>JAFBMR010000008.1:0-5064306 GCA_019976455.1 Aspergillus sp. 'subgen. Cremei' | reverse complement strand
ACCCTAACCCTAACCCTAACCCTAACCCTAACCCTAACCCTAACCCTAACCCTAAAACCCTAAACCCAACCCATCATTTACCATCCCCCTTTTACCATCCCATCACTTACCATCCCATCACTTACCATCCCACTTCTACCTACCCTATTTCTTACTTTTCTATCTCCTTCTTCTCCCCCTACTTCCCTATCTACCTCTCTAACTCTCATTCAACAACCCCCTATTCTTCTTACTACTTTCTACCCCCTATCCTACCTACTACTCTAAATCTCATTTTCTAATTCCCTATTCTTCTACCTACTTTCCATCTCCTATTTTACCTACCACTCTAAATCTCATTCTACAATCCCCTATTCTTCCTACCTACTATTCTAACTCCTATCCTACCTACTACTCTAAATCTCATTTTGCAATCCCCTATTCTTCTTACTACTTCTCTACCTACTACTCTAAATCTCATTTTACAATCCCCTATTCTTCTTACTACTTCTCTACCTACTACTCTAAATCTCATTTTACAATCCCCTATTCTTCTTACTACTTCTCTACCTACTACTCTAAATCTCATTTTACAATCCCCTATTCTTCTTACTACTTCTCTACCTACTACTCTAAATCTCATTTTATAATCCCCTATTCTTCTTACTACTTCTCTACCTACTACTCTAAATCTCATTCTTTAATCCTTCTAGCGGTTCTTCTTGATTTTTGTTATACTAATCCTATATTTATTTAAAATATATATATATATAATCTCTGAATTTCGTTGAATTCTATAACTATATATCTATTTCCTATTACTTCCTTTCTAATATATATATATATATATATATATTCTCACCACTACTTCTTCCCCTTTTATAAATATATCTCTACTTTAAATTATATTCTTATAAAATATATCCTATTTTACTCCTTAAACTCTTATTCTTTAATCCCCTATTCTTCTTACTACCTCTTTAATTCTTATTCTTCTATTTCCTAATCTACTATACCCTTAACTTCTGACCTCTTTATTTCTTTACTAATATCCTTTTACTGAATCTTTAAATCTATTTCTATTCTAATCCTCTTTCCTTACTTATCCTTCTTTTATTCTTCTTTATCTTTTCCTTTTCATCCCTCTTTCTAGATAATTTCCTAGTATAATTAAAAGAATTACTCTTATTCCTAACTTATTCCCTTCTTTTTAATCTTCTTCTTATCCTTAGAGTCTTTTTCTTTTCTATACTAATTACTATATGATTCATAATATATCTAAGGGAATAGAAAATAGAATAAAGTACTTCTTAAGTAAATTTTAAGAATCCCTCTTATTTCCTAACTAGTCTTTAATCTCTTTCAAGTCTTTTTAAGTAAAAATAAAAGAGAAGAGAAAGAGAAAAAAGGAGACTTAGAGATTAATATTAGAGAGATCTTTATTTTTTAGAGTAAAAAGTAAAAATACTAAAATAGAGAGAAATAAAATATATAAAATCAGAGTAAAAAAGCTTAAATACATAAATAAAAATATACCTTCTACCTCCCTGATAATCTATCATACCTCCTTAAAAGCCTAATGATGAGCTGCGTCCCATTTAAAACCTCAGTATCTAATAAGACCCATTCCCACTGTATTAACTTCTGAAACATAGCCTCTTTAGGAATAGCCTCCACCTCCTCTAGACCAAACTGTTGAAATAGCTCAGTGAATTGCTCATGTAACCAGACCCTATATTTAAAAGCCACACTAAGAAACAGGGGTATGATAGGGGGGCTGAGGCACTCAGATTCACTAGATTGAAAATGACCTTTACATACTTTAGTGGGTAATAAGCACTGAAAGCAGCAGGAATCCTTCTGAAAATATAGATCCTCTTGAATAGCCCTAAACCCCTGTAGTAATTCATCTGTATATATACAGTGAATACTAGAATGACCCCATCTCTTTGGCTGAGCTTTCTGGTTAGGTCCTTGGTTACCTAAATAGGTTAGCTGAGATACTAATTAGGTTAGGGTTAGGGCTTTGACTTACTCCATTCATTCACCATACAGTGAATACATGACCTAGCTGCTAGCCTCTCCACCCAGCGAGTAAAATTCTCAGTATATCTCTGAGCCCTTTCATAGTACTCTCTAGTCTCCTCATTCACTTCCCTTATTTGACTATTCCTTTTTAGGCATAGGTCACAGGGGCTATACCCCTCTGGGCACCGTTCTAGGGCTTTTTCTAGAAAAACCCTATTAATCAGCCGCCTCCTACAGACAGCCTCCTGGAGATATTCTCTAAAAAGAGACCTCTCTAAGGAGTCCTTCTTCTTAATATTCATCTCATATTCAGTAGTAAGGGTGTAGGAATAAGCAGAAACCCTAGGGTCTCTACCACCCCTACCAGACTCTTGAATAAAGTCACTAATCCCCCAAGCCCCATATAAGTGAATAGTAAGAGAGATATCAGGAAAGTCAAAACCAGCCCCTATAGCTGAAGTAGCTACTAAAACAGTCTTTTGAGAAGTTAAAAAGACTCTAGCTCAGCTTTCTTAATAGAATCATCTAGATCTGCATGATAATAAGCAGTGAATGACTCATATTCACTATGAATGTCATTCACCTCTTGTTTAGTCATACAGAATAGAATAGCTTTAACTCTATTAGGAATAGGGTTAGGGTTAGTACTAGAGCTAGAACTAGAGCTAGAAGACTCTATTCTAAAGTCTCTAATAAAGCTCATAACCCACTGAGCATGCTTAGTCCTATCTAAGTCTTTAGGGATTAAACTAACCCTATATGATATAGTAGGTTGGTTAATATCCCCCTGGATCAGTCTAACCCCTTTAGGTAAAAGCATCATATCACAGAGAGCCTTTCTGGAATGGGTGGCTAGGGTAGCTGACATAAAGACTATAGGAATAGGGAGCTGCATGACCGGCTTAATCTGAAACATGACCTTCCGATAGGATCGAGCCAATGGGATTAAATGAGCCTCATCAAAAATAATCCTATCTAGCTGACCCTGGCTGTGAAGCTTAAGGATATAGCTATAAAAGGATTTACTAGCTACCCCCTCTATAGAGATAAGAAGAAGTCTAGTAGTAGGGGTATTCTCATATATATCTTCCCATATAGCTGGTTCTAACCCTAGGATTAAGGCTCTCTGAAATAGCTCTCTTTTTAAGGCTACTAGGGGGCTAATCACTATAGTAGTTTTACTAGTAGCTAGACTAGCCCCTAATAGGAATAGAGTGCTTTTTCCACCAGCAGTAGGGAGAGTGATAATGAGATAGGGCTCTTTAATTAATATATATAATAGAGCCCACCGCTGCTCAGGGCTTTTAAACCTAGCTAGACTATCTTGAAAGAACTCCTGTAGGAGACAGTCTAGAAGGTTAAAATCTAGAGATATATATTTCTGTATATCTCTAGAACCCTGTCTTACTAGTTGACTAGAGTCAAGATCTTGACTACTAATCTCTTCTTCCTCTAGGGCTTCTGAATATATATTTTGACGGGACCACAGAGATATATATTCATGAAACTCACCTAGAGATATATTTCTAGTAGGGGGCTAACCCTAGGGTTTCTAGTTCTTCTAAATTGAACGATAGGAGTAGCTAGAGGAACTGAAGGAACCCTAGGGTTAGTAGCTAGTTGAGAGGTCACCTGAGGGGTCACCTGAGAGGTTGACTGAGAGGTTGACTGAGAGTCTGAAGCCCTAATAGGGTATAATAAGGCCAGAATGGGAAGCTGACTAGGGCTAACCCCAAAATAGGAATGGTACCGTTTAGTAAAGTGAATAAAGGCCTGTTCCTGGTTCCAGGGTAGGTTCTGTAGCTGATCTAGCTGTCTCCCATAGTGCATATAGCCCGTTCTAGGGTTATGATGCATCTGCTGAGCTCCTAGGGTCTCATTATTCACTTCAGTATCCTGAATAGGAAGGTCTAGAATAGCCTCTTTCATTCCTAGTCTAATAAAAGCCTGAGCAAGCTGTCTCCATGAGCTTAAATTAATAGACTGGCCTATTTTTTGCTGAGTCAGATATTTCAGTGAATAAGAGATCTCTCTAGATTCAAAAACCCTATTCCTCTTAGGGTTAAAGAATAAAAGCTCAGACCCCCTAGTCAGCTTCTGAGAAAGTTGAATAGTTAAAAATTCAATAAAAGGCTCAACCACTAAAAGATAGGCTAGTAGAATATAGGATAGGGCATGGGGAATCACCCTAACAGCCTCTTTTTCAATATTAGTTAAGCTAAAGGTCTTACTATAGCTCAGCCTAATAAGGAATAAGTGACATCTAGGGTCTAAGAAGAGGTTCCGAGCCCTAACCCTAGTATTCCTAAAGAGGATCTGATTAATCTCAGTACCTCTGGCTGGGGCTCCACTAGTCATATGACATAGGGCTAATAGCCTAATGAGGAAGGTACTAGCCTTTTCTAGAAATGATTCAGCCTTAGGCCTTTGAATTTTAACTTTAGGTGGGTCCCCATTCACTTCAAACCATTCACTAAAAAGGTCTGGGCCTAGAACCTTCTTAATTAGGAAGTCCTTAAAGAACGGGGCTTCATGATAGTTTGAAAGAAAATAGAACTGATAGGCCATATTAGTGAATTCTTCACATTCACTAGCCCCCTCTAGAGATATACTAGGTTGAATCTCTAAGAAATAGTCAAATTGAAGAAATAAGTCTCTAGTCAGCTGGTTTCCAAGGTCTTGAATAGTAACCCTAAAAAAGTCTCTTAACACTGACTGAGAAATAAATAAGCTTTTAAACTTAAGCTCATTAGGCCTGATTTCTAGAACCTCTTGACCAAGACTACTAGTCATCTCACTAACCCTAAACCCATAGGCTCGTAGGGCTAATATATCTCCTAGGGGGCTCTCTGATTGGTTAATAACCCATTCCTTCATATAATCATGAAGAAAATCAGAGAACGTCACTGGACCACCTTGATCAGACTCTTCAAATAATATATATAAGTATTCTAGAATAACCATCTGACTACTATATATAAAACTAGAGTAGATCTGTGTGATCTGATTCACTGGCTTAAAATGACCCTGCCTATAATCCATACTAAAACATGCGAGAAATGCATTAATAGGTGAATTAAAGGATTCACTAGATTTAGTCTCAACTAGGCCCATAAATAGCTTCTGAATAAGCTGAGATCCTATTTTCACTTGAGCTAGTGAATGAGACCCACTATATATATAGGATTCATCTGATTGGTCAGATTCATCTTCATTATCACTAGGGGCCTCATCAGGGTCAACCTCCTCATCAGAATCCTCTATTAGATTATCATCCCACCCAGGCCTAATACTAGAAGTACTAGGGTTAGGGCCCCTTCTAGCCCTAGGATTAGGGCTTTCTCTAGGGCTTAGGGTTTGAAGAAGAGAGATAATCCTCTCTATATCTTGAATATCAGAGCTATTCAGAGTGAATAAAGGATTCTGAGGGGTCCTATCAGGGGTACTAGTCAGCTCTAATTTAAAGCTATTTATTAAGAAGATAATAAAAGCCCTAAATACCCTAATATATTTCTGCTGACTAGTCTTCTCTTGTAAAAGCCTAAAAGGCTTAATAGATATCTTATCTAAAGAGAAGGAATTAAGAACTAGTCTTGAATATCTATTTAAAGACTTAATTCTTAATTCACCCTTCCAAAATAGGTAATCAAGGCAGTAAAAGAGAAACTCCTCTAATTGATTAGGGCTAGTCTCTAGAGTGAATAGACCCTCTAATTGGCCTAGATCCTTATTATGAAAGTATTCAGGATATTTAGACTGATTATGAAAGGAGGATGACTCATCTCTAGAGCTATTAGCTCTAAAAACCCTATCTTTATTCAGCCCCTGCTTAAATTCATGGAATTTAGCTAGAAAATCTGCTACTAAACCCTCCCTATTAGGGTTAGGGTCTCTAGAGACACTAACCCTAATAGGGATAGAGGACTCAGGTTCAGTTACCTTAAAGAAATAAGACTGTTCTAAAAGGGACTGAATAGGGACCTTCCTAAATAGGCTTAGAGGATTTTGACTTTCCCCTTTATGTTTTTGCCTAATATGTCTTTTCAGTGAATCAGTTACTGAAAATAGTGAATAGCAGAGAATACACTCAAAACCATTAATAACTTTAGTTGAAAGACTTGAAATAGGGTTTATAGGCTCAGTAGCCCTAATTAGCTTCTGGGTCTCATGAATAGTACCAATATTTAGTCTTTTTATATTAGATAGATATTGGCCCTCTTCCATTTCATACTCAGTAAAATGGGATTGAAGGTGGCCCTCAAGGTCTTTAGGCTGAATATAGACCCTATCCTCTAAGCAAATTAGAAGCTTATAGGCTTCTATATAGCTAAGAAAGCTAGGAAGCTGAAAGGAAGTCATTTTCTAAATATATATTAGCTTTAACCCTTCTATATATATATATTATATTTAACTTACCTCCTAATGACACACACCTCACTGGTTAAAGGAGAAGTAGATGTTGAAGATAAAGGAATCTAAATATATATATTAGTAATAGTTTTTTAAGATAGTCATCTGAACCTACCTCTAAAATATAGAGAATAAATTTTCTTAAGACTGAAAGAACCTTTACTTTATAGTGAGAGTCACTAAGAAAAGTAAGAGATAGAGGAGGCTGAATAAAATTTTAGACCTATTAGTTAAAGGGGCCTTCTTAAAGAATAAAAGAATAGGGACATACCAGTAGGTGTCTTAAATAGAGAGAAAGATCAAAACTTTTTTTTAATTTTACACTTTTTTTCAGACTGAAAGAACCTTCACTTTATAGTGAGAGTCACTAAGAAAAGTGAGAGATAGAGGAGGCTATAAGAAAGGTAAGCCTAAAGGTTAGAGAGGCCTTCTTTAAAGAATAGATAGATAGGGACATACTAGTAGGTCTCTTAAATAAAGAGAATAGATATAGAGTCAAGACCCTAGTGAATAGTAGTAGTGAATACTAATAGTGAATAGAACCCTCTGGTGGACTGGTAGATCGATCAAATATATAGAGTCAAGACCCTGATATAGCTGGCTGGCTGGCTGGCTGGCTGGTGTAGGTTGAAATATATGTTTTTTCTTCCTACATATATTCACCGACCTCAGTTGGGCGGCAATCGTGCGTGCATACGTTCCCGGGTCCGAAAATGGTCCTGGGGGGGCCCATTTAGTATGGAGTGGTCCATGCGTTGGTCCATTTTCCCATACAAAGTGGGCCACTCACATTCGCCCCCTACCCGGGCTGCAACTACACTTAGTGAAAACTAGGCCGTTAGTCAACTGGTCAACACTAGTAAATATATATATATATAAATATAAATATTAAATAGAATAAATATATATAGTAGAGATATATAAATAGTAGAGATATATATATTTACTATACTACCCTTTTACCTCTAGGTAAGAGTCCCCCCTGCAAATTTTTCGAAAGGAATACTTTAACCCTTAGTAACTTAGTAAATATTAGAGCTATTAAAATAAGAAGGATACCACTAGATTCCTATTAAAAAATAGAATATGATAGACCCCCTATGATTAGTCAGCTTCTACTTTCTAAAAAATTTCCCTTTTAGGTAACTCTTAGGCTATTTATTAGGTATTAGATAATAAAAATATATTCACTAGATTCCCAGAAATTCAGGCTATCTAGAGATACCCCTCCCACCTCTATAGGCCAACTGGTGGTGGAGTTATTTAGTAATAAATAAATAAATATAGTAGATACCTTACTATTTAGGCCCCTATTACTACTAGATAGGTGCCTGAGGTATCCTCCCTATATAGGTGGTGGCCTAGTTAGGAATAGACTACCCGCAGGTCATTCTCTTGGCATACCCCGACAAAAAATATGGCTAACCCCCACCCCCCTCAGCTCTGTGAATATTCGATATTTTTAAATAAGAATATGACCATTAGAAAGCTCTTAGTTCAGCGAATAAAACGGTGTATTTATCGATTCAAAATATGTAATATTCATGGAGTTTTGGGGTACCCCAAATTGACTGGCGGGTACCCTCTAACCCTGGGAATGCCAAGCCTTTTTTACTATGGGGGTACCCGGGTACCCCGTCGCGGAATAGGATCTATAGGCCTGATTTCTAGAACCTCTTGACCAAGACTACTAGTCATCTCACTAACCCTAAACCCATAGGCTCGTAGGGCTAATATATCTCCAAGGGGGCTCTCTGATTGGTTAATGACCCATTCCTTTATATAATCATGAAGAAAATCTGAGAAAGTCACCTGACCACCTTGATCAGACTCTTTAAATAATATATATAAGTATTCAAGAATAAGAATCTGACTACTATATATAAAAGCAGAGTAGATCTGTGTGATCACATTCACTGACTTAAAATGACCCTGATGGTAATTCATACTAAAACATGCGAGAAATGCATATATAGGTGAATTAAAGGATTCACTAGATTTAGTCTCAACTAGGCCTATAAAAAGCTTCTGAATAAGCTCAGATCCTATTTTTAATTGAGCTAGTGAATAAGACCCACTCAATATAGAGGATTCATCTAATTGGTCAGACTCAGTGAATTGGTCAGATTCATCCTCATTATCACTAGGGGCCTCATCAGGGTCAAGCTCCTCATCAGAATCCTCTATCAGATTATCATCCCACCCAGGCCTAATACTAGAAGTACTAGGGTTAGGGCCCCTTCTAGCCCTAGGATTAGGGCTTTCTCTAGGGCTTAGGGTTTGAAGAAGAGAGATAATCCTCTCTAAATAGTGAATATCAGAGCTATTTAGAGTGAATAAAGGATTCTGAGGGGTCCTATCAGGGGTGCTAGTCAGCTCTAGTTTAAAGCTATTTATTAAGAAGATAATAAAAGCCCTAAATACCCTTATATATTTCTGCTGACTAGCCTTCTCTTGTAAGAGCCTAAAAGGCTTAATAGATATTTTATCTAAAGAGAAGGAATTAAGAACTAGTCTTGAATATCTCTTTAAAGACTTAATTCTTAATTCACCTTTCCTAAATAGGTAATTCAGGCAGTGAAAGAGAAACTCCTCTAACTGATTAGGGCTAGTCTCTAGAGTGAATAGACCCTCTAATTGGCCTAGATCCTTATTATGAAAGTATTCAGGATATTTAGACTGATTATGAAAGGAGGATGACTCATCTCTAGAGCTATTAGCTCTAAAAACCCTATCTTCATTCAGCCCCTGCTTAAATTCATGGAATTTAGCTAGAAAATCCGCTACTAAACCCTCCCTATTAGGGTTAGGGTCTCTAGAGACACTAACCCTAAGAGGGATAGAGGGCTCAGGTTCAGTAACCTTAAAGAAATAAGACTTTTCTAAAAGGGACTGAATAGGGACCTTCCTAAATAGGCTTAGAGGATCCTGAGCTTGATATTCCTCTTTATGTTTTTCTCTGATATGTCTATACATACGATAATCAGATGAAACTATATTATGACATAAAAGACACTCAAAGCCATCTTGACTAATAGGAAGGCTAGGAATAGGGCTAATAGGGTCACTAGCCCTAATTAGTGAATAGGTTTCAGTAATAGAACCAATACCTAGTCTTTTTATATTAGATAGATATTGGCCCTCTTCCATTTCATACTTAGTAAAATGGGATTGAAGGTGGCCCTCAAGGTCTTTAGGCTGAATATAGACCTTATCATCTAAGCAGACTAAAAGCTTATAGGCTTCTATATAGCTAAGAAAGCTAGGAAGCTGAAAGGAAGTCATTTTCTAAATATATATATTAGCTTAAACCCTAATAAATATATATATATATATTTAACTTACCTCCTAATGACACACACCTCACTGGTTTAAGGAGAAGTAGATGTTGAAGATAAAGGAATCTAAATATATATATTAGTAATAGTTAATTAAAATAGTCTTCTAAACCTACCTCTAAAATATAGAGAATAAATTTTTTTTAGACTGAAAGTACCTTTACTTTATAGTGAGAGTCACTAAGAAAAGTAAGAGATAGAGGAGGCTATAAGGAATTTTAGACCTATTAGTTAAAGGAGCCTTCTTTAAAGAATAATAGAATAGGGACATACCAGTAGTTCTCTAAAATAGAGAGAAAGATCAGAACTTTTTTTTTATTTTTGACTTTTTTTAGACTGAAAGAACCTTCACTTTATAGTGAGAGTCACTAAGAAAAGTAAGAGATAGAGGAGGCTATAAGAAAGGTAAGCCTAAAGATTAGAGAGGCCTTCTTTAAATAATAGATAGATAGGGACATACTAATAGGTCTCTTAAATAAAGAGAATAGATATAGAGTCAAGACCCTAGTGAATACTAGTAGTGAATACTAATAGTGAATACTAATAGTGAATACTAATAGTAAATACTAATAGTGAATAGAACCCTCTGGTGGACTGGTAGATTGATTGAATATATAGAGTCAAGACCCTGATATAGCTGGCTGGATGGCTGGATGGCTGGATGGCTGGTGTAGGTTGAAATATATGTTTTTTCTTCCTACATATATTCACCGACCTCAGTTGGGCAGCAATCGTGCGTGCATACGTTCCTGGGTCCGAAAATGGTTCTGGGGGGGGCCCATTTAGTATGGGGTGGTCCATGCGTTGGTCCATTTTCCTATACAAAGTGGGCCACTCACATTCGCCCCCTACCCGGGCTGCAACTATACTTAGTGAAAATAGGCCTTTAGTCAACTGGTTAACACTAGAATATATATATATAAATAAATAAATAGAAATATTTAATAGAATTAATATATATAAATATATATAGTAGAGATATATAGAAATAGTAGAGAGAGATATATATATATATTTACTAGAGTACTCTTCTTATCTCTATATATTCTCTACTTCTACTTATAATTATAAATATTCTTTCTATTCTTCTTTTTTTCCTTTTCCTCTTAATCTCTCTTTCTAGATTAAATTTAAGTCTTTTTCTAAGTCCTACTCTTAATCCTTACTTAGATATTCTTTATATCTCTTCTTCTTATCCTTAGTATTCTTTTCTTTTCTATACTAATTACTATATTATCTAGAATATATCAAAGTTAGTATATAATCTTTCTAAGAGTATCCTAAGTAAACCTTAAGAATTCCTTTTATATCCCTACTTATTTTAATTTATTTCTAAGTCTTTTTAAGTAAGAAAATAAATAAGAAGTAGACTTTTAAGGAATAGTTAAGGTTACTACCTCTCTACCTCTAGGTAAGAGTCCCCCCTCTAATTTTTAAAAGAAACACTTTAAACCCTAATAACTTAATAAATATTAGAGCTATTAAAATAAGAAGAATACCACTAGATTCCTATTAAAAAATAGAATATAACAGACCCCTCACTGATTAGTAATCTAATACTTTCTGGAAAATTTCTTTTTAGGTAATTATTAGACTATTTAGTAGGTACTAGATAATAAAAATATATTCACTAGATTCCTAGAAATTCAGGCTATCTAAAGATACTACTCCCACCTCTATAGGCCTACTAGTGGTGGAGTTATTTAGTAATTAATAAATAAATATAGTAGATACCTTACTATTCAGGCCCCTACTACTACTAGACAGCTGCCTGAGGCATCCTCCCTGTATGGGTGGTGGCCTAATTAGGAATAGACTACCCGCAGGTCATTCTCTTGGCATACCCCAACAAAAAATATGGCTAACCCCTACACCCCCTCAGCTCTGTGAATATTCAATATATTTAAATAAGACTATGACCATTAGAAAGCTCTCAATTCAGCGAATAAAATGGTGTATTTATCAATTAAATATATACAGTATTCATGGAGATAAGGGGGGCGCCAAATATGCCCATGGCGCCCTCCTAACCCTAGCCATGCCAAGACTTTTTTACTATGTGGCGCCCCCCCCCATGTATGGAATAAAGTCTAGCACTGTCATATTCATGCAGCTGGATGGATTGGTTTAATAATTCTATGCAAAAATCTAAATACACTGTTTAGATGGGGGATAACCCTAACCCTAGTTAGGGGGCGCTGCGTGTATCTCCCTAGGGGGTGGCCTGCTCCATGGCCTGCTACCATAACACCCACCATATTTTATGCTACTGCGGCGTAAATCAGTACCCAGGGCTCTCCCAGTCATAGTTAATCTGGGTATGGGTGAAAAACATCATGATCTACTGCCATGGCTGCATATGCTTAATGATGGCATTGTGGTCTATGTACACCTGTAATAGCTGGTGGCAGTTCTGAATGGCTTCAGTTTTAATAGCCTCCATGTATAATATATGGCCCTGCCAGCTTACAACCCCCTAGCTGATCTGGATTAACCCAGCCATGGTATCCTAAATCACCCGCGTACCAGCTTTGGGGCTGGGGGGTGGCCATCCTAGGGATCCCATGGCTTGGGCTTAGCCACGCATGCCAGCAGCTGCTGGGGATTAATGCCCACTAAATACTGTGGCCACTGCATGCAGCGCAGCCATGGGTTCACTTCATTAGGCTGTCTAATCTAAATAGGGGCGCTCTACTGCTGGGCCTAGAAGTAATCCTCCATCTGCTAGACTAACTAGTAAATCTGATTAGGGTGGTCCATGGGCGTGGGTGCTACCTGGCTGGGCTGCTGCACCTGAATATAATGGGATCTGTGGCAGGATAGGAAAAATCGCTGGCATGCCATAATATGAAACCCCTATTAGATCACTCACTGGGCCTGCTGGTGGGCATGATTAGGATATTGATTATACTAATGTGGGATTACCCATCCATGCTGCTCCTACCAGTGTCATTTAATAATGTCCATGGACCGTGTGATATATTAGCAGTTCATGGGGTCTCTCTGGCATAATAACCCATCAGGGTGCTCATCTAGCTTGGGGATGGCTTCAGGTAATCTTAATAGCCATGTCATGGCTGTGGGGTCATGCTGAATACCCTCCTACTGCTAAATGGCCTCATGGACCTGCAGTGCCGTGGCCTGGGGTAATTAATGGTGCTTCCCTTATAAATAGCCCTTAATCTCACTGGGCCATACAGCATGGTGGCATGTCCAGCATATAATGATGGGAAACTGGGCTAATTTGATAAATAATTAACCCTCCATGCTGATGGACTGTTAATTTCAATGCTTAATTAAATGCTTGATCAAATGCTTGATCAAATGCTTGATCAAATGCTTAATTGACTATTAAATTAATGCTTGATTCACGGCTAAATCAAATCTTTGATTGAATGGCCGATTAAATGATTAAATGAATGGTGAATTGACTGTTTAATCAACTGTTTAATTAAATGATTAATGGAATGGTTAATTACCCCTGACTCTGGTTAGGTGTACTTGCTTTTTCCCTGCAAACCCTACCTTACCCTATAAAAATCCAGGCTGGACTATGCATCATCACCACACCCCTAAATCATCGATTTCATCATTGAAAATTGGATATATTAAAATTCATGCTATTCTTAATAACCTGGCTAAATTTGAGCCTGATCCAGCATAAATTCAGCTCACGACTGTACCCCAGTGAACTGCCCCAGATGGTACCCATGCCAAGCCTGCCGCTAAACCCCTTTAAGCAAAACCCTGCCTCAGACCCAAGTACAGTCGGCCCGGTCCCGTGGGATAGATAGAGATATATATATTTACTATACTACCTCTCTACCTCTAGGTAAGAACCCCCCCTTAAATTTTTTAAAAATAATACTTTGACCCTTAATAACTTAGTAGATATTAGAGCTATTAAAATAAGAAGAATACCACTAGATTCCTATTAAAAAATAGAATATAATAGACCCCTCTAGGATTAGTCAGCCTATACTTTCTAAAAAATTACCTTTTTAGGTAATTATTAGACTATTTAGTAGCTACTAGATAATAAAAATATATTCACTAGATTCCTAGAAATTTAGGCTATCTAGAGATACCCCTCCCACCTCTGTAGGCCAACTGGTGGTGGAGTTATTTAGTAATTAATAAATAAATATAGTGGACACCTTACTATTTAGGCCCCTACTACTAGTTAGGTGCCTCAGGCATCCTCCCTATATAGGTGGTGGCCTAGTTAGGAATAGACTACCCGCAGGCCATTCTCTTGGCATACCCCATCAAAAAATATGGCCTACCCCTACCCCCCTCAGCTCTCTGAATATTTAATATATTTAAATATAAATATAACCATTAGAAAGCTCTTAATTCAGCGAATAAAATGGTGTATTTCTCGATTCATAATATGTAATATTCATGGAGATAGAGGGGGGCCAAATCAACAATGGCCCCCCCCTTAACCCTGGCCGTGCCAAGACCATTTTACTATGTGGCCCCCAGGGGGCCATCGCGGAATAAGGTCTAGACATAATCATGCTTGATCTCACCGGTCGAGTTGTCGGGGGAAGCATTCCGCTTGAGACTCTGCGGGTTCATTCTTCCTTGTCCATCGAGCAGATAGGGTAGAGAGAAATGGTAGTCGATGAGAGTTCCTTCGTCGCGACGCTTGAGCTCATCATGACCATCCTGGTTGTAATAGACATTCCTCACGTTGCGGCCCGCGACAATCAGTTTGGCGACATCCTATAGCTGGCTGTTAGTAAAGATGTATAAGTGCAGTTCCAGTAGATGAAAAGGATCTCACCTGAAGCCATGTTGTCATCAGAGAGGGAGAGTAGTAAATGATCAGTGCACCTCCGGCACCCCAGAACCAGTTTCGACTCGGCATGTTTTCGCAGATCATTCTGGTGATGCCAGTGTTGTCACTGCAGTAGTTGTCATCTCTGGGGGCGAGCCCACTAGCAGAAGGAGTAGCAGGATTCACGCTCTGGAACTGGTCATCTTCATCATGCGTCTCGTACTCGGTAACATCTTCCCATCCAGTGCCGTTGTGGCCGATGAAAGAATAGAAGGCATGCACGTCGTGAAGATGGCCCAGGTCGACGTTATTCCCAATATGGCGCGACTTGGCGCTCAGGTAGTCGGCAGAGACTGACCCTGTCAAGAGAAGAGCAGATGCAAATGTAGACAACTTCATCGTGAGATGTCTAGATGATTTGAAAAGCTGTTCTTTCTGTTTCTGTGTGATATCGAAACCCTTGTTGGCTTTTTATATCTTCTGGACTCGTTTATTTCGGCCCCCAAATCAACATTGCAATCTTGCAAAACTAATGCAACCATAATAATCCCTCGCAATACCTCGGATGGCTAATGAAAAGACTCTGAAGAGCCTGAATGGTTCTGTCTCACAGGACATTTGGGGGCGTGTCTTAGAATCACATTGTTTTTCCACTCTTGCACTCACCGTAGTGGAGTGAGAAAGTAACGAACCTGCCTTATCCAACATTCAAACTGAATTTAGCGGGGCGTTCTATATTGAAGCCCAAGACCTAAGACCCTGGATCTGGGCAATTCGGATTCAGATTCTGCCCCATCGGATCCACATGTTCCTCGAAAGTTCCGAAAGCTTTAAGAGCTATTACAAAATAAGTGCACGAGTATTCCTGTTGGATAGAAAAATGCCTACAGAAATTCTATATTTTTTCAGACTTACTTCAGAGTGTTAAGAATTTTCAAAAGACCCATGATCTATGATCGATCTTCAGTAAGGGAGCTAGATGATCGCGATTCAAATTAGTCAAGAATGGGGGCTGAAGTTAGTGATGTTGCATCGCCGCAAGTACCCCATTTGGTAAAGCCTTGGCGGGTATTAAGCGAGACCCTAGGGAAGAGCGATCCAGTTTTCTAGTTATATCATGTCTTGTCTTCTATCCTCATCTCTATCACTCTTAAAAAATAGAAGAAAATGCCTGGTGGGTGTGAGATGTCCACGTCCCCATTCTTGCTATTCTGACAAAACACAGATTTCATGATATCATCGTCTGGCATTGGCAGTGCCCTTTTTCTCCTCTCAGCATTTGCGACAGATGACTTCCAACTGCAGCTATGTCGGTTTACCTCGTACCTTCAACTATCTGGAAAATTCTGACCCACGTCTATTTAGCGCGAGTGATCTTGGCAATATTCGTGACATTCACCACCAATTTGATTTATCTTCTCACCTCGCCTCCTGAGAAGCAGTATCTTTCTTCTTTTATTATATGTCTGATATCTGGGCCTTTGATGTTTTATCTTCTTTGGATGTATCTTTGGTAGACCGGAAATAAATGTTAAGAATACTCTATTCTATGCTGTATTTTATTTAACATGTTTGAATATCATGATGGGTTGTCTTGGTGATTCGTTCCTATTCCTACCAAACAATAGTCAAGTCTGACAATCCCACCCCCAATCCTTCTTCAGAAGCTGCTGTGTACAGCGGGTTGGCCACGCGTGGTTTTCTTCGATCATCACAAGAAGACCGAGTAATGCCTCTTGTTCGAGTCGCGTGGTGAATCGATCTCCACACATCCGGATCGCCACACTAGCCACCACCAGGCCGGGTGGACTGTATTGGTTTGAGAGAGCAATGCCACATAGCCGTAGTACGATGGATCGCAGTGTCTCGTCCACCGAGTGCATTGCAGCACGGAGATTAGGACCCATTCGGGGAAGCTTGGGGTTGTGGACTACCAGCAGAATCCTCGCAAGCTCTAGAAATTGAATTCCACAAACATGGCAGTGGTTGAGATACCAGATCTCGGGAAAGGCTTCGCCCTGTGCATGGTTTGCCTCGCGGGCGTAGATTGGGAGGAAGGAAAGACGAAGGGCGAATCTCTTCCCACGTCTGGTTGAACGAGATGAGTTCTTCATACCGCGAAATACGTTGAGAGGATGCCATATCTGCTGCAGCGACGTAGTTGCTTTCCACCTCGGATCCGAAGCAATACTGCAGCACATCGGCGCAGTGGATAACGAGGCGATCGGCCCATACATAATCATCCGTGGATTCGAATGATCGGTAAGGCTCGCACGGTCCGAGGGGAAGTCGGAAGGGTCGCTGTTTCGAGAAGGCTGTCAGGATCTCTTGTCGGAGTGCAATCCAGTATGCAGCGTGGCGGAGGCCATAGTCAGACGCAGCAGAGATGGCATGAGCATCCAAGAACGCCTGGATGCCAGAAATCCCACTTTCGGTATCTTCGCCATTAAATGGGACTGCTAAGGGAATGATTCATCATCAGCCGATCGATCCCATCAAAGGAAATATCCCTATGACTTACCATCCACCTCCTCGTAGATGGGCGAATCGCACCAGATGGATGGGCGCATGTACCGGAAAAATACCGGGGATCCACCGGTCTTCCGTAGGGGGACACCCTATGCCGGCGGGGGGTGTCCCCGGTGAGCACCCTCTATAGGGGTACCTTAGTATCAATAGGGCGGGAACCAATCGAATAGTATTCTGAGTTCACTGAATTACTTTTTAGATATTAACGAGACAAGAAAGACAAATAAATTAATTTGAATGTGATAGAGCAACAGAAACAGTCATCAACTAAGGCAATGGCTTTACATCCGACTATACTGGTTGCGTAATGGTCAAATTGTTCTAAAACTTGACCGGGTCGTCTCTGTATTTATTGAGCTTCTTTTGTGCCCATTTTGCCTGGGGGAATCCCCGGCCGGATAATTCCAACACCACGCCCGTTGTCTGACCTCCGCCCAGTAAAATCGCGAAGATACCATGCAACGGAAGGTCTAGAGATTTATAGGCCGCAGTGGCCAAATCAAAAGGTTCACTGCTTGTGAATATATCTTTCACGGTAGTTCCCATTCCATGACCGGGGAGGGGAAGCTGTAGAATATTTTGATGGACGTTGAGGTAGTTGGAGTTGATGTCAGTATCACCCAAGAGGTAGCTGCCGCCGGTACCCCAGTGCTGCTTGTCAATCTCTTTCGAATCATCGGCGACTTGGTCGTGAATATTCGGGATGCGACTGGATGAAATCTGCCAGGGCATCACTGGCACGCCTAGTTGGAGGCTGAGAGCACCGGAAAAGTCAAAGTACCGGTGCCAAGTGTGTGGGCCGAAGCAATAGAACTTGGAATAGCTTTCCGAATTGAAGTCATCTCTTTCGTAACGGTCCACTGCCAGGTAATCAGGGCCCTTGGTATTCTTCATATCATGATCATCATCAAGGGCCTTCACGTCCTTGAACACACTGAGCTTGTTGAGGTACTCTGTGGCTTTCTGAGCCTTGTCAACTGGGTTGATCTTATCATTGTAGATCCAGGTCGAATCCTCTGCTTTTTTATTCTCCACGGTGCGAATTCCCCACAAGTTAAGCTGCCAGGAGAATGTAACGTCCGGTGCAAATCTTCGCATCACCCAGTTAATCATCCACACATAGTCAGGAGCTCTTCCCTGAGCCGGGATTCCTTTCGGAACTTGGATATTCTGGGGAAACTTTGAGTCCTTTTTCAATTCTTTAAAGGCACCTTCAAGCGATTCCCGCGCACTCGCAGGGGTATTTTCATCCACGCCGTCGAATCCGCATTGGCCAAACAGGTCTGGGTTGAGGATATAGGATGTAACAAACCCGGTATCCTTCTTCAGACCCGCGGCCAGGTCCTGGGCTGTTATCAGCGATCGGATAAATGTGACGAGCAAGTCTTTTAGTTTGTTCGTATCCGTCAATGCCTTCTGAGCACCACCGGCGCCCGATAAGTTGCAGGTGTAGGCGAGGATCACCGGGAGAACTGGAGGTTTGATCTTTTTCGCATTTTGGATGGTCGTTGCAACATTGTCTTTCGTAGGTTCCCCGCCGCCATTGACAGCATAATGGAAAAGTGACGAGGCGTGCGCTCCCCCTGGCCAAAATCAGTCGCATAGTCACCAGAGAAATCGGTGCAGCCACCGAAGCTCAAGAAACGTGGGAAGCCGGGGACCTTCAAATCGACCCTGGGCGTCACGGACAGTTTTAACACGGTGGGGTTCTCGGCAACCTTCAAGGTTGGAGGAGATTCCACCGCATAAATAATGGCATTCTCATCGATGAAATTGTCCGCGTGAATCATATACTCTCCTGGGCGCACAGGGACCAAGATGTAGTGCTCAATATCTTTGACAATGTTCACATTGGTGGTGTAAATAAAGCAAGTCTTTTCAGAATACAGACGAACAGGCAGACTCCCGCGGCCAACTTTGTCCACCACTCCCTTGTTGATTTTCACATCAATCTTGACCTGGACAAAATTGTGCGTTGGGATATTTTTAAGAGAAGTATCTTTGGTCGAGAAAACGACGGATGGATTTTCCGATAGGTCAATGGCAGTTTTGGGGTGGAACACGTATTCCACATTGTTCTTGGTAATTGAATCAACACTGATGTCAACTTTGCCTGTCGACGGCAATTTACCGCGCAGTTTTTGCGTGGAGGGGATAGATCCCTTCAACTCGAATGGATTTCCATCATGCGTGTCCACAGTGATCCGAGCCTCTTCATTCTCAAGCTCCGCATAAACCTTTTCAACGGTCACGTCCAGCTTGCTGTGCGTCGTCTTGTCATAGTATACTTTCAGGGTCACCTCCTTTCCTTTCTCCACGTGTACAGTGGCAGGTGTAGGCTGTGGTTTTGCAATAATGGTTTCATCCTCGTTCCTAACGACATCCCCGGTGACTTCGTAGCTGAAAGCATCAATTGGCTGTGTCGTAGTTTTTCCAAGTGATGCCTCAATCACCTTTGTCAGGCCGCCGTGTGTGAACGTCAGTCTTTGCTTTTTATCTTTTAAGCCATCCACTGCTGCGCAATCGATCTTGACGGTGCCGCTGATATCAGGATCGGCAGTGACCACAAAGGACTTAACAACCTGGTCTTCATACTCCTTCATTTTACCTTGGTTATGATTGATTTCGAAGGAAAACGCGTCCTTGGGACCAATTTCGTGCTTTTCAGTGAAAAATATAAAACCAGTGACATGTATCAAGTCCGGGTTATTGTCATCGGGTCGGGTATCAATATTCGAGGATGTTGCCACCCAGCCCGATTCAAGATGGACATCAACCTTGATTTCACTGGTATTCTTGGGTGACAGGAACTCCACGAGAAGCTTTTTTTCAATGGTCACTGCACCACCTTTGTTCCGAATGTTGGTCACCGTGGGGGAACTAAACCAATCGCCGGTGTTGGGATTGATATCCCTTTCTGACGCATTGCTGGTGACATTGACATGCTTGTGCGAATTGAAGAACGAAAACATGATGGCGGGGGGGTAATATAGCAGAACTGCGTTCAGTAACGTTTATTTGAAACCTATTATCAATAACAAGATTAATTCCTTTTTTCTTACCAGAGAAGAATTGAAGATACATACTCAAAGAAGCTTGGAATTTCGAACTATAGAAAAGTATTGCAAGGTTACTGGAAGGTAAGGAAGATGTATTTATAGATCAAAGTGGGGAAACAACAAGCAATCTTACTACAAATCAGTGTCTATCTCATGATGATATGAAAATAATCATCATTCTGTGTATTTACTGCAAACATAAAATAGAACAGAGTCTGGACATGAATTATGACACTTCCAATTGTTGTGACGTAAAGTTCTGTAAACTAGGTTCCCTTTGATAAATTGCCTAATGCGGTATTTTTTCTTTTCATATGAATTTTTTAAAAATTGCCACTTCCCTAAATAAACTGTCAATATGACCTACTGACATGGCTAATTTATCCATGGATCATAAATATGTCAGGTTGTAACCTATTCTTCTGCATTGTTCTAGAATCTTCATTTCGTTTGGAGTAAATAGGTGTTGACATATAATACTACTGTTCCGAATTGGATTATCGATTATCCATGTGGGATGAAGCATTCCGATGTATTCCACTGATCCATGGATGAGCCATCTTGTTGACCATAGAATTGCTTCATTTCTACACGAAAAACCAGAGATTTCTTCATTCATTCAGGATCTCACTTTTCACCCAAAAGGTCTGTGTTTTATTGCTTATTTCACTATTATTACATATAGATCTAGGGCTTCAGATTAACTATATAAAGCACTCAGTATAGATAGATTATAGAAATCAGACCTTGATGACTTTCTGTATACAGTTTACATTGTTACATACTGATATATGTAGTATTTAGTTCCTTAATTTTGAATCCTACCCAAGGGAGGCTAGTACTAGAATATTAATACTAAGCTAGACTTATATCATCATAGTAATAAAGAGTAATCTAATCTGTTTGCAGTGATGGTTAATGATTCTCTATTCTGGTTTATAAGCGCTTTTTGCTCTATATAATGTACATCAAGTATATGATCACATAATTATTGATTTTGACCTATTCAGCTGGAAGGCCATGAAGAAGGTTAGATTATCGAAGTCCTGTCAATTGTGCCTTACTATTACCACTCGTAATTAAGGCACATCTAATATCAAATCATAGAATCAGAATCAGAGCAACAGTACTGTATCATCGACAAAATATAGCTCTACCTGCGCCTAATCTTCTTACCACGCTGAGTCTTTGAATTTTCATCTACTCTGTCCAAGTGTTCCACACCAGTTACAGAGGCGAGAACCTCACTTAGCAGGCAGCTGCGAGGCTCTTCGGGAAAATAGTCCTTTTAAGTCCCACACGCCTTACGTAATTCTATATAACTTAATTCATAAGTACCAGAGTTTCCAGTCATTTATAGTTAATAAAATAACTAAGGTCTTTAAACCACTAGTGGAATACATCTTAACTGCTACCTAATCTTAACTTGGGGTGGAAAAGGCGAGAAAACAATGTTCTAAATAGCTTTGTCTTTCCTTAATAAGATACTGGCCTTATACTACTATTCTATGATACCCCTCTATATAATTTAAAATATTAGCTTTCTATTTAAGTAACTCTATCCTATAAATATTATACTTAACCCCTCTAGCTGGCTAGGGAGGATTAATATCTTTTTATAGAAAATATCTAGTAAGTAAACTAGATATTATATATTTTATAATCTACTTAAGGAGTGGGAGGTTAGAGTTCCCTAAGTAAAGGAAGTAGGCTATAGGTTATTAGTTTTAAGACTTAATCTATATAAACTCTATTACTTAATATAGAGTAATTTTAGTATTATCCTCTAATAAGTACTACTAATACTTAGTAAGAGAATAGGGTTTATTATTATTAGATATAGGCTAGTAGTAAGATTAGGTAGGTTAAGGTATTAGTTACTCTTCTTTTATAGGATAGAATATAGTTATTAACTATATTAATCTAGCACTAATACTCCACTTTAACAGTAGTACCTATTATAGTTAGTATAGTATTAATTACTATTAGATATTATAGAGGTATAAAGCCCCTATACTCTAAACTACCTATTACCTTAGTATCTACTAGCTTACCTACTAGTTACTGTTTAAGATTAATTATAGGTTACTTATTCCTATACTACTCTAGATTACTTCTTATTATATAGTTCCTAGATAGCTTTATTATACCTTTACTTTACTTCTATTATCTAATCCTAGAAAAGTTCTAGCTTTACTAGTAGATAATAGTAATACTTAGGAATAGCTCCTCTATTAAGGTAGCCTAAGGTAGCTTAATAGGCTATATTAGTATAGTCTAACTTTACTTTATAGTTATCTTATTTCTACTTATATTCATTTACTGTTCCCTACTATATATAAACTATAAGAAGCTTATTAAGAGACTTAGATTCTTTAAAAGAGAGCTTATATGGTTAATCTAGGTTAATTAAGGCACTTATTAAGTAAGTAGATTATACTAATAATATTTAAGAACTAGTTTTATAAATAATACCCTAAATATTAATATTAATATCTACCCTATAATATTAGATAAAAGTGCAGATATCTAAGTACTATAGGATAATATTTTAAAGAGTATCTATAACCTCTTCTATTTATTAGATTAGCTACCTAACTACCTATAGACTAAGGGGTACTTACTACTACTATTAAACTCCTTAGCCTCAGTATATTAAAGAAGGTAACTAAGGCTATTTAGATTATTATAAGGCTATATTCTATTTAATTAGTCTATTAGTTCTCTATTATATAGTATTCATTCTATAGGCATATTAAATTTAGTTAAGATATTTAGTAGAATATAGGTTAGGTAGTACTAATTATCTTATTTATATACTAATACTCTATAAATAAATAGAGGAAGTAATTAAAACTATAAAGTACTAAGAGCTACAGATACTTAAAGGTAATATTTTTAGGTTATAAATAGCTAGTATACTAACCTAACCCTAATAGTATAGTTAAATATATAGATAGTATTATTTAGAATTAATTACTTACTCCATAGCCATTTATTATACAGTCTTCTAAATATAGTCTTGCTTAGCTATGGTCACATGGTATATGAAAACTGCCTGGGCCTCGCTATGCAGGCACTGTCAGGTCACTGTCAGGTTCCGGGGTGTGACACTAGGATAGATAGGATAGATTATATAGACAGATTATATAGGCAGTAGAAATATACCCCTCATTATATAGGTGATTTAGGTAGTGTGAGCCACATAATTAGGCTAGATGAGTATGGAACCCCCCCCAATCTCCGTGCAATTCGGACTCTCCCCTCTGGAGGGTTAGCACCCCAAGTTCACAATATATCTGTCATGTCTTATTGCTTTGGTTTTGAGAAACACTGTGTTGTGGACAAAGTTTCAAACTCGACCATGATCCAGAATTCGATTAAGTTTTCATACCTGAATCCGCTCGGGACGGGTTTTGTTGCGTTATCAGTTCTTCCCGGCCTATATGTTTTCAAGTGGGTCACATGGTTAATTAATGAGAGAGGCTATTTAAGTAACATAAATGATAGACAAAAAATGCTCATCAGCTTTGTTTGCACGAAAGGACTTCAAATCAGCTCAGATCTTCCAGATCGCTCCATTTACAACTGCTCAAGTAGATGTACCCCAAAACAAGTCCTGGCAGAAGAGGCCCGTGTTTGACCGAGGATAAATTTTCTTGTGAACAGGGAGCTTTGTGGATTTTGGGTTTGAGACACATTCAGAACAGGGCTTGTCCAGCTCGAAAAGAAAAGAAAAAATCATTCATCGACATCGCGAGGGTGCGCTTCCTGGTACTTTTGAATTTCGAGGTCGGTAATGCCTGGAACAGCCTCGTATCTGGTTAGAGGAGCCAGTGGAATGTCGTGCTCTTTGAACTGCGCCAGCTTTTGTTGCGTGAGCTTGTGGGTTTTGTTGACGCTGTAGATCTTGATACGGTGTGCTGAGGATGTGACATGCAGACCCCAGTTCCAGGCTGCTCGCACATTAAGTGGCTGGGTATTCAAAGAATTGTCCCAACACCTGCACACAATCTCAATCCAACCTTCCACATCACAAGGAAGGTCTATCTCCCATGTCCTCCAAGTCCATTTGCCCTTCTTCGATAGTTTCTCTTCTGGAACAGCGTACCAGTTGAAGCCCCCATCCGCTGACAGCTCCACACGTTCAGGCCAACGACCGCCACCAGAATAAGCCCAACCCTTGCAATGGATCTTGCCGCTGTGCATAATAACTTGGTTCTGCCATGGAGACATAATAGCAGAGCTTACAGGCATCTCCTGGATCTGGATTCCGTCCATAGGGCGCTGGTTATACTTACCCATCTGTTGGTTGAAATACAGATACTCCCTGCTTTGTACAGGTGCCAGGGATGGACTCTTAATGGCCTTGATGCGATATAGCCATTTCACACTGCGAGCTCCAATATATCCCATCACAATCACTCGCAATGGGAATCCGTGGATCTTAGGAAGTGGTTCACCATTCATTTCCCACGCAAGAATAACCTCATTGCTCTTGACCTTGGACCATGGGACACTGACAACGTAGTTTCCAACATTAAGGTCTTTCACATATGTTTCAACACCGTATAATTCAAGGTGCTTGGCATTGTTTGTCAGCCCTCCACAATCTTTGATTATCTTTTTGAGACTTATGCCTTTGTATCTCGCAGTACCTATGGCACCCTCGGCCCATGGAGCCTGGGGAACTTCGTCACCTTGGCCAGCGTACATAGAGATCTGCTCGATGCGACGAGTTCCTGAGCATTGCATCGTAACGGTCTTCTCCATCTGTGGAAAGACTGACTCGTCCATCAGATCTTTCATTTTATATGTTTTCGGCGACTTGACAAAACCATCGAGCTTTAACTCGAACTTTTTCTCGTCGATGAGGGGAATACCACCATGGTTACGCACAAAGTGAAGTGAGTTTGGAGTAATAACCTTGTCTGTAACCAATCGTTTCGGTGGCTCTCCGTTGTAGGGGAATTGCAGCAGATGCAACATTTCGGGATGCTTCTCTTTCAGAACGGTATTCCAAGAATCATCGGCGACTCTAGTTAGCTCCCCACCTAGTGCGGCGTGCCATGACTTGAAGTCGTCGCCGGGTAACACGGGGTTAGTGGGAGGTATGGGTCCCCATTGAAAATCAGGACACGGCGCAAAGGTTTGCGATGTCAAAATTTCGTGTGCCTTGGCTTTCTTTTCAGGGTAATCCTCCCACTCAACGTAGCTGGAAAGCCGCGCGATTGATTAGTCTAGCTGCTTGTAACCATATATTGTGACCTCAAGGAAAACCGTACCCTGTCCAGCCTGGCTTTTCACGGGCAAAAAGTTTACTTCGGTCACCAATAGCGCGGATGGCTTTTTCATCTTTCGTCACTTGGATTTGCGCGGGCGGAGCGACGAAGAAAACTGATTTGCCACTTTGATCAATGATGGGGAGTTTGTGGGCAGCGAGACCCTGCTCAACCTTCCACTCATCGGGGCGGTTATTGATCGGTTTGGTGTACTTTGATCGAGTTTCCATAGTGGAAAGATTTGGGGTAGACATGTTGAAGTAAACAATGAGTAAGTACTTCTTGACAGAAGGGATCTCGAGACATGTGGTCTGTGCTGGTTTTTATACCTGGTAGATTATGAGGCCTGCAGACTGACACGTAACCCTTGTTTTGAATTTATGTCTGGGTGTCCAATCTAACCATTTATGGTTAATGTCATACTTGGTAACTAAATACTTTCCTTGAGCGTTAAAATCAAGGTTTGTGTATAATCACATGTGGCGGATAATGCGTGTTATGTCACAAGAGAAATAAGGTAACTTGAGTACTTCTTAAAGTAAATGAGAAATTAGAGTTTCACGACGGGTTCGTGTTTGTTACAGAGCCATGTTTATGTTACTCGGGGAATATGAGGTTACACGTCAGTTGTCTCTATAAAACGACTGGTGGCAAAATGATACATAACTGTATTCTTAAAATACGCCCTCGACCCAGGTTAGCAACATCATAAGGAGTATAGAAAGGATCAAATTGAGTGATTGACATCATGACTTCTGAAGCGCATCCAGTAACTTTACCTTGACAGGCATACCACGCCACCCATTCAGTTAAATAGCCAGGGCAATAATACACCTGCTCGCAATCTGCCTTAAATGGTAGTACTACCTAATTTGTCTGGAATGCAGTCCATGGGATTTCGAAGACTATGATGCTGGAAGACTTTCGGATGTCGCGGAAAGACAAATTTAACTGATTAAATTTCAGTAAATAATGGTCTCTCCATCAATCAATCGGTGATCTATCTAGGATAAAATGGGCGGTCTAGATTGTAATTTATTTAATTTTAAATTACCAAATGGATTCTTGGTGTGCATAGCAGATGGTACATGTGGTGTGAGCATCTGAGCATTCACTCAAATGGTCATAAAGGGTGGCTCTATTCTCTTGGGACGCCCCGATGCTTCTTATCGCGAGAGCAGAACGGCTTGTGGATATGGGAGGCCGAAATCATAACATGGTAAGTAGGTAGACATGTACGGGCTACAGTGGGCGTGAATTGAGACTCTACTAACGCAAGTACATCGTGGCGAATGTCGTTCGCCATGTCAGGACCCACCAGGTCAGACTTACATACAGGAAATACACAACTAATAAACAAAGGGTTACAGTGCCCTACACATCCCTTACTGAATCATCTACATCTGCATCATCAGGCATGACCGTTCAATCTATATCTAATACTCTACAGTTATGGTTAGGTACAAGACCCTGTCTCATCTTGTCACGGGGTGATTTCTGGACTGTGAAGTCTTACTGATAAGGCAACATGCAGCCAGCGTATTGATGGCGATCTCACAGCATTGCTTGACCGCCTCTCTACCCCGCTCCTGTCCATGTTCAATAGTTGCCGGAATGTGGTCAGTACAGTGCGGACAAGCACGGGCATAGCCAACTGAGTATTTGAGAGTGTAATTTTCATATACTATAGAAAGTGCAGAATAAATAGGGGATAATGTTGACTAAGAGGGTTACAGTACGCACTAGTATCCGAATGGACCATTTAGGTGATTCAGACTGGCATTCAGATGTGTTCTAACTAGCTATCTGGATTATATTGAGGCCATTGTGGTATTATTCAGCCGTTGATACCGCGAGAATCAGGCATGACGTGGGTACTGAATAAAAGGGTCATACGGCTAGTAAGAATCAACTTTCCATTATCCGACAGATAAGCTTAATAAGGTCGTTGGGAGCCTGACGATCATCAGGCAGATGAGCGGGCGTAAAAGAAGGGTTTATTCTACGATCAAGATGAGGCATCTATTCAATAGTTAATAGTTATCTTTAATTATTGAATGCTTAGTTCGACTGGCCGGTCAATACCTTTTGATTGGTACTGCCCTAGCTATACTTGGTAGCTAATTGGATGTTAGTCTTTCAGTCAGAGGGAATAAAACCTTGCCTGTCATTAGATATGGATTAGTCTCTTTTCCAGTTCTGGAATGTGGCATAACCTTGACATCCGACTAGGTAAGGAATGCACAATACGTCCGATAAAACGTTGCGCTCAGACCTAGCGTTCAAGGGCTGAGATTATTTCCGCTTCTACTAATAATCAATTTTCTCTCAAGCATCATTGCTTCTCTATATCATGGCCCAATAACAACTCAGAAAGTGGATAGCATCCCTACTTCCGTTATATCAGAACTTTGGCACCCAACGCGCTTTCGGAAACTCTGGGGTAGGGATACGGTGTCTACGGACTTTAAGTGAGATACTCCTGTGTGTCCCTACCATGTATAAACCATGGAAATTACATAATCTGACCAGTTCATCTTCATAGACACCTCGGCGTCAGCGATCCTTTAGCGAACCGACCGTCAAGCGTTTCTCTGAATTTCTCGTGGACAAATTTCATCGTCAACATGATTATTTACAGAAGCGTCACAGAATGGTGCAATCTGCGGTGTTTATACTACATGCCTGGGGAAGGGATAGACCTGTCACCACAGTCCCAGCTGTTAACCTCACTGGAAATCCTTGAACTATCATCACACTTATCTCCCAGGGCGTTACAAAGATTCGTCTGACTGGCGGGGAACCAACCGACTGTACGGAAGGACATAATGCCATTGATGCAAGAAATCAGCAAGCTACGGTGATACGGGCTGCGCGAGCTATGTCTGACTACAAATGGGGTCTTACTACACCGTAAACTGGATAAGATGGTAGAAGTGGGCCTTACAGGCGTGAATCTGAGCTTAGACACTCTGGATCTATTCTAGTTCCAGATCATGACCTGATGGAGTGGATTCGAGGCTGTTATGAAGAGCATATATCGCATTCTTAAAATTAACCAAGCCGGCGCCGGTATCAAGCTAAAAATCAACTGCGTTATAATGCTCAGATGAACGATCATGAGATCATTCCATTTATGAAGATGTGTCATGAGAATCCAATCAAGATGTGTTTTATTGAGTATATGCCCTTTGATGGGAACAGGTGGAATGAGGGTAAAATGTTCTTGTACCAGGAGATGTTAGCAGTGATCTAAGAGAAATATCCAATTCTAGAGAAGATTGCTGATTATTACAATAATACTAGCAAGGCATTTCAAGTACCTGGATTTGAGGGCCAAGTCAGATTTATTGCTAGCATGACGCATGATTTTCGCGGCACCTGTAATCAGCTTCAAATTATGAGTGACGACAATTTAAAGGTGTGTCTTTTTGGAAATTCGGAGGTTTCACTGCAGGACATAATTCACAAAGATCATGGGAAGATCATGGGAAGCCCATCATTGAGGAAGCCCCAAAAAAGGTTGGGTCTTCTGGAGACTATGCAGACCACTGCCCGTCTCAGTAACAACGGGGGTCTGGTTAATAAACAAGTGCGCGAGATCCTCGATATCATCGGGATGGCCGGGAAACGCAAGAAGGCGAAGCACGCCGGCATGGACGAGATGAAGAACATGAAGAACTGTCCCATAATTCTAATTGGTGGGTAGGCATACTTTTTTCTTTTTATGCATTGAAATGATTTACGACTTGATATTTTCTAAGGATGTGGATGGACAATACCAATCCGCATTTGGGGTATTTAGTGGTACGCACTTATAAAATCGTGTTTTGGGCTTAGTCTTCTAGGATCCCCATGCTGATAGCCGAATAGATAGTAAACCAGTCCTATCGAGCAATTTCCAGCTCTCGGGCTGGCACGCCCTATACTTTCTCTTTGCAGCATGAATACCCAAGCAAACCCAATCATTGTAACACGTCTGTAACTGACACAAGCGCTGGAGATGAATCTATAGACGAAAGAACTGTGTGCTGGTTAGGGCAAGTCTATGGAACGAATCATATCCAGTCGTAGGATCATGATCCGTGGTTCCGGTCGCGAAATAATCACTTACGAGATACGAATAAGGACAGCAGCGGACGCTTAACTCAGTTTAGTTTACGCTGGCTAAGAATACGACCCACCAATTTTGGGCGAGTGGAGAACTGGTGGGCATGGTATGCACGAAGAATACTACCAGCCAGCTATCAATCCAACCTCTACCCTTGGTCTCCTGGAGCTAGATCGTAGTGGGCTTTTCTTTCGATGGGCCCGAGCGAGAGTGGGGTGAATTTTCTCCCATACTTCACTTTTATTCGCTCCTCCTGAAGGGTGAATGGTCAATCTTTGCTAAATAGGGGACAAGACTTGCGGAACTTTTACATCTAGACACGGTATAGAAGGGTAAACCTTAATCGATCTCAGTTCAGCAATCCTTTTACGTTTTCTACGTTGTCTCCCGCGGTATCCGAGGCCTTATTCTGCTTGACCTCCCAATGGTGACATCACCTCTCTAAGAAACCCCGAAAAAACAAGTCTACAATCATCCGTCTTCGAAAGGAAACAAGAGCTTCGACCAAAACTTCCAAATTCATCCTCTTGCGCCTGGACCTTTTGAAGCTAAAGTAAAAGTCTCCCCAGACATCCTACTACTGGTGAAAGTTACATCCTATCGTAATGGGTGGGGGTGTGTAGATTCCCCGCACGATGTAGGCTATTAATAAAGCCTGTAAGCCTGCTGCGATAGGACAATCCATAATATACGGCTTTGATCGGTCCCCAGCAAGAGCGAAACTACTCAACCTTGTCTGCTCTCGTCACACTCTTCGGGTGGCTTTCCTGTCTCTGGCAAATCTTACCATCGCAGAAAGGGTCCTTGGGGCTTATGTTTTCCAACGCCATGGGGACCGCACAGCTAAAGCCTGGTCGCCTACTAAATTGACCAGTCTGGATTACGGTCAAGAGTATATGACTAGCTCCTTTTTCCATGACCGTTATATCACGTCAAACTCCTATCAGATCGAAGGGATCAGTGCCGACATAGTCAACTTGGCCCAGATTACCGCGAGTGCGCCGGAAGATTATGTTATCGAGAACTCAAGAAAGAGGTTCCTGCAAGGCCTTTATGCTCCTATGGGCTCTATTGCCACAGAGACTCTGCGCAACGGATTAGAAATCCAATCCCCGATGAACGGCTATCAGCTGATTCCGATGTCAGGTGTACAGTCCGGTAGTATGAGTCAGGACAACATGTGGCTTCAGACCACATCTTCCTGCAACAATGCCAAAGTTAGCAGCAATAACTACTTCTCCTCAAGCTCCTTTAAAAGCCTGTTGTCGTCTACCAAGGAGCTTTACCGGTCTCTTGAACTGCTGGTTAATGGAACATTTAGCTCAAGTGAGCTGAACTAGAAGAATAGATACACCATATGGGATTTACTACATGTGGCTTGGATTCACAACTCCACCACGAGCTTCCCCTCATCCAGTCTCCTCACTGATAAGGTAATACAAGAGCTTCTTGTTCTCGTGAACGAGCACGAGTTCAACCTAGCATACAACACTTCAGATGAGATACGTGCTGTTGCTGGTATGACTCTTGCTGGCGAGGTTCTCATAGCTTTGAACTAAACAATTATATCTGGCGGCAAATCCAAACTGAACATTCAGTTCGGTGCCTACGGCTCTTTCCTTTCTTATTTCGGGCTGGCCGGGCTCCAAACCGCAGATGAAAAATTCACTGGTATACCTGACTATGATTCGTCCATGGCATGGAAGCTTGTAACAAACGATTCTGGTACTAGGATTCCCTCTACGTCAGATATTAGAGTCTGCTTCATGTTTCACAACAGAACTAGCGTTGAGGGCTCGACACAGCTACAAGCTTATTCGCTTTTTGGACAATCCACGCTCGAGCTCCCTTGAGCGCAGTTTGTTGACAAGTCAAATCAGTTTACCATTTCATCTCAGCAGCAATGGTGTCAGGCCTGTGGAAATACCACTGGAATCTGCGCTTCGACTTCCGATGCTACCGGCGGGGATAGTTCATCCTCCAGCTCATCGTCTCTTTCTTCCTCGCACAGGGAGATGAGCATGGGAGTGGCAGGTGTCATTGGTGCGATGGTGACTTTGGGTGTTCTTGCGGGGCTGTTTGTACTCAGCATGCTCATCTTTGGCCTACGACTCGTGCCCAAGAGTGCGCTCACCGGTATTCATCGACCTGACGCTTCTCCCACGCCGTCAATGAAGCTGACTTTAGCGTAGAAAGTTCTGATGGGAAGTAGGCTATATATTATATGCAATAAACCTTATGCTCAATATTTTCTCTCTCCGAACAAGATCGTCTTTGTTACTTGGTGATTACTTTCAACATCTTAACTGTCATTCCCAGTGCTTCCCCGTCTAGCATTTCTGGGAGGGACAAGGTGAGACGTTGAAAAAGCCGGGCTCACTAAGAGAACTGCATGTTTCCGGGGAACAGAGTGAACGATAGTGTCACTGATGTGGATGCTGGTATACATGGTGGTGCCTGTCGCCCAGTGCGTGCAGATCCGAAATGCCCATTCTCACCCTTCTTTCTTCTCTGTATCTCGTCGTCCTAGTTGGCTTAGATATTCAAAGTTGTCGCGGAAATCGCTGATCACCTTTGACCAAGCGATTTTCTCGTAGCTTTGTGAAACGGTGGTCCATTGCTTGAAGAGGAGTTACCTTGCACTTCAACCTTTTAGCTGTTCAAGCTCGCATGGTCACAGTCGGTCGCAGTCATGATTTGAAATATTGTAATTAGAAGCCACTACCTGTCCGCTCGTAGTCGGTCAAGTATTGAGGACTACATTATCGGTGTAAATAGCCGGAAGCTAGCCTGGTGCCTCTTGCTAATGAATCCCCTTTCCATTGTGAATCATTTCCGTATCGGTTCTTCTGTATGAGAATGCAGCAGTGTCAATTTATACCTGGTATGAAGCATAGACAACACTCATCTACCCGTACCGGCGCTCAGCAGATAGATGCGCCCCGTCTACCTCCTATCATTTTGATGCCATCGATGCGGGGAAACAAGTCCATGGGCATCACGTAATATGAAACATTCTGATAAACAAGCACAGGTAATCATTTCAAGATGCAGATCTCAATCAATCAGCCTCTATATCCGACCCTGATTCTTCTTTCGAGTAGTAATTCCTTTCGGTGCTAAGGCGATGGACGCCCCTGCATGTCTGCGAAGATGTATTAGGGTTAGCAAATCCTCGTAACCCATATGACACCTTCGATCCTGCAAGTGTTTCTCTCGAAGGTGTCGCAGAGTTGACTTATATTCGCTATATTTCTGCGTTTGACGATAAATCGGAAGTTGGGTGTCGCCATAACATTGAAAACATCGCCGAGGCTTTTTTGCCTCTTTGATGTAGTTCTCAGCTTTCGCCAGAAGGCAATCCTGCCTTGAACGCCCGAGAGACCTGCATCTGTTTTTGGCTGGCTCTGGTATCATTGTGGGAGGTTCTTCATCGAACCCGTCGTTTGGTGCTGCCCGTTTACGCCGCCCTCGCAATGGTCCACCGAGAACGGGACAGTATTGCGAGATCGCAGCCACGGCAGCATTTCGGCATTGCCATTCAACCTCTAACGAATGCGAAGTTGGCATTGTGAACAACTTTTCAAGAAGATCAAACGGCTCTGGTAGCATTTGGTCCTGATTGTGGGGAACTTCTTTTGCCTCGTCATCGTCAACCACCGTCCCGGAAGAATGACGCTTAGAGAGCTGACGTTTGATGGCTTTTTTGGCCTGTTTGCGATCAAAGCCCTCCCGTGTCTTCCTTCGCAAGACTCTTTCCAGCCGGCTGAATGTATTTGCTCTCTCTCGCGTCAAGCTTTCCAGGCGTATCAGCATTTGATCACTAGCATCATGCTGACACAGTTCTCGATGCTCGTTCAAACTGCACGTGGCTTCCACGTACTCAAGGTGCTCACGAAGGGATGTTCGTTGTTCAGAAGCCAAGCGCCGAGGTCGTCTCTTATCAGCCCATCTGCTCATCCGGGTGATTGTGCGCATCAGGCTTTTGTTTAAAGCGCGGCCGTTCATAGCATTTTGCATGTCAGTATCGATGTGCCGTGAAAGATAGTGATTTAAGAAAGAGCTAATATTGACATGCTTCATAATCAGATTTTATTGTGCTTCACTGACTGAGTCATTTCTATTCAGCGTCTTTCCTCCTTCATATCAGAAGCGATGCGAAAACATCGAATGAAGCTGCTGATGGATTTCACCAAGACATCTCGGCCTTCTAGATATGGCACCCTGAGTCATGGGCTCTTTCCACTTAAGTACTGCCTCTCCATTGACGATATCTGTCTTACACAATAGATAGCTATCTTCAATTTCAGGCTTCAAGGGTAACTTCAACTGCTGGCAACCTTCTTCAACAAACAAGCTTTGAAGTTGTTTCATTGAAGAAATTTTAGGAACATCAAACGCTTGCAGCCAAAACAATATGCCAAGTATGAAGATGTGAGGGCTGAAGATGAGCAAAGAGTCGTTAATAATTTCAGGGAGGGGAAAGTTGTTCCTAGCAAGTCATTGTTAGAAGGTTGAAGATCGAAATGCAGTAAATTACATACACTTGTGAGATCCCAAGAAATTTCTAAGTCTGATATGACTTGATATCCACTAAGAGAATAGGAGGACCATCGTCAGGTTCTCTCTGGATGGAAAATTGAAGGTGCTTGAATTGTAGCGAGAGAAGGACACTCAAACGATTCACTGTGAATATCCCAAGCATTGTGAAGAGACAAAGCTGGATGCGCTCATAGGCAAAGTGGAACCGCTTTTCCCGGGTTTGAAGAACGTTTCGTTGAGCTCAGTTAGGTCTTGAACGTAAACTGGCAGCTTATCACGTTCACTCTGATATAAATCCCATTTGTCTGCGAGGTTTTGTATTCCCTGGACCAGGCTTATATAGGTAGGCTTTCAAACTGGCAATTTTAAAAGTAGGTATGATCTTTCAGTTTCTGGGTGCTAAACATCATTATTATGAAATTAATGGTATCAATTAGGGACAATAATGATGATATCTTCGGTTATAGATATTTTTCTAACTCTTCTGATCCATTTAAGCGCTGGATCTCATCCGCATGGGTCCTGGACAAACATTGACAAAGTAAAAGATCTAGAAATGCCCCATTTGATTTTTTTTCAATGGCACATGCGATTTCTCCTGCCGGTGAACCAGCTGTTCCTCTATGCAAGCCCTCCGAGTGTTTGTTGCGGAGTGAGCTGCTACTAATTCTAGCAGCTATCCAAAGCCGCATGTCCTGCGAGGATTTTACAGATGATCTTGTTCTTCTGGTGTGTAATATATATGTTCATTACTACGGGATTTTCATACATCTCATCTGGCAAAAAACTAATGTAATTCTTCAGATCATGGCATTTTCGTTCATCGGAAGATACGGGAGGGTAAGCCAGGCGTATTACGATGGTGACAGGTTTTTGGTTTTCAAGAGCGATCTAGTTGAGTTTCAGTACAATCCAAGTCTAATGGATATCTTTGTTCGGTATGTTGTCTGTCAATGTGCCTGCTGGTTGTACGACGGTTTTTCCTAACACAGTATGATAAATTGAGGCACTTTGCTAGCTAGACACAATCTATATTACTGCTGGGTATATATTTTACTATTGAGTTTTCCCCGGTTAGGCATTAATAAGAAGATGTAGTTTCTATAGGTTTTTGGGCTAATCCTAGCCCCAATGACGATTGTTAAAGCTCGGCTGTCTGCTTATATATATTGTGACTTTATGTTGAGGAAAATTGAGAAAAGAATGCGGCACAATGAAAAAATAAAAAATCAAATTCCAGAATATGGCAGCAGTTCTTAACTTGTACCAAAAGATCTTGGATGGGACTCTGATCGGAAAATTGAGGGATTTCGGGGGATTGCAGCCAATGGGACTCGGTGTTCAAAGGAAAGAGAATCTTATCAACTTATCTTTTGCGGGCTGGACGGTTCCAGATAAGCTTATCATGATGATATCTTCAGACCCGTTATCGCGCTCGGATCTCCTTTGATAAGCTTCTCTGGTTATCTCCACTATAAATCAGAGCACAGAAGGCTCGAGATCCTAATCCTCACTACTCGATTTATCAAAAGACCCTTCGACGACGTTCCCCACGAGGTAATGCATCGATGATGGACAATGATAAGAAAGACCTTGAAACATGTGCAATTACTGTCACAGATGCAAATCTGGCAGCTGGCCAAATAGATGAAGTGCAAATAGACCCAGATCTCGAACGGCGCACTTTAGCAAAATTTGATAAGTATTTGCTGCCTCAACTCTTCGTCATTCTCATTCTTGCCTACTTGGATAGATCCAATATCGGTATGCCGCGTGCTTTCCCCCTTGCAGATGAAAAAGCCTTCTAATTCCCACAGGCAATGCCAAGGTTTTTGGCTTTGAACCTGGTATCGGCCTCAAAGGGAACCAATTTAATGTCATATCAACAGTATTCTATCCGGCTTACATTGTATTCGAAGTACCATGGACGATGGCAGTGAAGCGATACGGGCCTAAGAATATCCTCGGGATTGCCATGTCGGCCTGGAGCATCACGACCATGTGTACTGGGTTTATTCGAAACTACCATCAAGCGCTTGCCCTAAGGATCTTGCTTGGTTTCTTTGAGGCTGGGCTTGTTCCCTGTATTGTGTTTATTATATCGACGATTTGGTCTAGGGAGTCGCAGTCAAAGCGAGTTGCCATAATCTATGGGAGTAACTGCCTGTCAGGTGCTTTCGGGGGACTCATTGCAGTGGGTATTTCCATAATACTAAGAAATATCTCCCTGTAAGTTGACTAATTCTGGTAACAGTATGCGATTGAGAGCATGGGAACAAAGTCTGGCCTGCCTTCATGGCGGTGGCTTTTCATTCTTGAAGGAGCTGTCTCTGTTGTATTATGTGGCCTTTGCTGGGTTCTCCTTCCCGGAACCGTTGAAGATGCATGGTTTCTGAATATGGAAGAAAAAGAAACCATGTGGGCTAGAAGGCGTCGAGACACAGCATACAAAGGAACCGAAGAATTCTCCTGGTCATATGCTCGCATGGCATTCGCGGATCCCTTCGTCTACGTTGCATCGCTAAGTTTCTTCTGCTCCTCAATTGCGCTTTTCGGATTTGGGACATTCCTTCCAACAATCATCAAGGGCCTTGGGTATTTCTCTCCATTATCCAGTTTAGATTTGGCTTGCTAACTGCACATCTGTCAGATACACGTCGAAGGAAGCCAACTATCTCACAATCCCGGTCTACATATTCGCCGCTGGCGTCCTCGTTACCGCAACCTTTCTCTCAGATCGCGTCCGAAAGCGCGGGGCAGTCCTTATACTCTTACCTGTACCCGTTATTGCCGGCTACATTATCGTGTGCAGCACCGCCAAGCACGCAGCTGGCTACGTCGCGATGTTCTTATGCGGCTCTGGAATCTACTCCTATAACTGCATCATATTAGCATGGGTGTCGAATAATCTCTCTCCGGACTACAAACGCAGCGTTGGCGTCCCATTCTTCGTTTCTCTTGCCAATATCTCGGGTGTTGTCTCGTCTAACATCTACCCGGCTTCTGACAGTCCAAGATACGTTACTGGTAACGCAATCAGCGCTGGTATGGAGACGTTGGCACTTTGCGGTGTCGTAGTGCTTTGGTGCATGCTGAAAAATCGAAATGCAGAAAAGCAGATGCTGAAAGCTCAAGGCGTAGAACATAATGGAAGAGAAGGGGACAGGGCGCTTGATTTTGTGTATAATCTCTAAACCCTGTTGCTTAGGCCTCGAAATGTTGAATCATCGTTGCATTCTGGGTAGTATTCTTATTGAACCCACGATAATAGATTCCTCACGATGACCATAAGGCCTCGATTGAAATATATAGATAGTCTTTGTATATCTTTGCACGTACGTATATATATGCAGGGTAGTCTGTATACTATAGCCTCTCAATCCCATATACAGCTACGACTCGCATCTCACTCTTCAACCAACAGCTCAACAGCCCACCAGGCCTCCAAACAAGCCCAGGCGGGGAACAGAATATCAGTATGCCACCGGTATACGCTGGGTGCTGGACGTGGGCGTATATGCCCGAAGTAACGAGGCGCGAGGGACGAGCGAGCTGGAAGGTGAAGGATTTGCCTAGTTCTCAGTATGCGAGGAGGTTGAGAAATCCACCGATTGTCCATGCAAAGATGACGGGGGTTAATCGCCATGACTAATGGATGAGATCGGGGCTTAGGGATGACTGAATTGGGCAGATGGCGCTTGAAATCTTTGGGGAGAGGCCAAATAGACCTTGTATTATTGTCATGCTGCTTGTGGCGAGGAGGGTGGATTTGAGGTTATAGAGAAACTGGAGGAGTGTTAAACGAGGACTTTTTTATATGAATGGGGAATCTTTAGTGTGGACATGGCTGGCATTTCCATGTGGCCTTGTTATGGATCGTTTGGTCAGGTGTGCTACCAGGAACATAGATCCGTGAAAAGAAGAGAAAGCATGGTGTCGAACATACACAATGGATTGAAGAGATTATTACAGAATTTGATTATTTGGCTCCGGAAAGACGAGAGGTTGAATTGAATGTTCGAAGAAATGGCCGCGGGATATTCCGCGGAGCTATTGCCTAGTATGAATCCTTCTTAGGCAGGAGTGGAAAAATTAGATATGCACCAATTAATAGGCAAAGACCAGGTGGTGAAGACGGTGGATGAAAGGTAACTACCAGGGATGTTATCCAACCGAGTCGGGAGGACGTCAGATCATTATAAAAAGAGATGAGCTAAGTTTAAGAACACGCCAGACAAGAGGAGATACTGGATATAATAAAGAAATAGGGATACGTAGGGCCTTTTGGTCTCTTATAGAAAAGAAATATAAGTGTTGCTAAACACTTATATTTCTTTTCTATACCCTTGATCTCATTTGTTATTTTAGGTTCTCTTTAATATATACTTATTAGTGTTTTTGTAGATGAAAATATACATTAGGTTGGGAAAAGAGATAAAAAAAATCTCAAAGGGATACGAATGAAGAATATAGGACAATATCTAACGCATCCTTCAACCATTCATTGTTATGTTCCACCTTGGTATTCTTTGATTTTTCGCAAGGATCTCCATTGTAAAATATATATTCAGTTCGGACTAGATGATTAACGTTAATTACTAAAAGCAAATAAGCTTCCATGTTCCGGGGTACGCCTCTCTGATGACACCACGATGAGGGATAAACTGAATATAGCCCCACCTGAGAAGATTTTCCGTTTGTCATAATCAGACAAATTGCCTCCCAATCTCCTGTCGTCTCCTATCCCCAATTCCATCCAAGAATTCGCATTTCCTAAATTGTACTCCGTCACTTCGATCTGGTTTGCGGTTAGGGGAATGCAACCTCTTCATCTGGAATGGTGTTCAGTCACTATTTTCGGTGTTCATCATGCAACCCAGTAATGGGTCTGGAGGCGATCGAAGGCCGGCGGCGTTTGGCGTCTCCATCGCGATTTTCGTCACCGCTAGCCTTTTTGTCGGGCTCAGCTTTACTACTAAATTACTTATAGTTAGGAGGGTCCGACAATCCGACTATTGGATGATACTTGCTTGGGTAAGATAGCCTGATTTAGGAGTTGTGTATATGAGGTAATTAATGACTTACAGGTCATTGATTTTGGCCTTACATTCTCGTTTTTATATGCCCTTAGAAATGGACTTGGCCTACATGAAGTTGACATTAGCCCGGCCAACCGGCCTAGCATGAATCGAGCTGCCTATGCTTTTACTGTGCTTTATGTGAGTTTTCAATCCGCATGTACAATACGGTAGCTAACTGACCTAGAATCCAGCCTTGATGACCGTGAAAACGGCCATTTTGGTCTTCTATCTCACCTTCATGAAAGAAGAAAGAGGATATCGACTAGGAACCTACGCAACTCTCTTTGTGGTGAATACAGCCGGACTCGCATTGACTCTCGTTAATATTTTCCAATGTTATCCAGTGCATGCAGCATTCGACATAAACGATTCCCCCACTGACTCATGTATTGATATTATTGCCTTATATCTATGCAGTATTCCAGTGAATATAGTCACAGATATTGCGATCCTGTGTCTCCCCATGCCTATTCTAACCAAGGTCCGGCTCCCGCGCCGACAGAAAATGACACTAGTCGTTATATTTGGCTGTGGTGTTTTCGTGACTGTGATTGACGTGGTTAGGATCGTTTACCTGCAGAGCGCAGCAAGACGTAACGTGGACGGGCTTAATACAATCCAAATTCATATTCAGAATGGAAAGGACATTGACCTCTCATGGTATTCTTCATTATCTTTGATGTGGGCTGTGGTGGAAGTCAACATGTCCATTATTTGCGGTTGCGCCCCGGGTCTGAAACCACTCGTGTCGCATATCCTTCCCAAATGGATCAAAAGCACCGGCAGTTCGTCTAAGCACTCGATTAATGTGCAGGGTCGATCGGATCATTCCACTTCCCAAGATACTGCTCCGCTGTGTCTTAGTGGTCAGACCCAAAGATCAAAGGCGGGCAGTGAGGATATCGCGCTTGGAGATTGGTGTCACAGTAGCGGTTATCAGACTAGTCATGATGGTCCAGAGCCTCCAGTATATACGATGCCATCATTGACAGTCGGACCTTCTGCAAGTCAGTCATTCTGTCGTACTAGAAGCGCTTCTATACTAACGTAACCTAGATAATGAATCACTTGCGCTGACTTCACAAATGTCTCGCGCACAACCCGTCCTCATGAACGACTTTGTACAGTTTCGGAAAGCAAGAAGTATGCTCAAACTATCTAACAAAGAATCACTTGCACCTATAGCTTTGGTAACGATTATCTATTGGCTCTGGGGATTCTCATATGGCCTTATTTTGACTCTGGGCACGCAACTCCAAGGTTTTCTCAAAATAGACGGATGGAAAGTGCTAGGCATCCATGCAGCATACTATGGCGGATATTCTATCAGTCCATTACTAATTGGACGGTTAATTCTTAAGAAATGGGGCTACACATCCTCTCTCATCACGGGGTTGTTTATATACGCGGTTGGGGCGTTGATATTCTGGCCCTCGGCTGTGTTAACCTCTTTCCCGGCCTTTACTGTATCAGCCTTTGTCGTCGGTGCTGGGTTAGGAATTCTGGAGACATCGGCAGATTCATTCCTCGCTTTGTGTGGACCTCTGGAGAACTCTGAAATCCGCCTCAACGCCTCCCAGTCCATTCAAGCTGTTGCGACGGTTGTTTCGACCCTACTTGCCAAAAAGATTCTCTTTAAAAACATTGATAACGGGCCATCATTGGTGAACGTGCAATGGACGTATCTGAGCATTGCGTTTTTCAATGTCATTCTCGCGGCTGTTGTCTTTTATCTTAGTGTCCCTGAACTTCCGGATGAAGACCTTGAGGAGCTGGTGAATCGTCGTCGAGACGACCTTTGTAAGCGGGTTTGCGGCTTGCCAGTTGTCTGGGTTACATTTGTTCTGGGAGTTCTCTCTCTTTATCTCTATGTGGCCGGGCAGGAGGTTTTGGCTATGAGTTTTGAGCCTTTGGTGTTGGCCTCTCATGCGAAGTAAGTACTTGATACCTATCTTGCCCATTTTATTCACTAAACATGTCCAATAAAAAAGAACCACCATCAGCCCCGCCGACCTCACAACAATCGCCCAATCCATCTTCGCAATCGGCCGCTTCCTAACAGCCATAACCCTAATCTTTCTCAAACCCCGCCACCTTCTCCTCCTAGCCTATACCGGCATGGTAACCTTCTCAGTTCTAGCCATGAAAACAACCGGGACAACGGCCGTAAGCGCCGCAATGCTAGTCTACTTCTTCGAAAGCGGTGTCTTCGGCACAACCTTCGCAACCTCCCTCCGCGGCATGGGCCGACATACGAAAACCGCGTCGACGCTGCTCGCGACTGCAATTAGTGGCGGGGCTTTCTTGCCCTTTGCGGGGTACGCGGTGTCGTTGAGCCGTGGGGTGCAGTTTTCGTACTGTGTTCTTGTTGCTGTTGTTGCTGCGGGGGCGCTTTTCCCATTGTATTTGAATTTTGTTCCCGCGGCCACTGTGCAGGTTGATCCAGTGAGGAATGAGTATATTATGAGAAGACGGAGGAAGAGATCTGGTCGGACTGAATCATCCAGGAGATCGGATGGTTAGGTGGTAAGTTGTTGTATGGTTAAGAAACTGGCGAAATAGGTAGCATGTATACCCCCTTCTGATATTGTTTTGCAGGTTTCCTCTTTCTCTTCTCATATGTCCTAACCTGTGAGATATAGACGACTAAAGTAAAATAGTACATGGATAGGCCGGACGGTGGATTAATTTACGGACTACTTCTTATTATATAATCTTGTGGATTTTTTCTTTATTCTCCTCTTTCCTTTAGCGTGTTCTGTGATTACCTGAAGAGATACGCCAATCTGATATTCCAAGTGGATATTACTCATACTAACTATTCTTCGCATTTATTCCTAGCAATGTAAGATTGAAAGAGTCATATATTCTTTTAAAAAGATTTTGTTTTATAATCATAATATAACTCTTCGATATCCTCTCAATTTGGCCTTTTGAGTATCGACCCATTGGGAGTTCACCTCACGTGACAGCTCCGGCAGTATAGATTGGCTTTCTAATGACATCACGACTCAACTCGCTATATGAACGGTGGGGAAAGTCAATCAATCCATAGAATTTTGTGGGTTTATTCATTCTCATTTCACGCAGAATCGTTGATTTCATTCTCAAATCATAGTTCAGACTATCATACGATGACCACATTATCAGATTATTGTGGCATTGAGGACTATGGGATTGTAGGCGATATGCACACCTGCGCCCTCGTCAGCAGAAATGGAAGTCTTGATTTCATGTGTTGGCCAGCATTTGATTCCCCATCTGTCTTCTGTCGCCTACTCGACACCGATCAAGGTGGTCATTTTTCAATCTTTCCAGTACCAGACATCAAACCACTCAGCAAACAAAGATATAAGCCCTACACGAATATGTTAGAAACGCGATGGATCCATGAGGATGGAGTGATTAGTCTTTTGGATTATTTTCCCGTTTCGGATAAGGCTCCATCACGTCAAACCGATCTTCTGTCCGGTTGGTGTCCCTGTAGGACATTACATGATCGTCAGCTGCCACCGTGTCATTCAGGCATCATGAGAAAAGTTGAATGCGTCCGTGGACAGATGGATATGATGGTGGAAGTGTTTCCAGCATTCAATTATGCGCGTGACAATCATGATGGAAGCTGGGTAATTGATGACAAGAGCAACGGGCAACTCCAACAATATCATTTCAAAAGTCCGACACAAAGCTTACACCTGAGTATTTACCTGGCGTCAAATCCTTCATTAGGTAGTGACTCAGTAGTTAAAGCGGATTTCCAACAGAGGCCAGGCCTAAAAGGGCCAGGCCTTTCCACGCGACTAAGTATAACAGAAGGACAGTCGGTGACCTTTGTCCTGCACAGTCCTGAAACAAAGCTTCCAGAGAATTTGCTGGAGCCATACTTGGATAGATTGGAAAAAGAAACTGCCAGCTATTGGAGGCACTGGATTGGGCAATGTACATTTCGCGGCCATTATCGAGAGCAGGTGGAACGAAGTCTTCTAGTACTCAAGTTGTTGACATACAAACCAACCGGTGCAATCGTTGCAGCTCCAACATTTTCCTTACCAGAGAGCATAGGAGGATCCCGCAATTGGGATTACCGATATTCGTGGGTTCGAGACGCAGCATTCGTTGTCTATGTCTTTCTTAAGAATGGCTATCCAAAAGAAGCCGAGGCATACATTAATTTCATTTTTGATCGAGTCTTCCCACCAATCGACCGCAATGTGAACGAAAGCGAACCATTTCTCCCGATAATGGTCACCATCAGAGGGGACTATGACATCCCCGAAAGCGAACTCGACCATCTGGAAGGATACAAGGGGAGTAAACCAGTACGGATTGGCAACGGAGCTGCCAGCCACAAGCAGCTTGACATCTATGGGGAGCTTATGGACAGTGTTTATCTGTATAATAAGCATGGAAATCCAATTTCCTATGAGCAGTGGCTTGCTGTACGACGCATGATTAGCCATGTTGTCAAAGTACGGAACGAACCCGACAGATCGATCTGGGAGGTACGGGGTCGCATGAAGAATTTTGTCTATTCCAAAATCATGCTGTGGGTTGCCATGGATCGAGCGTTGCGTCTCGCAGAAAAGCGATCGAATTTACCATGTCCTGAGCGGATGGAGTGGTTGCGTGTGCGGGATGAACTCTACGATCAGATTCTAAGAAAGGGGTACAGTATGCAGATGAATTCCTTCTGCATGAATTACGAGAATCAGAACAGGCTAGATGCTGCTGTTTTGATAGCTCCTCTCGTTTTCTTCATCGCACCAAATGACCCCAGATTCATCCGTACGTTGCAGAGGATTATGCTGCCTTCTTCAAAGGGAGGGCTATCAGTTGCAAATATGGTGTCTCGATATGACCACACTAATGTGGACGATGGTATGTCGCCTCTTCTCAGCTCATCGATCATGATTTACACGCTCACATAGGTTCGATGATAGGCGTCGGTGGCCGCGAGGGCGCCTTCGTGATGGTGACATTCTGGCTAGTTGAAGCAATGATGCGTGTCGGTCTCCTCTCTATCTTTACTGATGTTCGTCTGCTGATATCGTTCTTGAAAGGCTTCAAAATGCATGCCCTACCATGCCGTTGATCCGTTTTACCGAGATCTGCGAGAGTCAGCAGTGACTCATTTTGACAATATGCTTCTGTTTGCGAATCACTTGGGAATCTTCTCAGAAGAAGTGGCCATATCCGGGGAACAAATTGGCAACACCCCCCAAGCCTTCAGCCATTTGGCCTGTATAAGCGCCGCAATGAATCTCAGTCTCCAACCCTAAACCCCCATATATGGTTCTTGCGCTTTTATTACCAATATATATCGTTGTTCCAAATTCCAGGCCCGTTCTCTCTTAAAACCTAATAATAATGCCCGCCCTCTCTTACATAGAAGGTCCACCACTGCAACATGCATGCAGCAAGGAAGGAAGAATATTGGTAAAGATCTATCTAACTGCCTACGCGCGAGCGAGAAGAAGGGCGACGATAGTCGCCACCTAGGCGGACCCAACCGGCAGAATCGGCGCATGTGACTGTTATAGCTGTGCGGCTGCGGCACACCCCAAGAGGACAGACACCAACGAACCATGTGGGGATAGCCAGAGCTGTTCCCATAAATGCGCGAATGGCAAATACACCATTGTTTCCAACGGCGATTCCTTCTACTTTGAATATTTGGGGGAGGATAGAAGTTATGCCCTTGTCAATTGTGCCGGCGCGCATGAGCGTGTCACTAATATCTCGCCCTGTTCAAGGTGGGGGGCGGGGGGGTGCATGGGGGGCTGCGATGACAGTTGTGTTGTGGCCAGTGACAACTTTGATAAGTACAATAGCCATTGCCAGAGCTTAAATGGCAAGCCTACCTACTCAAAGCGCAATCTCTCAAAACAGGAGGCTATTGAAAATGTCGCGTGTTAGGGGGCTTTGATTTGATTTGGCTCGAGTTGTCTTGAGATCTGAAGCTGTATTGAGAGGAACAGGAAGTATTTATATTAATAAACTGGATCAAGTACCCTATAGTATATTTGATCGACTACGGTGGTATAATTCATACTATGTAATGGATAAATTTATGTTTTTAATCAATAAATACCATCCTCTGCCTTTCGTCTTCAAACCTATGGTTCTAATTTCATCTACTATAATATTTAGGGCCCTGCGGAAAGGTGAAAGTCAAAGCTGGGGTTCATTTCAACAGTCAAAGATGTCTACCTCCGCCTGTTAGATGATTAGACTACTGTCTATATAGGCCTAGTAGCTAGTAGATAATCCAAACTAACTAGCATTAATTTGCGTGTGAATTTTTAATAGAGCTGCGTGAGGAAAAAATTGATGTTATAGGTTATGAATAACAAGATCTGCTAAAGGATAGCTCTCAAAGGTATATTATAGACTTTTGCATGGATGTCATCGCCGTGCAAACCGCTGAGTGTAGTGGTAGCAAATAATCAAGGGTATAATTTCGAGGACTTTTGGATTGTTGCCAAATCCAAGAAACAGACCTGTCCACCCGGGTATATGTCTTTTAGTTTGGGATATTGAACCCAACAGTGACCAGTCTGCTGTCTGGTGAGATGGCCAACAAATTGATCTGTCTCAGTGACTCAGAGAAGATACATGTGCCGTGTATCTCCATTTCCGCCAGTCAAAGATTTTCAGGGTATTATCTTCAGAGCCAGAGATGACAAACTGTGCATCAGGGGAAAAGGAAATAGCCCTGACCTTACTAGAATGGGCTTTGGGGTGACGGAGTCAATCTCTGTGATGCAGATCCCATACTATGATAGATCCATCATCACCTTGCTCCGGCTGAAAATCACAAGCAGCACATAGCCCTTGAAGTAGAGCTGTCAAGGAAATAAACCTCCCTAGTTTTCAAATTCCACACTCTAATTTGTCCTCTGACAGTCGCAGAGGCAATAAGTTTACCATCCCTGTGGAGAATTTCAATGCAGTGGTTCAGTCTCTCTGTCCTTCAAAATGAGCGCGTACATTTCCAACCATCATATCAAAAACATGGACTGAGCGATCTGAGTTGCCACGAGCCAAAAGCGAATCATCCGGCAAGAAGACCATAGCCTGAATCTCCATGCTTGGTATCATCCCTCCCTTGGACCCGTCCCGAAATCCGCTCTTGTATCGAATGCTGCGTTGTTTCTTACCCTTGTCAAGATTCCATACCCATACTTTGCCATCGGCTGTTCCTGAACCTATTGTCTTGTTATCCATGGAGAAGGATTTAGCGGAGACTTGCGCTGAGCAATCGCCAAATTCAATGATGACTCGCCCAGTAAGAGAATTTCCCACAATCACCTGGCCAAGCCAGTCTCCAACTGCAAAGAGTAGTCCATCGTGGGAAAATGTTAAGGGGGTAACTGACCCGAGTTCCGAACCATCTAGCCGGATATGACCGAGAAATAGGGGCACTTACTCAGTTGGATTGATGATATTTCATTCATATTAATTGTCGACAAATTCTGGAGCATGAATGCTGCCCCGATCAAGAGCTTCCAGTCCACTATATGCAACTGGTTCCTTGTCATCTTGGCCCGACAAGTTTTGTGTAACTGCTTTCAGTGTACTGTGGACCACTGCCTCTTTATAACTGTCGTCGCGTCTGGCTGATGCTGGTCTTGAGACATACTGTGAAACGGTTTCTTGTGGCTCCTCAGATCCCAACTTATTAGTGCAATAAATAATGACTGTTCATTCTCATACCATCCCAAAGATTTGACAAAATGCATCATACTTCCTTGTGAGTCAATATAAGTTAGGATCATTCACTCAATCACGTACCTTTCTGTGGGAAAATCTCACTATAGCTTCCAGTTCACGATGATAGTCGGTTGACTTGTGTATCTCCTTCACTGGTCGAAATTCGTTTTCGCTGCCATCGCCCAGCTTTCGTTGTAGTCAGACCTGTCCTCACCGTCTCCTACCTAGACACTTCTCTTACTTCCACTTATTTCCTCGGTGCTGGAAATGTTCTGGAGTGAATTCCGCCTGGAGCTTTAACCGTCGGACGAGATCTGACGATGCTGTCATTTGTATAGCCCTTCATCAGTCGCGATACACTATGTCATCGACGGAGAGGAGATAACAAAGAAATAAACACATCACAACGTGGGTTTAAAATCCTTAACCCCTGAGACCAACGAGGCTGAGGAAGGAAGTATGAATCCTATTCTAAGGGCTACTAACCCAGTATTTTTATCTAGAAGTTCAACAGCCAGGTAATCTTGAATATGTGACCTCTGCTGTTAGTGCATACCGCTTTCAATGCTTCCTGATTTTTAAATGGCGTCACATTGGCAAGATGAACGACATATGCATACCTATCAGGATGTGTGTTGGGATACTCCAGTAAGAGAAGATGATGCTCAATTTCTGCTGCGCATGTTGGATTCAAAGCCGAATCTATGAGTGGTGTGACTGGTAGGTTTCCCATCTGATTATTGGTTGTGATGTGGTCCAAATATATGTTTATCACAGCAGTATGATCAAGAAGCTTCTTGCTCTAGATCATCCTGCACTAGAGTTATATGCTCAGTATCTACTAGTTCTCTCACACGGGATTGCTTCCAGCGATGCCAGGTAGAAGATTATTGCGCCATGGTGGTTTGTGAGGGTGAAAGTAGTAGACTACTACTCTTAATGTTTTCTAAAACAACTGATTTCAGCCTTGTAAATACCATAGATACCACATTTTCTGCCAAAAACGCGCTTATATAAGTAAACCCCTACTGAGCAGAAAGATTAAACCCCAACTTTCCCCGCCACTGATCCGATTTCTGCATCTTGACCATAGCACTAGACTTAGTTTCTACACACATCCGTCGATGTGAAGGGTTATTGAGCCCCCCTGCTTAATATTAAGATGAGCTTCGCATCGATATCTGTCATCAACCTATTGTTACCATCACCACCGCAGGCTTCCTGGTTCTGTTTAGTGGTTGGTCTGTCTTGCTTCCGTCAATAGGCCAGTACAATTGGCTGCCACCGCGCGTTCCTCTCTCTTCAATATGTTGATTTATGAGTAAATGCCACACGGTTTTTGAGTTCCATCCTTTGGAAGGTAATATCTTAATTATCACCACGATGAATTAAATGCAGCAAAGGAAGCATCAGTTCTGGGAATCGTTTTCAAAGGCCGTTATATTCTATATATAACGCGTTCGGTTATAGTATTTGTATACGCCAATTTCGAAAAATTGTAATAACCTCTAATGACTATAGCTTAGCAATAGGATGCAACAGATGCTTCATCTCAGAGTTGGGATACTCCACGTTCGCCGAGGAATCAGGTCGCTGACGATCCCAAGCCCACTTCTCCACCAACTCAGGCTCAAGTTCACCCTCCAGCATCTGAGTGACATATTTTCCAAGAACAGGGAAGAACTTGTAGCCGTGGAATGAGCCGCATGTGGCAACGAAAAGACCCTTTGAGGCGGAGTGGGGGGAGATAATAAAGTCTGAGGTGGTTGTAAAAGCGTCCCTTTGAACTGTTAGATCCTCATTTTTATTTTGATGAATGGGCACTTGACCTACCAGCAGATTCTGTGTTTTGTCATTTCCCATGTCGCGCTCTCGGGTCCGTACCAGAGGTTCCTCGCCTCAACGATATCTTGCTTCAATGGTCCCGGAACCTTCCACTGGTTATAGTCGTGTGTCGGTGGAGGTGAGGAGATATATCGACCAGGAAGCACTTCGCGAGTGTTTGTGAAAATCTTTGACCCCCACCACTTCATCTCCCCATCCTTGGTAGGGGGCAAACTGCCGATGAAAGGCTTGCCTATAAAATATTAGCGAGATCGCTAGAATCTCTTGCTGAGAAACCATACCTTCATCGGGCGTATAGCCCTGGAAGCCAACAGGCATATCCTTGTACTTCTCGTACTGTTCTTTCCTAAGCTGCGCCATCCCTGTCGTGATACCAGCAGCCAAGATACGCTCTCCAGCCCGCAAACCAGGATTCCTGCTCTTCGCGGCACTCCATTCCAACAAAGTAGGCGTGAATGCACCAGCCGCAATAACAGTGTGAGTAGCAGACAGGACCTGACCACTCTTTGTCTTAATACCAGTGCAAGAACCGTGACCATCAAACTCCAAGGAAGCCACCTCTGCTGTAACATATTTCACACCTAGCTCGATACACCTTTTCGTCACCGCTCGCAAGGAGTCACCAGCAGCAGCCCACCCACTGGCCCTGTTAATCAGCACCTCTTTCACTCCTGTATAATCCGCATTATCAAAGATGCCGCCGTACAACTTCCTAGCCTCAGCAACAGGTAAAGCAATGATATCGTCGTTCCTCCCCAGCTCCTTGTGATTGTTAATCACATTCTGAGCATAGTCACTCCGGCAAGTCCAGTAGACACCTGTCTGATGGAAATGTGGCTGCCAAAGTGGATCAGATTTGAAGGTGTCCTGCGCTTCGAGAGCTAATTTGCAATAAACTTTGTCGTCATAGTCCGCGCGGACAACTTTGTTCCAGTCCCACGATGCAGCTACACGCGATTCCGCATCGTATGCATCTCTATCGACGAGGGTAATTGAGGCATTGGGGTATTTTCGAATGAGATGGTATGCTGTTGAGACACCGAACACGCCCGCACCGATAATGAGGTATGAGGGGTTCGAAGCTGGAGCCATTATGTCACCAGATGAGATTTCTTGGGTGTTGGTCACTGCGCATCCGTACTCCAGTTCTTTTAGACTGTAGGTAAATGGGATGGGTCCAGGCATCTATACACGAGAGTATGTAGTATTGAGGTTGGTAAATTGATGATATATGCTAGAGTTAGATGGGGCTTTATATTTCGCACGGCCCGCACTCAGTTTCGCTGTACCGGTCCGGGAACCCCCGAGCCGATCACGAAGGGCTCTTAATTCGCTTTTAGGGCGCGGGTCGGAGGTACAAAAGTAGACATGTTTTCCCGCCCCGCAAAACCCCATCCCAACCTGCTGCAGGGTGGGTTCAGGCTAGGATTTTTTACCTACTACAGGTTTAGGGAACCTACTATCTAAGTTCAACTGCACCCATGTGTTACGGCACTCTTATCAACAGCTATAGAGAGTGCTCCCGGACCCCACACTATGACACTGAGGGTGTCCCTTATATATAAATATATCTGTGGTGGATCTACTGTATTTTTCTAATAGATTTACCTTTCTACTGTATGGCATTCATTTACCTATCTACGAGTGTCGGTCAGCACCCAGTCTATTAATTTTGAATCGCTTAACGTTGTTCTGCCGGTGTTATCGAGGCTGCCAGCTCCCATTGGTCAGGGGGAACGCTAAGCCTAAAATGTTAAGAAACTCGATCGCTTGTTAAGCGATTGAGTCTCTTAATTTGCACACCGCTTTACGGGAAAGTCACGTGCTGGAGGCCACTATACCCAAAAAAATTAAGGGACAAGCGACTGGTGCTGACCGACTCTTCTATACCCTAGTTACTCTACCTATTCACTGCACCCTTACATTTCCTTTATCATACTACTAATCTATATAGGATCCTATCTAAACTGGTTTTATTTAAACTACTACTATATATGATTTCTAGCTATCTAAAAAAAAATTCCTCTATATAGTAGTAGTAAGACTTAAATTCCCCTCCTCCTTATCTACTACATAGCTAATCTATACCTACTACTTAGTTACCTATCTACTATCGATGGTGTTCTGCACTTGACCTATTTTGATAGGGGGTGTCCTCTATGTATATATCTAGTGGATCTACTGTATTTTTACTGTAGATTTACCTGTCTACCATATGGCATTTACCCATCTAAGCCTATATTGCTATGATGGGTGGATCCTTTGGTCTAGAACTTAACCCTGCTAAGCCCTATAAGGATAAGAAGGCTCTTCTTCCTATTCTTATTACCCTAGTAGGGAAGGTTAAGCCAATCATTCTAAATGGTGACATGTGGTGACTTAGTATCCCTGAAGAGTCTAACTACCTGGCTGTCCTCTTTCACTCGCAAGATGGCTTACAGAGAGTGCTGTTCTACTTCTAAATCAAGCCCAATATTGATAACGCTACCCCGAGAATCAAACTGCCGGGATTGGACCCCAAGGTCACCTATAATGTTGATGGAAATGCGACCTACTCGGGTTCTGCGTTGATGAACGTGGGATAGCAGTATGCCTTCAACACCGTTGACTATGGTAGCAAGGCTGTCTTCTTGCAGAGAGGGTAGAGAGGATTGGTAGAATAGAGGGTTTGTTGTATATAGAAATAGGACTCTGTACTTGTTCGACCATTCAAAAGAATGTATATCATTCTATTAAAAGTTTCATGAAGGCCTACACCATAGAGAACCCCTGTTAGTTCAAGTGATACCCCTGCTATTACACTAAAGAATTAATGGCTTGAGCCATCCACTACAATAGATGCATACCCATAGCTTCGGTGAACGCTGGAGGATATCCTAGTATAAATCATTGGAGGAATTCTTGATAGGACCTTCACAAACGTCCAACACTTAGTTAAGTCCATCATGGACACTCGTCTATCAGGCCAGAAGGTCTGGCTATCCGCGATCAGCAGCTACTCTATCATTGATTAAAGAGGATACTATAACCTAAATCATTGAGATATTCTGGTCTTACATCCACAAACTTCAAGTAAAGACAAGCGTCCAGAGTACAGCGTTTGATTGAAAACACATATGTTGTAACACTACCACTAATATCTCATCTATCAATCTAAATGCCTCCTATCCTAGCGATTCCGCCTACAATAGCAGCTAGCTCTAAGAGCGAGCCACAGTGTCAAAAGTGTAGGTGGCCAGGTTAACGGCAGGGCGGGTCTCAGGAGTGTAGTACAAGTTGTACTGCTGGCCCCACTCAGGGTGGTTGACACTGTCGATCCATCCCTCGGGCTCAATGGCAAAGCAACCATACTTCTCAACGAATGGCGCAGCACCCTTGTCCTTGGTGTTACGCTGGGCCTGGGAAGCCTTGACGGGGATAGATCCATCCATGTTAAGGCAGGTGAAAAACTGGACGGCGGGCTGGTTGGTGGCAACCTCCATGCTGATTCCGGTAGTGCTGGAGTTGACGCGGAGAGCGGGAACGAGGGCGTCAGGAGCGGGAGAGGTCAGAGGGTCGCGGTCAATGATGAAGCAGTTATCAATGCCGATATCGGTACCGACGAGACCTGCAGTCTTGTTGATGTCTTGGCCAACGATCTTGCCAGTAGTGAAGTTCAAGGCTCCGCCGTTCTGGTCAACGGTCGAGATGGCACCAGTGGGGACTTGGAGGCTGTCTGAGGCGATGAAGCGCTCAGACAAAGGCAGCTGCAACCAGGTGTCATTGAGGATAGTCTCCTGCTTGAAGCCGTTCAGGTTCCAGTAGATGTGGTTGGAGAGCATGATGGGAGTCTTCTGGGTCAGAGCCTCCGAAACCAGCTTGGTGGTCAAGCGGGGCAAGCCGTTGTGGTTGTCGACGCTGAAAGTGGCGGTGGTGAGAACATCGCCAGGGAATCCCTCAGTTCCATTCTTGTCGTAGTAAGAGAAACTGACAGACGAAGGAGAAGAGGCAACCACAGTCCAGTTGCGCTGGTCGTACCCGATATTACCGCCGTGAAGGGTGTACAGGCCCTTCTGGTTCTTGGGAATGTGGTACTCGACGCCATCCATGGTGAAAGTGCCGTTCCTGATACGATTGGCAATACGGCCAATGGTCGCTCCAAAGACAGTATGGACGGACTGGGAGTCGTTCAGGTACTGACGCGAGTCATCATAGCCAACAGCAACATCTTGCACGTTTCCATCTCTGTCGGGGACCAGAACGGAGGTCAAGCGAGCTCCATAGGGAATGAACTTGGCGGTGATCTTGTCTGCGGTGAGGGTGTAGACCTTGAATGGATCAAGCGAGGATCCTGACTGGGTGGAATTCTGGGCCAGCGCAACCGGCGCGAACAGAAGGGCCGCAAGGGCGTGTTTGAGCTGCATGTTCGATGTACAGGAGGTACCTGACAGGCAAGAGGAGACAGGGAAGTATTGTACAAAAGATCTGGCAAGAACAAAAAAAAAAAAAAAAAAAAAAAAAAAAACACGGGGAAAGAAATGGGGTTTTGAGGAAGATGATTGCAGAAGGGGAAATATCGCATCAGAAGAATAACATTTGAATCAAGGTTGAGCGGATATTACATTCCAACCGTCAGCTGTGGTCGGCATGCCGACCGAACCACTGGCAGCATCGAAGCAGACCACGCCCGCTGTGCCGCCCAGCAGCTCACCGAACCCGGCGGGTCTGGCCGTGCTTTTCGTGTTTTATTCGTGATCTCGGCGGTTTAATCTCGGCTCGGGCGCGATATCGTGGGCTATGAGGGCTGCCGTGACGAGAATGATCGACGCCATGTATGTCACTGTCTTAAATGCCAAAGCCCATAACCTTCAGCTTCTTGTTCCAAGGTCCCTGTCGCCAAGCAGCGGCCAAGGCCTCTAGAAACCGCCAAGAGGGCATCCACGATCTAGGACCAATTATTGATGCGTCTAGTGACCAGCTTGCAAACACTATTGAAATAAAGGCCTGTCGTATTTGCGAGGTTCTTGATGAGTTGGGCAGGCTTGAGTTTCTGTGCAAATTGCCTGCGATATATAACGCGCCTTTCGGGAACATTTCCATCCTTCTCCAGGTCGTTTTGGCTGTATGAAACGTAGCTACTAACAATTGGCTTTGTTGATTCGTATTTACTTTCCACTGTTAAATGCCCTGTCAGGCCGTCTCCCGCCCAACTGCCAGCTCCAATTGATTCATGACACGTATCCCATCCTGTATGATTATAGTGCCAGTACAACTTGACGAACTGGGCATTTGGTGGTTGGTGTTGTTGGTCACTATCCCCAATCGCCTGGAGTGGCGGCGCTTGACTGAGTTGGGTGGAATGTATCTCAACAAGTTTCAAGTCTCGACCGTTGTGTATATCCTCAAGTTCGATATCACAACGTAAGCGTATAAATAGTCAGTTATCTACACCAAGCTCATTGCGGTCTGAAGACATTAGTCAACCAGGTCGTGCGATGGGCGTATCCTGATGCCAAATTTACCGGATTGTGGAAATCCCTTAACACTGTCTTTTGATCCCACGGCTGAAGGCGTCTGTTACGACCTATTTTTATAGTCCAGCATTCGCGATTCTCGAGTGGCGGGGTTGCCCACGGTATTCTGTTACACACATCGTATGCGATGCTTCTGGTTTTCTTCACCTCGTTCGAGACCTCACCATGTGTCGAGACTTAAAATATGCTAAGATTCCAGTTCTCCCCCGTCCCCCGGAAATTCATTCGTATTGCGCGAGCCATTGGCTTTGTCTCATGAGGAACGACAGGAGGCGCTCAAACACCAGCCGTCCACGTTCCGCCTGAGCGAAGATAATACAGGACCATCTAACGATCTTATCCAAAAATCGAGTCTCTTACCGCGAAGTGCCACATCTCAAGGCGAGTGACTGGGCGTGTGCTGCGCTTCTCGGGCTATGGTTTGAAATATCTCAAAGAACTGGCAACTGACCACCCGAAAGGAGAAAGCTGGGTATCTACCTTTGAAGCCCTTTCGGCAAATCTATATCAGTATGATTATCGCGCCCAGGCTCGGCTGTTGAGGTTCAACGGCATTATGAAATCCGAAGTGGCTTCTTGTTTCTCTCGAGGATTCTGGGGCTCCATCGATCTACGCGGACCAACACACCTTGATCTTTCAGAGCGATACTTATATAGGCTTAATTGATTCAGCGCGAAGTTAAATATAGGATTCTGATAACCGCGAGATGCGGGAACCACTACAGAGGTTGGGGGGGGGGTTCGCCACTGAGTAGTTGTTTTTTTACTCACTTACATTCTGTTTGAACTAATCAGTCATCATGCGTCATGTAAATTCAGACTTTGAAGCCCGAGGGTATAAGTCTCCCATAGCAAAGCTATAAGCCTAATTGCCAAAATAAGCACGGCAGCGTTTCTCCCGGACTTTCTACTCAACTACCTCGCAAAATGGCGTCCTCGTTTGAGATGTTTCCTCTACGTCCAATGGACCATTCTCTACCAGCAAACTATTTTTCAGTCCTGGGTCCGATGCAATGATAGCATGGTTGTTGCCGACAGCCGAAGGGTTCTGAGTTGCCTGTAAAAACGAACTCAGCGGTGGTCGATGAGCCGCCTCGGTCTGGCGTGGCGATTTTTCTGGCCAGAAGACCGTTCAAAACTGAAACTACTCGGGTCTGCAGATCCGGACAGGGACCGTAGCACTCTAGAATGGCCGCTGCAGCTCGGATGGTAGCTGACAGGTTGACGATCCCTTTGCGAGTCAGATCGTTGGCGGATCCATGCACATTCTGATACTCGCTGATGCAATGCAGCGCCAGATACATTTTCCATATATGCTGTCTCCTGGGGGCCGAGACCGAATAGATCCAACAAGATCGGCTCCATGAGATTGGCGTGTTCGTTGGTAGTGATGAGGAGATTCCGGCCGTGCAAGCCAAATGCGAGTTGATTGAGTTTGATGGTATTTTCGTGGACAAAGTGAATGGGGACCCCATGTAAATCTTGCCATTTTTTTGCCCATAAATATAACAGGCCATCAAAGAGGTGGAGCTTGTATACCCTCGTCACCGTCACCCCCTCGACATCGCCCCACAGGCTGTGGGCACGGGTGAGTGCGAAAGAGATGATGCGGCTGAAGATATCCTTCGCATATTAGACCGTGCGTGAGACCCGATCGTTGTGGGCGTTGACTTGACTTGTTCCGGAGTAGAGTCCTTGTGCCTGATTACGGAGTAGTAAAATCGAAGTCGATAGATTTGGAGTGAAGACTTCGACTTTGACGGCCTGCAACGCATCTCGAATCACGTAAAGTGCCTGTGCACTGAATGCGGTTCGGAAAATGGCGCAGATGCTTTCGCTCACATCTTGATAGCATTGTAAGTAATTATCAGCTTCTTTGATAGTCTCCTTTGTCGACAGCACTGGCGCCGTTCTCCGCCAGAAGCGAGTAGTAGGAGTGGTAGATTTGGGGGAGCGAACAGAATTGATGATTAAGCCATATGGGGCTGCAAGAGACTGAATGACCTGTTCAAAAACGGCAGTCAATTTGGGGCCGGTGCCACTACCCGTGGCGAGGGCAACTGAAAGGGAAGACATGTAGGAAAATGGTTGGTTTGGGCTTCGTTGACTGAGGTGTTATCTCATTCATTTCTATATCGTGAAATCGACAGACAAAGCGTTATGACGAAATGGTATCTTGGTGAATCATGCGACTCAGGCAGCAGGCTGGCAGTAAATTAGCGGAGACCCTCAATTATATATTAGCCTGCCCAGTCATCCTGGCAAGTATTATCTTAATTAACACTATCCTATCACAAGTAGTCCACCATCTTCTCGGGCTTCCACCTCGCCAACGGCCATGGCTGCATGCTCGACAAAGGATACGCAGCCGCTTCCCGCCTGAACGTTCAGTTTTACCCATGGAAAAAATCATCCGATTTAACATTCATCCTTCAATTCCCACCTCAGAAGATTTGCATATAGCAGATATTGGCACTGGGACTAGTATACGGCTTCTCGATCTTCACCAAGAGCTTCCCTCTGCGAAATTGGACGGCTTTGACATCACCCTACGCAACGCCCCGCCACCCCAATGGCTCCCAGAGAACATTTCCCTCCAGAAGTTGAACCTCTTCGATCCTGTTCCTAGACACCTAATTGAAAAGTACGATTTCATTCACCTTCGTCTCCTTATCCTTGTCGCCCAAAACAGCAACCCTGTCCCAATTATCAAAAATGTAGCCCGCATGCTGAAACCAGGCGGGTATATTCGATGGGATGATCTGAACTACCCAGACATGTATATTTCAAGGTCGATTCAGAAATACAGACGCTCGCCTTGGACGAGCTTCGCCAATTTGTCTACACCAATGGACAGCATGGTTAGCTTCTTGACCTGCCCAGTATCCTCAAAAACGGCTTTGTTGATGCACACCTCAACCATCATCGCGACGACAAGGAATTGGCGTTAGCAAACTCTGATCAACATCCCATGTTCATGGAAGAGTTTGCCAATCGATTACAGAGCACGGAGAAGACTGGTGACGCGGAAAATATCTATTGGTTGATTGAGGATGTTTCGATCGAGGCTCAGAAGGGAGCAGGTCTGTCAGTGCCTAGAGTTGTTGTTGTTGCAAAGAAGAGTGGTTAGATGAATTTGTACATTGATAATATAGGAAGTATTCAGCGGGGCCTTCTTAAGTGATGTTTACGCATAAATCCTCAAGCAAGCTATCTGAGGTTACTACTTTTAACAGTAGATTTCAATTTAGTCTCTGGCTTGATAAACAACGACACGAAAGATCTTCGATTCTCGGTTTTTTCATGGCGCGCCCAGGTTGCTCCAAGTCGAAGTAACCCGATCAGCTGCCGTGATATCCAAAAGAGCCGCAACATTGGTTACCAAGCATCCGAAGTAGCAAAAAGATTCACAAGAGAGAGAAAACAGAAAGAAAGAAAGAGACAAGAGAAAATAGGGGAACACTTCTTGGACTAGGTAAACCTGGTTAAACTACACCGTGTACATTGAGGATGCTCTATCTTTCCTTCCTTACAATGGTGGAGATTGTCAGTAATAATAGGAAATATATATTGAATAGTAAGGCTAGCAATTATGTGGAATAGGGCAGCTCGTCCTCAATAAATATTTTTTACTAACTAACTACTAGATAACAAAGCATAGAGATAACTATTAGAGCTCCATTACATGTATTATTTATTCATCGGCAACTTCGAAAATTCCAAATAAGCGAAAATCAAGCTCTTCGGTGTTCTTCAGTTCGGCGAAGTGGGCAGCATATTGCTTCGAGAAATGTACGATTGTGCTGCTAGTAAAAGTCCTGTTCAAAGCGTAATCTGGTACATGACAAGAATATAATTTTTACATGCATCTATCACTGTTCAATCCATATAGTTTTCAGTTCAGATCAACCAACCATCGATTTGGTAAATCCCAGTTTGAGAGAAATAGGACTGTTCCATGGATGAACTCAAGGCTGACCAATAGGAACCAGCCGGGACCCTCTGATCGGCACTACACCGCTCCATTGACAACAGCCTTGACAGCCAAGTTGTCAGTGCCTCAGAATCTGCTCCTTTTCCATTCCATCACCGCACCGGATATAATGCGCCTGCTAAATGCAACGACTCGCAGGCTGGAAGAGTTCACGGACCATGAACTTCCCAAATATGCCATTTTGTCGCATACTTGGCAGAAAGATGAGGTCTCCTTTCGAGATATCCACACTTCGAAAGCGACGGATAAGAAAGGATATGCCAAGATTCGGTCTTCCTGCAAGCGTGCTCTCCGAGATCGGTTGAAATATGTATGGGTGGATACTTGCTGCATTGACAAGAGGAGTAGTGCAGAGCTGTCCGAGACGCTTAACTCGATGATGAGTTGGTATGAGCGTTCGGAGGTGTGCTATGTTTACCTTGCTGATGTGCCTCCGTCCTCCGAGCTTGCTTCGGACTTATCTCCATTTAAGCAAAGTCGATGGTTTACGCGAGGATGGACTCTGCAAGAGCTTCTTGCTCCTCCCAAACTGGTGTTTCTGGCTCAAGATTGGTCGTTGCTGTTTGCTCGTGAAACTGTGGCAGACACCATTAGTGAGCTTACCGGAATCAGTGCTTCCTTCCTAAAAGTGAGGGAGAATCGTGATGGTTTCAGACTCATGCTGAACTCAAGAAGCATAGCGGAACGAATGAGCTGGGCATCTAAGCGTAAGACCAGTCGAGACGAAGACATGGCTTATTCACTTCTGGGGATTTTTGGTATCACCATGCCAATTCTATACGGAGAGGGAGCCAACGCCTTTCTCCGACTACAACAAGAGATAATGAAAACCTCAGATGACCAATCGTTATTTTCCTGGAACTTTGTGGAATACAATGACGACTCTGGTAATAACCAGCCAACAACCCGGTTAGTGTCCGTTGACCAAGCCATGATGATATCTGTCCACAATCCCGAAAAGTCTGGTGTCCTCGCCAGCTGCCCAGCAGCATTTTCGCAATGCGGCGACATTGTTCCCTGCGACGTTGTCAAACCAACCCCTCCTTTCTCCATCACCAACAAAGGTCTTAGTATGGAGATTCCACTTCTCACCACAGGTGATACATCGTTTGCACTTCTTCAATGTCAATCCAAGAAAGACCCTACTACCTTACTCGCCCTTCCGGTGGATTGTTTACAAGACAATATCTACGCCCGAGCCAAATCACCCATATGCGTGGTTGGGCATAAAACATGGCAGGAATGGCCACGAACTCAATTATATCTAGCTCCCAGCCCTGAATTCATCAGCAACAGGGTTAAAGCTCCAGAATATACCGTCATTATGAAGACTGTGCCGTCAGACCTTCGCATCGGCGATGTACTTACCCATTTTCCTCCCCAAGAGCTGGGCTCTATGGTGTTGATGGAGAGTAACAGAAGTAACAAATTCTGCTCTGAGAGTAGGGAAGTCTTTGTTCGGTTCGAGAGCAGAAACGGTGACTGTCAACCATTCATTCTTGGTTTCCATCTCACATTGAAACCGAGTAGACCTTCGATTCTGTCTTTGAACATCCAACCAAGGGACAATGCTGTCCCAACTTGCCGGTTTCTACCTCTCAGAAAGACAGACTACCCATCATTGGAAGTCCTGCAGCGATGGATGCGGAGTACACTACATCAAGCACAGAAGGGAGAACGCTCTGTTCCATATTCGGCAAAGGTTACAACCGAAACACTCTTTGGAAAACGTCTTTTCAGTATCCATGTCACATCCAAGCGTGCTGGCAGCCAAAGGCGACATATGGGTGAATACACATTGAGTGACTTGGCTAGCTTCCTGCATCGAATTGCGACTGGTCACCCGCACGTGCATAGGCTTCGTCAAAGGTGGCTATACGTCCTCAAAGCCTACCATGCCCATAGCATCCCCTATTTCCGTTCTCTGTTACGACTAGCTGTACTCTCGCCTTTGATCTTTACCTTCCTCATTGACATCCTAGCTAAGAGGTCTTTTACACTAGCTATCCGAATCGCAAAGTTTCTTTGGAGGAACGAGGAGGTTCCTGCGGTATTAGCCTGGCCAGTGTATTTGCTCTTCGAATACTCATCCATCAAGGGACTTATCAGCAAGTGGACTCCTCGATACGTACACGGAAAAAACGCTATGAGGCTTCTGTTTCTGTATATCTGCTGCAGGTGCCTACCAGCACATTTCTTACTCGATCTTATTGGGGAGGAAGGCTAAGCTGGATACTGGAATGCTGGCACGCTTTTCAACTTTTGTTACATTTTTTTTTTTTTTAATAATGTATTATACGCGGCAACAGCCCTGGAAATATTATCTGATTTCCATGCCAATATAATCAGCCCCCTTTATATTACCCGGTGTATCTACAGGCACCAAAGCTCCTTCAAAGTCCCGTTTGCCTGCAGAAACGGCCAGCCAAGATCAGACTCTGCGCCCGAGGGTAGCTGCACCGAAATTTTAGTCCCAGTTGGGTCATTGAATAACTCTCCGCATATTACGATGACCAGTCCAGCACCAATCTGCGCCTGAAAAAACTCAGAATTTGACATGGAAGCCCTAGAAATTACCTTGTTGCTATCTCGTATATGTTCGTCGTTGCAGTATCCAATCCTAGTCTGTTGGATCCGTGTAAGGCAACTCCGGGTCTAGGAGGCAGGTAAAAAAAAGCACGCGCAAGTTCAATGTACTGCCGTGCTGCAACATGGTAGTCATTTGCATGCCAAATATGGGGAAATGGACTAGATGTAGAGATATGTCCCTGCAAATATGACGGAAGGATCCAGAACACAGACGTTTTCAGTCGTTGATATATTGCATAAGAGGCTCTCATTCTGGTTGTGATAGGATGTTCTTCCCACAAGCGAAATCCGTTTCTCTTGCCGCGTGGGCTATTGCTCGAAAGACCCACATCCTTCAAAGGGTGCTTTTCAGGACGTATCAATATTGAAGTAGACAAATGCCGGTAGTTCAGAGCATCTGATCCAAGGCGGCCTTGCAATCGTCGTTATCTGTGAACTCTTTTAGGGCCAACAGAGCTTGAAGCGAGGCCAATCATATTGAGATGGTGCTTGGACAGTATATGGAATGTCGTAGGCTGCGGCCGGAGGACCTCGAATTCTGAATTTCTACTGGTTCTGTTCAAAGCGCGATGCATCTATGTATCATCGATTCCAAGGACATGGCCGAGTCTCTGGATGTCTTGTTCGTTATTCTTAGGCCAGATGAGGTGATCGCCACTTCTCGGCAGATGACTGATATCAATCTCAACGTGTAAGATTGTCCGCTGCGCCTGCGGCGTAAGATTGGTGATTGATGCAATGGTGGCTGAATAGATGGCCGAAATTGATGTGTTTAGTTTGGATCAGCCCCGAAGATCGACCGGTTGGATTGCCGCAGGTCTGCAGGGCTGATCCAACTGTGAAGTTACTATGAATATCTTAGGCAGTTAGGAATAGACTTTCTGGCTCTGCCGAAAATCTGCCGCACAGACTCGGCGGTATTAGAAAGACTTGTAGCAAAAATCATAACGTTAAATTTTATTATCAATCTCCATTCAGCATCACACGACTATGAGTGAAGCGTACAGTATATGCTTGCTGTACGTTAACACCGCCACTGATTATCGTCTTGAAGGCGCCAGCATCGAAGTAAAAGCCAGCCTTTCTGGTAAACGCGAGACTGTGGCCTGTGACTTTCACTTCTTACTGAGTGGGATACCTGAAGTTGACTCTGTAAAACAACTCGGACTCAATTATTAAATATGGAAATGATAAAGTCCAAAACAGTTTGGGTATCATGCCATAGCCTCTCTCGCCTGCTGCAGCTCTTCCTCACTCGGCATGTTGACAATCATCATGTATACAACTTTCTATCAGATATTAGCATCGATCCAACCAAAAGGCAGCACCAAAGAGCAGGGGCTTACCCGTTTCAACATTTTATCCAAGCCACCCCCCACAAAGCCCTTGGTACTCTGGTGAGGAACGGGCCGGCCCTCAGCACGAGCCTTTTCAGCCTCGTTTTTTCCAGTCGCCTTCCTCACAGCGGCATCTGCAAGACCTCCGAAAAAGGACGGTTTCGCCCCACGAGCAGATCGCCCCTCGATGCCCATCCAGCCCAGAATCGTGTCGTCGGTAAATTTTCCTCCGGTGGCCATAGCAAGCAGGGAACCGCTGGCTGCTTTGTTCATGGGGTCTGCGTATCTAGAAGTAAATTCGGGCTTGGGGCCCACGGCAAGGTTGCTCTCGGGGTTCTTGGCGATCTGGATGCGTGGGTTAGATTGTTGTGTATGGTGAAAAGATCTCGTGCGCACTTACGAATTTAGCTTGATCTCGCTTATCGTAGTAATTGCCAATAGATGCCATCCCGCGCTGCATTCTAGACACCATTACGTTGTGCTTTTCCTTCGTTTCCTTATCAGCATTCTTCAGATCGGGAAAGACGAGAGGGGAAAATTGGTCAAAAGTTGTGTTTGTTGTGGCATTGGCCGTCTGGTACTTATGATGGATCCTATGGAAGCCAGTACCTGGGGTCATGGCGGAGGTGATGGTGTTGTTAATATCAAGATCGAGAATTGCCTCCTTCGACTCGGGGGCGTAGGTCATGAGCAAACAGAAGAGACCACGCGGCATGAAGAAATCCTGATTAACCTTGTCGAAAAAGTTTCCAGACCTACATTGATCGATTAGCATCTTGTCTCTGTGAATTTTCTAGAGTATGCAAACCTTCTTCTGCCATCGACAGCCATGCCGATCCTAACAACCGCATCGGCGACGAACCCCATTGCAAAACCGACAGCGGGATTAACAAAGTACCCTCCAACCGTCGCAGCCAAATTGATCACCTGTAGCCACTGTGATCCCACACAGGCTTTATTCGCCTTGTCCACAAATTTGAGAAACATGTCTTCGTCGATGGCAAACTTGTTCAGTTCAGGCGCATAGGCACGCACAAATCCTCGCTGCCGATTTTTCGGCCGACGCTGAGGCAGAACGACCGGATATTCAAGCCGAGCGGTCTGTTCCGGTGTCATATCATAATAGTTTGGGGGCATTGGATACTCTTGGGCAAAGGAATCCGCTAGCTGGTAATAGTCGACTTCTTGATTGTTTGAGTATGTTGGGTATGTTACCCCACGGAGATGTTCTTGTGCTTCGTCCAGTTCCCATTGTCGTTCAATGTCTTCGTCCACTTCGTAGAGTTCTTTTTCGGTGGCTGGCTCTTGTTTGAATTCGTGGACTTCATATGTCGTTTCTTCTTTCAGGTCTGCTTCTCTTTCGGTGGGATGAAGCAAGTCGTTTACTTCTCTTTGCGCGGAAGGGTAGCCGCTGTGCATTGTAGGATAGCCATTTTGCATTGGAGGATAATCGCCTTGTGCTGGATAACCATTTTCCACGGGAGAATACGTGTTTTGCACATGGGGGTAGCCATTGTTGGTTGGGGGATAACTGTCCTCCGCGGGAGGATGGCCGTTTTGCATGGGAGGTTGACCATTATGGACAGGAGGATAGCTATTTGCCCCTTCCTCTGTGTGGTACGATGGGGCCGTACTTTGAGTTTCTTCTAGAGGTGGAAGAGATTCCGTCTGTTGCTGTTGCCCTTGCTGTTTCTGTTGTTGTTTCTTTGCTTTTGAGGCTTTGGCAGTTTCAGAGACGTAGCCAATTCCCGCACTGACCTGTCGTATAAGGTAACCCATGATGATAATGTAAGATTATTGTAATCAAAACGATTTGTGGGGATATGAGATAAATCAACAGCCTTCAAACCAGGCACTCAAATCGACGAGGTAAACGACAAGTATTTATGTAGACTCCTGCCCTTCTTCGCGAAAAAGGGCCCCCAAATGTATCCAAAAAAACAGACCCCCACCAAAATAAAAAAGATCTGCGCAGTGTAAGCACTAGGACACTGAATATCACACCTTATTGGCTGTATCATACCAAACAGTCTTCGTGCGCCTTATTGATTGGAATCTGTCATAACCTGACCATAAAAGCACGCTTTGCTCTACCAGTCATATTCAACCCAAGGGTCAGTTTGGAGGGCACAAGTGTGCCTTATGATTTGATAGGCCAGTAAGATGAAAGTTCAGATAAGACAAATCATGAATAGCTCGCACATTCATCCATTTCGGGTAAACTATGTTCTGGGATAAATGACATCATGCATCGCACTGTTGACCATGTTGGGTTTAAGGCAGAGTCCAGGGCCATCGGCCATCTAGATATTTTTTCTCACCAGAATGCATCATGAGCCATTTGATGGGCTTTCATTCGTTCGTATGATATCATTCTTATCATGGCTGTCAATGTCACGCATATACAGCCGAAATATGGAGGAATATGGGATTTCCGCCCCCACGAGCCACGTAAGATGCGACGTCATTCTGGATCAACGCCCCTGGAAGCCCGAGATATGTGTGAGGACTTTGCATACCAGTATCAGGTTTGATTCATGTTTATTCGGTGAGTGAGATCAGATAGTACAGGTGAAAAAGCATCTGGAAGAATATGGGGTGGGGGCTTTGATGGGACACTTGTCTGTTCGAAGTATTGAACTCATCTAAAATAGAGGAAGGCTAGAGATGTACCAGATTAGCATGCCAAACCTTGTCTTCAATCACAGGCCCACTATAATGTAATAATCATAGTCTAACATTATCAACAAGCATTCTTAGCTCGTTCGAAGTTACAGTCAGTTCTGATCTATAAAACCTTAGATTGAGTTAGTTAGTTACAAGGCTAAGATGACGTAATAGTAGATCCATTCCGTCTATAATTTAGATCTGCTTGTATTGTATCAGACGGCAGCTTGCGAGATATCAATAATCCACGACCACAGGAGCGAGACGGCGGATGGGCCATTTGATGAGCCGTTTCTGGCGCCAAACTAACCGTGTCATCGGATGTTGTAATATAAAAATAAAAAAGCAAAAGCCTCTTAATGAATAAGATATATATCCAAGGCTTTTAGATAGTACCTCCTTATTTGTAGTTTAAAGGGTTGTTAAACCCGTTGAATATGTATATCATCCTCCTGCGCAAAACGGCAGTCCACGCCTTTAGGAAGATAGATTTCCTCATCGCATCAGCGAAGGTATGATAACGCAAAGGGCCAGCAGGTAGACAGATCATTGCGATTTCCTCAAATGAAAGTCACAAATTTGGAAAGGAAAAGGCTTTGTAACCACTATCAAACTCTAGGAAGTGGTAGCTGAGGAAGCTGCGCACATCACAACGGGGACAGGCTGATTGGACAAAGCTTAGAGGCCTTTGCCTGTCAGCTTGCCCTCAAAATTTATATCGTCGCGATGAGGATTGCATTTACGGACACCGGTGTCCAGAAAAAAGAAATGAAAAAAAAAAAAAAAAAAAAAAGAAGCCAAAGGGACGAATTAAAAGCTTCTGCTTCTCGCTTGAAATTGATTCATTCTGTATACCGTACTACCTAGCTTTCTACAGGAGATAGTTACAACTTATATGTTGGAGATTAACTTTAAAAAAGCATGACTAGCTGGCAGACAGTTGGATACAAAAAGAAAGCAGTGAGCGTTTGCATAGCTATCCTAAGAATAATTAAAAAAGACACCTTGGTATTATACACCAATCCTAAGTCCAATCTTCCTCAGCCACTCGTAGCATTCTTATCATGACACAAAAGGTTCGGAATTTATGCCATCACCAGTGAAACGAAACTCCCGAAAAGTTAATTTAAAAGATTAAATCATAGAAAATACAGCCGATAGCAATTCTTCAGAAACCAAATACAATCTCAATGCACTCCATTCCAGACGGAACCAGCCGGCAGGAATCAGTGTTCAAATACAAAACTTCACGGAAGTTTGCTAGACAGGTCGCCCGAAGATTCAGATTCAATGAACTTATGCCAGGTGTTAGTGAAGACCAAATTCTTGATCGACTTTTCGGCCTCATCAAAGGAATGGATATCAAACTCTGCAGGAATCGATATGAAGCCCGGCACACGAGGTTCGATGTGCATGATGCTCTGGTTGTCGCTATCGCTCGGGTATTTGTCTAAGCACAGAGCCTCGGTGTCTTCATCCACCATGACGACAGTGGAATTCATTTTCTTATGCAACGGTGTCTGGTTGTAAGTCTTGGGCAGATTCCTGTAAGTGGGTGCTCTGCCTCCCTTGGACACGTGTTGGCCAAGATAGAAGGCGGCTTCACCGAATATGTTGGTCAGACCGGCGTAGATGCGAGATTCAATATTAATGGGGAAATCTGCCAGTCTCAAATCGACACAGGCGGCAAAGATCTCGACCGCAATATTGAAGAAATGAAGTCGGTGAGATTGAAGATCGCCTTTCCAGTCGTAATGTAGCTGTGATGCATTCATCGTTATCCATGCAGCTTTCCAGTCGCGCACGTAATTCAAGAAAAGTATATTCTCGCCACTGAATTCCTTGGACGCGGCAAAGTGGAGCAGAGCCCTCGAGTCCTCCGCTAAGCACTTATCCAAGGCTCTTCGGGAGTACAATGGATCCATCCGACCAAGCCCGCTTCGAGATGATGGCGCAGTCCCTGAGGCTGTGTCATTCGAGGCGGCAACCTTCCTCTCAGCCCAGCCTTGGATTTCCTCGATCATGCTGTTTCTCTGCTTTCTAGAGATGACCAGCTCATAGCATGGAAAGAAAACAGTGACAGCCTCCATTGCCATGATACCGGGAGCAAACCTGTGGATAAAATTAATTGGCTGCTTACATTTGATATAAAGACTTGGGCATTCCTTACCAGAGAGCTGGTACCCAGTATCTGCTAATGGCTTTCCATGTATCGGTAGACGAATACAACGCTGCCAGCCACATCGGCGAGCCCGGTAAACTGGATCAGTTAGCATGTCTATGGGTAAAGCGAATGTGACTATGTATTCTTACCCGGCAATGACACAGCATGTAATCTGCAGCCGCCAGTGATGAATATCATGGATGTTGCGAATCTTCCATAGCATCCATGGCGCAAATATCCAGGACCAGCAAAATTGCCAAAGAATCGAGGGAATCCTGTAGTTATCATTGTCAGACAGGCTCAATCACACTACCGGGTAAACGTGAAACTTGCCACTCGGGACCCGTCCGACATTCAGCTGGACTAGTGGGATGGGAAAAGGTGCCAAAATTATTGAATTTACGCGAGGTTAGGAATATAGTGAGTGACAAAATCACCTGTGTTATAGTATGTTGGTCAATAGAAGCACAACCGGTCGAGAATGAGACATATATTCACCTGGATCACCATTCCAATAGCAATTCCCACCTCGGTCCGTTGTACCAGATTCATCTGCTTCCATTGCCACACGTATTGACTGGCGGATTTAGATCGAGCGGTCAAGTGGGATCGAGATGGTTGACGGGCATTGAGAAGCAGCTTCTCTTGAATACCAAACACAGTCAAAAGTTGCATGCTGTTTGCTTGGAATAGAGCAATTCCCAGAGGCAGATATATGCTCATAATCCAGTATTCGGCGACACATGGGTACGCATTACCCATCGAGTATGCGACCATACACAGAATCCAGTAGACATGAAGACATGCTACTGCACTCAGTGCGAGAGGCAGGTTACGAATGCGAATGCAGTGCTGATGACGGTTCATGCAAAGAAAGGCACAACCGGTGAGGAGAGCGACAGTCCAGATAATGGCGACGGAGACGTAAAATTTGGCTAGACTGTCAAATACGCCTCCAGGGTGAATCGAGGACATTTTTGAAGATCTTGGCGACTGACACGCGCCATTCACAAATTTTAGCTATCGAAGATTGAGGTTGTTCCAAGCTGACTATTTGGATAGACAAAGATCGAATGATGATGAAAGGATCTCGAAATCGCGGTTTCTGCAGAATTAGGGTAGGATCCAGCCCCTGGTTGGCAAAGACAACAGATGATGGAGCAAGCTTTTCATTTGTTCTGTCATTTTGACACCCCCAAAGGGCTCCCGGACAGTCGACATTGTAGATCAGCAATGAGGGTAACCGATTGGACACGTCATACGGCAGGTCCCACCCTACCTGCTTTCTATTGGTTACTGGCAAGAGGTAAAGTTCACTGGCTTAGGGATGCTGAAATGGTGCTTTTGAGATTTTCGCGTGCAACAAGCAATTATAGTGTATTTCTTTTTCTGGCTGCAATTATGAATAAAAGAATGACTAATTACTATGTCGTCCTGATGATCCAGATCCCAGATATCAACTTATCATTGTGCCTTAATGTATAGATAGGCTATGATTCATGTGTTCTTTTCTGGGGTTTCTCCAATAAAAGATTTTCTTGGAAGCGAGAAGTAATTTTGCATTGTTGCAATGTGTAATTTTGGGTTTGGATCCGTACTTGGGCTGGCAGCGACCCCTGTGACCTGTTACGCCAAGTCGGTATTAGCTGTGCGTCAACAGAAAGCATAATTTAGGATTGTCTCTGCAATATATCTGCAACATCTCGCTTGATCGAAGTTTGTGACCTTACCCACCCACCAATTATTGGATGCATGTGTTGGAAGCATATACTATGAGACTATTGAGAATCCGGTGTTACTGTCTAATTGTCTACTGAGAGTACCATAATCAGCGTATGCTTATGTTTGGACTGTCTGATTGTCTAAGATCGGGCAGTGTTGTGGGCTCATACTTTGCTGTCTTGAAGTTTGACCAAGAAGCAGGAATTGACAAAGTTTTTTTTTGGCAGTTTCAGGATGGAGCGGAAGCTATGACTTCTGGTTTCTGTAACTATTCATTGGCTAGTCAGATATGATAAGGTTAGGTGCGGCTGACCATCAATCTTAGAAAGACGCTTTTGGTAAAGTGTGGGGGGAAGGCGGCCCGCGATGTGAGCAGTCTAGATTTTAGGCAATACCAAAGCCATCAACCAAGGATTTTCATCTAAATCATTTGTCGGTTTCGAAGCCTATATCTACTTAAGGAAGTGTCAAGAATGAAAATCTTTATAAAGTAATTAACTAAGTTGATTGAACTAGTCAGCCCAGGTCGCATTTATCTCTGAAGAATATTACGCAAACTACCTCGTATTCGGGGGACGCCACGAGCGCCACGACAAGGCTGCTTTATGACCAACACATTGTGCAAGCGGCTGAGTTGAGTGGATGTGGGACTGGTTATCATCATTCTATGTACATCTTCATATCTCTCATTTCTGACCCGTCTCATGCATATCAAGAGTCAAAAATGGGCCCGAAAGCAGGCACCCCAATGGCCTCGAGTTCAAAGACGATCTTCTTGGTAAGCACCGGATTGCTAATCACACACACAGCTTCGGCGTCAAACTCGCGGAATAGTTCTCGTGTAACTGGCACCATGTTCACCCGCCCACTACTGTTCGTATTGATGAGAAGTGGGTTGGGGTCAAGTTGTTGCACTAAGTTCAGAACGTCCCTGCCATAGGTTCGGATTGGACTCCGCGTCTGCCAGATGATCCGCAACGGGGGACGATCACTTTCGCTTAAGAACGAAAGACACGGCCCTATTCCCGATCCAGTAGTCACCACAATCACCCTGTGAAAAACACGCATCACATGGATGAAGCCGTACATCATCACACCTCGCTTCCATAAATGGGTCGGTTGTGTATCAATGCATCGCGATGTCCAGTTGCCTGCTTTGGACACAATGCAAGAAAAGGTCCGGCCGGAAGGGTCATCAGGAAATGTCGCAAAACTGTGCCAATCGTGGAGTGGGTGTTTGGAGAGGGCAATCACCTTCCCAAATGCTGTCGATTGGTGGTCCATGTGGAGTCTGGCAGCATGTGGCGACAAGTACTCGGGGGAGACCTGCACACGGCGCAGCAGGAGCCAAGGATGGATGATTGTCACGATAATTCCAAGGACAAACCAGAAGGCGGGGAGCTTGATCAGGTACCTCCCGAGCGTTAGACCGTCTGCGTGCCGTGCCTGGTCCGAGAAGAGCAACAAAACGGCCAGGAAAAGCGCCACGGCTGTCCATGCGCCGAATCGGTGTGTGAGTTCAAAATAGTCATGTAACTTGGTACGGAAAGTCGGGTAGGCAACCACAAGCATGGCAAGGAGAATGGCGAGTAGAACATAGGATAGCACCAGCACAGGGACAGTGACTGTTCCTGAGTCTGGTAGAGTCCAATACTCCTGAGATATAATAGCCACTAGGCCAGTGTACCATAAGAAGGCTGCCACACCACATCCACTATGTACGCCACCATAATGATGTGCCTTTGCAGCAAGCCTGCGGAGCACAAGGGGTGCCGACCGTGGGATGCGGCAAATAATCCAAAAGATGGAATTTACCACCATCGGGTGCCGCGCCAGACCGCATATCAGTAGATTAATCGCAGCCGCGTTGATAAAGGGGAGCCGTTTTTGTCTGCTCTTCACCATAACAATAATAAATGCGATTGCATTGGCACAGTATACCAGCGTAAAGAGGCGGCGGTAGATTGTGAGAAGCAAATATCGTATTGAGGCAAAGCAGATTCTAGGGCTCTGCTGCGACTCAAGATCCGCATTGGCAGAATACCTCTTCCATTCATCAGGTGTGCCACTCCGGAGGTATGTATCGAGTGGCGTTGCAATGCTAGGCTTGCTCGCACGTGTGGGAGGCGGTTGACTCAACATTGATATATAACTTCCGTAGGGGGGTGAAATCAATGGGGAAAATTGTTAATCTCAGTCATAGATATCAAAGGATATATCTTCACATATACCGATCTGATATTTCAACGAGGAGAATGCTCAATGGAGATCAACAGGCTCTTTCAGGACAGGTGCAGGAGGATGATAGGTTTGCCTACCCCAACAACATCGTGTCTTTAGCTACAGATAGTGGCCTTGCTATAGCTGAGCTAGTGGGGCAAGGCATCCGGTCAACTGCCAACTCATGCCAATTACCATGGTTTGGTTCGAGCTCCTTTAAATCCAGTATGGATTGTCAAGCAATCAGCTGTACGCAAACATATGTACCTATTTGCCTATGGCGGTACTTGAAAATAGTTGAAGGCAACCTACTGCATCTATAATACATGCTTGATCATTCTTTATAAAGTTATCAATGGCTGTGGGACTCTACATGCTATTTTGGAATATTCTCCCGGCATTGGTTGACGGGTCGAAAGAGTGGCTCATCACGTTGAGTGGAAACTTTATTGCCAGCTGTTTACTGTGAAAAACGTGGTAGGATAACTTTTTCAAATCTCAACTCTAATTGGTTTAACTAAGAAAAACTAATGTTACATAAAATACAGAATAGGAACTTAGGGCTAAAAGTTCATGCCTTATATACAAGGTTTCGTAGTGTAAACTGCGGAAATCGAATGGATAGTAGCTTCTTGTTAGTCCACGATGGACAACACTGAGGACTACCAGATGACAATAGTTTGCCCCACCTTTGAATTCTCCTTAGTATACCAGAACCAACACCATTCCTGAACAAAAACTGGAAGTACCCTGTGCATGAGTAAGTGGTTCTGCCAAAACCCACATCATCTTGACCCATTAACTCGATCAAGACAACACCCACAGTGTAAATCCAAGGGAACGGATAACCTGACTCGACTTAATTACTTCTGTCTATGGATAGTTCTACTCAGTTATAGACAGGCATACAGCATCAAGCATTGTCCCCTTGGGGTAGTGTTGTAACCGCTAGCGTGTCATATCAGTACTTTCCAACTTTTCAACTTTACTCGCCTGAACTCGTTAAGAGTTTTCTAAAATTATAACTTACGAATAGAGTCAACACTCGAGTCAATCTCGGCTCGTGTGACAGACTATTAACCGCTATGTATCTGGATAGATCCAGTATGCGGTATCTATTATGCAAGTTCGATCATGATACTAGATATTAATATGGTGTATTATCTAAATCTTTCCTATTAGATAATAGCCAGAGGCCTCCTAACACTGTATTAATTTATTTTCTGTTTTTATTATTTTCCTCTAAAGTAAAGCTAGCATGTCATATAAATTAACTTGGGAGTGATAAGGCAAATTTAAGCTAAAAATCCAGACTCATTTAGTATCGGGCTAAACATGCCGCAGTACGAGGGATCCGGTGATTAAGTTGGCAGTCCAGCAGTTGAAAAGGCCTTAAAACCCCTAGGTACTCGACAAGAGCAAAAATGGAAATTGTGTATTCAATCTTGACGACTACCTTATGCCGGGCTTTGCTCGTTTTTGGTGATACACTCAAATGGGCCATGATATGTTTTGCAAACAAGCTCCACTGGGGATACAGTAAAAGTATGACCGCAGTACTACCCCCAAGTCCCCCAGGCAGAAAATTTGAATATTGAAGGCAAAGGCTGCCGATGGCCGCCACAACTTCCAACTCCCGGGTCGTGACCGTAAAAGGTAGTTTGGAGGAAATGAGATGACAGTTAAATCACACCATGATCATCGGGGGCGTCTTATCACCCCCTTCTCTGGTACGTGAGTCGGAAGTCTGCCCCAGGGAATGATAAGGGTAGACAAAAACGCGCCACCAGCCATGCCAGTTCCTACCGCAAAGGTAGCCTGGAAACCTTGCATATATGCAAGAAGAACGCCAGGAAGCTCATTTGAGCTGCACACCTCTCGGAGTTCTGAGGCTCCTGTTGCACTCACTAGGGCTTGGTCCACTCCAAAACGATGAAGGTGAGCTTCAGGTCGAAGTACTTGAAGGCTTTGCCCCAGGCGGCCTCAAGACCAGCGAAAGTCATAAAGTACGCGGCGGCATACCAGGACACATCGTAAAGGCCATGGAATTCGTCTGTGACATTCAGAATTGAGGTGCCGACAATCGTCTGCCTTTGTGTGTTAGCGGTGGTGGAACTGGAACGATTCATTTTGCTCGAGTCAACATGATGCACTCACTTGATCTAGAGAAATCAGGGAAACACCCATGATCGATGCTCCAACAAGCAGGACTAGTCGTAAACCCTGCGGATACTCGTCCTGGGCGTCAGCCTGTCCCGATAGTCCTGGTTGGTTACTGTCGCTGGTCTCCACAGGAGCTTCCTTCTCATCCTCGATCCCGTTGGTGTTGAAGATCGAGACCTTGGTGTTTCGGTTTCACAAACACCGCTCTCTATGTTTATAGGTTTAACCCTTGCTTTCGTGGTTGTTTTTTTGTCAGCAATAATGTATTTGATATCGCTCTCAGCAACTTTGTTATGCTGATCATGCTTGAAAAGACGGAAAGTACAACTTACGTTGCACTGATTAATAGTCAGCCTCTTAGAAGGCACCAAACAACATTTATAATTACATATGATACAAATGACTTCAAATAATCCCAAAAATGGCCATTGGGTCTGATATGTCTACCACTCATCAATGCTCATCTTCTTGCGCCTCCCATGGCGGGCGAAGGGTGCCCCGTGTTGCTCCTGCACCCTGTTCTTCCATTGCCCGCGCAACCTCCTCCATGATGCCACGCATGCCGGCCCCACGCAGTGCCTCAGGACTATAGTCCTCAGTCCTCATAGTCCTCATAGTCCTCATAGTCCTCATAGTCATCCGCGTAGTCATCCGCGTAGTCATCCGCGTAGTCATCCGCGTAGTCATCCTCATCTGTATAGTCATCCTCGTCAAGGTCGAGATCAGAATTCTTATACGGAACAATCTGGTAATCGACTTTTGTGTCTTTGAAGAGATCGCGCAGACTAAAGAAACAATCCGCGGGTGTTTTGCCGTCAGGAATACGCTGCCCAGGCCATCGGATAGGCTGGGTTATATCCATGGCCAGGACCATGATCTTCACCAACTCTGGATATTTGCCACTGCGGACGTCTTTGGCGATATGTTGAGTCATGTTCCGGATTGAGGATGTGCAGTCTCGGATCCAGAGCTCTCTCAAGGAAGAAGGGAAATCAGGAAGCTCGGGGAGAAGGCAATGCTGGATATGGAGGGTGTGGAGGACAGGAAAGTCGAGTAGGGAGGGCATTTTTGGCTGCAGAGCTTGCTGTGCGATCAGGCCTTGTATAGAGGCGTGGTCTTGTGAGAGGTGGTATTCGATATGCAAATGCTCGAGGTTCTCTCTGTGTGGCTGCAAAGCTTTGTGGAGATGCTCTGCGTTGAATGTGGGTAAGGAGCTGTCAACCAATTCTCCTGTCAAGCCATTGTCCCAGTTGGAGAAAATGAACGTTTTGATGTTTTTGCATGCATGGAGGAACTTGATGATGCTGCTTTGATCCACATGACAGAAGCGAAACTGGATCGTCTGCGGTGTGATTGTACCCTGGGACCAGGAGGCAGGATAGTTGGCACTTGTCAGATTGCCGGAATCGATGGTCATGAAATCCACTCGAGGGCGTGTACAGAATTCACGGAAAGTGGCGATGTTGAAGCCAGAACACTCGCCATCCCCTTCAATGTGGACCTGTTCCAGCTTGGACAGGAATGATGGATCTCGGGCAAACAATTGATTGACCTGTTTCATTGACTGCATCACACCAGGAATGGAGATGTAGCGGAGGTTTGGTGTTTTACTGAGTATCAGAGCCAGGAAGACGCCTTGGTCCATCTGGTCCAGGGCTGCCAGCCACGTCTTTTCCTTCTTCTTGCTGTCCAGCTTGAGATCTTGAATAGCACAAGTGAGAAACTCTTTATCCTCGGCAGACAGTATGTGCCCAGGAGGAAGATCATCTTGGCCTATGTCCATGATGTCGACGATTTGCACATACTCGCCGAGCTGTGGGCGTGTGGTAATGGCTCGGATAAACCTAAACGTCGACTTGGTATCTATATCATCCATCTCAAAAGAGCGGAACAAAAGAGGCTGTGCTAGCTCTCGAAACCGCCGCGACACCAGACAAACATTGGACAGATTGCGCACATCGGAATTCTCGAGCTTGATCTTGCGACCTTGTTCCTCATCTAGATCATCAGATTCTTCAGCAAAAGAGAGACAGACAGACAGAATCTCTGTTGGAAGATCCTGAAGTTGAACCATTGTATGGTTAGAGAATATAAACAATGTGAGCTTAATTTATTGGCGAGTAGTAGTTACGCTTGTGGTGGGCCTCCAAAGGAGACGTTCTTGATCGGCCCTGCAAATAGTTCAAAGGTCGCAAACAAAGCAAACATCAACTTTGCCATCTGGAATTTTTATCATGAATCTGATGCTCAAAGGCCACCACAGGATATATCCTATTGCTTCAAGAGTATTGATGATAACATGCATTGAATTTGGGACAAGTTCAAGAATTGGTTGAACTCTCTCCTCCCTGTGGCTTAAGTCCGGCTAAGTGGACGAGAAGCGATGCTCTTTTCACCCCACCCTATGGTCATATGTACTATCTAATTCTATGGATAGATTTATGTAGAAATGTTCATGTTCCCTTGATCAGGGAAGTTCTGCCTGCTCGAGATGTTGGCTGTCTAATCCCCATCATTGGAAGACGATCAGTGAATTACAATCAGCCCCCAATTCAGACAGGCTTCTTCGCCCCGCAGATCCTTTCTGGCACCTAGACATTGCTATAAAAGGATTTATACCGCAGACAGTCCACAGAACAAAACACATGTCAGCTTTATCACTTCATCTCAACTTCCTCTTCGCATCAAAATGGACCTCCCTGATGAGATTCTTCTGATGATTAGCGACCAGATAGACACTCAGAAAGATAGAATCAGACTACTTTCAGTGTGTCGTCGCTGGTATAAGCTCTTCTTCCCCAGAGTCTACGCTAGTCTGAAAGTCGAGGATGACTTCGACCAGTTTGATGGCGTCGCTCGTCTGGCCTCTGCTCTCCTGCACAACCCCCATCTCGCCTCTGCAATACGCGAATTCGACACTGGCCAATGGGGGTTATGTGACGGCTATCGGACGGAATTTGACACCACCCCGTTCCACCCCCTGCTGGAGAAGATCAGCCATTGTCCAGAAGAACTGGACAAGTGGAAGAAAGGTCTAGACGGCAACAATGATGAAGCATGGTCCGCTCTCATGCTGACTTTGATGCCAAACCTGCGGGTGCTCAAAACTGAGCCCTTTTGCTGCGATGACTTTTTTGAAACGGTCACGGGGCGCATTGCTACGCGCCAGAAGCCCTTCAACACCAGGCCTGCCCTGCAGCATCTGGAAGAATACCATGCTTTCACGGACGACATGAAGGTCAGCAACCATTCAGCCTTCTTCATTCCATTCTTCCGTCTTCCATCAATGAAGGTGTTCAAAGCTCACCGCGTCTGGGAAGATGAAGACGAGGCCCCCCCTGCCCGAGGCTGTCAGACCACCCCCTGCCAGTTCAAGCATCACGGAACTCCGCTTCATCGGCGACACATACACACGATGCAACGGCAGCAACGGCTTCGCGACTTTCATCACGGCATGCAAGAACTTGGAGATTTTCGAATACCAGCACGATGACTGCGCTGATTGGTCAAACCGATACGTCGAGTTCCGGCCTCGCGCTTTCTACCATCCCCTGATCACGACGCAGAAGCATAGTCTTCAGGCGCTACGGCTTAGCGATATCGGCGACGTGGATCCGATCGACAACGATTCCTACGGGCCAGGTGAGGCCGAAGATATTCTGCACGCTGGGGGCATCCTAGCAATAGCTGGTTCGGTTCCCTCGAAGAGTTCACGGCCCTGCGGGAGCTGCGTATTCGTCTGCGCAATCTTCTCGATTTCGGTCCCATGTCAAAAGCTCCCACGGTCACTTTTGTGGAGATTCTCCCGTCTACGCTGGAGTATCTCTCCATCGCGGACTACCAGATAAGGGATTTTGATGTGCTCACGGCGAACTTGGAAGAGATGCTCGCATCTCATAAAGAAATGTTTCCTGTCCTCGGAAAAATCGAGATCCAGCCCCATGACCTTGATCAATCTTCCCATGACACGGCGGGGGAAGAAGGACCGACCCTGAGATATGAGATTCCTGTTTCAATACGAGAGTCCTTTGACACGGTGAAGGATACTTGTGAGAAGGCTGGAATTGAATTTGTATTCAGCCTGGATGGAAAAGATCGGCTTGAAAGGTAATACTTTGAAAAATATCAAACATAGTGTACATATCTTTGCATACAAACTGTATGCTTCCCGCATACTGGCTATATGTATCTTCCTATTGCTATAGAAATGATCTCAGATAGTTGTGCCCCCTTGATATCCAAATGGCACTCATTTAACCAATTTAATTCCCCAGTTATTAATCGATAATTCTCCAGTCGGTGATAGAGGCTCGTCAAACCATGCCAAGCATGTCAACATTAGAAGGGAACCGGATCTCCTGTAGCTCTTACATGCGATACCGATTGGAGATTCTTGGGAGCGACTCCGTGCCAGGATGAAGATGAGCAGCACCAGTAATTGGAAAGACGACAGTTTGATGCTAACGCCCGAAGGGCCTCTTAAATGAGAAACCCGACGTTATTGAGTAAATCTTAAAAAAACAACGTTTTATCACAATACCACTGGTGCCACATTGGCTTCTTCAAGGCAGGAAACTCTCATCAATTACGATTGTAAACCTCAATTACTGTCATCCGATCATCGTGGCAGCCTTTTTATTCAAGCTGGAATGGGTGCTCCTCCAAGTACTCCTCGAAAGTGGACAGCCGGCCTCTGGTGTTCTCACCAGCCTAAGCGACCAACTTCTCAGATTCTGGGCCAAAGTAGCCGTACTCTTCCATGTAACTGAACCCTTGAGCAAACACATCCGCCATGAACGGGATGCTTTTCTTGAAGTCGTCAAGCGGGATCTGCTTGTAGATGATAGTCTTGCCTGTGCCGAGTTCACATCGCGGGCGATGGCACGGATCTTGTACTTTTGGGCAAGCTCTGGGTCATTCAGCACATGGCTAATGACTGAACCGCCTTGTTAGCCAGTGGCTCCAAACACAGTAAGGATATTAGACATTCTATGGATGTTGGAAGGTAAAGGTTTTGGAATGATGATTAGGAAGTACTTTAAGTCTGATGATAGTGATCTGACAATAGTTCATAGAGAACCTATCCTTTATAATATCTAAGCTACACATGTAACCTGGCAAAAGCAAATTTTGTGCTTTGATCGAGCTTATCAATCAGCAGGAAAGTAAATAGCGAAAGCGAAGCTTATAAATCGTCAACTGAATGACTACTATGCAAAGGAATTGGTCTATATGATTTGTAACACAAAGTAATCTTTATATATATATATATATATATATATACAGTGAGATGCATCAGAATGACTGGAGAATGCACTGCTTTCTTTGAGATGACACTTTAAAAAAGTCTAAAGGATATACCAACGCCTGTGTTGATTTAAACGCATCCTTGCCAATTGCTGTGAAAAGCAACTGTCTTTGTGGGGTGTTTTGAATAATATATTTCCACAACTCCAACATTGTTTATACTGACTTAATACAGCCACCATCAAAAACAGACTAGGTGCATTATGTTACTTCCACCGCACTTTTTCAAGTTAACTAATGGCTTTATACAACCATAAGGCATCTGGGGCAATATCCCAAATTCATAACTAGTTAAACCCTCTGCCTTAGTAAGCATCCACGTGATAATAACCGCTTTGCAGGCAGTGAAGAAATGTGCGTCAGAATACTCGTAACTAAATGGAAATACAGATGAAGATCCGCGATAAGTTGGATTTGAAGACCGTTGATGGAGATTTTGCCGTTTAAACTACTCTGTAGGCTGCAGGAACAATCGACCTCTTGACAAGTCAGACATTTCGGAGATACTTGAAGTCGAAAGATTGACAAGCGCTGTGGTTAAGCTTTCTGGTCTTTTTTGTATCAGAAACATTGTTGAAAATTGAATTTACCGTCAACACTCTGTTAAATAAGCTTGATAGACTGACCTTGACCCTTTTCTCGCTGGATACTCATTCTGGATGATCGTCACCCACTAGGAAGGAACTCCGAACGATCAGCATCAAATCAGGAATTGGCTCTGCGCGACAGAATCCTCATAGGCCAAAGCTCATGTTCATCCTGAGAATTACAAATTTCTGCTAGCACTTTTGGTGACTGATAATATTTGGCAATATATGAATGTGCGACCTGCCATTCCAACGCATTCTCTTCTCTTCTTTCAGCCGTTTCGAGATAATGAAGAATAAATTAACACAGTAAGAAACGTAAGCCGAAGGATGCGGCCGGCCTTAATCAATCAGCCTTGCCAGTCTATACATATTATGCCCAGTGCCGTCCGCGAGATGACGATCAGCCTATCACAGCCCGACTCCCTGGCCCATCCAATCAATGTCTCCGAGAACGGGGCCGATCCCTGCTGCTTTGATGCCCGCCTAACTGGCAAAACAACTTTGGCCCCCAAACTAGTCGGAAAGCCGCATGGCACAGCCTTGCTCATCTCTCTCCCCTCAATCCTTTTTCCATCTTTTCTCTCTTCATGTTTTCCCTTCTCGACACTCGTTCGGTGTCGCTTCGTTTTTGATACCATGCCGAGTCTTTTGCATCCTCTCTGCTGGCTTCCAGCACTGCTGGGCAGCGCCCACGCAGCGAGTCCCCTCAATGTCCTTTGGTCCACCACGAAATACGGGCCCGATGGCCCATGGAATGCAGTCAGTACGACGATTGGCGACAAATACTCGGTTGACCTCTACCCCGGCGACATCGGCTCCTCGAACGTGATGCAGTCCCAACTGTGCGAGAACACCACGCTCTCATCCACCTGCTATGCTGAGCGCGCGGGAACTGTCAACATCTCCGCCATCGATGTTCCCATCAGCTGGAAAAGCGCCAGCAATTGGCACAGCTGCAGCTTCAGTACCGCGGGCGGTTGTCGATTCAGCGACTTCTCGACCCAAATGTCCTTTGGCTCGTCCGTGCCCAATGTCAGCATGTCCGCCATCTGGGAAGCCTACGAGACCTATCCCGGCGGCGCTCAATACCAGCCGCAAGTCGGCACTCTGTCGCTGGGCGGTCCCTATCCATTCTATCCGACCAACGGGGGCACCAACATCATCAACTGGTACCTCTACAACGACTCGACTATCCCGTCCTATTCGTACGGATTGCATATCGGATCCGTCGAGCCCTACGTCATCAGTTCTCTGCTTCTCGGTGGCTTTGACCAGAATCGCGTGCTCGGAGAGGTGAGCGCACAATCCGTGGTCTTGAATGCAGCCAACAGCGGTGCGCTTCAAATCGGCCTCGAGGATATCGGTCTTGGTGTTGCTTCCGGAGGATCGCCATTCAACTTCACCAGCAAGGAAGGTCTCTTCGTCCAGAGCGATGGCGTCGCGCGACGTTCCTCGGTCGTCGCCGACCCGACGAAGCCGTATCTCTACCTGCCCAAGAACAGCTGCGATGCCATTGCTGCCGAGCTCCCAGTCAGCTTCAACGAAAGCCTCGGGCTGTACTTTTGGAACACCTCCAGCAGCCAGTACAACGACATTGTCTCTTCGCCAACCTATTTGTCCTTCACCTTTGACAAGGACAGTGCCAACAACAAAAACTTTACCATCAAAGTCCCCTTCCAACTGCTGAATTTGACTCTCCAGGAGCCTCTGGTCTCGCAAAACACTTCCTACTTCCCTTGCTTCCCGTATGACGACGACAACCCAATTCTCGGAAGAGCCTTTCTCCAGGCTGCCTTTGTCGGTGCCAATTTCTTCAAAGGAACTGATAACCAGGGCACCTGGTTTCTGGCCCAAGCGCCCGGCCCATCTCTGCCGGCCACTGCGGTCACGACCATCAATCCCTCCGACAAAACCATCCAAGGATCGTCTAGCTCGTGGGAGGAAACCTGGGATGGATACTGGACGCCCTTGTCGGACTCCAGCTCGAGCAAGAAGTCCGGTGGCCTTTCGACCGGTGGCAAGGTCGGTGTTGGCGTTGGTGTCGGTATTGCCGGAGCCATCATCATTGCTGCAGTGGCTGCTTGGGCGATTGTTCGCCGACGCAGAAACAACGCAGCGGCCATGCAGACCATCCCCGACGACCAAACACAGCAGCCACTCCAGCCGATGCAGCCGATGCATACAATGCAGCCCCAACAGCTCGCGGCCGATCCAGTCATGCCATCCGAACTCTCCGAGGCGTACAAGCCTGTTGACAAGCCGCCGGTTGAGGTGCCAGCACAAGAACAAGTGCGTTACGAACTGGATTGAGTCTAGTCGTACATTCTCTTGATACCCCTTTTCTTTTCATGTATATCATAGCCCCTATACATAATCTCGTTGTTTCGTATCTTTTTAGCATTTGGTGCCAGCTGTCCATATTACGAATTTCGTTCAATGCATATATTTGTCCAATCCAGTCTCCAGGGCAGTGATAATTATAAATTCAATAATAACTGGTCACAATAGTACAAAAGTAACCCAATATCCTTTCACGAATATCAGTTGTCTATTCCGCAGGGTCAGCATTATAAGACGCAAGTGAATTGCTATTGATCCTATAATAAATGGTGTTCAACACCGGCTCTCCTCAATTCTGGTCATCTCATCCGCACATTCCTTTGCAATCTCTCTGGTCCGCTGTGTCAATGGCCGCAAGGTAGTGATCCAAAAAAATCTCTGCTTCCAGAATGACCATCTTTCCCTCGACCAACCCTGCTTGCCTTTCCACATCGATGGCCATTCGCTTCCCATGTCGCCTTGGCTTTTGTAGATGATATTCCCACAGTATTTGATCCACTGCTCGGCAGCTGGCACCCAACCGTTCAACGCCTTGATTGCTGTCGACGTCCATGGTTTTTCAAGTGTTGTCCTCAACACAATCCCTCCCAGTTCGACATTTGGCCCCTTGTTTGGAGTGGGTGGAAGGCCCAAAGCACCGAGCTTGGCTGTAAAGGTGTTTATATTCGCCCAGGCTTGACGCTTCGCACGATTGCGACCATCGTCAATGTCTATCCCTCGTCAGTTTATTCAATGTGCTGAATAGGGGTAATCGTACAGTTAAATGAAGACTCGCTCAGGTATTGAGCCAATTGTGGTAAATCATGGAATCCCTGGTCGCAATCCGGCAGCTTTTGCAATTCGACCACAAACTCCACCAGTCGATCATTCTGCTCCGTCATCTTTTCAACCGTATCTACCAGCAGGCGCCAGATGTCGATACATTCTGGGCCAAGAGGATTGGAGACTTCATGTTGGTTGGCGATGGGAATTACAGCTTCCCTGGCTATGTCCGACGCTGGGACAGAATGATCCTTTAAGAGTTTTGTCCAGGCCGAGAGCAGCTCTGGTGATGGAGGTTCAGCATCCTTTGTCCAAGCAGCCAGGAAAGCATTGTATTTTTTGGTATCTGACGGCATATTGAGTGTCGATACATGAAGATTCAAGATGAATTCCAAGCGTTTTATCTCATGTCGCATTAGGCAGAAGCGCCGTGTCTGAGATTTAGCAGCGGGTCTGCCTTGCTGCCTGTCGCTCTGCCATCGCACATTCTTAAACGACCGAATACAATGAACAATTTCTCTTGAAATATCCACATCTAAATCAAACTCTTTTTGCACAAATGCTTCCTCGAATTATTCCAGGTGCATTCCACAGCCCCTTTTGTTCTGTCACAGTGCCGATTTCAGAATTTTTCCCAAAGTGACGCACTTGACGGACCTTCCATGCTCGAGCGATCCAGAGACATGCAGCAGCGCCAATGTACAGAAAACCAGTCAATAACTGCACTCGGAGATAGCCATTGCCAGATCCCTGGTTGCGCAATACAAGAGCAATTGGCTCTGCGCATAGCGTTGGCCCAACGAGAAACAACCAGTTGATGCTTAGAGCACTCAAAAGACCCTTGAGTCCAACAATCTCTGCCAGGACTGGCGATACAGTTGCAAAATAAGTGCCCGAATTAGCACCAGCCAACAGCACAAACAGACAGAGGACGCCCATGTTTGTTGCAAAAACCCAGATGACCAGGCAGAAGAGCCCACAGAGAAACGTGGATAATGCAGCGATAGTCAGGCGACCATATCGGTCGCTGCATAGACCTACACATGGTCGCCCAACAGCCTGTCCCAGATTGAGTACAGCACTGACAATACTAGCCTGGTGGGAACTGAGGCCAATTGACAAGGCATAATCTGATACCGTGAAGAGCAACGCTACAAACCCGATCATGCTGCATATCGCCCACCCAAGAAAGAGAAGAAATTGGGGGCGTCTGAAGAATGGGAGATGGAAGGCCGCAGCATGCCCTCCAATGGCATGGTTGTGATCTTTGAGCAGGTTTCCAGCTATTCCATTGACGACAAACGTGATGATGGCGAGAATGCGAAATGACCAGGCCAGACCTAGCCTGGGAATCATCACGCCCACAGCGAGCGAGTATATCAAGCCTCCTAAGCCAGTCCCAGCTGATGAGACTCCCATTGCAATGCCACGATACTTGTCGAACCACTGGGGAACTATACCAACGGATCCAACAAAGAGGAATCCCATCCCGATGCCGAAACAAACGCCTTGGCTCAGTATCATATGCCATTGTTCCACGGCGAAGGAAGCACCTATAAACGATATTGTCTCGAAGAAGATACCAACGTTGAGAACGAAGCGAGTTCCTGCGACTTGGATGAGGAACGTAACCAGAGGAGCGACTAGGAGACCGCAGGCGATGCTCAGTCCGCCTGTGAAGGCGTAGACCAGGGGGCCAGTGTTGGGATACACATCGTGGGCCAGATAGTAGGAAAGGAAGACTGCATAGGCCTTGGTTGGCATTAACAAGACAGTTAATCATGTCGGGAAAGGTCGAACTTACACTGATGATTCCCCAACTATGCGCGTTGATCAAACAGACTGCAACCATGCAAACCCATCCGTACCCTCCATCTGGAGGAACATGTCTGCGAGATATCTCTTGTATTGCATCGTCCTGCTGCTCTGTCTTGTTTGATGAGGATTCATCGTGTTGCTGCTCAGTCGAAAATGGCATAATCAAAGGGTTCAGGGAGGATCACCGAGTACTGCACAGGCCTGGCAATCGACATGGGAAGATGGCTTCAGAGCATCACCAGATAGTCAAGTCAATGACAAAAGGGAAAGAGCTTATCCTTCTGTATTATTCTTTCGTTCGAGCCATTTGGATATGCAGTTGCATGGGCCATGACTTGCCATTAGGTTTATTTAATATTCGCAATCCATACTTGAGCCAACGTCACTTTTGTATCTTTGTGGGTATCACTGATCAGAATGCTCTTCAATTATAATGATATGGCCAGACGGAGTGTCACCAACATAGCACTCTCTTAAGCTTCACACGTGGGACAAGGTTTACACAAGCCATTCCCGTCAGAATACTAATGCTAGGGCTAAGGTCGAATATAGCAAGTGTAACATTTTTAAAATGAGGTATCCAGTATTCGATCACTAACTGATGAAATGTTTATTTCATGCATTGCTATTTTCTCATCTGCGGGGAATTTCACTTCGTTGGTCTATTCTTGTACTACATTCCTCTTTACTTGAGGTGTTACAACATAACCACGTATCCTTTCGAGTCACCTATGCTATGTCATAGTCCCTTTCCTTGTTTCCATACAATCTAACAAATAGGATTTTGCTAATACTACTTGCAAAATCAAAGGTTCGCATTTATTTAGTCTCTCATCTCTTAACAATTTTTACATAGGGTCTGGTAGTATGTAATTATACAACCATTCATCATTTTTCAGAATAACTAGAATTAACTTCCTAATAAACCTTTGTCATAGCTATACACACTGTCAGCAGATTTCGAGACAAGACATTGCAGAAAAATGCTTATCTTATCATCCCAAAGGTGCATCGATCACCACCAAGGTCCCTGATGGCATCACAGGTCAAAGTCTCTGAACATTTCAATTTTGTCAATCAAACAATTAACTGCAGTTCATGTCAATGTATTTAGTGAATAAGTCTGGGTGTGTACATCATGTCGATCAACATGACAGCAAGTCTGCGTTTCGAGCCCGAAGAAAGTAAGTATACAGACCTCACATGACAGATATTTTTAACAATCCCAAGAGCCGATCTCCAAGTTCTGCCTCTTCTGCTTGTCGGCTTTGCCACGTATCAGCTGGATCGAACAAACATTGCCAGTGCACTGACGGGGGGCTTCGCAGCTGCCATCTCCGTGGATCAGAATACGATCAACCTTGGAAACCAATTGATGTTTCTGGGAGTGATTGTATTGGAGATCCCATCTAATATGTTACTCCAGCGGGTTGGCCCGCGATTCTGGATTGGCGGGCAGATATTTATATTTGGCGTCATTGCTGCTCTGCAGATTTTCGTTCAGAATAGAGCAGGATTTCTGGCCACGAGAACAATCCTCGGTCTGGCAGAAGCAGGGTACATTCCTGGTGCAATGTATACGTTGTCAACATGGTATACAAAAGAGGAATTGACAAAACGCATCGCCATCTTCTTCTTCGGCATGTTTGGCGGAACTGCCGTTTCGCCTTTACTGGGAGCGGGATTGTTGAAGTTGGACGGCAAGGGGAGCCTTTCTGGATGGCAATGGATCTTTCTGGGTATTTCATCCTATTCGAAGATTATTCAACCGCACTGACTGTGTCTAGTGGAAGGAATATGGTCGATTACAGTGTCCATCATGTTAATCTTCTTTCTGCCGGAGAGAAAGGACAATAGGTTGGAATCGACTATACAGAACAGTGACTCAGAAGAAGAAATTGCTTCAATCGATCAGTCTGCTAGCAAACCTCAAACGCAGCATATTCCAATCGACGTTGTGTGGAAGACGCTGACGGATATTTGCAAATGGCCTCATTTCATCGCCACTGCCTGTGTCTTTGCCACGTGGAGTCCGCTTACCACGTATAGTCCAAGCATCATCATGGCGCTGGGCTTCACGCGAATAGAAGCGAATGCCCTCGCAGCTATTGGAAGTTTCTTGACTCTCCCTGTCGTCTTATTCTTTGCATGGTTGAGCGACAGGACAAGCAGACGTGGTTTCACTGTCATGCTTGCAATCGCCAGCTATCTTATTACGCTGATCGTCTTGAGAGTCGTACAGCCACATGTTGGCAAATGGAGTCGATTTGGACTATGGACGGCAGTCAATGGGCTAGCTGTGGGATATCATCCGATCCACAACGCCTGGATTCAGATCAACTGCAAGAGCCCGGCAGAACGGAGCATCAGCGTGGCGTAAGTGACCTTCTTTTCCTTTTATATCAAGCTAATGATGTCTATCACAGAATGTGTAAGCCGTCTTGTTCTTTATTTCGATTGTTACTGACCTTTCAAGTTGTAATGACTGCCACGGCTGGTCTCATGGCTGGGACACAGATATTCCGCCATGATGAAGCGTCTTCATTGTATGTTTATTCTACATAAATACTTGTTGTTCGGTGCTAATTATACATCCAGCTATCCAAGAGGAATATTGATCATGATTATTCTGACTGTGTCGGGTCTGGTTCTGGTTGTTGTCCAGGATCTTATCTATTTTTTCTCGAATCGTCGCACAAAAACCAAAACGTGGTATACTTAATCCTAACTTATATAGAAATCAACAATAGACAAGTACTGTATATACAGGAAGAATGTGTATAAATATGGGTAAGATATTGCCATGATAGTTCTTGAAGCGTTCTCATCACCAGTTGGAGACATCTAGACACCATCTCGATTTTGGGCCGGACTTTGGGTCAGTCCAAGATTTCGAGTTATTTTTTGGTTTAATCGATGGTCAATGCTTCTCGTTACCATTTCATGAGGGTCAGAATAAGGCATCATGGGACGTTCACATGCAACTTGGCCCTGAAGAGTTTGAGCTGCTCGCTCAGGATCAATCGTTTCGATGATTATTGGGGAGAATGTAAATATGACAGACCTGAATTAAACGTGTAAGTTGTAACTAGTCAGAAAAAAGAGGTTGATACCGGATAGCAGGATGTTATGTTAGCCATCGCTATATAGGATGCATCTATACAATCCCTTGTAGCATTCATATGTTCGAATTGTATCTAGCATCATTTCCATCTACTTCTTTTTGAATTCGAGCTTGCGTGCCAACCAACACCCAATAGTCACTCCATAAATGAGACCATTCTCATCCCTGCGAAAGGCAACGGTCCAATCTCCTGGTCCCGGCGCATCCATACCGCGAGGACAATAAAGAGACCAGATATCCTGTGCCAAATACTGCATAATATGCACCGGTCCTTGTCCCAGAAAGCCATCAAAAGCGCCGTACAGGATTTCGCCATGACCAGTACAGTGAAAAGTGGAATCAATGTCGGTGCAGTAATACTCGCCACGATAGTCTGTACGTCCAGAGGAACTCTCCACCACCGAATCGATCGACCTGGCGCGGATGACTTTATTATCTTCATGTCGGTACAGAGTAACAACATCGTCCTGGAATGATGCGACCATCGTCGGGGACTGAGCTAGATGTGGATCAACCAGCTCCAAGACTTCATCGCTTCCAGAATACTTGACGCGGAGCTGCCCGCGAAGAGAGTCTAGGCTGAATCCGATTTTCAGGCGGTCGACTGGATCGAAGAAGATGTCAGACCACCCTGTCGCTGGAGTGATATTGTTCGTAGCCATTGGTTCTTGACGTCGGTGGATCACTTGTCGCAGAAATGATTCCGCGGCGCTCTCGGCGTCTTCTTCATGGTTGAACATCACCACGACCGACAATCGTTCCGACGGCACATGGCGTCGATGAAGTCGAAACCCACGAAGAGCACCGCCATGGCCAATAGTAAATACTCCGTCAATGTCAACATGCGACAATCCATACCCATAAGTCGCAGAGGCACCGTTATTAAACTTCTGTGGTTCAGCCATGGCGCGATATACACTCTCTGGATCATCCCACTTGGAGTGCAAATGTCTCTCATATGCGATCATATCAGACAGCGACGCCACAATTCCCGCGTCGCCGGACCATTGAATCCGATTTACCACAGGGACAAATCCGGAATGCATGTTACCCTCGTATCCAACGCATGGAGTAGGGGCACAGGCTGTGTCTTTGGCAAGGACTGCTGTGTGCATAGCAGCGGGAAGGAAGATTCGTTTTTCTAACAGACTTTCGAGCGACTCTTGCGTGACGTCCTCAATCAACCGTGCCAGGATATGGAAGTTGGTGTTCGCGTAGGACCATTGTGTCCCAGGCTGGAAATGGAACGATGCCAGTCGCTCCAGCGTCTTGTCAGCGTCGTCTGGCAGGCAAAACTGACCATCCGGCCTGCCTCCCCACAGGGTAGTCAAAGCCCAGTAGTCCCGAATGCCAGACTGGTTATTGCAGAGATGCTGGATGGTCAGCCCCGAGTCTTGGGTCATTTCAGGGCGCAACACCTGACGGAGTCTATTCTCGAGCTGCCTGCGAAATTCTCCCGGTGCTGGTACTGCTGCCGGTGGATCACGTTCCAAGTCCATCATCAGCATACAAAGCATCTGTTTGGTGATGGAGCAGATAGGCATCCGTGTTTCAGGCGTCATGGGTATGCGCTTCTCCATGTCGGCATATCCCCAAACATGTTGGCTGACGACTTCACCATCTTTCAGAACTGCGACTGCGCCTCCAGGTCCTCGATGGAGTGCCTGAATAAAGCCGACAATCTCTTCAACTGACTGGTTTGGCATTATAAATCCCGCGATGGAGTGTAGTTGAGTTGATCAAGAGTGGGTTGTCTGTAGCGTTGCTGTCAGTGTTCAGGTGACTCAAACTCGGCTAAAGTCGGGCCTAATTTAGCCTGACAGCCCCTCTTAAAGGCAGGAAATGGAAATCTAAACATCCCAAAAGAAATAAAATAATAAAGTATAATATAAACTGATTATAGAAATAACAGCAGTGTCTCACAGGTATTTTCCTCTCTCAGTATATCTTTGGCATCCAAGCAGTTCCGCTCCTGTCCAGTAGAGTGTACCGTTACTATGGCCTTGCAGCCAGCCTTCTAGTTTGTCCTTACAGAGTGTAAGCACTGGAATAATCCAGGCAATCAGCTTCTGATATATAAATATAAGTCTTACATCTTACAGCCTAGCATCTCCATCACTGGGGTCATTCTATGCTATCGCCTCCTACCAGATAGCAACCCAATAGTGATGGCTTCTATTCCTGCTCGATATTTGGCTACTTTTGCTTTACTCGAATCGGTGGGTGGTGAAAAAATGCAAAGCCTCTGAGGGATTCACAGGGCTGCTTACTGCTATAGGGATTTATTAGGACTAGTATAAACCGGTCGGCTATACAGAAGTGAGAGTGTGCTGGTCCTTTTAATACGCATTAGGCCTCTATTGAACAGGGATATAGCATCCTTACGTTGGACATATTAGGCAAAGTTCTTTATCAGTCTTACGCGCTGTCTGTCAACGCCATTTAGCATGAACACCTCGTCATCCAATTAAACAACCGGCAAAGGCACAGATCCCGACGCTTTGATTTGGAAGACCCTCGGGATCTGCTCGTCCGATTTAGGAACTTCATGCAGGGTGGAGCCGTCATGAGGCAGCGGATCAACTAGTAGGCGTTGTCTGTCAACGGTCATCATGCTATTGGATCTATTTCATTGGCCGGTGAATCTGAAAATTAAGACATCTGCCAGTCTACAGTGAACATAATTGTAGGATTGAACCATTGCCTGAAAGTGGTTAGCATGAGACCGTTTGCCAGAACACATATAGTCTGACCTACTAATATGCAGTACAGCATTACTTCCTTCGTGGAGATCTTGCAAAAGGAAAATAACCATCTTATCATGTCACATACTCTATCAATTATAACGCTTATTCCTGCTCAATCCTGCCCATCTCTTCTGCTGTCTCCTTTGCAATCCTTCGAGTCTTTCGATCCAGTGCAGTCACACCGGCAATCCATTCGAACCTCTCCTTCCAGAACGCCCATCGTTCCTTTGACCAGCCTGGAGGCTTTCCTGTCCACTTGGTAGTAATGATCGTTACTTCTCTCCCCAGCGACCCTTCCATGTTATAAATCTCCTTGCCACAGTACTTGATCCACTGTGCTGCGGCGGGTGCATTGCCGTTGAGAGTTCTGATATCCATTTCCTCCATGAAGCGATCTCGCCTCTGGCAATATTCCTCTTCTTCATCATCTTCATAGTCCTCGAGATCTTCATCAATGTCTGGATGGTGGTATACCTCCCACTGGGCTCTTTCTAGAGCTCTTCGCAAGATCTGACCACCACGAACAAGCTGACCGCCAGAAGTTGGGAGACCCCGATTATGCAACTTGGCTGCAAAAGCGTTGACATTTACCCAGCCTTGACGCGATGCGTTGGGGTTAGGATCAGAGAAAGGACGATCAACATCTGTCTAGTCAGCTTTGTATTGTTACTCGTCATCAGGAGACTTACAGTCAAAGGCAAACTCATTCATATATTCATTAAACCCAGCCAGTTTATTGATCTCCCCCGATGGGTCAGGCAGGGTTTCGAGCGCAACAATAAAGTCTACAAATCGATCATTCTGCTCTGTGTATTTCCTGATCAAAGCGAATAGCAGGCCATAAAAAGAATCAGGGTAGGGATGTGACTGTGTTCCCTCGATGAATCCGGACACGCTTTGTCTGGCGATGTCCTCTGCTGGGGTGGAAGTTGTCACGAGAGACTTGAGAGCCAAAACCAGCTCTGCGGGTGGAGGGTATTTGGGATTGACGCTCGCTGCGACGTATGTATCGTATTCGATATCCATGGTGTGGGAGATAATTCAAAGTAACTGATAGCTCAAGATATTTGATGAGACTGCCAGTAAATACAGACTCAATGGTGACTTATACGAAGAACAAAGAGAAATGTCACTTGACGAGGGGCTTAGCTCGGCTGTGTTTGGTTCTGGCCATTCTTTGATAGGGCCAAAATATCACACTAAGCCCGTTGAGGAAGGCTTAGCCTTCCAACCCGGTAATGATCGACGGTATATCAGCTCTCATTGGTCAAGTAAAAATATCTCCACCTCCGCCTATCAGAAATGGCCCCCATATTGGAAGGCTGTGCAGAGCTTGAATTGCTTCAAGTGAGATTTGGGGGCTGGGGCTGTTTTTCACAAAGTTAACTATTTTGGGCTGCAGAAAGCCTGCAGGATAACCCTATTGGGGGCTGAAGAAGTTTTCTTCCTTCTGTGAGATGTTTATCGCTGGTGGGTATGAAGAACCTTGTTAAGTCTGCAGATGATGTTCAATTCATTGTACCACACATCAATATTCCTAGAATCATTTAAGTCTATTCGAATATGAATTGCCTATAATTACTTGTACATATAATTCTTATTCTTAGTATTACTACTCTGGACTATGGAAATCTCGTACTTCTCACTTCCATTCCATTCCAGCAATCGCCAGTGGCTCTATACGAGCGATCGACATGGGGCCATTTTCTTAGCCACTTTCAATGCCAGAAGCACTGACCAGAAGGACAGAAATAGCTTCATGTCTTGACTTCTATACTGTTTCTTGATGAGGCTATGTTGGATACGATTTTGGCCCCTTCGGCTGCAGAATCTTGGATTCACGGCATCAGAATGAGATGAAATCAGGTATAAAGAGGTCGTTGAATCTCGCCATATTCTCTATCCATCAACACAATCAATCAGTCAATCAATCAGTCAATCAATCAGTCAATCAATCATCCATCTATCTATCCATTCTTCCTTCCATTTCAATATCTCTATCAAGCATCTGCTCTCATCACAATGCCTTCCCTCCGCAGCGTCGCTCTCAACACCCTTCTGGCCTTTGCCATGACCAATGTTGCCAATGCCTATCCTGCCCAGTCTCGCGATGTCAACCCTGTTGATATCAATATCGAGAAGCCCGTCTGGCCTGAATACAACGTCACTGTCTCCTTTGGCGATGACTACCGCCCCGATGTCGAGATCGAACAGGTCGACAAACGTGGCAACAAGCAAGATGGCCTCAGCGTTGGCAAAGAGCCCAGTGGCAGCTTCGCCTGTCCTGCCACCGACAGATACTCGGCCACGACATACACTGCCAACCAGGCCAAGGTTGCCTTCCTCGCGGGTGCCAAATTGGCCTACGATGGCAAGCAAGTCGGACACGGTTAGTTGCTATCAGCTGGATTTAATAATGCATTTACTAACGACGCACAGGAAACTACCCCCACATCTATGGCAACCGTGAGGACCTGCCCTTTGAGTGCGGCAGGGCCACTGTCGAGTTTGTCATTGACCGAAACGACCCTGGTCAGGCCTACGACGGTGCTGACACCCGCGACCAGCCTGACCGTGTCGTCTTCGAGTGGAATGAGAAGAGGGGCGTTGTCAAGTTCTGTGGAATCATGCGCCATGGCAACAATGGAGGTGACTTTGTTCTCTGCGATAACTAGAAGTGATTTGTTTTTTCCTCACATGTTTCTGTGAATACCCTGTCTGATTTACATTTGTTCATTTTGTGTACTTAAAGCGGTTTCAATTGATCTACTTCATCTTATACTATATTCCATCGTATCTTATTCATTGACATCTGAATGTCTCCCTCGGGCTCTGCAAGTCGACGTTTCTAGAATTACTGCAAGGCAAAGGCACTTGGATCCAGAAGAAACATGCATATTGTCAAGGAGAACATCAGCAAATATCGTGCATTGTTGGGTCCTCCAAATAATATTCTTTCTTTTTATTTTTTTATTTTTATTTTTATTTTTATTTTTTTTTTTTTTTTTTGTCCTTGTTGGAAAGATATATTTCAGAGTGTAGCCGATGACTTTGTAGGTATATATTTCCAAACCATTCTGTATCCATGGCATTTTCACCTCCAAAATTATACTACTTTATGAAAATATTAGAGACTATATTCAAAGTAAGAGCCTGCTACAAAATTGAATACGAACTGAAAGTGAAAAAATTAATATGAACAAGAAATGAAAAGGGCGAGGATCGAACCCTTGGCTGTAGAAATACCGAGCAAAAAGAAACAACTGAGCTAAAATAACACAGTTACAATACAAGTATGCATCCAGAGTATATAGAGGAATCAATATTGACGTATGAAATACAGTAATATTTTGATATTTTTCGATAAAATCAATTTGGACAGCTGGAAGTAAAATCAATAATAAGGCTGAATCGGCTGTGGACAGAATCGGGATTTTCCATTGAACTGCAAAGTGTAAACAACAACATCCGCACCAACATGTCCGACTCGACAGAACCAGAATATCCCCCCGAACTGTCCGAAGAACAGGGCCTCTTCTTGACCTCGCAGATCCTTGACTGGCAGATCAACCATGGCTCCTTGCTGAAACGCGTGCAGACACAGACCGACCACAGCGTCTTGTCCCATCCGATCGGCGTGACTGTCTTTCCCACGCTGTTCCCCGGGCACAGTTCCATCACGCGCTGGAGCTGCAGTCCATCTACAACGAGCTGTACTGCGCGGTCGCTCAAGACGAGCAATGGATCTATGAGGCTATTCAAGATCTCCTGCCCATCGATCCTCTGGCTGCTGCGTTGTGGAATGTCCACCAGCAGGTCCAGAAAGCGGGGTATTCCCAGCCTGTATCCGCTGGCATTTTTCGGTCGGATTATATGCTTCATGCAGATCGTCCATCGGATTTACTGAGGAACCCTGAAGTATCTTTGAAACAAGTCGAATTCAACACGTTTTCATGTGCTGGAGGGTCCCACGCAGACAAAGTCGTCAAGATGCACCGTTATCTGGCTAGGATGGGGGCATACGAAGACAGCCTACGACTGTCTGCACTTCCACAGAATGACAATATCGAACAACTCGCAGACTGTCTTGCAGCTGCTCATACGGCCTATGGAGGAAAGACAGACACGGCAGTGTTGTTTATCGTGCAGCCCAACAACTTCAACATTGCCGACGAAAGACCAATCGAGTATGCCCTGTGGAATCGAGAGCAGCCAGTCCCAGCATATCGACTGGACTTTGGCGATGTGCTTGAATGCACTTCTTTGGCAGACACTGGCCAACTGCTCTTTCATCCTCCGTGGCTCTCCAGAACGGTGGAGATATCTGTTGTCTACATGCGTGCTGGATATGAGGCACACGAATATGACGAGACTGGAATCGCAGCCCGTGTGCGCCTCGAATCATCGCTGGCCATCAAATGTCCGTCTCTCCTGGCTCATATCTGCACTTTCAAAAAGGTCCAACACGCTCTGACCGGTCCTGGTGTTCTCGAACAGTTTATCTCAGAAGAAAAGGCTGCCTTGATCCGGTCTACATTCGTCCAGATGTATTCTCTGGATGAATCAGATGCTCGTCGTCTTGCCACTGATCCGATACTCTCCAAGAACTACATTCTCAAACCCTCTCTGGAAGGAGGAGGGCACAATGTATTTGGCGATGCTATTCCAGACTTTCTCGCCTCGATTCCCGAGTCCAGCTGGGGTGCGTACATCCTCATGGAACGCATTCCATCGCCATTAGTGATGAATGTCCTACTTTCCTCACTAGGAATCGACGCCGGCGAGGTCATCTCCGAACTGGGCATATTCGGAACGTGTCTATGGAAGCAGGGCGAGATGTTGCAGAATTCCGTCGCTGGATGGTCGTTCAAGACGAAGCATGAAGATGTCGACGAGATGAGCGTGGTGAAAGGTTATGGATGTTTTGACACGCCGTTATTAATTTAATCGGAAGGTAATGCTTATTCTAGTTAGTACATGGAAACCCAATTTTGAATCTGAATCGTGCAATTTCTTCACGATCTTCGCTGTAATTACCCTCTGCTTCCCTCCGGATCCCCCAAACCAACTCAATTCCCGGCCGATCGCGCTGATCTTCTCCTGACTAGCCGTTCTAACAGTGCAGCTAAACTTCATCCAGCATTGATTGTCGCATGTCTCACTTTCTTCTCCAGTTGTACAGCTTCTTCCAGGCTTATACGGCCCTAGTTTCACTTGTTCGTCGCCAGTTCAGCTCAAGAAATTCGCCTCTCCATCTTCATAGCTTTTCGTGTCCCTTTTCTCTGCTTTTATACCAGCTCGTCTCATTACTCTCAATTAACCTCCTCATCTTCATGGTCGACTACATGTCTCGTTCTCACCATGAGCGACAAAAATCAATATGAACTCAACTACTCGGCGCAGGACCCACCGTCACAGCCTCAGAGATTGTCCGCACCGGAGCAGATGCTACTGCAGAGCCAAACCACTGGATTCTGGGGTTCACATTGGACCCTCGAGATCCTCAGTTGTCTCACTGCTGTGGCTGCGCTCGTCGGCATCATCGCCGTGCTGTATGTCTTTGATGGCCAGCTCGTCCCCGACTGGCCGTACGGCATCACTCTCAACGCCCTGATTTCGCTCTTGACAACGGCGATGAAGGCGGCCATGGCCTTTCACATCACGGAAGCTCTGTCGCAGCTGAAATGGTCGTGGTTCAACCGGGGCAACAAACTCAGCGATCTGGCGCTGCTGGACTCGGCCAGTCGCGGTGCCATCGGGGCTGGGCTGGTTCTGTTCCGCTTTATGCCTCGGTAAGATATCGTGACATCCACAGTGGGAGATTCGACTAACCGAGTCAGCCACCTCGTCACCTTTGGATGCTTCATCTTTGTGGTCGCTGCGGCCATTGCTCCCTTTGTCCAGCAGGTCATCACCACCGATTTGCGACCGGTGCATGCGCCCGAGCTGTCCACCATCCAGACCTGCAACACGAGTCTGTATACCGACTATGACGAGGGCGCTGGGCCGGGGATGAACCTCCTGCCGCTGACCAGCATGGGCGCTGTGTATACGGGCATCTTCCAGAGCCAGAGCCCGAACAGCAACGCCGTCACGATGGACTGCCCGACGGGGAACTGCACGTTTGCGCCGTATCAGTCGCTGGGCGTGTGCAGCAAATGCGCCAACATCACCCGCCATCTCGAGAAGAACGTGTCCGGCTCGAGTTCGTACATGTCGACGTACAACTACAAGCTGCCCAACAACTTCACCTTTGAGACCTCCATGAGCATGATGTATCTCATGAACGCCACCACGTCGGCGGAACTGATCGAGCTGGATGTCCAGGGACTGCCGTTGGCCCTCAACTTCACGGCCATTTCGTCGGCTGGATACGGCGTGCCTCCGCAGGTCAGCGCGACCGAATGCGCTCTCTATTTCTGCGTCGACACCTACAATACGACGGTCAGCAATGGCAAGTTCAATGAGAAACTGCTGTCGTCGGGCACCTCGGGCAACTATTCGGCCATGTCGATCTTGGAGAATGTCGGCATGACGCCGGATACCTGCTATGTGAACGGCACCCAGCACGATAATACCGCCGACTGCACGTACAATGTCAACGCGTTCAGCATCATGGCCCTGCAGAACACCATCATGCCCATGTTCAACGGCAATGGATCGCTGTTCGTCAGCAATCGTCCCTCCTGGTCGCACAACACCCTCGAGTCTGCCTATGGCCTGTATGGCAACTATACCGACATCAACAACATGTTCCAGTCGCTTTCGTCCGCCCTCACCACCAACGCCCGATCGAAAGTCTGCAAATCGACCGTCGAGGGCGTCACCTGGACGCTGCAGTCCTTTGTGCGCGTGCGATGGCTGTGGATGATTCTGCCCATTGCCCTGGTCGCGCTGAGTATCTTCTTCCTCATCATCACGGTCGTCCACACCAGACACCAGTACATCTGGAAGTCATCACCGCTGGCTCTGCTCTTCTCCAGTCTCAGCGTAGAAGGACCGCATGGTGTGCACTCCAGCCCGAATCTGAGTGGAATGGAAGATGCATCGAAGAAGATGAATGTGTGGCTGGAGGCAACGCCGGGGGGTGTTGTGCTCAAGGGGATTCCGAAATAATCTATCATCATGTGTACCATATTGTTATTAGCGTTGCATATATACACGAACTTAATGTCTATTCTCTATACAACACGTCTGTTCTGACTGTATATTTGACGCCTCTGAACACATCGTCGCCGCCATGGAACAGATTGCGCTGCTGGAAGATCAGGACTGAGCCGGTCTTGGGAAACACGCGCACTGCATCGGTGGCATCATATCCATCTGTAAACGACGTTGCTCCTCCTAACAGCTCTCCATCTTCGTATCCATCGTCGCTCTCTTCATCCTGCCCAACTTCCTCCAGATCAATCTCTCCATCCTCCGCAAACAGCCCATTCTTCCGTTCGCTCTTCTCAATCTCCCTCTCCAACTCTTCTATATCCTGCTCGCCATTCCCATTCAGATACAGATGGATCGTGTACAACGACCTCTCCCCATCGGGCGTCACATACGATCCATCCCAATGCGGTCGGAAATACTCTCCTCCTTCATATCGCAGAAACCGAAACCGCTCATTCAACCGACTGACCTGAAAGACTTCACCCCGTTTCGCTGGCCCGCGACCGGTGACAAGGGGCTGATTCTGAATCTGCTGAATTCCACATTGCTCGATAAACGGCCGCAGACGATGTAAGATCCGGTCCGCCAGATCGGGGGAATCCCAAATGATGCGCCCGCAGTTGCGCGTGTCGACTTCCATCACTTCCTTTCCATTTCCGGCGTTGACTTTGGCGCGGGCCCAGCGTGAGGTTGGGTTTTGGGTGTTGGCGAGATGGAGTAATTGGGTGCATTCATCCGGTGTCATGAAGTTGTCGATGACTGCGGCGAAGTGGTCTTTGTAGGCGGGGATGGGAGGAGTGGTGGTTTGGAAATCCAGGATGCGGAGGGAAGCACTAGGGGCTTCCCTGAGGAAGTTATCTGGGATGGACATGTGTATTCTTTGTATTATTCTGATATTTGATATTCTAGCATTCGAACGAGAGAAGTGTTATATAGTATTATATGACTCATCGGGCTGTGCTGGTGCCTGGTGGCTTATGATGCAGCAAGGCTATGCATTATTATGTTATAGAGTATATGCAATGTGAACTAGTTATATACAAGATACGCTTAGCAGCCCTTGCACTCCTTGACCCAGAGGTTGCAAGCAGCGTACTCGGAGCTGTGGGCACCGTACCAGTAGAGCTCCTTGGAGGGAACATCGCCGTAGCCGTCAATGGCAAAGTAGGCGTTGCCGTTGTGGGTGAAGTAGCCGTCCTCGTTGACGCCAAAGTTGTTCATGCTGCCCTTGTTGGGGACGTCAGCCGAGTGGGGGACGGTGAGGCCGACGGGGGCGACGGTGTTCTCGACGATGTACAGGTTCTGGAAGGCAGTGGGCACGGCGTTCTTGCCAGTGAAGCTGACCATGCCGTTGGCGCCGGAGCGGAGGATGAGGATCTCGGTGGTGTTGGTGACGTCGCCGCCAACCCAAGCGTTGCCTGGATGTAGCTATTAGCATCGTGATAACTATACCAAAGGGAAAGAGGAACATACTGCCGTCAGTGAGGACAGTCTTGCCACCGTCAGCGACGAGAGTGAAAGCAGCAGGGAGAGAGGCAGGGACGGCAGCAGCGCTGATGACGCCGACGAGGCCGGAGAGGGCAGCAATGGAGAACTTCATTGTGATAGAGTAGAACGAATGTAGATGTAGAATTAGAGTAGATGTAGTAGATGGAGAATGAGAGTGATGATGGGAATGAGGAAGATGGACAGCCTTATATACCCCAGACCCTGAATGAATAATCTGATCTGGATATAGCCGTTATACTCTGGATCAAGTGGAGCAGAATCGGAAGACCAAAATTGAGTGGCCGTTGAACCGGATCTATTGACAGCTTGACTGCCGATATCCGCTGCGGTAATGAAACATGTCTTAGAACCCCTCTTTACATAACATTATTCTATTCATATCATATTCATATTCATATATTTATTCATATCATATTGTAGAGTCTGTCTGTACTGTAGTCTACTCTATACATACTGTACAGTGTATGTAGACTGTAAGCGTAGAATTGATCGATAACTACCTCTACCAAGGAACGATTGATCTATTCTTAGCTTTCCAGAATCTTCGGTGCAAATGCCGAATCGAGAGCGTCCGAAGGGTAAATCGGATTGGCATACCCCTATTGCTTCGGCATCTTCCATTCTATCCGAGACATTCTCCATCAGTCCATCTACTAATAGTTGGGAGTTGTGTCTCAACGTGCTCCTTTGATACCCAAAGTAATTACCCATACAGTCTGTTCACCTTATGATTCATCCTCCTGTGATACCCCCTGTGATACCCCTTATAGAGACCAATCAGCCGTTTATCCGTGAAACAGGATTCACTTCGGGGATGGTCCGGGGTAGAATATGCTTAATGCCTTGATTTAGATAGTGGAGATACTCAGCCACCAGAACAATCCAACTAATTGAAGTCATGACATCAAATATCCTTTGGGGAATCCTCGGTTTTCCTTTTGGGACGGAGTTGCCGGTACATACTGGGTCGAATGAACCGTGGTAACTAACCTGGAGGTTGAATAAATCTGGTTGAACAGTATAGTTTGGAAACTCTGATTAGAGCATCTGATAATTGAGTACATCACGTGAGGGTGCAGAATAGACACGCGGGGCAGTATAGCGGGGTGTCTCTACAGCCCCCCCGTAGTGGGGCAAATACAGACTCACTCGCGATCAAACAAATCTGTCGACAGCAATGAACTTTTTCGGCTTCAGGCAGCCTTCTCGCGGCGGCTGGCAACGGGTTGGCCTTGCATCGGCCTTCCCCGACATAAGCGCCGATGACTCCCTCATCACACCGAGCTGCAAGGCCTTCACAATCCCCAAGACCAACGGGCCGGAAGCCCCGGTCGAAGCAGACATTGACCAACCGGGGGAGTTGAAAGACCAGGTACTCGTGTTCAAATACAAGGGGAAGATCCATGCCATTGACCATGTGAGTAGTCTGACTCAATCCTCGAATCACGCTAACTCTCCAGCAATGTCCTCACTCGGCCTTCCCCCTGTCCCGGGGCTCTCTCTTCGACATTGAAGACTTTGGCATCACGCTCAGCGCCGGCGTCACGTGTCCCAAGCACGACTGGTCCTTTGACATCCACTCGGGCCAGGGCGACCGAGGCAACTACAAGCTCAAGGTCTGGGAGGTGCAGCTGCGGGACACGACGGATTCCGAGCCCGACCAGGAGATCTGGGTGAGACGAAAGCAGCGAATCGGTTGACCGAGATTTACACTCACGGCACATCCGAATTATGCTATGCGGATGCCGTTCTTGGTAAAGCTTGTCTGGACACACTTGTAGTGGTGTCAGAATAGATTAAGCAGACGACAGTTCTGCTGGACTCGGACAGTTTCAAGATGAGGATACAACGATTTCTAATGAATCATGCATAATTGGCGCAGAGATAGAGTCATTTTCCATGATAATGCCAGCAAAATAAAAATAAAACATACAAGTCATATGGAATAAAAGGTGAAGTGATCTTGGAGTTAAATTATGATCAACCCGAGTAAGAAAAAATTAATCAATTCAACCGAAATCCTGCTAATTAAGCTAAAGCCCAAGCCTTCATATCCATAAATCAAACCCGCCGTGGCTGAGGTGAATGTGCAAAAGAGATAATTAGGGAATTTTGTCTATCATCATCTATGTGCTTTTCTCGTAAATCACTCCCTCATAACGCATGCAAAAAAAAAAAAAACATAAACTCGCTCGCAGTACCTTTTTTTCGCTAAATTAAAAGCGCCTAGCCAATTAGACGTTAACATACTTGGGAAGGGTCTTGAGGATGCCATCCCGGGCAATGTCCTCCATCGCGGTGGTCATCTCCTGGAGGAAGCGCTTGTCGCCACGCAAGTCGTCACCAAACAAGTTCTTGATCTGAAGCAGCTCGTTCGGGCTGGTGCCGCCGGCACGAGCCTTGGCCTGGAGCTCCTCGCGCATCGGGTCGTCGACCTTGAAGGTCTGGCCGCTGTCGTCGACACCGTTGACGTAGCGGAACCAAGCGGCCGCGACGAAGCAGAGGCGACGGAATGGACCAGTCACCCAGATGGCCTCGGCAATCGACGGCATGATGAACTGGGGAATCTTGCCAGATGCGTTGAGGCAGATACGGGGGAGCTGGTCCATGATGGTGGGGTTGGAGAAGCGCTCCATGAGCGTCTTGCAGTACTCGTCGATATCGACGCCCGGGATATGAGGCAGAAGCGGCTTCACCTCCTCCTGCATCATCTGCCACACGAACTTGTTGAACTCGGGGTGAGCCATGACTTCGTGGACGTATTGGAAGCCTGCAAGCTGACCGGGGTAGCCGATAGCCGAGTGGCTACCATTGAGCAGGCGCAGCTTGTGCTTCTCAAACTCTTCGACAGCGTGGACATCCTTGACCAGCTGGACACCGGCCTTGTCGAAGGCAGGGCGACCGTCAGAGAACTTGTCCTCGATGACCCACTGCATAAAGGGCTCTGTGACCACGGGCCATGAATCCTCAATGGCAAAGGTCTCTGCCAGCGCCGTCTTGTCGGCGGGGGATGTCTGAGGGGTGATTCGGTCGACCATGGCGTTGGGGAAGGCGCCCTTTTCGGCAATCCACTTGGCGATCTCGGGGTTACGCAGACGAGCGAACGACTCGAGCATGTGGCGGGTGATGGAACCGTTCTTCTGCATGTTGTCACACGACATGACGGTGAAGGGGTTGAGGCCTTGCTGGTGGCGGCGAGCCAGGGCAGCGTAGAGGAAGCCAAAGGTGGTGCGGGGGGTCTTCTCGTTGGCCGGGTCGATGTCGAACTGGATGTCGGGGTGCTCGCTCTGCAGCTCGTGCGAGTTCTCATTGTAGTAGTAGCCACTCTCGGTGATGGTGAGCGACACAATGTGGGTATCGGGATGGGCCATCTTGGCGATAACAGCCTCCCGGTCGTCGGGGGCAAAGAGGTAGGAGTTGATGCTGCCAACAACGTGGGCGACGCTGCCCTTGGCCGAACGCTCAATGACCGTGTAGAGGTGGTCTTGCGATCTCAAGGCGTCGCGCATGGCGGCATCAAAGGGCTGCAGACCAACACCGCAGATGGCATAGTCGGTCACACCGTGGTTCTGCATCAGCTGGTCGACGTAGACCGCCAGATGAGCTCTGTGGAAGCCACCGACTCCAACGTGGACGATGCCCTCCTTGACGGCGCCATCGCGCTGGTAGGTAGGGACTCTGGTTTCGCCCTTGCTGGACGCGGAGATCTGCGGGAGATTGTTGCTGGTAAGCTTGAGGGGAGCCATTGTGAGAGAATGAAGATGAATGAGAAGGAGGAAGAAGAAAGGAGAGGCGACGGCGAGGACAGGAGGTTTTGAATGACCGCGAACAGCTTGCAGGTGGGACTCACCGCCGGTTTTGACTGCTGATATCACCGTGGGGTAAAAATACGGGTTAATGTGGAGTAGTGGCTGGCCATTCTATGGAAGAGTCGATAATTCATTGAATTTGCCACGTAGTGGAGCAGTCCGGTTGGATCTCCTCCGAGCTAGAGGAAGATAGTGAAGCTCAATGGCTGGAGAAGTGGGCAATTGCATTGATGCGACTATCCCAGAAGCAGTATTTTGGATGCGAGAGAAAAGAACAGAAAAAGAAAAAGAAAAGAAAAGAAAAGAATTCGAAGGTAAGCGCCGTAAGCAGCGCCGGCCGCATTGGGCAAATTAAGCGAGCCCACACACAAAACACGCTAGGCTGTATTTGACATGCCTGTATTACATCATATTGATCGCATTTTCGACTGTAGCAAGTATTTATCTCATGCCTTGTTAGATGATTGTAATAATAACGTATCTCAGTCGGATGCATGGAAGAGTCTGGAACATTCCCGATCATCACTGATCATCAGGATGAGCTTGCGCGAATATTCGCACCCCTCGAGTTCAGCCGTCAGATATCATGTTATGATCTCCGTCGTTGAATAATAGAATGGTACTCTCTACCAGATTCTTTCTGTCCAGGGATAAAGCTCTTGTTGACGTTGCATAACCATAGTCGACTCCTGGGGAGATTGCCGTCAAGTATGGCTCCCACGTGTTATCCAGCTCTACCACAGTATTGAGTTCTGTGATCCGTGTATCTGCATACAGTTTGGCTCTGTGGCGTTTTTGAACCTAGCCAGTGAAGCTGTGGACGTCAGTGCTCTTACATATCTCATATTCGCTGGCATGTCTGAGGTGTAGATATGTCAGTCATGATGAATTGTTATGTAGACAGCTATAAATAACCATGTTTCTATTTATATCAGATCAGAATATGAGTGGAATAATATTATCATATCTAATCTAGCGACAAACGACGATTAGGAAATGAATACACAGCCGACGGCGACCGAGCATCTTCCAGGCTATATGCCTCTTTTTTATTCCCCTTAAAGAAGAGCAGTTTCAGCCCGTGGCCAAAGTTCAGCATGCAGCGAATGCCCCAGACAAAGGTGACGATGCTAAAGGTCAGGCCCGTAAAGGCAAAGAGCAGCATCATGTCTTTGCCTATCGTGTTGCTGAGCCACGGGTCGATATACAGGGCGACAATGCGACTGACCAGATAGGCGACCATTCCCAGATGGCAGATCTATTGGATTAGACTCTGTTGATGATATATTATCAGGAAACTTACAATGACAGCAGCCATTCCGATTCGGAATTCCAGTCGCACAAAATAGACTCCAGATACGAGGATCATCAGAGAAAAGGGAATCAGAGCCAGAGTGAGAGAGTATTCCGGCTCTTGAAAGTGCACATCGATGAGGTCGTACTGCAAGATGAAGCCGAGAATAAAGTAAAAGTCCAGTTTGGAAAACACCAGATAGACCTGCTGGTCAGCTTTGCTTTCTCATATAGGCAGGAACTCACTTCATATGCCAGATATCGTGCTCTGGTGTCTGATCCAGCGTGGATGTGAAGATAGATCGCCCAGGCAAATTCTTTGTGCAGCTGGCAGGCCAACGGCCACATGGCCAGCGTCGACAGTCCGATCACGATGGGATTCACCAGCAAGACAGGCTGCACTCGGGCCCAGACATCGACAGAGAGATCCACGAGGGGGTCAAAATTAGCATCACGCGCGGTGGCCAGTAGGTGGATGGTATGGTGCATCTGCATATACTGCATCCCCGAGAAGATCAAGCAGCACACATTGCTGATGCAGACGGCAAACAGCAGAATGTTGTTCTTGTGGTAGATGGCATCGACTGAGAGAAACAGCTCGTAGAGGCAGCCAATAATAAAAATGGCCACATAGAGGGGGGCTGTATAGGAGGCCGGCACTTGGGTGACGGTGGGCCGCACCCAGGCCTGCCAGAAGGAGAGAATGAGGCTATTCGGGTCAGTTGGAGCAGCGACACGAGGGAGACACCCACACTTCAAGGGAGGTGACGAGAATCGCCTGGACGAGCAGCGTCAGGAAGAAAAGCCATTCGCTGCGGGTTTTGAATTTGTACATTCTTCTGGATGGTCGGGGTGGTGAGGTTGGACTGCGGTCGGTAGTTATAGGAATAGGGGGAATAGTCGGTGGAGTCGCACAGCGGAGAGTATGCCCATTTTTGAGTCTCTGATCTGTCATTCTTTTTATTCTTATTTATTCTAATGTAGATCTTCCTTCTACTCTGTGCTACTAGATCTGCTCCTATCTCGCATCATCTGCGCCATGTTGGAGAAAATCATCCGCCGCTGGTCGACGATCTCGTGGAACACTTCTTCCGGGCCACACGATCCGATGATGATCTGGTCGCTGCCAGAAACAATTCCGTCAAAGGCCCGAGTCGTGAATATATCCAGTGGCATTCCCAGACTGCGTCCTGCATCGCCCATGTAGTCGTGCAGTTCGGCTGTTCTGTTAGCTGTATATTTGTATAGTGTATAGTTATGTAGACTCACTCTGAACCGGCGGAGGAGACACTTCCACCACTTTGATATTCGTCTCTCGCAGCTGCTCTCTCAGACACAGAGTGAAGACATTCAACGCTGCCTTGGACGCTGAATAGGCAGACAGAGTGGCCGCTGGCACAATGGCCAGGTTGGATCCGGTGAAGATGATGCCGGTCGGACTTTGTCGCTGCGTGAAATATGGCAAAAAGGCATGGACGAGATCGACGAAGCTGGAGAAATTGACATTCATCTGGTGGTGGAATTGCTGCAGATCGAATGCTGGATTACCCACGTCGTCTGGAGTTTGTACGCCGGCGTTGAGGAAGAGACAGTCGATGTCGGAGTGCATGAGGCTATACAACCTCAATATATATTCACATATATGAAGGTACAACTCACTCTTTGGCAAAAGCAGGAATTTTCTCTCGCTCTGCCATGTCAAATGCCACTCCTCGTGCCTTTTCATTGCCATGTCTCTTGACAAACTCATCCAGTCTGTCCTGACGACGCCCGACCACAGTCACTTTGACGCCGGCTTCAACCAGACGGTCAGCCATGGCCCGACCGATGCCGGCAGTGGCACCGATCAGAAGGACGTGTTTGTATGGAAACATTTGACTGATTTATTTCTGATGATTGATTCTGATTCTATTCAATATTTACTCGTACTTCTACTGGTTTATAAGTGTCTACAGTATCGGACATCATCCATAAAGCCGACCGGTGACCGGATATCTCCGCCTCAACTCCATCAATCTGATTAATATTATATGATATTAGTTATTATTGTATTCTACACCCTCTCCTTCAGCTGGATCATGGGCCCCTCGCGATGCGGCGTCATCCGGTCAATCACCTGGTACTCCAGTGGATTCGTCCGGCCTGGCACCGCAAACGGACTGCCTGCTCCAACCTTTCCTGCTGGCCCGACCGCTGCTTGAAAGTCGTATTTGCAGATCAGCGAGGCCACACACATCATGATCTCCGTCTCGGCCAGAGGCCGTCCGATGCACGCTCTGGATCCAGTGCCAAACGGGCCAAATGCCTGCTCGGCCGCGGCCACCTGCGACGCGCTGCTCATCAGAGTACCGCCGTCGACCAGCCATCGCTCGGGGATGAACTCGTACGGCCGGGGATAGTATTCCTCATTGTGCAGAGTCGCGTACATGGCCACGCCACAGCCATAGCCCTCGGGGATCTCGACGCCATCAACGACGGCGCCTCCTTTGCCAGCGACACGCCATTGCGCTGAGCCCGCGGGGGGCGAGATGCGGCAGGATTCAATGATACACGCGTGCAGATAGCGGCATTGCCGGATTCCTTCCAGGGAGATCTGGTCGACAGAGGGGAACATGCTGCGGACTTCTTCAGCCAGTTTGGCGTATGCATGGGGATACCGGGTCAGGTAGAAGATGGTGGCCGACATGGCGCTGGCAGTACTGTCGAGACCTGAGACGGTTAGACGTGATCATGAGACAAAGACAGAAGACTCACCAGCAGAAGACATGAGAATACACTCTGCTTCGACCTGCTTGCGGCCAATGTTGGATCCCAGCCGGGCCTTTTCGCTCGTCATGAGGGCGTAGATGTCCTGGCCGGAAGTGATGGCCCCTTCACGCTTCTTGATCGCCTTTCGGATGGTGTTGATGTTGCGTCGTCCAGCAGCAGTTGGACCGGGGATTAAGAGCTTGTCCAACCGGCCCAGAGCTAGATACGGCATGTGCAGCAGGACAATGGACTTCATGTTGGCCGTGGTCACATCATGCACGACATGACGGTACTCCGATCCCTCAATGGCACCAAAGTCAATACCAAAAGTGAGGAACAATGCCAGATCCAGCGCCAGATAGCTGCACCAGTCGCCGACGTTGATCGGAGCGCCCCAGCCACTGGCATTTGGAGTCGGACGGATGGCCTCGAGGAACAGACCGGTATAGTGCTGGATCTTGGGTGCAAAGGCCTGGATGGCACCGGCGGTAAAGGCAGCGCCGACGAGACGACGACGCTGGGCATGGTCTTTCTTGTCGACAAAGGTGAAAGTGTTGTGGAATTCCTTGTCGGCACTGTCAAGGATGGGGTCTTTGGAGAAGTTGCGGCCGATGGGGTAGATGTCTATACTGTTAGTACCATAAGATACCGATAGATATAGAACGATATCGAGAAGACACACCCTTGGCTGCACTGGAGCTTTGAAACATGACATGGTTGGGTCCATAGCGAACAACGGGGCCATACTTCTGATGGCATCGCCACATGTCCAGATGCACATCTCCTATCCAGGCATAGTAGGCCGGTCGTGCCTGCGTGAACTTGGCCAGGAAAGGGCCGGGATATTTGGCAAACGGATGGAAGTAGAGTTGATAGATGCAGTATGCGACGGTCTGATAGTCAGTATCAGTGTGTAGAGCAAGAGAGAGAACATACCAGCACCAAGGCTGCGGCTGCCAGCGAGAGAAACATGCTGATGAGGATGGGATGCTGGATGAATGAGCTGGTGGTGCCAATTTATATTGCGTGGAACTGGTCTGATTCATGCAATATCCACCGATCGCAGCTGGGTATTGAAGCGAGAAGTGATAGTCGGATGCAAGGGCGATGCAGCTTCAAGGGATGTGACAACTCAGAAGTATACGGGGCGAGATGCATCTGATATCAAATCAACAGATGATCGGATGCAATGCAGTCTGTGAATTGTCAGTATAAATGTACATCCTCCAGCTCGTCTAGATCGCCATCATCACCATCCATCATATCTCTTCAGCCATGGCCACTCAAACAGTTGTCGAACCGGCCAAGTCCATCGGACATGTTGAAAAAGTCCACATTAGCGATCTGCCCATCACCCGCCAGAACTGGCATCAGCATCTCCACTGGCTCAATATTACCGTTCTTGTCTTCATTCCCCTATATGGTTTCTTTGAAGCCACCCGAACTCCGTTGTATCTCCCGACTGCCCTCTGGTCGGTTCTGTACTATGCCTTTACCGGTTTGGGCATCACCGCTGGTGATTTGATATCCCTTGGTATATACGGAGTACACATGCTGACCGTCTAGGATACCACCGTCTCTGGGCTCACAATTCGTATACCGCCACCCCCCCATTGCGCCTCTTCCTCGCTCTGATGGGTGGCGGTGCTGGCGAAGGCTCCATCCGCTGGTGGGCTCGAGACCACCGAGCCCATCACCGGTATACCGACACTGACCAAGACCCGTACTCGGTCAAGAAGGGACTGGCCTATTCGCACATGGGCTGGTTGGTCCTGAAGCAGAATCCTAAGCGCATCGGGCGTGCAGACATCGCCGACCTCAACCAGGATGCGCTCGTCATGTGGCAGCACCGCAACTACCCGCTACTGATAGTGATTATGACACTGCTGTTTCCCACCGCCGTCAGTGGCCTGGGATGGGGCGATTGGAAGGGCGGCTTCATCTACGCGGGCATCATCCGCACATTCTTCGTCAACCAGGCGACGTTTTGCGTGAACTCACTCGCTCACTGGCTAGGCGATCAGCCGTTTGATGACCGCAACTCGCCGCGAGACCATATGATCACGGCCCTTCTGGCTTGTGGCGAAGGGTATCACAACTTCCACCATGGCTTTCCGTCTGACTACCGCAACGCCATCAAGTGGTGGCAGTATGACCCGACCAAATGGTTCATCTGGACCTGCTGTCAGCTGGGACTGGCGTACGACCGCAAGACCTTTTGCGACAAGGACATTGAAAAGTGTCGCCTGCAGCAGCGACAGAAGATGTTAGATAGGGAGAAGGAGGGGCTGGACTGGGGAGTGCCGATTGAGCAGCTGCCCGTCGTCCGGTGGAAGGAGTTTGTCCAGCAGAGCCGAGAGGGGAAGCGGGCGTTGACCGTGATAGCTGGAGTGGTGCATGACGTGACTGACTTTGTGGCCCAGCATCCCGGAGGCGAAGCGATGATCAAGAGTGCGATTGGCAAGGATGCAACGGGCATGTTCAAGGGAGGGGTGTATAACCATACACGGCAGGCGCAGAACCTGCTGGCGACGATGAGAGTGGGCGTCATCTACGGGGGCTGCGAGGTAGAGATCTGGAAGCAGTAGATCGGATGGATCGAATGAAGAATGAACTAGTATGTCGATAGTATGCATTATGCGATAATTGAATGCACATGCCATAGGCTATTTAACTTATGCTCGCATGGCAGTAGCGGTGAAGACAAAAAGAGAGACGCTTGGGGATTTTCATGGATGATCGATATGCAAGATTTAGGGGGTGTGACATATCATATCACATCGGCTGATATAGTGTACACTTTACAGCCACTCTCGGCACTTCTGGCAAACAGAATCACCATGGAGAGCCAGAAGGATGCATCGTATGGCATCTCGGGCGCCCGGCTGTATAGCATCGTGGGTGCGGTCATGATTGGCGCCTTTCTCATGGCGCTGGATGTCAGCATCATTGCGACGGTTGTCCTCCAGAATTCCAAATCTGCATGACAGATGCTGATTCATGCTGATTCATGCTGATTCATGCTGATTCCAGGCCATCCCCTCCATCCTCAGTGCCTTTCATTCGTCCGAAATCGGCTGGTATGGCGCGGCGTATTCCCTCACGTTGTGTGCGCTGCAGCCTCTCAGCGGCCGCATGGCCACTCTCTTCCCCTTGTGATGGACATATCAGGTCAGCCTGCTCATCTTCCTCGTTGGCTCTGTTGTCTCTGGGGCTGCAACCCCGTCGAAAATGTTTATCATTGGCCGGGCCAACTCTGGCATGGGAGTGGCATTTCGACCAGTGGCTTGTCCATTGTGGCTTCGGTGACGCCGCTTCCAAAGCGTCCGCTGCGGCGCCATTACCGAAAAAGCATCGTGGAGATGGTGTTTCTACATCAACCTGCCTATTGGCGCCGTGACTATCATAGCGTTGGCTCTTCATGAAGAACCCACAGACAAAGCCAGAGCCCTCCGATGGAATACCGTGGTATCGCAAGCTGGATCTGATCGGCTGCATCATCTTCCTGGCCTCGGTGACGATGACGCTGATGGCGCTGGAATGGGGCGGCAATCAACACGCGTGGGACTCATCGGTGATTATCGGTTTATTCGTCGGTGCTGGTGCTGGCTTTGGTGTGTTCCTGGCGTATGAAAAGAATCTGGGCGAGCAGGCGATGATCCCATTCTGCCACATGGTGCAGCGATCCACGCTGCTTAGCATCGCATACGCCTTTTGTCTGTTTGCCACGTCTGTCGTGCCTATCTACTATCTCCCTGAATGGTTCCAAGTCGTGCAGGGCGTGTCACCGCTGGAAAGTGGTGTGCGAATGCTGCCCTCCGTGCTATCCCAAGTGGTTGGAGTGGGTGTTTCTGGTGGACTAGGTATGTCTATACACCGTATAAAGTATACAGTACGTAGACTGACTGCACAGCCAAAATGATCCGATACTTCAATCCCATCTTCTTCGCAGGCTCCATCATGCTTGCCACCGCTGTCGGTCTCTACACCACCTTTACCGTTTCCTCCACCCCGGATTCACACTCGCTGGGCTTTCAGATCCTGCAAGGCATGGGCGTAGGCCTCGGCAGTCAGATGCCGCTGTTGATGGTGCAGACTATCCTCGAACCTACGCCGCAGCATATCCCCATGGGCATTGCGTTGGTCATGTTCGGGCAGTTCTTTGGCAGTTCCATATCACAGGGCATTTCAGGGTCTATCTTTCAGAATCAACTAATCAGTCAGTTGGAGAATAATGCTGGATTGACTCCAGTGCAGGTGCAGCAGTTACTGTCGGCAGGGAGCTCCAGATTGCAGCAGAATGCACAGAATGCTTTCCCTCAGTTGGACCCGTTGGTTCTCGAGTCGTATAACCATGCTGTCACTGGTGTCTTTGTATGTCTTCTGTTTCTTCTATTTTTGTATAGTATGCTAACTATTGCAGTGGGTGCCGTTGGCTGCATCTATCATGGGCTTCATCGCAGCGCTGGGGATAGAGTGGATTAAACTCTAGATCATGTAGATATCTTCGTATGCAATCAAAAGATAATAATAGGCTATATGCTATCTCTTCATTTTATACCGCGACACTTGCGATCCATCGCTGAGTTCGACAGCCACCAGTTCCAATCTATATCGGAATAACCACGGCAGCAGCATAAATCGCCCGACATAATAGACAACTCCAAGAGACAGAATAGCCAAAGCAACCACAGGAGACAGCCAGTATGGAAGACTTGTGCTTCCCTTTCCATTTGGTGGGGGGATAAACGGCATAACCAGGAGGAACTGTCATATCATATTAGAACAGACACAGGCAATAACAGAGACAGACTTACGATGTTCCCAGCCAGATAGAATCCCAGCACAGCCCAAGGAACAGTAAACCCAGAATAAAACTCCCCATCAGTCAATCGCAGCTTGATCAATCCGATCGTCACCAGCGTCAAGAGAAACACGGTCGGATACGAGGACAGACTGATGATAAAGTTGAACGCATCTCCAGCCGGCGGAGCACAGATGAAGAGAATGGTCACTCCGAGATGGATTGCAAGGGCCCAGAGAGGCGTTTTAAACGGACGATTCTGCATGACGATATTCGGGAACGGCGTGATGCCGTCTTTGGCCATTTCTTGGATGACACGGGCTGTTCAGTTAGTATCACTATCAGTATCCAAGAGAGTGTGAAGATACATACGAACTGTAAAGGCAATGCCTAGCAGATGGCCAATGGCGGAAATGGCCACCAGAGCAGGCAGTGCTTTTGTCGCTGCAGATTCCCCAAAGACGTTGTTGAACAGCGAAGCTGCGATGGTGAGGTCGGAACTGAGGAATTCTTCGCGAGAGACAGCGGCAAACTGGCTTGTTAGGGCAGGTAGCATATAGATAGTATCCGGATACGTACATAGGCAATATTGGCGAGAAGATACAAGACTGTAATGCTTCCCATGGCGGTTGGAAGAGCAATGCGCAGTGCTCGTTTGGGGTTTTTTACCTCAGACAGAACCTGTACAATCAGCATCGAACAGTATAAATGAGTAGAGACATACCATATTCAGATTATCATAACCCTGGAAAGAAAAGATAGCATCCAACAGGGCATTCCCAATGTTATACCCACTATTGGACGTCCCCTTGAACGAAGTAGCCACGTCCAGATTATGCGGATTCGGGACTCGTAAATGCCCTCCCAATGCGGCAAAGCCAGTGCACACAATGAATAAAAGTGTGAATAGCTTCACTGCACTGAGAACATCCTGCAGTCCTCGTCCAACTCGAGGAGTGACAGTATGGATGCCCACTGCAAACGCAGACGCTGCAATGGCCAGTCCACGCAGTTTCCACGTCGTCGATTCAACTCCAGCTGCTTGAAGAAGATACGAAGAAGACGTGATGGCATTGCTGGCGGATACCTCTGTTTAATTAGATATGCCGATGAAATAAGGGAGAGACTTACGGAGAAAAACACAGTAGAAGAGATAGACACAAGTCATGAGCAAACTGGGCGAGAATGACCGCTCGAGATAGACCTTGATGCCGCCAGAACGAGGCAGACTGGAGCCGAATTCCAGCATCACCAGTGCGCCACAGGTGGAAATGGCACCGGCGACGACCCAGAGAATAAGAGCCATTCCAGGACTGCCGCTGAGTTTGAAGATGGAGGAGGGTGTCGAAAAGATTCTGCCAATTAGACAGATATAGATATTTAGATATAGAAGACATACCCAGCACCAACAATCTTGTTGACAATCAGGGAAATGGCACCAAATACCCCGATCTGTCGTTCCTGGAGAACGTGAGATTCATTGACGTGAAGGGAATTGGCGGATTCATTTTTGTTCGAGTCGTAGACAGTAACTGCCTGGTCTTTGGGAGACATTTTGCTGTTAGATATTTGCTAGGATTTTGATATTATATATAATATGTATAAATCTGGTGCAATCTTAGTTGTGATGATGTGATGGCGATTGTGTCTACTCATTTTGGCATTTGATGACGCCTTACTATGCGGGTTGTGATTGGCCGATATCGATATATCAACACGATGGATGGCGTGATAACCAGGATCAACAGCATCATTATACGACAAGGCCATTATATCTCCACAAAGGATGCAAAGAATGTCTCGACAGACTTGATATCGTCCACTTCTCCAAAATAGGCAATGTGTTGGTTTGGTCGCAGCAGTAAACAGCTGTCGATGCCGTAATAGCGATGGGCACTGCCACACCCTTCATTATCCGCAAACACGCAGCTATAATCATAGCCGTTCTGCTTGTCAAACGGTCGGAATATGGCTGGTACTTGCATAAACTCAACCTCAGTTCGCAGTGACGAATGGATCAGATATGCTGTTGCCAATTTACTGGATAACTTTGACTGAAAGCAACTCTCCAGATCTCTTCACTGGAGCCATCTGTGCCTTGTTGGTGATGTCTCCTCCAAATACCAGTAGATGCCACTGTCCTGTACTTTGCAGTCGCTCCTGGAGATGCCATGATTGAGAGTCACTCTGGCACAGGACTCGGTGACTCGCCAGTCGTGCTCCAACAGCGATTTTGCTAGCCAGATGAGGCTTACTGTAGACACCTCCTCGACATAGTCAGTATGCAGTGGATAGATGTCTCAGACGAGCCAGATATATAGAGTCGATCTCTTAGATGTGAATCAAAATTGACCCCTCGCGTGGCTGAGACAAAAGTTTATCAAGCATTGCATCGAGGTAGGGCCGGATTCCAGATGACGCAGAAGAATGAGCACTGGTATGTCGTTCAAAAATGAGAATAAAGATAGAGTAATGCCTATCGCAGGTGTTCAATCAGAGAAAAGTCTATCGACAATTGCATATCGATACAATGGCTCACCTCAATCTTGTTCAGCGTACGTTGAAGGACCTCGACAGTCTATTACAGAAAGATGAAATCCGTCTGGATGGAGAGTCTCTGAACCTGGCTGCTGTTGTGGCAGTTGCAAGGTGAGTATACTGCCATACTACCTCTATACATACTAACGATGTAGACATTCCAAGAACGCGTTGATTTCCGAGTCAGACAACGTCTCCAAGCGTCTAAAGGCCAGCGTAGACACTTTGATGAACAGTCTGGATAGAGGAGAGCAGGTCTATGGTATGTCATTCTCTGATCGTTATGAGTATAGCTAACAGCATAGGCGTCAATACTGGCTGCGGTGGAAATGCAGACACTCGAACGCAGAAACTGGAAACGCTGCAGCATTCGTTTCTTCAGCATCACCAATGTGGAGTCCTTCCTGAATTGGCTACGGATTCGTCCATGCTGCACGACATGGAAGGAAGCCATCGGTTGTCCTCTGAGATTGTACGTGGTACGATGCTCCTGCGTTGTAACTCTCTGCTGAGGGGCCATTCAGCTGTCCGACTTGAAGTCATCCAGTTTATTCTCGATGCACTCAATGCTGGAATAATTCCTGTGATTCCCCAGCGAGGAAGCATCTCCGCCTCTGGTGATCTCTCTCCACTGTCCTACATTGGCGGTTTGATCGAAGGAAATCCAGACATCTTTGCGATGATCAGACAGAATGGTCATCCTTGCATTGTGTCTGTCGCTGAGGCTCTACAGAAAGCCAGTCTGACGCCTCTTCGCCTCAATGCCAAAGAAGGACTGGGCGTGATGAACGGGACAGCAACCAGTGCTGCTGCTGCTTCACTTGTCCTGTACGACAGCCACAACCTGGCGCTACTCGTCCAGGTCATTACAGCCATGGCCACCGAAGCGTTGGTGGGTACCGTCGACAACTACCATGACTTCATCTCACAGGCTCGTCCCCATTCAGGACAATCAGAAGTAGCAGACAATATCCGTCGATCACTGAGAGGATCCCGTCTCTGCCATGAAACGGACGTGCATTTGTCCGGCCTCATCCAGGATCGGTATGCCCTGCGCACAGCACCGCAGTGGATTGGCCCGCAGCTGGAAGACCTCCTTGCGGCTGACCGGCAGATGAGTGTCGAGATGAATGCCACGACAGACAACCCACTGATCGACGTGGCCGGAAATCGCTTCCACCATGGAGGTAACTTTCAAGCTGCCTCAGTAACGTCTGCGATGGAAAAGACACGCAGTGCGTTGACCATGCTGGGAAGACTACTGATGGCGCAATGTGGCGAGTTGATCAATCCGATGTTGAATCGAGGTTTGCCTCCGAATCTCTGCGCAGACGATCCCAGTCTCTCGTTTGCCATGAAAGGGCTGGATGTGCATATGACAGCATACTTTTCTGAATTGGGCTATCTGGCTAATTCAGTGGGAAGTCATGTCCAGACGGCTGAGATGCATAACCAAGCTGTGAATTCGCTGGCGTTGATTGCAGCGAGATACACCGGCCAATCAGTGCAGATCGTCTCGATGATGTCGGCGGTGCAACTGTATATCCTGTGTCAAGCGTTGGATCTACGCGCTCTCACAATGGACTTTTTTGCTGCCGCGGAAAAGGAATCTAAACAGGTATATGCGGATATCTATGGTTCGCCTGACTTTGACACTGTCTGGGAAGGAGTAACCACTGCCTGGCTGGACACCAGCAGACAGGATCTCTCAGACCGATGCAACACCGTCTCATCGCGCTCATTCGCAGGTATCATCGAGATATCCGACGAGTTAACAGCAGCAAAGAGGTGGAAGACTGAGTTATCCCGCATTCTTTACAAACACTACGATCAAACCCGTGTAGCATTCTTCAGAGAGCACTCAACCCCTTCGTACCTCGGAAAAACAACCAGGGCGATGTACGAGTTTGTACGACAGACATTGGACATTCCATTGCATCGTGGAATCGAAGATCATCCTACTATTGGAGAGGGAGAAGGGAAGAAGACAATTGGAGCGCATGTCACCAAAATCTATGTTGCTATTCGGGAGGGCAGGATCATGCAGCCTTTAAGGATGGAGTAGAATATGGTTAATGATGGATAGTGAAGTTATAGAAGTTAATGGATGAATAACCCTTGCATCGATCCTCCATTTGCTATTGCTCGGATACGATTTATTTTGATCTATGTAATACACACCGAAACCTGGAAAACACTAAAATTATGTGATTCTGAGATGTCACACAGTAGGTGAAGCATTTCTTGGAAATTCTTGTATTCATATACGATGAGTTGTATAATTACCTTGACTTTGAACATACTTTAAATGTGTCATGCTCACATTAACCCCTCTTACCTGGTAAAGCAGAAATGAACGTGATACAATCCTGCAGAACTAGTAAGATGGCATAGAATGATATACCGTAACACCGACTGTAGATGTATGTATGACATCATGTCAGCTGACATGGAATGTTTCTATGCCTTCAATTTAGAATAAAATATACCCGCTGGATAATCTGCTATTCCACTCATATTTCGCATAGCAAACCAAAAAGATATCAACATGGCATCAGGGCAGTTCTACAAACCAGAGGAGGCTATCTATGTAAGACACCCCTATCAATCCGATCATGTCTAATTCATACCAGTACAACGATGGCCGTGAACCCGCGCTCCTCGATTTCATCCAGGCTCATCCGGAATACCCTCAGATGAAAAACTCCCCTCACAGAGTGCTCGCTGCCATTGATCAGTATGGCCGGGAGAAAGACTTTTTGATGAATGTCGGCCAGGAAAAGGGACAAATTGTGACTGATATCATCGCCCAACGCAAGCCAAGTATCATGATTGAACTAGGTGGTTATGTGGGCTATTCGACCATCCTCTTTGCCGATGCAGTCAAAAAAGCTGGTGGAAAGAAGTATCTCAGTCTAGAACTCAGTCCTACCTTTGCCGCTGTATCCAAAGCACTTGTTCAGTTAGCTGGACTGGATGATATCGTGGAATACATGATTGGACCATGCCGTGACTCTCTTCGAGCACTGAGAAATAGCCATTCTGGTGCACTTGATCTCATCTTCGTCGATCACGCCAAATTCGCCTATGTCAACGACCTCAAGCTATGCGAGGAGCTGGCATTTGTTGGCAAAGGTACAACCGTCGTGGCCGACAATGTCATTTCTCCTGGCAATCCAAAGTATCTCGAGTACATCCGATCGCCGCCAGCAAAGAAGATAGAGGAAGCAAAGGCTCTAGAAGCAGAGAAGAGTGTGGATGTGTCTATTGGCAATCCTCGCTTGATCTACGATACATCTTTGGTGTATGGCTTGGAACCAACTGGAGAGCAGGTACGTTCTATCTTGTATTGGTGGACTGTAACTAACTGGATAGGATGGAGTGGAAATCTCGCATTGCTTAGGAGAGTAGATGGACAGCAGATAGGTTAATAAGAAAGTAATTCATTTATCACAACGATATCATTATCCAGCGATGTAAGGACATGTATAATCACCATTTAGTAATCATGATTAAGGATATAAAGGCCCAATAATGGAGATATAAATATCTTTGAATAATACAACCTCAAGCAAGGCATTCGAATCATGGGATGAGTGTTCTGATGTATATTTCATTGGTCAACACAATAAGATTCCCTTGCGGTGCAATAATATGTTGTCCCACTCAATCTGCATACTAGTTTCCAGTCTTCCTGCATTCTGCATGAGGATGTACATAAATTGAAAAGAAATTGAGGTATGTGACCGAAATAGTTTGATGTAATGTGCCACAACATTTCAATATAGATTTAGTGTATATTTCCTGTGTAACCATGTCCCGTTGCGATACTGGGGCATTTATAAAAATGACTGTGAAGCAAGAGGATGATCGAGTATGCCAAAGTGGCTGTACATATACTTTCATATCAGCATCCAGTACCCATCTAGTGAATTCATCTGCAGCATCTCAAAATGACAGCATTCAAAACTGTCGCTGTCTTTGGAGCCAATGGCTCAATCGGTAATGCCCTTTTGCATGCTCTTGTCAAATGTAAAGAGCAGTCTTTCAACGTCATTGCCTTTACTTCTCCTTCTTCCTCATTGGAAGCAACAGGGAACTTGACCAACATCACTATCCAACGGGTCGATCTGAACATTGCCACTGCCGAGGAGCTCACTCCACTCTTGAAGAGAGTTGACGTTGTCGTCAGTGCTCTAGGAGGTACGATTATCGAAAAGCAACACGTCATCCAAGATGCTGCTGCCAATGCCGGGGTTCGACGCTTCTATCCTAGCGAGTTTGGCATGCATCAGATTCCGATCCTGCCAGGCAAGGGTGCCTATATCCATCCGGTAGGTCTATCCTTGCCATCTCTTATATCATACTAACAGGTAAAGGTATGGGCTACCAAGATGAAGTGCATGGAAAGAGCGATGAAGCATCCAGCCATTGTATCTGGCAAGATGACCTACACCGTATTCGGATGTGGTGAGCTGTACGACCTGCCTGCCGAGTCCATCTTGTGCCCGTGGCTGGACGCAGATGCTCCTGAATACACCGTGCAGGCGATGGAAAACACCAACGCAAAGATGGATTACTCCTCTGTTCATGACGTCGCAGCGTTCGAGGTTGCGTCCATCTGCCACCCAGAACTGTCCGAGAACAAGATCCTCGGGTTTCGCAGCGATCACATCAGCTACAATGAAATTGCTGCCTTGCTGAAGGAGCATTCCAACAAGCCTGTGCGACTGAACGTGACTCCAGTCGAGACCTTGGAGGCCATCCTGGACGATCCCTCAGTCACGCCCAAAGAGTTGCAGACGGGAAGTACTTTTCCAGTTGACTTCTGGTTGCTGTTGCGATACGCCCAAGGGCAGGGAGACTTCTGGAGAGCCCCGGGCCAGCTGCATAATGGACTATTTCCGCATGTCAAGACGACGATGTTTGATGAGTATTTTGCGGGTTTGTTCAAGTAGATCAGGGTAGAGTATGAGTACTTGTGATACTGCTCAAAGCAGTGAATTGCATTCTTTTGAAATATTGTAGATCCATCCTTTGGCTATGATTAGAAGTCCGGGTATGATTGTCACACTCGAGGATATCTTGAGAATGTAAGATAGTGGTCAAGGAAATGCAGTTACGTATTGTTAATATCTTGTGAGGTATCCCACGATGACGATATTATGATATATTACACCACATACCCTCAACATGGATACGATATATAAAACACACAGTATACATATTGATCTTAGTGTATGCTATTACTACTCATCAAAATGAATTCCAACGAACCTCTCCTTCTAAACTACATTGACGAAACAGCAACACAGAATCCTACTAAGATAGCCTTTCAGCAGGTCATTTCCATCGAACCAACGAAGACTGATATCCAAATCAACTATTACGATTTGGCAAATCTAATTAATAGGACGGCGTGGTGGTTGGAGGAGAATGGATTGAGTTGCCCAGATGCCACTGTTACGTGAGTTTACATTATCCGTCTATAGAATTCATCTGATTAAGTAGCTATATCGCACCGAGTGATCTGAGGCATATTATTATCACCTTGGCAGTAGCCAAGACTGGAGGAAAGGTATGTTTCACCTAGTAAACGAATAGATATACTGAGAAAAAGGCCCTTCTTTCATCGCCCAGAAACAGCACACAGATCATCGAGCATTTGCTTGAGGCAACAGACTGCACCAGGATCATCTACGACAGCAACTTCAAGTCGACTGTATCTCAACTTTCCAGAAATGTCAAGGCTGTTCAAATGCCAGATCTGATGGACATTCTCTATGACAAATCCATCTCTGAGAACTATCCATATGACACTTCCAGTAGAATGCTGGATAGATCTTTCTTAGTAAGTATCCATAGAAATATTACATCAAGACTACTAAGAATAGATCCTCCATACAAGCGGATCAACAGGAATGCCCAAACCCATCACGATTCCCCATTCCTACATGGCTGCCATCACCGCACAAGGTAACATGTCTGCTGATGAGCATCTGCCTCAGAAATGCCAACTGGAAATCATGACCGAATGCCAAAAGTTGTATACAGCGTTTCCTCTATTCCACATTGCTGGAATCGGCCTTGGCTTTCATCTGATGTTCTCCGGATGTACATTGGTCTTTGGTTGTCCTAATCAACCACCGAGCTATCGACAACTCAAGGCGATCCTCCAGATGACAGGAGCGGATGCTACACTGCTACCCCCACTGATTCTGAATGAAATGGCAGACGACGTCTCATTCATCGAAGAGCATATCCCCAAATTGTGCTACATCTTCTACGGCGGAGGTTCCATCAGCCAGAAAGCAGGAAACCTCCTATCCAAGAAGGTGTGTTTGATGAACGGGATAGGCAGTACAGAATGTGGTTCTTCCCCCCAGTTTCCCACTGATCCGGAACACTGGGAATACTTTTCCTTCTGCGAGGAGCAATTCGGCATCAAGTGGCGTCCAGCTGAGACATCAGACGGAGATTTTGAGATGGTGATTTATCGCGATGATCGGATTGCGAAATATCAGGCTGTGTTTAAGGTATTTCCACATCTGACTGAGTGGGCGACAAGGGATATCTACCGGCAGCATCCTACGATCAAGTATCTATGGAAGTATCAAGGACGAACAGACGATATTATTGTCTTTTCGTCAGGCGAGAAGATGAGTCCGGTTACATTGGAGGAACGACTTGCTTCGTTATCGCCAGTCAGGGCGGCGTTGGTGTTGGGGAATAAACGGCCGTATCCTATACTCTTGGTGGAGTTGGAGAGGTCAGCTGAGCCTGATGATGCCATGGAGAGTATCATGGGAGTGGTGGATGAGTTTAATCGAGAGGCATCGAGAGATGCGCAGATCGGTCGACAGGATATCATCTTCTCAGCAAAGGATAAGCCATTCAGTCGAACTATAAAGGAAACTGTCCATCGAAGACAGACTGAACGGTTATATGAAGCCGAAATCGACGATCTCTACAGCAGACACGATGGAAATATCCCCGTCCAACTCGACATGAGCAGTAAAAAGACATTTGAAGGTTCTTTGGCTGCACTGGTCTCGTATTTAACAGCAAAAGGAATTAAGGTGGACGATGACTTTTTCATCCACGGCTTAGACTCGAGACAAGTTCAGGTCATGGCTGCTTATATTGAGAGATCAGTGAAGATGGAAGTGCCAGCTGCTCATGCTGTCTACATGCATCCAACGGCACATCGACTAGCTGCTTTTATCCTGAAGAGTCTTGATTCCAAAGATGATGAGAATGGATATGATGCTATACTGAAAAGACATGTGCTATCTCTCCCACAAACACCGAGAGAATGCATCGACAGCGAAACAGATCATGTTCTGCTCACAGGAAGCACTGGCTTTGTTGGATCTTTTCTTCTCGACGTTCTCAAAGAACGAAAAATCAAGGTGACGTGTGTGGACCGAAGAAGAAGCGATGACAATACACGACTCCAAGGTGACCTATCTCAGCCATTCTTTGGACTCGCTGAAAATAAATATAAACAACTCTCAGAAAGCATCACCAAGATTATCCACTGTCAATGGCCCGTCAACTTCAACTGGCCTCTGTCATTCTTCGAGCCAAACATAAAGGGAGTTGTCAATCTGATCAACTTTGCCCACGAATCATATCACAATGCGCATATCATCTTCCTCTCGTCTGTTGCGTCAGTCAAGAACTGGAATCAGTCTACTCCCGTACCAGAAGTGCATATTTCATCTGTTGAATATGCACAGACTGGATACGGACAGAGTAAACTACTTGCAAGTGAGTTACTCCATCAAGCAGGACAATCCGGAGTACAATCATTTATCTGTCGAATCGGGCAAATTGCCGGTCCCATCCATAGAGAAGGCGTCTGGCCTCGTCGAGACTGGTTTCCTACTCTACTCTTCGCATCGAAAGAAATGGAATGTCTTCCTAAGTCTCTTGGATCGGATGTGGACTGGATACCGGTTGATATACTGGCCGAAGTGATTGGGGAGTTGGTTCAACGGCATTCGCGATGTGCGGATGATCGATGTTCTTATTATCATTTGGTGAATCCGCATACAACGAGATATGAGGATCTACTGCCAGTTATTCAACAGAGATTGAATTGTAGAACAGTCCCTCTGGATGAATGGGTTCGTCTACTGGGGCAGAAATCAGGAACAGGAGGAGAGTTACTGGGCTTCTACCACGGACTGGCAAGTGGCAAACAAACAGTTACACTGAGTGTCAACAAGGTGATGACATTGATGAAGATGGATGCAGTGACAGACGAGTGGATGGAAATTTGGCTGGATCAATGGGAATTGTAGTGACATCGAATGACATCAACTGTCATCATTACCTACGCATTATGATCTCACTTCATATATATATAACCACTTCATGTACTATGTATGACCATGCATCCTATACCATCTCAGTAAAATGGAACACACAATCAACGTCCTTCGCGGCTCCGAACAGGGCAAGGTTCAATCAGCCCAAATCACTCGCTTACTGTCTGCATCTGATGCCCTGGTTGAAGTTACTCATGCCAGTCTCTGTGGGACAGACGATCTCTATCTGCGCTCTCCGCAAGTCCTTGGCCATGAGGGAATTGGGATAGTCAAGGATGTCGGATCGAATGTGAAGAATGTCAAGGTTGGTGATCGGGTTGGGTTTGGGTACATGCAGAAGGTTTGTGATGAGTGTGAGAATTGCAGATTTGGTAAGCTATTCTATGTATGTATAGATATCTATATACTGATATGATATCAGGATGGGATCAATACTGCCCAAATGGCAAACCATATGGAAAACACGATCTCGACGTGGGACTCCTCGCATCAAGTGTTGTTTACGATGCTGGCTCTCTCATTCCTGTTCCTCCTGATCTGGACTCCTCGCATGCAGCAGCCTTGATGTGCAGCGGTGCAACAGCATGGACTGTGTTGACGCAATATCGCATCCGGCCTGGAGAACGGGTGGGCATTCTAGGAATCGGTGGACTGGGCCATATGGCCATCAAATTAGCATCGGCCATGGGATATCATGTTGTCGCCATGTCGAGAACAGAGTCGAAGAAGAAGGATTGTCTGGCGTTTGGGGCGAATGAGTTTCAATCTACGACTGCGGATGATCTTCACGGTATTCTCTTCTATCTCCCATATGATATTGGATGAACTAACGATTTAGAAATGAAAAAATTGGACCATCTGCTGATTTGCACGTCCGTTTCGGTGGATTATAAACTGTATGTCTATCCTATACACTCTATACTCTCTACTAATTGAATAGCATCATCTCACTCATGGCAACACACGGCACCATCTACCCTCTCACAGTGGACCTCGCCCCATCCAGCGTCCCCATTCTCTCTCTCACCGACCAAGGACTGCGCATTCAAGGCTCAGTCTCAGCATCTCGAAAGCAAATGCAGCAGACGCTGGAATTCGCCGCTGAGCGAAAGATCCAGCCGGAAATCACGGTGTTTGAATGGTCGGCCGAAGGAGTGGAACAGGCGATGAAGGCAATGGAGGAGAATACGGTGCGGTATAAATGTGTGCTTACCAAGTAGTTTTAATTAATGGAGCCATATGCAATATTAGCTGCGATGGTGTCATTGAAGAGATAAAGCTATTGATAATGAGAATTGTGTTCGTCATTTGCGGGGACGATGCTATCAGCCCAATTACAATCGCTGCATTTGATGGCGTGCTGAGGGGTATTTATGTCTATCTTTCCCATAATCATCAATTCTTTTGAATAACTCAATTCAATCATTTACTTCAGAAACTGAAGATGGCCACTGTCACCCTCACCCAGCCTGATATTCAATATCACCCCGACTATGAGAAATACAAACAACGCTCTCTCCGTCGCAAGGAGACGGAATCTCTGCCAACAACTGTTCCTGCTGGCTTCCCTGAGCAGCTCTCTTCGTCTCTCGTCTGGGAGGGAAAGGACGTAGAGAAAAGGGATGACTGGATCTACCATTTAAATGATGCCCAGTTGGATGAAATCGATGCTGCTCTCCAAAGCTTCAAAGGTAGCTCCCCACGGATGATTATACGTATTGATGCTGATAATTTAGGATTGAATCTCCCCCTCGGAGCCATCAATCAATCCACCTTTTCCCTTCCCACTCTCCATCCCATCCTCAGAGATCTATCCAGGGAAATCCATTTCGGCCGAGGCTTCTTCGTCCTGCGCGGTCTCCGAATCGATGCGTATTCCCGCGAAGACAACATCATCATATACACCGGTGTTTCCTCGCATATTGGCAACATCCGCGGTCGTCAGCAAGATACTCGTCTGGCTAATGGGACATCGCCAGTCATTTCGCATATCAAGGATCTCACCAGTACGGTGGAAAAAGGAAAGATCGGTGCTCCGTCCAATACAGCTGATAAACAGGTCTTTCACACCGATGCAGGCGATATTATATCACTACTCTGTTTAAATCCAGCTGCTAAAGGAGGCGAGAGTCATATTTCGAGCAGCTGGCTGGTCTACAATATCCTGGCCAAGGAGAGACCGGATTTGATCCATACTCTTTCCCAGGACTGGCCTGTTGATGGGTAAGATCTATCCAACTGTATAGAATATCGCTGATTGTATAGATTCGACAATCCCAAAAAACCATTCACCACCCGTCCTCTGCTCTACCACCAACCAGCCACTGCCTCAACCCCCGAACGCGTCCTCATCCAATACGCCCGTCGCTATTTCACCGGTTTCCTCGCTCAGCCTCGCTCCACCAACATCCCACCCATCAGCGAAGCACAGGCAGAGGCACTCGATGCACTGCACTTTCTGGCCGAGGAACACAGCGCCTCGCTGGACTTTCAAAAGGGAGACGTGCAATACGTGAATAATCTGAGCATCTTCCACGCCCGGAATGGGTTCGTTGACGCGCCTGGAAAGGAGTACGTCCCCACCTACAAGATAATTTATGAATACATACTAACTGAGTAGACGCCATCTGCTGCGATTGTGGCTGAGAGATCCTGAGTATGCGTGGGAGACACCTGCGCCGCTGACGGATCGGTGGGACACGGTTTATAAAGATGTGACTGTGGAAGAGCAGACATTTCCGCTGGATCCGATACTGAGGAGGAATATTGGCTCTTGATCATATCAAACACCCAAGAGAGATGCTGTATATCTCTATATTAAACACTATAGCTGCCTATGAACACGATTAGGCAACAGTTGGTGCCTAGGCTAGTCCTATTCGGGTAACACAATCAGCTTAAATAAAGCAACTTCAGTCAGAATCAGAAGAAAGTATCAAAAGATCAACATCAAGATGGCATTATCATCTCTCCCAGCTGAAGTGCATCAGCGCATCATCTACTTTATCCTCTCGAACCGCGATGTAGCCAATCTGTCTATCCAATGTCGTACTCTTCATTCTCTATGCGATATGGCAACTCGGAAAAAGTACGATCAGATCTGCATTACTGGAAGTGACGACAGTATCGACCATGCATTCAATCTACTCATGGCTATAATCAAGCGACCTTGTCTCGGCCATTTCGTGCGACATATTGAACACTCTAAGCCGCTGCCTGCCCATGCAGAGTATGTGGAGCGAGCCATACAGCGAGAATTACCAGAGGAGGATATGCAACTGTTGGCAAGCGCAGTCCATAAAGCGGGGTTTACTGGACACAATCAAGATCGCATCATGAATATGCTTCTACAAAAGACGGCAGGCGATAGTGCCTTTCGGTGAGTGCTGCACCACTATACTTGGATGATTCTAATGCAAACAGCTATCTTGATAACCATAGCACATTCATCACCCAGGCCTTGACGGCTCTTCTCATCAGCCTATCACCAAATCTCGTCTCCATAGCCATGACGCAGCCGTTCTTCAATTTTTCAGGCTACTACATGACCGGTGGACGATGGGATCGAGTGAAACGCGTCGACTTTCCACTCGACCAGCTGTTGCGGCAGACAAATGCGAACCCAGATGGAAAGCCATATCTCCAGAATCTGCAGAGGGTGTACATTATCAACAAGTCTGAGAGTATCATGTATGACGAACGGTTCTACCACGAAATCGACTTTATCGGGTGTTGTCCACTCGTCGATCGTCTTCCTTCTATAGAATGGATTGGCACTGATATCCTCGGAGAAGACGAAAATGGCATGCTGGGCTCTCTGGGACCATCGAATATAAGTCGCATTTCCATCACAGATTCTTCAGTGGGCAGTGCGTATCTCGCCCGACTGATCACGCCGTGCAAAGCACTCAAAGAGTTCCGATACTCCATCGGCGGTAGATCGAGCATAGACGGATATTCCATGTTCAATCCCAAAGTATTCCTCCACGCGTTGGGCCCGCATAAGAGCACGCTGGAGATTCTGCATGTGGACGTCGAAGCTCGCCTTTATCAGTTTTCAGAGATGAATGACGACGAGCTCGAGGTGAATTTTAATCGATACGACAGTCCAGCTGAGACGGAATCCGCGCCCTTGCAAGAGTTTACTGCCTTGAAGCGGCTGACTCTGGGCATTGGCTTTCTGTTATACTTTGCCAGAGGCAGATTAGACAATCTCCCGGATAGTCTGGAGCATCTGACCATTTTGGGATACAAAAAGGGCGCCAATAAAACGTACGACGTGCAGGTGGATACTCTGGCTGGAGTGGATTTGAAAGTCGAGGGAATCGACGAGCTGATTCCGAATGCAGACGATGTGGATTGTGAATGATGGAGATTATGGAGATGATACTTAATATTCTTCATTTCAGCTCAGCTACCCGTTATGACGTATTTTATACCCACCATGTCTGTCCAAAAATTCGAAGAGTATGTCTCCATCCCCATCTGCGCCAAACCAACTCCTTCCAGCCCCAAAGTCATCACCGATGCCATCTTTAGCGGGAAGCGAATGGTCGCCCACTATCATCACTTAAAATTGATTATAGTAGAATCTTCTCGCCCATCACTGCATTTAAAGCCACCACTATAATCCACAATAAGTCATCTGCCTGTGAGGTGGCACGAACATACACCTGCTTTCCAAACCAGACATCAGTGGAAACTGATAGTAAGAGCCTTCCGCCCGTCCAGTGAGAAGAATACATCTTTGATGGTGTGGTGGGTATAGTCAACAACAATTCCCACATTTGGCGAATGGCCATCATCAGACAACCAGTTGAGATGGTTGTAGGACGGATGCGCTGTAGAGATCCATTCCTATTACAGGTGACGGTATGACTAGGAACTATTACATCGTGTTACCATAATTCTGGTCGATCGATCGAGATTCCAGTCCCACTTGATGTGTTGTGATAGTGATGAGATATTTCAGTCGGTCCGACATTCCGACCTCCGCACGACCAACTACCTAGTAGCAATAGTAAAGTTCAATAGTATTTAGACATGCATAATCAAGTAGAAACAAAATAGAGAGTCAGATCATGCAGATCATTTTTCTTCTCGCTGCTGATCTCTCTGGAATCAGTCGCCTCGGGGATCTGATAGCTATGCCACATCCATCCTCCTTTGGTGCCGTCCACATCCACCTGCAGATTCGAGACGTTTTTCTAAACAATCAGCAATGCATATAAAATTATTATATAGAATACATACGTTGTTACTAGCAAGCGTCCCAGTCCAGTTCGCATTGGTGGCCGATGAGCTGGTCAGCGTCGAATCAGCCACGGTCAACCATCCACTGCCTGTGCTGATGCCCCCATCACCGTTGGCTGTAACGGCTGCGCAGAGGCTGGTATCTGTCGTCCACTGTCCAGCACCAGTAAGACAGCCGGTCGCTTCTTTGGCGCCAAATAGGTAAACGTCGATTCGGCCAGACCCGCTGGGTGAGACCTGCGGTGCTGCCAGTGTGGCAGAGACGAGGGCGAGGAGGGCTGCTGTCGTGGAAGCGTGTAAGAGCATTGTAGGAATGAATGAGGAGAATGTGACGAGCAGTAGTAAAGTAGAGAGGATCTGCTGATTTATAGACAGCCTTACCCCTGATCGACAGTGCGGAGAACCGAGGAAAGTCGAATGTCACATTTATGGGATGTGCTAAGCTTCCCAGCACTGACCTTATCCAGCAATGATGTTTATTTTATTCAATCAGTATCAACAGTCGATAAAATGGCCGACCAAGGATTTAAAACAGCTGGTGTGGTGTCATGCTGAAAAATGGGCTTCCCAAAAAGAGGAAAATGAAAACATCAACATCTATCTTAATAACCACTCACCTAACTGATCCAATTTATCTACTTTCGTCTTTACTCTCTCACGGGTAACTTATATGACCGGAAAGAGCAGACTATTTGTATCATAAAATACTAATTTTCATCTGTGGTGGTCAGCAGGGTAGAGGAATTTTCACCATTAAGGAAGAAAATGAAGCAATTCGCATTTTATCACGAAACTCCTATAAAATCCATAAAAAAGGCTATCCGACCCATTCTCCTGCTATATCTCTATATAAAGTCATAGAAATTTAGCGTGCATTAATTATCAAATATAGTTAGCTAACTACAAGAAATAAATATTATACTGTATTATAATTCTGTACAGTTATATTAATATTATCTTGATAGAGGCTCTGCTATAGTACCCAATAAGAAACTATTCCATAAATAGATAGGTAATATAGGGTTAATACTGAGTACAGCCTCAGGCCAAATCCTGCAGCCATTTAGTGAATATGCTCTTTGATCCATACGGCACATGCAAATGCAACTCCTTGCCATTTGATTGATCCCATGAAGGAACCAAAAGGAGGCAGCCTCATGCAAAGGTGAGCTAGATTCACAACTAGATATTCATTAGTTAAGTCGTACATTCCCAGTGCAGATGTCAGTGATGCAAGCCACAAAAGGTTCTAGGAAAAATGCCGCCTTGGCTCCGGAACGAGTCCGAAAAATCTGGGGTAATCCGGGGAAGATAGCGGAGAAGTATATTGTTATTAAGGTGCAGCATGATATATGGGGCATGGATTTCCTCTTTGATGAGACCATCAATCACTTGCGTCCACCGTTGCCATGCCCATATCCAACCAGTCTGCCTCTTTCGAGCTGGACTACAAGCCCACTGTCGAAGATGTCGAGGACATTCGCTTGGAAGACCAGATCCTCACTCACTTTCCCCTGCTGAGGGACAAGACCCCGGAGGAACTGAAGACGTTGAACAAAGCTGTCCTACGCAAGCTGGACTGGAGGTTCTTGCCGATGATTACGGTTATGTTGCTGATGAAGTGATACACCTGTCCATGCGTATGAACTCATAATCAAACTGACGCGGTCTACAGCTACCTCGATCGCATCAACGTCTCCAATGCCCGCCTGGCAGGGATGCAAAGCGACCTCAACATGACGGACACCCAATGGTCCGCTGGTATATCGCTCTTCTACGTGGGATACATCATCTCTCAAATCCCCGCCAACATTATCATCTCCAAGGGCAAGCCCAGTCTTCTGCTTCCGCCCATGATGCTGGGGTGGTCGGCTGTAACGATTTGCATGCCGGCCTTGACCACCGGCTGGGGGTTTATGCTGTGTCGCTTCCTGGTCGGATTGACCGAGGGCCCTTTTGTGCCCGCCGTGTCGCTCATGACCAGCTCGTGGTACACGCGAGACGAGTCGCCTCTGCGGATGGGCATCTGGCATGCAGGGAATATCATCTCGAATGTGTTTTCTAGCTTGTTAGCGGCAGCGATATTGACGAATATGGAGGGGACGGCGGGGCTGCATGCGTGGCAGTGGTTTCTTCTCTTGGAAGGTTGGTCTGTCTTCAGGTATATTACCTATCTATAATCCAGCTAACTATCTGCAGGAATCGTGAGTGTCTTGGTCGCGCTGCTGGGCTTTCTGTGCATCCCCAACTTCCCCAACAATACTGGCCGCAGCTGGTTTACGGCAGAGGAGGCTGCCATGGCCGCGTATCGCCAGGCCGTGTCGGCGGGAGGCCAGATGGAAGACGAGGAGGGTGGCCCCTGGAGTGGTGTTGTCCAGGCCGTCAAGGATCCGTTTACCTGGTTGTTCTCTGGGATTCACTTTGCCCTGATCATCGGACAGTCTTTCAAGGATTTCTTCCCATCTGTGAGTGCCTTGTACACCACAACCCAGTTTTCAACTAACAAGACATAGATTGTCGAGACTCTCGGATTCTCCAAGATCATCACCTACTTCATCCAGGCCCCTCCATATGTCATCGCGTATATCGCGACCCTCCTCATCTCATGGTCCTCGGGTCGCCACCTCGAGCATTGCTGGCACATCATCATCCCCGTTGCCATCTCCATCGCCGGGAGCGTCATTATGATCTCCACGCTCAACGTCGGCGCTCGATACTTTGGCCTGGTCCTGCTTTGTACCGGTCCATTTGTCGGCCTGAACGTAGGATATTCTTTCGTGTTTCACTCCCCGAATCTACTAACAATATCTAGATCCAAATCGCCTGGGAAACAACCGTCGTGCCTCGCCCTCGCACCAAACGCGCGGCCCTGATTGCCATTGCCAACTGTGTCTCGTCCGTCTCGCACTGGTTTACCCCGTATTTCTTCCTGCGCTCCCAGGAGCCGCGATACGAGACGGGAGGCGGCATCATCATCGCGGGCTGTGGGCTGGCGATTATCCTGTGTTTGAGTACCAAGCTTTGGGCTCAAAGGAAGAACCGAGAGCTGGAGAGAGCAGATACTGCCAATGGGATGGTGACGCAGTGGCGGTTTGCTACTTGATTGATGTAAAAGGTGGAACGTTCAGATTAGGATTAGCTGTAGTATTGAGGGTTTGTTGTGTCTGGACGTACTTGCCATTGATAGGAGAGCATAATGATACGCTTAGCATGGAATCTGATCTTGTCATGAAAACATTATGCCTTGGATAGAAAAACAACTCTAAAGTCGCACAGGCCATCCCCAAAGACGATCCACGCCTCGTAGCAATTGATATCATCGAGACTGGTCGGTTGAAGCAAGTGCTCGGACACATATTCAGTGGCATAACAGCTGGAATAAAATAAATGACATTTCTCGGTCGGAAAATATCCACCGGCAGCAAAAGTCGTATCTCGTCCGCATTGACCGTCTTGGACAGCCAATAGTGAGGAACACTATACTGTGCATTGACAGTAGGTAACATCTACATGTCGGGATTCCTCCGTAGCATACAATTCTCCATTCTAACCCCACATTGAGGCCCTCTCTCTTCTCCACCGAGGGAATGATCTGATTTAACATGACTACAGTAGTCAAGTATCAACAGTTGATAAAATGGCTGACTGACGGATTTGACAGCTGGTATTGTGGGTATTCCTAAAAAGGAAAAAGAAAACATTGCGGATCTATCTTAATCATAACAACTCATAAAGATAAAGTGAGCTTAAATTGATTAAATATAATCTAATTTTATCTACCAACCCTGACAGGCATTGCATCATAAAGATATATGACAGGGAAGAGCACGCCATTCTTATCAGAATTACGAAGCACACCACCTTAATTCCACCTCAATCATCGTCATGAGTCTTTTCATCAGAAATCATGGCTCCAATAAAGTCGGTGGCAATCATCGGGGCCGGCGCATCGGGTAAGAAGAATAACCTCGTCTTTTGATATATCTGACTGTGTAGGATCGGTGACGGCACATGCGCTCGCAGCAGAAGAGTATTTTGACCGCATCCGGGTGTTTGAGAGACGAGAGACGGCAGGAGGAACATGGTATTTCATTCTTTTATTTTATGACTTATACTAACAGATTAGGATATACGATGCAAATCCAGGGCCATTGCAGCTGTTCCCAGGCAAGATTCCACCAGAAATTGATCCGCCATTGGACATTCCCCAGAAGCTGCCAGCATCAACACTGCCATCAACGCAGCAGCGTTATGATCGAACGCCCATCTATGCAGACCTCACGTTCGTATTTCTGTATACAGCAGTAGCTCAGACTGACTCGAGCAGGACGAATGTACCCGACATCGCCATGGCCTTCTCTGACTTGCCCTTTGCGTATGGCCCATTCGCTCCTCACTGGGTGCCAAAGCAGTATATCGAGAATTACTTTTCGGCTCATCGCACGGATGGCTTCCTGGTGCTTAATACCACTGTCGAAAAAATATCCAAGCTAGATGAGCATTCTCAACGATGGTCTCTTACGCTGAGACGATTCAATCCTGTCAACAAGGTGGATGAATGGTGGAAGGAGGAATTCGACGCCGTCGTTCTGGCAAATGGACATTACTCGGTGCCTTATGTGAGTTTCATACCTGATATCTATCTACGGTGAGTTAATAAAATAGATTCCACACGTCCAAGGGCTGGAGGAGTATATCCACACCTATCCAGGACGAGTTCTACACTCCAAGCAATACCGATCGGGCGCCGATTTCACGCAGAAAAAAGTCCTCGTCGTTGGCAACTCCTCCTCAGGCCAGGATGTCACCACTGCTCTTCTGCAGCATGCCGCTCTCCCAGTCTATCAATCCCGTCGATCACCAAGTCGCTGGGACGGTGACACTCCTCCCCCAGGCGTAGAATGGAAGCCAGTCATCACGGAATATCTCTCCTCGGGCGAGATCGTCTTTGCAGATGGCTCTGTTGTCTCTGATATCGACCATGTCATCTACTGCACGGGGTATAAACCGTCATTTCCATTCTGGGACTCATCTAACGGATCTGTCCTCTACAACTATCACGAAGACCGTCTCGTCGGCAACTATCTACACACGTTTTTCCACCATCACCCTACGCTATCTATTGTGGGCTTTCCACGAGTCCTCACCTTTCGCTCGATGGAATACCAAGCCATCGCCATAGCGCGGGTCTGGTCAGCCCGAAACGCAACGACGTCATCAAAAGAGCAGCAAGAACAGTGGGAACAAGACCGCGTGGATCTGGTCAAGCGCGAGTCGAGAAAATTCCACAATATCGAATGGGATAACGGCGAGACGATGGAATATCTGCAGGCGCTTTTCGAGATGGCCGGTCTGCCCAAGCTCGATGGTGCTGGTCGGTATCCCCCTGTGTTGGATGCGAAGACGCGATGGGCGATTGAGAATATTAAGAAATATCCAGAGCCTGGCAAGGAGAGAGATGGGTTTGTGGTTGTGGATTCTAAAGATCGTCTTTATTTTATCTAGATGAGAGAATACATACCTAATACGCGTCAAACCTGTTCTTTAACAAGTTCAAATGTTATAGAATTAATCGTTGACGAATATTCAGGTCCCTAATTACCTAATGCATGAAGGAATGTGAATAGTTGCATTCCTTGCCCGTTAGAATATGGGATCAGTGTCAAGCTCTTAACGATTGTTTAATATTCATTGTATAATATAGATAAATACTAATGTCTATAAAGTAGCTATTAAAAATATACGAACCATCCATTTTTTAGGATATTAACCTTTATAGGTCTGTCTGTATGATCTGTTGCAACTCTTATAAATAATATCATATAAAGTTCATTGCGTGGTTGCAAGAATGCTTGGGAGATCATGACATCATTTATATACATTCCTGAAAATAGACTGAATATCACAATACTTCAAACCATGAATGAATAAATTCGAGAAAGGTCAGTAGATAAGAGTCCGGTATGCGTCAACGTATACATTCTCCTAGGGATATCCCTTTTATAAAACAAAATAACACTATATAACAACATGATAGCCAGTATCATGTAGGTGACACATTATATGACTTATATATCAAAATGACTCTCAAGCCAGTTATGGATGTCTCTCCCACCGAGTGGGAATGGGACAATCTACGCCACGTATACGATGACATTCCGATCAGAATATTCCTAGTGGCTATTGCGGAGTTGGCTGAACGATTCACTTATCGATCTGTGTCAGCGCCTATTCGTGAGTATCTATCATTATAGTAATGTAGATAAACTGACCAGAGAAGAGAATTACATCCAACATCCACGATATAGTGAAAAGCACACAGGGGCACTGGGAAGGGTATTACCGACCTGGTACACGTTGAACAAGACTGATTAATATAGGGCCAAACAGTTGCAACTGGCATTAGTTATTTCTTCGTTGGGTGGTCTTATTTTGCACCTATCCTGGGTGCCATTGCTGCCGATAGTTACTTCGGTCGATATAAAACGATTGCTCTCGCGACGGGGTGAGTATGCCTTCTGTCTATCTGGCGAATCTGCTGACAATGTAGATTCGGCTCGATTGGAGTGTTGATCCTGTTCACCACATCGCTGCCGGATAGTCTCGATCATGGCGCTGGACTGCCAGGATTGATGATTGCGTTGGTGTTGATTGGCATGGGGTATGTCTTCTCTACATATACAATACAGTGCTAATGGAATAGAACCGGCGGCATCAAAAGCAACGTATCTCCACTGATAGCAGAACAGTTCTCTCGACCCGCGAGAATAAAAACACTGTCCAGTGGAGAAAAGGTAGTGGTGGATCCGAATGTAACTGTTCAGACGATCTATTCTCGCTATTATTGGTATGTACACCCGTCTGTTTATCTTCGACGCTAATGGATCAGGGTGATTAATGTCGGTTCGCTGTCGGTGATTCCTGCATCGGTATGGATCTTCTTTGTATACTTATTCCTGCTAATGAAGTAGTGGCTGGAATTAAAAGTCGACTTTTGGGCTGCTTTTATGCTTCCTCTTGCACTCTGGGGATTGGCTGCGGTTGCTCTACTGGCTGGTAGAAAGAATTACAGTATGTATCCTTATCCTCATTTTGATACGATGAAGCTAATTGATAGTCGCCCAAAAACCCCAAGGATCGGTCATCACCAAAACCGTCCAAGTCTTCTGGATCAGTATCAAGAATGGATTTAATCTGGACGCAGCCAGAGGGTCTGCCAGAGATGACACTTTTATCTCTGAGCTCAGACGGGCGTTGGTGGCGTGTCGCGCTTTGTAAGTTGTCTCGTTCTGTCTTGACTGTGCTGACCAGTTAGTATGGTGTTGTAGGTATCCATCCCCTCGAGGTAGTTTGTCTAACAAGACAGTCCGATCTATTGGATCTGCAACGGTCAGGCCAACAATAATCTCGTCAGTCAAGCATCGACGATGAAGTCATATGGCATTCCAAACGACATGTGTATGTCTCTCTCTCTACTTATCGACTCACTCATACTTATATTGACAGTGAGCTGCTTCAATCCAATCACTATAATCGCCGCTCTGCCTGTAGTGTATGTTCCCTCTGTCCATCTACTATCCTTCTAACCCCTATAGTGAATACATCGTCTATCCCACCCTCCGTCGATGCGGCATCCCCTTTCGCCCCATCAGCCGAATGACCGCCGGCTTCGTGACCATCGCATGCGGCATTGCCTACACAGCCGGGCTGCAAGAATACATCTACCGATCCTCCCCCTGCCACCGCCACCCCAGCACCCCGGAATGCATCAACTTCGACGAACCCAGCAACGTGAGCATCCTCCTGCAGATCCCCGCGTACTCGCTCATCGGGCTGTCGGAGTTATTCTCCATCCTCTCCGCGATGGAATACGCCTTCACCAAAGCCCCCAAGTCGATGCGGAGTATCGTCACCTCCATCTTCCTGCTGACCTCGACGATCGGATCCATGCTGGGAATCACCCTTGCGCCGGTCTCAACAAATCCGAAAGTGCTGGTGGAGTATGCCGCGCTGAGTGGGATTATGTTCATCACCGCCGTGCTCTTCCAGCTGGTGTTTAGAAAATACAACAAAACCGAGGAAGCGATGAATCTGATCGGGGATTCGAGCTCGATGTCGGATGAGAGTGAAAAGGTGTGATGTGATATTGATTAGCTACATGTGAATTGATAAGTATTCCAAATAAATCAATAAATAATTAGAACGAGATCTGAATCTGGCGTTTTTCGGGCTTCCGAGATCTCGGAAAGCATCGCTGGCTCTTCTGATTGGCTGATCGGGTGGGGAAATACACCGAGGGGAGAACGCGTTGTGATTGGCTGATCAAAACGAGGACTACTGGACTTTTTAAGCGATCGAGGGGTATAAATATCCCCTGTCCTATATTTTAAACAAAAAAAATAAGATAGAAAAATAGAGAGATAGACAATGTTTGAATTGAGTGGAATCGCCCTCGTCACCGGTGCTGGTATGTATCCCCATCGATTGTTGCTGCTGTACTGACCCTCCCAGCCAGCGGTATCGGCCGTGAATGCGCCCTTGCATTTGCAGCAGAAGGCGCGGCAGGCGTCGTCTTTGCAGATCTGAATCTGGCCGCTGCAGAAGAAGCAGCCGAGCACAGCAAGACAGTCGCAAAGCATGGGGAGTATCGTGCGCTCGCCGTGTCTGTCGACGTGACGGACCGCAGCCAGGTGGATAACATGGTCGAGCAGACGATCGCGACTTTCGGCCGGGTGGATTATAGCGTCAATGCGGCGGGGGTATGCTTTTTGCCCATCTTCATATACAAAATGATGCTAAGAAATAGATTGTCATGCGAAAACCGACGTCGTTTTTAGATGTCTCGCCTGAATCTTTCGATCGGGTGCATGATATCAACACCAAGGGCGTTCTGAACTGTGTGCAGGCAGTGGGCAAGATCATGCAGACTCAAGAACCACTGACTGTGAACGGTCGAAATGGACCGAGACAGGCTGGGAGAGGATCGATCGTCAATCTGGGCTCGATCCATTCGTTCATGGCGGGGGGATTCATCACCGAGTATAATGTGTCGAAACATGCGGTGTTGGGGTTGACCAAGAGTGCTGGTATGTCTCTCCGACTGATATAAATTGGTATAGATGTATAGTATACTGACTGAATAGCCATCGATCTTGCTCCCCATGGAGTCCGCGTGAATGTCATCTGTCCTTCATGGGTTGACACGCCCATGATCAACGGCAGCTGCCAAACAACCCTCAACCTCCGCGACATGGCCGCAAAGGCAGTCCCCTTATCTCGAGTCGCGCAGCCGGAAGAAGTGGCCGATGTTATTCTTTTCATGTGCAGTGCGAACGCCAGCTACGTGACAGGAAGCAGTTGGACGGTGGATGGGGGATTGAATTCACTGGCGAGAGCATACTGACGACTAACGACTAGACTGATGATATGATATACACGATAATATAACCTCATAATCACTTTCACTCCAGAGTTCCCTCTCCAAGACAGCGAGGGAGGGGGTATTTGTCTCCCAAACAGGTCGTCACCACGCCCTTCACCCACGACAGCTTTCCTCCATTGTAGTTGTAGCTGGAATCCTCAAACGAGTCAGCCTGGTAGTGGTTGAACGTCGACGCTCCACCCGGTGTCCCCTTGTAAACATATCCACTGCGTCGGTGCGTCTTTGGGTTGCTCACGATGCATCCCCATCGATTCTTGGGGATAGTCAAGGTGGCCGTGCCAGACACCAAACTAGTCACTGAATGCTGGTAGTCGATGCTCGAGGAGAAACTGAGAAAGTCCTTGACGAGAGTGACATCAACGCCCGTCGATACAGTCACGCTGTTGGCGATGTTCTGTCCAGACATGATGGCCAGGCTAACATCTGCCTCGTTGGCGTGCGTCACGGTCGACATGGCCGTGTCCCAGCCGAGAAAGTCTTCATCGGGCAGTTCGATGATGAGCTCGACATCGCTGCCACGCTTGTAGTTGGTGCTGTTGGCGTGGGTTTCGAGGAAGTGAGGGACTTCCCTGGGGGGAGGGAAGAGAGAGGAGAGATCTTGTTTCTTGATGCGTTGGGTGCTGCCATCGCCGAGGAAGACGAGGGCATCGTCGAGGGAATCAGATTCAACTGGAATGGCAATGGCCGTAGCCAGGAGGGAGAGAAAGAGAAGAGACTTCATGATGATGGCTGAGTTGAAGAATAGTACTCCGTAGACATCGAGTATTTATCTTCACTATCATATACTCCATCAATCTGAGATACGAATAAACGATCGACATGGTTACATTAAGGAGGGCATGGCACGAAACTGCATAAAGTATATTAGATTGAATATATTACACTGAAAATAAAGTCATGTCGATCTCGGTCTGAATCAATGCCAATCGGATGGATGTCCATGTGATGTCAACCTTGGTGTTGCGTGATTATTCGTCGAGTTTACTGGATGCAGTAAGCTCTGTAGATCAATAGAATAGAATTATTCTAGAAGGTATCCAGGTGTTGTTGATATCGGTATACAACAGATCTATAACTCTACTTTACGCATACACAACCACTCACAACAACACACAACTCATCCACTCCCTACTCTTTCCTACTTCACTATTTCACACGAACAATATCATAAACAAAAGATAACCATCCAGAGATCTACAGTCGGCCCCTTCTCGGTGGAACATCGGGACTGAATAAAGCCACAGATTAGCTTCGATCTAGTTTCAGCCAGAAACATCTTCTCGTATTGACAATTAATATGATCGACAGGGCAATATAAACCGTTACAACGGTCATCCGCCAAGAGAGTCGATCATATAGAGGTGAATCAGGGATTTATTACAATCCCCCGAGTATTTCGTAGTATAAGAGGGTCTTTTCTGTATTGTCTATCATCATATCTTCAGTCAAGCCATCACCATGAAGTTCTCTGTTAATATTCTCTTTCTCTTTGCTTCGCTGTATGTCTACTGTATACCATACTCTACTGGATAAATACTCACACTCCTCTCAGTGCCGTCGCAGACCTCCACAACACCGGTGTCTGCATCAACAGCGGTGGCAAGGGTGTTGTAAGTCATCATCTTCATACCCTCATCGTCATACTGATAAATAGAACGTCTACAACCGCGACGCCACCGAAAAGGCATGCACTGCCTACAAGAACAGAAACACCGGTTCCCAGCAATGGGACACATGCCCTGACTGTACTATTGTATGTTATCTGATTTATCTTGATGATTCCATACTGACTATTTAGAAAAACGACCAGAGTCTTCTGTACTACTGCGACACGGCCGCACAGCATATGGGAGGCGATGAGTGGAATTATTACTGTAAGCAGAATGGGGCGGGAGACAGTCTTGCGTGGTAGTTTGTTTGTACGATTTGAATATCTTTGTATCTTTGTTATATATATACTGTCATTTTTATCATATGTCAGGGACGATGCTATATTGAAATGGAGTAGATGACTACTCAGGAGATTCCATTGATTCAATTGGTCTATTTAGCCATTGAACTCTTATTCTAGAATTTGAGACATTTTAAAGCCTGTCCTTGTCATGATCAATTACATTTGTCTTTGTGTAGTCATTTAGTGATCAGGTCTATCAACAGTCGGAGTAGCCGATATATATTCGGAGTGCTCTGTATGCCAACCACACTACACCACCATATTGATCTACAGACAGCAGGAATATCATCATCACGACCATAACTAGCAATCATAAACCAGGATATATCTGAAAAAGACTATGACTTCAATGAAGTGCGGGGTCGAGTAGATATCTGCCAAGTGGGCCATTACATCATGACTCCCAACACACCCATCACCGAATCAATACCAGACATCACCATCTCAAAGTTCGAATGGAGTAGTCATACAGTTCTCTCTTGACCCACGATGCGGGGAAATGACACCATGACTGCGTCGATCCACGTGGGATTGAATTTCGTGGATCTAGAACATTGTCTCTGTAGCGTAGCTGTTGCATTATCAAGTAGATAAACACGATACTAGTGATAGTGAGTGTAGATCGTTAGTATTATTTCAGACAGACTATATTGGTCTATGTTAGCAGTAAATGATATTGTATGTAAACTGAACACTTATCCCAAGGCCTGTTCGGATCCAACGGATCATGGAATCAACTATGATGATATCGGCTGGTTCGAACTCTCACAAACTTCAGGTCATCAGGACCAGGCAGGACCAGAGTCATATGATGTCAGCACTTCTGGCTGCACACAAATAGCATAAACAGTGCGTGCCCAGGATCAAATTACCATCTATCTTTTTCTCTTTCTCCTGCTCTGGAGATTTTCAGCTTCGAACCCTACTCTGCTTTCTCTGACATGCTATGATCCAATCCTCTTCCTAACCAGCATGTCTTCCTCGCAAATCCCGGGAAACAATGCTGCTCGTGACTCGGGCATCGAGTCCCCAGGCAGGACGGCTTTCCTCCGGGAGAAGCTCCAGTTGATTGCCCAGGAGTCCAAGCCTCGTCTGGGTCTGTCGGCGACAGAGCTCAGCCAGAATTGTCCTACCGTCGATACTTTCTTTGACGAGGTCGCGACGGAAAGGCTCCGTCGTATGCCTCGCAATGGCAGTCGGCTTGATGGTGTCCTCCGTAGAGCTTCGCGACTTGCCTTTGCTGTCGGTTCGCTGCGGGATGCCGTCGGTGGTATCCTAGTCGGCATTGAGACAGCTACCACGCTTATCTGGGGAAGTTGTCTACTCTTGTTGCAGGTATGTATCCCTATCTCCCAGCTCTGATCAGGCTAACGAAAGCAGAGTGGAATCGACAATGTCGAACTTTTGGACAGTATCTTTGGCCGATACGGCCGTGTGACCATGGGCATTTCGGTCCTGCTGCAACATGAGCCATTCTTCATGGAATCCACTCAGATCCAGTCGAAGATCGGAATGATCTACGCTGATCTTCTCGAGCTGGTCTGTCACGTCACGATGGAATACATCGAAGGGCTTAGAGGAAAAGACAACCAAACCATGAAGCACAACATCGACGAGGCCTTTTTCGTCTACTTTAATCGCTTCAATGCGAACTGGCGGAGTATCTCCGAGATGGCCCTCGCCAGTGTAAGCAAGGGTACCTTCGAAGAGGAAAGTACCATTGATATCCCTGCTATCTACGAGTTTATCGGGCTGCAGGATCGTGCTCTGCAGATGATTCTCGAGGGAAACACCCATACCCTGGCTGATGGGTCTTTTGAATGGTTCGATACTCACCTCAACAACTTTGTCATGGGTGAACATGACTTGATGGCCGTCACCGGCGGTCCGGGTAGTGGCAAGAGTGCCCTCGCCCAGTGGACGGTCGAGCGTCTGCAGACTTCTCCTGAGCATGATGTCTGGAATGTCATTCAGTACACTATCCGTAAGTCAACTGAATGATAACAACTGCCAGCGCTAACAAGACACAGGAGGAGACGTCCCCATCACCGCCCTCAGCTTAAGTATCCTCAAGGGCATGCTTCACCAGATTCTCGACCGATCGGTCAGCAACTTCAGAACACAAGAGGCTATCCTCACTACTCTTACCGAAGCTGCCGAACTCGCCTCCATCGGTGCTACCGATATGGAGGTCGAGGAACTCCTCTGGTCGGCAATGGAGACAGCCGTGCACTCCAACCTGCACTTCTTGCTCATCATCGATGGTCTGGAGCGAGTGAAGAGCAGCGACGACACCCCGGCCAAATTCTACGACCGCCTTCAGCACGTCGTCGCTGGAACAGACAATCCATCCAAGTTGATTCTCTTCACTCGCAGATTCCCCGCAAAGACCAAGCTGCACAGCGCGCAGTTACTTTCAATGGATGCAAACCAGACGCATGAGGACATGGTTGGTGCCGTCAAGGATGCCATGTCCTATCATTCCCAGTACCGGGATATTGAAAAGGAACATCTCGATACCATGGCTGAAGAGATTGTCAATCGCGCCCAGGGCTCGTTTGTCTGGGCTCAGCAGGTTGTCGAGTTTGTCGCTCGGCAGAAGACTCTCGCCGATATGGTCAGAGCAGCGAAGAATGTTCCCGAGTCTCTTGGTGCTCTCGTAGATCATCACCTTCATGATGTTGATCTCGAGCAAGCCGACACTCGTGCTCTGCTGGGTTGGATGGCTGCCGCTGAACGGCCTCTGTTGATCAAGGAAGTCCAGCAGCTTCTCAGTGTTGATCCCACGACTCCATCAATGGTATTCCGACTTTCCAGTCCCCAGCAGGATCTCTTCCGTCCCATGAGTGCTCTTGTCAAGGTCCGAGACGGTTTTGTCGCGTTCAAACACCCTATCATCCGTCACCACATCCGTGAGCGGGCTGAGGCAGTGACAGAGCAAACCGACACGGGCAAATTCCCCTTCAGTCTCAAGGAAGCCAATTACGACTTGTTGATCCGATCCATCGCTTGGGTTAATCTTACTGTCAAGAAGGACCTTCCTATTTCGTTCAACAAGCTGAATGCCGAGGACAGAGAAAGCCTGTTCGACTCGCATGTTCTCATGGAGTATACTTCTCGATACTGGTTCTCGCACTTGCTCTCCTCGACGATGGCCACGAAGAACGGCACATTCGTCTTCACCAAGACGTTTGAAAAGGCCTTGCCGGATTCCGTGCTCTTTTCCCAGGTCGAGCTCACCAGTCGAGAATCCCAATTCAGCCGTTCCAGCATCTTGGAGCTCTACCGTCTTTCTGCTGATGTTCGACGGGCGGTTCTCGGCGAGAGAGCCAAGGCGACACTGCAGAGTCTGATCTACATCGCTCGTGCAGCTCACATGGCTAGAGTCACTTATGCCAATGACCATGTGTACGAGGCGTGGACAGCTAGCAAGGCACTCATGGGTCCTGCGAATGGAACTTCCATCGCTCTGGCTGAACTCCTCGCCACGACTCCCATGCACGAAGGACGCTGGGATCAGACAGCCCAGCGCCGTGGAGAGGCACTGGAGACTCTTATCTCCATGGACTGGGAAAAGAGCCCGGTTTCCTTCAACCAGTCGCTGGGATACCTCGCTCTGCTTGTGCCGATGTACAAGGCCAACGATAGAACACAGACAGCCTACGACATGACCAAACAGTTCTACCAGCGGTCTATCCAGAAATACGGTGCTCATTCCACCCAATCCGTGCAGGCTGCCGACTTTCTCACGCAGAACTTTGACATCAGTGAGACGGACGAAATGTCGCTTGAGCTGGCCCGTAGTAAGTACGAGAATATGGTGCGTACGATGAGCGCTACGGATGACCGCCGCATTTCCTACACCCTGTACATGGCGCGTCTGTACGAGGACCGGAACCAGACCAAGAACGCCGAACATGTTCTGTCCAGTCTGTGGGCGGGTCTGTCGTCCCGTGAGGCCGAGTCTACCTCAACCTGGGATAAGAAGACCAAGGTCGCGCTGGTGTACTACCAGTTCTTGCGACGACACGACCGTACCGATGAGGCTGAGGTTATTGTCCGTGACCTTTCCGCTGATATTGAGGGCAATGGTGTCCACTCGCCTGACATGGTGCACCGGGCGCAGCTGCTCCGTAACGAAGCCAGGGAGATGGGACTGGATGACCTCGAGCGCGTCCTGTCTATTCTTGTCTGGCGCTTCTACAAGAAGACTGGGCAAGAGTACTCCCACGATGCGGTCACTCTGGCACAGTCCTTGACAAAGGAAATGGTGGGCACGGATCCTGCCACCAGCGTAACCGAGTTGACTAACTCGGACCGTCTGCTTCTCCACGAACTCATGGACTCAATTGCTTCGCTGGGCCCTGCCACTCTTACCCCGTCTATTCTGACCCTCTGCCGCAGCCTGGCTACCCTCCATATCCGCGACGAGGAATGGCAGGCTGGCAGTACCTGTGTCTGGTCGGTGTTGAAGCATGCCTGGCCCGAGGTGCAGGATCCCGAGTCTGACTCCAAGTTCCCTTCGGAGACGGCGCCGCACATGGCGAACCTTGCCTTGGACCTGGCTTACTGTCTGTTCCGGCGGTTGAATGTCCATGATGCTACGATCGTATATGGCAATGCTTTCAAGGCATCCATCATTGCCGACCGTGTCGCTATTCCATCGGTGACCGCTGTTGTCAAGACTGTTGTGGAGTTCTATGAAACCACCTTCCAGTTCACCAAGGCTCTTTCTCTGCTGCACCAGGTTAGCGAATTCTTCGTCTCCCGTCTGGGCGACTCGGACAAGCACAGCATCGACAGCTTGTACCACGAAGGTGATCTCGCAACTCGACTGGAATATCGCGAACAGGCACAGGAGAGCTACAATATCATCTATAAGGCTAGCGTCCGTGGCGGCAAGATCGGATCCACCGGAGTGAGAGCTGCCGTGGCTTTAATCACCTTGTACGAGCAGAGCAAGCAGTGGGATTCTGCGTTGGAAGTGTACCGTCATCTCTGGCCCACGCTTGTCCGCTTCGATGAACGCGATGGCTACGATCGTGCCCTTCTGGAAGGCCTCCTTGAAAAGACCTACACAGGATACATGGCCATCCTGGGCTCGACTGCCATGAAGACTGGTTACTCGGAGCGATACCAGGTTGCGACAGAGCATCTCCGGCTCTGCAAGAAGATCCACGGTGCTGTGGACGACATGACCCTGAAGGCAACCTTGGGTCTGGCGGAGATCTGCGAAGACAGCGAAAGCCACATCGATGAGGCGATCAATCTGTACCAGCACATTCTCAAGGTCCATGAATGGGTTCCTACCTCTCAGGCTTCGCGGTCGCTTCCTGAGATGTCGCACACCCTGCCCATCATGGTCAAGCATAAGCTGGCCCAGCTCTACCTGCGCAAGAAGCTTACCTCTGCCGAGGCTGGTTCTTTGTACCAGGAGGAGCTGCAGCTGTCCAAGCAGCAGCAGGGCCACTCTTCTACGACTACTTTGCTTTGGTTGAGAGAAGTTGCTTTGATGTATGCGATCAAGGACTCGACCGAGTCGCTCAGCAAGGGTGCTGCCATCCTGCATAACCACGCGGACGAGGTGATTCAGATGACGGATCACCACCAGACTCTGGTGGACAGAGCGCATCGTCTGGCGCACATCTACCTGGAAACCGGATACAAGGAACATGGCAACAATCTCATTGACGAGATGCACCAGAATATCATCGCCAATCCACCATCTGACAAGGCTTTGGGCGAGCATCCCCCTGCTGTTTTCGTGGCGGCATTTGAAGAAGTCTTCCGCGGAAAACAGTCATACAGCCAGATCCTGCAGCAGCTGTCGAGTGAAAGCCAGATGACTGGATCTTTCGAGAAGAGCTTGTCCAGCCATGATCTCGTTCCGACACTCGCAGCCGGCGAACAGCTGCACCAACTCCAGACCGAGCAGAAGCGGACCGTTGCAGCCAAGCAAACCCGCGACAAGTTGTACGACTACTTCTGCAGCTCTCTGTCCATCTCCCAGCTCAAGAACAAGGATGTTATTTACCAGTTCTTCAACGTTTGTCGCCGGGAAGTGCAGCACGAGGACTACAACATCAACATCATCACGGCCAGCACGGCGATGGTCAAGGACCTTTGCGATCGCTCTCGCTTCCAGGATGCTGCTGACCTGACTGGTGCATTCCACTCTTTCGTCCACCTGACGGATGGCCTGCACAGCTATGAGAGCATCTTCACATCCATCAAGCTCTGTTTGTATCTGAACGGATACCAGACCGTCAAGTGCCCTGATGAGAAGATCTCGCAGAACATGGCCTTCGAGTCGAAGCTGTTCTTGCAGGAAATCATGACCGCCGCAAAGAAGATCAACATTCAGTTCTCTGAGCTGCCGTTTACCGAATTGAACGATCTGGTCACTGTCTTGGGTGAGCATGAACTATTTGATGACCTCGAGGTATGTTATCTTCCCCTTTCACCATGTCTGTATGCTAACGAATCAGTCCATCCTCACCGACCTCTGGACCTCCCGTATCGTCCAACGAACCTGGACCCTCAACGTCGTCGTCTGGATCGGCCGTCGCCTCGTGGAAACCCGCTTCTGCCGCGGCAACACCAACGAAGCCATCCATCTCGGCCGCGACATCTGCTACAACCTGCGCCAGGTCTGGGGTAACTGTGACAACGTGACGCTGGAGATGAACAAGCTGCTTTCCGGTCTGTACACGGCATCAGGAAACCACGCGGCGGCCGTATCTCTCCACGAGTCCGCGCTGTACGAACTCCTCAACGACGGCGATGCGGTGAACAACGAGAACGCGAGAGAAACTGCCAGTCAGCATCTCACTCTGCTCAAGCATGCTCAGACCCGCGCAAACAGACAGGCCACGCCTAGCACCAAGCTCCCTGATGCGCTGGCCATCGAGACCATCACCCGTCAGGCTGCTCTTAAGTTCGGACTCAACCCGGCTGACTTTGCGGAAGAAGCAGATGGCGAAGTGGGCATGTGGCATCGACCCCGTCGGTTCAGTTTGGACGTGCAGGAGGAAGAGAAGCATGAGAATCATCTGCGGAATTCGAGTGGAGCTGCGATGTTGAGTGGGAATGCAGGAGCCAAGAGGATTTCGATTGCTGCGCTGTAATTTATTAGTTATCAATTGTTAATCTACTTACCTGTACCTAATAATCTTGCGTTAGTATTAATACAGACTGTCCTGATGTTCCTGAGTTGTGTAACCCTAAAAGAAGCCCTTGCCCCAAGCCCTCTTTCCAGATAGGGAAATAGTACTAAATGAAGTCATTTAATAGGAATAGCAGTGGTATCTTATTAATTATTGTACATTGGTAACCCCTGGCTGAAACTCCTCCAACACAGCAGAAATCTCTCTCCACATCTTCTTCTGCGCATCTCGTCCAGCCTCACTCCGTACAAACCCTGACAGTTCCTCATTATCGACCTTTCCGTCATCTGTATACGCCCCGTGGCTATCAGGTCCCAGATTAGCAGACAACACCAACGTCCGACTTCCCACTTCTGTCGATCGAGCCAGGAGCAGCTTCTCAAACCACAATCTCCATCCTAAATCTCTAGCTAGCTGGGAATGACAGAGACCGGGGTTGAGCATGTTGACGACCACCCTTGAGTCAGAAAGTCTGTCGACTAGTTCACGGATGACCAAAATCTGAACCAACTTTGACGTGGCGTAGCGGTCCAGTGATTCAAAGCTGGCCGGGTTATCGAAAGCAGCGAGAGTATTGGTACTTTTCAGCTCTGCGAACTTCGCCCTGTGGTGTATGCTGCTCACGACAAAGGTAAGATGAGGCTGTGTGTTGTACTTGGTCGCTGTGTCGCGGAGGGTAGGCAGGAGAAGGAGACCCATGAGGAGAGTGCTGATGACATTGACGGTAATGGTCTGCTCGTGTCCTTCTGCCTTTTTAAAGGTAGCTGGCGCGACAGCTGCGTTCGCAATCACTGCATCTAGACGAGGGAGTTTCGATGCTCGTTGGGTGAATTCCACGACAGCTGTGTATGATGATAGATCGACATGCCAGACTTCGCAGACTGATCGGCCGGTGGACGCTTCGATGGATTGTTTTGCTTCTTCGCCTGCTGCGATGTTTCGCACGGCAAGGATGACTTTTGCTGCGTTGAGACGGACGATGTGACGGGCTGCTTCGAGACCGAGACCGACGTTGGCGCCGGTGACGATGACGGTTTGGTCGGTGTAGGGACGGGTGGGATAGTCGGGGGTGACGAAGAATTGTTTATAGATGAAGTGCGTGAAACTCATGATGACTGATAATAACTGATTATGGATGATGATGATAGAATATGATATGACGGATTGCTGATTTATAAGTGAGATGGACATAAAATGGACATAGATACTCTAAATCCGCCGGATTTGTGCAAACTCCGCTGCGATCTTATCTCCGAATGACATCACAATCTATATTATGAATCATGATTATTATATCTGTCAGCTGCGATGGGGCAAGGCATTCGTGTGTTTTGGAAGTATACTGAATGAAGACTGCAATGATAGAGAATATTGAAGGTCTGATCCTCTCAAGTTCTTGAAAACAGGCCGTATTTATGTCATAATTGAAGCTATTCGCTAAACTAAATACAGTAATGATATGCAAATATGATAGAGTTTAGCGGAGTAGTAACATGAGAATATGCATGAATATTGCATACAAAGGTCTTATCGCTGCATGTTGACAACAATATGATATATCAGTACACGGCTTCAATAGGAGTCAAAATGCATGATAGCGGTAATTTACCGTTGACACTATCTATAGTTACACATCTAAAGGAATATCCACAGTTATTGCAAAGAATAAATCAACCCCAGCTGGTCAATTTCATCTCCATCCTGTCCATAAAACCCAACCACCTGCCATCCATCCTCGGCCACAAAGTCTTTACAATCCTCCGTCTTCGTGCCGGCACTGACTGTCTTCCCCTTGCTGGATGTTGCTGAAAGGGAGAAGATCCGTGTATGGTCGTTGTGTTTACCCTGGCACATTGTGGTGTGTGTCCAGTATTCATCGTCTGCTAGGCTGAGTTCCTGGGCTGTTCCGCCATTTCCGCCGTGTGTGTGGTTTGATCCAGACGTGAGGAAGAGGCTGACTGCGTCGAGGCGGTTGTCGCCACGGAGAGAGATTTTCTGAGGTTTATTCGAGCCGGTGGATGTATTAGGGATGGAAGTGAGGTCGTTGAACCAGGTTCTATCTTGTTAGTATATGTATACTTTTCTTATACGGGAGAACATACCCATGCGGACCACCGAATAGATCACTCTGACGAAGAGAATCAGACAGCGAATAAGTAAAGTTAGCCGTGATAGGATTGTGATCCGACAGAATCGTCCCATTGCTGGATAAAAAGTCGTAGTCGGCGTATTTCCAGAATGTAGCCTGCAGGTCCATCACTCGACTTCCGCGGTAGAAGATCTTATCCACCGTCTCGCAGGTGTTGTTCTTGCTGGGATTATCGCATTTTCGCGCATTATCGTCTTGGGCAGGGACGTTTCCATGCAGAATTAGATCGATCCATGGATTCGCCATGTTGTTTTCTTCAGTGAAGACGCGGATGTTCTCGCCAGACGATGTATACCGGGCGTTGGTGTCGCCAAAGACGAGGACGGCATTTCCGGCCGAGTTGGTCTGGATGTGATCGGCCACTTGTTGGAGGTTGGCACTTCTTGCTTTGACGTCTTCTGTTTCAGACCTGTCCTCTGTTAGTCTGTATTCATATTATAGAAAGTAGTTCTGGTACCCCGCATCAGCATGCAGATTATAAAAGTCCACATAAACACCCTCCTCAACCCTCACCCTCATAACCGTAAACCCCTTTGGCGTGAGACAATCCGCCCCGGAAGCCTCCGAACATGTCGCCCATTTGACACGCTCGAAATCCACCCAGTCGTAGTTGGACAGCGTATTCAGACCAGATCCAATGCCTGCCCCGCCCGATGTCGCAGTGCGGTAGGGATGAGTGTCTGTTTTGTACAGGTGGGCGTGATAATTGAAATCCTCCTGCACGTGGATTACATCGTAGTCGTATTCGGCGAATTTGGCGCCAATGGCTTCGGTGTTTGTTGCTTTGTCGCCGGGGACTTCGTTGCTGTTGAGGATTTCGGGGAGGCCGGCGACGTTGAATGAGAGGACGTTGAAGCTGCCTGCTGCCGCGGTTTGGGCGAAGGCGTACAATAAAAGAGATTTCATGATGATATTTGTTGCTTGTTGTCGATTGAGTTCAGAATTTTCCGGTGACGAAGAGTGGATAAGACTATATATAGCTGATCGTCGAGAAATAGGGGGTGCCGAGAGTACTATATTACTCCGTCTACGGTTACATTACTATATTAGTATAGTATACACCACTATATAGTAGATCAAGGAAAGACTTCCTTTCCCCTCCAGTCCCAACATCTCCCCCTCCCCTCCATCGAAGTAGCCAACACATTTAACAATCTCCCCGCCGCCTCGTCCGCACTCGACATCTCCCTCCCCCAATAATCCCTCGTAAACTCCGTCTTCACCGTCCCGGGATGCATCGCGACCGCAACCGCCCTCTTCCCACTCCTCGTCTTGAGATACAAATCCAGCGTTTTGGCCAGCTGGAACACGCCCGCTTTACTCGCGCGGTACGAGTACCATCCGCCCGTGGCATTGTCGGAGATAGAACCCACCCGGGCGGCCATCATGGCGTAGATAGCGTGGGAGGGGAGATTCAGCCCGTGTTCGCCGGTGAATGGGGGTGAGGACTTGGTTGGCAGAAAGGGCGTGAGATGTTTGAGGAGCAGCATTGGGCCGAGGGTGTTGACTTGGAAGCTGTGCAGGGCATTCTGCGCGTCGATTTGAGAAGGGGATTTCTCGACGTGTAGAATGCCGGGGACGGTGAGGGCGAGACGGAGAGGGGTGGAGGGATAGGTGTTGCGGAGGTGAACGGCCATGTTGGCGATGGTGGATTCATCTACAGAGTTAGTATATCGTATATCAAGATGATGAGAAAGAATACCTGTTACATCGACAGGGAGGATTTGCAGTCGCTCCTTGTCGTCGATTCCATCCAGCAGTTGATCGCGCACAGCATCGCAGTTGTGGCGGGCAGTGGCTACGACGGGGAGATTGGAATGCGTCAAGATGTGTTTGGCAAAGGCAAAGCCCAGCCCTCGTGAGGCTGGCGTTACCAGACAAAAGCCATTCATGAAGATGATATGAAATAGACGAGAGATGAGATGATGAGATGAAGGGGTATTAATATGTACAGTGGTTGACGTCATCTAACCTGTCACATCCATTTATTCCAAATGCTTCAATAGATCAACACTTTTTTACATCAACACTTTTACATCAAGCCCACTTTCCAATCAAGCCCATTATTCCTGCACCAAGCAAAGTACAAAATACCATAAACACCAAACGCGACCGCTGCTTGGTCCGACATGGATCGAAGAGAAAGTCCCTGGCCAACAACTCCACCAAACCACTGTAGATCAACACACCGGCTGAAATCGCGTTCAACACGCCCTGCACAATCATGGCTACCTTCGAGTCTGGGTTATAGGTAGTTCGCACGCCCAGTCCGATCGCAATAGAAATGGGGGTTGTCAGCCCGTATGCGAGACAGAGGATCCACGGCAGCCATTTGTGTCGACCGAATGGGATGGCAGAGAGTCGAGCACCCAGTCCTAGACCTTCGAAGGATTGATGGAAGACGAGAACAGGATAGAGAGTAGCGAACTCAGAGCCCGTGACACCCAAATTCAGCCCGATAATGACAGAGTGGAAGATGATGCCGAACTCGAGGATGAGAAAGGCAGCAATTTGCTGACGGAATGAGCGTTCAGCAACAGAGTCATCGTCGACCCTTTCAGAGGTGTGTTCGGACGGCTTCTCGTGACGAATGCGACCGTCTTCAGGGACAGGCTCGACATCAAGATGATGCTGGTGAGCGAGAAAGTTGTCCGTGGCGTTTTCATCTTTGTGCATGCCGTATTTCTGCTCGACATACACCTCAGCCGCGAGGTCAAGAAGGAAGATAAAGACAATCGAGGCCAGGACGATAGCAGCACACCAGGAATATTCATCCCAGTAGCCAGAAACGCCGACGCAGGTCTTTGGGCCGATTTTGGAATACGCCGGGTCCAGCAGATGGATAAACGCCGTAGCGACGATGACACCGGTGCCAAAATAACGGGCGAAGATATAGACGCTATATGGAATCTTCCAGCCCGGCAGACGCTTAGCGACGACGGGGAAAAAGGTGAACGCCATGGAGACGAAGCCGATCACGAAGATGGAGGAGATGCGAGCACCGAGATGGCCATTGTAGTCGTTGCTGGAGATGGCCATGTAGCAGAGGACATCCTCCTTGCTGGCTGTGTCTAGGTTGACACTGGAGGGGTTGAACATCTTTGCAGTTGTGGATGTAGATGTAGATATAGATGTAGAATCATGGTGCAGGTAGACTAGATATATACAGACAATGAGGACCTTGCCAGGTGAGGAAATTAATATCGGACTACTTCCAAGGTCCTTGACAGGAAGAAACTAAGAAAACAGGATGAGTGGATATGAAATGGAGGGATTGTGAATGGATGGAGTCGGAGATTTGGTGGAGAGACACGTTGACTGCACATTATTATAAGTGATTAGACATAATAGATGGTAAATAGTAATCATGCAGACAGTATCATAGTACAGCATAGATATACATGCAATACTACGTTTATATACAATATACAGTATTGGAATAGATAACAGAAACACAGTGAGAACAGAAACACAATGATATTGCTAAGCTTTGTGGATCTGTAGGGCTGAGGATATTCTCTCTTCCATTCTCGGTTCCTCGGAATGTTCCGTCGTAGAAACTGCCGTTCTATTTCTGTATATAGTTCTGCAAAATGACAATACTGTTATTTGCATGTCTATATTTACCTATTCCGCAGACAACGCATAGTACAGTAGGTATAAACAGCATCTATTCCTCCCTATGACTGCCTTACAACCGTCAACACACAATGGGCAAAAGCAAAGAACAACCCATCGACCTGGTCGATGTCATCTCCCAAACCTACAGCGAATCCAAAATTATCGTCGTCGCCTGCCTCACCTCCTGGCTGCTCTGTCGTCTCAATTTCGGTGCTGCCTGGCTCCTCCTCATCCTCGCCTTCCTCCGAACCCAGTACCAGCTCTCCCTCCGCCGCGCTGAACGCTCCATCCGCGACGAACTCATCCGCGGCCAGGCTGAAAAGACACTCCAAAAGGGTGAATCGGTAGAATGGATTAACGGGGTGATTGGCAAACTGTGGCATCTCTACGAACCCCAAATCTGCAACCAGATTGTGCGCTACATCAACCACCAACTGGGCGGGCAGGTTGATTCCAGAAAAGTGGTGATTCACTCTCTGGCCCTGTTTGAACAGCCTTTACGTGTGCTCAAGATAAAAGCCTACTCCAAACCCAACTCACCCAACTTCATCCTCGATGCAGAATTCTGCCTCAAAATCACTCCCCCGGACGACCATCGCGTCCATCTCGAAATCGGCGCCCACGAACCCCTAATCGACATGGTCATCGTGCACACAAACACAGACGACCACAAAGCGCACGATCTCGCCGTGCAGGTGAAAAACTTCAGCGGCACCGGCGTGGTGCGCTTTGAAATCGATCTTGAAAGCCTCCATCCACACCTCCTCCAGCCGCACATTGAGCTCGAGGAGAAACCGAAGATGGACTGCACCATCCGCACCATCAGCCACCACCACTTCCCCTTTCATTTTGCGCATCATGTGGACTGGCGGCGGGTCGTGGAGATGCAGATACGCGAGGGGTTGGGGCGGGCATTCCATCAGCCGCTGCCCTTGCCGTTTGGAGTTTTGGGGGAGGGAATGATGGTGAAGATTATGAGGGGGTTGTTGCATTTGCAGCATTTGTCTTGATACTCCATATTACCAGTATAATGAATTATGAAATACTCTCCTAACTCCTAACTCCTGAGCTGAATGAACTCATATTTGTCAGTTCGTCACTACCTAAATATGGAGACGGGGCAGCCAATAGTAGACGGTGTGGAGCGCCCTGTAGGGCTGAGTGGGGCTGCTCGGCTGGTAATGGTGCTGCCTATTTCTTCAATACTGTTATTTGCATTTGTAGTTATTATTTTCAGTACATTTTCAATAATTGTATGTATTCAATAGATTATGACTATGGTAGTTATATATAAACACCCCTATACTAAAGAGCAATCCTCTCCTCCCTCCATCCCATCCACGCAACAACTATCCCCCCTTTTAATATCGCCGCCGTCCACAATGCCCCTGCCACTCCAGCTGGACTGCGCGCCCATAATCCCCCAGCCACCGTCCCAACCGTCAAAGACAGGATAGCAGCCATCCGCCGTCTCTCCTCAAAATTCGTCCACATCTTCCGCGTCAGAAACAGCGGACTCGCCATGAACTCGCAGAATATACTCGTCAACACCACACTAGGCAGTCCTTTGAAACCCAACACGCCACTGCTCACTGCCTGTCCGCTACTCTGAAATGCAACCAGAGCTAGTGGCAAGAACGAGATATCCTCCTGCGTTTTATCCTGCGTCGGACGGAGCGTAACAATCACCGCAGCGACGATAATGCAGACCATCTGCACGGCGAACGAAACGCACAACACCCATCTCTTCCTTGGCGAGAAGAAGCGATAGAACCACCCGAAGGCCAGCGATCCGATACAGAAACTCGCGATCGAGAGTCCGGATTTCACCCATCGCTGGGATTCAGCGCCCGCTAGCCCGAGGCCCAGGTATACGGTGTTGCCGGTTTGCATGCTCACGAAGGAACCCCAAAGGAGGATGGAGGAGCTGTCCAGCAGGCCGGTGATGAGGTAGCAGAGGAGGAGAATGAGGTCGCCATGCTTGGTGGTGAGGGTTTGGTGGAGGTATTCTCGGAGGTGGCAGTGGGATCTTTGGTCGGACATTTTGATCAGAAGTACTCTCTGTACCTATTTACTATGGATATGCCGGTCTAGATATGATAGGTAAGTAGTAAGTGAGGGGCATGGTATGTCTTAAACCCCTCATCGATTGCAGATCTTGACATTGTATGGTTACACAAACTGCAAGGTATGTGTGTTGATCAGCTGTTCATGTGATTTGTTGATGCAGAGCTGCAGTGATCTTCCATCTCATGACCGTCAATTCGTGAATGGTATGAGGGTAAGTCATCAGCTATTACGGACAAAAGCTGCTCTGTAGGACGTGGAAATATACTGCATAACGCGTCGTCGACTGCAAGCCAATGCACTCGCAGATCGGTCACTCGATGAACGATCGCTCCGATCAGCCAGAGGACCCGAGGCTTATTGAACATTGCTTTGATTAATAGCCAAATAAATAGGGAGTAACAGCATGAGTTGTTCCAGCTACCAGTTGTGTTGGCGGCTTCCTTGAGGGGTGCCTTCTCAAGGGCTATACCCTATGTATGCCAGCTGAGTAGATTTACCACTGGCAGAGGTAATAGCACAGAGCCCAGCATGTAATCCCCTACTGAGCGGTTAAAGTTGAGGTAAGTTAGACTTGTTCACTTGGTTTTATTTGTTTATCCCAGGAAGTGTGCGTATTATAGTTGCCCTCTTCTTTTTAGTTAGCCCACCCTTATGGGATAGATGTATTACTTGATACGTAATAGTTTCCAATTTGAATATCCAATTCAATTTCCCAAGATCCAAGTCTAAATCTATCAGTTCTAGAAGTAGGTTCGATTTACATAGAATGTCTGGTGGTGCGCAAAATGAAATGAATACAGGGATTCTCAAATCAGGTGGAACAATGTCAACATGCCATTAGGAATGTCGCCTGCTCCAAACCCTTCACTCTCTATTTGAAGAGGTGCTGACAGCGTTCGATACCGGCGGATTTGGCCAAAAATCCATTGACAAACTGGCAGTTAGGATCGTTCTTCTCCTGGATATCGACCCAGTCGTAAAGCTTCGGGTAAATGGTGGCGCTGTAAGTCTCGTTGTGGAACAGCATCTTGTTCCAGTGGGGTCGGACATTGTATTCCTTGCCGAACTTGGGGATATATTCACTGGCCAACTCCTGGAAGAAGTACTGGGTGGTGAAGTTGTTGTAGGTGGGGATCCAAGAGTACTCCAGCGTGGCAAAGATTCCACTGGCGTTGGGCTTCAGGTTGTACTTGTTGACGGGAGACAGCCAGTTATCATCACCCTTGATGAATCGGGTGATAACAGTCACATCGTCACTCTCGTAGTGTCCTGTCAAGCCGGGACCGACGATGGAGTCGTCGAGGTAAGGCTTCATGCGGTCAGACTGGTCCTGGGCGTAGGTCAAATATTCAGTGCCGGCTTCGGCAAGGTTCTCCTGGGGGAAGAAGTGCTCGAACTGGCCCATGAATCCGCGGTAACAGATACCGGGTGGGGTGGTCGCGATGGCCTCCATCTTGTGGTCATAGCAATGGTAGTTCCGGTCACAACGTCCGCAGTCATTGGAACAGAAGTCCAAGGAGCAGTTGGCAACACCCTTGTAATCGGTCTCCTCCCAGTAGACCAGAGTCATGTTGGGATTCAGCACAAGCTCATGCTTATCTTGGTCGTATTTCAAAGTAGGACCAATAATGTTGACTTGCTCGTATGTTCTGCCGAACTCGGCGATCAGGTCATAGAGCTCGGTGATATTGTTGGGCCCCTCAACGACCTTGGTGGTACGCTTGAGGAACGTCAAGGGCTCTGCCTGAAGGGTCACCTCCACGATGATTCCCAGAGCTCCAATAGCAACGCTGTAGGCCTGGAGCAACTGAGGGGTGTCTTTCTTGGTAATCGTGTGGATCTCTCCCTTGGCATCGAGCACACGAAGGCCAACGATCTGAGTGGCAAGGTTCTGGTGCTGCTTTCCAGTCCCGTGGGTTCCAGTGGTTGCGGCACCGATGTAGTTCTGAACCTTTTCACTGCCGAGGTTGGCAACTTGGAGGCCGTGCTCTTCCAGAATCGGCATGAGATCCACCAAGTCCCAGCCACCCCCGAAGGTGACGGTGTTGTCGTCATGGATATCAAGGCCCTTGAGGTTGGTCAAGCTGAGGATATAAGAGTCACGCTCAGTGTCTGCGGCATTGACACAGGTGGTGAGGTTGCCAAAGCCGTGGCCATTTCCAACGGGCTTGAGATGGGTCTGGCGTGGATAATGGGATTTCACAAACTCCACCAGCTCGGCTTCATCGTTAGGGACATAGAAGCCAGTGGCCTCGCATGAGACGTCAAACTGCCAATTGAACCAGTGGTGCGCCTTGACACTGGAGCTGGCAGCTAGTAGTGACAGAAAGGTAGCACCCCAAGATGAGCGTGAGGCAAACATGGTGAATGACTTGAGAGAAGACTTTGGAGGGGGGAAACTGAATAAAAGTATATAGAAATTGCTCCACGAACCAGGCTGTGTGGGAACTGTGTCGCTGTCATGTGGAATAGCTAGGAGAACTCGGGTTTTTATATCTGAAAGGACGAGGCATTTCAACACCTTCTAGGCTCATGAGCCATTTAGCCATTGAAGCGAGTCACCAATTACATTGTGATATCCTCTCCCATGCTTCAAATCATCACTGTCACTGCCTAGGCGGTCCATGCGACTTAATGACACCACTTTTGGAAAGATTAGCACCATAAGCCAACTTGGATATTATGAACCTAATAGGCCCTGTTCTTGAAGGAATGGGCTTTTAAGAACCCATTAACTTCCATGCTTAGATTTCTGAAATGACGCGAGATATGCAAAATTGTCTTGTTCCCGCGCGATACAAGCGGACATTGCAAGGCCATGCATGCTACTCAGTTTCAATGGGATCTCTAGAGTGACCAAGAGCAGTTGGAAGGATGAAGGATCAAGAGTGTGAAAGTGATGATCCAGTGTCAGAAGTTTCGCCAGCATGCATATCATCCTTGGGGAAATCGCCCAATTTAGAAAAGAATCGTCGATCATCCTCACGGAAAAAGGTATCCGCTGCCATGGGCAGACCGGAGGGAACAGTGTGCCGCTGAAACGAGGTGTAAGTGGCCATTCTCCCAAAGGCACCATTCTCTTGCTCAGGACCAACTCGTATACGGGAGGCCGCTGAGTTAAATGAGGATCATCTTGGCTGAGGATTTGGCCTATCCCCGAGCGCCAAGATCTAGTATACAGAAGTAGAATGTAATTATTCCAGATGTCTAGGCCTCCAGAGCTTATCAAATTCATGGGGACCTGCCAAGTCCTGTCATGAAGCCTATCTCTGGGTCATTAACAGTGGAGCTCTCCACGAGTTTGTCACTACGAATGAGGTGCAACGCATCTACTAGGTACCTCGATGACGTGACTACCGTGGACGGCTCACTGAATGATGTGCGCTTTAATAAAAAATACGCTTACTTCACTAAGTACACAATTGCTTCTCTCATGCTCGACCTAGAGACCGGCTTTGCTCGCATGGTGCCCCGAGAACACAAGTCGGTGGTTGCCGTCATGCCGCTGTCGAGCGACGGCCAGTATGAATACATCCATGGCGATCAGCTCCGAGTCTCGCCAGATGGCAAATACCTCTACTATCAACCCGGTATTGGCAACAACCCGTCTCCGATTGACGATGCTTGAGGATGCTGGTAGATGATACCTGCTTGACTTGCTTTCTTTCCCAAAAGTCGAGTTCTTATTTGATGAATTGGGGCCAAGTCCTTCTGCTAGAGAAAATATCAATTGCTGCGCTAGATTTCCACTCTTTGGTGGAAGAACTAGACTATAGCCTTATCTACTATATAATAAAAAGATAGATAGATTGGGCTCGCGAGATCGCTACGGGCGTTGTCCTGTCTAGTCTCTGCTGACACATTGTCGATCCATGTTTCGACGGTCTTGTGTCGATGGTTTTTCATCTGTGAAATGGATGGTGCTTGAGATGTATTGACATTCGATAAGACAGATCTACTAGGTGACATGTCACTGACATTGCTGGGGCAAATCCAGGTTATACACTGGTTCAATGATTTCTTTCTGGCCGGTCGCTTTGTTGGACATCTTGCTAGATAATGGCAGCCAATAGAGTCCGCATATGGACATACATCTCTATCGAAAGTGGTTATTCAAATTGAGATATATATTCAGGCTACGGAAGAGAGCAATGCTGTAAATACTGCATTTACTATTACCTAGTAGTATCTGCGAGAATTGATTGATACTGTTCAATTACCTGCTTTCAGTAAATACTCTATTTCACATTGATTCACTCTGGGCTAGACACGGGAAGATATTAAACGATCATAAGATGAAGATATCAAGGTGGACTACAGAGTACTATTAATGTCAGAAATAAGCTTATATGATTGCACGTTTATTGTCGTGAGGCCCAGACTGAGACCAGCATATCAAGTAGATTAACTAGACAGCCGATCAAACGAATCGAGTCAGTCTTATTCCCTCAACTTCTTCTTCTTTCGTTCCAGTTTATATAAACACCACCAGGTCGATAACGTGGCCCTCTCCACTCCTCCTGACGATCTTTGCTTTTCTCCGCCAACCACCATCCTCTCTTCCTTCCATCGTGCAATCTCCGAATGTCGATCTTTGGATCTTCACTTATCTTCCATCAATCTGATTCACTCTTTATTATACTTTTCGGCGAGATATGAACCGGTTGCTTTGATAGACCCTTGATGAACCCTAGCGGCCCACCATTTCTCCAGATCTCCGAATCTTCGCCGACGTTGAAAAAGAGTACCACAGGGCACGCTATATCGCTAGGCTGCTCGATGCTGTTTCATCCTCGGCCCGTCTATCAATCTCTAACCACTACTACCCGCGTGGGTTGCAAGCAGTGGTTTGTTGTCTGGAGAAAGACTCACCATCTCCCGTGTCTGTGTCTCAGAATTTGGTCATATTCCTATATATACACCTCGTTGAACCCGTTCATAATGCTACCATTCAGCCTTCTGTATCTTAAACATTCTTTCCTTGTTGCTGCTGGTTCAGTCATTCTTTTCCCGTCTTTCTTTCTCTCGTTCACTTCTTCCAGTTTGTCAGGATGACCCTGCTCCGTTCTATCTGCGCCGCCGCCGCCTTGCTGGCCATGGGCGCCCGCGCTGAAGGCGTCACTGGAAGTGCCTTTGGTTTCGCCAGTGGTACCACTGGTGGCGGTAGTGCCGCTGCTGCTGCGCCCAGCGACGTCAGCCAGTTGAAGACCTGGCTGAGCGACGACACTCCCCGTGTCATCCTCATCGACAAGGAGTTCAACTTTATCGGCAGCGAGGGCAACTGCAGCAGCTGCCAGTGCTGTATCCCCGACTCCAACACCTGCGGCAGCTCCGGACAGAATGCCATCAAGCAGAGTGGCTCCGACTGGTGCGGTAGCTACCCCTCAACCACCTGCTCCTACGACAAGGCCGGTATCGAGGGTCTCGAGGTCGCCTCCCACAAGTCGATTGTCGGAGTGGGCAGCAAAGGTGTCATCCGTGGCAAGGGTCTACGTCTGGTCAACGGCGTTAGCAACATCATCATTCAGAACATCCACATTACTGAGCTCAACCCTCAGTACATCTGGGGTGGTGATGCCATCACTCTGGATGGCACTAGCAACGTCTGGATCGACCATGTCACCGTCAACCTGGTTGGCCGTCAGATGTTCGTTTCTGGATATGACAAGAGTAAGTAATCTCCCTTACTTTTTCGATCCCTTCTAACAAATTACCTATAGACACCGGTGTTACCATCTCCAACTCCGAGTTCGATGGCCGTACGAGCTGGTCTGCTACCTGTGATGGACACCACTACTGGACTGTGTAAGTCTTCTCAACTTCCCTCATCCCAAGCCATCTAACATCCCCAGCCTTGGCTACGGAAAGGGCGACACGGTGACCTTCGCTGGCAATTACATCCACCACACCTCCGGCCGCTCCCCCAAGCTCGAGTTCAACAGCCACTGGCACGCCTACAACAACTACTGGTTCAACAACACCGGTCACGCCTTCGACGTCGGTGAGAATACCAACGCCTTCATCGAGGGCAACGTCTTCAACAATGTCAAGACCCCCTTCCTCGAGGACAGCAACCCCGGCAACACCTTTGCCGTCTCCTCCAGCGACAAGTCCACCTGCGACTCTGCCACCGGCCGCACTTGCATTGCCAACGCTCTCACCAGCTCCGGCACTCTCTCTGGCAGCGACAAGTCCGTTCTTTCCGGCTGGCCCTCGGGTGAGGGTAACCTCAACTACATCGCCGCCAGCAAGGTCGCTTCCTCCGTCCAGGCCAACGCTGGTGTCGGCAAGGTCGGTGGTGGTGCCAGCGGTTCGGGTGGCTCTAGCACCATTGCTGCTGTCTCCAGCGCTGCCGCAACCTCTGGCGCTGTCGCATCGTCTTCTGCCGCTAAGCGTGATGTTCCTCTGACCCAGGCTGATCCCGCGCCCACTGCCATTCCTTCCCAGCGCACCTGGTCGTGGAAGACCGTTTCCGCTTAAATTTCTTAAGCATTTCTTGGCCCAGCCCTTTCAGATGGTCGGGCTGACAATCCTTTCTGCTTGATTGTGGTGTCTCACTGTCCGAGACAATAAAAATTGGCAGTATTTTGTCTTACCTTCTCTTGAAGACGGTTGACGGAGGCTAGCTGTCGACTACTTCGACGTATTTTTGAGATATAAATCTAATTAGCTTTTGTCATTCATCGTTGTAGAGCATGGCGCAGAAGGGAGCTGAGGATAATTCAGCGCCTGTACGATTTGTGTATGATTCCGGCATGGCTGAGAAGCTACTACCTCTCTTGATCGAAGTCGAGTAGCAACATAGAGCTTTGTATCCTATGGTTTGAAGAGTAGCTGTTGCACAATGGCCATGTAAATAGAAATCTCAAGCTCTCTGGATAAGATATCACGTTTGGCATCTTTATCTGATGATTGGCTGCAAACACAGACCTGGACTTTCTGACGCATCACGAGCTAAAAGAATTCGTGGGAAGAGACAGAGACAGACAGAATGATTCCTGCACGAAGTCCTAGCTCCATCTGCAATGCACAGATGAAACTACCAGGACGTCTGGTGGCTACCACGGGTTACCAGGTAGTTTCCAGGTTTTGTGCATTTCTTCCAAATGAGGCACTCAAAGTTTGGAAACATTTCCCGGTGAGAATGAAGCTAAAGAACGATGGGGCTGCGAGGTCGCGTGACTCGCACCATCCTTCCTAATCTATCCACTTCGAGCAGACGCGTCTTCCCTCCATCACCACCTTCTTCACATGCCGCTACCCCCGTCTCCCTTTCCTGGTCATCACATCCAATGGTCTTTTGAAGATATGTGGATATCGCCGATCATGATGCTTATGCGAAAGACCTGTCAGAAAAGCTTGACGCCATCTCCACTACCAAAGCCTGAACGGGACGGGCCTTGAATGATTGACTGGGAACTTTCGGAACGTCATTGGCTGCTGCGAAAAATGTCCAAGACGAACAAACGGATGAGATGCCCCTTTCGGCATGGCTGGCGGATAACGGGGTGATACTACCTAGTTGTTGGGATATGAGGGGTGATATTTGGCTTGAAGGCTGCACGAGGCGGCCGACACAGTGAGTCGCTGATATCAGAGTATGGGTTACCCTTCTCGTTTTCGCATTCGTTTCAGACTTTAAAATTTACGGGGTAGTGCCTAAGCGCTGAGCCAGGTTTTCTGTAAGGAGTCAAGCTGCATTGGATTGGAATGTATCCTGCACCGTTACTACTGTTTCAACGACAGATAGATCATGGGGCGGAGCTTCAAACATGCGCCCGGTCGTGGTAATAATAAATGGAAGCACTTGGACGGAACAGTTTTCTAATAAAATAATGATCACCGGCAGGCGACTGGCAACACTACATTGCATGAAGCACTCCATCTCTAGGTTCTATCAATAGACCTATTGTAGGTATGTGCTTGGTCGATCACTTGCTCTAAATCAAATACGATGATGTGTTGACACCGCTGGTTAGCTCTTTTAGGATCATCTCGAGGGAATACGGGAAACCGAGGCCGCCGATCCATGCGTAGCTCCAGCATTGGCAGAAGAAGAAATTAACCAGGCATCTTCCAGCCGCCCTCTCTCTCGAATGACAAGCCTCGACAGGCAATAATAACAATCTGGTCTTTCTCTACTTGGTTTTTTGTACATAATTCGAATTGATATGCGCAAACCCCGTGATGGTTGTTGGGACAATCAAGCCCCTCATTCAACAAACTCGCGCCATCGAAGCCCCGTTGCCAAGAAAGGGGAATGGATCATAATGGAACGATCTGAATGTGATGGATCACAGATTTTCCAACAGCAAGGTGATGACAGTTCCTAATCGCTCGAGGTTTACTCTGCGTGTGTTTTACGACTTGCGTCCTGGTTCTGTTACCAGATCCGGGTGGCAAATCCAGGGCCCATGGGTTATCAGTGAACCATGGATACAACAGACGCCAAAAAGGACACCAGCGGCCTGGACACGACTACTCGGTAGTCTGTACTTTGGCCATCGCTCAGACCATTCGTGTGGATGGGCAGTTCAAATAGACAGCCCAACTAGCTAGTCGTCCGACCCCCACCCAATCTGCTCCTTTCCGTTTCGTTGACGATAACCAACTTTCGTTCGTCAGCCGGGCATTATTTTCACCATTATTATTCACCATCGCAAGCGAGAGATAATTTTATTAACCCTGACACTACGCTCTCTGACATCTAGTGGGGTTGTTGCAAACACCAGGATTATCCCCACAATCCGATTTGTCGCACTTCTTCAGCAGTTGGACGCGACCAGGATTCGCCATGAATAGTAGTAAGAACTGTGATTCCTAACAAAGAAAGATAGCCTCGACTTATTCGATGATAGCAAAAACGAATTCGCGAAAGAAGGTCCGACCTACATATTCATGCTTAAATTGTCACAAACGCAAAGTCAAGGTATCATCACATAACATCACTATCCGTATTCGCATATACCAGGCAGACTGATAAGGTCATGATACCAGTGTGACAGAGTGAAGCCATGTGGCGCTTGTTGCCTTCGAGGAACTCCATCAGAGTGTGAATATGGAAACAGCAAGCAGGATCGTCATTATATTGAACAGTCGACCCTGATTGAAAATCTTACGCAATCATGCGATTCTCTCAAGCAGCAGCTGGCCGAAACTCGAAGATTGGCCAAGCTTCCGCCTGTGAAAGAAGAGGAGACTTCTTCCTTTTCAACGGGCTTTAGTGAACCAACGGACGAAGATGATGTTAAAGAATCGGTCGACGATTATAAAAACCAGATGGGGCCTTTCCCCAGTCAATCGTATCAGCGTATCAAAGCTCTCACAGCACAGCAAGATAGCCTTGATCTTCAGAGAAAGTCTCGTATGTGATGCTTCATTAAAGCAGTTTGTGTCTGGGTCTTATGGCCCGCTGACCCTATCTAGTCAGCCAATCACCTCCACTCCTACAAGCAGAAGCACAAAAACTAGCAAATCCGTCCCGAGCGACCGCACTGGTAGAGGCTCTTGTCGATAAGCTAATTAGGAATTTTAGCCCTGACATGGGAGATACATGTGGAGGAGGCACGATCCAACTGCAAGCAGCAGCAGAAATGAGGGTGTTCTCTCCAATGCTTTGCAGCGCCTTTGAGGCAGCATCTCTAACATTTGCCGGCTCTCGAGATCAAAATAAATCGCTCGAAATAGCTGGACATGTCCGATATGTTCGAGTTCTTCGACTCCTTCAAAATGCCCTGTACAGTCCCAAGGACAGCAAGGAAACGGATGTTCTCGTCACTGTGCTTCTCTCTACGATTATCGAAGTTAGTCGACTCTCACATTGTCGTAATCTCCTACTCATCTCTTTCTCCAGGCTTTCCGTAATAACAGCAAGGACTCGCTTTTCAAGCACCAACTTGGTGGTCTTCAATTATTAAACTCGAGAACTCCATATCGACATCGTTATGGGATTGAGCGGTCCCTGTTTGTCGACCTTCGATTATATTGGGTACGTCTCTATGTATGAGAGTAAAGATAATTGATATTTATAAATGCGCAGGTTACAGCGGCTTTAGTTCACCGAAAACCGACTTTCCTTGCGACCAAGGAATGGTTGACCGTTCCCTGGCCCGAGGGCGCTCACACAAAAGATATTCTGCAAAGATTGTTAGACGTTGCAGTGGATGTCCCGGCATATCTTTCAGAGCTTGACGAGTTTAGTTCTTTTTTAAGAACTATGAGTGTCCCAACGGGTCAATTGGTGGAATTGCAAACCAACCTCTGGGAAACCGCTACTGGACTCGACACACGCCTGCAATTATGGAAAAAATCGCAAGTTGATACATATCACCGTGGCCAGTTCTGGGAGGAAACTGACTCGGAATCGTCCGATGGTTTCCCCGTATTCAGGTGCCGAAATCAGAGTACTTTACGGATCACCGTCCCGACAATTCTGGTATATCCGGATCTTCTGCTTGCTACATCCATGTGCTTCTACTGGGCTATGCGGCTGGTTGTTTCCACGACCGACAGCGGTCTAGTAAATGTGTTGACCCTGCAAGAACGATATCAGTTTGCTTGCAATATCTGTCGAAGCATGAAGTACTATGTACAAAATATTCCGGGATGTCTGGTATCTCGGATGATGTTTGTTCTCCGGACGGCATTCGATATGTTCGCAGACGGAATGGTGGAGAAGCAGTTTGTGACCGAGCTGTTTCAATACATTGGAAAGAAGTTCGAATTCCCGGCATTTTCCAACCGTTGCAGCTCCTCTTCGATCAACCTTAGAGGGACATGACATTTCGACTACTGTCCTTGACCTTTTGACTCACAAATCCGGCGCCGCTTTATCCGGGGTCAAGCAGAGATGAATCATGAGAATGTGTCTCATCGACCCCAGAATATCTACATATCCCTCTTAACTACACCATAACGGAGTTTCTAGTCTCGATAGGCTCGGGGTGGCCCTTGAATTTTTCATTTTTAGGCGAATTGATTGGACGCATAGCGATGTTCAGGGAGGGTGTTTTTCATTTGCAACGATGGGTTTAACGATATATGCAATCTAGCCAGAGTATTATTTCCATCATGTACCATCAATATATACCATCCGCTTTTCCGGGATGAATTCCACATTTGAGCTGGACTCAATTTTCCTCTCTGGTTCCTTGCCATTCTACAGGCATTCATCTTAGTTCATTTCAAATTGAATTCTGTATCTTTCAGTCTGAAAAAGAGGAATCATCATGATTTCCTTTTGGCCCTAGATCATCAGGGAGATCTTAGGCGGCGTGACCGATTTCGGTTCCTTATTGTCCCTGTTCAAGTACGACTCGGGCGTACTTGAGACAATATAATATCATCTCGTTTTGATTAAATCGCCAACTCATTTCTTGACGACATTTCACACCGCGAAATTTGACACGGAAAAGTCCGCGGAGATGAAGGCATTCTTGCCGTAAGCGAGCGGGTCCATGTCGAGTGGATTGTCATCATACGGACCCCCGATAGTGAAGCCACCCTCTGGATCGACCGGGAGCCAGTTCGACGTGAGACGGGTGGTACCGTCTGGCATTTCCAGTGGCGTCAGGCAATCATCGGTACTGTCTGATGCCAGTGGCTGTCTGGGTGTGGCGCGCGGGAATCCGTCCGGAAGACTGTAGAAATTGAAGTTTGCGATTTCCAGATCCTGATCATCCTCGCTCCCATTGTTGGATTGACTGGTTGCCGGCGAGCTGCAGGGATCAAGAAGCGGGGGGAAGTTGGGCGTGAAAGGCGTTTGCGGAAATGCGCCATCGAGAGGGGCACTGCTGGTCATCGGGGCGTTCATGTATAGAGCCCGTTCTGTTGCGAGTTGGGAGGTTGACCGCAGCAAATCGTCCAGAGAGGGCGAGAAGTGGTTTTGCTCTTCTGGAAGTCCACTGTTTTTGTTAATTTATTGCCACCAAGACTGGATGATGGGAATAACCACATACCCAGGAGAAAAGTGGCCATGGAAACTGTGCGACTGTTGGCTGCGACCATCGCGAATCCCCATGTCGGTCTGCAACGGCTGGAAGAAAAAATCCGGCGACTTTCCCTGCAGCTCATGGTTCAATTCATGCTGCATGAAACCATCCGGGCTGTAAATCTGTGAGGGCGACAGATCGAAAAAACCCAGGTTGTCGCTGAACTGGCGCTGGTGCAATTCGTCGTTGGCGATGCTTGACTCGAGGCCGAATGGCGCGCCATCGAGAGAGTCCAGGAGCTGCCAGTCGGGCAAGTCGCATACCGGTCCTTCAGACATTGTTTATTTTTGCTTCAGAGTAATGGGATAGTCGAAATCGTTGTTGACGGTCAAGAGCTTGAAGCTCGGTTCCTGGCAGTCTCGTCTCGAGTCACAGTGGAGATGCCATTGACTGTGCAGAAAAAGCGACCCTGGCGACACAAAGCACCAGAGAGATCGAGAGCAACCGGGCCATGCGATCTTATAAAATGCGGAGGCCATTGCGACCAAATGGTCCAAGCTGGCAGCTTGCGCAACAATCCGGGGATAGCAGCACAGCTTCTTCGGCAAAATACACCGTGCGAACTACGAATGACGGGGATATCGCCGAAAAAGGCCCATCGCGGTGGATCTGGCAACGGTGAGACACAAAAAACGGAGTTTCCCAACTGGATCGCATGATCTTCAGGTGGCCATGTGGTTGTGTGTCGCAGCAGAAAACAATCCAAGGCTGTGCAGCGACAGAATTAATTATCCGAAACACCACGTCTTTTTCCCCAGATCTGGAAAAACTTCATCCTGGACAGACCATCGTGTGGCCTGAGGAGGTCGTCTCCGCCAATCGGTCTGCTCCTTCGCTGCTCTCCACATTCGGGCATTTCGAATTTAACCGACCGGGAAGAAAGCGTTCGGCCCGTCTGGTGTCGGTTAGCAACAAGTCATCAGGGGTACAGTCTCACATTTGTTGTATAGAGGGTTAAATAGACTTTGTGGTATGCATGCGGTTTCTATTCCAAGTAAGATCTGCTCGACGAACACCTTTTTTGTCTCTATTCGGAGGTATATCCAAGGTGTGTCACGGCCGAATGGGACTACCACGGAGAGGACTCGGACTCATGTCCATCATTTACGAGTTACAGGGTATGAAGATTAGTTTTCTTTAGTTGAATCCACAATGAAACTGTGATTCTCTAAACCATGTTAATACTAGCATCATGTCAAACATCCCGACCAAGAAACAACATACCTACCTCAGTTGCAAACAAGGCTTGGTAAACGGCATCACCTCGCCATGAACCTGATACTGCCGGATATTATCCAACGCCTCCGAAATAACATCCGCATCGCCCTGCAAACCAGCAGGCAGGATGACCTTCAGCGACAAGATCGAACTATAAAACGGGGTATCGCTCGATGGCTCGACTTTGTAATTCTTCACGTTGATATCTGCTAGGATCTCATTGAGTACTTGGGAGTTGGTAAGAGTGTGGGTGTCTGGGCCCAGACGGGGGAAGAAAACGTACCAATCTCGGCTGGACATTTTGGTGTTGGTTCCTTTGGGTTGTAGAATGTGGTTTGGTTTGTATGTATAGTGATGAAGTTGAGATTGAGAAGAGTAGATGGTTATTGTAGAGATTTCTATGAAGCAGTGGTTGATGAGCAGTATCTGATGAGATATTGAGGGTATTTATATACAGATTTTTAAGACAATATGAAGTGCAGAAGCCATCTACCAATGACAATGAGAAAGAAGATAAAGAAAGATATACAATGTCTTTGTAGATGTATGGAACAAAGACTTCTTTATTGAACGCCAGCGTGACTTGTAGAAAAGCAATGTCTTCTATTCAACAGAGACATGATGTTGTTCTTTGTGCTAGAATACAATGCACTGGATATATCGTGTTGAGCCATTTGAGGTGTATAATTTTTATACATGGCTATACTGGCACGGCTGTCTTGGATGCCATTTACCCCGCGCAAGCTGGGATACCATTGCGAACAGGACCATCTATCCTTGTTGCGATGGCCACATGATAGATCGATATAGTTGGCATGCATTCGGCCATGTTGCAGACCGGCATCTTCATGCATAGAAGTGCTGAAAGATTAATGTACAGGTTTGCAGGACTGAAACACTAGTGTCTAACCTCCAGTCTTCAAGACAGTCCTGGCAATTCCAGACACTACACGCAAAAGTCCGTGCATCGGCAGTCCATGCAAGCCCCAGACCTGTCATGCTAGATCCAGCGCAGGTCCCCGGGCTCGGTTAAATTCCCCCGGCCACGTCATAATCTGGGGAAGCTCTAACGGGATTTAGAGGGCCAGCCCGGTTCCTTTCCTGGTCCATCGGTAGAGCGCTAGAACGGCTTTGCGTCGATGCCGAATCTCGCTATGATTGACCGGCCGTCCACGTGCTTGGGCCACGGCACTCCGCATCACTTGGCGGAAGTTTCTTTGATATTCGGTATTAAGTGTGACCACGCATGATTCGGTGGCTCGGATCATTACTTCGCAAGCATTCAGAATGCCCTCACCGGCTTCTTTCTGTAGGCGCTCGACAATGAGAAGCAGCAAAAAGCTGCCTTGGAGTAATTGGATGCCGAAAAAGTATGGCATGAAGCTGATGTCGGGATCAAATCGGAGGATCTGCTCGACTGAGTCTGCCGCATCAAGAGCATGGGAGATGGTAGAAGCAAAGGCAGGGGAGGATGTCCAGAAATCCTTGTCTTCAATTAGCGACACTGGATCCCATTTACCAACGAGTAAAATGTGCAACACGTGCACCAAGTAGGATGCATAGGCAACGACAGTTTGCGTGTGCCATGAATATGCTTGGGATAGAGAAGGCTCGACTGGGGGGGTGATCTGGTTTCGATGCGGAAAAGGCCGTAGATAGAGGTGCCTCTGGATCTGAAGCTGTGGCAGCGAAGGTGGTGAGGCTGGCTTTGTACATTTCGAGCTGGCGTAGAACTTCAGTGACATGGACGTCCCATGCCTCTTTGCCCCGAAATCTCACTCCGAGCATAGGATGATTCCTTGCCTGATTGAGATCGATCAATTCACCGGTAATAGTCATCAGTGGCAGAAAGAAACCAAAGATGGAGTGATCATGGCATATGAAATTTGGGAAAACGCGGCGCTTATTCTTGTCGCCAGACAATAGACACTGGGGTCCGTCTGGTTTGGGACTGTTGCTGTGAACATTTCCAGCCTGCCATGATCCCTCATCGAGTGGCAAGAGGAGATCTTCGCTCTCAGCATCTAGCAAGGCCAATGGTCGGTTGTAGCACAGGGCCAAATGACGATCCATAATATACAAGAGCCACCAAGCTCGCCGACGCTCTTCGCGATGCTCCTCTGTAATCGCACCATGTGGATCATGGGCCCGATCGCAGACACAGTTCAAGCTGGGTCGTGATGGGTTTGAATAGTCGAAGAAAGGCCCGCTCTCCACGCCACACCACCCCGGGAGAGAGTAGTCGAAGGATGGACTTGATCCTTCGGGTTGGTTATTTACATTGGGCATCACATCGATCTCTTGATTCAACTTCAGCTCCCGGGCTAAAGTAAACGCTGCGTGCCACCTATAGATGATTAGCATTATTTTCCACTTGGATAGTCAGAAACAACCTACCATCTCATACTCGCCGCCTTTTGCTCACTTGCGGAGATGATAGATGCAACATGGATATAAGTGATAATATCATCTAGCGATCCAGCAGGTCCTACAAGGCCTCGATCATCGCCACCACCTTCGAAGGGAGGATGTACAGTAGCGGGCGGACAGTCATGACCAAAGGCAGCATAAGCGGCTTCGCTCCCAGCAGAAGATCCTTGCTCCTTGAAAGAAACATGTATCAACGGTCGCAAGAGTCGGATGGTGAGCGCACATAAAAACTGGCAGATCTTCTTTCGTTGGGATGGAGAAATAGACAACGAAAAAGCCCGATCATCTAGTGCAGCTACCCACAGCATGCTGGCCAACAACGCCGGACTGCTATGCCTGGGAAACTCGCGACTGAGAAACGAGGCTTTGCGTAGAATATAGCAATGTATATGGTGGCAGACAGGGTGCATGTGAGTAGAAAAGGCGCTGGTGAAATAAAGCTCAAGGAGATCGAAAACCAGCCGCCGGGGCAGGTTCGATTCAAGATATGGCATCAAAGGTTGCAGTACGGGGTATTTCAATGTTGACGACGCTCCGGGCGTCTGTGCCATGCCACCTGTCTTTGACCCGGGAGGAGTAGGGCCATTAAAGCTGGCGAGATCGACTCCATTCCATATATCCAACATCCGCGGCCGAGCACCATCAGACCAGCCTGCGCCCCCCTAATATGTCATAAGAATCGATAGAAACGTTTGCCGCTGAAAGCCATTCTTCTGTCGCATTTCCTCCTGGCCCGGGCTTGCGTGCCGACTGTGGTATCTCCGCTGGAGAGCGTTGCTCATCGATACTCGGCGCCGACATCCTCGTGATATCGTTCGTGCCCGGCGATCGATTTGGAACGCTCGAAGCGGGCGAACCGTTTTGTACCGGCGATTCCACTGGCTCATTGACAGGCACAGTTGCTTTCGACAGAGCAACATGTCCATTCGAAACAGCATCTGTAGTTTTCCCGGAGATGCCATTTGCCCCCGATTGTTTTGACCGTGCGATGCGCCCTCGTTTCCGACGCTCTCGAGTAAATTCGCACCGGACGTCACTGCGTAGACAGCGCGAGCACGGAAATGCCCGGTCGCATCGCACGCGACGAGAATGGCAAGAGTCGCAGGCTATGCGATTCCGCCGCCATCGTCGCTTGACCATGCCATTCGAAGGCTCGGCCACTTCTTCTTGGGTATTTTCTTGCATGTCCCCCGGCTGGGTTGGATCCATTTTAGGTAGTCATTGGCAGCGTAAGGAGTCTTGGGAATGATTTGAGGAGCCTAGAAGAGGGTGATGGTTGAATGCTGACCTATCTCAAAGACAGTTAGATGTGAGCGTTAAATGAGATGTCAGGAGATGCGCTACCTCGGCTGAAGGGAAAAGCGATGAATCACTGCTGCATGAAAGATCCTGAAGAGTTGTGAGTAGGAGTTGAAGCCAGAAGGAATCAGCGATGCCGTCTCTGATGGCAGGGAAAATCCGATGATATTGTTGTCGGATGAACCCGACCGTGAGAGTGAGGGAAAAAAGAGACGATCGAACGCGGGGGAGAAACTGAAAACTGGAGGCAACTCCGCATCTTGTCGTCTAGCGTGGGTTGGCGTAACAGTCAACGTATTCACGGCTCCGAGCAATAAGGGCAAACCAGCTCCAAAGCGGTTTATATATAGGTTCGAGGCTTGGTTGACTTTGTTGAGTGAGACATTCGATGCCGATCAACTGCTACAGACAGTATATGGTGCGCTTTACTGTGCTAATGCTTACAAGGATGGTCGATCGAGCAAAAACTTCAACATCACACGATGCTTTCTGGGGATATAGAATGTCACCATATTCCCTTGGCCAATGCCATCTATATTGGCACTTGACTCACTCTATCTACAATCCGTGACAAAGAGATTCGCACCGCTACATAGATAGTACTTTCATCCCGTGGCAGGTGGATCACAGTGGAGGGCTATGTTGCCGTTCGAACCAAGGAAACACACAAATGCCCATTAGTCATGATATTCTATGAATGATGTTAGGTTTAGTACACGATGATTTTAACAGCTCTCGTAGATAATAACATAATCACTTCTGCTGCAACGCGCTCTTGTACCGGTCCAAAGCCCGATCTCTACTCTCCGAGTGATTTACGATCGGTCGGGGATAGCCATTCTTTTTCGCGGCATCACCGGCACCCCGCTCGTAGGGGTCATGAATTGCCGATCCCTTAATGCCTCGTAGCTCTGGTACCCAACGCCGAATGTACTCGCCTTCGGGATCGAATCGCTCGCTTTGACGGAGTGGATTGAAGATACGGAAATACGGCTGCGGGTCGACGCCTGTACTTGATCCGAAACCCCATCCGCCGTGGTTGGAGGCAAAATCGCCGTCAATGAGGTGTTCCATGAAATATCGCTCTCCTCGTCTCCAGTCGAGCATCAAGTCTTTCGACAGGAACGAGGATACTACCATGCGAGATCGGTTGTGCATCCATGCGTCGTGTTTGATCTGCCGCATTGCCGCGTCGACAATGGGAAATCCTGTTTTTCCTTCACACCAAGCGTTGAACTGATCTTCGTCGTATTCCCACTCGATGTTCGTGTATTCGGGCTTGAAACACTTATTCATGCTATGGGATAAATGGACGTCAGACATGGACCCCTGAAATTCTGCTCAGTTTAGACTTACCAGATAAAAGGCCAATGGACGAGCACATGCTTGTAAAAGTCGCGCCAGGCGACCTCACTAATCCAGCACATCAAGCCAGGGTCACTTCGATCCAGTTGGTTATTGTTGAGTTTCTTTGCCTTGGAAACTGCCGTCCTTGCGCTTAGTGCACCCGTCGCGAAGTATGGGCTAAGAACAGAGGTGCCCTGGTTTGCCACAATGTTTCGATTCTCATCATACGCCTTAGCTTTCTTTTCGAGAAAAGCGTCTAGCCTGCGGAGAGATTCATGTTCTCCTTCGGGGTACAGTTGACGAAAATGCTTCTTTTCATCCTCAGACAACCGCTTGTTTTCAGGTGCCTCGGGGACTTCACTATCGAATAGGGCTTCAAAGTGCTTTCGCGCATCTCCAGGATTTGAACCTGGTTCGTCCACAAGTTCAAGGTGTTCTGGGTTCTCCTTCAAAAAGGCAGCCCACGAACGAAACCACGGAGTAAAAACAGCATATTGTTTTCCTTGCTGAGTGCAGAGAGCACCAGGAGTAACAACACAGGTATCATGAGCTGCCTCAAACTTGATCCCCTGCTCCGCGCATAGCTTTACTAATTTAGCTTCGCGGCGCAGCTCATCGACTTCATATTCAATGTTTGCGAATACGTTGTTGGCGCCCCATTCCTGACACAAATCTACCAGACGCTGTGGGATCCTATTCCGTTTTTCCTGGGTTTCCATGTACAGAGGAATGTCAATCTCACCCAAATCCCGCTTCAACCGCGCCAGTGTACGGAGTGTCAAGTCGACGCGAGGTGGGCTCGAGAGGTGGGCTGTCAGGTCTTCGGGAGAGAGTATGTAGAGACAAATCAGGGGAATGCTGTTCTCCTGGGCCAATTCATATGCCATTCGTAGCGCTCGATTGTCATGGAGTCGCAAATCCGACTTGAACCAATGAATCACGGCATTGTTAGGTTTAATAGACTGACGTGTGTCCAGCGTTGCTTCGTACGCCTTTTGTAAAGTTTCGATCGGACGCTCGATTGAACCGTTATTATAGGCTTCGCAACGCTCGTTACTCATCTCTGGGGGATAGAATTCACGAAGGACGATTCCGAAATCTTCAGCCTGCTTCGCATTTGGGTGATAGCGGGAGGAATCAGATTTGCCTCGCTTGCTTGCGTGAGAAATGCCATTGGTGCCTCCTGTTTCGTGCGAAGCGTCAGAGGTCTTGCGTTTCTTGGGTGGCATGGTGGAATTGTGACGGATAGAGGAATTGGCGACTAGCTTGACTGGGACAGCCTGGAATCGGGCGCTGGCAAACAACGAAGATGGTATCCGTGTTGTTGAAAAGACGCGCCGGAACATAATAAACATTCCACCAGGAGCAGGATTTCAACAGGAATCGAGGGGCTGGAGTGATCAGATCGAGATCGAGATGCTGATTCTCTCTGACGTCAGTAACTGAGCTGAGCTGGTTCCAAGTTTGCTCCATTGCTCATAAATTACCCTCATGATTATCGGCAGAGCCGAAAGCGGCCATTCTCATTTCCATGCCTCCTAGTATCAATGCCATGTCTGGTGGTAATTGGTATCTCGTGATGATGGTATGTTAGGACCGTAGGTAAGCTGGACGAGGGCATTGGATCGATCGATCGGCGATCATCGCTCACTGGTTGGAGTAGACTCGATCAGCGATATTCGAACAACCGTAAGGGTAGCACAGATATATATTAGTTTTAATAGTAAAAACTCACTTGCAAAGTGAAGAGTGTATCAAGAAATGGCATAATGCGATGACCATCGCAGTACGTGTTAGCCTTAGATCGTAGTGTCCGGGTTTCCTGGAACGCGCTCACTGCCGATCGGGGCAGGGTCTTTCGCTTCCGGGGAAGTGACCCGATTCCCGTGGCTTCAATAGTGCGGTTATGAGGGATCCAATCGATGCAGGTGATGGGGGCAAGCTGGAATAGGGGCAGCTCAGCGTCAACACCACGAGTCAATAGTCCAGCTTCAGTTCGCATCCGAAGTCCTTCAGTCGTCCGTAACGGCTGCACGCCATGTAGGCAAACTTTCCGCACCGGCGGGAATTGCCAGTCCAGACTGTGATGTTAACCATGGTTCGACACGAGATGGTTGGATTATGACGTCTAGGAGTGTTGGAGAAGACTGGGAAAAAGACCATCGTAGAAAGTCTGGAGATACGTTTCCGTCAGCGTCGATGGAGAGTGAATGAAGCTGTCACGGGGTCTGCCAACACCAACAGACCAACACCAAGGATCTCCATCTACATTCCCCTCCATCCTTGGACCTTTTGCCTATTCCTGCTCCTCCAGATGGATCGCCCCCATCTACTCCATACTACTCCATATGGGAGATCCCCCATACTTACAGTAGTGGTCACTCACTGCGCAGATCCTACCTGAAACTCCGTCTTTCACCGTCTCGGCCTCAAGAATGATTCCCTTGCAAGGTTTCATGATCGTCCATGGCACGGTCAGCGTCCCCAATAATTTCCCTCATAAACTCTGGAACAAACCAGCAAATGACTCCAATCAGAGAGAGCTCTGGCACCTGTCACCATTCCGGGTGTCTGCTACCGCTGGGGGTTGGCCTCTCTGTGCTCCTCGGGCCTCCGTTCGCTGCTCCGTCTTCCGTCTTTTCCCTTGAGAAATCTCCTCAAAGTCAAATTCTTCTCAATATTATCATCATTATTGCTGTAACTATGGCCTGCATGGACGGTCGAACGCAAGACAATGGATAAAATAGGAAAAAGGGACAAGAAATCTTAACCTTCTTGTCGCTTCCCGACTCCATTTCCGAAATTCCACGCATCCTCATTCTCCTGATGCCTTTTAACTGCTGGGCGCCTTTCTTCACACCCTTCCTCTGCTGAATCTTTTGTTCCTCAGGATTTCCTGACCGTGAGAAATGTTTCCCTGTTCCTCATGTCGAACGCTGAATCCGCCAGCGCTTCGAACGCGCTGGTCCTGAAAGACTCCTCGCACGATCAAGGCCAAGCCCACGTCTTTTCGGCCTTTGCAGCTGTTGCCTGCTACAATGCTATCGAGCTCGTCGTCCTCTGCTTCACCACCTTCAAGCGATACCATGGCTGTTATTTCTGGAGCTTGTTGGTCACCTCATTCAGCATTATTCCGCACTGTATTGGCTATATCTTCTTCATATTCCCTGTGGGGATCTCTCCATATGTCTCCGTCTCTATGATCCTTGTGACCTGGTGCATAATAATAACTGGGCAATCTTTGGTTCTCTGGTCACGGCTGCATCTGGTAGTCCAAAGCACAAAAGTCCTTCGAGCCGTCCTCGCTATGATCATCATCGATGCTGTTTTATTCCACGTTCCCGTCATCGTCCTCTTATACGGATCCGTATCACCTCGCCCCGATGTCTTTGCCGCTGGATATAATGTGATGGAACGTATCCAGCTCGTGGGCTTTTGCCTGCAGGAACTCATCATCTCCGGAATATACGTGTGGGAAACGACCAAGATGCTTCGACTCCGCACAGAGCGACACAGCCAGAACATTCTATATCAGCTACTCGTGATCAACATCATCATCCTCATCTTGGATATCGCTGTTGTTGGGATAGAGTACGCTGGCTACTACGCTGTACAGGTCATGTTCAAACCGGTTTCGTACAGCATCAAACTCAAACTGGAGTACGCCATTCTCGGCAAGCTGGTCGAGGTCGCCAAGGGGTCCTCCCACTCAGACCCAACTTCCAGTGGGCAGGGATTCCATTCTTTTGGCTCGGACCATCGAGCTCACTCGAACAGTGGAGAGTGTACATCTGATCTCCGAGAGATCCAAACTCCTCCTTCTATCCTTGTCCATTCCGAATATCCTCGTCACGACTCTTTTACTTGTTAAATGACTATTCTGTGTCTTTCTATTTTTATTTTTACAGATCGCCACTTTGCGCTGCCACCAATATAAAAATCTGCTTATATGCAGACTAATGGCTACATGCTGGCATGCAGCCCACTCCACAGGTCTGGACAACAACCTGATTCTCTTACGTCTAATATTACAGAAAGCAATGAGATCTATAGACTATTATATCTAGCTCATACAATATAAAAATACTCACAATATGTCAATGTCTTTTGCTCTTTTTGTTTCGGTTTCGGGCATTCTTTCAGCTGTTTAAAGTCTTGAATAAGTAAGGGTTAATATCATTAGCTTCATCTACATTTAACTGAGACCTGCATAACACCAATTCATATTCTACTGCAGAGAATAAAGAATTCGGTGCCGAGCTTCCAGTTTTCGACAAAGTTAAAAGCGTTGGAACGTTTTCCCGATATATATCGACAACCGTTGCAGTATTTGTCCTCAGTATGCTCAACCACATATACTGTTTCCATTCGTTTATTCTAGCCCTTACAGTATACTCATCTCCAATTATTCAATTTCCAAAAGTCAGATGCAATTAGACACAAGGATACTTAATCCGGATAAAAGGAACCGCTCCCAGAAACGCGCCGATCATAACATACCCCAGCCTCCAGCCTCCATACTCCATTCTCCAAGCCTCCAACATCACCACCCACCAGAGCTCGCCATCAAGTTAACCTTGTTTCCCCCTCCTTTATCATGGTTAAAGTTGCCCGGTACGTGACACAGGCCATGCAGTGAGTAACCACACTTCCACCAACTCTATTTCCAGAGGCGTTGGATATCTCCACGTGGATCCCGTATCTTCAGGGATACCCGTGGATGGGTCCGGTGGCTCTTCCTTGGCGGGCTGGGGTATGTATGTATGTTTCTCCTTTCTTCCGATGATGCTGGATGAGTTGATTTGGTTTGCGTGTGTCCATGGAAATATGCAGGGGGGGTCTCGTGCTGCGAAGGTTGGGGGGTGTAAGCTGGTCGGGTATTTCGTTTATCCATGTCAACGCCTAGATTGATGGATGGTCTAAAGTTTGACTGATTGGCAAAGGAAAATTACGGTAAATGGCTTGGGTTAGCTGGTCTTGCTGTGAGGGTCTGATATTTGTTGGAAAGGGCAAGCGTTGGTAGTGTGATTAGACATTCCACCCTATATACTGATGGGGATTTTAGGTTAAAGAATTTTTATATGGCTTAGAATGTATGTTATTTCTATTTTTATTGCTTACACAGAAGTGACACCCAGACAAGGTCTTAAGTTACAAAGTAGTTGGCTGTTGTATCAATATAAGAGGCCGGGAAATATCAGACCAAGAACATCGAATTATTGTATACATCTTCCCATATACCAAAGCAGGCTATGAGCTACTATGACTTATGCCTGCCTGCAGTACAAGGACACTACTAATAACCTTGTTCTCACTGCGAACCACGGCCTGTCCAACGGTCCCGATGGCACTATGGGTATCGATTCCGATTTCTTCCTGTAATGAGGGGTTGAGTTCTGGCTTTTGGTCAACCCGATTGTTGTGACGTCCCACTACCACAATGTTGCCTGCTTTATGTGATGTTTGGTCCATTTCCTCCTTGGCGGCGGTTACAGCAGCCTGGACTGGATCTGTGCCGTCTTCGGTGACGGAAATACGTTGGAAGATGACTCTTTCCGAGAGCTCTGTTGGTAGGGAGTCGCGGAGTGTTGCGACAAAGACTGAATCTGATATTTGATCTTGACCAGATCTGGTGGAGCGGCTGGATTCCCCGGTTGTTGCGTCAACCGTAGACATAACGGGCTGTTCGGGAGCTTTAGATGCTTGCAGTATTGGAACATCCACTTGGATAATTGTCGCTGTGACCTGGTCATTCTGTGCAAGTTGGAGGACAAACCGCAGTGCGAACCGGTCATCTGCTCCACCGAAGAAAGGAAGGACAAGGTGATGAGAACGAGCAACTGCCGACGAGCTGTTCCAGATGGAGCTCCGGCTACTCAGGGCACTTACCGACCTTTTTGCCTGAGGACGGCTCTTTCCATCGCATTTGGGGAACACGCTTCTTTCAATAAATACACCCACGTTGCTGGAGACACGGGATAGAATGTTGGATACGAAGTCAGTAAAAGCCCCATTCGCAAACCTATCAGCTCCATCCACTCCAAAGCCGGTCTGCTGGTCACTCATAGCCCCGGTCTCACTCCATGGAATCAACAGTAGGTCAGTGTCATCATCACGAGTCATGCCCACAAAGGTATCTGCATAGGAGTATTCGGGGACAACCGAGACTCCAGCCATGATGGAAATATCGTGCCACTCGCCAAATGCGCGGAAGGTGTTAACAACGGGATCCCAGAGGGTGTAGTTGTCTATTTCCGAGACTTTCATAACACTAGAATCACGGTCGGTAAGCTCCATCAAACGAACGCCATGCACTTGAAGCTGTTGATGGTCTTCAAGCTCGTCGGTTGCTGCTGGATCCTCCACTGGTTGCTCCCCTGACTGCATCGCACTTATCTTCGCTGGATGGACTTTTGGGACCGGAGGGTTAGCGGTGCGACTCGGCCCAAGAAGGGCTGCCAGTGTACAGATCCCGGAGAGACCATCTAAGCGTAGATAAACGAGGAGCTTGCGGACAGGGATCGATTTCAGATGGTTTTTGGCGATGGCGACGCTGTCCGCGCGCCCCTCAGGCTGTTGTTGGTGTCCATCCCAATCGATCTCACCGCGTCGCCATTTTTCCACCTTGGTTTGATACCACTTCGGGTACAGAGCGGTGGTCAGCGGCGTGGTGGCGAATGTAGTTACTAGCGCCATTACCACGAACATGGTGAAAGTCCGAGTGCTGAGGATATTGGCTTGTAGACCAATGTTCTATCGAAAAGTTAGTTAGGGGAGTCAAAAAGCGATGAGTGAAAGTCAACATACCAAGACAATGAGTTCTACCAGACCTTTACAGCTCATGAGAACACCAATTGAGAAGCTTTCACGCCAAAGAAGACCGCACAAACGAGATGCAACTGCACCACCAGCCACCTTTGCCAAAAACGCAATGGCGATAATCCCAATGACATATCCCCAAACAGTGCCCGTGTCGAGCAACCCTAGGTCGGTACTCAGACCTGATAGGGTGAAATATAATGGTAGAAAGAGGGCTGCGACAAGATCCTCGATTTTCTCAGTAAGCTTGATCGCAAAGCCTCCCTCGTGGGGGCATATCAAGCCGATAATGAAACCCCCAAAAATAGCATGGATACCGATGATCTGAGTAAAAAATGCAGAGGCCAGCGCGATGAGCAATGTAACCGTGACGACTGACTGACTAGGTCCCTTCTGCAAGCTGCCTGTTCGCTCGAGGAACCGAATGAACAGGGGGCGGAAAACGTAGGCCAGAAAGAGGGTATACCCCGCGCAGACTAGCAACACCCAAAGGGCTGTCAGTCCGCTACCAGCGTTGACAAGAGCGACACAGAGCGCGAGCAGAATCCAACCGACAATGTCGTTCCCAACGCCAGCCGATAGTACAATCACTCCCACGTTGGTGCCGAGAAGCTCCAATTCGGTTAGAATACGGCACAGAACCGGGAAAGCCGTAATCGCCATGGCAATACCAATGAAGAGAAGGTAGGTCCCAAAATCAATGTGGACAAGACCAGGATCATCCCGAAAGTTGTGATACAGACCGTAAGAGATGGCTGATCCAAGTCCGAAAGGAAGGATCATGCCCGCTGCAGACACACTGAGGGCCACACGCCAGTTGCTGACGAGGAATCGAAGGTCCGTCTCCAGACCAACGAGAAACAGGAACAAGACAAGGCCTAAGTTGGCGACCAGAGTCAGATTCGGGATTGACGCTGACGGGAAAATAGCATCCGTAAAGCCTGGAATTCGACCCATAACCGAAGGCCCTAGAACGATGCCTCCGATCACCTCTGCGATAACACGGGGCTGGCGGATTTTGGAGAGGGGCCAATGAAGCAGGCGACACATGATGATAATAATACCAGCCTAGAAACGAGTCAATTCGAGTTGAAGATGAATCCCAGATGACATGCCAACCTGAATGATGAAGATGATAATGGGATTTTTGGGGTCATATTCAGACGGATTGCCTCCCTCGAGGATTCCCCCTTGAGGAGTCACCCGATGAGTGCTCGAGGCAGAAGCTGAAGAGGTGGTGGTCGCCATCATGGGAGATACCATCCAACACTCAACAAGAAGAGGTGTCAAAAGAACAATATTATTATACGAAAGACCATGATGGGGGTTCGAGATGATCGAGATGATTCAAGACGGCATCATCCGTTGCGGGGAAGAGAATCGAAGCCCTCGACGCTTTGGTTCGAGCCCAGCCGTGATGGAGCCAAACCGTGGTGCTGTCACGCGGCATGACGCGTCGGTCAGAGGCAACATTCCTCCATCTTTTTACTTTTATCTTCGTTTCTCTCTTTTCTTCGAATTCAGCTAAATAGAATGCAGTTTAACATTGGCAATGGCTAAAATATCGAGTATCCAACCGTTGAGCACTGACCTCGCTCTGTTAGGCAATACGGCATCATCACTTGACGGGAAATGAGTCAAGATTGCAGCTGTCATCTAAGAATATTTCCGCATGCTATGTGGCGCTGGGCCATGTGCTCTCTGTGCTACTTCATATCCTGTGCTCCCTTCCACAGCCCAGCCAGTCTAACTGTTTTCTCTATTCAAACGAACGACCAAATGTTTGCAGCACACTGCTCGTATCGTCTGGGTGAATGCAACACTCAAGGAGCGCCAATTTGTGTGGCTCTCTTTCAGCTCGATCCAGCCCGACCATCAGATCGCCATGTGTCTTGATTCGCATCGCAAACATGGCGGGGTTCGCCAGGTTCTCTTTATCAGCTTCAGTGAGGTACTTGTTTCCTCCACCTTCGGTATGGAAGTGGTTGCACATGCTTGACGCAAACTGCGCATAATTCCAGCTGCTGAGGTAGTTGTACGGCCCGTCGTGAATCGCAGTCTGTTGATCAATCAGCGTAAGGCCTTGCAATCTGTGGATGAAGTTTAATATACCTCAATACGATACCCCATGTTGTTGAAGATCAGGACAATGGCATTGGCTTTCATTCGTATCATGGTACTCAATTCAGCCGCTGTCATTTGAAACGCGCCATCCCCGACCATCAGAACAGCTCGTCCGTCGGGTCGAGCGAGTTGGCACCCAAGGGCTGCAGGCAGACTCCATCCAATGGCACTGTATATCATTTGCTTCTGGTAGTCCGCTCCTGGTGGCAGTTTGATCTCCTGTGCAGTAAACCAACTATCCCCTGCGTCCGCAAGTAGGGTGTCATTGGGCTTTAAGATCTTTTGAACGCCGTCCAGCACACTGGCTAAAGTCACTTGAGAAGCTGCTTGAGGCCTCTGGCTTAGACAAGCCCCATTCGGTTTCGAAACTTTGGACACAGTTGCTGGATTCCTGGGGATGTCAGACTGGACTATCGCTTCGACAAGATCCGTCAAAGCTATATCTTTAATCTGACGACCATCGGGCGTTTTCACTTTGTCATTGTCGAGGTATAGCATGCGATGGGCCTCTTTCTTTCTGTCAAATCTACCCCCGCGTGTATGGAGGTCAGTCCAGCGCCCTCCAAGGATTATCCATAGATCAGAAGTCCAGATTTCACTGTTGGACCCTGGCTCAACAGGCCAAAATGTGCCTGAAAACTGACTATGAGACTCGGGAACTTGCGATTTAGCATCTGGCTGGCACAGAACTGCACATCCAAGCTTTTCAATCAGAGCAATCATCAGTTCCTGGGAGATCTGCCGTCGCACATGAGGACCGACGATCATCAAAGGTCGCTTCGCATGCTTCCAAACGCTGCTCACGGCACCCAAGGCAGCATTGATGCTCTCTGGTTGAGAGACTAATTGATTCTCGACCACAAGCGGTTTCGGAGGCCTGCATGGAACTTCTGCAGAGCCGCCGGGTATTTCAATATAGACAGGCAAAGAGTTCTCCACGCACTTGATAAGTGTCTTGTCGAGTAGTTCTCCAGGATCCTCCTTTCCATCAAGACGGACAGACGCTGTTGTCACTTCTCTGAATATCCGAAGGGCATGGTCTTGATCTTGAGTGCCCACAGTATGATGAATTATCGTATCTGAGTCGGATTTTCCAACTGGAGGGCAGGCCGAGACGACGACAACTTTGAGTCCTTCGGAATATGCCCCCGCGATCGCATTAAGCAGTGACAGCCCTCCGACCATGTAGGTGACTACAACAACAGCGACTCCAGACGGAGATGAGCGGGCATATCCATCACCTGCGTACCCTGCATTCAACTCATTGCAGCAGCCCACCATGCGGATTTTTGAGTTTTTCAGCAACTGATCGAGAAGTGTCAAGTTAAAATCACCTTGTTGAGATGTCAGCAGACCAAACGAAAAGCCCGAGGTTGCACCTACCTGGAACTGCAAAATAGTCCTTGATACCGAGTTCCTCTATCCGATGTGCTAGCCGTGTCCCAATGTTCCACTGGTCCTTTGGAACTTCTTTTTGAATCGCTAGTTTGTTTACAGAGCTCTGCGACTCAAATTCTCTGCCGGAAGAGCCACACTTATAGCAAACTTTGTTGGTCCACTATATCCATTTGGTCCATTAGTCTCTATCCTGGAGCTATCAGGTTGAGTGGTAGTCTCACCTGGGGATCGAACATCTCTCCCATTTCGGTATGATTGGCGTCTTTTCCAGAGGGTGAAATTGATCCTGTCCCTTTGCGATCCTCTTCAACTCAGACATTAGAAAATTATTCTCTAGCTTGTGCGCATTGCTACTCACTCGGTAGATCCTTATTTATGTTGCTTGGTCGATCTTTTAAATGGGTTTATATTAGCCGCAGAACGGGAATCTATGATGTCAAGGTCATATATACCTTTCAGAATATATGAGTCTGTGTCACCGGTCCCCGATCGCTTCGAATCGACAGGACCAGAATTCAAAGGGGGTTCAGAAGCAGGAGTCCTAGGATGATCCAAAGCTTGATAGGTCAGCTGCGATCTTGGGACTCTCTTTGTCAATTAGGGAAGGTGTTACAAGCGTTTTTTGTGGTGGAAACCGGAGTCCATTCAGTGGACGGTCTTTGACTGTTCGACTGGAAGTTTGACATTTTCACTCAATATTTTGTAAGAGATGGATTCGACGGGTTCTTGGTTGATTTGGGGCTTTCGTGAATCGGAAGATGATATGGTTTCAAAGTCTCTTTCTTCGAAGTGCCTCATTGGGAGCGGCCCTTAAATATCAAAAATCCATTCTACGAGGAGCTAGCGATCAAATGAAGACAATAGGCATTCACCTCATATGATCGTCTACGGCTACGTGTCTCTCCGCGAGCATATGCTTCTTCACATTTTTGGTATGTGTCCCATGAAGCTGTGCACCGTAATTGGAACTTTCTATTGGCAAATATGCACAGAGTTGATGCTGAACAGGATCATGTTTCTTCTCAACTACCGGAATTCAAAGAGATGACGAATATCCGTTGGCATTTTGTGGTGAAGGTTTTATTTTCAGACACCTCGTTGGAGAGGAAGGTTGTACCCTGGTATGGATGAGGTAGGACAGAAGTTAATGGTCCAGAAAAGGCACACTTTACTGCTTCCACGAGATTCGTTGCCTTGATTGTGATGTTTCTCGCCCCAAACCTACAGCCCATTTATCTACGGTTTCTTTTTTCTTTTTCTTTCTTTCTTTCTTTCTTTCTTTCTTTTTTTCTCTTCTTTTCTTTTCTTTTCTTTTCTTTCTTTTTTTTTTCCGTTTCTCTCTCCAGGAATGTCTTCTTTTTTTTCAAGGTCCCGGTGTTTCGCACAATGTTAGAGGCTTCCTTGTCAAGGCTTGTCTGATCTGAAGGCTTTTTGATTTACTTTTCATGGCGCAAAAGGAAATCCTGACTCAGATTACAAGAGTATCTTCACGTCAGGGCTTGACATCGGATGTCTTCCGTGGAATGCCGGCCTCTGGACTACCTTGCATATGACAAATGATATAGGATGCTGTGAAAAGATGACAATCTCAAGGTCCAGGTGATATCTACATAGTTTACAAGAAAAAGGGCTTGTTTTCTTGTTTTCTGCAAGAGTCCCATACTGGCAATCGATTTCTCAGCATAAATTAGAACCAATTAGAACCGTACTTGTTGCAAGGCCATCATATCCAGCACAGAATCACTGTTAGCAATAAGCTGTAGTATGGCGAATCAATACCTTACATTATGCACGATGTCCAAAGGGATAAATGGTTATAATGCTGTACTCCTTCAGGCACTTGAGAGGGAAACTGGTTTCTCTGCATGCCTTTGTTACATCATTGAGCAAATGCCAGCAATAGCTGAGAAAGTGAGGTGGTACAAAGACGAATTTGAAGCTTTGACAAACATTCCACACCTTAATGGTGGAGTATCAATTTCTAGTGCACAACATAAAGGCCAAATGAAGCAATAGTTGGTCGAAGCAAAGTTTTGTCACTTATTCATGGAAACTTGGCATATCTCTAAGACATTTGGGTAGATATCACATGATCTCATTGTCGATGAAATAGAAACAAAGCCATTTCTGAGGCCCCAAATCTAGCATTCTTCCGTATATTCGAGAAATAGATTCTTTCTTCCGAATGGCGGGAATTCAGGGATGGTAGTATTAGTTTGACAGGCTTATAGACTATCCAGCACGACGGGAGAGATGCCTATATCAGGACTATTCAAAGATGTATTTTTAAAACATCATTCTATTATATTTAATCCAACCAAACAAATGTCTGTATTCAATTATCGACTCTTTTCGATGCCAATGGCTGCCCGAAATATCAGTCCTCCTGCCCATCTCGGCCAACCCCGCATTCTAGGTAACTTCAACTCCTCTCATTTTCTTCTTTCCCTCTCAACTCACACTACCCACCATTAGACCATTCCATCTCTTCCCCTCTTTTCTACGCCTTCCATTTCATTCGATCACCAAAGCCGTCCCTGAGACCCGAAGAATTGCCAAGTGCCAACCGAATGCAACCAGCCCACATGGTTTCCCCGCAGAACGTCACTCCTCCCCACATCGTTCCTCACAGCATCAAACCTTTCGGGTTGTTGTTCGACCGACAATCCCGTCGAGGAAGCCTTCCTAAACATATTAAACTTCTCTAGAGCCTGCCATGGATAGGTTCTGCCTGCATCGGCCAGTGTTCACCCGAATCATTGGCAATGCCGCTGATAAACGTACCCCCAAACCAGCTTGTTCACCGGGATTTCCGGAGTGAGGATCGGGGAAAATGACGCATAGCTCATATTCTTTCGCTTTGAACCCATTCTGCATAATGGCAGAAGAATGGGGATATAAGACAGGCCGAAGAACGCCTACGACACTCGATATTCCGATACACAGCCCATAACCCGCATAACCGACCATGCGGTTCACGTCTTCGTTGCTCCTGGTCCCGGCTTTGCTGGGGATTTCCTGCCAGGCTATCCCGTACGAAGAGTACATTCTCGCTCCAACTTCTCGGAATGTTCTTCCGGCTTCGGTTTACCAGGCTAATGGCTCGGTCTCTAACGCGGACGTTCTAACCCGCTCTGGTTCCGGAAATGCAACTTTGCGCGGTGTGTCCTCCATCACCTACGACTTTGGCAAAAACATCGGTGGTATCGTCTCTCTGGATATCGGCTCTGCCTCGTCTCGCGATGCCTTCGTTGGCGTGGCCTTCACGGAATCTAGTCTATGGATCAGCAACCAGGCCTGCGATGCCACTTCGGACGCAGGATACGACACCCCGCTGTGGTTCCCCGTCGGTAAAGGTCCAGGACGTTATACAGCAGAGAAGAAACACACTCGAGGTGGATTTCGATACTTGACTCTTATTAGCAACACGACCGCGACGGTATCTGTTCGCAGTCTCCAAGTCAACTACACCGCTGCTCCGACTCAGGATCTACGTGCCTACACGGGCTACTTCCACAGTAACGACGAATTGATCAACCGGATCTGGTATGCGGGAGCTTACACTAACCAGCTTTGTACCATTGACCCGACTACCGGAAATGCCTTGCCTCTCTTGGGAGCTATCAACTCGGGCGACAACATCACCTTACCACAGACTGACCCTTGGTGGAGCAACTACACTATAACCAACGGAAGCAGCACAATCACTGACGGGGCCAAGCGGGATCGTCTCGTGTGGCCGGGAGATCTTTCAATTGCACTTGAGAGCATCGTCGTTAGTACGTCGGACTTTTACAGTCTCGGCAATGCAATCGAAACCATGTTCGCACAGCAAGCAGCCAACGGCCGTTTGCCATACGCCAGTAAGCCGTTCACCGACACTGTGAGCTTTACCTATCACCTGCACAGTCTCGTTGGTGTGTCATATTACTACCGGTACTCGGGTGATCAAGACTGGCTGTCCAACTACTGGAGCCAGTACAAGAAAGGTCTCGAATGGGCTTTGTCAAGTGTCGACAGCACTGGCCTGGCTAACATCACCGCCAGTGCTGACTGGCTGCGATTTGGCATGGGTGCTCATGTAAGTCATTCCCTAGCGGGGCTTTATCGTTTACATGCTAATTAGAACAGAACATCGAAGCAAATGCTATCCTTTACTTCGTGCTCAATGAGGCCCAAGAGCTTGCCGAAACACTTCAGGACTCCGATGCGTCCGCGAACTGGGCTAAAATTGCAGCTGGTATCAAGTCTGCCGCCAACGAGCGCCTGTGGGATAATGATGCTGGCTTGTACCGTGACAACGAAACGACAACCCTTTACCCCCCAGGATGGCAACTCCTGGGCAATCAAAGCCAACCTGACCCTGTCGGAAGAACAAAGCAGTGCAGTCTCTTCTGCCCTTCAAGCCCGCTGGGGACCCTATGGTCCTCCCGCCCCCGAAGCTGGAAAGACCGTCTCACCATTCATCAGTGGCTTTGAGTTGCAGGCGCATTACTTGGCCGATCAGGCACAGCGGGCACTGGACCTCATTCGACTAGAATGGGGTTTCATGATGGACGATCCCCGCATGACCAATTCAACTTTCATCGAAGGCTATTCCACCGATGGATCCTTGAAATATGCCCCGTACTCAAACGACCCCCGTATCTCGCATGCCCACGGCTGGTCGACGGGACCAACCGCAGCTCTCACTTTCTATGCTGCTGGAATTCAGATCACCGGTGCGGCGGGAGCTACATGGCGTATCGCTCCACAACCAGGTAACTTGACTGAAGTGGACGCTGGCTTCACGACCAACTTGGGATCGTTTGCTACGTCCTTCCAACTGACGAAAGACGGCAAGGGATATAAAGAGTTCTCCTTCATCACACCAAATGGTACCCAAGGAGATGTGAAACTGGCAGGAGTTGAGGGAACCCTTGTCTCCGACACTGGTCGTGTCAAGCTGGTCAACGGAGCTGCCACAGGAGTGAAGGGTGGTAGCTGGAAGTTGGAGACCAGCAAATGATTTGTATTATTATAAATGACAAAAGTGACGGACCTTACCGTTGCTACTTTTGGCAGAATGAAAATTTTAATATCTTGCAGTGTTTATCTTGGAGTCATTTCAATCATTTCAACTTCTATCCATGGATGGGCTCGGGATGATTTCAGGCCCGGCAAAATATCCCCGATATTTCTAACCACATTAGAAACCACCATATTAAATGGACCTGGTCACCACAGCATTGCGATGCTGATTCAAGGCGTAAATTTCCGACGGGCATTAACATGCCGTCATCATGGCGATCCAGCATCGCAGCGAAAATCAAAGATAATGTACCTCCCAGCTTGACCACTAGACATCAGCCCCATCTCTGAGCCATAGAAAAAAAGAGACCAAAATAGACCAATACATCAAAATGGCAGCAAAAATGGCCGGGTAAGTCAAAAGCTTTGCTGATGAATACTTCTGACCAGACAGCCCCGTTACCACTACACGGTACAAGCCCCATCCTACCGACAAAATGAAAGCAGCGCAGTGGATGGGCACCCGATCAATCGAAGTTGGAATGGTAGCCAAACCAGCCATCACTGACCCCAGCGATGCGATTGTGAAAATCACTCACTGTTCCATCTGCGGCTCTGACCTGCACGTGTACGACGGGGAAATGAACGACGCCATGCAAAAGGGAGACATCATGGGTCACGAGGCAATCGGAATCGTCGAGAAGATAGGACCGGACGTCAAAAGTCTCTCTGTGGGGGATCGAGTCATGATCTTACCCATCATCGCGTGTGGAAGCTGCGATTACTGCAAACGGGAGGAGTATTCGCTATGTGACACAACCAATCCGTCTCTGGATATGGAGAAGACGTACGGACACCGGCTGGCAGGGATGTTCGGATATACGCTTCTCTACGGCGGATACCCAGGGAATCAAGCAGAGTACTGTCGGGTGCCGAACGCAGATCTGACGTGCGTCCGGGCACCGGAGGATCTCGACGCAAAGAAGCTGCTGGGCCTGACACACGCGACGACCACGGCATGGCATGGCTGTGAGCTGGGCCAGGTAGGACAGGGCGATGTTGTGGGCGTCTGGGGATGCGGACCAGTAGGTCTCTCGATTCAACGACTGGCGCTTCTTCGGGGAGCGAAGAAGGTGTTTGGAATCGATAAGGATCCCCTCCGACTACAGCTGGCGGAGAGCTTCGGCATGATCCCTGTGGACGTCTCGGCACATCCAGAGGTGGGAGATTACATCCTCTCCATTCAACCCAATGGAGTCGACAGAGCGATTGAGGCGAGTGGGTTCCGTAGCACGCAGAAACCGCAGCACGCAGCGATGCGAGCCATAGGCCTTGAGCGCGATAGCAGCGACACCGTGGCGGCGATGATTAAAGCGACACGCAAGGGAGGCAATCTGGCGCTGATTGGGGATTTCTTCTACAGCACCAATGACTTTCCGATTGGGCCGATGATGGAGAAGGCTCTGACAGTGCGAGGAGGGCAGGTGTATTCGCAGAAGTATCATCCATTTCTGCTGGATATGGTAGCGCAGGGCGAATATGATCCGTCTTGGATTTTTACTCATGAAGGTATTTTCTATGATTAGTTGATATTGTGGGTTAGTATCTGACTGGTGTAGATGATTTTGAGAATATCGCAGAGAATTACCGCAAGTTTTCTCGACACGAGATCCCAGGAGGACTGAAGGTGTGCTTGACAACAGAGTATGGATGGAGCCCCATGGATCATGATCAGTATGGCGTTTGAATAGATACTCTTCAATAACTGCAATTGTGTAACTATTCAAAAGTGGACTGGAACAACACGAGAAACACCCCTGTAAGACCAGGTTTAACGGCTGACCGGTGCCCAATGACTCAATGAAAAAATGTGTCTTACCTCAGCTGCAGAAAATGAATATAAAATCTGCTCAAATCGACTATGAAACATTGGCTTCCTCCAGTTTTTTAATTCACTTTGTCTTCTCCAGATTTCTGCAGGTCAATTACATCATTTCCCGTTTTGGTTAGCCCTCACTCTTCTCTCCATTTTTCTTCTTTCCCCCTCATTTCTTCTCTTACCCTCATCGACTTAATTAAGTGTTAATTAATTCCTCATACTATAATGGCTTTCCCTCCCCCTCCTGTCAGCTCCATCGATTGGGGCAATGTAGGATTCAAAGTGCGTGAAGGTACTCCAAACCCCTCCATAAACATGCGATGACGAGCATCAAACATAATAACAAAACACCACACAGTCAACGGCCATGTCGAATGCCACTTTTCCTACAGCAGTGGCGCCAAATGGTCTGCTCCTAAATTTGTCGCCTCCCCGCACCTCCCCATCCACGGCATGGCCCCGGGCCTCAATTACGGCCAGCAAGCCTACGAAGGTCTGAAAGCTTTCCGTCGTCCCTCGGGCGAAATCACCATCTTTCGTCCTGATCGCAATGCTGCACGCATGGTTCGCTCGGCGGATTTCATCTCCATCCCACCTGTCCCGGAAGATTTGTTCGTGAAATGCGTCGATCTAGCCGTCGCTGCGAATGCGGAATTCGTTCCTCCCCATGAAACCGGTGCTGCTATGTATATCCGTCCATTGATATTCGGTTCCTCTGCGCAGCTGGGCCTCAGTCCCCCCGATGAATATACATTCGTCGTCTTCGTGATGCCCACGGGTGTCTATCATGGTGTTCACGCTGTGGATGCCTTGATTCTGGAGGACTTTGACCGGTCTGCACCGGAGGGAACCGGCTCCGCCAAAGTCGGTGGTAACTATGCCCCCGTTCTGAGACATAGTGGGCAGGCGCACAAGGAGGGATTCGGAATCACACTCCATCTGGATAGCCGGACTCGGTCTGAGATTGATGAGTTCTCGACATCGGCGTTTATAGGCGTGCTTCAGGACAAACAGAATGGGAAGGTGACTCTCGTGCAGCCGGATAGCAAGAACGTTATTGATTCGGTGACTGCGTCGTCTGTATTGGAGATTGGTGAGCGAATGTTTGGCTTCCAGGTCGAGAAGAGACGTGTCCCGTATGACGAGATTAAGGAGTTCCAGGAGGTGATTGCTTGCGGGACAGCGGCGGCTCTGGTACCTATTCGCAGCATCACGATGCGTTCCCGCGATGATCGTTTCACCTTTGCCTGTGGCGGAGAGGATAACAGCGGCGGCGAGATCTGTGTCAAGTTGCTGAAGACGCTCAAGGGCATTCAGGCCGGCAAGATCGAGGACTCCTTTGGGTGGAATTATGTCGTGCAGGCTCCGCCTCCGGGCTGGGTTGAGGGCGCTGGAGGTCACGAAGAGAAAGAGTTGAATGGGGCCAATGTGCCGTAGATGCTATGCTGACTGCGCACTATTTCATAAAGATCGGAAGTCTTGATTCTCAAGATAGCTTGTATGTATTCAATGTGTGCCATCATTAACATATTGAACAATTCATTTACCCCAATGGTATTCTCACTGTGCAACTAGGATACATGGAACCCCGAATCTGTATTACATTTTATTAACATGGACTCCGTTCAAATGTCCCCTTTACCTCTTCCGTGCACCAGGTCGTAGCTTGCCCACGATTCCGCTCGACTGGATATCTCCATAATCAGCGCTGCTTTCGCTGTCGTCTCCGCTTTCACTTTCACTTTCGCTCTCGCTTTCCTCCTCGGAATCGCTGTCCGATGGTGGGTCGAACACGTCCTTTCTTGCGCCCGGGGCGTTGGCCGCCTTGGCTTGCTGCGCTTTCTCTTGTCCCTGCTCCTTCTGAGACATCAACAACGATTTGAGCGTCTCGCGCGGTCGAGTGGCGGGTGACGGTCGCGCCCACTGCTGGGACTGCGGTTGGGACCGCGGCTGGGACGCTGCCGGCTGCGATGGGGTAGTTTTCGATTGGGGTGTTTGCGACTGGGCTCGCTGGGGATGAGCTGACGATCTGGCTCGGCCCAAGAGGTCGGCTTTACTCTGTGCAGGCTCGTTTTCCTCTTCATCATCGTCATCTGAGTTCTCATCGTCTTCGGACTCTTCGGACTCAGTTTCTTCCTCCGAGGACGAGGACACTTCCACGGGTTCCTGTGCCGATGTCAATTTGGGACTTGGGTCCTCCTTTGGTTTACTGCCATTGACATTCTTGACCTGATTGGCGGATGCTGAGCGAGTTGTCGGCATAGACGGCAGACTGGCATCATCAGAAAGGGATGATGAGTTAGGGGGCTTTCCATTTGCAGCTGCTGCGGGCTTTGGATCCGGCTTTGCAGAAGCCCGAGTCTTGGCCGCTAGAGTTGGCGTCTCTGCATGGGGTGTCTTTGCAGAACCGGGAGTTGCAGACTCGGTCGGCTTCGCTTGTTGCTGAGATTGTTGGGGTTGAGAAGATTGAAGCTGAGAGGTATTGGGTTCAGTAGCCTGGGTTGCATCTATTGTCGCCGCGGGCTCGGTATGACCGTTGGTAGCCGGTGTCTCTTTCTCACTCGTCTTTTCCTTAGGAGCAACTGGCTGCTTTGATGTCGTATCAGCACTGCCGGTCTTTTTCGCAGAAGTTTTAGCACTCGTTGGAGTAGCCGTGGTCTTCTTCTGAGCTTGCGATGGTGTGCTAGCTTTCTTGTGCGTTTCAACATTCGTGTTGCTTTTCGTATTGCTCTTCGTCTCGCCATTCGTGTTTCCACCTGCCTTTTTGGCCTCATACGTTGCCACTTCCTTTTGTAGGTTTTCAAACTTGGTCCGAAGCTGGGGTCGACTCCGGCCGCCCTTGGAGATCTTCGTCAGCTGATCCCAGGTCGTGGATAGTGCGCGTAGTTTAGAAAGGTATTCAGGCTCTTCGTTCTTTTCTTCCAAGGTCTTGATCTTCTTTTGAAGCTCTTGTTTTGCTTCTTTTTCTTGTTTCTCCTTCTCCAATTTCTCTTCCGCCTCCTTCATCATTTGCTCGATCTTTTCCTGAGAATATCCTTTCGGGAAAACCACTGACTTCGGGTCAACAGGCTTGCCGCCCGATCTAGGTGTGCTCTTGGGGGTTGACTCTTTAGGATTAGTCCGTGGGGTTGACTTTGGTGGTGCTGAGCCGGGTCCAGTGAGAATCTCCTCTCCTTCAGCAAATGACACAGACCGGCGTTCTGAGGGTCTGTCTGCTGGGGAGTCCTTGCGCAAAACTGACTGCAAACCCCCCTTGACTCTGTTCATCGCGGGAGTGCTGACCTTGGATGGGGTTGAATTCTGTTGAAGGGAGGATCGGCGAGCGGTTGGCGCACTGCTAGAGAAAAGAGGCGTAGCGGTGATGGTGTCCTGGGATGGAGCAGGGTCTCCTGATTTCGCAGATTCTTGAGATAGATCGAGCATGGCCGGTTTCTTGCCAAGGGGGCTCTTAGTAATGCCCAATCCAAGGCCAGGTTTTGGAGCCTCCGATGCTCGTTCGATGCTTGGACGTCGACCAGAGTCGGAGAAGGATGGCACTCTCTCACGCTTACGCAATGCGGACGGGCTGCTACTAGGTGCCACCGTCTCATTGCCCGTCTGAGGATCGCCCTTGCCTGCTTTATTCGAGGAAGGAGTACCGGCAGCGTTAAGACGAGGCTCTTTGTTCGGTACAAGATCCTCCTGGCTCATCTTTCTCTTGCGCAACCGAGTTTCCGGGAAGTCGACATGTGTGGTGTCCGTTGGCGCTGTGGTTGGCTTGTCAGCCTCCACGGGACGAGCGTCGGTAGAGGGTTGGTCGTTTTTCTTCGTGACTGTGCCGTCTTCCTTCATTGTAACATCGCCGTCTCCGTCGCGGTTTTGTTCGCCATCCTCACTGTCATCTGTCTCCGACTCAGTCTGTCCCTCTTCATCATCTTCAGTCTCCTCTTCGGTCTCTTCTTCACTCTCTCTGCTCTCGTCTTCCTCCTCGTCCTCGTCATTGTCATCCTCCTGGGCTTGTGTTTCGATAAAATCAGTAGCCCGCGCGCTTTGAGATCGCGATCGAGTTCCCAGCGGTGACTCCGATCCGTCGCCTTGTTTCGGTTGACCAGATGGTGGGGATTTCGCCTCAGACATTCTGGTAATGGACCGCTGTGCCGAGCCCGCTCTGGGGACTGAACCTTGTCGAGGAGCCGAACCTTGCTTGGACCCTGATCCTTGGCTTCTCACAGAGCGAGGATGTGTCGGGGTAGGGGAGTCGCCCAGTTCCTGACTGCCCATGCGCTTGTGTTGAGGTGTACTTGCGACAGTGCTTCCCTGGCGAGCTTGCGAATCCTCCTCGTGGACGAGAGGCTTCTGGCCCCAGCGTGGCGGGGAGACCGGAATCTCCTTCTCAACAGACAACACAGGCTGATCATGTCGATGGTCCTCGGTGGAAGCAGTGTCTGCGGCCGCCCGGCCGTTGGCGGAAGAAGAAAAGCTATCATATCCTTGCGATTCCTCCACAATGGTCGGAAACTTGTGAACGGACATCTTCGCCTCTTCCTTCTTCATCTTCATCTTCTCTTCAAAGGTCTGGGCAGCCGCATCCCAATCTTGCGTCACAGAGGGGTATCTAACGGGGGCGTAGGGAGCCGGTTTCTGAATAACACGAACGGTGGCACGCTGGTCATGACCATCCACACGAGCTTTGCCATTGTCCACAAACACCTGGGAAACGGTCATATCGGCATCCAGATCGTCGGACTCATGATCGTCATCGAGGATTTTCTTGATATCTAGAGGTCTACCGCAATAGTCAGTCACTGAAAATACCCAAATAACCGCAGGCGACCATGTGCAGAATCGCAACTCACTCAGTATTGGGCCTCAGCTTCCTCCATTTCTCTTGGATCAACCCCGCCAATCCGCCCAGTGTTACCTCCTCCGGCTCCTCAAGCACAATCAGAAAGCTCACCGGCTTGCCGTTCGAGGAGTCGACCGAGCTCCGATTGCTATCATCCCGATCACGATCTCCGATCAACGAGCGCAAAAACGACGGGGCCGAGGATTGAGCCTGGTCGCGAGGGAAGACTTTCACCGTAAGCCGTAAGAACACCATGGCGTATGTGAGAAAAGCGACTAATAAGAGTATTTCAATTGAATTAAAAACGAGAAATCATCATCTGCAGGTGACAATCAAATGGTGGTGGTGATGTGATGCTGTAGGGATTTTTCTTTTCCTTTGCGATCAAAATTGAGGGGTGTCGGAGGGAGGGAGATAAAAGGGAAGATAAAGAAGAAAGTGGAAGGGGAAAAGATATTATATATCAAAACTGCATTTCAAGGAGGAGCACAGATCAAAAAAAGAAAAGCACAGTGAATGGCACCCAGGCCTGGTGAAGTTGGAGATGTACAAGAAGTGAATGCGAGCCGCTTCGGAGGCAGAAACAGTCGCGACCGACGCGGAGCAAAAAAAAGGCTTCACCGCCATAGATGGCAGAAGATTTGTGACATGAACACCCATGTGGATACAGGAAAATAGGTCAAATGTGATAGATAAGATAGAGTAAAAATGACTGATGCATCTTCTCCGCTCCATACATCCACATCCTGCGGGATGGTGACAATTTTTGCATGCGTGTTGCGCCGGATAACACTGGATCTGTAAACACTCCGGAATAGCTTCGCTCATTGCTGCTCTAGTGCGTGCATTAGCACTCGAGTCAGATATGCACGTTGTCAACAATACCGACTGAAATCTTCTACGAGGTAAGACAAAGGGGGTTTGTGTTACTCGGGTTCTTGCTTGCCTAATACATAAACTCAAAAGAAAATTCATTGTGCTCATGCAACTCTATGTAGCTACGACATATCACACTCGTCACGGCACTATTCAGGAGGAGTAAAGTAGCGCTTGAACCGATCGATCCTCGTCAGGTCCAAGTCCTGAATGACCTCATGGCAACTCATCAGCAGACTTGGGAATCGGACAGTCCAGAAATTTAGGTATCCTTCTGGCAGCCCGCCAATGTGCGCCTTGAGATGTTCAGACATGTCATTGTAATGGTTGCGCTTGTTTCGCAGCGCCCGCAAAAGGTCCAGCATCTTAGATCCCGTATACTTGCGCTGTTTGCCCAGGCTCTCTTTGAAGTCCCGGGGCAACAAACGCAAAAAGTCCATGTCCTCACCCATCACTTGGGGTGCAATCGATTCCAAGCACAACAGTGCGTCGGATGGAGGGTCACGAGGCTCGAATTCAAAGTGATCCGAAACATCGCAGAGGAAGCTGAGTCGGTCCGATGGAGGCCAGAAGAACGGGTGCATCAACACGGCAGTGGCGTCGGGGCTGGGATAATCAGTATAAGTCAAAATAGAAAAGATCATATGAATCTTACCGTTTTCGAGGATCCAAAGACAACATAGATTGTATCAAGTCGTGGGCTTCAAAAGCGTAGTCACCCAAACGCTGAAGGTCATCAAGATTATAATTTCCCTTCACGATATTCGCTTCTCGCATGAATTTGCCGTTCTTATCGAAGGGGTGACCGCCTCGTGTGAGAACATAGTAGAAAACGCAACCCAGTGAGAAAATGTCAATAGCTCGGGTAGCACGTCGGTTGGTTTGGGGGTCAACTACAGCCGGCTCAGAGGATTCGGTATGCTGTGATTCTACCCCTTGTATAGCTGAACTCATGTCGTCGTCCACTAGCAATTCTGGGGCCCGCCAACCAGATGTCCCTGCGGCGTGTGCTGTGGTGGCACGGAAAGAGCTCTGGTTATCCTCGAGCTTCTTGCACAGGCCAAAATCGGAAATAAGCAACCGCATGGACCGGGATCCCATGCGGCCCCGTGGCATGGCCACGAGGATGTTTTGCGGCTTCAAGTCTCGATGAACAATCTTGAGCGAATGCAGGTAACGGACACCACCGGTGATCTGACGCAGAATGTCGGGCATATCCAGTCCACTCTGGACTAGCTGTGGGTAGTCAAAAGGCCGCTCAACCACATCTTGCAACGATGCAGGACACAACTCCAAGGCAATATACAGGAAGCCAGTTGCTTGCTCTCGACAGAAGTATCGGATAACGTTGTTGTGATCGTCACTCTCCTGGAGCAAGCCAACTTCTTGTGAAGCGATATCAAAGAATTCAACAAGCATGCGCTTGACTGCCACGTCGCGTCCATCAAACGAGCCTCGGTACACAACAGTTCCATGACTGCCATGTCCTAACACAACATCGGTAAAAACCCGGAGCCGGCCAATTTGAAGGACGCCATCCATTTCGACCATCTCCTGAGACACTGTTCGGGACAGCTGCACATCGGGTTCAAGGCGAGGTTGGGGCTGAAGATTGTTCACCGCGTCTACCACACGATCCGCCTGATCCTTGGATTCACCATCAGAGCCAGGCTTCTTACCCCGCTTGTGATTCTTGCCTCCACGACGGCCGCGCTTGTGCTTCTTCTTAGGCTTGTCGGCGTCTTCCCCTTCTTCATCACCACTCGGACCAACTGACGGTTCTCGAATACGTACGCGCGGGGTACTTTCGGGTGAAAGATTAGATTCACCTTTCTTGGGCTTGGGAGTAACATCGCCCCCATTCGTTTCGTCGGGCACGTTCATGTTAACAGTAACGTTAGGTACCGGTCGGACAGGAGTACTGTCGTCCCTAATCTCTGGAGGGCCGACAGACGGTGTCGGCGGGGTGGACAGTGGTGGATCGCCATAAGACGAAATTATATTCTTCAAATCGAGCTTCTGTTTCGCTAGCTCTTGTATGTTGTGAGAATTGAAGTAAATGAAAGTGCCAAAGAATAGCAGCAAGAGTGTCACGAAGATGTCGATTGCATTGTCCCAGCCCTTCCGGATAATGGTGCTATGTCTAAGGGCTGGTGGCAGTGCCAGTTCTGATGGATCTCGTATCAAGTCTCGGGGGGGTATCGTTGGAAAATTCAGCACCGGACGACCCAGAGATACTAGGGATGTTGCGGCGGATGACTCGTGGCCCGTTGAGTGAATGAACTCCGACTAGGGCATCCCGCTGCTGGCCGGACGTCAGACTCATCAGAGGCTGTCCATCCCGGAAGTAATCTTTCTCGTAGCATTGGGCCATCTTCGCTCGCCCTGTGACAAGCGGGTAGGTCTCTTCGGACATGGCGTACCAACCGCCGGCTTCAGTGCAATCCATAAAAACCCGCGTATCTCTTTCATCCAACGAGCCATAGTCTGGGTCTGGGGGCTGAAGTGGTTGAGAAAGAAGAACCAATTGTGTAGGACCGTCTGGGGATTCGATGTTGCCGGAGCGAGCCACATCGAAGACCCGGACAACAGGGGAGGAGAATCGCTGCGTGTAGCGGGGTCGATCCATACGAGAATGGTCAAAGCCCAAAACCACACCATCATGCATACTGTATATATGACTCTGATCCATTGTCTGGAAGTATTGACTCTGGAGATCTATATCACGATTGTTGGACGTCCACTCGGAGTATTTCAGCGTACAGATTGAGTCACCCGTTTCGGTATTTTGGATAGCGACAGCATACTCGACACGACCTAGTACTAAGGTACCGGAAGTCGACTCGCATTCATCGGCATCAAAACCCTGACCGTCGACCTTCCGACACTCCTGGCCAGAAGTTATGGGGCCGCGGGAGCTAAAAACCCGCAAGATCGTTCCCGTCCGAGCATCAATGGTGTATAGAGTTGTCTCCTTTCGGGCCGTATAGGTCACGGCCGGGTCTGTTCCCGAGTAAGGAGTCTCATCTACCAACTCCTTGACGGTCAACCCCAATTTTTGCAACCCGCCATCTGGGCCAGGACTATAAATGTATATACTGCCATGCTGACTCGGTTCAACAATCCAGAGGAAATCGTCTTCGGGTTGTGTACGGTCGAAGCTGGAGCGATTGGCTCGGTGGTAAATGCTCTCGACCATGGGACTGCTTGGGACCTCGAGGGCCCAACGAGCAGCACCGGTCTTGCGATCACGGGCGTGAATGGAACCGTCGACGGTCGCCAGCAGGACAAAGTCCTCAACCTCCCAGTCCTGCAGAGACCGCGCATGAAGCTGCGGAGCCAGACCGGCAGAGGGACTGCTAGCCTGGACAGGAGGGGCTCGAACGGCGCGGCCGGAGCCCGCCAGAGCCAGAGTTGCTAGGGCGCTCGCATCGTTGGATTTCACATGGATAGAAGGGTGTTGGTGGTGTTGTTGTAAACCGGTCGGGCCCAGTGGGACCGACACACTCGAAGGCACAGGATCATGTTCGTGAAGCTGCTGCGGAGCGACAAGAACAGGGAGCAGAAGGAGGGCGACGCCGGCGGGGAGAGTCGAACGGGCGCCAGGCAGCCGCCACCGCATTGTGGAGGACTACAATGTGTGGAGGAGGACAAAATAGCAGAGGATGGATAAACGAGGTCTCATCAGTCACCGTCTCCTCGGGGGGAACAAAGCCGTTGATGATGAGAGCACAGATGGAATGAGATGAAAAGAAAAAAGAGAAAGCGAAAACGAGGGAGAGAAGGATTATTTTGGGGGCCAGCAGAAACGGGACGGAGCGTGCGGAGGGAAGGCCAGGATCGCTGGAAGGGAGGACGAGACAACAGCAGCAGCCAATAATGATCGGTCGTCAGGCTGACAGCCACAGAATCATTCCGCCACAGCGGAGATATTTTCACGAGTTGGGTATGACCACTACTCTGAGGATTTCACTTTGGACTGGATCAGGATAGTGACGGTTTTATGATGGAGTACAAAGCAATATGCAACAGTACGGCAGAGGACATCCAGCAGAAAGGAGGCAGATTGATCGCGTGTCGTGGAAGCAGAAAGAATTGATTGTGGGAGGCCTTGCGCAGGGGGCCGGACTGTGCCTCGGTGGATGTTACAGCAATGGGGCATTGTTACAGGATGATAAGACATGGGATTGGATGGGCATGGGCGATCTTTTCATGAGGATTCTATTGCCGGTTCTTCTGCTGCTTACTGTCACGCAATCAACCATCAAGCGCCATCCATTAACAAGCCTTTCTGGTTGAGATTTTTGATGCTAAAGGACGAAATAGCGCGATTTACGGCGTACAGCCCATACAAAAATAACCACCCAGCCTCCGCATGTTGAGGGTGGATCATTGGTATTTTAACCAATCGTGACCGTACAGTGGATCTCCCGCCCCTGTGCCGCTGACAGGGCCCAGAACGCACAAAGCAGACTTGGGGATGGAGCAGTCAAGATTGTCAAAACAATTGTGCGTCGAAGGTGGTATTTTGAAATATGGTGTAATAGCAATGAGATGGCTTGTCTAAATAAGCTCATTTATATAATAATAGCAATCAGCCAGGTATTCTGCTCCAAACGCCTCAACCCCCAAGAATTAAAGAAACCCTCCTATAACACCCATGGTGCAGAGCACAGTAAACATCGAAATATCAGTTGTAGATATACCATACCACATTAACATGAGAAGTGAAAGAACAAGACTGGCAAGGGGAATAGTAGTACAGGACTCTGTACAAGATAACAAATGGAAACTGATCACTGCGTAGACTTGATACGCAATGGATGTCCCCACCTGGTCGTCATCCTCGGGAGAGAGTATAACCTTCCCTTCGCTATGTACAGTCACCATGGCGGGTACCTCATAAACTCTGGGTATCTTTGACTTTCTGCTCTGCATCATCCTTCACCGAACAACGTTTTATGTCCCGAAAACCATCCAAGCCACGGAGGCGCCCCAGAAGGAGACCAAGAGGACTGTCAGGATTCCAGCACCGGCACGATCTCCAGTAGTTATTGGTTTCAGCGGCGCGGGCTGGTTCGTAGAGAGCCCAGCATTAGGATCGCCCTGGCTAGTGCCACCCGTGTCAGAAGTCAGAGGCCCCGTCTTTCTTGAACTTCCATTCTGGTGGGCAATCATATTGCTTGAGAATATGCTGAGGGCACTCATATCTGATTCCAATGATGCCGCTCCATCAAAAGTGGATTGATGCCACCGCCTCCCACAATTGTTCTTGTTTTCCCCTGAGCACTGCTTCGCTGCTGCTATCCCCGACTGTTGGATCTTAGGGATGATCTCGCCGGCCGTGTATGGGGCAACAGTGGTGATAAATGTCAGCCAAGAGGACAAGAAGCCCTTGAAGCAGTCCTGGTTTCGATCGCAACTCATATTCGGCTCGCAGGAAATCTCAGACATGACATCGCCACCGAACTCTTGGGGGAAGAACGTGGAGAAGGTAGTCTTCATCAGGCCATCAAGACCTTTCTTCCATTTATCGTCACCTTTGGTCTGTTCTCTCAGTTAGCCTTTCTATCACCTTCAGTGGCGTTGGCATAGGGTTTCATACAAAGTTATACATATATGCGGCACCACTGAGATACGTGCCATAGTTATACGTCCATTGCAGGTCCCCGTGGTCTTTGCATTGGGCCTCAATCGTTGTCGTATCCGCGATTGTCCAGTCGTCCTCCCGGAGCAACGGTGTTTTCGCGCTCCAGTCCCAGATCTTCTCCGCCCAGTCCGCATATTTTTGGTCGGTGGTATAGAAGGCCAAGCGGGCTGCCAGCTGGAACAACCCGCCGTTGGATATGGCATTCTTGGTCGTGTAACCCTTCTGGTAAGGATAAATCTGCCAGCGCAAGCCACCACCACAGTTCTGGTCATCCCAGCGTGGCACTTGTGTGTTGAAGACACCCTGTGCGAGAGACAACCATGATGGCTGGTCTTTTTGTTCGGTGAAGTTCAATTCCGCTGCGGTCATGGCTGCTAGACCCCAAAAGACTTGGTCATCGTTACCCAGGTCTTTGCTGTCGTTTGATGGGAAAAAATCGTTGTTGCCTTTCTGCCAAAGCATACCCTGCGTGGTAACATCGTTGTAAGAGGTGTCGCCGGTCCAGTACCAGTACTGGATAAGGGTCATGAACATGGCACCACCTTCCCACCAAGTGTCTTCCAACTTTCCAGGTATCTGACCTGACTCATTTCCGTGGTAGTAACTCATCATGTTGTAAGCCGCTGTCGCGGCCGCATTCTTGATGGATGCTAAAAGCCGATGGCCAATGTCAGTCACTGACTGACCTAGTGAATGCGACTATGATTTCAATGACTAAAACTTACTTTCATCATTAATATCAAAATCCAGCGCCGTGACTGCTCCCTGTCCCACAAGGAAAACGGTCAGGAACACCGTCCGAAGCCAAGTTGGCAGTATCATGACGCCAAAAGAAAGACAATTAATCCGAATACCGGCGGGGAGGCAATCATCGAATCGAAGAACTTGCAGTGGAAACAAGGGAGCGACAAAACGCGAAGAGTGGGGGAGGGGGAGAGAAAGACTGAAGTGAAAGTATGCAAGGCTGGAATGCGCCGTCAAAAGGACGATTTAGAAGACGTTCGTCGGCTGTTGTGGAGGAAATGAAAGAAAGACAAGAGCGACAGCCCCCATCCAATGGCACCTGTAGGCGTCAAGTCTACGGCAGGGTCCGGGATCCTGCCATCCTGCAGGAAGAGTTGAAACATGCACTGCCGCCCAAAAACATCCAAGATTATGCCTCGAAGCAGTGGCTGCTTGCGGGGAATTCTCAACTTCTCTAATACGGAAGAGGATAATGGACATGATCGTCAAGATTGGCAGTGAGAAATGACTGATCTCAAGATGCTTTTGGTTGTCTTTGGCCTATGCCGTCAATCTTGCGTTCTTTGGCCAAAAATAGCACATCTCTGCCTTGTGCTTACCCTGCCGGCTACGGATGTGGTTAAGCATCTTACCTTATACAGCCACTGTAGGATAAGCATTTGCTTGTCTTTCCATCTTACAGCTTAATAAACCATATCTTGAGTTATCTCCAGGCATAACATTTCAGTGTACAAAAACTAATCAAACAAGCATAGGCACGGCGCCTAAAAATGGCACGTTGATCAGGCTCGGGACCTAACCCCACACAATCCATACAGGGCTGTGTCGCTGTCAGTGCGCGTGGATCATGAAACCTCAACAAGAGATCCTACTAACTTAATATATGTCTATTCCCTATTTTCCTTTGATCGAGCTATCAAAAAAGCCAAATCTATCTATGTTGGATTTTTAATCTATTTTTTTCCGTTTCAATTTTTAAGAATTTGCGAGTCTTTGGGGGCGTACGATATATATTGTTGCACTGCCAGTCCTACTAATAGTGGCTCTGATAAGATGACAAATGCTTGAAAATACAATTTCATAAAAGATGAAAATGCGTGACTACATCTGCTTGCGCTTAATTTCTATAAACTCCTTTTTATCATCTACTGGCTTCTTTGGGCAATAGTTTTAGCAGACACCCTAGATGGTTCTTTATTCGAGAAGGTTACATGACCTGGTATTGAGTCATTGCCAGGGCCATGATAACCAGTGCTACAGAATCTACACCCCCTTTCCCTCCATAGGAATTGACCAGCTGGCTCGGTCTCTGGAGAGGACCTCTATGTTGCATCGATTCGGGTTGGCTTTCTCCCAGCCCAAACCCCTAGTTGCTTAAACCGATATATACCTACCCTACGAGATTCGTAAGCCAGTACATGAAAGACAATCATCAGATGCTTTTATCATCAACCGATCTATCCTTAGTTATTATGCTCGGAAAGAGCAGATCATCCACATTTACATCCAGTATGGTTTCAATTGACTCTTTTCCTTGCGCCAAGTCATAAAAATCACGATTTCATTCTATCGTCCTCCTTTACATGCGCTCTCTCCGGCGAGGTGCAGCCCGGATGATGTTGTCAACACGGAGAAGAAGCTGTGGAGGATATATTGTTAGCCATATGTCCCTTGAAAAGAACTCAGAATCAAATCTTACCTCGGCAGCTTCCGATGCGGAAGAAACAACAGCCTTCTTCAACTTGTAGCTCTCCACCACACCCAACTCACGCATGTCAGCAATTCCTCCACCAGGGGTCAGCAGGTCCAATCCGGAGCAGTTCATGCCGTTGTTGACTGCCTGTCGCAGACGGGTAACCAGGTCACTGGAGTCGAGACCAGCGTTGTCGGCCAGGATAGTAGGCAACTGCTTGAGGGCATGTGCGAAGGAGTCGACAGCCAGCTGCTTCTTGCCAGTTGTGTTCTGAGCAGTGTGCTCAACGGCCTTGGACATAACCATCTCAGCACAGCCACCACCCAGAGTTACCCGGGGATCCTTGACAGTTTGAGACAGGACGGCAAGAGCATCATGGAGGGAACGCTCTGCCTCATCGAGCAGCTGCTCAGTGGCACCACGCAGAACAATTGTGCAAGCCTGACCGGCAGCCACACCCGAGAACTTGATGAGAGTGTCTTCACCGACGATAACCTCCTCGATGAGATCGCACTGGCCGAGCTGGACTTGGTCGGGGTGATCGAACGTCGAGGCAATTTCACCACCGGTGACAAGGGCCAATCGCTCGATACCGTCGAAATCGGCGTGTTCAATGGACATGATACCAGCCTCAGTGAACAGCTGCTCGGGCCAGTTGTAGATGAGTTGACGGTTAACGAAGCAGTTGATGCCGTGAGACTTGATCCGCTCAACCTTGGCCCTCATCTTGTCACGCTCAGCCTTCTCCAGGTCGGCCAGCTTGCCGGTCGACTCGACCTTCACACGTGCACCAAAGATCTTGACCTTATCTGTGTCCATGGCGGTGTTGGCAACCAATATCTTGGCATTTTCCAGACGCTTGGGCTGGTTAACACCGATCTTCTTGTCGAGGATGAATCCCTCATCCAGGTAGGAGTCACTGAGCTTCCCACCGGCCTTCTTAATCACCTGGATATGACTGAGATCGGTCGAGCCCTTGAGACGGAGGACGGCATCACAGGCGAGGGTGGCGAAGTGGTCGCGGTCCTGGGCCAGGACCTTGGAGCTGAGTGTTGTGCGGGCAATGGAGTGGAGGTCTCTGCGGAATGCTTCCATATCCTTGCTACGGTCGACAGCGGCCTTCTCGAGGGCCTCGAGAGCTGCCTTACTGGCTATCCGGAAACCTTCGATAATAGTTTGGGGATGGATCTTGCGGTTCACCAGCTTCTCTGCCTCCCGGAGCAGCTCCGCCGCCAACACAGTGACGGATGTCGTACCGTCACCGACTTCGTCATCCTGCACCTTAGAGATGTTCACCAGCACCTTTGCCGCAGCATTATCGAGAGCAATAGCCTTGAGGATCGTAGCACCGTCATTCGTCACGAGGATTTCGCCGGTCGACCTGAATTATTGTCAGTGTGCCCACTACAACCCCGCACTTCGAAATTCATCATCCCACGTACGCTGACTGCAGGATCTTGTCCATTCCTTTTGGTCCCAGGGTACTCTTCACCAGGTCACCGACGGCAATAGCACCGACGAAGGCGGAAAGACGGGCGTTCTCGCCCTTCTCTTCGATGACATCGTCCGCAAAGATTTGCGTGGGATTGGCGAAAGACGCCTGTACAGTTAGTGTAAATAAATAAAACAAGCAATAAAATAGTCCTTGGGACAACATACCATTATGACTGTAAATGGATATTAAGATGGCTACCGTCACGGGTGAACTGGTAGCTCAGGGGTTGCTGTTCTTAAAAAGCAGTGGAGGATTATTGAATAATGCGGGACGTCCAGAAAAGTTGCGATGTGGTCCGAGCTCTAAAGCTGCTGGCAGACCGCCTGGGAACTGGGAGATTCTCTCGACCGGACGAAGAAGCCACACACCGCAAAGACTAGCGCTGCTGCTTGAGAGCTTTCTAGAATTGGTTAATTTATTCTCTATTTTCGCAATGGCTGAAATGGATGAGCAGTCGCGGTTATCCTCGAATAAGCGCCCCCATTCTTCCGTAGAGGCGGATGGTTCGTTCAAACCCTCTACAACGAGTTTAACCATTGAAACTGACCTGTAGCTCTAGGAGATGACGACTCATCCGATGATGATTTCGGCCCTGCTCTTCCCTCCGCAGATGCACCCAAGAAGAAACGCCGCAAGCTCCCTTTCGAGAAGGTCTACGTGAATGCGTTGCCCGCATCGCCTCGGTACTCGAAGTCGCTCATGCACAAGGATCAATTGTCCTTTGTCACAGTATCACCGTTTACAGATTTCCTTATTACAACTTCTATCGATGGAGTGGTTAAATTTTGGAAGAAGATGGCGGTGGGGGTGGAGTTTGTCAAGGAGTTTCGCGCCCACAACGGAGAGGTGAAGAGTGTCAGTGTCAGCGCAGATGGGAGGAGCTTTGCGACAACAGGGGCAGATAAGACAATCAAGATTTTTGATGTCATCACATTTGGTATGTGATCTGGTGTCACAAGTGTGGTGTAAATGACTGACTCGCCGTAGATCTACTGGCGATGCTTCCATTGGAATTCACGCCACGCTGTGTCTGCTGGGTGCACCGACGAGGTGCATCATTGCCGCTGGTGGCAGTCACCGATGAAGAAAGCAGTTTGATTCAGGTATTTGACGGACGGGGAGAGAACCCCACGCCAATGTACACCGTCAAGTCGATCCACCGATTTCCCGTGGCGGCCATCGCTTTCAACAATGCCTACGACTGCGTGGTTTCCGCTGACGACTCTGGCATGATTGAATACTGGCGTGCTGGCGACGGATCGTTTGAAAAGCCAGACAATGTTTTCGAACTCAAGTCATCAACCAACCTTTTCGATTTCAAAAAGTCCAAATCAACACCCTCATCGCTGACAATATCGCCATCGGGCGAACAATTCGCTACCGTCTCCTTCCCAGACCGACAGGTGCGGATCTTTGACTTTCCCACAGGCAAACTGTACCGAAAGTACGATGAGTCGCTGGCCACCATTACTGCTATGCAGCAGACAGGCAGCGCGATCTATGAACTAGACGAGATAGAATTTGGACGCCGTCTCGCCGTGGAACGGGAACTTGAGAACCCTGTTACAAGGCCCAAGATCAACGTTCTCTTTGACGAGTCAGGCCATTTCATCCTCTACGGTTCGCTATATGGTGTCAAGTGTATCAACACATACACAAACCGGGTTGTTCGCGTTTACGGCAAGGAAGAGCCATTCCGCGGCCTTAATTTGGGCATGTACCAGGGCCAACCCCAGAAGAAGGGTGTGGTCACAGTGTCCATGGCTGCAAGTGCCAACCCACTCCTCCAGGAAGCCGAAGAGCGCGACCCGATTCTCGTCAGCACAGCATTCGCTAAACTTCGCTTCTACCTCTTCACCAACGAAACAGAGGTATCCAAGTCGACACGCGACGTCCAAAACGAACGACCAACCCAGACAGCCGGCGGCCGGGAAGCAACCACCCAAAAGGCCAGTGAGACCGGCACATCAGCCGTCCTACACACAACACTGGGCGATATCCACCTCCGTCTATTCCCATCCGCAGCACCCAAAGCCGTGGAGAACTTTGTCACACACGCACGCAACGGCTATTACAACAACACCATCTTCCATCGTGTGATCCGCAAATTCATGATCCAGGGAGGTGACCCGATGGGCGATGGTACCGGCGGCGAGTCCATCTGGGGCGGCGAGTTCGAAGATGAATTCTCCACCCTCAAGCACGACAAGCCTTACACCTTGTCCATGGCAAACGCCGGACCCAACACCAACGGAAGTCAATTCTTCATCACGACGGAGAAGACGCCGTGGCTGGACGGTAAGCATACCATTTTCGGTCGTGCCGTGCAAGGGTTGGATATTGTGCATAAGATCGAGAATAGCAAGACGTACAAGGAGAAGCCGGAGGATGATATCAAGGTTGTTAGTATTAGCGTGTCATGATTTGTTTTTATTTTGTTGGTCTTTTATGAAGCGAAATTTTTCAACTAGCAACTGCATGAATCTTTTGTCTACATGTACAGTAAACTACAGTATACTGAGAGTATTTTTTGGAATATTTGAAAATGGGATTCACCATCACAAAGAAACGGGTTTCAAATAGAATTCTGCATGAGTATGGAGTAGCAAGACAAAAAAAAAATATTCATAATGATGCGCAGATCATCAAAGCAAGGAGGCATTCAGATAGACTCGGGTCAGGATCCCCACATGAAAGTCCACCAGCATAACAAAAAGAAGAAAAGAAATGCGAAAAGTACTATTCTGCAAAATATCGAAAGGAAGAGTAGCGAACAGAAAGAGTGCATGTCTTATATGTACTCTGTATAGGTACTGTTTTGACCGACTGTACTTTAAAAAAGAAATATGTTTTAGCCAACAGATAGACACGCGGAACGCCGGATATATGCAAGATTAGCGTAGCGTAGAAAAGGTAGTAAGGTTAAAGATCAGTATTTAGATGAGGTGGTGAAGTTGGAGGTATATTCAAGCCTGGCGAGCTTCTCATGGACCGATGCGCATGTTTAATTCGGTCTGGCTCGTGCGCTGGTGTTTATTTCCGCAGTATGTTTGCAAAGATCGTATTTCGTCATGGAGAACCAGCGAGTGTTGTAGACGTCAAGTAGTGAAGAAAGAAAATTTCGATGGACTACCGTAGCACCTCCCGGGTCTCGACATTCCTATTGTCCATACTCTCTGGGGTCTTCTGTAACCGCGAAGGCTGGTTGGACCGAGTTTTGGACGCTATCACTTCTGTGCGAGAACTGCTGGCGACAGAATCGGTATGGACATAATCAAGAGGAGGTTGAGCGAGAGCCTGGCTTCGAGCCCCTAATTGGGTTGGGTCTTGTGCGCGATTGAATAACAGCCCGCTACTGTTGCCGCTGCCAGATGTGCTGTGGTAAAGGTTGGGATGTTTGGCAGCATGACGACGTTTCAGCCACACGCCTAAAATGATGATGATGGTGAACGCGACAATCAGGACGATTACCATGATCACCCACTGATAATGACCGTCCCACCTGTAACCAATCAGTGAGACAACACAGTCGGAAAAAAGAATCAAAGCGAAACCTACCAGCTCTGGGGCGCAGAGTTGGCCTTTACGGCCGCGCTAGAGGTTGCAGTACTCGCTGCCATGGTAGATGAATCGGTGGGTGAATCTGTGGTGGTGGTAGGTGTGTTGGATGTGGCAGCTACCGAGTCTCCCGATGTATCATCCTTGGTTTTTCCCCCAGACGAACAATAATCGTTAAACCATGTCTGAAGCAACGAGCGATCGGAAGAACTGGTGCAGGTGTCGTCGCAAGTCCCGTCCGGAGAGTTATGCAGCTGGGAGATCAAGGCCGACTGACAAAAGCAAGAAACATAGATGGATTTGTCGTTCTCGGGGGCTTTAGGGGGCACACACCCACTCTGGGCCTGTTGGAGCAGGGAACAGGAGAGTCCACACGCGGGAAAAGAATCGGAGGCGGCGGAAGGCAGGAGGATGGAGCTCTCCGCGAGCACGGTGGTGGAGAGCGATAGAATGAAGGAAAAGATCGCGACAAAAGAGACGAGCGAAAAACTAGGCCTCGTAGTAGCGGCCCTAACAGGGTTATTGGCGGCCCAGGCCAACCGGCGATGTGCCATGACGACGACTTTTAGTCGACTTGGTGGAGATCGTCGGGGGGATTTTGAGACTAAAGCGAGTGAGAAATCCAGTTACAGGAGACGGCCCACCATGATCCAGCAGGAGCAGATAGAGTTATCACGAAACGAGGGACTGAAGATATCTCAATGAGTGTTTTAACGAGAGATGGAAAAGATGAAAAAAAAAGAAAAAAGGACAGAAAAGAAAAGAGGAAAATAGAGGGATGAAGAGGGCCGCAGAGAAGAAGAGTCCAGACACGGCTGGAAGGCGACCCGAACGCAGCCGGCGAGGGAGAGGGGATATTGCACGGTGTCTTCCCTGTTTCAAACTCCAATATCGCCTGGGAAGGAGGATAAAACATCATCTCACAGATCCCAAGTTGCAGATGGTGTCAGTCGTCCAGAACGAATCCGTCGTGAAGCCACAGGTTGCAACCCAACAACCCTCATCCCCCGCATGCGTCTGCCCGCCTACGATGTCACGATGAACCGTTGACCCGTCAGGCCGGATGGTTGCAAGTTGGACAGAATCAGAGCGCATATTCAATGGCTCTTTGTCCATAATTCCATTGTGTTGGTTCTACGGGTTCGATCGACGTGCCGGAGCTCTGGAGAACTCGTTTGCGATGGTCTGGTCGCATCGCGAGTTCACGATGATTTCTGTCAGTCAGGAGCAAAGAGCCACTACATCCTATCCTCGACTCTTGGACCTTTTTTACCTTCCTTCAAGATGCGATAAAGTCTACAATCGATTGTGATGCCGCTTGACGTCCAAGCTGTTTAACTTTAACATTGTTGACCTGTTCCAACGGGAAATGATCCACGGATCGTCCTTGCGATGGACCCAGATCTTCACCGAGACACGGTGATCGGACGGACGGATTCTTGGAAGGCCAAGAAGGTTCTTCGAAACGCCGACAGGGAAGAATGCTTCTGGTGATCTGTCAGTTTCTGCATCGCTTTTAAGCTCGGCCAGTTGTTTCTTTTGTTCTGGAAGCCGGAGTCGCTGCGTCGATCTGTGCGACCGTCTGCATTCCAGCCTTGACGGGTTCGGCCAGACAACACCATCAGCTGCTCTTCTGTCTATCACTGCACACTAACTGCTAACTTGCATTTGCTATACAATTGTCCTATTGGGACGACATAATAACCACTTAATGATCAAGGCAGAACAGTCTTATCTCCATCGCGGAGTACATATATATCTCCGTGCAAATTTCCGAGCTGTATCCAACAAAAGAAAACCCTCAACATCTCATATGACATATTGCTCATCCTGAAGGAAGCTGCTCTAAGCACTAAAAAGGATGATCAGCAGAACAGCGACGGAGTTGAAGACCGGAGATTACGCTTATTGCCATCTGATGCGGAGTTTATTCCGTTAAATCCCGCATACAATGGAGATAAAGCTCTAGGATATAAAAGCTGCTATTCCAATTGCTAAATTACTGACATTTAGTGAACTTCATCTATACTAACTAACGGATATCCAATCTACGACCATGTCTACTCCCCAAGTTTGGCTCATCACTGGTGCTTCCTCCGGCTTAGGCACTGTCCTCGCCGAAACCGTCTTAAAAGCCGGCCATAAAGTGATTGCGACAGCCCGTGATCCTGTCAAAGCAGCCCAGACACATCCCCAGATCGAAACTCTCGGTGGAAAATGGCTACAACTCGACATCACCCGGCCAGATACGAAAGAGACTGTCGAAACCGCTATCCGCGAAGTTGGTCATATCGATGTTGTCGTGAATAATGCAGGGTACTCGTTGCTGGGTAGTATAGAGGATATGAGGTATGCCAACTGGCTGGACGAATATAACAAGCTTCCTAACACCACACAGCGAAGAAGAAATCCACCAGCAAATAAACACCAACCTCTACGGCCCGATTCGAGTGACCAAGGCTGCCCTCCCATTCATGCGCGAGCAAAAGTCTGGCACAATCGTCAATGTCGGTAGTATCGCAGGAATCCAGGGGTATCCATCATGTGGTCTCTACGCAGCCAGCAAATTTAGCCTCGAGGGTACGTGTCCATCTCCAATCTAGAATATCCAACTAACACCAAGAAGGTTTATCCGAAGCCCTCTCACTAGAAGTAGCTCCATTCAACATCCGAGTCCTCCTAGTCGAACCAGGTGCATTCCGTACAAACTTCCTCTCTGCATACCTCACACCAGCCGCCGGATTGAACCCAGCATACGAAGGAACCGCAATCGATCAAATGCTGCAATTATTCCGAGACAGCAACGGCAAACAACCTGGTGATCCGGTAAAGGCTGTTGAGCGTATCTACGACGTGGTACAGGGTACAGGATTGGGAGTCGGGAAGACGAACTTCCTTCGACTTCCCCTAGGAAAGGACTGCATGTCTCGGGCCCGAAGCAAGCTGGAGGGAATGCTCAAGAATCTCGATGAAATGGAGGAGATAGCCAACAGTACTGATCTTGCATGATCTTCGGATGTTTATTACAGTTATGACCTTGCCCATGACCAATTTTTGCTAGATTCGTTTTATTTCGCTGGGTGTATATACAAACGAATACAAGAAACAACGAGAAGATATAGATTTTCTTGATCACAATACATCTTGAAACTTCGCCATATGAATAACTGGCCCTTCGATCCTCCAAATGCCAGCTTCTTGTCTACCTACCCAACTACATGGCATAGATTCTTAGGTTGGTTTACCCAGAAACCTACAACACAAACCCGAAGGATTGATTTGAGAATACCAGACGCCTGATATGGCCAAATTATTGTTTACGTACAGAGAAGGAAAAAGGTACATGTTTGGCGAACACTAAATGAAGAAAGATTGATTGACTAGCTGGTTAGAAGATTCCCGAAATACCCCAAATCCCAAGACTGAATGTTCATCAAAAAAGCATCACAAGAAAAAAAAAAAAAAAAAAAAAAGGGACCCCCCCAAGACAGTATCAGCGCTGAGGTTTCTCTAAGCCTCCCAATCGCCATGGACCCTCAAAAACTCTTCTGTGCCGTTCTTGTACGCGGTTATCAACATGAAGATCAAATCATCTGAACGGACCCAGCTCTCCCCTGGCACTTTCCCCATGTCTCCTGGACGGACCTGGGAAATGGTCCCGTCCTCATTCCTGGCCCAATGGCCGAATTCGACATCTTTCGTAACCCCGTCAAATGAGATATCGAAAAGTTTGCGATTGAGCTCGGCTACCATTCCTGGAACCGCTTTTTTTTTAAAATTTTTTTGTAGTTGTTTTATATTAAAACTGTTTAAAACAGTATAATCGTATACTTTTACAATCTTTTTCTGGCCGATGCCGAAGGCTCGGCCAACCCCCTGCTTTTCCAGGGCTTCCGTGTGGGGAATGTCAAAAAGATGGACGTTCCTGCAGAGTGCCTGCAGGTTTGAACCCGAAGAGTTCACATAGTACGAGCAAACTAAGACTGTCGCCGAGTCTGAGCTTGTACAGAATTTGTGAACGAGATCATCTCGCTCATGCTGCGTCATTGACGCGCATAAAACATGGGTGTCTATATTTGGAAGACACCTGCATCCATTCCGTTTATCAATCTATTAGAGCCGGCGTGTATGAATCAAGGCATTATGAACTGGTGTCACTTTGACTTCGAGTTGTAGGTGTATCTGTTGCATATTTCCTTAGATGCATTTGCTATACCAGAAGGATGTACTTACTCTGCGCGACTTTTGATCATATCTCAGTATGCAACAAGTATGTGATGAGCTTTTGGATGATTAGAATTGGAAAACTTTATCATCTTTTATAGATTAGATGATGGTGAACGTCTATGGATGTGAATATAGGTGGTGATGGAATTATCTTAGGCAACAGATGCCTGGATTAACATAGACAGGTGAATATCCAATATTTCCCTCATGGATTCACCACCATCTTCAACAAACACCATAGCCCATCTATATACAATCATGTTTTATTTTATTTAATTACTAGATTTGAGACCACATTGTCTTTTGCTGTCAGTGTCCGGGTGGTGCCTGGATAAGAGAGCATCTCGGTGCTTCATGGTGGGAGAGGGAAATAAATGACTGTAAAGCGAGGGGAGGATGCTGCAGTCGATCATGTCAGTGTTGTATGAAGAGCAGACGGAGTCCTGGTGGTCAGAAGGGAAGTATTTTTCCAGATGAACAGGTACATTGTACGTTAGATCGCTGGTGCTGCTTTGGTGAGGAGATATAGTCTAGATGATGGATTATAGCATGATAAGCGGCTGGTTGTAGACTGGAATATTGTGAGGCAGCTGGATCCTACTAACATCTTCCCACCTGCCTTCTTACCTTCCCATTTCTCCATCTTCCATCTTCCATCCTCTACTTGCTGTCTACCATCAAATGGCTTCCCTTTCGACACTATACTGGATAGCAGTAGCAATCCTGTGCATCGCAATACTTAACTCTTGCCTAGTAAGGAGAATAATCACCAAAATCCAAAAATTCAAAATCGACAACATCTTCGCAACCCTCGAACACCACCTAAAGAAAGCAGACCGATCTGAAGTCGCAGCAGCAATCCGCAAAATCGCCAAATTCTGCACACGCACAAGCGAAAAAGAACAGCAGATTAATGGATCACAAGATGGGATACTCTTGTCAAGAAAGCGCAGTCTATCGCACACCGCGAACTGTACCTATCCGAAAGAGGAGACCTGCTGTGTCAACGATCCTACACCCAGGGATTCACCGATGACGAACTCGAGACATTCAAGGCTATATAAGAGGAGATCAATGGCATCGAGGCTAGATACAGCCAGGTCCGAATGGGCTGAGAAAAGCAGCCAACAACCATCTGGTGCTTGGACCAGAGAACACGATATCATGTTTGAGAACTGGTGGGAGGAAAATGTCGATGAATGCAAATCGAATGGAGGCTGCTGCAGTCGACTATGCCAGTGTTGCAGCAGATTCAGACGGGGATATGATAGTCAACAGGCAACGGAATATTCAGAGGCATTCATTGTACGGCAGAGTGTGGGTGCTGTATTCGATGGAGGGGATATTACGAGCCAGACGAGAAGGAGAGAAGGGATCAAAAGTGGGAGACGAACTTGTCTCTTGTGTAATTTTTGTATAAATAGTTCTATTCTTTAATATAATCGATTACATTCTCTCAACAGCAGACTTGCCCGTCAAATGTCTCTCGCTGACAATAACCCCCCGATATCGCATCCTCCCCTCCTCCATCATTTGATACGCAGCTTCAATGCCACCCTTGGTCATCGGCCAGCTCATCACGATAGGCCGGATTCCCTTCAGCGAGACAAAGCGTAGCATCTTCCTGACAGCCAGCTGAGAAGCACCAGACGATCCTTGGATTCGGATACCATTGGACACAAGAGCCTGGATAGGGAGAGGCGGTGCTTCAGAGCTGACCGTCAAGAGATGAATAGTGCCAGAATGAGCGACGAGGGGAAAGATCCTACATCAGTCAGTATACACGATTCAGAGAGATGGAGAGACTGACTTGGAGAAATGAGGCGCACCACTGCCACACCACAGCAGATGCTGGACGGGCTTCACTGCGGTCTCAGGGACGCCTTCTTCAAGGACGTGAAACTCCTTCGCCCCGAGCCCCGTCACGACCTCTCTTTTATCGCTCTTCGATCCAAACGCAACCACGTCGTATCCCAGCGCAGAGGCAAACTGGACAGCCATATGTCCTATCCCACCCACGCCTTGAATCCCAACTCGATCTCCCGGTCTCAGATCGTACGACGTCAAGGCATCCCAGACTGCAGCACCACCACACATGAGGGGAGCAGCATACTGAGGCTCCAAGATATCAGGCAGTTTGACCAACATACTCTCATCCCAGACAGCATGGGTAGCAAACGAACCGATCTTGAAAGCATCAGTCCCGTACGGCTCGCGTTGCTCACAATATTGGTCCTTGTCTGGGATTGTCAGTAAGCCTTCCATCTTAATTACGGACATACTCACCAGTAATGCAATAGTCGCACTTCCCACACACTTTCTGAACCCATCCGAATCCAACTTTATCGCCCGTCTTGAAGGATTCAACTGCACTTCCAACGCCCCGAACGATTCCTACACCCTCATGGCCTAACGCGATAGGCTTGTTCTTGTATAGCCGGTCTGTCCCGCAGAGTCCGGCATGCGTGATCTCGACAAACACTTCAGTGGGCTGGATGGTGCGTCTGACAGTGTCAGGGACGACGTTGCCGCTCTCTGAGCCGCGGAAGATGTTGAATTCGACTGTTGACATTTTTCTTTATATTGAACCTAAGTTTGCTATAGTAAACTGTGTCTGGGAGCTTGGGCTGTATATAGTTATGCTGGGAATGAAGTCATCATCACTTAATGGTTGGACTATTGGATCGCATTTATTGTCCGTCTGACAAAAGCATGCGTCAATATGCAATTAACTGTTGCTCGAGTATTTGATAGGTACCTTATTTATTTTCATTCAGTTCTTCTCAACTGATTAATGTTGCACTTTATGGGTCTTCTGTATGGCTTTATATAGCCTCAGATTATGTACATAGATGAAGTTAACAAGAGCTGCCCAAAGTAGTGTAATTATTACATATCCAAGCCATCCACTGTAGACTGAATATTCTTTCCATCCCATAATTTGCCATCCATCGTACTGCAGATACTCTGTACTCATCCCTTTTTTTATAAACGGACAAAACAACTACTCGCTTCATTCTGCCCATCTCCTGGATTCATATACCACTGGCTATATTTATAAGCGACACTATGCTCATCCTTACATGGATCCAATTGCTACTGGCAGTATACATCGTCCATATTTCCTCAAAGTACTTTCTATCCAGGTTCAAGCAACGGTATGCCAAATTAACCATTTTAAAAAGACTATATCACTAATTTTATATGATACTAGAAATAAGAAACATCTGTCTATTCTCCCAGTTCACCGGCGCAATCAAGAGAAGAGTGGTATGGCTGTTAAAACATGCCGCATGCTATACATAGTACTTCACTATCGAAGAGTCCCTAAGAGTTTTCCTGGTGTTGCAGGTGATGTCAAGAGTGAAGGGATTGTTTGATTCTGCTGTGTTCTCTACATGTGGTCGTTTGCTGTATACTCTTTGTTGAAATGTTTAGAAAAGACATGTACAGTACATACTTGGAAAGATGAAGCCATTGCTCAACGTTGTTTCTATTGCGGTATATCAGTTGTCATTGTTGAATTATTGTTTAAGCTAAATCAGTCGCATTTTTGTATTCATCCTTTTTCAGGGAGCTACTTATACACCAGACCTAAGTACTCATCTCAATATCCTCATCAGATTTTCACAATTTGTATAGAATCCTACCTTTGCTCTCTACGCGCCAAGAGCGAGCACTGACCGGCCCGCCCCGCTCCTCTTATTGTGTCCCGCATCTCCAGCTTCCACCATCTCACACTCCTTCTCGCCCTCCCATACCCACCCATCATGACCGACTCATGTTCATCCAATCCCTCAAGCGCCAGCATGAACCCCCGCCTCCTCTCTAGCATATTCACCTCCCTCGGTTCCCGCAGCTGGGCCTTAACCCGCACCCTCAAGAGCGACAACCCAATGGACATCAAGGGCGAATTGCGCGGCACGGCAACCTTCACACCGCTCCGAGGAAACAACAACAATGACGTCGTGTATCGCGAAGAAGGCGAAATGCCCAGCACGGTCGGAATGGGCATGGCGGGCCTCCGATGGACGAAGAAATATATCTGGCGCTTGGGCGAAAAGGGGAATATCAGTGTGTGGTTCGTCAAGGTCGGGGGTGAACAAGACGAGGCGGATTACCTCTTTCATGAATTTGATTTTGCCGGTGAAAACGCAGATAAAGAGAAAGAAACGGATGACCCGGTTGTCACCCCACCTGCGCCACCGCTGCTTTCGAATTCAGGCCGGGAGACGACGGTCCTTATGGCGCGCGGAAACCATTTGTGCATTAAGGATATGTATCGAACGGCGTATGCGTTTCGGATCGATCCCGAGACTGGTGATGTGTTGAGCTGGTCGAGTCGGCATATGGTCAAGGGGCCTAAGAAGAACCAGGATATTGTCAATTTATACCGGTTGGAGGGGTGATTTTCGTCCAGAGAAGTTATCGTATCGATACTACCAAGACTGAAGATTTGCGGTGTCTAAAGAACGCCTGACAACCAAGACGAACCAAGACCTATCACTTCGATCTATCACGGGATTCAATCCATAACAACTATATTTATATATGGAGGCAGTGAACAGCCGCATTATATGGTTTAACAGATGGTTGTTAGCTCGAGAGTCTCCAGCTCTAGATTGTTCGCGACAGATCAGATTCACTACAGACAGTATATGGCAACAGCAGGCAATTTCATTCAGATCTAGATTAACTATTGCTTTAGGAGTCATGTGATTAGTCGCATTGAGGAATAACCTCAGTAAATGAACCGATACCCAGTTGCTTTTATGTTTCGTTTCCTTCTGCAGTCTGTAATAGTCATTATTCCTTCTTCTATCCAACTAACATGCATCTTCACATGCCATATATATCCTCATATCATGATTTTCATAACCAAACGTGGAAGTCATAACCAACGTCTGTCTGCAAATAAACTGTTCACAGAGTGTATATAAAGTCCGGCCTCTTATCACCTAGGGCTGAAATCTGGCTAGGAGTCAGTCCCTCAACCCAGTGATCGCGGTCTCCACGACGACGCTTGCGGTTCTCCCGTATCAAAAGGTAATATTGCAACGTGGAACATCCTAGCAGGAATATCACGAGGTATCCGAGGACGACACCGTGACCGGGGTAATAGGTGGGTTTGTCTTGGCCGCGGTAGATGTTGGAAGCGACGACTCCGTTGAGGTTTCCCCAGCCGATGACGATCCCTAAAGTTACGCCTCGTTTGTAGACACCTGATCATTGAGTTAGACAAGGAGGATCTGACGCGGAATAATCATAAAACATACCCTCGGTATTGTTGCTACACCAGGTGATTGTATTAGCGACACAAGGGTAGATACCCATGGCACCTAGGAATGTCCCTGCATATTGCACACCGGGTGAATTGGAGCCGATGAGCATGCAGAAACCTGCAATGCCTATGAAAGATGTGAGTATGTTGCAAAGTCCACGCTGTTTCGTTCGATCGGCAATGAATCCGACTGCGACGGTTAAAATGGCTGCTGCTGCGTACGGTGGGACACTGAGAAGTTGGGCTTTGATTTCGGTGTATCCTATATCTCGTTAGTCTGCTTACCCACGGTTCGAGGGTGAGTAAAGATGTTATTACCCTATGAGATGTTAGTATTTGGTAAAGCAGATGGTATGATGGCACTTACTAGCTGGTTGATGATAGTCGGGACAAACAGGGAAAACGCATACAACGTGCTGTCGGAACCCATGTAGATAATGGCGAAGAGGTACGTCTTGTAATCCTTGATACTGGCCCAGAAGTAATCCCACTTAAGCTCCTCACTCTCAGCACTACCCTGCTGGTCGGCTGCAAGACGGCGGAGGACACGCTTCTTGTCAGCGTCCGACAAGAACCTGGCCTTGTCAGGAAAGTCATGGATCATCCAGAACGACACGATACCAATAAGGATGGTCGCCAGACCTTCCAGAATGAAGATCCACGACCAACCCGATTTTCCACCAATTCCATCCATTCTGCCAATCGCAGCGGCCAGAAGACCACCGAAGGATCCAGCAAGGGCAGCCGAAGAGAAGAAAATGGCCATCCGGACACCGAATTCCGACCGTTTATACCAGCAGGAGAGGAAGTACCCAATACCAGGGAATAGGGCGGATTCCGAAAGACCAAGGAAGAATCGCGCGGCCATGATTCCGGCATAATTGTGGACAAGACCCATGCAAGTCATGCAGATTCCCTAGACAACAAATCGATCAGCACACGACAACAAAGTATTTATAATCAACGTGCAGTACTCACCCACAGAATCATGCAGATGGGAATAAAGATCTTGGGCGTTGTTCGCTTGAGTAACACGTTGGTCAATGGCTCGAAAACCGAGTACGAGACGAAGAAAATAGTGAGCGCTGCATTGTATTGGTTGTCGGTCATGTTGAGATCATCCTCCAGTCCAACGAGCTTTGCATTGCCTATATTCGTTCTGGTAAACATTAGCACGCCTGTCGGCCAAGCCAATACAACTGAATGATACACACCGGTCAAGGAAGGAGATGAGATAGAGCAAACTCAGCCAGGGAACCAATTGCAAGTCGAGTTTCCAAAGCAATTTACGATCCTAACTCGTGCGCATTAGCCATAAATCCAGAGTAAGGAGACGAAAATTAACAAAAGTTCGTAGTCAAAACAAACATACAATCTTAGCCCGTTCCTCCTCGCTCAACCCCGCATCCGGGTCCTCGAATTCCTCCAGTTTCGAGTTGTAGGTGACATCTCCAGGCTCGATGTCCTTTGGAGAGCGTGCAGAGTCTGGCTTTTCGCTTGGTTTTTCATCAGACTTGTCGATTGGTTTCTCTGACACCTCATCTGGGTTCTTATATGTCTTTTCATCATCAAGATGTGCCATGGTCAATGGTTGTTGGCAATGCTCGCAATCAGAACAAAGAGAGACTTGACAAAGAGATGGAGACAGTGAGAGGGGGGGAAAGGGAAGAGAGGGGGGAAGAAGGGGAGCTCTTAAGAGTCAGGGCCCCAGACGTCATGGACAAGGGGGTCCATTTTCCATTCCAATCCAACGTTGCAATAACCCGAAAGGATACGTGATAAAGAGCGCAGATCTGTTAGACAGGAAGCAAGGGACAAAGACATAAATTTCCGCGAGAGAGAAAGAAGCAAAACCCAAGAGTTTCGGGCTATCAAGATTCGAGTCACACTCGCTCTGGGCCGCGCCGATCCCCAGGTTATTTTACTCAAAGCTCCACGGTGGAACTGAAAATACGGGCTTTTCTTGCGGGGTTGAAGACAACCAGGGCTCAAAGCGTTGATCCTACGATGATTATTGGTTCGAGCTTTTGGCCGGCTCAAGGACTCATTGGGAATTGTCGCTTGTATGATTTTTTATCCAGGACTATCTTCTCGTCTAAAGGGGTGCTAATGTAGTGATGCTGATAGTCTGCAATGCACGGCACACCCTGAACTTGCATCTTGCAGCGAAATAATCTCAAACCCCGAAGATAAAACACCCACGTTCGCTACCTTCAATTAAGTTGACAAATCGTCTTTTGGAGATACAGTTCCTCAATCCCAGCTCGAATCTCCGCTACTTATCCCATCGATCCAGTCTGATTCTTGCTAGAAGCCTTCAAAAACCTAAATTTACACTGCCGAAAATTGGGATGAACTTTGAAGAGCTCATATGCCCTGGCTGCCATCTTGATTCCGTGGAACCGAATAAAGACCTCCCCGGCCACGTGGCCATCATTAACACGTTCAACATAGTCGCAGTAAACCGATTTCTTCAGCACCCGGCAGACCTCCGCCGTGAGAGACTCACGAGGGCCGTAGATAGCTAAAGTCCTAGTGTACCCTTCCTTGATCAACCGTTGCATCTCAGCAGTAATCGGATATGTCGGTGTGTTGACAAGAGTAACCCGGGCTTTTCCCATAGCGGTCCCAATGCGTAGTCCCGCTCGAGAAAGACCGAGAAATCCCATTGCATCGTTCTGTGTCACAAAAACCACGATCGCGGTCGGTGATCCCGTCAGATGGCTTGTCTTGAGCAGACGGGCGGAGTAGATCTCCCCAGGGATCATCGATAAGATCTGACCCATGTCCGTTTGGATTGGGAAGTTTTCGATCTTGACAGTTCGATAGACGTCTTTCTCTCCTTTGGAAGGGATATATCGTATGCCATACTGAAATACCCAGAGATCGGCAATGGGCTCGCGGGAGAGAATATTGGGACGATACATAAAGGCGTCGAGTTCATCATTATCATTCTCGAAGACACTACAACCCTTGATAGCCCAGTGAAACTTTCCATCCCAAGGCCCTGTTGCTATTTTACTCCTCGGTCCAGTCGGGATAGCGTTGTTTTGACGGGGTTGAACGTCGGCAGTAGGCTTCTGTGTAGTGCAACAACATGTTAACCCAACTCATCCCAACACAGAGCAGACCTTGGGGACACAGAGAAACAACACTCACTCGCTCCGGCTCCAGTACAGGAATCATGAGGTCGTCCAGTCCACCATCAAGAAGTCCACCAGTCCCAGCAGCAAGCTTCGCACGAAGAGCAATCGCATCCGTCTGTTTTGGCTGCAAAATCGGCACTCGAATATCATCCAAACCACTATCCATAAGATTCGAGCCTCGCGCTTTCACCTCGGTGGTCACAGAAGCCATACCAGTTTCGCTGGCCTTGTCTGTGTACTGAACGGGAGGTGACGATTTAGAGGCTTGAAAGATCGACTGGATCTGAGCGTCAATTCGCCGGTGGAGAAAAACGTAAAGGAAAATATAGAAAGTGAATACGATAAGCAGATTTGTGGCGAAGGTGTTGAAAGTGTCCAACACACCCACAGAGGGTTGGGGAGCTTTGCAACCTTCCATATTAGGAAAGGGGAAGGAGGGTGCTGGTTGGTTGGAGGAAATGTTGAGGTTTATATCCTTTTCTACCCAGGGCGATAAGGAAAATGTTGAAGAATTAAATATAGACAGAAAGGAGGATCGGAGAAATAAATACAGAGGATGGAGGGGAAGAGGAGGAGGATGAGGAGAAATGTGAGGGTATTTAAAGTGTTGGAGATAGATAGTGAGGCTGGGTGGGAGATCAGGAGACTGAAGATAGAATGAGCTGGGAGAGATTAAACACTCAGTAGAATGATACGAGTATGAGTTTCAGTAGACCTTACATCTCATTCCTTGCCTCAAACTCACTGTCTTCTCATATCAAAGGATTTACTAAAGAATCACTGGACAAACAGTCATGAGAAATGATATCTCACTAACATAGCACCCTCCAACCAATCCCACATCATCTTAGCATTATTTGACTTCAGGTAGATTTACTGAACCATGGCTGAAGATGAACAGCACCTGCTTTGAAGTAGAGCTTGTATGAAAGATAACATCGACATGATTTAAAAATTCCATTCTCAGATACACTTATCCCAAAAGTATTTACATATCAAACTAGAATGAAGTATATTAACAATTTGCCTCATAATCCTTTCGTGAATCCATATTTCAAAGTATCGTAGCATTCAATGATACTTCCTATCCCAAAAATTCTCCTTGGGCCAAAGTAATCCATGGCGAGTCCTCGTCCCAGCAGCGCTGCATCAACTTTCGTGCATTTTGAATCTGCGAACGGCAAAATATGTTAGCAATGGACTTGAGCTGTATTGCGAAAACTGGTAAACGGCTATCTCACCTGTTTCATGCCCGTCTTTTCCAAGCTCCTGAACCTTTCCATAATTTCCATCCTTTGCTGAGGATCTTGAGTTTCACAGCCTGCTGTAAACAGTGGAAACAAGACCCCGACTTCGGCAGGTGTATTCGTTTTTATTCTGCACAGCGCTTCGATAAGCTGGTCCAATGCCTCTTTGACCGGGGAGGAATATGGAGAGGTCCCCAAAACGCGGCGATGGAGATGAAGTACTCCTGCGAATCGAAACGCCCGATCAATAGCAATAATGTCCGTGGATCCCGAATTTTGGTAATGCTTTCCACTGGCATGGGCCCGCGTATGTACATACTCCACGTCTGTGATCAACGATTCGGCCTCAAGAATCACTTCATCCGGTGGTCTCCAGTCGGAGCGGAAAGTTCCCATCTCGTCAAAACGTTGATTGTCGCATTGGTGAACTAATTTGCCCAGACGCGACAGAAACACACCGGTTCGTGGTGTAAAACCAGTAAAGCAGTCAATGCAGAAATCGTCATTCCCCCTTCTGGAAAACAGGTAGTTAAAACAGAATGGTATGTGAGTAATGGCGGTTCATTGAGTCGACAAGACAAAGCTCCCATGATATCGATGTATCCTAGCCAGCGAGCAAAAAACGCTCCAATATGATTTCCAGGATATGCCATTTGCTCTCCATGGGCATTGAATAGGTCACGGGCAAGTTTGAGGTGGCTTTGCCAAGGGATTGGTACCTCGAAAGTGCTGGGAGATATGATCTTCAACGAGAGAAGCATGATAGCCGTCGCCAGATGACTGTCGGTAACGTTTTCGTGCGGGTCATCCAGGGCCAGACGTAGAGTCGGAAATACATTGCTAACCCAGTGCGCAATTCGATTGGAAGGCTCGGGGTGGCCCAAATATCGGGCACGGTGACTGGCCGAATATGCCAGCGTGAGGTTTAAAAGATTGGAATCCATAATGGCCACTACATTGTCAGCATCGAAATACGAAAATTTATTTCCAGTAGCTTACTTGATGGTAGAACTGAGATAAATGGGTTGTCATCGCAATCGTGTGGAACCAACATCCTGGCCGTGTGATTGATAAAGTGATGGAAATACATCAAGTTGATTGGATTCCCCAGAAGTGTTGAAGGCAACGGCGATAGGCATCTCGGGATATTTATAGGCACAGGAGACACGTAATAAGAATGTCTAGAGTCAGAGTCTTCTTCTCTGGGCTGTGCTTGGACGTTATTCGGTTCAGAAACATGAGGAGTTTTCCATTGTGAATTTATCAAATCTAGCGCGGAATTGATATCGATCGCAGCATGATCATCGTTTTTGTTCAAGTCCAAGTCAGGGCTACCACGGTCTAATCCATAATTGTCCGTTACACTGGTAAGATATACGTGCCATTTCCTTTTGGAAGCTGAACCATCAGTCTGGCGTACCTCCTCATCGACGACCCCGGCCTGGCTAGATTGGATGCCCACTGGCTGACCACTTGACTTGTATAAACGATTATCCAAGATCAATGACCCAGGTGTTTCTTTGGTGTAAATGTCTTGCACAGCAACGGGGGAGTCGTTCGATGAGGTCGGAGTATTTTGCTGTGCACTGTACGATGAAGACAAACTCATCTTCCTTGGATGGGAAGATATTCCCCCTTCCAAATTCATGGAGATATCTGCTGGTGAGTCTTCATGTGGAAAGAAATGCACTGTGTCAGCAAGGAAGGGATACCGATGGACTTTGGGACGCTTGGCCTGCTGACTGGACACCATATCGTCGTATTCTGACGAAATGTCTATTGATCGCTTGGAAGTTTTCATAGACTGGCGGAGAAATGATGTTGGTCTCGAGACTGAGCCGGGTGTAAAGGGGAATATGCCAAAAGGTGCTATACTGGAGCTTGTATCGACTGGCGAAGGGAATTGCACACCATCCACGTATGAAAGCGATGAGCTACATACAGGGATACTCTCTGTGGCATTTGGTGTCATTGACTGAGGTGACTGCTCTGGCCATGCGATAATAATATCCTGCAGTTGTGGCGGTGACTTCACCGCTTCTGAGGTATTTGTGTTTGCATGATTGAAATGGTCCAAGGACTGGTCAGGAAAAGCAGGAGACCCGTGGAAGTCATGGGGTCCTCCGGCGTAGGATGTTTCTGGTGTAGAGACTTCTGGAACCTCGGAGTTCCAAAATATATTCTCATTGGTAAGGTCCAGCGATGAGTTGTTTTGCGGCGTATTGGACGAACTGGGCGGTTGAACTGGGGCAGGCGGCGAAAGAGGCAGGGAGAAAACAAACCCTCCTGAGTGGCCACTGGACGAGCCTGGAGATTCTACTGAATTCCTTTTCGTCCTCCCCTCCCAATTCAACCGGATGCTATAATCACATGGTTCTCTTTGTCGTCGACAATTGAGACAGGACGGCTTTTCTTCGCCGCTACATGCCAATTAGCTAGGATAAGGGTACCAACGATAGTATAGAACGTACCATTTGACCTTTCGTGCTTTACATGGCCTGTATACGATTAATTCAATTTGCGGTTAATCAAGTTAAAGATAGAATGCTCACCAACATCCTTTGCGGCTTCTCCGCTTCGGTTCAGGCGCACCAGGCCTTCTAGGACGAGGCATTGCACCTCAACGAGAATAATTGGGTTGAGTGCAAAGATCGGACGAGAAATAACAATAGCGACCTGGAGAACTAATGATTTGGGGCTTCAGATAGCCCAGTATTATTGCGTAAAGTAAGATCGCCATGCAGGCCATATACTGTGTATAGCACAGTATATGCTTCAGGGGAAGCTCAAGCACCAATGAACGTCTTTTCCGCCGAGAACAGCGTTTAGCCCAAGTGGCCACAAAGCGATAATCGACCAGACACCCACACCTGGTGTTTGTACCCATCGAGGTGTGGGAGAAGGCTGAAAGAATCCTGGTAGAAGCCGTTGGAATGGGGACACTGACTGGGCAAGGTAAGTGATGGAAGGGAAGGTGGAGGAGATAGTGTCGAAGTGGTGGTAATAAGACTACGCCTGCAGAGACCAACCGACTGGGAAACACGAGGGTACCTGGAAAGCGGAGGCCCATTGCCAGTCAAACGGCATTGAGATAGCCACAGGATGCGGGCCATATGGTTGGACATCGGCCGTCTCCATCAATCATCCTCCATCGTTGCTCGCCATCCAAAATGGACGGTTTGTGGGGAAAGGCGACGATTCCTGCTGTTGGCGGTTAGACTGGAGATAAGGCACCGTCGGCAGGCTGGTTGTTCCGGCTACCGTCGGCGCTGTCCGGGCCATCGTCATCGTCATCGCCCAGCTGAGCTGTCGAGTCTCACTCGCCATCAATCATCTTGGATTAATTAATGAGTAGCTCTGGGAGCTTGTTGTTCTGCTTCAGAAACCATGTCGCCGCCACTACTTAAGCATCCTCTCCAACGGATGTCAAGTCCCTCAAGAGGGGTTTCGGCCCTGGTCCATGTGAGTATTTCCTTGTTTCTGGTTCCTGTGGTCGTTCCGTGGCTGTCAGGCTGACTTCCCCGCCTTTGGTAGTTGATGGGCCTGAGTAGCTTCATATGGTCGTTCAAATTGTACGTTGATGATATTGTTTATGCAATATTCCGCCTATAAGAAAAATGGGTATTCTTGCTATGATGTATCCTGATTGTGAAACTAACTGAGCCGGGTAGCATGCACGAAAATCCGAATCGCGCGTAAGGTTTCTCAACGGCACTACCCCCCGGGGAGGTTTACCGATATCTGATGGACCGATAGGAATGAAGCATACGGCTGGCACTTCCAGTATCTGACTGTTATTGGTCTGGCTCTGTCCACTTTGACCTTTACTGCTGGTCTTTTGGCGGATTTGACCCTGTCGCCTCGGCTATTTTTAGCCAAGAACGTCTTATCTATATGCAGTGCTCCTATGGAAGTTCTCATCAGCGTTCTTTACTGGGGTCTTCGATTGGTTGGTGTTATCGGCCCAACGCTTAATTTACAACCTCTAATATCTTCAGATCGATGAGCGCTTGGTGGTTCCTGCATGGGCAGTGATTCCTTTGGATGCTGGTGCGTTTAACAATCAACCTAATGTCGTGATTTTAGCTGACAATAAATATGCAGACATCGGCTTCCACGCAGTTCCCTCGATCGTCTTGTTGATCGACTTACTCCTTCTCTCTCCGCCCTGGACAATCAGCGTCTTACCAGCTCTAGGCTTGTCTAGCACTATTGCCTTTGGATACTGGATTTGGATTGAGAGGTGCTTTAAATACAACGGATGGTCTGGTAAATCGTTTCTATTTCTTTGGCTGAGATGCTGATATAAACAGGTATCCGTATCCTATCTTTGACCAGCTGCCCTTCGAGGGCCGCGTTGGGCTTTTCGTGCTAAGTGCTGTGGTCATGGCTCTCAGCACCGGCACTCTCAAGTGGTTACATGGACGCGTCAATGGCTATGGCACCCCGGAAAAGGCACAGTCCCGCCCTGGTGCTATCAAGCAGAATGGCAATATTTAAAAGGCCAGTATCTTGTTTCGTGACCGCCGAGATCCAACACCAAGGGTCACTTGCACGGATCTGCCTAACGAACATATGAGCACACTATTTATATATGACTGAATTATATATACGAATGAGCGATAGGTATATACAACTTATATAGCGTCAAGTACTTGCATCTTGGGGGCTGACCCCTTGTCTACCGGACCCATCTACAACTTCAATATCAACAGGCAAAACCTCGTGCCATTCGACATACACACAACTGCCTGTTGCCCTAACATCTCCCTGGGACTCTTTTGACTGAGATATTCTTGGGCTGACCAATTTAATTGAGTATATCGTTTCGGAAACCTATTTAGTATCAAGGATTGCTGTCTTTGCGGTTGAAACTACATCCTTTGTTCGGCTACCTTATCTAACTCAGAGTTTCCCAATGAAATAGATCATCAATCTAGCTTTATTGACCATAGACAATGTGAAATATAGCGCATATCGCTGAATAGATAGAGTAGGTAGGATTGCTTGGTCTCACTATGGGCAAGTGGACTGTGACGTCACGTGGACATTGATATCATTTCCTGCAACGATACAAGACACAACACAGAAAAAATCTGATGCCACTCTACGTAACGAGTCCAATAATAACTTTAATCCCCTTTTATAGACAGACCTGATCGAAAGCCGAAGTATATGTCGCTTGCTTGCTGTTGTGGTTAATGTGCAGACTTGAATCCTGCTTACATAACCGACTCCAGCTTTGAGCTTCCGTTTGTCGGAATCTCTTCAATCTCCGCTTTCTACTCGCAACCTCAGCTCTGCATCACCCATCCTTTCTCCCGCTCAAGATGCACGGAATGACGATTAGTGCCCCGGTGCGCAATGCCGTGCTGGGCGGTCGCTTGTCTACGGCCGCTCTGGGGCCCCTCGCCTCGAGCCCAATGACCTCCCAAAAGACCTCATGGAAGCAACACACACGACCGGTCAGCACCTCATCGACACAGATCAATGGCGTCTCTGCTCCCGCTACTGCGTTGAAGTCGGCGCCTCGACCACAGGCAACAACGACTTCCCTCTCGCCCGTCCTCCAGAATACCTCGGTGCGCGCCAACTCGACCTCGTCGGATGTATCGGGCAGAGAAGAGGCGAAGAAGCTGGACTGGAACTCGTTCTTCAAGCTCCGTGCTTCTCGTCGCAGATACTCGCTTGCGTCGTCCATCGCCACCTCGTTGGTCAGCACCACTGCTGGTGTCCAGTTTCTCTCGACTCAGGATCTTGAGGGTCTCGGTGCGCAGGTGATGGGTCTGGACCCATTCGTTGTCTTGGGTATGGCCACTGCAGCATGCGGTGCGGCTGGATGGCTCGTGGGTCCGTTCGTTGGAAACGGCGTTTGGGGGTTGGTTAACAGGAAATACAAGACCTCGGTCATGGTGGTATGTGCTCAATTGAATCCGTCCAAGGGGTTTATTTCCCCGATGTGGTTTGAGACAGCTCTAACATTTGAATACAGAAAGAAAAGGAGTTCTATGACAGAATCAAGCGATTCCGGGTGGACCCTTCGTCCAACTCGATTGCGAACCCGGTTCCCGATTACTACGGCGAGAAGATTGGCAGCGTTCAGGGATACAGACAATGGCTCAAGGACCAAAGGGCGTACAACCGAAAGAGGCGCAACTTTATTGCCTAAATGGTATCACCTTTTGAATCAGCGTTATGGTTGGCAAATATTGAAGTTGGAAACCAGGCTTTATCGGCATATTTCGTATATCTTTCTGCCTTGCTGGTTTCTACTTTATTCTCCTGGGGCCCTTGTTGGCCTGACAATCTCTGTACCAGATATTTCTCTTGTCTTCTAAATGAATGTTTTTAAGCGATCATAATGGTCTACCATTTAACTTAATTTCCTGGGCGCTTAGCATAGTTAGCACAGCAGGACGATGGTGCTGTCTATGGCCTATCTGGTAACCTACTCCGTAGGAGTCCTGCTGTAAAAACCGCCTATCCCAAACCGACAATCCCGTGTAACCGAACATAATGACATTGTTGAGCATAGAGTGTAGGATGACGTTTCACCATTGCATAAATCAATCGACAATAGCTAACCAAACCAATGCTCAGCTAATCAAGTATGTACAATCCCCACCACACCCGCTCAATTAAACGAGAGTTGTAACCGCTCAGTTGAGAACAGGAGGGTCCTTACTCCGCTGCCTTGCGGGGTACACTTGGACAAGAGGCATTGTTGACGATTTCAGCCGACATGCCGAGGCTGGATTATTATTTTTAACTTCTTTCCAAGATGTCATACTGGTATTCTACTCGCCAGAAGGCTGCGATTAATAAACATTCTTGCGCAGCCGACAAAATGCCGGTTCCATGTATTATAATCACATTGGAGGGGAGGGTATATATTTGGCTTTGCCAACACAGTGATCATACGTGGCTAGCAAATTAAATAGTACTTCATCAACCACAGCAAGAATCAATTCCACAGCCAACAACTTACCAGAGCAACATGTCCATCTCACTCCCCAGTTCGTACGAAACACTCGATACCACACACATCAAAGTATCACACCATCCAGCTGGATCTCCAACAGTCACGCCCGTTGTCATTGTTACACTGAACCGACCTGAGAAACAAAATGCCTACACAGAGCAGATGGGCAGCTCCCTGCAGCACGTTTTCCAGCTGTTTGATGTCGACAGCCGTGTCAAGGTGATTGTGTTGACCGGTGCGGGGAAGACGTTTTGTGCTGGCGCCGATTTGGAGATTGGATTTAATGGAGTCCGTGGGAGGATCATGGACCATCGGGATAGGTTTGCATATGATCACCGCTGGATTGAAGCATGCATGCTGATATAATTAGTGGTGGTCGGATTACGTTGGCTATACATAGATGTCGCAAGCCGACCATTTTCGCGATGCAGGGGTCGGCGGTGGGAGTGGGTATGACCATGTCTCTTCCAGCTACCATTAGGTATGTTTCTCCTTTGTCTCACCGATTATTACCGGAATAAACTGACAGTTCGTAGAATTGCCCACGAGAAGAGCAAATATGGCTTCGTATTCGGCAGAAGAGGCATCACCATGGAATCTGCCTCTTCGTATTTCCTGCCACGTCTAATCGGATATTCTCGTGCCATGTATCTTGTCTCCACGGGCGCAGTCCTCCCACCCACTTCCAAGCACTTTGGGTCTTTATTCTCCGAAACGCTGCCCGAAGCCTCACAGGTTCTGCCACGGGCGTTGGCGTTGGCGACCGATATGGCGGAGAATGTGAGCCCGCTCGCATCCTCGTTGAATCGGGATCTGATGTGGAGAGGTCCTGACTCGCCCGAGGAGGCACACTTGTTGGATTCGGGGATTCTGATTCATATGTTCCAGGGAAGGCAAGTTATTTGGATTCTTTTGTGATGCTGTTTAGTGAGTGAGCTGACGATTAGTAGGGATCAGAGAGAAGGAGTGGCGGCGTTCCTTGAGAAACGCAAGGCCAACTTCCAGGCGAATTTTGATGAAGACTCTCCAGTGAATTATCCATGGTGGAAAGAGACTCATATTGATACCCGGCCTAAGGCTGCGAGGGCATCGAAGCTGTAGATGATATCCATGATAGTTATGAATGTTAATGTGAATCAACAAGTCGCACCAGCCCGACTTCGCGATAAGAAAAGAGAAGCCCGTGTTTCTGTGTCAACACTTTGACCCTGGCGCTAGACCTAATGTAGACTAGTGACTCCACTACGGCACAATAGCGCTGTTTTAGCGCTGCGCCTAAAAAGCTTCACCCAAATAAGGGAAATGGGTTTCTCACTTTTCCTCTGCTTTTCGGTTTCCACGATGGAACAGACACTGCAATTCGCCATGATCAGCCCTAGTGGACACAATGTCTTGTCCTGATTCGAGGCACGATTTGAAACTCCTGTAAATCTCGTGCTCATCTGCTGCAAACCGTGTAGGAACGACCAGGAATAGCAGCACAACAAGGGTAAATATAGCCGTCTGGGCCACTCAGATTCATCGATCTACCCTGATAAGTATTGTCATCGTCGGGCTAGCTGCAATTGGCCCTGTGCAATGTGTGACAACGGCCGATCCAGTTGATTCTTTCTTTCTTCAGCGACAGTTAATTGCCCTCCCCCCCAACAACTTCTTCTCCCTCACCACCACCCCAGGCCATGTTGTCGCTCCCCGCTGCCAAAATGCAGCTGGCACGCTACCTGGAATTCAATAGAAGTCAAAAACGACTCTTGATCTCTTTCGGGGTGGTGTATCTCCTGGTCGTGTTTTTTTGCTTTTCGAATTCCGCGCGTGATCCCGGTTCGATTTTCTTTCGGGCCAGCCATGGTTATCGTCCCGAATACAGCGCCAAAAGAGCGGACGAAGCGTTGAAATATGTGTCGGCATTCAACCAATCGTCATCCCATCCAAATCAGAGCCTGGCGACTGAAGACGTTGAATTGTGCATTGGTATCGTCACAGTGAAGCGCCCTTTAGTGCAAAACCTCGACGTCACTGTCGGCTCTCTCCTTGACGGCCTGTCGCCTGAGCAGCGGTCTGCTGTCTCTTTGCAAGTTCTTTTCGCACCCACCAACGCTTGGACACACCCTGACTATGGACAACCCTGGGTCTCTAATATTATCGATCGTGTCCTCACCTATGAAGATTTTGATGCGCCTATCACGGACCTCATGCGCCTGGAGAGAAAGCATAGAATAGCAGAAAAGTCCCTCATCGACTATCGACTAGCCCTGAATTCTTGTTATAATAAAACGGACGCGCCGTGGATCTTGATGGTGGAAGACGACGTGGTGGCACAGAAGAAGTGGTACGATCATACTATGCAAAGCCTGGAAACTATCAAGGACGGGCAGAGGCGTGGCACGATTTACAACTGGTTCTATCTGCGCTTGTTCTATACGGAAAAGTTCCTGGGATGGAACGACCAGTACTGGCCTACTTATCTGTTCTGGAGTTTGGTTGCTGTTACGATACCGGGTGCCCTGTTGATTTATGCACGACGAAACGCCCGATCGATTCGAGGAACTTTGACCAATCCATTTCTGTTCGTGGTCTGCTTTGGCTGCATTCCGATGTTTATCATTCTCTTTTTTCTTGCGGGACGAGTGACTCTGCAACCGATGAAGCCGGGTATTCATCTGATGAACCGAAATGGATGTTGCTCTCAAGCGCTCCTCTTTCCGCGAAAGAATGTACCCCCGTTGATGGAATATTTGCGTTACAGACAGGACAAAATTCCGAAACCAGTGGACAGTGTCATTGAGGCCTTTGCGAATGACAAGGACTTTGACCGATTCGTCATATCGCCCTCACAGATGCAGCACGTGGGGGCTAGTTCATACAAAAAGAAACAAAAGACTGTTGAAGCACAGGGCCCATATTTAATATATGGTGCTCACGGTGTCTGGAGTATGGGATTCGAAAAGGCATACCAAGATTGAATGATTCATGTCTCGGATGCTTAAACATTTTATATCGATAAAGACACCAGCTCGCAGAGCGTATTCTTTATTACTACGACTCTCGATCGCTCCAGTCGCATAGATTGACCCATGGACGAGAGCTATACGAATTACCAGATTGAAAAGGTGGGTGATTACTATGGGGTTTTCCAGACTGAACGCTGCGTTGCTAATGTCAACTTATATCAGGTTCTCCACGTGCAGTCACAAATAAGATGTGCTGAATGTGACACAGCCTCGTAATCATCCGTCGACAACCCGTTTTAATCGCCTTATTCAACTATATCATGATATCTCAGGCCGGGCAACCCTTGGTATTCATATATCTACTCCCGCCGTCTGGCCCGCTGCATAGGTGCCTTGCGCCAGGTCGACAATCTTTTTGCCTATCTTAACACAACCGGCATATTTACAGCCTTTTCTGGCTATTGAGAAATGCGCAAGTCACTATGGTTTGTGGATTGGGGGTGGCAGTTGAGGATGTATGTTAGGCGGCGCATGCTTATGGTCTCTATATCCCGATACTGAGTTTGCTAAAGGATCATATCATAATATTAGACAGTATCAAATAAGATAATCACTATCAGGCATTAATCAAGAAATCCCAATGGCTGCTTGCCTTTGACGCGACATCTTCTGTGTATGGATTCTGGTGGCGAGTAAAATCAAATCCGCAGGACGAATCCCCTGGACTAGTATTCATAGATTCAGGTAATCAAATAAATGACCCCTCTCATAGATATGAAATCGAGATAGCGACATGATTCTTGATCATAAGCGAAATTGCGAATCCAGCTCAAGCCTCTGATCGCGGGGAATTAATTATATTTAGCCTGGGAGGATCCACGCGCAGGCCAGAGATTTCAGCGGTGGGGAAGGGGTAAAAAGGGACCTCGGCGTCAGTAATTCCCACTTATGGGATATGAGAGAGTGTGTTAGTGATAGATAGTTGGATAGCAGAGAGAAATTCCTCTGGAAAAGACGTTAATTAAACTGGATAAAGAGCTGTAGACAGATGTACGATGAGGTGATTTTGTAGACAGTTGCAAACGGCCTTGACGCAATCCGCCAAGCACGAGAAAAAAAGAGCCTGTCAGAGGGGCCGATCGTAGCCACGAGCTTCCTTCAAAGTCAAGTTCAACAGCTGACTCTGACAGGCTTTTTTTTCTCCGTTTTCTTTCATCGCCTTCTGAGGTTCTTAGTTCTTTCTTCTAGAAGTTCTTTGTCGATTCTCTCTCTCACAGCACTCAGACTCAGACTCTTGTGCTTCCCCGTCTTCCTCCGCCACAGTCCTACTTGCCCGTTCGCCGCCGCTCAACGTATTCAGCATCCAGCAATCATGGGACGCATTGTTTCTCACGGCCGTGGAGGCGCAGGTAATATATCTCATCTCACAGCTGTTGACTCTTTCCGGCACCTTCTAACACGATGATATCATTCCAGGAAACATCTATTCCAAGGAAGCCCCCTCGATGCCCAAGGACCTCGTCACCCCCACCATCAAGCAAGACGTTTTCACCACTGGTCGCGGAGGATCAGGGAACATGATGCACAACGATCCGGAACGGCCAGAGATTGCTCGCGAGAGTCAGGATGTCGGGGCTCCGCCTTTGCGCGCTGAACAGGCTCCTCATCATATCGGTCGTGGTATGTGCCTCGCCTCGTCCCAGTATACGCCTCCACCTCCTGTTATACTAATTCGGATTCGTATCGTGCAGGTGGCGCCGCAAACGCATACATTCCCACCGCCGAAGAAGAAGAGCGCGCTCGCCAGGAAGCAGAACTGCAGTTGCAGCGTGTTCGAACCCAGTCCAAGGATCGATTGAAGGAGTACGATATCGAACAGGCCGAGAGACACACGGAGTCTTCGTCGTCGAGTTAGGTTTTTGAGAAATCGTTATACTTCTTCGATTGAAAAAAGCAGTTTGAGTGTTCAAGTCGAGTCGCTCCGGTTGTTGGTCGCATCGCATCGCATCAAAGTATTCTGCTTCGAACAGACGATCGACCGATCATGAATAAACCCGACATTTCGAACAAGACAAAAAAAAAGTGCTGCTGGCGGTGCTTGAACCTTGAACTATAATATTTGTTTTTTCCTCTCTCTCTTTCTTTCTTTCTGTCTTCGGGACTGGTGGTTTGAATGGTCAGTTGAATACCCTGCAGGCACTGCATAGAATTCCAACCCCGGGAGAAGGCGCTCGGATGGGTGGTGATGCTTTGGCTTTTTGTATCTCGTTTTAATGTTTGCTTTTTTTTTCTTTTACACTTTACAGGGATATTTTGGTCTGGGGATCTTCACTTCTTATCAGTTGTACTACTCTCACACAAAAACCCCACCTTCGGTGTTTGGGATTCAATTTCTGGATGTTTTTGTACTCCGTTTGATCCTTGCAATGACACTAATGACCGCTCCAATGAAATCCCTTGGGCTTATCTGCTGTTTTTCTTTTATTTTTTTTCTCGAACGACAGACAGTTACGAGTATTTCTTGGAAATACGGATTACGAATTATGTGGGAGGTGATTTTAGGATGGAGGTTTGCGGGGCTAATAACGATTCGACGTAGAACTCCAAACCGCTGATGCTTGATTCATGCTATACGCTTAGAAACAAAAAGCTAAATAACAACAACAAAGACAAATATCATCATGAAAAAAATTACCACTGACTCTCAAAGCCAGAAATGAAATCTCCTGTCCGTCACAACACCACCGATTGGCAATTTTGAATACCTGGAGTCGGGATATAGCAACCCGTTGCATCGATGACCCAGTCGATCGACTGTCTCCATTCAGCATTCAAGTGCAGGCCGATTTCCTGGATTACTCTCTCCCCCAAATCTCCCATCCACCAATGACCTCGCATCGAGTGGATGGTCACGGCGTAATGGGCGAGAATAACCAGCGCAAATGGCTGTCGTTCTCTAAGGAGTTCGATGAATCGAGACGGAATACGCAATATCCACAGGAATGCGACGGGCGTGGCCTCGCCTCCTTGTGCGAGTGTCTCTAGTGAAGAAGAGAGATGCTGCAGAGCGATGTCATAGATGTCTTTCTCGTGGTGTGGGTCACGACTGGCTAGAGTCATGTTTACTCGTTGCAGACATAGAATTGCCAGTCGGGATGTGTTTGGCATTGTGGGGGTGATTTTGACTAAAGGGCGAAGCTCGGTATCTTCTACCCATTGTGTTGCTTCTGTCAATAGATTCATTGATTCTCGTGTGGACTGGAAGACCTCACAGAGGTCGTCTACTGCAGATCCGTTTGGAACAGGTCCCCTCAAGGAGGGAAGAGCAAAGAAAGATGCTGTGACGATATTGGAGACAGCAAATACGGCTTCACAATTGAACCGGCCCACACATCCGGCTATATGTTTGAGGCTGACGAGGGACTGAGTCAGATGACTCTGTGCAATTTTGGAGTAATGGATTCTTTCGCCTCCTTCATTGTTGAAGGCGATATGAAGTGCAGATAGTGCAAGGAGACCATGCAACAAGAACGGATGTTTCATAGCCTCCCGAGGCACGACAGTCTGCCATATCCGTTCGACAGCGCCGTTGCGTGAGATGGAGCAATATGTCGATGTGCACCATTGTATCACTAGCTCTAGGTCTTCGGGGCTTAGTTTCCCGGCCGGGGGTGTGAAGTTGAACCGGTTCATGAGTTGAGTGATAGTGTTTGGACCGGTAATGGGAGTTAATGTGTTGGTAGATGATGGAGTAAATGACAAAGATGATGATGAAGGGAGTCTTTTGCTGGGATGAACTCGCGCTGATGGCGATTTATATCGGCTGGCTACACTGCGACTGCGAATGAGGCAGTGAGAGCATCGGACTGTTTCTCCATCCTAACGTCTGTCAGATTACGAGGTCAGAACAAATCAGGGCATTAGAATTTACTTACTTTGGCCCGAACATTCCTGCACTGCATGCAACCATACCGAGACAGCCTCTTGTCGCCCCTCCTCCAAGACATACCAAGAAGCCAGCTTTTTCTGCATCTGGAAGAAGCAGCTTCATCTCTCGCGTAAAAGCCCGCAACGACAATGTTCATTTGACTCATTTTGCTAGTTTTGGCCCTGCGGTGAAATCTGACTGTTGTTAGTCGTAGGATTTAATTCCTGCTGTGGCATTTAATAGATTTGACTTCTTGGGCTGAATTTGTACGATCCAACAATCAAGTCCAAATAAATGGGTTCGATCATACAGTGGGTCGTGTCGGCCTCGGCTTCAACGACATGACAGAATAGGTAAATGCATTTACGAACTATCATTCAGAAATTCGCTGGCTTGGTCTGTCAGCGCGCATCATGCCATATGAAAAATTATGCAGAAGATCTGTACATGCCGTATGAGGATAGACGTGGCAAACATGGTCCATACTGGGAAAGATGACACCGATCATTGCTCTGTAGGATGTTAGTGGATCAAATAATGGAAGATCAGCCCAATAACCTCTCGCGATCAACGGCGATGGAGAAGGGACCCGAACGAGGATTTTCAACTGTCAAACCTCCTTTTCCCGCGACATGCCATATTTGGGGAATGAAGAGACCCAGACGGACGCTTGGAAAGTGCCAGAACGGGCTCCACCGGGTCCACCGGATCAGGATCTGCCCTCTGTGAATCCCCAAAATTCCATCCTTCATGCGATTGTCGCGCTATGCTCGTCCCGGCATGTACACAGTGAGATCTTCTTTTTCCGTTTTGGGTAATAAGGGTTCTTGGTCTGGATGGCGGCGGTGATTGGACAACATCCTTGCATGCTAGAATTCAAGTGAGCTAACAAGCCACTTGTTCGAAACAACAAGAAAACAGAAAAGAAAAAGAAACATTCATTGCAATAAGTAAATTCCAAAATAGGCTTCCCCGTGGGGAGAACCTTGGAATGAATATTGACATCCAAACTTCAATAAAGATCGATCAGAAATTGCGATTCGCAGCCTCTGGAATTGCCGGTATGGATCTCCCCAGATCTTGGTCTCGGCTCGTGCCAATTAATTGACAAAGAAAACAGCTAGTTGCGCTAGTTGCGCAAGGACAAGATACTATGATCTGGTCTTGTGATAGTTCGTAAGTGCTCATTATCCTGAACGATTGCAACCCCCAAAATGTTTTCCAATAAATAAACAACATCAACCAACAATCCTAAATAGACCTGCATTCCATCCATAGGCCCTAGATAACCTCCGTCCATATCGCCTGGCCATTCGATACGGCATCTTTCCAACGGGATGCGGTTCATGAAACTGGATACTCCGCTCCACGTCCAAATTAGACGGTGTAAACTGCCACACAGAGCCATACAATTTCTCAATTGCAAACCCAGTTACGCTCATGGCATGCAAAAAGTCCGACCAAGGGACCTCTCCCGGCTGTGACGTACGAGAGGGTTTGTAGAAGAGAATGGAAAAGACCTTATAAGCACGTTTATCAACCGTGAAAACTGGCTGAGAGTCGGGAGCTGTAGTGCTTCGAGACAAGGTCTCTGCCTGGGACTCGACTTGGCCAGGTATGCCGCGTGTTTTCCTCTTTGCCTTGCTTGGTGAGCTTTTCTCCTCGCCGACAGTTTGTTGCGTACGGCGCTCGAGTTCAAAGTACATCTGGGACAGTGGCTTGCAAAGATCTTCGATACTGCCCAACTGTTGGGTCGAACCGTCTTTTGGTTCAGGATCAGGTTCAATCCAATCCGGTGTTCGACGGAGGATATGATTGTCAGATAGCAGCTTGTGGAGAGCCGGATGCTCAGCGAACCCATCTTTCGGAATGAGGACACTGTCGACCTTTTCCCAAAAATGATCTAGATTTTTCTCTGCGGATTGCATCATTTGTGTGTTCTCACGGGTCTTGCGTTTCTCGACTGGGTAGTCAAACTTGCCGTCTGAGGGATCACCGAGAGCAGCCAACTCAACTAACCCAAGTGATACACCAATTTGCTCCAGGCCACTCATCCGGGTCATAAAATCCTTGCTGATATCAATACACCGATGGTTCGCTTCGGCCGCAAAGGTGGAGCTCCATGGTTGAAAAAGAGAAATTTGACGCTGGCATTCAGATATGACAGCTAGGTCAGAAATCGTGTTAATCACTCTGGCCGTAAGCAATTCCTGGATTCCTCGTTCACTCTCAATGAGTTTGCTCATCAGCGTTGCAAAATCTATTAACTGCAACGATTGAGGCTGAAACAAAACCTCGAACATCCACGTCAAACGCTGCCATTTCTTGTCATTCGTGCCTGTGCAGGTCTTTCGCACAAATTGTGAACGCAGTGGAAGAGATGCAGGAAAAATCTTTTGCAGCTTGAAGATGGGTCTTCTGGTAAAGTAAAACAGGGAGTACTGTAAAATTAAGAAATGCTCAAGAAGCTTCTGAGGAAGGTTCCTCTCAGGAACTATATCGTTTTTGTATTGATCCAACAATAGTTCCAATTCAGTGGTAATGTCGAAGAGGCAATCCCAAGCAGCTACCTCATGATAGGCATCCATCACAATGTATCGCAGTACATTGGTCATATAATCTTCCTTTGAGGGCTTCTGTACCTGTATTAATTCAGAAATCAGCACCTTTAGATGCTCTTTTGTATCGGAAGCTACATCGGCGAAATAGCTAGGGTCTTCCCGGAGTGACAACAGATGATCTTCAGCTGCCGATCGCTTTGCAGCAAGCAAGCCTTGGAGACGAGTGATGTCTAGTCGAGCTGGGAGCCTGTAGTGACCTTCCTCTGATACGGCCGCAAGGGAGATGACACCGGATTCAGTCGTAGACAGCACTGGTTCAGGTTGGATTGGGGCGTCGCCACGAACCAGGGACTCGGCCGAGACATCATGCATTATTTCAAAGCAGCAAGTCCCAAGAAACCTGTAGATACGTTCCTGGATCTCAAGGATTATGAGACCCTCCCCGGGGTCCGTACCTCGTTGGTTGAATGGGTTTTCATGCTGTTTCCAAACAAGTATTTCTCCGTAACTTTCTGGTTTATTCCGCCCAGTGAACATCATGGTATATCCGTAGAGAATCGGCGTCGTCAACTTCCCGAATTTTATCCCAATATGAATGGAGTTATAGTCGGCAAGCGAAAAGGCAGAAGGGAAATGGCGACCCCGAGCATTAAGGAAGATGAGAAACAGCTTTGGCTTGGTAAGATCCTCCTGGCTGATATATGGCCATTTATATGACTCTGTGAACCTGGCACAACCTCCATCCTTTTCTCTCATGAGTGCTTCGATATCTGGTCGGCTTTGGGCTGGCATGCCAGGCCATGCAGTGAGAAGAATCTTTCTGCGCTGCTCCCTCGTCTTCTTGAGCCATCTTTTCTGGATTACAGCTTCATATCGTTTGAGGATGTGATTTATGAGGGACCAAGACTCAAAGATCTTCTTTGATCGCTGCCTCACCTTTTCGCGGACCTGGTCTGGTGTGAGATAGGTGGCAGGGGGGATACCTAGACTGATGAGGTTCTTCTCCATGATTTCGACGACTTTTGGGTCAGTCAAATCTGGAATGCCCGGGAGAGAAGGCAGTAAAGGTTGGCCTTTGTTTGCCTCAAAGAGACTCGCAAGCATCTCAAGATCAGCACTTGAAAATGGCAAACCCATCATGATGGCGATGATGGCCCATTGATGAGAGCTGTCGATGGTGGGAGGGGAAAGATAAGACAAGGGTCGTGGGGGAGACACGCTTCGACAAACAGACTGAGGGGCACAACCCAAATAGGTAACCCCCCCAAAACCCGGCTAGTCTGCTCTCACCCACAAACAGAAACCCTTTCGAGGGCTTTATTTTAGTCTTTGCTTTTTAAGTTCTCTGCGTGTTGGTTTGCATGAACAGCGGTATCAATTTCTATCCCTATTAGATGGAAATACTGCTACTGGCAATGGCATATGGAAGACTCCTCTCACGAAAGTATCCATATCGCCTTCTGCAAGGATCTGCAAAAGTCCATTAGAAAGGTTTCCCTAGATTCTGGGAAGATATATGTCGAGATAATACTGAATGTTCATTGGATGACTTGTTATTTCTACACTTTCAGAAAATACGATCGATTATAGATATCTTACATCTTCGCGGCTTCCTACTATCGGATTGTCCTTGCTTGGTAGGCTTTCATATATTTGTTTACTTTTGGACCAGGTTATCCATTGTTGAATTTAATGTCATTACTCAATATCATAATCATTAAATGCGTAGTATATACAGAAAATGCATATATATACTTTGTCAGGTCTTCCAGGATGATAGCCTAGCCAGACCACTGGTTCGCACCCTTCAAAGCCCAAAGAGCGAAATGGCTTCCCAGAGTTGGTCGTGCCCGGAACACATAGTACTCGCCAGCTTTGTGCTCCCCGTCATCCGCAACCCAGTATCGATCCGAAAATGGTGCTGGGTTTAGCCCGTTGGAGATGTAGGCGTGTAGGTCTGTTACATACTGATCTCGTGCCTCGCCGGTAACTGTGGCACCCACAAAACTCTGCCAGTTGGTCTGGCCCCAGTTGAGATCCTGCTTCAGCGCGACACCTCCGGCTTGACGGACAGTTGGGTAGAAGGCTGAGGTGGCATTGTAGACTTCCTGGGGGAAGATGTCCAGGTTGAATAAAACGTCTGGGTAGTGGTTGAATGTCTCGAACCAGGTATCGTTGCCATACTGGAAGGTAAAGTAGGTTCCGTCGGCATCAGTGCCTAATCTATCCGTCCAGATCTTGTCGGCAAATTCCTTGCCCAGATTCGTGTAGTTGGTTTGCGAAGTGAGATCACCATAAGCACCAAGAGCAGAGGCGGCTTTCACAGCCAGATTTGTCTGGTTGGCGACCTCACCCAGGGCATCGTTCAGAGATAGCTGTGATGCTGGATAGAGGCCATTGTTCTGAAGGTATTGAGCGTATTGCTGAAGCAGAGATCCGTAGTTGGACGAGATATCACTTTGACCCAGTCCCTTTTCGTAGGCGTATGTGAGAAGGATAATGTTACCACTTTCTTCGATTGGCATGGCCTCGCCGTTAGGGTCGTGGCCTGTAGCATTGGGATAGTGTGTGCCTAAGTCGTGCACGGCGTATTCCTCAGAGTAGGCATCGCTGGTCACGTACTCGAGGACAGGCTTGATGAGAAGCTTGATGAACTCGGGGCTCAGAATATAGAAGATGGGGAAGGTAGCGTAGATGACATCCACCGTGTTGATATTGCCGTTACTGGAGATTTCTTTGATGAAGGCACTCGGATTCGAGGTATCCAATGAGTCGTGAGGAATAGTCACCTCAATCCCACCAAAGACTTGACGCAGAGATAAGGCGAGGATGTCAGAATAGTTGGATCCGTATGCGTCCTCACCTCCCGTTTGAATCAGGTTATCCAAAGCCGTCGACTCGCTTGCTGCGCCTGAGTAGTCATCGAGGAAATGAGAAGCGGCCTGGATGGTACCTGGATATTGTGCCCAATAGTATCCAGCCTGCGCATTTCCCACGTAATCGATCACCCTCTCTCGCACATGGCCAATGGCAAAAGTGATGGAGGTCTTGTCGGTGACCTTACCCAAGTCGTGAGCAAATCCAGCCACTCCATCTGAAGTCCATTCGGCGTGGGAGTTGCTAAGAGCTCCATTGCTGACGAATTGCGAGCGAATGCTAGATAGAGGCCCAGAAGCTGAAGTGAGATTGCTCTGGTTGGATGGACGCGTAGCATACGCAGTCTCACCCCAGAGAGCCTGACCTGGGTCAGTCTGAGAGAACGTAGCTCCATTCACAGGGCCGAGATGGTAGATGGATGTTGTATCGTTGGTAGTGATATGCCACTTGGAGTTTTCCGGCTGGCCAGTCCAGGAAGAGTCAATGTCAGAGTAAATCTGAACAGATGAGCCATCAGATGCCCCGCTGACAGAGATAGTGAGGTAAGCAAAGGGCAGTGACTGCCGCAGTAAGTTCTTGGGCGATACGGGAGATAGGAAGTCTAGAGTGAATGTCCTGGATCCTGCCTCGAGCGTGAACGTGCTGTGCGTCGAGGTGAAGCTGGCCCCTGTTACAGTGGCTGCTTTGGAGTTATCCAGCGAAGTGGAGACACCAAATAGATTATACGCCTGTCCATCTACGCGTGCAATGACTGACCAAGTCAAGTCACCTCCAGACCAGAACTTGGGGGAGCTCGAGGGAAGATCCGATGCCGAATCCCCGGGGAGCCAGACTGTTTACTTGTGAGTACTTCACGGGAGAAAACAGAATTTGAAAGAGAGTACTAACCTGATAAATATGGATTACGAACAGCTAGAGGATACGAAGGGGCAGCAAAAGGCGTGAAGGTAGCCGCGATGGAGGTATGCAGCAAAGTCGAGCCTAGGATCAGCCCAAAGGCAGATCGCAGGTTGCTGAAGAACCTCATTTTCTGCAGCGCCCTATGGGAAAATTATTCAAAGAGGAGAAAAGGGGAAAGAGAAAAATCACAACTGCTCTGTCCAACGATAGTCATCTGCAGACGGGAATCGTCGACATTCAAATACCTTTGTCATTCCGCGAGCATACCACGAATCCCAACAATGCCCGATGCACCAAGTCCTACTAAGCATCCTAGCACTAACTTATTCGCATGAAGGAGGGTCAATACAGGAAAGAACGACATGTCGAGTGCCCTTGCGCAAGACAAGGTCCAATGCGCGTCATGAGCGCAGTTGGCCGTCAATCAATCACATTCACCGGTTGTGATAGTTTCCGCAGGCAAGGGCATGATAATCATCAGTTGACAAGTGCTGTTTAGAAGTGGAGAAAGATTAAGAAGAAGACTTGAGGATAAGCAACGGCAACGAAAAGGAGAGAAAAGCCAACTCCGCGATGGTCAGGATTGCAACAGCCATGTCGGGCCTCATTGGGGGCGAAGCACGCCATCAGGGGTGGTCATTATGCATAAAAGCACCATCAACACAACTGCTATTGAAGTATTGCAAAGCTATCTCGCAACTCGCAATAGCAATGGCGTCATTTACAAATGATGATGAAGTTGTCTACTAATGATAAGGTCGTCGGAGTATACTCTGGGGTAACGGAATCGATAGCACATGGAGATACACCGCATCTCAACACAGTTTGACATTCTGGTCGCAAGGGATTCGAAGTATACAGGGATCCTGGGGCTGAATACAGTCATCTTAGTTGATCGGATACTGGCTTAAGCCACCAGGATCTGCCACGGCAGGGTCAAGACGATAGAAAAAACAACAAATCATCTGCGCGCAACCTGGCATTGGCGGATGACCTGCTCAGAGGACAACAACATAAAGTCAAGGTTCAATAGTCAACGAAGCCAGATTCATTGTCCAAGTGATAGGTCAGAAGATGGAAAGAAGCGAAGATCGACCCCTGCAGGAACTGTGGTCGGAATATTGACCAAGTGGAGCAGGAGAATCTCCGATATTGTGTGACCTGGACAAAGATGAGTTGATTTTGTCGATAAAGTCGAAGATTAAAGAGTGCATCAATCTGACTAGGAAAGGAAAAGGAATACTCCGTCTAGAGAGCCTACACAAGACAATAACTATCGAACATGGCATAGCCAAGGCTTCCTCTCCAAGATGCAACTCCATTCCGAGATATTAATCTAATCGACAACCATCAACACGAGAGTCGGGCAGAGATGCGTCCTATGACACACCTTCATCCTTTATCATCCAACTTCTCTATTCGTGTCCTCCTCTTTCCGGTGTAACCTGAAGCTCACACGTCGTGACTGGATGTACCGGCTGCTTGGCATGGGATCTGTGCGGGGTAATGTATAACATCAGCCTCTTTCCCATGCTCCGATCAAGGACATGTGCGAAGGACGGGAGAGATGGCCCTAATATTATGCCTGATGACATCAAACACGATGCTCGCTGCTCGAAAGGAGTACTTGTGGTATTGGAGGCCAACAGAGTGGCTTGTGACTTATAAGGGATCTGTGCAGAATCAAATAACAGCACCCGGGAGTCACAGTCAAGAACAAAAGTCTGCTTAATATGGACTATCTGCAAGACCTTGCAATCTGGGTAATTGCATGATTCAACAATCTCAACCCCGCAATGAATAATGCAAGTCGATATTTCCTACGCGGGGGTTTGCCAAGCTGTCATACAGAAATAGAAATGCGCTGCCCAGCTGCCTTTTCAATCCAACCCAACTGGTTGATTAATCCTAACAGTTTAACTGTTTGCTTCGAGCGGTCTATGTGACTTCATTTCGACAGCAATCATTACCAAACCAGGTAAATTTATACCGGGGGCGCTGATCGTGGACAAACTCTGGGCCGTTTACCGCTATTTCGAAGATTTTCTCATGTGGATGGATGAATGATCGTTTCCTATCTTTTTTCTTGCTCGAGAAATTAGGGGTCCCCAGAGGCTTTAATAGATCAAAAAAATCCCTGGTAGTCACATTTCCACCTTTGCTTTGCATTGCCAAAGTATCGACGACTTGGTTATCGTCGCTAGGAATATGCGACTGATCTAGCGCGATTCAAAGCCTTGAAAAATATGTACTGACTCGTCAGCAGCCATAACTGAATTTAGAATTCCTCTATCGATCAAACTTGAGACAATGAAGTTGTTGCAATGAAGTAGAAATGCTGACCCATGATTCAACCAGAATCAGAAGAATAGCCAACCTTATCAAGACCTTGAACAAACTCACTTCCAGAACTCTAAGTGTTGACTCTGAACAATATCCAGAGCCCAGTTTGTTGCTATGGAGTCTGCTTTCGATCTAACTTCTTTCAAAGTAGCTAAACACAAGCCAGTCCTTCGATCTGGAACTGCGACCTCAAGAAGAAACAGAAAGATGGCAATACTAGATGAAACAACAAGCCTCTCTCAGAGGGGGGATACTTTGTTTCTTATCGAGAAGCAGTCTAGAAACTGGGAATAAGCTGTCCAGTCTCGATTTAGCACAGTCGATGAACGCCGATCTCGTTAGTTGCCTCGCCAGTCGTCACTACCTACGCGTACAGACGAAAACCGTCCAGCACCTACTAAGTGGATAATCTACGGAGAAACGAGAACAATAATCCAAGGCATAGAAGGGACAAGATACAGGGTCATATATTGCTCTCTCCGTTTGTTGCTTTACCATGTCTTTACTCCAGACTAACGGTATCGACTATGGTTCACTCCTTCATATAACCAGCTCGAGGGCTGTATGGATATTTAATGACATTGCACTTAGACTTCAAGTCACTGAGTCTGCAGGCTTCAATATTTCACATCATGTCAAGGTGATGATTTCTCCACTTCGATCGTCGGATCCAGCCACAAATCAAGATACCCACAGGCAATGTGAAAGAAGATACTTACTCCAAACGAGTTTTCAAACTACACAATTTTACTTTCCATCTTTGAATGATGTTTTATCATGATACTAGGTACAGTGAGGCATATTTGCTAACTATTTTCCATTTCTAGGATGAAAACCTCGCTTACTTAGCTTAGTTTCTCTGGGGGTAAAGGTTACGCCAAATGTAATGCGTCTTTCGACTAGCGCCCTGATGTTTAATAAGGAATAATCTGGAATGATCTCAAGAAGCACATGGAATTCCATACATACAAAGGTCTTATATGATATATTTGAGAATAAGAATGATTCCATCACATACCGGCGATCTTCCTGGCTAGTCACCGTGTTTATAAGCATAGAATGGAATGGAAAGACAGGTTCGAACAGACAGCGCATGTTGGATCAAATGACTGCCGATGGATGTACGAGCGTCTTTTTAGAATTGTAATGCAGAGAGTTGCATATTTGCCTGTTCTTTTTCTGGCCAGATTGGCTCAACGTATCAATCTGCGGGATGCCTTCGACAACACATACAGTTTTGACGTCAAACTGCACATGATGGTTGATGCTTTTGCATCGAGAGACAGCAGCACAGGCCAATGAGAGGCGATATCGGCAATATCTTACCTTAGGCACTCAGGCATATCGGGCGTGCCCGTTGCTGCATTGATAACAATCCCCGATCACACCGGACAGAAGAGCCGTCAGTTAGGCGTTGACCGACCGACTACACATTAGGAGGCCGGATTGAAGCCAATTAAAGGAGGTTGGTCAAACTGTCATGGAGAGAATTGACAACTATCCTGACCACTAGGATAATTTACTTTCAGTCTAATCCAGAATCCCACTTGGTCGGCACGGCGTCACACCCGAGTCGATCGCGTCTCTTCGGACACGGCATTAGTGCACGATGATCATCCGCTTAGGGCAGCCCAGGGTCATGTCTCCTTTTCAGCGTAAGCACAAAGCACAAAGAGCTGTGTCGTACTCCATCCTGTAGCCCGTATTTGAACAGGATTTACCATCGCACCGGAGACGGAGAGAACCTCATTGACGGGTACATTTTGGATGCAAACGGCTAACGACGCCCGAAACGGACAGTGTCGCAGCCCCGACCCAACGCTGAGGATCGCCCACGCCGGTCAGCGAGCTACTGGATGCCGAGTGAATAAGATGAATCGACGGTGTTGACTGGTGGGAGAATTGATCAGTCGCTCCACTGGAGGGGATGGAGCTGGACTTGAAATGACTCGTTACATCGTCCATCGGAGCACGTCGCTGGATTCGGAGAACGACTGACAGTGAGGGAATTGACAACCTGCTAAGGAACTGACATTATTAGTTGTATGCTCCAGAAAAGGATCTTAGATGAATTATGAAAAGCATCAAACTGAACCTTGCTAACCATCATCTTTCCCCCCCCATATCTGTATTGGCCACTCAGTGTGACATAGCACCCGACCGTCTGGGTCGCGAGGTTCCCTGCGCCGGGTTGGAGATCGACTCCTGATCCTTGATTGAATATTAATATTTGGTGGTATTTGTCGAAACGATCAGCCAGTGAAGCGACTGGTTTGTGCGTGTTAGGCTGTTTGGAAAAGATATCCTGTTGGTGAAGCTCCTCGTCTCCCTCAGGCCCAGGCCTTCGCGTCCTTCTTTTCTCTCCTCCTCCCCGCCATATCCCATCCTGACGTCGTCGTCGGTCAACCTCGTCACCCACCTCACCCAACCTATCCCCTCGATATTCCTACACCGCCACCAGATCTCTATCTGCAGGCCATCAGTGCAAGTGTTGCACCGTTCAGTTGGTGAACCTTTGGTCCTGGGACGATCCGTGGAAGGCCCAGTGAATCTCCCGCAGTTTGACAGCTCCTCGTCGCGGCTCGCCCAGAGCGATCATCATTTCTTCCCTCGGGAGCTTCATACCTGCGTCGCGTGCATTGACGGTAGGTGTTGGGAACTCATATTCATTTTCTTCTGTTCGTTGTCCTCTTACTCTCTTCTCTAGACTTCATCCTCGTTCAATCGATCGATCGTCGCCGTCCGGGCCTCGACACAACCCCCTCGCCACTGTGATTTTTTTTCTTCCTTGCCCAAAGAAACTGCTCCCCGCAACCGTCCGACCGTCTCTTCCAAAGTTGACTCCCGACACAACTTGTTCCAGATCGAGTCAGTGCCATTGCAACTGAGATAAAACTTTTAGTCCTCTCGCAATTCCGCCAGGCAAACCATCACCAATTCTGCGCAGGTCGCACTGAAAAGAAGGGTTACCGAGTTCTCTCTCCGACCGCCGGCATCAACCCCTCATTGTGGCCTGGAGTCGATGCTTCAATTGTGACGTCTGGATTTCGCGCTTTCGCATGACACCTCCCCTCATCGACAAACATCAGGCAGCACACTCCGCCTAAATATATAAAGCGCAAGAACCTCGTCCGTCTTCTATCTACTTTCTCTGGTATCGCTCCGCCCGGTTCACCCAACGCGCGAACCATGTACGCCGTCGAGGAAAGGTCCCATCCTGTGCCACCGCCACCTCTCTCTATGGATCGCATTCCTCCCCCGTCCGCTGCCTATCCAACTCCAGGGTCTGCTGGCCCGCTACGAACGTCAGAACATTTGGCTCCGATCGCGACAGTCCATGAGGGTCGGATCTGGTCTTTGCAGGTGGTGCAGCAGCCCATCCGGGCTCGGATGTGTGGTTTTGGTGATAAGGTGAGTTATCCGATTTCACTGCAAGGATCTCTGTCTAATGCTGTCTCTTTTAGGACCGGAGACCGATCACACCCCCTCCATGTATCCGCCTCATCGTGAAAGACGCGCAAACCGAGAAAGAGATTGATATCAAGTATGGAGTCTGGAGCAGCCGTTGGAAAACATAGGTGCTAACTATGATGGGATAGTGAAATCGACACATCATTCTACGTCCTGACAGTCGACTTGTGGAATGCCGATGGAACTAGCGAAGTGAACTTGGTCAAGCACTCGGCCTCCTCTCCTTCAATATCCACCGCCATGTCTTCGTCATACCCTCCTCCACCGCAAAACCTCTCTCCCACCTACCCCTACGCGCAAGGTGCCTACGGCCAGGTCGGGTACCCGATGAACAGTTACTACCCAGGAAACCCACAGCTGGCATATCAAAACCCATATGGCGCGAACCCGCAAGCCCCCTACTACCCGCAATATTATCCTGGGGGGGCATATGCCACCGAACATATCACCTGCACAACCAGTTTCCGCTGGACCTGGGGGCATGTTCACGCGTAATTTGATTGGAAGTCTCAGCGCCAGTGCTTTCCGATTGACAGACCCAGACAATAAGATTGGAGTTTGGTTTATCTTGCAGGATCTGAGTGTACGGACAGAGGGCTCATTCCGGTAAGGCCCGGGCACACTTGTATACCATGTGCCTAGCTAACTAGGTTTCTAGCCTTAAAATGAGTTTTGTCAATGTAGGCACCCAATCCGCCGAAACGACGAACGGTGCACCTGTTATCAACCACGGATCTGCACCTGTATTGGCATCAGTCTTCTCTGAGCCCTTCCAGGTCTTCTCAGCCAAGAAGTTCCCGGGTGTTATTGAGAGCACACAGCTCAGCAAATGCTTTGCCCTGCAGGGGATCAAGATTCCCATCCGAAAAGACGGAGTCAAGGGCCCTAGGGGGCGCGGTGGCGATGGTGACGATGATGGAGATGATTATGAGTAGGGAAACTGGGACATGGATTAAGAAGTTTGGTTTATTCTTTACGCATAATGGGTCAAGACGGGGCTTTCGGTCGGTGTTCAGGCGGGGTGTTTTTGGCGGAATGTATTGCTATTAGGACCGGTGCCGTCGGGTTTGATTTCTCCTGGCTTTTGTGCTGTTTTCTTTTCTATACCTTACTTTGCGGTATATTTGACTGGTCTTAGGCCTGCGTATATAAGATGAAAAAGGAATAAAAGGCTTCACCTATCCTAATGGCTTCACCATCCATGAAGATGGAGCCTTATCCACATGTTCAGATATTATACTCTTGACGTAGATAATATTCCAGTTGATCGACATCATCCATGACGAGTAGGTAGATCTGTATATCATTGACGATGAACTAAGGCATCTCAATTGATCCTTCCTCGTGTTTCTTCACCTCGGGACGACTGATCATTAACTCCTCGGTGAAGAAGACTGGTCGATCGCAATCGTCAAATCCGGCCACTGGTCCTATGGTTCATCGACACTCAATCTTCATCCAAAAACACCAACGAATGAAAAGGGATTGAACCCACAAGTTCGAATGCAACCCTTCAATCTTTGATTCATGGTACATCGGATATCCCCGAATGAATGTACGGTGCGCACCGTCAGAATACATACGGGCTTTGCTAAATCATGCATTGCATCCATGGGCATACGATGTATTAGATTTAGATTTGTTTCTATTTCCATCCCAATCGCAGAATAATGGAGCCCCCTAATTCTTCAACAACGTCATTCTTCATTTCGCCCGCTTACTGTCCGCTTACTGTATGTCTTTCTTTCCCCGCGTGCTGCAGGTTTCAGTTGTGTCGTATCGGGCTGGAACTGCATGCTTTCGCTGGTGATAGTCTGATAGGTTGGGATTTGGATTTCGATGATGCTGGGATTCCAGAAATAATTTCGTCTTGCGGGTTATCCCGCCTCTTTCGTCTGTGGTATGGTGAGGCTATACTTATTGTCTGCATCATTGTTATTGCTGTATGGCTGGGCTGGGGCGGGTATAAATATGAAGGAGATATCACTACAATTCGATTATCATTCTCATCAATCAGTCAATCAATCAATCATCTTAATACTACTATACCATCTACAAAATGAAGCTCACTCTGCTCTCCTCTGTTCTCCTCCCCCTCTTGGCCACCGCCGCCCCAGCCCCAACCGCTGAGAGCAACGAGCCTTCTTCTCCTCCCTTTGGCGTCATGTCCAGCCGTTCCGCTTCCCCCATCCATCTCCTCCCCATGACTGCCTCTGCCCAGTCTTTCTGGCTCGGAGGCGAAACCGCCTCTTACTGTCCCCTCAAAACCGGTTGTCCCCCGGGTAAAGAAACCGTCTTTGCACCAGGTGGAACTGGCTTGGTATTTTACTCCCTCATATCCTACACATCTTCAAGCACAAACAAATAACTAATGATGATGATAAACAGAACGTCGAAGTCCCCGGCGGCCAACAGGTCTACATCAACCCCGATGGCGCCCTAAGCTTCACCCAGGCCCACTCCGCTAACATCCCCCCTGGCTCCACTCTGGGTCCATTCAAATATACGCCCGGAAAACCATTCGGGCACTACTCGTTCAACGGTCTGGGGGCGTCGGGCTTCATGGCTTGCCCCACGGCTGATAATAGGTGGCAGGTGTTTGCGGCGTTGCAGAATGCCAACGTGCCCCAGGGTAAGGTGGAGGATTGTTTGGGATTTTCGGCGATGGCGGTGCCGTGGAAGGATTCGGGTGCTGCTGCTTGGCAGTATACTTAAACGGTACATACGGGATTGGGTTATATAGCCTTATAGGTATGGGGTTGATTTTGATTGTACATGGATGTTAAGTGGATGGGTTGAGCTTTGGGATTCATCATGTTTTGGTCATTTTTGTCGATAGCATTCATTCAAACCATAGGGTATCTGTAATGTTCATATCTAGTTTCTCCATATCCGTATGGCCTTGTCTTTTCCTCCACTTCCAACCTTTTGTCCATCAGGACTCCAGTCCACAGCGAAAACCTCATCGCGGTGTCCGGGAAGGTCCATGGCCAGCTTGCCCGTACGGACATTCCACACCTTCAATGTGGTGTCCTTGGACGAGGAGACCAGGAGCCGGGAGTCAGCTGAGAAACAACACTGGTAAACAGCACCAACGTGGCCTCGCAGTGTGGTGATGAATCTATATCTTGTTAGCCTCATGGTCAAAGATTCAATCCTGGCCAAACTTACTTTCCGTCTCGGCCGTTCCACAGTTTGACATGGTTGTCAAACCCAGCTGATGCAATGTACGCCATATCCGGGGAAAAGGTCACATGGTTGACCTCCTTCTGGTGACCCAACAACCGCGCTACAGGCTTGGTCGAGCTCTCGGGGTCCCACAGGTACATTGTGAAGTCGTCACTTGCGGACACTAGCTTTTCCACAATCTTGTTGTTAACAGTGGCGGCTTGTTCGAATCGCTTCCGGGCCGTCGTAACCTTTTCCGCATCCTCTTTGGGAACCTTGCCCGTGTGGTCGTGATACGCTGTGCGGAGGACAAAGTCGGTTGACAGGGCTAGATGGTTCACACGGTGCGCGTGTGCAGACAATGTTTGAATCAAGGTTCCGTTGGTAGCGTTCCAGACCTTGATTGTCTTGTCGTGCGAGGCTGTGTAGATTTTACCCGTTCCGCCCCAGCGAACACAGGTCACGGAGCCTTTATGTCCCGTCAAGGACATGTCCATCCGTCTCGTTACCACATCCCAAATACGGACGGTTGAATCTTTAGATGCAGATGCCAATCGTGGGCTTCCTGACTGCTGTAGATGGTAAGGTTCCCATGCCAGATTAGTGATCCATTTTGAGTGTCCCTTGAGCGGTCCTCCCAACGCCGTTCCTTTCTTTGCATCCCAGATGCGCACGCTATTATCCATACTTCCCGTGGCGATCAACGCTCCATTGGGCGAGTAGCTGACTGCCAGAACCCAACTTGTGTGTCCTTTCAATGTGGCCTTGGGAGTGCCGGTGTCGCAATCCCAGATGCGGGCGGTGGAATCACCACTTCCGGAAACCATTGTAGAGGAAGAAACTGGTGAAAATGAGGTCGCTAGAATCGCCTCTCCGTGTCCGGCGATAGAGGCAGAGCATCGTGAGACGGCCTTCACTCGGAATACTGCCTGCGGGGTATAGTAGAGATGGACGGTATCTTCGGTGGTCTTTAAGCCTGGCTTGAGCAGAGAGTGATATACATCGGCGAGAATATCGATTGTTTGCCCGTCTTGGCCTTCTGATTGGTATGTAAATCGGTATGGTACTCGTTCATCATCATCCTCCTGAAAGACCGAAAAAGTTAGCTCCAAGCAAAGCAATTGTTTGACCAGCAAGCGTGCCTACATTTCCTTGGAGTGTGTTCAGCAGAGTCTCAAGATTCTTGACATTCGCATCCGCAACAGGGACCGAAACCGCAGGCCCAGTTGCTGACCCCGTCGCCTGGTCGAAAAATTGCACTCGAACGCTGCCAAGGTCGTCGGGGATACCCTGGATTTCTTGCTGTTGCCGCGCCTTCTCAGCAATATCCGTCTTCTGACGCTTGCTGGGAGGGGGTAGAAGAGTCGCCATATTTTAGAGAAAGATTGAAGCGACGTTGTTGATTGCTTCTTGGATTTCTATCGCCGTCAAAAAAAAAAAAATCATTATCGCGGAGTCGGCAGATTGGCACTAAACCGGATTCGGATGCCCCTCTTATCGCTCTATAGACATTCTTGCTCCTCGACTTCAACTTCATCTCATCATTGCCAATGGGAAAATGATGTCAATTGATATATTTCCATCGATCTAAGATGTCTTTTTCTAGGGCTTCATCTTTCGGACCAGCTGGTTCTTTTGCACCTCTCTCCAGACAAAGCAGTAGACCCAGGACAGCAAGGCCAGCCACGACGGCGACAAGCATTGCATCTCAGGACATCGTCTGTGCGGTTAGTGAATCTCGGGGCATCTCATCGACTGTAGGCCTTGCCTTTGTCAACTTGTCTACGGCAGAGGCTGTACTATGTCAAATATGCGACAGCCAGACCTATGTCAAGACAATCACCAAGATCGCCGTCTTTGAACCAACAGAGATCCTTTTTATGAACACAGCCAAAGACTCTAAGCTGTTATACATTATCCAAGAGAATATTCCTGATCCAATGTTTACCTTTATCGACCGCAGGTCCTGGTCTGAAAAAACTGGCCATGAATATGTTGATCGTCTCGCGTTTCCAGAGGATGCTGAATCTATCAAGATGACTCTGGGAGGAAATTACTTTGCTGCGTGTTGCTTCGCTGCCGTAGGGACTAACTTTATAATGGAGAAAAGAGATTTGCTGAGTTGTCTAGGTCCTCAGATATGTTGAACTCGAGCTAAACAGAACATTCGCTTCTCATTCCCTTCGCATCAGATTTGAACCTTCGCAGGGCTCCATGACCATTGACTTATCCACCATTGTTTCCCTGGAGTTGATACAGAATCGAAATAATAGCAAGTCTAAAGACAGTCTATTCGGGCTTTTAAATGAAACCCTTACGCCTATGGGTGCCAGACTATTGAGAGCCAACATCCTCCAACCTTCCACGGAGCGGGACAAGCTGACAGGGAGATACGACGCCGTTGAGGATCTGTCCACAAAGGAAGAAATGTTTGTTTCTGTGAGGCAAGGTCTGTTGATGGAGAAATACTCCTACGTCAACCACTAATCTTGGCCTTCTATAGCTCTCAAAGGGTTTGTCGATGCAGACAAGGTTTTGACGTCTGTCAGTAGACCCTTCTGCGAGGCATGGTTTAATGCTGACAATTAAGCTCATTTTGGTACCTACCAAACGGACCTTTCAATATGTCGAACAGTCCGTCAACAATGTCATAATGCTCAAAACCTACGTGTCGTCCATCAAATCGGTGTACAAAGCACTTGCAACTGCTCAATGCTCACTCTTACTCGCAATCAGAGAGGTATCTCATCTGCTTGGTAATGTCTTGCACAAACCACTAACCCGTATCAGCTATGCGCTCCTGTAGGTCACCATGCAGTCGAAGAGCTCGTTGAAACAACTCTCAATGAGCATGTAGCTTATCAGACCAAGCCACTCGACCTGAGGAACCAACGTATATACTGTGTCAGAGTATCTATCTCCTCCCCTGCCATATTTGCACACCATCTAAGGTTATTAGGCTGGTGTAAACAGTCTCCTAGATATCGCAAGACAGACTTACAAAGAAGCAAATATAGATGCCGCAGACCTAGTGTCGAAGCTCTCAGGTGATATAAGTCATTTCACATACTAATCCTTTACTAATCTATCGCAGAGTCCCACAATATTGTGCTGGATCTGAAATTTGATACATCCCGTCAATACTACATTAAAATGCCAACGGCCGACCTCGAGTCTATACCAGATATATTCATCAATGTATACCGCAGAAAGAACCATATAGAATGTCAAACGCTGGACCTCGTTAAACTCAACCAGAAGATCATGGATGCACACAACGAGGTGATCAATATGAGCGATCGAACTATTCAAGAACTGATTAAGGACGTCTGCTCCGAAATATCAGGACTGTTCAGAGTAAGTGAAGCGGTCGCCATGCTGGACATGCTGGCTGCTTTTGCTCAACTTGCAACATTTCATGACTACATCCGACCTGAATTGACAGACGTTCTTGCCATAAAATCCGGGCGTCACCCTATTCGCGAGAAAATACACACAAACAAATTCGTCCCCAACGATGCCTATGCAACACAGCAGTCTCGTTTTCAGATAATAACAGGCTGCAACATGAGCGGGAAATCTACCTACATACGCTCTCTAGCCCTGATGACAGTTATGGCACAGATTGGATGTTACATTCCTGCGGAATACGCATCGTTCCCCATTGTCCACCAGTTATTCGCCCGTGTCTGTATTTCAGACGATCTAGAAGCGAACGTATCGACCTTTGCTGCTGAAATGCGCGAGATGGCTTTTATCCTACGTAATATCGAACCTCGAAGTATGGTCATCGTCGATGAGCTCGGCCGGGGCACTAGCACGACAGACGGTCTCGCCATCGCTCTTGCCATCGCAGAAGCCTTGGTTGAAAGCCACGCACTCGTCTGGTTTGTTACTCACTTCCATGATCTAGCCTCTATAATGGCCGAGCGTAGCGGAGTGGTAAACCTCCACCTTGCAGCAGAGATATCCTCCGACTCATCAAAAATGACAATGCTATACAAGATTGCCGAAGGCCTGGTAACCAATAAATTCTACGGTCTTGCCTTAGCCAAACTGGTCGACCTGCCCCCAAACGTACTGGAGGTAGCCCGAAGAGTCTCTGAACGAGTAAACCAGATCGCACAACGTCGACAAAGCAAATCGAGGGCGTTGGTTATTTCCCGGAAGCGAAACTTGATCCTCTCACTTAGGGAACAGCTACTACAGGCCCGAAGCAGTACCATGCAAGAGGATGCTTTAAGGAAATGGCTCAAGAAGCTACAAGACAATTTCGCGCTTCGCATGGCTACTATCGATGATGACCTAACGGGGTCTGAGGATTCCCGTGATTCGGGGGATGAAGAACAGGAACTTACTTATATTGCGGAGGAAGTATCGTCAAATTCATCAGGGTTAGAGGAGCAACGAGAAGAAGTGTCTCAGTACACTACTTCTGTATCAAGTGGTGAGAGATCGATCTTGGAGATTTCCTCTCAGGAGTCCTCCGAAATTGAGGGTATAGAGGATGACTGAGCTGTAGGTGTGTATTTTTTATTGCGCTCTGAGTCTGTAGTTTTCCTGTGGCAAAATCAATTTGTAGACCTAGGCTTTTTATTTCTTTCTGGAGTGATGGGGTAGACTGGGTTTAGTGTTATGATTACCGACATTTGCAATCTCTAATCCTACAATTGCCAATTGTCAACATCCTCATATCTCAACCTAAAACTTTTTATTGAAAAGGTATAAAACTCTATCAAACATCTATGCTTAGAACCCCCGCTCAAGATAAACCAAAGAACAAAATTGCCTTAGCAAATCAAGAAGAGAATCCACATTTATCCGAAATGGAACAATGTTTGCTTTCCTTTCTTGCCTTTTCCTTTTTCCCTCCACCTCCACCAAGTTCTGGGAAGTCATCAGCCTCCGCAGAAGCAGATGCCGATTCGCCTCCTGATGATTGTCCCCAGGCATTCGCCGGTTGAGGGCGGCGGTCATCCCACCGAACTGTTCCACGGGTGAGACCTGCCATGAGGACGTTCGGTTTAGGAGCTTTGGGGAGAGCAGGGAAGGCATCGGCGCTCCTTGGAGCAGGGGCGCGCGAGGAAGATGGGACAGGTGCTCGAGTAGCAGGGCGGCTGGTCGCCATAGAAGGTGCGGAGGAGGGAGCAGCGGTGGCCCAGGGGGGTAGCGGCGCTTGCTGCGTTGGATTTTCTAGAGGCTGAGCTAGCAGAGGAGGGGAGGGCCGGGAAAGGATTGCTGGAGGATGAACCGGAAGGAAGGGCACCGCTTCTGCCAACTGCTGAGCGGGAGGACTGGGCAGTTGATGATTTCAGGCGGAGGACTCGGTTTCCTCCAGCGCCGCTGCCGTTCACGGTGCTGGGTGACATGCCTGGAAGCAGACCACCTGGTCCAGGCAGAGCTGGGTAATCTTCATTGATGGCCCGCCAGTCGTTCCAAGCCTGGAGGAGCGCACTTCGTTTCGACTCATCTTCGTAGATATCTGCAAGCTCCTTAATAAGCTTACCTAGCTCAGAGCTAGATGTATCAAAGAGGGAGAAAAAAGCGTCGATGAGTTCGGTGGCGGAGATGGAGGAAGTACGGTAGCTGGAGACTCTGCTGCGAAACTCCCCAAGCTTGGTCGAGTCGTTGCGCAACAGGCTTGATGCACGCTCAATAACGGACGCATGGCGCATGCGACGAGCCTGCTCCTGGGGTGTGAGAGGGCCCGATTCAGCACTGAGGTCGAGATTCTCCATGGCTGATACTGGTGGGGTTCGAGCAGCTGCAGAGGCTTGGGATTGCGTAGGTCCTGCATTTCGAGGAGGAGCGCGCACGGTCTGGGTGTCATTGCGAGTAAGTTCGCCACCAAAGCTCCGGCTTGTCACAGACTGCGAGCTTTGAATGGCCACCTGTCGTTGATAAGCGATCTCATCCCGTCTCAATGGCTGGGCACTGGACACGGGGAGGGGTTCAGCATTGGGGTCGCGCCCCCGGCCAGCACCACGGCGTTGTCGCTGTGGCTGGTACGGCGTTCTGATATCAAAGCTCGATAGATCCACCATACGAGCATCTCGTCTTGCGTCTTTGGAAAGCCCGTTCGGGTGGCATTCCAGTTGATGACCTTTCAAATCCATTTGAGATTCAAAAACAACAAACTTCTTCTCCAAGCATTCCGTATCCAGACAGATGAAATGGTCTTTTTGGAAGTGATCCTCAAGCGCATTGTAGTCGACATAGTACTGTTGTTGTCGGTGACCCGATCGGCGATCGCAAATGTGGCACCGTTCGTGGCGGTCGCGACAGTGAGCATAGAGCTCGTCGTCTCCGTAGTATCGCTGGCGACAGAATCCACACTGGGGGTGTCCTCTGAAACCACTCTGGTCAATGGCTCCGGGGACATGGTCTCCGTGCTTCTCGTGGTTGCGCAGCTCTGCCATCGTAAAGAGCTCATGCTCGTGAGTGAAGACTTTCTTGTTCCGAGTACATAGATCACTGTATCATTCGAGCCGATTATGAGTATTTTATAGGCAACAATAGTAGAAGCTTTACATACCACATAACCTTGTTGTGCTTACTCTTAACATGGCGATGTAAATCCGGCCAGCCGAGACAAGCCACATCACAGTCTGTGTCGGGACAATTGTATCGTAGCAACAAGAGGGTATCTTCGAAGATCTCATCGTTCTCATATTGAATACCCAAGTTCTCATCCTTCCGAGAAAAGTCTGTGTTGGTGAAGTCCTCGAAGCGTTTTGCCGGATCGTCTGTAAAGATCACATAGTGGGACTCCGTCTAGTCACATTAAACTGAATTAGTTTCCCAATAAATAAGAGGTTGTACAGCGACGACACAACATACCCGACAATGTGCGCAGGCCTTGTTTTTATACAGGGCCCGTAGTCTCAGTGCACAGATATGACAAGTCCGATGGTTACATGGTGAGACGGACGTGTGCGAAACGGTAGAGGCACAGATGAAGCAAATTTCACCATCATCGGCATCGTCTGTCGCTTCTGCTGCAGCCTGCTTGCCTTTGGCGTCACCTTGAGGGGGTGTGCCGGCAGAAGCCTGTCCATTCTCCCCGGCCGGGGCCTTGGTGGCATTGCGATTTTGTCTATCGCGACCACCACCCCCTCTACCCCCACGGCCCCGGAGTTTCGATCCTCTTCCGGAGTTCTCGTTTGAGTTGTGCTGCTGCGTGCCTGCGTTGTCTGACTGTGTACCTCCTCCTCGTCCACGTCGACGACCACCGCGGTTCTGGCCTTGCGATCCGGGGGCTTGGGACGGCTGAGAGTCGGCCATTGGGGGCGATAGGGAGAACGGGATTCGAACGATAACGGTGTTTCAAGCGGGATTCCAGGCGAACTCTCTCTAGAAGGCGAGGGGAGCTGACGGCTGTATATAGACGGTGCGACGATCACGGTTTTCTTTTTTCTTTTTTTTCTTTTCTTTTTTTATTGTTTTCTTTTTCTTTTTCGCCCTTTTCTTGCGGGGAGTTTGGTTCTGCTGCGGGCTGTTTGCAGTGGGGGAAAAGACGAGCGGCGGGCAAAAAGTTGGTTGTGTCGGAGGATCGCTGACTGATCAAACCACATCTACAATGGCGACATTGCACAGCGACAATTGGGAATATATTCAAATATGCCACATATGATCTATCATTACTAGGTCGGATAAGGAACTAGGTCATTTTACAAACGTCTGGTCGAAAAATGGCTCACTTCAGCTGCTGTGGGAGCTTCAAGCGGTTGAGAGATTTACATCAAGCAGGCCCACCAAAGCATTCGATACCGATGAAATGGGATAAAATAAATGGATTAATGGTTGAATGGATGAACTCCAATTCCTTATCCTAATAAAAACTTTGGGCTTCTAGATGACAATCTCCATACCGCCCGTGTTAAAGGCAATACCAACTCCCGCTCGAGAGAAGAACAGGTGAACAAAAGAAACGGCATCCAATGAACGTAAAAAGTAATAGACAACAAAATTCATATGAGTAACAAGGCAAAGCGCCCGAGTTCCTATGCGGTGGGGTAAAGAAAATAAACAGAGTCGTAAATGGATGCAGCATGTATGCTGCAGACCCTACCTGGACGGTAAGGTATCGTAATGGATCCCCTCTGGGCATGGGGCTATTCATCTGGACTATACAGGTTCTGGTTGAGAATCTTGGTCATGGTGAACATGTGCACCCGATCTTGTTTGAAAACGGCGCGCATCGCATCGTCGCACCGGATTTGACGTCTATCGCTGGGGTCTTGGAGGTCATGTTCTCGAATATACTGCCAGACCCTCTTCACTGTCTGAGGACGCGACATCTGTTGCAAAGTCAGTATGAATTGACATTGAAGAAGATTTCTCGAAGAAAGCGCACCGTAGCTTCACCGTCCAACAGGGCCGAAAGGGCCGGCGAAAGATTGAGAGGTTTCTGTATGGTCGTCAGTCTCTATGAAGAGTTCTCGATAAGTGATAGAATTGCAGCATACATGAAATGCGCCAGTGCGATTCACTTCCTTCTTTGTCCCTTCGGAACCTGACTCCAGGTCCGAATCATCCTCCGCCTTTACCTTCTTAGAGGTCTTGGTTTTGGTGGTCTTTTTCTTTGCCGGCGCTGCCCTCCGTGTGTTGGTACCTCGCGTAGGTCGGGCACGCATATTCTCCTCAGCTTGTAGCTTGGCAGCAAAGACAGCATCCGCATCGACGTCGACATTTTCCTGCTTTCTTTTCTTGACTGGAGGGGTCTTGCTGGAGGGTTCGGAGAGTTCTTCGCTGTCGACCTGGCGTTTCTGTGGTGACGAGTCTTGTGCAGGAGAGGAAGCATCCACGGGAGTGGTCGAGTCCTTGCTTTGTTTGTGGCCATTGGTGGTGGGAGCTGTAGACGAAGCGGCCTCGGGAGAAGCTAAACCACCCTGTTCGGCGAAAATGTCGAAGCGTTCCATGATAAGCTGCTTGATCGCAGCCTGTAGAAATAAAACCCGTCAGTAAGATACTCAATGGCATTTTAAAGCTCGTAGGTTAATAATGGAGAAATGCGACGAAAAGAGGGATTGGGCTGACCTTCTGCGGAGTGAGATCATAGCCGACTTCTTCCTGGAGGCCTTTGCGGATGCGCTTTTCGGAGATGGTATTCAGGTCACTTTTGCCCAGGATTGAGTCAATGACCTGGATATAATTCTCGCGCACATCTGGAGACACTGTCTCAGTCACGAAAAAAAGAGAAATGGTGTTAGTAGAATGCGAATTTGGGTGGTTGTGAGCCAACCCAGGATACACAGAGTCATGAGGTCTTACGCGACATCTCGGCTTTCCCCTTCTAGAACACGGGCAATTGCAATTGTAAAGATCTCAGCTCTTTCTCAATTCAAACTGTAAATTAATTCACTGGCAGGTGTCACTGCGAGGTCTGAGCTGAAGAAGACCGATCGTCCAGATCTGGGCAATTCCCTGGGTGTAGCGCTGGCGCTTGGGACCGGCGGGGCATGAGAGAAGAAGATCTCCAGGAACGAAGCGTAGGGTATAGTAGTGTAACTATATAGGAACGGAAATGAGATGGGAAAAAGGCAGTGACAAAAAGGAGAAACAAAGAAGAATAATGAAGACAGCCGGCCCACCACGACCAGCAGCTGTTCACCCGCAAGAGAGCAAAGGAAGCCGGGACGATGCGTGCTTAGAGAGAGAAAAGCGGATGATTGTTATGAGGTTGTATGTATGGATGACGGGAGCCGATGAGGTCTACAGAGGGAAAGAAAGGTAACGTTACGGTACGGGTTAATACGGCACATGATCCGGGATGCGGGTGCTAGTAGGCCGGGGTAATGCTTATGTCATGGTCAGGTGACTTTATCTAGTTATCTATAGATCACGTGATGGCTGAGTCAGGACTGAGTCAGCAGATCGCACACTGGGTTGGGATTTGTTCGTTTTTTGCCCTAAAACAAGAGAGCCAGCCAGAAAAAACGGGGACGACCGAAAAGGCAGAAACTTGCAGGCTCATCTCTTCTCAACACCCCCCCCGTATCGTCTCACGCTCCACCACAGCCATGGCGCCCAGTTTCGATACCCTGTCCGAGCAGGACCTCCACGAAGAGGAGGAGGTGGATGTTGACTTCTCGGGTGAGTGCGCGACTTTCTTTGTGAGATGATGAGATGTGTGCCCCTCTTATCTAACGCGGTCGGCCACTTTTGCCCCGATTACCCACAGATCTCAAGGAACAGTACGAAGTCAAGCTCGAAGAGGGTTTGGATACATTTGTCGTCATCGATGGACTCCCGATCGTGCCCGAGGAGAGCAGACAGAAGCTCATCAAGTTCTTGTTGAGAAAACTCACCACCGCCGGCCACACCTCCGAAGATGCCGTCTTCATGCCCATTAACGACAAGAACATGTCCGAAGGGTGTGTATTGAGAAATCATCGCCAGGGAATGATTGGGAAAGACTAACCATAACCTGCTAGCTTCGCCTTCGTCGAGTACGAAACCCCCGAACAAGCCGTCGCCGCCGTCAAGCAGCTGCACGGTGTCCCCCTTGACAAGAAGCACACCCTGGCCGTGAACAAGTTGATGGACATTGAACGCTATGGTCGTGAAGGACGTATTGAGGAGGACTACACCCCTCCCACCATCGAACCGTTCAAGGAGAAGGAACATCTGCGCTCGTGGTTGGGAGACGCCAATGCGCGTGACCAGTTCGCCCTGTACCGGGGTGACAAGGTCGGTGTGTTTTGGAACAACAAGAACAACCCACCGGAGAACGTTGTCGACCGCGCCCACTGGACACAGCTGTTTGTTCAGTGGTCTCCGAAGGGTACCTATCTCGCCTCCGTCCACCCTCAGGGTGTGCAACTCTGGGGTGGTCAAACTTTCACAAAACAGAAGCAGTTCCCCCACCCATTTGTCCAGCTGGTTGAATTCTCCCCCCGGTGAGAGCTACTTGACCACCTGGTCCGCCCGCCCCATCCAGGTCGAAGAGGGTAGCAACGGCCCCCTGTCTTACGAGGAGGATGGAAAGAACATCATCATTTGGGATATCGTCTCCGGCAAGCCCTTGCGATCCTTCGTTTCTCACGACCTGGCCGCTGGCCCCGGCCCCGAGGGCGACGCTCAGCCCAAGAAGAAGGTGCAGTGGCCCGCTTTCAAGTGGTCTGCTGATGAGAAGTACGTGGCAAGAATGTTGCAGGGCCAGTCGATCTCCATCTACGAAGCGCCCCGGATGAACTTGCTGGGTAAGACATCCGTCAAGGTCGATGGTGTCATGGACTTTGAATGGTCTCCCGCCACTGTCAACCGGGAGGGTGTCAAGCAATACGAGCAGCTTCTCTGCTTCTGGACTCCTGAGATCGGCAGCAACCCCGCCAGAGTCGGTATGATGAGTGTTCCGTCCAAGGAAATTGTCCGAACCCGTAACCTCTTCAACGTTTCCGATGTCAAGCTGCACTGGCAATCCCAGGGTGCCTACGTCTGTGTTAAGGTGGACAGACACTCGAAGTCCAAGAAGTCCATGGCCACCAACCTCGAGATTTTCCGTGTTCGCGAAAAGGGTGTTCCCGTCGAAGTTGTTGACAGTCTCAAGGATACCGTTATCAACTTCTCTTGGGAGCCCAACGGTGGCCGTTTCGTCGTCATCACCACGGGCGAGGCTGCCGCCGGCGCGGCCGTTGCTCCCAAGACTTCTGTGTCTTTCTTCGCTCCCGAGAAGAAGGGCCCCTCGGTTGGCAACTTCAAGCTGGTGCGCACCATCGAGAAGAAGACAAGCAATGCGATCTACTGGTCGCCCAAGGGCCGTTTCGTTGTCGTTGGTACCGTCCACTCCCAAACGAGCTTCGACATGGACTTCTGGGACATGGACTTCGAGGGTGAGAAACCTGAGGGCGAGAAGGATCTGGCAGCCAACCTTCAATTATTGAAGACAGTTGAACACTACGGTGTCACAGATATCGACTGGGACCCTACAGGTCGTTATGTTGTCAGCAGCGCCAGTGTGTGGACTCACTCGGTACGACGTTTTATATCCCCATAAGAAATTCCGATTTGCTAACTTTCATGTCAGATGGAAAACGGCTGGAACCTTCACACTTTCTCTGGTACTACCCTTGCCGAAAACCCCACCGACAAGTTCAAGCAGTTCCTCTGGCGTCCCCGCCCCGCCACCCTTCTCAGTAAGGAGGAACAAAAGCAAGTCCGCAAGAACCTGCGTGAGTACTCCAAGGAGTTCGACGAGGAGGACAAATACGCCGTCGACATTGCCAACACAGCTGTCGTCGAGACACGCAAGCGTGTCCTCAACGAATGGATCGCCTGGCTCGTTCGCGAGAAGGAGCTCCTGGCCGAGGACAAGGACGCTTTTGGTGTCCCCGAGGACGTCGACGATCCCAAGCAGGCCAAGGATGCACAACCAGGTACCGAGGAGCAAGGCGACACAGTCGTCGAGGAGATTGTGGAGGAGATTATCGAGGAGAACGAAGAAATCGTCGGTTAATGGGGTTTTTCTTTTTCAATCTAATGTCTCTTTCTATTTTCTTTTTTATTATCTTGTCAACCTTTTCGCCCTTTTTGTCAGAAGCCGAAAAAATGCTTCTTTCTTCCTGTGAGCCTTCTCCTGTGATCCATTTGGCTTGCTCCCGGTCCAGAGGGAGTCTGGAATGTTCAAAAATGAATAGATGTGTATTGCATTTCACCCCGTTATGGGTTTTACGTGTGCGACGTGGTAGCATGAGAGACGACAGACAATGCATGATCCAGAGTATCTACAATAACCAGTAGTGCCAGTGTATATCAAATGTTTTTTAATGGCATCCGAATGCCACCAGCCAGGTTATATCGAAATTATAATACATGAGCAACCACCATCAACCCAGGCAGAACCTTCCATATCTGAGCTCCCTCCACCATTTCACGTATCCCCATCGCCCCACTATCAGCCGTACTGGTGGCAGTGGAAGCAGCAGAGGTCGTAGAAGCAGTGGACGCAGTGGACGCAGCCTGCGTCCTTGTCGTTGTCGTCGATGGCCCTTCCTCGACGACTATAGACGGCTGCACATTCATCTTAAAGTAATGATCCTGATCCCCGACCACATTTCCAGCAGGCGTATACTCGCAAACCACATACCAGCCCTGTGCCCTGGTATACTCCCCATTGTCTGTCTTCGCAGTGTCATCATACCCGCAATCCACCGCCGCACAGCCTACTTCCGCCGTTCCCTTCCATACCAATTGTGTGAAATGGCCCGTTTCTTCTGTGAATCCCGTCGGTTTGTCGAAGTTATATAGCAGACCCTCGTCGCCCCAGGCCACGACGGCAGCCGAGGCATTGGGATATCCGAATGCGAGGTTCTCGCCGTATGGACCGTGCTATTTGTATTCTAATTAGTCTCGTTTCATTTTTACATCTTGTAAACCATTTAATGGATCGGTTGGTGATAGATACTCACTGAATGTTGCCATAGGCATTTGTCCGCCCAATTCTTCGCGTACTCAGTCAGTGTCTCATTCCATACTAGATGGCTTGCATTATATTTGTCGCGATAGTCGTTACTCCATGACATAACTGTGTCCTCGAATTTCTCAAGTGATGTGTATGAAGCTGGGTGTGGTGATGTTGGAGATGCTGTTGCGACTTCTGTCACGGTCACCATGACCGTTTGGGATTGTGCAATGGCACTCAAGAATAGCCATGGTGTAAGAAATTTGATGGAGGGTATCATCTTCGGGGTAGCTTAAAAGGGGGAAGGTAGGTGATTGACCTGCTATGATGGGTAGATCATATCGTTTGTTGGAGAGGGTGGTGAGTTAAAGACTGAAGACATGGACAAAGACAGCCACTGCTGCAGAAAGAAGAACTCATTCACTTTGTCAATGCAGCTGAAACAATCAAACAGCAAACAGAAAAAAAAACAAAGGCGCTTTGTTGCTCTTCCAAATCAGACAAAAGAAGAAGAAAAAGCAATATGGAAGGTTTCAGGTCTGCATATCCTCGAAACTGAACCAATTTAGCACATTACCATGCGGCAACCCAGTAGAGTAGAGCTTAGCTGCAGTAAACCAAGCCATAGTTTTATCCCATGAGATTGTTTTCTTCAGAACTTGAAACCTTCACCAAGCGCTTATGATTTGGCTGGATAGCAGCTCTTCGCGCTGTGCTTGTAGCCGCTCACTGACGTCAGGCTAGTTTCACAAGGTGATAAGAATAAACTCCGATCCCAATTGAGCATTGAGCTACAGAGTGATCGGCAGTCATGGTTTTCGGTAGAGGAATTGATCTAGATTTGTCCATTTGTTCGCCGGCTTCGTCGATATTCAGATAGTTGGATTAGTTGGATATGAAGTCCGACCTATATACTAGTAGTACGGGTGTACACGGGTACGCCATGTTCAAACCTCTAAATGCTGAACGCAATATTGTCGTCATTTCTCTATATATAATCCCGGGTATCTCACATAACGCTACATCCAATTCCATACATGGCTCGTTCCACATCGCGTTTCACTTGGTACCAATCCGCTCGTCGCTCGGCGAATTCGTACACTTCCTCCACGCGCCAAATGCCATGGAACCGATCCGCATCCGCAATGATCGTGGCTAGATCTTTAGCGTGCGCCGGGTCAATCAGGTATATCTGTGCGAGTTCTCGGAAGGCTTTGAAGTAAATAAGTAGATCACCATTTCTTAGTGTCTGAACAAATTTGAAATAGTGGTTCATGTCGCTGCATTGGGTCAGCTTGTGTCGTGTTGGTCGAGAAGAGAAAAGTTATATCTTACCTGATTAGCTTCAAGGATCCTTCGACACTGATCCTCTGGCGCTTCAGGTGTTTACACAAAGCAGCGAATAGGCGTAGCCCAACCTCTTGGTTGAATACATCCAATGTGCTTTTGTCTGTGCTTCCTACCAACATTTGTGTGTGTGATGAAACCACGTCAACCACGGCTGAGGCCGCTTCGCTAATACCCACATCCATCGTCTGTCGGTAAGGATCAGTTGAGATTCCTGGGTTGAAGTCCGTAGCCAGCTGTCTAGTTGCTAGAATGTAGTCGACTTCTTCCATGAGCACATCGATACCTTTGTTCAGTCCAGCCGCAACACGTTCATCAAGCATCTGTTCGAACTTTTTCTTTTCCTTCACAGCAGGATCAAGGAAGTCGTCCTTTTGGGTGAGCTTCGTGGCCACTAGTTCTTGCTCATAGAATACATCCATCATTTGAAGAATCAAGTCGCCAACATTTACCAGTTCCAAAAAGGTCACCAAGGGCTCGACGCCTGACTGGTCGCGATCCCCTTGCTCGCGTGGCCGGTAGTTAGAAAGATGGTCGACTGCGTTATTAAAGCCAACAATCACATGTCGATGTCCCAGGATACGAAGCAATGCTACAAATATTGCTTCGCATTGCTGTTTGACAGCAGCTCCTGTCTCACCGCCAATTTTCCTAAACTGTGCCGCTCTCTCCAGGCTCGATTTGGCAGAATGAACCAAACTCAACGCAACTTCAATGCTAAACAGAGACCGAATGCCTTCAAGTTTCGTTTTCATAAGGGCAGCCTTTGCATCAAGCTCCGATTTCGGGGCCTCTGTCAACACAGCTGGTTTGGGCGAGGCAATGGTGGAGAAGCGATTGGGGCTTTTCAGCGAGGAAGTATCACTGGATGTCGAATTTTCATCCGGCTTTGGCTCGTTTGATTTGGCGGAGAAGCTTGGAAGGATATTAACAGGCATCATGATAACTTTCTTGAACGACGTCAGAAAGTCCCGCTTATCAGCTTGCCGGTTAATATTTGACATTAGGAAAGATTCAGCGGATGCGGCCTGTTCCGATAGCTGTCTATCCCATTCTGCCACTGCAGCTTCGGAGTTCTTGCGAAAATAATCCACTTCCTCTGCAAGATATAGATCAATGTGTGGCTCATACACTTTAGCAATGACATGGTACAAGAATTCATCGAAACTATTCGGTGAGTTGCGAATTGGCAGCATCGTCTCCGAAAGATTCGTACATTGTACGAAGGTCACAGAAACCGCATTCAAATAAGACTCGATGTTGGTGCGATGTAATTCATCAAAGAGAGCAGCCATAAATGGATACAACACGTCCTGCCCTACTTTCTCCACGAACTGGGAAGCAACATTCACTGACGAAGGAAAGACGCGATTGATGACTGAAACCTCCTCGTTGTAAGCCACGCTCAATCGCGTAAAAAATGCTTGGGTATGCTCCAGCTTCACCTGGTAAGTGGAATCATCAAAGCAGTCTGCTACTCTCCCAAGATCAGACTTTCGTGTCACCAAATGATTATGGTGGATGAACAATTCAACTGCGGACTGTCCGCCGTTCAAGGTACAAAGAACACTTGCGTACTTTCGCATCAACCCTTCAACATCTTCGGTTTCGTATCCTTGTCTAAATTCCTTCAAGGCATCTGTCTCAAATGTTGACACGGCGGCTTGCAGATTCTCGATCCTCCCTTGCCAACCTTCGGTGGTGTCACATTTAGAAAATTCCTGCAGCTGGGACAGAATCCGGGCTTGGTGTAGAGGATCATGATATTTCTTGAATAAAAGATTATCAGCAGAGGGTCCAGAATTGGCAATGTCATCGTAGAATGGCGCCAGTGCCGCATAGACCTTGCCAAACTCCTGGCGTGCCTCCCCACGCACCGATCTGGCCAGCTTCAGTGCACCCAGAACCGCATCTTGTTCCAATTCATCTGTGTCGTTCGCCACGGTTGTAGACAAGTTTATCTGGTCGAATCCATCCGAAAGCGACTGAGCACCTGGCGTGGAGTTGCGTTTTCCAGCAGGGGCCGGAGATTCCCCGGTCTCCTCTGCTATTTCCTGTTTCTTGACGCTTTTCAAGTCGGCAATGGTCCCATACGCTTGTTCAACATGTTTCCTAGCCTCCAATTCATCCCAGCAGCCCATCCGTTTTAGTTTATGCACCCATCTTGTATCATCGTATGCCATCTCTCGCAAGAGCCTCGACGATCGCGCTGCGCGAATAAGGTCGACAGGGGAGAGGTAATCGATAATCGAGGACATGATCTCTAATACGTGTCAGACACATTGCAATTTCGTCCTTCATATTCTTCATGCGCATGCTCAAGAAGCAAAGGTTCTTGGTTCGAGACCTACCTGCAGGAAGAGCAGCCCTGGAGATCACCTCCTCCATTGAAGCCATTTTGAGTGAAGCCAGCACATCTCTGCGCGGACCCTGCGGTCGCCCGCCAGTTCCTTTCCCATTCCTCACATTCGACATCTCGTCTTCTCTGGATCTGCATCGGGAGGAAAGGAGTCTTCGTTATCGTTTGTCCCGTAAGCTCAGCGGTCTCACCGACTAGGCGGTGCGTGCCGTGGGGCAGCTTGAAGTTCGAAAGGCTGAACAAAACAAATAGTAAATAGGCGTATCTGGAGCGAGATTTTTTTTTTTTTTTTCAAACAACAATCATTAGCATCATCAAATTAAACCCACGAGTATTCATAAACCCCAAAAGCTTCAAGTGCTGATTGAGGCCATGAGATCGCTGATCGACCGCGAGTTTGTCGGAGGGCAATGACACCCTTCCCCGGACCCTCCATCGGCGGTCGAATTTCCCTTTCCGAACTGAACCAGCAAGCTGGGGAAAGTTCTATTTATGTTCAACATTGAATCACTGATGGTTATCATCGACTGTTAAAGGGGTGTGTCTATCCTTCGCAAGTGCTATATCTATGGTTGAGATGTATTTTTTGCTTTTACATTGGTGTGATACGTTCTCTCCTGGTAGTGGCTCTATAAATATATTTTGCAATGCAGCCTTCATGCACAACTGTCACTGGGCCTGGACGAGTAAATTTTTCTAATCTCTTCAAATGAATGGGTTTGATAGCATCATACTACGACATATCCTAAAAGGTTCTGATAAACAAAACATTTAGATCGTATCTTTTGAAGATTGATGAAGATGAACTGCCAGAGTGACTATTATAGCAGCATAAAAAATAAAAATAAAAAAAAATAAAAAAAATAAAGCGTAATACTAGAGACCATTGCTGGCTACTTACAAGAAACCTCTTTGCCTTTTATATAAAGCCAAAAGGTCTCGTCTGGTCGTTATTGAGGCCCTGTGTTGTCTTGCCTTTTACTCACTTCTTTCAACCCCAACCCTTCAACCATCGCAAGAAGCACCCCCATTCACATTCGCAACGATTGAGATTCGCTAAACCTATCTAATGTCATCAATCGCGTGTGCATCACGTTTAACAGAGGTTGCACAGCAGCCAGTTCTCCATGTCGAAGCTCGTGTGAAAACCAATGGAGATGGTATCATCATCCGCACTGATCTGGTACTATAGACTTAGCCCCAAGTCTATTGAGATCTTGACGCTGAGAAGACGCAGATCAGGGATGAAGTCACGCAGTGGCTCATTGATAATTTTGTGATTCTTTCTCTGGGACAGGCGATCTACTCGTTCGGTAAGAGCATTCCACCATCACACTATCAACCATCGTGAGAGAATCTGACAAGGAGATAGAGGGCCTCAAAGGATCCCACGCACAGGCTTTAGATTCAATAGTGGTTACAGAGTGCAGCGGAGGCAATATCGAATCAGGAGCATATCGTGTCCAGCAAGTCGAACTCGATGTCCAGGCGTACCAGCTCCGGGTACAATTCGAGCCGGACAGCTCTCAGCAAACTCAGCAACTGGAAGAACCCGCAGACAATGGAGAGGATGGCACAAAGGCACGAGTTTTGGCTTTACCAAGCAAAGAGTTGGATGGGCTTTGGGAGTCGTATGTTCTGACACAGATACGATGCGACCACAGCTGAATATGGGCAGCCTTCAGTTCGACCAACCAGTCCAATCTACACTTCTCAGGGCAATAAGCAGAATGGGCAAGTGATTGCGAACTATTTTTTGAGATCTGGTATCATTAATTGTTAAATACAGTGTCTTTTTCTACCCGAAAGTTGAACAAATGGTCAATCAATTGGAACAGATTGGTCCTTCTTTGGGGCCCACCAGGAACAGGGAAAACAAGCCTATGGTAAGTAGTTCGCAGCAAATCCATTCATTGTATCTCCGGCTGATAGATGTGCAGTCGTGGCCTGGCCCAGAAGCTTGCGATACGTCTCGGAAAGCATTATCCACAAAGCAAGTTAGTTGAGATAAATGCACACTCTTTGGGAAGCAAATTTTTTGGTGAGAGTGGCAAGCTGGTAAGCAAGATGTTTGAGAGCATCGAGTCTATGCTCGAGGAAGAAGATGATACTTTCGTCTACGTGTTTGTAGATGAGGTTGAGACATTGGCTGCTCGCAGAGAGCGGTCGCTCAGTGGCAACGAGCCATTCGATGCTGTTCGCGCAGTGAACGCGCTCTTAACAGGACTAGATAAGATGAAGCTTCATCCAAATGTGGTTGTCATTTGCACGAGCAACTTGGTCACAGCCCTGGTAAGAATAACATGCAATGACGGTGCTTCTGATTCTCAAGTTAACAAGTTCCCCTCAGGATCAAGCGTTCCTCGATCGCGTTGATATTAAACAATTCATGCCGCACTTGTCGAATAGAGCGATCTATGGGATATACAAGGCCTGCCTAGAGGAATTGAATCGGTGTGGTATCATTGAGGGTGCCGCCTTCGATGTCATCCAAGTGAACCCAGAAGACCCCCAAACAGCGCTGCAGTACTTGGAACAAAAGGCAGAGCACTTAGAGGTCCCATCTTTCGATGAAATGCTTCTCAATTACCAGATGTTCCCGAATGCTGTGCCCAAGCAGCTTGCTGATGCGGCCATTGCCAGTGTGGTGAGTCCACCAAATTGTCTTGGCGAGAACTATTGTAATAATATCTGACGATTGACGTAGGGACTAAGTGGTCGTACACTGCGCCGCCTCCCAGCTTTGTCGTTGGTGCTCCATAGCAACACAACCCGATGCAGTGTTCGCGAGGCCGTTCAGGCGTTGGGGATGGGAATAAAATCGGAGATTCAGGCTAAGGCGGAAGCGGCGTAAGGTTAAGGGGGCACACAGAGGAGAATTGGGACGGCTCAAGGCGGTACGACCATAATAAAAACATGTCTAAGAGTCAGCATCATCATAGCATGTGAATTATAAACCCAATGCCAGCAGACAACAGTTCTTATCGTCTTCTGTCGTGGCGCCGATCCCAAGGCTGTTGGTCGAGCGAAATTTGTTGTTCCGAAAATTCGCGGTTTTCACCGAAGACAGCTAGAGCCGTGGCGGCAACCAATCAGCGCGAGGGTTTAGCCAATTCCAAACCAAGAGAAACTTGACTGTCCGACAACCTCGACTTCACCTCCAAAAGCACATCCTCCTGTGCGCACCACCACCCCCTCCCCTCCCCTCTTCCCTTCCTGCGGCTTTTTGCCTTTCTATCTCTCTATTTATCGGAGGGTCATTTAATCTGTCAGTATGCTGGCACGTACTGTTTTGCGCAGCGTGCCCTCTCGGGGCATCGCACGCCAGTCCTTGAACAAAACATCCAAGGTACGCACTTCCCCGGCATCTGACCCCCATTGGACCGCATGGGCAAGGGCAATCGCTTTCCACTACGTCTAAGATGCTTCTTCGAGGCGTTTTTACTCACAATTTGTCCAGCGTGCCTCTTCCTCGACAGCCGGTGCCGAATCCGCCAGCTCCCCCTTCTACCTTACACTCACTGCGTCCGCCGCAACGGCCGTCGCTGTCGGATCCACCTACTATCACTTCTATGGCCAGGAGGCTTTCGCGTCGACACCTGCTGAGGAGGGGTGAGTGAATTGATTGTGGTGCTCTGGGTGGCCATTTTCTGGCCATTCCGTTGCTCCGATCCGAGATGCAGACGGGTGATGAAGCTGACCGCATCGATTTCTAAAGATTGCACGCCACTGCTTACCCTTGGGAACATGCCAAATGGAACAAGACTTTCGACCACGCTGCGTGAGTAGCCCTCTTGCTGGATTGATACCCCCTTTCACGCCATACCTTTACTCATATTTGGCCCTGCAGGCTCCGCCGTGGTTTCCAGGTCTACCGTGAGGTTTGCGCCAGTTGCCACTCTCTGACCCGTGTGCCTTGGCGTTCATTCGTCGGTACCATGCACACCGTCGATGAGATGAAGGCTTTCGCCGAAGAAAACGAATACGACACCGAGCCCAACGACCAGGGCGAAATCGAGAAGCGCCCCGGAAAGCTTTCGGATTACATGCCTGGCCCCTACAAGAACGAGGAGGCTGCCCGTGCTGCCAACGGTGGTGCTCTGCCCCCGGATCTCAGCTTGATCGTCAAGGGCCGTCACGGTGGCTGTGACTACATTTTCAGCCTTCTGACTGGTTACCCCGATGAAACCCCCGCCGGTGCCAACGTCGGTGAGGGAATGAACTTCAACCCCTACTTCCCCGGAACCGGTACGTTTTGAAAGCCCCTTTCCTTCAAAACATTGAATATATTCTAACTTTCACCACAGCCATTGCTATGGGTCGTGTCCTCTTCGACGGTGTCGTTGAGTACGAGGACGGCACTCCCGCCACCACCTCCCAGATGGCCAAGGATGTTGTCGAGTTCCTCAACTGGTCTGCTGAGCCAGAGATGGACGACCGCAAGAAGATGGGTGCCAAGGCCATCGCTCTTCTGACCGGTCTGTTTGCCATCAGCGTGTGGGTCAAGCGTTACAAGTGGTCTCCGATCAAGACAAGAAAGATTGTGTACAGCCCTCCCGTCTCCCGGCGCTGAATGTTGCAGCGGACTGTATGATTTATAAAACGTGAAGGCCTTGAAAGACGCCGAGCGGACCTGGAATGGTTTTAAAAGACCCTCAGGTTGGTTCTGTTTCTTTCCATGGTCCCTTCAGTCGTCTTTGCCAATGGTTCCTCTGCTTGTTTTGCTACTTCCAGACCACCTGTATCTGTACCCTAGATATTCCTTTTCCTTTGAAAATCTTGTTTGAAGAACCGAAGATGTCATTTTATTTCCTTTGTTAACAAGTCTTTTTTTTTGGAGTCCATTCCGTCCTATTACCACTGAGAGGTGCAATCGTTCTGCCTGTAGTGAGGTAGGTATTCAAGTCTATCTTGATTGTATCATGCTATCTCACGCCAAAGGAGGCAAAACAATGACCTCGGTAAAGGCATACCTTTACAAGTGACTGGAACGCTACCTTCATAATTAAACTGTACTTATTGGCCAAATGCATTGATTTTAGATTTCTTGATATACGTGATATAACACACGTGTTTGAAACCCTCCGGAAAGCCCAGCTAAGGTAATTTAATCTACTGTATCACTGTATCTTCAATTGTCCTCTCACCATCACCAAATATCCACCGAAATATCAAATCATAGCTACCCCACATTCCTACATTAACCATCTCCGCAATCGCGAGCACCCATGGCGGACTGCGGCCGTCCTCACCAGCATATCTGCTCGAAAGCTGCAGATACTTAAGAAAGATGGGGCGCCAGAATCCCCTAAAGAGAAATTTGCCAATTTTCTGGCGGGTGGTGGTAATGCGGTACGGTCGAATCTTGGAAAGGTAGGTCTGGTAAGAGATCGGTAGGTTATGCTCGGCTGCACCGGTGGTGAGCAGGTTGAGGTAACGAGCGGATGGTTGAGCGTACGAGGTACCGAAGTTGGAACCGGCGAGCTTGTTGTATGCTATCGAAGCGTGGGAGGCGGCACGGCCCCCGCCTTCATTGGCTGCTGGCGAAAGAAGGCTATGTACCTTGAAGGGCTTGGTGGTTGGTTGATCCGGGACAGGGTCTGCAGCATTGTAGGGCTCGGGGAATGGGTAGCAATCTACAACGATTTCTCTGTATCCATATCCACCCCCTTCGGTAGCTATCATGCGAGCGTAATCAGTGAGAGTAACTTCATACACGACTCCCACAAGGGGCTTGTTCCAGCGATCCTTGTGATATTGACAACGGTCCTGCTGCATGAGAGGTGCCTTCTCCGAAATGTTTTCTTCTGCCATATCATTGTCTTCACATCCCTCTCCTTTTGTCTCACGGTATTGTGTTGCCGCAAAGCACGGTTCTAAGTACGGTACTCCGGGCTGATCGAAACTCAACCTCAGCTCGGGGACGAGGACATTGGTTTGTGATAGGGGTTTGATGCCCCGCGTTCCGTTGAAAGTCGAGGAGCACATGTTCGAGCCGTAGGCGAGGTATAGGACGGTTTCATTTGAAGGCAATATCTCCCCATTTTTGGTGCCATCATGGCCTAAGATTTTTCCGGCGAGGTGTACATCTTGATCGAGCGAGTGTTCTGCGGTTGACTCTTGTTGCCTTGCCTCGGTTGTTTTTGGATAGTGTTCGTCGTCTGGCCAAGAGAGCTTGTCGGCAGCAGAGAATTCGCCCGGCAGTTGCTCAAACGACTCGACTCCCACTTCTTTTTGGCCTAATTGATCGTCATGTTCGGAGGCCATTGTAGTATGCCAGTAGGTAGTCACAAAACTTCTGAGCGAGCTGGGGAAAAAAAGAAGGTTGAAGTAACTATGTGTCAGTAAGGCTTAAAAGTCAGTGAACCCCATTTTAGGGACAGCAAACAGCGATCAGCATCATTTATAGTTGCCATGGTCTCCCGCAGTTCAGCTGAATGTATCCCTAGCGGTCTGCGGCTGAATTAGTTAGGTTCATTTGTCGAGCAATCAGCAAAGAACACTCGGTAGGCGGAACAATCCAGCACCGCGCGGAGTGCGGGAGCTGAGGGAGCCGACGATCGCTACTGCATGATCCAATGATGTTCTGGGTGAACCGAGGCAAGCCTCGAAGATTTCTCATCAAAAACAAGTAATCATAAAAAGAGAAAAGAGAGTGGAAGGAACAGGGGGGGATGAAGAGAGAATCGCAGCATATATGGAGCTTTTAGAGGCTGTCACATGTCATTATTACTCCGTATGCATGCAGTGCGTAAGTGATTTTTCGTCATCGTCTCCAGTTATGACACAGACTAGTATGTAGCAACTTTGGGTAGGGATATTGGAAGTCCATTTCTCGTTTGAATTGACTCATGTATTTCTCTTAGTAGGAACCTCTCTGTGTGTCAGAATCAGCGTGACTTAGCAACAATGAATTGAAAATGCTCTACATACTAACTAGTTACTCGACCTGACCTGTTCCAACCTACCAGCTATTGATTCACCCTTTATCACCCGCAAAAGAAGCCCCGGAGAGATGTTGACCTATGATAAATGCCATTGAAGAAATATAGCTGAAGGTAATTAGAATGAGATCGCGTTGTGTGTAGGTATTGCCTTGTTCAGTAGATGTCTGTAGGGTTGGTTGCCCATTGCTGTTTCTGGCCAAGCGCCTGCAGGTGTCTTTCTTTCCTCTCGACACAACCATGTGACTTTCAGTTTGCTACTCGTTTCCATTGAACTACCGGTGGTTATCGCTGGGGATACGTTGATATTTGACCATCTCTCTAGTCCTGAACGAACCTATCGACTGAAGTTCAAGAACGAGATGCTAGCTGCTTCGGATCACGAATGCCCAGACAAGGGCTCTCCAGAATCGAAGCCATCCTGCACTTCCGAAGTGCTTAGGCAACTGGAATCCTTAGCCACGAATGCAAGGCCAATTCCGAAACTCCGGTCAGTTGGAAAGTTGAAAGCCGCCTGTGATAGCATGAGCTTACCCAGCCCAGTTTCCCAGATCCTCTTGTCGAAGCGTTGCTACGAATCAAGCCCTCCGTCAATACTCGCGATCTTGATGCAATACGCTCAATAATTGAAACGAATTGGAAAAAGACATTGCAGTCATTGCATAATGATTCTTTACGGTGCTTGTCTTGTGTTCTACTTTGCTCGTCTGTGCCAGTTGAACAGGAAAGCGGGCTCTATCTTTTACTGGTTTGCTTCCATATCCTTCGGACCTCCTACAGACCATACATCTAAATGTTTAATATCATATTAGGATGGCAACCAGCACCTACGGAGCGCAAAATCAGAGGGATCTGGCTCAAAGCTTCTCCGATCCAGAAGCAAATCACTGTCACTCCAAAATCGACTCGTTTCAATTTTGCACCCGTTATTTATCGAGGGTGGGAATGATATTGAGCACCGGAGATTGGTAATATGAACATGGACCCCAATACTGAGTGTCGCTGACGAATAATAGGCTGGAAAGCTACTGTTAGAACTACTACTCGAATCCAAGGACCGTCTGAGTAGCGATATCTTTCATATACAAGAGCTAATGTAAGTTTCTCATCGTAGCAACCAAACCCAGATGACAAACTCTACTGACTAATCATAAGCAATGGCATTTCTGGTGTCCTTTATAGTGAAACGGATATAATTTTGCGATTTTTCGCCTTGGCTATAATCCGAACTCTACGCCTTTCCGGTGTCGCCAACAACTTTGGGGCACCGGAAGATGTAACACGTGGTTCCGCACAGATAGAAAGTCTTTGGGAATTCTCTGGAGACTGGAACGAATATTTTCACCTTTATACCCTTGAGACCAAGCTACAACATACTGGAGCGATGGAGGAGTCTACCCAACCTAAGGTTGACCTAATGACCTCTTACCATACCATTAAAGGGCTCAGAATTTGTGGGAGAGAGCATACTAGGGAGGCTATCCTTGCAGCAATGACTCCAGACGCTCTTATATTTATACTCCTTAGCATGGGGCCCGAGCAACTCCAGTATATCGAAATCCCACTTTGGTGCATATCAAAAGCAAAAGGCCCTGCTCTGAAGAAAGCCAAGAATCAGAATTCTCAGCTGAGACTGCATCTCGACATGGAAAGCCATGTTTTAATAAATGGAAAGGCACACCCATCAAATGAATCAGGTGTCTTTATTACTTCCGACAATGACTTGACAGCCCTGTGGAAGACCCTCCACACAAGCAGAAGAAAAGGTCTACAAAAGTCAAAAAATAAAAGAATGCGAAAGGGGAAAATATCGTCAATCGTTGTCACATTGTGCACTGGGGATGAAATATCACGAAAGTCTATTCAGTATTGCGAGGAAATCCGTCAGGGAGAGAGGAGCTCTTCAGAAAATAGCTCGCTTTCAGAGCCTGGTACTATCGAAGATATCATGGAAAATGCAGAAACCGTTATTCGAAGCAAAAAGGTAGATAATGAACCAGGTTTGTCCTGCGAAAAGCCAGCCGATGATAGAGATCTAGGGGAAGGCAGCCAAGGAGACGGAGAAGTTATTCAAGAATCCCAAGAAGCTCTTGAACAGCTCTCTGTGAGCAAAGATGTTTCTGAGCCTACTTGCAATAGCCGTGGAAGCAAGAGAAACTCTCAGAAAGATAGCGCTTACGCAAGCAATACATGTATCTCAGCTGAAAAAGCGAGAAATGATGCTCCAGTCTCTGATGCGACTAATTTGGCGTCTGTAATACAGATGCAGCATAGCTCATTGAACGATACAGCCGGTGAAAATTATAAAGCCGGAGCAAAGTCAGAAAAAGGGTCATTCATTCATAGGAATGTTGACTCAGTTCAGAGGAAGTCTTCGGGGAATCGCTCAAGGAGAACCAGGTCGTCAACAAAAAGGAAGGGAAGAGCAAGGTTCCTGGACACGCAGGAATCATTAATTTTTCCCCGTTCGAGGCGTCCAAAACGGAAGGTATACACGGTTCACTCTAAGCCCACTGTTGACTGGGATGAGCATCTTCGACCGAGCGATGAAGGCAACGACATGCCAGCCCCTAAAGATCCCGAAGTAACTTCTATCTCATCTCCGTCGCCTGGTGAAAGCAGCATATTTGATAAATCATCAAAAAATACTACAAGGAAAAGGAAAACCAAAGGATGTCAATCAGCTGAAAAAGGTAAAAGGCCAATGAAAAAGAAAAAGACAAACTGCGGCCCAAGAAGCGAGGAAGCTGCAAGGTCGCTTTTAGTTTCTACTGGGACGAATGACAGAAATACAAGACACAGGACTAGTGTGAGTGAGGCCAAGGATGATAAAGAGAATGATTTGGTGACGACCCATGGGGATACACGTGAGAGTGATAGAGACTATGAAATGGATGATGCTGAGCTTTCTCTCGAGTATGCACCTCATCTTGTATTTCTAAATGACGATTCGGGTTCAGTTCTCAAAGAAGACAATTCGCCTTTTCTTCGCGAGACACGGCGTGATTTCCCGAACAGTGGATCTGAAGAAGAGAATCATACTTCGGACGGTCATCGGAAGACTAAAAGGCTGAAGGGTGACAATAAAAGCGATTGGGGGGTGGAAGATCAATTGAAAACAGATACAAAGACCCAGGCGCAAGAGGATGCTAAAGCAGGCAGAGGACAAACTGTGGGGGAGAAACTAGCTGCTGCTCTCTGCGAGGGAAACATTCGCCCAGATCCTCAGACAGTTCACGGGCATAACCGGGACGATTCCCCCCCTAGTTTGTGAGATGCCCCAGGAGAAGATTCCCAGGCTCACTTCATCTATCGAAGATGATACATGCTTTGCAGGAAATAAATGCGGAGATAAACTGGTTGAGGAAGATGGGGATCATGATACTTCTCGAACGAGATTGGACCTGAAGGAAAAAGTGGAATTTCCCGCTATTCCAGAGACTACTGTCTGCGCGGTAAGCAAAGATCTGACATATGAAAATACAGCTCCAGACTCACAAGATGAGAAGAGCAAAAATGATGCCCAAGCCACCGAATTCGAGAGGATATCTACGAAAAGTAAGAGTGGGACTACTTGTCCTAGTTCAGTTGACGAACCAGGAGATATACAAAATATGTCGACTGCGCCATTCACCCAGAACCGAAGGCAGTCCAAGATAATTGCTCGTCCTCGTCACTCGAGCGATGCAAGTCACCGATCAGCCAAGAGCCATAAAGCCACTGATATTAGGGAAGCAAACGACAAGAACAGCATATTTGGATTGAGCAATAAGAACAACGAATACTTGGCTCTCGACCCAGAAAACCCGCTGGTTGAATATGACCACGAGGAACCCGATAGCGAGAAGGCCACTGTCATCAGTCTCTCGAAAGCCTCCCAGGATGAATCAGCCTCTATCTCTGGAAGTACTCAGTCATCCCCAAAGAGAACTCTAGTGGATGAGAACGGAAGCCCCCGACGCATTTCCCAACAATGCATCCGATATCAAAGTTCAAGCGAGCTTGAAACTGAACTGCGACAACCTACACAGTTGGATAAAAGCTTACCCAGGGATGTAATTGAACAAGGTAGCAGCGATTCTGGGTACGATGGAGATTCAGATGGCAACTATACAGACGAATCTCCCATGACCAGGGATGTTTCAACATTCCGCAGGAAGATTGTTTCTTACTTTGGAGAGGAATCACTAGGGTCTCTCAATCCCCGAATTTCACTCACTGGCAACCATGTTATGCCACATACTGTCTTCAGCAAGATGAAGCGTCCTCCCTGCTTTGTGGACCGCCTCAGAGCACCAACCGAAATGCCTAACATGCACCAAGCAACAGCAAAAGAAATGGGAGCGAATATCGGTGATAAAGATCCAAAAAGGCTTGCAACAGTATCAAACCAATTTCCATCAATGGAATACCAGGATCCTGTGCAATTGGATCACAGGAGGAAAGAAATGAGCAAGCCTGTCCGAGAGAAGCATTACCACGGAGAATGGCATAGTTCATTGCAGATGATTCAGAAAAGCGCACAGGATATTATGAACCAGACCAATGAGGTAAGTATAAGTACATTTTGCAAATGACTCATATTTGCTGGCTGTTTTGCTAAAGTAGTAATTTGAAGCATCTCATGCGCCAAGCGGAAGATGAAAAGAACACAGTCAGCCAAGTCCTAGAAAATTACCGAGAGGGATGTCACCGAGTACTCGACCAATTATTCGAGGCGCAGGAGCAAAGAATTGAATTATATCGGCAGCAGATGATAACCGTCAAACAGCACCACGCGGGCCTTTGTCGGGACCTCATTCGTCGACTTGAAGAAAACGATAAACGGATCCAAGAGAAGGTATCGCACATGGAGAACTCGATGCTTTCCCTTGGAGGGAGCAAGCCCCAGTCCTCTGCTGAAGGGCTTTTGGGCAGCTACAGACGAAAACTTTACACAACTGCCAATGGAAATTCTCATAGTTCGCATTCTCCAAGTGACAGCTTTGACGAATCATCTTCGACTTCGGGTTGAAATTTCTGAAGCATAACGTCACGATTTGAAGTTGGTTGAGATGAAGTGCATAACAAGTCTCGTGGTATGATAGAAGGTATATTGGTGGTAAATTAGATGTTGTTACGTATTGATTGCCATTATGCATGTTGTATGAAAATGTCTGCTATTAGTCTATGTTTATTCTACTCTTCGTCATTGTGCTCCTAGCGAATTAACTTAGGTGAAAGCATAGCATACGCTGAAAAGTTACCCCCTCGCTTATGATAGAGGCATCGAGTCGTAACCATCAACATCATCTGGCAGAAAAACTGAGAATGAATAAAGCTCATGGTCACCTGAATGTAGACAGCTACATCTGCATAAGAAATGCCGAATCCCCGTAGGAGTGGCATCCTTTGTGATTTGAGCTCTTCGGCTCAGCCATTGTAGATGAGCTGGATTTCTGTGATGAAGTATTCGCCAGCTTAAGCTTGAGGTAACTACTATCAACGCAGGGAGATGGCTTCATTGGACATGCATTCTGGGAAATGGTGGTGCCATCGCTTGCACATCATACCTCTTCCAATCACATGGAGCTTCATACTGAGCAGATGAACAAGTTCAATGGCACAGCAAAGTAAAAGCTCTTACCCATTTGGTATGTGCTGTACCAGGCTGGGATTGACGTTACTGCGAATGCCCAATGTTCAATAGAGTAGGCAGTAAATGTGCTCAAGATAGTAAGATTGCGCTGCATCGCATCATTCTTCCAGTCATCGACTATATACCAATATTGGACTTTGTTCTACATTCATGCCGAGAGGTCTTAATGTGCCTTCGAACTATGGTCGATTGATTGATTGATCTCTGCAGTTAAAAGCTTCTGAATGACGAAGTACGTCGACCCAACTCTTTGCAACTAGGAAAGAGACACCTGTGTCACCCGAATAGCTGCAGAAGGGGTTATCTCATAGCACATATTTAGAAAAGTTAACTTCCTGTAATTGCGCGGCAGGAGGTTTTTGAGATACCATCCTGTTGGTGACGAAAGATGCAGATGGGCTTTGGGCAGTGATACAGTGTTATCGCGGTTGCACAAATGGAATCAGAAACAATGCTAGCGAGCTTAATGGCGAGGAATTGGCAGACAGAAAGCTGAATTGAGGACGATCACCTCACTATCGAGAGTGTCACAGAGGCTGGACCAAGCTCCCTTTGAGTCACATTCCCGGCATTTCTTCACCGAGGCCATCACGTGCCGGATGACCGATGGGGCAACGATGACTCGTCAACGAGGCCGAGATTCATGGCCACAACCTCTTTTTAAAGGCAGATCCAATTCTTCTTTTTTTCCTTCTCTTCTTCTTTAATCATACAAAAGATACCCCTTTCCCCTGGTCCTCGAGCTCTCTCCAGGAACCCCAAAAGTTGTTGATTGAAGCAATCTCTATTCCCCTCATCCATTGCCCCTCCGAAATACTTCATCACCCCGCCGCCATGTCTGTGAGTCAAGCTTCAAGCCCACAACGCAGCTATGACTTCAGGTTCTAATTGTCTATCACGCAGTTCTTCATCGAGAACCCCAATGTGGGAAATCACAGCCACTTGGAAGATTCAAGAAGTAAGCTTTTTTTCTTCTTCTTTTTTATCTTGTCTGTTCCTGGGTGCCAATTTACTGACGGGCATTCTTGCGAACGTGCACAGTTCGAGGATACAACCCTCTGACACCACCCAACCTCCTCCAGCATGAGATCGCCTTGACAGAAAAGTCCAAACAAACGGTCCTGGCAGGCCGTGAAGAGTCCGTTGCTGTTGTTCAGGGCACAGATACCGACAAGCGCCGTCTCATGGTCGTCATTGGACCCTGCTCGATTCACGATCCCGAAATGGCGCTCGAATACTGTGATCGGTTGCTGAAATTGAAGGAAAAGTACCAGGATGATCTGCTGGTTGTTATGCGCTCTTACCTCGAGAAGCCCCGCACCACAGTCGGATGGAAGGGTCTCATCAACGACCCGGATATCGACAACAGCTTCAAGATCAACAAGGGTTTGCGGACTTCTCGCCAACTCTTCGTTGACTTGACCAACAAGGGAATGCCCATTGCCAGTGAGATGCTTGACACCATCTCCCCACAGTTCCTGGCGGACTGCTTGTCCGTTGGCGCTGTTGGTGCTCGCACGACCGAGTCTCAGGTTCACCGTGAACTGGCATCTGGTCTTTCTTTCCCCATTGGCTTCAAGAACGGTACTGACGGTACCTTGGATGTCGCCGTTGATGCCATTGGCTCCGTCAAGCACCCCCACCACTTCCTCTCCGTCACCAAGCCTGGTGTCGCGTCGATTGTCGGCACAGTGGGCAACCCCGATAGCTTCGTCATCCTCCGTGGTGGAAAGAAGGGCACCAACTACGATGCCCAGAGCATCAAGGAGGCCAAGGAGAAGCTTACTGCTAAGGGCCTTCCGGCTCGTGTCATGGTTGACTGCAGCCACGGCAACTCGGAGAAGAATCACAGAAACCAGCCTAAGGTGGCTGCTGTTCTTGGTGAGCAGATTGCAGCGGGTGAAACCGCTATCATGGGTGTCATGATTGAGAGCAACATCCACGAGGGTATGCACATCAGGTTCATATCTATGTATCAATTCGATGCTAACGTGTGTTACAGGCAACCAGAAGGTCCCCGCCGAGGGCAAGGCTGGTCTCAAGTACGGTGTCAGTATCACCGATGCCTGTATCGGCTGGGAAGACACAGAATCCGTGCTCGAGAAACTTGCACAGGCTGTTCGTGCCCGGAGACAATTGCTGAACGGCACCAACTAAAAATATTTATTCCTTTGTTTGATATTTCTTTCTTTCTTTTTCTTTTTTTTTTTATTTCAACCAGAGCCATTTATGGGTTGGCAGGTGTTTTGTTTTTCGGGTTTCCAAAACGGCCAGGTCTTTTATCATACCAGGAAAAGTTATACTACTGGGAATAACCAAATAAAATAATCTCAATTTGAATTAACTACTGTCCAAGAAGTCTAGACCGCCAATACCCTGCGGAGAGTTGCCTCCAAATCCTCCTTATCCGGCAATTCGAGAAGCTCATTCGATGTAACTCCCCTAATGTCCCAGTCATTGCCAGTCGCCGAGTCAAAGATAACATCCTGGATCAGCGCTCCCACGCGACTGAAGTCATTGTTCTTCAGTTTCTCCCGCGCATCCTTTGTAAGTTCCTCAAAACTGATCGTCTCAACCTTCCACTCCTTGCCCGTGATTCTCTCCACCTCAGCAAGAAGCGCATCCTGCGAAACGGTAAAAGAGCGAACGTAGAGGAGCTTGTTTACAGTTTTGGGAGCGATAGATGGCGCAAGGGCCTGCGCTACAGCCCTACCAATGAAGTCGAGATTGCTCGCCGAAAAGGTATTGGCTCTATATTTCGGATCGAACGAAGCCGTGTTGGAGCTGATATCAAAGCCCAGGAATCCACGCTGGAAGGTTCTTGAAATCCGATTCAAGTCAGTTGCTGCTTGCGAACGAAAAGAAAAAAAAACCCCCATACCCATCGAAAAACGGCCCAGTCGCGAAAGCTGTCCACTCAATCTTCCCTTCCAAATACTCCCTCACATCCTGTTTCAGCTTGAAACCCGGAAACCGGTCGACAGTACCGGGGTAAGTGGTATCGACGCCGAACTCCGCCGGCACGAACCTCTTCACGCCCGCTTCGACGGCCGCATCGATGATCTTGGTTTGCTCGGGTGTAGCTGGTGTTGCGATGGCAGAGACAACGACATCCTGGCCCTTAAGAGCGTCCACGAGGGTAGCGTGGTTGTTATAGTCGACTTTTGCGGTGGTGGCGCCGGGGGAGCAGAAGAGGAGGATTGTTGTTCGCGGGTGAGGACTGTGACGGTGTAGTTGTGTGGGGAGTTGATGAGGGCGTTGACGATGGGTTTTCTGGTTGAGTTAGTTTTGATGGGTATCCAAGGGGTGAGTTGAGGGGATTTGTCGTTGTTTTGTACCCGATGAGTCCAGAGCCCTGAAGAATGTCAGCGTTGGCATGGTGGAATCAATGGTGATCAAGTAGGCTTTACCCCGACAACTGCGATGTTCTTGAATGCCATTATGCAAGATGTATATTCGTACTGATATAATAGTATGCTATCGTGGTAGAAATTTTTGGGATAAATTTATTGACTCTGGGTCTTTCGCTGTTTAAAACATCCAAACACCCCCCCTGCATTTCCAAAAACATGGGAAATATCGCGACAAAAGCACGTCAGACATTGAGATTGTGTGTCCAGCACTCGTAATCCTGAGGATGAATGTCGTGCAGGGATGTAGATGTTATTATTAATGATTAATCATAATAGACGATTTGAAGCTAGACGTTTAGTTTGGAGAGCAAACATTACTCAACATAGACATCTTCAGGTTGGATATACCGCATCCAGTGATACACAGTTTGTCGAATATCAAATCAAAACAATTCTATCATATGGACAAGATATATTCTTTATAGTTCTTCTTTTCGTTTAAAATAATCAAGTATATCTTTGACTTTCCACTCCTAACCATGGTTTGTCTATCTCATACTTACCTCTCATCGAGTCACAAGATCTTCACTATGCCCCTGTTGGATGTCGTCATCATCAATCATCTGGGCTCATTCAATTAATATGAAGATATCCTTGTAGAATATGACAATCACTATCGCTGGATCCAGGCCACGCCACAGCTGCGATTGTGAATATCGCCACCTCCGCATGGAGCATTCCAGAAGTCGAGTATGGTGGTGGGATGATCGGTTGATCTGGATAAATTATGTGCATATTGTACAAGGAAGTGACTGTTAGATCATTGTTTTAAAATCGTATAATAATTTTCAGTTGGCTAAGATACAATCATTATCATCACTAGGGTCCATGTTTCCCAATCCATAATATCATAAATATCATCAGTATCCTGTTCGTAAAATATTTGCAATGAACGAAATATAAATAATTCATACGCCACGCTGTAACACCACAAGAGTAGAGTGAGTGAATGCCACCTACTAAGCACATCTGTTTTCAACCCATCTTCCTTCACGACAACCAAGTTCAGGCACCTTGAAATCAACGATGCATGCAGCGAGAGTGGCACGTCGTTTGGCTGATGCGTTGGCTAGCTGTATATCGCCTCTGGAGAAGACTGATGGATCGAACCTATCCAGCAACGAGTTATGGAGAGGGCAAGGAGCCGAATGCTTCCCAACGAAGGTTTCGCACTCTTCGGATTGCTTTCGTTTGCGACTTGATTGTGGCGTTAGAAGACCTGACTCGGTGCGGTCAACTAGCTGTGCAGAGGCAACACTACCGTCGGCGTCGATGACGAAAGACTTGCAGGGGATATCGGAAGCATGTTGAGTGGCAGTAGTGAAGGTATCGATGTCGATTATGTTTGTTTTCCCAGACGCCCCAAATGCCCAAACACGAGCTCCTCCGTAGGAAGATTGAAGAGAAAGTTCGACAACATTCTCCATCCGTCCGATTTCCTTGCCGTATATCTTGAACGGCCACATCATGGCTGTCGGCCGATAGCTCGCACTGAGAAGAAACTCCCAGTCTCCATTCTGGTTCTGGACCAGGCTTTCGCGGCGTTTTCGTGATCTATCCCCATCAAGGAACCAATCTCTAGCCAGATCGCTATCGCCCATCACGCCATCACCCTGTCCTTCACGCTCTTTTCGGATTACATTGAAAACATCGAGCGGTACAGAGTACAGGATAAGTCTATCCTGGTAGGCAGCCACAATGCGCAATCCCCAGCTGAGGTCTGAGCCCATTGCGAAAACAGTAGGAACCAACGCCTCTTTGATGCCATCAGATGTATCCTTTTTGTATGGTGGAACACAGATAAGCGCACGCGTCAAGCTAGTCGGCCCACCAATAGGAGAATCAGACCCAATGCAGAGCAACCCCGTACGAGGTTCAATGAATAAAAGATGTAAACCATCATTGATAGGAACAGCTCGGTAGTGATGACAGTGCGTAGCTTTCACAAGGCTCATGTTGCCATTCTCTCCTGGAGTCCAACGAGTTAATGAGCGGGTACCGGTCATATGGTGCATTTGGCATATTGGTCGACTTTCTCCGTGCGAGGGAATATGGCACTGACATCCCGGCATACCAGGACCGGCCAGGGACGAGACAAGTCGCAGCTCCATGGGAGTTTCCGTTCGGTTTGGTAGGAAGTGTAGAACCTCCGATGGCTGTGACATTGGGAAATGCTTCCGGCAATCTTGCTTGGTGCTCTCATCCACCCAATGGAGCTCGATACCGGTCCCGCAGCCAAAGGCCACGCATCGACGGCCTGGACATATCGATACGCTGCGTGGAGGGTCATCCGGTGAACAAAGGTTGATGAAGTAATGTCGTGAGGCTGGATTTAACGGATGCATTTGGACTTCCTTGGAACCAGAATCGTTCTTGTGTGTATCGCATCCTGGTGTGTCATCGTTGGAAGAGACAAGATCGCAGACCATTCCCACGCGATTGCGTAGCAATACAGCAACGACCAGCTTTGGTGTGCTTGTGTCGATAGTCGCAGACAATACTTCGATAGGACAAGGAATGCTCGCCAAAAGTGTAATGTCCGTATCAGCCATGTCATTCAAAGACACCGGGATTGAATTTCCAGATTTCCTAGTCCGAAGGTGATAGACGTAGACCACGCGACCCGACTTTACGAGCAAGTAATTGCCGCAATTGCTGACGCTGAACTTGGTCATAGCTGTAGGAGCTGAATGAAACAAAGGTCCGCGGTGTCTTGGGGTTAACTGTCCTCGTGAAAGCTTGGAAAAGTCGATAACGCTGGTAGTCAGAAATCCCCGTCGTTCGACATTGATCTTTCGTCCAGATAAGATACACTCTGTAGCAAATCGCCTGCTCATCCTCCACACCATGCTATGATCTTCGTAATCCGAGACAGGAGGACGCTGCATTTCGCAATCCCGTTGCCAGACATCCCACCAGCCAGCCCGCTTCAGCATGCTCTCTAATAGGTCTTGATTCAAGCTGACGCGCATCCATTGAGAGCATGTTCGCCGGGCATTATCGAAATCTCGAGGACTCAGCATGCAAAATATTTGGAGCAAGATTTCGGATGGAGCCGTGTTTGCTGCCGAGGGCGTGAGTGATCCAGTCTTGACGGCTCGAGGTCGAGACTCTCTTCGACGTAATCTTTCGGTTACTGAACGAGAGATTGCAGGGACCATTTCAAACTTCGACTTTGACGTTTCCGAGTCACTTATCTCATGTTCAGAATCCAGCTGCGCTTTAAATTGTGACCAAAGAGCGTCGGATGGAAAGCCAGTAGGGCTCAATCCTTCTGAAGCTTCTGATTCCGAGTCGCTAATTGCGGCAACTTCCCAGTTGAAGTCTTTCTCAAACGTGCAACCGAAGCCAGCTTCGGCTGAAGTCCACAAAGAGGGCATCATGAGCCAGAAAAGATGGTTATCTGGTATAATATCGAAACATGCACCAGAGTGTCGATATGGTCAATTTTCTTCAGGTGGTATTAATTCGGCGAAATATATATATAGTATGTGTATATATAACAGTGGTAAGAAATATGGATTTAGGATATACCACTATTGTAGAGACTCGGATAATTTCGAGGCGGCAATGACAAAATGGATAGAAAAAGACAATTCCTTGTGGAGTCGTGATTGATAGCCGGTGGGCCAGACTGCTGAAGAACGATCGTGCGGAGAAAGACGTTACGATTGCTCCATAAAAAATCCACTCGCGAATATCCTAATAGATCCTGCTTGACACCAGCAGTAAATCTGCAGCACTGAACAAGAGCTAATCACAAGGCCTTGTTATCGCAACTGTGCGTCCGCAGGATAATATAATAATTTCAATGTCCGATTTCAACAACAATAGACCAAACACATAGTGTTGCCGGGCTGGGACAGATCAAGGTCGAAAGACAATGTAAGGGGATAGATAGATGTCTTTGAGGCTTCAAAAACTGGAACCGTAGGGGGAGAAAGGAGGGATCAAATACTTCCCACCGGGTAAGGAGATGTTTCAGAGGATACGAAAAGTCAAAACGGAAAAAAAGGGAACTCAGACGCATCTGCAAGAACCCTTATTATAAATGCAGCCTTTGTTTTTTTACTGAGCTAGTAGTATTTGCCTCTGCGGACCACTGGAAGCATGGGCATCCTGACGTCGACACGCAGTCCCGCGGCCAGGGGACGATGGATCACCTCCATACTAGGAATGGGTGGAAACGATTTCGAACGTCAAAGAACGAGCGAAAGTCGGAGTAGTGGAGCCCATTTTTCTGACGATCCACACGGGATATCTGTCATGGTGTACTCCGACTCCGTATGTACTAATCAAAGCTATCGAGGTGGTGGCATGGCCAGGATGAGGAGAATTCTGCGTAATTCAGCGTATTTAGCCTTCGCTCATCGCTTTACTAGCCAGCCCCAAAGCATATCCATCACCACCCCGTTATCGTTATCGAATCGCGTCCCATGGTAGGTCTGCCAGTGTGAGCCGGTGGGTGCCGGCGATCCAACGTTGGCAGACGACAGGCCCTTTGGGCGGAGATTGGACGGTGTCAGACGGCGTTGGAGGGACCCAGCGATGAACCCCAGGAATGGGGGGCGAAAAACCTAAGAAGAGCAACAGAAGATCGTGAGCGGGTCTGATCCATCCAGAGAGAGGGGGAGGGGAGACGATAATCCATCGCACTTACTCCGTAGACGTGGTATGTTTAATGCAAAGGCCAGAGAGAGACTTACAGCGGTAATAGATTTGATGTGGGATGAGACAGTCGTAGAAATTCCGCTGGAATGCTTCGATGAATCCCTTTGGTGTCTGGTTCAGTGGAAGAAGACGGATAGAGGACGACGTTTGACGCCAGGAAGAGGGGACAAGAAGATAACCGAGGAATGCGAGCCAAAAGACGGTCGGTTTGAGATGTTTTTTTTTATCATGACACCCTCTGGTTGCAGTCTAAGCCTGCTGCTGCGCTGGTTTTGACTGATTGTGAAGATGAAGCCGAGAGAGAGAATCCCCCAGTCTGTCTCGACAACCACGTGCTCTATGATGCATTTCCGTACAGCTTCATCCACCACAGTCAAACCATCCAAACTCGATCTTACTGATAGAAAAAAAATAAATAACATAGCAACAATAATTACCAAGAAGTATATTCTACACCGCCAGTCCAGCATTGCCATTAATGCACAGCTAATGCCGCACTACCGCATGAACCTGTCATGCACAGCTGAGGAATGCGAAAGAGAGAGAAAAAAGAAACCCCAACCAACGTGGAAACTTGGCTATCTGAGTTCTGAACACGGGCTCGTGGATATCTCCGTTGAGGAAGGCCGAGGAATGTGACTGCTCTCATCTTGTCAAACCCTATCGATCTAGCCGACGAAGAGGAGATTTTTCTGGATTGCCTTCTCCATACCGCACAACATTCCCTGCTAGAGAGATAATCAGCGCTCGGAGTGGCTCCGTGAACACAGGATAATCGCCTCTCTGTTGACTGCAGGTGATGGAGAAGATGCCCAGTCAAGTTCCGTTGACATGGCGGAGAACAGAAGAATACGGGAAATTGCCCAGCCATCTTGTTTTACATTGCGCTCTCTGGTATGTTATTGTTTTATAATCAAGTCGAGCTTAATTGACGAGATCAGCGTTGGGTCTGTTTGCTGTTCTTCCCTTACATCGCGACCTGCACTCGTTCGGGTTGTCTCAGTTGCCTCGAAAGGGATCATCGTAATAACATGGGTAAATTAAGATTATATAGCGAGTGACTACTGAACAATACCAAAGTCACAAATTAAACACAATAGTCTATCTTCTATCCCTCAAGTCAAGGTGCTCGCAACGGGTGCATGACACGAAATAATATAAACGATTGTAAAAGGTAACAGTAATAAATCAATGTCGGCGAGGTCATATTCAGGCAAAAGAAAAAAAATCATCATGACGTTTCGGAGTCGTATCGGAGTCGTATATCATGAATAGTGCTCTGTAGTGTGACCAGCATAGATGCTGCTGATAGGGGGGAATCAAAGATACTGCATAATAAAATTTACTCAACGAAGGTCAAACAGCGATTGATGTTAAAACACAAAATCCACTGATGCTTGAAAATATCGCTCGGGTCTCGCAAGCAAAGGATCAAACGGATAGATCGTTATATTCTTGGTGCGTCTCAAATGCATTCTGTAGGTGTTCGCGAGACGCAGGATGTCTCGGGAGCCATGCATCATCGAGCGGCAAGATCAGACTTGGATTGACATACTTCTTCAATCTCAACTGAAGTTCTTGTCCCCCGATCAGGATGGGAAAGGCATCGCGATGGAGGGCAGATGGAGGGGAAAAAACCGACGATGGTGACGTGGAAACATCAGCCCCGCCAGACCGACTCCGATCGATGCTCTTCAACGCAATGAATTTCGTCAACGGCTCATATGTTTGGGAGAAAAAGTAGGTAAACCACACTGTCGCAGCGAGCAGGGGAACCAGAAGCAAAGAGAATATGATGGCTTTGCGCAAGGCCAGGACGCCGATCATCGCTAGTTGGAAGAGCATCAAACCCACGAAGAACCGATTGCAAATCATTGGCCAAGCGCGTCCAGTGGAGTGCTGTTGGTGATCCATTGCGTACAGGAGTTGATACTTATAGACGAATTTAGCCACGATAAAGTAGACCAATCCGAAAAAGCAGATAAGCCAAGAGCTGGGGAAGATGCTGTACACAACACAGATGATCAAAACAAGGATGGTCTGTGGGATGGAATGTCCGTAGCTGAATGTCGGCGGATTCGAAAGTTCAGAATAATCCCGAGGTGTCCTGGCCCAAAGATAGTTGATTGGATACATTGCAACACTCCCAAACTCAAGGAGTCGGAAGGGAAACAATCCAACACCCTGCAAAACGATGAGGTTGATGTAGAACGGGGACAAGCCTTCCAAGGACTGAGCCAACGCACGCGCGACGGTGGTTGTGTCTTTGAATGCATCCTGAAGATGTTGCCATAGACCATAGAAATTCGTTGCTGTTCCAAAGACAGTGAAAAGTAGGAAGAGGTTGAAGAACGAGAAGAAGAAATTTTTGGATATAACCGACAGTTCGACATCACCTCGCGACATCATACCCTGGAGATTCGAAAGCCCTAGAGACATTAGCATACCGATTTAAGAGACCAACGAGAATAAACAGGAGCCTTACATGTATACAGATGTGGAACAACAACGGTCAACAGCGAGATAACCAAGGTCGGAAGACCAGTCTGAACCAATGACTTCGCAATAGGGTTTCGATACAAAGCATCAGCTAGCGCCGGGAACGCTTTATGAATAGTTTCCAGTTCCAATAGGGAGGCGAACGGGATCAAAAGAGCCGACCAGAAGATGGTCAAGAACGCAATGGCTCCTGTGATAAGCCAGGACTGCATCATCCGTCTGGATCGCGGTACATATGTGTTTTTCCAAATAATATCTGCCGGGGCTGGTGCAAGCCTAGCCAGAAGCTGCATGGGATGAGGATCGAGAACCGCTTGCACAACCATTTGGGCCGCTGCAAGAGACTCCATGGTCACAAAGGCGAGATTCGTCGGCGGATACTCCTTCTGACGTGCGTTCTCGATATTTTCGTCAATTCTTCGCAGCTTCTCTTCGTAGTAGTCGATCATATCGACAGTTTTATATCGCAAGCGCAGTGGCCCATACCACAAACGTATCGTAGGCCGTCGTCGGGCATAGTCAGCAACATGGTCTCGACCACTCTCTGAAAGAAGCTGCGACTGCTCATCATAGGATCTCAGACTAGCACCACATGGCTGTTGACGGGTCATAGGCAAGTTATTACCATCCCCTTTCGATCTCTTGTATCCCACATGTCTAGTCCACGCCCATTCGAGGTTCCGCAAAATCTTTAGTCGCTCATCAATCAAAATATCGAGCTCCTGCCAGACACGGCATAGAGTGACGCTTTCAACCTTTCCAACCTGCAGACCTTCCATGAATTCCTTGATCTTCTCTTCGGATTTAAGATCATCGGGTATCCCAGACAAGCGAATAGTTCGATCTGTAGTACTGGTCTGACTTCCGAGATACCTCTGTCGAGTGCGGATGACTACCGTCGTCTCTTGTAAGAGAAGGTAGATAGCCAGTCCACTGAATATGTACGTGAAAACCACATACATCGACAGGTAATTCGGGTCCGACATAAGGTCCTTATCCTGATCTTTATTGCCGGTACTGCTCTTTGGTACCGGAATCCCCAAATCACGGATGTACGCGTAATGCACCGGGAGGATAATGACCGCGGCGAAGACGAATACAGCCGATAAAAATCGAATCGCGAACTGAAGAAACGACAGCAACTAAGACGACCAAGCCTGGTTAGAATGAATACCCTGGACACCTTGGGATCCCTAAACTCACAAAGTATGCATCCAACCCCGCAGATTCCAACACCTCCTCATCCGTAATTCGATATAAAACTGGCATCCATCCAAACAAGCTGTCGGGGAGTTCGGGCAGTTGTTTGGCGACTCGACGTTGGTGCCGCCGTGCGGCATACAGCTCAGCCCATTTTGGCCGTAGAACCTATAGCACGCCACCGTAAGGACAATTCCCTCGACAGACAAATTTGAGGACGGGAAAACTTACACAAAATGAAAGGAATGCTCCCAGTCCCAATGCAAAGCTGATGACAAACTGCGTGTACAAATCACGTTGGCCCTTCCTAGGGTCAACCAAATCCGGTCGGTGCGGGTGCGTTGGCGTGGGCTTGCCGGGTTCATCGACCATCACGGCCGTCGCGACAGTCAACATCGCCGCCGCGGCGGATTCCGTGAAGGACATGACAGGGATATTTGAAGGAAATCAGGGGTACTGAGTATCTCTGAATAGAATCCTTCTTGAATCAATGCATATGCACGCGGGGCTCTCCGTCAATCCGTATCGAGGAGGGACAGACAAAAACTGACGTCAGGGGGGAATTCGAGTCACACGCGATGTCGGAATACCGAGGAAATAGATATAGTCGCAAGAAGAACAAGGGTTGAACACTCGAAAGAAAAAGAAGCTCCTTCAAAGCTTGCAGGGTATCAAAACGAAGAAACCAAACCTGCTTGCGTTGGGTTCATGTACATGGCTACAAGCTGATCGATCGCCTGAAATAAACTTCGATAGCCGCTTGCGATGAGTTGTGCATCTTGCTGAGTCAGCGCTATATTCATGCCATCATAACTAGGAACCACGTCTGGACTTTGAAGCTGGTAAAGAAATACAGTTCATTTTCGATTCACAATATAAATTATACTGACATTAATGGATGCTATAATGGAAGTGATATGTATTAAGTAGTGATGCTATATATGTGGTCCGGTTCTCGGAAATATGTATATTTATCATCGTCGACGTTCATCTCTACCATAGAGAGCAGCATAATATTATGTCTTCTAGGAGAGCTTCGAAGCATCGTAGTAAACATCAAGCAAACATCCTGCTGACCATGCTTGGGTTGGTGACTGTTAATTGAGATAGTAATTAGTTTCTTTCCCTAAGAAAATTATCGCAGGACAATATAGCATACCGAATCAGCACAGTGTTCTCCATTCTTATTAGACAGTTCTGTTAGTCCTTTCCAAGGACTCTCCCTCAGAGCCTTCTTGCATCCCTCTAGTCGTCGCGTCACTTGCTGGAAAGCCTCCGTTCGTTCTTCTGCAGTTTTCCGGCGGAGAAGATCAAAGTGTAGGAATGCGCGTAGGAAGTACCCTCGCTGCCACACCCATTCAGGACCCTGGTGGTAGTTTCTACCCTTGGAGGTAGAAAAGTCAGTTGAATCTTCTGAGTTATTGTAATAAGGCCGGTAGTTTAAATCCGACGGGTCAAGAGTAGCGATGCCAACAGGGCCGAGAAGAGCGGTATCCGCAGTAGCGAGAGCGGCCAGCGCATTGGAGGGGGTAAATAGATCCGGTGAAACTGCCATAGCAATTGGGAAATTGGCCCGGAGTTGATAATCTTCGTATGGCTTCCCAGACTTGTACAAGTCCTTATAGATGCCTCGACGGTTGACAATTTTGGCATCAACCTCGTACTGAGCGTCATCACTAGGGTTCAGAGGCACAAAATAGCAGCGTTCAAAGTTGTCTTTGATCTTAGCAGCCCAGTCTTTGAATGTGACTGATTTCCCGCCTTCGATGTCAACGCTCTGGTTTTGATAAACCCCGGTTTCGTGTAGTCGGGCAACCCATGTCAGCGTACTGTATACAAGACCTGTGATTTCGATAGCCGCGCCATCACGTGGTGTTCCAGGAACGCCTTTGTTTCCGGCTTTCACACTCTCCCCCATCTTATCTTGCCAGGTTCCACAATTGGATTGGCTGCCGCCGAATATGAGTCCAGTCTCCCAGTCAACTTTGACATCTATTTGAAAGCCCTCCGGCTTCATTTGCACGTCAAGGTCAGATCCCGCGTTGTACTCTTGGAATGACAAGCCATTGGCATGTCGTTGGACGACCTCCTGGATTATTTCCGCAATGGTCGAAGATTTCGAGTATGCTCGGGGGTCATCAAATGGAAACCAAGTATCATCATATGGCAGAAATCTTCTCGGAACTTTCTCGTTCAAAAGCTGAATTCCGTTGGGAACCATTTCCGTGTAGTCTTGAATGGCTTGGAGGAGGAACCATACAGAGTCCCGAGAGTTGTAACGGGGTAGCTTTCCACTGCTCAATAGATTAGGAATCATACCATGTTTGAGTACGCTCGCAAATGCAAGGATATGCTCCTTCGCATCATCGAAACGACCGGTACATAAGAACAATCCACGGAGAGAGATAAAGACATCACGGCCCCAACATCTTGCCCAGTCCGTTGCAAAGTGAGGCAGACCGGCCGCAAGACTCGGGACTTTCTTAGTCGGCCATAGAGATGCAGAATTCACATATCCAGTTTGCTGCACACTAACCATAGCCAACTGATGGATGAATTCTTGGCCATGTTGTATATTGCTTCCAAGCAAATGAATGCTGCGCTTCCAAGCGGCATTGTAAGCAACCTGAACAATGATAGCAAAGTACCTGGGTAGAAGAAAGCTAGGCAAGTCTCGAACTGCCTGGAACTTTTCCCGGAGCCACATAGCAGGTTTGCTAAGAGCAACATAACCTTCCTTTTGCGCCACCTTCTCCATGCGCCCTATGATGTAATCCAAGGCCCACTGACCTTGCCGGAGATGGTCGCAGAGTGGATGCCCTAATTTGTTATACCTGATGACGTTTTCGAGAACGCTCCACCATCCTTGCAGACCAGCGTAGACCAAGGGGCCATAGTTGGGAATATTGTATACTCCATCCTGTCCATCGCTCGAGTCCTTTTCTTCTGCGTCACAACGGTATAGAGCGAAATTCAAGTCTATCAAACTGAGGCTAGAGAAAGCTTCATCTGCACCCTGTGTGATATAATTGTCAAGCCCTTCTGAACGTTCAGCCTCCGGGATCCACGTCTCTAAAAGTGCAATGGCCCCTGGGACAAACGTATCCAACACAGATATGGTCGTGTTGTTGCCATGTTCCTGGACTGTGATACCTCCAAGTTCACTGACACGGCTTGGGAGTCCCTTGAGGTACTGCTTGTCTGCCAAAGTTTCGGCTCTAGTGTCATCGTCGGCATCAACAGATAAAACCCATGTTCCGATCTGTTTGACACGAGTGCCAGTGATGTGTGTGGGTGGCAAAGAAGCATTGCTGTCTTGACAGCCTGGGTATGCTGTATGCGCTATCAAGAAGATCCCCTTTCTTGTTTTGGGGTGCACTCTATGCACAGTGATAAACTCACCGTCATGATGAACATGGGTTTCATCGTACCCATCAACTCCCATCATGGTGTGAAGCTCATTCAAAAGCTTTTTGATGCTGCCGATACCACCTTCACCAGGTCCCACTTGTAGATCCTCAGTTTCGGAAAACTTCGAAAAGTAGGGCCTCGTCTCATGGACAAGATCTACGATTTTTGGATATATCTCATCGTAACCCATCACACTCCCAATGGCTGAAGCACACATCGAGACAAGAGCAGCATTTGGTAAAGTGTCCTTAGCGTCTCGCTTTTGTGCTGGCATTTCATTATCATGGGTACAATCCATGAAAAGTGCTTGTACTGGGGTTGGGCGGATGTGGGAAATTTTTTCCTTTCCTTCCCCATCATTTGCGGAGGCAATAGCATGACTACTACCGGCCGAGGGCAAATCAACATCGAAGCTGCCGATGGGCCTTCCTCCATGGCGATGAACAAGTCGACTTAGCTCTCCAGTGCCCCATGCTTGCATAGCCTCACGAATGAGTGCATTGATACCAAGGCGTTTGACAAATACATAGTCTGCTTCCTCAGAGCCTGTAAAAAGCTCCGCGAAGATGGTAAGATTTGGACGAACTTTCCGTGCTTCGTCTAGCAGGTACTCTGCAACCGGAAGTGGGGTGGAGTGGCAGTTGTCAATCCGAAATCCGGAAAAGTACTTTGCCATGAGGCGGGTGTATTTCGTCATGAAATCCCAGAGGAAGGGGCTGTCCTCAGGACCGGAACCGTATCTGAGCTTAACACAATCGCCCCAGACAATGACCTCTCGACGTAGATAAGCTTTGGAATCAGGCCCCGCGTTATCCCGCATCGCATCAGCGTTCCATATCCATCCATTGTTTGCAAGAGCCAGCGCTTTTGGATTATGCTTCTTGGTGATGTCGTTAAGCGGAAGTCTTGTAAAGTAGGTCTCAATCAAAGGATTCTCGTCCGTAACGGGACCGAGCTTCGGACCATGGCCATCAAGTCGGAGGTATTTGATACGGTTGAAAAGCTGGTCCATGATGACAGAAACATCTGCATCGTATTCCTGGTAAAATGTCACATTCACATCGTCAAATATCTTTGATAACGTTTTCTCGGCTGAAGCCACATTGGAACTTTCATAAGGGCCATATAGAGCAGTCAAAATTGCCGCGCCTATTGAGGGATCTACCGCGCGGTCGAATCTCCCTAAGACCTGCTTGGTTGGAATTGCTTTCTCATGGATGAAAATTGCTTGTTCCTCTGGAGTCCAGCTGTCATAGCTCTCGAGGTAAAATTGAGACCAGGGTTCACTGTTGAGGTCAATAGTTCCACTTGCTTTCCACTGATTGATGATCTGCGCAATATCTCCCTTGACATCAATAGCGTAGAATTCCCAAAGTTTGAGACTGTCGATCACCCGGGTTTGAATTTCATTGGTGACAGTCAGTAAATCATCGGCTGATTTAAACTCCGTTGGTAGCCCCAGACTGTGGAGGTCTTGTCCAAATTTCAGCAAAGCAGTGTCGAGCTCTAACGCGGCTTCAAGCCAAGGTGCAGTTTCAACGCTGTAACCAGATTCCGGGTGCTCTTCTAGCCATTTGCTGTTATTAGCAGTGTGATTCCAAACAACATCCGTCAGAGAGAGGAGCCCATATTCCTTTTCCATTTTCGAAATTATTTCAGCAACGTCTTCCTCTCCGCGTGGGAATGAATCAGGATCAAAGCTCAGCTGGTCGAAAATGCTATAAGGCGAGTTCGAAGAACCGCGCTTCATAAGGGGTGTGAAGTGAACCATGTTGTAGTTGCGCTGGCTGATACCATTAAGATGCTTGTTCCAATCATTTGGGTAGCTACCCATGAATTTGGAGAGCACGGAGAATATAGAAAGAGCATTTATTGGCAGATCCTTTCCCTGAAGAGTCAACCTGGGTGCAACATCAATGTAGTGAGTCGGTGTCTGAGTCGGTTCAGGCGAGGAAACAGGAGAGACGGCAAAATCGGGGAGCGGGGAAAACGTGGTATAGAATGCAAATGATCCGGGAGAGTTGATTGGGACATCAATCTGAATGTTCTTATTGAAGTCTGGTTGTAGCCTGTAGCTGTGTTAGTGACGAAACCCAGTTTGATTTGATTTAATTATGGTCTCACCCAAAGCTTTGAAACACGGAGCGATTGAAGGGCTTGCCATCTTCAGGAATGTTCACCCATAGACTTCCCCCTCTGCAGATCGAGCTACTTCCCTCAATGATGAAGCGAAGGACATACGCAGGATCAGTTGGCGGGGGAAGATAGACGTATCCTCCAGGCACATCTGGAGAGCCATCATCCTTCAATGGGAGCAGGTAAACCTGACGAGAACCCATGGTGCCCGAATTGTCAGGACAGCCAACGGGTGGTCAGAAGCTGGAAGCGTTAACCAGACTGTCGTTGGGTGTTGATTCGCCTATTTCACGATGGTGTTGTCAGCCGTGTCGAAGTTCGGAGTCTCGTCGCGTCGGTTTAAGTCAAAACGCAGCGAAATGAAATCATCAACCATGCAAAACGATATCCAAACCGCCAGAGACCGGACTTTTAATACGAGAAATGACGAGGGATCAACAAGGATTTTATCAGGTTTTTCTGTTCCTGGAGCGACCTGGACGCCTCACGAACCCCGCGGAGGGTAGTCTGACATCATGCACTGCCGTAGCGGGGAAGACAGCCTGGAACGTCGTCGGCCAGCAACACGGACCCGGGACTTTTGGCTGGGCAATCACACGCGTACAACCAGTGGAAGGGAGGTTTATTGTCGGGGTTACATGAATGGCCTGGATAAGAATAGTAAAATAATAGTAAAAAGCAACAACAGCAAATGGTTGTTTGTTTGTCATTTCGCTCTATGGTAATCATTTTTTATGCACATCAAAATTCATGACCAAATACCTACCGAAAGACCCTAAAAAGAAAAATCAATCATAAAAAAGGAAATCCACCACTCTATAAATCTATAACCTGGAGTTCACGCTTTGAGATCCGACCGCGGCATTTCCGTTCCCATTCCCATCATGAGAGCTTGACGATGAAGAGACGGGTTTTCTAAAATCAAAGCAAAGGGAAGGAAAACCGAAATTAATAAATGGACAAAGAGGGCACGGGGTAAGGTCTCAAGGCTTATTTACCGCTCAATGTAAGAGGGAATCTCCGCAACGGACATATTTCCTGTAAGAATGCCTAATAACGAGTTAGCGATATTGTCCAGAACGCCGATTTGTAAAACAAAACTTACGGTAAACGGCTGTGAACAGAGGGAAATCGTCTTCAGCACCCTGGTTCTTCAGGAATGCGTTGACTTCGTGGGCAGTCAAGGTGCCCTGCAGCGACTGGCCGTTGAGCTCGCTCTTTTCGATTTCCTCGATGGATTGGTTGCGCTGAACGCTAAGCTTAGCGCAGCGGAAGTTGCGGCCACCGCTGCAGCTAGTGATCAGATCGGCAACACCAGCACTCTCCTCTGTGAATGTGCGGGGGTCAAGGGTGGCGCTGAAGAAGCGTTCACCGAACTTGACCATCTCGAGCAAGCCGACACGCATGATGGCGGCCTTGGCGTTGTCACCCCAGCCCATGCCGTCAACCCAGCCAGCGGCAAGGGCAACGACATTCTTGAGAGCGCCAGAGAGAGAAACACCAGCAACGTCACTCACCACGCTAATGTGGAAGTAGGGGCGGTGGAAAAGAGTCTTCCACATGGCGTGGTCGATAGGGGGTATTCGGTGGGCAATGGCTGCAGCTTTACATCGGAGAACTTGCCTGACACATCCTTGTGTTCAAAGTGAACGACGTCCGCGGTGGACGAAGAAGGCGATCGGTTGGGAGAGGGAGCCTTCGAGTCAAGGTGAGGGGGGTCGTAAGCAATGCTCGACTCGGACCACTTCTCACGGGCAACCTCGTTGGCGATGTTGGCGCCAGAAAGGGCACCACAGTAGATGCCGAGGGTCTTGCCAATGGTCTCAGAGAACAAGTGAATTCCGTCACCGTTCACATCAACACCCTTGATGCAAGAGACACCACGGGCATACGGGAGGATCTTGCCCTTGATCTGCTCACAAGTTCTGACGATGAACTGGTGGGGCAGGTTGAAAACCAAGATGGTGCTGTTCTGGACAGCATCCACCAGAGAGGGGTTGGCATGCAAGTTAGAGGGGAGGGTAACACCGTTAAGGTACTTGATGTTTTCGTGGGTTTGGTTGATGATCTCAGTCAAGTTCTGGGGGCCCTGGCAGAGTGGCGAGGCGGGGTCATAGTGGCGAGAGTCCTTCGGGATCTCAACCTTCTCTTCGAACACCCACATCTCAACTTGCTCTTCAAAGAGGTTAGGGTAGGCGGCCGCATTCTCGGCAACAATCTTAGCAATGGCACAGCCCCTGAATTCTAGTCAGTATTCTTATTCGGTCCATTAAATAGATCGCGTGACCATACCAGTTGCCGGAGCCAACAACTGTGACCTTGTGCTTGCGCTGGTAGGGTGCGATAGAGCCCATGTTGGATGTGGTATATATGGTGGGTATCGTAGAGAAACGTTTGTAGGAAGCGGGGGATTGTCCTGGGGCGAGAACTGGGGTTTTAAAAGATCTCAACGACCTCTGGAATCTTGAATTAATTGGCAGAGGCGAAAACAGTCGCTGGATTCTAGTGGCCAGGAAAGACGGGGACCGAGGTAATGGTATTTGAGGATTGGCTGTGGCGTGAAGCGAGGAAAGAGGAAAGAAAATCCGACTTGATAAAAGACGCACTGGGGACTGCATCCACGCTGGTTCTGCAAATGAAAGGGCTCAATTTTGATACCAGACCTGCGTCGCTGGTTGGGATGATGCAAGTGTGCTTTCAACGGAGTCGCAGCCCGTCACTGTGGAGCCTCCAGGAGGCCGGAGAAAGAAGCGAACGGGATTTCACTGGCCTCTAACTTTTCAATCGATGGAGCCCTACGTCACAGTCGTCCTCACCGGGCCGGCCTGCAGTTTCACTTCCTGCGCGTTTTCTGGCGGCACGAAAACTAAGAAACGCTAAGATAGACCTAAAGGAGACAAGCACCCCCCGATCATGTGGGCGGTGAGCTGCGGGGGCCTGAGGCAGGTGCTTAAATTACGGGATGCGGTTTAGCGCCGGGCTCGGATGGCAGAATTCGGGTCCATCTTCTGCACAACGAATTTCGTTTTCGGAGAATGTGATTGTTAGGACGACTCTGCTCCGCTCACCCTCCTCTGAAATGGTAAGGATTCCCTATTCGAGCCATACTTGCATGATCCTGTGTCTCATAATGTCACCCTGCAGGCTCCTGTTCGATCCATCAAGAAGCAGACGGCTGCGAAGAAGCCTGCCAGTGGACGCGGGGTTGTCCCCTCGACCAAGTCCAGTCTCTTCGAAGATGACTTCAGAACGTCCAAGAAAGACAAGCGCTTGATCAAGCACTCCAGCTTCATGTCCAAGATCGAAAAGAACTCCAACAAGACCCCTAAGCGTCGACGAGCTTCGAAGAAGCTGGCTGCCAACCTCGACTCTCTGGCTGACGCTTTGCCGGAAACCGAGACGGATTTGAACAACCCGGAAAGCCAGGTGAACGTCATCAAGCAAAAGACATTGAGACATAAGCCGGGGGCTATGAAGCGTAGAGAAAAGTTGGAAAAGTTGGAACGGGATAGGTTTGCAAAGAACATGGCCCAGATGTCTAGCATTCAAGCACCTGCAGCTCCCACCGCAGAGCAAAACCCTGCAGCGGACTCGACGTCCAACCGATGGGCGGCATTGCGAGGCTTCATTTCTCAGACAATGGAGCAGCAGCCAGTATTCAAGACGAATAAGTGAGGGTTTGGGTATATTTAAAAGAAACTCCCCGGCACTCGGTGCTATCTTAATACGTCACCAATTGTGCCCAACATTGTCGCATATTTTGGGTTGAGATGTGACATAGCCACAGTGGATGCATACATAAATGCCAAACATCACACAGGTATCGGCCCAATGAACTTCGCTGGGATACTTGTTGCCTCTCGCCATGTGACAGCGTTGGGGTACGCATTGGTCGTTTTGCCAATTGTGCTACTATCAGCTACGAATGACAAACCTGAAGGTGTTGTACACTGGATCCAATGGACCTATAGCCATGGTAGCGAACCATGGGGCACCTCTAACCGTTTCCGAAGTCTGGAGAAACCCTTTCGGCCATGAAAATGGTAGTTGGCATACCAGTTGATACAACTGAAAAATGAACATGTTCAACCCTTGATTTTATGAATTCCAAATTATGTCACTCAAGTAATGTATACTGTACACCGAAAATTTGAATCTGAATGGAACACCGTGCAGTATTCAGATGAGGCTTTATTATGCTGTCAAACACAAACCCTCATCATCCCAGTCCTCGCTGCCGACTCCCCTGCGAGTGATGAACAAACCTGTTGGGTCCAATTTCTTCTTGATATCGTACAAACGAGGGTAATTTTCGCCCCAAAATGATTGTTGGAAGTCAGTTTCAGAGGGATCGGCTTCGTTCAAATAGGCTCCCATCTCATCAGCACCCTCAACAGACCGCAGAATCGGCACGTCAACTTTGGTGACATTATGCTTGACTGTTTCCTGCTCTGCAAATGTCGCATTGGCTTCCCAACCTCGAGAAATAACCATATGTATGATTGTCTTTCGCCATGCTGGGTTCAAAGCGCTATCAACCTTCTTTCCATTTGCTGCTACAGCACCGCCTGCCACCATATGGCCTAGGAGTGACTGTCCCGGGTTATACCTGAGGCTTTTGAAAGCGGAAATTAGCTTCTGCGGTCCTTCTTTTGAAGACAGAAGATCTCGTGAGTAGAGCCTAGAGGCGAGAACATCCGAACTTGCGGTCACATCGGCATTTCCAGGTATCAGGAAGGTCGAGTAAACGGATCTGATGCTTGGCAAAACCAAAGACTTATACTGGGTCACGACACCAGATGCCCCATTCAATTTTGAACGCAGTTGGGCATATAGCTGGTCAATCTTCGCAGTGTTGGTATTGTTGGGGAACAGCATCGCTATAGTCATGGCTGAGGCACTGAAATTCTTGCTGATGGGATAATTTGGAAGGATGCGGTAATATCCAGAGCCTCCAGCGTCATTAAGACCAGGTAAAGCCGCGTGGACCTCGGTCATAGCCGTCCAAAATTGTGGGTTTCCGATGGGCGTTGATATATTGAGATTGGCGACAACGACTGGAACTTCGGGGAATGTACGGAGTGTGACGCTGACTACGACACCAAATGTACCTCCACCTCCTCCACGCAATGCCCAGAACAAATCCGTGTTTTGGTAGGCATTGGCATACACCAGAGTTCCCTAGTTAGGCTGTTAGCGATTGCTTCTGAGTTTTCACAGGGGAATACTTGCATTCGCCGTCACAACATGAAATTCGAGAGCGTTATCTGAAGCCATTCCTTTCCATACCCCAAGGACAGAATGGCCGCCCCCTTGGATATATCCTCCAGCCGCTCCAACGGTGTGAGAACTCCCTCCAACGACCGTCCTCTTGTGTGCGCCAACGGCAGAGTAGAGTTCCTGCAAGCTGACTCCGGCTGCGATGGTGACGGCAGGGCCTTCGCTTTTATTTCCCGGGGCACCAGCTGGCACGAAGTCATTGACAAGTCGAATATCTTTCATGCCGTTGGTCAGGATTTGCAAGGAATCTGGAGATGTGGAACGACCCAAGAAATCATGGCCCGAATTTTTGACCACGAGTCGAAGGTTATGCTGCTTTGCAAAGCGAACTGTCTTTTGGATTTGCGACGCAGAATGGACAAGGGCAGAGTAGAGTGAAATGCGACCTTGTCCACAGGGTGTGCTTTGGGGGCTCTCAATATAGCAGGTCTGGTTGTGTTCAGGCCATGATTCCCAATTCTGCCACTGAACTGCTCCAGGCTGGGCTGCTCTCCATGTGGAATTGGTCCATTGTTCTTTGACTTCGTCGCACACTGAGCTGTCCAGATTCTCTCCGTGGCAAACGGCAGCAGCAGGTCGGACTGACACGAGGCTTCCTTGGATGGAGCTATTCAAAGCACTCCATTCCTGGGTGGAAGGCCAGCAACTGTCTTGGGGTCTGCAGCGACACCCAGTGTTGGTGAAACCGGCCACGGCCGAAGCGCCAAAGAGGAGATTAAGCAACAATTGCTTCATGATATCGTTTCGGCCGAACAAAAAGAAGAATAAAAAATGAGCTGGAAAGGATTCAGGCTAATGAGGTGAAACCAAGCCCCTTATATAGTCACTACCGCATGGCTGTGCAGCACTCATTAACCAGAAACAACATGGTTAATTACAACTATTACGAGGCAATGCAAGATTCTCACTGATCATCATCAACAAAGGCAATTGGAGCACGTCTGCTGCAAGCCAACCCGAGAATCCAATCCATGTGGAGCATCGTATTCCTTGTTGGTCGTCGGGCTCCAGACAGCTCGTATTCCGCTTTTGGCAATCCCTTTTGTCCCTCTCATAAGCCCCTTTTTGACTGAGATTGCATGGCCACACGTTCATCCAGCCATAAAAGCGATTGGAAGTAACAGATACGATGCTAAATGGGTCATCGCCGTGGCTTGAAGCATTTGGCATCCTTGCATTTTGGGCCAATATATTTAGCAAGTATCACCACCACCAAAGTCAAATTGACCGAGTCTTGCCCAGTAATGACAATTGAATAGAAGCACAAGCGGAATATATGCTTCTTCTATCGAAGTATGTGTTACTGGTATGCGTAGTAACAAGGATAGCGAACGACGCTGGGATATAGTTTGTTTGTACAGCACTTCGCATGTATGCAGCAAGCTTCAAGCAGTGTAACATTGGCGCAAGAAAAATTAAAACAAAGCTGTAGATAGATCTAAAATACTGCTTATAACTGAACTCCTCGACATTCAATAGTTACTGCACCTGCAAGTGAAGTGTTGCATCCTCGATCTTCGGTGAATCCCAGCGGATATCATCGGCCGGCAATCATCACGTGCTGCGGGGAAAGCTACAATCTTGCATCTTATCTCATCATCATCATCATCATCATCATCATCATCACCGCCATCCGATCTGCTGTTGCTTCCAACTTCAGCTCTCATCTTTTTTCCGTTTCCTTTATATTAATCTTCTTCCTCATTATTTATCATAGACCTTGGCGCCCGGCCATGCTGCGGCTGCCTCTGCGACCCCGTGGCCCTCCCAGTGCCATCAGGGCGCACCGCGACGCTGTCCGCCGTTATCGGCCCCGTGTATCCAGCTCGCATTCCCAGCCCATTCAGCGCACATTTACCAGCACTTCCACTTCTTTTCCCACATTATCCCAATTTAATCGATCAGACTTTACAAGTCAGCCATGGACAAGTAGCTATGAGACTGGTCTTCCCACTTCTGGCCCTTTGGGCTCAACTCCGGCCTTCGGAGTCCCCCGAATTACTCCTAAGGTCCTGAAGCAGTATCTGGACCAATTTGTGGTGGGCCAGGATCGTGCGAAGAAAATATTGAGTGTTGCTGTGTACAACCATTACCAGCGAGTACAAGAGCTACGACGTCGCGAGGAAGAAGAAGCAGAACTGCAGGCCAAACGCGCGCGGAGGGAAGCGATCCAGAGTCACCATCCGGTAGAGGGTATGTTTTTGCATGAGATCAAATTGATAAGTTATTCCCGTGGTGTTGAACTGAGTTCTGAAGCTTGGAATTCTGATCTAGATGAATTTCCCGGCCAACAACGGACAACGCGCGCACCTTCGAACGAGGACTCGTCGCCGTCATCGATACTAGACCAACCGGAGCTCGTCGACTCGTCACCACTACAACTTGAAAAATCCAACATTCTCCTTTTGGGCCCCTCTGGTGTTGGGAAGACGCTTATGGCAAAGACTCTGGCGAGGATATTATCGGTTCCATTTAGTATCTCCGATTGCACCCCGTTCACTCAAGCGGGGTACATCGGAGAAGACGCCGAGACATGCGTCCACCGATTACTAGCTGCCGCGAACTATGATGTCGAACAAGCAGAACGTGGGATCATCGTCTTGGACGAAGTGGACAAGATTGCAGCGGCCAAAATGAGCCATGGAAAGGATGTTGGTGGTGAAGGTGTTCAGCAGGCTCTTCTGAAGATCATCGAGGGGACGACTGTGCAGGTTCAAGCCAAACAAGAGAGAAACTCGCCTCGCTCTGGCAGTGCACCCAATTCATTTCCATCGAACAGTCCTCTCGGGAACCCGCCGAACTCCAACAACTCTGGGATGCCACAGAAGGGAGAGGTTTACAACGTCCGTACAGACAACATATTATTCGTCTTTTCTGGTGCGTTTGTTGGCCTGCATAAAGTGATCATGGACCGGATATCACGCGGCTCAATCGGTTTTGGACAACCAGTCAGTGAGAGGTCGACAGATTCCAGTGCTGGGAACAACCAACCAGTTCCTGTCTTGCCTGGGTCAGAGGAAGAAGCTTTGTACAAGAAGCATCTTCCCTTTTTCAACTCCGCTATCCCAGCATCACCTGACAGCGAACCAACATATTTCAACCCACTAGATCTCATTACTCCCACAGACCTGCAGAACTACGGATTTATTCCAGAACTGGTTGGCCGTGTCCCCGTCACTGCTGCCCTGTCCACTTTGTCGCAGGCCTTACTTGTCCGGATTCTCACCGAACCCCGAAACTCCCTTCTGGCGCAGTATACCACCCTCTTCTCCCTGTCGGGAATTGAACTTCGCTTTACAACACCAGCCTTGCACAAGGTTGCTGCCAACTCCTTCACAATGGGAACAGGCGCACGCGCTCTACGAACTGAAATGGAAACCATACTCAGCGACGCCATGTTCGAAGCGCCCGGCTCGAGCGTGAAATTCGTCCTCGTGACAGAGGCCGTCGCCGACCGCAAGGAAAAGCCAATATATCTCTCCCGTGGCCAAGGTGGCCGATTCCATTCTATGATCGCAGCAGAGGAGAGTGAATGGGAGGAAAGAGTTCGACAAGAGAAAAAGCAGAAAGGGAAAAAGGCCAAAGCCCACGCTAATGCCTCCGAAGATCCTGCCCACACCTCGCCCTTTCAGGAATATAGAACACGAGCTGTGGGTTGAAAGCTGAACTCAATTCCCAGCGAACCTGACCAGTACTTCTTCCCTTCATGTCGTATAGTGTACTTGGCATTGACAAATGCATTATTATATTTCTATCTTGGTTATGAGCGATCGTTTCGGTCGATACTTTTTCAGCTTATACGACCACTTTTCCTACAATCCTACGTGTCTTCTCTCGGACTCGTCCGAGCCATACTTCTACAATCAATATCCAATCGCATTGCATTTACTTTTCATTTCAGATCTAATTGAACTTTGCATGAATATCCACCCGGTTGATCGAAATGAAACATTAAAAATACCCCGTTCGCCAATAAACCCAGCTCGGCCATCATATGTATGAAGAAGGATCTTCGAGTTCGAGTAAATCACAAAGGGAGTCATTGGGCTATCATAACGCCCAGAAATCGTAAAATAAACGCAATGATAGAAGAAAATGGTGATTATGCGAAAGTCGCAAAAAAACATTGGAAGCGTTGGTATCATCAATAGTAGTGTCGAGGTCCGATCCAATGCACAAGGGGGAGATTGAATGCACGAAAAACAAACAGAACGCCACGTCCATGCTTTCGAAGAAAAGAGTCAAAATATCCCCCGAAATTCATTGGTAAGGCTGTGGATAGTTCATAGGCCTCGGAGGGAGATGAAAGGGCTGAGAACGGGGAGCACTTGGCTCGTTCGTGGAAACACCCGGTGTCCTCGGTGTAAAGACAGATGGTGCGGGTGCTTGATGTTGTTGCTGCTGCTGTGATCTGGATTCGTCCGAAGATGAAGAGCCTGGCTTTTGCGGCATCTTGAGTTTGCTCCAGTAATGCTTGTAGTTGATTTCGAAGTTCTTCATAAAATCTTTGGCTCCATAACGAAGTTCAAGATGATTCCACGTCTCCCATCTTTTGAATGGTTTAAAGGATGTAAGAACAACAAATCGACGGAACCTGTCATTATTGACCAGACCCCATCCTGCGAAGAATTCTACCATATGATCGGCATCCCGCTGCTCCTGGTTGAGTCGTTTTGGGATTGCGGGGTGGTCATCTTCCTTGCGGGAACCATAGTGTGGGATCATCGCAGGCGAGATGATGCTCGTTTCTGAAAAATCATCGTAGACTCCGTCCAGGACTTCTCGGTCTTCAATATCAAGCCCCTGGCCAATGAGCTGCAAAATCAAATAATACATCGTCACCCAGCTAAAACCACATCAGTCAGACTGAAGATATACATCAAATCTCAACAAGAGCAACTTACACTCCATGTCTTTCTTTCTCCTTAGGCTCGGGCAGCTTTAGAAGCCAATTCAGAACATCTGGGCGGAGCATAATCCTCCAGCTTCCAGGAAACCTCTTTCTACTCCAGTCATAGAACCAGGCAAGGATGATGATTGTTGCATCAGGTTCGCGGATCATGAAGTCTTCGGTAAGCAGGATAACCCCACCATGTGGGAAAATGCGCTGAAAGTACACTGGACGACTTGAATGCTGCAGGGGAGCATATAGAGACAGGGTCCAGAAGGAGAAATTTTTGCGGATGCTCTCTAGAAAGGAAGGAATAGCATGGTATTCCACAAAGGTCTCATGAAACTACCTAAGTTAGTGGTTACCTTGCTATGCAACTATAGGGACATACCAGAACAACTCCTCGACTTGCTGTTCGTCTGAACTTCTCCCAATCATCTTCCAGATGATTAGAGTATATAAGAGCATTGTGCTTCTTGAGGAATTCAACAAGGATTTGATATTGTTGCTGGACAATTTCACTATCAAGAGGGAACATCAGATAGAAGACCTGTGCGTTCTTATCTGACCCATTCACAGTGGCTAGATCTTCAAATGTGACCCTGTAATTTTCCTTGAAAAAGGCATCAAGGTTGAAATTTTGAACGGACGGCGGGTTTTCAGCTTCAATAGGCATTTTTGCTGGTGGAAGGTCGTCTTGGACGTCTCCAGCTGTCGAATGGTTTTCGGTAGGTTGAGGCTTATCGATAGCCGAAAGCTGACCAGTGGGCAGCGTGGGCGCAGCCTTATCAACAACAATGGGTTCATGAACAGGCGAAGGTTCATCCATGGGAAGAGGTTCGTCAGTGGGTAGAGATTCATCAACGAGCAGAGGCTCTTCAACAGGAGGACCTTCATTAAGTGTTGAGGTTGTGGCAGCTGGTGGCTCTTGAGGTGCGGGATTTTCAACAGCGAGGGGTCTTTGGCTCTGTGAATGGTTGTCCACAGATCCATCCTTTACAGAAGAAAGAGACTGTTGCTTGACCGAGGAATTTTCAACAGCTGCAGACCTCTCAGTGAATGATTGTGGTGTATTATCGTTATTAAGAACTGTTGCCGCTGTGCTCATTTCAGCTTGCTCATGACCAGCCACTGGCTTCTTTGCTGAAAGACCTTTGATACTCAACCCTCGATTGCTTGCAGGAACTTCTTCCCGATATTGTAACCCCTGCTTGTCTGAGCTGTTTTTTGTTGGAGTCATTGGACTTTCAATGTGTGACTTTTCAGTTTGTTCATGGGCGACCACAGACTTCTTCATTGCCGAAATCCCTTTGATAGCCAAACCCTGATTGGTTTCCGGAATCCCTTCTTGATGTAGCTTCTGATTGTCCGTGGTTTTCTTTATCATGGTCATTGTTTCTTCAGTGGGTGGAATTCTTTGGTCCTTCCTCGTACCAAGGCTGTAGTCTAGCGAAGGTCGCTTCAGAAACCTCTCAATATTATTCAGTGGAGCCCTCACAGCGAATTTGATGAAGGCATCTGACGGGTATCTTAAGCCGCCATCGAGGAAGCTAAAGGCAGAAGAACGAGGGTAAGCGAGAAACACGGATTCCCCAAACTCGCAAATGCCCACAAAGTCCCCTCGCTCAAGCTCACGCCCCATCTTATATATGTGTGGTTCGGTATCGTCATAGCCTTCAATCCAGCCATTGAAATATTTGAAATTGTTCCTGGTCTGGTGCAATCTTATTAGAAGCCGAATAAAATAGGTTAGGGGGAGGTGGTGTGTGTTAAGGGTATTTATAACTGGAGCATTTATACTTACATTGTTACACAGAGTTCTGTATTGCTGAGGTGTACAGAAGTGTTGGAACCAAAGATCGATTCTCTTGCCCGTCCTAGACTTTTGAAGTCTGTTCTTGCATGGAAAGGTCATTCCGCATAGTCTGGCTGTACCTATCTCCTTTTTGTCTCTCCCATAAAAAATATGGACCAGAAGCTCGCTTGTGGGATTACAGAAGCGGTCCTGAAAAATGAATTTGCTATAGGGCCCAGGCTTCCTTGGGGGCATAGGAGGCATTGGTGGTGACGGTTCACGCCTGGAGTCTTGATTGTAATTCGGGTTAGTGGGTTTGTCTGCATCAGAGTAGTAATTCCACGTTTCCGGACGAGAAGGTCTACCAGGCGGGGAGGAAAACACGCCCCCTGACCTCAATGAATCGCCCCTCGACCTCAATGAATCTAATTGTTCAAGGGAAGACCGAGAATCATCACGCCTGTTTTCCGGAGAGTTTGATACAAGTGGACCACGTTTATCACTTTCTCTTGGAGAAGGAGCGGGGCTACCTCCCGTTGGTGAGCTGACCACATGACCTCCCAATTTTGCTGTATTTACACCGGTTCGGGGAGGCCAGTCGGATGGTCGTACAAGATCCAGCTGGTTGATATCGGGGGCCGGTTCGTAATGTTTTGCCTTCTCGTGCCTCCATTTTGCAGTTAGACTGAATTGCTTAGATTCTAAAGAATTCCGCCTCTTCTGACGAGTTGCCAAAAGGCCCCTCGGGCCTGTAGAAACGCCCTCGCTGCTTCCAAACGTCACCGCAGCAGGCCTTTGTGGCACAGACTTTACTCGATCATCGATTTGCAATGATGATTGAGAAGCATTGGTACTCACTGACAATTTTTCAAACGTTGTAGTTGGCAGAGACCCTGCGCTTTTGCTAATGAGAGGAGACTGAGTCGAAACAGCAGATACGATGGAATTGCGCGGCTTATCCTCGGCGTTTGTGCGCGCTGTGTTGGTGTCAATACGCAGCTTTTTTGACGGATTCTCTTTTTGATTTTGACTCGGGCCATTTTCTGACTGAGCGAGTCTTCTTCTCTTTGCCTCCCGTCTCTTCCTTCGCGTATTTTTGGCATTTTCAAGAGCGATGAGGTGGTTTTGCCATCCTTCTAGATCAAACGCTGGGCGTCTTCCTTCTGCAACTTGCCTTTTTTTCTTATTCCAATCGCTCAATGTCTCAGTGCTATGGAATGAATCAGCTGACTCCCATGTACTTCTTTCAGCGCCATAGCCCTCCCATTTCACAAGGTATTTCATGCCATCTGCGGTCATACGCTCAGTCAGAATGGTATCAACAAGATATTCAGAGAGCTGCTCGCTTGGCGCTGTTGAAGTAATAGAAATATCATCATCGCTTGTGTCGGGCATCCTAGCATTTAAAGCAGCACAGCACCTCTCTAGGTCAGTGAATAAATAGTCAGAGAAAGATAGCCTTAAAATTGACCAAGCAGTATCTTAACTGCCAAAGTAGGAAGAGGCTTAAGACCATTGGCTAACAGCCACAGTCTCTGAAAGGTTTGACTGCTTTCGATATGTGAAGCTGTACCAGCCAAAAGATATCAGGAAAACGGAACAAAGAAAAGAGCCAATACGTAAGACGTAGTCGATAGAATCTAATGATTCAGGTGGAAACGAGGCAGTTGGGATCCCATCCTAAGATCGATGGCTAGACGGAGAAATTTCTCTTTTTTAACCCCCCGAAAAGCAGTCCTCAATGTTGACGCCTCATAAATAATCGTGATGCTCTCTTTTTGTTCGGCGAGAGAAGACAAGACGCACGTGACCCCGCGCTAGGCCGGATGCGTCAACTCGGCACAGCGACGCAGCACGGGAATCCGTAGGGAGAGCCGATCCACCAAAAGGCATCAGAATACCTCCTATCTTCCACGCTGACCCCTTTAATACAGTGAGTTTAGTCCCTGGATAATCTTTGATGCCTGCCTGTCCTTCTGTCCTTGTGACCTCGGCTCTTTGGATTTGATAAAAGACTGACCATCCTGTTCCCTAGACTGAGTTTCACCCACTTGGCTCTACTTGCACCGGCCTCGATCAGCCACGTCAAATACACATTTCTCGATATCCCTTTGATTGAGCTTCCGTAGCTCTCACAACCATCCCTCATGGCTAACGACGAATATGATGTGAGCCCTTCCTATGTTCATCTTGCCTACTGCCAAGCGACCATGTGAGACTAACTTGTTGCTGTTCGATAGTTTCTCTTCAAAGGTAACGTTGCCGTTCCCCGCCGTCGCCTTACCTCACCTCCCCTTTGCCTCTTTCAATATATCGAGACTGACATGCGATGCTCGTGTTTGGGTTGAACAGTGGTTCTCATCGGAGATTCCGGCGTCGGAAAGTCCAACCTTTTGAGTCGATTCACTCGCAATGAGTTCAACCTAGACTCCAAGTCAACCATCGGCGTTGAGTTCGCAACCCGCTCCATCCAGGTGGACTCCAAGACGATCAAGGCTCAGATCTGGGATACTGCTGGTCAGGAACGCTACCGCGCCATCACCTCCGCCTACTACCGCGGTGCGGTCGGTGCCCTCCTTGTTTACGACATCAGCAAGCACCAAACCTACGAAAATGTCAACCGTTGGTTGAAGGAACTCCGGGACCACGCCGACTCCAACATCGTCATCATGCTTGTTGGAAACAAGAGTGATTTGAGACACTTGCGGGCTGTGCCCACAGAGGAGGCTAAGCAGTTTGCCAGTATGTTGAACTTTTCCTGTCTCTGACCGGTTCCGTTTATACTTATCATTTTCAGGCGAGAACAACCTTTCCTTCATCGAGACCTCCGCTCTCGACGCCAGCAATGTCGAACTTGCTTTCCAGAACATCCTGACAGGTTGGAAAACCTTTGAATTTCCCTAAATTTGATCACGAGAGCTAACGCGCCGTCAGAAATCTACCGTATTGTGTCCAGCAAGGCTCTCGACAGCGGTGACTCCGGACAGAGACCGCTTGACCAGCCTCGCGTGGATATCACCCAGACGGATGATCTCCAGACAAAGCAGGGCTGCTGTTAAGGTTCACTGCCCCGGGAACGACACGCCAACCGCAACGATTTTTATTCTGCGATGTGATAATTGAACGGTCTTGATCTGTCTTTTGGGTCTGTTACTTAGCCTCCACGGAGATGATACACGAGAGGGACATGGTTGGGGACAGTTAAGGAACATGGTCATCGGAAGGCGATATCTATTGGACACCAGTCTATTCCACCTCCGGCTTTTTTATTTTTACGTATTTTCATTTCCCCCATTCGTCTTTTTTCATTCTGACACGTTTTCATTCACCATGTCAAATTCCTTTCCCCTAACTATGAAATTGAGTGTTTTTTCGCTGTCTGCAATAATTTTTTTATCAGACGCCTTTGGTTTCGTCTCCCACCCCCCTTGCTGTTTCATGGTCAACCATGGTCCCCTTGCTGGTTCACTGAGCTTTGGTTGTTCTATTCACGGGCGTCTATCATAGTGGCTACGTGGGTTTATACGGATTTACTGTTTGTATGCGTTGAGAAGAATAAAGTACATTTTACACCATGATGTTATTAAAGAACAACTGTGCTCATATTACTCGCTATTCCGAGTTCGTAATATCAAATTGCTGGCTGTTGAATGCCGGATGACGGATCCACCTTCCAGACCGCGGGGTCCATGGCCCCATGCCACTTTCCATGTTTCCTGGTTGCACAGTAATCAACCAAGTGTCCTCTTCTTGGTTTATTATTAGAATTTGTCCGTTCAGCACCCTCCGAATAATCACGGATATCCCAAGTATATTTCTTCTGACTGCACACCTCGAAACCCATGAGGCTCAAATCGCAAGAAATTAGCAACGGCCGGTCGCCCCCACTGCGGAATTTAGGTCGTCTTTAGATCCGAGCGAAACCCCCGTTACGGTTTAGCGCCACCGCTGAAGGCGGACGCCAAGCATCTTCATCGTCTATCACTCCATCTTCAATTTCCATCTCTTCCCCTTTCATGTGTCTCTTTGCTCCTTCTGCTTAATATGGAGTCCTGCTCCGTAGATATGTTGCTAACACCATTCCAAGCGTCGATTCTGACTAATTGATTCTATAGCATACTGCTGCTATGGCTTGGTCTGATCCTTGACAGTTGGGCTACAAAATTATATCGCAACAGGGGATCCCAGAATTATACTCAAAACATAGGATTCACCATCATGGAAACAAACCAGTTCAAGCATCATAAGAACTATTCAATGCCACTTAGCTTTACCTATTACATTTTACATGTCAGTCTACAGGACATCCATCCATAAACGCCGGTGCGCTTTTCGGGCTTGATGAATTCCATTGATGATGATACTCCATTAATTTTGTCTTCTGCCCCAACGGTCGTTCATCTTCAATAGATATATAAGGTCATACTATGACAACTCAACAATGAAAAACATTAGCAGAGTCAAGAACACTCGTAAGATAGGTAGGTAGCTGCAGAGCTCAAGGAGCTTTCTAGGTCGATGGAAGCCAGCTGGTTACCCAATTTAGAATCCCTGTATGGTTAGCTACCAAAACAGGAAAGGACCTCGTGACCTGCAAACCTCAAGCTCTTCGACTCATCTAACTTGGACTTATCTCTACGCGCTCGAGCATAACAAGGTCATTTCAACACAGGCTGCAAAAAACTCATTTTATTCATCGAAAGGTTATGTTGCTATATCAAAACCCCTGCCACAACGCTACGTCATTAATGGGGTGCCTCGTATATCACTGCTAACAACTCACGGTCAAACAGTACTGGGCAAACTGTTCACCTGACACGCTCTTTCAAGACAACCGGAATGTTCTCCTGCCTCACAAACCATGAATTGATAATTTTCCATTCGTTTTTCGGATTGGCGAGCTCCATCTAAATCAGAGTGTTAGCCTATCTGACCTCAACAGAGCAGAAAGTGGAAGCTCGTCACGGATTCATATGACTTACATCGAACTTGCTGAACATCGTCGCAATCAACTTGTAGCTCTCCAACTGACTGAGGTATCTTCCCATGCACATACGAGAACCAGCCCCGAATGTCAAGTCTGCGCCTTTCATCCTTGCGCGCCGAGTATTGAACTCTTCGTCCGTTTCGCCTTCCTGCTTGAGCCATCTCTCCGGTATGAAAGAATCCACATCTGGTCCAAAGATGTCAGCATCTCGGTTGATGACCCAAGGATTCATTCCCACGACAGTGCCTGCTGGGACGAAACGGCCATCCGGAAGAGTTAAGCCACCTTCAGGAACAATGCGTTCCAGCATAAGGCCAACTCCCGGATGAATACGCATAGACTCTCGCATGACTGCGTCAAGGTAAGGAAGTTTCTGAACTTCTTTCCAGCTTGCTGGCAATGTCAGCTGTGCGGCATCCAGTTCTTCCCGCAGTCTCTGATGGACTGATCTATGCTTCAGTACGTGATACATAACTGAGCAAAGGCTGATTGCAGTAGTGTCGCTGCCTGCTAAAACATTCGAAAGCAGATATGTTATCACCGTGTTGTCGTCAACAAGATCTGGGCGTTTCTTCTTTAGCTCTATGAATTTATCCAAAAAGTCGGTCTTTGCATTAGGGCCCCGTGGCCCTTGCTCCAAGCGCTTTTGGTACATTTGAAGACTAAAAACATTTGCCCATCCGAAACTGGGAGGCCCCACGCGCTGAATAGGGTTCTTGTCAAGGAGTAGGTCTAAACCTGGGATTTGACAGATCTAAAAAGCAGATTAATGTCATGTAATTACGAATAGATGGGCAAAGTAACTGACCGGGGCAAAGTAGTCCAGGCTTCTCGTGGATGTTTCAAGGAACTTTTGGTCATCGCATCCAGCGTTAAGAACACCCAGGGTTTCTGAGAATGTTATTTGGCTCATGGCGTCCCACGCAACTTTATTTCGGTCAGTGAGGGGTGTACAAGATACGATAAAAGAGATATTGAGACCCACAATACAACATATAATCCGCCATGTCACACGGCCTTCCTGTCGAAACAAACCTTTCTTGAAGCTTTTCGAAATATAGCTGCATGGCTGTGTCGACACTATGCTCTGCATCCTGGACTCGGGTCATAGAGTAAAGAGACTTCACCGGCCGAATGATTGTCGAATGCCAGGTTTCATCTCTGGTTGAAAAGAGATTCGATACACGCGTGCCATTGACCATCACATCATTGACACTATACATTGAGCTCTACCAGATTATATAAGAGTCAGAAATACTGGAATCGATATATTCCAATTATACTCACCTTTTCCCAAGGATTCTTCGTCGAATAAACTCGATTGATCATGCTCGGATCAGATAAGCTAAGAACATTTGGGCCCATACGGACTGCGCCACCGTGCTTCCGGTGTAGCCTTAGGTGTGTTATATCACATCGACGGTTATAAACGTCCAGGAGGCGCCACAAATCAGTAAAGCTGGTTACTGATGGACCTGGAAAAGATTTCAAAGGGGAACGTATATAGTTCCAAAGAAAGTGGGAGACAAGGGCGATGAGGCCGCTTAAGATAATATTGACGAATGTATCACTGATGGAAATCATCTTGCCTATGCAGGAGTATGGTCAAGGACACGTCCGAAGTATGTGGGACAGTTGAACAACTGGGTCTTTATGGGACCTTTTCTATCAAGTATTCGCCCCCGCCATCTTCCCAGAACGTTATTTTACGAAAGACTAATGTAAAGTGAGGGAAAGGGTTGAATTCCTTCTAGACTCAAGGCACATAGAACTCCAGTAATGAGCCAGTCATGGTAACGAACAACATGATTGTCATTGTGCATTGACAAAAATCTCGGTTTCTGTGACTATCAACATGACGAGGTCCACAGTACTAATGCAATATGCCATGTTAGTAACGAGCGGGTGAACCACCTGCCCTTTTGGTACAATTAGATATGGAACTGGAAACCGCTATTGGATGCAATATGAACCCAAGAATTGACTATCCCTAGTGACCTGAACACGATTATCACGATCAGCCAACAGGCTCCTATCAGAACTTCGAGGAAACACAGTTCTGTGACAGGACCTGCCGCGTGGAGGGGGCGATGCGTTTCCCAGGAATTGGGATCGAAGGGCCATACATCTAGGCCCATAGCTAGAACCAATTCTACTTTGGTCTCCGGCTCTCGCGCCTAACACTTATGCATCCTGATGCCTATGACTGCATTCTTCTCAATTATGGGCTGATGAAAAAACGTGTTAGTCGTTTCATGAATTGCAACACCCCTACAATCAATTTGATATACCACCCCCTTCGGTTCGAGGATCCTCCGTGCACCCCAGGATTCTAGATTCCTATCAACGCTGTGTCGTCACCCATTAACTTCGACCGAGCTCTTTGGTTTTCTTTACCCCCTATTCCCTGATTTCAAGTTCAACTTTCGCAATTGCCTCTGAGCTTGGTAATGATTCAACCCATCGCTGTGATAATCTATCGACAAGAGTTTAATGGAGTTGCTTACATTCATCAGCATCTTGGGTTACGCGCATGAAAACAATTTATCAATACGTACTAATGTTGATGCTGTTGTCGTTTCGGACCTCGACAAACCAAGGACACGGTTGTTTTAAGAACCATGAAAATAGCAAAGACATCGTCTATGACTTTTGATCCTCAAGTCCAAAGTGCAAGGTGGAGTTGTCAGTGCGCCGATCTAGATGTCTCGGAAGCGGGGGTCTTCTCAATGGTGCCGATGATAATCGGCCTTGCCGCGAAGGCACATGGGGTACTTTATCATGGATGATAAAAGACTACTATGTGCATAGTAAGGCTTCGGGGAATTAAAGATGACAAGTAAATTGTCAGGGATCGTCTGGTGTTTTGGGCCCCAGCGGAGAGGCCCCGCCTGCAGCCATATCACACAACCCCTGCTAACACATATGACAGCTCCAAAAAAGACAGTAATCACCAACATCAATTTCGCCACTGCCAATATCATCGTCAGTTGATTGTTTATCCTGTTCAAACTGATGAAACAAGTCTTTTATAGATTGGGCTTGTTGTTGGTCAATTGAGTTGGTGATGGCGAAATCATACAGGTTGTTTGTTTCCCAATGGCATCCAGAACAATGCAATAAGGCATTTCAGGTACACGATCTGTCTTTCCCGATTGGATTTCCTTTGCCATATGATCGTCTTTCAACTGTTTGGTACATTTGCATAATGCATTGGGGGATCAGCATCGTGACAATGCACAGCCGGCATGTCAAATGACTCGAGACACCCCCGCTTTTGCTCTTCCCTATCCCCTGTTTGGTCCAGTACCAACGGAGTTAATCGGCCAAATCTTGATGGAACATCATTCCAGTGTAGGGGACAGAAGTACGGCCATTGATGTGATCCATCGCCTGTCAAAAAAATACCCCACGAGCCTAATCCATGTCACAGCGCCGACTTCCACGCCAATCAATTCCCACGCAACTAAAAGACGGAAACCGTTGTGCAATCGGGGAATTCCATTTTGTTCCCACTTGTCTGCAAGGGGCGAAGGACCTAAACGGCTCACCACGAGCTGCTTGACTTTGGACTTAATATAGCAACCCTGATCAAATGGTGCCGGGTGATGATCCCCGAGACAAAAGCATGGTCTAATCATCTGTCAAGATAGACATCCAGGCCAACCAAGTTTGAATATCTAACTGGTCTTTCCCAGCCTCCTGGTCTATTGTTCCGGCTTGTTGCAGAGTCATACGGCAACTATCTCCGAATGGACTTCGAAAAACTTGAACCTGAGCCATGGATGCTTGGTGCGACCTAGACAGGAAATGATATTATTCGTGCTGATATTGCCTTTGTGCTTTGACCTAATAGGCACATTTCTATCACATCTGGCACACACAACCGATCACAATGCCTTACGCCGGTCATCAATTGAATAGGCGAAGGTGCCGCTGGCGATTTACAAAGTACTATGCCATGAAATCAGAGAACGTGGTACCTGATTCCAGACTCCCTGATTCTTCACGCACCTGCAGCCCCATCACACAAAGCACACGCCGATCTCATAGCATATTACCCGTTTTGGTGCGAAGCATTTCTACTCGGGTCGTGTGTGTCAGAAGTTCCATTCACATTGGGACACCATACCATATTTGTCCTCCATTCTCACTGCCGATGATCAAGGTGAAGGATTTTGCTGTGACCAAATTCGAGCTATCAATTTCGTTGGCCCGACAGGCCAATGTCTCATCAGAATACAACATTAGGGGACTTGATTCTTTTCAGAGCTCCTTTCTTATAAGGCCTGAATAATAGTAAATAGATTGTCAAGGTTATTTATTTTGGCCGGGCCTCATCTCAAGCATTGACCAGACGCATTGAAGTTATCTTTTATTTTTGCTCCTGCACAACATGGAAGACGATGATCTTGGGCCCACAATCACCGCTGTCATGTGGGTGGTGACTGGCGTCCCTTTCATCATTGTTGTTCTGAGAATTTACTGCAAATGGAAGCTCAGCAGAGGCTTTGGATGGGATGATACAATCGTGGCCTTCTCTTGGGTTTGTTATATGCGATAAATGTCTCCTATATAACGCTGACAATGTAATCTGTCAGGTCCTACTAGCTGTATATGCATCTGTGATAACCGCTGCCGCTCGACTGGGCGTTGGACGACACCTCGCAACCATACCAGCAGCAGATATTCCACCGGCCCTGGAGCTCGTATATATTGGCGAATTTATCGCCATCATTGCATGTGTCCTGAGCAAGACCTCGTTTGCTGTTACACTCTTGCGAATCGTCACCCGACCATGGCAGAAAGTAATGCTGTGGTTCATCATCGTCACGATGAACATCGTGATGTGGCTGACAGCGATATTGTACTTTGCTCAGTGCTCTAACCCAGCACGTTTATGGGATTTCAGTATTGAAGCAACTTGCTGGTCTCCAGATGTAGTCACTCATCTGGCTCTCTTCGCAGGTGGTGCGTTTTATTCGGTCCATATATGTCATGCTTGTTTTCAACTGCTGACTCCTACCATAGCATACTCGGGTCTAATGGATCTGGTTCTCGCCATGCTTCCTTGGTGGGTAATCTGGAAGCTTCAAATGAAGAGACGCGAGAAAACGGGTATTGCAATCGCAATGAGTCTGGGAGTTTTGTAAGTACCTCATATACCCTGGAGACTCTTGGAGATGTATTCTAACTTGTAGAAATTACAGCGCGGCCGCAACAGCGTTCGTCAAAACATCATATCTGCCAAATCTGTCAAAGCAAAGCGACTTCACTTGTACGTATCCCCATCGCCATATCTATCCCACCATTCATCCATCTGGTCTAATATAATTCCAAAAGATTACTGCGGCGACATCCTCATCTGGGCAGCAGCCGAAACCGGCGCCACCATATTCGCAGCGTCCATCCCGTCCCTGCGCATCCTCGTCCTAAAGATACGATCCTCCTACGACAACAGCGGGCAAAAATACTCTGAAAACTATCAGCTTTCAAAGGGGCGCGAATGGAGTCGAAGCACCAAACGTCGCCACGGAACGCTGTTGAGCAGTGATGAGCATGTTACCCTGCCCGGTCGACCGGATGATGCGAGCGAGAAGAGTATCTTGGGTAAATCTAATAATATTAAACGAACCCAGGAAGTCACTGTCAGTTATGAACAGACTGAACAGGAGAATATGGGTAGGTATAATTTCGCTTGAGGATAAAGTCTTTGGGTGGAATTTTTATATACGATTTCGTTTGTCGAGTCCGTATTCTGGGTGGTTTCTTATGTTTTATGTTTACGTTTACGTTTCGCTTTTGCAGATTTCCAGGCAATCTGACAGGCAAATGTGGTTTTAAATTTTGTATAACTGTATAATAACCACAACAGTCAAGGCAAGAAGTGCGTGGTGGATCTAGTATCTATTGCATTGCACATAAGCCGAATATACCAACGTAGATACGAAAAACTTCAAAAATCCCATACAATCCCAACGTAACGATCAACAATCGCACCTCTGAACTCTTCAACATCCTCCCCTCTCTCTTTCAGTACCCATTCTAGCGTATCGCTGAACGTCTCGCCATTATTCCGAAACCATTCACCAAGGGAGAGCACAAACGCTTCAACATGCTCCTTGAGAGAGGCATGCTCGCGGAGCCAGAGAACCTGGCCCGGATCAAGTTTCATCATATCCTGCACAACGTAGTAATGCGGGATTTCGTCCCCCCATCCTTCGAAACCAGGGTCGTGGAAGAGATCATTCCGAAACTTGGATTTAAACTTGGCGGGTGATTCGGTGAAGTTGGTCGGGTGGGCAGTGTGAAAGTACTGGTCGAAAGACGTGGGGTTTTTATCGAAGAGGCCAAGGCCTGGCTGATCGCTCGGTGGGTAATTGAGGTGGATGTTGAATGTTAACTGGTGATTATTTTCAGGATATCGTTTGTGGAACTTGCGCTGGATAGTACCGTTACTTGGACAAATGTGATTCTGAATGACGTCGGCGATAATCAAGCGTAGGTCCTCGATCTCAGCCAACTCAGCAGTCGACCAGTTGTGCAGCAGCTGAGTTCGCTCCAAGACGACATTCCGCAAACTGCGGCCGAAACGATCATAAAGACGACTATGAAAAGCCCGATGATACAACCACAATCTATACACGGCACGACGAAGCCGAAACCGTTCCTCATCCGTCAGGGAACGCCGATTCTCGTAATCCGTTTTCCATTTCTTCAGCGAGTAGATAATTTCCCATTTCCGGGCCACGATACCGATACGCACGATTTGTTCGAGGAGGGCATGGGACATTGGAGCTTCGCGGGTGATGTGGACCGGTTGACTGTCATTTTGAGTGACTATTTGGATGATATCATCGAGGGGACCGAATTCCGACTCCGCGGCGTCTGCGAGAATCTGCAGCTTGTTGGATCTTTGGAACACGCGATGGAGATGTCGACATGTTGATGTGAGGTTCAGAATATCGGAAATTTGGTCGCAGGAGCGATATACGTGGAGCAGTAGCTCCGTGGCAAGGCGATCGAGAGGCATTGTGATGGTATCTGGGTATCGGTGGTGTTTAGTAATGGAGTCATCATCACTCGATATAGCTAGCTATCGAGGCACAAACCTTCTTGGATCATAGACAAAGAAGGTAGATTATTATGAAATTGATATGTAGATGGTCTGGAGTATCCAGGATAGACTGATAAGCACTAAAAAACAGCGTCACTGTTGGCAGTGAGTCAACAACGGCGCTTGTCGCAATGACCAAATGGACCTAAGTAGAAACCCCGCCGTTGGGGCCATCCATGACAAAAAACAACTGATCTGTGATAAAAAGCACATCTTCCGTGCTTGGAGGAGAGCCTGAGGCCTCCTGCAGCCGCAAAGGGCTCGATGGCAACAAGGATGCCATGATGGTTGATGAGGAGAAGAAGACGAGAAGTGGTTGTTGTTGCGGTCTTTTATACGCCGCTTATCTAATCGCGCCCCTTGCCTGCCTTCATTTCAGCATCGGATGGAATGCCTCGGTTCAGAAAGGCATGAAGTAAATAGTCATCTACGAAGTATATTGCGTGACATGGTGGAATTCCCCGTGCGGAATTCGAGACATCACGATAGTTCTCGAAGCGGTGCGCAGTGCCATTACGGATTAAACGATGTTCAAGATACAAGCCAAACGTCAAGGGAACCAAGAACTTTTGAATTATTTCATGTTGAGTGCGAATCACTCCACCAGACGCCTTGAAACTGGACAATGACAATAGTTACCCCTTGCATCAATCTCATGTACATCCCCTCAGGATATCAAGTCTAATGCACATACAAAATGAAGAAAAAAGCGTAAAAGAAATAGAAATAACGGCGCAAAACATTATGCAAACAGCTTCTTCGTATCGAGCGCATTCTCCTTCCTCTTTCCACCATCTGCCAATCCCAGTGTGCTCTTTTTGCCGAACCGGTCGGTCTGCTCGTCTCGGCGACTGGCATAGCGGGCTGCCTTGCTGGTCCGGATTTCACTGCGGACCTGGTTGGGGCTGACGTATTCCTTGTTCTCGTAGATGACGGGGCCTCCGAAGCTACCCTCCAACATGACAATCGGTGTCAGGACGAAGCGGGGACCGATCTCGACCAAAGACACCTCAGGCAATCCATCCTTACCCTTGGGGGTGGGCTTCTCCTCGTCCTTCTTGGCTCCACCCTCCGACTCCCGGATTTCGTAGACTCGGATCCAGATCTTGCCGTCGACACCGAAGATACCAATGATGCGGTCGACGAAAGGCTTCATGCCCTTGACACCACGCTTGGGGACACAGAAAACACCACGGAGCATCTCCTTGATCAGCGTGCGGTATTCGCTTCCGGGCTTGCTGGCGACCGGACCCTGTTCGTCGAAAGAACGGTCAAAAACAACGATTCCGCGGCCGCCCTTCAAGCAGTTGCCGCTGAAACCAGCGTTCAATTCACCCATGGTGTGCAAGTTGTTGACGTGGAACTTGAGGGTAGGGCCGTTTGGTGGGCGGGCGAGCCAGAGGTAAAGGTCCTGGCCGCGCTTGCGGGCTTCGAGGAAGAAAATGACATTGCAGGAATGAAGGTCGGCGAGGGAGTTGAGCATCAAGTTGTAACCGGCGGTCTTCTTCTTGGTATCCAATTTGGTTTCCTTGTGAGTGTGAGGAAGCAGAGAAGCAAGGTCTGCTAGCAGGTGACGGTGGCTAAAAGAAAAAGACGATTGTTAGCGTTCATTTTTTTTTTTTTTTTCAATCGCGATTTTCAACCAGGAAAAAAAAAAGAATTTGGAACATACCGATGTGTCACACCTCGCGAGGTCAGCATCAGAACACGAGTCTTGGGCATAAATCCAGCTGCCAGCTGCTTCTTGGCCAAATTCAAACCCTCCTCTTCCTCATCTTCATCCTCGTCCTCTTCGCTGTCGCTGGTGTCGTCGGCGTCGGCGATGAAGTCCTCCATCTCGAAATCCTCATCCTCCAAAGCCTGCTGGGCCTGCTTCTTAGAAACGGTTTTGTAGACTGCTGCCATGGTGAATTAGAGAATGCAACAGTTCAGAATTGAATTTTCGGAGAGCTTGTCGATCGTAGCGGCGAAAAGCTTCGCAAAGAAGTCGAAAAGTTGCGGGCAGAATATTTTTCTTTGGTTTCACCGCCTCCTATATCTGGACGTCACGTGCTACTAACCCAATCAGGATATCTACTACACTCTCCACTGGATATCCTTTCTTTTTCTTTTCTTTTTCTTTTTCTTTTCTTTTCTTCTCCTTCTTCTTCTTCTTCTTCTTCTTCTTCTTCTTCTTCTTTTTTTTTAATCCTTTTTTCCCTAATTATTGATAGATTCACTCTACACCCAGGATATTCAGTGCTGGAAAAGAGGGATTGGGTCTCATTGGCGAGTATATCCATCGATATACGTGATGCGGCTTCATCCGATTAAAAGCATCGAAACTCGAGGCCAACTGGGTCATGGATATCAGCATTGATATATATTCGGGATCCAATATGCTGCAAGTCAAAAGGATGTACCGGTAAAGCTTGAAGTAGACAGAATTCCAACGCCGAATCTCATGTGCAATCTTGTACAAATATATATCCATTTTCAAATGTACTACAGCCGTCCAGATCAAGGATACGAACTCAAAGCCCGTTCAAGTCCTGCGAATCCCTCTTGTCCAACCTTCATCCCTGCAACTCGATTCGCAAACCCCAGCTTCTGAGACATATCCCAATCCCGATCCCGGTATATCAAGGTGTATAGCATCCCCGCGATGAACGTGTCTCCGGCTCCTATCGGACTATGAATTGTTAGCTTGGTCACTTCGAGAGTACATCAGGCATATCTACTTACTCGACGACGGTGAAGTCCGGTGCTGTATATGCTGGCTTGTGGATAAGTTTGCCTGAACCAGTTTCCAGAACTACAGCTCCATCCTGGCCCCAGGTACAGACTAGCAGCGACCTATTCGGGACGCTTGTTAGTTTCTGGCGGTCTTATATAGGAGAAGATCCATACGCCTTGCAAGTCAAAGATGATTGTTTCTGGACACATTCTGCAGCTGATGTATATCCATTTCCCTATTGTAAATCCAGCATCAGCCTGTATCATCCCAGAACTTCACGGATCCATTCTCACCTGTGCCCAGCCCTTCGAGTAGAAAACCACATCTGCCTCCACGGCCAGGTCCTGCAAGCCTTCTCGCTGGGGCTTTTCCACCTCAACACTAACCGTTACAGAGGGGAATTTTTGACGAAGGTACTGTATACAGGCAAGAGTCACGTCAGGTACCCGGCCCTGTCATAACATGTTAAACACTTCCCGCACAGAGAGCAAAAAGCCAAACCGACCTCGAAATGGAACCAAGTCGTCGAAGGACCTAATTCATCTGCAAGCTTGGTAAACTCCTCAACAGTCATATCGGGCAGCTCATTGTAATTAACAATCGTCCTGCTCCCAGACGATTTACTTTTGATGATGTAGCTCGACGCAGGCTCATTGAATTGTTCTCGATAAATGCAATGATCCAGTTGAACATTAGGCTCAAGCTCCTTTCTAATCTGTTGAGAAGAAATAGAAGACTTCGCAGGCAGGACAGCCACGAGGTTCAGCGACGCAGACAAGGACGGGGTGTGTGTCGTCAACTGCTGGAGAACCTCGAGGGAATTGGGACAGTTGCCTCCCCGTCGACGAGAGATGTTTGAGGCGCGCAGTTTCTCATCTTCTCCTGGATAGTGAGGAGTTCTGGATATAAAAATTCGAGGATTAAGCTGCTTGAGTCCTGGCAATGGTCGTATGGTGGGGTGGTGATGCGATATGGCGGGGCACGACCTACGTTAGAATGGTGTCGACATAACATGCCCCCACCGCGATGAGAGACATTTTGAAGAACCAGAAATTGTATGCACACTGCTCTTCGACGTTTGTATTTTTGTCAAGATAGATTTGTGTCTCGCTGTGTAAATTGCTGATATTTCGGAGGGGAATCTTGATCGATTGTCCGTTGAGGGTCAGATTAGTCATGACCCACTGTATGTCGACGACGAAGAATTGGATGACTTCATTTTACGATGGTTTTTCTAGGGACTAGATATGAACGAAAGAAGGCAGGACGCTTTGTTTTCGAGATCATAAAATGTACTTGACGTTCTACGATTGGCGAGGAACAAGTTGAGGGGGAATAATGATGGATTAAAACCAACTAAACCAATCACGAAACTAGATACATGGGACTAGATCGCCGTATCCTATTTTTAAAATGTTTTTCCAATTTTCCAGTTTTTTTGTGTTTTCTTTCCTTTTGATCCATCGTGTCGAGAAAAAATGTCCCCCCAAATCTCATCCAGAGAATGTCGAGCCTGTCCATAAGAGAACACCGGCTGATGGCCATTTCCGTTCGAAATTGGAAAGGCGAGATGCTAGAAGGCATGAAGCGCGAGCAATCGACTAGAGACCGTGATAAGAGCAATGAATATCATGTTTCCTGCTGACGCTTAGTTGTAACCCCCACGCTGTCATCAGTCAAGGTCTCTTACCTTTGTAGTTGGTTGAATGATTTCTCTGAATGCTACCTTGATCTGTCGATTGAGGCGCGGCACTTAGCGAGAAAGCTGACCACGGCTGAGACAAGCACGAGTAGCCTGGGCGCGACTGCGAGTAGCCGAAATCTGGGTACTGAGGCCATGAGAACGACCACGACGGCCACGAGAGTTACCACGAGTGTTGCTGTTGGCACGAGTGCTGCCACGGGTGCTACCACGGCCACGGCCACGGTTGTTGACCGGAGGGGAAGAGATGGTGCGCTCGGTAGACTCGGCGGACTCGATAGGCGCGGTGGTCTGCTCAGTGGTCATCGGGGTGTTCTGCTGGCTGTTGGCCTGGTCGCTGCTCTGCTGGATGGCCTGCTGGTTGTCCGCTTCCGCATTGATCTCTTCGCCATCTTCGTTGAGTTCGATGATTCTTCGAGAACGGCCCCTACCATAATCATAGAACTTTGCCCTCATGAGGCGGGAGTACTCAAGGCTACGCCTAATTCATCAGAACTGTTTGGATACAAGTTTAATGAAATAATGATCAAAAGAACAACTTACCGAAGGGCATTCCAGCTAGAATTGGTCTGGGCAGCGATCCAGCGCCACTGTCTTTCGCTAATTTGGATCCTACTGACATAGCAGACATGCAAGAGCATATCAACACGCTCCTTGTCGCTCCAGTGGATGGTGCGAGTTGGGGGCTCGTTGAAATCAACGAACTGGTGGGCAATCGGGTACAGGTCCTGATCAGCTTGGTCATCCTGAAGCATATCAACCTCAGGAGTGGCAGACTGGCTTCTGTTGGGCTGGGCATTCATGAACTCAGTGCTGCTAGAAGCAGACATCTTGAACGAAGTAGGCACAAGAAGGAATGGGACAAGAGAAGGTATGTTTGCTAAGGATGAGAGAGAAACGATAGAAGAAAGGAAGACGATAAAGAGAAGGGTGGGAGAATGAAAGAAAGAGAGAGAGAGAAACAGAATTCGATTTCTTCTTATACCCCCAACGCCGAGAAGCTAGGTGAATTTCGCTGCCTCAACGACATCGTTTCCCTGACCCGCTTAATCTGCTCATGAGGCCATCACAGGATCAAGAAATTCTCCCTGGCAGCCATTCACTACGATATTTGCCACTGGGAGCCATCCCTTTTGGCTGACCGTGAGGGTATTCCCGTCTGGTCCCGCTGATCTGATGGTCCCTTCGTCTCCCGAAGGGAAAGGGAAAATTTTTCTCTTTTCCCCGGGGGAGCGAGAAGAAATTGGAAGAATCTCGAAAGGGAAGACAGGAGGGGTCAATCCCAAAGGGGGACACCGGCGTAGAGGTTTCTGGCGCTCTTTGTTAGCCATAGTAGATTAGACAAAGCATTGTAATGTTGGTAGCAAACCTTCACATATTAATCATAGAATAATATGGTAGCAGCATTTGATATCTTTCATATATCACATTGAAATAGCAGTAGCCATTGCACAGAGTGAAAAACGGTATTTTAGACATCACAACAAGACAAAGAGAGAGGAAGAGACGAAGGAAGTTGGAGAGTCACTCTGGGCTGATATAAAGACGGCTCGGATAAACTCGCTTCCATATAGCCCTATATTCTTCCAGTGAAGGTGTGGCAGTTTCTGTGCAGAGAACTAGAGGATATCTTAAATAAAGTATTTATTTCTACATGTGCTGCGTCTTGGGATAGGATTTCCTTGAGCAATTCGAATGGCTTGTATAGGCTAGACTCCGTCTTCGAGGAAGAGCGACGACAACATTACGGCGTCGATTACTTCATTTGAAATACTCTGGAGACTAAATCAATGAAAGAGATACAATGACTTTGGGCCATTATTATATTTAAATCAGAGAGACCCTACGAGTGCTGCGGCCAAGGCCAGCCGCTTTCGAAAAGCGTACGATCCCGACGGTCTATAGAACTTAGACTGTATCGTATTATTATAGGCGAGTATAAAACATCCCAATTTTTCTATATAGCTTCAATAGACTCCAAGAGAGAATCGTCCCCAAGAAATATCAGCGACGAGGCCGATAATGCCGGTCATCCTGCCCGACCGCGCCCTCATGTGGGCTGTCCCGATGATAAAAGTGATTATTCGAATTTCTCGAAGAATGCCGTTTATCGGTGGGTAAACGCTCTCCAACAACGCTCCTGCTTGAAGAAGACAGTCGTGATGGCTTCTGTGTATTCGGCTTTCTCATGCTAGATCGTGATCGTCTTTCGTGCCTCTCTTGCCTTTCCCGTGAGTCTCGAGGAGGAGAATCCCGTGTACCACCACCGGAAACCCGAGGGCCCCGAGGTTCGCCCGATCGAAAGGGTGTGCTACCCCCATACTGTCTGGAAGGCGAAGTAGACCGCGGCGTGAGTGGCGGGTCGTGATGTCGCCGGACAGACTCATAATTCAATGAGCGTTCTGGAAGTTTTCCCCCTAAGAAGGGGGCTTTGTGGCCACTTTCCAACTGTGGAGAATATCCATCGGAGGTGGTATCAAAAGTGCCTGCCCGATAGCGAGTGTCGCGCTGTCGGCTTTCGAGTATCTCGAAGTCCGGAGACAGCATCGCTCTGGGCGCCCTAGGAGCCCTAGGAGTTGGAGGCTCGGGGGAATAGGCGCCTTCTGAAGGTGCCTCCGGCTCTTCAGACTCTTCAAACTCTTTGTCCTCCTCGGCGGCAGTAGAGGGACGCTCGTTAACAATTTCTACGCGCATGAGCTCCTCCTGCTCCGCGGTTCTTTCCTGGCGATCCTCCAATACCTCTTGACTGGCAAGGTAGATGGCGGTATAACGACTCCTAAAATTGGACCAAAAACGAAGGATTAGAAACGACAGTGGGCTGGTGTGAATATGGCATACTTCAAAGAGCTGGGGGTGTAGTCATTGCCCATCTTCTCGGCCAATCGCTTATAGTCAGGCGCCGTGACCCTCTGCAAATCCAGGACAGCCAACAGCATGATCTTGTCCTTTCTATGGTCCCATTTGACAGGAGAACGTCTGTTGCTTTTAATCGGCGTCGCGTCCTTGGCTGCCTTCGGTGTCTTCTTTTTCGCCGCGGCCCTTTCGGCCTTCTTCTGGTTTGTTCTGGTCATGGGCAATTCGAAGTGGGGAAGTCAAGGTATCTGAATGAGGGATCGAGGTATCAGCAGAAGGAAATGCAATGACAATGATACCGGGAAATTAAGAACGACAAGTCTTGTCTCGAGTACTTATAGAGAAGTGCCGGCGGGGTAAACCCCATTAAGCGACACTTGAAACCAACGGATCATATTGAAGGAAAAGAAAGGCAGAGTAAATAAAACGTATCACAGTGACTCCAAGGCGACTGAGGAATCAGATTGTTGCTTCAGGGATTGTGTGTAGGTTGCAGGTTGAGCAAGAAGAGCGACGGGATTTCGGCTGCAGCATTTCTGAAGCGTCAACACCCGACAGCGACGAGATGAATTTCCACCTCGTAATAGCAGTAAATATGCAGTCATGACTATAAGTAGACATTAATTACTACAATGTATTTGCCCCATGGAGATTATTTAATATTGAAGAAAAAGAGCATAGAAGACAGTGGGAGAAAATTCTGCAGGCTGCATATCTGAGCTATCATATGCCAGCAAGTCTAGTTCAAAAACACCAGTAATAGGATCATCACAACTAGACAGATCTATTTCGGACAATCAAAAAATTTCAATTGGATGTATTCTGTAAAATTGATTATTCCATTTGTATAGACAAAATTCCTGCATTTGACGAGTTCCTTTCTTTGACGCGGCGACAAACAGGACAATGGACGGGACTGCAGACTCTTCAACGACGAATATGGAGGATCGGAGGGAGGATCTCAAGAGACTTAAGACTAGATAAAAGAATACTTAGCCACTGAAACACAGACAAGGAATGGGGATGTGCTTTTCCAACCAGGATATTCTTCATGGGCATCAGATTGCAAGAGATGAGGGCAACAAGATCCACGTGATCTAGGATGAGATGGCCAAATCTCTTTTCTCCTCCAAAGTGCAGCTGTGTATATTTCTGTTTCTCTTGCTTATGGCCATCAAAGGTTTTTTTTATGGTTATATGCAGGGTTGCTTTGTTTTGTAGGTGTTTCTTTGTAGGGACTTGGAAGACTGCAGGACTTTTGGATAGCGCCATTAGACAAACCCCCGCTTTGGATGGGATATTTGGATAGGGAGTAGGTATTTTCTTTGCCATCATAGATATGTTCTTTATTTCAATCATTTGGGTAATTTCTTTGTTCTGTATGGACTGTGTGCTGGGTGTGCTGGCTCTGCTTGGATTATATATTCTGTCCATCTGTGCAGGGAAGTGCACACTTTTCCATCAATCTTAAGATACCAGAATCGCTGCACTTTCCAGCATCATCACCATCATCTTATCTCATCTATCCATCATTACCTCCCTCTCATCCACCATGACTACTGGTCTCCGACGAAGCAAGGCCATGCCTACAGATGGCCCAACAGCCAAGTTCCTCTACACCATCATCAAGCAGCTGGACCTCAAATCAGTGAGTACAACAACAAACCACTAAGATAGATACTAACACACCATCAATAGATCGACTGGAGCCTCGTCGCAGCGCAGCTCGAAATATCCAACGGCCACGCGGCTCGTATGCGTTTCTCCCGCTTCAAGCAGCAGATGGAGGGCACCACATCGACACCACGCGCATCGCGGCCCAAGAAGTTATCGAATGCGAATAAGGGCGACAAGGGAAGTGCAAGTTCCAAGGCGGATTTCCAAAAGGACACAACAGCCTCTTCTTCTTCGTCTCCGCAACCGATCGTCAAGCAAGAAGCTGGCGTCCTACCCTATGACCCGGCGAATGGCTACATCAAACCCGATCCGTATATGCAGAAATTGCCCGATCTTGCAGATATCCCCCATGCTACGACGTCGCAGATTATGCCAGCGAATACGGTGCCATCAGGAATGCCGTATCCATCTTTGACGGTGGCTCCGGGGGATTTGATGCATTCGCCTGTTCCGAGCATGGCGTCGTCTACGTCTGCGTCTTACGGATCGCCTCATGTCTGGGGAGGTGTCAAGTTTGAGCCACAAGATGCCAGATTGAACGATGGGATGGTAAAGATGGAAATGCCACAGGTACCGTAGGATAGGAATGATTCTTGGGTATCTGGAGTTGTGGTGGGTGGATTTATTATGATTGCTGTGATGGGCTATTTTAGTTGATACTAGTTGGGTTGTTTAGTATTGGTTTTTTCTACAATATAGAATGAGATATTATCATCATTTGTTCTTCAATAATTCTATTATAGAGATTTCATTATACTCAGTTCAATCACACTTCATCCTCACTTCATCTGGCACATCTCAAGCCCCTTTGATGGCCTTCACCCTCTCTCTGATCTTCTCGCCATCGCCATGACAATCTGAATCCCCTCACTTCCACTGCACCAGTTCATGGAAAACCCCTCAGTTGAGCAGATTAAGCGGGTCTGAAGCCACGCCGAGAAACAATTTTGATGAATTTTTTTCTCTGTCCTGGTGATCTCTTGTTGTCCCACGCATCTCTTTTTTCCTCTCTCCCACTTTCTTCCCTCTTTCTTTCCCTCCATCCATCTTCATTCTCCTTCTACTGTACTTCATACACTCCCATCTACATCTACTCCACTCGTCAATCTCAAGTTTACTACTCTCAATAGTAAGTATTATATGTTCTTCATTTCATCACAATCAGTATACTAATTTCCAGCCGACAAAATGTCGACTAAATCTAACCCCGAAAAGACCAAGTCTAACCCGGAGGTCGACATCTCTTCCAGCGACATGGCTTTCCTCTTTGAGTGTCTTAGAAACCTCGATGAATCCAAAAATGTAAGACTCCTCTCAGATCCTGCTGTACCAAGTATGCTAACTTCGCCAGGTGGACCTCGTCAATGTCGCAGACATCATGGGCTACACCAACGTCCAGTCCGTTGGCAACCGTTTCCGTAACTTGCGGAAGAAACACGGCATCAATCTCGACTGCAAGAGCGGTGGTACTGTCAAGGGCAAAGGTGCTGCCAAAGACACCAAGTCTGATGATACTGCCCCTGCCCCTGCCCCTGCCACCAAGACCAGAAAGGGCTCCAAAGCCAAAGCCGCCAAAGAGGCTGATGATGCCGAAGAGACCCCGGCTGCTTCTGGCGTTGACTCCCCCAAGGTCGTCTTGTCCCCTGCGAAGAAGACTCGTGCTCGCAAGGGAGCCAAAGTCTCTGCGAAACCCATTCCTGCCACTGGACCTGACAGTAAGGGCAAGGATTCCGAAAATACTTCTAACGGTATGTACAAGAAGAAGTCCACGCATGTGGCCAACACCAAGATCAAGCGCACCGGTAATTGGGGCATGAACCTGTTCAGGCAGACAGAGATTGCCATCATGCAGGAAGAGGCGCTGCTGGCTGAAGTCATGATGTTTTCTAATTGCGAGGCTTGTCTTATCGAATCGCTCGCTGACTTGTGAAGTGACCAGATGAGTAGATGTTCGTCGTTCCTAACAAAGGGGAGATGTGTATCTAACGGATAAACTGCGAAGCAGACACTCTCATCATCTTGCGACCGGTATTATATCTTTTTCTTGATCTTCTCGATCTCATATGGAGGTGATTTTGTGCTGAATTGGGTTGATCTTGTCTTCTTTCTGGGCTGTGTAGAATAGATGCCATTATCGAATACAGTGGTTGCTTTATCCATCTTCATCTTCATCTTCATCTTCGTAAAATAAAGTAACAGTCAGTCTTGAGCTCGACATTTGTATTCCTTTGTCTATCCAAATCTATCACCTTTGTATCCATCCCCAAACATATTCCCTTCACTTCCATCGGCGCCATTCATCCTTTGTATCTGCCACACCCAGTAAAGAAACACTGAACTTCCACCAGCCCATCAAAAGAAAAAGTGAATTTCCCTCTGATTCACACCTTCACCTCATCGGACCAGACATTTTCTCTCTTCGTCCCCTTATCCTAGACTCATATCCCCCTTTATCTTCCTACGTTGTGTTGCAGTCTCCAGGCTGACCTGAATTAATCTGCTCGGGCTGAAATATCCCTCTTTTTTTTCTGCTTCGCTTCTTCTTTTCTACTACTCACTCATCTTGACGCTATTTCTTTCCTTCTCTGCCCTTTTTAATCCTCTCAGAACTACTCCTTCTCGATCCCAGCTTCTCATCTCAAGGACTCTTTTCTCTCTCATATCACCAACCACCAGCAACACACCATGTCTCGCATCACCAGCGACGAACAGTTCCAGTTTCTGATCAGCTGTATCCGATTCTCGAACGGTGGCAAGGTAATCTAAGATCCCCCCCCAAATGAACGGTCTCAGACAGCTCTTTTCTAACATCCTCGCAGGTCGATTTCGCCGAAGTCGCAAAGGAATGCAGCATCGTCACCAAAGGAGCTGCGTATGCATTACTCTTACTTTCCTTTCCAAGACATAGTATACTAACTACTCCAGCGCAAAACGCTACGAACGCCTCATGAAAACCCACGGAATTAACCCCAACGGCGGCGGCCCTGCCTCGCCTGCTACCCCGACAGCCTCATCCACGATCGCACCAACCACTGGCGACACCGACTCACCCAGCAAACCCAAAATGACCAAAGCCAAGGCCGGCACGAAGCGCAAGGCACCCGCGACTACTGCCAAGGGATCCGGACCCAAACGGGCGAAGATGAAGGGTTTCATCGTTGACATTGCGGAGAAGCTGGTGGGGCAGAATGGTGATCAGCATGTCAAGGAGGAAGATGCCGGTTCGGGTGTCGATACGGAGGAAGATGTCGGTGGGGATGAGGTTTTGTTTAATCAGTTTTGTAACGCTGATGGCAATGCTGGGGGTGATGCTCTGGTTAAGAATGAGGATGATGCCTAGCTTTTTTTGGGGTTGAGCGGATGGTTCGCGCGATGGTCTTTTTGTGGGCTCTGATCTGGATATCGGGGTCCTTGTTATATGCCATGGTTGGCTTTGTTTATTTCGGTACCTCTGTGATGGGAGTTGGACGTTTGCAGGCTGCTAGGGCTTTTAGTTAGGAGGCTTGCATACTCATTGTCCAGTACTTAGGTATTAGGGTTGGCTTTTGTGATTACATTCAACAAGTCAAATAAAAATTCCATGCACATAATTGACATGCCATACAATCGAAAATGAATATACAAATTTTGATCGGGTATCTAAGCGAGTGATATTTAACAAAACAATTTTTCAACTTGTCACGAAGACATCGAAATATAAACTAACTGACAGGTAGGCAACGCTCACGGGGTATCTGTAAAGGAAGACTATGAAACCAAAAAACAGCAACAGGTATCATCATCTGCACTTCACATTTCCAAAAACAGATTGTAAATATGTCCAGGACCGGCATGGGCGGAGAATGTAAAAAATGTAAAATATATGCTGCAGAGGTAGGCTTCTCGTTCTCGGCATGTAGTTGATATGATTCATCAATTGATCATATGTCTGCCATGACAGATTCAAGAATCTTGCGTTTGTATTGCGATAAGGAACGGTCTTTCTTTTGCATTTGAGCTCGAAGTTTCAGGTATCGCTGTTTCCACGTTGTCTCGGATACAGTGCTGTCTGCGCCATCGTCTTCGAATTCAGCATCGGTCAGTCCGTCAGATTCTTCAATGCTGTTGTTGAACGAATCGTTCTTGAATGCATCATCAGGCTTGATATTCGAATTTCCAACCTCAAGGTCACTGCAAGTAACTTTTGTTGAAATGCAAGAACCGGTTTTATATTCATGAGTGACGGTATAAACAGCGTTTCCGGAAGCACCAGATCCGTCGACAGTGGCCACAGATGGCGCTCTGACATGAATAATCATTGAACTCGGGATGCTCTCCGTAATACCGAAATGATGCCCAAGTCCGAGGTGAATGGATAACATGACAGTCGGCGACACAGCTGGATGCTGAGAGTACGAGGTACTCAGCTTCTGCACAACAGAAACGGCTAAACTTCGTGCTTCCTCAGCACTCAGAGGTGATACTCGCCCAACAAGTCTTGCGTGAATCAATTCAGTCGATAGCACACGGATTACGTCTTCAGTTGTGATGTTTAACCCAGATTGGGTGCTCTGGTGATTCCCATTAGAAGACCCGATTGGGATGCGAGACGGTTCGTTTGGTCCATCATTTAGCTTGCTAGACCCTTGTGGCTGTGTAGAGGTGACTCCGTTTACAAGCAAGGCAGGTGGTGTTGCAAGACGTACAGGGCCACCGGGATGCTGAGGGACCTGTAATTGAAGCTTACTAGGTCTGCCACTTGGTTGCGCAAATGGTGTCGGTGACTGATTGTACTGTGGATTCGAAAGATGAATGGGGGTGTCCTGTCCGATAACAATGGCAGGAGAAGACCGAGGGCCGGGGTTTTGAACTTGAGGTGATTCATTACGCCCTGGGTTAACAGGGAAGGTTGAAAATGGACCAGAAACAGTTCCCTTGCTCGGCGGTCTGCCTCGAGCCTTGCCTGTGGATAAGCCGTTGCTACTGGGCCAGGCAGATGATACCGCGGGTCCATGTCTTCTCCTCGATCGTGCCTTTTCCCCAGAAGATGGTGTAACGGCTGACCGTGGCTCTGCAGATAAAAATATATCTGATGGGTGGTGACCTCGCGGAATAATGGCTGACTGCGGATATCCAGCAGGTGAAGCATCTCTCTCCAGAGGTCTCCACCGAAGATCCTGGCCTTGCTGAGCAGCTCCAGCCTCAGAAGGACCATCTGCAGGAAACGAGGATGCTGCAGTCATCCATGGGTCGTTGGATTCCATATCATCGGGGAATGCACTGAAAGGGATGGCACTCTGAGGGAACGTTGCAGAGTGTGTAGGGAAAGAACCGGTAGACAAGGTGCCGACGGAAGTATCCAATTGGGGTCGTTTGACTGGCTTTCCTTCGTCACTTTCTTTGTCTTCAGCCCGTTTCCTCCCACGCTTGGGCTTCCACTGTGGAACAAGGGCTCGCAGAGCTAAGTCTTCCTCCAGTGGAACCCCATCGCGGCTTTCACTGACAAGCGTGCTGGGCGGGGGGAGTTGTGTGTAGTACGGATGCGGATGACCGAGGCAATATTCAAAAAATGCATCGACATGCATTGCACGCATCCAACGCTGTAATATGTTAGATTGGTGTCTTGAAAGCAGATAAATAAAAGACAAACCTTGAGTCGAACAGTGTACTGCTGGACCTTCTGTGTACTCTGTTTCTTTTCGAAAGAAGGAGGCTCAACACCCAGCTCAATGGCCAGCTGAATCCATGTTTTCAGGTCTTTATTGTCAAGCCTGCGAATCAGCTCCCAGAGGTTGAAGATGCTAAAACTCTTGCCATCACTTCGTGGAGGCGACCGGAACGTCTTTCGCAACTCAGTTGTATCCACAGATAGAGGAACACTCGGGTTGCAGTAAAGGATAAAGTTGACATAGGCCTCGTCAATTGATTCATCCGTCACATCACGGGATGGAAGAGAGCGAGACTCGCCCCGATCCATCGAGTCTCTCGCCGGTCTCTGACGAAGCGGATCAAACACGGGAGGCGACATCGATGGCCCTGAACGTATCGCAGACGCCGGAGGGATCCCCGATCGCGGGGCTGCTGGCGATGATTGCAGACTGCGGGGAGTCTCCTTGCGATGGAGGGGAGGAGACCTGGAGGCAGGTATCCGGCTGCGAGCACTACCCATCGAAGAAGCACTATGCAGTGCCGGCTCTAGAGGATACCTGGCATACTGCTGAATGACCATTTGAGCGCCTCCCAGGTCACCCCGGTCCGACTGACTCATGACAGAGGGAAAGGAGTTCTCCATTGCTGAGATGCCTCCCAAGACAGGCCCGGATTGTGGAAACCGAAAGCCAAACCAAAACGTTACGCGTAGTCAAACAAACAATAATCATTGGGTATCATAGATATCTGCTGAAAAGAATAAGATGAAAGTCGTGGCCGCTCAAACGCATCAACTGGGTACAAGTAACTATCGACAAAGCTATCGGCAAGAAATATGATGGAAATAGGGGCCAGCCCGATCGAGCGCATAAATTGATAGTAGTATATGTATATACTGGGAATCAATGGACTAATCACCACACACAGTCCATGGTAATAAGAACGGAAATTGAGCTCAAATCGCCAGGGACAGGGCCATCATCTCCGTGATAATTGATGAAGAACGAGAGATGAAGAGGTGGGAAAGTGGCTGGAAAGACGGCGCGTCTAAAGAAGACCGACGATAGGAAAGCTGACCGTTTCTATTTTGGGTCATCCTCGTTGCCTGTTCGGGTTTAGCGCAGCGGCCTCAGGGCGGGGGAATTGATGCCTTAGTGGCCTGAAACCTTGGCATGGTCACATGCACGCTAGCCTAAATTGGCGGATTTCTGCCTTGTTTCTCCGGCGGAAATCAGGCCACACTAGACCCAGTGCGGGTAGAGTTGCTCTTATCGATAACCTCTCCGTACGGCGTCGACCCAGTCTCATCATCATCATCAGTGTTCATCACCAAGGAGGTCATTGTAGCTGTTCTCTTTTCTCTCCCCTGAATACTTTGTGTCGCTGCTTCTGCTTGCATGGGTACTGATCGCAGAGGCTTGCTTTGCTCAGGCTGCTACGCTTTCTGATCATGTGTCTTTTACCTCCTACCTTGCCCCCTCTCTAACCGCAGGCGAATATACCGCCATGGCGCCTTCACAGCGGTCCTCAAGAGCATCTCATCCTGTTCGTTCTAGTCGCACAAAAGTTCAATCATACCATGAAGATAGCAGCTCGGAAGACCATCCTAATGACAGCGAATTTGACGAGGGGCGTTCCAGACGACTGTCGTTATCCTTGCGCCCGCGCAGCTCAAACCGTATACCGCCAACGTACCGCGAGGAATCGACTGATGGTGAGGTTAACGAAGAACCCTGGAATGAAGACGATGAAAATATCACCGTACCTACCGAACCAGAACCTCATCACACACACCCTTTCCCCGAACCAAGTAACAGTCGCCGCGTACCCCCTCGGGCTCGGCGCAACCGGACAGTCAAGACTCGATCCCAAACCAAACGCTCAAAGAGATCATTGAATAAGTCACATCTGGAATTAGGAAGACCACTCAGCAAACGTAAGAAGGTTGAAGTGGTTGAAACAACATTTGTTGGTTCTGGTGTGATACCGCCATGGCAAGACCTCCCCTATCACATCCTGTTCGATATATTCCTCCGCGCATCACACCCCCTAGTCGATGAGGAAACTTTCAGCCGACATAGCTCAGTTCAGTGGCTTGTGAATGTTGCCTTGATTTGCCGATCTTTCCATGAGCCTGCGCTGGCCGCTCTCTATCGCTGCCCGCCACTGATCCCAATCACTAAATCTCACGGGTTGTTGAATTTGCTGTCCCAGCCCCCAGAAACCTTGTCGACAAACTACGCAAACAAAATCAAGGAGCTCCACGTTGATGTAGAAAACCTTCTTCTTTACAAAGGTGGGCCTCTGGGTTATTTTGAACTGTCTAGACTGGTGGAAAGGACCCCACAAGTTAAAAGAATGCGACTCTACCACCAGCAGGACTATGTCGCAGGTCTTCCACCGTGGCAGATTGTCCGTTCAAAGTGGAACTATCCAGAGTCTCTGTTTACTTCAATAAATTCGAATTCGATTGTACTGCGCAGCTGGGATTGGAACAGCCGGTTCATGGACACAAAGCAATTGCTGCCGGTTATTTTGGGGAAACATCTACTGCCTTCTTTCCATGGTCTGCGGGAGCTCAGATTGTTGCATGTGTCATCCGAAGACTTTGAGATCGAGCAAGGTGATGAAGTCTCCAATGAAAGAGAAGTGGTTCTGGCTATGGCCCTCAAGGAACTCCCGGAGCTGCATCGGATTGAGTTCTTGGATTGTTCAATTGTCAATGAGCACCTTCTGCCTAATTTGCCCTCGACACTAACATCCCTCACCATCAACAACTGCGACGAAGTGACAACATCAAGCCTTGGCGCATTTCTCACTTCCCATGGCCAAACCCTTCGCGAATTGAATTTGAGCCACAACCGTCATCTAAGTATGTCATTCATGGTTACTCTGGGGCAATCTTGCAAGCAGCTCGAAAAGCTCAAGATAGACATTTCCATACACGACTCCTCCCCTTATCATGATGTTGAGCCCCATTTTGGAGAGCTCATCGGTTCTTCAGAGATCCCAACCTGGCCGGCCACGCTGCAGGATATCGAACTGATTCAACTTCGCAAATGGGACGATACCACTGCAGAGGTTTTCTTCACATCTCTGATTGATGCAGCCTGTGAACTGCGTGACCTGCGACGGCTTGTAATTAGTGCAATATTGAAGATTGGGTGGCGGGATCGTGCGACCTTTCGAGAAAAGTGGATTGGGAGACTGGAGAAGGTTTTCCTGCGGCGGACCACACCCCCTGACTCAACCCTCTTCACTATACCGCGCGATCCACCGCAACCAGAGCTGTATTCCTTGGAAGCAGCCGAAAACACGATCGCAGAAGATACTGCTCAGTCTGATGCACAGCAAAGTGGTCCGTCTACACCATCAAAACGTAAAAGTGCTCGCATTGCCCAACGCAAACTCTCAGAAGTGGAGGATGATTCGTATCTTAGCGCATCATCGAGCCGAGCACCAAATGGCGATGACGCTGATAAACAGGCTCTAACTATTCAGGGCATGTGTGATGTCGTGATGATTCGAATTGATAATCAGCGCCCGACCGAAACACAGTTCAACGAGCAAGACTTTCTTGACGAAGAAGCTAGCGGTGATGAAGACTGGGACGGTAATGATTGGGACGTTGCAGATGGAGGTCATGCATGGTAGCGGTAATATTATGTCGACACGAACTTATCGAGTTCTGTTTTTATGTCCGCTTATGAACTGTTGTATCTTGATATGATTTCTTTTCTAATCGATTCCTGGGTGGTTTGGTGTCTTTGGAAGGTTTGCATTGTGTGAATACCCGAGGCTTTGGGGTGGTTAGAATGGAGTTTTGGTTCTTTCGGTTCAATAGTCAGCCTTGGGAGATAGGGATGGTATGGAATCTGATCTGCTGGACGGATATGGTTTTAGCGATTTCTGTTGTTTTCCTGTGTTTACATTCGGACATGTTTGCATCGGAATAGAAATTGAATCTAAACTGCTGAATGGAAAGCCCGACAGAAAATCGTAGGGGTTCAATTCATTACGAGTAGACAGGTTTTGATGATAGTAAAATGTCTTAAAGTTGATTTCATTTATGTTCATGAAGTAATATCTAGGCCTAGGAGCCTTCATTGCCCCTAGCCAAATACCACCACGTCATCACAGGCGTACCACCTTCGCGAGTCTGACTATCCTCATTAGCTGACATTATCCAAACATATTCAGACAGCTATAGCGGCTTACAATCGATTACTCCTGAAAGACGAACTCGCCATTCACGTTGATGATCCGCTCGGACAGGTTGAGGTCCGAGCCAAAAAACTCGCCATCAGAATTCGACAGGTCACCACGGAGGACGGGAACCTCACCATCTCCCTCGATGAAAAAGTCGACATTTTCGGCGGAATCGGAGAAGTTGGCACCATCCCAGACAAACTTGCCTATAAAGTACAATCATCAGTCAGACAGTCATGAAAAACGTATGTCAGGCGAGACATACCTTCTTCGTTCCCGACATGGTTGTTCAGGTCAATCTCGGCGTCAACGAGCTCGCCCTCGTCGTTCTGAAGACGGGCAAAAAGAATGTGGTTGTCAATGACTTTGATGTCCTCAGCGCTCAAGTGGAAACTCATGGTGAATGGTTGGGATGGGTGTTTTCTTCGGCAAAGAAGGATGTGTGTTGATGGAAGTTATGAAAAAGGAATCGAAGGAAAAGCACCAGCATCATTTATATACCTTCACCACTCTCCATGGGCGGAGTCCTCTAGCAGAAACTGTTACTGATGCTACTACCTGGCCGTAATTCATTTGCTCACCTGTGACCAGTGAAGGATGCTGCGGCAGTGGGCATTATTGATCCTGGCCCATAATGCAACATCACCTGGAAGGGATTCGAGATAGCACGATGATCCATTTTCTCCAGGCAGCCATCAAGATTGCTCGATGCGTGGAGGGATTAGCCACCTGGAGAGGGGCGGAGGGACGATGTTTGGCCCTGGCAGAAGTGGTGGTGGTGATTTCCTCCACTGATGCTTGGCAAACACTGACACTTCAGCAGCTCAAGTGGGACTTTGGAGGGGTCATTCTCCGACTCTCGTCAGCGGTTAAGGATGCGTCAACGGTCAGGGCCCCTATTTTCCATCCTGTTCTAAGATGATTAGGAGGGGCCGGTTTCAATCCCATGCTCCTCATTATCCCGGTGAAATGCCGCATGTCATCTTGGGGTGCAATTGCGATATTGATCATCTTGCTTCCAGCGCGTCCTAACCGCCCGCCAAACACGACACGCCAAGCAGAAATGCACGGCGAATGGCATCATAAGGCTGAATCACGCTGATATTTCCAGACTGTGGGGTGTCTTGACTTGTGGCTTGGTTCTTGATGACAGTCCTAAGAGGGCTGAGCAGCTGAGGACATGGGGCCAAAATACCCCGCATCAAGGAATCAGAATGTTGATGCCTTGAAAAAGAAAACATCGAGATGGTGGTCTGAAGGCGTATCGAAAATTCTGGGCATTGATTATTCTCTTGTTATTGCAAAGAAGCAACATGGCTTTTCCTGTGGCTGTCACTATCCCCAGACACGATAACGATACCCCACCTTCCCACGTCTCCGACTCTCCAACTGTCAACAATGCCCAGTTCGATTCAACCAGCCACACCCAATTGACTTTGCTATTGCTGGATGCAAAGAAAACATTTGCCAAATGGCCATTTTCATTGGAATCCGGAGACTTCCAGGTTTCTTCTCGCCTGGTTTGTCTAGGATCATCGGACATGGCGCGAAGTGAGACAGGATAGCCATAATGGCTGCACCGCCTCATTGCAAGGATCGTAGGGGCTCAATGGTTCGTCTGTGCTCATCTCATCCCTACGGGGCTTTTATAAACTTGGCGTCATCTGCTGATAATAAATGTTTCGTGTAGATTGTCCGGTTCAGACAATTTGACAAGCTAACTCGCCGACAACACTTCTTTGCCGCCCACGGGGATCGATATACCGTTGGCATGATGGATGAATCAGAAACGTTCCACATAACCAATGCAATATGCTTGACATGGAGACCGACACTGTGAGGGTCGCATTCTGACACGTATCAGACCCTTGCCTTATGGGACGATCACCTTATTTAAACCGTGACTGACTGAATCGCGGCACCACAGAAACCAAGTGCCCTCCATCATGATCTCAAACGGGACTTGTTAGAGGAGCATCTCCCATTATCAGATAAAACGTCTTATGATCTTGGCACTGTGCAGCAGTCCGCATCTAATTCTATGATATGTCACCGCACTAAGATCGGGGATGAGATAATCATCGATTCCTGAAGTGCTTGTTTGTTTTGAACTCTCATGGGGGTAGAGAGGTCAATTATGAATGGCTTTTTACTGGCCCAATTTAGAATGATCCCTTCGGGGGCCAGGTGTCGAGTTGTAATCAGACTGTCAGAGATGAAGAAAAGAATTGTGCAATCTCATACACAATTCACTGCTCTAACCTTTTTCTCAAGTCTCAGAAAGCTGACAGTAGTTATCGTGATTCCCAACTACTGCATTGGTTGTGCTGGCTTTCTGGTGGTTGATATCGCAGTACCGCTGCTGGTGTACCTATTCGATGCTCAGGCATAACCCTACACCGTTGACACTCACCCAAGGGCTATGTCAAGACTTGCATGGTGAACAATCATGAAGCATTCACCCTGTGGTCCTTCTGTCAACTATTGAAGTATCGATCACTTGATGTTTTCAGAAGACTTTCGGCATTCTGGCGTCATGGGCTTTGATAGACCCATGGAGCGACAAACTCAGTCTTTACAGACGATTGCAAAATTGCATGTCGTTAGTCATTGATCGAGGGGTATATAGGAGCAATCCATAGTTTGGAATACAATAAAATCAGACATGTGTGATATGCCATAGACAAATTGGTCATTGTGCGCGAACAAGTGCTCCTGAGTCCCGCTTAAGCGACAATATGATATGATTTAAGTTTGAGGCCCCTGAGATTGTTTATACAGAAACCTGATCATATTGAGATCTGAGGACATCGATGAATCATTTATTCAACAGCCAGAAATGGAGTCTTCACGGTAGTTGAAATAAACGAGTGTTTATCTACGCTGGGAAAACCCCCTATCCCACCGGTTCCCATCACCGATCGCCCAAATCGGATTCGGTTGCCAGCTGTTGATCATGATCGCTCGTGTTTATTCGCTGGAAATACCGGGATTACGCCTTTGGATTCTACAGTGCACAGTTTCTACAATGCACAGTGCATAACGGCAACTGCTTTGCGAACGATCATTCCCGGATATATCTGCCGTTTCTGCAACTGTCTTCTTGACTGGTTGTGCCATAGCGGAGTTGGCGTCATCGGATCTCCGCTCTAGGGGGCCTGCGGGTGCGTTCACGCTCCCACAGCCTTGGACTCGGGCTTCAACTGCCATCGTCATTATTTTATCCTAGGGCCATCTTATCTTTATGCACAGTTTCAACTGTATCTGGTTGTTCCATAAACGCAACTGGAATTACTATTTCCCTATTTCAACGGCTGTCGGCCGACAGTCGTGACTCGCGACAAACCACAATATCACTAACTATCTGGAATTGTGTCCATATCATCCTGGCAGCTTGTCCACTAACTGTCCAACTTCCAGCCCCGACGGAGGTTTACCGCGATTGGACCTACCGTTAGTGCTAATAGGTAGTTTGCTCGATCACTAGCCTTTCCTAGTGAATGATTCAGGGGATCTGATTGATTATTTTCCACATCCGAACCAGGTGAGTCGAGCCTGGAGGGGAACCTAATGAGTTTCGAGAGGGCGACAAAAATAATAATCATTAAGTTAGGAGATCGTCAAGTCCGCCCATCCTGTTTCCAACACGGACTTATTTTGTCTTTTTTACCACTTAATTCACAATTTTAATGAGAATACCCGTACTTATAAGAATAATATAGCTTTCTGACGGTCTTTGCGATTATCTGAATCTATACCCCCGCACACAACCATGACCGAACGTGCAGTGCGAAAATCCACATCCCCGGGCGAGGGCAGCAAACTACCCCGGTCTCCTGGGTCGTCGCCGCGCTCAGTACAACGGTCTGCGACAGGATCCCCTCGACAGCAACAGCAGCAGGGTCACCAAGAAGAACAAGAGGATGATTATGCTGACGAGGTATGAGCATCCCATCAATTTGCGGTTGGTTTACTTGCCACTATTTCAAGCGAACTGACTTCTATATGCTTAGGGAGAGCCAGAAGATGGCGGGGATTCGGATTACGCAGAAGACTTGTGAGAAGCGACCTATCTTTGTTGATCGATGACGAACCCGTGTTAACCTGCCCTGTGACTGTTAGTTTGAGCGACACAACCTCGATTAATTCGGAGATCACGGCTTATCGGTTTGAAAATGGTCGGCGATACCACGCATACAAGGACGGGGCCTACTGGTAATAGCTTTATATTCAATGCAGTGGGTGGGAAACTAGGCTTACTCTATCTAGGGGCCCGAATGACGAAAAACAAAATGAACAACTTGACCTTGCGTATGGTTTATGGCGTGATATTGTTGATGTAAAACTGACGGTTCCAGACACCACATGTTCACTATCCTCCTCGGAAACAGATTGGTGCTGGCACCAATCAGTGACAACATCCAGGTTAGTATACAACGAAATGAGGAGTAACATCGAGGTCCGACTGCCTGCTCATCGATTATTCCCAGAACGTTCTTGACGTCGGCACCGGTACCGGAATCTGGGCCATGTATGTGAGAAAGACACCGCTATCTTTCCAGTCTGGTATAACTGATAGCACACAGAGACTTTGCGGATGAATACCCCTCTGCTGAGGTCATCGGGTCCGATCTATCACCAATCCAACCGAGCTTTGTCCCGCCTAATCTAAAATTCGAGATTGACGATGCAGAAGAGGGCTGGCTACATCCCGTGAATCACTTTGATCTAGTTCATGTTCGCGCGATGTATGGGGCAATTGCGGACTGGCCGGCGTTCTATCGCAATGCGCTCAGGTAATACCTTTATCGAGTCGAACGAGTGAATGGCTGACAGTGATAGACACATCCGACCTGGTGGATGGATCGACCAACTAGAGATGTCTATTGAATTTCGATCGGACGATGGTACGGTGACAGACGATCATGTGCTATCGGTGTGGTCCAAGACGTTTATCGAAGCTGGAGAACGGTTTGGCAAAACCTTTCGCACGGCCGATCTCGCCAAGGGATATATGCAAGAGGCAGGTTTTCAGAACGTTACTGAAGAAAGATTCAAGCTACCAGTTGGACCATGGAGCAAGGACCGACGACTTAAGAAGCTCGGATTGTGGAATCTGACACACTGCGAAGCGGGGATTGAAGGATGGGCCATGGCGTTGCTGACACGGATCATGGGGGTGAGCTTCCCGACCTCCATTGCGTTGTGTAACAATACTGATGTGCAACAGTGGAGTTATGACGAAGTGCAAGTTTTTCTCGCCCAGATGCGGCAAGGACTTCGGGATCCGAATGTCCATGCCTATTTCTATGTGTATGTATTACCATACTCACTTTGGACGCATGCTAATCTGCCTTTTACAACAGAGTGGGAGTGTATGGCCAAAAGCTATGACCTCTTCAACCAAAGTCTAAAGCGTCGGAGAAGCAGGGATGTATGTCTAGTCTTGTTAGTGTGTGACTAGTTATTTTAGCCTGGCAGAGGATATCTGTTATTGGTTGTGGTTTCTGCGGCGTTAAGCAGTCTTGATACAAAGCTATTGTTAATTCTTGTATCGCACTTTATCCTAATAAATGCTATCAAGCAGCCAAATTCTCCATAATCACCCTCACTTCCTCCATCTCCAACCCAGCATGCCTCATGAAGCCCTCTCCACCCCCGTAAACAGCCCGAAACCTCCCCAAAAACAAAGCCATCGTGTCTGGCAGCGCAGAAAATTGCCCATCCAAAGCGGCAGACGTAGAAGACACGTTCTGACTTCGTAACAACTGCGCTATCTTCTCCTTTCGCTGGGAAAGTAGCAATTTTGTCCCCTCAACTGAGAGACAGTAATCGGCGATGATATCTTCATCAGAAACACCCAGGACGAGGAGGATGACGGCGATAAAAACGCCTGTGCGGTCTTTGCCTAGTTCGTTGTTCACCAGAAACGGGGAGGAGGGATGGTCTCTGATATAGGTGAATAGGGAATAGAAAGCGGTTGCAGAGTGGAAGCAGATGAGAAGGTAGAGATCCGCGCATGCACTGGGGGTATCGATCGTGAGGTTATTGAAGTATTGTTGTAGATAGCCGTCTTGGAATTCATCCATTGGAGGTGTGTTGAAGGTGGGGATTATTGGGCTGTCGAGGGAGGGCTGTTTCTGGGCCGAGTTGTCAAAGTTCTTATGGCGAAGGTCGAAGATGGCTTGGACATTGTAGATATCGTGGAGTTGACTGAGGCCATGGTGGTCTATCTTGTCTAGGTTGGCTGAGCGGAAAACGATGTTTTTTGCGGATGGAGTGGGAGGTGAAGTTGCCTACGTTGCGGAAGTTTTCGAGGCCCAAAGTTGATTTGGGGGAATGGGGACATTTTGGGTGGATGACTTGGGTTGTTGGGTTGGCTTATGTAGATGCTCTCTCTCTCTCTCTCTCTCTCTCTCTCTCCTCTTTATATTTCTTCATATTCCCTGGACTAAGTTATTGACTTAAGGGTCAAGAATGTCTGTATACATTTGACAATGTCGACTGACACTCTGCATAACCACGCCTACTTGTGCAGTCTGTAAATACCATCAAGCAAAGTCAAGAAAATCCCTTTTCTTAGTCTCTCGCTTTCATCCAGATTCTCAGTCTTTTCCTTCAATCACTGAAACATCTCCTCCACCTCGGCCTCAACCATGGACACCAAAGGCAGAGACTCAAATACCTTCTTCACCTCGGCTGCATCTTCACTCTCCACCTTTCCGTATTTATTGCAGATTACCTGCCTCTGTTGATCATAACAGATACGCAACGCCTGGATAACGACCCACGAGCATTTGTTCTCCTGGACATCAGTGCCTATCTTGCCCGTGCGGGCAGTATCGCCAAAGACGTCGAGAAAATCATTTTGGACATGGTAGAACTGGCCCAGAGGGACGAGAATATCCTTTGTCTGCTGGACGTTTGTTTCACTGGCGAGATTGAGATACTGCAGGCCCAGTAACCTCCTTTCAAAAGAGTGATACGCTGGTAATCCTCCATCGTCCAATTCCAAGGGCATTTCTCCTGCGTCGCAAGACCATCACACCCTTGCCCCGTCTCTGTCAAGAAGGCAATTTCCTGAAAGCTCTCCAGCATAGACAGATACGAGGGGTGAGTTCCGAAATGCCTCTTGAACAAAGATGAAGATGACCGATTTGAGCAGACACGCCTCGTTTATGGCATTCATCCCCACCTCGGGACGAGGATACCAGCATGGCTGCCCTCGACGAGTAGTCGATCCATCCATGATATCATCCAGAATGAGTATATATGCCTGCAGCATTTCAACCAGCCAACCGAGCATACTCATGTGGTGGAATTCCTTTGCGGTGAGGGGTCTGTCGAGGAGAACGCAGCCGGTTTCGGGGACTGCGAGGCCCGGGAAGAGTTTGCAACTGTTGGGGACGTTGATGGTGAGGGTCTAGTTATTAGTGGAGTGGTCATGTTGATGTCGAATTGGTGCATACCTTTGTGACGCGTTCCTTCACATTGGAAGGAGCTCCAATGTTGTCCAACGTGGACATCGTTGACGAGGTAGGGGAGGATGGCGTCGAACTGGGCTTTGGTGGTGGAGAAGCTCATGGTGATATTCACTTGAGGATACGATTAGATTCTGATTGAGGAGGATATCTTCCAACCCGATCAAACTGCGTATTTATACCCAAAAGGCTGGACTTTCTGTCTGATTATATCATGATATACTTTGTCTTGTAGCAGACCATGGTTACATGACGCTATACTGTAGTAGACATGCTACAGATTCTATATCGCACAATTGAGGAATACAGAATGACTTTATCAAAGTTATCATGACGAGATCTGTATGCAGAATAGTATATATAGACGGTTATTTCTTTAATATCTCCTTACATGACTTTCTTCAATGAGATCATTGGGATTCTGCAGCAAGGGAAATGTCAAGTGATGCCTGGAATGCCATGTGCGCATCCCAAAGAGAAAATCCCAACAACTGCCGTGAAATTACAATGGACTATCTTCTTTTCTTCTCTTCTTTTCTTCGCCCCCTTTCTTCTCTTCCCATCTTCTCCCTCTTTCTCCCCATCATCGAAATCATCACTCAATATGGACCATCTAACTGCATTCGAGCCCTTTTATCTGCCTCCCCTCGACCACTTGCTCCCATCCATCCACATGCTCCTTTTTACATCGTTCAAAACTGACAATCCAGAAAAAGCCATTTCAACCCTACAAGATGCAATCTCTCGCCTCATCTAGCAATTCCCCTTTCTAGGAGGCAATGTGGTCCTGGCCAGTTCTCGAGATAAAGTCAACTTGCGACAGGTCAGGCCGACAACCACTGCAACACTGAACAAATATCCCGTCTTCCGTTCCACAGTCCATCCCCAAAATATTTCCTATATCCGGAATCCAGAGGTCTTCAGCAATGAATTCTCGGCTTTCCCGTTAGAACTGGGGGTAAGAGAAAGGTATCCTTTGATTCGCTTCCAGGCAAATATCATGCAAGATGGCGTCATCCTCACAACCACCTTTTATCATCCAGCGGTCGATGGAATGGGATCCTATAATATCATGAATCTTCTGTCGATGCTCTGTCGAGGCGAGAATTCTCTTCCGACATCTTCTCTACAGGAAGCCCAAACACGCCAAAATATAGCTCAGATCAAGGGGACCGCAATGGAATCCAGTAATGCAGCCTACGGTGCAGGCGATAGCTTTGATCCGAGGTCTTCAATTAGCTGAAAGCTCTTTTTTTCCACGGAAAGGTTGAAGCAGCTGAAAGCGATGTGTGAGAAGACATCTCAACGAATAACATCGAATAGCATCGCCTGTGCTCTGGTATGGCTCTGCGTGGTTCGAGCCAGAGCCAAAGCGCAGACTTTGGCTGTATGGCAGAAAGAGACCACTTTGGTCACCATCATCGATACCAGGCGTGATACCCTCAGATTACCTCGGAAATGGTGTTGTATTTGCCTCGATATCATACCCATTGCGCCTGATGGTCGATGACATCGCCTTGATCACTGACCTAGCACGTCGTCTACAACAAACGCATCAAGAAGCCGACACAGAATACGCAAAGGCCATTGTTGCACAAGTCAATGCCAGTTCCGACTGGAGCTCGTTCGTATTTCGACATCCGGAGATAGCCATTAGTAACATCCATCATATGAATGTGTACGGCTTCGATTTCGGGCCAGACTTGGGCTTCATTGATCGCTTCGAGTTAAACGACCACCGGCTGACCGGGGGTTGTTGGATTCTGCCGGCTCGTCCTGCTGAGACAACTTGGGAATTGTGCCTTGCATTGGAAGAAGAGGCGTTTCAGTATTTTGAAGTGGATGGTTTGGTTCGGTGGATATCCGAGAGAGAGTCGGGAGATTCCAAGCTATGAATTCAGAGTTGACTGTGCTTATCTTACCTCCTAGGCGTATTCTATTTCTAGTGGTACGGATAGAGTCAATCTTACCTGTTTTGGCAGGGATAATCTCTTCATATTGTGATTTAAAATGCAGGCCCTCCCCATCATAATTCTGCAGGCAAATAACTGGTTCCCTCTGATGCATGCTTTTGCCACCTTCTGCAGAACCAGAATAGTCTTTTGCAGCAACATGGTTAGACGGCGATATCCACTTCATCACATGGAAATAGAATCATCGACAGCGTCAGACGACGTACTTTTTCACTTTTACCCGTTCGCCTGCGGATCTTCTGCTATTAATGACGATTCCAGCCGAGCTTCTCTGGCGGGTCTCTTTTCCGACGTGTTTAATTAAGTCAATCAATTAATCAATTCTTCTCCTGTCTGTCTGATCCTTCTCAGCTGTTGAATTACATATCAACTGCACGGGCTGGTCCCATTAATTTAATTATTCCCCGTGGACTTGACCGTTGACACTGTAGAGTGAATCCATCATGTCGATCACCGTTGCAACAATGGATTTTCCGTCTCATCTTTTGTCGCTGCTGGCTATTTTCCTGGCCTATGCGACCGTCGTCAACGCTGTCTGTGTCGTCGTTTATCGCCTTTTTTTCCATCCTCTGGCTAATATCCCCGGTCCATTTCTTGCCAGAGTGTCATATCTCTATTCTTTTTGGTATAATCTGAACGGGGGACGCTTTTATCTGCAAGTGCACAAGTTACACGAAGAGTATGGTATGTTACTTTAACTTCACCCACAATCATCAAGCCAATTGACCCTCACTGACTGCCCGACTCTGTCTCTATAGGCCCCATCATCCGCATCACTCCCGACGAAATCCACCTCAGCGACCCAGACAACTGCGAGAAAATCTACCACGTCGGCTCACGATACGGCAAAAACCCAGCCTTTTACGGCGCATTCGGCACGAAGAAGGCCACTTTCACCACTCCCCATCCAGACGTACACCGAGTGAAACGATCCGCTCTCAACCCCTTCTTCTCTCGCAAGAGAGTCCTGGATCTAGAGGAGATTGTGCAACAAAAGGCTCGAAGATTGGTGTCTCGTATGAGGACTGCGTTTGAGTCAACAGGACGTATCGATCTTCATCATGGATTCCGCGCGATATCCGTCGACGTCATTACGGACTATGCGTTTGATCATTCGTATGACTTTTTGAGTCACGAGGACTTTGGCGTCGAGTTCTTTGATATGATTCGCGATTTTGGGCCGGCGTTTTGGTTCTTTCAGCAGTTTCCTGCTGTGCAGCCTGTTGCGCTGGCTACGCCTTTCTGGGTGGCCAAGTTGACTAGTGGGGCGTTGACGAGGATGATGATACATCATGAGGTGTGTTTTCCTCTGTTGTCGTGTTGATATGGTCTAATATGAGTAGAACTCTCGAAAGCAGATCCTCCGAGTCAAAGACGACGTGGTTACGGGGAAGAAAATTTCCCGGGCGACTATCTTCCATCAACTTCTGCAGCCGGATGCCGCTGAGGGATATGTTGTTCCCACAGTGGAAGAGCTCAAGGACGAGGCGTATATTCTCGTTGCTGCATCGGCGGACACCACCGGCAATGCGTTGACCATTGCTGCGTATAATGTTGTCACCAATCCGGAGATATATGAACGTTTGACGGCAGAGTTGAAAAAGGCGTTTCCTAACCCAGAGGATAATTTGGATTTCACAACCTTGGAAAAGTTGCCGTATCTGGTGGGTTTCTTTAAATCTACTTGTGGATATGTGTTAATATTAGCAGACTGCAATCATCAAGGAAGCCCTTCGGTAAGTTCTTCCATCTACGTATCTACGTATCTGGGAATCTCATTCATTGTCAGATTATCATGCGGTGTCCCTGGTCGACTTCCACGCGTTGTCCCCGAGTCTGGCGCAGAGTTTAACGGTCACTTTCTCCCTCATGGAGTATGCATCCACGCTCAAGTTAATACTATCATAGCTAACTTGTATAGACCGTTGTCAGCATGAGTTCATGGACAATGCACCACAACGAAGACCTCTTCCCTAACTCTGAAACCTTTGATCCAACCCGCTGGACGGATCCAGCCACGGCGAAGACACTGGATAAATATCTATTCTCGTTTGGAAAGGGCTCGAGACAATGTGTTGGCATGCCGTATGTCATGTTCACCTCCCATTAAGACAATATGGAAGCTAATGGTGAAACAGACTTGCGTATTGTGAGCTTTATGTCACGCTCGGTCGAGTGTTTCGAGAATTCGATGACTTGGAGACGAGAAAGAAGGGTAAGGAGGAAATGCTATATGATGATTACTTTTCTGCGTATCATCCAGAGAAGTATAATAAGTTTGTCTTTGAGAGATCGAGCTGATTGAGATGCCCATTGATATTGACATGGGGTAATTATAATGAGATTTGAATTAATATACCCTTTGAATAACCTCACTTTATCACCAGTAGAACAATGACCTGCCCTCATATCATCATCAAAACAGAAAACAATAGAACAATAAAGAAGAAAACCCCATTATATGATTCTATCAGTCGATCAAGATAATCAGTGAATCCAGTGAATTGTTCAAGCCAGCCTAAAACACACTGAGCACATTTATTACTCTCCTCTTTTCCACTCACTCTTCTTTGACTTTTCCTCTTTTCTCCTCTATTCACCTCCCTCTATCCTTCTGGCTCGACTATTTAATCCTCTTCTCTTTTATCTTCATCGAATATCCTCCTGTCTGCTCTCTATCACTACCACTGAGGATCCTTTCTACTTGATCTATCTACACTTATCTTTTCTCTCCTGGAATCTCGATAAACCATCCTCATAACCACTTTCTTGCCCTGACAACATTTATCCTCATCCCTATCCTCATCCATACCCCTTCTACGAACAACACAAAAACACCTACAATCCCCTCGATCAATCCCAATATGCCGATCACGTGGAACGACCAGAACGACGCCAAGGTAAAATACCTACTCCATTCTCTCTATCAAACCAGAAAACTAACGCCCCAAAGCTGCTCGTCAGTATCCTTTCGACGACAGCCATGAAACCCGACTATAAAGCCATCGCAAAGTGCATGGGACCCGGTACACCCCCTCCCTACCCATTTTTAAGGTAAATATACTAATTAGAACAGATTGCACCGTCAGCGCCGTGCAGCACCGCATTCAGCGTCTCAAGGAAAGAGTGCAGATCAGCAAACCCGACGCCGACGATGGTGCTGCTTCTCCTTCTCCCTCCACGCCCAAGAAGAGGGGTCGTCCTGCGGGGTCCGGGAAGAAGGGGGCCAAGAAGGCACAGGCACAGGTGAAGGAGAAAGAACAGGAACAGGAGGATGATCAGGATGATGAGGATATGGGTAGTCCTGAAAAGAAGACCAAGATTAAGTATGAGGATGGCGAAGGCAAGATGCTTGGTGTTGTTGTTTAGGATTTCAATTCTTGCGAGTGCAAGTCCTAGTGCAAGGGAAAAGATGATGGTGGTTTTCCTTTCTCAGTGTTATTGGAATTAGGGCTTAGGATTTGATTTGAAGACTCGTTGGGCTAGATCCCCTCTTGAATGTCGTTGATGGATCTTTTCTGGGAGGTTTTTATTTGATTCGGACTTTTCTTCGTTGGAATTATGGCTAGCTATCTAGTTGTCGCTATGCTAACGAATACAAATCAAGCCGTTGTGTTCAGTCTACGGTGTTCATTATAAGACAAACGCGACGCAACAAAGCCTTTGTATTCAACCGACTACTATCCCAGTAGGCCATCTTTCCCCTTTCTTGTTTCTTTCTTTTTAAATACAGGCTTACACCCTCAACCAACTATCTACTCCAGATCAAGCGACGAGTCAACAACCGACAGGGGGGTACTTTCCAACACATCATGTCAAGCTCAAGCAAACAATTCAAGGTCGTCCTCACTCTTGATTGCGTCAGGGTGGTACTCCGAGGCAGAGCTCTCAGCTCCCTCATCCTCTTCAGCATAGTTAACCATGCCAGGGTGAGGAGTGCAGGCCTTGCGAACACGCTTGCTGGGGGTGTCGTTAAGCTGCTCCTGACTCTGAACGAGATCAAGATTATCGTCTTCAAGTTTGAGGAACTCGGACATCATATTCTCTGCTGACTGAAAAATGGAGGTCTTTTTTTCTTGGTCGTCATCATCGGTTGCCAGGGGCGTACTCTCCGTTTCAGAGAACTTGCGTTTGTTGGAAACGGGCGTTTTTGGGGTAGCTGTCTTTGGAGTCTTTGGAGTCTTAGGGGTGCGAGATCTGCCAGGCGTTCCAGTTCCCTTACTGATGGCGAAGTTGCACTCTGCTCCATTCGACTTGACAATCTGACGCATTTTGGCCAGACGTTCAGTGATGGCACGTGGGGTAGGCTTTTCCTTGGGGTCGGTGCCGGCTGGTTTATGTTAGCCTTGATAAGGATAGATATATGGGAGAGACATACGCCATGCCTGGGCTACCTTTTTGGTGTCGACAGAGAGATCATGGGTTTCCAATATCTTTAGGAGGAGCTAGAGTTGTTCTGTTAGTATATATAGTTTAAGGGAGTACTCGTGGTATGCGTACAAGCTGATCGTTATCAGAAGTCCAACGCATGGTTGTAGATGACTTGACTTCTAGTTGAAAGTGTAGTAGGTGATGGTTGATAGATGGAGTAGAGGACTTGAAGAAGAGTAGAAAGTAGACGAGTGAGTGTTCAGAAAAAGAAGAAAAAGAAGGAGGAAAAAAGAGAGATAAGAGAAACTGCTGGAATTGTTTGACGCTCAGAAATTTCCCAAGAGGAACACTGGGAGGACTCCAGCCCCCTCTCTCATTCACCTGTCTCTTCTGCACCACGACAGGCCATTTTTCTCTCTATTCAATACGATGTGATGTTTCAAGTCGGGCTTTTGACTCACTACCCCTCCTTCACTTAGATACTGCTGTTTGATTTCCTTTTGGTGTTCTGTTCTTCGTCTTCATCTATCAAGATATTGGCCTTACTATCTGGTTGAATCTCTTGTACCCACTGTACTCAGCAAAAGAATCCCTATACATCCTCATATTTGCTTCTTTTCTCTCCTCAAGAATATCTCGAGCTGACTCGCTCAACATGATGAGCTGGAAATTCCCTGAATCCCACGACCGTCTTTTTGCCGCGTTGATAGCAGCACACCCCAGTCTCAAGGTAAACCCCCACCCTATTCTATGAATCCTCAAGCTTATACTAAAATATTACAGCTTGACTATGCTTCCATGGCAGCCATGTTCGGACAGGAAGCTTCCTACGACGCCATCGAAAAGCGTTTCCGCAACTATAAGAAACTCGCCGAAGAGCTCAAGTCTGATGCCCGCGCCCGCGGCTTTGTCGATACCCCTTCAAGAACTCGCGCTGTTGCAACCCCTCGCACCCCTCGCACCCCCCGCACTGCTGGAAGAATATCCAAGCCATCCTCGTTGTCTTCTAAGGGCAAGGAAAAGGCCAAGTCCGGTCTCGAGACAGCTCTGACCACGCCCACGAAGAGCGGCAAAAACAATGGAATGTCGCCGTTCGATGCTATCTGCTTGGACGAGGGTGGTGGCCAGGAAGCTGATGACGCTGAGGTGAAAATAAAGATCAAAAATGATGACGATGACGAAGCTAGGATGCTCGCCAAGCGTGCTGCTCTGCGTGCGGCGACCACCTTTGAAGAGACTCTTGATGCCCCATTGAGCCCGTTGAGTCCTCTCTCTGGTCGAGGTGGCATGAAGAAAGAGGAACCAGCCGATGATGACGCTTTGTTTGTTCCTGGTCTTGTGGAGTCTGTTGAGACTGCTCCTGTTCCTACTATGGGGCCTGTTGGGGGTGACGACTTGCATGGTGATATCTACGCAGAGGCTATCTGAGATTGAGATTTGCCTCAGTGAACCTGGAACTGGAGTTGGAGCTGGAACAGGTTGGAGGTTTTGATTGTTTGCTTGTATCTGGTAATACGGTAGTTAGGACTAAGGTAGCCTGCTGTCTTTGGTATTGAATGGAAATGGTCGTCGTTTAGCATTGCGTGCAAGATGTTTACATCATCAGTCAGCCCTAGCCCTATGCCCTATCTCATACCGGGACAAGTCGGTGATGTCAAGGATGTTTGAGGGTTTATTGTTAGGTGCTTCCATTTAAAATAAGAATAATAACTCTATACTTCTACTGTTTTCTTCTATCCAATGACATAAATCTGTAAAGCATAATAATGTCAATTCTTGTTCTAGCAACAAGCTGAGTACCCCTCCGTACGGTGTACCGACACGGTATATAAAATCACATTTTAGATGCCCTCGGCCGAAGCTGAGGGGTAAATACTACATGATTACTTAAGGCGAGAATATCACCCGATTCATCAAAGATATGAACGCTCACGTCAAACCGGCCCTTGGATACCTTGTTCGAGTGCGACCGAATCATCACCCACTGCATGTCAGGGTCGGGGCGCTTTTTAATCTCCACCGACATGCAGAGGGTGGATAAAGCGTATTTGGTATAGAAACCTGCCTGGTGGGTTGCTGCGGGCTGAAGGGGCTTCGAGGTGTTACCAACGTTCATCTCGGGTATTGATGCGTTCGGGTCACTTACCGTGTCTGCCAGGAATGCCAGATGGAGAATGTTGGAGAATTTGGAACCATCTCGGAATGACATCCATACCTCTCGATGATGGCCTCCTAATCTATGGCCCCAGAAGCCATTGGTTGCCCGTGGGGCAATCCAGTTCATCTTCCTTGTAACTGGGGTCGCCTCAACAACGGGATCGTCAATCGCAGCGCAGTCCGTCTCCCGGTCAGGGAACGGAGCTGCTATCGCAGGTGTTGTATCCTGCGAAAGACCTTTTTCTCTGGAAAGGTCGGTATATGTAACGATAGCTATGGTAGTAAATGTGTCTGATGCCTCCGGGGCAGGTACGGATCGGGCCCTTGACAATTCCACCTTCACAATGCATTGTTTGGAAGAAGTCCGCAGACGGTTACATGTAATAGACAAGGGCCCAGGCGGAACCATGCTGAGAAATTGCACGAATATATGGACAGGATCGGGATATCGCCCGACACCGAGTTCCAGATCGATGTGTTTCCCTGCCGCGGACATCATCAAAGCGGCCTGGAAACCGCCCAGCACAGAGCTGGTCTAGTCAGCACACCGAGATTCGACCTGGGCTGCCGAACATACTGCTGCGTAGTCCATTCCGGAGATATGTATGCTGAGAAGCGATTTCGCGATCCTTTCTCTGGTGTCATGGAAGACATTGCCTCCAGGAATGGAGACGAAATTTGTTGAGACGCCATCCGGTCGGTTGAACAGTTTATGAGATGTGTTCTTAAGATTCTCCAAGATTAAATACCCCGCAGATCATCGAGTAAATATAGATGTGATTAGTCGGGCATGTGAGATGTAACAACAATGACCAGTCAGTGACACAGAGCAACTTGGAATCCTTGCGATCCGGCGATTTAAGTAGAGCGACAGTGCAACAAAGTTCCACATTTATTTGTCCAATGTTTGAGTCGTGAGTCGTGGTTGACCAAAGTGAGGCTATTAAACGCCATCAACAATAATGTCCAACTCCTGAGTCCACTGCGACCGCCCGGGGCACGCCGGAAAAAGCAAGTGATCTGGGAGTGAGTTCGATCTGCAATTTTAGGAGAGGCTTTTGAATAGGAACAAATTATCCTATGATGATATGATTCCATCTTGATGTGGCAGCAGTCAGTAAGATCCCTGGAAAGAAGTACGAATCAACTCTGGTTCAAACGAAGCATATTCCCCCAATTGCCACCCAAAAGCACTGTTCATCGAATGGCCTCTAGGCTCAATGGATTGTCTCGGTTCGATTAAATTGCCTGCAGCGGATTTCAAGTCCGCGATGCTCCGCAGGGAATAGAATGAAGGCCATTTTGCAGGTGGTGCAAAACAGGGGAAGCGAAGCCATCTGGACCTCCCAAAGAGGCAAAAGAGCCCAAGTCACATGGATATAATACGCTGCGGTAATCCGGTTACGCGGATTTGCCTGCCACTGTATTTTTGCCTCTTGTGCCTCGATTTTTCTATGCCAGCAGAGAAGATACAGGCCTTCTCAATCAGCTATCTCGGTGTATCTCGTCCTCACAATCTCAACCAGCCTCCTCAATGCTTGGGCACATTTGGCATCACCGTCGCTCGATGCCCAACAGTTCCGGCGCAATTCCTCCCTAAAGCGTCACGTGCCGGCAACGCAACGCGAAACGCGGCGCGGCGGAGATCCGACGTAAGATGGGGGCTTTTTTTTAATTAATCTTTTTCATTTCCTTTTTTCCTTCGTTCTACGGGGTTAAAAAAAAAAAAAAAAAAGAAAGAAAAAAGAAAAAGAAAGAAAGAAAAGGAAATTAATTCCTTTGTCTTCTTTCTTTCTTCCTCTTTCTCTCAATCCTCCTCCTCGTCCACTGCAACAGCATGCTCTGAACAGGCAATGTACTGCCCCTCCACTTCTCCTCAACCTCGACATCGGCTTTTCAAACCCGCCATCTCCCAGCCCGCTTATCAATGGGCTCCTACACCGCAATCCTATAACCCCTCACCGTCAGCGTCGAAGCCAGCCTCCGTGGTCTTTCCCTCGAGAGATTCTGCTCTCCTGCCCACTCCTGATCAATCTGCCGCCATGGCTACGCACGATACCGTGATGCCGGATATTAGCAATCCCCAATTTTCGGGTCGGGGGAAACGCCTGACGGTGACCGAGGAAGAATGTCTGATCCGGCTATGCCGGGTGCACATGCGAAATTACGACGTCAACAACTACCCCAAGAGCTTTTGGATCGAGATGTCCGGTTTATTACGAATGGAAACAAATCGATCATACTCGTGGCAGTCATGTCGGCGGCGTATGGCCGCCAACATTGCCAGCCGCAAGTCTTATCAGAACACGATCAAGCTAGGATACCCGACTCCGCTTAGTGACATGGACCCCAAGATCTGCGAGCAGATAGACAAATGGATAGCAACATGTGATGACAAACTCGAGATGGAGAGAAAGAGGGCGGAACTGGAGAAGCAAAAGACACTTGCTGTCGAGGACAGACAACGGCTTGAGGTGGATATCCACCGGAAACAAAAGCAAAACCGAGTCCTGCAATGGGTTTGCAGTCTTCCCGACTACGAGGGTTTCCTTCCCGAGTTGACTCAATGGGGCGAGCTTCCACCCATGATCCACCCTCTCAGCCAACCCCAAAACCGATCTCGCTCTCGGTCCCCTCGTCGAGAAGGAAATACCAACTACCGTCAGCGATCCCGCTCACCCTATGGCTCCCGAGCCGTAGGACATATCGATCCTACGCCCCACCTCGCCGAAGCCCGGCGGTCTCACGCTCGGGGACGGTCTATTACTCCGAAGGTGGATCACGACGGAGACATGGTCGTGGAGAAAAAGGAACCTCGGTCTTCACCAAGCGAACAATTGCCGGCTACACCAGCCCTGCTGAATCGCCAGACCAGAAACGTCAGGGACACTCTTCCAGTTACACACGCAAACCACCGACCGGACTATGCACCTCGTGATGGACATGCACGAGCCATCCAGGGAAACTACCGGAGCTCGCCCATCACAACTACTACTGATGATACTTTCGAGAGATACATGGAGGAGACGAAGCGCCACGCCGGTGAATACGTTGCCAGGCTGGCCATCAAATGCAGCAAGGCAGCATTGAGTATGTCCATGGGCAAGAGCGAGAAGCACCAAGCCTATAACAAGGGTCTGGAGCTTGCCGTACACGACTTACTCAATGATGTTGGAGTTGCATATGTCAAGATGGTTGGGAAAATCATGCAACTCGAGATACCCCGGGCAGATTAAATGGCCCAACCAGGGAAACATTTGCACTACTCACTGCATCTAAGCCTGCCTTCTCACTCATTTATGTTATCTCAAGACCTTAACTTATGTTTTCAGTGTTGATTTCTTATTTTTACTTTTTACTTTCCATTTCTTCGACTTTTTTTCTACTTACCTTCATGTCATTCGGTTCGGCGGTGGTTATGTGCAACAGATTGGCAGAAAGAGAGATACCCCCAGCATTTTCAGCAGCATTCACGCCATTTCAGTTGCATTTATTTTCTCATCCTTCCATTTCATTGAACTTATTGATTCCAATACATAGAGGCGACTTTTCACATATGATGTTCTTGTCTTTATTTTTTTCTGTCTTTTTTTCAATCCATTACCAGAATTATGCGGTGCGTTGCACACAATCAGAGATATCCTTAGCATTATATCAGATTGCATTTACTCAACATCACAATTACTTGGCTTCAGCCCTTTGATTCCAAACTAAACTTCCATCTTACTTGAAACCACGGTTTCGTCCCCCTTTACGGCGGTGGTATCCTCGGCAACCAACCCGACATCCTTCACGTGCAGCTTCTTCTCCCGAGCTTCCTCGATCAGGCCATCCAATTTGGAATTTCCGGGCTTTGTGTTCCATGGCTTCGGGCCGCCGCCGCTGAACATCTCTTCGACTTCTTCCAGAGTCTTTCCACAGGTTTCGGGGTATCTATAAGAACCAATTAAATTAGTTCATCATTCAAGTGGACATTGTTACAATTTCCGTGGAAAGAAACATACGTGAGAAAAACTTGTGCAGCGGCTCCCACGCAGAGAACGCCAAAGACGATAAAAAGCTTCCATCTGATATTAGCAAAGCCGGGAGGGACGAAAAGACCCAATGCGAAGTTAAACAGCCAGTTTCCAGTGGCAGATATTGACTAAAACGTATGGTTAGAGAATGTCACATTGAATTGGTGAAGAGAGGGTGTCATACCATGCCTGCAGCTCGGGTTTCCAACGACCACACCTCGGCTGCATACACCCACGCCACGGGCGCGAGGCTCAAAGAGTATACGATTATCAGGAGATATGAAAATGCAATCACGGTGTGTGCCTTTGAACCTCGCACCCGGGTCAAGACGTTGAGGTTTCCGTCTACACCACCAGGGACGTACTCGCCTGATGATAGGACACCGCCCACAACGAAGTGGCATACCGCCATACCCAGTGCTCCGTATATCAAAAGATTACGTCGGCTAGTCTTGTCGATATAGAAGAAGATAATGGAAGTGAAGACGATGAATAGGGCGTACTGGATTCCGGATGATACCAGGAGAATATTGCCAGAGAGACTAGAAAACTCAGGTTAGGTTCAACACTGATAACAAGGGTAGGTTTCTTGTAAAGCAACGTACCTAGCCATCTGGAAGACATAGACCACATAATAGGTCATGACATTTGCACCGCTCAATTGTTGCCAGGCTTGGACAGTGAATCCTGCCATGGTACGGCGCCACATACCATTATAGAAAAACTTGCGCCAACCCGGGGCTGCTGCACGCTCTGCGGCTAATACAGTTGTGATTTCCTCCCACTCAGCGACTACAAGGGGATCATTGACATTGCCATTTGCCTGGATCCTAGCCAGCGTTGTGATGGCTTCTTCGGCACGGTCTACCTTTGCCAACCAACGAGGTGATCTGGGAAGGAAAGGGAGACCCATCATCAAGAAGACGCACGGTACAAATTGCAACCCCCATGCGAGGCGAAAGGACGCTGGGCCCTTAATGAACGAACAACCATACCCGACAAAGAACATGATGAAGATACCCCATTCGATGGCAAGTTGCTGGATAACGATAATTGAGCCTCGCTTTTCCTTCTTACTGATTTCAGCAAGATAAACTGGCACCTGGGACGAAGTAATTCCAACGCAAACTCCGTTTATCACACGGCCGGCCATGAGTGTACCGAATCCTGACACCCCCGCTTGGATTGCAGTTCCCACGAGCCACCAGATACAAGCAAACATGATTGAATCTCTGCGGCCTATTTTGTCAGAAATTGGGCCAGCCATAATGGAGCCAACCACTGAGCCAGCTGCTAGGGCAGAGTTGATGGCTCCCTGACGAATTCCATGAGGGTTGTCGAAAAAGTCGATGTATTGATTTGTACCGATGATAGCAGACATAGACGAGATATCGAAACCAAACAACATGCCTCCAACCGTCGCAATGATGGCGACGAAATACACATTGTAAACCTTTGGAAAGGTCGGTAGATGCATGGTTTGTAGTGGTACAGCACTGGGCAGGTCAACTTCTTCAGCTTTCTCTTGTATCAGACCACACTCGTCCTTCGATAATTTCTCAGCAAACCCAGAGCTCTACTAGCATAATAGAGGGTACCACATATTTATAATACCATAAGAATCAGTCTCATCCTTCGGTTGAATCCTGCGTGAATTTTTCCGGCGCCCCCATGACTTGTTGAGTCATGAATGTCAAGGGATATACCTGAGTAACTTGGACTACGACTTGTACCATTACGGTCACCCACTACGGACAGAATCCGGAGAAAATACCAAGCTAAACATAGCCGGGTTGCAGGTCCCTGTCACGCGGGAGGGATTCAGCATAGCAAATCCCAATCTCCAGAGGCTTCACGAACAGGAGACAGCCTGTTCTCCCCCACCGGGGTTTCTCCATATTTGCAGCTAATATAGCAATTAGAATATAACTTCCCCGGATGGCTTCATATGATCTTTCGTCCCGATAGGTCAGAGATGCTGTGTGGAAGCACACGGGTAATCGTAAGGTTGTATGTAGAGCCACCTCCAGGATAAAGTATTTCTTCCCCGCTTTAGTAGTCATAAAGTCGACCAATAGCGTAGATATTTCTTTAATTGACCACGGAAGTAGTGTTGTGCCATATCCCAAGTAACCTTGCTCCATTGGTTGGTATAAAAAAGAGGCTTGACCGGTATTCTCCTGCCGTTGGTGGAAAACATCAGCAAGAAAATTAGTACAAAGAAACACGAGGCGGAAGCAGATCAGAAGGCCCAAGAGCTCAAGAGTGGCAACGTACAGATACCATCGAATGGCAATAACCAACGCGAACCTATTCAAGGCATTTGAAGTCTTTCCCTTTGATAGATTCGACTGGTGGGTTGCTGTTGAACGTGGATGTGTTGGTAGAATGGCCAACTCTGCCAACCTCAATCCATCCATGCTACCTGTTTGGTCTTGGGCATTATATATGCAACCGTGTCGGCTAGTCAAGTCTAAAGCTCTTGCGGAGTGAGTTCAGTTCCTTGGCTGCATGAAACTAGATGGAATAAAGCTGTCATCCAGACCCTGGATGAAACCTCGGTCAGAATCCCTAGGGTCTAGATGGAGACATTAGAGGGGAGGATCGTTTCCCACTTCCACCTCCTTCAGTGATATCATGAAGTCTTGGGTTTGTTGGAATAGGAAGAAGTGGTAGTGAAAAAACGCGTCTGATGTGTCGGAGGTTGTGGGAGAAGAAGGTCTGGCTGCAGCGGGGAGAAAATATATTTCAGTCCATTTGAAGAAGCCATTACAGAAATTCAATGCAAAGAGTACTACTAATACACCGTGATTGCGAGATTAAAAAAAAAAATATATTACTAATCCATTAATCATTATATTCGTTATTTCGTTATTCTTGCTTTTCCTAGGACATATCGATTGAATCCTGGCCTCTTCCCAGGTTAGCCAAAGTCAACCATATTATACAAAACCCTCCAGCTGCATGCTTTACGACTAGCAACCAAAGCAATGGGTAATTCAAACGCTAAATAAGATAAGTATTCCTTAATGGGCACCACTTCCATGCTTTAGTGGCACAAGGAAATCCATTCATCGATAATCTCCTCCATGTCGTGCGCAATACCCCACTGGGAATAAAGGCAGCGGAATAGCTTCTGAATTGAGTTCAATTCATACAGCAAGTTCCGTACAGTGCCTAAGCCAGGCGGAGAGACCGCCTGTCCACCTTCAACAAATCGCCTCGTCTCGGAGCCTGCCAGCGATGGCCGAATATCATCGCTTCCCAGATTCAAATCTGAATTGGAAATGAGGGCGTCTTGCCAAATGATAGTGCGTGGAAGATGGATTGTTGCAACGCCAGCAAGGGAAAAAACAACATAGATAGTTGCCGCTGCAAAGAGGGAACTCGGCATGTGAACGACATGAGCTCTGCCTCGAGGTAGTTGCTCAATTATATCTTGGATTGCAATCGCATGCAAGAGAGCTCGGCGAGCGTCCTCTGTATTAACCCATTTAATCATATCAAACCCAGCCCTGACGGTCCGAGACCCTCCAGAGACATGTTGAGGGATATCATATCGCGAGCACACATGTCTACTGAGTACTGTTGAGTTGATCATAGTATCGAGGCATATGGTATGCCATCGCAAAAGGATCTCCAGCCTTTCAGGGGCAGAAAGATGAATGGACATGGATATGGTTTCGTGTATCTGGGCTAGAGCCCTTCTAACATCAGATTTTCCTGGAACACCAACAGCAGCGAGATCACTTTCATCCGAGTCGGAAACTAGAGATTGAAGGCCTTCTAAGACGACTCGAAGGGAAAAGGCGGAAAATTGGTAGTCTAGAGGACGCAAACTACCGGCAGGTGGGAATAGTGAGCGAAAAACCAGACGGAACGATGGTTGGTCTGTCTTCTGCGAGCGCATGTGAATAAGCCATTCGTCTGGAGTGCTAGCATCAAATGCAGCTTCACTGCTGGGAAGACTAAGAGGATTGGCTACATGTCGAGCCGATGCACCATCACCAGACATCTGAGCAACCAAACCGTCCAAGATATGATAGGCAAGCAGTGCACGTTGTTGAATCTCTCTTGCCACCCAAACTCGCCATTGGTGCTCTTTCTCTGCATCAGAAGCGCTCGGGAAAGGCAGATTCTCTAGGGAATAAGGTTCGCTGTCCAACATCCCGCAGTGTCGAGCCCAGAAGAATCCCAACGGTCGGAAGACTTGACTTGTTGTTCGTATAACCCTGTTCTAGTTTTGTGTTAGTGAACGCAAAAGGGTATGGCGGTGGAAGACTTACCTTGGATAAAGCGCCGTATATCTGACCCAGGACAGCCGTGATGAGAAGCTGCACGCCTTTACAGGCGTCATATGGACCGTTATGTGTTATCAACGATTGCCACTGGAATAAGTTAGCATGGATATTTTCTAGGTAAAGCGACATCCGTCAAGGCTTACTGAAGTTGCGACAGCGGTATGTGCTAGGCGCCATAAAGCTTCCCCCTGAAGTAAAAGTCAGTGACAGCTCAACTCCCCTGGGTGACTTTAACGTACCTTTGCAACTGATTGTTTAGGGCCGAGGTATAGAGACCCAATGGCAATAGCGTTTAAAAGGAGTGGATGTGTGCATTCTCGGAAAACGAAAGTTGCTCGGTGTAGGATGGGAAAAGTTGGGATAAAGCGCACAAAGAACATATGCAGACACTCGTCGAGGAACACTGAGGTGACCGATGTTGCTTTCACAGCCGCTGTGACACTAGATGACTGATGGAGATTAGTTTTATTCACGGACAAAAGAGACAGTAGAAGAACTAACTGAGCTTGTCACCATCTCTGTAACATCGTGTACAGCCTGGTGACCTCCACCCAACGGAATAGCACCGATTGAAGAACCTCGATCATCGAAGGAGTTGGGAGAACCGAAATTCATACTATTGACATCTTGGACGACCGGGGAAAAGGGCAGTGCTCCTAACGGCATCTGCCACTGATCCATTGTGTCCGAAGACATTATACTCTGAAACAGGTTTTCTGAGTCTGGCCATATTAAGGCAAAGTCAAGATCGGTCGCACCATGGTGCAAGCCTGAATGCTGTGTGGGTTGGTGTGCATCCCAGGTCTGACTAGGAGCAGAGGTCGTTACTGGAGGCGCTGTTGAGGCATGACTAGTGTCCCACGAAGGAAGCGCGTCGATCGATGTTGACTGAGGAGCTAGATGTGATGATGGATGAGTCTGTGCATGTTTGGTATCCGTAGCCCGGACATGTAGTTTTTCATGACGGGTGAGGGCATCTTGCCGTGCAAAAGGTCGACGACACTCTTTGCAGACAAATGGCTTAGACCCGGTATCTTCATTATCAGGTCAGCTCTATCCATGCAACTCCATGCAGCAAAACCAAGTTATGTGGCTCTCTTACGGCAGCGTTCGTGTCTCTGTTGTTTATCTACAATCAGCAACTACTTGGACTTCCCCACGAACTAGGTGGGAGGGCGGAGGGAGATCAATTTACCCTCAAATGTTCTGCTTTGGAGAACCCCTTTTGACAAACTCGACACACCAACTTCTTGATCCCAGACGATGTGGTTTCCGTCATGTCTGATGTGGTGATCGTGGTGGGCAGCAATCTGCAGCAATGACTGGCAAGAATCACGACGGGGAGGGAAGATCGTGGAGAAAAGCGTCGGGGGAGCGACACTGTGGGGCAGGACGAGTGGCAATTGTAAAGATACAGCTGACTCAGCAATGTTACGATACAGTAATGGATCTAGTATCGGAACGTCAGCCCGGACTTTTTCCTGGTTCTCATTTTCTGGATGTCTTCGCAAACACGCTGGAGGTTACACCATCGCTGCCTTATCACCAGTCCAGCTCAATTGGATCATCTCTAACCTTGTGAGACTGCACGAATGATGATCATTGAGGATCTGTTCTTTTCCGCGTTCCAAGTCACTTTACGTGTTGAGGGATCTTCATCGATCCCTGTAGGTCGACGACGTCGTCCAGCGTCCAGACACCCACCTTAAAAAGACTTATCCATCTTTGCCGAACCATGAACCAACGAAAGTCAGCTATTCCTGCGGGTCTCGGCTACAGCAATTTGCTTTTCTTAGACTAGTTTTCCTGCTATCAATTGGGAACCCGCCATCTGGAAATAGCACAGCTCTGACTCGCTCGATTGCATTTCCAAACGCGTCAGCGACAGTGGCGTGGAGAACCCCCTCCGCATCTTCTCCAAGGGACTCCTTCAACGGATCCGACGGTGCCGGGAAATACCCCGGGGAGTAGGGTTCGAACGACCCCAAACCCAGAGCCATACAAAGTTGGCTTGGTTCGAGATGACCGGTAGTTCACTGGTTTGTCCTGAGGCGAAATTGCTGGGTGCACACTTCTCCCACCACACCTGCCCTGATTTCCCTTTCAAACATTAGTGATTCAAAAGCAATTACCATAATTCAATCCAAAAATATTTACTACGCATCACGGACATTTGCATCGACCCCTCTCTTTGATCACATCCCTGCCACCAGGGCTTCATTTAAGCCATGTCCACCTCCATGGAGATGCAACCGTCCTCTCGAGCACCTGGCCAAGAGGTCGAAGAACCTTCTTCTGTCCCCAAACCCAACATTGACTTTGTCGAGAGCATGGAGGCAGGTAAACATGCTAGCTATGTCGACACAGTAGCAGCACGTTTGTCCAAGTCACATCGTGACTATCTCATTGAGCGCCATGGGACATTGGATCTCGATCCTATCCCAGGTCTAGGGCCTGCAGACCCCCTCAACTGGCCCGAATGGAAGGTTGGTGGTCTTAACCTGATAGAAGATTAACAATCGTTCATAAGTGCAGTAGCTGATGGGGTACTCCCGACTCTAGAAAATGATGAACCTAATTCTAGTTGCCTTCCATGCATGCATGGGCACTTTCACCGCCGCTGCCATCATTCCAGCGTATTCAACTATTGTTGAGCTGTATGGTGTTTCCACTCAGAGGGCAAGTTATCTGACGACACTTCAAATTTGCATTCTAGGTGGTGCGCCCCTGTTCTGGAAACCATTGTCCCACCGCTTTGGTCGTCGTCCCATTTTCCTTATTTCCTTGATCTGCAGTTTAGTGTGCAATGTAGGATGTGCCAAAAGCAACAGTTATGGTTCGACTGCTGCGTGCAGAGCTCTTGGGGCGTTCTTTATTGCCCCGGCTTCTGCTATTGGTAGTGCGGTGGTGATGGAAACAACATTCAAGAAGGATCGGGCGCGATACATGGGGATTTGGACCCTGATGATCACTTTAGGAGTTCCTGGTGGGCCATTTATCTTCGGATTTGTGGCATATCGGGCGGGTTATGAGTGGATCTACTGGGTGCTCGCAATGGTTTGTTATCCCCCGCATTTTTTCCTCCATACTGTGCGATATGGCAGAACACATGCTGACGTGAATGTCTGGTCATAGATCAACGGAGGACAGTTCATTTTGTACCTCTTCTTTGGACCCGAATCTCGTTACGTGGATAATGGTGCCGACCGCCATGGGTCGAACTGGAAGGCAGAATATCTCTATATCCGACGCATCGACGCGGCCCCTTTCACTTGGTACGAATTCGTCAAGCCTCTGACCATGGTTGCACATCCGTCTATTGTCATACCCACCTGTGCATATGCAATGATCTTCCTTTTCGGTAGTATCTTGACTACAGTGGAAGTGCCAGATTTGCTGCAGCAGAAATTTGACCTCAACACGGAGCAGCTTGGAATGCAGTTCCTGGGTGTCATCATCGGCTCCGTATTGGGTGAGCAAATGGGTGGTAACTTGTCCGATTACTGGATGAAGCAGCGTTCACGGCGAATCCAAGACAACCCAGAGCCTGAATTTCGACTTTGGCTCAGCTACTTTGGCTTTGCACTCACCATTGTCGGTTTGATTGTTTTCTTGGTTTGCACGCAAACGGCCTCCTCAGGCCACTGGACAGTAACCCCCATTATTGGCACTGCCATCAGTGCCGTGGGCACTCAGCTAGTCACCACTGTCATGGTCACATATGCAATGGACTGCTATCCTGGAGAAGCAGCCAGCGTCGGTGTGTTTATTACCTTTGTCCGACAGATCTGGGGATTCCTCGGCCCATTCTGGTATGTTTATTATCTTCGATCCCAGCTCAATTATTGCAGTAGCTAATGGTCGAGTCAGGTTTGCACCCATGTTTGAAACTGTCGGCATTGCTGGAAGTGCAGGTGTTGGGTCCGGTATGATTGTCGCAGTCAGTGTGATCCCAACCCTCTTCTTGCAGTGGAAGGGTAAGGCCTGGCGTCAGAAACGAGAAGAGTAGACTCTTCCATGACGATATTTCTTTCGATTCAGTGTGATATATTTTGGAATGCTTGGTGACATCGGATAGACATAGAAGGATGGATTGGATTCGGTACACGGTATAGATGGGAGGACTCAGGCGAAGACTGTATATATTGGACACGATTCACTGCAAAGCTTTAGCGTTAGCGATTAGATTAGCAACCCCAATCATCAAACAAAAGATGGCAAGAACTGCAAGTACAGAAAGAGAGAACAAAGGTAAACAAGGAAAAGAACCAAGCACAGCAGAAGTCACCAGGACCGAAAACCTTTATATAACTAACCAACTACCCACACTCGAATTAATATATACTAATAGCTCGAGGGAAAAAAGCCTCATCGAAAAAAAAATCTTCCAGTGTCCACCTTTCGACCATACGATTAACCATGCGATGCAAACGTTCAGCCGGCTCGGAACTGAGCGAGTCACACCACAAGCCCCGTCCACTGGAGGCAGTGTTTCGTATGTCTCCTGACACCCCGAAAGGGACATCCCGACCGAGTACGGGAATCCGACTCGGGAATTTGTCTTTTAGCACGGGATTCTTACCTTGTTATTGATGCTGTTACTATCTTGTTGTTTTTTTTAGAAACTACATATTTTAATAGACTACCTTGCAAGTTTCAGTATACAACTATATAGATTGATAATAATATCTGGCTGTTTCAAAGTTAATACTACACTGTCTCAACTTCTAAGCCTTTTGAAATGCTTGTATTCGGATACAAACCTAAACCCTAAAGCCTGCTTTGTTGGACTGTCGGCCGGAGTAGACTTACTCCGCTGTGGGAAAAAACTATATCCTAGGGAGTGTCATGCGATTGTTTGTGGTCGTCGGCTGTTTATAGCATGCCAAAGACTCCTTGTTTTTTTATTTTTATTTTTATTTTTTGCATAATGAGAGATATTTCGTTTCTTTTCTTTCATTTCAATTGAATTCGATGGCGTTTTGTTGATGTTCTGGTCTCTTTGCGCTGTATGAGGCCGTACGGAATACGGCGTACCCAGAGCAGTTTGGCCGTGGAGATAGTGATGTGGGGATGTCATCTTGGGCGGATGTATAGAATGAACAAGAAAATAGTATATCCATGTTCTACTTAAACACTCTATAATGGTATACACAGATACACAAAACAATGTCATTCATGTCCATTTTTCATCAAATTATGCCTGGTTCTCGAACTTTGTAATCAAAGTTCCAACATGGGGAAGCAGTTCCACCGCAAAGTCATCGCCGGCCTTTAAGAACTCCTTGGGGTTCTTCGCTGCTCCAACGCCCGGGGGAGTGCCGGTCAGGATGATTGTTCCGGCGGGGAGGGTGGTGCCTTGTGTGAGGAAGCTGATCAGTTTGGGTACGCTGAAGATTAGGTCGCTATTGTCACTGTTAGCTATTGCTGTTTGCCAAACATTGTGATAAGGAGCTTCATACGTCAAGGGGCAGTCCTGCAGGACTTTTCCATTCTTCAATCCACGGATCTTGAACTGGCTGGCATCTTTGAATTGCGCAGCAGACACCAAAGTGGGACCTAGTCATCGAGCATGGTTAGAATTTCAAAGCTATATGGAGCACAAACGGACGAATTCTCACCAATCGGGCACGAGGTGTCAAAGCCCTTGGAGAAACACCATTGGCTTTGGTTCATCTGTGATGTGCGGCTGGAAACATCGTTGGCAGCGGTGTAACCAAGAACATAGTCGAGGGCGTCGGCTTCGCTGACATCCTTTGCATCACGGCCGATCACGATGACCATCTCCGACTCATAATCGCCCGTGTTGTCGGCTTGTGTGATCTTGGGAATGACAGTGGGAGCTGGCCAGGGGTCTGCAAGGGCAGTTGAGGGTTTGATGAACAAAGTAGGCACATCTGGGATAGACAGCTTCATCTCTGCGGCGTGCGATACATACTAATCGATATGTGAGAATTGATCATTGAAAATAAACAAACGGCGCCAACTCACGTTCAAACCAATGCATCTGATGGATCCAACTTCACTCTGGGCCAAGGGAGAGAGAATGCGCTCAATAGTCTCGGTGACACCAGTCTGCTGGCCGGGGCTCAAGACTGATGATCCGGAGAATGGCCGGACAGAAACCTCCTTGCCCTGGAAGAGAGCCAACCCAACGTCGAGCTGAGGGTCAACAGGCTCACCGATCAAGACGCTGGCCGGGTTCGACTTGGGGACGAAGCGCACGAGGCCTGCTAGATGTCAGAGATGATCGCATACAAAGGACTCGCGCGGCGGCGCGAGGACTGGATTGAATTGGGACATACGCGAAAAGGTGGAGGCGAATTTGGACATGGTGTAGCTGGTGAAGAATTGGAGGAGTTAGAATGAAGCAGAAGATCGCAACAGACCAGATGGCAGCAATGATTAGTTTTATCTTTTTCAAATTGCGTCGCGACGGATCATTTCTACCCCGCTGGCATCACGATCGGTCGCATCCAGCGGGGTCAGAGTGGGGGACGGGATGGTGGCATAAAGGCCGAGAAGCCAGAACCAACGCCATCCATAATTCGATAATCCTCGTATCTCATGTTGCCACTGGCAGCTAAACCATAATTCCAGTGAAACACGGAGGGCAGTCCGAGGTTCTCTGCCTGATGGCATTGAATGGCAGTGAAAATGCCGTCTTTCTGCTCGGCGTTACGGGAGATCCGAAGCATCGCCATGTCCCCACGATGCATTGTGGGGATGGAGACTCTTCCTCTTTCGCCCATCCACTTTCCCCACAGCCAGCATTGGATTGTGTCGACAACATCTCTGGATTCAATGTGGGAATGTCGCCATCTGGAGAAGCGGACCGGATAAAATCATTATCGCCTGTCTGGATGATGCCCTTGATTCAAAAGCAGGAGAGTCCGCATTCGAGATGTCAGCCAACTCCAAACTCCCATCCTCATACTCAACATGACTACTCCCAAAGGACCCTTCCGTCTCGTTACCGTCAACACGGCCCCTGAGAGAGCCCAGCGCCTCATCGGCCGTGTTGCTGAAGCCCTCAGTGACCGTTACACCATCATCCACGAGGCCAACTGCTCTAGTACGTGATTCTTTCTAGCATATCATCATGAAACTCTTCTAACAAAATCTCCAGCAATCGAAGAGGTCGGCCCCAAAGTCTCGGAACTGATGCCGGACGTTCTGGTACGTGATAGCCCACCCCACTTGCGAGTTAGTCGGGAATTCCATTCCTGCTCGTCTGGAAAATCCGAACACAACATCTGAAAGACTCTCATGCTAACCATCTTGGATCCTACAGTTCAGCGCCTCCATGTGGACCGCTGAGCAAGCCCAGTTTATCCACTCCACCGCCAGAGAAATCAAGCCTGACATCAAATTGCACGCCATCCCCACCGGACTGCAGGTGGAGAGAGGCCCCGAGGCTATTGTCGAATACCTCTGCGAGAAGGTGCCCCCGCTGCTGGACAGCTAGATACGAGGCAAGGATTATAGAATGGTGGATTGGGAACAATTTGTAATATTTACAAAATGTCTATCAATGTATCTGTCTGTATATACATATGACAAAACGTTTGGAAACAATAGACGATTTATGATACCACTTTGCACCTCACATTTTATGCGACAGAATTAGTGGATTGATGGTAATTCATGCATCAATCTAGGCCTTATATTTTACATGCCATGATATGCAAGCCCCGCAGACGACAAAAAGAAAACACATTCGAATTGCTGCTTTTGGCCAAATATTGCATCACTAATGCATTCCCACATCTCCTTATCGCAGACTGATAAGAACAGAATCACGTGGGATCAGATGATGTCACTTGGAATCTAGTTATATAAGCATCACGTGCAATAATTCCTGTCAACTGGCGAGTTCTATTTTGATGCCACTGGCTTCAATCCAGCCATCGAACGCCAATCATCAAAAATAAGCACATATGAAAGGCTATCTCAATCTCGTATTTTCCCTTTCTTCAGAATTGCCCAACATGCTTCGTTGACACAGCATATCCGGATAAAATTCCGCGAATTACTAATCCAAATATCCCAACTTTACCCGAAAGGAACAACAATCGACATCAAAGTTGAGAAATTCTCATCAGAGAAAAAGAGTCAAGCTGCACTCAATCTGAAACGCGCGGCATAATGCTACCTCTCCGAATGTCCCTGCGGGGCGCAGCAAGCATGCGATCCTTCTCGACCTCCCATGTGCTCAAATCGGAACTGTCCTATCAAGTCTTTGGACCCGAGAATGAGCAGGCCGTTCGGAGCCCGATTGTCTTCTTGCACGGTCTCTTTGGGTCGAAGCAGAACAATAGAAGTATCAGCCGGTATGTCAATATCTATACGGGGATCTAATTGACTCTAGTCCTGTGATGGTTGTCGAGGATTTCTGGCTGACACTTTCTTCAGAGCTTTGGCACGTGATCTTAAACGTCAGATCTTCACGGTGGTGTGTTTGTGTTCATGACGAAATGTCCAAATGAGCAAATGGTTAATCTAGGTTGATGTGTTGATTAGGATCTCCGGAATCATGGCCATTCGTTCCATTCCAAGGAGCACAACTACACCGTTATGGCCGAGGACGTCGAAAAGTTCATCCAGCAGCAGAAGTTGAACAAATGCGTTCTTATCGGACACTCCATGTACGTTTCTATCCCAAAAGATTGTCCGTAAAGGATATACATGGTCAATCTAGCATCAACCCAGAGATCGCTCGTCTGACATGTTTCAGGGGCGCAAAAACTGTCATGGCTGTCGCCCTGCGATCTCCCAGCCTGGTCTCCGGCCTGGTGTCTGTTGATAACTCGCCCGTTAACTCACCTTTGAAGAGTGACTTTTCCAAATATGTCCGAGGCATGCAACATATTGAAGAAGCGAAGGTTACCAAACAATCAGAGGCAGACAAGATTCTACAGGGCTACGAAGAGGTATACCGTTATCTTAACACTTGACGACCATCGTCCTTGCTGACGACTTGCCAACTCCTTAGTCCCTGCCTATCCGTCAATTCCTCCTGACCAACCTAGTCCGAGGAGATGACCAGACAATGAAGTTCCGTGTTCCTCTCTCCGTTATTGGGCCTGCTCTCGACGGCATGGCCGATTTCCCTTACCATGAGCCAGGCTCTGTCAAATACGATGGACCAACTCTCGTTGTCCGGGGAACCAAGAGCAGATATGTCGCAGATGAGCACTTCCCCGCCATCAAGAAGTTCTTCCCCAACTCCGAGATTGCTGATGTGGAAGCTGGCCACTGGTTGATTTCAGAGAACCCCGAAGCCTTTAGGCAAGGTGAGTGCCATTCCCTCGATTGTATTTACTTTTTTAAGAACGAGGCTGACAAGATGCACTGTAGTGGTTGTAAAGTTCTTGCAAGATGCAGCTTAAATACATTGTCGTCCACATTGTACATAATAGAGGGGTCGAGGCGCCCGGGTGCCTTTATATTATCTATACATGTTTTAAATAGCGGTAGTTCAACAATAGACATGGAAGGGAAGATTTGTACGAGAATGCGAATAGGAAATAGAGAAGTCCCGAGGGCTTCAAAGAAAGTAAAAGATAAAAAAGCAGCAACAAAAGGTATCCAGAAGCCATTCCAACTCGGGAAAGCTGCTTAATCGTCATTCGTAAGCACAGAGCGCCCAAAAAAAAGAAAATCAACACCGGATGATTGCAGTCAATGAATAAACGCCGCCGACCTAAATATCAGGGCTAGTCAATGGTGATAGGTTCTGATTGATTGTTCGTCTTTCGCTTCTTCTTTTTCTTTAGCTTCTTCCTCTCTGTCAAAGACCCATCAATTCCAATGGCTGCTGGGGTTGGAGAATTGGTCCGTTCATCCTCTGACGTTACACCTGACAGGCGGGGGCGCTTCTTCTTATTCTTCTTCTTCAGTGCAGGCCCTGGGGTGGACGTGGGCTCCACATTATTGAAATCCGCATTGTTGGACTCGGCAATACTGGGATCTACAGTGCTGGGCTCTTCAATTTGCTCTTCGACATTGGGCGTATCTGAGCCGATAGGTGTTCCTTCGTATTTCGGCACTGGCGATTCTGCTATCTCTGTTTGCTCAGCTTGGGCGAATGAGGCCTTTTGAGTGCCCGATTCTATTGCCTTTTTGGTGTTTTCAAATTGCTCCAGCAATGCTTGATAGTCTTCTTCGAGGCGATTGATACGAACAATGAGTTGATCATGGGATGTAAAAGCCTCTAAGCGACCAATGCGGTCAACCAGTTCGTCATTGGATGTAGAATTTTCCAAGCGACTGATACGATCAACAAGCTGACCATTGTTGGATATGACTTTTTCCAAGCCGTTGGTGCGATTGATCAAGGCCATGATATCAGCTTTCGTTGCGTCTTTGCTGCTCATATGTGCAGATTTAGTCTCATCAAGTTCATTGGCAAATGCTTTAAGCTTGTCAGCTATGCTCTGAACTTGATTTCTCAAGCTATCTCGTTCTTGATTCAGGTTTTTCCGCAGATCCTCATCCGATGTATCTTTGGACTCTAGTTGCTCTTTCATTTTGGCAGTATGGTCCTCAAACTTTTGGTACAAGGATAAAATGTTGCCATGGAGCTGTTGATAATGTTGTTGCCCAAGACCTGAGCTATTAGCTTGTTTCCAAACCTCTCCAAGTGAGTGGTGTAGTGTAGTCAGGTCGTTCCTCAATCGGTTGGACTCCTCTGATTGAGACTTGATATCCTTGTTAACGTCCATCAACTGGCCACTCTGTCTCTGATCTAGAGCTTCTAGCTGTGCTTTTAGAGCTGCCACCTGCTCTGTTAATTGGCCTGCAGACGGGTACATCTCTTGCATAGCAACAACCATGTTCTTCACAATAGGCTCCGTGGACAGATTGTTATACCGTGTTTCTAGAGAATGCAACCCAATCTTCACACTTTCGAGTACACGCTGTGTACCTAATAGCGATCCAGAGAGAGCCATGACATCCTCGTTTTGGCCTAGGCCTTTCATTTTATCTGAGATATGGCCATAATTTTGCTTCAGAACAGTCAGTTCCTCAGTCAATGACTTGAATTGGTCGTCTTTTTCCCCTGCTCTCTTTTCGAGTTTCTCCATCTCGCCAATAAGAATATCATCTGACGCCCCCTTCACGCGCTCAAGATCTTCTAAGTGCTCAGCCAGAACTGCCACTCGGGACTGCAAACCTTGAATAGTTTGACTTTGACTTTGGCTGGAATTGTGTAGGGATTTGGCAATATTGGCTTCCAACTTTTTAAATCTCAAGTCCATGTCTTCCAGCTTTACGTGGGAATGCCGATCCGTTTCCAGATTCTTGACCCGCGAGTCCATGTCATTCAAATCACTCTTAAGTTCAGAGTTAGCATCCCTTCTAGCAACATCTGAAGCAGCAGGTGTCGTCTTTTCCAGGGAATCCAAGCGGTGACCAAAGTTTTCCACTTTTTTCTCAAGTGTCTGTAATGTATCAGCTTTAAAGTGAATCAATTTATCTGGCTGCGTTTTATAACCCACCTCCACATTGGTAACACTTGGGAATTTTGTTTGAGATTTCAGCAAGGGGTCAACTTTTCCACTCAGTTTTGTATGTTTTCCATTCAACTCGTCGATATCTGCTCGTACTTGCTGGGCCACAGCTTGTGGGTCCTGTAAAAATGCCTTGTCCTTTGATAGATTAGAGACGAGCGATTCGAAGCGGCTCTGATTGTTTTTGACATCTCTTGACAGTGTGTTTAGATTGGTAACGTGTCTTGTTATAGTTTTTTCCATGAAAGTCGCTCTGCCCTGAAGTGCCGTAATCTCTGTGGTCAAAGACTGATTATTACTACTGAGCTTTGAAGACTCGGTCTTTGCCGACTCAACCTCCTTTTTCAGATTTTGGATTTCAGGCTCCAGTTTGTTCGTGTCCTCTGATTGGGACTGGCCTTGTAATAAACCCCATTTGGCCTTAAGACTGTTCTCCAGTTGACGATAATTTGAAATATGCTGTTTAATAGCATCATCGATGCGTTCCAGATCAACATCTTCATCATTCTTATGTGACTGGAAGAACGCGGCCGTAGTGGGGAAATTTGACGATTGAGCATTGGCTCTCTTGAGAAGGCCATCCATCGTCTCCTTCCTCTTTTGCAATCTCTCCCTTTCCGAGTTATTCTTAGACGTTGTGACAGCTGCCTGTACAAGACCCGAGATAGCTTGAATGAATTGATCAGCGGGGGAACTGTCACTTTGACGTGGCTGAGGATCCGCAGGTTGTAAAATCGAAGGTGGGGTATTCGAAGCGTTTGGTAAATTGTTTGGATTATCTAGCGAGTTTTGTCTGGAAGGAGGAAGCATTGGTGGGCGGCTGGCGAGACGAGGGTCGCGTGTGGTTGGAGTATCGAGCTCCATTTTATCCGACATTTTCACACAAATGATGTATATTCAACTTATAAGTGAGCGGACGACATCTAAATATTATGTCAGAGCTATTGATTGAAAAGTTACTTCCGCCTCACATACTGTGTTCAAGAGGAAAAACAAGAGCCCCCAAAGCGTCTCTCCTATCGGCGAGGGTTGATGTCAATTTGAGCGCATTGCGCGTGGCTGGTAAAGTAAAGATGTCGCGCCGGCACTTAGGGATTAGAAATATTGAAAACTAATGGCAATGGTGCATCCAGAGAGCAGAGAACTAATTCGCGATGGCCAGCTAATTTTTTCTATCTCGAGAATAAAGAAAAAGAGACAGGAAAAGAGTAGATATTTGTCGCGGGAGAAGACACATTCTGCCGGGCGGTAAGAGGGGCGGATTTTCGATCTATCACTTTCTGCCCTTCCGCGGCGTTCTTCACCAGTCTAAGAGCTTTGCTAGCGGGTTTGATCTGGTTGTTGTCATTTCGAGAGAGGACCCAAATTCACCAAAACAGAAAAATAATCATGGCTGCGGTGAGTGAAATGTTCTAATTTCACTGCTAGCCTTTCGCTGACATCTAGCACAGCCAATTTCCACAGTCGCGGAGACCAAGGAGCTCCGGGGCCTGAACCTCATCGCTGCTCATTCGCATATCCGGGGACTTGGTGTCGATGCCGACTCTTTACAGCCAAGAACTTCCTCTCAGGGGCTCGTGGGCCAGGAGAAGGCACGGAAGGCTGCGGCTGTAATTCTGCAGATGGTTAAAGAGGGCAAGATCGCTGGACGCGCGGTCTTGATCGCAGGACCTCCTAGCACAGGAAAAACAGCTATCGCAATGGGTATGGCCCAATCGCTCGGGTCAGATGTTCCTTTTACGATGCTTGCATCGTCGGAAATTTTCTCCATGGAAATGTCAAAGACCGAAGCGCTCACGCAGGCTTTCCGAAAGTCCATCGGTGTCCGTATCAAGGAGGAGAGTGAAATTATCGAGGGTGAAGTCGTGGAGATCCAGATTGACCGGAGTGTGACTGGAGTAAGGATTTCTATGGTCTTATTTTGCCATGATGGGACGTGTCCGTACTGACTTCTTATAGGGCAACAAACAAGGAAAGCTCACTATCAAAACTACCGACATGGAGACAATATACGATATGGGAACCAAGATGATAGACTCGATGACAAAGGAGAGGGTTATGGCGGGAGATGTCATTTCGATCGATAAGTCGTCTGGCAAAATCACAAAGCTAGGACGTTCCTACGCACGTTCCCGAGACTACGATGCGATGGGCGCCGATACCAAATTCGTTCAATGCCCCGAGGGTGAACTTCAGGTTCGCAAGGAAATCGTACACACAGTGAGCCTTCATGAAATTGACGTTATCAACTCGCGATCCCAAGGTTTCCTGGCTCTCTTCTCGGGAGATACGGGCGAGATCAGGAGCGAGGTTCGGGATCAGATCAACACCAAGGTTGCCGAATGGAAGGAAGAGGGCAAGGCAGAAATTATTCCGGGAGTCTTGTTTATTGATGAAGTACATATGCTTGACATTGAGTGCTTCTCGTACATCAACCGTGCATTGGAGGCTGAGCTTGCCCCCATTGTTATCATGGCCAGCAACCGCGGGCACGCTAAAATCCGTGGAACGACATACAACTCTCCGCACGGTCTCCCTCTAGATTTCCTCGACCGTGTTGTTATTGTCAGCACGCAGCCTTACTCGGCCGATGAAATCAGACAAATTTTGGCTATCCGGGCGCAGGAGGAAGAGATCGACCTTTCGCCAGACGCCCTGGCTCTTCTTACTAAAATCGGACAGGAGTCCAACCTCAGATATGCCAGTAATATCATCACCACCTCCCACCTTCTGAGCCAGAAGCGCAAGGCCAAGGAAGTTAGCATCGACGATATCCAGCGCAGCTTCAAATTGTTTTATGACCCAATTCGGAGCGCAAAATTCGTTAATGCTTACGAGCAACGCTTTATTGGTGACCAAGGAACTGTGAATTTCTCAGCTCCCACCAATGGGGATGCCATGGAGATTTCTTAGATGTTGTTTATGCCATTGCTGGTAAAGTTGGCATCTGACAAGCTTGTGCAGCAGGTGCGGAGAAAGTGAGGTGTTTGGTTTTAATTTCTTTGTTTTCTATTCGCATCAAATGATGTATGATAAGGCTGGCGCTTGTTCACAGCTCATCTGTATGGGTAATTTGATATTGGGTCTTGAATTGGATTTTGTCAAAAGAGAGGTTGGGCTTGAATGATAATCATGAAATCAATGGTATTCCTTGATACAACAGAAGTCTCACATAATATCGTACACGCAAAACTCTGGATAATGGGAATTGGCCATGCTTTATTATTATACAAATATAGCTTGTTTATTCCATTCGCCTGTATCGCCCACTTTTCGAAACTCGACTCCATCGCCGAAATACCCTGCGTTCCTCCACGACTCCATCATGGAGTTATCATACGGGCCATGGACATTTCCACCGTCTCGGGCGTCAGACCAACGAAACTCCCACATCACCGGTGCTTGTTCGCCACTATTGAGGCTTGCATCTGCTAATTCTGTGGGAGGATCAACCCAGTCCTCGCCAGTCTCGCGACGATACTGTCTTGTGAGCATCTCACGCTCCGTATCGTAGATTTCTGTCTGTCCTCGGGTCATGAGAATATCGGCCGCACCGGTGAGGGCAATGATTGTTTCCTTTCGGGCAGCCTCGTTGGGATCATCCTCCGTCATTTCAGTATCCTCCTGTTCGGCTCCGTTACGCTTCGATCGATTCTTGTTTCGTTGTTTGTTTTGCCATTTGGGCTTTCTTTGAAGACCCTTGCCTAATCTAGCGAGAGCTTCCAATATCGTTTCTCCTCGTTGCAGTTGGACGATGATCGTTTTCAACACGTCTGCTGTCAAAACACTGTCATCCTTCCTATCTCTTTCCTTTCTCTCGGCGTCTCTTTTCTCTGCTGCCTCTTGGGCCCGCTTCATATCCTTCTTTGAGATCCCCTCCATCCATGTATCGTAGACAGCATCTGGGTCTACTGCCTTTCGTACGTAATTTCCTTGGTCGTCAAATTTGCCCTCCTCCTGTTCTGTGCGCATGTTGAACGCATCGAGTAAAGGCGCATGTTTCTTTTTTCCACCAGCACCGAGCTCCTCGTCAACCTCATCGTCAACCTTGGCACGGTCTTCGTCTGCGACGTCACTCTCGCTGTCCGCCTCGTCCACATCGACTGTGTCTGCTCCCTTTGTGAGATCGCCTTGGAAGGTACCTCCACTTCGCGATGAGGATATTTGTCCCTCGATTTCCTCGTCCCGCAGAAACCTCACGGCCTTTTTGTTTTTTCGTGAAGCCTCATCAGCGTCAACCTCTTCGTCGCCAAAATCCTCTTGCAACTCAGCAAACATGTCATCATCATCCGCATCGTCTTTCGCCCGATCTTGTTTCGATTTAGCTTCGCTTCGCGCATCAAAGCCCTCGTTGTCGCTGTCCGAATCGTACCCGTCGAGGTTGACAGCTTTGCGACGCACTTGTTGCCCACGGCGGCCTATTTCATCTGCGTCTAGGACTGCATCCTCATCGGGTGCATCCGGAGCGAGTGCGGACGGGTTGCGCAGGTCAAATCGGGGCTTTTTGCTTGATGAGGCGCCGTTCTCATCTTCGTCATGGTGGTGTGTACGAGCGAAGTCTTCGCCCGCCCGTTTGGGGCGTGCGTGTGAAGCCGACATGAGCTCCAAGTGAGCGTAATATGTAATAGAAATAATGTATGGTGATAATAAGATAGCTTTAGCCAGGTATGACAAGCAGGCGATGGAATGGGTATCAATGAGAAGCTATGGTCAAGAGTCTGCATCTGAAATCAGCCAGCATTGTTGCCCTGTATGGGGTCGGCTCGGAAAATCATGGCGGAGTCCAACTTGCGTCACTGCTTCAGGCGATAAGAGAAGCGTCTGTCCCGAGCAACTTTCACAGTTCTCATTCGTTTATAGTGGAGAATAACCAGAGCCTTGTCGATAGATTCAGATCTTATTTGTGTTTCATAATCACCTTTAGAAACTCTCACTGGAGCTTCATCTTGCACAATACAGCTTGTTGATCACTAATAACCGGCCGCCCTCACGTCCACTATGGTGAGTTTCCATTGATGATGCTTGTCCAACCAAGCCTAACCCTCACAGTTTCGCGCTGATTATTGGGACGACGACCCGATGGATGGAGTCTTGGGCTCTGGCATGCTGCGGCATGGAGCTGCTGCCCGTCGATTCGATGAGTATTACCGGTGTTACCCTGTCGCCATGATGCCCGGCCCCGAAAGAGAGAATGTGAACCACGGCGGCAAGGTCATTATGCCTCCTAGTGCCCTCGATAGATTGACTCGCCTACATATCACCTACCCTATGCTTTTTGAGCTTCATAATGGTTCAAAGGAACGGATGAGCCATGCTGGTGTACTGGAATTCATTGCTGAGGAGGGGAAGATCTATTTGCCTTTCTGGGTAAGACTTGTCTATGTCTCGCAAATTCCGTTTCTGCTTCTGTTTAAAATTGATCATCAGGGCTGACGTGATAAATTTCACCATCTAGCTTATGCAAACTCTTCTTCTCGAACCCGGTGACTTGGTCCAGATTAAGTCGACAGATCTTCCTCCCGGCCAGTTCATCAAAATCCAACCCCAGTCAACCTCCTTCCTTGACATAAGCGACCCGAAAGCTGTGCTAGAAAACGCCTTCCGAAACTTCTCTTGCCTCACCAAAGGTGACGTCTTCACATTTGCATATAACGACCAGGTCTACGAGATGGCTGTTCTGGAGACCAAGCCTGTCAACGACAAGCAAGCGATTTCCGTTCTCGAAACAGACCTGGAAGTCGACTTTGCACCACCAGTGGGATATGAAGAACCACAGAGACAAAGTGGAACTAGTACCCCTCGTGGTCCGGGTGGGCTGTTACCGTCCGGTGGGATGCTCCATCCCCACGGGACTATGGCACAGTCCATTAACTACGCTGCGATTGCGCCTGAATCAACGGATGCTGCTAAAGGTGCCAAGGCTGTTTCATCGAACTTCCTTGTTGGAGGACATCGTTTGAATGCCAAGAAGGGCAGCAAAACTCCCACACCCAAGGCTTCTACACCAGTCCCGGGAGCAACGAATCCCCAGCATCCTCCCCCGGTTAGGAGAACAAACGGACCCCAACCTCTTCGACTGTCACCTAATCAACTTTTCTTTGGGTATGCTATCAAACCTGTGAAGAAGCGTGATGAGAAGGGACAACCGGTCGAAGACGATGAAAAGCCTCGTTTCCAGGGATCTGGCCAAACATTGCGAGGAAAGAAGAAAGATGCATCAGGTTCTGCAACACCCACTTGAGAAATTGATAGAGGGTTAGAAGATCGTCGATCGCAATGAGAAACAGGATAAAAGAGTGCAGACCTGGAAGGTACCCCAGGTTGTTCCACAACGGACTGGGGTTGGGCATCTGTGGGCTCTGGTGATCACTGGCGTTTGGACCGGAGGATTCCTCTTGATGACTGCCTTTAGATAGTATGGAACAAGGCTGGTATGATTGTTCATGAGCATAGCGAGGTCCAGGCCGGCGTTTAATAAGGAGTTGGTTTTTTAAAGGTTAGGTTCCTTTGCCTCCAATGACAGTCATGCTGCCACTTGCTTCGACTCGTGGAATTGAGCCATCAGTAGTTGGCAATCCGTACAAATAAAAGCCCAGGTTTTCCTATGTATTCGGCTTATTGCATGTTTAAATTGAAAAGGTAGTCGAGTGACGCCAAATACGGAGCGCCGATGTTTTAGACAGGTCACATATCCTGAAGCTATTCCCAAGCCCTCGGCTCCCCCTTTTCTCATTGACGGCATATCTTCTCTTTTGTTTATCCGAACTCTTCAGCAATTTTCAATTCTGCCATTCATTTTGCTTCACAATTCCCTTATAAGTAAATCACTGGAACGAGCTAGTTCATATCCACATACTATAGCGTGGCTTGTGACACCAGCAATCCAGGCCAGCAACTTGAACCACGACAGCTTCAGCCTTCTTGCTTCCTTGCAGGCTCGCATCTTCTTCCTTACCTCTGGCTCTTCTGAGACAAGAATACCATCCACTTGAGATTTGTCTCTCATTTACATCCTTCTTTTCCTTTCTTCCACAGACCATTGAGGGATTCCTATTGCAAAGCATCAATCTTCCGCTCGATTCAAGAGCCTTCTGTCGATACTTGTGTGACGTCCCAATGGCTACCAAACCAAACGGGAAGAACCCTCTGGCACCTTTTACGAAGCTCTCGTCCTCTATCTATCTCCAGGAACCTGTTGACGAGAATGGGGGTGCCGGAAATTACCCCAAGACTATCATTCTCGCTTTCTGGATGAACGCCCCTCCGCGTGCTTTGGCAAAGTACATTGTTGAATATAAACGCCTGGCTCCTTCATCCAGAATCATCTTCCTTCTGAGCTCTTCCAATGACTTCGCTTTGCGCGCCACGAAAAAGGCGCAAGAGGCGCGTGTTGCCCCTGCCGTGGAGGCGATCCGGGCATATTCTGCCCCAGAAGATCCTGTCTTTCTGCACATCTTCTCGAATGGGGGCCTGTCTACCACGACAAATCTCCTCGTTGCGTATCAAAATGCAACTGGGAATCCGCTGTGCGTGTCATCAATGGTTCTAGATAGCGCGCCTGGCACGGCCAACATTTCTTCTGCCGTCAAGGCATTTTCATTCGCGCTTCCCAAGATGTGGATTCTCCGCGTTTTCGGTAAAATGCTTTTATACGTTTCTCTTTTCCTTGGTCTGTTGTTTCAGAAACTCACCCGCAGGCTCGATGCTATTACTCTGGCTCGGAGGGCGATCAACGATAAACGCCTGGTTAATGGCCCCAGCTCGAAAGGCAGTTTCCAAAGGTGCTACATCTACTCGGATATTGATGAACTGGTAGAATGGAAAGATGTAGAAGATCACGCCCTAGAAGCCGAATCAAAGGGTTGGGTGGTGCACCGTGAGAAATTCCAGGGATCACCGCATGTCAGCCACATGAGATCGGATCCTGTCCGTTACTGGGACATTGTGAGAACATATCTGCAACAGTCAGAAGCGAAATAAAAGGAGAATCCGCGCTTTCATCAGGCAGTCGACAATTGAACGCCACCGTCTTGAGATCGTCCTCCACAAATATTGCATACATAGCATACAACGCGCGAAAAATTGATGAATATTTCTCTAGATATTTCTCTAATTTTTGTGAATAGTACCCTTTCCTTGGCTTTTTACCTTTCATGCCGAGTGTTCGCTCGATGATGCAATGCCTACGGACTAGAATAGTCGAAAATCAAGATCCCATTGCGTGCCCATAGGGCTGCATATTCACTGCAATCTGAATTCAACACACGAACGACTGAAGCTCTTCGAAAGCAGTTATCACGAAGAGACTATCACGAAGACTGTGCTGAATGTACATCACTCATAACGCAGGCTTGGAAAATTATCAGTCTTACTTATGATGACCTCATCTCAGAGTCTCAATATATACCGTGTTTGAAAATACCGGAACAAATCTCCGTGGCGGGGATTATCCAAGACTTGGAATTCAAAGGGACTAAACGACAACTCTGCATCACTGAAGCGTGTCACTCCAAATCTACTAAGCCAGCAAGCACCAGGCGTCTTTGACGATTGGAAAATAATCCAATACCTTGACTGGCGGGCTGCCTTGTAAGTCAACATTGATTTTAGTGTTGGCACTTTGATTTCAGGTCAATAAAGAGCCTATTCGCACCAAGCCTTCATCTTCACAGGCTGCAAAGGGTTCCTAAATTTTTTTAACCCAAGAGCTCAAGACTCTTTTTCTTTTGGCACAAAGCCAACAGCAGCCACCATGTTTCAGAGTATTCCCAGACAAGAGCCCTTTATATCCGTTACGAGAACCCAAGATGACAGGGGCTTGCTACCTGGATATGGATTACCGCTCGACTATGCGCCAATGGAGAAGAATATATACGGTGTACAAAATAGGAGTCTTTTCCCGTCAGCTTTGGATGACCGTGATATCCAGAAAGGATATGCAGAGTAAGATAAAAACCACGCTCTGTTTCTTGGATACTTAAAGCTTTACTAATTTCAACAGTCAGCCTTTACAATCGCTACGTGAATTTGGGATGCTGAGGGTCATGGAAAGTCTCACGGATATACCAGACTGGCACAGAAAGGCAGGTTACTCTTTTTGACGCTGCTCACCAATTTTGCTTCCTACCAAACACTCAACTAACTTGGCCCTTAGATATTTCTTCCTGGGGTTGCCGATTCATGGAAAGACGAAGCCATCAAGTGCGATGTCGACATCACACCCAACATGGCAGACTGGATCATTGATGAACTACAGTTTAAAGCAATAGTTTATGAACATACCCAATCGATTTCTCTCTATAATGGCGATATCACCAAATCGGACCTTAATGTGCCTGAATCGTTTCGGTTGGAAATCAAGGAGGCTATCAGGGCTCTCGAGGATGTTCCCCCAGAACTACAGTTTTTCAACCCAGGCACAAACTACAAGCAGCGTGACCTTGTTCCTATTGGATTCTGTCCTCTTGTATACGGGCGAAGTCGGATTCTAAAGGACAAGACCATTGGACTGGATGATGCCCTCCAACACGCTGGGCAGGGGGTAGTCATTCCTTGTCCACCAGAAACCGGATTCACCAGAGAGGATATGGCGTGGCGTGTCGCCTCTCGAGCAGATATTGCTGTTAGACCATACAGTAGGAACTTCCAAATACTGCCATGCGATTTGCGTTTGGGGGAGGACGAAAGGTGGCACATCAGCAGCTATATCAACAACTTGCATCCGGTCAAACACCGAAATATATACGACCTTATCGAGCAGTTGTTCAACCATTTGATACCCCAATGGAATTCAACCTTGACTCCACTAAAGGACATGCTTCACTCCCGAGCTCGTATCGAATACAAGAAAGCCGAGTACCACCCACTCCCGAAAGAGGTGGAGGAACGCACCCCGAAACCAAGAGAGGGCGAGGCGCAGAATGAATTCGAAGATCGGCTGCTAGCATGGAGGTTACAAAACTGGAAGGCAGTACAGCCTGATGCTGGCAAGTTTCTTCCTTGGGCGGTGCCTACTTGGATGGTGTCCAATCTACCACCAGACCTGCCGACTCCGGTCCGGATAGAACAGGGAGTTGAGCTCAACAAGGACTATGCGGAACGTGGACTGCAGCTTATTATTAGAATTCTCAGTGCTGAGTTGACGCCCGATGATCCAATCTTCGAGACTGACTGGCACGTCGAGGGCCAGCTGGTAAGTCCCTTTCCAAACCGAATCCATTGTATTAGCTTTTTTTCCCCTAACATTTCGTAGAACGAGCACATCTGCGCATCAGCATTCTACACCTTCGACACAGAAAACATCGAAGACATCACCATGGAATTCCGCCACCTCGCCGAGCTCGACTCCATCACCGAAATCGAGCACGACCCCGACGACTCCGTCTGGCTAAAACAAGTCTTTGGCCTCGACGCCGGCGACTCCCCCAACCAAATCGTGGGCAAAATAAAATGCAAAAGCGGCCGGGTCGTCATGTACCCCAGCACTGTACAGCACCGCATCAACCGTTTCCATCTCGCCGACAAAGGCAAAGCGGGCTACACCAAGGCCATCGCCATGTTCCTCGTCGACCCGAATATCCGCATCATCTCCACGTCCAACATTCCGCCGCAGAGACTCGATTGGGCCTTTGACGACTGCAAGAAGGATGAGCTGGACGGGTTGAATACATCGTTGGATCGGCTGTCAATGAATTTTCAGGATAGGAGGGATAATCTGCCGTTTTCGATGAATGAGGCGAAACAGTACCATGCGCAGATTTTCAAGGAGCTTATTGAGTTCACCAAGTATCAGCATGTGGCTTTTACGTCTAATGTTATTACTCTCTAGTCTTGTTCTAGTTATCTATCTGTTTCTTTACTGATTCTATTGTCTGCCTTTATTTAGCCCTAGATGATCAGTTGTGTCCAATAGGGGAGTAATTCAAACCAAATATACAATGGCTTTAGTGAAATCCCTACTATGTAGGATATAGAATAGATAGAAGAGAGGAAAAAAAATCAACAAATCTCAGATTTTCTATCCAGATAGTAACCATAACAGCGTAAAACCAAGTCGCCGCGCGCTATGCATGCAAACGATATATACAGCAGTAGATAAAAACAACACAGAAACCCAAGCGCCCGACTTTTCTTTTTCTTTTTGTAATGCACAAACATAAATCTCATAAGTATCAAGCCATTTTCTTGTTCCACACCCCCTTTTTTTATCCCTTGTGTATGGTATGCCGAGTAGCAAGGCAGGCAAACACACTACCTACCCCTCGTCTCAGGGAACTCATCCTCAAGCTTCAGTCTAGCGGTGACGTTCATACTCATGAGTTCTTGGATGAGGAGCTTAGCAGCGTACGGGATGACCATCTTGACGACATGTCGTGAGGACTTGCATCGCTGGCACCAGTTCAGGTAACCCATGAAACCGCACTGCTCGCAGACGTCGATCTCATGCCGATCGGACGAGACCATGAGTCGCTCGAGGAGGAGCTGACTGGTACCGTAGGCGATGAGACAGTCACGTTCCATCTCTCCTAGACGGAGACCACCGTCTCGGGATCGACCCTCGGTAGGTTGACGGGTGAGGATGGCGCGGGGACCGCGGGCACGAGAGTGCATCTTGTCTTGAACCATGTGCTTGAGTTTCTGGTAGTAGATTGGTCCTGTGAAGACGTAGAAGGGGAGCGGCTCGCCGGTGATACCGGAGGTGAGGTACTCCTTTCCACCGTAGCTGAAGCCCTTTTCGATCAGGATTCGGGATGTCTCTTCGACCGGGGTGCCGCCGAAACAGGTACCGTAACCATGATGGCCGGCAAGCACGCCAGATTTTCCAGCTACAAGTTCCAGCATCTTTCCGACTGTCATACGAGAGGGGAAACCGTGGGGGTTCATGATGATGTCGGGGTTGATGCCTTGGTCGGTGAAGGGCATGTCTGATTGCTCGGCGATGATTCCAACGACACCCTTTTGTCCGTGACGGGAGGAGAATTTGTCTCCGACTTCTGGTCGACGCGTTTGACGGGTGAGCACCTTGATCAGTTGGTTCTCTCCCTCTGTCACAGACATCATAACCTTGTCGATGTAGGATGGATCAGGGAGTTTATAAGTCATGGGCGTGGGGAGGTATGAGATAGGCCGGTTCGCGTCCGATCCAAACGAGGCGTTGGTTTGGTCGGGGGTGGTTTTGTTGATGTAGACTTCACCTGCATTGACTTGTTCTCCTACAGAGGCCAAACCGTCACTCTCAAGAAGAGCATGCTTTCTGATGGGAGCGTCATTCTCGTACGTAGGAGCATTCAATCTGTCCTTGGTACCATTAGAATAACTCTTCAAGTTTGTGACGTATTTTCGGAACACCTGGCAACGTCCAAAACCACGATCGACGGAGCCTTTGTTCAAGACCAGGGCATCCTCAATATCGTAACCAGAGTAACTCATGACCGCGACCATTGCGTTTTGACCGGCCGGGAGCTGGTCATACTTGGTCAATTCGATCGTACGCGACTTGACCAGAGGCTTCTGTGGATACACCATGAGGTAGAGGATAGAATCAATGCGAAGGAATTGATTCGAAGCGATTGCACCAATCGCTTGTTTACCCATAGCACATTGGTAGGTGTTACGCGGTGACTGGTTGTGGTGAGGGTAAGGGATCAAACCGGCGACAGCTCCAAGGACAGTGAACGGTTCAATTTCTAGATGGGTCGTCGCCTCATTGATGTCCTTTTCATAGATGGAAATGTACGAGTCATTCTCTTCGTTCACATCAAGATACTCCACCAGTCCCTGGGCAAGGAAATCGTCGAACTCCATCTTTCCTTCACGCAGCTTCTCAAGGTGATGTTGTTTGACCCGGGACTTGCCGTCCTCAACAATAATGAGCGGTCTGCAAATACGTCCATCGTCTGTGGCGATATGCACTGCGCGCTGGTGGTGGTTAATGTAGATACTGACAAATTCGGAAATTCTACCCATCCGACGGAGTTTTCGGAATGAGTCGAGGAAGAACTTCGGACGTCGTGTGAACGCGATCGGTGTACCGTTAATCGAGATTGTGTAGCTTCCAGGGCCATATAGTTCCTTTCCACCCAAGGTTGCAATGTCTTCTGCCCCCAACATGAAGATCAAATTCTTGACAGGGCCCTCTTCGTCGTTGGTTGTGATGTGTGTCATAAGTGCCAAGTTCTTGACCAGACCACATGCTTCACCTTCTGGGGTATCTGCCAGACAAAGCATACCGAATTGGGACGGCTGCAGAGCTCTGGGACCACTGACCTTTCTGGTCTTTTCGAACTGACTGCTAATACGGGTCATCATACCCAGGGCCGCGATATAACTGAGTCGACTGAGAACGTGGGTGACACCAGCACGTTCCATACGGAAACGCTTCAAACTCCAGTTACCTGTCGAGATGGCACGGTTCATACCCTGGGTAATGTGATTACTATGCATACTCATAACACTCCAGGCATCGAAGGCCTCGGTCCGGTTGCGTTTGTTCAGCACCTTGTCAATGTTCATCTTGATGTCGAAGCAGAACTTCTTGAACAGATCTTCAAAGAGCAAGGCCAACATCTGACCAGCCAATTCCAGTCGCTTGTTTCCAAGATAATCACGGTCATCGACCAGGGAGGAATCATTCTTGGCCATTAAAACACGACGAGCCATGTGCGCAACATAGATGGCCTTTGGTCGGAAGTTCATGTTCTTAACCTCAATGTGAGAGATAATGACTGAAGCAATGGCTTCGACTGCCTCCTGCACGTGAGTTCTGCGATAAGCCTGCTGCTTGCCACGGTTGATCTTAATGCGCGTGCCAATCCAGTCAAGGGCCTGCTGCTGGGTGGAGATGCCGAGCTTGATAGCTTCCTCGAAGTTGATGGCAAAGTCGTCCTGGTACACTTCATCAATACCAGCAACAAGAAGCATCATCTCCTTGTCAGTATGAATACCCATTGCTCTTAGGAGCACAACAATGGGGATATCTTCGTTCAACACGTTGTGTTTGACGTAGAGCTTCTCCTTTTTCCAAACGATGTAACTCTTCGACTTGCGCTCATTAGAAGAACTATAATCGCGTTAGCTATAGCTCCGTGGGAAACAGACTATATCCTCACCTGGTAACCGAGGCTTGAACAATTTCCTTCTTGGGATCCGTTTCAACGATAATTCTGTTCTTGCTCAACTGCTCCTGGACGAGAATAACCTTCTCCGTTCCATTCACAATGAAATAACCACCAGGATCCAGAGGACACTCATTCAACACACTCATCTCCGACGGCGTCTTGTTGGAGAGCACACATTTCGAACTCCGAAGCATAACAGGCATTCTGCCGATCGCCACACCCTTCTTGATAACCCTTTGACGGCCACGCACATATTCAAAGTTGACCAATATCGGAGCGGCATATGTCGTGTCACGAAGTCTACACTCCTGTGGCGTCACCGTAGACTCAATATCGAACCCGGCATCCTGCTGCTCGTCTGCACGTCGCGGAGTACCAACGTAGATATCGGTAAACTTGATGTAGAAGTTATGGTCGACATCGCTGCGAATGGTGGAGCTCGACTCGACGATCTTCTTTAACTGGACTTCGACAAAGTAGTTGTACGAATCGATGTGCTGTTTGACCAATCCCTTCACTTTCAAAAACGCCGGCAACAGATTCCACTTATCCTTGGCGGTGTCGATGGGGTCGGTCAACGATTTGTTGTAGTAAAAGGGCTCCAGGAGCGCATCGAAAGGGTCTCGATGGCGATAGGAAGATTGCGGCGATTCCTCATCGGCCCGGCTATGGTCATGCTGGTGTTCGGCCTCTGCCGGAGTCGACTGTGATGGAGCTGCGGATGGCTTGGACTGGGATGGACGTTTTCCTTTCAAAGTAGGGTCTGCGGCCTATACATAATGATTCAAAATCAGCACACCGTTCGATATAGGATAAAGCCATGCGGAGAAACTTTTTTTTAGTCATACCTCTGCAGGCCGTGCAGACCTCGCTGCGGCAGGATTGGGCTTCCTACGAGGAGGCATTGCCAGTGGGAAGGAAGCAACTGCAGATATGGAATCGCAGGCTCGTTGATATTAACAAAGAGGGGATGCGATCGATGACATTCCCATCGAGTCGCGGAGGACAATTTCTTTTTATCGGCGAGGGGAAGGATTGGATCCTCGGCGGAGGGGCGGTTATGTAAGCAAGCTAGCTATCCAAAGGGGGTTAGCGCGTAAAAAGTTTACAATATCAGGCTAACCGGGAGGGGTTAGCTCTATATCTATATTCTATCAAGCAACCAGAAGAGCAATTGTTCAGATATACAAACTATCTGGGAGAAAGGGATGAGACTATATAGAAGTGTACTAAAGGTTGGCAGTAATTCTGATAATACCCTGCGTGTCAAGGACAACATCTCTTTCTGCATGTCCCGGCGCTCGATCAAACAAAGCAGCAAAAGAAAGGCAAAGCGAAGTTTCATCAGCAGTCGAGGGAGTTATGCCAACCTGTTGAGCCATATATGGACTTTGACTTCAGACAGCTCCCATTTCTCCAGAAAAGCAGTCCTCTCAGCCTGTTCAACACCCAACAGCAGCACAATCCGCACAGCGCCCTCTGAACTCTCAAACCACCACCTCGCCTCCTCACGCAGATGAGCAAGTGACTCAGAAACACCAGCCTCAAGTACCAAAGTGGGCCAGCCCGGTTGACCCCCGTATCCTTGCCGACTGGGAGGCAGAAAGCAGTTGTCTGCCTGCTTGCCTTGACTGCTTGTAGGTTGAAACGTAGTGTTGCCTGCCCATTGGATATCGTCATATGGGTAGCCGGCAGTAATCATTGCAAAAGTAAGTTGGTGAGTGAGGTTTGCTATACAGGTGTGATAATTGTATGTGGGTATGATTTTAATCAAGCCCATTCCGTCTTCGAATGAAAATCTGAAGGAGATTCCATCGAGGGCATTTCTGTCCGTGTCGATGAGAATACGTATTTCCTCTGGTAGGGCTTGAACGAGGATATATTGGTTTCCGTGGTAGTTGCTGCTGATAAGTTCGTTAAGAGCATTGTGCGCATCAATACGTAGTGCTTGCAAGCTGGAAAAGGTTCGACTGAGGTGGTTTGGGGGACTGGTTATAGTCATTTTGCTGCTTGGTGTAAGATGAACATAGTTCTGGGTTTGGTATAGAGTGAATATCTCAGGAGAAGATCAGGCTTCCACAATAGGGAATATATGACGCAGAATGATGCAACACACATAGTATCCATAGTCTATTCACATTCCCGAACAGGTCGAATATTCATAAGAACACCCTTAGAACTTGGCCCCTTCAATCGAAACGCCTCCTCAATCTCTCCCAATGACCTCCCCTTAGTCTCCGGCATGAAAAACACACAAACACAAGCCGTGACAAGCGCACACCCAGCAAAGAGAAAATAAGCCCCAAAACTACTCTTCGAAAGCAGAATCGGCGTCATGAGCGCCACAAAAAAGTTAGCAGCCCAGTTACTCCCATGCGCCAGACTTGTTGCAGACGCGCGCGTACGCTGCGGTTGGATTTCCGCTGCGTAGATCTTGATACCCACCGCCCAGCTGAGGGAGTAGATGACGGCGAAGATATAGATGGAGACGATGACGACCCAGCGACCGGGGCCGGTGGTGCTGTGTACGGTTTTTCCAGCGTAGAGGGCGCCGATGAGGAACATTGTTATGCTTAGGCCGATGCCGCCGTAGATGATGCTGTGGCGACGGCCCCATTTGTCGGCCCAGATGAGGGCTGGAATGGTTACGGCGAAGATGACGATTGCTGAGACGCCTGAGGCGAAGAAACTTGCGTCGGAGGAGGCGAGGCCAGCTTGTTCGAAGAGGAGGGGGGCATACTGTTCATGTTAGTATAGGTGTGTGTAGACGTGAAGGTAACATACGTAGAGCACTCCGTCAATTCCACTCAGCTGCTGCATCGCCATCAGAAACAATGCAAGTGCAGTGCGTGCTCGAACATCTCGAGAGAAGACTTCAAAAAAGTCATGCTTCTTGGGCGCATCATCAGACGGCCCAGTAACCTCTATAGACTCAGTCTGGGTTTCTTCTCTCGTCTGTTCAATCTCCACCTTTTCACGCTCAGCCTGACCAACGCCCAGTAAGTCCCATGTCTCTGCAGCTTGGGTATGACGACCATGGAGCGTCAACCATCGCGGTGACGGGGTAAGCCAGAGAAGCGAACAAATGGAGAAAAGACCCGATAGACCAGCGAGGATGATAAAAGGCGTGCGCCATGCAAGCGATGACTGAATCCGCGCGCATCCATAACAGGTGAAGAAACCAACAACCAAACCAAGCGTAATCAGCAATTGCGGACCTGTCGTCAACGCGCCCCGATTGCTAGTCGGCGAGATCTCACAAATATACCTAGAAATCCATAATAAGTTCATCAATCCAAAATCATAAGACTCAGGTACGCATACACCACCAAAGTCCCCAAAAACAACCCCTCCCCAATCCCCTCAATACACCTCCCGACAATAAACATAGCAAGATGCACCGCCGCCGCCTCAATCGCAGCCCCGATCCCAAAAATCAACACCCCAATACTAATCCCTCTCGGTCTCCCAAACTTGTCAGCCAGAAAACCCGCGAAGAATGAAGATATCGCGGCGGGGATGAGGATCGAGGAGACGATCAGCCCGTGCACGGCTGCGGATTGACTGCCGAATTGCGCTACGAAGGGTTTCATCACGGTGACAGGGCCGATAATGCCGGTGTCCATTCTGGTTTTTTGTTAGAGGTCTTCTTCTAGATAGGTAGGTAGGAGGTATTATGGGTTGAGGGTGTTGGTTCGTACCCGAATAAGAGTCCATTGCAGGAGCAGAGGATGCTGGCGAGGATATATCGCGGAGGTCTAAAGATAAGATTCAAATTCATCTTGAAAAATTGTGTTAATTTGACTCCAAGAACTGATCAGGGAGCCCTATATAAGACAAGAAAATCATCACAGAACGAAAAAGGCAAAAAGAACCACTGTGCGCAGGACAAAAAAAAAAAAAAAAAAGTCAAATGACGGAATCCTTAGCTTCAGACTCGACCAGAACATCCAGTATCAACGACCTTGACCCACACATCAGAAGATCCTGTACAGTCATTCAAAGTACAGTCAGATTGCAATCTCCCTGAGCGAGTAAGATCCATCGTTATTCACACCATGTCGAATCCATTATCTCGGCGAAATATCCAAGTAAAGATCAACACTGCATCCCCATGTGATAGAGATAAGCTGTCTGATATGTCAGTTCAGTTCAAGAATCACATTATAAGATACTCGTATCTATTCCATCAGGGCAAGAATAAGCACCCAGCAGTCACTCCATATGTAGGTGAAAATTTCATTTCATGACTAGGAAAATCTCGACTCCCACGGGCGAATGTGGGGGAAAAGGGCCCAGTTTTATCTGAATTGTTGGAGAAATCCGGAGCGATCTCACCCGACTTTCAGTGATCAGTCACATTGATTTACTGGGGAGAGAAGGAGTTATCCACTATGCAAGTAATCTCGGTGCGGTTATATATCAGATAGATGGTGTCATATTGTGGAGGATGAGACGATAGATGGTGGAAGAGGTTGCTGGTTTAAACTTACTTTAGGCTTTATCTGGGGATCAAATGCGGGGAGTTATAGTATATTATAGCTGGTCAATAAGACAACTTAGGGTTTCATGTTGTCTATAATATTCTCTAATATAACGATATTAAACAAACTGTAGTTTGGAGATCGCGCATAATTCAGCATAATGAAAGATCTAAATAATGTACGCCGTACGCTGTAGGCAGATAGATACACTGCTTGTACAGAATACTCAATCGATAAACGCACTGTACTGCTGCTTGAGATCGGATTGCATGATATATTCGAGATCAGCTGATGGATATATCGCATGTCCCATGACCCATAGCTTCATTCCAAATATGGCAATAGCCAAAAGATATCTCAAGTTCACCACGTACCCCCTTGTCCCAACTAACATGGGTTCTACATATGCGGTGAGTGTACCAGGCAGAAGGGAGTGTAAGCTATGATGGCATGTTGGATTGCGGTCTGCAAATTGCTGGAGAGAAAATTCCGGGGCCACGAATAATGTAAAATAACAACTCAGCCCTTTCTTTTCCGAACTGTCCAATATCTTGAGGCTGTTTGGAACGGTGTGTCCTTTTTGGGAAATTATTGCAGGAGAGCATTTCGAATGTTGTCATCTTGCAACACAAAAGTCCGTTCTCAATAGTTCTCGGCATGGTGCCCAATAGATTGTACCTATATTGTGCAAGGCGGTGGTAGGGCAGGATAGCTAGGGAACACCCGTCCATCCAAGGAGCACCCATGCAAAGGTAACAGGTGCCATTTCATCGAGCATCGATGTATGCACTCTATAAGCCGCTTTACCCGTCCAGCTTGCTGGCAGTTTCCACGGAGAAAGTCGACCCCATGATTCCAATTGGTAACCCATGTTTTTGGAAATGAAAATACTCCTGAATGCTTCTGCCACGTTCGGTCAGTGCAAGGTTGTTCTGTCTGCAGCTATCGCCGCAAGGTATGTGATACGTAATCCATCTAAAGTGGATTCTCGATAATCAACGCAATAAAAAAAAGCGGCAAGTTGGGGATGGAGCCTGCGAGGACGTTAAATGAGCTATGCCGCCATAGCACTACAAATTTTAGTATCTTTTGACGTACTGGTATCAATTGAGATAACTGCAGTAGTCAGAAGCAGTCTAGCCCAATTTACTCACCAGTGGGTCCAATCCAACGCACGAACAAAACAGAAGCCACCTTAAGTATCATTCTCGAAACGCCCAAGGGCCCAATACCGTGCGGGTTGGTCTCCACGGTACGCAAAGAATTGAATGGCCCCGGCGTCGCATCCCGAGATCCCCTCTTCTGTTCCATACTTTGTTCGATTCGATTCGAGTCGGAACGAATGGATTCCTGCGGGGTTGGGCAACAACGCCTTGGATATCTCAGATTATTGTGCTTTCCGATCATTGAAACGGGCACACTAGAGTGAGGAGCAGCGATTATGCATTCGTCACTGGTCCCGAGCGCGTTGTACGCTCAAGATAGTTCCCGAGGCTGCCGTTTGGAACGTCAATAGCGCCGATGTCTCATGTTTTCATGCGGGGGAGGATGTCGAAGGAACATGGTGCCTGTGGCGGTGGAATCTCTCTGACCGCAATTTTCAAAGTCTGTTGCCACCTGGCATCCATCAGGAATCAATTAACCAGGTCGAAGAATTTCATTCGACGGCCAGATACGATGAACAATGGGGAGTGAAAAAGAAATGAGGTGACCAAATTCTCCATGCACGATTCAAGGACTCGAAGATCAGTACTTAAGAGTTCGCACAGTTGATGTTCAACAATATCATCACGTGGAATATCGAATGCGCTGACCTGAATTGGCTTTTATGGCCATGCAGACCAATCATACTGGCGATTGCGATCCAAGAGAGACCAACGGAGCAAGTCATACTTCGATTACACCAGACTGCACATGTTTGATGACAGGCATAGATGAACCGACGGAATTAGAAGAAACTATGCAACAATGATTGAGTCATTGACAGTGGAGGACAGCGTTGCAGATGCAGCAAGTGAGCGCGGGGAGAAATAATGGGGATAGACGCTGGGGAGGGGGGCAAAACGTCCTCGACTCTCGAGTCTAGAGTTTCCTGAGAGATGACGATTTGACGAGTCACAAAGGGATCGGCTAAGCTAGTTGGGACCAGCTAATCACAGTAGGATACGGATATGTATGCACTCCGTAGGTAGTTGATGCATTGCTCCGATAGACTAAGTGGGAGATGCACGCTGGCCGTCGGGCATGAAAGCTTCCATTGCTTCGTGGAGAGCGTCACATGACCTGCTTACCACTCGAACTCGTGACGCGATAAGAGCATCAGTCACTATCAGACAAGTCTTCAGAGCACCATCTGAGATGTGAGTTATATTGTCGCGACGATTAACCACGACAGTAGAATACTGCAAGACTCAAAGACGAGAGAATGATGACAGAAGATGATCAGATCGTGCCCAACTAGAAAGGTGGCCCACGGTGATTGGGCTCTGTTTCCCCTGAGCCCTACTGCGGTTCGTTGGATGCAGCCAGTCTCTCCACTGGCATGCCCGACATTCAGTGGTTCAGGGGGAAGAATGGAAAGATTGAAGTGATAAAATTGATTAATTGCTAAGGATGCCAAAACTCCACCTCCCAAGCGACGGATCAGCACTGGCTTATTCCCTGGTGGGTTGTTCACCGCTTCTCTGGCGCCGCACCAGTCATCTTTAATCTGAATTAAGGCTTACAGGCTTGGAGCCTGACTGACGTCTTTCTTCAGAGGTCTGTTCTCATCGTATCTTATCATAGGCATTCATCTTTTCAGTTCTTGTACACCTAGTTACAGTTGTTGTATTGAGCATAATCGAGATGATTGAGTTGATATTGAAATCATGGCTCCTCATAGTGACCATGGATCAACCGTAATTGATCACCTCCGGATCCCTGGCACATTCCAACCACCGACCACATCGACTCCAAAAAAGAACAAAGAAGGAAGAAAGACCCGTCGCGAACCATATGGAACACGCGTGGAATCCATAAACATTATCTCTCTCCCATCTATGGTTGAGTTTGTTGTTTTGGTCGCCATCCCAGCCATCTTAATTGAAACTCGACTCCAACGCTAGTCTCACACAAAGAAGGATTTCAAAAGACCAAGCGATGACTTGCACCTCAGCACGGACGCTATTAGCGGATCAATTCTGATTTCGTCATGATAACAGAAACACAGAAAGCGACAGAAACGAAACAGAAAAAGAAAAAAGCAAATTGGACTCATGATCCAGGTACGTGCGGTGGCTAGAATGATCCGCTGTCACATCTTCTAGTAATTTTGGCCTTCTCCACTCGATGCAGAAAAGGGCCTGCAGAGGCACGCTCTCGAACAGCACACCAACGCCCCTTGCACTGGCCAGTCAATAGATGCGATGAGCTGTGATGGTGAGTCAAGAATTGAAATAGACATTCTTAGTAGGAGTATTATTAGTATTATAGTATTGGTAGTGACACTTTTTTTTTTTTTTTTTTTTCGCGGAATAATCATTGCTGGCCCCCAACAAACCTAGGAGTAACACAGTCGCCTTGAACTGGAATGGCGATGCCCAGATCCAATCACCGGCCGGCCTGCTAAGAGATTCAGCAAGATGATCGTCCGGAGGGTTTGTTGATTGCTCATCCAAAAACCAGACAGCTCATCGAGCTATTCTTCGCGTAGGAAGAGGGGGTGTGTAAAAGAACGGTACTCCAATGCTCAATGACACCCTTGGGCGCCCAAAGAAGTCAAACACGACCATTTCTGGAAGATACGCCTTTTGCGATGCGATGGTTTGATGGCCAGGGCAGCAGATCTTGAAAAAGCTCGGTCCAGGGCCAATGTACATCACCATCATCATCCTTCATCCTAAACGCCCACTTTCTCACTTAATTTTTTTTTCTTTCTCCAAAAAAAGAAAAAAAAAAAGGGAAAAAAAAAAAGAAAAAAAGTCGAGTCTTTTTGAACTCCCCGCCCCGGGCGATTAATCCTCCCAGCCGCCGCCGCCTCCTCTCTTCCCCTCCTCTCCTCCTCCCACGACTCTTCCTCTCTCTTCCTCCTCCCCTCCTCCTTTCCTCTCTGCGCTCGTCAATAGTCGTCTGTACAACAATTATTTTTCCTTTTCGTCGTTGTAGTTGTTTTCCTTATTCCTGTTGTTGCGGCGCTTCGCTCGTTTCCTCTTTATTCTTAACCCCTCCCCCCCCCTCTCGATTCGAGGGCGTAGGGTTAGCTGTAGGTGCCGTTTGTTGCCCTCTGATTCAACCATCCGCCGCTGATCAAGAGATCTCCGCATCCCTAGGTCGGGAAACACACTGCTGGCCTGCGAAACCACCGTACCACGAATAACGCCCATTATTTTTATCTTATCGCTCCCACAACTCCCTCGGGCAGACGTCCGTTCATTTTTCTTGTCCTCCCTTCTCTCGAGGCGTTCATTGTGTGAGTCGTGCTCCTGTCGAGATCGTCCCTCCGCCAAATCACACCCCTCAGCCCTTCCCCGAACTCCTTACTTTAAACACACCGCCAGCGACCTGCACTGCTCTCTCCCTTGTCCTCTTGGCTTTTGTCACCACTGTCCTGGGTGCAATTGCGTTTTTATAATTGAAGAGGGCCTCCCACCTGCCTGTTCCCCTTCATAAAAAGCCCTCGTGGTTCAACGTGACATGGTGTTCATGATTTCTGACCTGCCTTGTCTCTTGACGATATTAGCCCCGACTTTTTCCCAGCCTGCCCATCATGGCCTTCAAGAATGGGCTGAGTGAGCGCCTCGACGAGCTGCGATTCCCTTCTCCGCGTTCGCCCCCGTCCGAGTCCCCCTTCCCTGGATATAGCTCCCTTTCCCCGGGTCACTCGAACCTGGTTTCGGGATTTTCGCGGCCGGCCGGTGAAGTTCGTGCCAATCTTCAGCGTCGCTTCACCACCGATTCGAGTAAACTCTCCTCATGGAGCTACTTGAACCAGATCGGAGGAGGTGCGCCTCAAACCCCGGATAACTTAGACCTGATGTCATCGGTAAGCTTAGCATCTCCATACGCGGTTCTATCAGCCATACCTTATCGACATTATCCCCCATGTTCTGGCAGCTCGCATATGTTTGCTTCGTAGTTGTGGCCCTGGCGTTTTCGTCACTCAGGGTTCCCTGCTTCCCCTCACTTCACCTTGTAGTCACTGTCATTCATTCACTTCAACAAACTGACCTGCTACCTTGCAGAATACCACCCAGTTTTATAAGTCCCAGCTTGTGAGCCTCCTGAAGTTTACCCCGCTTTCCCCTTCTTCTCACTCCCTTGTGACTGTATGTTTCTGACTCTATTCAGTTCGAGAAGAAGCGTCAGCACATAGAATACATGCGAGAGCAGAAGAAGAGGTTCGAGGAAGACATGAAACTCTTGGATCTACAGCACGAGAAAGAGAAGCAAGAAATGGATCAACTTGCTCGAGACCTTGCAAAGGCAGGTTTGTCTGGACCAGTCAGCGAACCTACCACCCCACCCGAATATCGTGAGAATGGCTTCCCGGGTGGATTCACTCGTCCTACTCGTTTCTCGACCTCTAGCGTCACCTCATCGCCTGGCTTCTTCAATGTCTTTGCCCCCTCTGGAGTGACTTCACCAAGTCAAGTCAACCACGCTTCTGCTCAGACTCCCACGAACAGATTCTCCGTGCACTCTGTTCCTGGCTCTCGTAGAAACTCGGAAAAGGAAGACTTTGGACCAGAACCAGCATCTCCATTCCGTCCTGGACCTTCGTAAGTTGACCTCACCTTCAGCCTGAATTTTGTCTTTCTGTGTGTCTGTGTCTGGGGTGTGCCCCTCTCCCTGTGTGGCTCGACACCACTACGTCAGTGGGAGTGCTCCCACCGGAGACCACAAGAAGACACTTCTATCTCCCTCAATGTCCATCACGCGTCTCTTGCTTAGCGTGTTTCCTTATCCACCTTCACCCCATTACCCCTCAGATATCCTTCACCCGTGTTGTCAATCCCAAAACCCTACTATTACTCGTACTGCGTCCCATTCCATTTACTAACTCTTCTTCAAAGCATTCACCGCTACTCTATGCCTTCAACTGGCATGAATTCTCAATTCCGTCCCAGTATCTCAAGCTTGAGCAACCCATCTGGTCTTGATACCTTCACTGCTGCCAAATATCTGCTTCACAGCGAGGAAGACAGGGCAACTTTGAAGGAGGAAGATCGAATTCCCACTCCTGACATCAAGAGCTATCTCAAGTTGACGGATCCTGACGACAAGTTCCCTACTCTGTCACGCCGGGACGAAGCAGGATTGGTAAGTCTTTTCGCTTTTCTTTTGCTAGAAAAAATTTGATTATTTACTGACTGAAGACCCAGCTTTCTGCAAACTCGGACGCTTTGGACTTGGCAAACTCGCGCACACCAAACCCAGAGTCTTGGAATACCCATAGTCGCCACCGCTCCTCGCACCAGAGCATGCCACAGAACGCTTTGAACATGTTCCGTCTCGACCAGCTTGGAAGCCCAACGAGCGAGAATCATTCCAGCGTAACCAGCTCTTCTCGCCACGCTGCCAGACATTCTCTGGAAGCAAACATGCTGTTCAACGAGGGAAGCCATGACAGCATCGCCCCGGGTGCTTCGAACCGTCCAAATGCCTTGCAGTCGTCCTACTCGACCAACGATGTGCCCACAGTCAAGGGCGAAGGCTATACAGCTGTCACTCCGCCCAAGACCCACGCTGAGCAGTTCCACCAGCACAATGCTAGCTTGGGTCGGATTCCAACAAATGCTGTCAACAACCGCCAGGCTAAAGACTCCCCTGAACGTGACGAAGCGAAGCTCCAAGGCTCTCAAGCCCAGCAGACTACTTTGCAGGCTAGTGCTGCGCCCTTTGGCCCCCAGCTTCCCGCTGCAGTCTCTCAGGGCGGCTCTGTTGCACAAACTCCCCTGGCCTCGTTCCAGACCCCCTTTATGGGTACGGACTCCAGGCGTACATGGGGAACCCAGTGCAGGTGAACGGACAGCTCCAGAACTACAACTCTGCCGCCGCCCCCTACGGAGGATACAACGCTTATGGTAACTATCGGCTCGCTGAAAGCCCAGGCAGGGGAGCTGGAGCTAGCTCTCGCCGAAACGGCGGTGGCGATGCAGACGCTACCCAGCTGTCCCGCTTCACAAACTTTCCCTTGGAGCATTACAAGGGCGAATTGTATGGCCTTTGCAAAGATCAGCATGGCTGCAGATATCTGCAGAGGAAATTGGAAGAGCGCAATCCGGAGCATGTTCAGATGATCTTCAATGAGACTCATCTGCATGTAGTCGAGCTGATGACTGGTTCGTCGATCACCCCTCTGTCAATTCAATTAGTGTGTCTAACTTAAACAGATCCCTTCGGTAACTATCTCTGCCAAAAGCTGCTCGAGTACTCCAACGATGAGCAAAGAACTGCCCTTGTCAACAACGCTGCCCCTCAACTCGTCAAGATTGCTCTTAACCAGCACGGTACTCGTGCCCTACAGAAGATGATCGAGTTTATCTCGACTGCTGAACAGACCGAGACAGTCATCCATGCCTTGGGTGAACATGTTGTAGATTTGGTCCAGGACTTGAACGGAAATCACGTCATTCAGAAGTGCCTGAACCGTCTTTCTGCGGAGGATGCCCAATTCATTTACGATGCCGTTGGTGCTCACTGCGTGGTTGTTGGCACTCACCGCCATGGATGCTGTGTGCTGCAGCGTTGCATTGACCATGCGTCTGGTGAACAGAGAGCCCGCCTGATTGCTCAGATTACGTCGAACGCTTTTGCTCTGGTCCAGGACCCCTTTGGCAACTACGTCGTGCAGTACATCCTGGACCTTGCCGAGCCTCACTTTACCGAGCCCCTTTGCCAAAGCTTTCGTGGAAACATTTCTGCCCTCTCCAAGCAGAAGTTTAGCTCCAATGTCATCGAAAAGTGTCTTCGTACCGCGGAAGTTTCAATTCGTCGTCAAATGATCGACGAGATGCTTTCCGGGCATGAGCTCGAGAAGATGCTTCGCGACAGCTTTGCCAACTATGTCGTTCAGACTGCTATGGACTTTGCCGATGCTGAGACTAGAGCTCGGATCGTTGATTCTGTTCGCCCAATCCTGCCTTCGATTCGCCAGACTCCGCACGGCCGTCGCATTGCCGGTAAGATCATGGCAGCTGATGGCTCTGGCAGAGGAAGTGCCGCCACCAGCGGACAGGTGACCCCGAACGAGATGAATTCCGCCCAGCTCCCAGGTCCCCTTCAGGGACCGCAGAAGCCTTTCATGTATCAACATAACCCTTTCCCGTCTTCCAATGTTGGCTCCCAGTTTGGAAATCAGAATTTTGTGCCTGCTTCGGGCAGCGCTTCCAACCCCCCTCTGGCGGAGCTAGCGAGAATTCTTCTGGTATTTTTACTGCTGCTCAGCAGCCGAACGGCAATCTTGGTGCGCAGAATCAGCTGTACGCATACTTCTGATCTATGGCGCTACATTCCAGATTGCTCGTTCCTGTTCATTGAATTGTACCCATATTTGAGATGATGCTTACGATCTTCATGAATTAACGGCCACCCTGACACATTGTCAGCAAATGGGGGGGACTCGACTTGATACCATAACAAGATCTTATCTTTATGCAAACCGCCTTGCATCTTTCCTGGATTCTTTTGACGATACGATGCAGTCTATGATGAGACATTCTTCTGCATTCATAACTTGTATTTTTTTTTTTTTTCACAATTTGGATGTTCATGCCTACGACGTCTGAATTTTTGATGACAGAAACCTGAGCCTTTGTTTTTTTATCATTTGTCCTTTGATGATTCATCCTGCTTTTCCATTGCACAGCGGCGAGTCAGGCTTGATCTTCATATATGTGCTTTTTTCTCCCAACACGTTCTTTCGTTTTTGAACACCATCTGTGCTTTTAGTTCATTTTTCTTTTGTTGACCTTTCCTTTTTCTCCATTCAAACCATGTTGTGCTGTTTTTTTGCATCAAGAAGCGGCTTTGCATATCCCTATCTAAATTGGTTTATCAATGCTGCCAATTCTTGACTATTTGGGCGACGCAGTGGAATGTAAATAAGGAAGCAATTGTGTGTCATTTGATCTGCCTTCTGTATCCTATGTGGGACAACATGGCTGTATCCATCAATTTCTTCCTATCTGTTTTCACACATCTTGAGATCATTGTTGCATGATTTCTTCTCATTTCAGCGTCTGTTCCAGCAGCACAGTTTAGTAGACTAGATGTACCCATACATTAGGAAACCAGTTTTTTCTGATTTGCATCATCTGTCCTCGAACAATTAAACCCCCCAGATAATTAAATTGGTCTTATACAGATTCCTTGCCTCTCCTTGATTGATTTCGCGTTTGCGCGGTTGCCACACGTGACTTTGCATGTGAACGGAGCAGCGCGTCTTTTTGATATGGAGTAACTTCAAGCCAAGATTCCCATATCCACCAATTCCATGTCGCAAGCATCCCTTTTTAAATTGATATTTCACTGATTACTTATTCTAGGATAAACTGCAATCTTCTATGCTTCCAATAGAAATCAGTCGCTCACTTAGCCAGCAATGGCCCTGTCGAGAAATTCAAACCAGGCAGCTCGCAAGCCTTCTCAGCGTGAGTGACCTTGATATATCCCCATTCGCTCAATCACCGACCGGAGTTGCTGATTTTGTGAAATTTTTATAAACAGCCTGGAATCCCTAGTCCATCAACAGTAGTCGTCCATGGTATATCAGCAACCTGCAAATCGACAATCGTCCGCGCCGTCCTCTCCGCCGCCCAAGTTCCGCATGCCATTGTTCGAAGCACAGAATGTATAACAGGCCGACATCTCCTTACGAAGATATTATGGGAAACGCTCGAGGCGCTGGGGCGGAAAGATGAGTGGGAGAGCTTCGGAAAAGGGCGATGCGAACATGTTAGTTCCCTCGCGGTGCTGCTGTCGGAATGCCTCGCGGAGACACCAGGGAAGAAGAAGGTTGAAAAGTTCGTGCTGGTTTTGGATGGAATTGATAAACAGCGGGAAGCGCCGCCGACGTTGCTGTCGGCGCTTGCGAGGTTGGGAGAAGTGGTAGGTGACTATTGCTGTTGCGCAGGGCTTGGTTCGAATATTTGATTTGCTTACGATTTTCAAAATAGATTTCATCTCTCAGTGTCGTTCTGATCCTTGGTACCACTCCACGACCGCTGTTCCTTCAAGCAGCAGCTATTCCGCATATCCTATTTCCTCCATATACACGCAAAGAAGCAATTGCTATCATTTTGAACTCGGACCCGCCTCCTGTCGCCGGACTGCCACTTGACGTATCCACCAAACTATACCCATTTTTTGTCTCAACTGTATACGACTCTCTGGTCGGGCCTACAGCAAGCTCAATTCCCATTTTCACATCTATTTGCGCGAGGCTATGGCCGCAATTCGTGGCGCCAATTACAAACGGTGAAGCTCCGCCTGGTGATAACCAAGAATGGGACTTTTCGCGGCTCCTGGTTAAGAATCGGTCCATGTTTCGACATTCAGGCGAAGCTGCTCTCGTGCATCATATCGTTACTGAAGAATCCATCCCTGCTGCCAGTGGCTCTGCCGTCGGAAAGCCTTCCTTGGCTGCGGTTTCTGCGCCTTCGCCTCTCCCGACACTGCCTTATTTGCCAACTCTGATTTTGACATCTGCGTATTTGGCTTCACATATCCCCCAGAGACTCGATACGATTTTCTTTTCGAAATTCTCTTCTTCCTCTTTATCGGCGCGGAATAAACGCGCTCATCATCGCCGAAGACTGAAACTCCTATCAAAGGCCCAAGCAGAAGACATCAGCGAAACAAGTAAAGACCCATCAACACCTAGCAAGAGAGGTAAAGGGAAAAGAACAAAGACCCGCATCACCAAATCAACCCTGGAATCCGCCTTTGCTACATCCTCCGCTACCACTTCCGCCGTGGGAGGCGGTGCCGGTATCACTGGCCCTTCGACAATCCTCACAGCCCGTCCCTTTCCTCTGGAGCGGTTAATCGCAATCTACCACGCAATTGATCCTAATCCTCCCGCGAATCCGATCAGACTAGGTGCAATTTCGGATACGATATACGCGGAGCTGGCTACGCTGCGACGACTACGTCTCGTCGTACCTGCTGCAGGTCGAGACAGTCGTTCCGGGATAGGTTCTACTGGAGTGAATAGTGGGAATACGTCTTCCGATGCTGGAGAGAAATGGTCTGTGAATGTTTCGGGGGATTGGATCGGAGAGATGGCCAAGAGTATTGGGGTTGAGGTTGGGGAATGGTTAGCTGGTGGGCTGGACTAATGACTGGACTTCATCTGCAGCGCTTTCATAATACCTTGATTAATCCAGTCACATAGCGTGTTCTAGATAAGATTTCTAGGAATATCGAGAAGTATACAATACCATAAATGATATCCATGCTTATAAACAGACCATGCAGACCATTATTATGTCCATCATTACTATGTTCCCGTATTACCAAATCCATTGATCAACAGCAGCCCGAGCACAAACCAACAAACTCGGAGTCTGAGGACCATAAGAAGACCCATCGCCTAATTCAAAACACACAGAAGTAATGGGATGCGGGTACTGATATTTCGAAAAGGGCGAGGAGACCTGCTCGCCGGTTCGGAGGGAGAATAATTGGATCTTGTTTTCGTCAGAGGCTAGAAGGCAATTTTGTTAGTTAATTTGTTTCTTGCTTTCTTGTGTTGGGCTGCTCGATGGGGAAAGGGCGTTCCTACCACTGGCTAATAGGCCCAGTTCAGGGCTGATGTCGAATTCGGGTATTGCTGCTGGTGAATAATCGCGGAATGAGATGTAAGGTCGTGTAGAAGTGTGTCTCCGATCCATTGGTTTGGGGTTACGTTGTAGACCATTTGGTGGGTAGCGAATATCGTACATCTGGAGCTGTTTTGGTATTAGAATCCCTTGGGTATAGAAAATAGGATAGATGGAGAGATGACATACCGATTTCAATCCCCCCACAACAATCCGATAGGGATCGACCTTTTTTATCTTAGATACGGCATGGGGGTGCTGGAGCCGGGTGGCAGTTCCTCCACTTCGACGGTCGTGAAGGAAGATGGCGGAATCTTTGAGCCCCGCAGCGATTACATCGGAAGATAGCCATTCCACGCTGGTGACGAGTGCATGGGATGAGTCCATACGTCGATGTAGGATTGGTTTTCCTGATACTACGTCGTTGGGGAAGGGTAGTTTGGATAGTGACCAGTGGCTTCCGAAGCCCTCTAATGTGTGTAATCCGTCGGATGTGCCAATTGCGAAGAGCGGTTTGGGGCCTGTTGGGCAGGGAGCGGTGCACCATAGTGATGGAGTGGTGGGGATCTTTACGGGGTGTGAGACTGGTAGATATTAGCGGGATCCTATTGGAAAGGGTGTTTGGGTGCGTACAAAACGGAGGCCATCGATAATCTCCCCCTTCGTCGGGGTCAGGCAGCATTCGTGGCGCAAGGAACGAGTCACCGTTAGGACCGCTATCCATTGCCGCACTGGTCTTGTCAGGTTCAAATCCAGGATGCCAGGCATAAAGATTGACTCACAGTAGATATCCGGTATGGCTTAGTGAGATAGATGCAAGCTATGGAGTCGTCAGTCTTGGTTCTCATGCCAGGATAGAATAGAAATAGGATGAGCTCAGACATACCCTGTATGCTTCCTTGAAAAGAACTCGCTCCATGGTCTGGTTGTATGTCCACCTTTTCTTATCAAAGTCTGGAAAACATACTCTGCGTGGCGATTAGCACGCAAAGATCGGACATTCCATGGCAGAGATGGAGCTCACGAAACAGAAGATTCACCACCACGATAACCACCTTTCCCATAATCAGCAATGGTCCGGATAATACGCAAAATGCTAGACTCACTGGCAATCAAGACTCCTGACCGTTTGTTGCGGAGAACCTGTCTAATAGAATATTCATCCGGCCATGGCTCGAATCGGTGCAATTCCTTTCGGCGCACTTGACTGGCGTATATCAGTCCTTGTTGTTCTTGATGAGCGCTTTTCGATATGCATCGCGTTCCGATCTCTCTCTCCACTCCGATTAGAGGATTTGCCAAGGAGGTAGCTTTCTTGATCTTCTCCTTTGCTACCCTCTGATTGTGTTGGACTTTTTTCTGGTGTTTCTATATAAGAGTTAGTAAAATAGCCAAGTCAAGGCCCGAAAGAAAGTACGACCTCATAGTCTATGCGTCTCCTTTTCACGGCATCCTGCGAATAGTTTGCCCCAGGAGCAGCTTTGTGATTTGCCTGGATTTTGAAGTATTTTTTTTTTCAGGATCTGGTGGTTTTCATTAGCATGAATTTGACATGGCATATTCTCGACACGGATAACTCAAACTGCTATTGAACGATTTGGAATCGTCACTTACCAAAGTAAAATCCAGGAATTTCGCGATTCATCGTTTATATAATAGCTCAGATAGAGTCAAGCTCAATTAGCTAAAAGTTGTATAGCTCCTAATTGATTTTCTGAATGAGAAGGTCAAGAAGATATTGGGATGCACCGCCAATGGCATACACATGACATCAAATCGGAGAAATTGGCCACAACACTTTCAAAAGATGGGATTTATCTGCATTTTTGATACATATCTGAGGAACTCCGCTTAGACTTCACAAACAGACGATAAAACAGAGTCTGGATGCTCGTTGGTTTTCATGTTGGAATGTTTTGGCATCCGAGGGAGATTTTGGCGGCGATGACGCTTTGAGGGTCTATGTTTATGTAAGCAACCAGAGGAGGTTCTGATTGGTTGGAACTTTTGTATATAAAATGGAGAGTTGATGTCAGAATAACCCCAGGTGTGATATTCTGGGTTTGGTTTCATGGTATGGGTTAAGATAACGAGCCATCTAAAGTTTCTACTGTTTCCTTGATGTATTGGAATAGAATTATCGTTCCACAAAGACCTATGCCTTGGTACTTGGTGCGAAGTATATAAGCATTCCCAAGGATGAAAAAGCAAACTTTGCTTCTACGTTCCGTTATGCATTGTAAGGCAGTATATTTTCTTGCAATATGTTATCTATACCACATGCAGCTAGCAGTAGCTATTGTGAAAAATATCTATATCTTAATGACTTGCCGGAGAACTTGTAACAAACCAGAGTCACAGTTTATTTCTTGGCTTCTATTGTCTACCGCTCGAAGAAGCAGGCAAAACTGAGTCAGAAAGATACCAAATCCTAAAAAAAAGCATTGGATACTGTATTTCTGGCCGTTGCAGCGAATCGGGGGTCGAGTCGAGTGCTGTGTGTTGTGTGCTATGTACTTCCTTGAAGTTTCCTGACCGAGACTGATGATACAGCGGAGCTTCATTGTCCAACTTGATGGTATGGGAAAGAACGATTGAAGGAAACGCAATGATATTATTGTTTGTAAGAATGAAAAACATGGTATGGTTTGAGGCTTCCTGCTATCGTTGGTTTTTGACATGAGATATTGCCTATGGGACAAAATGCTCAGAAGTCAGTGTATTTTCTCCTGAGATAGGACTCATGGACTCATCAGAATGGGCTTTTATAATAGGTGCATCCTACTAGATGGCCTATTAGAGAGCAGATGGCATAGATGCTTCTTGTTGGAGACTTGTTTGTCGTTCAGCAGAGATGGCAGCCCGGGGCGTTTGGCCAAAAAGGAAATAGCCTGCAAAGGGAGAGCATACAGACTCGTATGGCAGAACCCAGCAGAGAAGCCTCGAGATAATCCCGTAGTTACTCTTCCTTTCCCCCTCTTTATCCTCGACCACGAGAAGCAGGGTCAGCTTCCCCCGACAATTCCCATTTCCACGATGGGAAGGCGTTTCTCCTCAGCTGGCGGTACTTGCCATCTGGTCCTCCTTGAAGGGCAGCTGTTTTATGTCAGTGTTTCCCTTTCTGCATTTTTTCCTGCCTTCATCGAAACCTCCTGCCATTTGACCTTGCGCTCCTTCCAGCTGCTGACTATAGTCCCTGGTCTACTTATATCGCAGATGTCCTTTGGTTCTCAGCTTCATGCCTATACATCTTGCATTCGTGTCTGTATTACCACTTCAGTGACATATACCTATACACTTTAGCTTTTGGCCTATTCCCTGCTACTTTCAGTATTTCCAATGTCCGACAATACAGCCTCAGGTCCTTACAGGGCTCGTGCCAGTCAGGACAAGTCAGCGACCGGCAGCGGCAAAAATCCATTTGCCTCCGCCTCATCTGACGAAAAGAGAGCATCCAGCGACGATGAAGTAGATATGGATATGGACAGGCTCATTGACGAGTTAGAATCAATGGATGGAAATGGAAATATTGACGAAAGACTAGAAGAATCAGAAGAATCTATCAGTTCCGGTTATATCCTCGAAGAGCTGCTTCAGACGAACTTGCAACACGGCCTCAGCGACAGTGAAGTCATAAATCGCCGGAGAAAGTATGGTCTCAACAAGATGAAGGACGAAAAAGAGAATCACATTCTGAAGTTCTTTTCTTTCTTCGTTGGACCAATCCAATTTGTTATGGAGGTATGCTAGGCCTTTCTGGTTCTTGAATCTGAAATGAAACTCATCGTGTCTCTGCAAATAGGCTGCTGCAATTCTGGCCGCTGGTCTCCAGGACTGGGTCGATTTCGGTGTCATATGCGCCCTGCTTCTTCTAAACGCCTTCGTCGGCTTCGTTCAAGAGTTTCAAGCTGGATCAATCGTGGACGAATTGAAAAAAACTTTGGCTCTCAAAGCTTCTGTTTTACGCAACGGAGAAGTAATTGAGATAGATGCCTCGGAAGTCGTCCCGGGAGACATTTTGAAGATTGAGGAGGTATCTCTAAAGCTCATCCACAAATATATTGTGCTCTTCTAACTCACTAGTAACAGGGAACTATTGTTCCAGCAGATGGCCGAATAATGACCGATATTTCCTCCCTCCAAGTGGACCAATCTGCTATCACTGGCGAGTCCTTAGCAGTTGATAAACGCAAAGGCGATACTTGCTACGCATCATCTGCTGTAAAGCGTGGAAATGCGTTATTGGCCATCACAGCTATTGGCGACAATACGTTTGTTGGGCGTGCTGCTGCTTTGGTCAACGCTGCTTCCTCCGGTACTGGTCATTTTACAGAAGTGCTCAATGGAATCGGCGCGGTCTTACTGATTCTTGTGGTCATCACTTTGCTCGTTGTTTGGATCTCATCTTTCTATCGCTCAAATAGCATCGTCACTATCCTTGAGTTCACACTGGCCATCACTATCATCGGCGTCCCTGTTGGTCTCCCTGCTGTTGTCACTACGACGATGGCTGTCGGTGCCGCATACCTGGCGAAGAAAAAGGCCATTGTACAAAGGCTGTCGGCTATTGAGTCTCTGGCTGGCGTTGAGATTCTATGCTCAGACAAGACAGGTACATTGACAAAAAATAAGCTTTCCTTGTCCGAGCCTTATACGGTGGCTGGAGTCGACCCCAATGACCTTATGTTGACTGCATGCTTGGCCGCCTCACGAAAGAAAAAAGGCCTAGATGCAATTGACAAAGCTTTTCTTAAGGCACTCCGCGCCTACCCTAGTGCCAAACGTGCTCTTGTCCAGTACAAAGTGCTCGAATTTCACCCCTTCGACCCTGTCTCCAAGAAAGTCACTGCTCTGGTCGAGTCTCCACAGGGCGAACGCATCATTTGTGTTAAAGGGGCGCCATTGTTTGTCTTAAAAACTGTCGAAGAAGACCATCCAATTCCAGAGGAGATCGACACGGCATACAAGAACAAGGTCGCTGAGTTTGCGACTCGTGGTTTTCGCTCACTCGGTGTTGCTCGCAAACGTGGTGAGGGTCAATGGGAGATACTTGGTATTATGCCTTGTTCTGATCCCCCACGTTATGATACCGCAAAGACCATCAACGAGGCAAAGACCTTAGGGCTTTCCATCAAAATGCTTACAGGTGATGCTGTCGGGATCGCTCGAGAAACTTCTCGTCAGCTGGGCCTCGGAACAAACGTCTACAATGCAGAACGTCTCGGTCTTGGGGGTGGAGGCACGATGCCTGGATCTGAGGTTTATGACTTTGTCGAGGCTGCTGATGGATTTGCAGAGGTTTTCCCACAGCATAAATATAACGTCGTGGAGATTTTACAGCAACGTGGATATCTTGTTGCCATGACGGGTGATGGTGTCAATGATGCCCCGTCACTCAAAAAGGCCGACACTGGAATTGCAGTTGAGGGCTCTTCAGACGCCGCCCGCTCTGCTGCAGACATCGTCTTCCTTGCACCTGGATTATCTGCTATAATCGATGCATTGAAGACGTCACGGCAGATCTTCCACCGGATGTATGCGTATGTCGTCTACCGAATTGCGCTATCACTGCACCTTGAGATATTCTTGGGCCTTTGGATTGCGATTATGAACGAGAATCTGAATCTCCAGCTCGTTGTCTTCATAGCAATCTTTGCGGACATTGCAACACTGGCTATCGCTTACGACAATGCCCCATATTCCAAGACTCCTGTGAAGTGGAACCTCCCCAAGCTCTGGGGCATGTCCATCGTGCTTGGCATTGTCCTAGCAATTGGGACATGGATCACACTCACCACAATGCTGACGGGCGGCCACGATGGAGGTATCGTGCAGAACTTTGGAAGACGGGATGAAGTTCTATTCCTCGAAATTTCACTGACAGAAAATTGGCTTATTTTCATCACGCGTGCCAATGGTCCTTTCTGGTCATCACTCCCTTCATGGCAACTCACAGGAGCTATCCTGGTAGTAGACCTTGTCGCAACGTTTTTCTGTATTTTTGGCTGGTTTGTCGGCGGTCAGACCTCCATTGTTACTGTTGTCCGCGTCTGGATCTTCTCTTTTGGTGTCTTTTGCATCATGGGCGGTCTTTACTATCTGCTGCAGGGTTCTGTCGGATTTGACAACATAATGCATGGGAAACTCCCTAGGGGTAGTGCAAAGCAGCGCTCTCTGGAAGACTTTGGTAAGATAGCTTAAAGCCCCCTGTCTGTGGCTTTTGTGACTAAATTTGCTCAGTGGTTGCATTGCAGCGGGTGTCAACCCAGCATGAGAAGAGCGAGGAAGCGTCAAAGGTTTAGTCTGTTTATTATATACCACCCTTTCTATCTTAGGGTACGCATTTGCGATTTCTATGAAAGCTACGATAAGCTTCCTACAACATCCAATCGCTCTCCTGGTTTTGTACTATTTCTTGCCGGCGTACCTCTTGAAATTAGTTCAAGTTGTCGTTACGCTTTACTTCCCACCCATCCTTTTTGTTTTGATGTATTTCTTTTCGTCTTTCACTGATCTCCATAGTATAAGTACCGGCAACTGCAGGTCTTAGCTTTATGTGGGTGGCGGCATCAAGTAGTGTTCGAATGGTTTATTAAGGATCATCTTACTTTATAGATTGTTAGAAATGAGAGTGCATAAGCCATTGGTGTCATAATTTATGCTCCCAGAACGATGCAGCATGTCCACCTGAACATTGTAGATGCCTCTTAAAGTGGAGTGATAGCGCATCTTAGGGTCCAATGGTCTCGACCTCAACCGAAGCTTAGCGCCTTTCCCCACAAAGTGTACATACATACTTAGCATGTTGGTACATATTCCGTACTACTTTATTTATATAAATGGCATCAGTTTGGTAACTACAAAATGGCTAGATACTAGAATGCTATAGATAATTAGAGAAATTAAACTAGACTGGCTAGTAGCTAGGTTGGTTCCCCGGGTAACTTCTCATGAGAATCTCTCCGAATCCCACCCTTTTCTCCCCTTCCGTCCGAGACTCTAGATTACATGGGGTAGTATGAGGTGACAGATCAGAGTAGCACCGCTTGGGAATATACATGGACAAAAAGAAATATGCAAAGAAATCGACGTAGGTTGGGTTTATAAGAAAGGAAAGGAAAAGAAAAAGATCGTTGAGAGCGGGTCAAGTAAAAGTATGTGCAATAGTGAATAACGACTACGACTTGGAAGTCAAGAAGTCGGCAGCCTGTGATTGAGATAACACGGTTAGCAGTCTATATATATGCATTGTCAAGAATGTTCGGAACTCACCTTGTCGATGTTATAATCGAATTTCTCCAAGGCAGAGAGCGACTCGTCACGGGGAAACCCATGCCGGTCAATCGCTGAAGGATGAAATCATCTCCATCTTGGTCTCCCTTCAGCGCCCAGCCCGGCTCCTTATGATCACTGGCTGGGGTAGCCGCGTTTCCGGGGGCACCGACATTGTCAAGGGGCGCGAAAAGAGCTTCCCAGTCATGGGCTTCGGGCTTGGAATTGGGATCCGCTGGAGGTGCCACAGTCTGACCACCGGCTCCAGGAGATGATCCGTTGGTGTTATTGTCAAAGTTAAAGAACTCCGAGGCCGCATTTCCACCAGTAGGGTTTGGTGTGATGACCTTCTGCTGTGATGGAGAGTCAAAGGAAAAGTCGAAGTCCCCGGCAGTCTTCTGATCAGGTCCATCGGAATCAGAGTCATCATCTTCAGCCTCCTTTGCCGGAGCTAGATCGAGACCAGCAAAAGCAGCCTCGAAATCGGGAGCCCCTGTCTTGTTTCCACTAGCAGATGCCTTTCCTTTATCAGCACTGTCCCGCTGTGGCTCGCCGTTGATAATGGGGGCACCAGTTGTTGATTCCACTGAATGAGGAGCATCGGGAGCAGTCGTAGGGTCTGCACGATTTGGCACAAGGCCATTGAATTCAGGTGGCACATCACCTGATCCCTGCTTTGGGACGCTTTCGTCGTACTTTGGTGGACTGTTTTGAGACCCGGCATCAGGAGGCTGGCCGGAGGGTGATGCGATTCCCGGGGCGGGGAAAGCCGCCAGTTGAGACGCATCGATCGACGCGCCCTTCTGTGCCTCCTGGGGTTGTGGCGGGGCAACGGGTGTGAAGTTGTCATCGAATCCCATGGGTGCTTCATCATCCGTGCTATCATCATCGTCATCATCAATCTCCCGAATTGGGGGAAATTCGCCACCGGCACCAGCAGCGGCAGGTGATGCTTCGGTTTCTTTACCGGCTCCTGAGCCTTGCTTCATGGAAGCAAAAGCCTCATCGAAATCATTTGCCTTCTGGGACGGAGAACGCTGGCGTGCTATACCGCCGAATAACTCATCGAAACTCTGTTCCTTGGACTCTGCTGGCTTAGCGTCGCCGGTACTAGTAGGTGAGAGGGCACTCCCGGGCTGCCCAGTGGAAATAGGCGGGATTTCAGGGAATCGCGTCTGCGACTCCTCCGTTTCATCGAAAGGGGATCGAGGGGCAGTCCCCTCTGCCGGAGTGCCAAACCCAGAAGTGTCAGGGCCCCCAAATCTACTGCCAGGTGGCGAGACTTTAGTAGAAGAGGTCATCGACTGTGAATCACCAAAGGGAAGATAGCTCGGTGTCAGCTGCCGGGATTGGGCTGGAGGTGGAGGCTCAGACCCAGCGGGAGCAGTGGGTGGTGGCGACACAGAAGGTGTTGGGGCACCTGAGGTAATAGGAGATTTGGCCGAATTCTGCTGGGGCACCGAAGGAGACTCAGCGCGGAATGAAGTGGCAGGCGGGGGAGTAGCGGTCGAAGGAGATCCAAAGGATGGACCAAACAGGCTATCAAAGGCACTTCGGGTGTCGTTCGAAGATTGAGGGGACAGTACATTGTCACTAGAGCCTGTCGCTGTCCTTCTGAAAAATGGATTTGTATTACTGGCAGTCGATAAAGCAGGGCTGGTGACAGCCGGAGCACCGCCTCCAGAAGCTGGGCCTTCATCAGACTCCGGGTGGACTTCCTTTTCAGCACTCTCAATTTCCCCCTGGATCTTGTCCCGCTCGCCTTCTACCGTTGCGAGCTGTTTTTTGTTAATGGCAACAAGGCCTTTCTGCTGTCTCGCACCGGACCGCGCTTTTTCGAGTGCTGGCTTTAGCTGGGCAACAATGGCATTGGCCTGACGAATCTTTTCCTTCAAGCTTGCATTTTCTTGTTGATCAGCAGTCAGGGCAGCGGACACCTGATCATATTGGGTTTGCAGATCCTGCCTGCTGCCATCGATCAACGCGAATTCTTGCTGCAGCTTGTTGGTCTCAGCCCTAGAAGCATTGAGACGCTCCTCGAGAGCTTTAAAGTTCTTGACCTCCTGCTCATACATTGTTCTAGCCTGTGCAAGTCTGGCCTCGAAATCGCGCTTCTGCTGGGAGGTCTGGGACAAGTTTTGTTCCGCAGATGTCCTCTTCGACTGAACATTCTGCATCTCGTTTGCCAACGAACCGACCTGGTTAGAAAGATTGGCAAGGTCCGTAGTCTCGGTTGTCAACTTCTTGGACTCTTCTGGGTCATTGTCACCAAGGAGGTCATCTGCTGGTGGAGGAGGCGATCGAACAGTAGGTGGGGCACCAGAGGAAGTTCCAGTGACCTGGGGCTGCAGACTTTGCCCAAACGAGGAGGAAGGAATGAAAGGCTTGAAAGTCGTTGATGTGCCCGGCCTAGATGGTGACCCCGGGGGATGGAATGGTGTGTTCGAGCCTCCTGTGGACTGCGGTATCTGGGTGGGAGCAGATTGTGCTGGAGCGGGTGGTGCGAGTGAGTCGAGTCCGAACAGATCGTCGGCAGCAGACCGTGGGGTTGGAGCAGGAGCGGGGGCCGGAACGGGAGCGGGGGCTGGCACAGCAGCAGGAGCAATCTGCCCAGCGGCCTGATGGCGCATGCTTGGAGGGATCAAGGCGGGAGGGAGTGCCTGTGGCATCGGACCCTTTCCGCTGCGCTGTTGCCGAACAAGATACATAGCAACGGCAAACTCATCTTTCGTCAACTGCCCGTCCGCGTCAATATCCGCAAGATCCCAAATTTGGGCCAAGGTTTCCTCGGGCAAGTGTGCATTCATAAAGAATGCGACAGCCTGGTCACCGCTGATCATGCCAATCTTCGCCGTGTCAACTGTCTCGAAAATGCCATCGTAATGCACCTTCTCTTGAGGTGTGACGAGCCAATCTCCACCAGTGGGTTGCGCAGACAATGGCGAGAATTGCGGTCTGCTGACTGGGCTCTGGGTTCGCTGGGGGCCCGTGAACTGTTTCGGAATGGCGGGCACAGGGGGGGACATCAAGGCCCGGACGAGAACCAACGGAGGAACGAGCTGGACCTCTTCGGGCTGCGGCTTCATAAAATCCGGGGGCAATGTCTGAGGAATACCTCGCATAGCACCCGATTTGTAAGAGGTCAAGAGGTGCATGGCAATGATGAACTCGGTCGTATCCAGGGCCCCTCGTTGCTTCGTGTCCGACAAATTCCATATCCTGCCTAGAATCTCGTTTGGTAGTCTCGCACGTTCGAAAATTTGTTTTGCAGTTTCACCTGTACCCAAGATTGTTAATCTGAAGTCCGAATCCAACAGCTGGGGGAGATAACGTATTCGGGGACATGCCTGCAATAACCCCACTTCTGTTTACGTCCGACTTCTCAAACAAAGATGTGAACTTGTTGACATCATCAGGATTCAGGGGAGGCACTCGGATAGGTCCGCCGGCACTTGGGGGAGGGCTGGTCGTGCCCGCATCACGGGGAGCTGGAGAAGTGTCTACTACGATGCCGTCGAACCTAGGCAGCGGTCCGGCTAGAGATGAGAGCAAAATGTCAGCACTTCGGTCATTTCCCCAAGATTCTGACCAAGTTACGACTCACGCTGCAGCGCCAATTCCTCTGTAGGCGGGAAGCCAGCTTGGGCATGGCCGATCAGTCTCAGCACAACACTAAACCCGGCCGGGGTCAGGAGCCCCCTGTTCTCTTTGTCGGCAATCTGCCATATCTGTAGAGCGACACAAAAAATGCTATTAGCCAGACAGATCCGACAACAAGACCGTAGGTGCGCCCATGTTGTATAGCGCTCGACGTACCAAACCGAGAGATTCCGGGGGAAGTTTCGTCTTCTCGAAGAAGGGGACGGCAATTTCGCCCGTGATGACGCCGAGGTTGGTTGTGTCTGCGGCCTGGAAGAGCTGGTAGAAGATCCGTTTCTCTTCCGGCGTCAAGTTCAAATTGGGTTGTCGCGTCGCTAGAATTTGTTGAAAAGAGATCCGTCAGCTCCGCCCATTCCAAGTCATGTTGTATCCCGGTGTTGTCCTTCTCCTGATGAAGCTTCCCCCGCGACCGTTGCTTTGCACTGATTGACTATGCAAAAAGATAAAGATAAATATAAGAAAGGACTCACCATTGTCAGCCATGATTGAAGCTCAGGAGGAGCACGCCTCCCCTCTTTCTAAAGTCTACCCCACGATATCAGGTGTGTTTCCGACAAGACAGCGAGGCGGAGTTGCTGTCAGTCGAACCAGAAGATGATGCCACGGACAATACGGATGGTCCAAGCGCCAGCTTGAGAAGGTGACGGAGCAAAGGGCCGGACGGCCAGAGGATGGAGAAAGAAGATATAAGTCCCGAGTAGATAGCAAGGGGATGAAGATGAATTCAATCAAACAGGGGGATGTTCGACTAGTTGCTATGGCTTGCGACAAGGAGAGGGAGGGAGGTTTGGGTTTGGGTCCGGGGGGGGCAGCAGCAGCCGCAGCGGCAGCTTTAGGGTGGGCGGTCAAATAATCCACACCTGCTTATTCACCCACGTTGTTTCTGATGGCTAAGACACATGCATACATACATCTACATGTAGGTCAAATGGAGCCGCTTTTTTGCTGCATATACTCGACTGTGGATTTCTGGAATTGTACTTATATAATGGCTGCTCCTCTGAGAATAGCTGTAGCTACGGAGTGGTTCATGATCGGCTAGAGTACCAGGTGCGAGCTACCGACATCGTGGATTCTCTCTTTTTATTAATTACAACCATTTTAATTCTCAAAAAAGTTTTGCGTATGTGAACGAGCGGTAAATTCATCGCTGCTTCGGGGATATTAAAAATATATCGAACAAAAAAGAAAACAGAGTTTGTGCTAAGCCAATTTTCTCTCCTATTTGCATGAACCCAGAGCCGCGCTGGCAAATCGCCTGTACCCAACACAACATGGAACCAACAAACGGGAGGAGAACTGGCAGCCACGGTATCAGGGCGAACCATTGAATTTCATGGCGTCTGTGGGTCCTGCCAAACAACACACTCCATCTAGTACTCGGCCTCAACCTCCTCTTCCTCCAAGGAGTCGCTGGCGACCTCCTCGTAGTCACGCTCCAAGGCAGCCAAGTCCTCACGGGCTTCAGAGAATTCACCTTCCTCCATACCCTCGCCAACGTACCAGTGAACGAAGGCACGCTTGGAGTACATGAGGTCGAACTTGTGGTCGAGAGCAGACCAGGCCTCGGCGATGGCGGTGGTGTTGGAGAGCATGCAGCTATAGAATGGTCAGCATTTATTTTTCTTTTCTTTCTTTTCCCAGTAGATATTATTGCATAAACATACACGGCACGCTCAACTTTGGCAAGGTCGCCGTTGGGGACCTGGCGAGGGGGCTGGTAGCAGATACCAATCTTGAATCCAGTCGGGCACCAGTCGACAAACTGGATGGTACGCTTGGTCTTGAGGGCGCTGACGGCTTTGTGGGTATCCTGGGTGACAACATCACCACGGTAGAGCAGGCAGGTAGCCATGTACTTGCCGTTACGGGGGTCACACTTGACCATCTGGTTGTTGGGCTCGAAGCAAGACATGGTGATCTCGCTAACGTTGTTGGACTCGTGCGCGGCCTTGGAGGCACCGATGACGGGGGAGTAGGCAACCAGAGGGAAGTGAATACGAGGGTAAGGCACCAAGTTGGTCTGGAACTCGTTCAGATCAACGTTGAGAGAGCCATCGAAACGCAGGGATGCGGTAATGGACGAGACAACCTGGGCAATCAGGCGGTTGAGGTTCTCAAAGCTGGGGCGCTCAACACCCAAGTTGCGGCGGCAGATGTCGTAGATGGCTTCGTTGTCGACCATGAAGCTGCAGTCGGAGTGCTCCAGGGTGGTGTGTGTGGTCAGGATGGAGTTGTAGGGCTCAACGACGGAGGTGGCGTTCTGGGGGGCAGGGTAGACACAGAATTCCAGCTTCGACTTCTTGCCGTAGTCAACGGACAGGCGCTCCATCAACAGAGCACCGAAACCAGAACCAGTACCACCACCGAACGAGTGGAAGACCAAGAAACCCTGGAGACCAGCACAGTTGTCGGCCACGCGGCGGACCTTGTCAAGAACGGAGTCGATCATCTCCTTGCCGACGGTGTAGTGGCCACGGGCGTAGTTGTTCGAGGCATCCTCCTTGCCGGTAATCATGTTCTCGGGGTGGAAAAGAGAGCGGTAGGTACCGGTACGGACCTCGTCGACGACGTTGGGCTCGAGATCGGCGTAGATGGTACGGGGGACGTACTTGCCCTGGCCTACACCCAAGATTGCACGTCAGATGGACACGGCCACCAGTAGTGGGAGAACACAGAAAAGCATCACAACATACCAGTCTCGGAGAAGAAAGTGCTGAAGCCATGGTCAGGGTCCTGAGACTTGCGCTCCTCAGTCAAGTAACCGTCGGGCTATACAGCAAAACCAGAATGATCAGTCAATTCTCTCATACACGGAAAAGGGGCGCGCTACGCGGGGGAAGCGGTCAAGATAACAATCATCACACATACCTGAATACCGTGCTCAAGACAGTAGAGCTAAAGGAAAAAATAACAATGTCAGTCCAATGTGTCTCTTTCATCCCATCATTCGACTTTTCTTCCTGATTTCATCATGTGGTCAAAGTATTACCTCCCAGCAGGAGTTGGCGATTTGGCAACCGGCCTGGCCAACTGTGACAAACAAACACCAAACATTAGTAACACGACATTAAAACGAGGTTTTAAGGGTCTTCAGAAAGTAAATATAAAAGCATACCGTTCAAACTGATAATTTCTCTCATTTTGGCGAGTCGAATCAATGGGTTTCAGATCCCAGAGGTGAGGAATGTGAGGATCACGGAGGGGGAGGAGAGGGTAAAAAAAGAAAGGCCCAAGACGATCTGTACGGTTTTGTTTCAGGGGTAAGTAACCGACCACTGAAAGAAAAAAAATAACAGTGGGAGCCGGAGGGGGAACAAAAAAACAAAAAGGAAAAAATAGATAAATCAAAAGTCTGCGAATGGGGGGGGACAGCAACACTCACCTCAAGGGACGACGATGATTGATGAAAAAGAAGAACGAGGTTGATGATTGATGATAATAACGAACACTAATAATCGCCAGGTCGATCCAATTTGTTGTGGACAACGCAGTCACCCCCGACGAGTGCGCTGTCAACGCATCAACAGGCGTTCCCCCTTGTTGATCCGTCCGTTGGGTCGCGTTCTGGCCACCAGCCCTTCTGATTGGCTGACTGTGCCTGCCCCGTGACCGCCTTCCCGCCGGCCGATTCGGGCCTGGTCCCGTGACTTGAGCCAACGGTGCTGACTCAGGGCTTAGTCATTGGATCACGTGTTGATGACGGCATCTGGATTGGAGCTTCGAGATGCGAGATCATGACGGCGACAACGACATCACAAGACTGCCGTTGAGAGGATCAGGTATGTATTATTTCTTATTTATATATAGCTAAATTTGAGCTTGGTGGAATATACGGTCTGTACAGCCATATCTAGGTTGGTTGCACGAGTTCATACTTGTACAAATGAGTCCAGAATTGATAATGCATTTACATGTTTGTACAACATTCTATGCTATTGTTCATCTATTCAGTATCTTCAATTCAACTCCAGGTATCTAACACTTATCAGATACGTCCAACCCAACTGAAACGCTTCATAAACAACATGGTCATCTAAGCTGTTCTACCCCCTCATTCAAGGCAGCTATCACCTACCACTCAATATGCATCTTCCCCTATCTTTCTCCCTTCTCTGCTTTCTCCTCTCTCATTCAGTCTACGCCAATGTTGAGAAAACCATCTTCCTGGCCCCTTCATCCGCTATAATCCCCTCATTGGACCCAACCCTAGATGACCTCGGCCTGGAAAGACTATCACCACTGAATCCAGTTCTCAGGACGAATCTCAACGCATCCTTCCCAACCACAGAAGCGCCCTTGGGAACGGATTCATGGTTTTTCCTCGAAAACCTGAACCCAGGTCAGCGATATGAAGTGAGGATATGCTGGTTGGCGTCTGTACGTCCTTTTTTCCCCCTCCAGTTCCTCCTCCGTCCTGCCTTATTGATAATATCACAGCAACCAACTTCCTTTACGCTATCAACTCACACCCTAGCAAACACAATCGAAACAAACTCGCTCTTCACCCCTCTCACCATCTTCTCCGCAGCCCGTCTCGCCTCCCTCGAGAATCCTACTCGCCCAAACCCCATCCCCCGAAACCCTCCCTCCCGATCAAAAGACGCTTCATCGGCTGATCCCGCTCCAACATCCGACTCTGTCCTTTTCCTGCGCATTCAATCCGTAGCAGACTACTTTTCCGCTGACCCAGCCTTGATGGAGACCGTCCCACCTGTCCTAGTAGACATTATTCTGGATCCGTTCCTATTGAATGTTTTCCCAAAGTCGTTAGTTCCTACGGCGTGTTGGGTGACAGTCGTGGCTGGGTTGGCGTTGGTGGTTGCTCGCTGGGTGTCTGCAGAGTTTGGGAGAGTCATCAGTGCCGAAGCAAGCGCTGATACGAAACCGGGGAGTAAGAAGGAGCGGTAGACTACCTATATTTCAGCTTGAGATAGAAGCGTATTTCTGTACTATTATGTTATACATTTTGGCTAATATATTTGATTGGATAAGGAAAGAAATCAAAGACCTGAGATCGCATAAATCATATAAATCCGCTGAAGTCAGATGCAACCCTTGATTGATTAGTATATATAGCACTTTTCAAACGAACCATTTCGGCACCGTAGAAAAATTTTGTAGATTCAAGCAAATTGCATCCAAAATCTCAATACAGACAATCAAAAATTAAACACCAACACGATCACTATAGCCAAAATCGACAACACAAGGGGGAATTAATATAGGCAGTGGGGAGAGTCGTAATAACAATAGGTACTGAATGCAGAACTCCAACCATCCAAAATCGTATGTATCACCAGCACACCACCGAAAGTTCATTGACCAAAAGATAAGAGATCCATCATCGTCCACACATTTCAATGGCCATCGGTAGGCCTCATTAGATAGTAAGATAGATATGCCATGTTTTATAGATCGGGCTTAATCTTCAAAGAAATTGAGGACGGCTCGGATACCCTTAGATCCAAGCCCATGAGGCGGGTAGCAAATATACAGAGGGTCGTCCTTTGCACCAAGTTTGGCACGGAACTCGCTCTTGCGCACAAGGTGGAACTGGTTGGCCAGGGTCTCGTATGTGTGCTGCAGCATCTTCATCTTGGTGCCATGCATGTTGTGGCCTGGCGTGAGGGTGCCCGTGGCGCCGGCACCGAAAGTCAAGGATTTGACGCCTGACTTAGCAGCGGTCTGGATGGCGCGGGTGACTATATGCTCAATGACACCATTGGGGCAACCCGGGAAGTCGAGACTGTATTTGACCTGCATGCCGTGGGAGGGCGACAACATGGCCAGGACGACAAATGCACAGATAGTACCAGACTTGTCGACAGCATAGAAGTACCATCGGTGCTGGTAATCTCTCCAGGGGCGGATTTCAGACAAATGCACCTGAGTGCCCTTGCGGTTGGAGAGCCAGTCCTGAATCCGCTTGTCGATCTTCTCACGAATTTCATCGGAAACCATCTCTCCTTGGCTCACCGTCACAATCTTCACGTTCTCGTTCTCTGCGTGACGAATCTTCCGGGCTATCTCTCCATCAGATGCAGCTTGATTGCGTGATGGATCCACACGTTCCTCGGCGATACAGGACAAGCTCCGCCAGCCCAGCTTTTCGCCCAAGATAGTCTCTACCTCGGGGGAGCACAGAATCCAGATAGGCTTGAACTTGGTGTCCCGTTTCATCCACTGTAGGAATTGGTTGATAGTGCGACTGTACTGGCTAGGATCGCACAGCGGGTTTCCGGGAACTATCACATAGTTGCTAGAGCTAGGCACGTAGGCAAGCGCCGCTCCTGTATTCATATCCCGCCAGATCTTGTAGCGTTCGTCACCCCAGGACGTAGCTGTGGCATCTCCGTAGTTAGCGACGAGGTTTTCTAGCGGCTGGAGTTGGCTGCTGTCTACAGCATTGGGACCAATCTTCTCGTGTCGCCACGGAGGCTCCAGAGTCGACGATTCAGGGTGTCGCAGCTGCACCGTGGGCGGCTTGGCTGGGAAACTCTTGGGGTCACGGTGGAACATCGACGCAAGACGAATATTTCCCAATTTTAGTATGAGCATTAGAAGGCGCTCCAACCCAATACCCGCACCGGCGTGGGGCGGTGCTCCCCAGCGGAAACCCTCCATGTATTCTTCCATAGATTCGGGGTTGATTCCAACCCGGCGCATGTTTTCCTCCAACAAGTGAGGGTCGTGAATACGCTGACCACCGGAGACAATTTCCTGGCCACGTACAAAGATATCAAATGAATTGGTGAAGCGACCGTCCTCCGGATCTGGCATCGTATAGAACGGACGGGCACTAGTCGGGAATTTGTCGAGGATGTAGTAATCGGTGTGATACTTCTCCTTGATCAACTCACCAAGGCGGATCTCATCCCTGGTAGAAAGATCCTCGTCTTCGGGCAGTGGGTTGCCGTCCTCGTTAAGCCATCCCGACTCGTTGAGAATCTTGATACCATCTGCGAATCGGATGATAGGTGTCTCGTCCAACCACACCAAATCCTCGGAAGGAAATTGTTGCTTGACAATCTCAACCTCACGGCGGTGGCGGCTGTAGACTCCTTTCAATATACTCTTGATTGCAGCGTCCAATACATCAAGCATTTCGTGGTAATGCTCTTCGATTGCCATCTCCAGATCCAGCCCGGTGTACTCGGTCAAATGACGATGAGTATTGGAATTCTCCGCACGAAACACGGCACCAATCTCGTAAACTCGGCCAAAATCGGCAGCAATGGCCATCTGCTTGGCTAGCTGGGGAGACTGGGCCAGGAAAGCATTGCGGCCAAAGTAATTAACCTCGAAAACACTGGCACCAGACTCAGTGGCCGCTCCTTGCAACTTGGGAGTATGGATTTCAACGAAGCCCTGGCCGTCGAGGGCCGTTCGAAACAGATTGGAAAGTCCTGATTGAATTCGAAAGATGGACTGTGAAGTTGGAGTCCGTAGATCTAGAAGGCGGTTTGTCAGGCGTGTCCGGTCTGGGATGCGACTTCGGCGGCCTTCGACCCGTTCCTCCTCCGCGGTACGGAGCTCAGCTTCGTAGATACTGAAAGGGACTGGTTCCTCACGACGGACAACAACGTGTATCTCGTCAACAGCAAGCTCCACATCATGGATGGTACAGCCCAACACCGGCACTCCTGGTGTCTGAATGGTGCCTCGAACTCGAACAATGGTACCCAGCCGTAGATGTTCTGCCCATTGAACCATGGCAATTGACTTGACACCGGCTTGCTCATGCAGAACACCTTGGAAGGTAGACATCTGCTGGCGGAAGACCAAGAAAACAAGCTTCGCACTCATGCGACGTATGATATGTAGACGGGCCGTGAAGATAATCTCCTGGCCGGCGGAGGTAGCTGAAATATCATTGAAATGAGCTCGGGGCTCTCGTGGACGATCGCGCGACTGAAGGAGCGGCAGGTCACCATAGCGGGCTTTCATATCGGGCGTCTCCTCACGAACAGCTTGGTCAACCTCACTCTTACGACGCTGTTCGGAATCTTCCGAATGTCGCTCCTCGCTCAGTCGACTGCGCTCATTTCGCCGTTGCTGGCGGGCCATGCGTTTCTGTTGGTTTTTACTCATGGCCCCGGACGAGGAGTCATCGGAGACATCTTCGGAGGAGGAGACGTAGTTATTGTCGCGGAGGAAGCCACCGAGGATACTGCGACGCGGGGAAGGAGATATGGCAAGCTTCGAAAGACCACTGGGGTCATCATCACTCCCTTTAGGCTTTATTTTGGATAATGCGCGTTTAATCGACATCGCGGTGGGAGTCGAGTCGTGATGCAGCGGGGTATAGAGGCGGTGATCAGAGGGGAGAATGGGTCAAGTCAAGAAGAAGAAACTCATGAAGGATAATTCTTGACTAATTATATAGCTACTGCAGGGCAGCTGACGGCCTAGCAAAAGGATGAATCACAAGAGAAAAAAGTATGTTTGCTCGGATGTGACCGGAATTTGATTAAAAACAAAGGGCGGGCTGGAGTGAGGCCGAACTTAACCTCCACCGCGAGGGGCAATGGTGTAAGTCGGCTTCCAAGGCAGAGGGGGAATGTGATCGGGGGCAATCTGCAACAGGGGCTCAGGTAGCGAATTAGCAAAATTTCATATAATTGACAGGAGTGCTATCTCAAAACAGGAACACTCCCTAGGACAATTTCTCAGACAGAATGATGACTTGCTAACTCGGGATCCCAGTTTTGAAGCCGCCTGAGCCTTACGAGAAACGCCGTGATGTCATCGCTGCTGCAAAAGAACAAGAAGCAGCGCAGGAATGCAAACAAGAAGCAGTGTGGAGACCCGGTCAGAGCCAGAATGACAAGATATGATGTAGCAGTTTAAATCCTGCTGGGGCCAGGGGTAATTGTAATCTTGGAATTCGACTCTCTGGCTGCATCTATTATCATTTGTCTTCTGTCCTGGTGTTGTTCCTTGTGCCATACAATTTCTGGTGCAACAGATAACAAGTCCCCGACAGTCAATTGATGCCCCCTTGGCACACCCTCACTTTGCCATCGCAGGTTATCGTCAGGCCATTTATCTCATTTCTGTATATCAAAATATCAAATCTAGGCTTTGGTCCTTTTTAAACCGTTTTCTTGGCTGCTTTTTTTTTCTAATAATAAACATTGTCTGACATTCGGATTCTTCTTCCTCGGCTTCCTTGTCTCCGCTTCATCTATCACCTCTATCCCATCATCTCCCTTCCTTTCCTCTGCATGCTTCTATTGTATTCAATTTGCTCTTAATCTACTCCCAATGCCGTCTCGCTGGTGGTTATACGTTCAGGCCGTCGTCTGGCGGTTCCTGATGCGTCTGGGGATGTTTTTTCACGCCATTTCGTCACCTCGTCCGCCTTGTCCGTCCTTCATCCGGTCTTTTCCCGCGTCCTTGTCCCCGTCCTCCGGTGGTGGCAAAGTCGCTTTGTACTTCTACTGTCCTCCAGATTACTATCGACATCGGAAGGAGGGGCATCGTTTGCCTGTCGTCGTTAATTTTCACGGTGGAGGATTCACTCTGGGTTGTCCGACCGACGACGGTCGCTGGGCCCGATGCGTCCTCCAGGAAGTCGGGGCTGTCGTCGTCAGCGTCGGTTATCGTCGAGCGCCCGAACATCCCTTTCCTGCAGCGGTCGATGACGGTGTCGAAGCCTTGTTGTATCTTGCCGCTCACGCTGCCGAATTAGGACTGGACGTTTCGCGTGTCGTGCTCAGTGGCTTCTCGGCCGGCGGGAATCTGGCTGTTACTGTGCCCTTGCGCCTGCGTACTCTTTTCCCCAAGGAATCCCGTGGACCCAGCGTCGAACCGGGAGAATCGACGCAAAAACTGGTTGATACCACTAACGATCTTAACATCGTTGGTCTTTTCTGCTGGTATCCGATCCTGGACTTCGAAGAGTCTCGTGACCACCGCCGGGCAATGAGCGTTATGCCAAACAAGACACTCCCAGCGTTCTTTACCACCCTCTTTGATGAATCTTATCTACCAGATCATGAGGAACGGAAATCTCCGTACGCATCGCCGGTTCGGGCGTCGGATCAGATTCTAGACGATGCTCTCCCGCATGATATCTTCTTATACATCTGTGAATGGGACATGCTTGTCAAGGAGGGCCAACAATTCGTCCGCCGACTGGAAGGACTGGGCAAGCGTGTCCGTGCCATGATGATTGAAAAGGCACCACATGCCTGGGACAAGTCCCCCAATCCGTTCCGAGACCAGGACAAGATCGATATCTTATATCGCGATGCATGTGGCGACATAGGGGCAATTTTCAGAAAATAGTTCTTTTATGATTGGCTTACTACTGTATTCTAGCTTACGTTCACTTGACAGTCGAGCTGTCCTTTGGCTGTTTTTCAATTATTTTTTTGCTGGTAAGTGCTTGGAATTTTGGGAGATGAATATGGCGTATTGGTTACACCGCATGAAAGCGAGAGTTATGTATAGCACCTGGTGAATCTAAGCTCCAATGATATTTCATCTACAATTTCCCAACCAATGCTAGAACGAGTTATACGAGGGTGATGCCAATCGGCATCCACTAAGATAATGCATATAGACCCGATCTACAGAGCGTGTAGGAGATGACAACCATCTTCATTGGTATTAAATATCTGAACAGATTGTTTGTTCTACTGGTAATAAAAGCAGTATGTAGTATTGAAAAATGAAAATATTTGATAACCGAGTATTCTTTTGTGAATCGAATATCTTTCATTAAATTTTGGAACTAACGCGGAAACTGTAGCAAACACAATATATATATATCTTCATGCTATTCCTACTTTTTAAAGATCAACCAACACAAGGAGCAAAATGTAATTATCCAAATGAAATTATTATCTGCAATCCTCAAATATATCCTCTTAGACCATCGTCATTTAAAACACGGAGAGGTGAAGTCAAATCCCGATGCTCCCAGAAGCCGAATACGAAGCTTTCCTAATGCGGAAAACCTCCTTGGCTTCCTCACCTCCACCTCTGATCTTCTCTTTCTCTCAAACCAAACAACACGACATCCTCTGATCAGCAAGCCATGGTATTGTGGCAGCTCCACTGCTACGGAATGTTCTCAAACGGACACGAGTTACCTGCCTACTTTGTCAATGCATCATGATTTGACTCTCAGTTGGCTATAATCGAACATCGTCATCGTCAGTTGGGCTGGGACTGCGAGAGGATCTCGAGATATTTAAAGTAACTGGTCAGTTCATTTCCATCTGAAGTTCTTGTCCATCATTTTTACTCTACATGATACTGCAGAGCTCGTCAAAATGCACTCCTCCTACCTTTTAGCAGCCTGTCTTTCCACTCTAACAACAGCTCAGATACTCCCTGTCCCTTCACTTGTGCCAATTCCATCATACTCCGTCTGTCCTCCTGATGGACCTTTACTTCCTCGTCCAACAAACCTTGCACAGTCCCAACACGTTCAAGCTGCTGCAGATAATCTGACATCCGCCTTGGATTCTGCAGTCAAGGGTAAGATCAAAGCAGGGTGGACCGTGGACAATGTCTCTTTTTCTCTAGCTATCGTTTCTCCATACGGGGGCAATGATTCTGGAAAGCCGATCTGGGAACATCACCATCGGGGAAGATTGAATACCCAAGGATCACAAGAAGTCACCGGAGACTCGCAATACTTGATTGGTTCTATATCAAAGGTATTCTCGGATCTAGTATTGCTAAAGTCTGGCGTCGATCTCCAATATCCAATTACGAAATTCTTTCCTCAATTACTCTCTGTGGATTCTTTGATTCAATGGAAAGATATTACGTTGGAAGCTCTGGCAGACCACCTGGCAGGCATACCTCCAAACTGTAAGTCTCGTGTCTCATGAGTTTTTATCTTGATATGGCATAACTAACAGAATAGACGTCTACGAGTTCTATGGTCTCAAACCGGTTTACGAGAGCCTGGGATTTCCTCGTTTGAATAAGTCGGACTATCCGAGTTGTGGCGTCGTTGGACTCAATACTTCTTGTACTAAGCAGGGTACGTCTGCATCTGGCTGAACCTTCAGCAAATGCTAATTATTGTAGATATATTGAATGGTCTTCCATCTTTGAATCCAGTAGCACCGGTGGACTCCCGGCCCGTCTACTCTCAGTTATCATTCTTGCTGTTCACCTTGGCCCTCGATGTTGCAACAGGCAAGAACTATTCACAACTGTTGGATGAGACCGTCATCCAGCCTCTCAATTTGACCAACACCGGCGAATCCCCTGGTAACACCAACCGTGCCGTTGTTCCACCAGGCATGTCAAACTGGGGCTCATATTATGGACTAAATGCGCCGTAAGTCCCATCCACAGGATTGAACTACATATACTGAACCAACCCAGTGGTGGAGGCTTATACTCAACAACAAACGACCTAACACAATTCCTCAACGCTATTCTGAACCACTCCATCCTTTCCACGGAAGCAGAAGTCCGGAAATGGCTCAAACCCACCTCCATGACGAGTTCCCCAACCACTCTAGTCGGAAAGCCATGGGAGATCCTCCGCACGACCAATCTCGTCCCTGCACATCCACATACTATCGACATCTACGGCAAGTCAGGCGGTGCAATGGGCTATATGTCTCAAATATCCATCATTGACCAGTACGGTGTGGGTTTTATTGTTCTCACTGCTGGTCCCGCAGACTCGATGGATATCCTCAACCAAGCCCTAATAGGAACCTTCATTCCAGCCATAGAGGAAGAAACTCGTTCACAAAGTCAACGATACACAGGAACGTGGTCAACAGAAAACACCACCTCAAACTCATCTGCCATAAAGCTCACCATTACCCAAGACAACGGCCCAGGTCTGACACTCACAAACCTAACCCGCAACGAATCATCCATCTTAGACGCCATCCAAAAAATCTGGCTATATCAATACACGGCCACCGGATTCGGAATACTAAATTCTCAGTTCCGGATCTACCCAACCGGAATATCAACCCCAGTCCCTTTAAATGAATCTACAATCCTTCTCTCGCAGACTGGTATATCAGATACGGATAACTTAGAACTGGTCCGTCAGGATTGGCGGATTAATCTTGACATCATCCCCGTTGACGGGAGGGCGATGTCTGATTTACCAGGCCAGGGAAGTTTGGGGGAGTATTGTGCTTCGTGGCAGTCTGTGGATTGGATGTACTATGGCGGGGAGGCGTTGGATCGGATTGTCTTTGTGGTTGAGAAGAGTGGGGGGTTATTGGGGTTGAGATTCCGGGGTTACGGAGTGGATTGTTAACCTGATTTCTTCCTGATAGTGTATATTTCTAATATGGTGGCACCAATAGTTGATTTAATATTCCATCTATTCCTATTCCTATTCCTATATACCATGCCATATCTTACAGCATCTGCATTTATCGTCAAACATCATAACAAAGCACCGAGCATGGTATCAGATATATCAGAGAGATCTAAATAAACAAAATCGAAAAGAGAAAAAAAAAAAAATAAAGAAAAAGAAAAAGAAAATTGGAAAAAATCCCATACGCCACGCTAAACAAATCGAAACCCAAATGTAAAAGATTTTTTTTGTTGCAACAGCACATAAAGAAGAAATTGAAGTAAACAAACGCTTTGGGGTATTGAGCAGATGTATGTAGATGTAAACTTTGTTGTGTTCATGCATTTGTGGAGAGAGGGAGGTATGATTTACTCCTCGTCAGTTTCAGTCAAGTCATCCACATCGTCGTCATCGTCATCGTCGAGTTCACTGTCTGAATCATCCTGGTCATCCAAGCCGGGAATACCTCGCCATTGGACGTAGTCGTCTTCCAACCAGCGACGGCTGCGCGGTAGCTGGTATGGGTCAAAGGGGAAGTATGCGTCGAGCTGGTAGCCGAGGTCATCGCCAGCGCGAGTCTCGCGTTCCACTTGGCTGAAGCGGGGGTCTGACAGGGCGGAGATACTGCGGAATGAGGAGATGCGGAGTCTCTTGTTTGTTTCAAGGATGGAGATGACAGAGATGAATTGCAGATGGTGCGTGATCCGCGCAAACTCCGAGACAATGACCGGCGAGCAGACCTTGAGAGGGTTCAGCTTGGAGAAGATACCACGGTGGAGCACTTCGTATACTGATGGTGGGAAGGCGATGTCTTCCGGCTCGAGCTCATCCACTTGGTCGGCGGTATCGCCCTCCATGGCAGCAGTAGTCAGGTCTCGCCAACGGAAGCAGAAGATGTAAAGGAGGGCCTGGGCCGTGGAGTAAAATGGTCCATAGCGGCGGAGGTCTGGACCCCGACAGCTACCTTCGTACTCGACGCGGAGATTACTCAAATGTGTTCCCAAAAGGTCGAACACGTCCCGAACAACCTCTCCAGAGACGTGGGCACCTCGGGCGACAAAGCTGGCGAGATAGGCAGCAGCAGATTGACGCAGAATACCTGGTTGCAGCTTGTTGAAGATGAGCTGAACACAGCTGGCAGCAAAGCGATCGACGAGAATCGGGGATGACTGAGAGAAGTGGAAGAGGAGAAATTGCGTGTGACGCGAGCGATAGGTTGGGAGGATAATTCCCTGGAAATGGCTGAGCAGGAGGTCAAGGGCATTTTCCTTGTCGTCCAAGGTGCCCGATGTGAACGGAGGCGAGTAATATTCAAAGAGACAATCAATCATGCCGTCCAACTTGAAGATGTTATCCTTGATGGTCTTCACCCGTCGAGAGTCGGTATCGACAGATTCGTCGCTCACGATAGACGCATCATCGGCTTCATCATCCTCTTCCTCCTCAGGATTCACATCATGGAGCAGATCTTCGCCGACCTCGTCCTCAAAGTCTTCCATGTCCACCTGGATCTGAACATCAATCTTGACGAGCTTCTCAGTAACGAGAGCAAGGATGTCTGCCTGCAATTCGGGGGCATAACTGATGACTCTAATCAGATTCCGCGTATACGCAATGTTCGTCTTGGCAGAATCCGTATCAAAAGGAAATTGCATGGAGAGGATAGGAGATAGCGTGCCGCTACCGGAAGGAATCAATTGCATGATATGGCGGAGAGCCATGTGGACCCGCGTGTGGATTTCTGGAACATGAACAGGCGCATATCCGGGCAGCCTGCCCGTAGCCTTGGGGATTTCTCCCATATAATTGACCAGCATCTTCAGCACTGGCCCCAGGTAACTTCCCTGGGCGGCTGCAAGATTGCCCAGGAAGCGAATGTACAGCTTAATATACGATTCATCGCGCCCGAGCCATTCACTGTTCAACACCGCGTGCACCAAGCCGTTGCAACTGCGATCCAGGGAGGCAACGTTGGACAGTAGGCCCAGGAGATGATGTCTCAACGTAGTGTGCGTAGGCACCTCGTATGAGGAAAGGTCATCTTCATCCCGGCGCCTAGGGTCTGCCGAAAAGATCTCCTTGATGCGGTCATAGGCTTCACTGTCGGTGCCCGAGATATGCCGTTGAATAGCTCTGCGGACCTCCTCCCGGACCACTGCAGCACTTTTGTCGGTGGCCCGTTGACTATTATTATTAATATTATTATTTCCATTCTCCTTTCCATTCCATGGAACTTCACGCATCGACACATCCGACTCGAATTGGACTCGAGCCCGCTTTTTGGGGCTGGGCACCCCATCACTCGCGTCGGAGGCGCCGGACGAGGACGGGGACAGGGAGAGATCGGCGTCAGCCATCTTGCGTTTCGTACCGGCACTATCTGTTTTGGATGACTTCAGAATTGGTACAGGGGATGACCTGGCAAGCATCTTCGAGGGGTTGGTTGTAGTGGTAGGTTTGATAGCCGTCGCTGGGCTGCGCGAAGCGGTGGCGAGGGAGACCATGTCAGGGAGAGTTTTAGGGAAGAGGTGAGGGGTCGATTGCAACAGAGCGGGATGCGTTCGTCATTTGTTGGTCTCGCGGCCAACCACTTGATAATAAAGATTGTTTCCTTGAAGATTCAAGTAGAAGAAGGGAAGATAAACAATGATATAAAGAGGATAGAAGCACACGACACCAGTGACGAGTGATCCACCCTAGGCTGCTACAGGTTATAGGCGCGCTGGGGAAGCCGTTGATCACAGCTTCATCCGTCTGCAAAGACCAGGAATCCAGAGACGCGTATCTGAACAGAATGGACGCACTGGACACAGACAGATAAGCTCCGTGTTGGAAGAAGCAAAAGAAAAGAAAAAAGGTTGACGCCGACCGAGAAGCGGAGATGGGCGTGAAATTTTTCTTCTTGTGGGGCGCGTTACCAAGTGGAGCCTGAGGCCGGAAACCCCGTGACCAACGCGTGACCCGTGCTCCCCGCGAACCCTACATCTTTCCCGATTAGGTTATATAGCTTTAACAGATGTGTATGGTACGGTATCTTTTAATATATTCATTTCAGATTCAGATTGATGTAAATATCATGAAGCAGATTGAAACAACCTATAGCTCCTCCCAAGGTAAATGTAGACATATTCATGGCATAACAGTAACAGGAAAAAAAAAAAAAAAGAAAACACGACGTAGGCAATTTGAGGCCTCCCATATGGTATATAGCGGATAAAACAGAGGATTAGATGACACGGATAAAGAGTGAATATAGGTTGGTCGTAGCAGAATGCGCTTCGACAGGAAGAAAAGATCCAGTTCTCTTCCAAGTCGAAGGCGCAAGTCATCGAACATTCCCAAGGCGGAGAAGGAACGGAAACATCAAACCCCTTACAGCCAGGGTCCGGCGGCAATTGGCCCCAGTTCATTGTCGAAGATACTGCCGTGGAGATCTTGAATCTCTACCAGATACTCGTCGACGGTGAATTTCTTGAGTCCTTTGTTTCGCAGAATCATCTCCTCGTCATCCAGTATATGAGCACCTCCAAACTCTTCAGCCACTTCGTTGACTTGCTCCAGCTCCTTGCCGAACGGATGAGCCTCAGCTTTGAACGAATCATGTGTTGCTCGGCTGGACGTGGTGCTGCGGGCCGCACTCAATGGTGGAGGAGACAATCGTGTCAAGGAACGCTGGCGAGCGAGTTCTTGGTGGGATCGTTTGGTATGAGACAATGCTCGCTTGGGAACCAATGGTGCATCTGTAGACGAGGTGGACGAGCGAGGAACACTGGTCACAGTAGCCGACCGCTTGGGGAAGTAAGACGGGTGCGGGCTTACTTCGATTGGCGATTCATCAGGCGTGGTAATGGGAGAACCAAAGCTGTGCTGGGAGAAGGACAATTCCGAATCGTCTGGTGATTGCAACGAAGAAGTCGAGGAAGACGTAGCGGAGTGAAGGTCAGGCGCATTGTAGGCCAGCATATTCGTCGTCGAAAGCAACTGGACTGGGCCCGAGATGTTCCCCCGCTTGATCGTACCCGAGGAGAACTTGATCTGACCCTCACGGTAGGGCATGGGCGCAGAGACCTCAGGGCGCTTGCTGCGCTTGGTAAATGCTCTGGTCAAAGTCGACATTGTAGCGGTGTACTGTAGTAGGATTGGGTATCACGATAATGATTCAACAAACAAACACAGTGAATGTTTGTATGGGGATATCCGATTTGATATATTCGTTTTGTTCTCTTTCCTAATCGCTTGTCTATTTTTAGAGCCTTTCTCGAATCGTTTTCGCGAGAATCCAGTCGCTTTTTTGACGGAGAAAGGCAAAAATGCGTGGTAGACGATCGCGGACGGTGGAGAACAAAGAAGGAATGGAAGATCGATGGGCGGAATGTCCGTTATCAGATGAATCTCTTGTTTAGAGAGAGATAGAAAAAAGAATGCAGAGAGGTGAAGTCAATTTTTGCACAGCAAAAGAAGGATTCCAAGTCTCTGAAGCAACAAGTGGGATTGTTGGAATGTTTTTCTCTTTCCTTTCCTCTGGGGATTTTTTGTTTCAAGGGGTGACTGTTGCCGGTGCAGTAGCGGTGCAGATGCAGTAATAAAACAATCGACCAGTCAGAATAAAAAATAGAAAATAAGAATATGGAGAGCGAACAACCAGGACGCGTCTGAATCAGAAAATAAGAATGAAGGAATGAAGCCAGGATCAACCGATCAAGGAATAAGAAGTGAAGCAATAATATAACTGAAGAAGCGAAAAATGAGGCAAAAAAACCCCCCAGATGGGATGAAAGAGGGAGAAGAAAGGATGGAATGGAAGAAAAGAAGAAGAGGAGGAGGGGAAAGACAAAGAATGACCTTGACAGGCCGGACTGGCCAGTCCCTGTGCCAGGGCTAAAGTTTGTCTGCCTCTCTTCGCACTGGCTAACAAATTGTACGGCGCTGGGAACAACCGTGGACACCACACTTGACCACTGGACGGGAACCGTGGAGGGCCCAAACTAAGCGCTCGCCGACCGAGTCGCCGGCCAATCGAGGTGCAATTGTCGCTGTGGCTGCTTGGGTCGGATGGAGACGCTGCGAGCTGACCCAGGGTTGCTTCACGAACTCCTCAAATGTGGTTGCGAGAGATGCGATTCCAGACCATCAGAAATTTCCCTCACTGTTCGCCTCTTGCTGTTGATTTTTCCGTTGTCGCCATCGATCGAACTGTGGTTCTGCAGGATTGGGACGGGTTGGATGGTACGGCACGGAGTAATAATCACTAGACAGGAGAGAACAAAACCCTGGATACTCGGCCCTGTGATGGGTCATATTTTTCTCCTTGTAGGGAGTGTCGAGGAGTCAAGGAGAATTGTTTCTCTTTCAAACATAATGACGCTATTTCAATCAACTGGAAACTGCTAGATGGTTAGGTTGGATAGTGAAACAACCATACCACAGAAGTTAATTGTGCTCAGTATCTTCATACCGATAGAATTGTGTGAATTATGCAGTGAGTCGAATAGCATAAACTGAAACTCTAAACCAATGAAAGGGCTTGTAGCTCAGTGGTAGTAGCGCTCGCTTTGCATCTTTGTAAATGTGCGAGAGGTCAGGAGTTCAATCCTCTTCAAGTCCACTTCTTTTTTCTTTTTGCATTTTTTATTCACCCTTATATGATGCTCTCATCTGTATCATAGTAGAAACTATTATTATGACAATTTTTTTTCCCGCACGACCACGCAGTCGATGAAGTTACAGTGTTGAATTGAGGCTTTTTCCCTGCTAAATCTGGCTTAGTTCAAGTAATTAAATAAGCCAAGAAACTCCATCCAAAGGGCTTGTAGCTCAGTGGTAGTAGCGCTCGCTTTGCACCTTTGTAAATTGCGAGAGGTCAGGAGTTCAATCCTCTTCAAGTCCATTCTTTTTTTCTTTTCTAATTTTTTTATTTGCCTTTCACTTCACACCCTCCTAATACATCTCATGATCATTACAAACTCTGTATACTGGACGAGTGAATTACTCCTCCACCCGACTTGATCACTTGATTCTGGACTGGTGATATCCATGATTCAGTGAGGGGAAACTGACAGCTGAGGCACTTTTGACCCTTGTAGCATCACTCGCGAGCCCTGTTTATCCCGGGCCAATGAATACGAGCTTCGAAATCAGCCGGAAACCGCTAGATGGACGGGCTGCGATGGCTGAAACAGCGGTCAATCCCAGTGGCTGTTTTTCACTTTCGCTGAATCCTTCTTTGGCTCCTGGAGTCCTGTTGTTTTATTATTTCTCGGACTGGAAGATAATATTTTTAGTACTTCGTAGTAGTATTTGAATTATGCAAATAATGTCAGAATTCAGAATGAGATGCAGATGGCAGTCCGGATCTTAATTTCAAATCTCAACGCTCAGACAAAATGGCATTTGCTCACGCTAAAACCGCTAACATAGTCATCCCCACTCCGCACCTTAATTAGTTACCGTCTCCACCAAGATAATAGCCTATCTGATACAACATGCCTTCCTTCCATGATGACATAGAAAGACAGGATCATCATTCTTGGCCTCGTCGTCGGATTACCATAGGCATGTCATACTGGTACACAAACCAGGCGTTGCGATACTTCCATTCATGTTTCGGATCCACCAGTTGAATCTGCAGCATCATCGTCATAAGCATTTCGCCACGTCAGGGTTTCCACATTGACAACTCACATCGAACAAACTGTACAAGGTGGCAATCAACTTGTAGATCTCCAGCATCGCAAGGTACCGCCCCATGCAGATTCGCCCACCGCCTCCAAAGGTAAAATCGCTGGTATCCTTCATTCGGCGCAGTCGAGACTCATACGCCTCAATACTCTCCCCTGCGTCCTTCAGCCATCGATCCGGATTGAAGGAGTCCGCATCTTCCCCGAATACTCCATAGTCCCGGTTGGTCACGTATGGATTGATGCCAACTTTCGTCCCCGCGGGGATGTAACGTCCATCAGGCAAGGTGAAACCCTCATCGGGTACCACTCGTTCTAAGATCATCGCAAGACCTGGGTTCATACGGATGCTCTCTCGGATGACGGCACCAAGATAGGGCAATCCATTGATGTCTTTCCATTTGGCTGGGATGGTCAGGGATGCCTGTGTCAGTTCATCAGCAAGCTTGCATGATGCGTCGGGTGTTTTGGCCAGGTAGTAGACCGTGGCACGCATGGTTGCGGAGGTGGTGTCACCTCCAGCAAGAATGCTCAACATCAACCAATTGACAATTTGGTTGTCATCCACCATGTCCGGGTATATTTCCTTCAGTTGCACATATTTCTCCAGTGTGTGGTTCGCGGGGCCCGACTTTGCCTTTTCCTCGCTGGATTGGGCCTGATATTCTGCAACAACCTTGAAGGCATATAGAACACCGGTGAGAGTCGGCTTAGGACCGATTCGAACGAGTGGGTTCTTGTCGAGGAAGGAGTCAACCCAGGGGATTTGGGATACCTAGGTAACCAAGCATTAGCTGGGAACATAGCTGAATGATGCTTAACGCAGATGGGAGAACCTCACCGGTGCAAAGTAAATGAGACCCTTGGTCGAGTCGGTGATCAGATTATCCACGTCTTGCTCCTGGTCAATGAAGCCATAGTGGCGACCAAAACTAATATTCGCAGTGACATCCCAGGCAACTATTATCTATCAGCCTGATTATTTGATAAACAGGGAATGCATACAATATCCAACCCAATCATCTGCAGAGCAGACTGTTCCTGCGTTCGGACCATCGACAAACCTGGCTGCTAACTTCTGGACCAACTTTTCCAAGGTCTCATCGATTAGTGGCTCATACTCGAGAACCTTGGTCATAGTCCAGAGGCCCCTGATAGGCCGGATATTCTGGTTATGCCAATCCTCATCCGGCGTGTTGAACAAATTCGATATCCGGTGACCTTCAATTAAAACATCATTGGGCCTATACATATCACTCTATTGATCCATTAGCGTCGTTTTCCCTCCCCTCTTGCACATGCATCACAAACAAGGTTTTCGTACCTTTTTCCACGGACTACGAGTCGCATAGACCACTCTGATCAAATTTGGGTCCGACAAGCTCAGACAGTTCGGACCGATCCGTACCACAGACCCATATTGACGGTGAAGCTGGACGTGCTTCAGGTCAATGCGGCCGCGGAAGGTGTATACGGCACGCCAGACGTCTGTGATCTTGGCAGCGACTGGGCCAGGGAAAACGTTCAATGAAGAGAAGAAAAGGTCCCAGGCAATTTTGCTGGTGAGGACGAATCCCAGCGCTGCAATCACGCGGATCCACAGTCCCGTATCTGGGAGAATGGTGAAACTGGGGTCTACCCCAGAGGCCGTGCCGTGCATTGTATGTAGCGTGTTAGGTACCAAGGTCCGGGTTATCGGGATTCAAATCGAGGCTGATGGGAAGAGGCAGAAAGGATTGAAATTAGATCCATCACGGACAGGGAATAAATAATAATCGGGACGGCAGCCAAAAGCCATGATGATGAGGGGGGGGCGAAGAAGGACTTAGCGCTACTGCAGTCTTGAGTTGCCTCAAGTCAGCCAAAAGCAATTAGTAAAAGGCAAAGACAGGATGTATCATAATGGACAGACCTATGGGCGCCCACTAGTGTGGCTCATTATTTGTGTACAGAGTATGTTTCCACCATTCAAGAGAAGCTGTCAAGGCTGAAAAGTGAAGAAAAACACGGACGTTTCCTCTAGCGGGGGAACCGGCAAGTGGACCAGCAACGAGAAATGGGGTTTGACAGCAGGGCTTCACTTGGACTCGATCGGTCTGGATGAGCTATCATTTGGGGCTATATCGATGGATGTGGCCATTCGATAAAAAGAACAGATGCATAACCGTGGCAGACTTGCTGGGATAGAAATTGGTCAGAAAAAGCAAAGAAAAGGCAAAGCTAAAAGTACTGTTTCTCAATATATGCTTATGCTTCATCGACACATACAGCCAGGAACACGAACAATGGCATTGTCAGGACAATATAATGGCTTACCAGCCTGGTATATCTACTGCTCGAAGAGCTGTACATTGATGCATTTTGAATTCCACATTGATTGTCTGCTTCCACAATGTCACAACCTCAGATGAGCCCGGAATACCTGGCCCAGAGCCAGCAAACCACCCTCAAAGCCGTCATGTGGATTGTATCCTTGATTCCGCTGGTCGTCGTCTGTCTGCGTCTCTACGTTCGAGTCTTTCTGAAGCGTGTCTTTGGATGGGATGACTTTATCGTCGCCATTGCTACCGTATGCTCTTTTCAACCTCATATATATCCCTACATGCTGATAACGATATAGGGCCTCCTTATTGCATATGCTGCTGTGTGTCATGCTGCCGCCGACGCCGGACTGGGTCGACACATCGCATACGTAGCCCAGAACCCCAAAAATGTCATGCAGGTTGCTCTTCTGTGCGATATTGGAGAATCACTGGCCATCATGGCTTGTTCTCTGGGCAAGACTTCATTCGCAGTAACATTGCTACGTATCGTCGTGAAGCGGTGGATGGTTGCACTGCTGCTTTTCATCATCATCACTATGAACATTGTCACTATTCTTGCAGCGTTATTCGTGTTTGTCCAGTGTGAGGATCCTAGACATTTATGGGATCCGTCTATGCCCTCCAAGTGCTGGCCTACGGATGTCTGGACAAACTATGCGCTTTTCGTGGGAGGTGAGTTTCTTGGATCTCTCTACATGGTAGAGTGCTAATATGTGCGTTAGCCTACTCTGGATTACAAGATTTCATCCTCGCCTTAATGCCCTGGACGATCGTCTGGAAACTCCAGATGAAGAAGAAGGAAAAATTCGGTGTAGCCATCGCCATGAGCATGGGTGTTTTGTACGTTCCACTCATCCCCATGCTATATCCATCGCATACTGATAAAAATTGACAGCGCCGGTGCTGCATCCATCGTCAAGACAACCTATCTAGTCTCCCTTTCTGCAAAGGCCGACTTCACCTGTACGATCATCCACCCATCCATCCCTACATCGCTTACTCTATTATTTCAAAAGCACTAACAGCAAAAAATAGGGGAACTCACCCGCCTCCTCATCTGGGCAGCAGTTGAAGACGGCCTAGCCATCACAGCCGCATCAATTCCAGCCCTAAAACCCATCCTGACCATGATGTCTTCCACTCCCGGTTCTGGCAATAGTTATAACATGATCAAATATTACCACCATGGAAGCAAGCAGAAAGTGTTTGCTCCTCCGTGTGGTAAGGCCGAGACGGATATTTTTGCGACGGAAACGTGTGAGACTGAGGAGGATGCGAGGAGTGCAAGGGCCCCTGCTGATGAAGAGCAGGCGGCGACAAATACGACGGGGATTATGGTTACTACTTCTGTGAAGCAGTGCTGAGTATTATATGGGTGAATATAATGGGGTTATGGTCATGTTTATGGTAATAGTAAGTAATAACTCATAATATGAAGTAATAATATTGGATTTTCTACAGATGCCTTAGATCTTATCTGATCATGTACGCTTCCGGTCAAGTCGATCATTACCAAGATAGTATGCACTTCATCTCCCAATCCGGGGTATCTCAAATGTTTTCATTCATTCCATACCTTTGTAAGGCTAACATAAACAAAAATTTCTAACTTATCAACATTTCATCAATGTAAATCACCTAATCCTCATCCATCGACTCCCAGCCATCTTGTCCCTGGGCTGCAGTCTCCACGCCGCCTTCATCCTCCGACTCGCTGTCGTCAGCTTGGATACCGATTGTCCGCTCCTTCACGTCACCCTCAAGACCGGGCATGCGGTTCACGAACGCACGACGCACAGCGCCGTTGGTTGAGGTATCCCAGATTTGAACAACACCCTTGCTGCCGGCCACAGCCAACCGGAAGCCTACATCGGTATCGGGTGCAAAGGTGGTCGAGAAGACCTTGCCCACTTCCAGCTTGCGCGATACGACCATGCTGGGCTTGTCGTCCTGGATGTTCCAGAGCTTGACCTGCTTGTCGGTCGATCCGGTGACCAGGAAGCCAGGGATGCTGCCGTTGATGTCAAAGGACGACACCGAGGTGTCGTGTGCCTGCAAAGACCACAGAGGCTTCGACTCGGCCGGGGTGGAGGGAACATTTCGCACATCGAAGCGGTACACCATACCAGCATCGGTGGTGACGTAGAAGAAGTTGGGGTCGTGAGGATCCCAGCGCACATTCTCAACGTCGGCATCGACACCCCATCGGGCCTTGGCGTCAGGGGCTCTCATATCGGCTGCCACTACGGTACGGTCGTAGCTACCGCTGAGCAAAACAGTTGATTCCTTCGGGTGCCAGTCTAGCGAGCAGACCTTGTCGGTGTGGTGGGTGTAGGACTTGGCGCACTTGGTGGTGTTCAGATCCCAAAGCTTCACAGTTCTGTCGGCCGAGGCGGAAGCCAACAGGTTGCGGTGCTGTCGGTTAGCGGAAAGAGAAAGAATCGAGTCGACGTGGTAGTTGTCGTTAGCCTTAGACCGCTTCTTCTTCTTTCCATCCTCTGCACCATGACCCAGAATGGCGTTGGGGTACATGCAGTCAACAATGTCCAGATCCCAAATCTCAATGTCGGGCTCCATGGTTCCCACCGCGACAAAGTTACCGCTTGTCCGTCCCTCGGTGTTGTTTCCAACGGGGATGTCGAGCCATTCCACGCAGAGGGGAATAGCGGGCAGCATGATATCGTGATGCACGTAGAGGTTGTCGGCATGGTCCTCGTAGACGTAGACTTCGAGGTGTGCAACCTCGTCCTCTACCTTACCTGCCAGAAGCAGGTTGTCGGTAGGAAGAATCTGCAATTCTTCTCTTTCCTCATCCTCCTCTTCTTCCGGCATCACCAAGTATGGGTCTTCCTCGTTGGGCTGGTGGTACGCCAGCGACTTGACATTTCCAAACATTGTAACCTTCTCGCCCTCCTCATCGACATCGTCGCTGTCGTAGTGATCGAGGTCGTATTCTTTCAGGTCATCGTCTCTAAAAAGACCCGTCAGCAAGAACTCTCCCGGTAAATCAGCAGAACCACTCACTCGTTAGTCGACTTCTCGGCCTGCTTGTCTTCCTCCATGGCATCCTGGCCACCTTCCTTCTGGTCCTCATCCATTCCCTCATCTTCATCATTTCCTTCCTGAGCAGCGCTCAGATCGCCCTGGGCCTGCTCCAGCTGCATCTTCGCAAGCTTGGATATCCGTCCCATCTCATTCTCGTCGATTTCATATTTGGTAGGAAACTGGGCTGCGACGCCTCGGCGCACCCAAGTCGAAGTGGTAATCATAGACATCGTGAATGAAAAACTTTTGTATAACCCGAAACAAAAAGAAAATACTTTTATCAATCCCCGCGATAACAAGTGGGATGTAAGTCTGTCCTCAGACAGAAAATCGAATAATTGGAAAAGTCACAAATAAATAGAAATTATATTCACACGACAACAGATCCCCGGCTACAGACGGTCTTGTTGACTCTTCTGTATCCAAGCAAAAGCTTTGCAATTGAATCGATCGTCCCTCTTGATTTTTTTTCTTCTTTTTTTTGTGGTCGAAAATCGTTTCCGCCCGGCAGAATCTCTCGCCGATTCTCCGACCGCCCGGCATTTGCTGCGGAGAATTACTGCTGAACAGACACCAATCGCCGTTCTTCTAACTCCATTATTTATCGAGGAGTTATTGAAAGCTACTTTCTATCAAAATACATCGAGAAATAAATTGAATTGGAAAGCCCGGATTCCTCTGTCAAAATGCATTCTCACCTACACACCCCGCAGAACGTCAGTATGTATTCCTGACTATACCCCCTCCAACGTTGAGTAGTAACACCCATCCAAGACTGCGAAGAAATCATGACCGCCCTCGACGAATGCCACGCCCGCGGCTTCCTCTACAAAGCGCTCGGAAACTGCAACGAGGTCAAGCGCGAAGTCAACCGCTGTCTCGGACAAGAGCGGTACGCCCGCGCAAAGCGGAACCGGGATGCCGCGCGTGACAATCGGAAGCGTATCGAGAAGATCTGGGCGGATGAGCGTGCAAGTGAGCAGGGTATCTCGGCTGGGGATGCAAAGCAATAGTGGGTTGTTGTGAGCTCGGTTCTATACGGAATCTAGTTGGAGTTTGGGATATAGGGATGGATGGATTAAAAGAATTACGGAAGGGAAACTGAAACTGTTCCATCGGAGATTGAGGATCCATGGACATGTATTATTTGGCACTGAGTGTGCTCATGACTGGTGATATAAAGGCGTTTTGGTATATAAAACATGCACATTGTACATTATTTAACACATCGAGTATAAACTACCCTTGTCCAAAGATTGTAAAATCCAAAGGTACTCTTAAATATCATCTATAATATCATGTTGAAACGATTGCGGAATATTCACAAGAGTTAATGAAGACTTTTTGTGACGTAGTAGTTCCCACCCAAAACGCCATCCCAATGAAAAATATATCTCTTTACAGCAATCAATGAAGACCAGATCATTCCATCGCATCCCCGGCATTGTCTGCCTCATGGGATGGCCCAGGACCATCGCCACCTTCTCTGTTGATTCCCTTATGGTGACGCCGTCTCCTCTTCTTTTGAGCGCCCGCATCACCATCCTCTTTTCTGTCCTGCCCGGCATCACCGCTTTCTTCCTTAGAAGATCGTGCCTCAGATTTCTTTGCCTGCTTCGTGGCAGATGCAGAGCCAGAACTGCCCTTTTCAGCCGGCTTCTTGGATTTCTTCATACTCAGAGGATTGGGTCCCTTTGGCTTCTTCGAATCACGCTTCTTCTTCTCCTTGGTCTCCCCTTCACCATCCTCATTTCTCTTCCTCTTGCCCAATGACGAATCGCCATCCAAACCAGCCCGGAACTTCCCTTTCTCGAAACCATCTCTCACGTTCTCTGACGGGTTGCTCATGGGCTCAAGAACCATGACCGACCGCTTCACATACACGATAGGAGTTCCGGGGATAGACCGTGCGCCGACCCGTAGAGCTCTGGACTTTTGCATCGCTTCTTTTAATCCGTCGTCTGGGCGCTTTCTCTTCCTCGATTCACCGGGAGCGGGCTTCGGCGGCGCGGGCGGATCCGCCGTTGCGAGAGTGTAGTGCTCCTTGTTGCGTTTCGAGTCGCCAGTAGGAGCGAGAAGAGAAAGTAAGCACTCAACCTCATCGATGGGTGTCGAATCTGCGTTGTGCGAACAATGGCGCAGAGGGACCTCAGTGGGTGGTGGGAGATGGTGGGGACGAACGGGGTTGTTGGTTCTCGGGTTGATGGGCTGGGCTGCCATGATGGCGGCGAGAGAGCATTTTGTCAATACTAGATAGCGATCTGTCAGTTATAATGTCAATAGAACAATGCTCTTGCGGTACGTACGCGGCTTGACTTTTCCTTGAAGCGTACGTTCAAGTGCGGGGAGAAGGTCCATCTTGAAGGAATGAACTGCGCGAAGGAAATTCGAGTCGACTGTTCAATTAATCATTAGCACATGCCCATTAAGCAGCATAAACAGATTGCTTCAATCGAGCAGCGGCGTCAACGGGCCAGGATTTCGTTCTTACGCAGTATTTGATACGGTTCGCGAAACCCAAATGCCAACTCATACTGATGCATGAGCTTGCGATACTTCTTCGAACGCTTGGCCCTCATTTTGAATTTCGGCCGTCAATGAGGTCTTCGAGTGTAGAGAAGGAATGTTGTGAAGACTAGAGAGTTGGAGCACTTCCTGCTCCGCTTGGAATCGAAACTTTTTTTTGCCGGGCGGAGTTGGGGCGCTTTAGATGTGGTCTGTGCACTGGTGTTTTGCGATAGAAATAGGAACATATCGCATTCTATCTTTATTATCTAGCTAAAATAATATGGAAAAATTGTTCAATTATGGTTTATATAAAGCAATAGATTGATATATCCGAAATATTGAATATCTGCTCCATCTGACACGAGATGGTGCTGCATTTGATTGCTAGCAGACTTGTGAATCCTAGAAGCCGCAAACTTCTATTCTGTGTTGAATTCGTCCACGTTCTGTGATGATGAAATATTGCCAGTTATGATCGAGATTGGATCAAAGGCTAGTATCCCGCCGACGTTGAAGCTGCATCAAGACTGTTGAAATCGACAACTTCCTGTGCGCATGGTCGGTATCGGACGCAGGGTGGATTCTAGGAATTTAATTCTCCGAGTTGAACCCATGAGTTGAGCCACGAGATGATGCCGAGCAGAGTCAATCAGGCTCGTGGCGATGAATCATTTTCTGGTGTTACATGTGCCGTTGTTGAAGAATAACATGGCATCTCTCAGCCCCCTCTCTTCTTGCAGCAACCAACAACAACACTGATGTCATCCATCTTACCTAGTTGCCTATTAACAAAGCACTTTAGAAGAAGACGCGGATTTTGACTTACCCCCTTCGATGGCCAGACCTTCGTCAATTGCTTTCTCCATAAACGGACTCTCCGCAAATGGATCCTGAGCGATATCCAGAGAGGCCTTCAGCAGTTCCCTGGCTACGAAGACCATTCGTTCTTCAGCCAAGGCTGCCGGAGGGGCCCACTCCGAATCCATCTCATCATTCCGCCCTTGGTTCCACTTCTTGATACTATCCAAAGTGATAGTCAAAACTTCTTGCTCCCAAAGGTTATCCAAGACACCATCCGATACGGCAAGCACGAGATCGTCTTCTTCCAGTGTCACTTGGGATAATACGGCATTCTCCCTCGGTGTGTCCACACTGTTTGTCCCTAACTGCATCGGGCAGTCGAACCAGTGCCATTGCTCATTTGTCCGGAACAAAATCTTTTCCTCGCTTGGGCGAATGATGAGCACCTTGCAATCCCCTATATTGGTGACATAGAGAAGTGGCTTTGTATTCCCTTGATCACCAGTCCAATGTAAAAGCGCAGTTACGGAAGTTGTAGTTCCAAACCATTCGTTCGGGGTTTTGGTTGCGCGACATGTTTCCTCGTAGGCCCGTTGAAGATATTCGACAGGATCCGGATTTGAAGTCCCGTTGACCCCTCGCTCGACCTCGAGAGCCCAGAAATGTAGTATAAGTCTCGACCAAAGTCTGTTCTCAAATGAAGGGGAAATGTCAGCCACAAATCCTCCAGCAGTGAAAAAGGGTCTAGACAAGAGCACTTACGCAGCGTGCCCCTGTGGCTTCGTCGCCCATGCGCCTACACCATCATTGACACCGATGAAATTCTCCGCGACCAGGATCGCATCGTCCCCGTTGTTCAATCCCCGGATTAGCTCCCCCTTGACGGATAATCTCTTATCCTGGCTATGGTAGTGAGTGGTTAGAGGGTCGGAAAAGGAGGAGGATGGCGGAGACATGAACGGTGGGGGAAACGGGCGGGAAGCCCGTTTTGCACAGAGAGCATATCCGGTTTCCAGATAGAAGGGAGATCTGGAGAGGGGGATCGGTGGATGATGCCCCGGCTCGGGGGTGGTGATGCCGTACGACGGCCAAACGGCACGGTAGTTGCGATGCTGCCGCACCACAGGCGTTTGAGTCCTGGGTCCCTGAGCTGCGCTCCACAGTGGGCTACGTACAAATATAGTGTTCGTAGCAGCCTTGGTCACCATGCCCGCTCTGAAAATGTGCAGAAAGCACACTGAGATGCCCGGACGGATGGAAGGTGGTTTCTTCGTTGACTCATGCCGGGAAGAAAAGGGTTGAGCGGATGACTTTTCGAATCACAGGACGATAAGCAATACAAAGCCTTGACCGCAGCCAAAACGAGAAGGACAAAAGAAAAAATGTTGGGTCTCAATAGTCAGCGCGCACGACAAATGCACGTTATTCTCCGATATTTTATCGCATCTTTCTCTTCCTGTCACTCCGAACTTTTCTAGAACTTATTTCAATTTGATTCCGATTAACTATGGATCTAGCTGCCGATCTAGCATGACACGGGGTCATTACTATTGAGGACTAACTGGCCACCATTATCATAAAACTCATAAAACCCATTATTCATTGCCGCCATATTTGGCACGCATTATTATTGCTCAAGATATTCATCCAACTAGTGTCGATGTATCTCCCCCCAATCCGGAGTATGTTCGTCAGAAATCCAATCCTAGTTCTGGGCGGCTGCGGTGCGCTCCTTCCGGACCTCCGCGCTGATCAATGACAAAGAAAGATCCAATTCGGTGACGAGCACGGAGTCGTGTGCCTCAGGAAGGAAGGCTGCAAAGGTCTCGAAGATCACTTTGGCGATGCTGTTGCATCGAATGCTCAAGTCCACACAGCCCGGGCCCTTGCGACGCTTGGCCAGCAAACCACGCAACATGCGTTCCGCGCAGGGGCAGACACGCTCGACTTCAAGAGTGCAAGTTTCGGCACACTGACAAAATGGCATGCAGATGCACTTCTTCTCCTTGCAGAAGCTAACTAGGGAACGTCTGGTCTCTTCACGGCGGACCTGCCCGAGACTCTTGCCCTCGAGCTTGGCGAGGGTGGCCGTGCGATGGTCCAAGATGATCTCCTTCTCCCAAGCAGCGGAATCGACGGTGGAAGGGTCGACGAAAGGGAGAGCTGAAGTCGGGAACTCTTGCTCTATCTTGGCCATCGGGACCGTCGTGAGATATTTCTCGGAAAGGCTGGTCTGGGTCTCCCGCAATGGCTTGCGGTACAACCAACAGAGGCCCTTCCACTTCTGAAAGTAGGCCGTGGTCTCATCCTTCAAGAAGGCCAGGGTGAAGCGACGATATCCGAAGATATCAGTGGCGAAGAAGTCGGACTCCAGCATCCTGGCCACGGCACGACGGTTGAACTCGTCCTGATTCTGCCAAATCACCTGCTTGTCTAGGAGACTGCAGACGGTTGGCGAATCAAGGATCTCCTTGCAAGCCAGGTAGATCCTGTACAGATGGCCAGGTTCAGGAAGCACGAAGCCAGCGTTAGACTGCTGGCGAGCCGTTCCACCAAAGCAGGAGCAAAGCTCCACGTTCGCCAATTCAACCATGATCCTCGCATACACGCAATAGTAGAGGCTGTCCACAGTCTCAATCAGAGTAGTAACAGAGTTGGAGGTCACGACTTCCTCAGCGTGCTTGATTCTGGTCAGGATACCGGTCGGGGAATCATCGAGCTGGGAAACGAGTTAGTTATCTGCCTATGCTTTGATGGATACGATATACGTACATCAACCCCATAGTGCATGAAGATGACGAGCATGACCTTGGCAATGGCATAAACCTTGCAGAAGACATTCAGAACACTTTCGACTCTGTTGCAGCCGTTGTCATCGACTTTGTCGTCAAGAGTGACGGTGGAAGCTCTGTAGCTTGTAGCGGATGGCAAGATCCAGTCCACAGAGCTAACCGTGTAGGGACGGATAGGTTCGACGGGAGCCATCTAATATTCTTTTGTCAGTTCCTGTCGTGATACCTCGAAGAAAGTCTCGAGGACAGAGGAGAGACTGTCTGGGGAGGAGAGGAGGGAGGGGTCACTTACGGCTGAAGAGTACGAACCCTCAGTGCTGTTGGATGTCTGGAGCTGCAAAGCCTCGAGCTGTTGAGCTTCTTCCTCTAGCTGATTCTGGGAGTACATGTAAAAGCCGTCTGTATGCTCACAGTCTGAAGACTCTGGCAGGACGTTGTTTTGGCTTTGTCTGGACTGGGAAGCACGTTTGGGAAAAAGCTTTTGAAAGGCAATCTCCCACAGACGAGAGCTAGAGCGCCGAGAGGGAGCCATTGCGTGTGCCCTAACTCTTTCAAGCCGCGTGAAGGCCAAGCCGCAGTGTGAAGAGTTGTTCGTCGATGAGTGTGGAGGAGGGAAAAAGCTGACGATCGAATGTGCAAGAGAGGAGAGAGGGAAAAAAAGTCAGGCAGAGGGGGTTGGGAGGGGAAGTAACAGATCTTTGTGCGAAAGCAGTGAATACAGAGGCATCGTGCCCTTCCACAATACCGTTTTCTTTCTCCCTCGTTCGCTTAATGTTTGATCAAGGGCAGGTATTGATCGATATCAATATTGATATTGCATTTTTACTACTTTCATTCGAGATGGCATATCAACTTGGTATCAAACGGACCTTATATCAAGCAACATGCAGAGATCCTCTCCAAACTCTAAGATAAACAATCTACAACTTTAACTAAAAACTAGCTTGATTACTTTAATTCAATGTCTCCTTGTCTCAAGTACATGATAGAAATATCGGACTTGGACTCGACGACAAGAATGCATGGTATGCAGCAAAGAGAATACCCTAGGTACAAACCATAGCTACGTACTGATGTATGACGATCAAAGGCTAGGAACATTATAATTGGATTCATTTACTAGTCAAGGTGAGACAATCATAACCCGTCTATAGATTTCTTTATTCATACCAAGACGACCAGCTACAAAACCAGCGGATCAACCTCAATCTTGGAATCTTCAGTGCAAATAGAGTATGGCAGGATAACCTCTGGGATTTTCCAGATCAACTTATTCGCTCTGTCAACATACTCGGAAGGGATAGTAGAGCATTCGCTAAAGGAGAGTGACTGGAAAGAACATCAGCTATCAGCTAGCGACTCTTGATATAAAGAGAACAAAGACCTATGCTTACCTCAAGACTCTTTAAGCCCCTGACCCACTCAAAGTCAAAATCGCATATTTCACTCGGCATGTTCTTGAAATATTCGACAGGATGTGATAGAACCTGCGGACAATTTTCGAGCCAGAGAACCTTCAATTTCGCTCCTGGCGCGAGCCCATCCTCTCCAACAAAATGCTCATCCAATTCCTCGTCATAGCCTCCAAGCCAGTTCAAAAACTCGGGCTGGGCACCGTTACAAGTCCTCAACTTGAGTGTTGTAAGATTCGGGTTATTCTGGACCAGCATCGACAGCTGCCACGGTGTGATGCCAGTTCGTTCCATAATGAGTGTTTCCAACCCTGTGATTCCCATGTTCTTATACGGTCCGATTCCTATCAGTGCGTTCCAAGCTGTACTGCCTCGTGCAGGTTGAAGCCAGGCGGTTGGTCTCATGAGACCGTCTCGAATATGTGGATGTTCGAAGCGTAACGCCAAATGGCGTAATGAGCGCTTACATGTTTTGCCTAGAGCTTCAGTACTTTCGGTATTGATATCGTATGCCATGAATTCTAAGTCGACGAGAGATGCTCCATAGCGGCGGACAAGTTTTGCGAATAATTGGTTCTGTAGTCGGACCATATGTTCCAGCGTCCTTGGCTTATTCTCATTGATGGCTAGGCTTCGTCGCTTTAGGTCTTTTGCTCTGAGAGGATATCCGCAAATCGGTTCATGCTTCATTTGGATGGTTTGTGGCTGTACAACGGAAGCAGTAAAGTCGAGCCGGCAATCTCCGTTTTCCCTGAGTTTCGTTACCTGGTCCAGTGTTGCCCAGCCAGCCTGGAGGAAGGAGATAATGGAGTGTATGCGTTTCTGAAAGACGGCTAATCGAAGGCGTTTAAGGGATAGAAGGTGACAATCATAGTTGGATCGAGATGTTTCGCCGAATGAGAGCAGTGATTCAAGAGGAAGGTATGAGAGGATCATGAGGATTACTTCAGGAGGGAGCAAGCTGATATTGCCAACCTTGCTGGCCATGGCGAATCTGAGTGGAATTTCAAAGATTCGATCTGATCTATCAAAACTAGTCGGATCATTGGAATGTGGCGTCGGGTTTCTACCAATTCTATATTTTCGTTTCGTTCTGGGCAGTCGGTATTCTTAATTAAAACATCGATAAAGCAAATCTGGGTATCTCTGAGGTCGTAATGCGTAATGAAGTCGTATGTCATCACATTCGTCAAAAATCTCCCAAGCACAATTTCTCCCTAGTTTAAAGAGGCATCGAAGGCATCGAAAGATGGAAAGCAAAGAATGTCCAGAACCTGTTCCGAAAATGCTGGATTTAGTAATGCAGTTCAAGAGAGGCGACTGATATGCTAGAGTCCCATACAGACCAGATGTAACACCACGAAGCCACCCCAAAAACCGGATACACGATCCAAATTACATCAGGCAAAAGAAAATTTGAAGGATACAGTTGAGATGGAATACTTATGGGGCAATAAATCAAGAAATTAACCTCAAGTCGAGGACTTTGCAGTAGCCAGTCGGAAAGATGAGCATCGAAGATAGCCTTTTTAACTTCAACAATGAGTCAAGCAAGAGTTAGTTTCAAATTCTGAGTTTAGGATGACCTTTTTGCAAAGTGGGGGAGATGATAATAGCCCATGCTATGTCCCCGGATAATGATAAAGAAGCTATACAAACGACATTCTTTGTTCTCCTGCAAGGAACTGCAAGGAAGTTCAGGCGACAGGAGGACATTTGGAGGCAGCGACTCTCGACAAAACAAATTGACACTAGCATGAGGGGACTGTATACCTTCAAATCTTCACGGATTCTTCGACAAAGCGAGCGCAACGTGTTGACGTCGACAGGACGACGAATGGTGACGCCTGGTCTGACACAAGAATCCGGTACCAAGAGGCAGGTTGTGAACAAAGGACCTGAAACGTAGGAAGGACTGCAGCCTCTTAACCATGGTTATGGGCCCATATTTATAGATCATGGATGCTTTGACAAATACTGTGACTTGGCCACATACCACGATCGGCTTTGAGGGTGGTTGCAACGGAAGGTCATCTACGACTGTTGACTGACTACGCTGTCGAGCGCTGATGCCTGCAACATGTAGGCCGAAAACAAAGATATCGGCAGTTACAGCGTGTTTGACCCTCTCTGGATGGGGCATTCTGTACACACATTTGGGCAGCGAAAGGACCTGCCATTTTGGCATACATTAAACCTGGCTCGAAGTGTCGTTGGTGGTCAGCGAAGGATCCATCGTCCATGACGGGCGAAAAAGGCCAGCCATTAGTTCCGATCTTGCTTCTTGGTGGTTGTTTTCTTTGTTCTTCCTGTAGCTCAGTTTCTATATTTTCTTTTTCTGGGTGGAGTCTCATGCAGCCGAATATTTAACCTGGAACTCAAGTAGGTGGGAAAAAAGCAATTATGGCGCCGAAACCGACCTCCTCATTGCTGGAACGAACAACCACGTCGGAGGAGGCTGTGATGGGAACAAACAGACTGCTGCAAGTAACAAAGACACACGAGTCAAGGCGATTACCCCAAGTAGGGACTTGCTCCTAGGTCGACTGGGGTACAAAGCCCACCAGCACGGAGCAAGCCGGATTTTGCGTCGATACAAAATGTCGATTCGACCAGAGGCACAGCCTGACGGGATCTCAGCCTTGCATTTTCCCTCAGTGTGACACTGTCCCAGGCCTTCGGATCGCTCAGGCCAATAGAGACGCAAAGGTTCAAACCCCCCACGTTGGATGGTTCACGAACTGTTACTCAGACGGGCTGTGATCTTCTCCAGTCATCAACTGACGCACGGGGGGATGTGATAATCTGCGCGGTGGTGGAGAGAGGCTGGCTGCAATGCGGACGCACGGCTGGTGTAGTCAACCGCTGCACTGATATGAATGGTGAGATGTCCTCTTACGAATGAACTTGATTTTACTTTTAGAACTGAATTGTTAACTGGCTATCTATCAGTTTGGACGGTTTTTGTAATCAGGTCATCGCTGGGTCAAGATGGTTGCGCAGAGCCCGATTTGACAGACACCGATGAAGTTAACCGCCCGGCGCCCCGACCCATAGCGTGTATAGCGCATGTAGTGTGGATATAGCGTGTGTATAGCCCCAAGGAATAATAATGGGGAATGGATGTTCCCTTCCAAGAGCATTCAGGGTGGCGGTGAAGTCAAGGGCCCAGACTAAGATCCACTAGGTGTACTTCTGAAACAACTAATCATACAAAGGAAACGACATCTCAGCTGGTATGTGAGCCGATCATATTTCCTATGAGACACGGCCAAGATCTACAAGTCATCAAGTAAGTACAGAGTACGTCGAGAGCAGCCGGTGCTTCAAAAAACATTCCGCTTGTTCGTAAGAAAGATGTCTTCTCCAGGGGAAAGATATAATACTATAAACACAAAGAAGTCGAAATCCAAACACTAGCCTTGGACTCGGAAGGTACGTCCACTGGCCGTCTTCCTTTCTTTCTCCTCGTTTTCTGGACGAGCTCTGTTGAGGACTGCGATGCGTTAGCCGCAGGTCATGATGCAGGATCCATTCACCCTTACCCTGGAGGAAGTCCGCTGTCCTCTTGCGCATTCTGGTGTGGATGTATGCCTAGAGTGGTGTTATTATTTGGTAAATCCATACAGTATGGACGGGAAGCTACCTTGGAGGCCTTGATATGGTAGTGGAAGTAGTCACGGAAGGTCTGAATGTGGGAGATGTTCTCATAACGGCGCTGGGGAGTCAAGTGACGGGGGAAAAGAACTACCATCGTCAGTATTTCGGCTCAGAAAGAACAGGAAAAGATAAAGGTATTACCAAAGGTCACATAGCTGATTTCACCTTCGCCCGCGTTCTGGAGACCCGGGACGCCCTCTAACTCCAGCGGAGGGTCGTTACGGAAGAGCACTTGAGGAGCGTTCTGCAAGGTCAATACACGTCTTCTAGCGTCGACGAATTCCTGTTTGCCAGTCAGCAACCATACTCCTCCAAAAAAAAAAAAAAAAAAAAAAAAGATGGGATCGACGAACCTGCAAGAACACCTTGCCAAAGATCCGATCAGTCTCCTCCCTGAAGACGGTGCTAAAGATCACAGTCACACGATCCCAGCTTGCTTTGATATAGATTGCCTCCTCTTCCCGGTAATGAACGGCCATGACTTGTCCTCCCTCCTTCACACCCTGCGGAGCGGATTCCGAAGTGTACTGTGAGGCTTCCTCCGCCAGCTTTGCGAACTCGTCAAACGCTCTCTCGAAAGGGGAAGCCATAGCATGGCGCTTCATCAATGCAAGCCGCATAACTAGCTCGTCCCTGGCTTCTTGTTCGGCGGGTAAATCCTCCAGGTCGATTTGTACAGAGAAATCATAGCCAGGTTCTGGGGAAACAATGTATGGGCCGTATTCCCGCTCCAGCACCTGCTGGGCGCCGTATTCGACCAGCTCTTTGAAGCATTTCACGTTGATGGAGATCAGGATCTTGGTTTTACTTTCGGGGGTCGAGAGGTGGAAGGTCACGCCGTCAAAGTCCGAGACAACTTGATCGATTGATGCCGGGGGAGCTCTGTAGAAAACGATGCAAGCAAGCCGTTAGCCGGATGCCTGACATCAGACATGTGTATACTCGTAGTGAGCGGGGAGGGGGGTAAGTACCCTGAAAACCGCTCCGTCAGGAGGGTCTGGATCAGGACATTGTGGTAATCGAGCAAAAGCATGGCGAACAATCAATATGAGTGGCAATCTATCGTCAACAATGGTTCAGCAGCACAACAACAGGTGGCTTTGGTGTTTGGGCCTTGGAATTGGGGGTCGTCGACAAGCTGGCGATCGCAGGCGGTGGGGAGCCCCGATGGTCGCTGTCGCCGCCCGTAGTGCCGCTCCCGCCGCTGCGATTATTATCGATAGCAAATCGCCGTCGGAGCTCCCAATTTTTTTTCCCCCTGTCAGTGTCGGATGCCTCAACGATGGTGAAGTCTTATTTGTAAGTCAATGTGCTTGAAAATTGCTTGAAAATTGCTTTCCTCATATTATCTGAGATATTAATATTTGCAGGAAAATCGAGCACTCGAAAACTTTCGGGCTCGTTGCGTCCGCATCGTCGAATGCGATCTGGGCCCGAGACGATGAACTCGCAGGCAGTGCACGCCGCACAGGCGCAGGACGGGCAATTGTAGGTGCCAGCGAGGAGGTTTTGTGTTGGGATGTGAAGAAAGGAGAGCTGCTTGGTAAATGGCGGGATGCCTCGTGCAAGGCGCAGGTCACTGCAATTACCCAGAGCAAGACCGATGAGGATATTTTTGCGGTCGGGTACGTTCCCAGTCACAATGACTGCTTGTGTTCTTTATACTAAATTATGCGATTCTTTTTCTAGTTACGAGGATGGCAGCATTCGTCTTTGGGATTCGAGAACCGCTACGGTCATTATTTCGTTCAACGGCCACAAATCCGCCATCACCCAACTTGCCTTCGATAACGCAGGAGTGCGCCTGGTCAGCGGTTCTAAAGACACCGACATCATCTTGTGGGACTTGATCGCCGAAGTTGGTCTGTTCAAACTTCGTGGACACACTGATCAGATTACATCGCTCCATTTTGTCGTTCCATCCATCGAGCTGCTCAATGCCGCTGGCTTGAGTGACCACGCAGGATTCCTTTTGACTACCGGCAAGGACGCGCTGATTAAGGTCTGGGATTTGGCTTCGCAGCATTGTATCGAGACACATATTGCACAGTCGAACGGAGAGTGCTGGAGCTTGGGTCTATCGCCGGACCAGAGTGGCTGCATTACCGCAGGAAACGATGGAGAACTCAAGGTGTGGTCGATTGACGAGAGCGCCATGATTGAAATATCCAAGGAGAAGGTCGGAGCAGATGACCGCAAGATTCTCACAAACCGAGGGACGTTCTACCGGAATGGTAAGGACCGCACCATCGGTATCAGCTTCCATCCCCGTTCGGATTACGTGGGCTTTCACGGCTCGGAAAAGTCAGTGGAGATTTGGAGGATTCGCTCAGAAACCGAGGTGCAGAAGAGTCTGGCGAGAAAGCGCAGGAGGAGAAAGGAGAAGGACGCTCAGCGTGCTGAAAAGGAGGGAGCCGTTGTGGAAGTCGACAATGACAAGCCAGAGGATGTGTCTTCTGCCCCGGTCACAGAGGTCTTTGTATCCCACGTCATTGTTCGAACTGGTGGAAAGGTCCGCTCGTTCGATTGGATCAGGACCAAATCTAGCGGCAACATCCAGCTGATCGCAGCAACAACCAACAACCAGCTCGAGGCCTACAGCGTCGTTACCGCGGGTAAGAAGAAGGACGAGGAGGATTCGGACTACACCCGGAGCCTGGCTGTGGATATTCCGGGTCATCGAACTGACATCCGCTCCATCGCCCTGAGTTCCGACGACCGAATGTTGGCCTCTGCATCTAACGGCAGCCTTAAGATTTGGAATGTCAAGACACAAAGCTGTCTGCGTACCTTGGAGTGTGGTTACTCGCTCTGCTCCGCCTTCCTTCCTGGTGACAAGATTGTCGTTGTTGGAAACAAGAATGGTGAACTTGAGGTCTTTGATATCGCGTCTTCCACTCTTTTGGACACAATCAAGGCTCATGATGGACCAGTTTGGTCAATCCATGTCCATCCCGATGGCAAGTCCATGGTCAGTGGCAGTGCTGACAAAACCGCCAAATTCTGGAACTTCCAGGTCGTCCAGGAGGAGATTCCTGGTACTAAGAGAACTACGCCCCGACTGAAGTTGGTGCATACAAGAACTCTCAAGGTTTCGGACGATATCCTCAGTCTACGCTTCTCGCCCGATTCTCGACTTTTGGCCGTTGCCCTCTTGGACAACACGGTCAAGGTATTTTTCGTCGATTCGCTCAAGCTCTTCCTCAACCTTTACGGACACAAGCTTCCTGTTCTGAACATGGACATATCCTATGATAGCAAGCTTATCGTTACTTGCTCAGCTGACAAGACCGTCCGGATTTGGGGCTTGGACTTTGGTGACTGCCACAAGGCATTGTTAGCACATGAGGACAGTATTATGGCTGTTGCGTTCGTTCCCAATAACAAAGAAGGAAACGGACATAACTTCTTCAGTGCCAGTAAGGACCGCGTGATTAAATACTGGGATGGTGATAAATTTGAACATATCCAAAAGCTTTCTGGTCACCATGGTGAGATTTGGGCATTGACAATCAGTCGCTCGGGCGAGTTCATTGTCAGTGCTAGTCATGACAAGAGTATTCGCATCTGGCAGCAAACCGACGAACTGCTTTTCCTTGAAGAAGAGCGCGAAAAGGAGCTCGAGGAGATGTATGACAACAACCTCACGGCCTCCCTCGACCAGGAGGACGGTGAGGATGGAGAGAAGGCCGAAGCTGGTGATGCTGGCAAGCAAACCAGCGAAACTCTCATGGCCGGAGAGAAGATCATGGAGGCCCTGGATCTGGGCATGGAGGATCTCGAAGTCATGCGTGAATGGCGTGCTGTCAAGGCTGCTAACCCCAACGCCGCACCGCCAACCCGCAACCCTCTATACCTAGCCTTAGGCAACGTCTCGGCTGAGCAATACTTGCTGAACGTTATGCAAAAGATCCCAGCTGCGGCAGTTCAGGACTCTCTGCTTGTTCTGCCTTTCTCCAAACTTCCTGCATTGTTCACCTTCCTCAAGATCTTCGCCGACCGGGAAATGAACATCCCGCTGACCTGCCGTGTTCTCTTCTTCATGCTGAAAACCCATCACCGCCAGATCGTCGCCAGTAAGATGATGCGGCCCATGTTGGATAGCATCCGGTCGTCTCTTCGCCGCGTTCTGGCACGTCAGAAGGACGAGATGGGATTCAACCTCTCAGCATTAACGTTCATCGGCAATCAGGTACGCGAGTCAAACACCAAGGATTACGTTGATGAGGACACTTGGGAGGAACAGCATCCAGCCGCGGCAGCGGGCACGGGCAAGAAGCGACAGTTTGTTAGCGTTTCTTAAGTCTACGTCTACATTATATGGGAAATGTATCTATCTGTATTTGTGCATATGATTGGCGTTGCGAATTTTCCAGTTGGAATGTTTTGGTTCTAAAAAAGTTCTATATCCTTTGGAGTTGACGGGAGAAAAAGATTAATCTAGATTTGATCGAAATGTCCTGATAGACTCTTTATTTATTCTATATATCAACTACCAACAGTATATCCCATTCGATTGCCCAGCCATCCGTATCGAAGTATATCCGTAAAAGCAAAAAACCTAAACATCGCAACGTCAGCAAACAAGATCACCAACGAAAAAACGAATACCAGACACAACCGCATCCAGAAAGGCATAAGCCAAAGCCAAAGAAAGAGAAGAGAGGAGAAGAAAACATCATCTCATCACAGCCCACAGCAAGATTAAAAACTCCACTCAGCAGAACCTTTATAAGCATCGACGACAGGACGGATCAATTTTGACGAATCAATCACAACCCTGCCATACCTCTTCCGGCTCTTCCTAAAATACCGGTTCTTGGAATAATTCTCATCATTTTGGAGCGTTGCTGGTGCTAGACTTGGATGTGTCTTTCTTCTCTTCGTCTCTTTTTTCTTTCTGGATTGGTGAGGGGCAAGGAGAGGAAGGGATATGTGATGTGATGAGTGAGATTGGGGATAGTGATAATGCATACCTATTACTGTTAGTGAAGCAAATATTCAAATTGCTGATTGATTATTGTCACTGCCAACATAATGCAGCTGTTGTAGGCGCAATTCTTGAAAGTGAAGTTGTGTTGGAGAAGAAAAAATGAAGAGAAGAAAAATAGTCGGAAAAAAAACCGAGGGGAGCTAAGTGGATTAGCTAATCATGCCCGTGGCTTAGTCACCATCGCTGTTTTCTACAATCGACGAGGATTAAAGCCCTGGAAAGATTGAATTTTGATATTCTTTTTGGGTGGTGTTGGATTTATATGGCTTGAAGGCGTTGGGTTTTGGCATATTGTGCTTCCTCACGATCTTGGACAAAACTATTCAGGGTCATATGGTTAACATGCCTTCAGTGTACTTGACATTTAAGCTGTCGATAAGACTAATGTACATTTCATTATGGTCTGGCTTCATGGTGTGTAACTAAATCATTTCGTGTCTCATTAATTCGTTAATCAAAATAAGGTTGTTGGTGCTGGATTGTAGAATTCCCCGAGCATGTATTCTGTATTAACAAGAAGCAAAAAGGTCATGACACATCGCATCAAGAATCAAATGGGGTATAAAAGGGGAAATTCTGAGAACAAGCCGGTAAATATCATGATGCCTGCTTCATCATTCCACAGCTCGCGCATGTCCACCATTCGGTTTCCATAAAGGTTCCACAGGTCTGGCAAACCCACCCCAGTGGGCGTTTAGGTGTATTCCTCTCAAGCACAGCAAGGGTCTCTACTGCCCTGGTTCTGTTTTTAAAAGCAGTTGAGCTAGCAGATTGGCTTTGTTGGCGCTTCCTCTTGTTTTGTGGCTCTTGCTGTCTGGAGGTTGTCGGAACTGGCCCAGACACAGAGCGAGAGTTGGATGGGCGAGGCCGTTCTGCTGTACAAGCATCACAACATAGGAAGTTTGCTGGATTCTGGAGTGTGCAAGTGGGACATGTCCACGGTTTTTCATAGGACGTGTTGTCAGATGTAAGGTCAATTGGTTCAGATAGCTGTGTTGAAGACGTCGGCCGAGTACCCTCGGCAATAGGTGGAGGCGATAAGTTAGTTCGAGGCCCTGCAGGATTTTCCTGGCTCGGAGAAATATATGAAGGCCCATATATCTCCCGTTCTTCCTGCTGAATCAACTCGATATATGCCTGCGTAATGGCTTGTTCATTCGCATCGTCTTCTTCCGCTTTGGTCCTAAAACCGTTCCTGGAGGCTTCCTCGGCCAGCTCATCGCTGTTTTGAGTACCAGAAGCACAGCCTCTGGTCACTTCAAGACGTCTTTGTGTAGCATCTGCTATTACCCTGCGCATATCTGCTCCTCGCATCACGGGAGCACCGCCCAGTCTTCGTCCTGATCCGCCTGAGAGGAGTCGCCTCTGCTCTGCAGCAGCTCGGGCTTGTCGACGAGCTTCATCTATAGGCATTTTACTACCACCCAGTCGTCTACCATTAGATAAGAAGCCTTCCCCGGTGTAGCCTTTCATAACCAGCTCTTCGTGTTCATCACGTAATTGGTTCCATAGTGCATGAAAGTGCTGATTATGTGGACCATGTACAATGTGACAAAGTCTATCCATGTCAGTACCAAAGAAAACAAATCAAGCTCGAATATAACTCACTCATGCAGCATCGTATCAACCACTTGCTCGATAGGAAGGAACTGGCGTTGATCGGAGGGGTATCGTAATCTCAGACATATCTTCTGACCTCCATTGATATTGAGACCTAGAAGATTCCGCTCACGAGGATAGAATTCACTGAGAGTTCCTACTCTCCAGCCCCGCTGCCGCATGATCGGTTTGACCAGAGAAGCAATTTTCCGAAGGATCAATAAAGCCTCCGATTCTCTAGGCCGGGTTTTCTCATGTTGATATTCAGAAACGAGGGCGTCTATTTCACGCATTTTGACTTGGATTTTTCCAGTATTCAATGAGCCGATGACACTGAAATGAAGGGTGAATGAGATTTTGACTGAGATTCCAATGCCGCGTAGATAATTTCTACATCTGCTGGAAATCCATCACACTTATTTCTGCAACAAGCGTGTGTATTTCTAATCGACAGACACCAATAATAAAAGAACGAAATAAATAGACTCCGGCCTCCAGGATAAGCCCGAAGGATGCAGAAACTGAAAGAAAGAAGCTGGAGTCCAGTGCTGTCAAGAACAGCGGGTGGCACTCTTCATTGCTAATCAGCGGAGGCCCCTTTGGTCAATGTCACGTGAGTTGAAGAACTGCGCCTGAGGCAGAATAGGTAATAACGCAAAGAAATTCAAAGATAGGCTGATGCTAACTCGAGATAAGCTGAAAGTTAGTCAAAATTAACAGAATAAATGGTCGTGGGCATACTGCATTATCGTGAAAATTCCTGCCTCTACAAAGTATATATTTGAAGATACTCGCCTCCATACTACTCCACTTTGACCTTCTCATGACATTCCTTTACTTTTTTGAACCTCTGTTACTAGGTGCTCGGGTATAGATCAAGTATGAACTAGATGAATAGTGCTATTTCTTCTACATGCTTTCTTCCAATTTACGTAGTCGAAGTCGACAGAACCAGCATTAAATGTTATGTGGGGCATGATTAGCTCCCGCCAGACTGGCCAATCAGGACAAGTGGCTCAATGCTGCTCATGTGACCTGTGGATATAGAATCATTATCGGCGGAACTTTTTCTTCGCCTTATCGCAGTTCTGGCAAGCATCAGCTAGACTTTCATCGCAGCCGGAATCTCAAAATGACTAGTGACGACCAGTTTTTCTTTGATTATGTGAGTTTTCATCATCGGCAGGAAGATACAGCCACTCAGACTGAGATACTGATTTGATTTGTTTATTTGAAGCTTTCTTCGATACCGCATGACGTAAGGAAGTATTCACTCGAGGTCGCCAACTCGATCGACCGTCAAGTCGACAACGCTGCCGGGTTTGTTCGGGATACATTTTCGAACCAGTCATGGATACCTTCGTCTGTTCGACCGCTGCCTAGAACCCCCCAAAATCTTCGACCGCAGTCGTTTACGGATCGCGTGCAGGATTGGGTTTTTAAGAATCGCGCATGGAGTGCGGCTATCTTTGCTTTTGTCGGGACCAGCTGTGTGTTATACTTTGGGAGCAAAAAGCTGAATGGCAAGCGGAGAAAGGCGAGAAGAGCTGGAAATGGTGCTCGAAAGGAAATCGTGGGTATGTTGTGTCGGGTTTGATCATGTTGATCTGCATGACTGACGAGCTATAGTTATTGCCGGATCTCCCCACGAACCGATGACTCGGGCGATCGCTAGCGACCTGGAACGTCGAGGATATATTGTTTATGTGACGGTGTCGTCGGCAGAGGAGGAGCACATTGTCCAGTCCGAAAACCGAATGGACATCAGGGCGCTTTCGTTGGACTTGACAACTGTAAGGAGTCTCTGGCAGCAGACAGGGAAGCATGCTAATTGGAATCTGCAGGTGTCTTCATCATCGGACATTCACCCCTCGCTTGAGGGCATCCGCAATTTGATCACTCAGCCGCAATGGCCTATTCCTGGTGTAGCACCGCATACGTGCCAGTTAAGTGGTCTCATTCTTGTACCATCACCAAACTACCCATCAGGACCTGTTGCGACCATTCCACCTTCTGCCTGGGCCGATTCTATGAACACACGGGTTGTCTCGCCTATTTTGACCACGCAACTCTTCTTGCCCCTCCTCACTCTCCGCAACAACAATAGCACCATCATCCTCGCCTACCCATCGATATCATCATCTCTCTCTGCGCCATATGCTGGCCCAGAGGTCACAACAGCTCATGCGCTGACCGGATTTGCAAACTCACTCCGAAGGGAACTGAAGCTTCTGCAACATGGCAATGTTGATGTTGTGGAGCTGCGACTGGGAAACATTGATTTTGGGTCTCAGAATCGGAGCGGACAGAGCCACATCACTGGCACTGAGGTGCTGGCATGGAGCACCCAACAACGAGCACTCTACGGCGAGCAGTACCTTTCGAGCATAGAACAGCGGCCCGTTGCATCAGCAGGGCCTAGTACAGTGCGGGGATCACCCGCACGGAACCTGCACTACGCAGTGCAGGACGCTCTGGAGCCAGTGACGAAGAACATGTTTGGGCAGAAGACGACCAAGAAATCTGTTCTCTATGTGGGCCGGGGAGCACGCACGTATAATATCATCGGACAGTGGGTTCCAGGAGGACTGGTGGGGATGATGATGGGCCTCAAAGCACCAGCGGCATCACCGAGTGCGAGTGGAAGCAGCAGTGAAAACGGATGGGAAAAGGTATCATAATAGATCACTCCTTGGATCATCTTGGGTTGGGATATATATACTATTTTAACTTGACTCTTCTTTTTTGTATACTAACAATCTTCACTCAGACTGACAACAGCTCAAATAAATAATTAAGGATTAATTCACATTGTGAGAAAAATAACCGAGGGTATCATCAGATCAGATCAACGTATAGATCCATAAGACCATAAACAGTAACGCATAGATATCAAGATCAATCAAGCCTTAGTCTCAACATCATCCACCCCAACATCAACATTCTCCATCTCATTACGACTCTCCTCCCGTTCACGATCATAAACCGACCTCTTAACCTTACCAGCAGTGACCTTACCCCGCAACCAAATCAGGGCCCAGGAAATGCCAAAAATAACAAGAATCGCCGCGAGAATGCCGAAGCAATACCCGGCGACCAAGCCGCTGTCCTTACCATGCGGGCCGGGATCAAGGAAGGAGTAAGTGTAGAAACCCTCCGTGTGGTAAGTGAGATAAGCCAGGGAGACGTAGAGGAGAAGAAGAAAGATGAGACAGGGGAGGGTGATGAGGGGGTGAGGGGAAGTAGTTGGGAGGATAATTTCCAGCAGGGCATAGAGGGAGTTGAGGCCGTGTTGGGAGATCTATCTCGTTAGCTTTACAGCTATATCATATATGATGGATGAACCTACATTCGACCAACCGGTAAAAGTAACCGAATACCAAGGCGGCTCGAACAGAATGGCCCAAAAGACAATCGTGACCAGAAACGGAAACGTAGTGATGGTGGTATAGAACAGGACATGGAGGACACGCAGAAAGCGCGGCCAGCGATCGAAAAGCACCGAACGACCAGTCAAGGCATAGCAGGCCGTGTGGATGGCGGCGAAGCAGAAATAGAAACCCAGACCCCAGTAGGTGAGCCAGGTGAAGTAGCTGAAGGATTGGCCGATTTGGTCGCGGTCGCCGTGAGTGCCATCCCAGCCCCAGATGAAGAAGATGGTGGTGAAGATGTAGAGGGAGATGAGGGCGCGGAGGATGGCGAGGACGAGAGGAGGAAGAAGCCAGGAGGTTTCGTAGAGATGGAGAGAATCCCGGGATGGGGGGAGTTGAAGAGGGAAGAGATCATTGTGGTATCATTCTTGAGGGTATTCCGAGAACAGGAAACAAGAGACAAGAGACAAGAAACAAGAGACAAGAAACAAGAAACAAGAAACAAAAGAAAGACAGAAAGACAGAAAGACAAACAGAAAAAAGATTTCAGTGGATTAGTTTAGACTGGCAGTAACGGTGTCATTAGAATGGAGCTAAGATGAGGAATTAATATAGTGGTGGTGCTTAGCCTCGGAGTCGTCGACGTAAGCCAGAGGATTAGTTACATCCATGATTCAGATACTGAATCTAGATTTGTCCGAGGCAACAGACTCGACCTAGTGGTGGTGGCACAGTCGAGGCTGCAAGACATTCCATCTTCTGCAGTTGAGGCTATACAACTCGCATGTGCTATATTTGACTTTCATACAGTCATCATTCATCACCATCTCACGATTACTCATTCTTTAATCTTGATTTCCTCATCTGCAACCTCATGATCATCTTACCTACCATGGATCGAAAAACGGAAAATTTTGCACGGGAATCCAAAATAGCAACCAACGGCTCCACCGCCGTTGAGGATAGGAGGCGATGTTTTCTCCACAAACTGGGGATTCTAGAAACAGAGCAGAACAACAATAACAAATAGATAACACTGAGGAATTTAGAGATATAGATAGATAGATGATAGTCGAAAATAGTCCAATATATCTTCATCCAGTTCTATTCCAATTCCTCCCAATAGTTAAAGACAACCCCTGAGTGGAGCGCCCAGCCCGACTGTCAACCCGCCGTCCCTCTCGTTTGTTTGGGATCGTCAGGGCTACTTTTCGCTTCATTTCATTCCGTTTCGTTTCCCTCCTTTCTCCTCTCCTCCTCGCTTCAAAGCCCACGATGCTTGTCCATCGCTGTCTTTGTCTGTGAATTGCTTCTTCCCCCATCCCTCATCCCCTCTTCGTCTTATCCCTATCGACTCCCTCCATCCCTATCGCCCCTCCGTCCTTCTCCCCTCTCTTCTCTCAAAGCCTGGTCTACTTCGAGCTTCTGCAGATTCTCTGATCAGCATCATCATCTCATCGTCATCTCGTCTCATCTCATCTTCAATCTACATCTTGCTCTCCTTCCGGGGCTGTCGTTCCTTTCTTGTATCCTTCCGCCCCCCCTCTTCCCCTCCCCTCGTCCCCCTTGTCGACTGTACTTGGGGTCCTCGGTCCAGTGCAATTTCACTCACCATTTCGGACCTGCTTTCGGTCTCAATTTCGGCTTTTCTTTTCTCTCAATGCGAACCGTTAGATTTACTATCGACTGTGAAGATTCTGGATAGATGACTTGATCGACTGAATTGCCGGATTGATTTGCTCTCTTTTTGTTCTTAGACAAAGAACACGTCCCTCCTATTGAACACCACTTATATCGATATCCACACCGCTTGATCTCATTCTATCTAATCCACCATGGAACGACCTGAATTTGGGGACGTTCGATCCCCCTCTCATGATACTCTCCGCAACGGTATTCCCTCGCCGCGCATCGAACACTTTGACGGTGAAGTGCCTCCCGCTCTCTCTCCTCTCGATGCATTGGCTGCCCAGGGCCGCCTACTGGCCAGACAACTCGATGAATCGATGCGAAGGGACCGGCGCATGAGCAGGTTACCTCCTTCCAGCGTCGCCCGTTCCCTATCGCAACCCCGACCGGGCTACTTTCGATCTCCGTCCTCGGGCGACTCGACTCGCAGTGGAAGAGCTGAAGGGCCGCCAACGCCAGGACTGGCACAGGAGCAAGGAAAAGGACAAGGACGAGGAGGAGACATCCAGAGACGTCCTACGCAAAAGGGTAATCCAGAAATGGAGGAGCCCAAATTTCGTCCGCAATCCGAACACCCCCGCCTCAGTGCCATCTCGGACGCAACCGCCACTGAAGATGACCGCTTCTATGATGAAGATGCGACCCCGAGAAATGAACGCCAATCCAGACTGCACGACTTCAATGTTCCGCGTGCCGAATCACCGGAGGAGGATCTATCGATGCGCGGCTCGACTTGTGAAGCCCCGCGTCGTTTCTATGCTCCCGATGACGGTCCCCGCCGTTTCTACGAAGCGTCTGCTGGTGTGTCGTTGATTACACCGTCGAGAAATTCTTCAGGCGATTCTTCTCGATTGGCGATCCCCCGGACTTTGGCACCTCCTGTGTCACCGCTATCGCGGCCGTCGAGCAGCTCCCGCGTCAACCACCCGGAGAGTTCAGATGATGATTACAGCAGTTCCAATGCCGGTTCGACCTTTTCCCAACCGCGCAAGTTGTCTTCCAGCAGCGCCATGTCGCTCCCATATTCGCCCATGTCTACCTCCAACAACCGTTCGCATCGGTCGCCCTCTTTGAGCTCAGAGACGTCCGGCGGTCAACTCCCACGGCCCTCGTTCAACTTCTCCCGCCCTATGAGCCGCTCCAGTACCAACCTCTCTTTGCCAACCCCACTCGCGCCGCCGCAGGAACAGGAATCTGCAAACCAACCGGCTACGATGGATCGCCTGAACAAGCCCAGCCCTATCGTAGTCCCATCTGCTGATATGACACCTCGGCCAGGCGAAGACCCGACATCCGCTAATTCATCCTACGTCTATGCCAAGTACGCGCTGCCCCGGGGTCGTGATGTGTCTCGAGACTCTGTTATATTCTCCAGTTTGCAGACACCGCATTTCCAATGGCAGGAACCTCTCTTCGAGAGCCCCCCCGCCCCCAAGTGCACCACCGGCGAGAATTGCTCGAACTCCTTCGCCCGAAGCCGCGCGCCCTGTGTCAGTGTACTCTAACAAGGCAAGGTCTATGTACGAATGTCCGGCATCAGATCGGGCGATGCTGGCCGCAACTCCATCGTCTCCCGCTCCATCCAGCCCTGCAAACTCCCACAAAGGCAAGGAACGAATCCGGCGCTCAGCGGACGTAGCCCGACAGCCAAGCCCTGCCCGATCTAAGAACGATGATAAGGAAGAAACAGCTTCATCTACTGGCTCTGCAAGTACTCTGCGACCGCAGACGGCCCAGACGACAGGCTCTGGCAACCAGACGACGGGCTCCACCAAAGCAATTAGTGCAGATGAACATGTGTCCATGGGAATTGACTGCCACGAAAAGGGCTCCCTGAATGAATCTACCTACCATCTTCGGATTGCCGCGAAACAAGACCACCCGACTGGGATGCTGCTCTACGCATTGGCTTGCCGTCATGGCTGGGGTATGCGGCCCAACCAGCGGGAAGGTGTGCGATGGCTGCGAAAGGCGGTGGAAGCTGTTGGCCCAGAGTTGCTGGACAACAACAACACGTCTGTTCCTTCCAAGGCCAAGGAGCTGCAGAAAGCCTATCGAGCTCAGTTTGCGCTGAGTGTCTACGAGCTTGGTGTAAGCCATCTCAATGGCTGGGGTATCGAACAGGACAAGGGACTGGCTCTGCGCTGCTTTGAGATTGCCAGTCAGTGGGGAGACGGCGATGCAATGGCTGAAGCGGGCTTTTGCTATGCGGAGGGTGTTGGTTGTAAGAAGGATCTTAAGAAAGCCGCCAAGTTTTATCGCCAAGCCGAGGCGAAGGGGATCAACGTGGTGGGCAATAGCTGGTAAGTGCACTTGGTTGTTTGTGATGTTCTTCACTAACAATTATTAGGATCTACAAGGACAAGTACATGTCCGACGACGAACGCAGCGGTCGTTCGCGTGGCCGAAATGCTGGGTCGTCCGAGAAAAAGCCTCGCAGCAAATCTCGCACTCGCAGTATCTTCAATCGAAAGAAGTCGGTTGCGGCTGAAGCTTGATATGACTTGACAGAATTCGTACAGCGTGTTTTGACGTTTAGCCATCGAAAATTGCTTATCTTTTTCATTCGATTCTTTCTTTGCAACCCTTTTTCTTATTCATGCACATTTTTAAGTGGCTCATCGAGTCCTATTTTCTTGACATTCTTTTTGCAGCCTTGACAAAGCTATCGTTTTTTTACATTCGTCTGTCATCTTTCGCTCTTTTTCTGACTTTCTTTTATTCTTTTCCTTGATTTTTCTCATTTTCTATTCTACCTGTCCTAAGGACATTTATTATTCTGAGCGGTCTTGCCAGCTGCTCCCGGTCAGCGCATGGAGGGAGGTTGTTCTTTACTTCCATCCATCTGCTTTGTGGGCATCATAATCTGTTTCTCTTTGATACCCGATTAATTTTTCACCACCGAGTGATGTCTTTTTTCTTTTCTTGTTGATTTCCGATGAACTGGTTTTTGTCTATCTATTCTTCATAGCTTCAGTCATTGGCTCTTTCTTATCTTCATCTTTATTCTCTATTATTCTGTGCATTTCACGTGTCCGCAGCCAGCGAGATGAATCACAAAGTCGACCGTTTGGTCTTGTCTTGATTATATTTGATCATCCATCATCAATGGAGGGCGTCATGCCCGATGGAGTTTTCCATGCAGAAACTTGCACATATTCTTCACTATCTTGCAGACAATCTCGTAGGGATCAGTCGACTAGTATGCCAACTGGCAGTATGATAGATAGTAAAATAGACTGCATCTTGAGACTAGATAATAAATGGCATGCAGATACGATGCAGAGACCCGATGTCCTGAATATTCGAAAGTGACAAGTGGATTGAGCAACAAACGATAAGCAAAAGGCTAACTACCAAATACGAAGCATAGAGTACAGGGATAGCCAGTTGAATTCGAAAGAGCATCTCCATTTCTGCATGTTTGGACGAAGATAAGAATTGGTGACCCTGGCTGTAAGTGGAGTGCGACCCGGGCGATCATCCGAGAGCTTCAACTTTACCATCACCACACTCTCTTTCTGCCACACAGCAGATGCATCTTTATTATCTTGATATTTCTCGTCGCTATCAGACTGGAATAATATGAAGATGACTGACTCCACCATGCGAAGTCCAACTAAAGCAGTACCGACCCCTCCTCGACATGTCACTTATCCTGCAATAACCACTAACGAATCAGTTCAAACAACAACTAGTTCTAAACCATCGTCACACAAACCATCCTATAAGCATACAGACATACACGTCATCCAATCCCTTATAAATTACCAAAAATATCAATTGTTGAATTGAAGTGAATCGAACCCGAAAATCCCTAACAGGCCGAGTCCAGTCCGTCCAGTCCAGTCCATCCAACGTGGCCCGCATTTCGCACCCTGCAAGGGAAGCAACTAGTTTAACTTGACGATTCCTATTCGAGACGAAATGGGACTGTCGGGATCTTCTTTACAGTTATGGACCGGCTCTCATTGCATCATCAAATGGGGCCATCACCGTAGGACAGGAAAAAGCAAAAATGGAATAAAGAGGCAGCGGGAGCTGAGGCGGAGGCTGAAGCTGAGGGGGGAAGGGAAGAGAGACCCTCTTTTTTTTGTGGTTTGTGTGAGTTTGGGTGGGCTGGATTTGGTGATAAAGGAAGTGACTGCGCTGGTTTTTTTGGACTTTGCATGTTGCATCTTTTTTGGTTTTATCTTTTCTTTACTCACTCTCAAGTGTTTTGTCTTTGTGTTGGTTCATAGGGGTTGTTTCCACGGCTTCTTGATACGACTCGTCCAGCAGCTGGTCTGATTGTTTTGGCTTTTGTCGAGACTGGTTCTCTTTATCTTCTGGTATATTCTTATAAGGATCTATTCTAGGTATGTTTGGCGTGTTTATCGTTGGCTATTGCTAATTCCCCCTTGATAGAACAGCATATACCGGCGGCCCGATATAACCACCATGGGAAGCGACGCAGACATCGCCGAGGTGGGCAAGGCTGGAGATGCCCCTACACAGGCAACTTTGGGATCGCGCGTCAAAGCCCACTACAAGAAATGGTGGTGGGCTCATGCCCTTGCAGCGATTATCATTATCTTGGTTATTATCCTGCCGATGTGAGTGCAACATTAAAACCTCTGGCCTGGCAGCTAAAACTAATCCAAACAGTATCTACGTCGGCTACCCGAATATCGCACAGAGCAGCGTAAACAAGGCAGATATGAACGTGAAGAAAATGTCCATCAGCGACCCCGACACCGACTCATTCCAGATGGACATGACCGACGAGCTGAAGTCGAGTAGTAGCGAAAAGGCCACGATATACCCATTCGACGCGACAGTCTCGATGCACGGCGGCTCGCCATTTTCCACCGTGAACGTGCCGCAGATGAAGGCTGCGAATGGGGCCGAGACGCATATTAACCAGCGGGTTGAGTTGAGCGACAAGAGCGCTTTTAGCGACTTTACCAAGGCGGCCGTGAAGAGTGAGGAGGTGAAGATGAATATCTACGGCAAGCCTTCGCTGAAGGTGGGCGCTTTGCCGAAGGTTTCAGTGGATTTCAACAAGACTATTACTGTCAAGGGAATGAATGAGATGAAGGGGGCTAATGTGACAAACTACGACTTTACGTTGACGTCTGACTCGAATGGAAACAACATGAACGGGACTGTGTATATTCCCAATCCGTCTGTCATGTCCATCGACATGGTGAGTCTATCCATTTACTCTAGAATAGACAACCTCTAACAAAAGCAGGGCAACCTCACCCTCGACCTCTCCGTCTCGGGCACCTCCATCGGGAGCTGTTATCTCAACAACCTCTCCATCAAACCCGGTGATAACTACACACCCATGTCGGCCGCGATCGACGACATGACCGTCGCAAAGATGCTCCTCAAATATCCCGACGGGATCCTCCCCATCGACGCAACAGGCAAATCCGTCACCTACAACGGGAAAAACCTCACCTACTTCAGCGACGCCCTGTCCGCGACCACAATCCGCCTAAATGTGGATATCTACCAGGGATTGAACCAGTTGCTAAAAACATCTCTTCGTGATGGACTAGGCGATCTGATAGGTGGTTCATCGTGATAACTACACAGCTCGTAGACTAGACTGGTTGATTGATTCAATAGACTGAAATGAAATGCACAGTTATCAGACGCACACATCATCAAGCGTACGTAGAATTACATCACGGAAGAAGCAAAACTGCGATTCTGCTGGGGAGAATAAGCCCTGTTGGGATGTCGATCTGATATGGTTGTGCATGGTTATACCGGCATATTTTGTCGATCAATCTGAGTCAGCTGTCGATCAGTGTATAATCTGCAGTTTGTATGAAGAGTTGTGAATTTTAATGAAACAAGATACTTGGTTACAGATACAGCTAGCAAAAGAAATATGATGGAATCCACTCAACTCTATCTATCTATTTGTACAGGAACAACCTAAGCTTTATTGGCATATGCAGGTGATGATAGTCTCGATCTTGTATGATCTTAAGATGACGGCTACTTTTGTAGATGTAGTTCATATGGTACACTTTTAGAGTATTCGATGGCCTGATTTGACCTAGAATGAGCATACTGGTAATGTCTGTTGGTCAAGAGAACATCGTCGTGCAGGTTATCGTGATATCACCATTTATACAGAGGGTAGTTAGGCATTCCCATTCTCTACTATTCTCTACCTGAACAGTTCACTGGAGAAAGTCTCAATCATCTCTACTCTACTTAGCCTACTCTTCTATGATTCTACTCATCTATACCTGATCAATCCACAAATTGTCTTCGAACATGAACAAATCCGACGCATCCCGAAACCAGTCTTCGCAGGTGAGTCTTCTCCAATCCATCCATATCCAATACTAATAAAAAAAAGGCCCTCGGAGGCAAAGACGTGTCCTCTAGCGGATTTGCATCTCGAGCCCAATCCGCAGCAGACAGAAACGCCAATACTCAATCTCAATCTCGATCGAGTCATGGACAGTCAGGACAGAAGAGATAATTAATCAATCAGAACGAGGACCTTATACACGTTGTCTCCAACGAAGATCAGTTTTGGTGATATTAAAAGTGACTCCAATTTCCACCCCTGCCAAGAGGGTTCTTATTCTTATTTTTGGTTCTTCTGTAGACGCCAAGTGGATTTCTTGACTAATGATCGACTGTCTTTAAGATACAATAGATAATAGTAGGCAGCAGAGTATCAGTTATGTAGGTTATATTATTGAATACAGTCCAGTAAGATGAACGTTGATCAAACCTTCATAACTATAACCACAACTATAATCTGTCCAGTAAGTTCTTCTTCAGAGTTCTTCTTGAATATCCACGGTGATCATGAAATCATACTCTTGGCATCCATCAATAAAACGCCTCATTGCATGATCTGATCTTGATTGAAGATACAGAATTGGAGTATCTCCACTACTCCAAATGCCATGCAACTCAATTCCCTCAAATTACCAAATCGATTACTTTAAATCTCTCACAGTTTCTGCTGTTTTATGCCAACTTTCCAAGACGTTTATATCCACTTTTCTCCACTGTAACTGTTATTCTGGAAATGGCATCTTCTTGGCTGGATGCCTGTTTCTGGTATAGAATGTGCATGTGTTTTAGGGATTGGATAGGCAGATCGCTAGGTGTCAGCTACACGGCTGCCCAAAGTAGAAGCAAATAGTGGCATCGCAGCCTAATGGGTGTATTTCCTCTTCTTCTTCTTCTCCAAATAGCTTCATGTACTTCTTGCCAATCCCATATACGAACTATACGAACGCACGTCTACTTGGCAACACACATATAAGAACCCCTTTATCTTCTGCTAGGCAGCCCTTTTCATTCCATTCTCTATACATACATTCTTTATCCATATTATCTAGTACCTATATTGTTCTTCATCATGGGCTTCAAAGCTCTCGCTCTCTCTGCGCTGGCTGTCGCTGCTAATGCCTCGCCTCTCGTTCATGCCCGCGCCGGCAATGCCACCGTCTATACCAACTCGAATGGGTTGAACTTTACCCAGATGAACCCCAGTCTGCCAAATGTCACCATCCTCGCAACAGGTATGTCCCTCTCACCATCAAAAGAAAAGACAGAATGCTAAACCCTCAGGTGGAACCATCGCCGGCTCCAGCTCCAGCAACACCGCAACAGCAGGCTACAAGGCCGGCGCAGTCAGCATCAAGGACCTCATGAACGCCGTCCCCGAAATGCTCGACGTCGCCAACGTCGCCGGTGTCCAGGTCACCAACGTCCAGAGCACAGACGTCTCGACCAGCATCCTCCTCGACATGGCCAACACGCTCAACAACGTCCTCTGCAACGATCCCACCATGTCCGGTGCCGTCGTCACCCACGGCACCGATACCCTGGAGGAAACCGCCTTCTTCCTCGACGCAACAGTCAACTGCGCGAAACCCGTCGTCGTCGTCGGCGCCATGAGACCCGCTTCTGCCATCTCCGCCGATGGCCCCTTTAACCTCCTCCAGGGAGTGACTGTCGCCGTGGACAAGAAGGCGCGCAACCGCGGCGCCATGGTCGTCATGAACGATCGCATCGTGTCCGCTTTCTATGTCTCCAAGACCAACGCGAATGCCGTCGATACCTTCAAGGCTGAGGAGATGGGAAACCTGGGCATGATCGTCTCCAATACCCCGTACTTCTTTTACCCCGCCGTCGAGCCCACGGGTAAGATTACCTTTGATGTCGCCAAGTTGGGCAAGATCCCTCGTGTCGATATTCTGTATGCCTATGAGGACATGCAGAATGATACCCTCTACAGCTCTATCGAGAGTGGTGCTAAGGGCGTCGTGGTATGTTCATTTTCAATTCCCTGTACTGAGCGTATGAGAACTGACTTAATAGGTCGCCGGTGCCGGTGCCGGTGTTGTCTCGACCACCTTCGACGGCGCCATCGACGATGTCATCGCCAACCACCAAGTTCCCGTCGTCCAGAGCTTCCGCACTGGTAACGGCGAAGTCCCCGTCTCTGGCGTCGTCAGCGACAAGGCTACCCACATCGCCAGTGGATTCTTGAACCCTCAAAAGTCGCGCATTTTGTTGGAGTTGTTGTTGGCCGAAAACAAGGACGTCAAGGAGATCAAGCAGGCCTTTGCCAAATCTGCGGCTGCCTAAGCTTATCTTGTTGCCATGTATAAAATAAACGATAGACATAGACCGATACAAGTGACGTTAGAGATAGACGATATGATATCGTGAGATAATAGATTTATTACACTTATTCCCCTATCTTATCACTGATAACCCTTAGAAATGTTTATGGTAATTGAATTGATAACTAACCTCCTTTTCCTTTTTGTTGCCGTTTCCATTTTATCATTCCATTTTATTCTCCGTTTCTTTCCTGTTTTCTTGTTTTCCTTTCTTTCTTCTCCCCTACATCTCATGCAGCGTGTTGTACCCTGTTTCAATCAAACTTCGCGGCCCTCGTGCATCGCCCCCAATGTGCCAATAGAACAGGCCCCCTAGCTTCATTTTGGTCGCAAACCTGGCCTTGTGTTGTACTGTCCGCGGTGTATCATACGTCACAAACCCCCCGTCCCCTCCGCTGCAATACGCCGCTCCCAATTTGTCATCGTGGTGTTCTTTGGCCCCCGGTCTTGGGAGGTCGCTGTAATCAAACACACCGTCTTCCCCGCCACACCCGGAGTAGTTTTGGCCCACGTTGCTGCTGCCCAAGAACGATCGCCCATAAGCTGGTACTCCGAGGAGCAGCTTTTTCGGATTCACCCCTTGGTACAGCACGTAATTCACTGCTGACTGACACGAAGTGGACGAAGCGGGGGTAGCGCGGGAGGGACTGTAAAGCTGTGCCTGATGTCCGGTTTGATTCGTCCAGGGCCCCGCAAAGTCATACGCCATGATGTTGATCAAATCCAGATAGTTTGAGGCCTTGCCCAAATCGATGTTTCGGAGAGCCCATTGCCCAGCAGGGAGACATGTCGCTAGTACGTATCGTGGTGCGGGCAAGTAATCGCGTAGTCGAGCCAAAAGACGTACGTAGTCTAATCCTTGTTGTGGGTCTTCGGGATGCTCCCAGTCGACTATAGAAATCAGCAACAGATCTAGATATAGTGTTTTGGTCTGGTTATACCGTCAATGCCATCAAGGCCAAATTGATCCACCAACGCTCTTGCAGTACGGGCAAAGGTCTCTACAGAGGCAGGATTCCTCGCCACAGAGGCAAAGTTCTCACTTCCCTTGCCTCCTCCCCCAACAGAAAGGATGACCTTCATCTTTGAATACTGCGGTTTCAACTGGGCAAACGCCCGCAGACAACCGTTGGTCCCGTCGACGGGCATCTGAGTATCGGCCCACTCATCACTCAACTACATCTTGTCAGTCAGAGTCGTATAAATTCATGAGATCAAGACCCACATATACTGTACCGTCCTCTTTGACCCTAAATCAAAAACAAATCATACGTTAACACCGTTCTTATAGATCAATTGACTCCATCCCTTCGGGCAGTAGTACCAAGCAAACGCGTAGAAGATATGAGACACAAAACCCAGCCTCAAAGATGACGGTGGCTGTTTCCGGTATATCCTCCAATTCGGATAATAGGCAGCATTCATATAAAACGGCACTTCGATTGACGAGTTGGTGTTTTTGGACTTTTCGGCCGCCTTGCGACGCCAGTGGGGGAAGAGTTTTGATCCGGAGAACATTATGTGACGATTGGCCAAGCAATAAATTAAAGCTCTCAAGGAGAAAAGTGGAGTCAAAAGACAGGAAGAGGATGATTTAAAGAAGACAAAGATGTTGAGGAAGAAGACTTGGGGGAGGACAGCAGCTGCCCCAATTGGTACAAGACGTCACGTGTGGGATGTTGTTTGTCTACAAAAAGTATAAGAAAAAGTCGACGATCGAAATATAAAAAGAAAAAACAGCGTTAATGAGAAATTCAGAGACTCTCAATGGACAAGAGGGAAATAGAATGACATAAATCAATGCACGACACAATTTTTTTTCTTTAATAAGCCCAAAAAAGTAAAAAAAGAAAACACAAAAAATACCTAGTACCCCCCCGCCTTAAAAAAATAAAAAAAGGAGTGTTGCAGTGGCCGAATACCAAACTGACAACTTACAGACAGCCAGATTTATTTATTGATTTAATTTTTACCCACTCCACGCTGCAGCAATGAGCATCATCATACAGGGAAATAACAGCCTTTCATCGTGACCGGCAGAGAGAGGTCAAAACGCCTACAACAGTACAGATTATGCTGTCACCCCCGCCTTTTCTCGTCTTCCCTTGCCAGTTGCCTGATGGTGATCATTGGATGCCCCGAAAGCTTCACCAGCCGGTTCAAAGGCAACGCGGCTTTGTGGCATCGCGTTATTACCCGGTGAAGGGGAATCAGACAGTCAAACAGAGACCCTACTACAGGACGGAGACATACGAATACTGTGGCGATGACTCTCCTCAGCCTCATTCCAAGATCGTGAAAGTGGATCGTCCTGGATGTCCCATCAGGCCTGTAAGAGGCAGAGAGGATCTCGTACGATGATGATTCTCATCTTGGGCTCTCCATACATCATCATCCTATCAGCAGATCCTAGGCTCGGCGCGAGTCAGCCAGACGATCAGATGACCCGACGAGGTTTTCCAACGTCAGACCGGGGAAAAGAATGGGAATTGACTTTGTAAAGCGGCTTTGGTATTTGCTTTTTCTCTCCCTTTTTTTTTCGCTCGGTTCTTCTAACCATGTTTTCTTTTTTTTCCCCAGGGCCTCGTTTGAAACTTTTGGAAGGGAGATGAAGTTGTGGGGATGATGCATGACTAGTGAGGGATTTCCATCCCCGCAGCTGAAATCATACCTAGTACTGTACGATGATGATGACGATAATAATAACAGCATCAATGCCCAAAAGACAACTGCAATGAGAAATATCCCACACTAATCAAGCTGGGACCAATGATGATAGATGCATATGCTTCTCGATCAAGTAGGAAGAGGACAGATTTTGAAACACAGCCATGAGGATCATACTAAGAGGGACCACCACACTAGAAATCCTCGTGGATAGAGACATATTGAACCATATCCATCCATCATCCACTCCCACCGTTTGGAAAACCTCAGATACAGTGCTGACTCGGAGTTTTCGCCAAAACGAGTAACGATGCAACCTCAACATCCTCCCAAGTTCCATCTATCCAGTCTCTTGGCGGTACGTTGAGAGATCGACGAAAGAAATGCACCTTGCCATGTGACCCTTGTATGCAGGGGAAATGTTAATGTCCTTACTAGGCGTTAGTGTCGTCTGCACTGTTCATCTGTGCCGCTTTGCTGTCCAAACAGGTTTCTGGCATTGTTAATCGAGGCCTTGGGATTTGATGCGTTGACGATGTCGGCTTTGGTTTTGTTGATGGTTTAATTTTCTTGTAGTAATACCTGTCTGCGTGGACGTGATTGGCTGGTGTGGATGTGCTTACTCAGCCGCCACCGCCTGCCGTTCTAATTTTCTGCTTGATTCCTCAGGCTACTATTCTTGATAATCCTGCCATCGCTGGATCCTCACCTTATCATCTCCTCACGTCTTCTTCTTCCTCGATAAACCATCTTCCCTCTTTCTGCTTTCGAATATCATTCAATCCCTGCCTGTCGATCACAATCGCTTAGTGACAGCTGGTTTAAGCCCAACTTGTGATATTCGCAAGGAGCTGTGGCCGAGTCCATCCTCGCCACGTTACCGTACAACACAAAAACAAATCTCATAAACCACAGCCATGACAGCAGATATCAATCATGCCGCTGCACGAGTCTTATCGACTGACAGCTCCCGTGACCCTAGCTTCGACGATTTCTCCTTCACCCCATTCCTGCGGAAGAGCTTTGGCTTTGGTCTTGCCAGCGATGTTCCAGTCTGCAAAGCCTACAGCGAAGGCCACTGTCCTCTCGGACCTGCCTGCCCAGATCGCCATCCCACCCCGTCACGAGTAACGACATCTACAACCACCGCGTCCGGCTTGGCACCCTCGACCACACACGGCTCGCTTGTCTGCAAACATTTCCTCAAGGGACTGTGCAAGAAGGGACTGAAATGCGAATATCTCCACGAATACAACCTCCGTCGTATGCCGGAGTGCCAATCTTTTTCCCGGTCAGGCTACTGTCCCAATGGCGATGACTGTCTCTACCAACACGTTCGGGAGCAGGCCCGACTACCCCCTTGCGAGAACTACGATCGTGGATTCTGTGAGCTAGGACCACTCTGTGCAAAACGCCATGTCCGCCGAAAGATGTGCCCATACTACCTTGCCGGGTTCTGTCCCGAGGGTAAAGCTTGTGTGGATGCTCATCCCCGCTGGTCGGAGAATCTCCCGAGACCGTCTATGCGGGTAGAGAAGACCGAGGACGAATTGGAGCGCGAGAGAACATTGATCCGTGAAGAGCAGGAGAGAGAAAAGGAGAGGGAACGTGAGTGGAGGAGTGAGCGTGGCCGTGGCGGTGGGTTCATGCGGGGCCGGTATCGTGGACGAGGACGGGGATAAACATCCTTGCTTATGCTATTTGTCCCCGGAGGATTGTACGAATATTTAACGTCTTTAGAAAGAGACCTGCATTGGTGGAGTTGATGCATTTTCTTTGAAGCAGCCAACTTATTAGAGATACCCAATTGACACAGTCATTCATCACCTGTTTCCATCCATATCTGATTCTGTCTACATCTATAAATCCATAGAATAAATCGAGGTGAAATCGAATGGGATCTTACGGATGGTGATATCCACTATGGATCTCAGCTGGCACTAATCCAGACCCTGGTAGACCCTGACCCAAGACGGGGAATCGGAAAGATTCACTTAAAATTTACTTTATCATTATCAATTGACTAATCTGTTTTGCTTACAGAAGAGTCGTTAATACCACGGGTATTGCGATATCAATGACTACCATGGAGTGCTTGAGAGTTAGATTCATGCACTAGAGCCATGACATCACGACCAGCATGGTGTCCTTATACAGCACTCGATAATCATGACAGATCATGCCAAAAAGGAGAGATTATGCATGAATTGTAATATCAGAATAATCACTCTTTGACTCTCTGATTAAGAATCACTCAGCAAAATGGCAGAATCTTCTGGTTTGCAGCATCCCAGGCCAATTTGTCAGTGATCTGTAAGAATTAACAAGGCGGGGACCTGGCGTTGCCGAAGCTCCTCATTGGCTGCCAGCATCACCACGAACCAGTTGGAATGCGACTGTGGGGCTTTTTCCACCAATACAAGCGCATCTCCCGAGCTTCGAGCCGAATCCGTAATCGATTACGGATCCATCCTCGTCCAGTTGATCAACCGTTGGAAGCTGTGGAGGGGCAGGCGTGGTCGAGGGCTTTCTCCATCGCCGGCCTTATAAAGCGCAATGGCGTTCCCTCGTCTTTGCTTTTCCATCTCATCCGCTTTCTGTATTATATCCAATTCCTAGTTCTCTCTGAGCTCTGAGTACCGTCGCCATGGCTCCCAAGGTTGCTATCGTCTTTGTATGTGCCCCTCTATTCTTATCTCTGCCATTGTGATTGCGCAAACTGACCAATTGATTCTAGTACTCCCTCTATGGCCACATCCAGAAGCTGGCCGAGGCTGAGAAGAAGGGTATCGAGTCTGCCGGTGGTAAGGCCGACATCTTCCAGTAAGTCATCGTCCCGACCATTGCATGTCTCACAGAATTGAATGCTAACAAACTGTGCGCTCAGGATTGCCGAGACTCTCTCCGAAGAAGTCCTAACCAAGATGCACGCTCCCCCCAAGTCCTCTTACCCCATCATTGAACCCACCCAGCTCGTCGAGTACGATGCCGTCCTCTTCGGTATCCCCACTCGCTATGGTAACTTCCCTGCCCAGTGGAAAACTTTCTGGGATAAGACTGGTGGCATCTGGGCTTCCGGTGGCTACTGGGGCAAGTATGCCGGTCTGTTCGTCTCGACTGGTACCCTCGGTGGTGGACAGGAGTCTACTGCTATTGCTGCCATGAGCACTCTCGCTCACCACGGCTTCATCTACGTTCCTCTGGGCTACAAGACTGCCTTCCCTCTCCTGGCCAACCTGGAGGAGATCCATGGTGGTAGCGCCTGGGGTGCTGGTACCTTTGCCGTGAGTATTTCTGATCTACATACAACGAATCCAGATGAAACTAACATCTTCCCAGGGCGCCGACGGTTCCCGCCAGCCCACCGCTCTCGAGCTCGAAATCGCCGAGCACCAGGGTAAGGCTTTCTACGAGCACGTCGCCAAGGTAAACTTCGCTTGACTGCATGGCAGCGACGAGTCGAAGCCCGAGGCAGCATCTGCTGCTCCCCAGCAGCAGTCCAAGGCTGAGACTAAGCCTGCACAGAACAAGCAGAGCACCCAAGAGGCAAAGAAGGAGAAGAGTGAGGAGGGACCTTGTGGTCTGCCTAAGAAGTGTAACATTCTCTGATCAGATCATTGCGTATACCCCGTCGTCTCTTTTGCACTTGGTTTTATGTCCTGTTTAGTTTCTGTATAGTGAGAGGCGTTTTGGTTGGTCAGGGAGATATGAAATAATAATGAAATATCAATATCACTATAAAGATGAGATTATTGTAATTTATATTATATGAGCTAGATATAAAGTAGAACCATATACGACCCCATAAAAGAAGCTGCTATTAATCAAAATAAAGAGAGTTCTAGAAGCGTTATCTTCAGGTATTAAAAATACGCGTTTCTTTCAATATTACACCCACGTCTGTGGGGTTTCCATTGCCCAGCCGTAACCACTACGTAACATTGTGACCGATGACGATAGAGCTCCGCCTCTGCATCTTCTTCCACCGAAGCTGTCGTTCATCTTTCACTCTTCACTATTGACTTGTCGGGCCTGGCAAGAGTGAACCCCCACCTTTGCTCATCTCCCACTATTATATTCTCACGATCTTATGTTTCACATTTATCCCTGAGAAATATTAAACAGGACCACACCAATACGGAGTATTCACGCTCGTTCGCTCAGTTCCCCATCATCTCTCCAACATGGCGTCCCGGCCGATCGTGCTCAGATTCGAGAGCCGCAACGGCCAATTTCGGTTGAATGTCAGCCCGCAGGAATTATTCCCGTCTCTGCAGCAGAAGGTATATTTTTCATTTTCGCGTCTGTGTATCAGAGTCGTTTTGACATTGTTTTTGTTAGATCGCCGACAACTTACCCCAAGGCGTCGAACCTTCGTCGATCACCCTTTCCAATAAACCGATCGGTACCGGCGGGGAGGAGAGAGTGCTGCAGGATTTGAATAATGTTTCTATTGAGAGGGTTGGTCTAAAGTGAGTCCTCACTGAGGTGATGGGGTCGGCCAAAGTTGTCATCTCAGGGCGGCTGGCTAATGTATGTGGGGTTCATTTTAGACATGGAGACAAGCTTTTTGTTGGGTACCAGGAGAAAGCTGCCCTGCCAGATGGTGCTGCGAATGGTAAACAGCCTGCTACGACAGAAACCTCTCGACGTCTGAATGGAGCTCCTGTGCCGCAGGGCGAGACGGTATTTCGCCCGCAACCTACGTCGCCGTCCGTGAACATCAAGAACCCCTGGGAGGTTGTTAAGCAATCTCCCCTGGATGACCAGCTAGATAAGAAAGATGGGAAAATTAAGCGTCGCCTGGACATGAAGATGTGCAGACACGGCCCTAAAGGAATGTGCGACTACTGTATGCCGCTCGAGCCTTATGACAAAAACTACCTGGCGGAGAAGAAGATCAAGCATCTATCTTTCCACTCATACCTGCGAAAGCTCAACGCCGCCACCAACAGGGAGGAAAGCTCATACACGCCACCGCTCAATGAACCATACTACCGAGTAAACCAAGACTGTCCGTCTGGGCATCCGCCCTGGCCTGAGGGCATTTGCACCAAGTGCCAGCCTAGTGCGATCAGCTTGCAGCCCCAGGAGTTCCGGATGGTTGACCATGTTGAGTTCGCTACCCCCCAACTTATCAACTCATTACTTGACTTTTGGCGAAAGTCCGGTACTCAGCGGTTGGCCTTCCTCTACGGTACTTATGAGGAGTACACAGAGGTTCCTCTCGGGATCAAGGCCGTCGTTCAGGCGATGTACGAACCGCCGCAAGTCAATGAAGTCGATGGAGTGACACTCCATGAATGGCCAAATGAGGAGGAGGTCGACGAGGTTGCCCGCCTATGTGGGCTCCAGAAAGTCGGTGTTGTCTTCACTGACTTGATCGACGCTGGAGCTGGAGACGGAACTGTTATCTGCAAACGACACATCGACTCCTACTATCTTTCCTCGTTGGAGATTGCCTTTGCATCTCGACTGCAGTCTCAGTATCCCAAGGCAACGAAATGGAGCCGGACGGGCCGTTTCGGTTCCAATTTTGTGACCTGTGTTTTGAGCGGAGATGAGGAGGGCGCTATCACGGTCAGTTCATACCAAGCTTCAATTTCCGCGATGGAGATGGTAAGAGCGGATATTGTTGAGCCATCGGCAGAGCCTTCCGTCATGCTGGTGCAGTCGGAGGAAGATGATTCTGAGAACAAGTCACGCTATATTCCCGAGGTTTTCTATCGGCAGATCAACGAATATGGTGTCAGTGCCCAACAGAACGCTAAACCTAGTTTCCCTGTCGAGTTCCTTTTGATCACTTTAACCCACGGTTTCCCGACATCTGCAACGCCGCTGTTTTCTGACAGTACATTCCCCATTGCAAATCGTGAATTGATTGGCGAGAGCCAGGAGCTTCGTCATGTCGCCAAAAAGCTCGTTTCCCACGGTGATCCGGACAAGGCAATCCGGGCCGTATCTGACTTCCACCTTCTCTGCTTCCTTCATTCGCTGTCCACTTTCAGCAAGGTAAGCATGCATATGCAATCAGTCTTGATCCTAGACCCCGTACTAATAGGCGAAACAGGACGAAGAAGCACTCCTCTGCCGCGTCGCGACGTCCCACAACCCCACGGATGGCATGCAGCTGATAAACACATCGGGATGGGCGACATTGGTTACAATTCTTCAGGAAAGTGGTGAGCGCCCCCCCAAGCGCCCCTGGCCAACGGCCGAATCTCCAGGCCCACTTCCTCAACATGGCAAACGTCATCGTTATTCAAGACCTGGGTCCCCAAAATCAGAAGGTGAACAGCTTGCTAAGAGGTTTAAGGGAGCTAGCTTAGAGTGACGGGTCGATCCTTACCTCCGAACCCTACCCACCTGTGACCCCCGCTTCTCCTACACTCTACCTGAGTTCCTTCCTTCGAATCAAGGCAATTGGTCGATCAACACTGCCATCGCACGAGAGGATAACTGGTACTGGTTTGGTATGGGATTGGGAAGGAGAGTGAGCAGACGTTCTGCAATGATGACTGGCCGGGTACCCCATTTTCCAAACAAGTTGGTTTCTCTTCCAACTGCCTTTGATAGCAACACATCTTTGATGCCTGATTCCACGTGAATACGAATCCACAACTACACATACCATGACCCCTTGCCTTTGGATGATGGAGATTTCTGGTTCAACTCACCAGTCTTGTAACGGTAATGGCCTTTAATTTCGGACAGGAATCTCAAAGAATGAACTTTAAGAATACTGGTTAACTAGCTCTTTGCGACATAGCCTAGAAGCTTTCTTCTTTCGCTGCTTAATTTGGGATCAGAGCATTTGATTTGGTTGTTTAAGGAAATTATCTTAGGCCGCTGTATACTGGCACATCCATACAAAGCAACCAAAGTGGCCAATTCACCCGTCGCATTCTCATCGTTGGAATTCTATCTATACAATGAATTCAATGTTCGATGGCTTCTTTCACTCTAATATAGGGCAATCAAATAACCATTCAACTGGCATTCCTTTCTTTATGGAAATAGAATGCAGTAGAACCCATACAATTATTTGTTCACTGAGAATCTCCCATTCATCATCTAGGCTCCTCCATTAAAAAAATTGGCTATATATACCCTCTTCTCTCTTCCTCTTCTGCTTTCCCTTTTCAACTCTCTCAGCTTTTCATTTTCAGTATATAGTCTTCTCTGCTTCCCTTTGCATGGCAATTTTGTCTAGTCATCTTCGATGCTTCAGTCGTGCATTTCATATGATGCACCTTTTCTTTTCGAGATACGGTGTAAGTTCTCCCACCGTCTACCCCCATTTGTCACTATGTATATACTATTTCAGTCTCCTTACACTAATTTGATATAGAGTCGTCGCGAGGAACAACTTCAGAAATAACTACCACGCATCCCTCACACGTCAATACAGCTGGCGCTCGGTAGCCGTGATACACCAATACAATCATTCTAATATATCTTCGCTGGCCGTGCAGACAAAGGCAGGTGACTCAATAGGAGACTGGGCCAGGCGAGGCAAAGCAGAACAACGGAGATTGTTCTTTTTTTGTTTTGTCCCTGGATGCGTTAACATGGCAGAGGTAAGTCATTTACTCGATGAATTGTGGTGTTGATACTAATGGAAAAGTATAGCAAAGTCGGACCTGTTTCAACATGAACGTAGTTAGTTTATTTCCCGTTCAAACATACTATATGTATGCGTGATAAGCCAGAGAACATCGCATGGAAGCCATTTCGGGCATGAATTTCGATCTGGCTATTGAAGGCCTTCAAGTTCAAATCCTCCAAAAGCTGCGACTGTGGAATGTTGTACTAAGCGTCACTGAAAGCGACTGCCCGGGCTTGTATAGACTCGAATTCGAAGTCTATACAATACTGGCGCTTTGGCATCGACGACCTACGCAACGAAATCGTACCAGCCAAAACCCAGAAGACATGGCGATAATGACCATGTATGAGTCACATTGAGTTTTGTATGTGTGGCCGTTCTTCGTTTCAACCAAAAAAGAGTCTGTTGTCTCTTGATGCATATCCTGAAGTTGAAAATGCCGCTTCTATGGTGCATAGATGAGTCCTCTCCCATTGCACCAGCCGGTCTGACAAGCAGTTACCCCTTGGGTCTACTTGCGATGACAACCGTGGAAATGTCGCACATACAAGAATGAGATCCGTCATGATCAACGTTGTGCCAGACAAGGTCGGAAAAGGGACTTTGGCCAAAAAGGCCATGGGAAACGCCAATGAAACCGGCAAAATGCCGTATCATTGCGCATCTTCCCAGTGGAGCTCTGGGAATGTCCAAACATGTGAAGTCGACGAAGGTAGGTCCCCTTGCTCTGGTGATGACTTCGGGTTACTGACTTTGTTATTCTGCTGCAGATCAGATGATTCTTTTCGAGAATGAACGCCCCGTTCTATCTTTTTTCGAATGCCGACATCAACGAGGAAAATGGAAACACTCTGGGGTACTCCAAACCTCCATATTATTTCTTGCAACTTCTCATTCAGGGCCACCAGACTCACTATGGAGACAAAAAAGACACCAGGGTGGCATTTCTAGAGAGCACGTAAGCCTTTCGTTACACTTTTGATAGACACAACTAATCAACATCATTGCAGGTCGTAAGCAAAGAATCTGCAGGGCTTCTGGACCACGAAGCCAAACCAATGGAAAGACAGATCACCATACGATCCGTCGATACGCCGAATTTAATAGCACCCACAAAGCACCCCCACAGCTGGCGCGGCACGAGCCACATTTGGATATATGTTGACTTATCCCTCAAGCGACTGGGCGGGGTTTCACGGTGGATTTGATGATAACCCTGCTGGAAACGCTGTACATGATCTTGAGATGCGGGCTCAACGATTCTCGGCTCAGTCGACAGTCTCTCCTCATTCAATAAGAGTGCGCCTGAGATGAACCTGTCTATGCCTGTCATTGTTGGCCCCTAAACCAGAACCGTCAAGGGGCGGGCTGACTACAGCCTTTGGGTGATAATGGGCTAAGGAACCTCGCGTCCAAACTCATCGACTTTGAGAATCTTTTTCTTGGTACACGCCAATCGCAAACTTGCAATGGACCGATGGGTACCGTACCCACAGGTTGAAACTCAGTCATACAGCTGTCTTTTGACGTGATCTTATCTCTCTTGCCACCGGACTATGATCCATACTAAGTCCCAATTATAAAATGGAAGTGAAGCCGTAGAGATCGCGGCGCTCCTCTGCCCGGGGAATTCGTGGAAACTGTGGTGGAAGTCAGGGCCAGGGAGCTGTCCAGAAGACCTCTTTTGCGACTCACCAAGATCGAATGCACAAGAAGCCGTCGATAATACGAGTAGCGCAATGACGACCCTATCGTCCGCCAGCAAGAGACACTGCGCAGACAATATCTGCTACGAGATGGGAATAGGTGTGCTGTATCTGGCGTCTACAACGCTGAGGATATCGCGAGAACGACAGGTTGAAGACGGAGAAAGAGGAACTTTCTCACATAAATGGCAAGCTGAAGGCAGGCTTGAATGGGTTCAAGGAGAAGCTGCGTAGACCGCAGTACACCATGGAGCAGTGCGGCGAGCTGATCAATCCGATACTGAATCGGATCATGATCTGGTTATAGAAACCCTACGGATACTTCCAGCCCGTCATTTGCCATCCATTTCTCGTTCTTCTATTCTTCACAGTGGAGGCAAAGGGACTCGAAAGCGATCATTACGGGAAACTCCAAAATAAGCATAACATCTCTGTCATGCTGCGAACCCTGTGTCATCCCCATTCATCTGTGCGGGTTGAGGATTTCCTGACAGAAACATTTGAAGATAAACCTACTGGGTTGTCTGGAATGGCGGTGGAATGCTGCCACAACTGGAATTTGTTTGGAATAGAAGGAAAATTCAGGCGTAACTCCCAGAGGTTGATCTCAAGTCTCCGTATGAACTGATAGAGGAGTGGTTGAGGCTTGGTGGAAGAAGTTTTTTCAATTCTCCTGTATCTAGTTCGTGATAATCTCATCCAAATAACCATATTTATCTTGAAATGTATTACTAGCACTGTAGAACATCACCCTCTCCTTGCCAATGCCAATCGCTCCTCCATCTGTTCCCGCGGCGACTTGAGATCAACATCCGGAAACCTAGGATCCTTCTCCCAAGGCAAGAAATCAGACGACTCAACCAGCCATCTCAGCACCTCCGCCTCCAGCATCCTCGATATAGGGGCGAATTTCGGCTCCGCTGCAAGGTTATGCAGTTCTGCGGGGTCATTTTGCCGATTGTAGAGCTCTGCTGGTTCATATAACCGGTAGATATATGTCCATTCTTTATTTCGGATGCTGATCGCTTTGCCCACTAGGGTTGTGTCGTCGTGTTGTAATCTAGACTTGATATCGTATGGATATGGTGCTTGTTCTAATAGGGGTTCTTCACTTGTGAGGAATCCTCCTTCGGAAAAGGCATATTCTTTATGTTTTGCTTGTGTATCCCGGATGACAGGCATGAGAGACTGGCCATTATGAGGAAAATGCTCTGGAATACCGCACAGATCTAGAATGGTGGGAACTAGATCGACCATTTCTGCCATGCCGTTGTATATCTGACCCTCGGGTAATCCACCACCAGCAATAAGCAGTGGCTCGTGAACGAGGGAATCTGATAAGCCCGCTGGCCACTTCTCAATCAGGCTGTGGTCTCCCAGATACTCGCCATGATCAGTGAAGAAGAAGGTTACTGTCTCTTGCCACATATTTAGTTCCTCAGGCTTAGCTACTACTCGTCCGAATTGGTCGTCTAATCGTGAAATCATCCCGTAGTAGGTGGCTTTAAGCTCTCGCCAGATTTCAGGCGTGGCACGCGCAGTGCCGTATTGTTTCCGGATGGTAGCCATGTAACGTGGTTCATGGCCAGTTTTCTTGGTCGGATCAGAGATGATATCTGGCATTTCCTCCCGGTTGTACATGGAGAAATAGGGCTCCTCGACTTGGAATGGGCAGTGAGGGAAGATCAATGGCATGAACAATACCCACGGCTTATCGTCGGGAGGACACTCCAACCAGCGCAACGCAGATCGAACGACTGCGTCATCATAGTCCATTGCTTCATTTGGATTGCGGAGACCTTTGTAGAACAGTCTCCCCCAGATACTCTCGTCCTTTTCACCCTTTTGCCCTGCGAACTGCGGCACGTATTCCGGAGTCTCTAGAAAGCCGTACTCAGTGACACTCATCTCCGTCACGGTAGGCGCAAATGTATCTCCTCGCGGAGCCAGACAGGCAACATGGTATCCGTTTTCCCTGAGACTGCGGAGAACATTCGGTTCCCATGGCTTGATCAGGTTGTCCAGACTGCGGTGACCGCTAACATGGGGGTAAGTCCCGGTGAACATACTGCAGCGGGACTGGGAGCAGACTGAGGCTTGGACGAAGCAATTGGTGAAAAGGGTGCCTCTATTCGAGAAGGCGTCGATATTGGGGGTTTTGAGGAAGGATTTGTCTGGTGCTGTGCATCCTAGACTGTCATAGCGGAGTTGGTCTGGCATGAAAATGACCAAATTGGGTCGTTTGACGTTGTCGGAGGCCATTTTTCTTGATACTTTAAATGTCTGAGCTTTCTTCTTGTTGGAAATAAATATATGGATGCCATTTGTTCCAGTACAGAGGGACGGATATATCCAATTCGAGTCGGTTGTCGCAGACGGGTGTCGGTTTAGTATTGATCGGCTGTCGGGGGTGGAGGAGAGGAATGCTATTTAATATCTGCAGTTTCAAATATCCAGAATCCAATCAGCTTCCAAATAATGAATGCAAGATAACATCCCACATACTTGCGTGATTCCGTGGCATGGATCACATCAACACCATCGACGATGTCGCCATCACGCATCATCGCATCGTGACCACAACTGCAGCAGGCGACCAGACGACTCCTCTCTTTCAATATACACAACAAGTCTAGGAAGCGAAAATGGAGGGCAAGGAGATTCCTAAACACAAAACATGTCAGCAGTGCAAATTGCGCAAGGTATTTATCTGCATAATTGAAGCTATTCGTCTTGAACTCACCTCACTGTCGACAGGTCCGCTGTGATGGACGACGAGGAATATGCGGAAACTGCGAGAGACTTCGATTCAACTGTTCCTTTCAAGGATCTCGTCTATCTTCATCGAAACCAGAGCGACTTCGTGTTCGACAGGCCTGCAATCGATGCCATTCTCTAAAGGTTCGCTGCAGTGGGAATCTGCCGTCGTGTGGAAGATGCCAGAAGAAAGGGCGCGAGTGTGTCTACTCGCGCGAGAACAGCCAACACAGCCCATTTTCTTCCCCTCCAGTCACTCTTGCAGTGGCTAGACCGACATATGACCAGCAAAGTGGCAACCCATCAGCAGAAGATGCGTAAGTCAAAGACCTTCACCTGTATTCATCTCATCACCTCAGTACTAACCTGGATAGGCGAAGAAAACGAAGAAAGATACACGATCCTGATTCCTTCGTCGAACCAGATAGCGAAACGATCCAAGAAGCCTTCGAGATCTATTTCCACCATTTCTACCCACTACCCGGCTATGCATTTCTACATCGAGCCTCTCTATACGATCGATTTAATCGTGGTGAGGTGGATCAATGTCTACTCCTATCCATCGTTGCTTTAGCCAGCTGCCTCAAAGAAGATCTCCATCCAATAAGCCCGGAATATGGCACAGAATGTCTGAAAAGAGCAGAGCAAACCATCCTGGCCGACCTCTCCCATCCATCCATCATCCGCACACAGGCCCTTCTTCTCGTCATTCGATGCAAGATGTGGAAGGGCGACTTTTCTTCCGCTTTTGCTTTGGTTGCGATTTTGGCTCGGTTTGCATTTGTCTTGCGGTTGAATTTTGAGAATCCCCGTGTGTGCTTCCTTGCACAAGAAACTCGGCGTCGTCTCATGTGGGCGATCTATATGCTCGATACTAGCTGGGCGGGAGGGCTGTTGGAATTTACCACCTGCCCTGTGGATGCTATTCACGTCAATATTCCGTGCCATGAGGAAAAGTTTGAACTGGATATTCGGCAGCAAACAGAGCTTCTACTACCGGTCAATGGCCAATCTGCTGACCTAGGGCTTCTGGCTTATAATGTTCGCGTGGCTTATTTGAGAGACAAGGTTCTAAGGTATTGTCCCCCGAATGATGGAATGGCTTGAAAATGGAGATACTAACAATAAACTGTGGTAGACATGCAAAAGAATTTGCAGCAGGCAGTTCCAGTCCCCAGGATATTATACACGGGATCCAAAATCTCGAAAACGAGCTGGAACTGTTTCAAAACGGGATATCACCATCTTCAGCATACTCGGTGCGAAATTTACGCCTGCGAGCCCGCTCAACGTGGCTACCGCGATTTATCATGCTCCATATAACATGGTGCCAGTGCCACTGTGATCTCTACCGTTGTGTCAGCAGCGGACTCGAAGAATCGATTCCTCAATCTACTCTACGGCAAATCGACAACTCCTTCATTACAGCGTGCCAGACGCGCTGTGTGACGCATGCGACTGAGATAGCCAAAATCATATCCTCTCTTCTTGACCTGGAAACCAATTTGCCCGTGTTTCCACTGGAGATATCTATTTACGCCTACCAATGCATGCGCATGATACTTTATGCATCCCAGAATTATACAAGTGGATACTACATCAGCCGTGAAACGATCCATAGCTACGGCCACTCTTGTCTAGAAATGGTCAGGGAACTCGCCCTTCAGTCCCCATCGGTGCGAAGGATTGTAAGTGATCTCATTGATCAAAGGACATTGAACATTCCTAATTCATAACAGGAATCAGACCTCTCATCTCTCATCTCAAATGGCGTACAGAGGCTCCCCTCCCCTGAATACCCACCTAGTCCCCCATCCAGCAGCGGAGAGAACACATCCCATCCAAATCCACGACAAATCCTTTCAATTCATAGCTTAATCAATCACTCCCACTTCGATGACGATAGCGACAGGCTGACTCTGCCTCCTGATGCACATTCATCTGTTCCGATCACAGATCTCATGAACCCTGCAATATCCCCGTTGTTAGACCTCAACAGTCGTTCGGATAGCTTACAGCCAAATCAAGCATTATCTGACGATGTGTGGCTGAGCCAAAATAATGCTTTTGAGGGGGCTTGGGATGGGCCTGAGATTGAGCTTGATATTATGCGACATTCCCAGGGACAATGGGATGGTTTGGTTGCCTGGTAATTAATAGTAGCATTTATAAAGATAATTCAGCCTAATTATTTGACCAACTGTATAATTATAGAGTGGTGAAGTAGTATCTAATTGTTGGCTTTTGAAAATTGCTATAATTAGGGCTATCTATTAGAGTTGCAAAACTGCCCAAACTCTGGGATTCAGGGTGGGGTTTAGCCAAAAGCTATGTGCAACTCTAGTGGCTTTATTTACTGTTAATTCAAGGTTAGATAAATAATGAAATATAATAAAAGAAATAATAAAACCGTATCTACAGTAGTGCTTACTCAATTATTAGTGCCCTTCGTAAAACTGCGGGGTTCTATCATTAGTCGCAACATGGCCTCAGGTGCGTATATCTTCAAAATGGTCTGCATAATGGATAATCTGTGAACCTGCGATCCAAACAATGAAAAAATGTCATTCTATAAGAACTTCCCACTCGGGCTCGACCAGATCCGCCTGCTAACTGTCTCTGCACCCGACTCCCGAAACGATGCCATTTACTGTACCCTTGAGGTCGTGGACTTGACGAATGATGTGGAATACGATGCTGTGTCATATACCTGGGGCGCGCCCGCGCAGTATGGCAAATTCAAGACGATGACGAGTGCTCTCAATCACCCGATCATTTGCCAGGGCGAGATGCTCTGGGTAGCGGAGAATCTGGAAAGCTTTCTCAAACGAGCTCGGAAGACACCCTCGCTCTCGGGGAAGCGATTCTGGATAGATGCCATTTGCATAAATCAGCAGGATATGGTTGAGAGGGCGAGCCAGGTGAAGCTGATGGGTCGCGTGTATAGCTCTGCGAAGGTAGTTGTCATGTGGATGGGTGAAGAGGATGAGTATACGGGGACTGCGTTTTCGGCGCTGCAAAGGATCTCCGAGCTTGTTGCGACTCATTCGCTGAGTGAAAGTCCGGCGTATCTGCATCGAGGCGGGAGTCATGATTTGATGCTGGGTGTTTCGGATCGAGAGGCATGGGCTAGTATCGGGAAATTCTTCCAACGGTGTTACTTCAGCCGGTCGTGGATAATCCAAGAAGTCATCCTTGCGAATAAGGCCGTGGTGCTGTGCGGTGGGAAGCATATCAATTGGGAGATCCTGGTCGTGGCATCGCGATTCTTCTCACAGACGGGCTGGAAAACATTTCTGGATAACATATCCACTGACCATCCGGAAGAAAGAGAAAGTCCTCTGCCTTCATACAGCCATGTTCCTGTCATTCTGAACGCCATCAAGAAGGATATACCTCTGCGCCATTGGACGACCACTCTCATGTACGCCTTGCAGCGGTCTCGAGACTTCAAATCGACCGATCTCCGTGATAAAGTGTTCTGCCTTCTCGGCCTGGTCGAGCCATTCATCGGGGATAAGCCTCGTCTGGCTCCTGTGTACGGCCCGCGAACTGTCCAGACAACATATATCAAGACTGCCATCCAGCTCCTGGAAGATGGAGAAGACCTGTACCTGCTGTCGTGTGTTGAGGGTGAACTTTTCCAGCGCGTTCCCAACCTCCCCTCCTGGGTCCCAGACTGGACGTGCGGGAAATCCACCGGTCTGCTGATAATTGGGTACAAGCGGTATTCGGCTTCTGGGACTCTCACGCAACGGCCGCAGATTGACGCTTCAGCGTTGACTGTAAGTCTTAAGGGAATCAAAGTTGATCATGTCACTGTAGTTGGCGAGGCAAAGCATCAGGTCCTTGATGGGCAGCCGTTTCCGAAATGGCTGGAGATTGTCACTTCGCTTCCCAGATGGTACCGCGATACGCCCGAAGAGGCTGGAGGCGAATCCAGGATGGAGGTCTTCTGGCGGACGCTTCTCAGGAATACCACGGGGCGTCCGCCGAAATTAATACCGCCAGGAAGATCGTCCATCGATGATTCGTTTCGGAAATGGATTCGAGATAAAGTGACGGATAAATCAAGGATATGTGAGGATCCCAGGTGGGAAGACATGGGCCGATCCGTCCTAGAGTTGCTGGAATTAGACAACCTAGATGCAACCCCAGGCGAGGAATATCATCCTACTGGACCTGAAGATATTGAATTCGAGACCAGGATGAGCTGGGCGAAACATCTGAGGTTGTTCAGAACGTCAACCGGATACTTGGGCCTTGGTTCTGAATGCGTCCGGGAAGGGGATTCGGTGTGGATTATCCCTTCGTCGCGTGTGCCACTCATTTTGAGGTCTGCTGGGGAAGACAAACCGGGCCATTATCGAATTGTCGGTGGTTCGTATTTACATGGGGTCATGCAGGGTCAGATGGTGTGTCCTTGTTGCAGTGGGAAAACAGAAGAGGATATTGCATCGCAATGGGAGACAGTTATAATCGAGTGAGGATGACCTATTAACTTAACGATAGAACTGTATAATAATATGAAGTATCCTTTATACCTATCAGAAGCCAATTTCGCTGCATTTATGCTATTTCATAGATAAAGCCCTTTCCGATTCTTAGAGGTTCCTATCCCCATACTCTGTGGACTTGAAAATAGGAATGGAGGGGGAATGTAGAGCTGGGAAGTTGGAAGGTTTTCAGACAGGTTCGTCTGCCTAATTCTAGGAAATCAAAGATTTGGGGTGTCAACTAGACCATCTTCATGAATCAACGAAGTTGATAAGATAGAGAAAGGTGTCCAAAAGAAATGAAAACAAGCAGTTGACGAGGAAGAGAAGAGAAAGCAAAAGAGTCTGTCTGTAGAGAAAAGCTGCTGGTGGGTCCAACTTCATTCACTGACTCTCCTCTTTCTCCAGCACCTGAATGTCTCGATTCAGAGAGCCATCTAGCTGATTGAAAGCTCTAGCTGGTTTCTCGTCAAAGGTGAGGCTCAACTTCAGCTTAATGGGGTGAGTGGCCCAGTTTGAAGTGAATGAATACCACTGTGAATACCACTTCATTTCTGTCCCTATTTGAGAGGCTCTGACGCCTGCATTTTTCTCTGTATAAATTGCTTCTTTTCAATTGCCCTTAGTATTTCATTCTGTCTGACGTTATTTCGCATCATTAATAGGCAACCCGTTTTCTAGCCATGGATCCTTGGACGGACCGCCACCGATATATCCTCCTCCTATCGTACCTTTACCACGCGGCCAACCAGCGAAATGACATCCAATCCATCCAAACAAGGCCAAGGCTCGGAATTCTTATCATGTCTTCCGGAAGAAACCCCAAAGGTGATTGCTTCAACCCTTAGGGCTGTCAATTCTGCCTTGCAGCAGAATCTCGATGCAGATGGCAACCCAAGGTCAGAATACGTTGTTGTTTCATTCGTCGGCCCACAGGTGGTGGAAGAGCTTGTCAACAACAGAGGCATCAACATGAGGATCTATCGAGGCCACTGGAAGCGAGACAGTTTAGGAGTCTCCATATACTAAGGAAGGAGACCTAGGGTTCCTGCCGCGGCGGTTTATCCCCGGCAGGGATCCCAAATGGCCTACAGTGGTGCTCGAAGTCGGGCTATCTCAAGGGCTGGGGGAGCTCCGACGTAGTGCAAGATGGTGGTTGGGCACATCAAACGGACTTGTCAAGGTCGTTATCATCGCTTCCATCAACCGTACTCAGCCCCAGATCAAGTGCGAGTATACGCTTTCTTCCTGGAGGCCAAGGCACTTGCCAGTAACCATTATGGCAAACTACAAAATAAGCGAAACAGCGCCGTTATGCTACGCAATATTCTTCATCTGCATTTGCTTGTGTTGGTTGAGGAGTTCCTGCCAGAAACATTTGACTATAAACCTATAATGTTGTCTGGAATGGTCACCAAGGAACTGGTAAATATCTTGCCATTGGACAAGTGTGGACCTGGATACTCGAAACACTAAGTACCACACCCTTTCCATGAAATCATGGGCTATAGACTGTACCACGCCTTGGAAGGAAGTCGTACAGTATTTCTATAATTTCATTGAACTTGCCGCAGACAGAAACAGGGAGAATGTAAAGCTTGGATGTCCATGAAAATCGCATTCAAATGCCCCCGCCCCCATCCGGCACTACACATGGACGATAAGCCAACCGCCCCAGAGTTTGATTGAAGCTTGAGAAAAGCAGAATTCTGTCTGCAGGTAAACCTGCTTGGCCTTTTCTGATTCACAGTCAGGACTTTATTCATTGTAATGTTAAACAGAAACTCAGAAGTTATTTTCTTCATTATCAGTTTGAAGGAGCCTATTTGAGCCTGCTGTTTCATGTTACTTGCTTGCCTGTGATCTATGATATACGAACAGAAGATAAGACATATAATTTCTCCAAGCGAGACTTCCTTACCAGTGAAGAGCCTCTGCTGGAACAAGCGCCAAATTCATATTATCTTAACTCTAAATTATATCCTAATGACCAGTAAAAGCATAACCACAATTCATAATAGTCCCACTGCTGTAAGCTTTCCGATGAAGATAAATCAGCTGGTAAAACTGGAAAGCTTCCAGCGGGAGAAATATTGCTTCGCTGTGTACTACTTTGAGAAAGAAATTCAAATATGTGCTAAAAAAGTGCCACATACAGAGAGCAGAAAGGAATCGCCTTGAACGCGCAGCTGAGAACCTTCGCCTCCAGGCTGAGACAGCCAGGACACGAACTATACAAGTTGACGCGGCGATAGTAGCTTCGGAGGACCAGGGAGTAGGAGAGGAAGGGAAAGAAGGCTGAAGTTATGTCAGGGTCATATTTGCTTCGTATTGCTTCTCGTCAGATTGGGCTATTTAACATCAAGTAGGTAGAAAAAGCACAAGTCAATATAAAACACTTCAAACCCATCCTTCTTAGATCATAATGTCAACATTCATAGCCCATACATACATAATACAATAAATTTGAAATTGACAACACCAAAAACATAAAACACCACTCACTCAAGCCCTAACCAACTGCCTTAATCTCATCTCCAGAATCTGTCGGCCTTCAAAAGACCTCCAAACTTCATGTGGCGCACCATCGACCACGTCCCATTCCATAAGACTATCAGTGATTTTGGTCAGTTCTTCCTGGCGTGCAGCCCAATCTCTGCTCTTGCCGACTTCAATGCCCGAGCTAACCACCATAAGTGACGTGTTTTGCATCTGAACGTGGCGCGCAGTCTGAATCTCGGATTTGGTGATTGTCTCTGCGACCAGGTTCTCCTGGAGTTTAGCCTTGATGTATCTGCCGGTTTGGTAGGCGCTGCGGCCGTATACACGGTCTTCACGGCTGCGACCCTTGAAGATTGCTCCGGCGATTCGGTCCAGTCCAAGCGGGGAGAAGACTCCACGCAACCAGAGGAGAAAACCGCGACCAGGTTTTCCAATATTAGAGAGGTAGGCTTCGTGGGTGCCGTCGATTAGGAACATCCCTTGTACATCGGTGATGTGTCGAGTGGCGAAGATGCGACTGTAGATGCTACCAACTCCCGCAGAGACTAGAATCCAGGGTCCCTCTTCACCAGCGAGAGCGAGTGCCTCGCCCAGAGAGTCCGCAGCCATTCCAGCAGACTGTGGGGATGGTGCATTATCAGACCAGCCAAGCCCCGGTCGATCCCAGTAGCAGTACCGACCGATTGTCCCATTCTTATATGCGTTGTGGATAAATGGCTCCAGTGTCTCCTCGACTGGGCCCTCACCACCCTCGACGAGAATAGTAGGCAGCGAGTGCCCGGATTTCTGGTCGGTGCTTTTACCAACACAGGCTAGATGAACCCTATAGTTCTGGCCAGACACGGAGTACAGCGCACCCGGAGCCGGAAGGGTAGCGTCTCGAGCACGCAGGACCAAGCTCGCGGTGAAGAGGATCGAGACAATAGCTAACACAGCCATGATGACGCTCTCTGCAAAAACGGCAATCCATTCTTTGAACGGGCGTCGTTGATCACCTCTGCCTGTGAGCCGCTCTTCCTCTTCTCTTTTGCCCCACGCAACGGACCAGTTCTGAATGATGTTGTAGAATGATATGAATGTCGCCCAGACTACCGAGGCAATTCCCACCCAGCCTTCTTCCACGCGAAGACTGGGCACACCAAGGATGACACACATGTCTACCAGGAGAAAGATGGACAGCACAACTCCCCACAAAGTCATGGGCTTCGACGGGACGGTAAAGAACATCAATGTGATTATAAGATATCCAACAGTCAAGGTCGTGTACGAGAAGGAGAAGAATCCTGATCCGCGAGTGTGCATAGCCGGTGGGTCGACAAAGAGCGAAACGAGTATGAATGTCCACCAAATGAAGCTCAAGCCCAGAAAGACTGAAGTAAGCCCATGCAAAGCTCGGATGCTCCACAAGTTATAAGGAGAGACCTAGCAGCGCGAACGTCAGGCGAATGGCAACTTCTCTTTCAGAATCAAAATGAGATACTCACTGCGGGATCATCAGGACTCAACCAAGTAGGGTCTCGAGGCAGTAATCGAGACCGTTCATCAGGCTCCACGTGTCGTCGAGTTCGCTCCGTCTGGTCGTCATTTTCATGCTCCTGATCCTCCGCTCTCTCTGCATCGCCGTTCCTTCTACCCCAGAGCGAAACCATTGTAGAGTATGTACTGCGGCCGTATCCTTCAATATTTCACAGCGAATATGTATATTATGGTAGAGAATTGTCAAGCAAAAATTGCCATCGAAAGCTTCTGGGGGGTGATAAAGGTTCATCCTGAGCGTTGGGGGTAGATTTAAAAAAGAGCTGGGGCATTTTGATTGACGTCACCGTCACCGTTATATCTGCCTTGTCTTCACAACAGCGATCAGTTGCTGACATAGAGCATCGCGTCGAAATCCGGTCTTGGTCGGCCAAAAGGTTGGTGAGGTCATGGATTGATCAGAGTGGCACATGAGGCTGGGGTCCATGGATTCCATGGATCGACACCAGGGATGACATCTCTCCGTCATTGACCTTGTAAGGAGTTCATGAATAATTCATAAAAAATAGTTCCCTGATCGACATTATTGTGGAGCTGATCCACAGCAGAAAAAGAAAGGGAAATCCTACCTTATTCATTTCTAGTACACAGCAACCTTGGTGTTTTTTAACCCTTTTTAAATTTCTATATAGTACTAATTTGGACAGACTAGCATGACAGCCACAAAAGAGCTGTCATACATATTATTAGACATAGGAAATCTCCTCCCACATCCTGATAAAGAATGAAAAGAGAATACTATCATCAGCGGGCGCCTATATATCCAACCTACCTATATAAGGAAGCGACCGTCCAAAGACATCGACTCTGACCTTCATGGAGTCATCCCTGGCCCAGATAGTGGAAAGGTAGATCCCAGGCGTCTCTCTGGCTGAAATTCTTTCCTCAGAACTGCTGCCGTCCTTGCCTCTGCATTGTCAAACAAGCGTTTACGAATCTCCTCCCAGGGTAGAGGTGTGAAAACCTGAATCCAGTTCCTTTTCTTCCTGAGTTCAGGATATCCAATAATCCATTTTCGATTATTGTAGGGAATGAATTCGGTGATCTTTTTCCCTCGACTTTGCTGGAAGTCTAGCTTCCGGACGAAGCAAATGATGTAAAGGGCGACCAGAGCTGCAAAAGCAAACACGGAAAGCACCGTTACCGGCACGGCCCATGAGGGGATCCGTCGCGGGGATCCGTCTGGGTTGTTGGTAGGTTTGAATGGCAAGGCGATGAGGAAGATATTGACGATCGTAAAGAACGCCACGCCACCATACCGAGTACGCTTGTTTTTTAATACTTGGTAAGACCATTTCCCAGGGAAGTAATGATCGGATGGATTGGCATCTTTTGTTTCATATTCGTTCATTCGCTTCTGTAGGAAGAGAATCCCAATTCCCAAGAGAACTCGACACAGTTAGAGCAGGATTGGCAATGGAAGCGGGGATTCTTACAGCTGATAATCGAATGTCCATATGTATAAAGTGTCAGAGCAAATTGCTTCCCCTCGTCATTGTCGCCTTGGAATAATGGAATAGAGGCAATGTAAATGCAAGTGATGACAGCATGGAGGACGAGACCCCCAGAGGGAGTGCCCAGGTGGTCCCATCTGGAGATGCCATAGCCGGAGCTCATACCGAAGAAGTTGTAGAAGGGTATCAACCTGTTTTTGGCGATGTCTCGTGCCACTTTAAGTAAATATCAGTATTGTCTTTTTCCCTGTCGTCTTTTTCAATCCGACTCACCTCGGGCATTGGCAAATATCACACCGGTCAGATTACCAGCTGCTGAGAGCGCTATACCGACATAAATGGCATGCTTTGTCATTGTCTCATTGCCACTTTGGAAGACCTGAGATTGTCAGAGGAAAAGTAAGCTTCACAAAAGTCAAGGCATACCTTTACAGCGTACGTGCCGGCCACAGCCGCTGTTTCTCGTTTGATGATAGTATCGAAATCTAGAATGAAAAACTGCACCAGTTAGATAATAGCCTCGGGCAGAATTTAGATGGTATCACTTACCACGAATAGGTTGAAGAGAATGTATAATACATTGACCACGGCAATTGCAATCAGTGCTCCTCTTTTCAAAATTCGCTTTTTTGTCTCGGCATCACCTTCGATCTCAGACGTCACGTAGTCTATAGTAGTCAGTTCGATGGAACTCTGCTGTATATATGGAGCAAGCGGTTACATACTTGCGTTTTCCCATCCGTGGTAGCTGTACAGTACTTGGAGAATAGCTAAGATGATATTTGTTTCGGAGACTCTACCGTTCGTGTGTGTATAGTCCTTGAGACCTTCTAATCGATCCCGCGCTCCATCTCGGCAGGTTGCGATGAAACCCGCGATGGTCAGAACCCCTAGGAAAATGACCTTGTATGCAGCCAGCAGATTGTTGGAGAGAATTCCGATATTGACCAGTCGGTAGTGTAATATCGCTACTGCGATCACGATCACGCAAGCCACGAATTTCGTAAACCATTCGTCCGGATTATCTGCCTTACTTGGATTGATAAATGTCGCAAAAGTGATGGCGTTATTCGTGGTCGTGGCGAACAGGATGAAGAACCATGCGAAGCAGGTCGCGAAGAGGATGGGCGGGACTGGGAATATTTTGGCCATCTGGTGAAAACAAACTGTCAGCAGGGATACCGGATGAACCTATTTAAGCAATCGAGCGCCTTACGTAGATGAATTCTCCGCCATTGTAAGGCCACGCAAGTCCGTACTCGAGATAGATGTACATGCTAAAGGCGAGAAAGAGAGTCAGCAGTTTGCCAGGAGATGAAGAATGCACGGGGCCGTACCTGCAGAAGGAATAGAGGCCCCCAAAGATCCAAAGAGCCAGTGCTACAAGCTTGTTGCCAGAGAGAAATGCGACATTGCTCGACGAAACAAAGATACCCCCTCCGATAATCTTGTTGATGATGAGGCAGGCCACGTCCAGGGTGTTCAAGGGCTTTTGATTTTTGAACCGAACAGCAAGCAAACGATTGGTGTTTGCTTCTGAATCACGGCCTGGCGATCCAGCCTCTTCCATCTCCAGATGGCTGTTCATCCTCACAGTGGGTGTCTCGAAACCAACAGAATCGACGTAAGTCATTCACTTGGTGGGATAAAAAGACATTGTGGCTAGGGGACATTTTCAGCAACTTTAGGAGCCATAAAGCCATACAGAAAGGGGGAAATGGGTGAACAGGGCAAACATCGCCCGCATATGGCCTGCATGGCTGATCTCTGTTGCCCACGGCTAGGTCAGCAAGTCGCAAAGTGAGGCTGGAAAGACGACAGACACAGATAAGAATCTCTCGCAGCCTCGTGTCCACTGCACCCACTGTCTTCTACAACATCATCACCCCGAACCCCCCAAGGCAGATTAATATATAAGCCTCAGCCCACTACATTGTGACATTCTTTTCCACCATGATTGTGGAGATTATCCAGAGTCGGTACACCGTCCATGCGGCAGTGCTCTACGACTACCTCCAGGCCAAGTTCGGCACAGGCCAGTTTCAAGTGATGGTACAGTGACCTCGCCACAGTGGGACTCTCTAAAACCAAAGACCCGATGCTCACTTCGACTCAGGAGCCAGAAGATGACGAGCAATGGAAGATCCAGGTACCGCGCGAACTGACATATGTTTGTCATCTCCTTCCCCCAATATCTCTCTCTCCTGTCATTACTAACTGTTTTTTCCTCACCCAGGACGAGAAAATTGAAATCCAGACTAAATTCTGGGAAATAAACAAGCGATACCGCAGCAGCTGATAAGCCTGGTGTTTGTGTGCCTCTTCGTTCCTTTTTCTGGGCGGAGCAGCCCAAACGAGTAGGTGGTGGAAGATCACCCAGAGCTTGCATACACGAGGCTGGCGTGAGGTAGAATCCTTGGACAAGGCTGGAGACAGTGCTTTTTAGCCTTGGCCATGTGAAGAAATTTCATAGGCTATAAGTAGGCAGTAATCCAAAGCACAGTATTATATCAAGTTAGACCTGTTTTATATCGTCTATGAGCAAGTATAGCCGATAATGACAACAACAACAACAACCAATTCCATAACAGACTGTCTAGATGGCTGGGCCTCTTATCCTCAAAATTTGGCATTATCGCCGGTTGAATTACATGCAAAGCATTATGATGAACGGCTTTCGCGCCTGGGAAAGAGATTGTTCGTGGAGAACGACGAGAGCCGGGCAGGGATTTTGGTGTTTGGCCCTGTTCTCCCGGGTCAGTCTGACTGAACGAGCAAGATAACCACATAATTGCTAAAGTATTCCTCTAGACGGATCGAGAGACGTCGAAGATGACCGAGTCGACTCAACTGCTCAATTGAGAACTCGTTTCCAGCGAAGCAATCCTTCTTTTGTCTTGTACAGTGATGCCCTATCCAGATAAAGGCAAATGACTCAATTCTAACTGCGCAAAAGTTTCCTCCACCAGCGATATTCATGGAGTCGCCTGCAAGTGTCGGAGACGTTCTTGAGACAGCTCTTCACCCTTCTCAAAGTCCATCCGGATTTCTTAGAAATTCTTTTCTTATTTGGCGAAAAGATCGGCCCTGTAGAGGAATCCTTTGGGGCGTTCTTTTCCCATTGCCGACCGCAGAATGTGCAGAATCCTTTTGTCGAGCCAGCATGCAGCTACGGTAAGGGTCCCATCCCAGTAGGGTGGCATGAAGCAGAGCTAAGCTAATGCTTCCAAAGATATCGGGTACAATATCAAATACGTAGCGCTCCATATGAGATCATTCCCCAAAGACCCCTTCTCCATTCGAGAAACGGGGGTTTATCACAGCTTCAACGCCGACACGCAAGAATCCAGCTGGGTGTTTCTCCAGGCATCCGACTCGCTTCGTGAACGAATAAAGCACTGCTTTTCGCGTACAAATGAGACGCAGGCAATGGTGCAGTTTCGGATCCACGGTATGATACTGCAAACTGCATCGGATGGATGGCGAGATTATCTCGTCTATCTGGAGGAGACTTTCTCCAAATTGGTAAGTTCCCCCCCCTTCTCGTTGTTGCACTCAATTTGCATGGATAATAACACGCCCAGGTGGATCGAGGATTCTATACAAACATCAACGGCCCACAGTTAGAAGGTGACTTTGAAGTGGACTTTTCAGACATACGGAAACTGCAGATCCTCACGGATAAAATCCGGAGGTTACTTCATATCCTCCAGTTGAATATCACCCTCGCCGAGCAAATGAAATGCTCCATGCAGCGAATCCGAAAATTTTCTCCCCCAAACCTGTCTGTCGCCTTTGACAATGTTGAATCTTCAATCGAGATGTCCATTCTCCAACATCGGACTCACAACAGCCGGTTGCGATCTCTGGTTGACCGTGCACAAGGAATCAGTGGTTTGGTAAGTATCTATCGCATAATAAAAAGACAACGATTAATAAGAACAAGATCCAAAGTATACTAGAGATTCGAACATCGGAGAGCAGCAAGAAAATCAATAACAAGATGCACGAGCTGGCCGAGAAAGGTGTCCAAGAAAACAAGCTCATAAAAAGATTGACATTCCAGACAACACAAGACACACGGTCCATGTCCGTGATCAGCTTTATATCTGCCATCTTCCTTCCGGCGACATTTCTAGCCGTAAGACCGAATCCATCAATATCTTTATACCTGACTGACATATCCGCACAGACGTTGTTCGGGATGAACTTTTTTGATTTTCGGGGAGATGGTCTCACCATAGCCACGAACTTTTGGATATATATTGTCATGGCAGGCGCATTGTCCGGTATGACTGTGCTTCTCTGGTTCTATTGGCAACGAAGCGTCAAGGCGAAATACATGTCCGAAAATGATGATATCGAGTCGAACAAGGGGAGATCTTGAAGCGAAACGAGGTAGACAGTGGATTTTTCTTTCTTTATCGGCCACCTGTTCCTGTCCGAATGACTCGTCCTTGCCATTTTTTTTGGAGTTTGTCTATTTGTTCGTAGAATTTTTGGGAATCTTCCTCGGCTGTTTTGTTTAGTTTGAATGTACATGCGAGGTGCTTTCCTAGGGTGTGCTTACCGCGGAGACCACCAAAGCAGAGGCGTGCTTCCGTGCATTTTTTATAGCCATTGGGCGGTTCTGGGATTTTCATTGGTATGCCTGTCTCGATAGATATTTCATGGACCCCGACGTCTTCGAGAACGACGGTGTGCTGCCCAGCGACCCCTAAACGAACCTTTGGTTCAGAGGTCACTAAAAGTGAAAGATTTAACCGGTTAGTTTCAAATTTGACGCAGAAATGCTCCAGGTCTACCTACCTTTGATCAAGACTAGTTTTTTCGTCATCATCGACAGAATGGCCACGTGCATCCTAGGCGCAAGGGCCCAGCTCGTATCGTCCCAAAGTTTCTGATCCTCTTCGTCAAAGTCCCCCTCGGACCACAACTGTGTAGCTGCATTGTCAATTGTCATAACAGGCGTTGGTGTTGGTCGAAGGAAGTTGTTCTTTTTAAACAGGGCAAAGCTGTTCAGGCTGTATGATTTACTATAGCTTCTCTTAGTACACAAGAACAACATTGATCGGGACAGGTTTTCCATACAATTCATAGGCATACTGATCGGTCATAGCAGCCTGTAAGTTGAGCGTGTCTATGAGCTTGTAAGCAGCGCTGGCGCTTATTGGGCACATTTAACACTAACCTCGAAGATTGGCGAATTTATACGTGTAGTATCGGCGATCGGGTTGGTAAAGCGTCACATTGAAGCCTTTCCTTTCGTCGGTGTTGGAAACATAATCAGGAATAATACTTGGATAGTTTTGGCCCAATCGCATGACTGGGAGCTGTGAGAAAGTATCCCATCTCATTCGCGAGATCACTTACATGTCTCTCTAATTTCGTGTAATTGCATATCCGCCGATCCACGGATGAAACATCGAACTAGGAGTGATTGATTCTGGGCCAGTCCGTGTAAAAGCAGTCCACATTTTCTCAAGTGAGGGTTAAACATTTCTCTGACAAGATGTCCGCGCCTATACGCTGTTAACCTTCAGTGACTATGTCATGTAATGGGGACGCAACTCACAGTCGACAGTTGGCATTCAATGGACTATCAATCAGCCTCCTCCCTTCTATATCCTCCCAGATATCTCCTTCTGGAGATGTAGAGGGCCGGTCGGGGCCTCGAGGCGTAAGAGCGTGGTAATAGAGCTCCTGCAAGCGAGTAGCCACAGCTTCAGCTGATGGACACCCTCCATCGCCATCCCAGAGCATTTCTTCCACTAACCCAAAAAACGACTCAGTGAGGAATTTCTGCTGAAAGTAGTCGATTTCTTCGCGATTCTGAGGTCGCATACTTCGCTTTACTTTATCATGCAGTTTTTTATGTCTTTCTCGTACCGATATTTTCATTTTCCCCTTGTTGTGGAATCGCATCAAGGCATAATTCTGGTCTTCCTCCATATCTTGTTTTCTCTCACTTCGATACTGCTGGACCCCCTCTTTTTTTCCAGGTCAAATGTTGCAATCTCTGAAATAATAGCACCAAGCGACCATACATCCATAGGTCGTGTATAACGCCCATCTTTACTTTGGGGGGCGACATAGGCTCGAGAATCGAATATATCGTCAGCTATGGAAGGGTTTGAGTCACCAATCGGCCCGGGAGATTTGAACTGTAAAAGCCCAAAATCTGAAATTTTCATCGTTCCCCGGACGATTAGGATATTCGCAGGTTTTAGGTCTCGGTGGTAGGCGATCCTGTCGTTGTCCTTTCCATGCAGATGTGCCAGCCCCTCCGCCAGGCCTTGAACTTGTTTCCACAGCTCCTGAGGTCGAAATGATGTGCCATCGCTTTTGAGATAGGTGCCCAAGGTCTCGCTCGCTTCTTCAAAGAGGATAAAAAAGTGTTTCCCATGGGAAAAGGCCCCAAGAGCGGGCATCAGATGGCCATGGTTTATTCGTTTGAGGTGAAGAAGTGTAAACCATTCTTTCAGCCCGGATGTATTGTCGTCTGTATTGAATATCTTGCGTGCAAACCGCTCAATCTAGGAAAAAGTAATTGATAATCAGTATAAGATAGGGATTGAAGGGATTCACTGACGTACGTACATTATTACGACGAAATTCCTCCCCCCGGTATTCATCGAACGGGATGCGAAAGCCATATACTTGACCAAAATCGCCTCGCCCCTTCCGCTCCTCGTCTTCGATAATGGGCAAAGTCTCGTATGAGGAAATCGTCGTTGGCTGCCTGCATGGCTCCAAGGTCCGGATTTGAAAACTGTACTGGTCGCGGAGGATATCACTGATGATCTCCTGGCCTGCCACTCCAGCCCCGCGGAGGAACTCCAGGCTTCCCTCGTTAAAAAACGTGGTACCGCTGAGGTAAACTTCATGCTGTTGGAAAATGTGAATCAATCCCGCTCGGTGATGCCAGATAAGCAAGGCGTACACCGTCGCATAATTTCCAAAATCGTTTGGATTAAAGAGCGCTTCACGATGCTCCAAGGTCAGCCCAGAGTCTCTGGTGCAAGCCGCACACTCGCACAAAAACACATGTCTTAGGCAGTTGTTTGTCGCGAAGATTTGTTTTATCTTACTAATAGGGAAATATCGGGTGTTAGATGGCAGAAAAGTCGACTTTGGTTGTTCAGAGGCCTTCGACAGCTCTCCTCTGGCCGTAAAACACGACGGGAGAGCCATGAGATCAGCGTACAATTACGTAGCACTGGAATGAAAACAGGGGTTTGCATCCTCTCCGCAGAAGTCGGGAATAAATCAACACGTTCTGGCCGCTGGCTATATAGAGGGCAGCCTTGTTTGCCCGATCAAGGCAGGTGAGGTGAAAGTGCAGGGATAACACTGAAGCAGAATAGCCGCATATTGGCTATTTGTAATAACATACATTAGCTAGCTGTATTTGGCTATCTTGTTCCTTCCAAGCCATATCATTCGGTGGGTTACCCAAGCGAAGATAGGTACGAGGCTGTGTAATATGCATGTTGATGTGGGTAAATATTCAGCTGGTAAAATCCCCCAAGATAGGAATAGAGTTGTTCGAGGCAAATCCCGCAGAATTCAAAGAACAGGAGATTATTGATCTGCGGGATAAACACTGATCAGCAATGATGTTGGTATAATCGAGCCCACCGATGATGCAAGGGTCAGGTGACGTTTGCCTTATTCTCAGCTGGACTTGCCTTTCACCCTCCCTGGGTAGATATTTGCCCAAGACACTTATCCTGCAGGCACGAAGAGAAAGCTGGAAGTGAAGCTGTTTGGGTGATGAATTGGGTGAAAAGGAGAGAGAAACGCGATGGAAGAGGAAGTCGAAGTGGCGGGGCTGTATTAGCCCGAATAGGAAATGGCTCTGCTTGTGTCTGTTGCTTATTGACAATGCATCGTAATGCTAGACACTACTATGCATGCTTCACATTACTCCTAGCATAATACAATTGCACATTATATGGCAAAATTGACAAAAGCTTCAATGATGTTGGCTTTTCCAGCTGTCATCCAATGTGGAGCATCCAAGTGGGTTCACAACTCCCTCTTGACGATCGCCCCATCACCACGAACACCGCCATCACTCGCATCGGGATTCGTCCACCACAATCATACCTAGCTCTAGTCTGTTATAGCTATATAACTCCTGTATAGCCAATATTTGTCCATGAGCGAGCTTCAAAAGTCCTTTGCCAAGTCAAAACTGGGCAAATTGCCGCCTGATCCCCCACAGATCTTCGACTCTCCCGCCGCTGGAGCTTCCTCGTCGATGCATCCCCTCGATGAAGCTAGTCATGACGATGATTCCTCATCTGCTTCGTCAACAGGGACTATCGTTCCATCCCCTAGCAGACAGCTGTTCGCTAGACCTGGTCGAGGGTACGTTTTTCCGTCTCAGTCACACGAACTACTACGTATATATAACTTCATGTTTATATCGACATGCTGCATTTTTATATCGATATCAAACCCTCGCCATCTGTAATTCTTTACTTTCTGATAGCTTCACTAATACTCCAGTAGATTATCCTCCGCTTTAACGTCACTAAGCTGGACAGATTTCTTCGCACAGGAGCTCTTCCTCCCCGAAGAAAACAACAACATCAACATCATCCACCATGTCTATCTCACTCCACCCACCGACTCTGGTCCCCTCTTCGTCATGCACCACGGAGCCGGTTCATCCGGTCTCTCCTTCGCAGTCTGCACAGAAGAGATCCGGAAGATTATCCCGAAAGCAGGTATCCTGTCCCTAGATGCGCGGGACCATGGCAGCACAACAACGACAAAAGCCGATGGCGATGGGGAGGTTGCGCTTGATTTGAGCTTAGAGACTCTCAGTCGCGATCTTGTGTTTGTTATTCGTGAAACGCAGTCCAAGATGGGCTGGGATAACCTCCCAGATATTGTGCTTGTAGGCCACAGCTTGGGAGGCGCTGTTATAACTGATGTTGCCAAAAAAGGGGAGCTTGGTCCGAAGTTGCTAGCTTACGCAGTGCTGGATGTTGTTGAAGGTCCGTATCTTTTGACCCGCATCCTAACAAGTTTATCTCATTACTAAAGGGGATGTAGGTTCCGCAATGGATGCCCTCCAGAGCATGGAAAAGTACCTCTCAACACGCCCATCCAAATTCCCCTCCTTAACCTCCGGAATCGAGTGGCAGTATGTGAAACCTAGTCCCTCCTATCTATAAATGCACTGAAATAACAATAAACAGCACTCGATCCCGCACCATCCGCAACAGAGTCTCAGCTCGTGCCTCTGTTCCTTCACTCCTATATGAAGAAGAGAACCCTGCTGATCCATCACGGCCATGGGTCTGGAGAACTAATCTAGGAAACACAAAGCCATTCTGGGAGAACTGGTTCGTCGGGCTAAGCCGGAAATTCCTCGAGGCACGAGGGGGAAAACTGCTTCTTTTGGCTGGGACGGATAGGCTGGATAAAGAATTGATGATTGGGCAGATGCAAGGTGTGTATCGCCTATGTTCACTTCGGTCTGCTGTTTACTCACACCATCTAGGGAAATATCAACTCCAGGTCCTTCCCGAAGCAGGCCACTTTATCCAAGAGGACCAACCCGCTAAAACGGCTCAGATCTTGGTGGACTTCTACAAGCGGAACGATCGGAGCGCCCTTGTACTTCCACCAAAAGTGGCAGACATGCAAGCCTCTTCTGCTATGAAGAAAGGCGTGGGAGCCCCCGATGGAAAAGTGCCAGGGAATAAGGTGGAATTGGCTGGACAAAGAGGCCATAGACTGGGCATGGGATCCTAGTTTGTAGTTGTTTCGTTGAGTAGAATTATGTTCATCTAAGTGCTCTAGAGAAAAGACCTTTGGTACAAAACATGTTTAGATTGCAAAAAGCCTTTCTTGATAGATGGATGGATATCGCAACAAATCCACCGTTAACCTAACACCGATGCCTTCTTAATTCATGCCGGACGCCGCCCAGTAGTATCCAGCCACCAAATACATGCAACTGTCGAATTTGCTCCCAAAAAGTCCAGGAGAATGTAGACAAAAAGAACAGAAAAGGAAAAGAACAATGGGAATAGAGGTTCGGGTATCTGGCGCCAATTTGCACGTAATTCAGTCTTCATCAGCTCCACCTCCATTATGGAAGATAGGCCCCTCCAGCAATAATCAAGTTCATGTTGGTGAATTTCACCTGGTAGACCGGACTCTTCTTGGTGGGGAAAGCACTGATTTGATCGGGAGTAACGACCACGTCCTTGCCCTTCTTCTTTCCCATCCCAGGGCCAACAGATCCTGAAGCTTGCGCGCCGGCAGCAGGAGTATTACCAGCATCGACCTTTGTGCCGGCACCACCTTCTCCAACAACGCGCCCCTGTGATGGGTCTTGAGCAGGACCGGTAACATCCCATACGCGAACAGTTCCATCTGCACCTCCAGAGACCAAAACCGTCGATTCAACACTCCAGCTAAGAGACCAGATGCCTCCTTTCCCGTGACCGCGCATACGCTTCAGCAGCCGACCAGGAGCTAGATCCCACAGAAGAATCGATCCATGGTCATCGGCAGAGGCGAGAAGCTTGCCATCGCGACTGCATGACAGCGCTGTGATATTGCCGGTATGTCCGGTGAACATACGAACTGCATTACCCGTAGTAACCGCCCACATCCGAACCGTATGGTCAGAGCTGCCCGTGAAAACATAGGCCGAGTTTGGGTGGAAGCACACGCAATCAACATCCTGGTCATGTCCAACAAAGAAACGTTGCTGGCGAATGTGATCCGTAACCCAGAGGCGGGCTGTCTTGTCATGGGAGCCAGAGACAAAATAGTGTCCGTAAGGTCCCCAAGAAAGATCCCATACAGGCTGATCATGTCCTTTGTACACAACCATGCACTGCCACAAGTCTAGAGACCAGAGCCTGATAGTCATGTCGGCAGAAGACGAAAGCAGCCAGCGAGCGTTAGTTGGCGCCACAGCATTTTCCGTGCGAGTAATTGACGGAGCGAATTTCACTGCATAAACAGGTCCAGAGTGGCCGATCAGACGGCGAGAGTTGGATGGGGCTGTATCTTCCACGTTGTCATAAGTCGTTTCGATCCTCTTTCCATCCATGCTCCACACGCGGATATATGACTCCTGCATACCAGCTGCAACGAGCATGTTGTCATCGGAGAAGTCCAGACAGTTGACCCCATCATAGGTGTTGTGGAAGGTGAACATGCAAATACTGACGGCGGGGCCAACGCCACCAGTGCGGCCTTCGATTCTAAACCTATCGCGGTTTTCTTTGACTTTCTGAACTTCCATGGCAACATCGCGAGCCGTAGAAGGGGGATAGGGGATGTCAGCGCGAGTAGGAGCCTCATCATCCTCTTCCTTTTTGATCATTTGATCAAATTCTTGGATAAGGGTATTGTGGCCAGGGCCGGGAGGGTTCTTCGCATCTTCATCGGCAAGTTCGCCTCTCACATCAGTTGCCAAAGTTTCTTCCATGGGAAGTTTTCCAAGCTTAAGTCTAGGCAAAGTGCCAGCCATAGCAGGGTTGTCACCAGTATAGGCTGAGCCAGGGTGGTGCCCAGGAATACCTTCATCTTCGTTAGGGAAAGTCTCACCAGCGCCAGCTTGGCCCATTAGGGCGGCGAAACTGAATCTGTCATCGACCGCACGCTCCTTTGTGATGATGGTACAAAAGCTACTGAGAATAGCAGACATGACTGAACCCCCTTCTTTTTGCTTGCTTTCCAAGAACTGCATGAGACTCGCGAACGCCGGATTGCTAAGAACCAAGCGGTACTTGTTGCCTCGATAAAGCTTGGCTATGGAGTTGTCCTGCACATGCTCAGGAAGACTGATAGGCTCTAATCCACGCACATCATCGGTGTGCTCCGGTAGGAAAAGGTTCTTGTTTAGGTCGAAGAATTGTTTGGCTTCTTGTGGGTAGAAAGAAGTCACCATGTTGAGGAATGAGTAAACGAAGAGTGGCCACAAGACACGTCGCAGCTCCGGCTATCAAACGTAAGCATATAGCTGGGCAATAAAGTATATGGGTATTATATCGTACCTTGTACAAGTCCAGATTGTCTTCAACCCAGACTTTGAGTAGATCTGGCCAAGAAATGCGTTAGCCAGAGTAGAGGCCCACATTTGATCTATCTACTTACCGAAACCTAGTCTGTATTTGGGGCGTGCATCCTCTCCAAGAGGGGGCAAGGGACGACCGTCAATCTCTTGATTCGCAGATTCCATGCGAAGCATGGCCTCAGTACGGCTGTACCCCTTTTTGGCCAAGTAGTCGATAACCTATCAGAAACACAAATGTCAGCCATCCAAACAGTGCGCTTTATGGAACAATAAGCTCAGATTCTTATGAAGAATGAACAGTACTGTAAAACGAGGCATTTTGGCAGTGCGGGCGCAAGAGGTAGGAGGGGGAAAAGCAAGATTATAGCAAAGAAATGACCTTGGGAACAAGATGAAGCCGCACATCTGCGGTCATTGGAAATCTAGCAGTTGATCCACCTCCAACACCAACTGAAAATGGATCAGCTGCCGGAGAAGCTTGAACAGTTTCGACTGATTCGGTGTCAGAGCCACGTTGAGGTACCCCACCATCCCCGCCACTGTGGACTGCAGCTTCCTCTGTCTTAGCTCGAGGTACTCTCCGAAGATTGTACCTTCCATAGCTAAGAAGAGACTTTGATCGTTTTGCCGTATTCAGAAAGTCATTGCTCTGTTCCACAGGGGGCAGGTGCGGCCCAGTGTCCATGGAAGCACCTTCAGAAGAGGCAGGAGCAGGGGCAGAAACGGCTTCATGAACAGGCTGGCTTGGCACTCCCAGATCTGGCTCCTTTTCTGTGGTATCAAAGGATCCTATATCCGCCGGCTGAGCTGTCGCTTGCTCGACAGTCTTGCCATGAGAGGGAGAGACGGCACTGGAGGCCGCGGGGACAGCTGCAGACTCGGTGGCTTCAACGCGCTGAAGACGAGGCCGACCTCTAGGCCGACCAGTAGAGGGTTTGGAGGGGTTGGGTTTGGAGGAGCGCCTTTTTCTCTTTGCCATGATGTGCAATGAAGCTAGGCTTGGAGGTGTCTTCCAGAAAATGGACAAGGAAAGGGGAGGTTGAGGTCCCTCGTAAGAAGATGAAGAGATAAAGAGGTGTAGTAAACAAAGACAGGAACACTGCCAAAGCAGTGAAGCACTCTCCTAGACAACCTGAGGGAGCGAGATCGGAGCAAGCCGCTAAGCATGAGGGCATAGAGCAAAGTGCGCAAACATCCATGTCTGCTACAGTGCAGCCTGAGGCGAGCAACGCCCATCAGATAGCGCTTCGAGGATGCAAGCGAACTCCTGCCTTTACTCCAAGCAAGCGCGATTTGCCATGGAAGGAAGCCAGTCTTCGAACTGAAGCTCTTCATCCATTCTATAGCATGACAGAGGCCATCTTTCCACCATGACAAGAGTAACCATTACTTCATCCATACTGAAAATGAAGGCAATGATACATATTCAAACATTGGGCTCTGGAGGAAAGTGTACTGAAAAGTAGGGTATTCAAGGAGCAAAAAGGGCAATGACCTCTACGACAAGAAATCGATATGCGACGCGCGAACACCATTGAAATGAAACCAAGCAAGAACCACTGAAATCGAACAAAAACACACTTACTATCTGATTCAAATTTTGCTGCGACATGGCGCCGCTTGGGGGAGGAGGAGGAGGCCCTGGAGTCGGTGCCCCGACTGGCGGAGTACCTGCCATCGGCTGCTGGGGAGGCATCGACATGCCACCACCTCCGGGCCCGATACTTCCACCTCGAGGTGCAGGGCTTGGGGCCCCGCCTGGCGCAGACATGGCCCTGTATGTCCAATTACGAGCAGACTTCTCTGCCGGGTCCAAAAGTAACAGAAAGGACGGGAGAAAGGGATGCTTAATCGACAACGATGATGGCTGGCGGAGGTTTTGCGAGCTTCAGCGTTCTGATATTGGGCTATGGCGTATTGGGACTAGCGCCTTCCCCGGCTTATCTAAGCAGCCCCTAGTTCCCCAGGTCTCTGACACGTGATGGCGGCGTGTTCTGCCCTCAACTTTCTGATCGTGAGGTTGTTGAATTAATTCGTCTTTTGAGACACCGTTCCTCGAGGCCCTTTATGGTTAATCAAAATGGCTGATGGCAGGAGTTCTGGTAAACCTGACCAGACATTCACATCGGCCGATCGGATTCGACAATTGAACGATGTCGACCAGGTAAGGAAATTGATTTGCGCTCAGTCCAAATGTGAAGTGGAAATCAGACCTCAATTGCTCACTATCTCAATTTAAAAAAAATGATAGGATGTGGCAAAACTCATCCATTCCGCCGGTCTTGCTATCCAAGCCCTGACCAACGCCAGGTCAAACGATACTTCGTCGACGGACAACTCTCTCGACTCCCACAAAGCCCGGTTCAAGGAAGCCACCTCGCAGTACTTTGCCCTTCTTTCATCCATTGATGTGAGACTTCGTCGCCAAGTCTATGCGTTGGAAGAAGCTTCCATCCTTGCGCCAGATTCTAGCTCCCGCGGGAACGACGCAGCCGGCGCTGGCGGGGCAGCCGCAGCTGCTTCCAATCCATTGGATATCAGCTGGCTGAACAGCAGGAAAGACACCGTAGGGAAAGATAAAGAGGCTGAGCTGTGGGCGGCCGCGAGGGGGTTTGTGGAGCAAATTGGCAAACCGGAAACAAAGCCAGAGAATGGCAATGAGAGAATGGAGGTCGATTGATGCCAAATCGAATCTGTATTGATCTTTCTCAGCTAAATCTCGCTCTCTCGGAGCCATCTCAACCGAAAATGATGTCTGGCTCAGAACGCCCGCTCAAATATGGACCATCGGGCATGGCGGTTTTCACGAACGGTTATTGTCCGGTATGGCTACAGTCTACGTGGGGGTTTCCGTTTACTGCGAAGTTATCTTCGCTTGAGTGGCCGCTATGGCTATTGTCTCGGACAGCTGAGGCTTTAATGATACCCAATTGAAATGATATATCTACTAAATATGGTTGAAACAAAAAGCCCTCTAAAGAAGCAGCACTCCTATGCCAAGCCTGTTACAACGATAAAACCTTATTCTACAATTCCAAGATTGCAAAATGCCATCAATATGTATAAATGAAATTGAAGTGTCCGCTAACCATAGAGCCCCAATAGTACATACAGCTCGGGGTCCATGAAACTCGAAGAACAGAAAACAAGAACAACTCATAGCTCAAGAATCAACGATTGATGCTATGCCATGCCTGGGAATTCTAACTGGAAGCCGACAAAGCCAAATCCTCGCAATAGCGCATAGGTTACCTCTGCATCGACTTGATCATCTCAATATGGTTGGCTCTATCTTGGTTCGTCTCCGACAAGGGTGCGAGACCTATACCGTTATTAGCATTGTATAGAATGACACCGGGTTTATTAATAACAAGAATCCACTTACTCCGAAGTTCACCAACGACATCCTTGGCCTTTCCAAAGTAGACCTCCTCTACAAACCGACTCGAGTTAGCACTGCACGTATGTAAAACGAACAGAGAAAACACTCACGCAGCAAGTTTCTCATCTTCAATTCCATATCCTCAACCAGTCTGCCGACGTTGGCAACATGGCTTGCGTCCGACTCAACGGGCAAGTCAACCTCCACCTGACGGGTCATGTTTCCACTAAGGTCCATCTCGCCGAGGGAGTCGTTTTCACTGGCAAGGTGAAGAATGACCGTGCTGGTCAGCTTGTAGTGGGACATGCGTGCGCGATCGGTAGCCTCGAAAACGTGGATGCTGTCCCATTCTCCGGAACTCTTAGCACCCGGTGTGACACCTGAACATGACAATATCAGCAATCAGCTCATCAGAGGCCTCAATAATGCTCTACAGTAGAAGCCACACACCCTTTTTCAAAAGTATAACACCAGCAAACCCATCATCCAAATCCCAAAAGTACACGCTACCAACTCCGCCCTCATAGTACAAGTCCCGGTAGACATCAAACGCCTCGTTAGCCGCAACCTCAAGCTTTCTTACCCGCTCGCTGGGGACAGTTCCATCCTCAAGCGGGGGGTCGAATTCATTGCTCCAAGGCGAGCGGTAGCTATCTCCATCCCGGTTGTAGTCGCAGAGCAAATAGTCACGCTTGGTCTTGGGGCAGCGGCGGATTTCGAGCGGCTGGTCGACGGAGGAGAGGAGGTCTTCGGTCAGGTCGGGGATGATGGTTGTAATGGCCTGGAGGTTACGCTTGGTGTCGCGGGGGTTGAGGCGCCGAAGCAGGTCGCTGGATGGGTGATTGTTATGGTCAGTGGATAGGCTTCAGGTGGGGTAATGGGTTCACCGTTTCTTTTGTAAAGAAACAGATCGTGGGATGGATGGCATCTGGTGTAGGGTATAATTGAGTAGAGAAGCACTCACAGCGCACTGTCGAATTGTGCATCAGCCATTGTTGCGTGTGTTAAGGGTGATCTGGTCTTGTATACTCTGTTCCGTTCTCGTGGATGGACCTCGTAGGTTGGGCGGAGTAAAGTGCGTGGCGAGAGTCATTGGGATGTGGCAGTTAGATAACTTCCCGTATGTACTCCACATGCTTCGGGGGAAAATAAAGCACTGGCAGCTTCGATTTAATATTATAATCTTACCTGCTTCATGCAGTTCGAATTAAAAGACAATATGTACAAGTAAATTAATCTATGCAATGCTTTTAAATCAACTCAAAGCCGAAAAAGGTCGTTCAATCATGTCATCCAACTCGATCTATAACCAACGCAATACTCGGGGTTTATTCAAAATCATCGCTATCATAATCAAAAACCGCCCTTTTTGTTCGCTTTGGCGCAGGGGTAGGCTCTGTTCCACCGCTGAGCAGAGTGTCGATATCCGGGAGATCAAAATTGCTCTCAAGATCATCATTAATGCTTGTTTGCGAGGCACAGAACGCTTTCGCCTTCAGCTCATCCAGAGAAGGCAGGACTTCTGGGGGCGACGATTGTCGATTCTCATCCCGACAAAAAAGTTCATCATCTGATTGTATGAGCGGACGGCTGGGTCTAGATTTGGTCCGAGGTTTGGGAGTTTTGGGCTTTTGCCAGGTTGATTGATCTGGAGCAAGAGAATCTTCTTTTGTCGACTCAAGTGCCAAAACTTGCTTGTAGCGATTATCGCAATCAGATCTCACGTTGTCCATTTTTCGCAGAGCGTTAATCATCCGGTGAGTCATTGATCCATGTCTCACTATCTTTGTAGGTCGTGGAACAAGTTGTAGACGCGGGAAAGCATCATTCCGAGGGAAACGAATGAACTGTGGGCTGGTACCTCCAATGTTCTGATAACGATGCTCGAGCTCCCTTTGCTCAGTTGCGGTGAGTTCGACTTCTTCAACCGACGGTATATCAACAGGCTCCGGAGTTGGCGTCCGAATACGCTTCTTAGGAGCCTTTGCCTTTGTGGTTTGGTTATTTTCACTCTTTTTACTCGCACTTGCTTTGTCCTCACTCTTTTTGCTTTTACTGCCCCCCGCAAGGCTCGATGCCTTGGTGAAGCCAGTTTCGACATCATCAGGCATGTGGAACGTTTTCGGTGGCTTTTTTGGTGCTCGCGCTCTTCTCCTTGGTTCGGGAAGATCAGAATCCTTATTCTCAACTGGAATCTCAATATGCCTTTTATCCGCAGTAGGCCGCACGCCTGGCGGAAGGATGCGTGGAGATTTGTCGTCGTGAAAAGTAAACCGAGAGCCATTTGCGATCATTTGTTGCATCTTTTCGTAATTATCCTTTGCCTTAATGTACGATTCCTCCTCTTTCCCTTGCATAAGAAGCAAGACGATATTTCCGGCCCTCTTACGACCGGTACGTCCCATTCGTTGGAGCATGCGAATTGGCGATGCAGAAGAGTCGTAGCACACGATAAGATCAACCTCACCAATATCCAAACCTTCCTCTCCAATGGATGTTGCGACAATGGTGTTATACGTTCCTTTTTTGAACTTCTCCACAATGCCGAGCTGGGTCTTTTGGTTCATCCCCTCCGAGTCCTTTGCACTACTCTGGCCAACGAAGACGTGTGGGCGAATCATGGGCCCATATCGTGACAAAACCCTCACAACTTCTTCCGCGCTGTCTCGGAAGTGTACAAAGACCATAACCCTCGTCACCGACTGGCCTTCACCTTCACCGGTACCTTGACCCTCACCCGCATCCATAAAATGATTCAAGACGACTGATTTCAAATATTCAAGCTTGGGGTGACCAATAAATTCAGGATTCTTAGTCCAAGGTTGAAGGTAACTCATCAGCTTTTTGTAGTTGTCGTCTTGAACAACTTGACGCTGGTATTTCCCTCCTTTTTTCGGATCTACCCCGGACTGGAAATGCATGAGATGGCGGTAAAATGGTGTGATTCCATGATATTTGAGGAGATCAATCGAATGGGCCAAGCTAGCAAGAACGGTAAAAATCGAATTGACTTTACCCTTCAAACCAAAGTGCGCATTCCTGCCAGCATCAGACAACATCCATTGCTGCCTTGCTTTGGTGAGTCCAAATGCAGTCAACATCATTGGATCTTTTCCCCAATAAGCATTCATTGTATTGAGTTGGTTGACGAGCGGTTGCAACACTTTAGAAAATAGATCCATGCACAGGACCATCTCCTCGGAGTTTTGGAATGTCTCTACATCAGTGTTGCGCGCGTGAACATACTCCCTAATGTCGATTGATTGCTCAGTCCGAATTTCGACCCTTGAAATGTCTAACCCGTCGATGACAGCTTGCACGGATTCCACTGTGGAACCAGGGGTGGCCGTCAAAGCAAGGACACGGAAGCTCTTGTTAAATCGGCGAAGGAATTTGACCACTTCCACATAGGCATAGCCACCAGTTGCCCTGTGAGCTTCGTCCACTACGAGCAGGACAATTCGCTTTGGGTCGGCTATACCTGTCTTGAGGTCGTTTATCAAGGTTTGGGGAGTCATGAAGAATACCCGCTTGTTCTGCCACTGCTCTGCTCGGATTCCAGGTGCTGCTTCTCCAGTAAGCATTGTGGTCTGAGAACGCGGTATACCAGCGATGCCAAAGCATGCAGAGATTTGTTGGGCAACCAGAGGCTTGGTAGGAGCCACAAAGACGATCTGTGCGTTCTTTGTCCATCGAAACCAGTTCAGCATAATTGTTGCGGCAATGAAAGTTTTACCAAGACCGGTGGGCAATGCTACAAGCAGATTATGAAACAGGCCGCGCTGGGTAATGTTGTACTGATAATCTCGAGTTTTGCCCAGGTTTGTTGGATAGACCCATGTACGGATAGCCTCTTCATCTAGCTTATGTTGCGTAGGAGGCTCATTCTTTTCAGGCGGTGCCAAATCTTGCTCGTCTATCTGCACCGGCATGTCCATATTTCTGTTGGCCATATTGAACAGGGTGGTTTGGCGCAGGCCTGTTGGCTGATTGCGGCTTGAGCTGAATTGAGTCTGAACGGGTCGAGGGGGAGGAGACAGAGAAACATCCGAATCAAATGCATCCTCCGGTATATCTTCAATATCAAAGGGAGCAGGGTCATTACTCTGTGCTCCCGATGAATCCTTTGGCTGTGCGGGATCTTTGGGTGCTGGCAAGGGAGCCACTCTAGAGGTTTCTTCTTCAAATGAATTCAAAGAAGCGGCAATGGCAGCCTTCATATCTTCATCATCGTCGAACTCATCACCAGCAGCACCCTCGCTCGCACCATTATGTATCGGAACGACAGTATTGTTTGTAGGCAGTTTCGGAGGATCGGGCTTTTTCCATCGAGGGCCACGAATCATTTCCGGGGGTGAAGGGGGTTGGGTCAATTGTGTGACGAAGATGTTCTCCTGGAAGTTATTGTTTTTGGGGACAAAGACTTTGTGCTTGGTGTGTGCTTCTTTGTCTTCTTCCTCGTACGGCGGGAGATCGTAATCATCGTAGTCCTCATCGTCGTCGATAAAGGAGTCTGAACCTGACAGAAGACTGCCATTGTCGTCGAACTCATCTTCGGTTCGCTTCTTTGACTTCTTTCCTCCATTCTGACCGGATTTACCAGCTTCGAGGCGGCGCCGCTTTGCTGGCCGAGGGGTCTCGGATCGATTCGACTGCGTTGTCTCTTCCGGGGTCCCAGCAACGAGAAAATCATCGTCGTCGAGATAGCTCATGGATTCATCACGATCGGACATTTCGAGATTCGACTTGGCTCAGCCAAGCCCCAAAAGTCCGACCAGACAAATGATTCCCTGATCGTCATCGCGACCCTGGAGGCGCGTCGCGGTGTCGCGACATCATGTGATGATTGCGATAAAGTGTTTGCCTGGTTTGCAACTACCTGCTGTCAGTCAGCTGATCATCTCCGCATCGCGTATCTTGAATTTAATATCGAGTCAAGCTGAAATTGTTTGTGATAAACACAGTGGCGGAGGGTCAGATGATTGCCTTGCGCTGTGAAGTATGATCAAGTTATCACCTTGAATGTATATTTATTTTTGGCATTATGAGTCCTCCCCTTTCATGCTGTCTTGATGATCGTCGTCGCCCTCATGTATTCTAACTGTCAAACCCCGGATTTTCACTGCTAATATTCGACGATCTGCACTGATCATTTGCTCAAGAATATAACAACACCCAATGTAGGATTGCAGCGTCGAATTCGCCTCAATCTGGCTGTGTAACCCAGGCCAAAATACCTGGTCCAGTAGCAGGCCAGTTCCCAATTTCAGAGTCGGCCAAAAGCAAGGCAGGGTCTGCAGTGAGGAGACTAAAGACCTTGGGAGGCGATACTAGAGCCTTCCACCAGGCGATATATGGCATCCAAGAGATAGCACTGAATTGCAGTGCTTCAATTTTATCCTGTTCCAGCTAATCACAGGGCCTCGAGCGATACTAAAATCCTAAGAATAAATCCATCGCCTGAAACCCCGCTAATAGGAGAGCGCCACCCTGGGCCAGAGCCGTTGTGTGGTTACATACAGACAGCCCAGCCTGTTTACTTGAAGCTCGTTTCCCCCTCGGCTTTTTCTCTCTCTTTTCTTTTCTTTTCTCTTCTTCCTCTCCTATTCTTCTACAAACAGAAAACTCGTCCAAGTCGCTCGTTTTTGCAGCAGCCACTTTCGTTTCCTTTCTTGTACTTTTCCTTTTCTCACTCTAGAAGAATTCCTTCTCTCTCTTTCGTATCGCCAGAATGAAGCTCACTGCTATTGCTCTCTCTTGCTTGCTGGCCCTGGTCGCTGCCCAGGAGTCCACCTCTGTCAGCTCTGCCAGCTCTACTACCACTGAAGCGCCTGCTTCGACCACCAGTCTGTCGGCTGAGGCTTCGTGTGCTGCCAAATGTATGTTTCTCTTGCGATAATCTCACCAGAAGCGAAGTCTGTATTAATTGACTCTCTTGTCTAGGTGGCACCACTGACATCTGCTGCACTGCTGCGTGCTATCACGTCCCTTGCCCTAGCGACAGCCAGGCCAATGACACCATCACCTGTGTTGCAGCTTGTCCTCAGGGCAATGGAACTGAAAAAGAGACCGAGGCGTATGCTTCTTGCCAGAACAACTGCTACAGCTCTCACTTCTTTGCTGCTACTACTCTCCCTGTTTCTACTACCACGGGTTCGAGCGAAGCTACCACCACTGGCTCTTCCACCGAGACCTCTGGTTCCAGCGGTATGTTCTTTCCCACAAGAGACGTGACACAAGAAACAATCTAATATGAAACATAGCATCCGGCTCTGCTTCCGAGACTGGCTCCAGTTCCGCTACTAGCTCTGGATCTGAGACTACCGAGACCCCCAACGCTGCCACTGTCAACCAGATCAAGCTGGGTGCTTCTGCCGCCGGTCTTCTCGGTCTTGTCGCCGCTGCCATGGCCTTGTAGCCAGACACCAAGCGGGATGATCTGATATCAGACGACACGATCTACTGACGGGAGTTTAAGGGAGAAACAGCGTCTTCAGTACCACGGGATTATTGCATTGTTTTCAGTTTTTACATAGTTTATCTTCGACTTGTGATAATAACTTTTCTAGCCCGATGGTCATCATCATGTGTGGCCTTACTTTGTTGTCTTTAACTAAATTAATTTTTAATCCATTTGTGGTTTATCTGATTCTACCCCTATTGGCAATGATATATCCTTCATAGCTCTGTGTAAACATACTACAACATAGAAACAAAACCATCCAATCATTCACCCCGCGGCGTGGCATTTCCAATCAACCCCACATTTCTCCAAAAATCGTTATCATCCATCTTCAACTTGTCTCCATCAACTCGACATCGTCACACTCTCTTGTCTAATCCAAAACATCCAACAACATCAACCATGTCCCCCAACACAAACCCCCAGCAACTCTTCGCCTCCATGTCCACCTTCGTAACAGCCTGCATGGCCAACCACGACCCCTCCCACAACCCAGCCCACGTCCACCGCGTCGTCTCTCTCGCCCGCAAAATCCTCCAAGCAGAACAACCCCTCTCAACCACGATATCCTACGACCCCACAATCGTCAACCTAGCCGCCCTCCTCCACGACATCGGCGATAGGAAATACGTCACTCACGTCGCCGAAGCAGCAGGAGGGAATGACGACGCCCTTGATCCGAAGAAGATGGTAAGGCATGCGTTGCTGGCGCACGGGGCGGATGAGGATCTCGCAGAGAAGGTGCAGACGATTGTCTCGCATGTCTCGTATACGACTGAGTGTGCGGACCCTGCGAGAGTGAAAGAGTTGATTGCGGGTGGATATCCTGAGCTGGCGATTGTTCAGGATGCGGATCGGTTGGATGCGATTGGCGCTGTGGGGATTGGGAGGTGTTTTACGTTTTTGGGGGCGCAGGGACAGAAGTTTGTTGCGAAGGGGGCGGCGTGGGAGATGGGGAATTCGATTGAGCACTTTGGGGATAAGCTGGAGCGGTTGGAGGGGATGATGAAGACGCAGACGGGAAGGGAGATGGCGAAGGTGCGGACTGAGCGGTTGAAAGAGTTTAGGAGTTGGTGGGAGGAGGAAGTTAGTCTTGCGAGTACGTCCGATATTCAGCAGTAATACAATGTTCGATACCCTGTTCTGGTGATTTCTATCCAATCTATCTGTAGCAGTCTCAAGTATATAACCTAAAAGTTCGATATCATCCGTCTATCAAATTCTGAGTACAGTATTGGGTATGTAAACATCCGAGCAATATATGACGGTATCCGGTGTACAAAAAAAAAGGGGGGGCCATAAACGAGTGGAAGGGATCCCAAGAATCCCAATTAGAGGCTTTCATCAAAACGTGAACCAGCAGTCAAATGTTTCCCCGCCATATTATAGATCGAGTTGCCTCCAATGCCCATGGCTCTGTAACGTAAAGTAATAATGCAGTTAGTTAAAATAGTAATGATTCAAAAAGTGAAAAAGCACAAAGCCCCAACACCCAAATCGTAACGCCTAAAAGCCAGTATAGGTTCTATTGCAGATAATCCTGGGCTGACAAGGGATAATGTCAAACCCTGTCGCGGGCAAAGTCCAGCACCTCACAATCATCTTCGAAGAAGCCGTCATCAACTTCAGCACCTGAGGCGTTGGAAGGAAACGATGAAGAATGTCTCTTCTTCCTCCGCGTGGTAATGACCACCTCTTCGGCATTTCCGGTGCTGTTGCTGAGACTGATGAGGTTTTCCATTTCCCCCACAAGCCCAGGATTGTGTTCGTGAACAGTATCGTTATCATCATCGTCATCTCCACCTGCGCTAAAGGGTCGCACATGCAGCTTTGACATCGAGATGTCATCACCAAAGACCCATTGGCTGGTAGGAGAGGTCGTCATCGAGTCACTAGCCTCGCTTCCTGCTGAGAAGATATACAAATTTACTCTCTGATCAGTGTGAAATGGTTGATACGGTGCGTTTGTTTCGATCTCCGCCTGGGAGAGCGGTTGGCACTTGACCTTCGAGGCAAGTGACGGCTGTGGATTCGAAGATGGCAGAGCCAGGGTTGCACTAATCGTCAGCTCTGGGTTCGAAGTGCCAACGGGCATCGGCCCACAGGGAGTCTGTAGATTTGCCGGCAATCTGTATTCGATCTCCTTGCTTCCAATGACTGATTGGGGCGAGCGGTTCTTGTGGGTAGACACAGTACGTCTGATCCTGTACAATCTAAAAGACCCATTGTCCACTACACCCAAGAATGGCTGCCCTTTGTTGGACATCCAAGTTACACGAGACGCTGATGGATCACGAGCGAGACCAGAAAGATGTAGGCGGTTTTCGCCAACGTGACGGAGTGTGTTTACTGTGCCAGTAGCCGCTCCCATTGATTTGCTGAGGCCAGCAGCGACTACCTTTCCACCTCTCACGCCAGCAGCAGACGATATCCCAAATCCAGCTGCAGCGGAAAATGCAGGACCGGCGGATGGTGTGCGACCCCTGACAGCAGAGAATATAGGCTGTGTCTTGCCTCCAACAAGCTTCATAGCTGCTGACAAAGGATTTGCTCCATTCGCTTTGTCAGGCACATCATCTGGAGGCGAATCATTGCTCTGCGGTTTGCTAGGAGCAGGGCGTGCTCGACGGAAAGGAGGCCATTGGAATGCACTTCGGGGCATGTCGAAAACGTGCACGGTGCCTTTACGTGTGATTATGGCCAAACGATCGCCTGCAGGGACCGTCCAGATCACATCAACGATGGTAGATGCAGTTAACCGTGCGTATCTTGCAACCTGCCGGACACTGGCACTCGGTGTAGTCGAGTCATCCGAGAGAAAAGCCGCTGCACGGCAATACTTGGCTTGCATGAGATCCCAAACGTATTGCACGTCTCCTTTCTTGCTTGCTGTAAGTAGCATTAGGCCATTTGGTGAAAATGACAGAAAGCTACAGCCGTTTGGCACTTGGAATGTAGCAACTGGGTTGAACAGCACATTTTTAGTTTCTCCCCCTTCCTCGAGTCGTCTCAGATCCATGATTGACACAAGGTCTGGCTCAGCCGGGGAAGCTGCCTGGGTATCCTGGGCGTGTGTCGGAGGAAACATGTTGTGGCCCTGTTGTGGGGGGGTCCATTAAGGTAGAAGAGCGTCGTGTCCCAGTATTCTGTTGCTGATCCTTGTTCCAGTAATTGTTCCAGGCTTGAAGGCCTTGGTCTCCCATCCAACGAGCGCCTTTCACGAGCTCTTGTGTGACGCCTCGGGCCACTTTGTCAAAAAAGCTCTCCCCCTCACCTATATCCGTAGCACAGGTAACTGGGGGCTTCACTGGAGGGTTTCGCGTCTCAAGTCCAAAAACCTTTCCTTGGACAAGCGATGCAGGAACAGCCCCGTGAATAGATGTTCTATAAGACGACGACGGGGGAACTACCGCGAGCCATCTTCCTCGCAGAGAAAGGATGGGGTTTTCCGAACTCGTAGAGTTGTGGGGAGAATCGGTTCGAGACCCGTCTGGATCGGTTGAGCTTGAAGATGTCGAGTATCGACGGGTTTCCTTTACCTGAACGCTTGTCCAGGTCTTTCCCAAGCATTGATACCCATTCGTGGTCGGGTCAACGCCATATATAAACACCTCGCCACTAACACCAGAGGCCAGAACAACATAGTTACCGCTCACATAAAGCTTCAAGTTTCCAGCGGGCGAGGGAGCGAAAACAGGCATTCCAGGAATGTTCTCAAAGCAGGGGGTAGGCTTTGTGGCAAAAAGTGTCGTGATATGATCTCCAGTTCTGAGAGAGTATACCTCAACTCTTGTTTGGTAAAATTTGGCATCATCCTTATTAGAACGCTTCTCAGCGGCCTGTCGTCCAGTAGCGACTGATGCAGCTTCATTTATCTCCGAGCCAGCAGAAGATGCATGCCCCTCATCATCGCTCTGAATAGAGGGCCCATGTACTATCACAGCAACATGCGGCCTAGATGACGTAAATGGATCGTTGGGTGAGTTGCAAGCCAGCAGCTTTGCCCCGATGACACGGCCGTTAAGACCAACCAGCTTCCCAATCAGACGGGTCTTGCGTTCCTCTATGGCGAGGACCTCCAGGCCGCCATCGGTCCCAGATATTAACACGCTTCCACCCATCCTAGACGTCTTGGATGACGGGCTGGAGATCGTATCGAAGGCATAGAAAGAGTAGCTCCCCTCGGTAGATGACCGGTTCTGGCCGGAGAACGGTGGGATATCAATATCTGGGGCCCCGTAGAAATGAGCTTGGGGCATATGTGGTAATGGAGCCTGGTTACTGAACGGGCTGCTGACGGAATTGCTTTTGTGTCTATCTGTCGATTGCTGTCTTGACAGGTTGCTGCCCAAATAGCCATTTCCGTAGCTCAAAGGTCTTCTTCTGGGTGGAGGTGATGTCGATGAGGGATTGCTGAAACCCCCAACCTTCTCCGCGTTTGTAGGAAAGCTGAGAGGAGATCCACCGGCAAGTTCTCCGTCGAGCACATCATTTGGCGGACTCTTTCCAAATGGAATCGACTTAGCCCAAGTGTCCGTGCGGTAGGCAATATCATTATCTGGCGTTTCAGCAAGAGACCCGAGTGCATCTAGCACTGGTGACGCGATATTGCCATCGGCATGGTACCCCAGCGAAGGGTTCGGGCAAGACGACGGTTCAACCGGCAGAGGTGGAGACGTTGTAATCCTATGCCAGTGAAACGATATTAGCAATCTACTTGCCGATCATGGGGACCCTTGCAGAAGAAGCAGGATGTGCTTACAGATCCTCAGACGGTGGTTTTGCGGCAGCTGCCTTTTTGTTTTTGGTCCCGTTTTTCCCCTTTTTCTTGCTCTTTGTTCCGGTATCATGCTCTGGGGCGGTTCGATTCTGATCCTGGAGAGGGCTATTATCGCCTGGGGACAGGCTCTGCTGGCGGAACAAGTCGTCAGAGGCTGCCGGGGGCATTCAAATGGACAGTTGCCTCCAAGAGGCAAGTCGGATTCAACAGGCGGAACCGCTCTCAAGACCTGTATTGAGGTCTGAGAACGGGTGGGTTCACGACTTCGTGGCGGCGAGGCAGGCAAACGGTTACTTGAATACGGTTCCTATCAAAGTAAGACGGCGCGTATCTGTTTACAACCGATGATCAGCCAGATGCTTTACCCCGGAGATGGATGAAGGATTTGGTTCACCCGTACCGGATAGAATTAGAGGTATAAAGAGATGGGGAATGAGCGATTCAGCCTTGAAAGACTGAATGAAGAGGCAGCGTATCAGGAGCAGGCACTCGAGATACGCGAATAGTAGCTTGTTGATCGGGACAACTCGGTAACAGGTTGTCCTAATGAATCAAGATGAAAGTTGATGGGTCAAAGGTGCATCCAAAAGTTCCGGTGGATAGAATGAATCACAGATTAAGAGAAATAGAAGTTGAAGAAGATGTTTGGAGAGAGAAGGAAGAGAAGAGGAGGGGGAGGGAGGGGAGAAGAAGACGATCAGGTCAGGAGCATGGATGACAGCTCCCATGGTAGGCTGACTACATACATCGTACCTTGTACCCCCAGTACGGTATCAGTAACTATCTCCTATCTACGGTACAAACTATGTACCTCGGGATCCATACTATCATTATGACTATTGCAGTACCATTTGGTACCACTCTCCTGCCGATAAAGTACCCGGCAGCGTCGGTACATGCTGGATAAGTAGGTAGGGGGAGAAGGGGGGGCACCTCACATCCCCCCCCCCCTTTCCCCAGGACACCGCATGACTCACAAGGCGTGATTGGCTTAAGGCACGGGGTCATGACACGACCTGAAGCATCACTTCCTGAGACTGGTGGAAATCAACGCAATCAGATAATGTCGGGGGATTGGAGGTAGACGCCGTAATAATGAATGATGCGTTGTAATTTTACCGTCCACGCCATCGATTATCATTCCAGACGCCTGCATGAGGGGTAATACAATAGTTATCGGTCTGGCTCAAAGCGGACGGGGAGGCAAACATTGCAAACACAACCAATCAGGCCAACGTGTCTGCATTTGCCACGTGATCCGGTTCCCAGGGTCTTCAATGGACAGGAGCCAAATAATCATTCAGAATCCCCATTATTGAGTTGTGAATCATCCGGAATTCCAGACCATGGGAGAATCCGAGTCTAGCCGGTAATGGCCTTTAAGGCAAACAGGGGAAAAAACAATAACAGATGACGATGCATCGGTAGATAACTTGGTCATCCAGCAGCAGCAGCGAACTTCGTAACTTACTAACCGTTCGTTTGGAGTCACGGGGCCCGCGTCAGTAGCACAGCCCATCTGTAAGGCCCTGGAATGTCATTGGTACCAGTGATGAGATATGACGATGGTGATCTGTCCAGATCCAACTTCCAAGTCCCAGGTGCATCTTCCGGTTGGTAAGCAGAAGGATAAGGTCTTTTGATTCATGTCCGTCGTCCAATAAATATGCGGTTATATCGTCATCGTGCCATCCCACCATTCCAGGCTTCAGGTCTCTCAAGATACTTGAATCAAGGCAAAAAAGAAAAGTCGTAATTTGAATGATATTATTGTTACACTGGTCGATTAATAGACTCCTTTACTATCCGTTGAGTCTGATAGATACCCAGACACCAGATACCACACCCCCCACACCGGCTTTTTGTAGTTCACTTCTTCTTGGCCGCTGCTTTGGCCTTGGCTGCTTTCTTCTTGTTGCTGTTGATCATCACAATCCCTATGAATGTGCCCACCACCGCAGAGCCCAAAAGAGTGAGGAAAACGGGGATGCGGATCGCCCAGACACGGGGAGGGAAGAGATCGTGGAGAGGGTGGCCAGGGTCAACAAAGGGCTAGAGACGCATTAGCTGATATCATACACTTGAGATGAGCATTCGGGAAAATACCATGAGAAGAGTCCATGTTGTGTAGTAAAGGAAGATTGCGGTAGCGGCCAAGAGCATGGCGGATCCCACGAGTTGGCCCAGCTGCAGACACAACAACCGGTCAGTCGAAAATAACCATGCAGTAGAATTATTCAGAGTCATACCATAATGATCGAAAGCAATTCCCACTTGAAGCACACAAACCCAACAAGCAAAAGCAGTTGCGATACTTGGCAAGTCGTTGCGCAACGTTCGATCTGCCCATCCCTAAACAACTTGGCCTCTGGTATATCACGTGATCAGATCCACGCTAGGCCTTTCCTCCCTTCGCCGCCTCACGTTTTGGCGGAAGCTTCTCAACTGCTACTTCGCAGGATTGACTTTGGAGTCACCACCGACACATCTGAGCTCTGGAGTGTCTTGGTTTGTGAGAATTGCAAGTCCATAATGACGGATCCCGTCGTCTTGCAGTCTGCGGTGCGAGTGCCTACTCCTCCACCAGGTGCTTCGTACTCGCCGCAAGCCTCAGCTTCACGGAAACGGTCTCCCCCTTCTCGGTCGCCTTCACCCAACCGTCGACGGTCTCCCCCGGCTGGTCCTTCGAAGGATGGCGCGGATCTCCCTCAGCTCGCTGAAGAACGTGCGGTGGAGAGAGAGCGTCAGCTCGCGGAACGTGTTCGCCAACATGAGAAGCAGGAGGCTGCGCGAAAGCCAATGACCGAGGAAGAAAAACAGGCTTCTGCCAAAGCAGAATATGACAAACTCTTGAACATGCGCTCGGGAGGTACCTATATTCCTCCCGCGAGACTGCGCGCATTGCAGTCGCAGATTACGGACAAGACCAGCAAAGAATATCAGCGTATGGCTTGGGAAGCGTTGAAGAAGTCAATCAATGGTCTGATCAACAAGGTTAACGTGTCGAACATTAAGTTTATTGTGCCGGAGCTTTTTGGAGAGAACTTGGTTCGCGGACGGGGTTTATTCTGCAGGAGCATTATGAAGGCCCAGGCCGCTAGTTTGCCGTTCACTCCGATATACGCTACGATGGCGGCAATCGTGAACACAAAATTGCCCCAAGTAGGTGAACTACTTCTCACGCGGTTGATCATTCAGTTCCGGAAAGCATTCAAACGAAACGACAAGGCTGTTTGCATATCTTCCACCACCTTCATTGCCCATCTCTGTAATCAGCAGGTCGCCCACGAGATGTTAGCTGCGCAGATACTCCTACTCCTCCTTCACAAGCCTACGGACGATAGTGTTGAGATTGCTGTCGGCCTTACAAGGGAAGTCGGACAACATTTGGAGGAAATGAGTGGGCCCATTGCATTGGCGGTATTCGACCAGTTCAGAAACATCCTACACGAAGCCGACATCGACAAGCGAGTACAATACATGATCGAGGTATTATTCCAAGTACGGAAAGACAGATATAAGGACAACCCAGCGATCAAGGATGAGCTGGATTTGGTGGAAGAGGAGGATCAGATCACCCACCGCCTTGGTCTCGATGACGAAATTGAGACTCAGGACGGTCTTAACATTTTCAAGTACGATGCTGAGTGGGAAGAGCATGAAGAGGCCTACAAGAGATTGAAGGCCGAGATTCTAGGAGAAGGCAGCGATGACGAAGACGACGAGAGTGGTTCAGATGTGAGTTCGGATGATGAGTCGGACGCAGAAGAACAAAAGATGGACATCAAGGACCAGAGCAATACGGATTTGGTCAACTTGCGACGTACAATATACCTGACAATCATGTCGAGTATCGACTTCGAAGAATGTTGCCACAAGCTGATGAAAATTTCACTGCCGGCTGGCCTGGAGCCAGAACTTCCGTCCATGATCATCGAGTGTTGCTCACAAGAGCGGACTTACTCGAAGTTCTACGGCTTGATTGGAGAACGATTCGCGAAGATAAACCGCCTGTGGTCCGATCTATTTGAAGCAGCTTTTGCCAAGTATTACGACACCATTCATCGCTATGAAACGAACCGTTTACGCAACATCGCCTGCTTCTTTGGCCACATGATCAGCACCGACGCCCTCGGCTGGCACATCATGTCAATTATCCACATGAATGAGGACGAAACGACTTCTAGTAGTCGTATTTTCATTAAGATTCTCTTCCAGAATCTCGGAGAACATCTGGGTCTGCCGAAGCTGCAAGAACGGATGAGAGATGAAATACTTCGTCCCAGCTTCGAGGGTCTATTCCCCTTGGACAACCCACGCTACACCCGTTTCTCGATCAACTATTTCACAAGCATCGGTTTTGGTATCTTGACAGAAGACATGCGTGAACACCTCAAGAATCTCCCCAAGCCGACAGTTCCTGCACTGCCCGCCCGCGAAGACTCGGTGTCGTCCAGATCTCGTTCCTGCTCCACGTGCACAGGCCCTGCTCACTCTCGATCGCGGTCCCGATCTTACTCTTACTCACGATCCCCTTCGCGGAGCCGTGGCCGTGCGCGCTCGGTGAGTCGTGGAAGGTCGTACACACGTTCTGTATCAGGCTCCTCCCGCGGAAGAAGCTACACACCAAGTTACAGCGCTTCCCGCTCACGTTCACCTGTCTCGCGATCGCGCAAACGCTCAGTTTCATACAGTCGATCCAGATCCGCCTCGCGGACGCCACCTAGGCGGACTCGCCAGAGGTCCTACGATTCACGAAGTTTGAGTCGGTCCCGGTCACCACGCTCACCGTCTCGATCTGTCACCCCTCCGCGCCAGCGGGACAGCCGGAGGAACCGAAGCTACACCCGGTCAGTGTCCCGGTCAGGTTCGCCTCCCCCTCGACGCGAGCCCGCCTCACGAGGGCGACGTTACTCCTCAGCGTCGCGCTCGCCTCCTCGGAAGGGGGCAGAGAGGAGTGTATCGGCTTCCCGTTCTCCGAGACGTCCACCTCCAAGTCGCCGTGGCCGAGACTACTCCGCGTCACGTTCCCCCAGCCCTCCACGACGCTCTGACCAGAGACGGAGGTATTCAGACTCAATGTCACGGTCTCGTTCCCCGCCACCCCGTCGTACCAACACACGCAGATCGCCGTCCAGGACCCCGCCTCGTGCGACGCTGGGAGGTCGAGGCCGTGGAGCAGATTATAGCTAAGCATGTGGAGGTTTTGATGTGATATTTACAAGCTTTGCTCTAAGATGGAATGGCTTGGTATCTTAGGGCAGATTCAAGAACATAATGGAAAGAATGGATAGTACCCGGTCATCAAACGGTTTGGACTCGCGTTATTTCTTTTTAGTGATGAGCAAGGGTTTCATATGGGTGTATTTATATTTGTTTTTCGGCCCTGGAATCATCGTCCGAATCGGATTGCAATGAACAATATCATCTGGTAGATCTGGTCTAACCTATTTAACGTCATATTGCAACTTTTTATACTCATCTACTCCGTAGTCCAAACTCATCTATAGGGTATCTAAACATCCAAGTCAATCTTCTCATTGAGCAGCCTCCCAAATACACCTCACACACAAACACAGTCCACCCAACGCCCCTCTCGCCCACTCCCTCCTCTTCTGAACATCCAATCCAATATCACAGTAGTGATTCAAAATCTCCTGATCCCGCTTAATCCCACCCACACTCCTTTCCTCCTCGCTCTTCCCCTTCCAAACAGGCCGCTCGGACTCACTGCGCGCCCGAAACGTAATCTCAGCTCCCCACTCCCAGCGCACGTTCGGATCACACGAGTGATTCGCAAGACACCACAGCGGGTGCACGGCGCAGAGTTCCGGACCGCCATCCCAGGTGGAAAGTCGACCGGACGCGGTGCCGCGGAATTTGGCGTAAAGGGTGTTGAGAACCCAGGTATCGTAGAGCGGAAGGGTGGAGTAAGGGTCAAGTTCCATTTCCTCGAGGATGCGCATGGGTTGGAGGATGCTGAGTTGGAAGGAGAAGGGGAGGGTGGCGGTTGGGTCGTCGGTGGGGATTGTGGAGGACTGTTCGAGGTCGTGGAAGTCGCCCCAGATGTATTTCACCTCGGGGAGTTCGAGGGGGTGTTTTTCTTGGGTTGCGGCCATGGCTATTGCGCGGCCGAGCAGGAGGAGGTACAGGTAGTCGGCTTTGTCTGTGGGGTCGGGGATGTCTTTGCCTATAGACTCGAGGCCGTCGAGAAGACCGCATACAGCGCCGTGGTAGACTTCCTGTGCTTGGTCGTGGCATTGCTGGCTGCAGAAGATGGTATCGTCGCAACCATCGCAGGCGACAGCGGGATTTTCAGAGGAGAGTTCGGGGAGAGGCGCATTGCAGGCGTCGCAGAGGTCATCGTGAAGCCGGTTGGTGGCTGTTAACAGGGAAGATTCGCGCAAGATGATTTCTCCAGGCGTGATGTCGTCTTTGGCAAAGAGACCCAACTGCACTGAGACGTCGCCTGCACCATCTTCAGGGGCATCGTTGGTCGAGCCATGCAACGCCGGCAACGCAACAGCTCGCACTTCACACTTAGGCGCGATATCCCTCAACCGCGCATTCAGCAACGACAGCGTCTCTTCGGCCTTGCGATCAGGCTCATGCTCATTCCACGGGTAGAGCACTCTCCGCGCAACACCCTGGGCATTGAGAATCCTAGGATCAATCTGCTCATCCGCACCAACTGTCCGTGACTCACGACGCGATTGCCTAGTTACATACACCTCCCTGATAATCTCCATCTGCTCCTTGAGCACAGCAACATCATCATTCTTGTTGTGCATCTTCTCCAGGAGCTCAATCCCGCGAACACAGAATTCATACGCATCACGATAACAGCGACAGCTAACCAGACTCCGTACAAACAAAACATAAACCTTTCCAATAAGGGCATCGTGCTCTTCCTGAGTTAACGAGACAAACTCATCATCATCATTTTCATCATCATTTTCATCTTCATCTTCATCTTCACCCCCTCATCCGCCTTAACTGCTCCATCTCTCCTCCGCCTCGCATGGAATTCACATCCATTCGGATCAACAACAGACTCAAGCAGCGAAAGCGCCCGATATGCATCCGCCGCTGCAAGATCTGAGAATCCCAGCTTCTCATGCAGAAATCCTCGTTCTAGGTGCACATGAGGGTTATGGGTGTCTGCGTAGAGCTGTGCGGTCTTTTCGGCACGCTCTTGGAGGAGTTGGGGGTTCATATTGAACAATGGGATGTCAGATATCAAGGCTGATATGGTAGTTTCAATAGCTCTCTTTCTTTAGAGTTTGTTTCTTTTTCCCTCTTTTGGTAGTGAAGTTGAAACCAATATCAGGAAATAGAGGGGTATATATCGCTATCCCCCACCAACGAAAATTGTCAAACAAGCCAGGCTCTAGACAAGAATCAACCAGATAAACAGGCGATTGAATTGGCCAAACAAAAGATGGAACCACTTTAGGAGAGAATAAACTCGTAAGACGACGCAAAAGCAAAAGAATTGAATGACCTTGCATGCACTTCTATAAAAAAAGTCGAAAAAAATTATTGCGGGGAGTGGGGAGATAAGAGTCACGTGATGATACGGAGATAAATACATTCCTCTCAAAGGATTCAACATCAACATCGACCCTTTACTGCATTTACTTCTATTGCAATAAGTTCGATAATTGAGATTCATCAGGGACTTGATGTTCATTGATATACATCCCGTGGATACTTCGGAAGAAGCCTTTTTTCGTCACTCGAAATACTGATTAAAATGCTTCATGATCATTTACCCGTTAAACCTTTTTTCCAGTACCAAAAATATACGCCGTTCAACCATAAAAAATATGAATAATAAAAGAAAGAGAGGAGAAGCGAAAAATAAAACCAAAAAACATATTAACGGTGAAAGGGAAAATCACAGAAAGTAATCGATAAAATAAATCCTCGGTGGCTCACCAAGGGAGAAGAAAAGAAAAAAGAAGTCGAACAATCGTTTAGGCATCCCGAAGTGCCTTACATCACCTGCAAAGACAGGGTTAGTTTCAATCTCTGATGTCGAGATAACTGAGACTCACGGTGCAATCCTCATCCAACACAATAGTACGGCCTTCATCTCCTTCATTAGCACCGCCAGCCTGAGCTCCGGCGTTTCGACCTCTTAGATTGGCAGCAAGTTGAGCCAGCATGCTCCTCTAGAATAACCATACAGTCAGACATTAATATCATCGGGAACGAGATTAAAAGACGACTTACCGTGATGAATGCCTCGCTCATGCCGCCTTGTCGGTCAACATCATTCTGGCTCATGATCTTGTAACTATCTTGAATCCGCTTGCGACTGTTCAGGCCACCGATAACTGCAGCACCCCGCCCAAGGGTATTGGCTGGATTATCAGGATCCAAAATGTTGATTCCACGGCGAGCGTTTTCTTGAGCGTGTTGGTCCGGTGAGAAGATCTTGATAGTGTTATCGATTCCGGAAGCCGCAATGGTGGGCTCATAAGGATGGCCTGCAACAAATGTGAGCTTGGCAAATACTTGAAAAAGGCTGCTGAAACCTACCTTGTACAACATTGACGACTTCACTATCCGCTTCAAGGATATTGACCAAATCGGCCGTTTTCCGATCCCAGATGAAGATATTGCCCGAATCACATCCACTCACCACATATTCATCATTCAGGCCATAAAAGTTGACGTCCTTGACCGTCTTGGTATTGCAATGTCCCCGATAGACCTTCGTGTGCGAAGAGCAGGGGGCTTCGAGATCAACATCCTCTCTCCGGGTTCTTTGAAAGCCATAACGTCTGATCAAGTGCTCTTCAGCGTCCACGTCATCATCGTCGGTCGATTGTTCGAGGCTCATCTCAGGACCGTCATCGTCATCTTCGTCCTCCTCGTCCTCGTCAACACCAAATTCGTTTTCGTTCTCATCGTCCCGATCCTCAGAATCAGCATCAATATCGGCTGGCTCAAACTCAGTATCCAGTCGGTTCTTTCTGCTTGCAGAGCCACTGGATACCACCTTGAAATGCTGAATGCGTTCCTCCTCGACATTGCCATCGATATCCTCCTGAGATCTTTCCTGCCCGATATCACTATCAAAGTCGTCCTCGATGATCGCCCGCAATCCACCGAAGGCCTGGTTGACAAATGCATAATTGACCCTAGTACCTGCCTCCATCAGGATTCCGCGCCCCACCTTCAGCGCCCAGAAACGGGTTGCCGCAGACCTATCGAGGGCACGGACATTAGCAGGATTAGGCATGCCATCCTGGGAATCAACCCGTGCTGCAGAGTTATTCAGATCCTCCAGCGGCAACTTGACGGCATTCGCAAAAGCGGTCACAGCTGCAAATTGAGTTTGAAACACGATCCGAGTGCTGTCGTGCTCGAATCGAGAAGCGTCAACATTCACCACGGCCGTATCACCCGCTAGGCTTTGAAGATAAGGAATCAGATCCGTTTCGATGGCGCGTTCATCAGCCGACTCTGGTACCGGGAATCGCGCATGATTGCGTCGGTGAGTGGGGCTGCGCTTGAAGCCAGATAGCAGAGCCGGTCGTCCTCCTTCTACCCAAAGCAAGATGGCTCTCAGAAAGTCATAACAAAACTGCGCCGCGGTGTCGATGCTGTCATTCTCCCCATGTGCAGGCATGATCTTTAAAAACATATCGATATCGGAACCCGCATCTTCAGGGGGACCTTCAATCTCACCTCCCAGAACACGGGCAACCGTTCCAGCAGCTTGAGCGAATCTCCAAGCTTCTTCTCGATTTCGGCGAAGTGTTGTTTGGAAAGCCACAGTTTCGGGACTAGGATTCAGAGGATAACTCCATGTGAGAATGATTTCTCCCATGCTAGGTAGGAAAGATGATGCCAGCGTAAGAACGGACGAGAAGGACGAAGTATAAGGGGTTAACCCGGTTTCCTCATTATCAGTTTCTCCATGGACGGTTGTCTCGGGTGAAAAGAGAGCACTCCGGAGCTTTACCAGGCCCTTGGCAATCCGCATACTCAACCGCTGCGCTTCATTGAGCACCGAATATCTAGCCCTTTCGATCATGTTCTCCGGTGCGTCCGATAAGGTTTCTGACAGAGTCTCAAATGGAATATCCTCAGACTCGCCATTCCCATAGCGAACTCTGAAAGCTAGTTCGCTGTCTGGGTCACCGTGCTCTGTAGTTCCTGATCGGAGACGAGACTGATGCCTATTGCCACTTTCCTGCGACGACATCGATGCGGATGTAACTGGCTTTGGGCGCTTACGCTTCTTGTTCTTTGAACCAGCTCGTTTACGCGATTCGGGGCTTGCTCGAGTGGACTTTTCACGGGATAAGGAGGAATCTCTGGCATCAGGGCTGTGGATTAGGTCAAAACTGTAAATGTGGTCACCAGACCAGCTGACGACCATTTCGTTCGGGTTGGCATCGCTGATTTTGCAAGCTGTAATATGTCCATTATCATTTTCGACCATTCGTCTCCTGCCTTGCGGCGCAAACCTCCGAACACACTGGGTCGCCTGGCTCATCATCTCGTCGTCACGACTACTGCTGCCGCCACTAGCAGTGGAAATACCAGGACTTCCCATCTCAGCACTACGATCGCGACCAAGCATGCGTCTGTCATGAAGAAAACAGTGAAGGTGAGCACCACCCAGCGCGATGTAATGCGGTTGACTAGAGGAGCAGGAAATCGTATTGAGATCAAGGCGATGCCGCTTATAGGAGATCAACGGAGGAGGAACGTTGGAGTCATCATGGTCCACCCCAGGTCGATAAGCCATGAAGCCCTGGCCCCCTCGCGGTTGAGGGTACGCAGAAGACGGTTGGCGTAAATCCCATTGACGAACTTCACCATCTTCGGAGCAGGTGAGGAATAGATGTGGAGACGACTCGGTGACGATGCGCTTGACGCGATCTGCATGACTCCGGTAGACCCTAGCATTGGTGTTGCCTGCACTTAGATAACGCGTACCGGTAAAGAAATTATACAGGCGTCGACTACGGGTAGAATTAGAAAAAGCCGTTGTGGCCGCGGCGTTGTTGCTATTGTTGGAATATTCAATGTCGAAGATGCGCACCTGCGAATCACCCGCACACGTTATCAGGGTCCGGTCGTTGGAATGCGGCATAAACTTGACAGAGAATATGTTCGCTTTGTGGCCAGTGAGAATAGTCGTATTCAAGGAGAACGGTGCGGAGGACGAGTCTGGTTGGTAAGAGTACAGGTTGAGATGCAGATCATCGGAACCCGAGGCCAACAAGCGTCCAGAACCCGACCAGCTGCGAAAGTGTCAGAAAAGCCCAAACAAAGCAATCGCAACCGCTCAAGAGGTGAAATGAAGCCACGCGAAAAGGGTAATACCCACGCCAAAGCATTGACACAGCCAGTATGCCCGCCCAATTCATTCACAATGTCCAGATCGTTCATCCATTCTTTCGACCCATAGAGACCACGGATACCAGCATAAGGCGATGCTTCCCCGGCTTCCCTCCGCCAGATGCGATCGTATAGCGTGTGCTTCATGATAGGAGCGAAAGAGCGGCCGGGAAATCGAGCGTGTTCTTAATAAAGACGAGTTATCGGACCATTGCGCGGCGCCGAAGACTTTTGCCGACGGACTGCGCTGCTGCGACGAGTGAATGACGTCAAGCCACAAATGCCAGCGAGACGGGTAGACCCTTAGACTAAAGTGAAGTGATAATAGACCTATGGTGAAGCAGCAGAACGAGATCGGAAAAAAAAAGTGTTAAAATAAGTCAAGGTACAAAGAGGTAGATCAGAGGGGGAAGTGGAGGAACAGGGAACAGAGGCACTGCAGGTTTATCTAGGCTAAAAGGTTGACAGGCAATCTGGGGGGCGAACCAAGGTTGATTCGCCTCATGTCCTAACAGGAAATGAACATACCTAAGGAGATCGAGGCAAAGCAGAAGGCAAATATGGAGCCTGTCAGTAACAGGTTCTCCGATAAGAGGGAAGATTGGGAGGACGATTTGGCGGGGAGCGACGAGAAAAAGGAAAAGTGGGAGAGGGCGAGATTGGTTACGGTCTACGTACAAACAGCAGAGGGGGGAGAGGAGAACACAAAGACTGGAATGAATCCCCACCAGAACCAGGGCCAGAGGTCTACAGACACAGAACAATACAGACATTAGGTTACCTTCTTACAGCGCCAGACAATCCAGCCAGACATCGAAAAACCAAAGCACGTCGGCCATTCAAAGTCGCGACGAGCAAAAGAACGACAGCAGACTAAGGGGGCGCTAGTCCGTTTAGGGCGTGCATCCGCCGACGGTCGATGCAGGTCGAATGATGTCATCGATCGGCTGACTCAGCGTATTTAGTGGGCAGGAGCTATATAGCCCCTGCCACTGCCCAGTGTCCGAAAGGAGCAGGGGAGATTTTCATCCATCGTGATACATTTATGGCTAACCATCTGCTCGTAACAGGTTTCTTGTCTTCCTCTTGTGTTCCTCTGACTGAGATCCGGATTTCTCGGCCGGATTACCGGTTTGGATTTTGGAATGGCCTTTTAGTCAGAAGACGAAGAAACCCTAATGCCAATCACCTTGCTCTGGACGCGGGCAAAGATGAATTAGGCTGACACCTAGCAAACCAAAAAAAAAAAAAAAAAAAAAACAATCAAGGGAAAGAGACCGAGATTCGAAGGACAGGGAAGGCTACAGAAAAAAAAAATTACCGTGGTCGCCCAAGCCTGACTTGCCAGAAACACCTTCCATCAAACCAGTTAAGAACTTTATGACTGGCCCATGGAACACGAAAAGACTGGGGAAAGCATCGCTTAAGCAGCACCATGGCCAACCGGTCGACTGTACCGGCATCTTAGCTCGCCGTCGTACGGTTCGTTGTGTTTGGACTTTGGATCGTGTCGCGGGCTGGATGTCTGAAAACCGGTTTTCTGACACTCCCGCAACTGCAGATATGAGGGCCACAAAAGGGTTGCCCTTGAGCGCCGGGGAGTGGCGCCTCACCGTAACAACTAGCGGACATCCGCCGGAAATGTTCCCCTCTTTTTCCGGGCTCTTTTTGTCTGTTCATTTTCGTGTCTTGCTTGCACCATGATGATTTCAGCTATGCAAGGAAGGGGCAACCCGGCATCCACTTCCACATCCACGGCAGCATTCTATCTCAGACAGTCAGGCTATCCATCACATCGACTCAGACATCTCTACGATGACTTTCATCCCCTTTTTCTCCACATTCCAACTCTTGGGCCCCTCTCATCGCGTGGTCTGGCATCTGCTAGTTGCTCAGTCAGGTGGCTAACCCAAATTCTCTCGGCCTTGACGATATCGTCTTCAATGCTACGTATCGCAGTGGTCTCTTCAATCATCAGGTTTATCATGTCGTTCAGGCCCTTGGCAGTCCGGAGGAGAGCGGAGTCTTGCAGGTTTTCCATATCCCCGTAGCCCAGAATATCGAGACTCTGCAACTGTCGGGAGCATAGTTCAAGCTTCATCACCAGAGTGTACATTTCCTCCTTCCAAGCGCGGTCCAGAGGGTCAATGAATACCACCTGATCAGCTGCATCCTCGGGGCCGATTCGACTGCGCCATTTCCTGATTTCATTCGCCTTACGCAACCATTCCTCGAACTCCTGAATGGCCAATGTATATCTTCCTGCTCCAGAATTGTCGGATAAATCAGACAGCTCTTGCGCAATCTCTGAGAGAACCTGAATTTGCTCCGCGAAAACCTGTTGTCCGTTGTGTTCATGGGATTTCTGGAGCCAACCAGCCAACGCCTGCCCGTTGAGTCGACGTTGACGTTCTTTCTCTTCCGCCACAACATGTCGGTAACTCGCCGCGACCGCGTCATATTTCTTCCGTAGTTGTTTTTCCGACTGAGCTTGCCAATCGGCATTCTCCTCCAACGAAGACGAATGTAACAGACTTAACTGTAGAACTTCTGTCTGCAACGCTGCAACCTCGGGCAAGGACGAGGGTATCAACGAAGGGTCCGTATCCGTTGAACTAGTATTCGATGGTGTCGGGGTAGGCGGTTTAACCGCTTTTTTCGGTGAGGATGACTGCTGATAAGTCGAGAATTGCGTTCTCGTTCGTGGGGTAGTCGGTGTCGAGGGTGTCGACGCCTCAGTCTTCCTGGGCGAAGGGGGACGCGAAGCTGATGCGAGAACCTGGCTACGCTGTCGCAAATGCCCTCTAGGGGCGGTAGCAGTTACCGGGCTCGAACTCACAGGCTGTCGTAGCGAAATAGATCTTCTGTGACGAGGTAAAGGCGGAGGAGGCATATCCGTTTTCTTAGGCGATGTAGGCACCCTCGGTTTGGGCTCTTGCTTTCTAGGAGACGATGGAGCAACCGGCGTAGTCCTCGTAGAGGGAGCGAGCGTCGTAGCCGTCTTCAACGGACTAGGTCTCATCAAGCTCTGTCGTCGACTAGCCAGAGTGGGCGCAGGTGCCGGTGCCTCTTTCTGTGCTTGTGCTTGGCCTTGTCCTTGCATCTGCGTCGACTCCCTCTGTCCTCTCACTGTATTCCCCGACCCTCGATACGCCAATCGACTTTCTTTCTCCCTCGTCGTCGAACCCCCATCATCTCGAAGAGAACCACTCCGCTGCGGTAACAGGCTCTTCCTCCGATTCGACGCACTCTCGTTGCTGATGGTATTATTCCCAGTCGCTGCCGCCACGCTATCATTGATAGTAGCAGTCGTCCTCCTCAACGTTCTCGGTTGTTCAGTCGCAGGTATCGTCGACTTTGTCAAACTAGACGTTGACGTCTATCAAACCAAACCAAACCCACATTAGCAATCAAATCAGCAATTAGTTACCAATGCCAAAGATTAATCAATCAATCAATCAATCAATAAAATCAGCATCATCAATTCACAATTCACAATCAAAACCCGAAACATACGTCCCACGCAAGGGCCGTCTTGTCTGACAGTATCAATCAATCAAACAAGCAAGCAAGTCTCAGCCCAGCCCAGCCTAGCTTCGCATTTCGCTCCAGGGGTATTTACTCCGTAAAGTAGGCAGAAAAGGCAGACAGGCAGACAGATAGACATGTAAGTAAAATAAAATATAAAAAAACACACAAACTAACCTGTTTCCTCGGTTCGCGGAGCGAACCCGAACGTGTCGGTATCGGCATTATCGATTTGGTTTGGTTTAAATTGAATTGAATTGGTTTTTTTAACTGCCTTGGGGTTCAATTGATTGGATGAGGAGGAGGGGGATGGGGAGGGGGATGGGGACATGGTGTGGTAGGTAACGTGGGTGTGAGGGAGGTTTGAGGTTGGATTGCAGAGCACCCGCACCAGCTGGAGAGTCGGTGACGCCTGTCGGGGTAAGGCAAGGCCCGCTTGGCGCAGGGCGCACAGTGTGGATCGGCATGCGGTGATCCTCGACTATTGACAGGGTGCACAGATTGGTTTGTTTGAGATGGGATTTACATTGATAGCAAATAGTTTAATATGTTTATTTGTATTTTATTGCATAGATTCCCGGATACGATATGGAGTACACTAATGAATCAATACTTTTGTTCAGTCATGGTCTACTCGTAATGGCGTTGACGAGGGCGTAAGAAAATCTCGTTCAGTATAGATACAGTCACTCCACTCATTTTAAACGTTCAGCTCGACATTCTGGCTCTCCAATTACAAGCTTCCGCGTCTGGGGAAAGAAACACCGTCAATGGCCGGGTGGTCAGTAAACCAGCTAACCTTCTCTCCCGCACCCTGGTTAACCAGCGCACAAGGAAGGCTCCGTCCCTCCTCAGCATCGAAGATCTGCTTCATGATATCCTTCTTGCCTCCTCCAGTGGCGACGAAAGCGATGTTGTAGGCGTGCGTAACAACGGGCAAGGTAAGGGTGATGCGCTTTGGGGGTGGCTTTGGCGAGTCGCTCAATGCGGCCACCCAGGCGTCCTTTTCGCGCAGTAGGTCATGTCCAGGGAAGAGACTGCAGGTGTGGCCATCAGGTCCACAACCCAGGAGAATAAGGTCGAACACGGGGAGCTTGACACTGTCCTTGGCGGCGAACGAGCGCATCAGATCCTCTTGGTACGCATCCGCAACCTCCTGGGGGTCCTGGTTGACGAGGGTATCATCAATCGGGTGCACAGACGGGGTACCCAGCTCCGAGGGGATCTTGTTGAGGAGCTCATTCTTGATCAGATAGTAGTTGCTGTCCTCATGGGTGAGGGGCACAATACGCTCATCAGCGAAGAAGATCTCCCATTTCGAGAACTGAGGAGTATCTTCCTGAGAGCCGTCACCGAGAGCCAGGAGGGCCTTGGCCAGAACGACAGGCAAGGAACCACCCGAGACTGCAACGCGGAAGGTATCGTGGCGTTTCAGAGCAGCATTTTGAGACCGGAGGATATAAGGCCTTAATTGCTGGGCCAAGGCGCCGGAGTCCGGAAAGCTGTAGAGTTGGGGGGCGGAGGCAGTCATGATGGATATGATAGTCAAGATGTGATGTGTGTAAGAAGGAAGAAAAGCGAGGTTGCTTCAGGGGTGTGTGGTTGTGGTTTCGGTCAACTGTCGGCGGGGTATAGCGGGGCTGCTGAATACCGTCACAGACGGACCAGAATTGGCCGGATCAACGATTGTCGAGAATGCAAAGGATTGGTGAGATGGGCGTTTGAGGTATCGCTGCCTCCAGTGAATGGGATTAACCTAAGCAGCAATGTTTCAGAGAAGTGATAGAGAGAAAAAAATAGATAAACCAACAGGCTGGTAGAGGTGGAAGGCATTCGGGAGAATTACTGCATCCGCCGTCAACCTCAACCTCGATGACGTCGTGGTTCGGGCATGTCGAAATGCCAAAGGGAAACCTCAACCCTAACAGGGCTTCAAGATAAGGATGGCGCGATGGAGGATAACTCTTCACATTCTCACACTGATTTCACCATTTCCCTAAAGCGAAAAGTGTGCGATCGTCGTGGGAAGGCCTTTTTAGGCATTAAGGCCACCAGGGGTCTCATTCCATCGAGGGGCAGAGTGATGTCATGTTACCAGTTGAATATACACAGTACGAAAAGAATGCGCGATCTTAAGCGTCGGTCGTCGGATATGAGATAACATACCACGGGGATTCACATTCTAACAATAGCCTAATTCAAAGAGAGTGACTCTAGCACCGACCGCTTAGGCGATGCAGCTAATGCTGGAGGGATTAACGAATTCGTCCTCGTGCAGGACTGCCAACGACTCAAGAGAAAGAACACAGTCAGAGTGATAACGCGCTATTACACCATCTTGCAGAGACAGTCGGGGGGACAGACGACTGCGCCTCATTATTGTCTTGGGAAACAAAATCAGGATTACTGCTCGACGGAAGGGTGCGGAGTTTGCAAAGTAGATGCAGTTTAAGACAGTCGAATTGAGTCAGCGAATATTCATCAGAGGATCCGGTGACATGGATGTCGTGCAATCTCAGGGCGGACAACGTGCGATCGATTAGCCCTTAGTATCACCGGATCAGTGGCTTGTATTGGTATGTTTCACATGTGTATAGTTGGGAGTAGTGGTGATATGGGGTGAAGATGGATATGTCTCTATTGGACTGTGCAGATGGAGTCGCTGAGTCCGAGGGTCTGAGAGGTCGTTTGTACTACTCAAAAACTAGACAATCCTGAAGGGGAAATAGGGTAGCTGAGAAAAAGAAAATACCGCATCTGGATAGGATGAAGCAGCCATATTACTGGTATAGCGGGTACATCCTGTACTTCCCATCTACCTATGCAATGCAGAAAAAGAAAAGAAAGACAAGGCAACTGAGCTGAACAGACAAGACTCGACATTCAGGAGTCAGGAGAAGCATTACAGACAGTCTGATGGAGCACATGGCCACAGTGGCCCGGTCGCATCAGCTCTGGGGTAGGGTTCCAGCGTAGACCAAGATGTTCGGTTTCACGCAGGACGATCGCAGAATGACAGCCCCTTTTTCGCCGGATGATGAAATGGGGAAAGTGATGAAAATGAAATCATGACAGATGGAGAGGGTGATGGGAGAGGTGATGAGGAGGAATAGGGGAACATCGTCAATGCGCGAGGAATGATTGACCAGACAGGAGAAGCAGAAGTTGACTCCATTTCGGCTCATGTCAGTCACGGATTCTGAAACGACCGGAGTGGAGTCGCTCCAGCCTCACGGAATGCAGCAAAGCCACGGCCACCGTTCGCACGAGCTACAAGGCTGTAGCCACAGTGAATTGAGATTACAGAGTCAGAGTATCTGAATACATTAGAACAGTAGGTAGATAGATAATACTTGGATAGTATATAGGTAGTATCTGTAGCTGTACGTAGTTGTATGTAGATGGAGATAATGTAGGTACAGTTCAGTACAGCAAACGGTGGAGCTAGAACATACTGATTAGGGCCTCGTCTAGTGAGTTCTCCTGAACGAAAAGAAAAGGAATCATACTCGTACAGAGGCGATTACAGAATATGTACACACTAAAGGATCGCCGACACGATCGCAACAGTGCAGTCCATGACGACACGACCCTCGGACCTGGTCAGTAGCACTGGGCTAGTAAGTAGTAGCCGACTGATGGATCTCAGCAGTCAAGGGAAAACAAAAGATTGATGGGAAGACAAGAATGCAGATGACAGAATATCTGGTATTCTCATTCTTATTATTACCATCTTCTTGTTATCTTGTTATTCTACTATTTTATTATCTATATAGAGTACTCTGAAGGAGGTTATTGTTAAGGCATTCCGAATCAGTCTGAAACTGAACCCACATGCCGTCTAACAGCTCCTCTTGTTCCACTCCATCCAGTGCCTTACCCTCAATCCGGTATTGATTGCTGTTCTCTCAATTTTCCAAATCATCTCTCCTCTCCTTTCCACTAACTCCAGCAGGGAGAAAAGGAAGGACCAAAAGGATAAAAGTGGATCGATCTGACCCTTAAGTTCTTATCCTTCCCTTGGCGCTCGCTTTTCTGCTGGTTATATAGATTCTACGACAGCCTGCATTATTCGCTTCGTTCATTATTCTTTTCCACCGTCACGAGTCTGGCTGCTTTCCTTCTGCCTAAGACTTCAATTCTTCTTCTTCTAACTGCCACCACTACTCCTCTCCAACTCTTCTCCATACCATCCTTCAATCATCTTGCCACAATTATCTTTTTGATTTTCCCCGAGTTTTCTTAACTCACCACTACCTCATCCCTCATCCCTCATCCGCCACCAAAACAACCGCCCGACTCCCGCCCTTCATCATGAGCTCTCCCTCCGTCCAAGTCCAACCTCAACCTTCTGGTAGCGCCAAAGGTGTTTCTTCTCACACATCCACGGAATCCGCCCCGGCATCCATGAATTTCGATATTGTCCGCTGTTCGCGCTGTCAGCGTTCCATGAGTCTTGAGAATGAGTCGTCGCCCGGTGTTGTTCGCTTCGGAATGAATTCGTATTACTGCAGTCGCTGCGCCTCGGTGGTCGGGTTCATTCGATGAGCCAGAAAAAAAAATTCTGCCCTCTGAAACAAACCAAAACAAAGAGAAAAGAGAAAAAATGGGGGAAACCATTCCAACGAACAAAGTCGAATTTCCTGTCGCCTATTTTCGACCCGACTGTTCTTTGGTGTTTTCTTTCATTACTTCTTTTCGACCATTCGCTTTAGACGATATCGCGTGGGAACAACGGACTGTGCTGGCACAGCTTTGGTTCTTTTTCTTTATTTTTTTCAACAACTCATAGAGTGAAGGACCCAACCCATCCATCCACTTCGATTTTTCGCAAGAGTCTCATCGTCTATCGGAGCCAGCCCCTTCCACAATCCCACAACGCACAGCCAAACGATTCCGACCAATTTCACCGTACCATACTACACCGATGAATTACCCGGAGAGAATCGCGACGGACTACAGTGAGAAAGTGCATCCGCACTGTGTCGGAAATCGTCGCATCGGATATGCGCGGAGGTAAAGGGGAAAAGGATTAAAAGGTTCTGATGAACTAGACGATTGGCTTCTGGAATGAAGAACTCGATGGGAGGATTGATCATACCCTGCACCGTGATTCATTCGCTTCATCGCATGACCAGGCAAATCACCACGATCGCTGCTTTGCTTCCCATCCCCATCGCACGAAGAAAGTGCGGAATCCGGAGAAAAGAGACTCTGGATTCGTGTGTTTTACATTTGTATTCTTTTTGAAATACCCTTGGAGCGATGTATTAGAGCATAGGATTTCTTTTGTTTCTCTTCTTGTACTGCATGGACTACATGCTTTGATGTAACTTAGTGCATATCACGACGAAATGACCATACAATATACTACACCATCAACTGAATCTACCCACATAGAAAGGCGTGGTAGAAGAGCTCAATAATGCGCAATTCCAAATTCCCTCACCCCCAAGAACCAGCGCCAGTCCATCTCCAACCGTGCAAAGTCAATCCCACCCCAGAAGGCCCCAACCAAGACAAAATCCACTCCGGCCTGGGACCGGTTGACAGATAGATCAGCGTTCGGCATGGCATGGCATGCATTCGCATCCTGCTACTACGGCGTATGGGGCGTTTACTAGTCAGGTACTCGTGCTAGTGTCGTGCCATACACAACCGGGGCCAACAGTTGAGATTCACGAAATGTAAAACTAGACTATCGTGAACTATTTCTTTTTAGTCTGGATGAGCTAGGCTGTTTGCACACTTGCATACATGGGTAGGAGCCGTAGGACGTAGTAGTAACTACTAAGTAGTTAGGTCATGTTAGGTTAGATAGATACCCCTCCATGTCGATGATGGAGTCATGTTTTATTTTCTTTTACCCCTCCCCCTTACTGCCGATGATCGTGGAATCATCACACACGATCCTGATCCTTTGGAATAGTGTCTGATCATTGACCAATCTGGCATTGGCCTTCGTCTACTTGCTTACTAGTTACTACTCCGTAACTATGTAGTTACTGTTTACTGACTCGTAGGACAAGGATGTCGGGGCAAAGGATACACACAGGCTGTAACCCCTTTTGGGGGATGATCAGTGGGTCTTGTTTTTCTTCATTTTACTTCACCCCACAAAGTTGGCCACATGTTGGATGGGCTTGCGATTATTAAGCTCTTTACTTGATGTTATTCAGTTATTGTAGTTATGACCATGCTGTGGAGTAGTGTAGGTAGTAGGTAGTATACTATGTATGTAGATGATGTGACAACATCTACCTACATTATCTACAGTAACTGAACAAGAGTCATCAAGGGATGACATTGTATCCATCTAATCATGATTGATTATTCTCCTCGCTGTCGAACAGTCGAAAGATAGGGGAACTGTCAGTCGATCATCACACTCCACCAGTGTGCTTCTCGAACAATGTTAATCTATTGTTTCAGGATGAAGATCCTCCTGCCATGATACAATCATCCCTCACTAACTCAATAACTACTACCCCTCACTCCCTCCTCGACTGTCAGGATCTACAAACCAGTCACTTGGTCACTGTCTGACCGTCGTATCCCAACCGGGTGGATCGGATGGTGATGGTCACAGTCACGGACTCGATCATCAAGGACGGGCCAGGAACAGAGTTTGGTTTCAACATTTTACCCTTGCGATAGTTTCACTAGTTTTGTCACTTTCACATTCCTCATACATACTATCTAGTAATCTTCTTGATGATGCTAGATGTCTTCTAGAGTAGTGGAAGATCATACCCGTTCCACGGTACGACAGATGAGGAGCGCACACTGTCTATCGATCGATCATCCCGACTATCGATTTTTAGTGCTATAAAATACCGTTCTGTCGTTTGGCTTTGGGCAATTATTCTCTGAAGTTGCAAGGTGAAACAGACGGATGATGTGCACTAGAAGTGATAATACTGTTGATGATAATTTAACTCGGCAATCGAAATCGATTATTATCCCAGCCAGAACAGACGGTGGACTGTGACCCCAGATCCGATGATCGCCATCCATCCAGTAATGATCATCGTCGAGACTCGACAGTCGAACAAGGCTGTGATGATTCATGATACATCATAGCCTCATCCCTGCCATATTCTGTGTTTTAGCCACCGTTGCTTTTCCAGCTGGATTGGCTATTCTCCAGTCAGTAAATCCCAACAAGAAACTCAACTATCAGGAATGCTGCTGTGTGACAATGATGATGATTTCTCATTACTATATCGTATTTCCCCTCTTGCTGTGACTACTGACTAGTATCGAATGACTATCAATTACTATCGACTCTCAGCTACACATTTTCTCGCCTTCAGGGGCGTGGCAATGTGGATTATGTATGTATCGACAGAAAGTGACAGCTCACATTTGCTCAACGGTTGTATAATCAGGTTCTGAATGGCTGGCTGTTCATTATTAATATTATTATATTATAATCATATTGTCTTATTCTCTATTGACATATTCTCTAGACATTTATTCCGCTGACAATCATCAGTTTGACAGTGTTGACCCTCGCGTCGATAATGATATATCCTGCCATCCAAAGGAGGGGAATAAAAAGCAAAGATGGATCTGATCTCTCATCTTCTTTGCCTCCTATCCTCCTGTCACCCTGGCTGACTGTCTATACGCACTCTCCATACGCACTCGTATGCATCTCTTCTCCTCTCCTCTCTCTCTCATCTGGCGGTGTAACACTCGACATGCCAAGAGCTGCATCTTCTCGCCTATATCCATTGCAAGATCCGGAGTACGCCGTGGATGGCTTCAATGGTTAGTCTGATATATACTCGGTAGTATTCAGTATTCATCAGCTTCAGCTGAGTAGTGAGAATAAAAGTTACACTGTAAAAGTAAGGTTCAATTGTTGCTTTTTTTCGTATTTCATCGCTGCTGCAAGACATATCATCCATCTCCATGTCCCACTCTGATCTCTCTCTCTCTTTCGCCTCTCTCTCCTCTTTTCCCCATCACATCCTGCAGCCTACTCATCATCCATGATAATCATCTTAAAATGATAATAACAATAATAATAATATCCACTGCAGGAAGCAGTTGACATGTCCAGCTTCACAAATCCGATCCCAGAATCCCAGATCTGCCTCGCGTTCATTCGTTCGTCCAATGCAGCTCTGCCCTTCCAGTCCACCTCGATTCCCTCCAGCCTCAGATTTCTTTTCCGTCCTCCCTTCGCTTCCTCTTCCTCTCCCCTTCTTTTCCATCTGGATTAAGTCGCTGTAGCTGTGGGACTCTCTGCACCGAGTAGCTCTATCTATCCATCCATCTTCAGCTTCCCTTCCCTCTCCTTTTTTCTTTTTCTTTTCTTTTCTCTTCATTTCCTTCTGTCATCCTTGCTGCTCTTTATTTATTGGGCCGTCTTCTGTGACTCAGTTGCTTCTGCTGCATAAAACTCTCGACTCTTAACCGTCGAGGTAAGCCATGCCAATATCAATCTGTCTTTTTATTCCTGGACAAGGTTTCTCCATCTAGGAAGATCCAAGTCGAATCAAACAAGACATCCTTGCTTACTGTTCTATTTCCAGTGACGTGACACACCACCCAGCTCACAATTCGAGCTTACTATCTAGCACTTCTATCACTTCTATCCAGTCCGTCGGAGATATAGTCTCAGCCTACGCAGTTATATATAAATCTGCCCGCAAGCTTCAGTGGCTGCCTGCATCATGCCCGCACCGCGTGACAAAGGAAGAACAACAAGACATAGGATGACCGAGGACGAATTCGTCCTGTTCCTTCAGGGGGTAAGCCTCCCATTCGTCGATAGATTCACCTTTGATGACATGTCTTACTGAGAAGACAGATTCCAGCGCATTGCCGCTGGCAAGAACTGAAGGACTTAGTACGCCAAACTGCCTTGCACATTCGACAGGCTGTCGTATACGATGATCAGCATGGGTTTCCTACCGGGTTGGGCCAGATCATCGTGAAGAATGAGGATGAGGCGTGGAGGACTTATCGTGTGTATTATCGCGTCGTCTGGTTGGGAATGGTAACTGACAGTTTGAGTAGATAGGTTATCGACGAATGGATGGGAGGGTCAGAGCTTAGTCGTGACGCTTTGTCGAACGAGTTCGCCTACTAGACCTATTGCTGGTCCGACTAAGAGTCCGACTTGTGTGATTCCCTCGACCTATGTGTCCGGGTATTCGACTCCTCCTAGGGCTACTCAGAACCTGGCAGTACCACCATCTCCGATATCCCCAGAGTGAGTTTATATCTATACTTGTGGTGATCATAGCTAACGATATCAGACCAGTGATGCCTGCAACACCATCATACCAGGGCACAGAATACAACCAAATCATGAACCCAATGGGAGTAAACCAGCAGTTCATGCCCATCTACACAGACACATTATCGCAACAACTCCCAAACCCACACTCGCCAGCTCTTCACTCCTCCTTCTGTGACCCTCTTACCTTGACCGTCCTCCCATCCTACCAAATCTCCCCGATGCAACCACTCCACGACACATCTCTCAACAGCATGTCCATGAACCGACGAAACCCGCGCAAATCCAACGCATACAACAACTCAACATCTCCCCAAAACACAAACACAAATACGCAAAACACCAACAAACCCAACAACCCGACCCGCTTCTCCAACCGCCGCTCCATTTTCGTCCAAAACCTCAACCCAAACACAAATGCAAAGGGCCTCCGCCACTTTCTCCGCGAAGCCGGCACAATCGAGCAATGCGAAGTACCCCTCGAAGCAGGAACAGCCCGCTGCAGAGGTTTCGCCCGAGTCACCCTCCGCACACCAGACGAGGCAAAACGCGCCGTCACCATGTTCAACAATTCCATCTTCCTCGGCGTCAAGATCAGAGTCCGTATCGATAGGAGCATTCACTGCGCGACTACAGCCACTCCATCTACATCGACATCGACATCGACATCACCTCCAAACCGCACCACTCACACCCCACCAACCACACAATACACCAAAGCCCATTTCATCCCAGATCGCAAATTCCAGGGAACCAGAGAACCTCCCCCACGCAGCAGATCGAGAAATGTCAACCGCTAGTAGTAAATGGGTCACTGGTGGTGAATGGGTCAGGAACTGGACGGAAAGCTATTGCTGCATGACATGCATAGAAACTTGATTGAAAATAATTCTCAACCCTATTCGTTCATTTTGATATCTGATCTCGTTTGAATTTCAATACAGTCGTTTTTTTCACTTTTTTAAAAATCTAATTGCATTCATCTGTCAAAACGTCTTCTTTGTTAACATTTATGGCGACGTATTTTCGATGTTATGTTGTGTTGTATTTTGATGTTAAAAGCACACTATCACTGAGGCTTGATAGAAATAAGGACAAGGTATATCAAAGACCATTACCATCTCTTTTGTAATTGAGTCTGTTCTGTCTACTTATCAATTTACCCCTCTACCCTTATGTTTCATCTTATTTAGTTATGGTGTCAAGTTACGTTACTTATGCAAAGATATATATATACAGGACAAAACCAAGTAAAAAGAGAACAAAAATATCATTCAGATAATTAATTCATTTGCTCATTATCATTCCGAACAGCTAATTTATCAATACATTCTTTCTCTGTCATTTCATAGGGGTCATCTCGTTCAGTTGTACAGGTAACGTGCTCGTGGATGGATAGATGGAGGAAAACCAGTAACGCCATACAGAAAACAGGAAAAGAGTCAGTAAAAAAGGGGATAAGAAGAAAGGAATATTAATCTAACATGTCAAATCACAAATCACATCAGAAAGAAAAGAAAAAAAAAATATTTGCAATAAAATACAAAAGGTTGGTTGGTCGAATCCTGTTATATCATGTTATGTAGGTTATGTATGTAGGTAGGTAGGTGTAGTAGACCCGTCAATAGTCGATATGCCAGGGATTTCAGTCACAGAAACAGTTAGTTACTGTAGTTACTGGGCATGGACTATCAGCTCGGCGTAGAGAGAATCGGGTATCTTGCGGACGATCAAGACGGTCAAGGCGATGATCTCTTTTGCGTCGAGGGGAGGAAAGGAACGGAGGATTTTGTTTGGACTGAGACAGGTCAGAACTTATGTGTCACTTACCACTTTGGGCGGGAAGGATTTGATTTCATATTTGTCAGGTGCAGTCATACCTTGGGCTTTCGAGGATGGTGTCTCTCATTCGGATCAGCTGAGCGACAATGCAAAGGATGTTTAGGTGAGGTCCGTATGCGAATAAGAAATCCCACAGGTGTAGAACCTCTGGGAGAGGGGGAGTGCAGGCGCATAGTGTCAAGACGGAGGGGAAAGCGTAGAGCTCCGCCTGCATGCCCTTGGAGAAGAGATAGGCCGCCAGTTTGGGCTCGACAATCTCCAAACACCTATCTACCAGCCGCAGGCCCCTGTGTACCCCGTCCATGGCTCCCCGGATATAGCCCGGACATTCCCGGGTGACAAAGTAGTGAAAGAGCGCAAAGGCCTCGACTTCGCTACGGGCCGCGTAGAGAAAAGGTGCGCAGAGGACATTCATGCCCTGCACGTAAATCGCCGATTCGCTCATGTTACTGGCGGCGGCGCGTCTGGCGGGAGGCGGCGAGTCAAATTCGTCCATCACGAGCGCTGACTCCTCGTCGTCTTCTTCTGCAATACTCGGCGGACTATTGACCAGGAGCTCCATTTCGCGGCGGCGAGACGAGGATGGCCGCGATTTGGGCTTTTTGGCGTCGTGCAGCTTCCACGCTACGGCGTTCAATAATCGGATCAGACTTGCTTCTGTCACGCGGCGTTTGAAGAGGGGGTCCGTTGCTAGGGTGCGGAAGGTATCATTGCGGATTTTGGTGTATTCTGGAGAGCGACCTCGGTGGATGAGGGAAAGGTATTCGTCTGTAGGGACGGGGGGTATATTGAGTAGAGCCAACCATAGGTAGATCCTGTATGATGACTATGAAGTAGTTAGCAAAAATGCATCCATCAGAGGGATTCCCTTCATAAATACCATTCCATCTGCGTCTGCTTCGACCCTCGTCGATAACACAAGGTATCGCAATTCTTCGAGTCCCTCCAAAGTATTCCCACTCTGCGGCCCATCCCGCAAAACCGTCTCCAAGACCGACCTCTTAATCCCAAATCCAGATCCCGTTTTCCTGGCCGGTCGCTTCAGAGTCTGTTTGGCAGCTGCCTCCCGAGATCCTGCATCACTGTTGGATCGTGCCCGACGATGTGTCCGAACGCTGCGCGGCGAGTCCGTCAGAGAGAAGTCTTCGGAGCCAGCGGATGTGCGCGCATTCGAGTGCCGGGAATCTGGCGCATGGGATCCAGAGGTACTCGATGAAAGAACCTGATGCGACTGGATCTTCCGGAGGGTTCGCATCGTCCGCGGCGATGGCGAGGTGAGGGTGTTGAGGTGGGAATGCGTGGGTTTCGAGGACGACGACATCTTGACTGTTCTTTCAGCGCAAATGATTTCTGCTTGAGCAGCCGCAGGGGCGAAGCATCTTTCTGATGGGTGAAACAAAATAAACAACCCCCAAGTCAAAGTTCTGTAATCTGTACGGAGTCGATCGGAGGATTTTAATCTTTCCTTTCAGTGACACTAAGGTCACTAACTGGGCGAGCTATCTTTTGGGATGGCTGGCTGTTTCTGCCGAAGTGGAATGCGGGGACACGCGACGCGCTGAAATTACTCCTCAGCCTTAAGTTCTGTTAATAGATTTCTACTACGACTACGACCAATATTACTGGTTCAACATCTAATCAGGTATCATCTGGTGAAAACACCCACGTGGTTGGAGAATATTTGTCGTGGCTCGTGGTGGACGGCTTGTCATGGTCATAGCATCAATTTATCCTAACCAAAAGTTGTCAAACTAAATCTGATGATCAATAAACGTAGCTTCCAGCGCCTGTGTATAGAGCATCCTGACCTACCCAAACGCCATACCCAAATTAATCCCGTTTCATCATCTAGCAGATTCATTCTCCCGTCGTCCATTCTCCATACCTCCCATGGCCCCGTTGACAAACTCCTGGTATCGGAACACTTCTCCACGTTTGCCTGTGCCACCAACCCTTGTGCCTTTACCTCCAAATACTCTGCGTCCGGTAAATCCATTCAAAACCTCATCAATCTCCCTTTCTGTAAGCGGGCTCTCTCCGTCTTCCGGCGACGTGTGCAGCAAAGCATCCCGTAATTCCGCTACATCAATCTGACCACTGTCGTCGTCGTCAAAAGCAGCCAGGGCATTGAGAAGCTCTTGACGGGGCGAAAGAGGTGCTAGCAGGCTAGAGAGAAGATTCAAGAACGTAGGAAAGTTGATTGTTTGGCCCGCTCCTGATGAGAAGAATTGCGATAGGGTAGATAGCGACGAGTCTTGGCCTAGTATAGATAGAAATAGTCAGTACTTGTCCACAGTATTGTTTGAGAGTGGTCCAGCAGTTACGCACCCACGTTCACCAACACATCAGCCACATCGTCCTTGTTCACCAACCCATCATTATCCCGATCAAGGACCTGGAAAGCCTCCCGTATTTCTCTCAGCTGTGCCGGTGATAAATTGACAGCCCCGTCCTTGGTAACACCCATCATATCGTGTGATTGCTTTCTCATTATGGGCGATCCATTGCTAGGTGAATTTGCTCCTTTGGTCGGCGACGGAGGGAACTCTCTGGTGAACTTGGGCTGAGGAATGGGCTCATTGCTCCTAGCCGATTTTGGAGAAGCTTGTTCATCTTCGACGGTATACGACTGGTTGAGCTTGCTCGGCGACTGGAGCGGAGTGTATCCCCGGCCTGGGGAACTTCCCGGGGTACCTGGGCGCCCTTGTGTTGGCGGGGAGTTTGGTGTAGATGGACGACGGAAAGGAGAAGCTCTCGGGGAGCCAAAGGACAGAGGAGATGGCCTGAATGGTGCATTTGGGGTGACCTTGATGCTGTATTAGCTATATTGCACATTCAACTCGTCTGTTGACATGGTTGCGGGGGAGACCTACCATGATGGCGTTGAGGACCTGTATCAGTTATCTGGAAGAAATTAATTATTGCGCATATGATACTGCTAAAACCAGACAGAACCAGACAGCCCAACCTAGTCAATATCAATCCAGCAAGATGCGAGGAGATGATGCTAAAGTCACCGTCAATCTACGAAGGAGTAAACAAACGGAGCATTGGCTCGGCGTAGAGTCGGCCCGGGCTGGAGCACGTGCGGGGGACTTTTCCGCATGCGCTGAAGAGGCGATGGTGGGAGATCGGGGAAATAATTAGACAATGGACTGGATCAGATGAAGACAGTCATAGCAGCGATGAAATAACGGTGGCAATGACTATGGAAATGGCTATAACCTCATAAGCAATGGTCTTTGCTTCCTTTGCTGGCTACCTTGAGGCCATTACTGCTGTGGTGTTTCCCCGCTGTGGAGATTGGTGCGTTTTCGAGACATCCCTTTTCCAGAAGCCCCTGAATTTAATGTGGCGGCCACTGTCGATCAGCAACTTAACCTCCTCTTGATCAATCAAATTGGCTGACCACCATGTCTTGGATGTCCTTAGTCAGGTTCTTGGGGTGCATTGAATAATACCGACAATGCAGCTATTGTTCTTCTAGACCTGCTGCCGGAGCACTTCCCTTCCCCGTTTCTCCAATAATCGAATTCACCCCCAGAGGCGAAAATGTCCACCACGCTTCCTTATCGACCCTCCGACGATGCCTCCCCGGTGCTGGCCCTGCGTATCCTGGCCCAGGGCTGACCACTACTTCGAGCACTCAGTCCAAAACCAATGCATTGCCCCGATTGTCTCCCTCGCCATCTGTTCTTAAGCGATCGCCCAGCAGCTCCAGGACGTCATTGCATCGTCGTTCCTTCGGCAATGCCCCTCAAAGCTATAGACCGCGACGACACAAGTCACAATACCCCCTTGATTCGCCGGAACGCCATGTGGAATACATCCTGGTGGCCTCTTTCCACATCGACCGGGGTCCGATCATGGAGCACCAGTACCCTGCCGCCATTAGTGGTGACGAGAGTATGTTGGCAGAGCTGATGCTTCCGGACCAGACACACGTTCGCAGCCAGGATTGGACAATATTCTTTTTGCACAAGGATACGGGCGCGGACGGTGATGATGACTCCATAGACGGAAAAAAGAAGAAGAGGAAGTCAAAGGCGAGGTACCAAGGGAATGGAGAAAGCGGTCGCGACGAAGATGCCGATGAATCCGAAGATGAACAAGAGGAAGAAAGCAGTGATGAGGAGGATGAGGGTGGCGAGGGACCACCGTTGATGTATGTCCTCAACCTTGTAAATACCAAGCAGGACAATACAGTTAAACGGTATGTCTCTTTTCATTCTTCCCTTCCTGGTTTCACTCGTTTTCGTTGCGACTGACTGAATTGCAGAGGTGCGGTCGTCAAGGCCATGGCAATATGTACGCGCCATTCATTTCTTCACATATATAAAGTGGGTGGTTTTTTGAGACAGAAAGAAATACGAGTTTGAGCTGACCGTAGCATTAGCCTTTACTTCTACTGGCGTTGGAAGACTATTTCAAGAACCCATATCCAGAAACGCTGGCGTCGCTTTACCATGCGGTGAACTCCATGGATCTTTCCTTACTGCCTAAACTTTCTCTCCTGGAGCGTCAGATATTGCAGGCCAGTAATTCAAAGGACATGTTCCTGGAAAAGTTCGAGCAGATGATTAATCAACGTATGGAAGATGAGGGAGAGCCCAGCGAAGACGAATGCCCACCATCACCAAGGAAACCGATACCATACTCGCTCCCCCGAGATACGCATGAATTCGAGTCCAAAGTCGTTTACAATGATATCCCCATCCCTGTCAAAGTCCCCACGGTTATATGGCCGGAGATCGTGGGTGATTTCTCCCTCATTAAACTCATCCAAACTTTCTCTGGTCCTCATGCTAGCTCACCTCAACCGTTCCCTGTCCATCCTCACTTGACAAGCAGTGGCGCAAATACACACCCAATAATTGTTCTTGTCAATGCGATGCTTACCCAGAAGCGGGTGGTATTCCTGGGACACAATCGTCCCTCAGGGGAGGTAGCGGAGGCCGTTCTTGCGGCCTGTGCACTTGCATCGGGTGGGATCTTGCGTGGATTTACCCGGCACGCATTTCCTTACACCGATCTGACCAAGATTGACGACTTGCTCAAAGTTCCTGGCTTCATTGCCGGAGTGACAAATCCCACGTTCGCCAATCATCCCGAGTGGTGGGATTTGCTCTGCGATTTGCCGACAGGCCGAATGAAGATCAGTACTCATATTGAGCCGGCGCCCGTGACCGAGGGGCTATTGTACTTCCAGCAGCAGAGTTCCTTCGTACCTAACAGTGTATCTCAGAGCAATACAGACCCCAGTGGAGACAATCTCTTCATGGACGATATCCACCGCAGTATCACCAACCGGTATGGGGAGAATTCAATTCGGGCCAAATGGCGCGCCTATATTACGAAGTTTGTGCGGGTTGCCGCTGCTTTTGAGGAGACAGTTTTTGGGGCATCAAACCTATACATCATCGGTCCGGATGAAGAGTTGTCCCCTGACAGTCCGAGTGGTCACCAGGCAGACCCTCTAGATCCCACTACGCTGCGAGGACACGGATACGTTTGGGCAGACGAAATGTCCAAACAACGAGAATTGGCAGCTTCAGTATCGAGGATTGAAGGATGGCGAACCACGCGGTCGTATTATTCTTTTATCCAGGACATCGCCGCCATGTACTTCCCTGCACGGCCGATAGAAAAGCCAGATTTGCACCATCACCACGACCGACTGCGAACCCTAAAGCTATCACATGCCGATGCAGGCGCCATTTACATTGCATTTTCACATGCCGTCAAGGACTACGCCGGTATATGCCAGCTTCTGACCGTGACACCAGAGAGTCAGGCAGGTCTTTTCTACCTCAGTATGGGTCTATTCCACCCAAACGTGACCGTCCGCGAAGCGACGGTCGACCTTTTAGATCGGATTGCGGTACACCCCGCAGGCCGACATTTCTGGTCCCAGCTCGGCCGGTTTGCCAAGCTGGGATACTTCCGAGTCAAACGCGAAAGGGACCCGACACAGAGCCCTGTAGCATCCAGCCCAGGGGTTGGATTGAACCCTCCACAAAGCTTGGTCGGAGTAGCACTCGGAGATGGCCAAAAACGAATCTGATGCATCAGCATCAGCAGAATATACATAACGACAGCTTTTCTTTTTTAGTAGTACATACCCCTTTTACGTTCGAAGGTTTTAATGCCTTCATTTTCTCCTTATTCTGAAAGGAAGGCAAACCGGAAAAGACAAAGAATATGCATCCCAACTTGTTTTGTATGACGACAAGGGCATCTATTTTCTGCATGTGTCAAAGATTTCAAAATGTTTAATGTTGGATATACCTCATCTTTCTTTTGTTTGATATTTCTTCTTATGTATTTGAAGAATAGGGCATTTTGAGCATGTGTTGGTGTGAATGATATTGACGATTCCATTTTCATGTCAATAGTTGCGATTTTGTGAGTTTGTCTATTTCTATTTTCTGGTGTGGTGTATACGATTTGAACGGGGGTAAAAACTTGGTAAAAGTCGATTATTTTTATGTATGAGCATTACTATCTAAACCAACAAGAATGGAGCATGAAGGATAGACACAAAAATAACACGACTCGCTGTCATTATCCATTGACCATGACATTGACATGTCTGGAACAGTGCCAACTATTAAAAAAGACGTGGAGAAGGAATTGGGATGAAGGAAGCATTCCACGTCAGATATAGATTTGCATCATATCAAATCAAATCAATTCCCATGCCATCACGCTGAAAGCCAGGATATATCCCATCCAATGAAGATCAGGCGTAACGGTCCAGCTACCCGATTTAACGGCTTTATTAAGCCCAACCGTAACGTTTAGATTCGCGAAATTGGCACCACACTGCGTATTGACCTTCTCCGCGGCAGGCATATACGTCTGGTCGAGAGGCTGCTCGTCAATCTGAGCCCAGTGACTGTAAACGTCCATAGTAGCCTGCAGACATTCATTACATGTCGGGTAATCAGAGAAGGAGCCACCCAACGGCAGAAAATAGGCGTCGTAGTCGGCTGCGTTGGTGGAATTGGAGATGGCGTCGACGAAGCAATAGTCACCGGAGGTTGGGCTCTTGAGACACGAGGCCTGGTAGACGGGCTGATAGGCGATCATGTCTGTGTAGGCGTCGACGACGATAGGTTCATTGGCGTCGTATGCATCACCGCAGTTGGAGCTGGAGATGAGCTGGGAGGCTAGCTTGGAGATTTTGGTAGAGCATTCTGCTACGGAGACGCCACAGGCAGCATCTAGCGTGAGGGAGGTCGCAGCGGTGGAGTGGAGGGATTGGAAGAAAGAGTCAGAATCGCGGATGAGCATAGAGATAGCATGGCAGTTGGTGAAGGCAGTGTCGGAGAGGAATTTGTCGAAGAATTTCGCACAGCTTGGGTGGTTCTTTGTAAAGTTGTCGTCTATGCTGTGGTCAAAGGGGGTAGGGAGGGACGAGGATGATCTCTTGGTTAGATCTGGGGATGGTTGTGATGAGGATAGATCTGATGTAGTCTCATCACGCAGTTGAGACCATCGTGCACGTTGCTTTAGTGGGGATTCGTGCTGGTGATCATCGCTGACGATCTCTCCACTTGGGAGTTGCGGAGTCGAGATGGAAACATCCAGATCCGATCGGGCGATATGAGGTATAATTGAAGCTGAGGTGGATGGACAGATGATGAAGATGACGAGGAGGAGCAAATGAAGTCGAACGGTTCCCCTGACTCGATGTTGGCGACGCTGTTTGGTTTCAGGAGATAAGCGTGAGCGGGGAGCAAAGCAAGGAATGTCAACAACGGATGATAAAGAGTGACTAGCAGCCTTGAACGGCTGAAAATAAGAGCCTGAAGAGGCATACATGATGCTTGGAGCGTAAAAAGAGTGACTGGCCACGAGGGGCTGAAGATGAGGTTAAAGAGAGTGTTATCGTGAAAAAAGCGACATGGCAGACTAAAGACAGATTCAACTCCTGGGAGCGAACGGCCGGGAGATAGGGATCAATTGAAAGACAGGATCATCACCAGGCCATTTGAGAATCCGCATGAAAGAAAGAAGGGAAAAGAGAAAGAATGGGGGTTTCTTTATGGCGTGCAGAAACACGAGGTTGTGTTACTTTTCGCTGTTAGTCGGAGTCCAACTTTGGGCTAGAGCGGTCGGTGGGCCTTTAATTAATCAAACCAGACTTGATATATGAATCGAGAGTCAGGGTCATTAATATCGTGAAGCCGAAGAAGATGATGATCAGCGGGAAAGGCTGACTGCAAGTGGTACTTGTAGCCTTGGACTGTTTGGGGATGTTGTGATACCATAAGAGTCGGTCAACGGCCACACTGAATCCCTGGGCTTACAGAGCATGACTATTGGATCGTTTGATCGGCATATTACTTGCTTTTATCATATCTCACTTTCATTCTGATTAGTACATGTTATTTTCATTATTTTCTTTCAAAATAATAATATTTGAACGGACGGAAATGATGGCCTGTCATTGGCGAATCAACCCGCGGGCAATTCCTCCACTTTGACACACGATGCCTCCAAGCCATCCCCATATTCCATCGGCTTCTTCCATCTCGTGCATGATAAGGCTGTCTTGCTTTTCTTTTCATCCTAGCATCACACCTTCCGCTGATCTTCATCCGCCTTGAACTCTCCATAATTAACCCCCTGTCAATTTGCGGAAATGTCATCAGACTGGCTGATTCCCGAAACTCGGGTCCTCGCCGTCGCAAGTCATGTAAGCCATGCCCTTCATCCAGATACTGAGATCAGCTTATTGACGTTTCACAGGTCGTCTATGGGTACGTCACCAGTCTAGTCTTGTATCAAGACATCCTGAAGTGGAGGGGCACTCACCCCGCCCTCTGACCATCTTATCGGCGTCATATCGTCCCTCTAACAGACGATAGATATGTCGGGAACACAATGGCGACCTTTGTCATGCAATCCCTGGGATGCGAAGTCGCTGCCTTGAACACTGTCCATTTCAGTGAGTTATCGTGCTACGAGACACCAGCCAAAGATACTAACTCGACCAGGCAATCACACTGGATACAAACAGTTCAAAGGAACCAGGGCAACCGCTCAAGAAATCAATGATCTCTATCATGGCCTCAACCAGAGCCATCTCACGGATTTTGACGTCATGTTATCGGGGTATGCGCCCAGCGCTGCTGCGGTAGAGGCTGTTGGGTCCATTGCGTTGGATTTGCGACGAAAGGCTGAAGATAAGCCTGGTTCTTTCTTCTGGGGTAAGTTTTGTCTGTTATTCATCTTGGACAAAGCTAACCAGGCTTAGTTCTTGATCCTGTCATGGGAGACCAAGGCCGGTTGTATGTCAACGACGATGTCGTCCCAGCATACAAACAGGCCATTCGTCAAGCCGACCTGATTCTCCCCAATCAATTCGAAGCCGAGTAAGTGCTGCTCTACTCTACATTTCCACCCCTACCAGGAACTAATTTAACGTAGAGTCCTATCCGGAATCAAAATCTCCTCCCTCAGCACCCTCGCAAAAGCCATCACCGCCATCCACAACACATACAACGTCCCCCACATCATCATCACCTCGGTGCATCTCTCCGAGCTCTCCCAATCAACACCCACCTCCTTTCCTAACGCCCTGACTATCATCGGTTCCACCACTCGCTCAGATGGAACCCCGCGACTGTTTCGCATCGATGTCCCCGCGCTGGACTGTTACTTTAGCGGCACGGGAGACATGTTCGCTGCGCTGACTGTTGCTCGTCTCCGTGAGGCTGTCGTTTCTGCGGGCGCGGGTCTCCAGACTACCAAGTCCTGGGTTTCGCCGGATGATGTCAAGGCAACTGATCTCCCCCTCGCTCAGGCTGCAGTGAAGGTGTTGGCGAGTATGCACAGTGTTCTTGAGAAGACCATGGAAGCACGGAATGCGGAACTCCGTGTGTTGGCTGCCCAGGACGAGAACACACAGGGACTCAGTAAGGAGGAAAGGCAAAAGCAACAGCACCTGCGGGAGAGCAAAGCGGCCGAGGTGAGGTTGGTACGGAATGTACAATTCCTGCGTCATCCAACGGTTGAATTCCAAGCGCAGGAATGGAAGGAGGAAGATATTCCGGCTCAACTTTGATAGAATGTGTCTTAAAATAAAATAGATGGGAAAAATCATGCAGCAATTAGATGCATTGTACTGATACCAGTCAAGATAACATAAAATTTATCCAGATAAATTAGTCATAATTCGTTTTCTAATGCATTTTACCCAAGCGCCCGAATATTTATATAACTTCTTTTTAAACATTTAAGCACCGGTGCTTCCGAATCCACCAGCGCCACGGACGCTCTCTTCCAATTCCTCGACGACCTGAACTTCAGGGGTATAGATCTACACGAAAAAGACAACAATTAGCAATCAGGTAGTGTAAAAGAATGGGTGGGGGATCAACTCACCCTCTCCAGAACCAACTGCGCAATGCGGTCACCCTTGTTAATGGTGAAATCGACATCAGAAAAGTTAAACAGCAGAACCTTGACTTCACCACGGTAGTCGGCATCAATGACACCAGCACCGGTATCGATGAAGTGCTTAGCAGCGAGACCACTACGAGGAGCCACGCGGCCATCTTTTCCTACCATTAGCTAACACAGATCAAACGTATTTAATCATATCATCTGAGAAACTCACAAGTTCCAGCAGGCACAGCAACGGCAATACCGGTCTCAACCATCGCCTTGCCCTTAGCCGGGATTACAGTCTCCTTGGCGCTGTAGATGTCATAGCCGGCCGCGAAAGCAGATCCCCTGGTAGGGGCGCTGGCGTGCTCATTGAGCTTCTTGACGAGGAGGGGAGGGAGGGGCTGAGCGATAGACGTGACTGGGGTCTCGTTCGATGGCATTTTTTCGGCGGTGGGCTTTGTTCGTTTGGCGAGGGGTGAAGCGGGGAGGGAGGGAGGTTCGTGGCTAACGGTAGGTTTGGTTGATGATTCTGTTGTTGTGGTGGGAGGTGGTGTAGTCTCCTTGGTCATGTTATAGACAATTGATCTTTCCAGACGAAGAGGGTGATAAGGAAGAACGAAATTGGAATTGCGGTGTAAGAAGAGTCGAGCTGTAAAGGTACTGCCCCTCGATAAACGGATCATTTTCCCTCCTGCTGTCCCCCATTCAGGAAACGCGTCTGGCGGTGAGAAACGCGCAGCAGCGCGTCAAATTGGCTGGGCGTGTTTGCTTCTGTTTGTTCTACATTTCTGCTGACTCAGCGGATGGGACCCCCGCAGGTGCTCGGATTTGGCGTTTAGCCTCGGTTCCCCGGCTGCTTTTAGTATCGAGGTCTCCAAAGTCTCTCCACCTTTATTTCCTTATTAACCAATTCAATTTTTCTTCTCTGCATTTGATATCCATATCTCATATTGTTTGATATTATCTGAGTCTACTATACTTGTTGAAATTAATTATCTTCCTTGCGCCATGGCTGGAGCTGTGCGGCAACCGATTGATATTCCATCTTTGGAACGGTATCTCAACCAAGCTGTACCGGAGATCGCAACTCCGTTGGATGTGAAACAAGTAAGCTTGGAGTATTCCTAATCGAATGGAAAACGTACAGTTCACAGTATAATTAATGCGTTGGCATCTTACAGTTCACCTTCGGTCAATCAAACCCTACATACCAGCTCACTGCCCCTGACGGAAAACAATATGTCCTGCGCAAGAAGCCCCCAGGCAAGCTACTCTCCAAGACCGCGCACAAGGTCGAACGTGAATACAAAATCATCCATGCGCTTCAAAATACGGACGTACCCGTACCCAAGGCATACTGTCTCTGCGAAGATGAGAAGGTCATCGGCACACCGTTCTACATTATGGAGTTTCTGGACGGACGGAAGTATGAGGATCCCGCTATGCCTGGGGTGAGTGCGGAGGAGAGAAATGCACTGTATGTCATCCTTGGTCCCTGATACTGGGTATGAGAGATCGGCTGGTTACTGACGATCAACAGATGGCAGAGCGCAGTCCGAACATTAGCCAAATTCCACAGCGTGGACCCCAAGTCGGTGGGCCTGGAAAGCTTTGGAAAACCAACGGGCTTTTACGATCGTCAGCTCCGGACCTTTTCTGCTGTATCTCTGGCACAGTCGCAGGCTGTAGATGTTGAAACCAAAGAGCCTGTCGGAGAACTCCCACACTTTAAGGACATGGTGGCCTTTTTCTCAAACAAGGCAACACAACCCAAGGACCGAGGCACATTGGTGCACGGTGACTATAAGATTGATAACATGATCTTCCACAAGACCGAAGCCCGGGTGATTGGAATCCTGGATTGGGAGATGGCAACAGTGGGACACCCGTTGTCGGACCTTTGCAACCTCACCAGTCCGTATTTCCTGAATGGGGCAGATTTTAACAAGGACAAGTTCCGACCTGGGGCAGTTCCCGGGCTGCCCACTCGCGCAGACTGCATTCGATGGTACGGCGAAGTAGCAGGCTGGGACCCAACACCGGAGATACTCTGGGGTGATGCCTTCTTTACCTACCGGAGCTCGATCATCATGCAGGGCATCGCAGCACGACTGGCCCAGAGACAGGCGAGCAGTGCCCGGGCGGGTGAATACGCCCGCAATGCCAAACCGATGGCATCAGAAGCGTGGGCACGGGTGAAGGAGGTACAAGGACAATCACCAAAGGGTAAACTGTAGCCTCTAGTTGCATATAACATGGGTATTTCAGGTTCTTTCACTTCCAACTGCCAGCTGTTTTTCACATGGCCATCTTCGGCTCTCCACGAGATTATGTATGCAAGCAATAAACATCAACATAACCATCAACATAACACAGACGATTAATATCCTAAGCGCCGGGAGTGTAGGTAAGTGGGGGTTGGGTAAAACCGACCGGGGTTCTATGCCGTCTCCCAGTGACCATCGCTCAACACCAACGGAGAACCGAGCCTGAACACCTTTTGACAATGATCATCAGACAGACGCATTTTTGAAACGAGGTGGTGCTGAAGAATCTCCACCTATCGCCTCTGGGATAGACCTGTAGTAATGTATATGTTATTACAGAATACAGGGAGTGTGTTGTAACTAAGACATGATGAAACTGTCGATGTTACTGAGTATAACTATAAGTGGAAGGTGTCTATAGTACTATTGATGGTAGAGACTAGGTATACGGCTGTGCAAAGTAATAGTAATAGAAAAAAAGTCGAGTACATTATTTATGAGTCATGGGTGAGAGAATATCACCTCTCTCAAACATCCACATACAACACACCTTGGTCTCAGAGGGACTGTCCGTATCACGAATTCTAGAATACTCCAACCCCCTCAACTCAACTCAAAGTGGAGGCTCACGATGCGCTGTCCGATCGACATTCGACAACAAAAAAAGAAAAAATCAAACACTCAGTCAGCCTCAGAGCCAGACGAACAACCGACGAATGGCATCCACACTTTTCAAGCATGGATTGCATTCCATCCGGATGGGATTTGTTCTTCTTTTTCCTCGAACTCGACTTGGCCTACAGGAATTTTCGGAGCGGCCCGGCTTCGAGTCAGTCAGAGTAAGTAAGGCCGTCACCAGTTGTAAGGGGGGTTTTTTTTTTGTTTGCCTCGAGTTTGAACACGTCTAGGGGGTTGATTGGGCCACATGTGGATTGATTATGGATTAATATTAGGTAGACTAAGACTAAATGAGATCTACTTTTTTTGTTGACTTCATATGGTATGATTGAGTATTTGGAACGGTCGGTTCGATTTTATGGACGATGTAAGCAGGTTGTCCTCACTTGGCTGGGCTAGGAAAGGAGTTCCAATCCAATTAAAAAGAGGGAGCTAAGTGCCTGAGATCAAGTATGCTGTGACTGTGATGGGGGAAGTATCTCATGCAGATAGTAAGGGTGACTATTTGTGACCTGGTACTTTTGCATAACAACATACTGTGTGCACATAACACTCATAGTCTGTCTGTGTGTCGAGATCGGAAGATAGAAAGGAGTAAAAGCCGAAACGGGGCAGACAGACTGAATTCCTGCAGTCCAGGAAGCGACGGAAGAGTCCGCTGCATCGAGGATGGTGATTAGGGGAGGGGAACAGGGAAGGCAGACAGGGAACAGGGATAGAAGGGGAGAGAATTAGAGAAGAAATGGAAGTTGAGATGCAGCGTACAGAGGAGCGTAACTGTAAGTGATGTAATCTGTCGAATCTTCCCTGCGAGTGGAGATGCGAGGAAGCAGAAGAAGAGCAAAAAGAGAGAGAGAGAGAGAGAAAGAGGGGGGTGGAAGGGCAAAGGTAACGTGGGGGCAGCGAGATCCAATGAAGCCAGCGAGAGAATCGACAGGCGAGGATATCGAGAGTTAGTGGCCGACAGATCGACAAGATGAAGAGTTGCTAGGGGAATTAGCCTACTAGGGCAGCAGAGTGGTTGGGGAGGAAGATGCGCTCATTCTTGAGAAGTTGAGTAATATTATTGTGTGAGGAGGGCAGGGAGAAAAAAGACTGGAGACCGCTGAATGGTTGCATTGGGAGACGGAAATATCAACCGAGAAAAGATGATTGAATGGAGGGTTTCAGGTAAGGTGTAAGACTACAGAGTAACTGGAATGGCCATCTGTCGTGTTCATTTGACCAAAGATCCTATAAGAGGGCGAAAGGAAAGCCGGAAAAGGATTGAAATAAGCATTGGACAACAGGCCATCCGTTGACGAGATAAGTTGACAGCAGGAATGTCAACCTGGATAGCGGTCAGCTTGGACATTCTATCCACTCTATTATATTCTAGTATTCTACCTATATTTATTTAACTATAATTCTATATAAATCTATTCTATCTGTTATATTTATTTGTATATATTTATTGTATATTCTACTCTATAATATGATTTATTCTGCTGCCTTAGAGGTTCCACGACGGTTTCGTGCAGAGCCCAAACAGGCAAAACCCGTGGACAAAGTTCAGCCTCCTCCCTTGTTCCCGCCCGGCAGCCAATAACGGCCCGTTTGGCAGAGCCTCATGCACTTCCCGAACGTGGGGCCTTTTTCTTCGTGGGCTATTTTCCGTATTTTTGGTATCTTACCGTATCGTACGCCTCTCCCCCCGTCAGCCTCTCTTCCACTTTCTCGCTCTCTCTCTCTCTCTCTCTCTCTTTTCTTCTCTTCTTCTCTTCTCAGTTCTCATCGATCTTTCTTCCATCACCTTATCCATCTCTCTCTCTTATATCCTACCCTTCGTCCCCATCCCCCTAACCAGTCAGATCCGCACACTAAACGCCTTCTCCACTCCTCCGGTGGATCGTCATATTATTTCGGGCTCTTTTTTTCTGCCTCCCTGGCCTGACCGCTCCCTCTCCGCCAATCACAGCCCTCCACCTGCCGGCCACTCATACTACGCTCTCTAGCCTCATCGTCGCCGTGTTCCTCTGGCCCTCGTCGTGATTACGATTTCTTCTTGTTTTTCCTGTAGTGTCTCTGTGTGCCATCATTACCCTGGGCTGTTCTCTGTTTTCCGCTCTCTGATCTTTGCTGGCCGTGCTCTCTTCTTCCCACCCCCATCTCCTCTTTTCTCCTCGCTCTCCATCGACTGTGACGTGTGTGGATGGTCCGCTCGAGAGCCTCAATCCCGAAACACTGCAGTTCCTCTTGTTATTCTTGTCATACACGCAGCGCTCGATTTCTCAGCCTTCAGCTTTTTAAATCCTTCCACCCGTTTCTTTTCAGGTGAGCTCTTACAATTATATTTGATTGTCTTTTCGTGCGATGCGATCATAATAAAATTGGTTTTTTTTATCGTCAAAAATGTCAGCGATATCCCGCCTGTCATCTTGATTTCTGCCTCCACTTTTCGCGTGTTATGGGGAATTTCATTGTGTGATAGTCCAATTGACTATCATCTAAACTGTACTCCATCGTCAATTGCCCTAATCCGATGTTCCCGATTTCTTTCCTCTCCCCTTCATTTCCTTCCGTGTTCCACAGTCTGGGTCTCGTGGTCATTTGACCCTCTATCTGTCATGCTGTGGGATAATCCCTAGCTCATGCTCCCTAATCGTTGATCTATTTGTATAATGTTACATCTGATCTCCCCTTGGATGGTTTGCCTAGTCATGTACCACCTTGCCCAACAAGCCTCATCTCATCCTGGCTTTTCTCGCGTATTAATCCACTGGCAGTAGACACTAACTTGGCTAAACAGGGTAGATTGTCATTTAAAGACTGAGTGAAAAGGTGGCCTGATCTATGGGCTGCAACTTCATTGCTCAGCCTACCACCTATCTGAGTCTCTGATTTGGAAAAGGGACGAGAAGGTAGAAGAGAAAGAAGAAGAAAGAAAGAAGAAAAAAGCAAGGGGGTGGCGCACCTAATGCGCACAAAACCACCGTCTTCATGAACGACGCATATGACTCAGAGGACGGCCATGGTTCCCCCCGTCTACAGGCCCAGGAGGTCAACTATAAGCTAGAGCCGGATGATCCGCCATTCCTCCTCAATGAGCGCCGCTTGTCCTCTGAGGGCAATACCGCTGGAAGCCCTACAGATAAGGGAACGCATCCGAACGGTCTCCGTGAGCGCCAGCCGATCTCCAAGCCCGTAACAGGTGTGGGCAACTCGGTGCTGATTAGATCTTTAGCCCCGGACCGACCTGATATTGCAGAGTATGAGAATGAGAACCCACACAACATAGGATCGCTGCCAGATGATGATCCTGGCCCGTCGACAAAATCGTTCTTGAAATTCAAAGCAGAGCCTGCCGAGCCACCTGTGCATATATCACAACCGGTATCACAACCGCCATCGCACTCGCCTCAAGAATTACCCCAGGCAGCTGCGAGTGCGCTTTCGTTGTTGATTGCTAGAGAGTCTCCAGAACCTGACACCAAAAATCCGCCAACGGATGGGCCCAAGTTCGAGCCGAGGTCGCCAAACCAGCCTCAAAAACAGCAACCTCATTTCAACTCGGATTTCAAACGCCATGTTGAGGCGTCAGAGAACCATCATTTGCAAAAGAGGTTCGAGCCTGGGCATCTAGACCGGGAGTTACCCCCGATTCTCAAGTCGCCTCCTCAGCCAGCATCGGCACGTTCACCACACAACAATCATCAGAACTTGCCCTCGCTTCAGTCTGCCCTGGGTGAACTTTCTGGTATCCCCCCTAAAGAACCACCAGGGCGGGTCAACGGTACTTCTCCATATTCGTTCCCATCCGTTACAAGCTCCTCCCCATCATTATCACGAAATGAACTGGTCCGCGAGCGTCCACTTCCTCCAGCAGCGCAATACCCCACGCCCCAAATACCCCTTAGCCCCTACTCTCATCTGTCGCCTGCGAGTTCCAAAGACATGTCAGCTGTGTCTTCCCCAGCATCACAACCGCCTTATCCGAGAAAGTCAGACATATCATACGTTACCACGAGTTATGAAATTTCCCCGCAGTCAGCCCAAAGCCCAGCCACAAGTTATCCGACACCAACTGAACAATCAACGGTCGGGTCTTGTGACCGAACGCCCTATGGCCCAGCTACGCAGCCCAATGGGAGCATTCCTACGGGAAGTTATAAATGTCGCCATCCAGGGTGTAATGCTCTGCCTTTCCAGACTCAATATTTATTAAAGTAAGTTTGAAGCGCTTTATATCAATGCTGTGACATTTACTCATACTTTCAAATAGCTCCCATGCAAATGTGCACTCTCAGGATCGTCCTCATTTCTGCCCCGTCGAAGGCTGTCCTCGAGCCTTGGGCGGAAAGGGATTCAAACGGAAAAATGAAATGATTCGACATGGCCTTGTCCATAACTCTCCAGGATATGTATGTCCGTTCTGTCCGGATCAGCAACACAAATACCCACGTCCAGACAATCTCCAACGGTAAGTTGATCCCCACGAAAGGAATAATAAAAGAAAACACTGACAAGAAATAGACATGTTCGAGTCCATCATGTCGACAAGAGTAAAGACGATCCAGAATTACGACAAGTGCTCGCTAAAAGACCCGAAGGCAGCACGCGGGGGAGGCGACGTCGGACAAATACATAACGTCGAAATGACCTTGAAGATGATTTTCTCAGCACTGTCGGGAATCACGCGGTCATCTTCATTGTATACTGCACATGCATTTACGAAGTGTTTTTGTTGGTTGATCCTAATTATTATCATTATTTTTTGCCTTGGTTTTTGTTTTCATCCATGATACCAGTTGTCTAGAGTCATGATGATTTATTGTCATTCGTTTTTTTCGTGTCGGCATATATAATTCCCCCGGATCGTCTTGACCATAGGGCGAAGCGTGAGATTTGTACAAGTTTTTTTCTTTTTCTTTTTCCAGGTCGCAGGGCGTTTGGAGATATACTTGTTTTATCTTCTTGTTTCATATTTTTTGTCACATTTTCTATCCTATCTTATTTTTTTTTAATTTTCCGTGGCCATAACTATACATATAGCATGCCGTGGCATCTACACAGGACAAATGGTATGTGGTATGAATGACATGAAAGAAATTCACATAGTAATTGCCAACCATAGTTTTATCACAGATCATCAAGTTCTTCACATTCTGCTCGCTTATCCTTCATCAAAAAATTGTACATCTACTTCGTAGCAACCATATCAAATACAGTCCAAACAAAAAAGAAAACCCAGACCGAAACTCCAATTCCATCGCTTCGTTTCGCTTAGCTCGCTCGCTCGCTTTCATCAATTTTACCCAAAGCAAACCCCAAAGCAAACCAAAACCAAAACCAAAATTTCATCAAGTCAATCAAGCAGAAGCCCGCTTATGAATCCTCCGCACATGATCCTTCATATTATCCACACGACTGAAGATCCTCCCACAGCCGTCCCACTCACACAGCACGCCGGGGTTATGTTTCGCCTCGTGCCGTGCTCTGTCCTTGGAACTTGAGAAGCCGCCGCGGCTGGCCTGGGGACAGCCGACGTGTCGACAGAAGAGATGTTTGCGGTGGCGGGTGAAGTGTTTGCGGAGGTCGCAGGCGCGGCGGAAGGTGGTTTGCGAGGTGCAGCCTGGGTAGGCGCAGCGCCAGGTTCCGTCGGGGTTGGGGTGGCCGTAGGTTGAGATGTTTGGGGAAGGTTGAGGTTGGGGGGGAGGGGGAGGGGGTTGACGGTTTGTGGGTTGGGGTTGGGGTTGGTCTTGTTTGTGGTGGGCGTGATTGTGATGATGATAGTGGTAGTTTGGTATGGGAGAGGTGTGGATGATGGTTGATGAGGGTGACGTTGAGAAGGCGGCTGGTTGGTCTTCGGGGAGAGAGTGGAAGGATGTGTCGGTGGTGTTTGGATAGTCGGTTTGGTAGAGGTAGGTTGGTTGCTGTATCCATTGGTTGATGGGTAGACAGCTGGCCGCGATGTCGAAGGGGGTTGTGTGGTCGTTTGTGGATAGAGAGGGTATGGATTCGATGTCTTGATGTGTGATGTATGGAAAGTATAGACCTCCCGTGTCCTCATCGCCGACATGGTGTATTGTGTCGGCTTGGTATGGGATGAAGTTGGATGTATCGGAAGGGAGTGTGTGGAATGAGGTCGTTTGGAAATGATTCTGCTGCATACTGGGCGACTGAGCGAAGCACTGATCAGATAAAAGCAGTGGTAATCCACTCTCAGTGCAAATGTTTGAATGCATGGATGGCTCGGTGCTGGCGTATGTCGAGTGTGATGCTGTATCGGAAACAGGAGAGCGATCTCTAGAGCCCGCGATATAGTTGTCTGGTGTCAAAAATTGTCTATCCATACTCGGTTGGGATGAATAATTCTAGCGGCTCCAAGTGCAGAACAGCGAGCCACGGCAATATTCATAAGGCTTAGGGCCGCGCGGAATGCGAAAGAAGCCCTCACGAATCAATCCCTGACAAAGAATATCTGGGGTGTCAGATGCGGCTGTGCAAGTACACGAGTGTGATGGTGGATCAAGTAGCTGAAATAGAAGACGTCTCAGGTACTGCAATGTGATTGAATGAATGACAGGGGGTGACTGGTGAGAATTTGGTGGTATTGTTGGCGTTTTGATCTGCCGATGCTCAAGATCTCTGCTTGTGTGTTCCAATCAATCATGCAGATGTGAAGTAATCTGACTGCGCTGACCATCAATATATCTTGGAAGTGATAAACTGTCTGTTGTGGAATCAGATAAACCTTCGGCGATGTGCGAGGGAGGACATTCTGGCTGAAAAGACACCTGGACAGACTGCACGGCCTAGAACACAAAGTGCTTCCATTTGTCAGTTGCAGGTTCCATCCATATTCAGCGCCCAGGCCTGTCTGTCAACGGTCTCGATGTCGCAGTAATCAATCAGATTTCAATATCCAAAACGGCTGAGGTTATGGCTACAGAGAGATCAGCACCAGAGAGATCAGCGCCATCCTGGACACAGGTGGATTGGTCGAATCCTATCACCATGACTCTCCCCCCAGGAATGGTCATCCATACTGGGGCTATGAGCAGTTGGCCCATCCAGGAAGGTGGGAGACGGGCCATGAGCAATCTGGTTGGATCGAGGACAATGCAGAGCCCCTCATAATACCAGAAATATTGCATTAGCCGCGGATTATTTCTTAGCAATCGTCAGACGAGGGTAGTTGTGAAGCGTGTGTGGATCCAGTTCGACATGCTGCAAAGCCATGCGAGATTCCGTCATCCACATCTTCGGGCCCATTTGTTGCTAAAATCGGGCCCTCGGAGGAACTCAGCCTCAACTTTGTCATATAGAACAAAAAAAGCAAGATCGAAACGCCACGTCCCGGTTTGGGGCCACAAGGCTGAGCTCCGATCAGGATCGTAATGTCTCAGTTTATAAAAACAGCCAGCTATTCTGTTTAGAATACGACCTATTCTGAGAGTCTCAGATCATCTGAACATGTAGTTACCAAATGTTCATTTTCCGACGTGATTTGTAAAGCAACGGTCTTTTGGCGACGATCAGACATCGTTAGCAGCTGAGAATAAGTCAGCGAGCGTACAGGGATGAGGACTGGAAAATTAGGAGATAAGGCATTCATACGGACCGAGTAACCCCTGAGTCATTAAACATGACGTCGCTATGGTTGATTCTGTGAAATGACTGGATGTTGCCCGGTCGTTCGTGATCAACTTGTCTGTATAGGTGTGAACGGTAAAAGGCACCTCAGCCGGGCTGGACCCGAATAAAAAGACAAACTGTCACCGACGGTGATGGCCGGCATGAGAATTAGTTCAACTGCCAGTCGCCCTAGTCGATGGGAACTCTCGTCTGTGACTCGACGGTTGTTCAATTAGCTCTGTTATAGCGCGGCACCTTGCATCTCTTAGAGGAGCCGCCCGGCATACCCCTGCTAGCAAAGAGCGGTGGGCAAAACATGCGCACATACATGAGGCTTCAACAACCCCACGTCGGTTCGAGATAGCCTCTGTGACCAGAAAATTAATTGGCGGAACGACTGGATGTATCTTCATTTGCTTGCTTCAGAGTGAGTCATTTTCCATCTTGCGGTTACAACGGATGAAACGCACTTGGCGGGTCTTCAGCTGAGGTCTGTCAAAATACGTGTCGAGCCGATCAAGAAACAAGCCAAAAGTATGGGAGATTATTCAAAATTGGTCATATCATGTTGCCCGAAACTAGAGGGTCGAAACCCTTGCAATCTGTATAGGTGGGGAAAATTAAGGGGAACAAAAACAAAAGTCCAAAAGATACCCCGAAATGCTCTGGAGAAACCAAAAAGAGGAGGACAAAGAGAAAACAAGTCTTTCCAAGAATTAATATGCTCTATGCCATGCAAAATCTATACCGTTTATGAATATAGCAGGCTAAACTCTCGCAGCCCTTGACAGGTTGTCGGGCTCGGACAGAAGAGGAGTTATAAGACTGGGGTCTTGATGTTTGTGTGTGTCATCATTGGCGTCTTTATAGAGGATGTAGTGTTGAACGACAAATATCAGGTCGAAGAAAATGGTGACATTCGATAGAAGGAGCTTCACAGGGTTTCCTGTGATACCACTCCAATCATTCTGGAAACCGGAGTCGATAATCAGTTGAAGCAGAGACAAGATACCTCCAGTCAAGTCAAGGAGGACCTGGTCAACGCTCCAACCAGCGGTTGACTGGCGTTTAAAGTTGAGCCAAGCTTGAGGGATGTACTTGAAAACAGTGACAACCAGCTTTACATAGGAGAAAGCATAGATCTAGATTTTTTTGAGCCCAGTCAGTCAAGCACAAAAGCTATAGTGGGGTTGCCACAGACTTATACTTACCACATCGATCCATGCCCATGACGACGATGGATCATAGCCCTTATCCGGACTCTTGGCTAGAACAATGCCAATCACGATGACCAAGGATGCTATACAGCCCCAGAAAAGCATCGCGATTGGTTTACTCATTTTCTGGTGGGTCGTGGATTTGAACTTCCATATTTTTGGCCAGTATTGTGAGTAAGTGGCAATGCTGAGAATGATAGCATGGAGTGCAAAGATAAAGTCATTAAAGCGCACAGTTGGGTCTTCGGCAAGAGGGTGACGAGCAGCATATTGGCGCCGAATCACAGGAGACCAGAGAAATGTAGATGTATAGATCGTGTAGCTGAGGAAGCCCAATACGTTCAAAGTAGGGAAGTCAATGGTTGACCCAGAAGTCGAACGCCGCCGATAGTTGCTGAGAGGCTGGGGGTAGAAGGACGCAGACCAGCAAAACGTACTTTGGCGAAGTGTCAGTGATCCTGGTTCTGGGAATAGAAGACCATGAGGTTTAATCAGGTTGGGAACATACTATATCCATCCGAGGAGGCTATACAAGCTTATCAGTAAACGTCCTGGGTCAATCTAAAAAGTTACGCAATGAGCACATACCGAGAGAGCGCCTTGACGAACACCTCAAGTTGGGAAGCCATGTTTATATCGTAACCGTCACCTAGATGTAAAACTCATTGAGATAAACTCTTATAAAATGAGCAATCGAAGATGAGGAGTTGAAGAAAGAGAATACGGAGGTCTAATGGTCTTGTGAGAGAGTACAGGAATGGCGCAATTGGAGGAGAAGATAAGATAAGGGGCGCATGTGACGTCTGGTAGCTGCAAGGAGAAGGCGGTCAGGGAAAACAGCAGACGGGTTACTCAGCAGATGACTCAGCATCTCGTTGTCCGGGATATGTGATGTTGCGCTAAACCCTATACGGCAAACAGTTGTTGCGGCGGGTCGCAGCAGCAGATCAGCTCGCTGTCCCAACCATCCAGATTATTATTATTATTTCCATCCCCTGCCGCGGCAAGTGAGCGGTTAGTCGACCTTGTTTGGGGCCATTGTTTTTTCTGTCTTCTTCAGCCTATCCTGCTTTGTCGAAAAAATTCCTCCCTCTCTCTACCCATTGTGCTGACTTCCCCGCTCGCTATCCTGTCCTACCGCCGGCGTCAAGAGACCATTCGACTCAATTAATCGTGTTGGCCATCAAATTTCGAGATCCTCCGGCTATCTGCATTGATTAAAATCATCTATAATTCGAGATAAAACACACAAGAACCGATCTCTCTTCCTTATCGGCGCATGGTGCATTCTTCGGAGTGGGGGGTCTCAATAGATCTCCTTCGGTAGTTCCGACATTCCAGCATATCGAGATCTAGAGAAATCCGGAGATCATGACTTCCAATTCAGATTTCACGGATCCGGGGAGCAGCACGTATGCCTCGGATACGTTGCATGTTGGGGATGGGACTTGGGACAAGGGCCGCGATACGTTTCTCCTACCCAATCTGATGGGGGTGAACTTTGCGACGATGCAATATAATGGTGGGTATTAGCATGAATTGTGAAAACTGGCCTTTTTATCTAACTTCATTTAGGAATGGGCAATCGATTTCGAAATATGACCGGCTACCATTCCATGATAATCGCGCATGGTGTCATCGCAACGATCGTGTTCCTCGGCCTCGTTCCCTTTTCGGTCCTGTTAATACGATACTACTCTCGGTGGAATCCTTTTTGGGCCTTCAAACTACATGTTTGGTGCCAGGTCTTGACACTCCTATTGACCACGGTCGTGTTCGTGCTTGGTTGGTTTGCTGTCGGTCCTGAGAGAAGCTTGACAAACCCTCACCATGGGATCGGATTGGCAATTTATGTCATTGTTATTTTTCAGGTTATATGGGGCTGGCTACTCCACAAGATTGAAAGCAAGAGGCAGAGACCTCATGTTCCTTTGAAGCTAGTGGTAAGTCCTGTGATGGAACAAACACTGCGAATATATGTTCTGTTGAAACTGATACGTCGCATCCTAGCTCCATCGATGGCTTGGTCGCATCTTGGTCATCCTAGGAATCATCCAAATACCCTTAGGACTCACTCTCTATGGCTCGCCAAAAGTATTGTTCATCCTTTTCTCGCTCGCTGCCTTCGCTTATTTAGCGGCTCTCTTCGTGTTGTCTTATCTCTATGATACTGAAGGATATTCTATGGGAAATGATTATGATAGTCGGCATAGCTATCTTTCGGGACCTTCATCCGGCTACCATAGTCATAGCAACTTGGGCCCGACGGCTGGAGGAGCTGGGTTGGCCAACATGTTCCGTCGACGCTCCCGGAGAGACCGTTTTGATGACGACCACACATCATATATGGATGAGAAGTACTCTGACGACGGCCCGCGCCGCAGTGGCTGGGGGAAGAAGCTCCTTGAGCTAGGTGCGCTTGCTGGTGCGGCGGCTTTCGCCAAAAAGATGTACGACAAAAGGCGCGATCGTGAAAATGACACTGAATCGGGGCGGTACAGTCCAGCCCACAGGAGCGATAGTATGACGGAGGAAAGCTTAAGCAGGCTAGAAGATGGACACCGACCAGAGCCGAGCCATAGAACGCCGCTCAACCGTCCTCCAAGTCGGCCACCGAGCAGAACACAGAGCCCAGGTTCGTCCTACTATTACAATAGCACCTATCTCACCGACCACGATCAAGGGCCACCCCATAAAGCTCGAAATGCATTTTTGGGTGCCGGCGCACTTGCAGCCGTTAAGAATTTTTTCACGCGCCGCAAGGGAGATGATGAGCAGCGCCGGGTGGAGGAAATGCGCCGTCACGACCTCGAGGACGAACGAATTGCCAGAGAAAACAGCAGGCGAAGATACACGGGAGATGGGTATTACCCAAGACGAAGAGCAGATTCCTACACTGCAACGGACTTATCAACCGAGATGAGTCGACCGCCGCGAGGTCCTCCTCATGGAGAATCGGCCATCTCTCCAGGACCTGCTCCAGGAGGTGTTGATGGAGCCCATTCAGAACTGCCGGTATCAGATTTCCCAGCTTCGACTCACCGCCACGAGTTGCCCTCGGATATCACAGGTCCCAATCCGTCTCGACCAGATACGACTGATTTGGCATCCGGAGCGGCAGCTGGCACGGCTGCGGGAACATCGTCTAGTCATCGTCGCCGTAGCAGCAGCAGACGACGTGAGCAAGTTGCATCGCCTCCGGTGTCTGTCAAATTGAAGATGCACAATGACGGTCGTCATGTCACTCTTCGACGATTGACCGAGGAAGAAGCTGCAGCCAGCCGTGAAGCCAAACGTCGGGAAAGAAGAAGCTCTCGTCGCCGCAATGGCAGCGTGAGCTCTCTATCCGGCAATGAAGGTGGCTATGACCGATGGCGACGTGTCGAGGAATTGGAGCGTCAACAAGCAGAGCAGATTCAACGAGAACAGGAAGCAGCTGCCCACTCCACTGCCCCTACTGGCAGCGTTCCTCCATCCTCCTATATGCCGCCCTCTCAAAGCCATATCCCTCCCCCACCACTCCATCCTCCTTCAAGCCTGCCATACGGGGCTGGAAGCATCACGTCTCCTGGCACATTCACTGGAACAGAAGAAAGTGGAGACTATGCAAACAACAGAAGACGGAGAAGAGCAGAACGAGCCCGAGCACGAGAGAGACAGCAGCAGGTTGAATTTACTTGATGAACTGAACATACAAAGCATATGGTCTGTACAGAGACTTTGCTTATTTGGCGTGATATAAGTTTCTTTTTTCTTTTCTTTCTTTTGTTTCCCATTTATCGAAGCGATGGAATGACTATGTTAATGATGCAAGCGGTTTTGATTTTTTACTCCCCTTTCCCCCTCCCCTTTCCCCCTCTTCCCCTCTTCCCCTTCCCCTTCACCATCTACGCAACTCAGAAATATGCACAGTATATCAGATTTTCCCATGATCACCTGATGATGATAATAGCAATGGATTATGGTTCGACACAGACGCAACGGATAGGAAAAGAATGGATGAGAAATGCGATTTATTGGGATGGCTAGTTTCTCTTACCAATGGCGTTTTTTCCTTCTCGCCTTCTTTTTCATTCTTGATGAACTCGGTTTCGATGAATTTTTTTTTCCTCTGGTTTCTTTGCTCTTTGCAATTTACATCTTTGTTTTTTCGGGGCGGATTGTATGTTTTTAACCCCATTGGTTGTCAGTGAATTCTTTTTTCATGCAGTTCATGTATTATTTGCCATATGCCTTTTGTCAATTACTTCCTTGGTCTTGGGTGGACATAAAATGGGTATGTATCTAGTCACACATCGATAGCCTTCAGAACTGTCTGGCTCTACAACTATATCCCGACAAAGAGTAGAGCAAAATATCATACGGTAGAAATTATGTCGATTGAAAAATAACATACAATGTTTGTTTCATAACCTTTGGCCTCACTATCTTTGATAAGATGTTTTAGCTTTAATCGGCCCAAGCAACAATAATCGAAAAAAAACATCATCTGCTCCAAGGGCTATATAGAAGGGCACCAGTCAAGGAGCATAAACTTGTTTTTCCATCGGTACTTTTCATGTATTATACCATGTAAAGTGAACATTTATTGTATGGGTACCCCATATAATCCCATCGTTCTAACAATGACCACCCAGACCCGACTCCATGTAGGTAGAGCTAGCACGGATTCCTTTCAGTAGCCAAAGGACAGCTACTATAATAAATGACACGACAGCGTTCACAAAGCCATTTGTTTTTGACCAAATCGTTGGAAACACCGAGCTTCGAATGGCCATATCGATGTACCGGATGATGCGCAGTAGTAGTGCCGGGATGATGAGATTCACTTGCAGCAGAACCGGAACCGGTGCACTTTTTACGGGAGCTGCTTGTTTGGATTTAGGTACCTGTTTGTTCGAGTTCGTCCGCAAGTATTCAATCGAGGTAATCGACCAGCTCATCCGGACATGGATCTCATACGATTTGTATGCTGAAGGCGAAGAGTGCATCGAAGACTGCGCTTTGTGCAGAGAGAAACTAACCACAGCAAATTCCTTCAGCTTCTTCCATATGAAAAGTTTCCTGGGAAGAAATAAGATGAGGAGGCCCTTGACATGTTTGAGATTCGTTTTCCGTTTAGGTTCGCCGGTTGGTAAGGTATTATTCAAATATTGAGGACCAGCATCTGAATCGATCAACTTCTGTGATTGACCCCTTGGACGGAGAGGCAGGTTATGAATGGTTGGGATGGGAGCTGGAAATGGCTTATCCGAATCGTCAATTGGCATGCGATAAGTTTTCTCTGAAGTTCGATTTAGCAGGGGCCGTTGAGGGTGGTACCGACGAGCAGGTTTTGACTTCTCTCTGAGCGCGTTTTGCCGATCTGCAAGGTTGTATTCCAGCTTCTGTCCAACCGCACGAGGGCCGATGAATCGAATACGAGGTGGGCTAACAAATCTCGGGGACAGATCCCCAGGCGGAGTGGTCGTTTCCTCTCGACTCTTTGGTGAGCTAGTATTTGGGGTATGCGGCACATTCTCCGATGGACTGCGCACTCTCAATCCAGTATCGGTGGGAATCGATGGCTTGTGCTGCCGCTGTGCCTTTTCGCTGTCATTGGCGATGGCAGCATAGCCTTGTTCCGACCCATCTTTGAAACCAAGTGTGATGTTTTCTGCGTTCGGGTTCAAGACATCGTATCTTTCGTCGCACGTGTCTATCTCGGAGGAATCGCTCGTACTTTCACTATATGCCGGTGTATTGTGTGGGTTTCTAGGTCCACCAGGGCAATCATAGGTAAGGTTCCTATCAAGAGTGGCATCTGAATGAAGCTCGGGGGTTGAACGTCGAACGCTAAAAGCAGGTAGTCTCCTATCACGATCCTCTGTGAGGACATGAGGGTAGATTGTCTCATCGGAACTGCTGTGTTGCATGTCTTCAGTCAAAGGACTTTCTAACGGAGAATATTGAATTTCTTCGGGAAATAGGTTAGGAAATAGTCGAATTTTTGGGGAAGCCCCTTCAGTGTAAGTCTTGGGCTGAAAGATTGGAAGGGACCGTGGGAAGGTGATCCTCGTGACATTGTCAATTCGAGCCTTGATTAGATGGAGTACTATAAGGTTTCAGTCAAGGAAGCTATATTCGTGCAGCAGGTGAGTGATAGGTCTTCATGGAATTGATCAACAGGAATTCACAAAAGAAAAAAAGAACAATCACAAAATGGGGTTGAATAGTCCCGTGTGACGCAACAAGATATCTGTGTTTCAGGAAGGTGTGACTGGGGATCACAAGGATAGGGACAGTCCTGGCTAGGAAGCCTCGCTGTGCGAGAAGGAAACGACTATAGTTAGACAGTATCAAATTTCATCAAAAGGGTCTCTCCCGAGAATTGCTATAATTCTACAAGTTCAGATTGAAGTCACGAGCGGATATGTACATCAGGTATCTATTTAAGGACGGCCTGCAGGCTCTCCAGCACCTATTCACAACATTAGTCTGTAACCACAAAAGGGCTTGGTAGTTTCATAGTCCAGGGATATCATACCTCAAGCTCAATCTTGGCCTCAGCAATATCCTGCTCGCTGCCGCTGCCACCGGCGATCTTCTGGGCCTCAGCAATCTGAGACTTGACGGCCTGAATTGGGAAAGAATCAATCAGTATTTGGGTATAAGCACATTAAAACCACAGCGCAAGACCTACCTCAGAGCTGAAGTCCTCAAGGGGGAACGCCTCGACGGCGTTGATGCTCAGCTGGGAGTCGGGCTGGACAACAGCAAATCCACCGGAAACTATAAAAACACAGTATGTTAGTCCTGTTTTCAACTATAAAGCATGTGCAATTGTTCGCTCGAAGCCAATATTTGGCTCGCTGGCGCAAAGTTCAACGAAAGGTGTTCGGACGTACGGAAGAACTGCTTGCTGGCGTTACCCTCCTCGACGACCTCGACGAGACCGGGCTTGAGCTGCTCAATGGAGGGAACGTGGTTGGCGAGGACACCCATCTCTCCGGAGGCGGCGGGAATGTTGACCTGGACACTGTGATCGGGGAGACTTGTCAGTATGTTCACGTTGGCGACCGGCACCCGGGTGCTGGTTAGACAGGAAGGGCAAAGGCCACATACACGCCGGCGGACTTGAAGATGGTCTATATATCATTGTTTGATTAGTACAAGCACTTTAGCCATTCGCAGGGGAGACGCGGTGAGTCCAAAGCCGTACCTGGTGAGGAAGGGTCAAGGAGAGCTTGATCTTGTCCGACACAGCCTCAGCGTAACCTCTGCGCTGGAAAGGAGCGCTGAAGGCGGAGGGACGAGCCCTGAAGGCAGAGCGAGCGAAGCGAAGAGAGCTCATCTTGCAATGGACGGACGGGAAAGGGTGGTGATGATATCCCTCTTGAACCTGGGTTGAGTTGCAAAGGTCGAAGTCGGATGCCGGTTGTTCCCTAGCGGCTCTTTCCGGTCACGTGGGGACATTGCTCGGACGTCGGCTTCAACAACGTTGTCAACATACCATATGCAACACGAATAACACGCAGCTTCAATTAGGCTATCCATATTCTATATTATATGGTTTATAAATGTCTGGTTTCAATACAAAAGAAAAAAAAATAAACCAAAATAAATTAATCAAATTTGTGTACTACAAAGCTCCAGTCGTTAAACGTTTCCGGGACCGTTGAATTGCAGCCAAAATGCAACCATATCAGTACCATTAGACAATTTACTAGAAATTATGAAAGCATAGCAGCTTAATTATCCAAATACCCACGTAGCAGTTGGCACGTTGTTTTATTGCTGTCAAATCCATATTTTATATCACGTGAGTACGTTGAGTCTTCACCGAGTTTATCACCAACGACAGGCCACCAATGTACTTTGATTATTCTCCAGAATAATAATAGTGTTGATACAATATTGCAAATTAATATTGTTTTATTGTATATTATTTAACGCATCAAAAACAGTGGGACTGAAAAGACGAAGAATAACTGACATAATGGTTATGTTAGTCAACAGGTCACGGGACTTGAAGCATTTCTCACTTTCAACCCCATGAAATATATTCAAGAATAGGATAATAGACATGAAAATAAGATATAGAAAATATAAATTATCTCATTAATAACTATCTGTCAAAGAAAAATAAAAGATAGAATAGACGACATCATACCCGTTGTCGCATCCGTCAATACTACAGTACCGGCCCTCGGACGCTAGCCGCCGTGCGGTAAGCGAAATCCCACACAAATCCTCGTCCAGGAGCCCTAGTCCGAACCTGCTTTGGACTCTGGCCTTCTACAACTTCATCCGCCAACCCATCGTCAACCACCTCCGTTGCGACAAATACCGACAAGATGGCGAGTACGTGCTTGTTCCCCCAGATTATTCGACCTCTGGAATATTGCAATATTGTTTCATTTGGTCGACAAAATGCTTTTTTTGCCACGGAATCGCTGACCTGACGTTTTTCACTTGAACAGAGTCCAAGAACGCGTCCCAGCACCACAACAGCCAGAAGGCTCACCGTAACGGGTGCGTACCAGGAAATCCTTCTACAGTTATACGATGAAATTTTGTTAGAGACGAGGATGTTGCATTGTGGGGATTTGAGCATTATTCGAGATGGCTTCGTGATAGCCTCAAATTACCCCCTCAGTGCAACGTGCTCTCTCTTGCATAGAACAACCGCACGAGAAGAACACAAAGCTGATACCTTTTTCCAACGAACAGTATCAAGAAGCCTAAGACTCACCGTTACCCCTCCCTCCGCGGTGTCGACGCCAAGTTCCGTCGCAACCACAGACACGCTCTTCACGGTACCGCCAAGGCTCTGGTACGTTGATACTCCTGGATAATCGACAAATATCCCCTGATAGGTTTCGGTGGGCTAACTTCTCTACAGAAGGAGAGAAAGGAGGGCAAGCGTGAGGTCGCATAAATTATAGAAACAAAAAATGAGAGCGATTTAAGTTGGTGATTTTAACGTGCGATGACAAAACGGCATGTCGAATAGCCTGGCTGGTTGCGCGCGACAGTTTCCGAAGTTTTCCAATAAAGAGCCTTAATTCGGTTACACGGCGTACTTTACGGAGATAGCTGAAGCATGCTCCAATTTTTTTCTTCTTCTGCACCTGTACAACCAGGTAGAATCGCATCCCACGACTATGGACTCTCTCCCCCCCGCATGTCCCAGACGCTCGATTTGTTTCGAAAAGAGATCGGCTTGATATGGTTTTCCGGTTGCCCAATGCTGAATTGGAAACCAGTTCGACTCTTTTCTTTTCCCCTATAGGTCTTCCCCCCAAACACTTCAGGCATATGTGTGTACAGCTTCGTGCCATTTCTCATGCGCGCTTGCTGAAGGATTTTTTCTTAACGTGCCGATAACAAATCCCAAGCCCTCCTAAACCAAACACCTCTCTCGTTCCTTTCCGTGGTGACGGGGTGAATGGTCGGGGTGCTACATATCCTCGTAGAGTATATAGTCTGAATACAATTCTTCTTCATTATTGTCTTTATGCACTATGCACTCTATCCTAGTGATTTTCAACTTACATAGCATGCCATCATCCTCTCCAAACAATAAGCTTCTTATCAAAACCACCGCTAACAATCCATTCCTCCTTGACCGTCTCCCCATCTCGAGGAACATCAACCCAACCAGCCCAGATAGTTCTTACCTTACACCCATAGTCATGGCCTTCTTTCAACATGACGACAACCTTGCCCGTCTTGGCTTCTATCCCTCGAATAACACCATCATCTCCATTAACCCAAACACCCGATCCATCAGGTCGCCACGCCACCTGCGGCGTTGAGTAAGCCGTCTGCGAAGCAAACGTGTTCGCCTGGATCGAAATAGCCGCGTCCTCGCGGTTCTGCAGAGACAGAGTAGCTAAAGCCTGAGCAGCCTGCGTTGCTGGCTCAGCTGCATCTCCGTCCACACTTTCCGTTGGGAAGAGAAGGCGCACGATCATCACTTTCATGTGTGGGAGAGTTGACAAAGCCACGGCAAGGAGTCCGGGATCGTGGGGGCTGAGCGCGAATGAAGACGGGGAGAACGCAACCCAGGCATTGGAGTGTGGTGCGAGGTTCTGCTTTCCTAGTAGTTTGCTCTCGATTGGTGTAGTAGGAGTGGCGGCCGCTGAGTCGATCTGGTAGTAGTAGAGATAGGTTGAGTCACGTCGTGAGGCGAGCAGAGTCAGCTCGCCCGAGTCAGTGTTTCGAACGAACAGCATGCATTCCGGGTTCGTCGTCAGGTTGATATACGCAGCAGGCTCACCGAGCTGAACTGCTGAATCCTCTGCCTCATCTGGGATATTCACTCGGTAGATAAAGATCTTCGAATCCCAGCCAGCAGTAGCAATCCATATAGTTCCTGTATGTCCATCTTCGTACACAGAAACCTTAACCGCATACTTTGCATGATCCTTTCTGCGATCTATAATCTCCTTTCCCTGCTGAAGAAGAAGCTGACCAGACATGTTGGTCATTAAAAAGTATCTGCCATTTCGGGCAGAAGCATAAGATAGAATGGGCGAGTCGGAAAGACCATTGAATGAAGTGACAGAGCTGTTCCCTTCTGCTGTCTTGAATAGATGCATTTGTCGATCAGCTCCAGTGGCTATTAGATATGGTGATGCGTCTTGGCTGTCATCGTCATCGCTGGGTCTCTGCCAGGGCTCGACAGATGCAGCTAGGAGATTTGAAGATGCGAGTGTTTGGATTATTGTTGGTTTCGATGGTGCTGATACGAGTTAGATGAGGTTTGTTTATGAAAACAGTTGGTAGATGAAGAATCTGCCAACAGTAGAAATATCAGAAAACTTACCTGGAACACTCCAAACCCCCTTCTCCTTCTCATCCTCTCCATACCTCTCGAAATTAACACTCTTATCGAATGTCTTCTTCTCCTCTAGCACCCCCTCGATGGTCCAGCTGTTGGGGCCGCTGCCCTTTGCACCCTGTTGCCCCGCGTCCGCTGGAAGTCCCGCTTCGCGGATGAAGGCGTCGAGGGTCTGCGTGAAGTTGTTTGACCGCAGAAAGCGAGCCACGAGGGTGCTGGCTAATAAGGAAGATTGCGTTGTTGTCATGTTGGGACGATTGCTAGTATACCTTGTCTTGAGCAAAGATGAAGTTGACGGTCATTGGAGTCGATCTGATAAGCTAACCAAATCCCCTCACGGGAAGCTTCGCAGTTGAATCACTACACTACGTGATGATGACTTTTGTGGGTTTCATAAATTAAGCAAAAGAAAGAAATTCATTATTGGCATTAAATTGGATATCAATCCATCGTGTTACTGTTCCCTCTATTTATCAATTTTCACCTCCCCGGCAATAGGCGATGTCAAAGTTCGTTATTGTTATACAGTAAATGCTTCGATATAAATTCTCAACTGAACATGTCCTCCGCCCTGCGTCGTGGTCCTCCCCGTCCTTCGATCTTTTCAGAGAACAACTCCTTGCCTGCATTGCTTGGATTCGAACCGAATTTGGATGGGAAGAGTTCTCGAACAGATGATCCCCTTCCCTTGATCGACATGCCACCTGAGGCTCCCCGAATAGCAAATCCTTGATCCTGGCCACTGTGTCCGGCTGACCCCCGAATATTGACACCGCTTCTATTGGACGATGGGAATAGCTCAACATTTTTGTTGCGCTGTGCATGACTTTCACTGTCACCAATGGACCTTTTCAAAAGATCCGCAGGGTCATTGTGTGTATCGATTGCATCGGATCGACGGTGGTTGCTAACTTTGCTGGGAAAGAGTTCCTTTTTGAGAAAACTCGAGGTAGGCTTATTAGGGAATAGTTCTCGTGTGCTCGAATCGCCTTGGCCGCCCGACTTGGATGGGAAAAGCTCCTTGGTTCTGTTGCGACGAGGCGATCGCTCCCTGAATCGCCTATGCGAGTCATGCCGGGTATCTTCGTATCGTCCGCTCTCGCCCAAAGTATCCCTTCCTGGGGACGCACTGCGATTGCGGAGGCGACCTCCAGAGCGTCCTTCATCTGGAAACAGCTCGCCCCGCCCGCGACGTTCCCGCCCATCGCGACCCCGGTCTGCGTCAGAATAACCAGTGTTCGAGTCATCGTACATGTCGGCACTGATTCCTTGATCCTCATCACGATCCTTCCGCCGTCGGAGCTCCCGCCCATCAAAACGTCTTCGTGTGTAATCACCATCATTGTCTCCTCCCTGGCGTCTTCCATCGGCGAGTTCTCGTCGCAACCGCTCTCGGGGATCGTGTTCGGGGTGCATCAGGTAAAATCTACTCGCTTCGTGTGCACGAGCTTTCTTTCGATCCGTCTTCACAGCCGACCTCACCTGCAAAACGGAGTCAGGATGGGTAGAGAGAAGTTTGGCCGACCGTAGACGAAAAGCCGGCAGCGCAGACGTGTCTTCTTCTTCGCTGATTTGCGTCAAGGCCGACAGTGCCTGTAGACCGACTTCTGGCGAAGAGTAGATGATATTTGCGGATGTATCATCGATCCACTCGATGCGAGAGGGCGCTTCAAGGGAGAAGTGACTGGTGGCGAATTGTTTAATGTTATCTGTAGTGAGTTCGTCGACGCCTCTGATATGGACTTTTTCGTACTGCGCCTCTTCAGCAAGGTGGTCAACTGTGCCGTCCTGGGGATAAGCTGTTGTCGCGGGCTCCTGGGCAATCCGAAGGGCGTTAGAGAAAGTGAGGGCAAATTTGGTTATTATGGTATCTTCGACACTCACAGCTTCAATTGGCTCTGGTTCGGGAAGGGGGCCCAAGTCGAGGTCCATGTCGATGTCCATGGAGGCGTCCATGGCACCGGAGGGTTGGGGAGCGACCTCCATAATGGGGAAAGGTCTTAGGTATTTCAATGGGAGGTAGGGGAGCAGAGGAAGAATCTATGGATAGGAAAGATGCTTTATAAACAAGAGAGGTTAGAGGTGAGGTTGTCCAGAGACGGAATTGTGATTGCGATATGAAGCTTCTCCGGCCTAACGTTACTGCCGGCCCGATTAGGAAAAGCGTCGGTCTCGCTGCAGAGTGACTTCACTGCCACCGCCCGATGACTCTTGGATATTCAACTCTCATTCATCTCGATTTCACTGAGATGGTTGAGCGAATATTTAAGGATGCAGGCTCGCTTCTGTGCGATCCCACTGCTTCCTTGGAATCTCAGAATCGACGAGGCAGACTTGAGTCTCCACACTCTCACCTCATCCAACATGCTTCAGCTTGAGCTCAGTGAGACTGACCCAGTTTGGTGTCCAGTCACTCTGTTCTCAGATGTGAGGCTCTAGAAGTGAGGATGAAAGCAATCTACAGGTGAAATAAGTGAAGTCGCGGAATGATGAACAACTATGACCAATCTGCTCATTTGGCACCGGATTCAGATACTAAGGCATTTACCCATGATTAACTGACTACCTGCTCCCATTCCTCTGGACAAAGGCGACGACTAGCCATTCGAAAGACTATGAGATTACGGTGACTACGAACAAATGCCAGCTTTGCACTGCCATTTGATACGCGTTCAGCAGTGTATATCGAAACGGACCCTGCAGACTGCAGTACTTGGCCAGCAGAACTATGCAGTCATGCACCCAATTTTTATATTGTGCCAGTTGATGCCTCAATTCTAATGATCGGGCCCGGCTGTTTCTGAATCCACGATCTTTGCTGACGACCTGACAAGTTATTGGCACAAGACAAGAGGGTATCGACGCAGAGTGTCAAATCCAGTCAGCAAACTTCAGGCATATCAAGTTCGATCGGCGGTCCCAGTACGTCTAATGACCAGTTCTAAGGCGATCTTGTTCTGTGGGGGATACGAACAGGCTGCAGTGGTAGCCTAGGCGAGCATGATAGCAGGATGACGATGATACATTTCTACACGAGTCTATTCTGCCTCGATCTTCACATCGTCTTCTCTGTTCTATCTTGTTGGGTCTTTGTAGGCAAATATGCCAGAATCCTGCTGACACAAATAGATCATCCGCAATGTCTCAACAGACAGAACAGGCCGAAATCATCAGCCGACGAAAAAGGATGGAGTGGCCAAGTCTGAATAGCATTCCCACAAGTGTCTTCAAAATAGCTTTGGCAAATGCGCCCTCTGCAGCCAAAGATGAGACCATAGAATTGATCACCGCTACTGCAAGTCGGTGTGACCAAGAAATCGAGCATTTCAATGACATCAGTGTCATGGATCACTCGTTCAACCTTCAAACCCCAGACTATGATCTGGCACTCCGAATTCTCTACTGCCGGGATGGACAGATGTCAGCTATTTGGGATATTTGCACCTTTGCGCAAGGGGGTTGCTTTCGTCGGAAAGTCTAATCAAACCAATGAAGTTTCGACGACTCTCGCATCAATTCGGCGCTATAATGTCTCTTCTTGATTGCTTCGAACACGCAAGATATGAATAACAATGCAAGATATTCGACAGCGACTGTCACTGGAACGAAGCGTTGGAATGGCTCGGCATAACCATCGTCCGAAGCCGCAAGGATCTCGATCAGACTTTTGAGTAAATCAACAACTTCGGATTCTTTCTACCACACGGAGTCGGGGAGGATAGAAAACAATGGCGAGCAACTTTTCAAAATTCTTTGGCAACGTTTGACGAGGTGGAACATGTTTTCAAATCATACTTCCGGATATCGAATGACTTGATTCCAGAGGTGATTGAAAACCCATTGATGGCGCCAATGTAGATAGTTGCTCTTGCTTGCTATGATGCGTTTATTGCTAGATGGTGATATCGAAATCTGAATCTGTACCTTTGACAAAAATCCAGTATTGAATGTCCTGCATATTAACCCGATCGACAATTGATGCATGATATGATGCATTTACAGCTGTCCTCGTGGGCAGATGTACACCACGATCTCTTGCATACGCACGAGATGTCGATGCAATGCGATCAATCTCCCTCGTGTCGACAACAACCGACTTCAGACATATAACGGTTTCATTGCTTAATACAACCTGCCCTAGGAGTGTTCGTGGTGTTGGGCTACTCTACACTCAAAGCCCCTACGCAAAACTCAGCGATGATAGTTTGGTTATTGGGTAGTTATCACGGCAATCCAGTCGAGTGAGGATATCATCAGTGCAAGCTTCGATATTGAGATATGCTGCTACTATTGGCATTGAAATCCAAACGTTCAGTCTGGAAGTATAATGATGGTTTGAATATGATGCCACCCAAAACATAGAGGTTTGTTTGTTTGACAAGCTTCTTTTGATTCGACAGCACCAATACTCCATCTACACTACACCTATGAATCGCCAATCCAAAAACCACGCAAGCCAGTCCTACAAGATGAAACCGACCATATCAGCCGATAATTAGCAATTCGTATACACCATACACACACAGCAAAACCTGCTACACCAACACCAAACTATACGAGAAACAGGTCGTTACCAGTCTTACGTTCCATTACATCAAAGGATTCAAGACCCTGGCATACACACCCAAATAGGCATCCGGTCATCCTAGACTAGACGTCGTGCGTCCGACGTGAATATCACCTCATCAACGACCTACACACACATAGTGCTACAGTGGGCTCAGTACGTCCTTCCAGAAGGGGTACCGATCGAAAACGAGATCCACATCAGCCTTACATTAGACAGACTATGGGAATCAGGGCGACAGGGTGGACAAGACAGGCATGGATGTGGATGTGGATGTGATGTTGGGCAGGAATGAAATGGAATCAATCCCAGCGATGAGATGATGTACAGTGCATGCATTTGTACGAGTGGATATTATTTAATATTGTAATTTATAATAATAAATAAATAAATAATAATACAAAAGCCGCACAAAAACCGAAATATCGAATACAGACAGGGAAGTATTTGACATCCAAGGTCATCTGATAGTGTGATAAGGCATCGGATTATCCGACTACTGATACTCTGGGAACTTCCTATTACAGAATACGAGATGCAGAGCAGAGTCTAGAATTACATTACATCAGTGACGAAGAGAAGCTGGGAGCTGAAGAATGAAGAGTATCGGCGACTCCGAAGAATCTAGCAGATACTATAAATTAGCCATTCCCAATATACGAAATCATCGACAGGGGAGAAAGAGAGAGAGCATAATCCCAGTTGGGTTAGGGCGGATAAGGTTGGCAACGGCTGTGCTGTAAATTCGGGCGTAGCTGACATCCAGCACCTACAGATACGAAGTCAGAATGACAGGTCCACGTGGTTTCCTTTTCCTGTCCCTGCTGTAGGCACTCTGAATACTCCTTAAGTCTTAAGATCAATAGTTCAGCGACTAGTCAAGCTATGATGATGATTTACAACTCTAAGCCCCTAGTGACGGGTGTCGACTGGATCAAAGCGCTACCTAATCTAAACCATGACAAATCCCTTGAAACGGCCCGGGGAAATCATTGCATCTCGCCGAATGAGTCCTGATGCGGTTAGTCTTGTATGACCCTCTTGAGATGTCTGATCTCGCACTTCCTGATCAGATCAATTATTCCAATATCTTCCTGCAAATAGCCTAGAATGCGCTTATTGGCTAATCGGACACCGGGAAGGCGGATACCCTAGTCCCAATCCGGGCTAGATGATTGGCATGGGCACCGAGATCCGCCGACAGCCAATCAGAGTGTGAGAATGCGCGATCTCAACGTCCTGCTCGAGCTGGAATCGATCTGCAATCGTGCAGAAAGGAGTTCAGTATTGGTGACAGACTGTAGACTACATTGTCCGGAGTGCATTATAGATGAGAATGCCTGATCTAGCACTCTACATAGTATCTACTATTCACTATTCATTCTACTATTGTTTATCCTTTTGTAGTATTGTCCAAGGCAAAGATCAAAAATGGATCTGGTACAGACGGCTATACCCGATCCACAACCCATCCATCTCATCGAATCTAAGCCGTTGTACAGCCCAGTCCAGTTCAGCTCCGTATCACCGCCCCTAATCAGCTTCCAAAATCCCAAATATTCGACATCTTTTCACCGTAAACAACACCCCAATACGCAGTTGGTGGATATCTCTCCCACGGAACCATGGCCCTGGACCCATGGGACAGCGCAGAAAACCGGCCGTTTCACATGCGAAACTAGCCCCCTCATCCATTTTTACTAGGTCTGCACTCCTGATCTAAACGGTTGCGGTGCCAGTTTCCAGTTTTTCGCTGCAGGGGCCACTTGAAGATCGTTGCTGGAGCTTTTCTCCACTGGTAATCAATTTGCGACCTGCGACTTGGGTGACCTGACGAGGTTGACTAGGTTGACCTTGAGGGTGAGACTGAGAAGGAATATGGGGGGAGGATTGGGGGGAGGTGGAGAGTTGGAGTAGGTGTTTGTTAGTGCTGGGAGGGTTAATGGAGGGTTAATATGGATAATAATATTATCAGTGTAGCTGCATGATTCCCTGTAGGGAAGGGTTACATCTTTCTTTTTTTTTTTCTTTACATTTATATTATAATATTTTATAGATAGTAATAGCATCTCTCTCTCTCTTCTCTATAAACAATTAATGTAATAATATAACCTCAATACTGCCTACCATCTCCTGTCTACTGCCTACTGCGTAGGCCTCTGAGAGATCCCCACAACAAGGCACAACAACCGTTCGTCTCTGCCCTGCCTCGCCTACGTCACTTGGCTTTTAGCCTAGTCAGCTAGTCAGCTAGTCACACAAGGTCTATGTATTCCAAATAAACCCTTGTCATGTCGATAGATAAATCTACCTACACAGATTACCTAGTACTACAGAATAGACACACAATATAGAATAGGAAGGGAGATACGGTCGCAATCTGAACAGTACCCAGCTAGATGAACCGTTAATCAGCCCAACTCCACTTGGCCTGGATTTCCGAACCAGACCATGACCAGCTGTACTCATCCCCACTTCTGTCCAGTGTCCACCGGAAAAAGAAAAAAAGAAAGAAAAAAAGAAAACAGGAAATCTCTTTCTCGTCATCATACAGTATCCAATACCATAAAAAATAATAATAATAAATAATCCATTAGGGAAAAAGAAGAAGAAAAAAAAAAAAAAGAGGGCGTAAACGGGCTGGCTGAAACCCAAGTCCAGCTGTACATACATCCCTTGACATAGCTGAGTTGACTGACGTGCAATCATGCATAGCCCATATGGTCTGTGTGGCTGTCTGTGTCAGTCTGTGTAGTTCTAGTCCAGATACTTTTATGCACGTCTCTGGAATGGGGATTTCTTTTGCCACTGTACCTCTGTTGAACTACCGTTATCACTACCTAGTACCGAGGCTGACAACCAGTAAAACGACAGAAACAGCCCAACTGACTCTGTTAGACTTGTCCTGATTGTACTTGAGAGGGGCAACTTATGCACGTTATGCATAGATTCACTTCCCCCTTACTTTATTCCTCGTGTAAAAGTCATTTTTCTGTGTTACCTTGGGTTCGGACATTCCGTTTACACCGTGGGTGACAGCCAGCCACATCTACTTCTATCTTTGGTAGGAGTATTCCATATGATTATATGATGTAGTATGGAGGAAAAAAAAGGTATAGTATAGTGATCAATTCATTCAAGGGGTATTATTAATTCCAAGCACCACATTCCAAAATAGACAGACACATGTACAGTAAAGGTACCCTTCCTCCATCGCTTTTTTTCTAAGCCAAACGCTCCTCAACACTCGCAAAATGCTTTTATCAGACAAGACAGACAGTAAGGAAAAAAAAGAAATCATAACCACATGACCGGCAGTGGATGCACAGAATAATACACATTAGATGGTACAAAGGAGAGTATCGAGTTAAACAAAGGAAACAAGGAGTGACAATGGTCGGAAACACATGTAGAGCATATCATACATGTCGGGGAATTTCAATCACAAAGGAGATGTCGTAAGATAGAAAACAGAAAGAAAATCAGCTAGTTGAGCAGATTATTCAATCCCATGCGGGAATCCCGCGAGGGTTCCATCTTCGACGACTCTGTTCGCGGCCACGCGGACCAAGACGCACTAGGGTCGGGAATCCAGCGTGGTTTTAAAGCGTAATCGGACAGCGACTCGAGCGTCTTTGTGCTCGAGTAGTTGCCGTAGTATGCATCTTCAGTCACTGAAGAGGCGCTCTGTCTCCGCGGCTCGTACTGCTGGCGCAGATCAACAGGAAGAGGGAGCAGTTGCGGCGAGGCGATGGTGCGCGGGGAGGAAGAGACGGAGTTGTGGTCGGAGACCATAGACGGAGGCTCGAGAGAAGGGGCATTGGAGGTTTCGGAGAAAGCAGGCGATGTGAGCGGGGTTTCGACGGGACGGTTAATAGACGGCAGAGTGAAGATGGGAGTCAACTGTCTGGGGCAGTCGATGGATTCGCGACGAGACTCGGGCGAAAAGTTGCTCGAGTAGATGGAAGCAGGCGATTTTGTCCAGGGCTGAGCGTCATGGGAGATGGAAGAAAAGCGCGAGCGAGCCGGACTGCTCATGGCAATCGAAGCTCTCTGGTAGGGGGCCTCAATACGGCCGTTGAAAGTGCGCGAAGACGAACTCGACGAAGTCGAAGGCACACCACCTCTCCTCTTGCGGTTCATGCTGCCGTTCCACCAGTTCTTGACGGCGTTGTCGCTGCGGTTTCCCAGACGGCGGGCGATTTCGGCCCATCGCTTGCCCATCTCGTTGACCATGCGCTCGATCATGAGGCCTTCATCGGCGGAGATGGGTTCGCGGTTCAGCGAGGGCTTGAGGTTCTGGTGGAAGCGCTCTCGGCATTGTTTGGGCGATCGGTAGTGCATGTGCTGGGAGATGCGCACCCAATTGTTGGGACCTTGTTCGCGCACCAACTGGAGGAGAAGCTGGTCTTCTTCAGGGACCCAAGGGCCACGGCGATGAGTGGGAGCCATTCTGTGATTATTAGAATGTGATAAAAGAAGTGGTGGAAGGTGAGGTGGAAGGTAAAGTAAAGTAAAGTGAGGGAGGCGGGGCTTCTTAAAGGCCAAACTTACATAAAGTAGAGACAGCCTTGGCAAGAAAAGAAAATAAGGCGAGCTGAAAGGAGAAGAAAGAGAAGCAAAGGCCAAAAGAACCAAGTCGCTGGGATGAGGATGGAATGATGAAGATCAGGATGAAGAACCGACAGACAGACAGGATTTAAGCTGCATAGATATAATGGAACCAACAAAGGAGGATTTTAATATTTTAATATTTTATTTTAATTTGCGACTATAATTTAGGAGAAAAGAATAATAATATTTGGCACACACAATCGACCAGGGAGACGGGTCAGAGAAAAATGACTATCGACTCCACCCCAGAGCACGCTATGGGAGAAGATCCGATCGAGAGATCTCGGAGCTGACATCTTACTTACACTGAATATTACTGTATTTTACCTTACACATTCATTATTATTTATTTTTTATTTTATTATTATTTTCCTCCTATGCATCAGATCGTGGGGTTGCCACTGTACCACCGGATCGGTGTCGCAGGGGTAACACACAGTACGTCTACGAGTACTGTAGTCTGTACACTGTAGTTCTGTACCGACAGTACTCGGTAGTAGTAGAATAATATTCACCAGAATAACTTCAATAATATTGCCATGATTTGATATCACCTTTTCTTTTTTTTTTTTTTTTTACTTTATTATTATTTTTATTCTTCCATTCAATATGCTGACAGATCTATCAACAAAGTTCAATATGAACAGAAGGGTTATGCTCATCCAGATCGCCCGTGACAAGGCCAATCTAGTCGTTTCCCAGCATAGCATCATACCGTTGGTCTCAGATGAACCCCCTGGAAGGAGAAGGAGAAAAAAGAAAAACCTCAACCATGGAAAATTTGGAATAGATTACAAGGAATGGGCCAAAAAGTGAACTCAGGAGATGCATTTCCGTTCGCCTATTCTGGATGTTACGATACTGTGGAAAACGGACTGTCATAATTTACTAGGACTGCTGCTAGTTACACTGCCCACTGCCCAGTAATAGTAGCCCACCTTGCGAGGCTGCAGTAGGCACAGCCAGCCCATGCGATCCACCAACCGACAGGCAGCATCGGCCAGAGTAACCAGAATGATGGAAATCCCTGATGGATAGTTTTTGTTTTTCGGATGGTCTATGCTTTGTGTGTCAAAGTTCACGTCCCTGACAGGAACTTGACAAGGGCAACGGGGACGGGACAGAAAAACGGTCCAAAGGATTGGAAAAGAAAAAAAAATTTCAAAAAGTGGGACACCTGACATATTGACCCCATAAAAGGAGAAAAGCCGAGAAAGGCCACGGCCATGAGGAAATCTAAAATCTGAAGGGTGAATTGGAAGGAAGCAAGTTACTGGTAGACCAGCCGGTCAGATCTAGCGAGATCAAGCTGTAACCGCCAGAGACAAAAGGGGGGAGCAGATCCTGCCGTGCATTGTTCACTGATCATCGACTCCGAAGGGGTGGGAAAGGCAGCTTTTAGGCCCCATCCAGGCGGTGTTGGCAGTGTTCCCGAGCTTCTTCAGCCAGCCATGCTGTGGCCCATGTGGGCTGATTGGCTGGGAAAGGCAGCCCGTGGGACCGTTGGCACAAACCGTTCTGTGGGGGGCCAATGATTGGTGGACAGAGGGCGATGTGATTTGAAATCTTTAGAGTTTTTGTTCCCGGCTGGGTTGAGATCGTCGGTACTCAGTAGAGGATATACGCAATCTCTGTATCTATCTCTACAGTCGGAGTACTGGAGTCTGGAGTGTTATGCAGGGTCATCACTTCGCTTAGTGATTCTAGAAGAGTGATAGATCTCATTCAATGCGAACTCTTCTCCGCTCCATGTATCATCACTTATTCACGATTGTCAGGTAGTACAAACTATCTAGAGACTCAGAGTAGGTATGTGTATCATCTGAGAGCCGGGTCTCCCGTGCTGTCATGTGTCAACCACCCATCGCTAAAGTCAAAAGTATCGGACGAGAAGGGGGAAAAGAAAAAAGAAAACATCCCAACAACCAATAACAACACACACCTCCCTTCCCACGATCGATGATAGAATCGGCAAATTTAGATCGTGACAACCTCATTGGTCGATCGTCCCAATCGAGCTGGCTGTCAGCCGCTCTACGATTTCACTAGTTTGGATGCGATGCTTTCTTGTTCGCTTATGAAAAAGTAAAAAAAAGCAATAAAAAATGTGTAAACTGGCAGGGTATCCAGGAACTGGGATAAGCTTCTATCAAAGGATTATTTTTGACCATGTCATATTCGGTGATCAATAGACCCTGTCTTACTTTCTGGGATTAGGTCTGACCAGTCTGCCAGGGTATACTCACCTTCCTTTATGGTAATGGAACTATTACCAGCCAGACCTGGCCAGGCCATGCCTCCTACACTACTATTATTACTCCCTAGGGTGTATACGGACTACCTATGGACTATGGAGAACCCAAACAAAAAGGCAAAGGACAATACAATAATACAAGACACGTTATACGACAGACTCCGCTAACCGTTGAGTACCTTAACTCTTAACCTGCCAAGCTCTACATACAGAAAGTGTACGAATCCTTCTGTCTGTAAGTCAGGATCGAAACTAAAATAGGGTACACTCAGCACGAACCCCTGAACGGCATGACATGACGAACCTCTCACACACACTCGGGGGGGGCTGTTCTGGACGCTGGTTGGCGGGTAGATAAGGTATTTGTCATTCTGGAATTGCGGGGTTGCCGTTTCGAGTAGGGATTGGCGGGTCAACTCCTCCACTGGACCTCAGTACTCTGAGGGTACGGAGTAGTAATGAAGATATTAATCTCGCCTGCGGAGACAAGTATTACTACAGTATGCTATGTTGGGTAAAATGTTACAGTCTGTCAAATCCCTCAGATCAACGGCGACGGTGCCAGTTGGTGTCAAACCAACTACCTGGTGGAGATCATCCAAACAAGGCGCTGTCATATTGGAATTCCGAGTCCGTGCTTTGACACCATCTTTTCTTCTCCTATCGAGACTCTCAGCTCAAGCCTCAACCTAGTTAGATTTAATAGTCTGCTCTTTTACCCAACATAGTATTTCAGCAAATAGTCAGTGTCTGTGAACGTCACTACCATGTGGATGGATCCCACACCGGACCGGCCACACGGCACAACGCTTGCCTTGATCCACCCTCGTGGGACACTTGCTGGATACATCACATTTGAAAAAATATCCTACTATACATATACGGAAGAAAATGTAAATGGGAAACTATTGATAGATCATTTTGTTCTACAATTATATCCATAATATGATAATAGTGTACGGAGTACCTAATGTATAGTACTACTGGGAGGGAGGAGGGACGGTAGCGGTAGCCCCAGCCAATCAGAAACACGGAAAGTATTTGAGATATACCCTGGTCAATGTGGGTAACGTACCCCTGTCGACAGTCAACGCCCTATTGAGTAATGGCATCATGACTGACAGTAAAAGTGACAGTGACAGATGATGCTCGACAATATTTCATTCTTGCGTATACACACATCATATCACACTTATTTATCTACATATCCATCTACCATCACGTTGTACTATGTTATCATGCAGCCCTCCATACAGTAATAGTAACGTAAAACTGGAATGCTCCCTAGCAGGGATTAACCGCCAAGACAGATTATGGGGGAGTGGAGCGAACGGCGCTCTCGCATCCGCCGCTGTTTCCTGACTGTCGGGCTCAAGGGAGGAAGGGAAGAGGTCCGAGTGTAGTAATATTACGGGGTGATCCTGTTCGCATATTAATTTATATTAAATCGTCTAAATCGTAGCTGAGGAGGCTGATGGAGCTGAAGCTGAGCTGTGGGAGATTAATAGATCGGTTAGCGATGAAAATACATTACAATACAACAATAATATAAATTACCAATAATAATAATAATAATAATAATATGGTACAGTAAAGGTAAAGATCGAGATGAACTTCAACAGAGATCTGGTATCGATCCTGATGACGTGTAGGAGATAATTCTGTAATATTACCGTCCTGTATTATTCGGGGACCTTGGTCAGAAAATGGTTCCCGATTCGCCCAATGTCCGTGAGGTGGGGTTTTGTTTGGATTGGGGTTAGTGTGGAAGCTGGCTTCGTTCTCGCTGAATATTGCGATTTTTGGTTTTTTTTTTTTTTCTTTCTTATTTTTTATTTTTTATTTGACTATGAAGAATTCGTTAGTCTCTGTTTACTGTTATGTTGTTACTGTGTCTACTGTCTATGTATCTATACTCTAGATATACAGATGTATACAACAACAACATCAGATAGATCTGACCGTTATCCCGCTGTCACCCACGGATAATACATCCTACCCAACATCCCCTTTTCTCATCCTTCTCAGTCTCCGTAAACGCTCCAGTGGACCAAAAAACCTCAAACCCATCCAATGACATTTCCACGATACCACCGAAGAAAACCCAATCGATGGTACCGATGGACAAACTCAATCTCAGAAGCTGTCCTAAACTCCTGAGTCCTGACCCAACACCCAGGATACAGCATGAAGACACGGACGGAGAATGCGTCGCCCAAAACGCCGATGCGTGGTCAGTGAGTGTTAGCATTGCCGCCGGGATGGAACTAGTTTCTTCTGCAGACCCTCTCCTAGTTGGTAGTTGAGGCCATACTTAGATGAGATGAGATCGACTGCCGCGCTACAGTTGTCTGTGCTGACAATAAGTATGTAGAGGTCTAGATTGTCTTTTCTCCACTGCCACATGTTAACGACCGAGTAAATCCAGAATCCAGGATTCCAGGAAAGGGGATGAGTAGACTTGGACTAGTTATGGCAATCTATCGAATATCGTCAGCCATCACGATCATAATCACAATCACGATCATGATAATCGTCATCATGGCCCGTATCCGGCCAATTGCGACGACGGAGGTTTGATCATTTCTTGTTTTTCTTTTTCTTGACTCGATTTCGATCTGTGTAACGCCAGGATGAGGAGAAGGTGAGGCTGGCTAGTCTAGCAGTTAGCATGGTTCTTGTCGAATCGAATCGAATGAAATGTGAAATGCTGGGATTCCAAATCTCGCTAGTATTAGTCTCTGTATCGTACTTTCTTCTTTCTTTTCTTTTGCTGTATTTCTTTTTACCTTTTTTTTTTTTTTTTTGTTCTTGTTGTTTGATCGTGGCTGAGTGAGGCTGCGAATCACTGCGCCACAGTTAATAGTGGCTGAACTGAAAGTGAAACTGTGGCTGATTATTGACCTCCACTTTCCTACTAGTTCCACGTCAACAAATCCCATTTTTGGTCTTTTCTTTAACTCTTTTCACCCGTGGGATGGTTATTTTTATCCAAGAAAGAAGGAGAAAAAGAAAAAAGAAAAAAGAAAAAAAATCTATTATTCTATATTCGCCGATCGCTGACACATTTCGCACTCATATGTTAGTAATAGTTATGTAGGGTACATGATTCATGTAAATTGTAAATACCTCCTGCCTTACTCGCTGAACATAACTATTTACCAATGGTCTGGGTCGAACCGGTCGGGTTCTTGCATTTCTGGTCTGGGCGAGGAGTTAAGTTTACCTTTTCTTTGTTTTGACATGATGATCATTAACCCAATCTTTGACTTTTTTTTTTTTTTTCTGCTCAAGTTACCTAGACTAACTATGGGGTGTTTACTGTCTGGAATGGGTTAAAGAGTGCGAGGTGGGCAAAGATTTGGGATTGTCATGTGCAAAACTGGACTGACTAGATGGCGTAAGTTAGTTAGGATGGGATGGGGGTTTGGGGGCGATCGTGGGAAGGATGGTTTTGGGTGGGAAGTTTATTAGGTGTTTCAGGTTGCTACATCGACATAGTACTATGTAGTAGTATACGAAGGTGTACGATGGTATATGTCTTTGTTAATATTTATTATTTTGTTTTATGCTATATAATAATGATAACATTATAGTGATATATGTGGTGGTTATGTTGCATGGCTGTTGAGGGTTGAGTTGTGGTGATATATATTTGCAGTCATCAGCATCTTGGTGATATACAGTATTGCGTTAAGCCATTCAGAGTAGACAATTCTATCAGTTACATCTATCACCAACTCCTACCCAGTCATATCTCATTAAAATGAAAGTACCTTGTTGACGCCATGCACATATAACAGATAAGTAATCCAACATTCCTCTCAAACCCATCCCAAACAACGTCTTGCATAACAAAATCACATACTCAAGGGGTATATTCCGATGCACAGATCATAACCATATATCTCCTTCTTCGCCATTCACCCAATGTTTCCAGACTTGCTCATATGCGTCTTCCAAATCACGAACCCATCGGTTCGTGTCAAATAGCTTGCTTCCCCATCGCTCGTGGAACAACATCTTGCGCAGGTCCGACAGCCTGCCTTGTGCCCGTCCTTGCCCGCCTCGCAGATACTGCAGGCTGCGGCACAGTCGAATCGCCTTGTTCTCATAGTCCTCATCAGACACGGCGATCAATTCTTTCCGTGCCTGGTGCCCATCCTCCGAATTCGGAAGTGCGCTGCTCAGAATGCTGCTCGCCATGCGCGAGCACATTTTATATTGGTATCGAGGTAGTGTGAGCAGTGGTGTTCCACTCCACAACACGTCCGTCGCGGTCGTATGTGCGTTGCACTCGGGTGTATCCAGAAACAGGTCCAGAATCTTGGCCCGCGATATGTGCGCATTCTTAGGCGCCACATCCGTAAATATTATCCGTGACGCAGTCTCTGGGCCAGCCCAAGCAGCGGCCGTCTCCTTGAGATTCTGCTCACCGAGATCCGGGAAGCGAAGCAGCCAAAGGACCGCATTAGGAATCCCCGCTAGTATACGAAGCCACGTACGGAAAGTCGTCGGCTCAATCTGAAACAGTTAGCATCAAAATTATACATTATACACGTCGAACATACCTTGTAAAGTTGGTTAAAATTACCAAGTATAATGGTGTCGTCGCTGAGATTCGGAAATAGTTCCTTTCGCATACGCCACCGTCGTTCCTGCTCCTGATCCCAAGTGACGTGCATCTCCTTGGAGTCGGGCGCGCTCTGTCGATGGTCGCAGCAGAAGAAAGTGTCTCGAGTAAAGACAATCTTCTCGCCGTACACCCAGTCTTCAAGCTCTTCGCCATGGTCCTCCTCCAGCAATCGCTCCTCCATCCGGGCCTTGCGTCGCCCAGGGCTGAGCGTCTCTGGAGGAATCGACAGCTTGTCTGCAAGGATGTAGTCACACCATTCAGCACCAAGGGTTCCTGCGAAACCCATGAATGACATGTGGATTGGCGCAGGTCTTGCAGCAAAGACTTCATTGCGAGCACCTCGCGTATAGCCATTCAGATTAATCAGAATGTGAATCCCATCCTCGACAATCTGATGTACAAGTCGATCAACCGGCCAACCGCTAGCGTCATGGAAGGCCGGGGCCTCTTTTTCAATCTGCTGGCGATGAATCGACTTGTCGCTCGCAGTGGTCGCATAGCAGTAGGCCTTCACCTTTGACGGATTGTGCAGTCCAAATACAGACTGCATCAGATGAGCCAGAGGATGGTTGTTAAAGTCGGACGACACATATCCAACTTTGAGGTACGGATTTGGGGGTGGCGGCGGTCGGTACACGGTACTCGGAAGCCACGGAGCGCGAAGCGTCGAACAGGAAATGCGAAGACCGTTCCGTTGCGAAATCTGGCGGATCTGCTTCGCAGAAAGCGGGCAGGTGAACGTGTGGAAAGGCAGGACGGTCGGTGCATTCGGCGCAGTAATTCCAGGTGGAAGCTGCGGTCGGACATACTTGGACAGACCATAGTCCTTACCATGAACATAACGATCTTGATACCACTGCCAGGTGAGCGATCGTGTAGCGCGCTCAACAAGTTTCACAATCCTGGAACCTTCCCATTTCTGGCCAGCCCACGACTGGAGGATCGCGGCCAAAGAGGCTCTTTGGCCGGGCGGGAACCGTCGAGATTCCACGGCCGGAACAAGCTGCGTGCACAGTTGATCGATCGTACTAGGGGTCAGCAAGCCGCGACCCCAAGTCTCACCCTCTCTGAGTTGACGCTCAACGATATCGACCACACGCTTGATCCAACCAGAGCCGATGTCGACGTTGTATGCATCACGGAGCATCCCCTGTTCGTTGACGTGCCATCGATCGCGGAAACCGTACCCATTGGCAATCCCACCGCGACCGATCCAATTGCAGACAGAATTCAGAGCGTTAGCAAGACCGCAAACCGCCTCTGCAAATTCAGGATTCACTTTCACGGCTCGCTTGTAATAACCAATGGCATCGTTGACGCGACCGGCGTCCTTGACTGCGTTTGCCAGATTCGCCAGAGCAATATCGAAATTGCCGTCGCACTGTACCGCCTGCTCGTACATTCGAATGGCTGCGTGGAGCTGACCAATGTCTTTAAGAAGACTACCAAGATTGGTATATAGATGAGCGTGCCGCGAGTCAAGATGTAACCCGTAGTTGTAGTAAGCCAGAGCAAGAGAAATCCCGCTACCGGGAACCACTCCCGGGATGTCAGGGTGCTGACTTTCCCCAGTCGGACGTGGGAGACCCTTGGGTGCATTGTTCTGAATGCCTGCAAGTAGGATACCCACGTTGTTTGCAGTGGACGGACTTTGTTGGAGGGAGAGTGAAAGGTAGTAGAGAGCCAGGATGTCGCGAACGCCAGGCGCCGCTCTGGGACCACCCGAAGTAGAGATGGCGGACATGCCATCCTGGTAAATCTTCGCAAGAGACAGTAAAGAATTACTAGTAGTAGATATAGCGGCCTTCCTCGCAAGGCCTTCGGCCACATACTTGATTCCCGGCGGTGTTCCGCAGGGAGAAAAGACTAATTTCGAGGTCTGCAGGGCCTTATCGGGATAGAGGAGAATGCTTTCCCTCGATTCATGCTGTTCTGATCCCGAGTAGCCGTTACGGGGCCCAGGCGAAAAGGCAGCAAAAATCTGCTTGATCAGACTCTGGATTCCATGGCGTCGTCTGCCAGCGGCAATCAAGACTGCGTCTTCAAAAGCCACCGCAGCTCCTGCATTGTCACCGAGAGCATAAAGCATATTGCCTTTAGCGTGGACGAGAGCGAGCATCCTACCATTATCTGACCCAGGTATAGCATATCCACTAGAAGCAAATCCAGCAGGAGTAGTCTCAGTTGCACCAAAATTAGGAGGCACCGATCGTCCAAGATCATCGTCGTAGTCAAACGACGCTTTCTCGTACGATCCCAAATCAGATACGCTAGAAGCTCGACTTTCTGCATCACTCTCGGTTTCACTAGCATGCTCGTCGCCCTTGAAGCAATCACCATTCTTCGGATATCGTAACGAATTTTGAACGAATTCGATGATGTTGACGGCTTCTTTGCCTCGATGTGTGCTACACAGGAGACCTATTAGGTGTTCCACCGCTTCAAAGAAGCTCGGGCGCAGTTTTACAGCTCGCAGCCAGTGATCCAAAGCCTCTTCTCGGCGGTCGAGAGCCAGAAGTGTGGCCGCAAGGTTCGATATCGCTTCCACATGTCTAGTACTGTTAGTATTGAATAGCCCATCGTTGTATCGTACTTACGTTGCATCTCTTGCAATGATCCTAGAATACCATCTCAAGGCCTTTTGATAGTCACCCAAGCCATAAGCAAGACAACCCCCAAGAAGAATCCCATCAACCCATTCCCACCTACTCTCCATACACAGGTGGGACAACATTTCCAGAGCGGATATCGCATTTGCGGCAGTCGAATTTTCGTTCATCGCCATACTTGGATACCGAGAAGCCGTGAAGCGCCCAGTATGGCGTAATCTATCTGCCATATGCTTCTCAGTCGCTCCATGATTTTGTTGAAAATGAGCCAATGAAGGACGCTCTTGACGATTCACCAGGAAATTGGGGGCAGAATTAACGGTGTCCATCTGTCTCGGGTTCAATTTATGGGGGAGCAGGTCATATTGGCTGGACGGGTAACTGTGATGACGGGTAATTTCCGGCATATTAGTTTGAGAGAAATCCAGTCCTGGTTGTCGCGGAGGCTTGGGGTAGATGCTGGGCTTCATGAATCGCTGACTCTGGCCATCAGAGGCGTTCGAAATGCTGCTTCTTCGAGCCTGATGAATAGACGCAAGAAGATCAACATAAACACCGTGCGCCCATGAAAGCGCCTTTTCCTTGAATTCACCATTCGCTGTTCGCGAGTTGGGAGTCGGAGCTGTATTCTGGAAGCCATGTGCACCAGGAGCACCAGCCCAAGGCGCGAACGTGTCGTTGACAGGCTGCGAAGGGTAGCCAGAGGAATGGTTATTTTGACGCGTGTGGTATGGTAGCACGTGCTGGCTGTGGGGATCGAGTGGCTTCTGTTCGGAATGGCGCGGAGGAAAGTTGCTCTTCAGCGAATGGTCAGGGTTTAGCATGCCCAATGGAGCTTGGTTAGCTTGGTTCCATTGGAAATTTGGATCAACGTGACCGGCCGACGGTACAGGCCCTCGATTGAAGGTAGGCTGCCCTACATCGTAAAGCGGCATACCAGTCGGGGCCAATTGCTTCGCAAAAGTGGTCGGCGAGTTGTACCGTGAATCGCGAAGCGCCGCTGGTCGATAAGGAATGTACACGCCGTCGGGCCAGTATGGACCATATGGCCCACTACTCGCCGACGCTGTAGGACCCATATAGGGCTGGAGTGTGGCTGGTAGAACGGTAGGAACATGAGCGCCGTTGTGCAAATAATATCGCTGCCCTGGTTGCATCGGTAAAGTCTGGTTGAGAACCGAGTCTATCCCAGGACCGTAGTTCAACGAACGGATCCAACCTGTGCCGTTCGGATCTTGCACCAAATCACCTGGAACAATGTTGCGATTCAAGTCATTCTTGTACACGGGCGGAAAATTAAAGTGCTTAGCGGACGAGGGCTGGTCTAGGGTAGGCTGTTGTTGCTGCTGCTGCCAATTCTCCAACGGGAGGCCAGTCTGCGGAGGCAGAAGCTGTCCGGATTCAAGAGAAGAAACCAGAAGATGCTTACTTGCGGGAGGCTGAATCGTGGTATCCCCAGGAGTTCCATCATAACCAGCGGCAAGAGTTCCATTTGGCGTTTTCCTCCTCAGTGCGTGCTCCCCGACACTTTTGGGGCTAACTCTCAGGCCGGTGGTATCGTGAGGATCGAGACGCTGGATAGGTTGCGGGTACTGGAATCGGGATCGGGGGATCGAATGAAAGGAATGTCTGTTCGGGTCATGGCGAGAGGAAGATGATGCAAAAGACGAGCTGTTCATGTCGTAAGGGGGATTGAGGGTATCGGCGTGATAATGATTAAGGTGCTGATGCGGCTGAACCGGCGGGAAAGGTGCCACCGAGGGCAGCATTTTTGCTTTTGAGCTCTGGCGGATCGATTATATACAAAAAGGAATTAAGGTAACGGATGGGAGAAGAATCGGTCACGGGCAGAGGTCGATAGCGGATCGAAAAAGTCGAATGCGAGCAAAATTGAGTCTTTTCTGAAGAATTTCAACAACAAACATCCTCCTTGTAGCGTTTCCGACACCTCATCATGGACGTGAGCCGGCTCACTTGACATTCAGCGAAGCCCCCCACCACTTGTCCCCGGGATCGTCATGAAGCTGATATCCGCGTTATTAATTCGATGGGAGAAAAGAGGAGAATGTGAGATAGTGAAACAGTGAGTCAGACGAAAGAATGTACGAGGATCGATAGAACCGTGTCAAGATCGGAGAGGCTGATGGAAAGGAACGTAGAGTGACGGGGGAGGAAAAGGATTCCACAAAATGAGACGAAATTTGGACGCCGACTGTCCAAGTTGCTGATTAGGGGAAACGACGTGATGGGATGCAAGGGAGGGCAAGGGATTGAGTGAAGAGTCACAGCCCTGGTCCGCTTCAACCCACACTGACGCAGGTGTCCGCCAGACGCAGTCAACCAACGAGACAGCAAGCTTGGCAGAAATGCTGTACTTGGAGGGACGAACGACAGGTGTAATCAGGAACAGGGGTATTGTGCAGCAGGAAACATGGCACCAATGCTGGGCAAATTGGAGAAAAAGGCGCGACGAGATGGAGGGATGAAGCGTTGTGTCGTTGCCTCGTAGGGAGGGCGAGAAGAAAGGCGGAGAGGAGGGCAAAAAAACCGATCGTGGCAGAAAGTACCAGAGGACTAGAGGTGTGGTGGGGAATATAACTATGGAGTACCGCAGAAGTGGGCGACCAGAGTGAACGAAAACGGCGAGTCCTCAAAAGAATCCACGGAAGCAAAGAAAGCAAAGAAAGAAGCAGAAAGAAAAGAAAAAGAAGAAGAAAGGAAAAGGGACGAAAGAAAGAAAGCAGAGTCATCGAGTGTAGCGGGATGACAGGGCAGGGCCCAGTGAAAGCGGAGCTGGGCAACGAACGCCGTGGATAGGCTAGACTAAGGATGGGTGGGCGGAGTGGAGTAGTGGACCACAGTTTATTATTGCTATTACGATTACATAGTACATTATCATTATTTTATTATGTTATTTATATTGTAGAAAGGCAAACAGATAGCTGTGGATAGGGAATAAGAATATTGTATTATATTCTATTCTCTCTCCTACTATAGGTATATTATAAAATCAATAATGATGATATACGAGTCCCACTCAACGGCCAGGATGGGCAGCGCTAGCAGGACGAGTCGTTCAACGTCAGTGGGTCGCAGCCAAGGAAGCCAGTCCCAGTGGCGCCCGCAGTGATCAAGCCTTGGACTGCGGTTGGAGGACGATCAGAGTGGGATCGTATTATTAGATGCTGGAGGCTGAAAGCTGACACTATTACAGTACTTAGTATGAGTAAATATTCAGATAAATATAATATATCCAAGAAATAAAAGAGACGAAATATGGAAGATGAATATGGAAAAATAAAAAATAAAATAAAAAAACTATTGAATGATCGTGCCCAGACCAGGGGGTCTGAGAGGGCGGGAATGGGGCCGCTGGTCACCGATCGACCATGTCACGAGCATCGCTTCCCTCTGACGATGAGGATCGGCAAACACAACCTCCACCGGCGCATCAGAATAGTATTGTGGATAGAACTGACTTTGAGATTTTATTATCAATCCAGAGGTAGGAAATGATATCCAGACACTGTCCAGGTAGTATCCTCCCTCTGGTGTAGTAGTAAAAGTTTGAATATCAAAAGAAATATCCTGCATATTTAGTAGAATATTTAGTCGATCCACGGACTTCTCCGACTAAAAAAAAAAAAAAAAAAAAATCAATCAATCAATCAAAAAACCTCATACTTTCTCGAATATCCGATCAATCCATCTGCTACTCCTATCATGCCTCACTATCAAGAATTCAAGGGGGGGCTCATGCTGATGCTGATGCAGCGTGGCGGATCCAGATCCCGATGACATTACATATTCACCATCAGGGATCAACCGTTGATAGTATTTTACTATGTGGTAGTATTCAATAAAAAGATATGGTAAACGCATGTTCGGTGTGCCGCATGACAGTTGTAAAGTATGATTAATGTTACTGCCTTATGCACTCTACTGCTTTTGTTTGATATAAAGTGGCGGCTTCATACGTGGTAAATATATATTCCTGAGGCTGTGCCGATACAACCCTGTCAGATATATATATCGCCTGCAATTATGCCGTCGAAATACAGAGTAGATAAACTTAGTTAATAATATATACTCTCAAGCCCCTGAATTATAACCTTCTCGAAAAACAGATCAAGAATCCAGCGCGGCACGTGGAAGGAAATGGAAAAAAACTCAAAAAGTGCACTCTCAACTATGTGGAATGTCATGTCATACAGTCTAAATAATCCACGCAAGTGCATATTGACAAGTACAAGGAATGCAGGTATTCATAATTCATCTTCATTGATTATATAGCTAACTGATCTACGATCTACAGATCCACCATGATCAATTTTGATCATTATGTTGGCCCGAAATATGGACCACTGTACCCACGAAGTCAAGCTCCAAGGATACCGCGGTGAGTAATGGGTCCGGAATAATTTATCTTCGTTGCGTAAAATAAGCCTATACCACGTGATGATATGATCCAATAGATGGAACAGTAAGGGCCAGAGTGTTGCAACGGTTGCTTGGGGGTGTTTAGTTCTTGACATGGTCCAACTCGCACAAGGGCAGCAAGCCAACCACGAAAAGAGAATTGGGAGAGTTTGGGAGTGGGAAAAGACAATGCAGAACATGCCTGGTATCATTAAGCTTATCCATTTGAACTCATGGAAGAAATAAGAAAAGTCATGACTCGTAAAACATTCCTTTTTTGTTTCAAGGCAATGATCGTTATTTTCAGTAACTAGCGCTGTGAACAGTTGAATTGTCATTTCAAATCAGACCGACAACCGCCGTACATTTCGATCATTAATTTATTCCTCAGGAACTGCAATCCCGTCAGTATAAAATCCATCACATCAAAGACCATAACACTTACTGTCAATCTCGCCCTCCTTGATCTCGTCGGAGACGTCCTTGGGGGAGCGGCCGTCAACGCGGCATCCGACGGAGAAGGCGGTACCGAGGATCTCAAGGACGGTACCCTTGAGCTCCTTGGCGAGAGAGCGGTGACGCATCTTGCGGGCGATCTCAATGATCTCGTCGAGGGGAATCGACTTGTTGTGCTTGATGTTCTTCTCCTTCTTACGGTCACGAGGGGGCTCCTTGAGGGCCTTGATGACCAGAGAAGAGGCAGAGGGCACAACCGAGACAGCGGCCTGACGGTTCTGGATGGTGAGCTTGACGGTCACACGGAGACCCTTCTATAAACATAATACCCGTTAGCCAACCGCGCCTGCCATCATATAATATCGATTTGCGATGTTTCTTACCCAGTCACCGGTGTTCTTGGCAATGTCTTCACCAATCTTCTTGGGAGACAAACCAAGAGGACCGACCTTGGGGGCCAGAGCAGACTGAGCTCCGACCTCACCACCAGTCACTCTCAGGTGAACAATCTTCACCTCATTGGGGTCGAACTTGGGAGCTACCCAGAGAAAAACATGTTAGCCGCCATTGGTATAACCAAGAAGATGATACTTACGCATGGCGAGTGCGAAAGGTGGTCAATCGTCTTGGATTGTTGGTCGGGGTGGTTGCACGGAGAAAGAAGAAAACCTCCTGCAAAATTTCGAAGATATTTAGCTGGCTCCGCACCGCGGGCTAGCACACTAAGCGAGACCTCTGAAATTCCCGCTTTGGGCGAGCGGTTAGGGCCCAGCCCACCCATCACGTGATATATTATCGATTGTCTATGCTCACTCTTTACGTTATTTGGAACATTGTATTACTCGACTGGTATCAATTCATTCAATCTAGGTAGTTCCTATATTGTGTAAAGTTTAAAAAAAGAACTAAATCACCGCTAAAGATACAAGCGACCGGAGGACCGACGTCAGACCGCCCTTTGCTCTCATTACCTCGTCAGATCTAGCTGGTTCCCGAAACCGCAAGTCTAGACACATATTAGCATCGTTTAACAGATTCGGTGGAGTGAGGGGGTTTGCTTACTTCATCAGATGATCCATAAAGGTTTGCAGCGAGACATCGTCGGTGAAAATGGTCTGAGATGAAACACCGCCGCCGTACCCTCCTGATGTGTGTGTTGTGGAGGGGTTGAGCTTCGACAAAAGGAAACGTGCCTGGGAGCCACCAGCATCGCAAACAATGAAGCGGGGCAGTGGGAATCGATCGGCAATGAGTTCCTGCGAAAAATAATCAGCTCAGCTTTGTCAAATATTAGGTACGGGTAAACGAACCCTAGCATCCTCCTTGGGTGATTCGAGAAGCACCTTCAAGTTCTCGTAGCCCTCTTGGTCCTGGTAACCGGCCTTACGCCATTCCGCGATTGTCTCTCCGTGGAAGATAAGAATGTGAAAGAAGGTGTCCAGGAGAAGAATGTGGGAGGGTTGGATGGAAGCCGAGTCCAAAAGAACCGGTTGGCTTCCCTCGTGCTCCAAAGAGTACGAATCCAGCGTGGGCTGAATCATGATAAGGGAGTCACCAACATCCTCGTGGTTGAGAACATGTCTGTAGAAAGCTGTCTCATCAGGCGAGTTGTTGAAGAACTGCAAGAACTGACTTCTCCGGAGGTGGAACATGAACTGAGGGTAGAGGGTGAAGTTCTTCTCGAGGCGGAATGATGTCGGATCGTCCTTGCGGTAATCCGCAAAGCGAGAGCAGAGCCTGATGAGCATGCGGTCAACCCATCTCAACACATCAGGACCGTCATCAACCTCCGCCTTGAAAACGGCAATACGCGCCATAAGCACGGCAGCGGCTTCTTGATCGAACGACTGGGCGAGCGTCGGGTCACCGGCAGGACCACTCAGATTCCTTGCAATAGTTGTGACTCTGAGATGGTAATGTCCGGAAGCATGCTGGTAGTAAGTCAGGAACTGCATCATTCCTCTTTGGGGACCTGGCTGTACGGCTGCAGGCCCGCCCTGGTTTGCGATCTCGAAGTAAACACCGTAGCTTGAAGCAGGGTCAATTCCGCACATCTTCCACGCGCAAGTGTTGCCAATACCGCACTCTGTCTCGCCGACAGAGCTAGACTTCTTGTTCAATGAAACTGCATGACCAATGAGTCCTGTGACCTTGAGCTCCTTGGTAGTGAGAACTTCAAGCGATGCATTGAAGCCCATCAGTAGGTTGTCGTTTGCGTCCTTGTCAAACACTCTGACAAAAGATTGCTTGAATTGGGAGGATGTAAAGCTGTCTGTGAGAAGCATGTGACCGCCAGTGTAGTTGGAGAGGTTCTTCATTTCCAGAAGACCAACTTGGTCGAGACATCCGGCAAAAATATCGACGACATGTCCATTACCCGCAGCGCGCTTGGCCAGGTTGTCATAGAACTAAGATAATTAGTATAAACGGACCTTAGTAAGGTCTTATCAAAACGTACCTTCACAGCCTTCTTGTAGTACTTGATGTTATCCCGATCAATGTCGTGGTGAGAACGGATCGGTTCCTTTAACTCGGGTCCAACGACATGGCCCGGACCCTCGGTCGCAGCACCACTTGTGAAGACCATAATGCGGCCACCGGCATTCTGGAAGGAAGTCTCCATCAAACCAACCGCAACACTGAGGGCAACACCGGTACATCTGAGTGCTCGTTTGTCGTTCGCAACTGGCCATGGGTCACGCTGCAGCTGTTCGAGGACGTTGGTGATTTGGAATTCGGCTTGCTGAACGGGGAGGAGGAATCGTGCCGCAGGACCAAGAGGCGGGCGAACGGGCTGCTGGGGCATGTTCGGGCGCAGGCCAGGCGCAAGAAGACCAAGCATCTCTTGAACCTGCTTAGCAGCGTAATCCTTGCTTCCTCTAAACACATACGACTTGGCGCACTCGGTGTATCCGAGCTCGTGGACTTGTGCCTGTATACCGAGGTCAATAACCAACCCCACCGGAGCTCCTATGCAATCCCTACCATTGTACCGAATGTAATCAATCCAACCAACGCATTAGGCGGCAGCAAAGACAAGCTCATGATCAAAGAATCCTTCAAAGCCTTCATGCTATCTTCCTCTTGGCAGGTATCAACGACGTACACGAAGATCGGGGGCGCGGGAGCGGGACGTGCCAATTGGTACTCGATCGTCGTGCTCTGAGGGTGAAGTTCTGGGGGTATCGCATTTTCCGTAATATCCTTGTAGTGAGGAGGAAGAGGGTTGCGCATAAGACAAAAGGGGCATATCCAAATCCGGGCTCGGACGTCGACATTGCTAAATACTGTCAGCCAAGGGTGGAACACCGTCGAAGAGAGGCTATCACATACGCATAGGGGTTGAGAACAGCCCGGCAAGGCTGTTTACAGGTCACCGGTTCATATTGTAGCAATGGAGCATCGACCTTTTCCTTGAGGGGGGTATAGACGGCACCAATGGGGACGACCAGGCGGGAGGCTTCCTGTTGTATGACTTAGTAAATAGAGCCCATAATACCAGATAACAAAAAGCACCAACCATGCGGGAGCTTGGAAACGTGTTCCAACTGAGTCTGATGCCATCGCGATCCTCGACATCGCTCCATTGGTCCTTGAGCGCTTCGTAGTCCATGTTGTTGTCGGATGGGGGTTCGGTACGTTGGGTCGTGATATGAGAGGGGTTCGAATGCGTTGAAGAGGCGGAACAGGGAAAATTTGTCTATTGCACCACGGAATATATAATCGAGAGGTCTGCCCGTAGCATAATCTTGTTTCAAAAAGGGCAAACCCAACGACTGTTGTCCAGAGACTAGACGTAGATCGATCAGGGAGTATGTTGTGTGAACCGCTGCTGTGGCATAAGGCCAGGTTGCAGCATTTTTGGTCGCTGCCGCTTCCCGTACAAGCCACTAGTGCGGGCCTTTAAATTTCGGCTCCTCTCTGCACAACCTCTTCTTTTCTTCTTCAAATTTCTTCAAAATTTTGCCGCCGGCAACATCAGTGATTTTATTGCTGTCGACAACTTCTGTCAATCAATGATGAAGTTGTTTTCGAGTCGAGCGAAGAATGACTTGACCCGTCGCTGGGCACCTGGCTTTGAAAGGTCGTTCAGATCCTTTTGGATAATCCGGGAATCAGCAGTGGTTACAGTTCTTTCTCCTACCAATCCTTTATTATTTCGGCGTATTCCTCTGGACTAGCTTTTACCATGGCGTAGATTCAGTATCCAATACTGTTTCCCAATGATTAAATTTATACATGCAATCAATTTCTATCTAGTCGCTTGGACATTGCCCTCACAATGTTCGAGTCGCTAAAACACCAGAGCTCCAAACCCAAACGCCTGGTTCGACCTCCCAAAAAATCATCAAAAAAGGAGAGCAAGGATGCGTAGCTTCGTGGAACCTATGTCATCACAGCTGCCTAAGAGTCTCTGGGGGCTTTGCCCATCTGCTTCAGCAGGTAGCTGCGCTTGAAGTAAGTGTTCGGGTGGACGATTGTGTCGAGATCGGTCTGGCTCCAAGACCCGTCTTCCTTGACTCTCTTGATGTCACCCTTGTGCGCCCACTCGAAAACTCTATTGCAAGCAATATGATACCGGGTTTTCTCGACATCCTCTCGCACTCCGCGTAGCACTTCTCTATCATTAACACCTGTCGCTTGAAGAAGTCCCAGGAGGTTGTCGACAGAGAAATGGCGATATGGGCACCCATGGGTCTGGCCAACACCCGGGTTTGAATCATTGAGGATTTTCTGGCATGAGTAGGGAGGGTATCCTCGACCTCTGCGGTTGACATCACCACCCACATCACCATAAGCGTGACGGACGTTGTACTTGTATCGAGAGTTGAATTCGTCGTCCGTAAAGCCCTTGAAGGACTGACGCCAGAAGAGAATACACTCCTCTAGGGACAGACCAATTCCCTTCAGAAACAAGGTGTATTGAAGACGACCGTAGTGCTTCAGATGGTTGTTCTTGCGCAATGACATGTGCAAGCTACGCATGCAGAGTGGGAAATGCTGAGAAAGATGGTCAATGGCACCTGCAGTGATTGGTGCCCCATCAACGAATCCTTCGCCCTCCGTGTACACAGATTCTGCGCTACCGAAGTTCTTAGATAGATGATTCAAGATTGGAGTCAACCGGTCGTCTTCGTCCAGGCGCGGTAGAGCCCGACTCGTGAGCTAGCAATGATTAGTTCTAAGCCAGGAGGAACCAAAACGCAAATTCGACATACCTCCAGAGCACGTTCCAATCGTGCGGTGAATTCCGCAATGATCATACTCAATTGCTCTCTTCCAGGAACATAAGCCTTTCCTCTGTACATGTAAACGGATCGTCGTTCGACCAGCTCAGGTACTCTCTCCCAGTCCACCTTATACCATGTCTCTTCATCTGCGCGACGCAAACCAGGTGTTGCAGCTACCAAATTTTCAGCAACTCCTCGCCTCTCCTCTTCACTGACTGGCTCCCAGTCGAGGTTGAGACTCTCGATAAAAGCTCGTTTCTCTTTCGAGTCGTCTTGTTGGAACCGGAATCGGAAGAGCATAGTCTCTGCGCGTGCGAATCGCCGGCGGAGGTCTTCAGTGGCCGAGAACGCCAATCGGAGGATGAAGTGCGAGTAATGATCTTTTTGGCGTTCATTTTTCAATCGCTGGTCTGCGGCACCCGAAGAAGATGAAGTGTTGGAGGACAAAGGAAGGAATTTCTGAATGAGAGGGATAAGATGCGATGCCGTCTCAGTAGCCGTCTTGTTTCGATAAGAACAGGCCTCGATTTCAGCCAGGACTGCCATCATAAATCAGTTGACAGACACAAAGCTAAGATCGAGGATACATACTCTTTAGTCTGTCAATGGCCCATTGTTCAAATTGCTCAAGTGTTATCTCTGCAACTGGAGGGACATCATAAAAGTTCAAACGGTGCGGGTAGTCCTGCTGCTTGTATGAGGGCGCTGCAAACTGCTTCTTCTTGTGATCAAGAGTCGTCCTCCTCTTGGGATCAATTCGATGAAAGTCCTGTCGAATCATTTTGTTACGCAGCAAAACAAACGCCTATATCACTTTCGTGGCCTGCCTGCTGTTTGAAGATATCAAAGTTTCTCTCTAGCCATCTTCCACTTCCACGAACCGACGCGCGACGCGCTCCACCGCGCGCGTCATTAGCCAGTATCACGTGACTAACAGGTGACCAGTTCGCGAACCGAGGGACCACGAAAGTATGATTATTGACAGTGCGGAGTAAGAAAAGTGTCAACACAGCATGTGATATTATGCAGAGTAGTATATAGAGTTATAAAAGCCTTCGTTGTCTTTCCCCATACAGTAGCCATCGCTCACAGGACCTAGAGACCCTTACATGCCCTCTTATCTGTACGCCCATAGTAATCCAGGCGCTGTTGATCCCCGTCGGAGAAGCCCCCATCACTCCGCTCACCGGCGCCCGGAAAGAACCTGACTGATACCCCACAGAATAATCTTGCTTCCCCAATCTTTTTTCGCGGTGATCCAATGCAGATATTGATGCATCACCTGAGCAATCATCTCTCTCCACATTGCTTTTGCTTCTGTTTTTGATTCAAACCTGATATATAACTGCAAGCCCTTCGAAACAACAGTCAAAATGAAGATCAGATAATCTTTCCGTCATCCTCTCCCGTCCTTTATCCCCCGCCGTAAAAGACCACGCTACACCAAACCGCAACCGCTAGATTCTTGCGCTTGGGCTATACACCACAAACCACGAAACCGAGACGAATTACAAGAGCAAGAAGAAGAAAAATTAGCAGCACACCATGTCATTTGTGACCAAGCAGCTTCAAAAGGCTGCGCGTATCATCCTCATCGGTGCCCCTGGTGTAGGAAAAGGAACGCAGAAAGAAAGACTCCTCGCCCGATTTCCACAATTAGCATCGATAAGCTCGGGGGATTTATTGCGAGAAAATGTCCGCAGGAAGACTCCATTAGGTATGTGATTTCGTCCCATCCAATGACTCGGATTTGCGCGTGCAATCCACCACCACTACCCTCCAGCGGAAGCGGTGCTAACTTATCCTTCACCTACAGGCATTGAAGCAGAGGCTGCAATGCAGTCAGGCAATCTGGTCCCCGATTCAATGATTCTCGATCTTATCTCTTCCGAATTCAAAACAAAGGGCTGGTTCCCATCATCACCGTCCAATAAAGCCGCCTCCTCTCAAGCCCCCTCGATATCTTCCTCCGCATCCTTCATCCTCGACGGTTTCCCTCGTACCGCTACTCAAGCAGCAAGTTTAGACACGCTCGTCCCAGTGAACTTCGTCATCCACTTAATCACGCCACCATCTGTTATCCTATCTCGAATTGGGTCGCGCTGGGTACATGAAGCCTCGGGGAGAGTATACAACACAAGCTTCAATGCCCCCAAAATTCCCGGCAAGGATGATATCACCGGCGAATCTTTGGTGCAAAGACAGGATGATTCAGTAGATACATGGAAGCAGCGTCTCAACAAGTTTGAGGAAACCAGCAAGGCGCTCCTTGAGCATTATGAGCGCAAGGGCTGTCTCTGGCGTGTTGAGGGCAACACCAGCGATGAAATTACCCCACAGATTTACGCCGAGGTCGAGCGCAAGTTCTGCTAGAGACGCGATTCTCGGCGGATGTTTTGTGCTCTTGCATATTTTTACTTCACCACCTGTATTATTTCCATATATGTTTGGACTCAAAGGAATTTCGTTAGCTTACAGGCCTGGACTATGGAGGCCTTGCCCTGGTCTTAACCGGGCCGATAATGATTATTAAGTATAATATATATACATTATACAGGAACAAGCTAGAAGATATGTGGTTCTTGTAATGCAGGCACTCTATGTGGTATCATCGACAAGGAAAATAACCTCCACCAAAGACCTGGAAATATACCAACCGTCCTCGCAAAAGACAAGGAAACCAGATATATACCCACGGACCATTATTTTTTATCTTCAAGTGTCGGTTCACCCATTCCCATCCGTGTCTTATAAGCCCTAGGACTTTCCCACTCATCACCCCTCCGCCGATAATCCTTCCAAAGCCCCTTTCCTTTCCGCTTCGCCCAATCTTCGATCTTTCTGTATTTGCGCTCCTTTTTCTCCCCACCAAACTCCGACCCGGATTTCGCCTCGTAAACCGTCGCCAGTCCGCGTTTGAGCATCTCGTACGACACGTCCCGACGGCGGAACGGAATCGGAAAGTCAAACGCCCGTCGCACGTATACGCTGGCCACCGCACGCTGGTACTGATCCGGACGATGAATGTAGGCTCGCACGCTGCGGTTGAGGAGGTATGATGTTAGCCAGGTATGAGCCTCGCGGGCGAATGGCTGTTCTGGGCGTCCGAAGTGTGCGCGTTCGGGGGCGTCTACACCGGCTAGACGAATAGAAACCTATAAGAAGATTGATATATGTCAATTATCTGTACTCAAGTGAAGGGGAGAAACTAAGGGAATAAAAGTTCCACGCACAGTTTTGTCCTTCAGTTCTTTCCTAGTTGTCGGGACCTTTTTCCACGGCAGCCACCCCCATCCACCAAGTCTTCCGCCGGGTGTATGGTATAGTCTGAAGCCGTCGCCATCACCGACGCTCGTAACCTGTCCATAGAGACTTCTGTTACGGAAGTGCGAAGGCGAAATACTCACGGCGTCAGGAATGCGGCGCAGAAAGCGGCGGTGGATGTACACCGCGCCTAGGATTCCGCCAGTCAATATGCATGTGGGGAAGATCGTTGACGGCTCTGTGAATGCAGCCCAGTCAATTCCATTGAGCGCATTGTTCCAATTTCTCGAGCTTGACGAAGCGGGGGTGGAGGAGGACGAAGAGGAAGAGAAAATTGAGCTTGCGGAGTGCTCATCGGAGCTCGCGCTGCGCGGCGATTCGGAAGCCCATGGCGGCCATCGCATGACGGCTGAATGATTTGAAAGGATGAAAGGCAACCCGAATGGGTTGAGGTTGGGTTGTCAGATAGATTTGTAGCAATGGAAATAGTTGGAAAAGTACTAATACCTCGGCGTTGTCGGTCAAAAGCGTATTTGTCTTGGCGGAGGATGGCCTAGGTTTATATGGTCGGAGTTACATACAGAGCATTATGGGCCTTTTTATTGAAAAGAAGCCACTGGTTGATAATATTTAAAGAACCGAAGCAGTTATTTTTACCAGTCGTCAGACAAAGAATGTCGAACAAGCTCTGTCTCTTGAAAGAACCCTGTGAGATGGATGTAGATCGGACTCCACAACGTTCCTTTATCCTTATCAAGGAAAAGTGACTGATCATTGCTAAAACCGTGGGATCATTGTTCATAGTGTACAGGTCTATCCTGGTAGTGAGTCTGAAGAATAGTATACTGTATATTCTATTATAGCATCATGACCGTCTCCCTCCCAGAAGAAGACATATACAAAGAAAACATGAGATAGAATGAAGCTCGATAAGTTTCAGCCCTTGCGCCCGAGAAAACAAAAAATAGCCATATAAATCAAAGAATGGATTCGATGAATGGTTTATCATAGACGAGTTTATTTCAAGGTCGCCGGGAGACTCGTCTTGGCCTTCGATGCGGCGCTGTTGACGGCCCCCTTCAGTTTTTGTTCTTTGATCTTCCGCAGATATGCGAAAAGAGCAATGAATAGAAGCTCCATCCTATCGTTGGTTAGTACGAGTGATGAATTTTTTTGAATGATAGATAAACATACCTCTCCTTTGTCATCATCAGCAATCCCTGTACCAGAAGTCCCTTGACGATCTGTGGTCCAATGCCCTTGAACAAGGCAAGCAGGCCTTCATTATCAACGATATAACGCATGACCTCACCGAAGCTCTTGAATGGCTTGCGGCCCGGAGGTGGCCGAGATTGAAGGCCAACCTTGGCAACAATCAAAGGCTGAGTTGCAATAGTGGCTAGAGCTTTGGACATGGCACCCAAAACTAAGATAATGATTAGCAGGATATACGGATTGACAGGGGCTATCGGCGCCACTCACGGAAAGCCTCCCAGGGCTTCAGGTTGTTCTTTCCAGGGAAAATGACGTCCTTCAATCGTTGATAGGCTCCGTATGTGATGGCTGGGTTGACAACGAGGATTAAGCTAGCCTTGAGACCTCTCCACAAGCCGGACCAGCCATCTTCACTGTCGATAACCTCCTTTCCAGTTTCAATCAAACCCTTCTTATCATCCTTAGGTTGTGTCTGTTGTCTTGTCGTAATAACAGCGACCGGAATTGTGAATATTTGGGCGACTGCGCCCGCGACTGCACCCAGACTGAGCTCAATAGCAGTACCGGGGGGCTTGGGTGTTCGGTTCGATGCCATGTAGATAGTCCGGACGACGCTGTACCAGTAGAAGTACGCAAAGTTGGTGGATGCAACCCCTAATAACGATCCTGCAATACCAGAGTACAGGCCACTGACACCCTCGCTTTCCACAATCTTATTGATAGCATCTATGGTCGATTCATAGTGAGGGTCTTTTGCACCGTCGTTTTTCGAGTCGTTTGCGGCTTTCACTTGAACTTGGAGTTTCGTCTTGACCCTGCAGATAGAAACGACAAGTTAGCCTGCGAATTCCACCTGATTCATTGGGCACGACTCGTCACATACAAGTCCAGGGGATACACTGCAGCATTAGCAAGAACTGCGCCAGTTGCACCCGCAACAGCGCTACCCCAAGGCGAAAGCGGCTTTGATTGACCAGCCATTATTTATAACAAGGCAATTTGCCTTAGTGATAATATATAATTAGGTGAGGAAACGTAGTAAGAAGAGCCCCGTAGGGACTGAAAAGACCGGCCTCTAAAAAAAAAAAAAAAGCCGGGCGGGGTCCTAAGGGTGCCAACTAAAAGCGCACGGCTTCAGAGGAAGACAGGAGAAGATCAATGATTTTGGAAAAATAATGAAGGAGAAAGAAAGGAGAGAGAACGACGGAGAATATGCCAACGAGATCACAAAGAAAGCTGGCACACGGCGTGAAGGAAACAGAGTCCTCGCAGTATTACTAGTAGCAGGTAGATTTCCCAGATCAGAGCACCTCGGCGCAGCCGATCACCGGATGACGAAAGGAACCGAGGCATCTTGTCGGCCATTTGCACCAGCCGACCCTTCCACTGACATTCACAGTCTCCATTCCCGCCTCTCGCCGCCGACCTGCATCATCAATCCTGACTAATTAACTGGATATTGGGGTCATTTGAAACTCAAAGTGAAGGTCCTGATTGCACTCTAATTGGTATCTATCCCATATCGTCATCACTTGGCTGGAATTGACCTCGGAATTTATCTCAACACACTCGGAATTATCCAGCTCGGAGAAATCACGGGGCTCGGATAACCTAAGCAGCAGCACTATGTCTGTTTGATAGCTAGTGTTGTTGCTCAACTGGTGTCTGTACGACCTTTGCGGGGACAGACCCCAAAGTGTGACAGTGGCGATCCTAGTCGCGCATCCCTCGATTCATAACTGCCGTGGTCATCGGGGTCAGAATGTCGAATCCCGGCATTTCGATGCAGAAGTCCTTACTTGCTCAGGCTTTGGTATTTAGCTTCTTCTTCCCCCCCTTATCTCAGATCAGCGGGGTTCTTCTGACTAACTAGTAGCCAGAAAGCCGAACGGGATGTATCCACTGCTACGTCTCAGACACAGGCTTTGGAGGCTGCTATCAATGCGACCGAACACTATATGAGAGCTTTGAAATTGACTACTACCCCGAAAGACAAGCAGAAATTGGACGCAAAATGCAAAGAATTGCTTACCAGAGCAGAGAGGATCAAGGAGACCAAGAACTGGAAGTCCACAGCAGGCGACAACAATGCGCCCGGGCTACGGACACCGGTATCAACACGAAAGCTCACAACCCGTGAGGAAATCATTCTTCTCGAAGGAGCAAAACTGAATGGTTTTATTTTCCCACCATGGGTCAACTCCCCCAGCCCAGAAGAATTCGAGCAGGAGCGGGGACACAGGCTGTTTACGTATGTCTGAAAAATCATAGCTATTGCTGTTGCGAGTTTGTAATGAAGACATGTTCTGACTGGAATTAGAGATGAACCCGATCTTCACCTTTCTAGTCTACAAAGAAAAATATTTGGGGGCTGGAAAAGACCCCGAGACCTGCTGCTTGAGATTGTGGAAGACAAGGACGTGAAAATCCCGGTTATGGCCGTTTCGGGAAAGACTGATCTCGTACAAGATGTTTTGACAGACTGCTCGGTTGTTGCGAGTCTCTGTGCCACAGTATCAAGGGCTGAGCGTGGCTTGGGCAAGGTATGGTGCTCCTGTGCTATTGTGGTTCTTTGCGTGGCTAATGAAACTAGCATCTTCTCCCAGTGATCTACCCCTGCCAAGACAAAGAGGTAGATTCCATGCTTTCACCTTCTGGGAAATACATCTTTTGTTTCTATTTCAACGGGTGTTTTCGGAAGGTTGTCATAGACGATCGGCTACCGTCGTCCAAAACTTCACGATCACTTCATGTGATTGACCGAAATAACCCCAATTTTCTGTGGCCTGCCCTTGTAGAAAAAGCGTACCTGAAGCTCCGTGGAGGATATGATTTCCCAGGAAGCAATTCTGGAACCGATTTGTGGGTCTTAACAGGTTGGATACCCGAACAAGTGTTCCTGCATCATGAGGATGTGACTTATGAACAACTCTGGAAGCGATTGTTCAAAGCCTTCCACTATGGTGATGTTCTGTTGACTATTGGCACGGGGAAACTCACTGAGAGGGAGCAGCAAGGACTGGGCCTAGTAAGTGAACATGACTATGTTATCCTGGAGATGAAAGAGTCGCAAGGACGTCGCCAAATGCTGGTGAAAAACCCCTGGGCTGGAGAAGAGCCTGTGCATAGAGCCACCGATTTTAGATCTGAATCGGCAGAGCAAGCGCATGACTTAATGTCCCTCGCCCCGGGAACCTTTTGGATGGACTTTGAAAGAGTCGGTCAGAATTTTGAGAATCTCTACCTCAACTGGAACCCGGGACTGTTCAAGCACCGCGAGGATATCCACTTTACGTGGGATCTTTCCAGTGGAAGAGGCATCACGGGCTGTTTTGTCAAGAACCCTCAATTCGCAATATCCACTGAAATGGGAGGTACCGTCTGGCTACTTCTCGGCAAACATTTTAGAACGAGTGAGCGAACTCGATCTCCGATCTCTAGCCATTCGTTGCCAGAGAATGGAGAATCGGGATTCATAAGCATATATGTCTTCAAGGCAGACGGAAAAAGGGTCTCTCTAACGGATGGTGCTCTCCATCGTGGACCTTATGTGGACTCACCCAATACCCTCATGAGGCTTGAGATGCCTCCCAAGACGACTTACACTGCAGTGATCTCAGAACAATCGTTGCCCTCCTTGAGCCAAAGTTTTACATTATCTGCCTTTTCCACTTCCCCTGTGCATCTTGCTCATTCGAAAGACAAATATACGTGCGTGACCAAGAACCATGGGAGTTGGTCACTTTCGACAGCGGGCGGTAATGCGGAATCTGCTCGTTATTCCTTCAACCCGCAATTCGGCCTCAAGATATCCAAACAGACAGATTTGTCTATCCTGCTGGAATGCTCTGAAACAGAAATAGCCATCCATGCCAAGCTGTTCTGGTCGAATGGCAAGCGCATATCAAGAGTACAAAGCCGCGACATCATCGGTGATAGTGGTGACTACCGTCGTGGCGGTGCTCTTGTCGAGGTGAAGGCTTTAGATAAGGGCATATATACTATTGTCTGTTCTACCTTTGCTCCGGATCAACTTAGCCGATTCACTCTTTGGGTTTCTTCCAAAATCCCGTGTGAAGTAAAACCACTTGCGCCAGAGTCAGCAGGACGGCGAGCGGTGATTTCGGACATTGGTGTTCTACCTCCAGGGAAGGACAGAATGCTGGCCCCCTTGCAGGTGCCGCGACTGACACGGATCAAGCTTATTGCGCGGAGCAGGCTGTCCATCATTGGGAGTCGTCCTGTTGGGCCTTCACCGGTGCTGATGACTGTAGAACTGGGCCAAGGTCCATACAAAGAGATCATGGCAACTTCGGAAGATGGAGCTCATAGCGATGCGATATCTGGAATCCGGGTTGACGACTTTGACTTACAGCCGGGACTTGAACACAGCGGTGGAGTTTGGATTGTCATTGAACGGATTGGAGGACTTGGTGGACAGGTCGAGGATCATTTTGAAGTCGAAGCTTTGGCTGAGGAACGAGTTGAGATTGGGGAATGGATAGTTGAAGATGCTTGAGGATATGTTTTATTGTTTTGAGGATTCCATTCCCCACCGTTCTATGACTAATGATAAATAATGACAGATGGATTGTGTCGAGAGACACAATAAGGAATTACTATTCTAGAGTAGAATATGCAATAATATACATGTCTACTTCCATTAATTCATGTATGAATGAAATTAAGATTTTTTTTTTAAAAAAATATGAAACTGTTCGTTCGCATCCTAAAAACGGCACGCATTCGCTGTTCTCCGCGGCGCTCGGCACAGACGCCGATCCCCAAGCAGAGCTCCAACGTCATCCCGCTTTGAAAGAACATCCCTCCTCCACCTAAACAATTGCAGCCCCTCATCCAAAAAGAGCTCCTTATTAAACCGACTTCATGGCAAGCAATATTCCTGCTGGTTTAAAGTCTGCCGATATCGGGCGTTTTGCCGTTCGGGCAGCCCAGGTCGAACGGGCAAAGCCTGTTATTGCATATTGGTGTGAGTATCGTGCGAGCCAGTTGTGATTGTGTGGGACGAAATCTAATGTGTGGTTTATGACCGTGGCAGGCAATTTCTGGATTGTGAATCAGATTATCGAACGAGGTCTTCATTCTGCCGATGATGAAATCAAACTCTACACGACGACCCTCGTGGACAAGCTGGAACAAGTACGTTTAGTCGATCACCCGACCGGCCTGTGATTCGGTTTTCTAGGTCACTGACATCTATACCACCTCAAGTTCAAAAGTGATCATACCGATAATGATACTGTGATGGATAATGTTGCTGCGAGTGCCTACGTGGAGCAGTTTGGTCAGGAAGTCTTCAATCGCGCAGAGGCAACCATGAAGGCCAACAAGGTTACTAGGTTTGCTCTTACCGTCCTTGAAGCTCATTGTAGATCGGTCAATTGATAATCGCATAGGCAAACGGCAGATACATTCCAAGCCGCAGCTACGTTTCTCGAGCTTTGTCATATCTGGGGCCCACCGGACCCTGAAGTCGCGGCGAAAATCAAGTTTGCAAAGTACCATGCGTTGAGAATTGCGAAGGCGATCAAGGCTGGAGAAGACCCCAATGATTCGAATCCGGTCATACAAGAGGAAGAGAAGGGAGAGTTCGATCCGGATGCGCAGATTATTGATGAAGCTGCTTTGCAGCAGCCGTCGGTGGAAGATGTTCCCGATGAAAATGACAGCGTTCAACGACGACTGGCACAACAGTCGGCTTTTGATGAATCACTGCATCCTTCAAGAGCATCCTCTATCCCCCCGCAACCCCCTGCCACTTCTGGGCGCAATATGGCGCCTTCACCCGGTCAAAATATGGATATCGACACCGAACAGGGCCCGGCGCTGAATCTCCCGTCGGCGCCAGAGACACTTGGATCTCCCTCTACACAAATCCCAGATCTTCCTGATACGCCCGCAAATCTGGGCGCGCCTCGTTCCTCGAATCCTTATGAATCCTTCCAATCTTTCCCTCCGCCATCAGCGCAGCCTCCCAGCCCACCAGCTGTCTCTCACGACCCGAGCTCCTTTTATAACCAACCCAGTGCCAGCGTACCTTTCGCAAAACCTCCAACACCTGCTCCTGTTGTACAACCGACGCCTCAACCTGCCCGTATACCAGTGGCAGCCCCCGCCCCAGCCCCGGCATATGGTGGACCGTCGAATTCGCAACCGCTTGACGACAACACGATTGCTCTGGCCCAGAAACACGCCCGCTGGGCTGTTTCTGCATTGACATTTGATGATGTCAATACAGCAATCAAGGAACTTAAAAATTCATTGCGCCACCTTGGTGCGGAGTGATGGTTCAACACCTCCCTACTCTACCTTTGCCTTGATCGCTTTGGGCACACCAGGTAACAATAGGTCTTGTATATTCTTTCTAGTTGCCGGAGCCTGTGGTTTGTTCTTGTTGCTGGATCAGAGAGCGTGTTTCTGTTATTGTTCTGTAGGCTCTCTATTGCTCACATGCCAATTATGATGATATGATAATATGTTCCCTTTAAGCAGTGATGACTGTCCTATCTCTCATATTTACTACACTCCAGCCTTTCCTCAAAAGTTGATTCTGAGACCTGATATATCAGTTCAATGCTACTTTCTACACAATTGTACAAGTACTGAGGGCAGATGGAAATAGGCCAAAGGATCTTTCTTTATCTGTTACTTCAACTCATTCTATTCACCGCAAGGTCATATTCCAGGCCAGAAGCTTTGTAAAGTGGAGTGAAGGAGAGGTGAATCTTTCAACACAGGTAAAGGCGTAGCCTCAGTTTGAGGCAGCCCAACTAACGACCCCTCAGCATTCACTCTCCAATATTTCCCCTCCCACAACACCCAGCAGCGTCCCTTGACTTTATCTCTCGACTTTTTCCCTCTTCTGCCTCTGTCTTTCTACACCTACCCATCCTCATCTGTACCACTGAACTCACAAATTCCTTCTTCTACACTGTAGCGTCCAGTCCAAAACGCCAGAAAAAACAAAAACCAACAACAAAATGAGCAACAGAAACTCGCAGCGCTTCCAGGCACGAGAAGCCACCGCGGCACCACCCAGCAACTCTCCACCCCAAGGAATAACAACAAACCCACTAAAGGCATTCCTCGACGAGGGCACGCTGAACACGAAAAAAACCTTCCGCAACTTTACGACCTTTTTGGACCTGAAGCATAACTACCACAATGAATTTTTGTCTACGGTTTGGGATCATGTTGAGATGCAGGGATACACGTGGAAGGATCTCGCAGAGCATGAATCTGAGCGGAAAGCGTGTGCTCTTGGCTTTTTGAGGGTGCATGGGAAGAAGTATTGGGGCACGGATGCGAATCGGAGGAAGTATTTGATGGCGGATTCTTTGCTTGATCCTGATGCTCTTTATATGTATCCGGAGAGGAAGGAAGAGTGAGTTTTTGGTGGTTCGGGGAGAAGTTTTTTGTTTTGTCGTACTGATATGGTGTCGAATAGGTTGACTCGTACGCTTGTGATCTTGTTGGAAAAGAAGGCCAAGGCCAAGGTTAAGGATCACAGACAGTCGTTGGTTACGGTTAGTGGTCGAGTCGAGACAAGTCCTCTTTCAACTTGATGTGCTAACAGTAGGACTATAGGAGAATAATGATACTCTTTCATCTCCTTCAAAATTTCGTGGCCTTCCAACACCGACGCCCGCTTCTGATCTGCTGAAGAAACCGCAGCCTCGATATCCCTCTAACTTCAACACCCCCAGCCTCTCCGAGAATGGAAGAAGCAGGAAGAGAGACCGGGAGCCATCCGAAGACCTGGGAACCCTGTTTGAGCGATTCAATCCCAAAAAGGAGGTCTCTTCAACTCGTTCTCTTGGTCGAGGAAAGTCCGTAGGCCCTGGTGATCGGATCATCCGTCCTTTCAGCTCTATCGCACTTGACGATACACGGGGTAGATCGGTCCCTGCCAAGAAGAGACGGACTGAGGAGAATGATGACGTGGTCATCCTGGACAAGCCCGTGATCCCTAACCTGAATGGCCAGCTCTCAGACTCGTCCAATTCCAGCACCGAAGATGTCCAGGAGATCGAGACCGTCGAGAAGATCCCCGTCGATCTGCATCACTGTCACGATAAGACCAAGTTCCTGGTTACCGCCACAACGCAGCAGGATATGGCCCCGGTCTGGGTCTTGTTCCAGCGCTTTGACACGGCTTCAGCCTTCATGAATTGTATGGTGGAGGAATGTGGACTCCGGGAATGGGATCCTAGTGCGCAGCTGAATGCCGGGATTTGGGCCAGTCCCGTGAAGGCCGCATCGGTCAAGTTTGAGTGGTCCGGCTTTTACATCCGCGTGCGCACGGGGGTGGATAAGGACTGGAACTTTGTGATGAGGGAGCTCCAAAAGGCCTGGAAGAAGGACGCGGGCGCGGAGAACGTCCATGCGGCTTTCCGGATCAGTGTGATGCTGCATGTGGTGTGATTGACCATTAGTACCCTTACAGTACAGTGAAGCAGTACCGAGTGCACAGGTCAAAGGGGAGACATTGCTGGGATTTGTCATTTGGACAGGGAAGGAGGAGGTTAAAAAAGATGAAAAGAAAAGAAGAAAATAAAAAAAGAAGAGGAAGATTGAACAAAGGTACTATGTATCTGGAATAGCGTACGGTGATAAGCTTGACGACTAGGATAGCCTTGCATCCAACAATCCATTCGCCTTGTCTGATAATAACCTATTTTCCCTTGCGCATGAACCATGGGCCGATCATCCATGGGACAGAATGTAAATCATCCACGGGCGATAGGAAGTCAAGGCAAGCCGAGGCTTGAAGCTGATTTGACGTCGGGAAGCCATTAGCCAGCCAGCACAGCACCATTTGAGATCGATGTTGTGCAGTTTGTGATCGATCAATAATTGCCCTGGGTGTTGTTATATTTTCTTATTCCTGCCTTTCGTGTCCCGGTTACCGGGACACGCTCAACCACGACTACTGCTGTATAGAGTAAAGACGATGCGGGACGAACCGGAGCGTTGATGAGGACGGGCATGGCGAGTGTCGATCTTGCAACCAGAGGCAAAAAAAGAAGGCGAGATTAGTGAAAATGAAGAAGATAATATTAATTAAGTCTCCATATCACCATTTCCAGAGACTTCAATAGTACCACCCGATATGGAGCGGTGCTATGGGACGATCTTCACGATGCTCCATCTCATTGCTCGAGTTTCATTGTCGGAGGAAACGATCTTGGGTCCCTGGTGGTCCACAACGCGGCGCTTGGCAGGGGAAAAAGCGTAGTAATTGTGGGTTTGAATGATGAGAAAATAATAAATCACGATGGTGATGATGGAAATTGCTGATCAGAAATGGGATTTCTGTTGTGGAGTGGGCGAAATTTCCTAGAGTGGCGCTAACTTTGCGAGAGAGGGTCGATTGATTCCTCCGTTGGGCCGTCGGTAATGGTAATAATGGGCAATGGGAGATAGATAGATGATGATGATGTGGCTGGTGGAAGAGGAGGGAGATAGTATGGGTAATTCGGTGATGATCGGTGGAAGACCGGCAGTAGAGGAGATGAAGCCATTCAGAATCAGAATTCAGCCATGTTCGTCATTCGAAAAGAAGCATCGAAGAACAGCGGCGGAAGCGTCGAGAAAACCCAGTGGTTTGGGTCGAGCCAGAGAGCGGGCAGCCAACACATCATCTATCTCTCTCTTAATTATTTACGAGTTATATATTCAAGAAGTGAAGCAGAGGATAGTAATTGCAACATCCGAGTGCTGCTGTTTCAACCGGTTAGTTTCGCAGCCTGATACGCACCGTTCATCAAAGCGTCTTTTAGTCCGAACGAAAGAATCTCCCCAATCTCTCTCTCTCTTCCTCTCCTTCCCTCTCTTTCTTCTCTTCATCTTCATCCCCTGTCTTCTTCTTCCTTTCCTGCGTATTTTATAAACCCAAAAGACAAGAATCCCTCGCATCATAGCATCAGCATCGTTTATCCTCTCCATCTTTATCTTCTCCATCGCATTCCGTCTCTCCTTTTCCCCCTCCCCCTTTTCTCTGCTCCCCGCATTTCTTCATTGAACTGGATTGGGTGCGGGGTGCAAATTCGACCACCACGCTGTTTCTAGTCGCCTCTTGCAAATTTCTCTGGTCGAATCTATCTGCATCTTAATCTATTTTTCGCATTATCGCAGTTCATCATGGCTGGTGACAAGCCCGCTGTTTTGATCGTCGGAGGTTTGGGTGAGTACACCGTCCGAAAATATCTTTTTCTCGTATTCAGGGAAGCAAGAAAATTTTCTAATTGCTTTATTGGATTGCAGGATTCATCGGTCGTCATCTCGCTCTGTACATTCACGAAAACAATCTCGCATCCGAAGTCCGACTGGTCGACAAGGTTTTGCCTCAACTGGCCTGGTTGGCCCCCGAATTCGAGGAGGCCTGCTCGAAAGAAAAGTTTGTTCAGGCTGATGCCAGTCGGGAACGTGAGTCTTTCACCCCTGCTTATCTATTCTGAGTGCGATATGCTTACTCTAGGGTCCTACAGAACACTTTCCCCGGATATTCGACCGGGCCAATGGAGAACAGTTCGACTATGTGATCAACTGTGGTGGTGAAACCCGGCATTCGCAACCAGATGACGTCTACGAAGTCCGCAGTTATAATCTTACCGTTGCCCTCGGTCGGGAGGTTGCCCGACGAGGTATCAGTTCTTTTGTTGAATGCTCGACGGCCCACGTCTACAAGAGTGGATCGACCCCCCGGAAAGAAGACGATAAACTCCAGCCTTGGCACGGCTTGGCCAAGTGGAAGTTGAAGGCTGGTGAGGAGCTGCAAAAGATTCCCGGTCTCAACTACACTCTTCTGCGCCTACCCCACGTTTACGGTGAATATGACCCTGGCTACTTTGCCATGGCTGTCTGTCTTGCCCGCGTGCACTTGGACTTGGAGAAGGATCTGGAGCTGCTGTACACCAAGGATCTGAAGATCAACACCCTTTACGTCAAGGATGCCGCCAGTGCTTTGTGGAAGGCGGCCGAGTGGAGGGCTAGCAAGGGCAATGATGCTTCCATCCCCATTGCGTTCAACGTCGTTGACCATGGCGATACCCGCCAAGAACACGTGGCCGAGGCACTGGACGCTGTCTTTGGACTGAAATGCGAGTTCCTGGGATCTCTGGTGTCACAGTTTGCTAAGATGAACATGGACGACGTTGTGGATGACATGAACGAGGTGAGCTTGCAGACTTGGGCAGAGCTGGTTGAGAAGAAACAAATCCAGCGCCCGGGACCCATCGGTCCGTTCCTCGAGAGAGACGTTCTCAAGGACCAGGACATGTGCCTCGACGGTACCCTTTTCGAGACCACCACCGGCTGGAAACCCTCTCGGGAGGGATTCAACGCAGACAGTGTCCGGGCCATGGTGGAAAGTTACAAACGAATGGGCTGGTGGCCATAAAAACGTACTTGCATCGCCTATTCTGAAAATTGCATCTTTTGGCTGGACCCATCATATATATTAAAGAAAAAAAAAAAAGAGCAAAAAAGAGCATGGTAGCAACCGACCACGACCCATTCATGAACCGTCATATATCAACCACACAGCACGATCCGATCGATTCGACCTCTTCAGTTATATGTCCCAGGTGACCAGGGCAGACATACAATCAATCAATTCCACCACACCCGTCCGTCAACCAATCTCCACGCCTGGTCAACCACTCTGTAATCTATAATTGTTCCTTCTGTCCGCGTCACTTAGCATTGATACACTTTGTGCCTGCCCATGTTGTGGTCCTCTTCACTTCTTTATATCCTTGTTTTCTTATTTTCTTATTTCTTACTTTCCCCTTCTTTTTGGATCTCATTTTCTGATTACGATTCTCTCTGCATGCATCTTTTAGACTTGAATACAACCATCTGCAGAACGAGCTTGAATATCCCTTATGCATGGTTTTCCTTTATTTCTGATTTCTTTTTGTATTGCAAATATAATCTTCGAGTTTGAGTATATATGCAACTCTTTCTTATCATTCTCAAGTTTTTCATTTTTCATTTCATTTCATTTCATTTTTCTCGCATAAGCGGCGAGGTATGACAGCACTCGCGGCATGAAGCGCATGGCCGTGATAAATGACATTTTTACATTTCCTGCTGGCGTTCTGTGAACAACCTTGAGCATATAGAAGTTAAGGTCTACATTGGATATTTTGCTTACTTGCTGGACAATATCAAGTTAAGACTCATTCTCTCATTCTCATTCTCATTCAACTATACATCTGCACTACATAAGTATTTCAAAAAAACACAAACACAGAAACGTAGGTAACAGACATGAAAAGCATCATACAAGATGTCCTAAATCAACCAACAACAGCCATAGTATCCTTCCTGCAGCTTTCAAAAACCACCCCCTCATCACCCATCTTCTCCAACGCCTGCTTAACCCACCTCTCGGCCTTTTCATAAACCAATTCCCAAATACTCTTCAAATCACCGTTTTTGATACCCAGATATCCCATCGCAAGCAGCGTAGCGATAAATGTAGCCTCATCACCCTGGGGGAATGCAGAATCGTCGACAAGCTTGCCGTTCTCTTGAAAGAGCTTGACTAGGGCCGTCTTTGCGGCGGGATTCAGCTCGAGGATGGTGAAGAAGGCATCAGACCATTCCCAGGATCCCTCGAAGGTTTGGAGGTTGATGAGGGCGCGGACTTTGTCTGTGGGTGTTTCTGGTGCTGGTGCTGGGTTGTTGGGGGAGTTGGGAGTGTGAGCAGGTTGTCCGAATAGACTTCCTGAAGTGGGGGTGGGAAGTGAGCGTGGGCCTGCAAAGAGGCCTCCAGAGAATGTATTTGTGTTTGTGTTTGTGTTTGCGTTTGGGTTGGTGCTGGGGTTTGTGCCACCGAATAGTGATGAGCCTGTGTTGGTTGGGTTTGCCAGTTCAAATTGACTGCTTGAAGTGTTTGAACTGGGGGCTGGGGGGTGGAGCTGGGCTTGCGCTCCCAAAGAGGCTGCCTCCAGTGGATGTGTTGGTGTTGGTGTTGGTGTTGAGGTTTGTGCCACCGAATAGTGAGACTTGAGGCTTTTCGAACGGTTTTCCTGAATTGGGGGATGAGGTTGTGTTTCCAAAGCCTCCTCCGGAAGGTGTATTTGCATTTAAACCTCCGAAGAGACCTCCAGAGGTTGTGCTTGTGCTGGGAGTTGGTTTGTACATATAGCATGAGCTAGTAGGGGGTAATGCATAGCTGGGTTGACCGAATGATGAACTGCCGAATAATGAACCCCCAGCAGGTTGACCAAATGACGGAATACTAGCAGGTTGACCAAATGACGGAACACTAGCAGGTTGACCAAATGATGCAACACTAGCAGGTTGACTAAATGGTGAACTACCCGAGTATGAGCCAAAAGCAGGTTTGTTAAATGATGAACCAGAGCTTGTGCTGGAGGCAGGGGCAGCAGGTTGATCGAATAAGGAACTATCTGAGGATGAGTCGAAAATAGATTTTCCGAACCCTGCACCACCAGCGCTTTGCTTTCCGAACGGATTGGAGGTTGGGGTTGCACTCCCGAATTGTTCACCACCGGCAAAGCTGAATGGGCCGGGACCTCCAAATCCACGGGAGCTGAAACTGGCTTTTCCAAACTCGGTAGACTTTAAATCTGCAAAGGATGCTCCAGGCCGCCCGAATGACGATCCACTAGGAGCAAAAGCAGCTCGTCTACCCGGGGGCGGCGCAGTGTTACTGGCATTGCCCATTGCAAACCGTACTTCAGGAGTTGTACCACCAGGCGGAAGTGAACCCGGGCCTGCAATGGAAGGTGATTTCTTCGCCTTCTTCTTGATGGATGACGATTCTGGCACCTGGGTCTGCTCAACTGAAACGGGGTTCGACTCGCTCTTTTCGTCAGTCTCTGATGGGTTTTCAGGGTCGTCTTCCAATGCCACGAAAGAGCAGTATTTCCCGGTGACTTGGAACTTGATACCGAGACGTTCGCATTCACGACGGGCAATCTGCCGCTTCGTGTTGGTGTGCAGGTGCTTGAGAGGGACTCCGTTGAGTTTGGCGTCGACGAGCCAGCCGTGTTCCTCTTCGAGTTCGATGACGGCCTTGCGGGAGGCGAGCTGATGGATGGTTTCGCTCTGGCCGATGTCTGAAATGGGGATGTCCAAGAGCAGCGGGCCCTGCTTGGAGGTGGCATGGAATGCGACTGACTTCGGGACTCGATCGGAAGACTGGGGGTCCAGGAGAATGTAGACGGTGGTCCTGATGAACGGATACAAAGGCGGAATCTTGTGCGGTGCTTGGATGGCTTTCGGTGGGCGAACGTCGGGAATTTCCTCAGGCTGAATAGCTCCAAGACCAATGTCGGGTTCCTTGAAATCGTCAATGAAGAGGGAAATGGGGGTTTGTGTATCTTTTTGAGGGTTTCCTATTGGAATTTCCGGGGATTCCTTTTCTTTTTCATCGGCCAAGGATTCAATTGACAGTGTCTCAGTGTCGGATGTGAGGACTTCAAAGTCGTAATCTGAGTCTTCATACTCAACCTTCAGCTTGTAGTCGTAGATATGAGGAGTCAAGGCACCCTTGAGCATCCGAACAACCTTTCTATCAAGCTCCTCATGGGCTATCACAGACTGGGAGAATCCATTTCCTGCTCTAGCGATGCCCTCGATGAGGGAGTGCGATGCGGAATTGCCAATCCCAAGAGAAAAGAAACGCGCGCTGTTGTCGGCAGACTTCTCCCGGACAAAGCTGAACATTGCTTCTTGATTCCGTATCTGTCCATCTGTGAGTATCAGCACCTCGAGCTCCCTGTCGCCCATGCGGCTTTGGACAGCCGCCTCAACGGCACCTTGCATTTCCGTGCCACCCATGTTAGCAAAGACATTGTCGACAAATGTGAGGGCATCCTTCAAACTGGATGCATCGTAGGCTCTACTACTCTCCCACAAGAAGGAATGGTAGTTGCCAAATGAGCAAATATTGAAGCAAACCCCGACAGGCAGGGATTTCAAAAAGATTCTGAGCGCGGATTGCAGGCTCTGTATCTTGTCTTTCATACTGCCACTTCGATCAAGGACAAAGATCAGCTCTGGTTGAATCGGCGGCAGACTGAACTTGGGGACAAGAGTCACCATCAGCGCTCGCTGGCCGGGGATGGTGGGATGCGACTCGAGCAGGGCTCGAGGCGAGTCAAGTCCATCCGCCCTAACGAGGAGGACAAAATCGCGTTCCAGCAAGGCATCTTCTTTAGCTATTTTCAGACTGGCAGATGCTTGTGATGGCTCGAAAGCAGAGCCTTCCTCCTGCACCGAAGAGATACGGCCCAGGGAGACTTTTACCGGATGACTTGGAGACTGCAGCTCTCGGATGACGGATGATTTCTCCATCAGCACATCAGCCGTGATAGAAATGCCTTGTAACTGTGCGGGTGAGCCACGGGATGCTACCCAGTCGTCCATGCCACCAAGGACATTACCATAACGAGGGGCGATAGTATTAGGAATCGTGTAACGAGTTCCATCTGTCTGGGCATCCTGCTTAAGATCCCCGACAAAGGTGATGTCCACTGTGACTTTCTCTCCAGCTGGAATGTTGCCCAGTCTGATAGAGAAGCAATCAGAAGCACTATTTGAATGATCCAGGATGCTGGCTAATTTATTCTCAGACACGGCGTCTTGATACTCGACGTTGGCCTGTTCTTTTGTCTTGACCTGGCTGTGCAGGACTCGACTACCCACCTGACATTTGAAGCCTACCACACTTACTCCATCATAGAGGGGGAATTCATAAGAGACCTCCTCTAATGATCTGCTGGATGGGTTGATAAAAGTCTGGGTGAGGGTGGTGCGCGCAGTCGAAGACAAAATTGTCGCATGGGCTTTGAGGGCGACTTGGGGGAGATATTCCCACCGGTATTGGAAAAGATAGCGACAACCACAAAAAACTGACATGATGAGTGTAATAATATTATTTATGGGATAGAAAAATGAAAAGAGAAAAGAGAAAGAAAAAAGAGAAGAAGAAGAGGTTGAAAAGGGGTTTAATATGAGTTGACCGTCTAGGCTACACAGCCTGCGGAGGGGAAAAATCCGACGATTGCCTGAGCCACAGAAGGCAGCACCGTCAATGGCTGAATGTCCGGATCATCATGAATATTGTCGATTATTATAAGATAGTGTTATTATTATTATTATTTATTTATTTATAATAATAATAATAATTGTGAGCCACTATTGAGAAATTAGATGTATGAATAACCATAAAGGTGTTATGCTTAATTCATCCAACTGTGCGAGAGACATATAGTACTCACAAGTCCATGTCGTTATTCCAGATGCATAGCCCCAATGGCCTGATAGACAACATCCATCGAACTGCTGCGCTGTATACTCTATGAGGTATACTCGATGACCTTTATAATACTCCATTTATCCAGATCATGGTCCCCCGATATGAGATACGTTCCAAACGAGAGGGCTTCTATGTCGTACGAGTGTGAATCGTTCCAAACACAAAAGATCGCACCATCCAATGCTACCCGGCAAACTCGGTGGTTGTCAACCACTTATATCAGATTCATCGCCTGATATGGCACCCGAAGATACTGTAGAGTATCTCACACTATGCCTGCACCCGCATTCTAGGTTGTGTCTCCAAGGGATTTCCCAGTCTTCGATCCAGCGGTAGCGCACCATCGGTATCGCTTGATAAGTAGGGATGGAGCCGTCGAGACCTGTATTCCAAGTATCCTCATCGTGGAAGCAGCTTATGATCGTCTCATGGTTTGTGGGGTCAGGGTCCGGTTCTCGTTCGAAGGAAAAAGCTGGCTGGGGCTTTAAAGCTAGTCCAACGCAGGGCGCGCGAGGACTGTTGCCCAAGGCAAAATGTGTGATCCTTCTGGAAAATGTTCCTGGAAGAACTTGCTGAGTACGTCTCAATAGAACCCCCCCAATTCTTCTTTGCTCTCTTTTTCACCGGCCTTGAAGTCTTGGACGTGCAGTTTCGAATTTCTGCAACCCGCACCACGTTCTGGCCATTGCAGAGATGCTACCATACAAGCGGGAGATCGTGGTCTCTTCTAGCAGCGATTCCTCGATGTAGTTTACCTCCCCTGTATTAACACCCTAGAGTGAGGCAAACTGTCACGGCAAGAACTGTCTCGCTGGAGTCGGAGACGCCACTTTTCACTGCGCCAGTCTTTCCCTCCGGTTCAGTGTAGAGAAAGAAAGAAATCAGTCAGCCAGTACCCCTCCTCCACATTTTTGTTGTCGTACTTTTGGCATGCAAGGAAGCTGTTCACTTTACTTTTTGGTTAGCTGAGTCTCAGGCGTCAATATCATGACATTCTCAAACTATTGTTAGCGAGTATGAGACTGAGACACTGAGGGCTGATCGCGCGCGAAAATTCCCTGGGGGATACCCCTGCGTTACAATACTAGCTGCTATCCCGAACGCAGAACTGCATTATGAGCTACCATACTCTCCTCATCGCTCAAGACCGTGCAGAGGACTTAATGCGACATGGTCGAAGTCGGTCTCACCGACGGTGACGTAGCGCGGCACTCGCGAGGAGATTCCCGGCTGTGTGATTTAAACGCAGTGTGACATGATTGTCCAGGCTTCCAGCCGAGCCAGGAGAGCTGGAGGGGAATAAAATGGATTGGATTGCTGGTCTGCCTGGGCTGGCGGGCTGGACTTGGAGACGGACACACACCACAACCCACGTCCCACCGTGGCGTCGACCGAGATTCAGAAGCGGGAGAGAACTGGATCGTCGCTTCAGCTGAAAGAACATGAGTTGAAGAGATGGAGAAGCTGGATGTGCCCACTTGGTTAGGTTTGTTTACGATGTGTGGTGGGCGGTATGGAATGGTAGGGCTGGAATTTTGATAGAACAGTATGTAATTATGGTAATACTATAATACCGAGATGATACTGTGTAACCATACCACGGGACAAAGTTTAACTTTGGTTCGCGGGTCGGGTCTGCTGTGGATACTTAGATTTCGGTAGCCAATCATACTGCTTTGGAAAACGTCTCCAGACAATTCCGTTTTATTCAATATTTCAGTAGTTACCTGAGAGTCCGTACAGCTGAATACCCCCAATACAAGATGTGCCTGTCGCCAATACAGGTTTTATTACTTTTTCTACAGGTAAAACCAGGCTAAGACTGCCCGCCGTAACCCTTAATGCTGGTAATTTTGGGAACTTGTTTGCCATTCCTTATCTTGACCATTGACTTGAGATACGAGCTTCAAGCGTGGGTTTATATCTTCCTATCCCTGGACCAATTGATCCTTGATGACTGATATATAGGAATTGTAGGGTCTGTCGAACCACTCGAGGAAGCATTTCGCCTTTTTAAGCTATGCAATCCGGCTTGGCTTCTGGTCGGAACCGGTCAGGAGGAGTTGGTCGCAAGGATCCTAGACTATGCCCAAGACCACAGGGAGCAAATTGCTCCGTTCTTGACCATCACCAGGAGCTCAGCAAATCAGGCCTCTCCAAACGTCGTGGTGCAGCCTGGTTCAGGGCTTCTAGATACCCTTCAGACAATGATGTAAACGCGCTAATTCATATTTGGTAAGGTGTAAATAGATGAGGTATCAATCTGTGTATTGTATTGTTAGGATGTACTTGGGTGTAATTTTGTTTTGAATTGACGATTGGCAATAGAATGGATGTTCTATGCTATCGGGTGTTAGATAGGTAGTACCTACTAGTGAGGGGTAATAAATAGTAGAGTTTAAGAATTGGGGATCTCATTGTTATTTCTATCCGAAAAGTATATATATGTGTTGTATGATATATTCTCAAACTTTATGCTAGATCCGCCCAGGTGGAATTTCGTCTCAACCTTCTTCGGTTGAATGATCAGTCCGACTCCCTTCTCAAACGGATTTTCGACGGTAGGGCATTCGATGGAGTCAAACGTTTGTGCCAAACGCATCAAGGTATATGCGGCTTGCGGAAAGGCAACGGCAGTGTCGGGGTCCTCTGTTGAATGGAAAATAGCTCCAGCCGGGTCGCTGTGCATGCAGAACGACACTCTTGTTCCCAACTTGTTATTCAACAAGCTCAACCCCAAGGTCGCCCCATTCTACTCGAACCTTGAAATCCCCACAGCTCTCCAGCCGTGGCCAAAGCGGCCAGTGGGTGTCCCGAAAAGAACATCCGTCAACGCCTTTGGTTTCGGTGGTACCAACGCCCACGTTATCCTGTCATCGGTCGTGATGAGAGGACCCAGGCTCGTCTCCTTGCCTTGTCCTAGAACAATGCTTCCGTTATCTCTGTGCCACCTACTTGGTGCTCTGCCCTTTCCAGTGGTGTTCGCGAAGGCCAAGAGGCTGCTTACATGAAGGCTATTGCCTCTGCTCTGGAGAGGTCTTCGGTCGAACTTGACTACCAGCAAATGTGTTTTTTCTAAAAAGAGATATACGAAGTTTTGATGATTTTATAGACGGCATGTATCATAGAGATTGAATCATTTACCTTTTTGGACATCTAAAGTTTACCTACTACAATACTTCATCCCGTAGACATTTCTCCCCATCACATTCCTTAGTTCATATAGTAAAGTCAATAATATCTAATTTGGCCCCTTGATCATCCACGATGCATCATGCACAAGAGCAACATGAGCCCCCAGTTCATCTTCTATGACTTTAATCCGAATCGTTTCTCTCGCCGCGGGGATATCTCTCTGAAGACAGGCCTTGGTGAATGCTTTTGATTAGCCCATTGAGTATTTCAGCTGAGCACCGCAGCTGAGGTGGGGCGGCGGGGTATTCGCAGCTGAACAGCATTTCAAGAGAGCTGAATCTCCTCATCTTCTGTTTCTCTTTTTTATTTCATCTAAATCAAAGAAACCCTCCTGTCAAGATGACTGTCACTGTTATCAACTCGTCCGTATACCAGATCTATGCCTCCCTCCCCTTGTCACCGCTAATATCAATCTTCTAGCTATGCTGAATTCAAACACATCATCCACAGCGGCAAGCCCGTTGTGATTGATTTCTGGGCCCAATGGTGCGGTCCTTGCAGAATGGTCTTTCCTGATTTTGAAAAGCTCTCCGACAAGCCAGAAAACAGCCATGTGGGATTCTATGAAGTCAATATCGATGAACAAGGACCAATCAGCAAGGAAGTCGGCATAAAAGCGTTACCGACTTTTACTGTGTTCCACAATGGTGTCAAGGCTGGTGAGTCTGTTGGGCGCAGTCCTTATGAATTGGAACACCTGGTTAAGCGGGCGGCTGCTCTCTAAGCTGGACTGAGTGTATATACTTGCAATCAAAATTATATACATTGTTTTGCTTTGATCGTGTCTTCTACTCCGTACAGCGCTCAAATGTACCAAAATCCTGCATTCAATCCAAAGGCTCTGACCATAATCTTGGAGATGGCCTGGAGCGCAGAATTGGTTTGCACCGGGGCCGAAGAAGCCTGTTGCGGCGGGAAATTTGGTGGCTATGGGGGTGTAGTGGTCGAAGTGGGCGTGGCTTTTGGTATTTAGATTTGGTTGTGTTGTAGGTGCATATACGTGTAAGATGCTTGATCGTACCTGAAGGAAACAGAGTCTATTTTAGCTGAGATAATGCCGTTTCGCTTTTGTATCTGCTCTGCAATCGATACTCTTAGGCTTTTGATATCGACCACATAAGGGGTATAGTCGTTTTTGTCCTGTTGGTCAGTTTTACTGCTGGATAGTAACAGGTGCCTACTGCCAATCATACCGACGACATCCGACATCCCAGAGAACATGGCGGTTTTGCTTTCATAGTGGATATAGAATGCCCAGCCGTAGAGGCGAATGGCTGGGGGGTGCTGTTGGCATGGAGAAAGTGGGTGGATGCTGTCATGCTACCGCCATCGAGAAGGCATACTTTGGCATGTGCGTTTATTTTAGAGAGAGGATGGCTATCCATGAAGGGTGATTTATATGAGGTTGATGATGTTAATGACATTATGGATGTTTTAATGTTGGTTGATGAGGCAAGGAGATTCACCCCACTTGAGTTGATTCCCCTCATCCAGTCCCGCATGACATGGTCGAGAGATGATAAATCAATGTTTCTGTGTAGTAAGATGATGTATGTTCACAAATTAACGATCAGACCATCTGACGAACACCGCTGAATCTTTTATATCTTGTAAACGGCGGACTTGCCCTCCATATACAATACTCTCTATACTCCAAGACTGAACCATTCATGCTCTTGGACCTCCTTTGTGGACAACCGCTCCTCTGGTTTAAACCGAAATAACTTCCTCAACAGATCACTAAAGACTTTCTTTTCCTCTTCTGGGAGCCCGGGATCCCATACCTCAACAAACCTTCCGTCGGGTAGTTCCTTGAATACATGCCCACCCCCCAAGTCGGTCTTCGATAGTCAGATTCTCGTTCGAATCAGGGACTTGAACTGCACGTCCTTCGGAATCCGGCTCGTCTTTAAACCACTTCCGCCGGTCTTTCCAGGTTGTTGACCACCACGGCTCGGGTAAAACCCCTAACATCAAAACCATGTAGTAGATATACTCATCAGCTTCATTGTCAAACATATTAAACAGTTTGTCTCCAGTTCGAATGCCATATAGTGTGCAGCCAAGTGCCCATAAATCACTTGCAATGCTAGGCTTTTCGCCAAAAAGGAGCTCAGGCGAGCAGTAGCTTTTTGGAGTTCCCAGTTCCTCCGGTGGGTCTGATCTGTTGAATGATTCGCCGAAATCAATGATGTATATCTGATCAGTGAAGTACTGACGGTCAACGTATTTAAATCTGATGGGATAGACAAGGTATCTTGCTGCACTCTCGGGCAATGGCTTCCCGGAGTAGGTGGTGACGTCGACAGTTACTGGCTTGCGCAATATTTTCATAACTTCTTCCTCTGACAGGCCATCAAGACCAGCCATACGTAGGAGTACATTGTGCGGTGTTAAATCTATAATTTGTTAGATATTGAACATCTAGCATATGGGCGGGACTAACCTCCATGGCAGACGCCAATATCATGTAATGCAGCCAAGGTCTTAACAGCTCGAAGCGCAAGCCTCCGTAATATCCTCTCATTATCCTTGAATATCCGGGTTGCAGAAGAAATCATCGGCCCAGCAAGAGGATATACGAAGCACCAATGGTCTCCATTTGGGCCTTTGATTTTAAATTGATCGAGTGGCAGACATATCGAGTCATTGCCAATCTTCTCAGCTAATTTGTTAACTTTCAGCTCCGGGCAGTCATCACCTGATAAATCAGCCATCAGAATTTTCAGTGCCACGTATTTGGGCGTTGGATCCAGAATCTGACACAGCCAGACGTTTCCAAATCCTCCATTGCCGAGTTTGTGAATCACTTTGTATTTCCCTTCGCCAAGTCGATCGCCCAGGTGGACTGGGTGGTGACCACCAGGTTCGTAGTCCCAGACTTTCTCTAAGCCCTCTCGATCACCATGAAGCTCTAAATCGTATCCAGGGCTTTCAGTAGGGGAATATTCAGTGTTTTGCTCAGGCATGGCCGACAATTCGCGGTGCCCTTTGATGATTTGGCTTGGTCGCGTAGGTTTGGCCAAGGACGGTAGTTTTGATGAAGAAGTGATTGTTATGATTCTGGCCACGTTGCAAAAAGATTGCTGGTAGGCTGTGCAGTTACCGAGTCTATTATGATAGAAAATTTAAGGACAAACTATAAGTGACAGGGCGAGAGCGAAGGGGAAACAAGCCAATATCTGCATGTGGGATGAGGCTTTAAGGTGAAGATCACAGGTGGAAAGGCGCCCATTTCTAGCGTCAAAAGCCGTCATTTTCGGCGTTAATTTCACAGGTCCTCAGATTAATCCTCTATGCCCTGTAAACATTTCCTCCGGATCCCACTTCTGACGAATCTCCAAAAATCTGCCGAGGGCATTTTCACTCATGACCTATCATCTGTCAGTTCATTTTTTTAACTAAAAAAGAGCGCCCTACCGGAGTCATCCGCTGCTTCGCATCAAAGTCAGCGATATACTGTCCACACGACACCGGTGCTGCCCTAGTATACACCTCGTACATCCATCGACGCATCCGTTCATCCCATGTAGGATCTTTCCAGCATGTCATGGTGGAGATATAATATTGCTGCGGAAGACTGATGGCTTGATCCTTTTCGTCTGGAGAGTAGTCCCCGATATAGATGCATCCGACAGAGCGACGAGATGGGAGATCACAGAGGGCGGGTTGAATGGCCTCGATTAACTATTTTTATTAGCCGTTGCCATTATGCAACAAGAACAGATCCTTTAGCAGACGTACCTGACTACGAGGAATATCAGGATTGTTCAGGATGCTGTCGCATTGCCATCGCTCCCCGTTCCCTGTTGGTGTGAACCTGTCTTGAGCTTCGAATAGCTGGTCCCATCTTTTCTCTTCGAGGGGAATTGTAACCACAAGGCTTTTCTGTAATCCCTCTGGAACTTCTTCACTCGCATTCAGAATCCGCCTAGCCTCATCGATACTGTCCGTAAACGCCAAACAACTCACCCCCATAAATATTCTCGCATCGCCAACTTCATCACCAAGCCCTTCCACCTCTTTATCCGGCCGAAACGTAGCCGCTGCAATCTCAACACCCTCCTTCTGCGTGCGATCATTGACATCAAAAACCCAGTGGACAATTTCTGCAAAAGAATCCGTACAGTCAAACACACACACCCTCTCAAACAGCCTGCGCGCAGGAATCGTCTTCCCCCAAAACCTCGTCACAACACCAAAGAAACCCTGTCCGCTTCCTCGGGCGGCCCAGAAAACGTCCGGGTTCTCTGTCTTGCTCGCCCGAATTACTTCTCCATCTGGCGTCGCGACTTCCATTTCAACAATCCATTTGTCAGACGTACAGCCCCAGCCACGCATGAACCACCCCTGGCCACCGGCAAGGCAGAACCCACCAGCCGCGACTGTGGGCGAGTGTCCAAATGGGAAGAACCGGCCGAGAGGGATCAATACGTCCGCGAGATCCTTGGATCGAGCTGCTGGGGGAAACGAGACGAGTTGTGTCTGGGAATCATACTCGATTCCGGCATTGAGGTGGAGAGTGTCGACCAAAACTCCGTCTGGGATTAAAGAGGTGCAAGGGAAGAGATGACCTCCTGATCTGACACCCACTTTCAATCCTCTTGTCTTTGCTTGCTGGATGATTGCGGCCACTTCGGAAGTTGTTTTAGGACAGTAGATTTCGGCTGGTTTTGTGTCTGGTATACGATTGTTGAAGAATCGGGCTCGGAGTTCTTCATATTTGATGGACACGTTAGAGATGACTTCTGGGAGAGATGGGTTAGATGAGTTGGACATGGTGTTGTGGGGATGAAGAGACAAAGACGCGCAACAAGTGAATCTCTAGAAATAGTGCATCTGTCACCCCACACGATCTCCCACATATCCCACTTGACAAGGCTGGATCGAACAAGTTAACTTCATATGGCTGGAACTTTTGCAGGTAATGGCATTTGCATATAAAAATAAAAGTATAAGTATAGTCACATTATATTTTGGTTTATTCATATAAAAGCCAAGTCTATCTTGACCGTGTCTTTTTCTTTCTTCATCTTGAAACAAAAAACAGGAGACCAGAAAGCACAACACGAAGAGGAAGATCCCCTAACGAATCTGCCGCGTGTATCATGGCAAGGGGTCTGCTTTTATAGAAAGCCGTTCAGATAAAAGTGGAAAATTTTTGAAAATGCATCAAATGCTATATGATAACCCCATCCACCCACCGTTGAGAATAAGCAAAAAGAAAGGAGAAAAAGGAGACTAAACGAGCCAGGGGAGGTATCACAACCTGGCTAAGCGACTGCAAAGAAAAGAAAAAGAAAAAAGAAAAAAGGAAAAAAAAGACTAAAACTCCCAATTCTCGTCAACGGACTTGATGGCCCATTCGAATTTCTCTCGCAAGGACTTGGAGAAGAACTTCTCAATGGGCACGTCGAACTTCTTGGTGAAGACTGCCGTGAGACGAGGATCGATGTAGTTCTGTCCATTATTAGTACTTTGCTTTCAGTGCATCAGAAAGGATACTCACAATCTTCGATGTTCCAAGTGCCACTTCCTTGTTGTCTTCCTTGTCTTGCGCTTGAACAGACATGGTATCAACGCGCTGCTCGAGTTTGCTAATGGAGGTCTCGAGCTTTTCGACGGTGGGACCCTTGCCTTCGGCCTCCACCTTGCCGGTCTTGTTCTCCTTGTTGAACTTCTTTTCCATGTCCTTGACAGCCTTCAGACGCTCCTCAAGCTCACTGGCCTTCATTTCCTTTTCTCCTTCGGCGGCCAGCTTCTCGTTGTCCTTCTCAAATTTCTTGTTGATCTTCTGACGCTGTTCTTCCATCAGGAAGGCCTGGTGCTCCTTGATCCATTCTTGGTCAATGTCCTCATCCAATTCGAAAAACTTGGCGCCCTTCTTCTTCTTGAGGGTAGGATCCAGATCAAGCATCATTTGTTTGAGTCGCCATTTCTGGTAACGCAAGCCCTTGATCTTTTCAGAAAGATGTCCGTTAGCAACCGAAAAAAAGACCAATCACAATCTATGCACTTACGCGTTCACTCATCTTCTCCATCTGCCCAGCGTGCGCGGCACCAACAGTACGTTTGTGGTTGCAAAGAATGGCGACCTTGCGGTTCGCATCGTTGTAAGCCTTTACCTTCTCTGCCACAGTACCCGTGGCATTCATCTCCTTGAGAAGGGCGCCCATGGTGTGGGAAGCGTTATAAGTACGGAACACCTTGGCAGTCAAGCCTGGCATGTAAACAGAAAGATGCTTGTTCAGGGCAGATGTCGTCAGTCGGTCGAAAATTTCGTCGCCATCCTTCTTAGGTGCCTTTTTGAAAATCTTGAGATTCTTGAAAACCTGGATATCGACCTCGACTTCGTCATAGAACCGGATACTATCTTTACCCAGGAAGTCAAAGATGACCTTGTTTGGCGGCTTAAGTGTGACGTTTTCATATTTCAGAGAGCAACATCCAACCGTCTCAGCTTCGTCTTCACCTTTCTCATTACCAGCACGAAGGGCAAACTGGTCGATAAGGTAAACAGCAGTGGCCTTTTGGCGCTCGACCATCAACTCATGCTTCAAGTTCTTCTGGTAATCCTTGCGAATTCGGGCAATGTGATGTTTCAGCTCACGTGCCTTTTCGAACTTCTTGTAATCACTCTGCCCCTTGACATCAGAGTTGGCAGCGAGCATGACATATTTGTAGTTTCCGTTGATGTTCTCCTGCCACATAGCAAGCCAGGTGCCTTCCTGGTCATTCTTGACTTCCTTCCAGCGGTGGCCTTCAGGCGGAGGAGGAACCGGTGCACCCTTTCCGATATTGATGGTGATCTGCTCTGGTTGGACTCTGGATTTCACACGCCCGGTCTTGGGATGCTCACCACGACCACGGAAAAGGGCCGGTGGTTCAACACGGAAGTTTCCAACTTTCTGCTTTCGTCCATCCCACGTGCAATACTGGAAGGGCGCTTCTTCCTCATCTTTCTCAGCCTTCAAGCGTTTCTTTTCAGCCGGGGGAGGGCCTTTTTCTCTTGGCGCTTGGCATCATAGTAGGCAAAGATGGGGCTGAAATCGCACTTAGAGAATTCTTTGATATCGACCTTGTTGCCCTTGGGGTCCTTTGCGCCTCCCTTTTTCTTGAGAATATCTTTGAAGTCCATGAAGAAGTTTTGCTGGAACCTGGGGTTTTCGACGTGCTGAGTTGAGTTCAACATGCTACCGAAGAATCCAGCTACCTCCTCGGCTTCAGGCTGAAGAGTGACGGGAATACCATCATATTTCATCTTGACATCCTTGGGCAGGGGTTCATAAGGCGGTGGGAAAACGACACCATTATGCTCAAGGGTAGTCCACTTGATGGTTCCATCACCCTTGGTTGGGTCTTCCCACCACCTGTATTCTTCTTCCTCGTCTGCGCCTTCGTCGGCATCCGCACTTTCCTCTTTGACCGGCGCAGCCTTGCCTTTGCCCTTTTTGACAGGAGTAGACTGCTCGGACTTTGGCTCTGTCTTGACCTTGGTGGTTCTTGTGGCAGCGGCTTTTTTAGGTGCTGGCGCGTCATCAACCGGTTCTTTCTTCACACCGTTGGTCTGCTTCTTTCTGTTGTTTGCTGCAGGCTTTGCCACGGGTTTCGCGGATTTCGAGGCACTGGTCTTGGCGTCTTTCTCTGTCTTTAGTTGAATGTTTTTCTTTTGATTGGCGAGTTTCCTTTCGATAGGCACATCAGAATCAGATTCCTCCCCAATGGCGGTCTCTGAGGCCTTGGGAAGTTTTCTTCCATTGGCTGCCAGGGGCACATCCTCATCTGACTCTGGGTCTTCATGTTTGACAGAGGTCCGCCGGCGTTTACTCTGTCGAAGGGTCAGCCGCTGAAAACAACAGCGACAGCAACAGCGTCGCGATGAAGGGGAAAACGAAGGAATCGGCGTTGAAGGGTTTGGCGTACCAGGGGCTGATCTTCCTCTTCGCTAGACTCTGGTTCCGCATATGATTTTTGGCCTATGCTTGTTCGCGCCTTTCGCTTTCCGGCGCCGCGGTCTTCAGCATCCGCATCTTCCATATCAACATCTTCGGTCTTCACAGGGCCAAAGCGAATTGACACGCCGGGATCGACATGACCATTCGTCTCAGTCGCGTTGTCCATTTTGGCGTCCGCTACCTTGTCTAAAAATCATTAAAAAGAATGTGTAAGAAAGTGAGCTAAATAGGAGGGGAGTAGAGGGTGGCAATAGGTGAGAGGTGAGATGGATTAGGGAGTGAGACAAAGTGAATTGTCAGATAAGGTGAAATCGGGGCAATGCGAAAGATGCGAAGATTTTCCAACTTACCAGTAGATCGGCCATTCGCCTTGACGAGCGGGGTGTCATCCTCGGAGGAGCTCATGATCGCAAGCCAGGAGACCCGAGCACGTTGCGCTGCTGAAGAAGAATGGTAATAGGGTCGAGGCGGAGGGAGACGGAAACTCGATGTTGGCCGCCTGCCGAGTCTGCAGAGAGTTGGCGCTTGATAGCAAAATGAGGTCAGGGAGGCCCTGACCAATGGCTGTAGAGAAGAGAGTGTGAGGAGCTAGAGAGGAAGGTGAGGCATGAAGAACAGGTGGGAAAAAGAAAATAAGGGTGAGAACGAAATGCAATAGAAAGCAATGTTGGGGATAATCGGAGAAAAGAGAGAAAGAGAGAGGAAGAGGAGAAGGAATGGAATGGAAAAGCCAGGCTCTCTTTTCGGGGCCTGAGGCGATCGATCTCCTCACGTTTCTCCGGACCGTCGGCCACTCGTGTTGCGCGCCGATGGGATGCCTGAAGCCTGGCTCACTTTGGCGTCTCTGCCTGCGTGCCTTGTGGCCTTACTGCCTCGCTGCCTTGGCGCCGGAATTTTCGGGCTGTGAATCGGGTGGCGGGTGTGGTTGGTGTGGGCGGCCGTACCAGCTGCCTGTTTGGGGCTAGTGCGGCTGCTTCCCGTTTGCCGGCTGTCGGATGAACAGAAACAGGAGTTGTAACGACTTCTCTCTTCATCACTGCCCACCGACTGTCCCTCGTGGCTCTCCCCTCTACAGCTTCTTTTTCGTTGGACCTCACCCCCCCGTCCTTACTTCTTCCTCTCTCACAATGTTCTCTCGTGCTGTCCGTCCGGCCGTGAGGGCCGGCAGTGCTACTCTCACCCGGTAAGTTCCTTCCGGACGTCCACAAACCGACCGCTACCATCCTGGGCCACCCTACCCCCAACACGCATATAGCTATCGCGAGCTGGAGATACGAAGGGGGATGGTATCTTTTAGGGAAGAGGAAAGCCATTGCTAATAACTAGAAGCACTGCGCCTCCCAATGCCGCCAACTTCGCGACTCTGCGTGAAATCGAGGGCCGTCTCAAGTCCATCAAGAACATCGAAAAGATCACCAACACGATGAAGATTGTTGCCTCGACCCGTCTCACCCGCGCCCAGAAGGCTATGGACGAATCTCGTAACTACGGTCAGACTTCCAACCAGGTTTTCGAGAACGCCGAGACCAAGGCCCTCGAGGACAAGAAGACTCTGATCGTTGTTGCCAGCTCTGACAAGGGTCTCTGCGGTGGTATTCACTCCGGTCTGAGCAAGGCTACTCGCCGTCTTTTGCAGACTCACTCCAACGCCGACATTGTCGTTCTCGGAGAGAAGGTCAAGGCCCAGCTGTCCAGAGTCCACCCCGAGCTCATCACTCTGAGCTTTGCCAACGTCTGCAAGGACATCCCCACCTTCGCTGATGCTCAGGCCATCGCAGACCAGATCGCTCTGCTGCCCACCGACTACGCCAGCGTCAAGGTCCTCTACAACTCGTTCGTCAACGCTCAGAGCTACGAGCCCACCACCATTGAGGCTTTCTCTGAGGAGGCCATCACCCAGTCCGGTGAGTTTGTGTCGCACCTATAATTTGATGGATTCCATTGCTGATCCAACTTCTTCAGCCAACATCTCCGCTTTCGAGATCGATGACGAGGCTCTCGCCAACCTCCGTGAATACTCTCTCGCCAACAACCTGTACTGGGCCATGGCCGAAGGCCACGCTTGTGAGATCTCTGTAAGAATTTTATGCCGTTGAATTCTTGTTGAAACACATTGCTAACCTAGTCCCAGGCTCGTCGTAACGCTATGGAGGCAAGTATCCTTGAATATATTGAAATGGTAACCAAACTAACCTCTTTTTGTACAGAACGCCTCCAAGAACGCCGGTGAGATGATCAACAAGTAAGTATCTATCTGCATCATACCGTATCCTATTATCTAACCTATTGTCCACAGGTTCCAGATCTTGTACAACCGTCAGCGTCAAGCCGCCATTACCGGTGAACTAGTTGAGATTATTACTGGTGCCACCGCCAGTGCCGACATGTAGAAGCTGTCCTAATGCTTCTGTGGGAATAAGTCGTCTTGTGTGTAGACTATTCCATAAATACCTAGATCTATTATCAGCCTGTAAAATCAGTCTCAATCCATTATATTTCTTTTGTGGTTCTCAGCCTTTTGTTGCCTAGGCTTTTGGTGCATTTGTTTATATACGACAACCTCAACAACACATCTTTCTGGTCATGATTGAGAGCAAAGGACTTTTCTTGCAATGTTACTGCAGATGATAATCAGACAGACAATGAATTATTGACTCCACTTCCGCAGATGAGACCATGAATGGCTGCGAACAAGGTATCAATTCTAAATATCAATTTAAATGGCTTCATTTTCCAGACCACCCACCATCTCTCCCATGAAGCTTTTATCTTTCGATCTCACTCATGATACATCAATTCACCATTTTTCTCGGCGTGTATTGCAAATGAAATCTTTTCTTAAAACTCTTCTACTGTTTATTCCCTTCTCTTCTCATGATTCACCTTATCCTCTGTGATATTCAGCCATTTCCCATCACTCTCTTTTAAAAGTAGATTATTCAGCTCACCTTCAAAACATACTGCATACAGAGAACACTCCACGGCTCAAAGGGAATTTCAAAGGCAAGTCTGTCAACTAGGAGAGCTTCTTCTGGGATAAACACTTCTCATGGGATCTCACCCATAGCAGTCTCTCAATTAATACTCATTTACATCTCGTGACTGAAAAAGCTAAACTCAAACGCCAATAGCGAGCCTCTCTTCCTCATGTCGAGACCTAGGGCTTTTAACTGTTACGAAACCTTGGGAATCGCCCCAAATGCGACCCTCAAGGACATCAACAGTGCGTACAAAAAGCTCGCACTGAAGCACCACCCCGACAAAGCAAAGGGCGAAGGTGACTCCAGCGACGAATTCCAGAAGGTTCTACACTCTCTCCATCCATCAGACTGATTTATAGCCATCTCTTTCCATTCACTAACAATGCCTCGCACCAGATCCAAGAAGCTGTCGAGATTCTCCGCGACCCTCATCGTCGTAGGCAGCATGACTTTGACCTTCAAATCAGCAGGAATATCTACACGCAACAGCGATTTTTCCCACAGCAGCAAGCACCCAGGTCACAGCGCCCATTCTTCTCGCCGGCAACGGCATTCGGTGGCTCGTCGGGATATAGCGGCTGGACACCCTACGATTTCTCGTTCAATTTGCGTGATGTGAGTAGTCGCTACATGTACAGCTACGCGAACAGCGTCCACATGAACCCGAACTCGAAGGATTCTATTGAAGAACGCTTGCGCTGCGAGCATGAACGCAGAATCAACGAAGAGATTAGACAGAGAAACAGTGCTAGTGCCAGTGCTAGTGCCTATGAGCAGCGGCCTAGGGAGATGACTCGAGAGGAGGCTATGCATGCTCGTGTCACGCGTGATGAGGAAGAACTGAAGAAGGAAAGCGGACAGGAAGACAATGACCAGCAGAATCAGCAGCCGTATGTGTATGACTCTTTGGGTTATGGTGATGGTGAGGACGATATTGATGAAGAGGAGTTGTTTGCTCTCGAAGACGAGTATAACGAGAAGGGGCTGTTTGATTTCGATGATGATCAGGGTGGTCAGGGAAACCAAGACTATCAGGAAGACCAGGAGTATCAGGAAGACCAGGAGTATCAGGAAGACCAGGAGTATCAGGAAGACCAGGAGTATCAGGAAGACCAAGGCGATGAAAACGATGGCATGAGTATGTTTGAAGATGAGCTCGATGAGGATGGCATCTACTCTACCGGTGTTTCCGTTGGCCAGTCTGCAACTGAGTATGAAACTGCGGACCAAGAAAGCTTTGACTACTCCGAATCTGAAGATGAGAGTGACGATATGTCGGGACTTTGTCAGAGCGTGGAAGAATCTGCAGATGAACCCGATACAGATGATGAGGACCTCATTTTTTTTGATTGCGACGAGCCTGGACCACCCAACCTATCCAGTGATGAGAGAAATGACAACGATAATAGCGACGATAACGTTGCCCACTATCACAACTATTGCAACGACGACAACGGCGACAACAATGATAACGAGGACAGCGACGCCAACGACCCCGAAGATTACAACGACTTCAACGACACGACTTCTGACGAAATAGATGATGACGACAGCGAAAACAACATCGACGACAGCCACGCGATTTCTAGCGAAATAGACGACGATGAATCCGAAAACATTCAATCAGAACCAGTCTGCCAGACCGACCCAATCACCGCTTTCTTCCAGGAGAAGCTCAACGACCCCAACAGACACTACACAACCGACGACCTCCAAGCCGAGCTCCGGGGCATCATGATGGAAATCTTCTGCGGCTGGCTCGAAAGCGTCCGTCTCAAATTCCCCAACGCAAAACCTTTGACAACCGGGAATGACCCCGATTCTTGCCCCCATCTTGGGTACTGGGTGAAGACGTATGGATGTGTTGAATGCGACGTCTGCCATGGTTGGAAGCCTATTTACACCCTTACCTGTCCGAGCTGCGGTATCAATGCTTGTGTGCTATGCAAGTTTAACTATGAAAAGTCCGAGAACTAGTCAGACTGGTTCCTTTTTTTTTTTTTTACGAGAATGTGGTCTTGTTTTTGGCAATCATCATCATCTTTGTCTGCTTGAGACTATGGAGAGATGATGTCATCTCTTTAAATATTCTCATGATATTGCGTTCTTTTGTTTTGAGTACTTTAATTCTGCGTTTTGTGTTTGCTTAGGCTATCATATCAAGCCTTGGGGTGTCAAGTGCGATGGCGGCATAGTTGATGTTAAGGGTACTAATCTATTCTATCAGTTCAATGGTATGCTCGGAAAATTAAAATAAAAAAATAAAATTGATATTGGTTTTGATATTATCTGCTGCGTTCATTTTACTATTACCATTTTTATCGTAGCATTCTAGATTTTCCATCCTTGTGTCGGCTGTATGCTTGAAAATAGATCACTTTCGGACTACGAGACAAAAGTATTGTATTTCCTACAATTTGTTAATTAAACTAACATCAACGTGTCTATATTTGCTCTGCAATTGTTATTTAGCACTCTCATGATCAAATCACACTGTAATGTGCTGAAACCTTTGGCAACATCCATCTCTAGTCTAGTGTTGGCGTGTTTCGCAGATAAGCTTCTGGATATTCTTCTAGGTATTCTCCATGATTTACTGGCTTGTTATTTTGTTGGGATAGCAAAGCCAGTGGCATTGACTGATCCGATAATTTCACCTATCGAACCTGTAAACGACAAGCTCACGATTTCCACTCTCACCGACTAGATATCGCTCATTTCCAAAAATAGCACCTTTGCCGGTGAGCTCAAATATATCTTTCTGCTTCAATGTGATGCGTGAACATGGCGTCCGTATAGTCAGGAATACATCCAAGTCAAACGGCCATGAGGTGGGAGAGAGATGTAGGCAGAAACCTACTCCAGCCTGCTCATCAAAGACTTCTGAGATGGTAGTATACCAGGGCTCGTCACTGACTGCAAATGTAAGAGGGGTCGACTGCAGACTGCTGTTCCCACGGTATGGGGGAACGCAAGCCCGGTATTTTTTCTCCAGCATGGTCCATCTCCTATCAGCGGGATGCTTGTAGTATGCACCTCGGACGTCCATTCAGCCGGTCCAACAAGCCGATCTATTGGTCCTGTGCATAGGTTCTCAGTGATTTCGATTGCATGCGCATCGTCTGTAATCTCTAAGCGCTGTATGCCAGGGAAGCCCCGTTGTCGGACAGAAAAGAAACCGAGCTCTCTGAAGGTAAACCGCGAGACAATAGAAGGGACTTGATCTTCTTGGTGATCTTTCAAGCATCCCGTTGGATCTAAGGAGGGTCTGTAGGATGATGGTTTCGAGATATCCCAAATGAAAAGCGACTCTATTGGGGCATCTTCATCGGCAGTATACAAACTGCGGTTCGGCTGCCATACGTAAATAGCGTAATGCGTATTGGTGTGCGTTGAATAGAACCGATCCCTTTCACTCAACGGGTGACCAAGGAACATTATCTTCCACTCATTTCGGAAGGTAACGCTGCAGCCGCTAGGACCTTTCGTCACATCAAAAGACGATGCAAAGTGACGATGGACCCCATCACTGTCATTTAGCCAGTGGAAGGCCTTGGGCTCTGCCCACTCGACAACAAGAAGCCTCTTTTGCAATCGAATCCTTCGTATCACTTTCCCAGTGATTATAAATGGTACCACGAATCGTCTGTCGCTATCCAGATCCAGAAGGACCAAATATTGATCATCTGCGCTTGGATAGACGAGCAACCCATCTTCATATGTCCAAAAAGTCTCTGAGAAAGGGCAATCGACGCGTTGCATCAAATGGCTGGCATGGGTTTCCCAAGGTTGCACTTGAAACCACTCCCTCTCACCAGAGCTGCCAAAATCATCACAAAGCTTGTATTTCTGAACTGAGAGAGGTTTGCCACGAGCTAGGTGGGTGTATCTAGAGGCAACCTGATCGAATATCTTGCGCCAGCAGTCATCATCCCTCGATTCCATGCGCCATCCATCAAAGGAGTCATTGTCACACAGTTCCCTGACTTCCTTTGCTCGAGGATACAATTTCCTCAACAGTGGGATTAGATCGGCTGGGTTCCCAAAGGCTTCATTCCAGGACTGACAGACACGACGACAACGAACAATATCTGCTGGATCCAGGTAGCCCAAGATCATCCAAAAAATATCACGGGGCAAGAAAGACACACCCAGGGTCTCGACTGGTGGCATGCCGATTGTCATAGCGAGTGCGGGGAAGCCGATCGTGTTGATCGGAAGCCTGGAAAGAAACTAGAGCACGAGGACAGGTTCTATCGCAGCTTGGGCAGTCAGAATCGAGCCGAAATGCATATCCAGCAGGCCGAGTGAATATATAGTAGCAGTGCCATATCCCGAATATCCCACACAGCGTGGGGGTTCCTGATGGCTGTCCGCAGAAGAAATCGGGGGTTCCCGAAAGACTCGGGTTGCATCATCATTTTGCGTTGGCGGAGTTTGTTTGGAGCTTCCCCAGTCACATGCCAAGAGCTTCAGGACACCTTGCTTAAAGCTGTCCAACGTGGTCTTTTTGGCCGGTCTCTAGCGTAACAGCGTACGTCCAGCATCTCGACTTCTGCTTTATGTTTTTATAGCCCTTTGAATATCGCATTCATTCATGATGATGCAGCCAAGTTCTGCTTTTTTGCTCGTCGCGTCGCTTCTGGCGGCTCTCCCAGTCAACGCTGATGGGATATATACTAAGAAATCCCCTGTGTTGCAGGTGACACAGAAGAATTATGACCAGCTCATCGCCAATTCCAATCATACGTCGGTAAGAAAGGCTCCTTTCCAGACAATTAGCACTGTGGAACCCAGCTGACTCCATGACAGATTGTAGAGTAAGCTCCCTTTCCCTTGTTAACCCTGCCGCCAGTTTCTGATTCGCTTTACCTCGAAGATTTTACGCCCCGTGGTGCGGCCATTGCCAAAACTTGAAACCTGCTTATGAAAAGGCCGCGACGTCCTTGGATGGACTGGCCAAAGTTGCAGCGGTCAATTGCGACGAGGATGAGAACAAACCTTTGTGTGGTCGGATGGGTGTGCAGGGTTTCCCAACCCTCAAGATTGTGGTACCCTCCAAGAAACCCGGTAGCCCCCGAGTAGAGGACTACCATGGCGCACGGAGTGCCAAAGCTATTGTCGACGGGGTAATGGGCAAAATACCAAACCATGTGAAGAGAGTTACGGACAAGGACTTGGACGACTGGCTTTCTCAGGACAAGGAGACGCCCAGAGCCCTTCTTTTTTACTGAAAAGGGCACGACGAGTGCTCTTCTTCGGGCTCTCGCCATCGACTTCCTTGGTTCAGTCAAGGTAGGCCAAATCCGCAACAAGGAGTCCGAAGCGGTAGAGAAGTTCGGTATCACGAAATTCCCTTCCCTCATTCTTCTCCCAGGAGGCGAGAAGGAGCCCATCGTCTATGATGGCGAGTTCAAGAAGAATGCGATCGTCGAATTCCTCGGTCAAGTTGCCACACCAAACCCGGACCCCGCTCCTGTAAAGCCCAACGCCAAATCCTCCAAATCCTCCAAGGCCCCCAAACCGTCATCTACAGCCTCCGCGGCCGATGATGCAGAGGAAGTGAAGTCGACCGAGTCTCACCAGGACGATGTCAAAGAGTCGAAACGCGCACAGGCCCCTCCGATTGATACCCTTTCTACCATCGAGACCCTCGAGACCGCCTGCCTAGCTCCCAAGTCTAGCACATGCGTTCTGGCGCTCCTCCCAGAGTTCAAGGAAGCGGACGCAGAGCAGCCCGAACCAGTCAAGGAAGCACTGACCAGCATGTCCGACATTGTGCATAAGTACACTCAGCGCCAGCACAAGCTTTTCCCCTTCTACAGCGTCCCTGCAACCAACCCCGGAGCCAAGACTCTGCGGACTAAACTCGGTCTATCGGAGGACAGTAAGTCGATTGAGATCATCGCCCTGAACGGTCGCAGAGGCTGGTGGAGAAGATATGAAGCCGTGGATGGCAAATTCGGAGTCGACGCAGTCGAGGCCTGGGTTGATGCCATTAGATTGGGCGAAGGGGCCAAGAACAAGTTGCCAGAGGGCGTTGTCGCCACCAAAGAAGAGAAGGAAGAGAGTGGACATGATGAGTTGTAAGATTTATTATTAGTTCCCGAAGAGGTGCTAGTATATTCTGCATCAAAACATACACCTGTATCCTATTGAGTCAGGCTTTAATAAAAAGGCCGCCTGCAAATTGAAAATCGCGGCAGATAATACAAAAAAATACAATCCAGTATCTATTCAAAACTTTTTTCGTCTTAAATACCTAATTGGTACCAGCTTGTTTATATACAAAGCAAAATTTGCAAAAAAAATATCCCTTAGGCAAAACCAGGCTTCGTTAGACACTGGTCATAAAAAAACACACGAACTCATTACTGCCAATTAGAACACCGTAATCTCATGCATGGTAGGTAGGCCTCGGTCTGAAGGGGATTTTGATCTTGTGTTCAGAGTACAAGTTTTTCTTTTCTTTTTCAGCAGTAGCCGATATCATCACGACCGCTTTTTGCCTTCAGTTCCCTTCTTGATGGTCTTTTGTCTCTTCGATTCCACTTCTGCGTCGTAAATCTCGCGGGCGGATTCTCCCTTCTTTCGCTTGGAGGGCTTTGCCGACTTGACGCTGACGGTTGAGCCCTTTCCGCTGCGGACTTGCTTCTCGGCTTCCTCCCACGCGGCACTACCGTTATTTATCTCGTAGCTGGAGGCTATAAATCAGTTATTGTTCATTCATGTAGAAATGGTGACCATGGCGATTGCCATAGTCAGGAATGAGTGGACTTACTTGTCCAAGGGAAGGGCGTCAATCAGAGCCCTTTGCTTTTCGCGAAGCTCATCGTCGATCTTCTGTCCTCCCTCCTGGAGCTCATCATCCAAGCTTGTTTCCAAGGGCTTGAAACGATCGTCGACCTCCTCGTCATGTGCAGTGGCTGCGGCTGGGGCCACTGGTACTTGTTCGGCGGGGAGGGTGTCTGCGACGGCACCCTCAACCAGAGAGCGGAAGTGGGTCGACATCTTACGGATGATCTTGAGGAACATCGCCAGAAGCTGGGAAGACGGAAGGTTCAGTTCCTTCTCAATGTCTTCCAACTTCTTGCGTTGCAAACCGATGGCGAGGAGGATGGACTGCTGCACGCCAGAGAGATTGACCTTCCCGCCGAGGCGACCAGCGAAGTAGTATTCGGCGATGGTAGGAACCATATCAAGAATGACGTGGTAGTCGAGCAAGTTGTTCGCGTAGCTGTCAATTCGCTTGAGATCGAAGGGGGAGAAAGCGGCGTCGAGATCACGCTTCTTGAGGATGGCCGGGGAGTAGGAAGCGTCGGATTTGGCGCCTGCATTTGCAGACTCGCAGATACTGAGAGAAAGCACAGAGGGGAACTCCCGGAATTGATAAGAGAGCAAGGAGTTGAAACGCTTGTGGAAGTCTCTTGCGAAAGCTCCCAGCCAGCCGACCTCGTTAGAGCCAGTGGCAAGGGTGCGCAGCATCACGCAAGAATGCTCACCAGTCAGCTCGTTGGGTGTTTGGCGGAGGTACACTGGGGCAAAGGAAGAGCGCTTCCAGAATTTGTGCAGAGATGGAGTCAAACCATAACTGACACCAAGGTAGTCAAGTGCGTCCGGACGACGTTCAGACAGCTTGCCGAAAAGCGGGGGCATGGTGCGGATGTCCCGAACCTGAATGTTATCGTCCAAGAGGTTGGAATTGGCGAGTTCTTCCTCGGTGACTCTGACCATTTCATCTTGCGCATCACTCATGTCTTCCGACAGACTGGTGAACTTGCCTTCAAAGAAGTCGATCAGCAATTCCAAAGCGCGAGATCCATAGCCCATGTTCATGTACTCGGGGTTTGTCGCAATACGAACAATTCGAGCACCCGAGAGACCAGCAAAATCCTCGTCTTGGAATTGCTGGCTGACAAGCCACGGGATCAGGTCACCACCGGCTCTTTGTCCACGGCTCAAGCTGTTGAGAACGCTTTGACGGCTGATACGACCTTCCAGCGCAACTTGGATGACACACAGGGGCTCTGGTAGCTTAGTGGCCTCCTCATCAATGGGCGGCACAAGAACGAAGAGCTGGTGTGCTGGCGCGTCGCTCATAAGCTGAAGGTCGTTCGGGGTATTCTTGTAGTGGCTGGCAACATACAGAGCCATCATCTGCTGCAAAAACTTCTCGGAAACAGGGTGGAAAGAAAACAGAGTGTCTCTGTTGACCTGAAGTAGCTGGCACTGAGAAGGGTGAGGGCAGCCCTGGGTGTTGATTTTGGACTTTGGCAGTGTAGCATCAAGGCACAGGACCTTGTTCAGCCACTTTTCTACAGAGTCCCCAGGTGCATATCTGATCGGCTCGGCAAGGGTGATTTCTCTGAGAGTCCTTCCACCTAGGCCCTTCTCTGAATTCTTGGCCGCCTTTCCAGTGGCACGATCGGCAACATCGATATCTTCACCACCCGACTTGGCACCTCCTCTTGATTGTTCACGGAGCTGCTGGATCAACTTAAGAGAGAGAGACCGGCCCGTTCCTTCATAACCATTGATAGTAGAGGCCATGAAGACGAGGTATGGGCCCATCAGCTTTCTGACCAAAGGCAATGGAATTGCTGCAGCTTCATCAATGACCAAAAGCTCTGCCTGGCCCAGGACATGGGCATCCTGTGGCTGGATGTATTGGATTGTTTGACGGTGTTGACGGTGGATGTTGACTCTCACGATGGCCTTGTTAAAGTCGGGGTTGGTAGATTGGAGGATAGTGTAGTCGACGTGGTCAAGGTAGCCGAGAGCATCAAAGCCCTTGAATACAAATTCGAAGAGAGTCTTCAAGTTCTCTGGACTGGGAGAGGTAATGAAAATGTTACTGTAGCCGTGAGCAACCGCAGCCGCGATAGCAACACCGAGAGCTGCCGACTTTCCACGTCCTCTAGCAGCAGTAAGTGCAACAGTGCTCTTCAGAGTCTTCTCGGCAATTGCGTCGACAAATGTGAGGAGGGCCTTTGCCTGGTCAGTAGTCCGAGACAATCCAATCAACGGTCCAACAGGCTGGGTCTCTGCCAAACTATCCTTAATTTCCTTCAGCTCCTTCTTTGTTCCTGAATTGGTGGTATCGATCTCCTCCGGTGGGGGAAGAGGCTTCACGGTCTTTCCTCCGGAGATGGGCAAGACATTCAGTTCGTCATCGACAACCAAGCAAGAATCGCAGCTACCGAGAGACAGGATGAATCGCTCGTTGAAGCGTGCTACCACATCATCATGTGCCTCTGTTCTGTATCTCGAGTGGATGTCCATGGACAAGGTATACAACTGCTTCAAGCTGCTCATGCTCTTCAAGAGCAGGATCACCATACCACCTCCTTCAACAGTCTCAACCGTTCGTGCGAGCAGGTTTGGTGTCATGGCCTCGAAATCTTGAAGAATGCACATTCCATAGGTATTTCCGAGAATCTTCTCCGTCTCCTTGTAGTATACATAGCGAATCTGGTTGAGGGTGATGAACAGCTCGAAAGGATCCTCCTGATTCGGTTCTCTAATACCTCTCTTGACTTCCTTCTTGATCTTTTGTTCGCGCTTCTTCCGGTGACTTGTGAAACCCAACAAATCCTTCTTGTATGCCCAAAGAACCGACTTGTTTTGCTTGACGTCGACACTTGACATGATATAGTGCAGATGCACAATCACATCCTTGGCGCGGTCGCCAACCACGACGAAGAAGCTTCGTTTTTTCTCCTGCACGCCATTGCGAATGAGCGCGGGGATTCGGGAATCGATCGCCTTGCGAGGCATTGTCTCCCACTGCCTTTGTAGGCGGGATTAGCTGTGACTGCTCAGAAAGCTTGCAACGAGCGAAAATTTATCTTCAAGTTCTGAACCACCACTGAGCAATCGCAAGGGTCCAGTGATACGAATTGACGGCCACAAATGGTGTCAGGCCTCGAAATAATACAGGAGACAAAATCACCCGCAATAATGGCCGGCTTTCTAGACAAAAAACGAAGGCTGCCTTAGACGACTTTTTTTTTCTGCGCCGACAAAAAAAGTTATCGGCACGCCGGTCAAACTGCCCGTCTACACCGCCTGCTTAAAGTGACACCGCCCTGGGCAGTAACTTTCCACGTGACTCTATCTCTTCAAGATCAGCCTTGTCCAGAAATGAGTATGACGCTAACCGTATTGGGACAGAATCCACCTGAAGTGGAAATTCGTTTCTACATGAGGCCTAGCGTGTTTAGCAGACGGAGAATCGGTATGAAGAGCAGTTACCAGCGTTACCATACACGTTTACAATACCAGCACTCAGCCAGAATATGTTGATCCTCACATCCTCATATCGTCAATCCTCATCTTTTTTCCTTGAAAGTAGACAAGTCAATTGACTCGTTCTGAGCTCTCTGAGTCTGTCGTGATCCATATATATAACCCTGTACGACATCAAAACGTGTCTTTCCCAATCGGCAGTTGCAACAAGAATAATCCTGCGCTACTGTAAGTAATCACCACCTTGTTTTCCCTGACACTTGGAGACGATCCCCTACCCACAGGGGTCCATCCCACTCCATCTGCCCCTGGTTTGGAGCGTTTCTATTGCCCGGCCTATGATTCAATGTCTCTTTGTTGATGCTGATCTTTCATCAGAATCTTTAACCCGACACATTTCAGTCAATAGGATTATTGCGTCTCTGTCGCTCTGATATCGATCTTCGTTTGCGTGCTCTGCCAATTCTGACGGCACGGCCAAAGCTCTCCAGACGGTTTCCCAACGGCTGCCCTTGGGCTACTTGGTCCATGGTCCACGCTGCGGGTTGACGCAACACTCGAAATGATTTTCCTGTTCTATCATCATCATCCTTCTGCCGTTCTTTTTATCGTCTCTTCTTCCCTCTCTGTTACTTGATTTCTTTTTGAATTTCTTCCTATCTCCAACGTGGCTGTCCTTTTGCATCCTTCCCCCTGACCTTCTCCACTTGAAACCGACTTCCCCAAGTGCGACCGACAACTCGTTCCTTGCTTTACCCCGACTTTCTCGATCGGAATTTCTTTTTCCTTCTCTGCTGTCGCGTGCGCTGGCGGTGAACGACACGATATGAGATGATCAGATGGGCCACGAATTAATGACATGACTTGATTTTTCCAACACAGAATTCAGTGGGATGGGTCGATTCTCCGCTGAGACGGGGCTCAGGGCCTCTGTGGGGTATATGTCTACGTTCCCTGTCTACGAATTCACATTGGGCTAATACATTGCGCGTAGGATATTTCTTCTATGCTCTACCTTTCTCTCAACTTCCTACAATACTACATTCGCTTTTGGTGAGTCTTGTCAATCGTGGAAATCATAGGTGGATCAAAAGACCGAAAAAGGGAACCATGGCAGCATTCAGGCAGACCCTACTTTTGACGTCGCTAATGGATCTCCTCTGAGCAGATCGCCCAGTTACTTCGGCTGTATTCGCATGCTTTCTGACGGGATTCTCGCTTTTGACCCTGGGCAAATTCGTACACCGTTTTCCCAAGCCTACCTCCTCTTCATATAAACACTCCGCTATACCTCTCACGGAATTCGATGATGATCTACCCAGTCCTCGAGGACTGTCCTCGCCCGTCAGCTATGCCGGTGATTTTCCCAATACACAGCGTCAGAAACGCAGTTGGTGGATCAAAATAGCTTTGGTAACGGGTATTGGCTGCATACGATTGATACTTTACCGCCAAATAAGTCTTCGCATTGAGTGCGCACCAGCTGGATACACAGTAAGTATGCGGATGGATCTTCTCTGTTGATAAGGTATTGACTAGGGGCCTCTTGTTAGTATGCGATTCCTTTTCTCGTATCACTATATGATTATTGGCGCAATCAGCGATCGCGACTAGTTGAAGAACGTTCCGTTGATGGCTCATCACGATCACGCATACTAGTCACGCTTTACAAGCGAGTCTATTACCAGTTTTTTCGAAGCCGTTCGAGATACGTTATATCCGCCGCTCTTCTCATGGTTGGTGGATTTATGGTTTCATCGTTTTATGAGGGAAGGCAGTCAACCTATATTTGCCCTATCACATCCGGTCTGGCTACGGTCACACGAGCTTTTCGACTTTTGAGTGTGCTTCTAGATTCGCTCATTTTAATTGCGGCTGGTGAACTATCTCGAGAAGGAACAAAGTCTCAGGAGGGGACAGGAAAGCAGACTATGCGTTCGTGGGGTTATGCTTTTCTCGTAAGTCAACCGTTGTGGTGTTACGGTGGACAGGTGTCCTATGCGCCAGATTTACTAATGGCTGGTTTGGGTAGGGTGTCGCTACGGTTTGGACAGTGATTCAACTTATTATCACCCGTAAAGATGAAGGCAATTTCTCTTTCGACGCTCGTTATCTTCGAAGTGCTTTCGGCCAAAGTTTTCTGGTCGCAGTGTTGACATTGTCCACATCGCAAATCGTAGGTTTGAATCGGTCCCCATCACTTAAGCCGGTTACTAAACGCTTTAGATCCCTTACTATGGTATTGTGGGACTTTCCATACTGGCAGGTTTCATCCTCGGCTACTTCTCGTGGGCTTCAGCCTTGTTCAATGGCCAGGAGCCATTCCCCTTGATATTAGCATCCCATGCTTTGATTGCTCTGACCATCATCTTCATCGGCGTGATGGTATTTCTCTGTTCGCGAACGGCCTCTGAAGAAGAACCAAAATTCCTATACCCATTCAATATCTTCATGCGGTCGTTTTTCTTATTTATTTTTGGGGTTGGCTTGATTCTGGCATTCAGCCAGCCTAGTTTGGTCAATACACATCCAATCGACCTTCTCATTTATGACAGCAGAAATCATCATGGGGCATGGCTTTCCCAGGCAAGCAGCAGCACTAGTCTTGCAGAGGCTGTCATGGAATACCGAAAGAAATACAATCAGTATCCTCCACCGTAAGTTGGAAACTACCCGTGGAACGCAATAGCCACCATACTAACCGTGATGCAGAGGCTTCGACAAGTGGTACGAGTATGCTACCAGCAGGTCTTCTGCCGTTATCGACGAATTCGATCAAATACACAATGATCTTCTCCCATTTCGCGCCCTGACACCCGAGCGATTAAGAACCCTTACACATGAGCTAGCGACTAATCCATTTAACGATGTTGGTGCACTCAGTATTCGCGATGGGTCAGTCAGGGTTCAAGAGGGCATTAAGCCAACACATGCCTGGATGGTTTCAAGTGCTGCGCAGATAATTGAAAAGTTTTCCCAGCATCTTCCGGATATGGATCTCGTTTTCAATTTGAATGATGAGCCACGCGTCGCAGTCCCGTGGGAGAAGGCCTCCGCTCTGAAAGATCAGGCAAAGGGCCAAAACCCTCCTTCGAGTGAAAGCACGATCAACAGTTGGTCGCCGGACCGTAAGTCGGGATGGGCTCCTATAGAGCCCGCTGACCAGACTTCCGAGACCATGTTTATAGATACTTCTTGGCATAACATATTTGATCGTTGGGTTAACCAGATATGCCCGCCATCATCCAAGGCCCGTTCTCAACGATTCTGGGATCGACGTGGCCTGTGCCTCGGCTGTATTCGACCCCACTCATTGGGCCAGTTCCCGCTGGATTGGAACGCGGCGTCTGATATATGCCATCAGCCCGACCTTGCACAACTCCACGGTTTCTTCATATCACCAGCATCATTCAAGGTTGCCCAGGATTTGACCCCTGTTTTCAGTCAGAGCAAAGTGTCTGGGTTCAGCGATATCTTGTTCCCCAGTCCGTGGAACTACGTCGACAAAGTGAAGTATGAGCCTTCAGACGAATTTCCCGACCCAAAGTACGCCGACAAGGAGAATACACTTTTTTGGATTGGCAGCACATCAGAAGGTGTGAGTTTTGATGGCGGGTGGAAGGGTATTCCGCGTCAGCGTTTCTCTCACTTGATCAATAACAACACTTACAACGAAGTGTCTGTGTTGCTACCGATCAATGAGCCGGCCTCGGAAAAGACATATGAGTATCAGATCATGAACGGTTTTGCTCCTTCAAAAGAACTGGGGCTAAATGCAAGTGTTCAATTATCAAACCCGATTGTGCGCTGCGGCGATTGTGATCAGCAAGAGAAGGAATTCGGCACTGCGCCATGGACTGACTTCCAAAACCACTGGAAGTACCGATATCTGTTTGATCTAGATGGTGCAGGATTCAGTGGTAGATTCGTTCCCTTCCTGCAAAGCCACAGCCTCCCATTCAAAACCGGCTTGTTCCGTCAGTGGTTTGACACACGAGTTACATCATGGCTGCATTATGTACCAATTGACCTTCGTCTTCACGGGGTGTGGAGCACCCTTGCCTACTTTGCGGGGGTCGACGTGACCGTCGGTGTGTCAGAAGCCGGGGACAAGATACCCTTGATGGAGCCACATGATGTGCAGGGGACATGGATTGCAGAGGAGGGGCGGAAGTGGGCCGAGAAAGCACTCCGCAAGGAAGACATGGAGATCTATTTCTTCCGACTTTTGCTTGAATGGGGCCGACTGACCGATGATCGCCGGGATTCTCTTGCATTCACAATTGAATTGACGTGAGTCGTCTACGGTGCTATGGGTACATATTTTTGGCATAGACCCCTATACTCTCGCATCCTTTTAATGGATTTTCAGTATTGCCGGTTGATGTCTTGTATAATTTCACTATCTTAATGAGTCTGAGGGTTGATTTGAGTGACATAGATGATGTATTCATATAATTGTTTTGGGGCTATGTACTATTTATGCTTACGAATTATTTTTGCTGGAGCGGGATATACCAAGAAAATGACTTGCCTCAGTTCAAGTAGATTCTAAAGCTATACACACTGAACATAAGAATGCAGACCTATGCAGACCTATATACTCCGAAACCAATTTGCTAGAAAATCCCATGGACACAAGGGACAAAGGGGTATTCAAAAGAAAAAGAACGAAAGAAGGAACCAGCTAAACCCTGCAAGAAAAAGAAAAGAAAAAGAAAACACGTGATCTATCAAAGAAAATAAAAAAAAACATAAGACATTATCATGCATACCCATCCACCTCTCTAATGAAAATGCTTCCCATGAGCACCGTGACGAATAGCATGCCGTCTAGCAGCCTCGCCCGTTCTCGGCAGGGGGGCTGGTGACGTTCAGCCCGGTGTAGTCGTACTCTTCTCTCTTGGAATTGGAGCTATCCTCGTAGACGAGCAGCGAGTTGATGCCCCAGTATGTATCCTTGAAGGCGGAGGGGTTGTTGGCGACGTAATCCTGGCATGTGTTTGCCTTGGAGGCGCAGGAGCTTGAGCTCCAGGTGTTGCCGGCCCAGTCGCCGCAGAAGGTTACGTCGAAGACCTAACAATGTTAGTATATTCTGCATATGTTTGAATAGAAAGGGTATTGGATGGGAAGGGAGATGTACGATATTCATATTCTTAAAATGCGAATCAATCTTGCAGTCACCGGCATACTTAGCCGTAGGCTGACCCCAAGAACTCGGCGTGGGCTTCTTATTCGCAATATCAGAGGGGATATTGCTATGCGGGAAGAACCAGATATTAATCGCATCACTGGTCCACTCCGTCGCATAGACGCCGCCGTTCCCACTGTTGAATCCCGACCCGTACGACTTGGTCGAGCCGGCGGTGATAGTGCAGCCCTCGTTGTCGGACTGGCCGGAGGCCTTGACGTCGCAGTTACTCGTGCCGAGCTTGCCCTTGAAGCCGGACTTGTCGATGGAGCAGCCGCTGGTGGTGTGAAGGGCCATTTGATTCTTGGTTTGGTCGTTGACGCCCTCGATGATGTCGATTTCGCCGTTGTTGGGCCAGGTGCCGCTGCCGAGCATCCAGCTTTATTTAACTGTTAGTATAATATAATTCTGAGATAGGATGGGGGAGACATACAAAGCAGGCCAAGAGCCACAGGCACCACCAGGCATATGGTTCAAGTCCAGAATAACCAACCCATGGTTATAGCTAGCCTTGCTAGTCAGACGAACACTCTGGCGACCGCTCCCAGAGGCCTTATTCTTCGAATCAACACCGATCTTAGTACCCTTTGCGTCTCCAGAGACGATTCCAAGCTTATTTGCTGTTTTCCGGTCAACATATTTGACATAACCGTTGGTTGGGTCGGCCTCCTGTTTTCTTCATTAGTATTGAAGTCGCAGTCAACTGGGGAAGCAGGCGAGACATACAGTAAAGAAATCAAATCTATCAAAAAAGTGGCTTGCACTAGAGTAATCATCCTTGACTGTGTAACCAGCCAAGCCGAGCTGAGCCAAAGCGGCTATCGAAAGATAAGTTGCGAGACGCATGTTGTATAGATAGAGAAGGGAATTGTTTATGCGAAACCGGCCGCAAAACAACAAACAAGACAGCTCAGCTAAAGTATGTATAAGGAATGTGAAGTATATCAATCTTCGTCAAGAAGAAAGAAAAAAAGAAAAAATCAAACAAACAAAGGAATGTAAGTGAGAAAGGCAAAGAAGAAAAAGACAATAAAGAAATCAATGATCTTCGCTCCAGAAGGGAATGACGGCATCAACGTTAAGCGCGCGCGTGTGCAAAAACCAGTTTGCCCAAGGCGAATGAGAAGCAGAAAGAGGAGTATTAGATAGATATATATACTCTGGATGTGAAGGGGAAAAAAGACAAAACAGGAAGAAGAAACGACCCTCAATAAATAACTTCAGATGCAGCCATGAGAGTCTGCAAGTGGCCACCCGACCAAACCATGTGGAACATCAGGGGAAGCAAGTCAGAAAAAAAAAAAAAAAAAGAAACAAGAAAAAACAGTATCATCAGATACTCATCAACCAGGGATACAGTCAGGGCAATCTCATTGCTGAGAGGAGAACCTCACCGGCGGCGACAGAGTGAGGTATACACCAGACTCGGTGGAGCCATGGATATACGAGCCAACAGACTTTTTACTCTTATATCAGGAGGCGATAATCAATCCAATTCAAGCCGATAAGGGAATAAATCTCATCTGGTTGGGCTTTAGGGATTTCTGTGCGCCAACGATTGAGCGATCCAGTGGGGGATCTGACACGCGATCGGCTTCACATTATTTAGACGTGTTTCAGTATCGACAGCCCTGATTTCATGATTATCATCATCAGAGGTTTTCTGCACAGTCAGTCTATGTCATGTTAGTGTTAGGGAAATAAATATAGCCTCGTCTGATTAAGCGCAGGTGCAAATACCTGCTGATCTAACCCCGCGTCATCTGTCGTGATAGCTGACAGCCTCGAGATTATCATCCCAGGCTGACTGATCGTGTTTCGCATCGCATCGGCAATCCGACAATGGATGCTTTGTTTTCTTTTTCTGGCTGCCATGACAGTTGAAACAATTGGCAAAGTATGTTCTTCGTCTTTTTTCTTCGCCGCGGACAACCTTAATTGCACCTTGTCGCGATGAAAGATGAAGGAAAAAAGATGCAGATAGACAAGATAGACACGACAGTTGCTACATGACTCGGTCGTCGGACAAAAAGCAAATCAAATCATACATGCTCAGTAAGAAAAAAGTCATCAGAAACACCCAGATGATGCGAGATCATCTCACCCTTCCTTGCTCTCTATCCTTCTTCTATGTACATGACGGACAAATCAATCCATGGTTCGACCCGTCTGGAGGATGCGAATTACTTCCTTCGCGTCTGTAAGCCCGACCAAGGTCCATAAGACAATGGCGATGGAACAGATGGCGGCACGAAAACACCACCACTGGTCCAACCGGCATCGTCTCCGGCTCCGGTTGTGCTATTCCTTGTCCTTCTTCTTCTCCCTCCATCACATGGGTCGATTGCCCATGCTCTACATGTCCATCCAGGAGATGCAGTGACTGCCCGGCTTCTACAATGGCAGCTGCCTTGCCTTTTCCTCGCGCGGTCGCTGGGTCGAGGTGACTTTCGAGTCGTCGAGCCACACGACGTTGTCGCTCTTCCGCCTGCTTCTTCTCCCATTCGTGCCAATACTCTGGCCCAACTCCTGGTCCCCATATGCGTTGACGACATATCTCACACGCTTGACCTCGTGGCCGCCATCCTCGCTGTCGAAGCCGGGTCACCTCGTCTACATGCACAAACAGATCCCGATCCAGCATGCCATTCGCAAGAGATAAAAGTGACTTTTCATAGGTATAAGCCGAGAAGACCGAAGCCAGGACTGCACGCAACTCGAGCAGGGACGGAGACCAGCTCGCTGCTTGCGTTAAAAATGCGCGTAAAATACGCAAAAAGGCAACATCGCTTCGTTCTGCTGTCGAAGGTCCCTTGATCGTGCTAGAAAGCAGTGCAGTAAAGACTTGCTGCACCAAGGTCCGGAATGACGAAATTAACTGAGTCGCATTCTTCCCCAATGAAGACGCAGTCGATGCCAGTTGCTTCTGGTCGCTGGGAGAATCTTGCCGCATCAGTGTAAACACATTGCTCGCAATGCGAACAACAGCCTCGATCAAGTCGAGCCAGAGACCCTCATCAAACGACAGAGGCTGTTCTAGCGGCGACGTGCCCCGGGTGCCATTCTTGCCCGTCATCGCCCGCGATTCCCGTGCTGTTTTTGTCTGGCCCTGGCAGAGCCAGATTCCAACCCGTGCATACTTATTCAAGGATTCGACAAGATCATCAATCGCCTCAGCCGTACTAGCAGAATCGGGACTCTCTTGCACGCTTCGGAGAATACCCACCAGGCCGGACTCTAGTGTACCCAAATGCGCAATCAGTCGGTCCATGGCAGCCCGCATTTGACCTTGTCGAGCAAGCAGAATAACCGCAGCATCCACCACCCCACTATCCTCCATCGAAGGAAGCAACTCTTCCAGCCGGACATCACCGACCCGCAAATCATCTACAAAGTCCGCAACATGTGACGGGTTGTATTTGCACAGCAGCTGCACATAAAGTTCTACCATCCAGTTTTCGGTCGGTTTCGACCGTTTACCTTCAGCGGCAGATTGCGCCTGAGGTTCGACAAAGACAGCCAGATACTGATACTGCATATAGGCATCTTTTTCCAATACTTTGAGGAACGTTTCGTGCGTTTCAGGAGCCAAATCCTGCATGGTCTGCGCAGCCCTCCTCACATCAATCGCAGCCAATTGCCCGGCTCGGTCCTTGACCACATCAACAACATCGCGCCTCTGTTTTTTACCGAGCTTAGAGCCGGGGCGAAGACAGTCTTGCAACGAAGTAAAGACATCCTGCTGCTCTTTCGGATCCTCAAGGAAAGTAAGAATCAATTGCGGAAACTGCTTCTCGGAGCGATACGTTGATTTCAAGATTCGGAAAAATCGTGCTTCCCGGAAAAGTGGAATCATGCTCTGCACGTCCGGCGGGTGATAAAGTGACAGCAAATACTCCGCACTAAGCTCACAATCCTCGGCCATTTCCTGGTTCGGATAACGACATAGTCGCTCCAGAACCTGATGCAATGTGGTACCAGAAAGAAGAATGTACTGGGGGTATTTCGGAAGATTGCGGGCAACAAACATATCAAGGTAAATGGTATCAAAGGGGGAGAAAGACTCGGCGTTCATAACTTGAAGTAGGATCGTGATGAGATACTGTCGGTTGACCGATACGCCCTGCTGAAAAGACATCTCTTCGGGATCCTGCTCGTTCAAGAACCCATCCTCAAACGCTTCATTGAGCATACTCATGAAACTGGGCGTGTCAAACTTGAGCATCGTGTGCAGATCGGCAAAGGATCTATCTTGTGATTCGGTGCCAGCCCGATTGCCTGAGAACAGATGGCCGTACAAGGCTGCTTTGGCCCGTGCGGATTCGGCGTCGTCCATATCGTCTCCAGTCGGATATACCCGACCGGTGAGGACATAAGATAGGTAAGGGAACATCTTCATTGCGTTCGTATACTGTTTCAGATTGTCCAATGAGTCTCCGTTAGCTTGGGCCGGAACTTGGATTGATGACGTGAGCGCCAGGAGTTCTTGAAGCGGTCCCACGTAATCCCCGACACAGCGGTTCCAAACGTATATATAGGCATCGTATAGATTATAGTGCTGACACAGTTTGGTGACTTGCTCGATGTCCATCGTGGTGGTGTCCAAAAGACAGATGATCTCCTCCAGCCCGCTGGCGGTGTGATTCGTCGCAAAGTGGTCGATAAGAGCCTTAACAGCGGTAGGCGGAAGAGATCGCACAGTTCCTTCGACAATATACGATTCGAGGGCATCCAAGAAAAGACCCGGCGAATCATGCTCTTCGTACCAGTTAAAGACCTCATCCCAAAGAAACTCCTCATCGCCCATGGACACACAAGCCGTGATGGATACCTCGGCCAATTCTTGCAGTTGTCGGCTTTCCAACCGTTGATTACTAGCTTCTGTATTGCGACCAAATCCATACTTGAGCGATGCAGATATCATTTCAAGCAGCCTTTCGCGAACAATGGGTCGTCTCAGTACATCCTCTTCGGGAAGTCCGATTGTCAGCTTCTCCGCATTACCCGTGTAATACGTTGTCGCCAATCGAATCGCGCCGATGAAATCGCCTGCCTCCATGAGTGCAAGCAGCCGGTCTGCCCAGTTCGAAAGTCCACCCATCAAAGCTTCATTATAGCCTAGTAGAAACAGTCGCCCTTTGTAGGCGCGGAAACTCATGTAAAAAGCATCAGCCACCACTCCGTGCATCGACGTATCTTCTTCATTAAGCTGCTCGACCAGAGAATGAAGCTGCGATGAAAACAAATCAGCATGATAGATATGCTTGCTGAGAAGATCAATAGATTCCGTCACGCGCATAGAGCCATCTTCAACGATAATCAACTGTTGCGTTATTGTAAGGACAGCCATCACAGAGCGACTTAACCACTGTACCGCAACGATTGCCTCATCTGCTTTCCATCTGCTCCGCGCTCTGAAATCAAGATGAGGGGGCTTGTCCTTGTTCACTGGCTCATCCGTCTCAATCTCAGTCACGTCAAGTATGGTCAGCACGTTTGACCAGCAATATACAAGTTTCGTGCTGGAAGACGAGTCTCTGCCCTTCAGCTTGATCGCAGGAAACCAGGCCAGCGCTCCGGTCATTGCACCATGAGCAGTAACCTCCCTTGGACGCGGCGCTTTATGTTGGGTTCGCGCAACGGGGGTAGTGGACACAATAACCAGGAGATACGGGGTGAGCATTGCAACCAGACCCAGAGAGTCAGTGGGCTGGTCGACGTTGCCGAGAGGAAGAGGGGAAAAGGCGAGTACGGCGCTTGGTTTCCGCGGGCGGGGGTCTTCTGCGACGGGTTGAGGATATCGGCCTAAGATTCTGGTCGTCTTCACTGTCCGTCCTACTGCGCCCATACCTCTCGTGGCCAGATGCGAAAAGGCCATTCCCCGCTTATCCGCAGAGACAAGCGCGGTGCGCCGCGTTCCCAGGAAGCCCAGATGGAGAACAGCAAAGCCTGATATATGACCGTCGGAAGTTCGAGAGTCAACCTGGTTCGCAGGTATAGGTGGTATATGAAGGAAATGGCGTGCGGGTCTCGATATTTCCCATGTAAAGATGTCGCCCGAAGCGTGACCTCCAGCGACCGTTGAATGATCAGCCGAAAGCGCCAGCGATGTGATAGCTCCGCATTCAATAGCTGATAACAGTCAAAATAAGCAACATAAGTCATGCCAGAAAATGAAGAACATACCCTTTGTACCCGTCCCAATGATAGCCTTTAAGCTTTGCTGATAGTCAAACACGAGGATAATTCCCTTGGATGTTCCGATCACGATAGTCGTCGACACAGCCAGGCACGTAGGATGCCCAAAGTTGCGCTTTCCGACCTCCGAAAACGCTTGTCCAGTGATCTTGCGTAACTTGGTCCATCGTACAACATCCCACGGCCCTTGGGGGGTATCGGTCCCAGAATCGACGGTACCCGGGGAGAGCTGGCTCGCTAGGGATGAGTGTCTCGAGTGTACATGAAATAAAAACGGCGAGGATGAGCGAAGCCCACTAGGAGAAGACGTTGAAAGTCGAGACTGGAAGCGAAGATCAAAGGGACGATGGGAGGGACTCGGGCTCGCGAGAGGAGATCCGCGAAAGGCCAAAGCACTGCTACTCCGCGACGAAAGAATCGAACCCTTTAACAATCAGCAAACCACAATTCCAAAACAAGATAGAAAAGAAAAAGAGCCATGCACGCACATGTAAAGAAGGCGTATCATCCGGCGTCGAAGCCGTCTCATCCACACTCCCAGGACCACGATGTTGGTGCGAAAGCGGAGCATCATCGTCTGTATCCACGTCGGCAACAGCACTATGATGCCCATTTAAAACCGGCGTGTCCTCCTCCCCATACGCGATTGAGCCATTACCAACTATCTCCTCCCCTGCCCTTGCCCTTGGACTGCCGTTGCCGTGGTCGTGGTCCGGGGTGCCATTCTGAGTCCGCCGGAAGTGGGCCTCGTCCTCCTGGCCCAGGTCGAGCTCATCCTCTCGTGCCCAGTCATCACTGCCCTCGATCATGGAGCTCATCAGCAGAGTGTTCGAATGACCATCGCTCCCCAATACGTTCAAATCAAGCAACCAGTATGAGTAAAATCGGCGCCGAATTGGTCTGGTGGGTTGTGTCTGCGTTGGGAAGATCCGGGGCGGGAAGGCTGCGGCAACGGTTGACGGGGTCGCGACGAACGAGAGTTATCGGGAAGAGGTGTGGCGCATCAAATTGAGGGGCGAGAGAAGTAGCGGCGATGAGGGGGAAGGCTGCGATGTTGAGAAGAAGCCGAGATACTCTAGAGGGTCGAGTTGGTTGTTGATTCGGAGAGATGATGATCGATAGAGCTTCAGTCCTGGCGTTCGTTTCCTTGGTTGGGTCGGGGGCTGGAAGAACCCCACAGCCACGATCTTACAACGCATACCTCACACTTCACTGTTATGATAAAGTATTGATATTGATATAATTGATATAATGAATATAAAACATTAATATAATAGTCACATTAAATATTTAAACAGGTTAATACTGCTAGTATCGATATGTTGATACAGTACTTTTGTATCCTCGTGTCTGATCCACAGTGGGACAAAGCACTCCTTACAGAATAATAGACACAATATAATGATCTATCAAGAGCTTATTTCCGAGTAGGTGTCTATCTTATTATATTAAATAATATATTCTGTATACCCCGTACAGAAGTTGTTATTCTTTGTTAGTTGGCTTCATGATATAAATGACACAGTCATCTGGATATATATCTTGGTCTGCTACTCAAGGATCATCCTAGTCATTTAGATATACTACATGTGATCAAGGTAGGGATCTTTCATCTGCAGGTATTTCAACTCAAGGATACTAGTAGAACGGTTAAAGCAGAGATGGATATGCATATCAAATGATGGACTCAGTCACAAGCACTACTATACTAGTCTGCTGATATGATCATAATCTAGACATACTATTGCGATTATAGCAACAGATATAAAATAGACAAATATACCTGATCTATATAGACATCTACAAAATAAACCATTCTATATCAATATCCAATACTAAAATGCTCTCCTACCTCCTCCCCCTCATAACCTCCCTCCCTCTCACCCTCTCCTCCCCAACACAAACACCAATACCAACAACCGTTGCATGCAACGGCCACCCCTCCTACTGCACAACCCCCTACTCAAACCTCACCTTCCTCGCCTCCCACGACGCCCCCTTCATCGGACCGCTCCCACAGCAAAACCAAAACCTCAAGATAAACGAACAACTAGACCTCGGCATCCGCTTTCTCCAAGCCCAAACCCACTACCCAGCCGCAACCGACGACAAAGATAACCTCCACGTCTGCCATACGTCTTGTATACTGGAAGATGGGGGATCGCTGGAGGAGTTCCTGGGTGATGTGAAGAGCTGGTTGGATGAGCATCCGGATGAGGTTGTTACGGTGCTGCTTACGAATGGGGATAATGCGCCTGTAGAGAGTTTTATGGAGGGGTTTGAGAATGTGGGGTTGAATGGGTATGCGTTTGTGCCAGAGAAAGAGCTGGAAATAGATGAATGGCCGAGTTTGGGGGAGTTGATTGAGAGAGGGAAGAGGTTAGTTGTGTTTTTGGGTATGTATATATCCCAATTCCTATCTGATAACTGCAGATGTATTGATATCAGGTGATGAATAGACTATGGGGCGAATACGACATCAACGCCGTATATTCTTGATGAATTCGCATATTTCTTCGAAACGCCCTTCGACGTGACGAATGGTTCATTCCCGGATTGCAGTATCGATCGTCCTCCCGGTGCTAATCCCGATGGACGCATGTATATCGTCAATCACTTTCTAGATGTTGATATTCTAGGCGTCCTTGTTCCGGATCGGGCACATGCAGGCAGGACGAATGCTGTCACTGGGGATGGGAGTATCAGGGCGCAGAGTGACTCGTGCCAGTCTCTGTATGGACGAAACCCGAATGTAGTGCTTGTGGATTTTGTGGATAAAGGGGAGGTGATGGAGGCGCAGGATGTGTTGAACGGTGTTTCGACCAGTCCTTTGCCTAATTCAGGTTCATTGTTGAGTCGATTCAAGAATAGTTGGCTCTATCTCTATTGTGTCTTTCTAATCATATATCTCCAAGATTGAGCGTTAGATTCATACATAACAAATACCAATCCATGTTCATTACTCGTCCATTTCAACTTGCAATTCACGCTCTATAAACTAGTTAGCATCTGACAGCCCAGCCCAACAAAAGAAAAGGACATACCCCAAATCTTATTCGCCGATGCAACAATGACCTCGGATTTGGTGAGCAACTTGGCGGAATACCTCTCAGCTTCTGAGGGGTATAGTTGAGTTCTTTGCGCTTTACGGGGATTCACCTAACAGTGTCAGTACTCTAATACTGGAGAAAAACAGCAAGGCATACCATCATAAGCACAGGAACAAGATCTTTAGGATCAGCTTCCGCCAATGCTCTCAAGTTTCGGAACCCATTGTCCCGTAGCAGTCGCGCAGTCCAACCCTTCACATAAGTCACCTGGGCCATCTCCAAAAGATCAGCTCGAGCCCCGGCTTCCAACCGGTCCCGCATGTGGTCTAAGACCGCTGCGAGCATCCCCCAATCCATACGTTGACAAAACTTGACCATACCCGCCGCAAAGCCGTGGCATTGCTGCGCTAGGGTCTGCACGGCCCCACGGGGGATGCGATAGCGCTGGGCAATGGTTGATAGTGGCACCTCGTTACTCAAGTCTCGAAGTTGGAATGCCGTGTAAGCGCGGCGATAGACTCTGGCTTGCTTCACTTGAGCTGGTGTATTTTCTTTCAAAGTAGCACCGCTTTGCACCCTGCATGATTGTTAGAAGCTTTTGCAACAAATACCAGGAAGGGACGTACATGGTGTTGACAAACCCGGGCTGCACGCCAACGAATTGCAAAGCCCGTAACCCACTCTCGTCGAGATTATCCAATTGATCCCGGAAGATTTGCCAGTCAATCTGGGTTTGTATCGCCACTTGCAGAGGGGTGAACATGTAGAAGATATGCATATCACCATCCATAACAAAAGCTTGCAACGCTCGCTTCAATTCCTCGTGGACGTAAAGCCCATCTTCGGGCGCAAATGCCGAGGCAACCACCGCCTGTCCAAGCTGTGTGGCTTCATACGACTCATCATCTCTGAAGTGCAAGAGTTCTTCGTCGACTAATTCTTGGAGCGCAGAATCCATAATACTATATGTGATTTTCTTATCTATCGTTCGACAGAGAAGAGTGCATTTCACATATTCCTTGATCGCCTCGGAACCGGAGGCCAGCCCGGTTGCGATGGCTTCCAAAAGCGCCCTGGAACATATTAGCTACAGTTGTCCCACCTGGTAGATGACTTACCGTTTGAGACCCCTCTTTTCTGGTGCTAGACAACTCTCAATAGCGGGCATGTCGGCCTCAAGCAAGTCGCAGACAGCTTGAAAGTCCGCCTTTCCGCAGATAAGGTATGTCTCTCCAGCCTCGTCTTTTCCCTTGCGCCCAGCTCGGCCACACATTTGCCGCCTGCATCAATCAGCCAAGAACATGCACGCATTGCACATTGAAACACATACAGCATCGCGGGCCCGACCAATTCCCGACCCATGCGAGCGCCATTTATGATCACCCTTCTTGCGGGGAGATTGACCCCAGCGGCAAGGCTGCATGTAGCAACCAAAATCCTCAAAATACCTTGATCATACGCCTGCGCGATCAATTCTCGTTCTTCGGTTGTCATGCCTGCATCTGAATGGGGTTAGCTTGCATGTATAAGTTGTGACTACTGGGAACTAACGGTGAAAGCCCACTCCCTTGACCAGCGTAGTCTCCAAAACCGGATCAAGACCGCTGGGCTGGCTCCGTAGATCGGCGAGTAGATCCAATCGTTTGCTCAGATCATCGGGAGACGGTACTGGCATTGCTTCGCTCATTACCCCGGCATGAATCTGACAAGCCTGGCGACTTCCGCAAAAGACCAACGCCCCAAATCCTCCGGCAGCTGTCTCAATCGCCAGTGCCACCATGGCATTGGTCATGGGATTTGAAAGCTGCCGGGCAGTCGAGGCGATGATCTTCCGGTGCGGGGGCATGGTTTCAGCAAGGGATGTCGGCGTTGTTGCCGTCAATTTGTTAATTGTCTGGAATAGCTGCCTCGACGTCGCCGCTGGGTAGATTGCATTTTCGTAAACGAGGTATTCATCGATAGGAACTGGTCGATAAGTTGAGATGAAAAATTTCGCATTCATCCACTGTGCCAGTAATTCGGTGTTCTGTCCGGGTTAGAAAAGTATGACAAAAGAATTGATATCCATACAGATAGCGTAGCACTCATTCCAATGATTTGAATATCTTGCTGAAGCAGCAATAGTTTTGTAACCATGAGTTCCAAAAGATATCCACGGTGCTCATCATCCAACATATGCAACTCGTCCAGAACGACGACACCCAAATCCCCGATATTGCACTCTTCAATGGCGGTGTTTATGAGCGAGTTTGCCTGTAGATTATTATACATGAGCAGATCTTAGAATACGGAGTAGCAAGGATGTACCATACCTTTTCTATCGTACAGACGGCAATGTCGGTGTCAGTCCAGGAAGCCGTAGTTCTACTCCCACCAAAGAAACCCGTCACGCGAATCGACCTTTGCATCTTCTTCCAGCGCTGATGGAACGGTTTCGTCTCGACCCCACAATCATCAGGAATATACTTTTCCACGTTGTCAACGATACGGCGCAGCCACTTGAGCTTCTCCTGCACCAACGCAACGTAGGGGAGAACCAGAATCGCCTTGCGCGAGGGGTTCTCAATAATACGCTTCAACATGAGAACATCTGCGACGAGCGATTTCCCTCCACCCGTCGGAGCCGTATAGACGAGGTGTCGCTCGCCTTTCAAAAGGCCTTCCGCGAGTAAACATGATGCCTGCCACGGGTAGATACTCTTCACACCCAAGGCCGCAAAATTAGCCACCAGGGCCGGAGACAAACCATATCTGGGATGTTTGAGTGAGAGGAGAGGATCCTGTTCCGGACCTGGGACATCAACAGGCGGGTCTGCGCGCTGGTGGTAACCGTTGACGGCGGCCGTGACCGGATGAATCTCACTAGCGACCAAACGACTCGGCGGAGGGGTCACAGAGGCACGGGCGAAATCACCCGAACGAGAACCCGGCAATAAACCGGTTTGATTGGCGGTTCGGGGATGAGAAGAAGAAGAACGGATGGGATAATGACTGGGTTGATGGTTTATAGTAGTGATAGTCTTGGGAGGGTCAGATGGGGGATGGTCTGGGGGACGCTTGTGTCCAGCCAGCGAGGGTACATCATAAACTTGGCCACGGGCGATGTCGATGGAAGTCTGAAAGCCATTTGTCTGGAATGGCTGTCCGGACTGGGCTGACATGCTATTATGGTAGATTTTAGTGTACAGCGTACAAGCCTGAACTCATGGGCGAAACTAAAAGGACAGCCCTTAAAGAATAAAAGGTAATCTCTCTAACACAGTCTATGCTTCCTTATAAATAATGCTAATAGTTGCCTCTTAATTGAGGATATCAAGACGCGGTGCAACGCGCCTGTCTCGGGAAAGCGCAGCCACAGACACCAGCCGCACCCAGGCAGCGACTGCAGTGGCTTCCCCAAGCGGGCTAGCGTGCCGACTAGCGGGCGCGCTAACAGCCAAGTCGGTGCAAAACGTTCCTGGATCGTCGATTTCGCCTGCCCAACGGGAAGTCTGGGATCGGGCTGACCAAGCGCGACCCACCTGCCTTTGTTTCCAGCACAGACAGAGGCACAATTCACAATTCACTATTCAGCTGTTCAGCTATTCAGTCAGCATGCAGTTCAGTGTTCAGCTAACTAGCAGGCAGCTATCAGATATATTATCAGATGTTGTGACAGGTTAGACAGTTGTAGTCAATGCTGCCTGTGGTCACCTGACACAATAGCAGTTGGGCTTCAAATATATTGACCCCTTGTTAACCCTCACTTCTGATATTCTATTCGATAGACAGTTATATATATAGACGTCTAGACTACTAGATAATAGTGTAACTGTTTCTTGATGGAATTCAGTCATCGCCTTTGACCTTAGTATCCCATACTATTACTCATCCGAATACATTGGGCATGACCAGTAAGAAAAAGAAAAAAAGCGATCCACCCGATGCGACCATTGCTGCGGAAGCACACTGCTCAAGACTAAAGTAGGACTAAAGAAGGCCCTGGTAATTTCCTCTCTTTAGCAGGCACTCTATTAGTTATCCGTATTTGTGTCTACTCGTTTCTCGCGTGATGGGCCCATTACACATACATACGAATTACCAAGAGCGGGGCATGGGTGATATCCCTTGAAACATAAGACACCATCTTACTCCAACTGTCTGTCTAACTAACTCATTTTGTCCAACTCAACTATCGGGTCTGATTCAGGAATAGCATCTGTCATATGAACTGGAGATACTTCCGATAATAATCGTCTTATTATTATTTGAATCTTGATATCTGGTAATACAGAATATCATGCGTGATCCGCGCAATGACAATAAAGTTTATCTGAGAGCAGTAGTGCATGCACCTCGTTCCCAAAAGCTTGGAGCCGTGGACTGATGGACATTTTTGATTTTTCCATCAGCATCATCACTTGTCCATAGCCGAAAGACGGGGGGATTTTCCTGCTGAGGTGGCAGGCTAGGTAATGTGGCAAATCGGTCTGCAAACAAATTACATCTCCCATGTACAGTACCTCTCCTAGGAGTACTTTTCTGTAGACTGTAATACTATCTGACACTGATGTGGAGTTTTTGCCTGCATGGTCGGCCCATCTGTAGGTGGTGTTATCACCACTTCCAGGGCATCATCATGCGACCAATCCTCATGCAGATAATAATTCCTGGTATTTATAATTTCCCAGATGGCTGCTGGGTAATTATGATCATAAGGTAAACTGCTGGCATGAAACACATACCATCGACAGCTGGCTCCCCTTTCCGTCTCGGTTGTCCATTTTAGTGTCCGTATCTTTTGGGTCGTACAAGAAAAGACAAAAAGAAAAGCAATCCGCATTTGCGGGTCGGAAATGGTCACCACAGCATCGGCATCTACTCCGGAGTACTGTGTGTACTTGTTGGACAATTTAATATCTCATTTGGATCACAGACAATGAAGATCGGATATTTGCTTTTTATACGCTGTAATAGTATTAGTACTCGTACTTACCAACACTTTTTAATAATCCGGTTCTTACTCGTCCCAGGGAGGCAAAAGGGATCGTGTCTGATGGGGCTGGTGTGTTCTGCAAGTGGGAGCTAAATCATCCCCCCTCTCTGCTCTCCCTCATGAGGTTGAAACAGCCGTCCCCGGAGGATAAGATTCATTTGTAGATAATTCCCCTGTGAATCAAGAACATGCAGAATTGGTATTATGGGCAATAATAAATAAATGACCATTGATAGCCTACTGATAGATGGATATGTAGATATGCCCGTATATATGCGGACTGCTGCTGGTGGACTTGGCGTTGAACCTCAGATCCAACCGCGCATGCGCTGCCCTACGTGACAACATTCCTGCCACCCAGGACGGCGATTCATATTCTTCTTCTTCTTCTATTTTTTTTTTTCCTGCGGTGTCCAGTTCCGATGAGGCTATATCCATCCCATCCCTATCACTAACTATCATATATTCTCTATTCTATATTCTAACACACCATCTTTCATCACTACGATCGATTCTTCACATCGGTTCGCTCGGCCCACACAATCCCTTTTCCAGCGTTTAGATAGAAGCAATCAATCCCGCTAAACTCCCTCCGTAGATCACCCAACGGGTCGACAGCCGCCCTTGAAGAGCAAGGGGAAAACACATAACTACGCGGTAAGAGAGTCTGGCTGCTTGTCTGTCTGTCAGTCTCATCGAAAATGGAGGGACAATAATTCGTTTCTTTCTCGCCTGAATGGCTCTTTCCCCCCAGTTTTTTTCTTTTTCTTTTTCTGTTCCTCTTGTCCGTCTGGTTCCTTTTGGTGGAGGATCCGTCATATTAACACATCGGGACTAGGGGCACCAGAAAGAGGACGTGGATTTGGGCTGGTCGGCATCCTGTCTTTCTTGTCTTTCCTGATTCTCTTCTTCTTTTCTTTCTTCTTTCTCTTCATATCTTCATCTTCATTTCCCTCTTCCTCTCTCCCCTTTCCCTTTCCCTCTCCCCCCTCTCCCTCTTCGCCCCTTCGCCGTTGGCCGCATCCCAATCTTGATTCCTCCGGAGCCTTAATTAAGCTCTTGGCCACTTCGTTATTTAACTTAACCTACACTGGCATCACCTACCTTACTTCCTCCAGTATTCAGTAGTATCTGAAAAGACACAATCCCGACTTCTTCCCTCTGCCCGTTTCGTCTGGCCTATTGTGTTTTGCTTTCTTCTCTGTTCCACCGCCACTATCCTTCTTCCTCTTCTTCCCTCCTTCACATTTTCTCCCTCCCTCTCTTCTTCCGCCAGTAAATATTCGTCTGTCTCATTCCCATTCTTCTTCTTTCCTCCCCCTACGGACGAATCTCGGCTTTCTTCTTTCTTCTCTCTTCTCTCTTTCTTTCTTTCTGTCTCTTTTGATCTTCCTCTTCCCGCTAGTCCTCTTGTTACCGCCACTGGCGCTAGAGGCTCATCCCCCAATCTAGTAGTCTATCCTCGTCCCCTTCCGACGGTCGATCTTGATATCCCGAATCCCCAGTGCGTTTTCGTTCCCGCACGCTGGCATATCATCGATCCTCCATTCCACTATCCACCCACCCTTGCCGGAAGGAGGAAAAAAACGAAAAAAGGAAGAGGACCCAAAAATCTTGGCCCAACCAGAACTTTTCTGATTTTCTCTTCGAGATCCCTCCTTTCGGGTTTTCGCTGCATTGCACCGCACTGACTCTTATTTTTTTCTTGGGGTCTGATACTCGGCCACCGCCGTTCGATGCATGCACCCTCATCCTGTGTGTTCGCTCGACTCATGAGGGATCGTCTTCCCGTCACGGCCCGTTGCTGAGCTCTGCACCTCCGCGTCTTGAGGCAGTTTGGTGTTCCCACCACATTGTGACCACGCTGGAGTGCATTGTCTCTCCCCTTTCTCTCTCAACTCCTTCAATCTAATTCAAGTTCTCCCCCCTTTTGTCTGCGGTGGTCATGTCCCCGGCTCCATCACCGCCTCCAAAGTCCCAGCTCAACCACGCGAGGCCCAACTCGTCGGCATCTAGCCCAAGTCAGCGCCGAATGCCCACCCCTGGTCATTCGTCCCGGCCGGGGTCTGCAGGCTCTTCCACCCCTCTACCACCAACCACCGTGGATGAACCTAACCCGCAGCCCATGACTACCAGCGCCTCGCCTTCTGAGGCTGCGGGCGCAGAGCCTCCCAGCTCCTCCGCCACCCCAGCTCCCTATGGGACTCGGTCGAGGGGTCGAAATGCCCCTCGCCCAAACTACGCTGAGGATCGCGACATTGACATGGACCTCGAGGTTGCCAATCCGGGGTCGAAATCGTCTAAGCGGTCCAGCGGCGTGGCGCCGAATAACATCGTCAACGGCTCTAAATCCGAAGGCGAAAAGACTACTTCATCTAATACACGAAAAAGTCTCACGGCTGTGAATGGGGCCACTTCGACACCCTCCGCCAAGGAATCAATTCCCGGGACTTCGTCTTTCTCCGCCAAACCGGATGACGGGAATGCCTCATCAAATTCATCGAGAAAACGGAAACAGCCAGCCAGTACACCCAACAACTCGAATACGACAAATGGCAACGCTGCAAAGAAGATTTTCACTACTGCACCTGGCATTGTCCAGGGGCAAAGTGAAACAAATATGGTCACTTTTGAAAATAGTGGTGCTCGCTTAAAAGATGGCAAACTGAAAGCCGATGACGGCACAACTTTTGCCGTGAATGGTAATAAATTACGCGTAATTTTTATGCAAGATTTAACTAACATGAGGATCTAGACCATGTGTATCTCATTTGTGAACCGCCTGGCGAGCCATATTATTTGGCACGGATTATGGAATTTCTTCCATCCAAAGATCGGCCATCTGGACTGATTGAGGCATTAAGGGTCAACTGGTATTATAGACCGCGTGATATTCAGCGGAGTGTTGCCGACACTAGATTGGTGTTCGCGTCAATGCATTCGGATACTTGCCCGCTTACCTCATTACGTGGGAAATGTGAAATCCGACATCAATCAGAAATCGAGGATTTTGATGATTACAGAAAGACTCGAGATTGTTTTTGGTACGATAAGATGTTTGACCGATATATTCATCGCTACTATGATGTAATCCCAACGAAAAAAGTGATCAATGTCCCCGCCAACGTCAAGAAGGTTCTGGATGAGCGCTGGAGATATGTGCTCGTTGAAATAGGGAAAAGAAAGGAGCTTACCAGTGCGGTTAAAACATGCAAGCGGTGTAGTCTGTACGCTGCAAGGTATGTTCCAGATTGTTTTTATTGGCTTATCAACATTTTTGCTCTAACAGTATTGGCAGCACTGATTCTGTGGACTGTGCCGTTTGCCACCACACATACCACATGTACTGCGTACGGCCTGTTTTGACCAGGAAACCGGCTCGAGGCTTTGCCTGGGCTTGTGCGGCCTGTAGCCGTGCTCAGGAACGGAAGCTCGAAGCTCGAAATACCCCGACTATGGGCGAATCCCACCACGAACCAGAGGAAGAGATCATCGAGGAGGAGGAAGAAGAGCCAAACGGTGTCGCCAACGGCACCGGTGGCAGCACCCCTGCTCTTGTTGAGGAGGAAGCGCTTCGACCAGCCACGGAAGAACAGGTTGCGCAAGCCAGGATGTGGCCGTACCGGTATTTGGGTATCCACTGCCGGGTGGAAGATGCTTTGGACTACGACGACCGAATATATCCCCGAGCGAGTTCGCGACTAGGACCCCGACACCAGGCCAACATTCTTCCATGGGCAGGACGCCCTGTGGAATACGTCAAACCCATCGACATCAAGAAAAAGTACATGAAGAGCTCTGGCAGCCGCAAGGACTCCAAGCTTGGAAAAGAGGCTCTGGCTGCAATTGAAGCAGCGAAACAAGAAAAGGCGAACCGCCCTAAATGGGTTATGGATGAGCCAACTGGATACGTCCGACGTGGAGAGGATGAGCCAGTCCCGATGGGTGGAAAGCAGGTTCGTACGGCTGAGTTGAAATTCAAAATGCCTACTGCCTCGCAACTGCCTTCCCGAGGTGAGGACGATGCGCCTGGCGCGGATCTCAGCCCTGCTGAGCGGGAAAAATTCATCGATGACTATATGAATCGCGCAAAGGAACTGGCACCCCACGTTGGAGTTGAGAAATATTCGACAAACTTCCTGGACAAGGCCCTGGAGTTGCTCTACTCTGAAAGTTTCAACGCCGATGCCGCCCTCGCGAAGCTGAAGAAAGCCAACAAGTATAAGGATCTCAAAGAGCCTCATTTGCGCCCCGAGGAGCTTAAATTATTTGAGCAAGGAGTCGCCAAGTACGGATCCGAGTGGCGTAATATCACCAAGCATGTCAAGACCGTTCCGCATCACCAGATTGTCCGATTCTATTACATGTGGAAGAAAACGCCAAGGGGTAGGCAGGTTTGGGGCAATTTCGAAGGGAAACGGGGCAAGAAAGAAGCCAAGCGACATAACACCACCGCCAAACTCGTGGACGACGTGGCTGATGACCAGGACGATTCTGCCTTTGATAACGACAAAGCGGCTGACAAGAAGCGTGGGTTCCAGTGCAAATTTTGTACAACGCGAAATTCGCGCCAGTGGCGGCGCGCGCCTGGAGTTGCGCCCGGCTCTACCGTTCCCTCGGAGCCGTCGTCCAACAAACGCGATAAAGGGCCACAGCTTCAGGTTGCCCTATGTCTACGCTGTGCACTACTGTGGAGAAAGTACGGGATACAGTGGGAAAATGTCGATGAAGTCGCGAAGAAGATCGCTCAAAGCGGTAATAAGTCGTGGCGTCGGCGTGTTGATGAAGAGTTGCTGGCCCAACTTCTTGTCGCCACAGAGATCCCAATTAGCATAAGCAGTGCTACTGCAGCTACCGCAGCTTCGATTGGCGTCGCTGTTAACGCGAACCCTCAGGTCCAGCAAGAACCCGGGAAGAAGAATAATAACGGGAACAACAAGGGACGGGCGGATAATAAGGACAGTGCGGCAACTTCGGCTGCCACATCCGTTGAACCTGCGCCAAAGAAGAAGGCTGCACCCGAAAAGGCCCCCGAGCCAGCACCGATCATCCCGGATCCACCAAAGGCCAAGACGCTTCCTTGTGCCATCTGCAACAGTATGGAACCTATGGGGGATCAGCATGTGTCGTGTCGGGATTGTCGCTTGACCGTCCATCGGTCTTGCTATGGAGTCAGCCCGTCGCGCAACTGTGTCAAATGGCTGTGTGACATGTGCTCCAACGACAGGAACCCGATGATCTCTACCTGTTACGAATGTGTACTGTGTCCTGTTACGTGGACCGAACACGAACTGATGGAGGCGCCAAGAGTTTCACACAAGAAGAAGACAGACCGAGATCGCGAAAAGGAAAGGCTGGAGAAGGAGATGGTGAACGAGGCTATCAAGCTGTACCGCCAGAGACAAGAGGCTGTTGGAAAACCCATTGGCCCCCGAGAGCCCCTCAAACGAACCGCCGGAAACAACTGGGTGCATGTTACGTGCGCTGTTTGGACCCCCGAAATCAAATTCGGCAACGCCAAAGAACTCGAGCCTGCAGAGGGTTTTGGGTTCATTCCAGCGGACAAGTATCGCGAGACTTGCAAGATCTGCAAGACCAACAAAGGCGCGTGCGTTTCTTGTCATCACAGTGGCTGCAATGCTCATTTCCACGTTGGCTGTGCTTTCCAGGCACAGTACAAATTTGGATTTGACATCACTCCGGTGAAGAGCTCTCGCAGGGATACAGTGCACAGCATGCGACTTGGCGACGAAGTTGGGTCTGCTACTCCGGCGATTTGGTGTCCTCACCACACCGCTTCTCCCCATTCTCATGACATAGGGGAAGCGACAGAACAGGAGGGTCTCAATGCCTTGCAACGCTTTGCTCAGACTTACAAGCAGGCAGACTTGACCTTGACTGGAACTATCCGTAAGGCGGCCTACGTTCAACAGACTCTTGGAGCCTCGCAAAATGTCCCTGTGTTTGGCCACCGACGACCATCCGCAGTCAATGGTGTTGCAGCTCTGTCGCCCACCAAAGATGGCCCCAAGAACTCAACGACATCACCCGTGGATGCGCCGGATGAAATGGACATCGATTCAGAGGGCCCTGTTCCTCGTCCGGTCACTGGAACGGACGCGGAGAGGAAATGCGCACGCTGCGCTTCAGCATTCAGTCCAAGGTGGTGGCCTCTCGACAGACCACGCCGATTGACGGGCGTTAGCAACAGGACACCATTACTGAATGGAATTGGGTTGGGCAGTCCTCCATTCCATGGCCCCTCTCTAACGAGGCCCAACGGAGAATACAGCCCTACCAATGGAGAGCAGCAAACATCTTATGAATGCCACAAGTGTCATCTCAAGACCTTGGTGGCGCCGCCCTCTCCCGAGCCCAAGCCCTCTCCGTATTCAGCCCAGCGACCGGTCCTCCCAGCGCCACGGCTTCCAGAGTACCACCCTCATCCTTACGGGCCACACGCACACCCGACTCCTGCAGGGGTTCTTCCAAGGCCACTTGGACCGGCTCCTCCTCCGCCTCAGTATGCAGGGTATGACCCCCGCTCGCCTGAAGCGCTTCGCAATGGTACTATATCAGTTCCGACTTACCATGGCGGCCCGGCACCACCACCACCACCACCACCACACCATGCGCCTCACCATATGAACGGCTATCAGCAGCCTCCTCATCATGCCCCTCCACCTCCGCCAGCCCATTATACCAATGGCGCACCGCCTCCGCCACCTCAGGCATATCCGACACACCACAGTCCTTATGGCCCCGTCGCAGTTCCTTCCCCGCATCCCTCTCACACACCGGGACCTCGGCCGTTCGCATCGTCGACATCACCACCTAGTGTGCAAGCGACAATGGTGCGACATTCGCCTCAGCATTCGTTGAGTGCGTTAAACGCGGGACCTCCGCGAGTTTATTCGGTGGAACGCGTTCTCAGCGTGCCAGCGCAGTCACCACCAGTCTCACAGGCACAGATTGATCCGCGGGGACCGACACCTCCGAGTCGGTTAGAGGACACGCCCGTTCCCGCCCCAGCGGTGCCGATGAGCAGCGGGCGACACGCAAGTGTCAATGGGACGAGCGGTGGATCTGGGGCCAGCGCCAGTCCATCATTGAAAAATCTACTGTCTTAGGCTATATATGAATCTTGGTGGGAACAATGGAAGGGGGTTTTGTACGATCTTCTGATTTTCTGGCATTGAAAAATAGGGAATTGGGACGATGTCAGTTGTCCGCATATTTTATATTTTTTCATTCTTTCTCTTTATCTATTTATTTTTGTCACCCTGCTTCTCTCTCTCTCTTTTTTTTTTTTTAACTCGATTTTCTTTTTGTCTTGATTTCCTTCATATTATGTATCAGCGAGAGACTTTTTTTTGCATGTGTTAACGAGGTCCGGAGAACCCGGACCGACCGGGCAGGAGAAGCAACAGCATGGGTTGGGACGGGCATCTATTAGCGTGTTACTTTTTTGAGTTTATTCTTCATTAAAATGGTTTTTTTTTTTTTTCCTTTTTGCATTTGTGACCTGTGACCTAGAGATATCGAATCAGATATGAATTTGCCTTGATCGGCGAGTAGGACAGTGTAGAAAGTAGGAGGACAGCAAGCGAATTACGTGGGATGCGTAGGAGGGAGTATGCGGGGTATGGGGAGTCGAATCGCTAGGTGATGGAAGGAGTAACGATGAGCAGGATGAACAGGGATGGAAGTGATGTTATACATAGTACCAACTTTGAGGATGTACATCGTAGAAGTAGAGGACTGAAGCTGTAGATACAGAGGAGGGATAGTTTCTCTGGTGGATCACAGCCATGTCCTCATCGGATTACATGCATAAACTATCAACCATCTAATCTCAAAGCAATACAATATCTACTTCATTATTATTCTATAGTACTTCATCTTCGAATTGATAGTACCCCTGTAGCATTGAAAGTAAAAAAGTAAGTGTGAGGATTCGCCACAGGATCATCCATCACATCATGGACCACAACTGGCCAGGCATGGTTTGCGAATCAGCGCGAGGGTTTGTCTGTGCCCTAAGCATAAATCGCATCATCGCCACTGATGATCCACTGGTGATGATGCTGACTCTGTGTATGCACGGAATTTCTAGAATATATTATTACTTTTATTTCACATTTTTATATTTTATTCAATATTCATAGATGAGAGAGAACTGGAAATAATAATATTTAATACCTAATATTTGTGTGTAACAACTGTACACAGTATCGAGTCAACCACGACCAAATCGAATCCACCTCATCTGAATGGGCCGATCAAACCAGGTAACCAAAGTGAAACAGGAAAAATATAAAACATAAAGTCAAATTAGATAAATGATTATTTTAGTTTACTGTATTCTGTAATGTACATCGCAAAAAAAAGAAAAAGACACGGCATCTTTTTCTTTTCTAGAAAAGTCGCAGAACTAATAATAATTGATTCGGTCGCTTGCCTAAGCGTCATCCCGCTCCACTCTCTCCGCTCACTTTATCTGTGTGTTGTTCTTGTGTTGTTCGTGTTTTTTTATTTTGTCTATTTTATATTTATTTTGGAGATATTTATGAAGATATTTTGTATTTGTATTTTATATTTTATTATATTTTATTTGTAGATATTTTATAAGATATAAATATAAATAATATGGGTATAATGGATAGGTGGTGATATCCACCCGACCTTCCAGAAGGCGGGCAGAAAACCCTCTTTTGCCTTCTTCTCTTCTTCTTCTTTTCTTCTTCTCCCCGGGGATTTGGATACATTGACTGCTCTTCCACTCAATCTATCCTCCTATCCTGCCTTCCATCCCCATTCTGCTCGCTCTCTCTCCACTTCTTCCCTTTCCCTGTTTTTATCAGTCTCTCTTCTTCTCTAACATCTCTACCGTCTCTCTTTCCTGTCTCCTTTTCTTCTTCCCTCTTCATTCTTCCCCTCCCCCATCCATCCAAGCTAGGGATCTCCATCTTCTCCTCTTTCTTCTTTCTTCCTTTCTCCTCGCTTCTATCCCCGTGCCTCCATCGCCTCCCTCCCTCCCCCTTCTTCCGATCTCTCCATCTCTCGTGCCATCTTTCCCCGTGCGGCCCTCTCGGCGGCCCACCATGACGCCTTAGGACTTCTTTTTTTTTTTTTTTTTTCTTTTCTTTTTCTTTTTCTTTTTTCCCCTTCCTACACTCCACACACCAGACGGATTCTCTTTTCTATTTTTCTACACTCTAGACTGCGACTGCATGCGTCGCGACGCTTTGAGTGCCTTTCCTTTGGTGGGTTTCACGATCGGCGACGTTGACCCCGGTTCTTCGACGACGACGACGACACGGTTGTTCGAACCTTTGCCAATTGGACCTTCGCACCCGACCTTTTCCCTCGCCGTATAATCCTTTCCTAGCTATCAATCCTCCTCGATTTCGCGATCGCCTTTCTACTCTCCCTCGATCCCGATCTATCCTCCTCCCGAGTTCTTGTGGCGATTGCAGCCAGCCGTCCGGCCGCCTCGTTCGAACGTGCGTGTGGTTCCGGTGCAGTACAAAGACTGGGTTGTCTCAGAAAGGGACTCTTAGACAGGTGCTGCACCCCCCGCAGGTTCTGCAATCAAAGAAAAAAACTACTACCCATTACCCTTTTTTAAATTTCGATTTCATTTTCCCCTTATCGGGGCTGGACAGCTGCAGCGGAACAAACCCCATTGTTGGAGATTTCGCGCAGTCGCTTGGGTTCTGGAATCGCTGATCACTGGTTTTTTTTTCGCTTGGACCAGTTGTTCTTCATCCTTTACGAATTCGACTCTCCGGCTTCTTCTCGAGGATTGGACCGGGTGGAATAACACAGATCTATCCTTCTTTCTTTCACAACACTAGTCGCCTTTCTCCTTTGTATCCTTCACCCGCAGCCGCTCGTTTCCCCCACCCTCCCTCAAAACACTTCTCTCGACCTACGCGACGAGCCCGAGTTTGATCCTGGTATTCAAACACATGAAACCTTGTTCGGATCGAGTAGCGTTGATCTCTTCTTTTGTCTCTATCGCTTCTCTGGCTTTGTGACCTGACGTCCGATCGGAGAAGCGGAAACTATGGTCGGTTCAAATTATTCCGACAACATGGATCGCATGGAGTGTTCCGCCGTTTATATTGATGATCGTGTAAAATCAGAGCGATGGGTGCACAGGAGGTTATCGGATGCGTCGACGACCTCGTCGGGTAGCGCCTCGGTGATCGCAGAAGAACCCGAGTCGCTTCGGTCGGATGTGGAACTTTTGCTGCAGGTGTGCAAACAGAGTATGTCCCTTTCCCTCCAATCACTGCCCCGGCATTTCCCATCCGAGATCGGTTTGCTGATCGTATCTCCCATGTAGTTTATTTGTGCCATGCAGGAACATCCTTTGCGACAAAACTAGCAGAACTTAGCGACCGTGCCGGATATCACTGCACACCGGTTTTTGCGTTCTTCGACATCGATTTTGGCAACGATGAAATCGGTCCGGCTCGTCGTAAGATCAGCCGTGCGTCATGGTCGGAGACCGGCCCTCCTTCGCCTTCCTCTTTGCGACATGGCTTTACTTTCTCCTCCCAATCGGAGGAGGCCTATGGCCTGCAGTTGCTGTCGGGGGTCTCCGCCGATATTCAAGTTCAAGAATCGCCCAATGTAATCGTTCCTGTTGCCGTCTTGCGATCCGTGTCTGCAGGAGTGACGAGCAGCCCTGTTGAACAGCCAAGCCGAAACATACTCACAACAGATCCACAGCAAATTACCCGGTGTTTGGATGCTGGGGCCGTTGAAGTTCTTACAACTCCGTTGGAACGAGCTAGAGTGCAGGGCCTTGTGGTCCATGCGTATCGGACTCGAAAAACGGCGCAAAAAGAACAGTCACGGTTCCTGGCTAGGCGAAAGCTTCGAAAACACTCTTGGGTGGGTGTTCATGATGAGCAGCCATATGCTTATTTGAGAGAAGCCATGTAAGTGTCTCCAATCGTAACAAGTGTTTTTTTTTTTTTTTTCTTTTCCCCAGACTAACGCCACCAGGGTCTCGAAACTCATGAAAGGTATTTGTGATCCAGAAGAAGTTATCGAAGAATTTCAGGATCGGTACGTAGGATATGACCCCATATCACCAACTCATCAGCTCATTATGAGCAACAGGGAACTGGATGTAAGCCCTGAACGTCAAAAATTCGTCAAGCAACAAATTGGAAACTGGAATTTCAAAGCCCACGAGTTCTCGGAGGATGAACTTGTCTTTGGAGCGTGCGAGATGCTTCAGCACGCATTCCAGATGCCAGAGTTGGAGCACTGGCGATTGACTCCAGGTAAGTGAAGGAGCCCGGTGAAGGGTGTCACTGTCAGCTGACAATGTCTAGGCGAACTCCGGACATTTTTACTCGCTTGTCGCGCTGCCTACAACTCATTTGTGCTGTACCATAACTTCCGCCACGCCATTGATGTATTGCAGTCTGTCTTTTGCTTCCTGCTTCATATTGGCGCCTTGCCCTCGTACTCATCTGCCGTTCCCGCACTTGGTTCCTCGACTCCCATTGCCTCTCTTCTCGCTCCGTTCGATGCGCTCACACTTTTGATCTCTGCTATTGGCCACGATGTTGGCCACCCTGGAGTGAACAACTTCTTCCTTGTCAAGCTCAATTCACCCCTGGCGCAGCTCTATAATGACAACTCTGTCTTGGAGGCCTTCCACTGCGCTGCCTTTTCCCAGATTCTACGCCGCCACTGGCCTGCCGCCTTCAAGGATAAACAGCTTCGAAAGCTGCTCATCAGCTCGATTTTGGCCACAGACATGGGCGTTCATCAGAAGTTCATGGAAAGGCTAGGGTCATTGCAGGAACGGTTTTACGAGAACAACATGACCGTCGACGGCTGGAAGGTTCAAGATATTGAAATGTACAAGTCGCTCCTGTGTGGTCTGTTAATCAAGTGTGCCGACATCAGTAATGTGGCACGGCCGTGGGAGGTTGCTGAGAAATGGACCAAGATTCTCCAAGAAGAGTTCGCCAACCAAGGCGAGATGGAAAAAGAAGTTGGCATGGAGACTGCTTTGTTTGGGGGACCTCCAGAAATTGGCAACGTCTACAAACTGGCCACTGGCCAGATTGGATTCATGTCGATTTTTGCGCTTCCTCTTTTCGAGGGTGTATCGGATATTCTGCCGCAGTTGAAGTTTACGGCTGAGCAGATTCGAAGCAACCAGGCCAAATGGCATTTCCTTGCGGATTTGGAAAGGAGGAAGCAGATCCTGCAGGCGGAGATACGCTCGGAGGATACCGTTTCTCCCCGTTCTTCTAGTCCACCTTCGGAATCGAGGGAATTGAAGGAGCGTCGATCTGCGCCTGTGGAAACTCCTAAACCGCCCCCGGAATCACCTAACGACCTCCAACACGCGACTACTGAGACTGGTGACGATAGCGACTACTTCGGTAACACGCATTCGCCCGGGAAAGATTCTGTTGAACAAAGGGCCATAAATGAAAATACCATAAGTCCGGTTGTTTCGCCGGATACACCTGGTCCCTCGATGGATATCACAGGGAGCCCATATCCTCCCGGGACACCATCTAGGAAATCATCAACAGCAGTACCCGATCTTACGATGGTTTCGCTTGCAAGCAGACCGGACAGAAATGCGCCGCCCATCCATCCCCCCCAGGCTGACCAACAGCCAACGCTTGACCCCAACCGCGCACGGGACCCAGCGGTCCTGGCAGCTGTTATCTTTGCCAATGCATCTATGGACGAGGGCGAGGCTCAAGACCCCTCAAGGAACCGTGATCATTCGATTGATAACGCCTCGGAACGACCAAGCAGTTCACGCCATGGCCCTCAGGGCCAGCACCGCCAACATGCCAACACCGGCTCGTCTGTCCGTACGTCGGCACCTTCGACGTCTCAGAGAAATAGCTGTACCCGTACACAAAGCATCAGTGCTTACAGTAACAATATGACACCCATCTCTCCGGCTACCAACGCCACCAGCTTCCTCACGGTGGATAGTGGCGACGAAAAAGGTGTTCCCCGAGACAGTAATGGGGAACACGATCACCACGACAGCACCAGCACGCGGGCGAGCTCTTCAAACGCGTACACCCCAATCGAACGAGAACACCAGGGCACCTACAGCTCTTCTGGCCAGAGCCATGTTTCTCGTGCTTCCCATACATCCCATAACTCGCATAGGTCTGATCGATCTCATCAACACGTGGATGACGGGAACAAGAACCATGTCATGGCCACCGTGTTCGGGAACGGAAGAGGCAGTTCTTCCAAGTCCACGACGACTGCTGGGAGCGTCAAGAACGAGGGGCACCACCACGGGAATCACCACGGAGAGGAATCTCCCGGTGAGCACACGCCACCTCGCAAGCTGCCGAAGCGTCGAAGTCGACTGCGCTTAGCATTCTGGAAGCGTAGAAACCACCACCATCACCAGGAGGTAAGCGGCGAGACGTGACTTGCCGGGGTTTATTATATTTTGGTTTGGTTTTGGTTTGATTTTTACAAGGTGTTTGCGGCTCTTGGGTTGGGGGTGAAGGCTGGGTTCAAAAAATGGATCGGATAATGGGCTCATGAAAAGGGTACACCTATTGACGAATTCGAATTCACGATGGAAGTTATGAATCACGACTGGGTTGTACTGATAGCTTGCATATGGCTTTGCTATCTATGTTTAATGCTTGTCAGCTGGATCTCGACCGAGGTCAACATACCGAATCGGCAGCTGGACAGGCACAACCCCCTTTTCCCTCTTTCATCATCTTTCTTCTTTGTGTCTTTTTTTTTTTTTTTTTTCACTTCTCCATCTATCATTCTATCATTTTCACTTTATCACCTCATTTTATTCCATCTCTACATCTACCATCTTCATGTTGATCTCCTTTGCTTTATCTTTCATTTCTCCTCTTCCTCTTACTCATTACTTTATTTTACCTTGAACGATACGAGACCGGCTTTGGATTTTGGGGGCGACAGGGGAAAACATTCATCTAGAATCGGGGCGAGTTTAGGCGTTTCAAGGATCCAGCCTCTGGAACTGACTGTATAATTCTTCCCTTCTTCATTTTTCATCACTTCATTTTACTTCGTTTCTATTCTCATCTGGCTGTGATTGTTGGATGTCATTTGCAATACCATCTATCGTTTTGATTTGATTTTTTCTCTTTATTAATTGATATTGATCTTGTTAGTTACTACCGAGTGTTGTTAGGGTGGTTGGTAGTAATGTCAAAGGTTTCGTTCTGATAAGTATCAAGTAGTATGAAGTAGTGCCTTTGAGTCAATATCTATATCAAGAGTTTTCGAGTGACAGTATGACCTCATGAATGAATCTCCTCCTAGACTCCCGCTGATCCAATGCATTCTCCTGACCAATAAGCTACTGACATCTCGGATCCTTCCACGTCTACTAGGTAGAATCTAGATGCACCGCCTGGTGATCATGGCTCATTTCCATGCTGGTGCAGAATAAGTACCAATGAGAACAATTTCTGTTGCAGTCCCCATCATCAGAAGCCAGTCACAGTGCGCGGAGGTTTCTGTCTCCTGCATGACTGTTATTGTTGCAACCCTCGGGACTGGTCATTTTCTTACCGACTTTTATTCATTCTCTCGATATCCCAGCCTTACAGACTCCACCTAACACTACTGCTTGTCCAAGACCGGATCTTTACTTTACTTTAATTTATTGTATTTTATTCTTTCTTGTTTATTTCTCTCTCCCTCTCTTCTTTTCTAAGACTTTATTGATTTTGTTTACTGTATTTCGGCATGTTATCTCCTGATGATATCCTCCAACTTGTCAGTCTTATTCTGGCTGTTCCGCAGTCTATCCATGCTGTTTGGGAGTTGGTGGTATATTGGGTTCGCGGTGTTACTGGCAGAGGTATCTTCTTTTTTTTCTTTTTTCTTTTTTTCTTTTTATCCTGATGGTCACTTAATTTATTTTATTCATATTTTAAATACTATACTACATCTGCTATATAGATACTCATAATCATCCTTCAGAATTACCTATTTGGCGTGATAATAACAGCACCACGAATGCAATACAACCAGCTGCCAGTCCTTTATACGGCACCTACACTGAATATGATATTTATCGTCAGTTTGACTCTGTTTAATAAATATGGGTACTAACATATAATAGAAAGAATAGCCGTTCGGATGGTATCTCGATGTCGAGTTAGAGTTCCATCTTGTACAGATGGATGAGTTTATATTAGTGAACAGTGTATCTATGTTATAAAACACTTTCTAAAAGCCAGTCTGTGGCTAGGTAGGTAGTTATTGTCATTCTTGATATAAATAGATTTCAGTCTTTTTACTGATCATTTTATTTATAGTATGATATTACATTAATCTTTCGGTCATTACCTAAGTCCACAGTTGGTAGCAATGCCATCAGTGTATTAACTAATATTTTTTGGGATCATGTGAGTACTTGGGAAGTGTATAGATTAGCTTATATTCTTTTAGATAATACATGCCTTGACCGGTATTTAAAGAGTGCCTTGATTTCACATTTCACCAAAAATTAAATCTCTGTATTTCATTATTTCTCTTTACTCCGTACATTGAATAGTATTAAAAATGTCTCTCATCCTCCAGACATTAATGGAACTTCTTCAAACACTCCATGCCATATCAGAATTGACGATACATTGGCTTAGACGCTCTACTAGAAGAGGTACTATCTTTCTACCTAGGTGCTTTGTTCTTCTGTAATGCGCTATGCTGATTAGTTTATAAAGAGGAGAATGTCCTGCCTGTCTGGCGAGAACACATCACCAACATTCATTTTTCCCGTCAGTATTTCTACCATCTAATAAGAGGATACCTAATCTGTCGGGTTATATAGAAACAATAGTCCTTGGGGTGGTTCCCCAAAGTATCCCATCTTATTGTCGTGGTTAGGAAGTGGGATGTGTGACGACCACTTACTAAGGCTTATATAGAGAGAGCGATTCTAGGCCTGGCGTCCTAGAATACTAGTCTTTTGCCGATAACGCAGCGGTTAATCGCTAGAACGCTCCCTAGTGTTGAGAACGTGACAGGATGACTAACAAGGAAGATATAACCCCTATTAAAGACCAAACTAGAGCAGGCAGTTGGTTGTAATTCTATATAGTTTTATTCTGAATTACTATGCAGTATTTGATGTCTTTTGGATAAGTATTCAAACCTAGGTGCATATAATAATAACATCATGTATATTTAAACCAATAATCATTCTTTGCACCGCCTGCTTGCCAAGTATTTATGCTACTCATTACCTCTTGAATTAATTTATGCAGTTAAAAAAGAAAGAAGAAAAATAATCATTAGGCAACCTAGTAGCGGAGCATACTTTTACGAGTTACTGGGTAGTATATACGAACGCTTGATTAGCCACAAAATATACTACACATTCTCACTCCAAATGTCATTACCATGTACCATTCTATCAACTTTAATTAATTTGACTTCTTTTCCTCTATTTATTATTCCCATTAAATCTAATTTACTTTATTGTTGATTCAGGATGCTGTCTGTCGACTCTATACTTCCGGTCATTAACCTCTTCCTGACTCTTCCACAAACAATCCATGCTACTTGGGTATTGATTATTCATTGGTTCCAAGGCTTTAAGAGAAGAGGTATTCTATTTTATATATATCATTCATCTTTATGCTGTACTAATTGGTCTACTGTTTAGATGCCCATACTTCAGAGGAATTACCCATTTGGCGTTCTGGTAGCAACAACGCGATACAATCCGATCGCACACCTGTATACGACAGCTATACTGAATATGATCTTTCTGGTTAGTAAATCTCTAGTTGATATATGATATGCGCTAATAATTAATAGAAATAGTAGCTGTTCAGAGAATATCTCGAGTTAGGGTATCGTCTCGTTCGCGCTCTTGGGATGGTTGATTGTTTCTATATGGATCTTCTCGAATTCCGTAGAGTCTCTACCTCCTAACATCCAACCCTGTTACTAGCCAATGATATTTTTGTATAGGCAGCTTTTCCTGTGAGATTACCAGCGCTTTTTGAGTTGCAGATGCTAAGTTTCTGCCCACCAATCGATTGTTTGAATATCGGTGCCGCTGAAAAGTACCCCAGCCACGAGTTGATGTAAGCGTAGATGTCATGGTCTATCCATTGTAGATGTAAGCATGTCTCCGACACCACCATCATATTTACCATCCCATCTACCATCATATTTACCACCATATTTACCACCATATTTACCATCGTTCGCTCCCTACCCACCGACGTCGCACTATCCCAAAAAGGCAACCGCAACGTTACGGTACCCCGCAGCACCTCGCCAAGGCCAATGGAGGACCAAGTATATAGATCCAGGTAAGTTCTGCAATGCTAAAGAGTAGATCTGACATTTTGGAAGATTGAATCATTATTCTCTATCCCATTCTCTCCTGCTACATTTTTTTTTTTTTTTTTTTATTTATTTGTCACGTACTGTTTACTATATTATCTTCTCCCAATGGCTCTATCTTTTGACTCCATCCTACAGCTGATTAATATATTCTTGACGTTCCCTCAAACATTGTATGCCATTAGGGAAATGGCAGCACACCGGCTTCGGCGATTTACCAGACGAGGTACTTATCTCTTCTACCTTATTTAATTTATACTGCTTTCTTCACCGTCTTTCGCTAATTTATCTCACTTGTGTATGTAGAAGAGAATTTCCTGCCCGTTTCGCGCCCTCAACCTCCCAATGCGGAACCCAATACTACCATTCATTTCTCTCGTGAGTAATTCTATACTGTAACAATATAACGAGCTAATATGTCTGATATACAGAGACAATCGTTCTCGCTGTGGTGGCTACTCAAATACTCCCATCTCGCCGTCGTGATTATTAGATTTGTCCCTCGAATGTGATGAGAATACATTTCCATCAAATATCAAGGGACTTTCGGTCGAGTTGGCTATTCAGCGTGCATTAGACCTTGGGCTATATTTGATGATATTGGACATGATCAGGGCATTAGATATGTGGTTATGGCGTTTGGGATCAAGCATGTATGTATATGCATTGGATATAGGGTGTACATACATATGATATAACATGACACTTTTACTTCCTGCTCTAGTCTCCCGATTTCTTTCCATCAGGATACCATCTCGCTCACGTTATTATGTTGTTCTTGCTTCTCTAATTCTACCTAGCCTCTAGCTCATATTAAATTCATGTTTTAAAACCCAGTCTGTGGATAGCCAATGAACTGCTTGTGTATATAGCCTTGCCTCGTCGGATGATCTGGGCCCAGAAACACCACCGACGGATAATGTAGTCAGGCCAGTTTCCCCAAGATTTGGATCTTTTTTATTACCATCCTGAATCATAAACTAGATTGGAAATGTCTTTATCCTTGGACTCCACCCTCCAGCTTATTAGTATATTCTTCACTCTTCCACAGTTCATCCATGCAATTTGGGTATTGATGATGGAGTCATTTTAACGATTTACTAAAGGTACAGGTATGTCTACTTATTCTTATTCTTTCTAGTATACCATATTAATTATTGCACTGTTTGGATACTACTAGTACCTCAGAACTGCCTATCTGGTGTGATAACACTAATACACTACAGCCTAACTATCGACATATATTCGATACTTATACCGAATATGTTTCTCGTTAGCATATCATATTAAATATTATCATTTGGACATACTAACTGCTGACGGAAACAGTGACTGTTCAGAGAGTATCTCGGGTTAGGATGCCGTTGCGTACTTGAGATGGATGATCGTTGAACCCTGTAAGTACAGGGTCTATGCGAAACAGCATCATCGAGAAGCAATGAGGACACAAACCACCAAATACCGCATAGTACTTTATAATCCCACACAGATAGCCCAGCCTAGATAATCCCCGATTCCAATTCCATCCAGCCTCTTAGAATTCCATTGGCCAATTACCATCCCAACCAGTGGATATCGACATTCCCTACAAGGTTGTCCTTCCATAGAATCTCCATTAATTGGCCACAGCACCATCCATCTGTCAACTCCCGTCACCTACCTATTACGGAAGTAAGTGCTACTTCATATTAAGCAAATCGTATATTAAAGGAAGTGTTTCCCGGGGAGTTTTGTATGGTCTGGTGTTTTCCACCGCTCTTTTTATTACTATAAAGAGTAGGTCTATGTCTTGGCTTTTATTTTAGTTTTTCTTTACTAAAGGGGAAATATGTCGATAGATACTATCCTTCAGATTGTGGCTATATTCTTGACGCTTCCTCAAACGGTACATTCTATCTTGATCTTGATAGTGGAGTGGATTCAGCGGTTTACTAGAAGAGGTATTCTTCTATCTATCCTTCTTAGTTATGTACTGACCTACTTTGATGCAGAAGGAGATGCACTCCCCGTCTGGCATTTTCAACCTTCCACCAACGCAGTATGGATAAACCAGGAAGCTGATACCAATTCCAATGTCCATTTCTCTCGTTAGTATTTATATCATACAGCTAGACTGAACTGATGGGTTTTTGTGTAAAAACGATATTTGTTGGAATGGTAACACCTCGAATTGCTCGTCGAAATGGTTAGATTTTTGATCTTGGATGCATAGTTATAGATATGTGGATAATGTACTGGATAGGATATAAATAACATTAATCAATATCAACAATCTATTGACAATCATCACACTTTTCCTTCTGTCCCTCGGCTTTCTTCTCGTCAGCAGGAGCCGACTGGCCCTGGGGAGCATTCGCCTTCAACGCCCGATCCGTATGTCCCAAATCCCTCGACGGATCAATAACATTCCTCACCAGAGACTTGAGAACCTTGACCTCTACACGGAGTCAGCATCTTCACCTCCCCCCCAAAAAACAATTCAAATAAGTGAGGCATACCTGGGAAACCCCCATTCTCCTTCCTATCCCAAAGAACCTTCCCACCAACCTGCCCATCCACAATCCCATTCGAGACATGATACATGGTCACCCGAAACAAACCCCCCGTGGCAGGGATGAGCGACACCTCCCCTAAATCCGTGCTAAAGGTGGAGAGGAGTTCTTGGGCGAACTGGTTACTTTGTTAGCTTTTGCTCATCTAACGTATGGGTACGTTAGTTAAGCAGGGACGGGAACGCACGTAAGCGGCTCTGAGCATCCATTTACATTGCGTGCAGTATTGGATTGTAACTCGGGGCAGATTGCGCCCTGTTGATGCTGGTGTTGATGTTTGTGGTTGTGGTTGTGGTTGGGTTTGCCCCGCGAGTTTTTCGGATGGGGTGGTTTGTTCGATTGGGGGGGGTTGGTTCTGTCATTTTTTATATGATGCTACTTTCTGCCAATTCAGGTATGATGATTATGGATATGCTTTAATTATATGCAGGAGATACTTTGTGTGTTGAGTGGAAGGTGGGAGGTGGATGATGTCAGCGGGTGGGCTGATTTCTTCCGAGCTTGGCTGTGGATGAATCCGTTTCATCGAGTCACGTTTATCTCTCTAGTCTACTATTCATCTCTACTATCGCTCAGTACTCGGATAATTCGTAGTGTCTGTATTAGATATAGCTGGTGTCGGTCATAGTATGCGAAACTCCAACGCGCTGAATCTATGTTACAAGAATTCCAGGTGCTTCACAATATAGTAAGAAAAATCGAGAAATCCCGGGATCGTAATCCAACACCCCTCCTCGCAGACGGTTATGTTAATGTTATGGTATGATTTTTGTCTGGTTTTTCAAAATCCCATGGAAAGAAAAGAAGAAAAATAGCAGTCCACATCACTTGCGAAAACATAGGAAATAATTGTGGAAAAATAATAGAACCAATTGTCGAACCAAAGAAAGGGAATTTTTAATAAGAGAAAAAGAAGAAAAGAAGAAAAAGGGGAATAAAAAAAGGTTGACAACAGTCAAAAGAAATGCGCATCCTCAAGTGCATCGAAAGGTAGAGGTGAGATAAGAGTTCCTAATCGACAGTCGTTTTGGGTGAGAATAATGCAGGTTTCCAATTTGCAAGCGTTCCGAGGTTCATGCAAGACCAGCGCGCGCTCCTTCGGTTGCCTACACACGCACACGTAGCTTCCTAACACCTGGAGAAGCGGCTGTCACGGTCTTATCTCGTAGTCGGTAGATGGATTGGTCGTGATGAGAAAGTGGAAGCGATGCGCCATTTCGAGAAGAAGAAGAAAAATTAGGCGAACAGAAGGTTAAAAAAGGTCATGGCGATAGGGGAATATAAGAGTGATGGATGAACTGGAAGGCCGGATCCAGCCCATCCACCTTAAAGCATTGGAGCGTCATGAGGCCATATCATTACATGACGGTGCAGCATCCTCCCTGCTGCTGAGGAGCGTATGGGTCCTCGCGCTTGTCAACCTAGGGTGGAGTTAGCCTTCTCCTTGACACGGCCAGAACTGAATGTCGCATACCTGTCCCCATACAGAAGGAACCATAAAGTCGCGAGTGTTGTTGCAGTAGTTAATCAACCTGTAAAAAGCGACCTCGTGAGCACTGTGTAGCTTCAAGACCTGGCTAGGTGCGGGGGTGGCATCGGAAAGTAGTCGCAAAAATAGGGCCAGCACTTACGACAGGGAAGCTTCCGACACCTTCACCCGAGGACGATCCAAATCCTCCTTGAGGCGGGCGTTGAGCTCTGTCAATCGTCGGTACTTGAGGTCGGCCACACTCTGCTTCTTGTTCTTAACATCCCCCCCGGATCGGAGCTCGTAAGCAGGCATCTTGAAAGGTTGTATTTGTATTAAATTGCCGTAAGCGGGATTGATTTAGTTATTGATAGGGATAATCGATGGGAATTAAACGCGACGAATATCGTTGGTCGGTTGTGGAAAAAGGAGGGGGGTTAAAGAGGTTGGAAGAGCTTCGCGCGGTTGGAACGGGGAGAAGGGGAAACGGTCGCGAGCGATTTGATTTAGGAGGACGGACGGGTCGGCAATTAAAGGGAGGGGAGGAGGTGATGTATCGAGAGAGCGAATGTGAAGAGTAGAAGTGGACCAGAAAGAAAAGAAAAAAGAAAAAAAAGAGAAGAAGAAATAAAGAGTAACCTTATGGTCAGAAGAGAGCGACAGGGAGGGGGAAGAAAGAGAGGAGAGAGAGAGAGAGAGAGAGAAGAAGAGGAGAGGATAATTATTAAAACGGATGGTGGTTTTACTTTTTGGGGATGAATCGGTTTAGCTTGGGACGAGGCGTCGTTTGGTCTGTGGACAAGACGGGGGGGAATTAAATTCGGTAGAGAGCGAGAGTTTCGACTTAACCCCTGAGACTGAGAATGACAAGGAGGGATTGTCGCGATTGACACCCAGTCCAAGGGACCGGATCGACTATTGTTCTGGTGTTATTCTGAAGGATTGGATGCTTGGTAGTTGGCGCTTCACTGCTGCTTTGCTTCTATTTAATCTCTTACTCTGTCTGTTCATCCATGATGCTTTCGTCGTAATGCGTTGATGCACGTGACTTTCGAGAACACCGTTTTTGCACGAGTTACGAATACCACGGAGTATCTGAGGTAGTCTTTGGATATATTTATTTTATTTTTATACTGCACATATCAAATATTATCAGCTACAAGAGAATATATCAATCCAATTCCAGTGTGGCTTGTCACGATGACCATCCGTATACGGAGCAATTATTGCCTACGGAGTAAACTTTCGACTCTGACAACACCACGAGGATTTCTTCAAGCTAATTTATTTTACCTTCTTAGATAAATTCAGAATTTTTATACTAACAATATCAACAATAACCATACTTGTTTAAAATACTACTGATATGATATAGAGATGCTGTATAGAATCACGTGATCCATCGCTTATCCGAAAGTGGGAACACTCGGGCTGTTTTTCGTGATTCTCGCACAACGACGCTTCGCCGCCCCCCCCTCCAATAACCCTCCCATCTCAAGTTCTGGGCCGACCGTCGCGTGGCAGCAGCATCTACGATTTTATACGGATATTCGCCTTCGACTTTTGCTGCCCGCCTGTCGTTGCGCGACTTTTTTCCGTCTCGCCCATTCCCAAGTCGAGATCCCGCCCGCCCAACGGATTTTTTTCTTTCTCCAATTTAATCCGCTATCCCAAGGGGTGCGTTGCTCATCATGCCGCCTCCACCTCATATTAAGCCCGAGAATGTTCTCAAGGTAAGCGGTCATGGGCTCTGGCAGATGATGGAAAGACTTTTGTGATGATCAGGGACTAACATGGCCTGTGTTTCTTTGTTTAGAGGGCTCAAGAACTTATCGCCGTGGGCCAGTCTCCCGCCGCCCTGAACGTCCTTCACGAACATGTCACCTCCAAGAGGACGCGCAGCAGTCCTATCGCCTCCCTCGAGCCGGTTATGCTGCTTTTCGTCGAGCTCTGCGTTGACCTGCGTAAAGGAAAGGCCGCCAAGGATGGATTGTACCAGTACAAGAACATTGCCCAGAACACCAACGTCGGCACTATCGAGGTAGGCACAGCGTGAACGGAAAGGAAGATGGGAATATATGATTGGCGACTGACGAGTTATCCGGATAATAGGTCGTTTTGAAGAAGTTCATCGAACTCGCCGAGAAGAAGGTCACCGAGGCCCAGACCAAGGCCGATGAGATTCAGTCCTCCTTGGAGTCCGCCGCTCCCTCGTCCAACGTCGATGATTTGGAAGCTATTGAGACCCCCGAGACCATCCTGCTCGCCACTGTTTCCGGTGAGCAGTCCCGCGATCGTACCGACCGTGCTGTCGTGACCCCATGGCTCAAGTTCCTCTGGGAGACCTACCGGACCGTCCTCGAGATCCTTAAGAACAACGCCCGTCTTGAGGTCATGTACCAGACCACCGCCCTGCAGGCCTTCCAGTTCTGTCTCAAGTACACCCGTAAGACCGAGTTCCGCAGACTCTGTGAGCTCCTCCGGAACCACGTCCAGAATGCGGCCAAGTACTCTGCTCAGATGCACGCCATCAACCTGAGCGACCCGGACACCCTGCAGCGCCACTTGGACACCCGTTTCCAGCAGCTTAACGTTGCTGTCGAGTTGGAGTTGTGGCAGGAGGCCTTCCGCAGCATCGAGGACATCCACACTCTCCTCAGTCTCAGCAAGCGCCCCGCCAAGAACGTCATGATGGCCAACTACTACGAGAAGCTGGCTCGCATCTTCTTGGTCAGCGAGAACTACCTCTTCCACGCTGCCGCCTACAACCGCTACTACAACCTCCTCCGCCAGTCCATGGTTTCCCTCGCTTCCGGCCAAGGCACCAAGAAGGACAACCCGGCCGTCACCGAGGCTGAAATGACCAAGGCCGCTTCCTTCGTTCTCCTGTCCGCTCTGGCCATCCCCGTGATCAGCACCTCCCGCTCTCGCGGTGCCCTGGTTGATGTCGATGAGGTCCGCAAGAACAAGAACACCCGTCTCACCAACCTTTTGGGTATGGCCCAGGCCCCTACCCGTGCCGTGCTTTTCAAGGATGCCATGAACAAGGGTCTTCTCAAGCGTGCCCGCCCCGAGATCCGCGATCTCTTCAACATCTTGGAAGTTGACTTCCACCCTCTCTCCATCTGCAAGAAGATCACCCCCATCCTGAAGCAGATTGGTGCCGATCCCGAGATGGAGAAGTATGTTCAGCCTTTGCAGCAGGTCATTCTCACCCGTCTCTTCCAGCAGCTGTCCCAGGTCTACGAATCGGTTGAGCTCAAGTTCGTCTACGAGCTTGCCCAGTTCCCCGACCCCTTCCAGATCACCCCTGCCATGATTGAGAAGTTCATCATGAACGGTTGCAAGAAGGGCGACCTCGCTATCCGTGTCGACCACATTTCCGGTGTCCTTACCTTCGATACCGATGTTTTCTCTTCCGCCAAGGCCCTCCACCCCGGAAGCGCCGCTGGATCTGCTGAGAGCGAGGTTGGCTCTGTGCAGCGCTTGCAGAACACCCCTGCTGAGATCGCCAGACTGCAGCTCACCCGTTTGGCCAAGACTCTTCACGTGACATGCATGTATGTCGATCCTGCCTACAACGAGGCTCGCCTCCAGGGCAAGCAGACTGCCCAGGCCCGCGCCCTGGCTGGTGCTGCCAAGGAGCACGAGGACACCCTGGCTCGCCGTGTCACCATTGAGAAGAAGAAGGAGGCTGCTACCGATGCCATCCAGAAGAAGCAGCGCGAGGAGGAGACCCGCAAGCGCATCCGTACCCAGCAGCTCCAGGAGGCTGAGAAGCAGAGACTGCTCGACGAGCAGAGAGAGCGTGAGAAGAAGCGTATCAAGGATGAGCAGGACCGCATTCGCCAGCAGGAGCTCAAGAAGCAGATTGAGGAGCTCAAGAGCGGTGTCAAGGGCATTGACCTCAACGAGCTTGATCTGGAGGACCTCGACGCCAACCGTCTGCGTGCTATCAAGCTTGCTCAGTTGGAGAAGGAGAAGAACGAGCTCAGCGACCGCGTCCGCACCATTGCCAAGCGTATCGACCACTTGGAGCGTGCTTTCCGTCGTGAGGAGCTGAAGCACATCCCCGGAGACTATGAAGCCCAGAAGAAGCGCGACATGGAGATCTACGAGGCCATGAAGGCCGAGACTCTCCAGGAGGCCGAGATTAAGCACAAGGAGGCTGTTGCCCTCAAGCACCGTCTCAGCCGCCTGGTACCGCAATTCAGCAACTTCCGCAAGGATGTGTCGGAGAAGCGTCACGAAGAGTTCGAGAGACGCCGCAAGGCTGCCGAGCGTGAGTTCGAAGCCAAGAAGAAGCAGCGTGTCAAGGAGGTTCTGGAGCGCAGACGCCTTGAGAAGGCTCAGCGTGAGGCTGAAGAGCAGCGCCAGAAGGAAGAGGAGGAGCGTGCTCGACGCGAGGAGGAGGAGAAGGCCGCCAGAGACGAGGAGCGCAGACGCATTATGGCCGAGGAGAAGGTCAAGCGGGAAGAGGAGAGAAAGTCAGTCCCCCATTCATCTCATGTTCGTGTTCACTGTGCTAATCAGGATTACAGGAAACTCGATGAAATCGCCCAAAGACAGCTACAGCGTGAGCAGGAAGCCGAGGCTCGCCGTGCCTCCAGAAAGGCCGGTGGTCCCGAATTCTCTCGTGCCGAACCGTCTCGTGCCGAACCTACTGAGCGTACTGCTCCTCGTCTTAACCTTGCTCCTCGCACTGGTGGTGGTGCCAGCTGGAGAGAACGTCAAGCCGCCAAGGAGGCTGCCGGCGGTGCCGAGGCTGCCCCTGCCCCTGAGGCCCCCAAGGAAGAGCCCGTCCGAAAGACTGGTGGTGGATATGTCCCGCCTCATCTGCGCGGCGCCGGTGCTGCTTCTTCGAACGGTCCTTCCGAACGCTACGTCCCCCGTCCTCGCGAACCAACCCGCGAACCTACCCGTGATCTCCCCGTCCGAACGCAAGCCCCTAGCTCCGACAAGCCTGAGGAGTCCAAGGGAGCCCCACAGAAGTGGGTTCCCCGGTGGAAGCAGCAGCAGAGCTAGAGGAAGTAGGTGTTTTGAAAAGTTTCGCGGACCTTTAAACGGCGTGTGATTTCTATCTGTTTCCCCTAACTCGCATTGGTTTTCTTTATCTCGCTTTTCTTTTTTATCTATCTTATCTCTACGGGTTTCTTTTTGTCTGGTCTTATGAGTCTCAGAATAAAAAAAGACCACTGGTCCGGTCCAGCCTTCTGGGCATCATGATGTTCCCTTAAATGCATATGTCCCAATAAATGAAGTCACTTCTTATGTTCGGAAAGCTTTTGTCCTTTTGCTGGAATGGATCATGATCATGATAATGGATTTCCATTTGTCTCTTATCTAATTTTTCTTCTTTTTTTCTTCTCTTCTCATATGATCTTGTCTTCCATACCTGACCCTTTTTGTGATATCTCCCTCCCTCTCCCTCTATCTCTTTCTTGCTTTTACCTTGAGCATGGAAGTTTAGTTTCCCCCTCTCTCTTCCTTCCTACCGTCTTATAATGTCAGAATGTGCCCGTGTGATTTTGACTGACTTGCCTTCCCTTCTTTTTGTGTATTCTTGAGAATGTCTCTCGTTCGTATATGATGTAATCTACGATTTCGACCAAAGTATGGACTGGAATTTATCCTGGTTATGGTTTTAAAAGCCAAATATTTATGCTTTTATAATGTATTACTATAAAAAAGAAATCCAGTCTTCGATGTATGTATGTATCTAGTGCCTGACTCTATGTACCCATGTGTAGATCGATCATTTTGCGGGGAAATGGCAGGAGATAACCCTTGCACAAAAAGCAAACGGAAACGGAAACGGAAACATGATAAGATAAAATTATAATATAGACAGGGATAAAGGACTGTTTAGTTATTGAAACTCGACCTGCGGAAAGAATTACGTCTGCGAGACACAATAGAAGATAAATGATAAATAACAGAAAATTGAAGCGATGATATGAACTAAACGACATAGGGGTAATAATAGGGGGTAGTCGCATGCAGACAATATGAATAAAGAAAGAAAGACGATAAGAAAAAAAATGTATGTTTCGTTGCAGTTGCATGTTCATGCGCTGAAGAAATGAAATGATAACCATGTATCAGCAGGAAACGGATGGAAATCTATATACTTGGGGTATGGTATGTTGGGACCTCTAAGCAAAGGCCATAATATTTATCGGAGAAATTTCAATGGAAACGAATAATGTTTCCTTGAAAAAATCGGAAGAAATGAATAACAAAACTCATGTAACTCGAATCAAGCAGCGGCAACTTCTGCTCCAGCAGCGCCGAAGAGCTTCTCCCTCCACTCTCCGCAGACAGCTTCAAAACCACTGACGACGTCTCCGCAGACCTTGCCGGCTTCTCGCTCCTTTAGTCGACGATCCCAGTCTCCCTTCTCAATCCATCGGGTGCCTTCCTCGAGCCCTTCTTCATCGCGGCGCAAGTCTGCGACCAATTCCCGCGCGGACCGTAATCGCCGCGAGGCAGTCGATGTCAATTGGCGTGATTCATATAGTGTGTCACTTAGGCCGCGTAGAGAATGAGTGATGTCGGAAGTTTGGGCGACCAGGGTTTGAAGAGAGACCAGTGGGTTGAAGGAAGGCGATTGTGAGGGGGTTGTGGGTCTGGATGAGTGACGTGGCTGGCCTGGAAAGGGGAACGGAAGATTTGGCAGGAGACCTTCGTCGATGAGAGGAATGAGATCGTCGATGGCGTCTGTTGACAGAAGTGGGAAAGGAGAGAAGAGAAGAGGATGGGTAAGCGTTTGAAGTGTACGGGTTTGATGAGTGAGGTGTGATGTGACGGAGGTGTGTGCGGTAATAAGTCTAAAATTCAAGTTAGCAACTGGGTAGTTCTTTCAATCATGGGATCGATAGACTGCTCCGAAAGACGGAACCAAGCGTCTTCCAGCATCTTCAAGGACATACCTCATTGCATTGTTCTCAATTCCACTTTGCCCACCAAGATCGCGAAGGGCCTCGACCGCCCGCGAAATGACATGGTCTTGCTCGCTGCCATTGTTTTCCATGCCTCGCCGGGCCAGGCTCTCAATCTCAGCCATCTGACCCTCGAGACTAGGCGATATGTCTGCAGCTTCCTCGAGATCCGAGTCGTTTCCGTAGTCTGAACCGTCGTACTGCGACTCGTGTCGCCGGTGTCGTTGAGCACTATTCCGATTCTTCTGCTTTGGAGGATGAAGAGAATTACGCTCGGGTGAGTACCCTGACGATGGTGTTCTCGCGCCCATGTCGTAGCCTTCTTCTCCTTCGCTATCGTCAATGTTTTGGGGATCCGCCGGACCAGTCTCCTGTCCAGACGCATATCCGTAACCACCTTCTTCCTCTTCCCACGCATCTGCGAGCTCGTCTGCAAGGTTCCCTAGGCCACCCCCAGCCCCTGCATCTTCAGTAAAGTCGCCTGACATCCTATTGTATCCATTCATGCTCTGCGCATTGTGTTGCTGGTGGGCTCCCGGAGATGGAGGGGTCGATGAGCGAGGTGTCCGGGGCGATCTTGGAGGAGATTGAGAGAAACCATTAGGGCCATAGGTAGCGGGGGACATGGGATCGAAATCGACGCTGGAAGCCTGACTTTGAGTGTGGCGGTGAGAGATTCTCAGGGGAGATGGTGGGATGGACGGCATGATGATGCAGAGTCAGATGAACGGCACCAGCGCGCAAAGAGAACGATTGGACAAGGGGTTTTTCAGAGATCGATAAATAATAAATAACCCCTTGTGATTGTACGACAAAAAAAAATATGGTAGTTTGGGTATGGGATGCTGGGCCGTCACTCCGTAAATAAATAATAAAGATAGACCGAACGAACAGGGGGCGAGGGGAAAAGAATTGGGCGAGAAATATTAAGGATGGACCGCCCACTGCATCGCCAGGATGCTCAAAGAAGGTTGAATTTCAAATGCACAAGTCCGCAGGCAAAAGCGAACAAGGGATAAGGACAATGACAATGAGCTGAAAACGGACAACCTGATATCTTCGCTTTCTGGCTGTTGCTGATGTTGATGTTTGTTGCTGGATGAGACCATTTGGAACGGGCGGATTTCCCGTGACCGCCAAAGCCCCAAGTCCAGCCAACCCCACACCGATCAAGTGAATCTGGATAGCTTCACCTGCGCTGATTTTGTCGGTTGGTTTACTCTTGCTCTCTTACTGCTGATATTCTTCGGCTTTTTTCGCTGTATCCTTATTTCTCCCCTCCTCCTTTTCCCGCCCCTCCATTCCACATCCCTGCCCCTCTTCCAATTGCGGGCAATTGACGTAACGCCGACATTTTCGCCCAAATCGCATCGACGATCAAGCCGCCGCAATGAGTTTCATACGACGAATGACCCCAACCGACCTTTTCTCCCTCAACCTCACAAATCTCGATCCATTGACGGAAAACTATGACTTGGGTTTCTACCTCAATTACATGATGCGATGGCCGTCGCTCTTCAGCGTCGTCCAAGATCGCAGCGAAGGCATTGTCGGTTACAGTACGGTTGCACGAGACCATTAAATAAAACACATCCATACCTCCATGCTGGCTCAGGCCAACATGTATTCATGAGACCAGAAATGAAGATTAGAAATTACTAACATTTTCGACCCCGCAATCAAATAGTCATGGGAAAACTAGAGGAACAACACCCCTCCATGCGACAATCTGAACACTACACTCCCTGGCACGGCCATATCACTGTCCTGACAGTGGCGCCTGCATGGCGCAGATTGGGTCATGCGCGTCGACTCACGGAACGGTTGGAGATAGGATCAGATATCAATAATTCTTGGTTCGTCGATTTATACGTGAGAGCGGGAAATAAGATAGCAGTGGATATGTATAAGGGGATGGGGTACGTTGACCTTCCTTCATCTGCTTCGGAATGCCATATACTCCTGGAGAGGGTTGTATTTGCTAACTACGTGCTCTGCTCTCCAGGTACTCCGTCTTCCGGCGTGTCGTCAATTATTACAGCGATGATCCCACGGGATTCTCCGAGTCAGGAGAAGATGCGTTCGACATGCGCAAGCCATGCAGTCGGGATAAGAATCTGGAACACATACGAGAAAATGGCGAGGACTTCCCTGTTAGTCCAGAAGATGTGTATTAGCATCAGTGGTTTGATGACCGGCTATCTTGGAATGAATTTAGAATGCATGGATATACTACAAAGTGTTGATTTAGCATTGGGAGGTTTGGAGTTAATGAACTTGTTTCCTACCTAAAATATTTTCTGTGCATTGCCTACCTACACTAGATGGAAGAAATTCATAGTAGCTGCTATACTCCATTTTATATTCTATTATTCGTGTCCTTTGCTCCTAGTTTCCACCATATTGATACTTGACAACCCCTATTCATTAGATATTAATGACAAGCAGGAAGATAGATTAAACCATATTCATGAAGTACGCCAACCGAAATAAAACAATAACTTTTGTAACCCGCATCACTTTATGTGCATGCTGAAATGGTATCATATGGCGCAAAAAACCTGAAAATGCTGATGCTTTTGTTCTGTGGTGTCTGAAATGCCGAAAAATATGGATACTGGAGAAGACTGTAGCAAATACAGCCCTTGAGCGCGTATGTTGTTGATAATAAGCACTGCTGTATTGTTCCTTACAGGACGACTGCCAAAATGAAATTTTCAGTGTTCTCATGTGTCTGTTTTTTATATTCGTGAATCATTTGAGTTTGAGCGGCATGCAAAAATGCAAATTCCGACCTCAAACACGCACGATGAGCCGCCCCCTGAGCGCAGGAATCGGACACTTGCAAAGAGTATACCAGATGATATAAGACAGCAAGCCGTGAAAAGTTGGACACCGAGGTATGAGCCGGTGCTGCTCAAGATAGCTCCTCCAATCGGAGTACCGACCAGTAATGCAATAGAAGTAATGGCAAAAACCTGCCCCAGGCGAGTTCCCAAATCCCGGATATCCTTGGTCATAGTGGCCATCACCACCGGTGGAAGAGACACAAAACCACCAGACCAGAACCCGTACAATGCGGTTAGGACAATTATTCCAGGTGTGTTGTGAACACCTATCCAAGCGAAGGCCAGAATGGCCGTGGCGGTAGAGAAAGGTGTGAGCACGTTCAATGGTCCAGTCTTGTCCGCAAGGGCATTCGGTCCTACTCGACCAAAGGAGCTGGCAGCATTGAGAATTGAAAGCAGATAGAAACCCAGGTTGGCATCAACGATATTGGAATCAAGGGCGTATGGTTGAATATACACCAAGAAGTTGTAGAATCCGAGAAAGCCCATGAACATGCCCATACAAAACAGCACATAGGGTAGTTCTTTAAAGGCAGATAATTGGAGTAGCTTGCGCTTCTCTGCTGGTAAGACCCGCACCCGCATAATAGACAGAGAAATACAGCACGTTGCGAAGGCGAGAAACCCTATAACACGAGCCGCCCATGGGAATCCAATGGATTTCTGCAATCGAGAGAAAGTAATCGGATAGATAATTCCCCCAATGCTGCTGCCAGCGGCTGCCATTCCATTTGCCAGTGCTCTCCTTTTTTTGAAATATTGGGGCAAAATGGCGACGCTCGGCACGAACAAACACCCACTTCCCAGACCAATACAAATACCCTGACTGAGAATCAATTGCCAGAATGTTGAAGAGAGACTGGTCATCATCAGACCAAAAGGGAGCATGAGTGCACCAAATGAGATGAGCGCACGGAAATAGCCAGCATCGAACAGCGGTCCAGTCACGACTCCCAAAAGCATAAGAAGGAATGACTGTAGCGACCCAATCCAAGCAATAGACGATGACGATACATCTGTAAGTAGATTTTGTTCATAATATGTTTGAAATGCACCCCATGTGTTGATTACACCCCTAAATAATGTACGTGGTTAGAGTCAGCCTCAAGGTGGTAGGTGATGTACATACCATGAATTGAAGAAAAGGAAAAAAGAACCAAGCACTTGCAGCCATGCAGTAAGACCGGTATCGTAACTTTCCTCGGAGGGTTTCTCTTCAGTTGGGCGATCTAGCTCATTGGGAATTGTGTCCTCGGAATCATTGTGGTTGTTGGTAAGTGGGTTCGCAACAGCATTCTCTTCGACATCGACATTTGCCCCCATTTCCAGATTAGTCACGATGTCAAGCAGTTTCTTTTTGGCGTTGGAAGCTTTGGTGGGTGGTTCGGGAACAGAGACCAACACAGTGGCAATGCAGGAAGTAACAAGTCGGGAAGGCACTATCCGATGGGTTTGAACGAAAGAAAGACCGCCAAGGCAGGGTCTGGATAAGTATATAAAGCATTCACTTATAGTCAAAAGACTATGCGGGGCAGCTAAAAAGGCTAAGCAGTGTGCTAGAACCTGGTTGAACCCGAAGTAAAAGCCCCAGCTAGAATCCCCGAAGCATAGAAGTCCCACAATTGGGCATCCCCATAGTCCAAAAAGGTGCAAAGGAACGAGATAAAACTCGAAAAGGGCTGTTCCCTGCACCGCTCCATGGGAGGCGTGCCGCTAAGACTTCAAGTTCTGAAAATCAGCGGTGGGTTCAAGCCCAAGACCCATGGATGCCAACCGATAAGAGCACGAGTTAACCGACAAGGTACATATGAAATCTGATATGTGAGTACATTCGTCGGGGGCGAAGAGCAAAGACCAATTTCGGCCATTCATCTTTGGCAAATGCAGCCCTCGGCGACTTCCTAGTGTCAGCAGCGTGCCGATTTATCCAGCGGGGAGATGGGAGACATGGGTGAGTCAATGGAGACAGATCGTATCCGACGAACAAAAGCCCGCCAAAAAGACCCAGGACTCGGCAGCAGAATTGATAGTGGATTCATAATGTTACAGTGGGCCGTATTGTCGGGGCGTGATGATAACTCCGACCCATTTATGTGTCATCCTGTGTGCGGATTAATAATTGAAAAAGCGTTATCATTGCCGATCATTTCATGTTCTGTCCGAGAATAAAAAGACGAAATGAGCATAATCAGACTGATTTGCATCTGATCCGGGTTCTCAGGATTCGTGATGACGAACGCGAAATATTGAACGCTGGTGAAGTTGAACCCGATGCTGAAACGCCGGGAATTCCCCAGCGGTGAAACTACCGCCGGCCCACACGTGGCCACTAGGCCATTTTGGGGAATTCCGGCATGGCAGCCTTGACTCTGTATAACTTCAATCTCAGAACAACAGTGTTGATGGGATTATCTACCTGCTATCTTTGGTTATATACATACCAACTACTGTTGAAAGCCTACAGGTAATCACCTCGCACTTGCTTAGATACACCTCTAACAGTGACGTGGAGACTGTCTATGCTAAGCTTTGAGCGAAAGAGAATAGCTGGACTATTCACGACGAAAATGGGACTTGATTGAATGACACTCAGCCGCATATCATAATTCGAAGCTATTTATGGACGTGTTCGACCTCAACGTTTTCTTTTTATTCATTAGAATCCGACGCAGTGTTATAGTATTCTTTTTGTTTTTCCATTCCCAGTGATTAAACGCCCAACGCTATGCCCAAATGGAATGAGAACGAAAGATATCAACATACAAATGATATTAACCAATGCCACCCAGACGATCTTTTTTTTTTTATTTTTCTTCTAAAGCAATTCTTCGCATGTCCAGTCTTCGTACCTAAAGGCGGGAAAGAATTCCAGTCAGGTGTGATCATCCTTTGGGAGCTACGGGGAATGCTTACCATCCATCCGGCAAATATCTTCTCACAATCAAAGGAATCTTCTTCTGGTTCAATTCCTTGATGGAAATCTGCAGAGGGTCGGTCTCGCCCTCGAGATCAACCAGCACTGGGGCGTTCATGCTGAATAACATCTGTCAGCTAGAGCTGTCCTCCCTGTTTTTCCATGCCATAAATCTGCTACGAACCTAATCTGCAAGGCCCTGGTGCCCAGCACTCTCGCTCTCTCATATTTGGTCATGTATGGAGTTGTCGTGCGCTGGTCATTCGGCACCTTCTTCTCCCGAACCTGTTCCATGACCTTTCCAGCGTGTCCGGCATTGGGGTCGCCAGAGACTACGACACGGTCTCCGTTGGTAGCAGGCGCATAGTCATCGCCATAGGCTTCGGCACCTTCGGTGGCCTCAATGTCTTCGGGATTTAAGAAATCTTCGGGTTCAGCATCGTCGAAATCCTGACCGGGCTCGTAGTCGTAACTATGCGACAAGCTGAGTCAGAAGACTTGATTCCTCATGATTCAAATTGGCCAACTCAGCAAGTAATATATAAGGTATCCTAGGATACTCTTGCCATTACAGGGTCTGGGCAGTGTTGGTGGAGAAAAATGATCCTTACGTCTCCTCAGCGCCGTCTCCGTAGTCAGACATTGTGTCGGCACCAAAAAAAACGGTCGAATATTAAAAGAGCGATTGAGCGTCAGAAGTAGCCAAACAAGCGAATGAGGCTGTCAATACTGCGTCCAGGGACAATTCGGGCGAAACGATCGACGTTGCGACGGCTTTGGCAGTGAAGAAATTCGATGTCGCGACCACAAGAAGGCGGCGGAAAAAGTTATGGTGGCGCTAATCCTCTTTGGGAAGCTTAGATCTCACCGCTTTTTATACCGGCAAAATTCTTGCTATCGGTGAAATTTATCGCGATCTTTTGCATTCTTCATCTCTGAAATCTCCATTCTTAATGTTATTTTTACATCCCTAGGGCCAAGCATCCTCGGGGGCTCTGTTGAGCTATGGCTCAAAAGCGAAAGTCTGTCTCAGAAGGGTTGCCGACCCCTAAAAGAATCCAGAAGCAAACGGTGCTGGACAACGCCGGTAAGAACTTCATCTTGATACTGAAATGCAATCAACCATCTAATTGGTATCGGGAATAGACCCAATATATGAGGAAATCCATTCCGATGCGGAGTATGAATCGGCTGATGATATCAGCGTCACGAGTGATACCCTTCATGAAACACCAGCAACACCAATTTCAACGACTTCAACAAGATACCCATCAGAATTGAAAACCCACCTTTGCCCGTTTGACGGCTGTACAAAAGCATTCAATCGACCAGCGCGATTACAGGAACACTTGCGGTCGCATAATAATGAACGACTTTTTCGGTGTACCCACGATGGCTGCGACAAGACCTTTCTGCGGACAACTCATTTGAACCATCACATCAAGAGTGCCCACACCGGTGTTCGAGATTATGTCTGTGACCGTCCAGGGTGTGGGAAGAGCTTCGTGACTGGATCACGACTCCGTCGGCATATAGCTGCCCATGATGGAAGAGACAAGTACCGTTGCACGGAGTATCCTCCTTGCGAAGAGACATTCCGGAAGCATTCGACACTTCAGAAACATGTCATGACGGTTCATTTAAGGCAGAAGCCCTTTCAATGTCAACATGTCGACCCGAGTACCGGCGAGAAATGCTCAATGGCCTTTGAGACGGCTGGCCATCTTCGGGCCCACGAGAGCAGAGTCCATACAGAGAGCCGGTTCACTTGTGCGGAATGCTCTCAACACCAAGAAAATCCCTCTTTTACCGCAGACGGTAACACAGTCTCTCATGCCATTTCATTTCCCTCATATGCCCTCTTACAAGCACACATCCGATCCGTCCACCCACCACAATGCCCCAACTGTTCCCTCACATGCTCAACATCCCGAGAACTCCGCCGCCATCTCGAAGTCGCCCACGGCGACGTAAGCCTCGAAGAACGAAAAGTCTTCTCCTGCTCCGTCCCCGGCTGTGACCGCAGCTTCACCAAAAAAGGCAACCTAACCGTCCACATCCGCACCGTCCACGAAGGCGAGAAACGGTTCGCCTGCGGCGAAACAGACCTCTCCTCCTCCAAAAAGGTCCCGGGCTGGACAACAGGCCAAGGCCAAGGATGCGGGAAACGATACGGCAGCAAACTCGCACTCGAGGAACACATCCGCACCACACACCTCGGCTACCAAAACGCCAAAGCCGAACGTCGCCAACGACTCGGCCACTCCAAACCATCCGCATCAACAAAATCATCCAACATCCCCTCCACCCTGGCCACGCTCACTGGCCACGGCTACGCCGAGGAAACGGGTCGACACATCGCATGCTTCATTGATTCCTGTCCACACCGTTTCCACCGCGACTATGATCTCTGGGTACACATGAGCGGGAAACACGAGTGTTCCGAAGACCATATCCGTGACATGTTCATGCAGCGTGCCCTCCTGGCAGACGGGGACCAGCCCAGTGCTGGTATTCTCGGAATCTACGGCCTCGAGTTTGACAACGATAACCCTTCCTATGACCCCTTTGACATGTCGACTACTGATGGTACCACCCCTCACCCGCAAAACGCAGCCGTGAATGCAGAGGCAGACGCACACGCGAATAACTACGGACTGGATGCTCTTGTTGGTGGTAAATCGGAGTTGGGCACCGATGCCGATGTCACGATGCATGGAGATGCTCATTCAAAGATACCCAATTATGATGATGATATGGCGCTAATTGATCCTGTTCTGGCATATAATCTGATGGATGAGTAAAGACAACGGAAACGATCTACTTTGCATATTTAGAATTTTATGTCTCGGGGTTTACAAATTATAATTACTTTCATAATGAATAAAATGATGTCTCAATTAGCTGAAGAATTTTATGACGTTTCCAGAGCTCAATGTACGGTACTTTGTAAATGTACACGACACCTGACATGATATGATATCACAAATCAAATCGTACATAACTAGCACTCTATAGAGACAACCACAATGTACTCTGTAGTTAGTCATGGGACACTGAAGAATCTCTCCAAATGCTCAGAAGCAGAATATGACCCCGTAGCTTGAGCAAACATGTCATCGCAGCTGGATTGTATTCACGACCTTCGCTACGAAAAAAACGCATTGACCCAGATTAGTATGTAGCCGAGTCTAAAAAAAGACTGGATTTTGACTTTTTTCACTGGAACTTCAGCCAGCCTGTCCCCCATCCCTCGCATATCCGAGTAGGGTTCGAGTCGAATCATGGGCATCGCGGGACCAGTGTCAATACCCAGCGGGCCCATCCTAAAAAAGACCCAATAATCAGCAATCACAGAGCAAAATTTAGTCTTTCTGAAGACATTAGCTGGTGGCCTTGGGTATGAGGGGCTCCTGTAGCCTGTTCAAAAAAAGTATTAGCCAATGCGTCGTGTAACATGAAAGGGAAGAACAAATAAGGACCAGGCTTCACAAGTCGATCAAACATGAGATATAACATCAAGAAAAAAACAATATTTCAAAAACAAAGACGAAAAAAAATTGAAAACCCTCAAACAAACACTAAAAACAAAAGGAAATATGGGTGTTGGGTCTTCAATTTCTTTTTCTTTTTGACAGATCCCTTTAAGAGGGGAGATTATTCCTGGCCTCAACAGTAATGAAAACTAGGATGTTGGTTCAACAAACACCAAACGAACAGGCTCTGCCTTATTTCCCTGGACTTATGAAAGAAAACATAAAATCCTGATCATGGCAAAAACATGAGGGGAGATTGAGGAAAATCGAGAAGGAAAAAAAAAAAAAAAAAGACTAACTGTACCAATCCAGGACCAAACCCTCGTCGAGACTGAACTGATCCTCAAAAATCACCAAACTGTGTTTTTCCTGAGTTTTCGCGAGTTTTCGACTGTTTTTGTTGTTTTGTTGACGCAGGTCGATCCGGAAGGTAAATGGTTAAACTGTTGAGACCAGCAAAGGTTGAGTGAGGACTTGCCTTTCAGATATCGACAGACATTGATGGCAGTGCCTCGAACCCCTAGATGGTGGAATGATCTTCGTACATAGAAAGTACATCGGCATAAGCGCTCTGTTCCGCACGCCAGCTGCTAAAGTATCTGTGGATCAATGCGCTTCCTTCGGCAGAGAAATACCTTGTAGGAGGTGGCTTTGGGAGGTCCTGCATGAGGTATTAGGTTAGCTCAGAGCAAACAAATAGATTAAACAGTACTGCGAGAACTGCACTTGCCGTAAGATCGGCCAACTTGTGCTTCAGTTGAAAGGCAGGAAGCTGCATCTCGGTCTGTCCAGCGAGACTTCCGGAGATCACTGAGAGCTGCGAATTGTGCGTCTTCTTGCCACGAATCTGACGGGGACGAGGAGGCATTTGAAGATTAAAGTTCCTCATATTGTTGGTGTCCATCAGGGTCAATTTGTCGTAAAGATCAGTCGCCACATCATTGTTGGATGCCGAGACGTCCATGAAGAAAGCCGGGTTGTACTCAAAGAAGAACTTGTCCTGGCAAGGAAGCGGGGTAGGCATGCGAGACTTAATTCCATCACAAGAGACCCTGAGCTTGGTGAGCTGGCACAAGAGCGCAATGTGGGAGTTACTGGCGTTGAAATTGGGCTCAAAACGAGAGAAATGTTTCACAATGTCACAGAAGAGGTGGACGGGGGACAATCCTCTCGCCAGGCCGAGCCACAGCGCTGTTTTGAGCATGAAGTCGAGTATTCCATTCTCGGGGACCTCCATGGGCCAGCTGCACAAGCAATCGGCGTCCATCTCATCAGGAGAGGAGCGGGGGATAACAGGCGAGTTGGGCGGCAACCATTTGTATCTCTTTGCCTTCTGCGGCTGCGTCTTGCAGATGTGGTTTTTGTAAAGGTGGAAGAATGACGTGAATTCAATGTTTCTCTTCAGAAAACCGTCCCAGCTAAGGGTACCCTTGCAGCCATCGAGGCGACTCTGTCTCGAGCTAATGGCAGACATGCGTTCCTGTCCAACGGGCAAAGCACTATAGATGGTTTCTAAAAAAGGCAATAACGTCAGACCTGCTTGCAGCGTACATGATTCAACTCTACTTACTACTCTCGTTGTCCTGTTCAACCGCACTGAGAAGATCATGCTTGAACCCTTCGATCACGCTTACGGCTGCTTCGAGCTGGTGTCGGGATGCAGTGGTGTCCTGGAGTCTCGTATTGATCCAATAGATCTTGCTGTCCTCGCCACGCAAGGGTGCCAGCAGCTTTCTCAGCATTTCAATTTCTGAGCCAAACATAGACTCGTCGAGGATGTTTGGTTCGCCTGCAACTAGTGGGAAACACGGGTAGTGGTCGTGGAGCCATCTCGCCAAGGAAGCCTGGGTATCCTGTACTTCATCCAAAGTGCCAAAAAGGATGATCAAAAGGTGACTGTAGGAGCCAGGGAACAAGTCACCCTTCAACTTGGGAAACCAAGACGCAGCCTCCTGCTGGAAAGCAGCGACATCAAAGCCCCGAGAAAACCTGGTGACCGCAGCAGCAAGCTTCTCTTTCTCAGCGTTGGCGACTCCCTTGGCCTTACGTGTCTCAAAAGCTGGCGAGTCACACTTTTCAGGCTCGAGCTCGAGTGGGCCGGGAATCTGTTCCTCTTCCTCGAGGCCAGGAAAAGCACAGGCGGTGTCCATGTTGAAGTGCTGGTCTATTAGGCTTGCATGAAATAGGGGACACTTAGACCTGTCACTTTGGGGTAGGGAAACAAGGAGGAAGTGAGAGAAAACGAGACAAGTGCTGGACGCAGTGATCCTCTCTTTCGATCTTCAGTCGTGAGACCAAAGTATCAATAGAGAGATCCACGCGTCACAGGTTTTGGGAAGAATAGCCAAGTGAGTTTGTAGAGTCAAAACAAGATATTCTGTTGACAATAAAGAGTTGTTGGGGGGATGGAGAGAAGGTCTTGAGAGAGGAAATTGAGAAATAGAGAGGGTGAGGGTTGCTGTCAGGTGAGAGGGCCTTGAGCAGTGAATGAGGACAGTGAATGCTGATTGTTTCTCTGCAAAGATGGGAAACAATCGATATCAGAGGACAAGCCCTGTCAATTCGTGTCATATTCTCTTTGCTCAGGGATTGAATATTGAGCAGATATCGGCAATCTCCTTGATTCGAGGCGAGTACAAATAGACGGTCAGATTGAGTCATTAAGCTCATTTTTTCAGTACCCTGGCAGACAAGTCCCTTCGATATGGATCGAGATAGCAAACAAGAAAGATACAAGCCAGTGAATGCGAGCAAGCGTTTCATATCAATCAATCAATTAATCATCTGCCAGATAGACCAGGCGTCTTCTGCTCTTCTGATATTTTCAGCATTTTAATCAAACATCGAGCATTGATAATGTCAACTGTCGAGAGGCCATGATGCTATACGCTATCAGCTGTCTCCACGGCATGTCAGTATATATATCAAGCATGTGAGTAAAGATTAACCAAATGACACCCAAGCTAACCATCTGTTTGAGCATATATAGTTCCGAATACAGATTCGACAAACGTCTGCCAAAACATTTCTGACACTTGCTTGACAGCAGCCAACAACTGGCCACCTTTACAGTAGTATCCATACTACAAGAGCGACAAATCATCAACAAGACAATCAGCTAGCCAAGGACGAAGATCATCACCAGCCACACAATAGCGGTATGACGTGACGAGGATTGGTAGAACTCCCAAGAGGCTGATCCAAGGCCAGCTAGATGAGTAGATCTGTGCTCATCGATGGAGTCAAATCCATGGCTGATCTGACGGTGTTAGATCGGCCAACTACATCGGCATAATATACGAGAGTGTGGCCTGTGGGCTGATAAGAAAATTCTTCTTGCCCAGAGTTTTGGTGGATGTGGCTGACGATCGTTGAGATTGTCGTCGTACATGATCCGTCATGGTCCGTTGAGATGCCGTGTGTGCGATGTGGTAGCTGTATGTACTGTGTACTGCTGATAGTCTAATGGTTATACAATCCAACGTTCATGTAGTACTACGGAGGACGAGAAAAGAATGACAGTGCGGAGTGACAGAATGCACCCCTGTCATGTATTCTGTATGTATGTACAGGATGAGTTGGCAGTGTTCAGCTGTCGATGCTCGATCGGCAAGAATACGTGGTTTTAAATCGCGATGGACTTCCGGGACGGGGAAAAGCGATGCAAAGATGCTGCAGCCCCGAAGATCCAAAGCCACGGGTTGAGTCTTAAAGCCAGACGCATCCACAGCTGAGGTCATAGCCGCAACTCAATGCAGCAACGATCGCTATTCGAGTGCGCGTCCATCAGAGCTGGGAAGACAGCACGACAGGGAAAAGGAGTTGCCATCTTCTAGCAGTTAGTTCTTACAGATAGAAGACAGCAGCAGATTATCATTGTTAGTGTATGCAAGCTGCCATGGATGGAATGCTTGACCATGATTGATGCGATGCTGATTAACTTTTGCCCTGGAGGGACAAGTCAGACCGAGACGGGACATCAAAGTTAGATTAATATTTTCTCGTTTGCCATAGAAACAGAGTGGAATCAGCGGCATTCTCCAGTGTACCATCGCAGCGAACCCTGATTTGATTCAGTGCTGAAACCTCGCCATCGTGACTCTGTAAGGGAACTTCTGCACATTCCATTCCATCGTCTGATCTCTCTCCGCTTGGCGGGGACAATACCAGCCATTACCAGACATTACACTCCACAGATTGTACGTACCACTGCGGAGGACTACGGAGAGTGGTTCTGCTTATTATAATAGTCAAATAATAATGGATAAAGAATCATAGTAAGGGCTGAGTCTTATGATCGTTTAGCAAAAAAATCAACTGTGGCGCTTAGTTCACTTAGGGTGGTGGCCATTCGGAATTCGGGGTCTGACGGTGGACGGGCAGCGAAAGGATCAGCGGTTTTTGCTTGTGGTTAAAGCTGACCTTGGCTGTACTAGAAGTAGTAGGAGATGCCTCGTGGGCGACAAAAATATTCAATACTCCGTGTAAATAATATGATTAGTTACAGCTAAGACATGCGTTGCTTGGGGTTGCTAATTTTGGTGTCTTGATTTGGAGGCGTAAAGGCGTGCTTTTTCTACGCGGGGGGCACTCATTCATTTGTCAAAAGGAATAAACCTAGGAATTTATTCTATTAGACAGTCTTATTTGCTACTGGAGACAAAAAAAAAAAAAAAAAAAAAAAAGAAAGAAAAAAAAGAAAAACTTGAAACTGACGTACAACTGCATCCTGGCCCACTTCAGACAGGGACGATGATCTGGAGCGATCAGGGAATTAAAAAAAAAAAGCAAAGGGGGGTAAAGAAAAAAGATGACGCCAGCGTCTAAGCCCAGAACTGTGGTACTGTATGTCACTTACAGTATACTGTACATGAACAGATGCAGTCTGCAGTGTAGAAGTACTGTACTGTAGGCCTCAGAAGACTCTTTTCCATGTAGGCAGAAAAGGAGAAGTAAAATCGTGTACCTGTTGATCAATCCACCCAATCCAAATAGTCCTGAGAGCAACTCCGTATTCTGCTCAGAATGGAATGGAGAATGGAAAAGGGAGGCCCATTTCAATAGTCAGGTACCTGCTCCGTATCTATTATTGTCCGTATTATTGCCCGTATGTAACACCGTTACCACCCTCACCTCCAAACTCCAAGAAAAAAAAAGTGACCCACGCCTCATTCTCTATCATCATTCTCTTTCGCCGTCTGCTGCCCTCCTCTTCCTTTTCCTTCCCGTTCTAACCTACTTCTATTCTCTCGCTCTGCCTCATTCTCCATTTCTTATCTGATTTCCTTTTCCCTCCTCTCCTCCTTCATCCCCAGTCATCTGCTTCCCTACGTCCCCGTGGCTGCAATTCCAACTCAGACGCCAAATCTGACCTCCGCATCATCCGCTGTACGCCGCCCTGCTTGGCAGTCTGTCAACACTCGACATTTGGGGCTTTTGCCTTTCCATTCGCTTTGTCTTGCCGTCGTTCAACTTTAAAACCTGTTCATAAACCCTATGGGATCCTTCCTCCTGTGCTAGTCTTGGCCGGTTCTGAGACTGTCTTTTATCTCCGTGCGGAGGAGCCGGAGTTCTAATCGCCTCTTTCTTACCAACCTCTCTCTTCCCCCGTGTCCCTTCTTTCGCCTCTCGTTATCTCTCTCAAAAAGCGTCCCGGTTTTTTCTTCTTCGTCGATCCGTTTCGTGCGATTGTTGTGCGACTTTCTTTTGTGTGCTCAATATTGCACCGTTTTCTTCTATTGTTATAGATTATCTCCGCCATCATGGTTCGCTCTCGTGGTAAGTAAAGTTGTGATCGTCTTCGGATACCGGAGAGTTGGGCATTTACATTAACCCCTTGCGTTTCTCCGTTGCAGTTCTCTCGTTCATGTCGGCATTGGGCGCCCCGTCCCGAAATCAAAACTCAGCGCAGCATAACCGGGCAGCATCGAGCTCCGCTACATTAAATAAAGCTCCGTCGAGATATGAGACACCATCCCCAGACACAGAGTCGCCCATATTAGAATTCTCGCCGACAGGAACAGCCAGAGCAGAACCACATGGACAACGGCCAGAATCGACGACCTTCTCCCACGATCCCCCGTTCATGAAAGTAGCGGAGGATACCCCTGCAGAATTGCAGCCCATCTTCACTTTCTTGAACAGCCATACGAACAAGCTCTACCATGAAGGTTATTTCTTGAAGCTGAATGATTTGGATACACGTAAGTGCCTGTGCGAATGACCAATTTGATCCAAGAGAGTACTAACCCTATGTGCAGATGGCCGACCTTGTACCGACCGAAAGTGGGTAGAATGCTATGCGCAACTTGTTGGAACTGTTCTTTCCCTATGGGATGCCAATGCGCTGGACGCAGCTGGTGGGGATGCAGACGTTCCACCAACATTCATCAATTTGGCTGATGCCTCGATAAGGATGGTGAGTTGTGACCTGTTGTATGTCGTCGCCTGTTTTACTAATTATTCTTGTAGATTGAAACATTACCCACGAGGAATCAGGGTATGCAGCCGCTAAAGAATATCTTGAGTGTTTCTTCGGCTGGTCAAAACCGCTACCTTCTACACTTTAATTCTTTCCACTCGCTGACACAATGGACGGCGGCAATCCGGCTGGCCATGTTCGAACATACCTCTTTGTACGAGGCGTACACAGGCTCGATCATTGCTGGGAAAGGAAAGAATCTGAACAACATAAAAGCTATTCTGGAGCGTTGTCGGTTCAAACAGGAGGACTGGGCCCGTGTGAGATTCGGAGCAGGCACACCGTGGAGACGGTGCTGGTTCGTCATCTCACCACCCGATGAGAAGGAAGTCCAAAAGCTGCAAAAGACCATGAAGAAGAAGTCGGCCTATGACCGGGCGCCTCGTTTACTCACAGGAAACATCAAGTTTTACGAGACAAAGAAAACCAAGAAGACGAAGCCTATCGCAACCATAACCAATGCTTACTCGGCTTACGCGATTTACCCCCAGTCAAAGGCTCTCATCGATCAGTCTACCTTGATCAAGATTGAAGGCCAGGTAACAGTTCACTCGCGGCCAGAGTCGAACTCGGAAGGGTTCGTCTTTGTTATGCCCGAGGTTCATCCAGCCGTTTCTGGTTTCGAGATGATGCTGCGATTCCTCATACCTACTTTTGATGTTTTCAACCTCTATGGGAGACCAACGCGCCTCCTCGCGGCAACCAACCACATCAAGAGCATAATGTTTGCATTCCCAAAGAGGCGAAGATATGGATACCTGGATGTCATGGACATTGTCAGTCTGATGCAAACCCCTGGCAGCCACACCTGGAACGAGGCCGAATGGAGGAAGCAGCTCAAGGAGGCCACTATGCGCCGAATGGCAACCGCTAGTAGCCGAACCAGCAGCGTTTCTAGCAAACCCCGTTTCAGGTCTAGCCTTCCTAACCGCTACAGCGCAGTGCGTAGTGGTCCTGCTCAGCGTTATGCTGCCGCTGAGAACCGATCTGATTCCAACCAGTCCCTGGATGATACCATCCCTGAGGATAGAGTGGACGAGGCTGCGGCTTCTATTCCCTACTCTCGAGGATCGGATGAAACTGGTGGATTATCCGCTCACGACCTACAGATGCAAGAAAGAGAGCGTGCGGAAGCGACTGGCAGCAGCTCTGATACTGTCTGGAAGCAGCATGAGGATATATCTCTGGAACCGGTGGAAGAGCACCTTAAAGGACGTTCACCTTCGCCTGTTGTCAGTCCTCCTGCATTCACACATGCGCCGGGAGAAATGCCGGCAGTCAGACCGCAGCCTTCGTCGGATCTCAGAAATGCCAACAACAGAATGTCCAACGCTACCCTTTCACAGCTTGTCGCAGCAGGGCGGATAAACCTCGATGTCCAGAACTCCAAGGACTCTTATTCTTCGGAATCCCCGAAGTTGGAGACCATCGCTGACCACCAGAATGTCACCAATGAAGGAGCTGCACCTCCCGTGCATGAAAACCGGGCTAGCGTGATCAGCACCGTTGGCCCTCTGAATGGGGCCCGTCTCAGTCTTGACACCACCAAAGCCGTGAAACGAAAGCCTGCCCCTGTGCTCATCAACCGACAAACCGGCGCCGCCACTCCTGTGGGTGAGCCAAGTTACGATGACCTGCGCCACACTGTTGATGAAGATGTGCTCAACCAAATCGGTTCTCAAGAGGCCCTCTCCTACTCTCCTGGTAAAGATAGACAGCAGGATGAAGAGAGCGTTTATGACGATGTGTCCACAACATCGCCCGACTACGCGAGCACCCACGGTTCCATCTACAGCAAACCATCCGTCAAGTCAGTTACTAAGCCAAGAATGGGTGTTAAGAAAACTGTTGGAACAGCACCGCCTCCCAAGGAAATGGTCATCGGCGACGCTCATTACACCCTTGACCAGCAAGCACCTCAACAAAACCCAGATATTCCCGCTGTTGACTTCGGACCTACCTTGACTTACTTGCCTACTACTGGACGACCCAACACTTCGGAAACCTTGAAGAACCCTGGGCACCAGAGAACCGACTCCAATGCAACGGAGCGACAGCGGTTTTCTGTTCCAACCCACCCTATGGACCGCCCTCACTCAAGATCCCCGAGCCAGGATGAATACCGACGGAGCATGAGATGGCAACCCGGGATGGCTAGTGGACGTCCTACCACTCCTGGAGGTCTCACTCCAGACCAATACGTGCAGCAGCGAGCTGCGCCCAGTCCATCAAACTATGTTCACCACCGAGCTTCTTCTACCACCCCGCCACCACAAAGACCACTGTCCGGTGACTGGATGGCTCACTCTCGGTCCAACTCGCACATGCCTGGCAGCAGAGATGCCCAGCCCCGACCTCATTCCCGCGGTGCCAACAGCATGATGAGCTTCAACGACGTCTCTTCCCACCTTTCCGCCCGGGAACAGGAGCATGTTGCTCGCATGACCGGCTCATCGTTCTTCAATTTGTCCAGTGACACGTCCAAGCAGCAAGCTCCAGTCAACCCTATGGGCCTTGTCGGTGCGATCGATGCCCGAGAGCGTGAGAAGAAGGGAATCAAGGATGGTATGTCAAACCAAATGGTGCAGCATGCGATTGCCCAGCGCCAGTACCATCAGCAGCAGCCCACTCCAGCATACGGCGCTCAGAATGGGGGTTACAGCAGCGTTTACAACATCCCTGCTGGAAACCAAGCCTGGGATGGCCTCAATCAACCATACCGTGCTGATGAGCCCCGACGCAAGTCCTGGTATGGACAATTCCAGACACAGCCGCAAACCCCCTCCGGTTACCAGCAGAACCAATACTTCAGCCAGCACCCCGGCTATGTTGGCAACGTCAACACGATGCATTCCTAAATCATCACTCTTTCGCTCTTTCGCTACTTGACCCTATGTTCTTTCTTTCTTTCGATATCCTTGTCTATTTTTTCCGATCTCCTTTGTTTCGTGTCAGCTCTTAGAAGCTGGCTCAATTCTCATACCCCCAACCGTTTTGCTTCTTTCATCTTAGTAGACTTTGAATCTGCCCAAACACTCTTACTTCTTTTTTGTCTTTCTTTTTTTACTTATCTGGGGTTTACATTCTGAACGGCAACGGCACTGGCTACACTGCATCACACCAAATGGCGTTGTGAGAAACAGGTCTGGCGCAAAGGCATTTGTTTCTCTTGCTTCATTTTTCTTTATGGAATTTTAGCGGCTGGATGGCAGGTTGTTTTTGCTTTTGTTTTTTTCTATCTATCCTTATCTATCTGCATTTTCTAGATCAATCGTTTACCTTTCGCATGTAATTATCGCCGCAAAATACTTTGCTACTGAGTCAAACCAGAATGCTAATTCAGGACACTAGCTTCGTTCTAGCTGTCTCTTGCTCAAAATCTTATTACTTCAGCTGTCACAGAATAATGTAGATCAGACGGGATACTTGTGGTGTACCCACAACCCTATATTTGTAACACTTGACGTTTCTATCATGAAACTTTCAACACGTGCCAATCAATATCCGCACCCTCAAAAATGAGATAACAAATAACTATCAATGAAACATGTCTCATTTAGGGGGAAAAAAAATTTACGGTGATGAAAATGCCAAGTTCAACAAAAATGCTAGCTAAAAGAACATGTATGAAAATGTTCATATAGAAACAAGACAGATGAATATACCCGGGAAATAAAAATAAAATATAATGAACGCCTTATACTGCCAGATAGATCCTCTTCATCTCTCATCCCTCATCTCGCACTCTGGATGCCTCTCCTGCTTTGTTGGATATTCTTTTTCTTTCTCATTCTTGTTTTAGGGCTTTTTTGATATCATGATTTGTGATATGTTTAGCTTGAGTGCATCTTCTTCACACGGCTGACACCCTCGTAGAGACCGCGGTCGACGGCAGCTGCTACGGTGAGAGTACCACCGATGATGGCGCAGACGCCAGTGAGGAAGCCGGAGAAGGTCTTTGTGCGGGATTCGCGGTTGATGACCTTCATCGGGGAGATGTCGTAGTTGAAAAAGACACCGGGGATACCGCCCTGCGCGTGCACACGTTCCTTGTGGCCTTCGGCGGCGTCGTCGCCGCCTCTCAGGGATCGCTTGTGCGAGGTCACCGAGTACTGGTGTGTCTCGATGCTGCCCTGGGTTCCGTAGGCGGCGCCGTGGGAGCCGAGCGGTGCCTGGTCGTATGCGGAGTGCACGGCGGAAGAGTACAACGGATCCCAGCCCAGAGGGAGGTAGGAGGTTGAGACGACCTTGACGAAGTACATGTAGTTGTAGGCTGGTTCTTCGGTAGCTTGTTGTGTGTCGTCGAGAGGGTTGGTGTGGTGGTGGTCAGTCCATTGCCAGCGATCGGAGAGTTCGTCGGGAATCTGAGGGCCAAAGCGGAGCTGGTGAATCTCGTGGGTCATGGTATGTTTCTCTGCGTCGGAGAGGCCGAGGTCGAAGTAGTTTTCGAGATCGTGCGCGTGGATGTTACCGCTGGTGAAGCTGCGGCCGGGGGCGATGTGGAAGTTTCCGATCACCTTGTTTACACGGATGACACCTTCGATGCGGCAGCCTTCTCTGCGCTGGGCGTCGATGCGCTCGGCGTAGCCTTCTCTTTCGCACTGTTCGATGTTCTCGCCTTTGCCGAAGGACCATTGTTTCTGGGCGTAGGCTTCGCGGACTTCGTCGCAGGTGTTGCAGCATCCTTCTTTGGTCACGCCGGGGGCACGGGAGCTCCTCCGCACTCGCCGCAGTAGTTGGGGTCAAGGTGCTTGGCGGCTTCTTGCTGGGAGTGACTAGATATCGCAGAAGAGGGGGTTGTCAGCGGTTGGTCCGTTGGAAAGATAGAAAGCTATCTTGGGACGGACTGGGCTTACAGTTCCAAGGCCTGGATGTCAAGGACACGGCCGCCATCTGCCTGCGAGCTCAGGCGCACCTTGTTCACACCATGCGCAACACCAACCTGCTGTTCACCGGAGACATCCATAACATCGAGGGTCAAAAGTTCACAAGGGAGCCGCGGGAAGGTGACGTTGAGATGGATCTCCATCTTCTCTCCTATACAGTTGAGCACATGTCAGCCCTTGTCTTCCACAAGACACTCAATTGACATCTTGTATCCAGAGCATACCTCTTGACTTATCGACAACCAGTTCTGGAAGAACCGCCACACGTCTGTAGTCCATCCATTCTCCCCAAACCAGGTAAAGAACAACGAGCAGCGAGGCTAAGGTGATAATACCACCGGAGGTAGTACGAACGCGAGCATCTTCCACTGTCTTCGCGAACGCATCTAATCTCGTGAATCGCGACTTTGCAGGCATCTCTGCTACAATACCTCGACGATCATATGGTTTGAGCCGTGGGACTATGTCGAGCTATTAGCGCCCGCAGAGGGGGGAGGGAGATCTAGAAGTAAACGAAAGAGGTCAATTGAGTTCAATCCATGCGAGATGGAGATTGGGATCTAACAAAGCAGGGATAGGAAGCAAAAAGAGACAGAGGGTCAACGAGATACTCACAATAATCGGCTGGCGAGATGTTCGGACAAAGACTTGCGCGTCCCTCGGTGTTTCAATTGCAGTGCCTCTTTTGGCGCAAGCTGTCCTGTTGTATGTATCGTATGTAACGAGGATGTCGCCTTTTTGCGCCTGTTGACCTGCATCGGTATTGTGTATTACCGGATATAAAGCAGAGGACAGAGTACAGCCTGTGATTGGCTGGATCCACTCCGATCCCACTGGGGCTGGCTCCAGATCACGTGCATCTGCAAGGCATCCACCGCCTTTGTCACGTGGCAGTGCTGCCGCCTAGCGGGAAATGCTTGTCCGGTCAACGTCACTTTTTTGCTCTGCCTTAATTTTCCTTATCATCTTGTTCCTCACCCCTCGAGCGTGAGGTTGCGGGCTTTGAGAATTGTTTTACGGTCTCTTCATAGCATTTAAAATACCTTCGTGCTCGTTTCTCTCCTCTGTCAACTGCGATTTCTTTGTTGTATGCTGACAACGACAATCTTGAAATACTGAGGCGCGCGGCGCTTTTTCGCCCCGAATTTTTTTTTTTCCTTTTTCATCTCTTGATCGCCCAAACAATTCACCCATCTACTCTCGCTCTTCCAAACGCTCTCCTCGCTTCAGATTCATAATCTATAAGCAACATGAAGAACGGCAAGGGTTCTCGAGGTCGCTCGAGTGGTACGGATCGCGGGGGAATTCGAAAGCGGGGTGCTCCTACCCGGACCGATCGAGATGGCGATATGGATATGGATGGAGGTGGTCGCGGCCGTGGTGGAAAGAGAGGCAAAAGCGACTCTGGTCGTCCGACACCTGCTGGACGACGCCAACCCAACCCGGACAGGACCATGAATGCGATCCAAAAGGCGATCACTGGTTCGGACTCCCAGGCCAACATTCGACAAGGCGGCAGAGGCGCTGGTCTGGAACAAGTCTGCATTCGTGGCTGGAAACAGAGCAAGGCAGCATCCAACCGTGATGGCGGTATCGAAAGCCTGATTACTTTCCTGGAGAAAAAACTCAGCCCACCCGACTCGAAATCTGGCCCGCGCGCAAGAATAACAAAGGTATGTGCAACATCAGTATCAGCGGTCACCGACATGAATTCGCAACGTCGTCCTCTCCGGTGTGTTCTCGTTTTCAGGGATGGTAGTCCAGAACGACGATCGACATTCCCTAGGCTTTCTGGCGTTTTCTCCTCTGGGTGACTGCAGTTTTCAAGGTCTCTTACGCCTTGCTAACTTTAACTAGTCGCGCGTTGAAGGTGATTCTTTTATAGCATCTATCCGGCCAGAGTTGTTGGAAAGAATGCTTCAAATCAATGGTTATAGTTTTGCGGGGGCTCCTCTCACGATCGAAGCATACGGCAAATCCGCAAATGGGATGACGGACCAACCCATGATCTCGGAAATCGCGCAAAATGGCGGCACGCCATCTACCGCAGATACAAAGTCCAAGATGACTACGATTTTGACCAAACGTTACTACGAGCAGACGAAACTGCTCGATCTGTCGAAGCTTGGAACCGACCCTGATCTACTGTCGATGGGAATCTTCAACAGCACGTCCACCGAATCGAAATTTTTCCCGGCACTCATGAAAGTCTGGGAGATGAATTTCAACAGTTCTGTGACAAGGCGAGAGGCTGTTGAGAGTGTCAGTCTCGCGGACAATCAGCTTGCAAACATCACGGTGGTTACAACACTTGCCCAAACGATCCCTGACCTGAAGAATCTGGACCTTTCAAACAACAACTTCAAGGATGCCCAGGCTTTGATTGGGTGGCGGTGGAAGTTTCGAAACCTGGAATTTCTCGATTTGACGGGCAACGATTTCAGTGCCGACCCAGCCTTCAAAGACACTATGCTCAAGTGGTATCCGAAATTGAGAGTTTTGAATAATGTCGAAGTCCGGACGGCGGAGGAATTGGCCGCGCAGAAAAAGACGCCGATCCCCGTTCAAGCACCATATTTCCACGACGAATCTCAAATAGCGGAAAATTTTGTTAGGGCCTTCTTCGCAGGCTATGACACCAACCGCGACGATCTTTTGAACGGCGTCTACGACACTCATTCCACATTTACGCTTAACGTTAACACAACAGCCCCCAGAGCCCAACAAACCGAGACTGCGGGCTGGGATGCTTACATCAAAAAGAGCAGAAACCTGCTCAAGATCAGCCACCTACCAGCCCGTATGTCTCGTTCATATGTCGGTGCAGAGAAGATTCGGGAGCTATGGAATACACTCCCCAAGACACAGCATCCAGACATGGCGGCAAATCCCGAGCAATGGCTCATCGAATGCCATCCAATGCCGGGACTGCCTGACCCATCTGGACAGAGCGGAACTGGTGTTGGTGGACTTCTCATCATGGTACATGGAAAATTCGACGAGATGATTTCTGGGAAGATCGAGACACGAAGCTTCGACAGAACCTTCATTCTAGGACCTGGTGGTGGAGCTGGAGGCATTAGGGTTATCAGCGACATCCTTTGCCTGCGAGCGTTCGGAGGGAATGAAGCATGGGCCCCGGAAACTCAGCCTGTTCCGCCAGTCCAGGCACCTCAACCAGTTGCTCAGCCGGTTGCTCAACCCGCAGCCCCAGAAGGCTATGGTGTACCAACCCCTGGGAAACCAGAGGCACAGGTTCAGCAGGAGCAGATGGTCATGCAAATGAGCGCCAAGACGAATATGACTTTACAATACTCTGAGATGGCGCTGTCAGGCAATGGCTGGAATATCGAGGTTGCCTTGAAGAACTTTGGGGAATTAAAGGTATGCTTCTTGTGGGATTTGGGGTTACTTAAATATACTAATTAATGTCAATAGGCGCAAGGAACACTACCACCAGATGCTTTCCTTCCTGGAACGGTTTAACAAGCCGTTCTTTTCCCATTTACCATCTCGCCTCATTGCCCCAGCGGAGGGGAGGCGGTGGTGTTTTCGAAGAAATAAGTTCGATTTATCTAGTGCGGTTTGCTATTGCATTGCTTGGGCGAATGGCTGTTGCTTTGTTTCTACTGTTGGGCATTCTTGTTCTATTTTTTAACACACAAATTTCTTTTTTTAAGCATTTTACAGACGGAATTATCATGGTCATGTCATTATAGAGGGATACAAATATACCAAAGGCAATAACTTCTTCCAAGGAACCAACAGGCGAAGTGTAAACCTTTATAGAAAGATCCAATGTAATTTGATAAATATCGATACCCTGAGAAAATAAAATAAATATTCGCTCGATATGATCTGCTGAAACACTGAGCCAACGGCCAACTTCAACTGCAACTGCCAAGCTGACGTACGCTAACCAGTCGGTCCCGCGTCTGCTCATCGGAGCTCTTTCAAATGGCCAACTTTCCGCAGAGCTCAACTCGCCAAACACCTCCTACAGCCCCCTCAATTATTTTTCTCCTTCTGCGGGTGCCGGGTGATTTAGGGTTGGAATTGCAGCATGTCTTGTTGGTGATCCAAAGACCTGAATGGAATGTCTGCTACCACTACACCCACGAGCCCCGGCCATGTGCCGCCCAACGGAGAACCGGCCTTGGATTCCTTGGATGCAGGTGAGGGGAAACAAACACCACCGGATGGTTCCAGCAAGTTCTGAGTGTTTTGCTAATACATGAAAACAAAAGCGGATTACGATCCAATTGACCACCTAAACGCCATCTTCTCCCACCCGTCCACCCTCTCCTCCGTGTCCCGGGTTTCCCAGTCCCTCTGTGCCTATGAAGATGAGCTGGACGACGATATCGGCGCCTTGGTGGAGGACCAGGTCACCTCCAACGCGGAGAGTGTTGAGCGCATCCAAACAGCCAAGGCAGATCTGACGGAGCTCTTCAAGAAAATCGACGACGTGCGCGACCGCGCATTGAAGACGGAGCAGGCAATCACGGAGATGACAGCGGATATTAAACAACTCGACAATGCGAAGAAGAACCTCACGCAGTCGATGACGGCCTTGAAGAGACTGCAGATGCTGACGACTGCGTACGACCAACTCCGGGGCCTCAGCAAAACCCGGCAATACCGCGACTGTGCCCAGTTGCTTCAAGCTGTCATCCAGCTCATGGCGCACTTCAAGTCGTATCGGTCGATCGATCAGATTGCGATCCTTAGTCGGAATGTGGCGGATATACAACGGGAGCTGCTGGAGCAAGTGTGTGAGGATTTCGAGCTGTCGTTCGCCAAGGGAGAAGTCGGTCAGCAAAGGACAATGCTGTCGGAGGGCTGTCTGGTCATGGATTCGCTAGGCGAGAGTGCGAGATCGAGACTGGTGACTTGGTATTGCAATTTCCAGTTACGGGAGTACCGACAGGTTTTCAGAAATAACGAGGAGGCTGGTTCCTTGGACAACATCTCTCGGAGGTACTCGTGGTTCCGGCGTATATTGAAGATCTACGATGAAGAATATGCGAACATCTTCCCCGCATCATGGAGGGTGAACGAGATTTTGGCAAATATTTTCTGTGAGGGCACACGGGAAGACTTCAAGGGCATTCTGTCCCGGTCCGTACGGAACGGCCAGACGATCGATGTCAACCTATTGCTCTCATGTCTGCAAGAAACGCTCGATTTTGAACACTCTCTCGAACGTCGTTTTGTCAGCACATCGCGTCCGTCCACTGATACATTTGCCTCTGCAGAGGCTTCCGTCTTTGGCCAGGCCATCTCAGAGGCGTTTGAACCGTACCTGAGCGTATGGGTAGATGCCCAGGACAAACAGCTGGCTGCGTTGATTCCAAAGTACCGGCAACAACCGTTGAAGCCCCCAGATGAAGAGTTCGACTCGAACATTGTCATTTCCTCTTCCACGGAGCTTTTCACGTTCTACCGGCTCTCATTGCAACAATGCGCGAAACTCTCCACCGGAGGGAGTCTGGCCGAGTTGGCAAAGGTATTCGCCAAGTACCTTGATCAATACGCACAGCAAGTACTTCTATATTATATCAGTGAACGGCCCACAGGGACTACTCCCTCTAAAGTGCCATCCTTGGAAGATCTCATCTTAGTCCTCAATACCGCGGACTACTGCTACACAACCTGTAATCAGCTAGAGGAAAAGATCAAGGGCAGGCTGGACAAGAATCTGAAGCAGACCGTGGATCTCCAAAGCCAGGCAGATTCTTTCATGGGTCTTGCATCTGCTGCTGTCCGGGGTCTCGTACGGATAGTAGAAGTTGATATAGAGCCCTGCTGGCGGGAGATGCGCAACACACCTTGGAATCGACTCGAGGCCGTTAGCGATCAAAGCTCTTACGTGGGAGAGCTCTTGTCTAAGACGAAAGAAAAATCTTCTGAAATTTTACAAATGTTGCATAAGCAACAGTACGCTCGAGCATTTGCCGATCATCTTGTGGAGCTGGTATCCAGTCTGTTTATCACCAACATCTTCCAATGTAAACCAGTCTCAGAGACCGGGGCAGAACAGGTAACGTTGCTCTCCAAAAACTTGGTTATAATGTCTCATTGACACCTTTCAGATGCTTTTGGACTCATACACTCTGAAAACCGGCCTTTCATCCCTACTACCAGCCCCAGCCCCAGCAGGCTTCGTGAAGCGAGTTAACAACAGCTTTTCCAAAATCGAAGGTCTCCTCAAGACCGTCCAGGTTCAACCATCACCACCGGAGGCTCTTGTGCAAGCGTATCTTTTGCATATCGCGGACCGAAACAACGCCAACTTCCGCAAAATCCTCGAGCTCAAAGGCGTTCGCAGCCGACAAGAACAGAACCACCTGGTAGAATTGTTCCAGATTCACCGTGCCTCGGACCGTCACGCACCTAATCTCCAGGAGAACAACCCCGTTCTTTCTGCCATGCAAACCTCCGCCGCTTCAACATCAGGCTCTGCCTCTGGGGGCCTGGGGCTCGGTACAGCCGCCGCATCTATCGGTGCCTCCAATCTTCCCACCCGGTTCGACCCAACCATGCTTGGCTCAGCCATCATCTCTGCTGCCAAAGACGGAGTTGACCGATTCGGAAACCCCAATCTCGGCAGCGGTCCAACGAGCACGTCTGGAGCCACGTCCCCAGCTTCTGGAGCAGCAGGACTTGGCAGCAATGCTCAAAGCGGGGAGAGCAGCTCATCAGGAAACCTCAATGAAAACCTGAAGAACATTGGCAAGTTTTTCCGTCGTGATCTGGGTGGATTTGGTGGGAGGTTCGGAAGAGGAGGTGAAGATGGGAATTGATCGTAAACTGTGATTAATGTCCTGGTGACAGAGATTACGATCTTTCCTTCTCTTTACTTTTACTTTTTATTTCTATTTTATTTCGCTATACCTTTTGATTTAGTGTGGTGGGGTGTTTTGGAGGCATAATGTACTGGAGTAGGATATACCTCGATGTGCCAGATTTCAACTCAAATGAGAGAAGTATTCGGGTCAAGACTATTTTTTAACATTATCCTATTTCATAACCCTAGTTTGATGGCCATCTGGTATCCGTGACTGTCTAAAACCGTTTCACTTCCATGATGAAAAACATAAACTTCGAACTTGATTCGATCACTCCATGACGGTCAACTCAGATGAAGAACTGGGTAGACAATTAGGGAGAAAACAAGGACCAGGTAAGCTTTACTTGCTTGCTCCATCACTACATGGGAGAGAAGTTTGTCTTGATTGGCAAATTTTACTCCTTTTGTAAGCTGCTTTAGACGAAGAGTTACATGACATATTAGGATAGTTAAGAGTTGGATTTGAATTTCTTTGATTTGAAGCTATGTAGAACAAAAACAATATAACAGCGTACTACGGCTGCATATGCAAAAAGAACTACATAGCGATCCACGGGCGTGTAAGGCCTACGGAGTCCACCTACGACATCCAAGGATGTGGTTGAGAAAGATCCTGAGAAAACTGTTAGCAATCTTGATCCAAGAATTGCAGAAGCAGAAGAGGCATATGCAAAGTGTGAATTGGGGTGAGGCGTCAGCAAAAAATTAGAGTGTTTGTTGTTGCTATTTTTGATCTTCAAAGCATTCCCATGAATGCTACGAGTTAAAAATTGTATAATCATCCGCCAAGATGTGATGTGATAGGCTCGAGGGGAAGGAGTGAAATGAGTAATGAAAAAATAAAAACTCACCATTTGGATCATCAGACAATGGAACGTGGCTACGTTCCATATCTAGATGAAGAATATCCCAATGCTTGGTTACCATGATAATCATTTTCATTTTCCCAATCATGATGGGTCATAGAAATCTAATACATGGCAGTCGTAATCCGTTCAATAACTGGACGATACGCTTAGTCGAAGAGACCGAAGCCCATGTCTTCATCGGACTCCTCAGCCTCCTCCTGCTTGGCCTCAGCGGCGGGGGCAGCGTCGCCAGAGGGAGCGGCGGCAACGGGAGCGGCAGAGGCGTAAGCGTCAGGGTTGGCGATACGGTCCTTGAGCTCCTCAATCTCGGGCCAGCTGACCTCAGTCTCGATGGCAACAGCCAAGACCTTCTTGTATCCGTTGACAACAGAGTGCATGACGGAGGGCAGAGTGGGGTAGTTGGCGGCCAAAGAGACGGTAGCAATGGTCTTGATGGCGGAGCTGAAGGCATCCAAGAGCTGAGACTCCTCGATGTCAAGGACACCAGCGCTGAAGGTCTGACCGTTCTGGTAGACCTGAGCGATGGTCATACCGTAGGTGAAGGGAGAGATGTTCAGCATGTTGAGCAAGGTGGCCTCGGAGGGACCGACCTTGGAACCAGCCTCAACGAGCTTCAGGTCGGACACAATTTCAATGGTACCACGAGCAATCTTGGTGGGGACACCGAGAGCCTGGAAGAAAGAGGTCTTACCCGGTTCCATACCGGTGTTACCAGCGGGGACGTAAACGTCAGCGGGGGCAACGGCACCGGCACGAGCGGGAGCAGCGACACGGTTGGCGAGAATCTTCTCCTTGGTGGCCTTGAGGTCACCGTCAGTGAAGATGAAACCAACGTTGCCTGTTTAGCTGTTAGCAAATGGTTCTCGGACAATATTTTGCTTCCAATTGCAAGCAAGACGGAGTCTACTGACCTCTGACGTGAGGCATCAGCTTCTCGTACTCGGGGTTCTCGGCGACGAAACCCTTCAGGGCACGGCGAACCTAAAACATCAAAATCAGACATTGTTGTATATATGGAATTGAGCTCAGAGAAACTTACCATAGTGTTCTTACCCATCAGGACGACACCCTCACCACGGAGACTCAGACGAATCTCGTGCATCTGCTGAGAGCTGACATTGTCGACACCGACGATGAAGACAGTGCTGTACTGGTCGAGAAGGCTCTTGAGCTTCTCGAAGTAAGCGGTCTTGCTGGCTGACTTGCTGCCCCCCATTTCTCCTTATTTCGCTGAAGATAGGATGTTTAAGGGCAACGGAAATTTAGTTGACTTGGTGATTGTCCGAATTAAATCGCGACGTTGATGTTCAAAGAAAGAAGAATTCCGCGCGCCGCAATTTTTGGGAAAATCTTCTTGTGGCTTCGCCTAACTAGCCGATCACGTGGACTCCGCCCGCCGCTCTAGTCGGATCTGCGCAAAAAGTTACGGTAGAGAGGACCTTTAGATATAACTACATGGTTTAATTGTTATGGCCAATGAGATCTCTTAAGGCTATATCGCTTGATATCTCATCCTCGTACTTCTGACAGGACTTTTTCCGTGGCCAAATCAGATCCCCAACATTAGTCTACCATCGCAGCTTCTGGTCAGGTTCTAGTTACACTCTAACCACTATGAGTTTCCAACATCCATTCCATTGCGTCCGGTTCATCGAGAGACAGCAGAATGGCGCTCAGAATCTGCTGGTTGCCACAGCCGGGCCCAAGATTTATTCTTTTGCTGCGGAGAGTGGGCAGCGACTTGCTGTTTGGCCACAGGATGTAGAGCCAAGCAAAGGAGACAGCTCCAAAGACATTGGCACAGAAGCCAGTCTGGAAGATCAAACACCACCAGAGAAGAAGATCAAAGTTACGTCGTCCACAGATCAGGCAGCTGGAGAAGATTCAAATTCGACAAGTCAAGAAAACAAGAAGCCCAAGACCCCCGCCTGGTCGAGCATCCCTCTACTGATTGCTTCCTCTGATGGGAAGCACGTCGTGGCTCTTACATCAGAAGACAAATGTCTTCGTGTTTTCGCGCTAGGGGAGGACGGCTCCCTCCAGCAGTTGAGCGAAAGGTAAGAAACCCTGAAACTCCCAAAATTATACAATGCTCATGTGGCATACAGAGTCATGCCGAAGCGGCCGTCTGCTATTGTATTTGCTTGCAATGACAGCACGATTCTGTCTGGCGACAAGTTTGGTGATGTTTACTCGCTGCCGTTGATCCCCAGCGAAACACCAACAACTAAGACCCCCAACCCAGCAAAGACATACCAGCCCAAGGCGACAACTCTGACTGTGCATACTAAGCGGAATTTGGCTGCATTGGAACAGCAGATTCTCCATTCTAACCAGAATTCGAGCACTGTAGCAGAAAAGGCAGGTCCGGATTTCGAATGCAATTTGATTCTCGGCCATGTGTCGCTGCTTACGGATGTCGCCTATGTATCCCTTTCATTGGAAACGGGTGCCAAACGCACATACGTCTTGACTGCGGATCGGGATGAGCATATTCGTGTATCCCGCGGGCCTCCTCAGGCACATGTCATTGAAAACTACTGTTTCGGCCACAATGCATTTATTAGCAAGCTCTGCATTCCCCAATGGGCGCCAGAGCTTCTCATCTCTGGCGGAGGTGACAACTTCTTGCTGGTTTGGAAGTGGTCAGAGGGCCAAATTCTACAAAAGGTTCCGCTAGTAGAGGAGGCATCCCAGGCAGAGGTCATTGTTCGTGGGATCTGGGCAGTGCCGCTCGCTGAATCGACAAAGTCGGAGAGCCTGAAGGTCATTCTTGTCGCACTTGAAGGGTAAGTCCAAACCTGCACATTGAACTTTTATTTCCAACAGGTCTAACATATTATATCAGGTCTTCGCAACTCCTATCGTATACCCTAGAATCAGACGGTACATTGAAACCCCAGGGTTCTATCCAAGTGTCTGGAAATGCTCTCGATGTCACAGGCATTGAAAGAAATGGCATGATTATGGTTTCCGTCGATGGTGTTCGCGAGGCTGGATCAACCCAAAACTGGAGAGCCAGTCCTGCTTCATCCCAAGCCCTTATTGAATCATACCGTGCAAAGCTGGGCTCAGAGGGCTTGAAATGGGAACATACCAACGACCAAACTACTTCTAAAATCAATTCTGAGGGCACATCGTACTTGATAGCGGCAGTTGAGGACAAGAAGCGGAATGAGCTGAATGAATCTTTGTATGCACTGGGAAATCTCAGAAAGAAGGCGGGTGCAGAGGATGCATAGGGCAAAAATATTGTAATTTAGGATCAGATATCAAAACAGTTATGTAAATAAAGAAGTCACGCAAGCATAATTCCCTTTTATTCAGAATAGGAAAAAATTGTCCATCTTACGCTGCCAGCACCGATAGAGCCGAAACCAGGAAATCTCACTGCATACCAAAGCGGCCCCGCAATTGCCCGAGGCAGCTCGACGTGTCGATGCCGCCCCTCCTCACATGGTACTTTTCTTCTACAACTCCCACTGATATTTCCCTCCCCCGTCAAAATGCAAGAACAATTCGAACCCTTAAAGAACGATCTTCTGCTTAGAGCCGCAAGAGGTATTTGATTACGATTTCTTATGACGCCAGCCGTCAGAGTGACTGATGTAATTGCAGGCGAGAAAGTGCAGCGTCCGCCGATATGGGTTATGCGACAGGGTGAGTTACCAATCGATCTTGTTTCTCATAGATCATTCTCTTGTCTCCTTGTTTAAGTCGGTAATCTAACACTTATTGATTTCTTAAGCCGGACGCTACCTTCCTGAGTACCACGAAGCGAAAGGTGGTCGCGATTTCTTCGAATGCTGCCGGGACCCGGAAGTCGCATCAACCATCACCATCCAACCTGTGGAACGGTATGCCGGTCTGATCGATGCTGCCATTATCTTCTCGGACATCCTGGTCATCCCCCAGGCTATGGGAATGGTTGTTGAGATGGTCGATAAGAAGGGCCCTCACTTCCCCGAGCCGTTGAAGTCGCCGGACGACGGGCAATATGAGAAAGTGATGCAGAAAGAGGTGGATGTTAAGGCGGAGCTCGACTACGTCTACAAAGCTATCACGCTCACCCGGCATAAGCTCAAGGGCCGTGTGCCTTTGATTGGTTTCTGCGGTGCCCCATGGACCTTGTTGTGCTATATGGTTGAAGGCGGTGGTAGCAAGATGTTTGTTCAGTCCAAGACATGGGTTTACAAGTACCCCAAGGAATCTCAGGCACTTTTGCAGAAGATTGCTGAGATCTGTGTGGAATACCTTGCTCTCCAGGTCGCCTCAGGTGCCCAGCTGGTTCAGGTCTTCGATTCGTGGGCTGGTGAACTCTCTCCCTCATCATTCAAGTCGTTCTCGCTTCCCTACCTGCGTCACATCTCTGCAAACCTGCCCAAGAGATTGAGAGAGATGGGATTGGAGCCGGTGCCAATGACAGTCTTCGCCAAGGGAGCGTGGTATGCTCTCGAGGACCTTTGCGAGTCGGGCTACAACGTTGTCGGCCTTGACTGGCTGCACGACCCTGCAGAGGCTATGCGGATTGCCAAGGGCCGAGTGACTATTCAAGGAAACGCTGATCCGGGTGTGCTTTACGGTGGTAAACCTGCCATTGCTGAAGCCGTCGAAAATATGGTCCAGGGATTCCAGAAAGGCAAGCAAGGATGGATCGCTAACTTGGGACATGGTAATTCACCCCAACCATTACATTTTTTGTATAAACGAGGCTAATTCTGGCAGGTGTCACTCCTTTCGTTAAACCGGATGACCTCAAGTTCTTCTTCGAGGAGATCCACCGGTTGACCTTGTCATGAGTTTATTGATATGCGACGATAATGCATCCACTGCCCTAAAAAAGTGTTCTCATTATGCAAATATTAATCAAATCATATCATCTGTCTACCCGTCTGATTTTCATGTTTTCTAGACGGAGATATCCTCGTTCCTATATAAGTGAAACGTTTTAATCAGCCTTGGTTATAGCGAAAAGTGAGGTTTCATGAGATAGACAAAAGGGCAAAATAAAATAAAGACTCACCAAAGCTCTGGCTTTTCCTTGATAAACTTCTCCATGATCTGCTTGCACTCCGCATTATCCAAAACAATCACTTCCTTGCCTCGGCTCCGCAGGTATTCTTCGCCACCCATAAAGTTCTTGTTCTCTCCAACGACGACCCGCTTCACCTTGTATAGGATACAGGCACCAGTGCACATGTCGCAGGGCGAGAGGGTGGTGTACATGGTAGCACCTTCGTAGGCTGAAGCGGGCAGACGACCGGAGTTTTCGAGGGCGGACATCTCAGCCTACATCCATATGTGAGCATGGTTTCAAACAGGGACATCAATTGACTGACATGCAGAGTCGCACTCCCTTTCTGGACGCGCATATTGTGACCAACCCCGAGAAGCTTTCCATCCTTCGAAACCAGAGCTGCGCCTATGGGCACACCACCTTCGGCGCCACCTTTCTTTGCCTGCTCCACGGCAGCGATAAAGCCTGGATCTTGCTCCATATTCAGATAGCAGTGTATAATAATGAGAAGATGAAGAAGTTGAAATTGTTTTGGATTGTATTAAATCAGTAGTATTTACTGGATCAGTCAAAGTAGTCTGATATCTAATTCACACGATAACGCAGAGATAATGCCCGCCATCATTATTATCGGCATGGCCCGCTTGCAGCCGAAATGGAGGCTTTCATTTTGCCCTGATGTGGAGAAAAATCAGGCGTTGCTGAGGAAAAATTGGAGGGCGTTTTTTGCCCTCGGGATTTCCCCTCAATCGCTTATCGATAAGGCAAACAGTAGCCTTGTTGCCACCTTCTGCCTGAGGCAGAAAGTAGTAAAAAAAAAAGTAAGAAAACTTTGAATGCTGTACCTGAATTTAACAACCGATGGCAAATTGTTGGAATTTAATCAGTCATCTCTATATACCAATTTATAATCTATAAAAAGATACCTGACAATGCCACAGAGCATGATTATCAAGCTCTTCTGCCTGTAATTCGTAGTATACATAGACACCGTAATATGATGGAAGTCGATGGAAGATTTCCCCCATTGAATACGCACGGTAACCACCCTGTAATGGCCGGGTGATTACCACTCCAGTTTCTAAGGACTACCATAGTGGAACTGTGGTACAGAGCCAGTAATTACGAAACCACTGCCTACTGTGGAAGGGCTGAGAAGGTGTTGGAAGGCGATCGAAGTGCATCGAAGGGCAACGCTCGGGCCATCGAACCTCTGGACAGGCAAAAGATACCAAATTGGATGTATGTCAGCCTGGAGAGGTTTCACTGATTCCAGTGGCTTTGGGGCGTATATTCAGTGAGATTTTTTCCTTGAAAACCAGATCCTTTTCCTCTGGTGCTTTTGTTTCTTCTTGCTGCTCTCATTTCTTTCTATCAAAAGAAACAGCGGTGTTTTTTTACCGTCATATCTCCGGTAATAAATTACTGGATCTTGAAAGGCTTGGCGAGAAATAGCTTTTGTGGGTGCCTGACTCTGCGTATTGGCTTTACATACGGCCCCTTCCCCTTACCGTACAGTAAGCAGCCGTCTGTCGCCGCTCCTGTTGTTCTTCTGATAGTCGAAACTAACCTTCAGATCCTTTTTTTCCTTTCTCATCGTCAAGTCCCACCTTGAGTCCTTCGGAAACGAGGCACTACCTACTAGACTCTTCTATTTCCTTTCTATTGATATCCTCATACCCCTCCATCCTTGTGCCTTTCGTACCGTCTGGAATCGGGGCAAATTTTTCTCTTTCTTTTCTTTTTCCACCCTGTCTCGTTTTTGTTCAAAAATTAGTTTAGAGAGGTCACAATGGTTAAGGAGACAAAGTTCTACGACCTCCTTGGGGTGAGCAGCCTTTTCCGTCATCATCAATGCGAGGGTTGTTGGATCGGTGAACTGACAAATGTTGATTAGGTCGACCCCTCGGCAAGTGAGGCCCAACTTAAGACGGCCTACAAGAAGGGTGCCCTCAAATACCACCCTGGTACGTTACTCCCGAGATATACTGCTGAATGGAGTCATTCGTGATGGTTTTGAGGGGTTCATTCGTGCTGACGGACCGCATTACATAGACAAGAACACAAACAACCCAGAGGCCGCTGAGAAGTTCAAGGAAATGTCTCACGCCTATGAGATCCTGTCCGACCCCGACAAGCGCAGCATGTACGACCAACTCGGTGAGGAAGGTCTCGAGGGTGGTGCCGGTGGTGGCATGGGTGCCGAGGACCTCTTTGCTCAGTTCTTCGGTGGCGGCGGAGGTGCTTTCGGAGGCATGTTCGGCGGTGGCATGCGCGACCAAGGCCCCAAGAAGGCCCGTACCATCCACCACGTTCACAAGGTCAACTTGGAGGATATCTACCGCGGCAAAGTCTCGAAATTGGCCCTGCAAAAGTCCGTCATCTGCCCTGGCTGCGATGGCCGCGGTGGTAAGGAGGGAGCTGTCAAGTCGTGTACCGGCTGTAACGGGTCCGGTATGAAGACCATGATGCGCCAGATGGGTCCCATGATCCAGCGCTTCCAGACCGTCTGCTCCGATTGTAACGGTGAGGGAGAGAGCATCCGCGAGAAGGACCGCTGCAAGCGCTGCAGCGGTAAGAAGACCACCGTTGAGCGCAAGGTGCTCCACGTCCACGTCGACAAGGGTGTCAAGAATGGCCACAAGATCGAGTTCCGTGGTGAGGGTGACCAGATGCCCGGTGTTATGTCCGGAGACGTTGTGTTCGAGATCGAGCAGAAGCCCCACCCCCGATTCCAGCGCAAGGAAGACGATCTCTTCTACCACGCTGAGATTGATCTCCTCACTGCTCTCGCCGGTGGCTCCCTCAGCATTGAGCACCTTGATGACCGCTGGTTGACAGTCACCATTGCCCCTGGTGAAGTTGTCACACCTGGTACGTTTACAATTTCTTGGAAAAGTTTCCGGTACAAAGCTTACAATTGTTCTATAGGTGCCATCAAGATCGTCAAGGGCCAGGGTATGCCTTCGTTCCGCCACCACGACTACGGCAACCTTTACATCCAGTTCGACGTCAAGTTCCCCGAGAAGGACCAGCTCCAGAACCTCAACCTTTTGGAGCAGGTTCTGCCACCCCGTATGGAGCAGGCCAAGCCCCCAGCTGATGCCATGGTTGAGGACTTTGACCTCGAGGATGTTGACGGAAGCGAGTACTCTCAAGCACGCGCACACGGCGCTGCTAGTGCCATGGATGAGGATGATGACGATGTTCCTCCTGGAGCTGAGAGGGTGCAGTGTGCTTCGCAGTAAACGGGGATGTTTCTATTATGAAGTTGATGCAGATGATGTGCTAGGGCACTAATGAAATTCGCTTATGATACCACGCGAGGGGGTTTCAGCCCTGGTGCTGCTTAGGTTTTCTTTTGCTTTTCTCAATGATTTGCTCTGCGATGGCGTTCGCTTTGAAGATTTGGAAGACGACAATGGAGATTTCTTTTTTCTTTGTTCTTTTTTATCACCCCCGTTTACTTGCCATCATACTTTGATTCCCTTGCATAATATTCTCTGACCTTTTGTTACATGGGAATGGAGTGTCGATTCGGGGGATATGATGAGATGGATGAGACCATGTCGGGAACGAGTCGGCCTTTTCTTTTATTCTCTTTTCCTTTTTTTTGACTCCGGGTGTGATCATGGTGGGATATGTCATAGCGGCATTTATAGACTCGAACTTGGGTATTGATTTCTACAAGTTAAGACAGAGAATTCACAATTCCCAAGCAATATTTCTGCCTACTGTAGTATGCTCTAACGGACACGCATGCCAATATATAGTTTTAGTATAGGGTCACAGGAGGCATACTAAAATTTGACTCGAGTGAGTATACTATCTTGAAAGACAACCAGCATAAACAAAACAACATGTCTCCACCCCTCCAACCGGGTCCTCCATGATCTCCATCAACGCCCACAACCTCTTTATCTCCATCACAGGTCATCCCCGCACTCCCCACGAACCCCTCGTCATCATCCTTCCCGGCGCCGGCGACGTCACAAACTCCTACCCGGCCCTCAACAAACACGTCTCCCAATTCGCCCGAATAAGCCGGCCCTACCAAACCAACAGCCGTAACCGCAGCTAGAACTGCATACACTACATCAAAACGCACAGATCCTACCACACACCACTTGCGTTAGTCGGGCATCCGTACGGGGGGGTCATCGCGCGCGAGTAGCTCCATCTGTACACGGATGACGTCGTGGGGATGGTACTTTGCCAAACCCTCGTAGAGAAGCAACGATTCGACGCCCAAGCCCTAAGGAAGCAAACCACTCAGCGTGATACCGTGTAACAGCGCGAGAGACTACGAATGGATCTACGCCAAGGGTGTGGAAGCGGAAAATGTGTGGCACGCACGAACAGAGGATAGTATTTCGAGATCTGCTGGGTAGATGGGATGAGATTTACTTTGAGCTCAAGGAGAAGTAGTTATTGTCAAAAATGCATTATGTGCATGTTGAGGATTTTGGATATCAGGTTCATCTCATATATAGTGTTGAATGAACTATTAATTCCATGAAGATTAATAATAGGCGCTCACCTTTTTAGTCAAACAGGATAATCTCAAAAGATTATGTAGCTAAATCACTGATTCAGGTATTCTGCTTCCTAGGGGGACTGAGTTACATGCTGTATCCCCTATCAAATCCAGTCATGACTATTTTAGAGGTGGTGTTTTCTACATAAGTAATCTTTTCCCGCCAACCAAAGAAAATGAAAAGGGAGGGCTTAGTGATTTGCCCTCACTATAAGAGTTAAAGCAGATATTGAGAAGTACTATCTTCAAGAAATCAAGGGGCGTGCTGAAATATTAATTCCATGAAGATTAATTCCATAAAGATTAACCATGGTGATCACCTTTTTAGTCTAACAGGATAATCTCAACATATAGCCTGATGTTGTTGTGGGTGAGATTCTGCGGTTTTATGCTGATATAAAACTCTTTGTTTGCTTGGCATTTATATACTATTGAATAGAAATGATTGTCAATACCAAATAGCCTAACAGACTGTGTAATGTTTTATCCACGTCTCCGCACCGGCTATTCAGCAACCGAGGCCATATATATCGCGGGGCTATCATGAAGAGTTGAACATAAGACTTTAAGAAACTTGTAAATACTCATATCAGCAGTATACCATTCAACTAAACACTATCTACAGTATAACAATGCCCACCAAAACCTCCACCCTCGCCCACTGGGCCTCCACCCTCGAATATCAGCACATCCCCGACCCCGTTCTCCAACGAACCAAAGACCTCTTCCTAGACTGGCTGGGCTGCACAATCGCAGGCCGCCACCATCCCGCCGTAGCCGCGATCGCCAAGTTCGCACAGCAGATGGGGCCCGACACGGGGAGGAGCGAGCTTGTGGATGAGGAGTTGGGTGGTGGTACGAGTGCGGCGTTCGCGGCGTTGGTGAACGGGGCTTCGTCGCACGTGGTTGAACAGGATGATTTGCATAATAGAAGTATTATGCATCCTGTATGTTTATTTCCCACCCACACGCGGAATACATGCTGGAGATTGTGTGTGAAAACCAGCCTTTGTTTATTCACTCTGTCCACGACACTGATGGGCCGTGAGAATGCTTGCTGGACTTGGAATTCCACCTCCCCAAGCTCTATTCGATTTCCGTATAACTTGACTTATTTGGTTTTTAGAATGTGTTGGGGTGGGGATTGAAGCTAATGTGTTGTGGTGTAGGCGACGGTGATATTCCCGGCTGCGTTGGCGGTTGCGCAGGACTTGGGGGCGAATGGGGAAGAGTTCATTACGGCTTGTGTAGTTGGATATGAAGTTGGATGTCGGGTTGGGGAGTTTTTGGGGAAGAGTCATTACGAGGTTCCCAACCTATTCTACACCATATCTACGTGATAAAAGCTGACTATGGTGGAAAGCGTTTCCATTCCACCGCAACAGGAGGAGTAATTGGCGTTGCAGCCACAACAGCCCGTCTCCTCCATCTCGATGCCAGCAGCATGCTATCCGCCATGGGAACCGCAGGAACCCAAGCAGCAGGGTTATGGCAATTTCTCCTCGACGCAACGCATTCCAAGCAAGTGCATACAGGGAAAGCGTGCTTCGACGGGATATTCGCTGCCTACGCAGCCCAGGCAGGACTGCTAGGTCCCCAGGATGTCCTCGAGGGACAACGGGGGATGGGAATTGCACTCGTACCAGGCGAAACGAAGCCCAGTGCCATCGATGCCGATTTGGGCGTTGACTGGGCGGTGTTGGGGAGTAGTTTTAAATGGCACGCGTCGTGTCGACACACGCATCCGAGTGTGGATGCGTTGATCAAATTGATGGAAAAGAATGGGGTGCAGTTTGACGATATTGAATCTGTCATTACGAGAACGTACTCTGCTGCGTTTGGGGTGCTGGGGTTATCTGGACGAGGGGAGACGGTGCATCAGAGTAAATTCAACATGGGATTTGTACTTGCCGTGACGGCGAAAAGGGGACAAGCGATGATAACGGATTTCACCGAGGAAGCGCTGCACGATGCCTCGCTGAGGGAGTTTCAGGATCGCGTGCGGATGGAGCTGGATGAAGAGATTGATGCGAGGTTTCCTGAAAAGTGGCAGGGAGCGGTGATAGTGACGACCAAATCGGGGGAGAAGTATGAGGAGTTTGTGGAGTATTTGAAGGGGGATCCACAGAATCCGCTGAGCAGGTATGATATGCCTATACTAGAGGATGAGGAGGAAGAGATGCTGACATTGATAGGTCTGAAATTGAAACAAAAACAAGGTCGCTTGCGCAGTATGGAGGGGTAAAGGATATGGACCGAGTTGAGAAGCTGATTCAGCGAGCATGGAAGATTGAGAAGGAAAGCGACCTGAATGGATTCACATTATCATAGTCATGCGCCATCAGCAAGTCGATGCATACAGCATTCTTGGGAGGAGTGCATATACAGCCTACCACCTAGTAGCATATCCTATGATCCAATCCAGCTACTCGCATATCGCGTATAAACAAAATTACATCACGCCAAATCAGCAGTCTGGCCAAAGTCAGTTATCAATAAGAACAATAATAAGAACCCTATATAAGAATAAATCCACGAGGGCCGAGCTTGGATGGAAGCTTGCAGGCTGTCAGAAAACAACCACGCGACAAGATCGATGACGTGATTTTGATCTGGATGGTGTTAGAGTGGAGCCCCGTGCATATGTAGGCAGTTAGTGATACAGGGTGTGTGTGTGAGGCTGCGGCCACTAGGCAGGCTGGAGTTGGCCTGTTTGGGATGCTGCTTGCATACACGAACGATGGGGAATGAGTCTATTTTGGTCACTTGACAGTATACAGATATTGAAGTGGTACAAATGTCTATCAAAATATAGGCACTTGTCTACCATCATTTTATTTCAGTCTAGAATTAGATGGATCTTTCCTTTTCAAACCTATCAAACAAATTACACGTGGGTCGGCTTAACTTATTTTCCTCGGAGTGCGGCTTTCACCATCGGCCTGGGTGATGGCGTGTTCTGCCGCTATTTCCATTGGCCGGAAGGGCCCGCTTGGCGATCTTTTTTGCGGGGCGGATGATGTCGCACGGTAGTTAGGGCTTGGCTCTGATTGGCGATTTGCAGGGCAATAATTTTGCCCCGATGGGTCCCCAGTGCTATTGGCTGGGCACCAGGGAGGGGCTCCATTGATTCCAAAAAACGAAGGCTTGGCGGAGAGTCTGCATAAGCTAAAGATTTGCCCCAGCACTATCTCCGATGCAGCGGAGAAAAGAAAAAGAAAAAAGTCAAAAAGTCAAAAACAAAGAAGGCAAAAGACGTTGTGATGTGACATATGTGTGATCAGGCTACAAACGGGTATGGACAATGCAATTTACCAGACGGACTAGATAGAATTGTAGTAGACAGAATACGAGATTATGAGATGAATCAGAATAATATTCTTTCTTTCCTAATTGCCAGAACGGACTCTCTCCTAGCTGTGGAATCGTTCTCCACGAGTCCACGGCCCGTCGTCATCCTGTCGCTTCCAGACCGTTTGCCCGCCGTTCGTCACCACAAAATAATGCACTTACGCCAGCTGCGCTCTGCGTGAAACGAATTGATAATCCCTCCATTACTTTTCCTGTCTCGTCTCGTTTGACCTGGCGATCCTGGTGGATCAGACACACTTCATCTGCGTGTGTCCTTCCTTGCTACTCTGCTGTTCCTCGTCTGACTGCCTCTTTTGATTCCGGCGGTTTTATCGATCAGCGCTTTTCTCTCCGTTTCGCATAACTAACAGGTTGTGATTGTCACCCTCCGTTGACATAAAGTATTCGACGATCTCTCTCCACGACTCAAGCCCACGAGTCCACGTCCCCCTTCTTAATTCAACTTTATCTCCCGTGTTTGGTCTTTTCTTTTTCCTTCTCAGCTTCTTCCATCCTTCTTCTTCCCTTCCCTGACAGCCGTGACACCTCTCTGTCATTGCGGTTCGCCCGGTATTTCGACCTACCCTCACCTCACCAACTCCCTCATCCACGCCCTCAATACACGCACACTTGGCGAATTCCACCTATGATTGCCAAGTTGCCTGTTTAATTATTCTCTACTTCTTGCCGTGTCGAATTCAAAATCATACCACTTGGTTTGAGCTTGGACGTTTTGACAGGGATTCCTGGTGGAGAGCTTACAATTCGCATTATCCGCCAGATATCACGACATCGTTCGAAAGCTTCTTTGAACATCTTTGCTTTTTCTCTCTTCCTTCCAACCTATCCCTTTCCATTTCACTTCAACATATCGTGATGAGCTGTGTTTGATTTTTCGTCTTGCATATTTTTATATAAATCCCGACGAATCTCGTGGTTGAGCTGTTGCTCCTACTGTTCTATTCCCCCCATCCCCACAGTCGTACTTTTGCTTACGGCATCCTTTTTTCCCTTCCTCCCTGGACATTCGTCCAACCCTTCACTCTCTACATCATGAGTGACACAACAACCAAGATTGGCCACGGTGTGGCCAAAGCCTTGGGGATCAAACTCGCCTATCGGGATCCCCTGGGTGCCAGTGCTGGTGCTGACCCTGTTACTCGCGGCGAGTCCACCTTCTCTGCTGGCACGATCGATACCTACGGCTATGTCGAACCCGAACCTACTACTGCCGAATGGTTCAGAGAACACACTCCATCCTGGGCTGAATGTGGCAGATACGTCTACAGTCTCTTCCCCTTCTTAACCTGGATCACCAGGTACAACTGGCAATGGTTCATCGGTGATTTGATTGCTGGTAAGTCCTTTGTCATTGCTCGTTCAGACTTGGATTCTAATCTTTCTAGGTGTCACTGTTGGTGCTGTCGTCATTCCTCAAGGTATGGCATATGCCAAACTTGCTGAATTGCCTGTCGAATATGGTCTCTACTCGTCTTTCATGGGTGTTTTGCTCTACTGGTTCTTTGCTACTTCTAAGGATATCACTATCGGGGTGAGTCAATTATCTCTTTGCTTCGTTGCTGCCTCGTCCTCCTTGCTGACCTCTTTTCTAGCCCGTCGCAGTCATGTCTACCCTCGTTGGAACTGTGGTGCTTGAAGCGGAGAAGACACAACCTGATATTCCACGCCCTGTCATAGCGTCTGCCATGGCCATTGTCTGCGGTGGAATTGTTTGTGGACTTGGGCTGCTCCGACTCGGTTTCATTGTAGACTTCATCCCCCTTCCCGCCATCTCCGCCTTCATGACTGGTTCCGCTATCAACATCTGTGCCGGACAGGTCAGTACCATGCTTGGAGAAACTGCCAAGTTTGACACCAAGGGAGCAACCTACTTGGTCATCATCAATACCCTCAAGCACCTCCCTTCCTCGACCATCGATGCTGCCATGGGTGTCACTGCTTTGGCCATGTTGTACATCATTCGAGCGGCCTGCAACTTCGGTGCAAAGAAGTACCCCCGCCGTGCCAAGGTCTTTTTCTTTGCTTCGACGCTGCGTACTGTCTTCGTGATTCTCTTCTACACCATGATCAGTGCGGCAGTCAACTTGCATCGCAAGGACGACCCCTTGTTCAAGCTCCTGGGCAGTGTTCCTCGAGGTATGTATCTGATATCTTTAAGAAAATGAGAATAAAAACTAATATACTGTTTTATAGGTTTCCAGCATGCTGGTGCCCCACGGATCGACAGCACTATTGTCAAAACCTTTGTGTCTGAACTTCCTTCCGCTGTCATCGTTCTTTTGATCGAGCACATTGCCATCTCCAAGTCTTTCGGTCGGGTTAACAACTATACCATCGACCCCTCTCAGGAGCTGGTTGCCATTGGTGTCAGTAATCTGCTTGGTCCCTTCCTGGGTGCCTACCCTGCCACTGGATCTTTCTCTCGAACTGCCATTAAATCCAAGGCTGGCGTTCGAACTCCGCTTGCTGGTTGCATCACTGCAGTCGTCGTCCTCATTGCCATCTATGCCCTGACTGCCGTTTTCTTCTACATTCCCAAGTCTTCTCTGGCCGGTGTTATTATCCACGCTGTCGGTGACCTTATTACCCCCCTAACACCGTTTACCAGTTCTGGCGAGTTTCGCCCATCGATACCCTCATCTTCTTTATTGGTGTTTTCGTGACTGTCTTCACCACGATTGAGATTGGAATTTACTGCACTGTCTGTGTTTCTGCCGCTGTCTTGCTTTTCCGTGTTGCCAAGGCACGCGGTCAGTTCCTGGGTAAGGTCACCATCCACTCTGTGATTGGAGACCATCTGCTGGACGATGCTGGTAAATACGGTCCCCTTAACCAGAACCCCTCGGACGACCAGGACCAGCTCCACCGATCGATTTTCCTTCCTATCAACCACACTGATGGATCGAACCCCGAAGTCGAAGTCGAAGAACCTCACCCGGGTATTTTCATCTATCGATTCTCTGAGGGATTCAACTACCCCAATGCCAACCATTACACCGACCTGCTGGTCCGAAAGATCTTTAGCCGCACCCGTCGCACGAGCCCCTTCTCTTACACTTCGCTTGGCGACCGTCCCTGGAACAACCCTGGTCCTCGTAGGGGCCAGCCAGAGGAGGACCGGTCGGACCTGCCGCTCCTTCGGGCTATTGTCCTCGATTTCTCTTCCGTGAACAACGTGGATGTGACATCTGTTCAAAACCTCATTGACGTCCGCAACCAACTCGACCTTTACGCATCCCCCAAGACTGTGCAGTGGCACTTTGCCCACATCAACAACCGATGGACCAAACGGGCTCTTGCCTCTGCCGGCTTCGGATTCCCTACTCCAGCCTCGGATGATGGATTCCACCGCTGGAAGCCCATCTTCAGTGTGGCCGAGATCGAAGGCAGCGCGTCTGCCGCTGCTCACGCCGAGTTGATCAACAACCAACAAGCCCACCAAGCTGCCCTGAAGGTCGATGACGTCGAGGGTAACCCCAAGGACATGCATGCCACTGCAGAAGAGACGGATGAGATCGAGCAACAGTCCTCGACCAGTAGCGACATCAAAGATGTCAAGCTGCAACGCGATCTCAGAGACAGCAAGGCGTACCGCCTCCGCCGCAAGGTGGCCTTGGTGCAGGGTATCAACCGGCCATTCTTCCACATTGACCTTACTAGTGCATTGGAAAGTGCCATTGCAAACACGACAGAACATGCGCCCAAGGATGAAACTCATCCATGATTGCTTTGATGATTTTTTTCTATTTGCCAATTATTTTTTTGTGGTCCTCCCTGGTTGGAGTTGAAGATATTCCTTTGATTCAGCGATTTAATAAGGTTGCTTTATCCCCCAATAGGGTGGGGTCCTTTGGTTTGGTTATTTTGAGCGATTTATCTGTTTGTTTATATACGTGTTTCGATTTGCATGGTTGAGGTATACCCTTGAATCTGTATATAGATTATAGACTTGTGGATTTCTGGAAATAATTACCTTTTTACACTTGTATTCTGTCATTCCACAATTGTATATGTAAGGCTGGCCTGTCAGCTGCGATGGCTGGCTGCATTGCCTCAATTTCCACGGATGATTAATGGCCAAGGTTTAGGGTTTACTGGTTAGTGCTTAGAAATAGAAATAAACATTTGCACAAAGTAATCTTAAAATTAAGAATACTGTCTGAGACCCTGAGGCTGTGCGGGATTGCCCTGGCGTGGCGCAGGATACGGGGAATACTTCGCACTGCATACCAAAATCAGCAATGATTGACGCCTGATACGAGGAATCTTCACCATCAACTATAGAACAACTCGCACAGGTGTCCCAAACAGGAATTCATGACTACAAAAAAAGCGGCCCAGATCGTATCGAATATAGAATTGATGAGATTTTTCCATGTCACTGCCTGATTCTGCATTGCTATATATACGACCACCATGTCCTCCAACATGGATGTCCCCAGAGAGTTCAACGCATCTCTTTTGTCTTTGTCCATTATTTACGACCCTGAAGAAGTCAAATGTACAAAGCAGCCAAACACGTCTACCAGAAGGCCCGGGGGACTCCTCAGCCTCCGACCTGGAAACCACTTTGCCAACACCAGAGACGGCAACGACCTGAATCGAGACTGACAGAACAAGACGATGCCGTGTCTCGGAATTCAACCACCTCAGAGCCTGATCACCAGCCCTGCCAAGCTTGCAAGCAGCAAAAGCATAATGCTAGGGCTTATCGATGGAAGCTCATCTGTGGTCTCTTACTGCCTTATATTCTAAGCACGCTGGATTTGACGATCGTTGCGACGGCGGTGCCTTTTATTGCGTCTCATTTCGGTATGATATAAAGCAATCTACTTCACTCAGGATGAGAGAAAGGATTTTAACGTTGTGATGGTGCAGATAAATTCGACCAGCTGAACTGGATCGTCACAGCATTCACTCTGACCTCAACAACCTTCATCCCAACATTCGGACAACTCGCCGACGTTTTCGGGCGTCATGCTGCCCTTCAGCTATCGATGTTCCTGATGCTGATCGGGAGCATTCTCTGTGCGGCCGCTCAGAGCTGGGGCATGTTGCTGCTTGGCCGAGCCTTGCAGGGGACAAGCTCGGCAGGGATCATGAATGTCATCATGATTGTTATGGCTGATAAGGTGTCGTTGAAAGAGAATGCGAAGAATAATTCCATCTTTGCGTTTATTGGTGGGCTTGGATATGGCGTGGGACCGGTTGTTGGAGGGTAAGATGCCTATTGTTTCTGACTGTTTATGTGCATTGCTGACGTTGAATTAGGTATTTGACTGATGTAAGCTGGATATTGGATTGAATATGTGGCTTTGGAGCTGAACTGACTGACTGACTGACTTGCATAGGCTAATTGGAGATACTGCTTTGTGATTCCTATCCCGGTATGTTCTTCTCTTATTCTTCTTTGTCTTCCTCTTTTTCTTCTGCAAAGCAGCGTTGTGGCTCTGAGGAACGTTGGAGATGATCCACTGTTGTTGGCGGAGCTGGAGAGCTCAAATCCTTCTACACCTTCAGCTCTGCCAACTACTTTGATCATAAATTCATGGCCTTTGCCAGCCTGCGCGTGTTGGAAGATTGTGTTTCAGCTCGAGATAGCTTCCTGCAACACCTCCATCGTTATGTGGAGATTTTCAGCTACATTCTCAACGGCGAACTCCAACGGCGAACTCGGTCGTTTGTTTAGTCTCACACGCTGCACAGCAAATCTAACTAAGTTACAGATCGCCGTCCTCGCACACATCACGATCTACGCACTCTTGCGAAACGAGCTCATCGAAGGAACCCATTTCAAAAAAGGCTCTCGTTGGTCTTCGATCCTCCCAGCTCTTGCAACGCTGGATATATTCGGAACCATCCTTTTCATCTTTGGTATTGGCCTCGTCATTCTAGGCACTGCATGGGGAGGATCAACATACGCCTGGTCAGCACCTCAGGTCCTAGCGCCGTTGGTTGTCGGTGGTGTCTGCTTCGTGCTATTCTTTGCATATGAGTATTTGCTTGAGTCGGGCAGGTTTTTTGCACGGATTTTCCCGAAGCAGGTTCCTATGTTGCCGTACAGCATGTTTGCGCGGATTGACACGTTGTGGCTTGCGATTATACAGTTTGCTGCTGGTGCAGGTATTATCCCCTCAATTTTGTGTGCATGCTGTTGGTCTGGGCTAACGGATGTATAGCGATGTATTCTGTCTTTTACTTTGTCGGGGTATATTTCACTCTGGTGGAGGCGTATCCTGCGTCCAAGGCGGGTATCCAGCTGCTTTATTATATCCCTGGACTTGGAGGTAATACTTCTCATCTTGACTATGATGCATCCATACTGACAGCTTGATAGCCGGTGTATATCTCGCAGTGTACATGTGCAATGTCCGACCAGCCCAGACATTCTGGCCCATCACGTTTGGTACCTTCGCAGAAACCGCCGGTCTCGCCGTTGTAACCTGGGCCATCAGCACGCAGAACACTGGCATAATTAACGGAATGATGGTACTAGCAGGTGCTGGAACAGGTGCTAGATTCATGCCAGACGGACTACACACATCAGGAATCTGGCCTGAGAGAATCGCACCCGCCATGTCGTTGATGCGATTCGCGCTGCCATTCGGAGGAACCATGGCTCTGACGATTATGGGAAGTGTCTTTAACAACAAACTCTCCTCAGCCGCTGCTCTAGCAGGAAGTAGCAGTGGAAGTGGAGGTAGTTCCGAGTTTAACGTCCACGATGCGAACTCCTTATCCTTCATCGACGCCTTACCATCCGCTCAGCAAGCCCTCATTCGCAACGCTGGGAAAGACGCCATCATGTGGGCTTTTATCGCCATCATGCCCATCATGGGTATCAGCCTCGTGGCAGGCCTTTTTATGGGAAATGTATGGATCAAGCCGAAATCCAGGGAAAATGACGAGGAAAAATCGGCCATCAATGATGAGCAGCAGATTGGGCACAGTGAAGTCATTTACGTGCCGTATTTATGGGCTTTGATGAAGGTGAGTTTCCTAGTGCTTTATTATTTTGTTACTTCTCTTTGGATCTTGACTGACTGATGACTTATAGGGAAATATTGACTCTTATAAACGCATTAGCAAGCCTCTGTCGGCTGAGGAAAGACAGCAGCAAGCAAATGAACAGATGGAGCTCCGTCAGTTAGGGCTTAATGAGAGGAGGCAATAGACTTCGGACATTTGTTTATTTATTAGAGCGTGCATTTAGCGTATATTTATTTTAATTCTTCGAGGCTGAATATTAAAAATGTATCCTCAGGCGTTAAGCACATGACTGACTTGACTATCTTGGTCAGACTCTTCCCACTCCCAACCATTTCACTTAACCTTAACACCACCACCAACAATACCTTATACCTTGAAGAAAAGATAACCTGAACTTCTTATATCATCAGCATCCAAGCGTGAGACATATCCAGGCTATTTCATCACTCGAATATCAGAATCCATCAACCACAACATAGCAGCAGCCAGTGCGCGATCCGTCCTGCGAAGAGGAAAGGAAGAGAATAAGCCTAGCCAATACTATTGGCATGGAGGACACGGGGCAATCACAGTTACCTGATAATGAAGTCATTTCGAGACATTGCTACGTACATGCGTAGGTAAGTAAATCCAACCATCTCGTCATTGTGAATCAGGCTCCATGACGAAGATCAACAAAACACTCTCATTTCTTACACCCCAGCACCCTACTGACCCCCCCTATCTCCAATTACCAGACGACCAATTTCCAAAATTACACCGTAAAACATACTAACATGGAATATACCGATCTAACACCTCCCAACATCCCCGGCTGCACTTGGGACGAAATCCACCGAGAGCCCGACTGGGCCAATACGTCCAGTCATCGGATTGGTCTCCGTGGCCGTGATGATCGGTTTATGGGGTTTACGAATTCGGGCGAGGCGTGGCGGTATGATATTGATAAGGATGCGGAGAGGAAGTTGAGGGAGCTGAGGGGAAAGACGGAGACGGGAAATTTGCTTACTGTTAGGGATTTTTTGAGTGAGCAGATGGTGAGTTCGATCCCGTGGCACCTTCTTTCCTTCCTTTGGTTTCATTGTGGTTTGGTTGGGGTTTCTTGCTTTTCTTGCTGGACTAATTTGACTGATAGCCCTACCATTTAGCACGTCCTGAAGTGCATCCTATCAACTTCCGTACAATCGTTAAAACCACAGAAGGGTTTATCAAGGATGAGCAGCCATGGCCGGCAAACGTGAAGAAATACGAAGAACAACTGCAGGATAGGGGACAGAAATGGGCCAAGGAAAGAGAAAGGCTGATTACCGTAAAGACGGGGATTCCTGAAGAACTTATTGGCGAGCAAACGATGCACAGGAGGCGAGCCATGCAAGAGGAGGAAGAGTTGAGAAAATCACAGCCCGGCGATGGAGGTAAGCAGGGAGAATGGCCCCTTGCCCAGCTCTTGGAGTATGAGCGGAAATACCTCCATTCCCTGAAGAACAATGACGGCCAGGGAAAGTCCCCCGTGAGCTCAATTACTGTTCCCAGAGGAATCGACGAGGCCTATCAATTTACACCTGATAATTGGGTTGCGCGGTATGAACGCTTGAATCGGTTGGCGGGCAAGTATCCTATGAACGGCGAAGCGCCTATCACCACGCTGTATGAGGGAGGGCTCATCACGCCCAGTGGATTGCATTATGTCCGTAATCATGGTCCCGTTCCGCATTTGGTCTGGGAAACACACAGGCTCGAAGTTACCGCTGGCAAGTGCGTCACGTTTTCCATGGATGAATTAAAGGACAAATTCAGCAGCATCAATATTCCGGTTTTATTGGCGTGTGAAGGCAATCGACGAAAGGAACTGACCATGGTAAAGCGAACCAAGGGTGTTAATTTCACCACGGCTGCAGTGTCGTGTGTCTATTGGAAGGGTGTACTTCTTCGAGATGTTCTCCTGGCAGCCGATGTCCACACTATAATAGAGGATAAGGAGCAGTTGAATACTCGGCTCTGGATAAACTTTGAAGGCGCAGATGAATCGAATGAAGGGAACTATGCCACCAGCATTCCGTTAATGTATGCCTTGGATGCCGTGAACGACGTGATGCTCGCCTATGAAATGAACGATGCACCCCTACCGGCTGACAATGGATATCCGCTCCGGCTCATAATCCCAGGCTGGGTGGGTGGACGATGCGTCAAGTGGTTGTCGAGAATATGGGTGACGGATTATGAAAATGAGAGCTACTACCACCTCTATGATAACCGGTTGCTGCCCGGGTTTGTCACCGACACGACTACGGATGTCGCTAATGCCATGTTCAAAATCCCGAGTACACTCTGTAACGAGCAGATGCTGAACTCGGTCATTACGAAGCCCGAGCAAGGCGAGAAGCTCTCCGTGGCAGACATTAAGAGTGATAAGATAAAGACATATCGGATCGAAGGGTATGCGTATGCCGGCAATGGAAACCAGATTCAAAGAGTGGAGATTTCTCTTGACAGCGGAAAGTATTGGATATATTGTATTCGCACGGTAAGGAGTTGAAAGATAGTTTAAACGAAAAAGACTAATGGAGCAATAGTATCCTGACCGGCCTATTCGACATGGGTACAAATTCTGGACCTGGATCCACTGGTATGCTGATATCGATGCCTCTCGGCTTTTGGATGCAGAGAAAATCATGGTGCGCTGTTACGATGCTTTCCAAAACACGCAACCAGAGAACCCACAGTGGAATATCCTAGGGTAAGCCAGATTGTCCAGAGTTGTTTTACGTACGCCTGCTAAACAAATCTCGTGACATTTAGAGTGATGAATAACTGCTGGTATATGGTGAAGCCGGATATTGTGAAAGACCCAGAGAGTACTGCGGCACACCTCACTTTCTGTCATCCCTGCGAACAGGGAGGAGGAACAGAAGGATGGATGAAGGGACCACCTGAAGGTGAACTAGAGGATGTGGACGATCAAGCAGTTTATGACAAGCAATTCACCCGTGAGGAGATCGAGAAGCATTATACTGAGGACGATGCCTGGCTTGTCATCAACGGAAAGGTATACAATGCGAGCAAAGTGCTCGACACGCATCCTGGTGGTAGAGCAACAATTATGGCGCATGCTGGACGAGTGCACCTTGACACAACGGAGGAGTTTGACGCTGTTCATGACGAATGGGGATATACCAAATTGAGAAGTTCGTTTCCCTCTCTCTCAACTTTTATTTCCAAGCAAATTGACTGACGAATATTAGCTTGTCTCATCGGAAGGGTAACCAAAAAAGCAATGGGTTTCATGAAGAGAGAGGCCGAGATGAAGGCCAAACAGCATCTCGAGAATGTCAAACATGATCCTGAAATGGCATTGACACGTAACAAGTATGGTCACCCTTCCAGTCGCATATTCACACGGAGTTCATCAGCTCACTATTCTTCCCAGGTACTCTCAAGCGAAATTGGTAAAGAAGCAGGCAATTTCCGAAGACGTTAATCGCTATACCTTCAAGCTTCCATCGAACGCCGGCAAATTCGGCCTGGAGATCGGTCAACACGTGCAGATAGGATTCCACTTCGCAGATCGAATCCTGCTCCGGCCTCTCACGCCTGTCCGACCTATCTTTGACAGCGAATACGACGGGACCTTCGATCTTGTCGTCAAAACACACTATGCAGACAGCAACCAGCCCGGTGGAACACTAACCAACATCCTCGATTCCCTCCGAATGGGCGAAGAGATCGAAATCAAGGGTCCATCCGGTTCAATCCGCTACCAAGGCGGCGGTGCGTTCAACATCGACGAGCGCCAGTACAAGTTCGACCGTCTCTTGTTCATCGTCGGAGGAACCGGCGTCCTACCAGGATTCCAAGCCATGGCTCGTGTTCTGAGATCCACAGACGAAGCCAAGATAAAATTCATCGACGTGAACAAATCAGAAGACGATATCCTCCTCCGGGCAGAACTGGACGAGTTTTCTCGCAATTATCCGGACCAGGTCCAAATCACCCACTTGCTGTCTCGTCCCAGCAAAAAATGGCAGGGTGAGAAGGGTCATCTGGACAAGGAGAAGATCCTCCGGTATGGATATGAGCCTGATGAGAAGACGGGGGCTTTTGTGTGTGGACCTCCGGTACTCATTGAGCAAACGGTGATGCCAACTTTGACGGAATGGGGATATGACCATCAGACGAATCTTTTTGGGTTCTAGTTATGTCTTGAATTCAGACTGGTAATTCTTATTAATTGAGATTGAATAATGCCAGAATTCTGATATAGAATACAATCTACAACATCTATTAGTATCCAATCTGCTTTTCAAAACCTCAAAACAATAGAATACATACCAGCCCATCCACATCCAACAGCCCCTATTTTAACCCTCCCCCGAAAATCCAACCATAAGATAAAAATAAAAAGAAAATCACCTCAAAACACCCCCAACACCAGCCCACCCAAGGATAAACCCAGACAAAGCCTCACTAAACACACCCCCTCCAAACCAAACATCCTTCCACGCCCCCTTCCTCTGCACCCCAGCCCTAGCCACATTCCTAATCTTCCCACTCTCATCAATTCCCTCAATCTCCCCACCATTCGTGCCGGGGAAGAACACACCAGCCCCCTTCCCGCCGGACCGGACAATAAGCAGGATATGGAATAGACCCGAGACGAGCACAGTGCCGGCGAAGTAGAAGAGGAAGCCGGTGCTGGACTGGAGGGCAAGGATTCCGGCTGAGAGACCGAGGAGGAAGGCGGTTAGGGAGTGGAGTTGGGAGAGGACCTGTTTGATTTTTTCTCGATCGTTAGTCTTTCTTTCTTTCTTTCTTCTTTTTTTCTCTCCGTCTCTGTTTTTGATATGCCCTTTATTTTTATTGGTGGTGAGTGGTGGGGTGTACGTACGCGGTTGTTATGTTGGACAGACTCTGGGACGAGGGGGTTGATGAGGAGGGAGAGTTCTTGTTTTGTTGGCGGCATTTTGAATTCCCGGTTCTCATTTATTTTCACTCTCGGATTCAGTTGATTTCAATTGGATTTGTTTTCCTAGTTGTCACCCGTTCGTGTTTCGTGTGGTAGAGGTCGGCGAGGCTACTCTTGACGGAGAGCTTGAAATGATGCTTGGTGCAAAAGCTGCGTTGTATTAGCAAATGATCTAGAGTGGCCATCGTTATGTAGGACAAGGGTATAGGATAAATGTATAGATTGGGCCTGGAAAAACTCACCGTGGCTATTCAACTGCTGATGGACGCAAGTAGTTGCTGCTGGATGATCGAGGTTGGTGGTGGTTGCAGCTATTTCCGCGCGGGCCGAGAGCGCACCAATCAGAGGCGTCTATTATTTCTGGGCTTTGATCGATATCGCATTTTATACTTCCAAGATATGAGATTACGATAATAAACAAATAGAATAATAATTGAGTCCATAGTACAATGGTCTTGTAACCATCAAAAGCGCATTCCAAGTTTCAATCCAAAATCAAACAAAGTTATGCCATGTCCTGTGCAAGTACAAAACCGGTCCATCTGCTTGCTCATAAACCATTTTCAAGACATCACAACATTTCGAGACACGCGGCCTGGTTTTTCAAGGCACGTCAAACAGATGGGTAAATACAATTATCAAGTTTCTCATTCAAACGGTTGGCCAAACACATAGAGCCTGAATCCATTACGAACAGCCGTCCCCCAAGTGTCATTCCAATGAGATCGCTCATAGGATAATATCGGATCCTGCCACTTATGTCCAATGTCAATCTTGTTAGATTAATGCAATAGAGAATGTTAAAAAAAAGAAAAAGAAAATGAGAAAATGAGAAACGAAAGGTTAAAAAAAGTAAATGAAAGATCCACGGTGGATCAATTGACGTTTTCGAGTTTTCCATCTGCCTTGGCCTCTCTGACCTGGTCAAAGACCTGGAATGCAAGAGTTAGTAAATCAAATTCAGTGGCCGCGGTTGCTGGAGATAACATACCTTTAGCATCTTGTTTCTAGCACCAAGCGCATTAACACCGCGGTCTTCCAGCGCCTTGTCATCCAGCTCAACCAATTCAGTCCATTTAAGGTCCTTCAAGTTGTCTGTGTACTTGTGCAACCGCAGAGATCTCAGCCAGCTGGGAATGTCCTTCAGCAGATTGGGGTCAGTTGGGTCTTCCGGGGGCTTCGAGCTACCGCGACGACCACGAGGAGAGCGACCACGAGTGACCTCCGAGTGGTCAGACAGGTAACCTTCATGACCACCCAGACCAAATTGTCCAATTCCAAGAGCACCCAGTCCGTTGCCCATCAGAGGGTTGCTAGGGTCATAAGCCGCCAAAAACCCATTGTTCTGCGGCGAGGTGAATCCCATTCCACCGAGACCCCCACCCTGCATGGCAATTCCGGGAGAGGTTGGGCGCGAGCGTCGACCTGCCATCGCAGCCTGCTGCTGAGCTTGCAAAGCCGCAAGTTGTTGGGCGTTCAAGAGCTGACCGGCAACCAGGTTTCCTCCGGGAAGACCTGGGCTCGGAAGGCCTTGTGACATGGACTGGGGGACATTCATGTTCGAGTTCTTTCCTTGACCATCGTTTGAGCGAGCGCGGCGGTACTTGCGAGCGTCATCCAGCGCGATTCGGTTGTTCACCGTGGACAAGGCCGCCAGTTTCATTGCCGTAGCATTCGCCACCATATCGGCCTGTGTGTTCTGCTGCTGAGGCTGCTGCTGGGCTTGCTGGCCGAAGGTAGCCGTCATGGGGGTGTTTGTCATAGATGCCCAGCTTGCATTTCCAACATTGTAGGGGGACAGTAAAGGCGCTTCAATTTCCGGAGCAGGAATCGTCGCAGTCTGGGTGGGAAGTGGGGAACGCAGGCCGGAGCTAAATTGTCCCATGGGCTGGTGGCCATGGCCAGACGAAGACTTAGGCCGCGCGATAGGCGGCTGAGGTTCAGAGGCGCCACGCTGAGCCCATGGGGAAGCAGGCGGCTGACCCAAGCCCTCCGCACCGCTGTCTGGCCCAGAGATAGTAGGTGCAACAAACGATGTACGGTCTCCGAATACAGCACTGTTGCGGTTCGATGGCGGAGCGTTACCCGTCTGCTGGGTGAATTCAGCTTTCTTCTTGGCAATAGCCGCAGCGGCATCCGGGAACATCGCATTGATAGTAGACGAGTCAAGGGCTGAGTTGCGCTTGGCACCGGGGGAAGGCGGAGGGCGACCAAGAGAGTTACGGGAACTATCGACGTTCAGCTTGGACATGGCATCGTTCAGGCGGTTCGACATGGCATCTAATCAGAAAAACAATCCCTGTTAGCGAGAAAACATTATCCGGAGGCCTTCAAATTAATGTACCTTTTTCGCCAAAGTTGGCAGGAGACAGCAGTCCTGACATGGGGTGGCTCTTGGCCATCTGCTGCAAAACCTGGATAAAGAAACGGATCTGCACTTGTGTTGTCTGCTGCAGCAGGGCGTAGAGTGCAGCAGTTCTTTCCGCTTCACTGAGAACCCGGAACCATTGTTCAATAGCACTAAGCTCATCCTTGAAGTCCTGATCCAGAGTAGCCGCCGCCATCTCTTCAAGAGTGGTCTCGTACTGGTCGATATCGGCGAGCCACTGCTGGGCAGCACGGTCCATCGCGTCGTCGTTTTGACCCTGAGACTGCTGGTTGTAGAAGACTTCAGATGACGGGCGGATGCTGCGCGAGGACAGAGGAGAGGGGAATCCGGACATATCGGCCGAGGCTCGCAGCTGATGGGAGCCTAAGTTACGAGCGGAGGACGGGGGACGCAGCGTAGAATTAGAGGCGTCCGGAGTGCTGTTTCGGTTGCCAATGATATGGCTGGCCATGAGTGCAGTTTTGGTAGCGTTGGAGGACAAGGAACGTCGAGTGATCGGGGTGTTTCGAAAACGCTTGAGATGAATAATAGATACAGATAAATATTACTGCAAAACACCTGCAGCACCTGCTGAGTTTGCGTGAAATTTGACGAGAGACTCGAGAGGAACAACGCTCCGGATGGACGACAAAAAAAAAAAATAAAGGCCGTAGAAGACAATGAAGAAGAAAAAAAAAAATCTCACTAGGGACGGAGATGGCGATTTTTTTTTTTTTTCAAAAAGGCGATGAAACCCAACCACCACAGCTCTAGGCAATGAAGGTTGAGGCACAGACCAGTCCAGTGGCTGCACTACTTGATTCGATTGTTCAGGATTGGAATCGAACCGAAAGGCATCAAAGGATTTCGTCGAAGGGTCGGAGGGAGAGTGGGCGGGCAGCGGGTATATTAGGAGTTGTGTGTTTCTTTTTAACGAAAGGATGTCAGGACTTGACTGCAATAGTGTGTCAAACACAGCAAGCAGTAGTCCCGAAGCATCAAAAGAAAGGAAGAAAGGAAGAAGAAGAAGAGGGATGGGGGGAAGCGATGGAAGGAGGGGAAGATGGGAGGAGAAGAGAGGGTGTGAGAGAGAAGAGAAGAGGAGAGGAAAGAATGAGAAGCGAAAAGGTTTGGGCGAGGCTTTTCCGCTTGGGGGTCGAGTCACTGGACAACCACCACCAAAGCTTGCTTTTGCTTCTTTTTCTCTCCTTTTCAGCCTCACCTCTGTCCATTCCTTGCTTAGGGTCTGTTTTTTCTTGCGCCCGGTATCGTTCCATCTTGTCATCTTGTCTGGTTAATACCCCCGATCCCTGGTCTGTCGATCGCGGTTTTGGCCCTCTCAGGCTCTGGCTCGTTTCTGGCCCCAGGACTGTACTGGAGAGGCATTCTACGCTACTTCAACGCAATTCGAGTCTTTTATCGTTGCTTACGTTTGACTATCTCACTGCATTGGTGGTGATGTTGTGACATGTTCCCGGCAGTTTGGTTCGACGAACCCCAGGTTCTCGATGATGATCAGCTTATACCGTCATCATAAATAAAATCATCAAACTCGATTTGATTGCAGAAATAATATTAACTCTTGGGTGGCTATTCTCTATAGCACTGGTCATTGCGCCTGCGCAGTTGCATTCCAGACGATATTTCCGTTTGCATGGATAAGACGACCACTTGAAAGTCCATACAGCACCTTTAATTTTGGTTGATAGTTTGGCCAATTTTAAAAATGGATTACTCGGAAGGTTATTATGAAGATGATCGTTCAGATCAATCGCCACCTGGCGAAACAGAATACCCGGATATCGACGAAGCGTTTCACTATCCATGGCAAGGCCCCCAGCCGACGGTGGCGGGTGAGCAGTCACTTGCCTCCGTGATCGACCCTCGTCTGTATAAAGATCTTTTTACAGGTAGTGATGCGCAGCTTCCAGACCAGCCACTCGAAGAAGGTGATGCCAGCAGGGAGGATGATGTTGATGAATTCTCATCCACGGATGGGAGAAGATACGACCAGGCAGATGCAAATGACTCATATGATGACTCTTCCTACGACTTCTCAGGGGAGGAGGAGAGCTCAACGTAAGTCCCCAGCCTGCCCAACTACCTTATCTTACTAACTAGGATAAGTGAAGAGGAAGACGAAATGGGCCCCGGGGATGCAGATGATGATGATGAGTCGTTTTCACGAAGACGCCGTCGCAGAGGCAGCGGGCCCTTTTCAGGACGATATGGTGCCCGGGGTGGAAAGGGCATCAGAAGGGGTCCCCGTAAACCGCTGGAGCCCAGTCCGGAATTCAAGCTCCTTCATTCAGAAGCTACATCGGCGTTCATTGACGGAGACTACGATCGTGCCATCGAGTTGGTGAAGCGTGCTATCCAAATAAACCCTGAAATGTTTGCTGCTCATTCCCTGCTGTCTGAGATCTTCTTAGCCCAGGGCGAAAAGGACAAGGCATTGACCGCTCTCTTCAGCGGTGCCCATACACGGCCTAGAGATGCGGGAGTATGGGCAAAAGTAGCAAGAATGATCATGGAGCGTGCTGGCGAAGATCGACAGGCAGCATTAAACGATGTCATATACTGCTATAGTCGTGTGATTGACATTAATCCGAAGAATCTCAATGCTCGTTTTCAGAGAGCAGCAATCTACCGCGAGCTAGGTCATAACGGCAGGGCAGCCACTGAGTACGAAAGAGTTCTCAAAGAGGTTCCGCACAACGCTAGAGCTCTTCGACACCTTGCAGAAACCTATATTGACCTAAACGATGTTCAAAGGGCTGTGGATCATTGGGCTGAAAGCGTCGAGTACTACATGTCCCTTGATCCTGAAGAAGCTCTTGATTTCTCTTGGTCTAGCATCAACATTTATGTTGAGCTGTTCACCTATCTGGAGCAGCCTGAGGAAGGATTGAAGGCTTTGAAAGCACTCTCTCGGTGGCTCCTTGGCCGTAGGGATGACACCATGTGGGAAGGTTTCAACGAGGATGACCGCGAGTGGGATGCCGACGACTCTCCCAGACGCATCAAAACTGAAGGCTATATTCCCAAACAATGGCCTCGGGATTCTTATGGATTAGGTCTTCCCCTCGAACTTCGGATAAAGCTGGGTCTGTTTAGGTTGAGAATGGGATATGACCATAAAGATGAGGCTTTGGTATGCAAACTTAAGATACAGTATGCCACTATTCATCCTTTCTAACGCATTCTGCAGCATCATTTTGCATGGTTAAACCCAGAAGATACTTCAGAGGGTGCTCGCCTTTATGATTACGGTGACCTTTTCCGAGAGGTTGCAGATGCTCTTAAGGAGGTTGGCTTACTTGAAGATGCGCTTCGTTACTATACCCCAATTCAGCAAACGGATGAGTATGCAGATATCAGCTTTTTTATGGCAATGGGAGAATGTTGCTCGCATCTGGATGATCTTGAAGGTGCAGAGAATTGCTTTCTCACAGTCGCAGAGCATGATGCGAGAAACATAGAATCGCGCGTGCAGTTGGCCAGGCTATACGAAAGTATCGGGATGACCGAGCAAGCATTAAAGTATGTTAACGAGGCAGTTTTGCTTGGGAGACAAGAAAGCAGAAGTCACCGTCGCCGGAAAGACGCACGACTCGAACAGCTAGCGAGAGAGTTTCAGTTAGCTGAATTGGGACCAGACGCCACACCCTTGAGAACGCTTGCACCAAAGCCTTCAGTTGAGGGGGCAGCTGCCACACTCACTACCGGGCCGACAGCACTTGCTGGCAGAAAACGCGAAGAGGGGGGCGAAGGAGAAAGAACAGACCATATTCAGTTTCTGTACTCCAAGATGCTTCAATTACACCCAAGAATCAAGGAAGGTGATGTTGAAGCCACTGAAGACTGGTTGGACATTGCCGATGCCTTACTCCGAGAATTCCGCGCCAATCGCGTTTTTTATCCTATGTCGCGCAATGTGGTATTTTTAGGATATTCCAGGGAAGCACAGAAAAAGGCGGGGAAGTACAAAAACAGAACTCTCATGGATGAGATGCAGGAAATGGCTGGTCGTCTGCAAGAATCTCTTGGTAAGGGTTTACTGCCCAGAGCGAAGTACCGTTATACTAATGATGAAAAATTTAGGCGAGGTCGTCGAGGAGCCCCTGCAAGGTGCTATACCAACGGATTATCATGGAATAAGCTTTGACGAGTGGCTGGACATATTCCTTCAGTATGCTCTGGTCACTGCAGAGCAAGGTGAATCAGAAGAATCGTATGACGCTCTTGCTGCTGCTGCAGATGCTAGCGTCTGGTATCACTCAAAACCAAAGAGTCGTATGATTCATGTTTGCTGGTTTAGTCAGTACACCCGTTTTCTACTGTAATCCTTCACTGACATTGCCATAGCATGTGCACTTCGAGTGCAGGATGAAGAAACCCTGGCGAACGAAGCCCGCTGGTTCATCAAAGAATACCAGTTCGTAACGGACACTTATCGTCTATTCTCCATGTTGAGTCGCTTGTGTGGGGATCCCCACCGATCTCTCTTCCATTCATCGCCGAACATGAAGTTCATGCTTCGACAGATTAAAGCTATGGACTATACACTCCCAGACAATACTTCACGAAGACCAGGCAAGGCTGTACGAGAATCAATCTACCAAGAGCGTGCTTCCCTCTCGACCCGGGATGAGACAGGAGAAGCCATCCCAGCGGAAGAAATGGACGTTGCTCTACTTGTGCTTTATGGTCATATTCTCTACTCGGGCAATAGTTTCTACCCGGCACTCAATTACTTTTTCCGCGCTTATGCGCTTGATGATCAAAACCCAGCCGTTCTTCTCTCGATTGCCCTCTGCTATATCCATCACTCTCTTAAACGACAGTCAGAGAACCGACACTACCTTATCATGCAAGGACTTTCCTTTATGCACGAGTACCGGCGCGTCCGGGAACGGCAAGGAAATGCGCAGGAACGGCAGGAGATGGAATTCAACTTTGCCCGTGTCTGGCATTTACTTGGATTGGCGCATCTTGCCGTCGAGGGGTACCACCGTGCATTGGACCTGGGAGAGCAGATCCAGACACATCAGGGTAGTTTGGAAAATACACAACACGGCGATATCTTGATGAAAGATACAAACGCCAGTGGAGCATTTGTTGAGAATTTTTCTCGAGAAGCAGCCCTGGCACTTCAGAACATTTACATGCTCAGTGGCGATACTAAGTCGGCGACTGCTATTACGACCAAGTGGTTGGTTATTTGAAAGATGTCTTGAGTACGAGATCAAACAATAGATCTCATGTATGATGTATAAAATATTATTGTGAATATTCAAAATTGATATTGTGATTTTAACTATCCCCGATTCCATACAGCATGCATCAGCGTCAACAGATCTATCAGATAACCGATAAACAGCACAAACATAGCCAAATAACCTATTACAATAACCATATCAAAGATCACTTTCCTCAAACAATACCTAGATAAAATAAGACATCAACTCACGCCGTAAGTATCCTTATCCAAACAGGCAAGTCATCCCTGAACCAAGTATAAAGCCACAATCACTCGCATTACAATCAACAATAACCATCGCCACCAAAGACTTCATATTCACATCCATATCCATCCACATATCCTCAAAATGGCCGCTACAAAGATCCCCGTCCTAAGCCAGGACGCCCCCGGCCCCCAGCCCTCTCATGTCGCAAGCAATCATCTGCAACGGCATGGTCTACTGCTCCGGTAGTTTGGGAATCAACCCCCAGACTGGGAAATTTGTTGACGGTGATGCTTCTGATCGAACCGTACGTGTTCGAACATACCACATCACATATCCTATCTATGGGTGCTCATCTAATGGGATTATACAGGTCCAAGCCCTCCGCAACGTCGAAAACATCCTCAAAAGCGCCGGAAGCAATCTGGACAAGGTTGTTAAAGTGACGATTTTCATATCGAGTATGGATCACTACGGCAAAAGGTGAATGAGGGGTATGGGAAGGTGTTTACGCATGATGTTAAGCCGGTATGCTATGTTTACTTGGAGATGAACTTATTCAGACTGACTGACTGACTGACCGGTCGATTTAGTGCCGGACGTGTGTTGGTGTTGCGCAATTGCCGTTGGATGCAGAGGTGGAGATTGAGTTGGTTGCTGCTTTGTAGATTTATACATATTCGATTATATTATAACATTATGATACTCTATTATTATCGATGTCTCTGTTCAGTCCATCATCTTGTAGATAATCTATGTTGGCGGGGGTAACTTGCCTGATTTCCTGACTTACCCCACTCGAGATATGATAACACGAAAATTACAAAAACATCCACAGGAGCTAGAGTTGATTCATCCATTGATATATAGACCATTATTTCTGGCATGATGTGTTGGTTAATCGATTAGAGCAGAGTAGCAAGAGGGGAATGATAGTAGACTCTATAAGAGCAGAAGCATTGCCTATAAGAGTCCATACACATCCAAAGATGAGGAGCATGGGCATAAGAATAGGATCGTCCAGTAGATCCTTCGGGATCATCTCATGGCATTCGCAGACGGTCCAATTGAATACCCTGTAATTTACTTTCTTCGATGCAGCTTCAAGGAATTGGGAATATGATTACCAGCACACATGGTGGGCACGTACATTACTTATCCTGAAATAGAGGAAAGACAGCTGGATTTAATTCGTTTGGTTACTATACCAGAGCAAATGTCTATTTTTTCTCTTGTACTTTGTATCTCTAGGTACTCGATCTACGATAGTATGAAGAAAGGATAATTGTGTCATAAGATGATATATTGGTTGCAAATTCGGACCATTTCCGGCTAGATGTCGACTTCACTTATTAAGGTTGCGTCTATATCACTTTTTCTGTTGTCTCTGCCCTAGGGGTATGTTGGCAGGAACCAAAGACTCGACCATCTTTCCAATATACCATCCATTACGTGCATTGCTCTCATTTGCATCATGACATGGAGGGGGGGTGATTAGTTGAATTTAAACCTTGATCTCAGCGAGACCGTGCTTCCAGAGGGTAACATAAGGGGTGATGCCATCTTCACGGTAGTTCAAGAGGACAACCCTGTAGGAAAGATCTTGTCAGTATGGTGCGTTTTTGAAAGTACTATCGGTGATGGCAAGTTCACTCACATTCCATCGGGGTTCATGGACTCGCCGGTGAAGAACTCGTAGTCCTTGAAGTTGGCGACAATCTTCTTGGCGTACGCTCCAGCACCCTTCTCGAATGCTGCGATCTCGTCCGCGCTTGCGCCCTTCTCAGTCAACTTGGCCTTGACAGCCTTCATGTAACCTGCAACTAGTTAGCTAGAGCTAGCAATGAATATTTTAAAAAGCATACCCTTCAAGTAAGCAAGGTAGGACTTCTTGTCGAAGGAAGTGGTTTGCAAGCGGAAGTTGTGGACAATGTTGTTCTTCATCTCAGCACCCTCGGTGTTGGCCGCCTCCTCGGCCTCCTCAGCAGAGGGGTTGGCACCAATATCAACTGCATATTCGTTAGATCTTGAAATTGTTCGTATACAACCAGCTCAAGGTCAAAACTAACTATCGACATTGGGGTTGACGTTGATCATGGCACAGTCAGCCTCGTATACAATGCCATCGACCTCCTTGGGCTCGAACGAGTCAGAGAGGAGCTCGTCATCGGTGATGATGTCCTGTTGTGATGAGAAGATATCAGCAATCGGCACACAAATAGGGCGGGGTAAAGGCATCAGAGGCGAGATTCCTAAAAGCCTCTCGAGAGAAAACTAACCTTGAAGATCTTCATTTTGGAGGTAGAGACGGAAAATGTCAAGATGTCAAAGAAAGAATGGACACGAAATTTTTTTCTGGAGAAGAAGAAGATAAAGTGGGAGTGGGCGCAACAAAAGTAAAGAACAACGAAAATCTGGAAAAAGGCGATCCTCTGTTGGGCCTAGCGTGCTTACAATGAGGGGCAATCGTATTTTACGGCCCCTTTTTGCCGCTGCTCCATACCGCCTATTGAAAAGGGACTAGTCTGGCTGGCAAAATCTACACTCACCAATGATGGGCATTATATTAAACGGTGCCAAAAGGCGGTCAAAGTGGGACTGGTAAATACGGTATTTTGCCCCGTTTTCGCCGTTCTATTCTTATTTTTCTGCCTCAGGCTGCAGTCTTTGCATAAGGATCCTATGAAGATTTAAACTATTCAAACGACTCCAGTGAGATGACTAGATATACATAACATTGGAAATAATCCTGGATATCAATCGGTCCACCTGTTCAAATCCCGGACCACCAGGAAACCAATAGCGAACCAATCAAACCCCCACTATGATCTATCAGTATACAACTCGCTTATGTAACGCATTGTTTCTAGCAAGGGTCTGAGGGTTATCTATGGCGATTAAGCGATTGAGATATCCCAAACATCAATCTTTCAATTGAGACAAGCCCAAGCCAAAATGGGAAACGAAAAGCTTCGCGTCTTAGTCGTGGGAGCCGGGGGCGTCGGCACAATGGCCTGCGTGGCTCTAGAACGCTCAAGAAAGGCATTAGTCACGGCGATTCTGCGATCGAATTATGAGAAGGTTCAGCGTGATGGGTTTGAGATTGAGTCTATTGATCATGGAAGGTTAACGGCTTGGAGGCCAACTTCAGGTACACATACTCTATCTATTACCTATCTTCAGATATATGAATTAACAAGATCATAGTCGTGAATGCGGTCCCCCAAGCCGACCCCGCAAATCCATTTGACTACGTGGTAGTCACGATGAAAAACATCCCAGAAGTAAACGATATCCCCAGCATTATTAGTCCCGCCATTACACCAGACCATACCGCTATCGTACTACTCCAAAACGGTCTCTATATCGAGCCCCCGGTCATCAAAGCATTCCCGTCAAACGCAGTCCTCTCAGGAGCAAGCTACATCGGAGCTCACGAACGCAACGGGCATGTCGTGCACGATGACCACGATCGTATGGATCTAGGTATCTACCACAACCCCACCTTGGATGCGGCATATGAGCGGAGAAAGCTAGAAGAGTTTGCATCCGTATATAGAGGAAGTGGGGTCGTTGACGCCACGGTAGTCGATGATATTGTTTTCTATCGATGGCGCAAGGTAGTCTGGAATGGGATTTTCAACCCCATGTGTGCTATAACCCAGCTCGATAGTGCAGATGTTCGACGGTTTGGTGGTGAGCATAGTCTAATCCGGCCTGGGATGGCGGAGATAGTCGCCATTGCTGCTGCGGATGGGTATGATCTGGGTGAGGGGATAATCGATGAGATGGTCGATATAACCCCGATGGAGCTGTGCTTCCGGCCTAGTATGTTGGTTGATGTTGATAAGGGGAATCCGATGGAGGTGGAGGTGATTCTGGGGAATGCTTTGCGGGTGGCCAGGGAGAAAGGTGTACAGACGCCTGTTCTGGATAATACATATCGGTTTTTAAGGCTGACGCAGGCTCGATTGTTAGCTGCACGGGGTATAATCACTGCCCCGGAGGAGGTGCCTTTGGGCGATTTTATATAGATCTCATACGTTCTTGATTATGTATATTATGATGTAATTCAAGCTCATCTGAGTATCGGTATAGTACAAGGTCATAGACACAATGCCATGCAATTTTGTGAGAAATGGGTATAAGGTCAGTTCATAACGGTATTCTCCCCATACATATCCGCATCGTCGAAAAACACCGCGGATTGCCGTCTCATTTCCTCCATCAAACTCCCCCGACGGGGTTCCGGGGTCTGTGGCCGAGACGATCCAGCAGACGGGCTATCGGACCATTCGCTATATCTCGAGTCATCCTTGTAGTCTTGCTGGCGCTCTGGAAAGTTTTCATCAAGACGCTCAACCATCGGATCAATGTGCTCTTGTTCGTGTTGTTGGCGGCGACGGGATAAGATGGGAGACGCTACCCGATTGCCAGCAGGGGAATTCTTCTGCAGTCCTTGCATGATTTCACCTTCTATTTTCAATCGGTTCTTGATAAATTGTATCTTCGGGAAAGCACTTTGCTTGCCCACATGAAGCATTCGTGCTAATCGTTCGGGGGTGGGGTCAGAGAGGATATGGATGAAATCGGATGGAATGCTCTTGGGCCAAACTGTGACTGTGCCGCTGAACTTTTGCAGCCAGATTTCACTCCAATCTTGACCCATCGGCCGTGGTAAGAGTTCCAGATGTCGTAGAACTTTCAGCCATTTGTTCATGTCCAACTTGACATACTGCTCAATGGCGGAGCCCAGAAAACCACCGCGCCATCCTCGACCTTTTCGGTGGGTAACTGGCCGGCCTACAGCTCCTCGAGAACTGAAGAAGAAGAGATTGATGTGTGGATTTACCTAGTCAACAATGTTAGAGCTATGTCATTCCCAGGCCAAACAAATCGGTGCCTTACCTGCGAGACAATAGTAAAGTTAACGTTGAAATGTAAATTCAGCGCTTTGATGGGTATATCCGTCCGTAGACTACCATCCTTCCACTTGTGCCCAAAAGAATATGGAGCGAGGGTGCCATCACGCTTCTTAGTCATCAAAACAACGGGGTTCAAAATCCCAGGGACCGCCGCAGAGGCAAGCACGGCACTCCATATGACGCAATCGGGCGATGTCAAGTAGTTTGCCAGAATAGTCGGTGAGTGGGGATCGGACGGGACGCACGTCACATTGAGTATGCGACCTGTCCGTTCGTACGCTTCACGAAACGTGGTAGAGCCTCTACAGAACCAGCTGCATTGCCGAGCCCAGTCCAGCGTGTCAAACCGCGCGCCTGTGCGCCACCAGCGCAGCACCCAGGTTGTGAAACCTTCATGACAAGCTCTAATTTTGTGGGCTAGCGCGGGGATGAGCAGTTGTTTCAACTCCTCATCGGTTCTGGTGGCAACTAAGCCGGCCACCAATGCGCCTCCGGACGTCCCGGTGATGATCTCGGGTAGAACATCGTTATCGAGCAGCGCTTTGATCACGCCAAAGTGGTAGTAGGCAAACGTGGCTCCTCCAGAGAGACACAGCGCAGTTCGGCCAAAATTCGTGTCCAAATGCTTGAAGTGTTGGTATTTATCCTCGTTGCTGATCTGCTTGCTGTCCAGCACAACTTGCATGCACGCATGCACTTCGTCGATGTATTCCTGTACAAGGTCCTTGGTCCCGGAGTATGCTTCACTGTAGATTCGAGGATTTTCCACCCCGGCAAAGTTGTTCTTGACGCAGGCCTCCAGAAGAGAACACAGCTCCTCGACAGAAGGCAACTCACTCGAGCTGGCACGTCTGTTCTGCATCTCCCACTCGGCCTCCTTTCTCACTTTCTTCAATTGTGCAACCACCCTGTTGATGGTGAGATGGTCGTAGTATGCATATTCGTCTGATTTCTTCCACTTTTCGTTCCCAAGATAGACATCCAACGCCTGGGCAGCTTGCAGCCAATCCGCATAATTCGTCTGTATGGACAACACTCTCCGGAGTCTCTCTCTCGTACCCCTCCATGTCACCCATTGCTCATATAGAAAAATATACAACCGAGTCAAGACGTAGACGAAGCCAAGCACCGTAATCCAAGCAAACACGGTGAAGAGAAACGGCCACTTCAAGACGGTGTAGAGAACCCCCTCCCTCGTCTCATCCTTACTCCTCCTGGGTTGTTTCCGACGGTCGCGGTTCTTGCGCACCACCCGCTGGTTGATAGGTCGCCAGTCATTGATGGCTATCAGAGGCGAAGCTTCGTTGTTGTTCAAAGCATTCTCGAATTGCCGCAGATCATCCGGGTCGATGAACTCTTGGTCGAAATCGGGAAGGGCGCTGGGGTCGAATAAGTCGATATTCGTGGACTTTTCTCCCGAGCTCATTGTTGAAAATGCTTCATAATGGATGGTGATTGTGTGAGAGTGAAAGATGGAAGATGAACTGTCAACGGCAATCCTGTTTTAGGACAACGGATGACATCGACGTTAGTCACGTGCAGCTGTCACCGCCCCACTCTATTTTCGGATGCATTCAACGGTTTAACATTCAACATCTACCTTGAGTAGGTGTATCTAGATGAACGAGTCGTTGGTGTTTGAGGAGCATGGTTGATATGTCGGTTTGAATGGTGATCTTCTGCTTCAGCTATGGTCAATCGATTGCGAATTGAGATAAATATTTGACTGCCTCTTGCGAACATCAACCGAATATACTTACAAGATTAAGCTGACATTGATAGCTCCCCAGAGATGAATTATGGTCTTTATTGAAAATAAATGCTCTTATTACCCCATCTATTCCACACTTTCCCTATAGGCTAAGCATTGATAGACATAAAACCATCACATAGATAGAATATAAACGACTAAGAAGACCCCCTGTACAATCACCAATGCATCTTAAACTATCAACAAGGATTAAACCTCACCATCTCGATTATCGATCTGAACAAGACACGTATCACCACCTGGTCCGTCCTCACCACCAAACCTGAAGTCATCCTGCTTAAAGTTGCAAGTCCTTATCTACAATGTTCTCCACACCAATCCATCAGCCCACCAGCCACACTAACTCGTTAGCACATCACATCCATGTCTCCACACCTCGGGATTCGGCACTGGGCCACAGTAAGCATAAGCAAGTGGCTAGTTGCGCTATCCCTCATTGAGACTGAGTGGAAACAGAAAAATGAATTCGGTTAACCGACGGACCGAAAAGCCAAGAAAGCGTTTTTATGGGTCGTCCAAACAATAGATGCAAGGTGTGTGGTTTTTTTCATGGAATTCATTCCCAATGCAGGGGAAAAAAGACGAAGGCTAGAACATGCCATACCAATCGGTTAAAACTGGATTTGAAGTTTGGGTCAGATGGATGCTGGGATGCTACATTACTATCTTTTCTATCATATGTGCATTACTCCCCCCACTATGCACCGGATACATCGAATCATCGATAGTTAACTAGGCAGTGCTCACTGCTAAGCGCCGCAGTAGGCAATCAGTCAGCCAAGAAGAAAAAGAAAAAAGCATACATACATGCATCATTGAAACCTAGACCAAAGTTTTGAACTTTGAAACCGAGCGAACCGTCAATCAGATTGTCGAGGTGACGATGTTGGATTTGAATGGGTCATTGCTTCTTATTGCTTCTTGATGGATCGGCAATACTTACTCATCGAGCTTTGCTCATCGAGGTGATGCTTGCGTAACATCCGTCCCATCCAGTATATGAGCAGTATACTCTTACCTAGTTGATCTTGCTACATATGCGGATTGGGTGTGTTGTGTGTGTGGTTGTGTGTGCGAGTGCGGGACTTGAATCTGGGGCGCATTGGAATGTGTACTGTGCACGCACATGCTCAGAACACGCGGGGGACGACTGACTGCCTACCTTAGTAGTTGCCCTTTGGTATCTATCATGCCAGTCTATATAAGTAGCATTTAAGAAAATACAAATATGAACCGTTGCAACAACCCCTGTTGAAATCCGAACCAGGGTTATACTGTTCACATTGCAATCTACCTCCCGGAATGATTACCGCACGACGCGCTCGACATTAGTGCCGTCCGAATCTCAATCCTACCCTGCGATGCAAAGGCCAGTCGGTGTGTGTGAATAGCCTGATTGAGGCTGGCTGAGCTAAGGGTTTACGAGAAAAGAAAAAAAAAGCAATACAACTAATTGAAACGATGATGAAGCCAACCAAGCCTCTGATACCATCAAGCATTGCATTGCGGGGTAGGTGAAGTCGGAGGGTATTGGATGGAGAGGACCCTTGTCAGATCGTGGGTATGCGCGAAAAAAATAGAAAAAAGAAATACAGACTAAGACGTCACATGACTGAATGATGGATGGTGAAATGCGGACGTCTACGGAGATAGTTGCGTAGTTGCGTATGTCTACGTACAGAGTATGTACGTACATACATTTTCATGGCTGATCAGACCAAAACGGCGAGTGATTTGCAACTGCCGCTGATCCCGATAGTGGAATATCCCAGTTAGTGTTGCAGGAAGCGACACACACCCCGCTTATTGCACTACCCGCCTTGAAAAGTACTCAGTAGGCTAGCTAGTTGGACTAGCAACCCGTATATCAACAATAACTAAGACTACTTGGGTGATGCAGGTAGGCTATTCGGAAATCTACCGTTAAAAAAAGTAAGAAACCCTTATTATTATTCAACCGTCAACCGCTTCAGGATCCACTTATCGCCCTTATCGTGGGACAGGCTGGCTTTGCCTCGTTTTTTCTTTTTTTCTGTGACTAAATGCCTCATGGCGAATGCATGCGGCAGAGGTATTGATGGATGGATCTATCACCACGGTTTGGTATTCTGTACTCTGTATTGTCGAGAGCACCCATAGACTCAAACGAGAGCACAGAATTATTATTCAAGACATTAATTGCGTCCCGCGCGGTAACCGCAGCCTTTGGCCCTATGGACTAAAAACGTGCTTTGTCCCAGAAAGGGCATGGTGCATGGGGATCAGTCATAATTTTAAATTCTCCTTGTCGAAGAACAGACATACAGCAAGAAATACAACAGAGTGTCAGAGTCACAGACAAAACTGAAACATGTTCTTTGGGGTTTCCCGAATCCTCCCTATTTCTGTTCTTATGCAGAGTACTAATTTCCCATGTTCTGGGCTAATCTCCCCATGCTCATGGCAACAGTCAACATTGCAGGAATTAGTGAGTGGTGAAAGACCTCATCTGCAGGAGAGCGAGGGGGGAAATTGGTCGTCCGGTCGGCTGTGATTGGCATGCGAATCGCCCGTCGTGCAAGGACTGCAGTGCTGATCATGAGCCCGGTTGACTGTGAGTGGAGAACGACTCCTCCGATCTCCGAGCGGGTTCCTTTTGCAGCCATACAGAGGGCAGAGAGTGAGAATATGGGGGGCGATCATCAATGGCCCAGATATATCATGTGCGACTCCTTGGCTGTCAAAAACACGAATAGGATAGGAATATACAGAATACAAGGTTGGTCTCTGGGGCTACAGGATAGATGAACATTCCAGTCGTTGTATTTGGTGTGGGTGGGAAATTAAACTCCTAGGCAAAGTCCGCCAAGATGGTTCCAACCCCCCTACTGAGACAGAAAGTAGAAGTTAGTTAGGCGAAACTTACCAAGGAATCAAGATCGTTGTATCAGCACGAGTTGACTCCTAGCATAACGAGTCGGGAAGTTGTATAGAACGGTTTGGATGGAGTCTTGGCAAAGGTAATCATTGCCAAGATTGAGGGGCAATCTAAGGTTGTCGTGTTCAATGGAAATGCTTTGCAAAGCAATGTTGTTTTATGTCTGTCATGGTGTTAGTATGGAGCACACTACTGTACAAGTAGTTGAATCTCCGAACTATAAAGGTGAAAGGCCACATAGACATACCAGATCGCAAGGCACGCAAGGTACAGAGAGCACTGACATGTTGAAACACTGTCTCTTTTGGAATCAACCCAACCACATGGTGTACGGTCACATTTCAGAACCCCTTGAAGAATTCGAGAATCCGAACCGATGGATGACCTGAAGTTTGGAAATAATAACTGTCACATCTATTGTCGGCCTGTCATCCATCAACGTCATCCATTCCTCGACTGTATTTGCTCATGATCGATGTTTCCGGTCATAGGAACGTGGGGCCTGAAGATACTCAGGGTGTTTATAACCTTGGATCGTGAATGGGCCAATATTACCCTTTTCGGGGTGGAAAGTGGTGTGATTCGTGGTGGTGGTGGGAGAGCGGTGAGGCTGACAGCGGGGGAGATAAACCGAGTCAGATGGGAACGAAGGGGGATCAGATTGGTGATAGGAAGAATATCTCAAATCAGAGCCACTTTTGAGGTCATTTGATGCTAAAAATGAAGAGCTGGGGTCCACTTGAGCCTCCAAGAATGTCATCAGTGATCAGTGCGATCGTAGAATTTAGTACACTACATCGTCAGAGCAATATTATGTAGATTCAGATATTCGTACTCTGTATTTTGTATGTTACTTACATAGTATGATAATAGTTGCATATCTAAGAAAAGAATCGAATAGCACCGAACGAAAGGCAGAAAAGAAAACATCCATCGTATGGCTTTCGGTGATTAGCTGACTCTTGCACACGCTATCATCTGCACGCTGCAAGCCGGCCACCACTAAGACGATGGACAATGCAGCCCGAGTGGGTTCGGCCAGAGTCACATCCCATCATGAACAGGGAAGAAAAGCGGGCCAAGCAGCAGCACGGGTCAACCACTGGTCTTTTCGCCAAAGGTTTTTTCACCCGGCCTGCATCTTGCGCGGCAGATGAGTGTGGCTAAGACTGAAATTTCGCTCATGATCATCCCTTGATTTTTGCCTCGAGAAAAGGCGCCCATGTCTTGTCTGACTGGTTGGAAGGGATTTGCTTGGACGATAATCGGGATAGAATCGGAGGGCTCTACCTACATAGGAAGTATGTACTCTACAGTACAGTAGTATTCGACAGCTCCACTGAACGGTCGGCTGAACCGGAGAATGACGCTGGATGGATCTGAATTGCTAGCGCCGTTCGAGGTTGATATGACATGACACTCGGATTGAGCCAACCGACCTTTGTGACCCAGAGGAATGGCCGGATTAAGGACAATTGGCAATCAAATTATCCTTTTATATCGGTTTCAAGCCAAGCCCAGTGAACTCTGCCAGAAAGTTAACCAGTGAATCGGCTGCACGAGTGACGAAATCGGAGCAGCGCAAAAAAGATAGATAATTAGATACGGCCAAGATAACCAAGATAGCCCAGATAGGACGGCAGAGGGATGAGTCCGTTGGGTGGGCTAAGACCAACAACCCCTCCACAGGGTCGCCACCAAGTAACCCGCTAGACACTAGATGCAGCGCAGCTGTTGAGTAGAAAAAAGTAGGCCATCCTTTTCCCTCGTCTTCTCCAGTATTATTATCGTGTTGATTATTATATGATAATAATATTTTCCTCCTTTTTGCTACCAATCTGGCGTCATCCTCCTCTCTCCATCCCGTCTCTATTTATTATTTCTGGCAAATTTATTCAACTTAACCTCCCCCTCTCTCAGCTGATTGACTCTCGGCGCACGTCCATATCCACCCTCACTCTCCTCCCTCCCCGTGCCACCATCGTCCATTTCTACTACTACTGCGCGCTTCCTGCATATTAATTTAGCTCCCTCGAGAAAGGAAAAAAAAAAAAAAAAAAGCACCTTTTTTCTCTTCCCCCCTGGTCCCTAATCCCATCCATCCATCCATCCATCTTCTCTTGGGTGGTCACCCTTTCAGCAAGCCTTTTCTCATCTCAGCAATCCAGTTTGTCCAGGCGACAGGCTTCACCTCTTCAGCTGAGGTCGGAAATATCGAAACACCAACAGAATAAATAGACAAAAGGGAAAGGCAACTGTCACTGTTATCGTGGAAAGGAGAAAAAAAATTTTTTGATTATTCCCCTCATCTATTTTTTTTTGGTCTCTTTGTCCGGTATTCCCTGCCTTTCTTTACCAGTCTAGTCAATTGTTCTTTTGTCGCAGTCCTTTTGTCGCGGATCTATCACCTTTGTTGAGCCGTGGGCCAGAGGATTGCTCAAAACTTTCTTGAACCCCTACTGACGCTTTCTTTTCTCTTCTCTGCAGGTCCCTTCCCCCTCGCGCATTTCCTCTTACTTCGCTCGGTGTCAAAATGTCGACTCCTGTCCATACTACTGCCCCAAGTTCTTGAGCGTTCCTCTTCAGAGTTCGCCTGACTCGACCGTGTCTAGTTAGGCGAAGCACCGTCCGTAATGGAGAAGCTAAACACTGAAGATGGACAGCTCTTCATCAAGGTATGTTTACTATCCGGTTCCTGCCGGCTTGATTGGTCGTTGTATACTAATCTATTTGGTTTTGTAGAACCTCGCCAGCTTCGTTCGAACCCATGAAAGGGCTCTCGCTAATGCTCTGCAATTAAAGCGTCGCCCTACTAAAAATGGACAATCACTTACTCAAACCGGCTCGTCGAGCTCGGCGGGTTCCTTCTCAACCTCATCCACCCTGGCCGCTGCCCTATCCTTTGGGGCATTGAAGTTCTCCTCTCAAAACATCAAACCCGCTAAACTCACCCTCACCCCTCACCACCTCTACTACCTCCTTTCCCGCTTCGAGGATCTTTCCATTGCCGTCGGTCCTATGACCGTTCGGCTGGAAAACATCCATACCGATGTCTCACAGTCCTACGTCTCCTTCTTGAACAAGCCACAGCGACCCAGAGGCGATAGAGATTCCATTCACTCTGTCTCAAGTGTCCGTAGTGTCATGTCTGGTATGAGTGGCCTCTGGTCTTCGTTTGGTCTGGGCTCCAAGGACTCGGCCACCAAATCGGAGAAAGCCAAGGCTGCCCTAGAAGCGGATCTCAAGTACCTATATTCTGCCTTTACCAAGATACCCTGTTTGCGTCTAGCCCCCGACCACCGTGCCCGTTTGATTTCGGGTTACGAGGAGTTCCCCTTTGAAACGGCTGTGCCGCTTCATGCCTTCAAAAACTTGAGTGCGTTAGAAATCATTGATATAGACTTTCGCTCGTTCTTCGGCTGGGACCGACTTTCCGAGCAGCTACGGACCTTGACCCTCAAGAGGGCCAAAATCGATGATCCCGCCGACTTGCTGTCGGGCGTCGTATTGGACGACGTTGATAAGCGCCGTCGGCGGTCGTCCAAGGCCCAAATATCACCCGTGTTTGGCTGGAGTTCAAACCCCCAGCCAGTCCACAAGTCCGAAATACCTAGTTCCCTTTCTGCTCCTGGGTCACCTACTGCCAACGATTCTGCCTTTGGGACAAGCACCAGCCCACAGGCAGCCTCCATGATCCGAGTCGGGTCCGAGGGTGCCAAGAGTCGTACGAGGACTGGAAGCATTTCTCCATCACGCCCGACCAGCTCGAAGCAGTCTTATCGTTATAGCCGTGGGCACACTTCCCGGATCAGACGTACTGGATCGGGTAGCTCAAACTCTAGTGAAACTTCCAGCCGTTGTCATGGTAGTTCCACCAACCTAGCTTCAGGATTCCTGCCACCATCCAAATGGCGTTTCCTGCGGCACCTGGGTCTCCCCGATAACTCCCTCACCACTGTCACCGCTGCCAGCCTTGCCCCGGTGGCCAACACACTGCACTCGCTCGATCTATCATTGAATCTCTTTACCGAAGTTCCAGACAGCCTCGCATCCCTGGTGGCCTTGAGAGCTCTGAACCTCTCGAACTGCATGATTGAATCGCTGCACTCAGTATCCCGAAACCCTCTACCAGCCATCACCGCCCTTAACCTTCGTGGAAACCGCCTCCGTTCACTCGCAGGCATTGAAAGACTGCTGTCTTTGGAGCGGTTGGATCTCAGAGACAACAACCTTTCCGACCCAACCGAGATTGCCAGACTCACCAGCCTCCCTGAGATACGGGAGATCTGGGTTTCTGGCAATCCTTTTGTGAAGACGCACTCTGGATATCGCATTGTGATCTTCAATCTCTTCCGTCGTACTCCTGGCTACTCCGAAGACATTATCATCGACGGGTCAGGCCCTGGTTATACGGAGAGAAAGTACTTGGTGGACCGAGTGGCCGAACCAGAGGGGACGCCTGTTGTCCGATCTGTTATCGCGGATAAGTCAGCAGTCGTGAGCAAGCCCTTGTCGCCAACTCCAGTGGTCACCCGAATTGGTCAGGAGGAGGCAGGACCTTTACGCCATGTCCAGAACAGTGAATACGATGTTGGATCTAGTCGTCGGAAGAAGGGCAATCGGCGAAGAATCGTCGACCAATCCCTGGAGAAACCTGCGGGTAATGATTCAGGTACAGTTGTGCCTTCTGTTCTTTCCATTCAGCACATTCAATTACCCGTTGATTCGTTTATCTCGGCCCCTTCCGACCGTCAATGGAAACCTGATGGTAGACCTCAGGCTTTGTCTCCTACCGATACACAAACACCTGAAAAACTTCCCAGCCCGCCTGCACCGCAGGTCAGGGACACTTCTACATTGAAGCCTACATTCAAGGAAGTGAAGTGGAATGTAGACGATGACTTGTACCGACAAAAGCTGGAGGCTCTCAGGCAGGAGGTCGGTAACAGCTGGCTCACTGTACTGGGAGACCGTGTCTACAGCGCACAGAAAGATGTCAACGTCGTCCGTACAGGGACCAATTTCAATGAATCGGCAACGATGCAGCCCGATCCTCTTACTCGAGCAGGTGGTCAAGCCATCCTCAGTGGGGAGCTCTGATCGTCTGCCGGACGACATATGACAAAAGAAAAAAAAAATACGAAAAAAACCAAGAAAAAAAAAAAGCAAGATCATAATACCGATCTCAACCATGAATGGTTCATTTCTCCTTCTATCTTTGGGGGTGTTCAAAAGGTGTGACTGGCTCGACGAGTTCAAAGATCTATGAACGGCGGCTTTTTCATTTTACCTGAATCAACAACCAAATTTTGGTTATTATTGACCTTATCATTCCGGCCAGGTTATCTACTTGCAGCATTTTTATTGGCGTTTTTTTTTTTTTTTTTTTTTTGTGAGTTTTCGAGATTTCGGGCCGGCTGTATGAACAATTATGCCTTTTTCATTTCTCTTTTTTGATTCCCTTGATCCCCCCACCCCCCCTCACACTACTATCTTCGACCCTATCAGGCCGGTTCATCCTATGGGAGGCATCATGAAAAACAGTTGTTATCCCCCTTTAGACCGCTTGTATTTTATTTGACTTGACTTGATCCGGGGTGACAGGTGTCCGGGGCGTTATAGGACTGTTTCTTTTATCTTGTGTGGTATGTTTTGACGTGTTTCCTTTTTTCGGTTCCGATATTTCCCTTTGATCTGATTATGCCGAGATGTTACTACTTTTCTCCATTTTTTGAGTCGCAGGTTGTATATTTTGTTTTTCTTCTTACTCACCCATCTCCTATTTGTTCTGGTCTGCAGAGGCCGATGATGAGTTTCGGATTTAATGCATGAGACACGAAGTCGTTTATGACGAAATCCTATCTTCTAACCGGAATACCTTACTGCTGATAGCTGAATGCAATACATATTGGACTTAACTTGCTAGATGCATGAACTGTAGGTTCGTAGTGTCGTCATCTACTTAATCTTATGCTTGTATGACTGCCTCAAGTCTCTGGTTGTATCTATCCTAAGCCTAGTTGATAGGACTGACGATCATATAAACACCCCTTGTCCATCTCACCCAGAGTCGAATAAGAATTATATCACTCACCAGAATCCAAACCTATCGATTGGGCTCTTCAGGCCCCCAAGCTTTGACTATAATGCAACCACAATATCGACCAAAAAAGTCTAGATTCTATCACGCTAAACTCTAGATGAAGAGGCTCCATACTCGACCAGGACCAACCTATTGCGTGCGTTGAAACTCGAACCGTATCATAAAACGTATTATCTCGAGCTTTTAGATGGGAAGCTAACGTAGACGATCAGAAGATCAAGGAAAAATTCTCCTTTTTTTCCTTGGAAGAAAAACTGGGTCAGTTGTTGCCCCCCGTTGGGTAGCGCTTGAGTGGGAGTGTGTGTGTGGTGGGTGTGGGTGTGCTCGTGCGCAGTTGATGTCGGAAGTGGACTATCAGACTGCAGAGTGGTGCTGCAAAAGATATGAATATCTTGGAAGATAGGAGGAGTATTTTAGTTTATGATAGATGAGATGATGATGAAGAGAGTGTTGATAGAGTAGAGTTGATGGAATCACGACTCCTTGCAGCCATTGTAGACTCCGGCCCAGGCGTCTATTTTTGGCGCGGAGGTTATCCTGAATAACACAATAAAACACCAGACAGATGAAACAAGATCAACTGTTGGAGAGAGAAGGCAATAGATATATCTCTTTCTATTTATTCGATGCTTCTTTTATTCGATTCTCCTTCGATTCCACTCTTCTGTGCTACATTCTTCGCATATCCGCGCATCGTCGGCCAATAAACCGCTCCCGAGCCTTCACTTCCTCCCCCTCTCCTCTTCTCTCGAAACCTGCTGGGCTTTTCCCGACTTTCTTCTTCTCTCTCGGGCCTTTTTTTTCCCTGCTTCTTCTTCCTTTCTTGTGATCGCTTGCTGTCTTCACTTTTGCTTCATCTGTGATTTTCTTCCATCGATCGATCTCTGTTTCGGAAAGCCCTCTAGTCTGCTTTAGACACCTTCCCAGGCAGAAAAAATTTCGTCCGCTGGAAAAGATCCCTTGATTGCTTTCTCCCTTCCACCCCCTCACGCCACCGCCAACCTCTGCCCTCTCAGAGAATCAGGAATCCATTTTCTGTTTTCTTTTTTTCTTCTTCTCTTCTCTTGCTCTTGATCCATCTATCTCCAGATTCTATCTCTCCTCTACCCACTTCGTCTTCTCCCATCGCGTCTCTTCGGCCCCAATCCGCTGCATCCCTAGCGAGTTTGTTTCTCCCGCCGCCTCTGCTCTCGTCTCTGTTACACGCTTCCCGTCCATCAGGTTTCTCAGCCCCATTACATCTTGAGGCTTTTTCTGTCTCCGGGAGTCGCATCACGTCGATATCGTTCGCGCAATTCATATCTTCCCTCCCCCGACAAGTGTCACGTCCTTCACCAGAGATCTGGCCTAGCTGCCAGAAATCTTCAACTGTCCAAGGCCTTTGGGCCTGTGTTCGCTTCTTGTCTACTTTTTTTCTTCTCTTGTTCTAGATCACTTTTGGTAAGCCTCTTCTCTTCCGCCCCTCTTTTTTTCTCCTCCCCTGCAATCGAAGGGCAGGGAAAAAATTTCCCGCTGCGCATTGGTGGCGCGTCGTTCATCGACGTGAAGCGATTTTATTTGCTCTTTCTCTCTCTCTTCGTTTTATCGGTGTCCAGATATTCTAACACGCTCTTTTCTTTCGCTTTCGCAGTCTATAGAAGCCGCGTCCTCGTATCGCTACCGAGTGCTCCCGAAGCCTTTTTTCCCTTCGTCCTTTCTTCTTCTCTGTTTTATTATCTTTGCACTTTCTTTTTCTTCTCTTTTTCGTGTCGCCTTTCGATAGAACCTACACGCCATGGCTGACCAGGAAGTGGATTTGGACTCAATCATCGATAGACTCCTGGAGGTGAGGGGTAGCCGACCTGGAAAGCAGGTTCAGCTTTTGGAATCGGAGATCCGTTATCTCTGTACCAAGGCTAGGGAAATTTTCATCTCTCAGCCGATACTTTTGGAGTTGGAGGCGCCCATCAAGGTAAATGGCGATCGGCCGCGTTTGTGTGACTCGAGTCGGTGAGGGCTGACAAAAGGCTGTCGATTAGATTTGCGGTGATATCCACGGTCAATACTACGATCTGCTGCGTCTGTTCGAATACGGTGGCTTCCCGCCAGAAGCCAACTACCTCTTCCTCGGAGACTACGTCGACCGTGGCAAGCAGTCGCTCGAGACTATCTGCCTTCTCCTCGCGTACAAGATCAAGTACCCCGAAAACTTCTTCGTCCTCCGTGGTAACCACGAGTGCGCATCGATCAACCGTATCTATGGATTCTACGATGAGTGCAAGCGGAGATATAACATCAAGCTCTGGAAGACATTCACTGATTGCTTCAACTGCTTGCCCATTGCCGCCATTATTGACGAGAAGATCTTCACCATGCACGGTGGTCTGAGCCCCGACCTCAACTCGATGGAGCAGATCCGTCGCGTGATGCGTCCTACCGATGTAAGTTTTTGTTTTCTGCTTCGTGATTTTCTTGGTGGGCTTTCTCGATTATGACCTTTCTATTCCGGTCTTTTCGGGAAACACGGAATTTTCTGCTGGGCTCCGCGAAGCTCAAGGCTGATACGCTAACCGATATAGATTCCTGACTGCGGTCTTCTTTGCGATCTCCTCTGGTCCGACCCCGACAAAGATATTACTGGCTGGAGCGAAAACGATCGTGGTGTGTCATTCACATTCGGTCCCGACGTTGTATCGCGATTCCTCCAGAAGCACGACATGGATTTGATATGCCGTGCACACCAAGTTGTTGAGGACGGTTACGAGTTTTTCTCCAAGAGACAGCTCGTAACACTGTTCAGTGCTCCGAACTACTGTGGTGAATTCGACAATGCTGGTGCAATGATGAGTGTCGACGAGAGCCTATTGTGTTCGTTCCAGGTATGTGATTGAAAACCAACACTCAATTCATACCCGCTCAGATACTAACATCTATCTTCCTCAGATCTTGAAACCAGCAGAAAAGAAACAAAAGTACGTTTACGGGGGCACGAGCTCAGGCCGACCCATAACTCCTCCGCGAAAGCAAAAGAAGAAGTAAAAGAATCATACGAGCTTTTCCATGTGCAGCAGGTTCGGGCGGCGATAAACGTCATACATAACACACCCATCACTACACGAAAGAGACCAAAGCCACCACGACCTCGAAGGCAACCGTCATCCGTCCGAAAGCAAATTCATGCACTATCGACAATGCAGCAGAAGACGTCAAACCCCTCGCGAGATACAAACCGCCATAATTCCCTTCCCCCAGCCCAATTCCAGCGACTCGGAGCGGATTTGAACTGAGTGTGTTTTTTTTTATTTCTATTTGGAAGGTACTTTCTGCTCCCTGAAGGGGATGGTTTCTTTTTCCTTTTCTTTATTTCTATTTCCTTGTTTCTATTTCTCTTTTTCCCTCTTGTTGTCACCCAATTCTTTTTCATTTTTTAACAGAGGAAGGGGAAGGCGACGGGCTGCATCTGGTGTTCTCCGTTTGCTTTGTTTTATTTCAAAAATCTTCCTGTGAGTGTAATGCCAAATAAGCAACGACATGTCCGTGTCTTTCGAAACTGTCAAAGGTCCCCCTTCCACATCTAACCACCGCTTCCCTTGCCTCTGCCTATGTTCTACTTACAACCAACAACACCATTGCAGTTGCATGCAATGGATTTGATACCAATCTGATGATACACGAATCCGGTTGGACTGAAAGAAACGTCACAAAACTGACTGGAGGATCGAAATACAAGTGTACAGCACAAGTGATGGGAGTGTTATAATGGCGAAGTAGGAGAAAGCGGGACGTGGGGTGGGCAATATTGATCGAGTCAAAGTCAAGGCATTCGCATTCACATTCACTCATCCATATTCTGCATTGTTTTTCGTTTATCTCATCTCTTATCTCATTTGGTCTCTATCATCTTCATCTTGCCTTTGTCATTCAGCACAATTATCATGCTAACGTGGGCTTTCGAGTAGGATGGCTGGTTTGGTTTCGGTTGCTGGCGAGTTGGTAGATGGGGGATGATTGATTGATGGACAGAGAGCTGAACTCTGTATTGTACTTTCTTGCATTGTATTCTAAGACGAGATCTTACCTTTTTTTCAACGGTTGTATGCTTGACTTGAATTCGTATTGTGGGCTTGGGAAATATCATAGGTAGGTTGAGTTGAGTTGTTTTTACTAATTAGTGGTTCTCATTTGCTGCTATCCATTGTCCATTGTATACAAGGGCAAGTAGATATGCATACTATGACATCAGATACTATAACTAGCTAAATTAAGATATGGTTTTATCAACCAGAACCACGGATTAAACTTGTATTGTTCATCTTCAAACCTGCGCAACCTGATCTAACATGCCAGAAAACACTAATTCTCCCTAGCTAGGCCAGACCAGACCAGCCTAGTCTGCACAGCACGAACCACATACCATATCAGCAAAAAGAGAGGGGGAAAAAAAAAAAAAAAAACCTGTTTAACAATTGCTAAGATAGTAGTACTAGTAACATGTGACCCAGGTAAACATAACATTTCATCCATCCAGATTTTTGAAACGTGATGTTAGGATCACCGTGAGCGCGGGGGTAGTTATAAAGTGAGACACATAAGGGGAGAGGGGGTGTTATATCTCATGGGGAATAAAAGAGAGCCGACACGATTGAGAGAACGAGGAGTGAGGGGATGGGTGGGGGAAGGAACAGAACAGGTATGGATAGATTGTTTAGACGTATTGAGACAACCACCTGATACCTTCGCCGTATCCTGTAGAACATAGTTAGCATTTGTCAAAATCCACAGTAAACTGGGGTAGGGGTGGATAACATACCCTGTCTCATGACAACACTGCACATGAAAACCTCAATGGGTCGGATACCCTCGAGAGGAACCTTGCCCTTACCAGTAGTCTGGTACAGACCCAACTGGTGTCTCAGCTCATCCTCACTAACAGCATCGGGGTGGTCGATCTTGTTTCCGAGAACAAGGAAGGGAACCTTAGCCAGCTCCTCCATGGCGAGGAGGGCATCGAGCTCGGCCTTGGACTCGGGGAACCGCTCGTGGTCCTTGGCGTCAACGAGGAAGACGATTCCACTGACTTCGGGGAAATAATCCTTCCAAAGACGGCGGGCTGTCGAATGATAACAAGAAGAATATCCAGTCAGCTCAGCTCCGTATAGCTTATAAGAATAACCATTCGCGTGGAGCGAAAACCCAAACTCACCCTGCTGGTGACCGCCCAAGTCGAAAGTCGTGAATCGGTTGTTTCCAATGGCGAGTTCCTCCGATGCTGTTGCAAAGTCAGTTGTCTCTTTCACCGACAAATCTCATCATCATCGTCCTCGGCGTAACATACTCGGGTGCGCGGTGGGTTGCAGGATAGCAACACGGTCATTCTATCAAACACACAATCTCGTCAGTTCTATATCCAACATAAACCCACAAGACAGGTCCAACGCACCTTCAACATGTGCAGCAAAGTCGTCTTTCCGGCATTATCAAGACCGAGGAACAAAAGCTTGGCGTGCTTGTTGAGAAGACCAAGAGAGGCCAGGACATCCCAGACTGTTCATATAGAAGAACAAAACATCAGTAACTTATCCCAAACAGTTAAACAAGTTCCTCCCATCGAGATAGAGTCCCCGGATGAATAGACTGGGATCATTCGTCCAGGATATGCAGGATCGACGGTTGTTTGGAACGGGAGAGCAAATGATGGGGGAGCCAGGCAAAACAAGGAGCTACCTACACCAGTTAACGATCCACATGGTGGCGAGGTCGAATTTAGGCGAGAATTAGTAAAATAGAAAGGTGTCGTAAATCGCTAAAGAACACAAGGAGGATATCCAAAGAGAAGCGGAAACAAACCGTAGCAGGGCGGCAAGTGAGATAAGAGCAGAGAAAGACAGGTTGCGGTGGCCGAGACGGTTTGGCGCGCCTGGTCCGCCTCGCTTGCCGGACTGCTTACCTTAACCGAGCGTCGAAGCCCAACAGACCGACATAAGTCACGGTAGTTGAAGTGGCAAACCACTTCATCCAGCGTTCGGGATATTTGGATACTTCTACACGGGGCTCATGGACAGTTGTTGTTTCAATCTTCTTGTAATTGTTATTGCTATCTACAAATCCAGCAAATTCCGTCCAAAGGGGTATACAATAAACAGCCACCATGCAGCAAACCAATTTAGCAAACATCCTGACCGAAAAATAAAGAAAAGAAAAAAAAAGGCCCTGAAAAGGATGTAGAGAAAAAATTTAGGTTAAAAAATAGGGATAAGGAAAATATGTATAGCGAAGGGAATAGAAAGAAGCAAACGATCGCCCCGTAAATGCAGACAGATGTCCTCCTAGCAATAGGAATTGGGTGTGACTGGCAACACATTGAACAAACGTGAATAGCGAATGACGCTCAGATCCAGACACCAGTTGCAAGTTGCAGCCACTGTCGAAAGAGCGGGTGATCTTGGTTTTTTGTAAAAATGTAATTATGTACATGAATTCGTGTAATTCGTTTCCTCCGGAGGGAATAGACCTAAACGGATAGGACGAGCTGAGTGTCTTGACCGACACCATAAGCTCTGCACCTCTCAGCAACTTCGAGGCCAAGCTCCTTCATCCGTTCGGCTCCTTTTCCGGGGATTGGACGCCGTTCCATCTGCTCCTTGGCAGCTTTGCGGCAATGTTGACGCCAGAATTTTTCCTTTCTCTTCTGACGCTTTTTCTCAAGACCCTCAACAATATCCATGGGGCCTCGAGTGTGCACTTCGCGAGTGCGGGAGTGTTCACGCTCAGGCGACTCTCTCAGGGGGGTAATGCCCGACCACTGATGAGACTTGTCCAAGCCGGTGAAGAAGGGATTAGGGGTGCGAGGAAGCGACTTGGTGCGGACCATGGGTGGCCGTTGAACCAATTCGCTGATGTTGAGACCCTGAGGGCGGAGAGCTGGGACTTCATCCACCGAGCCCCGTTTGGGGGTGGGAGAAGATCTCAGCTTCATGGGAGGTGGAGGAGACCGAAGGCGCTTGGGGGATGAGCGACCTTGGCGGCGAGGAGGTGGAGAGTGCATGCGCTTGGGAGAAGGGTGTGGAGAAGGCTTGCGTGCCTGCCCGGGCGCTCTGCCTCGGGTCACCTCTTCTGCAAGATGCGTGATAGGCACAGACTCCTCATCATCTTCCTCGTCATCGTTGTCCTCAGGGTCCGATGTCGGAAAGCTGGGATCGATGTCCTGGGGGATTACGATCTGTTTCGACAGACGACGCTGCTCAATGCAAGATTTGTAGGCGGCTTCCAGCGGGCGATCTTCGTCCAATGTCCCGCACACGAAGTCTGTGCTGTCCGGCAGGTTGGGAGTACCGGGGCGGATCTTGGACCCCTTGGAGGGGCGGCGACCATTCCCTTGCCAGCAGAATGCAGGAGGCATTTGCTGGCGGGAGCCATCGTTGAGCGAATCAAACGAAGTGTTCGAGAGCCGACGGTCGAGGGTGTGACGAGTGACGTCAATGGTCTGTGGGCTGGTAGCAGCGGTGGTCGTGGCTGGTGCCCAAAACTCGTAGTCCGATCCATCATCGCTCTCATCCGATTCGGCGAAACCAGCCTCATTGTCGGACTCGTTGCCATCATCCGAAGAGAGATCGTGGACAGTCTCGTCATCGTCAATAGCATCTTCCGCATCGTCGTCTTCATCGTCATCATCGTCATCCTCCTCGTCATCGTCATCCAGAGCCTCTTCTTCGGCTTCTTCGCCCAGCTTTCTGATCGCGATTTCCTTCTTCATACAGTCGTTCATCGTAATTTTTCCGGTATACTCGCCAGCCTTGGTAACCCAGTCATCTTCTTCGAGAGAGCTAGCAAACTCGTGGAAGCGTGTCTCCTCCGACTCTTCGAACTTGCCAAGGCCGCTTGTCGGGATACCTTTCCGTTCAGTAGGGGTCTTCTGTTCGGGAATGCTGAGTGGCGAAGGTGCCTGCTTCTCGGGAGAAGCCTTGCGAGCGACAGGAGCCGGCGACCCGCGAAGTCGCGACCTAAGAGCAGGTGCACGGCCAGGAGACCGTTCCCGTCGAGATTCGGGGTCACGTGCTGGGCAGACAAATGTGAGGACTGTTTTCCGCTTGGATGGCTCAGAAGTAGGTTCGGGAGTTGTGTTCTTCGTAGTCGATTGTTGCTGTTGTGCCGGCTGTGCTTGTTCCTTCTTGTCTTCGACCTTGCGGCCACAGGCAAAGCTAATGCAGCGCTTGCGCCCGAGGTTGGCCTCGACAGTCGATTCACCGTTCTCCGCGACAGCCACTCTCGAAGGCACAGGCTTTCTTGCAGGCACGGGTCTGCTGGCGAACTGAATGGGAAGCGGGGGGGCTAGCAGCGTCAGACAAAGACGGACTTGTCAGGCCACCATCGCTGGTCAATTCGGCTGTCGAGATGCCGCTGACATTGCTGTATGGGTAGGATCGGTAGGAGTAGGTAGAGTCGTGTGTGGGAGGCTGCTTCGATGGGCTCAACTCGGGGCTGTTCTTGAGCGCACGGGTGAGGAGAGATTCCTTTTGGTCCTTCATGGCGGCGGGGGCCTTGACGTAGACCAGGTCTTCCTCAGCGGCGATGTGGGAGGAGCGGAGGAAACGATGATCGGGAGGTTCATCGACGTCCTCAACCATGTCGGTTTCCTCGTGGGTAGGTTTGTTGGACGAGTGTGGCGAAAGTAGCATCTTCAAAATATTATGTATAGAGGCAAAAGGTCGGTCACCGCGCCAGTTAGCCATCCTCTAGATGGAGAGGAAGTAAAGATGAGGAAGAATAGTAAGGTCGTGACTCGAACCGAAGAGAGGTGAAAAAAGAAGTAGTAGAAGGTAAGAGTTGACTGGGAGGTATGTGAAAGAAGAAAGAATTATGATCTCATTAAAGCCAAAGTAAAGAAGATGCACTCTCAATATCGATCAAGAACAGAACTGATCGACCCGGAGGGCGTTAATGTAGCTTGTCCTGCGAAGGACGACGATTGTCATGATATACAACACATGTTGAGGAAAGAGGGGAGAGGAGGGGGTATGAGGTGGGAGGAGGACAAAGTAGTAAGTAGTAGTCCAACTGCCAAGAGGAGATTATTTGCCTTCAGTGATGGCAGCTCCAAGAGCGCCAAAAGAAGACGCGTCGAAGGAGTACCAGTGACACAATGAGTTGGCAGTGCGGAAGCGTGATGATCGAGATAGGGAAAAAGGAAATATTCAGAGCGAGAGAAATAGTAGAGAGAGAGGGAGAGAGAGAGAGAGGAAGCGAGAAGGCAGAGGGGAGGGGAGGAAAAAGTAGTGGCAGTTACGGAGTAGGACTAGTAATAATTGGCTGCTGCTTGGCAGTGATTCGATGGGGCGCGGGAGAGCGGCGGCAGGTTTGGGCAGGGTTTAGCCCAGTTGGGCCTAGCTCGGGGGATTTTTTATTAAAAAAATAAAAATTCTTTTTCCTTTTTTTTTTTACATCGCCACACTAAACCTAGTTGGGCGGCAGAATATTTTTTCTTTTTTCCATTCCTTCCTTTCTGCAAGTGCAAGCCCGGTTCAGTAACGCTCGGGCCAACACACCTGCTAAGCGCCCCACCCTCCTTTCTCGCCAAATCCGATGCATGCTTCGGTTCCTGCGGCTACGTGACCAGGACAGTAACAGTAACAATGCAGTGCGAAGAGCAAGGATGGCCAAAGTATGAAAGGAGAATAAATAGAACAGGCAGAGAGATTCATCTTCAGAGTGTATAAAAGAATCCAAAACAAAGAAGAAACAAATGATAATAATCTGAGCAATTCTCACATTAGATCAGCCTGTTTCATCATTGAACCACACATGGCTTGGTCGCTGAGTATGAGGGATTTTGACTAGTGCATCACCGCGACGGTTGGTACATTTGGAGCATAGAACAAGTCAACCAAACCCACTGTCGCTATTTTTCCCATCAAACCAGACTCTAAAGATACGTACAGACACGATGCAGTAGCCCTGAATTATGTCTTACTCGATTCCTCAACAATGTACCTAGTAATACTCTCAGTTCTTCCACTACTGCACCATCCCCCATCCCGACGCAAAGTACTGTACATTAAAGTACAGCAGGCGTTACAGAATGACCCTCCACGAGGATCAAGCGGCACGAGAGCCCTGGCAAAGCTGTCTGTAACGGCTGGTAAATGCTGGGCGCAGAGCGCAGCAGTGCAAGGCAGGCGATCCCGCCTCGTTGGTGGTGTAATAATACGGTAATTACAGAAAGACCGCAGTGGGGGCGGCGCGGCAATCAAACCCGAGCGAGAAAAAAAAATAAAAAAAAAATAAGGGCAACAAGAGAGAGCGTAACGAGTGGACGGAATGACCCCGATTCATAATTATTATGGGCAAGGCAGATTAACTGATTAGCATTAAAATTGCCTTGACTCTGTATGGTGCCTGTTCCTGACGGTCCATCAAGCCAAGACTCGCTACCTGGAATTCCAAGCAAATAGAGCAAACGCCTTGGGGTATCAAATTATGAGCATTGGTTTCTATTCTTGCTGCCTCCTTAATTCTTCCCACATTCTTCCTCGAAAATGAGATGATTGAGATTACTGCGATTATTGAGGTTAGATGTTTCTTGGTATTCTTTGCCGAGTCTTGCCCTTGCCGTCTTGTCCCAATCCGGAGCCTTGGCCTTCTGACGTAAGTTACACTTGCAAGAATACCCGGAATGACTGCAAAAGAAAAAACGCCGAAGTTTCTTGGACCGGCCGCCCTTGCTGGGTGCGACCTAGTAGATGCTACATTACAGCATGAGCACTGTGTACGCTGGATCATGATCTCAACTCGATGACACTGATACATGCATTTATTGAATCATGCTTTATTCGCTCATAGCCGTAAAGAGGGCTGAGCAGCTCTTGGCTTGTGCAACCGTGCAACCTGTATTGAAGATCAGGCTTGGTAGACAGCAATAAAGAGGATCAGATCTATGCAAATAATACACCTAAGTAGTATGTATAATATACAGTATAATAATATGAAGGAGACACGTAGATCATGCAAATCAGCCAAGCACCACCTTCCTAGTCACTGTACACCATTCTTATCCTTATTCTTAATCTGTAGACTAAAAGTCTTGGTCTTCTTGGATGTCACAATTGGGCATTCACAAGGGCAACAGAGGCGAAGCAGCTGCAACCATAGCCCTGTGAAGATCCCCTCAGGCTCAGTCTCAGTTCTCCCAATTCCAAATTTACTGACTCTTTTCTTCAAGGCAGAACAGATCTTCCCTCATTTGTCCTGGCTGACGAGGCCAACGACAGGTGTTCATTCATGCCAGATGAGCGGTCAGCCCGAAGGAAACTATACACGATCAAGTCCTTCTTCGGAGAGTCGGAGGTTTATCCATCAACATTAATATTATTTTTGTTTTTTACTCATTCCGATCCAAAGCGGGGACAGGAGCCAGTTAGAGTCGAGCGACAAGCTTCCAATCAACCAGGGTGACCCCCACTGTCTGTTTTGTGTTTACTTTCTTTTTCTTTTCTTTTTTTTAGATCATCGCATATCGCGATCAAAATTGCAAGTCAGATGAGATGAAGAAAAAGAGGAGAAGCAAATGATTGATTACAGCGTTAGAGTTTTATCCTACAGTGTTCATGGTATCTTGCTCAGCAGATGTTCTCTTCTCCATCTCATCGACTGACTCCACGCTGTTTCCTGGAACTTCCTATTACGGCAAAGCATCGACAGCCCACCCGGCACCAGCCTTCACACAGCCAGTCTCAAGAGGATCGTGTTGCTGTTTTGCCATCGAAACAGATACCTAATCAACCCCAACTATGACTACAGAGCCTACACGATCTTCTCACCGTATCAGTTGTGTGACATCAGGGAGGGCGGCGATAAAGCCTCTTGATTGATGGATCAGAGAACATGTGGACAGTGGATGACGGGAACCGACTAGGGGGAGGAGAAAAAGAACTCGTGGCCCAGTGTCACAGCGTTTTGAGCACAGGGCAAATCTTACTGCACTTTCTCTCCCATCTGCCATCATCCAGCATCGATTATTTCCTGGATCCCGTTTTGCAGGACGGTAGGGCCATGATCATCAGTCATCGGGCTTCTTGGTTCTCCAGTCAGGATGACTCTGACTGTGACTGGGATGAGATGTGGGATGGGAACAACTGGAGTCAACTCCGGATTCTCAGACTTGAATTGTCTCAGAGGCAGAGATCAACTTCGTACTCTTCGGAAGTTGCATCGACAGTGGAGGTGGTGAACTGTTCTCTGAACGATGAAACCACGCCTCGTCGGCTACGACCAAGTACGGTACTAACGTCGACAGGGTAAGCTCTTGCTATCTCATCTCCATAGAGTGAATAACCTCATCTGGTTAGCGAGACAGGACAAACATAGATCCAACTCCGAGGTCGGGCCGCCGGTGAAGCAAAAAAGGTTTGTATGAGGGATTTATGGAGAGAGTCTCCAACCTCCACACAGTGTACATAATAGCTAATCATAATCACAACCGCCAATTATCGCCGAAATGACCACTGACCATCCAGTCCACCTTGACCTTATGCAGGTATTGCCCGATTCAGTAGGCGAAATGCATCATCCATCGTGGGTGACAGCCTGTCTATCGCGCTCTCTCTCCTCTCTTTTTACCCTTGCAACGCCAACTCAAGTGATCCGATGGACCTTTTTGTTTCGGAGAATCTCTAATCTCCCTGCTGGGGCTACGGAGTACTTTTTTTCACTTTTCTTTTTTTTACTTTCCAAGAACGTTGACAGCTGCGATCCGCCGTTTTGGGTTCGTGGCCCTGGTCCTGTCATGGACTCGTGGTGGTTAATTGTCGAATGATTCATGGGGTCGGACATGGATATTTATCCGGTCATGCTATACTTACTCTTACTATCTTATTATATTATCTTATATTGCTCTACTCAATGCTACACTTACCTTGCCGTCTCACTCTTAATGATGATGTTATGATATTATGATATTATATGATATTATACTGATGTTATTGACTTACTGATACCGGAATATTTCCAGATCATGCAGTGTAACTCTGCTTACTACACATGGCCTCCCTTGCTGAAAACAAACAGAAATACCAAAACAGTCAACAGTCGGCCCGGCAAAAGTCAACAGACAGAAGCATCCAGAAAAGCAGAAGCCTTGATCTCGTCCAAGCAAGGGATGCTGATATCCTGTCAGCTGCAGTCAACCCCATGATCGACAAACAGTCTGGAAAATGGGGGAGGGTTATTGCATTATGGAGGCTGGCCAAGACCCTCCGCCAAGAGGCCAAGAGAATCCTTCTTTTGCATCAATTATTAACAAATTTGGTAGTTAACTACTGCTACTATTTATTTAATTATCGACGTTATTATCGCTGTCTGTGTCCCCCTTACTGTTACTTCCACCAACAGTCCTTGGCAATTCTGTCCGACTGTTTCCCTTCCACTGCCTCTGCCAAGCCCACTGGCATCTCTTATTGTCAATGATTCCAGTTTCGCTCTTGGCGGAATGTTGCTTTTTCTGCTTTTCCTGCTCTTTCGTGCGGGCTTCCGACACCCCGATCTCCCCCGACTCTCCGTCCTCCGCTCTCTCTCTGTCTGACTGTCACTCAGCTCCGTCAGACTCTCCAGTACGACGGTAATCCTCCATGCTGTGCTGTTCTCAATAGGCCAGTGAAGGATTAAGTTGCTGCACCGTCGATGAATGGGGCCCAGCACAGCCCAGTCAGATACCTTAGCGGCTGCTATTTGCGTGTGCCACTGCCTCTCTATCACGTCGATCATGTTCTTCCATCAGTCGGTTACTGTTACACAGTAAGTCTTGGCTGGTCGGTAAATCCATGATTCATGGCCGGTCATTCAATTGATGAGTTGATCCGTGATCGTGTTACTGTCCACGTACATACGGAGTACGCCGGGAGATTTGCGTCTTCGGATGGATCTACCTGACCGGATCTACGAAACCTGATGGGGTGATCTGTAGCTGCGGACTACACTATTGAAGGAGTCGATCGGGCTGAATGAATCAAATCGCAGAGTAAGTCATGTAATCTTCAGCTGAGTGAATGCCTTTGTTGCTGTGCTGTACATATGACACCGCGAGGCAACCAGAGTACTGGGACTGTTGGGTATTCTTCATGATCGACTGGATCCACTTGATATCGACAATTTATGTATAATATTGTAGTATAATCTACCTCTATCTATCATACAAGTTATAGAGTTTGAACATTTGATATTCATCAGTTGAATAAATCAGGCATAATGATGCCTAGTGACTCACTGATTCACTCGCCTACAATATCGAATACATACACACTCAGCCAGCCACCACCTCTCAGCTCTCAACAAAACAGGTATCCAGCATCCATACTCCATTAGCAATCACCAAAAAGCAAATTGAATAATTGAACACATATCCATAGTTCATAGCACCTAATATGATCTACACTACATACAAACCCACCCACACTTCCTACTTACCCACCACCACAAACCCCAAACCCCATTACTAACCAAACCCACCAGACAACCCAACCCATATCCCAAACCCATGTTAATAAAACCCATCAGTCAGATGAGATCCTCCACTCCCCAGACTTACAGGTGCAGGGATAGGGGGTGTGTCATGGCGTGTGTGGGTGTGGAGATGTGTGATGTCATCAACGAGGCTTTGGCCTCTACGGTCTAGTCATCGAGTGATTTTCGTGTCTACCTAATCTGGAGACGTGCGGAGGGCGGATGGATGTATGGGCTGGGTTGGGTTGATATAGATAGATGGGGTTACGTCAGGTGGTGTTTCAGGGTTGATTGGTTTGGTGATGTTGTGGTTGTTGTTGTTGTTGTCGTCGTCGTCGTTGTATGTATGTTTGGTGTATGTAGGAGTAGGGATAGTTGTTCTGGTTGTAATATTGATGCCTTAGAGGGTAGTTATTCATATTCTTGTTGTTGATTGTGTAATTAGATATGTGAATGAGTAGTTATACACGCTTGATAATATGCAATCCGAATAATATCCATGTCCATGTTATGCCCATGCTATGCCCATATTCATACAGTAAGTCCAAAACTCCTAACATACCCTGTTCCTATTGTGATTTCAACTGACGTCTGAACAGGTCAAGCTACTTCAAACACGCTGATCTCTAGAGAGGAATCGTCTCCATGCCTTCTGCACCACCATCGCCGCCCGAGCACGTCGAGACGCAGCCAAAAGCCGCGAGCATAGAAAGGCGAGACCTCCGAGTGTAAACTCGCTATCAAAGATGTGAGACAGTGAGGGACCATCAGGAGACACGAGATTGGCTACGCAGCAAGTTAGTCATGATCCAAATCCTCAGAATACCTAGGACAGGAGACTTACCAAACTCTGCACTGCATCCCACCCCCTGAAGCCGTGACTTCAACGACGCAAATTTATTGTCACCCACTCCCAGATAAACCTCATACTCGTCCACGATGCTTTCGTAGATCTTCCCATCTGCAAAGCTTGTGCTAAAGTTGTCGATTCGCACCCCTTTCAGGCCGGCAAGCGTACACGCCCAGTGTTTCAGAAGGGAGGTGTACACATCACTCTCTCCCGAGTTATCCCACGTATACCAAGATTCGTCTTTAACCCGATCATACCCCCAAACTGCAGCAGCCTTATGTCTCAGTCGCTTGATTTCCTTCCTCACTTCATCCCTGTCGACTAGTACAGTCAGGCCCCATTTTCCAACTAGCCCCCACAACAGCCCAATGGTCTTTTCGCGGTGGCCATCGACAATGTCTTCGGCTCGAACATCATGGACTAGGGTGTTCCCCCCCATTCACGGAGGCCAACGTGTCCAGGGCAATTTGTACGTTGTAAAGCTTCGTCGCACGGCTTAAACACGGGAACTTCAGGCGCTGGGATAGTGGCCAATCCCCATCCTGGTCAGGACACGAAGCAGAGTACAGCACAAGTTCCACGATTCGGGTTAGCCTCACGCCGTCTCTGAGGTCCACTGCTAAATTGTTGATTTGATATTCGTACTCTTGCAGTTCATGCTGCTTGTAGGACAGCTGGCAGTCGACGTGGTAGAGTGATTTTATTATGTCCCCAGGTGCTGGTAGTAGAAGGCGGGCTAGGTTTTGAATCACTCCGGTGGAAGACTTCAACGGGGATGAGGAAACAAAAAGCCGGCGAGGAAGGATTGTCCCGGTGGTTAATCTTGCCTTATCCAAAAGAACAATAATCATAATACTTCGAAGAATTGTGCGTCGGTAGGCCCGGCCAGCCAAGTCTGCGTCTCTGCCTGTCTCTGCATGATGCCTCATATCCTCATTCTGTAGAAGAAATGTATCCAAGAAACTTTCCAATTTTCGCTTCATGGTCTTCTCGCCTGTCGTGGAATCGTTCAAAACCTGACGACCAATTACGGTTTCAACTGCTGCTCTCAATGCACGCAAGTCGTATGTTTTAGTCCAAATATCCAAAACCCTTCGTTTTAAACCAACATCCTGCTTCAGCCGGGTGTTGCGTGCAAGAGCGTCCTTCGGTATGCTCATAGCTCCATAGAGCAGAGATGCTTGGAGTCGCTTATGAAAGCGCGGAAAGAAACCATCCTGATAGATCTCAAGCAGTTCATGTCTGAGTGTAGCAGGATCTTCCGTTCCTAGACTTCCATTTTTGTGATTGAACAATCCGTTGGCCAACTGAGTTATCACCACTTCCTGATGTGAAAGCCATTCGTCATCGTACAGTTTTGAGCTTGCAATGTTTTCGTTGAGCAATGGGTATTCAAGATCCAGTTTCTTCGCTTTTACAGACGGTGCGGAAACCTTGGGAGTGTCTATCTTGGATCGTTTCAATGGATTCGACAATGTTGAGGTTCTTGGGACAGCCTTGGTTTCTGGTGCTACTTTTTTGTTCTTCGTGATATCCTTCTTCTGGGCAACGTTGACTTTCGGTGCTGCATTGTTTTCCTTGACACCTAGTGCAGGTCTCCGCGAAGGTGCATAGACTGTTCTAGCTGCTAGCGGTTTGCCAGACTTAGCAGGAGCACTTGTTGTATTCAGATGATGTTTGACTGGATTCGAAGTCTTTGGCATGCTTTTGGCCTGGGACTCGTCGAAAATAGGGAATTGATCTTTGTGACTTTTAGCCTTGGAGACAAGACCTCCAGGAGGTACGTTCTCTTTACCACCATTCTTCCCAGCAACGTCGACTCGAATAGCAGCCTCCTGTGCAATCTTCGAGCTTTGCTGTAGAGGAGCTCTTCGTGAAGAGCTTGTCAGAAATCTCTTTGCCTGTCGCTTTCTCACGATCTGTGCCTCCAAACTGTTGATTTCAGTGTTCTCAGTGAAGTTTGCGATTTCACTTGTGGTCTGTGATTTGATAGGACTGAACAAGCCCATGAATGTGCTCGCTACTGTGGTGTCTTCCGTGGGAATGTAAATTGTATCACGGCGTACATCCTTTTTCAAAGGGTCTTTCTTGACATTATCCTTTCCATTGATCTGCATCAACAACGCCTTGTTTTCCTCTGCATCCAATGCTGTGATTTGGACTTTAGATTCCGGCTCTATGTGCGCATGCGATATCTCTGAGGATGGACTAGGACCGAAGCTGACTTGAGGGCGAAACCGTTGAGCAGGTTGAGCCAACAAAGATGACTTGCGACCCGAGGGAGCAATTGTTCTTCGAGTTTCTCTTTTCTGTGTGGTAGCCGGTCGAACTGGTGCTTCCTCGTGCTCATCGTGAATTTGAAAAGATGAGGCCGTTTTATTCCTTCGTCTAGGTTTGGCTCCAGTCAGAACCGATGGTTTAATTTCAGTGGTAAACTCGATATCTTGTGTGTCGTCGAAACAGCTCGAGTCCTCTTCCCACAGACTGAATGTGCTATTCCCCGCGCTGCTGCGATCGAATCTCGAGGTTTTCCCCCTGGACGGACAGGGGGTTACGGCTTCGTAGAGCAATCCTGACATTGTGCCAGTTTAATCGAAACAAAACCACGCTGGTAAGATCATGTAAGGCAAAAATCCGGGGTAAGTGATGAAAGCTAGTTTTTAGACGTTGATCATCTTCTAGCCTGTTGCGAATGACCGGGATTGAGAATAGGTAACCAAGTCGGCCAAGTCGGCGGAACGCACGGTAGAGAAGTAGCAATAATCAAGTCGCTAAATATTGAACGATGACTGAGTCCAATGTCTTTCAATAGTCCGACTGGTGTGCTATTTTGATGCAAAAGAATGTGGCTCGAATTCTTTGGTGAGGATGTAGACGCGATGGCGAGACTTGTTGATACTGTGGGTTGCCCGGAGCAACACGTGATGCCTTAGGCAGAGAGCTCTTTTGCTATGACTGTCGACATATCCAGCAGTCGATGCAACAATTAAGATGTATCAGCTAATCTATCATACTTAGATTAGAGATAGAATATCTTTTATTTTTGGTAGTCTGATTAATGGATATGTTCTTGAACTGGTATGGTAATTGACACTCGACGATCGTTATATATCGGCACGTATCTACATCAACATTCAAGATATCTTCGTTCCTTCCCTACTGCTCAAAGTATAAGAACGAAAACAAAAACGAGAATAAGCCTAGCCAGGTAAGACAGAAGAATAGAAATGATTTAATATGTATAAAGCCCAATCCACAGTATCTGCACCAGTCAACCGCAGTTCGCTCTGAGAGACAACAACACTAAATCTGGCCAAATATTGCTATAATGACACGCAGTATGATAGAACACATATCCAGAAAGAGATATAAGGATATTTTGAGCTGCAGTAGCTTGTATAATGCTTCATATGTGGGGTTAGGGGTTAATAAAACCATGTATATATACCATCCATTTCCGATTACTTTCAACAAAATGGCAGCGTGTCCGAGTGGTGAAGGAGTTAGAGCTTCGGCTTTTGAATACTCTCTGAGTGCCTAGGTTCGAATCCTAGCCTGCCTATTACCTTTTTACTCTTTTTTCCTTCTGTTCTGGTTGTGCCGTTGTGGACTGAGATCTTCATTCAGCTGAGTGCTCTCAGCTGCGGCTGAGAGAACCATAGTTTCATCTATGCTCGAGTTTTACCCCACCTCAGCATGAACTGATGTAAAATCGGCTATTTCGGACTGCGCAATATCATCTGCTGGCTGTTGAAATCTTCAATTAATGATTGCTTTCTCCGTCAATATTGTTTGTATTTGAGCAGTGACTATGATATCAAATATCAACTCAACTACATATATGTCCGTACGGTAAATGGTGGAATGAAATATTGACCGGAGATCTTCTATTCAAGGCTCAGCTCAAGCAGATTGGTAGCGTAAGCCAGAAGGTTGCCGGTCCGAGAATTGCAGTATGCTCTAGTTTCTGCATGCTGTGTATTATAAGTCCGATTGTCCGGCGTTTGATCAAGCAAGAGCAACTTATTATGTGAAGCCATGCCGCTACAGTCCAATTCCCTTGATGGCAGACCAGGCAGATGACAATGGTCGGTATGGGTTCATTTTCTAATACATGATGCTGTTCCTTAGGTAAGACTCTGGGCCATATATTACCGAGCATACTGTACAACTGCCGGACAGCCGCTAGGAGTCTAAAAGGCGGATCTACATCCAGTGGATTACTGGCCATAAAGGCATGCATGGGAATGAGACGGTTAACACCTCCATCAAGAACACTGCCAATGCTCTAGGACGCTCCTCTGGACTGAAAATCCGGGCTAGCCAGCACAGTAGCCTCTAGGCTGTATTTTATTTGGGTTCATGGCGATTGAATAAAAATAAAACCATGTATGGCTAGGTCGTGGCCATTTTGGCCATGTACGTTCCTGAATAGATATCCGTAGCCAAGCTGTAGGAGGGCGACGTTTAGAAGGCAAAAGGAGCGAGATGAGTGTCAATCATGCCAACACTCAACGTCTCGGAAATCTAGAATGTAGATAGCATGTAGATGTAAAAGTATTTAAAATCTGTTAAATTGAAATTTCAACCGCTCAATATCTAGCTCGAGAATTATAACTGTAGAATTTCGTTTGTTCACACTGTGCTGGCATTCAGGGGATATGTTGGAAAAGAAAAAGATCATTGTCGCCTTAGCACTCCCTCCATCATTATTGTTGTTTGGTTTTGTTGTAATTTTTTCGTTTTGTCGTGGTGGTCGTCGTCTGGGTATCTTACTCTTCGTCTCCGATCTGTCACAAGTCAGTACTTGAGCAACGAAAAGCTGGTTTTGCATGTAACAGCAGCAACAAAAAGGTAATGTTGTTCATCAGGCATTGGGTGAATGTTTGTCTCATGGCCATAAGGCTCTGAAGTAGCAAATACGTAGATATGCAAACATCATTTGAACAATGGGGAGTATTTTTATACAAGGAAATGGAAGTAAAACATACCTTAGGAGCAAGGTAGAATCTCAGGTGACCGCTGCCCAGGCCGTACTCAACGAGCAGTGGCACCTCCGAAGACAAGCATAGGGAGACCTCGCCGGACAGATTTGTGGCCTTGCAGAAGTTGACAAGGTACTTGAGGGAGAAGGTAAGGGCAACGGGTTCGGTGAGGTCGATGGTGACGTTCTGTTCGGGCTTCTCGACATTGGTGTGTTGGCGGATGGTGACGGATCCGCTACCAATGTCACCTTGGCAGGAGAACTTGACGCCCTCCTTGCTAGCCTCGATAACGACTTTAACCAGTCAGCTTGATTATTCCACCTAGAATTATAATTTGAATACGAACCAGACTCAGAAAGAGCATTGAGATCTCTGCAGATACGCTGGAATTCTGCCGAAGGCATCTTAACAGTAGCAGCATACTCTGTCTCGGGGATAGCCAAATGTTCTTGATCAATGTCCATCAACTTCAGGTCGTACTCGCTTAGCCGGTCGGTCTCTGCGCTCTCGAACATGAGGTTGACGGCATCAGGTGTGTCCTCAGCCTTGAGAGTCAAGATATCTTCATTCTGAGCAGCCCGCAACACCTTGGTCAACGAGACCAAGTTGATACCGAGAGCGATGTTTCGGTCGCAGCGGTAGGGCGAGAAACCCTCCGCCCTGAGGAGCATGGAGACCAGGGCAACGTGGGAGTTGTCCATGGCCTGGAGGGCGATTCCGGAGTCATTGCAATCGAAGTTGCAGTCCTGGACGAGATCTTTGATTGCGTCGACGACCTGTGTGGGGAGTTGATAAGTTCACTGGCAATTCTGCAATTGAGAATTATCACGTACGCGCTTGAGAAGACTGGCCTGTTCTAGTCGTGCTTCCAACACTGAAGATATTGTCAGAATGCAATTTCATGAGTCCCAGGGTTACTCTGCGGTACTTACTCTTGATGTGTGAGGTTTGTGTGGAATGAGGGGAAAATGAAGATAGAATTTGCGATTGACGTCAGACGTAGGCTGGAAGAATGAGGTCGTTAGATGGTGTGGTTATTGAGAATGATCAGAGTCTGGGAGAGACGTACAGGGAGATAAATAGCTGTTGAAGAGTGACTGTTGAAAGCTGGCGAGAAAAGAGATCCAAGGTGCTGTAAATTCGCGTTCGAGGGTTAGTGGGGAATAGACGCGTTCGCGAGTCGCGCGTCTTAGGCTGATATGAACGTTTGCGGTTAGACTGGTTCTGCTAGCAGCCTGAGGCATTCACTGCAGGCTTGCCAGGGGCCTGATACCCTAAGATGTGTAAAATTGCGCTTCATGCTAATTAACTAGGTATCCAGGTATCTATTTATCTCGTAAATTATTTTAAGATTGTCCATAATATATACAAGAGTGTGGCTATGGTACAGCACATAAGAAATTATCTGACCAAGAGAGAGTGACAGCAGAAAGCGGATAAGAGCCTCGGAAAAAAAAGACAAAGGAGCCAAAAAATACATCACAAGAAGAGCAAAAAAAGTCTATATACGATAAATAGGGCCAAAGAAAATGAAAGACAAGTCAGGCTCAAAACCGGTGACGCCGGCCCTTCTATACACATCGGGTATCAATCTGCGAAATCTGGTGAGTGGTAGGTGGTTACTGTTTTGCACCAACATGATAAATAGAAAAACAATGAGACAAGGCAAAGATAGATTAGCACTGCAAGTAGCTACTAGCATCATATGCTTGTAACCCTTTTGGAGGCGATCCCAGGGGGTCTCTGCTTGATGACCATCTCGAGCTCTTTGAGCATAGTGGTATTTGCGTCAGTTCGCTCTCGTGCAGCAGCTTGTTTTGCTCGGTCTTCTTTGACACGTGCAATACGCTCATCCCTGGTTAACGATGCCCTTTTGTTGCGAGCAGGTAGTGCCACAGCTTCAAAGATCAACTCTTCGTCAGTCGCTTCCTGAAGAGTGTTCAGATCCAGCCGACCTTCGCCGTTCAAAGCTTTCAGAGCATCTGACGGACTACCGTCTACCGCGGTGGAACCACCAAGGCTAGGTGTGGGTGATAGTGGTGTTTTCAGCCCACTAGAAGGTCGTGATCGATCCACGGTGGACTGTCTGTCTAGATTGTTCACGAGAGCAGACTTGCCTGCCTCCCATTCTTGAAGCAGACCTCGTATATCTGTTCCAATAGATTCGTATTGTGAAAGAAGAGTCGCCTCGAGGTCACCAGTGTCTGTTCGTTCGAGATTCGCATTTGATTCCTCGCGGATAATGTGCATCTTTGCGTGCAGGGCACGTATCCCTTGAGAGAGGGTGTTGATCCTCCGATACTGTGCCCGAAGATTATCCTTGCTAGGAGAGGCCGTGGGCAGAGGAGACGGGGGGATGGCTTCTTCTAAATATGAATTAGCTAACACATTTTTGAAAAGATCCAGGGGACTCACTGTCTTCCTCGTTAAGGATACTGGTCATTTTCTGTATATTTGCCCCGGTCACATCAGCGAGCTCCCGCATCTGTTCAACAGCGGCACTCCATCTCGCAATATCCGATCCGCCACCGTCGGCACCGAGGGCCAAAAGACAGCAGAAAATACTTTTCCTGACACTGTACAGCTTTCCAAAGAGGCTCCGCAGGGAGCGCAATGAATATTGGTCTTCTGTTGATCTTTCGGCCAATCCTGATTCAGCCTCGGCAAGCTCTTCTACTGAAATGTCATAAATGTCGTAATATTTGGCGAGGTTCGCATTGTCTGTGAGCGGCTGCAGAGTATGTTGTGTTTCGATAAATCTCTCCAACATTGAAAATAGACACTCGGAGACAATACGGCGCAACCTCAGACATCGTCGCGATTGTGCCTGTTCTTCGAGTCGGCTCACCGGAGGCAATGGTGTGCTTCTATAAACCTGTCAGCGTGTTTCTTTGATTTTCAGGGCGGAGGAATAGACTTACATGCGATAGCCCCTTGAAACCAGCTCAACTTCCTGTATGAAAACAACCGATGCCGATGCTGCCGAGTCGAATCCCTGCGAGTTGCTGACAAGAAGTACGGCAGCATCAACAGCCTGGTGTCGCAGGTATTTGAGCCATTGTCGTCTTGCGAAAGCGTAGAATAGAACTCCGAGGACCGGGACCAGAATCAGAAGGACGCCAACTTTCCGCGGGTTTATACCAGACCCTGTTCGCGACCGACTCCATTGTAGTAACCAAACAATCGAAAACGAGGTCGAAGCGGTGACGACTGCGCCCTGAAGACCGAATGTGGTGGAAAGCGAGGGTAACTCTGCTGTTTGGGCGTGTGACGAAACGTCGGCAGCCGAGGTATACGAAGGGGCGCTGTGCTCGTTCAACAACTGCGATGCGACAATAACATAACCAAATTGTTCCAAAAATTGTTGATTGTCACTCCGTCCGATGCGCGAATTCAATACGGACTAGTAAAGTGATATCCAAGTCAGATTTTATACTGGGGAAGGGGTATATGCCAAGACTATTGGAGCCATACTGCACAAGCATCGTAGAATTTGCTGAGAGCTGCGCTCTGGCGTGACGATTTGAGATCCAATGGTTTGGGTAATTTGTTCCGGACACGATCTTGGAATTTTGAAGCTCCTCGAGGGGCGAACTCTGTCGTTGGGTCTTGAAAATCGTCGCTGTTCTCCCCCTCTTCGATGGGCCAGTTTTCGCCGCGTTCACCCTCCCCTGAAGCACCGAGAACTTGAGTCTCCATATTATAGCCAGCGTCGAATACACAAGACTCACCTTGAAGGTAATCTGCCAAAGGCGAATTCTCGTAGACAAGGGATTCCATGGCCAGCACGCATTCCGTTTTAACAGTTCGTCAGTGAAAGTGGGTGGTGGTGGTAGTGGTGATGCAATCGGTTGCACAAGGGTCACGGGTACGGTCAGTCAATCGAAATCGGAAACGTGTCGAGCAATGTAGACAGAACAAGAATATACTGGCTATCAAGAGACCATATCGCAGATCCCAACGGCTTGGATTAATTTAGGCAGAAGAAATGGAGGGCATTCGATTGGACTCTATCGTTGTAGGGAGTGGCAGTGTTTGTGTGGCACGCGATGTTGGCGCAGCAGCGGCAGCACAGGAGAACGTAATAATACGGATACGGAGCAAGGGCACGGGGGAATAGTAATAACAAACGATATTAATGCAGGATAATATAACAACCCCTGACGGATAACACGATAGAACTCTGGACTCAGGGCGAAACAAAGCGCAGTGTGCCACGTTGGATGATCCGCCCGTGTGTCTGGGGAAGGGGAGGTTTGGCTTGCGAGTGATCGAATCGGAGTTCGAGTCACGAGAAGCCATTCTTTTCGACGTGCTGCAGTGGCGCCCCACTCTGCCAGGAACACCACTTCGTCCGTCTTTGTGCATACATAAGTTCTACTATTTCAAGCCTGATGCGGAATTATGTACGACTGCGAGATGCTGGCAAGTGCATCTGAGCTCCAGGTAGTTAGCATAACAGCCTAACAGACTCAACCTGCCGAGGCAAGCTGCTCGCCGCACCGGCTGATCTCTAACCGCGGAGGAACCGAGGATCCATACGGAGTAAGATCAAAGGTAAACTTTTCTTATTTTGAGGTAGCTCATATTCATGGCTAAACTACATCACAGTGTCCTCATCGCTCAATCTTCTAGCAATCTGGCTTCAACCGTTCGCGGGCAAACTCTCACAGCAAGATCCCGTGTCCGGCGATCACCTTACTACATGCTCACAAGAAGATCTTCCAAAAAAAATCCATCATACAGAGCAACACCATCAGATATCAAAGCAACAGTGAGATTAGAATGGGCTTTCGGCATATTGCGGTCTGAATAATCGAACTCCTTCTCAAGCGCAGGAATAAGTACTACCAACCTGAGCCATGGCGTTTCGGAGATCAGCCCTAGACGATCTTCTCCACCGTCCGGAGCAAACAAGCGCCTGGGAACGATTTTTCTCGTCTCCCGTGAAATTTCTAGCGGGGAATTTGTACCGTCTTCTGGAAAATTCCTGTTTAGGTGACTACGACTCGACAGGAATACGTGTCGTTTGTGTGTCTGATACTCATAATACACAGCCCGCGTTGCCAGATGGTGATGTCCTTGTCCACGCCGGCGATCTCACACAGTCAGGGTCTCTAGAGGAGCTCAATGCACAGATTGAATGGCTTGACAAGCAACCTCACCGCTACAAAGTCGTCATTGCGGGCAACCATGACCTATGTTTGGATCGGCATTATCGCACCAAAGCTTCAACAAGCAATACCTCTGGGAAAATGCCCGTGAATTGGAAATCCCTCGTTTATTTGCAAAATAATCTCACCACCCTTGATTTCGGTACTCGCCAAGTTAAAGTTTTTGGGAGTCCCTGTACCCCCAAGCATGGAAACTGGGCGTTTGAATACCTACGCACTGGTCCTGATCCTTGGGAGGGGAATATACCAGCAGAAACCGATATTTTAGTGACTCACGGGCCCCCAAGGTCGCATTTAGACCTCGGACACCTAGGATGTCAATATCTCCTTAAAAGCCTTTGGTCGTTGAAGAATAAGCCGTTGTTGCACGTCTTTGGCCATATCCATGGAGGCTATGGTAGAGAGACACTGTTGTGGGATTCATTCCAGGAGACGTATGAGCGAATAATGGACCGCGAGGGTGGCTGTATTAACCTAGTAAAACTGGTCTACTATGCAATGTCCAGGGTTCTTGCCTCTCGTGTCTGTCCAAGGGGAATCCGGACCGTGTTGGTAAATGCGGCCACGATAGGCGGGTTGCGCGATGAGAAGAGAAGAGAGCCTATTTGCGTAGAAATATAGTGCAGTGCGGGCTTTCAGATCTGTTGGATATTAAGTGGAATTCCACTAATGGCTTGGTTTGAGGTCTTCTATACTAGTGCCGGCGAAGATTCATCTTGGTATATCACAGGGCTCTATGGGGATCTATTGGCTTGTCTGGCTGACGGTAAAGCTGCAACAGGGCGAGAGACCTCTCTAGATGGCCTCTGGTTGCAAGAATTGCCAATCGGTGCAGATACCATATCAGGGAGCCGGGGGTGCCAGCAAGGCCAGAACATGAGTATCAAGACTAAGGAGCATACATATGTGCAGGAAAAATGCCAACTATGCCACATATCAGACAATTGCAGAGTGTATGTAGACACAAGGTAGCTCTGCAGACCGTAGATATTCTCCGTCATTTCATATCAATTACTGGGAAGTTCAAATAGTACAGATTATCCTGTTAAGAATAAGATATTCCATGTCATGTATCTATAGACAGTACCAAAGCAATCGGTGCCTTGCTGATTTGAATACCGGCGACATCCCATCCAACTAACGCATCCCCCACTCCAAGTCCGCCAACCCTATGGAAACCAGAGGTCTCCGGAACCTCACTAATTAGCAAAGCCCCACAAAGTCCTTTTCAGTTGGGAACACGAAGAAATGACTGACCTGAGGGGAAAAAAAGGTGAAGCGCCATCCCCGTCAGAATAATCGGAATCGAATGATACCATTCCCTCCCCTCCATAAAGGGAAGGGAAACAAGGTATGCTGCGTATTGCACTAAAGTGTTATCACACACAATCTTCGCAACAGCTCTCCCATGGGGAAAACAGGAAGTTTCCTCCCTGCCCCGATGTTTCTGATGCCAATTGCAGGTGTAGATTCACACCAGGCCCTTACGGGCAGTACCGGTTCCGTCTTCCTAAGAAAGGAAGAGAAGGAACGGATTGGTGGGTGAAGATTCCTCCGAATTTCTCATTTGCGAGTGTTCTCAGTCTTTCGTTCAGTGAAGAACTACTCAATCTGAGGACAAGATTTGACTCTTGTCGTTTGTAGCAAAGAAACGCAGCATTGACGGGGATGGCGCTTGAAGAAGAAGAAGAAAAGAAAAGAGAAATTGTTTCGAGTCACGGTTTTTAAGACGATCAATGTGGGATGGTGCTGCTCACCGCCTTCCTGTTCTGGCGATGGAGGGACAGCTCCCCGGATGATGATGATGACTTGACCAATATCCACAAACATCCAGAGAGCTCTGAAAACTGCTTGATGATTCTATGATTTTCTTGGAATATATTCCATATTATGTTGGATAGTCTAAACATAAACACATCAACAGGGCATCTGCCAACTGTTTACTTCATGCTCCGGTAAAACTTCTCCGCAGTCCAAACCTATTGTCTGGAGTATCTGCCAACAGGGCAGAGGGAGCAGGAAAAAGGCTACTGTCACCTTAACTATACTTGAATAACAGTGATGAAATTATGTTAAGCACATACGCAGATCCTGCCCTAAAGCTTGGTTCATCCTTGGGTTGACCCAGTGGTTCGAGAGAGGCAGGCTGCCGAGCGATGCTTTTATTTTAGCCTGCAATATAGACCAAATGGTGTCCATCTTCGCAACTTCACAAATATACAAAGACTTCTCCTAAAAACGGCCCTGACTTTATCTCTCATGCCCAAAATGTCTCGAGGAACTCGAACAAAAGCAACCCTGAAGAAAGGCTGCAAGATCCTACACTTAAAAGTTTTTCAGGGCGCAACACATGCATGTTCCCCTTGAGCCTCTGCCAAAAATCCTCACACTTCCGACAAAGGTCCTCCGTCGGATCTCCTCATTCTTGCCACTACCGAGCCAAGTCTGTCTGGCTCTGAGCTGTAAGACACTCTATAAGCTATTGGTCCCAGTACTTGAGGCCGATGAGCTGCGTTTCCCTCGGCTACTGTCTAACAAAAAGCTAAAGATATCTTTCAACCAAGGACATCTCCCACGAAACCAACTTCTAATTCAACTTGAAGATAGCAGCTGGGCGTATTGTGGGAAATGTTTGAAACTACACCCCCGTGGAGAATTCCCGGAAAAAGAACTGATGCATTCCCCGTTGGAAAGACAATGCATGGCGAGCGCTGGCATAGTAGACCTATGCCCTTGCATTGCCTTGACAGTTCGCGATCGATTCAACATCATGGAATATCTGACAGGAACAACAAGTGACAAAAGAAGTAGCAGCTTATACGATAGGGAGCTGTTCAAAAGTATCATTGATGAAAAGGGGAAGCGCAGTCTTTTACATGAATGTGCAGCGAATGAAGCCGTTCGAGTCAATATGACACTTTTCATTGCAGATAATAATGAACTAACTGTCTCAAGTCGATACGAGACGCGCAGCAGTACTCTTTCTCCAGAGATGGAACCCGTGTTTCTCTGCTACCATTACACTTTATTGCAATATATATTTGGTCCAGCCATCCGTATAGCCTGTGTCTGGTGCTCTTTACAAGCATCTCGGTTGACTGATCCTGATACCCGAAAGTTTGTAGGTGCGCGAGTCACGCGGGGATTAGAAAAGAGGAAATGGCCTGTTACTGTATTGGGCTGGGGGCTTTGGCATAGCCAATGCCGCAGGGAAGATGATAAATGGTATAGAATTACTTGGTAAGTGCTCTGCCGCTCCCGGAAAGATACTGGACTTACTGACACTGCTTGTCCTAGACTGTCATGTTGTACTTGATGGTTCTGTTATTCTCGAAGCTTGCTGTATCGGGGTTAGCGTTGATGTGGTGACATTGCTGTCGAAGGTGATAATGTTTTGTTTATTCCTGTACTTCTCCCTGTGTTTCGAAGTGATACTTCAATATATGCACGAATCTATGTACAACGATTTCAAGCAAGGGATCCGCGAGGACTTGATGTAACCGTACCGTAAATAACAGTCGACCATGGGGGTATTGGGGGTGATGTATTTGAAACATAGTGCAGGTGTCAACACGGCAACACCCCACAGAAAAGACATCATGGGGTCATTTTCACTTATTTATTGTTTATTATTATGATTTGTTTTTGTTAATTATTCATTTGACAGAAGCTAGTGAGTGGTACTAGTATAGCATGTAATATAGAGAGGCGCAGGGGGGTGAGGGTCGGGATATTGTGGCTTTGGGTGACACAGCCACAGCCACCGACGAGACTCGAGAGATTACATTGATGACTGAACGAGGTAAGAGGTTGACATGGCGATGGAAGGATGATGAATCACCGATGAAAAGACGCAGAAGGATGCTCATCGGACGGGAAATAGCCAATAATTAGCCTGATGGAGACTGTCAACGGCTGGTGCCTTGGGAAATGGATTAGGAATATTCGTCGGAGATGTTTCGATTCACATGTTGACCTACACAGTACAGTGCAGTAGTTGTGCCTGGGCAAGCCATGGATAACTGTACTCGAACAGAGAGACAATCAAAGTTAATGATGCTTCATCCCATGGTTCCCTCACCCTGATTGTAACAGGAAAATGAAGGACAAGGAAAAACCAAGGCTGGACCCCGACGGAATCTGGCAATTTTGGCGTGTCGCGATAAAAATGGATCGGCCCCACTGGCGACACACGACGGTTCAGGAGGATAAACCGTCTTTTTCAGGAACAGAAGCAGTAGACAGAATGATTATCCGCGGTGATCCTGAGAGTATTATGTATTCATAATCAGTATTGTCCCACCCAGGCGGTTTTTTTTTTTTTTTGGTCGAGAACCGAGAATCGTGTTATTCGACCGTGTCTGGCCTTACAGTAAACCCCGGATACCAACAAGACGCAGCATATTTTGGGACGGAGAAAAACCCAACCACCATTGAGAGCGACAAATACCACAGAGTTCAGCCCCAGAGCATATCACTGCTGTGTCTGGCCTTTCTCTTTCACACTTTCACTCTCTCTTTTTCTGGTGTCTCTTGTTCTCGGCCTTTCTTTCGTTTCTTTTTCTTCTGCCCACGCCCATCTTTTTCGCTTCATCTTCTACTCGTGGATCTTCCCTCTCCTATTCCTGTCGAGATCATCCTCATTTAATGACAGACTCAGCCTTACACCCAATTCTGTCCGATTGATCAGCAGTGCGATTCTCCCCGCTCAGAACACGACGTTTCACACGGCTTGGCAGCGAACATCCTCTGCGAGAGAAGAGAAAAAAAAAGAACAAAAGCAGTCTTCTTCCTCCTTACCAGATACGCTCTTTTGCATCATCCCCAACTTCCACCACTCGTTCATTCGGTGTTACTATCAAGAGCCTCTTTGTGCTGTCCTGTGGAGCAGCCGTCCTACCAAAACTACTAACTAAACCCACTTGACTATTCGCCCAGCCCGACAACCTCCTGAGCGTTCAGCTGCCAGAGCCTCAGCCCAAAATTCCGCCTTCTCCTCCCCGTCCTCCCCTCCCGTCGCCAGCGAATATTTCAAGCGTTCTCGCCGCCTTTTCGGTGGTCAAACCGCCATATTGTATTACGAGCACGAACATCCGGCGGACTCGAGCTCCGTTTCGGAGCATCCTTTCGCCAAAATTCATTCCCATAATTCGCGGGCCTCTCTTCTGGGGGGGGTCTTTCGATCCGTCCTTTCGAGGTCCTGGGGGTTTTCGCGCACGAGAAGGTTATACGAATGTCCCGCCGAATTCTGCTCCGCCCAAAATGTATATCCCAAACTCGCTGTGGACGTGGTCTTTTGCGATCATTACCGTTGTTCAAACCATAATTACTCTGGCTCTCGAATGGTACGTTGTTTATCCTCTTGTTTACTTTTACTTTTCTATGTCTATTTTTAGATTCCGATCGCTGATTCAACATGCAGCTATGTATTCGCAAACTTCCAGATCAACCTCAACCCAGCGGCCGACAATATTACTGCCTCCAAAACTATCCCTACCTTCTTGGCACTTTACAGTTTCGGTTTCATATATGAGTTGGTTCTCGTGTACGATGCTCTGCGCATGAAGAACACCATTCAAATCATCGGCTTGTGCGTATGCAATGTTGGACTTTTAGTTTATGGAGCAGTCCAAGTCCAGCAAATCAAAGATGCAGTCAGCGTTTTGACAGATAATAATTCCATCACGGATAACATTTGGGGGGAATCGGAGCCTTTTCTCATCGTCATTCCATGCATCGTGGCTATGGGATCTTTCCTAATGGTCATCGTTGCATGGAAACTCTACGACGAATTTGCATGGACGATCTACAAACATATCAGCGCAGATCTGCGAATGAAGCGCCGATATCTGACGTATCAGGTCCGTACATATCAGTCCAATGTGAGGTTGTCGTATGCTAACCGGCCTGTTAGATTTACATCGCCCTGCTCAAGTTCGATTTCTTCTTCTTCCTCGGATTCACTGTCCAGTTTATTGTCATCATTACAAACAAGCACGATATCGAATTTGCTCTTACTCTCGCCGCTATTCCCGTCACGATCATAATTTTGGTGTGCGCCGCGATCTTTGTACGACGGGAGACTTCGTTTGGAATGATTGTCATTATCGTATGTTCGGACCATTTACCCTGATCGCGATTTACCGCTAACAATTCTCTAGCTTCTCTATTTCGGAGCCATGGCATACTTCCTATTCAAGCTGGTCCGCATGTACCAGCCCTCGAGATACAAGGAATACTTGATGGATCGACGATCACTCACATTCTTCGCGGTTATTACATTGGTGCTCATTGTGATAACCATCGTCAACGCCTGCATGTGCATGCACAACTTCCACAAGGGCTTGAAGCCTCACATCAACAAAAAGAAGGTCGGAAAGGAAGAGGAAAAGACGACCGAGCTCTCCTCCAACATCGCTGGCCAGATGCCAAGCCGAATGATGATCGATTGATCGATTAAACAACCCCGTGTTAATACACACTTTTGGTTATTAAAGTTTAAGATACCTAGCGATGTTGGTTCGTCTGCTTTCCTGATGATTCTTGTTAATTTTATTTCCTTTTCTCATTTGTTTTTCCTTTCCTACCCTCACTCATCCAAAGCGCTGTCAGCGTGATATTTACGACACTATATCCCGTCAGATATACATATCTGTTTATGCCCACTTACGAATGTGCATCTCCTTTTTCATGTACTGTAGCTTGTTACTATAGAAAACTAAATAAGTTCATGAATGGAGCGGATTCTAATCTATCACACAAAACTTCTGAAGTCAATCAACCTGGTGACGATGTCACTTGCATTCGTGTGGCTCGAAACATGGCAAAGATCATTACCCAAAGCTCAAATATTTTCCTAAACTTGATACTTACCTAGTGATCTGATCGTTTCCCCAGATTACGCTCTTGCTTTAAGGCTACCTAAGATTCCTAGATCGCATGCCATGTTTGATACTGGCTTCCTGGCGCTTGGTCGATTCCGGCTCTCTGGCTCAGTTGGGCAATCTGGCTTTTTGGTTCTTATTAGGACTGTCCAGCTCTTTGCCTCGGTCGAATTGGCTATTTGGCTCTAGTTTGAGTGTTTACATAGGTAGGTGGGTGATCAAATGAATGGCCCCTTTCGTATTAAGAAAGGGGGATGATGCTGGTACCTGTGAATAAATTCTGATTTAAAAGAACTGACAGATTGCTTAAAAGTCCCAAGTACATAATCTTAAGAGCGCCTATGATGTATGGATGATAAAAAAGCGACTTCTACAGAACTACTATCGGGGTGGATAAGAATAAGGCCCGGTTACTATATCCATCTCCATACAAAGAACCAACCTCCCTGATATATCGCACAAAAGAATTCTTGCCAATTGAATAGGATAGTTCCATATAATTACAACAACATTCGAATTACTTTGTTTCTCAATGATAAATACGCATAGATTACAATTATCACAGTTCACGTGAGAAAAACGAGTGTTGATTGGCCCAAATAAGCCGGGGTAACTCGATGTGACAATACGTGACCATACCGAAATCGTGAGCGTGGCCTCTTTCTGGCAACTCGCGACCTCACTTTCTCCTCCGCCAGCACAGCTCATCTCTCTCAACGCAGCCAACTCCTTTCGTTCTACCATCTTTTAATTCTTTCTTCTTCTCTTTTTCAATTTGCATTCTCGGTTTTAGCAATTCCTCGGACACTCTTTGTCTCTCTTCCTATACCATCAATCTCATAATGGTGAGTGTTCAATTGATCGTCCCCTGGCGGTCATCTCTTATGGATGCCAATTGTCGCCTTTTGGGAATACGCCATTTTCCCTCTCAATTCAACACAAAAACACCAATCTAACATGGGATTCCAATAGGCCTCTCCTCGCCCTGCCTCCCCTCTCACCTCCGGTGCCGAGTCTGGCCCCGACTCCAAGGCCTCTGGCTCTGGTGCCGGTGCTTCTGGATCTGCCTCTGCCGTCAACCGTCCTTCCTCTCCCACTCCTCCCGGTGGTCCTCGTGCTGCTTTGCGTCGTCGCGCGGCTGCAGACCACAAGGAGTCTCTGCGAAATGCCAGACCTAGCTCTACTCGCTCTGCTGGTGCCGGTGGTTCCTCAGGTACTATGCTCAAGCTGTACACCGACGAGAGCCCCGGTCTCAGAGTTGACCCCGTCGTTGTGCTCGTTCTGAGTCTGGGTTTCATTTTCTCTGTTGTTGGACTGCATGGTGAGTTTTACTTTTGATATGAAGCTAGACTGGATGGAAGCGGTGGCTAATATTTTTCTTCTTCCAGTCATCGCTAAGATCACCCGCAAATTCTCCTCGTAAACGTGAACGCTATTATCTGTCGTCTCGCCTTGTTACCCTGAGAAATCTGTGAAACCACGACCGATAGTATGGAATTGATTTATTTGATGCAAGGCCCGTGGACGAGGACACGCAACGACTTCCTTTTTCTCCTTCACTCTCTCCCTCCGCCCCCTCGACCACCCTTCGAAACTCTCTATACCCCCTTGATCTTTTTTAATGTTCACCGCGCGCGCGCTTTGAATCAACCGAGCAGCGCAGCAGGAACAAACACGCATGCCTATTTTCTTTTTTTAAGATCCTTGCAAATACCGGCAATTTGGAACCTGTCTGCAGAATAGGTTTTGGGAATGCTAAAGTGGCCTTTCTCTTATTTTATTATTGTTGCTTTATGGCAGTGCCTTGTTAGTTGAAAAGAGATGAAAATTCGGAAGAAGATGGATTGTATAATAGTTCGTGCTTTTTCAAACAATACATGTTATCTGATTGATTGTGATATCCGGCTTTTGTGTAGATCTCCGCGGTATAAGCAGATTCTGATGAGATAGACCATGGCGTGTTCTATGATGGTCGACACGTCACATTTCTTGATCCAATGATTGAAATATATACGTAGCGCTATATACATTGGTTGATGACACTCCATACTTCTTTGCTTGTCGTGATTTCATGATCAATTCAGTCTATAGGGCTGGATTATGAAACCTAGGTATTAGAAGTTGAGTATTGTTATTGATGTTTATGATGTCTACGCTTTGACATTAACAATAATATAGATACAATGGTAAAAACAACTGGAATCTTCTGAACCCGAACTAGACTGATGCTTTCACTTCCACGGGTGTATCAATGTCAGTTCCCACTGGACCCTCCGTACCTCCATTACTTGTCTTTAGGGTTTTGGCGAGAAGTGTAGAGAGGCGTTCGTGATTGAAGAGCATAATTATCTCCTTCACCGAAGGTTCTAGGCGTGATACGAGTAGTTTCTGATATTTTTTCTCAAGCTCCGCGTATTCTTCTTTCAGCCGTCCGCAAGTTTCTTCAAGAGCACTATGGGCGGATCTCATCTCCACCAGCTCCATGTTCATGTTTGGGAGGTTTAAACGTTCAGGCTTCGAATTTGGGATACTTGTAGTCATCATTGGCATGTTTTCTGGGTTGCTCTCTTGGGGAGTATTGGTCTGCTGAGCTGTGGCATTTGGTGCAGATGATGGCTGAGTTTCCGCTGTAGACTCGGCATCCTGAGAGCAGTCAGTGCTTCCGGTAGGAGATTTTGGTTGTTGAGTGTGACATTGGTGTTGAAAATTGTGGTCCTTTCGTTTTCAAAACTTGGGGAATTTCTTTCTCCAGTCTTTGAATGCAGTACCACACACCGGATAGTCACAAGAATTGATAGAAGTGATAACAAATGTTGTAGTTCCATGATGAGTTTATTTTCAAAGATATTAGAAAAGGACAATGTTTGGAAGTAAAGCGTGTGATAGACTGCTGAACATGTTGTAAAATAAAATTTCGAGCGTTATTCTATACATATGAAAATATTTTGGATATCTTCTATGTTCTTTTCTCAGTAAACATAGACAGTAGATGGCAGGTGCCAACCTTGAAACTGGCCATACCGTTGTTGTTTGGGTGAGTATAGTTTACTATCCAGATTGACATCTTATTAGTATATAAACCAGATGTCACGTGCTTTAGACATCATAAATATTCAATTAATCAAGTGACTGAGTGCTTAATAAAACAGCTATTCAATAGAGGTAGTTACTGTAGGTACGCTCCGTATGCTTTTGGTGGTCACCAGCCAATATGCATACTAGGTAAGCAGGCTGTCCCCCGGTATCTAGTATTACTTATTATACAAATGAAGATAACTAAATCATGACAGAGTCGAATTACAAGACGATGACCATAAACAATTACCTATCCTTGAGTGAAAAAAGGACAGGGAATCGATCCCTCATGTCTTGGCTGGATATTGGAAGCGCTGATCAACCGACAAGCAACAAGCGAAAGGGAATAAGGGCCTCAAGACATAAACCATTACTCGAAACCAGCAGGTAAACAAGACTTATCAAGAACTGAAACGGGCCCTGCCGATGCTTGAACGTTGTTTATCTTGTGCTTCTCTATCTGCGGAACGTCTTATCTCGGCCTCGCAGCGGAGCCAATCATCCGCCGCTGTTGTTGTGCTCTTTGATAAGAAGCGATCTGCAGTACAACAGCCCACCAATGATGAATGCTGGATTGAATGGTTCTCTTACATTTCCTACCTACCTACTCCGTAGACCACGGTCAGGCTGAACTGGGGTAATCGTGACTACAGGGGAGTTGACTTTCCTCCGTCTGTCAGTCACTGTCATATGCATCCATTACGAAAACCCACTTCCTTATCGACTTTTTGTCAACGGCGCATGCTTCCTATCTACGCCCCAGATCAGATTATCTTCTTTCGAAACATGCGGGTCACCATGATGTCTGCGAGTTCGGAGCTGCAGGGTTTCTCCAGTCTATTTACTCGACTATATCAGTCTAGGGTTGTCCTTCCCCCGGATTTCTGTATCAGACACAATCGGAGATTTTACAAAAAGACCATTCACACGTCCCGTGATTGATTTGGATTTAGACTTGATTGACATTGAGGATAAAGTCTGATTGATTCTTGGTGTTGACCTCTCGGCCTGTATCGATCATGGCCTCTGAAGAGGTCAAGTTTGTTGCGCCTCTGTCGCAGGGGTTTGGATATGGGATTATCATCGGGTTGGGGTTTGCTTTTGCGCTGGTGATGATCTTTATTACTTGGGCTCTCAAAAGGTGTGTGCCTCCTTATGGGATCAGAGGTTCATCGCTCGACCTTGGATTGACAGATTGATAGATACCAACATGAAGTTCAAACATCCGAGATGTTCTCAACGGCTGGAAGATCCGTCAAGTCTGGTCTAGTCGCTGCTGCAGTCGTGAGTAGTTGGACTTGGGCTGCGACTCTTCTGCAATCGACTGCTGTGGCATATAAATATGGTGTTTCGGGTCCATTTTTCTACGCATCAGGTTTGTCATGGAGATATGCAATGTACTGTGGACAGCAGACTGACAATGTGTTACAATAGGCGCATGTGTACAAATCATCCTATTCGCAACCCTAGCCATTGAGCTAAAAAGACGAGCCCCCAATGCGCATACCTTCCTCGAAGCCATTCACGCTCGATACGGACACACAGTCCACGGCGTCTTCATCGTATTCTGCCTCATGACAAACATCCTCGTCACAGCGATGCTGCTCACTGGTGGTTCCGCCGTTCTGACATCCTTGACTGGAGTGCATACAGCTGCAGCCTGTTTCCTCCTCCCCATCGGTGTGGTACTTTATACTCTCTTCGGTGGTATCAAGGCTACGTTTATCACGGATTATATGCATACAGTGGTCATTATCGTTATTGTTTTCCTCTTTGCGTTTTCTGCTTACGCTACAAATGCGGAACTGGGATCGCCTGGAAAGGTGTATGATGCGTTGGTTGCGGCCTCGAAGCGTCATCCCGTTGATGGAAATGCTGAGGGGAGCTATCTTACTATGAGATCGAGAGAGGGTGGAATTTTCTGGATTATTAACCTTATTGGTAAGTCACACTGATTGCTTGATTCAATCTTAAACTGTACACTAATATGGTTTCAGGTAACTTTGGTACTGTATTCCTTGATAATGGATACTACAACAAAGGTATGCCTATATGAGGCCCTATAAACTGTCCTGTATATATGCTTACTCTACTTTAGCTATCGCCGCAAGCCCAGTCCACGCTTTCCCTGGATATGTTATTGGAGGTCTCTGCTGGTTCGCCATTCCCTGGCTTTGTGCCAGCACCATGGGAATATCAGCACTGGCCTTGGAAGGCTCGCAACGTATGAGCGCAGACGACGTTACCGCTGGACTTGTGCTGCCATTCGCTGCAGTCAAGCTACTAGGCTATAGCGGAGCCGTCGCCACAACGCTCATGATCTTCATGGCTGTCACATCAGCTTTCTCCGCCCAGCTGATCGCCGTCTCTTCGATCTTCACCTATGACATCTACCAAGCCTACATCGACCCATCTGCCAAGGGCAAGAAGCTTGTCTGGGTCTCCCACATGTCTTGTGTTGTTTACGCGATAATCATGGCTGGGTTTGCGACGGGATTGTTCTATGCTGGAATCGGCATGGGATATCTTTACCTTCTCATGGGTGTTATTATCTCTTCTGCCGTATTCCCTGGTGCTATGTCTCTTCTTTGGAAGCAACAGAATTGGATTGCCGCTGCTGTTTCTCCTCCTTTGGGTCTTGCCGTGTCACTCATTGCTTGGCTGGTGACTACGAAGAAGCAATATGGTGAATTGACTGTCACGAGCACTGGAGAAAAGTAAGCCCTCTTACTGAATATGCTTTGAACTATCACTAACAACATAAAAGCTACCCCATGCTCGCAGGCAACGTAGCAGCCCTCCTCAGCCCAGTCATCTTCTCCCCCCTCCTAACCTACCTCCTCGGCCCCCAAAACTACGACTACAAATCCATGGCAGCAATCCGCAAAGTCGACGACACCGACGTGGCAGCCGAAGCCCACGTCGACATTGAACTCATCCCCGGAGAAGCAGACCACGCCACATCCGCACAAGCCGAGGAGGAAGAACGCCAACTCAACCGCGCAGCGCTATACTCGCGCACCCTCACCATCGCCATGGTGCTGTGCTTCCTCATCCTCTGGCCGATCCCCATGTATGGCTCTTCGTATGTGTTCAGCAAACAGTTCTACACGGGCTGGGTCGTTGTGGGTATTATTTGGCTTTTCTGTACGACGTTTGGGGTTGTCGTTTTCCCGCTGTATGAAGGAAGAGAGAGTATTATTCGGGTTGCGAGGTTGATGTCGCTTGATTTGATGGGGAAGAAGAAGGCGGCGCTTGATGGGAGGGGGTCGGCTGAGGATACGCCTATGCCTTCGGGTGCTGTGACGCCAATGGAGAAGGTTGGGGAGCAGCCAAAGTAATGTGGTCCAGTCCATTGGTTTATGATGATTTGTCGTTCTGTTTCCTGCTTATACCCCTTCCCTTCTTTAGCCTTGATTATATTAGTCGATAAGATAATGATTTGAAATAGTAATTCTCGCAGTACATCCGTTTTAATTAAAAAGGCTCATCTTAACCCTCGAGGTATCTAGGCAACACAACACAGCAAATAAACAAAAACTGAAAAAAAAAAATACAAAAGTGCAACCAATTAGCTCCCCCTCCTCACTTATACCCATAATTCGGAGGCGGGGCCTGGCCCTGTGCCTGTCCTTGAGGCAGCGCTCCATGCGCATACGCCTGCGGAGGCGGCTGTGGACGACCAGGAACTACACCCGGAGGCGGCCTCGTTTCTGGGGTAATTTCAGGGCGATCGCTATAATGTCTGTTAGTATCGTGCGCACCCACTTTACGAGGTTGGGCATGTTGTAGTGTGGTTAACACGCACCGTAAGACCTGGGTAAAGCGACATGTGTAGCATGTTACTTCCTGGATGGATGTAAGTATATGATATAAACTAGTTAGGTGGTGAGGTGAAGACTGACCTTGTATTTATGCATTGCGAGTGGAATCACAGGCTATAGAAGGGTAAATAGGTAGTTAGATGGCTGAACCTAACATTCTTCTATCCGACGGATAAAGATGAGATGATGCATACCACAAAGCAAACGGTAAAGAAAGGCCTGAATTAATTAGCTTTCGCAACTTGAAAAGAGAAAATAGACAGGAGTAAATACCATCGAGTCACGCAATGCCCATTCCAATTCCCACCTATATATCAATTAGCGGCTTCTCTCAGGTACGTACAAAACAAAAGTAAACAACAGCAACCAATCAACCGATCAGTTAAATGCAAGTAAGTACTTACAATTATAGCAATAAGCTCTAACATGCTCATATCCCTCCAACATGGACGAGAACTCTGTACTAATTAGTTGAGATCATTCTTACCGTACTCTTGACCTATCGTATTAGGTACGGGAGTAGGTCCAAGGTACGAGTGCTCCACTTACCATGAGTTCCGAACGTGATGCAAATGGCCATGGTGGACTAGTTTGGCGCAATCTGAACAGAAGATAGAATGCTGAATATATTAAATGTTTGAGAAGACACGCTTCTGAATGATGCTGGATCGTGTAATGTGTGAAAGAAGGTCGAAGGGGCAAGACAGGCAGCGCTGTTAATTCAGGGCCGTGACGTGTGGCGCTGTGGCTTGGCGCTGGGCTTGGCTTGAGGGCGGACGGCACGTGCTTGGCTGGGGTAAGGTGGCTGTAGGGTTCTGTGTCTAGGTACGAAGTATATGTTGGAGAGATAATGTTGATGAAAGATAGTATATTTGTTGGATTGGCTTGCTGAGCCTAAAGAAAGTGGTGCTTTTCAATTTACAGATGTGGTTCTGTTCTTATGTTTTATGTTGCAAGTGTCGCATGTTAAATATATCTAGAGCAGCCATATACAAGATTTGCTTCAAGACAGCTGAAATTTTGATGAACCAATGTTTTAAATAAATGACTCAGAAAAAAGAAACAAAGATTCGGTTTAAAGTAGTATTGCCGCTAAAAAAGCAAGAATTCATCCAGTGCGAATTGCCGTAATACGTAGATAGGGTGAGTATTCGGGTCCCTCTATCGGATACGGCAATGAAGAGGACCAAGTTTCGCAAGACACAGAGTCCTCCAGCTACTCGAGGCAGCAGATTGGTGTGGCTTCTTCCGAGAGCAGGCCCAGCAGAAGTACAGAGTTGGCCCTCTCGCCCGGATTGTGATGGGTCCACGTAGGTTTATTGGGTCTTGAAGAGGAGAATGGCGCAGTGACCGAGGTAGAAGTAAATGAAGTGTTTGGTCTCTGCAACGAACGGTATTAGCAGCCCCTCAAGACAAACTTGTATTTCCAACACTCACCATGTGTGACGAAGCTGCCAAAGTTCCGCCCCACCACGCAATGCCATGTTGCGCCCTTGCGCGAATCGAACTGCGATGAATGTGAGTAACGATAAGCCGGTCGATTGGTGAGGATTGCTGACTTCTCTCTTAATGTACTGGGCGATATCCTGAACACAGCCAACTTGTCAGCCAATTTACAGCGCATAAGATCATAAGAAACCGACCTTTTCAATGTGGTACTTGTCCATCGCCTCAATCGCTAAGAAATTAGCCACTATCAACCCCCTGAGTCGACAGAGGGTCCATACCAAGTTCGATAGCCTCTTGCTGCATATCATCCGTCTGTTACATCGTGAGTATTCTGACACTGAATCGCTGCAGCAGAACACCATACCATATCGACGGACTTAATCTGCGCTAAACGTCATTCTTTTAGCCGATTTCGTTACACAGTCATTCCTGCCCGATGCTCACCTTCCAGCTTCTCCTTCTTTTCGGCAGCCATGATTGCGTTTGTTGAGGAATATGGTAGAGCAAAAAATATTTCAAAATTAATTCCTTCGAAACTCGAGATATAGAAAGCACCTCTTTGCACCGACGTCTGAAATGGTAGACCTTGTCAAGCCATCGTAGATTGCGCGTGCGACGGCATCGCGTTGACGATGGAGCACGGACCAGCGCCCGCTTTCCTCACCGCCTTCGGCACTATAAGGAAGAAAAGAAAAAAATTTCATGGCTTCTTTTTTTTCTTCTTTCCACGGCAATGCCACAAGACACAATGGAGAACACAAGAGTGTTCGTCTCCGGGCTTCCGCCCTCATTCTCTAACGAGCAACTTAAAAAGCACTTTGCATCTCGCTTTCAAGTTACTGATGCTCATGTGCTGTCCAAACGCCGCATTGGCTTTGTCGGCTTCAAAAGCACAGAAGCAGCTAAGCAAGCTGCAGCTTATTTTAACAGGACTTATGTCAAAATGTCTAAGATCTCTGTAGAGATTGCTCGACCGGTATGTCCCCTGCCATTCAATTCTTGTCAATTTTTATCGCCATCGTGCACGCTGACCGGTCAAGATGGTCTTGAAACTGACCAGTATTTTTTAGATCGATTACAAGCCTGTCGAGGATGCTCACCAAGCTGCTTCAAAACATGGCAAGGCATCTAATGCCGATGACTCCTCCAATGCGCTTAAGCGTAAGCGGGATGGGGACGACAAAAAGGACTCCCAACTGCAACAGTATCTTTCTCTGATGCAACATTCGTCTAACACGAAGACGTGGGCCAATGATGAAGATTTGACTAGGCCAACTGAACAACAAACCCCCACAAATGACCGGACCATCGCTGCAGCTGAACCTGCCGAGGAACTCACGCATGCGCAGAAGAAGGCCAGGGTCAACGGGCCAAGGGAAGCTTCAAGTTCAAAGGTTACCGGTGATTCGGCAATGACCCTTGGTGGTGAAGACTCCCGGCCCGAACCGATGGTCGTCGACCAAAGTGGTGCAGATGGTAGTTCTGAGCAACCGGAACAAGATCAATCTGTCGCTGAAGCTGAACCAAAGAGCGACGCTGACTGGCTTCGATCAAAGACCAGTCGTCTTTTGGGTCTCCTTGACGAAGAAGAACAGGCCGAGTTTGCGCAGGAGGCACCCGCCCCGACGGCCGCCCCAGCCAAGCCAGACCCTGAACCCCACAGCCCTGAGAAAGTCGACTCTCAGCCTCAGAACCATGCTGAGGAACCGCAAGAAGCACCCGAAGTTGACGCAAACATTGAACTCATCCGCAGTTCTGCTCGGTTATTCGTGCGGAACTTGTCATATGAGGCAACAGAGGCCGATCTGGAACCTATATTTGTTCCATTTGGAAGGATTGAAGAGGTCAGTAGTTTGCCATTTTCACCCCAGTTCTCTAAATACCCACGTTTCTTTTCGCCCGAACATTGGTTCGTCCATGAGGGCTGCTCGAATGATGATCATCCTGATAGGGACATCAGATGCAAAGCACATGATGTGAACAGGTCAAGAGATTTTAGTAGATGCTTCTTGTTTATCTGAAGAGCAATGAAACGTGTTTACCATCTTGAAATTTATTCACTCATCTCAATATGACTTGATGCTGATGGTTACAGATTCACATCGCTTTCGATACGCGGTCAACAACCAGCAAAGGATTCGCCTACATCCAGTACGTCGACCCTCATGCTGCCATCGAAGCCTACAAAGGCCTGGATGGGAAAAACTTCCAAGGACGTATTTTGCACATTTTGCCGGCCTCTGCGAAGAAAACATACAAGATTGATGACTACGATCTGTCAAAGCTACCCGTCAAAAAGCAGAAGCAGATAAAACGAAAACTCGAAGCTTCTTCGTCTACATTTAGTTGGAACTCGCTTTATATGAATGTGAGTGTTGAAGATCAGCATCAAGCAAAGATCAACGCGCTAACGATTTTATAGGCTGATGCTGTGATGTCCTCAGTGGCGGATCGACTTGGTGTTTCAAAAGCAGAGCTTCTTGATCCCACCTCAGCAGATGCTGCAGTCAAACAAGCACATGCTGAAACGCATGTCATACAAGAAACCAAGGCCTATCTTGCTGCGAATGGTGTCAACATCGATGCATTCAAGCAACGAGAACGTGGAAACACGGCGATCTTGGTAAAAAACTTCTCGTTTGGTGTCAAGATTGATGAACTCAGAAAAATGTTTGAGCAGTACGGTCAACTCACCAGGTTACTAATGCCCCCTAGTGGCACAATAGCGATTGTTGAATTTGCAAGGCCAGACGAAGCACAAAAAGCATTCAAAGGTCTTGCATATCGCAAGCTAGGAGACTCGATTCTCTTCTTAGAAAAAGCGCCCAAGAATCTCTTCGAGGAGGCAGCTGCACCGCTTAGACCTACTCCGGAGACCAAGGCTGTCACACAAGGCTTTTCTACTGCCGATACATTTGCTGCAGACGAACCTGATGAAGGCGTATCGACTGCAACCCTATTCGTAAAGAACCTTGCCTTCTCCACGACTAATGAAAACTTCATTGATGCCTTTCGGCCGCTGGACGGCTTTGTATCTGCCAAAGTCAAAACAAAGCCTGATCCCAAACGGCCTGGGCAAACGCTCAGCATGGGCTTTGGTTTCGTCGACTTTAGAACAAAAGCTCAAGCCCAGGCTGCTGTTGCTGCGATGAATGGCTTCAAACTTGATCAACACGAGTTGGTAATCAGGGCATCTCACAAGGGCGTGGATGTTGCTGAAGAAAGAAGACGCGAAGATAACGCAAAGAAGATTGCGGCAAGGAGAACAAAAATCATCATCAAGAACTTGCCGTTCCAAACCACGAAAAAGGATATCAGGTCACTCTTTGGCGCATATGGGCAACTTCGCTCTGTGCGAGTTCCTCAGAAATTTGACCGGTCCGCTCGTGGGTTTGGTTTTGCTGACTTCGTAAGCGCTCGTGAGGCGGAAAATGCTATGGATGCGCTGAAGAACACACATCTTTTGGGTAGAAAGTTGGTATTGGAATTCGCGAACGCGGAGGCGATCGATCCTGAGCAACAGATTGAACAGATTGAGAAGAAAGTAGGGGAGCAGCTTGACAGGGTCAAACTCCAAAAACTCACAGGAACTGGGCGGAAGAAATTCACTGTAGGGGCCCAGGACGACGAGGAGGCCTAGAGTCCCTTCTCCCTGTTGCTAAAGACAGTCACTGCGATGGTTTTTGATATCATCCCTTGCTTGGTTGATGTCGAAGTAGGTTCCCCAGGTCAACACGTTCCTGTCGCTGTCAGAAGCACGACGTGCATAACGCGTCCTGCACTGCATCCGACCTTATGCACCCTATATCCTAATGAATCTTTTTTTTGGCCATCCCATCATAATGTTTCTTAAGCTAGCAACTCAAGGCGTGCACTTCATCCAAACTTTGGTGCCTTGGATAGGAACCCCTCAAAGTACGGGCGCTCTCTCCTGCCTGACATTCCAAATGGTATCATCTTGACAAGTTATGCATTCCTCCCCCTCTGTTGTTCAACAGCGAGCATTCCTGAAGTGCTCATTGCCACTCTCGCAACCCTCCATCGAATTCTCCGTACCTGCTTGGGCAACGATATTCGATGACCAATTCGTGCAGTAAAATCTCCGAATCGCTGCTCACTGGTTCGTGCTCCCTGGTCACCCCCTTGCAGGTTATCATCCGCTTCCTCTCGTGCCTTTTCCCTGCTCCTGATTTGCTGCGGCAAGGACAGCCACTGTCTTCCTGTCCTCCACAACGACCTCGGACGCGTGAAGTTCAGAAGGTCCCGCCCTGGTGATGGAGGTTACGTTCGAGGGGTGGCCCATCCAAACAAGCAGCGTGCTCGAGCAATGTAGTGCCTTCCCCTCCCCAGGGGAGATGGTTTCTTATAAACACCATGATGTTCGCTCCCACATTCTCTTTCCCAGGTTCTTACATTCTCTTCAAGCATTTGCGTTCTTGGTCGCTGTTTGTGACTGTGTGCTGCGTTCTTTGCCAGGCAGCAAGCATTTTGAAGTCCTCAACAGCTTTCTCTTTGGAATCCGTCATTCTTCCAAGAACTATATTCAAAGTGGTGGACTCCATGGCTACTGACTGGCAATCCGAGTATATCATCTCTCAGAACCAGCCAACTCTAGAAGGTGTTGGAGCTCATTCAAACCGGGCTCTGCGGAACACCTCTGGAAATGCACAGTCATATTCAGACAGCATAGGGAACAGCAACCCCCGGGCCGGGAGGAGCACCTCCAGCATTTGGGTTACAAGTATACTTACCCTCCGGTCCCTTTCAATCCTCAGCCAGTTCCTGCTCCTGTCAGGTACTGTGATCCCCAAACCTACCACCGGCTCCAGCAAAGGAGGATTCGGCGTCAACACTCGGTGGGCCCGAACGCGACTAGCTCTCGGAGAGGAAGGAGTTATCTCAATTCCCAAAAGTATCTGGAGTACCGGGCCCGGCCTCGGCGGGACACTGGCAAGGATGGAGAACCAGTATGGTCGGACCAGCTGGAAGACGCTTTCCAGAAAGGTAAGATCAGTTGAATATGATTATTTTGGGGGAATTCTGTGATAACAAAGAAAAAGCCCTAGAAGCAAACCCCCCAATGGGCAGGAGAAAGTGGTCCGAACGAGGAAAGTCATTTGGTCGAAATGAACTCATTGCCGAGTACATCTTCAATGAGACTGGCAAGAAGAGAAGTAGGAAGCAAGTCTCTAGTCACCTGCAGGTTCTCGACTCTTTCTTGAAAGGTGACCCGGACTGTGAGTTTGATATTCCATCATGATACGCGTAAAAGGGAACGTTAGCTGATAAACAACTTGTAGGGGAAAGACTTGTCCGAGAAGACACAAAAGGTTCGAACAGCCAGCACCAGTCAACTGGGCCAAGATCGAGAAGTTCAATGGACTATCCATTCTCCAGCCACCGCAGCAATCCCGTCCATGCTTCGTTTTCGGATCTCAGGTCAACGCCTTCTTACGCGGGGGCAGAACCACCTTTCGCGATGAATACTTCCATGCACGATACCCGTCTTAACGTGGTCCAGGGCATCAACTTCAACATGTACCTCAGCCCACAGGAAGATGCTCGCGTGGAGTCCGCCTTCCATATGTACACTCGACAGGGAAATCCACAGCGACCTGTTGCACCCCCCAGAGCCCTGGATAGCATCGTGAACTGGCCGGGAACATTTCCCCATCTCAAGGAATTGCTCGACGACACAAACAATTCTCTGGACAGCGACATCATTCTGTTGGAGTCCAACCTCGAATTAGCGAACGAATTTCCCCCGCCGGGCTCAAAAATTGGTGCAAACTTGGAATTAGACTTCAAACATCCGAACACGGGACATGTTCACATGGTCGATCAGATGAAAGACTGGAAATACAGCACCTACCTGTATCAAGGCGGCCAACTAATCGACGAGAGGCATTTCACCCCCGATGAACCAATCACCACTAGAGCCAGGATCTGGTTCAGCCCCGAGTGGTGGGGGGCTCTGTTCAAGGACCTGACGGTAGAGAGACAAAAGTTTGAGAGAAATGGTCAATATCAAGAAGGTTATGAGTATAGCAGAAGATCCTTGGCTCAGCTGTCAGCAGTCCAGGTGATCCGAGCGACACCTAACTCTTCACGACTCTCCGGCCAATACCCGGGGGATAGTTATGAAAAACCAGTTGCTGTTCTACTCTGGAAGTTTCGGCAAACACGACCTCAAGAGGTTGGTACGACCACATGGACACGATTGGTCCCGCCCCCTGCGCGGATTCCGGCAAGCAGCCCACGACCAGCAACTGGAACTGGGTCCCTCTCATTCGACTCGATATTGAGCAGACCGATCCAACCCAGCTACCAACTTCCTCAGCCGCACGAGATTCTTCACCCCAGCAGCACCGCCCATTCACACTGGCCGATGTATGAACCGCCCCAGGAAAACATTCCCACCATGTTTAACACTGCTGAGCCTTTCGACTTGCTGGGCCCGATTTCCAAGCCGGAAGACAACCTTGGTGGTGACAAGCCTGCGGTGACTGCAGTACTAGAATTCCCCAGCTCGCAACCGGAAACTAGCCAGCCGCTCAACATCCACACCTCCAGCGGCGGATCTTCCATGATGAATGTCGTCAACGATCTTTCTTTGCCTCATCCTAATTTCGCGACATCTCCGATAGGCCATGAGACCCAATACATGCCTTCTCAGCATGATGTCAGTTTCCATGACAGCAACAGTGTTCTGAACACTTTCTTTGGACCTGGGGCACACTCTATCAACGAAATCGGCCACAGCGATGCGTCTTGGCCGACAACCACCACCGCTATTCCCAGTGATGTTGGTGACAACTACAGTCACATCCCGTTCCACACTTCTGAACATCAGGTACCAGTATCCAGAGAGATGCCCCAAAGTAACAGCTTCGAAAACTTTTTACCGCCAGATGAATGGATAAAGATTGTGGGCAGCATGCCCGACGACCCTAGCATGCATGGGGCAGGTACCGATCATGCTACTTCTTATGCGGACGCCGGCGCGGTCGAAGCGATTTAAAGAGAAGAGGGAAAAAAGAACCACAAAAAAACCAAGAGAAAAATTGCTACATGTTGTTAATGATAATCGTAATGGGCACAAAAGTGTATTTTAATATCCATTTGTTTCACCAGTTGGGAGTATGGGGACGGAGAATGGGCCGCTTTTACGCCTTATATAAGGGCAAGGAGGATTGCTTTTTTTTTTTTTTTTCTGTCGCATACTATTTTTATTCTCTTTTTATTTTTGCTTCCATTCTATTGAAGTCTCCATATAGTTCGAAATAGCAATCTTGCACTCCATAATTTCTTCAGCCACCGCCAGAACTGCTTCTCGCATGTGTACTCTCTAGCAATGTCCTCTATATCCATTACCTACTACAAGAACCTAAACTTGATGACCTGGTTGACCAATCTTTTTCTCCGTGCCGTTGATGGTTTTCTTGTTCCCACTTTGGTAGAAGATAGCATTTAGCCGAATTTAGCCGGGAGTTTGGATATACAGCCGGCGACGCACACTTTAGCCTCAAGGCAGGCTGAACTCTCCAGACTTTGCCCTCATCCACTGGCCGTCGTGAGGGGCTCATTGGATTGATTGGATTACCAAGCTGGCAGAATGAGCTATTTTCGTGGAGCTCTACCAGACAATTTCCCTTTAAAAGGGTAGGAGTCGGCTTTCAATTTGGGATTAATGTTTTCCTCTTCATCTTAATCTTCTGGTAAGTCTTTTTTGCTTCTTTTGCCCCTCCACAGTAAGACTGAATTTTTTCATTTAAACAGAATTTTTGTAACTCTACAAACCCCTAACTATTCCACAATGGCTGCTCCTACCGTCAAGCTCAACAGCGGATATGACATGCCCCTCGTGGGCTTTGGTCTCTGGAAGGTCAACAACGACACTTGTGCAGACCAAATTTACAACGCCATCAAGGCTGGCTACCGATGCTTCGACGGCGCTTGTGGTATGCAGCGACATCTGCTATAATCTAGTGATGACAAACAAACTAACGTACTATAGACTACGGAAATGAGGTCGAAGCGGGCCAGGGTGTCGCCCGCGCCATCAAGGATGGCATCGTGAAGCGCGAGGAGCTCTTTATCGTCTCGAAGCTCTGGAACAGCTTCCACGACGGCGACCGCGTGGCGCCCATCTGCCGCAAGCAGCTGGCGGACTGGGGCCTTGACTACTTCGACCTGTACATCGTCCACTTCCCTGTCGCATTGAAATACGTCGACCCATCTGTCCGCTACCCTCCCGGCTGGAGCTACGAAAACGACAAGGTGGAATTCAGCACCGCCACTATCCAAGAGACCTGGACCACCATGGAGACACTCGTCGACCAGAAGCTCGCCCGGAGTATCGGTATCAGCAACTTCAGTGCCCAGCTCGTCATGGACCTGTTGCGCTACGCCCGTATTCGTCCTGCCACCCTGCAAATCGAGCACCACCCCTACCTTACACAGACTCGCTTGGTCGACTATGCCCAGAAGCAGGGCATCACCGTGACCGCATACTCGTCGTTTGGACCTCTGAGCTTCCTCGAGCTGGACATGAAGAACGCACAGGAGACTCCCCTCTTGTTCGAGCATGCTACGGTGAAAAATATCGCCGAGAAGCACGGCAAGACTCCGGCCCAGGTTCTGCTGCGCTGGGCTACTCAGCGCAACATTGCTGTTATCCCCAAGAGCAACAACCCTACCCGCCTTGCTCAGAACCTCGATGTCACTGGGTGGAACTTGGAGAGCAGTGAGATTGATTCTATCAGCTCACTGAACAAGAACCTGAGATTCAACGATCCTCTTAACGTAAGTTATTCTTTATTGATTAATGTTGCATGTTCTAACGATTTATAGTACGGTCTCTACGTTCCCATTTTCTAAGCTCCGTCTATACGTCACCCACATATACGACTCGAAAGGTGTTGATACTTGGGTATTAAAAATATTCTAAATGTTTTGTAGCAAATAAATAGCCATGACCTCCAATGAACAAATGATACCAAAATACCCTATAAAGTACCTACCTAGTAGTACCTAGTAGATCTATACTGTCATCCGACCAATCAGATAAAACCCCAAAAAAAGTAGCCCGCCAAGAACCGCTACTTATCCCCAGAACATGTTTTACAACTCCTTCAACTCCTCTTCTTCCTCCCATCTGCATAACTCGCGATTATTCCAAATTCAAAAATGGCGAGCACCCTTGCGCGCATCGCGTCGCAATCGGTCCATATCACGACAAACCCAGGCTCGCGGTCCTTGGGTGAGAGTAAACTGGTTCTAGCTGCGTTGCAGAAATTCGGGGAAGTTGTTACTTTTAGGAATTTACAGGTATGTAAGAACTGGACTACAGTATTATGAAGTCAATTGCCATAAATTTCTTTATCTTATAGCTGTTCTGACAATAAACATAGTACGACACAACCAACAAATCCCCCAAACATAACCGCGCAACCGTCGCCATCTTCGAATCCCCCGACTCGGCCACCCGCGCAATCGAAGCCTCCCCTCTTACAATCCCCATCCCTGAGAATAGCAGCAGTAATAATAACTTCGCTTCCTCCTTCTCTCAATATATCCAGCCCACAGAATCCACATTCAACGTTAATGAAAGACACCGCACCCTAACCTGCACAATCCAACCCTCCCGCCACAACCACGAATCCGCACTCAGACGCAACCCATACCATACCGCCTTCAACATCGACACGAGTACATACCCGTACCAGGATCTGATTAAGAATACGGAGATACCACTGCGGGAGTTGGCGGATGGGATGATGAGTCGGAAGGAGCATATGCCGTTTCGGGTGAAGAGGAAGATTCAGGCGGAGAATGAGCGGTTGGGAGCTACGTCGCTGATGGAGCTTTATCGGGAGGGAATTGCGAAGGCTGAGGGTGAAGGTGAGGAGAAAGTGGAAGCTGAGGGGAGATGATTGATGCTTTTGTGATATGGGTTCTTAATCACCATACATGATACGACTTTGCGAGTTCGTTGTGTGGACGCTGGCTCGATTGGTATTATGGCCATGTCCAGTGGAGTTTACGCCTACACGGTTTCATACATTGGCCTTTGGACTTCGCCGGTAAAAGGAGAGTCCCGAATCTACAGCATCGTGATGAATGCGAGTCGCAAAGCGTCTATCCAATGCCATCCAAGTGGCATCATCTCGGGAATATTCTCGATGAACATTCACTCCGCCTCAGTTGATATCTCGCCCTTCATCACCCCCCCACCCTTCACTGGGAAGAGTGATAGCGCGAAGCTTGTCGGCTGTATATTTCGCAAACTAGAATGCTACCAGGAAGATGATTTCTATACTCATTTATATTTACATAGCAAAGAATACACACTATGAGGCAGCTCCATGACCCTTTCTTATGGCGTATTGACAAAGTCATGAACCTTACTAAAACATTGGACTTCCAGATGCTCTTTCCCTTACACATTCAGGGCAACTAAGCCCTAGGACAGGACGTACTAGAGATGATCTAGAGGTACTCTAGAGGAAGCAAGCCTGTCTTCCGTCAGTATACCTGGTGCTTCAACCAACTCCTCGACCTTAGCTAGCACCAAATCTTCATCAGAAACAGGCTATCATCCCTAATAGATCCTCAATGCCTTCTACCCTCGTTATACCGATGCATTTTCTCGTTGTTATCAGCTAGTGAAAGCCACAGACATTTTCACTTTGTTGTGATTATCGCATGTCTTGCGTTCATCGCCAATATCCTACCAGTAAAAGAATGGACTAAACCTCTGACCCCTTCGATTTCCCCTCGCGAAGCAGCTACACCATCTCAAAATTTAAACATCTTATCAGACAGGTTAAAGGTTTGCAATCCCTAGTGATACAGGCTGTAAAGTCGAGTATAAGAAATCTGATGCTAATTCGCAAATTATAGCCTTGGTCTTTGATGTGACGGTTTCCATTTCTCAAGAAGAAATTCCGAATTGCTGGTGTATGACGTATATTATTGCAATTCCATCAACCTTTTAGCCTGTCTTCTATTGTTCTCACCACCAAAATGGCTTCAGGCACAGAATATGAAACCACCGACAATATGGGGGAACAAGGAATTTGTCAGGGTGTCGAAAGATGACGGGATGAAGATCCCACAAAGGACAAACCCTATGGTTAATCTTTGAGCATTCGAAATAGCTTCGTGTTTATCTACCCTATCCTCTCATACGTTTTCGTGGTTTTCAATAGGACCTGCTGTAGTATTCTTAGGGCATCTCTGGTTCGATTCATGATTCACATTCACACGTCATACATAATTCCAATTACTCTCAGACAACTCGTACATACGTCGCATCAATCTGCGCAATATGCGGTATCGCCAGCCTGACCTTATTCCTATAAACGGCCGGCCCCTTTGTCTGCAGCGGGTTTCCCTCAAAGTAAACCGTCTGCAATTCCTTCTTATCCTTGAGTTCGCGCTCGACCTCGTCAAAGCTTGATAATTGATTGTTTGACCCCCATAGCTCCTCGAGATGCGTTAGGTGGGATAGATGTTCCAGCTTGGAGACTTGGTTGTTGGAGAAATCAAGGACGCGCAGGTTGGTGTTGTTCTCGAGGCCGCTGAGGTCTGTGACGAGGTTGTGGGAGATGTAGAGCTCTTCGAGGTTCTTGAGAGAGGAGAGGCCGGAGATTTTGGTGAGGCGGTTCGATTGGATGGAGATTATTTTGAGGTTGGTGAGACTATCGAGGTTCTGGGGGTTGTCAGTATTTCATCTGATGATCTGATCTGAGATTGGCGACATACCTTCATTTCAACAATCTTATTCTTTCCAAGCCATATCTCCTCCAACGATTTCAAAGTTTCGAGGTTCTCAATTTCCTGCAGAAATTGTCAGCAAATGCCCAAGAACCAGAAGCCAGGAAAACAAGAGCACTCACCCTAATCCTATTCGCGCCTAATTCCAGATTCCTCAATTTATCCAGCCCCTCCAGCCCTTCTATCGTCGATATTTTATTCTGCACAAAATAAAGATCCGTCAGTTTTTTCAGATGCGCAATGTTCTTAATATGCTTGATCTTGTTAAAGCTGAGATCTAAAGTTGTCAGGTTCGTGAACTCGTCGAGACCCTTGATGTGCCCAATGAGGTTATCGTAGAAATCAAGCTCCGTCAGCGTCGGCGCGATATTCGATGGCAGGGCAATTCGCGATATCTGGTTTTGTCGAAGGCATAATCTCTGTGGTAAGATGCTGTTAGTTCTTCGTCTTTTCTGTGCGATGCTGTGTTGCGTCCTTCCGCTTTCACGACATGGGCAAAATGGAGGATGATAACTTACCTGAAGTTTTTGAAACCGTTCCAAATGCAAAGATGGAACAGAACTTATGCGCAAGTGTACAAGATCGATATCCTAAAAGAAATCACCCGTAAGTCCAACTGCACGAATCGGAAAGAAAAAAAGTCACAGCCAGTCTTGGGTAACATACTTCGACATCCGGATCCTCATCCTCGAGTAGATCTACACCAAACAGTCAGGAATCTTCTCGATAAAACCCAAGCCCATCCAATCCATAGAAAATAATCCCCAGCAAAAAAAGCAAACATACCCTCATCGGCCTCAATCTCCTCAACCGGCGGCGCGTCGGGGTCAGAATAATCCGGGTCTTCCAGCGCCTCAGGGTTCGTGATCACGGCACTCGCATTCGCATTTTCCTTGGGTTCGACTCGGAGCTTTCCGTCCCAGCCTTTGCTATCCCTCATTATTGCGGTTGTGGTTTGGTTGATGCGCGTTTCGGGGGGGGCGTTGTTTTTTGTTCGGAGGTGGAGGTGGGAGTGACGGAGGTGCGGTGCGGGGAGCTTTTCACCAGCGCAGCGGATAGAAGATTGGGAACTGGACGGACGAGTATCGAGGTTTGCGGCCAGATGTGTGCGACAAGATGTATATTATTGAATTTGCTCTAGGGTGAATGAGGAGTAGGTGATTAATAGGATTAGTTCATGGTTAGTTAATTAGGTCCCAGGCACCTTCCATATCTGCAACTTAGGAAGAAACAAGATACACCCCCAAACATCCACCATAATGTTTTTTACCCTGATGTGGCACTCTTCTTCTAATCCCCAAGTATCTCTTTTCCTTCACAATCAAGATCTATTCAATCAAACTTTCTGCATAATCAAGTTGTTTTTAGCATCCCCTTCAGCATTGCCTTCTAGTTGACATGCGTTTTTAAGAGATCCTGGGTATTCTCTCCATCTTCACTACCATCCTATGTCATGCACTTCCATTGAAAAAAATGGGCTGCTCCATTGGGACCTCGTGTGTCTCGACCCCCGAATTACTATTCGGATCATCAACTTTTTCTTAAATTATGTCGATCACAACGTCACTTACGCTATACCGATGTGGAGATGGCCAGCAAAGACAAGCCACTTGTACCTCATAATATGAACGAACCTCCAAACCATACCACCCCGAGTACCGCCCCCAACCAAGTTCCGTCTACACACGAAAATGTATGCGAACACGAACAATCTCAGGAAGATTCTAGGGAATCAACTCAAATCTCATTGCAAGCACATCAGGTGCTGATGCGAAGCCATTGTCTCAATACGTAACTCTCCAAATCGATATCAATAACTTTTTCCTTGAGGGCAAAGCGGATGTGACCTGCCTGTGCGCCCCATGGTGCCTAAATCCGACCTTTGACCCTTCAACCCAGCCATGCCAGCCATGTCCCGTATGTTTAAAGTGCCCACACCAAGCGGCGAAGATCTCACAATTACCTTGCACGATCCATCCATCACCGCCGATAACCTGAGTATGAAAACCTGGGTATCCTCCTACCTCCTCTCTCATTGCCTCCATAGTCTTGTCGAGTCCACATCGCGGCAAGTTCCCTCCGAAGCAACCTCTCCCAAGGCCGAGAAGACAATGTGAGCGCTGGAGCTGGGTTCAGGAACGGGACTCGTAGGACCCACCTTGTTTAACGATACAACAGCTGCCTCGATGATTGTCTCAGTGAGATTGGAATAGCAGTGCAGATACTGTTGACCTCTAGATAGACGAGAAGACCCTATGCAGCTTTACTGTTACCAACTGCAAGAGTGATAATCTAGGCTAATTGCCAGTGTATAAGGTAGTTGCCAGATAACAATGAAGCACCTTTATTCGTTCACTATAAGGACCATAGTTTGAGCAAATTTACATTTTTAACGGACGATTGGTTGATATTTCGGCTAGTAAAACAAGATGCTGATTCTGAATGCGAACGCTTTTATGTACAGCACGAGCGCCACAGCTGATGAAGTACATATACATTGCAACAATAATCAAGAGTGCCAAATCAGTAGAAAGGAAGAACTATGAGAAGTGCCAGGAACAGTAGGGGGGTGTCCAAAGAAAACAAATCATGTCAGAAAAAGACGCTTGGTCTTGGTGATGATCACAGATTCAAGGAGTATGAAATGAGACAGTAGTTGTATCACGCCTCTGTGGGGCGATTAAATAAGAGGGAGAAAAGAGAGAAAAGAAAAGGGGGGAGAGAGAGAATGTAAGCAGTGGAGCGTATACATGAGATCAGCGCAATATTAGCTGATGGCCAGACAGACGCCTGCAGAATGCAAAGGGGGATCACGAGACAATAATGGGAGAAAAACAGTGAAATAAAACGAAATCAAAAGGAGAAATGAGAAAGGCAAGGAAAGAGGTATCAGCTCGCTCGGAGCACAGGAAAATGGTCACAATCAATAAAACAGCCGATGCACTGCAAGGGGAATCAAACACAACATTGGAGCCGACTCTGAGATGTCAAGAAATGCAACAAATACATCCTGGGACTGTCTCCAAATTTATACACTTCGACACGGCTTGCTTCTAATCCACGCTTCTCTTATGTGATGAAACGGGAAGATGGCAACGCAGAGTCGAAGTTGTCGGTGTATGGTTAAACAAAAGCGCAAAGGGCAAATAAAACAAAAAAATCAGGCAGAATCTTGCTCTTTTTTGGTGACATAATGAAACCCTCAAAAACAAAAGAAAAAGGCCAAAATCAAAAACGCTCTAAATGGGAATACCGTGCGAGAAGAGGTATCGAGTACAGACATCACAATGAAATGTCAAGAACCAGACTGACGTCTTTAACTTGGTCACCAGCAAGGTCCTCAAGAACAGGAATCAGATCAAGAAGCTCGTTATCGTGAGCGTCAGAGAACCAGCTGCTGATGGGTATCGCGTGTTGAGGATGGAATATATACGAGGTTGGAGAATTGTCAATGATGATCGTCTCTCGAAGGTCACGGCCAACTTGGGAGAGATCCTATATGCCATTAGTAAGAAATATGTGCTAGAGGATGTTTCGGAAACAAACCTTGACATAGTTTCCTTGGTGGTTGTAGCAGCTGTCCCTGAATAGTCTGTGGTGCACGACGTTGTGGATATCCAATTGATCCAACAAAGGATCACCATACTTGGATACAGATGCAGTGAACACAACCACTTCGTACAGTTCTCCGACCCGCTTCATGAATTGGTCGACACCAGGTCGCTTGATCACGTAAATATTGTGATACTGGCCCTCGATTTCGACGGGGATTGTAAAGTCAGCACGTTCGAGAACCTGTGGCGAAAGTTAGCTAGGAATTTCGCTTGTAGACCTTAAGTAGGAAAGGAATATACCTTGAAGCTACTGTGAACAAGCGTTTCGTCCAGGTCAAGAACAAGGCACTTTCGGTCTTTCAAGTGGGGAACAGCGGGGGGCAGCAGCCAGCCTGGCCCTTCTTCGTGAACGGCAGAAGCTTGCTTCCCCGAAGGAACGATCGGAGGTGGGGGTGGTAGATCAACAGAGAATCTGGTTGCTTCTTCTTCATGTGAAGAGTCTTTTGTCTCCTCTCCGTCGTCGAGTTCGGGCAAGGGTGGTTTCACGACAGCTCCATCGATATCGTCTGAGGGAATTTCCTCTGCTGGGGTTGTACTTGAACCGGCAGCATGCTCATCTAACTTGTGGGCAGAGTCTTCCTCCGCGAAAGATGCAGCTACCGGGGGAAGGACCGGGGCATTCTGTGAAATTTTCGAGGGTTGTTCTTCAATGTGGTTGTTCTGAGAAGAAGCCTGGATATTGTCGGATCCAGGCTGACCGGGGGGCGGAGGCAGCGCCGTCCAACTGCGAGCCTTGTTCCGGGGGGGCTAGACTTTTCGTCAATCTGGGATTGAGGTTTGTCCGATGTAAGAGTCGAGTTGGGCTTCTCCTCTCCGTAGTAGTTTGGCTCCTTGGACTCTGCCGTGCTCGAGTCACCGGCAGCAACGTCTGGTTTCTCGGGGGTAGACTGTCTATTCGAGGTCGATGGCCGTTTCACAGCTCTCTTTGGCGGGACAGAAGGATCTTCGGCATCGACGTTCGAGGACGAGCAACAGCTTAAGAAAGCAAAGAATTTGGATGAAACCTTGCCCTTCTTTTCGGACTTCGAGTCCTGCAAGTCGGAGGCCGCCGCCGATTTCTGCTCCTCCCCGTTGGGCGCATCTTGGTTCTGTCGCCGAGACCTCCTGCTGCTTCCACGACTCCTATCCCTCCGCCCCTTTAGCAAGCTTCTCTTCGAACCTCGAAGTGTGTTTTCGGAGTCATCGTGAGAGGCTTCCTGGGCATTGTCCAATGTCGATTGCTTGTCGGCTTTCAAAGAGGATCGCGATGGGATGGGTAGGAGAAAATGGTGTTTCTTCGCAGGGTCGGCCGAGTCTGCAGCTGCAGAAGCGCCTTCGGGAGACTGGGCAGATGCGGATGATGGTGCAAGCTCGGAAGATTCTAAACGCGACGCATCATTGCCACCAGCATGGCCTTGAGGCGAAGATTCAGGGTCTAATAAGAGAACATCATTTAGTAAACCAGAAATTTACAAAGAATGAAACATAAGGGCTGTAATTGGGCAGACTCACTTGACTCTTGATGAGTCGATGCGATAGGCATGGATGCTTCTCCAGTAGTTGTCGGAGCAGACGGGGAGTAATCACGCTCCGGGCTCCCTCCAAGCATTGGGGGTAGCGGGGCGATTATCGCGAAAACAAGAAGAACAGATTCAGGAAGAAGAGGATTGAAATGCGATGTGCACGTCAGAACACACGCTCGACAACCACCAGGGTGTTGTTTCCGCCGAGAGGTGAGAGGCGGCTGAAAGGTGAAAGGCTCGCCTCCTGGATAAGTAGGTCAAGTAGTGCTTAGCTCTCTCGGGCCACCGCCTTAAATGAGGCTAGTGCACAGCACCAAAGCTCGTCAATAGCGATTCCGCCCTTGTAGTTCCTAGCAACGGGAGGGTCAAGAGAAGAGCATATGCGACAACAGGCCGAAGGAGAATCGAAGAGGGTAATGAGGGTTGAAGACGATCACGGTCGGGGTAAGGTAGAGAGATGGGTTGGAAGTAGCAGAGGGCAAGTCGGGGATGTCACGTGGTAAACAGGGTTGTTCCTCGAACTCGAAGATGATTGGCCGATGGGGAAGATGGCCAGTTTTGCCCTCCAATGCGTGGGAATGCGAAGCAGACGATGCAATGTCAAGGTTGTTGATCTGCGGTGGTGTGTGTATGTACGCTGTGTGTGTGTTGACGATGGAGGGTTTTGTGGTAAGGTAACTTTCTTACGGGCGGGCACTATTTGTCCTGATAACTCTTTTTTTTTTCCTGCTCTTTTTCTGTCGGGCAATGATGCAAGAAGAAATTGGTGGCAGATCTTTCTATATTTCCTGAATGACCAACAGTCCAAGAAATAAGAAAGGGGAGAGAGAAAAGAAAAGAGAGGGGGAAATAACAGACAAGTGAGAGAGAGAAGAGGGAGAGGGAGAGAAACAGAGAGCGCGCGAAACGAGGAAAACGAGGCACGCACCGCTTTGCTCTTACGGACTGTATGGGGGGAAACACAAGCGCAGGTTCTGGACCAAGGGTGCAGGGCTGCAGAAATTGGGGCCGTCAGTAACTGGTATTTTTGGTATTACTGATAGTTTATTATTGAATTGAATATCAAGTTGAGTACGGATTATCTAGGATAGAATGGACGCTGGAGAGGGCAATGCCTTCTGGCGTGGTTATAAGCAGTTGACGCCTAAGGAATCCGGTCTTGTTCGGGTTCTGGTGAAATGAGGCAAGTGAAATTGGGGAGAAACAACAGGGATGGGAAGATGACTGATTCTGATCTGATATGTTTGATTTATAATTGTGCATTTATCAATTGCTCTTGCTAGCCACTATTTCCTATATACTCCTGAGGATATCGCCCAATATCTTTTATACTCCGTAAATATATGGAAAATGGATATGGATGTGATGATACAGGATCTTGAAATCAATACGCCCTTAATTCTCAGATCCTTGACCACGAAATGGGCCCTGCTAACCTCCACTTAGTTAGTAAAAAGTGCTGAACATCGCAATCAGCCAATTATTAAGAGGCATGGCCTTTGCCGTCTCCATCCAGTCGATCGCGTTATCTCCCAGGTTCTTGTCTTCTCGCCCCTGATTGGCCCCGTCCATTTTAGCCGTGAACCAACCCGTGGTCAATCCATTTGAGGATGATGGAGTGTGCCATTTTACATCCTGGTTTTTTAGGGGGCAGGCCGGACATCGTCGGCCGATTACTGTATATCATTCGACCGCCGGGCTTTTTTTTTCTTGTTAATTGCAGGAAAATCACTAGTTTTTGGCTCCAGTCCACAATAGTTCCAATTCATGCTCGAATTGGGTATATGCATCGGTCCAGTATCAATCCTCGGACTAGGTCCGTGCAAACAAGCAGTCTGGGGAAAAAAAGGGAAGGATTGAGTTGACTAGATAATCATCATGCAACCACCACAGGAATAAGTATGCGGCTATCCCTGATTGCCAACTGTAGTATGTACAAGTCAGGATCCGGGTTACTATGCCACATTGACACATACCAATAATCTCCCAAGGTATCTGGATGTGGGGGCCATGGCGGACTTACATTACATGGGTCAGGATTATCTGAATGTCAGGGCGCTTATTTTCGAATGCTATTACGGAGTATGTAAGACAAATAAAATAATAATAAAATTACCACAGCACTAATATTCATACCGGTTACCAGCCTAATTGAGCTTTTCCCTCTACGTCCTAGGACGATGTACAATGCATGATCAAGGCAACTGGGCGCTTACACGGGGGACAGGGCGCACAGCATCCGTGAAGCCAATGAAGGATTTGCGGCAAACATGCCTCGTGCAGGTTGAAGATTCTTGGATGTTGGTGATTTGAGCGAGAGGCATCCACTCGACAGGGTTCAGTATTATCTACTACCTAGACCGGTTAGTGTGAAAGTGTCTATAGTCATGCTATGTCTGTATGACTGTGTTTTATGACTCTATTACTGTGTACGGAGTAGTATGGTTTCTATTTCTTCTTTTTATGTATGCCTTGGGTATCAACGACCGTTGGGTGAAGTAGGCAATAGTCCATGCTTCATATGGCATGATTCTATATTTTGCTGTCGGTTATACTCCGAGTGGATACCATAAAGTGTTTCGAGACACCCAAGTCTTGAGTAGCCCATATTCTCATTATTTTCTAGATGATATTCACATATACCCTCCAAATCTACCCTACTTCTTGTATCGTGCCCTTGGCAAATAATGGTGTGTCCCCTGCGACTGTAAGGTCACTAAGGTGGACAATCAAAGCGGAGATGATGTCACACGTCATACCGGGGATGATCCGGAGATGATTTCTCGTAGCTGGAGAACAAATATATAGCAATGTTGATACGGGAGACAATACTCCGTATATGAAAATCTGATATGGACCTTTTGGAGTCCTGGTGCTATATATAAGATGTCCTGGGGTTGTGTATGCTAGTAACAACGGGGTTTGGGGTATTGGGGATAACTAGAAACAAACTCGAGATATCGAGAGTATTTAGACTCACTGCCTGAAGCTCAAAGCAGTCACTTGAGCAACAAAGGCTCTCACCTACCAACAGAATAACGTCATGCTAACCATAGAGCAATATAATTATTGTCCTGGGGTAGTCTGGGGAATGGGATAGTGAGGTCCGGGGACTTGCACGTGAGACGCCGCCACTTCGCCGGTTGGCCCGAGGTTTTCACATGCTACGACGACGCCCATAAGCACAATAATGCGGCCTACTGAGTCGATCGTACGCTGCTAACTATCCTCGTGGCCAAGTTATCACCAACTACCTCACTACTGTTATTCACGAACTCGAAGCCTTCATCTTCATCTCAACGTTTCGCGCCTCACAGCGCCCTCATGGCTCTCGACGCACCTGTCTAAGAATGACAGCTATCTCCGAGGCAGAAGCCGTGTAACAGAGGACGCAATAATATCTCCATAAAGCTCTGGAACATACCAGAAAGCATAATGGCCGCTCAGTCCACGCTTCGGACCCGACAGGATCCCCTCGTTGCGCTATTCGTCTCCTATACCGAACGGTTTCGCTCCCGGATCAAGCGTTCATCCAAGACAGCCAGACTCGTCGCCACGATCGCACTGTTTCTTTCTATCATAGGGAGTGGATATGGAGGTTATAACTGGTTCCGGAAAAGGGCAAGGGATCATGCCCAGGGCAGACGGTTGCTACGCCGGAACTCTGGCATCAGGGGAAAGGATGGATCGCGTACCATTTATGTGCCGTATAAGGGGTCTATGACATCGAAGGTTAAGATAAATCCGACAAAACCTACGACATTCGACGCGCATCGAAGACTGTTTCTCAACCCTCCGGCTGCTGCTCGCGTTGGAGATGTAGAATCTGCGTCTCAGATTCCACCACCGACGACGAAACCGGGGCTGAACCTGGCATTTCTGCACCAGTTTCTCAGCCTCGGTAGTATCATGGTGCCCCGATGGGGTAGTAAAGAAACAGGGCTTTTGATGAGCCATGGTGTGTTCCTATTACTGAGAACATATTTGTCGCTTTTAATCGCTAGATTGGATGGTGAGCTTGTGAGGGATCTCGTTGCGGGCAAAGGACGGGCCTTGACGTGGGGTATCCTTAAATGGTGTGGAATCGGGACTCTTGCCTCCTATACCAACGCCATGATTAAATTCCTCCAGTCAAAGGTGTCCATCGCCTTCCGAACTCGACTTACCAGATACGTTCATGATCTCTATCTCACCGACAATAACAATTACTATAAATTAATGAACTTGGATGGCGGTATTGAACAAGGAGCAGATCAGTTCATCACGCAGGACCTCACGCTTTTCTGCTCGGCATCTGCAGCTCTGTATTCCTCCATGGGAAAACCTTTGGTGGATCTTTTCGTGTTCAATTACCAGCTCTACCGCTCGCTGGGACCTTTGGCTCTGACTGGAATTCTCACCGGTTATTTCAGCACAGCAATCGTCCTGAGGAAGCTGTCACCTCCGTTTGGAAAACTCAAGGCTGTCGAGGGCAAAAGGGAAGGTGACTTTAGAGGTCTGCATTCCAGATTGCTTGCCAACGCTGAAGAGATTTCCTTCTATGGCGGTGCAGATATCGAACGGGTATTCCTTATGAGAAGCTTTAAAGAACTCCAGAGATGGATGGAAGGCATTTACAGTCTCAAGATCCGCTACAACATCTTGGAAGACATCATATTGAAGTATGCTTGGTCCGCCTTTGGCTACCTCATTACTTCCTTGCCTGTTTTCCTCCCTGCCTGGGGAGGTGTAGGTGGCGCCATGGAGTTGGCCGATGCACCTGAGGATACGGGTCGGGAACGGGGCCGTATGAAGGAATTCATCACGAACAAACGCTTGATGCTGTCGCTAGCAGATGCCGGTGGTCGGATGATGTACAGTATCAAGGATATCTCGGAATTGGCAGGATACACCTCGCGGGTGTATACGCTCATCTCAACGCTTCACAGGGTTCATGCCAACGCCTATTACCCTCCTCCTGGATCTCACCCTGAATTATACTCTCTGGCCGATGCACAGGGAACCACCCACAATGGATTTGACGGAGTCCGTCTTGAGCAGGTCCCGATTGCTGCTCCGTCACTCTACCCCCTTGGAGGCGATGAGCTCGTCGAATCTTTATCGTTTATTGTACACTCCGGTGACCACCTCCTCATCTCTGGGTCAAATGGTGTTGGAAAGTCTGCAATCCCTCGAATCATCGCCGGTCTGTGGCCAGTGTACCGGGGTCTGGTCAGTCGACCTAGAGGATTTGGACTCGACGGCATCATGTTCCTTCCCCAGCGCCCCTACCTCAGTGTGGGTACCCTCCGCGATCAAGTTATCTACCCTCACACCGAGGTAGACATGCACGAGAGAGGCGAAACGGACGCCAATCTTCAAAAGGTTCTGGATGATGCCCATCTGGGCTATCTCCCCGCTCGTGAGGGTGGATGGAACTCTCGCAAGGAGTGGAAAGATGTTTTCAGTGGTGGTGAGAAACAGCGAATGGCCATCGCGAGACTGTTATACCACGAACCCCGCTACGCTTTCCTCGACGAGGGAACCTCCGCGGTGTCTTCCGACGTCGAAGGACTGCTCTATGAACGGGCAAAGGAGAAGGGAATAACCTTGATTACGATCTCAACACGCGCGTCTTTGAAGAAATACCACACCTACAACCTCACGCTGGGCCTTGGAGCCGAAGGAGAACAGTGGGAGTTTGAGAGAATAGGCACAGAGAAAGAGAAGATGGGCGTTGAGAAGGAGCTGCAAGAACTGCGCAAGCGGTTGGACAAGGTAGACGAGTGGAAGCAACGCCGAGAGGAGATTGATAAGGAGTTGCATCAGGTCTGGGTTGAGGAGGGTGAAATTTCTCCGCCATCGTATGAGGAGTCTGTATCAGAGGAAGGGCGAGTAGTGGAGGTTGAAACTGAGAACTCTTGAACAATGGTTTAGCAATACTGACGATTAGGGATTTGATGTTGAGATGTATGTACATATATGCTTGACGTAGTCGGAATAGATAATACCAACCGTATGATTTATTTTATTATCTACTTCTGCCCCACTTCATATCTCCAGCAGAGCAATATCTTGATTCTTATCTTTTGCTTATTGTTAGAAATACCCTCATCTTCACGGTTGTATTCGCTCCAGGTCACATGACCCAACCCACCTCAACGACGCGACATACAAAGAAAATAACATCAAAACCACCATCTCCAACCCAACCTCAAAAGAGAGATAGAAAAATACCATTGTTTCCTTCAAGATACCCCTTATAAATTTTTCCCCTTCTCCCCAGCATTCATGCCAGATCCATTAGGGTAAATGGTACATAATCCACACGGCGCCGATCCTTGGGACGACGATACTCAGTGACAGCCAAGTCAGTTTTGAAACTCTGAAACCCAGCCCCGTCTTACATATCTACGTGATGTCCAGCATGCAAGACTCAGAAGAGGACGAAAATTTCATCACAATTCCCATTGATCAGTCGTTTAGTGATGGAGATCAGGAGAGATGGCCTACTGAAGAACGATGGGCGTTGTCAGATGATCGCAGCTGGCGGATATTGCTCGCGAAGCAGTGGTTGGAGGAGATTGGGGCTTATGAACAGGGTGTGTATTACTTTTTTTAAACTCATGCGTTGTTCTTTTATTTTGCTAATTGGAACTTTCTGTCATCCATTACCCGTCTTCGGTTGCTTTGTTTCTTGCTGGTGTCTTTTGCTTTGCTGACTTTGGGTTATCTAAAGGAATGGTGTACTCGCTGGATAAGTTGCCAGAAGGTTACGCATTACTAGACAGACCACGCAAGACGAATCCTGATATGGTAAGTCTGTAAAGCTTGAGTTGGGATCTTCGGGTTTGCTTTTTTTTTTTTTCCTAATCTATCTATCTCTGGTGCAGCGTGACAAGTTTCTTTATGGCCATCCAGTTGGATACTTTCAGTCGACCAAAACATTTTTCCCGCACTTTTATTACTTGATGACAGGTGGGACCTCGCCATGCAAATGTTTTAATTGCGAAAAAGCAGCAAAGAGGAAAGGTCAGTTTACTTCGCAGTATTGCGTACTTGTTCAGTATTAATAAAATCAAACAGATGGTATTGTACGACAGGGCAGACCGCCTGGCAAACCTAACAATAACACTAATAAAAGTCTCATGAGACCGGTCGGGAGACCTCCTGGTAGGCCTGTTGGAAGACCGGTAAAGAAGTCTATCCTTGATAAAGAAGGAACACCCGACGTGTATAAAATGGCCATCATGAAGCTCAGAGCAAATGGGAGTTTGGACCAGGAGATTACAGAACCAGAGAGCATAGATTGGCGAGCAGAGGAAACAAGACTGGAAGAATATTTAGAGAAGCTGAATATGCAGCCTTCCTATGTCCCTCGGGCAGGTGAGATTGTGCTCTGGACGCCTTCTCTCAACGGCGAGTTGGTTTGGAATCCAGAAAAAAAACGCCCGCAGATATACTCTCCCGCTGAAGACCGATGGTTGGGCGACCCAGAATGGCGTGCAGGTGTCATTGGCCAGGCCTCAGACAAAGAAGATACTATTCTCCAAGACCTAGTCGAGACGGCCAGCAAAGACTGGCAGGTTAATTACTCGGGGTTCCGTGTCGAGACCTTTCCAGACCCTCACAGCTCCGATAAGAGCTACTCATTGCATTCCAAGTATGTTCCGTTGAAGTGCATCAAGCCATTCAACGCCTTTGAGCTCTTTTTGCAGGGCACCCCGCGAGAAAAGCTGCATCCATCGATTGAATATGCCTTGACGGTCATGTCTTCATTCAGCCTGCTTGACAGATACCATATCAAAGGCACTTGGCCGGACGCGACGATCTACTGCCGAGGTATCTTTATCGGCGCAGAACTGTTGGTTGTCGGGGATGCCGTTCGCTTGAAGCCAGATCACTACAAAGTAGACAGCTCCCGACCGGCAAATGTAACAGACGTCATGATCATAGATGAGATCCAGCTCCAACTCGTGCAATGTGTTGATGATGCCAAGTCGGAACAACTAGCAGAAAACTATCGAGTCCGCCTCAAAGGCAAAGTTTACACCACCAACTCCCTTCGCGCTTATATGAAAGGAGACAAGATGCAGCCACTGCACGCCTTGACACATGACGAGGTCGTCAGTGCATTCCAACAGGTTGGCATGAGCGGATATGGCGAATGGTACAGTGTTTGTTCAGGCAAAACGGTGGTCATCTCACAAGATATGATTATCGGCCGATGCTATGAACCCGATGCTATGCAGCTGCTATTCGGATCCCTCTCTCTCAGCAACGAACTACCCGGCGTGATAATCGGAAGAGAATACTCACGAAAAACCGACGAACGGATTCCCGAAGGCAAACATTGGTTCTGGGGCGACTACCGGACCCAAACACTAGCGATCGACTCTCTCAACGGAGAAGACGTCGGCCAGTACAGTGAAGCACGTAATCTCAAAATGTGGCGAGCGAACCTCAAAGTCATGGACGGTAACGCAACCCCAGCCGAGCTCCGAGATGCCAGGATCCCTGGCGACATCGGACGACCAGTCATTAAATCGAAATCCACCTTTGCAGAGGTCCGCAAGACCAGCAAACTCGTCGCTACCGGGCTAGGCGGGGATGCGAGCAATGTCGCCAGCTCCGCGGATGAAGGAAGCGCGCGTCCTGCGGATGAAGATTCGGAATCAGAAGACTTTTCTACACCTCTATATGTACGGGGAGGAACAGAAGAGACTGAAGGAGGCGATCACGTCCCTGACAGCGAGCGAGAATCTAAGCGGACGAAGTTTGGCTGATCCGAATATCTCATTAATATCCTTGTTAATTTTCCGTCGATACCTACTACCTGCTATCTACGATCTATTCTTGTTTATATGACTGAGGCGTTTAAATGGACATGGGTTTATAGCGGCTGGTGCGAAACACTTTTTTTTTTTCCCTTCGCTTGATCAATTGATTTGATGGGATTCCATGGCCATGAATTAGATATTCTTACATTTACAAAGGCCAGGGTGTGCGGTTCTTCATCCATTATTTGTATTATAGCTTTCAAAACGAAGACGAGCATGGTATTTGTAAATCTTTTCATTCTTTTCAAGTAGAATGCTTTGCGCCAACTTCAGAAAGCCATCAATAAGTCCTCTCAACCACCCCCCTGGCAAAATCCGCAAATGTCGTGCCCTTCTGCACCTCTTCTCCCAAATTCGGCTGCGTAAAGACAGCAAGTGTATTTCTCGCAATTTTCGCACCCCCAGATACCTTGGCCCCTTTGACAAAATGCGGCACGGCACGGAATTTACCCCGTGTAATGAGTTGCAACGCTTCACCAGTCTGAAAAGCGAGACAATCCTTGGGGATGTTGACTTTGACGATATCGCCTGTTCGAGAGCGGATGTACAGACCCGCTTTGGGGTCGGGGGATTGAGGAAGTTCCGGGAGGGGAGTATGAGTATCGGTATTTGTTGTGGAAAGGGGAGTTGCGGCTTCATCGATGAACATGGCTGATGTGAGACCTGTGAGACAGCCGTGGTCGAGGTGTGTTGCGCACCAGTCGTCGTCGTCGCCTTCTTCCTCCTTTCCTTGGTCTGTTTCCGGCGCAGGAAAGTAATGCAATAACCGCGCTTTGGTAGTCAAACTCGTCCTCACGACATGCTCCAGATAGCCCGGTTTATAGTCATCGATGTTAGCCACTGCATAACGATCACACGCTCTCGCCACGAGGGCAGCAGTATCAATAATCAGCGAACAAAGCTCCTCAACACTCTTCCGGAAAGTCGGGAGATGCTCTGGTGACGGCCAGATATTGTCTGCGGTGTATTCAGAGAAGCCAGGGAATCCGTCAGCGGGAGCGCCTTGGAGCTCTGGGTTCTGGTAAAAGGCGCAGTTGACATAGTAAGAGCCTTTGAGGGTATCGAAGTGGCCGGAGCGGAGGGTTTCTTTGCCACAGGACCAGCCGACGAGGTATTTGGCTTCAGGGCTTGAAAGGGATTCTGTATTTTGTCAGTTTACTGAGTTTGTAGACGTGGATGGATTGCTTACCTAGCTCGTCGTTGGGAAGGGCAGCGAGATAGGAAGCGTTGGAGAGAACCTGAGCGCGAAGTTGCTTGAATTTCGCATCAAGGTCTTTGACGACGATTATTCCCAGAGAAGACGGCCCAAAAGCTTCAGTGAGGGTGTCGAATGAGACAGATCCTGCGGTATGGTTAGCATCATGATATCCATCCTTTTGGAGTGTTGACAGAGTTTTCTTCCTCATACTGGACTCACCATCGATCAGCTCCTGAAGACTCACAGTAACTGCTTGGGTCTGGGATGTGCCGTTCAAACTCATTTCTCAATGACTTCCAGGATGAAATTCTTTCGATTGATAAAGGAAGGAAGATGAATGGATAGCGATAATGTTTGTATACCCCACCTCAAAACCCCTCTTCTTGCCGAGACCACATGTTAACAAGAACTTACATTTCAACTCATTCTTTAGGCTACTATTTATTATAGGTGTTCTAGAGCTATATTATACGCGGGCGTATCTTCAGATCACAGTGATGTGGTATATAATTAAAGAACAGCAGGTTTGGATGGGATAGTAATCTATTTTCCCAGTGTTGTTGATGATATGGAGATAGAAGATTCATTGACATTCGGGGCAGCTCCCTAGATACTATTATACAAATTCACTCAGATCCAATTACAGATAACCATAAAATACAATATCGACACCACTCACCACTCAAGACTCACGCGGCGCCGGGCCACTGAATCCATCATGGCGTCGAGTCACAGACCGCAGATTACCAAACGGCAGTACATCACCGATTCGTTTCGCGCCAGTGAAAAGCATACAGAGTCTGTCAATTCCACAGCCCCAGCCGCCTGTAGCCGGCAACCCCCATTCTAGCGCTTCGAGATAGCTTTCATCAATTTCCTCGGTTTCGTTGGCGGTTTTGCTGAAGCGCACCTGGTCTTCGAATTTGCGTCGCTGCTCGAATGGCGAGTTCTCTTCCTCGTATGTGTTCACTATCTCTTTTCCTTCGATGAAGAGCTCTCCTCGGGCCGCCACGCGCTGCTGGTTGGTTGGGTGGGTGAAGGATTTGGAAAGCGGCGATAGACATTCTGGGGGGTTGATGATGAAGGTTGGATTGACACATTCTGGTTCGAGATAGGTGCCGCAAAGCTCGTCCAGGAGTCGAGGGAGTGTGGGGTTTTCCGGGATGGGGATGGAAAGATCGTTGAATATTTGCTTGACCTGGGCTAGGGCATCTTCAGACTGAAGGTCGGGCAGACTGCGGCCAATCTTCTCTTCGATGCCAGAGGTGAAATCAATCCGTCGGAAAGGAGCTGAAAAGTCCACCTCGGTTGGCTTCAATGTACCATTCTCGTTGTTGAATTGGCGGATATGCTCAGCCATGCCTGAGAGAAGCTTCTCGGTGATTGACATGAGGTCCTCCAAATTTGCATAGGCATGGTAGAATTCGCAAGTCGTGAACTCGGGGTTGTGGGTTTTGTCAATACCTATAGTAGCGATAAATCAGTCTTTCTGTCTCTAAGTATGAGCCGGAGCTTGTTGTACCCACCTTCGTTACGGAATGAAGGGCCAATCTCAAATACCCTGTCAAAACCACCAACCACCATACGCTTCAGCCAGAGTTCTGGGGCAATCCTCAATGACAATTCCCGCTCTGGGAACTCGGTGGCAGATGTGTAAAAAGGACGAGCGATGGCCCCGCCAGCGATGGATCCAACGATTGGAGTGCTAACTTCCATAAACGATTTATCTAAGAAAAATTGGCGAAGATATTGAATGATAGCCGATCGGGCTCTGATGATATCTGCCGTATCTTGATCGGCCAGAAATTGGACATGGCGAGCGTAGGGCGAGTTTTCATGCTCCTTTGCATCGAGAGGGACATCATGGAGACAGGGAGACAGTAACCGAGGCAGCTCAGTTGCCTCAATGGTGAGCTCTCCTCGCCCGGTACGGTGAGGTCTACCTGTTACGGCTATAACATATTGTTCAGCCTGGGAACAAATACAAGCGCATGGCTGAGATACATACAGAAAGCATCGCCGCGACGAAGAAGGCGATAAAGCTTCTTGAAATCCTGGGGCGACACCCCATCCAGTCGGCGCTGGTTGCACATGATCTGGACTTTGTGGCCATCTTGGACAATATCGAAGAATATCAATTTGCTTCCAGCAAGTCTATAGGTACGTATCCTACCTACTGATCTAAGTACAGGGACAACAAGGCCAAGGCCAGAGCATGCTGTGAGACCTACCATTGACGATAACGCTGTCTTCTTCTACTGTTTGATTATCGGCCAGGTGGCTGTAACGAGAACGAAACTCCGCACAGCTCACCGAGCGCTGGTCTGATGCAAGACGAGGATACGGGTCGGCACAAGCATTCTTGACTTCCTGTAACCGATCCTTGAATGCATTTGCCGGAGAGGCTGCAGTACTGCTATCCCTAATCTTTATAGAGGAAAAAAGGGGCTGTTTAAGTAATCTGGGCGTACGGGTTGTACGAGAGATCAACGGTCCTGCACTGAGTTTTTCATTAGCAACTGTACATTCAATGACAATTATTGCGAAATAAAATATGAAAAATTGACAATTGGTATCAGATTGTAATCCATTTATGATCAAACTGCTTGCAAGCAAGCATCACTGCAGCGGTTCTGGTAGATGTAGGGTTGTTCTCATCATGCAATTGGTGGGCAAACAAAAGAAAAAATAAATAAAAAACATCATAAGTTTCTTACCTGGATCGAAGACTTCGCAAGCCCAGCTGTGAAGCCCACCGGGGGCGAATTGATTGCATTGGGATGAGACCAAAACTACGCAGTTCACATCGTGGAAATTGAAAAGAAGAAAGGAAACGAAAAGCCGTCGTGGAGTTGAAAGAAACAGAGGGAGAAAAAATCCAAAGGCGGTGAGCCGCCGAGCTGCTCCCGACTTTCACCTCCGCCCGAATCCATTTGCATTTGCAATAACAACCAGACCTAAAGACCTCCAGCTTCAAAGACCTATCACCCATTTGGGATATCTTCAATTCGTCAGTTCCCATTGTCTAGCGATACCAAAGAAGCCTTGTTTCAATTGCTAATTGCAAAATAGTTACCTTAAACACCAATTCACCCTTCCTAAACCTCCCGGTTTCATTCCGTCATTATGTCTTTCCTCTTCGGCGGTGCCCCCAAGATGTCCTCGGCAGAGAAGATTGCTGCCGCGGAAACTGAAGTCGAGATGATCTCCGATATGTTCAACCGGTGAGCTTCTTGCATATATACAAATTTATGCTTCTTAGAGGCATACATGGCTTCTCGCAGAACAAAACCCGCTGACCTGTCGCGATGTCACTAGCTTGTCCGAGTCCTGCACCAAGAAGTGCATTCCCAACGACTACCGCGAAGGCGACCTGAACAAGGGTGAATCCGTTTGCCTTGACCGCTGCGTTTCCAAGTTCTTCGATGTCAACATCAAGGTCAGCGAGAAGATGCAGGGTGAGGCCGCCCGCAACCAAGGCGGCGGTATGGGCGGATTCATGTAAGGGAAAAAGGAGACAGATACAAGGAAAATAACCTCTTGATTGAGAATGGTCGTGGAGGAGAAAAGGAAGAAAATGATTAACGCCTTTTCGCCGAATAATTGGGTTGCTTGGTCCTTTGGTTATTTGATGCTTCTAACCGACGGAAGCCTACGCTTAATTTTTTTTGTTCTCTGGTAGCCAGCTGGTTTGTTCACGATTATCATGCATTGCACGGTCGAGGCGACACCAGAAACCTATTTGAGATATGTACACTAGAATGGGTATATAGGAGATATTACAAAAGCTTGTTGAAAAGCCAACAAACACATCAGGCTTCTACTTTTGGGCTACCGTCACCATCGTACGTGCTGCCAAATAAAAGAACTCAGTGACAAGCTCCTGTAAAAAGATGCAACTCTAAGCATTTCATTCGAATTCCCAACACCAGAAATCTATTTGCTTGAAGGTATGTACATTAGAATGGGTATATAGATATTACAAAAGCTTGTTGAAAAGCCAATAAACGCAGCATTATTGCGTAGAGAGACCGGCCAATCTGCCAAACCAAGAGAGCCAGGAGGTGCTCTGCTTCTCTTCTTCGCCTTGGATTAGCGCCTGGACTCGTGCTTCTATTTCTATAACATGTCGTTCGAATTCTCCTAGGCCGGATTCGACATCTTCGACTTTAGACCCGAGGACATTAAGCTCGTAGTCCAGCTTTGCGCCCATCAGCTCAACCTTTTTCATGCTGTCCATGCAGTAAGAGTGTTCCTGGGTTAGTAGGTCACTGGACCTCTCACGGAGTTTTTGGTATTCCTCGAGCCGTTCCAAGTATACCGTATTAACTTCCTCGTGGCGGTCGTATAAAATTTGGTTTAGGCCATCAACGGCACCAACTTGCCGTTCGACCCATGGGACTGTGTTTTCACTGAGTTCCAGAATCCTGGAGCTGAAGATACGCGCATCGGAGGCCGCTATGTCTTCATGGGCGATTGCTTCCTCTAAGCTGGCGCCGGCTTTTTCTTGAACGGGCTTCTGACCCTCCAGGCGTTCCCAGCCAAGTACAACTTCTTCGACCGTGCTGAAAGATAGATGCCTAGGCCAATAATTGTCCCTTCGCTGGAAATCATCCCCTAGGCTTAAGTCGGCACAACTCTGCGGTCGGCGCAGCGACATTATAGCCAGCCCCGAAACTTCTTCCCGATCACTTGACACTTCGGATGATCGTGACTTATAGAGCTCCAAATCTTGCTCCTCGTCCTCTGTTCGAGCCGTCAACTCTTTACGTGGCGACTCAGAATCTTTTTGGGGCGCTACAGTGTCGACGACAATTTCCGGTGGTTTTGAATCCGAAGATTTTGGCAAGAGAGTGTTCAATGACGGAACAATTTGCGCTTCTTCATCATGAACTCGTGTTTCGGCATGATTCCCAGTAGCGTTTTCGATGTGGTTGCCAGGCTCGGACAAATTTTTCATGTCTGACGTCTCAGTTTCATCGTCGATGGGAGGAAGATATGCAGCATCGCCAATGAAATCGACGCCGTCCTTCGTCTGCTTGTGGTGATGTGAGCGTAGGTTTGGCAGTCCTACTGCATCTTTGAACCTGCCAAATCCGATTCGCGCATCTGAGACTTTTCCACTGACACCCTTGAGAACCATTCTGCTAAGGTTTTGGTCCTTCTCATCTAGACTAGTCGCGGTCTCAGGTTGTTTCCATGATCGATCCGACCCTTGAAAGGAACGGTCGGTAGCTAGTTCTTCATTAGAGTGTCGTTTTCGACTCGTCCACATATAACCGCCTTGGTCATTTGTGGTGAACATCATCTCTGCGGCTGGCGGCTCACTGGCAAACCCATCGCCAATGCCGCTTTTGCGTGGCTTGCCCAGCCACAACCACTTGGCCCTCGCACCCGTGACCAAGTGCGCAAAGTTGTCGATATCAAGCGTTTCGATATCAGCAATTCCACCCTTTTCTCGGCCCCGCACCATACCCATGACCATTTCACCTCCTTGCCCGCTCAGCTCTGCCATTGTCGACTTAACAGCATCAGTCCAACCCTCTGAATTTGCTGCCTTGGCAGTTACTCGATGTAGCCTTGCCAAGGTGGGCTGATCTAGTCGTCTTGAGCGCTTCAGCTTCTGTGACTTCTGGAAGCTCGAAACTCCTCGTTTGAGGTTAGAGATATCGAACGCGTCTTTCCCGACCGGGGCACCGAAGGCGTGAAGTCGATTTCGAGCACCGAGCAGGGTTCCCAGCAAAGCGGCCACTGTGGTTGGTCCAAGTACGCCATCGCTTGGTTCAATATTATAAAGGTCCATCCCCACGTCTGCCCACCAGTCACCTATCGCTGCCTCGGTTACATCACATAACAAACCGTCCACATACTCTGGAGCAAGCCTGCCAAACATCATCAAAGCCATCTGACATTGTTTGACCAACTCCATGACAGCACTGTATAGGGTTACTCTCTCACTTGTCCGGTAGAGTTGGTAAAATTTAGCTTCAGTAGCTGCTGACGGAGCTTGTAATTTCAAGCCAGCACGACCAGAACAGCATAGCCTTTTCAAGTTCTCATTAACAATGAAATCCTCCCTGTGCCGCTTGATATCACCGCCAGGTACCGGGATAACCGTAAGAGCAGACGGAAACGTGCTCAAGTCAGTGACCATGACAGCCCCCTTTGGCGTCTCTTTCCTCCGGGCATGGCATTTGGTCACCGCGTTGAAGTATAATTTCAGCCTAGGAGACCACAGCGTCTCATCCGTCGGAACGCTCAATACGCCAACCCAAACTGTGTGTGTAGCCTCCCCTGTGAAAGTTGTTATAACGAATGTAGGATGGGTCCTCGAACAAGCCCATTGTTCAACAATGTATATCTCATAGCCCTGTAGTTCTTCACGGCGTTGTAATACGATCGTCGACGGGTCCTCCTCGAGGTATCGGAGGGCGACAGGGTCTGTGAAAACGAGTTTTTGGTGGCCATGTTGAAGGTTAGGTCCTCCATTGGTAGTATTGGGTCCATTGACAACGGGAGAGGGGCTCTCTTTGGGGTTGACCGGCGCTTTCGTATGTTCGTGATTAATCGGCGCAGAAGGCGCAGCCTGTGCGGTTGTCTGCATGAGTGCTGGTAACTTGTAAAGACAGGTAGGCTCTTAAAGCGTATAAGCTTGGAATAAAAGGAACTAGAATCGTAGCCGACCGCTTGCAGATGAGAAAGAAAGCAATAACATTCAAATCCAAAGGCCAAGCTCAGGACGAAAGGGGAAAAAGCGTTAAATCATCGACCCTCCTGGGGTCTTGTTGTACTGGTCGCCAAAGAGAAAGGAACCGGGACATATCCAATGTTGAATGAGTTCCGGGCGAAAGGGGGAGCGAAAGATTGGGGTGTCATGGCATTTTGAGGGCATGTGAAGAGAGGCAAGAACGGTTACAAGTACAGGGTCGAGCCGGCGACGTCACATTGTAACAGATCAGAGCGGTGAGCGGCTATTGGAAGCTGAAACAAGTTTGCTAGTTTACACAGCCAGATGGCAAGAGGTTATTATTAATTGATAGACATCTGTTCATAGCCATCTCCAAGACTATTATTACTATCGAGTCAATCGACCTCAGGGTTGCACGGAGTAATTGTTGACTGAGGCAGAATCCTGCATAATACAGCTGCCTAGTGTCATTAGCCACAACCTTGAATAGCACCGCCACAACGAAGATAGGGGCTGGCATTGTGCCTGAGCAGATCATGTATCAGACATCGTCCTCTTGGAGCAGCTGAACATCCACGATGTCAACAACGCTAGATGAATCGAAATCAGTCTACTGCTAACTACGAGCTGCTACAAACTACAAAAGCATCAAGAATCCCTTCTCTACAGGCCACCAACATGGGCGACAACAGCAGTGAAAAGAAGACTGATGATTCCCAGAGTACTTCTTCCTTGTCACGAAGACAAGATTGCACTCATAGGCTGAGCTTCAAACAAATTTGAAGTCATGGCAACTTTTTTTCAAAAATTCCCAGCCGATCCTAAGACCAACTGGAGCAGTCAACTAGGTAGTTTTCAACTAGCAAAAACATGGTCTCGGATGTCTCCTCACTGACACATGTAAAACCCGTGCACTAGGATGGAGAAAGAAAGAAGAAAAAGTTCGTAAAGGATAGCGGGCGATGGGAGAATTTATACTTACGCCAATACCAAGAAACCGCGCTAGTGGAAGCGAGCCGTCTTCTGGTGGGGCAAAGTCTGGTACGCGGCCTGATTGGCTGAAGTTCACTGAGTGAGACCAATTGATGTCTGAGGCTGTTTCTAAGGCTGGAGCGATTGTCTCGAAAGACGACAGATGGAATGAGCACCAGATATCGATATTGGAGAGACCGGGAAAGCCTTCTGAGCTATGAGCTAGCTACGGAGTGCAAAGGGCATCTTCCAGTCCATATGAAGTACCAACGTAGTATAAAGTCTCTCATCTTGCGATGAAAAGGAGGGGCAGCATGCCACAAGCTCAATCACACGTGACCCATGTCGTAATGTCTCATCGGGGGCATGCGGTGCCGCTCTCCGCTGTCTGCTGATAGCAAGCAGTTTAACCAACACATGCTATTTCAACTGCTTTGTATTCGCTCTGCGGCTTGAGGATTGTACTCGCCTTCGCAGGAAGGCTGAAACACTGGTTGAGGGCTTCCCACATGGCTATCACGATATCGGTTGTGAAGCAGCGGTAATTGTTCAACTCCGCATTCAGTGCCCACCTCACCTCCGTCATCATGGATCTCGTCCAGAAAGAACACGACCGACTTTCCAGGAGGCTGAAAGCCTCGCAAGGTCTTAAAAATGTGCAGACCACAATAGATCTGCTTCAGTCGGCCCGGGAAGCGATTGCATCTGGTTCGTTCACCCCTCTAGATCCGTTTCATGCCTTATCACACACTACATTCTCGAGGTCGATCATTAGACATGGCGCTGACGATGGAAATTGTATAAGACCCTAGCCAAGCATCTATGACTTTAGCGAAGCTTCAGAATCCTGTCAAATCGTCTTTTGATGCCATGAATGACAACCTTAAAGAAACGCATAGCGGCCTTAATAAATACACCAAATCGTTAGATAAGGTAAGTCATTCGTCATCATCATCCATCACTGAAGCTCTATCTATTCGAATATATCTAACTTATTCCAGCTTTTCAAAGACAGACCAATCCCAAGTACCGAGCATGATGCCCTATCATCCCAGCAACATCTTATCGACAGAGCCATCGCGATGCACCTTCTGAGAGAAGGGCAGTTCTCTGTTGCTGCAACATTTCTCTCCGAGATATCAGACAAACCCCGCGGCACAGCGCAAGACACAAATACATCCCCCGCAGATAATGCAGCAACACTCCTTGACATCGAAGAAGTCCCATCGGATGAAGTTCGAAAACAATTCGCCATGATGTACCACATACTGCAAGAGTTGAAGGAGAATAATAATTTGCTACCGGCAATTCAATGGTCGAGGGATAACAAAGAAGCCCTGGAGGCGAGAGGTAGTAATTTGGAATTTGAACTCTGCCGATTACAGTTTGTCTGGCTCTTTCGTGGGGGACACAACTCGCAAACATCCATTTCTACTGGACGGCATGCGGCTTTGGAATATGCCAGGCGCGAATTCCATGTTTTCTTGCCAAGATATTTGAGGGAGATTCAGCAGTTGATGGGAGCAATGGCGTTTTGCCCCAATCTAGAGACTTCCCCATACAAAGCCATTTTTAACAACCCATGGGCTTGGGCCGATGTTGCAAACTCCTTTACACGTGAGTTTTGTTCGCTTCTGGGTCTTTCTGCAGACTCTCCCTTATACATCGCTGCCACTGCTGGTGCGATTGCTCTTCCAACCCTGCTCAAGTTGCAGACTATCATGAAAGCAAAGCGTACAGAATGGACCACGCAACACGAATTACCTGTGAGTATTCCAATCAAGCTCTCGATATTTGCACGGCTAACCCTTCTACTCAGGTCGAAATTCCACTCCCACCGTCTTATTTATTCCACTCTATCTTCGTCTGCCCTGTATCTAAAGAGCAAGCCACGGACGATAACCCCCCAATGATGATGCCCTGCGGTCACGTTATCGCGCAGGAATCTTTGAGGCGACTAGGCAAGGGCAGCCGGTTCAAGTGCCCTTACTGCCCGAGCGAGAGTCACCCCCGGGATGCAAGAAAGGTTGTTTTGTGAGAGGCCGCACGAGCATTGAATTGAGTTGAATACAGCGTTAGTTCGTTGGCGTCGGGACTTGCAATCTTCATACACACTGGGCAATCTTTGATGGAAAATAGCGATGGAACCGGACGAATAAGGTTTCTTTTAGTTTCAGGGTGTTTCGGGTGGTCGGCGTTTTGGGCTGGATACCTACATACTTCCTTTATGCATATACTGTCCTCTCGGGTCTTTGAGCGGTCCAACTTCTCTATACAGGCTATGGAGTAAGCATGTCCATACCATGATTGAGCTTGGTATGAGATAACCCCTTAATCACCACGACTTAGATGAAATGAAACGTGAGTTCAGAAATGCTGTCCTCTATAAGATCCAGCCTCTATATTGTCAACCATATGGGAACGTTGGCTTCTTTTATGTTGCCTACTGCATTCTATCTACACATTTGGCCCATTAAAGACCATTTGGCCAACGCTTTCATATTACTTCCCGGAGTTCGGATGCAATGGTTTGTAGAGCCGAAACTTGATCCTTTTGCAGTGATTTGTGGGGTTCTCTACTAAACCCAACAGTGCGGAGTCGTTCATAGATATATTTTTCTGTTGGCTGCAGAGCTCCTACGACGGGATGATCGAACGTCTCCTCAATAACAAATCCGGTGTCGGCTATCTTGTTGACATGTGAGAAGCAGACATCTGCGAATTGGATCTGCTTTCGGTCTGCCTTTTACAGGGCGTCTGCGACAGCATCTTCGACATCTATTCATTTGGAATAAGGGGATGGTGTTGTCAGATAATCGGGATAAAACCCCCGACGTGATGCACGATACCGCAAGCAAGGCATGCATAGAGCCAATGTATTGGATATATCAGATACGTAGACTCGGAGACGCAGCAAGGCTGACGATAATTTGTAGCTAGGTATGAAACAACTCCCCTGGCCCTGTACCCCTCGCTACAAGTACTACTGTGATTCACCATCAGCATGCATAATGTGTACGGAGTACAACTGTGCATTGAGCAGACACGAGTCATATCTCGCAATCGACAGATCATTTCTGTCTTCCACCTCCATCCGAAATTTCTGCTCTCGATTGAAACCAGAAAAATGACGGATCATCTCTGGCGGGTGGGGCACAATGCAGATCGTCTGCTGATTCGCCACAGTGGCCAACCCTTCAGCCTGTCCTGCACTCTGATTGGCCAATGGCTGTTCCGTGACTGCGCGACGATTTGGCGATGCAAAAAAACCACTTTACGCGTGGATTACCAGTTCCTGCCGTTTGTTACGCGTCCATTTGCGCTCCTCCATCGTGCTTCAGCTCTGCATCGTGTCGAATGCACCTCATGGGATGATTGTGCCGATGGAGGGGAGGGCAGGACATGTATAAAAGCATCCGTGCCTCCCCCGCGGCTTATCGCAGGAGGGCCTCTTTGATGCGATTCATTGCTTGCTTTCTCGTTCACCCCCTTTTGCCCGTATCTGATTTGACTAAGGAATTACTACCTATCTCATGCGTACGACTATTCGTTTTATAAAACAGATTCTTTCGCCTTCCCTTCTTCCCTCCCCCTGAGTCTCTCTTCCCCCTTTTTTCTTTTCCTCTCCCATCGTCTACCATCATTGTAGTTGTGGTCCAGCATAGTCAATCAAGATGTTTTCAACAAGGCGACCAGCGCAACCCCAAACTGAAAGCCTTTCCTCGAAATATGGAGCCAGAAAGTCCACCTCCCGAGTCCGCCGGCCAATTCGAGAGTCGCCCACCCGTTCCAGAGTCTCGGAAAGACGCCAGAAGCCAGATGGAAGGTAAGAATCTGGTAAACGCAAGAACTCGCACAGAATTCATCTAACGTCAATGCGATCATCCAGTTCTCTAGGTTCTGACATGGTCATTTACTTTGCCGTGGGTTCTCAACAACGCCTTTTCGCCGCTCGTTGGAACATGATCCGCGGTGCTCCTCTTTTAGCGACATACTGTCGTGAACAGTCGTCCGGGTTTGGGACTCGCTCCAAACCGATAAATATGCCCGATGAACAGCCGGAAATATTCTCCTGTGTCCTCGAGTACCTCTACACTGGCGATTACTACCCTCGATTGGTGCACGACAAGAGCCGTGAGAATTGGTGGCTGGAAGATTCGAGCATGAGCAAAGATGTCCAGAGCAACGAAGCCACTATATATCATCAAGGAGCTGAGGCTATAATTCTGAAAGACACAGCTGTCTAGTAAGGCTTCTACATATACCCCGTTACGTTGACAAAATTTTGCAGACCCCATAACTAACACCAATTCCTCCAACAGCTGTGCAGCCGAAAAATACGGAATCGAAAACCTCAAGCGTCTATCTCTTCGAAAACAAGGCCTGCATTGCGGTATCCAATGCAGCACAATCCTCACCAGCGCTCGCTACGCTTACGCCAACACCCCTGACACTGAGTCCAAACTGCGTGCCCACTACTTAGCTTTAATCATCCGTAGCAGGTCTACTTTCAAGCGTAGCGGTACGATGCAAATGGAAATGGAGCAGGGTGGTAGGCTGTTCTTCGACCTATTCGTTGCAATGTGCAACCATATGGTTTGTCTCCCGTGCGTGTATCGTGTTCTTATCTTTTACTAACTATACCAACCAGGATGATCTCGACGCTACGTTCAAGGCTCCCCTCGCTGATTGATCAAGTTGTATTATGATGCCAGAGCTTCTGTTGTGGCCCTGGTTAATGATTTTCCTTTCTCAAAACCCCTTTAATCATTGTTGTCTTTGTTTATCCTCTGAGAAATTCTTGTGGATTCAAGAGAAGGCGTTCATTCCAAATGATTTCATCAGGCAGGTCCGCTGTATAGTATTAGTTAAATGCAACATATGACAGAAAGAATCAAATATCTCTTTACTCTATCATAAGAGGTTGGAAGGGCTATGGAACCTAGTAATCTAGAATCTAGAATCTAGAACAGTAGGAACAGCCTCTGTAACCATCGTCGCCTCCCTGGCTATTAGCTCTGCAGAACCAACACTTCTCATGGTGCCACACGAGTCGTATCAAGTATTACACGGAGTCGGACTCGTCGAATCCCAAAGTACGACTCGACTCGACTCGACTCGACTCCTATGGCACGCTGCCACTTCAATTTACTTATGTTGAGTGTCTATGCTATGTTGAGGTCAACTGCATTACCGTAAGGCAATTACTTCAAAGGATTATGGACATGTCAATATTTCTCTATAGTTCAGAATGGCTCCACTCATTTCATCATGAAAATCGTCAAGAGTAGTGCTATATAAGCAAGATCTCCATAATCTTGCTCCGTAGTAAGGACCAGTTCTTGCTTCACAAGCACTGCTCTATGGCCTCGTAGGAATATGATAATCAGTGTATGGTTAGTTGACAAAGCTTGATGTCTCTTGCAGCAGACCAAGCTACACCCAGAGGACACGGAGTTGAGCATAGATGAATGTAGATGCGCAATGCATGGCTGAAAGGACCGACTACTTTCGGCAAAGGTAAACTGCTCGGGTGAGAGGGATCTTCAAGTTCTGCGTATCTTCGTAAATTATTTGGTGATGGTGATGAGGATAAGAGAGTGCGCTTTCAAGGAAGTATTTTAGACGCCTGTTCCTGGGAATGCGGTTCCACCCTTGCTCAAGACAACCATCCCTCGCTCACGAGCGATATAGCCCTTCATAAGTCCCTAATTATATGCATCAGTCACTGGTCTGTTCATCCAAGGTAGTAACCAAGAATAAACAATGTCATCCGGATAGCTCACCTTATATATGAGATTCGACAAAAGACACTCAACCTCATCAATGTCAACACGCGACCTATCGTCTGCATGGGTTCCTATTCTTAATGCTGCTGCAAACTCAGCAACAGGGATTCTTGTTCGCCGAAGTGGTGGTTGGCCGTCCTTGGGCTCTTCAAACCCTCCTGCGATAAACACCTTTCGATACAGATTGCGCAAAGCAATATCGCGTCCTCTTTCAAGAGGCAAGTAGATGCGTTTCTTTACAAATTCTTCCTCCCCAGCAGACATGGCTGTATCAAAGCCAACGAGGTCCCCTTTCCTGATGCAATTGCATAATGGACGGAACAATCCCTCTAGACGGGGAAATTGGGTAAGAAGCTGTTTGCTCGGCAGGGTATGTGTTGTCACAAGGTGGCAGGGCACAAGATAAGTGAGAATCAACCTCCGAGAAAGTCAGTATAAACCGGCAGATAGATCGTGCATTACTGACTCTTTGTTTTTCAGGGCATGTCTGTGGCATAGCCTCCACGCCTCTGCTAGATGTTCTTCTGCCTGTAGATAGCCCCAAGAATTAGCTTCTTTCAAATTAACCGAGGCTTGATATCGTACGTACCTGTGCGTAGTTTTCATCCAAGAAATGAATCACCCCAACATAATACTGGAAGGTGACAATATGAGACTTAGGGAAGGCGCTCAAATCTGGTAGGTCTACTGATGAAGCATTGAGGGCACGGAGTAGGTTTTTCGAAAGGCCAACAGAGCCGATCTGCATATCATGGTTAGAAGATTTCTTCAGGGGGGTATATATCAATCGTACTTTGAAATACGTCTTAAACATCAAATTGGTCGTGTTGTAAATGCCCCATTTGCGCGATTCTTCAATCGGTGCCCTGGATTCGAATTAGAAAGGTCGAGAGGACGATACTAGAAATTTCCTACCTGTCACTGAGACAAAGAGTGAACATCCGGTTAATGATCCGAGCAGTCTCTTCAAGCTTCGCACTCTTCTCAAAATCCGCAACGTCCTCCCCAAAAGAAACCGACTCCTGGGAAGAAAGCTCGGCATCGGCTTTGATCGCGAAGATCCGCAAGTATTTTCCGACAACGTATAGACACGGCACCGTCCATGCCTGAAGCCCGGAGTTCGAATAGCCTCTAATCAAGACATTGACCAGATCCTTCCAAGCATCGAATACTTTGGCCCAGCTACCGCCTCGGGGAGACTCTTCGAATTTGATGATCTCTCCCACGGCCTTCCAATACGACAAGAAGATATCAATCCAGGCATTTTGTTCTTGTTTCGGTAACTTCAGACGATTGGTCAGGAAGAGGGAATCGCGTAGATCGAGATAGACATTTGCGGGGTTGGAGAAGTAGTAAAACGAACGCAATCGATCGGGATGGTCGGCGGGCGCGACCGGCGTGAGAGATGCTGCCAGATGATGACCAGAGCCGACTTTCTGGCCTTGCTTGAAATCGGCGAAGATGGAAGCCATGGTCGGTGGCTGGGAATATTTCTGAGCCGTATCTATCCCGAATGGAGCAGGTGAAAGTCCATGGAAGATCACTGAAGCTGTCAATTGACTTCACCCTCCCCGTCATAATCGCAAACGTATCAAACAAGAAGCCGTGGAGGTGGGGAATGATGTGGCGGTGCAGATGGTCTTATCAGCCCCTGTGGCTGGAGGTCCCGAAGCGGAATGGCGCGAAAATCTGAGGCAAGCCTCCACTCGCTTAGGCGAAGGGCGGCAGCCCTAACTCAACAAGTTCACAAATCCTCAATTCCTGGCGACGAGTCCAACGGCACGGCACACCTTTCTCGAGACTCAACCAACACACCGTCGACAAAAGTAAGCCCTACCCTTGTGATTTTGCGATAATCATTTTATTGAGATAGTTACTGACTTTGATTTTCCAGATGGGTGAGTGACAATTTTTCCCTTTCCAGATTTTGCCCCTTTCGATACGGCTGCGGTGCGTACGTTGCGAACGATGAGCGACACATTACCGGAGGATGAGTTTTGTACGACACTGTCACGAAAAGAGATTTGTCTATGGGAGGAATTGAATGACTGGGAATTTTCGGTTGTCATGAATGGACATGGTGCTGGAGGGATATTTCGCGGGGGAGGGAAAAAAATATCGTCGCATTTGATCAAAAATTCAATGTCCCTACACACGCTCGCAACATCAACTACAACGTGCCGCACGCCGCCTGCATCGAATCAAGCCGCTTTAATCGAAACGGAAACTCATGGCATCTTTGGACAAGTGACTGACTGGAGACTTAATAGGGCGTCTCACCGAGTACCAGGTCATCGGGCGTCATCTGCCCACCGAGGCCAACCCCACGCCCAAGCTGTACCGCATGCGCATCTTTGCGCCCAACACTGTTGTGGCCAAGTCGCGCTTCTGGTACTTCTTGACCCAGCTCCGTAAGGTCAAGAAGGCCAACGGTGAGATCGTCAGCCTCAATGTGGTATGTCTAGCCTGGCAGAAATTCCGGTTACGAAGGAATTTGAAGAAATGGCAACAGCGGCTGACATTTCTATCAACTAGATCAACGAGAAGCGTCCCCTCAAGGTCAAGAACTTCGGTATCTGGATCCGTTACGACTCGCGCTCTGGTACCCACAACATGTACAAGGAGTTCCGTGAGATGAGCAGAACCGACGCCGTTGAGGCTCTCTACCAGGACATGGCTGCCCGTCACCGTGCCCGCTTCGGCTCCATTGCCGTACGTTTTGTCTCCCCCGGAAGATGTCAATGGGACTTGTTATCTAACCATTATATTACGCATAGATCCTCAAGGTTGTTGAGGTCAACGACGCCGAGAGCATCCGCCGCCCCTACATCAAGCAGCTCCTCAGCAAGGACCTCAAGTTCCCTCTGCCTCACCGTGTTGCCAAGCCCGCTGGCAAGAAGATCTTCGCCTACTCGCGGCCGTCTACCTTCGCATAGATGCGAAGTTGTCGGATTGGGGGAAGGAGTGTGCGGATGAATGACTATGTAATGGCCATAGCATGCATGAAGGACACGGATCACGCGGAGAGCATGGCGTGTATCTATAACCCAAACAATGGGAAGGATGGTTTTGATGTCTCTTTAGTCCTCTGCAGCGACCCTTTCAAGTTATATCACACAAAAATATTGGGGTTAACTTTTTTTCAATGTCACGGTTCTGTCAATGTAGCTCATGATGATCATCAACTTAAGTCAATCACGATGTTCTCTTACTTCTTCGAGGCATGGTGCAGTACTGGTGTTATGTTGAGGGGTGATAGCACTAGGTGCAGCGAAGGGAAGCGTACAATAGCTACTGATAAACATGCTGTTGCCAATCAACCAGACACTCCAATACAACATAATCGAAATATCTTGACGCCGAGCTTACGTTGAAATCTACATTTCCAGGACTCATCCGGTTTCACCATTGGTTCTCTCTTTGGCAAACAATCCAGTGGTTCATGTCTGACCTTCGGGTCAATCATCACGCACGACACATATAATGACCGTAAGCCAGTCCTTGAGATTCAGCTTTCATTGAGTTATGTCGGCGTCATTCTGATTATTATTAGGGTGATTAGTTTCAGTTAAGGATATTGACGCTGAGGATACTCAGGATAGCAGATGCTCGCGAAATGACTGTAAAAAGCACAACGCAGCAACAGAGTTGAGAAAGAGTGAGAGCAGGCACTGATAGTGAATCTGTAATTTGAACATTCTAATATTGCCAAAAAAAAACCCTCCTGGACTTTATGGCTGGAAAGTGATCTACATCAGTTCCAAACTTCCCATGTCTTGTCTTCGTATCTCGGTCCATCTACTACTAATTTCTACTATGACTTAGAGCCGTTGAAGTCTAATGCAGAGTTCTGGAAGGTCAACCAGTTACCTATCGAACAGTGTGTAGCAGACACGTGGGATCCCACTGCAGCCAGCACTGAGTCTCCACGGCTAGAGCATCAGATGCTGGGAGCTACATAATCAATTCCGACGGATATTCTGATATCATCGCAACTAATTCTACTACCATGTAAGCCTGTCAATGGCATTGTTGCACACGCGCAGTAATATTTAGCAGGAGTTTGTTTAGTAAGATCCGTCGGAATTCGGGGCTCGTTTACCGGAGCGAAATTGCGTCATGCTCCAAACCGGCCACTCGGACCCCGAAAGCAGCAAGGTTCTCGTGTCGCCCGCCCTCTCCTCTTAAAAGAACCTCTCTTCTTACCGTTCCAGCATCAATTGGCCAACCTACTTGTTCCAATTAGATATATAAAATGTTCTCTCGTCAAGCTTTCAGATGTGCTCAGCCCTTGAGGCAGGTAAGAGCTTCCCCCGTAAATAACTGTGTTTTTTTTTTGTCTGTCAAAGAATCTGCGCTGAACTCATCGCCCACAGAGCTTCCGCAAGTACTCTACTGAGGCCCCCAAGGGCGGCAAGTCCCTCGCTCCCGTCTACATCTCTGTCGGTCTCGCTGGTCTCGGTGTCGGCCTCTGGCGCTACAACTCGGGCACCGCTAATGCAGAACCGAAGGAGCGCCCTCACGTTTTCACCGGTGGTGAGCAGGGATGGGTTGACCTGAAGCTCGCAAACATTGAGGAGCTCAGCCACAACACCAAGAGACTTCGCTTCGAGTTCGAGGACAAGGAGGCAGTTTCCGGTCTGCACGTTGCCTGTAAGTGATCTAATTTTGAGGGCTCGTCTTTCTTTGAAAAAAAAAAAAATCACCAGCTCACAAATTACTTTATAGCTGCTCTCTTGGCCAAGTTCAAGCCCGAGGGCGGCAAGCCTGTCATCCGCCCCTACACTCCCACCAGCGATGAAGGTAATTGATATTTTTTTTCCCCCTGCGTGTCATTTGTGTCGCACCGTACTCATTCATTTTTCAGAGCAACCCGGTTACCTCGAGCTTGTCGTCAAGGCGTACCCCGACGGTGCCATGTCTCAGCACCTTCACAGCATGAACGTGAACCAGCGCCTGGAACTCAAGGGCCCTCTCCCCAAGTATCCTTGGGAGGCTAACAAGCACGACCACATCTGCTTGATTGCTGGTGGCACTGGTATCACCCCTATGTACCAGCTGGCTCGCCAGATCTTCAAGAACCCCGAGGACAAGACCAAGGTTACTCTGGTGTTCGGAAACGTCAAGGAGGAGGACATTCTCCTGAAGAAGGAGCTCCAGGATCTCGAGAACACCTACCCTCGGCGCTTCAAGGCCTTCTACGTCCTCGACCAGCCTCCCGCTGAATGGACTGGTGGCAAGGGCTACATCACCAAGGACCTCCTGAAGACCGTCCTTCCTGAGCCCAAGGAGGAGAACATCAAGCTCTTCGTTTGCGGACCCCCCGGTCTGTACAACGCCATCAGTGGAAACAAGGTCAGCCCCAAGGACCAGGGCGAGCTGACCGGTATCCTGAAGGAGCTTGGTTACAACAAGGACCAGGTCTTCAAGTTCTAAGCTAGAGAGCGATGAAACATTTCTTTTGAGTGTTTAGATAGGGTTGTTACCCCTTGTGTCATTAGAATATATCCTATTTAGCGAACGGGCATATATCCACTGCTATTCGTATACCATCAAATTCCAGTAGACCTAACTGTAGTGAATAGTATGACATACGTAAAAGGGTCGTGGTTTGTTCTGATATATTCTAGGAATAATTTCTCGTTTGATTTGTCTGAAACGATAGCTGTCATCAACAGGAGCTCTGTCGGGGGTCTGGATATATATAGCGGGGTATGATGCGACCACACAGGCACACACACCAAACATTAGTCAAATCCAAATCCATGCAAACGTCAATTTTATACTATTTACGGAGTAGCCAAAGCAACAAATTAATTGGCCATAAGATAGCAGAAAATATACGACCAAACAGCATACTAGAGAAGGCAAGGCTACTGGTAGGCACGGAGTAGTACTTTTACACGATCGCGGGACGCCCCCAGACCCCCAAGTTGGCGGGGTGGTTTGCGATCGATTGCTGGGCTGTGGCGTGGCGTTGGGCTTTGGGGGGGGGTGACCCAGTGGTTGTCCCGGTATGGTTGACGTTTGCGATTTTTAAGCTTGCCTTTTGCTGGAAAGTAAAGGCTAGAGCTACATAGGTGTTTCCTACGATGGCCAAGTGAGACGTAGTTCATTGCAAGTCCTTGTGACTGATATATTATTTGTGGGAAAAGAAAAGAGAGTACAGGGAATGACCAGCCTAATGTACGTACCTTCTGCTGTAGTCGACCAGTATACTGAGTTAGGTGTGATGTGCCTATCAGAAGGAGTGATAAGCTGGTTGATGGGGAGGTGGTATTGCAGCAGGAGGGGTGGCTCTGGATGCTGGCTTGTGAGGCCAATATTTCACCCCCGAACTAGGTAAGCGACGAGGGTTTCAAGAAGTGGTTACGCCGGTTACTAGGGAAGAGGAGAGAAGGATGGCGCCTTTACGGGCGCCTCAGGCGATCTGCCAGCTGCAGTTGTGAGTTAACGTAATGATGGGGGGGGTGTGGGAATGCCCAATTAGGGGGGGCCCCTCTCAGCTACACTAGCGCCCATGCCAGGCCTAGGGACACTTCGGACTGCCCATGAAACCCGCTAGAGAAAAGAGGCAAACCCGTTCAGTTCGTCCCCCCCAAAGGCCTAAGCCCAAAGCAGTGGCCCCGTCTTAGGGCCTTGCCGGCCTCTATGATTTAGTAGGGGATCCCTTAATTATTACCGCCCACCCGCCGCCCGCCGATGAAAATTTTCTTTTTTCCTTCTGTCCATTATTATTTTGTGACCCCTCTTTTTCCTCTCTCCCTCTCGCCTCTTTTCTCCCTACAACCATTCTTCGTTTTTCTCTTATCTTCATTTTACACACAATCGCATCGTCTTTCAATTATCAATCGAGTGTTTCTGTTGCGTCCTGTCGCCATGTCGCGCAAGGACGACTCCAAGCCCAAGGAGGGCCATGTCAGCGTCAATGTTGACGACTTCACCAGAACTCGTGATAACGTAAGTTGATTCGCCTTTCTTTTCGAATTTTCTGCATCTTGACGCAGCATGCTTCTATGTATCATATTCTTCTTGCATCTGGTCATTTTGTATCCTGCTGGGGCTGCCGGTGTTTTCCAGCACCAGCAGCCCCAACGCGTCTGTAAACAAAGCCTACAAGAAGCCTACAAAGCCCCCAGTCCTTCAAAGGAGAATTATGTGCTGCTATTTTATTCCATGAGAATTGCTCTCCTTCAATTCTCGTGCATATTTCCCTGCGCCCCTTTCTCTTTGCGGCTCTTGGGCGCTGTCATTCTGTAAAATTTCGTGTTCCCGGCATGGCGAGGCGCGCTTCATCCCCCAAGCAGCCGGCGGCGCAACGCCAATTCACGCCGGCCCAGCAACTGGTCGCGCGTATTGGCCTTGCTGCCGAATCTACCAATGCTGCTGCTCCTGGAATTCTTGCGCTACCTAATATACCTCCTGGCCAGGTTCAACTAACATGGAACCAGGTCATCATGAGTCTTGCGCAGCTGCAGTCCGCTGTCTCGGACCTGTCGCGTGCTTACATCACCCATGCCAACACCGTCCTGGGCCGCTCCCCTGCCGGTCTCGACATTGGCGGTATCAACGGTATCACCCAGTCGCTGTTTGATAGCGGTTTGTTGGGACTCCGTGCTTCCAGCCCTGGCGCCAAGTCCGAAGCGGGCGGCGACAAGAAGAAGCGCAAGCGTGCTCCTCCGGACCCCAACGCTCCCAAGCGGGCCTTGACTCCTTACTTCCTGTACATGCAGCACAACCGAACCCGCATCGCTGAGGAATTGGGTGGCAACTCGAGACCCAAGGACGTTGCTGATGAGGGAACTCGCCGCTGGGCTGATATGCCCGAGCCCCAGAAAGAGGTATGCACCTGCCGCTATCATATCACTTTGGAGGTTGATAACTAATGATCGTCGATAGGTGTGGAAGAAGCTCTATGCCGACAACCTCGCGGTCTACAAGGAGAAGGTGAAGGCCTACAAGGCTGGCCTTCCCGTCCCTGATGACGAGAATGCGCGCGCTTCCAGCCAGCTCCAGCAGGATGTCGCTGGCGCCGAGGCATCTGCTGATGAATCGGAGCAGGATGAAGACGAGGAAGAGCATGAACAGGAACAGGAACCCGAGGAGGAAGAGGAAGAAGAAGTGGAGGAGTCCCCAGAGCCCGTCAAGGAGCCCACCCCCCCTCGCAGCAGCGCTAAGCGTCGCCGTAGCGAGGGCAAGCCTGCCGCCAAGGAGGTGGCTTCGCCTAGTGTGAACAAGAAGGAATCGCCGAAGAAGAAGCGCACTTCTGCCCGGACCCAAAAGGACCAGGTTCAGGAGGACGACGAGCAGCAGAAGCCCCCTAGCTCCGCCCGCAAGCCTGCCGCCGATAAGCGCACCAAGAAGAAGCGCAAGAGCGAGGCTGGCACTGACGAATAGAGTGCTGGAATTTTCCTTCTTGCATGTATACTGTTGGTTTGACCTCTAGAGCAGAGGGTTGTATTGGCTACAGGTTATTTGTTAGATGTCGGAATGCTTGGCGGGAGGCTACATTGTTTGCAGAGTACGGAGTAAGAATTTCTGGGTTGTATTTCGCAGGTGAATAAGTTGAATAAAAGTTTTTACTACCATCTATAAACTCGGTAATTCGGCGTAGACGGAGCACTCCGAAATCGACAGCGAGGTGTGCCTGATGCTTCTGTGGAGACGTCATGTGGCTGACTGCGTAACATCCTTGCCTTTGGGCTTTGGCATTTTGGCAGCGATTGTCGACCACTGAAATAGTAATCAACTACTGCATGGCTTCCCCAGATTTCCATTACTTAATTGTACTACAAACCACAGAGCACACGTCGAGAGTCCCTACAGACCGCAGTAGGCATACATGCGCCCTAAGAATAACAATGCCACCTCATAGGCAGCTCGGCCATGGTTAATGTTACCAGAAACCGTGACTAACTGAGGAACCCCAACGGCCGACTGCCATAGGCCGACCGCCGCAGCTTATCGTGCTTATCTCGGCCATCGTCCTCTCCCCACAAATATTAATGGGCCTCGTGTTTTCCCGGCACTTGAATGAACCGTGCCGGAATCCGATGCAGATTTGGGGATTCTTCCAAGCGATGCCCGGGTATCATTAATACTGGCAATATCTCTTTTTTTTCTTCTCCCAGTTCACAGCCCTGCCACTCTCTCTGTATATATACCCTTCAATACCGTACCCATCTCTCTGGGCCCAATCGCAAGGGTGGCCTAGTGATCGATCGCCACTGATTTGCAGGCCAAGACTTTGCCATCAGCCCTAGTACTACTGCTACGATTGCTGGTCGTCCAGGATGCATCTCATCCCCAAGGAGGTATATTCAATTCCATCTCGAAAGGAAAATGAATCCAGGTGCTAATACCAGAGTCAGCTTGACAAGCTCACAATCTCCCACTTAGGATTTTTGGCCCAGCGTCGTCTCGCGCGGGGTGTTCGCCTGAACCATGCTGAAGCTGTTGTACGTTTATACCCCACGAAACAACCCCGGATTTCGTCTGTCGCGTGACCATAACTGATTATTTCAACTAGGCTCTGATCTCATCGAATTTGCAAGAGGTAGTCTCGGCCAACGATTATTCCTGTCTGTCTGACTGACGCCTGCTAGCTTATTCGCGATGGCCACTACTCCGTGGCCGACCTTATGTCCATCGGCAAAACCATGCTCGGTCGCCGTCATGTTCTCCCCTCTGTCGTATCTACCCTCCACGAACTCCAGGTCGAAGGCACATTCCCCACCGGTACCTACCTAGTCACCGTACACCATCCAATTAGTAGCGATGACGGAGACCTCGAGAAGGCGTTGTACGGCAGTTTCCTGCCCATTCCACCGGATGATACCTTTGCCGACCCGATTGCTGAAGATTATCTACCTGAGAAGATGCCCGGTGCGATGATACCTGTGAAGGACGTGAGGGTTGCTTTGAACGATGGACGGAAGAGGATTAAGCTCAAGGTGATGAGCCAGGGTGATCGACCAATTCAGGTATTTATACTTGATTTCTATGCCTTTGGCAAGATTGGGAACTGATGGAGGGACTGTTGTAGGTCGGTTCTCATTACCACTTTATCGAAACCAACCCGCAGCTGCATTTCGACCGCGCTAGATCATACGGATACCGACTCGACATTCCCGCCGGAACTTCGGTGCGATTCGAACCCGGAGATACCAAGACCGTTACACTTGTGGAGATTGCAGGCAACCGGATTATCCGTGGAGGAAACTCGATTGCTTCTGGAAAGGTTGACTTGAGCCGGGTGGATGAGATTCTGGCTGGTTTGCAGGCTCAAGGATTTGCTCACCTTCCTGAACCCGAGCCTACTGCGGATAACGCCCTTATTACCGGTTTCTCGATGGAGCGCGAGGCTTATGCTCGGATGTTTGGACCTACGACTGGAGACTTGGTTAGGCTGGGTCTGACTGACCTTTGGATTAAGGTGGAGAACGACTACACAACATACGGTGACGAGTGCACGTTCGGTGGTGGTAAGACTCTTCGCGAGGGTATGGGACAAGCATCTGGAAGATCGGCAGCGGAATGTGTCGACACGGTTATTACGAATGCATTGATTATCGACTGGACTGGAATCTACAAGGCCGACATTGGTATCACGAATGGAATCATCGTTGGAATTGGCAAGGCTGGAAACCCTGATGTGATGGACGGGGTTCACCCAGATCTGGTTGTGGGCTCCTCGACAGATGTGATTGCTGGCGAAAACAAGATCGTGACGGCCGGAGGATTCGATACTCACATTCATTTCATCTGCCCGCAGCAGGTGGATGAAGCGCTGGCTTCTGGTGTTACTACTTTCCTGGGAGGAGGAACTGGCCCGTCGACTGGTACAAACGCGACTACTTGCACACCAGGACCTACCCACATGCGTCAAATGATTCAGGCATGCGACAGTCTCCCGATCAACGTTGGCATCACCGGTAAAGGAAACGACAGTGGCAAGATCAGCATTGAAGAGCAGATCCGCGCGGGAGCTTCCGGTTTGAAGCTGCACGAAGATTGGGGCTCTACACCTGCTGCTATCGATACCTGTTTGGATGTCTGCGAGGAGTATGACGTGCAATGCATGATTCACACCGATACTCTGAACGAGTCTGGCTTTGTGGAACAAACCATCGCATCGTTCAAAAACCGTACCATCCACACCTACCACACCGAAGGTGCTGGTGGTGGTCACGCACCGGATATTATCTCTGTCGTCGAGCATGCAAACGTGCTGCCCAGTAGCACAAACCCGACCCGACCTTTCACGCTGAACACCCTGGACGAGCATTTGGATATGTTGATGGTGTGCCACCACTTGTCGAAGAATATTCCCGAGGACGTTGCCTTTGCGGAAAGTCGTATCCGAGCTGAAACAATTGCCGCTGAAGATGTGCTCCATGACCTTGGAGCCATCAGTATGATGTCTTCCGATTCCCAAGCTATGGGCCGTTGTGGTGAAGTCATTCTTCGAACCTGGCACACCGCGCACAAGAACAAGGTGCAGCGGGGTGCCTTGGCAGAGGACGAGGGCACCGGTGCAGACAACTTCCGAGTCAAGCGGTACATTAGCAAGTATACGATCAACCCGGCTATTGCCCAAGGAATGTCCCACCTGATCGGAAGTGTGGAAGTCGGCAAGGTGGCCGATTTGGTGCTTTGGAGTCCTAGCTCGTTTGGTACCAAGCCGTTGTCGATCTTGAAGAGTGGAATGATTGCCGCTGCTCAGATGGTGAGTTTTTCGGACTTTAAGATATTTGGATAATAACTAACATGATCACACAGGGCGATCCCAACGGATCTATTCCTACTATCGAGCCTGTTATCCTCAGACCTCAATTCGCCGTAAGTACACTTTTATCCATCACAAAGCGCAAATGGCTAATAAACAACAGTACCGTGTCCCCAGCACATCCATCATGTTCGTCTCCCAAGCCTCCATCGACGAAGGTATCGTCCAATCATACGGCCTCAAGAAACGTGTCGAAGCAGTCAAAAACTGCCGCAACATCGGCAAACCAGACATGAAATTCAACGACACCATGCCCAAGATGAGAGTCGACCCGGAAAGCTACGCAGTCGAAGCAGACGGTATGCTCTGCGACGCTGCACCATCGGGCGAATTGCCTCTTGCCCAGAACTTTTTCGTTTTCTAATCCTGACATGCAACTTGTTGGGTGTATTGTATAGCACGATTGGGAGTCAGCTTGTCTTATTCGTGGTTTTTTTTACACTTACTTTCTTAATTTCTTTCTTGTTTGTTTATATATCCTGGGACTTTTTCTTAGGGGGTTGGTTGGTTGATTGATTGGTTTTGTCTTGCATCTACGAGCGACGTTCATACGAATGTGACGATTATGGATTTTGTTGTTGGATATCACCTCATGAAATATTTTGCATAAGTAATTTTACATCCATCCCAATTTTTGACCTTGAAGAGGCTATAGTCACAGTCTGAGGTCCCAATAGACCATGCTATCATCTGAGCCTGAATACCCCGTATCCTAGCCTAGACATTGCGACACTTGCATCGCCCTTATGCTTGGCCTCACAAGAAACCAAGTTCGTACCCAGCAAGTCTTTTGGCTCATACCACGAGGTGTAATCAGCGAAGCCAGTTATGATTCTGCCCTGATAATCCTTGGGAACTGATCGTGAGAATGTTTCCCCCTCAGATGCGGAGACCGGTAGTGTGGGTATTTCGATGAAACATCTTTGTTTGATAGGCGTTCGTTGGGCCCATGTTCTTAGCTAGATACTTGTAGAATCAGTGTTTCTTTGGCACGCGGAAAATCATAAATCTGATCCACCAAACAAATTCCCTAGGCCCATTTTGTTCATCTCATCCAAAGCTCCACCTTTCGGAATGATGTGTGGGATTTTGGTAAGAAGAATTTGTGCAAGCTTTCTTTCTGTGTCTGTTGCGGACAGAAGTACGGCATACTGTGTATTCTTCTTGGCTGTGAATGCCGCTGGTTTGGTGTGCAATCTGCAGTTCGCGTGAAGGAGGCAGTGAGCCATTCTTTTAAGGGAAGAACATGGATGTTGATAAGAGCTGGCAATGCTGTGAGGTCTCGATGTCTCGTTTACTGATGAGATAGATGATTGGTCTTGATAGATGCATTCTGCATGATATCATTCTTCCATGTCTGTTTTGTGGAAACCGCCTTCTTTAAAGGGTCGAGAGGGAAAATGTGCGAAAGACTGATGGAATGAAGAGAAGTGTAGATTCTAGAGAGGTGAGATGGAATCCAAGATGATGGTGGTCTTTATATATGGTATACTAGCTGTCTGCCTAGATCTAGTTAATAAAGAAGTTGTTGCTAATAGACTAAGTGAAATCTTTATGAAAGTCTGTCTATCTGAATGAATGGGAGAAGAGTAGTGATGTACGATAAATTCATTTTCCGTATTCACTTATGTTAGTACAGAATTTTCCTCAATAGATTGATACCTTGTGATAAGTAGGTAGGTAATTATAATTCAATCTCCTCTTCAGTATGATTATTCCCCGCCGAAACAAGCGATACAGAAGACCAGGCTTCGAAACTATCTGCTCGGGCAGCTAGGTATGCTGCTCTCCGTCGCGAGGAAGAAGATTTTGTCAAAGTGGATTGATGCATGGTGTTATTGCCACCGGTAGATGAACCGGGTGATATAGTCTTGTTGGTAGAAGGAGAATCTATCTCAATCACTTCTTCCTCGTCAGAAGTAAAGGCTGAATCAGGGATAGAGAGGGGGTTGGTTAGTTGACTGTCTGGGTTAATGGTATGAGTATCATCATCGTTATTATCATTGATAGCATCGTCGATATCCATATCTTCATGTTCATGTTCATTTTGTTCATCTGTTGCGGGCCCAGGTTTCTTCATGATAAATTCATCTTCTTCCTCTGTTGGCCACGAGGACGGCAGAGGTCCGATTTGAACGCCAAGGTTGGCGGTTTTGAGAAAGTCTCGTGCTTGACGTATTTCGTTACGTTTGGATTTTTGCGTTGCTGGCGTTGAAGGGGGAATATGGAGAGGCTCAGTCTGTTGGGTTGTTGATTTAATTGTTTCTAGTGACGAGGGAAGGTGAATTCTTGAGGATGAAGAGGAGAGGGGCGTTTCTTTGGAGGGTGATGCTGGATTTGGTGTTAGAGCACGTTGGTCTGCATTGACCCCCTGACTGGATTGATCCGGATTGAACCCTATGCCAGTGAGACTACTATCCCTCTTACTGGATGAGTATTGAGTAGATTGTGATGAGAGCCCATCATCAAGACGAGCCCTCTTTCGAGATCGAAAATCTTCATCATTTTCTAGTGTCTCCCGCATGCGAGCGTCGTGGGAAAATTCATTTCCAGAACATAGGTGCCCGAAGAGATTTTGCATGGAAACGTCTTCGTCCCAGGTTAGAGGATCGACGCTGCAGGGGTAGATATCTCTTGGTTGGAATGCAGCGACCAGCTCGCATAATTCCATATAGGATGAGTGCCGTGAGTAGGGGAAGTGCTAGACGTATTATTAGAAGGGATGATGGATAGAGGCGATGGGGACGTACGATTGATTTGGGGAGTGGTTGGTTCGGATTTGCCCGTGCTGTAGGTAATTCTTCAATATTTTTCGACAAAGAATTATTTCCGGAACGGCCACGGCTGAGGATAGCTACCAGCTTTTCCAGTGGTATGTCATCATCATCCTTTAGACCATAGCTATCAAGCGAGAGAGCTTTGTTCTTTGATTTAAATGCCTCGAGGAGTGCCTCTCGTGTCTGAGAAAGTACCTTGGCATCATGTATGCGTTCGAGACACAGCTTCTCCAGCTTCTCAAGTGAGAATTGGTCCGGCAGTAGGAGTTCGTGCATCTGATATAGATCCCCCCCGCCCCCTCCAACACCTACCTCGGGCAGCTCCAAACCGTCTTGCGTTCGACTGACGATAGGAAGAACTTCGACTGTTTTCTTGGACTTGGCTACCGAGCAGAGTAAACCCGGTTCGCAGCTGTGAATACGCGAGCTTTCATCATCGCTAAGACATCCAGGAAAGAACTTGTTTCCAAATTCGAAGCCACATAGAGCAGGCGCCTCGTTGACATTATTGCCGTTTTTCACATGCGTGACAAGTGATCTATATAAGCCCATCTGATATCGATCTACATGGACCTAAGCCTGTTAGTTATGAAGACATCTCTAGAGACGTATCACCTACTTTGGTGTTCAAGACAGCAGCAAGCGCCATCCAAACTTCTTCGTAACCAAATGTCCATGCCCGAAAGTAGAATACTGTGTCACTTGGATATTGTTCGACCTTTTGCAAAAGCTCTGAAAGTCCCTCTGCCTTGGATGGAAACTCGTGGTAGATTTTGGATGCGCGGGCATATGTTGTGTCAAGATAGATCTTGTCGAGACGTTTGTTTCCAAGTGTATATGGAAGTAGGATTGGATGTCTGACAAGACTATTGACCCACCATGATTCAGCTGAGACTATTAGCTGATGTAAAGCGAATACTCCATATTTGATGACCTACAGCGAATATCACCAGTATAGAGGATAGCCTTTCCATTTCCTTCGATAAGGAACATTACTGCGCCCGCACAATGATTTGCGTCGAAAAGAGTGACTCGAATGGACAACCGTGGAGTTAGTTCGATATCCGTGGGCGTATTCAATGGAATTGGTCTCTGTTGATGTTAGATAATCCATGATCCATTTCTGACAAGATCAACCAACCAGAAGTTTTGCCAAATGCTTATAGTGAAGCCTTCGTGATTCCAGGATGCCTTTACTAAAGTTCATGCGATGGGGGTATTTTTCAATGCGCAGAAGCAGCTGACAACATTAGCCTGGATGTATGACAGTAGCTAAGAAGACACACCTCTCTGGTCGCCGCTGAGCAGTAGATAAAAGGAGCCCTGAAGGACTCCAGTCCCTGAAGGTGGTCACTGTGGACATGGCTGAGGAAGCATGCAAGAGGAAGAGGTCTGTCCGGGGATTTACGGAACTGATCGACTTTTTGACTTAGCATTGTCGATGCACGTGAGAATAGCCTCTTTAAGCTTACTTTTGATGTAAGGGAATTCTAAAGAACGTTAGATGCTGCTGAACTAAGCCTGGTCTGTATTACTTGCCTTCGATGATCCCATCAAAGGTCGACATCTGGCCTTATTGGAAGCTAGTCTACGTGAAACTGACTAGATGCATGGCAGGCCTTTAGTGAGACGGATGGAGTGGATGAGACGAGGGATGAGACGAGGGATTACTGTGCTGGAGAGAAGTCAAGGGTATCCCCATTTGGATATGTGCCTGAGCACGTGACCAGCGAGGAGGGCATCGACAGTCGAACGGATTTAGAGTAGAATTTAAGTGTTGAAGAAACGCAGCCAACCATCCTCGAGGCGATAAATCAGCAGAGATTTATCCCAATTAACATGCTATATCTACAGATACGTGACTATCATAGTCGATGACTGGTAGCTGGCAAGAAAAAAACAAAAAAATGACACCACCTTTTTCCTTTGCCTCTCTTACTAATGCACGATGACTGACAGGCTGGACTGCAGAAAGAAAACAGTATTCGGAGCTCTCGGTTCTCTCGCGATCAGCAGCAACACCGCCGTCATTTCAGAACTACTCCGGACTAGTTACAAGTATGAGGCCAGAAGCAGTAGCCAGCCCATCGACCAAGTGGCCTTGCAGGAAACAACAGAGCTGCTAAGTGGATTTGGAAGACCCGCCAGCCAACACTTCAGCCCGCGAATGGGTTACTCCACACGGCCACTCTGGATCTGAGGGGACTAGGGGGAAAAATGCTAGTTACAGCAGAGAAAAAACGAAAAGGAGAAAAAAGAAGGATCTGGATTGCATCTGGGTGCGTTGACAAGACTCTCGGGGAGAAAATTAAATAATAAAAAAAAAAAGGAGGGGGGATAATAATAATATGGTTAAGTTGGCAAACTCACTGGGGTTTGACGGACGAATGCGCTGGTCAGTTGCATGCGTGTCAGAGCGGTGTTGATTCAGTGACCGTTATAAAAGGTTGGCGGCCCTCATTCTTCTTCTGAATCCTCTTGATTTTATTCCCCGTCTATACTATCTATCTAGCGACTATCTATCCCGACAAAAGCAATCCTGATCATCGCGCGATGGACTGCGGTGTTTAAAGCCTAGACTTTGGGGGATCTGCTAGCAGCTTTGGGGGTTGTTGTTGTCCTGTTCCTGCGGCTCAGGCGAAACCAACGACGCCTCTCTGGTTGGCGTGTCACATATCCACGTCCATCGTCCTGATTCACTCTGATTATCTCTCGCTCTCCTTTGCGGCTGAAGATCGCCTCATTCCTGCTATTTATTCCTTATTTTATTATCGCCATCCCGACCTCGAGTCATTTGATCTCTTCTGCACATCTCCATTCGGTTCATTTGCGCCCCACTGGAATCGGTCTAGGCTGGCTCCTTTCTCTCGATCCTCCTTATTATTATCTATTTATTCTTGCTGATTTCATATCCATTCGATCCTGGTGGAGACTTATTTCTTCTTCTTCTTTCTTTCTTTGTTTTATTTATCTCTTGATCACATCTGGTCTTTTTAACAACAAAGACGTGGAAGGATCGCTTCGTTCTCTATTTCTCTCACGCGCATTCCTGCCTCTCACTTGCCTAATCTTCCTCGGCTTACTCCCCTGCGCTCTCTACGGAGTATATCCACCCTTTCGTATCACTTCGGCTTCCGTCATCTCGCTTCATCATGCATAAACCGTCCCTTGCTCAGATTGTATACAATGCAACCTTCCCACGACCACGGACAAGCGATCCGGCTACTTTCTCTGCTCACCTTGCCCGCCATTTAGTTCCAGAGGTCCGGGTTGAAACCTCAACGTTCTATGGGTCTCTCGATTGCATTGAGGCCCAATACCCTGGCCTCGATTATTCATATGGACCCCATCGCATGAGACTCGGTCGATTTCCCTGGCATCGCAAGCTGTTCAAGGTCTTTGACGACCTTGGTCTGACAGAGGAGGAAATCTCTTCTCTTTGTCGATGGGAAGGGACCAAGTCGGCCCGTCAGCGTTACGAGAAGGAACATGGTGTCACTGTGGGAGACACAACCGCCCAAGGCATACAACCAGCAGCACCGTCCCCGCTTCCATCCGTGGAGGTGCATTTCGACGACGGTCCCGGCATCGACATTGGCCCGGGATCAGTGATAGAAGAAACATTTGAAGATGTCGTCGACAGCGTGGTTGACGACCGAGGTGTTGACTGTACCCCAGAGCCTCGTGGCAACAAAAAGGAACAAACAGAAGAGGAAGAAGATTCAGGCGACGATGATCTAGAAAGCTGTGGTGTCGAACTAAATTACCGTCTTCTAGCAGCGACAGCGGCTCGAGAACAAGGCGTCGATGTACCACTCGATGAGGACTGGGAGCAGTGGCTGAAAGAAGCCAGGGAGCGAGGAAGTTACGCAGACCTCATCAGCGCCATCAGAACAAGTCAGCCTTTAAGCTTCCTGGCAGAAATGTCCACTCCGTTGTCTCAGCTTGGTAGGACAAGAACAAGTACACAGATGCCAGGGTCACTTCGAGAGAATTACTTTCTTCCAACATCTCATCCGCTCTCTTCAGGCACCATTCGACGCTCCTCTCACCAGCCCTCTAGCGCAGCACGATAGCAGTGTCTAGATCCATATCCTTCAACTTCACTCATGACAGCTCCGAAACCCCATGCCCTCGCTCAATTTGCCAACCTTCCGAAAGTTCATTTTCCGAGAGCAACCATCGACGGGTTGCGAGTCTGAACGTTGAATTTCCTCTATATCACTCTTTCTTCCTTGTCTCCTCATACCATTGCACTCCTTTGCATCTCTAACTAGCTTCCAGCGGGCGGGCCTGTTTTTTTATTCATGCATGCGCGGCGCTCAGTCTCTCACATTTCATAATTTCCGTCTCATTGCCTGAATTTGGCCTGCCGACCGCTAATAGATATGACCATTTGCATTCATTCTGTTGCTACTGCCGTTGTTTTACACTCAATACCCTTTTGGACTTTTGTTTCTGATTTGAATGTTCCCAAAATGAGTTGATTCTGTTTGAGCACTGCATAAATACTAAGTCCTGGCGGTGTTTTCTTTCTAGTTCTAGCAGAAATACATACACAATTCAATTTAATGCAAACATTTCCAAACTTGTGTTATTTTTTAAAAATTTTTTCTTTCGTACATTAACTAGAAGAATGCTAGATCGTCAATGAATTGCTGGCATGGTGTCAGTCAGAAATCCACCAATTTTGGGGTAACAAGCGACAGCTTCTCCACGCCCAAAGCTCCCCGCGATTTTCACCCAAAACCATCGCTTCGACTTCAACGCAAGGGCGCAATGCTTTTGTGCATCATCCCCTCAAGTCATCTATAAAAAATGCTTTGGAGAGCTGAGCTACAGCTTTAGCTTATCTTGACCAACGATCAACCTGCAAATGCGCTGTAACGCCATCCTTTACGGCATTCGAATTGCTTCCGATAGCTCATCCTCAATACCACCATGATTAAAGCCATCTTCTACAGCAAATTCGACATCAAGGAGGGTGAGAAAATCATTCTACTGACTACAAAACATTGCTTTTGAAACCCAATGCTAACCCATCTCTCTATTAGGTCCCAAAGTCGTCCACCAAGTGCCCGACGGTGCGATCGTCCCCTCCACCACCGCACCTTCGCAACCCCTCATCCTCACCTTCTCCGATGTCTCCTTCTTCGTGATTCCACGCCAGGAACTGTGTGGCAACCTCATCCAAGTATGCACAAATGGCTTCCGCATTCTGGGATACCCGATTTGCATGAAATCGCCCCGGTACGACCGCAATGAGTTCATCTTCAACTTCTGCCTGGTCCTGGCGGAGGAGGAGGATTTCAGCACGTACAAAAGTGTAGTGCAGCGATTGGCGGATCTCATGCGCGGATTGGAAGAACAAAGTGGGTTTTTGTCTCGGGATCACTCGAAGAGTGGTGAGGGAAAGGTGTATAGCTTGTGCGAGACGTTGATGGAGGACTTGAATAATTATTGTGAATCTATGATTCCTGTTGGTAAGGATGCTCTCTCCTTTCTTTGATGAAATATCCTTAAATCCAGTTGCTGATTGAAAATAGATGAATTGAATACGCTGAACATTAAGCTGTTTCCGATATACCCTGCACCTCCGCCGGTCAAGGCATGGCAGGTTCCCCTATTTACCGTTCGTTATCAAGCGTTCATGGATGAGAACTGGGATCTTACGATGCAACGGGTAAGTCGGACTTCAAGTTGCTCATAACCTTCACCGTCTTTCTAACCCTGTCCAGATCGTCCCACATATCAACGGTGTTAACAGCCTCCGTATCATCTCCATCCTCGCCGATACAGACTTCTCCCTCACCTGCCGCGCCATCCGCCATCTCCTCTACTATGGATGCCTCTTTCTGCTTGACATCTTCTCATTCTCAGCGATATACGCCCCAACAGCTCAATTCAGCTCCACCATCGCCTCCGATGAAGACATGCAGCGAGAGTGCGCCCGCTACGTGAACACCCTCTTCGCACCCCCTTAGCCAACCCGGCCGCGCCAGCCCCCACCCCCGGAAACCCCCTATCAAGCCCTCGAACCGAGCTTCCCATCGCCAGCACAGGCACGTCGCACCTCGACCCGGATGAAATCTGGCCCCCGGTCGAGACCCCCATCGAACCCAGCACCAATAACACCACCACCAACGCCAACAACAACAAAGGCAGCAGTCCCAGCACGGCCATTTTAACCCTCGACGACCCCCACCAGCGCGAAGTCGTCGACGGCACCGGAATCGTCGAGCTCTACGCCAGCCTGAAACAAGGACAGAGCCTAAAACAATGGTACCTCCACCACAGCCGCCAACTCTCCCACATCGACATCCGCCGTTTCATCACCTTTGGCATCATCAAGGGCTTCCTGTACCGCGTGCACAAATACGCCTATGCAACGGGCCTACCCGCCCCGCCGCTAAAGTCCGCCCATTCCCAACTCCCCGGTTCCCATGGCGGCATTGCGTCGCGAGGGCCTGGCACGGGCGCGAATAGCCCCTACGCCTCGAGTATCGGCGATGACGCGGCCCCGATACACAGCCAGCGAAGCGATGATGGGCGCGAGCAGCATTCGACTTCGTTCCAGAGTGGGAGTCGCAGCGGTCTTGGTGCTGGGTTGGGAGATGTAGACGAGGAAGATTTCATCGATGATAAGTCGCTTTCCAAGTATCTGGATGGAATGCACTGTTTCGATCAGATCTGTACCGAGCTGGAGGTTAGCGAGCGGGATATGACGGCGAGGCTGAAACGGTTCCCTGGTGAGGTTTTGATCATTCATCGTTAGGATTTAATTTTATATACGATACCCATCAACTATGAAGAAATGACTATGATTCCAATTGAAGGTATAGCAAACTTGCAAAATGGTATTTAATAAATAACCCTTATAATAAACCTGTCTGCAACCCCAAACACCTTATTTCTCCGCTTGACGCCGCTAAGATCCATAAATTATCACCCATGCCCCATTCTGATCTATTCAGATCAGGTCAATCATCGTAATTGATAAGAAAACAATATCACACGAAGGGAGCCAACCCGGCTCTATACCTTCACCCAAGTAGTACCGAAAATGTACAGAGAAAAAGTCCCCGAGAAAAGAAAAAAAAGAGAATATGCACGGCAAAGCACAAGAAATCATAGATAGATCAGAGCTATCATATCATTCCTGTTCCTCGTCCCAGCCTTCAAGTTCAGCTTTCTCGTACTCGGCCATAACTGACGGATCAAAGACCGTTTCTCCCTTGCCAGGTACAGTAGTTTTGCAGTCCTTGAAGACCGGTCCAATGCAGTCGTTCCAGCGCTTGCGACGATCCATGAGTGTTCTGGCCACGTCCCCAATGGCAGGGCGGCTGACGCCGGCAGCACTGACAACGTGGCTACCGCCTCCAGCCCCGCCGGGGCGGTGTTTGGCCTGCGATCCTTTTTTGCTTTTGCCGAGGGTACGTGTGCGTTTCAGATAGGCTTGTTGGACCTGCGAGTCGAGGTCATCGTGGATGGTCGTGTATTCTTGGTAGGCCATGCGTTCACGGGCAATCTCGAGCATTCGGGCTTTTCGGGCGCTATTGATGATCATCTGTTTCTTCAGCTCGCTCTGCAAGAGTCGTAAACGCTGCGCGATGTCATCGTCGTAGTGTGCATCGTAGTCCGGGTTGTCGTCGGATCCGAGGAAGCCCACATGGCGGAGTTCAGCTTTGAGACGCTCGTCGAGCTGAGCATGGTCGAGCTTGGCCGCAGGAACTTTGAACCCACTCGGAGAGGCATCCCGGAAAGATGTCGCAGAAGCATGTGCCTTGTTCTCCGATTCCCCGGTGGGTTGGGGTTGATCAATATCCATGGAATCCGCATTCAGGTTCGCATTTGCTGATGTCTCCCCATTAGCAGTTCCATTCGGGGCGTTCTCATCCGAGGGATCACGATGTTCATATCGTAGCAGCGAGTATAGGCGGCTAACTAGAGGACCGACGGAAACCTTGTCTGTTTCGGCAGTGTCGTCTGTCACCGAGTCGATATTTCCGCGGCCTTGGTTCAACGGTAGGCGATCGCCATTAGCTTGATCGACACTCAAAGCTCCGTCATCTTCAGCCCATATTTCTGTGTAATGCTTCTTTCCGCGTCTTGGCATGATAAATGGAGTGGCTCGATCGCCCTATATTTGTCAGTGGAATGCCACACCAAGATGTAATAATGGAAAACCAACCCTCTCTTTCAGAAAAGCAATATCCTCCTCCATCAATGGACGAACATGGGGTTCAATATAGGCAAGAAACGTGTTAGCGCTGACTTGGTTCGTGGGTTTGGCATTGCTGAAATCTTTATCAGGCGCGACACCAGCCATCATATGGCTCAAGTCACTACTAGGGAAAACATTAACGGAGTATATTTCTTTCTTATCATCATCGGTCATGTCAGGCGTAATTTCACGGATGTTGTAGATGGTCGGATCATCGAATTTGAGCGGATTCGGTCCAAACACTTGGACTTGGGGAACGGCGGGCGCAGGTTCAGGTTGGTGAGAATCCCCACTGTCATCCGATCCCGGCGATCCAGCGGCCTCGGGGCCTTCACCATCCGGAGGGGCAGCAGCAGCTCCCGCCGCCGTAGCTTTGGGGGATGCAAGCGAGGGAGGAGAGAGCGACGAGGTGCCCTCCGAAGCTGCATTTTTCGACTTCTTTGAAGCAGGAGAAGCGGCTGAGCGAGTTGAGTTAGCAAAGCTGTCTGAGAGCAAAGTTCATATAAATATAAAAGGAAGAATCGCGACCCTCAAAATATGAGGGAACCAACAGTACTGGGAGTCTGGGGCAGAAGGACTCAACATACCACCCTCAATCTTAGTCTCCGCTCCATCCTGCCGGGAGACTTCATGCGCACCGTGATTCAACGGACGGTCCTCTTTTGTGCTACCACCGCGCTCCTTCCGCTTCTTCAATTTCCCTTTCAGCGCCTTGTTGGATTCCTCCTCATCATCGGCCTCGCGCTTCATCTTCGGGCGTTCTGACGCTTCGCGATCAACCGGCTCGGGCTCCTCCACCACCTCCTTCCGCTTCTGAGACAGTTCTCGGATGCCCGCATTGCATGCATCGCCGCGCGCATCGGCCAGTTCACTGAGAGTCTTGAGGTGCTCCATCAGCGACTCGAGGGATTTGGAATCGGGGATGGGGCCGGCACCGCCCATGCGCTCGAGAATTTCGGAGTATTGCACAGTTGTCGGAACCATAATTTTGGAAGGTTCGTTGTCGAGATAGCTCGAAGGGAGAGACGCGGGGCCCGAGCTGAAGCTGGAATTGGGGGTTGTGTTGCGGCTTCGAGACGGGCGGGCTTCGCGCCCTTTGCCCTTGCCTTTGTTTGCGGAGGGCATGATAGCGTTTTGATGGTATTGAGGACTCGGGGTTAAAATGTTTTCCTAGGAATCGAAAGAATGGGTCGAGAAGAGGGAGATCTCAAAGGCACATGTTGTCAAATGTTCCAGGACAGGGAGTTGTTGATGGAATCTTGACCTATAACACTAGCCCATAGAGCATGGGTTAAACAGATATCTAGACTGCAACGCGTAGCAGACTAGATCAAGACCGAGGAGATAGAATTGATCGGAAAGTTGGAGAAGTTGGATAGATTGAATCGATAATTCCAGATCGACAGGAGCGGAGGCAGAGTGGCACGTGATACCGACAGATCCCGTGATGATAACATCGTTCGAGGCAACCCAAGAAACTTCTTGTTTATCAACAACTAACGTGAAATTTTTGACTCTACTGCTGACTGAATATACAAACAAAACTAGAAGATATCTTTAAAAATATAAAAAACATACAGCAGCAGGATGTATGGTGATGGTCACTTAACTCTACTCGTACTGTTGTGGGCAGTTCACTGCCCTATTCAGTCACTCTTCAGGGAGATTCAAGCCCTTCATCTACCTAGATATCTTCACATAGAAAAGACTTTTACATAATTTAATGATGAGGAAGGTTTAAATAATAGTTGATACTAGGGAGCACGGCGCCCCCCCAGCCTTTTTCTTAGTGAGTATGGAGTAGGGACCACCACGGAAGGCATGCAGAGCGTAGCTATATAGTATACTATTCTTTTATTAGCAGAGCTTCACTCTGCCTTATATATTTATCTATATATATTATTCTTTTAGAGGGCTTAGATTTACGCCCTCACCACCTAGAATGGGCGTATATCTAGATCAACTGCTTGATCGACTGGTTAATCAAATGCTTGATAAAGATGATAGTGAAAATCATGTGATTAGAGTCCTGATGACTCAGATAGGGTACAGCGCTAACGTATATAGGTTAGTCTTTAACTCATGGGAGCTGACCAATGAGAGACAATTTTTGCTCGCTTAATGTTGACAAAACCAATCAATCGCTAACTAGATACGACATGTTGAACGTCGGGCATGGTCAGTCCACTGGTTTATTTGATGATGCCGAGTCTAAACGTCAAGTCAGTAGAGTAATGAAATATGGAAAGGTCTAATACCTCTAACCAAACTGCGGTGGCCCGAGCAGTCTCTTCGATACCAGGCTCGTGGTCTAAGAGCACACCGTCCACGAGCCAGATTTGTTGGCCCGCAGTAACCTCAGTCAACTCTCCAGTCTCATACAGTTCAATCAACTTGATCGCATTCTCTTTCCGATGGGGGTACTCGTTCTGTTCCAGAAACTTTTTGAGCTCAGCGATGCGTTTCTTCGGGTCAAAAGCAAGGGGAGGAGGGCCTCTGAGAAATTCCACTGGTTCTTTTGGCCTTGACATGGCTAAGAGAAAGATATTAATAATGTGACTTGACTTAGAACTGAGGTATCTGGAAAGAGATGAGGATTTTGGAAAAAGAGATGAGAGGAGCGCGTCATCATTGCGTCTGTGTGGATAACCGTGTGTTGGAAGGCTTTCTAAACCAGTGATTAGTTCTACTCCCAATTGACTGCTACATTTACCATGCTATCTACATTTGATATGGAACCTGCGTATTTGCATTACTGCACGTTCTCACACCTATTATATAGTATTTATTCCAAAGGAATGTTAAATTCAGTTAAAGTATTTAGTTAGTTAGTAGAATATAGGTTAGGTATATACTAACTATCTTATTCATATTTTAATACTCTATAACTAAATAGGGTAAGTGATTAAAACTATAAAGCACTAGGAGCTGGAGGGACTTAGAGGTAATATAATAGGTTATAAATTACTAGTATACTATAAGTAAGAATACTGCATGGTCAAGTATATGGGTAGTTAGTATTATTCAGAATTAATTACTTACCCTGCAGTTATTTATTATACAGTCTTCTAAATACGGTCTTATTTAGCTATAGTCACGTGGCACAGGAAAAACGCCCGGGCCTCATTGCGTGGTCACTGTCAGGTCGCTGTCAGGTTCCAGGGTGTGACATTATTATCCAGTTATGAAAGATTGAGCATGTGGTTCCACCTATTGTAAGTCGCGTACTGATTATGCTGGATGTCTGGGTAGGCACTTATTACCCATGCCATACAGCCTCTGCAGTTGTGCACTTTATAGCTGAGCAAGTAAAGGATAGTCCTAAAGAAGCTGTTAATTTCTATACATCGCCTGTCAAGCCGCCGGCGAACTATCTTAGTATAAAGCTCTGCCAGGTTCAGTATGATTGTCTTATATGCGGAATAGTGAAGTATAAGATTCTTAAAAGGGACATTACATGCATGGTATAGTGCCAGGGCCTATATAGTAAGGGCAGCCCATGCTCTTGTGCTCTGGCCTAGGCAGCGTCTTTTAACATAATTAAGTCTAGATACTTTTGTGGGAGCTTAATGTACTTAAAGTAGTCGCACAACTCGGCATCGCTGTAGTGTGGGTGGGTGTTCTCGCCCAATGGAAGCTGGGTAAGGGCGGTCGGCGTAGGGTTTGGCCATATTGAATATCATATTTAGAGTCCTTAACCAGGTTCAGTGAGCTCTGGTGAAGTTATTGAGTCTGCACTCAGTATATGTTTTCCTCATTATCTCTTTATGGATGAAGGGAAACACTGTGCCGGCCATGTTAAAGTAGATATTAAGTAAAGAGTCTATTTTTAACTAATAGTAAGGTAGTAGGTGATGAGTCTAGATAAGTTAATAATAGCATAACCAGATAATATGGTTGGCTCTGGGTGACTCTGCCTATAATACTTTCTCTAAGAGCAGAGTCCTTGTCTAAGGCGAATGTTATGGCTGGTGAGACTTAATATACAGCAGCTATGCCCTAAAGAAGAAGCTTTATGAAGTTAATATTAGAGGACTTACTAAAGAAAGCTGAACTCTACTTTTTAATAAAGGTCATGGCCATGCTATTAGTAGACGTATCTTTATCCTATAGCTCTTCCAGACCAGTAGTATGCATCATCTCTCTTACTCATGTCACTGCTCCCAGCGCGGGGCACTGCTCATGGGGCGGCATGGGTTAGTATTTAGGCACAGTAAGATATGGCCCCTGAGTACATCATTAAGCTGCTGTAACTTGTCCTTAATAAATATTATATACTGTTCTAGATCAGACACATAGCCCTTATATATAATAATATTAGTTGCAGATTCACTAGGTTTATATAGGTAATTAAACCTAAGTAATATAAAGGATAAGCATAAAGGCCGCTGTCTATCACATCTGCTATGAACATCATGTCAGTGAGTGTATAAGGCTAGAAGTCAGTTATCTTTTACACTTATTAGCATGGCGTACCTTGACTTATGCACACAGCAGGCATTACATGCTAGACCAATGCGTTGCTGCTTGCTTGCTGGGGGGGGAGATCCAGAGCTGACTCACGGCTATGTTCTGATGATGGTTTCTTTGACGCCTGCTCCGCCATTGTAGCCACGGAGCAGGATGTGTATATGTGTGTGAGCGCGTAGGGTGGATCAGAAGTGTATATGTACAAAGATCCTATCTTTAGTATCCATCTCCATAGCTATATTGTATTTGAAATCTCTCGGATTGATTACATAGCTGTTTTTATGTTGTAATTTTAGGCGGCTTATTATGAGCCTTTGCCATAGAACGTAGACATAGTCAGCCAATGTGACAACAGTGGAATAGCAATGTGCTGACCCAGTCATATCGGACGATATGATGCTAGGTAGAGTTGCATATTTAACCCGGAAAACCCGCCACAAGCCAAACCCAAACCCATGAAACCCATAATGGGGGTTGGATTTTATAGGTAAACCTATAGTGAGTTTGGGTAACCGATTGGGGCAGGTTGGGTTGGGATACTCTGTATATAGAACTCGGTTTGATCGATCGCTGCAGAGGTACGCGATCGATTTTTGAATCTACCACCCGTACTTTTCTCTACGGAGTTTACTCGTCCACAGCTCGCAGGCAGTTCGCCATCTAGTAAAGTTCTGCTCCATTTATTAAAGTACAATCGCTCTCAGCTATATTGGCTTTACAATAAGGGGGGGGGTTTATGAAAATTAATTTTTTTTATGACTATATGTTTAGCCCCTACACCGTCATTGTTCTATATATTTATATACAAATTTATTAAATGATATGTCGATATCATGACACACAGGATGTGATTTTATGGTGCAGAATTTGAATAGCGGGTTGCATCGGGAGGGGGCGATTCAGACAGTTAAGATGGGGTCAGATATTTTTGGTCTGTTTACTCTTTCATATTTATACTTATTGAATGATAATGTATATATTTTACACAAATATCCCTCCAAAGATTGAGTTCCCAACTTCTTAGAATGCAGAAGAGCATTATCCGCAAGACCTTTAATAATGTCTAGCACTATCCCATCACACCTATACAGAGCCATGATATTCACAGTCACTAGAAGAACTGTTCATCTTTATCACAGTGCTATTATACTTGACCTGTTTATGCAGGTGTCACGGTTATACATGTTGACTTTCTGCAACCACCAGGTTGAAAATATCTTTGTTGATTTCTAGGTTCCTTAAAAGCTGCATCAGAGAATGTGCCAACCTGAGCCCAGTGTGCACGTGCAATGGGGTTAACGTGTGGCTCATGGATGTATATCACAGAATATCATTTGAAGGATGGATCGCGGACGTTAGAAGCTCGTTCTTCGGCAGATATGAGGGCCCATGTTGTGTTAAGGTAATCTGATAGTGAAGATGTGACGTTTGACGGTCGAGACTGTTCCCATTTTGCGGTAGAGTTGAGGGTGGTTATATTTGCGAATAGGTACTTGGCAACCTTTTCGATGAATGAGGAGGTCATACGATCAGCTGGAGCAGCATCATCCGTGACCTTGTTTATATCAAATGTCTTAATAGACTTTGGATCACTGGTATAATTCCACAAATCACCCTTCTACAACACCCTCACTGCCTCCCTCCACAGCAACATACAATACCAGCGTATGTTGGTGTAGTAGAACTGCCTCAATCAATATGTCGATCAGCATACACATACATCATGCCAGTCATCACATCATATAGAGTATATGTTTTATCTAACAGACAAAGTACACGGCATCCTTCGCCTTCTTCGAAGCACTATGGAGTATGCTTAGTTTGAGAGAGTCTGAGGATGGGATCTGGTCGACGGATGTGGCAGTTCTGTTGTCGAAAGTGTCTGAACTTGTTGGTATGTATATTCATTCTATATCCTGCTCCTATGCTAACAATTATAGGACTATCGAAACAAGATCTGAATAGTCTCAAGCTATTCGGAAGTATGCTTGGACACATTGGGGATGGTAACTTCCACGAGACGATTCTATTCGATGGAGGAAAAGAACACGAGATGGTAAAAAAAGTGCGTTCATGATATGGTCCATCGGGCGTTGGAGATGGATGGGGACATGTACAGTAAGTCATTCATATATATACAGCGGAGCTTTATTGATGATAACGGGGCGAGCATGGAATTAGGCTAGGAAAATGTGGAGTATCAAGAAGAGTCTGGATTCCAATTGGCTGTTGAATCAGGGTAAGATTTTCGATCCGTAGTTATGTTGATTTTTGATAGTATCAAAACTTGTATTCCTCTGCAAATGGGGTGTTTGTTTAGAGTGAAAAGCCTAGCATGTTTACATATTAATTTATGCACACATCTTCATTGGTCAGTAGCCTTTTCAGTGGTATTCTAACTCTCAATGCCTCTTCAAGCCTTTGGGCAAAGGCTTTGTTCTTGTTAGTTTTTGGCCTCGAAGCAAACCCAAATACACTTAGAGGATAGCCTAATTCTGTCTTCAGTCAACATCCTAAATCACTTTTACAATCCATTGTGGAATAAAGTCAAGGTAAGCTTTCGAAATACCCGAGTCAATTCCAACTAAATGATCAAGCATGGCAAATCACCTCTCTACCCAAGTACTCGGGAACAGAGAAGACCGTACCACCGATCCCACTAGGCATTTATGATCCATAGAGCATACGAAGATTTTGGCGATCTCCTCAACGTCAAAGTAATCAACCTGGAGAGGCTTTGGTATAAACCAGACCGTTGCACAGGCATCTCCATCATGTCCAACAAACTAATTAGGTTGTGCAAGGGTTATTGAGGTCATTAAGGCAGCAGAAGCCCATAGGGATGGGAGAAAGAAAACTTCAAGATTGGCTATTTAACATGTTGATTTCGCTGCAAGTGGAAGAGTTGGTTGATGGTGAGACTACTGGGAATTGGAAGGCAGGAATAGAAAGTCAGCCAGGGAGGGGAGGTGGCAGATTGGATACAGTTCGTGTAACTATCTAAAAGCCTTTCATACATTTTCTCATAATAAAGCTTCATTTACTCCTCCACTCGAGAATAAATACTTATGAATAATTTTTCTGCATATATAACTTGATCAGACACCAGGGCGATGTCTTGTATTCGTAATCTTAGCTTGATGACATAGGATATTATCCCTGCTACTATTCTCCGAATGCCATCCAGATAACTGCAACATGGCTCGGCCGGCCTAGTACAAGTTGATGCCACAGTAGTGATAAAGCGTCTGTGTCATACGGTTATACTGGCCTTGAGTAAATCGCACACGGCATTCACTGCGTATGGTTAGAGAATCCCGGGCATTCCCAAAGGCGTGAGGTTTACTCATTGGTACTATCCATCGGATTATCATCTGGATCGGCGCCGGCACCAGGGGATGACATCCTAACGCTGGGCTTGACTGGGTTGGTGTGTCGTCAGAGTTGCATAGGGTTGGGTTGGGGCGGGTTCAACCCATAAAACCCAACGCCCATCATGGGCCCTAGTTCCTGCCCCAACCCACCCCATCGCCGGTTGAGGGCGGGCTTGGGGTGGTTTAAGCAGGTTGGGTATGCAACCCTATTTATAAAATAGTATACGCCGGATATCATGAGGGGAAGGCTATATCTATTTAGGATGTATTACTTTAAGTCAGCTCCTCTATATAAGAAAGCTTTCTTAAATTGGCATCTATATTACTCTAAGGATTTATACTATTTAAATGACCTTCTAAGGTGCTTATCTTTATATTAAAAAAGTAGCTGTAAATATGGCTTTTTAAAGAAAACTTACCGTTTTCAAAGGCTTCAGCAGCAAGGTTTAATCTATTATCTCTAGAAAGCGCACTAATATTAATAGATAGTATTAAAAAAGCTTCAAATTCTAATGAATTAGTTAAATTCACAGCGGTGTTTGGAGGTGGTGGTCAACCACTGCCAGTTTGATGTTTGATCACGTGAAAAGAGAGCTTTGACTAAGCCAAACATGCATGCTAAGTTTGACTGAGCAATAACTATTGGCTCGGAATGATCACTCATCATTATCAATTATGTAACTACAACTTTACTACATTAGGAAACACATTTAGTTTTGCCATGCTCGGTGTACCAGAGACATTTCTTTAAATCATCGCCGAGCCGGTCTATCAATCAAGCCGAATCCCGTTCAGTCTCAACGGGCAGTACATAGGATTCCCAACAATGCTGGCTCCACATTTAAAACATGGATTCTAGATCATGGTTTAAATCCAGCCATGACTTCACATTCAACCAATACCATTGTGGACACTTCTCACACCCAGTTCTCAAATCTGATCTTAGAATACAGATCTTACCCTATCAAAACTCTAGTACGACAAAAAGAGACCTGCCACGCAGAGAGAGAGAAATATTTAAGCAACGCCTACATCTGAATATCCTGAGAAACAAGGATCTATGGATGGTTCTACAGAAGAAGTCCCCTACGAGGGAAATTGCCATTGCAAGGCTGTGCGCTTCTCTGCAAAACTACCTTCTAAGCCGTCACAATTGAGGGTATTCTCTTGCAACTGTATGTACACGCATGCATCATGCTCCCTGGAAGCCCTGTCCTGCGAAGGAGTTTTATCTTGCGATTGACTGCCAGACTAAAAAAAAACCATCTAGGTAGCTATTGCCATATTGCAGGCAGTTTCCTTATGTTCTCAGATGACATAGAGATTCACCAAGGGAAAAACTCGCTTAAGGTATAATCACTCGAGAAACCAGTAGGATCAATGACTAATATGATATAGGAATATCAATTCGGCTCGCATACTATACAGATCTTTTTTTGCGGAATTTGTGGTGCTAATGTTTACAACAAGTCCATAAATCCAAAGTTCAAATATGGTCAATGTGCTATAAATGTAAGTAAATGTTTCACTTATTAATTATCAACCTTGTCTATATAAACAACACCCATTTATTGCTATGGGGGAGAGTGTGCATAGGCTAACATATACACTGGGATTCTACTTTAGATGCGCTTATTACACGAAATTGATTTGGATGCCATAGAAATCAGCAAGGTTGATGGCAAGAATGCTAGTCTGCCACCTTTAGAAGAGAACCTAGTTTAGACCCTGGTAAAACAATCAATGGACGTCCTTTCGGCTTCGAGCGCACTGCGGGGATTTTGCAAATATTTTGTTTTCCTTAGTATCAAAACCTTCACGAAGCCATTATTGTTGAACTTATAGATATTACCAGGGTTGATGCCGTATTCAAATATCGCACTTTGTTTGTAATTGAGCCACTCTGCTATAATATTCGTGTCTTCGCACCTTGCGCGGTCGTAATTCTATCGGGTTGAGCTTTGTAACTCAATTCTCGCTCACTATTTGAAATAGAGTGGATTCACGCTTCGTGAATGACGCTGCAATTGGATAGTTATTGATGGACGCATATGGTGGCAGGCATAACAAGAGCCCAACTCAAAAAAAAAAAAAAAAAAAACCATAAATAAGGTAAGCAGAAGCTTTTTAAGACGTATTTCGAACATGCCATTGCAGAAGCAGCTAGTACATAACAAGTTAGAACGGATGCGACAATAAACTTCATAAATAAAAAAGCAACGTCTTTTTGTGGATGCACTTGCGGCGGCCAACAACACCTTCAATTACAGACCTTGGAGTCGGTTAAATTAAATATATTCCATTTATGCATTACCGATACATCAACCCACATCGTGCTGCATTGCCAACGCCTTCTGCGCCAATCAAGATTGATTGTCTTTAAGGGACCTTGACCCGAGTCTCCGATGATAAATACAAAAATCGAGACGTAGTATTGATTTAACTGGGAACAGAAATCGCACATATTTACTTGAAAAAAGTTATCGGAAACCTCCTCCATCATTTCCGTTTTAATGAAGAGCACCTGCGGTTGAGCAGCTAGCCAACGCAAAGTTCGGCCATTCCATTTCGCCCATGACGGCCCGAGATAATGGCTAATCGCCCCTATCCAGCTTAGCAGTGTGATGGGAAGCTATTCAGGGTTGAAAACTGCTGTATACCACGGATCGGCGTAATACCGGTGATATAGCAGGTAATCGATATTCCAACGAAATCAGGGATAGTGGTGATTCCATCAACAGAAGGAAATGAGAGGGTGTCGTCAGAGAACCTGGCCTCAGGTGGCTGGAGAAGAGGAAGGGTCTTTGAGGAGAACCTGGGGGTCTTGTGAAAGTTGAAAGATTCTCCAAAGTCGCTAACGATAATCTTGTCCTCACCTACAGCAATATCATCGCCGCGAGCACCAAACCAACCGGGAACGTATACATTCGCGGGTTCGCCATTACAATGGTTTGCCATCATCACGGGTAACAGCCTCCGACTCAGGCTCTCCGAATCTTTCGTATAACTCTGGCGTGGGAAAACGATCATTCGATTTACGAAACTGGACTAGAATGTTGCCTAGACGAAGGTCTTAAAGCAGTCAGCTATGCAGTCTAGCTGTTATCATTTATACGCATCGCATACCGCCGTGTACAATATCAGTTTTGCATGTTATACACGCGTTTCGAGGCCACTCTACAATTCGTTTTCTCGACTGAACTTACTGACTGCGACCAGACTGAGGACGTCGAGGCTGAAGCGCAAACTTCATGCATCTCCTGGGCTTGCAAGGACCCGTAAATCCGTTTATCTGATAATAATTAGTTGGTCTCGCTCGATCGCTGACCGACAGGAATTTTCAACGTGCTGTCCGAGAGAGCTTAAGCAGTCATTGTTTTGTAATCAATGTCCATATTTAACTTTTTTTCTTCTGCTGCTTTTTTATACAGAGCTTGTGATAAGACTACATAGTTGTTCCTTGAAGAATTACGGAAGGCTCGCGGATTTACAGGCTGCTGCCCTCCGGAGTTCCGAAATGCCGCTTATTAAGGCGTGAAGCCTGCGACTGTACGGACCTTCATTTGAGGGTGCCTTCCCATCCACGGCGGCATTTATGTAGGTAAGCTCCGGACCACAGTGGAGACATTTGGATTCTCATCAGATTTCTCAGTCGCACGCGGACGTAACTAGTACTTGTTGCAATATACTAATGGGCCCCAAAGCTTTTGAATTATTTCCCTTCAAATCTCAAAAAAATCTTCTGTCTGGCTAACAAGCTAGCACAAACTTACCTCAAATGTAGTAATGGATTGGGCTTCAACTGCTTGATTCCATTGGCTCAGAATGTCGTGTATCTCCACTGGACTCAAATGTAGTAACGTAGTCCACAGCCGAGTGGTAAATACTTCCGAGCGGTAAGCTTTCCCTCCATCACCGTGTTCCTTCAAATCTACACCTTCAACGCGTCATTTCAATGAAATGCGTCTTTCAGAAGAAAGCCAACTTCAAATGACTGTCTAAGCCTATGAAAAAGGTCAAAGTAGTATTCGAAATCAGATCTACCTCCACACTCTTTGACTTAATTCCCGAAACCTAATTTGAAACACGCTAGCCCAGATATGGTATATCCATTGATCCCCTTATTTTTAGAATAGAAACTATATAATAAATGATATCAGATACTACCTGTATATACCTAGGATAGGATTGTCCTCTTATATATATTCTGTAGTAATGGCCCTATATTAAAAAGACTTTTTATCTTAGCTTCTTCAGTACTGTGGATAATAGCCAGAACCTAAATCTATTATAGTTATAAGTAATATATCATTTTATTATTTAGAACAGATTTCATAGAAATGTGTGGATGTGGGTATGAAACTAGTATATCTGCCTCCTTACTTACTGGACTTGAATCTGATTAAGGAGTTTTTTACTGAGCTGAAAACCTTTATTAAACATAACTAGAGTTACTATGAAGTGGATCCTAATTAAGGCTTGAATATCTTTCTTATATGGTGTATTGACACGGTCAGTATAAAGAAAGAGAGCGCTAGAGGTCACTTTCAACACTCAGGCTTGAAGATAGAAACTTATAGAAATTGAACGCATTTTTGATTTTGGGTGCCATAGAAAACATAACACTTATTTCCTCACACTAATAGTGCTAGTGCTACGGCCACCACCTCCATCTCCTCCACTAGGCTCAGTGCATACGTTAATAATGTCAATCAAGAACTCAAACCCCCTTAGCTGTGACCTATAGATATACACAACAATCAGGACCCACACTCTCAATGTCGCAGTAGAGGGCTTGACCGTTGCATGAGCTGCTCACTATTGAGGATATGAGTCGCGAGCATTGTATTGGTGGGGCATGGTTATCGCAGCGACTGCTACCACCTTCCATGATAGATAACATAGGGAGCTCTTTCAAGCCCTTACCACATGATGCACTAATCCAAAGATGGCTAATTCCGTGTTTATTGAAGCTGTTCTGGGGTTGAATGGTAAAATATACACAAGTAAGAAACAGCAGATGCTAAATCTTCCTATATTATAATTATGAGCCAAGCCCACTATATGTAATCCAAGCTCTGACATGTGATGATAATGCGGGGTTAACTTTGTCACGTAAAATTCCATCAGTCATTCTTTTCTGATCATAAATGAATAACGTGATTGCTTTATTAATTAATAATTGTGATGATAATCCTCAGAAACCATACTCCAAGATTCAAATGCAGACCATTGTCTTCGACAAAGCTTGTGCTATGGAGCTTCTACAATCTGCTAACCCTTTTCTTGAGGAAAAAGGTTTTCCTACACACTCATGGGCCAAATTCCCCAATCCTGCTTACTCTGGTCCCTTCCTTCGAGTATGGGACAAACACCCTGGCAGTCACCCAGATCAATCAGATAGAATGCTAGCTCGTTTGCCTCGACAGCGGCTGGGTTCGCGAGAAAGTCGAAAAGAGTCACTAGCCACACATGCTGACTATCAGAGATGGGAGCCAACGCCATTCATATCCTTTACTGCGTCAGTATTGGGTCTGCAAAGGTTTCTGTCCAGGAGAAAGGGGTCACGGTTTCTTAGAACACTTACGGTTATCAATCCAAACGTTCGCATCGCCAACGGTCTACCAATGCTCGAAATGGAATCAGAATTGAGATATTACGAAGTGCAGGACCCATATGGAAGGACGTATTCTTATTATAAAGATGAATATCTCTGTCTTTGGGAGGTTACGCCTGCTGAAGTCGTAGCGCACTGGAACTGGGACGACCTCCTCGAAAACGTTCGCTGGTACGAGGACGAAATTTTACCTGCTTTCAAAAAGCACAACGATCGCTTCTTAAGCAGAAGTCAGATTGAAACGACCTTTGATATGTCAACACTGCAAAGTGCTTTGCCTAGCATGCTCCCTTTCTCAGTCAACAGAGACGAACTATCTGGATCAGACCTGGACCATCCCGGCAAATCAGACTCATTTTCCAATGAAAATTGGAATTCCTCAAGCGAGGAGGAGACTTGGCAGATCGAAGATGACACTTATTGGGACACAGACGATGAAGCGGAGGAGTCCAACGCAATTGATGATGCTTATAAGATTCTTGAAGGCGACTGGTGAAAGACGATCCATGCAGAACAAGGAATGGCGGAGATTAAGGAATGGTTGATTCATGTCTAGCCTTTCCTTCCACCATAGCCCTAAATGAAAACATATGGAGCAAATCTGTGATTCAAATACGAAATTTTAAAGGCTTACCGTATCTCAGCAAATATGTGTTTTTACTTGGACCCTCAAAATAAAAATGGACCAAATCACAGACTTCAAGAATAAAAAGAAAATGTATAAGACATCAGTTTATTATACGCAGCAGCCAAGGGTCTTTACTGCTGATAATATCTGCAGTGTCTTTGAAGGAACTGGACCCAAACCGCTTTAAAAAGATCGGATTCTTGCAAAGGTTACTTTTCAGCTTCGGACACCAACATCACCATTTGATTGGCTCATTCATCGCCTTGAGAAGGCAGCACGGATGGCAATGAATGCAAACCTTTTTCTTCAAGGTAAAATTAAAGTTTTACGAGCTGAAACCGGACGCGAGATCAAGAAGAAGGCAAGAAGGCATACTTTTCTAGCGAATGATACTCTTCTTTCTGTGCAAGAGGGCCAAAATCGGGATCAGCAGCTTGATATACAGCATAGTGAGCAACCCGATGAGCCTACACCGAGCTCCACAATGCTGTAGTGGCTACAGGGCTATCGGGCATACCATAAGGAATTGTCCTAATGAATAGCTCTATATCCCAGTTTTTACAGTCAAATCCATTCAGTTTTGTTGTTAAAAAAGATTGAAGTTCGGATGGTGGAGGGAAAGCCTCCCGCTCGGCTGTGAACTACGCTAAATGACTGACATTAGGTAACTGCTTCAGACTTAAGTTAGTTACCCATGCCCTTCCCCCACACCTTCTGGTGTTAAGGTACGTGGGAGGGCACAGGTGACCAGTTAGATGAACCAAAATCACTGAGTCAGCGGGTACGGCAACAATCTTCGATCCGAATTCGGGACGGGCGTTGGCTAGCCCCTGGTATCCACATGCATATTCCGTATGGACTATTCAGGTACAATCCAACACACGAATAATATAAAACCTTTAAATGCCAGCAAGTATCCGAGTTAAACGATCACCTTTTCCTCGACGAGTCAAGTGTTGGCCCTGGCAAATTCAACCATGGAACGAGAACAAAACACCGGAATCTCCATTCTTGTTGTTGGGGGTGGCATTGCGGGTTTAACCTTCGCTATTGAGGCGCACCGGAAGGGTCACAATGTCCAGGTTATCGAACGACGACTACGTGGGGAGACTGCGGGTAAGCACCATCTTTGACTCGTTCGCATCTTAATTCAAATCACCTGAAGATGGACAATCGCAACTATGCTGTACATACCAGCTGATTGAGTGGTGCATTAACGCTTGATGTAGGCGAAATGATTGTGATTACAAGCTCTGCCCTCCAGACCCCGAAGAAATGGCCTGGCTTCATGGAACGGGCGAGACAAGAGGCAGTTGCCCCGGTGGTCACTATGAAAAAGTTCGATGGGACTTTGATCGGATCCTTCCCCATCGGTAACCCAGACGACCCATCTCTGGCCATCTACCGATCAAAGCTGCATAACGTGCTCTACGAGTACGCTGATCAGCTCGGCATCCCAATCGAGTTCTCCGTGACAGCTTCGGAATTCTTCGAAACAGACGACCATGGTGGTGTGGTATTGTCTGATGGGCGCCGTCTCACGGCTGACGTAGTGGTGGCGGCCGATGGAGTTGGCTCCAAATCGTGGGCGTTGGTCGTTGGCAGCAAAGAACCCCCCATCAGCTCAGGATTCGTGCTTTATCGTGTCACATTCCCCTTGGCACCGGCCCTTAAAAACCCAATCATCGCGGCGGAGCTTGAAGGATCCAATGACCGTGCATTCCTATATGCCGGTTCGGGGGCACACATCGTTATCTGCAAATCTGCGAAAGAGATTTGTTGGCTGCTCACTCGCAGGGTATGTATCCTCACGTGGCAAAGCCTGTGCTGTGCGGTTGCATGCTAATCTTGCGTAGGAGGATGGCAGTCATGCCGAAGAAGACTGGGCGAAGACTACTTCGATCGATAAGGCCCTCAAGGCTGTCGAGGGCTGGGAGCCGTTCGTGACTGAGCTTATCAAGGCGACACCCAACCACACCGTTCTTGACTGGAAGCTTATGTGGCGTAACCCTCAACCGCGATGGGCATCACCTGGCGGCCGCGTCGTCCAGATTGGTGACGCCGCACATCCATTTCTGCCAACTTCGGCTAGTGGCGGGACTATGGCTATGGAGGATGCGTATTCTCTGGCAGCGTGCTTGCATATTGCTGGGAAGAAGGACGTGTCTCTGGCAACGAAAGTGCATAACCACTTAAGGTATGTGACCGTGAAGAGCCATGGTTTCCTGCCCAAATTTGAGCAGGCGTTGAAGAAGAATAGATGTTACAGGGGCTGATAATACATACGTTGAAACCAGGTTTGGGCGAGTCTCTTGCGCACAGAAAATGGGATTTAAGAATCGCGAGGTCTTCCACAACACCGACTGGGATGCCGTCGCCAAGAACCCAGAGATACTGGGCAAAATGGTTGGAGACTGGCTGGTACACCATGACCCAGAGCAGTACGCCTATGAGAATTACGGCGCATGTGCGGAGCACCTCCTCAAGAGTACGCCCTTCAAGAACACGAACTCTGTACCTGGCTACACGTACAAGCCGTGGACTGTCAAGGAGCTTCTGGACGCTTCGGAGCGAGGCCAGCAAGTTGAAGATGAAGGAGACTGGTCTTGAATGGAAAGGAAACCTATCGGTGACCTGAACATGGTACAAAAGAAGATATATTTGCTGTCTCCGTCTACTTGAGGACAATACTGTAACCATCGGTAGCAGAATGGCAATGGTCGTGGACCCAAATTGGCCATGCGCGATTCCATCTCAGGTGTCTACACCAAGGCATCGACCAGGATTATCCACTTATAGAAACCATATCTCTTAGTCACACACCAGAAGAGAAGTGTCTCAAGTTCCTTCATTTGCCATTCAATTGTTCCATCATGATCCTGTTTCAGTTGTTTATCGGGAGGCACATTGTGTGGATAATTGAGCAATAATCAATTATTCATCATCTAATATAATAATGCCTGGCACAGTCCTTGTAGGTTAGGTTTTACAGGCAACTCCCCTTAGCATTAAAGGTGTAGTTGTGAATATTATTTAAAAACAGCCTTTCTACCCTGATCACTGATACTATATGCTCTATTATAGCAGAGTTTCACAGTTCATAACTTCCTCATATCTAAAGAAATCCATCCTTATATTCAGATAAATACTTTGTCCCCCGGCCACTTATCTATATACCAGCGTCGCAATATACAGAGTCATGTTTAATCAGAGCTACTTATCTTTAATAGATAGATTTTTATCTAACAAAAGTCTAGGAAACAAGACTTTTCCTAATATGTTATCCCATGGTTCCTCCACTTATACCGTGCCGAATACATCGCCATTTGTGCTGGATTGGATGTACCGTTCTGCAATTGCATATAGTGATATCCCTCAAACAAGTCTATCTATTCTCCGAGATAGGTATCTGGGAACTCTTAAGGAAGCGATAAAAGGTCTCGACAGTCAATGGGGCATTGGAGGTACTCCTATCACGTTTACCCTTCTTTTACCATTATGTCTAATTTATGATCATAGCTTTGTATCTTGATCTTATCGAGACAAGAAGCATAAGTAGTTCGATGCCGAAAACACCGGGTTGATTGATATTTGATAAACTTGGGACGGTATTTTTTGCTCCTAGACCAGATCTAGGGACTGGCAAAGATACGATGCATGTATATAACTTATTCTTTAGGGACAGTGACACCTAGTAGAAGTAACTAGAGTAAATGAGAATCCTTATACTAACCACCACTCCTTCTATTGAACCTTTCCTCTCGAATCAACCGTCCAGATCTCCTCAATAACACCCTTCCGATAAGCATAGTAAAAATCATGCAGGTTGACAGTCGGGTCAATATGACTTGGAATCATCTCGACCCGGTCTCCCACCACCAAGGCCGGCGTCCCCTCCTCCCAGCTCAACGAGCCATGCTCATCCCCTAGATTGCCATGCTTGTACCTGTTGTCCTTACACTCCGCCAACCCACTATCTGTCGTCAACGACTTTAACCCCGTGTCGATGGTGACCTGCCGCTCACCCTGCTTGCTGATAACCGTAGCCAGCAACGTCAAGCTGTTGGAGTAGAATGTCCCAACGGCATTACGGTAGTCTGTGTCCATGAAGATAAACGATCCAGGCTGCAGTTCCGTCATGCCAGGGACTGTAGCGCAGAATTCAACCGTGCCCGTGCCGCCTCCCGTGACGACTTGGATGTCATGGCCTGCGTGCCGGAATGCGTTCGCCGTGTCGGTTAATATCTTCATCGACGCGAGACATTCCTTCTGACGATCTTCTCGATCATGGAGGTGCTGTACATGGCCCTCGTATCCCTGAACACCAATCAAACGCAGGTGCGTGAGCATGCTGATATGTTTTGCAAGAGCCAGCGCTGGTTCCCCCGCCTTAACACCCGTCCGACGCAATCCCACATCCACATCCACCAACACCTTAATAGGCTCCTCAATCCCAGACTGCGCCAGCGCATCATTAATCGCCGTCGCGCCCACCTCACTATCCACCACGATCCTAATATTCCTGTGTCTTCGAAACAACTCAACAAGCCTCTTCACCTTGGGCGCGCCGATAATCTCGCATGTGATGAGGATATCGTCGAACCCCGCACCCGCTATGGCCTCCGCCTCCGACACCTTGGCGACACAGCAGCCTTTTGCTCCTGCGGCGGCGAGTTTGTGGGCGAGGGCGGCGCTTTTTGTTGTTTTCAGATGAGGGCGGATATTCAGGCCGGTGGGTAGGAGGCGGTCGAAGAGTTTCTTGATGTTGGCTTCCATGAGGTCTAGGTCGACAATCATGGATGGGGTGTCGAGGGTGGATAGGGAGTCGCCGATTTTTGGGGAGTACATGTTGGCTTGCAGTATATAGAGAATCGGGAATTCAATCAAGATAAAGGAGGGAATTGGAAATTTTGGTCTGTGAGAAGATATAATGATTTTCTCGGTCTGAAACTGGTGTTGGACTCTGGCCTGGTGGCTTTATGTAAGGAATCTGACCTGTTACCTAGGTGACATGCAAAATACCACTATCACCTGTAGCTTAGTCTACATGCTAGGTATGTCATTTCGTTGCTTTGTTTTGTCCCACTTTTGATCCCTGTATATAAACATCACATCTCTGTTTTACTATTTGTCATCTATATAACATGCGAACCCAACACTTATTCAGATTCATTCACACACCAAAATTACTAGCATAGTCACATCAGTATGATACTGCAAAGATCGATACGATGTTTTATTTGTAGCAAAAGTAATCATATGTCTTGAGTGATTTAGGTAAGTATAGAATAGATGGGGCCAACCATGAGCCACCATTCCACTGTATGCATCAATATCCATAGAGGATTGCTATTGCTGTAGTAGTGTGGTACATGAGTCGAGCTCCATGCATGAAAGTAATTATAGCTCTTTTACAATTTACGGGCGATAACATTAACTCTTACTCATGTTAGGAGTAACCTCTATGTAGTATACCTAGTGATTACGTAGCCCATGACAGCATATAGTATATGCCTTTTAAGGAAGATTATATACAGTTCATGCCTGAGACAGAATAAAAGTGTAATTCCATCAGGAATGCTAGTAAACTTTAAATGACTGAGAAAGGGATAATATGTATAACATAGATGACGATGAACAACTTCATTTACTAGGTAGTCATCTATCTCTTGAGTAAGTAGTCTCCTCAGATTATAGTTACTACAAATGCATACCATTGAATTTCTATTTCTATATCTGGTTGGGCTACTTGCCATCCCAGCCCTGATGCAAGCCAGGAAAAAGAACTTAGAAGAAGCAACCAAACCAGCACTGAACGACCAAAAGAAAAAAACAGACTCCCGAGAAGTATCATTTACCCTGTCCAATCTGGCGGACACGCAGCGTCGCTCTGTTATGCCATTGGTAATGGTACGACAACCACACGTATGATTTCATCGAGGGCACTTTTTCAATGGAGCTGGCAGAAGGTTTGACTTTCTTTCCCTAGAAACCACCATTGGGGCTCTTACTCACCGACATGTAGCGGTCCTCGCCATAGCACCCATAGGCAGTCAAGGTTTCTCATACTTCGATCCCGACTCTATCCCTGCTGCCCTGCAAGCAATCGACGATTTAGACAGGTTTATTGACCGTGAAGGACCGTACGATGGCGTTCTTGGCTTCAGTCAGGGCATGACGGCGGCATGTACACTGCTGGTCCGGAAGGTGCAGGAGGGCAAAGAACTGCCATTCAAGTGCGCCGTGTTCTTTGCGCCCCGTTTTGGCCCTCTCGATTACGACAACTTGCGCAATGGCAAGGTGACTGAGATTGACAGTGCCAGCTGCTCGGGGATGATCAAGAATTTGGGGATCGGCTAATCCTTATGCAGCCAAGGCTGCAGAGCTGTAGAGTCTATTTAAGGCCGAGACTTTGTCCACTTACGCTCATGATGGTGGCCATGAAATTCCGGGTTATGCGCTGCAATCAGCACTGACTCCGTGTGTCAATCTCACTAGGAGATCGATTGACCGCGGTGTCAGATCGTGCAACTAAGGTGACGAGCTACGGTAGCAAGTCGGATCCGCAGTGATGATGTTTATTTGTGGGGTCTGCAGAGAAGTTGATCCCTCAGATGCAAATGAAATGCATGCGAGTGGTCTGCCTTGCTATGAATAATAAGACCCTTACATGAAACTGTAGCAGTTGTCTTGTATAATGACGTGGTCTGAGTTTAAACCGCTACTCTTTGCAAAACAATCAAGGTCCTATTATTATATATTTGATTCCCGGGTAAATTAACTTTGATGTTGTTCATCATAATTGCAGTCTGTGGAAAAAGAATCACTCACTTAATAATAGCTATTATGAAATAAATACATCCTCTTTAGATGGGTTATACATGTTTAGTCATGGAAAATCATCTTCTTAGCATAGATAGGTGGCGGCCCAAGATCTTGGATCTTCTATGCATAGTATTAAATAGAATGTGCAATAGTTTAGTTATATGCATTGTGATAGTGATTAATCAAGACTCATTATTGAAATGATTTTGCACGCTAACTTGATTAGACTAAAGTTAAGAGCTTAACTAGTTGAATGCCCCCACATTTAATAAGTAACTTGTGATCTGCAAGATAGCGGTCTGCTATTCAGGTCTGTGTAGATCTATTCTAACCTCAACCTGGTTTGTTGGGAGAGTCTATCTCAAGCTTTCTTTGCTTGGATTTATCACATGCCTGATATTAACTGCGTGTAACGCAAGGATGTGTAAATTAGGTTAGCACATTTTCATTGTTCAGTTCTGTTCATCTCTCTCGGAATCGCCAGTATTTCTGTGTTTTTGCTCCAGTCTTCAAGTCAATTTCCTCGCCAATAGCCTCTCGCCCTTCGAATAATGGCTTCTGAAGAGCGACAAGAAAAGCCCAGTTCCAGGATCCCATTTCTCTCTCTGGTGTTCGATAAAGGCTACGTCTCACAGAATATATTGGATCATGAATACCGTGGCTCGGGAACAGAGAGAGAGCCTTTTGTCGTGGGATGGATACCGGATGATGAGCGCGACCCGATGAATTTCCGCAATGTGTCGAAATGGTCCTTGAATCTTCTGACTGCCTTGCCAACCTTGGCTGTCTCTATTGCCTCGTCTGCTTACGCTGGCGGGCTGCGAGAGATTATCCAGGACTTTCAAGTTTCGGAAGAAGTCGCCCTGTTGGGAGTATCATTGTTTGTCACTGGGTTTGCTGTTGGTCCTTTGCTGTGGGCTCCGCTCAGCGAGGCCTTTGGTCGTCGCAATACCTTGCTTGCAAGTAGTGCACTCTTGACTGCATTCAACGCTGGCACCGCTGGTGCTCAGAATATCCAGACGGTGTTCATCCTTCGTTTTCTGGCCGGAAGCGTAGGTTCGGCCCCTTTAGCAATTGCAGGCGGCGTCCTTGCGGATATTTTTCCGGCTCAGACTCGTGGTCTCGCCTTGGGGTTCTTTGTCCTCGCTCCGTTCCTTGGGCCCACGCTGGGGCCCGTCATCGGAGGGTTTATAGCGCAGTCTGGCGGATGGCGCTGGGTCCAGGGGGCTCTGGCGATAATGGCGGGAGTTCAATGGCTGGTGCTGATTGTTCTGCTACCAGAGACCTGCGCCCCTGTGCTCTTGAGACGCCGGGCGGAGAGGTTATCCAAAATCACTGGTCGTGTGTTTCGCAGCAAGCTTGACCTGGATGGATCAACTGCCATAACCGGAGACAAGCTCAAAATGGTTTTATCTCGGCCTTGGATTCTGCTGTTCCGAGAACCTATCGTGTTTTTGCTATCCCTCTACATGGCGATTATCTATGGAACGTGAGTCACAACAATCAGCATCATCACACACCACCACAACTCTGCTTACGACGCAATAGACTCTACGGCTTTTTCACTGCATTTCCCTTTGTCTACCAGGAGGTGCGAGGTTGGAGCGAAGGACTAAGCGGTCTGACCTTCCTAGGTATTCTCGTCGGCCTGGTATCCGCCATACCAAACATGTTCATCACCCACTTCCGCTACAAGAGAAAGGCATCTCGAGCTACAACACGGCTCCCCCTGAGGCAAGACTACCAGATGCCTTTCTAGCCAGTATAGCTCTCACAGTCGGATTGTTCTGGTTCGCCTGGACCAACTCACCCAGCGTCCATTGGATTGCGCCCATCCTGGCCGGGATACCATTCGGATACGGTGCCATCATGGTCTTCCTTCCTTGTATTAACTACCTGATTGACTCATACACAATCTATGCGGCCTCCGTGTTGGCTGCAAACTCAGTCTTGCGGTCAATGTTTGGCGCAGCGTTCCCCCTTTTCACGGGTCCTTTGTATCGGCATATCGGCCTTCATTGGGCTGGGTCTTTTTTTGCTTTCCTAGCGCTCGCTTGCACTCCGCTCCCTGTAATATTTTATCTATATGGCGCTAGGCTTCGCAAGCGATGCCACTATGCTGCTGAGGCAGATGCTTTTATGGATCGATTATTGGGCATGTCAGATTAAGCAACCCAGTTAACTAGTTAATGGCCTAATAACTGGTGCAGCCTGAGCACCTCAGCCATGATACTGGCACGGAAATCGAGCCGCTACTCCCAACATTTTCTCATGTGTCTGTAGTCCAAATCAAGGTTATCAAAGAATTGTGGATCATACCTCAGCTCGGGAAAGTAATTTTCTAGGTAGGAACTTAATTGGCCTCCTGGATAAACCAGTGCTGACTATATGTGTATTCAGAACTGAATGGAAGGGTACTCAACCTGCTATGATACGGCATGGCTGGTTAGGATGAGATGGACAGCTAAGAGTATCAGTCAAGAGTAACTTGTTGGCTGCAAAGCCAAGCCAAGCCACTTTATACCTGGACTAAAGATGCAAAATCATAATCTGGATCAAATCGAGCGGATTGATTGGACCATTCATTCCGACGACGGCAAAGAAGCGTTGTATACAATTCTCAAGGTCCCCGCCAAGGAGACCGCCAAGCTGAAATACAACGCCGCTATACAAACGACATGAAGATCGTTATAAAGACTCGTAGAGGACCCGCGGGGTCGGCTCTATTTAATCAAACAAAAATCTCATCGACAGGGAAGGGGAGCAACCGCGACAATGGCAATCCAGTTGACAGTCGCTTGCTTGACGCTGTTCTGCCTCCCTGTGTTCGGAACGCATGTGGCAAAAGAAGAGAAGAAGCCTCTCTTGAAAGACTTTGATGCGCTTGGAGCATGGTTTCAAGGTGTGTCATCTATCGACACTTCGAATAGAACAGCCAGCACGCCCAACGACAAGAATGCGTCGATTGCCATTGTCGGTGGCGGGATTTCCGGCCTCGCTACCGCTCTGATGCTCGACAGCGTGGGCGTGCATAATTGGGAGATCATCGAGGCCAGTGATCGGGTTGGGGGGCGCTTCCGCACGATCTTTGTTGGTGGCACGCAGGAATGGGCGGAAATGGGCCCGATGAGGCTTCCTCACAGCGTCACCTACGACGACGGCGAGACGGTCGAGTATACAGACCATGCCATGGTGTTTCAGCTGGCGGAGATGCTCAATCAGATGAACGACAATGATCCGCAGTGGAAGATTGATTTCATTCCCTGGGTTCAACATCACCCGAACGAATTGATTGCTCTCAACACGAGACGCCATCCCGATGGACGGATTCCCACCCGTGCGGAAATCGAGGCGGATCCCAGCCTGGAAGAGCCGGACGCGATCACAACCGAACAGTTCAATGACACGCAAGACCAAATGGATCAGATTCTGAAGCAGAAGTCGACACTACAATCACTTCAACGCGACGTCTGGCGCGCTCATCGTCGAGCGATGGATCAAGGCCTCGATGACTGGAGCGAACAAGCCATGATGCGACACGTTTTCAACGCGAGTGAGAACATTACAGACCAGATCTGGACCTCCAGCGACTACGACGTCTTCTGGGATGAACTGCACCACAACTCCAATCTCGGGCTGGATGGCAGCAAAGACTCGTTGGGGAAGACGGAGTGGAAGTGCATTGATCGCGGCTTCAACCGTCTGGCCGATGCATTTCTCCCCCATGTTCGCGATCGACTTTCCCTCAATCGCAAGATTCGCAAGCTCCAACCTGTCAGGGATCATCTCAATCGCACCAAGACTCAGCTGTCCTGGTATCCGAGTGTCACCAACCGAACGGCGGAATCGAAACAATATGACTACACCATTATGGCTGTTCCTTTCACCATGACTCGCTTTATGGACCTGCCCACCTTTTCCTCCGTTCTGGGTCGTGCAATCAGCGAGGCCGGACTGCGGTTCAAGTCCGCCTGCAAGGTCGCTCTATTATTCTCCGAGAGATTCTGGGAGAAGGGCGAGAAGCCCATTTTCGGCGGATATTCAAAACCACCCAGCGAGCCCGTCGGAGCATTATACTATCCTGTATATGGCCTGAACGAGTCTCGCCCAGGATTGATCATGCACTACCGTGGAGGAGACTGGAGTGATCGACTTGTGAGTTTCTCCGACGAAGAGCACGTCCAGACGGTACTAGATTCGATTGTTGATCTGCATGGTGAGCATGTGAGGGATCTATATACCGGTCATTATGAGCGTTTATGTTGGTTGCAGGATGAGCATACTGCCACAGCCTGGTGTCGACCGGATGTTGAACAGCACAAGCTTTATATCCCCGCCTACCACCAGACAGAACATAATACCATCTTTATTGGCGAGCATACCGCACCAACGCACGCGTGGGTGAGTTCGTCATTGCAATCTGCTACTCGAGGATCGATCCAGCTGTTGTTGGAGTTGGGACTGGTGGATGAGGCCAAGGAATTGAATGAACGATGGATGGGGCGATGGATTCAAGGAAAAAAGTGACCATGTACATAGCGAGTAATAATTCAGGATCTGGTGGAGTATCTCCAGCAGTTCTTCTTTCTCATCCGAGTCGACTAGGCATCACCCTGCGACTTAGGCTGATACTTTTGAGTGCGGTTTATTGGTGTTCCATGCTGGGATGTTGTTCTTGACTTCATACGCTGCAGGTTATGAACTATGACTCGCCTCAACAATCTTCGATTACTGACTAGAAAAGAATCAACATAAGTATAAATAAAAAACTTCAAAACATACAACAGCAAGGATTCGATGGTTGTCACTCACCCTAATTAATGATGGTGGGTGATATCAGGAACTGAAAAGGCTGTGCTCCCCTAAAAGCTGATGGGAGGGACATATCTCGTTAGCTTTCTTATGTTTACTTATTATATAGCAACCGTAATTCTTTTTCTAAAGCATGCCCAATAGCTCATCAGTCATCGCCTTAGTTAATGCAGTTAAGAGTGGCATTTTCTACATTGTATAGAAAAACTCTAGCTACACATGATGAGTTACCTTGCCTGACCCTTTATACTGTATTTCACAAATTATCAAGCTTATAAGGGGGTTCAATTTTATTTTTCATGATTTGAATCATTTACTGATATTCACAGTATATAAAGGCTTGTATTCACATTGAAGCATAGGAAACACCTATTATTAGGGGAACCTATGAAGACTAACTGGCAACTCTAGGATCATAAGCTCATCACATTCTAACATCATCAAGTGTAATTGAAGGCCCTGGTCATAAAGCAGAACACCTGACTGGGCTAAGCACCTATACAGACAAACACATTAATTAAACAGAAGCAAAATCCAAGGAAGCATCTCATACCTTCAGGTAAGCATCCTGAATATCTGAGGTTCCACCACTTAGTCCAATCCTACCCCTTAAAACGAAAGAATCTTTTGATCTTCGTGGATGCTTGGGATAAGGATTCTGAAGTTGATATCGATGTTCACCCACAATTCATTTCCATTCTTAAGATAGAGCTTGAGGTGCCCATAATATGGAATGGCATTGACATTAATGACAAGCCCTTCTTTCACGTTGCCGTAGAAGTTTCCGGCCTTGAAGCCCAAGATGTAAACTTCAACACCAATGTTGAAGGTGTCTATGTGCAAGTATCCCTTGATCTGTATTTTATTAGACAAATAACTCCGCACAATGAGCAAGATAGGTTGTTACTATACCGAGAGCAGACCGATGCCAAAGTTGATCTCAACCTTATCATCACCATCAAAAATGGGCAAACCAGCCGCGATTGGAAGCTGTTCCACCTTGTAGGAACCGTCCTCATTATTTTGAATACTGAAGACAGCGGCTGACTTTATTAGCGGATATTCACCCTCACTTTCCTATCTATTAGGGAATACTAACCGGAATGAACTGCGTTGTCGTTTGCCATTGTGGAGTAAATGAAAGGTATGGGAAGTTTTAAAGGCGGATGGATATTCTCAAGTGATTTTGCTCAAGAGTTCTGTTGCTCTGTTACTTCTCAAGTTATCATGAACATTGGGAAACATGGACATATTTATAGCTTTGTTGGAAGAACATCAGCTCTACAGCGACTCGAATACGTCATAGACCAAATTTGGAGAATGAATGAATATCATTAGTATCTACTGAGTGGTTTCCTTTTTTGTACGAATCTGCATTAGTTGATTCATACTTTAGGCCTCCATTTCATGCTCCACAGTACCATTCAGTGGGTATCCACAAGCCTAGAATCAATTCTTGTCATAGGCCAGTCTTTGTTGACATACCTTTCCCGTATTGTTTTTTAGGAAATCGACAAGCGCAAGTATATTAACTGTCATTTAAAAGTTATAATTCTGAAATCAAATGTCATCGGTATATCTAGAGTGCTTTATGCCAGTATATATGGATTCGAGGCAAGGGATTTCCATACTTGAAATTTTGGGCATCAGCTAGGATAGCCACATAGCTGAACTCCAAAGTTTATGAGGCAATTTTGCTACTATCTCCCCACTTTTCTACAGCTAAGATGGAGACAGCCATATAAAAATTGTGTGATACTGCTCCTTAGTAATAAGTAAAAGATGTGATGTAAATTACAATAGAGTACAGGTGCCTTCTACGCCTTCTAATCTATCCGATTATTGCAGAGAATCTGTGGGTCGATCAGGTTGCCATTGTTCCCTTGCTGGTGAAATCATCAGCTGAAATTACGTCATTTACCTGTAGTTTTCGACGTTTCTTCTATTATTCTACTTAATATTACCAATAATACTAGTACTCTGAAAGATATCTGGCAACGTATCACACCCCCTTTAATAATCGCATATAGTAGTCCTATCCTTTCAATTATACCATGGTCTTTACAATCTTTCCAATGGCATAAACGGGCATGGAAAGATTGTATAAACTCATGGTTACCTTGTAAGTGGGGTCCTTTTCAGCTGTTGTTGATCTGTAATGGTGGAATCTATTTTCATTTCATCATACTGCATTTATTCTCTCATTTGCCTTGATGTCGAGTTCAGCTCAGCAGCTCAGCTCAAGCCAAAGTGGGTCAGGATAGAGTTGTATCTGGTTGTGTCACTGAGATCGGCACCGCTATGGCATTTTCGATTGGCGTTTTTTAAAGAAACTAGATTTCAGCTGACAGACCCACATGTTTGTGGCTGGCTGATTCTGATGGTCACTGGTTACTGTAAAGTACTACTTTTGTATATCTGCAATTATGCCATAATCCCGGTAACTGGATTTACAGACGCGATATCAATTAGCACCGGGTAGCAGATAGCATTTAGTCAATCCTAGGTGGGAATCAGCTATGGTTCGGTCTAGGTAATGAACAGATCTTGAGCCGTAATCCTGTTGTGATCTTGCCAATCATCTAGCCCAGGAACCACATTACTCCGTTGGGTTCAACACACCGACCTGGAGGGGGTTCCCCCTCCTATCACAGGCGTTGATTACTCGCGTCTGTCATCTCTCACAGTGAAGAGTTAAGACCTGACTTCCCTCCCACCTCCCCTCTATAGAAACATAGAACCAATAACAGACAATTTGCCTCCCCACAGTGGAGCGCGGATAGGCCGTCCCTGACACCATCGTTTCCCACGTTATTGCAACAACCCCTCTTATATGTCCTGAGGACTTCCCTGCTCCATATCTCTTGCATAATCACAAAACCGGTCTTGGTTGAACCACGATATTTTGACCAATAAGTTGTTTTTATCAGGCTGAGCTGTTTCTGTGCTTGAATGGCTGTGTTATCAAGATTTTTACCAAGTTGCTCCACTCCCTGGTCGCTCGCCACGTCATCCGCGAAAATCGGAAATGATGGGGATCCGGTGTAGTCTTGACCTCCGCGCATTTATGCCCGAGGTGTCAATTTCCCGGACGCTGGCCGAGACGCATGCAAGGCTGTGTTAAATTACATTGGCTGACTTGTCGCTCAACATGGGATTATGTTACAATCTACAGGGCAATGGAGTCAATCCATAGAAGGCCAGCTTCTCTAAGGCTCATGTGGCAGTTTATGATCTTTCATCACCTGGAAGACATTGGTCTCTTGTTACTATGATAACAATAAGTCGCTGATGGACTACAAGCATAGATCTAAATATATGTGAATGCATAATCATATAATTCCTCATCACATTCGTCTCTATATTACAGTCAATATCCTGTACTGAATCTACCAAAGAGGTACTCCAGGAGGGAAGAAAGACAACTCCACGTCCGATACAGAGTGCTGAGGGTTAGTAGCCATTCATTTTTTCCTTCGCGAGTGTAATCAACTCATCCATATCTGATGCAAAGTGGGTCTCCGGAATGTCTCGAGGAGATCGGTGACCGCAAAACATGGTTGCGAAGTCCGAGTCTTGAGTGACCCTCGCTGGGTGCACTTGTATAGATGCTATATACTGCGATGAAAATAGGTCGATAGAACAGCATCGATTATTTTAAACAAACCATCGAAACACCATAAAAAGGAGAATATAGCGAGAATTGACTGATATTCAACCGCTGAATGACCGCTGAATAAGTCTATACGGGCTGTATCGCAAATACCCGCATACGCCCAGGTCGATATCAATCAATATTCACATCTTTTTGGGAATAACTTGGAGCGGAATACTCCTTAAGCATGTATTTGTTAGTGCCTAACATTTAACAATGCCCCTCAAATAGAAATAGAAAGAAGAAGACAGTCGCTTTTCGCAAGGCCTTTGCTTTAAATATATTCTTAAAAATCACGGATAAAACTCTTCACAACATCTTGGCTAATGTTTCCACCGCATAGGAGAACGACGCTGGTTTGATCGGCTAATTGCTGAGAAACTTGCATGAAGCCAGCAAGAGCAAGGGCAGCAGAACCTTCAACAATCATATTTTCATCGAAAGTAAGGACCTGCAAAGCCTTGAAAATTTCTGCCTCGTCGCATTCAACAACCTGATCGACCACGGAGCTTGCTAAAGGGAGGGTAATTGTGTCTTGATCGATTCCACCAGCCACAGCGTCGGCCAGCGTGGGGATATGCTCCGTCTCAACAATATGACCAGCTGACATGGATGCAGCCAATGCCTTGGAATTGATCGCGGCGACGCCGTAAACCTTTGTCCGAGGGCTGAAAATCTTCATAACAGAACCAATTCCGCTGATTAGACCACCGCCTCCCATGGAAATAAAAATGTTGTCCACTTGATCACACTGCTCAATAACTTCAAGTCCGATCGTTCCTTGGCCAGCAACAATTTCGGTATCGTTATAGGGCGACATGTATAAATAATCCCCCGAAGCGGCGAGTTGTTGCGCATACTGTTCGGCAAGTCCTGTTTCCGTGCCGTGGAGGATGACATTGACGCCGTAAGACTTGATCTTGTCTAGTTTTGCTGGCATCACTGTCTTTGGAAGTACAACGGTGACGTCCTTGGAGAGTGCGTGTGATGCGAATGCGGCACCAATTCCATGGTTACCCGAGGACGCCGTAATGAGTCGTCCCTGTGCATTTTTCGCCGACACCTTGGACATGGCACCTCGAAGCTTGAAAGACCCCGTAAGCTGAAAGTTCTCTGCCTTGAAAAGAAGCTTAGAGTTGGATTCCTGGCCTATTTTCCTTGCGGGGATGAGCGGTGTTTGATAAATATGCTGGTGGATGCGGCTCCTCGCTTGGACGGCTCTTTGGGCTGTTTCGTATGATGAACTCGCCATGTCGCATGACCGATGAGATTGCTGTGGTGGAAAGATAGAAATTGATTTGGAGGGCAAATCATTCAGGTCCGATGACTCTCTTTAAGTTGTAAATCGTCAGAATAGGCCGGATCACCTTTTGGAGGTCCTGTTTTGATATTGTATCGTTCTGTCAGCCTGACCTAGTGCTGCATTAGGGCTAGACCATCTTGTATATACATAGACTCAGGTGACCCACATGTGGTGGACAGACGGAAAGAAACTCCGAGCATGAGCCCCCAACCCAATAACCATCGATTTTGGACATTCTGGATACAAGGTATGGAATTCTGCCTTAATAATCACCTGGAAGCTCCAAAGAGAACCTAAGAAAAATCAGTTCCTAGCTAGTCATCCAGGACTGCCTTCTATAGTCTGGTCAGATTCTACAATAATTTGTCAGTGAAACGTATTTTTATATACAGCCCTACGCCAAGAATCGGACTGATGTTTTCTTGGCTACGAATGCTCTTTTCATCTATCGACTTTTGCTAGTTCACTTCCTGCATTTTACGAGATATTTTTACCTGACCGCAGAGGGTGGATCCTACTACTAGCAAGAAAACCCGAGTGAGCATCTCACCTTACAGTCTCAAACAGGGCGTGGGTTCTTAGTGTATGCGCCTGATAGAACTGAGAAACCACCTCGGACTTCCCTGTTGTTTTCCATCATCAGTCCTTGGCGGCCGCCTTTGGACTTCCAAACAGGATCTAGTATTTGCTGATTTTAGTGATCAAAGACCACAAATCAACAATACTATTTGTATCGCATTGAACTAGTATCTGGAAACTTTGGTTGTACGTCAGTACAAGGTACTGTAATCTGAAGAAATACATGCAATAGAAGGATCAAAACAAAGAAAACGGAACGCCGTGGGGGAAACCTTGAAACCCTTCACATATGACCTCAGAGTATTAAATTCCAAGGCAAAATGGATGTATAATGCGCAAAGTGTTGCCATGCTATTGGCTAACCCTTCCCAATCACGAAATGACAACGGGAGGAACATGGTACTAGACTGTGAGTGTTGCTAACACCCAGGCAGCCTTGCACTCGGGAACTCATGTCACCAAAGTCGTAGGTAACAGTTGGGTCTAATGATGATATAAGAAGCGCCCTAGCCGAACTAGCTGACAACAGCTCATGTGAAATGGCAATTCTAAGGTCTAAAAAAGGCATAATTAAAGAGCAAGAACCTCAATTTTTTGGTCCCAAATGATATCCGACCAGCTCACTGTGGGGTCCGCATCAATTCCATTCCAAATCTGTCGCACAATTTGGAACTGCCTTTTAATACTTCCGATTTTGTACCACTGTATTCTGGTCCACCATGCCACCCAAGGATTTCTGTCCAGGGCACTGCATGAAGCGATAAACGCCGGCCAAGTAATCGGAGCCATTTGATGTTCGGGGTTTTTACTTTTGATATCCTCAACCAGATGCAAATGGTTCGCAATCTCCGTCACTTGTTCAACGACATCTTCCCTGCTAGTTTTCTGGATGCGCTGCAAGTAGAATATGATGGCGCCCAGGCACCAAGCCCGGGCATGATGTTCAAAAATTTCCTGCATGGCATATTGTTCCGGGAAAATAGCTGCTGCTCTTTTGGGACTCAGAGACCACGAAAGCAGTCGATCTCCTAGCATCTCGCAAGCTTCAGCAAGGCTATCAGGTATTGATTGTTGTAAATTATGATGATATGTTATTCTTCTGTTAAGTTCCATTGTTTCCTCAATCGCGAAAGCGATATCCATGGTGACCCCATATGTGAACTCATAGAAAGACGTTTGACTACCAGCAGAGCAGAGCTGGGCGTCGCGGAGCAGTGGACGATATTCCCGCGGAGCGTGACACGAGGTTGTATTAGCAAGTAAGTTTAGAAACATACTCATCTGATTCAATCGGAGAGTCTCTGGTCCGAGGATAGTCCAGCTTGCACGGCTTTTTTGGAGTGCCGACATTGCCTCGATATGGGTCCGAAAATCAATTATTGAACCTTCCATGACCTGCACTTCAATCAGTACTGATTCAGAATTTGAGGATAAACCCGAATTTTACCCCAATTGTAACCAGCGAAAACAAGGCTACCATCAAGTGTCGATACATGACCTTCTGTCTGCCTTCCGTCAAAGCCAGCTGCATGTATTGAAGAGCGATTTGCCGGTGCCAGTTACCGATCTCGTGGTATTTTGGCGCCAAATTATAGCCGCTTAGATGAAATGCGGCAGTAGAAACGAGAGAATGGAAAATGCATCGTTTGGCATATGGGGCGGCAACTTCAACAGCCGACTCGGAATTAAAGAGCCCCTCGATAGCCGCCGGCACGTATATGGAGCGATAAGGGTTGTCATGATGGGGAAGAGGCTGAAGAATATCGGTAACATGAACAGAATAATGGCGAAAAAGAGCATCCGTTTCCGGACATTCTGAAATGTGATATGTTGGTTGGATCTTCAAAGAAGTCCTAGTTTGCGGGGGAGTGAAAACTGTGCAGACGAGGCCATGACGTTCAGAATGATCCATGCTAGTTTCTGTGGCTTGAGTTACTTCATTGCACTCTTGCCTTGATGTTCTTATCAGGTCAAAAGGAGCATCGTGGGAGCTGCCCCGGTTCGCACTGAACATGGGATGCAGGCCATCAAGCGATTGCCGATGGCGGGGCTGCACAGCAGCCAAGTTCTGATTTTGGTCAAGAGTTTCATCATTACACTCTAAAGAGTTACGATTGTGGATATCAGACTCCGGCGACGGCAGTCCGAAAGTGGACGCTTGGTCAATTTCATCGCCAGTCGTCGTGAACATCGCAAACGGACCACGGATGGAGGAAAGCCGATTCGATGAATCAGTTTCAATCTCGGATAGAAATCTGTCAACTTCTTCTTCATCATAATGAAGAGAGTTTTCGGGGCCTTCTCAGAGAAGAAATCAGCATAATATACCTGATGATAGCAAGACGACTGACCGGAATCAATCCTCCTTCTCCCCATGCGTACAAAGCTGCATCCGCCGGAGCTTCCCCCGCTCCTGTATAGACCCAGCGCAGCTTAATATCATAACCACCGCATGTGACACCAATTCTTGCGCAAGCTCTGCACCCTCTAGGATTCTCATCGCATTTGACTTTTCGCTCTTTGCAGGTCCAGCACCTGCACGTGATAAGCGCTTCCGTCGCAAAATTAGTAGGCATGAATACTCACCCTGAATAAGTTGTTGATCCCCGCTTTGATCGATCACCCATCGTAAGAGAAGCGCGCGCTTACATGGCCTTCTGCCGAGTCGCAGTAGGATAAGCTATAGGTACTCTAGGTTCTTCTAACGTGCCAAGGTATGCCTTCCATGGAGTCAATCAAAATTGGCCATGCGCCTCAATAAAGGGAGTATTTTGGGCTTTCTTCGTGTTAAAGGTGGAATTTGAGGGAGAAACCACTCGGTCGCCACAAGTCTTGGCGGTCAGAGATCAAGATCACCTGATTCTCCTGGCAAACCCCACGATAAAGCGTGGGCTTTTGCCATTAACTGTTCTCCTACATAGCTCAGGGGTTACAAATGATGTAGATGCATCAACACGAAGGTACCAGGATGCTTATATAGATGGATTGAACAGATATCCAGATCTGAATCAATATATGCAGCTTGAGGGGTCAAACGGCAAAGCAGAAAAGGATGTACGTACCAAGCATTTTTCAGTGGTTTTCAGACGTGGTTCCAGGACTCGTGTATTCGCTTGATGATCTGCCATCTTGGCGTTGAGGAAGTGCAACCAAGTCCGACCTCCCACTTTAATTGGCTCTTATTTCGACGCCTTGCCCCACCTGCGATTGGGACGCCAAGACCAATCAAAACTCCAATCAGTACAAGCCTCTGGAAGAAGATGTATCTGGTAAGTACACAGAATAAATGCTGCATTCAGTGGTTCTCAGTGGTTGACTGGTGGTTAAGATATTAAGTATGAGGAAAACTTATTTTACATATTATTGTGTGATATAGGTGAGATGGCATGTGACCATGATCAACTGAGGCGCTATACTATATACATATTATGCCAATACCCCCATGGCCGCAATCACCTTGACCTACTCTTTGGTGCTTTTTGTTTTCAAACATCTTCAATAGGCCTTGCGGGTGATCCTTTGAGACTCTTTATCATCTTGCTAACTGTTTGGGTCAGTCTCAAAATATTGATGCGTCTCAACAATTTCAGTCAAGCCATACAGAAAACGAAAATGCCTAACTCCATTAAGACTCAAAGGCCGCAGCTTTACAAGACATTTCTGGCAACTATTTTCTACTCTCTTTCTATTCCCCACTATGCTTTCGGTGCTCTTCAGTGGTAATTTGGCTTCGCCGCCCGGTCAATCATGCTGTTTACTCAGGCGCAAAAATTACCCAAGCCTTCATACAAATTTAGCCCCATTGGATTTGGCAATGCGGTCGTAGCCTCTGCTATTGGTAGTATATCAGGATCAATCACTGGAGATCTCGCGACTGAATGGCCCATTCTGAAACTGGCCAGGCGGAATGGTGGTATATATGAACCTGAGATGCGACTTCAGATGTTTTTCATACCAGGGATTGCCTTATTACTGGGGCTTCTGACTTGTGGCCTTTCAATTGCTAGGACAAGACGACCTAGAACTAATTTAATGGCTATAGATTCCTATCTGATTATTGGGGCCTTTCTTGGAACTGCATCGGCGCTGGGATTGTTGGTTAAGCGTCATGGGACGTGGGATCATTGCGGTCACCTTTATACAAGATCCCTATAACCGAGTATGGCTTGGTCCCCTATGGTCGCTGCGGCAGTTAATAATTCGGCCAAGATTCTTGACAATAGCCTCGTGGGATGACCTTTTGTCTCAAAACTAAGTGGATAATTTCACCACCCAAAAATGCTTAAGATTCCTCCTAGGTGCGATTTCTAAACAGAGCCTTGATACGCATCTTGAAATTTAAATGGCTTTGCATCATTGAATAAGATTGACAAGTAATACATGAGTATATTACTGCCACAACATCGCAAATACCCTCTTTCATTGCACTGAATAGCTAACTCGTGACTTTCCCTGTTTCCTCGAGATGCGCTTTACTGTCACAGGTCCACATAAGTCGGTTGTCGCGACATGAGTTCCTCCACAAGGGTATATCTCCAACCCGACGATGTTAACCACTCGAATTTTTTCTCCGACAGGCACCAGGTTGCGATCAGGGATCAATCGTTCCAAACCTCGACACCTGAATTCTTCGTCACTCCACCACTCTACCCGCACCTCAGCTTTATCCGTCAAGTACCTGTCTAATGTTGTTTGAATCAGCTCCTTCCATCTCCCGTCGATGAGGCCTTGAAACTCGCATGCTGCCGATTCAGGAAAGTGCGATGCCTTCAACTCGTCAAAATCCGGGATTTTCTGTTCAAGGACATGTCGGACTGAAGCGCCGAGGACATGACCAGCGGTATGAAGACGTGAATAGAAGAAGCGTTTTTCAATATCAATTTGTTGCTGAACGGTTTCTCCCTCGCGGAATCCAGAAACTGATTTTCCGTCGAATCGGCCTAGATGGAGTACACGTCCTTGGTTTAGGGCATCCATGCGGACAGCAGAGACGCTGAAAATGCCGGATGGACCTTGCATCAGACCGACATCGGAAGGCTGACCTCCTCCCTGAGGATGGAAGATTGTCGCCTCAGTAACGACGATATAGTAGTCCGGTTCACTCACTTGGAACAACTCGATATTGAACTTTTCCAGGGCGCTCAAGGGGTTGACTTGTTTCACGGTTGTTTGGAGTGTGTGAGCGTCTCCGTCATGTTGATACTTGAGAAATGTTTGGAGTGAGGGGTAGTTGGACATTTTTTGCTGAAGGCAATTTCTAGCGTCTGAAGAGGACAGTTCAAGAGAAAGAAAAGGAGCGAACCGAGATTTGTAGGTGATGCCGACACTTTTGGTGTATCAGGTGGGTCGCAGTGTCAGGCAGGAAAGTCCGATCTACTACTTTAATTGGACGCACATTCTTCAGTTTGATTCCCTTGATTGGAACTATCTGTGAAACCAATATATTCCTTTTTATACGGGGCTGAGCGAAACTCATCGGACAGTTGTTTTTCTCATTTCTTAGAATAGGAAAAATATGCGGCTTAGGACAGACGACACATTGAAAAGGGAGCTTTCCAGCATCAAAGGCGCTGCGGCATGCATTGGCCGAAGTGCACCTTTGGCGGGCATTCCATCCTTTTCTGATCCGTTTGAAAAGAGGCGCTGGGTTTTAGAGCGGATGGCAGGCGCGTTTCGCGTTATTGCAAGGAAGGGATATACGGAAGGGACCGCTGGACATATTTCTGTCAGGGACCCAGTGAACCCAGAAACATTTTGGATCAACCCGTATGAGCGGCCGAGCTCCCTCACTTTTTTTGTTCGCCTTTTGACCTTCTAATATCGGCCTTATTCAGACTCGGATACCACTTTGGACTTATTAAAGTCAGCGACCTTATTCAGGTCAATATGAAGGGCGAAATTGTTGGCGGACACAAGGTAAGACAAATCAAATCCACAAAACAAAGCTGAGTGTCACTAACTTATGTCTGTGAGGCTTGCATTAATAATGCTGGTTTTAATATACATTCTGCAATTCATCAGGAACGCCCTGATGTTAACGCCATATGTCACTTCCACAGCATCCACGGGAAGGCATGGTCAACATTTGGACTTCCACTCGAGATGATAAATCAAGATGCTTGCACTTTTTACCGTGATCATGCTGTTTACAACATGTTTGGTGGTATTGTTTTCGAGGTCTCAGAAGGAGTGCAAATCGCCAAAGCACTTGGGAATATGCGATCGGTCATTCTTCAAAATCATGGCCTACTGACAACAGGTCAAACGATTGATGAGGCGGCCTTCCTTTTCACATTGATGGAAAATACTTGTTGCGTGCAGCTATTAGCCGAAGCAGCCGCAGCAAACGGAATCCCGAAGAAATATTGCTCCGATCGTGAAGCCGAATATACATATCAAGCGACATCGCCCGAGGCAATGTGGCTAGAGTTTCAACCGGATTACCAGTATGAAATTGTCATGACCAACGGTGACTTTTTGAAGTAAAACCGCATCAATTGTGAGAGTTATGGAAAAATATGGTGTGGAGAACAGGGTATTCCGTCCGCTCAGCCGTACTTATGCCCTGGTATGGTGGGTGACCACATGGGAATTGCTGTTGTCGTATATTTTTGCTCGCCTGGTTTTTGACTGTCCATTAATTGATCTCGGTTTGCATCACTTTTTCTTATAAGATATTCTATAAACTTCGTGGGAAGGCATTTATCGACTAACAGTTCATTCCATAGCCCCATCATCTTCATATCCTATCATCACCGCGAGTCTTACAGGTCCAGTGGTAGATTACCATCTATCCTGTCAACATCATTACTATGAAGAGTGTAAACACTGTTCACTTTTATAGTCTTAAAGGCAATAGACAAACAGGCCCCCGTGATTGTATCACAGATTGTCATGCCATAGACATGCATTTTACTAACAAGAAGCCTTCTAGTTTTAACCAGCTTTATCTCAACACAGTAAGGTAAAAAACAAATAGGTAAAGTATATTCATAAGAACTTAATCAGATCTATTATCATAAAATAACACTATTCTAGGAAATAAATAGTATGCACAATTTCCTATGGACTTCTATAGAATCATAAAATTTATTTACATACATTGAAAGCTCCCGTTTGAAACGTAAACATTGACTGATGCGACTCTGGATGATCGAACGTTCAGACAATCTGAGTCTAAATTGATCAGCTCATGGATGCATTTCATGATATAATACTGTTGACTAGTCTTTGTTGAATCCCTAGAGTCGACTGCCTCGCGCTCGATGTGATTGGCCCCCGTCCTTGCTCACGCCGGCCAACCTAACCGTCTCGGCCCGCCTGACCACATGTGGCTATTGCGGGCGACCCCATCGCTGCTACTGCTGCTTTATCTAGGACTACCCTCTGGTCCCGTTATCGTGGCAGCATGGAACGAGAGCTATAAGGTGACCGCGTGACGGACTTCCGAGACATCGGCTTGTATTCGGAGGAAGGACTTGGTCAACAGATCTGCCGCACTCTTTTCAGACCAAATAGTCCTAGATTAAGCATAAATAGTAATAACAAGAAAAATGTGAAGACGTGAGGAGTACAAAGCAATTAGATGACTTCATACACAAGATTACAGATCCATTGACTTGCTTGGCTACATGATTGGCTAATTACCCACACTCTCTTTCCAGGCAGCAAAACTGTCAGATCAACCCCGTTCTTTTGACTGTTCGGAATCTAATGCTGGGCAGAATTTTGACTTTTGTAGTATTCAGGTAAAGCCCATTTTGCCATCCATTCAGACTCGAGAACTTGCTTGGCAGTAGGTCGATTCTCTGGTTTGAATGAGAGCATTGACCGTAACATGGAAGAAATAGCATTTCTCTCCTCTGGATCAAATGTTGGCATCTCGCTTTTTCGCCTCGGCTGCTGCACACTGTCCTCGAAGCGGTCTTCCCATGATCGGAGAGGGTTTCGGTTTATTGGCGTACCATCATCAGCAAATCTAGATTGCCGTGCGTCCCATTTCTCCCACCATTCTTGTGGTAAAATGCCTAGGGCATCAACATGCTCGCAAATCATATCATCTTGCGTAGCAAGGAAGCCTTCAAACAACGGCCTTTGGGCAATAATAGCCCAGATAGAGCAGGCAAGTGTCCAAATGTCTGATGGGAAAGATAGAGGATTGTGTGGTTCAAAATGGGCCTCAGGGGGGCGAATCACTAGGGGAGTATGAGATTCATACTTTAGTTCTTGTGAAGGTGAAAAGGCTTCGCCAAAATCCGTTATTAAACCATAAGCTTCCTTGATAGAAATTTTTTCACTTGCTTCCCCAAGCCATATTGGCACAACGCCGTGGGAAGAAACACCAGGCGGAAGTGGTTTACTATCTAGATGGATTACTGGGTCCAGCTCTGGTGCCCTATACTTCTCATATAGCTTTTCGATTGAGAGCTGATCGAACCCCAGTGGCATTTTAAGAAGGATATTGCCTAAATGGAGGTCTCCATGGACAAATCCACGAGTATGTATATACTCAATGGCAAACACAAGTTGGACGGCTAATATCCGGGCGACATCAAGTTGGAACAAGCGGATCCATGATCCTTCTTTTATACCCACGAGACTAGCTCTTGCTGGTACACCTACATAGCAGTCATGTTCAGCGTTTGGGCCTTGTTTTCTGAACTTGTCCATGATTGAAGGGATCGTTGTTTCTCCTGGGCTTTTGACAGTGGAAGGTCCAGAACTACTGAGAATAGATAAGATACCGATATCCTGCGGTTTCGTACCTGCCGTGCAGACTTTGTCTGCGACATATGTCACAGATTGTTCATCGCGAGCAAGCCACATAATGGAATATCTTAGGAACCATGGCCAAGCTTATGGATTATTCGATAACGACCATGAAAATAGTCGCCGATTTTTACCGGATGATATCCTCCTTGTCGGTAGTTTTCAAGCCTCTCCACTCCCTCGATAGGCTCGTACAGAACTTGGGGCGTAAAATCATTACTGCGCGCCGTTGAGGTGGTGGTAGAGATTGGTCGTGGAGAAGGAATGACTTTGGTGCCTTAGTAAGACGAGGCTTCGGCCGTGAAAACAGGTTCTGTCGTCGAAGAAAGAAAACAGCAGAAGAAACAAGTGATTTCATAATACCGTTGAGTGAGAGTTGAGAGAGATCCTCTAATATTTGGGAGGTACACAGTAACTAAGTAGAGTGATTAATCATCATTTACTGCCGAAGTTTGGTTCGCAACGTTTACTAAATTCGGTATCCTTTCTGATGATCTCCCATGCGCGGACGTGTGGAGTGAGGGGACTATCCCCACTCAATGTTTTAGCCGATTGATTAGGCATCTTCAGAATATGGTGTACCAGGCAGTAATGATCATGCTATATTCCTTGAAATCGATAGTCTCCTTATATTATTACACTTCTAAACAATATCAATGAATGTGAGTCACAGATTGAATGTTATGGGTGCAGGAGACTGGTATAGCTATCTCTGGAATAAAGCCGGAGAATCATTCAAAAACAGACGAGTGTAGATCCTAGAAGTCATAAAGTTGATCACATCGCCTGAGACATTATAGGTAGTTCCAAGTGGCAAGCCAACCGAGACTTCACATGCTACCTAGGATACTGGAGATATATACAGAGGCGGGATTCCACAAGTAAACACTGACAGATCTATTTTCTTTACCCTTTCTATTATCAGCCCTCCCCCTCTCTTTCTTCCATCAATTTCCTGCTCCTAAGATGGCTCCCCCATCACGTAACCCCAAAGACTCTATGAAGTCGACATGGCGGTCCTGGGATCGAAAGTCGTGGCATGGAGGCCATTGGCTGCTGGAGATCCTGAATGTCCACCATGTCGAAGAGGATAAAGCTGTTCCCATTCATGAAAAGACAGACAAAGTCCCCTATGCAAAAGAATGGCATTTCCATCGATACGTGATTGTCCATGCTTTCCTACCACTTATACTACATCAACTCTACGTCAATTACACTGCCTCGAACCTCTCGCCATGGATGGTTTGTCTGTTCTACCATGTGGTGTTGACATTCAACTCCGTCCATGAAGTGCATATCCTTCGTCGCCTGGGTCACCGGCATGGCTTTTTGGATGGTGATAAGCATCCGCGGGATGGAGTGCCAGACGTGGGGGTCTCAGCAACCGTCCAGTCTGTACTATCAGTCATGATCTTCCGTCCGATTATGACTGTGCTCCTGGCATATCGTCCCGAGGAAGCACCCTCCTCTATTCGGTGGGGATGGCTCTTTTTCGAGACTGGGGTTTATGCCGTGGTGCTGGATTTTTGGTATTATCTCTTTCATCGATCGATGCACGAGACCGACAGCCTCTGGCAGTTCCATCGCACGCACCACCTCACCAAACACCCCAACCCCCTGCTGACGGCCTATGCGGATCGGGTGCAGGAGTTCTTCGATATCGTTGGGGTTCCCATGATGACCTACGGCACCATGAAACTAATGGGATTCCCGCTGGGATTCTATGAGTGGTGGGTGTGTCAAGAATATATCGTCTTCACTGAGATCCTTGGCCATAGTGGGCTGCGTATCGCAGTCACTGCCATAAATCCATGGACCTGGTTTCTCAGATTGTTTGGATTGGAATTGATGCTTGAGGACCACGATCTCCATCATCGCCGGGGTTGGAAGTCGAGCTATAACTACGGTAAACAGACTCGCGTCTGGGATAGCCTGTTTGGAACTTGCCTGTCTCGCATTGAGACAACTGGGGATAATATTGACTACGTCAATACAGCGGATCTGCCGCTTTGGTGAATGCTGTAAATAGGACACGTATCGATAATGAGGAACGCATTTCGCACTAGATGAACATGATTTTATACAGCTGCCCCGCTTGTAGAATAGCCTATAGAGATAAACACCTGTTCCAATAGCCTGCCGACTCTGATTGTAGACGGAATTGCCACCTGCTCCCCGTGCCCCATGCAACCTTGTGTCGCTGTGAGTATTGTGGGAATGGCACATCATCCTTCATCGGGCCAGTCAATGGGGGCAGAGGCCGTGTGAGGTCTAGTTTTTGGGACCCCAATTGCCATGGACCTGACTATGCAGCACGCAGGGCAACTGCGCAATGACAAAAGGCACCGAGGAATCGCTGGTGTCGAGGATAATCAATTCTACCTTAGGCTGCGACTCCCGATCAGCATAGAAGATGAGCCAACAATCACCTGATGTGAACGGAACCTGTTTTTTGTCTTGTAAAGTGAGACGCTGCATTCACATGCAATAGCCACCAAAGAAAGAAGTCCGGAACCCTATGGTCGTATGTACTGAAGTCAGCATGATGGAGGGTTAAATAGTAAATCTCTCCTTTTGAAATACCAAGGTTAAGATGGCCTTGTCTAAATTCAAGCCCGACAGGCTGGTCAGCACCATTCCCTTGCGTGCCGATATGATATCATCCCAGATGAACCTGCTTGCCAGGGAATTGCGTCACTGGTTTTACTAAGATAAAGTCCGCACCGAGGTTTCGAAGTAATTATGCTGGCCGTCTTCTGGCTGTTGGGTCCACAAGCTAAACATGCCCAGGTTATTTAATGGCTTGGGTAGCTCACCTTCTGACCCTACTTTAGGGCAAGGTTCCTTCCAAATAATAGTTAGTACCTTACAAATCAAATCAAGGTAACTGTTGCTCAACGTCATTTAAGAGTTTTAATCAAGTCCATATCGTACAATCCCAGTTACATATGCATTGTATTTGATCTGCGGAGGAACGGGTGCAATCTCATCGCCATAAGCTGTCCACTCGGGAAGGGGAATTCGACAGCGGTATCGTGTCCGTGACGGTGAAGTTCAACGCAAAGTCTTCCACGTCCCCCGAGGTGACGAGTTCACTGGAAAAGGTTCAACGTTTGGAATTAAAAAAAGGAAAAGGGAGTTATTTTTGTTTAGCATGCATGTCTTCACTCGCGGCAATCTGCGCTCGACTGCAACCCATTCCTCTTCCTGCATCATCCTTTACAGGTCAAATCATCATCACCGCAGGCTTTAAGACTGGTCTAGGGCTTGAAGCTGCACGGCACTTTGTACGGCTTGATGCGGCGCGAGTAATCCTTGCGGTGAGATCTATAGCGAAAGGCGAAGACGCCAAAGCCTCTATTGAAGCTTCCACGAGCCGGAAAAATGTCATCGAGGCATGGCAGTAGATTCCATTAAGCATATTAGTAGTATCTGTAATACCTATAAGGCTTATACTACTCTCCCTAAGGAGGAAGATAAGGGGGATGAGAAGTCTAATAAAAAGCCTAATTACTACTTAATATCTCTACTCCTCTTATTAGTCTTCTTTGTTGCCATAATAAGAGTAGGTGATATAGGTGAGTACTATTTGAAAATGTGATAATATCTTACCACAAGGTCAGTACATGGTTGCCAGCTAGCAACCGAACTGGGCAGAATAGGAATTAGCGTTACTTGCCACTATATCACCCAAAGCAATCGAGGCAAGGGTATTTTTTGCATTTACAAAGTCAGGATGATCGCCAGGTACTTTCCCCTCACAGTAATGCAGGGTCTCCTCCAGTTGTTTTCTTGCATTTCCAGGATTTGCCCCGCTGGTTTCCAGTTTAGTCCATATGGATACTGTCCGGAGCCACCGAATTAAATCTCCCTTTCTCCTGCCCTTGGGCTCAACCCTGTCGAATAGTTTCCTGTGAAGAAGCTTCGCCTCCTCAAGTTTCCCAACTTCCAGCAGGATTTCAGCCAAGCTGGTCATATCATCAACCACCAATACATCTTCATCTCCTAGAGCCTCTTGGCTTCTATTCAAAATACTTCGTTGTTGTTCCTCTGCTTTGGAGACTTGGCCCAGTGCTAGAAGACAACGTGGGCCTAATCTTTCCGGTTCCAGGGTCTGGGAATGGTTTGATCCCAACAACCTCGTGCGTAGTGAAGCAAGATTGCATGATTCTGTTAAGCATTCGTTGTGCAGTCCAAGGTAGAAAAGAGCCCAGCATAATCTGTTTCGACTAGCGAGGGTTGTTCCATCGGTATCTCCATATCGTGTAGATTTTTTCTGAACCATGAAACGTTCTAATCTCTCCAGTTCCGAGTACCTCATTCCTAACTGCAAAACGTAGGCAAGGAAGTTCTGCGATTGAATGGTTTGGTCGTCATCTTCCCCAAATGCTGCTGATGTTGCGCTCACAACTTCGCGACATAACGATTCGGCCTCATCCACTTTGCCATTTGCTGCATGAATAAGGGCCAGGGTCTCCATGAGATTCAATCGGGATTTACTTGACATACCCATCGACTCAGTCCGACCTTTGATCTCTCGAGCGAACGCATGCTCGGCATCTGCAAGCCGGTTTTGATCTTCATACAGGCGAACGGGATCCCACGGCAAATTTGTGGAGTATCCAAGTACTTGTAGGATCCTTCTTGGCTCACTAGGTTCATATGACTGCTCGAGCCTCTTCAAAGTTTGATCAATAGTGGGTAAATTGTTATCCACATTCCTTGCCTTGGAGACCCACCACTCGCTTGCGCTCTGATCTCTTGCTGTTCCAAACCCAATCTCGTAACAAAGTCCAAGCTGATACGCTGCTGCTGAGTAGCATATTGGACAGATTTGGTCTTCTACTCTGCTTTTCAGATTCCTCACTATCGTCTCATGAAGGAGATAGTCAACGTCATCAAGGTCGCCAATATGATCCTCGATCTGACTGTGTAAGTGTATCCTATATTTTAATCATGTATGTACTCACATGCACAATGTTATGCGGGAAAGAGTCCATCTTGTCGACACTACAAGCAACCGATTCAGCCTCACTAGACATAATATTAGCACCTAGCATTTTGGAAATTCGCCACTTCAACAGGAATTAGATCTACTTGCATCGGGCTCGATTTGACAAGAATATGTAAGATCTGCGTGAAATCTGAAGCGCGCATATTTGGTTCATGCTGTAGGGTGAGCCGAAACAGATCGGCCAAGTCATCCTTCCAGCCTCCAGGGATGTACGCTGAGGATTCGACTGCTTGAAGCACGGTGTCAAGCAATTCAGAAGTTGACTTCATCTTCTCAAAATCTTCTAGCAATTGGTAAAACTCTGCCTGAGTTCCTACATCGTTAATCCGTCCCACCGTCGAAGGCAGAGCATCGGAGAGCATTGTGCGACACACTAATATGCCGAACAAGTAAATGTCCATCCTGCGAGCACTAGGCAAGGTAAAATATTGGTTTTCGTTTTCTGGGGGTTGCCATAATCGAGTTCCAATAGCACGAACAACCTCTTCGTCCGAAGACCCAAAGCAACTATACCCAAAATCAATCAATTTTGCGGTCCATGTATCGCCCTTCCGGAATATGAGTATATTCTCAGACTTGATGTCGCCGTGTACAATTCCTGTTATGGCCCTTATTAGAACATGATTCATACTTGGAGCAAGAGGAAATTAACTTACCGATATTATGCATAGCGAGACATGCTCTAGCAATATCACATAGCAACTTCCATTTTTCGTGAAAGTCCAGTGTTTGCCCTTCTGATGCCAGGAATGCTGCCATATTGCCGAAAGTGGAACATTCAGTAAGAAGAACGGGCCAAACCTCTTTTGTATCCTTGTCAGTCTCCCATGTGACCCCCAACAGATCTATGACATTGGGGTTTTCCTTTAAAAGCTCTAGGGAAATGAGCTCGCATATGATCCCCCTAAATCGCTGCAAGTCTCGGTCTTCAGTTAAGTTGAAGTTGTCACTATCAGTCGTTGCCCGCTTGAAGGCCAAGTTTACTTTGACATCCACTTGGCCTTGTTGTATTACTGAAGATGCACCTGCTCCCAGCTCTTTGAGCGCGGGCTGCCAAGTCAAGGCAACAAAACCGACATCAAATATCGCCGCCAGGGAAACGAAAGCAAGCAGGTCGCAATGAAAGTCTCTTTGGGGTTGCGATACGCAATATGCGCTTCGGGAAAAACCACTTCGGTGGTAACGAAGGTCGCTATCTACCAAGAATGCTCTCACATCCTCCTGCTCAATGCCTCGTGAGGTGAATGTAAAGTGAGACATGTCTGCATCACGGTCTGCAAACGAGCTCCTAATACAGAACATGTATATGTGAAATTAAGGATCACTGAGATACTGTTTAAAGAAGAACAATAACAATATTTTGTAAATAACTCCCGACGAGGAAAACGAGTCTATAATATATTATATGCAATTATTGGTCTGCTGCATGCCCTTCTCACCAGATCTCTGACCTCACCATGAGCATGTCGCTCTAGAGTCTGGACAGATTATGAGCAAATCTTAAAGAAGTACCTGTACTAGGCCTGGAACAGATAAGAGTGTGACTATAAGTGCTGTAAAGTGTTTTGACTGCTACTCGGGTGGCGAAAAACACCCCCAAGTCGATGACGATAATTTTACGTGTGATTCTGAAGCGTACATGCCACATTGTAATCTGAAGTTTCCTATATGGTTATTTATCTAAAAATAAGAGACATTGCTAGCTTTGCCATCATCTCATAGACTAAATTTCCTTAAAAGCCTGTAGAGGAAGTACTTGACCAAAAGGATTGAATGGTATGCTCTGTCCCAGTAAAGACTAAAGCACATATCTAGCTGTCTAGTTGCAAATATTGATTGGCTCAGGATTCTCTTACCAAAGAATATCTTGGGGTGAAGGAGTGGTACGCTCCTTCGGATATCGCAGATACAAAGGTTGAGTAAGTATTATGCCTAGTGTATAAACCATCACTATGGTATATTTTGGATCCTTCAAGCTGAGGTGTCATTATGCAGTATAGTTGCTGTCCATGGACTCGGGGCACACCCCTACTTGACTTGGACTGCTTCGCGAGAGGATTACAAGGCTACACAGTCGGGTTGGCACCACAAGTTTAGAATCACAAACCCCACACAGTCATCTGCAACTAGGGAGAAACCTTACCAAGCCAAGGTCTTCTGGCTGCAGGAGCTCCTTCCACGTGCCATTCCAAATGCACGCATTCTGACATTTGGATACTTGTCGAACTTTTGGAGAAATGCCCCTAGACGAGACATCAGTAACATCTCTCAGGAGCTATTGAATGGACTCATTGACGTGAGAGAAGACCACAATGTAAGCGCAGGTTTAGCATGTCCAATGATAAGAGGCAAATCGTGTCTGACAGAAAAAGGCATCTGGAAGGCCGATTATTTTCGTTTGCCATTGCTTTGGGGGAATTGTTGTAAAAGAGGTTTGGTTCCATCAAAAACTTGTTCCTCGCGCCTGCTTATATATTATATAGGCACTAATAAAATCCACATTGGCTGCTAAGCGATATGGCTCTGTCCGTTTAGCTACACAAGGCTTAATCTTTCTCGGCACACCCCATCGTGGAGCGAGCATTGCCTCATATGGGGACATGCTCGTGTCAATAACTAAAGTGGCTGGTTTGGGCTCACAGTCACGGTTAATTCACAGCATCCGTGAGAGGTCATCCGAGCTGCTTAAACTCAGTTCCTATTTCAGTGATATTTATGATTCTTTGGATATTTTCTGTTTTTATGAGCTTCTTCCATCAAAATTCGGGGCTACGGTACTTATTCTACGCTGTGCGGATGTTACGAATCTCAAAGTGCTGAGCATATGCAACAGATTGTTAGCCAGGAGTCGGCAGTCATCGATGGCCACCCGAGCGAGGGCTTGACCACGGACCATTCAGGGTTGAACAAATTTGCAACCGATAAGGATCATTCCTTCTGTCAGGTTGTGAGAGAGATAAAGAATATGGCAAAACTTTCAGCACATAAAAATCGAGCTGACCTGAACTCGGATCGCGGTACGTGTGGCCAAGAACAGATTTATCATCACTGAATTAAGTGTGAAAAACAGGGAGTCCCCAACGTGGAGCCCATATACAATTGAAACCATGGGAAATCTCATCACGGCTTGTCGGAAGCATCCAGGAAAGTTGGGCTCAAGCGATTTCATCGACTGACAGCGAAGAAAGGGCTCATGCCATGGACATTGAAAACTGCCGGTTTCGCTCTTGGGCCTACACAGTGGGACTGCTCGAAATCCACCAATCGGCTCGGCTGCTTCATGAACTTTTTACTACTGCCACAGGGACGCAGATATGCGATTATCTGCAGCACCTTCATGCGGTAGTGAGACTACGAGTTGGAACCCGAGAAGAAAGCCCCTGCAAAATTGGTAGGGGAGGCGAAGGACCGTATGATGATATTCACCAACTGCTAGACAAGCTATATTCGCTTCTCCCAGAAGAAGATAAAGAGGCATCGGAGAAGATCTTTTCAGCGACGTTAGCACTTTCTAACGATGAGGGGGTGTTAACAAACCTAGTTTTGGCCCCCAATCTCCAAGAGTTTCCTGATGTAACACTAATCGCTGCAATGAGAAGGATCAAGTTGCTTCAAGAACGTGCAGAATCATTCAGACTCGAAGATGAGAAGTTAAGCGTCCAGCTGAATGCCCTGCACTTGGTTAACCCCAGGTCTTCGAGAAGTACAGGTTCCTACACTCCTAACCAACTGAATGCCGGTCCACGACAAGTCCTCATTGAATGGAAAAAGTATCAGGGCTACTGGGACACTGAAATCGGAAATGAATTATTTGAACGGACAGAGGCGCTTACTCGCTTTCTTCAACAAGCTTCCAAGGGTGCGGAAATCCTCGATCTCCGGATTCTCCACTGTTTGGGCTACTGCCACGACGAACGCCAGAAACGGCTGGGATTGGTTTTCACTCTTCCACCGTCGACCGTGGATATGCGATCTTATTCGACGCTAAACAAATACATAATGCGGAATATCAACCGACCAGCACTCTTAGGGGACCGCTTCAAACTCGCTCAAACTTTGTGCAGGGCAATGTTCGAGTTTCACAGAGCGAAATGGTTCCACAAGAGTTTTTCGTCTTATAACATCCTGATGTTCCCTGAAACCGACTTGTCTGGTGAGGATGAAGACAATTCGAAGCTTCAGTCACCAGAGTATTCACTGCTCGCACCTTACATAGTTGGCTTCAACTATTCACGGCAGGATCGACCGAACGAGTTCTCCGAACCTGTTGATTTGACGTTGCCGATGCTGCGGTACCACCACTGGGAGTATAAAGGCGTGGCAATGAAGAAATATAAGCGAGCCTATGACTATTACAGTCTCGGAATGGTGTTGCTTGAAATAGGCCTTTGGTGCCCACTTGAAGAGCTCATGCGCACATCCACTAACCTTGGCCGATTGGATGCGGCCAGTTTCGCCGCCAAAATAAGGGATAAGTACTGCGTTAAGCTAGGGAGTTATATGGGCTCTCTATATCGAAATGTCGTGTTGGACCTTTTGAATGCTGTTGACTGGACTGAGGATCAGTCGCATACGAACGGGGAGGACTCAGAGGGCGCTGAAGACGAAATTGGACAGATGCTTGAGTTCCGTCTAAGAGTGGTAGAACAGCTGAATCACTGCTGCGCTTAGCTAGCTAGTATACCGCAATTCTGTATCTCAACTCCCTACAGTTGTCACATCCGCGCTTTAGGATTAACTAGAAAGAATTAAGTATTTCGAGCAGTCTCGACTCGACGAGGCATCAATATCCTCGGCCCCAAAGCAAGACGGATACCAGTTGGCCCACAGAAGAAAACCGATCCATTGCAGCCTCGCGAGAACCACGACGCAGCCAATCCCCGCTCGCTGCGTTTGGAGAACTATCCATCGACCGCTCGGCGACATCGGGCTCGGTCGCTCCGGCGATAAAGGCGGGAATGTGAACATCGTGCTGTACGTGCAGACCGACGAGCAGTGGGAGTGGTTCCGCTCATTGATGACCCGGTTCAAGATGCAGGAGCTGATGGGGAAGGACTGGCGGGAGTGGTACTTTATCGAGCGGGTTGAGATGCCTGCGATTCGAGCGGTGCATTTTGTCATCTATGGGCCTTTGGGCAGAGGAGTGAGTAGTTCAAAGCTACTCGATGGGCAGGGCAAGGGATTTGCCGAGTTCATTCGCGCGGGGCATGTTCCGATTCTTGTTCGGTTTCTAGTCACGCGTACTTGGTGTATTGCATTGATCAATACTGTATGTACGTGGATCTTGAATAGCTGGTAAATCTAATACAAGAGTTCGCTTTCTGACTATGCACTAAAAGATCAGACACGGGAGTCAGTCAGAGTGGCCTGTTCCCCTCGTACTTCCTCTGATAGGAGCCTTTATCCTGATTTTGAAATAATGAATGCATTAAAAGGCGGATGCAAAATCAACGGGATAATAGTAATATATATAAAACTTGGGCAGATTCTAGAGGTGGAGGTACATAGGTTACTACATTTATCAGTCTTTCATCTAAATTCTAGTAATGATTTAGCCAGTCTAGGTGTTTTCGACCTTTTCATTTCTCTCCCCCTATCGCATATTAGACATTATACTAATTGATCAACACAAAGTAAAACAATACTGAACGAAGGCAACAAAGCAGAATAGTCCTTGAATCCCCCTAGTTTGGCAGCTCCGTGTCGGTTGGCTGCACTGATGCTGGGGAGATTCCCAGCAACGGAAGGGTGGCTTTGCGAGGGCCGACTGGGACATCGTCGCCCTCGGAGTCACTGTCTTTGACCTTGCTCTTTTCTGCTATCACCTCATCTGTGCGCTCTTTGATCAGGTCGCCGAGGTTGTGATAATGGTGTCTCTTGTCTTTCCGGTATGTATCATCCATCGTTCGAAACATAGCTTTCAACACTGTCAGCAACTATTGCGATCCATGCGCCCCATGTTGTGAGGTTCTTACCATATGTGTCCTCTCGAAGATCTTCCCTGACCGCAGACAAGTGCTGGGCATAATTCTCAACCAGCGCCCACTGACAGTAGTGGATTTTCTTTGTGCGAGCCATGTGCACGTACTTCTGGTTACAGTGCTTTTTGGGAGGAGGACCGGCAAGGTCATGGATGTAGTAGTCCCATGGCTGCTCGAGGGGATCCTGTTCTGCCCACTCGTTCAAGCCTCTGGTCATCTCAAAGCTCGCATTTTTGTCCCACAGTGGCACTACTGGAGTGGGGTGTTGGTCCTTTGCGTCCAACCACGGCTCCGGATCAGTGATCATATCGGCAGTGTTTGTCCCCTTCATTGCCTTGGCGCCATTGTAATCCGCCACATAGGTAGGGATGTCGTCGTAGTTGAAGAGAGCAGCAGGCCCATCGCGTCTGAGCGGGTTCCATGCATGCTTGGGGCGGTTCACAGGCAAGTGCTCGGCGTTGACACCGAGGCGATGGCGCTGGGTGTCGGGGTAAGCAAAGATACGGGCTTGGAGAACTGTCTGTCGTCAGCAATTGACATGAATGCCGAAACAAGAGAATGCAGAGTTCACGTACTGGGATCAGGCGCAATATCCCATCCCGGAACGACGTTGGCCGCACAGAAAGCTGCCTGCTCGACTTCCGCGAACTGGTTGAGCGGGAGCCTGTTCAGCTGCAGTCTGCCGACTTCGATCGTTTTGATGATATCGTCTTGGTCTGTGGGAAAGACCTTGCTGGCGTCCAGAATATTGACCTTCACATTCGGCACATCTTCCGGTTGGATGATGTGAGCCTTTACAACCCACTCCGGCCAATGAAGACCCTTGATAGCATCGTCATGTTTCTTGATCTGCGCACTGTGCTCTTCCTTTGAAAGCTTGCCGCCGTCGAGTTTTGCATCTAGCTTCTCCATTTCAGCTTTGTGGTCAGCCAGCTTATCGTTGTTGTTGGAGATCTGTTTGTACAATCTGCGGGTGTGGTAGTCAGGGTCAAGGCCAGCCTGAGTAGCAGCTTCAGCGTTGGTGAATGGCGTGTGGACTTCATGCGCCGGCTCCAAAGTGATTCGCACATAGGAGTATGTTTGGTACTTAGGAAAGTACAATGTCAGCGGATTTAGATACCCAGTGGTTTGGGGGGCTGCATACATCCTTGACAAACATGTACGTGTTCAGACTGCGGATTGTGATATCATTGTATCTCCTAGGGGTTCCATCATCACTATGGAGTCGAATTGACGAATTAAGTGCCTCCTGGTTCTTCGTGATGAAGTCAAAGTGCATGTTGGGGTCTGCAAGACCACTCCAAGGACACTTTTTGGTCACGTGGTTGTTTGTGATGATTTTTCCATTGTCCCATATCGAGAAAACGCCCTGGTATTGCGTTAATGAACCTGTTGTAAGCAGGATTCGTTGCTTCATTTACATACCGGCCAAAAGAAGGCCCAGTCCAGATTGCCTTCGTCGGTGTAAAACTTGAAAGCAAATCCTCTGGTGTCTCTGACCGTGTCGGCAGAGCCTCGGAATGCCGATGTGGTGGACAAACGAGCGAACAAGGGCGTCTTCTTACCCTTTTCAGAGAGGAAGTCGGCGCAGGTATACTTCTGGATTTCGTCACTGGTCACCGTGAATTCTCCGTAGGCGCCGCATCCATTAGCATGACCGAATCTATATCCAAGTATCAATCAGCCTCTGCTTTGTTTCCAAGTCGGGTGTATAGAAGTTGAACCTTTCAGGGATACGCTCACGGTCAAGATGAGCAATCTGGTCCATCACATAGTTGTCCTGCAGAATCTGCGACATTTTGTATGTGTTGCCATTTTTCTGTTGGATCTTGTTTGAGTGCAATGGGTTGTCAATTGGACACCCATTTGGCATTGTAAATGCCTTGGTGTAGTAGTCCGCAGTTTTCTGGGGGGCTAATGAGAGTAAGTATGATGCTAAGCAAGATGCCTTGATGGAGGGAATACCTGGGTGCCGCCCGGCTGTGTTAATACTCGCCATGGTGGATGATATTCAGCTGTCTGAATGTACTCTACCGCAGATACAGCCATCTTAGAAGAGAAGATCTGGGACCCTTCTTATAGCAATCGTGTAGCTTCTCACTCAACAGACTCTGCGACTTTTCTCCGCCCTTGAAAGCCTGATTCGAGGTTACAGTAAAAAAATCAACGTTGCTTGGGTGTCACTGTTTCTCTATAACGTCTCTTCGGGCGCAAATGGATGCTGGAAACGATTTTTTGCGACGTCATCTGCCCCATCATCTCACCACTTACTGTACGTGACAGATATAGATAATGGTTCAGGTCCATATTTGGGGTGGAGAATATCAAACTGAAAAGGAAGGAGCCATGAACCTGCAAACAGAGAGAATATGGACTAATGGAAAGCGCCGGATTAATACCTGTGCTACATGCCTCTCTATGGGTCTACCCCACAGGGGAATACGGCTAACCTCCTTGGTTGAAGATGAGAATTCCAATCAAGCCAAGGGAATTAGTCAGTTCTTTCTCGCTCTTCGGAATGGAGGTTGAACATCTGTTTTCATGGAACATGTAGAACTGGGCCTTAGGTGACATTCCATCTGCAGTCGATGATTCAATTGGGCCTAGAGAGCCATAAAAATCAAGGCATGCTATAAATATTGTAATTATGATAGTAGCTGTACATGAATAGTAGGCTGTAGCATGAGATGATTCATGTCTACCTCTAAGGTGGTATCTGTCCACATAGTGCAACTCTTAAGGTATAATAATAAACGGTTGCTAGAGGCTTCCTTGCCCAGCATTCCGTTATCCTCTCTATAATTTGATAAATTGACTGAAAAGAGTTAATATTTCTAATTAAGCGTACTTGCTAACTGTGTGGATCTAATCAGTTTATAAACATAAAAGTTTATTTAATAGGGCTGTACTTTTAAACTAAGATACTGGATACTGGCAGTATCTTACTAATATGCTTTTATCGACCAAGGATTACATGGAAGAATATAACAATTAAATGTGGTGGTGTCCCAGTCCAGAGATACAACTATAAACGAGAAGAACCATGCTGCACAACCTCCTCCACCAACGCCAGACACGCCTTGCTGGTCCCAAACGCCAGCGACCATCCTGCACCCCCATGTCCATAACAATGCACAATTCGACTGCATCCATCCACACCCTTTCTCTCCCTCTCCACTCTGATCTGCGAGTTTCGATAAGGTCGCAGTCCTTGTGCCAGCGGATACCGAGGATCCAGCCGCGCATTCTTCAGAGCCGGCACCAGATCTTCACATCGCTTCCGCATCGCCTTGATCACCGGCGAGTCGACTGTAAGATCGAGATTCATCTCGTGGGCCTGCTCGATTGATCCCAGAACTAATGTATCATCGCTCCGCGGCACGATGAATGCAATGTCGATGTATTTCCCGTCCGCGCCTGCGTCGGCCGCAACAATGATGGAGTGTTCGATCTTTGCAAAGTCCGAGCCATCGTTGATGACTCTCAGCAGGGCGCCTCGTAGAGAATATGTTTCTCCATCAGAGGTAATATCTCGTGCCCCAAGGCCTGTCGCATTCACGATTGCATCGGCACGGTACATTCTCAACAAATGCGCTTCCTGCGCGCATAGATCCCCCACAATGGTATCCGTATACATCCTCGCGCCTTTACTCCTCACCAACCGCATCAGAAACCCCATGGCAGCGTCTGTATCAACCACCGGCGCCGGATGCTCATACGCATCCTTCATCCCTCCATTCGAACTAACATCAACCCCATATTTATCCGCCAGCTCTTTCACTCCCCAGCAAAACAACCCCGGACTCAAGTTTCTTGCCACCTCCATCTTGGCAAACGTAGGCTCATCATCCACAACACGATATGTATGAAATGACGCACACAACGGCATCCGTACACCGGATGCCCTCGACAACTCCTCATTCCCCGCCAGCTTCTCAAATACAGCATAACTCTCCAGCGCCCATCTCTGTGCCGTTTTTAGGTCGTCCTCGGTGAGCTCTTGGTCTGTTAGTCGGACACCGCCACATTGCGTGGGCGGGAGCTCCCATAGTGCGCCGGCGATTTGAGATGTGAGGCGTGGGGTGGTGGAGCTGTGACTAGCCCACTCTTTGGAGATGATGGTTACTTTGTAGCCGCGGTCGAGGAGATGCCAGGCATTTGTGAGACCAGTAACGCCGGCGCCGATAACGAGAATGTGCGGGGCGTCGGGGGTGGGTTTGCGTAGGGGGTCTGGGGCAGCGGAGAGGTAGTTGGTGAGAGGGTGGTTCATCTCGACTGCATAGGTAGATCTGATATCTCAGATAAACGATTGATGATGGGTAGTTATCGGAGATGATAAGAGCTTTTTCAATTTTACTGAAGACGGGGCGGGGTGTCTTTATAAGAAAGAGTAGCGGTGTGATGGTAACGAATGACTGCAGCATGCATGAACTTAGAGATTGATATTCGTAAAAATATCGAGGATCGGCAGTGAAGATCCATAAATAGGTATGTTGCATGCATGACGGTATCCACTTTTATACAAACACGAGACAGGCTTCTGCATCTGATATCACAAAGGTGGTGGATCGTAGTCCATCCGATATAAATGGAGGATACATCACAGCTCATCCTTTCCTGCATGCACAGCAGACAAACCCTTCTTGTTCTTCGCCATGGCTGTCAGTCCGAGACAACAAAAAAAAGGCGATACGGGACTTCTTTGCCGAGTATAAATCCCCAGAAATAACAGAAGATGTAGAGGGTATTAGCCCGAGTGGAGAGACATCACCTGCTGCGATGGAGAAGATGCGTCGGTTTCTGAATCGTAAAAGACACCGTGGATGCGGTGTTTGTGAGTGCCATTGGGGAGGCATACCAAGCTCGTTATTTTGTACTAAATCATCTGAATTGGAGGAGTTGCCCATATGTGACTGCCTGGGTCCTGATTTCGATGATCATGATGAACTATAGATAGGCTCTGAGGCTGTACCCAGGCTGTGCAGTGGGGTATCATTTATTTAAGAATACTCTATTCCACCGTCTATCATTAATTCTTATATATTCTACCATCAATATGACTTCAGTATTCCTATTCTGCACTGCTGACATCCCAGCCAAGGTACGCTCACAGTATCACTATAAATAAACATGCTAATAAACAGACAATCAACAACTTCCTAACCACAATAACCGCCGCCTTCGACAACCTCCCCATCTTCACTCTAATCCGCACTCCAGACCAAGAAAAGATCGACGAATGGGGCACCACTCCGCCCATCTCGCCCTTCACCACCGGCTTCAAGAACGCCTCTGATACAGACCTCCGCAGCTATACACGCACCCGCATCGAGGAGCTCAAAAATAAAAACTCCGAAGGCCAGCTCTCCCCAGACTGGATCGCCATTCTCGACGAGCGGTCCATCCACGACTCGACTGTGATTCTGCAACACTGCTTACAGAAATCAAGTTGGGCTACAGAACTACAAGATGCAGAGGTGGCGTACCATGTGCCTGGGGAGGCGGATGTAGATGAGAATGAAATCTGGTGGAAGTGGAGGGTAAGATTTGCAGATGCGTTTCAGTTGTTCATCAGCGTTGATGGGGGGGTATGGGGACAGTAGGGTTATGAGTTGGTATACACGGCCAGAGGGCTATGTGGATGGGGTGTATGATGTGGATGCTGCGAGGGGGATTATCAGAGGAGATATTCCAGAATAGATATTCTACTCAATTATGCATAGACTTCTACCAACCCATACAGTAGGATCAACATAGTTCCCAGACGTCCGCACACTCGCGTTATACACCCTCGAACTCCCACCAACCACATACTCCGCACAAACCACCGACCCAATCAGCTGCATAATCTGCCCAACAGTCGTATTCGCAATAATTGAATTCATCCACAAATTATGATGCAAAGTCGTCACACTCCCCGGATCTCCATTATAATCCAGAATATACGCCCCAGGCTGCGACAGACCCGCTTTATCGAGAATCGAGTCCGGGGCGGTGTTGTTACCCTCCATGTCATACAGACGACGCGGGTAGTCTGCCATCTGCCATTCCCACCAGAGGCCGCCGCCGTGTGGCCCGTTGCTGTTATAGCAGGACAAGACATCCGTGTAGTTCTTGTATCCGAAGCATTTCTCCACGTTGGATGCGATTTCCATCTCGAGGCTGGTCTGCGAGAGGTCGTGGGAGAGGCAGAAGTTATTGCCCCGTGCGTGGTGGTTGCTCATGTGTAGGACGATATCCTTAGATGGGCCGTCTGCCACGCAGCTGTTGTTGCTGGCTGTGCCGTTTCCGCCGAATCCGGTATCTGGATCGAAGATGAAGGCAGCGACGTTGGCGTTACTGACATCAGTGAGTTCGCCCCCGTAGGGATGGACGCCGGTGTAGTTGCACAGGTTCTGGAGGGCGAGTTCGTAGGCGCGCACATAGTAGCGGTGCCAGGGGAGGAAGTGGCCGACGTAGTTTGATATAGTTGGATTGTGTTTAAAGATAGAAAGAAAGGGACGTACGGATGTTGTTTCCCTGGGTGATGTGGATATTGGCAAACTCATCCCACACACACGTGGCATTCTCGACAAGGCCAGTAACAGGTGGGTGGTGCATCAGACACAGTTCAGCTTGAATGAACTCGTGCTTCTCATCGTCGCTAAGCACATTCCACTGAACATGTCAGAAGAAATAGATTATGAGGATGATGATACATACCGAATTGCGAAAGTTGATCTGGTCGCAGATATTCTGCAAAGCAGGGCTGGAAGCGTCAACCACGAATGCAGCAGCAAGACCCAAAAGGGCGGATTTCACCAATGAAGAAGCCATATCTAGTTGCAGTTGACGAAATAACAATCTTTAAATAGGAGCACATTCATATATGTATCTTCGACATGAAATAAAACCCACTTCTACCAAATATATCTACATCGACAACGCAATACAACGCGTGGAAGAATCTCCATGTCAAGCACTTGGATAGACAGTGCAGCCAATAAGCGTTCACTTTATCACCTTACATTTATAGTACTGACACCTGATCTTTACCGAAATCTAGGCAGCATGGTGAATTCAAGATCCAAGGCTGTAGAAAAGATCAGCAGTATCCACTTTGATGAATGTCAGTAACCATAAGACCCCCTGAGAGGTGGCATCTACTCCTCCACATTACAGACGAAAGATATTCTTACTCTCACTACGGTTACCCTGGGTTAATACTCTTTTACCCAAGCTCTGCCACCTAATATTAAATACAATATTAGATCTTCTAAACTAATGCCACATCAAAAACCCATCGATATATCTAGAACACCACGCCAAGCTCTATACAAAAGACCTAACCCGAAAGGGTAATCAAAACACCGCTTACTCACTGCAAGGCTCAACATGATTGGCCAAAAAGAACTATAAAGTCTATCGGCAACAAGGTTCGGTAGCCGGTAGTATATTGAGGGCCACGCGGCTTGCTCTTCTTAACTCGATATCGCCTCCACTTTCTTTCTATTATGACTGGGTATTCTTGATAAGGTGCCTGCTAGTTGCAGGGTGTGATATACATATGCATACTTATGCAAGCAGCACAGGCGCAGTAATTACTCTATTCCTTGTAGCCAATAGTGGGGCTATGATACAGAGGGAATGGTCTTATAAATATTATAGATCTATGTAGATTTCTCAATTCAGTCCTTTAGACACTAAAATGCATTCTTTTTGTGCTCTCAGTGTCCTTCTGGTCAGCATAGTCTCTGCGTTGACCTTGAATACTACCGATAACGTCCCAACAGCTGTAACCAAGAATGGAACCTACTACGGCAGTATGTCTTCTATATATCCCTTCTTTAAAACTAGATACTAACAAACAGCTCACACATCAAAATGGCACCAGGATTACTTCCAAGGCATCCCATACGCACAGCCACCAGTAGGCAACCTCCGCTTCCGCAATCCCCAGCCCCTAAACACATCACGGAGTGAGCCGCGAAACGCCACGGAAATGGGCTACATGTGCTTTGGCTACGGTCCCACACAGCAGGTCCTGGGAGAGTACGTATCGGAATACTGTCTGACTCTCAACGTCTACCGGGCACCCAACGTCTCAGTCTCGAAAGGACTGCTTCCTGTCGTCGTGTACATCCACAGCGGTCTCTTCAAGCGCGGAAGCTCGCGGGACCCGCGTCTCAACATGATGTCCCTTGTCCAGGTTGGCGTACAGAACGGGCAGGAGTTTATCGGCGTCACGCTGAACCACCGTCTTAGTTACTGGGGATTTATGTATGGGAACCAAGTCGCCCAGGAAGGCGCCGCGAATCTGGGACTGAAGGATCAGGTATTAGCGCTTCGTTGGATACGGGCAAATATCTACGCCTTTGGTGGTGATCCGGACAGAGTTACCATCTGGGGCCGGGAGGCGGGGTGCGTCCAGTGTTGGGATGCAGCTTGTCGCGTATGGTGGGCGTGACGAGGGGCTGTTTCGTGCGGCGATGATGCAGAGTGGGAGTCCGACGCTCATGTGGCCGTCTGTCGCGCTGATGAATGGCAGCCGTTATATGATGAGTTTGTCAATTCGACTAACTGCACGGGTGCGGATGATACCCTTGCGTGTCTGCGTAGTATCGATGCAGATACTCTCTCCAGCGTCTTCGACAGCCATATCACGGCATTAAACCGTCCTAACCCTGTTGTCGACGGGGACTTTCTGCAAGACTTAGGTTCAAAAGAGCTCAACGCAGGACACTTTGTCAAGGTACCACTTCTCCTCGGCACAACGCAGGACGAGGGTACATGGCAGTACTACGGCATGGAGGGGATCAACACAACAGCTCATTTCATGGATATGATCGCCCATGACGGGTTGAGTAATGAAACCACAAATAAAATCGTACAGATCTACCCCGATGACCCAGCACAGGGCATCCCATCAATCCTAGACGGACGACCAGGAAATAACACCGGACTGGGATGGCAGTGGAAGCGCTCCAGCGCGTATAACGGAGACAAGGTCATGTAGGCTGGGCGGCGACTGGCAAGTCAAGCAGTAGGTATCTCTCTTGACAAGTATAGACATGTCTAACTGGTACAGTGGGCGAAGCATGGCGTCGACGTCTACACATACATATACGACGTGCTCTTCCACGCGAAATGGTGGGAATACGGCGCACAGCAATAAGACGACCTTGCATTCTTCTTCCACAACGTTATGCTGTTCGAGTCACTTAGTCCTGAAGACCAGGCTGATTAGAAGGAGACGTTTGAGCCGTTTATTTTATGATGAGTAGTATGGTGATTAGTTTCGTGAATACTCTCAGCCCAAATAACATCCCAAGTAAGTGGTTTTGATGAGTTCATATAAAAATGATGCTGACAGATGCAGTCAATGGCACCAAGACATGACCCAGGTATAGCCTGGAAGACCGCAGTACTCTCGTGTTTGATGTCAATGCTACCCAGTTGATGCGAACCGAGATGGATGACTTTCGGAGTGAGGCTATTGGGTACTGGATGGATTTGTTTACTGATGAGTATCCGAAATAGACAATCTGTCTTGTGACAGTAGATAGAAATTATCTCAAACTAGTGAAATCTTCAGAACCAACGGTAATATAACCCAGATCAAACCGGAACAGCACTCAAACAACCCCCCGCCCCTGCCACAACTAGTTAGTTGATTTGACTTAGGTACGAAATTATGAATCCTTTTGTTCGGTGTCCGATTACGTTATGCTTTTGGGTCAACTTCTCTACTTTGCACTCCCTGATTGGAGAGTGAATGGAAAAGAGGGGCAAAGTGGGAAAGCCTCTGGGTTTTGTAACCGCGTAACTGTTCTGTATTGCAAAGCTGACACACGCGAGAGCTTGTAAAGCCATGTGTACCTGTGGAACAAGCTCGATCCAGATGAGCTAAACAGTATAACGAAAACTCTTATCCTGTTTATCCGTTAGATCCTTCCCCACCATCTCCGCTACATGTTCACCGATGTCCACGGAGTCGATCGCATGGACACTTCTCCGCCGATTCTCATAAACACACGAAAACCAATACACCGCGACAGTCGGAATAAAAGCTAGCCAGCTAACAAGGGCCAATACGAGGCCACTCCGGTACCGAGGGGCATGCTGGGTGTCCCAGAGCAGTGGCCCGCAGATGGCGCCAACAGAATAGCCGACGAAGAATAGAGCGTTGATGATGGCCTTTTTTGTATTTCCGCGGGTGTTGGAGGCGTTGAGACTGAGGGTTATAGAGAAGATGTTGGAGATGACGGAAGCCTGAAGGAATTTGGAGTAAGAGGGTGAGTGTTGTGGGACTATAGGTAGGTAGGTAGAGAATGCGAACTTACTATCCAGGAAGCAACTATCATCCCCCATCCTGCTGATAGGGGAAGGGCGAAGAGAAGGATTATCCCAGTTAGAGGGACTAGGGTGAGACCGATCAAAATGGCACAACGACGGTTTGGCCATATATAGCAGAGGATTATGCCGATCCAGACAAATCCAATCTGGATAGCGCCTGAGGGAGAGGTGTAAAGCATAGTTTCAAATGCCGAGTAGCCCAGGAACTTTATGATGAGGGTCGCGAACTATTGTCCGATCAGTAAGAAGAAGAGAGCGCTGGATGGGTTAGGGGAAATATTTACTCCGATGACGGGAGCAGGTAGTGTAACCAGGACACCGAAAAGGAAACTAATATAAGCCCTAATGTCGCGGGATGATTCTTTTAACTGTGCCATGGAGAAATTTGTTTGGTCTCCTCCCTCTGCCTCTGCTTGCAGTCGCCGAACTGCTACTTTTCGTTCATCGGGCGTAAGAAACCATGCTGACTCTGGGCTAGCGGGCATAAAGAAGAAGAAAAGAAGACCAACGAAGACTGTAAGGCCGCCGCAGATGAGGAACATTGCCCTCCATTGCTCCACGGCCAGTTTTTGGTGGCCGATACCGTACATTATCAAGGCGCCGATGACCTGAGCAAGCCCGTTGCAGCTTATCCATAGACTATTCTCTTAGTTAACGAGGGCACAAAGAGGGTTGTGTTAAGTATGGGGCATTGTTACCCTATACGCAAAGGGTGCTCCTGCTTCTTGTACCAAATACTCGTCAGTGTCACAAAGGCAGGTGAAACCACACCCTCAGTCAGCCCTAGGACGAATCGAACTCCCATTAAAGATGAGAAGGTTGTCGGTGCTGCTAGACACTACTTAGCATTCCCCTCTCGTTAGTGGCTAAAGGCTCAAATATGCGTCTTCTTGCTGATAGGGGTTACTCACCATGCACACACCACCCCAAACAACTCTTCAGCAGGTTTAGCTCTTTTCTGAATAACTAAGAGAACATTTGGGTGATAAACTTACACTGTGCAAGCGACAAATTTGGCAAGGGGAAGGCGGCTCATCAAGTACATGGCCGGAAACTCAGCTACGAGTTGTCCAACGAAGAAGATAGACCCTAGCCAGGAGAACTGCGTGCCATGGAGCCCAAGCTCATCAATCATCCCAAAAACTCCGGCGTAGCTTAGACTCTGTTTATCGAGGTCTAAAAGGCCGTCACCAAATCAGTTTTGTCTTAAAAGGCAGAGTAGCAGGAAACCGACATTGGGAGAAGAACACTAGACACATCTATATTGATCACTCTTAGCTATACGTTTTTCTGCATAAAATAGCACTCAGAGAGGCTCACCAGTGGAAGTACAACACAATCAATCTTCCGCTTCACCCGTCTTTCCTGTCCAGAATCAACGAGGGTTGACCTGTCTGGCTGGGAAACATGCTCCATATCAATGTTTTTCAAGGACACCGCGTGTTCTGTAGGCACAAGGCTGCGACAAAGAGCTACTGATTTTCTCAAGACTTGCAGGTCCTTTTATATCTCTTCAAGGGGCGGTCGACATATTTGGAGACTTTTGAACAGCCTTTTAAATCTCTCATGTTTCCATCTCCGCAGTTCAGATATCAAGCGAGGACAATCTACGCCTGGAGGAAATCAGTTCCCCGGACATAGTAAATTGTATATGTGGGGCCCCATGCGGGGGTTGGCATTGTTGCACTTGGAGTAAATGCGGATTCCAATTTCCCAGAAACTGGAGTCCAATAACGTCTTTGATGGCTATCTTCAGCTTGCCGTAATTCTATTTCATAGACTGGCAGAACTGGGGAACGAATTGGCAGTAAACCAGAATGGCGATAGACTGGTTGGGTACATGTACCCGCACGCTACTCTCAACTTGGCCCTGTGGATATGCGGGTACATGTACCCGCAGCTCCGACTGTACGCATCATACACACACAATAGTACTCGGGAACCCACGGAGCGTATTACATGCCTACGATCCCTCTACGTAATATAATCCTAGTTGAACCCCTCTCGAGCACTTTAGATTATAAAGATGTCAAAGGCGACTTCCTATCTATAGTTTATACATTAAACGCAAACTGGTGACAATCAAAGCACGCACAATGACCAGCAACCTTGCTCGCATCGTTAAACCGTGGCAGTCCGATCCCCATCAAACCTTCATTCTTACCAACGCAAACCTTATTAGCCCAGTCACCGGCGAACTCACCAGGAACACCACAATCCACCTTTCAGGCGGCCTCGTAACGTCTGTTGGCGATGCCCCCAGCAATCCTGCCCCCAACGCCATAACAATAAACCTAGACGGCAAATATGTTTGCCCCGGGCTAATCGACTGCCACGTCCATATTGCTGCCGTTCCAGGCGCAGCAAGCCTCGCCGAGATGAAAGATATCTCCCCAAACGTTAGTCTCCTCCGCCAGCCAAACCTCTGCCAATCCATGCTCGACCGCGGATTCACGACGGTGCGAGATTGCGGCGGGGCCACCCTCGCCTTGAAGGAGTCGATCCAGCAAGGCATCATCCGTGGACCACGGCTCTTCATAGCGGGACATGCCCTGTCCCAGACAGGTGGTCACGGTGACCGGCGTGGCCAGCACGATCCCAACGAATGCTGTGCGGGCCACGTTAATGGCATTGGCCGTGTCGTGGATGGAGTTGCGGACTGTCTGAAATACGCCCGTGAGGAGATCCGGCAGGGATCGGATTTCATCAAGATCATGGGTGGCGGCGGCGTGGCCAGCCCCGCAGATCAGATCCAGCATCTACAGTTTTCAGACGAGGAAATTAGGGCCATTGTTACTGTTGCTGAAAATGTAGGCACATATGTCACATCGCACGCGTATACCCCGCAGGCCATCCAACAGGCTATCCGCCAGGGGGTCAAGGGAATCGAACATGGGAACCTCCTCGACGAGCCGACAGCGCTCATGATGAAGCAAAACAACGTATTTCTCACCCCAACGCTGGTTACCTACGCAACCATGGATAGCAATGAGTTTCGCCACTTCCTCCCGACTGCCTCATTGGAGAAAAACCGCGAGGTTCTAGGCAAGGGTTTGAACTCGCTCAGTCTCGCTAACGAAATCGGCGTGGACATTTGTCTTGGAACAGACCTACTGGGACCTCTACACTTTGCACAGAGTAAAGAATTTACAATTCGCAGCGCTGTTCAGACGCCACTAGAGATTCTGAGGAGTGCCACGGTCACTCCGGCGCGGATGCTGAAGCAGGAGGGGTTCCTGGGACAAGTTGCGCGGGGTTTTGCGGCCGACTTGCTTATCTTGAATGCGAACCCGTTGGAGGATATTACGGTCTTTGATCGACCGGATCAGCATCTATTGGCGACAATTAAAGATGGTAGGGTTGTGGGGTCGCGCTGGAGTCGGCTGGAGGTTGAGGCTATCTTACCGGCTAAGATAGAGTAAATGGCAGTAGGGCAGCTTATGACCTGGACGGGGCGGCTTCGCGCGTTATTCGCCTCTCCAGCTATTCTATCACCTGACGTGTACCTTGTATCAGATTATCTTGTCCTAAATCAACATTATCCAATGTATGGATCCTGTCTCAGCATTGCCGTAATAGTCTATGTTTTAGATCATGCGGTCGATCCTAAGTACCTTCGATGATCCGACAGAAAATTACCTATTAAAAATCACATACAGCTTTTACTCAGTTAGTCACTTCAGACCAAGTTATAATCTCTTTATGCGGAAAAGTAGAAGTCCAGTGTGAAATAATCAGTTGCATTGGTGGTTAAGTGGTAAGTGGCCATAATCTAGTTTCACGGGAGGCAGCAAATCGAGAGCCGGCTGCCGAATGTGCAATTAGAGAAGCGAACACCTGGTGTGGGTGCAGCTACGGTGGATCGGTTTCTTGACAGCCTGGCAATATACCCAAACGATGTGGAGCCGTCAATTCCGGTTCTCAGTACCCAGCGGCATATTCGTCCCCAGGAAGCTTGTCGGACAAACATTCGGTGACTGCTGCCTAGAAATTGTCACAAAGGTTAGGTATTCGGCCTTGAAGGAGACTGCTCCTGATAGGCTCCGCCGGCCTGGCTAGGTACGGGAATCGGAGAACGATCACGTAGAGATTCAGTAATAGGAGAGAAAAGTTGTGTCGGAAATTGTGGCTGGGTGCTCTTAAAGGAAAACGACTGATCATGGCGATGCTGCTGGTGGTGGTGGTTCTTCTTCCTGTCATCTTTCCCAATTCCCTCATCCAGTGATCCCCCAGGCAACTGGGGATCACACAATGAAGATAGGCTGCTATTGACAATAGTCAAGAATGACTCAACCAGGTGAACACCGCCTTTGGCATTTTCATTTCCGGCTGCCATGAACCACAGAGTGTCCATGGCCACTTGCACCTGGTGCGATGTAGTAACACACGGGTCCAATATGCTTCCTAGGAGGATAATGATAATCGCGAATACGCATGAGTGGAAATCCGTAAAGGAGAAATGCGAGAGTTGCCTGTGCGTTCGGAGTAGATTTAGAAGATGTATCATCTCGTTTGCACTTTGAACACAGTGTTTGGTCAGCCTCTGCATCGCAGGGAAATCAGTTGCGTCATCTGTGGGAAAGGACTTGTTTCGAAGCCGTTCCCGCACCAGATAAATCAGACATTCTCGACCAACATATATCCAGACTTGGTGGTAGAAGATATGTAGATGCGCATTCGCGCGTAGACCGACTTTGTCCAAACTTCGTATCTCAATCGGGATGTCTCCCCACCACGAGAGTAGGGCTGTCCTAGCTTCGTGCAGGTAAGCAGACCAAGAGCCTGTGTCCCTTTTGGACAAGTTAGCAAGACAAGCTGAGTCAGGGCAGTTCCTCGCACCTTTGTTTGAGTCGGTTGATGATCAATGTTAGGTTCACAAAAGCTATCAGCCGCTCGACCTGCAAAGGGTTGTTGCTGTCGAGGTCCTGGCAGAACTGGGGCAGAGGACACTTGATATCCTCGTCCCGAGTGGTCTCAGGATAGCCAAATGCAATAGCAAGCTGCCTACCATGGTTAGCGAACATTTGTACCTTGAGCCACAGTTCGCTCACCTTTCAATGCAATATAATGTCCAGAATATTCGTCGCCGATACTCCAACTGTTTTTCAGTCAAGTTTGACCTTATATCGTCTCGGTGGAGATCAAGTCCTATCGCAACTCTCATTGCTAAGACTATATATGTATGAGAGGCAGATGATTGGCTCATTGGGAGGTAATACAGCCCTGTAAGAAAAATACCTTGACAACTCTCAAGGGATGGTACGCTTAGTACCATAGCGAGTAATTTAACTGCAGATCTGAGGAAACGGGCGCCTGGCGCGCCTGTACCTAGGGTGGAGGATATTTTTCGGTCCAGAGGCATGGATAGTTGTCGGAGTTCAATAAATTGGCTCCCAAGTGCAAAGACCATAAGTATCAAATAGAGAAAATCACACTCTACGTATGAAGCATCTAGGTTATGGTCATACAAGTAGGTGACTCGATTCCGGAACGAGGTCTCGTCAAGACAGTACCAGTTAGGTGAAGCATATTGAAAAAAAGTTGAGATGATATAATCCGCTTCAGTCTGTGTTGGAAACCCTGACAGGATATTGAGTAAAAATTGCTCCTTCCTCGTATTGTACAACAAAGTGTAGTCTAGCGGGAACTGTGAATAATTAGCATTTCACTATTAGAATGATACAAAAGTAGCGTAATCTAGGAGGCGAGTGATGGTTGGTGGAAGGAAGAAGGGGAGACAGGTGAAAGCAGGAGTTGCTATACCCCGTAGCCGATGCGGTCCTCTGTGAGATCTAAACGCTGATAATTTGAAAGCGTGCTCGAGGCTGAAGTAAGAAATTTTCCAAACCCAAGCAATTCGGATTGTCCTTGGTGAGCATGTACTTCACACACAGTAAGCGTTGAATCAAGGTCATTTAGAAATGGACACCTACTAGGCACCCCAGCAACTAAGGCGTTACCCATGTTGTGAGAGAAGTTGGGGTTGTGAGTGGCTGCGCCACCGTTCTCATAACTAGGAGACGGCTTATTAGAGGGACCACTGGGAGCATCTACACGATGGTTAAAGAGACGAGCGAGGGTGTTCCAATGACCCGGCTGCAGTGAAACTTCAGGGTGTTGCAAACGGAATTGGTATTCAATATCTTTCAGGGCTGGATCCAGCAGATGAGCACTATTCTCAAATCGAGTTTATTAGCCAGATGAACTGAAGAAGGCTTGAGGATACGAGATATACCGACTTGTGCGAGAAATCAGCCGGCCCCGTGGTGTTGGCCGGTTCTAGTATACAGGAATGACCATCCCGCTGACAGTTCATGCAGACATCAAGTTGAGCAAAGCGGCACTTTCTCTTGCGTATGCGACAGCTCGTACATGCGCGTTCAATGCGTTTTCGGAGAGATTTTGGGACCTTGGGACGGACACGACGGGACGGACGGATTTCAGGTAACGCGTTTTCCATTTTGTCAGTCAGCTCGGGCGAAACATGTATATCGCATCGTAACCTTGACTGAAGTGACGGTCCGACCTCCACCAAGATTAAAACCGAGGCAACGTGATGTTCGTCCCCTAATGCCAAGATCCGCTCGGCTACTTTGAGATTACAGCCGCTCGGTCACCGCTCAACGCGTCAGCAACCAACAACTTCAAATTTCAATGACAACGTCACGCAGACCTTTAGCGGCCATTGATGATAATATGCCCTATTAAACTGAGCTAAGTGCTTATACAAGAGGTGCAATGGACGCTTTGAAAATGAATGGTGACTCTGCGCGGAATTAGCGAGAAGTTGCAGATCCCAACCTCGACTGTCCAATACACGCTCGAACAAACCACGCGACGACTCAACCGCCAGACAAGATATCGCGAAGGCAGACCCAAGGCCTTAAACGCAAGAAACAGAGCTTTACTTCTACGGTTGATTCGTCGAAATCCGCTCATTTGTTGATTTTCCACTGATCTTCAAGACAACACTGGTATCCCAACCGAGCTGCAACTCTTTCAGGCAGACTCTGCAGAGGATGGGAGGCGGATTTTTGTATTAGCCTGTATGATGCAAGCTGTGGGGGGCTGATGTAGCCGCGAATATTGGGTTACATACGAGACTTGGCTCTCTGTGCCGTGCAGGAAAGAACGATCCTGTCTAGAAGGGTCTGTGAGAGGGTCCCAACAGGATGTCAGTATGGGTTGCGTGCCCTCTACCCGATGTTCATTGTGTCTCGGGCTTCCGGATCGAGTCACAGCTGGGCAAAGCTGCGATACCACCTGCTCGCTTCGAGGCGTGGAGAGATTTTGTCTGCGAACAACAGGCCGAGTATGAGGCCGCCCTATGCGCCGCTGGACAAGTATGTACACTGACTGTTGGCAACGAAGCAGCGGTTACATTTTGGACGATCTGCGGTACACCGTATCGTTTTAGTTCCTTATATGTGATATGAGTAAAGGGGCAAGGAACCATAGGATAAAGAAGTATCATACTACACGCATCACACGACAGTCGAGCCTGACGCTGATTAGATTCACCGTTCATGGTGCGGCATAAAAAATAGGGAATTTGTGGATTATGGAAGACTAATCGTATAGGAAGAAATCACCACCTGGAGTTCAGGGTGATATGGTGGGGGCGGCAAAAGGCTTGTTTATAAGGCGCGGAACGATTTCACTGACAATAAAATAATTGGTCCAAACCCCCCAAGGCGGGAAACAGTGTCGTTTAATCATAAAGTAATATATCGAGCCACTCCGCAGGTTCTACATCTCCTAGCGCCCCATATACAGGAAAAGTCTCCGCCTGGCATTTCATATACACAGAGCGAATATATAGAATACTTATTGATTTCGAAGACGAACCCTACAGCTCTAATGGGTACGCTTAGGAGAAAATAGCTCAAGTAATGGCGGATATGGGAATAATTGCAGCCACGGAGGCTAGAACTCGTGGCGACAAGGCAATTAGACTGAGGATGGAATAACTTTATAAACATAATCAGTCCGCTTTGAGGTTCTACGGCGATATTAGGGCGAAGCAATTGGATGCCCGGACATTCTTGGGGCACGGTGGCTAATTGCATGGATACATCTATCTGAACCATTCTATCTTTTGAAATTCTTGATATGACCAATTTCGCTTTGAACTATTCATCATCATCAATATTCAGTAGGCTTGTAGTCTCGCTGATGACTTCCAGTATTTCTACCTATCCATCCCCCATTTTCTATTTTTAATAAGTATACGATAAAATTGCCATGAATCTCCGCTTAGAATCAGCTTCCTTTAAGTTCTTTGTCCATCAAACATCAAAAGTAGATTCGTGATTGGATAAGCAGAAAGCGGAGTCATAGAAAAGTGGAGCCTGACTGCTTTGACGCAACTTAACTCTGCCGATCTGTTCTTTAATTGGTAAAACTTGCGCTGACCCAATCAGGTCTGACAAATCGTCTCCACCAACATGCCATGCAATGCACTTTCAATGACAGTGCCGTCCAGGATTTAATGAAAGATTTCTCAAAGGACGTGAATGTTACATACTGGGAAGAAAATAGGTTTGAGCGGAATCAGATTCTAGAATCCACTTGATAAATATATAAATTTGCCTGCTCACACATTTGTTGACAGATGATTGTTAGAGTCTAATTCCACCTCCCATACTACAATGGATTCTCATTCTAATGACATCGTCAACGGGAGTGACCAAATTCCAAACTATGAAGACATTAACCTCACCTTATCATAGGAATCTGACATCCACACTACAGCTAATACCGTCTATAAGGTAGCCCGCATATTCAAAGACAATACTCTTAATATTAAAAAGGATAATATTATAAATACTACCAATACTGCAGAAGCAGCTAGCCTAAAAGAGTATGGAACACTAGGATCTATATACTTAGTGGAGTATATCTTCTAAGAAAGCCTTTAAGATATTTAACTATTATATGCGCATGAAGCACCCCTAATTCTTTGGCTTCATCCCAGGACCTGTGTCTCTATTTTTATAGTTAAGTGAAACCATTTCATCCATAATTAATACTTTCTCTAGATCATAACGATAAGGGTCTGGGCTGGGTACTATTAAAATAGAGCTGATTCAGTGGATAGCTTCTAAAGCTGGCCTACCTATAGTAATAGTAGGAGGGCTATCCATTTCAGGTAGGTTAATAGTGAATCTAACAGCCATAGTTCTGGCTTAAGACTATATAATACTATATAAGAAATGGTCCCTAGACACGGCATATATCTAACTAAACACACTCATCTGTTACTAAGGGTCGTTGGATTCTTAGATTTTCCAATTGGATACTTATGCCGTCGCCATCTTCCTGGCATGGATCAATGCCTGGATGGAGTCACTGTCTCATCCAAAGCAAGACAGCACACTCAGTCTAGACGAGCAGACCGAACTCTTTCTCCAGGCCATCTCCTCACCAGTCCCAGATATGGAACTCTCAAGCGCGTGGCCTCGTCTTTCCAGCATTCCCTGTGCAGCGGCAAGATTCCTCTGGGCGGAACATCTGCCCCCTCATGCGCAGAGACGAATCTCGCTTCAGGAACATATAAACCCATCTCGGAATGTTCCTGTCGCGGGCTCTTCCCCGTACCAGAAAATGCAGACATTCTCGCCGTGCTGGCGCAGACAATCTGCACCGCCACCCGCAACACCATCAATGCGCTCCTGGCTGTCCTCGAGCGAGATAACGAATGGAGCTCCACCTCGCTGTACACACCCACAACGACATCCACCGCCAGATATACCCCTTCGCCGAAGACGTGAACTTCTGCGTCGACGCAAAATACTACTTCGTCCTCGGCGCTGTGCCCAGTCATCCCGCGCGTGACGGCCTCGTCCGCGCCATTGCAGACGCCGGAAATGACATCCTCATCGGCGATTACTGTGAGGTCGCGGATGCGAAAACGCTGCAGCTGCTCCAGCAGAATGGGGCGGCGGCGGTCGCGTTTCCGGAACTCTGCATGCTGTCAGGTTCATTCCCGGAGTGGGCATTCGACAATATGATGTCGTCCATGCTGCATTTTCGCCTCCTGGGGTACTATCGTGACCATGCGCGGGACCATAATCTCATCCCGGCAGGGGTGTATGGGAGTCGGATGAACGGGCTGACGGTGCACCGGTTCGTGGATCTGGGGCTGTTTTTCGCGGTGGCTGCTGCATCGCTGGATACGGGGGAAACGATAGGCGTGGAGGAGAAGACGGTGCTAAGCCAGGCATGCGCGCTGATAAATGACCTGGTCGACTTGCGCAGCGGCACTGCACGGCGTCAGCAGGAGAATGTTGTGTTAAGAGGCGTACGGGGTAACCTCTGCGAATACCTCGACTACCTAGACGGATCGGGCCTGGAAAGACCAGCCACAGCAATACTCACAAACAAGACCTGCGCACTGGTCGTAATGGCATTCTGCAACTGGTCCGTGATGAGCTCGCATCACAAGGTATTAGAAGTGAGCACGCAGGTATCCGTAACACAGTACGAGTCCTGCACCTACCATTCCGTCGATGACGGCTATCTATACCAGAATCTGCTTGACGCACTAGAACCATACGGAACGCTCGGTCCAGACGGAACGCATGTTGGTCGAACACGAGCTGAGCTGGACGTTGGGTATGCGGTATGTCGATTATCGGAGAAACAGCATCGGGCGTGGATGGCGGTCATCACGCGGAGTCTGTTGAAACCGGCCACGCTGAGGAGAATTGTTGATGTGGTGCATTTTGAGTGGACGGGGAGTGTCGGTGATGTGGATTACTGTCCGTGATAGAACCCTTGCAGGTCAATCAATATAAAAAGTAAAGTAAAGCAGGGTTCACAATTCCAGCACATGACCTACCGGCGTCAAGCTTACGCATCGTCAATACCAGGCCACGTTTCAGACTGCTTCACGGGCTATAGGACGATCATTTTCGAGTCGCCGGCTCAACCGAGTGGAATACTTCCTGTCTTGAAGGACTATTTGGAATACTGCCGTCTAACTTTGTCAACTGCAGCAGCACGGCATAATTCACCCCGTCCGGATGCTTCTGGTGCGAGGACCGGCATGATCGTATTTCCCCGATATAGTAAGCCGACCCTTTTTGTCGGCAGTTCTCCGATATCTGCACGGCTTCAGGCATCTGAGATCGGCCTACCAGCAGATGCCGATCCCAGTATTCTATACCCCATTCTCATACAAAAGTCCCTTCTAGAGAACTTCGGTGTCACAGACTGCAGGGAAAATGCCAACACGCACCCCGTGGGCCGATCTAGCCATCTTGCTGGCCTAGTGAAGATCTACTGAGTACCACCTCGTACTGCAGAACATTTAGCCAGAACGTTTAGCCAGTGGATCCTGTCGCGATATATTCCCTAAACCATGAAACACCTGAGGGATATATGTACATATATCTCGCACTGACAACCAGGAATTTGTCTGCGTTAGACAAAGCTTAATTCAGCATCCACGACCCCATTAACCTCTTCAAGCACCATGACGTGATCCAATACGAGGAGCCTACTTGTATATCACCCACCTCGTATATATTCGTGCAATTCCGTCTTGGCAGTGGCGTCTACTACTAGGCGCACCAATCACAGCGCACAGATCCGCTGGTTCCGGCGGCCCGCCCGGCACTAGAAATGCTTCATTCCGGATCCGAGTCCTAACTAGTACTGTACTTCATTATGTATCTTCTTGCCAAGATTATACAGTAACCTGTTTCATATGAACTGGGGTATGCGTTGCTAGTCTACTTTGGGGACAATATCCGAAGGTAGATCTCTCATCTTGACTTAGTCTAGTGCTTATACGACTCCACAATAAACAAGACCAATAACAACTCATCATTTCATAAAGGAGGAGAAAAAACAACCCGCTGATCTACACTTCAAACGGCGCTTATGGCTCTGGCTCTATGCGTCTCAATCCAATCCCCTCTACGCTAACTACTTCCCCCACTCTGCAGCAACGCCCGTAAGCAATCTTCGTCCCCCGCCTCCGCGGCATAATGTAGTGGCAGCCATCCGGCCGCGTCAACGGCGGTCGGGTTCGCGTGATGCCGAAGGAGCTCACGCACGATGGCATAGTGGCCGAAGCGGACGGCCGTGTGCAGAACGGAGGAGCCCTCGCCGTCGACGGCGTTGGGATCGGCGCCGCGGTCGAGGAGGAGCCGAACAGCGGAGAGGTGGCCGCGGGTGACCGAGATGTGGAGGGGGGTTGTCCAGGTGGTGTTCGCACTCGATGTAATTTCTTGATCTGTATATTGGATGGGTTGGGTGGGTGTGTTTACTGGTGATAGGTAGTGTGGTTGGGCGCAGGCGTGGCAGGTAGCGCAGACGGTGGCTATATTTGTTAGATTGAGATATATCATCGTGGAAGGATACCCACGTTTGTTTGGGTCGTGGAAGGCTGTATCTGTATACAGGGAGAGGTCCAATGGCATCGCTGTTGATGCCAGGTCGATGTCGATGTGATTGTATCCCGGGGCAAGCAGCATGTCCAGGTTATCCGATGCATCCATGGTATAATCCTGGCTGATGCTGACATCGCTATTTTGATTGTCGGCCAGGTTGTTCTGCTCTGTCGCACTATTGGAGTCGCTGCTCTGCGCCCGCGATCTCGTCCCTTTTGTTCCCTTGACGTTTTGGCCTTATCTGTTAGTGAGATAGAATAACATCAGTAGTGATAAGTGCAGACTTACGATGTTTCCGCTGGGCGAGTCTGTTCCTCTCTCTTCGCCGTTCCAGCGCCACTGTGTCTTCCAGTATGAACATGCCATGCGGCGTAGACGAACTCATGATGGATTATTTGCCTTGATGATAACAGATAAGATCTGGAAAGGTATGATAGATGGAATATGAACCCTATTATATGGCCTTCGATCTGCCGGGCCGGTAGACAAACAGAAAACAGAGCTTTTCACCATCATCCAAATTGCGCTATATTCAACCTGCAGAAGTGGGTATAGATTAGATCCCCTTACTGCACCGGATCAGAGGAACTGCCTTTCCTGACAGTTAAAGCATGTAGACTCAGCAGGCTAGTGTGCACATCATGAAACCTATACCTATCATCCCAACACCTGCTGGACTTCCCAAATAGGCTGGCGGACAACGGCCTGCCGGCGTAATTTCGGCTGAACTCAGTCGGATCAGCAAAGCGTTCATCCGGGAATGACTAAATGACTCTAAATGACACACCAATGAGCAAAATGGCATTATTGCATTATAAACCGCTAGCAACATGGCCCTGTAAGTATGCATCATTGGTGCCTAGAAGCCTTGCCAAGATGCGTTAAGCGTTGATTGATTTGGCGCCTTCCTAGAGCAATATAAGACGGTGTTATTAATAGGTAGGTGGTTTGCAGAAATACGACCTTTGACAGTTTTCTCTTACCTAAGTTTAACGTGGGTGATAGGCCAGAATATTTCCCTTTTCTGCTCGCTGATCTGCAGCCTAGAGTGGCGCTATCTAATCCCTGTTAGTGAAAAATTATTCCCGGTCAAGTTAAAGTGCTGGTCTGCATGGGTGAAACAAAAGTGTCAGTTTTTAATTAAAATGTGGCGATTTCTTCTTCGACTTACCAGGATCAGAGAATTCAAAGGGGTCGTTCTGGACTGCAGAAACTGGAGATCATAATAGTATCCCATCTTTTAGAAACGTTCTATGTACCAGAGAAATATATTAACAAAGACTTGGCTATAAGCGTATACATTGTAGAATAAGAGCACTGCTTGCACCTAACCTTATATTAACCAACACAAGACATACAAGATACCCTATGCTTCAATTCTCGACTTCCCCCGCAACCACGGTCCATATTTCATAAAAAGCACCGGAATAGGAATCATCACAGCCGCCAAACACCCAATCAGCGTTCCTGCCCACTGCACCCCGAGATTCTTAAACATTTGCTTTGCGAATAGTGGGAATCCGGCTGCCACGGTGGAACGGAGGATGATGTTTGCGGCGACGGTGGATGCTGCTCTGCAAATCGTTAGTACTCTATATATATGATTATAGTGGATGGCAACATACAGAGGTAGGTAGGAGTCGACTAGATAGTTGAAGCATGGAAGGAAAATGCATATAATGCCAAAGCCGATGAGAACTCCTGAGGCTGTTGGGACCATCCAGTGGATGCTGGTATAGGTGGTCCAGCTGAACCTGTTTTATCTTAGCTGATTTCGTTTGTGCTTTCTTTCTTGCAAAGCTCCTTACCAGAATACTCCTACAGTAAAGACCGGAGCACCGATAACAGCCGAAGGAAGACGCCATTCAGGCACAGGCACGTTTTTATTCTCGATCAACTTGCGCACATACGCAGACTGCTGCGAGAGGACCAAGCCACAACCACACGCTTGGCCGATTATAAGACCGATAAAGGTAAGCCCAGCCTCTCCGGGGTTCATTCCATACACCGACTCAAAAACATACGGATAGGCGACGAGAAGAGCGTAGACGAGACCGTAGATAAAGGACATGTAGAGTGATATAACCAGGATGATTGGTTCGGTAATGAGCAATCTCAAAGGCCGTGTAAAGTACTTTTCCAGTAGCTGCTGAAAGTCAATCTTGACCTTTTCCTGCTTTGCATGAATGCCCCAGTTGGAGGTTTGGTGTCGTAGCGCTTCGGCCTTGGAGATGAGTAAACAGGGAGCATAAGTTTCCTGCACGAACAGTACATTCAAGACTGTCATTGCAAAGGCCATGAAAGCAGGGATGTAGAGCGTCCATCGCCAGCCGAGATAGCTAGACGAGATAAAACCACCAACGAACGGGCCGCTGAATGGGCCAACAAACACCGCAAGTGAGTAGACTGTGATTGCTGGGCCACGGTGGATGTTATTGAAAAGGTCCGAAAGCACAGCAGGCACGACAGAAAGCTGACTGGCACCAAAGAGACCAGCAAAGAAACGACAGATGATGGCTGTCTGGATGTCTTTCGCAACAGCAGATCCAATGCTAAACACCCCCACGCCAAACATGCCTACAGTCAATGGCCATCGTCTGCCGATCAGCTCAGAAGAGGGCGCCCAGACTAAAGGACCAGAAGCAAAGCCCAGCACAAAGAGTGTTGTACCCAGTATTCCAACTTCAGAACTCACTCCAAATGTCTCGGCGACATCAACCGTTCCCGGGGCAAAGATGGCACTGGCGAATGATGCGACAAAGGTTCCGAAGCAGACAATGACGGAGATGTATAGTCTAGAAAGAGCAAGGTTAGTACAGATGGGGCAATTGGCAATTGGCAGTGCATACTTGACAAGAAAGCTCCAATTGTATGGATGTTCGGGGTCATCTGGGCCATTGAATGTGACCTCATATTCTTCCAACTCCGGTAGAGGTGGAGGGAATGATTTTCCCTCTCCCATAGAAAGGTAGTGCTTTTCATCTTGAGTATTTACCTGCGCTTCAGGATCGCCGTGACTCCATAGAGGGGGGCTCATTTTGAGTATTTCTCAAGTTGACAATAAAATTTGATATAAGGCTGAGGACAAATGGATAAAAGGTGTATAATATCACTGGATTGTGTGACTTCGGTAAAAAGTGATCTTGCGCGGAAGTCGGGTATTGCGGACATCTGACAGTCTGAATAGTTGCATGGAATGGTGGAATTCCGCAATAGCCGGCGGAATATTTTTGTCAGGCTTTTCGATCCGTGGATGGCCAAAACATTACGATAGAGGCAAATAGTGACTAGAGCAGTCATACTAGGGACAGATAATGTTGATGGCACGACTTACTGCTCTATCAAAACACAACGCCACTTGTGCTATACAGCCAACAGCCACGGCAATACTTCGGGTAACTACAATAATACTTGAATAATAAGAATTCATGCGTGACTCCACATTAAGTCTAGAAGACTTGAATTCTGATGATCATATAAGATCTACATTAGAGTGTCGTGTCACGTATGCACAGTCAGTATGCAGTGTCATGCAGCATGCAGGTGTCTTATAGATCTACTAGCCCTAACTATACTGACAGCGCAGGTAAGATGACACTGTACAGTCAATCTGTTACGTATATACATCACGATGTTGTTGTTCTAGATGCCAATTTGATGCTCAGGATATATGTATATATGGCCTAATTCCTCGTAGATCAAGTATAGAATCAGCACAACCACAACAACATCAATATCAGACATCTTACGCATTCTAAACATCATGAAGTACACCATCCCAGCCATCCCCTCCGGCACCACCCATGCCCACATTGCCATTGTCGGCATGGGACCCCGTGGAACCAGCACTCTCGAACGCCTCTGCGCTTCTGCCCCAGACTTCCTCACTCCAGGCACACGCCTCACAGTGCACGTCGTCGATCCCTCAACCCCAGGCGCCGGTCGTGTCTGGCGCACTGAGCAGTCATCCGAGCTGCTGATGAACACGGTTACATCCCAGGTGACCCTCTTCACCGACGAGAGCGTGGTCTGCTCAGGCCCCATCCGCGAAGGACCGAGTCTGTATAAATGGGCTGCTGCTGCCAAACTCGGGCTGGGACCAGACGACTACCCAACCCGTGCTCAGTACGGTCACTATCTCGAATGGGTGTTCAACAAGGTCGTTCGTGAGGCTCCCCCTGAGGTTGAGGTGGAGGTGCACTCTGCCCGTGCTGTCCGTCTGGATAATGCGAGTGATGGCCGCCAGACTCTCACTCTCTCGACTGGCCGCAGCATTCCCGGTCTTGCCGCTGTGATTCTCTCCCAGGGCCATTTGCCTCTGATTCTTGACCCTGAGCAGCAGCAGCTCGCCCTTTACGCTGCACGAAACAACCTCCGTCACTTGTCACCCTCCAACCCAGCGGATGTCGACCTTTCCTCCTTGCAGCCTGGCGAGCCCGTCTTCCTGCGTGGCCTCGGCCTCAACTTCTTCGACTACATGGCCCTGTTGACCATCGGCCGTGGCGGTCGTTTCACCCGTACATCCCACGGTCTGCGCTATCATCCCTCTGGCAATGAGCCCCGGCTATATGCTGGCTCCCGTCGCGGCATCCCATACCAAGCACGCGGGGACAACCGAAAGGGCGCATACGGCCGCCACTATCCCCTCATCATCACGGAACAAGTGATCAACGACTTCCGCAAGCGCTCAGAGTCTGGAAACGCACCAGACTTCCTAACTGAGATCTGGCCGCTCGTCGCAAAAGAGGTGGAAACAGTCTTCTACGAGGCTTTGTTGAAACAACACGGAAAGGAGGCTCCCGACTTCCAGGCTAGATTCCTGGCTACCCCACGAGAAAGCGCAGAGGAGGCACAGATCCTCGAGGAGTTTGGTATTTCCGAAGACAACCGCTGGTCGTGGGATCGTATTGTCCGGCCATACGGCGAGCAGACCTTCACGGCCGGTGTCTGGCGCGACTGGCTGCTCGACTATCTGCGCGAGGACGCCAGTGAGGCTTCACTTGGTAACGCTGATGGCCCACTCAAGGCCGCCCTGGATGTCCTGCGGGATCTACGCAACGAAGTGCGTCTCATCGTCGACCATGCCGGATTATCAGGCGCCTCACACCGCGACCACCTCGACCGGTGGTACACCCCTCTCAACGCCTACCTATCCATCGGACCCCCTCGCCAGCGTATCGAGCAGATGATCGCCCTCATCGAAGCAGGCATCCTCGACGTCCTTGGTCCTCGCCCAGAAGTCCGCCCCGAAGACGGGGCATGGATCGTCCACTCCCCGCAGGTGCCAGGCCTGACAGTCCGAGTAACGACTCTCATTGAAGCGCGTCTACCAGAGCCCAACCTCCGCAACACGGCTGACGACCTCCTCGCCTATCTGCTCAAGTCAGGCCAGTGCCGCCCGCATGTCGTGGACGGATATGAAACCGGTGGTCTGGACGTGACGAATGCCCCGTACCAGCTCATCGACTCCAAGGGTCGCGCTCATGAACGGCGCTTTGCCGTTGGTGTTCCTACTGAGGGCGTGCACTGGGTTACTGCAGCTGGTGCCAGACCGGGGGTTAACTCTGTCACTCTGTCAGATACAGATGCGGTGGCGCGGGGTGCACTGAGTGCAGCAATGACTGAGAGGCCATTGGCACAACCACAGGTGCAGCAGTTGACGGATGTCAAGACATGGGCAAATGTTCAGGTGGCAGAAGTTTCTGCTTTGGAAGATTGAAAGATTGTTTTGCTTAAAATGTTAGCATATGATTTGTATTCAGACTTAGAAGCATAATGCATTGATTTTTATGAGAACTAGCACTTCTTTTACCACTTTCTGGCTATCGTAATGCTATGTTTTGTTTAGACAGACTCCCCTTGTCCATGTTATTTGCCCAAAAGGAAAATGAGCCATAGACCTGGCGGTTCGAGGCAGTCGATAAAAGCAATATATAAGACCTATATTGTTAGAATCACTTATATCTAAGAGAGTTTATTAATAACTTAGAAATTTACTTTTTCTTTATGGCTCTACTATAACAGCAATAATATCATTTCTGCTATAGACAAAATAGAATCATATATCTCTACCTCACAACAAAACCTTGGAATATACCTACACCAGTACTGCGTTGTATCCAATATTCTGCACAACTCAAGACTGGAACTCTACTGACAATAGCAAAATAAAAAGAAATTCCCAAAACATCAAATTTCTACTTCATAATAACCATCAAATTAAACATCAGCCTCAGCCCGCTTGTACTCCCCCTTCTCCACCATCTCATTAATTGTCTTCTCTGTAACCATCATCGCTTCCACCCCAGCTGGCGTCCCACAATACACAGTCGCATGCAGCACCGACTCTCTAATCTCCACCTCCGACACCCCATTGTTAATCGCACCCCGCGTATGCAACGCCAACTCCAGCCACGCTTTCTGCGCGATGATTATTCCCAGCGCTGTTGCATCTGTCAGCAACCATCATCTCAACCCATATTTTTATACTGTAAGGAACGCACTAAGAAGACTCCTCTGCTTCCGATCCAGCCCTGGCCGCTGCCAGACATTACCCCACGCCCATTCCGTGATGAGCTGCTGGCCCGGGCGTGCGAAATCGCTGGCGTTGTTCCATGCGTTGTTGACGTACTCGTCGCCAAGGACTTGTCGTCGGACTTGGAGGCCTTCGGTGAGGAGGTGGGCGTGAAGGTCGTTGAATTTGGGGTCGGACATGGTTGAGTATGAAGAGTAAAGAGGGATCTGTGTATGTGTTGAATTGGACTTGGGGTAATGAGGTAAATGGAATTAAATGTTTTGCATGGGGAAGCGAGTCTATTTCACTGTGTAATCAGACAGTTTCAGGAGCTACATCAACATGGATGTGACTATGCAGATGATGACTAGGCGTTAGTTTATGACAGTGCAGGAGAGTGAGTGGGGCCTTGGATAGAGGTGCAGAAAGTTAAATGAATTCCCCGCAGCCAATCATAAAACAGGACTCAACTCCACATGATCTCTATCTGATTGATAAGAATCTTTTCGAAAACAGAGAGAGAAAAGAAAGGAAAAGACAAAAAATGAAAACGAGAACGAAAAAAAAGAAGGACAGAAAGAAGAATAGCCATATAACAGCAGGAATTCCATGATGGGTACCCACCCAGCCCCTACCCTATGGGTTATATATATACAGCTATAGCCGTTAGGTAACACTACCTCGTACAAAGCCATTATAAGCACAGAAACCAAGTTTAACTAGATCTTCATGACATATTTTATCTGATCCATTATGCAATTCCTCTCTCAGGTCCGCGAAAACTTGATTCATTCGATATACACTGTAATCGGCGCTTTCTACGTCATATAGACGCATTATCCACATAATATATCTATCATGCCATGTACTTCACAGAGTTAAGCTATAATTGAAAATAGACTTACTTCTCTTCAACCTCGCCATACCGCGTCGAAATGATCCCGGGCGAATTCCCGAGGGAGACAGAGACAACTCAGATGAAGACATCCCCTCCTTCTCGTTCACAGATTGGACGAAAGGCTTGATCCTCTGATTTCTGGATAGCTTCGAGTCTGGCGTTACTGGGCTAGTCGGTAGGATATTGCCCCCTTCTCGACGGGTGCAGGTATACGAGGCTGCGGTTTCTCGACCCGTCGCTACGACATTCATTACGTGCTAGCTTGTTTGTTGTGGGTTCCGCTTTTGGTGTTTGTCACGGGGGCGTTGGTTTTCGCGGCGGTGGCCATATTACTGTGGGTGCTGTTGTCGTTTCTTATTATTGGTCCGATCTTGCTGGTGTCGAGTTTTATGGGGATATCTTTGTGGGGGTGGGGGGTGGGTTTTATATGGGTGGATGAGCTGTTCTTAGGAGGGTTGATTACTGGATACTGGATGTGTCGTGTTCGGAGACAGGCTGAAGAAGGTGATAAGCAAGAGGCACATAAAGAGTAGGGCTAGAAGTGCATTGAAGGAATGGGAAGTCATGAGAATACGGTGAAGAAGTGGCTTGTCACTGTACCATGGACAATCGCAAAATATAGAATTCCTCGCAATAAGCCAACAAGCAATGACATTCACCAAAGGGTATCTCTACTTAATATCTTAGAGTAAAAATACTAAAAAGAGAATAACATACAGTAGGGATACTGGTGGCTGCCCAGCCAACTACTAACCTGCCGGCAAACACAGTCAGTAGTTGGGTGGGTGCTGCCTATATGAGAAATATGTGAGAGTTGTTTAGTATTACATAACTAGGGGTGAGAAGGTTTCAAGCTATATGATACTGAAAGGAGAAAACGAAGCTATCTTGAATAGAGGAATGCAAGCAACTGAATTGGTAATTGAGAAAGGTCTGCTTCTCTGAATGAGTTGAGAAAGTAGACCATTTAAGCTGAAAATTGAGCTATTTCACTGAATACGACAAAATTTTACGATGATAATAGCATGACGCCGTAGTATTCAAAAAAGGGGGCTTTCCATGAAATATGGAGAAATGAGGTCATATTACTACACCTCGTATAGGACCTGTGAGATAGCCGTAATTGCCTATTACTGCAATCCCAATTACTGATAGTGGAAAGTGGAATAGCAGTATTCTACCGCCGCGCAGTTGAGACAGTGGAGTGCCCGTACAGCCATCCCTATCAGGATGCAAGCGGGGGGCCTTGCAGGTAAGAAACTATCAGGACTACTTTACCCAGCCGGATTTATTCTAATATGCAGTCAACTTCATATAAAATACTGAGCTCCTCAGCCAATCTAGAGCCCTATAGTGACATACCAGGTCAGTACTAACAACGGTCAAGTGCCAGCCCGCGGTAAACAAGCTGTGCGGCAGGCTTGCAGCTTAGGATATTTATTTTAAGAGATATATAATCAGTCCAACATTGTTAGCATCATTGGAATCATTGGTTAAGGGGTATAGATATGGGCCCACGTGTAATCAGCCGCACATGCCGAGGATGCAAGAATGAGATATAATAATAACAATAATAATCGGAACATATTCTGTCCCCGAAACGCTCAGTCTGTTGGCATCTGCACATAGCCACCTCATCTGATAGAATGGGGCCAAAATATTTGCCTCCGTCCATAGTGCAATATAATTGGTATAAATACAGTGAGGAAACCGCCCCAAAGAGGCGAAAATGTGGATGTATTGATCAAAAGAAGGGGCCAAGGATTCACTGAGAGCCGCCCGAGACAACATTTTCTCCACTAGCCCACCTTTTCACGTGCTGGTGCTAATCCTCAGGTCCCCAGCTCCTGCTCAGCCCTACATGCCTTATATTCAAAGCAGCGAAGATTTTTGGATCTGAGCCGGACCCCAACCTTGGAACCAGATCTTTTTTCTAAGAATATTGTCGCAAATGAAAACGCTTGTAGTACCCCGCTAGCTCTGAACAAGCAAAATGAATTCCTCGGGCAATGTTTCTGTAACCAGATGCTATTTCTTGTAACGCTTATCATTACTACATTTACTATATTTCATTCTCGCATCTGTCAGCCATATGGCCGATTGGCAACAGGTCCCTGTGGGGCATCTGGGGCAACCGTCGTACTCCATATATTTATATATATGTCGGGCCTTATCTGCACCATTGAACCAATGACGCTCTGCTGAATGAATCTCTCCCACTTTTTGTTGTAAAGATGAAATTGATCTGACGTGAGCATTAATATCCACCAAGGCCCAGCTAGGCAACGATTTGGTGGCTTTAACCTTGCCCCCCCACATTTAATGTGTGGAGATGCGACGATCTTTCTTAAATTAGCACAACATTGTGAAGATGCAACAGCTGTTAACCATCATACTATTCTCATCGTCCTATAATTAAAAGTATATTGTTATCAGTCTTATATTGTGGGAGCCAGTCATATAGGGGCGAGATGCGTGCCTTATGAGGTAGTGCATCTAGCATTTATATTATCTTGGATAGTACTCGTAAGAATACTGATAATCCTTCTCCACTTTTTTTTTTCAGTGCAACCTCAATTCTTGGTCTGGTTCTTAGAGTGCATACATAGTGCAAATAATATGAAGAGCTCATCCATTTTCTATAATGGAAGTGAGGGTCACTAACTATTTCATGAGATGTATTAGGGGTGGATCTATGCATAATAGGAAATTAGAAGATTCTCATCGTCTGAACTTCCACGATGCTTACCCCTAAACTTCCAAATGCTTATTCTCGCCACTCCTGTACACGTAGAGGTAGTCTGAGACACTCATGCAGGGGTCAATAGGAAGTTCTCATGGCCGAGGCTTATAAACTGCGCGATTCCCACTATAGCCCCACTAAGATCTCTTGATACAGGATCAGTGGCTGAGACAAGCATTGTACTTAACTGGATAGGGCATACTCTGCGGCCCCACAATATACCAAGCATTGGAATCCTGGCCGCCTGAGAATGTTTTAGGTAATGTCCCCCAAGTCAACATCAACCTGATCATATGTTGAGTGCGCTTGTACGTACAACAAGCCAACGTTGGCATTACAGAGTGTATGGCTTCGTTTGTGGATTGGAAGTAGATGCAGTCCTGTATTGGAGTAATCATGTAAGGCCCGTTTCGTGGATTAAATTTACCCTAATCTAACTTTGCGGGAAACGTATCTTCTTATAAAAAAAAATACCGACTAAACCGTAATACTTTGAATTACTGTTGGTTCCATGGATACATTGTAGTGGATCGCATAGCCTTCCAAATAAAGAAGAGCGTGGACGGGAGGCGAAGTCAGTCAGCGATGTGGTATCGACAGCTCGCTTTATCTTTGTGGATCTCTCGCTATAATATGTCACTGGTTGACGTGTCCCGCATCTTTGTTTCGCAAAGATGATGTGAGAAGAGCATGGATTGGAGGCAAAGTCATTCATCTTTGGATGGATCTTGTTGATGACCAAGATACCAGAGCCAGCGAGGATATTTAAAGGTGCGTTCATCCTCACCTTTTGCTTCTCTCCATCGCTCAATCATCAAAGCATCTCAACAAATATTCACACAATTACATTCTCTTTTCTTTTTCCAAAAAGTCCATCAGACCTCAAGACAAAATGCGTTTCTCTATCGCCTCTCTCGGTCTCTTCCTTGCAGTCATTGGATCTGCCGCTGCTGCCCCATCTGAGCCGGTTGCCCGTGGTAACACGTGAGTACAATCCCAGCTCAATCAAAAACCCCTTTATCATTGGAGATACTCTCAAATGTTAGGATGTACACTATGCTAACACGCAAAATCAGTGAGTGTGGCCAGGACTTCAATGGCGCGAAGACTTGCGTCGCCAACTGCGCTAAAGGAAGCTGCCATGTTATCGCCCTGGGTCCCCTCCACCAGTGCAGATGCTAGGCGAAACGGATTGATTTGATCCACAGCTTCCAGTCCGGAGGTGCTACGGAGAGTTCGGGTTGGATCAATATGACTAAGAGGGGAAGGGGAGCTAGCGGGAGTGACGATGTGGTGACCACGAGAATATGTAAATGGGAGCCTGGTGCTCGACTCGGAATACAACCATCATGTTTGTTTTACAGTCTACCAAGAATACTTGAAATAGAGACCTTCAAAATGTCCATACTGGCTCCGCCCGGAAAATATTGACAATATAATACGGGAAACCCAACACCATAGACTACTCGGGAACAAATAGTTCAGTCAAAGCCAAAGATGATTTTTTGTAAACTTGATGATATCATCACTCATGAATTTCCCATTATCCTCTAATATAAAGCATGCTCATGCAAGAACAAAGGTGCCGAATTCTGGTTCGGCCTCAATCCAAGTCTGAAGATAGGTCTGGGCAAGTGCAACCCGTCTGCTTATTCCCTCATAGGTATCGACAACCATCAGGTGAACAATAAATCTCTCGTCTGGCTCGGGTCCTTCACTAGAGGTCTCCCAGTCTGTATCTCTGACAGTAAGATCCAGGTTGCTCCAATATAAGTGGTCCGACATTCGGGTCCAATTATCGTGGACACCAAGGGAGAGAGCCAAGACATTCAAGTATTGGTTGCTGAACTTGAAGAGAAACCCATCTTTGTCCATAGGCCATAAATCTATGCTGGCCACTGGCTTCCCAGTCTCTGTGCAAAGTTTGATGTATCTGTCTAATCCAGGAGGCACTACGCGGAGGCGCAGAGACTGGGTGTAAGTGAGTATGCCCCCTGGTTGAGATATGGCTGCCGCAATATGCTCTGAGGGAAACCTATCTCCTTTATCTACCGGCACTTGAAGTGCATGTGCGTCTTGAATCATATTGTTAAGAGAACCCCACTTCTTTGCCAATAATGACTTTACTTTCTTCCAGTCTGTCTTTCCTTGGATATCTGCTGGGATATTGCCCGAGCAGCATCCCCCTTTCCAGGCCATTAACAACGCAAATGCATGCGTTGCTGGGGAGTAATCAGGATCTGGTCGCTTGTCATATTGGAGTCTTAACGCGGGTGAGACCACACGCACTTGAATTTCAGTATCCCCGTCCCTTGATGCAATCGCCCATATTGCCAACCCGATTAGCCATGGAATCTCAATAAGGATTTCCCCAGTGACAGAGACCCATGACCATGAAGGAAACACATTCCCCTGACTCGGTTTTCGTGCCGAGTATCCCGGGCGAAAGGGTCTCCATAGCAGTGAGTTCTCGAACTCTATAAACGGGAGTCCATAGTAGTGGTCCCCTCCGTACTTGGAATTCAAAATCCCAAAGATAGCTCGGAGAATATCCCCCCCCGTTTGACAAGGCTTTCTTTGTATATGGATGGATAATGTCAGAGTATCTGGCGGACTGGCTAAGATTGTTGGTCTCAGCGTCGTAGTTTATATTTGAATTGTACCGTCTGCTGTCATTAGATCTTACCCGGCGATAGAAGGTATTTGTTTCACAAGTCACTGGACCCATTTTGCGACACTCGTAGAACACTCCTTCTTTTGAAAAGATCAGAAGCCTCCGTGAAAGTATTGCCTCCTGATAGGTCCAGCCTCTAGTATTCCATATTGACCTCTTGAGAACTTCTTCATATGAAAAGTAATGGTGGTCCTCGATTAGAAATGCTCCTGGTGTTTTAAGGGTCCGTGGGATTGGTCTCTTCTTATCAGTGACTCCGGGAAGACCAGAATCCACATCACGGCCTTCCAATGCCACGAGTGTCACATAAGAGTTACTGTAGATAGTACCCATGGCATTTATCTGAATATCTTTTTCTTCCACCTGGTCCTGTAAAATGCAGATCCTGTCAACCCAAAGGTATTGTATTCCTATTCTGGAGCATGTAGTCATTGCGTCTCGAATAGTAAGTGGAATGCAGGTGCCACTCAGGAACCCTAATGTTTCTAGATCGCTAATGTTGTGTGTTGTTGCCTCTAAGGATGGCTCTGTAGCCATTCCCCAAACATAGCTCAATGTGGTGTACTTGCAAAACTGGGGAACCAGTACAATGCATTTTTTTTGGATATCAATCAGTCGAAATCCCGGTGGCTGAAGCTCTGGCAATACTTGGTGACAGATACTTTCGTGGCCGTTGTCGCACTCTTTAAGCCAAGAATTGACTTCATTCCAGTTCACCTGTTCTCCGGGATATTTTGAACCAGCCAGGCTCGATAAATCCTGGAATCCAAGAATTTCGTGTGTGTACTTCCCCAAGACTGTCACTATTGAGCGAATAAGTACCACTGCTATCACCAGTCTTAGGTGTATATACATATGAAGTGGGATTAGGATACCAAAAAAGAAATGGTTCCCTTATCTTACATGGTGTTACCTCAGAAAATCTTGCAAATTCAAATCTCATCTTGAAGTCATGCCGAGACTCAGCTCTTTCCTCTGATAGATATTTTTCTCTCCAAAAGATTGCTGTGATTTCTCCCTGCTCTCGGTCTTTTTTGGAAGTGAACTGCCGAGGTCTATCCATACTCGGCAAAGAGTACATGTCCTTGAGCGTCGCTGCACGTCGCCAAACCTCCCCAAGCAGATTTCGATTCCGCCATTTGTGCCATCCTGGTAACATCGCCAGCTCTTTCCGTTTAACGATTGTCCCGACTTCAGACATCGGGTAAGGTGCCAGAGTCTCATGTGTTTGCACACATTGCAGAGAGACTCGCCAGGAAAGCCCGAGCAAGCCTCACAATATTCATGGAATAGATGAGATCTCGTTGCGTGCAGTTTGAGTTCTCGGTCCGGATCAGCAGCGTCAAAGTAATCAACCTTTTTTCCCCCAAAACATTCACAGAGGGAGCATGTTTTGCTGCTGTCCAAGGATTTTCGGGCTTTCAATTCTCCTTGATTGAGAATGCGAGATGCTCTAGCCCTCATTATGGAAGTACTAGGGTATTTTCGATCCCGAGGTTTGTTAAGTTAACGAAGTGATCTGGTTTCTGCGGGGTCAAATATTCTCGCGAATGTGGGAAAGACCCACTTACTGATTCGTTGGCAAATAATACGCCTTCATTGCCTTATCTTTGCCTGTCCATCGGCATTCCTCGGACCGATCCGATTAGTTATCTAAAGTGGGTTCTAAACATTGCGATCCGCGAGCTTGCTCGCCTGGACTCCTCCCCACTGCAACCTTTCACATTGCACGCCTACCGGGTACTCCTTTAGGTAAAGATCATTGCTGATCAGCTATTTTATTTGATTTTTTCCTGTACGTTTCTTGGGGAGAATTGCAGTAGGTTTTGGTTTAGCAGATAGCGAGAGCGACTTAATTTGTTCAGTTAGCGAAGAGGATTTTGAACAGTCAGAATCCATAGCCATAGCTTTGTTCATCCCGATATTCAGGTTTTAGATAACTATTTAATGCTTTTATTTCTCCGACTTTACTAAAGGTTCCTTTACATAAGATAACACCTTCTAAGTAAGCAATTCCTATAGGCGCAATAGGCAGACTAGTCTTATCGAATGATAAAGAAACATACTATAGTATGACTTGCTGCATGTATTTTCTGTATTATATAAGCTGGTTTGCAGCGGACACACCTAGGATGGAGAGGTGAGCACGGTCATAAGGCTAAATCATCCAGCTCCGCCTTATATAAGAGTAGATTATGATTTATACCTTCACAGCCTCCTTCACAGGCCCCTTTAAACTTTTACAGCCCTGTTCACTCCTTCACAGCCACCTATGAATTTATCTATCCTATAAAGAGGAAAGGTATTAGTGACTCATGGTGTAACACTGCGTTCCACTACATAAGAGGCGATGGAGTACAATTTACCATTTTATTAATACTCCTCCGTCTACCATTGCAAGTATCATCCATAAATCCATCTCAACGTTAAACTAATATGGTATCCCTCTCCTGGTTCGACGAAATCAGTTTACCAGACAACGAAGACTGTCACCCAGACGAAGCAAAAGCCCTGAAGGACTACTATCAAGGCAAGACCACCGTCCACGAGGCCGCATACGCCATCACCCGTCCGGTAACCCGCGAACACCCTGACAAAAAGGACCTCGCGAGACAGGGACTCTGGAGTCCATTAATAACCGCAATAACAGAATGGCCGCGCTCAGAAGTCCCAGGACTTCTCCAGCTCCTAAAAGCGATCCAGCAGGTCCCGGATCTGATCATGCCAGGAGAAGCCAGACATCGCGTGGAGACGAGTCGGTTGTGGGATGAACTGCCGGGGTTCGGACACATGTGGGCGGACGAGTTTCAGAGGGGAGAATGGCGATATGCGATTGAGGGCAGACCGGATGATAACGATGTGCGCAGGGAGATGCACGCCAAATACATATTTATAGCGAGTCTTGAGGCGACATTCTACAATCAACGGATAGCGGGGATTCGCCTGGATTGGGGGTATGAGTGCATCACGGATGCATTAGAACGAAGCAATGCTGTTCGTGATATTCAGATTCCCATGGCAGCAGAGTGGCTCAAGTTATTGCCGAGACGGTTCTACGAGGGTGCATTAAAGCGAGAAGAGGACTGGCCTTTGCGGAGAGTCTACCTGGATCTGTGGAAGGGTGGCGATGTCATGACGGTGGAGCGGTGGCAGTGGTGGAAGAGTCGTCTGGAGGAGTATGCCAGAGAGGGACTCATGGGAGCAGATTCAGTTCGGACAAGTCTCGAAGCAATGAATGCTGTCGAGGTAGAACTTGACTAGATTAGGGTATCTATGCAACCTGTCAGAGTTTCTGGCCCAATTCGATTTGAAATAAGTAGTCCATCATATATACCGTGGCTAGTGGAATGAAGCTAACGATAAATACGAAAAGAGAGTACAGAGATAAAAGATGAGTCAAAATAAGCCCAGAAAGCCTCAGTTCATGGAAATGACCCCAATCTCAAAACCCCAATGGTAGTCGCGGGCATCCTGCCAGTCCTCGAACCTTTCAAAGGCATTTCTCTCAAAGAACTCATGGCCTCCAGTTATTTTCTCTGTACGCTTACCATTCCATCTATAGATCCTCTTGGTGCCGCTGACTTCCTAGTCCTTTGTAAGTTGATCCACTCGAACAGACGCAGCATCTGGCTCTGCGACTAGACTATCAAATATACCCTGCTTTCCATCTTCGGCTTGCCCGAATACTGCGTCCCAGTTAGGCTTGATACGCCCAATATAGCCTGCTTCGGAATCTGTTCGGTAGTGCCTGATTTCTGTGGCTATCATGTTGTTCCGCTTCTACGCCTAATAGGATTGGGTTTTAGCTAGTAAGAAAAAGGGTGTGGAGGAAAGCTTACTAGGAATCTGTAAATTAAAAATCTTCAGTTAAATGTGAAATATATTTTGTTCGTACAGTAGATTAGCCTAGGGAAAGCATTTCTTATATATCCTTTACTATACTTGTGGCGATAAGATTTCGAAGGCTCTTCTAGAAAGGTAGTTTTGTGTGAAGCAAGCTTGGATCTACTAGAATCTATGAAGTGTAACTCTCGTCAAGGGAATATAAATAGTGGCAATATCCTGCTTAAAAACATCTCGAAACATTGTTTCAAATAGATTCGCCACAGAGGCCTGTCAATTATACGGAGCTCCAGATTCAAAGCCATCCATCAGCTGACTGGAATAGGTAGTGCAGCTACTGTGGGTGTGATATTAAAAGTTGTTTCATCCGAACAGAGCATGTTTGAGATTGACGCTGTGGATGCCTCCGTTGCCATGCCAAACCCGATCAATCCTCAATTCGATAATGAAACAGAGGGAAAGTAAACAAAGTTTAAAAAAAAAAAAGTTCCGACACGGGGAATCGAACCCCGGGCTGTCGTGTGAGAGACGACGATGTTAACCACTACACCACATCGGATAAGAATCTCTCCCTCGGGGAATCGAACCCCGGTCTCCCGCGCTTATCGGGTTAATGACAAGCGGAAATCATGACCACTAGACCAAGGAAGATTCCAACTGGGTTATCCCAGTTGCTTGGTTCTGATCGTATCTCATATACGAAATCTGATGGAAATCAGTGAGGAAAGCTTGCCGGCTCAGTCAGGATTTCCCCCTGGTCTTGAGCGTTTGATGTATATAATAAAACAGGGTACATCTATGTCGCGTTCATAGAACGGTCTCGCCCCTTTTGTGGATCGCATCGAGTGCCGCCGGGTGAAGGACGTCTTGCACTGATCTACTCGCGCGCCTGCTCTGTGGCTCCGCCGCAGCGGAAGGTGGTGAAAGATGGGGTTGTGAGGCTGAAGCGTTCAATGGTGCCGTTCTCGGGTAGGAGATGAAGAACATGGATTATGGCACCAAAATTCCCAATAACAAGGAGTGTAGAAGGAGTGGTGGAGGTGGTGAATGTATATATAAGATGGGAAAGCATGAGTATGGGAGTTAAACTCAACACCAGGTACGTCTTTATAGGATCCAAGAAGGCTTTATTTAGGCATATGCAGAAAATCTAAAGCTGCCTGGTTATATTAGTTCGAAGCTTAGCATGACCTTTGAACCACGATTGGTTTTTGTGGTGTAAATACAAAGTAGCCCACATTTGAAGCAAAATCAAAGTGTGCGCCAATTCTAACCGATGCGGGGCATTCCAATGATTGTTCGACATGTCCACATAGCATATTTTACCTCTTTCCATCGGTTTAACTGGAGAAACAAAATGAAACAGATCAGTGAGCACTGGGGGAAAAAAAGTAGCCATGAGGATCAGAAAAAGATTAAAGTTGGTTCCTAACTGAGGGCAGGAATGGTTCATCCAAAAAGTAGGTACTTTTGAGGTAGCTGAGTGCAGAATCTGAACGTATAGTTATAGCAAGGAAGCTTGTTTAGATAGTTTCATACTTTTATAATCAATATCTGCAATATGAAAACTTCAAAGAATTCAAAACACATACAACAGCAGGGATTCGCTGGTGGTCACTCACCCAACTACCAAACTGCCGGCGTGTGGCTTCTCCGCGGCCAATACCTGAATGGGTGGCTGTAAGGTGAGAATAGGGTGAGGCTGCTTTCTAGTCACGCGACCTGGGGTGACTTGGGTGAGTGTAGATTAGATCGGGTGAGCTGTTGCTACTTCGTAAAAGCTAGGATAATTATTAGCTACTCCAGTCTTACCTTTTATATAGAAATACTTGGCATCTATATATAGCCACTTTCTAAATAGAAATGATTTTCCTTACTCTAGGCGGCATAATCGGCATAATTTAGAAATAGTATAGAATGAATTCTGCCGCGAAGCTGGAAACGAGCGTAGCCGACAATGAGGATATCTGGACACCTCATTATTTTGGCATACCACATTCACGTGGTATATCGCTACGGGGAAACGACATGGTGAACCACACTCCACTTACTCACTCACTGCCTTCAAGATATCAAGGTATTGATTGACGACCCGAATATTAAACTGCTCTTCCTGGTAGAGGATTTCCTTTATCTCGAAAAGCTCTCCTTTATATCCTTTAATCATCTCCATCTGACCGTCAGTTCTCAAATGAGAGCTCGTTAGACAATGAAAATCATTTCAATATCATTTCCAAAGCATGGGAGATGCTGTTATTTTTAGTTCCCAAAAAATGTGTCTGTGCATCGAGAAGCCAATCCGAGAATCCTTGGAGGAGGGGCAGTCCAGAATTCCACTTTAACCCGGTCCTCGCACAAAGTTCGGTATGATGAAATGTCTACAGATATATGGCTGAGGTTACTCTCCTCATCAACAGCACGTAATTTCTGTGTCCACCACTCATTTTGTAATTGTTTGGTACTCTGCATGCCATCATTACTTGACAAGAGTATAGCTTTACCATTTGCTCCCTCTTTAGCTCCACAAATATCATATTTTACATTAAGTCTAGGATGACTGGAGTATTCTCTTTACTAGTGGGGTTGTCACGGAAAAACTTGTTACTATAGACTTTGGTTCACTAATATCAAAAAATTACTTTTAGGTCAGAAATCGAATAAGAAAACGTAGCGGAATAGAGGTCAAAGAATAAATCGGGGGGAACAGGAAAATAGAACAGACAATATCCCGGACAACATATATCATAGATGAGGGGATCAAGCAAACCATAACAGCCATGGGCTATTAGTATACCCACTTACTCAACAATAGAACATTAGTGTTTGTCATTGCACTTGCACTTCTTCCAGTCCCAATCCTTGCACGAGGGGTCCTTTGTGCAGTGGTGGTCATTGCACTTGCAATTCTTCCAGTCCCAATCCCTGCATGAGGGGTCCTTCTTGCAGTGGTGATCATTGCATTCACACTTCTTCCAGTCCCAATCCTTGCATGAGGGGTCCTTCTTGCAGTGGTGATCATTGCATTCACACTTCTTCCAGTCCCAATCCTTGCATGAGGGGTCCTTCTTACAGTGGTGGTCATCACACTTGCAGTGCTTCCAGTCCCAGTTCTTGCATGATGGGTCCTTCTTGCAGTGGTGGTCATTGCACTTGCACTTCTTCCAGTCCCAGTCTTTGCAGGAGGGGTCCTTCTTGCAGTGGTGATCATCGCACTTACAGTGCTTCCAGTCCCAGTTCTTGCATGATGGGTCCTTCTTGCAGTGGTGATCATTGCATTCACACTTCTTCCAGTCCCAATCCTTGCACGAGGGGTCCTTCTTGCAGTGGTGATCATCGCACTTGCAGTGCTTCCAGTCCCAGTTCTTGCATGATGGGTCCTTCTTGCAGTGGTGATCATCGCACTTGCAGTGCTTCCAGTCCCAGTTCTTGCATGATGGGTCCTTCTTGCAGTGGTGATCATTGCATTCACACTTCTTCCAGTCCCAATCCTTGCACGAGGGGTCCTTCTTGCAGTGGTGATCATCGCACTTGCAGTGCTTCCAGTCCCAGTTCTTGCATGATGGGTCCTTCTTGCATCGATCATCGCACTTGCAATCCTTCCAGTTCCAATCTTTGCAGGAAGGGTCTTTGAAGTCACATTTCTTGTCAACACATTTACATTTATCCCAATCCCAATTCTTGCAGTGGAAATCCTTTCGGTGGCATTGGTCACGAACTAGCTATGGTTAGTAATGATTCCGGTTATAGTAATATGAAGTCAGGTACATACTTTCAAGATCCCCAACTGAGTCAGGGGCAGCTACAGGAGACGCAGCTGTAAGGCTCAAAAGGAACACTGCGATGATAGCAAAATTGACCTTCATGGTTCCAGGATATTGTCAATGTATATACAATAAGGCGTAGATCTCGGTGGATGAAAAGATGTAGTGAATATTTGAGGCTGCTAGACCAGGTAGATCTGCATCAACGATGAAGATGAGATTTGACAATCCCCTTGACTGTATTTATAGCTGAATATAGAGATATTGTTGCGTCAAAGAGTGCACGTATTGACTTTCTTTTGCAACTCTCTTCATAGTCATGAGCAGATGATTCGTATATCCAGAGGGGTCTAGATCAATTCAATTCTACTTAGAGCTTCCCCGCATTGAGGGGGCTGAAGTCTCATGATAGGAATAAAACAAGCTCCAAGTCGATCGCCACCAGCTCGTGTGAACACCCTTGACAACCACGGGATGGATGACGTACTGAGTGAAACATTTTGAGGGGAATGACAGTTGTATACCACTTTACGAATGTGAGCCATGGCTCACCTGAGGCTGAGGAGTGCAGACATCCATATCCGGATTGTAAAATGTAAGCATAAGACATACATAGACTGACCATAGTGGGAAAAATCTAAATTTACATCACTATGAATTAATACATGCGAGAAGGGTGAGCAAGTCCGCTCGGATGCCAAGCGTCTTGGCAAGCCTTAAATGTTCGATTCCGCCGAATTAACAATGAGAACCAAGAAGTAAAGAAAGACATGACCAACAGATCTGTAGATCCCGATCTGACCTATGGTTCATGCCTTTCATTGCTTAAATATAGATAGTCTAGCCATTCATTTATTCTCCTTCAGTTTTACAGTAGTTCTATTTTGAGGTAGTTCCATTCCAGTAACCATAACTTTGTTCATTAAAATGACCAAGCGAAGCCCAGACTAAATATAGTCATTAATAGCAATCTAGTGAACTGCCACCTAGAAAAATATCCAGAGAAACTCTCTAAATTTAATTTGTTAAAAATCATGGCTAGTACTGCTCTCTTACTCTAATTGTTAAAGAGAATCAGGTGCACTACTTAGAAATAGCAGCTATTACCACTTTATATTAAAGTTTATCTTAGTACAAAAACCAAATCTTGCCACACACCTTAATGGGTGGTTCATGCCCCTTTAATCGAGAATGCAAGTCAATTAAGGTTATGGGAGCGTTAATGTCATCGATATTACAATATGCTTAACACATCTATTGAAGGCTCTGATGTCTATTCTTCCACCCTACCCCCTCTTCTTCTTCTCCTTCCAAAAAAAAAAAAAAAACACCCATCTCATTCCTATCGGGTTACATATTACTATAAATCATTTATAATGATAATGATAATATTACTATCTGTAGTCATTACATCACTGAAGTGTATCTTAGTACAAAAACCGAGAAAAATACAGCCCAGCGGCTGGAAGACTGAATACTGACGCCCCCGACTATCCCTATTAATCATTACGGCGGTCCTAGAAACCAACAAAATAGAACCGCATGTCCTACTCTATTATTCCATGCTAATGTCTTTGAGCAAAGGCCTGCTTTGAACACTTTAATTTTTTCAAAAGCTATTTCTTATTAGTTAGATAACTTAAATTAGTGAGAGGCTAAATCTGTAGAACTCCTATTAACTGACATATAGTTTGAGTGATAGCTAGATAGCGCAGACATTTACAAAAACAATACAGCAAACAAACATCATTAAACGATAGACATATTCTTTGCTGTACAGAAAAATAAAAATACAACAGCAGGGATTCACTGTGGTAACATACATACTCCCGAGCTTTCCCCGATCGGGAGGGTTCTCAATCTCCATGTAATGACACGCTAGGGGCCACATGCCTAGACAGCCCCGACGGGCTCGATGAGACGTGCCCGGGAAGGTGGATCGAACCTCTCGCCGAGGTTCTCGCTATCCGCGGTGCAGAGAATGTGAGTTGGATAGTAGAGGAACCACTCTGCGCAGGATAAGTAGTATTTTACCCATATTGACGATATTTAGCCGATATGAGAGGCTAATGGGATGTATTAATACCTATGGATTGCTGCCCGGGGACTGAGCAAATCTATGATGTTTTATTGCAGAATATTCGTTGCTTTGCTGAACTGTCTCACAGCATTATGCGTCCGTTCCTGGCATTACTATGGAGCCTCCTGACTGCGAAAGTACTACCATTGTAAACCTCTCATATTGAGCTCAGTGCTCAGAGTTGCATACACCTCGAGTCCGTTATCTGAACAAGAATGTAGCCAAATTCTGGAGTTCTGCCACTGGGGCTGAGAAAAGGTCATTTACTGGGAGGGTGGAGAGAGTATCGAACATGAGCTCCACTGGAAGAAGCAGTGGCGCGCCTGCCACAATGTTGCCATGGGCATAGTCCACGGTCATCCTCTGGACCCTCTGAGATGTACACATTTGCTGATTGCGTCTGAGACTCATGACGCTGTGGTTTTTAAATCTCAGCCATCTCTTGAATAAGATTTCCCCGCTGGATATATTACTGTATATAAGTCAACCAAGATGGTCCAGCCATTGCTTATGTCTAATTAAACTCTGGTATTAAGCTGTATATGGTTGAGGAACTTACTGTCCCTAACCTCCAGCATTGTTGTTGTGCGTGATTACACAGTACCAGGACTTATTAGGCGGCCTATTAATACTACCAATCATTTATTACTTTACTGCTCTGGAAGGTATTATAAGAGAAGAGCCTATTCTAACTGTAGTGTATTGGTGGAGTATAATCTTATAAAAAAGATCACATGCTCTCTTTTGAAGAGGCCAGCAAGCTTAATAATAAGAGAAAAGTCCTCTGAGAAGTTAGGAAGGGACTGTTCTTGTTTTTTTCTGTGGTGTGATCTTTACCTTAAGCCTCAGTAACATCGCTTAAGCAGATCTACTGCTGTCTACCACTCGACCGCCGATCAACCATGTACCGAATAAACCCCGCTGTATTATCGACATTTAGAGATCTCGTAGTTGCGTCAGAGGGAATTCGATACATATCTGGCGAAATGTAACTTTCGTGGGATGAGTTGAGGTATAGAGAGGGGCCAGAGAACCTAGAAGCATCTCAAAAGGAGATATTGGGTTCTAAAAGATAGGGGTGTAAGAAAAGGCGAGGAAGAAAAGTGGGCGAGGAGAGGTTGTGGAAGATTGTATCAGTAGGGATCGACTGCCCAGGGCTCATTCAATGGACTGTCCAGGAAACTCCATCTCCATGATTTTCAAGTGACTTGCCTTGATATATATTAAATTATGCATTGGGTACTTGGTAACTAATCTTTTTTCTTAATATTAGTGTAGCATAAAATACGAAAATCAAAGTGCGTCTCCATATTAATTCATTACACTACACAAAATATATTATCTGCATTTGTCCAGATTGATTGAAATGGAGATATTCCCATCTGGGATGATATAGATAGCTTTATACAAGTCAAGGTCTGAATGGAAAATTGGTATGCAGTGGGCTTCTTACACCTCAGCCACCATGTGTTCGGGTGAAATATATTAGGTAAGATACATGGCAGCTATTCTTATTGCCAATTTCCCTTATCCTATTGTATCTGGGACATTGATCTTTCATCCATTGATGATCGCGCGGCAGATACAATCGCGCAGGTGGTTGTAGAAGTTGTCGATGTTGTTAAAGATGAGTGAGCAAGTTGAGCAGTTACCGCTCACTTCACTATTAATTTCAGTAGGCTTCTTGCCAGCGGTATCAAGGCTCTCGTGACGCTACGTATTCGCCTCATGGTCGACCACGAGATGACGCTGGAGAGAATCCGCCCGGCCGAAGCCCTTCTCTGCTAGAGATCTAGATCCGGGACAGAACCCACAAATCAGGACACCCCTGTAGTGGCTAAGGGTATGCCTATCTCTATCATAAGCACGAACGAATCCCTTAATATGGTAGACACAGTCGAGAATTGGGCACTTTCCAGGTCTATCAAGGTGGTGTGTGGCCTGGTGAGCAAGAAGATGTTTAAAAGACCTTCCACACTCTGGGAAAGTGCATAGACTCATCCCCTGATTACTATTGTCTTCTACAGCTGTGCTTATTGCGTCGCTGGATGAAATGAAGGATGTTCGATCGTGCAATGTTTAGACTCTGCCAATGACTATATGACGCGGACGCGAAAGCCGTTTGGTGAGAGGGGATTTGCCCAGCCCTACCTCGCTCCCTCCGGTCCTCTCTCGCTATTATCCACGCCATATGAAACTTCTTTCAAACAGATCACTAGGCATTTGAAATAAGAGTCGAGCCTCTGTCGGTTGTGAAGATCTGTGGGACTACAAGCTTTCTTTTCCCATATCATGCTGTACAGAATCTCCTAAATATTTCAACAAACTATTGACAATTATGCCCTTCGGAAACAATTAATAATCACCAACAGACCCATCATAGTCACCTGTAAACTCCCATTTCAACGCCATCTCATGAAAAAGCGTTCTTGGTGAAACTATTAACGCATGAAATGGCCTTATCATTGGGGTAGTTTAACCACTGCCCTGCCGGTTATAGCATCGTCCTTTAACTGTTCAATCAGATTCGGCGTTTCCGTCCAGTCGAATACCTGGATAGAAGGCGTGATTTCTCCTCTTCCTGCTTGTTCTAGCAGATCGGTCATTTGGGCTTCAGTTCCTACCGAAGAACCGATGATAGACAAGCCTGCCTAGTTAGTTATAATCCAGCATCAAAAGAGTAAGTAAACCAACCTCTCGCCGCACACAACGTAGCAGAAATAGGAATATCCATTTGATTCGGGGGTAATCCCACATTGACAATGGTCCCCATATTTCTCACCAGCTGGGGTGCCATCGCAAATGCCTCTTTTGTGCCTGGCACTACGATGGTAGCATGTGCGCCCTCACCAGTAAATTCCTGTACTCGTCCTGCGATATCTTCAGTTTTGTAGTCGAGAAAAACCTCCGCTCCTGAATCCAGACTAAGCTCCCTCTTGGCCTCCCCAGCGTCAATCGCAATAACACGCAGCTTCCTGGCCCTTGCCGCAATCTGCACCCCAATATGCCCCAGCCCCCCACCAGCCCCCGATATCGCAATCCAGTCACCAGCCTGTAGACTGTCAAGTTTCGATATCGCCCCGGCCATAGTAAGACCGGCACACAACAACGGCGCCGCAATTTCATCAGATACATTCTCGGGAATACGCGTGATGAATCTTGCATCGGCAATGACATACTGCTGTAACGTGCCTGGGACGTGGCGGCTCGTGTTGAGTTGTTTCGCGCAGCTCTGGACAAACCCACGTTGGCAGACGGAGCATTCATTGCATGCGCTGTAGAGCCATTTCACGCCTACGCGCTGGTTGAGAAGAGATGGGGAGATGTTGGGGCCTGTTTGGACGACGGTTCCTATGCCCTCGTGGCCGATGATGGGGTTGTAATTGCCCCAGGCGAGAATGGCGCGGATTTCTGAGCGGCTGCGTACTCTGTTAGATCACTATTCAAGATAAATGGATAGGATTTTACCATAGTCCAGTGCAGGTTAATTTCACCAGAACCTCATCCGGACCGGGTTTGCCGACCGGGATGTTGTCTTTGATTGTCATTGAATAATTAGGTCCTGGATTCTGTACGACGACAGCATGCTGCTGGCTGGGGATGGAATGCGTCATGTTTATTTATATGAGGCGAGTAGTTGATACTTGATTGTGATGTTGAATTAAAATCAGAAATTATATCTCCATCTGCATACTTTATAACCCCGCGGTTGTTCCGTCTGACAGCCGAATGAGCGGCAATTGACTCGGCATTCCGTTGATACATACATATCGGCCAAACATCGATATATCTATCACGTCTAATTATATTTTCATTGTAGTCATAAAGCCCATCCTTCTAATATTCACGCTTTACCAAGTATTTTCCTCTACCATGCACAGGTGCGGTGGAGTTGAAGCCTGACGGAGTGGGAGTTTTGGTGGCGACAGAGGAGGACGTCGAAGTAGTCCAAGCAGGCTTAGAGGAGCTGACTGCAACAGAAGAAGACGAAGCCGCAGGAGAGGAAGCAGTCGAAGATGCAATCAAAGTCGAAGATGCCGAAGACTCCACCACTTCCGTACAATACCCGGTATAAAACCCATCAATGTGATAAATCACCGACGGATCTTCATAAAAGCAATCACACTCCCACATATCCCACCACCAGTTCTTGATTCCGGGGAACTGCTCGCAAAAGGGAATGCATTCTTGGGGCGTTTTGGCGACGAGCCAGTGCGTGGCTTGGTTGGTGTGGCCGGCTAGAGTGCCTGATTCGTAGGAGCTGCAGTTGAGGGTTGCAGAGGTGAAGGTGGCAAGAGCCGATATGGCGGTTATGGTGGAGAGGTGCATTTTGAGGAGTGAGAGATAGAATGGAGATGATGGAGAGAATTGGAATTTACAGGATGTAGAGGCCATTGCTGGTATATGTACTTACTCAAGTGAGACATTCCTGCAAGCTATACAATCCAGACTGAGCACTAAGCAGATAGTGTAGCTACAGTAGCATGTTTTAGTATGAAAATATCCAGAGCAAGTTAGTATATCATCTAGTATGAGTTCAAGCTAGCCACAATAGGCCAAGCAATATTGCCAAGAGATAATACACTAAGAAATGACCAATCACTGCTGTCAAAGAAAGACATGTCTGGCACTTAATTACTACATCAAGCCTAGCACAGAATCCTTTAATATAGCTTCAACCTGCAGGGCTAGATGGCACAGCCAACTCTGTAGCCTTGCATCGTTCAATCACAATATCAGAACCTGCAGCTGTATATTTTAGACATGTACTACAGTTTATCAGCTTATGGATAGGAACAAATCAACAGGAGCTAACACTTTGTTCTCCGGCAATTCATTGGAAGAAAGTCGGGTCAAAAAATTACTACCTAGTATAAGTCTAAATCCCGAAGTGAGGTGTTGACTCGAACTGCCTGTCACCTGCATATGTTGATCTCACGCATAAGTTGGTCATGGATTCTTGACAACTCAACTGCATTACTCGGTTTCCCCCACATATTACATGAATGTTCATTGTCAGCCTTGTACAGAGTTCTGCCTGATTGAGTATATGATAACCCAAACTATGCAAGTAAACTATCTAGGTAAGAGTCTGTATGGTGAGGTTAACATCACACTGAAATAAACTATTAAGCCAAGCCAGTCCAGTTCATCTTCCATTATTACGCCGAGTATATGCATCAAGCGCTTTCGGGAATGCCGTCAGCGGGCCGGCCCATCGCGCAAGGATGCCGTCACTATTCGCCCAATACGGATTGGGTTGGGATTTAGCGGACTTTGTTGACTGCGCAGCCTAAGCTGAAGGAGGGAGATTATACACCGGTAATAAAGTAACAGAGCGATTGATTTCGTGCTGGTATATAGGAATAAGATCTATCTTTCATCGGCATGGAGGGCAAATCGTTTCCGGCTTAATATTATACAGCTATGAAATATAGTAAATGAATATGGACATGTCTAAGGGTTCTCCATATACCACTCAATCGACTCCTTCAACCCATCCTCCAGCAGAACCACCGGCTCCCATCCCAGCTTCTCCCTCGCCAATGTGATATCCGGCCTGCGGACTCTCACATCATCCACCGGCACCGGTCGATAGACAATCCCCACCTTTTTCCTCCCCGACACCTTCGCCACCATCTCCGCCGTCCTCTCCGCCAACTCCTGCATGCTAATCTCCGCATCATTCCCGATATTCACTGGCTCCGCATACTCACTATTCATAAGCGTATACAGCCCCCGTACACAGTCTGTCACATACTGAAACGACCTCGTCGCCGTCCCATCCCCCGTGATGTAAATATCCTCCCCGCGCAGCGCACACGCAATAAAACTCGATATCACCCGGCCATCATCTGCGCGTAATCGCGGCCCATACGCATTGAAAATCCGTGCGATCCGGATATCAGTCTGGTATTGTTGTCGATACGCGTAGCAGAGTGCCTCGGCGGCGCGTTTGCCTTCATCGTAGCAGGAGCGCGGACCGAACGGGTTCACATTCCCCCAGTAGGTTTCTGGTTGTGGGTGGACGAGGGGATCGCCGTAGACTTCTGATGTGGATGTGTGGAGGAGACGGATGTTTCTGGATTTGGCGAGGTTAAGGACGTTCTCGGCGCCGAGGAAGCAGGTTTTTAGGGTTGAGAGGGGGTCTTTTTGGTATTGGATTGGGCTGGCGGGGCAGGCGAGGTTGTAGATTTGGTCGATATGGTCGAGGTTGTCGAATGGGGTTTGGACATTGTGGCTATTCACGTTAGTGTCTTATTTCTGAGATGGGAGATAGGTGCGGCTTACTTGATTAGTGTAAATCTGGGATGATTTTCGAGATGTTGCAAGTTCTTTGGAGAGCCCGTTTGGAATGTGTCTGCGCCGATGACTCGGTAGCCTTTGTCGAGGAGAAAATCAATTAGGTTGGATCCGAGGAACCCGGCAGCCTAGTGCGATCAGCAGGAATTACTTTGTCAGGTCGCGTGTCCTACCCCAGTAACCAGTACTGTGCGTGTATCCATATTGCGATATCAGAGCTGATCAGTCCAAATCAGAACTGCAGTACGTACAGATAAGGTATGAGCTTGGAAATGTGTAAAATATAACAGCTCAGCAGAGACAGATAATTTCGCTAAAGCAGTGTGGGGATTGACTTCAACTCTGTGACGATATGACGGATTTAAAGTTTTCCAAAGCGGCATTAGTTCATCCCCCCTTGGCTTTTTCGGGCATCAACAATGTCTCCACCAATCAGATATGCCAACTGTATCGACTGGCCCCACTCTTGGGCCGAGCTGAAGCAGAGCTGAATGCTCACACTTCCTCCAGCCAATCACAGCAAGTCTACATACATCCACTCTCAGCTTTCAGCTCAGCTCAGATGTTGCACACGTGATGCAGCGCTAACAGCCCACAGCTGGCTTTGTCTGTCTCATTTTGATTCTCTGTTTTGCTCTCAACAGCACAAGATGATCCCAAACAACGTCCCCCCGTCACCGGCAAGGAACTCGAGTACATCACCCAAGTCGTGAATGGCGGCACCCTCAGCGACGGCGGCGGCCCGTTCAGCCAACGCTGCCAATCCTGGCTTGAGGAACGCCTCAACTGCCCCCGAGCCTTCCTCACACCATCCGGCACCGCGGCTCTCGACCTCGCCGCGCTAACACTGGACATCCAGCCCGGCGACGAAGTCATCGTCCCCAGCTACACATACATCTCCACGGCAAATGGCTTTCTGCTGCGCGGGGCCAGGCTCGTATTCGTCGATGTCGAGCCGGATACGATGAATATCGACGTGGGGAAAGTCCGCGAGGCGATCTCCCCCAAGACACGTGCTATTGTTCCTGTTCATTATGCGGGTGTGCCGTGTGATATGGACGGGCTGGTGGAGGCGATTGGCGATAGGAAGGATATATACATCGTTGAAGACGCAGCGCAGGGGTTGTTTTCTTCGTATAAAGACGGAAGGGCGCTGGGCACGATCGGCCACATTGGGTGTATTAGTTTCCACGCGACGAAGAACGTCACCGCCGGCGGTGCAGGAGGAGCTATCCTCATTAATGATCGGAGCTTGATTGACCGCGCAGAGACGATTCGGGATAAAGGGACCACGAGACCTCAGTTTCTTCGTGGCGAGGTGGACCACTATACATGGCAGCAAGCGGGGGTTAGCTGTGTCCTTAGTGAAATGCAGGCCGCGTATCTCTGGGCTCAACTAGAGGCGTCTGATGAGATCCAAGCCCATCGGCACAGACTGTGGAAATATTACCAAGAGAGTCTGGTCGAGCTACAGGGTAAAGGTGTTGGGATTCCAGCGGCATGTGCTTCAGGCCAGCATAATGCGCACATCTTCTTTATCAAGATGCGAAATGGAGATGAGCGACGACGGTTTACGTCCGCCATGAAAGACAAGGGCGTGGCTGTCCTGGCGCATTACGGGCCTTTGCATAAGACTCCTCCTGGTCAGCAGGGTCGCCATGTTTTGCATCCAGAGGATTATTCATCGCGGGAGAGTGGGCGACTCGTACGGCTGCCATTGTTTTATGCCTTGACCTTGGAGCAGGCAGAATATGTTGTAAGCCAGGTTAGGGATTTTTTTGTAGAGTAGGTAGATATTTATGACCAAAATGAATTTTAATATGCATCCTAGATAATACAAGTGACGTATATCTGCACTGTGCGGACAAATTGACCAACTAGGCAAGGATAGTCTAGCTCCAACAGCCCCGCATTTGCTGATCTCTTCAGCTGAGCTTCAACTTCCCCTCATCCTCTCCCATCCTCTGATCCCTCTCTCAACCATGTCATCTGCAGTTGTATTTGCCTACCACAATGTAGGCGTCCGTTGCCTCTCCGTCCTTCTCGCCCACAACGTCAACGTCAAACTCGTCGTCACCCATGAAGATGACCAATCCGAAAACATCTGGTTCGACAGCGTCGCCAGCCTCGCCCACCAACACAACATCCCAGTCATCTGCCCGAAAACCCCAAACACAGAAGATCTCGTTTCACAACTCAAGTCACTAAACCCGGACTTCATCTTCTCCTTCTACTACCGCAACATCCTTAGCGTGGACGTGCTCAACACCGCCTCCCGCGGCTGCTACAACATGCACGGCTCTCTACTCCCGAAATACCGCGGCCGTGTCCCTGTCAACTGGGCTGTATTGCGCGGCGAAACGCAGGCCGGCGCGACGCTGCATGAAATGGTGAAAAAGCCCGATGCGGGCGCGATAGTCGGCCAGATGGCAGTACCAATTCTCCCCAACGACACAGCTGAGGAGGTTTTTGGAAAGGTGCTTGTTGCGGCGGAGATTGTCCTGGATAGCACATTGCCGGCGATTGTGGATGGGAGTGTGCAGCGGCTGGAGATGGATCTATCCCAGGGGTCTTATTTTGGTGGACGCAGGCCGGAGGATGGAGTGATCAATTGGAAAGCTATGGGTGCGAGGGAAGTGCATAACCTCGTGCGCGCGGTTACGCGTCCGTATCCGGGTGCTTTTACGGATACTTCCAAGGGGAGGTTGGTTATTTGGAAGACGTTGGTTGTTGAAGAGAGTAAAAGCCAGGGGTCAGTGGAGCCTTGTCTGTGGTTCAAGGATGGTCAGTTGTTTGCGACTGCTTGTGATGGAGGTGTATTGCGCATTATCTCTGCTGAAATAGAAGGGAAAACATTGGATCCGGTGGACTTTCCGGCTTCCTTTGCACTGTGCTAGCTGATAGTACTGATTATGTATCTATACTGAAGTTATTCGATCTGCATATATCTACATCACAATGTTTCGAGATTATCAACCTAGAATTAGAGGAAATGAGGACTAGTCGATATGATAAACTCTAAATAACGCCATTTCTCTCTCAAGGGTCGAAATTGGATAACGAGCTTTAAGCAGATTGTCCTTGACTCAACCGATCCTTTTCCAGAGGGATTCAGAGTGGGAGACCAGTGGCACATGGCTCCGAACTAAGATCATTGAGAATGTGCGGATCATTCGTCCGCAGCCAATCTTAATTTCTTCCTAGTTAGGAAGCCAAACAGCTTTGTTTTCTTTCAATCCCTTTCTATATTATCCTCTCCTTATGTCAGAGCCAGTACATACGACCACAGGGTGTGGAGAACAGGGCTTCCCGTCCGCTCAGCCGTACTTAAGCCACACGCCGGCAGGTTAGTAGTTGGGTGGGTGACCACCAGCGAATCCCTGCTGTTGTATGTTTTTTGTTTTTTTTATATATTTTGAGAGCTTCGTAGTGGTGAAATATGAAACGTCGTCAGATAGATGCACTACTCTACATTGAAAGGACATGTTCAAAATTATCTAGCATCCCTCTTGGTGGGAGACCAATGGCACATGGCTCCAAACTAGGCACTCTTTGAATTGCACTAATATCCATATGTCAAGTCTGTTCGAGTATACCTTCCATGCCATTCATTCAAGAAATAAGGCTCTCTCTATCCTTCTCATTTAGATAATTTCTGTCTATCTGCTAGTCTATATATTCACGAATATCTATTCGGAATACCGTATATTTGCTGGATGGTGTGACAGCAATGAGACAAAAAGGGAATACATGAGTGATAGTGGTGGAATGATAACGGATTGTGTAACTTAACCCAGAAACATCTCCCATATATTTCAGCTCAATATGTGATAGATCAAGGAATCTACACTAGCTGTATTGGAATGTGGCATTATGGGTCTCGGTGAAGTCACGCTCTACCCCATACTTGCTGACCACCAGAGTGGAAGCGTCGCCCTCGAAGCGCTGCACCCTCGCATAAGGGTCTCCCGAGTCATCGCACAGCGTAAGCTCCACCTCCATACCGTTGGTAATGATGCCCTCTTGGCTTCGTGCTCCCACCTTGCGGAACATGAACTTGCTGGCTCGGGCCTTGCGCGCATAGTACATGTACCCGAAGAACCGGTCACCATAACTGCCGGCGGTGTCTGCGGCAAGGAAGGTATCGTGTTTCTCATCGTGGGCACGGATCAAGTAGGGGACGTTTAGTTTGAGCTGATGCGGGTTAGCACAGTACATACTAGTAGGATTGACTGGCAGCATACCCTTGGTGCTTCGTCTGACAACGTTGCAACTTCAACCTCAAAGTTGCACCCTCCACCGCGCTTGTTGAGCTTATCAATGCCGACGTATTCGTGAAAGTTATCCGTAAACCCAGCGCCTTTGATGCGAGATTCCAGCGCCTGGTAGAATTTGATCGCCGGATATGACAGGTGCGGATAAAGGGCAACGTTGGAGAGCGTCCTTTCGGCGACCTCGTCATTGTCACATTTAAGGATTTCATTTCTGTACTTGTGCAGAAACGGCTCTGTCTCTGTTAGTTGGCCTGTTTACCTTTGGAATTTGAAAGCCTTACTCAGTCGCTGCTCGTCCTTATCCTTGCGTACTCCGTAGTATTCATCATAGTCCACTCCGTCGTGGACGTTGGCCTTGAGCCGGAATTTGCAGGCAGTGATCGTCTTCGTTTTCTGCCTGATTCGGTCGACATCAGCCGGGATGTGCTTGTAGTCGGGGAAGGTTCCGATAAAGTCCGCCATGGGGATCACATCTCGTTGCTATGTCTGTTAGCATTGCTTCCCCTGAATGTCGGACGACCTACGTTGATAACTCTCCAATTGGCCGATGGCTTGACTGTCGGGCACCAGTTGGGGGGCTGAACAATGTTAGCATTGTGAATCCATCAATAGACACGTAGTAGACTCACTCATTGCAAAGAATGGTATCGCCACCACGAGCCTCCCAGGTCAAGGTCTTGCTCATGCTGCTGCTTGAGCTGGAACTGGAGCTGTTTTTCTGCTTCTCGTGGCTCGCGCTCACATTGGCCTCGAAGGCGCCGTACGAGAACGAGGCAGCGGCGCTGACTTTCATTGCGTTCGCCTTTTCCTCTGCTTTGGACGATTCGGCTGAGGTGAACTTTTCAGAGGCAAACAGCTTACCACCAAGCTCAACGTTGGTCGCGAAGAAGTGGCCAAAGTCATGGTGGAATTGGATCAGGCTCTCTTCATCCTTGATTCCTTCGAGGGCCACCTTGCATTCCTCGGTCAACTCCAAGCTTCTGTTGTCCAGGTACAGCACAGCTCGGGGGAACTATCTTCGTTAGACTCAATTTTAGATAGCTGAAGTTGCACCTACATTATATGTGATGTTCATCGACCTGGATGAGCTCGACGTTGCCGTCGCCACGGCCTCGCTGTCGTTTTGGCTAAAGCCAGCCTTGACGGACATGCTTGCCCCGAAAAGACTTCCACCACTGGGAGGGTCAGATGTAACATTCATCCAATAGCAGGCATAACTTACGCTGAGGCCTCAATGTCTGTCTGAGAGAAAGAGCTGGATGCAACACTTTCCGAGAGCGAACTCGCCGTCTCAAACACATTGACATACGAGTCATCCGTGACAATATAGCGCGGGATGCGGTACTCGGCCTCGACATTGATGGATTTGTCGGCCTTTTCAGAGCTGAAAATCCGGCGAGGACGGATGGTGAAAGCTGGGAAGGTTAGATACAGTCCTGCACTTTATCTGAGTAGACATACCGGCATATGGGGCTTTATCGATTCTCTTGAATTGCTTTGTGCCGTTTTCAAGCTTGGAAAAGACCATCCGATAGCCGTTCAGGTAGTGGGTGTGGCGCAGGACAACGTCCCAGTCATTCTCGGACATGGAGCCGGCAGTTCTATATCTCTTAGCAATGTCTAGTACTTTGATGGTGTCGGCCTACACGACAGCACCACCACTGGCAGCCTTGAATTTGTTGTGCTCGTAGGTACTAGCCAGCTCTTTCAGCGTCGCTGTAATCAGAGCTGGTTTGTTTTGCTGTGGATTGTCAGCTGGAAACTAGCAGTTCAGGGAAATGCATACCACAAGATCCATGTCCAGCTTGCCGTCCAGCACGGCCTGAGCCTGCTTGCTCAGTGTCTTCTCCTCTGTTTCGTTTTCTTTGGGCAGCTCAAAATACACATCATGCGTTTCGATTTTGGATTTTTTTTTCTCCTTCTTTTCAGTATCCTCTTCTTCCTTTGTCTCATCGTCCTCCTCGATAAGAGCTTTGTAAATGCTCCATTTAAAGTCATCGCCAACACGAGCACCGTCTTTGCCACAGAATGCAAGTCGCACCCTAAGAGTCATAAGTCACTGAAGCATGGGATAATATGGGTCACCCTACTTGGCCGAATCCAACTTTTGCTTCACCAAAAGCTGACGAATAGTGTCGAGAGTGGCCTTGCCATCGTCAATCTTCTCATCCAAAGTGATGCGGCTCTCCAACTTTTCTGTTCCAGCGCTGTCGACCGTTTTGATGTTGAAAAGAATTGGCGCCATGATGAGGGTAGGGAGCTGTGGTATTCGAACTCTTGCCGTCTGGTTCAAGGGGGAAATCCAGTGTTTATAGCAGCTACGACGCACTGTGGATAACAAGCTTGCGCTCAGCTCGGCAGAGCTGGATGGTAGATCCACCTTGGATGAGGGGTTCGAACCAATTATCTCGGGTCTGTGGGGCTGGTAGGTTCAGCTGAAGGAACTCCATCTTGTGATGGATCAACCATCTGAATTCCAATGCTACGTGGAAACCTTTTCCGTGTATCCGCAACCAATAGCACACTTCCTACGAGTTCAGGCTGTGTTAGGCGGGGTCAATATCAGCAGCAAACGAACTGGCCACCTGTTGAACCTTCCTTAGGCATTAAATATAGATTGACCAGTGTTATCGCAGGTCATAGCTCAGATTGTTACGTAGATGCTATTTTATTTGTAATTTTGAAAAATATATTATAATGTATGCAATTTAAAGTACTGCAAACATATGATGACGGAAGTGGCGGTGAGCGGAGGGGCATGGCTACCTAAAGTGGGTTTAAAACCAAGACAGCAGCTGAAAATTCTGAACATCTCAACAAATGCTTGATAGTGTTGGGATCTGAAATCTTCCATAGAAAACCGACTAAGGTCTACTTAAAGCAATGCACGGAATTTGAACACCTGGACTGAGATAGTAGGAATCAAACACTCTGCTCAAAGATATATATTAAATAACGATAGGGGGAAACATAATATAATTGGGAAAACCCAATCACTGAATAGGGTTTCATTCGACAGTCAAAAGTTTCTACAGTCAGGTCGTCAGCCAGATCGCCATAAGTCTGATGGAGACTGGCTTGGCTTTTAAGTAAATAAATATTTCCCCCTGTACAAAGTGACGATAGCTTAGCGTCAAAGTCGATTTCAATAATAATGATTTATAGGCAAGAACACACAGGACCCTTGTCTTATGCAAAAAATACAATATTTACTCGAGTCACGGTCTAAATTATAACCTTTCCTAGACCTATCGGTTTATATTGTCAACATTGAGTTTAGCCAATTTAATACTGCCAATATCATTAAAAGCAACATTGATACCAAGACAGCCATATGTTTCTTCTGGGCGTCTTCAAGCTCCTCGGTAAACTGACAATAATATTCAAGGATCATCTGATTCTCTAACCATTCATTTTGTTTTCTAACTGCGAAACAGCGTGACAATAGAACAGGAACTCGTAGCACTTGTAGATATAGTAGATGACCGGTGTTAGGAGCCATCTTCCAAAAGAATCATTTTATGAGGACCTGGACATCAGGACCATCAAGGCTCCACCGAGGAATGTTCAAATCATGTTTAAGAGTCACGCTATCCACTGTTGTATCATATAGTTCCATATTCAGTCTTTGGAACAGTTTTGCAGTTGCCAGATAGAACTCCGCGAATGCAAGACTGGTAATAATGATTTCAGTCAGCCAACCGAGCTCCATGTTTCAGTACGATGAACAGGAATACACATACTTTACCCCAGCGCACATTCGCGAGCCTTTACTGAACGATATAATATATCTACTGAGTTGATGTCGCTCCTCTTTGTCCACCCAACGCTCAGGTATAAACTCATTAGGCTCTGGAAAGATAGCTCTGTTGCGATGAATCATCACAGATGTCATGCTAACTGGAGTCTGAGATATCATTGAGCACGGTATATCACAAAGATTATAGTATCACACCATACTCACATTTGACGGGATTACCCAGTGCTGAAATGGTAGAGGTTGGTCTGGGACCACTCGAGCGAGTCGTGCAGAAACCCCATGTCCGATTCTAGAGTGACAGTCAGAATGAATATATATGGAGAATACCAGAAGGCAAAGATGCAAAGAGTCTACCTCAGTCCTTCATATATGATGCCTGTCTATCGTAGAAGTCAGATTTTATTATATTACGAAGCAGCGTGGGATTCTGTCACATACCAAGTATGGTAGCTGCTCTAAATCAGTGACTGTCAGTGGATGGCCTTGAGAGCGCTCAGCCTCTTCCAGTTCTCGTTTCAATTTTGAAAGTTTCTCTGGATCATTGAGAAGATAAAAAGTGATGGTGGTTAGTACTATAGTTGGAGCTTCTGTCGCAGCACTTAGAATGATTTCCATTTCATGCTGAAGCCGCTCTGCACTCTTTTCTTGTGGTGGTAGATCTGAGTTCACAAGTTCGGCGAATAGTGTGTTTCTTTCCGCAAGGTTTTCGTGGCCTGACTCCGAATTCTCGATTATGGCGTCAATCTCCTTGCGGCACTGCGTACTGTAGTCATTGATGAGTGCCATCCCCGGTATGAGAGCCGACAGCCAGGACACGGGCAGTATAGTTCTTATCAGGTGGATGGCCGGTATATGTTTCGCAACTCCTGCTGTCTCTGCCATCTGGCCCACAGACTTTCTCCAATGTGGTACAAAGCTCGGATCATCCAGAAGATGGAGCGGCTTGCCTGTGGTGTATTCACTGATAGCATCTGCAAGAAAGCAAGAAAGGGCAGCCGCGATATCAACGGGAGTGTTTGTATTTTTAAAATCAGTGAGGCGGTCACAGAGTCTATTGACGAGTTTTTCAATAATAGGTTCTGCCTCGCGCACTTTGCTCTTGGAAAAGAAAGGGCTGATGGCCTTGCGACGAGGCCGATGAACCTCGTGGTCAACGGTGCTGAATGCCGTGTCCATGTAACCAAATTGAGAGGCAAACCAGTCATATTTGTTGCGGGGAGCAGTGTGGGAATACAAAACATCGTAGAAGTCGGGATCATTCACATGTAATTCGAAAGGACTGATTCGAACAATGGGTCCTAATATTTGAAGTCAGACTGACCCTAAACAGAAGTAGAGATATCTCTTTTGAGAAGATACCGTATGTTTTGTGCATCTCCTCTATTTTGAAGATGTATTTTCCACGGCAGATGACATCGTAATAAAACTCATACCAGAGTGTTGCTGCCGCCAGTGGAGGACCCGGAAATTTTGCAAGCTTCGAAAACCGCAGTCGATAGACGACCAAGGCAATGCTGTAGGCTATGATTGCCGTTGATATGTAAAAGACAAGTGCCATCGCGCAGGCAAAGATACGTAAATGACGAAAGCACGGTAGGTGTATTCAGAACTGGCGGCTGCCAATTCAATGTAGGCTTTCCTTAATATATGACAATTTCCTTCTCCCAGGCACCCCGCAGATAAGCGAAATCGTATGGTATTTGTCCCATATGAACCTACCATTCCGCCTTTTGCCAACCCCATGTGGATCTAAACCAGGCATCTTGCTTGCAGATCCAATTAAAATACCCCTCGATCTTCAGTTGAAGTTTTCCACTTTGGGTCTGGAATTTCACATAGAAGAAATGCGGTGTACACTTCTTTCTTCAAAAAAAATAAAAGACTCCTTACGGCGGTATGGTATTTTTGATACTTTAGTACTGCGAATTTTCATTGTTAGGAACTTGTGGGATCACCATAAAATGACCTTGTTGAACAGCTGATACTCGGGCACGCTAATAAAGCACGATACATCAAGATCCTCCTTTGAGGCGTATGCAGACAGCGAATTTCATTCCGAGGTATCAGCTAAACTCGATTCAAATAAATTATACGGACTGTTTTGGTGTGGGATACATGGTAATCGGATCAGATATTATATAGATTAATTCATTATTCCAAAATTAAATGAGCGTAGCTTACCCTCAGTGATTATGACCTGTGGGCAGCTTCTTTCAAATCTGACTATTTCTTCTAGCTTTAATCTTGAACTTCATACAAGCAAGACACTCGCTTCGCAACTTGACCGCTGTTTCTGTGTCAGACATTTCTCTCCGGAGTAGACAGGCTGAATTCTTCAAACGTAAAATCGGGGTCTATGCGTGAGATCTCCAAGTGATTGGTCGTGTCATCTTTGTGGCGTTCTTTTCCGAACTGTCGAAACTTCAACTGGGGTTAGTTTACATATCAAGTACTTTGAATGGATCAAGAATATTCCACCGTATGAATATTCTCGCCGATCAGTGGATATCGTTAGCTAGGTGACCTTTCTATTTGACGATTATGATATGTTTCATCATGGCTCAGCTGAACTACTTAAACCCAATTTCCCGGTATTCTGGCGGGAGAATAGACAATGGACTACTATCGATTCCCTTGAGTAATACTTTTAAACAAAATGGCTAGGACATTTTACTTCTAATCACCTGTAGCTTTTATTTTTTTCAATTGCATGCCATCTTCTCAATCTCCGCATACCCCAGCACAACACAAAAGAACAGAACTCTTCAATAATGGGTAATATTCTGAGTTACCTCCGGGATAGTAAATCTGCGATACTAGGGAGTGTTGCTCTCAAGAGTATCTTTCGATTACTCAGAATCCCCGGTGGAAACGCACTGCATGGGAAACAGTCTGCGCCAAAACTATCGTTGACAGGTAATACGGGTCTTCTCCTCCCCTATACTATACTAAATTGACTTACTGACGTTAAAAATAAAAGCTATGACGATACCGGAGGATTATCCCCACCTGTATCCTATCCGTTACGTTTACAATTATGTCGCGGAACACGGCGGTTATCTCCAACGTCCGACGTTGAAACTGAACAAGCACCTAGAATCGAGGGTATTCTTACGCCTAGGATCTCCAGTAATTCGCAAACGAGATCTCGAGCAAGATGAGCGAAATAGCGTCATGCTTTTCCCTTCAGCGAGTGGCGTATACTGGCCCACTGGAATTCAGATGGTGGGGCAGACCAGACATTGGAAAGCGCAACTAGACAAAACTGTCCAAGGCTTGGAGGACTTTGCCTCGGATTGTATAGCAAAGGAAATCTTTTGCAAACATGGGAAGACCTTCGCGGAGCATGCACGGAGCGAACTGTCCAGCTTTGCGGATGGATGGTTCAGGTTCTACCTGTATATGCTGCCTTGTCCTGACGAGACCAGAGCAATTCTCTTGGCACAGGCGAATTTGTACGTCATGCTATTTGATGGTAAGTAAATAGCTCCCCTAGTAGCCCCCAGCCCCCCAAACTGATGAATGAATTTAGAGATATGGGAACTGCAAGATGAATACGGAGTAAGGCATGGCTGATTCATAGCATTGATGAAAGAAAACCACTAAGCCAAACACAGGTATCCAGATTTCATAATGACTACATGTCACGGATGGCTTCTTCACCTGACATCGTGATCGATGCTCCCAAATCACCAGGCCAGGCTCATATTGATTCGACCATCCAACAGCTCCATGAGCAGGACAGAATAAGTGGGAATGGTGGACGAGAGGTAATTGAAACACTGAAGCAATTCTTCTGCCATAAACCTCCACCAGAGCGGTTCGAAAATATGGACCAGTATTTGGATTATCGATTTGAGGATATTGGAATCCCGTGAGCCAACATCCTCAAACCGCTCCACTTATTGACCGCTAACGTGCACAATAAAGGTACATTATGGCGTGTATTAAATTCTCAGCAGCCTCTGATGTGGATCTGAAGGATCCAAAGTTAAAGACATTCATCCGGCTGGCCGGTAGCCACATTTTGATCGTAAACGATCTTGGCTCTTGGGCCAAGGAAAAGCGAGCATATGACTCAGGCAAGGCGGCATATTTGATCAATGCTGTGGATGTGATGAAACAGCTGCTTCGTCTGCAGTCTGACAGCAATTCAGTCTCCATGACATACGCGTTCCAACTTCAGCTTGAATGCGATCTTGATGCTGAAACTGAGAGGCTCATGCTTGCGAATACACTAGATTCGGAGCAGTGGTATTTCATCCATATCACCCTGCTGTTTCTTACGGGCACTGTGGCAAGTACCATATTTATGTCACGATATGGTGGTGAAAAAGCCAGGATTTACCCGAGTTCGAAATAAGTCCAAAACTCGTATTTGATGGTTTTATTTACAGCTCTGATTGGGGTTCAAGCCTATTTTGAGGTCATATTACTATATGTATTTCCTTTTGTCCAAACTCTACTCGCCTTGGCTTTGACTATCAAAATCCACATTGAAGATTCCTATTCGGCTTTTTCTCCATTGATCGACTGTTTCGACGAGTAGTCCTATCAGAAGTAGCATCGAAATGTCATTCTAAATATCTTCTCCTTTGGAGTCATTTGATATATTTGCTTGATGCTCAATCTTACGATCCACACCGAGGCCTCACTTCCGCAGTAGTAGCCTAATTCTATTATTAACAAAAAAGAAACGTGGATTATAATCTCAAACTTGTTCGTGGGTGGTTTAGGAAACTTGGCCACCTGCATTGTATCTATACATAAGTACTTACATCAGTATCTGTGTGGAGACTCTTATTAGTAATTCTTATCTTGCTTTTGAGACTTCGAAGATTAGCTGCTTAAGCATCTGGAATTTTCAGTGGGAGATACGCCATTCATTGCCATGATCGCAGCTTTTCTGTGCTGCCTAGCCTCCAACCTAAACTGGGCATTTTCCTCTGAATCATCCAGTGCAGAGTTTTCCAGATCTATCACCATGTATCTATCTAGGGTGTGCCGCGGAAAAGTTCTTGGGCTTGGAACTATAAGGCGGTGGCACGGATTGGACGATTTTCTCAATAACCGCTTTGGGAACAGACGCCTGGAATTTATTTTTGTGGATCAAAGGGTCTTAAGAACTTTGTGAACTCGTTGAATAGATTTGCGATATTTGCATGCGGTAAAGGGCGATTCGCTTTGATTTCAGCTCCCTAGTATGGGTCGAGACGTGCGATGTTCACTTAGGCAACAATTCCACCCCCTCTACGGGCATGATCCAGACTTAAATCAATCTTCGATTTCAACTTAGCTGGCTGTATGGGGTTTTTGCGACTCTGACGTGAGTTCACTGGCTGCTCTTCATGGGGCTCCTCTTGCCATTCAGAGGTGTCGATGTCCATGGGTTCAGCCATCAAGGCGGAACGGTCTCTGGAGCCCTCTGGAATTGGAGGGAGAGTACAAAAATGGAGCGCAAATGGCCACCTATAGAGATAGAAGGGGAAAAGTCAGAGGACAAAAGGCTTGTTAGGCTAAGTTGAAGTGGAGGTCGACTCGTCTGACGCGACTAGCACCAGCCAGTGAATGAGACCCTCGCGTCGACGAAAGATTCGGTTCTTGGGCAAGCACCTCCCTATCTTTAGCCAACAAGTAAAACGCAAATCTTGGATAACTAAATTTCAAGGTTGCCGAGCTGGGCATGGCTAGCAGCTGAAGAGCGAGCGATCCTGGAGGGTCGCAGTGTAGACACACACCGACTCCAGCGCAGCAACAACCACCCATTTGTTCACGCCCACCATTGTCGGGATGGTTGTTGCCGAGGAAGGAGCTGGAGCTAGACATGTCAGGGCACAAAATATTGCATACCACGGGGAGCAGAAGACAATCCCATCCGCCACGGCCCCCATCAACGCAAAGTAGCTGCTCTTGAGCCCGTTTTCAACCTGCACAAAAACAGTTTCAGGCATTGAGCCTGAGATCGTGATTTCTATGCTGAGCATCAGGCCGCCGATGACGTTTCCTCCGTATTTTCCTAGCGAGCGGAAGGGCGTGGCATTGCGGGCGGGAGCGGTGTACCGGTGGCATATTGGTGGATTGAGAAGATGAAGCTGGTTGGAAGTCAGTGGAATGGACTGATTTTCGGGCAAAAAGAAAGGCCACATACAGAGAAGGGGCGAGGCCCAGGAAAAGCGAAAAATCGGCGAGATTCATTTGCTGCAGAAGGATGGGGGACTTGCGACCCCAATGCGGTTTAAGGCTGCACCAAAAAGGGTGCCTGAAAGGCCTGCCCCAAAGAGAGTTCCTGTAGACTGCTAAGGAGATGCATGGTGTTGGCTGGCTGTTGGTTTTACTACTTGAGCTGGAGCATGGGCTGCAGGGGAAGTATATTTTTATATAGAACTTACATTCGTCGTGAGCTGGCACTGCCGGTATCCCGATGGGATTACTCCCACCGATTCTGGAACCTAGAATACTTCCATTGCTTCCAGCACATAGTGGGTCGGACGCCGACTGGGGGAATCAAAACGGCGTTCGGGGATCGGGGATCGGGGATCGGAATTCTGGGCGTGTGGAGCCCAATACAATCACCTAGCCCAAGCCAACATCCTCATTGTCATCTCTCTTGAGGGACTGCTGAGTTTCTGGGTAGAGCTGAAGTAATTTAATAGCTTTGGGAAAGGAGTTGCATTGCCGTGAGGCTGCGTGGGGATTATTATAGGGGTAACCGGTCATGTTAAGATAGGTTCGTGGACAAATTGCTGGGCAGCAGTGCCAGCAGAAAACTTCAAAATATGAAATGCCGAGATAAAACTTTCAATCAAAGGTGGAGTAGAACTGCAGAACCTATTAGTTAATATTGATAGAGTATATAAGGCTGACCATCTGGTTAAATGAATCATATACCTGTTGTGCAGATATCCAGACATGCTACAAACAGACTCCAAACCGTTCAATATCCGGCGATATCTAAACGAGGCCATCCAAGAGGATATCCTGTTGGAAGCACAACTTCTTCTCCTGACCTTTGTCACCGGAATCCAAGACGCAGCGAGTTACTCCACTTATGGCTGCTTCGCATCCAACCAAACGGGCAACACGCTCTTCCTCGCCATTGCAGCCCTCAAGATCGGGCCAGCCCAGCAGAGTATACGAAATATCTCCGCGAGTCTGGGCTTCTTCGTCGCTGGTGCCTTGATACTCGGCCAAACGGGCAATTATTTCGGACCGCGACGACGCGCCTGGTTATTGTCCACAAACGTCTTTCAGACCTTACTCACTGCTGCGGCTGTGGGTGTCGAGTACATCTCGACCGGAGAGCGCAACAAGGCTACTGCTTTGGCCGGAGTATCACTCCTCGCGTTCTCATCAGGAGGGCAGGTCGCCATTAGTCGATCGCTGAATATTACCGAAATCACGACCGCGATGGCCACGGCAGCGTATGTGGACATCATGGTTGATCCGAGATTGCTCTCTACTAGTAATCGAAATCGAAATCGACGAGTGGCTTTTGTGGTGCTGTTAGCGGGAGGATGCTTTATTGGCGCTGTTGCAGACAGATGGATGAATTCGGCGTTTGTTCTGTTGCTGTGTTTGATTGGGAAAGGACTGGCTGCTGTTTCTTTTGTTGCCAATCGAGCAATTTCTGATCAAACCTAAGTCACAGTCAGACGAGAGGGATCATATCAACCGGCAGAAGATAAATCGACAAGTGTTCGATTCGTCCAGAGGGATGTTGGATAATTTTGCACATGCTCTTTTATCTAGTATATCCTTTAAGAGTTTATTATTCTCTACCGCTTATAGTTAATCATTAAGTTATTTTAGGGGTTTAGGGTGGTGAGGATAGTAGTCATGTGATAGATCTTGATCTGTTTGATAATGATCTTGAATCCAATCTTTCATCTAATTCCATACCATCTCAATTGGATTGAGATCAGGAGAGAAGCAGGCTGGATAATTAGATAGATCTCCCAATTATGAAGCTCTGAAATTTTCTCCTGAGAACGGTGGCCTGGTGCGCCATCCTGCATTAATTGAAGATAATTTCCATTTCTTCGAAGAAGACGTAGATAGCCATTAATAAGAGGCATGATTCTCTCTATATATCTCTCTGCGTTGATAGACCCCTATCCTTTTTCCTAAAATAAACATGGCCCTTTTAATTTATCATGAAATGATCCCCAAAACATCCATCCTCTTCTCTTAGCTGGTTGTGTATGAATACATGTCTCATCTAATTCTTTACCTGCTTTCTGAGTCACCCATATTCTTTTATGATAGCCTGAAGTAACCCAGGTTTTATTAATCCAAAGAATAGCTTTCCATTGGTGGTTGGCCACGGCCTTTTAAGGGTTTGATTTTTGACTTTCGCAGATGTATTGAACCTGGTAATAGGAGAATCTAATATCTTGGAGGGTTAAGACACGTATATGGTCATCGTGATCAAGGCGTGTAGAGTTCCTTTTTGGGGTAGAGAGGGTAGAGGAGTCTATAGTAAGTAGTAAATTTATATAGCTGTATCTACAGAGTGATGGATTTTGGCTGATGTGGAGGTTTGAATAGCTTTGTTACTAGCCTAATTGTTAAAGCGGTCATTAAAATGCCTTGCCGCACGGCATCCCCGCAGGTGAATTGTACTAACAAAATTACTCGGGGTGCCCCGAGTATATAATGGTTAGAAAACCCAAAACCCTAGTTTTCAACTTCTTCCCAATATGTTGCCCCCATCATATCTAGCTCCTCGTCAATAGTAGAACCTTTTTTAACCTAACTTAATGTCAGTCTGTCATACTATCCAAGTTCGAGACGTCTTTGTTGCTGATTTTCATCCTTGTCTTTTTTTAGATAAAGAAAATATCAAAAATAATAACACTACTTACTCTTTAACAAGGTATGTTGGAGGGGCGGTTTCGCAGGGGTTTTCTTCTTCTACGTAATCGAGACCGTATTCGTTGCGTATAACGCTATATTGTAGTATTATTAGAAGGACATATTTTACTAGTGCTGGACAGAATATTTAAAATAGAATATTTAAACTTACCTGTCAACACCATAGCGATACCGTTCATAGGAAGAGTGATCATTGAAAAAAATCCTGACCTGAATAAGATATCTATCAGCAAAACTGGGAGATGTAAGATAAGATATTTGATCAAAACACACAGGCATATTGATGGGATGCTTCACTGTTGGGACTTGGGAGGGATGGATGGTAGATGAAGAGCTCGACAAAAATAATTTGAGAAGTTCAAGAAAGAAAGAACTTAAGTAATTTATAAGTCTCCCTCACCACCTGATGATGTCATATTTTTTCAGCTCGATACTATTTCTTTCAGCTGCGGCTGAGCTGAGTTGTAGGTTGTCGGCAACAACCCACCTTTCTGATCAGACAATCAGATTACGATCTGTCCTTGATCTTCGGCGACCACATCATCATGCGTGAGGCATACATGCAGCCAATTATAATTGAACAAGACATATTATTATCAACCGTGATTCGTGGGAGAAAACCGGCTGTCCAAACCATCCGCACTGATCAGCACTGTTTCAGCCAGCCTTCGCCAAAATAGAGGGTAGTTATTTGTTGTCATGATCGCAATATCCAATTAAATTGTGTCCTCCCCGCCTCACCTTGTATGCCTAGGTGATTCTATCTTCTCCCAGCAGTCAAAGTTTGTATCGAATCCGGAGGTGTCCGGTCCGTACCTCTAGTGACTGGATAACGGTGAACTCATCATCCGCAGTGGATGTAAGATCAGGAGCTGAAAAGTCATCTTCAGCAAGACATACAAGCGCCACTGGCCCATGGGCACCAAAAAAAAAAAAAAAAAAAAAAAAAAAGAGAGAACTAATATTTTCAGCTTCCTGCTCTTGCTTTATGACACGGCATTTAGAAAGTGGCTACTTGTGCGTAAACCTGTTCATAGATAAATGCTAACTTAGCATAGAACGCCGCCATCGAATAGGATATTTACCCCGATGAGTCTGTAATCATTAAGCAGCCACAGCAGCTGTTATATATCTATACCGAATTAGTTGCAGCGACCAAGCTGTCAGTTGTATCTGGGCTTCCCTTGTGGATCAGCCAGCGACAGTATCAAGTGGTGGCTCCAACCAGCTTCTCTTGGATGTTGGCCCAGGAATGGAGAATGTTGGGGTTCACCTCTATTCATCCGGGTCAGGTGTACGTCACACACAGAACTACTATAATCTGTTGAAGGACGAGCATTTTCAGGCCAGTCTTGACACGCAGTTGCAGATTTCTCTCACTCTCTTCTAGAGAAAACCCTTGTATTACAATTTAGCCTTACTCATAGATCGCAGTGGTAGCCACCAGTCTGTGGCACCTGCTCTTATTGAGTACCTCTCTTATATCTATTTTTCCTAATTAACTGGGGTTCTCTGAATTAGATGCCCTCATTGAGGATAATCACCATGTTTCCCTGAAAATACATGACCAGTGAGTGCCAGCACCCATTAATCTCTCGCGTTGATATGCCTGCGACCGATGTCGGAGCCACAAGCTGCGTTGCAATCGAGACTTCTTGACCATGACGAACAGTCCGTGCCAGTGATGTTGGAAAGCGCGTGCAAAATGCACCATCAATCCAGCCAGAAAAGTCCCGAGGAACAAGGTACTAAGCGGTGGAATCTCCTACAGGAATACCTAGGCCAGTCAAACCGTTCGAGGTCCAGTATATCTTCCAGACCCACTTATTATCTGAACGGCGCAGGCTCCCATCGGCTGCTACTCTAGTGACTCTAAGCTGCTATACCAGCCTCCTGAAAATATACGAATCCATCATTTTGGTGATCCACCATGTTTTAGAATGCACCCCGACTTCCGCATCATCCCTCGAGCTACCACGGACAGTTCGGGATTTCAAGATTGATGGATTCATGTTATCGAATCATCGGCGTCTCCAAATGAAAATTCCGGTGCAAGTGAGCAAGTACATGCTAGATTTATTTCAGTGTCAAGGAGAATGTAGAACTTGCGGAATTTCTTTGAGGTTTCGGCATCTTCGAGAAAACCTAAGAGCTGCAAAGATATCTGTAGAATTGTCTTCAAGAGTCTGCTATCTCCCATTGATCTCGAAAGTACCATTAGCGTTTGTATATATTTGCGTATTGACATTCACGTTCATCGTACCTCCGGGGTTACTGTTCCTGATAAGCTGCAAAGAAAAGGCGATGCCTCTGCCACCATCATCTCAGTGGAGTCCGTGCAAATTATTGATTGCATTCTGGTACAATTAATCTCTGACAAGAAAATCATCCCAAAAGCGATGGAAGCGATGATTGCTCAAGAAGAGAAGGTTGATCGTCGGAGCACCAGTTGTTGAGATGAGCAAGGCTGGACTCGGTCTCAGCAAGTGCGGGGTTATTGCGAGGCTGACTGAACTGCATCAACCGTTTTCTCCTCAGCCAGGGAAATCAAAGAAGAGGTTCATTCTGCAGCAAAGGCAAAAATGGAAGCGGAGAGGCAGAATATATCCATTGCTGAACAAGCTCAAGCTTGCGTTGAGTCGTTCAACAAGTGCCTGGAGCACTTTTGAGTTTCTTCATCCACAGCAAAAGGCAGCGATTGAAGGTCAATTAGAAAGGTTCTCGATCTGGGCTTTAAATATCTTCGCTCCTTCCCGTGCTTCTCTAGATTATCGTCTTCGTGAGGCAAGAGATGTCCAGCGACTGGTTTGAGGATTGCTTTGGGCGTTGAATGAGAGCATTCAACAATGTAAGATATACAGGTGGATCCTATGGAATATAGGCTAACATCAGCTGCGAGCAAAGCTGTATTCTATTTAGAATCTTTCAACTCACAGGGCATAGCCCAAGCACACCAGAGCACGAATGCAGATATTGATAACAATTTGGTCAATACCGTTCAGGATATTACCGATTAGGCTACTCTATTACGACGGCTGTCCAGCAGAATTCGCGGAACAGGCTGTAAGACACTGATTCTACAAGCAGCAATTGTGTCCACAATCAATTGCAAGGGTAGAAAAGACGTTGCAATGGATCTTGTTCGTCGCGAGTTTCCAAATTCCCAGATACTTTATACGGCCACCGCCAGGACTGGCTGAGACATATGCGTCAACACAGCCCGCAATGGCGATGTGCAACCAAATCCCATGGTGTGCTTGTATTGCAAGATTGTCATCAGTATGAGCATCATGTCAGATCGATACATCGAGGAATAGAATCTCAGACCTCAGCCCTAGCCCAGAGAAGCGTTCGGTCGTCTGACCGTATCTTTGAATGCTGTCCACTATGCGGCGAACGCCCCACCAGCGGCCAGATAGAGGAGCATATTACAGAACATCTGCAATATCTTGGTTCAAAATTGGTTCCACTTACCGAAAACATCATGGATATGCACTGGATTTCGAGATGACTCAACAAAGTCAAAGTACTGTTTTGGATCCTTCCCATCCCGGAATTCCTGTATATGTTGAATACAACAGAGAGGAGGACGGCCGCGAGAACTACGGTGACGAGGGAGATCTTCAATCGAATCTCGAAGTACGGAAAAGTGGTGTTGATGAAGAAGATCAGGGACCAAGAATGACCAGAACTTCTATCGCTACTAGAAGTGTCATCCATCAAAGTCCATCTGTGGTAACTAGCTCGAGTGCCACACTAGGACCAATCCCGGCAATCACTTCGCCGGTAGGTCGACAGGATAATAACGGTGTTCGATGGATTGCCTTTGAATATTCTCGAGACCGCGTGAAAATGGAATATACGATCCGATGCGATGTTGAACCTGTCGATTTTAACCACCTCGATGACGACTCCAAAACAGAAAACTGTGTTTATCCTAGGGCGTGCTGCAGCAAAGATCAATACAGAGGTAACCGTTTGGTATATGAAACCGCATGCAATGCAGTTGGCCGGACATTAGCAGAGCTTAATCCTGCTCTACGAGGGAAACGGGGCTTGATTCAACGAGCGGTTGATAGTTGGAGAAATAGCAACCAAGACGCTCGACTATGCAACAGACGAATCAGAAGAATGGCGAAGATCAACAAACGATCTCGTTCGGCACACTCAACTGCCCCTGCTATTCGAATACCACAGCTCCTATGGCTCCTGGTTTTCCGGGCACTGTTATGGCTACAGGAGCACCTGAAATCCCTGCGCATACAGTAACGTCGGAGGATAAAGCATCAGAGGGTACATCAGAGGTCCTGAAGCTAGACGGGATCCCTTCATTGCCAGAATATCGAGCTAGGGTCATCGACTGGTATACTGTTTATTTGGAGAAATCTCCAACTGCGGTTCTTTCCGCCACGCTAAACCCCGACGGCCTGTTTCAGCCAATCACCATGCAGTTAATCTTATCTCTTATCTTACCGATAAGATCCTGTTGCTAATGAGCCTTTGGTCGAAGCGAACTGTGCTGGAGAATTGCTGCAGTCGATGTTAATTTCCGAATTGCAGATAAGACGTCCGACAGCGGAGAGGGTTGTCTATATATACCAAGATGTGCCTATCTTAGAAAACTAGCGCATCATCTTCAACATGGTCCGTCTTTCTACACTGGGTGCCCTGGGCCTATCTCCATGGCTCCTCGGGCTGATCAGCTCAGTATCAGCCCAATTGGTGTCCACTGGCTTTTCCGTAACTCTCAATGAGATCGACTATTTTATCTCGCCATATCCGTCAGGCAACATAACTGTCTCTCCAACCTCACTATCCAACATCCCAAGCGTCAACGGCTTCTACCCGGTCACTGTTCTCCAAGAGCCAATCCATACCACAAACCTAACATCCCTCTTCTCCACATGGACCGCGAAAGATGATGTCTTCACAGACGCCTTCACAGGCGCCGTCTTCACCCACAATGCATACACAAACTCAACCACAACCATCCTCCCCCTAGACTCCAGATCGATCCCCTCAGGTCCCTACTTCATCGAATCAGCCACAGGCAAGCTCTACCCCGTCTATCGCCTATACAGCGACTTCGCCGGCGCTTTCACGCAGCCCCTCCTCCAAACCCCAGACAACAAGTTCCAGCCCCTCGCAGCTCAAATTGCCGGCCTTACATCCAGCACAGTCGGCGTCCCATCGCGAATCTACTACACCCCCACAGACGAAAAACCACTCGCGGGCGTCCGCATCGGCGTAAAGGACATCTACAGTCTCGCAGGCGTGCGCCAAAGTAACGGCAATCGCGCATGGTACTACCTCTACCCCGAGAATAACGTCACAGGCACCGCCGTCTCGCGACTCATCGACGCAGGCGCGATCATCGTCGGTCTGCAGAAGCCGTCTCAGTTTGCGAACGGCGAAACAGCTACGGCTGACTGGGTCGATCTGCACTCGCCGTTTAACCCCCGCGGAGACGGATACCAGGACCCGTCGTCTTCTTCGTCTGGTGCAGGTGCTTCCATCGCGTCGTATGACTGGTTAGATCTGGCATTAGGAAGTGATACAGGCGGCTCGATCCGCAACCCGGCCCAGGTGCAGGGCATCTACGGCTCGAGGCCGTCTCATGGTCTCGTCGAGCTTGATCACGTCATGTCCATGTCCCCGGTGCTCGATACAGCTGGTCTCCTTACTAGAGATCCCTATTTGTGGGATAAAGCCAACCAGGCCCTCTACAGTACGAATTACACCTCGTACACTGGACACAAGAAAGTCACCTACCCACGGAAACTATACACACTCGGTTTCCCAACAACAAACACCACAGCATCAGATGCGCTCCTCCTCGCCTTCCAAGAGAGACTAACAACCCTCCTTAACACAACTCCCACATCCGTCAACCTCACCGCAGACTGGACCTCGACGCACCCCTCAACCGTCTCGTCTGACGTCTCCCTCCCGACCCTCCTAAACCTAACCTACGCAATGTTAATCAGCAAGCAACAAATCCCACTAGTCCGCGACCCGTTCTACGCCGACTACGCAGCCAAGTTCGACGGCCGGCGTCCGTTCATCGACCCTGTCCCGCTCTCGCGCTGGAACTGGTCGTCCGCTTACCCAGATTCTGCGCTAGACGAGGCAATCCAGAATAAGACTATCTTCATGGACTGGATGGCGGGGAATTACCTCACCCCTGTCTCTGGGACGGAGTGCTCGTCATCATTGATGATATATGTCGGGTCGAATGGGCTGGCTTCCCAATCCGCGCGGAACGTCTATCGCTCGTTACCTGGTGCGCCCCTTGGTTTTGGGAATGCCCGGATCTCGAATATGGGGGAGGTGCCGGACTTTGTTATCCCCATTGGCGAGGTAGAGGCGTATAGCACTATCACGCACCATGTGGAGAAGTTCCCTGTTACTGTTGATGTTCTTGCTGCCAAGGGGTGTGATGGGTTGATTGTGAGGTTGGTTCAGGATCTGCTTGAGGCGGGGATTATCTCGATGCCTAAGGCGGGGGGAATATGGTTGGTGAGTCTGTTTTGTTCTAGTGTATACCAGATTGTATATAAATTTTGTATTCAATATTCATACTCAAGATTCACCTTAGATGTCAATCATTATCATGTACGTATATGCTATATAACTAAAACAGATTCACCCAAGCATTCCCAGGCTGTCTAATATTCTGAACCTCCGCCATAATGGAATTAATCTTCTCCACCAGATTCTTACGGGACTGAGTGTTCATATCTGCAGTCGGATTCGCCGGAATCTACCTATTCAACGACTCTATCCACTGGTCGAAGTTCAGGCGTGCTAATACGCAACTCCTACCAACACTGAAGGTGAACCTCTAGATACACTATTTAATATAACTATTTTAGAAGGAATAGGACTGCCTTTTTATTTCTAAGCTCCTGTATTCTGCCTCTTTATTATTTAAAGGTATTTAGGGGAATTTTCTACTAGTTAGCAAGTAACTAATAATTACCCTATAAAAGATTCTTGCTAGGGGCTGGTGACATTTCTAGGTCTCTATATACTTTAAGAGTAAAGGAGAAACTAACTGGCTGAGTAGGTCTAAAGAATATATAGTAAATATATTAAAGATTCAATGTCTGATTCTTTGAATGACCACTGCAAATACTTATGGCTGGCTTGACAGTATGGCTATTCTATGAGCTAGCCAATTCAACAAGCTCGCTAGTTCATGGCCGCAGGGTATATAAGCAGTGCGATGCTGAACAAAGGCAAGCCATTCCATTCCTACTCTTCTATAAACACTTTGACTCCATTCAAAGCCTGCAACTTTTCAATAGCGCCTGCAGTCATCGGTCTGGTACGAATGCATATCAGCATCCTTTACTCAAAAGAAGAGTAGAGTTAAACTCACGGGGGGTGATAAATTGGAGGATAGCTTGGTTGGGTGATGAAATCGTCGTCTCCAGTATCCTCCTCAATTATGCTTTCATCACAGTCAGCGGATGTCCTTTTAGGTCTGGGATATAGAATAGAGACCCACGCCTGAACACTCTTATCGTGCTCCTCAAATACATCTTCATCGTCGAAATGAATGATAATCTCCTGGTTATAATCATATGAGCTATGTTGATAGTGCTAGAGATGTCATATATATACCTTCCTGTCAGACTCGGACATATTGTTCGTAAACTAGAGATGGTTATTATGATTGCTTTCGATTTCTCCATCGGCTGCTTTATAATATATGACTACGGCGGACGATTTAACGTAATCCACGGCCGAGCCGCGAATACGACCGAACCGCGAATTTTTTGCTTGGCACCTACAACTTTCAATTCAACACTCATCAACGCGTCTTTTCTTCATCATTACTATATAAAATGCCTTTATCTAAGGAAGCTCGTATTCAAATGGCCGTTTCTGCATGGAAAGAGAAAAGAGTTAAATCAAAATTAAAAGCTGCTGAGATATTTAGCATACCTAAATCCACCCTTCACGATCAGCTTGCTGGCACTAAACCACGTTCTGAAACACACACCAATGGCCATAAATTGACTGCTTTTAAAGAAGAATCTCTTATTAAGCTACTGCTAGATACAGATAAATGAGGCTTTTTAATTAGACTAGAATTCCTGCGTGGAATAGCACAGATATTACTCTCTTAATGTACCTAGGACCCTTCTACAGCTATTAGGATTAATTAGTCATATTCCTTTGTCAAATGCTGCCCTGAAGTATGCATAAGATATAATCAGAGGATTACATACCAGTGCGCAAGGCAGGAGAATCCAGAGGTTCTAAAATAGTGGTTTAAGACTATATATACAGCTATTCAAGAGCATGGTATACACTAAGATAATATTTAGAATTTTAATAAAACTGGCTTTGTAATGGGACTCTATATAATATCTAAGGTTATTACTGTAGTAGAGCGCAGTAAGAGACCTCATAGAGTTATCTAGGGTAATTATAAATAGGTCATAATTATTAAGTGTACAGCTTTAAGAGGGATTTCTATACCACTAGTGGTTATCTTAAAAGGGAAAGAACACTAGGCTCCTTAGTACTAAGAACCTAATCTTCCTCAAGATTAGAGGATTACTAATAGTACTAATGGCTAGACAACAGATAAGATAGGTCTTTACTGGCTTAAAGAGCTGTTTGATCCCTATTCTAGACGCTATATAACTGGCGCGAAGTGATTACTTATTCTTAATGGCTATTTAAGCCACCAAACAGCTAAATTTAATGATTTTTATAAGAGGAATGTAATTATCTATCTTTATATACCTCTATATATATCTCACCTTCTTCAACCCCTTAATATTAGTGTTTTTAGGCCGCTTAAACGCGCGTATAGAAAGCTAGTTAAGGTAATAATAATAGCTAGAAATAATCATATTAATAAAGAGGATTTCCTATACTTATATCCTCTAGCCCGCGCAGTAGTATTTACTAAGAAGAATATATGTAATGGCTTTACAGGAGCTGGTCTTAAACCTCTTAATAAAGACTAGGTTCTTAAGAAAATCACCTTCTAACTTCATACACTAACACCACCTCTTATTAAGGCTGAAGGGTTAATATCTTCTGCTTTTTAAACTCCTTAGAATCCTTGCCAGATTAACTACAAAGTTTAAAGCTTATAGAGAAGTCTTTAAAAGAAAAGAACCCTTTCTAGCAGTCTAGTATTATATATCTAATACCTTAAGAAGGCTATATCTATAGTAATGAATATAAATATTCTTCTCTAATAAGAGATAAAGGTTCTACGGGCAGAAAATGAGCGGAAAATAAAGAAAAAGGTAAGGAAATGTGCTTCTTTAGGAAATAACCTCTTTCTTTCTATATAGGAAGGCCGTGAGCATGTTTAACAGCTTAATATATAGCTTAATGAAGAGGTTATTAATAATACACCTATACCTTATTAACATGCTCTACCATGCTGCAGTGGCTGTTAGACTGTTAGACATATAATATAAAATTGCCCTAGTAAATAGCTTTATATTCATATAATATTTAATTTAATTTAATAGTGTTTATGGTTGAAAAGCTTCAAGAATTCATTCGGAGCGGTGAAAATTCGCAGTTCAGTCATATTCGCGGCTCGGCCGTGGATTACGTTATATTGACTGACTGATAAAGCATCATCACTGGCGATGGAGCCCACGGCGACTTTATCATGCAGCCAAGCTTCCCCCCAATTCTCCTCCCCCGTAAGATATTCTGCTCTACCGACTGAGATGATGCTAATACATCCATCAGACCGATGACGGCGGCCGGCATTGAAAAGTTGCAGGCTTTGGAGGGGGTTATTGTTATCGTGAAGTAGTAATGGAGCATTAGATTGGTCAGATCATGTGACCATCTGGATACATTTTCAGCATGTCTTCATTAAGATCAGATAGTATGAAATGCCTCTTCAATATCAGAAATCAGCCAACAGAGAAGGCCTGATCCTTCCAGCAGCTAGATCGGTGTTCAGAAGTATAAGAGTATTGTGTGTGATTACTCCGTTGCACCTGAATAGCCTTAATCAACTAGATTACGGCTACAGTTCAGCTCCAGCAGCTGAAAATGACTTGCACAATTAATCTTCATTGAGCAGTGATCTGCAAATGATGTCAGCACAAACATGGTGGGGTAACGTAATCCACGGCCGAGCCGCGAATATGACCGAACCGCGAATTTTCGCTGCTCTGAATGAATTCTTGAAGCTTTTCAACCACAAACACTATTAAATTAAATTAAATATTATATGAATATAAAGCTATTTACTAGGGTAATTTCATATTATATGTCTAACAGTCTAACAGCCACTACAGCATGGTAGAGCGCGTTAATAAGGTATAGGTATATTATTAATAACCTCTTCATTAAGCTGTATATTAAGCTGTTAAACATGCTCACAGCCTTCCTATATAGAAAGAAAGAGGTTATTTCCTAAAGAAGTACATTTCCTTACCTTTTTCTTTATTTTCTGCTCATTTTCTGCCCATAGAACCTTTATCTCTTATTAGAGAAGAATATTTATATTTATTGCCATAGATACAGCCTTCTTAAGGTGTTAGATATATGATACTAGACTGCTAGAAAGGGTTCTTTTCTTTTAAAGACTTCTCTATAAGCTTTGAACTTTATGGTTAATCTGGTAAGGATTCTAAGAAGTTTAAAAAGCAGAAGATATTAACCCTTCAGCCTTAATAAGAGGTAGTATTAGTATATGAAGTTAGAAGGTGATTTTCTTAAGAACCTAGTCTTTATTAAGAGGTTTAAGACCAGCTCCTATAAAGCCATTATATATATTCTTCTTAGTAAATACTACTGTGTGGGCTGGAGGATATAAGTGTAGGAAATCCTCTTTATTAATATGATTATTTCCAGCTATTATTATTACCTTAACCAGCTTTCTATATGCGCGTTTAAGCAGCCCAAAAACACTAATATTAAGGGGTTGAAGAAGGTGAGATGTATGTGGAGGCATATAAAGACAGATAATTACATTCCTCTTATAAAAATCATTAAATTCAGCTGTTTGGTGGCTTAAATAGCCATTAAGAATAAGTAATCGCTTTACGCCAGTTGTATAGTATCTAGAATAGGGATTAAACAGCTCTTTAAGCTAGTAAAGACCTATCTCATCTGTTATCCAGCTATTAGTACTATTAGTAATCCTCTAATCTTAAGGAAGATTAGGTTCTTGGTACTAAGGAGCCTAGTGTTCTTTCCCTTTTAAGATAACCACTGGTGGTATAGAAATCCCTCTTGAAGCTATATACTTAATAATTATAACCCATTTATAATTACCCTAGATAACTCTGTGAGGTCTCTTACTGTGCTCTACTGTAGTAATAACCTTAGATATTATATAGAGTCCCATTGTAAAGCTAGTTTCATTAAAATTCTAAATATTATCTTAGTGTATACCATGCTCTTAAATAGCTGCATATATAGTCTTAAACCACTATTTTAGAACCTCTAGATTCTCCTGCCTTACACGCTGGTATGTAATCCTCTGATTATATCTTATATATACTTTAGGGCGGCGTTTGACAAAGGAATATAACTAATTAATCCTAATAGCTATAGAAGGGTCCTGGGTACATTGAGAGAGTAATATCTACACCATTCCACGCAGGAATTCTGGTCTAATTAAAAAGCCTTATTTATCTACATCTAGCAGTAGCTTAACAAGAGATTCTTCTTTAAAAGCAGTCAATTTATGGCTATTAGCGCGTGTTTTAGAACGTGGTTTAGTGCCAGCAAGCTGATCGCGAAGGGTGGATTCAGGTATGCCAAATATCTCAGCAGCTTTTAATTTCAATTTAACTCTTTTCTCTTTCCATGCAGAAACGGCCATTTGAATATGAGCTTCCTTAGATAAAGGCATTTTATATAGTAATGATGAAGAAAAGACGCGTTGATGAGTGTTGAATTGAAAGTTGTAGGTGCCAAGCAAAAAATTCGCGGTTCGGTCGTATTCGCGGCTCGGCCGTGGATTACGTTATTCCTGGCCTTGGAGATATAATAAAGACTCACTTATGGACAGCTGGATTCTGTGCCTTGTATGTGTCTTTGTTTTCAAAGCGAATTTTGACGCTCTTTTCATGACCATGTTAGCTTGAATTAAGTGGGGCTGCTAGGTATACATACCGTTCTGTCGGTGTCAGACATGTTGATGGTCTGGCTGAGTAAAATGAAGATGGGTGCAATATTCCTTAGTCAATTCACGAGACTTTTAATATTACCCTACTCCATGCAGATCACTGCTAAATGTGATTAATTACATAGGTTTTCAGCTGCAGCTGCAGTGCGGCTGAGCGCGGCTGAATTGCGGGGCACAGTAGTCCATTACCGAGTCAGTCTTTGGCATCGTCATGGCAAGATGCAGTACACTATTGAGCTCTGCAGTTGATATTTTATATAATTAAAAAAAGACGAAATTCTTCAAGTCAGTCGAGCCAAAGTATGATTCGATGTCAAGACAGATTCTTTTCCAGGCAGCCTTGCTAGCGCTTTGCACTTTTCTTATATCCCTCGTACCGGACAGAGGGGGTATCATAAATTCTACCACGCCAGAGACGCATGGGAGCATTAAGCACGGAGAAGAGAATGCGAGACATGCAGATGTGACAGACCCAATCGGGTTGTGGCTTAATGGGGTTGCATTTGTTCAAGGGAACTGGACCGACGAGAACATCAAGACCAAGTCATTATCGGCGCTGGTATCTCGGGTTTATATACTGCAGTATGTATCCTTCTTCTCGTGCAGTATAGTGCAATAAACCCTTATATCCTCCTCGAACCCGCTGGAATCCATAATTGGGAAATCCACGAAGCATCAGACAGAATGGGAGGGCGGATATACACCGTAATAAGCCATCTAATCTAGGCGATTCAGACAAACAAACCTCATATCCTCGAAACCCCCAAAAGGTTCATACCCGGCATTATTAACAGCCACATCATCTCCACCAGTTTCTTAGATAGCGCTGGATACACGCTGTGTAGTATCAGAGCAGGTAGTTATTTATTTCAAGTTTCGACCAATCAGCGATCGCCAATTGAGACCCGACAATCGCTACACATTCATTACCTGTATTTTGTGCATATCTACGCATATAAATGCGTTATTCATTCATTAGATAGAAAAATGAGACCCACATATTTTTATATAATTCGCACTTCCTATTGGCTCGCCCCTTGGCTGCATGTAACTTAGACAAAGTTCATCATCAGACATTTCCCCATGATCACGTGCTTTACAGACCGATGAAAAAAGATATGGCATTGATGTCGGGAAACCGGCGCAAACACCGTAGTTCCAAGAGTTAATAAATAGCCTGTGATTATAAAAAATAAAGGAAAAACATACAACAGCAGGGATTCGCTGGTGGTCACCCACCCAACTACTAACCTGCCGGCGTGTGGCTTAAGTACGGCTGAGCGGACTGGAAGCCCTGTTCTCCACACCCTGTGGTCGTATGTACTATATTTTATATAAATAAGGGTTATATAGAAGGGGATTGAAAGAAAACAAAGCTGTTTGGCTTCCAATGAGGAACGAATTAACATTGGGTCATGCTATATCCAGACCAGATATAAACAGCGATGGACTGTCGGACGGATTTCAAACAACCCGGAGTAGAGCTCTAGAAACCACCATAGGCAGTGTAGCCGCGTGTTCGACAAAATTAGCTCTTCAGAATAGCGACTGAACGGTGAATGGAACTGTGGATATATCTGAGGTCAATTGTCGTGTCTACTGAATCTGGATGGCTCTACCGATATCTGCTTTTGTGCTTCTCGTATCCACGATACTGGCCAACATGAATGCGGGTCTCTATTTATGGAAGGTGTTAACTCTTCTTATTCTGTATCATCGTCTTGATGAGCAGGTTTTGTTGGATGGTGAACAACATGCTTCTGTTATCAAGATGGAGAGAACGGCCGAGTCTATGAATGCTAGGCTACGATTTTCTGATGCCAGGGGCAGACTGCTGCTGAAATATGTCGCTAAGAAATTCTAAGATAATAAAACTATTCTGTTTTTCGATTATTGCTTTCTCTTCCCATTTTTCCTCGTAAGATAGGAGAAACATTCTCTTTTCCCTTATCCACCATCAGGTTTGCACCTCTTATTGCAGGACTTTGCTATTCGACTATATTTCTGCAAGTGATGAATAATGCGCTGTGGTAAAGGTGGGTTAGTAGAAGTTGCGTACGTCATCCTAGAAACAAGTGTTGGGGGTGCGTTTATGAGGGCGATGCGTAGTGATGGGTTAGTGATGATGGCTGATGTTGATTATTTTGTCCACCCTGGACATATGGGAGGGGTATGGAGGTTTAATGGATGCTTGTGAATGTACATGGTGTGAGGTTATAGTACAGTAGTATTATATAGTACTATACGTCTTCCATTTGATTCTCCATGTCAGACGCATCGCAATCGCATACTGTTTATGGAAGATCATCTACAGGATCCTACTATAGGCTAATCCGAATCGGGTGGACGGGAGCGATGGAGTGGAGCAGAACTTACAAGACCCACTAGTTACCAAATCTGGTGCGCAGGAACAAAGCTTGGCGTTTAGAGGCATAGTATGATGGCGCTGATTATATCGAATCGAACTTGTATTTCTAATCTCTGTGTGATAGAGTAGACTGACAGGGCTCATGGCAAGATATATAAATCTCTATCATTTCTTCATTTACCGTCAACTTTGAGTAGTTATCAATTCCTTTCTGTGATCATGTTCCTCCCCAAAATCCACGCAGAACGCGACACCAAAGCCCTCCTACAATTCATCAAAGAAAATCCCCTCGGGATTCTCATCACAGGCATAAACTATGCCTCCCAAGACTTCCTCCAATGCACCCATGTTCCATTTGTGCTTGATGCCCCGGAAGGGGATAACCCCCAACTCCGCGCGCATATCGCAAAGCAGAATCCCCAAGCCAAGGCGATGACTGAGAAAGTCGACGGACAGCCACCGGGTATTCTATCCCTTGACCAGGACGTGCTGGTCGTCTTCAACGGCCGACATGATCACTACGTCACACCGAAATACTATACCGAGACGAAGCCAGATTCGGGCAAAGTCGTCCCGACGTGGAACTACGCCGCGGTGCAGGTGTATGGCAAGCTATCGCTATACTACGATTCAAGGACGCCAGAGGCAGGGTCGTTTCTGGCGAAGCAGATGCATGATTTATCCGAGCAGTGTGAGAGGGGGATTATGGGGTTTACGGGTGGAGAGAGACCGGTGCCGTGGAAGGTTGCTGACGCCCCAGAAAAATATATTGAGCTGATGAAGAGGAATATTGTGGGTATTAAGATTGAGATTGGCAAGATTGAGGGCAAGGTTAAAATGAGCCAGGAGATGAGGCCGGGGGATCGGGAGGGGGTGGTTAAAGGGTTTGCAGAGTTGGGAGGGGAGACGGGGGAGTCTATCTCTGCTTTGGTTAAGGAGAAAGGGGAGTTGAAGGATAGGAAGAAAGAGTAGAAGAATATAATTGATATTTCTATCTATATTGATTCTAGAAACCTTCCTGATTAGGGTTAAACTGTCACGTGTGATTATTTGCCACTTTGACCCATCTCCAACTTGACTCAATTTACCAACCAAATCTCAAGACATATTCTACACATGTACAAACCAGCCCCTCCTAGACCAAAAAAGACAGACATTGTACGCTCGCGTAATGGCTGTAAAAGTTGTCGCAGCCGGAGGACAAAGTGTGATGAGCAGAAGCCAACATGCCAGACTTGTATGAGACTAGGCAAGGTCTGTGATTATGGTCAGCCGATCTTTAAATTCCAGGTTATGACAGTGAACGACTCGAAATATAATGCATCAGAAGAGACGAGAAAGCGGGCTAAGGACAGATTCGCTGTCCAAGTCCCCAGCATACGAAATGATATGGTCAGATCATTGCAAACGACTGACAGAAATGTCTTCTATTCCACGTACTGGGAGGATCGCTGTTTACCGGCTTTACATCCGATCTTCCACTCTGCTACTTTATTAACTGCCAGCCACCCTGTGCTCAGTGACGCTATCCTCGCCCTGTCCTCTTGCAACATCGGGCGTCTCCATGCTGAACGCAAAACATCGTCAACCGAACTTATGAGTCCTAGTCTCCTCCACCAAACAAGGAGTCACTTTTACTACTCATCAGCCATCAAGAAACTCACCGCAATGAATTCATTCGACTACCATCATGACCCCACAATCATTCTCACCGTCCTCGTTCTATTCGCCCATCTCGAATCAGCCATGGGTAATTTCCAGGGCTTCTATTGTCATGTACGAGGGATGATGAGTCTTCTCGAGGGAAGGGAAGGAGTTGAAGACGTGACTATCAAGCCCCTTCTCACTGCGTGGATGCAGATTCGCTATGTTGTATGGTGGGCTCGTGTCTACTTCAGCTCGCTGGATATAAACCAGCAGATTCCGTCTATCCCTTTGCCTATCTTGTTGAGGGAAGTTCCTTGTACACTGCATGAGCGACGTGTTCGGGTACTAAGTATCATGTGTGAGTCACATCGGTTGAACTTTAAGGTCGTGCTGCAGCATTTCAGGAATTTGGGACTCGAGGGCAAATATGAGCTTGACGAGGGTTATGCTGATTGCATCTCTCGACTGACCCATGAGGCTGCGTTATTAGATGAGTGGCTGTTGCATCTTCCACCGTCTGAACAGCCAATCTACGGAGATAATGGCACAATCCACTTCCGCTCTCACGACGCGGCGCTCAACTACGCATACTATGTAGTAGCGCGTATTATGCAATGCACCGGTCTCCTCCGACTCCTATGCAGTCAAGATACTCAACCACACGAACAAGAATACCAAGAAGAATCCTGGGCCCACCAACTCCTCCAAACCGTCCAAGGGATCAACATGAAAACCTCTCTTACCAGAAACAGCTACACAATCGGCTTCTCGGGCTTACTCCTGGCAGCCATTCTTCGATGCCAAAATCTCTCTATCGGGCTGGAGATTCAGAAATGGTTACAGACGTTAAAAGACCTACAGCCAACAGAAGAAGGAGCTTTCCCGGTCTATCAGACATTGAGTGTGGTCAAGGTTATCAATCAGCAGAGGATGGTTGGGAGAGATGTGTTTGCTGTGACGCAGCCGGTGGATGATGGGGGTGGGACGCCGAAAGTCACGGCGTATAATAGTCAGACTATTCAGAGTTTGGTGTTTCATGGGAGATGTAACCAGCTTGGATGTCTCTTTGAGGAGTGTATCGCTTTGGATGGCTAGTCTATACTCGATTCGAATTCGCCCGGGGGGGTTAGGGAGGAAGAAGCAGTGATGTGTGGTTTACTTTATACCAGAAAAGCATACTGAGAAGTATGAGCATCTATTTATATATTATACCCTTTGGACTTATTCTGATTAGTCAATATTTATGCTAGTCTTCTATCAATATTGGATGGTAATAGTAGTTTATTTCGAGAAATATCTCTTGTTCTCAAACATACTTCATCCAGAGCTCCACTATTCATATCACTCATCGCGATAGATAATCCCATGCAGCACATCTCTCTCCGAGCTTCGCTCCACCAACTCCCTAAACGCTCCCCGCTGTTCCATCAAAGCGCGCGGGGTCCCAAACTCGACCCCCTTGCCGGCGTCCAGGACGAGAATTTTGTCAAAGTCGGCAATGGTGCTCAGCCGATGGGCGATCACCAGGAGCGTGGACACGTGCGGGAGTTCCTCGCGGATGGATCGCTGGATTAGCTTGTCCGTCTCCATGTCCACGGCGGATGTCGTCTCGTCGAGGACCATTATTTTGGGCTGGGATAGGATTGCGCGGGCGAGGCAGAGAAGCTGTCTCTGGCCTTGGGAGAGGTTGAGTCCGCCTTCGGAGATGGTTGAGGTGAGAGAGGGTGAATATATTGGGGGGCTGGGTGTTTTCTGGCTCAGTATCTGCGGAGGTAGAGAAGCAGGCTTCGTCGTCATTGATCAAGTGGACTCGCTCCAGGGCATCGAGGACTTCGGCATCAGTGTGCTGGCTGAATGGATCGAGGTTCGAACGGATCGTGCCGGAGAATAGGACGGGGTCCTGGGGGATGATCGCCAGCCGGCTGCGTAGATCGTGGAGTTTGATTTTGGAAATGTCAATCCCGTCGATGTGGATGCTGCCGCGTCTTGCTTCTAAGAACCGAAAGAGTGCCAGGGAGAGAGTCGACTTTCCTGCCCCGGTGCGCCCGACAACACCTACTCTCTCGTTCACGGCACTAAAGGTGAGACCATCCAGAACGGGGGGAGATCGGATGCGTAGCTTACGGCGAGGTCCTCAATCTCCAGCCGTCCGCTTGTGGGCCAGGCAGCTGGGGGTAGCAGTCCCCCTTGATCTTCTGTCTCAATGCGGGAATACTCGATGGCGCGCTCTGTGGAATTCATGTTCATCTCTGTATTGGCGTATTGCTTCAGGCTCATCGATATGGCGTTGCTGTACTGCAGGGAAAAGCTGAGGGCGAATCCAGCGAGGGATGCCGTTACTCCAGGGGTATACATCACCAGAGCGGCGGTGGCAGTCGAAAAGGCCACACCGACGACTGAGATTCGAAACCCTAGCCATCGGTTGAAAAGCCACAGGTTCGACCAGGCTCGGGCATGGCGATCAACCTTGACGTGAATGAGTTCGAGGTAGGCACCCACTCTTCCAAATGCCCGGATGGTGGTGAGCCCGGTCAGACACGTCTCAAACTGGTCAGATATTGGGCTTTTGGCCACACTCTCCAGTCGCTTGATTTCTCGTGCTCCTGCAAGATACGTCGAAGAGATCTGTAGACATAGCAACAGCAAGATGAGCGAGAAGACAGCAAGGAGGGGCGAAACGAGGATGCCTGACAATGTGATGCCGAGAACCTGCAACAGTTCATCCGTGACATTGCCGAGATTGACAGCGAGCCGGGAGTCAATCAAATGAAAGTCCATGGTGAATCGGTTGAGAATGCGGCCCAACGGCACCGTGTCGAGCCATCGCAGTGGCGCGCGGAGAACGGTGTAGGTCAACTGGTCGAACAGATTCTTCGACGCCTCGACGGTGCCGCAGAGTAGAAGGTAATATTTCATGGCACCAAAGATGAAGGTAGCAATCGACAGGGCAATGTATACTTCCAGGTAGAAGCTGACGGGATGGTCGGCCTGGCTGACGGTCATGACGCTATCAATACTGTGGGAGACGATGTTAAGATGCTGCTTGGGCTCAAGATGTGCCGACGTCGACTTGGTCCACACATTGACCCACCAAGCCTGGGGAATATGCTGGTTAGAAACGAGTGTTGAGAAAGGAGAAAGAAGAAACTCACCCGGCCAAAGTAGAAGAGAACATAGCTGAGATATCCAGAAATCACCAGCACCCACCATGGAACCCGACCACCCATTCGGAAATACGCCGCCCACATTGAGAGCCTGATCGATCCTTTTCCTCGTGTCTCTTCCTGTGTGAATGCCTTTCGTGAAGCACTTGTTTGATCTACAGACGTCGGTGTTGAACTCACAGCCCCGGATGGCTGTTGACCGAATTCTGCAAATTCATCAAGACAAGGCATCTCTTCTCGCTTCTCCCCATTATCAACCGGCCCGGCATACCCAACGCCCCCATTCTCCAGCACGACGGAATAGTCAGCGTGACCCAAACAAAGGGAAGCATGGTGCGTGGCCAAAATTCGAGTACGTCCGGCGCCCAACGGGCCCACGAGGGCATGGCGATATATATGTTCGCCGGTGTGGGTATCCAATGCACTGAAGATATCGTCCAAAATAAGAACGCCTGCCCGGGAATACAGCGCCCTGGCTAGTGAAATGCGCCATCGCTGACCACCGCTCAAATTGACCCCATCGGCGCCGATTTCAGTCAGGTCCTTGTCTTCAAGCATCTCCAGGTCTTTTTCCAAGGCACAGGCGAACAGGGTCTGCTGATAGCGGGCGGCATTGTAAGGAAGGCCAAACAGGATGTTGTCTTTAACCGTCGCATTCTCTATCCACGGGATCTGCGCCACGTATGCGATGGCACCATCGACGATCCAGCTCTGACCGGGTGGGCTTTGGGGACGTGACAGGGACGTGACGGCTCCGCCGAGTAGATCGCACTCGCCCAGAAGAGAGGCAAGTAGAAGACTTTTGCCTGATCCCGTCTTTCCAGATATGATGCTCAGTCCTTTCCACGAAAAGGTTAGGTTAAGATTTCGGAGGACGAAGCGTTGTGTATTAGACGGCTGTTCTGGATTCGAGGCCCAGGATATCGTGGCATTTTGGAGGCTGATTGTCTCGCCTGGCATCGCGACAGCTTGCCGTTCGGGCGTTGTTGTCAAGTAGGCCTCAATGCGTTCACAGCTGATCTTGGCCTCCAGCCCACTCGATATCATCTCAGGCAGCATGGATAAGGTCACCTCCAAGGATCCAAAGATGGACATGGCTGTGAAGGCTACAGAGGCAGACAAATCTCCGTGCAATACGGAATACGCGCCCAGGGAGACCGTCGACAGCAGCAGGGGGCCAAAGATCCAGAGACAACTCAAGCTGATATTATAGAGAAAGGACCTCCATAACGCTCGCAGCTCAACCTGTCGAGCTGTCAAGATTCGACTTTGGTACTCGCCTTCCATGGCGGACAGCTTGACCTGTCTAATACCGCGCAAGATCTCGGTGACAACCGCCATCTTCTGGTCTCGATGAGACATCAAGGTCTTTTGCGCCCGGGAATAGCGTCGGGCGACGAACATATTGACCGGCATCAGCAACAGGAAGCTACCCAGGCCGCATGCTAGACTCCTCCACCCAATCAACCGGATGAGAAGAGTACAGGCGACGGAGAGCTTCAATACAGACGATGGCAGACGGTATCCGAACGAGGAAAAGTCGGCAATCCGCCGCGAGTCCACCGTCGCCAGGTTGATCACGCTGCGGTTGCTCTTGCTTGTCGATTCACTTTGGCCAGGACTTGGTCGTTTTGTGGGTTCTTTTTTGATGTCTTTCTGGCGCATCGCCTTGGCAAAGATAATGGCCGTCAGTTCCTCATAGACAGGAATCCCGATGCGCGAATAGATGACCCAAAACAGCCATTGTTTAACGGCAGAGGCGAGCAGCAGCTGGCCACCAAACATGAGAATCCATACCGCAGACCCCCAGCCACGGGCACCGCCAGAGTTTGCTTCCAGAGAGCGGAGGATCTGGTAGAGAATCACCTGAGGACAAAAGCTCAGGACGGCATTAAGAAGCGTCAGGGCCAGCTGAAGAACAACTGGACCCTTGTGGGTCAGAATGATTGTCTTCCAAAGCTTCTGCTTTGCTTTGCGATTCGACGCAAACTTTGCGCAAAGGGTTTCGGATCGCAGCGAATACGGTAACGCAGGGAGGTCATCTACTTCAATTCCCTTGTTCTTGCCTGTTCGCTTCAGCAGACCGTCCACCCAGTGGAAGCTGTACCGCGACAACAAAGACACGCTAGATTCTTGGTCTACCACTTTTCCATCCGTGTACACGTCCGGACGGCGCGGGAGTAGGCTGCCAACGACAATGGAGAGCACGGCAATGACACTCTGAGCTATACAGAACCGTATCGATATCGGGGACGGGGATGGTCGAATTCCACTGGAATACGAAAGCGACATCTCCACCCAAGGGACGGTACCAGCGAGAATGCTCGCCCAGGAGATCGATTGAATGAGAGAAAAACGAGTTAGCGGGGATGAAGCGAGGAAAACGACAGCCGCCTGGAAGGAAAGGAGCATCTGGAAAAAGGTCAACAAATTGGCCTGTTTTCATATATCAACACCTGACTTACCCATATGCCTGATAACAACCAGCTTTCAATCATAAAGCCATGGTGGTTGTGTATCGTTGCTATGATGGCCTGAGAAAGACTGACGGCCAGGCCCGCGACAGCCAAAAGGAAGATCACGACCCGGTGCCATCTGTCCGAAAAGGCGGCAAGCGACTCTGCTGTAGCCTGACCATCCCGATCACAGTAGGACGAACATGATTCTGCAAAACTAGACGCATTTGTTGTTCGCTTGGAACGGAGGTGGGAGGCGCAAGATTGGAGGGCCGGCAGTGAGGTGAGGATGGCCAGAAAGAGGCCCGAAGAGCCCACGGCCAAAGCACTGCCCATTCTGTCCACTGACGATCAGTTACCTAGAATGGCCCATGGCAAGAAAAGCAGGGGTTAGATAGATGATCAGGGGGTGAATGGGCTCTGCATGCAGTTGAAGAAGTTGTCCTGCGACTGGATTTGTTCGCAGCGCGCCCCATAAATTGATGCGTGTAAACTTGGCCTCAGCTGAGAGCTCAGCTGAAGGTAATGGAATTCGAGGGATTTGTCATAATATTTCAGCTGAAGCTGAAGATAGTATGTGATTTTCCTATACCCACCGCTTTCCTATCCAAGTTTACTGTAAGGTACCTACCAATGATATTTACTCATCTATAAAAGCAAAAATCTAGTGGGCCAGGCCACAATTGCTACAGATTCCGGTCCTCTCCACTTGCGTGATGCATTTCCACATTAGGAATGATGACCCCGTGCATCTGTCAGTAATTGCAGAGCGTAGCGATGCTTACTATGCTAGGTCAAATCGTCGTTCAATGAGCGAGCAAAAATCGGCTCTCATTGGCCACAGCTCAAGTAATCAGCACGTGATCCCGACTAGCCTATATAGGTTAGTGCCATATGCGTGCTTCGTCATCAGTATCCTAATCACATGATCCTCTCTATTAGTATCTTCATTAATTAATCAAGCATTCAATCAAGCGTTCAATCAAGCAGTTAATATAGATCTATACTCATAGTAGGTGTCAATGGCGTAAGTTCTAGCCCCCTGAATGATTAAGCTATATAGATAAAATATATAGAGACTGAGTTACTTCTTAGGTCCCGTTTAACGCGGAGCAGAGCTCTGCTAATATAACAGTAGTTTAGTAGAGCTATAGTACTCTAGACGGCGAAGACGGTTTTTAAGATCGCCGGTGTTAGCGAATGTCAAGGGCTCTAGGATCTTGACGATTAATGCGCCTTCAGCATGTGTATAATATCTTGTCTATAGTGAACTTGCGTGGAGCGGGATCCAGATTGTGAAGAAGCTGTCTGTCTCTAGTTGAACGGAAGCAGAATGACTACCAGTAGTTGTGGGAGAGGGAAGAAAAGGAGGAGGATGAGAAGGGGCTATTCTGTCTTTTAATAAAGTAAATTCATGAAACTTTGACCCGTCGGCATCTCCCCAGAGGTGTGTTTCTATTTGTAAAGTATGTACTTCGTACTCCGTATGATAATGCTATATAACCTGGTTTATACATGAGTATCATATTTTCTTGCATTTGAAGAACTAGCACATATAACCATAGGGTATGGAAAGCAGGGCTTCCTCTGCTCAGCCATATTTAAGCCAAAATTATGAGTATGGTCAAAACTTAATTGAGCCCTCCGCAGCCCACCATTTTATAGGCGACAGCTTCTAAATCACTGGTGAGTTCAGATGAGTTGGGTGATGCTTTTCACAACTAGGGTGAGCGGGTGAGTGTAAAAACAAAATGTTTTCCTTATAGACATAAATAAGTTCAGGACCTGTTTCTGAAATGACTATAGCTCACTTTATTCTAAAGACATTGCTTGAGATATATCCAAATCGCATTGATATATTGGAACAGATTATGGATACTCCGTGCAAGCGAGGATTCCTGATATATGTGGCCAGCATGGCCATACATTTGTATGTTGTGTACTCTAGGCTACGTTTAATAGAGTACATCACCATCATTTAAAGCGTCCTATTACCTGCTACAGGCCTAGTAGTAGATTCGGTCAACAACAAATTCCAAAGGCAAATAAGGGAAAAAAAAAAAAAAAAAAAAAAGAAGGGGCATAAAAACCACCGGGAAACGTTTTGCTAGGAAATTCAAATCCCTGAGCCTTTATCGCGAAAGAGAACCGCCCGCCTCCTACAACCCAACTCCGTTATGTGACCTGCCACTATAAGTCCTCGAAATGGTGGCCCCATCGCTGTAACTGGCTCACTTGGGAGCTTCACGAGTGACATGCAAGAGTATCCATGGAAAGACATCCTCTATATTTTGGAAGAGTTCCTTGCAAAGCGTCAAGACAGACTTATCCCATGCCAATCTGAGAGAACTGGAGAAAATCTCAAGGGATGCTCAATTACGACATTATGTGAACCAAATGGTGCTCACAGGGTTTGACCAGTGGTTTGAAATTCTTGGAGGGGGATACCAGTGGGGTTCTTATCGCCATCAGTCTGGTCACCTTGTCAACCTCCAAGAACATCCCGCTGTGAAAAGACTACTCAGCATTCTCTGCCAGCTGGTCAACTGCAAGTCATTTGAGATCTTCGCATACCGCACGAGGTTGCGTCTAATAATGACAATTTCCGACCGACGGACTCAATCACAACACTCCTGGACATCGTCGCAAAGGTCAGGCTTCCTGTTACTGCGCTTACGGTTAATTTCATGGGCAATGAAAATAAACACAGACAACAGATTCGATCTCCAGCATCTCTTCGGGGTTCTACGACTATGCAGTCAGCATTTGGATATAAACTAGTGCATACCCATAGATAACTTGGGCATCAAGATTGAGGGGTTTTTCTAGGACGATGAACTGGTCTGTGTAAATTGGGGTCAGCAAGCCACAAATACCCCGCCTAGTTTACACACGAGTGGGTTTGGCCTAGTTAATCCAGTGTGATAACTCTGAGTATATGTGATAATTAATTGATAGCCAGTGATTTTCTGAGTCACATGGACCATGGTGTATCCAATATTAGACCACTGTGCCAGCTCCCTCGGTAGTTCAGTCGATATGATAAACGATGATAGGATCGGAGGACTACGGCTATGCAGTAAGCATCCGTTGACCAGCACATACATGCATTATGCATTATGCACCCAACTTGTCTATTTGAACCTCCTTCACAAACATTGGCTTATTCGTCGGTATCATCCATATCTCAATGTGGAAATGTGTGGAGGCTGCATACCACACTCATGCAATTGACACATTAGCTTTCAAGTACTGTATGACATACGTGTCTCGCTGCCCACTGACGAGGTATAAATACTGTGGCGTAAGACTGCTAGAGAATCATAGGAATTGCAGCCCTTTATACACTACTGTGTGATTAAGCATATATCGTCTTCGACCTTGAACAAAAATGCAGAAAAGGCCAATCAAGTTCACCTTGTGGGTTCCATTCGTATCAGGAGACACACATACCTCTTGCTAACATCAAGCCCTGTTCCTGTAGGGAAGACCCAAGCCCGGATATCAATGGATTCAGGAAAAACCCAGAGTCCTTTTTAAGAGCCCATCCCGTGGGATCTGAGAATACGGGCCTATATCCAGCCCGCCAGCCAGCCTGGGCGAAATTTGTCAAGAGTCAAACCTGGAACAAGGTGCCACCATTTGTTTACACCATGCAGTACTGCGACAAACCCGAACAGAATACTGTCGCCGCCTACATCCTCCAGTACAAGTCAAGCAGCATACAGTATAATGACCCAGCCTACGTGGATATTGGTTCCAGCCCCGTGGCAGACCTCCTCTTCACAGGAGAGCTGTCCGGGTGCTCGGTCATAGTCACTCAACATGGCAGCGACTACCGAGTCTACCATGACGCCCGATACTGCAGCTCGATTCTCTATGATCATGTCGTCATGGCCGTGGATCATTGTGACTACGCCGCAAGCTATGAGGATAGAGTCAAGCGAAAGATCGAAGCTGCCACGGTATGCATGCACTATGTCGAAAGGACCTGGAAGCTCTATGTCCAACTCCTAAACGAGAATAGGGAGAACGATGCCCATCATCCCCCAAATGAGGTCCCCGATTCAAAGAGGGTGTTCAGATATAAGGGGTCTAGCAATTTGATTGTCAGGGATCGTGGGACTGGGTGCACACCGCAGCAACTCCAAAACCAGCGGAACGAACTCTACAATTATCTTCGTCCGATCGCGATCCAGTATCTGGGGGAAAACAAAGTTCATGACGCGGTGGATGGACCTTTTGAGTCCTTCAACGGAGACAAAGGACCAAACATGAATAACCCCTACATTGCTCGAACGGAGACACTGCGAAATGACATAGAGAAGGGGAAGCTAGGAGACATATTGAGGAAAAAGATGGAAGACAGTGCTTTCCGTGTGTGTATGAAGAAGCTGGATGACAGCAAGAGCACCGATGTGACTCTTCTTTGGTGGAAGTTGAAGCAAGTGAAAGGGACTGGACATGTTGTACGTAGTGCTTAGCTAGGCTCCAGGGATCATCACATCGCTAGGGTTTCTGTTTACAAACCCTTCATTGCTATTGTCTCACGGCTAAAACGGCGTTGATTTCGCATTTTCACTCAATCCCTCCAGCACACTCCAGAGCCTGATTTTCGTTGCATGCTGCATGAGAGTCATGACTTTCAAAAAGTGCAAGAAGGCTACCAAGGTCTCAAACAGTGATAAGACACTTAATAATTACTTGAGTGTTATATTTCTCCCCAACTAAGAGACCGGTACGACCATAGGGTGTGGAAAACAGGGCTTCCCGTCCGCTCAGCCGTACTTAAGCCACATTGAATGTGGGCAACAGTTCAGTGAGTGTCTCTAAAAGGTGTGAGGTGGTGTGATCTCTTAACACTCGCATAACTAGCATGGGTGCTTTATAGAGGGGTGTGATATTATATGGTCACTCACATCAGGGTGTGAAACTATCCAGCACTCAAGGCTGCTGCCCTGGCTTCAATATATATGCACGCAACAATTTTTCATCATGATGGCAATGAAAGCTGGAGCACCTTCGACGCAAAGTTGAAACTTTTATTGGTCAGAATGCCCAACTCCGAACAGCACGAACAGGCAGCACATGTCTTTGAAGAAATTTTCCTTGATGCTGTCTAGGAAATAGGAATGAAGCGCAGCTTGAAGAAGACGGGGAGCAGGGCTTGTTGAACAACCCAGCAACATTTGTTGACCCAAGTTTTGGATGTGTCCCCCCTTTGAAGGTATAAATGAATACATTGTGTGTTGCATGTACCCTCTATGAGCTACACCTGTAGAAGAGTAGTAGTACTAGTATGAAAGGCATTACGCTGCAGACCATCCCGGAATCTTCGCAAACCACCGTGCCTTGTATATACCGCTAGGAACGGGGATTTTCTCCACACCACCATCCGTGTCAAGGATTCGCACATCATTACCAAAGTACTGCCACCACTTGGACTGAACATACATGACCTCATCATTCCCATTTATACTGATGGATTTGATATCCGATCGTGGAAGACTCGCCGGCCTACTCACTGGCTCGAATCCTTTCAGACGCCGGTCCACCTCAGAAGCATTAAGAAAGGTTTGTGATTCGATATCAAATCCAAAAACGTCCAAATCAGTAGTGATGAGCATTTTCCGTGTGTTGGGGATTCCAGCTAGATCGTGCGGCCCATCCCAATATTCATATGCTGGCCACTCGGCTTTCAATTTCTTCGGAACAGAAACGTTATACTCCTTGAATTGCTTATCATCGAGAACATTCCTCCGGCAAAAATCCGGTTTGAATTTGTATCCGCGTAGGAGGCCCTGACTGCGCCCCTCATTCCCTGCAGGAGATTTGTCGTTACCAACTGCCCACAGTTGCTTAGAAGTCTGATCCCAGAGCAGGCCATGGACAGCGGGAAAGCCGTGAATAGTCTGGACAGGACGAGGATCAGGCTCATCGAACATTGGCTTCGAGATATTCAGATCGTAGATCTTGATGCCGTCCAAGGGGGTCTTTCCCGTAGTGGCCACAGCAACAAAATCATCCGGCAATAGCTCCAGGGTGTGGGTGTCGCGTACACAAATAGCAAAATCAATGTGCTGGTCCAGTACTGGGTTGTCGGGGGCGTAGTTGAGGATGATTGCGGCATAGCCGACGACGGCGAGGATCTTGGTCCCGTTTGCTGCCCATTTAACCTCCGTCACAGAGGAGCCACTTGTAATGCACGATTTGACTCCATCAGGGAGATAACTGGTCTTGTGTACATTGGATTGACACCATCTCCATTCAACGTTGCCTGAGGGGCCTTGGACCTCAATACGGCCCTGTGAATAACCATAACCGCGAATTCCGAGAATCATCCGACGGGAGGTGGAATCCCCATCCAGTTGTAAAGCATGCTGGTGGTATACATTCAATGAGAATGATAGGGATACAACAATCAATAGGAAGCAGAAGTGTAGATGTATCGGGTTAAAATACATGGTCAAGAAGCTGATTGTGGTATGGTGAAACGAATGGGAATGAACGGCTAGTAGCAGTGATGATTTGGGGCACAGAAAAGAAGGCATTCATTCCGGTTTGAGTTTACACGATGACTTGTTCATTCCAGTCCCCACTGGATAGTTCCACCCCGCCACTTCTTGTTCAGCTCAGCCAAAAACCAAAGTGGGTCGGAAACATTGGTGATATTGGTGCTGCCGCTACTGGAACAAGTGATGGGTTGGAGTAAAAATGAAGAAACAAGCGAAAGTCTCCACATCACAACTGCTCAGTACTTCCATATCTTCATCCTTTGGTTGCGCGTTCATGGCCTGCACGTTGTTCAGAATCAGGAACGGTTGCTGGTGCCCTGGTCATCCGCCGGTTCTGCCAACCTCGGCCTCTCTAGTTTTCTATGGAGTACTTCTCCCGAACACCACGCAAACCCCGCCGAACATGACCATGGCTGCATGGGATCCACAAAACGACAGCGCATCTTGGTCAATGCACTTCTCTTGCACTTCCGAAACAGGCATTTATTGGTTCACCATCGTATTAACCAATAATAGTAGCGGCCAAAGGCACTCAACACTGTCGGATATGTACACTGTTCCTCCATCCATTTAAGGTTAAGATCACAAACATGCATAGAAGAGTGGAGAGACTCTGGTGGCGCTGCTGAGGATGCACTTATTTCCTTCGCCGTTATTAGTCTGGTCGCTTGATGGATCACATCGCTTGCGTAATTGCGCGAGACTGGGCCCGATTTTCTATAGGTTAGAAGTGCTGATTGAGTGATTCCAAATGCCAGTCAAATGCCGAATCACAGTTAATAGTACTGCATATCATGGCTTCAGCTGAGCTGATCGGGGTCTTTCTTATAAGTAGGATTCAATTATAAGTATGATCTGGATCCGCAGGAGTCTGAGAGAATTAAAATAGACCATCCGCGAGTGTCTTTGTTATTCCTATTGCCATTGAATTATTTATTGCCAAGTCGCGTATCCGCAACCATGTCGACAACCCAGCCCGATAAAAGCGTGCTATTTACCAAGGTCGGTGGTGGCAAAGAGAAGAAGCCGCTGTTCATGATCAAACTTCCAGACAACAAAATTGAAACGGAAACATTAAAAGAGCTTCAAGCTCTGATCAGGGACAATGACAAAACAAAGGAATAGTCAGTGCTCGATATTTGTGAAATGATGTTATATGACACTGATTGGTGTTAAGCTCGAAGCTGTCCTTCGCTAATGCGGACGGCGCTGTTGTCGACAATACATGGAAGATAAAGGATTACCTGGAGGAAGTGAAAGTATGTGTCGTCTCAGAGGAATAGGAAGTAAGACCGTGTGAACTCATGTCCCATACACAGATTCACAAGCCAGAAAAGAAAGAGGATAACACACAAGAACCAGAGTCCAAAATCTTGAAGGCCTACTTGAAGCGAAGTTCGGAGTGGAGGAAGGTGCAAGACAGTGACATACCACCAAAACCGGAGCTTGAGTTGCCGGTAAGCGAGTTGCAACACTGAATCTGACCGGAATATCATATTCATCGGAGAGCCTGCCAACGATGACTGACCGATCCTAGAACACCCCGGATTATATAAAACCTGACAAGGCTCCCGAATTGAAATCGGGCATCAACAAGGCCGACTGGAAAGCGAAAGTCCCCATCAAGTGTGTATTATTGCCCTTGGATTGCAGTGACATGTGTCACTAAGATGAACACACAGGGATCCCCAGGAGCTGCTTCAGAAAGACTGGCAAGTAGTGACCGTCAACAATGCGCTATGCTATGGTCTTTCGGTCCTCCTTCAAGAAGTAGGAAACGGCAAAACGACGCCCATTGGTTTGATTCGGGCTCCCTACCCAGGTGAGAAGGTCTCCCTTTTTGGGTGAAGATGAGCTAAATGCCTCCCTTGTCCATAGCTTTTCGTTTGAAAAGTCGGCGATTGTTTGATGCAGAGGATGAGACCGAGGTAAGGAATAACTACTACTTTATATTAGCCTGGTATTTAACATGCCTGACTGGCATATAGCCCACCGTTCGGGTCCCCGATTTCATTGTTGACGATCAGTCGTATGTTTCGATCTTCGAGACAAAGACGCACTTTCAATCCTCACTTTCGAAGTCAGCCATCAACACGGCAGATATCTCAGCTTCAGCGTTAGTCTTATCTATGGCCTTGGTCTATACAAAACCTTCCTAATCCAAATCCAGTGGATTTCCCGCGTTCGGTGGTGTATTGGGTGTTAGCGGAGGGGTTAAATTCCAGCATTCATCTCAAGAAGGAAAAGACATGTCCCACGAGTCGAGCCAGATGAACATCGCCTACCATGTTTGTGCCACCCTTCCCATTTTCTACCATCTCTGACTGTTTTTGAAGTTCCCCCGTGTCACCCTGCGATTGGATGAGTATAGCCTCGAGTTAACGAAGGACTGTCACGAAGAGCTTAAAAAAGCCGGTAAACTAGGCACTGCAGATACATTTGTTGAGAAATTCGGTCAGAAATTCCCAAATATTCCTCTGTTGGATTGGTGGCTGATTTGGCTGGTTTGTTCCAGGTGAATACTTCAGCACCCAGGTTCAACTGGGTGGAAGGCTCTGGGCCTCGGAAGAATTTGATTCGAAGAGCCAATCCAGTGCAAGCGACGTGAAATGGTCTCTAAAGACCCAGGCTGCAGCGTCCTTTAAAGTAGCCCCCGGTGGACCCGGAGGCTCCGGAAGTGTTGGCTATGGACATGCCGAAGGAAAGACCCAGTCCAAGACCAACAGCCAGCTTGATAAATCCCTGCAATGGCAAGCAAACGGGGGAAATACACTGTTGTGTAACAAGTAAGCCATCTCTCAAGCGCCTCTTGTTTTATATTCGACAGATACGCTGACTCTTCCAAGCCCACCAGAATGGTGCCCGACAGTGGCTTCGCATCATAACTGGAGAATCATCAATGTAAGAACGATGAGCCCTCAATAACCCGGACTATCTGACTTGATGAATTCTCGCAGAGGGCCGGCAACCGTCACATCCTGAATGTCATTGCAAGGCTTGAGAATCCTAAAGGAGTAAAAGATGAGGTGGCAAAACTTACCACCAATAAGTTCAAGGATCCTGCACTCCCACATAATACACAGCCTATCACGCCCAAGCGACAAGGTCGAATGTTTTACTTGCGTCGTTCTCCCAAGGGTAGTTGGAATTGGGAGAAGTACCTCACGGCCTATCAGGAAGGGGCTTCTGAGTGGACCAAACGTGAGATGGCCCTCTTTCATGAACGAACGTTTTGCAGAACTGATTCCATTTTTCATTTAGAACACATTATCGACCTGAAGGAAACAGCCGGAAATATTCCTGACGAGAGTGGGACGGCCATGATACATAGTGAATTGGAAGATTGCCATCAATATGGCTGCTACCTTGAATTCCAGTCGAAGCAACAAGATCAACTAAATGGTGTGACCACGGTATGTTATTTCCTTAGCTCTTCGTATCAGCTTCTCCGTGTGCTGACACTATCAGATTACGTACGATGAACCATACGTACTTAAAAATCCATCCACGGAGCTCTACTTTGTCATGAAAAACAAAGACGGCGGTGAAAATATCCTAGTTGCAACACCTGAGCTTCCAGAAGCTGGTTACTGGTTCCTTCGAGGACGTGATGGTACCAATCGCGGACCTGTTGAGCAGAACGCTCAGGTTACTCTGCGATGGTGCAATGATAAAGAAGATGCTGTTCGGGATGATAACAATTCTCTGATTTTGAACATTTTCTATGAATCTCATTGGAGTGGACTACTAAAGGGTTCTAAAAAGTCGGGCAAGGTCGAAGAGTTGAATCTCACAATGATGTACAAGGATATCTACGAGGGCAAGGTTCCGGCTTAGAGAGCCTAATGCCTTGCAAGGAGAAAGTTTGACAGAGATATAACATCTCTATCACGCAAGCCCAATTCAACATTGTCTCGGATAGAGTATAGTCGAGGTAGGAAGATGCGAGAGAAGGCTTCGGATGGCACTATCGAGAGAGAGGACTGGAATATATCATAGAGAAGTACACTGGAGTCCGAGTGCTCACAATCTTCACGAAATCTTTCACTTCGCAATACACGCCCTCTGATTGAACTCGTCTTCTCTAATCCCAAACTCTCTACTTCAAATGGCCTTTTCAACAGAGAATGCGTAGTATACAGCCACGCGTAAATGCAGTGATAAAAGGGATGAAACCCGGTTTGGAACCTAAACAGTTGGTCATATTTAGATGGCACCGCGCAGATGCGGGGGAGGACAAAAAATTCTTATCATATTCCCCTGACAGATCACTTTGCACATATCCCTCCTTTGAGCATGCATCTACCATGATAAAGCCTCAAGAGCGATTCTTCTCCAAGGGCCAGTGCTACTTTGGCTCGAGTCAAGACGCTACCACCGAAACTCACTGCAATGTCTGGGACTGCGATCAACTGCGGATGATCAAGGTCAAAGGAACTGCCAGACTGTTTCCACCAGATGAGGGTGTAGAGGTCCCCATTCTGGCGCAATTTGCCGATTGCCTGTCACCGGATGTCCGCGCGATTACAGTTGATGATGGTGGGCTCCTTACTGGCGTCTCAACCGATCCAGAAGAGGATGATACTCTACATGTTGCATATCTTCCCTTATCAATAGTTGGTGCCGATTGCCATACGGTTCAGTATTCCAAACTCCAAGAGCTCGATCGTCTTGGACCAGGTATGGACCTCTCATCATATGAAGATGAATCTGGAATTTTTCAAAAGGTTTCCTTCAAATTCCATATCTTGGAAAAACCTCTGAGACTGCAGATGGCCTGGGATGAACTCCAGCTTCTCAAAAGGCTGCCCCCGCATCCCAACATAGTGCCATTCGATCGTGTTGTCTTTGCAGAGTCTCGGGTGATTGGATTTACAACAAAGTACATCCCAGGCGGAACTCTTGATGACCCAAAGATCCCTTTCCGATTTGAGTGACTGCAACAGCTTACACAACTCGTGGATTTCCTAAACCTGGGACTGGGAATCATGCATCAAGACATTGCACCCCGGAATCTACTTATCGATCCTGACACAAACAAGATTCTTCTCTTTGACTTCAATTGGGTTGCACAAGGGGAAAAACACTTGTTGGATGGTCGAGATGATGTGGCTGGCGTTGTATTCACATTATATGAACTCATCACGAACAATACACACTTCACAAGTATCGCCCACTGGGATCGAAACATCGACATGGTGCACAAAATGCCGGAATGGACCTGCAATCGTGAACTGGACATTGATGACTCAACATTCCGCAACTTTCTGAATGAATGGGTAGCCATGCGCAGATCTGATGTCGAGGGGGACATGGAACGATATCTCAATGCACTCAACCAGCTCACATGACCAGTCCGGCCAACCCCGCCTGACTACGATGTCCCTTTTGAGATGGCAACCACCTTGGATGGAGAGAAACTTTGGAGAACAGGCACACGGTTTAGACGCACTGCCATTGAGAATGGGCAGTTTGTCTTTCGCTGGGAAAGACCACCGCAGAGCAGGTTGTTGAAGGAGGCCACAAATGAAACGCAATAGACGACGTTGAGACAGCGTTTAGTTACACTCAATAATAACCATAGTTAGATGCCTTTGCTGCTACTTAGTAAAATATGGTCCTGGAGGTGGTAAAGCACATATATATCAACAGCAATGGATGTTGCCACCGTTTTCTTCCTAATGTACTTTCATCTAGTAACCGCTGCAGAAAAGACAGTGGATAAAACAGTGTATATGGTGAATCTATATCCTAGACTTGGTTGCCCTGCTTATTCTCCTCTTTGCCCACAAACCCCTCGAGTGCTGGGTCATAGTCCTTGTCTACACCACAATTAGTATGTGAACTGACTTCTAACTTGATTCACCAAACTTACAGTTCTCATAATATGTAACACCTGCTTTCTTCAACGCCTCGTTATGTTCGATCCCCGGATTCTCATCAGAGACTCGTTCATAGACACGGTGGCTTTCCTCACTCCCCTACAAAACCCATACCCCAGTACCTTCTGTCCATCCCAGTACAGTGGCTGGAACGCTATCGACAGGTCGAAACCCGGGAGCATTGTTCAGCAGCCAGTGCAGGGCATCTTTGTTGTCACTTGCAAAAGCTTCCTGTAAAGCGGTTGCTGAGTCTTGGATGCGCTGGTATAGGGCGGCTGCATCGGGGGGAAAGGTGCTAGTGTCGGTTTGTTGGTTTTCAGTCATTTTATCAAAAAGTCTGGGTTGTTGGTTTAGTTAAAAAGTATAGTTCTTGATGAATGTTGGAATGAACGGGAAAAGAGGAGTAGATGCATACATATATAGTCGTGCTCCGAACTGACAAAGAAACTGACGAGGCTATGGGGGCTGATGTGACGCCGTTAGACGCCGCGAATTCCTATCAAGACCGATCCTGACTCCTTTGGGATCGAACAGCCTACTGATCTTCATCAATCTTGGGGGCGGCGTTTATCTCAACACTGTGATTGAGCCAGGACAACAGTTCTCCATCATCTTTACAACACCCTAGGTGAAATTTTGTTGTAATTAAACTTGGCTAGCATGCAAACAGTATTATAACCTTCAGATCTCTTCACAACAGAACGTATCTCACGAATAGAACTTCATTTGGGAAGAGAAGAGTACTCTAGCTGCTCCGGCCGAGTTTTATGCCATTGAGGGCGCCGATCGTGTTGGTGGTGTGCGCATATCCTGGCTCGCCCTGCGTGGGCAAGTTGAAGTACGCGTAGAAATTGGGCTTCCCGACGGTTGATCCAATAATGGCCAGGCCATAAGCACTTGCAATGGTGCCAATGGCTACGAAGACCACGACCCAAAAATTGTAGGCATTCACAACGATTTTGTGAAGCATGGTCCAATAGAAAGACCGGGTATTGTTAAATAGATTCAGAAGAGCCCGGTGGATTGATTTAGAGAAGAAATTGCAGTAGCAGAGGTAAGTCGTTAGCAGCCATATTTATGTAGATGCGTATCATAAGCCAGCTATTGAGTTTTGCTCCAATTTTAAGATTTCTCCAGGCCAGGAAGATGTGGGGATTCTGCAGTACGAATATGCGGGGAAACGGCCCGTTATGTGCATGTCCACCGGACCCCGAGTATGCCAATCACCACTCAATTAGGCATCCTCAGTTGGACTTGGATAGCAACTGCGCAGGCAACACTATAGAAGCTTTTCTCGACTTCATAAATATCATATATATGGAAGCTCCGGTGGACAACATCACCGGCGGCCAAGTGCGGGGATTCGTTTTTGTGAGTTTTTGCAGCCCATGGGGGGATTTAAGCAGGGATATTCCTTAGTACATGGCTGGTCAACAGGAATTACTTCGCCCCAAGATGGCTGACCCAGACAATATCTTCCTCCCTTCACTCAAGAAGCTGAGAGAGCTCAACGTCAATGCAATTTGTCCCGAGGTCGCTTGGATATGGGGTCCGGACGACGAGGTATGCAAAAGCCCAGATCTTTTCTCTAATCTCTCCAGAAGCTGACTTCTATTGCGTTTCATCCTTGGGCAGATTGGCCGGCTAAATCTTCTGACTGAGAAGCTTATCAGTAAAGTAGTCAAAGAAGAAGTTCAGAGTGGATGCGTTGTTTCGCTCAAGTATGTTATCACAGAAATGCATTGCTCCCTACAGTTTGTTCGAATGACAAGATTTAACACCGTTTTCAGTTGGAACATGGAGCTTCCTGCTCACCCAAACTTCGATCGTGCACCATGCAAGCTCAAGATTCTGCCAAACCCCTCCAGTGATTGTATTTTCGATGACACTCTTGAGATGAACATCCAATCTGGAAGTCAGTGGGATGGGTTTCGCCACTTTGGCCATCTTACCCACGGATTTCTCTACAATAACCTGTCCCCGAAGGATGTGATGCTTACCGATCGGTGTGGGATGCATGTTGTCTCCCGTCGCGGTATAGTAGGTCGCGGCGTGTTGCTTGACTACTATCGCTATGCGCAAAAGTTCCACAAACCGTATGATCCCTTGACCAGCCACGCGATCACCTTGAATGAGCTTCTTTCCTGCGCGAGCTATCAAGGCACCCGATTTCAAAAGGGTGACATCTTGATCATCCGAAGTGGTTACGTGTCGCGATACCATCAGCTGCAGAAGTCAGACCCCGCGCAACTTGAGAGGTCTGCCGCCTCCAATCCTACATTGGCTGGAGTTGAACAGTCGGAAGAAATGAAGACATGGCTCCATGACTCGTGGGTTTTCCCCTTTCCTCTCCAGCTTCAGTTCTCCTTTACTCTATCACAATGCTTTATCTCGGAAGAGGTATATACTGATATCCAAGTGATTGATTAGTTATTTTGCTGCAGTCGCAGGCGACGCTCCCTCCTTTGAAGTATGGCCCTCTTCCCAAAGCTGGTATCTGCACGAGTATCTTCTTGCCTGCTGGGGAGTTATGATCGGCGAAATGTTTGACCTAGAGGTAAGCGTGCACCTCCATCCATTATTTTCTTTCAGTATTCATTAAAGATTTCAGGCTCTGTCAGTTCAATGTGAGCAGAAAAATAAGTATTCATTCATGTTTACAAGCGCACCGATCAATAGTACAGGTAGGTCTTAATGTTGCCCTTCTGTTCTGAGATACTCACACACTGTCCTTTGCAGGTGGTGTCGCAAGCCTAGGCAATGCACTTGCGATTCTTTGATCTTCATAATGATTCTTGTGGCAAATGGATAAATTCTTTAAAAAATACATGTACTCAAGTCTATTAAAGTATGCAAACACTATTTAGTGTTGACTGAATCAATAGCCCACTGCAATTTATTCAAATATCGTATGCCATATTCTGGCTGGCTGAATGGCACTGGCAGTGTGAACTTATCTAAAGTCACATTGGCTATCATGATATTCATCATTACTGTATGTATATCTCTGGAGTGGGAGTGTCCAGGCTTTTCACAGTATCCCCACATCTTTAGTCCTCTTTTTAATGAATCATTTCCAAGTTGAAAGTGAATATGTAATATGGTATCTAAATAGCCTCTACCTGTGCCACCTCAGTCTTGCGTGTTAGTAAGCGCAGGCAAATGATAGTTAGGTCAAGTCTGTGGATTACATAAGGTGCAGGCGGATAACTAGTTACGTTAAGACGGGAACGAACTCGGGGAACCGCGCCTGCGTTGACAACCGGAACAGACATTCTGCTTCACGCATCACGTTCCATCTTTGCGATATGCAAGATTCTAATACTCCAGGGTCCGGAGTATCCTTACCTGAAGTGCAAGATCAGGGCATTTCACGCACAAGACATGCGCAACCCAAATCGCTAGGCAGCCGTCGACATGCCTGTGATCGCTGTCGTAGGCAGAAATTAAAGGTAGAGACACCCGATAGAATATTCTAAGGATAACTGGTTCATGACAGATTTCCTTCCAGTGTGATGTTGAAAAGCCATGCTCTCTATGCGTCCGGTCTGGCTTTCTCTGCGAGACAACATCAACTCCGTTGCGGTACGTCGTTTGCCATAGACCATGTAAAGAAAATACTGATTGATGCATTGTAGAAAGCCTAGGAGATCTGCAAAAAGTATGGATAGGCGGCGCAGAAGCGTACAACACATGCTGTCCGATATGCCCGCAACCTCAAGGTCAAGTCCTCGAACTCTCGATACTCCTCGAGGGTCGTTGAATAGGGCTCGGACAGATATCCCCTCGGACACTGGCAAGCAGCCTGAGCCTCCCCAGCAGCCACATAGATATGCCCAAGCATCTGCAGTGGAATTGACCGATGAGGTATTTTGCTGTTTTCTGTCCGAAACCCCTTTGATGCTAACCTATGCTAGCTTTTTTCATCTGCACGATCAGGGATCGGCCATGTCACCTACAACACGCAGCAATACTTCCGCCCTTCCCGGTGGGACCTTCCTCCATAGTCGCATCTCAGGCGACCGGGAAGAAGACGGAAAGACTAGCCTTTCTTCATACTTTCCTGGTCTAGTTCTTCCATCCCGCCCAGTCTGTGACTTCCTGCTTCAGTCTTACTGGAGATCCGTGCATTGGTTCATGATGCTTTTCTATAAGCCTTCTTTCGAACGCGAGTATAGGCAAATCATTGGTGATCAACACATAACTGCTCGGCAGCGGGGCACAGCAGTGTTGATTCTGATGGTCCTTGCCATAGGGGCCAGGTATGCCCTGGACGACTCGGAAGTTGGCATATCCAAGGAAGAACTATCCTCACTCCAGAGGGATATGCTCAACCAGATTCGATTGCACTATTTCGATGTTTTGGACACTGGGGCCGTAGAATGCGTTCAATTATGCATTTTGCTGAGCACCTATTACCTCTACAATGGTAAGCCGAACCTGGCTTTACCTATACTTGGTGCGGGGATCCACAGTGCGCAGGCACAGGGCCTATATAAGGAGAGTCTTTGGGGCCCCGCAACTGAGATTGTTCTTGAAGTCCGCAAGCGAACCTGGTGGGCTCTATATGTCCTCGACAGGTGCCTAAAAGACCAGTTCTTGGCCATCATACTCTAGCTAATCATCTGTCAGGTTCGCTTCAATCACCTACGGCCGGCCATCCTCGATTAATGACAACTATTGCGATGTGAGCATGCCACGAGATATGGATGACATCTTGACTGTGCATCCATTGCTGAATGCTATTGAGAAGAGCCCTGCAAGCCATTCTCCAGCCCCGGTCACACTGGGTTCATACCAGCGGTACAAATTCCATCTATACTCCATTGCAGCCCCGATCATTGGCAATATTCATAATGTGCATGTCTCTGGTTCAGAAACTGCAATGAACCAAGCTGCAGAAATCAATAGCAAGCTGGTGGACTGGTTTGACCAACTACCCGTGGAGTTAAGGCTGGAGCACAATGTCGATTTGGACATGGGAAGTTTGACAAGCGCCGAGGCTGAGGTCTGCCAGCTATTTCAACTGCAGGCACTGGCCCTTCAGCTAGCCTATGATAACATCCAAATCATTCTACACCGCCCGTTTATTCGATGTACTCGCCGCTTACTCACATCTTCTGGCTCAAGTAAGTCCGACGCGCGCCCAACAAGTTTTGAACAATGCAAGCACTGTGCCCGCCGCACCTGCAGCATACTGCCACGATATGCAAAACTCCTCTATGTTGCCCAGACCACTCATGCAGCGTCATACATCGCTATACAAAATTTTACTGCAGGTGTCACTATGGCAATGGTGGCGCTGTCTGACCCTGGCTCAGAACAATCTTACGATGCCAAAAGAGGTGTCGCGAATTCAATAACGTTGCAACAAACACTCGCTGCATCATCTATAGTTCCATCGCAGACGGTCAGAGTCCTCGAAGGGCTGTTCCAGCTAATATTCAAGCATGAAATGCAGTCATTGTTAGGGAATCCGCCTCTAGAATTGAACAGTCCCAGCCTGATGGGCGGACCTCCAAACCAAGCACGTGCGCCCGAGCAGTCTCAACCGTCTGACAGTATGCATTTTCCTATGATCCGTCGAGTTAATCAAACACTCTCGCATGGAGGCCAGGGAGACTCAGAGCAGCTATCAAACGTCGCTGAACCCGAACAAAGATCCCAATTTCCCCTCGGCGATCATGCAGCGATGAACCCTAATCTTGCCCAGGATGTTTCCGGTTTATCATTTTATTCGGGGATTGATCATGCACTCGAGTCGGTGCAGCAAGGTATGTCTCTCTTAAAACGCCCTTGATATTGATTCTTTTGCAATTCGTTATATGTGCGAGTGTACCAATGCATATAGCTCTGTTACTGATCACTGTGACCTATAGTACTATGGGAGAATTGCGATCCCGTGGTGAATCCAGAAGCTTATGTCCCGGGAACTTCGGGCCTGCAGCCTGATATGTGCGGACAACCGATGCCATTCGTGGGCAATATCGCAGAAGAAACCAATCGCCTTCCCCAGCCGAATCCGCTGCCTTCAATGGATGACTCTGCAAGCCACGATTTGAATACCCTGAATAACTCCTTCCTAGGTCAGAGCTGGCTCTGGAACCAGCCGGACTTTGACAGTCTGCGAAAACAGTAAAGTACGCTTCTATAATCCAATCACTCCGTTTCTGGCTTAACGGAGGAAAAAAAAAGAAAATACTTGGTGTTTTTGATTAATGGACAATATATTTCCCGGAAACTCGGGGAATGATAATAAATACACATGAATGAAATCTCCGAAATGAACGAATTCCAACACAAGCAATGGTCTTCATGGATCCCGAGGAGAGTATTTAACTTTGGCGACAACGAAACGCTCAAGACAGAAAAGAAAGCCCAAAGTATTAGTTCAACGAATGAATTGGTCCACATAATCAGCGCCAAGCCCAACCTCCTCGTAATGGGCTTTTGCGCTGGCTAGCTTTGAGAAAACATCCTCTACTCCTAAAGGAACACCCTGAGGGTCGACATAGATGTACGCTCCAGTGACGTGGAACAAAGTGATCATTTCTTCCACGCCGTCTGGCACCTCGAGCGTGTGAATATCACCCGGGGGCTCAAAAGCATGGCTCCCCTCAGTTGCCCACCAATCGTGCTCAAGATAATGCCACTTGCCGCGGAGGACTGTGGCGTGAACAGGTCCACAGTGACGGTGGCGCGACAAAATACCAGAACGACGCACACGGATGAGGTTGACAAAATAGCCCTGTGTGACATTAAAAAGGATGGGTCGAAACCAGACATCCGGGCCTTGGGGAACCCAGAGTCTCTCGTCGAAGTCCAGATTTACAATGTTAGGGACCACGAGGTCCTCAGGAACGTTGGGTAGAGGCTTCCCCTGGTAGGGGATAGCCTCCGGCTTGGGTCGATGGTCGGCTGAGGCAGAAGTCATCGTGAAATTTATACCGAAAGTAGGTGACGAAGCAGACGAGTATCTTGCATGTTGAAATTGGATTTGTGAACGCGACAATGATTACCTATCTGTCAAAATGGTCCCTTATATACTCTACAATCATCTCAAGCCAGATGCCACATTGCGCCAATCAGGAAGAAGGTATATTGCAACCCGGTAATCGGAGGCACGCCGGTCTATCTGTATTTCTCGGCCATTTTAGTCCGGTGGATGTTCAAGGCCCCACATTTACCTTTCCGAGTCCGGTGGACGTCCGTCCGTTTTGGTTAAAGGTTCATAAGTCTCTTTGATTAAGGTATTAGGTAAGCGCGCTGGACCAACGAGTCTATAGTAAATCGCCCTTTTTAAGTCTTCAATATCTCAACAACAAAGCTTCTACTTGGACTGAGATTTCAAATAACACAGTACAGTATGTATTCATGATACATAATGAGCGCTCAGGCTATTGGAATGCCCATGTGGCCAGTTGATATATTTATCTTCGGATATCCTACATTCGAGCATAGTGAACAAAATGCAAGTCCCTACGAGTTAGAAGCATATACTGTAGACCTGTCCTTTTAAGTACATCTTACTTACAGACCTCCATATTCAAAAGTTGTGATTATAATGGAGTTCTAAAACGGGCGATTTAGTAAGTGGTTTTCATGGTGGAATCAATGGTGTTCCTGAGAGGAATTAAAGTAATCAGGGAAATTGGAATATGTCCTAGTCTATGATATACTTGTACGCCTCATCACAACTTCTATCACTCATAACATACATATTCACTGCGAGATGTGCATAATTCAGATATTGAGTTTTCCAATTTTAAGCTTCCTCCGGATTCTTTCAGTAAGTTTGAAATTACGCGCGGGGTAGGTCTGGGGATTTCGACGTAGGGTTCTGCGGGGATAAGTCCCCTGCGCATGTCCATGGGAGATGGAGTATGGCGATTTCTACCCACCAGGGACTCTGTGTCATGCTCAGACTAGATCTTGGTCCGAGGTTCGCCCGCAATCGCAAATAATGTTCCCCGGACTGCATAAACGGACATATAAGCACTGGATCAAGGGACCAGCCGAATAGATTCTCAGTCTTCCATTGATTCTGTTCAGGTCTGCATCTCTAGCTAGGTTTCCTCTGCGGAGGTTGATCTTACAAAAGAACGTTCCGGTGGATATCCACCGGGAAAACGAAAGTCGCATCATCAATCACTACCCTCTGGCGATAGCGCAAGCAAGGCAAACGACAGCCCGGCGGACTCTCTTGAAGCACCTATCAAAGTTGACATGCAGACCTTTGGACTGCATTCAATAATAAATAAGGGCAAGCGAACCTTGCTACGACATTCAGGATTTCTCGCCTACTCTTCGTTCATTGTTATTCGATCCTCAGTATATCTTCTCAGTCCTTTTCTCACAACATGCATCACTTGCCCACTGACAAACTATTCTCGCTGCAAGGAAAGACAGTCATCTGCACAGGAGCTACAGGTGGCATTGGTCAAACCCTGTGTAAATCCCTTGCAACTGCAGGTGCCGACATTGTCTCTATTCAGATTACCAACGATGACCATGGCGAAAGCTTGTCAAGATCCATCTCAGATCTTGGCCGAAAGCTTTGGACGTTTGAGTGCAATCTGACCGATCCATCTTCAATTCGTTCAACCTTCCAAGCTATTTGGTTAGCAGGAATCACGCCTTCCATCCTTTTGAACTGTGCCGGTGTCAATAGAAGAGGCCCAATCACAGAAGTCACTGATGATGATCTAGACCTTGTATGAATAATGAGTGGAGAATTATATATATATATATATGGGAAAGCGCTGACAATCACGTCAGATTCTATCCGTCAATCTCAAGGCTACCTACATAGCCGCACAAGAATTCGCAAAGCAGTTGCTTCAGCTCAAGCTTCCTGGTAAGATTATCAACATTGGTTCGGTAACTTCATATCGGGGCATGTACAATGTTTCTGCCTATGCAAGCTCCAAGGGCGGAGTCATTCAAATGACAAAGTCTTTCAGCAATGAACTTGCCCCTCACAACATTCAAGTCAACTGTATCTGCCCGGGGTAAGATATTCTGTGGTTCTTTTGCAAAGTAAAGGCTAAATTTGCAATAGATACATTAGTACGCCTTTGACGAGACAGCTGGAGAACGACTCAGTCTACAATGACTTCATTTTGAAGGGAACACCGGCTGGCCGTTGGGGAACCCCTGAAGACCTGAGGGGAGCTGTCATCTTCCTTGCCAGTGGGGCTAGCAACTTCGTCACTGGTTCGAGCTTGATAGTGGACGGTGGAATGCTCGCTGTCTGACAAATCACGATTAATTAGAGGATGAACTAGAAATGTCGAAATGATACAACTTCTGTCAATGAATCAAGCATATGTAGTTATCGATCTATTTGGAGCCACATTATGTAATGTGCGGTGCAGTGGGCAGATCCTGCCTTTACTATCCTATGTCGTATATAATATTCTCTTACTGGGCTATGTAGAGAGTTGGAAATTACCACTCTGATTCCCATACAATACTAGTCACTGATTTTTGTCAACATATACTCTCTCTAGAGCGCAATATCAATTCGGGAATTGTTTTCCAGCTAGACTCCCCATTCTTAAACACATAGGCCTGGATTTCATGTAACCCTTTCCCGCTCGCTTAATCCAAAAGCATGTTCTTGATAGTTGTGTCAAACGGCTCGGGTTCGCGACCAAGTATTTGAGCCAGATTTGGGGTAACGGCTGCACACTCGCCATCGCGGATCCCATCAAAAGCAGTCGCCCAGAGTGACGCCCAGTTGCCACCACCATATGTGAGGCCATTTTGAACCTGTGGCTGTTTGACATACTCGTCCACGGGTACCTGGCGGACTTTGATTGGCTTATTGAGCACGCGGCTGAATACATCCGCCGTTTCATTGAGAGACCAAGCACGAGGGCCAGAGAGAAGGACGGTTTTGTTTAAATAAGGGAAAGCAGCAGGATCCTGGGCGTGTTGTGCAATCAGGTTTGCGGTTGCTTCCCCCAACTCGTCTTGCTTAGCCCAAGCAAGGCCTGGACCCGAGCCATCGTGGGGGATACAAATCTCGTTGGAAGGAGCTTTGAGATCGAAGAAGGCAGTATACAGTGGGAAGGACTCTGAATACAACCCCTGGCGAATGACGGTGTACGTGAACTGCGGGTCCTGGTCGTGTAGCTGGGCCAGATACTTCTCCGTCGCAAGGTGGGCAAGCATGACTTGGGCCTTAGTGTTGAGAGCTCCATCACCAGCAAACGCAAGAGACGAGTAAAAGATGTGCCTAACGCCACTCTTTCGAGCCGCATCAATCGCGGATTTATGCACCTATAGAACCGGGTTAGCACCGAGGCGTCAAAAGGTAGTATTGGGAATTTAAACCCTACCGTGAATCGATGCTCGTATTGAATACTAGCATAGGAGATCAAATTCAGAGATGAAATTCCGTCAAACGCGTGGTCGAGTGTCTGGGCATTGTCGTAATCGGCCTTGCGGATAATCGCTCCAGCGGCTTCCTCTTTGCTGAGTTTCTCTGGGTTGCGAGCGACGAGCACCACTTCGTTGGCTGGGACTAGCCGAAGAAGATGCCTAAGGGTACTGCCTCCAAGGCCTCCAGAGGCCGGGAATATGCCGAGCTTGTTTGCCATCACTGATTCACTGATGAGGTTGGGAAAGAGGAAGTCAATGAAGCTTGCTGTGCTGTTTTTATAGCCAGCGGATCTACAATGAGGCTTCAAAAGCCTCCGACTCGGATGAATTAAAGTTGACTTCTCGGTGAGTTTCTTTGTATAGCATCCGCGTCGTTTCCGGGGAAAAGTCAACAGCTGATTAGCCAATGCTTCATAATCAAACTTTCTGCATGATATCATCAAGATCATTTTAAGTTGCTCACCATGAAAATTTCACCCGTCAACTGTGGCACAGACTAATCATTTAGGAACTTTCCAGACGCAGATAATGCGTGAGAGATCCGACTCCGGTGGACTCGGAGTTGAAGTTGTCGAAGAGGTCCACACAAAACTCATATAAATGATTATAAATGCATCGAGAGGAGATGGTATAAAATCTACCTGGCACATATGAAGGTGTAGATGAATTGCAAAATGAGAACGCACACAGACATTGATTGCTCCAATTGATTGCTTCGATTCAAGATGCCCTCCCGGTACGCAAACGTTGACGAGAACGCCATTGTCGAGATCCCCAATGAGCCAGCCACTGGTGTTAGTACCAGTTAAAATTAACTCATCCAACATGACGCTGACTTCTACCAGGTATCTTATTTCACACCGCAGCAAAAGCCACCCGCTGGCACAGCTGTCTCGCCAACTCAAGGTAGCCCAAATTTGCCCAAGCTGTTTGCACCATTGCGCATAAGAGGACTTGAACTGCACAATCGCATTCTTGTACGTTGTCTCGACGGCCGTGACTTGTAAAAAACACCTAACGATCAAAGCTTTCCCCTCTCTGCCAGTATTCTGCTGAAGATGGACACCACAATGATTGGCATTTCGCTCATCTCGGTGGTATCATCTCGCGCGGGCCGGGGCTATCATTTGTAGAGGCTACTGCGGTCACACCCAATGGCCGCATCACCCCGGAGGACTCCGGGCTCTGGAAAGAATCCCAAATTGAGCCACTGCGAAGGATAGTGGAGTTTGCGCATGGTCAGGGCCAGCGGATTGGCATTCAGTTGGCACATGCCGGGCGCAAAGCAAGCACTGTCGCGCCCTGGTTGAGCATGGCCCGTGGCCCTGGTGCCACCATGAAATCGGTACATTGTCTTTTTCTCCCCGGAAGATCGAGTCTAACTATTTTTTGAAGGTCAATGGCTTCGAGAACGAAGGCTTTGCGCCGGTATGACATTCCACCTTTGGATTTTAGTTTGTTGCCTCCATGAAATCGACTGATGTTTCTCAACAGCGCCACGGCTGGCCAGACGATGTGTCCGCTCCTAGCGCTATCGCTTACAAGGACAAGAACCTTATTCCGCGTGAGATGTCTCATAGTGAAATCCAATCGTTGGTAGAGGCATGGGGCAAAGCAACTGAGAGAGCCGTACGGGCAGGCTTTGACGTGCGTTCACCGGACCCGTTGGACGTGGAATTTTTATTGACCGCAGATAATCACAGGCCATCGAGATCCACGGTGCTCACGGATACCTGATCCACGAATTCCTTTCACCGGTATCCAACCAACGCACAGATGGCTACGGAGGTAGCTTTCAGAATCGGATTCGTTTTGCGCTACAGATTGTGGATGTCTCTCGGCAGAACATGCCCGACGGTATGCCCCTTTTCTTCCGTGTCAGCGGAACCGAGTGGCTGGAGCACCTTGAGAGTGAGCCTAGTTGGGATGTGGATGAGACTATCCGGTTGGCTCAAGTGCTAGCAAGTCGAGGCGTGGACGTTCTCGATGTTTCCAGTGGTGGAAATGACCCAAGACAGAAGATTATCGGTGGACCCGGGTACCAAGCTCCGGCTGCTCTCCGAGTGAAGGAAGCCCTGGGCAACCAACTTCTTGTGGGAACTGTTGGGGCGATTACCTCCGGTACTCAGGCAAATGGCCTGTTGAACAATGGCCTTGACATGGTCTTTGTAGGACGGCTGTTCCAGAAGAATCCCGGCCTGGTCTGGCAGTTTGCGGAGGAGCTTGATGTCGACGTAAAGTCAGCAAATCAGATACAGTGGGGCTTTGCTGGACGTCGTCGAAAGTGATAATCCTGCATCACGAGATTGCATTTGTATGTTTTTTGTGCCTTATAGATAGAGGATGCGTCAAGAGTAGTAATGGATTTACTACCTCGTATCTCATAGATATACCGTGGATTCCTGGGCACATATAAAAAGAGAAAGAAGGATAGTAGGTAAAGTAATATTAGGTCTACTATATTTATATAGGTTACTGGATTTCCTTCCAAATTTTTATCACATCTAATTCTTGTTATATTTACAAAGTTTACTCTCACCCCATATAATTCAGAAACTCATATAATTTTAGTTTAAACTCAGCATGCAGTCAGATCATAACAAAGCTGTTAACATATCTGAAGTATAAAATGTCTATGATGAAGATGATGATGACAGCTTTCTGTTTACGCTCTCAACGGAACCTTCACCCCTCAAGTGTCACTAACTCCAATAAAATGTCTCATCCACACATATATCATGGCCTGGACCGACTATAAGAGTAGCGTCTATGCTAAGAAATGATATATAGTGATATCACCGAATGTGGCGGGTAGACAACCACGGAACATCTGTCCGATATGTCGTATTTTTTCCAGTAACAATATCACTGCATCTCCATCACCATTTCCAAATAAGCAATGTACATACAATGTACGACCTCATAAGAGATTCCGCCTTTGGGCAGATCATTCGATGGGTGACGAGGCAAAAATACTTTCAGTATATCGAGGAGCGTGAGATTTTTCAACATCCGTATCTCTTCCCGGACACAGACAATCATGGCGATGACGATGCAAACGTGATACCACACAGCCATACACATGGTGACCCCCCCAGAGCAATTGTCCGGGGCGTTCACGGGAACGGAAAAGGAAGCAGACACGCCAGAGCCGAATCCGATTCACCGGCTGATTATCCAGCAAAGCCAGCATGAGGCGCAAAGACCGCAGAGCCGGGTGATACAGCCTTGTAAAACGGCAGATGGAGTCACGATGGTTAGTTGGTATACAACAGACGATCCAGATAACCCGCAGAACTGGAGTCGGAAGAAGAAGGCTTTTGTAGGATTTCTGATTTGGTGTGTTGATCTTTCTATACATAGAATATACGGCTGACATAACTATGTATTAGGATGTACTCCTTCGCTGTCTATCTTGGTTCTACTATATATTTTGGTGGATTTAGAGAGATCGTGGTTGTATTCAATGTCAATGTCCAAACAAGCAATCTGGGCGTGTCGATGTATGTTCTGGGCTGTGAGTATATACCTCCTCATCACACTCCCTTTCTAATATAGACGACAGTTGGACTGGGAACGCTATTCTTCGCTCCGCTGAGTGAGTATGTTTGGATCTTCCTTTGCTATCAGTCTGCTTTCTGATGTATTATTTTCAAGAATCCCAGTTATTGGCCGGAAACCACCATACGTAATCACGAGCATCATCTTTGCTCTGCTTTGGATCCCTATTGCGCTGACTGACAACTTTGCCACGCTTATCGGTCTCCGATTTCTGGCTGCTTTTACGGGTGCGCGCAGTTCCATGCCATATATGATTGGATCATCTGATAGGTTGTGATTAGGATCGCCATGTCTTGCTACAGGAGGAGCAACATTCAATGATCTTGTAAGTTGATGCATTGAAGCCTTTCAACGTATGGCTAAAGAACGTCTAGTATCCACTGATAAAGTTTCCATATGGCCTTGTCGTCTGGGAATCTACAGGTCAGTCTGCTTACATTCTGTATCGTTTCCTGGTTAACCAGGAATCAGTCATTCTCGGACCGTTACTCGGACCCGTCGTTGGAAGCTTCAGTGCCCGTGCTAAAGATTGGCACTGGCCGTCATGGGAAATGCTATGGCTGAGTGGCCCCCTCTGCATATTTCTGTTCTTCTTCCTACCGGAAACCGCATCACCGACCATTCTCTATTTCCGGTCGAGACGGTTGCGAAAGAGAACTGGAAACTCCAATGCAAAATCAGAAGCCGAAATCAAGCAGGCGGATTTCAGTAGCAGACGGATTCTGTATAATGCGTTGATCAAGCCGGCTCAGCTTAACATTTTAGATCCGGCGATCCTTTTCAGCACTGTCTATATGTGTGTTGTTTATGGCACGTTTTATTCATTCTTTGAGTCCTGTCCACTGGTCTATAGTGACATATATCTTATCGATTGGGGAGTTGATAGTCTTCCTTTTTTGGGGTTTCTTGTCGGACTCTCTATATCCGCCGCTGTTGTCGTGCTTTACTGGCATTTCTATATAGTGAAGCCCTTTTCGAAAGAAGGCAATCTAGCTCTGATACAGCCGGAAAAGGGGCTGATCCCGGCCCTTTTTCTTTGTTTCTTCCTGCCAATCGGGCTATTTATCTTCAGTATTGTTTCTCTTGCCACCCTCACAAAGACATGCTTATCACTAACAAATGGCATATACAGGCTGGACAGCTCGCAGTAATATCCACTGGATCGTCAATGTCGTCGGACTCTCCATCACAGTCGTTGGAGCGTTTTCCATCATCTGCTCGATCCAGATCCACCTTGCATTCAGCTATCCGGAATACATTGCTTCCTTATTTGCGGCTAAGAACTTTGCATGGTCAGCTCTTGCTGCTGGGGCTGTGATGTTTTCTCGCCCTTTGTTTATCAACCTTAGTCTTGCCTGGGGGGGTAGCTTACTTGCGTTTCTTAATGTTGGTTTTTGCGTTGTTCTATACTGTATCTGGGTGTGGAGTCCGAAGTTGCGCGCTCGCAGCCGATTTGCTGTATAATATGCGACAGCATAAAGAGAGGAGGGAAAATGGGAAAATATTTTAGTTGGAGAAAGATCTCTATTTTTGTTGTATTTTGATCTATCAGATTGAACAGCACGACTTATGTTCCTCCATATCCATATAGTCGCGAAAAAACCTCTACCTCCATTCGTTCCGCTGGCTGCGGTCCTTCCCGTATCTCTCCCATCATGTCCGTTCCAGGGGGAAAGTCATGCTCGAATGTCGGTTCACCAGCTCCGCGCATATTACAAAGCACAGCTTGTTCATAGTGCCAGCGTAGCAGGGAATCAATAACACTTGTAGGGTTACCAGGTTGCCGACAAATAGGGTGCAGGACTTTGCCATGATATTGCCATGCGGTCCGTGAGAATGCCTGCACCTTATAGCCATCATGTGGATTCACTGCAATGACATAGTTGTCCCAGAGCTGATGAATGTGGGACTGGAGTAGAAGTCCATTCTGAGGGGTGTTTACCCCAGGGGGCTGTTGAGAAAAACCATGGCTGATAAAAATCGAGTCGAGAGCAAGTGGAAATATGTGAGCAGCCTCAAAACCAAACCATTCATCATACTCTGCGTCATGGTTGAGCTGGTGAGTGATGACACAACGGCCGTCTCGCTCTCGGACCTGGTCGCGGAACGCAACATCTCTCCTAGTATCTATCAGAGACAGAGTACGCTGGAAGAATCTTTCATTACTGGTTTGCATTTGGTGTCCTGGTAGATGGGGGGTGAGGATATAGTAGCCGTGTTCAATGGGCTGATTAGAGGCAGTCAGAGGGGTGTTAGAGTGACGTAGTCGCGCGTAGAATCCGCCAGGTGCAGAAAAGATGACGTGAAGCATGTCGAGGAATTGCGTTGCTGTCAGGTTGCTTGGGGCACGTAGTCCCCCTTGAGTCTGACCAGGAACTGACGAGAACTCAATCCAGACATTGCGACCTCTCGAGCGAGTTGATGGCATGTAGGCTTGAACTGAAACGCTAGACTTGTGTGGACTGGAGAAGGCGCGAGGGTAAGACAAATCTCGAAGGAAGGTGAAGATGAAGGGTGAATCTGAAAAATTCGTCGAACATCAACCCCCAACAGTCCCAGTCCATTTTCGTAGCAGACGTCTCGCTTATTGATAGCGTGGATTTTTTTTTTTTTTTTTTTTACCAATTTTGGCCTTGACGTTGTAATTTGCAAGTCATTGCATTTGTTTGACGCACACTGTTGCCTACTACTATCTTTTACTGTTTCCTCTCCCACTTTCATTTATCCCAGACACCTATTTTCCTTTTTCCACTTGCTGCCGCCGTCAGATCTTCTCATTCTCTGAGTTTTGCAGCTCTTTGATAACATGCTACCTCTGCTGCTCTAGCAAACCCGAAAGAATGTCGTCTACTCATGGGGATGGAGGTGTTTCGCCCCGAGCAACCGATTTGCAGGGCAGAAACATGACGCTTGTGGTTCTCCCTTCGTGCTTGTCGACAGAATCACCCTCGAATGCCCCAGATGACAGACACCCTCTTGATTGTGGGAAAATTCTCGCTAGGCAGCTTGCCCTTCTTGCCCTAGACAGAGTAGCCAATAATACTTGATAAATTTGTGTACATTGTTGAGTAAATTATAGCTACCTATTGCAGCTATTCACTGCAGTGATACAATGAGGAAATTCTAGGCCAGCAAGTATAAGACTAGTAAGAAATGGAAAAATGGAAGACAAGCCAGGGTCAAACTGTGATTTGACAAGATTTATTTTTTTTTTTTTTTTAAATATATATATATATAATATAACTCAAGGGAAACAGTCTCCATATACTACTTACATCGATATTAAGCAATTCTCGGACGTGCCAGGCCCACATCAGTTAAAATAGGCACACAGTTTGATTTTGCTTAAAATGTGGGCCACTTTTGCATTTATACTGCTACAAGTAGATGCAATGTGTCATAAGAAGTCCAGAAGATGTTGACAAATATTAAGCAACTACCCCACATGTCACCATCAGCCCACCATATCCCATTGTTTTGGTCGTCCTTCCCAAAGCGAACTTTAAAAATTTCGGACTCGACTACATTATGTTTCCACTGGAGAAGCCAAGAAGAACCGAGTAAAAGCTTCCCAGGGAGCGTCATCCCGTTTCTCAAAGCTGAAGAGAGTTGACTGTCCAACAATCAAGGCAGTGTCGTCTAAGTATGCGTAGAAAGCCCGCCCATGCTGAGGGCCGACAAACGATACCATCATGGCCTAGAGGTAGTTAGAATCGAATAATCTTGTCAAAGCGAGGTAGGTCATACCGGGAATCTTTTCTACTTTTCAAACTCATACTGCTTTGGCCATACTTCCTCCCCATCTTCATCGACCTTGGGCTGGTGTGCACGGTTATACATGACAGTAAGTATCACCGCAAGCTCCCCCAGTAGAATACTCCCATCCTCCCCATTCAAGGAGCTGGCCGCCGTAAAGCATACATGGGGGAAGGCACCACCATCAGAATTGGGGTATTCATGCAGAGAATGGACGTTCGACCACATCTTGCCCATCCGATAAGTTAAAGGAAGAAGTTCCAAGAAGGGGTTTGGATCCCTAAAGCGATTAGCATTGCTGCACTGTTTCTCTGGAAGCATAGGCATTCATACTGGACGAACTTGAAATGGGGCTGTAGATGGCATGTCCAGTTCTCATTCATTTCCGGAAGACTGTAGGTCATGAGAAAAAAGAAACGTCGAGCTTCCACGGCACAATGTCTGGGTGTGAGGTGCTCTTTTTCTGCCGTTTCAGGGGCAGATGGGGGAAAATATTCACGGCATTGAAGTGTGTAATTTTTCTCTCGTTCATTGTCAAATTCAAGCTCGATCGGGTTTGACGCGGCGGTGGAAGCATCCACGGGGCGAAAGTAGAATGGGAATGGACTAGTCTCGCTGTTCGTGTTTTGGAGGATTTTGTCGAGACTCAACGGCAGACATTTTATCTGGTTATCTCCTGAAAAGGTACGCTCGACTTGGTCATGCTCCAGAGAAGGACTCAGTCCTTTTCAGGATCACAAACCATGTCCAGAAGGGCATCAAGCCTACTTTTTAGTTTGTTTATCGGTTCCGATCTCGTTGTATCTGGCATTATGCCTTCTGTCATCGCGTCAGTATGCAGTTTTCATTCCACCCAGAATTAGAAATGAAATCATGAGTATGGAATACCTTTGTAGCCTGCTCGAAGCACCGCGTTGACAGAGTCGAAGGTCAAGTGTGGGTGGTTGGAAGGGTAATAATTACGCGAAAAGAAGATGAAGCGCAGTGCATCACCTGACTTCCACCTCTATATGTTTGCTCTTGGACAACTTAAACAAATTTACACTTAAAAGTTAATGGTTTAGTCGGTATTTTATAAGCCAGTGAATCATGTAGATGGTATCAATTGAATAGAGTAGAAAAGGTATATCTTTATAGCTCATTGGACATGAATACCCCCACTCTTAACTCATGACAGGTTAAGAACTCCATTAATTCTTCAGACTCATCAACTGTAAAATCCTCACCTGCAATAGATAGTTGGGTTCAGTTATTTTAAGGTTCAGAGCTTTAATAATCACAAATCATGAAGGATAGTCCTGTTCTACCTAGGCATAAGATAGCTAAACTCATAAACATTATTGCCTCCTGAGAAAAACCATATTATCACTCTCATCTTCTCTTCATTTCCACTTCAAATTAACCTAGCATTATTGCCAGGAGAATCTCGCAGAATTCTCTCATGTCAGATTCTTCACCAATCATCCATGGCCCAAATCTGTAGACCTCCATGAACTCTGTATGAGACACATTCTTCCCTTTGACGTAATTCAACCATTGTTTCCCAAATGTAGCGAACGAGACATAAATCTCCGGACCGTCTTGTGAGACCAGTACTCTTCTGTATGTGTAACAGCGGGATTAGCCGGTAATACAAAAGAAACAAAAAAAGCTCTGATCTCAATGGGCCTTACATTGAAGTTATATTGGGGTCTTCCAGGACCGAAGCGACAAACTGAGCAACCTCTTGCATGCTCAAGCTCAATTGTATGCAGCTCATTCTCAGTTACCAAAATCTACAGTCCCAGGCTTTGCTTTGGCAGCTGTCGAGCTCGACGGTAGTATAGATTGAGCACTCGGGAAGTCGTTCCCAGTGGCTGAATAGACTGGAGGCAATAGATGAGAAACGTGCTGTTCAGAAGAAATTTGCAAATACTAGTAAGCCGGCCACGCTACTCATCACGAGTATGTATCAATTGTAATATACTGCGAGAGGTGGAGGAGCAACAACACCGAAAAGCAAGGGTATGCACACTGCTGTGACCTTTTCATTGGCATTTATGGATATATTTCTTCTATATAACTCTTTATGATGCTCTTTCCAGTACATACGACCACAGGGTGTGGAGAACAGGGCTTCCCGTCCGCTCAGCCGTACTTAAGCCACACGCCGGCAGGTTAGTAGTTGGGTGGGTGACCACCAGCGAATCCCTGCTGTTGTATGTTTCTTTTATGCTTTTTTTTTTAATTTCCTCTGAAATATGCGTCCGTCTATTGAAGTGTTTGACTGGACAAAGACGCCGAGTTTGATTGAAAAGTTGAAGAACGGTGCTATTACAGGCATGGCGGTGGTTAGACTGTCTCAATGAGCAATATTATTCTGTATAGCCTACCTAAAGCTATACAGATGGCATAGTTGAATACTATATTGATATTTCTAATAGAGAAGCCAAGGAAAACCGAATAAACATACCCCAAGGGGCGCTTTCTATGGTAACAGTCTTTTTAGTCAAGGGTAAGACTTTAAGGTAGGCTACTCTTATACTACCTATACCCTAACCCCTAATCACTCAGTAGGTAAAGACTTGAGATAAAAAGGGGGTGGTGTACTCATTCGAATACCCTCCACCGGGGCTTGCTCTTTGCCAGTGTTATTGGAATTCTATTATTCTATCTGATCTATGGGTTGTTATAATACACTACTCTCTTTGCCAGCCCAAAGCCTTCCTAAAATTCAGCTTGAAACCCAGCTATGAAGAGTTTCTCGCCTGGCGTTCCTGTGCCTCGTCCATGATTTCGCGCAAGGACGCCGCGTTTTCACCTCCAAACGCTATAGTTTCCAGCATTTGATTGACAGAAAGATCTGGTATGTTCCGGCCAAGCAGTCTAGTCTTGCGCTGTGAAGAATAAGCCGCGTGCTAGCTTCGCGCCACGCATTACGTAAAATTGGCGATACCGCATTCCTGTTGGACGATTCAAAGCACGATAGTAACCATAAAGCCCAGACTGTACGGCCGTTGTTGAGATAGATAGGCTGGTTTGGGTTCGCACCGTGCTCTCGCAGTAGCTGTACCATTTGTATGTCCACACTAGGATCTCCTCGTTGTGAGTGATATGGCATTGTGGTTGTAGTGACCCACAGGGGGTGTAGAGCGTAGTCTAGAAGAGGCCGTCCGCCTTTCTTCATCAGTTGCGGGTTTCCCTGCAGCTTTGCATGTACATATTTCACAAGGTGAGCCTGGATTACTGAACCTAGGAAATTACATTTGCCACCCTCGCTGTACTCATCGTGACTGTGTGTGGTAGGGAGGTCCCGCGCGTGTGTCCAGTGATTGCGAATGACGCGAGCATGGCGACAATTGACTCTGTCGAGCTCATCCAGCATATCCACCAGCGATGATTGTGGAGATGGGTCTATTTTCTTGGTCTCATGAGCATAATAGAGCAACTCATCTACAACCCAATCACTCTGCGGATAGAAGCTTTGTCGTGGAAGCCGGGTGCTGGTAATCGTCTGAGCAGGAACAGTATTATTTTACTCAGGGAAACGAGGGGGTTGAAATCGTGGACATAAGCCTTGAGCTTCTCGTAGTAGCAGTCCTGCAAGAACTCCCGGGCGGTTCGGTGGGGAGAGTCGACCGGTTTATCCAGAAAGACTGAGTGCGGCCTGTCATCGATGATGAGAAGGTCACTGCGGATTCTATTCCAGAGGCCATCCATCTGTGAGAATTCTTCGGGGGACGTAGATATTTCAGCTTCAATCGCATAATTGGAGTTCCCGGATTCCCCTTCCAGCAGGGCAAACGCAAACAGGGGAAGAGGTAGGACTTCCTCGATGGCAATGAATTGATCCTCGCTGGGAACACGCTCTACCCGTGCTGTCTACGGTCCATCATCTGGACTTTGAGGTGTCTAACCCCTAGCCGTCCATCCTGGAACACGTCGAAAATCACCTTGGACTTTGTATTAGATCATCCGAGGAGGGTATATACGGATCTGTTTCCTGCCCGCCACACGTGGTACTTGCTAGGAGCTACGATGATACTGAACGGTATTGGCTGGGTAGCATTCGAGACTCTCGCAATTGGCAATCAGGAAATCGAGAACTTGCCTATAGGATATCGTCTTCTGGATGGATTATTCCAAACATCGACAGTACGCTCCGGGGGATTCTATGTTGTCAGTATTGCCAGCCTTTGACGAGGGCTGCTTGTTTTATACGTGGTTATGACGTATATCTCAGCATTCCCCATACATGTCACAGCAAGAAACACGGATGTCTACGAGGACCGCTCCAAGGAAATGTTCACGCGAGGACCCACAAGATCTGGCTCCTCCAAATAGACTCGTAAGTTTAGTTCGACGCATATACTCGGTCGACAAGATGTCCCCACTCCCGAATCATCACGCAGTTACTTTATACACCAACAGGTTCGCGACCAATTCACCCATGGAATCCAGTGGATCGCCCTTGGGATATTTTTCATTTCCATTACTGAATTATACCACTTTTTCAGCCAGCCTGTGCTCTATTCAACCTTTAATATTATCTTTAAGGGTGTTTCTGTGTACGGCTGCGTTGGTATCAGTACTGGGTACCCTAATAAGAGTACCTCATTCTGCTACGGCTGGCATCCAGTTAGTGAACTGTTTTTGATGGGAGTTATCATCCTAGGAAGGCATCGCGGCCTTCCTGTTGCTATTGACCATGTGGTTATGCTACCTGGTGAGACCCAAGCCGAGGCGGAGGAGTAGGAGGCAGGGTTGAGGTCCAGCGCGCGTGCTTTAGGTTTGGATAGATTGCCTGTAGGCACTGTCTAATACCTTTCAACAAAGACCTTTCTTACGCGATATTTTCTAAAAATCTGATTTGATGTGATGACCCTCACAGGAATCTTACTGCAGCTTGTTAACATTAATCGATCGACCCCCAGACCTTAAATAAGGTTTTGTATTCACGAACCACAACCTTTGTACTAATTAAACTTTATCTGCAGCAAAATACGTTGATTTAAACTTTAAGTATAATCGGCCAGATCTGGCCAGCCCAGTGTATTGTTCTAGACTGGAATATATGCCTTGAATATATGTGGTGGAATTTATACAGCAGAGTCTGATGAAGTCAGGCCATGAAAATTAAATCCGAATGCAAGGAGAAAAATTAGTTGGTTAGGTTAGATTAGTAGTTTAGTGAACCACTGTCCATGGAATGTTTCCTTGTGACCTGCATAATCAGTCAAGGCATTTTGAAGTTTGAGAGTCCTTGTCAAGAAGGGTATATAAACCTGTTCAAGTACACTCGATGCATATATCTTCACTCTTCATACTCTGGGATAATCAGCACAGCTTCTTCACAAACCAAGTCATATATCCTTTGCCTCTCCCACAATGCAGTTATTCTTCTATTTATTCCTTAAGTTATTCCTTTGGTCAATAATAACCTCTTTTGCAACCGCCACCCCAGTGGCTTCTGAAAACAACAACATCGAGTCCATCTCTAAAAGAGACATCTGCACCAACCTCAACCCAAGCGGCGTCCTCTCCAAAGCAATCTGCGTCAAAGTCACCATTAACAACGCTGGCTGCTCCGTCTCAGTCAAATACTCCCTCCCCCCCGCCAGTGACAATTTTGTCTTCACCACTTCACAGTCCACCTTTTACGCTGCCGCCGGCACCAGTATCTCTCTAGATGCGTCTCCGTTGCCGGGCCACAAACCGCCTGTCTGGACGGGTACCTCTTCGTCGTCGGATCCTACAACGTTGAGACTGCCGGTACTCCGGAAATCGGTCACGGCTGGTGTTAAATGTGATCCTATCCCGCCACCAACTTGTGTGCCTGATGGTGAGCCTTGCACTGTTGAATCTACCGGGGACTGTTGTGGACAGGCTTGTTGCTTGTTGGGTCAGCCTGTTGGCAAATGTTTTAATTTCCAAACTGGAGGTACATGTCCATAGGATGATATTATTAGGGGATGTACTAGTCAGATTGATTTGACTGTTTCTATTATGGTGTATGTTTAAGTTTTTTTTTTTTTTTTTGTACTTGAATATGGTCTATGAGTATATATCCTTCTTCCGTCTTTGCTAGTTTTAACCACCAGCGAATCCCTGCTGTTTTATGTTTTTTTTTTTTTTTTCCTTTTTTTTTTTTTGGTTTGATATATGATTCTTTTGTTATTTATGTTGCCGACGTTGATTTATAGCATGCCAATGTCAATCATGTTTCCTTCCTACATACGTTCTACGTTCGGACACCGAAATAAGAAGTCTTGACAGCACTTTTTGGATACACAACCCTCGCCTTCGGCTACGAGCCTACCTTATTTATCTATCTTTCATTTTATCATCATGGCCACTTTTGTCGATTCTATCGACCGGTGAAATACTAAATCGTATTCGATTGAAATATTTCGCAGAAAGACTGATAGCAGTCTTTCTTTTCCGCAGCCTTGCCTTGCCTGGTTGTGGTTGAAATAATGAAAAACAAAACAGTGCTAGATTTCGATCTCGCTACTTATGCGCTGTCGTATTCCGCCTTGAAGATAGTACTAAATGCTTCCTTGTGACGATCACCTTGTGATTTCTTGCCTTCGTAGACTTTACAAGAGGTCAAGTTCACAGCGTGGGCAATTAAAATGATTCATTATTATAACAAATCCACCTTTATTCCCAGGATATAGGAAGTCAATATAACGTCCATTCAATCCGTAACCATGAGACTCAGATACGCCCAGGATTTTTCTCCCATCTCTCACTCTCATCCCCGTCTTCCTCAGCTTCGCCATCTAGTCGACGACTTACGTTTTAACGGTCTGTTGAGGGAAAATGGATCGACACCATCCTTTAAAGCCATCGTGAGGGAGGTAACTAATAAGACTTGAGCGCTTGATGTTTACTGGCTGAAACACAAAGAACGCCGGTGCAAAGACTTGGTTCCCCTTCGCGAAGTCCCAGATCTTGGGTCTCATCTTGAGCACAGTAGAGGAAACATTAAGCTCTTCAACTGCGACACATACAAGAATATTGTTTCTGGCTCTACTATAACCCTAACTACGGATGATCCGGTCCGGGACCCCTTGCCCAGTAAGGATCTGCTGGAGCTTCAGTGGCTATTACATCGTATTTGTGCTCTCGTCGGGGCGGCCGAGGTTTATGATGAAGATTACGACGACGATGATGATGGGGCACATTGGGGTCATGCCTCTCGAGGCAGAATATGACCTTTTTCAGGTTGGTCAGATAGAATATACTTATGGTCCAAAACACCATGATGAGTTCAGATCGATGGATATCTCACGCAACATCTTCTAGTTTTCTTTATCAGCTGTTTCAAGTTCTAGCTCATCTACTTTTCAATGGTTCATTCGTTTGTATGAGCAACAGTGTTATGATATGTGTTCTGAGTCATTTGCTTTTTAGAGCAAGTTACAAGAGACAGGCGTTGCTAGTTTACAATAAAACTTTGTGTCAAGATAAACGTGGAATATAAATTCTAGACTTCTAACGCTATCGACTCGTAGGAGGATCCTTTTTGACCTGTCTTGCGAGGGAAGCGATTGAATGGGTACCTCCTGCTATGGATAGATTCCCAGATGCACGGTTATGTAAGTCTACCTATAATCCATCATAAACGGAGCGTTAGGTGACGCTCTCTTGGGATAGACCTGAAGAATGTTTTCACAGATGTAGAGCTGCAGTTCAAAGCGGCGAGCGACCAGTTTCGATACTTTATTCCTGGGCAGAAACAGATGTAAATACTGTGAGAATTCGCCGCTCCTTGCTCTCAGTTCATGCTGCCACCCTTCCGTCTAACTGAGATAACTGTGATCTACTCAAAGGAAACGTAGTTGAGAATGTATACGCAGTAATTCAGAGTATGGAGAGAGAAAGAGAAAATATAGCGAGTCGCGATAATATAGTACGGTTATTAGGTTTATAGGGGAAACCTAATAAATCAAGCAAATTAGGATAGGTAGTTATGGGTATGAAAAAAGAAACCATCTTGCTCTTGGACTATTTGACTTTGTCTATGGTAATTTAGCATCATTAATCAGAGACTCCTCTTCTGGCATCATTTTTGTATCATAGTCAGCCAGCAAGCCTAGTAATCTGTGTAATATATTTAATCACCACGCAAATGAAACATCGTATTCAATCCAGGGCTAGTAACAGTACCAGCACAGAAGAAAATAAAGTAATTGTATATAGTTGTATATCCCTCTGATAAAGGAAGGAATGAGTAATACGTCGACTGATGCCTAAACAACAAGTCACATTGTCATCATAAGGTCATCATTCCCTACAGATCCTGTTCAACATCATCTCAGCACCAAAGAACAACACACCCTCATATACCCACAAAAGCGATGGAGGACCGACTCCAGAATTATCAATCATCGAACACTGACGATGATACCGTCACTATCCTACAAGGAACCTACAAATACCCGCCCGCTCAAGGCAAAGCAAACCTTCTCGACGATGTCACACACTGCGAAAAAGATACTCAGCTACGCCAATTCGCGAAGAAGATCACAGACAAGCTACTAATCCCGATCAAACTAGCTGGATGGTAATCATTGCAGACATGTGATATCGAAGAGTTGACTGAGATCGAGAATCAGAAGAGACTGCACACAATGTCTACAGAGAGATAATCATAAGTGTGTTGTTTCTGGATGTTACGATTATGAACAGTACAAGGCTCTACCACGGAATGCGAAGACAGCTGATTTGGAGGTTATGCATATCATTCCACCCGCACTGGGCGTTTCTGCCCCCATCTGGTCGAATATCCATCGATACTTTCCTGGCTTGCAGTTCCAGCTCAACGAGAGGTTGGATAGTCTCGAGAACACCATGATGCTAGCAAATGAGCTACGTACACAGTTTAGCAAATTCTGTTGGACACTGGAGGCCACTGATTCTGTCCACGAATACACGATAAAGACTTTTTGTCTTTCTGCCAACATTATATTGCCGGATGATCCAAAGGTGTATTTGAGGTCTCATGATAGTCGCTGGCTACTGCCAAATCCTGCTTTTCTGGAAGTGCATGCCTCCATTGCTAATATCCTTCATGCAACGGGATATGGTGACCAAGTGGGAGCGATTCTTAGTGGCAGTGATGATCTAAACCCGCTATTGGAACTGGTTGTTTTCAATCATCCGTTCTGGCTGCATTAGTCCATGCTGGAAAGAAAAGTATTATAATTCATAAATAATCATACATCATAAATCTCTTCCTATTTATATTTATGAATCATCTTCGGCAACCTATCCGCAATCCCAAGCGCATCAATCCGCCCAACTTCATGCTGATTCTTATAAAACACCGACATGGGAAAATCGGCAAGCTGGTACCTTCTGCTCATAACTTTTTTCACTGCATTATCGCAATCGACTGTGATGAAGAGGACGTCGTCTCGATAGTAGCATTCATCCAGCAGGTGCACCAGATCGCTCATTAGAAGGGAGGGAGAGGAGATGTCGTCGGTGAAGCTGACGACGACGAGTTTTGGGCCTGCTCGCTGGACTCGAGCGGTGATGTCGTCCACGCTGGATAGGTAGTTGGTTAGTTGGTTTTTCTGGAGTGTAGATGGGACGTACTCTTGGGTTGAGTGAAGCATTTTGTACGGATAGGTTAAGGAATGCGGTTGGATGTAAATGGGTCGGAGGGGAAGTTGGCAGGGTTACATCCGGTCAGCGCCACTGTGTCTTTGCAGATATTTATACCATATTTTCTAAGTCACTTTCATCAGTAATTATGATAATTGATAATATATAATGTACTACGAAGCACTATCGAAACAAAATGTCATCTTTATCCGACACATCCGCATTCGGATTATTGTGTCATATTCCACGCAATGAACTTACCACAAGCAACATTAAATATCATAAAAAAGAGTAATGAGATTCGTAACTATCATACACCATATCCATCATCTCAACCCATCTCCTACATATACTCATTCATAATATGCTCCAGCTCCCCACGATCCGGCCCGTAAAAATGCTTCACTGCATGGTTATTCTTCACCAGGATAAACGACGGCGAAGATCGCACCCCGTACTCATCTGCAATAGTGGCTGTCTTATCACTGTCCAGCTTGAATATTGCGGCCCGATCGCCGAGTTCTGAGGCTAATCGCTCGATTTCAGGGACGAGTTGTAAGGAGATGGGGGCTTGTTGGGCGTAGAAGAAGAGGACGGTGAGGTTGTTGCCTGCTTCGTCGAGTTTTTGGGTGAGGATTTTGTTGCTGGGTGGGTTAGTTTGTTTTGTATATGTATAATGTGTGGAAATTTGCCGTACTTGTTGATTTCTTCAATTATGTTAGTGGGTCGATGTAGGGTTTAGCAAAGGGTAGGTACTGAGTATGAAACGTTGGTGTTGAATACTTCAATGTTCACAGCTCCCTTTTATATCCCTCAACTCGAGCGTCGTCATGACACCATCGATCGCGCATACCCAGCTGAATTCCGTTTCAGCTGAGGGAATTAATTCAGTTCGCCGGAACATTATCTTTGACATCACTTGCTAATCCATACTAAGATTGGAGTAGCATCGTTCAGCTCCGGCATCAGGATCGACATGTGTCCAAGTTTGTCCATACAGAGATGTTGATTTTGCGGGGTTCATGAATTGGCGGGATCTATACTAACTGGTTTAGGGATAATCGACGATATTGGATCTATAGATGACGGTTAGAGATGTATGCTAGTGCTGAAGCCGGCCCGGGCCCTTCGTCTCCGGTGGATGTCCACTAGGGATTATGCGTTGAGTATACTTCGCCATTACTTGCCGAGTGACGAGGTGTAACTGAATGTAGCGCAACGTTCAACACCAAACAACGGAGATGCGATATTGTTGACAGACTCAATATCTCACCCTATGGTGGTATTGCTAGAAATTAAAGATAGATAGAATGAGAGAAATCGATTTGCACGAAGATTAAAGAAAGTATATACTATCACCACACATTAAATACATACACATCAAGCACCGATATATCTACCATCCAAACGTATCGGTATGCAACTTGACCTCCGCCGCATGTCCCCGAATAACCTGCCGCTGAGCCCTCGCAACCGTATTGCTCAGTCCAATCTTCATACTCTCCGGTCCACACCCAATCACGATATTCCGCTCACTGCCCAGAAGCCTCGGGATGATTTCAGACAGCTGCGGACGCTGATAGGTGATTTGATCGATCCAGGAAGACTTTGCCAGGTCTGAACTACTACCTTTATCTTCCGAGACACCGATCTGGGCTTGCGGGTGGTCTTTGGACTTTTCCGTTATGCTTTGCTCATCGTCGGTTGGAACTGGGTCGGAGGTTATCCAGATCTGGATTGTGATTCTGTTACTCGGGTCGCGGGATTTGATCTCGTTGAGTTCGTGCGACATCCACTGCAGAGAAGAGGTGTGTTTTACTATCCAGAGAAGATGCACCCTTTGAGTTATGCAGTTGGAGGACATGCGGAGGGAGAGGTGTTCGAGCCACGGCAGGACTCCGGATATACCGCCTCCTCCGCCGACGAGGACGGCTGTTTCGTACCGGGTTTCGACGCGAGGTCGGATGATAGTACCGTATGGTCCTTCGACGACGGTGGAGAATTCGCCTTCGAGACCGGGGAGTTCAGATGACTGGGTCATGGAGGCCAGCCGAGCTGTGATGCCTGTTCGAGGACGGAGGAGGAATTTAAGTGTCGTTCCTTCCGGTTTCTCTGCGTCTGAGGTAGAAGAGGGGCAGCAATTTGCAATTGTGAACGGGTGGTTCTCAAGTCCGTTCAGAGTGGGAAACCGAAGGTAGACATGTTGGCCAGGCTCCCATTTCCAGGTTCCCCCGGGGACATGCACGTCTGCTCTGAGCATGTTGTCTGGTACGCTGTACATGGTGGTCGGGCAGCCTGATCGCCATTGGCGGGACATTGGGAAGGCTGTGCTTTTGGCGAAGATGCGTCCGATGTAGGATACCACCCACAGACCAAGAGTTACCCAGAGATAAATCCAGGAGTCCATCTCGTGGGCAGCATGCCAGAAGCAGAGACCGACGAACGCAATAGCCAAGATGACGTGGAGATTCACAAATAGCTCGTACATGCGTCGACGAATGGGGGGGGATCGAGAAGACGGATAGTCCGAGAAGCATAAATATAGTAGGAGTGCCCGAGTACTAAAATTGTTAGCTGCGTCAGAGTCTAAAGAGAAAGATGACTTACTTCACGGCTGCCGTTCTTATAGAACATGAAGTTGAGAAATGGATAGCCTCCGTCTTTGAGGAGCTGGTGGATGAACGGCGTAGCATGGATGATACTCAAGCAAAACATGAGGTATCCAATTCCTCGATGGAAGCAGTTGAGCTTCTCATGGCCAACTCCAGTAAGCAGGGTAATGAGATTATACTAATATACAGTTAGTTCACATCGCAACAAAGAGCAATGGACACAAACCTTTCCAGCCAACACAATCTCCATAGGAATCAACGCAAACGCCATTCCACCCGCACGAATAGCCAGCGGAGGCATTCCATACGCGATCTTCTCTCGATAATACGGCCGTTGAACGAATACCATCACCGCAGCCGCGAAGAAAAAGAACACGATCAAAGACAGAACCCCAAAAGACGGAAGACTGAGCGATTCAGCCAGCTTCCCGCTAAATCGTTTATAAGTGAATCTTCGAATCCAGCCAACAATCCAAGATCGCCATTGCGATGGCTTTGAGCGACTCCAACCCAGTCGATCCCGGCACTGGTGGAATCCAAAGGCGCCGATGAACAGCGCCAGGATGATGGCGTAAAACCACGTCACATAATGACCGTAGTTGAACTGCGATACTCGACTGATCTCAGCCTCTGTCTTGTCGACTGCGGCTTGAAAGGCAGCGCAGCTTGCGTTGGAGCATCTTGAGTCTGACAGGGGCAGCTGGACGAACCAGTCTGCCACGTCAGATGAACTGCTCGTGGACATGTTCCTGTATTTCTTTCGTATCTCTTTGCCACTGTAGAATAATTTGTCAATGGTAAAGTTTTCCCTTGGCAGGTACCTAGACGGTCGTGTCTCACTTGGCGGTCGATAATATATACAGCAAAGGGGTGGCTGGCGTAGTCCATGTCGTAGTCCTTTTGCGGTTGCAAAAAATCCCCTCAAACCCTCTCACAATTACAGGTCCATTTTAAAGCTAATTCCTCCTGATGGTGTTGTCAGAAACAGGTTTGCTTTGAGGTACTGCCCTCAGAGAGTGCGGAATTCACCGGTTCCTTTGATATACACGGTTGCAGTCTGAAGCTTGCCTGCGCGTGTGTGAAAACAGATCCACTCTTCATGTTAGCGTCAGTAACTGCCAGTAACCTGTCTAGGAACAGATGTTCTGGTGGTTCAATGGGTGGCTGGAGACTTCATTTGTTGTGGTGGTGCATTGGATCGCCGAAAGCGGAAATGCTTCATGATAGCCGACGGACATCGCCGTTCTCGTCTGTTTAGGGCAGCCAAGTCTATGATGGTCACATTAAACATGACTAGGCCTGATTTTGGATGATTTAATGGATTAGGTCAACGATGTTGAGGACTTGAGAAAATGGCTGTCTCAAGCAACGATCTTCATGATAAGCCTGGCTATCACGAAGAGACGACGTTTTTCTCAGCCACTGCATCATACTCCAGGCCGAGTGATCTCAGACCTAAATAGAATACTTGCTTGTTGTATGCATTCCCGTGTCATCTTCAGAACAGACGATTCTAATTCCAGCGTCTATTGCAGACCCACCGCCGCTCCCTTTCGCAATTCCCAATCGAACGATGCAACCCTGGAGTGGATATATTCAAAAAAGAATCTATTTAAGAGATTTTTTCTCTTCCACAAGACATGAAAGACAATGTTGAACTGTACTAACCCTCGATAGTAACTCGGTACGGTGATTAATTCCCGATCTGTCATGCTGACATGCATCTTAGCGATCTATATCCGAATCACAAGTGCAGCTCAAGATCCAACACACAATCCGTCGAGACTTGCCTGTGGAATATTCTCGTAGCCTGAATATAATCAAGATGGACACAAATATCCTGTTGCAATAACTAGCGACACTAGATTATTCGTCGATTCAGTAAAATGGCAGTATATAATGGAGATGTGTTGTTGACAGGGGCAAATGGCTTCATAGCCTCCCAAATCTTGCCCATCTTACTCGATGTACGGGAAATCCCTCTTCGGCTTGTCAATGACTTGCTGAAAGACATGAGCGTGGATTTTCAGTCACGGCCACCGTCCGATCCATTGAGAAAGCAGATGCTATCATCAAACCCCATCCTTCATGGGAGGGAAAGGTGGATTTTGTAGTGGTGGCTGATTTGACATCTGCAGCGTCATTTGATAGCATTTTTGTCAATGCAAAGGTCCCATTTGATTATGTTATCCATACTGCATCCCTGGTCGCAGTTTATCGAGACAATATTCAAAGGGGCATGATTGATCCAGCAGTGATGGGGTAGATTCCTCCATCATGAGTGCTATTCTTCATAGCTGACAATGCAGAACGACGGCGACTCTCGAAAGTGCTCATCATCATGGCAAAGTCCTTAAGCGATCATCTTGCTGAGCAGCGTGACAGCTGTATTCAATCCCTTTCAGGATATCACCTAAAAGGGACGGCCATATACAGAGAAAGATTGGAACCCAGTATGAACCATCAACCAAAAGATAACCACAGGGCTGATGAATTAGGCTACCGCCCAAGATGCCACCAAGGCAAAGGATCCGTTCTTTGAATACTATGTATCAAAACCCCAAGGAGAAGCCGCTGCATGGGAGTTCATCCGGGCCAACTCTCTATCATTTGACCTTGTTGTCATCAACCCGGATCTCACAACAGGGCCAATGCTTCACCCCCTTTCCGGCCCGAAGTCCATCAATGGACCGAATTATTTGCTCATCGCTGGTTTCCTGGATGGTACTTATTCGGGCACTGGGACTACGAGATTCCCCTTGTACCACTTTGTAAGTTCCACGATACTCTCTGACTACCAGATCGCTAATCCATCATGCAGGTCGATGCCCGGTACGTAGCCAGAAGCCACGTTGACGCCCTAACCAACCCTGCTGCAGGAGGTCAGCGAATTCTTCTCACTAACAGCCTTGTCACGCCGCAGCTGGATGCGAATATAATCCGGAAGAACTTCCCTGGCCTGAGGGATCGAGTGGCGGAAGGAAACCCTGCTCAGATCCTACCAGATGGCGTGTATCCGACAGGGTGGGACACGCGTGCGAGTCTGGATATTCTGGCCAAATGGAAAAAGAGGGGGAATGGAGATATATTGATTTGGAGGCAAGTGTTGTCGATACAGTCAGATCGATGACTGAGAACAACCTCGTATGAGAGGTGGATGTTTCGATCAGTCTAGCATTAAGTGTGGATAATTACTAATACTGTGTACATAAGTAATACACTCGGGAGACCCCGAGATAGTCGCTCCACTTTTTGTCGATCCAGAAATCCCACTTCTTCAGCATCAGGAACACGTTCTTTATTTGGACTCCATCCTCGATATTTTCGTCTTCATTTTTGTTTTCTTCGCGGATCCTCTTCTAACAATAGCACACGCCCCGGCAAACAGATCATCATGGTCGGTTTCAGTCCCAGCCGTCTCACATGCCCTACGGTATGCGGAATCAACATCTCCGCAAACGTCATCCTGCGAACGTCCATCCTTGAGCCGTGTTTATTGCAGCGGCTTTTATATCCCCAGAATTAAAGAACAATCTCATTCCGTCTCCTTTATCTCTCCTTGCCGTTGAACAAGGGTTCTGGGCGTTTTCGATCGGGGTTCGGTCACACCGTCGACAAACATTCTTCTGTTTCCCATCCTCCTGAGACTGGAGCGCCCTGCAATAATCTCACCCTCGCATTCCTCTGGGAGCAGTGTGGCTATGAACAAAAAGGATTGGCTCAGCATGATCTCGTTTGTTCGATCTTAAGCTTCTGTCGGGCTTCTTTTTTCTTTCTTTTTCTTCCCCAGAATATTTTCTGTTGATTACTGTGTTGCTGGCTTCCACCATGTGTATGTTCCCCTTCTCCATATGATCTCGATGAAGGGAGTGAAAAGGCGTCATAGAATGTCATAATACATGACTGGAATTTAAAGAATGTTCTATATTATCTTTGACCACGAGCTAATCCTCGTTCTTCTACAGCTGCTGAATCGCTCACCACGGCCGCCGCGGTCTTTACCAGCCCGGGAATCGCGACGAATTCAACGCCGGCCGTAAATGTACGTCGTGATTTTACCTCAATGTGAATGTGAAGAAGCTTATAAGACCTCCGATCTTACAGGGCAGCGTCGGTTTTCATTTTGTGCTCGATGGCACTGTTCAAACACTTTCCACTCACAACTCTCCCGATGATGGCCCGATCAAAGGACTACTTTTCGTCCCCAGCCTCGATTCCCAGGACCCGTGCCACGATATCACCGGGTCATTAATACCTTCCAATGTCACCGGCTACGAAGATGTATCTACACTCGGATACCGTGCGATCGGCCTGGCCCCGTGGGTATCTCTTGAGTGCACCAAGTCGTTTCTCAGCGCCTCGCGAAAGGCCGAGATCGATGCGCTCGTCTTTTATCAGCCTTATACCAATAATACGGGGAAACCTCCACCGTCAGACGATATAACTTGGAACCTGGGCGATAACAGTGAATGGAAAAATCAGAATGAATATCCTGTATACGCAATTTCTGGGCCCGCTGGGGCTACGTTGATGCATCAGCTATCGTTATATTCGAGCAACATGACCCAATCACGATATAATTCTACATACCAGGGTGACATTAGACTTTTCACCCTAATTGATCTGGGTGAGATAACGTCCTTTTCCATTTACAAACCAACCAGGAAGCTGATGTAATATCACGACAGAACAAGATGGCAATAAAATACCTAGCCTTTGGGGCTTCATCCTCGCCATTCTCGGAACAATCTTGGTTCTCAGTCTAATCCTCCTAGTCTGCTACCAGCTCGTTCAAAAAAGACGCCGGGATAACCTCCAACGTCGTATCGAGGCCGGAGAAACAGACATTGAGTTCCTAGGACTGAATCAGGTAAAGGTCCCCCAGGAAATCCTGGACAAAATCCCAGTCTACACATATCCCAACTTGAACGCCCCCGCAAAGGCTGTACTACCCGACGAGTCCAGGTCCATTACAGCCGGACGAATCTCCGGCGAACACACTTCACTCCGATCCGCCACCAGCGAAAACAAGAAGAATATTCAGACCGATGCATACGAGCTCAAAACACTAGATACAGCAATCACAAGATCCGATCCCGATATTAACAACAACAATGATATTAATAATAGTAATAATTCCGATTCAGCTCCCGCCCATGGACAGGAGACTTTCCGACTAAGCAACTCGCAAACCACATGTGCAATCTGTCTGGACGATTTCGATCCCGGGCTGTCGATTGTCCGGGAACTTCCATGCGCTCACATCTTTCATGCAGAGTGCATTGATACCTTCCTTACACAGAGCAGCAGTCTTTGCCCATTATGCAAGAAGAGTGTCTTGCCGCCAGGTTGCTATCCTAGACCCATTACTAATGTCATGGTTCATCGCGATCATATGTTGAGGAGGTCACAGTGACTTGAGTATTTGTATTGATGGTGATTAATTGTAGGTTACTTGTTTTGTGGATATGTGAGTTAGCTACCTATGGGTGTATTTGGAGTCTTGTCCTTTTGGCATGTGTTTGGTGTTTTTTGCCTATGATACCCCCCTTGGTGACTTTGGTTTATATATACGGAGTAAATTAATAAAAAATTATTTCCAAATCCTTCTAACTAAACCAGACAGCACGCTCTAATAAATACCTAACTACAAAATCGACTTCGACCCCAATAATCATCATGTCACTTTCATTCGGTTTCCAAGAGGACAGTCTAATGCCCTAAAGGAGTAATCACACCCTTGGGTACTTTGACCTTCACAAATCCATCAATCAAGCCGCATCGAAATTGGAATATGTACTGGTGGTAGCAACCTTCAAACTAAGGTCCGTGATACTCTTCGTCGTCAGATCCGACAGCGAAACACTCGCTCCAAGTTCCTTTCCTAACCAAGTCCTAAACTCCATCTCGATCAACGAGTCGACACCATTGTGCCGTATAGACTTTTCCTGGTCAAGCTGGTCCTCCTGAACATTCAGAAGAGAGGTCAACTTCCTCTGGATTCCAGTCAAGACAATATTCGCTCCCTCCTCCTTACTCCTAGCGGCAGCTAGCAGTCCTGGAACGTTGTACACCGGTCCGCTATCTTCTGAGTGTGCTCCTCCTGAGGTTGCAGTTCCCTGTAGATGCATGAACATCGGGTATTCGAGATGTCTCGGCGGAGGAACCCGTCGCTTCTGATATGCCGATTGGGTGGCGAGCCCGCAGACGAGCTGACATGTTGTTTCTGTCAGGACCTGTCGGGGATCAACCAGATACTCGATGATAGCTAACATCTCGTGCTCCCGATGGTGGTTTGCTATCTTCATACTGTGTCGCACAAACTCCTTGTTTTCAGCCATGAAACCAACCGAAAGTACTGCACCAAGATCTGCACTGGTTGCTCGTTGGCCCTGGGAGACCCGGTATCGTGCCAGTGCATCTTCGAATGTATTGCCAGCGTTGTAGTTGGCCTGACTGCGGTTTCCTACCACACCCGCCACGGAGGCAAGCATGACAAAGAAGTCCAATTCCTTTGGAAGGACTTCGTGTAGATTGAGGGATCCATTCACCTTGGGTTTTAATGACTTCTGCCATGACTCGTGGGACATGGTCTCGAATCCACCATCGGCCCATGCGACCGAACAATTGATGCACCCCTTTATAGGGGGAGAGTTTCCTCGCACTCTGTTGTGACCTCTCGCAAGCGATCGGTGTCGGTGATATCGCATTGGATAACATACACTTGACATCCTTTTTTCCCAAGCTGACGAGTCATCTTCAACGCAGCCTCAGATATGGTACGGCACAGAAGGATCAAATGCTTCGCACCTCTGGATGCCATCCATTGGGCGATGCTGCGCGCAATACCTCCAAGTCCACCTGCAAGAACATACGATGCGTTGCTGTCGAACTTGTATCGTGTTGCCAGAGCAGGAACCACGGGAACTGACTCTTCACCAGGTACAAAAACCAGTTTTCCGAAGGTAGTTCCTGCCTGTAGCATGCGGAGACCTTTTTCCAGATCACCGTAAGGCAGCACAGTGGTCGGTCGTGCTTCATGGATTTTCCCATGGGCCCAAAGGCGAATCATCTCGTCCAGGAGCTTTTGAATTACCGAAGGTCGTAGTTGCGCCACAGTAAGAAGGTCCACGCCAGACATTGTCGCGTTTTTCAGGAAGGGAGTCATATCGAGTTTTCCTCCTGACTGAATATCTCGCTTTCCAAGCTCAATGAAACGACCGAAGTCACCGATACAAGCCCAGGACTGTTGGAGGGCTTCTCCAGAAAGGGAGTTCAAGATCACGTCCACACCGGTGTCTTCGGTCATTCTCATGACTCCCTTCGCAAAGGTCAAGTCACGACTGGAGAAGATGTGATCTTCAGCAAGACCATACTCCTGAATCAGGAAATCTCGTTTCTCAATGGAGGATACTGTGGCAAAGATCTCAGCGCCAATCGCCTGCGCATATTGGATCGCTGCTTGACCAACTCCTCCAGCAGCAGCATGGATTAGAACCTTCTCCCCAGCCATCAACCTTCCAATGTTGTTGAGGGCATAGATGACAGTGGTATAAATTACAGGCAATCCGGCTGCAATTTCCAAACTCAGGTCCAAATGATCAGGGATTCTCACCACCAGTGCCTGGTTTGCGCGTCCATAAGTCCGGAAAGTCCCCACTCGTGATGGATCAGCGAAGTATGCGACCCGATCTCCAATATTAAATCTTGTTACCTTTGACCCTATACTGGAAACGATACCGGCCGCCTCCCCGCCAATTGTGGTCTGTGGTAGCTCACCCATGGCAGTGAGAAGATCTCTGAAGTTGAGTCCAACGGCCTTCACCTCGATTTCCACTTCAAATTCGCCCAAGTCCTGTACATAGTCTGGATCAGTTGACCACTGAAGCTTGTCCAAGACTCCGGGCTGGCTGTTCTGGATCATGACCGGACGGTCAATACTGCTCCATGGTACCAACTGTGTAAGTGGTGTAGAAAATTGCGCGGTGATCGCATTGGTGGCATCGCTGTTTTCAACTATCCGATTGGTATGAATCAACCCATCTCGCAATTGGTACTCGGAGTTTCTGTGGGAACTCATTTCACCAAGGAATTGATGACGTGTGATTTTCAGTATCGATTGAATTAGGTCCTCTGTCGAAGTGGCACCGAGGTTAGCCGCCAGTGTGGTAAGATTGAGCTCGTTTGAGTCCCGCTCCCATCTGATTGTGCGGATAAGTCCAGTCGCCATGTTGAATCCTGGATCTTTTGCTGGATCTCCTGTCACCCACAGCAGCCTAGTGCATGTCGTAAGCATGTGTCTGATGTTCAGAAACATGTCTTCTGTGATGTTGCCGAGGATGGGAGTCTCAGATTCCAGCAGAGAGATGCACACTGCCTGCGACAGGTCCACTGTCGGTAGTTCAACTGGGCAGATTAACGAACATTTAATACTCCCTAATGCCTCTTCTAGTTGATTCTTCAAGTCCTCGGCCAGAGCTACAGCTTTATCCAGATCCTGACAGACAATAACAAACTCTTGGCTGTTGTCATTGGGGATTGTTTGCACTGCTGTCGAAGCCATGATACTGATCTTGGTGAACTCTGGATATTGTGAACTTGGCATATCGATATCGATACCAGAAAAGCCAGAACGACGAAGAAAACCATCCCATTCTTGCGTAGAGACATAAGGACACCAGCGGCGAACTGACTCTTTGCCCAACCACCAGCCTGGAAGGCCACTGAAAGAAACATTACTCCAAAGTGTATCTTGCCGCACTCCTTCAAGGAATAATAGCTTCCCACCAGGTTTAAGCAGAGAACGAACGTTTTGAAGAGTCTGGTGTATATCAGGTGTAGCATGCAAGACATTGCTAGCGAAAACCATGTCATATGAGCCCAGTTGGTAGCCTTGACTTTCTGGATCGCCTCCTGCGTCTAGCTTTTGGAAATCCAAAATATCACCCCAGGCACTGAGTCTGTCTTTGGCCTTTTCGAAAAATCGTGGCGAGATGTCCGTGAAGGTATAAGACGCAATCTTGTCACCGCTTACCTCGCTCTGGTTAACCGCGGTGCTTTCAGACCTAGGGCACAACGAGTCCAGCAGCCGTTTTGTGAATCCTCCAGTTCCCGCACCTACCTCCAGAACTTTGAGACCTGATGAGTTGTATCTCAAAAGTGAAAGGTAATAGTCAAGGGTTGTGGGGATAGGTCCCATCAGTACATCATCGTCATAGTAGCGCGTCATGAGATCATCCTGGCCAAACATCAGGAAAAGAGGGTCTGCCAGGTTTTTGAAAATTGACGCAATTTGAGATCCCATTCGAAGCAGCACAGCGCCATTAGTATCGTATGATTCTACCTCTTTGTATAGATCTTGCTTGAGCTGTTGGTCTTGTGTATACTTCTGCCAATCGTTGAAGGTAACATACGGAATGCATCCCGTCATGATATCCGCAGCGACATGCTTAAGCAAGTCGTGGAACCTTTGGTAGTGACTTTCCAGTGAAGCAATAGAGATACCTTGGATCTCTACCAATGCATCTGTCACCAGAAGTGCCGCAGCGAGTTGCAGTCGACTGAACCACCGTTTCTCTGTTTCGTAATCCCCTGCATTGGGGTCGAATGGGACCAATGTCTTGAAGGTGGATGTGTCGAGAAAATGGACATCCGGTTTCCAGTCTATTGAGTAGCAATTCTGACCACTTCCATTCCCTGTTATGCTTTCTGACTGGAAAGGGGTCAATCTCACGCCTTCCATGGAAATGTTTGGCACATTTCCGCTTTTCCCCCAGACCCGAGCATCAACGTTGTAAATATCAAATGTTGACAGGGAAGCCTTTCCAGCGCAGTGGAAACTAGACTCAGAACCGGTTTCGGCGGATACCCATGCACTTTTGATGAAGTTTGGCACGAGACCTCTCTTCAACATTGATTGGCCGGTGAAACCACAGACGGAAGCCATACCTGCCTGGAAAACACCATCTAACGTGGCAGGATGAATAAGATGCGAATGTATATACTGTTTCGGCATTTTGGACCTGATATCTGGCACAGTTATTGTCGCCAGGGCGCTTCCTCCTCTCTGGCCAGTCGTGGTCACTGCGGATAAGTTTCTGAAGAGAGGACCGAATTCAATTCCAAGGTGCTCCAAGTCATCATAGACTTTGCTGAAGTCCAGAGGGGACCGGCAGGCGCTTTTGGCTTCATGGAATGCCTTTTCCCATCTCTCTTTCTCCAGTGTCTCTTCACGCCCATTGTCGACAGGATTAGGGGTGCTTGCCATATCGACAGCGATATAGCCCGTGCAATGTTCGACCCACTCGTCATTTTCAACATCATATGAGTTGATCTGGAACTTATTCCATACATTTGAGGTGCTGATATTGGTGTCATCCATAGGGCAAAGTGAGAGGCTGGTCTCAACTCCGTCTTGGGTTTCGGGGACGATCAACATTGCCTTGAGCGCAATGTCGCGTAAACGAAAACCTGCCACGGTATTATGTTGCACCAGCTGCCGGGATGCCTCGATGGCCATAACCATGAATCCAGCGCCAGGGAAGACGATATTACCCGCAACCTACAAACAGAGATTAGCGCTTGATCTGAGAATAGGATAGTGAGCGAGAGGACTTACAATGTGGTCCTTAAGCCATGGATTCTCCGAGATGCGCAGAAAATGGCGCCATTTAGGATTCTGGGGATTCCAATCCTGAACTGGTGCGCCAAATAGATCATGTCGTGGATGTTCTCTGAACCGTGCATTCTTGCTGAGTCGACTCTCGAAAATACCAGCTTCCTCGTGATTAAAAGGGTAGGGAGGCAGGCTGACCAGCATCTGCGGTCTCTGAGTCTTAGGCGGCTCGGCAGCCTCATTGGCTTCAAATATGTTGACCGGTACACCTTTGGCCGCGAGAGCTCCCACCGACTCGAGCAGGGTATTGGGGCCAGGGTCTTGACGGACGAGTGTCGGCAGGTACGAGATGGAAGAATCTGCTCCAATTGTTTCCTTGATGGCGCTTTGGAGTGCGCTATGGGGGCCAATCTCGATTATTTGCTGCACGGCAGGAGTACCTCCCTCAAAGCACATGGACTGCAGGGCAGAGGTGAACTTGACAGTCGAAACCAGATTGTGGACCCAATACCAACCATCCAGAGATGGCTCCAGCACTTCTTCGCCCCTCGAAGAAGAGAACATCCGGACCGAGTCTATCTCTGCGAAGGACTCACGGTAGATGGGTGCAGAAAGGGCCTTCAGGTAATCCTCTGCACTTCCCTGCATGTGAGCTGAGTGATATGCTCTCCCAGTCCGCAGCTTACGTGCAAAAATATTGTCCGCATCTAGCAGCTCTTTCAATGCGTCGACCATTACCTCATCTCCAGAGACCGTGTTGTTCTTGGGACTATTGAAGCAGGCTATGATAAGCTCACCGGTGTACTCGTTGTGGACTTTGTCCAAATATGGCTGGAGCTTGGTTGCCTCCAATCCCACGGCTAGCATTGCACCTTTGACTTTAGTTGGCATGACCGCTGTCACGGAGCCACGATAATATGCATCTGTCCAGGCAGTTTCGCGTGATATCTTTCCAGCGCAATACGCAGCAGCGATTTCACCAGATGAATGACCAATGACACGCGCCGGGGTGATGTTCCAACTTGCTAACAACTGCACCAACGCTACCTGAATGGCAATTAGGCAAGGATGTGAGAAGACCGGCTCGTCAATTCTGGAGTCGCTCTTTGGTTTAGAAATCTCGTCTAACAGTCGTCAATAAATATCATGCATGTTCCTAAGGGCTCCATCCCACTTACCAATCAAAGACCATGAACTACCCAATTGTTTAATAAACTCGGAGGCATCCTCTAGGGACTTCCTAAACACAGGATACCTTAACAATTGATGTCCCATTTGGCTATACTGTGCTCCTTGCCCGGTAAAAACGAATCCGATTTTTGGGGCTGCGCGGACGTTGCTTGCTTTCGAAAGAACCATTCCAGAGGATAGTTTTTTCTGTAGGTCATCAATGGAAGTTGCTAATATGCAGTTATTCCAGCGAAATCTAGACCGTTTCTCCGACAGAGTATAGGCAAGATCACGATACATGGTGCTAGAAAGTTTGCCAGACCAGCTTTCTTGCCGTTGCAAGTAAGAGTTGATCCCTGTAGCCAGTCTTTTCAATCCGTTTTGATCAAAAGCAGACAATAAAAAGATTTTTGGGGCAGGTTGTTCCGCTGTAGTACCGTTCACTAAGGAACCATTAGCATGACATTCTGGCTGTGCTGCGCCAAGTTCCCCCTCTTTTGTCGCCTGATAACGCTCAATAGTCTTCGTCACGATTTGATCAACTTCTTCAAGTGTTGGAGCTGATTGTCGAGCATTGTGAAATCCAACGAGGCCTCTTTCTTCTAGGTAATGATAGGCGTCGTCAAGGATGCAATGGGCATTCGTGCCACTCAATCCGAAGCAACTGACGGAAGCACGACGTGCACCGTCTGGCACAGGCCAGGGCAAGCATTTGGTTGGGAAGCGAAGGTTCCATTTCTCCATCTCAATCTTGGGGTTGACATTTTCAAAATTCACGTTAGGAGGAATGATGGCAGATTCTAACATGAGAATCGCTTTGATGATTGCCGCCACTCCAGAGCCTCCCTCCAGATGCCCAATTCCTGATTTCACAGCCCCAATGTACATGGGCATATCTCGATTCTCACTTTGAAAAGCTCTGGCTATGGATCTAGCCTCGATCGGATCACCAGCGGGTGTTCCTGTTCCATGAGCTTCGGCAAACAGTGTATCCTTTGGATCGAGTCCCGCACTTGCATAGGCACTGCGGATCAATCGCACCTGTGCATCACCACTGGGATAGGTCATCCCAGGAGTCCGTCCATCTTGGTTGAGGGATGTGGCACGGATTACGGCCCGGATAGTATCCCCATCTTTCAGGGCGGATACCAAGGGCTTAAGGATGACCGTTGCGACACCCTCACCACGTGCGTAGCCATCACCTCTGCTATCAAAAGTAAAACATTTGCCTTCTGAACCCAGGAAGCCAGAATAGCTCATGCCAAGAATATGAGGCAAATAACTAATGGCGTTGACCCCACTGACAATTGCCTGAAGGTGTGTCAGTAACGATGTTGAGCTAAATGAAAAGGATGGCACTTACGGTTTCGCTATCTCCAGACTTGAGACTCTGACAGGCAAGGTGAAAAGCAACCATGCTACTCGAGCACGCTGTATCTACTGTCATACTTGGTCCCTTGAAATCGTAGAACCAACTGACTCGTCCTGATATCATCGAGTTCTCCGATCCTGTTGACCGGTGCTTCATCGAAGTCTCCAAGTCGCTATTCATTCGATTCGAGTGGTCATGGTTGAACCCACTGGCAAACATCGACGCGTTGGACGATATTGCCTTCTCCATTGGAATTCCGGCTGTCATCAAAATCAGCCATCTCTTCATATCCACGTCGACATATGCCCGTATCATTCTCACCATTTTCAAGCGCGTGGTAAACATTCTCCATAACGAGCCGTTGTTGGGGGTCCAGACTCAAAATCTCTGTCTTATTGATATTAAAGAAAGCTGCATCGAAGGCGTTAGGGTTTTCCTGCAGAAAGTGGGCACCTTTTGCATGGACCTGATGAGAGCCTCAGTCAGTACAAATACAGAGGCCCTAGAACAGAAGCTGGACAGTACGAACCGTGCCGCCATGATCCGGATCGGGGTGGTAAAACGCATTTTGGTTGAGTCTGTCAGGAGGGAAAGAAGTGGTGGACTGGCGAGCTCTGAGGAGGAATTCCCAGAACGCCTCTGGGGTGGTCGCTTCTTGCGAGAAGCGCGCGGCCAGGCCAATAACCGCCAAGGGCATCGCGACATCCGCGTCTGCCGGCTCAACAACACGACCGATCATGATGTTATTTACAGGTACAGTAGAATGATAATATTCACAAGAATGATTGCAGAAGCTGACTCGAGAGGGCTTGCTCCATTTATATAGACTCCATGGACTTCATCTCTTCTCAACAACAGGGTTATTGCATGGCCACGTCGAAGTTATTGCATAAACAGCACAGTCAACGTGCATGCAGTTTGCTTTCCTCCAACTACCACCAGAGAAAACTATTTATCGAAATATTCACAACGGATTGAACTTCTGATGCTGTGGAACGATGTGGTCCATGATGCTCGTCCATCCCTTGCCTCCACGACAGCACATGAGGACCATTCTGCAGCACCAAAGGGCATGTATAATCGGCATCATGCAACACGTGTTGATTCTCAATTTATCAAATTCGGTCTGTTCTTAGATTTGAACAAACGGATCGGTTCCACTTGATCGGTTCTTGCAATCATCTGCGATCTTTGGCAGGTATGGCCAGGAGTACACCGCAAGTCAACCTACAGACCAGGACTCACCATCATACCAAATACAAAACTCAGAGCCTGCTTACTTAGAATGTAATAGAACCAGAGTGCCAAAATCATCGCGGCTTCCTTTTGCGCCGTCTAGCGGTGTATCAAAAAGCCTTATCCCTTTAGTGCCAAACATCGCATTATAGCAACGCTCGTTACTCCTTTTTCCGAGTCACCGGTACCGCCTAACCATATAATGGACGGTTACTGGTGTGCGATGACAGCTATTTTTGAATGATCGAACACTTACATATTGAGCCTGCAGTTGATGACAACTAGTTAGGTAGTCTCTTCGCATACACCCTTACGCTATGCTCCATCTTCAAAGTCAACCTCTACCTTAGCAGCTCGTTGGATATTCTGGTCTGGGGATCACTCAACCGCACTTTGACCGTAACTTTTGACATCCAACTTCCTTTCACACACTGTCCCTGGCCGCGCGTTGTCTTTGTTCCAGTTTCCACATTCCCTGGGTCTTCGTTTTATTGATTTGGGCATCCAACCTGTCCGTCAAGCATGAAACCTTCCTCAGAAGGGTGGATCAGGAGAGACACTACTAATAATGTCGAACCACCAGAGCACCGTCACCATCCCGCGACGAGAGGCGCTCTTGATGAAGTCGATAACCATGTCAATGAATTTTTCTAATTTTCTTTTTGAGGCCTAAAAGCTGATCAAGTGATGCCGAGCTTGCTTTCGCTCTCCATCAAGGCCCGGGCGGCCATGATGCCACCATGCCGAGAGACCTGGCCTGGGGTCTGTCAATCAGGATGCTCTCCCCTCAAACGGCCTGTGCAATGACAGTGAAATTTATTTTGATCCACACATATCTACCAATCGAAGAGGATAATGGATATCCATCCCCGGGAATTATGATATTGAAACGGGGCCAGCTCGAGAGCCAAGAGTCCGTACCACTTGTGACACACTCAGACAATCCTTTGTTCCAATCGCAGAGTTTATCTCCAGGGCTTCTGCGCGACAATAAGCAAGAAAAGAAAATAAACCCCCTTTCAAAACTGAACGGGTAGTAGATTTGGTGGCAGACGATCTATTTGACTAGATGGCGGGCCTCACCAACCCTGGCTCGACAGACAATCCCAATTCGTGGTCTATACGGGGTATACTACTTCCCAGCCTTCGCGATAAATGTCACTTCATTGGTTTGACATTTTCTATTTAGACTTGCACTACAATTTACTACCATCAATCACTTCTATCACAGCCTGGACGATCAGTGAGCCACAAGACATTGCCACTTCAAGCGGCGGTCAAGATACGACATGCAGGCTTCGACGATCAGATTACTCAAGCGAAATAGAAATACCATCTGAGTTTTCATTTAGATAATATTGTGTTGAGTCGGGGGGGGGCTATTCAGCTATACCTTTACCTGGCGCGGTCTTTGGGTATGTACCACTTCAGCTAATGCAGCCGATCTGGACAAGCTCTTCCACTTCGAGTCCACGCAACGTGGAAATTGATTTCCACTGCTGCCAACTGCAGGAGCATTGTCGTTGTTTTAAATAGCAGTCATCAAGCGCTGTTACCGGTTATACACCCAACTTCATCTTTGTTTAAATACGTTTGGACCCAGGCCATCTCACCTGTGTCAAATACCAAGATTCACCTCGACTACTTAATCAACCAGGCACTCAAGCTCTCCGCACAAAATATGGACATCCCCGGGTGCACAGTCAAATTCCTTAACAGCCAAGATGAGAGTGATCAGGTCGCCAATTAAATGGCGGGGAGCTTTTCCGACCACGGGCCATGTGGAATGCCTTATTGATATTCAACCCTGAGCTTACCAGAGACCTTCAATGAGTTCTGCTACCTTGTCACGGCCGCAACAGTCGCAGCCGGTTGAAAGTAAGTGATGGCTTATTGCTAGGCTTCCTCATGGGCGCGGCCTCGGAGGAGAATGTCTACCTCCTCCACCCCGTGGGATGGAACCTTTTTACGATCTTCTAGACCATCTCAAGGCCGCATCACCAATGGAAAAAAGAGCTGCCCTCGAATTTAAAATTGCAGCGATTCGGAAGGTGTTTGAACATTATCATATTGCAGGTGACTTGCTTCATGTCTTGCTTATGAAGGCACATCAGCAGGGCTATGAGCAAAGCATCGTGCTCGCGATAGGTCGATCCCAGATTCTCATACAGTCCCTTGGCTTTATTCATTAGGTAAATTTGCATACAAGGACTATAATTATGAAGGCACCAGGCCTTTTGCTCCAATTGAATTTCCGTCTTGATGTGGGCAAGCCTGAAGTGATATTTTGAGGTTAAACCGGATATTCCTTCGCGAGCTTATCCGGCTATAATGAGTAAATGTGGAAAATTCGATATTTATTTTACAACTGTAGACTAGAATTTCTAGGATCCACGCTCATCCCGCAAGATGTTGTCAATAATCTGGATTTCCTGGGGCCAAAATATTACTTGTCATCCTTATCTATTCACAACTGGAAAGCATTTGGAGACTATCCAATTGACCACCGACAAGTGACAGGTCGTCTAACGCATCTTTTTATAGATCGATGTTGTCGTCATCTTCGGAGACTTTCAGCCAATGCCTGGTGCAGCCTTTGTGTTTAAATAGGTTACCCAGCTGTCCCAGCATAATATTGGATGTGGACACAATATTGGGGCTGGCTTGATTTAACTTGTCTGTGCATGGAGAGGCTTTTGCTGTTTGAATAGCCGTTCTATCAAGATTTGCTATTATTCCGCTCTTTTCTTATGGTATATATTGCTGTTTCTGTTCTTCTATATTGTCATCTAACAATGCGCAGCTTCAGTCCACCTCCCCTTGAACAGGCTATCCAAGCCTGAATGAAAACAAGCAATATCCCGGGGTATGAGATCAAATTTTCAGGCCCCAGCGATCAAGAGGAACTCCATAAAATCATCTAGCTCACAAAGAATGAGCATTTCGACCGCAAGCCCACGCTGAGAGCCTGTAAAGCAAATAATCCTGAAGAAGCCATCTCTAAATACTGCCACGACGCCACCATGGTAGTAGCCTCAGCAGGCACAGTCGCCATTGCAACAGTAGGTGATGATCGCACCTTGGTGGGCTACATCATGGCCATGTCCGCGAACAAAAAAGCTATATCTTCCAAAGCCATCAGCGATCGGATGCTCAGAATGAGAAAATTTGCAGAAATCCATATGATTATGAGCTATTCTACTATCGGCATGTCTGTTGCAGATCGATTGACGTATGTATATCCCAATATGAACAAAAAGGAGTGACAAGATATTGAAAGGCTGCATTGATTGGTCCATCCATAATATCAATTGGTCTGTCTGATGGCTAGATGAGCTGGGCTGAGATGGATACATAGCATTCTACTCCATAGAGGATCCAATGCAAAGTGAACTAACAGTTAGCATTATGAAAGAATTTTTCTCCTGTTTAATATAATGGCTTTCTTTTTATCTCTTTTTTCCATCTCTTTCATATTTTCATTGTTGATCTCGCTTATAGCTCACCGGGAGGGTAGATCCTCTAAACACACAACCCTATTAAATATCTCCACCAGAGCATCAGCCAACAAAGAGCTGTCGATCCGTCCTAAACCTCGGCCCTAAGACCCTCACCCGGCGCTAATTCGCTAATCCTACCGTGGAATTACCGAAGACCGCCGTGTCCAGAACATTTCTATTTTCTGTCCATCGATTTTCGCCCTCGCTCAAGGTCAGAGCACATTCCAACAATGAATGCACTCAGTACTGCACAAACCGCCGCCATTGAGCTGGCTATCCAGGCCTGTACGGAGAGGAGTGCTATACCCGGGTACACTATCGAGTTCCCAGACCCCAACGACCAAGATGTGGTTGAGCAGATTGTTGAGTTGATGACGGTCGACTATTTCGATCGTGAGCCGTTGTCGAAAGCCTGCAAGGCGAATGATCCGCTGCTCACACCGGAGGCTATTCGTCAATATTGCTACGACTGCACGATGAGAATAGCGGAGATCGGGACTATTCTTGTTGCGAAAACGGGGGATGGAAAGCTGATTGGGTTTCTTAACACCGCTGTCGCTGATAAGTCTTATACGCCCAATGTATGGCCGGATGGGCTGAGTCCTTTGATTGAGCTCACGACTCGAGTGAGGGCGATGGTGCCTAAGGACCAAGGGAAGGTTCTGTGTCTTGCCCGGGCTGGAGTTCGGAGGGAGTTCGCGGGTCATAATGTCCTGAGGGATCTGATTTATGTCGCTGTTCTGAAGGGATGTCTGGAGGGCTATGAAAAAGCCATGGGTGTTTCAATGAGCAAGCCGTCGCAGCGTGTGTTGGAATCATCCGGCCTAACAGCGGTGGCAGAGCTTGCATATAAAGACTACGAGTATCGCGGCACCAAGCCCTTTGCTCAGGTCAACACTCCACCCTCAGTCAAGCTGGTGTGGGGAGATATGAAGAAGTGCTTGAAAATTCAGCAGGACTCTCTTCTGGGAAGGGAGGCCCGGGGGCAGGCAAGGTTGTGAGGAAAGAAAGGAAGATAAAAGTGTTTAATAGCGATTTGAGCCCATCCATCCTTTTGTGGCAAAAAAGATATGACTTATAGATTTGCATAGACTTGGTTCCGGCAACGAATTTCATTTATATCCTTCGCTCGAATGATCGCAATTGCACGTCTGGCGGACTGCTTTCCGAATTCGAATAGCTTCGTAAAACGAGTATTGTGGCTCTGTGGACCGCATGACAGTCGCCTGCCTTGTTCAATATCCTCACTAGCGACCTTATTGTCCTAGTATGTGTTGAGCGGTTCCGACTCTGGGTATCTCATTATAGCTGTCTGGCAGCAAGTAATTGATCTGAAAAAGTCAGCACCACACCACACCACAGATCCAAGATAAACAAACCAAATTATCAAAATCAAGCAAACTTATCATGCTTCCCCTTAACCCTAACATCCAAAACCTCCTCATGGAAATTCCCTTCCCTCCTCGCCCTCCTCAGCCTCTTCACCTCACTCTCTTCCAACCGCCTCCCAACCAACCCCTCCAACTCCTTCTGGCTAATCTTCTCCTTAGCCTTCGTCTCCTTACTAGCCTTGATCCGCGGCTTGAAACGCGCCTGCATGCGGATCCGTATCGTCGTCTCAAAGGAGAGAGTAGCCGCGTCACCGCGGATTTCTACCGCACGACTGGTCTTGCCTTCCCGGGCGCACAGGAAGGTCTCTTTATCGCCACCGCCGGTCTGCAGGGAAAATGTGCCGGGGATATCGGGGGAGGGGATCGTGAGGAAGGATTCGTGGTGCGAGATTGCGGCCGCCGTGGCGCTGGGGATGCCGTAGTTGTCACAGCCGAGATATCTGTTCAATTAGCAAAAATATCCCCAATACAGAGTAAAGCATAAATAAGAGGAGAATACTCACTTCCCATGATGTCCCTTGAAGCTAAACGACTCCGTCCCCGCAACCCTCGTCGCAACCCAAACCTGCCTCACATCGTGCGGTTCCGCCGTCGACGCATCCCCCTCAATCAGATTCTCCAACTGACTCGCAAACACCTTTCCATTCGCGTCGGACGCAATACACGTCGGCGGGTCGGATGGGAGAACGAGAACAACCGGCCCGGCAAGGTCCGAGGGTGCGTCGGCGGACACCCAGCTTTGGTCTTCGGGGGGTTCGTCGGTTTCGTCGCGGGCGATGGCAGCAGCGGATGAAGGCTTGGAGGTTCTTGGGGGAGGGATGAGGGGTCTGGGTATGGGGCTTCGCGGTGTTGTTTGCGTTTTTTAGGCTTGTCGCCTTTGAATGTGAGGGGTTTGACCATTTTGGTTGGGTTGAATTGGGGTTGTTGTTGTTGGATGGATGGATGGATGGATGGATAGTGGAGGAGGAAGATTGATGATGTTGTCGATTACATAGCGATCGATCGCCAGGCGGTTTTTTTTCAACGTCGAAGTCTTGCGACTACCACCATTTTTGTATTTAGATTATTATATTTGAACTAATGAATTAATCAACTCATACGATAAATAATTGAAGCAATTATTAAAGCATCTAGGTAGTATTCATCACACGCCACTGCTACCTTGGTGGAAAACAGATTGGAATATCAAAGGAATGAATCATTTGTTTGTCAAGGTCCTCAATTCCCTTTATATATACCAGTTTCACTTCCTCTACTGTAGATCATCTATTTGAATTGGTAAATATGGTTACATTTCATTATTCATAACATCACATGCGGAGTATCTCGTGCACACATTTCCAGCCGAAAAAAGCCCAGGAGAAAAGAAAGGAAACGAAAAATCCCAAGATTTTTGTCTATCACGCCCTTTTCCTCTAATCGAAAGTGATAGCAGCCTTGATGGCAGTCTTGTTCTTCATTGACTCCAGGCATTCCTCCCACTGGTCGATCTTGAAGGTCTTGTTCACGATACCCTTGACCTTGATCTTACCTGAGTCAAGGTAATCAATGGCGGCCGGGAACTTGTAAGTCTCGGAGAAGCTGCCCAGGATGGTAATTTCATCGCCGACTGTTGTATGTTAGGACAGGATCTGGTAGGATGATACATGGCAGATGGGTACTTACAGATCTTGCTGGGAGGCCAGTTGACACGGTCCTTGTTGGCATACACACCGTACACGACGAGCTTGCCGCCACGACGGACATAGTTGATAGAGTCATCGAGGATCTTGACACTACCAGTGGCTTCGACGACAATGTCGAATCCATAGGGGTTGTCCTCTTTGAGCTTGGCAAACTGGGCGCTGGGGTCGCTGCGAGACAGAGCAATGTACTCATCACCAGCATCGAGAGACTTGGCCAAGTCCATCTTCAGACCCTCGGGAGCAACCACAGTAACCTGACATCCACCATTCAGACGAAGCAACTGGGCCAGGATCAGACCGGTAGGACCAGCACCGAAGAGCAAAACGGAAGAGCCCATCTTGGGAGCGATCTTGTCCAGACCATGAGCAGCACAAGAGGCAGGCTCAAGCAGGGTGGCATCGACATCGGAAAGGTTCTTGATCTTGAATACCCTGCCAGCTATTTACAGTCAGCATGGCTGCTCACCCAACGCTGTCGTATGTCTACTTACCAGGGTACGCGCAGTACTCAGCGAAACCACCATTCATGGTAACACCATGGGCCTCAAAGTGCTCACAGAACAACTCAGCACCACGACGGCAGTAGAAGCACTCGCCGCACAATTCTGAGTTGTCCGCAACGACACGCTCACCAATCTCGAACCCCTTGACCTTAGGTCCAACAGCTGCAACCACACCAACCGTCTCGTGGCCTAAACATGTTAGACATAATCCAAGGGTGACCTAATTCATACCAACATACCAGGAACCAAGGGGAACTAAAACCAATCAGTCAGTCAGAATCATCCTCGACACTACACACCATGCCAGAAAGAAAGAAACAACATACCTTGGCAATAAACTCTCCCTCATGGATATGCAAATCAGTACCACAAACACCGCAAGCCTTAACCTTGATCAAGACATCGTTGTCGCGCAAAGTGGGTAGAGGGACATCCACGAGGCCGTGGCTCTCGGGCTTGTCGTACTGGAGAGCCTTCATGGTCTGGGGGAGATTGGCAGCCATTGTTGTGGATGGATGGGAAGAGAAGAGGGAGGTTCTGTTCAAGGAAAGGTTGATTAGCGACGAAGACATGCCGTACAGCAAGGGTGTTGAGGTATTTTTCTGTGTTCCTTCTGGCAGGGGTATAAGGGGAAGAGGGAAGAGGAAGATGGCGTACCAAGTGAAGACAAGAGAAGAGAAAAGAGCAATATCTGAAGAGAACGAGGAAATCTGTCTGGAGAGAAAACAAAGAACGAAAAAAAAGGTGGGAAAGCAGAGGCTATTTCAAGGTTTCCATTGAGAGGGGCAGAAAAGAATCAAAAGAAGACAAGAGAAAGAGGGGAAAGACAATGAAGTCAGAAAGGCAGACAGTGAATGGTTCCATCGTTTTCCCTCAGATTTGGTTACAGACCAAGAGAAATCCGACGACCAAGTGGGGACCTCGGATTGTCGCAGCTTGACACCTTGCCACTTTTTGACTGCTGCAGATCCAGCTATACTCTTCGAAGAAGAGGAGGTAAGGTTGGCTATAGGACGCGATGCTATAATCGCCCAATCCAATCCGCTCGGATCAAATGACCACGGAGTACAGGCGTCCTATACCACATCCACTGCCTGTCGACAGATCGGCAAAACTATATCTCAATCCGAATAGTGAAAATAATAATCAAACCACTGCTACACAACCATCTACACTATCTTAGATGACTTCATCCATCAACGGGGGAGGAGCCCCGCTATGACCTCGTCGCAGGCCACACCGGGAGAGATCAGGGACCAACCAAATTGGGATTGCAACGCCTTGGGAAATCGCCTGATCGTTCCTGATTCCAAGTCTACAGAGTCAAAGCTGGGGGTTCCGTGGTATACTGAGCATACCGAATTCATCATCATGGAGCATGCGTACTGCCTCAGTTTCGTCGAAGATGCCAGAAACATCGCTGCTCCACTTGCACTCTATACCCAAAGGAGCAATCACAAAACACCGCGAAAAGCTTCATGCCAGCAGGTCTCATGACCGCCGGATCCCCCTTCGTTCATCCCCGCCACTCGGTCTGGGCCTCAAAAGGACGCTATCGCCGGTCGAAATGGCTTCTTTTTCTTTCTTCTTTCTTCTTTGCTTTTTTCTTTCTCACTTGCAGTCTGCATTATCTCTTTGCCCCTCTTCCACCCAGTCAATTCAAATTTCACATTTACGGTGACCAAATCTTTTGAATCAGCAATTAAAAATTATTCAAAGCAGTCAATTCTATCTTCCACTTCAGAGTTTACACTGTTATCTGTCAATTCGGATTCAGATATATGATAGTCGCCGTTCCCTACCAGAATGATCCATGACTCCACAGCAATTCGCAAATCAAAGACCTCTCCGCTCCCTTCCCAAAAGCAAAGACACAAACACTGACAAAACACAGCATCACACTGCCAAGCCTGGTAGATAACATACAGCCTCTTACAAATATCGGCATCAGGCATCGTTGGAGATGTTACACTCTGGGAGACCTGCCCCCAATTTACCCCCACGTTTTACTTCAGCCCGAATCCCTCGCTATTGATCACCGCATCCCAGAGCTTCCGCTCCAGCTTCTCCTTCCGATCATATCGATACAATCCCAGGGTATTGAAGCACGTTCGTGCAGTAGGGTACCGCGACGAATCGTCTCCGAGACACGCTAGGCGGATCATCAGGCTGGTTGCGCCCATAGCGGGAATCCGATCACTTCCGGTGATGAACGACAGAATCTTGCGCTGGGCTTGCGGGTTGGTTTGCTCAAAGAATTCCCAGAACCATTTCACAACCGGTACCGACTCTGGTCGAGAAACCGACCAGTTGTCATACGTCGCAACTGCCCGCAGCGAGGCAACATCCAACGCATCATCCGAGCCACGAACCAGTAATTCAATCTCCTCAGGGCGGAATAGAGATAGCGCATTGCCGCCAACAACAGAGAAGAACCCACGCTTGAAGGGCTCAAACTGCCGAGTAACAGCGGTGTCCAACAGATACTGAACATAGAGATCCACGAATTCCCGCCGGTTCGAATTCGTCACCGGTCTTTTCTCGCCTCCTGGGCAGAGAGGCACCTCAATCACCTCGCCGTAGCGGTCCACCTGCGCGACAAAATCATAGCAAAACGTATCCGTAACATCTCCCTCAAAGTCCAGTAAACCCCGGAGACCCTTGGCAAGTACCGGTCGATACTCAGCAAGGTCGTCTAATGTACACTTGAACGATGACCTGGACGTCGACGTCTGCGGTCCATTCGACTGCGGTGCGGCAGCCAAAAGCTTCTTGAAAGCAAATGGCGGGAGCGCGATGTCAAGGATTGTGGAGTTGTAGATCGCTAGTCCTAGTAAGGTTCCTACCAGGAAGAACTGCTCGGACGATTCAAAGCAGAATGGGTTGAAATAGCAGTACTGGGAGTCCTCATCGTAAAGAAAGAGACCTAATCACACATCAGCGTCTTCATTGACAAGGACAATATCAGCAATACTCACCATGATGGGGATCAAAGACCTCTCGCACAAGCAACAGGAACCATTCCTTGCGAAGACCGCCTGCATCGACACCCTCTTCACCAAGGAACTCGATGCGTAGCCCCTTCTTGATCTCCTCTTGGCTAGAACCCACCACTTCACTGACGCCCCGAAGGCTGTCCTCGACCAAACAATCTCGTCGAACTTTCAGCACGAGATACTGACTGATGGCCTTTCGGCTAAGTATACTGTTGAAAAAGGCTTCCCGGGCTTTGACTTCCATCTGACGGCGGGCGTCATGCTCCAGAACATGAATCTTTGCCCAGATGCTGAGAAAGAATGGGTATTGACAGAACGAGAACTTGCTCGCTTTTGACTCCCAGGCCTCAAAGTCCGCCACCAGGTCAGAATAGTCCAACAACGTGTTGTAGAATGAGCTGATTGGAATCAGATGGCCCCGGCGACCTCCGGGGTGTTTGGTCGCAGGGCCCGCCTCTTGACCAGGAACACTATCTGATTTTCGAGAAACATTCGCATTATTGGCCGTGAATAATAAAGACATCACTCGGGCCGCCACCCGAACCTGCCAATCTTCTCCGTAGACCACCGGCTTGTCCTGTTTGTCCTTTGCCGGCTTGTTGGAATTTCTTCCGTTGATAGCAGCATGAAATTCTGCTGGCGTATGGCCAGCAGCGCTGGAGAAACTTGGGACCAAGCTGTCATCCTCGTTCTTGGTGGACGCACTACGCTTCCGGCCATGTTGGCGGGTAAGTCGATAGGTGACGAAGCTACCGACAAGATCGACAATCTTCTCGAATTGGCCGACGGAGAAACGTGAAAACCAAGAAACGAGATAGTGATGACAATCATTCGACAGGTTGGCCAAAAGGCCTAGAATTCGCTTGATGATCCCAGAGTGATGGCCTGGACCTCCAGTCCGACTACTAGACGATGGTTCTCTTCGAGAAGATTTAGCATCACCGGGTGCTAATTTATGGCCATCTTTTGGATGAGAAGGTCGTCTTTCGCCCTTGGCTGCAGAGGCTGCGGCGTGGGCCTTTGAATGCGGACTGGATGGGTATATTAAAGGATTCGCCAGAAGAATCAAGAGGAACCTGACCTCCTCCGGCTTTTTAAGAGGCCGCCTTGGCCGCTTCAAAAGATTCTCCGTGGCTTTTAGAATTGTTCTATGCACGTGTAAACGTGCATCCGTGATTTCCCTTTCTATCACAGACATATTGATAGAATGCCACCTCTTGCTTTTCAAGGAGTCCTCTTCGTTGGCTATATCAAGCGGCTCCATGCCCGTCCATTGCTCAACCCATGAAGTCCCTGCTGTCAGTACCAGTTGATACCATTGGGCCATTTCAGCCCAGTTGATTCGAGGACTCCTAGAAGTAACAGGCCTAGACGAACTAGAAAGCTTCTCTTTCGATGGAGCAGGGCGAAGACCGTTACTTTGAGCCCAATCATTCATCCAGAATGTTGAATTCTCGGCAATGTCCCCAATAAGAAGTGTTTTGGCATCGGGTTCGAATATTGGTGCTTGGGACGAATCAGATACCATGCTCGTGGCAGTGCTGTTTTGAGAGTTTGTCGGTGGGCTGTTTTCACTGGCAGGCGGAGGAGAAAATTGTGCCGTTGTAAAAGAGTTATTAAGACAATCACAACCTCTGAACGAGGATATTATATATTCCTCCAATGCTTTGAAGATTGGAGGACGACCAATTTGCTCTTTGGCCCCTGAGTCTGGTTGTCGAATAGCTTCACGGGGCAGGCGATCACCTTTCGGCGCATTATGGGCGGAGTTTGAGCGAGTTCGCATCTGTCCTTCACCATGGGGAACTGGAGTAAGGTAGGGCAAAGGTTTATTCGGGCTTCCACTCATCACCTCCGGCTTCCTAGGTGCAGACGCAGACGAACTGCGACTGCGTGGATCCATTGGTGGCCGGGGATCAGACAAATACCCGGAGGTCTGGTTTGGTGATTTCGATAGATTCCCTTCTGCAGCATGGTCACCATTCTGGTTTCGATTCGGGCTTACTCGCGGTGCCGGGGCGTCCAACAAATTTCGGAGATAACTCGAGACACATCCATCGATCAAAGCTCTGGTCCGTTTAACCGATATAGGCATTGCTAAACAAACAACGAGTCAGCCCACTACGTAGATATCAAACCACGGCAAAGGCAAGTAAGTACCTTTCCTAGGAATCGTCGGGGCAGGCGGTGTCGCCTCCTTAACCGGATGACCATGACCTGCAAGGTCATTCGAATCCATATACGGCTCCAAATCATTGACAGTAAGACACTCGGTACACCGAAACACCTTGAGATTCCTTGGCCACCGCACCGTCGAGCTGCAAGTCATACACTTCCCAGTCATCAACTCCTCACCCGGCGGCAGACGAGGCAACGGTTTCCCCTTCGGGCTCGTAGGAAGTGGGGCGGGCGTAAAAGTGACCTCGTCATCGTCGTCATCGGAATCCAAAAACTCGCGTGTCGAGATGGACCGATTACGCCTCTTGCCAAAGGGCGAAGGAAACGGGTGGCTGATCGATCGGGTGTGGCCTTGATGTCGAGAAGGTGGTGAGTTCACCGGCGGAACGGCAGGATGGCCATTTTGAGGGATCAAACGAGGCGCACTCCTCTCCGGTAATGGAAAGGAGCTCGAGGTGGCAGCGATCGGACGAGTAGGGGGTGTAGTCGTTGCAGGTTGGGACTGATTACGTGCGGACCACGACGGCATATGGGCGCATTTGGTTGTATTGGTTCAGGGATCGGGGTGGAATGTATAGCTTCGACGATAGATATGGTGATAGTGTGAGGGTTTCCTTCGTATCCTCGCTCGTATTATTCTCGACCAATCCAGCAGGGAGAGTGTATTGACAGAAAGTCGATTGATAGCAGCAACCAGGTATGTACCTTAAACCAGGACCGGACCCAGCCGTGGATTACCGCAGAAACTAAACGAGTTCGAAACAGCGTTTGTTGATGGAAAATTGAAGTTGTCGAGGGATGGAATGTATTAAAACCCAACACCAGAGGTGCAGCAAAGTGATAGGGGGTAGAACAAAGAATGTGAGATTTGACACTCGGAGGGGAAGGCGGAGGATGAGATGAGGAGGGGAAAGGATGAAGAGAGGCAGACACGAAAGACGGATTAAGCAAAGGGAAGTCGCAAGCGTGGGCCCATCCAGAGGGGCCCCTGGGCCTGGTCCGGCGCTGTTAGGCCGCCCAGCCAATTTCTGACGGGGAACTAGCAGGTCAAGGGCAGATGTGACGCTCCAACGAACGGTGGTATTGCCGGCTGCTGCTATTTTGGTCTGCAGCCACACTGCCTAGTTACCGAGTAACTGGACTGATAAGTCTAATCGTCATGATGTATCTGTCTGGATGCTGTTCCTGTTTCAGGGTCCTTTCTGTTTCTCTCTACAGGAAATGGGGTGAAACTAGGTAGTACGACGGTTTCTTTTCATTTTTTCTTTTTTTTTCCTATTCCTGTATCCACCTATTGAGGCCGCTGTAACCTCAAGAACCGACACTGTCTTGGGTCAATTACCGGACAGTATCCACACGACTCTTTTGTTCTCATACAGACCAAGCTTCTACAAGTGCGGAACCCCAGGGAATGATCGGAAATTGAAAATAATAAGAGGTCATACTTCGTTAGATGAGAGGACAATAGAGTTGAACATGGAGAAAAAATTTTTTGCTAACATCGGATCCGATGGATCTGTTGCATTAATCTCGCGACCGGAGACTTCAATGATGACATTGTCATAGCGAGTTTTGATCGAAATAAACACATCCTCGAGACGAGATTCTGCCCATAACCAACAATCCCAGCGTAAACACCCCCTACGCTTAACGGTATCTCCAGTAGCTCTGGGTGTTCTGGCGCTTCCAGGTGTGGCGGCGACCACCGGAGGTGTTGTTGTAGCGGTGGCCCTTGTTGATACCACGGGACTTCTTGCCAGTGGCGGTGAGACCACGAGCCTCGCGGTGCTGGTGAGAAAAGGGTCAGTATCGTAGACCATATAGCCATGAACAATCCAGTAAAACGAACCTTGTGGACGGAGTTGCAGATCCAGTTGATGCGGGCATCGCGGCGGATGGCCTTGTGCTGGGGGTCGACAAGGATAACCTCGAAGTACTTGTAGGTCGAGTCCTGGTTGATCCAGTAGGAGTTCAGGACACGCAAGTTGGCGCAACGGCGGCCAACACGCTCCTCAGCGGTGGCAGAGAGAGCACGCTGGTACTTGAGCTGGTTGATACCCATGTTGGTGGGCTTGCCTATAAGCTGGTCAGACACAATTCCTCTCCCTCACACATAATATCCAAGAAAATCGTACCGTAGGTGGCACCCTTAGGAGCGGGCCTCTTGCGGCCACCGCGTCTCACACGGATACGGTAGACAACATATCCCTGCTTGGCCTTGTAGCCGAGACGACGAGCCTTGTCGGGACGAGAAGGACGGGAAGCACGGTGGATAGCGTTCAGCTGACGGAGCTATATTGATGCACTCTCAGCAAAGTTCAACGAGTGTATAGCAAGACACAATCAATGTGTGCCACATCCATCCGCCGGCGAAAAAAGTAAAAGATTTCTTTCGTTTTTCCTTTTTCTATCGAGTAGCCTGCCGCAGCAAAAAAACCACCAGGGAAAATAGGAACTTTTCTCGGTGATTCATCCTATGGCATAGCACACGAACATCCGGCGGGATGTCTTTCAAACAATCGAGGTATAGGGGGGGATTCTCACCTCCCAGCAACGGACGCGCAGCAGGAAGCGAATCACGTCGGACTGCTTCTTCTTCTGGATCTCTTCCACGTACTTGAGGGCACCCATCTGGACGTTGTGAAAATCGCAATGTTAGCCGCGATGTGATTCTCGCAATGATTTCAGGAATCTCAGGCTTCCTTATAGCAGAATCGGACAGCAAAACGTACCTTGTCGGCTTGGCTGGTCGTCGGTAGGTCGTCGTTGTCGCTATTGAAAAGTTCGAAGGATAAGACTCTTGAACGAGGTTGTGTGTGGGACGCTAGCAATTAGGCGAGTGTCTCCACCGCCCGCCCATTTGAGCCAACCAGCATTGACGCTAGCCCTCGTTGCCTCAGGTGTCGACACCAAGGCCTTTCGTTTCCACTTCACAATTTTCCATCTTCGAGCCTAGTCCTCTTCAACACTAGTGCACTGAAGCTCAATGTTCAAAGTCCAAAGAGTCCCTAAAATACTCTCTATACAATGCTCACGAAAAACTCTTCAAATTACAGTATTTAACTTCATAAAAACAAAACTATTGACCATTTAATAACATAGAATACATTCGTATATCCATCTTGATAAAACAACCCCTGTTCAAAACAATTCAAATCAAATCTTCTTCATTGCGCGCCATTTCGCCAATGAAATCTGATATCTTTCCGTTTTTCCTTTTTATTTATTTCTTCAAATATTCCTATCCCAAATGAGAAAACACACATCATCAGTCCTCCTGACTCTGCCAATCACAATCGCATCAGCGATGATCTAGCTATTCACAAACTGGTGGTTTCAAAGCCTGGGGCAGGTACAGAAAGGGAAACGTGGACATGACCCAAGTCAGTGTAAAACAAAATAAAACAGAAAAAATGTGCAGGAGTAAACGAGAGGAATTGTAATCGAAAAATGAAGCGATTGGCCATCAATTCGTTAATCTGGAGGTCTATTAGGTATCGGCACTAACGACTGGTCGTAGATCTTTGGTGATCCACTAGACATGCCTTCTAATCTCTTGTATCGAAAACACGATAAAGGAAAGGGAAATGGAAAACAAAAAATAATATGGGTTGGATAGGAGAAAAAGAAAGAAGATGATAAGAGAGTCGGGTTGAGAAGATCAGACAAAATATTGTCATCAAATATCTCAAACCTAAGTGCCTTCACTGCGAATGGTAGTTTTCTAACGAAGCGATACCATTGTTGCAAAGAGGTCACAATCAAGAACCAAGGGACAAACCTTGGAATCGAGAGGTCCAGTCACCTGCTGCTGGATGAACACGAGAGGGACCACCTGGGCCAACAGCGTTCACTGGATAATCGACGTACCCCGAGTCCAGTCCATAGCCACCGGAGGAGTATGGAGAGAAAGGGTCGGAGGGAGACTGCAGACCAGTAGCAAATCCACCTAAGCCGGGTTCTGGCTGACGAGGAGCCGGGCTGAAGGACTGATAAGGGTCCGCATAGGCACTCCGCGGCAAGCCCATTTGGTTCGGGAGGACGTCTCTGCCATCCATAGCATCCCGAGCACCACCGTAGGCCCGGTTCTCTTGGAGGCGACGATCGGTGTGCGGCTCCTGACCGTATGGCGGAGTGTTTGAGATCCCACCCGTAGGCTGCAGACCAGCGGAGGGCGGAGTGACAAAGGATGCCGGGTTAATGGCAGACATCCAGATTCTAGTCTTGTAGATCTTGAAGAGATCGGTGACCAGCGAATTGAAGTTGATGTACGAGTCCGCAAAATAGTAGAAAGTGAGTTTCTTCCAGTCCCTGTAAGTAGTTAGCGTCAACTATCACTATTACACGAGGGCAAATGATACTGACATTTGGAACTCGGCATCAAGAATCTCCATGTTGAGTCTATGTTCAACAACCTTTTGCTGGCAGACGCGCTTGGCCTTTGCTTCGTTACCTTCCTTATCGCGCAGGGTCATGATTTCATGGTTCTGGGCAAGTCTCTTGATCAGCTTCGGCTTAATGTCGGTAGGAGACTCCTGCGCCCCGTGGGAGCCATGAGGACCCATGCCGCCAATTGCACTTCTGCCATTCAAGCCCGAGGCACTTCCCGAAACATTGACAACATTGGATGCTCCATTTTGGCCTTGTCGAGAGAACATCATCAGCCATTTGTAATGTTCTTCTGCGTATTGCTGCTTCAGCTCCCGCGCCTTTTGCAGCGAGACGTTCGCATGTTGAACAGTTCCAAGGTCAGTGCCGCGATCGGCTTCGACGATAACGAGATCACCAGGCTTCACTTGAAGTCCGGTATCCTCCTGAATATAGAAGACATCGGCACGGTGGCACTTAAAGGTAACAATGTACAGAAGCTGGTTCTGGTGGGCGAGTCCAGGTTGGTGGCGACCGTAGGCATTTGGCATCGTATATGCCTGGTGAAGGGAAGGTGGCACGGCGGAAGGTCCATCGGCGGCGCGAAGGCCTTGCTCACGGGCGAAGTACGATTCTGCAATTTGACGGGCGTGTAAATATTCCAACTCCATTTGAAGCTCCTCGGGGTGAGGGTGAGGGGTCATATGAAAAGTTTGAAACTCACGGTTTTGCCCTTGGGTATTTGGAAGAGAACCTTCACCAATGCCAGTATAGCTGTCTCCTTGGTCTGCCAAACTAGGCCGGGGAGTGACACTTGCCTGTGTCTCAGCAGCCGAGCTGATCGAAGAGTGGCGGATGGGAATATCAGCAAATGAGTGTCTACGACTCTGTGGGATGTCGGCAATGCCACCGAAATCGAGTGAAGTCTGCCAGTGAGCCTTTCTGACATTCTCGAGGGCACGGTTTTCTAATGCGAAGTTTGAAAGTTGCTTCTCAAGGTTGCCGGAATGCTCAGAGAATCGTCGTCTCGGGTTGTTCCGGATGTTGCTGTATCCAGGGATGTCGCCAAGTTCGTCGAGATCTTCCACGGCAAGGTCTACTTCTTCCGGGACGCTTCCTCGGATACGGTGTACGTTGTGAACAGCACCACCGACGGCGTATCCGCTGTTGATGGAGGCGGTTGACCCAGCACGGTCCCTTAATCTGTTATCCATCTGACCAGCGGCGGCTGCCTGGCGCAGCAACGCATTTTCTCTTGACAGCTGTTCAATAGTACGTGCTTGGTTCACAGAATGATGATAGTCTCCGTCTGAACCGTTGGGGCTGGTTTCATCATCGTCATCTTCGCGAACACGACCGAGCATGGCAGGATCATGACCCAATTCTCCAAGGAGACTAGGGCGAGACGAACGGTGCTGCAGTGCAGAAAATTGGCCGCCATTTCGAGGACGGCTGCCGGAGTGAGCTGCGCCAGGCTGCTTGTTGGCCATCAGACTCAGGTATTCGGGGTCCATTTGGCCCACGGAGTACGACTGGGATCGATAGGTTTTAGGAGTCGGGTGAAGTGGGATAGAAAATGGGATGGTTGATTCACCAGGGCCCGTGCGGCTGGTAGGGCTCATAATCTCCTCAGCAAGATAACTGTTGGCAGTAGGAGGGTTGGACATGGTGGGAGATGGCACGATTTCTGAGAGCCGAGGAGGTGGCTCTTTCCGAGATTCGGTGTTCCAAATCCCATTCCCTCCCCAAGAAAACGAGCTGTTTCCAATACTGTTCCAAGACATAGGGCCGCCCATCCCAGGGTTTGAGGCCGTTGCCCAAGCTGACTGGTCAGTTGCGGGACTGGTTGGGTTAGAAGCACCAGATGACAGAGGAAGTCCTGAAGTCAAGGAGCTCTTTCGTTGGATGTTGGGGGGACTTCGTTGAGCCACGATGTGCGACGAGCAGGTTTGGGGGCCGGCATGCTTGCAAATTGCTGAGTCAGTTGTGAATGGTCTCCATCGTCGTCAGAGGATGCCAAAGCCTCTGAGTCAGGAGTAGAGCGACGGACGCCAGGGTGTGTCTTTTCAAGTCGAACTGAGGCAGTACTTGCAGGTGAAGTGGTGGATTTTGGCGCCTGTACAGGCTTGCTGGACTGTGCAGCCATGGTCATTCCTGGGTCGAAAGTCCGTGGCTACACGAAGATCAGGTTGCACGTTCGAGTTGCAAAGTCGGAATCAGACTAATCACACGTTAGTTGTTTACGGTCCCAAGACAAATGAGCCGACATGTTCGAGTAAGAAAACGCTCTTTCACGTAGGACAACGCGAGAAAAAGAAGAATCCAAAAGGGAAAGACGCGACTCAGCCTCAGCGGTTGGATTCGGCCTGGGAAAGCGTAACATTGAAAATGGCAGCGTAAACATAGTCAGGTTGTACAAGATAGTCTGACCAACATAAAGAAAATTATCTTGACCACTCACCTTGAGCTTGTTGGAGAAGTGACGTCAGAGGAGAGGTAGATGTGTGGAAGAACTGTCAAAATTGAGAGGGGTGAGCGTGTGTTGTCTTGGCCTCTTTGGTATAACACTTGGAACCAAACAGAGAAGCATTCACTGCGTGTGGGTATAAATAGACAAAGTAAAAATGGTACAATCCCCTTTTCCAAGTCAGGTGAATAAACAAAGGAAGCTGGGTCTCTATTAAAGTAGAAAGACTTGATCAGGGTAACTGTTCATATAAAACGGCAGACACGGTCAATCTCCAGTATCATATAAAACTTCAAAACGCTTCAAGTCAGTGCATGGATAAATGAAGAAGAGTGTCACTTGACGAGAGATGGCGGGAATAGAAAAGGAAAACTGAGAAGGCAAATATGAGAGCAAGTCACATAGCCATAGACTGCTGCCTGTGGCAATAATGAGAGCTCCCAGGGGTCACCCGAAGCTCGACCTTGGGATCAACCTGCAGACCACAAATTTGCCATGAATATGCCACGGATGTGGTGATCATTATTCCATATAGAATAGCATGCGAATCAAAGCAAAAAAAGGGCATATCACAATCACAATAAATGCACAGAAAAGTGCAGGAACGAAAAGAATTGAAGGCGCTTTGCAGAACAGAAGGATATCGATACTGTTAGTACATACCTTGTATGTGAAAGAAAAGTACAATTCCAAAACAGATCAACAATCTTATGACAATTCAGATATCGCAGACGGTCCCGGACGAGAAGTAATATAAAAATTAGGTCGATTGTTTCGTGGTCGCGTCTGTCAATGATCTCAAATGTAAGTAACTGTTCTCGTGTCATCGCATAGAGAGAACCCCAAACTCACCAGTCTAAAGATCAAACAAAACAACTTTTATTATCTATCCAAGATGAAAATCGCAGTCGCAGATTAGCGTCGAAGAAGCGACCAGGCTTCCAGTCTAGGTGAGAGAGATCGTGGATGTGGCCGGCGATTCGCAAAAGGCTGGCGACAAAGTAGTATCCGTATTCTCGGCTGATCGAGCGATGCGATAGAGACCTCGGAGATTTAATTTCTTTTTTCTGCTTTTTTTTTCTTCTTTTCCTTTTTTTTTTTTTTTTTTGTTTATCAATCGGACAAGATAAACAATTCTATAATCGTACTGCGTGTCGGAAGCGCGGTGTGAAGATGTCACAAGCAGTGTGAGTTTGGAGATCGATATGCAGGTGGTAGCGTGACCACAGATGACGTTGAGCAGCAAACTGGCGCCAAAGAACAATGGGCTGATCGCCTCAAGAGCAGCAGCGCATCTTGAGAAAGAAAAGATATATAAGGCGCGAAAAGCAGACAGCTAATTATTGATGGGAATCCGATTGCTAGTTGGATGAAGTAGCGATAGGGAGAGGGATGGTGGATTGACGGGAAAATGATTTTCGCGGGGGAGGGAGGAGGAGCAGGAGAGGTTCTAGGTGGTGCGGAGAGGCGAGCGGCGCAGCTTCGCAGGGACGGGCGTTTGGGGGAGGGCTGGAAACGGGTCTTTGCAACGTTGCCCGATTGATGGACCAGGGATGCAGGTCTTCTTTCAAGGGGAGACAAAGGACGGCTGAAGATCGGACAATCTGGTGAGAGAGAGAGAGAGGGGGGGAAGAGTATTTAATAAAGAAAAAAGAAAGGAAAAGGAGGGGAGGCGAGAGGGAATAAATGGGTGGTACAATCGAAGCTACCTCAGGCCACTTTTGGGTTGGCAGGGACAGCGACCCGAACGGGGATTGAGCAGAGAAGAGGAGAAAACGAGCCACGGGTCGGAGGGGGAAGAGCAAGTGGCGTCGAAGAAGAGGAGTAGGGTTAATTAAGATGGGAGGAGTGGCAGGAGAGAAAAGAGGATGAAGAGATGAAGAAGGAGGAATGGAGCGACGAGGGCACGGTCGTTAGTTAGTTCGTGACGGAGAATAATACACGATGACAGCGACAGGGAAGCAATTCGAGTGCTCTTCAATGGAACGCTTTGGAGCGGGTCTGCGGGTCTGAAGATCCTCCACTCGAAAGTACTGTCGACAGAGCATACTGTACATAAGTCGATACTAGATACTGACTACTAGTCTCTAGGAATTTCACCTCTCACGGGCAATGTTAATAATGCAGGGAAGCAGAGCTATCCAAGCAAAGCACGGTTATTCGTACTAATGTTGAAAATGCGGAGAGGCTGTGGCTGGTCGGCTGCTCTCCGTCCCAGTCCGGCCCACAGTCTATTCTACAAGATCGAGCAGAGGATCAATTGAATCAGGGGTATTCTGTATCATCTGGCAGAATAATTGATCTGTAGACTGTCGACTATAGACTGTACGTATTCATGCGACGATCAGATATTACATGCAGCATTGATCAGGTTGCAAAGATCCTCTACCTAGGTACAACTAGACACCAGACTGTGGACCTTGTCACTTCGGCCCCGTATCCGTGAACGTCATTTTGCCTTTTGATTCGGTTCCTTCAACAGGGGATGGGAAGGGAAAAAAAAGAAAGAAAGAAAAAAGAAATTATAACAGTAGAATAAAACCAGAGGAAAAAGAAAAAAGTACTCATCATCACTCAGCCTGGATCATCTTCCAAACTGTCTGTGCATCGATCTTTGTGCGGGGGAAGGCCACAAGTCAATTCCAGCCCTTTTTTTATTTTATTTTTTAATTTTCATTTTGCGGAGAGAGCTTTTGCTTCCATTTCTTTCCCCTCCCCCGGCATAAAATGCCCCGCTACATTACATAGTATTTCTCTTCTACATTCCTGTAATACATTCCTTGCATTCTTATTTCAATGGTATCAATCATCAATCATCAATCATCAATCCATCAATATACAGCTGAATTACCCATATCCCAGCTCAAAGTAACATTAATCAAGGCCCAAATCCCATGGTTACAAGCTCCCAGCCCTCGACCCAGAACTTCCCCTCCTCTCCCACGGATCGCCCCCGTTCGACGCTTTCAGCCGGGGCCAACCTCTCTCTCTGTGTACACTGTGACGTTTGATGCCCATCTCTCATGAATTAGCAAACAGGATCTACACCATCCATCCATTTCATTCCAACTCCCTGTCCTTAAGTAACCTTATATAATGTACTTCCTCCGTAACCCCTCTTTAAATATATCCCACAATGTAGGTTATGTGTTATCGGTGTCGCCTCCTCTCGGCGAATTGTCGTCCCCACCGAAGTTTCCGTGTGAGCTTGGTTCTTTTTTCTTTTTGCCCAGTTCCAATCCATGATGAATGATGTAAGAATCGAGTCACATTTTGCTGGGTCTCCTGACTTGGGCTCCCGTTATTTTTGCACGGTCCAGATCCCTAGTCCAGCCCATTCCGGATGGTGCTGGGTTTTGTTTGGTACCTGGTTCGATCGGTCATGTGGGCTGGTGAGCTGTACCTAGGTTAGGTAGGTAGATGAACCTCTTCGTGCGAATGCGTGGGTTGTGGCTGGTCTGGTAGTTTCGTTTATCGTCTCCTGCCAATCAGGCAGGTTGTTGGAGCTTGGGCTAGATCATGATTGTGCTATGCATGATGATCTGAGTCAACGGGGTAGAAGGAAATAGTATATCGTGTCTATTACAATCTCATTTTACTATATACAATTGTCAAGCAGCATAATTGTGACGCGTAGATATCAAATCAAATCAAATGCTCAAGCCGCAGAATCCAATGTCTTTTGCGAAGCTGTCGCCTCGGGTCCCTTGGTTTGACGCAGCTTCTCCTCAAACTTGGCAAACTCGTGCATCGAGATCTCTTCTTCCTGGTCCATCACCTGCTCAACTCCCTTGACTTCCTCGATCTGTGGAAATGTTAGCCTAGAATCACAACTCACTTCCCTGAGAACTTACGTAGTGCATCAGCATAGACTCAATGCCATTCTTCAACGTCACAGTGCTGGAATCGCAGGTTCGGCAGGCTCCACGCAGCTTCAACATGACAATTCCATCCTCAAAGCCACGGAGTTCAATGTCGCCTCCGTCCTCCTGAATCGCGGGTCGGATTCTAGTCTCCAACAGCTCCTTGATCATGCTGACAACTTCGTCATCCTCCTCGTTGAAGCTCAGCGAGTCTTCTTCGCCACCTTCCTGTGCATTCTCCCCGGTCCTCTCAACAACGCTGACAATCGTCTCGCCAGATGTCACAGCTTGTGTGATCAGGCTGAAGACTTCCGGCTTGATATGCGCCCAGTTCACATCACTCTGCTTGGTCACTGTGATGAAATCGGGTCCGTAGAAGACAGACGAGACACCTTCGATATTCAGCAGGTTTGCCGCCAACGGCGACGGGTGAGGCGGGGCGAGAGTCGATCGCGGAGAAAGATACTCGAGGAAGGATGTCGGGAAGTCCTCAGGGAGGATACGGTGGTTGGGGATGAATTTCAATGCCTATATTCCATAGAGTTTAGACACTTGGCCTATCATGATGACAAAGATACTGTAAACTCACATCAGGGTTGGGTGTGTTTTCAGTCTGGATGAAAATGGTTCGGGCAGAGAGGACCTGAGAAGCAGGCTGGTGGCGAGCTCGCAGAGTCGGTCTGCGACGCGCCTCAGACGCTGTGATAGCAGGCAATCGAGCCGAACGATGGATGGTTCTGTATGATCCAAACGCAGCGGGTCTGATGGTTCGCGAAGCCGACTCAGCAGCGCTCAAGGGCTGCATTGTCAGTCTCGCGTTGAGGATCGTTCGTCGGAGCATGGTTCCTGATGTTGAGCTGACAGACATTTTGGATGTGAAAATAGTTCTGAAATCAGTGTATAATACTAGGGACAGTTTGTTACTGGTTTTCGTCGAAGATATTTGACGGGATTCCAAAACGCCTATCCGAACGCCCGAGCTCTGACGCAATTTCATTCACGTGACTGTGGCATTTTTTAGGTCGTCTCTGATTGGTCCGTCGGGCATGTTAGCAGGTTTTGATTACTCATTTCCTTGGCATCAATGTATTCGACAATTCGATTGAAGTCGAAAGTCGAAATCATGAATATTATACATAGTGGTGTAGTATGCAGGGTAGTATGTCATACTAACAGATGGTAGCAGTAAGTTGATGTATAATCCTGCAGATTGCACTCTATGATTCCAGATGGAATCACCATCGGAGTATTTCTGCTCAAAACTATATATAATGGTTCCAGATAACTACAAGCTAGGCGCAACAACATCAACCCCAAGGAGTATTAAGTCATTACTGGTCTTAAGACATTTCCCATCTGCGTCTTGATTTTGATCATTACATGTCTATCCATTATTGAAAGAAAAATAGCATCATAGTACATCGTACACCCTCGGCACATTTCATCGAGGTGTATCAGTGCTGTAGACGTGCTTTATAATGTACGCCGTCGTACAGCATATGGATTGGAAACCCGAAGAGATTCTTCACTTCCCAGAGATATTACCACGAAGTATACCCTCTCATGCAGATTTCCCCTGGTGGTTTTCGTCATCACCAGCAATCAGAGCAACAAATCGCATGAATCCTTCCGCACTTTTCCCAGTCTCTACTCCCTCTTCACACTGTTCTCTGAGCTTCCTGACTTTCCCCAACCCACGGTTGAAGCCCTTCTCGCGAGTCCAAGGTCCTCGACCGCGCGGAGCTCCTCTTCCTCTTCCAAACCCGCGTCCTCGACCTCGGTGACTGTGTGACACCTCCACCCACTCCTCTTCCAGCGTAGCTTTATACATATCCCGTAGTTGACCACGAAGCTGAGGGTACCGAGAAAGCAGGTCTTTGAGTTCTGGGGATGATCTGAGCGCTTTCAAATCGAACTTGTTATGTTCCTTGACCGCGCCATCACCGGTTTTGTATCCGTTGACATCATCTTGTGGTACATCGGGAGCATTCGCTTCAGGAGGTTTCGGTGATTCTGGTTTGGGTGCGCAGTATATCTTGTGGGACTGGGTGCAGGCGAGCGAGCAGCTGATAAAAAAATAATAAGTATCCAAATCCCAAAACCGAAAAGAAAAATTAGAGTAGATACCTCATAAGTTCACATGTAGGACAGCGATATTTGGATTGTTCCGAAGAACAGACTTCGCAGACACCAGGCATTTTGATTTCCTGCAGGCCCTGCGCACTTAGTACTTGCCGTCGATCATATCGTGGTTGTTCCCGATCAGCTACGGCAGATCGCGCTGAACGTCTGAAACTGTCAACGCCTGGAAAAGATGTATCTGGAGCAATCTCGACAGTCCAAAGGGACTGCTATTATGCAGCTAGAAGGAATAGATAACGCGAGTGGACCAAAATTTCGATTCATCCCGCGACCTTGAACTTGAACATCTCGGTCTAAAAAATAGGAACGACGGGAACGTAGCATCACATGTCACGTGGGGTAAAGGCGATCAACCTCACCAAACAACAATCCTCGTTAATCATAGGGCATAGCTGGCATATTATCATTCAAACGAGGAAGAGTTCTAGTTAATTCGCCGATATTTGTGGCGTCGATAAACCTATTCACCTGCATCATGTCCAGTTTGAGATGACTTGCTGCTTGACCATTTCCGAACGCCTCCGACGAACATGGGTGGTGTGCCGTTCAAATCGACGTGATGCAATACTTGCCGACGGCGAAAGGTCAAGGTACTTTATTACATATTATTCCCTATTTATAGTATTTGCAGATATTAACCATAGCGCGTTTATAGTGCGATGAGGCGAAGCCGGAATGTATGAAATGCGTCAAGAATGGCCATGTGTGCACGGGCTATGAGAGAAACAGGGTCTTCATCCACAAAACCTCCGGGGACAATACCCAGAAGCTTGTTCGTCGATCAAAGCCAGTGACAGGAAGCTCAAAAAATCCTCAGCCAATCGAGGCAACCCCCGAGATACCTCGTCTCAATGCCAACCCTCAGGTCCGATCGCAGCTAGCTGCGTCATTCATCGACAGCTATCTTCCTCCGGGACAATACATAACCGGGAAGATTCTCTTCGAGACTTTGCCAGACCTCGCTGGACGGAGTCAAATTTTGGACAAGGCAATTATATCCCTGTCAACTGCCTTTGTTGCGACGCAGCAGCGTGATGATCGGCTTCTACAATATAGCACGAGGCTGTACGGCAATGCTATGGAAACTTTGCATGGCAGGATTATGTCCGGGAACAATTTAAGCAAAGATATTCTATACACAACGGTGATTTTCCAGGTATATGAAGTAAGTACCAGGGTGCTTCTTATTAGTCTTTTGGAAGTGAGACTGACGATATAAGTTGATCAATTGTTCCCCTCCTGGGTTCGGAGCATGGCTGGCTCATGTACAAGGAAGTAATGCGATAATGGGCCAGGTTAATAGTCGAAAAGAGAAGCCTCTCATAGAAAAGTTATTCCATCGACAGCTTAAATTTGTCACGGTTAGTTTCTCCAATGCCCATTATCTGTGTGATGATATTTGAACTGAGTACTGATGAAGTAAAATAGCTTTGTGATGCTGTTGGAAAACGCAAGGCAGCAAGCCTCTATAACGCCCTGGCTAGCCGCGATTTATCTCAGGACACGGCTGATCCAGAGCCCGTGGATAAATTTATCGACATGTTGATTGAATGCACAGCTCTTTTAGAGCAAGTTGACCGTCTTATCCAAAATGAGAGTTCGGATTTTGACTATACCCAAAAGACAGGTGAACGTCTGATGCAAGCGTGTCTATCTCTTGAGGAGAAGCTTCACAGGACTTGTCTTGCAATGCAGGGGAAGCTTGGGGCCCCGTCGCCACTTAAACGTGATGCGTCTTCTAAACAGAACTGGAAGACATTCTTTTCTTCGGATGTCTTTCCTGATGCCATCCACTTCCCCTCCCTGACCTGCGCAGAATCCCATTTGTTGTATTGGACTGCATTGGTTCTGATTTATCCGCTATTCGACCAGCTTCTCGATCTGCTTGGTCAAACTGGCAGCAGTATGGCATCTCCGATCATATCTCCCTCTCCCAGCGGAGGGCCAATAAGCCCGAGCCAATCCGTCGAGTCCCAATGTGAGGCAAATTTTACCACACTTGCGGACCACTTCGCCAGTGAGATCTGCCGATCGGTTGAGTACTTCATACAGCCAGATATGAAGACATTGAGGGCCCAACTTCTGCTAGCCCCTCTGAGCCAAAGCACGCAGTTTTTCTATGTTCAGGAGTCGACTGAAAAATACCGATGGTGCCAGGGGGTGTTTGTGTTTATGGGCCAGCTGGGACTTGGCATCGCTCCTTTTCTGAAAGACATGGTTTGGCCAGAGTACCGTGCAGCCCAGAAGAAAAAACCTTTAGCTCCACCGCGCCCGGCTGAAGCGATTTCATGAAGATCGCAATGGTCAAATTCTACTTGAATTACCGCTACCGAAGCAGCCGCGACAATGCAGACACGGTTCAGCTGGAAGAACTATGCCCAAACAAAGGCTTTGTTGTGGGTGTTGAGACATCGTCTGATCAAGGACATCATCCCTCCAGAAGCACATATGTGATAATGGCGCTGTTCCAATGCCAATCGGGCAGGGAACTGCCATCTATTGGGTTCCACATTTTTGGGATATAACTGCAGGGTGGTATGGATTTCATCCTTTGTGATTCTCCACTGTTCAAGACTAAGTGTACTACCTTGAAGGCGGAAACACGTATCCGCGCAGCCATCTAAAGCCCGCGACAATCTTGGTGTCATGTAGGCTGCAAGATCAGATGCATAATCACACCGATATTCAGGTCCAGGTTGACCTCGGGATTTCACGTGTGATTATCGAATTTACGAAAGGAATGTAAACTCATATGCAAATAAACAATTGACCGATATACATGATTTCGTGCCCCCGAGTTGAAAAATAGCGGTGGTGCTGGGATTCGGCGAAGTTTCGGCATATTATTTACGGGGTACATGGTACTTGGTCTGACATATTGGAAAGGCCAGGATTTGAAGCGAAGCTGAAAATTCAATAGCGTGTAGCAGGGGCCATGGCTATCAAGAATGAGGTCCTCAATGGCCTACCTGGGATTGGATAATCGCTAAGGGGGAGGAAAAGAAATTACACGACACCGACAGGGCTCGAACGTCGGGCATATAACTAGTGGTTGAAAAAACTTCATTTTCCAAGCACGCGACTTGAATCCAAACAATATCAGATTATCAAAAAGGCAATCTGTATAATTCCTTTTGCTGGTGGAAGAGCAGGTGACTGGGGTCAGATAGTGTTATTTCTTTTCCTGCCTGTCTTGGTGGTTTCAATTCAGAATAAGATGTTGTACGGTATCCTCGTTTGTATATATCTGAGTATTCCGTCCTCAGACACCATAAGTCCATCCCAATAAACATAAAGATAGACACAGTTTTCTTAGCATCAACTAGTCTCTGATTATCCACTAAAATCCCGAAATACATCCGAGTCAATATCCAATGTCTCGGTAACCTGAGTACGGCGTGCATCGTCCCTCTCTCTCCTTAAGGGTCCCATCCGATCTTTGAGATACCAGCCCAATGCAGTCCAAACTGCGAAACCATCAAGTCCCGTGTGACATTGTCTGCATATTACAAGAAATAAAAAATATAATAATCATATGCTGGTTGGTTGAGAGCTGAAGGATGCACATTTGATATCAGTTGCCTGGTAGTAGCCTTTTTTTCTGCAGTCTCTGAGTAGTTTATCGCCCGGCAGTGATATGATAGACGATAAGGATGAGGTGCTCATCTATCTTTCTTTCTTTTCTTTTCTTTTTCTTTTCCAGTCCCAGGAACTTAGATGATTTACAGCTGCGGGTATGAGTTGGCGATCTGAGATTATTTTACACCGATGCCGTGGTCGTGGTATTTGCGTTCTTGTTAGTAGAGACAATGGCGGTTTGGTATATATAAACCGGTAATTATGAGACATGGATTCAGCAGGGATATCTATTGGTAATAATTAATTAGTTATGGATATGATGAGAAGAAAGAAGAAATATATTCAGTTTGATAGAATATAATCGAGAAAAGAAAGAAAAGAAAGACACTGTTGAAGGCAGCCTCGATGCTATACAGATGCTCTTGTAGACCCACCAGACAGGGATATTAATAGCTCGATGGCACGATAATTATCCAATTTGAGACAGCGAGTACTGAAATATCCAGCGTATAGCACATACTATGTCGACTTACGTATCCTATCCTCTGCACACGATCGGGATAATGTAGGCAAAGGCGCGGGTTATTGCCTCGTTCTCCTGCATTGGCCGATGCCATCGAATCCATGTGGGCTTGACGCCGTGATTGGGAGCAATGAGAGCATCTGCTCGACTTCATCCTCTCCAAGACCGATCATCCTGGTCCTGTTTGCAAGCTGCTGCAGCGAATCCCCAGCTCTGGCCTCGTCGCTGTCTTACGGGCCCTGTCTAGCACCATCTGTAGTCTCCAGTCTCACTCTCCAAAACCATCCGGTAAGCGAACAGTTCTTTTTTTGGCCCACCAACTAGACAAGACGATCTGAATGCCCCGAGAGCCTTTGTGGTGTCGATGGTGATTGCTCGATGGACGGCCTGGATTGCGGCTGGGCGGGGCTCGCTGCGTACTTTTATTACGATGGATTCTTTTGACAGGACGAATCCTCTGATTCATTCATCCATTATCCAATCCATTGGAACTGGCAGAACACCCCAATGCCTCTGATGGCACTCCTCCTTTGACTTCTTCTTTGCCTCCTCGCGGCGAAGATCCCGCGGTCCGTGGCCAAGCGGGCGCACACCAAAGCTGGAGAATATCCGACGGGCTCACCTCTACTTCGACTGCGAGACTACGGGGTCTAGAGTCAACCACCGGACGCATTATTCGTGATAGTCCCGGGCTCTTGTCTTTCTTCTGTACCTGTCATCTGTCAATCCACTGCAGGCCCGCAGGTCTCATCTCTCTCCTCGCTCTGGATTTTTTTTTTTTTTTCTCGCTTTCTCCACACGGCCTTTCTTTGTCCTCGTGTTTCTCCTCTCCCGCCTTGCGGGTGTGCATTCCGCCAGTACCTGAAAGACCATCGAGGACGCCTTGAGGCCGTTCATTCTTACTGCTTGGCTTTGGTAAGAACTCGATTGATCACCATCCGAGATCCTCCCCCTTTTCACAATTGCGGGCCTTGCTAATCCATCTTCTTTCTTACTCTAGATCTAACTACAGAGAACCCCGAATCTGTGTCTGTTCTTTCAATTAAAAGAGACTTCGGAGACGTTCGGTGTGACTCAACAACAAATCGATTCCTCTTCGAATTCTGGACCTCTTTTTTCTTACTATTCTGATTTCGAGCAACAATGGATAAGCTATCGTGTCTTTCTCAGTTACTCACGTAGTAGTCGGAGCTTTGCGCTGTTGCACATTGTTTGTTCAATCCTTTTCATCCGCCGCTGCCCGGTCGACCCGTTCGCGCGCACAAATTACACCAGCCCATCATGACTTTCCAATCCCCTAGAAGAGAGCGTGCCTCGAGTGACAGAGCACAGGAGGTTCCTGTTGTCGCTCCGCAACGACCGGGCCTACAAAACCGAACCTTCTCCGCACCCGTCGGAGGTCTTTACAAACTGGATTCTTCGAGATCAGCTATGGAGGGAGGGAGTAAAATCGGGCGTACGGTTATTGAGGAGGATGAAAGCGCTTCAAGCCCAAATGGGCGTACTCCTGTGTCACCACAAGCTTGGAATACTGGCGAGGTATGGTCTTGAATTGGGGTGTGATACAGTATGGAGAGTGATGGGAGTGGCTGATCAGATTTCCTAGACATTCCCCAAGCCTGATTTCCCACATGTTACAATTGCCGTTGTTGGTGGAGATCAAGTAGGCAAGACGACGTTTATCAGAAGTGCTTTGGATATGAAACACACCCCCTCGTCACGATCAACTACCAAGAAAATGTCTTTGGATGGTTCTGTCTACCTCGTGCGCCTGTTGGAGATTGCCTCCAAGGAAATATTCATCGGAAGCAATGGAGAACCTGTCTGGCCTCGATTTGGCACCGATCCGACAATTGATGGAGTCCTTGTTCTGCACGATGCGACCCGGCCTGCGACCTTTTCCGAAACCACCAGTCTACTAGGTGCGTATTTCCGACGATCTGGTCTATGGCATCTCTTTTCTTTTTGCGGGCCGACGATCCGATACGGTCATAGGAACGAAAGAAAGAGAAAACCAAGAGAATAAAAAAACTTGGTTGTTGGTTCTGCCGCTGATTGACTTTTTTCTGTATAGAAAACTTAGCTACATCCTCCCTGCCATGTGTCTTGGTCGCCAGTAAATGCGACCTTCAGAACCAAGATGGACCACTTGATCCTGACCTTGGAAACTATGAAATGCACCGGACGTCGCCCGAATCGCCACGATCGCAGAAAATGTGCATCGCCTTAGTTCTGCGGTCTGTCATCGGTAATAAGCATGGTGAGTGTCAGGTCCCCGGAACCCCAGTCATTTTTTTCCCACAACGCACACGTACTACTGGCTGCCTCAACCTTGGATTTTCGCTTCTTCCCCATGGAACTCTTCATCTGAGGTCCTCATGGCGAATTTGCGGCATCCCAGCCCCTTTTGGTGGTCCACTACGATCCGTGGTCGCGCTAGTTGGCGGCGCGGCCTGTGGTAAGTGGTTGAATTGGCGGTCGCGTTAAACCCTTTGGCTTGTCACGGCCGCCGATCACCAGCGTGTTCTGCAATAAAATCCGCATTTGCTGCGCTTCATCCAGATATATCTTGTTCTCGATAAAATGCTGACCTCCTTAACACTCTAGACCTCGCTGTCTCCTACCAAAGTCATATAAATCGGCATTTCTCTGGTGATCCGTCGCAGAACCCAGCGCCTGCGCACGACCATTGGCATCATCACGTCCGTGCCAACTCGGAAAACCCCACTGCCGTATTCAACGGAGCTGGCGGCCCAGCAACCACAGCCCTCGATCAGAAAGTCGATGGGAGCGGTGAAAGCCGGTATCCCACCGACCAGAACGACAATCTGGATTCAAGTTCTCAGAGTTCGAGATATGCCCGGAGTAACTCGCACCCGGTGCGACCGCAAACCCCCTCTGGCCGGCTAAACCATCATAAAACATCGGGCTCGGGCGACAACTCCCCTATAAGAGATCTCAACCGCCAACAGCGGCTTCATAATGCCTGGCGCAATAGCTCCGGGTCGGACGTTTTCAATAGCTTTTTAGATATGGAGGATGAGAATGATGGGTCGCCGCGTAGCGTCCCCTCAAGCCCGGATGGGAGGAAGGAACGGCCTATGGAAGGTGTCTCCAACGAAACCGGCTTCACGTTTGATGAGCTTGTAGACCGACTGGTTGCGCAGCCAATGTCCAAGCAAGATACCAAATTCGAGTCGATATTCTTATGTCTGTATCGCAAATTCGCCGCTCCCGCCAGTCTCCTTAACGCACTGATTAATCGATTCGAACGGAATGAGAGGAACATTTCCGACCAGCTGACTCGCATCGCCGATCAACTACGACTGCTCAACGTCATTTCTCAGTGGGTTTCGGAATATCCAGGTGATGTGGCATATCCCAAGACCCGCCAACGGATTACGGATTTTGCATCAAAGTTGGAAAAAAGCCCTTTTTACATGTTTGCTGCCAAGGAGATCAGTTCTTATCTCGAAATCAACGCCGAAGACGATGACATCGGCTGGCCTTATGGTGATGGTGATGTAGAGGAATTTAGCAACAACGAGACATTCCTCGTCAACCCCGACCCGAGCTCTCCATCGATGTTTTTGGGTGAACCGTCGCCGGGCGAAGACGAAGACGAAGAGGAGGAGGATCCTATATACAACATGAGTGCTTTGGATTTAAGCGAGGGGCCACCGGAAACCGCATCCAGGCTTTCTGGGACGCTGTCAATCTCGTCTACGATGGAAAAACCGGGCACGATAATGGGACAGTCATTTACCATTTTAAACATCGACACTGCGCAGAGAGAGGCGCAAAATCTCGAACTCACTTCCCGAATTCCACTTTCTAAACTACAATGGCGACAATTTATGGAGATTCCCGACGAGGACTTTGCTCGGGAACTCACACGGATCGACTGGATTATGTATAATTCATTCCGACCTCGGGATCTGGTGCGACATGTCAGCATATCCGGACCCGATAAAGATAAGATTCAGAGCTTGAAGCATGTCAATCGAATGATCAAGCAATTCAACCATCTGGCCTTTTTTGTGGCCAGTATGACTCTATTCCGAGATAAGCCCAAGCATCGGGCTAGGGCGATGGAGAAGTTTATGAACATAGCACAGGTTAGTTGACGCCTTTTATTGGCAAGTGATATCACTAACCAGTTTGTAGAAACTACGCCGGCTGAACAACTACAATTCTCTGGGTGCAGTTATTGCTGGAATTAACGGAACACCAGTCCACCGATTATCGCAGACCCGGGAGCAGGTCCCCGTCCAAGTACAAAAAGACTTTATGAGGCTGGTCATCCTCATGGGAACACAAAAGAGTCACTTTGCATACCGACTCGCCTGGGATAATTCATTTCAGGAGCGGATTCCTTTCCTCCCACTACACCGTCGCGACTTGGTCTCTGCCGAAGAAGGCAACAAGACCTTTGTTGGCGACAGCAAAACCCGGATTAATTGGAAGAAATTCGAGGTGATGGGGGAGGTTGTGCTGGGCATTCAACGCAGCCAGAAGATGCCTTATTCTCATATGCCTCGATATGACGAGGCCATGCGATTCGTCCTCGACATGAAGCTCTCTGGTGATGAAGAGGTTTGTTTTCCTGGCTCTGACTTTGCAAGGAATACTTTCTAACTTCCCTAGGACCTATACGCACGCAGCATGCAGGTCGAACCTTCTGCCGGCGGCGATACCGGACGTAAAAAGTTCGGCTGGCTACGGTATTAATCCAACTCACACCCACCACAAATCCTTGACCTTGATATTCATCCTACCTGAAACATCTACATAACCTACGTACCCGTACCCCTTGTACCCCCCTTTTGACGCCGATATGCCATTATATGATGATTGATTGATTGATATTTCTTGATGAGATCGGACACCCCGATGGGACACGGTGATAAACCTGGGAGGCATGTTTGTACATAAATCGTTGTATTGTATGCGATGAACATAATATACCATCTAGTTTAAACTACCATACTGCTATTTAAGTAATATAGAAGGTAGAAAGGTACTGTAGAAGGCACGTAAATGTTCGACGTAAATCACGTGACGAAGCCTGGAACCATCCGAGCATCCATATCGAAAACCATCACCAAGCAAATCACCACCACACCTCCAAACCTCACAACCACCAAAATCAAACCAAACCACTTAACCAAACGAACCAAAAAAAAAAAAAAAAAAGAAAAAAAAGAAAATGACAGCCCAAGCCCGCTCCGCCTACCGCGCCCTCCTCCGCGAAATCCCCCGCCGAAACCTCAACAGCCAAACCACCACCCCCTCCACAACCGCATCCGCGCCGTCTTCCGCAGCACGGCGGAGTCCGAATCAGGTGCGATCCGCGCCCAGGAGGCCGCGCAGATGGCGGCGTACGCCCGCGCGCAGAGAAGCTACGCCGAGCTCGTCGACAGATATAATCCCGGCAGTTGGTTGGATGAGGAGGAGAGGATTAGACTTACTGCGCGGAGGGTGGGGATGGAGTTGCCGGTTATGGGGGGAAGAGCTAGATTTTTTGATAAGATAAGGCATGTTTACGATGAGGAGTGGTTTGTTGGGTATGGTGGTGGTAATGTTGACTTGAGTTGGATAGGATTACGATGTGGATAGTTGGGCGGTCTGGTTGAGGATAAGAGAGGGTGTAAGATAATAGATTGTATCTTATGGTTTGTACATTAATGAATGGATGAAAAAGTTTCATTTCTATTTGATGCATATCATTCAAGCTGATGGGTTATGAATGCAGCTATGAGGTCGGTGTACCCCGTAGGTGGTACTGAGTCAAGGTTGTTTGTTCTTCGTGGCTGAAGACCGTCTGGTGAGCCACCTTGGCCTCTGGTGTTGGCGCCATCCGTATATCTTGACAATTGTCAAGAGCCGGAAGGTCGGATCGGTTCCTGTCGGAATGCCGCTGGCGGGGGAGTGCATCGTTGATGCAGGCTGGATAGAGATCACAGATCTCGGTGATGGTAGCTGAAAGTGCTGATAGTAAAGCCACAAGTCGTATCTAGCCCGTTCCCGATGTCAACTGGATCTGCTCCATCTGTCGCATGAGGGTGCTGCTGCCCTCTTCATCCTCCATCCCAATACCAACTTCGATGGCAGTCTTGGGTCGATTCTTATTCAATCCCTCCAGAAGCGAGCACGCCTTGCAGATCTTCTGACTGGAAATGTATCCGCATCGCTCGCACTTACCCAGGGTCTGCGTCTTCAACGGCTTGGTCGTGACCTTGGACCCAGTCTTCTTCTTTTTGGGCTGAGCATTGGCAGCCGGCAGCTTGATCTCAGTCTCTCTGGACTGCGCGGTATCATCTTCCGTCAGTTTCTTTTCCATCGCAGCCATTTCTCCGCCGCTGGACCGGCCATTTTGGCTACCACAGCCTCCAGTCGATTCCTCTTCCGCCGCACCGGATCCGCATTTCTTCCCTCCAGTGACTTGCTTCGGAACCAACTCCGCCATATCCTCACCACTCTTCACAATATCCAGAATCGAACTGGGTCGAATCTTCTCCAGATCCTTAATCAGCGTCCGCGCACTGCCCCGGAACGCCTCCGGCGAATAGATACACTCGGTACTGAAGTAATCCAACTTCTTGTGATGCGCATAAAGCACAATCTCCTTCTCATACGCATACTTGAGCGGCTTACTCCGCTTCACCTCCGACGCCCCAGAATCAGTAACGATACTCGTACCCCGCGAGAGACGAGGCAGATCACCTCGCAGAAGATTCATCATCACCGTCTCCGCCACATCATCCGCATTATGGCCCGTCACAACATGCTTAATTCCCAATCGAGCCGCGCCTCGATCAAGCGCCTGTCGACGGAACACGCCGCAGTACGTGCAGTTGCCTTTCTTGCCCACCTGCGCGACCACCTGGTCCATCGTCCAGCCGTAGAGTTCATTGTATCCGACGATTTCGAGGGGCATTTCGTATTGGGTCGAGTTCCGCTTCACCGTCTCCAGACTGTCATCGCGGTAACCCTTGATACCCTCATCGATGGAAAGAAGACATAACTCGAGTCCGTAATCGTAACGGTCGTTGAGGGTTTTCATAACAGATGCCAGCACGGTACTGTCCTTACCACCACTGGCGCCGATTGCGATGCGCTCGCCGCGATAGAAGAGGTTGGTAGAAGTGATGGTCTCGTGGACTTCTGTCTCGAAAATCTCCAGGAAACACGCCCTGCACAGCTTGTGTCGGTTCTTGGGTCGGATAATGACTGCTCTAGCCTCCTGGCAGTTGAAACACTGTGTGGGAGCCATGGTTGATCGTGAAAATGGATTTGAAGTGGGAGGGGAAGAATTGAAGAAAGAAAATCTGACCCCGCCATGCATAGTCTGATCTGTGCTGCTTACTCAGCATGCATTATCATTCGATGCACTTTTTTTTTTATGTCCTCGAATGAATTGATTTGGATTATTCAATAATCGGTATATTTATTAATTACAGATCATAATGCCAAAAGGGCTAATAATGCGGGAATTGAAGAATCCCCCTTGTTATTACATATCGCATCAAAGACGCCTGACATCTGCAGAATATACATATATCCTCCCCAATTTTTTTTTTTTTTACATCTTCCAGCGCAACAAGTTGGCAATCATCTCACGACCGGTGATCCGGGATGTAGCCCAGAGGGTAGGGAAGTCGAGAGTGCTGGAGAAGGTATCGGCGTAGCCGAAGAACAGCATGGGGGGGATCCAGCCACGGGCGTACTCGAGGGCGAAGCACGAGTCGTCCATCTTGTATTGCTTCACCTCACCGCGGCGGAGGTGGTGCACGCTACCCTGGGGGTAGACCTCAGCCTCGTAGGAACCAGGGACGTAGGCGAGCTGAGTGCCCTGGAGGATGTTGAAGTAGTCGTCGGCGGTGTGACGGCCAGTGTGACCCTCAGTACCGATGGCGGTGCCTAATTCCAATTAGAAACGACCATATAGAACAAGAGTAACATAAGAGATACTCACCGAAAACAATCAGGTACTCGGTGATACTGGCGTGGATGATGTACATGGCACCCATAGCACCACCGGCATTGTTAAACACCCATTCCTCCTCCTTGTTCAGGTAGACTTCGTTCTTCTGGCTCAATTCACCAACAATGTAGTCGACGACGGCGCGAGTGTCATTGCCGTGGGCACCGATAGCCGCCTGAGAGACCTGGTGCAGGTGCTCCGGGTCGAAGATGTAAAATTGCTCGAGACGCGCATTGAGATAGCTGTAGAGCGCGGAGAAGAGGGCCAGGAAGACGGCGAGGAAACCGAGGGAGCGCACGGAGAGGCAGCAGCAGCAGGAGCTCTTTGCGGGCTTCTGCTGGCGGGAAGAAGAGGAGGAAGATTTGGAGGGCATGATGGGCGATCTGACCTTGGAATTGACGGGAAAGGATGGATGGAAGAAGATGAAGAAAGGCCGATTAAAAAACCATAACAAAAAGCAAAAGGCGGCCGCGGACCCCGAATGATTTGCTTCCCCTTTCTTGGCTCGGAGATTCAACAATCCGCTCAGGCCACTTTTGCATCTTGAAGGATTGATGATTTATGATTATGATTATGAGAATAAAGAATAGAAATAGTTACGAGAGAGAATGGTAAGAATTGACAGGTAGAGTTGTGTTTGTACATTGTTGTATGAAGACATCTTGAATAGCTTCAAGTAACCCAAAAGAGCACTAAAATCATTGGATCCAAAGCTGCTGTCGTCCATGAATGAGAATCAATTGAAATAAACAACAGAACAAGCCCGATTGGATTGATTGATCAGCTGGCATGTGATGCATCATCCGTACTGGCAGTGTCTAACAGTGAGGCAGAAGGGTGTCAGCCAGAATCTTATAAAGTACAGCAACACCAGGGGCAACTTCAACTTGTTTTCAGGAGATTCAAACGACATGGATTGATGAAACATATTCAATATAAAGGCGAAGATCTCTTCTGGATGAGGTTGAAAAATCTGCTCTAGCCTCTAGCCGGTAGGAAAACGGGCATGACTCCGGATTGAATAGAATCATTCCACCAATCTTGATGGTGTTGGTATTCTTAGACACTCTGGAATCTAGACATATTATATTAATATTAATGTCGATATTGATTGAAGTCTTGCTATATTGATGATGCTTTTACTATCCTCATCCTCGGTTGTTTCGCCTGGTTTCAACAGTCAACGGTCAACGCTGCAGAATTATTATGGAGTCACCATCACAACCCATTATCAATCTTCATTCTCTTCTGGATCATCTAAGACATTTCGTCTCATATTGATATCAAACTACTAAAGGAATCGATGGTAGTATCGAACCTCAAGGAGAAAAACTCCACTTCATCAGTTTCGGAGAAAATCCGTCTTGTTAGACCATCTGGCTAGCCTGTGCTTTAATTCAATTGATGGAATGAATATGGATCGAGTAATTAATTAATCTATAACCTTGGTTGATCAGCCTGTTTTCTGGTTCTATATAAGAATGAATGGTTAAGCCATCGGTTTTTTATTTTCACTCATTCATAATAGCAGATTTGGAGACTGGTTCTCGTTTCTCCTTTCTTTCCACTTACCTATCCTATCTTAATCCGTTCGTTCAAAATGAAGTCCTTCATTACCATCCCCCTTCTCGCCGCTTTGGCTTCCGCTGCCACTGTCCCGACCAAGTCTCTCACCCGTCGTGCTGACTCGTGCGAGCAATACGCCACTGTCACCCAGGGCGACTACATCATCTACAACAACCTCTGGGGCAAGGATAATGCCGACAGCGGAAAGCAGTGCACTGGACTGGATTCCATCAACGATGGCACTGTTGCCTGGCACACTTCGTGGACCTGGACTGGTGGTGCCGGCCAGGTGAAGAGTTTCGCCAACGCCGCTTACCAGTTCACGGCCAAGACCTTGAGCAGTGTCTCTAACATGGACTCGGTGTGGAAATGGAGGTGAGCACATCGGAGCTGAAAGTTGAAAGGGAAAAGAAGCTAATGTGGTATAGCTACACCGGTTCCGACCTCGTCGTCGATGTCGCCTACGACATGTTCCTCAGCTCGACCGCGGACGGAGACGCAGAGTACGAGATCATGGTCTGGCTCTCTGCCAAGGGAGGTGCTGGCCCTATCTCCTCGACTGGCTCTGCCGTCGCCACCACCACCATCGCTGGTGTTACGTTTGACCTGTACTCGGGCCCTAACGGCGACATGACCGTGTATAGCTTCAAGGCTCAGTCCGAGACTGAGAGCTTCTCCGGTGACCTGTTGGACTTCTTTAAGTACCTGGAGAACAACCAGGGCCTCAAGTCCAGCCTCTACCTCACCGACGTTCAGGCCGGAACTGAGCCTTTCTCTGGCACTGACGCCAAGTTCGTCACCTCCGAGTACTCGGTCACTGTGGCTTAGATGTTTCAAGAGCCTGTGGAATTGCATCACTTGTGTCAGTTGTTAACTTCTTGTTGATATTAAATGGATACTGTGTATCGTTTGTGCCATGCATGATATGAGCATCAGCTTAATTGGTTTTTGATCGCCATCTCGCAGACCCTGCTGTAGAATGTATGATGTAACCGTAGGCCGAGAATGGTATGACAGCGGCAACTGGAACATACCAGAGCGCTTTAGCGTTTCATGTCGATCAACTGAGCTGCATAGGCAGACGGATTCAAAACTGAAACATCCGTGCATGTACACTACTCGGTAGCAGATGATAATTCTCATGAATCCAAGCCTCACAACCACTTGATTCCAGATGCCTAGTGAGGCTGTGTCGGTGAACCATGGATTAAAAGAAAGCGACACGCCCATCGAAATCATTTTCTTTCTCAACGATGCAACGTGTGGAAAACATCTATCCTGCGATTTTGTTGAATTGAGCAGATGACTCGGTTTGGCGCGTGCTTCTAAGAATAACAGCAATTAGCACGATAACCGGACAGAACTGACGATAAAAATAACATCTGCTAGGAGACTACCAAGTCGAACTTCATCATCGAGGTCAATGCCGGCCAGTCAATGGTGGGAGTATTTAAGCGCTGGGACCTGCAGCGGGGAGAGATGGTGGGCGCTTATATCGGACGATCGCAAGGAAACCAGCCATGACGCCAGGCTGAAGCTGCAGGAACAGTGATTAATATAGTAGCTTGATGGAGAAGGTGTTGATAAATATAGCAAAAGATGGAGTTGAAGTGCAGATGAGTTCTAGAAGTAGAATGGAGACGATGGAGACAGATGGGAGATTCTGCAAGCACCTGCAGCGATCGTCGTGCTAAATAAAGAACAGTGTTGTTGAGGTTTATAATGACTGATTTTGACGGTCTGGATTGGTGATTTGAATTTTAGATGGTAGCATTGCGTCTAGGATGAATCCTTGTTTTGATGTTGGTAAAGTACGGTCGGGTTTATTCAGGAATGTTAAGCCCTATGGCCCTGTAGGAGAGATTGATCCTATACAGGTCGTCGACTTGGGATGCATTCTCCTTTCAGACAGAAGAGGGGTTCATTCCAAGAAAAGAGGAGAGGGAATATTTGGAATCGACCAAGTGTAGGGTTAGTGAGGGGTATCTCTCCTCTGTGAAGCTGTCAATTGTCGGGATGCAGGAGATGGGCGCGAGGGTGGCGATCCCTGGATGGGGATGCTGTCACGCAGCATGTCAGTCCCATCCATGTCGTGCATCGTTGAGGAACTAGCAGGAGCAGCTAGTGAGATAGTAGCATTAACTATCTGGGAAAGATGAGCTAGGATAGAGTATTATTAGAAGAAGAAGTGGATGCATTGGAAGAGGCTGGGCGGCAGTTGGGAGAACAGCCGTACAGATGGATTATTGGAGGATCATCTGGCGCCAACCTCGAGAATGAAGAGAAAGATGCCAATCTGGAAGTATCGGATAGAAAGAATAGGTTATCCATCCCTACGAGAGGATCAACGCGTCGAGAGGAGGAGGGGTCAAGGTTCACTAGCGATCAGAAAGAATGAAGTCAGTAATCTTCATCTGTCCATTCCAGTTTCACGACGGCGCGTCGCCACCAGGACTATACTTTGTAGAGAGTTTCAAGAGCTGAAGAGAGTGGATGCAGCGAATGCCAGCCAGCCTCATTTGGAGGATGATAACGGATGTTACAAGATGGAGATGGCGAAGATGGATGATTCGTGGCGGTTTGATTCCCCTCGCTTTAGCAAATAATACCCAAAATACCCAGAATAATCAACAATCAAAATAATCAGGCATAATAATTATAATAATTATTACTATCATAATATCATAATAATACTACAATAATGATAATAATAATAAATAATAATAATGAATACACAGTAATACTACAGCCAATCACCACGCGTTCTCACTCGCGCGCCAAATCCCTTCACGATCCTCTCTTGCGCTCCTCTCCAACTCCTCCACCTCCTCCTCTCCTCGCCATCGTCAAATCCGCCAGAATAATCGCTTCCACAGTTATGCAGGTTTCCCCCTTCTCTTGTCGATGGCTGCCAACCGCTGGTGGGCCATCCTTGCAGCCCGATTGACTCGTTCTGGGCTTCCTCCAGCCGCCCATCCATTCTCCTCTCCCACGCCTCCTATATCTATTCCACTTCGCCTCGTTGGGATTCTTCACGAGAATCATCCACATGCTCAGTCTCGTCACTGATCTCAAACTTCCCTTCTGCCTTTCCTTTTCATCCTTTTTTTTTATTTTTATTACTTCTTTCCTTCCCTTGTCTCTCTCCTACTATAATCATTCTTAATATTCACTACTCCATCCAACGTCTCACCGTTTCACTACCAACTATTCATTCAATCAATTATTCTACCTGCCTGCAGTCTCACACAGCCACTGCATTGTCTGGCCTCAAAATCAATAGTTGCTGTATCGTGACTCCATCTCCACTGCCTGCAAGTCTCCTGTTCGACGTGTCTCACTGGTGAACACCTCCACAGCCGAGACATCTGCTCCATATATCGATAAGATCCATCGTTCGAGGTTGACACGACAACCTTCACCATCCTTACTGTTTTTTTCATCGCTTTATTCCTGCAGGTCGGGATTCATTGCAGATTGATCTTTGTCTTTCTCAGTCATTGTCAATTCATCATTGTTCTTTCAGTCCATTCTTCCCTAATACATCTCATCAAACATCGTGACATTCCTTGGTCGAGACCATTCTGCAACATTCATTGTCTCTTCATACTTGACCATTATCCAATTATTCATCTGATCAAGTCATTGTCCTTTTTGAATTCACTCAAATTGAAATCACTTCCCCCTTGTGACGACCTTCAACTTTCCTCATTTTCCCGATCAACTTCCACTTGATAATGACCCAACATCCTTATTACGCCAACAACATCAACCCCAACACCAAAATGGACGCCTTGACTCTCAATAGGACCGCCCTCAATGACTTCGTGGCTCTTCCTGTCTCACGGGAGATGGTGTCGCATCTGGCCCGCCAGGCCTCGATGGTCATCCGCTGCGAGTCGCATGTGACCACTTCTCTCAACCAACACGACCAGCCCACGCCCCCAGCACTCCTCCGGTGGATGCATTTGACAACTCGCCGCCTCTGCCCTCAGTTGAAACTTTTATCGCTTCTCTTGTCACCCGGTCGCAAGTTCAGGTGCCGACGCTGATGACCTCGTTGGTCTATCTGGCTCGTCTGCGCGCTCGTCTGCCTCCCGTCGCCAAGGGCATGCGCTGCACTGTTCATCGCATTTTTCTCGCTTCGCTCATTCTGGCTGCAAAGAACCTGAACGACTCGAGCCCGAAGAACAAGCACTGGGCCCGTTACACCGCCGTCAAGGGCTATGAGGGGTTCGGCTTCTCCGTCCCGGAGGTTAACCTGATGGAACGCCAGCTTCTGTTCTTGCTGGACTGGGACACCCGAGTCAACGAAAGCGATCTGCTCATCCACCTCGAGCCCTTTCTTGCTCCTATCCGCCAACGTTACCAGATCCAGGAGCGCGAGGAAGAACTGAGACACCACCGCGAATGGCGTCGCCTCCACGCTTCCGCTGAACTTTTGGCTAGCCGTCTTCGCCGACAGAAGCTGGAGTCAAGAGGTGAAATCCGTCGTGTTGAGAGCAACAGCAGCATCAACTCGCGTAGACGTGTTCCTCTTCAGGCTCCGATGCCCCCGACAGCCAACAATCAAACTCCGCCGTCCATGGGCGATGGCGAACGCTACAACCCACACTACCACCGCATGCGCACATCTCCCAGCCGAAGTGGCCGCTCTATATCGCCCCCGTCGCTTCAGGATGTCCCATCGCTCTCCCGCGCGGAAACTCTCAACTCGCTCAGCTCTCGTTCATCCAGCATCGCTCCCAGCTCTCGCGGCACACCGGCCAGCATCAGCACTTGCTCTTCCAACAGCGCTGACGAGGTCATGGTCGCAGACGGAGTCAACAGCCCGGCAGGATCATCCATGACCAACTGCAGCTACGTCAACATCCCAGCTATCCACTCCAACACCAAGCCATCATACGAGGAGCTGCAGCAGCCAAGCAAGAGAATGCGCATGGCCAACCACTCCGGGGGCGCAGGATTCGTTGCGCGATTCCTCGCCTCAGCCGCTGGGTCGTACATGGGTGGACGTATCGGTCGGCCACAATATTAAACAAGTTCGAGCTGGCCTTGACTTGTTTGCGGCGACTTAATATGTCATTCCAGTCGCCATCCCCCTCCATCTAGACTGTCGCTACGTATTTTGTTTTTCTTATCTCATTCAAAAGCATTTTACCGGTTGATTACATCTACATTTGTTGCAATACCCCTGCCTTTTTATCTTTCACACTGTCGTTACATTGGTTGACTACACTATACGCATTGGGCATGGAGACGGCGTTGTATTCATTTGCTTTTTGGTTTTTCTTTTGGTTTCATTTTTAATCTGCTTTCCATGATATCTTGGTTTGTCTTCCTTTTTCCCCGATAGATATTGGAACCTACCTAACTACCATCTTTCACTGCCATGTATGTTTATGTATGAATGGAAATGCCATCTACCTTACGTTTATTAATGGGTGGGAGATATTTTAGCACAGAAATGGATAGCATAAGGCTCAAACTCGATTAATACACACAACAACACAGGTTTTATAATTAAATTAAAAAGGTTTCTCAATTTCCCAGCTTCCATTTTTTTCTTTCTTTCTTTCTTTTTTTTTTTTAAGTCTTCTAATTACAATCTGAATCCTAACATGTAAGGGGGACATCTAATAAATGCATGCACAGTGGCAACGGCACAGTCACACAAGGGAATTGCAAAACTCAATTTGACATCAATGCAACAAATCATCATCGAACATAATTCCACTTCTTCTCCCAAGCCTCGGCGTTGGGAAGCTGTCCAGGCTGGGTTTTCTTGTGTGTCTTTGCATTTTTCGGGTGTGGCCGGGTACTTTCTGCTTTGCGGATGTTTGAGGTTTCTCTCTTCATAGTTATAGGCGAACTTGGTTCTTGGTCTTTTAATGTTGCTTGTTGAAAATGAAGGAAATAGTTGTTTGCCTGTAGCAAGTCCTGGTAGTACTAGGAATAACCATGCTATAGTTAAGATAATAAAGATTTTTGAATCTGCCTTTGCTCTCTCCCCGTCAGTTCCTCAGAGCCATTGTGCTGAACGCCGATGGGATAGAGGACGATAGAGTGTGTCGCACCATGCATTGTTCGAGGATATGTCTGAGTCTTGCACCTATCATCGAACCAGTCTTCCAGCGGTAAGATGTTTGACAAGGATAGACGTTATCCGAAGAGCTGTTGAATAATTCTGAATTATGTGCTAGCTGGCTGGGGGATGATTCATTTTCGATGGCGAAATGAGAATCCCGTTGCTGGAATCTCTGCTCGTAATTGCAACGTACCAACCATCCTAAGGAACAACCAGACCGCAGAATCGAAACTATCTCATCCGTATCGGAAGTCACGGGATGGTCAATGGTCCATGGTCCATGACGCTGCATGATCAGAGGCCCAGGATGATGAGTTTTCATAGAGTGCTGGGAGGTGGCGATTCGACTAGTTCTTCTGGGTCTTGGGCCAGGGCGAAACCAAAGGTTGGTGTACAAGGTAATTTGCGAGTTGGGTTTCCGCGTCCTGCCATGTCAAGCCCCATCCACCTCTCCAATCCAGCAGCCTTGCATTGCACAATGAAGGCGTGTCGTCGCGAGCCCGTCTCCCAAACGGTGTCCATGAACTGTATTACTGAGCTTTCGACCCAGGCAGTATGCCCTGGGATTGATTGTCGTTTTAGTAGATCGAAGCGCCGACGGAGTATTTTCGTAGAGTATCGCCAAATCGTGCCTCATAGGAATGAATTCAGGTTCAGAGCCGACTCGATCATAGTGCAGCATGATCGTCAAGACTTGCTATAAGAAAAATGATAGGACAAGGCAATGAAAGACCTAGCATTAGCAATGTTTGGTATCTTTCGAGGGTTACCAGCTGGTGCGTCGTGTTCAAGTAACAAGAGGGGCCTGCTATAGAATTGGTTTCTATGAAATAAATTTAGCACTCGTCGGTAATCATACCCCATACCAGGGCGTTCTGTTGCTTGCCTTTATTCGACGGACATTGGCTCGTAGGCTGGCGTGTATAGACTGCTCAGATTCCCACTAACAGCTCTTGAATTTGGGATGAGATCGCACTCTCCCCTGCAAGCTCAAGGTTGGTCTTCATTATAGAAGATTCTCATCACTGGAAGCAGTATCGTCGTCTGTCAGATATTCTAATGCCTGTAATGTAGACAGATGTATACACAGCTCATTCTTGAGGTTGTTGTAAGCGGTGTACCAGAGAACATTATGGATAGGAATCCCAGGTTGCATGTTTTGAATCGAATCATCGGTTTGCGGTTCATCAAGAGGATGTAGCCTATAGTTTGGGTCTATGCCGTCTTGAGCATCGAGTTTGAAAAAGTGTAAGAATCCTTGGAACTAACGAAGTCTGGGATATTTGATGGTGATATCTCAAATGGTCAGATTTGAGTTAACGGATCAGTCATATGATTTTCTATAGGGCTTCGTCCCGCTGATCTGGGTGCTTCAAGTTGAATTGGCGCAAGCGCCAAACGAACAGATGCTTGCCCGCGCGCAGAACAGGACTATTTACCTGGTTGAGGTAGGATTGCAAGAAATAGGCATTGACTACACGCAGCCTTGATCCACACATGGTCATGAGCCATCCATTGCTGCATTCAAAAGCCTATCCAAGTAGCTCCGCGATTTCGTGTCAGAATCTGGTGGCTGAAAAGGGCTCTGGCGTGGTGTTTCCCTTTTCATCCAGCACATCGTGCTTGCTCCGAGCATTCTGAAAAGAGCCTAGCTCTTCCATGTGGCTGACCACGAAACTGGGCAGGGCTTTGTCGTGCTGCTTGGTCCAAAGACTGGTCGTATATAGTCTTGTTCAATGCGTTGCTGTAGCTCTGATGTTGTGTTCTAGATCGTGTGATCTTATAACAGGGTCCACCACCAGGTTATGGGCCTTAGTGAAAAGAATCAATCTTTTATAGCCAGCAAAAGCAAATTGATTCCAGTAAGCCGGGATTAAATAAACCTTTTGGTTTATCGTGCTATTGCTTGCCGTCTGTAACTCCGTCTGAAGTCAATCCAGGAACTGCTATTTGCAGTTGGACCAGGCGAGAGATAATTTGCCGGATTCCAAGACGGTCCTCTTGCCCAGCTTTGCTCCAAAGAGCTGGGCCATTTCATCGGTGCCTTATTTGCAACATTTCCTGCTTTCAGCAAGCGAACCAGTCCAATCACGGCGTTCAGAGCCTCGCATCGATCGGGTCGCGATTTTAGATTGAATTGGCGTGACTCCCAGACAAAAACACGCTTCTTCTCACGGAACAGTGATATTTCAGTACATAGCTTGTGCGAAGGTCGTTCGCGTTCGAGATGAGGCATTGTAGACGCTCGCTCATGCGGTGCATGCATTCATTCTGAAGTTCCCATTTCTCGGTCAAATGAGAGTTAAGACAGCTTTGACATGCCAAATGATTCATAGAGCCAGAAACGGACATCGAGATTCAGCTTTGGCTGTGATTGTTTCATCGAGAGATATGCGTAATGCAAGTGGTTTGTGATTCATCAAGCAAGGCCAGAATAACCAGATTGATGAACCAGGCTTTTTGATAGAGATACGGAACCATGTTTATATCATCAAACGATGAACAGGCGATACAGGCAGTTATTGCACTTTAGCCCATCTCGACATCGTCTTTGTTTTTGGATTATTGTGGATTGAAAATCCCCAGCAGATTGATAAACCCGTTTTGCGTACCAAACACTTGCATCACGATTCGGAGAATGACTGGTGACCCTAAATGACCTGTTGCAAGAAACTTTAAGCCGCATTGGTCTATCATATTTTTCTTACAATGTTTGCCCCTTATGTATGGAAGCCTGCTCGAAAGCTAACAGAAGAGGTATGATTCCTTTCGCGAAAACAGGAACTGGATGAACTGGTTCCTGAATTCCGCGCATACTCGTAGCCAGAGAGTAGTTTGGCCATGCATAGAAGCTGAATATGGTTGCAATAGTGGTTCAGTAAAGATATAACCCATTAGACCGACACTCCCCAGACCCGAGAAGAGAGACGTGTGGAACTGCATTGCCAGTGCCACGGAGCTTGTGACCACGGGAGTCAATTCTTGATGATCACAGTTTGGCGAATTCTCAACTCTTTTTCCTCCGTGTCAGCCGCATTGTCTATCTTCCACGGGCCATACTGTTTCAGCTTCGGTAGTGTTGAGCCCGCTTGACCCGTTTTTAGATACAGGTTGTACTTGGTGTCCAACGTCCCGAACGTCGGCAACATCCCAGAAAAGGGGAAACAAGACAGATAAGAAGCCATGTACATGGTCTTCTGTCGTTTCAAGCGTTATCCGAAACCTCGCAGGTTTCAATGGCAGCTCTTTATCTCATCGTTTAGCAAACTCTGCGGCGCCGCGAAGACCAGCAACTCTCTGAAGGTGCCATTGTAGCATCAGGAGCTCCAGCGAAGGTAAAGGAAAATCGATCTTGTCTGGGGTGTGCATTGATCAAGGGCCACTGGGCAGAGAAGGAACAGCGGCATTTTGGATTCCATTTAATGGGAAGTTTGGCATGCCAGGAACACGTAGAAAAGAAGTGGTGTGAACTCGTTCTGATTTGTAAATTGGATTGCTAGTTGTAACATGGTTTGTATATCAAGCACTCAGAATGACATGGATGACACTGTTCCATTGCGTAAGTGGCCATTTCTTCATTATATCCGAAATCCCAAAGAGTAGAAACCAGCAAAGCATGAAGAATGAGTATGTTCAGAAGTGAGCTTGCTGCATGTCAGATACAGCTGGAAATACCATCGCTCGTAACTTCTGTGTGCGATTAGGGTTGAGTTGATCCATATGAAGGCTTTGTGGGCGTTTCTCACCTGGGAAGATGACTCAAGATTAGAAACGGTTCTGCAAAGAGCGCTGGAGATAATAGTCGCCCTCAATGTTCCCGTGCTCGGAGATTACAGTAGGTGGTAGCTGCTCAGTGACTCCATGGTCATGGCGATCATATGGTCACCTTCCATACACTGGCCCGACTCATCACGCACTAGGCCCCGGGATTGGAACTTGAAGACGTCTTTGGATGCATTGCTTAACGTGGTGGCGACGATGTTGCTTTCTCCTAGGACCTTTCCCACGATGCCCTCGTAATTCGATCTCAATGCCTTTGTATGTTGCTTGCTCAAACCTTATTGTCGATTAGCGTTTGCATGATGGAGAAATGTATTGCAGTACTCACCAATATGGGAATTGTTTGAGGCAAATTTGCATACAGAAACAAGCGCAATATCCCGGAGTCTCCACGTTTGATGATTGTACTGCTATCTGCCATCGCCCGACTTTCATGGGTTAGCAATGATTTGCTTTCCGAGATAGGGTAGTAGTCTCACAGTAGCGAGATGCCTCCTAATAATCTTTCCAATCTGTTCAGTTCCTCGCAGATTGTAGCTCCATTATTGTTTTGTTTGACGAAGAGGTCTCGCAAGTCTAGCGATGTCAAGATAGAAGCCAATACAACAAGGGCCAGTGCTTTCCCTGTGCCAGGTAGACCTTGGGTTAGGATAACATTGTATGGACAATCTCTAACTGAACGAATAAAATGGACCTAGGACTCTGGTTGGTATCCAGAACCGATCATAGAACTCGAAGATTGTCTTACCTCCCAAGATCCATTTTTGAGTTCTCATTCTAGACCACTTGGGGAGAAAGTCACGAAGTTACTTCGTCAGCGAAGATCTCTCTCGCTTCTCTCAAATTGATAGATCGAGCGATTGGATGTCTCTCGAGGGACGTCCAATAGAGAATTTCTTCCCCATCCTCTGCCAATGACTGAAAGAGACGAAATTTGGAAGTCTCAAAAACCATCTTTTCCTGAACCGTCGAAGCTTGAAGCGCTTCGAATAGCCATGCATTACTGTATACCAAAAAGTAAACCAGTACTTCGAGAATGCCACTTACTATTGAAGCCACGAACCGACTTTTCCTCGTGCTAGTCGATGGCCAACCAAGAGCCTGTACAAAAGGTACTGTGATCGTCTGGCACGGATAAAATTCTTGATTGGCACCTTCCTCGTGATGTGCGATCATTCCAAGGTCAGTCAACCTTTCCATTGGCTTTCGTTCTGGGATATTCGCCTTGCGTCTGTAATCTGGCGAAAGCAAAGACGGTTGAGCGTGCCAGGTCTTCTATATAGACCAACATCGACAAGCTGAAGGCAAGGATGCAATATAGAGAAAGAGAGAAGATCGTATATATGAGATGCCGTATTTATAAGTCGCCACCAAGTACCGATTCGCGCACTAAATTGTAGCCTGGGTTGGTGACTGCATCAGTATTGGATATTGGGAAGGTCGATTCACTATGAAGGATCACGGATTCGAGCATGTCTATCACTTTGAAATTAGTGACTGCAATGATAGAATTAGCGTAGGCTTACTGTGCCATCTTCCACGTGTGATGGTTTTCTGCGTGTCAACTAGTTGTATGTATAGTCAGAGAGGGTATATAGTCGTGTTGAAGAGATGCCTGGCCATGGGTTAATTGAGGCTATATATGCTGCCTTCTAGGCGGAATGTCGGAAGAGACATTCCGTATATATCTTTCAGAGAGTGAATATAAAGATGGAGAAAGCCATGAAGAAGTATAGTGAAAGAAGTCTAGCATTGGAGTTGTATTCATGGTTGTATGCAATGGCTAATCCGCCACAGTATAGACAAGATCAATCAATCATAGCGCTGGTACATGCTGGAAGAGAAAAAGGAAAGAAAAGAAAAGAAAACATTTTACAAAGCAGGGGCTTCCCAAGAATCGCGTTTGATCTTCATCACGGCTGATTGCTTGTGGGGGAAGGTCACCTCGCCCTCTTTGTAAAAGCCGTTTTGCTGCAGATAGCCAATAACCCTGTTTCACTCTGTTAGTATCCGATGGTGTTTTGAAAGGGAAAAAAAAAAAAAAAAAAAAAAAGGAAACTCACTTTGCATTATCCACTCTTGGCTCCAGCATCACGGTTTCAGTCCGGTTATCCGCCAGCCAGCAGTAATGCACCAATGCGCTGAGCCAGATAGCCAACCGGTGTGATCCACGGAATTCCTGCTCGCCCACCAAGAGATGAATGCCCCGGTCATAGTTGGTGACTCCGTCAATCAACCGTCCCAGGCGATCCTCCTTCACCCAGTAGATCTCAAAGTATCCAAACGGCTTGCCGTCCCAGCATCCAATCACAGGGAAGCTGTGTTTGTTCTTGAGGTTGCTGCGAAGGAATCCTTCCTGTTTCTCGATAGGGCCACCTTCGCCCCAGGCTGCGTTGACTCGCGGGTCATTCATCCACTTGTGCAGCGTGTCCAGATCCGACGCTTGGTTCTGAGGCGGCTGTTCGACGCTGCCGGTAGAAGATGTATGCGAGTGGGTTGGGGCAATTGGGGGATTAGGGGGATTAGGCGAGGGGATGTTCGGCACCCGGAAAGAGAGAACTTGTCCCACACTAGGTACATATCGGGTGTAAAACACCTCACCCTGGTGAGGTGGCTTGGGTCGAATGGGGTGCCGAGTTCCATCCGTGAAAGTAAACTGCGTAGGTGGCGGAGGGAAGAACGTAGGGAGGTGGCTAGCAGATGTAAACGGTCCCTCATTTTGAATATGCGGCATAGTGGTGCTCTCTTGACCCGAAGAATCCGAAGTGTGGGGTCGGTGGCCAGAGTCTCGCGCAGGCGATGCCCTTCGCGAGGGGAAAGGCGACAGCACCGCCGTCGAAGGAGTGTTTGTCGGCGTCAGCGTGAAGAGGAAAAGGCGAGGGTCAATCTGCCAGAAGCTACGTCGGCTCACAAACATATGCGACCAGGCTTCCTGATCGTTGACGTCGTCACCGACGGCCGAGTCCTCGCAGGCGATCAGACCCATGCGCTCCAGCTTCTGTATAATTGTCCGCTTCTTGAAGATTCCATCCCGCTTGATATTGATGCGCCATTCTCCCTTGGGTTTGCCTCCATGGGGAGTGCTCGCTGAAGCTTCCGTCTGCAGATGGAGGTCTGGCTGGGGCTCGTGAAAGTACCACCAAAGAGTCGCCCACAGCATCATGGCAACCTGACGCGTCGGGGAGCTAACGGGCTTGTACTCGCTGCTGGGAGGGTTGACAATGGACGAGATGTAAACGTAGTCATTGTTCAATGTTGGGACCGTGAATCGGGCGCTTTGCTCGCGCTCATCCTGCGATGGGTCCTCTGAAGCTTGCTGTTTCGAGCTCTGCTTGGTATCAATGACAATGGTCCATCCTGGAGGAAGAACGGAATGTTGTCCGTTGGCTTCGGAGGACTTGAAGGTGACCCCGCCGAACACGGGCGTCACAGTGAAGACTTGCCCATTGGGAAGGTGGCAGAATCGATTGTGCATGATGAAAAGCTGGAAACAGATGAGGCAGAAGAAATGATGAAATGAAAAGGGAATTAGAAGAGTTTTAAGGGAGAAAAAAAAAAAGCTGTTAGGGAAAAAATTGGCCAATGCCCAGAGACGCCGTGGGATGATTTTCATCTGCCCCTCATTTAGTCGACATCAGCAGATGATCATCCGCAGTGGAATTATCTGAAACGTTATTTCTTTTTATCAATCTCGGGATATTTTCGTGGGGATGGAGAAATTGACAGGGGATTAAATCTATGTTGTTTCCCCTATTTATCCTGCTGTTGTCTGGCAATCGCTGTGCTGTAAGGTCGAGTGGTGTTGACGTTATTTTCGACTTAATCATTTTGATGTCATATGTTGCTATCAGTAGAAAATTGCATCCATTAGGGTATAATCTCACAATCTACAATCTACCATCTGCCATTAATAATAATACATTGCTGCAGGGGTACAATCAGGGAAATTAAAAATCCTCCACAGTGGTCCCGATGTTTCTCTCTCTCGCCAGTCGAACGAGATCGCCTCCTGTCACCAAGTCCATCAAGCCTAACCCCACGCTTTTGAAGATTACATTGCCCCGCTGCACCCACTCGCGCAGGCTCTTCGCATCTTCTTCGTCGTCCCCTGTCTGAGACTCCTTTCGTACCATTAGAAGCTCGCCCAATTCGACCACCTGGCTCGGTTTGACTCCCGCCTGGATAATCTCGCCCGCCTCCTTCAGAGCTCCATCAAGACTGTCGACAACCACGACCCCACTGCGCTTAGTGTGCTTGTGGAAGTGACGATGGGAAGAGTGCACAGTGACCTCGTCGCGCAGGATATCCGGGTGCAACTCGGTCATGTGCGATTTGTATGATCCGATTGCGCTGACCAGGCGGCCCTTCTGTCGCCCTTCGCGCGAGGTGAGGAGCTCCGCCGGGAACAGCGGCTCGATGGAAGGTGTGCAGCAGAAAATAGCGTCGGCCTTGTGGATTGCATGGTTCAGGAGACGTGGGTATTCGACAAAGTCGCTGCTGACGGCAGAGAATTTGACGTCGCCGCGCCAGCTGGAATTTTCAGCGGCATAGATATCCTTGAGTAGTTCAGCCGCCCGTTCGAAGGAGCGGTTGATGATGTAGACTTTATGAATATCGGGTCCACGCAGAGTCAGGGCGAGCCGAATGTGCCAATACGCCTGTTTACCAGCCCCAAAAACAACCACCGTTCGCACACGCTGGCGTTTATTGAACAGCATCATCGAAGCGAGCGCGGTGCGGAAGGGCGTCAGCTCATGTGCATTAAGCAGTCCAAACGGCAGGCTGTCCCCATCCAGCAAGGTCACACTGCCCTGAGGAGAAGTGTCTCGGGTGCCTGCCCCAGGCCACGCTCCCATGGTATTGGACACCTGAGAAGAGCTTCTTTCTCCAGTCACGGGTTGCTGGTTCACGCAGCCCGGCGGCAGCGACTTGCTGCTGGACGTACTCAACGATCGGTCGCCTTCATGTGAAGACACTGACAAATCACTCATATCAGATGAGAGCGAGGACATAGAGCTGCGAAATCCAGACGACCGCGACCGTGATGACGACTTGTCGCCCTCGGGGATCTCAAAGCCAGAATCTGTGGCGCAGCCAGCTTTGTCTCCATCCTGCAGCGAGACCATCTTCATTCCAATTGTCTGACCGGTACTAGCCGGCATAAAAAGTGTAGTACAGCCATTCTGGCGAGTGATAGCGGTTCTTCGGGGTTGATAGGACGCGGCACAGCCCTGTTCCTGGCTACCGGTCGAATAATCACGGAGGGCGTCCGCAAGGTTCTGCTGCAGAGAGGTGATTTCGTCGCGGGTCAGCGACAGCAGCAAAGAGCTAAGCTGCCCGTGGGAGAGGATGGTCAATGGCATGAGAGGCTGTATGGTATGTGTTGAGTTGGAAATAAAAGAGTGTGTGGTAGTAAGTTGGAGAAGAGAGGGGAAGAAGAAAGACGGATCAAGTGTGATTGAGGTCAGATAAGCTCAGCCTACCATGAGGGTTAGTGAATGGTTATATAGACCAAAGACAGGCTGAAAGTACCTTTATGACAGTGACAAAAGGGAGAAAGAAAAATTCTCCTCAGCTCAAAACGACGACGGGGCGCATCGGGCGTTGCTGGTGGGCGGTTCTTTCTTGGAGATGACGACAGACAAGACTTTAAGGCGGGGATGGGCGGGGCGGGCGAGAGTCACCAAAGAGTCACCATTATCTATCTGCCATTCCAACAAAGAATTCTTCTTGACATGTGCTAGACAATGGTGAGGAGGTTACGCAGGTATAGCCACCGGTCATGGATATGGCTAGCTGTGTACGCGTGGTGTGGAATGCTAGCTTACGAGGCTATCCCGTCGATCCATGAGGGAGATGGGAGATGCACTAGAACCGGCATTCTACCAAGGTGAGACAATTAGTTCAACATTTCAAATTGACTAAAACAGTTATCTCGCCATGCAACAAAAAGTACAGACCAGTCTTTCGGTCCCCGCCGGAAAGCATAAAAAGAATCGAGGTTATATACCTCCCTCCACCCAACTCCGTATCTGGATATCAAACTATAAAAAACCCGAGAAAAACCGACAAGATTAACCCCACATATCATTATCATCCTGGACCATATCATCCTCATTTAGAACATGAAGACCGTTTTCCTTAGTCTCCCGTTTCCTCTGTCGCTTGGTCACTACCCGACTAGGCGTGAGGGGCGTCACTGGTGTAAATGGCATGTATGGACTATACGGAGTCGGAAGCCCTGTTCGAGGCCCGCTCTTGAGTTTATCAGGACGTTCCAAAATCGTAGTCTTGGTCGCCGGAGCACTCTGCAAAGGGAATGCATCACGGAATGGGAGGGATGATGCCGACTTTTGACCCGCAGTGGAAAGAGTCAATGGGGCTGGTGCTGGGGCTCGTCCCATCCGTGGCGGCTTGCTGGAACTGACCGGAGCCAAGGCAGCCGGTGGCGCTGGAGGTGGAGGGGGGTTGTAAAGACGAGGAGTCAAGGGAGGCAGGTTCTCGCTGTATGAGGCAGATGGGGGAGCCGGCGGCGGAGGAGGGTTGTAGAGACGAGGGGTCAAAGGAGGTTGGTCCTCGCCGTATGAAGCGGACGCTGTCATGTCAGGTGAGGCCAAGGGGGAAGAGATGGACATCTTCCGAATGGCAATCCTTGGTGAGCGAAGCTTGTTTGCACCCGCTGGTTCACGTGGATTCGAATTGTTACTGTTATTGCTGTTGCTGTTGTTGTTACTGCTGAACAAAGAGAGCGACGATAGTCTGGATAGACGAGAGTTGGTTGACCGTGGACTCGCCGGGAGTTTCATGGAGGGTCCCTCTGATATCCGAGACGAACGATCCGTAAAGGGATTTGTTTGCACGCTATCGGGCGATTGGGAATCATCTACAGAGTCTTTGGACATATCGATCCCGGCCTCTTTTTTCGCCTCGTGCTCCAGCACCGCAGCATATAGCATTTCCATCTGCTCCTGTGCCCGTTGCCGGTCATTCGCAACCACCGATTCATCGATTGTAGCCACACTTCCATTGCCGGAGATGTGGGATTTGGGTCCTTTAGTCAAGCTGCTCCAAGACCTGTTGAAACTATGTCCTTTGGTAGGACTGGGCAGGTTGACCGAGATTGGAGTCACAGGACTGGGCTCCATGGTGGATGGAGATTTGATGGGCTTCATCATTTCCACTTGTAGCGAATAGTTGGATGCGTGGACTGCTCGTCGCAAACGTCGTCCCACCACGAGAAGAAGGGTCAAGAGAATGGCCACAAAAATCACGTATGCGCCTACAATCCCACCGATCTGAATAGCAAGAAGTGACTCATCCAGTGGAATGTCTCCACGACGATTCAGACTCAAGTCCGGCTTTTCCAAGTGCTCAGAGACCGGCTCAGAAGCAGCAGAAACAGCGACGATAAAAGGAGCAAAAAATGTCAAAAGCATTGGAATGGGTATCATGGTCACGGGCCCGCAGACAGGAAGAGATTAAATATCAATCGACATGTCGAGGAATTGGGAACAAGGCCGCAAATCCTTTACGGAAACAGACAGAGTGACGGTGATACATCCTCGAAGAGGGGGGGCGGAGGGAACGGGAGAATATAATGAAAAAGCCATCACCGACTGATTGGCCGTGACAGTGTGAAGATCATCCAGGAAAGTTGCATGGACCAGAAGACGAGGGTCGAATGGGGATGGTGAAGCTGACGATGGGCCGCGATGGACGACGATCAAGAGACGCCCGTTGGTGCAAAATACGCGCCCGGATGCACGGCCGACACAGTCGTCACACACCGTCACTGGCCATTGAGGAGGAGGGATGGAGTGCCATTTCAAGGAGGATTATCACATTGGAGAAGGATGGGGCTAAAAATGGGATAAAGTTGAGACAATGGTGGATATCACGAGACTGAAACAGGATGCACTGTGCATCGGTGCGTGATTTGAAGCCATCACCACAAGTCAGTGAGGGGATTCTTTGCAGCGAATCAGAGTTGCGTATTCATTAAATGCAGTAAATAGATTGATGCCTGGTATTTCTGGCATTAATTTATGATTAGACACTAACTACTGGCATTTATGTTGCATCAACAATAACAAGAATACAATCAGTCTTACAAGATAGAATATTAAAGTGAAATGATTAAGCAGACGACAATTGATATGATGAATTCCGGTAATGATGAAGCCAGTGGCACCTTCTATCACTGGCAGTGTAACTTTGCTGGACATTCTTCTTGTAGGCGTTGACGTTGACAACCAGTAACCATCAGATTCTTTATTGCCAGTATATATTCTGTCACTCATTCAGATATAAATCACTGAATTACCAATCATTATTTCAGGCAAAATGGGCCATAAAGTCTCTGCCATACATGGTGTCAAGTCGGACAACTTCTACAAGCCCGGAAACGCCATCAACGAAGTCTGGCTTGGAGATCTCGAGGTTATCTCTCGTCTTCCTTTTGGAGACTCAGATTTAGGACAGGCTGGCTGGCCAATTCATGGATATCCCAAGATTCCCTGGCATAACTTCATTATTCCGTTGAAACGAAGAGCGCTATCAGCTACTGCCTCATCGTCGAGCCCAGATGACCCAGGACAGAGAGATGTTCTACTCCTACCCTTCAGTCCTCTTTCTCGAACTGCATCTCTCATCACCGCCCTCGCCCTCTCGTCTATTGCTATCGCAGCTTACTATCTTCCTATCATTCTAAACAACACACCGCATAACCACATCCACCAAAGGCTTCAACAGAAGAAGAGATGGTATGCGATCCGGGCCAGTATTGCCACGACATCTCTCATTTCAGGCTTGGTGATTGCCCTGTTGGACTTCCATGCCTTGACGGCCGTCTCGAATACGTTGAGTGATTCGATGCTCGTGCCGGTGAAGTTCCTATGGGCGTTTATAGCGATAGTCGGCTTTTTCTACTCGGCAATGGCTGTCAATTCGCTCTGGGCAAGCTGGAGGGAGATTCGTCGACGGGCCAGCGAAGAGAACGAGGAGGACTATGTCAGTGTTCCGGCCGAGTTTGTAGACCATCAGTTACCCATGGTTGTCGCATCGTGGCTGGAAAGACAACGGCGACCGTGATTGCAGTTTAAACAAAGACCGAATATTCTTATAGACCATCTGGCCTTCTTGATGCCTCCTGAGAATTTTTAAATCTCTTCCTAGTCCTAATAATGTACATCTTAGCGCGGTCCAGTCTATATAAGTACATACGACGGTTCCAGTCCGATCGGTTTCAAGTCATATCTTACAAACATCAAGCGTATATTCATCAGGACTAGAGATCTCATTTTTTGGAAAAAAGATCCTGCCAGAACTCTTTGAATCCATAACCCTTGGCCTGGTCTTCATCGTAAACTCGGGATGTTTGTGCCGTGCTCAGAGAACCGCTGAAGGGTCCGGATGGCCTAGTACTTGCTGTCGAAGTAGGGCGGGCTCTTTCTATTGCCCGCCTTTTGATTTCCTCAGCCAGACCTGGAGCTACACTTGCGAAGCATGCAGATAGCTCGCGATCAAGATTGAGATATGGTTTCTGCGCAACCGGAGGCGCCTGGAGGTTATACGATCGTGTTCGCGAATTGAGATCCTTGATTGCCAGCTCGTGGAACGAGCGTTGAGTTGAGAGGTAATTGGGATCCCGGAAGGGTGGGAGGTGTGGTATTTGGCCTTTGTCGCTGCTGTCCGATGCTGAAGAATTTGATTCTGAAGACGTGGATGACTCTGCTTCTCCATTGCCACGCAAGGATTCCTCCATCTTGGAATTATTCACCAGCCGTAATTCCGCAGCAGCATGTGCTTCGGCACGCCTCATCTGGTCTAGCAATGACCCCCCTTGACTGGCAATCGACCGTGCAGCATGTCGCCTCCACTCAGTTCGTAGACGCTGGCGAAACCGATCGACATCTTTAACAAGTTCCTGCTGCTTCTCGATCCAAGGCGGGACAATCTCCTGCTTCTGGATGATCTTGTTCATGAAGTACTCTGTGGTATCGATGAATGCACTGTTTGCATTGTGATCTGTTGCGGTATTGATGCCGCGACCTCTCTTGATCTTTTCGAATTGGCCGCGCGCCATCGCATCTTCGATCCGTTCGTTCGCAAGCGACGCAAACCCTTGAACAGTGACCGGCATCGGGCGAGCAACCGAAGTGAACCTTTCTCGCATCTCTTTTCGGAAAGCTTCACGCTCCTTATCAGAAAGTCCAGGATCCTCGCTCAATTTATAGGTGGCGGTACGCTCTTTCGCACTGGCGATACGGAGACCGGGGGACATCTTAGGCTTGGGGCTGAGTCGGAAATCGACGGGACCAGGCTGAGGGGGTTTAAAGGGAACACGCATTGGTTTCGGTGCACTGTCGTCTAACATGCGCAAAGAGGAGTCGTGAATGCTCTCCGTTCCGGTCCACGGCGCGGCGGCGGCGATGTCTCGACTTCCTTGTCCTGCGCTTTTCTTTGAAGAAGTCAGCTTCACGTCGAATATCTGAATGACTAGAAGGTTCAAAATACCGGCATATCAGCAATTGCATGAGCAGCAGGATATTCGCTTTTAAAAGAGCTTGCTGCGATTCGTTCCTCGAGCTGTTTCTTCAGGTCCTCTGAGAACCCCGCTTCCTGCATGTTTTTGCGCGCAGATCGTCCTCCTTCTAGCATGGCCTCTTCTGCCATCTCAGACAGCCTCCGCGTCATGGCACTGACCTTTTGGGGCTCATTCTGGGGTTCAGATGATTCGTCCCTTTCGTTCGGTTTATCGGTTTGCCCCCGCGGGCATGTCGTCGAGAAACATCTTGGTATCGCAGTCGTTAATATCCGACGCTTCGATATGTATAGCGACGGAGTGCTTGTAAGGTTCAAGATTGACACATGCTTCCCGCTCATATCTACCTAGCTCCAACGTAAGAAACCAGCTCTTCAAGTTTAGGTGTTGTAGTTGTTGTGGTCATCGTCGCATGGCCGATAGCTAACTGTTCCAGGCTGATTATGTCAGCGATATTCTCCGCGGAGGCAAAATCGCCGCAAAAAGTCTTGGCACCTCCGAAGGCTTCCCGAACGAGTTGGAATTCAACAATCACCGCTTCGGTCTTTCAGTCTGCGTCATTTGCGTTCATCGTCCTGCTTTTGAGAGCTTTCTCGTTTGAAATTCAATAGCGTTTAACTGATCTTACTATCAAAATGCCTGCCAAGGGTGCCGCAACCCGTCTCAACCCGGTCCGCCTGCAGACCATCCCCCATCTCCGAGTTCGTCGTCCGAATCAGCATGAGCAGAACCCCTGTACTGCTGTTATGTCTTCAATGCTTAGTATGTCGGCCCTTTGGATGATTCAGGCGCTGTTCGCCTGCGCCCTCCCTCTTCCTGAGCGGTTGGCGTTCGACTATATCTTGTTTTCATATGGTGGAAAGATCACGAACAAATAGCTAACCCTGGGGTGTGAACAGGTTGCTGGGCCTCTTCTGGATACGGCGCAGAGGGCTGCGCTGCCCTTGAGCAACAATTGAGAGCATGCATGGACAAGCCTGTACTTATCCTGTCTACCCTGACTGAATTAACGTATGCTAACTACGCTTTTTTCTCCGCCTTACAGAAACCCAAGAACACCAAGAAGAACACCATCAACTACCACTTGATGAGAATGTACCCCAAGGTAGTTGGTCCTCAGAAGAAGGAGGGCCGCCTTGGTTAAACAATTCTCTTTTACACCTCGTCGAATCATCTCATACGACACCGATCATATGATGGAGTTGGGGATTTTTGATTGGTCGCCTGGACGACTTGTCAATTTGATAAGTGGCTCCCTCTTACTCGAGTCTTGTTGGTGGGCTTGTGAAAATCGTTTATAATTGGAGTTCTGGGAATATCTGTTCTTTTATGGCAAGCTTAGAGATAAAAGGTTGCGCTCTCGGTTTTGCTTGAGACGTGGGTGTTAGTAACGTGTTGAACTGTACATTATGATGTATATCTATCAAGATATCTATTGATTCGTTTTACTATCAAGCTGGAATGATTGCAGGACGTCAAATAATTGGATTGCCTATATCTAGACATGTTGGAATTTTAGGATCAATTTATCCCCCCGGGGTTTTACCGTATAGGCATCAGTAGCTTCGATATTGTCATCATTGACAACCGTGCTGCTAAAGTTGGTATAGATAGCGGCGACTACTAATTTAATCTCTGCGTCCAAGTTAACATACGCTATTGATGAAGGGCTAGCTATGGAATCTTACCTTGCAGAGCTAGGTTACTTCCTACACACATTCTTCCACCACTTCCAAAAGCCCAGAACCATCGTCTTCTTTCTTCCAAATCAGATGGTGAGTTGCCTTCGTTGAGCCAACGTTGCGGCTGCCATGACTCAGGATCTGGGAAGACCTCTGGGTTGCGATGCAGCGAGTAAGCTTGCGCGTTTACTCTTGTGTTCGCAGGGATATTATCATATCCGGCAAGGGTGCAAGATGGAGATGGAGTGACCCGAGGTTGGATGCCCGGGATCGAGGCATGGCGACGTAATGTTTCTGTAACGATTGCCTCTAGCAAGGGCAGGGCATCGATCGATTTTGATGGGGGCAACTCCGTTGATACGGATGCTCGAGGATAGGCGATTTTCGGTTCCAATGTGAGTAATTCTTTGCGAAGCTCTTCTTGCATATCAGGGCGCTTGGAGAGTTCCCAGAGCAGATAGGTCAATACGACGGCACTGGTCTCGAAACCAGCTGTGAGATGGTCAAATAGCTCACAGATTATGTCCAATCGCTGTTTGCTGGCGGCTTTCTCGTAAGATTTCGGGTCATCTTTTTCGCTCGGGATTTGCTTTGCCATGCCTTGTTTCAAATGCTTGAAAACAACAGGCTCCTCCTCTAATTTGCTCGATGTGATGAACTGTTCCGCCTTATCGTATAGACCTAGGGCCCAGGCATCGAGCACTTCATTTGCTTCATCACAGAATTCTGGTATCAGGCGGACACCCAGGGACTTTGCCAATGGGATGAGGTCCGGAACTTCCTGGTGGTAGAACTCGTATGGCTTTCTGCAATGATACAAATGGAGTATTCTACGCCTGTACGACTCGTCCTGGAGGAAGTTGGTCCCGTTTGCGAGGCCAAATAGATAAGCTGAGACAAAGTCCATGGTTACTCCTTGGTTGATATCGTGGACATCAATCGGTGTACTAGAAGATGCCACTCCATGGATAATCGGCAAGAGGCGACCAAATATGATGTTGTCGGAGATCAGACGCAGATGAGGCGATGATTGCAAAAACGATTTGCTGTAGATGTTGGACAAGATTCTCTTACGGTTCGAATGGGCTTTGGCTCCAGTCATTGTAAACATGCTGACCGTTCTGATGGAATGTTCTATTAGCCTTCATGAATCCATGAATAAGTTCATGACATCTTACCCAAAAGACCCGAACACTCGAGGGTACCACTCATGTTTTTCAAAGCCACCAGTATAAACGGTTTTGATTCCCCCTTCCACACAATTCACAGAGATTTCGGATGGCGCCAGTCTCACAATGGGTCCAAATCTCTCATGGGCTGCCTGAATAGTCCGGTTGTTTTGGCTCCTAAACCTCTTCCAAAGGATCCAAGCAGGTGATATCGGGCTTGTCCAATGAGCATTTGGGATCCTTGACAATGGAGACAAAAAGGCCGGATAAATGACAGTTTTGTAGAGAGCAAACAAGGAAACAAAGATGACTGCGCATACAGTCAAGCTGGGAAGTGCCATTTTGCAATTTTAATCTTTAACAATAGATTTGTATGCGCATAGAAAATTCCAGCGAGTCTCAACCAACGCCTTCAACCTTCAGTCAACTCAAAGGAAAAGACTGGAATAAATAGCCATGCAATGCCGATAAGATTCCTACAGAATATCGGTGTTCTCCGCAAAACCGACGCCATCAGCCTTATCTCGAACCCTCTGCAGGATGGACCTACCTACCTGGAACGAGTCTCCTCAACCCCGCATGGAGAAGCTCTGCTGTCGTGTTGCAGTGTCGTATTAGGAGTCAGACTAGATGACTGCACATCCCAGTGTGACTCATGAGAAAGAAGCTATTATTAATGCGGTGTAGCAGACTCGTGTTGTTCAGGGCTTCGACAGAGGCACAATTACTTTCCCCCACAAGAAGATAAGAAAAAGGCGATAAGCGGATGACATAACCACGGCACATGCTCGTCGCCCACAGAACAATGACGACGCTTGCCACAGCTTCCCCCTTGATTCCACGAGTTATTGTCTTTTATCCTGATATTTCGATAGCTGATGATGGAAATCAGCTTATCTATTTGTATATTGCTGGATGTATAGCATGCTGAGTGCATGCTGATGAGTCAAGCCATGGCTCATCTCCAAAGCGGATCTTCATCGCTGCGGTGAATCACAGACAGGGCACAACAGCCCTTTGCTACAATCGCCGTGGAAACTGGGGGCGATGCGATATGCCAGGTTAAGAGTCTGTTTATTTTAAATTTTATATGTGAGTACTTTCTTTGTTTCTCATGGAATTCAATAACTTCAAGAATCAAGAATTGGCTGACATCCCCCTCTATTATTGCGACAGAGATTCGTGATACATCATTTTCATTGATCCACATTTCTTGCAGAAAACAACCAGATTCGCATCCTTGTTCGAAATGCTCTCTGATTTGCCGTCAGAGATCATTTATCAAATCGCAGTTTACTTGCCAACTGCGAATGCTTTGGCTTCTCTCGCGCAAACCTGTCATCGTCTCCACGGTATCATCACTGCCGAGGATTCGAGAATTTTTCGCGCTTTTGTAAAAAGCAGATTTCCTTCGATCAAGACACCCCCGTACTGGAAGGATGCCGCTCAAGCTCTTACCTGTCGCTCTCGAGCTTTGGACAGAAATGCAGTGATCGGTCGGTTTGTTGTTCCGCCGCAAAATGCCATCAAAGTGGGCTCCCACCAGGCGGTTAGGAATGACAATCCTACGCATGGGTATCGCCCTGCGATAGACTCGTACGAGGTCTGGAATGGCAACAGATGGGCCGATAGAAAAGAAGTGCTTGTCTGGGGCGCTGCGGATGAACTTGCGGTACGCATCAAGCAGAGTGGAACCCACGAAGATCAGAAATGGCTTGTTTTCAACGACTTGAACCATATCAGCAGCTATGATGATATCTGTGGGGTACATCTCCTTAAACCAGAGCATCCTAGCAAAGAGGAAGACAAAGAACATCTGATCTTTGGCAGAGTCCGCGGCGAACTCCTCCACCTCGCCATCTCACCTGACAGGGCTGGCCATGAGTATAAACAGCGATTTTTGACATACGGGTTAGTTCTCGAGCGCATTGAACTCAGCAACGGTCCAGAGCCTATTCTAGCTGCTCACTTTCTCAACGGATCGATTGCGCTATATCATACAACGACAGGGGAGGCTGAAGTTGAGCCGTTCGCCCAGCTTCAGAATGCATCAGACGCGGCGTCAAGGATTAGATATTCCAAGTTTCTATCCCCTTCTCGGATTGCCATGGGAACAGGACATCTCGAAAATTCACTGTCTATCTCTGCGATAACCCCAGAGCAGGTTTCGGTATACCGCGAAATTGGTGTGGATTCTTTAGACTTTGAAGAGCACATTGGTACTACTGGGAAGGCCAATATAAGCGCTATTGCGCCTCTCAATTCAGATTTCAGGAATGCGTCGGGCGACGTGTTTCTCGCTGCTTGGGGTGATCGTGCGGTGAGGTAAGAATTATCTTCAATCTGATCATACAATATACTTGAACAAGAACACAGCTAATTTACTCCATAGACTCCATGATCTTCGCTCGCCAGAGCCGTATGAATACACATACAGAGACACGACCGACCACAACCCCATTTACAGTATTCAACCATTTGGTCATGACCGCTTTCTAGTGGGAGCAGGTGGCGATGCCGTTCTCAAGATATTTGACCTACGCATGCCAAACACATACAGCTACCTTGACGCAAATGGGCCTGCTGTCATTTACCGCGCTTCAACCAACCCACCGCCCTCAATCAAGGCTTCTGTTGCTAACTTGAACGGCTTCCCCACCACCGGCGGCTTCCCCCGTAAAGACTTTTCGATCTTTTTATCCCACCTACCCCCGGGCACGGCCCAACCCAGCCGAGGTCGTGGTCGTGGTAACCGCTCCTACAGAGGTGCAATCTACACCATGTCCTCTCCCTCCCCATCATCCCCAACCGTCTACACCGGTGTCGAAAACGGCGTCTTCCGTCTTGACTTTGCCTCTACCGATGACTTGCATGGCCCCTCCCGTGGATGGTACCAGGACTATCTTTCTTGCGACCCAACCATGTTTCAAGCAGCTGCAGCCCCCGACAGGATCGTCGAATTATCAGGCTATGAGCGCCCCGAGCCGGAAGATCTAACCACTACTTCGAAACTTCGTATCCAGCAGCCATTCAGAGCGATTGAGCAGCAAGATGTCTGGAACGAAGTGGTCACTGGTTGGGATCGTAGGTGGGTTAAACTTGGTGCGGAGGCTGCTTGGAGGCGCCGGGACTAATGGATTATCGCTGTTGGATATTATTCTCCTGGATTTTCTTTTTGTCGAAACGGATTTATGATACCATTTTCGGCTCTATGCATTGGTTTTGATGCTTAATGATCTTTTGTCTAATTATCTTGGCGATGTCGAGGTTTGCTTTTAATCTTTGTTTGGGTACTTTTCAATCATGCTGTCTCTGGAGTATAGCTAGGGCTATGTGCATGTCATATCGAAGTAGATAAAAAAAATCAAAATAATTCGAGGTACTTGAAGGCCCTGTTTCTAAGAACAATCACAGTAAACGAATCTGCTGGAGCAAGGTACTACTTTGGTTTCTAAAGAAATAACGTCACATTAGCTCTTGAAACTTTTGAGAATCGTAAAAAAATAGATAAGATATCAAAGGTAAAAATTTAAACAAGCAAATGATTCCACCCCGGTTCCATCAGCGCCTGGCTTGCAAAGAGAAGATACAGGTAGAGATCTAAAGAAGAGATCTAGATCAATTGGTCTAAGATATATGAGCCAATGGCCTTGTTGAAAGTTCAAATAAAATCAAGCGATAGAAGGCAGTCTAAAAGCTCAAACTCGATTGGCCTCGTCGCAGAGTTGGCCCGTTTTGCTCATGGGATATGAAGAAAGAGAATAAAGCGGTTCACTCAAGGTCACCTAATCATCAAACTTGAAAGACTTCCCTCCTGTGATGTCAATTGGACCTCCGCGGTAAGAGCCGCGCTTCTTCTTGTTCTTTTCTTTAGTGAAGCCCTTCCCACGAGTGATGATCAAGTCATTGTATGCTTTCTCCGCATAGGCATAGGGAACATAAGTGTTCGAGGGATGGTCGTGGGGAAGCTCGCTCAGAGCAGCGAGAGGGGTGGGTCGGGCACCGGTGTGCTTCTTCTTGGCCGACTCATTTCTGGGGGCAGGGCTAGCACTTGACGAGCTGGTCTCCTGAACCTGCTGAGTAGCCTTGCTTGCATTCTGGGCATCCGAATCTGAGCCTTGGAGAGTGCTGCTGCTGTCGGGCGACTTCGAAGAGTCTTTCTTGTCATCCGAAGAATCTTCATCCGAGGACGAGTCGGAGGACGAGTCGCTAGATCCGCTAGAGCTAGAGCTAGATTCAGAAGCAGGGAGGGGTGTCTTGGTTGCAGTCTTGAGGGCCTTCTTATCAGCCTTCTTAGTGCTTTCCTTTTCAGATTCAGATTCAGAGTCCGAAGAGTCTGAATCGGAGCTCGAATCGGACGAGTCACTCTCACTGTCTGATGACTCGGATCCCGATGCTGAAGAAGAATCAGAGGATGAGGATGAAGACTCCTCGGCCTTAGAAAGCTTCGCCTTCTTGTTCTTGGGCGCTTCCTCCTCAGAGGAAGAGTCAGAACTGGAATCGGAGTCGGAGTCTGACTCGGAAGATGAGGACTCGGCCTTGCGCTTCACGCCAGTGGATTTAGGGGTAGGAGCAGGGGCCGCTTCTTCCTCGTCTTCGTCATCGGCATCACTGTCGGAGCTTGAGGAGGAGGAAGAAGAAGAAGGAGATGATGATCTGGACGACTTCTTCGACTGCGCCTTCGGTGCATCATCCATCTCAACATCGGAGTCGCTGGAGTCGTCAGAGCTGCTGTCGCTATCCGAGTCACTGCTGTCGGAGCTGTCGGAGCTACTCGAGCCACTGGAAGAGCTAGAGCTGGCCTCCTTCGATTCACTTTCAAATTTCTGGAAGACCTCGAGCAAAGAGGGCACATTCTTCTGGGACTTGACGATCGATTTGACATCCTGCTCTTTGGCGAAAGCCTCACTGGCGCTGGAGAAGCCAGAATCGGACAGGAATGCAGCAACGGAAGCAATTAGCTGTGCCGGGGCTGCATTGGAGCCCTTGTTCGCCTTGGACTGTTAGAGGGAAAATCATGTCAGTCCCACCATATATAATGCCACTGATTTGGTGATAGCATACCTTCTTATCATCCTGAGGCTTCTTCGCAGGGGATGAAGTCTTGCCTTTTTTGACAGCCATAATTACTACTTTCTGCAGAGTCTCTCAATATAGCTAGAAAGAAAAGGACTTGCGTCAATGTTTTGCTCTTCTTCTTTCGACGTAAATCATCGGGGGAAGAAAAGAAAAAAAGTTGGAAAAGCCACTAGTGAAGGCGGTGAGTAGATGAGCGACTTCTGATTGGGTCTTCCTATCTGGGCAAGGAGGCTTCAGGTGGAATCCCCATGATAGGATGAGATGCTGAGCAGAAGAAAGCGATTAATGGGAATTGGAGGAAAATTGGGACCAAGAATGTGTGATAATAATTTAAGCATCTCCGTTTCCCTTGTCAGTATATCATATCTTTGTTGACTGGCGAGCCAGAGACAAGGAACTCCATGCAATAGCCACGAGCTCTCCGCCCGCTCTCGGTCCTAGTGTCCGCAAGTGGTCCATAGTGGCTGATGAGCTAATTCGCTTGCCTGCTCCTCCATTCTACAGACATTCTTGGTTCAAAGCAGCGCCAGCAGTTTACATTATTCTTGTTCTCCCTGTTCCACTATCTCTAGTCGGTTTGCGGGCTGTCTGGAATACACTGCTCCCAATTTTTCCCCGCTGCTAGACGCGTTGTTCCTGTGTTCCCGATTCCGATTAACCTGATCATGTCCATTTAGTCCCTGGTACCTCCTGAGTGATCCAGGCTTCCAGCGGGAAAAAACACGATGATGAGCGGCCGTGATCGTCCACGAGGGCCACCGCCCAGCGATATGCCACCCCATAGAGAACCACGTCGAGGCGCGGACGGTCGCAATGGCGGGCTCGCGGGGCCCGGAGACGGATCGATGTCGAGAGCGGAGAAATTCGAAGATGAGAAGAGACGAATCATGCAGAGTTGTTTCTCAAAGAAGGACACTGATGGCGCCTGTATGTGGCTACTCCCTATACTCAATGCTCGAATCTGTTCGTGGGGCCGTGGTCCCTCCGCTGGGGTACTGTTTGGCCTGTATAGGAGATTCGAGCCTTACCCCAAGACATCTGAATTCTCCCGGTTTAGATACAAATAAACTGTTGATAAAGAAATCACATGTTTCTATACACAAATTTGGGTTACCATTTGTGTGCTACCTATCACGAGCTGACTCTTGGTTGTCTAGTGGCTGAATCCTATATAACACATGTCCGCATCACGGAGGATGCTTCGTATCCTTCTGCCCCTCCCCCACCAACCTCGCCGCCCGAAAACAAGAAACCTCGAGTCATCATTGTATCCGTGAGAAAGTCAGGTCGGGTGCGCATGCACAAAGCCAGGGAAAACAATGATGGGACATTTTCAATAGGAAAGACGTGGATGCTCGACGATCTATCCTCAATTCAGTCATATAGCTCTTACACCCCAACAGGCCCTACGGAACAGCAGCACAAGCAATGGGCCGGCAGTGTCGGATTTGTCGTTACAGTTGGGAAACCTTATTACTGGCATGCTAGGAGCTCCAAGGAAAAGGAATTCTTCATTGGGAGTCTGGTGAAGATTTATAGAAAATACACCGGCGGCAAAGTCCCGACCCTCATAGGGTTTGATGATCGCGAAAAACATATGCTGGTCGGAACACCTCCCGCAGCACCTCCAAGTTCTAGGGGCCCTGGGCAAGCTACACGTCCTGAGGTTCCTCTCCCACCTCTGCGCCCACCCTCTCCCTCGCAAGGCAGTCCGGCCCAGTCTCCCTACTCAAGTCGTGCACCCAGCCGCGATGGACCGGCTCGAGATTACAAGCGACCGCCGGCGGAGGAGCAAGCAGTACGGGCCCAGCGAAGTCGCGATCAAATGCGCAGGCCTTCGACCGGCCAATCTGGGAAAAGTGCTGTTCCACCCTTTTCGCCGCCTCAACATCCACCCCCAGCAGTACCTTTGGACCAGCGAGACCCTCCACCTCGTGCAAACGAGCGTCTTGCGGCAGACTCTAGAAAGGCAAAGCCCCCCGTGTTACCACTGGACTTAAGAAACAAAGAACCCCCCAACAGCCTACTACCGGGGTCGGCTAGGGAGGTGCCACGAAATTCAGAGGAAATTGGTCTCATCAGTCCGCAAATTGAACCTCGGCCGTCTTCATCACGCGATGGGAAGAGCAATCCAGACGGGCGGCCCACCCTGCGCACCCACGATTCAGGGTCAAGTTCGCCAGATGTCAAACGCAGCAAGGACGGACTTCGACCTGTCACTCCAGGATCAATTTCTGGTGAGAATCGGAACATTGCGCAAAGTCCGGCAAGCAGTCTAGCCATTTCATCTTATAATGAAAGTAGCGACAAGTTATACCCTTCAGAGGCGCGGGCGCCATCTCGAGGCAATGACAGCCTGAACGATTCGATAAGCACACAGTCGGCTATTGTACCACCTGCCTTACAACTAGGAACGTCTTCAAATAACCAAGCTCCCCAACAACCATCTACCACTGAGAAGTCAGAGCCGGCTGCACCGGTTACCCCGCGTGGGGACGAGCCCAGCGAATCTATGCCGGAGAATGAACCAAGCGCCGTTTCGGCAGAGTCCCCCGCGCCTGTTGAGGATGATGCTGATGCACATCGCCCAGGCCTCGGACCGATGATAAAGAAGAAGCAGAGCAAAGAGGTAGCGGGCGCTTTTCGAAAAGCCGCTACGGCGCATGGGGCCTTTAAGCCCAGGCCTGGAGGAGCTGGCGAGAGATTGTTGGCAGCTGCCAAGAAACAGAAAGGCAGCTACGACGAACCAGATGGAATTACGGGTGTTGTTCCTGCACCGTCCCTCCGAACAGGAAGTGAGTCAACGAGTGTAGCAGCCCCCGAGACACCAGACACAGAGACACCCCAGTTTATTGCCTCCCCCGCCAAAGAAGCATCTTCATCCGTTGCGTCTCCTGCAGTAGAGTTCCCCTCCTTTACAGAATCTCCTGTGGCAGAGACACCCCCTGTTTCATTCCCAGCAGCGGAGCCACCTATTGTTGAAGTTACGCGGGTTGCCACTGAAGACGTCAATATCACCTCTGCCGAGCCCCAAGACGAGTTGAGAGACACATCAAGAGCCGCTGTGAAGATTGTGGCGGATGAGAGAGCGAGGTCTGTGTCGCCATCTCCTAACCGCCGCAGGCGCCGTGAGGACAACACAATCAAGTATTGCCAGGCACTTGGGATTGATCCTGGTGCGCTGGAAGGACGTGGAATAGATTTCGATGATATTCTGACCGATCTCGGCTGGAATGGACGGTTGAGTGACGAGAAACGCATCGAAGATCTCGAGGCGGACGTTCGTCGTGAAATTGGGCGCGTGGAGGCCACTAGCTGGCTGGGTAACCTCGAACAGCAGGAAGGCAAAGTTGATCAGCTTGCAAGACTGATTGACAAGACAATTGAAGAGTGTGAAGAGCTCGACGGTCTTCTGACTCTGTACTCTCACGAACTCAACGTAAGTCATGATAAGCTCGCAGGAGCTGTCTTTGTGTGAAATTTTGCTAATCCGGATATAGACTCTTCATGATGATGTCGCCTACATTGAAACTCAGTCCCAAGGTCTACAAGTGCAAACTGCCAATCAGAAACTCCTTCAAAATGAACTCCAAAACCTGCTCAAGACCCTCTCCATCTCGTCTAGTGATTTGCGACCACTGAAGGAGGCCTCCTTGAGCAGTGTGAGTGGTCTTCGAGACGCTGAAAAGGGACTTTCGATGCTGTATAAAGCAATGCTCATGATAGATTCCGATATCTGGCAAAATAAGAAGCGATTAGTCGACGCTGCTGGAGAGCATGGTAGCGTTGGGGTGTACGCTGACACAGAAATCGGTCAGATGCGTGCAATCAAGGAGAAGAAAGAAGAGTACCGCACAGAATCCCGACTCTTCTTGCAGCGACTCAAGCAGTTCATGGCTGTCGCCTATAAGATGGCTGAACAAAAACGGGTGGATGTTGCAATGAGTAGCTCGAAGGAGGCCATGAAGCTTGACGGGAAAGCTCGAGATCACTTCCGCCAAGAACTGTGGATGTACAATGCCTTGATGCTCTTCGCGAGAGAAGTCAGTACGACAGAGTGGCACGGGCTCATCAATCTATACGAACAACAGGCCAAACCTTCGTACCAAAACGAATTCCGGGACAATGCCCACGCATGGAAGAAGGTGTCAAGAAAGCCCACTGGAGAAGAGCAAGAACTTCTCTTCACCCATCAAGAAAAAGAAAAAGAAAGCGAGGGCATCACCATGGCAGCACGAAAATTGACAGTGAGACGAGGGAAGACAATGAAGGCTGCAGCAGGTCTCAGGCTCTCCCTCGGCGACAAGCAGCATGGTAAGATTGAACCATGTGAAGCGTTCGCCGGTACGCTCAGGGAGACCCTGAATATGATGTCCGAGGAACACAACTTTATTGTCCACTTCTTCCATCTGAACTCACTCGTCAACACCGACTTTCCTGACCTTGTGGCGTCCTCTTACCCCGACGACCGCAAGCGTCCAGATTTCAGTGCCAAACAGCCCCATGATCCTGATCGAGGAATGGCCAAGAAGGTTGAACAGATTATGGACGAGCTCTATTCATTCTGGCCGAATGATATGCAGGCCCTTGTGGATTGGGCTATCAAGGCAGATCCTCTGTAAGTCGCCGCCGATCAGGGCGCATTAACATTTAACTAACACATTGCATAGGCAAGGGATTGGGATTTTATTCGCTCTGGAAAAGGCCATATCCGACTTTGACGACACGAACCAAGAATTCCTTATTCACTCTCTTCAGAAGCTGCATGCCCGTCTGGTTGGGCTATTCAATCGGTTTGTGGATGAACAAATTCGCGGAATTGAGGAGACCAAGGTCAAGGTCAACAAGCGGAAGGGAGTTATCTCATTTATGCGGGTGTTCCCCAACTTCTCGACTGCCGTAGAAACCATGCTCTCGCAACCATCGCAAGAGTTCTACGACGTTCGTATCAGCGTGAATGATGCTTACCACCGGATTAACCGTGCCATGTGGGAGTCGTTGAAGTTCATTGCCAAGGAAGCACCTGGTCAACATGCGGCAACGGCAGCGACCACGGGGGCTGGTGATCCCGAGGACAAGGAGGTGCTGAACTACCACATTCTTCTCATCGAGAACATGAACCACTATATTGAGGAAGTAGACGTTCGGGGACTGCCGGTTCTTGAAACATGGTGTGACCGGGCACGGCAAGATCTAAATGAGCACATGAAGCTCTATCTGGATTCAGTCATCCACCGACCCCTGGGCAAGCTACTGGAGTTTGTGGAGTCGACCGAGAATCTGATGGCTGCGGGTGGCCACCCGCCGGATATCGCCAGCCGCGCCAGTCACTCCCGATCAGTGGCAAAGAAGGTGCTGGCTATGTATGACAGCAAGGAGATCAAGCGGGGCATTGAAATGTTGAAGAAGCGGGTTGAGAAACACTTTGGCGATGCGGACGACCCGGGACTCAGCCGCAGCCTGGTGCTGAAGGTGCTCCGGGAGTGCGAGGCGCGGTATGAGAATGCCCATGACCGCACCCGACGCATCATTGACGCTGTGTACGAGGGTCAACTGGACCTGGAATGGCGGAAAGAGGATGCGATTGCGATGTTCAAGAAACCATAATGACGGGTTACTAGCTTTTTTGCCTTTTCGTTCTGCGTTCTTTTTTATTTTTTTACGCGGGTATTTCTGTTCTAAACGGACATTCTATGGATCATCAATTGGGGCGTAACTGGATGTTTTTGAATACACATGCATATGATCTGGGACTTCCAGGTGTGATTTGATCTTTCTCAATTGACCATGAGTGAAGTCTTTTAATACTGTCTGCGTATTTGCAATTACTGGAGAGTACAGCGTGTGGTAACACTCCACAGCGTGCAAACACCCGTAGTTAGAAGGGATCATTTACCAAGGGTGGTTGAACCCTAGCAGACCAGTGGACAGGATGGGACGAACCGCTAGAAATTATATTAATGTTCGTTTGATGATTGTTGATCATGGATGAATCGAGTTGATGCGATGCTGATCCGATCCATCCCAGGCAAATTGGCTTGTGAGCTCTCACACTCGCCCACAGTGGCCATTCAGCTCGTGTTGTCGACAGGTACATATGTATTTTATGTGCAGATGAAACTATTTGAAGGAGAATATGATATCTACTTGATACTCTGCATATCAAATACTCTATTTGGCCATCCTTGATTCACTAGCAGAAAATAAAGCCGTTCAAAAATCGAAATCGAGTATATCGATGATCTGCAAAAAAGTAACTTTTGTCCTCCTTACGTGACGATACGGTATTTGTGCTGACTAATCAGGGCCCACTCTCGGACTGGTTTGGTTCAGGGGCAGCTGCCGGTCTGTGCTGCAGTAATTCGAGGGAAGAAAAAAGGAAGACGAGAAAAAGAAATGAGATGGAAAAAGAAATATAAAATGGGAGGGGAAATGAAGACGAAAAGAAGAAAAGAAAGATGTGAAACGTGGCAGTTGGAATGGTGATGGCTAGTTACAGGTGATCGGAGTGAGGGTTTCTACTAGGAGTACATTCAAGGGAGACGAAGATAGACCGGAAATAGATTCATGGACATGTCTAGTTTTTTATTATTGACTTGACCAGAAGAGAGAGAGGAGGCGTAGATAATTATAGACGGCAATCAAGGAGTATCACTAGCATCTGAAAGAATAGAAGAGAAAATAGATCGATGATAGGAGGCCCGACAATGGCAAACAAGGCGAGGCCAAACGATCATCAGCTTAATTTATTCCCCTCGAACTCCTCGACGCCTTCATCGTCTCTCTGTAAGACGTCGTGTTCCCGCGGCCTTTTCTGTCTGGATCTCTTCGTTATTGATTAATTGACTCTCCTTTGTGTGACTATCCATCCATCTCCATTGCAGTGAGTGTTCTGTCTTTCTTATCCTCGTCTTCCTCTTCTCGCTCTCTTTCTCCACAGTTCTCGCCAAGCTGGACAACATAGAGAGCAAGAGACTCCACCGGCCAGTCCAATCCATCCACCGCTAGGGGGAAACGAGGAGGGAGGTTATTATTATTCTTCTTCTTCGTCTTCGACGCCAATTCATTCCATCCATATTCAAATGTCCTAACGCTCTTTTTACCATCATCTTTCTTTTCTCCTCTGTTTCTTTTTTGCTTCTTCTTCCCCCCTCCTCTCTCTCTTTCTAACGTTATGGGCTGTTAGCTCTCTTTTCATTCCTTTGTCCCGCTGAAATCCTCATCACTATCCAAGGAATCCCACATTCCTCCCACCCTCGAAGCGATACGAAACCTGCATGTAGCGCCGTTATCGACCTTCGTCCAGATTCCATCCCCTCTTTTTCCGTCTCCCCTCCTTTCTCCTCCTTCATCCATTCCTTACGGCCGTTGACGACATCTGCGGGGTCTAATTCTGGGTCGCCGCCTCGATTGCAGATATGCCCTGGCGGCCTCTGCCTCGTATCGCTTTCGCCGTTGCTATCTACCCTTTCCAGCCCTCGACCCCCGCCGACTTACCTTTGGAGCTTGGCGATGAACTGTACATAATTGAACAGGGAGGGGCCCGTGGGGAATGGTGCCGTGGTTACTTGGTCGCGCCGCCCTCGTTGCTGGCCGGCCTGACCAGCACCAAGGGTCAAACCCTCGAGGCGAGAGTCTTCTCGGGTATCTTCCCCCGCAACTGTGTCGAGATTCGGGAAGTGCTAGGTGATGCAGATGGGAATAAGGCGCTACTCAATGGAGACAACCGGAGCAGTGTCGGCCGCGTGAACGGTCAGGAGGGGGACCAGCGAAGTAGCCTGGCTTACTCGCAGGACGACGAACACACGACCGGTGAAGTCACGGATGTCGTGATCGCGAAGAAAGGGAAACCCTCGCAGATTTTAATTAAAAAGCTGGACGATGACGATCTGGCAAGTCCCCGCTCCGCCACGACCTGGAAGTCGACCTCAATTCCTCCTACCCCCAGTACCGCGTTGCCTCCCCGCGACCCCGATGCACCCAAACCGGCCGCGCCCGTTCCCATGCTCAAAATTGGTGACGAGACACCAACTTCGGTTTCAGAGCCCCTGGTAGATGAAATTGCCTCTTGTCTACGCGAATGGCACTCGACGAACCTTCATGAACTGTTGCTGAATCGACAATACAATGTGGTGGAGGAGATGTCGACTATCGTTTTGGAACTCGATTTTGCTAGGCGACAGCTTCTGCATAATGTATTGACCGGGCAGGAGAAGGAAGCTCTACGTGATGAAGTGGTTTGGAAGCTGGTTCGAGGGAACAAAATGCTGGGCGGGGAGGTCATTGTCCGGGATCCTCGTCAAAAGGGCCGTCTATTGACGGGCGAGGATTCCGCCATTCAGTTGGCCAAGCTTCAATCCGAGATGAGCATGCTGGAGGGAAGTCCGTCGCAGCAGTCAGATACAGCAGCACTTCATCATCTACTGCTGGATGTCAATGCCGTTTCTGGCAACTTTCCTGGCCCGGTGACTCTGGCTGTGCATTTGTGCTCGAAATCTGATACCGGTGCTCTCAAGCCCCTATCCGAGACCTATATCCTCGACATTCCGTCACCGGAGAAGTTTGCCAGCATGGGACAGAGCAGCAAATTAAAAACACTTTTCACGGAACTATGCGCCACAGACATTGGTGATGGTTCTGCGAATGGCTCCCTGTACCTGGTGGTTGCAGTCCGCGCGCCCGAGAATGCTTCCAGCAACGCCGCTTCTTCCCAGCCAAGACCATCGCTCTCAAGGGAAAGTTCGTCCGCGAATAGGTCGCCGCCGCCGGCCAGTAATTCTGGCAAAAATCTGAAGACACGACGGAGCATGATTTGGACATCCAAACCACGACCTATTCAAAGCCCTGAGATTGTCAAAGAGCCACCCAAAGCCCCGCCACCTCAGTCTGCTGGTAGCTCATCCAGCAGCAAGGCTAAAAATGATAACCAACCAACAAAGGAAATTATAGTCATGCGCACAATAGGTGTTGGCGTTCTCGAAGTCTCGCAAATCCTCCGACAAGAGAAGGATGTTGAGCAAGTTATTAATATTTGGTCTCCCCCTGGGGAAGGTGAAGAAGGAGATGGACTTACAGATGGTTTCGATGGATTGATACGCACGGTGCTTCCAAGTCCTACCGGGAGGTACATAAGATCTCCACGCGCGGCTCGACTACATCTCCATTTACATCCTTTCGTGTCCTCCGACTCTGACGCTCTGGTCCGGAAGAATCCTACGATCATGCACAATGTTGTTCAGACCAAGAGAATTGGCTTTTCTCAGGCTCCTACTAAACCAAGATCCGATATCTACGTTACCATCTCCCACGCCATCTTTCCTCCTGAGGCCCTTCTGTCCCATCCTCAAGCGGGCCAGGTCCCTGTTCCGGTGAACATGGGTCTCCGGAATTTGCAGTTGACTCTGGAAGTCCGGACTTCCTCCGGAGCACGGGTTGATAAATGCATATTTCCCTCATCCAACAATACGCCACAGACAGCATGGCGCACGACAATCGCTGGACGAGGTTCGCCTTGGGGCCAGACAATCCGGCTCAACATTCCCACCGAAGACATACCAGGATCCCATCTGATCATGAGTATCGCAGATGCTCCCGAGTTTCCATTTTCTCTTGCTTGGATGCCATTGTGGGACAATCAAGCCTTTATGCGAGATGGGCCTCATTCCTTACTCCTGCATGCGTACGACAAGTGTACCTCCAACATTGAGAATGGAAAAGGTGCCTATCTATCTCTCCCATGGAGCTCTCTCGGCAAAAATGAGTCCACAAAGGATGAAGCGGTTACTGGGCCTTTGGCTACCCTACATTTGGAAACTTATCTCTGCAGCACCGAATACTCTCAGGATCAAGTGATCCTGGGCTTGTTGAATTGGCGAGAACGGCCTGTCAACGAAGTGCTGGACACCCTGAAGAGAGTTTTGTTTGTGCCTGAAATCGAGATCGTCAAGCAAGTCAGTAGCGTCTTTGATGCTCTCTTTGGAATCTTGGTTGAGAACGCTGGGAACGAGGAGTATGAGGATTTGATTTTCAACAACCTGGTTACAGTTCTTGGTATCGTCCATGATCGCCGGTTCAATCTTGGACCGCTGGTCGACAATTACGCCGATAATCAATTCAATTTCCCCTTCGCCACTCCTTGTCTCATCCGAAGCTACCTGCGACTTCTTCAAGGTAGTTCCGATGTCCAGCAAGCTCGAAGCCTCCGTGCCACATTCAAAGTGGGCCGACATGTTCTCAAATTCATCATCAATGCCAGGCAACAGCAGCAGGCCAAGGAGGAAGGTATCGGAATCACCAGGGTCAAGTCCACTTTCAACCGGGACATGCATACGATATTCAAATCGCTGGAAGCCTTGATGAAGAACACTTCGCCAGCCATGATTGGAAGCAAGACCCTAGTTGTCCAACACTTCCATACGTGGCTCCCTGAGTTTGCAAAGGTGCTTGGCAAGGATGAAATGATCATGGTTGCTCTCAGTTTCATGGACTCTTGCAAAGATGTTACGGGCATGCTCGTTCTTTACAAGTTGGTCCTGATTCAACACTACACGCAGCTCGAGATGTTTACGTCTGGCTCGGAAAGACGCAGTTTAATCTCCAGCTGTATCAGTTGGCTATCACCTTACTGGGGCGCTACTGCAGATGTATCCGACCAATATCGTGACCAAGTTCGACTGAGCTGCGCGATCGTCGCGCAGTTGTTGACTCAACCTGATCCATTGCTGTACGAGTTCATGCCAAAGATTTTCGCGTCCTATTGTGCCATCATACCAGACGGTGTAGATGATACCGACTATCTTTCGCTGCTCTTTAGCAAAACCTTCCCTTTCCAGGTGAGGGCATCCAAGAACAAGCAAAAATTCGATGAAGCCCTACTAGAACTATCCGCGATCATGGCCGCGACAGCCATGATTCCCAACCCTAAGCGACTGAAACTGAAGGACCTAGACCTGGCCACTTTCATTTCGCAAGGCTTCGAGACACACAATTCGATTCTGAACTGCGAGCCATACCCCGAGAGCTGGCTCAGTGTAAATGTTTATAACCACCGTGCTATCGTCAAGAGTCTCGAGTACCTTTCCTCAATGATGATCAAGAAATTCCTCCCGGCACCGGACGATGCGGATTCTTTCGACACAAGATTATGGGAAACTTTCTTTATGACTTTGCTCAAGGTCGTGTCAAGTGATGCTCTTGCTCTTGAGACTTTCCCGGAACAGAAGCGTCGCGCAGTTTGGAAGATCGCTGGCGATGTTCGTGAGCAGGGTGCGGAACTATTGCAAACCAGCTGGGAAGCTATCGGTTGGGAGACCACAGGAGATGAAAGGGAGCGGTATGGCCTGAGGAAACTTGGTGGTTACCAGGTTCAATACGTCCCTGGCCTTGTGGCTCCTATTATCGAGCTTTGTCTCAGCGTCCATGAAGGTCTGAGACACGTTGCGGTCGAGATCCTGCGCACCATGATCCTAAGCGAATGGGACCTTAACCAGGATATTTCCATCATCGAGACAGAAATCATTTCCAGCCTGGACGGACTTTTCAAGACCAAGCATATGAATGAGAGCATCATCCAAAAGCTTTTCGTCGGCGAGCTGCTTGACTATTTCGAGGACTCCTCGAGCGTTGACGAAGGGCTATCCAATGCGGTCAAAGCTCTCATTGCGACCGTCGACGAACTGCTCGACCTGTTCGTGGCCTCACAGAGTGGTTCTATGACGGAAAGTTTGCATACTCTCAGGCTGATGGAGTACATGAAAGATATGGGCAGAGAAGACATCTTCATTCGTTATGTCCACGAACTTGCCAAGGTTCAGGCTGAGGCTGGCAACTTCACGGAAGCCGGTCTTGCCCTCCAATTCCACGCCGACTTGTACGATTGGGATCTCTCCGACCACGTTCCAGAACTTCTGAACCCTGCCTTCCCTGAGCAAAGCTCTTTCGATCGGAAGGAATCGTTGTATTTTGCGATCATCCAGCACTTCGAAGATGCCAAGGCTTGGGCCCATGCTCTTGTCTGCTACAAGGAGCTTGCACTGCAATATGAGGGCATGCTGATGGATTTCTCCAAGCTCTCAAGGGCTCAAAGCTCCATAGCTAAGATCTACGATGCTATCGCCAAGGAGGAAAAGCAGTTCCCCCGGTACTTCCGTGTTGTGTACAAAGGACTCGGCTTCCCTCCCACCTTGCGGGACAAGGAATTCATCTTCGAATGCGCGCCATGGGAGCGTATGGCGTCTTTCATTGATCGGATGCAGAGAGAAAACCCTGCTGCGCAGGTTGTCTCTAGTGAAATCCGCGATTATGAAGGCCAATTCCTCCATATTAGCCCCGTTAGCGCTCATCGGGATATGATGCATCCAGTCTATCAGCGTTCCAAGGTTCCACAGTCTGTAAGAGAACATATGCTGATCTCCGAACCTTCTCGTTTCTCGTCCACACTGAAGAGACATATTGGCAGCTCAGATGTTCAGGAACAATGGGTGGAGAAGGCTGTGTTCACTACTGCAGACCCCTTCCCGAACATTCTCCGCAGAAGTGAAATTGTCAGTGTCGAGGAAATTTCCTTGACACCCTTGCAAACAGCACTCGAGCGGACTTGGCGCAAGACTCAAGAACTGCAGCTGCTACATAGACGGGCAGCTTCTGGTGAAGATCCTAGCTTGTCGAATTTGACGGAAGCTCTGGAGCAGTTGCTCGAACTCAACTCTTCTTCATCTAGTTGCGTGGCCCTGTATCGTCAATTCCTGTCAGACTCGGACGAAAAGCAGACAGAGCTCAATGAAGATGAAGAGGAAGACGAAGGGCTCATTGAAGATGTACCAAAACCGATCGACCCTATGGAGAATGCTTTGGCGGTGGCGCTCATTGACCATGCGCTTGCTATCAAACAAGCTTTGGTGCTCTTTGGCCGTCCCTCGCACCAAGCTACCCAGAGCGAGCTGATGCGTCGCTTTGAGGATGCTTTCTCTGTGGAGTTGGCTTCTCTCACTCCGTCAACTTTCGAGGCACCTCTTCAGCTTCAGCGTCATTCCCCGAGTTCTTTTGAGATCCGTCAACAACATGCGCAAGCACGGTCCACCAGCCCAGAACAGGAGTTGATTCGTTCTACTCGACCCGTGCACAACCGCAAACACTCAAGAAAGCAGTCTGTCAGCCATCGTATCAGCGTCATGAACCCTTTCAAGCGCTCCCACCACGCATCCAGTTCAGTCGCCACAGTACAAGCATTGGCCGATACGAGGCAGCAGCTGGAAGGAAAGACCAACGGCACTTCAGAAAATGGCCACGCGAGGGGTGATGACGGCGATGATGCTGCCACCATTCACAGTCGGAACACCAGTGTTTCACGGTTCTCCCGAGATACCCACCACAAACGTCGCAGTATCTTTGGTGACAAGTCACAACACAACCAAGGGTCCTCGTTGTCGATTGTTCCCGGTGCCTCTACAGAAGAGTTCCACGTGCACAAGAAGCAACCTTCTCGAAGCGCTTCTCGAGACACGAATAATAAATCGCATGATGGCCGCAGTCGCTCTGGTTCCCAGCTTACCGGGCATGAAAAAGCGAGTCAGAAGGGTGGCTGGTCTGCGATGCCTTCAGTGAAAGACGAATGGCCGTCGACGCCCAAGAGTATGGGCAACTCGCCCAGGAGTCCGCAGAGCACCTCCACTAGCCACTCTCACAGCAACTCCAATGCAGGTGGTGTTCGAGATTCTGTTATGAAGCGATTCAGCCTTCTCAAGGGAGTTGGGCGAAAGGGCAGCCGTCTTGAGTTTAAGGATTCGAACGGCATGACCGTCCACGAAGAGTAACATTGTTGCTCAATGGACTTTTTTCTCTTCTTCTCTTTTTTCCCTTCCTTTGCTCTTTAATCACTTTTTTTTTTTATCTCTTTTCCCACTTACTATTCTTCATAATGTCTGGACATTAAATTTTCCATCATCTCTTTCAGCGTCGGTTCATAAGCATAGTTTGTCTTGCATTGCAGCGATTTCATTCTTCTGATTGTTATGCACGGCTGAGATCATTCCCTTTGGTTTATTTCTATCTATTGTTTCTGTAATCGTTGCCCCTCCCTTCCTTCTTCCCTTCTTCTTTCTTCCTTTTTTTTTTTTTTTTTTTTTTTTTTGATCTACAATACCTCATGATAAAAATTTTCCAATTACCTACTGAGATACCAAACTCCCTCTTCCTTACTTGATTTGTGTTGCAAATCACGACCATCTCTTTTGTTTTCTTTCCCTCTTGGTCTTGTTGTTTACTTTTTTTTTGTAAATTAATATTTGCTGTTCTTTTTTTTTTTTTTTTTTTTCCTTCTTGTCCAGTTTAAGCATCCCTTTTATACCCGTACTGTGCAATCGATGGGTTGGATGGCGGTGGGTTTGGTCTGAGTTGGGTTTTTTGTTAATCGTTAAAAAAGAATTCAATTAGATATCGAATAGATATGGATTTGATGTATATCTATTAAATATGTTAGAATACAATCATTGGTTAGTGAATTTTTTTAAAAAAAAAAAAAAAATTTTGAAAAAATCTTTTTGGCTGCTGTGGATATAAACACCATGCCCGGCATTGGACTAGCGATATATATAAGTAGAAGTGGGGATGGATATAGGTCAACGTTTTTACACTTAGCATCGTTTAGTCTGTCCTTAAATCCTGGAAAATAATGTTACTAATTTCAACTTGATTCTAATATATAATAATTGAAAACTGAAACAATAAAGCTAGCCACACTCAACCCCCAAAACCCAAACTCCATAGCTTAAATAAGGCTCATGTATAACAATACCAGTGTAGTCTAAAGGATTCATTCTTTTCACGAATCACCAGCAACCGGAAGATCCAAGTCAACCAACCAAGGCGCGTTAATAGGGTTATACTTGATATCAACAATGCTCGCATTCACAAACAAAGTCTCCTTGCACGGCTTGAGCGGCCTTGTTCCCTCCCCGCTAGCATCGTAGTAGGCGCATCGATCCTCCAGGACCGTCTCAGGACCACATCGGATGGCAGAACAGTCTAGCGTCGACCAGTCCATTCGTCGCGCACCGTATCCTTCATGGATGTGTCCGAAGACGTGGAGTTTGGGTCGAGCGCGGGCGCTGGCTTTGAGGAGATGCTCGCAGCCTACGTTGTCGCCGCTGGGGACTACGCGGTCGAGAATACCATGCGGAGGACCATGGGTTAGCATGATGTCGATACGGCGGTTATCCGGGACGGGGTTTGACGGCGTGAAGGAGGAGAAAGAAGAAGGATGGTCGGGCATGTTGAATCGATCGATGGATCGATCGTAGGCGAACGCCCACTGGCAGAATTCCGGCTGGTAAGCGGAGGCGTAGAGGGTGAACTGCGCTCCGTTGGATAAGGTGAAGGTCTCGATGCCTTCTTCCATGTATCTGATTCCTGCGTCTCGGGCGGCCGAGTCAGTATACATGGCTTTTATGGCGTGTATGTCCTCCGATTGGTTTGAGTCTGGTTCTGTCCAGCGGGTTGCTGCAGAGGGCGCGGTATAATCTATCCGACGATGATGGCGGAGATGGCCTAGTCGGGTGTAGTAATCCTCGTCGAGGGTGATGTCGTGGTTACCGGGGATGACGATCTTGAGTTCGGCGTCTGCGTCTTTGAGCATGGCGACCATTTGCTCGTGTTCGGCCTTGTAGCCCACCTTTGTGAGGTCGCCGGCGTGCAGGAGGACGTCGGCTTTGGGGAGAGGGTAGCGGTATGCATTTGAGGTGTTTGCTGGTGGGTTGGGGCTGCAGGTGTGTGTATCTGAGATCATGCAGATGCGGGTTTTGATTGCTTGTGTGGTTGTCATGGTGGATGTGTATTTGTTCTTGTTGATCTGGTGGTGAGGACTGAGGGGGATGGTGGGAAGGTCTGCGATCGGGGCGGGGTTGAAGATGAGTTTCTTTAAGGTAGTCAAGAGGATGATGGCCAATGTACTAAGAAGCGGTTAATATTCAGCAGTGATGATTAAGGTCAGGTTAGAAGATGGTTCATGGAAGGTGAGATGATCGTGGAGGGGAATACCATGGGATGTCGTCATGGTCGTTGGTAGAATCTGTCTACAGATGGAGCGAAGAGGATAAGTCTACAAGACAATCTACTAGACTCGAGCTATCGTGGAAACCAAAGACAGTAAAGATTTAAAATTTCACAAGCATAAAAACTAGGATCATTCCCATTGATTTGACAGCTCAGAGCTCTACAGACATTGCACCCGCGGATGCCCAGATCATGAAAATTTTCTGGAAACAATTGCTGAAACTCCGATACCACCCTTTTACATGACGGTTTCCTTTTTTACTTTCTGATAGCCTTCTGGTAGAAAGCCAACTCCTCACCCTCCAAGATGTATCCATCAACACGTCCGCTCTGGCCGGGGCGCGAGGCGATGACGGCGTACAGACGACCGGACTCGAACTGTCTCTCGATGGAGCCCTCAACCTTGCCGTGGTCAGCGAAGCGGGCGGCCTGCTTCTTCACAACGCTGTTGCTCTTCTTCTCCTCGGTAGCGTCGGTCTTCTGCTGGCGCCTGCGGCCGATGGGCTGACCGTAGTGAGCCTCATACCATTGTCTGAAAGGAGCGGCATCGATCTGGACGACGGCGGACTTGGTCAGGGTGTTGGTGCGGACCAGTTCGTTGTTGGAGGGGTGGTAGGCCACAACGATGACACGGGTCTTGCGGGAGATACCCTCAGAACCCCACGAGAAGTTACCGGACTCGAGACGGAGAGCACGGAACTTCTGGTTACCACCACGGGTGCGGACCAGGTGGATTCTCTTGGTGCCGATACGGGTGTTGGAGGTCTGGCGACCCTTCTCGAACGCTCTGTAGTAGTAAAAGACTCGTAAGAACGACTGAACCCCTTTCACTCGCTCGCACACACGAGACGCAAAATTCGACTTGTTCCATACCTCTTCTTGCGGTAGAAAGACCGCTTCGCACCGGTGGCCGAGCGCTTGTGGCGGGAGTCGCGTGAGATACCCATGTTTGCGGATTATGACTATTCTTTCGGTGATATGCGGATTAGCGATGGGGTTCGTTCGTAAGAAAGAAGATGGCTTCTATTCCAATCTCCTCCAATTTTTCTTTCTTCTGTTTTCCCGAGCGAAGATGGAAGGAAGAAAAGTCGAATTGATAGTAACTGCAACGGGTGACGATATCGTAGAGAAGCAAATCCCTGCTTGTAAGAGAAGAAAGATTTGTGCCTTTTCCCGATCTCGTTTCTGGACCACTAGTGGGCTCGCACCGCGCAATGACAACCGACCCTCGACGCACCACGAAAACAGAAAAATTGAAGACGATGGAAAAAAACCTTCTGGGAATGATGATAAAACTCACCTCTAATCCTGCGGCCCTTCACCAGTAACGCAGCGGGCAAGGGTCGTTGGGTGGTCGTGGAGTTGAGTGCTTGTCGTCGACTGTCGTGAATTTCGCACTGTGGCTCGCTTGTCGAAAGTTGCCCTACCCCAAAGTGCGCGCTAAACCATAAAGGGACTAGACCGGTCCCGTGACCTTTTCCAGACTATCAGAGATGCGATCGGTTCATGACGAGGTTAATTATGACAATAATATTATTATTCAGGTATCGAATACATTCTAGCTAGTTACATGTGATTAATTAATCATCTTCATTTATCACAGGCGATGCTCCCTCTTCGCACTCTCCTTCTTCACCATCTTCCCAAATCTCATCCATGCCCCCCTCCCTCAATCATAGTTGACACAATCCATGCAAACCATACGCCCGACAAGAAGGTTACTCCGTGAGGCTTCAGTCGCAGAATCGCAAATAGAGTTGTTTCAAGCAAGTGGGCACCGAGCACGAGTGGGGAGAGAAGAGGTTGGAACTTGTAGAGAAACTCGGCCACCGAAGGGACATTGGCAAGGCCGATGGTGTCGTAGAGCATCGATCCAGGTTGGAAATCGGCCTGTCGGGGGTATCCAAGCAAGATGGCAAGACAGATGGCGAAGGCCACGGCGCCAGCACCGCGGGGAGCTCGATATTCCTTGATGATAATGTCTGAGATTCCCAGCTTCTGCAAGCACTCTTTGTGCATGGCCACCACTCGAGATCGTGCATCCGAGAATGTTTTCATCGGTGGATCAACGGGAACACTGTAACGCGTGCCATTGGCGCTGATGACCAGGTCTGAGAGACTGATGTCTTCCAATCGAGCAGACTTGGCTTCCCTGGCGGAGATTTGAGAGTAGACCCGGAGATAGAGCACCAACGAATCCTGATGGTCCGCATTCATGTGCTTGATGATAAAGTCTTTGCCTCCGTTGGATGCCGCCATGATTATGGTCAGGAGTCAGGATAAGATGAGAGCGGTTTTCGTCCTGATGCAATGTCCAGATTATGTATCGATGGGATTGTGGCGATTGAATCTCGCTCTTCTCTAATTTCAGACACAATTCGCAAGATGTCACCGTAAGCCTCGATAAGCGTCTTGTGTTCTTGGTCCAACACGTACGAGTGGTAGGAACAGATAAAGTGGCGGGGATATTGTCCTTTAACCGTCGGCGCGTCGATCAGCGAAGCCAAGCCTAACCTCGGCTTCAATTTTGAGGGTCAACATGTGCTTCGTATTGCTTTCAGGTAGATAATAAAGGCGATTGTTGATTGAGGGCTTACTACATCGTTCAATATATGCAAGAATTAAAATAGTTTTTATGCGCACAGCAGCAACTATTTGTATGTCACGTGATCTGATCTTCCACTTTTGGGTTCTCCTCAACGTGGATTTCAACACTTCAACTCGCAAGGAATTTTCACCGGCTTTCGAAGCAGAAATGATTCCTGGACATATCATACATGTGATCTATCACTACTATATATCTCTTTGTCACATCGTTGCCCCGGGAAATCCCAGTTTTTGCTGTTGACTTCAACACCAAAAGATATATCTCCGAGTCTCTATCCGACCATACCAACTACCAACCACCACGCCAGGCCTTAAAAGATTAGCTATCGAATACGTTCCTATACTCTATGAATGTACCACTGCAGCTCAACATCATAAGTAATAATTAATATCCATTTCACAGGCTTATCTTATTATACACTCAAGAATTGGTTTCCAACAGGCCCAGGCATCTCAAGTCTCAGAAATAAACACGGAAGCATAAGGACCAACGCAATCAAAGGAAACAATAACACCAGGCAGGTCTGGAGTATAGTCTCGGATACAGAAATATCTACTAGAGTGTATGCTCTATGGCGAAGCATAAAAGAAGGAAGAACAAATTAGATCGTGATAACTTTCGTGACTCTCATGAACTCCATAACGGATATGCACGACACCCTGTCCGTCTCAGTGTTTATGGTTCATAAGCGAAGGTATCCTCGGTGAGCCGTCGTACTTATGGGTATACAGAAAGGTATTCGGCAAGTGAGAGCATCGTAGCATGTTTCATGTTTCATGCACTGCAGTCGTCAACTCCTATTCGATGTTTGAGCCAGATCTTGTTGGGGCCTTATCGACCGTGGAGACTGGACGATCGTGGGTAACAAATACTTACATCAAAGCCAAGGTTAGATCGCCGTGGATATGTGCCTTGAGTTCGACCTCGATATCGAGATTCAACTCCAACTTGAGTTTCATTCCTTCCTCCTCGTCTATGCTCGGCTTCTTTTTGTCGATGACATCCATGCCTCCGTTGGTGATGGTGCCGTTATTGTTGCTTATCGACTTTCCGCCTGACTGGTATGGCTGTACGGACCGGTTTTGTATAACGCCGTCGTCATAATAATCGTCGTCGTCGTATTCGTCCGAATAGAGCTCATCGGAGGAATAATTGTCATCATCATAGTCATCATCTTGCCGTCTCCGCTGTTGCTGCTGCTGTTGCCGCCATCGAGGCTGTTTTTGTTGATGTGCTTGTTGGGGTTGAGGCTCATCTTCTTCCTCTGAAAGCTCGTAGTCATCAGTCTCATAGTCATCCCCGGAAGAGTAGTCCTCTTCCTGTTGGATAGGAGCTTTTTGCTTTGTCTTCTCTGCGGTCGCCATGGTGGTTATCAACAGCTGAGGTCAAATATATGAACAATTGTGTTTTTAGGATGAGAGAGACAGCCACCAGACAATCAAATAGTGTATTAGAATACTAGATGACAGAAGAGCAATAAGTAACGAGAAGCACCAAGAAAGAAAAGGGACGACAGGAAACAAGAGACGTAACCACCGGGGACTCCCATGACGTTGGCGGCGGACCTCGAGACTCCCACTTTTCCCTCTCCCTCTCACACGCTGGGGATTCAGCCTGCAACCTCGACACCTCCAACCCTCCACCATCATCAATGTCATTCCGGTTTGACCAAGGCGCTAAACACCCTTCTTCGGCCGTGTCTCTTGTCTTGGATGTGGGTTTTCTTTTCCGAAAGGGTCAGACGATGACCTGGGGATCATCGTTTGGTCAGCCAGTGGGATGCAGTCGACAAGGTGAGACCCTGCCATCACTGGATGACTTGCCAGCCAAAGACAACGCCATGGCCTAACAATAGCGAAACTCCACTGACAGTTGACTTTGACAGATGCCGAATTCTAACCGTTCAAAACCTGGTTTTATTTTGATTGCGTTTCGCCTGGACTCCCAAGACCCATGGAAATTATTCGCCGACGCGTGACTGGACCCAGGCAAATTGGGCATTGTTTTGGTCAATCCTAATACAAACAAGCTCTTCGCCTATAGATATTACTTTTAACTCAGCAAGAATTCAGGTTGCCCTTCCTGTGTTCTGGCGACAGCCCCCAATCATGCACACAATAGTTTCGGCCGATGGCTCCAGATCTATCCCAACCCGGCTGACGTCGTCCGGCGTCATTTTCTTATCTTAGCGACCAAAGTGGGCCAGCTAGATGGAGACACACGGCCTGGTGCAACGGTCGATCCCACGATGATTGGCCTCTGCCCGTCTGCCATCTGGTGCTAATTATATTAAACAATACACCAAAATTCTCCGATCAGAATCATGGCTGACGATCGCCAACGGCCCATCCATATTCATAATACATGTTTTACAATGCAAGATGGAGGGCCGCAACCCTGCGCCTGAGACGTCATACCTGGATCTTCATTGTCTCTTCTCCCCCGGCAATTGTCTGGTTCTACCTTCAGCTGCGTGCCCATATGACGCTTTTCGCAGCGCGTCACTTGTCCCCCAGTCTTCCCCGACTGGAAAGTATTGCAAATGGGCGTCTGACGTCGGAGGCTGTCGGTCCCAGGTGCTCCCCCCTTTCAAGAAACCATGGTCATTTAAGTCGTCTTTGACAAGAGGGTTCCTTTCTTAAAGGAGTGTGACTGCTAGCCGCTAAACCTCGACATAAAAATATAACTTCTTTCCTCTCTTTTCTCACGATGGCAGACCAAGAAAACCAACCTCAAACCCCCAACCCTAGTCAGGAACCCGAAAACACCCAGGGCTCTTCTGAACCCAAGCCAGAGTCAACCAAGAGAACACCACCCAAGCTGAACAAGAAGAAAGATATTCCCAAGACCGAGGGTGACGACAAGCAGCCCGTACAACAAGAACCTGAGCCGGACACAGAGCAGAAGCAAGAAGCACCAGAGTCAGATCGGGAGCCTGAGCCTGAACCTGAACCTGAACCTGAACCCGAACAACTGCCTGCCCGGCCTCGTAGAAGAAAACCCCGTCCTCAGAGATACCGACAAGATTCGGAAACAGAGGGCATCTACCGCAGCGATATGGATCCCGTGGTGGAGAGACCCCGCCGTCAGCGTCGCCAGCGTAACCAGCAGCAGGACGGCGGGCCACTCCCAGGTCTCGGTGGGGTCAACCAGGCAGGTGAACTCGTGCAGAATACAGCAGGCAATGCCCTGAATGGGGTGACAGGCAGCGCTGGCAAGGCAGTCGGTGGTATCCTGGGTAATCAAAAAGAAGAGAAAGAGGATGGAGGCCGAGATGAGCAGCTGCGGTTGCGTCTGGATTTGAACCTCGACATCGAAGTACAACTCAAGGCTAAGATCCATGGTGACTTGACCCTGGGTTTACTGTTAGTTTTTTCTTTTCTTTGTCTTACTTTTGAACTTCACACTAACCGGCATTCTCTAGTAACTGATTCATACCAGCTGTGGTATACTATAACACGATCCATCATGCATTCCTGACTTCAATACCTCCCATCACCTGCGGTCTGAACTTCGTTCCTCGTCGGACTAGACTTGACATTGGACCTGGTTTAAACGTTCGTTTCGCGTCTCGTTCTATACTATCTGTAGGGTTTCTGAGAATGGTTTCAACTGGAATCAGCAGAGGTGTTCTATTGCTTTTCGTTTTTTTATCTCTCTCTTCTGGTACCGTGTACAGTAATTATACTACCATATACTATTGTCGATTTAGCAGGATAGGATAAGACATTAAATCATAGCAAACGGAAAAGAAACCCAGTATGTTGACAAGCCAGCTACATAATACATGTATGGTTCAAATGGCGCCTATTGCCATTGTATATTCAATGAAGCTAAAAAATTCGTCCACTCGTGGACCTATAAATTTATCGACCCAGTCCTGGCGCCACTCACTCACTTTCGTACTTTCAAGTATAAAGAGCTTTACAGTACTCCCAATAGTCTGGGTACCATCCTGCCTGTTCCCAATATACAATAGCAAGAAACAATTCGGCTTGGTTGAAGAAATAATGATATTCTCTCTGTGCAAGTCCGCATGGGTCATCTTGATCATTCCATTATCCGGCAAAAAGCACCTATGCGGGCACTTATATCTTAATTCCACAGGGAGATGTGATTGTGGCAATGAAGAAAAACAGTCATTGAAAGCTTTGATACTTATAAAAGGACCGGCGGGTTTCTGTGACCTGAAGACGTAGTCTAGAAGAGGCTGACGGGAAATCGATCCTGTATGAAAATAGGTCAGTATACATACACGATGTTCTTGAAAACCAGAACACACCGATGTACTGGTCAGAAGGATCCTGTTCCAATAGGCGTAAAGCCTTCACAATGTCGCGTAGCTGATCAGAAAGCGCCGCTTTGTTCAAATCATCGAGATAATCCCATCGATCATTCAATATTTGTCCTCGGATAAGTTCCATATAAATGAACACATAACCTTTTTCATCAACCCGCCAGCCAAAGACTTCTGGAACAGGAACCTGGTCATGAAAAGCCCGCTTGATCATCCATAGACACTGGGCTTCGGGGATTTTGACGTTAGGGCCAAGCTTGACAAGAAGATCGAGGTCTTCAATTATCACTGGTTTTGGTTGAGGATAATTGTATAGGCCATTCGATAAAGCCTTCACTTGCGCGAGGGTTGGGAGACTTTGGTTGGTCATTCTGAAGAAAGAGGAATCCACAAAGTCCATCTCTCGTTTGGACCCATCAGGTAGCTGAGGAACCTGAAAAGCCATCTCGTTGCAAATTGACTGAAGAAAGTGCGCATTATGTATGATGTGGCTATGTCCCGTAAATGGGAAAAGGAAGAACAAAGAGTGTCGGAATATATGAGGTCCCTTAGGTACCGAATGATACCAACTCATGCCTTATTGGTACCTCACTGATACTCTATTAGGTAGTCTACAGTCTTATATAAGATCCTAGATACCTTCATTTGCGAAAAAACCAGAGACCTCTACCAGATTAATGACATTGAACTTATGACTGCATCTATCATATCACCTTCCAGTCTACCCTTCTACCCTTAACCTTGTATAGCCATAGCAAAACAAAAAAAAAAAAAAAAGGTTCAAGACAGTACCCATTTCGTATGTATGAACCCAGTCTAAATGTAAGCACCACCCATGAACAAACCAAGATTTCGACAAATTCTATCTATCATCACAGGGGGAAAAATCAAGAAAACAAGGATACATATCGAATAAAACATCCCAATTTGAACAATCACAACCCAGCAACATACATCAATCCATATCCAACACTGATAATCACAACGTAAGAAATTAAACTAGATGGTATACCTCTTGTGAGGAAGTGGCGGACTGTGAGGTATCGTTGGCCGGTTTCTGGAACTTCGGTCATAATGGCAGCTATTGAGAAATAATTGTTAGCAAATCTACTCGTCAAATTGTATAATATGGAAAGCTATACGTACTCATGTTGGGGAATCCACTGGTTGGCAGACCCATGGCAATAGAACACATCAAGGCACTTGCCATGACAAGCAAGTTGGGATGCGGATCGGGCATGCTCACACCGATTTGTCGGACAAGAGGAAGAATGATCAGTGCTGCGACAGTGTGGGAGATGAAGGTGGCCATGACGAGGATCAACGAGGAAAAGACGATCAGCACCCCGTAGAGACTGAGGTGTTGGACTCTTTCTGTGATGGCATTGGCGATAGTGTGGAGAAGGCCAGAGGAGGTGACAGCATGGCCTAGGCAGAGACCACCAGCCGCCAGAATGATGATAGTCCATAGGAAATTGTTAAAGTCTTCCTTGTTGAGGATACCGGTACCGAAGAAAAGAACCATAGGAATGATGGCGATCACACCCATATCACCAAAAATATGCTCGAGCTGGTGACTGGCGCACCATAAGCCAATGGTGCTTATTGTGACAACAGTGATGAAATATTGAACCCCAGTGAACTTATCCTTCACGGGTCTAATCGGGACGACGGTGGTGTCCCGGCCCGGGTGGAACGTGGCCAGCAACAGACCCCATATGAGGAGAATCGATATGATACAGACAGGGATTGAAATAAAGAACCATGTTCCCCAGCTGATACTAGGAAACATGTTCTGGACGGCAACAATATTCTGCGGGGACGCAATTGGCGAGGCAGCACCACCCACGTTCGCAGCAAGAGCTATTCCCAAAACCAGCGCTTTGGCAAAGTTGGAATCAGGCGAAAGGTTTCGTAGCAGAGGCTGGATAATCGAGTAGCAGAGAACCGGCGAAGCCACATTACTAATCCACATACTCAAGAACATGCTAACGAACATGTTCGTGAGCAGCACCACATGAGGCTTTGACCCAGCTTTGCTCAGGACGAACATGGCCATTCGACGAGCAATGTCGTATTTCGATAGCGCAGCCGCAATGGTGAAGCCTCCGAGTAAGAGCATAATGACAGGAGTCCACATGGACGAAAAGGCCTCAGACGTAGCTTCCTTGGGACCCAGGCGCTCGTACGGCTTTTCGTCGGATCGCATGATACGAAGCAAAACGACCAAGAAAGGAATGAGAAGAGATGTGACGAAGAGAGGAATGACCTGAAAAAATTTTAGTTAGAAAAAAAAGCCAGACGTTAAAAGATGGATAATATGTACGTACCTCCGTCGCCCATAAAAGACTGACCAATACCAACATGGCCAGACAATTTTGCTGCTCCGGCTTGTCCATGATTGGAAAAGAGAGCAAAAAGATAAATACGATCAAGACTAAAATGAGCATGCCAAAGTTCACGCTGCAGAGCCACTCGGGAACACTGAATCGACCGAGAGGAGTCTTGAGTTCCGTGATTCGGATTTTCTGCTCATCACCCTGTCGCTGGACGGTAACAGGATCCTGGTCTCCTCCTAGGAGAGTTCTGCGAATGCCGACATTGGCTGCCTGGGCTTTCCTTTCAATACCAATCATTTCTCTCCAGACGGTGTTTCTCTCCCAGACGACTTGCTCCCTCAAGTGTAACCGAAGCTCTCGTTTAGCTAGTTCTATATCTCCTGACGTGATGATTTTCGAGTAGATCTTCTCGATCTTCTTGATGCCCTCTTCCACGCGCTTCATTGTAGAGTCAGTGAAAGGATATGCTGGAGATACGGTTGTGTTCATATACCCCCGTCGGAGGCTGTGCTCAAGGGTCTTGTCGTATTTCTTCAAGGCCTTGGAGAAACCAGTCTTGTTCAGCTGGATATATGACTTGAGCCCACACAAGGAGACATAAAGCTCAATACACCGTTTCTTCAAAGACAGCCCGGCATTGTACAGATCTAACAGCTTCGGGTCTCCGAAATGATCATCTCGAGGCCCAGCACGACTGCTAGACGGAGCACCCGTAAGAACGGAATCGGCCAAGAGAGCCGAATCACCCATATCTCCAGGATCATGCGATTGGGAACCGCGAGGTCTTGACGCAGCGTGGTCATCATCACTATCCGGGTCTTCATCCTCCCCAGCTGATTCACTGATTCCGCTACGTCGTCGATCCTGACTGAGGGGGAAATTGCGGAACATGCTCCCAGTGCGCGGTCTTGAACCGGAACTCATCGTGCGAGTCTTGATAATGCTCTCGGTCATAGGGTCGATGTTGACGCCCTCAGTCTCCAACTCGTACTCCTCCACATCTTTGACCAGTTCACCGACTTCTCCAAGGATCTCTGATTCCTTGATCTGATAAAAGGAGCATATCTTTTCCAGTTCACCATCAAGAGCTCTCCGGAATATCGCATCCGCGCCTGAGGAATCGGTATCGTCATCGAGCAAAGGGGCTGATTCAACATCGGTAGCAGCCTGCCTATCCAACCGGCGCGCTTGCTTTTCCAAAGTGTATATCCTAAAAAAAAAAAGATGAAACCGTAAGTCATATGCACAGAAAGAACCAGGTCACATCGTGACGCTTTGAATCCCGGTGTAATGTAGCACCTGCACACCGACCGTCGGCAAGCAACCGATAATACGAGTACCAACAGGGCACAATAATAGCCACAAATTTCCAATCCAATAAAACAATAATTCAAGAAAAAGGGAAGAAAAACTCACAATTTCTTCAAATTGCTATAAGCAAGATAATACGAACTCCAGTCCGGCACCGCATTAAATTGAATACTATGCGAGAACTTCATCTTGGGCTCTGTTCCTCGCTCTTTCAAATACTGCGAACGACGTCGAAGAGCTTCCACCCAGTAGCGAAGGTTTATGGGTTGTCTGCGCGGTGGGGCGAGATGATTGCCTTCTTGCTTCTCTTCCTCGTTATCCTGACGAGTCTGTGGGACAGCCCCAATTGTCCGAGCGTCGGGTTCACCAGATGCAGTGCGCGAGGGACTCAATCGCCGAGAACTACCTGCTGAAGGTGGGACAGGAGGGAACTCGACAAGTTCTATGCTCTGGCCCGGTGGCGAAGACGCAGATGGAGCGTTGTTGCTGTTGTCGTTGTTGTTGTCGTTGTTGTCGTTTATGAAGTGGTGATGGTGAGGGTGGTGGTTTGCGGAGGCAGCCGTCGCAGAAGCGATGCGTGCCACGGTTCGACCAGATGCATGCGACGACACTGTGTCGGATGAAAGAAGAGGGAGAGCCAGAACGGAATAGAGCAGGCAAATGTAGTACAAAAGTTCGTGCGGAGATTAGCTGAGCATTGATCGAAGATGGGGGAGAGTAGTGATGCAACCACGAGCTAGCAGGCTGTCCACTACTCCGAGTCCCCGCCAATGCTAGCTCCGCGATAGGCTGTGGTCAGGCCGTTTGAACGTCACAAGATGCCAACCGTGGTTAAATGTGCCTGACCGCAAGGGAGGGATTTTAAGATGGCGCTGAAGAGGCATATTAATATACGGAGGCTAATAGGTTCTATTGCTATTACTACCCATGGTCATGCAGATGCAAATGCAGATGAACGCCAGACCGACTTGGATAGACTCGTTAGTAATCCACCGTACAAGACTGGTGAATCATCGAGTGTAACATCAAGGCAAACATGGATATATAAGTGGATTCAAAATCCAGGATGACGACTCGAATCAAGAGAATAAATAGTTAACAAGATAAATATACACAATGCATGATGGTGCTCAAAATAACCCCTAAAGTTACAAAAAAAAGAGTGAAAAGAAAACACCCGTTTCCCAATATCGAAGAATGTCAACCCCTTTTCAACAAGGGTTGTATATCCGCCGTTCGATTCATTCCATATTTTACCTGCGACTCATCAGTCCAAGGTTGGACCGGGAGCTGACACCAAGCTTGTGCGCCGCTTCCTTCTTATCCCACACACCGCTGCGACCCTCAGCGACGGAAGACAGCTCGTTAGCAACCCGCTGAGCGAAGCTGCTGTCTTTCCGCTTATCAGAAGCATCGATGATCCACTTGATTGCTGTCCTCCGACGCTGTCTCAACGACAGAGGAACGGGAATCTGAAGAGCCGCACCACCACCTGCGATACCCTTTTGCTGTCGGATCTTAATCAGAGGAGCAACAGAGTCCACGATAAGTGTAAGGAAAAGGACGGGGTTCAAAGGCAACTGAGGACCGGGGGGTCCGGGGAGCAAAGGGCGCTTAGGGTTGGGTTGAGGAGGGGAAGTAGTCCGGAGGTGATCCAAGATAAAGGCCATGTTCTATAAACAGCACAAAACATCAGTACATGCATCAAAAACTAGCGGGAAAAGCATAGAACCACGCCCAAAACGAGTCTAGACCACAATCCGGTAACGTACCTTCTGAGCAAGGCTCAGCTTGCCATCGTTCATAAGCAACTTGGTGAATTGTTCCAACAAAGAATCATATCTCTTCCGGAAGTTCTCCGTCTTGGGCAGACTCTCGGGTGCAGCGAACTTGAGTCCGGGCTGCAGCTCAGCAGCTTGATCTGTGACCTGGGAAATCATGCTGGCAACCAATTCCGCCGACTGGTCGTTGGGGATATCATTCTGGAGCTCCGATTGTAGGCGTCGGGCCGAAGTCGAGAACGAGCGTGTACCGGTCGGTCCCTTCATCTGATCCTGCATCACCTTGGGGGCATGCTTCTGGGCTTCCTTGTCGCGGTTAAGGATCTGGAAAATAAGAATTCGTTAATTCAACCTGTTCTCCATTATATATCCGAGTTGCTTGTCATGAAACCAACCTCGGAAACAGGCGTACCCTGCTCCAGCTCCGGAGAGGAGGGGGTCGCATCGCATTTCTTGCCCTTGTTCATGATCTTGGACACCTCCGCGGCCTCCTCGCTAACGTGAGGCATTGTAGGCTCAGTAGCACTCTTCGGCTGGGCGGGGTCATCTCTCGAGCCGGAGTTTGTCGAGTTCAAGCGTCTTTGCAATTGTGCCGAAGATGACAGGCTAACTTGTCTGCCATATCCGCCTGCATTGGGCTTGTTAAGGTTGAGAGAAGTGGTGATGCTCCGTCGCGAGGTCGAGGGTGTGGAGGATTGGCGGAGAACGGGGACAGCCTTGCCGGCCGTGAAGAAATTGAGTCTGGGCGGCATCTTGATGTGAATCAAACCGTTTGTGAACCTGGGGCTGGATGGCGGTTTCGATTGTTCTTCAATCCTGATAATAATCCAGCCGTCGTGGAGGACGAATGATTTTCCACTCCACTTCGGCTTAGTCACCCAGCGCCAAGACCAGCACATTCGAGGTGCAAGATGAAGTCATGATCCTGTTCTACTTGTTTCTTGCTTTTTCGCTTCTTGTCTTGAATTTTTATAGAATTTAAAACATGTTACGAGATCCCTGTACAGTCTAGTAAAGTGTGTGGTAAAATATTCGAAATTTGTGTACGTATCAAGAGATTCCAAAGGACATTGCCTGGAACTAACAAATATACTATCGTGCTACCTTCAAAGCGCCGCTAAATCTAAGTCGAGCCGAATCTGTGCACAATTTCAAAACAAACAAGTGGTACATGATAAAAAGTAGGACGTTGTTGAAGAGGTATTCAAGTCGTTGTTCTTGGGCCAGAGGTATCCAGGCCCATAGAGACTGACCAGCAGCATATGTGTGGCGAATCTATAGTGAGACAGAAATGAAACAAGAGTGAGTGGTCTGCTTCCAAGAAGCAGTAAGGTACAACGTCGTGACGATGAGTCCGAAGACTCTGACAAACGCGTATCATCAAAAGGATGAGCACATCCAATCTAATGTTGTATGGTTCGAGAACAAATGGTAACATATTAAGAAAATAAAGAGAGTAAACGGTTTTCACTCATGCATAACCTTTTCATAGACTTAGTTTCCAGTCAGAGGACCGAGAACAGCAGTATCATCCACGTTATCAGGGTAGACGAAGAAGGCAAGGCCCAGGATCAAGTACCTAGAGAAGAGTAGTTAGTATGTGTCCAATAGTATACTTGATAAAAACGGGAAAAGCAACATACATTCCCAAGCACAATCCACCTTCAAGATAGTTAGACTTTCCATCCTGGATAAGGTATGTCACAACCAAGCCAGAAATGAAGAAGGCAACGGTTTCGAATGTCTGGAAGTGAAGAGTCATCTCCACATCCATGATCCAACCCAAAATGACCAAGAAAGGCGTCACGAAAAGGGCAATCTGCAAACTGCTGCCGATAGCGACACCAATTGCCAAGTCCATCTTGTTCTTGTAAGCAACGACAACGGCCGTGACATGCTCAGCGGCGTTGCCAACAATGGGAATCAGCACAAGACCAATGAAGGTTCGGCTCATTCCAGTCTTCTGCACCATGCTGTCAATGCTTCCAACCAAGTAGTCGGCACACATTGCCACGAGGACAGTCACAACGACCAGAACAACACAGGCAGACCAGGGGTTCAAAAGGTGTTCTTCTTCTTCCTCCTCAGCGCCATCTTGGTTTTCCGCATCACCACCTTCAATGACAGCCTCCTCGAAAAGGTTGGCATGCGACTTGAGCTGGAAGTAGAGGTACATCACATAGAGAATCAGAAGAATGATAGCAGTTCCATGCGACAGAATCAATATGTTATGTCTGGCGGTATCGGAGTTCTGGGCAGAGGATAGAGAGGCATAAAGGGTCGCAGGGATGATCAAGGATGCGGACGAGACTGTCATCAGAGATGACATTGTGGAAGCCACGGTACTGTTGAAGACCTGCTCCTGGTGACGAAGACCACCAATAAAGAAACAGCACCCGAGCACAAGCAGAATATTAGACAGAATGCTACCGAGCATACTGGCCTGAACAACGCGAATCTGGTTCTCTTTGAGGGCAACGATACTGACCTAAGATAGCAAGACAATCAGCATACAATTACATACACACAAGACGGGTTGATACTCACAATTAGCTCCACTGCATTTCCGAATGTAGCATTCATGAGACCACCCAGAGCCTGTCCCATGGTGGCAGCCAGCTCCTCGGTCGCAAAGCTCAGCATGGAGGCCAGAGGAATGATGGCGAAGAAGTTGAGGGTAAAGATAGCAGTGGAATCCCACTCAAGGGCACCGGCAATGATACCCAAGGGAACGAAGACGAGAAGCACATTGGTATAGTCTCGCGCCAGAGTGTACCACGTCAAGTGAGCAACGTGCAGGGGCCAATGAGTCCAGTGACGTTCGTTCTTATAAGACATATGGCGGTTCTGGGAAGCCGACCTCGAGCCATTACCAAGAAGGGATTCAGTTTCGTTGGGCTCAACGGAGCCATTTCTTGACAGCCCCGTCATGCTTCTGTTGGAGCCCAGAGTGTGTCTGCGCGAGATTGAACGAAATGAAGCTGTATAGAGAACCCCACAGTTCCAGATTAGCCCAATTTGACCCTAAAACACGTTTACAGAAACAGTGCGATTTGCTCCAGACGTATAACACGAGTCTCAACGGATGTAAGAAAAAGGAAAGGACGGGGTGTATAAAAGGAGGATGAAATAAGGATGATTAAGGAAAGTATCAGAAAAAGAAAAGAAATTCTCGAAGGAAATAAAGAAAAAAAGGGTGAAAAGAAAGAGGGGAAAGATCCAGAGAAAAGAGCGTATCAACGAGCAATCACGAGGGGATGTAACAGAGAAAGAGAGGGTTTCCTCTGGCACATACACATTTTGGCTTTCTTTTGGCACAGATAGCAGTGGCGCAGTCAAGTCAAGTCAAGCCCAGCTTTTTGAGCTACTAGTCCGGGTGTATCTGGAAGGGATCAAACGAAAAGCTTCCCACTGGAATATGAGCAAAAGGTGGAGGGGGGATCCGGTTCTACCCCAGTCTTAATCTGCAAGCAACACACACACCAGCCACGTCGAAACCGTGGACTAGAAACGACCGTGCGATAGTATGATCCTTGGTAAGGTTAAGATTTAGAAACGACGAAGATTGTCACTCCTAGTCTTTGCAAAATGGAGGGTCTGTACTCCGTATGTATTCTGTAATTTTTTTTTCCCTGCCAAGTTGAGTGCGGATCAGTCAAGACATTCCATGGTTCGCCGGTCTACCAATGAATAGACATGAATCAGAATCTAAAGTACCTCGGGGTGTCTTAACTTGAGGGATTATTTTATTTAGACTTGGATCTCAGTCAATCGCAATCAGAGATCCGGATGCTCCGGCTGTTTGATGTCGTGTAGAGACAAACAAGGGGGGAGGAAGAGAAAGAAAAAAATAAAAGAGGAGGCGAGTGACGAGTGCACAGCCTCAATCTGAAAAGCTTCTTAAGATTAGGACAAGCCGACTAGCCGACAATAAAATAATGAAGGGAAGGGAGAGGAATTTAAGAGAGCGTGTATGGATGGGGGAGTACAAGGGTTGGCGGTGGACCAACAGACCGCAATGACGTTGAAGACTTTGGGAGAGAGAGAGAAAGAGATGCCCAAACAAAGAAAGGATTGGACGGAGAATTGAGTTTGGATACGGCGATGCCGTGGTGATATGATGATGATGACGATGATGATCGCGATAATGTTGACGACGAGATGCGATGGGGACGAAAGATGAAGAAGAGGACATGCGGTGGGGCCGATCAGGGTGGACATAAAAGCTTCAGCTGAAGATCGATCAGCTCCAGCCACCAGTTTACTACTTAGCACAGTCTACATTTCAACAGAATGATGGCTATCCAGACATTGTCAATCCTTCCAGTTTCGACATTTATCTCAGGAAAGAATGAAACCGCAACAGTAACAGAACTGTTTGAAAAATACCCCCCAAGACAGGGTTGATCCAGCCGCCAAGGGTGCACTGCCACACAGCTCATTCCCCATCAGTCTGCAGTCCACTTTTTTTCCCTTCTCTTTACTTCTTTTTGTGCTCGGTTACGCAGGAGATCTTCAATGATGGATTTCTGCGATTATGCAATTTCAAGATGGAGTGGTGGATGTTGCTGCAAGGTATCCCTCGACACGTGTTGAGATGCTGCATCTGCCTACATTCATGAGACACACATGAGATAGGTATGAAGTGGTCGTGGGGTCAATATGTCAGGTTATTCAGGAGTTGATTTGAATATTCCACGTAGCCTGCATATCCCAGCCTGGCGGGTTTACTGAGTGGGATCGGATCTGGATCCATGCGCAGTCAACGTGGCTGCATTTCGCGGTTTTATCGACTAATTCTGACAAGACTACTGTTCTCTCTACGTAGAAATATCAAGAGGAAATGTAGAAGAATCACTGTCTATGGCTAACTGTGCACGGAGACTGCAATATGGACAGATATGAACGGGGCCAACATCCGCAGACGGGACTGGCATAGAAACGCTGAATGGAAATGTGAAGCACTGCCACTAGCAAAAAGAGATAATAAAGAAATTCAAGATCAAGATCATCAAGGTCATTGAGATCGCACTTCATCACCAAGAAGGGATCAGTCGGCATCATGGGGCGCCACCAAGTCCTGAGATATTGTCAGCAAAGGCTTCTAATGATGTCCGCGTTGACCAACTCACCTGCTGCAAAAGCCAGGTACCAAGTCCGACTCGTTCCACCATCAATAGCTCCGTAATCGAATTGTGGCTGGGAAAAGAATCTCCACGAAGCAACAGGATCAATCAGAGCGAGATTGGCGTACAGAACTCCTTTCCATCCACCAGCGACATTTTCGGCAGGTGTTGAGGCATTCGACGCAAAGTAGGCGTTCCATTCCTCAGCCACGAATCTCTGACTGCGTGTATATGGAGACGACGGCAACAAGGGCAACATATGGATTCTAATAAATAGGTCAATCCCAAGAGAGCTGAATATCATAGAGCGTTGTTATTGTCTTACCCTTGAATGAACTCGGCGTTTGCACCAAAGTATGTGGTATGATCGACCTTGTTCTCGAAGAGCTGTTGTATCCTTGTTAGCCGAGGCCACTCGCCTGGTTGATATTTGAACCACTTACAATGCCAGTCACTTTGTTAGGAACAAAGTTGGCCGGTTGATTTTTGTTGTCGCTTTCCATCAGGAAATAGTTGCGGAGAGTCCGCCTCAAGATCCCAAGCATCAAGTTTCCTCGCGCTTCCATGCTGGCATCGCCAATGGTCTTACCCCACATCTTCAGAGAGTATGCGAACATGGTATCTTCCGATGTCGACTCCTGGTCTTTCCCATCGAAAGATTCGAAGAGCCCCTTCGCCCAAGAGTGTCCGTGAAACCAATCGTACCCCCGCGAGAAGGGGAAATGAGGATCATTCGTCGCCGCATTACCTGCATCGCGGACCAGCATATTGACCCATTCTTTGTTGGCTGAAAGCCAGGACGGATCCAGATGCCCGATAATGGCCGCCGCGTGGATGAAGTATCCGTAATGGAAATGATGGTCATTGTACAGGGTGTTGCCAAAATCAGTATTGGGGTCGCCTGCTACATAGCTCGCCGAAGAAACGACACCCTTCCAAACATTGTCATAGACAAGGGGGAACTGTTGCTGGTTGTCCACGAATCGAGCAAAGCACTTTTTCAGCTTGTCGAGAGCAGGTGCCGCAAGTGTTGGGTTGTTCGCAAGCTTGTCGACCGTGTATACCAGAGTAGCAAACTTGCTTAGAGCCTTGCCACTGAAGTACATGCTGCTCAAATTCGTTTGCCCATCCATGTCCTGATCGAGCTCGACTGGTGCAGTATCGATAATAGTCTTCCGGGCTATGTCGGAAAGCCCGTTGGCACTCCCATTTTGTAGGGACCAGGGCGCAAAGCCCATATCGATTGGGAGACCAGGCTCATTCATATTCCAAATCTCTCCAACGACTGCTGTTGCATTGCCTTTGGTGGTAGTCCGGAGCTGAATACTGGTCATGCGGCTTCGTGTGCTGTTGTCAAACGATTCAACGTGATGCGGCAGAGCAAACATCAGTAGAGGTGTGCTCTGAACATCTTTGCCTGATTTTGCCCATGCGAGACTATAGGTTCCAACATCCTGGGACACATAACCTGAGACAACGCCCTCGGTCGCAAACACACCCGCTGAATTATCGAAAAGCTTCTCTCCCAAAGGGCCCTGCGGGTTCTTGGCCACTTGCAGTATACCAGACCATCCTGAAGGCCCACGAAGATCAATCATGGACTCTAGATTGAATTTTGGATCATTGCCGTTTTGCGGTATCGCATAAAGCAGCCAGGTCATGTTATCTTCCATAGTCAGCCGATATTTGTAGATACCCGGTCTTGGTGACCCAGCGGGAACAACATGTCGAAAAAAGATACTGCTCTGGATAAGAGGCTGGAGATTGGTGTAAATGCCAGTCACAAAACCCATACCCTGCACGACGGGGAAAGTGATTCGTGAGGTTGACCCATTATCAGGTCGCAAGACAGCATTAGCTGAGAAAGGCAAAGGGTTTTCGGTAGTAAGCAACGTTGAGCCTTTCAATTCAGCCGCCGACAAAATCACAGACTGGATCCCGATCGCATTGACGTAGTTGGAGATTGGGTTCCCCGGAATGCTCATATTCTGCGGGCCCTGGGAAGTCTTATCCAGTTCAGTATGCGAGACGGCCATGCCAAAGCTGGATGCATTCCCCCAGCCCTTTGCCCACGCAACCGTGTATGGGTGTGTGAAGGTGGCGTTTGTCTGCGTTCCTAGAAAGAGTCCAGCGTAGAATTTGTTTGTTTCAATCGGGGTTGTTTTATTGTCCTATTAATGTTAGATTCATACAGAAAAAGAGAATCGAGAACTTACAATTGCCGATCTGGATACTAGGTGGTCATTACGCGACTTGATGCTGCGTGGAATCCCTCCAGTCGAGACCGGCACGAAGACATCTTGACCCGCCATTGCTGAATCGGTACCTTTTTTTTATGTGAGATCATACAAAGATTTTGGAGTAGCTGGCCGATATCACTCACCTTTGGGGGTTTCTGGCACAGGCTCACTGGTGTTCTCAGGCCGGATTGTATGGGTCTCACTCGTAGAGGAACCGCCAGACGAGAAAGTACTGTCTTTGACCGAAGGAGTTGGCTGAGGAGCCGTGGTGCTGGTTGGAGTCTCGGTGTGCGTGATGCTAGCCGTGCTGATCACAGTTGGAATCGTCGTCGGCTGCTTGGTCGCCGTAGGTTCTGTCTGTACGGTGTATGAGGCGAAAGTGGTCACCGGAGCATGAGTTGATGACACTAGATTAGGACCTAAGTCGGGTACCAATTGGTCAATCAAAGAGTCAGTGTCCTCCAAATTTCCAAGAAAGTCGTTCAACCCAAAGGTTGGAAAAGGTTGTTGATTTGTGGGATGGCCCTCGCGTTCCAAGCTGGTCGGGTAGAACTAATAACGTCAGTATCAGCTTCAATGGCCTGCACAGACACTTACTTCTTGTATGTTGGGAAGGAGGACTCTTGCTCCCTCCGTAGATGGCGGATACAGGGTCTCGAAAGTAGTGGTAGGCGCTGATTCCGTTAATTTAGGAAGCGAATACGCTGTCTCTGCCGTGAAGAGCAATGTTAGCATGAATGTTGAGCGCCATCCTGCTCCGGCCTTCATTTTCGAAACGAACGACTGCATTGAAAAGAATAACGAATGGGGAAGCTGAATGAAAGAAGCAAAGGAAAGACCAATTTCGAGAAGTTCTGAAAGGAATGCTGCCTTTGCTACGAGGAAAGGAGACGGGTGCAATGAATGATAGAAGTAGAGAAATTCAGCCAGCAAAGGCAAAGATGACCACGAAGACGAAGGTGAATAGTGAGAAAAGAACGAATACTACGCCCAACCCAGTCAATGCCCCCTAGCTAAGCATCCAGTATACTGGGCGCAAAGCAGCTAGAAGGAAAGGGTGGACCAAAGCACGAATCTTCTCTGACTTGAGGCAGGTGAGAGACAAAAAGAACGATGATCGAGAGGAAGAAAGAAAGATGAAAAAGAACATAGCTCACCGTTATAAAAGATAAACAAATTCCATTCACTGGCTCACAGCTAGCGTGAATCCCAGGCAAGCAATCATCCAACCCCAATCGAGTGGCACCCAATGACAGCTTCCAGTGAATGGCCCTGGGAGAATATTTCGAGTATGTCGATCTAGTCAGCCGTCAGTCAATACACCGTACACCAATTGAAGCATGGACAATTGGACACATGGAATAAAACACATTCATTGAGGCTTCCAAAGGGGCCGAACAATGCAGGGACCAGGGAAGCGGAATGGGAAATCACCGCAACAAAGAGCAATTGTCTTGAAGCTGCCGTGAATTGACCCCCACAGAGAGGTATGTAGGGCTTTACTGACCTGACCTGGCGCAACTGACTCGACCGTCTGATAATGAAAGCCAGGGTGAATCCTGAAAGTCAAACAAATGAAGCGGTTGCAACGGTTCAATTTATCCCGCAGTCGAGGTTCCTGGGGAGTGACGAAAGGTGGAGTAAGGCAGAAGAGTTCCGGCGACGACTAAACAGCCAGGAACAGCGTTAGACCACGTGAGAATCATTGCTCTTCATATCACCAGACAGTCGAAAAAAGATATTCATTTTATTGACTCTGTTTTTGGCTTCGTTGAATATGCCAATTGTTGATGTTACGGAGGGAGGGATGGATCAAGGTTAACTGCGCTGCGTAGGGTTGGCTGCATTCCAGCGGATCTCGAGAGGGAGACACGAGGGGCAGATTATTCCGATCGAGACTGACACGCGGTGGTCATCGTCACCCTTGATTTTGACATCCATGCAGATATTAATTAGGATGTCTTCTTGATGGACGGGGGCTGTTGAAGACATCCCTGGAAGTTGTCGCTGTGATGGTAGTTTGCTTCCTGCTGACCACCCTTTGGGCTTTGTGCAACAGCAAAACACCACCACAGTCCACCCGACCAGATCATCTAGTATCTCATAAACATCAAGACAGGATATCAAGGATTGCCAAGTCGGTCGCTTCATTTATTGTGCCGAAGGTTATTAGGCCAGCCTTGGGATAGGAAATTCTTTTGGAATGATTGATCATTAAAATACAGACAACATCTTTTGAGTCCCCCAATGCACTCTCGTTTAGTACCATATTGAAGCAGTTAGCTCTTGACCAGAGAGCTTGATCCTGCGTCATAATGTACGATCCATATCTATAATAACGTAACTGAAAGACGTGGTATATCTATCCGAACCTCGTTCATCAATGGCCAGATAACACAAGAAATTACAAACTGGAAACCCCAGCTTAAACCATGGGCTTCTCCATGGCCTTGATGACACCCTGCTTGACCATAACGCGAGGCTTGGTTGAACTCTGGTGTGTCTCCTTGGTAGACCATTCGGGGCCGATTGGAAGACGGAGCGATCTTTCGTACTGCTGCTTGGTCTCGAAGGGGTGGGGAAGCTGTGTGGCCAAGTATTTGTTGTTCTAGAGGGAGACGGTTAGTTCATGATTCGTAAGAGAATTGATAGAAATTGAAGAATATCCTTACCTTCTTGACACGCTTCTCGTTGATGATAACCCGCGAGAGTTTTGCATCCTTGCGGTTCTCGGGCTTCACACCCTCAACAGTAGTGGTGAAACGCTTCTGTCGCTTCTGCTGCTTCTTGCTAACTCCGTCGCCAGCCCAGTTTCCCCATCCAGGAAGGGTATTATCAATCACTTGATCACCTTCCTCCTCAATGGCTTCTTCCTTCTCTTGATCGAAGTCTTGTACGACCTCATCCCCGGCAAAGGCTCGCTTCACAAGATCATGGTTCTTGAGAAGCACTGGCACATTGCTCTCATCATCGCTGTCATCGTCCTGTTGGACGGTTTGCTTCTTAGAGCCTGATTTCTTGGCTTTCTGACTCTTGGAAGCATCATTTGACACGTCATTAGACTTGGAATCAGTTAGGGAAATGTCGACAGTTGGCTGTGAATCATCCGCAGTTGCTCGACGGTTGTTCCGGTTTGTCTGGACCAGCCATGGGTTCTCCTCTTCGGCAGCAGGCTCTTGCTTCTCAAAGGGGTTGCTTGAAGAGCGAGATTGAGACTTGTTGTTTACGGCGCGTGCAGTCTTCTGTTTCTCAGGACGGTCAACCACAATGTCGACGTCCTGGCCTGCATCTGGTGCTCCCATTTCTTCATCATCAGACCCGGGTGCTTCTTCAAACTCATTTCGAGTTTGATTTTGGGGTTTCTTCTGCGACTTGTCGCCCTGTGACTGGCCAAACTTCCGCCGACCAACTTCAGACTCTGCCTCGGATTGTGACTCCTCCCCATGGAGATCTCGGTTGAGTCGCCTGACCTCCGCGTCATTTTGTGCTTTGCGTGAGGCTTCTGCGTTCTGCATAAATTTCATGGAAAGGAGCTTAGCGTGAGGCCCCTTTAATTCCGGTGCATCATCATCAACGCCTTCAACTTTGTCGAGCTTTTGGCGCAGCTTGCGGTTTTGATAGTCTGAATCGGCCTCTTGCCATGGGTCCTCATCTTCGGACTCTGAACTAGATGAGCCAAGGTAGTCATCGTCTCCGTGGGAAACGCGTTTGCCTTCAATTCTCTTGCGGAGCTCCTCCTCTTTCTGGGCAAGTTCTGCTGCACCATGTCGGGCTTCGTCATCCCAAGCTGTACGGCCGGTCTGTTTGAGGCTCTTGGCCCATTTGCTCTCTCGGTGCTTCGAGCCCATTCTAGCCTCTGCTCGCATTCGCTCGTTCTTCTCCTTCTCCTGTTCATCCAAGTCCACACCTGCTTCGAGAAGAGCCTGCCTCTCTTGCTGCTCCAACCTCTCTCGTTCCTTCCGATGAACCCGACGGTATGACTTGCTCTTAATCTTCTTGATACGCTTGGAGCGAACCTCCTCCCGGAACATTAGATCACGGCGTTTGCGCAGCTCTGCTCGACGGGCCTGGATTTCCTCAATTGGCAGTTTACGCGCTTGTAATTCCTCAAACGCTTGAAACTGGTCTTCGGCTGATTTTCCATTTTCCTCCACAAGTCCACTTTCTTGAAGGATGTTCTGAATGGCGTTTTCGAGGTCGTTCTGCGGTTTAACAGTGTCAATTCTATCCGTTTGCTGGGCGTCAGGGTCGGGAAGAGGGAACATGAGGTGTTCTGCTCTGCGGTTGGCTTTGACCGTATCGAGCCAACGATCCATAGTCTCCTTGCTCTTTTCATAGGCTGCTGCTCGCTCCAGCTTATCCTGTTGGCGTTTTGCCAGAGGTGCATCTAGCTTCCCGGGAATACCAGATGATGTTGCTTTCTGAGGAGCGGAATCAATGTTTTTCAATGAGTTTTTCAGGCGAGAGTCTGTAATCGAGGGCATGAGATCGGCGATAGTCAATTTTCGTGAAGACGTCAATCCATACTCCGTTGGCTTTCCGTGCTCTTGTTTGGCACCTGACTTCCGTCCTGGTTTATTGGTAGGCTCTGTGTTCATGGAATTGACGAAATTTTGCAATTTTGAAAGCCCATATTCGTTATCAGCATCATCTTCATCTGACAGCCCAGTATCGTCGTCGGACTCTTCAGATTCATCGTCTTCGCTTTCAGAATCGTACTCTTCCGAACCATTGTCTTCTGCGGTTTTCTTGGACTTGGATGCCTTCTTGTTTTCTTCTTCTTCCTCCGCCATATTCATATCCCACGCAGTAGTAAGATCCACTGCATCCTCTCCTAGATCATCATCATCTTCGTCCATATCCTCATCCTCTGATTCCTCAGCGTCCTCGTCAAGGTTTATCTGGCGGCTCCGCTTTGCCTTGTCAGAGGTTTTTGGTTTCGACTTCATAGTAGAGCTTCCTCGGAATGCAAAGCCTTCGAATCTTTCCTCGTCACTTTCGCCCATAGCTTCGTCACTATCGAGGTCACTGTCATCGTCACTCCCAACCTCTCCTAACCTCCATTCGTGACCTTCGCTATCGCTGCCGCCATTTTCGCTGGAGTCATCAACGGTTCTGCGACGTTTGAAATCGGGGCCATCTGAATCGCCTTCATCACGGCCATGGTTTCGCTTGCGTGCAGCTGCAGCTGGATCATCGCGTTCGCCTAATCGGTTACGTCGAATCTTAACCTTGGTAGGAAATTGCTGCTCGGCGATAGAGAGGGCATTCAAAGCCTTTCCGGCCTTTCTCTTGGGGACCCTCTTCGGGCCTTGCTTTTGCGAGGACTGATCCTTTGGACCACGCAACTGAGTTTGCCTTCGAGGCATGGTCGCGTATGTCCCAGACTGAGTATTCAATCCCTTCTAATCTGTCGTGATATGCGTAGAAGAAAATAATGAAAAAAATTCGTTGCTGGCCAGTAAAAAAGTGTGAGAGTGGTGCATTCAACTTTTTTTTTCTTGCCCGCAGCAAAAAAAAAAAGTTCGGCGCGGCGGAGCTAATTAGCGCCGTCCGACTTTCAGAGCCTTGAGACGGGGATTTCGACTACTCCGACTACTGGACCATCATCAGAAGCTCAGCGCAATTAATCTCCAGTTCGTTCAGAGACAGATCGGCCCTTACAGCTGCTCAAGATGTTCAAGCCTTCTCAACCGATGATGGCGCGATTGCGCTTGACCACGAAGCAGGTCAATGGCGGTTACTACAAGGGAAACCGAACCGGCTCCATGGGATATTTCTCGAAGAAGGGTTCATACGTGGTTGATTGGAAAAAGGTCCGCACTTATGTCGTGCCGGAGAACCTCGATCAATTCAAGGTGAGCAATTGCAACAATTTCAGGGTACAAATTAGAGACTAGCCAGGCTAACAAGGTGTAAAGCTCACGCCTTTTGTAACGAAAAACATGGCCCCGACACGAACCAGATACACAAATGAGATTGAGAAGAACAACAGAATGATTACGGTCGAGCGGGCATTCGGTGGCAAGGATTACCTTGATATGTGGGCATCGGACAATGGATATGAGGTTCTTGAACAGGAACGACTTGAGGAAGAAGCAAAAGAACAGGCAACAAAACCTCGCCAATAGCCGACTCCTAATCGAATAAGATGATATCGATGATGCTTGAAAGCTGGTATGAAATATTGTTCTGGCATGGCTGTTGTGACGCTGCTCTGACTGCTATAGGCGTGGATGCTAGCATTTCTCACCGGAGTGTCATCGAAACACACCTGGGCGTTCACGCCCTCCCCACCCATTTCCCGCTCGCTGGTCGACCGCAGCCTTTGTGTATTATATGTACAGTATGTGTGATACTTGAAGCATTTGGACAGAGCTCACACTGGGTCTCGTGGATGGGTTGTTCTTCCAAGGTTGCACGGATATCAATCAGCGGGGGGATAATGGGCGTCCTGACTATCCTCTTTTTTCTGGGTAATTCAGCTTTGCGGCGCATCTTCGGGATTTTTGCATTTCATGGTTCAGGTTTATATCATTCGAGATCTTATATGAGAGGAAGTCTCTGTCCAAATGCCACAATAATTGTCACAAGCCTCAGCTGTCTATCTTTCAATGTAGCATCTATCTCATCTTTATCTTTAATAGTTTAGTTATTTAACTCTGATGGAATCTTCAGCTGGTGTCGTGGTGAGTGGCAATAAGAGGTGGCAGTCATGACGTGCTCTGTCAGCAGGCAAAAAAGTGCGTGTTCATACCGCCGATCACCGCAGCTCAGCTGTTACTCCAACCGCTATCATTATTCCGGCGTATGTCATAGTCCAAGTCATCTTCCACCCACAAACATTACCTTCTTTGAGCGCCTTTTCCGGCATGGGGCGATTTGGTCCTGCATATTAATACCCCAGTGACCATTCAACCCGCAGATAAGCTTTGATTGGACTTTGAACTGAACAAAAGAGGCCGAAGCCATGTTCCAGTCCTTCACGGGCAACTCTCGCCGTCCGCGGCAAGTGAATCTCGGAGCCCGCAATACGAACCCTTTCGCTGCATTTCCTTCGGGCAGACAGAACCCTCACGGTGCCGGAACACAGAATACCCTCGCGATCGCGCAGCAGGAGCGGGCACTGAGACAACAGGAGAGAGAACGATTGGGGGCAAGCCGAATCGTACAGCGCACATGGCGGGGTTATCGGAGCAGGAAGATAACGCGCAACACATGGCGGAGAGAGTGGGATGCCGCTGAGCAGCCAAAGTCAGATGCTCTTTTGTCGTTTCAGAATCTGTCAGGGCAGCCAGACTTTGATGCTCAGATTGCTCTCCGGTATCGATCGGCTCCCGATTGCCTTTCACAGCTGAGGCTCTTGGTGCAATTCTTGGAGCCGTGGAATAGCAGTGATATCACTCGCCTGGTGTACTTTTCGAGCGCTTTCCAGAAGACCTTGTGGGAGATTCCGTCGATTGCAACTGAACGAGAATGGACGACATTACTGAGGCGTCTTTCGAAGCTCACCCTCCGCGTGCTACAATCAGCAACCTCTCCGACAGTGCCGGGATTCGCAGTCAGCCATCTCCTGCAGTTGCTGTCATTCCTGACAGGCCTAATCCCTAAGCCCATGGCGCGACTGGCTAGAGACTATTACGCTGTGATGGCTATTTTGACGAAAAACATAGAACTTCTTTCTCACAGAGCGCATTTATCAAAAGATCATCTTGTCCAGAGTGTCCTCGCCTTGCTTCGACCGATCACCTCTGAGACTCTAACTGCCTATGAGTGGTTTGCCAGGAGCTATCTTATTATCCCAGATCTTCCGGCATACCTAGGGACGCTTGATGAGCTGGCCAACAACATTAACTATAAGCTGTTAACGTCGGCTATGGGATCCCAGAATACACAGTTTGCAGATGCACTTTTAAAGTCTCAAGATGTCGAGGCACGACTTTGGCTACTTGCGTATTTTATCTTCTTTCATCGGTATGCTCTGGGGAGCCAGGCTAGCCGTCAAGCACCGGAACCTGGGTTTGTGAAAACCGTGTCGGAGCTGCTTAATTCCACCGCTGTGCATGTTTCGCGGCGATTGGAAATGGAGGAAAGTGGTGATTATGATGAGTCCCCTGAAAGATATCCACTGCAACCATTTATCAAAGAGCAATTATTCAGCCTGATCAACCAGAGCAACATCACGGGACTTTTATCGCAACTTCAATCCGACCATCTATCCCAGGGAGAGTTTGCAAATTTCCAATCAGATGCATCTCAAGAAGCCAAAATTCTTGCTACATACGCCCTGACGCTTCTGAGAGTGTTCCCTCGTCGGGGAGATGATATTCGTATGTGGCTATACTTGGGATCAGCCGCTACAGGTGATCAATTGGCAGACCAGCCCGGCTCGAGAATACCAGCGATCAAATACTTCTGGCAGGCTTCCAGATGTAGCCGGATATTCGCGACAATCAGTCATGATTCAACCAAGGTGCTTTCTTTGCTGAAGCCAGTGGATGATGTGAAGGATCCCAAGCTTTCCGACACTACGCCAAGCGAGAGGGATGGAGAATGGACGATAGTCCTCCTGTTTTTAGAACTGTATACCTTCGTTTTGAAAGTCATGGATGACGAAGAGTTCTTTTCGAGTGGGTCGTCGTTTACTGCCTCTGCGAATACGAGGGTCTCGTGGACCAAAGAGAGCGCGTTGCCATTGAAAGAGGTCCAGGATATGACGGTGTTTCTCAAGAACTTGGCTTTTACCTTGTATTGGAACTCGGCCGATCTTAGTGAGAATGAAACTACGCAGGATACAGGGGGTATTCGAAGTTATTTCAGCTCTCTGGTCCCGGCTTCAGACTCTATCACCAGCGTTAAAGACCTTGAGATGAAGAACAAGGAAAAGGGACTACCCGGAGTCACTGGAATTCCACTGGACTACTTTAAGGGTCTGGTGACAGGTCTACTACGAATGATTCACGAGCGCGAGTACGTTTCATTCCATTAGGCCTTTTCAAGAATTACTTCACGATGCTGACTTTACTCTTCACACAGTTCGAGACGGAAGTTCCTTCCAGATGGGCATTGGTTGATGACTAGTCGGTTCGACATGGAGGGTTTCATACCTGCAGTCGTTGCAGAAGAGGAAAACAGACACCAGCTCCAGGATGACGAGGATGATGAAGAGGAAAATGACCTGATGAACGATAACTTCTACGAGCCATCCTTGGGTCTAATCGGTACAGGGCGTGCTCAGCAAACACGTCGCATTGAGGCACTCAGACGGCGTCAGCAGCAAGCCGCTCGGAGGAAGCAGCTTGAGGCCGTGGCACCTAGACTTGAGATACTGAGGAACATGCCCTTCTTCATCCCCTTTCCAACAAGAGTCCAGATATTCCGCGAGTTCATCTTTCGGGATCAGCTACGCAGAAGACAAGGTTTCATCGATCCCGACGCGTGGCGTATGTCGGTCGCTCAGGCTTCGATGGGCCGCATGATCGATGGGCGCCCTGCAGTGCAAGACATCCTCGGTCGGCACCACGCGAACATTAAGCGTGAGAGTGTATTCGAAGATGCCTTTGAGCAATTCTACGAATTAGGAGAAGGCCTCAAGGAGCCAATCCAAATCAGCTTCATTGATAAATTCAACACAGTGGAAGCGGGAATTGACGGTGGCGGTGTGACCAAAGAGTTCTTGACAAGCGTCACGAACGAGGCTTTCAAGTCCACGAGTGAGCTTCATCTATTCGAAGAAAACGATCAACACTTGCTCTACCCAAACCCAGCTGCTGTCGAGCAGCGCAAAGAGCTTCTTCGACAGGTGGGCTTTGTTGAACGAAGCGCAGAATGGAATGAGCAGGTTCGAGATCTACTCCGACGATTTGAATTTTTGGGGCGAGTAATTGGCAAGTGTCTTTACGAAGGGATTCTGGTAGATGTCAATTTTGCGCCCTTTTTCTTGCTCAAATGGGCCTTGACGGGTGGCACGGGTTCCGCGCAGAAAGAGACAGCATACCGTGCTAATCTCAACGACCTGAAAGACCTTGACCAAGGGCTCTATCAGGGATTGGTAAGTTGAACCCGGTAGGATTCAAATTATCAATGTCTGACATTTGATTGCAGCTACAACTGAAGAATTACCCGGGGGACGTGGAAGACTTTGCGTTGAACTTCACCGTCACGGACACGATACCGCTGTCGAATTCCCCTAGTCGCACGATCACTCGGGATCTGAAAGGCAATGGGTCCGATATACCTGTTACGAACCAAAACCGATTGGTGTACATTTCCTACATCGCCCGCTACCGACTCCAGGTGCAGCCGGCCTTGCAGACCAATGCCTTCCTGCAGGGCCTAGGACAAATCATCCAACCTTCGTGGCTTTCCATGTTCAACCAATCAGAAATGCAGACTCTGGTGAGCGGTGAGTCGGGCGATATCGACGTCTCCGATCTGAGACGCAACACGCTGTATGGCGGAGTGTACACGATTGGCGACGACAAGGAAGAGCACCCAACGGTCAAACTGTTCTGGGAGGTGATGGAGGAGATGACCAACGAAGAACGGCAAAAGGTGCTGCGGTTTGTGACCTCCACCCCTCGAGCCCCATTGTTGGGGTTCAGCCACTTGAACCCCCGATTCAGCATCCGCGACTCGAGCGAGGACCAGGAACGGCTTCCGAGTACGAGTACATGCGTGAATCTGTTGAAGCTGCCGCGATACTCCAATGCAACCGTACTCCGGGAGAAGCTCCTCTACGCGGTCAATTCCGGGGCAGGATTTGATCTGAGCTGAGCGATCAACTCTGGTCGGCTGTGGCTATTTTGAGGTTAGGGGTGGGGAGGAGTATCTCTCTTTCTTCTTTTCTTCTCTTTCTTTCCTTTTTTTGTCAGCTGTCGGTTGCATAGCTCTAGGCGTCTTGGAGATGTTGACTTCATCCATTATGATTCTAATCGTTAGCTCTACATATTTTTAGTTTAGTAAATGTCAATACTTTTTTTCTATCGAATTGATTTTCTTTTCTTTTTCGTTCGCTTTTGTCCTTGCCTTGGTACTCTTTATAGGTTTCGGATCGCCACCACAGCGTCTATTACAGGTAGACAAAGCATGCATTCTATCTTTAGCCAGCAGTAAAGCAGCTGCAGACAAAGACTCATTTTCCTTTTCAGTCTATTGCCCTCCAACTTGGGCTCAGCACGGATGAACTCATGAATTGCATCACCATCTATCTCTTCACCCACCCACTGTGAAGCCCTCAAGGCGGCGAGGCCATCCTTCCTGATGCAGTTTAGCGTCGCCCTCACAAAAAATTCCATTTGAGTTTTCCAGAAAAAAAGACAAAGGAAAAAAAAAAAGAGAAAAAAAAGAAAAAAAAAAAAAAAAAAAAGGCCGCCTTTTCTCTCTTTCTTTTCTTCCCCTCCAAATCTTCATCTCTGCTGCTTCAATCAAGCATCCCTTCTTCCTCTTCTTCTTCTTCTCTTTAAACCTCCCCCCTTTTTTTTCGAAAATTATCGAAAAAATCTACAAAAAAAATCGGAAAATCCCAGAAAAATCAAAGTTACCCGCACTTTTCATCTTTCTTTGAACTGTGCAGTGTGTGTGGAAGATTTTCCTTTCCTCTGCCCGCCTTTTTTTTTTTTTTTTTCATCCTTCATCCCTCGTGATCGCGTCACTTTGCGTCGCTCTTCATCTCCAATCCTCTCAAAAATCCTCTTTGGAGATTTAATCTAGGTTGTATGTATATGCTTCTTGTTCATGAATGCTCTGCCTTGTTTCTTGTTGCCTTATCAGTTGTCTTTGATTTTTCAGTGTGGCTTCGTGGGAGAGTATCGGTCTTTTTGTCTCTGACCTCACAACGCACACATTGTATTGCCTTTTTTTTTTTTTTTGTCCCCTCCTATTGACGGTTGTGTGCTTGTCTTGCTTTAATATCTGCATTGATCCACTTGACATATTCATCTTGATATAGATATTTTCTTTTCTTCTTGCATGCTAATTCCTTTCTGCTCAACAGCCCCGTCAAAATGTCTGCCGACGTTGCTACCACTCCCGCCACCGACAACACTGTCAACGGCACCCCCGAGGCCGGTAACGCCGCTGCCCCCAATGCCGCTGAGGCCACTGCAGTTGAGAGCTCCTCTCCTTCTGCTACTCCCAACACCCAGCCCCACTCTGCTTCCCTCTATGTTGGTGAGCTGGACCCCTCGGTCACCGAGGCCATGCTCTACGAGCTCTTCTCCTCCATCGGCCAGGTCGCCTCCATCCGTGTCTGCCGTGACGCCGTGACCAGACGCTCCCTTGGATATGCCTACGTCAACTATAACAACACCGCCGATGGTGAGCGTGCCCTCGAGGACCTTAACTACACTTTGATCAAGGGCAAGCCTTGCCGTATCATGTGGTCTCAGCGTGACCCTGCTCTGCGCAAGACTGGCCAGGGCAATGTTTTCATCAAGAACCTGGACAACGCCATTGACAACAAGGCCCTCCACGACACCTTTGCCGCCTTCGGTAACATTCTTAGCTGCAAGGTCGCCCAGGATGAGTTTGCCAACTCCAAGGGCTACGGTTTCGTCCACTACGAGACCGCCGAGGCCGCTAACAACGCCATCAAGCACGTCAACGGTATGCTGTTGAACGACAAGAAGGTCTTCGTCGGACACCACATCTCCAAGAAGGACCGTCAGAGCAAGTTCGAGGAGATGAAGGCCAACTTCACCAACATCTACGTCAAGAACGTCGACCCCGAGGTCACTGACGAGGAGTTCCGTGAGCTCTTCGAGAAGTTCGGTGACATCACCTCCGCTACCCTGAGCCGTGACCAGGATGGCAAGAGCCGTGGCTTCGGTTTCGTTAACTTCTCGACCCACGAGAGTGCGCAGGCCGCCGTCGAAGAGGTCAACGAGAAGGAGGTTAAGAGCCAGAAGCTTTACGTCGGCCGTGCCCAGAAGAAGCACGAGCGTGAGGAGGAGCTCCGCAAGCAGTACGAGGCTGCCCGCTTGGAAAAGGCTTCCAAGTACCAGGGTGTCAACCTCTACGTGAAGAACCTCACTGATGACGTTGACGATGAGAAGCTCCGTGAGCTTTTCGGCCCCTACGGCACCATCACCTCCGCCAAGATCATGCGTGACACCAACGTTGAGCAGGGTGAGACCTCCGAGTCCGAGAAGGAGAAGGAGACCAACAAGGAGAACGAGAAAGAGGCTGGAGAGGCCGAGAAGACCGAGAAGACCGAGGAGAAGGAGTCCGATGAGGACAAGGAGTCCAAGAAGACCGAGAAGGGCGAGAAGAAGACCCTTGGCAAGAGCAAGGGCTTCGGTTTCGTTTGCTTCAGCAGCCCCGATGAGGCCTCCAAGGCTGTGACTGAGATGAACCAGAGAATGGTCAACGGCAAGCCTCTGTACGTTGCCCTTGCCCAGCGCAAGGATGTCCGCAGAAGCCAGCTCGAGGCCAGCATCCAGGCTCGCAACACCATCAGACAACAGCAGGCTGCTGCCGCCGCTGGCATGCCCCAGCCTGTAAGTTCACTCATCTTTTGCTTTTAAGTCTTGTAATTCAGATAACTAACTTTTTCACAGTACATGCAGCCTGCCGTCTTCTACGGACCTGGTCAGCAGGGCTTCATCCCCGCTGGTGCTCAGCGCGGTGGATTGCCTTTTGCCCCTCAGCCCGGTATGGTCATGACTGGTATCCCTGGCGGACGCCCTGGCCAGTTCCCCGGTCCTTTCCCTCAGCAGGGTGGACGTGGCGTCGGCCCCAACCAGCAGCTTCCCCCCAACTTCGCCCAGGGTATCCCCATGGGTGCTATGCAGGGACCCGGAGGCATCCCTAACGGCATGGGTTACCCCATGGGTCAGGTTCAGTTCGGACGCGGTGCTGGTGGCCGTGGCCAGGTTCCTGGAATGCCTATGGGCCAGGGTATGCGTGGCGGTCCTGGTTTCGGCCAGGGTCGTGGTGGTGTCCCTCTTCAAGGCCAGATGCGCCCTGGTCAGGGTGGCCGTGGTCAGAACGCTGCTCAGCCCGCTGCCCGTGATGAGGCCGCTCCCGCCACTGGTATCACCACCCAGGCTCTGACTTCCGCTCCCCCTGCCCAGCAGAAGCAGATGCTGGGTGAGGCTCTCTACCCCAAGATCCAGGTCCAGCAGCCCGAGCTCGCTGGAAAGATCACTGGTATGCTTTTGGAGATGGAGAACACCGAGCTCCTTAGCCTGTAAGTTATTCCCGACATGTTTATTTCTCTTTCCCCATATACTAATTGTCTTTAGGCTTGAGGACGAGGAGGCCCTGCGCGCCAAGGTTGACGAGGCCCTCAGCGTTTATGACGAGTACATGAAGAACAAGACTGATGAGGGTGAGGCAACCGGCGAGCCCGCCAAGCCCAAGGAGGCTGCCAAGGAGGACTCGACCGAGGAGAACAAGTCGTAGACTGTGTCTCAATGCCTGATTTAATGGCCGACAGACAGCTGGATCATGTCCTCATGTCATGTTCGGCTCACTGTCTGCCAGCTCGGAGTTCTTGACTCACGTTTTTGATGACCTACCTTTCGTGTTCCCCTTTTTCTCTCGAGTTAACGATTTCTCTTATTTATTTTTTCCTACTTTTTTTTTTTTTTTCATTTTTTCCCCTCTCCTGATCCTGATATCCCTCAGTTTCCCAAAAGTTACTTTGTTAGCGGTGTCACCTACCTATGTCTAGTCAACGACATTCGGTTTATCAGATCCCATAGTTCGACCCATCCTTTCATGTGTCAACAATCATCGGTAGCTACTTTACTATCTCTATGGTGATGCTGCATGGACAAGAAAAAAAGGGGCACAAGAGAAAGAAAAACAGAAAAGAAAAGGACATCCAAACAAACAACATTGGGATCGGAGAAAAAAGTTGTTCGGACGGTTATGTTTCCTTTTTCTTTCTCTCTTTTCTTATTTTTTCTTCTTATTTTTTTTTTCACGGCCTGCTTCGGGGAGGAAGTTGTGACGTCTTTTCTCTTCCTATCCCATTTTCCTCATCCTCTCATCATCACCTACCTCGTATCTTAGCTATCTTACACGAGTGTAATATAGACTTATGACTTCCTCACGGGAATTGGCTCTGTGTAAATTTGTATATCATGTAGGACCTCTTACTAGTATATTTCCACCTCAATGCTGCAATCGCACAATTTGCTCATGCACAGGTATATATTCAATATGTTTATATACAAAGGTCAAAAAGTCTACTATATACAATCAACCTCGAATCCCAGCCCATGTCACACAACACAACTAAAAACTCGGATACTGCTGCCCAAACATATCAAAAAGGGTATCAAAATTCGCTCCCTGAAGCAAATCAACCATGTTAAGATCCAAATTTGCCGGCGCCATCGTAGACCCGGAAAACCCACCGTCCAGAAACAGGCGGTTCTCCAGGTCTTGCGAGTTGGAAGGGGAAGTCTGTTGCATATTTGTGTATGAGGAGATGATAGGTTCCAGGTTTGTTGGGGTGGAGAGGATTGTAGTGTCGAGGGGGCCTTCGTGATTGTTGATGTTGGGTGGGACATGGGTGTCTGGCATTATTGCGAAGGGGTCGTTGGGGTTTAATGGTTCTTTTGCGTTGAGCTTTCGTTTTTTGGGTCGAGCGACGTTGTGGTTTTGTGTAGAGGGTGATTGGAGGGTTTCTGTGGTGGTGTCGTTGGTGGGTTTTCGGATATTTGATGATAATAATGTGAGTGCTTTATGGCAATGTCTGGCTGTTTCCCATTGAGCGGACATTATATGCAAAAACCTCAGACATTCGTTTAACTCTCTATAAACGAAGATGATTAGCCGGACACTCGATAGATCTGGTCTGGGGAGTGTCACTTACTGAGACCCTTTGGACAAGACATATTGCTTGAGTTGGCAGGCAAAAGCAAGAACAAGTCCCGACATCCATGCTGCAGACAAGAATCCTGGCCAGAATAGTGCTTGGCCTCCGTCAACTTGGGCCCCCAATGCAGTGAGAATGCCTCGAGCGGCACCAATGCATGTTTGCAACCCTGAGCAGAATTCAGCAGAAGATGGATTCAAAGACAGCGAAGGCCGGTTTATAAGGAGGATCATGTGTTGGTAGAGAATGGTGAAGAATGGTCCAAAGTCGAATGGCTTATTCAGAGTAGCAGCCGTTGCATTTCCCTCCAGCTTGTTAGGACTACCCTGTAGCTCCGGAGGTAGACCGTTCCACCACTTGTGGACATCAGTGACGAGGAAGAGAACAGAGCTTCGGCGAATGGACCGGACCATGATAGATTTGTGGAATAACTCCAGAGCTCGACCTGTGAGTTTCCCGGATTCAACATAGCTTGCAAGGGTAGCTTCCCTTTTGCGTTGTTCTTCTGTTCCCTGAGCGACGTTATCGTGTCGCTTTGGCTGGGTCTCTGTTGGCGGGGTCATTCCGCCCTCTATCACAGGAGTTTCTCCAGTAGAAGGCTCCCTAGATTGAGAGAATGCGTATGATCCAGTTTTGAGAACTTGAGCACTGTACGCTTGCGGGGTGTGAACTTCACAGGCCCCAGGAGTGCAGACGTCAATATCCGAATCCTGGATACCGAGGGGCAACCCCAATGCTTGACTCAGATACCGGTCAATGGCATAGGCGCACCAGAAAACCCTCTTTCTCAGTTGTCGATCATGCGAAGAAAGCTCTTTATAGCGAAATGGACAGCGATGAAAACCGCCATGAAGCATGGATCGGAGCGTGCAGCCGCCAAACGTCGATGCGGTTCGAAGCGACATTTTCGCCACCTGATACAGCTGAGCCGCTAAAAGAGCTTGGAGTGAAGGGACATCGTGCTTGAAAGACAGCGTAGCCAGCAAGGAATGCATGCTGCTGGGTGATTCAATCCGAGATTCTACCGGCAATTGGATGTCGGGACGAAGCAGACTAGCAAGATTGAACACGCACTGGAAGACTGTCGTCCAGCACGCATTGCGATGATTTGACGACGATTCCGGGTTGCTCTTATTCTGCGGTTCGCCGGAGTAAAGCAACTCCATTGCCTGGAGGAACGTTGGGCCGTGGAGAAAGGGAAACAGAGGATGCCAGATCTTGAAATACACCATCATGAACTCTTTGGCTATCTCAACGGGAGGAGCATGTCCCAACGCAGCTGCGACATCTGGGTCATACCCCCATCGACCAAGGGATTCTGAATCCCCGGTCATCGAGGGCGATGCTCTGGTGGAAGGCGCATGATGCTGTTTGTCCCGCGGGGAATCTTCGCTACCCACGATAGTGTCTTCTGGGTGGGGGAAGTCCTGACCAGACGACGATGGCCCATTCGATAACGGATTGAGGTTCTTGGAAAAAGCCTGGCGAACAGTGTTGATAAAAAAGACGCCGCTGGAACTGCCGACAAATTGACTCTCTTCGTTGGAATGGGCCGTCAGGGAACCGATCTCTGAGGCGCCCCGAATGAAATCTGATGACTCCATTCTGGCGGGAACATGGTGTCCACAGAACCAGTGCCGTAGAAATATATTCACCTCAATGAAGAGGTTCAACGATGAGGATTGATTGATTGAAGATGGATTCGAATCGAGTCAGACTTGGAGAAATTCTCCCGGCACAAAGTGGATTAGTCAGCGGGCCACAGGAGTGAATAACTTCAACAGTTCAGTTCGAGCCTTCTTTCTTGTTTATTTATGATTTTATTTCACGATACTGAATGGTCCTTTGGCTACAAAATTATGAAATCTATCTGATGAATCTCACCTCACCATCAAAATTCCATCACCATACGTCCATCATGCACCTTACCCGCTTCCATCAACGCCATCATCTCGTTGATGCCCTCCAGACGAAAGGTTCTCGGGTTGATTCGAGGCAGGATATTCTTCCGGAGTGAGAAGTCAATGCATCTCTGAATTGAAGCACGACCGGGTAGTTTGGCGCCAATTAGCCTATGAGTATGGTTAGTACTGTGCTTCATGAGAGCCGCTCAAGACGTACTGAAATGCGTTCGCGACTAACGCAAGGCCAGATATTGGAAGACTATCCGCATATACGCCTACGGCGATGAGTCTTCCCTCTGGTCGGAGGATTTTGAACGCCGTATCATACGCTGCCTCCGATCCCGATGTCACGACCGCAACATCTACGGGGTTTCCATGATTGCAGAGGGCAATTTGATGGTTCAGTTCTTCTGTGGAGAGAGACCGGGTGTTGATAATCTCGCTTGCTCCCCCTTCTTTGGCACAGGCTTGGAGCTGTTCATCTTCTACATCGAGGGCAATGACATGAGCCCCCAAGGCCTGCGCATACCGGGTAGCCAAACTCCCCAGGCCTCCTACGCCTACGATGGCAAGACTCTCACCCGGCTGCAGACAAGCTCGTTCCAACACATCCCACACGGTAATCCCTGAGCAGAACAGCGGCGCCAAAGAATTCGGTGACACCTTATCCAACTGTCCAGCGCGAGCAACCACCACCGCACCCTCCGGATCCACCAAGGAATACTCAGCAAAGTATCCGGGGCAGGTGAACCCTTGACTTTCATATCTTGGCAAAAATGAGAACCGAGTTTCTTGCAACCAAATCACGCCAGGCATACGTCGTGATACGGCGCAGCTCCGATCAAGTCTCCCTCTTGAAACCCATAACTGGCGGTTTCGGGACCGAGCTTGTCAACCACCGAGATTGCTTCGTGACCGATGATTTGGGGGAAGGACCCGATGGCCATGGACCCGCTGGTGACTTGTATATCCGAGTGACAGAGCGAAGCTGCCTTGACGCGCACTCGCATCTCTCGACCGGTGGGTTCTGGAATGGGCACATCTTCGATCTGTAAAGGCGTTCCTGCCTGCTTTTGGTAAGAACAGTTTGAAGATGAGATAGGGAGGGGCATACCTTGTGGCAAATGGCTGCCTTCATAGTGCCTTTGACTGTCATATTGGAAACTATACTTGATATCAAATGAATGATTCACAGCCATGTAAGGCTTCTTTATAGCTGTGTCGGTGTGGGGTTTGTTTAGCGGGCACATGATGCATAGTGTCGTAGTACAATCTAGAATTACGGGATCATTCGGAATGCTGCAAGATAATAGGGCTAGTATTCAATGAAATAAACATCCTATTAAGTACTTATTAAACAAAAGCTATACTATCAACAACGGCAGATATCGAGCAAAAGCAAAACCGTATACATACATCCTGTTGAACATAACATTGGGAAACAAAAAAAAAAAAAAAAAAAAAAAAAGCAAAAGGATTTCTCAGACTCAGTGGCCACAGATCAACTCTGGAGTGGCCTCATGAGTACTCACCGTACTCACAATTTTCAATTGATGGAGAGATTCATCCAGATTCAAAAATATCCTAGTCACAGCCTCATGGTCATTCTTCGCAGCCCATGATAATGGTGTATGGCCATCCACATCAACAGAGCGTGGATCCACATTCTGCTCCAGCAAAAGCTTGACCACCGTCTCATGGCCATTCTCGGCAGCCAGCGACAGTGGAGTTTGGCCATTATGACTCTTAAACTCTGGGTTTGCGTTCTTCTGGAGCAGGAGCTTGATGATGCCGCAGTGACCATTTTCTGCTGCCCGGCATAATGGGGTTCGGCCGTCCAAATCCACCGAGTCCGGGTCAATATTTTGGCCTAACAGAAGCTTGACTACTGCCTCGTGACCGTTCTCTGCTGCAAGGGACAGTGGGGTTTGTCCATCGCTGTCTTCTGGGTGTGGGTAGGCTCCGTGCTCCAGTAAACATTTCACGACGCCTGCATGGCCCTTGGCTGCAGCTCGTGCAATTGGTGTCCTGGTGCTGTGATCGTTGAGGCCGGCGTCTGCTCCGTATTCCAGGAGCAAACGGACGGTTCCTTCGTTTCCGCCGTGAGCAGCGAATTCGAGGGCTGTGCATAGCTGGAGCACTGTATCTGCGTCATCATAAGTAGCCCAAGTGTTAGGGCTTGCTTTGTGCTTGAGCAGTTGTGCTACGACATTTGTGTGTCCGTTCATAGCTGCTAATGACATGGCAGGCATTGGGAAGGCGTCCATGACGTATAATAAAGCAGGTAAGGGACGAGTCCCGCTGGCCTGGTGGGTGACATCGAATGGAGGGCAAAGTAGAGGGATCAACTCGTCGTGGCCATGCTCTGCAGCATAGGACAGTGGCGTCTTACCGCAATACCCAGACTCCGAAATGTGACCTCTTTCGAGTAGAGTTACTACTGCCTCCTTGAGTCCAAAGAACGCTGCCAGATGCATTGCCGACATCTTTGCTCCCTCTAAAAAAAATTGTGTGAAGTGTCGGCTGAGTTTGTAGGGCCGGTATGTCACCTCGCCATCGGAGACTGTCGCCCGTCCTTGGTAATACAGAAGGGCTTGATAGGAGGCGCAGCGCTTCGATCCGTTCTCAAGAAACTGGATGATTGATTCTCCTGCTGCGGAAGCTTCACGAGCATGATGTCCCCAGTTCTGCGCGGCATAGCTGTAAAAGGGATACTGTTGCAGCCGCGCCTTCAGTTTCTCCTTGGTATGAACCTGTCCGCTCTCAAAAGCATCAAACGAGAGATAGGTCACGCATTTGGAGACAATTTCCTGGTGGGCATCAGGGAAGAAGGCTGTCCAGGTTCTCTCGAGATATTCCTGTGTCGTGTAGTGGATCAGTCGAATGACGCCACTTTGTTCGTCAACAGTGACCAAGCCTGCGCAGACAGAAACCATATCTTCTACTTCTGGCATGTTCTCCATGTCAATTCCAGAATCGCCATTCTCGACAGCAAAGACATGCTGCAGTTCGAGGATGGTCATCTGTCTCCTGGAACAAGTAACCCATGACAGGACTTGCTTGGCCATATCTCTCTGGTCAGGTATCTGGCATTCTACCCGTTCCATGGCCTCGTCATAGGCAGAGTCATATACATCGGTTCTGTTTTGGAAACCCTCCAAGGCAGTGCGAATGGCTCGAGCAGACTTTTTCCCAACCAATGAATCCAGATAGAGTTGAGCAAGAAGGAACCTGGGGGGTAGATGTTAGATAATGAAAATAGAGATAAACAGCTAGCAAGAGACTTACATTCCATCAGCAGCCTTGATGATTTGAGCTATGATATCCTCTCGCAGCTTCTGATTGCGTTCCAGCGAAACGAATGATGGGAGGATTCCCATGTGACTCTGCAGGTATTTTTCCACGTCCTCTTCATTGGCACGAATCTCCAGCAACGGCTTTCCTTCAAACCGCCTGACAATGTTTGCGTTGGATCGTGATGTAGCGAGGAAACTCACTGCCGACTCAGCTTGAAGGCTGAATATTTCCTCGATTAGGTTTTCCTGTGCATCACCCGAAACCTGACATTCATCCAGTCCATCAACGACAACAAAGACCTTGGAGAATTGACTAGCGAGTGAATGCACAGCTCTGGAAATTTGATCAAACGACGGTCGCGTTCTCTTGGGCTTGTGCAGATCATACAGTGCCTTGACACTCTGCGGCATGCGCAAATAGGCATACGACAGCTGTCGCAAGAGACTGGCCATGAGATCTTCCACTTTCTGCTCGCTATGGCGTCGGAAGTTGCAGTATAGATAGACAGTGCAGATACCGTCGTCCTTGGTGAATTTCCGCTCCAGATGATCAATAACAACCGATGTCAGTGTAGTCTTACCAGCTCCTGGAGCTCCCTGGCAGAATAATGTCTGCTTCTCCCCGTCCACCCACTGCTGGAACTCGTCCGTGTCCAGCAGCCAATTTCCCGTGCCGCTTTGTCGTCGATTGAGAATGTCTGTTTGTTGGGCAGCATAGTCAACAGGAGTGATCCAATCTAGGATGTTTTGGCCGTGGTCCTGTTGCTCTTGACCCATGGTATTGACGATTCTCTCGATGTTACTGACTTGCTTTCCCTGTTGCAGTCGACTGTTTCCAATGTCCTGAACTAGTTTTCTGATTCTCTATTAGTATTGAATATAGCACGCATGAGATCGAAACATACCGCTGGTCACTGGTCAAAGCCACATTAAGCAGTGCCTTTCCACGCTGAATCTCGTTTATAAACCGTTCTACTTCCTTCGCAGTAAACGGCCATTTCCTCGACATGGGTGCTGTTTTAGCCCCCTTTTGAGGAGTAAGCCTTGTCCCGACGATGTTGAGAATCTTCCACAATTGATCCAGCGGACCGCCAGGGGACTCGAGGGCCTTTTTCTTTGCGATCCATGCTGTTCCTCGCTCTGCATCATCAATTTCGTCGATGATCTGCTGAAGAATGAACTCGCAGGAGCGGATCTCCTCGCGAAGACGCGTGCGATCCTTTTTCGCACCGGCAAGACTCTTGATAAACCCAATCACCTCTGATGACAATTTGATCAGAGCGATGACGGTGATGGTCGCACTGAGAGGGTCAGCCATTGTCTGCTGTATTTCTTTGTGCTCGTGTCAGGGGAGGTGAGGGAATGATCCAAGTAGAATATGGTGATAAAGAAAGGGGATTTCAATCCAGCCTTTTCGACCCCCTCTCCGGTCAATTATAGAACAGGAGGTCAAGGGCGCACATGTGTTGCCAATAAAATCTGTTGGGATATCTGATCTCTCATCTGCTCCTTTTCCTTAGCTATCACAAATACTGCACATGCTCTTGTCGGTCAATAAACCCCATAGTCAAGTCAATGATGGGCGAGCTCGTGGCCGATGCGATCCATATTATTTGTTTCAATATCCAACCTTTTATTCTTGATAAAAATATCCATTTCGCTGACCAGAATCAATCCCTGAATGCCCTCAAAAACATCCATCGCAACTGAATTCGCCTATTTCCACTTTCGGCGGAAACAGGTTTATTGATATGCATTGCTGCTGCATTGATCTTGACCGCCACTGAGAAGCGCCGACAGACCGTCCATGGTATGCATCGCGACTCCACAGCCTATCAATAGTAGATATGCAAATTAAGTCTCGCATCAAATAGCCTCAAAGGTTGTGCAAGCGATCGAAGGTTTGATTTCTATTATCCAAACTTTGTCCCAAAAAGAACTCACTATAAACATGCTGAGACCGTTTTCTACGCAACGTTCCGTACAACGTCGTCAATGGCTTTTGCCACATTATTTACGTTCTTATCGTTCACTGCGATTTACTGTTCAGTTTTCATCTCGTGAATAAAAAAAAACTTGCATCGACAACGAACTTACAGCCGGGCATGGAGATTCTCCCCGATTGAAGCATGTAGACATGGTGCCGATGTCGGATCGCCAGTACTTGGTTGACCGTCAACCCGGTGTAGGAGAACATGCCAATCTAACGCAATTAGCCGTCTTTCTTTCGCTCTTATTAGACGTAAGATGGTATCAGGCTCACCTGCGCGAGGATGTGCTCCCATGTTCCCGGCGTGCCTAGCCGTACCAGTTCGTCGTATAATGCCTGTCGCATCGCTTTGATTCTCCCACTCATATAATCCAGATCAAGTTGCCATTTATCTCTTAAATCTCTGGAGCTGAGGACAATCCGAACAATCTCAGATCCACCCCGGGGTGGTGTCGAATATTCACCACGAACCAAGTGACAAAGGGTTCCCAGCACGGCTTGTGGAATGCCCGATGAGCTTGCACTCGTCACCACATGTAGTGCTCCAGCACGTTGACCATAGAGACCAAAGTTCTTTGAGAAAGACTGCGCCACGCAGAACTCCAGCTGAGGACGATAGTTGAGGAAATACCGTACAGCCCATGCATCCTCCTCGACACTGCCGGATGCAAAGCCTTGATATGCGAGATCGAAGAACGGAATTAGGCCTTTCTTTTCACACAGGACTGCAAGGCTGGCCCACTCTTCTTTGCTGGGATCGGCGCCAGTAGGGTTATGAGCGCAAGCATGCAGAAGCACGACATCGCCTCTCTTCGCCTGTGTCGACAGCAACTGCGTGGTTCTTTCGTAGTCAAAACATTTCCCTTGAAAGTCATAGTAAGGATATGTCTGCTTCTCCACCCCTGCAAGTTCCCAGATGGAGTGATGATTTCCCCATGTTGGTTCGGGGATCCAGACACGGCCTGGTTTGAGAGTGCGAGAGAGAAATTCAGCGCCCAGTCGATTTGCTCCTGAGCCGGAGATGGTCTGGGTAGAGACAATCCGATCCTTGTCTGCTCGTTGTTGGCTTGAATTGGGTGTCTCTAGTCCAAACACAAGATCCCGTGCCAGGTTCAGGTACTCCACATCTCCTTGGATTGCGAGATACTCGTGGCGTGCAACGTTTTTGGACTGATACAGCCGCGTTTCTGCTTCTTCCACCACGTTCAAAGGCCACGGGGCTCCATCTTCTGTGCGATAGACTCCTATACCCAGGTTGACTTTGTCAGGGTAAGGGTCGTTAAGATATTCTGCATTCACTCCAAACGGTTCGTCAGCCGGAGGGATAGGAAGTGAGGCGAATCGAGAGTCCGACGATGCGAGAGCTGTCTTGACAGGAGTAGACTTTTGCGTGGCAACAAAAGTCTCCTGGATCTGCGATGGTGCCATAATGCGGACTGAGGCTGATGAAATTGTGCTGATTTGATTATATGCACGCAAAGTAATCGACCTCTTTTGCCCGCTGCCAGACCCGTGCCGTTATTTATGTATGTTCTTAAACGCACCATTGTAAGGTTACTGAATTACCGTGGGTATCCCCTGGGGTCTTGATGACGCCAGTCCAATGATAGTCAAATATAGGAAAATAGAGAGAGTAATAATTCACAAAAGATGGCAAATTGACTCCGCTCGTCGTTTAACGCCGGCTGTTGGCGTCGAGGCAAAATACCCGCTTCCAACCGTTGTGTGATGTGGGATTAAACGTGATAGATATCCTCCGACATGGGGTCAGGCTATTTGATAATGCAAGCCATAGATATCTTCGCTGACTGCATCTAAACCGGTTTTATTTTTGTGCTCGTGTTGGAATTAAAACACTTCGTGCTACGGCTGGAGGCGGATATTTTGAAATGGCCGGGTGTAAAAGTCTCGTGAACTCCGGATAGTGTCATCATCGTCGAGATAAGAGATTCAATTAATCTTATAAATCGAAAACACACAATATCTTCAATTCTAAGCCAGTTGCTCGATCTCAGCACATACGGCGTCCACCACATCCTGTGTATTGGCCGTGCCTCCCAAGTCGCGCGTCAAAATCCCATCTGCGCATACTTTTTCGACGCAATCCATGAATTTCTTTGCAGCTTCCTTCTCTCCAATCCAGGTAAGCATTTCGGCTGCGGACCAAAATGTAGCCACAGGGTTGGCCACTCCCTTGCCCGTGATGTCGAACGCGCTTCCGTGGACAGGCTCGAAGAGACTGGGGTTTTTTCTGGTGGGATCCAAATTGCTAGACGGGGCGACTCCAATCGACCCAGCGAGGGCAGCAGCCAGGTCTGACAGAATATCCATATGCAAATTCGTTCCCACGATAGTGTCCAGAGACTCTGGGTTTCTGACCATGCGGACGGTCATGGCGTCGACCAGCATCTTATCCCAAGTGATGTCGGGGAAATCCTTGGATACTTCGGCCGCGACATTGTCCCAGAGAACCATCCCATTTCGCATCGAGTTGCTCTTGGTGACCACCGTCAAAAGCTTGCGAGGTCTTGAGCGTGCCGTCTCAAACGCAAATCGCATGATCCGCTCAATGCCGACACGAGTAAACATCGCAACCTCCGTCGCAGCCTCCCAGGGTTGATCAATGTGGGACCGTCCACCCTGGCCAGAGTATTCTCCCTCGGAGTTTTCGCGTACAAGAACCCAGTCGATTCCTTTCGTGGCAGTGGTGAGTGGACACTTGGTGCCTGGAAAGGTACGGACTGGACGGACGTTGGCGTATAATTGTAGTGGTCCCCGGATTGCGAGCAAAAGACCCCAGAGACTTATATGATCAGGGACATCTTTGAGCAGTTAGATAACTTGTCTTTTCCCTATCCAAGCGATTGACATACCTGGAGCTCCCACTGCTCCAAACAAGCACGCTTGGAACTTGCGGAGGGTTTCTAAGCAGTCATCCGAGACATATTTGCCGTTTTCCTTGTAATACTGGGTTCCCCATGGGATATGGGTAAATTCGATACTGAACGTCCCTAGAGTCTTTGCCAGCTTCTCGACAGTTTGAATCGTTGCTGCAACGACCTCGGCGCCAATGCCATCGCCGGGGATGGATGCAATTCGGTATGTGGGTGTTGTTGCGGCCATTGTGAAATTCTTGATAATTCGATGGAGTCTTCAAGATAGTTGATGGATTTCATCCTCTTATAAACCGTCTGCATCATTGCATATCCATACTTGACCCCTCCGTCGATCGCACGCCTGAAGGTTCATCCTGATTTTTTTTCATGGTTCTCGACAAAGTTGAGAGCGTAAAGCTTGTCGTTGGACGCAGAGAAACTCATCGGCTCTACATATCGGCTGAACCTTCAACCGACCGGGAATCTGCCAGTGCCAGACGCTCTCTTCTGCAACCATCTTCACTAAACCATCTCCAAGATATCCGATTTATTATACAATATTATACGTCGCTTTTATATAGCCCGCTTGGTTCCGTGTACTGCTATAGTTACTTCCGGCGACAGCCTGCATGCAAGATGCCCCCCGCATTGAGGGAAAAGAAGCCATCTCGAATCACAATTGCCTGCAACGCATGTCGCTCTCGAAAGCAAAAGGTGAGATGATCCTAGTCTGGCCCTATCGGTGAATTTACGGCTGATGTCGCTTCCAATCTAGTGCAGTGGGGGAAGGTGACCATCCCCGCCTTGTGGCATTTCTATCTCAATCAAACCACGAGAATATCCAGCTGATTGAAAAAGACCGGTTTGCACACAGTGTCTTGAATCTCATCGGCCATGTGATTGGCCTGAGCAGTTGAAGCGGTTAGTTCAGGTTTGATTTCTCTAGCATGGATCTTTGCTCATTCTGTTTAGAGGTCCCGCAAAAGGCTATATCGAAGCCTTGGAGCATCGTCTACACGAAACTGAAAGCGTGTTGCTGAAACTGTTGTCACGAGTATCCGATGATCAGCTATCATCTACCATCTCGCCACCAAAAAGAACAAGTCGCAGCAATATAGATCTAGCATACCACCCCTTCTCACGCCTAGGCAAACAAGATGCAGGGTTCTGGAAGAAGTTCCCTCTCGACACACCTGAAAACATTCGGGAATGGCAGCGAGATTGTCTGGATAGTGAAGGGTCAGATTCAACCGGCCGTGAAATGAACCCGGCTGGTTCTGAATTCAGAAATTCTCCGAATCCACGGCACTTGGAAAATCCGTCCACCAAAAGACCCAGGTTGGAAAAAGATCGTGATGCACCTGGATCTGATTCTGAGCCAGTTTTGTCTTCCTCGATTCCTCAACCCGATTTGTATGCTCTGCCATTGCCATCGGAGCCCACGACTCATCTGAGTAACAGCTCCAGTTCGAATCCATTGGTATCAAGTAGAAAGGATATGTATCAACCAACCCATGTGGATACGGGAACTGGAGGGGCACGGGTTCCTCTTATGCTAGGGTCTTTGGATCGGACTGATCCAAAGCCCACCGAGAGCTTCATTTCCAGTGCATCCCAGGAACCCAGTTTCTGGAGTGAAGCTCCTCCTCTGCATTTCCAACAAAAGTTCCTCTGGTAGTGACTGTCAACCTAAACCACCAATTTTTCGCAACGACAGGGCATTGTCCCTTTGACACTACCGCTGCTTGTTGACATTGATATGACTGCAGGCACCAATCATTGCGGTCTCTCCAATCATCACCCTTCGCTTTTCCACTAAATAAAGTCTCTCAACACGGGCCTCGAGGTCCTTTTGTTAATTGTCTAAAACCTCCACATCTCAGGGTGCCCCACCCCCTCCCTGGATATGCTCCACTTCGCTATCATTCAAGCAAATGATGTAATGAGGGTGAGGCCATCTTGACCCTGAGTCTTCTGCTCTGGGCTATAAAACAATCCTAAGAGTTATATGATCAACGGCAAAGGCTATCAATATACAAGATTCAACTCGGACTTGTTTTCAAATGAATCTACAATGAAGCAGACTCGGATTTCTGTCGACTGTCCTGACAGCTGTCGCTACTCACTAAGGAGTAGGGATTAGCATGGGTTCCAAAAAGCCCCACTCCAGGGCCGTTATAGGAGGCCACGCAAATAGGAATAACTGTGTCGAATATTCGAAGGGTCTAGTGCTGTTAGTGTGTTGTTTGCTCTTAAAGTTGAATCCCAGGGGCTTCTCCAAAGTGTCCCACGCCAGAAATTGACCCTGTCTGAAACTCATAAGCAAGACATCCTGGAGATCAAGCGCTATGGCCATAAAAAAGGTACCACATCAACAAGTATTGTCAGATATTAGACGTCTAACAGTCATTAGGTCATTGTCGTCGGGGCTGGGCCATCAGGACTCCTCTTGGGGATTCTTCTGGCCAAACAAGGCATTCAAGTTAAATTGTTAGAAGCAACCTCTGAACTTGACAAACAACCTCGTGCTGCTCATTATGCACCACCTGCCGCGTACGAGCTGGAGCGCGCAGGGGTTCTGGATGACGTGAAAGCCCGTGGATTCTTGCCCAGGGACATGTCTTGGAGGAAGATCGACACGACCTTCATCGCCGGGTTGAACTTTGAAGATACACCGAAGGAATATCGTCCTTATCGGATGGTAGTGCTTCCATTGGATCGACTGGGAGAGGTTTTGTACGAGCATATCCAGCGACAGCCTACTGCTCAAGTGAAATGGTCGCACAAGGTTGTAAAGATCGGGCAGGATGGGGACACTGCTTGGGCGGAGGTCGAGACACCTTCGGGTCTGCAGAGGCATGAAGCAGACTACATCATCGGATGTGATGGGGCGAGTAGCACTGTCCGAAGGCAGCTATTTGGGCCAGAGTATCCTGGAGTCACTTTGAACACGCAACTTGTCGCGACAAATGTAGGGAATCTGCTCACTACTCGAGCCCTGTGCATTCACTAAACTAAAACCAGGTGTACTACGACTTCGACAAATACGGTTACTGGGATACCAACTTCATTGTTCATCCCAAGAATTTCTACATGGCAGCTCGACTTACAAAAGACGGTCTCTACAGGGTTACCTATGCTGATATTCCTGGGCTTAGTCGCGAGGAGTACATCAAACGACAGCCCATGAGGTACCAAGAGATTCTTCCCGGTAAACCCAAACCCGGCGACTATCGCATCACCAACATCGGTCCATACAAAATGCAGCAACGATGTGCGCCTAGCTTCCGAGTCGGTCGGGTTATCCTCGCTGCAGATGCGGCGCATCTATGCAATCCTTTGTCAGTGCAGCATGAGTTGATGATTTGGAAAAATGCTGACAGTATATTAGTGGTGGCCTAGGCCTTACGGGTGGTATAGTTGATGTCGGACATCTTTTCGACGCGCTGATGGAAATGCATCGGGGAACAGCCAATGATAGTATCCTGGATGAGTACAGTGATTCTCGCAAGAAGATTTGGGCCGAGATTATCGATCCCATGTCAAGAGAGAACTTTCGACGATTGCATGACCAGGACCCCGACAAGGCTCGGGAAAATGACGAATTCTTCAAGCTCTGCATCCAGGCCGAGACGGATAAGAAGCTCGCTAGGGATTTGATGACGGTGAGTGGTTCTTTTCTGTTGACATTTCATTGATGCTGACCCTTGTTGCGTTTTGTTAGGGCTTTGACGCTCTTAGACACGATGGGAGGCTACCACCTAAAGCACAAGATATCAAGTCACTTTTGTAATGTGGTAGTAGTCTATGAATAGGTATATAAGTTACTATATTACATCTATATCATCACTCATGCAATGACACCCTTTTCTCTCAAACTTTGAATCCTTTTATCACTCATCCCGGTCAAATCGCGCAGGACCTCCTCCGTATGCTCGCCAAGAAGAGGAGGAGGCCTTCTAATACTCGGTTCTGCATTGGAATACTTCACCGGGGGACTGATCGCCGGCATAGGACCACACGTCGGATGCTCGATTGTTTGAACCATACCGCGTGCTTGTACTAGACGGAGTAAGAAGATCAGATAAGTCAAATACTAACAAAAGCAATTCGGCCAATACTCACCATGCTCATGATTCATTGTCCCCTGCAGATCATTGACGGCAGCATAAGGCATTCCACATCCCTCGAAATGGTCCTGCCATTCCCTGGTGGTCCGCTTGCGCGTCTCAGCCTCGATAAGAGGCTCGAGTTCGTCTCGATTCTTCACTCGATCGTTGTTACTGGCGAATTTAGCATCTGTTTTCCATTCGGGTTTGTCTAGTTTGTCGCAAAGGATTCCGAAGAGGCGATCGTTGGCGCCTCCGATGAAGATATCGCCGTCGGCGGTTTTGAAACCTTGGTAGGGTACGACGGAGGCTGTCGTATTCATCAGTCAGTCTTCTTCCTTGGTTTTGAGATATCTGCATAACCATACGATGCGCCGTCCCCCATCGCCCAGAATCACCCTTCCCACTTATCAATGCCGAAGTACCCATATTCGACAACGTGGCGACCTGGCAATCACTCAAGCAGACATCAAGATGCTGGCCCTCCCCCGTCGTCGCCCGAGCCAACAAAGCAGCCATGATGGAATTACACGCATAAAGCCCCGTCGTGAGATCAGTCACTGCGACTCCAACCTTGACCGGCTCTCCACCCCGTGGCCCTGTCAATCCCATTAGCCCAAATTCGGCCGATACCATCACGTCGAATCCCGGTCTGTTGCTGTATGGGCCTGTCTGGCCGTAGCCGGTGATGCTGGTGTAGATTAATCGGGGGTTAATCGCGCTCATGGTCTCATAGTCTAGTTTATACTTTCTGAGTGAGTTGGGGAGATAGTTCTCCACGAGCACGTCGCATTCTTTGGCTAGTTGGTGAAGGATCTCGATGCCTTCTGGGTGGGCGAATGAGAGGCCTAAAGAGCGTTTATTCCGGTTAACCTTTACTCAGTTAGTGTTCTTTCTTATTGTGGAATAAGGGCTAACATACAGAGAGATAGTATGCACTTTCACCATTGCCCTCTTTACCATCTTGATACGGTGCAAACGGCGGACCCCATGCTCGTGTATCGTCACCTCGAACAGGATGTTCGATTTTGATAATATCCGCACTATCAAGTCAGCTCATCTGATGCCAAAATAACATGGATAATAATCAAACATACCCCAAATCACCCAATATTTGTGTACAGTATGGCTATATCAAGTATTAGCAACATGCAATTATTCGTCAAAACAGAAAAGAGAAACACAGAAAACAAACCCCAGCCAGAACCCGACTCATATCCAATACTTTAACACCAGCCAATGGCAGCTTTTTCTTATCCGCGGTTTGAGCACGACTGGCTAGTCCTCGGATTGTGATGCTTGTGCTGGCATTGTATCGCGATGTTGTTCTCCCGAGTAGTGAGAGGGGTATGAAAGGGAGACGATTCATAATTATCGAATTGGATGGAAATCGGGAATATAGCATTTCTTTCCCTGTCTCTTTCTTTTAACAATTAGTAAAAGTAAGAGTGAGAAATCATTGATGATGTATCATGTGTCCCCTGTATGATCTCCATCGGAGGATGCAACTGCCGAAGCCCCACGAGTGAAGCCCCACGGAGAAGAAACCCACTTGTTCATCCGAAGTTGGCGGCGATGATCTTTCACATCCCAGAATCGAGAATTCGAGATGGATTAAATCGAATTGTCGAGTTTGATCGGAGTTATTGAGCACCAGTCATTAAATAGTGCATTATCTCTGGCTGTATTGGTTTGTGGACATTGCATTGCCGAATCCACTCTACTAGTTATAGATATTGAACATAAACAATCTAATTCATCTCTATAAATATTCTAAATTACAGCATGGGCTTAAGGTCGTCAGCAACCTTGAAAGGAGCAGCAGTCTTGCTGCGGATCTCCTCCACCGAGACGCCCTCGGCGTGCTCAGCCAGAGTCAGACCCTCGGTAGGGCTGACTTCGAACACGGCCAAGTCGGTGATGATCTTCCACACACAGCGGGGGCCGGTGAGGGGGAATGTGCACTCGGGCAAGATCTTGGGGTTGCCCTTCTTGTCGGTGTGTTCCTGAATATAAAAGTTAGAATGAAATTCTGGAATACAGGACTCGGAAATACGTACCATGGTCACAACAACCTTGGTCTTGCTGGGGTTGGCAACCAAGTCCATGGCGCCACCAATACCCTTGACCTTACCGGGAAGCATGAAGTTGGCGAGATCTGGATTGGTCAGTATATGAATATATGAATAGGATATATCAGGCTGAACATACCTCCGTACTGGCTGACCTGCAGAGCACCGAGCATGGTGAGATCAATAAGACCAGCGCGAATCATACCGAAACTCTCCTGGGATCCAAACACGGAAGCACCACGGCCAAGAGCAACAGTCTCCTTTCCGGGGTTGATCAGGTCAGGGTCCTCCTCACCAGGCTGGGGGTAGCCACCCAAGCCCAAGATACCGTTCTCGGCCTGGAGGACAACCTCAACACCTTCGGGAAGGAAAGAGGGAGCGATCAAAGGCATTCCGATACCGAGGTTGACATACATTCCGTCCTTGAATTCCTTGGCAGCACGCTTGATGATACGCTCACGGCCTAGATAATTAATTAGTATTCCGGCTGGATTAAAGAGAGTATGTGACGTACCACCACCCTGGACCATTTCACTGGGGTCCTTGGCGAAGGTGAGCTTCTCAATCTGCTTGGTTCCGGTACTCTGGATGATCTTGTTGACGTAGATACCCTGCAAGTGAATGTCCTCGGGAGCAATCTCGCCGACATCGACAATGTGGTCGGCCTCAACGAGAGTAACCTTGGCGTTCTTTGCCATGGACTCGTTGAAGTTGTTCATTGCCTTGCGGAACTGACAGTTACCGAGCTTGTCTGCCTTGTGGACCTTAACCAGAGCGTAATCACCAAAGATAGCCTCTTCCAGGAGGTATCCCTTGCCGTTGAATTCACGAGTTTCCTTGGGCTTGGACTTTTCAGCCACAGAGCCATCCTTGTTGTATCGTACGGGGAGTTCACCAGTTTGCACTAACTATCGGTCAGCATATCATACTTCCAAATTATTCCAGGCGAGACTAACCAATTGTTCCATAAGCCGCGGGAGTGTAGAAAGCAGGGACACCTGCTGCACCGGCAGCACACTTTTCAGCAATGCTGCCCTGGGGGGTAAGTTCCAAAGCGAGGTCGCCACTGAGATACATTTTCTCAAAGACCTTGTTTTCACCGATAAACGAGGCGATCATCTTACTGATCTGCTTGGTCTCGAGCAGCTGGCCCAGACCGGCACCAGGCATGCCCGCATTGTTGGAGACGACGGTCAGGTCCTTGATGTCGGGGCGATCGCGCACAGCGTCAATCAAGGTGTTGGGGACACCGGAGAAACCGAAACCTCCCACAAGGACGGTGGAGGAGCCCTTCATGTCCTTGACGGCTTCCTTGGCCGAGTCGCATACTTTATCGATAGCTCGTCTCGAAGTGGTGACGGAGAAAGTCCGCCGCCAGATGGGGCGGAACACCGCAGGGACAGGCCTCGACATGATGCCTGTCTTTGATCAATTGGTTAGATGGGGAAGAGAAAGAGAGAGAAAAAGAGGAGAAGAAGAAAAGATTAAAAGAAAGGAAATAACCTACCCCGTGACCCCCCGCATCCTGAAGCTCAGCCGTGGAGGACGATAATATCGGCTAGGGAGAAATCAGAAAAGAAGCCGATCAAAAGCACTTATCCGGTTGTCTCTCCACAAACGCTTTGCCGCCATCCGAAGCCGACCTGGTGGTGTAGGAAAAGTGTTCATCCGTATGTGGCAATTGACGTTGGTATTGGGATAGAAATGAAGGCTAGATTGCCTGTTTAGTGGTTCTGCAGATATCAGTTGCAGGACAATGCAAATTGAAGAGAAAAAAAGAGAAAAGAGGGAAAATTGGACTGCGTATATGATACACTATCAAGCGGTATTCAGTACCGTAATTTACCTTCCGACCGGGATGTTCTTCGGCAAAGAATAAGTCGTATATGGCTTCATGCTTCGGATTACTGTTGATATTCTTGATTCTGATGTTATTATTCTTAACCTGAATCGAGAAAATTGAATGAATAATAGATATGATATGCGACAATATGGAGATTAGTGGGGATCAGATCACCCCGCATAGTTCACTGTAGGTAGACTTAGTAGTGAGATATACCTCCATATACACCTACAAGATACTATTACAGAATGAAACAAATTATACTATAACGTAGTATATTAAAAAGACACAATTGACCTGTCACATAGTACAGCAATAAAGGATAATAACAGAGTTATCACATAGGATTGAGTATTGGCATCGAGACAGACCCATGATCTCAACGTGGGGCTTCTATAGCTTCATGCCCCACTGCATCTAAATCAAGGCATGGTAGCTGTCTGCTGGAGCTCACCCCTCGAAATAACATTCACTCACCATCACCCCTCTAACATCACATTACCATGTTGAGAAGAACTGCTCGAGAAGTCTTTCAGAAATCGCCACACGATGTGGTCATCCTCTCCTCCGTCCGCAGTCCTATCGCAAGGGCCTTCAAGGGCGGCTTCAAAGACTCCTACCCAGAGGAGATCCTGATGCCAGTTCGTCCTTCACAGTATAAATCTATTTGAATATATCTAACAGTCAGGTCATGCAATCTGCCGTTTCCAGAGCCAATATCCAACCCGACCAAGTCAACGATGCCTTGATCGGCAACGTCCTCGCTGAGCTGGGATTCGCCAAAACAGGGCGTATGGCCCTCAACGCGGCTGGTTTTCCCAATTCTACCACTTTTCACACCATTAATCGACAATGTTCGAGTAGTTTGCAGGCTATTACTCATATTGCTCATTCTATTCTCGTTGGTCAGATTGATGTTGGTCTTGCGGGTGGTGTTGAGAGTATGACTCGTAACTACGCTACTCGAGGGATTCCTGTGGATGTCTCGCCAGTTCTCAAGGGCTCGTCTGTTAAGGATGCGAGGGACTGTATTGAACCCATGTTGAGGACTTCGGAGAATGTTGCGCAGCGGTATGCAGTTAGTCGGGAGGAACAGGATGAATATGCAGCTGAGAGTCAGCGACGGGCTGGAGAGGCGCAGAAATCCGGTCGATTCGATGAGGAAATTGTCCCCATTGAGGCGCGATGGGTGGATGGCCAGAGCAAGGAGGTGGCCACAAGACTGGTGGCAAAGGATGAAGGCGTTCGTCATGGAGTGACAGTGGAGAAACTGTCGTCTCTGAAGCCGGTCCTAGAGGACGGAGCCAGTACGGCTGGAAACTCGTATGTCCACTCAATTATCCTTTCTAGACAGCATCACTGATATACGATATAGGTCCCAAATATCCGACGGTGCTTCTACTACAATCCTCGCCCGCCGATCCTGGGCAGAAGCCCATGGTTTGAAACCGATTGCCCGATTCGCAGGTACACAAGTGAAAGGATGCGCCCCGGATGAAATGGGAATTGCCCCTATCGACGCCATCAAAGAACTATACAAATACTGCGAGGTCCAGAAGAGCGATATAGACATCTTCGAGCTGAATGAAGCATTTGCTAGTCAGACACTCTACTGCATCCGCGAACTGGGATTAGATCTGGACAAGGTCAATCCCAATGGAGGAGCGATCGCCCTGGGCCATCCTGTTGGTGCGACTGGGGCGAGACAGACGGCGACATTGCTGGCTGAATTGAAGAGACAGGATAGGGAAATGGGAATTGTGAGCATGTGTGCTAGGTGAGTGTTTTCTTTCTGGTTGTTTTGATGTTTTTGTACTGACTTGGATAGTACTGGAATGGGGATGGCTTCGTTGTTCATTCGGGAGTAATCTAGAGTCTCTTAACTGCTATCCATAGATACAATAACCATCAATTCACCTCGTATAATATCAATTTATCCAACATGAGTCTCATATCATCTCCATAAACTTACTTCTCCTTATTCTCTTCTTCTTGTCTTCCACATCGACCCCACAGATGAGTTCATGTGGGGTTGGATTTCTCCATGCATTCATCAAACCACTGGGGAATACCGAGTATTAGAATTAATATCACTGGAGGATTCTATTTCAAAGCAATGCCAGATACAGAATCTCTTTCATCTAATTGAGAAAATGTCATTGTTCATCCAACTGGCTCGTCGATCGGCCACTCTGCCTCGACTCCGCATCTCCAACTCCATCTCCAAACGCTCCATCGGCTCTGTCAGCGCAATTGACTCGAGCATCTTTCGCACTCTATTTGGAACAGAGGAAATTCGCAAAGTAAATAATATATACCCAATTCCAAACACAGAATACTAACGAATATGACAACAGGTCTTCGACGATGAAGCATACATCAACCGCTGCGTGGACGCCGAAGCCGCCCTCGCCCGAGCTCAATCCCAATGCAACGTAATCCCCTCCAAGATCGGTCCATTAGTGACACAAAAAGTGCGTGAATCGCAACTCGACTTCGACAGACTGCGACACGAGACTGAAATCGTAGGATACCCCATCCTTCCGCTGGTACGGCAGTTGTCGGCGATATGCGGGGACGAGGCAGGGAAGTATGTACATTGGGGTGCCACGACGCAGGATATTATGGATTTAGCGAGTGTCTTGCAGATGAAGGAGGGGTTGGTGATAGTTGAGCGGTTGCTGAAGGATATTATTGCCACTCTGCGTGGGTTGTCTGAGAAGTATAGAGATACGCCCATGGCGGGTCGGACGCATCTTCAACACGCCCTACCGGTTACGTTTGGATACAAGTGCGCCGTCTGGTTATCTGGGTTCCAGCGACATCTGGAACGACTGGAGCAGCTCAAGACCCGGACGTTGTTGGTGCAGTTTGGCGGCGCCGCAGGGTCCCTTGCGTCTCTGGGCTCTGGGGACGACGGGCTCCGCGTCCGAAAAGCCCTCGCAGACGATCTCGGCCTCACTGACCCCCAATCACCTGGCACGTCGCCAGGGACGGAGTCGCTGAGATCGCCAACTTCCTTGCCCTCATGGGCGGATCAATGGGCAAGTTAGCTCTAGACATAATCATCATGTCATCCAACGAGCTGGGCGAGGTATCCGAGCCCTTCGTGCCACACCGCGGTGCCTCATCAACTATGCCCCAGAAACGCAACCCCATCTCCAGCGAGGTGATTCTGGCCGCGTCCAAGATCCTCCGGTCAAATGCTGGTCTGGTTCTCGATGGGATGGTGGCTGATTTCGAGCGCGCCTCTGGGCCCTGGCATCTCGAGTGGGTTGCTGTGCCGGAGAGCTTTGTAATTGCCGTTGGGGCACTGTCACAAACGCACTTTGCACTGGCTGGATTGTCTGTTCATCGGAAGCAGATGTTGGATAATTTGCATTCGACTCGGGGGTTGATCGTGGCTGAGGCGGTTATGATGGGGCTGGCTCCTCAGGTGGGAAGACAGAAGGCGCATGATATCGTCTACGAGGCTTGTCGGGAGAGTATTGAGAAGGATCGGACGCTGCTTGATTGTCTGCTGGGCAAAGATGAGGTGGTGGCTAAGATGAGTCGGGAGCGGTTGGCTAACTTGTGTGATCCGGTGAATTACTTGGGAGCGTCTATGCGGATGGTCGATGATGTTTTGGCTGTGGATTAATCTAGAACGAGCGTGTTTATTTAATTTAGATGGTAGTCTGTATTCTTCACTCCAGAAAGTCATTTATTAATGTCCTTGAATCAAAAGTACTGATAACCAACTAGTAGTAGGTACATCTTGAAATCAGAGCTCCCACGTAGACTTGTAGATCTCAGACTAGAAGGCGAATAACTTAGGCTTCAGACTGACGATGTATGGCGCTTCTCCACATCCACATAACTGGCCCCGCATAATACGATCAAAGGTTGCAGTGGGTCGAAATCGGACAGATGCTCAACAGCTCTCCATATGGGTCCTATGGGAGATGTTGAGAATTCAAATAAAGCCTACTCCATATGCAGTCTTGAAGGCTTCGTACAGAGTTACTTTTCAGTTAACTCAACACATTACATAGATTCACAATGCCTGCACCACCCATCAAGGAGAGAACTCCTATCAAGGACCTGCAAAAGGTCTTCCACTATACCGATACCATGACTCGGAAGCCGACTCGCGACAATGATCCGTACGAATACCTTCCTGGTTTTGGTAATCGCCACCAATCCGAAGTCATTCCGGGTACACTCCCGGCAGGACAGAACAATCCTCAGGAACCTAGATTCGGCCTATACACAGAGGGTCTTACCTATTCTGCCTTTGCTGCGCCGCGTCATGCCAATTTTAGTACATATATGTACAGAGTCAGACCGGCAGCTGCTCACAGTATGTTTCGCGTGAGTCTGTTGAAGAAGATGTGAACTGACGGCCGATTCTATGACAGATGGCTACAGAACCAACATTGAACACAAAGCAGATGTTGAAAACTGTTTCCTAAGCCTCAACCCCAAAGTCGCGACTTTGGCTGAACAGGCAGAATGGTCTCCGTTCCCTTTACCTAAAGAGGACGAGCGAATCGACTTTGTGGATGGTCTTCATACCTTGGGTGGAAGTGGTGATCCTAACCTGCGAGAAGGTATTGCTCTGTATGTCTTCATGATCAATGCAGACATGGACCACCGCGCGTTCTGTAACACGGATGGAGACTTTCTCATTGTGGCACAACTGGGAAATATTGACATCCAGACCGAGCTGGGTAAGCTGTTCTTGCAGCCCGGAGAGATCTGCGTGATTCCTCGTGGTATTCGCTTCGCTATTCATCTGGGACCCAGCCACGATGTCGCTCGTGGGTATATCACAGAAGTCTGGGGCTCCAGATGGGAGCTGCCTGATCTGGGGCCAATTGGTGGTCACGGACTGGCTAACCCTCGCGATTTCTTACATCCTGTCGCTCATATTGACGAGAGGCTTCATGAAGACTGGTTGATTGTCAACAAAGCAAACGGCGCTTATAATGCGATTGAGCAAGATCACAGCCCCTTCGACCTGGTTGCATGGCATGGGAACGTCGTGCCCTACAAGGTTCGTGAACTATCGGAAAAAAAAAAAAAAAAAAAAGCCAACGAAGCTAATGAACAATTCTGGCAGTACGACTTGACCAAATTCTCTTCTCAAAATGCGACTTCAATCGACCATACCGACCCATCGGTGAACTGTGTGTTGACAGCTCCCTCGAGAGACCCGGTCACCCCACTGGCCGACTTTCTGTGGTTTGGACCGCGCTGGGATGTGGCATCTAACACCTTTCGCCTTCCGTACTTCCATCGCAATTCGGCCACTGAGTTTTTGGCTTCTCTCTATGGCAATGGATTAGGAAGATCTGATGATTTCTTACCTGGAGGAGGTAGTGTAGAGATCAGTCATACACCACATGGCAACTTCAGCGATGCCTATGTGTACGAGATGAGGAATCAGGTGAATGAACCTCGCAAGATCCTTGAGAGTAAGCCATACATCTGGTCCATCCTGTCTTTTGAAATAGTTCATTGACCCAGCAGATCAAATGACAATCATGGTGGAGAGCAGTCGGTCGTTCCTCTTCACAGAATATGCCCGCAGTGGATGTGGAACATTTAAAGACCAGGGAACTGACCCTAAAGTCTGGGATAATCTTCCGGTAAATTCGGTTATCTGACTGTGAAAGGAAATATGCTGATATATCCTCTTGCAGGACAAGTTCTCGTCGTATCCCAACATTGAGGAGATCCTTCAAAAGGTCAAAGCGGACAAGGAAGCCCGCAGACAACGCCTGGAGGCATATTATGACGACGAGTTGCTAGCGGGCCTGGCGCTTCAAAAGCCTTAGAGACCTGAGCCGTCGTCAAGGTTCAGAAACTGCATTGAAGGATTCACAAAGCGAAATGATTTTATTTGACAGACTGAAATGGCCGGGAAGTGAGGCCTCGACAAATGCCGATGGTTGGGTCGTACCAAGACGCCGTGATCGATCGACAAGAATGAACCTGGCTTTGACTCGAGCCGAGTGAATTGAGCGTTAGATAATAATTACCATATGGAGAAAATGATGCATCCTGCGTATCGTGCTCTCATATGATTTGGCAGAAAACAGACAATGGCTTGGGCCCTTTGCGTTGCCCCTCGTGGTGATGCAGAGAAACGTCGTTATTTTCCCCGTGGGGAGAAATGCCGCGTTCTGCATCAACTGTCGATGTTGTTTTCGGTGGAGCACCTCCCGAGGGCTTGAGATCAAATATGAGAGTGAAGCAGCTCGTAACGAATAATCAGAGTAGTTTTATGAATTTCAGGTCGAAAACAGCCAGTGATTTGTAGAGAATTACTAAGCATGGTTAACTCCGACTTAACCCCATGTAATTAGATGTAAGGTAATGTACATACTGTATATTACAGAATAATAAGGCGTTAATAGTTCGATACACTCAGTAATACACTTACATAACAATTACCGACAGCTCTCCCCAAAAAGTCGCTTCCCCTCTTCTCCATCTTGTCGCTTTTCTCCCCGGTCTCTTTCTCTCTATTCCGTCATCTCGATCGTTTTCGTTGGAGACTTTTTGAAATAATGCATCGTGCTCTGTAATGAACCCTACATTTGGCCCCGTTCTCTCGCAGAATTGCGAGCGTCGTCATGGTTTTGAGAAAGTGTACCATCTGTGACCGTCGGTTCAAGAAAACAGAGCATTTCAAACGTCACGAGCGGTCGCGTCAGTTAATTTCTCTTCGCAAGCTTCTAAATGCCATCTAACAGAATTATTAGATACAAATGAGCGGCCCTACGAGTGCAATGTCTGTCATAAACGGTTTTCCCGAAGGTGTGTTTTATATACGCGATTGGATATTGCATGCTTCAAACTTGCGCTTTGCATGTGAAGCCAGAAAAAAAAAAGCAGTCGTCTAATCTGTACATCCAGTGATGTCCTGAGTCGCCATGCTAAGGGCCATAATAACCAAACCCCTACCGCGACCAACGGGTCTTCGAAGAATAAACAGCCATCCGTATCATCCGATCAAGGTCACATTCGACGACCCTCGACGCTCCCCGGCGATACCCCAGCTGCTCTCGATGATGGCCAACGTCTACTTCCAAGTATAGGCATAGAAAATGTCCATCCAATGCAACCCATGCCGGTGACACCACGAGATATGTCTCTCTCCACAGCTGCAGGCATCCCGCCGTCTTCCTTGGATTTCCTAGCCAACATCTCCGCGCACCATGCACGCACACCAACAGACATGAATCCAATGATGATGGATGATCAACAGGCCTATTTTGGGTGGAATGAGGTGGCTCAAGCCGATCAGAATACCGGCAGAGGGGTCATGTTTGATACTCCCATGCCAAATGATATGCTGCAAATGTGGCTAGAACCCCGCGGGGACTCTGTCTCTCATAATGGTTCATTGGATATCATGCAAGATCCCAACTTTGGCCTAGTCGGGGAAAATCTTGGGATATCTCCAGAAAGGGAAGATAAACACTCGGTTGACAACGCCAAATCCGGGGGACCTATCCCTAATGAGCGATTTGCCAAAGTGCAGCGCTATTGGGTTGCTCCTGCTAGCAATACCGGCCGCCTCATGAACAGCTTATGGCGAGACATGGCTTGCAGTAATGTTGATAACATTTTCACATTACCCTCGGTGCATCAATTCAATATCCAGTCTGGCTCACTCGAGGGATCACGATATGGCCTGGATGAGGAGTGCAAGCGAAATCTCCAAGCAGCATTTTGTCAACTTCAAGTTGCTAACCCACAATTACAAAATAATGCTTTCTCTCCAGTTACAAGTGGCGGCCCTGTGCCGGGGTCTTTCCCAAACTTCCCCCAGCCGAGATCTTAGACATGGCACTTGATTTGTACTTTCGCAACTTCCATCCCCTTGTGTCGATTGTGCATCTTCCTACTTTCTCCGCGAAAAAGACACGCCTTCCAATGCTCTATGTCATGTGTCTCATTGGAATGATGATGCTAGAAACAAAGGGAACGACAAACTTTGTTTTCATGAACTTTTCCGTAAGTTATGCCTGGAAGATCTTGGTTTCTAGGCTGGTATCGGTGCTCAGTACTAATTCTCTCGATTAGTTTGTACTTGAAAAAGTGACAGCACAACTGGCAAGATGCTCCGTTGGTGTTGAGGATTCCTTGGGCACTATGTGTACCTTTGCGACAACATTTCTGTTCCTCAATCTTGCTGCAATGACCGGGGTATGACCTACCTCCCAAATATCAAGATTCATACTGATTATCGTGCAGGATAAAGGTCATCTGGAAAAATGTCAGATGTTATATGTAAATCTTATTTCTGTAAGTTGCTGAAAGATTTTATTTTGTCCTCGGGACTGACGAATTCCATAGATTGCACAACGGCATGGACTTTTTGCAGCAACTGAAGGCCAAATACTTGATATGAGCCTTTTTGAAGCGGTCCCTGACATAGAAATGAGATGGAAAGCATGGAGCAAGATAGAATCTGCCAAGAGGTACGCCATTCTATAATACCTACTTAATAAGAGACGCATTCTGACCATGGATGCTAGGCTGATAACGGGCCTCTTACTACTTGACTCGTGGTATTCATCTTTCTTATCCACGAGTCCCATTGTCGTGCCCGATTCCATACAACTTATTCTCCCATGCAGCGAAGCTCTATTCCGAGCCGACTGCTCAATGCGATGGATGCAGCTGATTCGCAGTGGAAAGCGGATTTTGATGCCCACTGTTGTCGCCCCATCTGAAAATACCCCTATTCCACCATTGGACTTCCCTGCTGATGATTTTTGCATACACGGAGTACTGGCAATGGTTCAGCTTCGACTCTCTGAAGCATATCATCGTCTTCTTTCCAATCGTGCAAGTTTTCCGTTTGCTCCCTGTCACACTTATGCGATGGATGGTCGTGCGAGGTGTCTGCCATCTCTACAAGTACAGATTATTAGCCAGTATGGCGAATCCCTGGAACGATTAAACCCCAATGCAGTCGTGATGTGGCATAACATGTGCATGATGCTCACAGCAGATATTCAAATCTTCAATTTTGCCGCAGGACGGGCGGGTCCAAATCCTGCCCGCAAAGCTCTCCATGATATTTCTTCATGGTCACAAACACCCGCAGCTCGGAGGGCTTGCTTGCATGCAGCTCACATATACAGAGCTATGATCGATCGCAAAACCTCAGATAATACCATGTTCCATTCGGTGTTTTCGCTCTTTTCCGCTGCCCTCGTGCTGGGGCTGTACACATTCATGGTACCCAACTCCACCGAGCCGCACATTGGAGGCCCTTCAATCGAATTGCTGGATGATATCGACTGGACGGAAGTGGGGACGGAAGGTTTTACCAATTTTATGGAGCCTCGAGGCAGTCATGCATTCACGCCTACTGGTAACCCAGCTGTCAACTTCATCAGGAACGGTGGGACAGTATACCTTCGAGGTGTTCCCTTCCAGGGGGATACCAGTCTGCGCGGCGCATTATCCTGGATTATGCAAGTCTTCTGAAAGATGCCGGCAAGTGGAGTGTGCGAAAGTACTCATATGTGCTTCACATTATGAGTGACGTGCTCATGGATGTGGAGTGAATGTCTTCTCAAGCCACCGAAAAGAGAGAAAGAAAAAAGAATCTGCGCAGGACGCTTGGAAATATGCGACTTCGATTGCGGTTTGCATCATAGAGCACCACTGGATGGTGTCTGGTCTGGCAGAATGGCTTGGATGGACGGAAGGACTTTCGCCTCGGGACTGGTTCCTTTGACGTTCAACACTCGGGAACCTGGAAAGCTGAATAGGGCTTTGACCCAAATATTCTGGAAATGTGATTTCAAACAGGTACATTTACAATGATCTTGTGTCTCACATTTCAGTCTGGCTACTCAACACGAGGCTCTGTCATTTGAGGACTAGATATGGCCCGTGATGCTTCGACCAGGCTTATCATGATTTGTGATATTCAACCCTTTCTATGGCGATGGTAAACATTAGGGGATGCTTGGAGTGGCATGAGATGCACATAATGAAGCTTAGTAAGATACCCAGCTCTTTGTCGTGGGCAATTGTATACTATTATTGATATTATCTAATACCCCATACAACTCTTGTGTTCTCCATGTGCTCATCAAAATCCAATCATTTACACTATTTTCTCATGGTCAAGTTTGATGCTAAATGTACAAATTGTCTTTAAATGACACAATTTCTCTGGTGTCACACATAGGGCATGAAGAATCAACTGCACTTGCTGACACTCATGCAAATATTTTCTTTTGCTCCCACAACAACCAACTGGTCTCATATATATAAACATATTCATTAAAGGCTTGCACTTTCAACACGACGGTGAAGTTTCTCCAAGTCCGCCTCGGAAGCATGCACACTTAGAAGATACTCCCGATCTTCAGAGAGATATGTCTCTCCCTGAGGATCTCCCGCAAGAGCCAACCTCCCCAATCCACAATAATCTTTTCCATACCACAATGGCTCCCCATTATCCCTATCCTCCACCTGGAAAGTCTTCCACGAAGTCAAGTTCTCCTGAGGATTCTCCCTCAAATGCTTATTGATACAAACCCCATTGCAAAGTGCATCAGGAAAATGCATCACATCATTCAACACCATCGTCCCCGTCCTCTCATCCTCCGGCGCCCGGCGAACCTGCAATTGCACAGTCCCAACGCCCAGCACGCGCATGTGTCCAATTTTCCCCGGCGCCCGACGGTATGAGGTGAAGGCGGCGCGGTTTTTGGCGTAGTGCACGTTGCCGCCGACGAGCATCCAGTCCCAGCATCGTCGGTGGGAGCGGGGTGGGCTTTCGCGTTTCTGTTCTTTCTGGTGTTTCTGTTTGAGGTGTTTTTGCTTGTGCTGTTTTTTGTGTTGTTTGATGTCGCGGTGGTGGTCGCCAATTTCGCCCATTTTCTTGGCTTTTTTTTGTATCTGGAATGAGAACCGGGAAGTATGTTAGTCTGGTTATAGATAGAAGGAGTCCATCTGCGTTCAAAGTCGTACTAACCTCGGTCTGGTGTTCCGGTGTTCAATGACGTTGAAGGGATGTATGTAGAAGTTGCGGTGTTCTAGCAGTGGCAAGCCGCGAGACTGAGTCAACTCAATTTCAAATCTTAAAGGATGTGACAGATAATATTGTGGGAAATAAACCTTATCCACATGGCTGTCCCGCGGATAGTAATTGCAAGATGATCATCAAGTGAATTCGTCATTTGCGTTTCTAGACCCGTGTTCTTGGAGTTGCAGACGTAATGCATTGTTGCTTTGTCTGTCTTATCTTATCGTAAAGCATATCCAACCGGATGATGGCATGACTTGGAGATGCTGTTTCGATGGGGTTGGATTCTTTAAATCGATAATATTGGTCATTCGAGGCATTCTCTCTGTAATTCTTTCGTTAAATGCCTCAAGTCTACTCTGTACGTTGATTCATTCAAGGCTATATACACATCTAGACTAGATAGATAGATGGCTGACTATTCAAAAGCAAGGGTATAAGCGCTAAACCATTATTTTATTTACCGATAAAGAAGACCCTTCACCATCTCCCCAATTGCCAATGAGCTCGTCAGTCCAGGGCTCTCAATTCCCAGCAGGTTGATGAACCCAGGAAACCCTTCCTCCTCCTGGATGATGAAATCTTGGAATCCCTTGCCGGTGTTCACAGCTCCGCCTCGTCCCAACTTGGGCCGGATACCACAGTAGTCCAGGTCAATAGCCTCTGGGTTAACATTGGGAAGATAGGCCTTGATCTCCGGGAGAGCTTGCTGTAACCGTGCCGGACTGGGTTTCAGATCACTCGGGTCATCAACCCATTCCACATCTGGACCAAAGCGGATGCGACCTCCCATGTCCAGTGTGAGGTGAGTTCCCAGGCCACCGAACCCGGGCAGGGTCGCAGGGTAGACTAGGACAGAAGTCTTGGGGAACGAAGCAGAGTAGGAGAAATAGGTTCCCTTTGCGTAGCAGGGGATGCGGTGTCGCTCAGGGGGTAAGAGCATGTTGTTGATGTAACAGGCGAAATTGCCCGCACTGTTAATCACCGTCTCGGCCGTAATGGACGATATCTCAGTGCCATCCTCGGACGTAGCAGTGATTCGGTAACCACCCTTGCCACCGTCCAACATCTCGATAGCCGTAACATGTGTCATGAATGCGCAGTCACCTCCACGGTCTTCAAAGTCACCGTGTAAATAGGTCATTAGGGAGTGACTATCGACGATACCTGTCGTCGGACTTTCCACGATGCCCGCCAGCGCCTGGACTTCAGGTTCCCGCCTCTGCGCCTCCTCCCGTCCGAGTATCCGTGTAGGAACACCTAATTTCTGTGCATGCTCATGGGTCCGGAGAGAAGCTTCCCATTGTTCCTCGTTCTGTGCCACGATCCATTTCTTGGTGTTGCGGTGTGGGATCCCCTGTCTCGCGCAGAGGTCGTACATCATCTCTTTTCCTTTGATACAGAGGTTCGTCTTGAGGGTATCGGTTCCGTAGTACAACCCGGCATGGATAACCTATTAATTGAAAAAGACAATAAATTAGTCTTTATATACAAGTCTTCTCAAGTAGCTGGGGGGAATACCTCTGAATTGCGACTACTGGTCTCCGTCCCTGGGGCATCATGTCTCTCCAGTAATATGGTGGACGTACCATCTCTCGAAGCCAGTTCCCGGGCAATGGCTAGCCCTACAACCCCAGCCCCGATAACCTTGGATACGAATAAGTATTTTGCGTGGATTTATTGAGCGCAATTGCGACAACCGCAGGTGTAGGTGGGAGAGATTAGTTACCGCATGAGTGACGTCCGCACTGGCTGCTCGCGTGCTGGAGAAGCTGCATCGTGAGGAAAGACTCCGGGGAAGCGAGAAGCAAGCTCTAGCAGCCATGGTCTGTACAGGGATGTAATCCGAGATCTGAACAGGATAATTCTCTGCCAAAACTTTCAAGAGAAATGTTGGCAGGCGACAGAGGAGCGTCCCCGCGCGGAGCGGGTGTCGGCGATGGCGCGATCGGAGACCAGGATGGTGAATACAGAGTACGAAATAGCAGCACACAAAGACCAGGGGTAAATGAATGCAAATGTGTCAAAATATGATATAGTATAGCTAGGGTATGGGTTTAATATTGGCCATTGAGGGCATAAAGTCGATTTCAACAGCAGACAACACTTGGAATGCTATCTCGACTTCCAGCATCACTACACTTGTCACGCTACAACTTACTCTTTAAAGTCATAGTTTAGTCCAGCCAGATTGTACGGGTATATGTCTCGCTTGAGAAGCCTCACAGAGGCCCAGCTTCAAGTTATATTCAAGAAATGAAGTTAAGACAAATGTAAAAAGAATAATTACCATCCTCTACCAGATCAGCCTGTGATAGGCAAAAGGACGTTCTAACTACGTCTTCCACAGCTCTTGAGCATGTCATCCAAGTGCTAAGAAGCGTTAGCACCATCATTGTTCAAGAGCAATCAGTGACAAGCTTACCTGTTTCTGCTCCGTTGCTAATTTCCCATGGGTATCCTGTCTCCGAGTCAGTGGAACGCGGCCATCAGCAGTCACAGGTCAACATACGCTAATTATGGTCAAGACCAAAGAATAGTTGTTGTAAAGAAATCTCTCTCTTCGTTTGGCATCGCCGCCACTTCTGCTGAGCTTTGCCAAAAGGTTATCAAACTCTGAAACCAGTCGGCCTAGACTGTTGGAGACAGGTTCGTCATCCCCGGCATCACTACTGAGGACTAGAATTCCATGCAGAAGCTGACCAAACCGTTGGGTGAGAAAATGTGGTGCTGACGACTGGTTCAAGTCATCGCCTCCTGCCAGGGACAGAGCAGATACTGCACTCCGGCCGGTGTTTGCCGCCACCCGCTTGAGGGATTCGCGGTGGGCGTCCATAACTACCTGGAATCTGGGCCACAGCTGCATGTTCACACCATTGATATATGAATCAGCAACAGGGACTTTCCGCCTTTGTAGTTCAAAAGCTGCATGTTGGTTTAATCGCACACATATCAACACGCCCAAGGAGTCTGTGGTATTCTCGATCAATTGCTTCGTCATACCCTGACCAAGAGCAAATACTGGCTCAAAAATCTGAATGGCCTTGCGAGATATTTGATGGAAAGAAAGTGTCGAGAACATCTCCGTCATGAAGGAGTACTCGGCAGAAATATTGTCCACGAGAGCTAGATTGAAGTTCCTGAATGGCACTTCGATTCCGTGGAAAGAATTATCTTCCTCCGCCAAATACGATGATATAGCCATCTGAACTCCCGTTCGAAGAATGTCAATTCTTCTCCCTAACGAGAACGGGTCATGAGCCGCAGCGGCAGATCGGCTGCTAGGGAGAAAGTTTCCTGTATCCGTTTAACCACAGTGCACGACAGACTTGCAGTAGACTGAGAAACCAACCTGTACGTTGTGTGGACGGGTCGCCCCCCAAAACATCGTTTCGATCACTAGGATACACTTTGACCTTTTCCAGGGCTAGGAGATAGCGGTTGAAATTAGACGAGTAATACCATCGCATTGTGTTAATGTAGGCCTGAGTTATCTCCTCTGTAAGTTTTGGGTGAGCCCTCGATAAAAAACTATACAAGTCTTTGAACTTGACAAGCCGTTGCTGCTGGATGATTTGGGCGTTGATGTTTGGAGACCGCAGCGCTCTGATCTGGCTCACAAGGTAGTCTCGAATTCTTTCGACTGCCTGTACAGCTTGTTAACATGGTTCAGAACAATATCCCATGGACATAGGGCACTGACCTTCTTTCTGATATCATTCAACAGCGGCAGCACGTCCTCTACGGATTTAGTACTACCTGAACTAGCTACCTTTGCCTCGATACTTGTCGCTCGGGTATCCATTTCATTCAACGCTTTAACCCAGTTCTCATCAATAGGCCCTTCAGCAATCAGGCGGACAGCCCTTGGTGATATGCTTATTTCCTCCACGGCAGGCCCAAGAAGTTGTTCGACATTGCGTCTATTCTCCAACATTGCATTCAATTGTACAGACCGGGTTTGAAGGGTTTCAATTTCAGCAGAGACTGCCCCCAGCTCATTCTGGAAATCGCCCATATACATTTCAACCGACTTCGAAACATCATCGCAGCCTGTTATAGCCGAGTGGAGGTCCTGGAATTTGTCTCTTTCCTTTTCAAATTGTTCAATGGTCTGGGCACCAGCATCGGTGCTGGCTATCCTTCTTGGCTCATCTTCCTTTGCAACAAACTCCTCAAGACTGAGACCCTCAAATTCAATAGTCTCCACCAACCGTGTGGGCTTCACCTCGGCAGCCTGAATCGGGGCATCTGCATCTGCATCTGAAGTTCCGCCCTTGTGCTTTCCAATAATACCATTTAACACTTCAAGCGGATCGACAACATCTGACGGACGGGACCTTGCAGCACTTGGTTTCAGACCTGATCCACGTGTAGTCGCAGGAAGGGAGGTACTCGAGTCACTTGGTGTCAATAGAATAGACAAGGACGAGCCTTGACGACCGGACCCAAGACGAGTATTCTGAGGGCCGGGAGACAGATGAGACGATCTTCGAGGAGATGGCGAGTAGCTGCGATTATCGAGCGGAGTCCCCGATGGGGTTGGATGGCCTGAAATGCGGTCGAGCCACATCTTAAGAGGCCGGCACGGGGAAGCGTGCAGGTACCGGACAGCTCACCGGCCTCATTGAGAAGTAATTGATAGGCCGTCCACCCAATATGAGCTTGTATTCCAAACAAGCTATCACTTCCAAGGCAGACAAACTAGACACAAACGCAAAGAGAAAGTAAAGCGAGGGGAACGCTCCCAGGTCGAAAGAAGACAACTGTTTCTATACAGCTCTGACACTGCTAACTACGGAGAACGGTTTAGGCAGTCGAGATGCTACAGCAGGCAACACACACCACAAACGTCGTATGAGCGGCGCTAAGCCGCTTCGGGTGCTAGCGACCCGCGAAAACCCCGCCACAACAAATCTGCTTTTAGTCGATTTGTCGATTTCTTTTCGCCTGTTTCTCCTCCGTCTCCTCCATCGAATTTTTCCCCCTCTCCTTTCCTTTATAAAAAAAACAGTGTCCTTCTCTTGCTTCTTGTTCTTTCATTTTCATTAATCACCCTATAACCAGTCACCATGGCCGACGAGGTATGTTCTCAGCTTTCTTGCCCCTCTGCGACTTTTTTTCCTCTGCTGGTCATGCAGCCCCGCATCTCGATTCCCCTCCCCTCTTTCCTGCGCCCATCGCCTTGCGAATGGCCTTGGATTTCTCAATTTTTCCTTGGGAAAACATTTCTTTCAGGGATATGGTTTTAATACAAGTTTTTTAGACTTTCGAATCCGCCGACGCCGGCGCGTCCTTGACCTTCCCCATGCAGTGCTCTGCTCTGCGCAAGAACGGTCACGTTGTCATCAAGGGTCGCCCATGCAAGATTGTCGATATGTCTACCTCCAAGACTGGCAAGCACGGTCACGCCAAGGTTAACTTGGTTGCCCTCGACATCTTCACTGGCAAGAAGTACGAAGATCTGTCTCCCTCCACCCACAACATGGACGTTCCTCACGTCCACCGCAAGGAATACCAGCTCGTAAGTAGTCTCAAATGGCAATCGCAGTAGATTCTGATTTGTTTACTGACAATTCCCAGCTTGACATCAGTGAGGATGGTTTCCTTTCCCTGATGGACGACAACGGTGAGACCAAGGACGACGTCAAGGTTCCCGAGGGCGAGACTGGCGCCAAGATCACAAAGCTCTTCAAGGAGGAAGAGAAGGACACTAGTAAGCAATACCCAACCTTTCTACATCCATGGCCTTATAGCTGACATTTGAACTTTCTTAGACGTCATTGTCCTGACCTCCATGGGCGAGGAGATCGCCATGGACGCCAAGGAAGCCCCTAAATAATGAATTACCGTACAAAAGAACCTCTTTCCTGTTCTGTCACTCATGTGTTTCCAATGGTTTCTTTGCATTCGTGTCCTCAAGTTCGTGCATATGTGACCTTTTGAACAAATCACAACATGTCGGCTGAACTTGAAACCGTCAGTACCGCCTTGGATGGGTACTCGACTGGCTATTTGCTTTTTAGTTTGGCAGCATGAGCGTGTTGATGTCAGAGGAGCAGTTCTGAGTTCATCCCTCTCACGATAGTCTGACGAATAAATAAAAATTCAGTGGATTCCAAATTTGTATTTTATGATATGTAAACAGAATCTGCTTTTGCAGAATATAATTGGCATTTATCAAGCCGATTTTAACTAGGGATCTTGGATGGTTGTAAATTCATAACGTCAGCAAAGCGAGTGTTGCAAGAACGGCTTTGGAGAGAAAATTCTTTTCTCCAACATCAAACTACACTCGAAAAGTGAGAGCCATGTCTCCCACCTTCAATGCCCCGCAATAATCAGATCAAGAATGAACCATTGTGCCCTTCATGGAGTATATTACCCGTGGGGTTTGTGGACAAGAAGGGTGCCGTGAAAGACGGTATTATCTCGACAATGGCCTCTGGTTCTGTAGGCGGGGTCATCAGCAGGAGGTACGAACGTCGGCGCTCGCAGCAAAGCTCTATCTTTGATCAAGACGATTTTGACTTACAGGATCATTTGTCTAGGGACAACAAGTTGAAGAAGATCCCGATGACTTTGGAACGCACGGCAAGGCAAACCGGGTGAAGAAAGCTGTTTCTGAGAAGGCCCAGAAAAGTAAGGCAGAAACTTCATTCTTTAAGCCAACACCAACCGATGTCACTAATACTTGACAGCGTACCGTGGTCGACAAGCGTATGCTCTTTTTTTACAGGCGTATCAACTGGTTCTATGGAAGCAGTGCCATGCCTTTGTCCATGGGCAAGGGTTTCCGGCAGAGTTCGAGGTTGGTTTGAATACACGACATTTGATTCAATCCCAAATTCCAAACTAATCTCCATGCACAGAATGTTGTTCGAGATCTTTGGGCTCTCCGTCTGAACAGCTTCTCAGAAAAGATCAGTGATGATGATGGTGATGCAGAACCGGAACTTTTCAGTTCTCAGCCAGCGGCAACACAGGAGTCCCAAGAGGGCCCCAAGCTCAGTGGAAAGTATGTTGAATGGCCGCGGCTGATCGACTCTATTGCCCTTTGCTATCTGGGGTCTTTTTTAATGAGACTGCCTGTTAATGTGGAAGATATTTACCGGTGGGCTCCTATCATCCATGGGTTGAAATACCAGGGAGGTCGATCTGACTTCTCATCGTACTCTAGGATGGTTATGCGAGAAGAAGTCCCTTTCGTCAGGGTTATCAAGTCAATACCTCGGGAAATGAGAGACAAACTTCCCCAGGAATATCTTTCGCTTCTCGAAACAAAGGTACGCCACTAAACATTTTCCAACGCTGATATGGAATCTCTGACTGTTGGTAAAGAGTTTATTGAAAGCCGAACATTTACATAATGCAGTGATGGATGTGGCTCTACTCTATCACCATAAATTTGGCTTGGAGTTCCCCCCTTTGAACTCCCCTCCTTTACTTTTCCGGTATATTAAAAGACTTGCACTCCCAGGTAGTACCTATTATAATTTCTTTAAAATTCGAATGCTTAAATCTAATCCATTGCAGTTGAGATATATCCTGCCGTGTTCAGGCTACAAAAACTTGCTGGTTTCTCTTTCAGCTACCCCGCGACCATCGTCGGCAAAAAGAGGCCTCTCAACTTACCAGAACTCCAGGTTATGACACTTATTGTGATATCGACCAAGCTTCTTTTCCCATTTGATGATCTGGAAAGATACCCCGTTTCATCCAAGGAACCGACTTCTCAGGTCATCAACTGGGAGCTTTGGGCGCAAGTCCAAAGACATTTTGATAATCGAGAAACATCTGGAGATAGAATAGGCAAGGGAAATGAGATTCAAGTGAAAGAAGCAGACGTTTTCAATATGACGCCTAGTCAGTTGGATGAGTACATGGACTGGTACGAAAACAGCTGGCTGGACGGCAGCAGAGGTATGAGACAATCGGTCCTAATCAACTATGGCACTAACATCTTTCCTGCCAGGACTCAATCCACTGGCGGATTTGTTTCCAACTGGTCGGGCCGGTGTAGAAAGCCAACCCGTCACGACCCCGGTAGTAGGGAATGAGGACGAAGATATAAACACAATGCTGCAAACCATAACATCTCAATTGAAACCGCGAAAAACCATCTCGGAACTTGATGAGGATACCCTCCGCCCGGGTAGTTCTTATCCTCGATATCGAACAGAGACCAATCTCCCGGAGATGGCAAGGTCTTTTTACGAAACAGCAGCGAAAGTAGTAGGGGTATCTCTACCTACTCTCGTCAGGGCTGTATTCCAGGCGGAATATAGGATTACTCGATGGCAGGAAGACCAGAGACGAGCGGAATACTATGGGGAGATGGAGATGGAGTTTGCAAGAGATGCTAGCGGTGATGAGATGGATGAGATAGACGAGCAAGGACTCTCTGATTTAGAAGGAGGGCGTTGACTGTAGGTCTAGAATACTCGATTTTTCAAGACTAGTCGAATTCAATTCGCCTGCGGGAATAAGCTCTACCAGACAGCCATGCTTTATGAAAGTAGATGTTTCATTTCATCATGGCAGGATGTTGATCGAAACTCGAAAGTCGTGAATTGAATTTGTGTCATCGTAGTTCCCGAGCTTTAGCATGCTTAGATCCGACAAGTTTCCCATATCGAATCAAGACCATGGCAATGAACCAAGTAGTCTTAAAACAAGTTGACGATGACGATGACGCCGATAATGCGGAGGAAAAGTGGCACCTGCGTTCCGGCGGCCAACTCGGGATGACGCCGAAAATAGAAGTTAGGGCTTAGGGTATCACCAGGTCGTTCCACCCATTCTAAGCGAGAAATCCTCAAATTGACAACGCCTCCTACGACCGACCTTTCAGCGATCGTCAGCCAGCAACAACGAAAAATCGCAACCAGTATGTATACCGAGATATTGTTTGAAAGCGTTAAATTGATATTTAATTCTGTGACCGATGAGCTGACATTATTTTTTCCGCGTTTTTACAGTGCAGATGTAGGTTCTCTCAATTCCCAAGTCTCCACGATGCATACATACAGTACCCCCCGACCGGTCCACACGACAAGAAAGGAAACTCCCTCAATGACTGACATGATTCGATTCGCAGTTTCGTCAAGACCCTGACGGGTAAGACCATTACCCTGGACGTTGAGTCCTCCGACACCATCGACAATGTCAAGGCCAAGATCCAGGACAAGGAGGGTATTCCCCCGGACCAGCAGCGTTTGATCTTCGCTGGTAAGCAGCTCGAGGATGGCCGCACCCTGAGCGACTACAACATCCAGAAGGTATGGAGGACCCTTTCGATGGATATTTCTGCAAATGCATTCGCGCAACTACGAAATTCGGTGGCGGGGATGATGGATCTTTCGGACGGTTCATCATCTGCGGGACAACGATTTATCGGATTATGCGGGATATATATATAAGGATTGGACTGACGGATGTTTCAATTATTATAGGAGTCCACCCTTCACTTGGTCCTCCGTCTTCGTGGTGGTATCATTGAGCCCTCGCTCAAGGCTCTCGCCTCCAAGTACAACTGCGAGAAGTCCATCTGCCGCAAGTGCTACGTACGTCTCTCTAGACCTTGAACCCATGGAAACGACGCGTTCAAATGGGTAATGCTGTCGACTTGGCATTTACTGACATCGGAATCTTATCAGGCCCGCCTTCCCCCTCGTGCCACCAACTGCCGCAAGAAGAAGTGCGGTCACACCAACCAGCTCCGCCCTAAGAAGAAGCTCAAGTAGACGATTACTTTCTTGTTACGGTTTTTTGTGTTGCTGGAGAGACGCTGGGGGCCTGTCAATGGATTGCAGCGTGGGAGGCTTTTAAAAAGGCGTTGGAATGATGAAACATTATAGCCGAAGTCAAATTTTCCTAGTTGACTCCTCTCGGAAGAAGTTGCAATCAAACACAATTGTAAAATTCAATTCCAAGGCCTCATTTCTTTTCTCCGTGATACATACAGGTACAGGATGGGAAACAGTCAAACAAAACACTGAACAAAGTGACTATATGCTGCCGGAGCACAGTCAAACGAATCTACCAAATGCTAGAAGCAAAAAACCACAATATTTCCCCATTGCCCCCTCTCTTCCTTACAGTGCAAACATCAATGGCTTGCCATCGTCACCCTTGTTCTTCTTAGAAACAGGGCTTCCATGTCTGCGCAAAATGAATTAGTAAATGAACCATTTAGATTCCGCAGGTAAACACTTACGCAAAGAAGAGGATCTTAATGGCAATGGCCAACCCCGCATGTAGTAAGATGACCAGAACCAAGAGGATCTTGCTCGCCTTGGCATCCGTGGCACTCAGAACCGGGTACAGATTGCGAAGGAGGAAGAAGACGGTCCAGCCAAAGCCAACGCCAACAAGCGCCCAGTTGAGCGCCGTCAATGGGCTCCAGCTCACCAAAGCAACCGCAATCCAGACCAGGTTCGAGTAACCGTACAATGCCCAGCATTCGATGAGGTCTGCAGTGGAGCTTCCGAACCAGCGCAGCGCTCCCCACAGTGCGATGGGCAGGATGCCCGTATACCCGTAGATCAAACCCGCAGCTCCAGAAAGAAGGGTAAAGTCGTATTCGAAATGTTGGTCGTCGTTGTTAGAGAGCCATTGCGAGATAGTACCTGTCAAGAACAGGATGACCACCACCGTCGTTGCAATCCAAAACGGTCCGTACAGGTCGGCGTTGCCCTCGAGCACGTCGAGGAAGTTGCTGCGGGGGTATAGCGCTGCGACACAGCGTCGCAGCACCTCGTTCGTGTCAACATCGAAAAACTGCGAATAGTAATGGATGGACCACCAGCTGAGCTTGGAAGGCGAGCCACCGGGGGACCTGTCACGGCCGCGAGAGGGTCCTCCGCCGAGGAAAGGCGCAGAATCAGACTGTACTTTGGCGCTTCGCTGGTCATTTTCAAAGTCTATATCATAGGGAAGGCAGAAGAGTCAGTGCACAGAAATCTCATGAAGAGAATAAAAATGGCGATGAACCCACTCGAGGGGTGAAATTCGAGGTCCTCCTGGAGGTCGGTATGCCCGAGGTCGCCCTTGACATGATGTTAGCAAAAAAAGCAATAAACCAATCCATCGATTTCAATTCTCACCTCTGCATCCACGTCTACGACGACATCATAGCCCCGGTTCGCCATTTTGGGCTGGTGCGTCCTAGTTAATAGCAAAGCGGTTCTGCTCTAAGAGTGCTACCTAGATTAGAGGACAAGTGCGGGAGATGCAAGAGTACACATCAGCTTCCCTGCGCGTGTCGGAAAGCCACGCACTAGCCACACGTGTGGGGACGGCACATGCTATGACATTCCTGTCACTCTGTGGGCAGATGTAGTTATCATGGATCCCATCGGCTGTAATAGTATGGTTATTGATTAATTAATTTTTAATAATTAACACTATTACTTCTTGATAGACTTTTTTTTTTGTACATCCAAAAGCAAATAGCAACCTCCATGCTCAAAATCAGAGCCTAGATATAGCCCTGGCTTTGGAATGCTGTTTTGAATCTGCCAAAATACGACCAGATCGAAGTATCCAGTCCCTTCTTTCTCAGCCAGATAGACACAGCACCGACAAATACGGTCACAACGACAGATCCAATGGTCCTGCGGTGCTTCCACATAAAACCAAGGGCCTTCTTCTTTTGCTCCTCATACTGTAGGCGTCGTGTTTGTTGTACAAACAGTCTCACTGCTTCTTCGGATGTTCGAATCTGGGAGATATCCCGGGAGTCTTTTAGAACGCTTTGTCGGGGAACTTTCCTCCATGCTCCGAATGGTAGTGATTCTGGCGGGTGATCATCGAAGAGTTGCACAGCCCTCGAGATGAGGCCGTCCAGATCAAGGGGGAAAGGCAGTTTTGATAGGGTAAAATGTAGCATCTCAGGCTCATCGACCGAGATGGCTAGTAGTTCCTTCTTTCGGAAGAGAATGATTGCTGCGAAGAGATAGATCGAGACCACGGGCTCTCGGGCCAAAAGAAAATCAAAGAGCCGGGCGATGTCGCTATACTCTTGAATTTCATGGGCGTATAAGGTAAGGGTAGCTGCGAGGGCAAAAAATGGTTTGATGCCAGAGAGATGCTGTCGTAGTCCGGGGTCTGCTCTCTCAATAATTGCTGGAATCAGTTGGAGGTGTTTCAACGCCGGTGCCAGGGAAGGCAGCATATAATCCCTTATTCGAAATAGAGAAATCTGAGCAACAGCCTGGGCTGCCTGTTGTTCGCCAAGAACCAGAAGGAGCACCTGGACGATATCATGGTAGCCCTGGAAGTAGCACAGCATCGGATAGTTTCGTAGAACTTGTTTGATTAAACTTGATAGCTCCTCCTTTTTCAAGGAGAGTTCCTCCTCGCTGCCTGGGTTATACAGCTCAGCGACACCTCTTGAGTCTCTCGATGTTTTCAGGATACTTACAGCGAGGGTAATATACGAACGAACGGTGAACGTCCAGTTGGACCTGGTCTTCCTCTATATGCGGTGGCAGGTCTTCCCATGCGGCGAGGTCGCCAGCATGGATGTCACAATGTAAGAGAATAGGCCCTAGTTCACTACATTACTATCGTATATCTGCCACCTACAGGCCATTAAGGTCACTCACAGGCTAATTTTCGAAGTTCATCCTGAAGAAAGCCACCTTCAGAGGTAGCATAGGACACCAAGGCATCCAAATCGCGCTGGTCGCATGCTCGACGGATTGCGTCTGCTTTTTCAGCCTCACGACTTGAAACTTGCTCTATATCCGATAGAGGCTTCTCTTGCAGCTCATCACCGGATGTATTCGAATCGTGTATTTCCTTATTTGCGATATAATTTGAAGAGTCGTCTTGTTGGTCCATCTTTCAGGAGGCCAAACGAGGGGCTCACCCAGACACAAACTGAGGATAATAAAAATGTAGCCCCTTAAAATTTCAATAAATCCTTTTTTTTCTGCTGTGTTGGCAGTAATAATGAATGGCGTATTACTATTACACAACGTGACAGTGAGGCGTTGTCTTTCCTCGCAGGCCCACGGGGCCCTGTATTGTGTCAATCGGTGGATGGTCTATCGATGAAGTTTCCAGCAGGCAGTAAAGAAAAAAATTAGATAAAATATTCAACCAGATGGCCCTCTTTGCATCTGTCGATCGGCATTGAAATAATGATAACAGCAAGGAAGAATTCGTCTGATCGAAGATGGTCGTTGAAAAGGTCGACCCGAACGGAAGCTCTTACAAGCCTCAGGCTCCAAGGCCGCAATAAGGCAGCCCAGAAATGTCCCGTGATTTGATCACGACCGACCGCCCCCAAGAGAGAAACGAAACAGCCCACCTGGAAGAGTTGGAGAGCTCTCTTGCACGCAGGCATTCATATCCCATCTTTTTGACAGGGGGCCAGCTTACTGGGTTTCCTTGCGGACATAACAGACCCAGGGAAAATAACAAGAGGAAAAAGCAACAAAAGCTGCTAGCTTTCGTGCACATGTTGGCCAAAGCTGCTGCAGGACTGATTTGGCGGCAGATGGCCTAGACATATCAATTCTCTACGTGATCTTCCATTCCATTATTAGTACAGCAGACAGTGTCCAGTCATCATCGTCTCAACATCAGCAGGCTCATTGCATTATTTCAATGACACTGGATATTGTTTTTGGTTCTCGGAAACAATGGTCCCTGGCTACTGAATATATATCGCAGATCCAGGGCACGGGTTAATTGACAGATCCATCTGCTGTAAGTTCGTTCATGTCTCTTTGTCTCTGAGCGTATTCTTCTTAAATTTCATGGTATACTGAGACTTGAAGGCAGATATCATTGTGTATAGAGCGGGGGTGTAACAGGTCATTGAAGTCACAGCTTTGCAGTTTCGCGCTGCTTCTTGCATCTTACAACCTCCCCACTGTTGCTGGCGAAATTTTCAACAATACAAATAATGGGAGAATATTCTGATTCTATTCTAAGAATGATCCAAAGAGACCGCTTGACTTTTGCCTTTCTATAGACTTCTATTCTTCTCTTCTGCTGAACTTCGGCATATCGGTGTTTTTTTTTTTCATCTTTGATTTTCACTCGTTGCAGCACCATCATTGCATTCATACCAGCCAATTCTCTTCATTCATCAATTGCTATCCCCATTTTTTTCGGTTTTTTGATAAATTTCATTGTTGCCCGCATAGCCCAGCGATCTTGGCATATTGTGAGACGAGAAGCGACTGTCTGAGAATAAAAAACCATTGAGCCAGTCACTGGTTGCCCAGCCTTGCATTTATTCTGACCGCAGTTTCGCCTATACCTGTCAAATGAAACACCATGGCTCTCCCGTTGTTCAACCAGACACCCAATTTTGCCAATTCCAATGACCCCGCGAGGCAACAGCAAACAAATCACGTGGAAGTACCACGAGACTTGAGGGATATGAACGCTAGACCAAGAGTCGGACTACTCTCACATACAGTGATACCTAGTCCAACGATCCAATGGATCCTACCCGCCCGCCTAAGGAGCAAGCACCAGAACGATGTCATTTTTGTTGGCGAACGGCATCTTCAGATCAAAGAGGCTGTTTCAGGAATCCACCTCGAAGATGTCACCTCGAAATCCGACTTTGATGCATGCATAATGGCAGCCAAGGTGATCAACGTGGGTGTGGAATTGCCATGGGAGACTCAAATGAAGCTGGGGGCCAGCAATGCAAATGCAATGGCTGGTATCAATTTCGACGTGCATAATGATTTACCTCCGCAAATGCTCGTTTTGAGTCTTGCTTCTCGAGAACTGGTGTTTCTTTACTATTCAACCTCACAAGGGGGGCGTTTTGTCCATCATCGGCGGCCTTTGCCAAATGATGTCAGTTCTTTCGAACGGTTTGGTCGACATATTGCGGTGGAGCCAAGGTGAGTCTGTTCCAAACGCATGTGAAAATAGGTTCTTAGAAATTTCGCAGATCTCGCGCCGTGGCAGTCAGTGCTTCGTGTGATTATTTTGGTGTTTTCTTGTTGAAAAAGCCACCTGTTGTTCAGTCACAGATGACCCAGAATCAACTGGACCCGATATTAGAGGTATACTCCCCGACAAATCTTCTTTTGCTTGTCAAGAATAAAGCTAAATTGCCTATTTTAGGAACGTTTCTTCCGTCTCGAAGGCGACATCATATTTATGGAATTTCTGTATCCAAAGCCGGAAGACGGTGACAAGATCATATTACTTCTGTTAATTGCCCAAAACCAAACGACTCATGCAATCTGTTACGAATGGAATGCGAATGAGACTTTGCGAGACCATCCACGAATAACCAGAAGATTACTCCCGCCTGATGATAAATTGCCCACAATGCTGATTCCATTGACCAAAACATCTTCTTTCATGCTCATCACAACAACCACGATGGCGGTATACAAAAATAGACTCGACCCCCGGAGGCAGCCTAGCAGGTATCCACTTCCCATGCCAGATCGTGAATGTCGAAAATCGCCTTTATGGACACGATGGGCAAGACCATTGCGCAACTGGTCATACAATCAAAAGCATGATGACATTTACCTCTGCCGTGAGGATGGCAGGATGTTCTACCTGGAAATCGGCAGTGAGGGAGAAGTCGAGAACCAGACCCATTTGGGGCATCTTTGTTGCGATGTTGATGCTGCATTTGATATCCTAGACATTGGTCACGAAGGTGGTGATTTGCTTCTCGCGGCCGGAAATATGGGAGACGGCGGACTTTTTGTTCAGAAGGCGCGAGATCATCCAAGGTGTGTCCAAAAGTTCCTGAATTGGGCACCGGTTACAGACTCTGTTCTTGTGAGTTCCGCGAGCCAGGGACCTCTGGCAGCAGAAATTGCCAGTGATCGACTTTTTGCTTGTTCTGCATCTACCTTTGGACAAGGCGCGGTTGTTGAACTTCGACACGGAATAGAAGCACAAATTGGGTTGGTCATCCAACTGGAAGATTTATCAAGCACTAGAGACATATGGACAATGCCAGATAGTGTCGACGGAGGTGTTTACGTTCTGACTTCTGACCCGGTTTCATCTATCCTCTTTTATCTACCCCCTGACTTTGGCGAGGAGATATGCGCTATTGATGAAGCAAATTCGGGACTCAATTTCTCTGCTCAAACTCTAGCAGCAGGATGCACACCCGACGGTGTCGTCATTCAAATAACCGCGAAAGCCATACACCTTGGAGCTATCAGCGGGTCTTTATCAAATTTTCGCTTTGACTACGATCCCAACGAAAGCGCTGCGGTTGCCGCCGTTAATGACTCAACTTCATCAGTTGTGACTATTGTCAGGGCCGACCACGAGTTTTACATTCACACAACTAGAGCCACCTCATCTAGTGGTCAGCTCCAACTACACGATATCGGTGGTCCAATTAAGATCGACCACGAACCAGTTTGTGTTTCAATTGAGACCTTTGGCCATGCCTCTTTCATTTTCATAGGCACGGGAAGTGGAAAGGTACTTGTCTATCGCATTGAAGAAAAAGCCGTTACATTTCTTTGCGATATTTCTGTTGCAATAAACAGGAGTGACGACATATCGAAAGCTATTGAAAGTCTTGCGACAATAAAGTTTGCGATAGAAGGGTCTCTAGGAAGATCAATCTTATTTTGTGGTCTACGAAGCGGTATTCTCGTTCCGTTCGAAGTGAGCGTTGTCGGTGATAGTCCTGCCTCACCTATTGGTAAGACTCATCTTTGCGCCCCTGCTATAGCTCCTTTTTAACCTATCTGTCATATACAGAAATGAGGCAGACAACGCCGCAGCAACTAGGACATACATCGGTTAGAGTACAAGGCAGGGGGAACTTCGCATTGTTGACCTGCGGGGAAGGCTTCTGGCAGGTGTCATGTATCCAAGATGGCGAGCTTCCTGACTACGCCCTCGAAAGGATCTGGATAACTGACCAAAATAACGTGGGTTTCCCGGTATATAATCTTACAGCGTTTGCAGTGTCTGACTTTTTTTTTTCTAGCCTGCCTACTACCCCAAGAACATTCATGGATTCACCATTAGCAATGTGGTAAACCCACAATTAGACGGGCTTCCTGACTCCCTTTTCTGTATCACGGATGGGTCGCTCCTGATATGCACTCTGGATCAAGTCGCAAAACCAGTTCCTCGACGAATCGGCCTACCGGGAAGTGTTAGAAAGATAGCCTATTCCAAATATCTGAAGAGTTTGATTGTGGCATACACTCAAACTGATTTCGACACAGATACAGATCCTATCAGACGCTATACACGTCCGTTTATTGAATTTGTGGACCCAGATTCGCAGGAATCGGTGGTCGGTTCCACTGCAGAGGACGAGTCTCGAGCTTGGAGACCGCAAGGGGCAGCTGGTGAAAAGATCACCTGCATCTTAGAATGGACGCCCAGAAAAGGCGACGAGGAATACCATTTTATTATCATCGGAACTTCTCGCAGGAATCAACAAGAGCGAGGTCGGGTTATTTTCCTTCAAGCATCCCGGGACGAGGGGAACCCTTCACTCATTGATTGCTCTGTCAAATATATCCACAAGTTTGAAGGTCCAGTGTTCGCCATTGCACCATATGGCGATCTAACTTTGATGGTCTCGACTGGGCGCGAAATCGTACCGTTAGAACCCAAATTCTCCCAAACCCGATGGCCTCGAACCGCAAAATACTCAGGCTCATACCCGGCTGTTTCGATGACTGCCCATGAGCCATATTTATACATGTCGACGTCGAGGGAGTCACTTATGGTGCTCAAGGTGGTTGACGATAATTTAAATCTTCACTCATACGATCGTCAGAAACATGACGGTCTCTCCCACGTGCACGTTGGAGGGGAGATGAAACTTACCACAGCAACCAGCAGAGGTGGCAGGGTCAGCATATTCACTGAGCATGGTGTGACAGACAATGACAAGATGATGCCTGTCGCACTGTGCGAGGCCCACCTTCCCTTGTCAGTGACAAAACTCTGCACCGGTTCCAAACCCTCTCCTCTATCTCCTTACTCTCCGGTCCTCTACGGAACCACCATAAATGGCACCGCCTACCGCTTCTTGACTCTAGGGGAGAAAGAGTGGCAAGTGCTACGTCTGTTACAGAATCTGTGCGAAAGGGATTCTCTCATCAGCCCGTTTACGCCCAGGAGAAAGCGGCAACGCAACCCTGTGGGCAGCGACCCTTCGCAATTCAGTCCCTCTCGAATGCATATAGATGGCGACATACTGAGCCGATTAGTGGCGCGAGGCTCAGGACATTTGAAGCAGATGCTGGCCACAAACGAATTCGATAACCCCTCTTGGCCCGAAGCAGGTTCGGCCCAGACCACTATGGAGCGGTTCTCCGAGTTATCCACGGATTTGCTTGGGGAGAATCCAAGTCCTGTTGACGCTGTGATGAGGTGGTTGAGAAATTCTCTGTATATGGGATTTTAAAAATAACTTCTCATGTTGTGAACTAGAGTTGTATGTAGTTGAAGTCGAAAGACCTGGTTTCTACTCCACAACAGTGCTTTTCTTGTTTTGCCTCATCGTAATGACTTTTCTCCAGTCAATAAGAGAACATCCCGGATCGAATGTAATGCTTCAAATATGACGAACATAATGTCACCTTCAAGCCGTTGTACAACAAAGAAACCATCGTGGCCACACCAGCTGCCACCAACTGGCCGGAATCCCGCCTTCGCATAATCGTAAATTCGGTCCCCACCAAAACGGAGCCCCAAAATTCTCATTTCCTTGTGCTTCCCGCCCCTCACGAGTCGCCAGTCTCTGGACCTTATCAAAATAGCTACAGGGGGATATAAAAGTGAGTGGTTGCCCCCGATCTCTGTCCATGTTTTTCTAGGAGCTCTCGTCAGGGAATTTCGGTCTAGTTTGCCACGCTTTTTTTTTTTTTTGTGTTGGTCCCGACTGCTGCAGGCCGCTGGCGGAGCAACTATCCGTGGATTCACTATCTATCGAAGCACATTATTATTCCAGAAACCTTTCTAATTTCCTCATAGCTCTGTCAGGGAGAGTTTTTCTGAATCCTTTCATTCTCGAAGAAAGGATAAACGTTCGATAAACGGCCCTCGAACAAACTCGTCGCCCCAAGTCAAGAGAGATCAGTACCCTGCAAGATGCCACCCAAGAAGAAGGGAAACAAGAGACAGGAGGAGGACTGGGAGGCAGACCTCGGAGAGTCTGCTCCTGCCGCGAACACCCAGGCTGAGGAGCAACCTCAGGAAGATGCCGCCGGCGACGGTGAAGAAGCTGGTGGTGGCGGTCTACTCGCCGCTCTGAGAAAGAACAAGAACAAGAAGGCCAAGAAAGGCAAGGTGGTCAACGATTTCGTCGAAGGCGAGGACCCATCAGAGAATGCAAACGGAGCCGTCGATCTCGCTAGTAAGCAGCCCGAGGAGGGAACCTTTGACGACGACGATGTCTTTGCCGGAAAGAAGAACCAGAAGCCCATTAAGGCCGCCGCACAGCCACCACCAAAGGAGCCCGAGGATGATACTTTCCGTGTGAAGAGTAAGAAGGAGAAGGAAAAAGAAAAGAAGGAGAGAGAAAAGCAGCGAAAGAAGGAGCAGGTATGTCTTTAGTCCTCCGGGTCAAAGTCACATTTTTAGAGACTAATACCAAATTCTACTCTAGGCTTCTCAGAAGAAGAAGACTGCTCCCGCCCCTGCTCCGGCCAAGACTCAGCCGACCAAATCCGATGAACCCAGCGGTGATTCTACTCCTGCACCTGCTCCCGCAGCCCCAGAGCCTGCCAAGAAGGGTAGAAAGCTTCCTCCTCACCTGGCGGCTCTTCAGAAGCAGCAAGAGGCTCTCAGAAAGCAGCGTGAAGAAGAAGAACGACTCAAGGCTGAGGAGGCGGCCGCCGAAGCGGAAAGAAAGCGCCTCGATGATGAAGAAGAGAAGAAGAGAGAGGAGGCACGTCAAAAGAGAAAGGAAAAGGAGAGGGAAAAAAAGGAGCAGCTCAAGAAGGAAGGTAAATTGCTGACCAAGGCCCAAAAGGAAGCCAAGGAACGCAATGAGCTGCGCATGAAGCAGATGCTTGCAGCTGGTGTCGGCAAGGTTGCTGGTCTTGAGGAAGGCGGTGCCGAGAAGAAGAGGCCTGTCTATGAAAACAAGAAGAAGAAGGGCCCCAAGAAGCATGAGGAAGACCTTGAGGCTGCTGCCGCTCGTGCTCAGGCCCAGCGTCAAGCTGAGGAAGAAAAGCGCAAGAAGGAGGAAGAGGAAAAGAAGGCCAAGGCTGAAGCTGAAGCTGCCGCTGCCGCTGCCGCCGGTGGAGAGGACAGCGAGGTTGATGACTGGGAAAAGGCCGCCGAGGCCGATGATGTGAAGGACAGCTGGGACGCTCCATCCGATGAGGAAGAAGAACCGAAGGAGGCCGCTGCTGCACCCAAGCCATCTGAGGATAAGAAGGCTGAAGAAGAGTCATCAGAAGAGGAATCTTCCGATGACGAGTCGGACGAGGAGCAGTCCGCTGCTGCGAGAGCTGTCGCTCAGCGAAAGGCAGAAGCTGCCGAGCGGAGACAGAGGCAGCACGAGGAGGCCCTGGCAGCTCGGTCGAAGGACAACCTGCGTTCCCCCATTTGCTGTATTCTCGGACACGTCGATACCGGAAAGACCAAGTTACTGGACAAGATTCGACAAACAAACGTCCAAGAAGGCGAAGCCGGTGGTATCACCCAGCAGATTGGTGCTACTTATTTCCCCGTGGATGCATTGCGTCAAAAGACCAACGTTGTCAACAAGGATGGCAAGTTCGACTTCAAGATTCCTGGTTTGTTGATCATCGATACTCCTGGTCACGAGTCTTTCTCCAACTTGCGATCCCGAGGTTCGTCTCTCTGTAACATTGCCATTTTGGTTGTGGATATTATGCACGGTCTTGAGCCCCAGACTCTCGAATCTATGAGATTGCTTCGTGACCGCAAAACACCTTTCATTGTCGCGTTGAACAAGATCGACCGTCTTTACGGCTGGAAGAAGATTGACAACAACGGTTTCCAGGAGAGTTTGGCCATGCAGAACAAGGGTGTTCAGAACGAGTTCCGCAGCCGTCTTGACCACACTAAGCTCCTCTTCGCCGAGCAGGGTTTCAACTCGGAGCTCTACTGTGACAACAAGTCGATGGCTCGCAATGTCTCCCTCGTCCCTACTTCCGCCCACACCGGCGAGGGTATTCCAGACATGCTGAAGCTGCTGACAACGTTGACCCAGGAGCGTATGACCAACGCCCTTATGTACTTGTCCGAGGTTGAGTGTACCGTTCTTGAAGTCAAGGTAATTGAGGGTCTTGGTACCACCATCGATGTTGTTTTGTCGAACGGTATTCTCCGCGAGGGTGATCGGGTCGTACTGTGTGGTCTCAACGGGCCTATAACAACCAACATTCGAGCGTTGCTCACGCCCGCACCACTTAAGGAACTGCGTCTCAAGTCCGCGTACGTTCACAACAAGGAAGTCAAGGCTTCCCTTGGTGTTAAGATTGCTGCCAACGACCTTGAGCATGCAATCGCTGGTTCTCGTCTGATGGTCGTCGGTCCCGACGATGACGAAGAGGACATTGAGGAGGAAGTCATGTCTGACCTGGAGAACCTGCTTAGCAGAGTTGCCAAGGACCAGCGTGGTGTGACTGTTCAGGCTTCCACTCTTGGTTCCCTGGAGGCGTTGCTTGAATTCTTGCGAGTTTCCAAGATTCCAGTTTCCAACATTTCCATCGGTCCCGTTTACAAGCGTGATGTGCTGATGGCTGGAACCATGTTGGAGAAAGCCAAGGAATTTGCAGTCATGCTCTGTTTCGATGTCAAGGTCGACAAAGATGCGCAGGCCTACGCTGATGAGATTGGTGTCAAGATCTTCCAGGCAGACATCATCTACCACTTGTTCGACGACTTTACCAAGCACATGGCTGAGTTGACTGAGCAGCGGAAGGAGGAGAGCAAGCTTCTTGCTGTCTTCCCTTGCGTTATCAAGCCGGTGGCAGTGTTCAACAAGACCGAGCCCATTGTCATTGGTATTGATGTGATCGAGGGAAGCCTCAGACTGCACACCCCTCTCTCAGCCATCAAGACCAACGCTACGACAGGTGCTAAGGAGATTGTTGACCTAGGCAGAGTGTAAGTGTTCTTTTTTTTTTTTACCAACCCTATGCCTTTTGTTTCCTGTTACTAATACGCTATAGGGTGTCCATTGAGCGTGATCACAAGGCGATCCCTGTCTGCAAGAAGGGTCAACCCTCTGTCGCCATCAAGATCGAGGGTTCTAACCAGCCCATGTACGGCCGTCATCTGGAAGAGAAGGACACTCTATACTCGCGCATTTCCCGTGCCAGTATCGACACCCTCAAAGAGTTCTACCGTTCTGACGTATCGATGGAGGAATGGGCTCTCGTCAAGAAGCTCAAGCCCGTGTTCGACATTCCTTAAACTGCTTCCAGGCAGTTTTCTGCCCGATTCCTCGAGGGATACCCGAAAGACCATGGTTTGGGTTAGTTGAATCGGGTTGAGCCCGTCTTGGGCAAATCCAGCCAGGCACTCAATACTTGGATGACTACCAGACAGTGTTGGCTCAGAAGGTCTGGGGAGGCAGCGGCCATGTGTATTTCTTATGATTTCGCTACCCATGTGCTGTGATGATTCCAGCTGCACATGGCATGACATGAGAGTGGTAGGGGAGGAAAATGGTAACGTCTCTTTTGAACAAAAAAAAAAGTGCCATGAAGTATGACCACGACTAGATTGATCTAAAAGCAAAAGATGCCTGTACATGAAACGACAAGAAAATAGGGCGTGGTCTATAGTTTAGTTTTGTTAGTTAATGATTATTTATTGGATCTAACCATATACTATTCTTTCTTCGATACACATGATTTAATGGTTGCACTATATACAGAACTACTACATACATTGTACGTTTTCTTTTCTCAAACTTGATCATGCCACTAAAACGTCAGATCCAACAATGGTTATCAAACCCCTTAATCATAATCCGGACCCTCCCATCGCTCAACCTTACCCCCGTGGTCCATCCAGTCCAACCAACTCCCATCATAAACTCCAAGCTTTGCCGGATCATATCCAGCCTGAACAGCCAATTGCGCCGCTGCGCGAGCCCTCACACCAGCCTTGCAGTAAAACACAATCTCCTGCGTCTGGTCCTCCTCCGCACCAGGCTTGGGGTACCCGAAGCGAGTCTCGAATTCGTCCGGAGTCAAGAAGAAAGCGTCGGGCTGGGAGGCGAGCGGGACGGATACAGCGGAGGGAATGATACCCGTTGAGTTGAGCTCGGCGGGTTCACGGACATCGACGAGGATGAGGTTCTTTTGGGGAGTTGCCGGAGGAGAAGCGGCGTTTGGGTCTGTGGGGAGGGCGGCGTTGATCTGGTATATATGTTAGTTTACACAATTTTCTATCCGCTATTTTGTCTTGTATCTCGTATCTTCGTGTATGTAGGAGAGAAAAGACATGACATGAACATGACATACATCCTCGAAACCCCATTGTCTCAACGACTCTCCATTATCACTCTTTCGTCGAATGGATTGCTTAAATTGGCTTTGTCGCTTGGCAATATTCAATGCTCCAGCGCCGAATCTGACACGAGATTGACCCGGCAGACCCGATGTCCCGAATGTTCTCTTGCTCAGACATTCCTGGTTGAAGAGAGCGGCAGCGCTGCGTGGAGCGACGTGGACGGGGGCCTGGTTGGCGGCGCGAGAGGCGAGCGTAGTCAAAGATCGTCGGATGGATGGTAATGAAGCCATTATGTTATTCTCTTTATTAGATTATTATATCTCCTTCCTTTTTTGAAAAAGAAATTTCTTTGGGAATGTTTGGGGATTGGATGGATGGTCGGTAAATGTTAAGCCGATGAGGATATTGGGTGATGTCAGAGTCTGTCGGTTTTCACCGCCTGCCATTATAGGACTGATATCGAAATGTCCAAGTGAATCTGTTTTGTGTTGTATTTTCATTTTGCAAATTAAGGTAGTAGAAAATGGATATTAGACAGAATCTGTACAGATATTTTTCAGTTGCTCTATTCGGTGTCAGATATTTGGCTGTTTCGATCACACTACTGTAATGTGTACCCCTATAATGATGCAGGAGATTTATATATCGTAGTCTACATCCGATCACCACTTTTCAGACAATAATATTTAGAGATAAAATTACATAATGCAAGCAAACTTGTATATTATGTATAATAAGAAAGAAAGAAATAAAAATTGAAAAATCATATGTGCATTAACAAAAGGTACATACAATAAAAGATACTAGTTACAAAGACATGACAACCAAAAAATGAAAAAGAGCCTCGCAATTAATATTAGTTCTAAGTAGCATAATCTAAAAATGGCATGTCACTTCAAAAAGAAACACCGCAACTGACCATGGTCAATCGAAGCGGACGATCCCACATGGGTCGTTGAAAGTTCATACACCCAAAACATCAGGATTTCTGGGGTAAGCAGAGGGTAGACCCCTTTTCAAGGGATCGGGATCACCCAGCCACCAAACAGAAAACTCAGAACCATCTCAATCCCCACTCACATCTTCCAAATGTGAATTGAAAGATTGCGTTGGACACCGATATAAATAAGAGAAAGTAAAAGCTCGTAGCCTTTCGATCTCCGGGATAGAAAGGCAATGGTATAGAGATCCACAGGAGAGACCATTGCGATCGTTCAAGATACACTAGGTTGTGGTGAAAATTGAAGAAATTTAGGCACGAGGGCGGAAAGTAAGAAGACAATCATCCTGTTTGCACATTAGCAAGAGTTACACAGAAACAATTTAGAGAAAAAACATACCTGAGGGAAGATGGTAGCAAACACCTTGATATCCTCTGACTGAGGCGTGGGGGTGTGCTCCCAGTCCATCTCCATACTGGCCTTGCCAATCATGGCCATGAGGTTCTGCTGAGCGTAGGTCTGTCCCAGACAGTAGTGGGGTCCAGTACCGAAAACCAGGAAGTTCTTGGGGTGATCCTCAGCGTTTCCAGAAATCCATCGGTCAGGGTCGAAAGAGTCAGGGTTGGGGTAGGCCTCCTCGTCGTGGGTTGCGGGCCACACGGATGGAATGATCATAGAGCCCTTGGACACGGTGATCTTGTCGGTGATCGGGAAATCCTTCTTGACCAGGTAGGGGACCATGATGACGGGGGGACGGTAACGCAGGGTCTCCTTGACGACAGCACGGGTGTAAGGCATGTTGTCAAACAGGTCCATCGAGAGAGGCATGTTTCGGTCGCCGTTGCGAACGCGCAAGTTCTCCTCACGGACCTTCTCCAAGCACTCGGGGCGATCGGCCATGAGCTGGAACAACCAGGTGGAGGCGGCACTGGTGGCATCTTGCGAAGCGAACAGGAAGGTGAAGATAGTTTGAGCGATTTCGTAGTCGGTGAAGTCACGCAGCACCTGCGGGGGCTTCTCGGAGTCGTCGACTTCAATACCCTTGGCGATCTTCTCCCGGTACTTGGCGGAATCTTGCTGGGCCTTGACCCAGGCGTCCATGATACAGGAAACTTCACCACCAGCAGCCATGCGGGCTTTGCACTTAGCAGCACACTTGGAAAACTCTTCGAGAACCATGTCCGCAGCCTTCTTTCCGTACCAAGTCTTGGTGTAGGGGAGAATGAAGGGGAAGTTGACCAATTCCAAAGCAGCGGTGATATCATAGTAGTCATCTGCGATCTTCAAGATGGCCTCCTCACTGATGTAGTGGCCGACGAAAGTACGGCAGGAAACGGCGCACATGAGCTCACGGAACTCGGCCATCCAGGGAGTTGGCTTGTGTTCGGTGGCAGCCGACTTCTCGAGGAACTTCTTGTAGTACTGGTTGTAGACTTCCTCCTGGCGCGGAAGGTAGCAGGCCAACGCAGAGCGGGTGAACAGACCGTTCAGACCTTTGCGGAACTCGACGTGTTCCTTGCCGTCCAAGAACACCCAGTTGGTCTTTCCGAGGAGCTTGTGGGCAGCGTCAACCACACAGGGCTTGACATAGGCGGGCGAGTTGAAGATCTTGCGCGACATGTCACGGGACGATGCGATAACGACGAACCTGAGACAACAGTCAGTTATTGTTCCTGACACATTCCACTGATAGAGGGGGAAAGGAGGGGTGGAGATATGCTCATATCAAGGGCTGCTTACTTGTGGAAGACAGAAACACAGCTCAGCTCTCCACTGTTCCATTTGGCCTTGTATTCGTGAAACTTGGGGTTGACTGATTCTAGGAAAGGTCCCATAAACGGCAGCTTGTATGCTGGGCCGATAATGGAGCCTTTGAGATAAAAGTATCGCACTAGATTTTTCCAGAAGTCAGCTTAATATCCTGTCACGCAATTACATGCGTCAAGGCATGAGAGCTTCAAATAGAAATCGTGCAGAAAACTCACGTTGGTCGTAAATGACAGCTCCGAGGAAGAGTGTCAACAGAGCCTTCCAAACGGTGAAGCCATTGGCAATAGATGCGACAAGACCGGAGGGCTCAAAGAACTGGGGAGCGACTGTAGCATCTGCCGAGGGGGAGACAAAGCTCCCGTTGACGGTGGCCATGTTGGACAATCAACCAGGATGGAAACACTCCAGAGGGGAGGAGAAGGAGAGGAATTGAGGACAACACGAAAAGGGTGGAATATTGATTTCTTTGTAAAATTATTGTCGCGGAGGGAGACGGGCTGATGTTACGGAGAGGCAGAAAGACCCTGACACGCAGTTTCTTCCTTTTTTTACAGCCCCCAAATTTAAAGGGAAAAAAACGAGAGACTAACAAAAGCCCAGACCAATAGGGAAACAAACTAGGAAAGGGGGAAATGTGTGGAAAATAAAAAGAATGGAGAGAAATAAGAAGCAAAAAAGCAAAAAGCAAAAAAGAAATTAGATGAGAGAAATTGATAAATGTGAGGGAGCAAAGACAGTTGTTATTGTTACTTGGCTGGAGTAGGGGATCGGGACGTTGGTCTTCCGGTGGATACAGCGAAGTTAAATTACGCCAATGCATACAGCATGTATTTTACGAACAGACCGCGGGCTAGAGCATCTCAATCTCCTGCATGAACCCCTCTTTGGATCTTGGGCAGTCGCCAGTCAGACATTAAATCGTTGCATTATCTCTACATGGAACTCACCAACCAACCGATTTTATATTAAACATCGCGAAAGAATTCAAGGTGGAGATCCATCGTACGATGTTTGATGGATGACGAAACATGGAACTGATGCGGAATTACGGAGGGAAAAAGGCAACCTAACTTTCGAGCGTAACGAGATCAACTAATGAATCGTTATTAATTACTTAGCGATGGATTTGAACTGTCTTGTCGATTGAATCCATTGGTCAATTTAAGCCCAGGGGTAATACCAGTGGTAACATGCGGTAAGATTGACTCCACAATGCCCCTGACTAACCCCAAATCCCCAGCAAAAGGTGATTCGGCAGCCAAACGCCCCGATTGGCGGGTGTCAGTCAATCTTGCCCCGAAAGGGTTTAGTACCGGGTCTGTATGCTCGTGCCCATGCGAGCAATTGGGGTCATTACTAATCCACATTGTTGGATACGATCAAAGAAGGAAGTTGAAGATGAGGTGGTGGTTTTATCAAGAGCATTTCATGTCATCTCTTTTGTCCCATCATCATGATTTTCTCTAATTACAGGTCTTCCACACTGATCCGGTCGGTGACTAAGACGGACGGATTGAACCAGCTCGGTGGATATAAAATAGAGCTGGATCCAGCCTCCCCTGTCACATTCCAGGTAGCAATGTGTCATTGATTACCTCGATTCCCGCTGGAAAGCCATATCAATTCACCGAATCAAACACCGCTACTTCATATCTCACCGACCAAAGCCGAACCAGCCACGTCGGCCGCCCTTCTTTTCTTCAGTGGCTGGCTCGGGAGGAGCCTGAGCTTGTGGCTGAAGAGCTTCTTCACGGGGGTACTCAATGTAGTTCCATGCCACATCTAGGAACAATGGCTTCACAGGAATAGCCTGCATTTGAGGTGGATAAGGGACGAGGTTTTTCAGGTCTAATCCATCTGCCGAATACTCGTGAAGCCGCTCAATAGCTGGACGCTGACTAGCGGATCTGGACGCCTGATCTTCGGAGATTTTCTCTAGGGTCACCAGGCCACGGTACTGTGCAACCAAGCTCTGCAAAACCGATGCCAGGTTTTGGATCTGTCCCCGAGAGACATCCAATCTCGAGGGGCCCTGGGTGTCGGCAGAAGGCTGAGTAGATGTCGAAGAAACTGAACTGAGTTCTAGTGCTTGGGCAAACAGCGCAAGAGCATGCTTGGACTTTCCAAGAAGACCGTGTGACCGCCCAATGGCAAGGGATCTGCAATTTTACTGAGTTAGGATATATAGGTAAAAACTCTCGGACGTGGTGGACCATACCTCAAAGCTCTGAAGTAAGAACGCTTTCCCTCTAGCTCCTGGACAAAAGCGGAATCTGCGGCCACACCAGGAAGATCGAGGATGAATTCAATGCTCTGCAATGTTGAATCGTATAGAACCACTCTTTCACGTAGCTGGGTCAGCTTTTTCCCATTGCCCTCCTCGCGTCTGACGCTGGGCTTTTCGCCCTGTGGGGTCTTTGTCTGGCTTGTCTCAAAGCTAATGCCATCTTGCTCTCCACATAATACTCGGTTGCGCCCGACTCTCCATCCAACCAGAGCGTAATTCACCGCTGTGCGGGTGATTTGCAAAGCTTGCATCCTCTTATCGCCAAAGTCTACACCCTCACCAGCGAGATCATCAATGGCGGTTTTCGTAGCATCGACAGCATCCTGACTGGCAATAATAACATTATCATAAGCGGCAGCCTTATCCTTGGCCGAGGCAGATTGTCCTGCGGCTTCCGCAAGCCACGACGCCAAACGAGATTCCGCAGCAGCCGCAGCAGCGAGAGCTTGTGAGATTGAAGCATCTTCCAAAGCAACGGTTCGCGACCTCCACGTGATATTTTCTGGGAGTTGTTGCACCTCTCCATCAGCAGTCCGTCTAGTCCCCGCACTTTCCTCCTCGAGACAGGCGGGTTCGACTCGTTCAACTTCTGATCTTATCTCGGCATCTGACGGGAAATAGGCGATTGCGAGAGACGGGAGAGGTTTGGAGCGCGGAAGCTTCATCTGGTATGCCGCGTAACGAAGGCTAGGGTCGACCGTCCCGGTGAGAAGATCTCGGAAGGCATCTTTCTTAGCTTTTTGGCCCAACGCCGTATATATCACTTTGGCAACTGAAAAACTTCTTAGAGATTGTTCCCAGTTTCGTTTCTCCAACCAAAGTGCCCCAGATAGTGATGCAAGATATGCACGTGCTTCAACAACATCAATGTCGGTGGCACCAGAAGTGGATCGATCCTGCAACAGAACAACAAGCTCCTTCGCATACCCAGCGGCCTTGTTCAGGCGAGTAATAATGTGGCGTCTGGCGGATCCAGCAATTCCCTTCGCGGACGGGTCGGCCGAATGCGTAGACTTCATATGCATTGCTTGTGCCCATGCTCTTTCTGAGCTGACGAGCAAGAGGTGTACGTATCTATAAGAGCAGAAACAGCCAGAGTCAGAAGGTCAAACAGGCGATTCTAGATAGGAAGTGAAAAGCATACGCCACATTGCTTCCAATATTCTCCGCGCTCACAGGAGCTTTAGCTGTATATTTACGGCCTTTAGGAGTGGTCTGCCCAAGCTTCTTGCGGAGCTTGTGCAACTTGCGCGATGCGTGCGCATGGTAAGCGTTGTAATCTCCAGCAAGGAGAACTTCTTCTCTCTGAGCGAAAATGAAGTCTGTGATATCCATTATGACAATTATGACGGAATAAGGATAAATTGCTGGAGAGGCCAAGTCGGACACGCTGTCGGTGGGATTGCCTGACAGTGCGGGTTTCCCCATCGGTAGTGTCAGTTCTCGGCCAAACGAATGCCCGGCCGACTCTGCGGGAATCTCTTTCCAGTATCCTCCTAAGCTTGTTGCCAGACCTTCCAAATTTTGTTTTGCCGTCAACCATACGGGACCCAGGAACTCATTGGGATTTTCGATTCATTCTCAGGAATCTTCTGTTCAACTTCACGAGCTCCCTGTACTTTTTCTCACCTTTAGGAGGAACCGAGTCGTGTTTTTTTCGGAGCTTCCGCCGGGTTCTTTTTTTCTTCGGTACGGCCTGTCTCTTCATGAAACCACCATATATTCTGGATAGTGGTGGATCTGACTGCATTATATTTCTCAATTTAGGCATTTAGGCAACGATATGTTACGCGCGTTGGTTTACTTCCGGTGATTTCAGGGCTTGACACCGCAAACATTGGGGGTAATGCTTGAACGGGCTGCCGGATGCCTCGAGAACGCAGGACGGCGTTTCTTCCGGGATTCAAATGGTGCAGTCCGAGCTCCTCGATCGATATACCCTCACGTCCAGGGCAAGTTTAATGGCGCGAGTACGGAGTGTCCGCAATGGCTTCTGGTCCTTCTACAAACATCCGACCAGCGAGTCCCCACCCCGAATCCAGACAGGGTTGCAAGCGATACACGAACGCCTTTTCTAGATTTTCTGTACCCTCTACGGACGCAGGAATTCGCGGCTTCATGTATTCTTCGCCCCCTAAAAAGAATCATCCCACGTCGACGGAGAAAGGCTCTTCCCAATCTTACCAGGACGTACGCTTCGAACGCGGCTTGTGTATCGCAGCCTGCTGGGGTAGACAAGTCAGTGTTGGATGGGGCTACTAGTGGTAAGGATCGCAAGCGGGCAAATGATAGCCTGAAGGGGCTCCTTGGAAAGGAAGGGCTTCCAGATCACGAGAAAGCGTGGTCACTTTACGTTGCCGCAGGCCACCCAGTTGACCTAAACTCTGCCCTTCTTGTGTATTTGAGCACAGCAGAAAGAGTCGTTGACCACAATCGAGCAAAACGCTTATTTGACGGAATTCCTGCCAAATCTCGTACAGATGGAGACTACTTGCAGCTGGCAAAATCATACCTGGCCGCTGGCAAGGCATCCGAAATGAAGAGGGTTTGCGAGGAAGCTATATCTGGAAAAATTGGGGTTTCATGTTGGAGTTTTACGTTTGCACATTTCGTGAAGAATTCACAATGGGATCTTGCGCGCGAGACGTGGGATTTGAAACCGGAGCTTCTGCAAAATGAGTGGCTACATCATGCTTTTCTTCATTTTGATGCTTCGTCCGTAACCAAAAGCATCTATAACCTTGCCATATTCTTGCAAGGTCAAGGGCATGATAGCCCTGTTCGCGAACTTGCGCGCTCTTTACTTACTCATGCTTTTTCATCTTCAAGTTTAGTCGAGAGCATGTCAGCAGAAACAATGCTGTTCTTATTACGACAATTCAATGACCTTGGTGTTTTAACCCCAGATCACTATTTCAGTCTCATGAGGGCTCTTCAGTCATCCAAAGCCCGATCGACGTTTATTCGGTCCATTGTGATCTACCGCAATTTTCGTTGGCAAATGGAAAGCGAGGTGCCTCCGGCAAAGATTCTGGGTCTTTTCCTGAGGTCTCTTGCCTCATTTGAAATCACGAGCGGCATTCAATACTTTCTTGACGAATTCGCCCATTTCCATGGCAAGCCATCGATCGACGCATACAAAAGCGGACTCATCGCCTTCTCAAGAGCTGGAGATGTGGTTCAGGTCAACGACATATTCGATAGACTTGTGGCAGACCATGGAAAGCCGTTAAGTCGGAGGTTGTTAACACCACTACTCCACGTCCACGCGAGGGTTGGCAATGTACGAGAGACTCTACGGCAATTCGAGAGGATCTCAGAAGAGTTTGGTCTTGAGCCGAACACCGTTTGCTGGAATATTCTGCTTTCCGCACATGCGAATGCCAATGATGTCAACGCCTGCCTTTCGACATTCGAGCAAATGCTATCAAAGGGGATTGAGCCCAACGCACATACTTTCGGAACAATAATGGGCCTTTGCGCCAATAGAGGTGACATTGATACTGTTCGCAATCTGCTTGTTTTAGCAAAAAAGCGCCAAGTTCAAATCACAGCCCCTCTGCTTGATACGATTGTGGAGGCGTATTGCAACAACCGCAACTTGGATATGGCTGAAAGTGTTGCTGAAACGTGTTTTGGTCTGGAGGTGAAGGGCTCGAGGCTTCGGATGTGGAACATGCTTCTATGGAACCACGCATTCAGAATGGATTTGGAAGCTGTTTCCAGGATTCGCTCGCGCATGGATGCGGCTGGTCTGCAACCTGATGGCATGACCTATGGTGCTCTCATGCTCAGCTTGGTTCTCATAGGACAACCCGACGCGGCCCGCCGTATTCTCAGAACGCTCCACAGAAGTCGCCGCATGTATGCCACGGAATTCCATTATGCCATCATTCTTTATGGGTATGTCAAATCCCGGAACCGAGATATGGTGCATATCATCTTTCGGGAAATCCAGGAGCGGTTCAATCGACCGGGATTTAGCTCAAGACTTCTTGTTCTGAAGAGTCAGTTGCAGCGGGATCTGGAGCTCATCAAGAGTGACGGTAAGCCTGTAACTGGCGCCAACGTACGCCTTGAGAATGCAGAGAAGTTCCTGGCCGACACCATCGCCAATTTCGATCCTACGAAATATGCGACGAAGGAACCAGTGCCGGGTGCTGGCAAACAACCTATCAACCAGGCATTCCCAGCTATGTATTATGAATATGTCATCTCAGCATATGGCACAAGGGGGGCTTCTGAAAAGGTCCGAGAGCTATTTGATCAGTTTACAAGCGGCCAGCAATCCCTCAGTTCAACAGATCAGGCATATGACGCCGCGCCACTTCGAATGCTTTCTGCCCTGATGCTCACGTACTTGAAAGCGGATCAGTATAAAAAGGTTGAGGCTTGTTGGAAATTGGCATTCCCGCGTGCTGTGAAAATGGCCAGTCGGCCAGATACCGATATATGGGTTTCTACTCAGGTTGAATCCCCGGATTCTCCTGAGCCTCCACGCCCTTCATTGCCAAGCTCAGCTCCAGGTCAAGACAACTTGCTGGTGAGTTCACAAGATCAGCAGGCCCTGTATAGCGAGAACCAACACTCCATTTTGTCTTCATTCCGATTCCTTCTATCTCGACCCTTGTCACTGTACATGCGATCCCTCGCTTATCGCAATGAAGCTTGGAGGATCCCCAAACTCGTGGCAAAGATCGAACAAGAAGGGTTTTCTATGACGACTTTCAATTGGTCTACCTATGTGCAAATGCTTGCATCCTCCGATAGGCCGTCGGATCAAATAGAGGCCTTTACACTCTTTGAGCGGAAGTTCATGCCAAACTTTCCTGGTTGGAAACATCTCCAACGAGGATATGGAATACGGCCTCCTGGAGTCCCTTCAACCATCGATGCCATTGAGAACCCAATGAGGCGGAAAAACCCCCGCGTTCTCGGCAAACAAGGCCGGAAATACTGGAGCAAGGTCCAGCCCGATTTCATGCAGCCCACGTATATTTCTATGGTCTATCTCGCATCTTCTTTGAATAGATTCCGGGAAAGAAGTATATATGACGGGGGTGCCGAATTGTATGCTCTCCATAGTACTGCCCCCACCACGGTTGCGGCAATCGCCGAGATGCCCTACCTTCGTGAGAAATTCCAAGGCGTGCTGCTTCGTCGTCGCGAAGAACAAGGTGATAGAGCCGATGATCTGGAACGATATGAGCAGTTTGTGTGGACTGGCGGTATCCTCGGTGTCGGTGGAAAGCCTAGGCCTATTACAGACGTGGAACACCCGTCTCCAGAGACTAGCGAATCAGAGAAGACTGCGTCAGAGGAGAGAAACCAGATGTCTCTCGACAGCAAAGCTGCTCAAGCCTTTGGGGTTTCGAGGAACAGGGAAGCCGATGTTGCTGATAGCTCCCCTGAAGATACTGTCACGCCTCCTGAGAAGACTCTTGATTATCAGGATGAGTATGATATTGAAGCAGAATCGTTACTGGAGAGTAGACGCCGGTCTGCTGCTATGGATGATGAATCATTGGATAACGAAAGGCGGTCGAAGAGAACATATGAAGGACATCAACTCCTCCTCACCACTCTGTTGGAGGGGACGTCATACAGTACTGCCGGTGCAACAGGAACTGCACGCCAGTCCCGCAGATCACGCCGGAGATGAGTACATTAGGATTTTGGATGGAAAAGCATACGGTCTCTGTTTATTTTTTGCGTGTATCAACATTTTCCAAGTGTACAATACGAACACCTTATATACAACATGTCTTCGAAGGAAGGCTTGCATCAGGGCATTGCGGTGCAGATACGATAATGTACAATTAGATCATCTCATTCTATATAAGTATATTTTGTTTTTACTCTTTTATTCAATCTTTTGCAGATGCCTCACTCTACTTTGTACAGAAACGAAGATCTTACACGTGACCAGAATCCGGATGCTGACTCAGCAGATGTGCACTCCGGCGCGTATTTTCGCGAGACCGCGTTTCAATTCTACCCGATTGGGATGTCGCGTCCTCACGAAAGATTCTCCATCCCACTCTGTTTCTTTGGCGGAGGACCAGGTTATTGGAGCCACACCACGCTACCACGTACATTTGATTAATTTGCGAATTTCATCCTTGAAACCATAAACTCTGGATCTCACGATCCTGACAACCAGCCCATTTTCCCATTGACCGCCTCGCAGCCCCTGTAACAGTTCTCGCCATGGACGGGGTGCAACTCCGTGATGAGGCCGCTCAAGATCGAGTGCGAGCTGCTGTTGAGTTCCTCGATCCAAGTAAGTACCTCATTCTAGTATATTTCATTTTCGACATACACTAAACAATGGGGATTTTCAGGCGATGCACGAGCACGAAGGTCCGTCAACAACTTACTGATACCCTGTCTCTCCCTTGTTTTCGCCCTTGCGATAATGGTTCTGATTTGTCAAAAGTTACCGAGCAGATATTGTGTTGATGCTGAATAGAGGTTTACGACGCTTGATAGTATGCCGCCTTTATCTGGATGGAGCTTTGAGTCTTGAGTTTTTGATTTGCGATTAACCTTCCTTTTCAATTAGGTTAGCATTGATGAAATCAGAGCACACAACCGCGAAATCGCCGATGGGTAGGTTGTTTCTACTAAAGTACAAGCGCAACCATCTGACAAATGTTGCATAGGCTTCTCACCTCCCCATTCGATTACTCGCAGGCCTTCGACAGAGCGTTGAAGGAGGTTATCAAGACACTGCCGAACCGACCATCGAAAGAAACTGGTGACGAAGTTGTATGTCTATCCAAGTTCCGAAGTACCCATGCGCAAAATCTAATATAAATCAGAACTACTATTGTGCTTATGTTGGAGCCTTTGGTGAATTCGCTTGCAACCCCAGAACGCTCGGATCCAATCACCTGAACCGCATGATCTCGCTCGAGGGTATCGTTACAAAATGCTCTTTGGTCCGACCGAAGGTGCTCCAAAGTGTGCACTACAGCGAAAAGAAAGACAGATTCCTGTCAAGAAAGTATAGGGATCAGACTATGACTGCTAGTGGAGCAACAAGCTTGAACGTTTATCCCCAGGAAGATGATGAGAAGAACCCGGTATGTTCTGGCACTTTCATACTCAGACAATCGTGCTAATAAATATCGTCTCTATAGTTGATTACTGAATACGGATACTCCACATACCTGGATCACCAGTCCATTTCCATCCAAGAAATGCCCGAAAGAGCCCCAGCAGGTCAACTTCCCAGGAGTGTTGATGTGATCCTGGATGATGACTTGGTGGACCGTGCGAAACCTGGAGACAGAATCCAGTTGGTGGGTATTTATCGCTCTCTAGGAAATCGAAACGCTGGCTCTGGCTCCTCAACCTTCCGCACTATTGTTATGGCAAACAACATCATCCAGCTGTCTTCAAAGTCTGGTGGAGGGATCGCCCAAGCTACCATCACTGACACTGATATCCGAAACATTAACAAGGTCTCGAAGAAGAAGAATGTCTTCGAGTTGTTGTCCCATTCTCTCGCACCTAGTATATATGGACACGACTATGTCAAAAAGGCTATCTTGCTCATGCTTCTCGGTGGTATGGAGAAAAACCTTGACAATGGTACTCACCTGCGTGGTGACATCAACATACTGATGGTCGGTGATCCATCGACTGCGAAATCCCAACTTCTCCGGTTCGTCTTGAACACCTCTCCGCTTGCAATTGCCACCACCGGCCGTGGTTCCTCTGGCGTTGGTTTGACTGCGGCAGTCACATCTGACAAGGAAACTGGAGAGCGCAGGTTGGAGGCTGGTGCCATGGTTCTTGGTGATCGCGGTGTAGTCTGTATCGATGAGTTCGACAAGATGAGTGATGTTGACCGTGTGGCCATCCATGAAGTAATGGAGCAGCAAACAGTCACCATTGCCAAAGCTGGTATCCACACAAGTTTGAATGCCCGATGCAGTGTCTTGGCCGCTGCTAATCCAATTTACGGACAATATGACCCTCACAAAGACCCGCACAAGAACATTGCTCTACCCGACTCCCTCTTGTCCCGTTTCGATTTGCTCTTTGTTATCACCGACGATATCGAGGACTCACGGGATAGAATGGTCTCTGAGCACGTCTTGCGTATGCACCGTTACCGCCAGCCTGGCACTGAGGAAGGTGCCCCTGTTCGGGAACAGCTTAACCAGAGTCTTGGTGTTGGACTTGAAGATAACCAAGACTCGAACCGGCCCACTGATGTTTACGAGAAATTTAATGTCATGCTTCACGCAGGTATGGCCAACATGGCCCGCAAGGGAAAGAACATCGAGATCCTCAGCATTCCTTTCATCAAGAAATACATCCAGTACGCCAAATCGCGGGTCAAGCCTATTTTGACCAAGGGCGCGGCCGATCACATTGTTGCAACTTATTCCGCTCTACGAAACGACGAACTGTCTGGCAGCCAGCGCAGGACATCGCCTATCACTGCACGTACCCTAGAAACCCTCATCCGTTTGTCTACTGCCCACGCAAAGTCACGTTTGTCCAGCAGAGTTGAGGAACGGGATGCCAAGATTGCCGAGTCGATTCTGCGCTTTGCCATGTTCAAGGAAGTTGTCGAAGATGAGCGCCGCAAGAGAAGAAAGGTCACCACCTTCGAGTCGGACGAGTCTGACTCTAGCGATTCAGACTCGGACAATGATCAAACACCCGCGAACACGACGGCAACTCCTCGATCCACGCGGAGAGGCGGAACTTTGAGATCGCGTACAACCGCAACGCAGTCCAGCACTAATGATGCCGGGGGCGAAGACGTATCCGAGGATGGCGATGGCTTGTACGATGCCAGTCCCCGTGGCCAAAGGATGCGGTCAAGCCAAAACACACGTACACAGACGCAGAGCCAGTCTCAAATGTCCGTGGCTTCTTCACAGCCTGCATCGCAGCTTGTCCAGTCTCAGACAGACAACTCGCAGTCTCAGACTGCATCCTCTGCCGCTTCATCCCAACCCATCCAGCCGGCACGTTTGGCAGTGTTCCGTCGGGCTCTGGGTCCTCTGATGGGTACTCAGTTGTTTAACGACGGCGATACCGCTGATGTTGAGCAGCTTATTGGAGCCGTTAACACTGCAGTGCGCAGTTCGCCCACTCTTGGTGAAGGGCAAGTCTTCCAGCGAGCGGAAGCAGTCCAAGCCTTGAGGGAGATGAACGAACGAAATGAGTTGATGTGAGTATACTGTTAATCCCTTTAAGTTTATAAAGTGTTATGTTTGACTGACCATTTCTTTTTCGCCTACAGGTATGTCGAAGAGGATGAGACCGTTTACAGAATTTAATCATAGACCTATATCTACCTATTATGTTATTGAGACTTGGCTTGGAGGGATCACAGCAGAAATGACCATGCTGGATGGTTTTTTTAACTTGTTTAAGGGCATATTTACAATATTTAAGACGATTCCACCCGGGTTGGTGTTTGGAGTTTTTGTATCCATCTAATGCAGCACTTGATATGAAGTGTATGGTCCCTAGCATTGAATTAGCCGTGCCAGAATTGAGCTTAAAGATACATCTTTTTCTTATTGTAACAACCCATATTCTGTAGTTGATTCTACGAAATAGATTGTCAGTACGAAGTTGGATAGTCACCATCTCCCCCTAAGCTATTGTTACAGAGAGAAACATTCATAATAATCCAGAATCTTCTCAGTAGACTGATCTCAACCCAGCCTCTCCCTAGATATCTCTAATCATCCTTAAAAATGAGTGACTATTCCTTCTGGCAATTGTGGATGTCCTTCTACTCGGACCGGCAACAATGGCTTTGCTTCTCCGTTTCGGATCCGGTATGTTCGGATCCGGACAGTCTGACTCTATACATCTCCATGGCTTCTAGCAGCTTGATTATTCTATAAATACCGTCGAATCCAAGATGGAAACCTATTAGGAAATTAACAAGCTCTCAAGTTCTTCATTCAAGCCTCCTGTCTTCAATCCAAAAGCAAGAACAACATTCACATACCCATTTCTACTCACGTCACTCAAATCACTCAGACAGCCATCAACATGCGCGTTCTCGTTATCGGCGGCAGTGGACGTACTGGCAAGCTCGTCATTAATGAGCTACTTCGTCAAGGTTTGTGCTTGGTGCACATTGTATTATCATAGACGATCACCAGCTAACACCAAATCAGGACATGAAGTTACCACTTTGGCCAGAAACCCATCGGCAATAGAAGCAGCAACAAACCTAGACATCGTGAAAGGTAAGGGCTTTCTTCAGACGCTTTCTTGAACCTCGGCTAACCAACAGCTAGGCACTCCTACGGATCTAGCCGATGTGAGAGCGGCTTTCAAGCACAAGGTCCCAGACGTTGTGATTGTCACTCTGAATGCTCCCCGGGAATCCGATAGCCCATTCGCCGCTCCCATCTCACCACCAAGACTCATGGCGGACTGCAATGCAAACGTCGTCAAGGCCATGAAAGAATTTGGCGTACGCAAGACGGTCATCTTACAGGCCTTTGGCGTAGGTGACTCGTGGGACAACATGAACTGCCTATTGCGCATGCTCATGAAGAAATCCAACATGAGCTTACAATATGATGACCACAACCACACCGATCGCGAGGTCAGAGAAAGTGGTGTCGACTATGTTTTCGTCCGTCCATCGCGGCTGGTAGAGGGTGAAGCGAGCACGGTGAAGGTGTGGCCGAAACATGGCCAGGGAGTCCCGATGATGGCTAGCACCAGCCGTGCGAGTGTGGCGAAGTGGCTCGTTGATGCGGCAGTGAGCAACGATTGGGATAACACTGCCCCGGTGATCACCAACTAGGTCACTAGACGATGGGATAGCTACTCGCTAAAAATGGGTGGAGTTTGGGATCTGTCGACTTCGTTTTACTAGGGCTCTTTATGTATATGGTTTGGAAGGGCTGCTTTACTTGTTATTTTGTATTTTGGATACTGTGCATTTGGATTAATAGACCATATTATTGATTTTCAAGTTTTAAATCACTTTTCATCGTCGACTTTTTATTAAATAGTAATATGAAACGATATTGTTTAAATGAGACTAGGTATGTATACAGGGGAAGTGGGGTATTGAGGCACGTACTACACCGCAATTCATCGACATATAGACAAGAGTGTTAACATCACTCTACTCTTATTTTTATTTGCCATATCATAGTTTTTCTGGTTAAATGCAATTGACTAGGTCCCATTCGATGAGACTTGATCTACACAGGGGCTTATTATGACAGTGTCGCGGTTATATACATGATGCATGCACTACCCCTCACTGAAACAACATAAGCCGAAGCACATCACGCATAACGCGATAATTCCGAATGCTGCTGCAATAATACTATGGAATCTTTACTAGTTATGAAAGTTTCTTTCAGCTGGCCATTCCAAAACTCTAGAATCACGCCATCGAAGCCAATTGCAACATAAATCACAATGTACTAGCCAGGTGGCATGATTCCGCGGAATATCCAAAATAGATGTGCGATTGTCGATCGATCCGATACATACCCCGCAATGCCCCTGAGTTATCTGCTCAACCACCTGGACGCTCCATCATGCATTGTCAATGCCAGAGGAAAGATACATTTATTCAATTACAATGGATACGTGGCTCTTCTACAAGTCAGAGATTTTGAAGTAAATTTATTGTTTATTCATCGAGATCATATCAATAGAGCATGTCTAAACAACCCCTCTAGTAGTGGCCCGCGAGGTGCTCCTCAGAGTGCTTCTTAGCAGCGTGCTGGGCCTTGATCTTGTCAATCTGGTTCAGACCCTTGGTCTCGAAGAGGTTGGTAAGGGCAGCAGCGGCGAAGCCACCGATGAGCTCCTTAGCCTGACCGTGCTCAACAACATGGCCTGTATGATATTAGAATGTGATAATATGTGAGTACTCATCAAGAACATACCGTGCTCGGCCTGGTACTCGTTGAACTTCTTGACGGCCTCGTAGCCGGCAGCTCCACCGATCAGGTCGTGGGTGAGGTGAGCCTCGTGGCCCTGGGACTCCTGGACCTTCTTGTAAGAGTCCTCGTGGAACTCGCCTGGTCAAGTCAGTAAGTGATTGATTGGACGAGATGAAAAGAGGAAGACATACTGAAGGGAATGTTGACCATTTTGAAGGATGTGAATTGAAGGAGGTAGAGAAAAGAAGAGTGTTTGTTTGTATCTGGAATTCAGAATCAGGGGAGGGGTTGGAGGGGTATTTATGTCCTTTTTGCCCGTCCCATGACTCCCTCCTAATCAGCGGTGAGTTGAGCTGATGGTCCCTTCTGCTAGTGCCATTATGTAATTCTTATGAGAATCGTGTACGATGGACTTGCGATTATCACCGGGTGGATGAGAGCTGAAGTCGTGATGGCGGATCGGCGGTGGGCTGTGGCGCTGTGATTTGATGCTTGGTGAATATCAAGAAGAGGCTAAGCTTCGTTAAGTGGGCGCCATGATGTCAGTGATCTGGCCAGGGGAGGGGCAGCACAGCCACAGGATAAGCAGTCTTAGTCTGGCTTTAGTGGCGGTAAACATGTACGTGTTATTTCGGGGCTTTTTGCGTGTCCATCGAGCTGAAGGTGTCTTGGATAGAAATCGTTTAATATGCCCTAAGAGGAATAGTCAAAACATGGGCTAAATCTGGTTGCTGGCCATCTGGTCGTTCCCGTCTGCCGTAATGTTGTTTACCACGTGCTTCACCTGTCTGTATAGCTTCATCTCTTGACGTTTCAGTATCAGAGCACAGAAACTCATTGCCATTTCTGGAAATGGCTGAGATGCACCAGACATGAAACTCGTCTCCCCAAATATCTCGCCCCGGAAGCCTTAATGGACGGCACTCAAATACGCAAACGGCCACGGCCCGTAGTGTCGTGTCTTCGATGTAGAGACAAGAAGCTGAAATGCGATCGAGTGACACCATGCGAGAACTGCACCAAAGCTGGATGCTCGGCAGACTGCGCGTATAACCAGACCCCGGAGACCGTTGACTCAATGCCAAAGGCAAAGCGAGTTCAACTTGATGCTACAAATACTGGTGTCAATCAACCCGGAAGAGCCACAGGCATAGGAGTCATTGAGGATCTCCAGCAACGTGTTGTCAAACTGGAAGAGCTACTATCTGTCAGGTCACAAACAGTCAACTTTGAACCGGCCAGAGAGAGAGTAGTTTTGGATTCTGGGTAACGAAAGATCGCTTCGTCCGTCTGCCTTGTACTAATCAAGGATGACAGTGGTCCGCAGCCCAGCAATATCGTTACTCAATCGGATAATTCGCCACCGTACCTTGGGACTCTGGTGGTCAAGGGGTCTCGATCCCGATATCATGGACAGAATAACAGGATCACACTTCTTAACCAGGTGGGTTTGACCTTTGTCTATAGTAACTCAGTATGCAAGTTCAATTGACATATCCAAAGTTTGCAGAAGCCAAAGAGTTCATCAACCAGTGCACCAAAGATTCTACACTTATTGGGCTGGCTAAAGAAGTACAGTTCCTTCAGAGTAAATCACAACTACCATTAAATTCGCCAGAGTCAGTCTCAGATCTGGATGGCTCTCCAGAGCTTTTACAACTCCGGGCATTACTCCCTTCGAAAGCAGTGTGCGGCCAGCTGTTAGAGACATATACCAAGAATTTTGAGAAAACATTAAGAATTCTCCATGTTCCTACCTTTCTTCGTCAGTACGCGGAATTTTGGACTGATCCGGATAATGAAACCTACCGATCATCGCCATTTATCGCGCAGCTCACGGCAATATTGATTGTATCCCTCGCATTGGAAGAAAAAAGCTTTAAATCCGATAATCCCTCCACATGGGAATACCTGAAGCTGACTGCAGTCGACCTCATCCGAGCGTGGTTGCAAAAGCTGGGTAGAAAGCAACGAACTGAATTCGCAACACTACAAGTCCAGGTCCTTGTTTTATTGGCACGTCATCTACGGCTACTTACCCCTGAGGAGCTATGGAGAGAAAGTGGTACACTAGTACGCTCTGCGATGGTGATGGGCCTGCACTTGGATCTCTCCAAATCCACAGACTTCTCTGTCTTTCAGGCCGAGAACAGGCGACGGCTGTGGATAACCATTGTAGAAATGGATCTCCAAGCTTCTATTGCATCTGGGATGCCGGTCATGGCCCCGGAACTGGATTTCGGTCCTCTCACTCCGGCCAATCTCAACGATTCCGATTTCGATGAATCGACGGCTACGCTTCCTCCCCCCAAGCCTTTAAATGAATCTACAGATTCTCTTGCCTTGGTCACTCTGGCCAAGTCTCTGCAATATCGCATCAGGGCTATGGCTTTTGTGAAGAGTGCAGGCCCGGATAAAGATTTAAGCGAACTCGTAAAGCAAGGGCAGAGGTTAGAAGCTTGTTTACGGCAGATCCCATCTGCCTTGAAACTGGATCACACTCTGAAGGGTGATGATGATGTCCCAGCACTTTTGCTGAATCGCGTTCTGGTGGATGTATATACGCGCAGGCCTCTTCTTTGTCTCTATAGGCCCGTAGCCATGGGTAATAGTCGCGACGATCCGATGTGCCTTGAGATACAACGAGTATGTCTGGAGTCGTCACTGGCGATCTTATCTTATCAGGACTATTTCGATCCTAACGTGGCCGACCTAGACATATTCAATTCGACCACCTATTGGGATATCTTCCAAATATTCTGCAAAAACGACATCCTGTGGGCAGCTCTATGCGTGTGTGGTTACATCAATCTATTTAGCCAACAACAGTCAGCCCCTCGGACTCCTTCCGATCATTCTCAGCAAAGTGTTTTCTCAAACCCACAGGGGATGATGCATAGCAAAGCCAGCCTAACTCGTACCGTCGAAAACTCTCTGGACAGTCTGACCCGTAGAATTGGAGAAAACGGCAGCAATATCAAGGATGTCCTTCTTCTTTCAGTCGTTCTCCAATCAGTGCGAGCTCGAGGTTCAGCCCAGCTGAAAGAACGCTGGATGTATCAAGGAGCACAGAAAGCCTTGTCTGCCTGTCGACAACACTTACTCCTAACTATGGCAGAGCAGCAATACGCATTAAATCTACCTGACCTTGCGCAAATGGTATACTCGAACCAGTCAAAATCTTTTCCAAGATTCATTGCTGACTTGTCTAAAGCTTCAGTCTACCCAGCCCATGCTTACACCGAACCAAGAAACGCAACTAACTCCCTCAGCTCAGCTTCAACTACCAGATTTCTTCGCGGATTCCTCTGCGCTAGCCACTGAATTCAACAATTTCCAAGGTGATCCTTTTACATTTGAAGATGGGTCTTTTGCGTGGAATCTATAAACTAAACTCACAGCCTCCTTACATGATACTCCATCGGCAGAGACATATTTCTATATAATTGTAAATAATGTATAAAACTTTGGTATAATCCACATGAAAACCTCACTATCAACAATCTCCTTGAGCAGTCAGAGTACCCGTCTACAAGAAGCTCTGCGAATTGGAACACCAACATTTATGGTGAAACATATTTCCACAAATACAACGATATTCAGAGCCGCAATTGTTTAATTTTAATATTCAGCCCTTAGTGAGCGCAAAAATGGCCCATTTAGGTGCCTCGGGCTAGACGAACATCACTGCTGCACATTCCGGAGATGTGCTGTCGGATCCGATCCCGGACTTCGGATCCCATCTTCGTATTGAGTATATACGGAGTAGGTTGAGACACTATATAAGAGCGAAAATCGTCTGGTTTAGTTTCAATTCATCCCCAAGCATTCAATCATTATCGTTGATATAAAACTATCCCATTTACAACAACTCGAAGCAACATGTCTACTGAGAACATCGCCATCATCGGTGCAGGCCTCTCTGGTCTCACACTCGCTCTTGCACTCTATCAACATAACATCCCCTGCGCCATCTACGAGGCCCGAGACGAACCATTGAACATCGGCGGAGCCGTCATGCTCTCCCCCAACGCCCTCCGAATCCTTGACATCCTAGGCGTCTACGAACGCATTCGTCCCAAAGGCTACGACTTTGACCACTTGCACTTCCGCTCTCCCAGCGACGAGCCTTTTGACACATACGAATTCGGGGATAGCGAGAAATACGGGTACCGCGGCATGCGCATCTATCGACACGTTCTCATCAACCAGCTCTCAGCTATGATCAAGAAGGCGAATATCCCCATTAACTACCGGAAGAAGTTTCAGCGTGTGGTTTCTGAGACCAGGACGAACGTGACTTGGGAGTTTGACGACGGAACAACTGCGACTGCGACTTGTCTCATTGGGGCTGATGGAATCCACTCGCGGGTGCGCAAGTACCTCTACCCGGAGCTCGAGCCGCGATTCATGAACGCCATAGGTGTCACTGCTGCCGTGCCTACTAGCCAGTTGCAAGTTCCCGAGGGCTACCAGCTCCCCGTGACGATTATGAACAAGACACACGGGGCATTTGTCATTGCACCCCAGCTGAAGGATGGATCGGAGGTGTTGATCGGAAGGCAGAAGCGCGCCGCACAGCTGGACCGGGAGGGCTGGAACCAACTCATGAACGACAAGGAGTGGTGTGTTGAATTTTTGCGAGACGGGGCCAACGACTTCCCGAAGATCGTGCAACGGGCTGTGTCGGACATGTCCCCATCCAATATCAACCTGTGGCCGTTCTATATGGTCCCCAAACTCGACAAGTGGAGTTCCGAACATTCTCGAGTGACCATCCTGGGTGATGCGGCTCATGCTATCCCGCCAACGGCGGGGCAGGGTATCAACCAGGCCTTTGAAGATGTGTATACGTACGCATTGATTCTGGCGAAGCGTGGAGACACCTCCCTCGAACGGGCTTTGAAGATCTGGCGGCAGGGACGCCAGGACAGAGTTGACAAGGTGTTGGAACTCAATGCTCAGATTGACAAGTGTCGCATGCCGAAGTCGAGTGATCAAGAAGAGTCTGACGATAGTGGATATTTTGATTTGGAATGGCTGTACAAACCGGAGTTTGAGGCGATGGTCGAGAAGCGGCTTGGTAAGGGTTTGGAGTAGAGCCCCAATGTTTTCTTGTCCTTGTATATATCCCTTTCCTATAGCCATTTACCTGTATATAGAGTTTTTGTTAGACAAAAAGTGTTTGAATTCCGAGCCATTAGTCAGTTCGATTCCTATTCAATAGTTAAGCCTGGGTATTATACCCGTATTAAGACATATCATAGTCTAGAACAAACCTGGTAGCCAGGATAGAAAGCAGGTTAATACTCCACGGGGTAGGCAATCTTGGAAGACCCGAATACTTCGAGACAAGCAGGTATATTAAAAGATCCAATTGACACATAAACAAGGGCATTAAAAACAGGTGGGGGAAAGAAAAGAAGAAGAGATCCACAACAGGATTTTCCGGATATACATACATGATGACATGTAGCACATGACACATCCAATGGGTAGTTTAAGGCGATGGTATAATGTCAGAGAGGAATAGAAAGACCCGAAAAAAATGCGAAACAGTGTGATGCATATAGCTTCAAGATTCAAACTTTTCGTCCTTGTCTCTCTCCCCGATTACACTGATGGAGTCATCTGATGAAAACGGCGGTGGGCGTACTCCTTCTCTGATCTGCGCTTGTGTGAGGGGCGAGAGCCCACGTGGGAGTGTTTTGGAGCTTCTCTTTTTTTTGTTCTGGCTGTGTTCCGTGGTCGAGGTACTGGAGGGGGTTGTGCTACCTCGACGAGGACGGCCGACGGGAGAGGATCGCGATGGAGGTCGGTCGTCAAGGTCAACCGGGGTGCTGCTGCGAGATGGGGTGCGGGAATGGGAGTCGGAGCGAGTGCTGCGGCGAACGGGAGACTTAAACTCATGACTGTGTTTGGTGCTAATGGAGGGATGATGGCGATGACCATGTTCGCCAGATCGGTTCAGAGTAGCAGCAACAGCTCGTCGTCGCTGCGATGCCTTCCATCCCAATCCAACCCACCAGAACCAGCTGCCATCATGCTGGGCCACCTGGCGCTCTCGTTCCCGTAATTTTTGCCGAAGCTGGGCGCGTCTTTCATTTTCTTTATCCCAAAAATCCGTGCGATAATCATCCCAGTTTTCACGAAACTCCGGCGAGAACGACTTGGGGAGAAGCAAAAGTCGAATGTAGTCACCCCCGGGACTGAGATCTTCCTCCACTAGGCCCGACTCAGTGTCCATGTTGTAATATTGCTGGTAGTGCTGCCGACCACCGCGTTTTTCGGTCAGATTACGTTCGACATAATGAAAATTCCCCCGGGCGATGAGGAAAAGGGGGCGGAAAAGGGAAACAAGAAGGCCAGGTACGAGAGCAATTCCTGCCACCAAGACCCGCGAATGATGATGATCTTGGTGTTCATACAACGCAGGCCGCGGTTGGAGACGGCGAGCCAGCGCCGTGGCCAGCGCACTCCGCGCTCCCACTGTCCTGTGCCCCAGCCCAGAAGTGCCGTCACGACTCCTCCAATCAGGGCGACTTTCTCTCCCATATCCACCACCCAATAGACAGAGCCTCCCACCCCGCGACCGTCTTCTCTCGGGCGGAGGAAGAGCGCGTAGGCGAAGTAAGCAATCCACGAAGCGAGCAAGAGCAGGAAGAAAGTATTCTGTCGTCGACGTTCCCGTAGAGCCAGATATTGAGCCCGAAGAGAGCTTTCTAGGATGAGGAGATTCAAGTAGATCTGAGGTGGGGAGGAGGGCAAAGTTGACAGCGGATCCGGGGTCGAGGGATGTAGCGGGGAAGAAGAGGAATCCGGAGAAGAAGACTGTGGGAGAGGAACATTCAATGGATCGGAAGGTGGAGAAGACGAAGAAGCCTTTTGGGGATCAGATGAAGCTGAAGATCCCTTGACCAGCTGATCTAGGTTTTGGGAAGCCATGGTAAAAGTAGGTGAACGACGGTGTGTTCGTTTCTTGGAGGTCAACGAGGGGAGAGAAATCTCCAGGAGTCAAACAAAGACACAAACAAGGAATCAGGGGATAGCAAGGCCTTTGCGGCCAGATGATGCTATCTCATCGCATAGACAAAGCAAGCGAATGACATGGACGAAGGAACCGATGGATAGAGAAGGAAAAGAAGATGAAGGACGACGCCGAAGTGGAGGAACCGGAGCTTTTGGCTGCCCCATCAGGTCGACCCGATCGTCATCGTCCACGCTCTCAACGGTTTTCGTCTTTTGCTCCTCCCCAGGGGTTTCTGTATGACTTCATCTGCCTCACCTTTAACCGATCGACATTTTTTTTTAAGGTTTTTATCACGTCTCGTCTTGAGTCTTCCATCGCTTCGCCTCCATTCGTACCACGTTGCGTCGGGGATAAGCGGCCTTGAGCTTTTTCTCCGTCCCAACCGCTTGTTCTTCGCTTCTTCTGCGTTTTTCGATTGCGTCTGCCTGTCATCCATCCCTGAATATATAGCCATCACCATCCTCCGATCCGTTTACGAGTGACAGAACCCCCTCTCTGTCACTCCGATTTCTCCTTGTGACAAGGTGTATACCGCGCGACTCCCTTTATTCTCCCTCCAGGCCCCTCGACCTTGGGCCTCTAAAGAGGTCCCTCGCATTATCCCCTCGTTCAATCCCGCCTTATCGAGCCGAAATACTTCTTCGATGACGTCGGAATCTTTAAAATCATCGGGAAGCAGTATGCGCGACCAGGCCCAGCAGCAAGAAGCGACCGATTCTGCTCAAGCCGCTGGGCGTTCGTCGTCAACATGGTTCCCGATGGGCTATAGAGAAGGCTTCAGCCAGTGGGTATGTCGTACGCACCAGGATGATAGTATATGGATATGGTATTTTATACAGATACTAAACCTGCTTTCTAGTGGGCTTGTTTGCCGGCCGCAGCAGCAGAGCATAAAGTTCTTTCCTACCTGCCTTACCTCCAGCACAACCCTCCCACCCATCGACAGACGGGAAACACCTCGGACGTCCCTGCAGGCACGCCTGATAGCCTTCAAGCTGCAGACCCCAGTCAACAGGGCGACGTGTCAATCAACTCCCTCAATGATCCGTACGGCCCTCGTCGATGGCGCTCTACCATGGTTGAGCTAAGTGGCAAGGACCGGGCGCTCAATGAATTTTCTGTGGAGAGGGTTGGCGAAGAGGCTGATCAGCATCTGGTTATGCTTCATGGATATGGCGCTGGACTGGGATTTTTCTACAAAAACTTTGAGCCGCTGAGCCGGCTCAAAGGGTGGCAACTTCATGCCCTGGATATGCTGGGCATGGGTCGCAGCACCCGTCCTCAATTCCGCATCAAGGCGAAAGAGAAGGAGGAGGCTACACGGGAGGCTGAAGACTGGTTTGTGGATGCGCTGGAAGAATGGCGTGTCAAACGCAAAATTGATCGATTTACTTTGCTCGGTCACAGTCTGGGCGGATACATGGCAGTCGCCTATGCTCTCAAATATCCAGGCCATTTGAACAAACTTATTCTCGCGTCTCCGGTGGGAATACCAGAAGACCCGTTTGCCGTTGCGGCCGGAATGCCAGAGCCCTCTGAGTCGACCATGGCCAACGAGTTCACACAGGATCAATCCAAAATCACGGAATCCTCGTCAGCGGTCCCTCCTCCTGGAATGTTGCAGCAAAAAGGCGATGGCAACACCCTCCTCACTCGGCAGACTGTAGACGCACAGTCTGATCGCCCTCCCCGTCGCACTCTTCCCAAGTGGTTTGCCTATCTCTGGGATGCCAACATCTCTCCCTTCAGCTTAGTTCGGTGGACTGGACCCTTTGGCCCTCGAATTGTATCCGGCTGGACCTCTCGGCGCTTTTCCCACTTGCCGGCTGCGGAGGCCAAAGCCCTGCATGACTACTCATATTCAATCTTCAGTCAGCGAGGGAGCGGAGAGTACGCTCTGACATACATTCTCGCCCCCGGTGCTTTTGCTCGCAGTCCTCTTATCAGACGAATCCAGGGTGTTGGACGGCAAATCATCCAGTCGTCCTCTACTACACCCCCTTCGCTACCGGCCCAAGCTACAGAAACATCTCCCCACCAATCCACTTCCGAATCCCCCGTTAAACCCGAACCCTCGTCCTTGCCACCTGCCAAACGTGAGAACGGTATCCCAATCATCTTCATGTATGGTGACCACGACTGGATGGACGCAGCAGGTGGGCTCGCAGCCCAGACCAAGATCGAAGAAGAAAAGCGACGTGCTCTCGAGAATGCCACAGCAGAAGAACGCAAAGCAGACAACGGCTCCGCCAAAGTGGTCATCGTCAAGGGGTCAGGACACCACGTCTACCTGGATGCGTGGGAAGATTTCAACAAAATGGTTTTATCCGAGATGGAAGAAGTTAGCCAGAGAGAGAGAAATGAGAAGCTATGAATGACGCTGCAGTGAGAAATATTACGTGTATAATGGAAATAATGCGACTTGCAGCGGTTTTTTGACCTTTACTCTTGTTTATTCCTTTTTTTTTTTTTTTTTTTGTCCTTGTCTGTTCGCTATCTATCCCATGTACTCTGATCGGTATAATGGAAGATGTATATATATAGATCAATAGATTTGAAGAATCACAGTGTTCTGAATCTCCTTCATTCCCTTTTACTTTTATCCTTATGAACCGTATTCTGGTCAATAAACAAACAACTCCCCGTCCGATAATTCGAACTCGTCACCATAGACGTAGTAATAGAGCGCTGATGATGCCGGCGCCCCCGTTGCTGTTGCTGCACTTGCTGTTGTGCCGGCTGCGAGGGAAGCTCGAGCCGATTATTTATCGACAACCAAGCCCGCTCATCCGCCTCTTCATCATTAATAGCATGGTCAGACGGGGACGGAGACAACGGAGATGAAGGAGACAAAGAAGCCGATCTGGACGGTTGGCCGCTGCGGGATTTAGATGACGACGCTGAGGCTGGACAGCGCCACCCGCCTACGCCTTCAAAGTCACGACCTTCGTCGCCGCTGACGAGGCTTAGGAAGGAGGCTGTTGTTGCGGATGAGGTGATTAAGCAAGGGTGGCTGTTATTGCGGGTGTCCCTGGTGCGTTTGTGAAGCTTGTGTTGGTGTCCTTGTCCATCTGAGGAGTTGGAGCTGTTGTATCGTCTTAGGGCTGGGCGGGGTTTGGTGTTAGTGATGATACCGGGCCCAGGGCCAGCGCCAGGAGGGACGAGGAGTCTTAGTTGGCGGGCGCTTGGAGTTCTGGGGAGGGTATGGCTATTGGCATTGTGGTTCACGATGGCTCCATGATCTGAGGATCGACGACGGAATGGGGTGGTGGGTTCTGATGCGGCAAAGGTCAAGAGGGACGAGTTGGAGGATGTGGGTATGACAAAGTAGTTCGTGATGATGGCGTAGGATAATTCGATGTAGATGACAGATAGACGGATGAACAGGGCCAGGACAGAGAAGCAGATGGTGATGTATGCTGTTAGGATTAGAGGGACAGAGAGGAGGGCGAGGAAAGGGACGGTCACAAAGCTGGAGAAGGTGATGGTTGGCATGAAGGCTTATTTATATACACAGATGCTAACAACACAAGAAGAGATACGTATTACGGAGGGTCAGAGATGAAGAAGAGAAAGCCATGATATTTATTCGCCCGTTCTCAAATGGGCTGATTTCTTCCATGCTTTCGTCTTTTGTTGCATCCAAAAATGCGGAGAAGAGCATGTGATCGTTTATGCCTCAGGCATGATATTACATCATATCCCACATATTCCTCCACACTCAATAATGATGCGAGAGCGTCTCTTCATACATCTTCGACACCAGACAAGATCATATTCAATCATCACAGAAAATAATGGCACAAGACGAAACAGCTTTTCCTTGGGAAATCGGGGTCTTCGACGCCCATTGTCACCCCACCGATACCATGGCTTCAATCGCTGAGATCCCCCGCATGAAAGCCACCACTCTCACCGTTATGGCCACTCGAGGTGAGGATCAAGATCTCGTGTTTCAGACCGCAGCGCCAGTAGAAGCTACCAAATCGGTTACAACCAGCCGGAAAGAAGAGCGCGTGCTTCCGTGTTTCGGGTGGCATCCGTGGTTTTCGCATCAGATTTTCGATGACGAGGGAACACGCAAAGATGAAGACGATCCCTTTATGACCACCAAGCTTAAACAGGCTCATTATAAAAAGGTCCTCACGCCATCCCCAGATGATGAGACCTTTATCTTCGCCTTACCAGACCCCAAACCGCTCTCGCATCTCATCTCAGAAACACGGACCCGGTTATTGGCCCATCCAACTGCCCTCGTCGGTGAGGTCGGGCTGGACCGCGCTTTTCGACTCCCCAATGCCTGGACCAAGCAAGAGGTCCAATCCCGGGATGCCACCATGACGCCTGGTTCCCGGGAAGGTAGGTCCCTCTCTCCGTACCGGGTGCAGTTAGACCACCAAAAGACCGTGCTGAGGGCCCAGTTGCAGCTTGCTGGGGAGTTGTCTCGACCGGTCTCTGTTCATAGCGTACAGGCGCATGGGGCGGTGTTCGACCTCCTCAAGGAGCTTTGGTCTGGTCATGAGCGAAAGGTCCTTTCCCGACGGGAGAGGAAACAGCGTGATGCGGAGAAAAGCCAGAGGGGCGAGGCCGATGAAGAAGATGAAGAGAAAGAAGCATCATTAAAAACAAATGCAACCCCTCTTCCCTTTCCCCCGCGAATCTGTATGCATTCGTATTCTGGTCCTGTGGACCCAGTCCGCCAATTCCTGGACCCATCGAATCCTTCCGATGTCTACTTTTCTTTCTCGAGTTTGATCAATTTCAGCGGGTCTTCCTCGCAAAAGGTCATCCAGGTTATAAAGGCTCTCCCCGATGACCGGGTGCTTATTGAGAGTGACCTTCATACTGCCGGGAAGCAGATGGACGATCTGCTCGAAGAAGTTGCGAGACAGATCTGCGACGTGCGCGGATGGGATTTGAGAAAGGGCGTCCAGCAGCTTGCGGATAATTGGAGGCGGTTTGTATATGGTTCAAGTGAAGTATTACCCAACGGGCATGATATTTTGAACAAACGATAAATGCAAAAGATAATATATTGAAGATATAGAACAACCGAAATGTAGTATATAGTATTCCCAATTAGTGGTATCATTCATATACAGCCTGTCAGCATATAGTATGGTATGGGCAATCATTAAGCCCTTAAAAAAAAAATCCCGAATATATAAACAGAATGATAATGTTTGAAAAGAACCTAGTGCATCCATCCTCCATCCTGGAGAAGGTCTGACATCGGAGTTTCTTGCCAGTAGATTTGACGCCACTCATCCTCAAGTTCTGGTAACCCTTCCATGGGCATGGGAATCGGTTGGTCCGGGTCGGTAAATGAGAATAGCTGTCTCCAGTCTAGGAGCTCCCTGGGATGATCCATGGGCTCCATAGATGATATGTTGTTCGAGGGTATCCAGCTATCGAAAGGCTGGCTTGGTTGAGGGTCTAGGGCGGGTTGTGGTAAATGGGCCGGTTCGGCAGATGTCTCATAGGGGGATTGATTATCTGTCTTGGGTATTGGCAGTACGGTATTGTTAGAAGCAGCGTTGACGTTTTTACTACTGCCGTTCTGTGTGTTGCTAAAGGCTCGAGGTCTTTCGCTGGTCGCCATTTGAAGATCCTTCTGAAGGCGCTTGGAGTCCTCGAAGAGTCGTAATATAGTACCAGCATGGGCCCAATACCCGGATAACTCACGCAAAGAGTAGGATGCCGAGTCAAAGCGGCGGAGGGCGTTGATTGCGAGAACAGGATTGGAAAACCGGAGCTCGACCCGTACTTGGATCATTGCAGTAAAAAGGGTATGGACACCAGAGTACCACAGGAACTTGAGACGATCGTTCAGACGGAGCTCTTCGAAAATTGAACCGATGACACCAGCAGCAGCACTGCAAATCTCTGCATCGTGGGGACCGTAGTCGTCCGAGTATGCGGAAGCTCTTGGGTGTGGGCGGTGGAGAAGAATGAGGAAATTATTATATGTGAGATGAAGCATGGCAGACCAAGGATCCATATCAGATGCACGAAGGCGCAAACTGTCCGGAAGTTTCAAAGACCAGTTGGCGAGGGCTTCGTCGGCTTCTTGAAGCACCGCTTTGCGACGCTCAGCACTAACCCGGAGGCCGAATCGTTCGCGAACGATGTAGAAGATCATGGTGCAAAGTTCTGAAAAGTGAGTTACGTACTCGATCTGAACTCGAGACCCACAGTCTTGAAAGTCAGCGGGTGTTAGTGGCGCAACGTCGGAATCTTCAAGATTTCTGATAGTTTATTAGTATGCAGCCCCATCAGATTGCAAGAAGAATTACTCACATAGCATGTGGTCGACCATAGGAAAGAGATACCATGACATCAAACTGGAGCAAAATGTACCACAGCCTCCTCCACATGTGCCTGTCTTCGGGCACGAATTTGCTCGACACTGGATTGCGATGCATGCCAATACCCGTAGCTATTCTAGCAGCGACACCAACCCAATAGTGAGCATTTGCAGCCACATCATCATCAGCACTGTCCGAATGCCAGGTAAGAAGCAGTGCTGCTTGAACTAAAGTATCCCGACTCCGCTCGATGCGGTTATCAAACAGCCATTTGCAACGGCGGAAGAAGATTTCTTTCAGAGGGTCTCTTTCTGCTTTCGGGCGGGACACATGCGCTCCAACGAGCAATATGGCCTGAAGAAGTAAAATTGACGGGGGATCAGAAGGGTCTCGGCTGCGATATTGCGCCATGAACAAGTCTTCGTCGATGATAGGATATCCTGGGTTCACGTAGGCGAAGTACGCCTCTACCAGCTCATCAGCAAGAGCCTGTTCTGGTAAAGTGAGAGCATCCATAAGGAGCTGGTCGTGCCCCGTTCTCAATTGGTGTCGTGGAATTTCATTGCCCGCGAAATGATACACATCGTCATCGTTATCCCGTTGCTGGCGAATCAAAAAGGACATATTCGAAAGTTCATGACCGACATAAATTGCTCTCACACCCCTTTGAATATGTCTTCTCCCGGATTCTTCCTCATCGATGAGTTTCACTAAACGTTTTTCAAGATCATTATGGGCAGCTCGTTCGCTCGATGGGTCCGGGCCCGACGGCCGATGGGTTGTTTCGGTGCCCGAAAAAGACTGCGATCTAGGATGCGGAACATGATTCGCAAAATGATTCGATGCCACAGGCTGGCTGGTACTAAGGACATTCGGTAACGGGGTAGTAGCTTGGGTGGAGGATGATGGAGATAAAGATTTCGAGGCGGATTCGGTAGCAGAAGGCACGGGTCGACAACGGATAGGAACAGGGTCGAGAATCGAGCGTACAGCAATACGCTTTTTCTTTTCATGGATGCGACAATCTGTCTTCCCCGAGGAACGACAGTTGGAGCAAGGCAAACCAACTAGGCGTGCATCGCATCGGACTTTGCGCCGATGACAGTGAACACAAGCCGCGACACCTAACACACATGCATCTAGTCATTAACAGAGGGTTCTCGTACATGATCAAAAATACACCAGTTATATTCATCTGATGGACAGGCAGGAATCACAAGGTTGATGCGTACCTGATTTGCGCTTAGTCACACCATCTGTGGTGGACGAATGGTTGTTATTGTTCGCTGCGGCGGACATGGCAAAAGCATCGATCCAGATTTAAGCTCGGATACTGTATAGTCATCGTACTATGCGGGCAGTCACTAGACTGGATGAGTGAGCTCAAGACATGATGTCTAAAGCAACATTGAAAAGAACACACAACTGTCGAGACGGGAAGCAAGGACGAGAAGAAGAGAAAGATGACTGTGGGGGAAAGAGACCAACGGGGAAATGTTCATATCAGTGGGTCTGCGGGGGCTCACGTGGGCTGCGGAGAAAAAGGCGATCCCAGGCAAAAGACGGGATTGAACGGTATCAATGGTTGATTTGGGAATTTGGGAGATTGGAGAGCATTAGATAGAGGGGAACGATGCTATATCGATGATACTTGAGCAATGATCATGGATGCGACGAGGACGAAGATCAAGTGAATCATCGTCTGTTATCAGACCCTTGAGCCAATCAATGGGCTTGCATAGATAACTTATCAATTGATGCTAATAATTGTAAAGAACTAAGTGCATGAAGTGCAATAAAGACAGCAGATATAGAAACAAGTTCTATTAATGGTAGGAGTGGTCTCCTTCAAGGATAGTTCGAAATATATCAACCCAGCCAACACCGAACCCCAAAGACAACCATAACAATATGGCATGGACACTGAAGTCCTCTTCTCTCTCTATCAGTTCAGTTCCCCCATCAATCACCCGGGCATTCCGTATGAAACAATAGGTAACTCGAATAGATAAATACAAAAATATCACAGGTTTCTCAGTTATCTTCCTCCATGGTCAAAGTACAAAAGCGATCGTATACGTAGTCAAGTGGTTCAAGTAGCCTCCTTGTTGTTCTGTTCTCCTGGAGTGTACAGTATTGTTGTTGCAAGAAAAGAGAGGCGCACGAGTTGCTGTTTCACCCGAGAAAATAAAAAAGAAAAAAGAGATGAAGAAAAAAAGACCCCGATGATTCTCATCCGTGATTTTGTTTCAATCATGGTTCAATCCGTTAATATCCCATAAGAAAATCCATTTATATCGTACCAGGTCATCAAGATGCTGCGCAAGGATTAACATCCGGAGACTGGAGATAGTCCTCTCACACATCTCGAACCTCTGTCCATGGGCGAGCTCTGCCAGAGCGGAGGCTAGTACTGCCTAGCCATCTTGCATGCGAAGCAGACGGTTTATATCGCTCTTTGGCTTATCGATGTCGAACGGCTCGGGGTTGGAATGGTACCAGGGTTTCTCGGATGATCCTCTTTGCACATTCTAGTAAGACTCCCCTGTCCCATTGTGAGCCTGGCCAACCATGGGCGGGTAGCCATAGGCGGAAGTGTCCTGCTCGGAGGGGTCTAAGCTCGGGTTCAAGATACTGTTGGCATTTTCGGAATCAGGGAAGCCCGGGCGTCCAGGCTGAGTAGCGTTCACTGGGCCACCGACAGGTCCAGCGCCGTAACCACTGCTGGTTGGTCGGTTTTGGTTTTCTCCTCTGGCGGATTGCGTCTGGGGGGGGAATAATCAGTATTGATTTCGATGGGTGCACGGCAGATTGTCTGTGGACAGGCAGATCTTAGATGTTGCACAGGTCTTACCTCGCGATATTTTGACAGATAGATTTTAAGGGCTTCCGCATAGTTCTCGAAGCCGAGCGAGGTCATGGCAAACAAAATATCTTCACCGTTGACGGTTTTCCGCTTTTCCTGCTGGCATTTCTCGGAAGCTATACATTGTGAGTATAGAATAAGAAACTGTAATTCAAGCACGACAAACCTTCACTGGTGATGAACGAGATAAACTCGCTCACACACTCTTGCATGCACTCCTTGGCTTCTTTCGCGATCTTTGCGTTTTCTGGTAGAGCAATCTTCATGATACGTGCCACTTGATACCGGATGTTAGCATGTCCACTTGCAAATACGAGGTCGCTCTGCAGGACTGAATGGCCATAGCGGGGGAAACAGCCAAGCGGGAAAACAGTGGCATGCGCTCCATTGGGATAGAAAGGTTGCACATTCAGGATAAGTGCTTATCATGCGAGCAAAAAAGAAAATTCAAACACGAATGACAATGCGGGAATCTGAGGGGAAAATTGCCAAAAGTGAAACGCTTTCTTCGACGGGAGCAAGAGGGGTTAAGTGTAGTAGGGCAATCGGCTTTCGGCCAGCAGTCCAAAGTAAGGTACGCGCAAATCAGGAGGACAGAAAAGCTGCAAGGAAACGCAACTAACCATTTGCAATCGGAAGCCATCGATCTTGTTCCTTCACTTCAAACTCGCCCTGCGCCGCTTGGTCTTGTTGGTCCTTGTCCATTTGGTCCTGTTCTTCACCTGATTGAACTTCAGGTTCCACTTCTGGTTCCTTCGAGGGAGAGGTCGACGACATGTTTTTTAGCTGTTCGGATAACGTGCAGCGGGTCTGGAACGATTGTCTCTAATTGCTCTGTTGGCAGTCCACGTCAGAGATGAGCACGCACGCGATGCCTTCGGCTTCTAACGGTAATGATGCTTTGAATGGGGTGGTGGGAAGGTGTCTGACTGGGCAGCGATTTGCTTCACAACAGCCTGAACGGGGAAGAGAAAGAGGCGGCCGTGTGGGGGATTGGCAAAGCTTCTGCGCAGCTCTGCCCTAGCGGTGTGCGCCAGGAATTAGATGGCATTGAAGATGAAGCGCGCCAGTCGCCTTTTTTCCCCGCGACAAAATGGTTTGATACGACCACGAAGCCAACGAACCGTATTCCAGGAATTTTCTGTGTGGGGGAAAAAAGGAATAATGGGGGGACTTACAAACTGCAGGGCGATAGTAGTGCAGTGGTAACGTATGCGCGACTCTTTCGTTCTCCAACGCGGGAGATCTGGAAACCCAAGAGCTTACTTTTGGTGACGCGGGCGAATGCAACGCGGGAGTCGCAACAGTGGGTCAATTGGTGGTGGGAGTGTGGCACGTTGCGCAGAGAAAGGGGACCGAGAGAAGATTGGGAGGGCAGGTTAGGCAATCAATCAGAGGAGTTTGAGAGACAAGATGATCATCTGAAATCTAGGTGTATGTAGGAGAAGTAGTAGTGGTGGTGATAGTATGCAGGCGAAGAGCAGCTGTCGGTACTAAACAACAGCCCCGTACTTGTCCAATGCGCGCCGCAATTAATTGGCGGACCAGAAATAATAATGGCAGCACAGCGAGTGATTCCGTTGGTCGCTCACCACAAGAGATCAGAACGACTGGCTGTCAGTGGCTGTTGGGCGTAAACACCAATAGTAGTTGTATCCACGGAGATCTCGATAACCACCGTCTAGCAGCGCTCGAAAAGGATGACTGATTGTTTGATTTGATGATGATGAAGACAATGAGTCTGCAGGGGTAATCGACGGATGGACGGATGGGAGTTGCTCTCCTCTCGAGGATGCCTAAGGCTGTAAGGCTATGATTACAGTATTTTACGGCTATATGTTATTTACTTTCTTCTCTGGGTATAGCGTTGCCCAGCATGTGGTGTGATCAGAGAGGGGGCGGTATTGGTATGGTAAGAAACGTGACCTGATGCCTTGGAATCAATACAGACAACATCTCCATCATGATGACAATGTTCATCACACTCTTCGCAGACGCGTTTAGATGTATCCAAAACAATTCCCACTGTTCCTTGTATGTGACGGAAATGTCTGCAAAGGCTCCGCCTCGATCATCCCAATCCTACGCATAGGTAAAGTACTGCGGATATGCAGCGATATGGATCACATCAGCATTTCTACAGCTCACTCATTGGGGCTGTGAATCCTCCGTGTTTAGGTATGCATTAACCAGTGATTCTATCCAATTTGACCTATCTCAAACACTGCTTTGCCGTGTTGATGCCTTGAACTGGATAATCTCTGTCACATAGTAGGCATGGATGATGATCCTCTCATTGGATGAATCACAGCTCTGCGGAAAAGAGGCTGGTTGGGTAGAGGCTGGGAGAAGTACTATACGGCATCAGGCATTCAAGAAGAAATAAGGACAGAAAAGGTCGAACAACCTTGGATTAACCGTGAATACGACGATAATGTCAGGCGAAACCGCAATGTGGAACCGTCTGCAGCCCGAATCCATCCTGTTGAGGGTCGGAGCACTGAGGTTTTGTGAACCATGACTTTTTTAGATGATGCTATTTTGATCATTCACAGCCCCGTCCAGGCTTATGCGATGGTGTTCTGGAACTTCTTCCTGGCTGTTGGCTTCTGGTTGTTTCTATTGGCGATGGACATAGTACAGCGTCTGATGAAACTTACCCCACATCTGGCAATCAACGTATAATGGATCGTTGTATACCCAAGTATATGTATGCCTGACTCGGTTCCAGCTGTTCCTCTAATGCATCATCCTACTGCAGGATGTTCTTGCTAAATCACCAGATCTATTTGCATTTTAGTGATAATGCAGGGGTTGGGAGATGGAACAACAAAGCCTGAATCTACAGGCAGTCTCATAATGCTGATGTGAAGCAACCAATAGTAAGGCCGAAACCGGGTATACTTAGGTAGAACCCTCAGGCTCAGAGTCATAATAATATCCAGATACTCAAAAGCCTCAGTTATCAGGCCAAGCGGGGGTTGCCTCTGTTATATCGCCAAGGTAGTCGGGCCGTATCAGTTACAAAGTCAACTGAGGCTAGCTTATTAATGTCAAGGATTATATCGAATCACTTGAATAAGTTTTGTTTGTTGTTAATTTGTTGGCAAGTACATGTAAACCTTCTACACTTTGCCTTAGGTTGATAATAGTCTGATATGATATTAGGCATAAATGCGTCGAAGCCCTCCGTCAAAGCCTCTCTTGCCGTGGCATCCGCATCATTCCCTAAATTGCTGACGTGTGGATTTCCAAACTGTCTTACCAGACAGTCCATTCCCCCGTAGATCAAGCATGAACACCAAAAGGGTATTCATCGTTCATTATTCATCGGGACAAACAAAAGCAATGATCGTGAAATGTCGAAAAAAGTCTTCGAGTATGTCCGGGTTGTTTTCCTGGTCCTGGTAACGCCGATATCGTCCTCCGTCTAAATCCTATACCCATGGGAGAACCGATGTGTCTGGAACACCGCAGTCACGATGAGACTCCGTCTATGGCTGCACGACCTGGATGTTGTTCTTTTTCTGCAAGGCAAACTCATATCAGAATTGGAACATAACATAACAGCGGCATGATAAGGGTCGTAAGGATCAACGCACCTTCCAGCTGTCCAGCTCACCCTGCTTGGACTTGTACTGCTTCAGCATTTCCTCCAACACTTGCTTCAGTCCATCCGAATTTGTCTTAAGCGAAGGTAGAACATCTTGAACCGTGCGTTCGACCAGCACTCCATTCACCATGCGAAAGCACTTTCGTTCTTTGGGGAGGGGGTCGAGGGTCTCAATGACAAGCCTAGCAGACAAATGCATTAGTAAGAGGGCCCATGCATTGAAGCCGGATGAACAGATAAAACAAATACAACACTCACTTGTGCTCTTCCGCTTCTTGCTCAAGGTCGCCAATCTTTTGCGCCAATTGTTGCAGCGTGTTTTTGAAGTTTGTGTATTGGAGCTGGAGCTCTGTTCAAGAAAGTCAATCCACCGTTAGCCTTCCATTTTCCTCGATAATCGACATAAACCGGGGTCAGAAATGAATATGCGTACCTTGCTGCTTCTTCGGGTTGATTTGAGGTTGGCTAGACATGGTGATGTATCGAAACACTGATACTGCGCAGGACAAAGCTGGAGTTGGAATGCGGGGGCGCTTCGCTTGATATCAGAAATGATGATGGCTCCGTCGGAGTGACTGGCGGAGTTGTGCCAAGAGTATCGAAATGCCTTTTTTATTGAACAACCACGAGATGTTTCGCGAGTACAAGAGTTATATCTAGAGATAAGAAACTTTGCAGGATTCTAAAATGAAATAAGACATTTATTTTACTGTGAAATCCCAATTCCCAAGATGCGGGGCGGGATTGGTGGCATCTACATGCATATTGAGTCCATGTTATAGCCAAATAAAATCTCAAAAAAATACTTATCAAGATACGTATCTCCAGAAGCTAAAAAGGCAATCAAATCATATATCAGGATGTGTTTTGAAGATTTCATAGCATTTTTTTGCTTCATTCAAGTCAATATACAAGCACGTGAGTATGCTCTGTTTGTTCTGTTTGTCCTGTTTGCACTCGAGGTGGATGACTGTCGGGCTATCTTCGATATTTCCAGGAAGCACTGCAGACAGCCGGTGGCCATTTTTGCCGCCTCGAAACCTCTGTTATTTGTCTCTAATCATATTCTTATCGACCCTCTTACGGTCGATAATTCCAATTCATCATGGCTCCCGACGAGATGCCCCCAGCCAAACGGCAAAAATCCAACCTTCCGCCACAACTCCGCGACGCGAAGCGCAAGGACATCGATAATTGGGAAACGAATCGAATGCTCACGTCTGGTGTTGCGCAGAGAAGAGATTTCGATGGCGATTTTATGCCCGAAGACGAAGAAGGAACTCGTGTACACTTACTGGTTCACGATTTGCGCCCTCCCTTTCTCGATGGCCGTACTATTTTCACCAAGCAGCTAGAACCCATCTCCGCCGTGCGCGATCCGCAGAGTGATTTGGCCGTGTTTAGTCGAAAAGGAAGCAAGGTTGTTCGGGATCGACGTCAGCAGCGAGAACGACAGAAACAAGCACAGGATGCGACGACCGTGGCGGGTACGGCACTGGGAAACCTGATGGGGGTCAAGGAGGATGAGGGTGATAGTGCAGTCGCCATGCCTGTTGAAGATGCGTACAAGGGTGGGAATAAGTTTGCGCAACATATGAAGAAGGGCGAAAGTGGTCAAAGTTCATTCAGCAAAAGCAAGACACTCCGCGAACAAAGAGAATTCCTGCCCGCATTCGCAGTGAGGGAGGATTTACTACGGGTCATCCGAGATAACCAAGTTATTGTTGTGGTTGGTGAGACGGGCTCCGGGAAAACAACACAATTGACACAATTCCTGCACGAGGATGGCTATTCAAAATTTGGTTTGATCGGTTGCACCCAGCCTCGTCGAGTGGCTGCTATGAGTGTTGCAAAGCGTGTGAGTGAGGAAATGGAAGTTGATCTCGGTAGCGAAGTTGGATATGCAATTCGTTTCGAAGATTGTACCAGCGATCAAACAGTTATCAAATATATGACCGATGGTGTTCTTCTACGAGAGTCTTTGGTTCAGCCAGATCTTGACAAATACTCTTGCATCATTATGGACGAAGCTCACGAAAGAGCTCTCAACACGGATGTCCTGATGGGACTGTTGAAGAAGGTCCTGGCACGACGAAGGGACTTGAAATTGATTGTCACATCGGCTACAATGAATGCAGAGCGCTTTTCGCGCTTCTACGGAGGGGCTCCGGAATTCATCATCCCTGGAAGAACATTCCCGGTAGATGTCCATTTCTCGCGAACACCATGCGAGGATTATGTCGACAGTGCTGTCAAGCAGGTCTTGGCTATCCATGTGTCGCAAGGTCCTGGTGATATTCTGGTGTTCATGACGGGTCAGGAAGATATTGAAGCAACATGTGAGCTCGTTGATGAACGACTAAAGCTGTTGAATGACCCGCCCAAGCTTAGCATATTGCCCATATACAGTCAAATGCCCGCAGAACAGCAGGCGAAAATCTTTGAGAAAGCTGCTGCTGGAGTCCGCAAAGTCATCGTTGCGACTAACATTGCCGAAACAAGTTTAACTGTCGATGGTATTATGTATGTTGTGGACGCTGGATATTCTAAGTTGAAGGTATACAATCCCCGGATGGGCATGGACACACTTCAAATTACACCGATATCGCAAGCCAATGCCAACCAGCGTTCTGGACGAGCAGGCCGGACAGGGCCTGGAAAAGCCTACCGTCTTTTTACGGAAGTGGCATACAAAAACGAACTCTATATACAAACAATCCCGGAAATCCAGCGCACCAGTCTTTCCAACACGGTCCTTCTCTTGAAATCTCTTGGAGTGAAAGATCTTTTGGATTTCGATTTCATGGACCCACCCCCACAGGAAACTATCACGACTTCCCTTTTCGAACTCTGGTCGCTTGGTGCATTGGACAATCTTGGCGACCTCACACCACTAGGACGTTCCATGACCCCGTTTCCCATGGACCCACCTCTTGCTAAACTCTTGATCACTGCTTCCGAGGAGTATGGGTGCAGTGAGGAGATGCTGACCATCGTTTCCATGCTGTCTGTACCCAGTGTATTCTACCGACCTAAGGAACGTCAAGAGGAATCCGACGCAGCGCGCGAAAAGTTCTTCGTTCCGGAGTCGGATCATCTGACTTTGCTTCATGTGTACACACAGTGGAAATCAAATGGCTTTTCGGACTCATGGTGCAACAAGCACTTCCTCCACTCTAAATCCCTGAGAAAGGCTAAGGAGGTTCGCGACCAACTCAACGACATCATGACGGCGCAGAAAATGAACTTGACAAGCTGCGGTACGGATTGGGATGTGATTCGCAAGTGTATCTGCTCCGGGTTCTATCACCAAGCTGCCCGAGTGAAGGGCATTGGAGAGTTCCTCAACCTCCGGACTAGTGTCAGCATGCACCTCCACCCTACCAGTGCGCTGTTTGGTCTGGGATATGTGCCTGAGTATGTGGTCTACCACGAGTTGATTCTCACCAGCAAAGAATACATGTCTACAGTGACAGCCGTCGACCCACATGTAAGTTTCCTCTCTGACAACAATGCACGGAACATTGACTAACTCCCCCAAGTGGCTCGCGGAACTTGGTGGTGTCTTCTACTCGGTCAAAGAAAAAGGTTACTCCCGTCGCGAACGCCGGGTGACAGAACAAGAATTCAACCGTCGCATGGAGATTGAAACCCAAATAGCTGCAGACCGCGAACGGGCCGTCGCGGAGAAGCAACGCGAACAAGAACGCAACGATCCTTCGAGGCGGAAGAGAGAAGTCGAAGTCGGCTCTGTCGTGCGACGTCCCGCTGCCGCTGCAAGAAGGATCGGTGGGGTTACGGTTTCATCGTCCTCCCGAAATGGTACCAGCGGACCATCTGGTGGTGCTAGCTCTGGGGGTAGTGCAGTTAGGAGACCGCAGGTGAAGAGAAGAGGGGGTGGACGGGCATTTTAGTATCTGTACAGTGCATCAATATAATATACCCTGGCTTTAGCGTTGAGTATTTGCAGAACGAATGTGATTATATAGGAACATGATAGAGACTTGGCTGTTGTATTACTTGGTTGGATTGGAATTTCTAGAACATGTCCTACAGATTGAACAGCGGAAAGCAAATGAATGGGCTTTTAAAATACAGTCAAATGCAGAAGACCCGCTACACGCTCGTCATAGCAGATAAATACCTAGATAGCAGGGGAGGAGCAAATAGTTCCAAGCTCGACGGTCAATGTCGAAAATGTAGAAAGAGACTGGTCTCCCACTACACATGTATATTGTTTAAGAATTCCCCGGGGATTCTCCTTATCTTTTTCCCATAAGCACGACCTCAGTTGATAAAGTTGATGCAGAAGAAGTGTAGAATGAGACTGCCAAAGACGTAATCCGCGAATGCCCTGTGGATAATCAATCAGCATCGAGTCGTTCTGCTATACGCATGGAAGAAGATGAACCCACCTCTCATGAGAAACCGAAGCACCGTCTTCATTATCCCCGCCGGCAAATCTTGCATTCTTTCCCTTGGAGCTAGGCTTTGATTCCTTCTCATTGCTACTCGTTTGCATCCGTAAACTGGCCGTAAGAACGAACTGACCGACAGCGGCACAGAAGCCACTCAGGAAGGCGTTAAAGGGCTATTTAAATAATGCAATTAGCAATCTACCCCCCAGCAATGTATTATTCCGGCAAATGGTCACTCACATAGTTTCCCGCCAGCACACAGTATAGAAACTGCACGCCTCCGATCAGCACCAAGAAGGCCATGAACGCATCGAGCAGCATGGTCCGCTGCGGCGTTGTACCGGTATACTGCTGCCAGACATGATGGGCGATCTCGACGGGGGAGGAGTTGGCCTTGAGAGTCGCGGGGCCGGAGGAGAGTGAGGATGCGCCTGTGGCTGCGTGTCGTTTCTGCTGAGGCATTGTTTGGATTGGTTTGGGTGTAGTCTGTCGGACAATGGGAGCAAGAGGAATAATTCGTATGCGAGCTGGGTCGCAATCGACTGACGGAGGTAATTGGGATGACGATAGTCGAGATTGACGGAGTAGAGGTGAAGAGTTGGCGATGGAGCGTTGGTGGTTGTCTGGAGAATCGGAGTACGTATGCGGATCTAGCTAGGTGGTCTCAGTCTTGGCGTGGTGCAGTACTCTGTATGCACGACACGGCTACATTCACGTTCATATAATAATTAAAGAGGCTGTTATTGCTTTTATTTTCCTATTCTCTATTGGATCTCTCTTCTTCAATATCGAATAAAAATATGGTCGAGCACGAGTTGGAGTGTTGATATCGTCAGAGGTCACATGCACGCTAAGCCTATTTGGATGTCGTCCTGGATGTTGTTTTGTCTCTGACAACCTCGCAACGTCGACATCTTCAGATTCAGCAGAATGCCTCGTCAACCCTGCTCAATGCTTATCTCTATTGAGCCAGGAATCAAGAAATGTCGGTTTCTCTCCCTGTGGGGATTCTGGTAGAGAAGGAACCAATATGTAGGTAAGCTTCTGGGCGATCTTGTTGGAAAACAACCACTGACAGGTATATTTGGTAGAAATTCCGCTGTTCCTGGCATGGGATAGGCTTTCTATACCCTCCTGGATATGCTCAAGACCCAAGAACTGGGCATCATAGTCTGTCCGATTCTGCCTAACCAGAATGCGGAGAAATAGCTTCCTAGGTCTGTCGGCAAAATAATTGAGCCTCGAAACCAAGACTTGGTATAGGCCGATTCCATTCAATCGACAGTCAAACTTTTGACAAGTCACCTTCGTATTCAGGGCTTGGCGGGTGTCTTATTTGCTCTTGTCTATACTAGACTCCTGCCAGGTCTCTCATTGAGATGGGGCCCCTCAAGCAAACAATGCTCTCTTCGTGCAACGTTGACTCGCGCCGAGCCCTATACGAGAGATCTGCAGCCTCGAGCAGCAATATCGACTTTCTATCCGTCAATAGACCTAAGGAAAGTTTGGTCAGTTCGTATTCATGTGAAATGGCGAGGATCGTCGATCAAATCAGGCTGAGATCCCCACTTAATAGTTGCCTGTTGGCGGCTTTTGCATATACCAACGGAGAAAAACCTCAGAGCCTCCATCCTAACGTCCCAATGATAGATGCCCATATCTGGGGAGATAGACATATATAAAGACCCTTTGAACCCCTCTGCTGACTCGCTTTCTGTACTTTACAACTCAACCTTCTGCTGAACACCAGAGCTTCCATTCTCAAACAAGACCCTCAACCTTCTTTTTTAACTTACAAAAATGCAGTTTCGCTGCCTGCTCCTCGCCTTTGCGGCTCAGTGCACCCTCTCCTATGCTGCAACGGAAACTTTTACCCTCCCCGACGGCAGCACTGCCGAACTTGACCCAAGCACCCTAAGCAAAGCCTTCAGCCCCGACGACAATGGTCTGACCACACGCGGGCTCAGAAGTGGCGCCGTGAGTCCCAAGAAGCTCTTTACGCGTGACTGCTTCGACCCAAAATACCCAGTTGTCTGCCAGGGTGGAAACTTGTGTTGTCAACCTGATGATTTCTGTTGTGAGGGCCGCAGCTGCGTCGACCCCGATTATCACAACTGCTGCAAATATGGATACTACTGCAACAAGCCCGATGTGTGTATGCTGAACCAATCTGGAGGGGTTTATTGCCAGGCTCCATGAAGTTACTTGGCTTGATGGAGTTACTATGTTTTCCATGTTTTCCCGGATAAATGCTCTAACGCCGCTTTGAATCGACAATCTTTGTCAATCGATTGATTGGATTAAAAACTTATATACCTTTCCCGCATGATATTGAATTCATAATTCATATGTTCCAGAATATAATCTGCATCATCATAAATATTTACCATATCGAATATATGTCCTCATTTGATCAAGCAGACAGGGTATGCTACTTCTCCGCCACCTTCACGCCCGTCTTCTCAGCCATCTCACTCGGACTCAAATACAACCCCTGGGCCTCCCATCCTTTTCGTCCCAATTTATACAGCTCCTTTTGCTCCTCTCTACTTGAGGGTGTTTCTTTCAGGCCCCTCCGTGCCCTTGACTCCCCCGTCTCAACAAGTGTTGCATTTCTACCCCCAAAATCCGTCCCCGCGAGATCATCAAATACGTCATCTGTAAAGACGTAGCTTCTATACTCGGTGTTTGTCCAGCCGGTACCTATCCCGTCAATTGCTTTATTCAAAATGTAGATGGTTAGGTGATGGTGAGTATATACCTGTTCCCTTGCATGCATCCTCCCAATCTTCCGTTAGGTAATGCAACAAACCACCATGCGTAACAAGGACGATTTCCTTCTCTGGCCGATCCTTCAGCCAGCATCGAACATCACGACATCGTGCACTTATCTTCTCTGTCGTCGGCTCATACCGACCAGTCTACCACCATCAGCATCAGCATCAACATCTACCCAATCCACCCAATCCAAAATAAACAAATAAATTAAATAATAAACATACCTTCTTCTCCCACCCCTCCCCCAAAAGCCCCATGTCAACCGGAACCCCATTCTCCCTCATCTCCTCTCCCAAAATACTCACTTCACTCCCAATATCGCATGAAAACCCACTATACTCCTGTAGGTCCGGCAGAAGAAGCAACTTGCGGTCCGGGTTTGCGTCGAAAACGGGGCGGAATGCATGCATTGCAGTATAGATTGTTCTGCGGAGTGGTGATGCAGCGATTAATTCTACATTGGCGTGGTGGGGGAAGATGGATTGCAGGTGGTGGCTTTGTTCTTCGCCTTTGGTGGTGAGGGTGGGATCGATTATGCCCCAGTGGGAGGGGCCGAGGTTGTTGACGCCCTAGATGTATTTCTCTTGTTAGTATATTAATTGGTCGGTGAATACTACATTAATTGGCTGGTTGGTTGATTGGATATAAAAGGAAGAGTGGATACCTGAGCATGGCGAACAAAATGAACAATTGGAGCCATAATTCTGGTTTTGAGGATTGTCATTACTATTATTCCAATGGGAAAAAGGGAAGAAAAAGAAAGAATGTGTCAACGTCATCTTAAGTTTCGATAACAGATGCGATAAAATTCCTGGGATCCACAGTCGGTTTCTATTGTGGGATTAGTGTTGCCGTCCTGCATTAGCTTTCTTTGGTGGACCATGGTTTTCGTAAAGTCTATCCGTTACAATACGTAAATACGTAGTTACACTACGAGTTAAGAGAAGTCAGTGACTGCAATTGTAATGTTGATTTATTTATATATCAGATTTCATATATCTGAGTACATGGGTCTATTTGCAGATTCAATGTAAGCTCTGTAGCATTCTGTAGCAGAGCATATTCAATATCGTACATGGGTTATCGCCGAATCGAAAGGGTATTGGCAACAATTTTTGGTAATTGGTATCATGAGAGGAGTTCGTCGAGTGGAGAGATCATAAAGCATGCTCATCGTCATACAAGAGTCCTGATAGTCATAATATTGGACCCAGGCCTCAGAGTGGAGGACCGGTTATACAAACCAGTCGGAAACATTGCCCATCGGATGCGTCGCTTGGGTTTGCTGGACATCCATTTGAAAATCCCGCATTACCTGATCCCACTCTTCCCAGTTGAGCTGCGTGTCAGATAGACACTCTGCACCGCTTACTGGGAGTGTCGACACATCTGGCATGGCGAGTGGTGGGTTTATTGTGGATGTGGATGTGGATGTGGATGTGGATGTGGATGTGGATGTGGATGTGGATGTGGATGGTTGTTGGATGGGATTCGATCCATTAGGATCAGCTAGAAAGTTGGTATCGGGGAAAATATCACGGAGCATGTTGATTGAGCCTCTACTCAGGTCGATCTCTTCAAATCCAGCATCTGGTGCAGAGTCGAATGTTCCATTCGGTTGAGTAGATGGCGGCTCGGGATCCGTGGGCATGTGGATGCAAGGAAGAGATTGAAACTCTACAGGTGTCTGCATTCTGGCTTGGGCCGTGCTGGGCTGAAATTGTGCTGAATTTGGGCCAAATTGTGCTTGCAATTCTGCCATTTGTTTAGCTCGAAATGCACTCGCTCGCTTCATCAGTTGAGAAAGTGGTCGCCAGAGCATCCCCTTTCTGTGCTTCACATGGTTTTCCCATTCATCGTACACCAGACTCATCGCCATCCACGCACGATCGGTAAGAGGACACACAGGGCGCACGCAGAGCTCCGATAGAACAAACGCCACCGCGTGCCATTGTATATTAGTCCGGAACTGCCAGCCCCATTTGGAGGTCAGCTCATTCGCCTCCAGCAAGCGGCCAAATTCAATCACTTCGATCGAGTTCATGAACAAGGTTTCCCGAGACAAAGAGGATAAGTTGATCCCACGATCCTGTCGGGTCATCGGATGATGTACCACCAGCCACAGCTTGGCCAGAATCAGACGGGCCACTGTTGCACAGACCCAATAGATGGGAACAGTGATATCGCAGTGCTTGATATACCGGTCCTCGATGCGACGGTTGATGGCCTGAATCATGCGTGTGGAATCTTCGATCGAAGGCTGCCCATTGCCAAAGCGGAATCGACCACTGGGACATATATAGCTTACACGCCGGACAAAGACGGTGATTTCGCAGCGGACCAAGGTAAACGTCATATCTGTGCAGCCCTCTCGTTCGGTCGGGGCTTCTTGCATATCAGGCCATATATCTTCATCGTTGACGTTCAACGGAAGTCGAGTGTCGTACAGTCGTTCATGGATCTGGGCATCGGTCCCATGATCCTCGGACGAGCGAATATCCAATAAGCAAATATGCCACCACAGCCGTCGACGCATCTCCGTTTCGAATGGTTTCAAATCAAAATTAGTACCATCCCGATGTAGACCGATTCCTTGCGCAAGGCGAAGGACAATGGCGGACATGGACCAGACAAATTTGCTGTCATCCTCTCGGCGCACCCCGATCAAGAACAACACGGCTGCTTGCAGCAGCATCAAGCTTTGGGTATTAAGGAAATTCGCTTTGGACAGCGCCTGTTCCACGGCAAACCGATAACGACTGACAGCCGTGTCACGCTCTTCGCCCAGTTGCGACAGGCACTGCTGCGGCGACATACTCACCACAGTGACCAGACACATAGCGAACACCAAAGCCTCTGAGTTTTTATCCAATAGCTCAGGCCGTTTCGCTGTATCCAGAAACAACTTCTTGGCAGTGGGTTTATGGAGAATACTGATCAAAGGCGCGACATTTTCCGAATAGTTCTCCCACAGTAAGGGGATTTTATCAGGAGAGGGGTGAAATCCACGGAGGGAATGCGAAAGCGAGTAGAAACCGAGCAGAAAGCCATCGTGGCTGGCCGAATACGTCGAGGCAGATTCGGGGGAGGGATAGTCGTCATCCTCAGACGAGGTCGGGTCCAAAATATCCTGCAGTTCTTCGATCTTGACGGGGGGTCAGTTTCATGAAACCGGCTATTTATTGTATTTTCAAAAGAGATACGTACCTCATCACCAAGACTGGCCCAGAATCGATTGCTCACGTAGCGACTGCGACCTTCATCGATAACCAGTCGTCCAAACTCGTGTTCAATATTCTGCGGCTTGATATCCTTGGGGTCATTCTCCAGCATGAACGGACAGACATCTTTTGGCTGAGGCCGTTCATGAGATCCTGCATCATCATTCCGTTCGACAGGAGAAGGCGTCGTCTGGGGTTGAGGAGTTTGAGGCTGAGGATTTTGGGGGCCCTCTGATCGATTCCCGCTAATCTGCTCGATGACGCCCTCGAGACGTCTCAACCGGGACAACAACTCTGCATCCTGAGGCCGTTTCGACTTGCGGCGCGCTCTACCGGGGGCCGGAAAGACGCATTCGATGCCTGCTTTGATGCAGTTGGAACACGGGGAGCGTTTATTGCAGCGGACCTTTCTGCGACGGCATGTGACACAACTGCGCGAATTGAGGGACTCTTGCGGGGAAGAAAGGGCGGTGGAGTTGGAGTTGGCGTTGGAGGGAGGGAGTTGGTGATTATTCATGGCGGACACGACGAATACCACATTCTTGATAATGAGAGAGAGAAGGAGAAAGAGAAAAAGAGGGAATAAAAGGAAGAAACAAACAGACAAAGAACAGCTTTGTTTTACTTTTTTTGATCCTTTGAATTTGGAGAAGTCATCGACTCATAGTGGGGGGAACAGGAGCGTGTGATTGGCGGAATGATGACTCAGGCACATATATTTATAAGCGGATTGATAAAAAGATCATCCATAATACGAGGAGTAGTATTAATAGTAATAAGTATTAGAGAAAGTGAGAGATGGGAATATGTCAGTAAAACAAGGAATCAGAGATATCAGATTAATGGCGGTGATGTTGTCATAGTATCCTGGATGGCAATGACATCGTATGCATGTCTGTATGCTGTCATATCAGATGAAACACATCTTGGCCCCATTTCTATATTCAGACTCACTAGAATATCTGCTAATATCAATTCAATGTCTTTCATAATAAAATGATAATAAATATGTATAATAATAACAATAATAATAACACCAATGCTTGAATCAATACTAGGCATCAATTGCTGACAAGTCCTTTGCAGGGATTCTTTGGAGGGCGTAAGACCTATCCAAAATAGGAACTACTATATATTACTAGCATTATTTTAGCATGATTACAATACAGCAAGTACCTTACCTTTCTCTCATCCTAATAGAGCAGGATACACGAGATGTTCCCATAGAAAATAACTTTAATATATTGACTATAGAGGATGGTTTACTGTAAGACAATCTAACTGCTCAGCGTTATTGGATTCTCCCCTCTGATTGGCTGTTTACCTGCAGATGGATATCGTGCCGCGGCAAAGAAACGGCCCCAATTCCTTATCGCTGATTGGCCAGGTTTGGGTGATTATGAAGATTTTCATGTCTCTGTCATCATCAGGAGAGTCGAATTGAAAAGGAGAAGTGATATTCACTGGATAGTTTATCTGAAATAATGTGTCTGTATATAGACTCTGTAGATCTCGAATGTCATTGTCGACTAAGATAATCTCTAGCCTCTCACATGACGACTAGCAACTCCGCCAAGTCGTGCTTCTTTCTCTCCATCGCTTTGCCAATTCGCGGCCATCGCCAGTCTCGAATGGCCTTTCTACCGCCTTGAGAGATGGGGTCTTCCTTTCTCCTCCTCTATTTCCTGTGATTTCCTGTATGCCCCGTACGTTTTTGGTCGGTTTCCCTCGTTGACCGTCTTCTATCTACGGTGGCCTTGGGGAATGTCCGCCCCGCCAACGTCAACCCCAGCCGATGGCGCTGGTTTTCAGCAATCATCGCTGCCAGCGCAACCTCCCGCTCAACAATTGAATCGCTCGTGTGAATCATGTAGGGGTCTCAAAGTCCGTTGTCTGCCCGATCCCGCGGCTCCTCATCAATGTCAGCGTTGCGCAAAGGCCCGGAGACCATGTGTCTTCATGGCTCCCCAGAGGCGTCGTCCGCGCAAAAGAACCGATTCTCGCGTCGCCCAGCTGGAGAAGGAAATGCGCGTGATGCGCTCTCTGCTTAAGGACCGGTTCCGTCCCGATGCGAGCAGTCCAGAGAGTTCCAAGAGTGAGCGTGAGGATTCGCAGGATCTCGACGCTGGCATGGAACCCTTAGAAAATCCACCGACTATCCCGGAAGCCCCCAGCAGTACGGTATTAGGCTCGGCCAGGCCTATCGATCCCTCCCCTGGCATTCCAGCGCCCGGTCCTAGCAACCTCGACAGAGCTGGCTCTCTCCCAGATCCATCTTATTTCTCTCCCGGGCCTTCTACCATGTCACGGACCGACGATGTGATCGACCAGGGTCTCATTGGCATGGAATTTGCTGATGAATTGGTCGAAATCTTCATTCATGATCTCGCACCATTTTTTCCAGTGGTCGTGCTCCACCCCAAGACCACTGCCGTGAATCTGCGTCGCTCCAGACCAGTGCTCTTTCTGTCAATCATCGCTGCAGCTGCCATCGCCGTGGATTCCGCCGTCGCAGCTGAACTTAATCGCGAAATGGTTCGACTATATGCAGACCGATTCTTCGTGCAAGGTGACAAGTCCCTGGAGCTAACGCAGGCCTTGCTTATCATGATCATCTTTTACTACCCACCCGAATCACCCCTAAAGCTTCAAGTCTACCAGTACACCCATATAGCTGCCACCATGGCCTTGGAAATAGGTCTGGCTTCGAAGCGAAAAGTATCCAAGAAACCTACGGGCAATGACGACGAGAATGGTCCGTTTGACGAATACATGGCGGAACAGGCAAGGGCAATTCTGGGTTGCTATCACCTGGCCTCTGTGTAAGATATCATATACTGTAAGAGGGAGAAATCCTGCTGACTCGTGGTAGGGTTGCCATGAAAACGCGTCGACCGAACATGCTCATGTTCAACGACTGGATGAGTGAATGTGTCAAGCATCTAGAACGCTCGCCCATCCCGGTAGATAGACATATGGCTGCTTGGTTCGAACTCCAGAAAATCACCGACGCAGCCATGGCTTCTTTCGGACTGGACGATACAAGCTCTGCCACGCCATTGACAGAGTCCCGCGTACAGGCTGTGTTGAGATGGTTTGATAATCGCATGCAGTCGTGGAAGAACAACATTCCAACAGAAATGTTCAATGGTACTTCTCCCCCTGCTCAGAAAAAGTCTGAAAACACGACTGACACTATTATAAGTGCCCTTGACTCTCGACTACCACCATACCAACCTCTCTATATATGAACTCGCCGTTGGGGAAGGGTATCGCGATCCTGATGCAATCACAAAGCAACATTATACCCTACCATCTCTCGAGGAGGATAGCAACGAACAGTCCCCCGACAGTCCGCTGAGTGCCATTCGGGTAGATATCACGATGAAATGGTTGAACGCGGCCCATGAGATGCTCGATTTCTTCCTCAGCTGCGACACAGACACTATGCGAAAGATGTCCAACCTCATATATACGCGAGTGGGCGTAGCATTCATGTCGCTTCTCAAAATATACTTTTCGGTTCGAACCGGATTGATGGGAGATTTCATAATGCCCCAAGACGTCAACGTCGAAGTATATCTGGATGGATTGACCAGGCGACTTAGGGAGGCCGGCGATGGCCTAAAGTACCGAATCCCCAGTAGGTGGTATTATGTATTCGCTGTCAAAGGGCGAAATTGGTACGAAAAATTCGAGAAGCGACAATCAGAAAAAGAAGCTGGTATCGTTCCTCCAATGGAATCTAGTTCATCAACGACCCAAAGCTCCACGCCTGGGCCATTCCAGCCGCAGTTTGGGCCAGTCGACCAGTCTCAGATAGGGTCATATAATATGGGCCTTGGAATTTCTCAGACTCCTACTTTCAGCCACATGGGATCGAGTTATAGTGTTCCGACAGGTATGAATGCGCAGTGGTCGTCGGACCATGGGAACCATCTTCTCAGTATGAATCAGTTCGCAGGGTATACGCCATCCCCAGCTGTACCATCTCATTTTGTATATGAAGCACCTCAGAAATATCCGGATGAACGCCAGCCTGGTAATTTCTATCCTGCGGGAACAGGGTTAGAACTTGACGGGTGGTTGCCAGATGGGAGTCTATACGGAGCACCCAGATTGCCGGAGTTTTGACGTCGAGGACCTAGACTTCACAAGTTAGGGGATTATTCTAGGGATATGAGAAGAGGTGCAAACACACACAGTATATATTTTTGCTGTACGGCGACATGACAGTAACCACCTGGATCAGTTGATATTACTGGATAGACGCATAGATGAGCTCCACGAGTCAATACCCATGTTGTCTTTCAATAGTCCTGCGATGGTAGTTGAGTAAACCCAGCAAACACCAAGAATTAGATCAAAATGAGAAAATAGATCAAACCAAGAGCCCCCTAATAAAAGGACAAGCGAGGGAGTCCCATAATAATACAAAACAACACTCGCGTTCAGATCGTTACCTCGGAGCGTCGGTAGACACGGAACCTCCGATACGAGTACAGGTGTCTTCCCGAAACTGAAAGAAAATGGTGTCGACCCTTAGCTCGCAATGCAATGTCGCCTATCGGGTGCAACCCATGGGCAGATATTGCTCGTCTGGCATCACGGAGGAGCTCTGGGTGAGTTGTGTGTGGTCTTGGGAGTCAAAGCTGACATGACATAGGTAGCGGAATAATGCTCGGAACAGTCGATCTGGAACAAAAGGAGAAGGAGCGATACTTTGAGTGGGTCGAGGCTTCCCAATGCATTTCACGCCTAACTTAGAAGCGAGCCAAGTCATCTCCTAACTAATTGTGGGAGTAACGTATAGAGGTGCCAAAGCAGATAGCGATAGCGATAGCTACCTAGGTACTAGGAGAACATCAATTAAAGCTAATACACTTTGGGGTGGTTCATGTTGTCAAAGTCTTCAAATTCAAACACCAATCAAGGCCGGCTGGCCCAATGGCAAGGCGTTTGACTACGAATCAAAAGATTGCAGGTTCGATCCCTGCGTCGGTCAATATATTTTTGCATTTTATTTAATTTTTCAATTCTCTATCATTCGCCGTCTTGTTTTTAAAACCCGGCGATCTGTCTTTTGATTTTTGGGTTCCAGGTGACTTGTACCCGTTATCCCAGTCCCTCGATTTTTTGATCATGTGACCCATAAAAAGGCTTTTGAGAATTTCAGGTCGCGCGACCTCTTACAATTCCTTACCACTACAACCACCTACCCCCCACCACTACCACAAATTTCCCCGAATTTCTGGAATCCCTAGGATCTCCGGAGTGGTTTCCAAGGTGTCATCTATATTAGAAGGAAGATTCCAGTAGGGGTCCATTATTGTAAGATGAATAACTGATATCTAAGCAGTTACTAAGTGGCTAGCGTCTCAATGAAGTCAGTCAGTAAAAGTAAGAAAGGAGTTAAAAAGGATGAAATCTAAAATAATGTTGTATTTAAAAAGGTCGCGCGACTGGTTATTAATAAGCACCCGCTTTTGGAAGTCACGTGTTCGAAGCAAAGGGTCACTTGTACTCGTTAGAAAGGTCCCGTGACCTGTGACTAGCCTTGGATCTCCGGCTCGTCTAGTTATAGTGACGTCATGATAGAGATAGAGTCACGTGATGATATTCAAGCCCTAGCATGATGAAGAAACGATTCGGTATCAACATATCAATCAACCCTTTGCAAGCAATGAATGCCTCCAAGAGACGCTTGGATCTTCGCAATAATTTTATTCGGCTATGGTCGATACAGTAGCCTAGAAGTATGGCCGGTTGGGGAAGTCTTCGGATGCCGCGGTCCCAGGAAGACGACGAACAAATATTCGAGTACATACTACTGGACTTTTGGAGCCACTGTGAGAACCACACTATCTATGACTTCAGTGCCAATATTCTCTACGGGATTGTAATTGTTTATGGTCGTGGTACATTCCAAAATTGCATTGAAAAGTCCATCAAAAAACCACTACACGCATCACTTCTCATTGGCGAGAATGATCAACCAATCAAAAAAAGTAAAAACACAAAAAATCTATCTGACCGACGCAGGGATCGAACCTGCAATCTTTTGATTCGTAGTCAAACGCCTTGCCATTGGGCCAGCCGGCCTGTGATTGGTTATTTCTCTTGAAAGACTGACACTATTAAGGGCTTTTAGGCAAAGTAGGAACTTCCGTGCACGTCAAAGCATTGGATATAGCGCCAATGCAGGACTATACAAAATTTCGCGCTAGAAACACCACATATTGATGGTGTCAGCTACATCAAATGTTGATTAGTCACCTGGCCGGCTGGCCCAATGGCAAGGCGTCTGACTTCGAATCAGAAGATTGCAGGTTCGACCCCTGCGTCGGTCAAGCTTTTCGCTTTCTTTTTTGCCCTGGTAGGCTATTTGGATTGTGATTCATATCCTGAACTTCATGGCGACACAGTCTGGATGTGGGTAAAGTCTCTTGTTCATTTTTCGACATTACTGAGCAGGACTCTATCTAGCTGTTGTTTTTGCAGTGTTTTCTTTGTGTGTGGACAAAAAGTGGCATTTAGCTTGCTCATATCTCGTCTGTATGCTCCGAGGTATATACATTGTTTGTTACGTGACACTTATTTCAATATCTTCCCACCAACGCAGGCACCAGAACAAATGTCACCGTAAGGAGTTGTTAGTAAATACCCTAACAGAGCAACAAATGGGATATTTCCCGGTTTGGTTTCTTGAATAGACACTCACCTGTGTAACGCCATATACGTTATGTCCACTAATCACTTGCGTGTGCTATGCAGGTATTCATTGAGTGTACACACAGGGCAGCACGTGTAGGTACTGATTTTGAGGATACATTGGGGCCATCTAGGGAGTCTCCAACATTTACAAGGGGTTTTTTTTTGGGTGACATGCTGCTCTAGCTCTCTGTGTATCCTCCAATGATCACAAGTGCCGGTATCAAAATATGTATTTGACTAGAGGGTACAGTGTAAACATCTACCTATTCGAGTGGAAATCCCGTCGACCAAATGAAATAAGCAAAAGTGGTAAAGTATAGGTAGCCAAACTATATCAGAGTATCTTATTGCTTCTTGTCAAGCAAAAGGAAACTAAGTTCGAGAAAAACAATAGATCGATGACATCATGGATTTAGATTGTGGTGGGGCGGGATCAGTGAGGTGGAATATAATGTCAAATTTTTCACGTTCAGATATCAATTAGGCCGGCTGGCCCAATGGCAAGGCGTTTGACTACGAATCAAAAGATTGCAGGTTCGATCCCTGCGTCGGTCAGTTCTTTTTTGCATTTTTTTTTCAGCTATCTCGTTCGCTACCTGTTGCTGGCAGCTTTTATATGCAAATCCAACGGTGATAAAACCTATCGATGACACCTTCTCAGCGTTTTTGGTATTCGAGCAAGGTCAATGCTTGTCGCACGGTTCTATTCAGGTTTCTTTTCTTTTGTTTTTTTTATTTTTGCCAGATGAATTCGACATTCCAGGGTCCGTCAAATGACAAGGCAAAAAGATACCTCAACGAAAGATCTTCCTTTCTATCAGAGGCTCTCGCACGATGATGGAATTCCTTCATCTCGTGCTGTGATTTCTAGTAATTGCCACTAAAAAACCAAGCCTGACTCTCTGGACGAGTAATAATGGGATATAAAAAAATATCAAAAATTATTGACCGACGCAGGGATCGAACCTGCAATCTTTTGATTCGTAGTCAAACGCCTTGCCATTGGGCCAGCCGGCCTAATTGATACTAGCACCTTGCCATAAAGTGCATCTTGAGCCCAAGTAGCGGCCGTGATACCTGGGTTTCTCCATTCCAATATCGTTTACACATTGGTTTGACCCGAACAAATGATACAAACAGAAAAGCCTAGATGGTCACAGCAGAATACGACACAGGTCACTACCGGGGCTATATGACTGAAAACGCTTCTAATGCCTCCATGAATCCAGCGATAGCACCGACTCCGAGCAAGCCTTTGGTGGCATTACGTGCGAAAGACCTGTGATGATGATCCTTTGTTCCGCCTTGGGCTCTGTGTAGTGTTGAGCTGGGTGGAGAGTGGTCTAGAGATAATAAGCACATGGTGATGGTGTTGATTTTGTAGCTCGAGACATAAAATGCATACCTGGTTCCACGAAGTGAACTGTAGCCTTCGGAGTGGCACTCTTTGTAGGTCTTGCATATGATTTGTCAAAATCATGCTTTGAATGTGCCGTATATTCTCGCCAGGGATGATGGGATGCAGGTGGGAAATGAGATGGCGTAGGTAAGCTCGTACTGTGCAATGGGGTTGCAGGGTTATCCGTCTGCCCCCCCTCAGTGTTTCGTGACGATCCAGTATAGACTGGATTCCTACTTCCACCCGCACTTTCTCGTTGGCGTCTATGGATTCCGTTGCGCCTGCCGCTCTCGGAGTTTCCATCCTTATTATGTGAATCTTTTCGAGAATACGTACTCTCTTCCGGATCACTTTCCACATGGGCTTGGTATTTCGAGTACCTTTCCCGTACCTGGGCTGCGTGCTGCCTAGCTTCTTGTGAGCGAGGTTTTCTCCAATCTATTGTTGTACCTCTTAGAGGGGTTCCTTGATTCTGAACGCTCTGTGATGTTGAGTGACCCGATGTAGGAAACAACGTGGAAAGTAACACTTCCACGGTCTTCTCAGATAGTTGAACCATATCTTTAGAAGATCTTTCCATAGCATTCAAATCCATATTGGTATCATTGAGCGAAAAGTCAGGGTATTTTGTCAGCTTTGTACCGCGCGAGCCAGACGACGAAGTTCTCAATGTTGAGTAGTGGGATGTGATGAATTGATTTGTCTGATCATTTGCAGCTTCAAATGCCTCTTGTTCCGCAAACTCCCATAGACGACTTAGTCGCTTGCCAGACCAATAGCGAACTATGATAATATTCTGGGCTTCGGCTTTTTCTTGAGAAATTGTCTCATCCCTTTCCGAATCAGATGAACTTTACATTCCAATGATAAGCCGTAGTTCATTCAGAATAGCATGGGGGCATACCTCGTTGTCTTGATCAACATTTCAATATGCACAATCTTTTGAAATACTATCAGGCTGAGCTTGAGATATTCAAGATATGCCAGAAGATAGGTGATGTGATGCTTCCTGAAACTCCATTTTACGCGCTGGGAGAGAGGAAGAGCCCGAAGACTTTCATGAGAATCGGTGATCTTTAGCGTATCCAGCATGTGCTCTATCTCATCGAATACTCCTTGTCCTTGGTCCGCAATCTTCCTTGCCTTGGCCACTGCTATGCACGAATGATCCAGATCTGCCAGTCGGACAGTCTGCCCCATTTGCTTCAGCACCAAGGAAAAGAGAGAAATCCCTCGTCCAATGCAATGGATTTCGATTCCTGACTGCGATATCTGACAGGCTGCTGCATTTAGGAGGAGAGATAATCTGACACCTGCACCTGCGGTTCGAAGTATTTTGTCGGTTCCTAAGACAAAGAAGTGTTTAGATCCCGAAGAATGGCCACCAAGATAAAGACTGTACCTGATTGTCCCATCGTTACAGAGTACAGATACTGAATATCTCAAAATTCATAAAAAGTTCTGTCAGTAGTAAAACGGAAGCTCTGCAATATTTCCACGAGAAACAGAGAAATCCTACCATGTTTAAATCCCCTCTACCACGGAAGAACCGGTTGCCCATCCGAGAGCCGTACATCATCATTGCCTATCATAGCAAGGACAAAGAAGTTTGAGCCTCACACTGAGCAATGACGAATGTATCGACCGGAGAAGTGCTCTCCTTGGTTCAAACACCTGCCCCCCCTGCTCGATAGCATCAGCTGCTCTCTAACAGAGCGCTGAGTGGCTGCCTGCGACACTCGGTTGCCCCGGACTGAGGTGATCAAACGCCCCGCGGAAGTCTGGAAGATCGGGGGATCGTCAACAGCCTGCAAACCTTCAGCACTGCCTCATCGGGCGTGAAGCGTGTCTAATTGGAAGACAGCACATTCCAGCTTACAGAAGTACCCTGGTCTTCTTCAAGCCAAGGTACTAAGATGGGTGAAGTTTGTGGAACGCGAGAAGATGGCCTGTTGAGACCGAAGGCAGAAACGAGGGAGTCACATGTTATCAAGAGTAGCATTGGATGATTTTGACCGGTAAATGATGGTTATTTTTTATCGATAACTTATTTTAGTATTTTCAAGTATAGCATTCGATTTTCTCTTCAGAATAATCATTCCTATCATCCCATCAAATTCAAAAAGCTATATAACTAGGTGAACATCCCTACAGGTGGATTGATATTAGCCCGATCAAATTGTCAGCTTAAATAGAGGCTATCCCACTATCAGTGATGATTTATTCAAGACCCCGGTATGTCTATCTTAATGCCAGCTCTTTTCTCAATCATTACCCTTGATATTTGCCATATAACCCAAATTACAAAACGGGAGAGAGAAATTAGGCTGTGTAACAACCTTCACGGTGCAACTGTCTGGTTAGGAATGCTACTTACCTCATGGCAAAGTTAAAAGGGCCTATAAATAATGACCACACGGCCTTGCAGCTTGCAGTATGCTATGATGCAGCCAGCAGCGGGGATGAAGCCACAGTACGGCCGCTTCTAGACAAGGGAGCGAGCCTGACTATGAGGGAGAATAGTGGGTGATCGGCACTGCACTGGGAAGCGGATCATGGCCACCAGGGAGTTGCAGCGTTGCTCCTAGAGAAGAGGGAGAGCATTGAGGCTGGAGATGGATTTGGAGCGACGCCATTGCGGCTGGTAACCTGGCGTGACGACGAGAAAATGATTCAATTCCTTGATAGTGGATCTGATATCCTAGCAAGTGACGAGGTAGGACGGAGTGTGCTTTGTTTGGTGACCAGACTCGCGCAGTTTAAATGACTTGATGGAGATAGGTCTATTGGTCTTGATCCGATAGAGTTTGAACAAGCAACGGGGATTGTGGAGGAATGGACTAGTAGTTAGCTGAAAATTAAATTCTACACCTGCAAATAATTCAGACCTGTAAATCCTCGATATTTGATGCTGTTGATTCCTATTTTTGTCAGACCATGGCAAAGACATGGATGCCATTTGCTCTTCTTCGAGGGGCACTAGCACTATTGAACGCTTGGCTGCATCGGGAAAATGCTTAGCTCCATATAAACAGTCAAAGCGTGGGCATAGTGCGGAGATTTTTTTCTGTGATATATCAGTGCTTTGCCTCTGGGTTTGTTGTTAATCTTTGGTGTTCTGACTGCGATTTGGAGAGAAAGATATCCCCGGATTATGTAATCATGGTGTATTTGATACCGTATCGTAATGAAACCGTCAGCCATCTACTCCGTATTCCATACATGTGATGAGCAAAATATTGCACAAAAATATCCTAGACAAACTGATACATCATATAAATACAGCCGTGAATAGCACGTTCTCTTTCAGTAGATAGGATAGCTCACTGCCGGCTCGATGAGGTCTTGCACCAGCATTTCCGCTTTCGGTATTCCGTGCTCCAGTCCATGGTAAGGACTGCATTTCCCCGAACCTCATCTCCCGGTCGCAGCCATTGTTGTTCGATTCCACTGTTTCGCAACAACAGACTTCCGAAGTCGTTCGTGTCCCTGGATTATAAACACCAGGAAGGCCCACTCATCTTTTTCTTCTTGATATTCAGTCTTCTGTCTTGAGGTCGGCTCCCGACAGGTCCGATATTACGAACCCATCTTGCCGCCGTTCTACGAAGCTCCCCCACCCCCCTATCCGAGCCCGCGTGGTCAACTAAGATACCCCAAACTATCCGATGATCGAACCGAGATTGCACGAGGGCAAAGACAGGGTGGAGACGCAATAATCGGTGCCTAAAAGGAAAGGAGGAGTCTTGCATTTCAAGAAAACAGAGCGTTTTTTTCGTGCGAATGGGCGATTCTCTTGAGCAGTTCGGGTAGGAACTTGCAAGGAGACCAAGGGAACAAAGAAAGCAAGGAACTGTATTAGAGGATATCTCGATCTCTATCGTTCATGAATAATAATGACCTCAGCCTCGAGCGCTGCCACTAATCGCGCCGCCGACCTTTCTGTTCAATCAGACCCTTCGCACCAAGTTTTGCAGTCGTCGGGCAGTGGCGATGTCCACGACTTATCGCCAAGCACTCCCACGGAAAATGTCGATCGAAACCAAAAGGAGAACATAAGCCCACGGGCGGGAGATAAACCAGCTGCAGGCCCCAATGGGAGGAATGCGGGGGTGAATCAGGAAGCACCCGAGGTCGATGACTTTGGCCTTCCGATTCGAGTGCGCGCCAGACCTGAACAGTCCGATTCCGAGGGAGAAGTGTTCCACGATGTGCAAAATGGCGCTGCGGGCACAAGCAGTGACGGCAAAGCGAGTAAACAAGAAGGGCAGACTATCGCAGGTGGATTGACACCGGAGGGGCAGTCAGAAAACAGGAAACCAACCGCTACTTCAGAAAGCAACGAGGACCCCAAACTCGCTGTAGAACATGGGAAAAGCGACGGTGCAGAAAATGAGGTCTCTCAGAAGGACTCAGCGAGCTCTGCCAGTACTGGAGAGCCCACCGCTTCTAGCGTTACCCCTCAAAGCTCTCAAGTTGGGCAATCTTCAACCCCCAAAGAGCATAGCGGTACGGAAACGGAAAGCCATGAAGCGCCTGCCCAGTCCCAAGCCACACATACGAAACAAGCAAACCTCAAACCATCTGAGTGGTCACATCAACGACTAGCCATGGGCCAAGATCCAGACACCGAGAGCGACAGCGAGGAAAGTACCGGTGAATGGCAGGAAATGCCTGCCCTGGGTGAGTTTGATGTATATGATGACTTCGGACGGCTAGTTGCTCGTGGGGCCAAGGAAGAGGGCGATGATGCGGTGTACAAGGGTCTGGGAGGTGCTGGAAAAGGGTACACTCGAGTGCAGCTAGATGAGGATGCTCAATCGGCGAACAGCTTGGACGAAGATACAAGCTATCTTTTTCGAGAAGCCGGTGACAACTCCGCTGGCGTGGAAGGGGAGGAACTACGCGACCCACTCAGTCAACTGCAGGCCACAAAGGACCTTTTGACTGAAAGCCAGAGAATCGCTTACGTTGGAGCAACCAGATTGACTATTTATCAAATGACATCGGAATTCCAAAAGATACCTTCGACGAAGGCTACCCGCAAATCACTTCAAAGATGCATGGATTCCATGAGGAAATGGGGCCAATCGACAATGGTTCGACTGTACGCCCACATGGATATCGACGCCGCAGAACAGATCATGATCGAACAACTGGCTGAGCATGGTGTACATCCTGAAGACTTGATAAGGCCGCTCATGCAGAATGCTCGGGTCAAAAATCCTTTGGCAGATGATGTCAACTCTCCCAAGAAATCCATGTCATCCCCTGCCTCTCCTGCATCTCCCAGCTTAAAAGGGAACAATCGAAGCATTCTTTCGATGGAGAGAGATGGATATGCAGGATCTGAAACACCTCCTCCCCCATATGAAGCCCATGACGACGAGGACCTTCCAGAAGTTCGCACCCCATCTCAGTTACCAACTTCGGACAAGATCGATCTTGACCTTCGGTGGACTGTGCTCTGCGATCTTTTCCTTGTTCTCATCGCAGATTCCGCTTATGATTCCCGCTCACGAACCTTGCTCGAAAGAGTTGGCGCTGCTATGGAAGTGCCGTGGTTACAAATAGCCCGATTCGAAAAGCGAGTCATCGATGCTCTCGAGATGCAGGAGGCCGCGGATAATCAAGAGACATGGGACGAGTCGGACAATATGGAGAAGCGCCGTAAGATGGCATTGAAAAAGAAGTATATGGTTATGGGCTTAGCCACAGTCGGAGGTGGGCTTGTCATTGGTCTTTCGGCTGGGTTACTGGCTCCAGTTATAGGCGCTGGTCTCGCGGCTGGATTCACAACAGTCGGAATTACAGGGACTAGTGCTTTCTTGGGAGGTGCCGGTGGTACAGCATTGATTGCATCTGGTGCAACCTTGACTGGAGGTACAATTGGAATGCGAGCTTCGCACAGACGTACAGGCGCAGTCCAGACCTTTGAATATCGTCCTTTGCACAACAACAAAAGAGTCAACCTGATTGTCACTGTCTCCGGTTGGATGACTGGAAAGGTTGATGATGTACGGCTGCCCTACAGTACAGTGGATCCCATAATGGGTGACATCTACTCCGTGCTGTGGGAGCCCGAGATGCTTCGAAGTATGGGAGACACCATTAATATTCTCGCCACAGAGGTAAGCATCAAATAATCCAAATATGATATCCTGGCGTAAAAGCTGACAATGCCAATAGGCCTTAACCCAAGGACTTCAACAAGTTCTCGGAAGCACTGTTCTGGTTGCTCTGATGGCATCTCTGCAGCTTCCCCTTGTTCTCACGAAGCTTTCATATTTGATCGATAACCCTTGGATTGTCTCATTGGCTCGTGCTAACGCTGCCGGGCAAATTCTCGCGGATTCTTTGATGGCCCATAATCTCGGCAAGAGGCCTGTCACCTTGCTTGGTTTCTCCCTTGGGTCAAGAGTCATCTTCTCTTGTCTGAAAGAACTTGCAGATAAGGGAGCCAATGGGATTGTTCAAAATGTCTACCTGTTTGGATCTCCAATCGTGGCGAACAAAGACGAGTACTTGAAAGCTCGCAGTGTGGTCCCTGGCCGCTTCGTGAACGGATACTCTTCAAATGACTGGATCTTGGGTTATCTTTTTCGTGCCACCAGTGGTGGTATTATGCGTGTCGCTGGTCTCGCACCAGTCGAAGGCATCCCTGGGCTAGAGAATTTTGACGTCACGAAAATGGTCAACGGCCATATGGACTATCGAGCAGCAATGCCTCGACTACTGAAAGAGGTTGGATGGGAAGTGTTGAGTGAAGAGTTTGCGGAAATTGAAGATCCCGATCCAGACAATCACGCTGAACGGCAAAGAGAATTGATTCGTGAAATCGACGAGGCCCGCAAAAATGCAGAGGCGAAGCCAGAGAAAAAACGGTTTGGCTTATTCAAGAAAGGGAAGCTGGCTGAGAAGAAAGGATGGGAAACATACGACGTTGATCGCAACAACTCCCTTTCCCCTGATTCGACTGACAGCAATGGCGCTGGATCGGTGCTCTTCGACATCGATGCGATCAAGGCTGAGCTAGCTTCTGAAAACCTCGAGGTCAGGCAACTAGAGTCGACACTTCCTCCGATGAAATTAGACTTAAATTCACCTTCCCCCAACACCCAATCTCCCGTTGATCCTTCGCCACCTCCAGCTACTGAGAAGGAGAAGAAGAAGAAGGGCGCCGAATCACCCCCGCCTGTCTACTCACCACCCGCTGAACCTTCCCCCAACCAACCGTTATCCAACGATCCGCATCCCTCCACGTCCGCGGAGGAAATCCAAATGACATTTGATACCTCTTTCCATGAAATACCGCAACGCTCGTATTCTGTTGAGCCGACGACGGGAAGTGCACACGATTATCAATCTACCAGACCTGAACTCAAGTCTTCGGCAACTTTGCCAATCGGGGTTGGTGCGAGTGCATTGGGTGCTATAGCCCTAGAGCCCAATGCCTGGGCCGATCATGACTTAGGGGACGGGGAAGAGGGTGAGATTTCAATGACTTTTGAGTGATGAGCTATGGTTTCTTTATATATAAATATTAACGCAAAGGAGTGTGACTGTATGTTTTTTGGTTATGTCAACAGTCATGACACTTCTTGTTATTTCTACCATTCATGCCTTCAACGGACTGAATTATACGATGTGGATATTGAGAAAAGACGATGATGGAATGGAAATCACTATTCTTGCTATTGCTTTTATTATCACCAGAGTTTTTGATTTGATTCTTGCCAATTCTTACAGCAGCATTATAAAGCATTATTACAGCCTTTAATCTTGTGATACACGGCGCTTCTGATATTACTACCTACTACTACTACTTGTTGGCGTTCTCTTCTCAACCTGTCTTCAGCTTCATGGAATCAATATCCCACGATTGTATTCCTGGCTTTCTTGCTATTACTTGCGAATTTTATACCATTGCTTTTGACTGTACCGAGTAACCATGGATGCGATAAACTCTTGATCTGCTATACACGCGTTCCACCGTTGATATCAACAATGACTACATACTTGGTAAAAGAATTGATAAACAGCTTAGATCCTAATTCAAAATAACCAAGCAATCAATTGAATATTGTAGGAATATCTGTCATGCGTAAGATGATATCAGGCGATGCGGAGAAAAGCCCACCTCCACGATAGCGTGTCACCATGGCACGCGTCTCTCTCTCGACCCGCCTCGCAGATTACACCTTCCTGCTTGTTGCCTCCCACGCAAACCACCTCAAAACCAATACAGAGGAGGTGTATTTTGAGCTCTCTACCTTCTCCCCATCGCCATTCCTCTTTCTTAACTCAATGCGCAATTGAGATCTACATGTACCCTCGTGGAAACTAATCTGACAATCTTCTGCGGCGGGCAATCGCGGCGAAATCCATGAGTCACGAAAAAGCGACCGACTGGCGACTTCGATTTCACGTTCCTTTCGCATCGATTATTGGATTGATATATTGTTCTTGAGCTGTTCGTCTACGTTTAGGAGCTGTTGTTAGGGTTACCAGTTTCTTCTAGGCACAACCAGCGAGTGCCAGTTCATCATGAGGACACCGGCCAAACCAGACTCGAGCTATGCCTCCAACAGGCTCACGCGCAGTGGCTACAAGGGCACATCTCTTCTTTCCACTTTCCGGGGCAAGAAATCTGAGAAGGAATCGAAACCATGCAAGCAGGAACCCGAACTGGAGGACATCAATGCTCCACCCATCTCCAGTGAAGACGAAGATGAGGATGAGGATATCAAGCAGGAACAATCTGAAGATTCGGAAGACGAGAAGAAAATTCGCAGTCCGGGAAAGACGTTAGAGGAGAAACTCGCGGGAGAGGACACAAATGTGCGACGGAGCAAAAGGGGATCGCAGTCGGCCAAAGTGAAAAAGGAGGATCCAGAAGAGCAGAAACCATACTCTCAGAAGGCGGCTCGGACCAGGACTGCGAGCCAAATGGATGATGAAGAAGATATTGCATTTTCTTCTTTTAGATCTTCACAATCATCTTCTAAACGAAATAGGAAATCCTATGGAGCACAGAAGGCGTCACGAAAGAGTTATGATTCCAAAATCCCTCCTTCTTCATCGTCAGAGTCACTCCCCAACAAATCGAAGAGTGAGAATACTGAAGACCAGTCTCCCAAAGCCAAAGAAGAATTCACGGTTTCAGACGACGCCTCAAGCCCAGTGAAGCCTGAATTTAAAGAGCCCCCTCCTTTATCTGCCGATCTCCTTCCCAGTTCCTCATTCCCACATTCGTCTATTCGAGATCAAATTGACGATTCGGATGATGAGTCTTCTCTTACCTCCATCAGCTCAGTTCCTTCAGCCTTTGGAATCGATATCGATCTGTCACAAGCAGAAGCTAAGCTAAAGGAAGAGGAGGAGTCCAATTTGTCGCTATGTCCCATATGTAAAGAAGCAGTGGACCCAGGGCTCCTCATGTTATTCCAGGCGCAACCAAAGCAACGCATCCGCGATCAGGAACGGTTCTGCAAATCACACAAGACATCATCTGCCGAAAAAGAATGGCAGGAGAAAGGATATCCGAACATTGACTGGGATCATTTTGATGAGCGTATCGGGGGCCATTTTGCAGGTCTCGAGGAGATCCTGGTTCCGGATAGTCCTTCTTACTACAGAGGCATCCTTGACAATGCAATGAAGTCCGGGAAAGCAAAGAATTTCAAATTGACGCTCTTCGGAGACGGACTGGAAACGATCAGTTGCGGTTACTATGGAACGAGAGGTGCTAGTAAAATGTATAATCTATATCTTCTTTCTCCTACTTCGTGGCTAACACAATCCCTTTTACTTAGGCTACAAGCTGTGACTACACATTTCTCCAAACAATTGCGCCGCTTAGCAACCAGTGACCATATTGTCAAGACCGCCGGTGTTGCTGGTTACGCACAATCGGTTCTCGTCCCTGAGCTAGCGTCACGACTTATCAAAGAAGACATGGGCGTCGACGACGAATCTGCTCGAAAGATTATGAGAGACAGTATAGAAATTGGTGAGAAGCTGAACTTTGCGCTTAACGACGTGGTTCCTGTTCCAGAAGAAGAACCGAACGAGTTTTAAACGATTGAACAAACACCGATTGTAGGATATATACTCGCTCTCCCGATCTTTGCTCACCTTGACCTTTCTCGAGATTTTCTAATTTTCTTTTCTTCTCTTTTCCGGCTGGCCGTATACCTTAGCGACTGTATATAAGAAAAGTTCAGCTTTCTCGATACCTATTTGTTGTGATTATTGCATTTGTTTGCATTTCTATTGTGTGGATGGGATATGAATGGAGTTGAGATGTTATTTTCCGTCATTTAAATGCTTTTCTATGTCATATATGGAATAAATGAAGATATCATCTATTATGATTTACTAATAGTGCTCTATTTGATGGACGATGCATGCCAAATCAGCAATTGATCGGCATGCGCTGTAATTTAATAGATCTCTCATCCCATTAATATATCCCAATAATTCCTTCAAAACCTGATCAATCATATCCAATCGCCTAATCATCGATTAATCATCGACTCCTCGACCAATCGACTAATATACCTGTCGACTGTCGTGCTTCGCGTCATGGAGCGGGGGTCTCGGCAACTGATAAGATACGGCCTCCCTTACAGCTCCAGCTATCCCCAACCTCTCTCCGCACGCCACCTCTCTTCTCCCCATCGCCCATCTGACACGGCATGGAACCGCACTTTCTATCATAAATTCATCCTGAAATCGCTTCATCTTTCTTAGCTTTTCAGCTCGGCCCAAGATGAAGGAGAAATCCATCATGGCTCCTTCCGAATCAACGCCGTTGCTCTACGTTCAGGTCGCTCCCCAACGTCATCGGTATCCACACCATACCTTGCGTCGATTTTGCACTTTCATCCTGGGATTGACCCTTTTTCTCTCTCTGGTTGTCTTCTTGATCCCAGTTGCTCTCCTCCCACGAGGATATCGGACTTATATCCCCGGGGCCCATTCGCTCCCACACGCAGCATGGCCGCACGGAAACGGCCTCGGCTACCAGGAACTCCAAGCTCTTCTTCAGGAAATCCCATCCGCAGCAAAAGCTAAGGAGTGGAGTGATTACTATACTGCAGGCCCTCATCTTGCTGGCAAAAATCTGACACAGGCTCTCTGGACTCGGCAGAAGTGGCAGGAGTTTGGTGTGCAAGATACTGAGCTTGCAGCATACGATATCTACCTCAACTACCCGGCTGAACACCGTCTGGCACTGCTGAAAAAGACTGGAGATGCATCCTCCGAAGTCACTTTTGAAGCGACGCTGGAGGAAGATGTCCTTGAGGAGGACCACACTAGTGGCCTCCCTGATCGCGTGCCCACCTTCCATGGGTACTCTGCCAGCGGCAATGCCACTGCTCAATACGTTTATGTGAACTATGGTACATATGCCGACTTTGACGACCTTGTCAAGGCCAATGTCAGCCTTAGCGGGAAAATCGCCCTTGTCAAGTATGGTCGAATTTTCCGTGGACTTAAGGTGAAGCGGGCGCAAGAGCTTGGTATGGTCGGTGTGATCATGTATGATGACCCACAGGAAGATGGTGAAATCACCGAGGAAAATGGCTACAAGCCATATCCCGAGGGTCCCGCCCGGAACCCCAGCGCTGTGCAAAGAGGCAGTGTGCAGTTTTTAAGTACCCATTTCTCTGCCCGTGTTTTGATTTCTTGAGCTGATTGTATTGCAAGGCTTCGCTCCTGGTGATCCTACGACTCCCGGATATCCGTCTTTGCCTGGGTGTGACCGACAGGATCCTTCTGGTGCGATCCCGTCGATTCCTTCCATCCCGATCTCTTACAACGAGGCTCTGCCTTTCCTGAAGGCTCTCAATGGCCATGGCCCTAAGGCATCGGATTTCAACCAGTACTGGCAAGGTGGTGGACTCGCGTATAAGGGTGTGGAGTATAACATCGGGCCCTCTCCGGAAGATGTAGTCATCAACCTGTATAACCAGCAGGAGTACGTTACCACTCCACTGTGGAATGTCATTGGTACTATCAAGGGCTCTATCCCAGACGAGGTGATCATCCTGGGCAACCACCGTGACGCATGGATTGCAGGCGGATCAGGAGACCCGAACAGTGGATCTGCTGCCCTCAATGAGGTCGTTCGCAGCTTTGGCGGGGCACTCAAGGCTGGGTGGAAGCCGCTTCGCACGATTGTCTTCGCTAGCTGGGATGGAGAGGAGTATGGATTGTTGGGGTCTACTGAGTGGGTAGAGGAAAACCTTCCCTGGCTTTCGAAGGCGAATGTCGCATACCTTAATGTCGATGTGGGCGCCTCAGGAACCCATTTTAAGGCTAGTGCCAGTCCCCTCTTGAACAAAGTGATCTACGAAGTTGCCGGACTCGTGCAATCCCCCAATCAAACGGTCGCGGGTCAGACTATCCTTGATGTCTGGGATGGGAAAATCAACACCATGGGCAGTGGAAGCGACTTCACTGCCTTCCAGGACTTTGCCGGCGTTCCCAGCTTTGATCTTGGGTTTAGCCGCTCGAGCAACGACCCTGTGTATCACTATCACTCCAACTATGATAGCGCTGACTGGATGGACCGATTTGGTGACCCGAGCTGGCGCCACCATGAAGCCATTGCCAAGGTTTGGGCGTTGGCGGCGGCCAAGCTGTCAGAAACTCCGGTGCTTGCCCTCAATGCCACTGATTATGCGCATGGTCTCGGCGACTACTTGGAAAGGATTAAGCCGAATGCGGAGAACCTGCCTAGCGGCTCCAACTTTAGCTTTGATGATTTGAATCTAGCCATTGTACACCTCCACAATGTTGCGGCACAGTTTGATGCTCAAGCAGCTGAATTGACCTCCCATCTGGATGATGACCTCCCCTGGTATTTGTGGTGGAAGAAGATCGCCTTGTACGTGCAGATTCGGAACGTCAACAACAAGTACAAGGGCATTGAACGTGAGCTCTTGTACCAGCCTGGTCTAGACGGGCGCAATTGGTTCAAGCACGTGGTGTTTGCCCCTGGCATATGGACCGGATACTCGGGTTCAACGTACCCTGGTCTGGTTGAGAGCTTCGATGCAGGTGATGTTGCCAATGCAAAGGTATTTTGATCAACATTCTGATATGCCGAGTCCTCACTGACGTTTGTTTAGAAATGGAGCTCTATCATTGAGGAGCGAATCTACTCTGCTGCCAAATTGTTGGAGTAAGTAAGCCTACAGGCTGTCGATATCGACGTACATCAAACGCTGTTTTGCGAATATTGGACTTTTAAGACACATGAAGCAAAGGAAATTGGTATATAGTTATCTCTGTCTTGTATGATAATAGCCACCCCAACAGTTTGGCCTTGAATTTAGTATTATTGGTAGACCAGCTGGATGGATGGTTGCACAGCAGATGTTCTGACTGTGGCGGGCCTGTGTACAATACTCGAACTATATACGGGCATACCGAATGCAAATGTTGGAGGCACTGAACACCATCGATTATGAGTAGAACATTATTATTTTACGATCAAAACGATCACAAGATGTAATTAATTGTCCTGGTTGATACAGAGCAAGACTCGGAAAAAAATCCGCATGCGGTGGACATTCAGGGTTGCATCTTGGGCGGAGCGAACCGCGGACCAGCGATGAGGAGAAAGAAGACGATGGAGGACTGGATGGGATGAAGCTGATATCAGACGCATAACTGGTGACTCATTCGACTCTAGAGGTGGTGATGATGCCTTGCAAACTGCATGGGTTGCTGCATAGCCAGCATGGATGAATGCGGAATGAATCCATCTCGTCCAGGTTTAGAGTCGATTCGACACTAGCTTTTTTTTTTTTTTTTTCTAATCTCGTCGAATCCATGAAGTGATCGTCCTGAATATCCATTAATCAGGATAATAACACCACAGTTTCTCGTGCATCTCCACTGCGATCTTCTCTCCCTGATCCCCACTGACTCTGTCTGTCTGCTGACACTAGTCGGTGCCTGCTTTTATCTTCACCTCTGTTTGTTTTCGCTTCTCCTCTTCTCCTCTTCGCTTCGCCTTTGCAATTCCCTCGAGGCGTGCGCCTTTGACTTCTTTTCCTTCTTCTATCGTTTTTTCTTTTTCTTTTCTATTCCTCCATTAATCTATCGATCCTCATTCCCCGCAATGCTGGAAAAACCAGCAAGGCTGCCAGTCCAGCAGCTGGTCATTCTGTGTACGCGTCCACCACGATAGCTCAATTATCCCCTTTGGATCGCTGCTAATTTCTTCTCTCTACAGCAATATGTCGTTTCGCAGAGCCTGGTACGTCTGTAAATCAACAGCTTTTACTCCCTCGTTCTATAATCCGTACCAACACTGGCTAGACTAGAGCTAAACTTTTGTCTCCCTTGTAAACAGTCGTTCTGACTTCCATCCTGCCATATCTTGTACGCATGCTCTCCTAGCTCTCGTATTCTCATATCCCTGTCTAACATTCCGCTCAGCCTGAGATGATCTCGTATGTCGGTGTCCAAAAAGATGACATAGCCAAATGGGTCGGCATTACCTCCGCTGTCACCGCTGCTGCCCAGGCCGCCATGGCCGTCCCCTGGGGCACAGCGTCCGACTATATGGGTCGCAAACCAATTATCCTGCTCGGCTTAACCTGCACGATGGTCTTCTCAGTTCTCTTCGGTTTCTCGCAGAATCTGCCCTGGTTGATCGTTTCCCGTGGACTTCTCGGCTTCATGAATGGAAATGTCGGCATCATTCGGACCATGGTTGCGGAGATGGTTCCTCACAAGGAGCTGCAGCCTCGTGCATTTAGTATCATGCCTTTGGTGTGGACGCTCGGGGGCATCTTTGGTCCTGCGTTTGGGGGTGCTTTGGCGCGTCCGGCGGAGAAACATCCGGAACTCTTTGGTGACTCGGAGTTTTTGAAGAAATTTCCTTTTGTGTTGCCAAATTTGGCCTCGGCAGGTATCTTTATCGTCGGTATTGCGACTGGGTTTCTGTTCTTGAAGGTAAGGATTTTTCAGTCTCGTACATCGCTCGTCTCTAACAGTCCATACAGGAAACATTAAAGTCAAAGAAAGATCGTCCGGATTACGGAATTGCGCTGGGCCAGTTGCTGATTAGCCCGTGCACTGGACAGAGGAGGGAGAACAACCCCAGGGTAGAGGACGACGAAAGGAGAGCTTTACTCGGTGATGGAAACGGCCATGCTGCTCCCCAGAATGGACACAAAAAGCAAGCCAAACGACCCGGTTGGAGACAGATTTTTACTCCACAATCGAATCTGGTGTTGTTGGCCTATGCATTGCTGGCAATGCACACGTTCGCATACGACTCGTTGCTCCCTGTGTTTCTATATTACCCCGTACAGGAAATTGACGGTAACCCGAATGTGCATCTGCCATTTAAGTTTGTCGGAGGATTCGGCGTGGGTGAGTACTCTAAATAGGGCTTTTTTGAGTTGTCGCTAACATCTTTCTCTACAGATTCCCAAACAATCGGTATCTTTTACGCTATAATTGGTATAATCGGAATGGTCACCCAGTTCCTCGTCTTCCCCGCAGTTGCCAAACGCTACGGCGCTCTTAAATGCTCAAAAGCCATCTCGCTCATCTATCCCGTCTTATATCTTGTGACGCCATTTACGGCTCTCGTCCCGGCTTCGCTTCGCAAATTCAGCGTCTTTCTGGTCATGCTGACCAAGCTGGCTGCGTCCATCTTCGCCTTCCCTTGCATCACCATTCTCCTCACCAACTCCGCCTCGAGTCTTAGTGTTTTGGGAACTTTGAACGGGGTAGGAACCAGCGTCAGTGCATTGGGACGAGCCGCCGGGCCTGCCATTGTCGGTTGGGCCTTTTCATTTGGTGTAAAGAGGGGATATGTCATTATCCCATGGTGGACTCTGTGCCTTATTGGTGCTATCAGTGCGATTCCCGTCTTCAGTATTAAGGAGACGGATGGCTTTGAGGATAAAGATGACGAACCTGAGGAAGATCAGCCGCAAGAGTCCGAGAATGGACTCAATGGCGGTACTTACGGGGCCGTGTCAAACGGTCGATCTTGATCGATATGGACCATACTGATATATATGATAAGGTCAAGTGATGACTTTTATATGAAGAACGAACAGTCACTGATGAGCAAAAGTTTCTACGAACAAAAGTTGGCGTCCAGCGTGTTATGTGTTATGGCTATTCATTCACTCTTTTGACGAGACGAATTTTGGATTTATGATAACAAGACTCAAGATGAGATGCGACTATGTGATAGACTTCCAACCAGATTGTATTTAACATAAAATTAACTCGAGCAACTATCTAAAATATAAAAATTGACTTAATTCAAGGTGAAGATAATTAACTGCAGTAGATGTATGAGATCATGCGATATCGCATGCCCATTGGCCCATTATTAATCCACTAGTCGAGCGATCACCCGATGCCGATTGTTTACCTTTCTTTACCTTTTACCTGTCTACTCCATCTCATCATCTCATCTCACCTCATCACTCCATCCAAACCACCTCAACCAACCTTCAAAATGGTACGCATCTACCCCTCCTACCATAATCCTACCATCTAACAAACCCAACAGAGCCAAACCACCCTCCCCCCACAAACTCCGCCATCGCCCTCTCCCTCCTCACCTCCCTGGGCGGCGTCATCGGATACGCCCGCACCGGCTCCATCCCCTCCATCGCGGCCGGTCTCTCCGTCGGCGCCCTGTACCTCCTCAGCTTCAACAGACTGCGCAACAGCCAGACCTACGGCGAGGAGATTGGGTTGGTCGCGTCGGCCGTTTTGGGGGGTAGCTCTATCCCCCGTGCGATTAAGACCAAGAAGGCGGTTCCCGTTGGTTTGAGCTTGGTTGCTACTTATGGGCTTTTGGTGTTTGGCTTGGCTTTTCGGGAGAAGAATTCGAGGGCTTAGATGAGGTTGATTCTATTCACTATGTATACGATGTGGAGAGGATTATGAAGATGATTGTATAATACAAGGCCCAATGGACTCTACACTACAAGAACAGGAGTAGAGTAATTGATTGAATTGACTGCCTACCTTTGAACGCTAGAGAACTTACAGCAGTTATAACCTCGTAAACAAGCGCGGACGTATGTATGTATGATGTCTCCAGTTAACCCTTCAAATCGGTCAAATGGCAGATTCGGACATGTAATTGAACCGACGGTCGAGTATTCGTTTCGAAGATCCTTTTTTTCCCCTCCCAGACATGATAGCCAGTAATCATCAGCCTCCTTCAGGAAAGGTTGACGACCCAACTCACCAGCACTGATCGTAGCCTCGTCGCCCCGGCGGTCGCCGTCTGTAAGCACACGCCAGCGGGGAACTCAAAACGGAGGAGCCTGTTCACAGTCTGAAGCATGTCTTCTTTTTTTCTTTCTTTTTCTTGCACTGTGTTCGCCAAACTACTGACAGATCAGGGCAGGAAGAGAAGACAACACAAAGAAATAAACACAAAGACCAGAAATAGATGAAATCACGCGGAGCTAGGACTTGACATGTATCGAACTTAGCTGGAGTCCGTGGTCCGTCCCTGCATCTGGAACCACTCGTTTCGGAAAGAGATGATAATTTCGGATCGATATTTCGAAGAGCGACTGATTCCCTCCCCGGTTGTTGATTTCATCAAGCACTTAATGCGCAGGGTCGACGACAGTGTCCGTTTCCCTGACAGTCCCCACCACGGAAGCAGCTGGGAGCTCTTCAAGGACAGTCTCCGCTTGGCGATCGGGAACGAATGCGTACCTGGGCAATTTGGACATCTTCTCCTCCGGACTGGTTTCGTTATCAGAATATACCAATCTTGCTTGCTTGGACTTGTCTTTCTTGGCTGGTTTCTCTTCTGCAGCTGGTGTACCACCCGCCACAGCTTGGTCAGCTGCTTTCGCCGCACCGGAAATAAGATCGTCAACCGACGCGGATATCGGTGCAGCCTCTGCCCCGGGAGTCTTCTCGCCATTCGAGGCACCGGGCTGCACTGTTCCGGGAATCGAGTGACCCATATGCATCTGTTGCATCTGGAAGGCGTTGACCTGCGGGGCACCGAAAGAAGGTCGTTGCGGCAGACTTGGGGCAGTTGGTAAGCTGCCCGGTCGTGGGGGAATGTGGAAGCGGGTTGTGGAGGGGTAGGGATCTGGGGAGTCGGTTGCTGCGAGAGGGGTGGAGGTGTGCTTCCATAAGCGGGAGCAGGCTGTCCTGGAGTCCCGGCGGGGAACGGCTGTGGAGAGTATCCCGGAGTGTACTGCGTACTGGGAGGGAACTGTGGCTGCCCACCTGGTGAGAAGTTCTGATAGACTGGACTTGCCGTTTGTTGGTACGGGGAAGGAGCACCGCCGTACGGCTGCGGGTATGAATATTGTGAGTTGGCAGCAGATGGATTAGGAGTTTGGCCCTTGATAGGAGACCCGTCAGTATAAATCATTCAACACCGTAATGCAAGCGACAGAATGGGAGTTAAAAAGCACTTACAAATCCAGTAGGAGTCGGTGTCTGCCCTGCTCCAACCGGTGTGGCTTCTCCACTACTACCTCCAGCAAGGGCCTCGGCCCGTTTGGCCTTATGCTCTGCCAGACGCTTCTTAAGATCCGACGTATTTTCCAGCTTCGGTTTTTTCGCCGGCTGTCCGCCAGCACCAACACCAGCAGGAGGGTTCCCCGTCACGGCCTGCCGCTCCGCCTCCGCCTGCTGGAACTGGGTCAAAACACGCTGATTGTGCGATTGGATGATATCCTCGGGGACACCCTCCATGCCGAAGATCTCGACATCAAGACTCGATCGGTTGGGAAGGGCATTGTCGACTGCGGAAAGTTGTTCCTTGTGTACTTGACTCATATGCACCGACAATCCTAAAATCATAACGGCCGCCCATTAGCAAAAGCTAGTTCATAAATAGAAAAAAAGACATCCAGAAATCCAGAACCCACCTCCTGCAGTGTTGAGCCTCCGACCGCATCTCTCACATTTAAAGTGCTTTGCTTTCTGGTGCGAAATGAGGATTTTGAGGTCGTCAAAGTCGCGCTCGCAGTAGTAGCACCATGGACGAGCCAAAACCTCTTCGATCGTGGGGCCGCGTCTTTTCTTTCCCATCGCAACGGTGACTTCTGACGAGGATGTATAAAGGTTAAGGTGGAAAAGGCGAGCTCCCTTGGGAATGGGCGGTAATGGCGTTGAAGGCAGAGGCGAAGAGGTGTGTGGATTTGTGAACGCGTTCATCCAGTCGCAAAGTCCAAAGGATGACCTTGCCGCCGACTGAGGCCGAGGTCACGTGGTGATTCACACACGTGATATCAATCACAGTAGTACAGAATACGTAGAAAGATCTAGTGAAGATTGAATTAAATGATGGATGAGACGATTGATGCGAATATTTACAATCACGATTGTTCTAGCAATCTAAAGCCATTGTGGCACCAGCCATCAAATATTCCACCATGATACAGATTCCCAGAAGATGTACAAACAACCAAAAACATCCTGCTATGACGCCAGGTATTCCACCATGATACAACTGTAACAAACCCAAAGTATTAACTGTATCCTCCGAAAATGTACAAGAACCATGCTTCGCTTGACCAAACCAAGTCATGACACAAAATCCAAGTCCCTCAAGGTATACACAAAAGCAAAACCTGCTCCAATCGCTGACACATGTACACGCTAATGGAAAACCAATGCAAACATCCAAAAGCAAAAGACAGAAAATAAGATACAATGTAGAAACAATCTATCGCACTGAAAGATTTTAACCCAGTGCCTTCCAGTTGGACGTAGTTGTTGCTATTGAATGACTGGAAGGCACTGGGCCAAAAAGAATAAAAAAGAAGAAAGAGCAGAATGGAAGAATGGAAGAAGTTTTAGCCTACTCATGCAGGCCGCGTGTGGCCTGGTGCAGGCAATCCTCCAGCAGCCGTCGCCCCAAAAGGCATGAAATGCTCGGGGTATGGTGTCTGGTAGGGAATCTGGGGCGGCGGCTGCTGAAGAGGTCCATAAGGGCCCGGAACCGATGGAAATGGCGCCACAGCCCGGGGGTCAATGGGCGCATAAGGCGCAATCGACCCCCGGGAGGGAGGTGGCGGGATCGGGGCCAGTTGGGGATGGTGAGGACCAGGAGGGCCGGGGGGTGGCAGAGAAGCCGATGGAGGAGGCAGAGATGGGTATGAATGTGCCGGTGGTGCAGTTTGTGCAGGTGCGGGTGAAGGCGCTGGTGCGATACCTGCATCTCTTGGGCCTCCAAAGGCCGGACTGGATTTCTTTCGTCCAACAGTCTTGGGGGGCTCAGTCGCCTTCTTGGCGGCGTCTGCCACTCGAGCAGCTTCAATTTGGACTTTAGTTCGCTTGGGGTTGCGAATCCTGCCCTCCCGATTAAAACGGGCCCAATGGTTGAGCATGGCCTCCGTGCGTTTAGGGTTTTTGGAGTTGGCAATCTTTTCGCGTCGGGCCAGCTCGACTGGGTCGATCGCCTCGTTGGACAGGGTAGTTCCTACCTGCGTGGTGGGAGGAGCAAGCGCTGGACCACTGCTGGGCGCCGGTTCGATGATGGGCCTCGATTGAGCTGCATTGGCTGGCGCGAGGGCCGGGCCAGCCTGCAACGGTACGTGGTTGGTCGTCGATTTGGCGGAGGACGCGCCGCGGCCAGTAGAGCGGGCTGGTGCAGCAGGAGCTGGAGTAGTAGGCTGAGGAGTCTCTGAGGCAGCACGTGAAGGTAAACGGCTACCTCCCCGGCCACGGCCCCGTCCGCGACCTCTTCCAGAGCCTCGAGTAGCAGGAGCTGCGGGGGCAGGCTCTGTCTGGTCCGCCTCAGTTGTGACGCGACGACCACGAGTTCGGCGTTTCGGCATGGGTTCTTCAGCCTCGGGAGTAGCGGGAGTCTCTTCAAGAGCAGCATCGTCAGCTTCGGTGGGCCGGCTTGCTTCCATCTCAGCAGCCTTGCGCTTGCGAGTCGCCTTGCCAACAAATTCCTCTCGTGGAGGGTTCTGGAACATGGGCACATAATCAACACCATTTTTCCTGATCGTAGGCCACCCGTCGGGGTTGAGATTGTTGGGACCAGCTTTGGCAAGCATCTTTCTAGCCTGGGCGGGAGTCGGCTTGAAACCACCCTGAGTGAACGGGTTTTGGTTGCGGACCTTGTCCTCTCTTGGGTCGTGCTTGTATCCATAAAGCATTGCCTCTTTCTTGTCTTGATAGACTTCAGGCCGATCAAGCTTCCTTGGGTCAGTAGTAGGTTTAGCATTGTGTCGAGTCGCAAGTTTGTGAAGTTTGTCGATCGCCAAGTGCTCATCCTGCCACGCCTTGAGCGCATGGGCAACATTTTCGGTGATCGCGTAGAGTTCATCAACAGAGCGCGTCTCAGGGTCGCGAAGCTGGACTAAAAGGTCTTCGAGGGGCGTGATTTCGAGATATTCACCCTTGTTGACCTTGGACTTTTTGTACGGGGCAGGTCGTCCAAGAATCTCGGATGCACCGCGTTTTTTGGTGCGTTTGGGGTCACGGAAGACATTTTCCCAAGACTGATCCAGGTGGACGGTGGTTTCGTTGTATTCCTTGGAAAACTGGCATGGATCGTGGATATTCCACAGGTTGTGAAGACGCTTCTCCACGGATACCGAATCCTCCTCACGAGAGAATTCATGGAGCTGGTTCGATAGAGCAAGATCGGATTCGGCCTCATGGCCTTCGCCTTCACCGTCACCTTCGGCTTCGGCTTCGGCTTCAGGCTGCTCTGCATCGACATCATCGTGATCTTTTTCGCCAGCTTCAGACGCGGCATCAGCATCGACACCGTCAGCAAGGCCTTCTTCGGCTTCAATGGCTTCGGCTTCTTCGGCAGCAATAGCCTCTTCAATGGCTTCATTATATTCAGCAGCCTCGGCGTCAACCTCATCGCCATCTTCATATTCGTCATTCTCGTCACTGTCGTTCAAATGACTATCTTCTGCCTCATCATCGGCCGCGCCATCATACATGGCAAATTTGGCGATGTGAGGGTGCACAGAAGCAATATGTTCTTTGAGGGCCTCGCTCTGAGACTCAGCATCATCTTCAGGGGTTTCAAAATATTTACCACACCAGTCACACTTGAGTTTGTGCATGACGGGGGCAGGAGAGTCCTGGGTAGAGGTAGAATGAGGGTGCATAGGTTCGGAGAATTGTCGGCGCAGGGGAGAGTCCTGGCCCGAAGTATGGCTTTCCACGTCGATGTCGTGGTGGGCAACAGGAGCCATGATGAAGGAAGGGAAAAAAGGAGATGGAGAAAAGAAGAAGGAAAATTAAAGAAAAAGGAAAAAGAACCCGAAGAGTGCCAGTCAACGGGGGATTGTGGTTCCCGTCAAGAAACAAGATCTAGATAGAGTGTCAGTTCGGAGTAGGTGAAAAAAGTTCGCTTGCAGTGCCAAGACGCCAGTAGTAATGGAAGCGCAATCCTGGACAAGAGAGGCAGAAGACAGGTAGGAGGAAGCGAACGCGCAACAACAGGGCATGGAAAGGGATCACAAATAAAGAGAGACTCAGAAAGGTGATTGTTCAATGTACAGAGATAGAGGAAAAAGATGAGAAGAGGTTGGAGAGAGAGTGCAGAGGGTTGCAAGTCGACAACTGGAACTACTCAAACACGCGGCATGTAACGTACCTTGACGGTGAGGAAAACAGAACCAGTCTGCTGACCAAATTGGATATGATAAAACCGATGCCGTTTTTGAAGTTATTCAGTCTTCAATATGGTAGAGTTAGAGAATTGTTTTGGCCACAGCAAAAGAGCTGTAAATAGGCGCGAACGGCTGCCAGGGATAGTTGTGTTCTTGAAATAGAATCGTAGTAGAAAGAAGAGCGGGTACGCAGAAAGAAATCGACCACCACGCTCCAGAGATGAGAGAAAGAGAGATGATTCAGATGAGAGGAAGAAGAATGAAGAGTAGAGAAAAGGGAAGATTGATGAAGAAGTTGGTGTAGAGGGTGGTTGCTGACAGAGTGGGCGCGAGGAGTATGAAAAGATCTTACAGAGGGAAGAAGATGTAAGAAAAGGAGGGAGAAACGAGGAGGGAGAAAAAGGGAGAAAGCAGATGGAAAGAGGGGGGATCGCTAGCAAGAGAGAGCCATGCAACAGTGAATTCCAACAGGAGCTGGAAAGAGACGAGAAAAGAGAGGCTGTTGAGGGGGAAGAAGAGCGATGTTTTGTGGGAGTTTGTAGAGGAACATCGAATAATAGAGAGAAAAAGATTGAGTCGCTGTAGTTTGTCACGTAAAGTATATCCGTACGGTATGGTATGGTATTGGCTGTTACTAACCATTATCGGCCAATGGGAGGGCATTTAATGAGTTGGCTGTATGATACCGTACGATTGTCTTTGTTGTGATGGCTTTTATTGTTGGGGATTAAGGAGTGATAATAGAATAATCGGAGAATAATAGATAATACCTTTAATATAAAGAACGTATAATAATATGGATCCAATTCAGTCTGTTTATCTGTTATTCTGCTGTCATGATCTGCGGTCCGTTTGGTATTGTAATATCTACTTGACATCATCCACTCTAGAGCCTAAATAATCCCTCTCTATAGTCGAATATCTTCATCTCTTCTTATTAAGATATTTATCTTCTATTATTTTTCCAGTACAGCCAATGACCCATAAGTCATCCGACTCTAACGGTTCACGGTGAATGATGCAGTTCCATTCATTCACTGCAGAGATGAAACATACAGCGATAAAAAAGGTGGCGGGATTTTTCAGTAAGGCGGACTTCATTATTCCTCGCTATTCTGGATTTGGTCTATTATGGAAATCTCCGTGAAAAAACAATATCCAGAAGCAGAATGAGGGGCACCGAAGCGTAGATTCCACAATCAGCATTAGGATTAGGATTAGAAGCTGACATCCGGATGGCTTGGGATAAGCTTATCACGAGGGATGATCTCTATCTACCAGAAGCAAACCATCACTCTATCAATAATACCGATATATCGTAAAACTACTAGGTGGAAACTTGGAACTTAATAGTCAAAGAGACCCAATCAAAGAATAAAAGCGTATATAAATTTCTACATCAAGGATTTTTCTCGCCAACATCCAACGCTACCAGAAACCGGCTCACACAATTATATGCTGCCACAGTAGCCGTGATTTCCACCACTTCTTTCTCGCTGAAAATCTCCTTGACCTCTGCAAACACCTCATCCGGCACAGTCACAGTCTTGGTCATCGCATCTGTATATCTCAACACCGCAGCCTGATCCCGACTCAAAACCCCCTCAGCAACTTTCTGAGAGAAATCCGCTTCAGAGTCACGGACAACTCCCATCGCTTCCTCGCTCAGTCCACCTTCTCGCAGTAGCGGTGCGTGATGCTCCCATTCAAACCATGCCCCGTTGATCACGGCCACGCGGCAGATGGCAAGTTCGCGGACAATGGTTGATAAGCTTGTTTGGGTGCGGATGGCTCCGATGAATGAGTTCCAGCCATTTGCAACAGGGAAAGAATGCAATAATGCCCGGTCAAGAGGGATGAGTCCGTTTGGGGCACGTCGAGCTTGAACTCGGGCGAGGATATCTGCTTCCTCGTTTGTGCTGGTGGGTGGGGGATCGGGGACGTATGGGAGTCGCATTATGTTGATTTCAGATGGTATATCAGATGAATATGAGTCAATTGCTCGGATATCAAAGTGAAACGGTTATGGATCTGTCAATTCATGAACATGAGTCAAGATTCAATATGCTGTTGCTAACACCTACTTCAACGGAAGACAGCAGTTAATCAATCCTTCTTTTTAGTTGACACTCCAACCAAGTTATCTTCACAATCAGACGTGGAGTAGACCCTGAATATCTACTCTTCCAGTCATCTTGGACCCCGCCTCGGATGGGCCCGCACGGGATAGGATCCGCTGCAAAGCCGCGGCCACTATCGGACAAACGGACTATGGAGGGAGATTCCGCGATTACTGTTCTGTTCATTATGTTTCTGGATGGATTTTATACAGAAGGGTCTTGGGGTTGTTGTTCTGTTTGAGGATACAATTGTTGTCTCGGGATATCGGATATGCCAACATTGGGCTTCTATGTTTCTATATATGTCTGCTGAGCTATGAAAGTTTGAGGATATGGTAGAATATATCCAGTATATCTGCAGGCTATAGTATTTGGTTTTTGTTCCTTAAAAGTGATGATGATAGTAACCATGGCTGTCGTAGTATATGTACCAGAGCATCCAAACAATATATATCTGGTTACCTTTATACAATTGATTACCCCAAACAGCGCAACACAAGACAATCATTTATATTCATGTAAATAATCCGAGATAATATCCACAAGATAACATATCTTCTAATAATACTAATTGACTGTCAATAGACCAAGATACAGTCGTACCTCTACTATGTATACTCTGCTAATGTCTTGGCACAGGTCATCTGGTCTCCACTCTCCAGACGGCACAAGCAACGCCCAAACAACTGATCGCATCTCGACAACTGCCAAAAACACTCGACCCCTGCACGCTCTGAGATCGTTCAGCCAACATGCCTCCCAAAGCATCAAAACCTACCAGCGATGAGCTTCTCGCACAATTTGATGATCTTGGGATTGATTCCTCCGACAAGCAGCAACAACAGCAACAGCAACCGGCGTCGACGTCAGCAAATGCCGCCACGGGGCAGTCCGAGCAGGACATCCTTGCTGAGCTGGACAATCTAGCTTCTCAACGTCCAAGCAGTGGTCCCGGCACTCCGCGTCTTTCTACGAATGAGCCTAGGCCGTCTATTAAATCGCCCAAGCCGGCTGCGAATGCGACACCCTCGGGCGGTCGGTCCAGTGAAGAGAAACCTGCCCGTAAATCAGCAGAGAGCGGTCGGTCTTCGCGTGCTGGAAACAAAGCTGGGAATAATGTGCAGCAGTCAGATTCTGAGAAGGCAGCAGCTGAGGAGGCTGCTCAGGGTGGTGGTGGTGGGTGGTGGGGAGGTTTCTTTGCAACTGCCAGTGCTGCTATGAAACAGGCTGAAGCAGCAGTCAAGGAGATCCAGAACAACGAAGAAGCTCAGAAATGGGCCCAACAGGTGAAGGGAAATGTTGGAACTTTGAAGGATATTGGTGGGTAGCTCATTGGTTTTGTGCTGCGTAGGACTTGCTAATGATTGCATTTGTCAAGGTGGCGGACTTCGCGACATGGCTATTCCGACGTTTACTTCTCTTATCCACACCCTCGCGCCTCCTATCTCATCGCACGAACGTCTTCAAATCCATGTGACACATGATCTGTCGGGTTACCCCGCCGTCGACCCCCTGATCTACTCGGTCTTTTCGCGTGTCATGGCTCAGGTGGAAGGAGGCGACCTCCTTGTCGTGCAGCGGGGTCAAGAATCGGCACCCAACCGTGGGCTGGATATTGGTGGTTTTCAATCTTCTGGTGCAGGCTGGCATGATGGTCCATGGTGGAGGACAGTCACCCCTGGAAACCCCCGTAGTATTTCCGCTGTCCCTGGTACCGTAGCGGCTACCAAGCTTGCCCGGGCCAGTGCCGAGTCATACGCCGCCGAATACTTCTCATCGAGAGGCGGAGTCGAAGAAGCCGCGAAGCAGGCCTCGGAGGTTTTGAGCGAATCGAACCCCGTGCGGAGCAGTGACATCTTCTTGGCGATCCAGGCTATCAGCAACGAGTCCTCCACTGAGCTTTTCCAGGCTGGCCCGACCACCGAGAAAGCCACCCCTCCGGGTGTGGTCGATGTCCCTGACGCTAAAGAAGGAGAGGTTTCCTTTGCGCTCTACCTCCACGATCCCATCCACGGCATCGCTTTCCACACCGTCTCCCAGGCCATTCCTCAGAAGTGGGTCGAATGGCTCGATGCCTCCGTGCCTGCTTCCGAAGATCCCAATGCCGAGGATGCACAGGTTCCTCGTGTCGTGATCCCGGATTCAATTGCGGAGATCATTGAAAGCGGCGGCGTCGACCCCCGCGAGTGGGTTGCTGAATGGATCGAGGACTCGATCTGCTTGGCCATTGGCATTGTCGCACAACGCTATGTGGCTCGCCGCATGGGTGTGGGTGAGGGCGGCGTTGGCAAGGGTAAGATGCGTGCGGAGACATCGTCTGTGGAGAAGGGTGCTGGAGAAATTGCCAGAGCACTTTAAATGCTTACAGTTTTTTTTTTTTTTTTTTTTTTGTCCAGCTGATACGACAGGCCTATAATGATATACCGATATGATTCCGTGTTTTAATATTGTTCACCTTGTGCAGGTAGTGGATTCTTTTAGTTCTGTGGCGTATTGCGATTTGTACACACTGCAAGTAATACTGCAGCGAAAGCTTAGGAACTCGTTATTTCCCCTCTACTAAATATCTATTGGTAGGTAGATAGGTAATTGTAAAAAAAGTAAAAAACCTTTGCGGGTATCTAGGTATGTATCTATGTATCTCATAAAATTATTCATCAAGTTCCAACGAACCGTCGAGACCGGGAATATGCGAGAAATTCGCAAGCCATGGAGTGACACTGGATTCAACATTAGTATGCAATCAATATCATGGACTGGGGAGGACAATTCATACCTGGTACTACCGTTCAGCACGGTATGCGCATCAGTGCCCTCCTCACTTGACTGCAGATTCTTCTTCATATCAGACAAATCAGCCGACCAAGCAAAACTGCGCTCTTTGAGACCCGAGTGCGCTGCGGCGGTTCCATTCACAGCAGCCTTGGAAGTGCCGTTTACCTGCGCATGCGCGAGTGCGTCTCCATTGACCAATTTCTCGCCATTGCTGGATAGCTCCGCATACAGACAACCCTTGGACCAGTAGTAGGGCAGAGCGCGAGTGTAGCGAACAGGGCGCGACTCGACATCCTCGCGCATGGGCACGTTGAGGTTATACAGTTCGACGCGCTCGTCCCAGTTCCGGTAGAGATGCAGGATGACCTTGACGGAGAGCCTGGCTGCGGCGCGAATGATCTCGATGGGCTGCGGGTCTTTACTTCCGAAGGAGACGGCGATGCCGCGTTTCCCGCATGTGGCTGCTTCGAGGGCGCCGCCTACGGTGCCGGAGGAGAGGTTGTAGATGGTTGAGGCGTTGCGGCCGTGGTTGGGGCCGGAGATGACGAGGTCGATGGGACCGCGTTCGGCGAAGAGGTTAAAGAGGCCGAGTTGGGCGCAGCTAGCGGGGGTGCCGTTGGTGATGACTACCCAGTCATTTTCATTTTCATTGGGGGTTGAGTCGGTGTGGTGGTGGTAGTTGGCGTCCCAGGTTCCATCGTTGAGAAAGGCATTTGGGGGCACGTAGGTGGCTTTCAGGGATGCTTCGATGAGATGCGCTTTGCCGATCCAGGATCGCGAAGCGGCTGGGATGGCTACTGAGACGAGATGGCCTGCATCTTCGAGCGCGTTGACAAAGGGACGAATGTATGGAGAGAGACGCTTGCACGGAGGCCCGTCATCGTTGACCACCTATGGAGTTTTTTTGTAAGCATTCCTTCATCACTCATTCTTGAGAGTACACAGTAGACAACAGCACTGTATAACGGAGGACTCCGGACTCCGTGACTAGCACTCAGGACTATCGACTAGGCAGAAGAAGAAAAACCTACCAAGATATGCATATTGACCGATCCAACGCTTGGCGACTCAACCAGAATATATTACGTCGAGAAGAACAGCCATTTTTGTAAAGACCGAGGAGCAACTCGATTATTTATAGGGAGGTCCTAGCTGGGTAATCGTTAAGCCCCGGAATCAGAGAGCATATTTTTTCGTCGCATCCCGAACCGAACAACATACCGGGGAGTAAAGTCTGGTCAACGGTGAAGACGAAGATGTTCTGCGGGGGCGAGGAGGATGAAGCTGGGGTATTGGAGATGTAAACGTATTACGGATACTACATGCTACAAGGTATTGACCAGTCAGCATTGAGAGGTACAGTGTATGTAAGGTAATGACAGAACAAGACGATACAACCGCCACCCAAAAAGAGTCTGCGGTGAGACGGTCGGCGAAAGCAGCCCGTGGGGAATTCGCAGTCCACAATAAGCAGAAATCTCAATGGCCGGAAGAGAGAGTGATCGGAAAAAATCTCTACGATGGATATTATCGAGGAAGATGGATTTAGTCATGTTGAATGGAAGTAGAATGTCGATATAGACTATGTGCTGGTAGCGGAGGGAGTGGCATGCAAAAGACGACTAGTTGGGTGATCTACAGGCAAATAGATACTTAATATATCCAGCTGACCTCAACAATTATCAGATAGTTATGAATGTGTCTTTATCAACAGTCATAATAATGATAATAATATAAACATCCAATAAGATGATAAAATATTTACACAATTAAAATTACTGTGTAGAACCAGAAAATATGGTTCCTGTACCGCGATTCGACCTTCTAGAGGGCTTCCATCAGGGACGCCCATTCCACAACCCAGTATCCAGTGGAACCTGTTGATATTTCCATGGACGACACCCCATCGCATCATCCTGCATATTCCCTCTCGTTCAGATGAGGCGATTCAGTTGTGTAACAGCTTGCAGCTAATCATAGGATGCCAGTCACGCACGGTCGCTGATCCGGCCAAGCCGCCCTTAGCGAGTGCATCTTCATTAAGCCCACCTCGTGCCATCTGATCTTCACGTTGCCCCTGATAGTCTGACTGTCTGTCTGTACATAACCTTGTAATGCCCGTCCATGATGTAGATTTTGTATTCTGTATTCTGTATCCTGTCTGAATACCAGCATAAAGAAACCCGCAAGTTTTACTATTATCTCAGTTGCAGTATCGTCAGTGCTCCGAAGGTAAGCTTCGGTGGCCGATCGCCGCAAAATCTTTGGTGGGGAACCGTCAGCCACGACGTATGAATTTCTGTCCTCCATCACCAGTTCATTTCTTCATCTCTTCCCTTTCCATCATCTCCATCATCGTCTTCCATATCGTCACTGTCACCCCATCTTCAATATTATCCCAATTAACCCTCATCCAGCCTTCCTGCCTCGTTCAGGCACATCGCACCAAATCCAGTCGGACTAGTCCCCTCCGCGAAGCCAAACCCTCTTGAAGCCCTGCCAGCTCAAGAGGTCCACGTTCGCCCCTCATCCTACCCTTTTCGCGCAGATAACCCTGTATGGACGGTGGGAGCACTGGCACCGCTGCGGGCATTGACCCCAAAATCCTCGATAATTGGCAAACTGACGCCGCGTTTTCTGTCGCGTCGTGGGAGCACACCGGCTACGAGCACCCGCAAGAGTGGGATACCAGCCAAGACTCGAGTCAGGGCGATGGGGACATTGTCGATCTGAGTGCCTTTCCAGACTCCCTGGCCAGAGACCACCCTGATGTGTCGTCTCTGCTGGGGCATTCGAGTGACTTTTGCAGGTTTGTTTGTCTTCTACTTGATGTTGCTGTTGGTGCTAATGGTATCTAGCAACCAAGACACCACCCCCGAAAAGTTCAGTCTTCCAGATGGCACTGTCAGCGGCACAGTGAGCGGTACTATCAGCCCCAGGACGATCCCTTCGACCGACGACAACTTCCACCCCGATGAGTCATGGCCGCACTTTCAACTCTTCAATCCGGTGGCTTCCAGCATGCCCATAGAGGCCTTTTACCCGTACGCCAAAGAACCCGCACCATCTAATACAGTGATCGTCGAGGATGTGGGAGAGGTGCCTCATGGCCAAGGATTCCAAGACGTCCAACCGGATCAGTTCATCTTCCCGAATGTACCTCAGGCTTTCCCATTCGTTTCGGAGCCATGGAACGATGGACCGGCCAATCCCAATACCCCGGCCACTGTGCCTTCTACCCAAGGATCGGTCCCTCTTTCGATAGCACACCAGATGGGACCAAAGGAGGGTAACCTGCGCGACTTCCATGCCCCCATGCGATCGCTCGAGTCGCGTTGGCTTGACAGTCTGGAGGCACAACTTCCTACAAACTTGAACTCCTCTGCATCGTTCCCCACCATCCCACATGATCTGCACTTCCACCAAGACGGTCGAAAGGGGCATGATGGCTTGCACTACAAGTCGGAAAGCTCTTCCGTGTCTGAGGATCTGTCAGGTGCACATGACAGTGCGTATTCCGCGACAAGCGATGAGGTTCCAACCTTTGCGGACCGACAGTTGGACGAGGACGATTCACACGTGGGGTGGAAGGAAGCATCGCACGATGACACTCCATCTGCGACAACCCAGCCTCAAAATACCGCCGCATTTGTGGTTAGCGAGGCCCCGTCAGAATCCCTCATCATGTCCGTCCCTTCAAGGTCCAGGGCCTCATCCAATGCTGCTCAGCGTGGTAACAACCGGCCCATGCCTCTTGCTCTTCAGTCTGTGGCCACCGTTAGGAAGCGTAAACCGCGCAACTCCACCATCTCTTTGGACCACGGCCAACCGAAACCATTGCAGATTGTCCAAGAAGATGGACAAGGTGGATCCATTGCTTCTGCCGACTTTGTATCTCCGCCTCGTGGGGCTCGTCGCAAGGGTCCTCTGAGCATGGTCGGAAGGGCAAACGCTGGATTGCGAAGGAAGAACAAGGATACTTGTGTTCAATGTCGCTTGAATAAGCGCAAGGTACGTCTCGTCACACGGACTTGAAGTAAGTAAAATTTATTCGAGGGCTAATTTAATCAATTTAGTGTGATGGAAGTTCGCCGTGTGACGCTTGTCGTCCCACACTCCACGAGCAACCTTGTGCACGCGCTTGCTTTGCCAACATTGTCGAGTTTGGCACTTGCAATTATATCTGTATGGGTTCCCAGTCCCTCAAATATTTAGCTCACATGCTAATCCATTCCAGCTCAACGCGCCGCCAATCATCCTACAATAGATGGAACAGGGCGAGTACGGGTTGAGCTTCCGTCTCAATTCGATCTCCATGACCTGCTGTCTTTGCTCAATGAACGACAAGGGCGGTTCAATATCCGTGCCAAACAAGCTTGGGGGTCCCTCTATGTTCTTGATCTCGGAGAAACCTATCGGTTCTTGAAGGGCCTGAGTGAATACAATGGCAACTCTCGCTCGACATTCCTCGAGTTCATTGACCGACGGATCGTTGAATCCAAGGATAAGTCCAAGAACTGGTTGACTTGTGTTAAGGACTGTGACCCAATGAACAACATTTATGTAAGTTTGCTTGCTTACTTTATCAAGCTCTTGATCGACTTTTAACTAACTTTAACTGCAGACTCTACTCTCACAATGGAACAACATGCCTAGTCGCGCAAGCTACAGCTTTGTCCCTGCACAACCTGGGGGCCAAGAGCGACCCATGGACATTAACAACCCTGAAGATCGACGCGAAATTCTTCTAGCCGCCCAATTGTCTCGCATCTTCTGCCGTATGCTGGAGGTGGAAGGATTCCGTAAACTGGAACGGGACTTCTACAACATTAAATGGAAGCAAATTACTCACGAGACGCACCTGCGCTTCTTGGGTGAACTGGGTCATATACTCCTTTCCCTCCGCTGGCGGGTGTCCTGGTGGAAACGCCTTGGAGATGGAGGCCAGAAACCTGACCCAAGCCAGCAGCATTACGTGGATCGCGTGGAGTTGCTTTGCCGCATTCTCTATGTCTACTACACTTGCGTCCTTGCTAAGCTTCCTTCCTGGTCTACAGCAGATGTTCCCAAGGGCATCTGGTCTACCTATGCCGACTCGGAGAACCCAGTTTGGGACGATTACCCCTCGGACCCTACCGACAATGGATTCCACGGTTGGATGGCAAGAGGGCAGGAACTGATTGAGCAAGCCGGTGTTCCTGGCCGTGTGTCGAGGATTTGAATACGAGGCAAAGAAAGAAACAAAAGAACCAAAAACAACAACAAAAAAGAACGGCATTGGCGGATTGGAAATTAACTTTGAGATACCCTTTAGCGTCTTCACGATGGATACAAATTTTTTCTTGTCGTTTTATGATTAATGATTTTATCTGCACTGATTTTTTGTACATTTGGAATATTTTAGGCTTGCATGTTGTTTGCAAGCCATGAATATGTATAGATTTCTTGTTAATACTTTGAATTTCAGTATAGAAATACATTATTTTGGTCAAGCTTACGATGTCGAGGATTTTAAAGATCTAATGTTAGATAGGGTATCTTTCATTAATCGTATCTGGTATAGTATATATTTTACTGGGTCGAAGTGGACGGATGCAAATTGAAAAACCCATCCACACATCCATACCCCCAGGGCCAAAAAAACAAATCAATTACAACTCGACAAGAATGGACATCTGCTCAGCTCATTTCTTCCCAGCCTTGTCTGCCGCCTTCTTATCCTTCTTGCCACCAGCAAGCAACTCCAAATGTCCCGCCTTGGAAGCAAGAGCACGCTCCGTCTTTGCGGTCATTCCCGCGGTGAGTTTCTGTACAGAGCCATCTATCAATAACCGGTATTTCTGGATGGGAAGAAAAAGAGGGCGGTAGTTGAATTTGCGGAACGCACCTTGGTCATCTTCGTCTGCTTGATCAGGGCAGCCTTCTTGGGGGCAATCGTCTGGGGACCTCTTCTGGGACCGAGAGCAGCGGGACTATACAATGGAAAATATATGTTAGCTACCTGGTCCTCTATCTCTTCTATCGCAAATGAGGACGGAAAAGAAAAGAACATAAAACATACCGCTTAGCACCGGGCTTTCCCTTCTTAAGCGGACCCTGAGCCATGATGAAAATGGAGATGACTTAAAAATTGTAGATGTGGAGATGGTACTGCCAGCAGCACGGATAGAAGGAAATTGTTGGGTCTTGATCGTGCTGTGCGGAGAGTATGGAAAGATTCTGGCTGTTCCTTTTTTTTCTCCTCTCTTGAGGCTTGTTTGGAGAAAATTCCTTATCGGTGGTTTATCTAATATCACGTGATATGGGACTTGCATGGTTTTATGGGTACAGACTACCGTGTAAGTGCTGGTGATAGAGTGTAGTATAATGCTTAAGATATTTTTCAATATGAATTGTACATATGATACTATTCTCATTTTACCTTTCTTTCTTTTATGAGGTCGCGGCCATTCTGCTGTCTATGGAGTACAGTCCCTTACTGTTGCTATCGCAATGAACAAGTACAAAACCAGACTAACCGTATACGGAATGACCGTGGTATCATATCCCATCAACCTCAAGCTTGTTTCTTTTATGTCTCAATTGCCCGAGTTTTCCACCTAGCATATGTATCTATTATTATAGAGGCCAAAATCAAGAATAGAATAGTAGACAAAAAAAGAAGTAAAGAAAGGTGGTTACATTCAATCTCATATAAGCTATAAGCTGATAAACCATGACCACACGGGTCAGGACTTTTGCCTCCCACTCTAGATCACCTCACTGCTTTGTGTTACATTCGATGTTTTATTCTGCTTAGACTAGATGTGTGTCGACAGTCATGACATGAGCTGTTTCATATTGTGTTTTCAATTTTGGCCTATGGTGTTTGTTCATTGAGCACGAGTACAGGGGAGGGGGGCTGTGGCCTTGAAGACCAGGGTACTTCAAACGGCGGGTGGCACAGTAACGGTCACTCTGCATGGGGCTAGGAGTACGAACTGCCTTATAATTGGATACCAGGATCTAAGAAAATATGAAACTAATTGGTAAGTGGTGTTTTCAGAAAACAAAGGGTATTTTAATTGCAAGAACTAGATATGTACATCTACAAAATGAAAACAGACCAGGTGATAAGATCAAATTCGTTCACATGACCTCGTAACTAATCCTGCATCCAGGAATATGCTTGCAGAGTTGATTGTAAAAAGGGAATCAAATAAGTAGTTGACATTTCAGACTAAGCTGAAGCCAAAAGAATCATAAACAAGGGGCCCATCCCTAGGATGGGAGAAGAGCTAAAGCACTGTACACCAATCCATGCGCACGCGCAGAGCTTAGAAAGCGAGGACAGCAGCGACACCGACGGCGACGGCACCGAAGCTGATGGCGTTGCGGTCAGCAGCACCAGTGAAGACGGGCATCGAGGGAGAGGCGCTGGAGGGGCTACCGCTGGGGACGGAAGAGCTGCGCAGGGTGCTGGGCACAGAGGGGGTCTTGCTGGGGGAGACAATGGGGACAGTCACGCTGCCGGTACCAACGACGGGAGAAGACGAAGGGGTGGAGACAGCAGTGGGGGTGGCGGTGGTGGTAGCCTTGGCCTTAGTCTCAGTCTCAGGGCAGATGGTGGTGGTGACCTCGTAGGAGACGAAGTCGGTGGAAGAAGCATCAGCAGTAGCAGCCGAGGTGACAGCGGAGGTGACAGCGGTGGTAGCAGCAGCGGTGGTGGTAGCGGGGGCAGCAGAAGAAGAGGAGCCAGAGTAGTCGGGGTTGGAGATGCCGAACTGGGTAGACCACTGGTACTGACCGGTACCCTCAACAACGAGCAAGAGACCGTAGTGGGTGGTGTCGGGCTCGAGAGAGGTGCTGGGGGTCCAGCTGAACTTGCCGGAGTTGTCGATGCTCTCAGCCAAAGTGTCGATGGGGACGACGTTGCTGCTGGGGCCGCGCAGGAGGACCAGAGAGATGGGTCCCTGGGTGGTAGGAGTCCACTCAATGTTGAAGGCCTTGCCAACAGGAACCAGCTGGTTCAGACCGGGGTTGGTGATGGCATTGCCCTCGGGGGACTTGGAGTAGTCAGGCTTGGTGTAGGCTGAAGCAAAGGCGGCGAGGGCCGAGATGACGGTGGTGGTGAAGAAACGCATCTTGTTTGTTTGATGATTTTTGGTAAGAAAGGGAATGACAGTAAGGATGAAGATCCGAGTATTCCAGTTAAAAGAGCGACTGGGAGTGGGAATGAGTGTTATAGAAGGAGTGACTGACGAAAAGGAACGTCTGATAAACACGAGAAAGAGGCGATATGGAAAGAGAAGAAAAGAAAGAAACGCAGTCAGGGTGGCGGAAGAGGGAAGAAAAGGGTTCAAAAAACACACTAAGCCGACTAAACAGAGCCTCGACAAGTGAGCCCCCTTGGGCAATGGGAGGAGTTCCCTAAGATTGCAATTTCCAACATCCCTTGGAGCATTGTCAAATCACCGGTGCCCAAAGGCCATTCTGCGGCTCAGATTATGGTGGGTCGGGGGTAATGGCCGCTAAGACAAACCGACATTTTCGACATTTTTTGCGACAGAGAGGATACCTAGAGAAGTCTAAGCCCTGGCAGTGGCACCGGTTAGCCCTTTGTAAATGATGCGATGTGGAATGCCCAAGACCGACCGTGCCACGCTGGACGGAGGAATCGAAGGATGTTACCTTGCTAGCCGACCCCAAAACATCGCAAAAATCCACCAGCAGAAGTACAAGAATAGATCGAAGAAGACTAGCGATCAGACACAAGGCTCCTTCACAGCAGGGATTGGCGGAGACTCTGAGTTTCGAGTTGCCATCCAGGATTGATCCCAATCTCCTTCGGCGGCCCTAGAGGTTAGCAGCGAGAGCTAAGAGCGAACGGCGTCAAACTTACAAAGTATCTCGTGGGTGATAAGACTAGTGCGGCCATTAAGTTTGCGTTTTAAGACAGAGTGTGAGATGGATTGACTTGAGAAGTGAGACCAACTGAGATGGTGGTGTTGGCGAAGAGGAACAGACGATGGCAAGACGTGAGGTTGAAGACGACATCACGAGATCCTCCTTTCTCCCCATCTTTTCCTTTTCTCCTTCAACATCCACCTCTAAACAGTCTCCTAGACCCCTCTCGCGACACAGACCTCCGGATAATATCCGAGCGGCAATGCAACTAATTAATTTAGTATCTTATTATTTTAATTATTGGCCCTCTGCTATTAAGAGGTCCAGGTGAGTCTGCGGTGTGCCTGGAGTGAAAGGAAAATGACAGCTGAATCTCAATCTTCCTGCCAGGCAGCACGCGGCGAAAGAGTCATGCAAACAGGCAGATATTCGGACAGCGGGTAGTTATCCAAATCAAGAATCTCTCCTCCACGCCGTTATAGAGATAGTCCCACAATTGGCATTAAGCCCTTGCTTGGGAGAGTTTGGTTCCTGGACGATCGCATCCCCCGTTGTTCGAGCACAGCAGTGATCATCATTGCCTGCGGATAAACTCCAATGATCGACCCTTTTTTGTGAAACTGTGTCACTACAACTCCATACTGACTCGGTGCAACAGGACTCAGGGATTCTTTCTAAAGCCATGTTGCTTTTATGGAAATAGTAACAGCAATCACACTTCTCCCGTTTAAACCAACGCCACGGTGCGACGACTCCATTTAGAAATTAAAGGCACACAGAAGCAACGGGTTATGGAGTAAATTGGATTGAATATCATACAGCCAAGGACTTTAGTTCATTGAAACACGAGACGAGGCTGATATTTGATTCCGTCTTTAACGATGCATAGACTTGCCGCAGGGACAGTGCATCGACTGCCTTGTTCCAGGGAGTTGGCATTATTATGAATTCTCAAATGGGCGTCTCAAGAGATATGGTGCCAGTCCCTTCTGGCGATTCAGATATGCAGTACAGTCAGAGCTGGACAGAGTGTGTTGTCGCGAGTAGACAAAGACTCAACATCGTGGTATGAAACAAGAAGGCATGAAGCACACCACCCAGAAAAGAATGCGTCGATGTGCTGAAAGAATCTGGAATCCTGGACCATTCCATGCCCTCAAGTTCTTCCTCGAGCATACTCATACTCTACTCTTACTCATACTTGGCTTCCAATTTCCAAGCATATTGAATTGTTACTGACAGCCCACACTGACTTATGCTTAGCCTTTCTTAATTATGCAATAGCATAATATGCAATATTAATTATCCGGATGCCCCTCCGTGTCAAATTTCCACAATAATAACCACAATAATAATTAATTCTCCGAACGCCTTAGCATAAACAAGACTACCAAGGCTCGAACAACCGTGGAAAAGCGCCCGTCATTTTGACTCGACCATGGATGCTGTACAATAACCGCTAATGGAATCCTCCGACATCGCCAACACAATTTTTACGACTTGGGATGCCACCGGCATAAGCCTCATCACTAACGCAGGGTATTTTTTTTGATCTATCGTCGCGAGTGGATAGCAGCCATACGGGCCAAGGGGCCTAGATCAGAAAACGAGAGGCTCAAAAATCCAAATGGGGCCAAAAGTGAATTGAGGTATCATCGTTATTGGTATAGTTTCATATCCAATATCCAAAGGGATCGCTTCCCACGGGTCCCAAATCTATAGACTATCTGACCATCTCCCTCGCTTGCTTCAAAGTTTGCTTTTGTCGTGAACCCTTCCTTAATATGCAATCCCTTCCTAACCCTGTATATTATAGCTCCACTAACACGAGCCCTATCAAACTCAGTCGTTTCAATTGATAAAGAGACTTTGCGATATTATTCCACCCAGGTCACCGTTTTGGTTTGCAAAAATTCATCATAGCCCGACGTTCCTCCGAATCGCCCGAATCCGCTGCTCTTCCATCCACCGTGTGGCAGAACAGGCTCATCGTGTATGGTTAACGAGTTGATATGGACCGCCCTATAACAGCACTAATCAGAAAAGGGCCCCATGGTTCATAGGCCAGAAGGATCGAGGCCAAACTTACCCGCTTTCAATCTGCCGGGCAACTCGCAGCCCCCGAAACAGGTTGTTGGTGAAGACGGCACTCGTGAGGCCGTATTCCGTATCGTTGGCTAGAGTAATCGCATCCTCCTCAGTGTCGACAACCAACAGGGATACAGTGGGTCCAAATGACTCGGTGGAATAGATATCCATGTCCTTAGTGACATTGTCAACTATCAGGGGTCGTAGGCTGTGACTGGAAGATTCGGTCGCTTTGGCGTCCCCAAACAGCACGTCCGCTCCCTTGGACAGTGCATCGGTCACCAGCGCTCGGTTCTTGTCGACGGCAGCGGATGCCACAAGGACTGGTGCCGGGGCATTCTTGCCGAATACTTTCTCTGTTGTCTGAACCAGAATCTGACGGAATTTCTCTGCAATGGACCGCTGTACCACGATGCGCTCGGTGGACATGCAAATTTGACCAGACTAACCCATGTCAGGTTTATTTTCAGTGCTATCTAACACGTGCAAGTACTCACATGCAGAAAAGATCCTATAGTGCAGCCCATGGCGGCCTTTTCCAGATTCGCGTCATCCAAAACGATGGCTGATGCCTTGCCGCCCAATTCCAAAATCACTGGCTTGATGTATTTACCAGCAGTCGCAGCGATGATAGAGCCGACTCGAGTACTACCTGTAAAGTTGATTTTTCGGACAGCAGGATGAGCAATGAGGGCATTGGTGACCGCCGCAGCATCAGAAGGCTGGTGGTAGAGGACATTGAGACATCCTGAGGGAAGACCAGCATCCCGATAAATCTCACCAAGGGCATGGAAACATCTCGGAGATAATTCAGAGCCTTTAAGGATGGTTGTGTTGCCTGCTGCTAGTGGAAGGGCAACGGCGCGAGTTCCGAGAATGAATGGCGCGTTCCTGTGAGTTGATGGTTAACTTACCATTGCCTCCCAGGTTGATTTCCACTTCCACAGCGAGTCTTACCAGGGAACAATCCCCAAGATCACACCATATGGCTCCTTGAATACCATGGCACCCTCCCCTTCCTGAGACACCGACGGCACCTTACCTTCGATGGAAGGTATTCTCCCAGCAAAGTCCTTCAGAAAATCAAACCCCATCATAAATGTTTTCTCTACGAATGGTCTCGCAGCTCCTGTTTCCTCCATCTGGTATCCGATCAACTCCTCTTTCCGAGAAAGCATGATATCCGCTGCCTTGAGCAAAATATCCCGGCGGTCGTATGGCGTTGTGTTTCTCCATGCGGGGAAGGCCGCCTTTGCAGCGGCCACAGCACGGTTGGCATCGTCGACTGAAGCGCTGGCACAGAGACTGATCACTTCGCCAGTTGCAGGGGCTCGGACTTCGAATTTAGTATCTGTTACGATCGATTCATTGTTAATGATAAGAGGGATGGCACCCTTTGCACCGTTGCTGAATTCCGTCATTTTGAAGTCGTGCCACGTTTAGGGAGCTGGGGGAAGAGATTCTAGCATTCAACCTGGGTTGTTGCAGAAGAGGCAGAGATAAGAACAACCGGCCCTGTAAAGGGGGAGGGGGTGATTTAAAAATAACGGCAAATTTAGAGTCTCGACTCCCGAATTAATTCAATGTGGAATGTTAGCGTGATGGTCGAGATCGTTAGTTCCAAAACGCTTGTCTTGTAGGTGCAGCTACCGAAGTGAGGAGAAAATGCTCCAGATTTGACGAACGGTCGTCACAACAAAAGCAATAACAATGATGCTCCATCCTGCCCCTGCAGTTTGTACATTCAATTGCTTTGCCGAAAAGAGCTGGAACAGGAGAGATTGAAAGCTGGAAGTCATGACGTCTTGGACATCTGTCAAACCGTCACGGCATTTTCCGAGTTTGACGTTCCAACGGCGCCCCCGTAGTGGATAACATTTCCCGGCAGTGGCTCCTAGTCATCGATTCCACTATGGCTTGCAGACTGCAGCCACTGTGCAAGGTGTATCAGGCCAATCTGCAAGCCATAGCAGATGAAGCTCTCATGGGGGTCATGGATATTCTCAACAAGCAATGATAGTACTTGCACTAGTGCCATGTGCTGTGAGTTGTCCAGAGTAATGGAACTTGGTAGCTGCAAGGCATGGTTCTGGAGTCTGGACCGGTATAGAGACACGCTGGCCATTAATTGGCGATAGATTAACGCAATTATCATCCATTTTCTCTGCACAATGGCAATAAAATGGCAATAATTGCAACTATCAGAGAAAAAGAAAAAGAAAAAGAAAAAGAAGCAGAATTATTGAAGCTGTTCCAGTTTCTGTCCAAAGAGAGCTAGTCCCAACTGGGACTAGTGCCTGCTGCCCCTCGCGTCCTTGATCATTGAAGCTGCTTCTTCCATCCATTTGAGCAACTCGTGATTCTCATCCCTTTTCTCTCCTGGGCATGGGAAGGATCTACAGCTACACTGCCTGCGTCTGATTGTTTTGATTTGATGGTGCTTGATCATCCCCCTTGTTGCTAATCGTGGACTGGTGAAACTACCTATCTATGAGCGTCTTGGCTCTAGGTGGGCAGTATGTCTGCCCCTCATTCTGTCGGTTGAATGAGAATTACGGAGTACTCTCGAAGTATATCTAGGATATGAGAGACGGCAGTAAGATCAAATCTATGCTCCTGTATCAACTGGAAGGTGAAGTGCTATGGTTGCAGGTATCAATGGATAATGACTGACGACCGATGACTGGTAGATGATAGACAAACCCTAACACCACCTATGCTTTACCAAGGAATGAAGCGAAGAAAAAATAACCCCAAAAACATATATCCCCATGCGCCCGATATGCTCCTTTTTGCTCAATCGCGCTCCGATAAAAGACGTTTCATCCATCCCTGGATCATTTCCCGGCCCATATCTTGGTCTCCGTACCACTACTGCCGTTTGCGAACTCAGCAAAGGGACACGCGGAAGTGGCAGATGGAGCTCCACTGTTAATGCTGGAGCGATCATCTTCACTGGAGCTTCCTGTTGTGCTGCCCTCACCTAAGATCTTTTTATCGCCTAGGTATCCCTCCTTTTCTTCCTCTATATTGATTTGGGACATCTCGTCAGCGAACTCCTCACCATCCCTAACACGAAACCTGGCGAACAGGTCGTTTTGGATCCAGATGATTTTGTTGATAGCTCGCAGCAGAGCTATTTTGCGACTGAGAGAGAGGTGAGGGTGGGACATGAGAGCTTCCGTGAAAATGTCTTGGATGAACCCGAGGAGAGCGCCAATGTGGATATATTCGATATTGAGGGCGTGCAAACGCTCTTGGCCACAATGCATCACACTACAAAGATGATTAGATGGAGGTCTTACACATATATTGGAGGGAGAGCGAACGTACCCTACTTTGTTCAGATACCGCCAGAACTCCATTTGGGAGGGATCAGAGCAGATCTTGATCAAGTACCACCGGAGAAACATTTTTCGACGCTTGATCTGGGGACTCTCTTCCGTGAAGAAATCCTCCACTGGCGTCTCATCGGCGGTACTCCTGGTGTGAAAAGCACGAGCAGTGATGTCCGTTTCCAGGAGCTTCTTATAGACGATGTTGACCACGGCGGGAATAAGGGCCTTTATGTACTTGGAGCCTGATGCAAGAGCTTCAACATCACCTGCAGGATGGTCAGTCCGACACATACAGATGGATGACTATCAGCTTTTTGGACGAGAGAACGTACTGGAATTGAAGTCTAGGAATTCACGAAGGTAGTTGATGCGGGCCTCGAGTCTGGTGTATAGGGATTTCCGGTCAACATGCTTGACAGGCCGGCCTTCAAGCAAATGTTCCATCTTGTCGTTGGGGATAAGGTTCAATATAAGTATTTGGGATATAACTGGAGGTACGAACTCCTGGGGTTGTTTCAAGGGACCTCGTGGGATAAGCAGAGATGCTTGAGGAAGATGGGAAGATGGAGACAACAGGATCGAACCTGGGATACCCTTGGAGCTTATATATGTACATGCATTCGCAGGGAAATACCCTCAAGGAGAGAACACCTCCACTTCTCTTCCCACGCGGGAACCGTTCCAGAAAGGGACTATACTCGACAAGGCCTCGAATTGGCCCGGTATACCATTCCGGGCACCATCAGGCCAGACAGATGCATCAGGATTCCGAAACCTGGCGACCAGTCTGTCATGGATCCCCCAATGGTCTGATCAGTCCCTAGGCTGAAACACGTGGTACCGTGGAGCTTTCCGGGATATAGATTGTATAATTGCATCGCGGCATGGATTGAATGACCCGAAGCGCTAGTGGATTGTGATCAATGTTAAAGAATCAATCACAATGGGGGATTTCGAATGTTTCCTGCTTCAACATGGGCGGCATAAAATAATACTAATCACGCACACGTATTTGTTGGTCAAACGGACGTCCGCGACTCCACAATGGCCCATTCGAACATTTCGGAGCCGACGGCAGACGGAACGACGGAGCTTCCTAGGTGATGGCAGATGTCATCCACTGGAGCAACAGAGAGACAATAATGCAGCAAATCACAACACGTGAAAAGAATAGTTGCCTACGGATGACATCTCGAGTTACGAATTAGAATCGCGACGATGACGATGATGATTCTATTCTGATGATCGCAAGAAAAAAGGAGCACCGGAACTATCCAAAGACGTATAACGGTCGGGACCTTGTATCCTAATAAGTATCCTTCTCCGGGGTGTCTCCTTTTTCTAGACTCTCGTTACACTGGTTGGGGCTGACGATCAAGATTTGAGGGTGAAATCGGAGATCCAATCTGCCTGCGCTGTGTCGCGTGATGGTGGAGATTCCGATGGAGGCTGCCACCATGGCCTGATCGAAGAGGAAAAAAAAAAAAAATAAAAATAAAAATAAAAATAAAAATGATAACAGGAAAACCGGTTTTTCCTCGAGTGATTCAGAAACGATAATTGAATGGAAGAAACAGGAAAGTAATACAAGGGAAATTGATGGGAAAATGAACAGGTCAATTGAGGCTATCCCAAGTCTTAACATCTTCTGCAGCATCAAATTTGACGGTCCTTTCATCAACTTGAAACGTTTTACCGCGGCGATCAACAGCGTTTTTCTTGCTCATCCATTCACAGTCCTGATTTCTTCTTTTTCTCCTCGTTTCTCAGCCGCCATACGGAGATATCGCCCGTCATTTCAACATTAGAGTAGTTCCACAAATGCCGAATGCTATCGGAGTCTTGGCTGACAGTATGTGGATCTCCAACGGTCGACATGAACCATGGAAGGATGAGGATTTGTTTAATGATGGTGTCTGCTATTCCTAACCCACTCGTGCATCCTTAATTTGAATAGTATTGCCGTGTCCTGGAAGCTGGGTGGTGTTGAATTGTGGTCGAGGGTCTTGTATAGACTTGGTTGTATACCAGCAGAGATGAGAAATTAATTGGCACCAACCATGGTAGGTAGACTCAAATATTTATGCCAATAAGAGGCATTGTTGTTATCTCGCACGTCCAAGACGATTTCAATTATATTACTGAAGCCCAGACAATATTGACCTGTCAATTCTCTCTCACTCTTGGACCTGTCGACGCCATGACCTCGACACCACTATCATCGTCATCACCATCACGAGCACTAGTGATGTCTCCAATCTCGAGCCTGTGGAATTGATTCACCGTTTCAGAATATCTAAGCGAAGTTCGCAAATGGGTCGCATTGATAATCGATTAAAGGGGCCCGATATAGCAATGCTGGTGCAGATCCGATCGGCTATATGGACAGGGAATACTGATCATGTTGTATACGATTACGGAGAACAGATCTACAGGTCTAGATCTAGATATATTCAGCAGCAACAATGCCAATTGTCCCATGGACGACGCAAACGGACAATGACAAAGATACTGTGCTGCGTAGCTCTTTTTTTCGCTGAGGAATGCTGGCCACGTGTTGGCCGAATCCATCGCCTCCGCATTTCATCTTCCCGTCTTTCGCCGCCCATCCTCGACCGAAAACATCTTTGTTTCCTTTCCCATCACTCCAATTGAACTGTTACAGTGCAATGTTCCCTTACTGATCCGTCATCTGGATCAATTCTACCACCAATATAGCACAAAGTCTTAGATGTCTGTTGAACCCCCCCCCGCATACTTGGCAGTCGATATCGGAATCATCCAAAGCCTCGAGAACCTAAGCCTAGCCAGACTCCAAGACCAGATGCAGAATTGGGCCTAATAGCAATTGATAAATGAGAAAAACGACTAATAAGAATATCCAGTCAGCTTTCCAATCGAAGTTTCACTGCTTCTTTGTTTCCAGGATGGTTGCTAATGGAAACGTGCTTTCCCCCGAATTCGAAGAGAAGACAGCCCACGCAATTGAGAAAAACCCGAGGGTTTCTGTCCGTTGCTTGGATTCCCAATGGATCTCCATTGCATTCAGGATTGAATCCTACTTTTCTGACTCCGCCCATTGCGTTGTCTTTTCCTCTGTAGCCCCTCCTCCACATTCTGGTACAGTCTATAGCTAGGTATCATCGGCCACTGCTGTCCTGCTGTACCTTGTTGCGCGTCCGATCAGGTCCATCAACGCTACGCTCACCCAATTGAGAAAAAAAAGTCTTTGTTTACTGGCCTAGACCCAGTCTTATTCTTGTTTTGGTTGCTCTACTGTCACCCTTCTGCTTTCAGGCCACACCTGCAAACAGTTTCTACGGGGCTTTCTCTACAGAATAGCTACAGGCTTTCTAAGAGGAACATCTCGTCTCATATTATTGCCTCTGTCTGCATTCGGACGGCTAACCTGTCGAGGGCTAAAACAACGTTTACTTAAACCAGGTGGCTTCCATACCAATCAACGTGATATCCTCGTCCACCATCGGTCCTCTGCCCAACCTCCTAGTTTTTCAAGAGGCACCGGAGCCTATCTATCATGTTCGTTAGATTCTCAAAAAAGGCGCTCCTGGCGCTGGCTCTTGTAGCAGCTGTAGCCAAAGCTGCCCCTCCACGGGTGTAAGTTACCACGATACTGCCCTTCATCTGGGTAATTGCTCACGATTAGCCTAGTGGTTTGACATCTCGCGATCTCACCTTTGATTACGACAATGACAAGCTTCGCGGGGTCAACCTCGGTGGCTGGCTTGTGTTGGAGCCCTGGATCACACCGTCAATTTTCGACGGGGCGGGGGAGGCTGCTGTTGACGAATGGACGCTCTGTGAGACTCTGGGCAAGGAAGAGGCCAAGGCCAGACTGTCTGCACATTGGAACTCCTTTGTCAGCCAGGCCGATTTCGATGAGATTGCTCAGGCCGGTCTGAACCACGTCAGAATCCCAGTTGGTTACTGGGCTGTCTCTCCCGTTGAGAGTGAACCATACGTCGACGGTCAGCTGGAGGCCCTTGACAATGCGATTGGCTGGGCCCAAGCCGCGGGTATCAAGGTTTTGATCGACTTGCATGGCGGTAAGTTTCTTGGAAAAGAGGGGATAGAGCAATAGGATTAAATGCACACCGTTTGCTGACAAGGTTGGATGTGACTAGCACCGGGCTCTCAAAATGGATTTGACAACAGTGGACACAGAGGAGCTATCAACTGGCTGCCTGGAAATTCGAAGCAGGACCCGGCTCTTCTATCCATCAAACTTCTAGCTGAGCGGTATACTGAATATGCCGACGTCGTGACTGCTATCGAGGCCATCAATGAGCCCAACATCCCTGGGGGGCTGAGCAAAGGAGGACTGGAGAAATATTACTATGATGCCTGGGGTGCGGTCCGAGAGCACAGCAACGACACCACGGTGGTCTTGAGTGATGGTTTCCTATCGACAGAAAGCTGGAATGGCTTCATGACCGACGACAAGGGTATCTGGAACGTAATGATGGATGCACACCACTATGAGGTTTTCGACGACGGTCTTTTGGCAATGGATATTGGTTCGCATACCCGCGCCGCTTGTCAGTTCAGCGCCGAGCATATCCAGCCAACAGACAAGTGGGCTATCGTTGGAGAGTGGACTGCTGCCCTCACTGACTGCACTAAATATCTGAATGGCCGCGGAATCGGTGCCCGCTATGATGGTACCAAGCCCGGAAGCTCTAAGATCGGTGATTGCGGTGTCAGGTTGCAGGGCAGGACAGCCGACCTCCCCACGGAGGAGAAGTCTAAACTTCGCCAGTTTATTGAAGCCCAGCTCGATGCTTATGAAAAGAAGACCGGTTGGGTATTCTGGACTTGGAAGACTGAGGGGTCGCCCGAATGGGATATGCGACAATTGCTTGCAGAGGGAATTTTCCCCCAGCCTTTGACGGACAGAGCATTCCCACCACAGTGTGCTTAAATCGGGGAATGGAAGCTCTTGCGGTTTATTTCTCTCTTTAATGGCAACGGAGTGTCCCTCTTTTGAGCAGCATTATTGAACCCTATTGGGTCACATTATCAGGGTTCTTCCTGGAAAGTGATATTGATATTGATATTGACAGTTAGTCTAGTTTTAGAATGAACAATAAAATGATTTTATTTTTTCATATTTTCATTACTCCGGCGTCAAACGACTATCTATAGGGGGTATGTAACAATGTATGAGAAACTATGTTGGCCCAAATAAGCAGATCTGCAACGGCCGGCACAGCATGCAAAATCTCCTAGGTAGCAATTCAACTACCTATCCAAGGCGGCTAAAATCGAGGATCACAATCAAATAAGGCCCAAACCCCCAAATGCAGCAACAACGTCACGATCGACATTGAGAAGCCACTCCTCCTGGAACCGCTGCTCACCCCCACAGCCCACAATCAACGAGTGGAGACGCTGTCGGATGAAATCTCGAATGTTGATCTTGTGGATTACGTCCGACCCCTCCCAGTCGCGTCGACGTTCGTTCTCCGGTGGCTCGTTTTCGTCATACTTGCCTGTCTGGGCATTGTTCCAGACGACCAGGTAATCTCCGCCTCGGGGGTCGTTGGGGTCCTCACCGGCGCCTTCGGAAAGTTCGGTGACAATGTCGGTCCAGATGTTCAGGTAGGATTGCAGGTGGTTGAGAATGTAATGCGGGGGCTGGGAGTCTGGGCCATTGAGAGTCAGAATCTGGGTGAGGGCGAGGGCGTGCAGTTTCTTTTGGTTAACGCTGCCGATGTTGTCGTAATGGAGGAACCACTCGGTCAGAATCCAGGTCATGACCTGTTCGTCTGATGTTGCTGTTGCGGCGGAAACGGCGGAGACGAAGATCTTGGGGTTGGCGAGAGCAAGACGGGCGAGGACAGAGAAGTAGTCTGTCTCGACCACGCCGTAGACAGAGGTGGTTTTTCTGTTGGGTCCAGTGGTTTGGCTGGCTTCGTGGGCGGAGTGGAGGCCTTCGAGGAGAGATGCTAAGAATGAACTGTCGAGAAGCGTTTGCGCGAGGACTTGGTAGCTATGTTCGCTGCCGCCGTCCACCGTTTCGGCACCGCGGATGATGAGCTCCACGAGGCGGGGGACAATGCCCAAACGCTGGCGAGTAGTTATTTGTAGAAGGCTCTCGAAGGAGGTGAGGAGGTGAAATCTGATACGGTCGCTGAGTACCTCCTGAGGAGCAAGAATGATGTAGGATTCTGCGATTTGAAGAGCTTGGGGAACACTGTCTGTGGCGGCTTCGAAGATCGGGAAGAGGGCGGGAAGAAGGGCGAGAATCTCGGGGGAAGCTGGTGATGGGGTTTGCATGATAATCGCAGACCAGAGCTCCAGCGCCTCATCCAGGAGGTATACTAGGGTATCCTGATCGATGCTATTAGTCTGGATCCAAAGGGGGTTATCCAAAACAAAGGGTGACTTACAGAGCCCGGCTCCACCGAGCTTTGAATGAGAGGCAGAATCAAAGAGTGGTACCGCGCCGAATCTTGCTTGAGAGAGTGTATCAATGAGGAGAGGAGAGTGAGAATTGCCTGCTTCATCAAATGTTCCTCACCCGAATGTTCCCAAAGCGGAGGCAATAAGGACAAGATCTGATCCGAGAAGGGAGTAATCTGGGAAACGTTAGCATTACCCGGTCTGCAGTAGGATAGGGTTTCTTTCATACGTGATCTTCCATCTTGACCACCGCCACACGAACTGTCTCCAATAGCCCCATCTTAATTTCGGAGAGTTCAACCTCTTCAATCAGGGACATAAGACCTTGAAGTATGGCTGGGGCGTACGGCATAAACCCAGTAGGAGAAAATTCGTAAGGGTCAAGCACGTTACGGAGCTGTCTGCCTGCAGTAATCCGGACTACAAGATCGTTCAACGGATCTTGTTTGTTGAGCAAGTGCTGGAAGATCTGGTAGATGGCATCTCTGTTCAACTCGCCGGGTTTCACTGGGACCCATTGACCAAGCACAATTGCAATCCTCCTTCTAAGAAGGTTATATCCTTGCTCTTGAATCTGAACTTCTGGTACCAGGGTTGATTGCAGGAAAGTGTTGAAATCCAGGTGCTGCTCTAAACTTGCAGAGGCCAGTCCAATAGCAGAATACAACGAATCCTTCAATAGCACGTCGCGTCCTTCAGGGCCTGGAGAATTGGTTAGTGTAGATTCGAGATAATCCCATCGTAACTCAGACTTACTTGCAAAGGAATAGAACACACTCAAAAGACGCGGGATGAGCAGCTCCTTAAAATGAATGACGAGGTCAAGGAAAAGCTTTTCGGAACAAGAGCGAATGGAAAACTCCCATGCTTCAGCGACATCTTCCTCCTTTCTCTCCCACTCCTCAGGATCTTCCTCCCATTCCTGGAAGTCACTTTTTCTAAACTTAAAGAACTGGGTAACAAGAAGCTCCATGACATTGACCACAAATTCTTGTGTGAATAGTTGCGACTTGATCAGCTCGACCGATTGTTTCTTCTCTTCCTTATCTTGAGGTGTCTGATATTTGAATGTCTGGACTGGATTGAACGCCATCCTCGCGCAAGCCCTAATCAGAAGTAGTGCTCTAAGTCCAGTTTTCTCCATCAAGGACTTTCCTTCCGACTCTCCGTCAGCTCCTAGTTTGCCGTAATCCTCACTGAGCTTGACGACCAAGCTCCAGTATGATTGCACCAGAGGGATACTATCCGGGAGCAAGGCGAAAGAGGCAGGATGTGTTTTGGCCATTTCCACATGGAGTTTAGACAACTGCAAAAGGTGTTTCTCAATCGCTCTGTGGACTTGCTCTGGGAGTGTGACGGAGCCATGCACGAACGAAAGGAATCTGCTGAAATGAGAGTGAGTGAGAACCCAGAAGTCTCGGACTTCATTAGCACGGCTGGGGTGCTCGAATCCTGCGATGACCAGTCGTCGAATGACCTTCAAGCATATCAAGCTCTGTTCGAGTGCATCTATCAAAGCTGCTTCATCAGCCCCGCCCTGTTCCAAGAAGGCGCCCCATTTGTTCACTTTGTCCACATATATGCTGCCCAGCAGATTGAATATCTCCGGAGAAACGCTTTGAAGATGCGCACGTGTCCTTTGTAATCTGGCGGTGGACAACTCTTTGATAATTTGTAGGATAATTGTAAGGGTCCGAGGTAGCTGTAATGGGTTCGCGCCAGGCTGGGTCGACGATCGAAGGAAGGCAATGGCCGAGGAGATTCCATCGGGCCTTTATAAGTAGATTAATAGATATCACTTTTGAAGGAGAAGGTATTTCGACGCACCATTCTGCGGGGAATTCGTAACGCATGATTTTCGCAATCATTAACGAGTTGTGAAGGGCCAAAAGGGGAGCGGGCTCAACCACGCCAGCTTGGAGGGCCCTAGTCTTGATATGATCTTTCTCTTCTTTCTTGATTGCACTTTTCTGGTGTTAGCTCACAGTATCGGGTATGATTATCAAAACTCTTTGGTGCACGCATACTTTGTCGCAGTCTTTCGCCAGAATTTGTCGATGCCATTTTTCAACTGTATAATGGAAAGATATCGGACCTCGATCGGTACGGAGTAATCTAGAAATATATCCTACAAAATTTAGTATCACTCAAGATAGACTGCCAGCCATAAAAAAACAAGTACCTGCAGAAAGGAATGGTACTTCTCCTGCTTCTCCCAATTCTGGAGTTGCTGAGTACCCGTCTGCACCTGCTGCTGCGTAGAGCTGGCAGCTAGAATTATTGCATTGAGCACATTCTCATGGCTTAGAGGGTTAGCCTCCCCAGGCAGCTCGATAACCTGGGCCATGGTCAAGTGTTGATGGTGGAGACCGTCAAGGGTGTTGATAGCAGTACTACTGCAGATCGATCGGGCAAAGAACTTCTTAAGACAATGCTGCCATAAGATACCGGGAGATAGCTCAAACCCCGCTGGATTTCCGTCCTATAATCAACAGTGACACAAGAGAAACGATATTAAAAAACAAGCAAGCTCGACACGGCAGCAACAAGCTCCCGTTCATTCATTCCTTTGTTATTCCTCGACAAATGTCGACTCCCCGCCCTCTACGGGAGATGCCGGAGCATAGTTGTTCCCGACCGGCAGTACCCTAGGTCTGGACCCTAGCTTCTGGCCTAAACGGAACATCGACTTAGGGCTGAAATCAAGGTTCTGAAATGAAGTCATAAGACAAACTGCGATCCTACCGGTTTCGAATGCGGTTCGATTCTTGCTCAACCAGCGGCTTATGTGGTTCCGACTACGAACAAGTGGACCAGACCCTTGAGTCTGGATCCTGCAACGCTGCGACTCTTGCTGTGGACTGCCTTGATGTCTTCTTTTAACAGTGGGCTGGTGACATCGCCATGATGTAGCATGATGCAACGCCGTCGAACGTCCCTGGTGAAGGGATCGATTTTGGGCGCCCATGGATACTATATAATCAAGACATTTCCAGATAGTTTAACTTATCTTTCTCAGATTAAACAATCCTTATCTACTGCCAAAGAAATATCTAGTGATATTCCTCCCATACCGCTCAAACCAATCACCCTTTACACAACCAACATGCCTGCCGACGCACTTAACATCGCCTACCAGGCCGAGAAGGATCTCAACAGCTACCAGGCCAAGCAGGGTCTCGGCCCTAAGAGTGACTCCAGTATGTGCACCCGGATTTCATCCGATGTCCTACTGTTCACGATACTAATTCTTTAGCTGCCGAGTCTGGCGTGAACGAGATGGTCGACAAGAAGTTCTCTCAACCCACTGGCGTGGCAACGGGCCCTGGGGCTGTTCCTACAGGAAGCGACCGCAAGCCCATTCGCGAAGAAGAGGGAGGTGTCCGTGATGACCGTGGTCGGTAAGTAGACAACCTTGGCGTTTCATTGCTACCAGGACATAGGGTGCTAACTTGGTGATACAGATTGGCACCCGCTGAAGATTATGAAGGCCCCGGAGGTCCTGAGGACAAGGTGAAGATTCAAACAGAAACTCGCGGTGGAGACCAAGACACTCTCAAGCTTCATTAAAGGAATTGCTTCATATATTAGTGTACGATCTGTATAATAATTAATTATGAGGAATGACCATGATTGACTCTTAACTTTTGATATTGATAAACTGCTCATAGTTTATCTGTAATCCTTTCCAACATAAAGGTCCATCGATATCACCATCACAACTTCTCCATCCAGTCCCAGCCCCACGTCAACTTGACACTCAGATCCCTCCACTTCGAGATGCCCCTGAGCTAACGGCTATGCGGGGCCAATTCCGGCATGGTAAGACCTAAATCAACTAAATCCTTCAAGTTTCAGCCGTGTACCGATTTTGACATTTAATTGGGTTCTTGTGTGATCTCGAATCATACGATCATTCACTACCCAGTGATATAAGTACTCAGTGTCCTTGTTGCCATTGAAACAAATCAATTGGAAATATGGGATCTATAGCACGCGAAGAAAACCCGATTGAAGCAAGACTCTTCATCAATGGCGAGGTAAGATGTTGTTTTATCAACAGTTATTTCCATTCCCTCCAATCTAACACGATGGCATTCTAGTTTCGGCCCTCGTCGAATGGAAAAACGTTCAAGTTGATCAACCCTTTTACAAGAGAGCCAGTTGCTGACGGTGAGACAGTCAGTTAAGCTTCAATATTAAGATCCTAACTTCTTCCAGTCCACGAAGCAACGGAACAAGATGTCAACGACGCCGTAGCAGCAGCCAAAGCCGCCTTCCCGGCATGGAGAGATCTCAGTCCGCAGGATCGTGGCGTCTACCTGGAAAAGCTCGCCTCTTTGATCCGCGAATCCAACGATGATCTCGCCCGCCTCGAGGCCATGTCTATGGGCAAGCCCGTTTCGGGGTACTTTGACGCTGGTGTGGCCGCGGATAACTTGTCGTGGTTTGCTCAGGCTGGTTGGAGTGTACAGGGTACCTCGAGTCTCAACACGCCTGGGTATCTCAACATGACTGTCAAGCAGCCATACGGTGTAGCTGCTTGCATCATTCCTTGGAATGTTCCCGTTCTCTTCTTCGCGTCTAAGATTGGTCCGGCTTTGGCTGCGGGGAACACTGTCGTTCTGAAGAGTAGTGAAAAGGCCCCATTGACAGTGAGTTCTACACCATACCTATTATCCAAACCACATCTAATTAATAAAACCACCAGTCTGCCTTCGTCGCCAACCTCGCCGCAAAGGCCGGCTTCCCACCTGGCGTTCTCAACGTCATCTCCGGATTCGGTGCACCAGCCGGCACCACCCTCTCCTCCCATATGGACGTCCGCTGCCTCAGCTTCACCGGATCCTCATTTACAGGCCAAAAGATCCAAGCCGCCGCCGCAGCCTCCAACATGAAACACGTCCACATGGAACTAGGCGGGAAATCACCCGCGGTCATCTTCGAGGACGCAGACCTAGAAACCGCCGCCGCACAAACACAGTTCAGCATGAAGTTCCAAAGCGGACAGACCTGCATGGCCAATTCGCGTATCTACGTGCAGGAGTCTATCGCTGAAAAGTTTCTGGCTCTGTTCAAGGAGAAATTCGGGGCTGCGGTTTTGGGCGATCCCTTGGATTCGACAACTTCTCATGGACCGCAGGTTGATCGGATTCAGTACGAAAAGGTCAAGTCGTATCTTGCCATCGGTGACAAAGAAGGCACGAAAACACTCGGCGGAGACGCTGAAAATGGAAACTTCGTTAACCCGACTGTGTATGAGAATGTTCCTGAAGATTCGCGGATTATGAAAGAAGAAGTCTTTGGTCCCGTGGTCGTTATAAACACCTTTAAAACTGAGGCTGAGGCTGTTGAGAAAGCGAACAATACTGAATTCGGGCTGTACGCTTCGGTTTACACCAAGGATCTTGACCGCGCTGTGCGATTGTCCAAATCGCTCGAGGCTGGCACCGTGGGCGTCAACTGTACCAGCCCGACTACGGCTAAGGATATGCCTTTTGGAGGATTCAAGATGAGCGGTACTGGCCGAGAGGGCTGGTTCAATAGTCTGGATAACTATTTGGAGACCAAGACTATTTTGATTAAAATTGGATCGGAATAATTTTTTGCCCAGATATCATAGAAAAATCATTAACAAAAGGTTTTGTAATTTATTCCCCTGCTTCTAGGGTACAATTTATGCAATTAATTTATGCTATTGAACTATTTTAAAAAGAGAACCGAGCTCGTAAAAAGATATGCAGCGTCATAGAACAGATTCATGGCCCGTCAAGAACACCATCCAGGCAGTCTAAATGAAGTTGGTCCCAGTACCCAACAAGAGAGCAGTGACGGCCCCAAATGTAGAAGCCCCCAAGGAAACACCAGCGTTTGGAATACCGGATGCCGAGGAAGAAGAGCTCGTGGAGCTGGATGAGCCTTTTTTGCTGGCAGTAACCTTGACATTGTAGTCGCTCTTCGTGTCATAGGGGAAGGGGCTTGTGTAGTTGTAGGTTGGCGTGGTACCGGCGTAAGTCTTCTTGACAATATCCAAGATTCCATGACCGGCGGAGCAAGTGGCGTCAGTCAACGGATTGGGCCACACAGGCGAGAATTTCGAATAGATGTTGCTGGACAGGGGTCCGGGATAGGTCTCGTTGAGATGGAGGTTGGTGGTGTCCACATCGTAGTTGACGTATCCAGTCTTGTTTGCCACGATTTCAAGGATGTTGGCACCGCAATCCCAGCGGCCCAGAGATGGAAGACCCCAGTTAGCGGACATGGTAGCGATGATGGAGTAGTGGGTGTAAAAGGTGTCGTCCTTGGTGCCTTTGAGGTGGTCGGGAATAGCTCCTCCCAGGAGAATACTGAAGATCTTGTTGCCCTTTGGATAGGTCTCGTCCTCATCAAAGGTCAGAAGAACCAAAGTGTTGTTCATGAAATAAGAGTTGTTGAGCAAGGGTGTGATCCAGTTGCGCTCCCACTTGGCAGCAAAGGTGATGTTGGTGTCATGCGCATCGTTAGTCATGTTAGGAGTGACAAACGCCCACTGAGGGAGCTTCTTGTTGGCAAGATCATCTTCAAACGAAGTGAAGTTTTTAATCTGACGCAAGCGAGTGCTGTTCTGAGTCACTGAGTCATACTGAATCAATGGGTTGTGCTTGCGCATGTAGTCATTGGCATAGGTGACCTGGTTGGAATAGTTGTATCCCTGGTAGCCAGCGTAGGGCTCGTGTTCTTGGTACTCGGCCCACGCGATGTGCTTGGTGTCCAACAGATCAGCGATCGTGGAGATGTTCGATGGGATCTGGTGGAAATCATCGTTGTCCATGCCAAAATTGTCTCCTCCGGCTGAAGCACAGTAGTTTGGCTCGGAAGGATGCGTGGTAGCATAGTAGTTTGTCCTGTAAAGATAATATCAGCAATGTTTCCCTTCCTTCAGACATGAATATAAACCTACAACAGGATTCCTTGCGAGGCCAGCCATTCCATGTTATCATCCTCCTCGGCCTTGTCGTAGTCCTAGAAACTCGGGTCAGAAACGATATGACGTAACAAGCCAACAGACGTACAATATTCTCGAGCCACACTTGGAAGAAACGATCAAACCCGATACCCTTGACATTGGAAACAGGGGAGTAAGGCTTGACTGTTGCGGCAGCAGCCTCAATATCCGAGAGAGATGGCTCTGTCTCAGTGGCTGTTTGGGCATAGGCCAGGGACAATGTAGCAAGCAAAGCAGCGACGGACTTCATTTTGGAGGATCTGTTGCTTGTCTGGTGATTCCTTGTTGAGTGGCTTACTGACTTGAGGATAAATATTGAAAGGATAGGAATTTGATGTCATTTATAGGCAACGATTCACTCTTCGCACGTGGTCATGTACGACGTCGAGCTCCGTGATCCATGGCTCCATTTCAGTGCGAGAAAAAGAGCGTAGATAGAGACTACGATGGATGGATTGAAGCATCAAAGTGAATAACGGCAAAGATTGTAACCACGCTGCTGGTCGACTGCATCTCATTTGATGGAAAATGTCTGGGATGGTTGCAGTCTTACAACGAACTAAAGCAGGCGAAGCTCTCCAGATGCCAAGAAGCGTAAGGCTGTACAGGAAGCAGTGGGGCACCGCAGCACACGTGCCTCAAGCACTGGCTCTCCTGCTTCCATCCACCAAACATCCTCAGATCTGGATTGCAAAACACGAGGCATTTTGATATGGAATCTCGCTTCGGAAGAGGATGCCGTCTTGGAAGCAGGACAATCGCGGAACGATGCATACTGTCAAGCATTTCCCCTCGTGAACAATTCCCGTTTTTATCATTGAGGAGCTGAGTTTGAATGTTGTGCCTGTAGTATAGTTATATGGGTACAGAGAGTCTATAGAATATCCCAAAAGGTCAAGTAATGTTGCATCAGATACGAATGTTCATTGCTCAACGCCTTAACCTGGTAGACTCGTCGGGGAAATCCGATGCCTTCCATGCTAGTCCAATATCTATCTGGCCAAATTAGAAGGATTCTAATTTCTATTGTTATCGAGCCATAAGCTAATATATTCGGTCCCCATTAGCCATTCTGTGTTTGGAATGGGGATGTCTTTTATCTCCAAGTCCGCGGGAATTGACGATAGCTTCGGGAAACCTATTTCCATCGTATTAAGTTCGCCATTACTTTAAGTCAGCCCACAGAGCACAAATTGACCTTTGAATGTAAAATTCAAACTCTTCAAATCAATTCTAAGGGCTGATGGATTTAATTCATTCGCCAGAACCTTGGGGACCCTGAAGTTGTATTGGAGATTGTGGAGTACTAGCTGTACGAGAATGTCGCACGGAATTCCCATGATAGATCTCTTCGTCTAGAATATCATACAACAGTAGAAAAAGCCATCGACCATCATAAAAATATCCAATCATTCATAAACTCTTCATAAATACAACTTGGGATGTTTCTGATACTGTCATACTATGCAGTCACGTGGAGTGCTTCAACCTCGGCTGTGTCCGATCTGGGGGACCGACGCCTGGACTGCTCAATTACCGACCATCTCTCCTCCTCTCGACTCCTACACCCCAACTCTTTGAGTGCACGATGATTTTACGATGAGCTCGACAAATTTTGCCGCTGCCCAGGAGCGGGTGCTGGAGCGCCGTCGTCTCCGCGAGGCCGAATCTCGCGCCAGGCTTGCGGAACAGCAGCAGGCGTCGCCGGTTAACCAAGCCGCTCTCCACAGACTCCCCTCTCCCCTCAATAAATTACCTCAATCAGGCCTGTCGCTATGGAATTCTATAAAAGGACGTGATGGTACCAGACCGGCCTTCAGAGTTGGCCAGGTTGACGCCGAATTGCTCGATGAAGAGTTACTGGGGCTGTTGAAAGGACAGGTCGGAGATGCTTTGAAATACTTTGGGGTAAGTTATCTAGAGGGATGCTGCTTTGCGGATATTGCTATGGCATACTGACTTTGTTTTTATCAGCCTCAAATGCGTGAAGATTGGTCCCACGAGATTCTATTTGTACTCCGCGCTCTCCTCTTCAAGCTCTCTATATGGGACCACAACGCTTCCTACGGCGCCGCTTTACAGAACCTGAGATATATCGACAGTCGCAGTCAAGGCCCTGTACATTCCACCCCGACAAGATGGCAAAAGACACTATACGGTCTACTCACCGTGGGTGGTCGCTATGCTTGGGACAAGTGGGAAAGTTGGTTAATCGACCAGGAAGGTGGCTATGAAGAGGTAAGGCCTCTCCGCGATAATCCCGTCGTCTTCCCGTCAATCCCATACTGACTATAGTAGCCATCCCAGGAAGTTCGAATGCTAGCCCGTATGACGGATTTCGTTTCCACATCCCACTCAATTGCAGCCTTTGCATCCTTCCTGGTATTCTTGGTGAATGGCCGATATCGGACATTGGTCGATCGCATTCTTCGCATTCGTCTCACTCCTCCATCTGCACAGGCTAGTAGGGAGGTCTCTTTTGAATATCTGAATCGGCAGCTCGTGTGGCACGCATTTACCGAGTTCCTTCTCTTCCTGCTACCCCTTGTCGGGATCAGTCGTTGGCGGAGATGGCTATCCAGAGTGTGGAGAAAAACCAAGTCAACCTTCAAAGCAAGTGACGAAGATGATGAGCCGGATGAGAAGCAAGGAGAACTTGGATTCCTTCCTGAAAGAACGTGTGGCATATGTTACAAAGATCAGAACCCCACTTCTACTTCGGAGAGTGAAGTGATGGCTGCGTCATCGTCTGGGGGTATCAGTGGATCTGCGCACACAGATATCACGAATCCTTACGAGACGGTTCCGTGTGGCTGTATCTACTGCTTCGTGTGCTTGGTGCAAAAGATAGAGGGAGAAGAAGGAGAAGGCTGGGTCTGTCTTCGTTGCGGTGAACTCGTTAAGAAATGCAAACCATGGAATGGTGATGTCCTTGAAGAAGCCCGTCCGCAGGCGAGTACGGGAAAGGTGGTTGGGTTTGCAGTTGACGGAGAAGCCGACGAGACCGAACCAGAGAAGGAAGCAGATGAAACGGTTGGCAAATCGAGCCCATTGGAAGAGCTGAGCTCGGATGAAGCCTTGCAACACTCCAGCCAGTGGTCTACTGTCGACAAAGAGTCCGATGGAACGCCAGACGAGAAGCACGATTCGACAGAAGCAGATACGGTTTAAGACATTCAGTACACATAGACTGCGGTGTACAACAGTTTACTCTTTTCTTCATGCATTATAATTGTGATGGCGATTATTACGAGCTACGAGCTCTTATATTTAGATACCCACGCAATTCATCCAGTCATCATATCAGTTTTGCTACAGAGTAATATCTATGAATCGATTTCCTCTTCAGCATCCTAAACTCCAAATGCCTACACATACAACCCCTAAACACAAATCGCAGCACAAAACCCTATCACTGCCCCAGTCAAAGGAAACAACGCCCTCACAGCATTGAGTCCCGACCACCGCCTCAACAGTACCAACGCCTCCTGATCCTCTCTCGCCCGTTTCGCCAACTCCTGATCACTCGTCACCATCGCCTCTTTCCCCTCTACCTCAGCCGCATCATCCCTCGTCGCATGATACTCCAGCCCCTGACACGTCGGATACATCACCGTCAACGTATACGGGACAATCGCCATAGTGACAGCAGCCGCAAGCGCATAACACACAGAGTTGCTCTCTCTGCTGTCCGCCCAGGCTAGGTATACGTGCGCGGTTGATGCAATCGCAGCCGGGGCCGGGAAGATCTGTTTCCCGCGCGAGAAGATGTATAGCCATTGGTGGGTGATGTGGGAGATGGGGGCGCCGGGGTTTGTTTGGATGAGGGATGCAGAGGAGGGAGGTCTGTGGGCTGGGAGGGTGAGGGTTGGGATTGTTATTAGGGTGGTGGATGTTATGCAGCCTGTTTTGTTAGCTTGGCTACTCTTGATTCGTGCGATGTAGGAGGGGAGAAATACCAGATGTAAAGGCACAGCCTAGGATTCCTATCGCTTGGGCTGTTTTGATGGGGTCGATGAGCATGTTTGTTGTTTGTACAGAATATTTTATGCATATGTATGAGTAGGTAGATTTTGATGATAGAGGCGATTTGTTTTGTTTTCTATTCTATAAAACAGATTGTGGCAAAGCCACCAACCATGATGCTATAATGACCTTTGAAGCAGCCACCACTGCTTCTATACTGATGTAATTGAGGCGAGGTTTCATTATATTACCTTGTAGAAATTTCATTTACTGATAAATGGTATTTAAAAGTTTTCTAAAAACTCTAAGAATGTAGTAGTATCTTGCTACTTTCTAACCAGGTTTTTACTTCCATCAAAGTCTTCATTTCAATATATTCCACATAGATTAGGGCGTCACAGTATAATAAAAGTTAAAAGATGTTACAAGTACCTACGAGTAGTTCTTGAAGTTCACCCATAATCACCACCATGTAAATGGCGATTGAAACAAATCCACTGTGGATGCCAAATCCGCCATCGAATGACAGCCCTCAAATTCTGGCTGACCACCAGCTCTCCATCTTCCCCGCAACGGACTCCTCGCCGAACTGTGGCCAGCGACAAAACACAACTCTGACGTGCTCCCCTCGGTTCTTGGAGGGGTAAAGCGCTGGTGAAGTCGGACTTGAACCGCACAATTGGTATTGTCCTTTCTGCTATCGGTTTATCTTATATATACCCCATTCTATCATACATTATCATCTTGGATTGGACCTACCCTACCCCACAGTCACTTTTATCCCAATTGATTGAGGAGCCAATTCATCATTTCCTAAAACAATGGCCTCTAACAAATTGGGGGAGGGCAAATACCTCAATTTCCCCAGTCTGCCGGACGATGCCAAACATGAAGATGGCACCCAGGCGTTGAACAGACACTCTACTACCATCACAAGAGGCCATGACTTTCCAGGAGCTCAGGTCGGTCGCTCTACCCATCTTGTGTAACAGCCAGCTAATCCTTTTATTCTTGTGTATAGGCAATGCTGTTCGCAGCCGGTATCCCTGATCGAAATGCCATGACAAAGAGCCCCCAAGTCGGTATTGCTTCGGTGTGGTGGGAGGGTAACCCGTGTAACATGCATCTGCTGGACCTGGGAAAGACAGTGAAGAAGGCTGTTACAGATCAGGGCATGATCGGGTGGCAGTATAACACCGTTGGAGTTTCGGATGCTATCACAATGGGAAGTGAAGGTATGCAGTCCTTGTTACTGTGCTGCTGTTTGTTAGGCCAGAAGCGTCTGACAGACTACAGGGATGAGATTTTCTCTTCAGACCCGTGAAATCATTGCCGACAGTGTCGAGACTGTGACCTGTGCGCAGTACCATGATGCTTGTATCGCTATTCCCGGATGCGACAAGAACATGCCCGGTGTTGTAATGGGAATGGCACGTCACAATCGCCCTTCCATCATGATCTACGGCGGAACTATTCAGATCGGATACTCGGAATTTCTTCGAAAGCCCATCAACGTCTCTACCTGCTTCGAGGCTGCTGGTGCTTACACCTATGACACACTGCGCCAACCGGACGATGGTGGTGATACCAGCAAGACCAAGGATGAAATTATGGACGACCTCGAGAGACACGCCTGTCCCAGTGCTGGTGCATGCGGCGGCATGTTCACGGCTAACACAATGGCAACGGCAATCGAATCGATGGGTTTGTCATTGCCCGGATCGTCTTCGACGCCTGCCTCTTCCCCATCAAAGATGCGCGAGTGTGCCAAGGCTGCGGACGCTATTCGGATCTGTTTGGAGAAAAACATCAAACCTCGGGACCTATTGACGAAACGGTCTTTTGAAAATGCCCTGATCATGACTATGGCCCTGGGAGGAAGTACCAATGGCGTTCTTCATTTCCTTGCCATGGCTCGGACTGCCGACGTGGATCTGACGCTGGACGACATTCAGAGAGTCAGCGACAAGATTCCATTCATTGCCGACCTTGCCCCCAGCGGCAAGTATTACATGGCGGATCTCTATGACATCGGTGGCATTCCGTCTGTTCAGAAGTTGTTGATCGCAGCTGGCCTGCTTGACGGCGATATTCCGACGATTACAGGCAAAACACTGGCACAAAACGTCGCGTCCTTCCCGTCTCTGCCGGATGACCAGGTCATCATCCGTCCTTTGAACAACCCCATCAAGGCGACCGGTCACCTACAAATTCTTCGCGGAAACCTGGCTCCCGGTGGTGCTGTGGCCAAAATCACAGGCAAGGAAGGTCTCCGATTCACGGGTAAGGCAATGGTATTTGACAAGGAGTTCGGACTCAATGAAGCTCTGGACCAGGGCAAGATTCCTCGGGGTGAGAACCTGGTGATCATTGTGCGCTACGAGGGCCCTAAGGGTGGACCAGGAATGCCGGAGCAGCTCAAGGCTAGTGCGGCACTGATGGGAGCCAAACTCACCAACGTAGCTCTAATCACGGATGGACGGTACTCAGGAGCCAGTCATGGATTCATCGTTGGCCACATTGTGCCCGAGGCCGCGGCAGGGGGGCCGATTGCTATTGTTCGGGACGGCGACGTGGTGACCATCAACGCCGAAAACAATGAAATCAGCATGGACGTATCGGACGAGGAAATTCAACAACGATTGAGGGAGTGGAAACCCCCAGTGCCCCATGTGACGCGTGGTGTGTTGGCCAAATATGCGAGATTGGTTGGGGACGCATCTCACGGTGCGATGACCGATTTGTTCTAGATGAAAAGGTCTATTATTGAATAAAAATGACGATCAATGGATGTATGGGATATATCACCTTGTTCCAATGGAGAACCTCATTGGGTATGGCACTTTTTAAGCATGACACATTGAATTCGGCCATCCCTGAATCAGATCAACTTGAGATTACCTTCTAGTATAACCATGTTTCACAATATCTCAATCTTAAACAAGGATGATGGCTGTGCAGGTCCAATCAGGTTTTGAGTACGGAGTATATGCCTTCTGATAGATCACTCCTGCAAGGGACTGGGATCTCCTCCATGAACGTTGATTTAGGGATGTTTTGCTGGCAGCTCTCTTGACAAACAGTGGATCCCACGGGACGCAGTCTGACGTCGTGAGTGGGCGGTCTTTCCAGGATGATTCATCCGCCGAGTTTGCGATCGCAGATCCTCCACGGTGCGCATCCCGACGCTGTGAGAGGTTGAGCGAGAGAATCAACATCCTCAATCTTCAGTATTGCCTACCTTGTTTACCAAGTCACCTGGACAGCATCTGCAAGGTAATCGCTTCGTCCGTGTTGTCTGCGGAAGCCCCATTCGGAAGCCCTCCGCCTTGCTTTCTCCGTGAGTCACTCAAGCAGCAAACTTTTGTCTCTTTCCCGAAAGTCTTTTTTTTTTTTTTTTTTTTGCTTCTTTTTGTTGACTTCTTCAATATGGGCTTCCATCGCTAACCGGTTACCAGCATACTGAATAGCAGCAATCTAATAAAACAGACACTCGTACTCCTTCGATCGTGTTTTGTCTGATCGCAGGTGGAACAACACCCCCAGGCCATTCTCTTGCGACTGACTCCGCCCCGACGTCAAAAAGTGATCTCCAACGTTAAGACAACGTGCTTCATCCGTCTTCCTCATTGGCCCATCGACCTCATCTTTCATATTTCAGAGGGTACTAGCAGTTTTACCTTGCCTGCTAGCTGGTTGATCCTCCCCGGTTCCGCCTCATTATTGTTGTTTTGATCCATATCGCCAAGGAGGATCCGTCACACCGTCTTGTGTTGGGCTTCGACTTGCATTCCAGAACTGATCCACGTCTTCCAAATCGGTTGGTGTGGAACCCCCTCGTTGGTTGTTGAAAACTGCTTTGGGCAGTGTAGAAGCAGGGAAGACAGACAGTGACAGTGAATCCTCCCCTCCGGGAGGGTTCGTTTCATTTGGGCTGAATCTGGGCCTGATCGTCGCGTCCACAACTTGATAAATATTTACCTGGCTTGGGCGCCTCGTGCTGGCCATGGGGACTCCTGATGGTTTCTCTTCAACTTCTCTCCGGTCAAGCTTCTCCTTATCTGGCTTTGGTCCTATTTTGCAGTACTGGGAATCGATCTATACTGCTTTCTCCAGCCCAAGTGCTTTTGTTTCTTCTCTTAGCTCTTTCCAACTCGTCGATACCAATGGCTCCATAAACTGGGGGAAGGTTGTGTTCTTGACCACTTGTTTCGCTGCCATGGCCGGCTGCGGATTCTTGTCTTCGATGCTGCGGCGCACGAGCACAAAGCGACTGCAAGAGAGCAGGCGCTTTCGTCGCTCAGTGCACAAGAACTACTCCAAACCCTCCGCTGAGACGATGACCTCTTCTGAGGATGAAGACTACGATAGCAATGGGTCTCTACGTCATGGTACTGAAGGCGCTCTTTGCGAGAAAGAAGCGACGCCTAAACACCGTGAGGAATCGGCAGATGGTATGTTTCTTTTATCACCGGGATATAGAATGGCACTGACAGTCAACAGCTCTTACTACGGATCCTGGACTTTTGAGGAAGCATTCCTCGTACATTTCTTATACAACTTCTGTCGCTACCTACCCGTCTATTAGAACATTCTTCTGCCCACACCCTCAGATGAGCAAGTTTCCCACCAAGCCATCTCCGGTTCCGTTACTGGTATTTGTACACGGTCTGGGTGGATCGCTGGCACAGTTCAACCACATTTTGGCGAGCTTGTCCAACATCGGCCCCTGCTTCGGAATTGACCTGCCAGGATGCGGTCGATCGGAGTTTGCGCCAAGTTCCTGGGACGCTTATACAGTGGAAGCATTGGCAGAACTGATTGTTGCCGCCATCGAAAAGCATCGCGACCGGGAGGCTGGTCAGGGCGTGGTACTGGTTGCCCATAGTTTGGGCTGCTCTCTGTCGGCGTTATTGGCATCCTCCAATTCGTCTATTGGCGCCGAATTGAAGGAACATGTTCTCGGCCTTATTGCAGTCTGTCCCCGGGCGGCACCTCCATCTGCTCATGAAACCACCATGTTTCGTCGACTGCTTCATATCCCGAGTCCTATCTTTGACCTCTGGCGTCGGTGGGATCGACGTGGCGGCCCAGATAGCGCTAGTGTCGCAAGATTTGTCGGTTCGGATGCAGATATCGATACAAGGGAGCTCCAAGTTCGTTACAACAAGCAGAGCAAGACTTCTGTTTGGAGACGAATGGCTTGGGGAACGCTGCCGGAATATAGCAACGACAGGGTCACCGGAGGAATGCCAGGAGAGGAAGTCTGGGCTGGAATCCAGACGCCTGTTCTTCTTGTTGCCGGTGAATCTGACGCGATCACGAAACCGGAAGAGATCCAGAAAATCCTCGGGTTCTTCAGCGGCTCTAAATCCAATTCAAAGATCACTACTAGCAGCAGCATTGTTCCCGATGCGTCCAGTGTCCACGATCAGATGCCAGCATCCCACGACAGCCGTGCTCATGAGGAAGAGTATGGGGTTGAGCCACAGCATAGCGAAAAGGATTTGGGAGATGTTCAGTCTTCGGAAAAACCAAGAAGGTCCATCAAGACAGCAATCCTCCCAGCCCCGGCCTCGCACGCTCTTCTCTACGACCGTGCGACATATCGCACCTTGTCAGGAATCATCCAAGACTTCCTCTGCCACCATGTTGACAACCGGCTGAGCCTCGGATGGCAGCTACAGTATCTCAACACTTCTGGAAAGTGGGATGTCAAGAACCTAGCCAAATGGCAGAAAGTGCCTCCCATGTCGGAACCACTGGCAGACACCTTTGCAGCGCTCAAGATGCTGCGCGAGGTGGACGATCAACACAACCCCGTGCTCTTCTCAGAGAAGAACCACGACCGGGTGTACGCAGTGATTGATATTAGCCATGAGAGTCCTGTCTACAACCCGGCATCGCTGGAAAAGGGTGGAATTCATTACTACAAGCACCCGACGGTGTCAAAGATCCCCCCAGGGCCTGATGAGACCCGGGATTTCATCGCCTTGGTAGATCGACTGCAGGAAGAGATTACGGAGAAGATGGAGAAGAGAGGCGATAGCACACTTCCACGCCCCCTGGTTGGGGTTCACTGTCACTACGGATTCAACCGGACTGGCTTTTTGATTGCGTGCTACCTCATCGAACGACGCGGATTCAGTGTACAGGGAGCGATTGACGAGTTTGAGAAACGGCGACCTCCGGGGATTCGCCATGGGCATTTCATTGATACCTTGTTTGTGCGATATTGTCTTGGGCTCAAGAGAGCGCCGACGCTGGAGAGTTGATTTATGATTGTGCAGCATATTTGTTTTTTATGAGTAACGAATGCGATAGAGTGTATTATTAGTACATATGATTAATTTTCCGACTATTCATATATTCCATCATAAAGAGTATAATTATTGATAATTGATGAATGGCCATAGTAGAATAAAATAAAAATCTTTGCAGTGATCCAAACGATGGAAGGATGTCCGATTGATGCCTGAGGCGGCAACAAGCTCAGGACGGTTAGGGTACGGCTAATCCCGAACAGGCTAAGCGAAAGCCTCCCACACGCAACCGAGAACTCACGATGTCTGTGTGTGCGTCCGAAATTTCGAGATTCGACCTGACCTGACCGACTCCCCAACGACGACAACCCTCTCGCCCTCGTCCCTCGCTCCGGCATCCCCTCTTCAACTCCTACACCTTCGATCCTCGAAGCCGCAAAAATGGGTGGTGTCACCGTTCGCGATGTGGACGTAAGTTTCATTTTTTCAACCCTCTCGCTTTTGCCCTGCAGCAGTCTGTCTTGTTTGGCCCAAGGAAAGGAGGGGGAAACAAAACACAAAAGGAAAAGAGGAGGAAACGAAATACGAACTACGAGAACAATCAGCGACGATGGATTTGATGGAAATACCCTGGTGAAATGGAATTTGTCCTGCGGTTTTTATGCGGAGAGGACGGATTCGCGATATGGACGATCAACAAAAGAAGATTACGACGTAATATTTTCAACGGCAATGGTGGAATGCTGGGCAACGACAAACAAGACATGATTTTTTTTTTTTTTTTTTTTTTCACACATTGCAAGGAAAGGATCTGGTTGTGCTAACGGGTTTTGTTCAATACAGGCGCAAAAGTTCATCTCCGCTTACTCTGCGTTCTTGAAGCGTCAGGGAAAGCTCCCCATCCCCGGTATGTTTCACTATCAGAATCAACATCATACAGTATAGAAAACAGGCTGACGATATGTACAGGATGGGTCGACACCGTTAAGACCTCTGCCTCGAACGAGCTCCCTCCCCAGGATGCCGACTGGTACGATAAACCTTGATATATCAAAACCAAGACCAGAAAGGGAAGACCGAAATCTGACCATCATACGCTAAATAGGTACTACGTCCGCGCTGCCGCCGTCGCCCGTCACATCTACATGCGCAAGACCATCGGTGTCGGTCGTCTCCGCCGTGTCCACGGCTCTACCAAGAACCGTGGCTCCCGCCCCGCCCACCACGTCGATGCCTCTGGCTCCGTCGACCGCAAAGTCATGCAGTCCCTCGAGAAGATCGGTGTCCTTGAGGTCGATGAGGACAAGGGTGGCCGCCGCATCACCCAGAGTGGCCAGCGGGATCTGGACCGTATCGCCAAGACCACCGTTGACGAGGAGGAGGAGGATGACGAGTAAACTAGGCAAATCATAATAGTTTGCTAAAATTCTGTCATCATCTTTTTTTATTTTATCTTATGTATCCCTCCTGTTTTCCTTTTTTAATTTCCACGGGGAAAAAAATGAAATGAGTGGCTTTGGGTTGAAGCGGTCAAGTTCTTAAAGTCGGCACAAATGGAATGATGGGTTGGATTTACGTTGGAATTTCTTCTTCCACATGCAAAGGAGTTGTGTGATGTTGAATTCTAATGAACGACCAGGGCTACGCGGAGAGAAGAAGCTTTTTCTTTCTTTTCTTTTCCACATGAGATAAAGAGAACAAGAGAAAGAAAGCAGAAGGTCGAACGAAAAAAATACAGTTCCAATTTTTTTCAATTCCTCCTTCTGATATGGAATATGACTGGAAGTTTACGATCAATTCCGGTTGATTCTGCAAATCTGCAAATCTGCATGCCCTACGTACCTTATGTGTTACTAGTAGATATGGTAAGTATACTATTCATATATTAATAGTCTATGTAAGCCCTTATTTTCCAGACTGCGCAGTAGGATCCTAGATAAATCACCCAATTAGCCATCTCCCTCTAAACCTCGGCCCATTGCATCAAGATAAACTCACCAAATAAACCTGATAAAACTTCATCTTCAACCCCTCCCCCTCACCATCAAACACCACTCTCCCCGCCCACGGCACCTCAATCTCACGACTCGCATCCGCCTTGAGCACATACTTGACTGTCCCGTAAAGCATGAGCTCATTCGAAGCCCCAAAGTAGATTCTCTCGGGGAAGTGGCGCCGCGAGGCAACGTGTGTCCAGATTGCGTGGCGGAGGTTGAGGATTTCTTTTTTGTTAGCTGCTACTTACTATATATGATAGGGTGGGTATGGGGAGGGGAAAGGGGGGGATACCATCAGATCCATTCGCTACCTTGGAGCCCATGATGAGGGTAGCATTCTCGGTGAAGCTGGCGACGTATTTGGTATGCAGGGATTCGGTATCGCTGGTTTGGTAGAATGATTCCATGAAGGAGATCATGGATTGGGCGTTGGAGGGGGAGAGGGCTGGGTCGGTGGTGATTTTGTAGGACATTTTGGCTGCTTGCACTGTACTATACTGTCTTCTTGATGATATGGTAGTTGAGTATTGTAGAATAGAATAGACTAATACTACTAGTATCCTAGATAGATACTCGATGGTTATGTAGGTGGTGAGGGGAGGTTTCGGGCCGATGGACTGACGTTACTATCCGATGGATTGGATTCAATCGTTAGTTTTGCTTTCCTTGGGTTGACGATCTTTATGCAGATGCTGTGTGTGATGAGATCTCTGTTTCGGGTTTTAACGGTTGCTTTATATAGATCCCTACATGCTCTGCCTCTACTTTTATCTAGAAATGTATACTTGCCTATCCTATCCTATCCTCTACTTCCGAATGCATGCACCCGTCGGCTACAGTCTATGTCAGAATCTTGCCACTGACCCACCACGCATCCGACGGTAGGTCTGGCGGTAGATTGTAGGATAAGGAGAAATTGGGTAGGTAAATGCAATCATGGTATGTACGAGTAATTAACACTTCTTCTCACCCTTGTCTTGGGCAAAATCCTCCCAACTGGCCCGGTCAGTTCCATTCGGTCGACTAGCCCGTTCAAATACATTCTCAACACCATCAATCTCAGTAATGGGCCGGACAATCTCAATGTCGGCATTATACGCTTTTGAAAACCACTTCTCTGTCAGCGCTTCCTGTCCGGCCTCCTCCGGAGACAGGTACAGGTGCGGGAATCGGGCCTGCATGATTTTCAAGACGGTCGAGGAGATGCGGTCTACGCTGTCGCAGTGACGCAGGTTGAAGAATTCTTGTGGCTGTGCGGATCGCATCTTCTCCTGGACTTCGTCCGAGTATTTACCCACGGCGAAGAGGAGAAGATCGTAGTGCATCAGGGAAGCCTTGCCGTGGTATGAACCGCCGGTCTTGGCTCGGTGGTAAAGACCTGTCAATGCAGCAATGGCACCCATGCAGCCGGTGCCGTAGTCGGAAATGGGGAAGGGAGGGACTGCGGGTGATGAGTGGCCCATGAATTCACCCTGTGCCCATGCAATACCAGTTACCTGCAGTAAACGTTAGTACTTTCAAAGTGTCAGAATGTCTGAATAAACCTACACAGTCCGCAATCTGCTGCCAACCGGGACGTCCAGCCCACTCTCCTTCGTACCCAAAGCAGTTCTCGTTCACATACACGTAACCCTTTCCTCGCTTCTCTCCTAGCGAAGCAAGAGCATCAGGTCCATAGCCCAGCTTTTCCAATGCTCCAGGACGGTACCCGTCGACGAGGACATCGGCATCCGCAAGAAGCTCCTCGAATTGACGACGTCCTTCATCAGTCTTCAGGTCAAGGTCAGCAGCATGCTTGCCCATGTTACCGTCCACCTGGAAGAACGGAACGTCGGAGAGGTGCGGGCTGGTGATCTTCAAGACATCTGCTCCATATTCGGACAAGATACGTGTGATTGTTGGGCCGGCAATAATTCGACAGAGTTCCAAGACCTTGACCCCCTCGAGAATCTTCTTGCCTCCGCTGGCTGGGAAAGGAGTAGGAGGCAGATCGCCACTCAGACGGGACACCTTCCATGGGGGTTCCTGTACATTGAGTTGACCCTAGACGTAAATTAGCAAATGGTGTTGGCTTTATAGATCTCAAAACATACGTGCGGGGTCTTGATGAAGTCTTCATGTTTGAAAGCGGTCACACCAGCTTGTCTTCGGTCCCGGTTCATATCTTCCAACTCTGCCGCACTATATTTCTGCACCTTGTCCTCAATCACCTTGATGACATCCTCATAATCGGTCAAGTCTGGACGATGACCTTCAAGCCCGATCATGTTCAATGTTGTTGTGGCTTCCAGGGAGCCATGGATGTGGAAAAACTCTCCTTCGTTCTTGGTTTTGTAGAGGTTGGCGGACATTCGACGGTAGCCATTGGACTGCGCGGCCAAAAGGTCGGTATCTATAGAGTCAGCAATGAACCCAAAGTAAATGGAGATGTAAGCCACACCTTTCAACTTAGTCTTGACGGCCGGGTCCAGCTTGGACAATCCATCCACCTTGGCCATGTATGCCTGGCAGCCAAATGCGGTCGCCCTTTCCAGGTTCACCTTGACATTTCGCTTCTGGGATGATTGTCCGTATCGCAGATCCGCAATTGCTCCAGCGACGGAGCCTTCAACACCCTTCAAGGCGGCGAGGGTTTCTGTCTCCTTGAACGGGATGGGGAAATAGATTTCGTCATGAGCAGAGTAAAAGGAGACGTCATCCTTTCGTTCCACAACCTCTGAGGGCAAGCTAAGACGTTCGGCCTGGTCGCAGAGGTAGGAGAAGATTCGACCTGTCTCCTGGACAGGCGAGTATGTAGGTGCGGTCATGATGCCAATGGACGAGGGGTTCAATCTTCCTGGGAATAAAAGGTTGATAAAATCAGATCCACCTTGGCAGCCAGATTATCAGGTTAGATATATATGTCCAATGCGGCCACCGTCGGCAAAGGGCGTTGAAGACATCCTCATCCGGGGTGATTCCGAGAAAATCGCCATCGGGTGGCCACAGCGGTTCGGCTCATCAAGGATAGCAACAAGGCCAGAGTAAAATGGTGAAGAATGAGTAAAATGACCCCGCAGAGGAAAAGAGATCCGAAAAGACGAACGGGCCGGGGGAGGAAAGTGTCGGATGTGAGGCCGATAAGATCGGAAGGGTTGTAGTCATGTGATTTGTATAGCTGACTTAATGTCGAAGAGATGATGTAGAAAGAATGTGGTGTAACAGAGTAACAGGCTGGGTTAAGCAGAAGTAATATGAATATTCCGATTTCAATTATTTTTTATATGATTGATTGGGCAAGTATTTGATTCATATAACGTATGAGTACAGCAAGATGTCAGCAGTGGTAGATGGTACTATGTAGAGTAGACAGATAGCAGCAGATAGCAGTGTAGGGTAGAGTGTAGAGACAATAGAGACAGCAAAGTCCTTGTATAGGCAGAATAGGTAATTAGTAGAGACACACAGAACCAGATGGAACGTATTAATCAACACCTCGGGTAAAGTATCACGACTCCAATCGGTTCAAAAATGCAAGAGAAATCCGGCCAGACGCCTCAGATCGCCTGTCACCCCCACTTGGACAGAATCCATCGAGGTTTTGCGTCATTCCCCTGGCGATGTTGCATCTCCATGTAAGCACAGACGATGAGGGGTATCTTCAAGCAGGTACTCGGCAGTCTAGACGATCAGTCTGGAGATGCAAACATCGACCTCTCTGATTCCATAGATTTGGAATGTGAAGATGAACTCATCCATTACAATTATACAAAGTGAAGCAGCCAATGGCTGGCAGATATGATGCATGTGTGACAGAGTGCCGCTGTCCGTGGGGGAAAAGGCAGTCCACGTGCCGCAGCTTATCGCCGCCAACTGGAGGGCACGAGAGGCTTTGATATGCTGCAGTTTGTGGTTCAATTACGGAGCACTTTTTTCGGTATTTACTAGTACAGTATGACCTGAGGGATATCTGTGCGTGAGGGGTAGGCTATTCCTGCAGTACTAGTTGATAGTAGTCCATATTCATCAGGCATCATATCAATAGTATCATCTCCATATCCTCAGAGTACTCCATACTCCATATTCCATAATATCTAAATACGGTGTGGAATATTAATGAGAATCATTGTGTATCTATCGGTGTACTATCACTATCAGTCTCCATCCGGATCCTCCCGGGCCCACGAGGACTCGCAGTGCCTGCCAATCATCCGGCCCACATGTCCACTCTTAGGTTTAGCTGTTACAGTCCTCAAGAGAACGAGAACAAAAACAAGGCAGTTCATATGTCGCAATCCTCCATTCTGACTGGAGGATTCAGAATAATCCCTCATTTCTGTATTTCTGGCCTGTGCCCGTACCGTACCGTACGCACGGTCGTATTCCTGACTAACCCTTTCTGGCTCGCCCCTGCAGTTACTCAGACTGCAGTCACGCTTTGCTGACACCCTTCCTCACTCCTACTTCTACTCTCCTACCCCCTCTCTTTAATCTTCCTTTTCTTCTGAATCATCATCCCCAGCTTCATATCGTCCTGCTACGTCTGATCGTCTCGCTTCTAATCTTGCCTGGTCCAAAAACGCTCGCGTGTCGTCTTCCCTCCTTGCGACTTGGTCTTCGCGCGTCGTCGCATCGCATTCGCCCCTACTTATTATCTTCCCCAACCGCTGCAGTGCTGCGTTATCTCGGGTTATACGTCTTATAATCGGTCTTTGGTGACGTGAGTTGACCTCCATTTCATCCTTAATCTTATCGTTTGATCATCTTTTTTTCTTTGTGTCTCTTGATCAATATTTTTTTTCACGCGTCGTCGATCATTCCCCTTTATCCCCCTTGGAACTCCTGTTTGACTCATACTGATAACCATCCTACCACCAGTCACTCCAAACAACCACTTAATAATAATCATGGCTTTCCAATCCTCCTCCAGCATCGCCATGGCCCTTGCTGGCAAGACGGCCTCTGTCGATATCCCTCAGTCTCGTTCGGGCTTCACCTCCGGTAGCCGTGATCCTTCCCGCTTAGGACAGCCGGCCCTGCTCCCGACTCCTCCCAACTCCATCTCTCCCAATCTTGCTCCTCACGCTTTCAAGCACCGAGCGGCCGACATGTCTGGCTCTCCTCGCTCCGGGTCGCACCTCGATTCTGATATCGACCTGGGAGACGCCGTCGAACATACCGATGCTCAGGGTGAGTCCCAGTCGGCTCATGACCTTGATAGCGCCGGTGCCATCACTCCAGGCATGCTGGCCAAATACCATCTCCCCGAGATTATGCTTCACCAAGGTCCTTTAGCCATTCGCCACGTCATGGGCTTCCTCACAACGTCCGTCCCCGGCTTCTCCCGCATTCCGCCAGCCAAGGCACGAAGACTAGTCGTGGCCGCCCTTGAAGGTCGGGGAAGTGAAGCAGAGGGCGGTGGCATAAAAGGTGACGTCGTCTTTGAAAAGGTCGGATGGGGTCGATGGGATGCGCGACGTCGAGGCGAGCCCTCGCGGGACAGTCGCCACCTGAATGTGTCGCCGCCCTCCAGTCTTTCGAATTCGTTCCAATCACGCGGTATGCAGATCCCGCGTAATTCTACGAGAGATAATTTGAGTCCCTATGGGACCAGCATGGCCGGCGACTCTGCCGTTTTCTCCTACACGGAAACTCACTACGGTGGGCCCGACATGCTTGAGGACGAAGCGGACAAGATGTCTCTAGATGGTGACTACTGCTCCTCGTCCGAAGCACCTGAAGAAGAGGTTCGAGACGAGGACTGGGGAGAGGAAGATGTCACGGATGAGGAGGATTGGGCACAAATCGGTGCCGACGCCCTCAGAGCTCGATCGATGAATGGAACCGGTGGCTTCGTTCCGAACCATCTGAAACAGCCAGCCCAGTTGCGGGGTGGCGGTCCTGCCTCATCGACGTTGGCAAAGTCGGCACCGCAAAACACTCCTATTCAACAAATTGGGTTCTCCGTTCCTGCCGGCATGGTCGGCGACCAGGAGGAGCGCGCCGCAGTAGAGGCGCTATTACGACTTGGATCGATGTAATGATATCTTATTATTGGCGGGCGTTGACATAACTTTTTTATATTACAAGGTCGTCGAGGCTGGACCGGACCACAGCGAAACTTGGCTTCAATTGTGCCAGATTGCTGGAGACAGCTCACATGGTTCGACTGGTTCGACTGACTTGCATTACTAGCATTGGGATGGATTTGATTGGGTTTGGTTTTATGGCGTTCATGGATGGAACTATCATCACATCGGCCTCGAGTCTCTCGGCCGTATCATATTGTCTTTGGGGATATTCATACCCATTATAATGGGTACTCTCGTGCATTTGCATGCCCACCTTTCATTTTGCATTCTGTCATGTCAAACATGGCACCTGACTCTTTACATCTATTTCATTATAATACTGCGGAGGTTATTTCATATGGACCTTGACAGTGATGAGAATGAATGTTACTATGGGCTTGGGATAGTTGGTCATCTTAACTGCATTGTACTGACTTGGCCCTTGCGTTGCATCTTTTCTTACTTGGTCATCTTAATTGATTGCACTGAAACTGTCAATTTCTCATATCGGTCTAGTACATTAGTCTAGTGAATATCTACATCGGACTTGTCAATTGTCTTTTGATATTAGTCAACTTAATCATAATATTCGATGTTATAAAGTACACAGTTCAAGATGATGTCCATCCCAACCACCTAAGTAGTACAACCAACTCAACAAAAACTTTGACCTGCAGAAATCCACCCAACATAATAACAATACAGCCAAAATTACATAACATAACCAAATCAATCATTTATCTATGAGCATTGTTAATCCGCCTCCAAATCTCCGCCTCCACCTCACCTAATTTACTCCCCGCACTCTGCATCCACGACTTGGCTGTTTCATACACACCCCCTTCTTCCTCTTCACCGAAGGACGTACCTTGGTTAGCACTATTATAATGAAGCGGTAACTGCGACTGCGCAGGCGGACTATAAAGCGACGATGCAAACGGCGACGCCGAAGTTGAATTTGGAATTGCCTGCTGGCCTTGTCCTTGACCATATCCATGTCCATACCTATACCTAGGGCTGGACCCAGAGCCATAGCCATACCCCTGTGTTGGGGGGATATACTGCTGCTGCTGCTGCTGCTGCTGAGCAGGTGCAGGAGGCGAAGCCACCTCCCCAACCTTCGGCGGAGGAGGAACAGCAGGAGTCGTCTGTAACTGCGTGTGCGGGCCTAGACCTTGTTGCAGGGTGCTAGGTGTCGAAGTGGACATATTGCCCGGCTGTGGTAGTGGCTGTGGCGGGAGGGAAGGGTTGGTTTGGAGTTGTGTTTCGGGTCCAAAGTCGTCCTGGGTTGTTGTTGATGTTGTCGAAGTTGGGGTTGGGATGGCGCCTGGTTGGGGTGGTGCTGGGTCGTCTTGATTGTGATTTTGATCAGTAGTTGTAGTTGTTGCTGTGGGTCTATCTGTAGTTGCAGTCGGTGCTGTTGGCATTGGTGTATCTGTGGGAATCGGGTCGCCAGCTGGTGCTGGTGCTGTTGGTTCAGGCATTGTAGGTGCACTACCCGGTTCGGGCTCAGTGGTTGTATAGATCGGTGGATATGATGGGGCCGTTGCTGTGGCTGAGGTAGTGGGAGGTTGTTCTGGAGATTCGCCTGGTGGAGTCGATGGCGATGCGGTTTGGGGATTGGGTCCGTCGGGGGCTGATGGGGTCGTCATGGTGATTACAGGAGGTGGACTGTCAAACTGAGGAATTTAATGCGTTATCCCAGTAAGGGACAGTATGAACTCGCAAGGAGCTTCAGGTGGAGAGCTGTAGCTATTCAAGACATTAGTGCTGAAGACGTCATTACCTGCAGCGCACGTGACATTTCGCATCGGCCAATCAACATCGGGCATGTGAAAAATCTTCCGTGTATGGATTACGGTCTACTAAGGCATTTTGACAACAACAAAGAACATTCGATTGCTTCACGAAGGAAGTACAGATTGAGAAAAAAGCTTGCAGGCACTAAAGTACAACGGGTAGGAGGAAAATGTCACACTGCTCTTCACATCAAAAATCAAATCCCGATTTTGATGCATCTATAGTCTTCCACAACATTGCTCAACAGCTGGCAGTTACGCCAGCCATTGGCCACCCCCTTCCCCAAAGCCGAATCGACATCAAACGATTTGAACTTAATCAATCGTTTACTTGAACTTCTTACCGAAGAGGATGAGCTGGACCTGGTCGTAGATGGACAGGACACCAGCACCGGCGACACCACGGAGGATGTTAGCACCGGCACCCTTGAAGAGAGACTTGGTACCCTCCTTGGCAATGATCTGGCGGGCAGCGTCGAGGGAAGAAGAGTACTTGACGGCCTCACCAGAGGTCATCATCATACGACGACGGACGGTGTCAAGAGGGTAAGAGGCGATACCAGCACCAGTGGTGACAGTCCAGCCGAGCAAGAAGGAAGCAAGGAAGTTACCCTCGAGAGAGCCAACGAGGAGAACGGGCTTGATGGAGTCGTACATGCCGAAGTAGAGACCACGGTAGACGACGATTCCGAGAACGGAGGGACCGAATCCACGGTAGAGACCGGCAAGACCGTCGGAGGCGAGGGTCTTACGGTAGACGTCAACGAGACCGTTGAACTGACGCTCACCACCACCCTTGGCGGACTTGGCATCGTTGGCAAGACGGGTACGGGCGTAGTCGAGGGAGTAGACGAAGAGGAGGGAAGTGGCACCAGCAGCCTGTTGCAATTGTTAGCCATCTCGTTGATGCCAGATTCTTCAAGGTTATACATACACCACCGGAGGCAAGGTTGCCCATCATCCACTTGGCGTATCCATCACGCTCCTTCTTGTAGGAGAACATGGACTTGTAGGTGTCACGGAAGGCAAAGTTGAGAGCCTGGGTAGGGAAGTAACGGATGACGTTGGCGGTGTTACCTCTCCACATGGAGGCGACACCCTCAGCGGCAGCGGTACGGCGGAAGCAGTCGACGATACCGTTGTACTTGCGGTCGAGACGACCGGCGCGGATCATCTCATCCTATTCATCAAAATTCGATTAGCATCAGCTGTAGCTGAGATGACGATCCCCGAAGAGTAGGTCCGAAAATTTCTTCTCGCCCAATCAATCCAACCTCGGCCCGGTCGGACAGGTTCATTCGCGTGTTGAGACATTGCGATCGATCGATCGATTGGTTCATTTTCGATTCCCGTTCTTCGTTTCACGTAGATGAAGGATATAACCAACCTGGTTCTGGACGAGCAGCTTGATACGCTCGATGGGGGCAGCAGCGGTCTTAGAGACAGCGGCGGAGACACCACCCACTGGAAGGTAGTTAGTATTTGAAAACAATTCGATTGATATCAACCCTCATCCCAGGTTGATCGACTTTTTGAAGCCGATTATCTGGGAAGATCTGGATGGAACGTACTCATGAAGTCGACGACGAATCCCTGTTGAAAACTCTGTTAGCCCAGCATTCTCATCGAATCGACAGTGAGGCCCAGCCAGTCTTTTCGATTCCAACATCCCCAGATGGATTCAATGGCATTAACCATCAAACCTCATCCAGGGCGCGTGATCCAAAACTGGCCAGCTCAGCAGGAAGCAGAATCTTACCGGCATGCCGAGGACGGTCTTCTCGGCCTGGTTAACATCACCCTTGCCAGACATGTTGACGGCTGTGAAAGAAAACTAAAGAAAGGATAGAGAGGAGATGGGAAAGAGAGAGGAAGAGTGTCGAGAAAAGACGAACACTTCAAAAGGGATGGAGAAGGAAAGGAAGAAGAGAAGAGAGGGAAGGGAAGGGGATGAAAAAATAGCGAGCAAAAGGGCTCTTGTAAGCGGGAAGAAGCGAGCGGAGACGCTCGGACGATTTGTTTGGCTGGTTGCGTTTTTAGCAGGAGAAAATAACAAAAAATAAAAAGCGGAACCGACGCTAATGCTGGCCCAGGCAACGAGAGCCGATATCTCCCGAGAGACCGACAGCAGGGCAGAAGGAAAAGCCTCATATGGACTGCCATTATGGATACTCTCCATTGAATATCAATGCTCGGTTGTACCTATTATTATTATATATCGATATGACATTGACATTGACATTAGATCCGATATTGTTATTCTGGTAGACTTCTCCGTATTGTAGACATTGTAGGCTTTCTTCCCCTGTTCTCCCTATCCATTTCCCCGTCCTGTCCGAACTGCTCACGTCCGGGACAGCCTCCGCCCAACCCACATGGGGGAACACATCAAAAGTCTAATAAAAAAATTTTTTTATTGTTTCCTTTTTTCATCCTCCTTTGGTCCCGACGTACCGGATGGACAATTGGCCACTGGAGATATATCACCCTTCATGTGCCTCTGGTACTGTACGTCACGGCCTTTCGGGTCTTCATGCCGGTTTGGTTGTTTTTGTTCCACCGCTGGTTACGGGGCAAATGCGCCATTACTATGATTCCTGCGGTATTTTTGGTATTGCCTTTACCAGATAACGGTCTTGGCGTTTCACTCCGGTTGAGTTTTAGACATCTAAATTGCCTGCCACAACTGTAGAACCTCGGATATCTAATTTTCCTGCCAGGTAGGACAATAAAGGTGTGTTGGTAGAGTGTCCTTTATTCTTCTGCTTCGTTGAATTCAATTGCACCGCAAAATGCTCTTCAAGTCTCCCATCCAAGCCATACCCTCAGTGAATGAGTACAGTGAACAACCCGGGTAGTCCGTCAGCACTGCGAGTAGCTCAACCTCACCGCTAGTCAATTGAGGAAGCTGTATGAGTTGTCTTTCTGTCCAAAGGAATCACTTCAGGCACGATTGTCATGACCCGAGTTGTCTGCTCTGTCCACGGTGTACTCTGTTTTCGTTGCTTCAAAGCCGAAAAACTGGTGGACCGTTAGTGTATTTCTGCGGTGCCCGCATTTCTTTTTGAATGGCATATCATGCCAATTTTGCAAGCAGCTTTGGCTGCTGCTTAACTGCTCAAGAGCATTGTAATCTCTTAGATGACCTTTGCTGCCATAACAGTATCATGAACCCGGCGGGATAGCCCTTCGGACCCGTACCTGTGAGGAATTCAGTGACTTGAGATCGATCCTAAACAAAACCCAAGACAGTAGGGATATTCGTCCGTATACAACCTGGCTTTCTGTATCGAGATGGTCAATGCCAGCTAGAGGCATGAATAGGCAATCATTTGCCATCGAAGGGGGGGTCTGGTTTCTGAATCCCTTTAGAAAACCACGGTAACCCTTTGGAAGGTTTATATATGCCAGGAGTAGTTGAATTCTCCCTACCTCAGCCATTTTGAAACCTTCAAGGCACGTTCGTATGACCTCATAGACACGATGCTATAGATCTGGCATGGCAATATGTTCTTGGTATCTTGGTCATGGTTTGCAGACAAGTATAATCATGTTTCGAGAGTCACCAGGTTGCTATCTGGATCGAATTCTATTAGCAGCTTGTAGCTGGCATTGTAAATACATACCTTCTCGCCTTTTAAGAAAGCTATACAATGACTATATTCAATACCCAATACCCACTGACATTTGGGTGATTTGCAAGTATTCTCCTTGCCTAGATGGGTAAAAACCTGGGGTCCTTGGTACTTTAGGCCGTACGAACCTCTTCATCCACGTTCACCTGAAGCAAGGGGAAGCCAGCACGAGAAGTTGAGCTGGTCTGGTGTAGAGTGAGAAAGAAGGCACCTCAATACGCATCTTATTACACCCATGTTTATCACAGTTATAAGAGAATCTCTGGAGTAGTATTTGATATGTGAAGAAGTGTAGCAGACATGTCTGGTTGTTGGGCTGTCGGGTTAAGGCAGCACTAACATGCCCATTGGTTGGATGTTAAAAGAATGAGTTAGAAAACAACGCAGTCGGCCTAAGTAAAGGGTAATTTTGCAATGAAGAGTACTTGAACAGTAGTGCTGGTCTAAATGCGGTTTCTATGGTGAACTTTTTAGTATCCCCAGTGGTTCGTATTAAAAGTGTGGAGTATATATCAACAACACTATATGTAGCGCCGGTTATCCCTTCAACTTCACGTAGTTGTTAGATTCTATTGACATCTTCCTTTTTTCACCTCGATATTTGAGAGAAGTATAGGAGTAAAGTAATGAAGTACATGAAAATGAATTTCTTCCATATCGAATTGTCTGGTATATATGCTACAATATGCTACAATATAATAGCTCCACTCAGCGAATTTGAACCTTGAAAATTTTGCGAACCAACACCTAAACTATAGACTATCGTAAAATTCTAAACATACAGTGACTCAAAAACAACGCAATCACAGCTTCAATTGATTCTTCTTGGACCTCTTTCTCTTCTTCTTCTGGGGTTCTCCCTCCCGGATATCGACCTTGCCTTCGTCATCGCCATCATCCTTCTCCTTTTCACCACCAAACTTGAACACTGGCCCTTCTTCGTCGCCAAAAGTGTCCTTGCGCCACTCCCTAAGTCGAGCCTTCTTGCCCAATTTCTTCTGATCATGGCGTTTCTGTTCAGGGTCACGGAATGAAGCCAGCTTCTTCAACCCCGCAAACTTATTGAGATGCGTATCGTCGGCCATGAGAATGTCACGTGCCGTGAGACCAAAGCTCTGCGGCGACGTTTCACGGTAGCGGAAGCGACTCGAGTTCTTCTTGGTTGCGCCGGGAAGGAGGTTGATGTCAAAGTCGAGATTGCGGTCGACCGCCTCCTCGATGCGAAGTCGGTCCTTGCGGGCGTCACGCTTCTGGTCACGCTTCTCCTGGGCCTTGCTCTTCTTATTCTTGGACTCAGAGGCGTCCTCGCCATCGTCCATCTCAACGTCTGATTGCTCCACTGTTGGCTTTTCTTCATCTTCAAAGTCTGGAACGAGGTCTGTGATATCGATGTCATCGTCCCACGTGGGCTTCTTCGGCTTCTTCTTCTTCTTGCTCTTGCCTTCGTCATCGCTCACTTCAGCATCATCTTCCGCATAGTAATCTTCACCGAAGCGCTTCTGCATCTCCTTTTCAAAGTTCTTATCGTCCCAAGCCTCGTCCAGGAATTTAGCCCAGTCTTCATCTGTAAATCCGGATGCGCGAAGACCTGCGACCTCCTTGACTTTGTTGACCTTGTCCTGAAGCTGCTCGACCTTCAGCTTGCGAAGGCGGTTTTTCTCAACCTCACGTTGCTTCTTTTCTTCCTCCTTCCTCAATTGCTCGGCTTCCCTTAACTTCTTTCTGGTGCTCTTCTCCTCTCTGCGGACGGATTGTTTGTTGGTGGCGTCACGAGCATGGGTCATGATTCTTTCATTCATTTTGTTTGGATCCTCAAAACGGAAGTTATATGCCTCTTCAAAGGCCTCGGCGCGGTCCTCCTCATCCTCGTCTTCAGATTCGAAGGGCTGAAGTTCGGTTCTATTCGTAGGAATCCATGCCCTTGACGACAAGAAATTGGATAAGAAATTCTCGGGATCTCTGTCCGCATTCTTTACATCCAGCTGCTTGGTCTCTGCTTTTGGCGCAGGGGCCGGCTTAGACTTGGGAATAATGAAACCACCGTCCTCATCCATGTTCTCATCAGCCGATGAATCATCATCGTCCGCAGCAGCATGCATTTCCTTGACAATCGCACTTTTCAAGTCCTCTTGCTCCTGAGCGTAGGTCTTGGGGGGGCTCTGATTCATCCTCCTCCGCTAGATGAGCACCGCTCAGTAGGTTCTTGGTGTGATAGTCTCGAAGGGTCATGGGCTTTTCCTTTTGCTCCGAGCCTTCTGCGTTGGCACCTTCTTCAGCCTTGGTGTAGAATGTAGTTTTCTCATCGTACACACGAGGGTCTTTGGATCGAATCGCATTCAAAGTCGCAAAAATCTCCGCGTCGAGTGCCTCGGTCGCCAGTTCTCCATCTTCGTCTTCGTCTTCCTCGTCAGAGGAATATTCTTCATCGGACTCGTCGTTACGGCGCTTTCCAAGTGCAGAGCCTTTTCCTAATTTTGACTCCACTGCAATAGATTCCATGATTAGCAACTTCGAAACGCACGAATATAGAAGGAATATGCATACACTGCGCCATCTCCTCTCTTTTCTTGTTGTATTCGAATCGACGAGCATATTCCTCGTTGACCTTGAACGCATCCGAAGTCTGCTTGCCAATGGGGACGCCGCCGGACTCATCTCCGGAGTCACTGGAGCTGTCATCATCCAGCAGCTTTCGCGACCTTTTGGCAGGGGGTTCCATGATGGCTGTGGATGGATATCGAACAATCCCTATGGATGTCAATATCAGATCTGCGAATTTGATAAAAATTGATCGTCAATGTTTTGCGGCGGCACACAGCAGAAAAAAGTTGGTTGCCGGCAGTAAAAAAAATCGGACACACCGCCCACGATTTGATGCCTGAGAAACCAGGCTGCGAGGCTATGTCACTGACGTAGCCAATCAAGACTGTTGTCATCCCCGGAAGGCCCCCAGCGGTTGCTTGCTGCACAGCTGAGTCCCTAGGCCATGAGACCAGCCACCTGCACGTCTTGGATGCCTTTTATATCTCTATTTTGAGTCTCTGGAGCCATTGTCTGTGTCATATTATCTCTATATTTGTTCGCATCAAGTGTATGGCTGGAGCTCCGTACACTAGATGTCGACCCAGCCGCTCCCCCCATTGCCCCAGGTCGGGAAGCTCGTCAGCGTGGTGTAGGTCCCATCATATCATAAGGAATTTACCCATCAATTCTAACTGTCCCTGAATGATAGTCCTGTAGGATTGAAAGAAGCAGCTCTCGATTCGCCGACCTTCCGCGCTACCACCCTTCATTTCGCCGACCAGATCGAATTCATCGAAAAATGGCTCGACGGTTACGCGAAGGCCGCATCCAAACTCACCTCAGAGCTAGCGGCTTTGGAGAATGCAGTGGGCGCATTTCTCTCCTATTCCATGAACCCTCTTATGGTTTCTGAAGCCGTTCTCGACCATGATTATACCCTGCAGTCAATGAAAAGGTGTGGGGACAGCTCTAAGGATCTTTGGAATGGCCTGGTTACTACTACCAGGAAGCTGGACACACTGGTCGCAGATCCCATAAAATCGTTTATACAGGAGGATTTGCGAAACTTCAAGGTATTAAGTGCAACCAATTTCAGCATGTGCATCGGCCAGCATCTTACCCCGCTATAGGAGACCCGTCGCGTTCTCGATCAGACACAGAAACAATACGACTATCTTCAAGCTCGATACGCCTCACAGTCCAAGTCAAAGGAATCATCGTCCTTGAGGGAAGATGCCTTTCAGCTCCATGAAGCTCGCAAAGCGTATCTCAAAGCCTCCATGGACTATTCCGTGCAAGCCCCGCAAGTACGCAACGCTTTGGATCGGCTGTTGGTTCGCGTCTCCTTCGACCAATGGCGCGAATTTAAGATCTTTCACAATCACAATGGCGCAGCATTCGGGAAATGGGGCCAAGAGATGGAACGTATCAAAGGATGGATGCATGAAATGGACGGAAGCGAAAGGTCCTCTAAACGGGAACTATTATCCGCCAGAAAGCAAATTGAGGAGGCTGCAGAAATCGCGGCAAGGCCATCCCGTGAACTGGACGACTACTCCATTTCAACTGTCCCCTATCTTGGATCTCGTCCTCTATCCTCTCTCGAGATGACCAAACAAGTCAGGCCAGAAAAACAGGGCTGGGTCAGTCTCCGAACGCTTTCGGGAAAGCCTACCCGTACTATCTGGGTCAGGCGCTGGGTTTTCTTGAAGAATGGGATATTTGGATGTCTTGTACAGGGATCCCGAACTGGCGGCGTGGAGGAAAGCGAAAGGATAGGCGTTCTGCTTTGTAGCGTTCGACCAGCTTTCCAGGAGGAGCGGAGGTTTTGCTTTGAAGTCAAAACAAAAAGCAACAGTATAGTGCTGCAGGCCGAAACACAGAAGGAACTTATGGACTGGATAGCTGCCTTTGAAGCCGCCAAGCGCAAAGCGCTGGAGAACCCAGCCAGCACTGACATTTCAGTTTCCGGAAAGACCACAGTTCAAGATCCGGCCTTTTCAATCTCTCAGCCACCAGCTCCTGAATTCGCTGCTGATCCGTCTGATTCTCTTCTGCCACATACGAGCGATGAACAAGCCTCCACCGATCGCAGTGGTATTCTTTCTGTTCCAGAACGTGAAGCATATGCACTACGGCCCAGTGGCGACTACACAAACTCTAGGCGGAATACCGCAGCGGAGTCGGAATCCTCCGCGCGAGAACATACGTCGAGACTTATTCAAAAATTAGATTTGCATCGCAAGCCGAACAACCAAGCGCAACCGGCTCCTTCACTGCCGGGTGCTGGCGGCGGCATAGCCAGTCTCATATCTGCCAGCCACAGTGCCTTTCAAAATTTTCAACCGGACAGTGAAGCGCATAGGGGTCATAGCCTGAGCAACCGCAACGGCCCTCCCTCGACGCTTGCACCTTTTACATTAGCCAACCCGCCTGCCCCTACAAGCATGAGCAAGGTAGCGGTGCTCGTGAGCAATGAAAGAGGTCTCGGCTTAGGACATGCGGATAGCACAGGAGGGATGCCTAGTGGTATGATGGCGAATCTGTGGGGAAGTTCGAACTGGGGCTTTGTGAACAGCTTCATGTCGGAACGCATAGGGCAATACGGTCCTGACCAGGACTCTACACGTCCATCTTCTCCCATGAGCGACTCATCGAAAAACACGATCACATCAGAAGCTGAAACTTCAAGCGCGTCGAAGCAGATGTCTGGTCCGCGCCATAGACAGACAGTGAGTCTTGATGGGGATGCTTCTAAAGTACAAAGAGCAGCTCTGGGAATTGCGCACGATTATCCCAGCTTCTATCCTCAACCGCTTAAAACCCAGGATGCCCAGTTCCGACTGCTGTTCCCGAACGTCAAGAAAGAAGAACCCCTGGTTATGGTTTTCAGGGCCACGTGGAGTCCCAATGACCAGCAAGAGTTCCCTGGCAGGGCTTACACCACTACCCGAAACCTATATTTCTATAGTCATCATTTTGGACTAGTGTTGACAACACACATGCCGCTGGAAAACATCAAAGAAGTGACAGCTGCTCCTGGAAGAGACTGTGATTTCCTATTTCTGCATACCATGCCAAAACTAGGCGACGATACACCGGGTCGAATTGCTGTAAAAACCTTCCTCGAGCCACTCAAACTTCTTCAGAGACGACTCAACTTCTTGATTCAAGATGCAACAGCTGCTGAGCCCTTAGAATTGGAGGCAATCTTCAAAGCCCTAATCAAAATGGAGAAAGACGTACCGACAAGAACACCGAGCCTGGATAGCTGGGAAGATTTGGCCGCCATCGACAAAAAGGGTAGTGGAGAAGATGCCAATGGCCCCAGGAAAGATTTGCGAGCACCCATCTATATTGACAAAGATTTAGATATGAACCCACGAAAGTCTGATAAAGAAGGGATAAAGTTCAGATTACCAACGCAGCCTGTGCAGTATGTCCCTCAAGGTGATCTTCAACTTGCCACAGAGAAGGTGCTCGATGTTAGTCCTAAGGCACTATTCCATATTCTTTTCGGCGACAAGAGTGCCGTGTGGCAGCTTCTCTTACATGAACGTAGAGCCCGAGGTAGGTTGGACCATTGCGACTGAAATTTCAAATTTGCTGACGAGACTAGACATAAAACAAGGGCCGTGGGTCAATAACGAATCCCTCTACTTAAGACGAGACTTTGAGTATCAGATCGAAACGACGGATGTTTTTGGTATGCCATTGTCCCCTTTTTAGATCACAGCAGCTCCTGTGCCCTTATTTCTGACTGGTTTCTCTTCACATAGGACGCACCGAAGGAAAGCCAATCCTAGATTATCAGATAATTGATGTCCTTAACGATCACTTGTGCTACGTGATCACCGACAAGCGAACTCCTTGGCATCTCCCCTTCAAACGGTCCTTCAGGCTGGTCAGTAAGATTGTGATTACATTTGTCTCCAAGTCGAGGAGCAAACTTGCAATTTACACGAAGGTCGAATGGGTATGGACTCCCTATGGCCTCAAAAGTGAGTATTCCTATCCGAACCTCTTTAAAGTTTCACTGACGGTTTCTAGGTGTCATCGATAAGCAAGCAAGTGCAGACCTAGAACAAGATGCTTTGGATCTGGTCGACCTGGCCAGTGATCAAGTACGAAGGCTTGGCGCACATAGTCGAACTAAAAAGGCCATTTCCATATTTGGCCATGTCGGACGCCAAAACCAGATCTCTCAATTCTCGGAGAATGGGACGAATTTGAAATTGGAGTCTAGCAGACCTCGAACACAGAGAACATTATTCGAACTGCTACTCGAAACGTTCCTCTCCTTCGCTGAGACGGCGGTCTCAGCGGTGGTGATTTGGATCCTCGCTGTCTTTCGCTGGATCTGGAAGACTACGAGTGCGAACAAGGTCATTCTGGTGTTGCTCTTATCAAGTGTTCTCATTAACGGACTATATTCTTCACGGGATGCCTATGATTGGTGGCAGGAACGCAACGCAGGGAACTTCATGGCTCGCCTGGGCGTCCACCCTGACAATGTAATGAGCAAGGCTATCTACATGAAGGACCTAGATGAGGCAATCGCAAATTCGACAGTTGGAAAGGTCAGCAATAACGCAACTGACTGCTTCGCCACCTTCCAAAAGCAAGAAATGCAAGACCAGTATTTCTCCCTCGGTGTGTCTAGATCAAAGGATGCAGCAACCAGAAGCGCAACCAGGCGGTTCCAGCAGACTCGTGAACGCCTGGCCATGTACCGGCACAACTTGCTGGTAGCACTCCGGGTGGTGAACAGTATTGAGAAGGAGGTTGTCCAGAACGAATGGGAACGTTGGCTCCGACAAGAAATCAAACGCTGTCGACAGGTTGAGGTTCTCCTTGGAAAGAATGTTGAGAGGGATGGTATCGATGAGCAGGTGGATCGAACGGGCCAAACTGTCTTTGCCGAACTGACTGATGATGTGAAGGAATGGTATGATCAGTACTGTACCAGTTGCCATCAGGAACAAGAGCAGGTTGGGAAAAACCCTCGTGGATATGGAATCTCATGAAACACTTTATAGCAGCGGTTATTTTTACCCCCAGGTCCTCTGTTAATTTCTTCAAACGATACCCGGTTCAGTTGGATCAGTCTGAATTTGCCGAATTTGTTGTTTTCTGATCATTTGGAGTAGGCGGCCATGTGACTCTGTTTATAATTCTCCCAGTATCCATATATCATTTAGTTTCAAAGCCAATTCCACAGATTGATATTGACCAGAGTGGGAACTGGAAGTGCAATATGGAGTCCTCAAACATCCATAGCGATGCGTCAACTCAGACGGCGATTTTTTTAGAAGTAGCAGTCAGATGGCAACACACTTGGATAGCATCACTCCCCTGCAGTAAGCCGTGGTTTGCAATATAGTAGCAGTCGCACTCTTGTCCTTCTTTCTTAATTCTGCCGGGGCTTCACAGCACCCTCCTGGACGACATAGTACACCACAGTACCATCACCGCCCATTCCCTTATCCACCATGGCAAGCAACAGCCTCTTGCTGCCCCATTCTTTGGTAGCGAGAGCCTTGGTCCTATATTCATAGTACTCTTGCAGCTTTGCCGCCTTGTCTCCTTTGTCACTCACTTCATATGACGACGGCTCCTCCTCACCCTCAGGAAGCGAATCAAACACCGCAGCCATCTTGCGCAAGCTCCACGACTGGCCCTGCACAGTGGGGAGGACGAACATGCGCTCGAGTTCAATGTCCGCGTCGCGAAGGCCTCTCTCGAGCATATACAGCTGTTCGTCTGGATGCGTGTAGACCCGATGTGGCGGGATCCCGGAGATTAAGAAGCCGGATTCAGTTTGCTGGTCTTCTGGGGAGGAGGGGTCGGTGGGGAGTTGGATATCGTGGATGTGGAGGGCGGTCCATAGGTGCTGGTGTTGGAGGTTATGCAGGATTTGGGTGGTGGTTGCGGAGAGGGGATGGCCTGGGACGGAGGAGGCAGAGATGAGGTTCGTGAGGGCGGAGGGTTCTGGAGGAGGATGGACTGATATCTTGGAGGTCATTTTGAGCTTTGGGGTTTGGGATATGATCTTTGATGATCGGGGTGGAGGGGATTTCTGGCCGAAGAGCTCTATCAGTATGCAGCAGATTGAAGGAAGAGGTTAAGAGCACTCGCCCTCTAATTAAACAGACCAATGTAAGGAAAAGAAGGAACAATTTAACAGCTCAACATTCAACAATTGATCTGAATTGACTGATCGATATTCAATACTGCGGGGCGGTCGAGTCTTCCTGAGGCGGTTTTTGTCCCTTGCAGGCGGAGAAAAAAGAGGGCGATCGCGGAGTTTCCCCGGCGCGTTTTCTGCTGGCAGAAGCAAAAGAAGAACACATGGCATCATCAGCAGTTGGTTTCATTTTTAAGGGCTGAAACATCTTGCGGATTCCTTTTCCTTTCTCTAACATCTGCGCGTCGCTCGAGGATTTCTTTGGCCATTACTGGATAATTTGTTTCATCTCTTCGACAGCTGTCTTGTTGACTCGCGCAAGTTGATTCTCCAACACCGGACGTCCTGATGGCACGGCAGAAACAAGCAGCGCCCCTACAGCGGGTGACTTCGTCTGAATTGATGCATATGCCCTTTGACGAGGTGAATTCAAAGCAGCAGAATGGCGGTGCTGAAAAGCCCATTGCTGCGAGTGGAAGCGCATCCAAGGGAGAAGCGCGCGATGCCCCCGAGACTCCAGGACTCATGAAGCTTGGAATCTGTGTGCTTGGAATTTACGCTTCATTGTACGCATCTTTTCTCTGCTGTATCTAATTCTCATAAGCTGACATTTTCTAGCCTCTCATGGGGTGTTCTGCAGGAAGCCATCACCACCGTGTCCTATCCCGTTCGTGCTGCAACCGAAGCAGAGCCAGTGCCTCCAACGGAACGCTTCACCTACTCCCTCGTCTTGAATACCATCCAATCCTCTTTTGCCGCCATCACAGGCTTCACCTATCTCTTTTTCTCGACTCCATCAGGCCAGAAAGTCCCTTCCATCTTCCCTACCAAACAGATCATTTTCCCTTTGCTCCTCGTCAGCATCGCGTCTTCTCTCGCTTCGCCCTTTGGCTACGCCAGTCTGGCGCACATCGATTACTTGACCTTTATCCTCGCCAAATCATGCAAGCTGCTCCCGGTTATGTTCCTCCAGTTGACGATCTTCCAAAAGAGATATCCTTTGTATAAGTATGGAGTCGTTCTTCTGGTGACCCTCGGAGTCGCAACCTTCACCCTTCACCACCCAGGAACTAGCAAGAAAGTCGCGGCATCGGCGAATGCGCAGTCTGGTTCGTCCTCGTGGGGAATCTTTTTGCTCGCTATCAACCTCCTCTTGGACGGCCTCACAAACACAACCCAAGACCACGTATTTAGCTCCCCGCAGATCTATACTCGTTTTACCGGCCCGCAGATGATGGTCGCTCAAAATGTCCTGTCGACCCTCTTGACTACCAGCTATCTCCTTATCATGCCCTTTGTGTCTTCCAGCGGCCTGATCCATTCTGTGTTGCCCTTCCCGATCCCACCTTCCACTGAGACGGAGTTAACATCGGCTATATCCTTCCTGTCTCGACACCCAGAGGCATTGAAGAATGTTCTTGGATTTGCTGCCTGCGGCGCCATTGGCCAGCTGTTCATCTTCTACACACTTTCTCACTTCTCGTCGCTTCTTTTGGTGACTGTGACCGTCACACGGAAGATGCTTACCATGCTCTTGAGCGTGTTCTGGTTCGGGCATTCTTTGTCTCTCGGACAGTGGCTCGGTGTCTCCCTTGTGTTCGGTGGCATTGGCGCCGAGGCCATTGTGCAGAAACAGGAGAAGAAGGCCAAGGAACGGGCCAAGGCGTTGGCTGGAAAGAAGGAATAGATTAGATGTGTTATTTTTTTTTTTTGGCTATTGTTTTTGTTTAGATTCCATGTATATATAGAAACTTTCAATAGACTTGCTTCAGCTTTGTTAGTTTATATCTTGAAGACAAGGCTCATTCATTCATGTCATGATAGTAAGAACTGGTATTCTAAAAATCACCTCCTCCCTTCGACCATGATGATATGGTATCCAAATCCTGTCTTGATGTCTGCATACTTGGGACTATTCGTCGTACTGGGTTCCAGTTCATACGCGGCCTTTTCAAACGATGCATCAAGACTACCACGGACTTTCCATCCAAGGGAACCACCTTTATTAAAAATCAGTAAGGCTGGTTCTCAAAAGAAAGAATGAAAAACATACCCTGTCTAGCCTTATCCTCAGAGAACTCTCTCGCAACGTCGTCGAATTTAGCCCCGTTACGCAGCTTCTCCAGAGCTTCTTCTTTCTTGGAGTACTTCTCACACTAAATGTGTCGTAGTTAGTCGGAAGAATAGGGAAATTAAACAAATAAAGAAGTAGTAATTGCAAGACAGAAAGAAAGAAAGATTAACATACAAGAATATGCCGAACATTAAGCGCGGTCGCAGGCTTCAATCCTCCTTTTCCTCCTTTTCCCTTATCACCCGCATCACCAGCATCCTTGGCCTTGCCCTTTTTGGTTACCACCACCTTTGCCCATGGTGGAGGTGTGAGAATCGAAAATGTGAGAGAGAGGGATAAAGTTAGCTGATGAGCGTCACTGTCCCAAGATCGAGAAACGAAAAAAAGGTTAATGCAATAGGGCTGGTTCCAGAAGACGTCACGGAACAAAAAATCAAATCAAGAATTGGAGCAGAAGTCGCAAAAGGCAAAGACAAAGCAAAAGTGGTGATGCTTTTGGAAAAGAAAGGCCCATTTTGGACGTGGGGCTTGCGGCGAGTGGTTTTAAGAGCCTGAGGCAGAAACCGGTGACGCCATGACTTAGTTACTGTCTCCTGCAAATAATTTCGTATGCGCCTCGTGATTTATTTTCAACCATCGTCAGAGGCAAAAAAAGCAAGCTTTGGGAGATCCAGATTTGACTCCAATTCTCGTACCCTATTCTCTAATTCGCTGGATCTGAGTTGTTCACGATTCATACTTGCATGACTCGTATACGATCAGGTCATCTGTCTTAGGGAGATCGATGCACTGTCAATATACCCCGGATCTGAAAGATATGAACGTCTAGACCAATGAGTGAAGGGGGTTCTGGTCTAGAAGCAGCTCGAATCAAATCTCTACCTGAAGATGCATTCTATATCTCTGACTTTCTAACAGAGGAGGAAGAGGGGGTTCTACTTCACAAGGTACATATCCTTTGCCCGGCATGCCCATGCCATGTCCATGTCACTGTATCACAAAACACTCATTATGCACGTCGCTAATCAAGTACCCAGATAACTTCTGCCCCCCTCCCCCGCTGGACTCACCTCTCCCACCGTCGTCTTCAAACCTGGCCTTCTGCTCTTACAAACTCAAATACGCTCATCGACTCACCTCTCCCCTCATGGCTTGTTTCGCCAACTATAGTACCCCGTTTCGACGCTCTGGACATCTTCGCTGACACGCCCCATGGTAGGCCAAACCATGTCCTGATTAATGAATACCAACCAGGCCAGGGGATTATGCCGCATGAGGATGGAGCAGCGTACCACCCGCTCGTTGCGACGGTGAGTCTGGGGGCACCCATTGTGTTGAACTTATATCCGAAACGGAAAGAAGATGAGAGGAGGGAGGATGAAAGGCCGACGTTTCGGATCTTGCAAGAGAGACGGAGTTTGTTGGTTACTCGGGGGAAGATCTATACGGAGTTTTTGCATGGAATTGCGGAGACGGAGAGGGAGGAGGGCTTGGGGCCGGACTCGGTGTGTAATTGGGACTTGCTACGGGAGGGGCATCGATATCGCGAAGGGTGGTTTGAGAGAGGGACGAGGGTGAGTTTGACGTATCGGGATGTGCTCAAGGTTGCTAAGCTGGGGAATGCGGTGAAGTTTCTGGGAGGAAATAGATAGATAGATAGATTTGGTGATAGATTGCTTCTCATGTCTATGATTCTATTAGTATATCCCAGGGATCATCTTCCATCTTCCCCGCACCGAATCCGCGCCGAACTTTTGCATATACCAGTCTTTGCTATTTGAGGCAGTAATGCCCAGGTTGACTACAACAAAACCCAGACTTGATAGCAGTGTCTTGTTGACCATCTCTCCTGGTGGAGCAGCGATCAGAGCCAGCGACAAGTATATGATACATTCGGCCGTGTAATGCGGACATACGATGGTGCGGAAAAGTGGGTGATCAGGAAGGCTATATTTCTTGAGTGAGAATAAATAGTGATGGCAGTCGTGTTGAAGACCAGACGCAACCAAGAAAATGGGAATGCAAAGGAAAGTCCGCAGGGAGGGGGCGTTTGACATCTTGAAATCATCCATCGTCAGTTTATGAGACTGGATTGAACCTAACAGAGCCAGACGTTAGTTTAGATAACGAGCGTGTGATTCGACAATAACCTACCTATCCCCTCAATCCAGATTGCAACTGAAGCTGCGAGATAAAAAGACAGGCCCAAAAGCCAGTGAACAAACCACATATTGGACGAAGAGGGCTTGGAGAAATCAAAGCACTCACGCAGGCGTCGTGAACCTTGGATGACCATCAATACCCAGGATACCATGACCTGGTGTATGGACATGGAATTTTGCAGATGCTCTTGGCTGACTCGTGTCGCTATGGCCTGGAACGCAACACCTTGAAATAACAGCTGGAGGGCCCAGAAGATCGACGACAGGATGGAAGCGACGTAGAATTGGATGAAGTAACTGTGGGGAACTCGGAAAGAGGCTAAATAGTCGAGAGCGCGCGTCCAAAGTGAGCTGTTCGAAGGCTGCGGAAGGGTCTCCGACTCGGCGCCGGAGGAAGTTGAAGTTGCACGGGCGCCATAGGCCACGAAACGAGATCGAAGCGACACTGGCAAGGCGATGATAGACAGGGTCTGTGGGGAGATTATTTGATGCTATTGTTTAGTCCATCATATAGTAGCAACAAGGTTGGAGCTTCAACCAACACTGAAATATTGGTCATCATACCGTGCAGGTTGCAAAGACGAAGAAAGCTCGAAGGGCGTCGACCGCATCCATGTGCGTGGAGGCAAGAATCGAGTCGACAGCCTGGAAGAGTAGATCCATTTTGTCGTCGTCAGAACCAGTTTCACGTCTTGGCCAGACAGGGAGAAATTTCGACGAGTCACTGCAGACGCAAACCAGTACTTTCAACGTCACGCAGTGAAACTGGGATGGAATCAGCTTGATCAATTGGCAACTGGTTTGAAGGAAGGCGTTGTTGTTGTTGTGATAATTCTGCTTTGGAGTAATATATTTCGGCCTGTCATAGTGATACAGCGTCACCACACGTTCAGGAAGGGATTTTGTGTGGAGAAACTGGGCGGGACTCCACAGGAGGAATCAGGTAATAATTGCATCGAAATTAGGACTCCAGTTTAGCCTGATGGCGATGGACAGATGGGCAATCAGATGGCGTAATGGAATACGAATATCTGCAAGAGATCAACAGAGACTCGACCGTTGAGGATATCGCCTGGCAATAATATCTGTACAATCGATACATCCTTTATCTGTATTATTATCAGAGATAGAATGAATCATTTTCCCCTCCAGGTCACGAGCTCGTTTTTTTCCCTCCTTCTTTCCTTTTCTTACTGTAATCGATCGACGGTTCCAATAATTCATGCAACGCAGATGGGAAGAAGGGGGCAAAGTGGGGCGATAAGCTGCGAATATCCCCTCTTGCCATTGGCTGCGCTCCAGCAGATCGCTGCATCCAGAGTGGGGTCAGCAGGTTTCGGCACCTAGCTAGGCCGGAAGCGGTAAGGATGGGTTGGCTCTCTTCGCAGCCATTGGCCCAAGACCACCACCAGTTGATGCCTAGCCGGCACGCTAACCAAGCCTAGCTGCTTAGGCGCACTTCCACAGAGTCTCAGCCTCCGCCAGCTCTGAATGGCGCCACTCGCTCCGCCCGCTTTTGGGCCTTCTTACATACGCGCAGCCTCGGCGGGCCTCTCACGTCGCCTCCCTCTCCGTTAGCAGTTGGGTTTTTTAAAAAATACGCGTCGAAGTTTTTTTGTAGCCTTTTTTGTATTGCTGATACGGCTGTATGGTAACAGAGCATCCATGACTAACCATCGCTGGTGGCCAAAGTAAATGATACCTCTTGCTAGCAAACTAAACCCGATTAACCCAGTCAAGTCGGGCGTTTCGACTTCCTTTCCATCTCGCTCTCTCTCCTCTTCTTCTCTTCTTTCCACATCCTAAGTTTCGTTTCTCTCATATCCGTTCTCTCCTCCCACACCACCCCCTCAATTAATTTTCTTCTTATCTTCTCTTTTTTTATTCATCCTTTATCTATATTTCCTCCTTTCATATTAACATCGTACCACACGCATCGAATTGGAAACGTTGTCTTTGGACCCTGTTTCCGTCCGTGATTTCTTTTATTCTCCCACACCTCAGCTTTCGTTGGACTTTTGTGCCATTTAACAAATCATTTGAAACGGAATCTTCTTCAATTTTTCTGCTTCACCCACCCATTCGAAGTAATCCGTCGCCAGGCGTGGTCGAGCACCAGCGTCCGCGCACAACTGCTGGTGTTTCGGACCACACGTCCACTCCTTAACCACGGCCCCCCAAAATGACGATCGGAACCCCCCGAAATCGAGTTCTATCGCTATGAGTGATGTTGAGGCAGTCTCCTCATTGCCAGCTGCCCTGGATGTTGGACAAAGTGCTCTTGCAGTGAAGGTGAATCACCAGAAGCTTTCTGGTCCACCCTCCCCCAAGAGGGCTTCTCCACCATCCCATCCCAGAGGAGAGGATGTTCCCAAGAAGAAGGCCAATCCGGCTGCAGATGGCGACGAGCCATCAAGCCCCAAGGCTGACTCGGAGGCAGAAACCATAATCCAGTCGGGCCGTGAGTCGTTGTCGCCGGAGAAGAGACGAAAGTATATAAAGCATGACCCGAAACGACGTGATGATGGAAATGACAACGTTGATGCTGTGGAGGGAGATCTTCCTCCTAATGATTTGCAGGTTAGAAAGAGAAAAGGATCTCGGGACGGTTCACAAGAGGGGTCTGATCATGATGTTCGTCCTACAAGTCTTCCTCCAAGGGTGCCGTCGCCATCGGTTGTCAAGATTGAAAAGCCCGAGGAGCCGCAGAATTTTGCCAGGAAACGGGAATCTTCACACGCCGGTGCTTCCATTCCCAAGAGCGACAAGGCCCGCATCTCGAGGAAGCGTAGCTTCAGCGAGAGTGTCGATGGAGATGGGGATGGTTACCGCCGTGCTCGTCAGAACCCAGGAGTATCCCGCGACCGAGGCCGGAAAGACATGAACGGAATTTACTTTGCTCGCCCCGCTTCAAATGATCGGTCGGTCTCCCCCATTAGGCCCTCTCACAAGCGGACCGCTTCTGGCCCCCAACTTGGTGGTAGCGACATTTATCGAAAAAGGAAGGCGCCCACGCCGCTCATTACTGGATTTCAAAGACAGAGTTCTGAGGACAGGCAATCCATCTCTTCTTCTACCAGTGGATCCCCGCTACCAAGTGCCCACCTTCGGAAGCTCACGTCGGTGGATGGTGCTTCTGCATCTCCCGCCAGGCCAATGGGTCACAAAAAGCAACGCGATCAAAATGGTCGGACGCGCCTCGCACGAGCATGTGCGGCCCAGGAGTTGGAAGTGGCGATGGCAAGGCATGCAGAACGCCCCGATGACTTGAATGTTGCCGACAACGCTGGCAATACCCCGCTTCAAATTGCTTCTCTTGAGGGTTGTGCGCCTATTGTTAAATTCCTGCTTGAGGCCGGTTGCGAGATAGACACCAAGAATATCGACAAGGATACCCCCTTAATCGATGCTGTGGAAAATGGACACTTGGACGTTGTGAAGCTTCTACTTGAGGCTGGTGCTAATCCTCGGACTGTGAACGCGGAGGGCGACGAGCCATACGAACTAGCTCCGTCTGATTCGGATGACTACGATGAGATAAGACGGGTACTTGCTGAAGCCAAAGCCAACCCTCGACCAGGTCGACGCTCAGAAGAACGGGCCGGAACCGGAAATCGAGAGTTGTCTTCACGACGAACCTCTGCTGTGAGCCCTCGCGACTCGCCTCCAGCCAACGGCCCGCGGAGTCCACCTCTTTTCAGTGCCGCTGCCAAACGAAAGAGCGTTCGAAGTGAGGCTACTAGAAACGATTTGCTGTGGACGAAGGCAACGCCAGAAAACCTTCAAGCATTTGCTGCGAAAGGCGATATAGCGGGAGTCGCAAACATTCTTAATGTCGGACAGAAGGCAGACGCTGACTCGATGATTGCAGCCGCCAAGGGTGGTCATGACGAGGTGCTATCTCTCTTACTGGGCATGGGATATGCAGACCCCGATCCCGATCCCGTACAATCCCACAAAGCTGGCTACAGCACTCCCATGCTTGCCGCCATTGGTCGAGGCAATTTGGCTGTCATCAGACTCTTACTAGATCAACCGGGGTTTAATCCCACTCGTCGCTTCCGCGGTCATACCTATTTCGATCTGTCGGAAGACCGCAAAGGAGAAAACTGGGAGGACGAATCTTCTCTTTTAAGAGATGCCTACGATAACTATACCAGAACCAGGAAACCCCGGAAGGCAGACTTATCTTCACCCCGACGGCCACGGGATAGGGAGAAGGAGAACAAGCGATCTGCACGCAGGGATTCGATCTCGCCCGTAGCTCGCCCACGGAAAACTAACGGCAGTCCGAGTGACAGTAATCGAGATTCTTTTCCCAAAGATCCAGGTTTGCTGAAAGAGCGAAGACGGGATGGCGTAGGCCACTTGAAGGAGAAGGCCAGTTCTGGCACCTCGCGACCAAAGAGTTCCCGAAGAGGTAGCGACAATCCTACTTCTGATGGTGATGCCCCTCGGTTAGAGTCTTCCAGGCCAAAGGCGCATTCCTCAGCAAAAGACAGTGAATCTGCTGCTGCAGCTCGTGCAGATGACATTCCTAAACGCAGACGTTTAATACCGGGGCGACCACCGCAGAGACGACCTAGCCTGATTTCGTCGGATTCTTTGTCTGGACGTGACGAAAACACCAAACCGCGCCTTGAGAACCCAACTGACGCCCCCATATCGAAGCATGGACCTCCACCATTGAAGCGCGTCCGCAGCAGCGAGAGTCCCGATGGACCCCGTTCACGTGGACCAGAGACAGAACAACATCCTCACGAGACACAGAAGAAGAAACGACGAGTTCTCTCTGAGGACGGGGCTCCGAATCTCACAAACGGAAGTACGAAGAAGACTCAGGATTCTCGGCATAAGAATGATGTCAACGATGATCGACCCTCGGATCTCGGGCGAGATCAGTTGCACAAACGAGTCTCTAACCACAAAGCGGTCGACCGGAATCCTGTTAAACAAGAGCGTGAGAGGCACGAGGCTTGTGGTCTGGATGCTATCCCAATGGAAGACTCAAAGAGCGCAGCAAAGAAGGCAGAAGCTGAAGCTGAGGAACGCCGGTTAGCCGAAGCGAAGAAAGCCGAGGAAGAGCGTCTTGCTGAACTTGCTGAGGACAAGCGAATTGCTGCTGAAGCAGAGCGGGCTCGAGAAGCAAAGGAACAAGAGGAACGAGCGGCCCAACTTGCACGGGAAAAGGCTGAGGAGGAAGAACGCAGGCGCAAGGAGGCGGAGCAGAGGCGGGTTAAGCAGGCAGAAGACGAGCGTCAGAAACGTCTTGAACAAGAGCGAGCTCGTCTCGCAAAACTGCGCCGGGAGCAGGAAGAGCAAGAGCAGCGGCGCCGAGATGCTCTGCCAAGTAGGCTCCGTGCTGCCGCCAATCTTGTTGGCTCCAGCGATCCTCGAGCGAAGAGTCATGCCTGGCTGCGGAAGTTTATGCCCGTGGTCACTGCTCAGACCAGGCAACTCGATCCCTCATGCCAACCAGATGTGGCGAACGAAAAATGGGTTCCCAATTACCTGATTGCGCCTCTGCTCGCGACCAACGACCTCCAGCTGTCCCAATATGCCACTTGGGAGAAACGCAGGACAACGCCGACTCAACGCATAAATCTCTGGCGTGTTACGCGGAGAATGCTTGTTCAAGCAGACGAGGCCGAATTCCATAACTCGTCATTTGGACAGGTCATGCAGAAGGATTGTGAAACACGACCCAAGTACTTCGATATGGAGCATGTGTTCTGGGTCAGAGTAAGCTTCCTTGATTCTACAGCTGTTTGTTTCTGGTGCTAACATTGGATTTTAGCTTTCCGACTTCATGGATCTCGTACCTCATATCCCGCATTTGCACGGGCTTGACATACAGTTTCTTCGTATGCATATCGACCACGAACCCTCACCCGAGGCGCCTGTCTTTGAGTTGACGCAGCCTAATGGGCATGTATTTGGATCTCCACATACTGAGAATATTAATGGTCTTTCCGCTGGGACGAAGGGCCTTACTAACGGCTATGGCCACACACGGCCAAGTACATATGTCTAATTTTTTGTGCTTCCCTTGAAGGGTTACCTTGATTTTGGTGATCATTGAGTACAGCCTTGATGTACAGGTGGATTGTTTCCTTGATTGTATGACTATGATACCTCTGCTGTTGATGTGATGTGATGTTATAACCTCTGTTCGGGTAACAGTCCATATTATTGGATATGAAATGGAGTGAGCCTTCTGACGCTCACCCTAATACAAAAAGTCTTCTTGTGTAGATGTAGTCTTTAAGAATTGCTAGTATGCGGTTCTTACGTTGCCATTAGTCTTGTCAATCGTTGCTTCCATTGATAGTATCCATACAAAAATCGTTCATGCCGATATGCGGCCTCAGGCATGGACGGATTACCTAAGCAGTAGGGCACACCCCGCCCACTCTTAGCCGAGACGCTCGAAAATCCACCAAAAATTAATTGGAGATCCGATTTTCCACGACCACCAATTTAACGCCTCTATAGATCCCTACGACTCTTTGAGGATCATCCGACATTTGATATTACATCGTCACAGCTACCACTACAGACAAAAGTAGCGATCAAAATGGTACGCACCTCCAGAACCAACAATTGGGCAGTCCAATCCGCCTGCCTCAGTCAATCAATCATGAAGAGAAGAAGATGCTAACCACCTCACTCACAGTCGGACGGAGAAGAGACCATGTCCAACCCCCCGTCGCGGCCGATGAGGTCGAGGTTTCCGCCGACGCTGGCGCAGGTGGCCAGATGTCCGTCCTTGACGCCCTCAAGGGAGTCCTCCGCATCTCCCTGATCCACGACGGTCTTGCCCGTGGTCTCCGTGAGGCCGCCAAGTCTCTTGACCGTCGCCAGGCTCACATGTGTGTCCTCAACGAGGGCTGTGAGGAGGAGGCCTACAAGAAGCTCGTTGTCGCTCTCTGCTCCGAGCACAAGATCCCCCTCATCAAGGTTCCCGATGGAAAGATGTTGGGCGAGTGGGTTGGTCTTTGTAAGTTACACCCGACAGGATAATAAGAATTAAGAGGGTAAAGGATGGAGGCTAATGTATTTTCTCTTACAGGCCAGCTCGACCGTGAGGGTAACGCCCGCAAGGTCGTCAACTGCTCTTGCGTTGTCGTCAAGGACTGGGGTGAGGAGTCCCAGGAGCGCTCCGTTCTCCTCAACTACTTCCAGACCGAGCAGTAAATGCATCCAAGCATTTTCTTCTCTTTTGTCTTGGATGGAAATGACAGTGGGGGGGTTGATGAATACATAAAAACAAAACGGAAATGAGATGAGGGTGGAAACAAGTCTACGGGATGGGATTGAGGGGGAAGGTTTCGCTATCTTCCTTCCTTTCCTGTCTGGTTGATGGGCGTGGGCTGAGATGGGGTCATATTTGTCTTATGTATACCATTTCAGGTCTTCGCTTTGGCCTTTAGTATCATTTTCGTGGTTTTTTTTTTTTATAACAATCCATCTACGTGATCAAATATGACGATGAACGAAGACTTCTAGTACTCAACTCAACTTTGTAGATGCGTAAATGTACTGAACTGAAAAGTATGTTTGGAGTGGTCTATGTAGCTTGAAATGTAACTCGATAATATACAGCAACCGCAACGGCAGTTGGGAAATATGATCGAATATCTTCTCGGGGAGAGAATCAAACAAGTAATCACTGGAATACCCCACGTGGGTATGGGACATGCAAAATGAACAACGTCCTCCCAAATTGTCGGACGGGATCAATATCGAAGAGCAAAACGCCGGCTATGCGAAGAGTGAATCAATGCCCCATTGGGCCAGAACGCCAATGACATGAATGAAAGACGTCGAATTTGTGCGGCAAATGAACCTCCCAAGTAAGAATGCAACTAAGGACTTGCTGGGTTATCGAAAACTATACGATGGACGGATCATCTGTTCTGTCTCTGGCTTCAGAGCCAGTTGTTGGTAGGGAGAGCTTCCTGGATCATAGTAGAGACCCTCGATAAGGCCGGTTTCTCGACAGAGGGTGATGTAGTAGAACCCAGATATCGTAAGTCCCTGTCGTGAATCGGTTGGTGTAATGAAACAGCGTTCTATTATAGGATTAGCAAACATAGGATAAGGCAAGACGCGGTAACATACCCTTCCATCTCATCAAAATCCATTTCTTTGACAGTTCCTCTGTAATCCATTTTCGACTGACGAGGTTTCTGGTCATCTCATCATCTGTCAAGTTTTTGAAAGGTTGCAATTGACGCCAATACGTGCTGTCGATTTCAGCATCTGCCTTGAAATTCTTAGTCTCCAGCGTATGCGAGTTGAAGTCGATGATCTCTCCCTCAAGAAATGTAACAATGTGTGCGTCCTGAGTAGGTGATGTTTTATCAGGAATGTTGTAGGCTTCCATCGTGCCAGACAAGGTCATATCCCGGTAGTCGATGTTATGAATGGTGACTTTGACCGGCCAGTTTTCGTCCCTGCTACCCCCAATGCTGTAGACATTGTTGGCCCAGTACCGACGCCCACTACTTGTAGACACAGCAATCCGGTTACTGTTGTTGTCACTGCCATTAACAATAACCGGGTCATGAGGAGAGTTTGGATTCAGCCCGCGTTGCGAAAAGGTAGAAATGCCACTACTTGCTGCTCTTTGTGACCCTGAAAACACCATTCCGGGTCGAAGCCAGGAACATTCTGGAGGTTGGGATATCCAGGCCGTATCAAGAATAAAGTCGTCCTCATTCCACGCAAAATAATCGGATTGCATAAAGCCTCCCGCGGCGGCAGATGTGATACTTTCCTCGTATGAATTCGAATACCGCAGGCGATCAAGATACTTAATAGTTTCTTTTAATCGTGGGCTGGGAGGATTATCCATATGCATCTGTCTATGGACGTTTATCCGGGCACGCAAGTCACTGTGGGTCAATGTCCGGTGAGGATCGCCCCGGCTGCTGGGAAGATACCGGTATGCTCTAGAAGCGGATGATGTTGCAGATCGCTCTCTACTATCGTCCGAATCCTGACTTGCTCGCTCCCGATCTAGAAGATAGTTGTGAAGACGTGTTCGAGAAGACCGCGCATGACCTCTCACCGACTGCAACAGGGCCTCTGTCGTCGACATGGGGTGATCGTAAGTCCTTTGACTACCAGCTTCTGCAGATTGTTCAGTTAATGGAGGTGGACCGCGACCGACTGCATCCCGCCGCGCATGTCGTCTGGACATTGCACTGCGCTCTGAGAGCCGACCAAACCACGAGACCATGCTGCCGCTGCCAGTACCGCTTTCCTGCATAGGTTCATACGCTGTATCTTCGTCATCATCATTTTCATCCTCCGAACCGGGTGCCCAGCCGTAGAGCGACCGTACGTTGGAGACACGGCCTTCGTAGTTGGGCATGTTACTGTTTTGTTCGTCTTGTTGACGGCGCACGATAGGGATGCGGCGGTTGACTTCGACGGACATGCGCAAGTTCCTAGGGTCATCCAGGTCCATCGGATCTGCTTCCGACTCTGCAAGATTCTGCTGTCGCCGGCGACGTTGTCGACTGAGGGAGGAAGACGAAGAGTCGGGAGGGGAGCGTACACGAGACCGGAGAAAGCTCACGTTATCATCATGGGCATCATCGGACTCTACTGGACGGGACGGGGCCGGTATCGAAACAGCGCTCAGCTGCTGGAAGGATGATGCAGGTGCAGCTGGGGATAGAGTGGGGGTTTCCTGCTGATAAACCGGACAGATTAGTTTATAGACAAGCATGGAGCACCGGGGTGGGGTGGCATATCAGATGCACCGGGGCTTCTAGAAATTCCAGAGCCAAGACACCCGGCCACAGACGGATCAAAGCATCGGAGTAACATACAGAAGGCGAGTTGACGGGGGCATGGTCCTACTCCTCTGCGGAGGGCGAAATCCGCCGTTCAGAGTCGAATTGCACACGCGGAGGATCGGCGGGCGGGCGGAGGAGGCGAGGGAGAGAAGGCATGCGGCGTCGCCAGAACTGGATCACAGACTGGGCGGATTCGAGGTGAAATATAGAGAGTGTCGAGGCGATCGATTGGAAGTGGGATATTGGAGAAAAGGAGGGGAGGAGGAAAGATGGGGGGAGAGATGGAGGCGATGAAGAGAGGAGATGGGGAAAAGGAGGAGAAGCGATGATGATAGATAGAGTGGAGATGAGACCAAATAAAGTTGCAGATACAGTAACCGATCGGGCTCGTGGATAACTCTGGCTGTTTCTTTCTTTTCTGTTCACATCTTCATTCCCTGAAGACAAAGAAGATGGCAGTTTTGGAAGTGACTCTGAACAAAGGCGAAGGCAATCAGGCTGAATGGAAGTTCCTGTCAAAGTGGCGATGAAGTCGGAGTTGCCGATCGATGGAGGTTGAGTTCCACGCCGATGTTGAAGTTGATGTCGGTAATTGACGATGTTCAACTGCGAATGTCAGTGATGCAGTTATTTTCGATATGTGACATGGGATATTCGATATTCCAACTGGTTGTACGATCTCAGCCTCATCCAGTCTCGTCGTGGTGTCACATCTACAACTTTGTACAATCTGTCTACAATTCTACAAATGAAGACAACCAGAACAACCAACTTCTTTTCAACTATCTTGCGAGTCCTATAGATTCACTCTTCGATTTCCTTTTCGTTTTTTTCTATTGCGGGCTAGCGATGATCTGTCCTGCAACTCTCATAGTTTGACCACCGCGCAAATGAGAACAAAGCTGCAATTTCTTCCTGTCATCTTTCGATCTGACGGGCTCCTTATATCTGTCGATTTGCAGCTTTTCTTCCATCGTTTTCTGCGTAACGTTGAGCTATTCGAACAGAACTCACCTCGACCGATATCACCATCCTCGCTTTCTCTCCCATCACGTCTTCTCCTTAAATCTCAAGGTCAGCGATGGCCTAATCTTCGTCATTTGAATCAATATGACTCAAAGGCTTGGAGAAGACTATACCCTTAATCCCGCTGCCGCCATATTCTCTGTTCCTGATTTCTTCTTGGAGCTGCTTCCGAGCGGTGCTCAAGATGTCTTCGCTCGATTCTTCGTCATCTGGACGATCACTATATACCTGAATCATGCAGTAAGTCTCAGCGAGCTCTTCATCGTCGTCGTTTCTGATGTAGCATTCATATTCTAATCTGAGAAAGTCGAGGGCTATGTGGAGGTATTCCAGGTAGTTGTAGAACCTGAGAGCAACGGGTCCAATGTAGACCTTGTAAGCGTGCATTTTGAAGGTTAGTTTGGTGAGTCGGGCAGGGGAAGTAGATTGTAGTAGAGATGTTTGCTTAGAAGTGATGGTTGGTGAAGATGAGTCGAAGAGGATTTTCAAGGGTATTTATACTCGAATCCAAGACATAGAAAGAATAGAGATGATATAGACGATAATCTGGCATCCTGGAGAATCCATTATGCTGGGATTCTTGTATCAGCTTCACAAGGAGATGGTGAGAAGCCAAGCAAACAAGGCAAGACAAAGAGAGAATGAATCTCGTTTCTTTCTTTGGTGATGAATCAGAGTCGCCAAAAGCCATAGACTGAAGCAACAAGATGTAACAGACTATCAAGAATAGTTGAGCTGCTTTGTGTGCTATGGCAACTCGTTGAACCTGTATACAAGGACGACATCAGCCGTGAAGCCTTGATACTCACCTTGAACAAACGCATAGAAATAATAAAAGATCGAGCATAGGTTTCAAAATATCATCTGCGTTGATTGTTGACAAACAAAAAAAAGAGACCAATCCACCGAAACCAAACCGTCTTCGACTTCGTCCAGCCTCAATTCCAACCTCTTCCCGTAAGCCCCGGTCTGTCTTTCTGATACGAAGGTCGCCTTGGTCTCTTTTCCTTCGGGTATCCGGGCTGGGAAACTGGAAAAGCTCAGACGGAACAACTCCGAATTGATTCATTCCCCTCGTCGGGGTACAATCGTATGTTTATGAGACAATTCCGTCAATATCTGCTCCTTTCAACTTCCTTTCACTCTCATTCTTCTTGCTGAGACTCTATTTGAAACCCATATCCCTTCTTTCTATTCAACTTTTGGATATCCAGGGCTTTCCACCTCAACAGCCAAGGAATCTCCATACCCCGCCCCCGCGCTCGTCTTCCCCGCAACAATGGTAAAGATCAAGAGCATCGAATATTTCCGGGTTCTCCCACGATGGCTGTTTGTCAAGATCACCGATGAAGAAGGCCAGTATGGCTGGGGCGAGAGCACTCTCGAAGGCCATACTGAGGCGATTGAGGGAACCCTCGGTTCTTTGTCGAAGAGATTTCAAGGATATGAAGCGGAGTATCGCCATTCCACTTTGCGATAATTATTAGAAAAAGCACAATCCAGCTAATGGCTTTTGCTTTCCTTATCAGTGACATCGAACACATCTGGCAAACAGCATGGCGTTTAGGGTTCTACCGCGGCGGTCCTGTCTTCATGTCTGCCCTTGCCGGTGTCGATATCGCTCTCTGGGACCTCAAAGGTCGTCGACTAGGCGTCCCCGTTCACCAATTGCTGGGAGGAAAAGTTCGCCACAAGCTTTCTGTCTATTCTTGGATTGGTGGAGACCGTCCCGCGGATGTGGAAGCGGCTGGCAAGGAGCGACTGGCGCAGGGCTTCAAGGCCATCAAGATGAATGCCACCGAGGACGTAAACTGGCTCGACTCACCGAGCGTGCTGGACTCGAGTGTTGAAAGATTGAAGACTGTCAAGGCACTGGGTTTGGACGCTGCCTTGGACTTCCACGGCCGTCTTCATAAGCCCATGGCCAAGCAGCTCGCAAAGGCTCTCGAACCGCACCGGCCACTCTTCCTCGAGGAACCTCTGCTCTCTGAGCACCCAGAAGCTATCAAACACCTTTCTAACCAGGTATCATGTCCCATTGCACTCGGTGAACGACTGTACAGCCGGTGGGATGTCAAGCGATTCCTTGAGGATGGAAGTGTCGACGTTCTCCAGCCTGATATCAGTCACTGCGGGGGGGATTTCTGAGCTCCGTCGTATTGCATCTATGGCCGAGACATACGATGTTGCCCTCGCACCCCATTGCCCGCTGGGCCCCATTGCACTGGCAGCCTGTATGCAGGTTGATCTAACCACGCCCAACTTTGCCATTCAGGAGATGAGTTTGGGTATGCACTATAACATTGAGGCCGGAGAGTATGATATCACAAGCTACGTGAAGGATCCAAGTGTCTTTACCGTAAAAGATGGTTACGTCGATGCCTTGACAGCTCCCGGGTTGGGTATTGACGTAGACGAGGAGACTGTTCGAAGGGTTGCGCAGACAACGGTTCCCTGGCAGCCCAAGGAGTTCTACGGTCCCGATGGTGCAATTCGGGAATGGTAGTCTTTGTCTATTCTTGAGTTGGGTGCATAATGGGTTTCTGCATAGCGACGTTACGATTTATATGAAAGTCATGGCAGATATGACTGAACGTACCAGAGCCTTCATAGCCAGAAATGATTCAAGTCATCATGCTCAATAATGTTTGTCAATATCAATAAAATGAATGTATTTCAAAGTTCATGTATATGTAAAGTTCGTAAGCCATCCACTCTATAATATGTGAAAGGAAGTATTGCTTGAGCTATTTATATTCAGTTGAAAATATCCAATCGTCGGCAGCTGCATTGATGCCAAACGATCATTTTCCTCGGGCAGCATTGCACTGGTCTGCCCGTGCGATACATTCTAGTATCATGTTCCAAAACGCGTCCACGTCTACTCCCCTTGGGATGGCAACCCCATGGGGTTCTTCTGTAGCCACAGCGACTGAGCGTCCCAGTTGGCCCATTGCATCCACGTCAGTGTTGTGAAGACCGTCAGTAATGATATCGATAGCAAATCGCTCTCCACCCTTGTCGTCAAACTTCAATACCTGTTCAGGGTGGTTTTTGGCAAAGGCAGGGTTCAGATTTGATAGGAGTGCTGCCACAGCGAGAGGGTCATGCAGTGGTGGGCCTGTAGACAAGCCAAAAACGGTTTCATATGTGTGTGCAAAGAATACAAGCAGGTCACGTAGCATGCGTCGAAGATTGGTTGGGGGAGTTGGCGGGTCACCCGATCCATGCAAGACGCGAGTCTGTACGGCAGGCGACGCAAGGACCTGGTGTGTCAAGTCGAGGGCCATGATGCTTGTTTTCTTATTGAGGATTGGGTTGCTGAAGATTGACTGAGAAGCTTCTGGGTCACACTGAGGATGAAAGACGGTTAGAATGAACTTAAAGAGCGGCATATCTTTGGCACGATGGTCATACGTAAACATTGAACTCCGCCCATGGAGTAACATTTCCAATCCTCAAATGCTGTCCAGGGAGTCTGCTCATAGGAGCATCTGTGAATCCTTCACCAACACCACCACCCATGATGGTCAAACCCTGAATATGTGCTGCTACTTCTGGGAACGTGGCAAAGAGTAAAGCGACATTGGTCAAGGCACCGGTTGCAACCACCCAAGGAGTACCCTTCGGTTGCGCAAGAAGAGCTTCGCGCATGGCGAGAATTGGGTTCTTGTCTGTAATAGGTGGCACAGAGGCATTAGGGAGTAAGTCAGTGCCATCCAGTCCCGAGTCACCTGGTAGAGGAGAACGTTAGTTATCAGTTGCGTACAAGCTAACCGGTCCACTTACCATGGATATTAGGTGCATGAATGGCTGGTCTACAAAATGGCCTTGTACTTCCTGGATAGACAGGAATGTCTGGTCTACCGATCGCTTCTAGGACTCTCCCAGCGTTGATCGTAGTCTTCTCCAACGATGCATTGCCATGGATCGTAGTGATGCCCAAAAGATTCAAGGATGGATGATGGGCGGCGAGGAGGATAGCAAATGCATCCTACATGATTTTTAACGCCCATTGTTAATGATCCATGGCCAAAATGCACAGATAAGGGCATCTAGAACTCACATCGTGGCCTGAGGGGCAGCTTGTCAGCGCTGTCGTTGTTAGATGACGGGATATACTACTAACCAGGGTCACAATCTAACCACAAAGGAATGGGAAGATCAGACGATGCGCTCATTATGGATGTGTATATTCCACAATACTGTACTCTCTTCAGAAATTGATATTTGAGATGGTTCTGGCAATGAAAGCAGCGACTCTGTACATGTCTCCACTTATCAGAGGGGTAGATAAGCTCTGTCTTATCAACGCCAACTCAAAGCCCTAAGCCCTACCTTCCCAATACGGCACTTCCAGCTGGGGGTGGAGCATAGCGTCATCGCAACTAGCGGCCGTGCCTAGGCCGTTGCCGTTGCCGCTGCTTGTTGTTGTTGTTGCCCCCTCGTGGAGCATCCTTATCGATGGCGGTCTCTGCGAGATTGGTCTTTGAGATATCATATCATATTATTTCTGCTTTTCCTGTTCAATCATAAATTTTGTCAACAGTTTACCCCTTGCATTGTGATGAGATGACTAGCGACCCTGCTCGTTCCGGTCTGCATCCGTTTTCGCATCTCAAAGCTGGTCCAACAACCTCCAGCTCAAGGTCGACAGCACAGTCTGCCTCCTCGACTTTGCAGCCACACACTCCGACGACGTCAAATCGGCCTCGTCCGGCAAAGAATTCTAGTCGTGATGATCAGATTGACGCGGCAAGTGAGAAGGCGACTGTTAATCTGATCCGTCGAGTCCTGTGTCCTCAGACGGGCAATTATGGTGGTTCAACCCCGCAGCCTCTGGAAGAGCTGCTACCTCCTCTTACGAGTTCAAATGACGTGGATCGTCAGCTCTATGCTCTCATCGCCATAATTATTAGAGAGTTCGTTTATTCATGGTATTCGAAAATCACGTCGGATCAAGTCCTCGTCAATGAAGTCCTCCAAGTGATCGCCCACTGCACCCGTGCTCTCGAGCAGAGACTGCGGCAAATCGATGTTGCACAAGTGATTCTAGATGAAATCCCTGCTTTGGTAGAAACCCATATAGCTTGTAAGATTTGGCTGCACTTACTTCAACCTGGTTGCCAAACACACCTTTACTGACGCATCTCCGGAACACGGTTTAGCATATAGACTGGCAAAACAGCAATCTAATCTGTCCGGCCTAACACCTTCTACTCGTGTGATATATCATTCCCTGCATCCGCATCCTGGTCTCTCGCCAGTTCCAGATCCCTCTGATACCGAAACCATTGCCCAACAAGGTGAAAACGAGGCCCTGTATCGGCAGCTTCTAGTGCATGGTACGCTGGCCGTGCTCCTTCCAACGGAAGACCTCGAGAATGTTTGTATGCAGACAATTGTTGGAGATATACTAGCAGATCTCATTATAGGAAACGGGGTTGACGGGAAGGTTTCTAAGGGATGGTTCTTGTGGGAGAGTGTCACTAAGATTCTGGATGGAGTGGAACAGCGTATCTCTCATGATGATGGACAAACGGCTCAAGAGTCCCGACAAAATCAATTGAAAAAGTTTGGCTTGCTTTCGACCGAAGAGGAATTCCAGAACAACAATTCGACGAAGGCCCAGTCGCAAATTTCCATTTGGTTCTGGAGCATCCTTCAATATGCCTACCTAACCTACGTTGCCTTGCGTTTCATTGCCACAGGCTTATTACAGACTGCATCTACCCCGCCAAAGAACCCTTTGACCTCTGCGCATCCAACTTGTCATGCCACTGAAGCGCTCTCATCGCCGGGCAGCGTCACGGGAAAGCGGCCCGTCCTCAACTACCGCATATGTAGTATGCTCTCACAGCTTATGGATCTCCCCCAACGCATGCCATGGCTGGGAGGCTTCCTTGCACTCGTCCAATACTTGATTCTGGCGGGGCCAGGCAGGCTGGGCGATACGGACAGTGTTCTTGATAGGTGAGTCTTGCATCCACCGGGCTTCCCAGCCCACTTTCCCCTCTCACGCAGCGTATCCGTCCTTGGTGGCCCGAACCGCTGTTGACGTACGAGAGCGATTATTCCCGAGGCAATGTGGAATTTCGACTGTGGAGAAGCAATGCGGTTGGAGATCCGAACCATGATCTACAGAGACACAGTCAAGTGAACTTTTTTGTCAGAAAGCCTGGAGCGAGCCATTGGAAGACGGTTGATAACCCTAGCGGGACGAGGATGCAGTAGACGTGCATTGCTCGCATGCTGCATCGATCACTTGATCTCAGGGTGGGCTGCACTGCCCATCCAACCAGGGCCCTGAGCCTGTTGATTCGTCAACGCAGGGTTGTATCGTCAATACGGAGTGAGACCGGCGCGTACGGTTTCATTACGGTGTCTGTACCGTCTTTACGGTCATTACCGTCGTTACCGCTTGACAGGGCCCCCCTCTCCCGCCATCATCTTATGATTATTATTATCATTGTCTACTCCATAGCGGTCGACACTGCTGTCAGATTTCCCCTATCCTTTGAGGGCTTCTCAAGTGGTTCTTTTCGACCTCCTTTTGTCAGTCTGAACTCGAGTTTGAGCATGACTGCTGGCCCGTAGTGGATAGCCGTGGGCCGGCCCTTTCCGTGCCGTTCTCCAGCTTCCGCGTGCACTCAACTACTGCCAAAAAAGCAGTCCAATAGAACAAAATGGCTCCTCGTTTCCCCGATGCCTCTGCAGGGCGGCTTTGCACTGCCCTGGAAATTGGAGAAGGAAGAAGGGGGAGGGGGTGCAATACACCAGTCCAACCCTGCAACGGAGCCCTGATTGGCAAACAACGCTAAGGCGGATGATACATAAAATGATTCATGACGATCGCCCACGCATCGGAGGTGGTTAACGGCCATGCGACTTTGGAAATTTGCATGGATAGCGGAGGGCCAAGTCCATTTCCGCTGCCCTTTTTAGGCCAATTAGCGAAATTCCTGCCAGCAAGATTTTGAATTCGAATCCCGGCTGAGGTCACCGTGGACTGTGCCTGTGGCTCCCCGGCCCCCTGCGCCCAGGCACGCTTTCCAAATCCAATATCCGCTTAGCCGTCCAATTTGTCCCAGCATCATTGTTCGGACTCGCGCCCATCTGACTTTGTCGTCATCTTCAGCTTTAGCATGTATTGGGATTTCCCTAATCGCACCAATAGCTGGCCCAAGCTCCTCGACTTTTTGGCCAAGCAGCAGATCTCATTAGCTTCCCCTCTCATGAAATCTCAACCTTGGACTTTTGCTCTATCTCTCTATCTTTCGATACATCTTTCTCACCAGGGGCCTGGACTGCTCTCAATCGCTTCTCCACAGTCTGGGATTCCACCGCCGGACTTTTTGCTCGTCATTGCGCAATCTCACTGTTGATTCCTCATGCTTTTTTTTTTTTTTTTTTTTTTTGCGTTGAAAAAGAGCCTTGCTAACCCTCGGTTTAAAAATTTTTTCATTTGCTCCACTAGATTCCTTCACGAGACCATCAAAAACTATGTACTTACCCCCACCTTGTTGCCCAACCTCTTACTTGCCTCTAGGACGGCGCTTTTCCCATCAAATGCCCGTCCAATTCAGGGAACAAGTCTAAATGGCATAAATCGAACGCCGGTTTCTGCTCCGCATATGTCGGTCTCTTCCCCGACGCCTACTAAGGAGGGAGCCCCTTTCAACGATGCAACTGGGAAGAGTAATACCAGTAGTGGAGCTTCTGTGCCTATGGTAGAGCCAGTTTCTTCTGTGGCGCAGGACAACCAGCAGAGACCATCCGCGTCTGAGATCGCAGCCATCAAGCGACGATGTGCATTGAGCATCTTATCATTGGTTCCACAAAGGGTTGCACGATCCTTATTTGGAATTCCACCGGATGCTACCAGCACTTGCATTGCCGGTCAAGAGAAGTATCCCAACACCAACACCAACGCCATTACCCATGACCAGAAGCTACAGAAGGAGCTGCGGTCCCCTACTCCCGCGAACAATGACACAGAAGAATACCTCCTTGCGGCCATCGAAGGGGAACTTTTGGATCTTTTCGCCGACGAATATTGCAACAAACATCTGATCTACTCGGTCATTGAGACCGTCTTGGCGAAACTTCTCCCTGAGCTGTCGGAACGCAGCATAGGGGAACTAATGGAAGACAGGGGTGTGTCTCCAGTTACGAGCTGACCAATCTGATTGATTGAAAGACGGGGGCTACTAGTTTTAAGACATAATGTTAATGATACCGCCATGTGTGAATTTTGTGTGGCTCGCATAACGTGGAATGATGATTGACACCAAGCAATTTCTTAGAAGTAGGTAACCTGTCAAGGCGGGAAATATCCCAGGGCCATCCATCCAGACCCGCCGGAGTAATAGTATAGAACAGCCAACCTGTATCCAGTGCTGAAAAATAAAAGAGAAACAATACGTAATTGTTACAAGGCACAGGCAACCAATAAAAAAATAAACAAGAAAAAATAAAAAAGACGCAGAAACTGCACTGCATACTGCAGGGAATAAGCCTGGTAATAAATCAATCAAATAAATGACGCAGACGCAGGTCCCGCGAGGCGCGCGCCCCATGGTCAGTCATGATGCTGATGCTGATGCTGAATGACCTAGCAGAATTTTTCTGTTTTCCGTCGAATCATAGAATGAGTAAAAAATAACAACCTGCGAGTTTTCTCCTCATTTCTGCAGTAGTGAGTGATACTTGAGTAAGGCGGTACTTGCGTTTGTGGGATGTATGTATGTTGGTTGTATGTAGGCAGAAAGGAAATTTAATATGGAGACATTTGCATGCGATGCGGAATTGCGGTCTCGAGTGTAGAAAAAAACAGGAAGATAAAAAAAGAAATTTCAAAAATAAGATAAAAAAAGATGGGTAAAAATAAAAATAAACGAATGCAGAGTGAAGGGGAAAAAAGAGGCGGTGAGAAATTAATGGATAGATAGAATACTCCATAATTGGAGGGGAAAGAAGAAAAAGAAAAGAAAACAAAGATGAGGATGATGAATGAAAATTTGTATGACCTTCCTGTAACCCATATTTTCCATATTGCTCTGCCCATGGTATTATGTCGTTCCACCTGAATGCCATAAATAAAAGAAAAAACCCTTGAATATGCCGTTCCGCGCGAGCGGTCCAGTTTAGAGAATGCATAGTATAAAACCCGAAGAAAATAGATGTAAAGAAATGATGATGAATATGAAACAAAAGGAAAAAGAAAAGAAGAAAAGTATAAAAGACAGATAAACAAAGCATATATGCTCGTGAAATGATACAAACAAGACAAGCCAAAAACTGGCGGGCAAAATGCTCCGGTATGTATGTATGTAGATAATGTCCATGCGCCTGCTCCGTATAGCTGAGTCTGCAGCATATAGAATTTGCTGTTGCATATGAGGTTGCCCTCGCGTATGAGTGTACCATTCAATATCTTCACAAGCATTGAACTCGACCGTGGTCGAGTTCACTTGGGAATCATTGATCGTGATGAATGAGATGTAACCAAAAAACCAAGATCCAAAGAACCACCCAGAAAATCAAAAACAAGAGGGATATAGATTTTGTATAGAAAACGAAATGAGAAAAGTCAAAAGGGGATCAAAAAAAGCAAAAGATCATGTAGCTGGATTGTGGCCACAATCGTGTACAACGACCACAATCTGTCCAGGTTGCCTGTAAGCTAACCCAAGCTGTGGATACTTCTCTTCTTGATCAGATGAGGAGCATCCTCGTGTTCATCAATCCGAGTAAGCCCTCCCGGAAGAGTGGTGTGATGGCTTTTGGCAAGCTCAAGCCTTTCCATCAACTTCCCAATGGTCACGTATTCCTGCGCACCAAGTCCAGTGGGCTGATGTTGGAAGTAGTTCATCACCAACTCTAATGCATTTCTTGCTTCATCCTGAGTAGGCGATCCAGGAGGGCTGACTGGGGAAACAGCGGTTGATTTGGAGTAGAAGGGAGGGTAGATAGATTTGGTCTTGATCTCTGGGTTGCTGCGGTTGCGCTTGATGATGTTGGGAGCGTCCAAAATAGAAGCGGGTTTCTCGTCCTCGATTGGTGATTGGGGGAGTGCAACTGACAAGGCCTGCTGAAGGGCGGCTTGGGAGGCCATTTGCTCCTTGGACTCGTCGGTGGACGGGGCGTTAGAGTCGTACGTGCCAGAAGGAAGCGTTTGGCTGCGCGGTCTGCTGGCGTTGTTATCGGTGGGCGAGATGCGCGACTGGCTGGTAGGAGTGAACGGGCTGTCGGACACCAGAGTGGATGTTGGGCTGGTGACACCAGCAGAGATGGAAGAGGTGGTTTCCAGCGAGGTCGTGCTCTTTGAGTGCACATGCTGCTGGTATTCAGAAAGTTGAGCCAGACTGTCGACAAGTTCTTTCTTCATGTTCTCCTGGCTCTGGGTAGGGGACAAGGGAGAAGGCGTCGCGAAACCGGTTGCGGTTGGGGAGATGGGCGAGAGCACACTGGTGGGGGATTGCATGGCGGAAGCCAAAGCCGAGTCGATACTGAGACGGATAGGACTGTCGGAATCGCTCTTGACCGTGTCGAAAGAGCTCTTGCGAGATTTGGCACCCATGAGGCTGTTCTTTTGCTTGAACTTTTCCAACCAGCTTCTGCTCAGGACTTTTTCTTTACCCTCGGGGCAGCCACAGGTGCTGGCAAAGAAGAGGGCCTTTTCTCTGATCATCTCGTCGTTCAAGGGGTAGCCTTGTCGTTGGTAGTTCCTTGCCCAGTTGGACAGGGCCTTTTCGATATCAGGGACCCTTCCTTTGGATCGCTTGATGGGGGATCGACTCCCATCATCGGGGTTCAGGTACTTTTCCTTCTGGCGCAGTACTTTGGAGACAGTACTTGAAACTATGTTAGAGAAAAATCCAGTCAAATAATTGATTGACTATACCTTCGTTCGACGCCAAAGAGTGCTATTAAGTCTGTCAGCCTTAACTCCTCTGCATATAGATAAGATAACTTACCTCCAATGTCTGTCTGTTTGGCCGTCTTGTTCTCCTCATGGTAGAGGCACATTCGTCGACGGTCCTCATCCGTCAAGGTTCTCCTCGGGTTGGTACCGCCAGTCGACGACTTACGCGGCGGTGGGATAGGACCGGCCGGAGAGATGGAAGGAGGAATATGCATGGGAGGTAGACCCGCCTCCTGGTAATGCGGAGGAGGTTGTTGTTGATGCGAGGCGAGCAGGCTGGGCCAAGGGTGGGAAGGCATCGTCAACGGTAGCGAGCTATAAGGGGGAGGAATGGACATGCCAAAGGAGGAGTCCAGAGGCATGACAGGAGAGGAGCCATAGTGGAAGCCCTGGTAGTCGGACAGGGGAGGCGATTGCTGGGAGGAGTTGAAGGGAGGCATATCCATCCAGTGGGAGTGGGAGGAGTGAGAATGAGGAAACTCGTTGTCTCGGGTATGATGAGATTCAGTGTCCATGGCTTGGATATTCATGAGTTTGAGTGTTGTGTTTGGTGAATGTGAGTGTAGTGAGAGGAACAAGATTGAGCAAAGAAGTAGAAGAAGATCCGGGGAAGAAGAACGATCTAAAGCCAAGACGAGGAACAATGCATGTTCAGAAGCATAAGAATCAATGCGCAGACTGAATGTACACAATTGGCAGACAATACTGTGAGGGGGCAATTCTTTGATTCAACAGAAGCTATCCCAGACCAGAACAATAAGTATACAAGAGGAAGGGACAGGGAGGGGAGGAGAGGAAAAGGAACGGAGGGGCGGATAGTCGTAAGTAGTAATAGCAGCAAGTGCGTGCATGCGGGTAAGGCATGGACGGAGTTAAAAAGGGACGGAGACAGTTAGGATAGACTAAAAGGTAAAATGAAGATGCGAAAGACGATCAGGGAGACATTCGGTGCTCGACCGACTCGGACAGGGAACAGAAACAGAAAACGCAAGCAAATGACAGCCATAGATGGAGCTGGCCGGAGAAATCGAGCTGCGATGGTCGAACAGGGAGAAAAAGACGGGCTTCTGCGCGGCGATTGGCTGGTTGGGCTCGAAGCCCAAAATCAAAAATCAGCAGAAATGGTGGGGGGAGTGGATGCTGATTGGCCGGGGTGACAGGGATCTGGGTATCTGTGTATGTCCGTATGGTCCTGTATGTAATACTGTACTGATGATACTGTACCGTACATTCATCTACATCCATCCCAGGTACCACACACCCTGGTTGACAGGGTGTGTGGGTTGATGTCCGTAGATGAATAATAATATCAAACACGCCATCTCATAAAGATATATTGAAAGAGTATGGGATAGAATAGACACACAGTTGATGTACTGATTTGTACCCGATTAGTGGGCCCAAGGCGAATCAGACAAGGCAAGAAGTTAGCATGTCTACTAGATACTCCATAGGTAGATGGAAGATGCTCACTGCAGAGTTTTCTTTTTCTTCGGCTATTTGATCATTTTCTCTTGTTAAAAAAAAAAAAAGAAAAAGAAAAAGAAAATCCTTTTTCCCTTTTTCTCTCAATTGTACGACTATCATTCAGTGGATGCTTGATTCCCGCTTGACAGCTCTTCAAGAAAGCTAGACAGTTAACGATGCTACTATCTTCAATGGTCTATCGGATACAATAAAATAAAATAACCAAAACGGAAGACGGATCGATTCTGTCCGCTTTGAACCTAAACAAGAAGCCACAACGGTTTTAATTGACAGCTGAAGGTGCGGTTAAGAAACCTCCGTCTTCCGTTAGTTATTTACTACTTAGTTAGTCAGTAGGGAGTTCCTAAGTTCCTTTCAGCCTGAGTTTCCCCGCTTACTGCGCTGTGCTGCGCCTTTTCGAGGATCCTCGAGGCGGGCAATCGATCGATGGTGCGATTGGTTTCTGGATGGGTAGATCGTATAGTAAGGATGGGATCTGAAGCCTGCCTACCTGCCTCACTCTGTCTCCATCTTACTTACTACTGTATGTACAAGACCACCCTGGGAAAAAAGTGAGCAAGGAAGGGAAAAAAAAAAAAAAAAAAAAGGCAGTCCTCCGTAAGCCGATCTGCACCGTACTTTGTAACACGAAAGTCGCAGCAACAGCCAATCAGCAGCCGTAGGATGATTTCAATTTCGGTTTTTGTTACATGGGCCGGCCCAGGGGCGCAGGGCCCAGGACTGGCTTGGCCAATGGCAGGCGGGGAGGGCAGGCAGAGGAACCGCGCTAGTGCCTTGGAGTCCCCACGGTCCACTGTGGAAGGCCCGCCGCGGTGACCCACGCCGGGCCGGCACCCTAAGCAATGCTCTGATGTACTGTAAATCTGCTAAGTATATGGGAGGGTACACATACTTACTAGTCTGGCTGTCGACTACACTGTAGACCGAGTAGGGAAATGAGTGGAGAGTACCCTACAGAGCAGACCCTAGGCATGCAGACGACGATCGGGCATTATTTGCTCTGACTGGGGATGATGTCGTGGTATGGCTCTGGATACAGTCTAGTCTGCCAATTGCTGCAGCTTGCGATCCATGATTGGCCTGAAGATTCTATCCAGTATCCAGTATCCGGTATCTAGTCGAGGTCTTAGCATCTGTATACCTAGTACAGAGTACTAGTATTATTATTATTCATCTCTCATCTTCCAGACTCTCTTTGCAGCCTTACTGGGGCAGCGATGGATACCGAGTCATCGAGTCCACAGCGGGAAACGTGATCGCTGCTCCAATCGCCCATCCGCCCCGCTTGTTCGGATGACCACGAGGAGACTGTCCACCGTATTGGCGTTACAGGCGAGTATTACCGTCTACAATGACCTAATTTAGCTGTGTTTAACTGTAGACAGTTAGAGCTCGAGTGAAACAGACTCACTCAAACAATAGAAACAAAGACTCAAAACATGGTACCGAGATGGATCGACAGCTTCTCATCCGGCTGTTTGAACCATGGATAGCTAAAACTTCAGAGGCCTAGGGGGAGATGATATCCTGTCGGTCTGTGGTTAGCCCATGAGCCAGCCTGACATCCGCCGGGGCCGCCATAAGATCCTTTTCTGCGACTTTTTTTCTTTTTCCTTTTTCCCTGTTAATTTTTTGTTGATTTTTATTTCTTTTTATTATTATTCATTTTAACTTTCTCATCCACCCCAATCACCCTGTCTGTTGCCGTTTGACTTTGACTTTCCTTCTGGTCTTTTTCTTACAGGCTGGATTTCGAAAAGAAAAGATGTCACTATATGCACATCCTTCCCTATCCAGGATTGTTGGAATTTAGTCAAAAAAGAAAAACGAAAAAGGATTTTTTTTTAAAAAAAAAAAAAGAAAAGAAAAGAAAAGAAAATATTAATCCTACAGGTGGACTCACCTTTGACTGACGCCATTCATCGATTTTTTTCCCTCTTACTCCGTTTTCTCGTTGGCGGATATCTGACCTTCACTACCTTACACTACACTACACGACGCCCCCTTTTTTTTTCTTGCGGCTTTTTTTATTATTTTTATTAATATTATTTTTTATTCCCTCTTTTCCTCTGGCCCGGTTAAGATTAAAATGGAATAGAATGCAAATGCAAAGTTGCCGTGCCTCAATCCTTCAGCTCAATTGTCTGCAAGAACACTTATCCATTGTTTTACTTCATAAACTACAGCATTCCAAGTGGATAAATTACTTCAAGAACAAAAAGTAAGATGCGACACTATTAGCACCCCCGATGCCGTCTTGATAGCCTTGCCGATTATTACCAGCCATACCAGGGTACATACAGTATCAATACAAAAATACATGGACATCGGCATCTGTCAGGTACACTAGTTTACTGCAGATGCGGTGCTTGCTTCTGTCGGGCTTTAATATAAGCGTACTTTGTTGACAGTAGCAGTGAAATGACGATGTGCGCTTTTTTTTTTTTTTTATATCCAGGAAATAAATGCCTGATGAAGATCGAGATGTATCCACATTCCTATTGCCCACCATGGTGTTTTTGTAGGGATGTCGTCAATAGCAATAGTAGTTATCACTAGTTTACACTGTCATGTATGTACTCGGGGCATCTAATCATCTAATCAAGGATTGAAATGGTTATCTGTTTCTAATTGACGATCAAGTTTAAGATGCAGAAGAGCTGAAATACAGTTCAACGGATTTTTTCTTTGTCCTTATCCTTGACGCTTGACTCGACTGTATTCCTTTTTTCATTCTTCAGCAGGGATGAGGGGAAACCTGCAGTTCAGCCAGAAAAAATGATGGATCGCAAGCAAGAAAAAAGAAAGAGAAAAAGAAAAAGAAGGCGAAATAAATAAAAAAAAGAAAGAAAGAAAAGCTCTCACCGATGGATAGGCAGTTAGTACCAGTCTACTATCTACCGATACACAGTAGTATTTACTACTAGTTACTTTCCTACTATGAGCAGATTTTCTTCTTCAGCTGTCGACATATCGTGGAGTCAGACTATCGAATCGCAATCAATTTCATCCATCTATCTTCATCAATTCATATGTATCATAATCTCATTCAGATTCAGCTGTAAGCATCACTGACCACCAAGTGACCAGATCGTAGGCACTTAGCGAGCAGATTATCTTGGGGAGATCGGCACCATCTCCACTCGCTCTATTAATGACTCATGAATACCCCGTAACATACTACTTGTACTACTCCATAGAACTTGTCTCTAATGAACCATGGATGATGAAATGAAAAAAAAAGGCCAGAGCTATGTAAGCAAGAGGAGTACTTCCTATTCCAGTGTAGTTGGGGCTGTCAATGTCAGATTTACAGTTACAACTTACAGTCTTTTAGCTGGTAGGGATGGGATTGGATTTCCGCGCAGACCGCTTCTTATTTTTTTCTTTTTTTATTTGGCTCTAAATGGAAAATTCTTGTTTTGCATGCATTATCAGAGCATGTCGTCGATTGTCATCGATTGGCTTTCCATTCTATTTTATTTTATTTAATTTTTCCTCGTTTTTCTTTTTTACTTTTTATTAGGCTTTAAGACCACGGGAGGAAAAAGTAAATATGTATAGCACGTAGTAGAAAGGTTCATAGGCAACCAGCAAAAAGAAAGTTAGAAAATCCTTCAACTATCGATTTATGCATCTTTATACTTGTATCTACTATCTACTTACTATCTGCCTACTTACTATGTGTCATACTACCAGATAGAAGAATAGCCGCTGAGCTGAAACCCCTCCTGCAGGATATCCACTCTCGACCAATCACAGCAATCAATGTTAGATACCTGACTTAGTCCTTACTAAGTAAGCCCTCCTGCCCCTGACCCTGTCGATGCAGTTCAAGGGTGATTTTGATTTATTGCTTATAAAGAATTACACAAGATCCTCTGGGTTATAGTACCTACCTACCTAGGTCCCATCCGAAGCTTGAATGGATACTTCATTTCTGTACTACTCAAACATTATGCAGAATTAATTATATTACTCTCGGGACACTTATTAGTGTATACACAGTGGCCGGCCAGAATAAAAGATATAGGCAACGCATGTAATCCTGTCTACAAGCCAGTCAGCCTGTCTATCATCTGTCTAGACCCGATCTAGAACGTCTCGCTCGTCCTCTGGTTGGGGAATCTGCCGTGATCGAGTCCAGTCGATCTTCGGCCTTGCTCGCTTTTCGCTCTCTTGTCTTATGAAAATCAGATGCAATGATTCGAACTTTTTTTTCTTTTTGTTACTCGTTGAAAAATAAACCCTTTTTGCGCTCCTATATCGGAACTCCTTCCCACCTGACTGCTTTCTCCAACTCCAAGGGAATAAGTAAAAGGAAAAGAAAAAGAAAATCCCTGTCCACACTTCTTCCTTTCTTCCCCCCTGAAAGAACTGCATTTCGATGGAATATCATCATATCACAATAGCATGTCCATATGCTACCCCATGATTCAGCCATCTATATCCTAGCGAGCAAATCCAGGCCCGCTAGAGAGCTTGCAGCCCGTGCGCATCCCACCCCCTCTTCAATTTTTTACGCGGCATCTCGCGAAGATCTGTCGCACAAGACCAAGAGCCGAGCCTGTTGAACATTTTGTTTGACATTTTTGACAGCATACCCAACAAAGGCATCATCGACACTGACCACCCTCCCTCATGAGCGTGATTCGCCACGGCGCTTTCTTCGCGACGCACGCGGGCGTCAATTTTTAGGATCATCCGAACTCCCTTATCGCTTAATAATCGACACTGTTTTCCTGTCAGCTACCCGAGCCTCTCTCTCGTTGATCTAAACCGGATCCACCTACCGATATCCTCGTCTGCGAGCTCATGCGAAAGTCCAACTCGCTGGGGCTGGTGCTTGACGGACCGGCCATACACAATGGCGGTCTTGAACTGATCCTTGATGCTTCTGTGGATCGAATTACACTAATTGCGCCGTTAGCATTGGATCGTCACTCATGTGGTCGGTTCGCAAGGGGCGCCGTACAAAGTCCTCCACTGTGCATGCATAGGATCTGAGCACAACAGGGGCGGTATAATCAGGAGCCCGGCCCTTGGGCTTGGTGTAGACTCTTCGGAGGTTGAGCTTCTCCCACATAGTCTCCAACAGCTCATCAACGTTCCAGCCGTGCTCGGAACTGATAGGGACGGCGTTGGGTATACGGTAGATCAGGTCCAGCTCTTCGATCGAAATGGAGTCAATCTTGTTCAGGGCGTAGACGACCGGGATGTAGCTTCGGCTCTTGGCTTCGAGGACGTCGATCAGGTCATCAATGGTAGCATCGCACCGAATGGAGATATCCGCAGAGTTGATCTTGTATTCGTTCATGACAGCCTTGATTTCCTGCCAAGTAGAAGAAACACGAGTCAGTAATAGATCTTCAATCACATGCAGACGATTACCCACATCGTGGTCGATATGTGTCAAGGGCACGGTGTTGGTGATGGCAAGACCACCCTTGTCCTTCTTCTTGAAGACAATGTTGGGAGGCTGCTTGTTGATTCTGATTCCGAATCCCTCCAATTCATTCTCGATAACCTTCTTGTCGACCAAGGGCTTGTTGACATCGAGAACAATGAAAATCAGATTGCAAGTCTTGGACACGGCAATAACCTGTCGTCCACGACCCTTACCATCCTTGGCACCTTGAATAATACCAGGAAGATCAAGAATCTGGATCTTAGCACCGTTGTACATAACCTGTCCGGGAACGGTCGTCAAGGTTGTGAACTCGTAGGCCGCGGCTTCTGAATGTTGGCCTGTGAGCCTACTCATCAGAGTACTTTTGCCGACGGAGGGGAAGCCAATGAATCCACTATTCCTAGTCAATAACCACGTCTTTCTCTATTGGGGACTCAGGAACATACACACTAGCAACACCGGTACGGGCAACATCGAAACCGGCTAGAGATCCTCCATGTCAGTCGATGAAGATATTTCAACACGCGGGCATCAACTCACCACCACCGCCGCCACCACCACCACCGGTTGGTGTCAACAGTTCTCTCTTTAGCTTTGCAAGCTTAGCCTTCAATTGTCCTATACTCAAAGTCAGCCCTCATCACACGTCTAAAATGTCTCGTTAGCGCATACCCAAGTGAAATGACGTATTTTTATTTTTTTGAGTCCGAGCCATCTGCAGGATTTTGATCAGTTTCCCAGATCCAACAATCCCATCGCATATAACACGAAACGAACCTCGTCCTCGATTTGCTTGATCTAAACATAGACACAACATGGTTAGCGAAATCCATCCCTCATCTGGTCACCACGGATCATGGCGAACTGCTTCAAAGATTTGCGGCGGGGCAACCAACCTTTTCAATAGTGGTCGACATCTTGACGGTTAATACGAGGAAACCCCTCTCGTAGCAGCTATAACAAGTATGACAATTGATAAACGCTGGCTGGTCGCCTGTCCCTGGAGGCTAGGTTGGTTGAAAAATTAGGGTCAAGTGAGAAATTCGAACCAGTACGTCAGTCGCAGAATTGGCCTGCGGAGAACAATATCTTCTGCTGTTGTGGCCGCCACTTCATTCGCCCGTTAGTCAGGCGGAGAGCGGCCATGGCGGGGCGGCTGCCTGAGGCCGCAACAAGGCCGTACCGCTTATCGTCGGTTGGTGGCGAGGGGAAGGTTACGCTGGTGAGATCATGCGAATGGACAGGTATGCAGGAGAACATCGAGAGCAGGTGAATGAATAGAGACAATGTCGACATGCTCTGTGAAACAAACAATTGTGGCATTCTCGAAACCTGGCTGATTTATTTACAGCTCATCTTCCTGCTGGTTGATATCATCCCGACTTTCTTTCCCGATAAGAACTTCAAGTCGCTTCCTTCACCGTCTATCGATAACTCTCTCTTCCACCCCCTGATTAACCCATCCACCCCAGAACAGTCAAAGATCACCCCCAACAATGCCGTATCTCAAGAACGGATCCTCCTCTCCTTCCGACTCGGAGCCTCCTTCTCCTAGTGATGCTTTCCAAAAGCTTGTCCTAGACCTCAGCGCCGCCCTGGGTCCGAGCTCCGGTCTCGACTCCGCCGATGTCGACCCCAATGACATCCAACGGCTGATGGAGAAGTACATATCCAACTCGGATGAGTGGTCTCAATTTGCCCTGGGTGATCCCAGTCGGACGTACACACGGAACCTCATCGATGAAGGCAATGGGAAGAGCAATCTGGTGAGTTGGCATGATCGAACCATGGTCCCTCTGTTCCTGGCCACAGAGTTACAAGCCATGCACTTCTCTACCTTGGATAACAAAGTCACTTTCATGCTAACTTGTTCTCATCGATAGCTTATCTTAGTCTGGAGCCCTGGTAAAGGAAGTGCCATCCATGACCACGCCAATGCACACTGTGTCATGAAGGTAATGATCCCCCTCTAGCGTCTATGCTTTGACGAACACGCTAATTCCCGGCCGTTTTCAATAGATCCTCAAAGGGTCTCTCCAAGAAACCCTCTACACATGGCCCGATAAAGACAAGGTGGAACATGGCCAAGTGTCGCCGCCAGAAATCACCAAACAGACCATATACGGCGAGAACGAAGTCACCTACATGTCCGATAAGGTATATACCATAATCAACCATATCCTCGATAAAAGCTAACATTCGACAGCTTGGTCTCCATAAGATATCCAACCCCGACCCTAAGAACTTTGCCATTTCACTGCATCGTACGTACATAAACCCCTTTCACTATCACCCATACTGATGATAACAGTCTATACGCCACCAAACGCTGCCACATTCGGTTTCAACGTCTTTGACGAAAAGACTGGCAAATCAAACCATATCAAGCAGAGCAACTTTTACTCGGACCGAGGACACCGGTGCTAAGCAGGCCTATCACCGCATCCTAAGCCCTTCGCTATTCCCTCCATGACACTCTCCATTCCTCCATTTCGGTATTATTATTATCACTATCACTTTGTTTAATGTTTTATTTTTGAAGCCACGCACAGGGTAAGCAATTCTTTGGTTACCACTATACCCTGTTTGACTTTTTGTTATGTATATATTTTTCGGTTATTATCAAACTACTAGATAGAACTCTATGCATATGCATTAATGAGTAAATGAGATCAATGAGATTGCATGTGTTCACCATCAGAACTGCCTTCTGGCAAGTAGATCTAGATAATCTAGAAGTTAATTACCTAAAAAAACATATGAGAATGGGTCTCTAGAGGATTCGAGAACCGAAAATAAAAAAGGGTCAACAATCGAACGAAGAGATTCCGCTTTCAACAACCAAACAGAAACATTCGCTCATCAATGCACGGCTGAATCTATGAGGTAGATAATATACATCTCATGAAAATCAATCGGAGGATAAATGCTAAACCGCAAGAAAACACATATTGACACCAAAAAAATGGACACAGCAGGTATTGAATAGTGGGCTCTGGCACCAAAACGTATCAGTCATCAAAAAAGAAGAAAAAAGAAGGAAAAAAAAAAAAAAAAAAGCAGCAGAAACTTGAGTATTATTATTTTGGGTTTGTCCAGATCCAGTACCGGTCAGAATAGTGATGTTCTCCTAATGATTTAGTCTGGGTTGTCCAAGATTTCGGACTGCCGCCGTTGAAGTTCTTCGAGGCGTGCCAACGGATTCTGTGAATTTCCAGTATAAGTATGATGCTCGCAGCAGGTGCAGAAACACATCAACCGTGATACCCACCCAGTCCTCTTGGTCTGGTACTCCTCTCGCGGCGGGTAGTTCTGTCGACTCCTCTCCCTGGTCCCAGAAGGTCGATCTCCTGATCGGTGCCGGTGTGACTGGGAGGCTGGGACGGTCCACCTCACTTGGGAAATCAGTGATTCTGTGGCCGGATGTGTCGTAGCTGAATGTTCCTTGAATTGGTGCGCCTCCTGGGGATCCAGATAGTACTTGAGTTTTGGCTCTCCGGGGTTGCTGGATGGACTGGATATACCGCTGAATCTCTGGGACTTCATCCCAGGCGTTGGACTTGGTATAATTCTCCCATGACTCCGTCGGTGCTTGTTCCTCGGATGCCAATGATGTCCAAGATCCTACGGATGGTCCTGTATCATCCCTTGTGGATGGTGGTGAGTATGGCCTAGTGGTAGTTGAAACAGAGCTCTGTTCGTCATCCGGGAAAACGCGAGTTGGCTTTGGTGCAATGCCCTCCCAAGGAAACACCGCGGCGATTTTCTTCGGCTCCGGCTTTGTGGCGGGCACCTGGTAATACATATTTTTGGGGGCCTCTGGGTAAGATGCAGGGGGTTGAAAAAGTTGTGTATCTTCTGACATGGTGTAGGTATGTGACTGCAGCGCGATTCCCTCGGGCTTCGAATTAAGTGGTGGAGGTTCCCTGTGGCACGTCAGTAAGAAAGCAATAGTAAACAACGCATATAACCTACCGAGATGCATCCCAATCCATGGTGGGCGGCTCAAAGACTGGTGGCCCAGGCTCTGGGGGGGTTTGGAAAAGAAGAGGATTCTTGGGACTGCTCAACGACACCAGACGTAGACACAGGCTGTGCTGGGTGTTGCTGAGTTTGGAATCCAAGATCGACCGGATGGGATGGGTTCTGTGATATACTAGGCTCTGGTCCCCATATAGGCTGTTCCGCTTGAGTAACTGGTGGATGTGGAGTTGGTTGTATGTAGGTTGTGACATGTTCTTCTCCGCGGACATACTGCGGTACGGCGCTCAAAACCGGAGCTTTATTTCTCTCATCTGAATGAGGTTCGTGGTGATATGTTTGCACGTGTTCCATGTGTACGGCCACAGGGCTGGACGGTGCATCTGTGACCTGACTATCATGCTTGTAATTGTTTTTCGTGAAGCTGGTATGCTCTATGTCCTGAGCTGGCGGTGACCCCGATAGTTGCTCCAATATTTGCTCCGGCTGTGACTCTGAATATGGTTCTGAGCGTGGCTCATAGGAAACATCGACAGCTCCTTCTGAGACCCCCACTTTCCTTTCTGTGGCATCCGCAGTTCTCTCAGGTACATACACAGGCCTTTCTGGGGTATGAAACCTTGCTTCTGAGGGAGGTTGAGATAGTTTGGTTTGCTGTACCGCAGTATTTTCTGTTTCGTGAACTCGGACATCGACCGGCAGGGGAAGAGACTCGTAGGTAGGTTGTTGTGCAGGTACCTGGAAAACAATGAGCTTAGAGAAAGACGGTTCACAAGACACTCGACTCACACTCGGGGAAGGACGGTAGTGCTTATCATACACAGCCCACCATCTCCCCAGTAATTGATTGTACGGTGATTCGACAGGAGCCACTTGCCTTGGCATACTCCAAGGCTTTTGAGCACCAATGAAATGAATCAAGCTGATTGTGCTTTGGAAATGCTTATAGGCCGGGACATACTGATAATTTGCACTAGGGGTGCAATTATACGTAAAGCTTAACCTATGCCAATCCCGAAAGTGCATGTTCAGCAACCCCTGGTCGGCCCCGTCGAAACTGATTCCCCTCTCAGCAAACGCTCTAAGAGCATAATAATCCTGCAGATTGGGGCGAAGAACCATCAACCCGCTGTTGAAGCAATCCGGCCAGCCGACATCCGGAGCAGCAGCAAAATCCACATCCAAGGACAAGAGCTCATCTGGAGCCCGAAGAGCTACAACATCACAGTCAATGTACACTATACGCTTGAATTGTGTTTGGCGCCAGAGTTCGATCTTTGTAAATGCGGCGATTAAATCCGGGCGCTCCATGAGCCAAAGATTTGCCGGACTGCCATTCGTCATCGGGTCGACAGGTATGAGCTCATCGTAAACAGTCTAGAGTTGTCAGTAAAGCAAAAAAGACCAATAAAAGAGCAAGAAATCGAAATCAAATACCTGAAGCTCATTCACTGTCGCAGGCCGCAATGTATCGGGCGTAAAGAGGACGACGAGCTTCGCACTCGATCCATTGTCGCGCAACGAATGGGCAAGGACCATAGCACCTATATAGAGAGCAAGAAAGAATCACAAGATCAGAGAAAGGAACAAATCCCAACGCTCAAACAGGATGCCAATTGTTTACCAGGGAGGTAATTATCGCTCAACAAAAGCTGTAGAAAACAAACTCATAATTTAGCATTTGCAGATAACATCAGCTAGAGGGGTTGCGACATACAGTGCAATAAACCGCATCTCCTTCGAGAGCCATTACGGCGGCAATTGAGTTCCTTCTTGAGAAAGAAAGGTGGAAGGAATAGATAGCAGAGGATTGAACACCTCGCCACACCTGACCAGCTCGAAAATTGGAGAGAGGGAGAGAGAGAAAGCGAGAGAAGGAAGAGAAAAAAAAAAAAAAAGGGGGAATAGAAAGCAAACAGAATAGCTAGCTAGGGGGAGGAATTGGTCTCAGATGAGTGACGTTTGGAAACCTAGCCCCGCCCGCCAATATCAACAAAGTCGAAAAGAACCAAGTCGAAGGGACGGGGATGAGAGCTTTCACAGGAGCTGCATCTCGTCAGGTGGTTGCGCGATGTTACGAGGGATCCGTCCGATGAATTGAATGTCACTCAGAAAGCGGAGCGGATAGAGAGGGATGAAGTGGTGTTCAGGATGTTCAGGATGGGATTGAATGGGAAGAGAATCGAACGAGTCCCAGAATTGTCGAGGGCAGGATAAAAAGAAAAAAATGTCTCAGATTGAATTTGGAGAATGGAGAAGAAGCAAAAGGACAAAAGACCGAATTGAGGGGAAGAAGAATCCCGGATGAGGAGAGCTCTCCAGGCGGAGGCGACCAGGGGAAAACACGGCCAGCTGCAGAGAGCCGTTTGCCCCGCGCCACCAGCAGTTGGTGATAGGCTGTCAGCAGCGCTTGGATCCCTTGTGGGAGATGAGGATGGAAGAAAGATTAAGACAGGCAGAATTAGGGGGAAGATTTCAGCGAGGGATGGAATAACAATGACTATGAGGTGAGATTGGATGGTTCTTGTTCTGCTGATCTAGGCCTTGCAGGAAGAAACAATGCATATGTCTTGCAGCGTACCTTATCTGATGCCAACAAGCAAAGCACGAGATAGATAAATTCAACAACTAGGCAAGTCAGGGGCCTGTCTTTATTACATCAATATGATATTATCTTTCCTCCGGAAACTCGATCCGAAGCACATATTTAAAGTACACATTGGTAAACGAAAAACATACATAGTATGAAAGCAGAGAAGCTCAGCTTCTCATAACCACCAATTCACATTGATCAACCGAACAAGATCACTTTCGAACTGTCACCACGGCGCCAGGATAGCTTGCCTCAATGACAGCGCCAATGTCTTCCTTTTCACCCTTAGCAGCCCACTCCGCAGCCTTCTCCAAAGCCATGCGACTCTCCTCCTCCAGCGGGGTGAAATGACGAGCTCTAGGAAGCACAACAACCTGGCTCTTCTGAACAAGGTAATCAGAGATACCATCCAGACACAACTGCTGCTCGAGCGCAATATCCTTCTTGCCCCAGATGATGGTCGAGTAAGCTTTAAGAACGCCTTTCGGTCCATCATCAAAGACACCCGCTCCGCTGCTGGTCCGTCGGATCTCCTTTCCTTGTGAAATACTGTGGAGAGCGGTAATGGTTTCGACGGACTTGTTCCAGCGAGCAACAGCTGTGCCGTCCCGGTAGTAGCTTGCCATGTGCTCGTAGTTGGCGTGGACACGTTCATTCTTCAATGACGCTGGGTACTCTTCACCATCGGCAGTTTTCGTCTTGCACTCCTCTACAGATGGGCCCAATGTGCTAGCCAAACATTCTGCAGCATCGAGGTCTGTGAATTTATTGTCTCCATAGGACCGCCTGTGAACCATTTTCAAGAAGGAATAGTTGCCTCCAACACCAAAGTATCGAACAAAAACCATGGGCAGCTTCATCGCGAAGATATAGCCCGAGAGGTTCACTTGACGGAAAACAGGCTTCAGAGTATTAAAAGCCTTGAGCAGCGTCGAGCGCGAACGGGCCGGAGAAAACACGGAGGTTTTGAACATTTTGACTGAAGAGGACACAAGTCGACGAACATTGGAAGCAACCAGGGGAACCTATGGCTCAAGTTAGCATATAAAACAAAAAATTAATTTACCACCACCTCATAATACATACCAATGGACCATTGCTCAAGATGAACCTATCCGCAAGCTCAGGTGCTTCAGCCGCGAGTCGCATCGACAGAACACATCCCCAATCATGCGCAACAATGACCGTCTTGGGTCTTTCACCAGCCTCATCATCGATCCCATATCTTGCCCTCACGGAAATGATAAATTCCGTCAAATTCTCCAACACACTGGTCGCCGAGTATTTCTTCAAACTATCAGTACCCCCGTAGCCAGGAAGATCCACAGCAACCACCGTGGCTGTACTCTGAAGGGACTTTGAGCTAACGATGTAGCGCCATATAGCCCAGCTATCCGGGAAGCCATGGATGAAGATCACGAGAGGCTTTTTCGCATCAGAGGCGGTCGAAGTACCGGCATCGTTGCAGAGGTAGTGGAATTTAAATCCGTTGCGCAAAGTCAGGAAGCGATGGGAAAGACCGCACCATTCTCGCGAGAGATCCCAAAAGCGATTACGGGCTGGTTGTTATGAAAAAGAAAGCAAGATAGTCAGTAATCAATTGTCTTGGGATAAATGCATGTGATGCTTCGTTACACCGAGTACATACCAAGCTGCAGCTCCAGGGTCTCCTTTTCAGTCGACTTCCTAAAAAAGTACCCATGCCTCACAGCAAGCGCGCCATACAGCACCAGGGTAAAAAGTCCATACGCAAAGCACACGGCAGACACAACGCTGGTGATCAAAGGGTTCGCCATCTTGTGAAAGAGCCCCGCCGCTTTCAGTCAACGAGATGACGTTATCAGTGGTCAAACTCGGGTCTGCGTATTCTTGGAGGGAAGTTGAGAAATCTGCATCAGAGGGATATTGAAAGTGTCAGGGACCAGCCTCTGAGCTCAGGACAGAAGCTGTCTGGTCTCTTTGTAAGAGCTAGTGGGTGGATATCAGCAACTGGGCTGCCGAGGTTCCGCGTTTGGATCTAAATTAGGGCCATCCATGAGCTCATGACCGTTGTTTTTTATAACATAACAGAAACCAGGGCAATTAAGATTAAAAAATATGGCATGCCAAGGGTACTATTGTTGTTCTTTATTCATCAGGTTACTCTTGAGATTCAAGGACTATAGCTTTGGTGAACTGGATGATCATCATCGCAGCTATTGCTACCCTATGGAGCTGGGCTACCTACTTTGTAGTACTAGTACTCCAATAACGGAATTGAACATGTACAATGCATTCAATTATTAACTAGATGTGAGATGTCAAAGAGTTCAGAAGTTGGACGGTTTTATAATGTAATACTTGATAGAGTGACGAGAAGAAAAATTATTTTTTCAAATGCAGCCAGATAAGTAGACTAAATTTGTGCTAGTATAAGGGTATCAACACAGAGCAGGAAGAGCGCAGATATAAAAACAATATCCCAGTAAGAAACGAGCTGGCCATGATTTCGTTGGGCCGTGTAACACCGAAAGCAAAGCTGTAGAGAGTCATGGAGGTATATATACAGAGAAGAAAAAGCGAACATGGTTCATGACACAATAAAATGCAGATCAAAGAAAGAAACCCAGCTTATCTCGGTTGTCATCCACTAATCGTCCATACCTATAATAATCAGCGTTAACGGATTGTAGAGGCTGTGCTAGGCAAAGAGTATGCTTACTCTAATAGTAATCGGAAAAACCAAACCTCGAGATCATCGTTTCGTAAAACTTTCTGGGCCCAATCCTGGCCTTGTTGAGCCAGCCGGGGAGCTGCGGTTTTGCCTTCTTCTTCAAAAGCAAAGTATCGCATGTTCTCCACGTACTCATCACCTCTCAGACTCAAGGGGATGTAATGAACCCAAGGCCTAAGCCATTCATCGTGCCACTCGCGGAAGATGGCGATCTTGGCCACCAAACTGTTGCTGAGCAAAAAGGCATAAAATCGACCACTGAAAGCATTTCCATCAATGTCGACCAGGTATTTGTAGGCCCAGGCGTCTTGTTGGCCTGCAGCTTTAACCACGTCAAAGTACTCTTGCTGAGCGCGGCAATCGTCGGGGTCGCATTGTCCAATAAATGTGAATTTGACATCGAATAGGTCACGGTAATCATTGCGACTGACATCACTTGACGCCCAGAGGTTTTCGCTATTCTTGGAAAGGACCTTTGCGGTGTCAAGGGCATTGGCATTGTTCACGAAATGCTGTCGATGCTGTCTTCGCCACCCACCAGCTCGTGAGAATCCTCCAGTTGTTGAGCCTCTCCAGTACATCTTATCTGCTTTCTCATTCCACTCAAAGTCCTTCTTTTTCTCGTAGGGAACCTTATCCGCCCAATACCAGGGGCTAGGGTAAAGAATATCCTGGAAGCTGGAGATTTTGCTCTGAGAGAACACCGGGAAAAGGTCGTGGACGATATCGAAGGCATTGGGACGGTCGAAAAATCCGTAGGTATATCTAAGAGAAGGAGTGTTGCAAATATCGGAGGCGGCAGTTGTGTTGTAGATGAAACCCAGTCCACCGTACGCATAGGCATGGAGATCATCTGTCACATTCTCGTCAAGAGATCGGGCGGGGCTATCCACGGGACACGAGATTCGAGAATTGGTCCAGGTAGGCTGATGCGCGAAGCGATTGAAGCGAGTCGTACGCACTTCCTCAATGCGGTCACCCTTGTTCAAATCCGACGGCCGAGCTGACCACGCGTTGGAAGGGGATGGGTTGTTGAAGGAAGCCGGGATCGCGTGGTTCTTGGCGATAGAGACCAGCCTCTCCAAATCCTCACTCGGCACAACAACTCGGGGCTCATCGTGAGTGTTGAAAACCAAATCCATATCCGGCAGATGCTGCACAAACTTCTTCATCATGCCCGCTGTAGCCTCTCGCTGCCACTTTCGTCCATCACCGCCCCCATCGGTCAGGGAGACCTTGCCGTCCCGTATGAGAACTCCAAGCACAGCATTATCGAATCCAAGGGTTTCACGAGCGCGATCTCGAATTGTACCGGGCGGCAGAGCCCAGAATGGCAAGAGGGAATGGTAGATTGTGTCGTATTCGTCGATCATCTGAACCCCCTGTCTTGGGCAAACTCGAACCACTTATCGAAATGCGGCGGAGGGTGCATGTTATAACGGCGGCGATATTCGTTCACAGCCTCGGCAAGGGTCTTGGATTGCTGTGACCGCACATGGCTGTGGTGCTGTTCCGCATTCTGGATGAGCTTAGCGATAGGGTGCGTCTTCTCAGGGAGGTAGGTTCCCAAGTGACTTTGCGGGCGTTCGATGGGTTTCGGAGGAGGGTGAATGTCGAGAGGGTCATCAACAGGAGAAGATTTCGAAGAGCCTCTGAGTAGGGCGATGGAAAAACATGCGAGAATGGCAACCCCTAATAAAGTCACAAGCCGTTGGAGTCGCATCCTGCGATCAGGTGTATACATGAGTAACGAGTGGAAGCATAGAAGCGAAACGAATGCGTATCAGAATTAGTTCATGAATTCATGAATCAAAGGAGGAAGAAATCGCAACTTCTCAAAGGTTGGAAGATGTAATTGAAGCCACCTGGATAGAAGAGGGGAGGACAAGAGAGGGGGGAAGAGGGAAAAACAAGAAACCCAAAAGTCGCCCTTTTGCGCTCTCCGCAGGGCTGTCGACGAGGCTGGCCCGCAAGCGATATGCCGCCAAGACGGTCTCCATTGCCACACCTGAACATGGACGAAGCCAGCATTGTCCGGATATTATCGAGGATATTAATAGTTAAGTCCTATTACGAGATGGCTATTGAATATATACAGGTGGTGTATGGAATACGGAATATATGGCAAATTGGCAATGTTGACCCCAAGTCCTGTCTCTTCGCCCTCTTGGAGATCTGTTCTTTTATTAGTAGCAACCTTGAATGCCACTATCTAACCCCAGCTATCCCACTATCGCATCACCACCCAGCACCATGCAGCATTAACCACGAAACTCCCCAAGGTCTGCATTACAAAGCTCTGGGCTTGAACAACATGGCAATATGCTGCCAGGCACAATGCACCCACCAACACCACATGAACGACATAAAATACCTGCCTTCTGGTCTTGATTGAGCTGGTTGCCCACACCTGCAGGCCACGCCTTGGTCCCGCTGGACGCGTCAAAAGCAACAGGGAGATTGCTGTGATAATTCCGCCAATGCCCCACTGGACATCGGGATCCTGGACGCGTTTGGCCAGCAAAGAGCTAAAATCCGGATGGCTGGACTGAATAAAAAACCCTGCATACAGCACAGCATGTCCCAGGAGCAACGGGGACAAAACCATCCGGCCAAAAAGGCGATGATACGCGCTCAACGTAGGCTGTGGGATTGATGTCACAGCCGATGCAATCGAGGGTGAAATCGGTCTTGAGGTGGAGATATATGAGGCCGGAGACATGAGTACTTGGAAGGGCAGCTGTGAAAGGGCCACGTGGCCCAGCGCTTTTGTGAGATGCAGATAATCTGTCCAAGGTAGTTTTAGCTGGGTATTCTCCGAATGGTACGCGAGCCTTCTGGATCCAAGGAATTATATTTGATGGTCTGGATAGCTGTCGGACATCCAAACATATCATATGCCAATTCAACCCAGATAATCAAGCCAGGGAATGATATCAGTTCACATACCATCACCAGTATTCCAGATGGAAAGACTCATCAACCAGCCCAGCCAGACAAAGCAAACAAGATATTGTTTGCGAGTCTCGGTCCATCCTGGAAAAGGCGGCGAATCCCACCATCCTTGTCTAAATTGAGTTCGTCCTTTATGATCTATTTTCCGCAGATAGCTTCGATAGAATCGAATAGCAATAATAGCAACAATCAAGGAGCATTGTGCATAATATCCGCGAATGTCCAGAAGTTCACGACGGCGTTCCTTTTCGGCTGTTGAAACCAAGACGAAGTGCCAGGGCCATGGAGATGACATGAAGGTAATCCGAAGAATGATATCCAGGGCGAATGTATGGAGGGAACAAATATATATTTACAACGGATAGAATGTCAATATATATATCTTGAGAGTCTTGACGATGATCTCGAAATAATTGTCCACTGGGAAAGAAGCACTTTCTAATAGACAAGTCACATGACAGAGTAAGGCCGAGTGTATTCTAATGACAATACAGATCAAGTGACGGAGAATAAAAATTTATCACTGCTTAATATTGAATTCAGAAACCCACTATATTCCATTTGCAGACTAGTTGCTCACTATAAAGGCTCACATTGATCTACGGAGTATGTATTGTAATCAATGACAGAACACTCTTTCCATCTTTCCATCTTCATCATCATCTCTACGGAATATTCCCTGGGAGATGCAGTAAATATAGAATGAAAAGCTCTCTATTCCTGAAAGGGCCTTCATAAGTTCAACATGTCAGACTACCCCGATGCTTCATCTCCTTAATGAGAACAACAAACACTATCACACGAGCGTCCTACGGGGTTGCTGCAATCAGCATCTTTTTGAAGCCCATCTATTTAAGGCAAAATATCTAATACATAGAGATATCATCTTTTGAGCTCTCTCAGGGGTAGCCAAAATAGTGATGTATGTGGCTCGGGTATTGGGGTTGCTTGAGGAACCAAAAGAAGACAGGCCTTACTAGGGAAATGGCTGAAGAGCACTGGAAATATCCAAGTGGCCTCCATTTGTCTACACGGACATGGTGCCTATCTACCTAGGAATATTGGACCCTTGTTCTTCGTTCAGGGGAAAGGGCTGTTCTACAGGGGTGCACTGCATTACAGTATATATATAGCAACATGTGGCTGGTGCGATTCGATCAGGATATTGGAGGTGTACTATATTAGATGAGCTCATGAAGGTAGTAATCAATGACCCTGCTTATGAGTTAGAAGGCGATCTTATACCAGTATCCCAGGTGTTACCCAAAAAATTCTACGTTACCTGTTTTACCAACAAAGACAATGAATAGAAGATCGAAAGGCTATCTACCAAATTCCTAGTCTGCACGAGACGTGGTTCTTCCATATATCAATCACATAGCTCTGCATTATGTCCAAGTTATATAGTGCAAGGTCCAGTCATTCATTGTTTTCAGAATTACTTAATGCAGATCAAAACTCTACAATCAAAACGCCACGAAGCACTTCATCTGATCAGATGCTGACTATTTCTTGAAACTGGCATAACAAGCTGCCCTCCAGATTTCATGAGAGTCGTATTTTCACTCGCCACCCACATCCCAAAAGCCTTCTTTCTACATGTGCATGGGGTATAAGGTGCAGGCATACATTGGCCAGTCCTGATCAGTAGCTTATGGGGAGGTCTGCATAGTCTCATCGTTGCCACCTGCAGCTGTCGTAGCAAAGTATCGAACATCCACATCATCATCGTCCTGAAGCTTTTCCAAACTGGGCAAGACCCGTTTTTGGATGACTTCCTGGCTTCGTGGAGCCTGTTCGACCTTACCGGCCTTTTCTGCGTCTGCGATAGTCCCCTCGGCTGGCAGGCGTTTCAATGTGTCTATCAGCACTGCATAGGATTTGGCGACATTGAAACGGATATTCGGGATCTCATCCGTCACAAGTCTATCCAAGATAGGGATAATCGAATTTTCAATGATTTCCAAAGAGACGACAGGAGTGAGTGTCTAAAGCTGGTTAGCAAGCGATCATTGCGTTATAAAAAATATACTCACAGAAATAGCAAAGCATGTTGTCATTCTGTAGAGGTAGTTGGGATGCTGGCCCATCGCCATGACCTTGGGGATAATAGAGCCCTTGGCCCAATCCACACCGAAGACCTCGGTGAGCTTCTTTAGGTTTTCAGTGGCAGCTTCTCGGATGGAGAAAACAGTGTCACCAAGCCAGCCCATGCAGAGATCACTCAATTGCTCATCGAAAAACTTAACGCCCAATTGGCTGGCAAGGAGAGGAATATATTCGATGATGGCGAGGCGAACCCGCCATTGCTTGTCTTCGGCTAGCTGAACGATTGCTGGAAGTAGCGATTGGGAAAGAAGCTCAATTCCAATAACTAGGAACGTCAGACAAGACAAGAATGCTCGATGGTGTATTGCTCTTCTTACCCTTGTTAACCAGCTCCAACTTTGAGATAATATGCAGGCGCACATCGGGGAACTCGTCTTTGAGCATCTGAAGGAACATTGGAAGGAGGTGAGAGATAGTCCTATAAATATGGTAAGTGGTCTGTAGTCAACTTTTCACACGAGATGATTCACTGACTCTTCCTTTCCGAGAATCGGGGCAAGGCCGCTGATCTGGGTACCCAGAGCTGCGCGAACATGCTGAGATGGGTCTGAAACAAGGTCTTCCACGCTAGTCATAATCTCATTAAGCAAAGTTTCGCGGTCGATCAAATGGCAGAAGCCTAATTCCAAATTAGTCAAGATCCAAAGTTGAAGTGGCGGAGAAGGTAAGTACCCGGAATTTGACCAGAAATCGCAGTACGGACTTCAGCTTCCGTATCTTTCAGGAGCTTAACAAATGAGGGAACCATGTCACGAGTGACAACTTCTTCGTGCACAGCCTTGGCGATCTATTACGATGGTTAGAGCGATCGAACCTTCCTGGCTGACAAAATGGCGGGCAATACCTTTTCATATCTGTCGGCAACCATATATCTAACTCTCCAGCTCTTATCCTCGAAGAGATTCCGTAAAGATGTCAACAAAACACCGTGGCTGGGTTGTTGTTCCTTGGGGATTTCCTCAGCGATGGCAATGAGAATATCCACTGTGAGCAGGCGCACACTGTCTTGGTCATCGCTCGCAAGGTATTGGAACAAGGGTATCATTTCCTCAATAACAACTGGCGTATTCATTTCCTTCACAAATTTCGCGAGATTGTTTGCCGCCTGTCTTCTCACCATCGGCGTCTCGTCGTGTACCAATCCTCCGAAATATTGTCTGAGGCTTTGCTGCATTGGCTGGGGCGCTTTCTTGTATGGGACACTGTAGAGGCCAGTTGCGGAGACCTTTGAGGTGAACCAGTCCGCTTTCGACAAGCGTAGGACCATGGGGACGTAGTGCTCTTCAATTTGCTTTTCGGATAACTGTTCACCGATCTTGTTGAGGGATTCGACGGCCTATCGCACTGTCATCAGAATATACAACTCCAACGGCTGGCGAGGATCCTACCTTCTCCCGGACCAAAGGCTCTTCAATGGCTGCCAAATTCTCGAGGGGAGAGAGGAGCACATGTCCATACTCTGGACCACCAACGTATTCTGTAAAGTTCCCCAACTCTTCGCTTAGTGCAGTCAAGACTTCATCTTCGTCTTCAACAGAGTCTAGTAGAGCATATGTTAGGCCTAAACTGTCGTCATAGCATTTTCTTTTCAGAACTAACCATCAAGGAATGGGATGAGTTCCTCTCGGGTTCTCTCGGGCCCTAAGGCCAACGCGATGGTAGAAAGGCGGTGGATGGCATTGAGGCGAAGTAGAACATCGTCGTGCTAGGAGAGACATAGGTGTTAGAACCATCGGTCCTTATCTGCAGGGGATGCCGTGATCGCAAGAAGCCAGCGTACCTTCAGCTCATCAATGAGAACAGCGATAGGGTAGAGCTCGTCGTTTTCACCCTGACCCTCCATCGCGGATATTTTGTGTGACTTGTCGGATTAGAGAAATGACTGGAGAGGCGAGGATGTGGCAGGTCCAAGTCCTCAGGATGAATCAATATCAGGCTAATGTTCAACCCGATATCACGCAAACACCGTGGACTTTTAAGGGAGTCTAGAAACGGGGGGTCGTCATTAAATGAACGACAATCCAAGAGAACTATTCAAACTTCGTATTAGTATTTTTGTTTTTGTTTGTCGGGAGGGGCGTAGATGAGCATGGGAAGGGATAGTGGTCAGTGAGATCCCCCGGAGCGAGGTTTCGTGGGGTTTGGTTTGGGCCGCCGCAGACCACTTGAGCAGCAGCAACAGCAGTGACAACATACCTCGACAATTTGAATTGTGTTCTGTGATCCAAACTTGATAAACCCAAAAGGATTGAGTTGTTCCTGGGATCAAGGAAGTGGGGGGATTTCGCGGAAATAATAAGTAGTGGGTAAATTATGTCCGTATCTCAGCACAGAATGTTGCGAAGGTGAGCTTTCAACGCCTGGCGGTGGTCAGTTCGACTTGGCCTGTGTGGCTGGTGAGGGGGGTCGATGGTACGGTCACAATACCGTCCCAGAACCGTATTTTTGGGGAGGGGTGATTGCTGTGGCGGTGCAGTGGCTTCCCAGCGCCGCCCTGTGAGGGTCAAGCCCCAATATGGGCCACGGACTTTATGACTACCCAACCGGTGGGATAGAGTCACAGCGACGGCAGACCCCTCCACGCTGAATTTCCCTGTTAGAAGTGCGGTAAGCCTCTTGCGGTGATGCCCCGGAGTGTGGGAAGTGTGTTGAGCTTGTCGTTCTGATCTTGATCGTTGTTTTTAGAAAACGCTGCGAATTGGAAGCCCCTCACCATGCCCACCATCTCGGTCGACAAGGCCGCGCTCTTCCAGGAGCTCGGGCGGGAGTACGTGCAATTTTCTACTGTTATTAACTGGGGCTATGGGCTGATCAGGATCCTCTCAGATACACCACCGAGGAGTTTGATGAGTTGTGTTTCGAGTTTGGTATGTCCGAGTCGCGATACTTTTTTTTTGGGCGGGGCTTACGCTGATTGCTTCAAATAGGCATTGAGCTCGATGAAGACGTACTGCTCCCCTTCACCTACGATCTATACTCGATCGAAATACTAAGAAAGTACAGACTACCGACTCGGACCGACCAATCGTCGACGGAAAGCAGGAGCCCCCTCAGCTTAAGATCGAGATTCCGGCTAACCGGTACGCACCCCGCGGTTCCTCTAGGTGATAGCCTAATCGCATATGCTGAGAGATTCTAGATATGACTTGCTGTGCTTTGAGGGAATTGCGCTTGCGCTGAACATCTTCCTGGGTCGCAAGCCTATTCCTAACTACAAGTTGGTTGAGCCTTCGACCGGAATTCAGACGCTTACTGTCAAGGAGGACGTGAGTAACCGTTCGGGTCTTTGTTGAAAAAACCAGGGACTAAGCTCAACATTGGAACAGACCACAAAGATCAGGCCGTATGTCTCCGGAGCTATTCTGCGAAACATCAAATTCGACCAGGCTCGGTACGAATCTTTCATCGCGCTGCAAGACAAGCTCCACCAAAATCTGGCAAGACAAAGAACACTTGTGGCTATTGGTACCCATGACTTGGATACCATCCAAGGGCCTTTCACCTACGAAGCCCTCCCCCCGAAGGACATTAAGTTTGTTCCTTTGAACCAGACCAAGGAAATGAATGCAGAGGAACTGATGGGTTTCTATGAGGTATGGCTCATGCGTGCCATGGTCGATGGGAAGAAATACTAAGCTACTTGAACAGAAAGACAAGAACCTGGGCAAATACCTCCACATCATCCGCGATTCCCCAGTTTACCCGGTCATCTATGACTCTAACAGAACCGTTTGCTCTATGCCACCTATCATCAACGGTGACCACTCAAAGATCAAATTCACCACCACTAATGTCTTCATTGAAATGACTGGAACTGATAAGACAAAGCTCGAGATCGTGAACAGAATGATGGTTTCCATGTTCTCGCAATATACATTGGAGCCATTCACGTAAGTGTGTTGCAGTTCGTCTCGATTATGAAAGACTAACTTTGAATAGCATCGAGCCTATCAAGATTATCTCCGAGCACAACAATGAGACCAGAGTTGTCCCCGACATTGCGTCCCGGACAACTCAAGCAGAGGTCTCTTACATCAATGAGTGCTGCGGACTGAACCTTGCCCCGGCTGAGATTTGCGAATACCTGAAGAAGATGGCCTACCACGCCAGGCCCTCCGCCGACCCAAATCTCATCGATGTAGACATCCCCCCAACTCGCGCCGATGTCCTTCACCAGGCGGATATCATGGAAGATGTCGCCGTTGCTTACGGTTTCAACTCGCTCCCGCGCTCTTTCCCAAGCAAGTCTGGCACTGTTGCCCAGCCCTTGCCCATCAACAAGCTTTCCGATATTGTGCGAACGGAAGCCGCAATGGCGGGCTGGTCTGAGGTGTTGCCCCTGATCCTCTGCTCGCATGACGAGAACTTCGCCTGGCTGAACCGCAAGGATGACGGGAACACTGCAGTCAGACTGGCCAACCCCAAGACCCAGGAGTTCCAGGTCGTCCGCACAAGTCTCCTGCCCGGTCTTCTGAAGACTATCCGAGAAAACAAACACCACACAGTCCCCATGAAGATTTTCGAAGTCAGTGATGTGGCTCTGAAGGACTTGGAGCTGGAGCGTAAGAGCCGTAACGAGAGACGTTTTGCGGCCGCATGGTATGGAAAGACCAGTGGATTCGAGGTTGTCCACGGTCTCATGGACCGCATCATGGCCATGCTCAAGAGTGCTTTCATCACTGGCGAGGAAGGTCTCGAGAATCAGGCCATGAGCGATTCACAATACTGGATCGAGGAACTCGATGGTAAGTCCCAAAAGAACTTTGTTTATTCTCCTCCATTTGCTAATACGAAAAAGAACCCACTTACTTCCCCGGTCACGCCGCCTCGATTTACGTTCGCATTGCTGGAAAGGAACATAAGATTGGCGCCTTCGGTATCCTGCATCCCACAGTGCTGGAAAACTATGAGCTGAAGTACCCCGTCAGCACGCTGGAGATCAACATCGAAGCTTTCCTATAAGCGGGAGTAAATTTTGTTTGGTCACATGATATACATGCTCTACATATAGATGATGCCATGAACCAGAGAGTCTTAAGACGAAGATAAAATAAAAAATGAAATTCGATTCGTTAGTTTTACATACATAGCTTCTTTCACACTAGCCTCAAGAGTATGTGGGGGTAGTTCCACAATGATGTAGTTTATCAAACACGAATGACGGTAGTTCTAGATCGTATGAGCGAGAGCAAAGCCTTGATCGGCATAAAATAATAGAGATTTGTATATATTGAAGATATGATGTAACATATCTCAAGGTCTACATACCAGGAAGCCCAATCTTGAGGCTTGGCAACCTGATGATCTGGGGATCTACTAAAAAATTGCCTGCCATAACACTTTACATTGACTGAATCTAGTATCCATCACTATCCAAAATCAAAGCCGCTTTTTTATTTTGCTCTTGCCCAAGGTTTCGTTCGTTTCAAGACATCATTTTTTGTTTCTTTCCTACCTAGATCTCTCACTAGGGGGTTTAGGAACAGAACGTGAGGTTGGGATGGCAACAACCTCGTCGTAGCTGCTCCCAATAGCCATTTGCCGGAGGAAGCATGTAGCCGGAGGGGGAGACAGTAAGTTGAAGATCATGTAGTAGTTTATTTTGCGTGAGGTAGAAAATAGGTAGGACGACAGGAACGAAGAAAAGGCCTAAGAAAAGAAACAACAAGATTACTCCTGAGCGAAACCCTCCGCACCGGCACCTTCCTGTGCTTCAGTAGCCTGCTGCTCGGCCAGACGCTGCTGCTCAGCGAGCTGCTGGGCGGCGAGGGCCTTGGCGCCGTAGTCCTGGCTCATGGGCTGGAGGATGGGCTGCTCCTCCTTGGGCTCAATGATGGTGACGGAGTCGGGGAGGGTCTTCTGGGGACCGGCCTTGCCCTCGGGGTCGGAGCCGCGCATGATCTTGACCTTGATACCAAGGACACCCTGGCGGAGGAGGACGTGACGGGTAGCGCTGTCAATGAATTCCTTGGCGGGGTGACCGGAGTGGATCATGAATCCGTCCTATACAGACAAAAACAGTCAGTTAATTGGTTTCGAAGACATATTGAGCCCATGTCATCCAGAACTGTTGTCTTCCATCTGTTCATCCGTTCCCATTCCAACAGTTCCATTTGACGAGCGAATTCCTCCAAGGGTTGAAAAATAAACGTACAGTGAACTTCATGGACTTGGCACGGGCAGCACGGAGCTTTCCGGAAACGACAACCTCACAACCCTTGGCACCGCTCTCCATGATGAAACGCAGGACACCATAGCAAGCACGGCGGACGGCGAGACCGTTCAGGAGCTTGTAGCGGAGGGACTCGCACTGAGCGACGGCGGAGAGACCGCGGTTCTGGACCTTAGCGGCGTAGAGGGAGACGGAGTTCTCGGGGAACTTGAAGCGCTTCTGGATGAGCGAGGTGAGCTCACGGATGCGGCGACCCTGCTCTCCGAGAACCTCCTGGGTGTGGGTGGCACGGATGACTGCAAAAAAGAGCCTCCGTTAGCATTCAAAATATCCTCTTCAATTCGTGTGGTTGTATTCCTCCAATTGAATCTTTTTTTTTTTTTTTTTTTTTTCTTCTTCCACCATCCTGCGCCCCAACATGCCATCTCCTTCCAACAAAAAAACACTTGTATAATTTTTTCTTCTTCTGCAACAAGGGGGAATCAAAGGTATGTTTCGGGCGACGTACTGATGTCGGTAACGGTGGGAGTAACACGGACTTCGACACCGGAGTATCCCTCCTCAGCCAGCTCGCGCTGGAAGAACTCGTTCAACTCGGCATAGAAGACACCGTCGGCGACGAACTTGCGGCGCTTCGAAATAGCTCCCTGGACAGCAGCCATGATTGCGTTTCTGCTGATTTATTTAAATTGTCGAAGAAACGGCCGAGGACGCGATGGTTGGCGGTGCACCGAAGTTGGGAAGTCGTTCGAGGGCGAAGTGGTCGGCAGTCGTCAGATCAGTTTTGAGATATTCCGCGTTAGTGGGGGTTTTTTGGGAATAGGGTTTGTCATTCCATTCTGGGATAGGGCTCAACCCTCGCTTGCGCCTCCGCCGGCGCCTTGCCGGGTTGGGAATGCCAAGACTTCAGAGCTATCTAAGGCTGCCAGGCATCGAATCTATTAGTAATCGGGTTGGTGATGATGCAATGGAAGTCATCAGTTTGATATCTACTCTCGACAAATAAACATAGAATGAATGGGCTGGGGAAACAAGCAGTGGCAAACATCGAAACACATAGTGCTCTAGGCCTATCTGTGGCCAACGTCTTTCGTTTAGCATAACATACATCGAGTCATAAAATGGCATCCAAAACCCTTCCTTGTATCCTCCTTTTGTCTCACTGCATCTCAACCTCCATCGCATCCATTTTTCCAGATCCCTGTCCATTTTCTTTGTTTTTGGTAAAGGCCAGGCTTGAGATCCCTGTAGTAACGGCAGCCATCCCGGCCGAGGAGCTAGTCTCTTTGCCGCTGCCCAAGGATTCATTGGCCATTTCAATGCCTGTAACAACGGGGGTTCTCTGAGCACCAGAGGTAGATGTATCACGGGCAGGGGAAACGGTGGTATGAGACGGACGGGCTCCGTTCATCTCTGCATCAGTTCGACCGAATACCTCATTCCACCATCTGACTTCATTGATCCGTGGGAAGATAAGACGCTCTTTCCCGCGCTTGTTGTCATCGATCAGGGCATCGTAGTTTGGATTTAGGAACTGGTCCCGCCTAGCAAGGAAATAGTCCCACACACTTCGAGTGCGTTCCCTCGCTTTTGCTTCCACTCGTTCCTTTTCGCTGTTAAAGAGGAATGTACCAAACTGGCAAGAGTAGAGATGGTAGAGCAAACGTCGAAGAAAGCGCTCATTGAACTCGAAGCGTGTCGGGTATTGGTACAGCAGTTGATAGGTTGCATCAAGGAACTGATGGAAAACTGGACTCGTCTCCTTGACCTTGGTAACCTCCTTTTCGGAAACAATTGTTCTCGGGGCCGTAGTTGGCTTCCGCATTCCAGGGCTATCTGAGTCGTAGTTTTGTGCGTCTCCATCGGATTCAGCAAGAGAGTCCCGACTCGTGTTTTCTCTATTGAAGAAACCTTTGGCGCTGAGGAAGGCGTTTTCGATGGCTTTGCCCGCACCACCAGCATCTCCGAAGGCACGGTTGGAATCACCTCCAATTCTCTCGTTCTCGATCTGAAACCATTTCTCGCTGTTCAAATGGCCTGATCGATGTCGGAACATGTGTCCAAAAGACAACCAGTCTTTCTCCACTAGTACCATAAACCCTTCAAGCGTACGGTAGTAAGGATCAAGGCATACTTGACTCAATGCACTCAATTGACCTGTACGGTCCCATCCATCCGAGCAATGAATCAAGACATGGGAATGATGAAGGCCGACCTGACGAGTAATTAAACTAGCACCGTCTAGGATGCCCGCAATGTGCTTTAGCCATCCACTCCGAGCAAGTTGGTCTCTGTTTGGTCCCAGAGGAGTGACATCCGAATCTTTTAATGTATCAATCACTTTATTTAGCGAATCTCTCATCACGTGGATGTTGTCGATTCCAAGGTATGCCTTAGTCGCAAACTTATAATTGTCCATGTTCTCCGAACCAAGACCAACAGCCTGCATGGCAAATGCATTTACTGTCGGCCGTGCATCGACAATCAGATTGCTCTGCTGCGCACCGTAAACTTGGTGCTTCTCCTCTGGAGCTTCTTGATATGACGCCAGCATCTCATCTTCTAGTTCCTCGACATTCGTCAAATCAGGCCGTGTCTGACTAGATGGTGCATCACCCTGGCTGGACGACGAAGACTCCGATTCCAACTGCGGCGTATTGAAGCCGGTCAAAGGTCGCTCTGAGTGGGACGTAGAAAATATCGCTGCTAGTAGCTTTTCATCCTGGATGCTTCGGTTCTGACGGACACCCACGAGCGGTTGTGAACTTCTCGTAATTGAACATTTATTAACAGGGTGAAGGTATGTCAAGACAGGCACTCTCGCCCTGGACCGATATCGTCCCGCGTAGTTAAGCGTGTTATCCGAGATTGCACAGGGTACTGGTAAAATAGCCGGATAGGTCGGGGAAAACTAGGCCTCCAAGTCAGCGAAACCATCCCAAAACAACCTCCCACGGAACCGTCGCCATACCGCATAGTCGGAGTTTATCTGAGAAATGCGCCAGCCATGGCCTTCCTGATCCACACCCTGCCGAGCCCACTCTTTGCGAGGGTTATACAAGTCCCAGCCGTTGAATTCTCGCTCAGGCGGAGGAGGTTGGTACGCAAAGGCGTAGAGCTTATCGATCCGGCCGAGCTTGCACGTCCATTGTTTAATACTATCATATACATCGCGGGCCTTGTTCTCAGTTGCAAAATAGAAACAGACAAAGGTGAAATCACGACATCGCAAGCGAATCGACGACGGCTGACGCGATGCAACAGGAACCGGGCGCAGGGTGCATTGTGAAATAATCGGATAAGTGATCCAGAGCTCCTTTGGCCGGATATTTACCCCCTGTGTCTGCGCAGTGTCGGACGCCGCAGGTATGTGGGAGAAGATAAGATGGTGAGGGGTGAGGTGGAGTGTGCCAACGACTTGTTCACCACGTCGTGCCAAGGTCACATCTTCAACCTGTAGTGCGATATCAAAAACATATTAGAGATGGTTTCCCTTGCTGATTTATGTTGTTTTGCTCTGTATATGAGTCATCAAGCGTACCTTAGCAATGCGTGTTCTCTCCATGCCTTTGCTGTTACCGTAACGGCATCACCTCATGGTTCCCTTCGAATAGACCAGATTGGCTGTGACCCAGCACAGATAGAATGTCCTGGCGATGGGTGAATATCCGAAATCAATGAATAACAGAGTGTTGGATATCCAGACAAGAAGATGGTGGGTATTGTGACACACTCGCAGCTGGATTTGGGGTTGACATTTCGTCCAGAGGAACGTTGGGCAACTCCGGTCAGATGCGGAGCCCCTCGCTAACTACGTCAAATGCCGCTTGTACCAGCCAAGCAGCTGTCGTGGACGTTTGAACTCGAGTATTCTGCAAGATTTCTATGATGAATTAATATTCTACTATTTTGTAATTCCCTTTTTGCTTACTGGTTGGAATGGTATCTGCTATTTGTGCTCAACATCAACTACTTGTGACACCCCTGCTCGCATCACGAGACAAGTAGATATATCTCAAAATGGACAACATTAGCACCACCAAGACAAAAGATGCATTCTAATAGTGATCTCAAAACAGGAATCTCACTGACTTACTGGTTGACCCAAGATGATCTTATATGGCTGAAAACTTGTACAGTGTAATACGATGAACATGGTTTCAGGAAAGGAACGATCGAAATCCATGCCTTCGTTGGCATATAATTAACATAACTCAATCAATAGTCGTATTGAGGTGAGAATATCAGCAGGTATACAACAGTGTAGATGGCCTGACCATGATCTATTCTTCAAATAACAGCATTGTTATACATATATGTGCAACAGATTACTCCCAATGTCTTTGGATAACCTTCCAAAATAAACAGAAGAATGTATCCCCAAAAGATAAATACTAATAATACATGTGAAATAGAAGATATAAGCTCTTTCAATCATTAGGACATTCGCCAAGTGTTGTCAAGTTCAAACGCCAACTTGCATGCTGTTTTGTAGAATGTATTGAACTCCAGGTTATATGAGTTGGCTTGCCCTTGAGCTTGATTAGGGCCCTTGTTTGGAACAACCATGTTCAAGGATATATCGGTTGTTCTGTCCGGCAAGAACGGTCCGCTTTCGTAGAAACTGTAGTTGACGCGCTGGTCTTGGAAGTCATAATGATGGACCCGAGTGCCTCTGATATCACTGACTGGCATAAACATGTACTCTCCAGTAACGAATTCGTCCATGTCATTGTTGGCTCCAGGCGGGATTTTTCTTAAGAACCTCTTAGGCAATGAAATGTGGGAAAATGCTGGAAGTGGCGATTCGGCTCTGCTCTTGGAGAAAATGCGTTGCAAGCACTCATGGATTGTGTGCTGGATGTCCTCGACTCCTCCAACAACGTGGGAGTTATCATAAAATTCATCCAATAGATCTTGGAACACGTTTCGAGAAAACCGGAGGTCCAATCCATTCTCCGGAAGGAGATAATCGACGCTACTCTCAGTCATAATTGCTTTTGCGCCACGCACAGCAAAAGTAGCGTCTTCCCCATTTAAGCTGCTAACCGCAACCTCCAAATCAAGCTCTGGAAAAATCGTTGTATTCGGGGCCGTTGGTATCAACCGAATACGGTGGGTTTTCAAGCTATCATCAGACACACGAGGCGTCAATGACTGGAGAAATGATGTCACTCGAGGAATATCGGTGGTGAAAGTCCGGGGAAGGGTCATAGAGCCCAACTGAGAGGCGCTGAGGTTTTTTTCGTCGGAAAGCAGTTTTTGCTGGAAAAGACACTTTCCAACTGAAGCTGTAAGAGTTTCGTGGTAACCGGCAACATTGCTATAATTGGGGATACCGGTGATAGGCCGCCTAAGCAATTTGAGCAGCTGGTCGGAAAGACGTGTCTGATGCTTATCGAAAACAGGTCTATCCAGTTCCTTGGCCTCGGTAGATTGGGTCGATGACATCGCCCATCGAAACCATTGTTTTTGTCGATCAAACCACGACGCATTGTGCTCAGGCTTGACATTATAAACACTTGCTGGTTGGGAAGCAGGCACGTAAGTGCTAAAAGGTACACGAGGAGGTACTGTGTGGTTCAAGGCGAGATTCAGGGTTCTTCGGGCATCCTCAGCGTCTTCCTTGTCTTCGATAAGATAAAAGAATTTGCTCGGGCCAAATAATGGGTTTTGTTCAAAAACCACTCCATAGGTTTTACCGAGCCATTCCAAGAACTCTGGACTGAACAAGCGGGTGCCCTTAGCGTCGCCTTCTGGATGTAACCCAATCTTTTCTTCCCGTATCCTAGCAGTCGCATCGTGGACGATTTCGCGAATTGACTCGCACGTATACTGTGTTCCAGTAATCCTAACAAGCCCCAAAGTGTGTGTAACGTCGATCTTCGCGTCGTGCAGACTAGCCAATTCCTCGAACGAGAAAAAATCAGACTTGAGAAGCAGAGATATCGAATGAGAGGGAAGGCGAATGTCGAGCTGTCCAACTTCGCCAGTGACTCCAAGCTGCCAGCAGTCCCGAAGAATTCTCTCAGCAAGCAATTGTTTGCCCTTCAGAGCCTGTGTCGATGCGACTCTGTCGGCAAGACCCTCCCGGGAAACAGGATCTGTTTCGAGAAACATCGAAACTCCAGGCTTCCACACTGCAGCCTTCACTATGTCACCCTGCAGCTCTTCTTCCGTTGTATCCGATTCGCTTGGTTTATTATCGCTTATATAGTCCGACAATTGCGCGTAGGTGAAAGAAGACTGGACTTCGAACCGAAGGTCCTCCCAGTCCGTGGCGGTTAACTTGTCGTTCGGCTGATGAGACGAGCGAACACTTTCAATTCGTTCATTGACCACCGTACTATCGAGCGAAATCCTTTCTTGTTCGAGTTCCTCTAGAAAGAAAGGGAGGCTGCCGGATTCTTCGGTCTGCTCGTCGGGGTTCTTTTGAACCGCTGGCGTTCGGCGGCGGCGAGCTCGATCTTGCACGAGAACAATTTCCCCAGGTGATCCTAGAAACTCCACGTCAAGAGGGACTGATTTACTCTCTTTTTTCCGTGGCAATTTGGCACGAGGGCCTGAGGTCTGTCCGTAACGAGGGTAGAACTTCGGTTTGTCGCTGTCGCTAGATTCATTTGACGAGCTGTTAAATCGAACAAAGGCATCTTGCTGGCGAGAAGTCAAAAATAAGGATCGTTCTCTGCATGATGGGAGGGCTCGGCGGCTGAGAAGCCCTGCTGCGCCCCTTGACGACCGTGAGAGCATGTGGAAAAAACAACAGAGCGCATCAGCCTGGCTTCATGAATTCTTTGGCGATCGGAATTAATCTTGAGCTTCAGATAGAGGATCGCACTAGTCCTATAATGGAACATATATATGCCTCAGGCATCAAGTTAGTACGTAGTACATCTTCTCTATATATTATAAATTTCGCAATATACCGCTCCTCAATCTATACCTAATTTTGCCTTGTCTGTATTCATCTCGGATATCAAGTCGTCTAATAGTAAAGATGCAGAAATGCATGTGCTTTGATGATATTGCTTGAGAGCAAAGTGAAACCATCTCAGATGCCTGGATAGCAGAGCTATTCAAGATAGATACTCTGAGGGCGATCGGCAACTTGATTGTCAAGCATCGAAATGGCATCCCAAGTGAACTATGTCAATCTCGATCAGGGACATTCAATGTATGCTTTCGGATGAAATATGAGGATGGTGGCTCAGCACTGATCCGCTTCGCATTGAACATGCCAACGCTTAATCTTGAAGACCGTCCAATCCTCGATCCATCTATCGACATTGACAAGCTAGAAATTTTATACGGACAGATGGCAGACATTTTACTTCAGCTGTCACAGTCCTCAGATCGGCTCTCTTGCCCAGATTGATGACTTCACATGGGAGGTCAGACACCGGCCTCTATTAATTAGTATGAATGAACTCGTCCATCTAGGAACTCTTCCACGATCAGCATTGCCAACCACCACATTTGAGACGACATACTCTTATTTTAATACCCTCGCTGGATTACACCTTGAATACTTATCCCATCATCGAAATGACGCAGTAGACTCTGCAGACGATTGTCGACGTAAGCTTGTCGCCAGACAGCTTTTCTCCAAGCTTGCCAGAAACGACCGACTTGTCCATTCTACAAATGACCACGGACCTTTTTAGACATGGTGTGACGATCTTCGGCCCTCGAATATATTGGTCAACAAAAACCTGCAGATTGTTGGTGTTATTGACTGGGAGTGTGCATACGCAGCACCGGTTGAGTTCTCTCATGCACCTCCATGGTGGTTGCTTCTTGAACAGCCTGAGTACTGGCCAGATGGGATAGAGGCTTGGACAAAGGCATTTGGAAGTCGTCTACAGACATTCCTGAAATTTCTTACCGAACGCGAAGAAACAGCTATGCAACAGGGCAGATTAAGACCGGAACAGAGACTTTCTGGTCCCATGAGACAGAGCTGGGTAAATGGCGACTTCTGGGTTCCATACGCAGCGAGGAAGAACTTCGCCTTTGATATGATCTTCTGGAAGAAACTCGACCATCGATTCTTTGGCTCTTGCACGATCCCTGAGGAAAATCGATGGGAGAAGAGGATGAAGTTGCTGAGTGAAGAAGAGAGTCAGTGTATGGAACAGGTTGTGAACCGAAAACTCGAGCAGATAGAAAAGAGGGTTCTAGCATGGGAACCAGAGGAGGTGTATATGGTCGTCTAATTAGGTCTCAGTTCAAACGACATACAATATCAGCAGGTTAGCATCTTTCTTGTCAGTCCTCCTGTCATGTACTGGATTGAATGAAGAGAATATACAGGCTGATTTTTCTATTGCCAAAGTACAACTATTCATAAGCGACAAGCTTCACGATAGGCTCGAATAATGATAAGCTATGCCATGATGAAGAGAACAAAGATCTAGCGCTCTGTGGCCATCATGCTGTCCAAAATCCGCTAACAGAATTACGTTTCAACACAGGCCAAGTTAATTAAGTAGCGTAAGTGAAGACAAGATTTAAATGGGTATTCAATATAGAAATTAAGTACAGATGTGACTAGGACGCACAGCCCTAGGTATTTTTTGCAGAAGATATTTCCCAACTTCTCAAATCCTCACGTACATCAAACTCGGTCAATTCCTGTTCGGCACTGCGAGTTCTCCAAAGCTTTCCTTTGGCATTGTCGTATAGTTGCTGCTCGATACTTCCAGACTTCCTCGTATGGCCCATTGTCGAAGGGAAATCTGGTGCTCTAGCTTCATTGCGGAAATGGCTGCTTGACGAGCTTTTTGGCCGTCGTTCAAAACTAGGTGATAATCTGTTTCCCGAGATGGTCTGCTTTGGTTCCATCTCAACACGTAATGAAGATTCGCTCATGGGGTCACCTAGTCTCCCAGTGCGAGTACCATGTGACGAAGTTGGTAATCCACCAGACCCTCCGGAAAACAGTTCCTCGATCAGCTTGTCAGCCGGCATGTCGCCAGCTCGAGAGACCCAGGAAGCAGCCAACGTGCGACGATACATGTCTTGCATGTCGGACACTTCTCTACTTTTTGTGTTTATTGACGGGGCCCGACCAAGATCATCATGGTCGCCCTGCTCTGCAGAAACAACGCCTGCGATTCCCCCGAAAACCATGGCGGATTTCAAAGGCGGGCTGCACACCATTAGCAAATCACAACAATACACCAGACCAAGTCCCGGGGCAAACTTACGTGCTGAAGTTCCTATCCCCCTCTACTTGGCGCATGGAAATTCCAATTTTGAGCGTGCTGTTTATTTTGCTATCCTGCATCAAGTGCCTCCTTATGATGCCTTCCTCGTCATCGCTCTTGTCCACGTATTCCGCCAAGTTGATCCTGATCCTCCCCAACAGGTTCTTCTCGCCATTGCCGCCAGATGCAAACTCTTGTATAACTTCCAAGTAGAGCTCACATTCCTGAAGGGCCTGGTTTCTATCGATCGTGAGCCGGACTGACGACAGCTTCTCATAGTTCCAATTCGCTCGGTGGTCGATGATGATCGCCTTATCGGTATGGCCGTGGTTCTCGGTCGCACTCAACGAAGGCAGGCGCCATTTCACAAACGCCGTTCCGCTCACCAGGGGGACATTATTAAGATCGATAATCTTGAAGCGAATAGTATCAGCATTGTTTCCGGCTTCACGCGGATGTCGGCGCTTACCCTCAAGATAAACTCGAACCTAGGCTAAATCCCGAGTTTTCAGTACATGGATATCCTTCATCCAGCAGTTAACTTACCCTCCTATTCTTCGGAACTGAAATCGCAACCATAGTTAGCATCGATGACGAAAGTCCCGTTACATAGACGGGAGGTGCAAGATAAGGGGCCTAACATACCGAAAGCCTGCATAATTGGCACGCCCCAATTCTAATTGGGAAATATCCTGAAGTATCGAATTTCCATATACAGTAAATCCCAACAGACTTTTAGATTCATCATACATGCAGTCACTCAGGGAGTGATGAACGAGCGCATCCCCGCATAAGGAGTAAGAAGGCGGTGAGACTCATGGATCAGGCAGAATCCGACCGCCTTATCAAATTCCCCGGGTAATTTGCGGAATGCGGAATCACATTCACCTCCGTCTACGATCAAGTCTTGCGATAGAATTATTTCCTCCTCCTCCAGTCTCCTTCGAATCCAAACAAATCCAAATTCCAAACAAATCACAATGGACCACCAACTCCCCCTCTCCCCCCCCTCAGAACCGACCCCAGTACCAGCCCCCTCCACCAAACACCTCCCAGTCCCGCTCGACTCCCCAATCCGCACAACACCTATCCACAGCACTCTTCCGGACCTGCGCGTTCCCAACGACCCCCTCCCACCACACAAATACCACCCAGTGACATGTGTCCCCATCGACGCCTCCTCTCCCGAAATAACCACCCACCTCGAACAGCTTCGCGAAGAGTACCCGTCCCCCGAAGCCGCGCTCAAAGCGCAGGAAGACGTCGCGAAAGAAGTCAAGCAGAAAATGGAAGACGCGGAGAAGAAGCGCGAGGAGGTCCAGCGCGCGATGGATAAGAAGGTTAAGGAGAGGAATACTGAGATGAAGGTTTTGTCGAAGTTTCAGGAGGTGAAGGCTTCGGATATTATTCCGTCTTGAGAGTCGGTGTTGGGGTTGGATAGAAGAAAAAAGCTGGATACGATACGAGTTACGTACCGACCACTATTACGGAGTACTCAATGCGGTTGATAAAATCTCTACGGCGCGACATATGGGACTTTACACGGTTTGAGGAGAATAATGCACAACACATTCCTCGAAGATACCTACCAAGCACCCTGAGGGACCCGCGGACTCGCCCACCGAATCACTACCTTCGAGAATCATCTATCGATTTAAGCGTGACAACTTCAGCCACCAAGAAATCACGTCAAATCGCCCATTCGTACAGACCCTACAAGTCTGGACACAAGATCAGCGCCACTGTCAGCGCCACTACATAGCAACGGCAATAGAACTACAAATACAGATGCTACAATCAACCAATCAAAACAAGACAATGGAACCAAGTACTCATATTCACAGTTGATTTGATTCAGTGAGTTATGGACGAGTTTATATATAAATTATAAAAAAAGAAAATCGTGCTAGGCGTTCGTTATACACCACGATCAACATTCCAGAAACATGAAAATATCATCCATCCATCCATCAATCCACCATTTCATTGGGGTGGGACGCGGGGGCGCATGATTAGGTGTCATTATTAAATATACTTCGTTCCATTAATCATTCATAAGGCCTTGTCGATAAAATCGTCTCACATCGTGCCCAAAATCTTGACGACAGCAGGGAGCAACTGGTTTAGTGTGTTAGTTTTCCATCTCTATGATTTGACTAGGTGGGTGAAACGGGGACTTACCTCGGAAGCATCTTCAATCAAGGTCTGAGTCTCGTTGACGAACTTGCGAGACAGCAGAGTGTGGGCGTTGTCGAGAACACCGCCAACCTCCTTGAGGAGATCAGGAGTCACAACCGGCGAAACGTCGTCAATCAGGCCTCTGGTCTCATTGACAAAGTTAGGAGTCAACAAAGATGTGGCGTTGCCGACGAGGTAGCCGACTTCTTCGAGCAGGTGAGGGGTGACGACGGGCGACACGTTGTCGATCAAGGTGGAGGTCTCGTCGACGAACTTGTCGGTCAACAGCTTGTTGGCGTTGCCCAGGAGGCCCTTGACCTGCTTGAGGAGATCGGGGGTGATAACTGGGGACACCTCGTAGATCAAGCCTTGGGTCTCGTTGACGAACTTGGGTGTCAAGAGGGTGTTGGCGTTGTTCAGGAGGTCGCTGACTTCTCCGAGCAGCTTGGGGGTGATGACGGGGGAGAGGTCACCGATCAGGTCACGGGTCTCCTTGACGAAGTCCTTGGTGAGCAGGTCGTTGGCGTTGCCGACCAGACCCTGGGTCTCCTTGACGAAACCGTCAGTCAGGAGCGAGCCAGCGGCGGTCAACAAGCCGCTGACGTGCTTGAGAACGTCGGGGGTCAAGACGGGGGCGACGCTGCCGATGAGTCCCTGGGTCTCGTTGACGAAGTTGGGGGTCAGGAGGTCGTTGGCGTTGTTGAGCAAGCCGCTGACTTCCTTGAGCATATCCGAAGTGAGGACAGGGGCGACAGCGCCAATCAAGGAGGAAGTCTCCTTGACGAAGTCCTGGGTCAAAAGGTCGTTGGCGTTGCTCAACAAGGTGTTGACCTTCTTGAATAGGTCCTTGGTGAGGAGCGGTCCGACAGCGCTGATCAGCGACTTGGTCTCCTTCACGAAGTCCGATGTCAACAGATCGTTGGCGTTGGTGAGCAAGTTGTTGACCTCCTTGAGCAACTCGGGTGTCAGGATAGGTCCAACAGCCTTGATCAAGGAAGAAGTCTCCTTGACGAACTCAGGAGTGAGCAAGTTGTTAGCATTGCCAATAAGGCCATTGACCTCCTTGACAAAGTCGGCAGTAAGAAGGTTGTTACCGTTATCCAACAGAGTGGAAACCTTCTTGAACAAGCCGGGGGTGATAAGCGGGCCAAGCTCGCTAATGAGCGAAGAAGTTTCATTAACGAAGCTTGGCGTCAACAAATCATTGGCGTTGCCGATCAAACCGTTGACCTCCTTGACGAAGTCGCCAGTGAGCAGGTCATTACCGTTATCCAACAGAGTGGAAACCTTCTTGAACAAGCCGGGGGTGATAAGCGGGCCAAGCTCGCTAATGAGCGAAGAGGTCTCGTTAACGAAGCTAGGCGTCAACAAGTCATTTGCGTTGGTCAAGAGACCGTTGACCTCCTTAACCAAGTCCTTGGTCAAGAACGAGGAACCAACATCAACCAGGTTCTTGGTCTGGGTGGTGGTCTTGTCATCGAACAGGTAGGCGAAGTGGTGGAAGAAAGACTCGACATCCTTAAGGAAAGTGGGCGAGAGCAAACCAGTCAGGCCATCGAACGAGTTTCCAAGATCCTCCAGAATGTTACCACTCGGGTCACCGCTGATATGAGTGTAAGAAGCGGTTGCCGAGCTGCTGGTCGAGGTAGAGGAGCTGTCTCCTCCACCCAAAATACCACCCAAACCACCCTTTGTCGTAGTGGGCGAGGGAGTGGTAGACTCGGCAGCGGCAGTGTCGGTCTCAGAGCTCTGTGCAGAAGGCTCGGGAGCGGCTGCACTGGATTGAGTTGCCTGCTGTTCGGTAGCGCTGGAGTCGCTGGACTGGGACGGGTTCAGGAATCCCAAAAGACCACCATCTCCTCCGGTTGTGGTGGCACCTGCGGTGGTGGCATCGGCCGAGCTGGGTTGCGGGATAGCGGCTTCGGTCGTTGGTGCGGCGGCCTGGGAATCGGATTGCTGGTCTTTGGGCTGCTGCGATTCCTGCTGCTGCTGCTGCTGAGGCTGCTGGACGGCGGCAGTGGTAGTGGCCGGCTCCTCGGGGCCCTGTAGGATGTTATCGGCCGTTGGCTTCGAGGCCGCGGTGGTGGTTTCGGCCAGAGTAGGTTGGGCGGCCGCGCTCGTGGGAGGTGCTACGAGCTGCTCATCTGGCGAAGCCCCCTGTGACGAGGCATTGCCCAATTGGGACGAGACTTCGGCGGGCTTAGCCAGCGAGGTGCTGGAAAGCAAGAGAGTGGTGGAAAGAAGAGTTGAGAAACGCATGCTGGGTGGATGCTCTTCACAGGGGTGGATGGGCCAGCAAGTTGACGTTCTGGAGAGCGCGACTGACTACAGATCGGATGGAGATCGCATGGGCATGCTTCCTTTTATAAGTCAGTCGCGCAAAAGCAAGTGTTTTGCTTCTTGCGTTTCTCCACAGAAATTTTAAAATTGCTGGCTGCAGCAAACCGAGGACTTTCAGTACCCACATGTGAACTAGGTCCGTCGACTCTTTTTTACGACGAGTTAACTAGTTCCATCTACTACTTGGTACTACGGGACGGACTACTGATGTCAGTGGTACTCCGGCGAACGTTGGGAATCCCTCCGCAAAGTAGCGGAGGTATTACCCTTTTGGGACCATGATCGAATATCAACGGGAAGAAGCGTTGTTCGGTTACAGAGAGCCGCGCCTGTATACAATCGGCGCAGGGGAGAGGGGTCGAGCCATGGCTACCACGATAGCTAGTCGTAGCATTGTCGAGTCAGCGGAGAAGTGGCTCAAGATGGAGCAAAGCTCTGCCAGGCCGGAGAGAGCCGTGCAATCTATGGTTTAGCCCAAGACGAAAGGGCATTAGGAGTTGCGGGGGAACGAATGAGAGGAATGGGAAATTGCGACTTGCAGGCCGCATCTCTATTTTGACCCAGATATGATGACGGGGAGGACTGGGTTCTGGTTGTCGACCTCGGTGATCAGCGCAAAAACCTATCGTTCAGGGTAAAGCGAGCATCTGACAATAACCACCCCATTACTTGGCAGCTCGAGCTGCACGCTCCAATTGACTTGCTGATCGGTGTTACACGAACGCAGTGATTGGATGCAGGCGGCGAGAGGAGTTAGTACCTGGCTAGGGAAGAGTCTAGCAGCAACCAGCTGGAGAATTCACTGCACCGTGAACCACACTCCAATACTATCATGAACGATAGTCTGATAGAGTAAGTGATGGTCTAGGAATTATTATTATCAACCAGTCGACCACGGTTCGGACAGTCGAATACGATTTCCACTCTTTGCGGGGAACGGATATTGACCCTCTGGGGAACAAGGTGGAAAATCCCTCCCAGGCTCCAACAGTGGAGGTCAGCCTCGGTGACTACTGGCTAAGAGGAAGCCTTAACCCTCTAGCGCGAGAGGGACATGGAGAGTACCTCCGAATTGACACCCAAAGGCAGCGCAGGGACGCCCGCCTTGCTGGAGAGTCGGAAGTAGTCACTCGGTAACATGTGATGTTTGCAACCTCATCTCGAGTCAAGCAGAGACAAGCCAACCAGGATCGAGATGAAAGTGCAGGAGCAAAAGTGTAACCACGTTCCCTTCGCGGGATTAATCTCAGACTAGGGCGATGATCGACAAGGGCGAGTAAGCGGGGTTTGGATCCATTCCGGCCGTGTAGGAGAGGGCGAAGACTAGGAAAGAAAATCTTGTTTTTTGGCCCAATTTGGATTTGGGAGAAGCCTTGGGGTTCCACAGAAGGCCCTAGAGTGTGTTCGGTGTAGGTAGTGTTGTACAGATTTTTGATCTGATTGTATCTATTGAGGTTTGTATTCACTTTTCAGTATGAGCAACGGATAAGAATTAATCTCTTGAATTGAGTCGTGTTCCTGACCCAGGATTTCCGACCCAGAGGGGACGTACCTGAGGAACCCAAATCTCAGAATCCAGGATGAAGAAGAACCCAGAGTTGAGAAAAGCAAAGAATTTGCCACCTGGTCATATTAAGATCCACACAGAAGAGGAAAAGACGAATTCTCCGGGCACAAGATCTGTTCTGGCTGTTCTGGTCAAGTGAGACATTTGGGGGATTGACGGTCGGCAAGGAGGAGAAGAGAATTAGGTTGGTCACTTGACTCAGGGGTATTCACGTCATAGTATTTATTCGCTTGAACAGTTGTTTATTTGGTTCTGTTTATTATGTTTATTCTGTTGTTATTATTATCTGTTTATTTCCATGGTTATGATAGAAGTTAATTGTTATCATCTGATGCAAGGCTGATGTTGCATTGATATGTTGAATGTCACCTGCAAGTCCCTTACAGTCTATTCCGTGCAGACAGCAAAACAACACAATAGACCATCTCCAAAATCGAGATCCGGTGTACACAGGAGTTGTTGACTTGTTGATATCAGAATTTTCCAGCTAGTCTGGTGTTGACTCGTTGAGTGAGTCAAAAGGGCTAGGATTGTCAGGCCCACAGCACACTAGTCGATAGTATTGATGCTGTCGTTTCACCCTTCTTATTTATTTAGTCAATAAAAAGATAAACAGAATACAGACGATAGACTGAAGATTGAGTCTGTTTGATTGCAGGACTCTGTCTGCTGTCTGTCTGGTCTTGTCTTGTCTTGACTCAAGGCGTGATGATAAGACAAAAAATGAGATGGAATGTCGACTTCTAGAATCCACGATAGTCCACGAGTCAGTCTAATGGCGCAATAGTCTGCGATAGAAACGCATACCATAATTGTTTATTCCCACGGATAACTGCCGAGTCCCACTGTTGGTGATTCTGTTCCTGATCCAAAGTCATAGTCAACCCGTCGAGAATTCGAGAATCCTGATCCTTTTTGCGCATTTAATGTTAAGGATGATTGCATTTCTTGGTTCGTCTGGTTTATCAGAATTTGCTGACCGTCTGTTGTCTGTCAGTCTGCTGTTGTTATGGTCATGTTGACACTATCTAGATGCCATTCTACTCGAATACAGACAGCAATTCAGTGACTCTACATCTCTGCATACTGATCGAGGGCAGACAACCTGGAACTGGACAGCTCATGTCTACGGTTTATCTGTAGCAGATAGCAGAGCATCGAAATAATCGGAGGATACCGGTATGCTGATGCCATCTAGAGTATACTAAAGAGTGTCCAAGTCCTCCTGTCATGTTACTACCAATTGATACCTAACTAGTATGTTATGTGCTAATGGTCGTCTCTCATAGTGATATCAAGCAGTCTAATCTCGCTGGTTATTGCATGGCTGCCTTGCTTCATGCTCATCGTCGTCATCAGCAGAGTCAATGCGAGGCAAACTGTTGTTGTGAAACCATCGCATCTGACCTGCATTTCCATCTCTCCTGCGCCTTGCCATACTATCCTGTCGATTGGGTTGCATATCAGTTGCACGACAAGATGATTTCGTCATGTCTGACTTGCATCGACAATGTCAGATGTATGAGTACGTTGAACACAGAATGTCTTTATCCGCTACATCAGCTTTTGGAGGGATGTAGACAGGTGGTGACTCTGGCCATCATCTGATCTATACATCCTATCAATGCTCTACCCGTCTCATGGTATTAGGGGATCTTGCCAATTCCTTTCAGTGTCCGAAATGAGGCTAGGTTATCACCCAAGCCAGCGTCCAACGTGGATTGGACTATGACTCTTGTCCAGTGCCCAGTGCCCATGTCGTAAGTCTGCTGCCGTGGCCATCCACCAGGGAGCTTTCTGGCGATATACCGCTGCACTATTGGCTATGTCTAGTATTCTAGAATATCGCTCTCTCTCTCTCTCTCTCTATATATATATATATATGTTAGATCTGCCATGTTGGAACTGATCAATCCACAGTATTAAACATTGTGTTAAAAGCCACGCATCAGGTATGGTTCGCCAGAAGTATAGAGCAGCCTGTCAGATCTTGATATAGACCTTTTTTTTTTTCTGTCTTTCAGTGGCTGTCTCGATACACTATCACTTGAATAATACAGAAGGTCCAGAATCCTTCAACGTGCTTAATTCTCTGACTACTGCGATAATCGCTATATAAATACATGAGGGGATTCGAGCTATAGCTAAGCGACCCCTATCTCTATATAAATAAACTGAGTTATCGGCTGCAGTATTGACTAGGATAACCGTTTGTTCATGTAGCCCCTATGTTAACTACCTGAGATGAACAAACAGTTATCCCGTCGCATGGGCTCTCCGCGGTGAAGCTTCAATATAGCAGGAGCTTGCTTTCTCACCGCTATTTGATGGTGTTGACCGGGAGGCCTATCTTCAACACTATCAAAGACTATTCCAGTTGTCTAATATAGAGTACCCTGCACTTTTATGAATTCATCTCATTATCCTCTACAGGCTTCTATGCGATTGATCTAAACAGGCATGATGGGTGTATATAGCCACCATCAATACTATACGCGGTTCTTCAGAGCATGTTTCTCTTCAATCTACGTGTCACATAGTAGTGAATAGTTACTCTATCCAAGCTTTGGATACGATAAATTGTGGAATATGACAGACTAGAATCCAGAATATAAAATATAAACGAAGCAGTCAGCAATCCAATACATTAGGCATTGGCTCTATACATCAATCATTTAATGCATCTAACGACTATATCTCAAGTAAATATCTGGTTTATCCATCACTGTCTGTATGTAAGCTATAGATACTGTCGGCGTGTGTACTTCCCAGTCTATCTTCTTGGTTAGCAAATAGACAGTCTAGTACCTTGATTAGATGCTTAGTCTCGAGATAGTGATCATTCTTTTCTCATCATATGTTGTATAGTGCTCATTCTTCTTTGATTGGTATATGTCACGGACATCTCACTAGGGAGAGTTCTAGCAATCTACCGCTGCACTATAGACCAAAGACTAGTGTTCTAGGATGCCATTCCTAGAATCGCTCTCTATATATAGTAAGTTGTCACAGTCTGCCATCATCATGCCCTAGATCCCGGTTACTTTCTGGTATATGTACGAGTGTGGTCATTCCCCTTCACCTTAAAGGCACAGATATGTCAGTATGAGAAAACTACAACCAATAGTTGCAGTCTGTAGATAGTGTATGATACTTGATATCAAATAAATATACTATGTCAAGTCCAGTCATGGACTATCGAATACAATTGCAACTGTTGAATTTATGGAAGTATCTCGTTGTCATCTACTTTCTTTTATCATATACATGCTTATTTGTGCGATAGATCATGCAGATAGCTGAGTTTGTTCTCCATTAGGCAATGGTATCATCTAGAGTGTTATATATTAGCCATCATCGCTGTTCTGGTTACTTTTGATAGAACATGGAATAGATGCCTCTATTCAACCCACTCATAATAACAGCATCAAAATGACAGTAAAAAATGTCTAGATATACAGTTGAAATATTCCAGATATTTTTAAACATTCATAAATATATGTTGAGCATTCAGATATTGATCCTATATCAAAAGTGTACATTATAGTTGCAAAAGTACAGTTTCGTAGATCAAGTACAAAGCATCCCTATAAAGCATAATTGCTAAATAGAAATCGTTCGATGCATCCAGATAAAGCCCAAGAGATAAGAATAAAAGTGCTTGTTTAATAGTCCATTCTGCATACTGTTCAATGTATTGCCTCGTGGCCTCCATCAACACCGGGATATAGCTTCCCACGACTTCAAAGTACATATGTCGTAAAGTGCATTGCTATAGACTCTGGAGTAATCATTCAATTACAGCGGGGTGAATCACAGCAAGCATACGATGGAGTCAATTTTAGCCATAAATGATCAATTGGTCTCGTGTATACTACCTACTAGGTAGTTGCTGTATCAAGACTGCTGCATGTCTGTTCACTAGATTGCTTCCCTGCAATCTATATGTTGATCTATAACTACAGCAGTCAGGGATGAAGATTTGTCAACAAGGCTATATGATAAACATACCTCCAATGCAGCAAGTCAACCGAACAGATACACAAGTACCAAGTACTATATTTACGACATCATCCCAGACTTCTATATAAACCCTGCACGGGGAACACATCCATGATCAACAACCTCCTGAACCTCTCCTCTCGTCTAATCTAGAACATCAAGAAAAGGCCCAAGTCGAGAACAGTCGATGAGCATCCGAAGAAGGTAAAGTGTGAGCACATGACTGAATGCCCATGCGGTGTCAGCACCCTTAGCACGCACTAGCATGTGTGATGGAAGCGCCTGAGGGCCATTCATCGCGAGGGGAATGGCTCCATCTGAGACAGGCAGGGATGCGCATTGCTTTGGCCTTTTCGGGTTGGGGTGTGGTTCCCCGTGTATTTTTTTATTTATTTATTTATTTATTTATTTTTTTTTATTATTACTATATCAGTGTGCACTACTGTATGTTCCTTTAGTGTTTATTTTTGATTTGGAATGGTTGAGTGTTGGGATTGTTGTTGTTAGTCATGTATATATGTATACACTGGTGTGTTCGATATCCATCCATGACATCACAAGTATTATCTCTACTACATATTCTTCATACACATATTTTAATAAATGATATGTTATTAATACTAATATTAGATTTTCAGCTGTCATGTCTCTGCAGAAACCGCCACGAGGCCATGATCTGTGGCAAGGCAAGTGTGGCTCCACCTGTGGCGCAGTGACGGTCATCCCCGATTCCACCACGGAGGACATTCTGTATCTGTTCTGTACAAGCAGGGAAGTGGATTTATTTTCCCATCAAAATCTCTTGTGATATGTCGCATTCCTGCAGCAGAGTTTTTAGTCCGAAAGGCTGACGACGCACCTTATTTTGTACGGTCAATTTCCTCTGTACGCAGTACCTATGTCCGATTCTATTTTGTTATTCAACCGACTCCAACCGACCCCGCATACTGTATCAAGTATCTAGTCAACAGTGAATGGGAATCTGATTCATGTGATTTCCATCCTGGGATATGTATCTGCCTGCTTGTGGAATTATCCTCCACTCCCAGCGAATCTACCGACAGCCAACATCAGTTGACACGCGAGATTTTCCTTCCTACTCGGGCAGATCATGAGGTCTTCTCTTTTCCTTCCACTGGAACTACCTAACCATTAATTTACATACGCTCCATACATACATTACCTGTACAGCCCAGTACTTTCAGACTAGAATCCGAGGCTCAGTCCAATCGCAGATCGCAGCAGGGATGGGCGCAGCGGCATAAAAGACCGGACTGATGGCCGGCGACGAATCCCTGGCCTGAAGAGGCCCAAGACCAGATGTGGGCTCCACGATGCTGACCCTCCCTCAGCTGAATTCGACAGGTCGGATACTGATGTTACATCGTATTATCGTATGCTGAGCAAAACATCAAATAAATAAATAAAATAAAATAAAATAAAGTAGACATGATAAAAGGAATATAAAAAAAGAAATATTGTATAAGAAGCAAAAATTAACCTACAACCCAGTACCATAGTTCAAGTTAAAAGATAGGCAAAAAAAGAAAATAAAAAATATAACAGACTGGCGCTGCCCGGAATCGAACCGGGGCTGGCACGGCCACAACGTGACGTCATACCACTAGACCACAGCACCTTTTTCCTGTTGAAGGCAAGCAGCATCTTTTGATTCATGTGTCAACTCTTTAATGATCAATCTTAATTCTTAATCTTATCATTCTATCGGATACTTATTCTTACTGTATTGACTCATGTATATTCCATGTAGTATACATCACCGCACGGCATGTCTACCTATTCTAGCTGTGTTCCGACATACAGATGCAATTTCTTCCTGCTCACGCGAGAATAAGAGACTGCAGTGAACTGACGCCATGGTTCTTATTCAGATTCTCTCTGATTGGCTGCTGACTGTTGCATTGCACTTGCCAGCTGAGTCCAGCATAAATCCGTTCTTTTAACCTTTGCGTTCCGCTCGTCCTGTGGCGGATGCAAGTCATCCTCTACACGACCGACCTGAAAACGTAGTCTACAACATTACCTGAGTCTACATAATGCGATTCCACATGAAGCCGTACTCTGTCCGTAGTGGAGTATGAAATCATGGATACAGCAGGTTCTTACTTCTTACGGTCTTTACGGACAACCCGAGATGCATCGCACAGTGCGGATCATCGGGGCTTAGCCAGGCTGCCCTTTTGGGTCTGCTGCAGTTCTCTGCAGTCCCAGATCTGTCTGTCTGTATTGTACGGTATGGACGGACTGGGATAGTATCGACCATCGACTGGTGATCAAGAAACCCCAAATCATGTTTCAACCCCGTGGATGGGCGCCTCCCAGGTGAATCCCTTTGGTTGTCTGTGTTCTGGGAGAGTCAGTCTTGGGTTTTACATCCAGTCCATCCCTTCTCCACCCGGATAGTCTCTTACTACTTTGGACGCCTGCATCTCACTAGGCTGGGCAAATATGCAAGAGTCAAAAGCAGATCGGACGGAGAGGCCGGGCGACGGACGAGGATGTGGCCAATACCTGGTAACCGTACGATCGGTATTCCGCCCTGGAAAGTCGCCGTGATATCCATCCCACAGTACACTTGAATTTCTCGGTCTGCAGCTATACCATCCTGTCATATTATTCTATACCCGGTTTTTTTATTTTTCTTTTTTCCCTGTATATATATATTTTCTTTTCCTGACTCCTGTCTCATAAAAAAAAAATAATATAATATAATAATAAAAAACACATCGTGGTTGATATATCCAACTCGATCCTTCACTTTTCCCTCCGTCATCCTCCTATTTCCTCTTCGGGTCATCTCTCGTTCTTCCCGCCCCTCTTCGTCTCTTCTCTTCTCTCTTCTTTTTCTTTTCTCTTCTCACCTTCCAACTTCCTCTCTTTTTATTTTCTTCCTTTCGTTCTTTGCGCGTTCGCCCGCACTGTAATTTTTATTTTATTTTTTCATCTATACGTCCACCTTCTTTCAACTACAAATTTCCCCTTGGGATCCATCTTATTGTCTCCCCGCCTGGTGCATTCCCAAGATACCCCTCCTCTGGATCGGATTCGGATCGTGTTGGAAAAAATAAAATAAAATAAATTACACTTTGTGTGGGCGAATGTCGCCTTTATGATTAACTTCTCTTTCTTTCCTTCCCTCTATACCTTCGCATCAGTCGAGTGTATCGTCCCTCGCCCAGAGTCTCACCCTCAATCATCATGCCAACAGTCTTACTCCCCTCGTCGGCTGCTGCCTTTGCGCCGCGATCCTCTCCCAACGTCGTCCTCAACACCAAGGTGGAGCCTTGGCTGACCGCGACCTTGAAGCGGGTCAACAGGGTCAAGCGACCTTTGAACAATGTCACCCAACATACAAGATGCCTGACCGAGACGCTGTCGTCGCCCAACGCCATTTGGACCCTATGCTCCCTCATGTTCCCCAAGGCCCCTGAGTCGGACCTCCGCCAGGATGAGAACCCTCTCGTCGAGGGCCTGTTCAACTACCAGATGATCCATATGGAAGCGTACGTCGTGCATGTCGACATGGTCTCCCAGAATGAAGTCGCCTTCAAATTGACCCCCGAAACCATCGAGTCCCTCGTCGACTTTCACAAGGATATCTACTCGGTCGATGCTGCTGCCAACACTTGGGACTGGTCGGAAAAAGCAAGTCAGTTGAAGAAGTTGCAGGAGGAATTCGTCCAAGCCGCCAACAAGTTTGTCTATCGCACCAACGCCCAAGCTCTCGAAGGATTGGAGGAAGACGGCGCAGGAGAACTGCTCGGTGGTCGCGGTGAGGAAGCAAAGGCTGCTATCATGGGCCTCTTTGTTCCATTGCTTCCCCCGCCTCCCCGGGTGGTTGATGTGATGCGCCCTGCTCCCCTCTTACCAAGCTCGACCGGCCCAGAGACATGGTGGCAAGACCCCATGCAACAAGCTGCGCCTCTGGAGCCGTGGAAAGTACTTACATCCAGCCCACCCACGACCAACATTGCCGATTCTAATCTTAACCTGTGGGCCAGTTTGAGCGGCTTGGATGAAGTTCAGCTCCCTTCCCCGACCCCGTCTTACACCCAGCCCTATACCACCTCGCCGTACAACATGACGCAGTACTATAGCGCCCCGGAGACCTCTGCCGCCATGGCCGCGCTTCCGTTACCGAGTATGCTCATTCAACCTTGCAGTACGATGGCAGGTATGAATGGATTTGGCTGGGGTGATCGATACCAGGATTTCGCATTGCCATACGGGACAACGATGTAAAAGGCCCATCAAGCAGATACCTTGATGTTGACGCTCTCCCTGACTTGGCGTGTCTTGGATTAGATCTCGGGGCTGGCATCGACAAACCGAACATGGCTCTCCTGTGCCCTCTGCACCGGAAATACACGATCACCGGAACGACGCTGGCGACCTTCCACCCATGCACAGACATCAGACTAATTGGCATCAGTGACGGCGTTACCCATTGATTGATTTGCGAACTCATGATACTCCACCTCGTCTTTGCTTTTGCTTTTGTTTTTCTCTCTGTTTTGCATTTCATTTGATCTTGTTTTGATTCAGAACATAATCTCTTCCCTCCTTATGCGAACCATGTGATTTCTCTTGATATGTTTTGTTTTGAGCCAGTGTTAGCGTTTTTGTTTCCTTCATTGCATCAAGAAGCGCGGGTCGGCTATTTGATTGTTCTTATGTTCCCTCGGCGGATTTCCATTTGTTCAATCCCGCATATATGTCATAAAGACTTGGTAAGCCTCACGGCTGGGATATGATTTGGATGAAGAATGTTTACGTTCTCTTCGTTTCTCCTGTCGCGGGCTCGTTAGATCTGGATTGAGGTGCGATGCTGAGACTGGTACCACCATCGTCACCCTTGTCCTTTTCTGTCGACGTCCTCTTCCTGGTACAGAGTACTGGGCTGGCCATCTAATCTTAGATGGTGAGGGCACCCGCGACAGCGCAGTTCACATTATGTCTGAGATATTTTGTGACTGCATTTTCTTTTTGGTCGACACAGTCTATGAGGATGTAGGTAGGGGAGGAAGTTGTCTTGATCGTGTCGAGCTCGAGATCCGTCCGTGACTGACTCGAGCAAGGGTTGGGACAACACATTTGTCTGTGACCTTGTTGATCTCACCAGCGACACTGACAAGCGCTTGTTTCACTGCCTCTCCATTATGGACTGTGAATGACCTGGTAGGTTCATCTTCTACTATCCAGGCTGGTTTTTTATTTCCTGGATAACTCGCCTAGTTCACCTTCACTGTGTGGAGGGTTGGGACTGGCGGGAATCAGATGCTGGCACTTTCGTTCCGACAGCTTGAAAACGAGGCTGGCCTCTGAATTCTTTTCACTCCTGGCTATGCTTGCTTCTTTTCGATTCATTCTCCCCTTTTGCATGATGTATCTAGTTTTGACTTTGTAATTGAGAAAACATAAAGCAAGAATGAAAAGTACCTAGTTGGTTGCGTCATTATTCCCTAGCCCTATAAACGCTTTGATAAGGCCAAATCCTTACTCGATAATATCTATAAGATCATATATTTTGTACTCTTTATAATCCGGATGTCGTGGAGGCGATGGGCATCATGACGTCAGCACCCCATTGTCAAGGCGGCAGTCATTAATGCGGAGATTCAAACTTCCATCTGAACTCAACTGACTTCGGCTGCATTGCATTGCTTGTACAGAAAGCAGCTGCTGTACAGTGTTTATTTCCCTTTACCTTTTCTGCATACTTTTTTCATCGTGAGATGGTTTTATCTTGAACGACGATACCTACCTACAACACACAGAAACAGAAGACTCAATGTCCTCCCTCCAAGAAGCCCTACAATGTCTCGCCCCAACGCCCTGGGCCGAAGTCCCCCAAACACAAAATGAACTGCGTGCCTATATCACCGATATATCAAACAAAGCGAAACTAATCATCGACTCAATCCCGGAGTCCCCGCCTCCGGATCCGAGCTACGTCGCCGCCGACTCGGCGTTAGCACGGGTATCGAACTCGAGCGTCCGTGTCAGTGATCCGGATCCGGAGACCCAGTCACTGCAGCAGCAATGGGGGAAGGCGATTAAAATCGGCTCGGTGAAGGATAACCCGTTCCAGATTCCCGTGTATAAGCTGGCGGGGGCAGATGGGAAGGGGGCGTGGTTTGCGCGGCGGAGCGTGCATGAGGGTCTACCGTTTTCGACGTGGAAGGGGAAATTCTCTAGCGAGATGGACGAGACGTTAAAGGCGAATCAGGAGTGTATGGGGAGAGGCGAGTTACCGGATAAAGCGGTGCGGGGGATAGGGGCGGAGAAGGAGATTGAGAGTGTGAGTGTAATGGACGAGACGGGGAAGAGTGTTTTGGGCACGGTGAAGGTGTATCATGTTTCTGCGCGGTTTCCGAGACCGACTACGTCGAGGGATTTTGTGGTGTTGGGTATTAGTTGGGAGGGGGATGTGGGGGGGGTTGGAGGGGGGAGGTGTTATATGACGGTGTCGAAACCTTGTTCGCATCCTGATGCACCGGCCAGTGAGGCGTATATTCGGGGTGAGTATGAGTCTGTGGAGGTGGTGAGGGAGATTCCGGTGAAGAGGGATGGAGAGGGTTCTTCTGGCTCTGGCTCTGGCTCTTCGAGTTCTAAGAGTGAAGAGAAGGATGCGCCGTCTGTGAACCCAGAAGAATCAAACCCCGTCGAGTGGATCATGGTGACCAGGAGTGATCCTGGAGGCAACATCCCACGATGGATGGTGGAAAAGGGCACCCCAAAGAGTATCTGCTCGGATACCGTCAAGTTTCTCGATTGGGTTTGCCGAGATACTCCACTGGTCGAGCCAGAAAGCGAGCAAACCAGAGAAGAAAAGAGTGACCAAGAAGACGACGATACAGATTCAGACTCCGACTCCGACTCTGAATACGACTCGGCCTCTGAAGAACCACACAACGGCCTCATCGCCAGCTTCGCCTATCTACTCAACGCAGGCCTAGAAAGATACGCACCGCAGGCAGTCCTCGATTACATGCCCCAACACTCACACTCGCGTGAATCATCCCAGCAACTCAGCGAAAAGCACACAACCGACGATCAGACATTATCCGACAAGAAATCCCTCCAGAAAAAAGGAGATGCCGAATCGTACCTTTCGCCTGATAAAGCATCACTCATATCCGGCAACTCGGGTCTCGCGTCCATCGAGAATGAACATACCATCCCGCCTTCTGAGATCATGCAAATGGACAAGAAGGGCAAGATGACTTCCAACGAAAGACATCTCGCCAAACTGGCTGAGCGGAAACGTGATGTTGAAAGTAAACTGGAAACGGTCCGCGCTGAAATTGAATCACTACACCTGGAACGACCGGAAAAGGATTCCAAGACGGATAAAGATCCCAAGAAGGAGAAAGATGAGCCGAAGGACAAAGATCCCAAGAAGGACAAAGAAACGAAGGACAGAGACAAGAAGAAAGAGAAGGAGGAGAAGGAGAGAGAGAAGCGAGAGAGGAAAGAAGAAAAGGAAAGAGAGAAGAAAGAGAAGAAAGAAGCAAAGGAGAAGGAGAAAGGAAAAGAGAAAGAGAAACCCAAAGGAGAGCTATCAAGCAGCGACCACCCCAACAGCAGCGCCAGCAGCCTAGCCAAACCGCCCGACAGCTCCCCATCCAGCAACAACATTCACAGTCACAATCGCAACAAGTCATCTTCCAACCTCGAAACAGCCCAAATGCACAAAGCAGCCTCAGGCTTGTTCGGCACCGAATCCAAACTCCTCAAGGAACTAGGCAAGATTGAGAAAGAACAGCTCAAGCTCGCATCCAAGATCGAGTCCCAGGTGCAGAAGGATGCGAAACGCGAGGAAAAATCTCGGGACCGCAGTAAGACGGATGCAATGCGTCGGGAGATTGAGGAGCTCAAGAAGGAGGTCGATAGACTTCGGACTGAACGGAGACAATGGCTTGAGTTGGTAGGGACTTTGGAGGCGGAGAATACAAGGTTGGCTAGTAAAGCTGGAGTTGGGGAGGATAAATGATCTGGGATTGTTTATGATGGTACTATTCATTGATATTTGGCAGTATTCTGGACAGCGTTCTTGTTTGTATAATTATAGTTGAGCGTCTAGTTATAACGAATGTATATACCTGAACACGAATGGGATAGATAAGTAGGTTCATGTTCATGTTTCATTTCTGAATTATTAAATCTAGGATCCAACATCACCTAGCTGAACAGCGAATATGCCGCGGTATCATGTCTTTAACACGTAATAGTACAAGTCCTTGAGGATAGAATCCCCAACCCAGTGTCCCAGCCTGATGGTTTTGTTTTGTACAATATAGGATTCAACACAATCCATCCGAACCACCATTATATCTCTGCAACGAATCCGAGTCCTTCACTCTCTTAATCTCGTAGCGATTAGGGTAAGAGGTGATCGCAAACCAGCGCGAAAGGCGAACCCAATAAACATCGAAGCGTCATGCGAAACCGTCGCAAGGCTGATATGGAAAGTAGTAGATAGCAAAAATTCACACCCTCAATCCGTTTACTCCTGGGTCTATTGCGAAAGAAAAAAAGTCAGTCTAGAGATTCAATTGAAAGCAGTAAAGAAAGACAAACCTCAGGCGGATTCCCAGCCCCTCGAACCATCTTCTCAATCATCGCCGCGCGCACCTTCTCCTTGGGCTCGCCCATTCCAACAGCCATATACGACAGAAGCGGGGCGTGCCCGATGTAAGAAGCGTAGCTGTCGCGCACGATGTTTGACGTCCATTCGTACTTGGTTGTGTCGGCGTGACCGGTCCCGACGTAGCGGGCCTGCATGGCCTCGAGGTTCTGGAGGGTGCGGAGTTTGTCGGCCATTTTGATGGTTTATTATGCAGAGATCTGGGTATTGGATGTAGTTTTCCCTGGTCTGTAGTGGTTTAATTGCGATGAAGAAGTGAGCTGAAGAAGATCGGATCTCGACTCGATTCATAGGATATGCTGACTCATCATGGTATATCTGTAGGAAACCACGTGATGTAGTCATTCAGTTCTGCGACGACAACCTCAGAGTCGACATGATGAATTTATCGACTTGTTGCAAGTTCCCATTGGTATAATCGAGGAATGTCAGATCTATCACGGCCAGGAAGATGGAAAACGAAAACTCGATCCCCCCGTTATCGTCCCGTATAGCATCGTTGGTGCATACCCATTTCGACGGTCTGCCTGTGCGCAGCAAGCCGACTATTCATCCCGATGGATCGAGGGAGTGGATTCCTATGAGTGCTATTGTGGTTGTGAAAGGTATTTCCCAGGGTGTATAGTAGATAATTGTAATTGTTCTATCTGTTGAGATATTCAGCTAACTTATCACCAGGAGAGAATACTTCATCTGAGAAATTGACTTGTGTAGCTGTCACGTACGTCTTGGATCTTTGATAAACCGCTCTATTGATGAGTCTAACTCTGTCAGAACTGGTGCAAAATGCCTATCGGCTTCTCAGATATCGCAATGCAGAGGTCTAGTGCTACATGACTGCCATGCTGAAATACTGGCCATTCGTGCCTTCAACTACTGGCTGTTGAATGAATGCCACGGTTTTCTGACACAAGAGAGGAAGCCGAAAGAGCCATTATCAGAAGATGACTTGAAAAACAACTTTCCAGTCTCTCCTTATATCCGCCGAAGAAGTACAAACAATCCAGATCATGCATGGCCACCCTTTGAACTCTGCCCTGATATAAAGATCTACATGTACTGCACCTGCGCTCCATGCGGTGATGCAAGCATGGAACTCTGCATGGCAGCCCAAGAAGATGCAACTCCATGGGAGGTCACACCACCCAAACCACACCCCAATGCTTCAAACCCAGAAGATGATGACCCTTCCACAAACCTCTTAGATGGCCGTGCTCACTTCTCCATCCTAGGCGTGGTCCGTCGCAAACCAGCGCGTATGGATGCGGAATCCACACGCAGCAAGTCGTGCTCGGATAAGCTTGCTCTACGGCAGGTTTCTTCCATGTTGTCCCATGAGACTAGTCTGCTCGTTGCGTCTACGAGAAATGCGTACTTGGAAGGCGTTATCTTACCCGAGGGAGAGATTAGTCGAGTGGGATGCGAGAGATCGTTTAGTGAAACAGGCCGGATGAAGGCATTGAATGGTCGATTATGGCCTGAAAATGAGGACAAACACATCCATAGCTATGGCTATAGATTCCACCCGTTCAAAATCCTCTCCGTCCCAACCAAACAAATCGAGTCACTCTGGCTATTTGCTAAACCAAAACCCACCACCCTCACACAAGAAACGCTCAAGAAAAGCAAACCCGGGAATGTATCTGCAATCTGGACAATCGCTCCATCGCTACCATCCCAGCCAACACCCCTCACGCTAGACAACGGCTCCAAGTCCCTGCCAGTACTGCGCGGCTCGAAAACAGGCCTCTATGAAACCATCGTCAACGGAGTGAAACAGGGAAACCGGGCATCCTCGCCTCTGGCGCGTGGCGCTTCGGCCCTCTCGAGAGCGAAGCTGTGGAGCCTTCTGCGTAGTGTGTTGCAGGCGCCGGGTCTTCATTTTGGACAGGTAGAATCTGGTTTACAGGATTCAGAGGTCGATGAGCTTTATTCTGCCGCAGATTTTGAAGATCCCTTATTGCATGACGATGTCCTTCGACAAGTTCTTGAAGCATCTACTTATCAGGAACTTAAAAGAGCCTTGCTGTCTTCAAAGTCGACCAACGCGCGAGACAAAGCAATGCAAGAGGCTAAACAAGTACTTAAAGGCTGGATATCCAACTCAGGAGACGAAAACTGGGGATTGGATGTCCTGGTCGATCCCAAGAAGCGGAAACGCTGAGGTGACATGCACTCGAAACAGAAGATATATATTATTTATTACCAAAAAGATTAGAACCAGGCGTGCGTCAAGTACGCACACCTGACAGTGAATGATCTCTTATTAATGTACAGGATTTTTTTGTTTCCCACCAAACAGAACCATTTTCAGCGCATGGTTTGACAACCTTGGAGTACCAAAACCAGCATCAAAAATCGAAAAAAATTAAAAAACAGCCATAGGTATCATCAACCCAAAGAAAACGAAACAGGTGATGTCTTTAGTAAACGCCTGGGACGATTCGGCTGCGGACCAGGGAAGTGTAACGGTCCCAATCGGCACCGTACTTTCTCTTGCACTTCTCCTCGTCACGTCTCTCACGGTGAATGAGCAGGACTCCAAAGTACAGCATGAAGAAATAAGTAAAGATATTTCCCCAGCCCCGAGCCTCTGGAGTCTGCACGGCTTGCTTCACCACATCACCGGTGGATGGGTCGATGCTCTGGATAATAGCAAAGCCCGCCATACCCGTTGGAAGGCAGTATGCCCACGACATGACCCAGTCACCCAAGTAATTGATGTGACGGGCATAACCCCACCAGCCGGAAGTCATCAGCCTAGATCCACTGGCGGTCTGGATGAACTTGATGTGCTTGATGCGAGGGTCGTTTGGATTGCTGCGGAAACGGTTCTTCTGGTTGTTGGCGCCACGGAAGATCGAATAGCCAACAGCAGTCACACCCAGGACAAGGGCGAGGCCGGACACACCAAGCTCGAGCGGGAACATGGCGAGGTATCGGGACTGGAAGTTGTAGATGAACGGAACCCAAACCATGTCGCCAAATGAAAGCATGAAGCCGAATCCATCCATAATCACATCCATCGTGGTCAGGAGGGCGGGTTCCATGTACAAGCCGTCCAAAACATAGAATGCCTGGAACACGGTGACGAGGACGACTGAATCAGTGATATAACCGAACGTTCTGTACTGGCGGGCGATGTTCGACAAATTCAGAATAATCCACCCGAGCAAGCCAGGCCGCATTTCACACCAGACTTTGATGTCGATTGTCCGCGCGGTGTCGCTGACGAACGGAATGGGAAGCTTGACGCGGGGGTTAAGCTCCCGGCCGATGAAGAAATCGTACAAGGCATTGCCAGTATGGCCACCAGGCGCCAGCTGTCGAAGTTCCGGGTTGCGCTGACCAGGAGCAGGGACGGAGAAACTCTTCACGTAGACAAAGGCCGCGATAGCAGTGCAAATCACCAGGTTGGCTGTGATGACCTGCAAGTAGTTGTCCCAAAGAAACGTCCACACCACCAAATCCGCACCGTACATGTATGTGCCGACAGCGAGCCCGGAAAGAATCAAAACGGCCGAAAGGAATGCTGTAGCACCAAGTCAGATATGATGAGAACCAAAAGAGGCAGGATAAATTACAGTTGAATTTATACTTGAGCTTCCCTCCACATGCCAATTCGGTACCTTCAACCTCGTGGCCAGGAAGGAATACCTGCAGCACCAGACTGAGGGCGTAGTAACTCAGCACCCACAGGGTGACCTGGGTGTCGTAAAAGGCCGCGATTCCTCCTTCAGGCCAACCAATCTCCGCCTTCAGTGTCTCGATAGATAAGGTCGAAGGGTGAAGCAGCGACGGCGCGGGGCAACCGGAAACATCATTACAGAAAAAGGTGAAGCCATAAATAAGGACAGGCAGCCCGAAGGTGATTCCGAAAGCTCCTATTCTGTCCAACTGTTAGAATCAACTTTTATCACCATCAGATAATATTAGAAACATACGGCCCAGCGAATTCATAGCCACGCTTCTCTGGCACGGGCTGAATGGGAATTGTGGATTTGGAATCCTTGGATGCCATCTTGAACGCGATGCAACGTGGGGATGGAGGGCCAAAACAGAGAATTCTGCAATGACGGAGGGGCTGAGCCCAGCGTGATGCTGGCACGGAATTGCCGGGAGGATAACCCTGGTTGATAGCCTCAAGAATGGAAAGCTGCAATAAAGCTTCCCCTGAGCGTGGTGATGGTCGAGGAGGGAACGAGATCGGAGGCCGGGAATCCGCCTTGTCCAACTTCTCCGCATTGGGGCCGTTTGGAGATGCAAGACTGCCAAGTCGCCCGATGCGCAGTTGTCTCATCTTCCACCAGCAGCCTTGCACGTCTCTCTTTTATCATTCCTGCTGTCTCTGCTGATATATCCTTAGCTATTAACCATCAGATACCTTATTTTATACTGTTTCCTTTGTTATTTTCCCACTGATACCTTTCCAGTCGTTGTGGTCGTCAAGCGCCCGCCCTTCCTCCGAAAGTGACTTGTCGACATCATGAAGCTGTTGACCAGCTCTATCTTTCAGTTTCTTCTCCTTCTCGCTCCATTTTCACCAGTTGCAGCTGCCTCGGATAATTCGGGATCGCACGATGTTCTTTCGCCCTGTGTCGCACGTTCTCCGACCACTGGATTGTACTACGATCTGAGCTCATTGTCTGTATATCCGGTACCACCAAAGGATGGCGAGAAAACCCATAAACACACTCGGGATGAGAGCTGGCATGCTAAGGGACATGACTACAACGCCAACTTTACGCTGAATATCTGCGCACCTGTCGTTGAGGATGTTAAGGATGTGGTGGGGGTCGAGAGTTCGAGGTGGAAGAATGTCAGCGCATACTATGAGAAGGAAGGCAAGATATACTCGATAGGGTATGTTCTATTTTTACGGTCAGCCTGGAAGCAAATACTGCAGAGACTGATGGGTATATGAATAGACAACAAGCATCAGACCCCTTCTTCCGTGGCCGCAAGCTGGTCTTGAACTACACCGACGGCTCGCCTTGTGCTGGCGATTTCATCGGTAACGGCTCACGTACCAAGTCGACAATCATGTCTTTCCTCTGCGATCGTGATGCACCTGCAGCCCAGGCCACCGCATCATTTGTGGGCACCATGGATCAGTGCACGTACTTTTTCGAAGTTCGAAGCTCTGCTGCCTGTGGTGGCATTGCGCCTGGTCCTAACGGGGACGGACTTGGACCAGGCGGCGTGTTTGGTGTGATGTGAGTATACTACTGGCCAGTCTCATCGGTCCCGCTGGCTAATATGTCTCTAGTGCTTTGATTGCTATTGCAGTATACTTGATTGGTGGTTGCGTATACCAACGAACGGTGATGCACCAGCGGGGCTGGAGGCAGTGTCCCAACTTTAGTCTATGGGCCGGCATGTTCGATTTTATCAAAGTAAGTATACTGGCCTTGTCACCATTCAGATTGTTCAGGTCGATATCGAAGCGTCGCGATTCCTACAAAGAGTTTGGCAATTCCAAGTTGCCGGTTTCACGGATGGATTGAAATGCTTTGGCTGGTCTAGAGCTCAATTACATCGAGGGCTGCGCTTGGATATTCCTTGTCTTTCTTTTCTTTTTTTTCTTTTTTTTTTTTCTTATTTCCTTTCTGTCATTTGAAACTTTAGCCCGTGTTGAGCATGGACACTGCGACTTTCTTTTTTCAAAGATCGGTTGTATGCAGACTGCGTCTGCTTTTGGCTAGAAATTTCTCTCTTGCTATATCAATGGCTATGTTGGATAATTCCTCTAGATAGAGTTATTCTCTCTACATTGTCGCTATTCAACAAATTGCATGAAACTTCAAGCTAACTGAACTCTTCTCTCCTTTTTTCGAATTCACACAGGACATGGCTATTATCCTCCTCTCATCTCTAGGCCGTCTACTCCGTCTCAACCGATCTCCAGGCGGTGGTTACGCCAACGTGAATGGCTCAAGTGCAGGTGGCCAGCGCGGCTCTTTCATAGGTGCAATCGGTGGACAACGCCGCGGCCGCAATGACATAGACGCCGAGAACCGACTGATAGACCAGTTGGATGAAGAGTGGGAAGATTAAAGTGGTTGAATTCGGTATTTTTGGTTGTGGTGTTTTTGATAGATGGATGGACTGGACTGGACTGGGCTGGTGGAATAAAAGGATTGTAGGATTGTGTATTCTGGATTTTGCAGTGTGCTCAGCTTTGCTGGCTGTTTTCTCTTTTTCCTTTTTCGATTACCTTTGTTTGGCCTGTATATGAAGCATTTGAAGACACGTTACCATGAGATTCATCACATCAATGGTGTTATGCTTTTCCATAAACAGCGTGAGCATATTAGCACATTATAGTACTCCGCAGTTGATATTCTATAATAAAGCAAATACTGGCTGTTCTCTTCAACAAGCAAGCATCATTGGTCTAGTGGTAGAATTCATCGTTGCCATCGATGAGGCCCGTGTTCGATTCACGGATGATGCAATGCGATTTCTTTTTTGCTTTTTTATTTTTTCCCCCGTCAGTTGGAGTCGGGATGTTGATCTTTTCCTTTCTTTTTGTGTTTTTGAGTTTTTCTGGTATGTTATGTAGCATTGCTTTGTCGGTATGGAATCCCGATGGAATGGTTTTATATACCCGTTATCTAGCAAAGCTGCTTATGGGACGAGGACAGTAACGACTACCAAGAGAAAATTATAATACTATTTCATAGCCAACACCAAGTATACACGGAGTAAATATAACAAAAGAATGATGCAAGCAGTACCACTCATAAACTCCAATATTTTCCCATATTCACACAATACCACCCAGCCCCAGATAAGAAAGCAAGAGAAAAGAAAGAAAATGTAGCGAGGAAAACTCCGTGTGATGTATATAATTCAACCTCAACATAATCACGGTCTTGATTCATCTTGTCAGGTGATATCATACGAACCCATCATGTTCCCTGAATTACCAAACGCCGTCATGTCTGTGGTAGTCCCAGGGGCAGCACCATTGCCGGCTGGTTGTCCTGCTTGGACTGGGGGTGGGTTCGCATCCAGACTGACCCCTGGTCCAACTGGGTCAAGATTGAATGGCAAGAACCACGCGCTCGGTTGGTAGAATTCTCCCGCGCCCGAGGGTGCGTTGGGGTCTAGTTGTCCTGTGAAAAGTGCTGCGCTGTCTTGATTTTGCTGGGGCTCGCCGTTGACCGAGGGAGGCATAGGGGTGTTGCCTCCCGATACAAATGTGGATGGGTCGATCCCGCCAAAGGATCCGTACACAAATTGTCGATCCAGTTGGGGAAGCTGGTCGGATGGAATGTTGAAATCGAAAGGAGGTTGCCCGAAAGATGAGGCTCGGCCCTGGTTGTACATCGCGGGATGTGGGAACCCTGTGCCTGAAGTGCCCATCATTCCTGGTGTCATATTTACATCTACCACCGACTCTGACGGGCTTACTTTATCCATGCCGCCAGAACCGTCGATCTTGCTGCTCTTCCTCGAATGTGGTCCATGTGGTCCTGATGGTTGTGGTGTAGGCGATAGACTGGCAAAGAAGTCTTCCACGCTCTGAAGATCCGGCTTCTTCCCCATGACGGCATCATCGCCTGTTTCCTTAGGCGCCGGACCGGCTTCTTCCCAGTGCAACCTCGACACTCCATGGGGATACTTGTCAAACCAGTCTCCGTATTGGAACATGGGTGCAGCTTGGCCACCATTGGCATTTGTGATTGACCCCTTGATGGCAGCATCTGCAAATTGCCGGTATCGATCCTTGGCACTCTCCACCATGTAATGGAACATACCCCAGTATTTCTTCATTTTGTTGAGATAGCGGTAGGTATGTCGTAGATTCTCCTTTGATCGAGCCTCTAGCTGCGCATTGCGGGAGAAAATCCCCCAGATATGGACAGTGCTGGCGGAATATGCACAGTATCCTGCAAAAGGAACAGTAAGAGGGTAAGCCGAAGCACGATCAATCAATATAGAGATATGATGAGCTGCTTCCACTGCGGATCGTCCAGCATTACTGAGAAAAGCCTTGGGCATATCCCTTGGCGGCCGTCCTCCCGGTGACAGCGGAATGGCAAATTGATTTAAGAAAAGTGTGTTCTGGTGAATAATCATATGAAGAAAGAGGAATTGGTTGGCAATCCGCTCCGCGGCGTGTATCTGGAGATTTTCATAGGTGAAAACCAAAGAGCTTGGAAGCGACGAAGAAAAATCATCGATTTGTCGCTTGAGTTGTGAGTATCCCGACTCCGGGGACCATAGTGGACGAGTGTCCTTTGTCTTCCCACCCAGGTTTAGATAGTCAACGATACGGCCCCAGATGACGACGGCCCGAATGATATAGGCGGAGACGCCCATGTTGCTTTTGGCATTGGGCAGTTGACCCACATCATCCGGGACAGGGTTCGGAACACTGCCATCCAGGTCTTCCGTGGGCCCCGGGATTTCCATCTGAAACTGCGATTCAGTAATTGGAAGCTGGATTTGTAAAAACTTCTCGTTTCCTGTGGGTGGACGCTGACTCCCCGACGAGTTATATCGATCCATCAGATAGCAGGCCCACATGGTCCGTCGTCGGATTTCACGGTCAGTGAAGCTAAGTTGTGAGCCATTTCCATTGCTCTGGCTTAATAACGGGTCATAGTCAAGCTCTCTATGCAGTTGTAAGGCGTAAGCCATTCGCAACGCTTGGCCGCCAAAGGACCAACTTCGTCCACCATGACAGGTTCCAAACTCGTGCAGCCCCAGGAGCAAAAAGACAGTAAGGATGGTGATGTTTGGCTCATCATGTCGACTCAATGCTATAGCCGCAGCTGGGTTGGCCCAGCTCTCTCCGCGCAGAAATGGTGGCTCTGAGTTAATCTGCGGGTGTGTCGAGAATCGGGCGGAGACGGCACAGACAGCTAGAATTAACACTGGGGGAATGGAGCCGCCTCTCAGTCGTCGCATGAAACTGGGCTTGTGTAGTAATAGATAGGATTGACCATAAACGCAGTCGAAGAAAACCTCCGCCAAGTGCTCCTGGATCTCCAATGAGGGAAGAAACTCGGCACCCTCGGTTAACAGACCAGTTCCGTCGCCGGACTTGCTGTCACGGTTCATGGGGAAGGTATCCTGTAATACATTGCGCCCCCCACGTGTCCATTCGTCCATTTCAGATGCAAAAGCTTCATCTGCTGACCGCTTTTTCTGAGTCTTCGAGGTTTGTCCCGCAACGGGAGGTCTCACCACGGACCTCCCGATGGCGGTCATATCCCGGACTTCCTCTTTAGGGATCGTCTTTATGACCCGATCCTCCATTCGTTTCAATCGCTTATCCAGCATTGCCATGTAGTCCGTTCGAGGAGCGGCTTTCCTCGTAGTGACTTTGTATACGCACGGAATACGAGATCGAGAGCAATGCTTGCATGCGGGCTTCTCTCCCGAGCACCGGATCTTTTTTCTCCTGCAGGCTATACATGCTAACGGGAGACGCTTCCTTTCCTTCCCAGCCTTGGTTTTCATCTCACTCCATGCCGGTTTATTGCCATCCTTGTCAACCTCGGGATTTTGCGCGGGGTCGTTGTTGGTGTCATCGCGTTGGTTCTCATAGGCGCCCTCGGGCGCTACGGCATGATCGCCTCCGGTATTGACACTGCCTGGATCGCGGGAGCTAGTCTGACTCTGGATGTCAAAATCTTCAGGAACAGCCCCGTGCTCATCGCGATGGCCCAAGGTGTTGCTGCCGGCGGAGAACATCAAGGACTCGTCGGACTCGGGTGGGATCATGATGGGTGCGGGTACCCCAAGAACAAGACCCGGGGCATCGTTTGGGAATATCGGAGCAGCAAAATTGGAGGACGAGGGCGAAGAGAGACTCCAGTAATCGGGGTTGTGGTTGGGAGATACTGGCTCTGGGGGAAATGACGGGGAGAAATCGTGGGAAGCGGTCGAAGCTGGTGGGTAGTATGGGGAAGGCTTGGCGGAGGCCGTCGAGCTGGTCATGCTGGGATTAGTAATGGGCGATCAGAGCGCTCGTATAGAAATTAACGAGAGGAAAAAAAGGATCGAAGAGGATTAAAAGAGACCAGAGATCATCAGAATCTGAACGAGTCCCATCTGGCCATGGAGTGTCGTTGTAGATTACATCGTCGACCCGGCCCTCCGGATGTCATCGATTCAACGGCATGGTCATTGGATGAAGGTGAAACTCAATCATTTCCGGAGATTTTGAGGGGCAATTGGGTTTGTTTCTGATCGTTTCTGGTTCACTCTGATATCCCTTGCTTTATGCTGAGATTGAGGCTGGGGCTATTGGAGCATCAAGGTGGATTATCCTTGTTGGAATGCTGGAGTCCATCTGTCATGCAGGAGTTGACAGGTCATTTGCGGAGGAGATTTAAGGCTGATCGTCAGTCTATTTGGCAATATCAGATAGATTTGAAAATAATCATTTAAGAGTATTGATTGATAAAGAATTATAGTGAACAGAGTCGACAAATATTATTGTTGTTCATCCTTATGGGCTGGTGATTATATCGTCGTTATAGTGTTTTAAAGCAGGCAGAGACAAGAAAAATGATCATTAATTCATTGATATATACAACAAGACTGGAATATTATAAGATCCTCCATAAATCTCAGATATCCCTGCTTTTTTCATACTCCTCTTCATGATATCCACCACAGCGGAGCCATGCAAATGATAATCAATAGGTACCTGCGATCAAACTAGAATGTGCTCGACTGCATTGCCCACCTTATCCATATGCCTTCTTCTTCCTAGGCGTCAAGTCCACTTCTTGTCCAGCTATAGTCCTTACGAGGACTTGGTCTTCGAAAGAGAAGTAGCACTCTCAAGCGAGGCTATCATCTCCGCGCCCAAGATGTAAACGTTGTAGCTCGGAAAGATAATCCAAAGGCCACTGCAATAACTGTGAGTGATAAAACATAAGAGCAAATGGGAAGAGACTGACTTTGGAATGATCCAGAAGAAAAGCAGGGTGAGGGTATCGTTGTGGCCGATGTTGTCGAATCCAGAGAAGAACTCATTAAGCCCTGAAGAAATTCTCAGTAAGAAAGCAGCATAGAAGGCCTAGATACGAAGGCTTACAGTAGAGAATGGTTTTGCCGAGAGTCATCAGGGATGCACTGTATGCCACCAACAGGGCAGTAGCTCCAATACGTCCAGACACCACCTTATCCTTGGTCACCATGGAAACGAAACGACCCAGTCCCGTTTTCTCACGGCTGTGGTCAGGTTGCAGCGACGCTCCATAGACGTACACAATCGTGAGATAGTAGATATAGGCAGCAGATTCAAACAGGTTCAGGATAGTCTGCGCAGCAGTGAAGCCATTCCGAGCATTGAAAGCTGGCCAGCCGTAGATATAGTCGATAGTACCATACAATGCATATGGGGTCCAAATAGGAGAGTGCAGCTTATGACCAGGCATGCTGTGAGGGCGAAGTAACACATAACCCGAGTCCCAGGCGACAAGTGGGATCGAAAAAAACAGCCATATGATCACAGCCGCTGATGGCGTGTGCACCCACTTGCGAATTGTACCCTCATCGTTTACAGAGGGTGCAGGAGAAGCTCTCGCAGGAGGGGGAGGAAACTCCCGAGGATGCTGTCGCGTGGAGACCATGTTGTTTATTGTCGAGAGTTGTTGCTGTAGAAAGTAGTCGAGTAGGGAAGAATCGGATGAGTAGAAGTGAGAGAACGATGTTGAAGAAGTAAAGAGCCCCAAAGGAATACCAAGCAGAGCGGATGGGAGAGAAAATTGGCAGCTCTTTTGGTGTTTGGAAAGGTCGAAGATGGAGAGACTCTTCGAAAGGCCGAGCTGACGGCTGGTGACGTCGTACGGATAGCCTGGGTCGATGCCGCGCGCTTTTCTCAACGCAAAATGGCCACCATTACACTTGATGATCTTATATTGCTTCTTTCTAGCTACTTGCTTGGTTCTGATCTACGTCCATCCAGCTGGTTTCGATTTAGTGAGGAGAATATCCACGATATCAGACAGCCTTCATTAGAAGGGCGTTTCGGCGGCTTCACTTTTCTGAACAACACCACGATCAGTCCCAGCCTGTTATTACTAGGAACTTCACTTGACTTCATCCAGGCGTTCATATCAATTGAAAGAATTTCTCGAGATCTTGACGAAATGAAGGTTGAAGATGTACAATTAGGAGAAGGTGGGGAAAGCTTGGCACTGGTCACGTGCGTAAACAGGGTCTTTAAATACGAAAGTTCAAAAAAGACTCTTTCGATCAAAAGAGGTTGCAGGGACGGCGAGTTATGGGACGATTCGATTCCAGTCGATATCTATGCTGGCTTTCGATAAACAGAATATAATGACCAATCTTGAGATTATTGATTGATATTCAGACCTGATCGATCGATCGATCAAAATGGACGCTGACAACCAAAAGGTTCAGTTTCTCGCATGATTACTGCCAATCATTGGATTAACATGGTTCTAGAAACTCAACAGGCTTGCCCGGGTTAGAGAAAACCAGCGCAAGAGCCGTGCCAGAAGGCAGGAACATACCAGAGAGCTGGAGCAGACGTTGGCATCCTGCAAAGAGCAAGTGCATCAAAAAGATATAGAGCACAGATTGATTGTTCAAAAACTCGAGTCTGAGAATAGGAAGCTGAGGTATCTCCTGTCATGCTCGGGACTGTCATCCAGTACCGTTGAGGAATATATCCGCACGGTCGATGATCCAGCCATGACCCAGAAAGTCGCAATCCCTGCTCTCCGGCGGTCTGAAGAGCCTGCAAAATCAAAATGCCAGGAAAAGAAATGCCCGCTTCCTTGCTCGTCTCAGAATGTGGCACAGAGCAATGTTGCTTTGAGCGAGGAGCCAGAGGAATCGGCAACTGGCGGTACTTGTGAGCAACTTCCGGAGTCTGTACAAAAGCCTTTACTTCAAATGTCCCAGAATTTCCAGCAGCTATCCAAAGACCAGCCCCTTTGCTGTATGCCAGATGATGAAAGTTTGGACTCATGGGCCTCCGATGGAGGAGTTCTTGACACCACTCTTTGTGCAATTGCCGAGGAGCTGGTCGGTCAATACAATACGCGTGGTGTCGATATTACCGAGATTCAGAAGAAACTTAAAGCGGGTTTCTCCAAGGGCTCTGCTACAGGAGAAGGATGTAGGGTACAAAACCATATTCTTTTCCAGGTGTTGGATGAAATCAGCAATAACTGATCCCATGTTGCCTGTCGCTGCTATTATTATTACGGCACATCAAGTATATCTTTGAAGTTCTCGCCATTACACGGTTACGCCCTCCAATTCTGCCGTCTCGCAAACCACTTGACAACGTACACCAGACCCAAAAGCACAGGAACTTCGACCAGGGGCCCGACTGTTGCAGCAAGGGCTTGATCACTGTTCACACCAAATGTCGCGACGGCCACGGCAATTGCAAGCTCGAAGTTATTACTGGCAGCAGTAAAGCTCTGAGTGCAAGACAGCTGATACCCAAAGCCACAACGACGCGTCACCATAATAGTTACCAAGAAGATGACGAAGAAATAGACGATGAGCGGAGCCGCCACTCGGATCACAGACACGATCTGATGCACAACCTGCCTACCTTGTGCAGCGAAGAGAACCAGGATGGTAAACAGGAGACCGATCAATGATAGTGGACCGATCCACTTCAGGAATTTCTTCTCGTACCATTCCTTACCTGCTATGAGGACCATGGTCACGCGGGTTATGATGGCTGCGCCTAGTGGGATACCGAGGAAGACTCCGACGCTTTTGGCGGCCAAAGAATAATCGATGCTGAGATCGCCGTTGCCAATAACTTGGATGAAGAAAATCGCCAACGGTGCGAAGAGTACCATCTGCAAGATCGAATTGATGGCGACAAGAATTGCACAATATTCGCTATCTCCCCCTGCCAGCCCCGTCCAGACGAGAACCTAGAAAATTCGTTAATTCGACTTGCTAGTACTAACACTTTGGGCATGGGACCAACCATTGCGATACACCGTGCAATACCAACCAGGATCAGTCCTTGCCTGAGCCCGGCCTCATCTGGCAAGAAAGCCCACGCTAAGCCCAGCTACAAATGAATATTAGCCACGAATTTGTTTACCAATGGACATTCAATGACAACATACCATGAAGAAAGGTGCCACAATCCAGTTGATGACGATACTGAATGCAATTTGGATCCAAAGGGCCTTGTCGCGGAATGATCGATGCAGGGTTTCGTACCGGACCTTGCATAGGATGGGGTACATCATCACCAGGAGACCGATTGCTACATCGCGTCAGCTCAGATCCAAGAGTCTACCCGAAGACTAGAAGCCTACCGATGGGGATCGAAACGCCAACGAATTTCCCTCTATCCAACGCTTCGCTCGTGTTGGGCACAAAATTACCGAGGATAATTCCAACCGCCATGGCGAGGAAGATCCAGACGGCAAGGAATTGGTCGAGAATGCCTAGTTGCTTAAAGGCAGATGTTGGATCGGCATTGGAATCATTGTCGCTATTGCTCTCTGATCTTGAGGTACATGCCTCCAAGTCTCCTCGAGAGTCTTGGGCTATGGGCTCGTTTTTCTCGGGCTGGGTCATTCTGAAATATTGTGTCGAAAGGTAAAAGACACGAGACACCTTCAGCTTCGAACCTAGGGAATAGTATCATTGTATGGAGAATACTCGATGCTTTATTTTTATTCTTAAATCTTAATTCAGTGCCTAGAAGAAAAAAAGAAGTAGCCAATCAGCGCTGACGGATGACATCTACTTACGTAACACGTGACATGGAAATGTGCAAATGCGCGAGAATGGATATAATCCACATAAACAAGGCATATCTCTTCTATAAGAGTCTATATATTGGATATAAAATTCCCCTTTGTCTACAAATAATCCAGTACTCTAAAAAAAAAAAAAAATGTCTAGAAGAACAGCAAAATCGATTATTCCAAACTCATGCGACGGAGCACATGCAAATCGGACCGTCGTATCTCCGATATCGACCGATGAATGCTGGAATTATGGGATTCAGGAACAAGATCAATGTCGCAACCATCACCTTCGACTAATCACCCGGAATTGATCGTTCCTCCAGCTGGGATGGAACCGAATGGATCATCCACTGCTGCAGGGTTGCCCTCTCCAGGGGATCTGATCTTGCAACAGAGGAAAGATGCCCTCCAGGCGGCGGGGACACAGGCCCCGGGAGATGGGAGCTTGTGGTCGCAGCTTTCCAGCAATCCATTCTTCACGGCGGTGAGAATTTCTCGGAGAGGAAATTCCATTGGGATCTAGTTAACTGATAAATCTAGGGATTTGGTCTCGCAGGTCTCGGAGCGGGCCTCAATTTCGCCCAGAAAGGCTTTCGACATGGCGCCGCCCTCCTTCGCCGACGTATGCTGGTAGACGTCGAAATCAGCATCAAGGACGACTCATACCCATGGTTCCTTCACTGGATGACGCTGTATCAGCAATCGCAGCTTAATACTGCTCGTTCTGCCGCCAGCAGGACTGGCTTTATGGACTCTCTCCTCCAACGAATGACGCCCGGCATGCGCCATCTTTCCATCCAGACACAAAAAGTCGAACACGCCAACGGCGCGATGCATACACACTTTGCCCTCGTCCCTGGTCCCGGGAAGCACATTCTTCGCTACAAGAATGCGTTCATCTTCGTCAACCGTATGCGCGAGTCCAAGTCGCAGGATTTACAAACTGGCCGTCCCTGGGAAACAATCACCCTCACTACACTCTACTCTCATCGGCATATCTTTGAAGAACTCTTTACGGAAGCACACGCGTACGCTGCCCGGTCGCAGGAAGGAAAGACAACCATCTACAATAGCTGGGGAACAGAATGGAAACCGTTTGGACACCCGCGGAGAAAGCGGCCTCTGGAATCGGTCATCCTTGATAAAGGCGTAAAGGAGCGTATTGTGGCGGATGTCCAAGACTTTGTGGGAAGTGGAAAGTGGTACTACGATCGTGGAATCCCCTATCGACGAGGATATCTGTTATACGGGCCGCCCGGTACTGGAAAAAGTTCGTTTATCCAGGCATTGGCGGGCGAGTTGGACTATGATATTGCCATCCTCAATCTCAGTGAGCGGGGTTTGACAGACGACCGATTGAATCACCTCCTGACTATTGTTCCGAATCGCACACTCGTTTTGCTAGAGGATGTTGATGCTGCATTTTCGAACCGTCGCACTCAGACCGATTCGGATGGCTACCGCGGCGCCAACGTTACCTTCTCCGGACTGCTGAACGCCCTGGACGGAGTTGCGAGTGCAGAGGAACGGATTCTGTTCCTGACCACTAATCACGTTGAACGCTTGGATGAAGCCCTGGTTCGGCCCGGTCGGGTCGACATGACAGTTCGTCTGGGCGAGGTCAGCCGCTACCAGGTCGGATGTCTGTGGGATCGGTTCTATGGAGACATCGATACCACAGGCTCTCACCGAAGTATCTTCCTCGACCGGCTGCACGAACTGGGCTTGATCGAGAATGAGAACGGCGAGAAGGCTGACCGGACAAAGAATACCAGCGCTGCAGCGCTACAGGGACTGTTTTTGTATAACAAGGAAAACATGGAGGGGGCCATTGCAATGGCCGAAGCCCTCACATATTCGGTGCATGATGAGGTGGACTGATCTGTACTAAGACATGTAAATATAACCATCATTTCAGGTGTATGTATGAATATTGAACAGCTAGATGAGAAATATAAACAATACCCGTACTGTTTGTCTGCAATTGTCCCTCCTGGCTCCAACCTCCACCGTCTTGCAAATCCCCCGCAATTCTCTCCACTGTATCCATCTTATCCACAACTTTTATCACAACGACTACGGAGTTATCATGATGGACACGATATTCTCGTATTCATTAGCTTCATTCAAGCGATGCCTGCAACTGTGAATAAACCCTAAAGTGTGATCTTGGATAGAACGTATCTGGTTCGTCAATTCCCATACCCCCCCCATCAACACAGCGTCACTAATTATCTTCACCGACCACGCGATAGACAGACCAAGACCTTGTACAGCCCCAATCCAGTTTCTTCATCTCCTCAGCGTCTCGTGCAGAGCAGCTATCTTCGAGTTTACTTTGTCGAAGCGCTTCGGTGCAAGTCGAGCCAGCCAATCAGCCGCCCAGCGACGATGCGATTTAACCGCCGACCATAAGGAACGGGGGACAATCATGCAGGATAAGCTAGTTCTTCACATGAATCCCAGCCTGTCAGCGTCGAGATCGGGATGCTTGACGCTGCAGGTCTGTTGATGGCTTTTTTTGTCTCTTCTTGGGGTGTCAACATGCCCTGTCGAGGAGAGGGGTATATGTCGCTCTGCTCGCACCTGGTGGATAGGTTGAACAAGCTACTTACTACCTTACCCGGTTGTCTGGGTCGTTTTGTTTCTTTTTGTGATTCTTCACGATTAGAGTGCTGGGCTTTGGCTCTTTCGTTAATCTGCATCGCCTTAATTCTTGCTGGCGTAGACCGCTTGCATTGATCGATATTATCGTCGTTTTTTCCAGTTGCATAGAGCCGGTCTCTATTCACCAGCTGACACAATGAGCCAATTCCAACTCTTCCCACCACCTACACCAGAGGTTAAAATCTCCAAGAATCCCTTTCGAAAGGGAAACAAGAAGCTATTAAACACACAGCCCCCGAGTCCAATTCCTCTGGAAGATCTAGACAATACCGCCAAAGCAGAGTCGGTGCTCTTCCAGATCATCGAAGACACCGACGGCGGCCAGCGGCCTTCTAAGTCTCGTGTACCCAAGTCAAAATCTCCAGCTTCCATTCCAAGCTCGACTCAAGATGTCAAGTCCTTTGAGACTCTGCGCAGTTTGAGTCGTCAGAATGATCGACCAGCGCGACCGTCGGACGACACTGGGTCCACGACCCTCGTGGGAAGCAGCAGCAGTGTGAGGTCGCACTCTTTCTCTCAGGCGCCTCTACAAGAGCAAAGCTCGCCTGTTATTCCTATGAGATCAATGTTCCCTCGTTATAACCCAGATGTGCCGCTCAGCCAGCAGCAATACTACCCTAATTCCTCAAACGAGACTCCTCGAGCACACGCCAAACCTAGAGGACTTAATCTTTCACCAGCACCGGAAATTGATGATTCTCTGGGACCTAAGACTGTACCGGCAAGCATCATGAATTTCCCAACTGGCGTTCTTGATTCGGTGGAGATGCAGTACTCTTCTGCAACAGAGCTCAAGGGTCTGTGGGAGGCAGCTAACGGTCAACGACCACAAAATCCCGTCGGGACTTACAATTTATGTATGGCAAGGTGAGTAGCATGAAAACCTGGAAGTCTTGCAGGATGCTGACTTGACCAAGGACTGATACTGCTAAATTTACATTTGGCGACCCGGAATCACCGTTCTACACGTTGGAGACATATTCCACTAACGAACTGGCGATTTCTAGGGCAGACCCCTCCAAGCCAAACAACAATGTGCCTATCATGATGCTTAGTCTCGAAAATAGACGTCGTCGGGAGCCCCCTAACGATGGACTGGTGACATCGTTATTTTCCCGACTGGCTGCCATGCTGGCCATTGAACAAGCTGAAGAATTGTCGAGGCAACATCAGCTCTCCCCGGCAGAAGCCATCGAAATTGAAGGCAATGCACTACAGCGAGCAGCTACCCAGGAGTCCTGTCGACTGTCGTGGAACCACCAGCAACGGTTGTATGAGCTGCAACACCAATCATCGATGTCCAAGCAACCGCAGCAACGACAACCTCTGGTTGGGGCTGCCGGTGTTCCCTTGTCTCCCATGCGAGCGAAATCTACGGGGACACTTCACATTGCAGTGTCGATGCCATGTAGTGAAAAACGTCGTCAGCCGCCAACGATCATCGCCACGACTCCAATCTCCTCTAACGCGATGGAGGCGGCCAGTTTGGCTGCCACACCTCGAACATCGACACTTCCCCTGACCGACTTGGATGAACCTCTCGCGTCTTTGGACTTGGGAACCATGACGTTTTCCATTTCCGCAGCCGCCATTGTAGCCACCATCCCCTCATTGTACGCCATTGACTCGCTGGTCGCAGCAATGCTCGCCGTGGCCGTCTCTGATGAAGCCACAAACCCGGTCTTAGCAGATATGGAGCTCTACAGCAACCAGGGACCTTCAGCGTCTACCGTCCCACGTTTCCAAGGGAAACTAGTCACAACCCTAGCGGAACGGGAAGATGACGCCCAGGCCGACGAGCTCGTATCAAGGGTGAAATCGAAGGATGCAGAAACATCCCCTGAAACCAAAAAGGGATCCTTCCAATGGTTCAGCCGGACCAAGCCCAAGAAGCCCAAGAACAAGAAGATAGTAATTGAAGAGTTCGATCTGGAAAAGTACGGCCGGTACGGACACAGTTCTTCGCGAGAGGGGGAAAAACTACCCAGTGCTACGCGGGGCGTGTTACGGATACTCTTTTGGGGGTTGGATCTTGTCGTGCGCGGTCTTACGCTGATCGTCAAGATAATCGCTTGGGTTCTGGTATCGATGACACGCTGCGTGACTAGTGAGAAGTTTTGATGGCGTACTACGGACACACGACAGCTGATGATATGAATGTTTGTATTTACATGCGGTATACCCTAATGATTGCCCTGAATTGAGTTATGTTTCATGTCTATGCCCACTGGCAAATGATCAAGCTTCGCAGTCAAAAAGCAAGGGGGAACAAGGCACAGGAATCAGGGCAATGAAATGCCTGATTTGACAGAAAAGCATGCCATTCCAGATTTCCGGAGAGATATTCATGGCCTCACTGACAGATCCTGTCTTGTCAATTGTCCTCGATGCTCTGATGTTTTGTAGATGTATTTGTCTATTGCCAACTCGATATCTGCACTACTACACGAATTGAATAGACTCATATTATAACAAGCACCAAAACAAGTACGCATACGGATAACCTGGAAACCAGAAACAGCCCCTGTCAACCCCTTGTCAACCCATGGCAAACGCATTCCACAATGAAGTCAACAAAAATGCATCATATCAAGATTCGATCTTGCAAAGCCACACGCGTACACAAAACACACAGACACACACCACGCATTCCATTCCATCCCATACACCAAATAAACCAGGACCATCTATTGACAGATTCGCGTTACTTATAATCCCTTCCCCCTCGTGAAGTTTGCTTGCTTTGAGTTCAAGCAACCTAGTCGACATTATCTGTGTTTTTATTTTTTTCTGACCCGTATTCTCTCTTTGATATACTGATTCTCTCTTTCTATTCACTCTCTTACTTTTGAAACCATCATTTTTTAACATCCAAACAAAGCCAAAATGCGTTCCTTTTCTACCCTTCTTTTGGCTGCTTGTGCCACTGGTTTCGTGGCTGCCGAGTCTATGGATATGAACAAGAACCATGGAGTAAGTCTTCACCATCTGATATCTCGAATCTAGAAGAGGCCAAACTAACAAAACCAGATGGAAAAGCGCGACTTCTTCGACCAAATGACCGACGGCAAAGCCCTCGCCGCCGCAAACTACGGCCGCGCCCTTGCTCCTGAATCTCCATCTTCAGACTCCGAGTCCGAGTCACACTCACCTGAATCCGAGTCCGAATCCTCCAACGAAGGCCGCGTCGTCGTGCAGGTCGTCACGGAGACTCTGACCGAGTGCGACTGTACCAAGACCTCGGCCCCCGCTAGCACCAAGAGCAAAGCCTCCGCGAAGACCAGCCACGGATCAGCGCTCAAACATGCCGCGCAGACGTCCGCTGCACCTGCATCGTCGGCGACCTCGATCGCGGTTGCTTCTGCGTCGTCGTCTAGACTGTTTGGGCCGATGGCTTCGGGCGCTACGCCTTCTGGCTTTGCGACGCCCTTGCCTAGTGGTGCGGATCCGTTGAGCCACGGGTCGAACAACTATAACTCGTTTGTTGGTGGTGCTGGGAAGAATGGGCCCCAGGCTGTGGTTGCTTTGGGGGTTTCAGCTGTTATGGCTTTGTTGGTTGTGTTGTAGACAACCTGTAGTTGATGGCAAGGTGTTTTACGGTAATGAGAGGGATTGGCTAGCTTTGTGATTTCTTTCTGTCTTTTTCTATTTAATCCTTATTGTATGTTCGATGGGTGTAATGATCGAGAGGATATGACTTATTGATGTATGAACATTAGGGAGTATACTTAGGTACTGGAGCCACAAGATTAATTAACAAATTTCCCACGACATCGTCGCACCTAAATCTTCCATCGTATTGATCATCACGCATGAATGGCTTGCTGAATGCGAGGATACAACTGCACCAACTGATAGTAAATATCAGGATGGTCACGGATCATCACCTGCGGATCCCACGCCATCGAAGTGAATATCGTCTCCACGCCACTGCCAATCGGTGTCATGAAGATCTGGCAGATTTGCAATCCAATCACAAACGCAAAGGCCATGATGACCGCCGTAAAGTCCCCTTCGCTGTTGTACCCTGGCTTGGTGAACTGCAGATAGAGGTATGCCAGCAGCGCGCAGAGGTACGAAATAAAAACCGATCCCATGGTCAGCACAGGCCCAATCAAACACTCGTTAACGAGGGCGTCAACTCCTCGATCCTTCATCATCTGCCATGTATCCTTGGCCGCGGGGATGTATGCCTTTCCGTACAGCGCGATGTGGCAGAAGGCATAGCGGTTGAAGATGGTTACCAACCAATCCAGAAGAGAAATGAAACATCCCAGAATCCAGATGAAGATGCTCCCCACCAAGTTGCCTTCCGCGGCTTCATGTCGCTGGGCAACTGAACACGCTTGCCGGAGCATATTGATAATGGCAATAATCAAGCTTCCAAAACTAATGCTGCCAAATGAGTAGGTGGTAGCCCGTCGAAATGCGCCTCGGGTTGCCCCCTTGGGCATCCCATTCGGCGATTGGCTCCAGAAGTACCAAGTCCCGTAGACACCTGCGATGGTTGTATGCACCGTGTTCTTCACCCATTCGCTGAACCAATACATGGCAAACGTCACGTACACAGTCAGCCCAATCACTCGTGCTGTGCTGCATCCCCCACTGGCACATGATGGATTGGTGCCGCTGCTGTCGGGCTCATACGCAACATATATCGCGACCAGTGTCACAGAGAACCAGGCTCCAAGAGCAACGGCCACAATGCCCCCAACGGTGCTGACGATGAACATGTGTCCATAATTCCGAGAAACGTCTATAGCCGTCTGCAACATAAAAGCACTGAACGGAATGCGAGGAATCCAGCTGATAAAACACACGATTGCGAAGACCCCGAAGATGAGAAATACGATCCCACCTCCATATTGCTTTCTGATGATATAGTAGATACCGGTTCCCAATGCGAATACGATATTCAGAATACCCGTGGCCCAGATGAAAAATTTGGTAAAGTATCGCGCTCCGAGAAAATACGCGTACGAAAAAGCGAGCGCGACACAGAGGACAAACACGAACAGGACGAGGGTATTGGTGTCAAGGGAGAAATCGTTGGCCGAATCGTAGATGCCACCGCCGTTGAACCCTTTGTATTTGGCGTACTTGTGAATGGTTACACCCGACACCGCGACATATCCGAGAAAAACCGCAATCAACTGTGATCAATCCATCTTGGTGAGACATGCACGTTGAATAGTATCATCAGTCGTGAGAAAACTTACCAGAAGTCCCGCCCAGATATCGTTGAATTTAGGCTTCTCGATCTTGAACGCCTCATCAAATCCATAAACGGCCTGGTTGTAGTTGGGGGAGGGCCCTTGGGCTCAGCGCCTCCTTGGTAGTTGTAATTGTTATTGTACTGATTGTTATTATTCTCGTAGACCGGTTGTCCCCCTGGTTGACCCCCTGGTTGACTTTGCTGGGCGTCGCCAAATCCCTGGGTAGGGTTATAATAACTAGCTGCCTGTCCACTCATCGTTGCATAGCGATCGAAACAAAAGATAGATTGGATAGAGACACGAAGTAAAAAGAAACGGTCAATCCAAACGAGGGGCAATTGGTGTCAAAAGATAACGCGAGGGGGAGAGGCACTCCGTGCAGACTACCGCATGCAGCGTTCAGGTCCTGAGCCCTAAGAGGCACGATGGAGTCAAAACCAACTTTCCTTGATTGCTTGACCCAGCTTTTTCCCGAGACGGGAAGAAAACCACTGATCTATGACACGATGATTCCAATTTTGATGGTCCGATGGTTCGGGTGGGCGTCATTGAGAGCTGATAAGGCCAATAACAACCGGTTCCAAAGCAATTAGATCGACGATCGCCCCGATCAGCCCTGTTGGAGATCTTCGCCCAGCATCGGCATTCAATAGTTTGCATTGGCATCACAATTTGTCTCAGCTTCTTAGTTCAAAAAAAAATCATCTCGTGTTCATGTTGATATCTTGTATCTTCTTCATGATCCATGAAGAAAATGAATACACATATGTATGTACAGGCAGTTCAAATTCGTTATCAAAAAAAAAAAAAAAAACACGCAAATATCTACACTGCGACGCAGCAGTTTTGCGATTCCAATCCAAGTCCCAGGGGTATCCGATGCATAGGTGAGCCGTGAAGAGAACAAAAACTTAGTTGTCCGTCGCCAAATAAAAAAGAGAGCCCAGTCGACCAGTGAATATTAGGATTATAAACATTAGACGGTGGTTGTCAACTTCGATGATAATCGAACTGGCCAGGGGTATTATTTGCTTGCCAGCGGGCCTCCTGTGGAAATCAGGTTCTCCTCTTCTAGCCCGACTGAGGTCATTAATGATATGGCGTATGCAAAACGAGGCAAGATAAAAATGCAGGCGCTAGAAATGCCACTTTTTTGCTGTATGAATGCTATTTTTGTCGTTTGAGAAACCGCCTCATCCGAAAGCGTGATGCTTCATTTGCCGCCAGGAATCCGCGATCGTTCCTGGAATCGGAGTTCGGGCCCTAGTCGGCCACTCATCAGTCGCTGCTTGAAGCGTACCTTGACTGACTGCCAATGATCGGCGCATTTTATCCTGCCGAACTGCCGCCCGGCGAGACGCCCGGAGTTCCTCGATCCGGCCCTGCCCAACTCGATGTCGCCGCACAAAGCAGTCGTCCAGCAACGAGTTGGCATCCAGCAACCGCTTGGGAACTGTCTGGACAACCTGGAAAACCTCCATGGGGTCGGAGACGCGGAGGATATCGCGCTCACATGCCTTGAAAATGGCCAACGAGACACGGAAAAATGATTTGGAACCCTCATAGAAGAAAACATCCCAGACCCGCAGCGTTGTTTCCAGTGGGAGAGTCCCGATGAAAACTGACATAAGCCAATTGGTCAGTCCCAGTGTGATGTCCGGAAGCCGGGAGTGAACGGTCAAAGCCGGAACTTTGGCTCGACCACCAGTGGGTCCTGCACTGCCAATCTTGTTATAGATATTCGGCAGTGATTCTCTCAGTAAAACCATGAGAATCCAGAGATCAATATTGGCTCCTTCGAGACTAATCTCATGAGTACCGGGCAAGTAGGAGGAGGTGACGATGTGCAACATCCAGAACGCCTTCTCTTCAGGGAGAAACAAGAGTAACATGCCCGTGATGAAGTTGAGCGACTGCGTATACCCGACCTTGGGGTTGTGGAGAGCAAACGCGTACAGGACACGCCGGAGAGATTGGATCATTTGTGTCTCGACGACAGCTGACCCATGCCGCAGGTTGCTGCTACCAGAGCTAGAACCTGGGTCGGAGGCTTCGGGTTTAAAGTGGATATTATCGGGAAAGGTCCGATGCAAATCCCGCTCGATATGCTCCTTGTCATCGTTGGTCGGAGATACCATGGCCCGCTGGACGAGTTGGTCATAAAGGCCGAGGTTTCGATTCAAGAGCTCGTAGCCTCCCGCATAGAAAAACCACGCTGCCCCTCGGTACTCGGACGGAATGCCTTTCCGCACGAAGCGCTTGATCTTGGACGACTTGGAAGGGAATGCGGTTGGCTCGGTCGTCGCCAGCCCATGCTCCTTGAGCAGCTCGGCCCATTTCGCACTTCGATTGGCCGCGAAGTGGGAGTAAGGGCCATTCCAGGCCTCGTACTGCTCCACGGTTACATAAGTGGTGGCTTTCCGAAATCCATAACAGTCCCGTGTACTCGTTGGTTTCATCAATGGGGGCGGCACGAGGCCAGGCAGAATGACCTTGGACTCTTGCTGGTCAATACCCGAGGATGGTGATTTCGGCTCCGGTAGCTTTGTCTCTACCTTGTGTTTTGGCGGAGTCTGCTGTGGTGGAGGTAGCTCTGGCCGGGTCTCGTCCACCGGTGTGCGTTCGACTGGCTGTTGTTCTGGTGTCGTTTGAGACTCCGTGAGGGCTGGTAAGGTTGGTTCCAGCATCGAGTGATCCAGCTCTGGCAGTGCCTGATCTTCCGTTTCGTCGAGGTCGGGAAGCGATGGCACCGATGGATTATCATATGATGGGTTGAGATCAGGCGAATGCTCCTCAGAGGTGTGGCCGTGGTCGATTGAGAAATCTGTTACAGCCGTTGCAGGCCGAGGACTGACCGGTCGCTGTTTGTTCTCTTCATAGAGATCGGGGGAGGCTGGCTCTTCAGTCACATCGCTGAATCCATCCAGATACATAGAGATGGCATCCTCGACACTCATTCCCCCATCCTTTTCGGGTCCATCAGGGGTGTCGGGAGACAGATCGGTGATTGAGCTGCTTTTTGTCAAGACACTGCTGCGTTCCGTTCCACTGGCATGTTCAATGCTGGACTGTGAGGTCATAGCCGAGTTGACGCTGGAGCGAAGCGCCTCATCACCATACTCGGACCCACCAGGAGTGAAGCGCGGCAAGGCCAAACCATGTGTGCCCACATCATGCGGGCGACGGTCATAAGGATTCTGAAGCTTGGGCCGCCTGTGATTCAATCTGGAGGTAGACATGGAGATTCGCAAGCCCGGTCGGCCACGAGGAGCCTTTCGATGGGACTGACGGTCGTAGTCACTGTCTTTGTGTCGCCATCCCGGATTAAGCTCGTGGGATGGATCCGAGTAAGCGGGATCACGGTAGATTGGTCTAGTCGGAGGGGTATCATAACCAGAACCGAACTGGGGAGAGACTGGAGGAAAAATATGATCATCCGGGGGCGAGTAGGAATGGTTTGGACGAGGAGAGCGAGAGCGAGTAGAGGGCGGCGGCAAACGCGGAGGAGCACCGGGCGGGTGGATTCTCAGGGGATCGAGACGGGGAGGATTGGGGATTCTGCGACGAGTAGGGATATCATGTTCGCCTAGAGGAGGCGGATATCGAAATTCTCCATTTTCTGTGACCATGGCCACGAGATAACACCCAGTTCCCGCTGGACATTTGTTGCTTTATGAAGAATCGTAAGACGAAGCGGAACGAATCGACTGCCGGAGACACAAGAGAACAAAGAGGATATTGATAGGTGATAAAAGATAGGACTCCTTTACGAAGTGATGAACAAGGTTTGATAAAGAAAGATAAAAAAAAAAATTGAAAAGATAAGAGAAAGTGAACCCCGACTTGAGGGTCTTTTTGAAGACGGGGAAGAAAAACGAACGAAGAGACCCGGAACACACGCGGTGGTTCAGTCCATCCGACGAGTCCCACGATCCTACCAGAGGGTCAATTGAAGACTCGACCCCAAGAGAGGGAAGGATGAGATGGTAAGATGGGGGGGAGGGAAGAAGAAAAAAAAAGGGAGAGAAAGAGAAGAAGAAGAAAAGGAAGGAAAGAAGCGGACGAGAAGAAGTTGAGGAGAGGAAATGAGGGGGCCGTATTGGGCTTAGCGGTATTGTATTGGTACGGTTCCTGAATACGAGATGAAACGATCAAATCATCATAAGCCGGTTGAATATCAATTTGAATATGAATATGAATGAATATGAATATACGAGTTACGGAATACGAGTAGAAGAAAGAATAGAAGAGATTCTAAGATCAAACAATGTGATTGATGCAGCTGTGATGCAGGCTGCATTTTGTACCCCGAAATGCAGCTCTCCTTTTCTCGCTCGTGTGATGCATCACTGCATATCAATAGTCTAGCTGCAGTCACTCGTCAATATTATTTGCATCTTCATTCTTTTTACTTTCATATCATCTTCGGGGATCGATCCGTCCCGATGCGTTTTATCGACCCTTGAACCCTGGATCCGTTGTTTCGAACCTGTCAGAAGAACGCTGGATGGATAGTCATTAGTATGTGATATTAATCTATCCGTTTTCTCCACGACGTTCAGACCCTTATATCCTCGTTTCAGGGATGACTCCATCCGACACCCTCCATCTTGGTATTTTTCATCTTCCTTTCTCTTCCGAAGTGCCTCCGTTCACTCCGCTGAATCCGTTGAATCCGTTGAATCCGTTCTTCAGCAATAGAAAGTGGAGAGCTTTCAGTTTCATCGTCCCCTAGTTCGCGCTGCTCCACCGTCCCAGGCTTAGGAGGCAAAATCACGACTACTAACCAGACTAGTACTAAGAATAGCTTCGTGATCTACTCTTTTTCTTTCCAGTTAAACGACTGCACCGAGATTCGATGATGAAGCTCTCTCCTTTGGCGGGGAATTGCTCTGCGTTGACGTACCCTTGCTTTTTCTAGCGTCCTACTAGATGATTTTTCTTTCGATCCAGCCTGCAGGAGCTTTCTCTGCCTCTGTTTCTATTCTTCTTTGCGTCCCAAAAGGTACAATTCGTCCGTCTTGCATTTCAATTCCTTCGATTTTCATTTTTGTGATTCAATAACCCGGTGATTTGTCTCCTGGTCATGAAGCAATCAATGCGCTTTGCAGCATGACTTTGGCCACTTCTCTCGATGCCTCGTACAAACCATCTCCCAGTCGTGTTCGTACCAGCAGCTGGGCTGATGTGAGTTAATTTGTATTTTCTCCTTCATCCTACATGTGTAACTGACTGTTCAGGGCCTCCGAGGTATGGCCGCCGTCTTTGTCGTAGCCAGTCATACCACTCTGTGTTTCGCCAGATATATCGTTCCTCCGTCGTTCAGTGAAACCGGTCATATTGCCCTCTTTCAACGTCCGTTCCTGCGCCTCGTGGGTCAGGGTCAAAGCTTTGTGGCGATATTCTTTATTCTCCTCGGATTCGTCAACTCGCTCAAAGCTGTTCAGCTCGCTCGCACCGGTGCCGTGCATGATGCTCTGGCCTCCTTGGCCACCAGCGCATTCCGTCGTACCGGTCGACTAGTTTTCCCTGCGGCGCTCGTCACCGTCATCATTTGGTTCTTTTGTCAATTGGGGGCGTTTCAGCTAGCATTGAAGGTTGATGCCTTTTGGCTGCAAACCACGAGTCCTCGGCCTAGTCGGTCGTGGGGAGCAGCTATAGCAGATCTCCTCCGCCAGCTTTTCTCCACCTGGATCTATGGCGATAATGCATATGACCAGCCTCAGTGGGCGCTCGTTTATCTCTTCAAGGGCTCGTTATACGTCTTTATGACCTTGCTGGCAACCGTGAATGCCACCCCGCGGTTCCGGCTCTTCGCCGAGCTGGTCCTCTACATGTGGAGTTGGGCCATTGGAGATGGTATGTACTGCCTCATACCCATCCAAAGCAAATCTAACTTACCCAGGTATCGTCGGATTGAATGTCTTCGCTGGGATGATCATGGCCGAATTCTCATTTCATCCGATCTACAAATTCCCCCAGACCTCTCGACTTCCTTCGATTCTACCTTCTTGTCTCCTCATTCTGGGATTGTACCTCTGCTCATTCCCAGACCAATTCTACGACCAAACTCCCTGGTCTGCGCAACTTGCACATATCGGTGACGCCATAATCCCATCTAATGCCAGTATGGGCCGCTACTTCGCCGCATGGGGTGGCCAGATGGTCTGCCTGGCTGTATTCCTCTCGCCCTCTTTCCGTCGATTCTTTTCCCACCCCTCCTTTCTCTGGCTGGGCAGCATCAGCTACTCATTGTATCTCCTGCATGGCCCACTCATGCGCTCCATTATGACTTACATGCTCTACATCCCCGCCGTTTTCACCTTTACCCCAGCCGTGCGCGAGGACGGTTCCCCCGATCCCGGTTCACTTATCCCCGACCCGAGCTTCGTGCGTTTATGTCTGTTCCTACCCATCTTCTTTGCATTCGTCTTGGCAGTCTCCAGGTTATGGACGGTCAAAGTTGAACCCCGATTAGGAGCGGCTTCGGATTCGTTCGAGAGGTTTGCTCGTAGTTGGGGACGGGGGTATGTTCCTAGATCACCAAAGGTTGATCATGATACTTTACTTCCAATGGCAGTCAAGGAGTAGGAAACTGTATTTAATACTGCATTATACCCAGAACATTAAAGGATTGTATATATAAACAAAAAGCAGCATTCATGAATGAATACTCTCCCTCCGAACCAACCTTACATCCATATTCTTCTGCCGGACAAACCAAGCATTAACCACCTCCCACTCAGCCTCCGGATTCACCAATTCGATCTATTTGTCTTCCACGTCAGAAAATAAATCCAATATGACCTATCCAACCCAGTCCACAAAAAGGCAAGCAAGGCAAACTCACATGATAATCCAAAACCAACGCCGGAACCAACTTATAAATCTCCAACAAACTAATATTCTTCCCAATACACGTCCTCGCCCCACCCCCAAACGTAAGCGTCGCCCTCCCCATCTCCCGCCGTCGCGATCGAAACTCCGCCTCCCCTTCCCCGTCGCCCTGGAGCCATCTCTCCGGCCGAAACACGTCCACGTCGTCCCCGAATACGCGGTGCCGGTGCATAATCCACAGGTTCGCGCCGACGATTGTCCCAGGCTGCAGGAAGATCCCGTTTGGTAATGTCAGCCCTCCGCGGGGGACGATTCGTTCGAGGGGTAGGCCCACGGCGGGGTGGAGACGGAATGATTCCTTGATGACGGCGTCGAGGTAGGGGAGGCTTTCTTGGCTTTGTTTCCAGGATATAGGAGTGGTGATTTTGCCGGTCTTCAGGGCGTGGGTGAGTTCGTGGTGTAGGGCTGTATGGACCCGTGGGTTCTTGAGTGTGTAGTATAGTATCGCCCGTAGGGAGATGGCGGTCGTATCAGACCCGGCGTTTATGTTACTCACTGTGTAGGAGAAGACTTGCCCATCGTCGACGATATCCGGGTATTCTGTTTTTGCTTCGAGGAAGCGGGCTAGAAAGTCTTTTGTCTGTCGTTGTGGTGAGGTATCTTTATTCTCGAGTCGTTCGTTGAGTCGAGCTCGGGCGAATCGAGCCACGGCCGTTGTTGAACCGCCTTGGAAGAGTTGTTTTAGGGGGTTTTTGATGAATATGTAATCCAGCCATGGCATTTGGCCGATCTATCAGAAACATGTTAGCATGGCTTGTTGAGATGGTTCCTGATGGTTCCTGATGGTGGTGTTACTACCTTGCCCGCATAATCAAGCGTCTTCTCCAACGCAGCGATAATCCCCTCAACATCACGACCGTGTTCGAGGAATCCAAGGGGCTTGCTAAACGTCAATTCCCCAATGACATCAAATGCATCTTCCATTTCTACTTTAGCCAAAGAATCTATCAAAAGAATGATTAACAGGGAAACGTACAATACTGCAACCACGTCGCAATATCACACACTTTCCCACCATCTGCAAACTCATCTAGCCTGCGGAAGAGAGACTGGATCGTGTTATCTACAAAGGGCTCAAACTCTGTCAATGTACTCATGGAATAGGCAGAGGAAACTGGCCGTTTGATGGCTGCGTGAAAATCCTCGTCGAGGGTTGTGAAGAGCGTCTGTGTTGGTTTGCCTTTGGAGAGTTGTTGCTGCACTTTGTAGAAGTTTGTCTACAATCGTCAGCGTATATTCAAAGACATCAGATAGACATATAGAAAGGTATATAAAAAGAAAGATGATAAAAACCTTCCTAAACCCACTCTTAACCCCATAAATCACCCTCACAGCATCTAAATTCCACACACTGACCACATTCGGCCCCAACCTCACATACTCCCCATACTGTTTATGCAGATTATACAGCGTCACGTCGTGTCTTCCCCGGGCGACATCGAGAAAGCGCCAGATATTTGAGAATTTGGCGCACAGAGGACCGGGGATGGAGGATGTGCCTGGGGTGAGGTAGTTGCGGGTTAGGTGGAGGATTATACATGCCACAACGAGGGTGGGAATGTGATGGGCTACGAGGGTGAGTGTTTCTGTGAGGATGGGCATGGTGTTTTGATTTGGGTTATTGTTGTCTTTTGTTGAGGATGAGGTGAGGTGAAGTGAGGATGTAGTATGCATATGCACGAGGTTACGCATTTATATGCGTGGCATGCTGGGATCTCAGATGCATATCCATGATATGCAGCAGTATAGCCGATATGCCGAGTTTTGTTTTCATAATATGAACATTGTATTCACCGGTGGTTGATCTACTAAAGGCCTTGCATTGCCGGACGGAATTGCCTCCGCGGTCACGGGGAAGAAGCATGGAAATCTTATATAGAAGAACTTCAAGTATTTATTCGGTGCTAAAGAAGAAATGCATACCTGAGAATGTAGTTCTCTAATTCTAATGACATCTAAACGTTGCTAATACAGGCCCGTGAACCCCGGGTAAGTCATGACAATCACAATAGAATGGCATAGTCCTATCCCGCATAATGCAGGAAGGCTGTAATAATAGATGGATAGATGGGATGTCACCCTGTGCATATCGCCATCTCACTGACTCCGTATGATCTTGCATATCCCCTACCTATCTCCCAGTCCGTCTCCCTCCAGCTGTATGCTCCAATATCATATCAGATCATGCCTTCTCCCCCGTCGCATAACGCCGTGTCCAATCTCTCGCAATCTCTTCATACCGCTTATTCTCATTCTTGTACTGCTCTGCAATTCGCCCCTCAACCGCATCATCCGGCATCGGCTCTTTCAACAGCTGTCGCGCAAACTCCAACACGGCCGAGATCCGCGAACTGGGCTTCCACTCATCGGGCTTCAACATGCCCAGACACATGCTCCCCTTCTCATCGTTGGTGACATTGGGGTGGTAGATTTTTGTTCCGAAGGAGACGGTGGGTGGTTTGAATGGGTATTCGGTGGGGAGCTTGAGTTTGACTAGGAAGGTGCCTTGCTATAGGGTGTTAGCTTGTTTTTTTCTTTTTTTACAACTTGTAGCTGGCTTCTTTGATGGTTTATCTGTTAACATACGTGGTATGGAGATCCTTCAGGCCCTTCCATGTAGACTTTCCAATCGTACAGGTTTGACTCATCCACCAGCTCGACGGTGATGCCTGCCGGAGGGGTTTCCATGAGCTCTGCCAGCTCCTGCGAATTCAGTTAGTCCCGAATAGACGATATAGCTTTCTGAATGCTCAAATACATACCTTGGCTATGCGCTTCTGACTACCCATTGTGATGTGATTGTTGGAAGAAGAAAGAAAGTGCGGGGAAGAGTTCAGAAACGACCGATGCAATGGATTGACGGTTGCAGGAATAAGGAATAAGGAATTCGATGTGAGATAAAATATGGATGTAAGCGAATAAATAGAGATACTCCAGGCAGCTGTCTCGATTAAGGCTGAGTGGACTGACTAACTGAATGAATGAATGATGGTGAATGAAGACCCAAAGCCCAGCCTTCTCCAGCGGGGCGTAACGGTAGCGGGGCCCGTTGGCGACGTCAGACTTGAGCCATTCAAGGCAAGAGAAGCAGTGCTTAGAATCAACATTTATGCAGTCTATTATTTGACTGTTCTATTTATACACGAGAGTGGTACTACGCTGCAATGCAAAATATCAATTATTTATCCACTTCTAATGGAAAACTTTTAACTGCGACGGATTATTCCCTTTGCAGAATCACCATCAACCCCATTATCCCGAGTAGCACCGTCTTCAGCCACGGGTGCTCGCTGAGCATGATGGTCACATATCCAACCATAGGAATGTATCCTCGCACACTACCGACAATATCTTCCTGGCGACTCAGATGGTCCTGGTTTCTCGCGTACAGCTCGGTGTCATCGGCGAGGTTGTTGTCTCCCTTGGTGAGAAGCATGTTGTTTGGTGTAGCGGACCTAATATCCATCAGTTATGATCTAGATAAAAGAGGCAATGTAGAACATACGCAGCAATCTCCTTGACCTTCTTCGAAGAGCCCTTTCCTTGCACCTCGGGGAACGTTCTCACAACGCGGTGCACAATGGGAATATCCTTGCCCTGAACATTGTAAACCACCACTTCCCCCACTTCAGCTCGTGGGCTGCGATTCCACAAGAATAAAAGATCTCCTCTCTGAAAGGCCGGCTCCATGGACCCAGACAGGACAACCACAATGGGCGACGACGAGGCTGTGAACACGGAGAGGCCCTTCCAGAGCATAAACGCCGTGGAGAGGACGAGCGCAAAGTTCAGGACCTGAGCGAGCGATTGTCGCGTATTCGACAGGTTTGACGAGAGGAACGACAGCATGATGGCCGTGGTTGGTGTTCAATTCGGGGGACTGGTGAGGGTCGGGGGTTTTGCTTGCGGAGGTATTCGGTAAGGACGGTGGTAATTTGAGGGCAGTTGAAATGGAGATAAAATCCCGCTGGTTTATCAAATGCCTGCAATCGAGAGAATGTCTTCAGTCGCGATCAGCTGCTGAGCTGAGGAGGTGTTGGGGAGTTGGAGATGCGGAGAGGTGGCCTTGCTGGACTGTGTTTATTCGGCAGAAAAGCGGCGGAACATTAATAGTGTCAGGCAAACAGCAGCCATTATCATTACATACCTGTCGAATATTTTTAAATTATATTGCTTGGTTTATTATCTAAGAGATTATTGCTGGCTATTTATACACTGCTTTATATGGAACGCAAGAATTGTACATTTCGCTCTATATATTTCTACACTGCAGCTGTAGATGCATTATGAGCATCATCCTCCCAGAATTTCTGCTGCTTTTCTCTCCCAAAAATAAGACCCGTCAGATCAAAAGGATCAAAGAGGGTCAGGATAAATGGCCTCTTATCCTCATAACCAGGTCCCTCAATCTCCGTCACACCATCTGTCGCAAGATAGATCTTGTTGGAGCGAGGAAGACACTGCATGGGATGGAGCACATTGAGCAAGACGGTATTGCTGAACATGACAGCCGTCTCAAAGACCCAAAAGAACCATTCGTCTTTCAGGATGGGACTGATGTCGTTGATATTGCTGACATTCAGACTGGCCGCGGTAAAGTACTCGACCGTCCGATAGATCGTGCGAATGGTGATGAGAGTGCAGCTGCAGTAGAGCACATACAAAGCCCGTTTGACCTTGTGGTTCAGTACACCTGCTCGAGAGCAGTTGTAGTAGAACTTGGATGCCAATGCGACAAATCCCACCATCAGCGCAATCTGCAGGATCAGGGCAGCTTTTAGCAGCGCCTTGCCTGTATCTTGGCTGCTCTGTGGGTTGCTTGTGTTGGCTACCAGCGCAGCCCCGTTGGCAGTGATGACTTCGATAACGACGCCTAGGGCGATGAAGGTGGTGAATACTCGTCCTGGATGGATGGGCGAGTGATAAGGGATGTAGTAGAGGATACGACCGAGAGTGAAGAAGTTGGCACCTTCATAGACGGGACTGAAGACGTTAGACAGCAGTTTTGCTTCATAGAGTAGGGAGTAACATACGGTCCAGCTAGGAGGAGAACAGTGCTTGAGATATAAACAGCCAAGTTGTCCCATTGCCCAAAAGCCCCAATGGTGCGCATCACAAATCCAGCCGTGAAGAGAAGAGCAGACCATGGCAAAATGCCAGTCACTTTCCATGATTTGTATTTGCTGGTGAGGTTAGTTGAAGAGTCAGAATATGAGATGGTTCGACTTACTGGCATTGATAAAAGTGCATGAAACCAGATGTGGCAAAGAGGATTGCAAAGGCGATGGGAGCGCCTTTATTTGGCGCATAATACCAGAGGCTGTCTGGTTCTGTTGACGTTAGTCGGACTATATGATATAGGGTTGTATAGATGGCTCACGGTATGGTGATCTTGCTTCCAGCATGATGAATAGATATCAACTAAAGGTAAATTAGTAGAAATATTGTATAGTCAGTTTGATAGACACAATGTAAATGATTTGAATGCATCTTGGATTGAGCAGTTTATATAGCTTCAACACCATGATTGCTGTAGATATCAGACTGTAGCGAAAACGAGCATCCTAATTGGGATAGTAAGATGGTTCCATGGACTGCTTAGAGTTAGAATATTAGATAGAATATTCGATCGAATAACCTTTGATCTGCAGTGGAAATCTCCAAGGCGCAGCTCGTATTGAGAGCATCTAAGCACTGCCATAGCGAATACGAGCATTCTTTACAATTCTACTTAACAATCTAATTAAATAGACAATGCTATTTAACAGGCAATCTAGATAATTAATAGAGAATAGAAAGATCTGATTAATTCACAAGTACTCCATAATTAAAATTACTTGTAGATATTAGTTAGTTGGATAAAGTCAATCATTACCCGATTAGGAATCACCCCGGCAACACGATGGCCCGATTAGGCAAGGGCAACAGAAACGGCAACCTCCATGCCTCGCCGTCACGTTTGGGTCTCCAGCGGTGCGTTGTTCCTCGACAGAAACCTTCTGTTGCATCATTAATCTTCATCAGCCCACTTTCCCCTGCGTCGTTATTCGCTGCTGCATGGAGACCACGCTGTCGCCGCCATCATGAATCCGGCTTCGAAATCCCCCCAGGCCCAGGCATCCCTGTTCCAGGTCTTTCTCCGCCTCCGTCCGCCTATGACCCAGCACCAAGATGCACAAGCGGAACGTTGTCTAGCCGTCGAGCCTCCTGAGCCCGTGGAACCCGTGTGTGAGAATGTTGAACAGCTTCCCGTCGCGGTGCCCACCCATATCATCTTGCAGCCTCCGAGCGATGCCAGAAAACGTGCCGTCGAGAAATTCGGGTTTACCAAGGTGTTTGAGGAGGCATGCTCTCAGCTCGATGTCTTCCAAGATACGGGGATGGAATCGTTGGTCAGGGGTGTCTTGTTGGAAGGTAGAGATGGACTAGTCGCTACACTGGGCGTGACGGGCAGTGGAAAGGTGAAGAGCTTGGATGAGAGCAAGACAAAGACAGAAGGCTAATATCTGTTGGATACAGAGTCACACAATTCTAGGATCCAAGTCGCAGCGAGGACTGACCCAGATGGGCCTCGACGTTATCTTCAAGTCCTTGGAACCCACCATTAAGCCCCCCCGACAATTCGATCAACCCTCTTCTGCTGTCTTCCCTGTCAGCCGCGGACACCTCTGAAGCACAATTGTTTACAGCACAGACCTTCCTGGAAGCTGTCTATGGTGAACCGAATGCTGGCAGGAACTCCAGAGCCCAAACCCCCATGAGCTCCTCCAGAGCTAATACTCCCATGACGGTATGGAGCCCTTTCCCCCAAAACCCGTTGCAAGGAACCCCATATGTGCGCCCGTATACCCCCAGTCGCTGTGTCCCTATCAGCATGGAATCGGTGTCCCCCATGAGGCAATATACGAAATCCCCCAAAACTCCAGATCGAATCCCTCGTCTGAGTTCAAAGACTATTAGTCCCTTTGCACCTCTTTCTCATTCCCATCCCAACACAATGGGATCAAGATATGCTAAACCTCGACTTTTATTTTTAAAGGAACCGACCCCCGCCTTGATTTTCCCTCGTCGTCATATGCCCCAGCGGCCCAGCGTGTTGCCCCGATTGCCCGATGTCAGCCATCTGACTCTCGAATTGAGCCCGAACTCTGAGTATGTGGTACTTGTGTCCATGTACGAAGTCTACAATGACCGTATCTTCGATCTTTTGTCGCCCGCTGTCCAGCCTGGTCAAGGAAGTACCGCGTCCCGTCAACCTGCAAACGGCCAAAAAGATCGACGAAGACCCCTTATGTTCAAGCCTACTGAAGGTTCCCCCGACAGAAAGGTAGTTGCAGGACTGCGGAAGATTGCCTGCAGTACTTATGAGGAAGCGCTGGCAATCCTTGATGTAGGACTCACCGAACGCAAAGTGACCGGCACTGGCGCAAACAGTGTCAGCTCCCGAAGTCATGGCTTCTTTTGCCTTGAGGTCAAGAGAAGGATGAGAAACAAGAAAAATGGCGAAGTGACCTGGATCGGAAACACTCTCACCGTGGCAGATCTTGCGGGCTCTGAGCGAGCCAGAACCGCAAAGACAGCCGGCTCTACCCTTGCAGAAGCTGGTAAAATCAACGAAAGTCTGATGTATCTGGGACAATGCCTGCAGATGCAAAGCAACATCCAAGATGGAAACAAGAGCTCTCTTGTTCCATTCAGGCAATGCAAGCTTACAGAGCTCTTGTTCTCTAACTCCTACCCACCAGCGAACTCGACTTCTCACAACCGCCATCCTCAAAAGGCTATCATGATCGTCACAGCAGACCCTCTAGGAGACTACAACGCTACATCGCAGATCTTGCGCTACTCTGCCCTGGCCCGGGAAGTCACTGTGCCTCGCGTTCCTTCTACAGCCGAATCAATCTTGTCTGGCTCCTTGGGATCTTGCAGAGACCGCAACAGTGGACGCCACTCAGCAGATCTGGCCTTGAACGAAGAGCTCGAAAATGCTGCTGCTGAAATCACGCGCCTGTCAAACGAAAATGAAGGTTTATCCGTCAAACTCGCCGAAGAAGAAATCGTACGAGGAGAGCTCGAGATCAAACTGAAGGCAAGTGAAGAGAATTGCCTCATGATCGAGCAAGAGGTGCGAGAAGAATGCTGGGCAGAGATGGATGAAAGAATGGAAGAAGAGAGGAAGAGATGGCAGAGGGCATGGGATGAACAGGTGAGTAACTCTGTAGGTGTCTGCTCTTGAACTACCGCCAACATGCCCCAGACTGGTCGCAATGATGAACACCTTGACAAGAAGATCGAGGTACTTTCCCGAGGCTTTCAAAGTGAGTGTATCCAATTCTCAGTAGCCTTACTAGGATAATGGCTAACTGAGATTTCTCCCAAGTTTGTGAAGACCCAGAGCCATCCCCAGATGACCGAGTTGAAGAACTCGAATTTGAGAATGACCAGCTTCGCAGCAAAATTGCTGCCCTTGAGCGTGAATTGCAATGCCGATCTCCCACTAAAAAGTTCAAGTCCAAGACCGTTCTCGAGCCATCTCACAACTCCAATCTCCTTGGCCGTGAAAGTGATGTGGAGAATGCCCTTCGCCGTATGGATGGAATAAAATTGGCCGATAGCATGTTCGCGACCACACCAAGCACCTCCCCTGGCAAAAAGCAGAGGAAGATGGCAACCCGCAAATGGGACCTGGCCCCTGAAGATGAGATATAAACAGTCTTCGGAAGGAGCTTTCATGACTTTCATGACTTTGTACTTTTAACCTGTACAGGATACCTTTTTTTTTATGGGTGTTTTTCATTCTATGTACCTATATTTACTGGGGGAACAGCGGACCAGGCGTTTCGAAAGATTTCTTCATTGGTGAACATTATTACCACTATCATAATTATTGGACTCCATGTTATTATACATGTACATGTATCTTCTAAACATATCTTGCATTTCACATGTAATCCAGTCCGAGTGCCGATTCCCAACGCCTGTAAAGAACCATCCCAGGATATATAGTACAGTCAAAACAATATCCCAACAGCTGCTGGCTAAGTTTCCATTGGATCGGGGTCGCCGGCGTTTTCACTTTCCTGTGCAGTGCCATTGGCCTCCGGCTGCTCAGTTTCTTCGCCTTCTTTGAAATCCTCCATTTCCACTTCACCCTCTTCTTCCTCGTCGCCCTCTTCTCCATGTCCTTCGTGTTCACCCTCATCATCAATCTCATCTCCTTCCCCTTCCATGTCCCCTTCCTCTCCTTCGCCTTCTTCACCTTCGTCTTCCATCATAGTTTCGCCCTCTCCTTCACCAACATCAATTTCCCCTTCTCTGTCTTCATCCCCTCCTTCCCCATCAGCGCTAGCCGCAGCAGACATTCCCGATCCAGGACTTCCATTTAGATTAGGAAACATCAATGCCTTCCGTTCAGCAGTGAGCTTGGACAGCTTTTCATCATCAATTTCACTAAGCTCGCTTTCATCATCGGCACTGTCGTGAAGGCTATTCGGGATATCACTCTGCTGGCCCGAGGCTGGGTCTTCGACTCCTTCTCCCCGGAGAAGATTTTCTTTAGCTGGATGGGGCGCGGATGTTACGGCCGTGGTGGATGGTTGCGATGGCTCGCCGTCTGTGGGGACTGTTGTCTTTGTTGTCAGTGCGCGTACGGTGAGTTTTCGGGTGACGATTGTTTCGGCGCGTTTTTTGGATGTCCCTTCGGGCGATGCCCTTTGTGCGGCCGCGAGGAGCTGGTGCTTCCGATGGGGGTGCGGAGGTTGGGGGTGTGATGGCGGCGTCGGCGGCTCCGTCATTGGCCATGAGGAGATGGTCGACTTTCATTTTTTCCTTGTTTTCTTCATTGGCTACCTCCATCAGTTGGGGTGCGTTGATCTCGTAGAGTCGGGAATAGAGGTCGGCAATGAGGTCTTCGAGGAGGGCAACTTTCATGAGATTGTTGTTTAGCTTTTTGAGCTCGACGGCTTCGCGTAGGAGTTCTAAAAGAGTTGAGCTTTGCGGAGCTAGCTCGGGCAGGTTTTCGAGACGAGCTGTGTTTGCGACGAATTCTTCCCAGCCGAGTGGTCGGAATACACTTTCTTCATGTCCTTCGGTGATGTGGCCGGCTCTCCTGATGACCTTTGAGTAGGTGAGGCATATGTCCTCCCAGAGTTTGGTGTGATTGATGAAGTCGCCTTGCTTCTTTCTCACTCGCCGTAGCAGCTGATCAAGGTTTGCACGATCATCAAGTTGATCAAGCAGGCCAACGAAGAAGTAAACATATCGTGTAGTGTACACGAAATGCCTACCAGGACGCTCATATTCAGGCTTCCAGACTTGTATGGTCATGGTCTTTGTGAAGACCTGCTGCGTAAGCTCATTTTTGGCCGTTGCGGCAACCGACGCATCCTTTTGGTCATCGTAGATGATATGGGCAGCCTGTCACAACTGTAAGCCAAATGAAATTAACAAAGTAGAATATATATGTGCTTACCCTAGAAGCCATGCGATGGTGCCAGTTGGATTTGTCGCCATTCTTCAGCTTTCGGAGAACCTCAAGTATATAAGACTGCCATCCAGCCTTGTCCTCAGGAGGTTGGACTTTTCGAGCCCAAGGGGTTGCCAGGAGAGTTTTGCTCCCATCAGCGGGCTATTGGGAGATCAGCAAAGCGCACTTTGATGCTGATAGAATCATAGAACCAACTTACCGTTAGCGTATCCCGGTGGACAAGCTTGTGAATAATCGATACAAGCTTGTAGTGAGGCTCGAAGATAGGATCTGAACGCGAATCTTTGCGCTGAGGAAGCGTGTCGATGGAATCGAGCAGAGCATCCAGGACATCATCAATACTAATACGCTTCGCGCTTCCTCTCACGGTTTCATCGCAGCTGAACATCTTCCAAAGACATTTGCACAGCATGTAATGGTTCCTTAAATGCAGTTAGCTCACATGTTATTTTACCAGAGGAAGCATACTTACATCCAACTCTTGGGCTTGTCAACGATTGCCCGCTTAAGGAGATGGCTCGCGAAGCTCCAGACAGAATACAGTTTCATTTCCCTGAAGGGCTGTCCCTTGTACATCTCCTGGCTCTCCTCGTTGCTGTAATGACGGGCAAAGTCGACAAGACTGAACGCTCCCATAGAGAACGGCTCTCGTGAAGACGTGTATAGACGGTTTCCGAAATCGGTGTAGAGATCAGACATAAGCTCCCTGGTTTCGAGTGTTGGTTCTGCAGTTCTGATTGCTGTTGAGACAGCCATGGCGTAGCAGTGGATTGCATTTCGTTGCCATACAACCAGCTCTGTGCGATTGTTGTTGATTTTGTCTGCATTCCAAGTGATATCTTCCTCCAGTTTCGAGTCATAGGTCTGTGCAAGTCGATACCAGGACTCCCACCTTCCTGTTCCATGCTCCAGATCCTGCCGGAAGTAAGTGATGGCTTCGTCGAGATCAGTTGTTGGAAGAGGGTTAAGACGCTTTTGAGAACGAAACTTTGTCAAAGAAGCGTGACCAAGCAGGAAATACCACCCTTTCTGGGCAATTTCAGCATTTTCAGTGGGCAAAGGTATCAATGGAAGGTCTTCCACTCCTCGAACAGCACGAACAAGATTTGACGGGTTTATTGGCGACTTCAAATAAGTCGATATGATGCGCTTGTTGAAAGAAAGTGGAGGGGATGATTTTGTCGTGCCGATCGCATGTTGCATCCTATCAACCGTGGATTTCAACTCCGATTTCGATAGGTCTTTGATGCTTAATTTCTTCGCCTGACACATGATTAAATCGATCATCATGACGGCTGTAGGACGATCTAATTTCTCCGCCCAGGTGCCATGCTCAGCTAGGCCACCAGCAGGAGCCAGTTTGATACCATGAAGGTCATATAGAACTTGGCAGATATCCGGCTCGTAGTCTTCTTTGTCTTCCAGATCAAGCAATTCAGACTTCATAAGCTTGAGAAACTGCCTCTGAGATCTTCTGCACATTGATCGAACACCCAAAGCATTATGCACAGAGCGTAGATATTGGATGCGGTCTTCAAGTGGAGTATCAAAAAGTTCCCTGTTTTGCGAGATGGCTTCTTTGAAAAGAGTAAACTGCAAAATCCAGCAGCGGACCTGCGCGTCGCGCAATTTTTCTTTGAAGGATTCTAGCGATCTTGCCATCAAGCTACGGAGCTCAGGACCAGGGATTTGACCAACGCGAATGGAGTCCTCAAACAGCGCAAAACTATGAAGAAGCTTTGATAATAGAGCCACTGCAGACATCGAAGACTTCAGATGGTCTAGATCAAAACAATCGTATGCCTTGTCGGACTCGCTTAGAACAAGTGGCACGACTTTGCTCAAGATACCATCCACCGACTTCAGCCAGCGGAGCATTGCGGCTTGGCGATGCTCAGCCGTTTCTTCGAGATGTGAAGCACTCCAGAGTTCTTTTACTATAGCCTCTATAATTCGGAGATAGCAAGAGACGACTTTGGGTTGATAGTCAATTGTCTTGTATGCATCCAAAAGTCTTCGCCACAAGAAGAGACGCAGCGTAGCGTCTCCTGATCCAAGAAGGAACCCATTTCGTGAACTTGGGATTCTGAACGAGTGGAAGCATGTTCAGTTGATGGTTCTTCGATATATTCAACAGACGAAGGCTCAAGAATCGGCTCGATTGTTTCAATGAGATCCACAGGGTCTTTGGATTCGGGACTGAAGATTTTCAAAAAGAAATCCATTGATTTCAGTTTCGAGATCTCTTGGTCAATAGCCCCAGCCGACAATTCAGGCATGATGGCGTTGTTTATTAAGGTCACTGCTGGATTGTCGAGGCGGTTGAGAACGTGTTTGAGATCTTGCAGACAAAGCAGTATGTGTTCTCGCTGGACATCTGCAGCCATATTCGACTGGAAAGTAGATGCCCACAGATGCCGGAGGGCAAGGTTGTTTTGACACCCTGCTGCAGGGCCATGATCCATGAAATGGTTCAACGACGTTCGCGCTAGCATACTCCATCTCTCTAGACGATCCCATTGCAAAACTCTTGTCGCTCGGTCAATTTCACTGTTGGGGTTGTTGATAAGGGCGTATACATCAAGGTGAAGTTCAAAGATAGCTTGTATCATCTCTAAGTCCGAATAATCACCCAGTGTGTATTCAAATGAATTGTCAGAATCATGGGAAAACACCCGACGTTCAAGACTTGTGACTTGTTCACACATCCTATTATAGATATGTTCATCTTCCCGCAGCAGAACCTGTACTACCGTCTCTTTCAATGCATCTGGCCATTGCAATGTGACATATGTCGACTTCGTGACAGGCCAGCTGGTTTCGTCAAGCGCAACACCATCCACGAAATGCTTTCCGTACTCTGACATCAGGAGACCCCTAAGCCAGGCAAAAACCACTTCATGCATGTGGAACCATCCATCATTGACAGATTTCTGAAGCATGAACAACTCCTCCCCCCCAGAAAGAGTTTTGTCGATGCCCAGTTTCCGAGTTGATTTTTTTGAGTGCTCTAGGAAAATAGCTAACCCAGATTTGCTCATACCCCGAAGGTCTTGGAGTGTCGAGAAGTTGTCACCTTGCAGCATAGCCTGGGCCTTTCCTTCATCCCAACTACTGACAGCGTTCCTGAGATCTTGAAATAGCACGGCCTCAGCGCTTGTAGAAGAGCTTGCAGTTGACTCTGTGGAGTTTTTCCTATCTTTGATAGGACAAGTTGTTTTCAGTTCATCAATTGTCCCCAACTCTTCAACTCCAACCTTGGATAACAAAGATCCTACTGTGTCAAATAACCACTCATCCGCATTAACGTATACCTCAAGTCGATCTTCGTAGTACTTCGTTTGGTCGAAGGCGACCTCATCGGTCTGCACTAAATTTTCCACATTCGAATCTCGAGCGCGAGTCCTTCTGCTCTTGGCTCTCACCCCCTCTGTATTTTCATCATTTGCAGCTGATGCAGAGGACCGTTTTCGGCAGCCAACCAGCGATGACTTTGAGTCTAGATCGTCACCATTCGCAGTTTCTTGCTCGTTCGCAGCTTCAGGCAGCTGTTCTGATTGAACTTCCAAGGATTCCATGAGCTGCTTTTCTGCCCTTCGATCTATAGATGACTGATCATCTGGAATCGTAGCTGAATCGGGTTCCTGAGAATTTATTGTGACATGGGGTGGATTGGCCGCTGAGCTTGGTTTTTCCTCTTCTGGAACATTGTCGTCTTTTTGTTCTAGAGATTGGGTTTTATCATCCTGAGCCTTCGATGATTCCCCATGTTTATGGTCTCCTTGGATCGTTGCTGTCGCTGTTGCTAATTCCGGGCTACTAGCTGGCAAAAGAAGGTTGACCGAAGCACCAGGAGCGAGGTTGACTGCATTCTTTTCCTCATCAACAAGAGTCTGGAGAATGGCTTTACCAACACCAAGCCATGTTGGGACAGCCGCCTTTATCACATGGGGAGCAGTATGCAGAGCGAGTGGGTTCTTGGTGGAATCGGCATTTTCCAGGTTTTCAGGCAAAGCCGGAAGATAGGGATAAGGGTCGGTTTGCTGTCTAAGAAATTTGAGCAAGGCTTTCTTTGGTTTTTTTAACGGGACCTGGGCAACAGATAATCGGTCATAGATTGACTGCAGTGCTCCCCGAAGACGATCCTCTGCAAAAGTTTCCTCCAAGCCTAGCTGCTCTGCTCGTACCTCTAGACGATTTTCATCATCCGCCAGAACGCTCTCCAAGCAGTATCGGACAAGCCGATAACTCTGCAGGGTACTGCTTAGTCTAGCGCACTGTCTCCAGAGGTTGAGGTCTGTATCATCACGTTCCAGAGCATCTGCAAAGGAAGCTAGAGCAGCGCTTGAGCATTCGGTAATTTTCGCAGATGTGTCCTGAGGTGCATCGGATGTGTTCCCAGTGCTCTGTAGAAAGGCTTGCAAGGAGTCCAAGAGATATTGTCCGTGATTCTTATAGGACAGATAGATGGTCTGCAGCAAAGTACTGGAAGTAGAATCGTTGATATCAAACTCCCCGAGGGTCTCTGCCGCGGAAACTGCAGTATCTGCTGCTGCTGCTGCTGCATCACTTAATCCGGTGAATTGAGATTCTGGATCTTGGAGCGTGAACCTTTTATAGTCGGAGATGGATTCGGGGTACTTGAAGATCTCCGAATTAAGCAGGGCATCATACGCCTCCGCCGCTTGAGGGTAAAACTGAGGCCCTTGAGAATGAAGCTTCAGCGCATTTTGGTATAGCTTGAGAGCTTCTTCGATCTGGATTTCTTTGGTGTCATCGACCTCCTCTTCCACAGCCTCATCGGGTTCGATATTCAAAGCGACCCAGTTCGACATGGTGCAGGGTCACTCGTCCAATAGCTTCACAAACTCAAATCAATATTTTCCCCCATTAAATATGCCGCATCTCAAACGATACGCACCCGTCTCTATGGATGACAACGGAGCCTTTTGAGCCGTGGCGATGGAATAACGATAGAAGGACATATCGCGGTCCAGGGACACACATCACGCGTTTTCCGGGGGATCGAATTCCCCGAAGGAGCATGGCCTGGATGCCTTGTAGCTGCCTGAGGCATTAAGGGCCCTCCCCCAACTGATCGGCCCGTCCGTTGCGACTTACGACGCCGCCGAGAGGGACAACGACGTTGACTTGCTATCCACTGTCCTTTCGCGCCATCTGTCCTTTGTTGAATTGAATATTCAATTTATTTTCCACCTTTTGGAGCCTCTCTTTGCGCTCCTGTAAGCGCCATGGTCGCGCCAGCTGTTCCCGAGTATGTGCTTCCCTTTACGTGTTCCGGAGATTTGCTATTTATGCAATTGAATCGGGGGGAAACAATCCCCCCCATCCACGGGTTGGCTTGTGACTGACATTTATACCCCCTCCAGGATATACGAAGAGGATGATATCTATGCCGCCGTCGATACACGCTCAGACTCTTTACAGAGCTTACGGGAATTAGGTTCGCCGGACTTGGTATACTTGGTCAAGCAGCCAAAGACCAACGCAAATCGCCAGGTACGTTTGTTATTGATGACCCATCGGTCTCTGGCATTTTTGTTCGCGGAAGTAGTGATAATGGGGAGCTCAATAGAGCAATGGCTAACACAATCGGTTTGATGAACAGATCGGCGTTTATCACCATGTCACCGGAATTGATGCCTCCTCTTCTGCCAGTCTAGCGGCTTATGTAAATACACTTACCTTTTCGCCTTTGGACAAAACACACAAGGTGGTTTCGGGGATCTACTGGTTAGGTTGCTGATTGATAAAATGTGGACCAGTGTGATTAACATTTATCAGTTGCTACAATGCCTTCTCCCACCTCGACATGCGCGTCGAAGTCAAGATCCCGGGAAGCTTAGAGAGTTACTGCATCGATGAGCGCGGGGATAAACGTGTTGCTACGGAGGCCCTTTGGCTTGAAACATTTCTCTGCGCGGTCTTGAGAGCCTACTCATATGCGGACGATGGAAGCGGGGATTCGATCAGGAAGATTGTCGGAGTTAGACGATTCAACCCGGTTACAAACACAGAGATGGAACATAAATTCCTGGATGCGGCCGAGAGGCTCTTTTTCCTGGGTGCGCAATATTGTATGGACTATTATCCGGTGCTCATGCTGACAATATTATAGGGAGACAGCTGAGCTCCGACCCAGAAACTCAGGTCCCCAACACCGTCAGCAACCACCTCACAACCGGTCTCCTGAAATACATCCAAACAACCGGTCGTTACACATCGGGTGTTAACCTTTTCGAAAAGCTTCGCACGCGGGACGTGGAGGTTTCGTCCCTCTTGGCCCGGGTTCTCATAATGGCAAATGAAGAGGTTCAGTCGGTGCGGTTAATGTTCGATGCCCTGCAAGATGTGCCCATGGATTACGCGCTACTCGATTGCCAGGCTGCATTCTGCCAGAGTAAAGGAGAAGGAGAGATGGCCTTGGAGTGTGCGAAGCGGGCCGTGACTGCTGCACCCAGTGAATTCAGCACTTGGGCTCGGCTGGCGGATGTATACGTCGGCCTCGAGCGATGGGACTTAGCGCTTCTGACACTGAACTCTTGCCCTATGTTCACTTATCAAGATAAGGATACTCCCCGGATGCCCCAACCATCTCGTATCATGCTTCCCATTCTTGCGGAGAGCATCTTGGAGGAGATTGACGAAGGGCAACCAAGACAAGGAGACCCTCACGATTACGTTCACCCTTCCCTGCGGAAATTGCATGCCGCTGCCTACCAAGGAACCTTCCTGAAGGCTTATAATATTTTGACTAAAATTGCTGCTTCGATTGGCTGGGATCAACTTCTCAAAATTCGCAGTGAGGTTTTCGTCATGGAGGAGGAGTACAGGGTTGAACGTCACCATACAGCACCGAAAACTGGAAAGCTCAACGCAAATGCCAGCTCTACAACCGTAAATGAAGGCTCAGAGGAGACAAATGGGAATGGAACAGAGCACGAGGATGGCTCTGGCTCGGATCACGAAAATGCAACTACTGACGCTGCTACAAATGGGGACGGTAACGAGGAGAACTCGATCGAGAGACCAGAGCAAACGATGGCATCGGAGGTTGTCAAGTCTGGAAACGAAGACGTAAGCTGCTACTCTATCTGGATAACCAGTCCCTTTTAAACTGACAGTAATTCTTGTAGCCCGACCCATCGCATTCGACATACACGCAATTCCGGAACAAACGCCTTTGTGAGAGGTGGCTTGATAACCTTTTCATGGTCCTCTATGAAGACCTCCGCATATACACCATCTGGCGAACAGAGATGGCCCAATTCCGTCAGCAAGCCATGGAGTACAAGAAATCCGCCACGGAGTGGGAGATTCTGGGCGAGCTGGCAGAGCGACTCCACCACTTCGATGAAGGAATAGAAGCCTACCAGAACTGTCTTGCCATCCGATTCTCACCCAAGGCTATGCGAGGCGTTCTCAAGCTGTATGAACTCAAGAACGACACTCGTGGAATGCTGGGTGCATTGATCCGACTCATTGCCTGGCAATACCGGTGGTATTCAGAGGTATTTCTTGGCCCCTTTAACCCCCGAGTAGAATTTTCAAGAGAAAACGAACTAACCATAACTCTCAGTTCTCTCCTGAACTTCTCTTCCTGATCCGCAAACTCATCGAGGACGAAGGTGCCGTCAAGGTGCGCAGTATCGTCCAGGCGACCAACCTGCCCCAGCCCGTCCTCGACCTCACACACCAATACTGCCAATTGTGCGCAACCTTCCGTAGCAGCGGTAGCGATGCTTAAACTAATCCATGATATTATTTGATGTTTTTTAAGTTATATGATTACCCTGTTGATAGGACTGATAGAAACCCCTCTTCTAATGGTGAAAGCGCACACGCGCACACATGCAATTATAGAACGAAGGGAACAGACCGAAAAAAGGAAAAAGCGGACTGGAAGGATGTTTTCTACTCACTCATCACGACTCGTTGAAAATTACTATTTATTGATGGCAGCCTTTATTATTGATTTGATCCTGTTTTGTCTACTTCTTTCTCCCCTTTACATTCACCAAGCCTATATATTAGGCTTTCTCTTTCTGCTTGTCATACCATTTCTTTATCATTCTAATCTGATGTATGGTTTATCATATATAATTTACTTGCAATCGTAGGGGTTTTCCATACTATAGTTACACCACTTTCTTAATTAGATACTCGCCATTGCTACATATAATGACATAGGGAAATTATTTTTATGGGATAATTCAACTGCTTTCAATTGATAAATTATAGATATCTCTTTCGAGTGTTCACGCCGGAGTAGAACACCACTGGAATACAGCAACAGTAGACAGAGAATAACATCACTCGTCCTCTGCCTCTACCTCTGGAGTTTCAGGCTCCTTTAGAGCAGTGTCGCCCTTGGCTTTGGCCGCAGCTTCAGCAGGACCGCTGGTCTTGGCTGTTTCCTCGGGTGCTTCTTCTTCCTCTTCTTTGCCAGATGCTTCTTCGCCTTCTCCAGCATCCTCACCCTCACCTTCACCACCTTCTTCTGCCTCCTCTTTCTTTTCATCTTTAGCTGCAGGAGCTGTCTTTCGTTTCTTGGGAGCGTGTTTATCTGGAAGACAGGACACTTGTTAGATAACACGAACAAACTAGGTAAAAGAAACGAGAGAGACGGGTTATAGCAATGTACCTTCTTTTTCCTTTTTAGGAGTCTCTTTCTTCTTCTCTTCCTCTGCCTCTTCTTCTTCTTCTTCTTCTTCGGAGTCTTCATCAGATGGCGCTTCCTCCTCTTCATCTTCCTCGCCTCCCTCGCTTCCTACTTCGGAGTCTTCATATCTGCAATACAGCGTCGCGTTAGAATGCGATGTCGATAAAGGTATTTCCTTGTAACTGGCATGTTGTTGCGCCTTTGCGCCAACAACCTTGGTGCATCAAGAGCATACAAGCAAATGCGCATCGTCGTAAAGTAGCATGTCCAAGGGAACAAAAGGGACGCGCGGCGCGCACTTACTCCTCTTCCTCTTCACTCTCATCGCTGGGGAGAGCCTGAAGCTCTTCCTCCTCTTCGGCCTCTTGCTTTCTCTTACGGGTCGTCATGATGTCTTGAGAGGAAATTAAATACCTTGACGAGAGGTGATTAGGCCAATGGCTGGGTATATACTTTGTAGAAAGCGAAAAGCTGGAGCTTATCGCGAGAAAATTATAGAGTAAAATTGGCGCAAGAGAGAGTCAGGGTATATGTAATATTAGGGAAATGGTGAGAGGAGTGTGAAGGGAGAGGGAGATGGGAGAAGAAAAGAGGTGGGAAGGGGAAAGGGAACGGCAGGTAAGGGCAGGCAGGGAACGGCCGCTCCCAGTCCCAGCAGATGAGGGAAGGGGGATGGAATGGGCGGCCATTACTTCATGCGACTCGACCGGGAGAGAGAGAGAGGCTCAGCAAACAACGGGAGGGAGCATTGCACCAGCGAGATGGGGGAAGCTGGGGGGGAGAGAACTAGAAGCTGGAGCTGCGTAGGTTTACGCCATGACAGGTGGGGATAACGACCCAAACCTAGGTAAGAACACTGGCCATGGTGCGTGGTTCTTGTCGGGTGTTCCATGTATGTTTTTCGCCCTGTCTGGATGCTCCCGTCCATTCTCAATTCTTTGGTCTGGCTTGCCGAAAAAGGGGAACGCTGACGGACTTGGAGGGTTGGTTCGCGTCATTATTTTGTGGCTGGGATGCCCAGGTATTCTCGACTCTTTGAGTTCTTCTTTTCACGAGATCGAGCCAATGCTATCAGGCTAAGACGGAGATAGGAAGATGGGAAATATGATAGATAGATGGCGGGTGAATGATGGAGAGAAGAAAGGGGGAAGAAAGATGGAGGGAGGCAGCGTATGGTCACGTCAATACCAATAACACAGGGGTTAATTACCGATCTGTGTCGATAAGAGCAGAGTGAGTGTATTTAAATCCCAGCATGACACCATGACTCTGATAATTACCACTGTTTCGACAGATAATCATGACATCAGATGTGGTACCTTGCGTTGCAGTATTTTCTCCTGGCTGTAAGGCTATCCAAGGTTCATGGGTGGATACTGATATGCAATGGAACGGTTCAAGAATAAGTGAGAACGGAGTTTGTTTCTATCGTAGCTTCGCTGGTGATCTATAGAAAGTAGCATGGAGCGCTGTTTATATATACACGGCATAAACAATATAGTAGTCTTGTGTAAAAATGTGTCCTTGAGTTAGTTGATCAAGGCAAAAATTAAAAGAGAAGATATAAAGAACGTATATACCGTCATCTCGTCGTCTAGGGTATCCATAACATCGCACAATGTCAATCACTGCGCCAAAAACTCGAAATTTGCCATACTGGGATCGAGCAGATTCTCATCCAACCCGAACCCATAAGTTCCCACCATATCGTAGATCAGATCCGGCGGTGGAAAGCCCTGTGCCATGGCGTTTGCTCCGCCAGGCACCTCGTTTCGAGACCGGTCGATGGCTCCTGTCCCAGCCATAAGCCCGTTACCCTGCCACGCAGTCTCCCATGAATCGAACCGTTCCAGCATCTTGCCCAATCCCCGGGCAATGTGTCGTGTGAGATGTCTCTCGCCCGCTGAGACGCAATTCATGAGTTCGATCACCCGCTCGACTAGATGCCGCACCTGGCGGCCATCAATGCTGAGATAGGCTGAGTTCCAATTGACAGCAACCTTGAGAAGGAAAACAGCGGAGAAGGTAACCATAGTGTGAGTGAAAATGGGGACGCCGACGATGGCATCTCGAATGTCTTGCTCTTCGAGCACCATGTTAAGACAAGCCATGGCTGACGAGATAGCGATGTTGGCAGACTCTTTGCGATCCATGGAGAACACTGGAGTGTTGGATGGTGAAAGGGCCCGAAGAGAGAGGGAGTTGAGCTGAAATTTGGCAAAATGGTAGTGAAGCACCACCCCTTTTGAGGGATACGTGCGCACATATGGGCTATCGGCTATTTGGATTTATATGCGATTAGAAGGTGAGATTTAACGGACTTTCGATTCACTTACCAGATCGTGGCTGCCACAGAAGTCGCCATTGATCAACAGCAACGTTGTATACCCGTAACTGGCCGAAGTCCTCCTCTGTCAATGCCTGCTCCGTGTCGGTTCCAAACATTCGATATGCCTCGGTCAAGATCATGAATAGCGCCACTTGCGCCAAAAGTCGAATATCCCCAGGGACTACCATTGGGGATTGGAGAAAAGTCTCGCAGTTCTTGATCGCCTGGTCCTCATGCATGACAGGCGGTCGGCCGTATGCGATACTAAAGTGGTGATCACATACGTAGAGCAGATACCAGAGCTGTGCTCGTTCGTATTGATCGTTTTTACCTCGTATCAGCTTCTGGTAGCTCTGATGAAGGCCTAGTTCCGTTGCAATGCGGACGGCATGGCCTGACAGTTTCCAGCTAAGTTCAGAAAGCCAGAATGCTCCAACGCATAGACCACGTATGTCATCCAGCGTATGTGCACGGGTCAGAGACATGCTGGACACCAGTGATACATACTCATTGTAACACCGGTTCAGTGTGTCGGTGCGATTGGGGATGTGGAGGGCGGCGACAGTTAGAACAGCTGCAGAGAGCAATGTCGACGCTCGACGGACTGATGTCAGATCACGGTGCACCAAGATGATTCCTCCCCAGAGCAACTGATTCATTGTCCGACTGAAATAGGCAAAGAGCTCCTCGGCCTCGTGCATAGAAATTAGGCCTCGAGAGATAAAGTCTTCCTCCAGTAGCGTCAGCTTTGGCTTCTCCACGAAATTGTTTCGCAGATTGCGCAGCTTGGTGACTTCGTAGAGACTGCGCATCGGCGCTGGGACCAGCTCTGGATCCTGTAGGTCTGGCTCTTGGGATGGCTCGCGAGTTACATCCAGTACAACCCCTGGGCCATTGTGGCTTGCGCTCGACTGCGAGTCATCAAAGGAGGGACCATGTCCATGGTTAGATGCGACAGGACTAGGGCCATTCCTAGTGTCACCTGCAAGATATGTCGAGAGTTCCGGCAAGCCATCGTGACGGAGAAGATGTGACACAGCGGCCTGGAGTTGTTGGATTGTGGCAGCAGCCTGGGATTTCCACCTAGGGAAGATATAATTCGTTAGACAAGAACAATTCAGATACAAAATGCCCGAAAGAGCACTTACACCCCGTCATCGTCGACAAACTTCTGCGAGAAGTCATTGACTACGCACTTAATCCCACTGCGCGTGCATTTGGTGCAACTCGATTCGCCCGGTTTGATCTCGCAACGGATTTTATGGCGTTTGCACTCCGCGCCTGCAGATCATCAGGTTTCAGTATATAGCGCGCATATCCGATGTCTTTTCTTTTTCCTTCCTGCATGTCTCCTATCTGTATTCATTGGGCCGCGATGACCGGGTTGAAGCACTCACAGGCACGGGCTTTGGAGATTTTCGGGGCTTTAGGACGCGCATCAGGTGCAGTGGAAGAGCGAGTGTCTTCTAGTCGCGGGGATTCGAGGCCAGCATCGTAGGACGAGCGCTTCGTGGGAGTTGTCGAGCTGGTGGTCATGATGGTGGAGAAGGATGGATTCTCGATCGATCGGGGATGCTCCGGTACCATACAACCAGCATAGAATGGAGATCGGTTGACCGGGACCAGCCCTAGGGAGTGAGATAGTTTCCTTTGTGATAGGATGAAGGGGATTAGTGTCAGTCGTTGAGGATCATGAGGATAGACTAGGCAGGATTGCGAGGGGGAAAGTTGGAGAGGTTCAAAGCGAGAAGGAAAACCCCGCCTGGCGCGACGGAGCGATGCGATCGCGTCTGTTTAGATTGTGTGTGGATTTTGATTTTGATTGTGATTATATTGGCTGAATTGCTATTTCATCAAGTCAATTAATTGATACTATGAAATATTGGCAATGTAAATATCATTGTCTATCTAAGAGGATACTGGAGATCTGGGGTAAGGCGGGGGAAATTGTCTCAAATTGCTGATGGTAAGGGAAATACCCCTTAATAGACAGATTTGGAGGTAAATAATGCAGAATAGCAAACAGATGATAGACAAATAATGGCTATAATGTACAGTATTAAGAACAGGGATTTGCAGTCGATCGTCTTGTCCAGTTCTTGTTTTGTCTCTATCTCAAACTTGGATTCGCAGCATCAACACCAACAAACAATCTACAACACTCTCTCATCCCCAGTCCTCACCATCTCTACACCAACCATTCTCACTAAACTATCTTCACATGGAAAAACAATCCATCGCCCTTGTCCGGCCCAAGTCCGGCTGCGGAGTGGCATCGAAAGATCGCCTCGGACTTGATGCGAATGCGGAGCATCAACCCCACCATCAACAATCATGACGATGATGAAAGATGACTTACTTATCTATCCATGGGTCGAGTATATCAACGGTCCAGGAATACTGCAATCATTGGCTGACAGTCGAGTTCCCCTGATCACAGTAGCATTGAACCTGAACACCCCCTCTCTCCTCCATAATGCATATCCTCGTCACCGGCGCAGCAGGCTTCATCGGTCAATTACTCGCAAAGGAACTGCTCAATGACCCCTCCTACCGCGTCACTCTGACCGATATCCACGAACCCGCTATCCCCAAGAGCGTGAAATACCCTCAGAATGCGAGGTCCATCAAAGCAGACCTCCTCACGGGGGCAGACTCCGTGGTGGACAAATCCCTTGACGCCGTCTACGCCTTCCATGGCATCATGTCGTCTGGGTCGGAGGCTGATTTTGAACTCGGGATGAAGGTCAACGTCGATGCTACTCGCTTCCTTCTCGAGGCCCTTCGAAACACCTGTCCTGGAGTGCGGGTGATTTACTCCTCCAGCCAGGCTGTCTACGGACAGCCACTCCCAGAGGTGGTGGACGACACCGTCATCCCCACTCCGCAGTCCTCCTATGGCGCAGAGAAAATCATCTGCGAGACTCTTGTGAATGAGTACACGAGACGCGGCTTCATCACAGGCTTCACTCTTCGTTTCCCAACTATCTCGGTCCGACCCGGTCGGCCAACGGCCGCTGCTTCGTCCTTTCTTTCCGGCATGATCCGTGAACCACTGGATGGCAAGGAGTGCATCATTCCAGTCGAAGATCGATCCTTTAAATCGTGGCTCTGTTCACCCCAAACCCTCGTTCATAACCTTCTTCTCACGCTTACATTGCCCGCCAACGTGGTACCTACGCATATCCGCCAAATCAATGTCCCTGGCATCTGTGTCACTATCCAGCAGATGATGGATGCTCTAGAAGCGGTAGGGGGAAAGGAAAGACTGGCTTTATTAAAGGAACAGGAAGATCCCTCGCTCAAGGCTATCTTGCTATCATGGCCCACTCAGTTTGACAACACGCAGGCAATTTCGCTAGGTTTCAAACGTGACGCTTCATTTGAACAGGCCGTACGAAACTATAAAGTGGAGATGGGGCAGCAATAATGAAAAGGGATAGGTAAACGAAGGATCCACCATCTATTTGCAGTGCAATATCAGTACTAAGATGATATCTTTAGAGCTCTCTACTACATATGCTCTGGATATACAGGTCTATGTCATTATAGACCCAGTGATACATAATGTTATAGAGTTTTCCTCGAGGTAAAATCAACATGCTGCGCATTGTATTCTCTGTAATCCGTCAATAGAAAGTATCCAATAAATACTTGCCGTATTTTAACGACTCTCCCAAAATTGTGCGTCAATGGCAACCAGGCGATTGAACAACTCGTTCCTCGACCTCATGCCCGTGATGTGGTAAGATTGATCTGGCTCCTTTCCAACGATAATCAAGCCATCTGCTGCCTCTTTGCTGCCGGCAGTCAATTCAACAATCAACTTACCCTTCCAGCCTAGTCCTTCTGTCTTTTTCAATTCTTTGATGTCAGTGACAGGGATTTGGAACAAAACAGAACCCTTCTTTCTACTTTCCAAACGCAGATCATCCAATCCAGAAGACTGATATGTTGTAAAGTAAAGTATGGGCGGTTCCTTTGATGAGTCGATGACAACGGCACCTCGTTTGCGCTCATATTTTGCGTCAAACTTTATAGGCCCGTATGGAGCGGAGATCCAGCCCTTCTGGCGCAACATACCAACCATACCAACCAAATTCTTCGTGTGTGCAGAGCCTGCAATGGCCATCGCCCGATCGACTGCAATGTGGCTTTTGATTGCTGTTGCTATCGTGCGGCGGAAGAATCTGAGGACTTTGACGACCCATCTTCTCTTAGACTTTGGTGCCGACAAAGAATCATCTGATCCCTGCCTTTGGAGATCGGTGGATGTGTCCTTGTCCTTTCCTGCGCTGGAGGTAGTAGTACTGGATTTAGAGCGACGAATAGGCCATTGCGGCTCGTTGTTTTGTGAGGTTGGAGGGGGCGGCAATGGTGTAGTGTTTATTTCGCCAATCCGGAGCAAGGTCAAGGTGAGTTGAGCATTTGTGGGGACTCCTTTCAGAAGTGAGCTGAGAAAATGTTAGCCGGGGCAAAAGCTTCGTGGAAATGTATGGAAATACTTTTGCAGGTCCAAATGCTTTTTCCAATCAGGAATTTTGCTGTTCAAAAGGTCTAGAGAACTTTGAATAACTGGATCACCGAAGAATCCAAATCCAACAACAAAGGCACCTGCCTTGATAACCAAATAACTTGATGTCAGGTGTATTGCCAAGCCTATAGAGACCAAAAGTCCCACTAGGCGCAGACGAGGCGTTATTGCAGAGAATGGTGGTGTTGGAGATAGAGCACTATAGTAAAACCATTTAGGACTTATCAATTGGTTTACTATTGTGTGGGATACTTACTTTGCAAACTTTTCCCAAATATCCGTGATATCGCTGACCACACGCATCGATTGATTGGTAGCCTTAACCACTTTTTTCTTCATGGGCTTCTTTGTTTTGTCATCAGCAGGGGCATCTTCTGTGTTATCATCTGCTGCTGTAGTAGCAATTTCCATCGTGTCAGAGATAGGGGACTCTGCAGAATCTTCTTCGGGCACCACACCCTGGCCATATTTGGCAGCAGCGCTTTCCATGGCAACACCAGCAACGCTGTTAACCAAGTTTTTGGCCTCTTGCTCAGCTGCTTCACCCTTGTATCTCTCTGGTGCTCCAGTTATGCTGTCATATCCAGGTTCACCGGCCTGGGGTTTCTTCACGCTCCCGGTGTCGCCATCAACCAATGCGATAGGCGCAGGGGGAAACAGCAGTGTCCGACATGGCGGGAAAACAACCAAGGAAACAAGAGTACCGAAGAACACAAGAGCGAGACTATCCAAAAGCCACGTAACGAAATAGACCTATAGATAGTGAGCTTGTGCAACAAAGTCCTAATCCATTGAAATATCAACATACCGCACAGAATATTGATGTACGCCGTGGTTCTTTCCACGAGCGCAGCCTCGCAATATGTTTGAAGAAACCGGCCAATCCAACGACAACTGAAGTATAGAATCGTTCAAGGGTCATTCGTAGCTTTTCCGGGGGGAAATGCTCGTCTTCCGCTCGATTGAGATCAAGCTCCTTTACAGGAGCATCCGGTGCAGCCTTAACATAGTAAATTTGCTTCAATGTGTCAGCATACTTGAATTAACTCAGACGCTACCGAAAATCGATGAGACATACCTTGTTGAACCGCCTGACGAGCAACCATAAATCCTCATTACTCAATCCAGACACGAGTTCTTCATCCACGCTTCTCGAGGACTGTTTCCATGCAGTATCTGAAAGCCTCTTGGTGTTGCTGGATTGCGGTATAAGTTCGTTCTCTTCTGGTTCTACCTGGGGAGAGTCATGGCTATTTGTAAGCTCCAAATCCCCGGGTGTCTCTTGTTCTTGGCTCATTTTATTCCCATCGGATGCTAGAGCCGCTGAATGAATGCACAGATTTTACTCTGGTGCTTTGTCTATGGTTGAAGAAGTCAAAATCCAAATTGAAAAGAGCACTCAGAGCTTGGTTGAGTTGAAACATGTCCCCAACTCACCCATGGGCCTCGCAGGAGGTCTGTTGCTGTGGGGGTGGGTACTCGACGTCATCCGCCCCGGGAAGTCTTGTCTGTGCCGCTTATGCACGGCCGTTGACGAGCGTAGCATTTCCATTGATTGACGAATTCAAACAAGGGGTAGAGTATCCATCGCAGAGATTGGATCTTAGCTTGACAACAATAGTAGTTAATGATCTGGAGTACTCCATAAGCTGACGTTGTCTGCTAGAGGTATCGTGGAAGGATTCCGTCGAGCCAATCAGAGAAGTCAAGGTAAACTGGTTAGTAATCCATACTGTGCCACATTTGCGCCACAGTAATACAGCCACACCTTCCTAATTTGCCCAAAGTGGAAATACGCGTCGAGTCGCGTGTTCGCAGCTTCAACCAGCAGAGAAATACCAACGCCCTTGAGAGCTGGGCTGCAGCAGGGCTTTATTCTGTGGGACTTTCTTCTTCTATCTTGAAAAATTATCGAAAAATAGAGACTAGATCGTCAGCAGCCGGGATGAGTGAAACTTGTGCAAATCCCCTGCTACTGGGGTGGATCAAAGAATGGCTAGATCAGGCTAAGGAGCGCAACACTAAAGGAGTCACAGTGTATTTATTGTTTCTATGCCCTTTTTGAAAACCAACTGACTGGCTATCCTTCAGATATAAAAAGGCCTATGAATCGATGAAGGCTTGTCCGTTGGTATTTCAGCACCCATCTGAAGCCCAACAGTTGAACGGATTAGGGCCAAAACTTTGTGAGAAGTTGACAAATAATCTCAAAGCCTACTGTACAGAAAATGGGCTTCCCATGCCCGAACCACCTCATAAGGGTTAGTGTCCTCTTCCACCGATTTGTCTTGTAGCAGGGTTCTAAGAAGAACAGCGAACAAAAGGACATCCGGTGAAGGCGTAGAAGATAACGACAGCCAGCCGGCGAAGAAGGCCCGAAAACCACGACCATATGTTCCAGCATTACGTTCCGGGCCTTATGCTTTACTCATAGGCCTCTCAACTCTAGATGAGAATGCGTACCAAGGCATGCCGAAAGCGCAGCTAATTGAGGAGGCACAGCCATACTGCGACAGCTCTTTCACTGCTCCAAGTGACCCTACCAAGTTTTTTACTGCTTGGAATTCAATGAAGACCTTGGTCCAAAAAGACCTTGTTTACGAACATGGACGGCCACTAAAGAGATATGCTCTCACGGAAGAAGGATGGGAAGTTGCAAAGAGGATTAAAAAAACTCTGCCTGGGTTGGACCAAAATCAAAACACATTATCATTTGGAAACCAACAGGTATGTCCTTTATACGAAAGCTAAGGGAAATCTTAACATGTATAGGCCTCAACGGAGCAAAGCGGCGCTTCTCGACAGCAAGGCTCTTCTATTGTCGTGCCGGAATTTCAGGATGAAGAGCAGGAAGAACAAGAGAACCTGGCAACACTGAACCGCCGTAATGACCCAGGAAACCACCCCATGCATGAAGGTCCAGTCACTCCTATCGCTCTTCCCTCGGATAGCTTCACAGTCCAGCTGGTTCTGGACACTCGAGAAGTCCGCACATCGAAAGACAGAGATTATATCTCAAACGAACTCATAAAAAAAGGCATCCACCCCGAAGTACGTGCCCTTGAATTGGGCGATGCAATGTGGGTAGCCAAATTCAAAGATCCTAAATTTCTATCGCAATACGGCGAAGAAGGCGACGAGGTTATGTTGGACTGGATCGTAGAACGAAAAAGACTCGACGATCTCATCGGCTCCATTAAAGATGGACGATTCCACGAGCAAAAGTTCCGTCTTAATCGCTCCGGCATCAAAAACGTCATCTACCTAATCGAGGAGTTCAACGTCACCCACGACTCTAGCAGTGCCAACGCACTGAAATACCAAGAAATGGTGGCTTCAGCTATCGCCTCAACGCAGGTCGTCAACGGTTATTTCGTCAAGAAGACTCGCAATCTCGACGAATCCATTCGCTATCTCGCACAAATGACATCTCTCTTACGGAAAATGTTCGAATCCTCTTCATCCTCTTCACCCCCAACAAGATCCCTCAGTCTCATCCCAAGTCGACAACTCTCTTCGTCCCAGTCATACCTCACTAATCTTGAGAGTCTCCAATCCCAAACCCCTTCTATCACGTACGCCGTCACCTTCCTCACTTTCTCAGCTCTTACCTCCAAATCCGACATTCTATCCCTCCGTGATATCTTTTTAAAGATGCTCATGTGCACACGCGGCGTGACGGGTGACAAAGCTCTGGAGATCCAGCGTCGGTGGCGCACTCCGCGCGAGCTGGTTGAAGCATATGAAGCTTTGGATCCCAGGGACAGGGAGAACATGATTTCTGAGCAGATGAAGAACTTGGTCGGGCGAAAGAAGGTGGCTAAGGCTTTGAGTAAAAGGATTGCCGAGATTTGGGGTGAATCTGGTTAATCTGATGAACGTGTTTATGAAAAAATGATAAGACAAGTGCTTAGGAAAATGTAGCATAGGAGTATTAATTACAGTTCTGGCATCTATATTAAACAATTTTGCAGCCCATATTCTGCTTCATGGCATGGGGAGTATCATAAAAAGTAACATAATAAAATCGTGGTCCATCATAACACCAGACAACCGACAGAGTCGCTTTAAAAGAATTCACGATAGAATAAAATCATGATTGTTCAGACTTTCCCAATCCAAGAACCTTCTTGATCATTTTCCATTCAATTCCCAAAGCCAAGCTACTGCAAATGACCGAGAAACTACTCAAAGCCATTGCCAGAGCAGCCCATACGGGACTGAGTCTCCAGTGTTTATCAAGAGTAACCAACTCACCCCCGACCATTTCGTGTCGATGACCGTTGACGATTGGGTACAACACACCTGCAGCAATGGGTATCAAACTGATATTGTACACCACGGCCCAGCAAAAATTCATCTTCACCCGGTTAAAAACACGACGACTGAGGATTACCAGTTGCAGAATAGTGTCTAGGTCGGAGTTGAGGAGAATGAAGCTGGCAGAATTCATGGCGACATCAGAACCAGATGCCATGGCGATACTGACATCTGCAGCTGCGAGTGCAGGAGAATCATTGACTCCATCTCCAACAAAGCCGACAATTGAGCGTGATAGGGGTTCGTTTGTGCCTTCGCTATTCGACCCAGTGGTCCCCTCTTGGACTTGGCGGACAAAGTCGGCCTTTCCTGAAGGCATGACATTGGCGATAACATTTGAACGAGGAATTACTAGCATATCCGCAACTGCGTGGGCAGTAGTTTGGTTATCACCAGTGCACATAAAAACCTCGACCTGACGTTTTCGAAGTTTGGAAATCACTTGCACAGCTTCAGGACGAATCAAATCAGACGTCGCGAATAAAATTGCCGGGGCGAAGTGAGAATCCTTCAAATCTGCAGAACCAATTTTGCGAAGCGAGAGTATAGCAGTCGATTTCCCTGCTGATTGATATTCCGTGAGTAGATTGGTGAGATAGTAGGTGTCCATATCAGGAGAGGCAAGCTCCTGTAAGAGGCGCTCATTACCAATCGCTGCTTCGTATTGGACGGTCGACTGATCGGATGAGATAGTAAAAGTGCCCTTCATTCCCTGCCCTGAAATCTCTAGGATATCAGAGGATTCGATAGAGCTTGACGTCTTATCGCGACAGAACTCCGATATGGCTCTGGCAATCGGATGGTTGCTGCTCTCCTCTAGCTTTTGAGCAAGAGCCCAAGCAACTTGCAACTCCTCAGGGTCCTTGATAAGAGCCTCATGGTTAGACACTTTCAGGCTACCTCCTTCTGTAAGAGTTCCAGTCTTGTCAAAAACTATGGCATCCAGGCGGCTTGCTTCCTGGAAGGCTTCTCCACCACCCTTGACCAAAATACCTTGTTTGGCAGCCAACCCTCCACCGACAAAAAGCGCTGTTGGGGCAGCCAGTGCCAAACCACAAGGGCAGGCAACCACAAAGACAGAGATCGCAAACTCCAAGCTCCAAAAGGCCCAGCCCCCGCGGAAAACATCAAGGTAATCTGGGGGTAGGGCGCCCGATTGTCCCAGTGCGAACCAAATGACGAAAGTCAAGATTGCGATGAGGGTTATGATGGGCACAAAGTGAGAAGTGAGTAAATCCGCAACTCTTTCCAAAGGTGCACGTCTACTCTGGCCCTCGCGCACCACGGAAATTATCTGGTCCAACATGGATGAGCCCCCAACTGCAGAAATCTTGATTTGCACCGGCTGTCCAACATTGACGGACCCAGTGAAAACTTGATCCCCGGCGGACTTTTTGACAGGTTTCGATTCGCCTGTCAATGAGCTCTCGTCAAACTGATATGAGCCGGTGCCCACTACAATGCCGTCTGCTGGAGGTGAGGCACCATGGGGGATGCTGACCGTGTCACCGATATCTAACAAGTCGACGTTGATACGCTGAATTCTTTCTGTTCCGATGCTGTCAGATCCAGTTTGGTCGGTGCCGGTTGATGGACTGATAAACAACAATGCTTCCGATGGTCTGAGTTTTCCGAGTGATGCGACGGCGTTTCCAGTCTTTGCTTTGCTGTAAGCCTCCATGAAGCGACCAGCAAGAATAAACAAAGTAAGGAAAACAACGGAATCAAAATATGACGAGCTATGTCCGCTGGCTGGCGAATCCATGACAGCATCCATAATAAGGACCGCCAATGATGAAAGGTAAGCTACCGTCGTGCCAGCAGAGATCAAGAGGTTCATGCTTCCAAAACGATAGAACCTCCGCAAGAGGGGAACACGGCTGCCCGGGCGCCATAGGGCATGGATTTCCTTAATAGCCCGTACATGAAAGATGTCAGTGCCATAGAACATGACTGGAGTGGTCATGATGAATAGAGCCCATTCCAAACGGGTCACACTGCCAACCCACATAGGCTGCTCCAGATACATTCGAATCTTGTTTTTGGAAGACACGAGACTCATGAAGACCACACCAATCAGAAATGTTGGAATTGCAGCAGCAAAAACAAAGGCAAGACGGGATAGCAGCCGACGTCGTTCATGTAGATGCATTGCGCGTGAGCGATCTTCGACACTAGGCGGATGGTAGACCTCTGGCTTGAATTCGTCATGCGCACTATCGATAGCAGATAATATGTTTCGAATCGTGAGGGACGGGGGTTGGGGCGTATAGGTGACCTTTAAAATGGGATTTTTGAAAGAGAGCGCTTGGTCAACTTGAACATTGGAGATCCCTTCCAGAGATTTCAGAACTTTTTCTGGGCAGTGGTGACAGAACATGCCATTCACGCGAATAGAGACAGTTCTGCTTGATATGGTAGGGTCGTTATCGTTACTCGCAGCAAGAGGATGAATACTGTTGACAGAGGCATCGTATCCCAGATCTTCAATCTTTTCCACGATTTCACCTATGTTTTCTTGTCCCTCGAACTCGACTTTGCCGCTATGAGACAAGAGGTTAACAGAAACGTTGGTGACAAAAGGAAGCTCTTCGAGACCTCTCGTTACACTTCCAACACAGGAGCCACACGTCATTCCACTGATGGCAATTTCAGCAACATAAGCCGTGAGATTCTGATTGAGTTGGGTAACGACATCGACTTCATCGACGGCAGCTTCAAAGCCAATATCCTCAATCTGTTCGACAACCTTGTCTATGTTCGACTGTGGGCCAGTGTATACCAGTGCTGCGCTGTTGGTGAGAAGGTTGACGGTGATATCTTTGACAAATTCGAGTTGTTTGACCTCATTCGTGACACTGTTGACACACGATGCACAGCTCATCCCCCCAATGCTTATCCGGGCTTTGTATTCTTCATTCTGCCCTGTTTGTAATTCCTTTTGCGTACTCGATTGTTCTGACCTATGACTTTTGTGGCTTATGTGACTTGTGGAGGAAATCGGGCGGACAAGACTCTCGGTGTCAGGCTCCAGTTGATCGAAATTTTGATTCACCAAATGGGCATTGCTAATAGGCCTCGAATAATTTCGGAGCCTTCTTTCTCGAGGAGATGCAACATTTGATGGGTACGGTAAAGAAGAAAGTCTTTCGTTTTCTTCTTTTCGGCAAGCATCACAGTTGGCAATGTGCAGTTGGTTCTGAGGAGCTGGGCGGTGGTAGGTCCGTGGAGGAGAGAAGGGCACAGAGTCTGATGAGAGCCAGGAGGTTGTATCTAGCTCGGATATGACAGTTCCCTTGTGATCATAAGTGGTAACATAGTGAACTTCAAAGGCCGCTTGGATGAGCGCCGCAGCCAAGCCCGAAGCCTGTGTTTCGACTCCGTGGCGTACATGAACTTCGTGTGTGAAAATGGAAACATCAACTGTCTTCACTGACGGTATTTCAAAGAGGACCTCGGTGATATAGGCGATACATGAAGAGCAATGGATATTGCTGACGAAGAATGTGCTTTTAGGGCAATCCAAGTCTGGTTCAGAAGTCCGCAGACCAGATAATGAAGCCCCAGAAAGCCTCGCGTGCGACGGCATGATGGAAGATAGTAATTCGGAATATCTCTTCTGGGTGGCCTGATCTGTCTTGATGGATAGGCCAGTCCAGAGACTTAAGGAGCGCTCGGTTGCCGCAAACGGTCCTTCAAGGGTATGAGGGTAGAAGTGAAAAAAATCAAAATTAAGGTCAAATATTGTATTGAATTTTTTTTCTTTTCTTTCAACAAGAATAGAAAAGCGATTGGTTTCTGTAAAGACAATTGATTGTAGAGAGAAGAAAGAAAAAAAAAAAAAGAGTTGCTTTCTTTGGGAAGTTGCAACAGCGGAGATTAAAACTGCAGTAGTTTGCGACAAAGACCACGGCGAAGGTGTTTTAGAGATTGAATAAGAAACTGAAAGTGTATCAGCATATATATAAGAAGTTTCAGGAACGACAGGGACGACGAAAGAAATTGAATTAATCAGAGAGGCGAGATGCGGTTTTTGTGCGTAGACGGATGAAGTCAAGCGCTAAACCACGCACAAATGTCGCATTCCATTCCACAGGCGCCGATGAAGTCGGATGAGAAGCAAGGGTCAGCAGTGGATTTCCAATGAGACTAGAGATGAGGATTCTGACATGACGATATATTTTTTATATCCATGGCCATCTGACATTCGGATGATGTCGAGTGATGGCGATGTCCTTCTTGGTGTTTACCAGACTGGGCGGCAATCTCGCCCTTGCATCGACACATCAACGCAATATGGCCTGCAATAGAAATAAAACATCGCCATAAATTGATCCTCAATTCGAAATTGCACCTGATAGTTCAGAATCAGCCTTATCCTCATGGACAGCGCTGCGATGGCCTCCCTCCACAAAAGAAGCATCCGGATTCGAACGAGCCCCTCCAAGCATCCCACATCCCCACGTGACTCTCCCGCTGGGCCACGCGGTCGCCGCCGGCAAAATCTTTGCGCCCGCTGCGTCGCCGCCAACCTCATCCCCTCATCATCTCCATCTTCTTCGCCTGCATCTTCAACTCGTCTTCTTTATACTTGTCCGTATCGTTTATCGCTTCTGCTTTATATCAGAGTGCCAGTTATCGTCTTTCTTTCACGACAGACGATTCGTTGGCTTTGTTTCGTCGGGGCGCTGCAGCAGGGATATTCGGAAGAGGGGGGGCGTCTTCATTGGCCGTGGTTTTTGTGGTGTTTTTCCCGTTACTTCCACTCCCCTATATATCCTCTCTTTCTTGTTGGTCCTGGAAGTTGAAGATGTAAAAGTGTTGGCCTGTAATTCATATCATTTCATATCATTATTTTCTTTTTCGATTCATCGATCTTTACCCCAATACGGCCATATCACATTATGTCTTCCAAACCTGGCATGCGTCCTCCCGTCAAGGCTGGTCCCAGGGCTCCTGTCGGACGTTTGGCCAGTCTCAAAGCTTCCAATCCGACTCCTATCAGACGGCCTCAGCCCATTGGTCGTCCTCAGCCTGCCAGACCGACCACTCATCCCAAACCTTCGACCTGTCCCAATCCCGGCTGTCCCGCTCCTCATATCGTCGAGGATGATGGTCAGAAAGTTTGTTCCGGGTGTGGTACGGTCATCAGTGAGGCCAATATCGTTTCTGAAGTCACTTTCGGTGAAACATCAGCTGGTGCTGCTGTTGTTCAGGGAACGTTTGTCGGTGAAGATCAAACCCACGTCCGCAGTTATGGGCCGGGTTTCCAGCGTGGAGGTGCCATGGAGAGTCGAGAGATCACTGAACAGAATGGTAAGTTCTCGGTTTCAGACTACCGTTATTCATAGCAATTTTTAACATGTATCCAGGAAACCGCTATATAACACAACTTTCCCGTGCCTTGAACATCCCAGAGAGTGCGATGAAGGCTGCTGGTCAGGTTTTCAAGCTTGCAGTTGGGCTGAACTTCATTCAAGGTCGACGAACGAAAACTGTGGCTGCGGTGTGTTTATACATTGCCTGTCGACGACAAGATGGAAATACTGTCATGCTTATTGACTTTGCCGATGTGCTAATGGTAAGTTGTTAGCTCGGTGTTCTTCTATGCCTTGTCTAACTTTCATAATCAGATCAATGTGTTTAAATTGGGTCGCACGTACAAGGCTTTGTTGGACGAACTACGTCTGGGGGGTAATGTCTTTTTGATGAACCCTATAGATCCAGAAAGTTTGATCTACAGATTTTCCAAGCAGCTCGAGTTCGGATCTTCTACTATGCAAGTTGCCAGTGAGGCAGTTCGTATTGTGCAGCGGATGAATCGAGATTGGATGACTACTGGCAGACGTCCTGCCGGTATATGTGGTGCTGCTCTTATTCTTGCCGCGCGGATGAACAATTTCCGTCGAACGGTGCGCGAGGTTGTCTACGTGGTAAAAGTGACTGAAATCACCATCAGTCAGCGTTTGAACGAGTTCAGCTCTACCGAGAGTGGTGAGCTCACCGTCGATCAATTCCGTTCGGTGCAACTGGAAAACTCCCATGATCCACCCTCCTTCACCAGGGCGAAAGAAGGCAGGAAACCACGAAGTATCACGAAAAGGAAAGCCGCGGAAACTGCAGCCGAAATAGAGGGCGAGTCACAAGACGAGAGTCCCGCCGAAGTGAATCCCGAATCATCTCAACCTCCCCGTGTTGACGCAGATGGCTTTGCTATCCCTAGTCTCCCTATCGATCCAGCTTTAATGACAGCCAATAGAGGTCCCAAATCATCAGTTGCGGCTGCTGTAGATGATGTTTTGTCCGAGCTTGGAGAAGAATCGACCAAGAGCAAAGTGGGCAGACCCAAAGGCTCGAAACAAAAACCGTTACCACCTCCAACCCCTGATCAGATTGCATCGGAGGAGGCGCTCGAAGACGAAATGACTGCTTTACTATCAAAGGACTCCAACATGTTTGAAAGCGCAGCAGATAAGAACACGCCAGGTCAAGAAACCAAGAAACCCGTTTCCGAAAGTACAGAGATCGATGCCTCCGAATTCGAATCAGATCCCGAAGTTTCCAACTGCCTACTGTCTGCTGCGGAAGTGGAAATCAAGGAGCGAATCTGGGTGCACGAGAACAAAGACTATTTGCGGACGCAGCAAGCCAAGGCCTTGAAGCGAGCATTAGCTGAAGCCGATTCTGGCCCAGGGGTGCATAAGCCTCGCAAGCGCCGCAGGGGTCGAATGGGTGACGTTACTTACCTTGAAGGAGAAGGCGAAGAGGGAGATGGAAGAAGCTCCCGTGCATCAACACCTGCAGAAGCAACGCGCCGGATGCTGGAGCGCAGAGGGTTCAGTAAGAAGATTAACTACCGTCTTCTGGAATCGCTGTTTGGCGAAGAAGGGGCCGATGAAACAGCGAAGTCTAAGGCGGAGAGTATGAGTCGGACTCAGAGTCGAAGTCAGAGTGTCGCCTCGCGACGCAGCGCCAGTGTCGAACCAGCGTCGACACCGAGGCGACGCGAACGACTTGTCACGCCAACGACTACTAAACCTACTGCTGCTCCGAAACACAGCCCAGCTCCCGCACCTATTGGGGCCACATCTAACGCGGCAAAGGGTGGAGACGCCAACGAAGAAGTCCTCGGTCCAGTACCTGAAGGAAATGGCGATAAACCGAATGAAGAAGAGCTCGATGATGATTACGACGATGACGAAGAGGATGAAGATGATGGAGTGGACGCTGCATTCTCTGGACATTATGGTGATTACTATGATGAGGGAAGTGACTATGATAGTGACTAGGGTGGAGGCCAGGTTCTTCAGCTAAATACCCACGATACGTCCGGAAGAGTTGGTTTGCTGCTTCGGATACAGCATTCTTCAACTTGGGAAGATGAGCTTGTCATATAACGTTGTTTGCTTGATGTAAACGATGTGGTGAGACTAGCGAGAACATCAGGGACTACAAAATAAAACCATTCTTATATAAATCTTGCTCAAAAATAATCAAAGGATCATTCTTGAACTACTTGTTAAAAACACTTGTCTATCTACTCCGTAGTCACGGGACCAAGAAACATAATCTATTCCATCAGTGTTCTATTCTCATTCTAGGCACTTCAAGCCAGATATCAACCTGGCTATTTCTCAAACACAATCAAGGCTGAAACACGGGCTCAAATAGGCAATCCGAACCACAAGCATCAGGTGCTTTTTGAGTCAGACCAGACATTGCCTGAGTAAGTCATCTCTCTAACGTCGTATCTGGACTGAATCATCTCTTAACAGCCTATTTTCACCGCTAGGGAAGACTATTCACGCCACATGAGCCGGTCTTCGGCTTTCATACGTCCTCTCCGTTGATCATCCCCCCAATAACCAAGAGTCCCAAGCCTTGCGTGGATCGAATCAGGAAGTTAGAACCCCAGGCTTCGAAGAAATAGTCTTGAATTCATGACCATGCCATCTTCAGCGTCAATAACGGTGGATCTCCGACCGGCGATCTTTCCCCTCTCCCCGCACAGATCCAAACATGCTTTCCTTTCCCCAGATTCTCCGCAAACTTTAGCTATCAGATTGCCACCGGTTAGGGGGCTTGAAAATTGGTGGAAAATGTTGCAAGCGCTCCCCGAATGAAACGCCGGTTAAATGTACATTCATTGTGCTACGACCTTCGCGGGTCACGGCAGGTGTAGCCCCTCGAGTCTGGTATGGCTATGACTCGAGCCGAGTCCAGGTGTACATTGGATGGTATGATGCGAAATGCATTTATATGCAAGGTTGCTCCCACAAGGATTGATCTCTTGTCCTACAGTCAATTCCGATCGCACTGTTCGCTGGCAATATGGTAAAGTTCAACATGTATGGCCGAGGCCTAGGGCTTCGGATGGCGATTCTGTTCACTTGTCAATTCGCATTCATTTTCTTCGGTGAGTTCTCGATTCTAAAGAGCGCCGCTTATTGCTTTTTTTGCACTTTGAACTGACTCTAGTCTCGAATTCAAGGCTACGATCAGGGCGTGTTTTCAGGTATTGTCGGCAATGAAGATTTCCTCAACGTCATGGGTCATCCAAGCCCCGGCATCTTAGGAATTATAGTCTCAATTTACAACCTCGGATGTTTTAGTGGTACAATTGTCGCCTTTCTGGCCAGTGACAAATTAGGTCCCCGGAAGTCCATGTGGTTTGCTATGATATGGATCATTGTAAGTGCTTTTATGATGGAAACCAAAGGATAATTTAACGCATGGGATACAGGTCGGGGCAACACTACAAACCGCCGCATACTCCAGAGCCCAAATGCTTGTGGCGCGATATATCACCGGAATAGGCACCGGTATCGAAACTACGGTCGTACCTGTATACCAGTCAGAGTTGGTCGAAGCGCGAAAACGTGGAAAATACGTGTGCAGTGAAGCCCTTTTCGTCGGAGTTGGTATCGTCATTGCATACTGGTTTGACTACGGGATGAGCTATGTCAATGGCGCTGTGAGCTGGCGACTTCCTGTTGCGTGTCAAATGATTTTTGCCATCACGGTCATCTTTCTAGTCTTTGGGTAAGCTCGCCAGTACCGTACCGCATGGAATAGAGATACCTAACAAGACGAAGGCTCCCTGAAAGTCCTCGATGGTTATACCGGCAAGGCAGGCATGATGAAGCATTACAGACTTTATGCGACGTGTACGACAGAACACCGGATGATCAGAAGGTTGTTGAGGAATCAGAGGGCATTCTCGAAGCGATTGATCTGGAAACCCAGTATGGAGAATACAAATGGTCCCAGATCTTCAAGAAAGACGAAGTGCAAACCGGTAAACGAGTTCTACTGGCTTATGGCATTCAATTCATGAACCAGATGGGCGGGATTAACTTGGTTGTCGTAAGTGCTCTCTTGAGCTTTCACAATTCAGAAAACTAATCTTTATTATTAGTATTATGTCACTTCTGGTGAGTCAAGATATAGTATACATCTATCAACTTACTGACAAGAATAGTTCTCGAGTATAACGTGGGACTCAGCCGAAAGCTGAGTTTACTACTTGGTGGTGTCATCCAGGTTATGTTTGTCATAGGTAGGACAAGACCAGCTTCCATATTTTACGTTTCAGTGCTCATCAATCACCAGGCTCCTTGTATCCTACTTTCTTCTCAGATCGTTTCGGACGTCGGAAGCCCATGATGTGGGGATCATTCGGTCTTTTCATCTGCATGATGATGATCTCAATCCTTCTCTCATTCCAAGGTAGATAGTGCATTTCCTACCATAACTACACATATCACGGCTCACACGAGTACAGGAACTCCTCAACAGAAACCAACGGCCTCCGCCTGCGTGGCATTTTTCTTCCTGTTCATGCTCATCTTCGGAGCATCTGTCAACTGCATCCCATGGGTGTATGGACCTGAGATCCTCCCATTACACGTCCGTGCAAAGGGGTATGTACTTTCCACTCACCCCCTTCTCCCAATCATTATAAAATGATCAAAGCTAAAGAGCACAAACAACAGCCAAGCGATCGGCGTGAGTTCAAACTGGCTGTGGAATTTCTTTGTCGTTATGATTACACCAACCCTGATCGAGAATCTGGCCTGGAAGGGCTACCTCATCTTCATGTGTTTGAACCTGTCTTTCGTGCCTGTAAGTTATGCCCATACATTGCACAAAAACGTTGCGCCTTATCTCTCCTTCCGCGATGTGCTAATAATGGGGCCTAGATCATTTACTTCTTCTACCCCGAGACGGCGAACTTGACGCTCGAAGAAATCGATTACCTCTTCACGGATAGACGGCAAGGGTCTGTTCATCCTCGTGTGCCTACTCCGGATGAAGTCCATGAAGTTGGTGGGGAGAAGAGTGAGTGAGGTTTGGAGTTTCACTGGGAATATAAGTTTTTCTATAAGGACTTCAATGGTACTCGATAAAAGGTGTCATGAGTTCTATTCATACTTTCCCATCAAATAAAATAGATATTCTCTTTTCAATGTCATTAGTATTATTCAAAAGCTATCAGTAGATGGCAGGTGAATAAACAAATATAGTAAATGCAAGACTGGCGCAGTCTCATTCCGCCCGTTGATCTTGCTGAAATCTGCTACTTTAACTTCTACTCTTCAGTCCTTCAAGCTTCTCAAAATTTATATTCATATTTATTCAATTCTTAAATTTTAATCTTGTTTATGAAAGAATAGCTCGTTGAAAATCGTCAAGGTGAGGGAAGAAAAATGACAAACCACGTGACGAGTGTTTGGGCAGCTCACCGCTACAACAAAGCAACAGTGAGTGCCTAAAACAAGACCTTTTTTTCTCTCTTTTGTCAAGCAAATTTGAAAAGTCACAGTGAAATGAAGAAGACAAAGAGAAAAACAGGATTGGTGAATATAAGACAGAAAAAAAGAGAAGAAAGGAAAAAAATAGTCACAAACGTTCAAACTCCCTGGATTACGAAGAGAAGTCGACCTGGCCGAGTCGATTGCTGGAGGAAACGAGGTCAAAAGTGAGGAAAAGACAAGTTCGAATATGCTGCCGGATGGTTAGGCGTCGAAAGGATTAATAATAAAGAAAAAGAATAACGGTCGTTCTTTTGGTCGTCGTGGAGGTCGAAGGTTTACGAGTCGATTTCCATTCCCGTCCCCGTTCCTACACCTCCATTCATTCCGATACTCCCGAAGTTGCTGGTGGGATATGCAGAGAGAGATTGAAGCAAGGGGACACCGGTTTCCATTGGGTTGGAGCCAAGAACAGAGCCGTTCTCGCAAGGACCATCGAGTGGCTTGTCGGCGGCCCGAAGAACCTGTGCACCTTCGAATGCGATGGGGGATGATCGAAGATTTTGGAGACAGGCTTCCCAGGTTGAACCCACAAGCTGGCCCTGGATGAGATCATCACTGAACAAGTAAAAGGCTAGAGTATTTGAGGGTCCAGTGAATGTCATCGGAAGGGCAGCGACGAGGTAGGCGTTCAGGGCCCGGTTCTTCATGAGGATTTGAGAATCCCGGAGATGAGCTGAAAACTGGTTGTCGATATATTTCTTCCAGCCGCGCACTGCAGCAGCGATGTCGGTGTCATCGGTGCTAATTCGCTGCCAGCTGATACCGAGGAGGCGAGTCGCGTCATCGACGAGGGGTTCTTTGGGCGCAAATGGGCTCATCCCGTTTACGGAGTCGAGGCCACGGCGGTTGTCGTCATTGCTAGGATTTTGCAGTCGTTGACTGATCGAAGACTTGGCAATATCATCGAGGCCTGGAGCGGAGGTGTCGAGGCGTTGGGATTTGCGGCCAGGGATATCAGAGGAACCGGAAGCGAGCCCCCGAGATCGAGACGAGACAGGAGGAGCCGCGGCGGCGCTCTTCTCGGCAGTCTCTTCATACCACGTGCCGGTCTGGCTCTCGGCGGAAACAGCCATGCCAGTACGCGGATTCAGCAGCACCATGCCTTCTCCATAGATGGGCTCCTCCTTTGGTACAGGAGCGGGAGCTGGCATGACAGGGGCAGGGGCGTTTATAGCCTCTTCGAAAGCAGCATCATCACGCGACCTCTTGCGCGACGGTTTCGCGACAAAATCATTGGGTGTGGAAGACAGCTTCCATGATGCATTGTTTACAGATGGAGCAGTGTGGGACTTGAGGCCATTGGCGAAGAGAGAGCTCGAGTCTGCAGCATAGCTCTGGAAGGCATTCGGTGATGACCCAAACTTCGACTGGGAAGGGAATTGAACGAAGGGGTGTTCCTGGGGAGAGAGGACCATCGACGGACCGTCGGAGAGTCGGTTGAGAAGCATCGGAGACATCGTGATGGGAATTTAGAGTATGAGGACAGGATTGAGTGGCGAAAGATGATGAAAGAGGGAGGTAGGTAGGTAGGAGGAATCGATCTGTTCTGTCAGGTGAGCTAGAAACAACAAGTTATAGCAACCTGTGGATAGCACAAGATCCAAGCCCTAAGGACAGGATATGTTATGATGAGAAATAGGGCGGCGACGGTGTGACGTGAGAGAGGAGGGCGTGGAAAAGAGAGGATGAAGGACGTCACGAGATGGAGATAAATATAGAGAAGTATTGCGATGAAGAGGAAAGGATGGATAGGATAGGGATGGATGGAAAGAAGAAGAGGTGATGGGGAGGGAGAAGAGGAAAAGAAGAGAAGAAAAGAAAAAAGGGACGAGGGACAACAAGAGGGTGACAAGAGGCGTGATAGAGCGAAACCACGGAATACGCGTGAGAGGGAAGAGAAAGAAGGCTGACGGATGCGGATGCGCTTCTTTGGGATTGCGATGCGGAGAGCAGCAGCAGCGATTCCGTTACGGCGCAGTACGCAGCCAAGGCCGGCAACAGCACCATATTTCACGCCCTTCGGCGCAGTTCCCTGTATTGGAATACCATACCATACCGTATTGACAATGTCCCCACAGCTTCAAGTTGCTCAGCAAGGCGACAGGCATTATTGGTCGGTTAAGCATACGCCGTCCGTCCTCCATGTGGGGCGGTGAACAAAGGAAGATTTATTATTGGCGCACACAATCGAGCCCAGTCCGCGCGTCGGCCCTCACAGAATCCCCCAACGACGCCACAACAGCCTGTTATTGGCTAGGTGACGAGAAGAGGTCTGAGACTTGATATGAGATCTGATTGGACCGTAAGTGAGCTCCGCTTTGGCTGCTAGGTGACAAGAGGCAATGCCTTAGTAACCAAACGCCTCCCAAGGGTCCAGGAAAACTCAAGCAGAGATGAATATGAATGATCCAAGATGATATGATTAATTGACGTCGATTTCACCCAAAACAAGTCTATTTTGAAAATCTTATAATAACAAAAAGAAAGGTAGGGAAAAAAAAAAGTGAAAATAAAAAAGGGGTAAGAAGAAAGGAAAAAGAGCAAATCCGACACCAAACTCGTGCTAGTCTAACATTTCACAGTATTCATAGGATAGTCAAATCACAGCAATACAATAATAAAGTCTCCGGAAGCGTAGAGACGGAAAGAATGCTTCGGAGTTGAAATTGGTCATTATCTCAACCCATGAGGTGGCCCTTGGTTCAAAAAGACACTGGCTGCATTTCCTGCATGTGGCCGTGCCAGGTCGTAAAAAAGGATAGAAAAACAACTCGCTCTCCCACTGCCTCGAGTTCCCTCGGCATGAGAGTCATTATCTTTAAAAAACCATATATGGTCGGAAAAATCCCCATGGCCTGGCCAGGCAGATGAAAAATAGAAAGAAAAGAAATAGAGACATAAGTCGGACTTTTGAAATAAGAACATCACTCGCTTCTCTCCATGGTGTTTTATAGGAAGCGTGCGCCCAATTGCCAATGAATCGTCCGCGAGTTCATTTGATAAGATTCTTCGGTAAGGCCGGAGGGGTAGGCCCCTGTAGCCGTTTTAAGGAAATGAATGAATTTATGCGCTGCCGGCGGCGGCGGCACCACCGAGGTAGCCCTTGACACGGTCGACGGACTCAGGAGCATAGCCAGGAGCCATGGTGCCCATGAAAAGGAAGAAGATAAGGCAGCCAGCACCGATGATGACAAACTTGCGCTGGGCGGGGTGGGTGACACCGTATTCAGCCCAAGCGCGGTTGGCCTGGCCAGCGTAGTCCTTGATCTTGTCGGCACCGAGCTTGTAGTAGACGAGACCAATAAGAGAGATGGAGTAACCGAAGAACTGGGTGCCAGTAACGGGAGTCTGCCAGAGCATCATGGAGGCAGCGACCAGGAGAATATCCTTCAGGACACCGCAAAGGGTCATGACGAGTGAAGAAGTCTTGCCAATCTGTGTCGAGTTGTTAATATCCGTTAAACGTACAAATTCCAATTGCATAACTTACCAGGAAAACAACAGAGACGTTAAGACCGAAAGCGACAACGGCGTTGAGGAGCAGGGTCCAGATACCGACGTTGTAGACGTGGCCCATGGTGAGGTTGGGAACCTCGAGGAAGAGGGCCGTGACACCGTTCATGACAGCGCAGACGGGAGCGAAGTAGTAAAGAGAGACAAGAGGGTCCATCTTGTACTCAGCGGAGCTGAGCAAACGCTGCACCATAACCAGACGGGTGGCCTCGAAGATGATACCAGCAATTTGGAAGACGAAACCGATGAAGACGAACTTAATCTCACCGAAAGAGGCGATGATAACACCCACGACAATGACGCTGACGTTCAGGAGGACTCTCATGTTAACGGGAGCCATTCCCATACCCCAGGTCGCCATCAGGACAGCAACGGGAGTAGTGGCCTTTACGAATGTTAGCAGACCGAACCGACCATATATTCAGACTCCGCTGAGGGGCCAACAAACCTTGAGCATTTGAATGAAAGCAACACTCAGGTACAGATATGTCACGTTACCGCAGATCAGAGACAAACTGAAGAAAATACCGATGGGAACAATAGCACGAAGGTAAACACGACCGGACATCTTGACAGTCTTACGACCATCTAGCAAGGTGGTGGTGCGGGCAAGGACCTGGGTCATGAAAGTCGCGAATGCCAAATGCCATGTTGTAAGGATGATGGCTGGGAACAGTTAGAATTATGATATCTCGAGGGTAGGAAGGGGAAAAAAAAGCATACGGAAACCTATTGAAGCGACTGTTAGTAAAAGCGAATCCAGAATTTGCACTTGGCGAGCGGAACGGCCAGGTTGCACTTACGGAACTGAGCATAGTCGAGGATGTGCTTGTTGAACAGGATAACACTGGAACTCAAGGTGATCCAGGCACTGCGAAACACTTAGCCAAACGCATTCCCTCAGATTGATCCCTCTTCAAGTTATCACTCACGTAACGTAGACGGCAGGGTGGAAAGTAGCCTTAGGGGGCTCCGGCTTGTCGGCGGCGGGGCTCACAGTAGGCAAGCTGGGCTCAGGGCGGGAGACCTCGCCAGAGGTTCTCGCCTTTTCTCCTTCAGAGCTCATTGTGAAAGTGCGTTTTTGATCGGATAGAAACTGTTTGAATTCAAAAGGGCGCGGCCGTAGAAGGCTGCTCTGGCCGAATCGTGCGGAGGCCACGAGTGTAGGTTAAAGAGCGGAATTGGGGGAAGAAACTAGAACGGCAGAATTAAAACGAATGAACGAATGTGGGAGAGTTGGATGAAGAAGAAAAGCAGAACTATTGATCAGAGCAGACGAGAGAAGAAAAAAAGGAAGGGATGAATGGAATGGAGACCACGTACTCCAGATAAAAATCTCGGGGGGACAAGGATTTTGTTTTCCTTTGGAGGCGTTTGAACACGGGACGGATTATTTTAGGGGTGAATGGAAGTGGGAGACGAGAGGGTAACGGAGTAGAAAAAGGAAGAAGATGGGTCGGATCCGCAGCGACGTGAAAGATCGTGGCTCAGGACGTGTGATGGATGGGTTCGTCGTTGGATGGCTGGAGACAGACAGACTGATAGACAGGCTGAGCAGAAGGAAGAAGACTAACAAAGCGAGGCAGGGCTCCCCGTACCGTACCTAAGGTTTAGGCATGCGGCTGTGGAGGGCTCTAGCCTGCAAGCAGCAAGACTGGGTGGGCTGGGCTTTGGAGATACGGTTACCATACAGGGCAAGATTACGGCTAACCGTGGGCCAGCGTTCAGGAGAACCAGAAAACGGGGTTGAAACGGTGACGAATGGCTCTTACAGGCTGTTTCGAGTTGGGTGGCAGCCAGTCACAGCCCCGAGGGGCCAGACTGGGTGGGGTGGAAGGCTGATAGATCGATAGGTTGGTCCAGGGTAATTCTGGCCGTGTACTGAAGGGTACGTAAGTGTCCATACTCCTCGGATTTCCTTTTTCTTTTTCCTTTTTTTTTCTCCCCTACTTTAATTATGCTTTTCTAATATCCATGAAATTCATCTTGCGTGGGGCGAGGCAAATGCTCATCACTCGTGGCGAGGTCATGGTGTCAAATCGCCTGTTGAATATCAACGATTGAATTTCTCCCCTTTTCCCCGTGGCGATGTACCTATCGGATATCGAATTTGGATGTGACATGTCCCTGGTACCTACATTTGCACATACGTGGTAGCAGGACCTGAACCCCGCTGTACACCCGGATTGCTACTGTCAGAGATTTGCTTGATCACAACGTCCCATAATAATAGCAGCATAATCTGATTCAGGGACTTTGCAACCGATGAGCGTTGATCCAAATTAACCACCTGCCCTCTCAGACGACCTGACACCAGCTGCATTACGCAAGCAGCCTGTTGGCCAAGCACTCACTTACCCGCGTTCAGCGGCCACTTGTCCATAGCGTTGCGGCGAGGGTCCCTTGCCGGTGGGGAATGCGGCGATCTGGGACTGCTCGCAGCCTCTCATGCTGGACTCTGACGCCATCAGCCAGCTTCAATGGCTCTTTAAGAAATGGGTGGGTGGGGCGATAGTCCCTGGTTGGCCCCACCGGTGATCCTTTTTCTTTTCTTCTTTTTTCCTTTCTTTTATTTTTTTTATTTTTTATTTTTTGTTGTACCCTGAATTTTGACAGACGCACTGGTGGATTCACACAGACACAACCAGGGCAACAGGGCTAAAATCCGCAATACTAACCATCACATCCAGTCTAATAATACTAATAACAATCTTAGTGCAGAAAAAGCAAGCAAGAGGCAAAGCTTGTCCTCGAAGACCCTAAGGAGTCGTCATCAAATCCCTTTTGGGTATATGTACCTCTCGACATCCATCTCATGCTAATATGATGCTATGATCTATTCCAGACAGGAACTGATAACAACTGGGAAGTGATCTCCCTTTGCCTTCTTGTCCCTTTCAAACCCAGGACAATCAGTGGACCCTCAGCTACTCAATTCTACACGACACCTCGCAACTTACCATACACGGCTCATTTGGCCCTTTGGGTCAATTTGGGGGTCGTGAGGGTCGGTGAGTCGGGGCAGAGAGACCCAAATCCAGTCCTAAGAGACTGATTGATGATTGATCGGTGGTTATCGGAAAGGAGGGATGATCATTTGCGGATGTCAGTCAATCCTCTCTGGATTGGGAGATTTGATCCCAATGGGGAAATAGAACAACGTGCATGGTTGCTTGTGGCGTTACCTGGACTGAGATCGAGAACCAAAATCCAATCTACTGTTACCAGCAACCAAACTTCCGAAAATGGGTTATTATTATCTACCAGTCCAACAGTTCCTGTGATAAGTACACTATGGAGTACATTGTAAACCGTTAACAATATGATAGTGGCATTCTTCAATAAATCGGATCCTACCCAGGTGCCTGCCAAGGAAACCGTCATGCTTGCAGATGAGTCTCTGAAGATAATAAGTACAACCTCCCACAGTGCACAGTGGTCGATAGATACATTGTATCTCCGATAAGAAACAATGCAGCCAATTGCAAACAGCAATGGCGACACCAACAGTTGACTTGAAGCCATAGAAATAGAATATTCTTTTTTATTTTTATTTTTATTCCATTTTTAATTAAAACCAAGAAAAATAAAATAAAATACCCCTGTAAAATGAAAATCAAATAAAATTCTGGAAGATGGCGCACTGCACCACGCCTCTGATTGGGGAATAAATAAGATTAGACTCCATCCGCCATCCCCCGCCAGTCGTTCGACGCCGTGTGCCTGGCCTTTGTCGCTCGTTCGTTTCCAGACTTTTTACGCTTTTCCCCTTTCCAGGGCTCGACTGCAGCCGGGGCCTATAACAAGTACCAGCTCCTACGGTCTAAACTTGAAACAGACTCGCCCTCCCCCACTAGCTGCGGCCTCTTGTCACGTTTCGTCTCCTTCAGCTGATACACCTGTACTTTCCTCGACTTCCTTCTTCACCGTCTTCTTCCCCAATTTTCCTCCTTCTCCTCTCCATCCTCATCTTCTTTCCTTTAAATCCTGCAGCTCCTGCAGTCTCTCGTCTTCTATGCTTAGCCTCGCACGCAGGACTTTGAACCGTGTTCCCAGCTTTCAGGATATCCTACAAGGCAGGATGACCCACCCAGACATGTAAGAGAAAAAACACCGCTCTTCCCAAACTCAGGGGTTCTCTCGACCGCAACGGCGACAGTTACTGACAATTGTTCTCCCACTTCAGTTCCGTCGATGTTCTCGTCATCGGTGCAGGCCCAACTGGTTTGGGTGCTGCTAAGCGTTTGAACCAGATTGTGTGTTCCCCCCCTCGATCGCACCGACCTTTTTTTTTGTTGAGGGGTAATGGGCGGAGAGCTAACTGTCGCCGCAGGACGGTCCTACTTGGATGATTGTCGACAACAACGAGACTCCCGGTGGTCTTGCTTCCACTGATGTGACTCCTGAGGGTTTCGTACGTTTATTGTTCTATAACAATTGAGCGGCTTGGGCAAAGCTGACTGTTTTTGCAGCTCTACGATGTCGGTGGTCACGTCATCTTCTCCCACTACAAGTACTTCGATGACTGCATCGACGAGGCTCTCCCCAAGGAGGATGACTGGTACAGCCACCAGCGTATCTCCTACGTCCGCTGCAAGGGCCAATGGGTTCCCTACCCTTTCCAGAACAACATCTCCATGTTGCCCAAGGAGGAGCAGGTCAAGTGCATTGACGGCATGATTGACGCTGCCCTCGAGGCCCGCGTCGCCAACACCAAGCCCCAGGACTTCGACCAGTGGATTGTCCGTAACATGGGTACCGGTATTGCCGACATTTTCATGAGACCTTACAACTACAAGGTCTGGGCTGTGCCTACCACCAAGGTTTGTTTTCCCGATCGCGCTGAGACTTCCGACTCGACATACTGATAAGATTCGACTTGCAGATGCAATGTGCTTGGCTCGGTGAGCGTGTCGCCGCTCCCAACGTCAAGGCTGTCACTACCAATGCCATCCTGAACAAGACCGCTGGTAACTGGGGCCCTAACGCTACTTTCCGTTTCCCCGCCCGTGGTGGTACTGGTGGTATCTGGATTGCCGTTGCCGACACTATCCCCAAGGAGAAGACTCGCTTCGGTGACAAGGGCAAGGTTGTCAAGGTTAACGCCAACAACAAGACCGTTCAGCTGGGCGACGGTACCACCGTCGGCTACCAGAAGCTGATCTCCACCATGGCTGTGGACTACCTCGCTGAGCAGATCGGCGACCAGGAACTCGTCAGCCTCAGCAAGGAGCTCTTCTACTCCTCCACCCACGTCATTGGTGTTGGTATCCGTGGCTCTCGTCCCGACTACATCGGTGACAAGTGCTGGGTAAGTTTTCCGCACTCTGTATCAACCACGCGTTCAAAGCTAACAGGACTTCTAGTTGTACTTCCCCGAAGACGACTGCCCCTTCTACCGTGCCACCATCTTCTCCAACTACTCCCCCACAACCAGCCTGAGGCCTCTAAGAAGCTCCCCACACTTCAATTGGCCGACGGCTCCAAGCCCGCCAACACTGAGGCCCAGGAAGGTCCTTACTGGTCCATCATGTTGGAGGTCTCTGAGTCTTCCATGAAGCCCGTCAACCACGAGACCCTCTTGGCCGAGTCCATCCAGGGTCTCATCAACACTGAGATGCTGAAGCCCGGTGATGAGATCGTCTCCACCTACCACCGCCGCTTCGACCACGGTTACCCCACCCCATCTTTGGAGCGTGAGGGTGCCCTCACCAAGATCCTGCCCAAGCTTCAGGAGAAGGGCATCTGGTCGCGTGGCCGCTTCGGTAGCTGGCGCTACGAGGTCGGTAACCAGGACCACTCCTTCATGCTGGGTGTGGAGGCTGCCGACAACATTGTCAACGGTGCTGTTGAGCTGACCCTCAACTACCCCGACTTCGTCAACGGCCGCCAGAACACCGAGAGACGGTTGGTCGACGGTGCTCAGGTTTTCGCCAAGAACAAGGAGTAAAGGTCTGGGACCACAAGATAATTTTCGAACAGCGGTTGCTATAAACTAGGGATTTTTTTTAATGTCGAATGGAATTTTGCACCCAAAGATACTACGGATAAACGGAGCATTGTTGAAGCGACGCCTGGGAGAAGTTCTTTGTCGGCGTTTCATCTTATTACAATATGAAGTTCAAATCATAATTCAAGATTATACTATACCTTTTCCATTTTACCTTGTATGCACAATTCATAACTGATTCTGATAACTCTTGAAACAATGACATGACCTCATCACGAGCCCACCAGTCAACCCAGACAGCGTGGTTAAGGCTGAGACAGCCGCCAACTAGCCATCCACCTGATGGACATACAAATCTACCTAGAATAGCATAATATCAGGGTCTCCTCGATCCTTCCATCACAATGGATACCCACGATACCGCCATACCCATACAACCCAAATACATTACACAGACTGCCGAAGACTCATAGCATGGATAAGTGTTTAGCGCCCCTACAAGCTCCGATCCACACAGCGACTTACCCAAAACAGCAAAACCACACCTCCCCGCACTATTCCCAAACAGGAAACCCTGCCTCCAAGTGGAGACTCTGGCAAACAAGGGAAAGCAGGGGAAAAAAATCAGCCCCAAATTAATTTCGAATCCACCAGGACGCGTCAACGAAATGGGGAATATGACTTTATGCTGCTTCCTTGGGTTCTGTTTAGTTGGTTGGGACAATTTAATTGTTGGACTTTGATGGGCTGTTTTTGATACAAAATTCAGTCAAAAGAAGACGGGTGGCTGGCTATCGGTAGAGTCGGCTATCTGAACCCAGGATTGAAACTTGAAGGAAATGTCCAATTTTGAAAACATGGCTTCTTGATCATCTTTATTCTTTTCCCGAATCGAATTGGAGTCGATGACCCATGGATGTATCGTAATGGAACATCTGGAATCTTCATGGAAGTCTTTTAGCCACCCTGTCATCCATGCTGAAACTTTGGACTCAGGCCTTCTTCTTCCTCTTCCCCGTAGCCATGGTGCATACTGCATACTGTACATAGCCTCATCGTCATAGCCTCATGGATGGGATTCCTGGGTGATCTACACGGCACTTGAAAGTGGCGGCGACTTGGTCTTCGTCAGTGGCAAGTTGCCAGTGATCACTCACATGGTATTCCTACCATCCAGATCTATCATCATGCGAGGCATCTGTATACTTGCATTCTACACATACGTGTACACTACCACCATCCCATTTCCAAGAATAGCAAGAACGACACATCCCTGGTCATCTTGGCAAACTGACACTCTTGTCCCCGCCGTTCGGTTATCCGATCATCATGAAACACAAAACCGTTACACGTCTGCCATCATCGCCCCTCCAAAGCTTATCATCATTCTCCCAATCCCCTCCCTCTCCCCAAATCTCCAATCTCCAGCCTTTCACACCTCCTTGTGGTACCAATCGCCCATTGGCCGGCGTCGCAGCACTCTCAGGCCAAAGTCATCCGCGGTGTCGTCCTCGCCATCGAGGCCCGCAACCAGCCGGTTGAATTGGTCCTGAAAGGCAAACGACTCCTCCAGGACGCGACTGAACGTTGCTTGGTCCTTTGAAAAAAGATTCATCATTAGTATATCGTTAATTAACCGGTAACACGCTATATTCAAAGACGCGTGAGAGGAATACGTACCACGTTGCTCGGTGTGCCACACTCTTGTGGAACACCGGCAGTGCCCTTGTCTTGGCCCTAGAAACATGTCAGTCATCAGTATTAATGACCAGCGTCATCTCAACTAGCACAGACGAACCTGCACGGCGTTTACTGGATTCCATGTATTCGAAGCCCGATGCTCCCGATGCTCCCCCATCGCCCAAGTCGCCGGCGTGCGCTTGCCGATATCACTAGTTGAACTAGAGGCCTTGGACGCGTACAGCTGATGATGGTTTTCGCTGCTCTTGCGCTGTCCTTCATGGGGCTGTTGGTAATCGAAGCCATAGGCCCATTTATCACTGTGGGTTCTCAGGCTAGATCTAGAAGCCAAGTCGCTGGACCGCTTTAGTCTGAGAGACACTCCTCCATCGTCAGAGTGCACTGGAGAGCTTCTGATGCCTTCTCTACTTGAGGAGCTTTTCGAACCAGTTGGGGAAGTTTCCTTGATTGGTCTATGAGGGGATTGAACCAAATCTTTATCGTCATCCTTATCGTCTACGTTAAATTCGCATGGGGTCTTGTTCTCGTGACGTATAGACAAGGGAATGCTCCGGGGAGAGGAGGGTTCAGTCGTCTGACGAGGTGATTTTGGCAAGGCATTGATGCTTGCTGAAGATCCGATCATTGTGATTGCTAGGGGAGGTGTATCCTTCTCTGGACGATCAACCAAAAGTGGGCTAATCAGACGAGTGCCTTGAGACGGCCTGGGGGTTGCAGTTGCTGAAACCGCTGAAGGAATATCTATCTCCAAGTCTGCAGAAAGGTCCAAGTATTTTTTTGTCTCAGAATGACTGGTTCTCCGGTTTTCTGGTGTCAAATGTGTTAGCGTTTTTGAAGAGAAAGCAGTGCTCTGCTTAAGACATACCAGATTCCAATTCTGTTTCCAAGCTAAGCTTCTCGATAGGTCTATTGCTGGATGATGTATGGCCAAGGTTAGGCATAGAATTCAACGAGATATTCAAAAGAGGTGTCTTCCAAGAATGAATGTCGGAGTGTTGGAGGATTGGAGGAGGAATGGTCTGAATAAATAGAGGACGTCTGAGCAGAGAGGTGGGAGCTCTCCCAACACGTGCAACACGCTCAACACGCTCAACACGATCAACACCTCCAGACGCGGAGTTTCCCATCCAGTAGTCCCATTCTGTGGAAAGCTCCAGTGAATCATCATCGCCCAGTGAATGAATCTCTGAGCGGGTTCTTTGTGTCGCAAAACTCCCTGGAGATGGCCGATGGCTTCTTTGTTCTGGCCAGTGACCCACCAATGACAGATGAGTGATATCCATAGAGGCAATGGAGTCATCTAATGAAGACGATCTAGCAGACTCCCATGAGACTCTCTTGACCACAGACGATGATGAGCGACTGCTGTTGAAGACGGCTTCTTCCGTCTGTGGCGTATAGACAGTGTGTCTGTAACTCGACCCTGGTGATGGAGGCGATGCATCAATGTTTCCCTGTCTACGGCAGTACGACGCCTTTGGAGTGAACATGGGTTCCAATCCAGATTTTGAATCTGAATCTGATATACCAGGAGAGGAATAGAATTGGGTGGACGAGGCATCAGAATCGATGAATGTTGTGCCGTCCTCATAGCTCTGTTCATCGAAATCGAGGCCCAACTGGTGGACATCTGCAGCCAATGCATGACGCAGGAGGATATTCTGGAGGTGAAAGTTCAGGTCTTCCTCTCCAATGGAGATTCTCGTGGGGCGTAGTCGAATCATGAGTATTTGGTCTTACTGGTGTTGTTGTTGATGCTCCAACACTTCCCACGAGGGATCAACACAGGGAAGATGTGATGGAGTGAATTGATGTCTAGCATCCTGTTGATCATAATGGAGATATTTTCTGATGGATTAGAATGGAAAGATCGCATAGCAGGAAAGAACCACTGAGTATATATAGTTGGAGACAATTATAGGAACCACGATGGCAGTACGCCTGCAGCAGTAATGCAGCAATACCTGCAGTATCGACTGTCCCAGGTTAAATTAAGCTACTATATATATATTTATAAATATATATAAATCCTGCTGAGCGTTCCAACCACTTTTTATTTATTGTCTAGTATGGTGGATGGTTACTATTATTACTCTTACCATTACAGGCGGCAGGACGATGACTCGAGACATCCCAGACCACCAACCCATCCATCTGTATGATCATAAACAAATCAATAAAAAAAAATAATCCAGTAGAAATACGAATATAACTGTTTGAATAATGGCGATATAAAAATAACCATCTCACATTTCTCTCCGCTTCTCTCTTCTCTCTTCTCCCTCTCTCTCTCCCATCCACCGCAATAATACCATACCAATAATACCCCCCTCCCCTTAACCCAACTAACGCGACTAGGCCGAATCCATCCATAATCAGCTTCACCTCCTCCATCTTCTTCTTCCTCCACCACCGCCAAATTATCCTCTTCCTCCTCTTCCATCTCCATCTCGTTATTCCCCTGGGGCTTCAACCTCTCTCTCTCTCTTTTGATTCCCCCTCACCCCCATCTTTCTTTTTTTTTTTTCTTCTTCCCTCTCGCTCTCCCCCTCGCCGTTGGCCCCTCCTTTCCTCCTTTCTCTCGCTCTCCAACATCTTCTCTTATCTGTTTCTGTTGGAGCCCCATCTCCCGTGTGGTTGTTTATTTTATTCTTCTGGAAATTTGGACTCGACTGAAGATCATCCGTTCTCCTCTATACCCGCCCTCTTTTGTTATTTTGGCCGTACCATGCATCCGCTGCTTCTCCGACCGCCGCCATAATCCGTCGGCCCCCTCCCTCTTCGCCCTCCTCCCTCTATCGCTGTATTGGAGGCTGTTTTCTTCTGCGCATATCCTTCAGACATCACGGCGGTGCCTAGGTTTATCCCCACCCGCACCCATAAGACGACTAATCGCTCCCGTGTCCGATTCGGTTTCCTTGGACCATCTTGATACATACACTCCCTATTCTTAACTGCCCGTCATGGATGGGGATCTGAGCCTTTCCCAGTCTCTGGGGGGCTTACGGATTGCAAATCCAGATGATTCGTCCCTGCATTCGTCAGAGGATGCCACGCCATCAGCACCGGGGACCGCTACTTCAGCAGACCCTGAACCGAAGCCCGAAACGACTTCATCCGAACAGCCGGGTCAACCTTCACCTACACATTCCCAATCCTCGACATCATCACGGAATGAGGAAGCTCCAAATGCCCCTACGACTGCCTCTATCGAATCACACCCAAGATCGGTTGAGAATCGAAGTTCCGTGGTTTACTCCTATCCCGATCCACAGCCGCAACAACCCCAACCTCAACAACAGGCTCCCCAATTTTCCCCGTACATGTCACAGCAACATTCGACCCCTCCGGGTTCATCTCGTCCTCTATCCGCCTTTTACGCCAACGGCTCCACAACCACACTGGCCGCCCGTGAAGGCTCTTACCGTATTCGAACAGACTCCGCAGCCTCCTCCGCGTCCGAAACCCAAGCGCGTGCGGAATCTCGAGGTGGTTCCGCAGCATATCAGGCTGGGGTCCCAGTGCGCGACAACAGTCATAGCGATCGATCTTACCGAACAGCACAACTTCCTCCGGGCAACGGGCCAATGGTGATGCGTCAGTCTTCCAGGGCCCATGCTCGCAGCGGAGGTCCATCCCAACTTTCCGGATCGCCTTACAACATGGAGAACGGCCCTGGTTCTAGTAGTGAAGAATGGCAGGAGCGTGGTGCAGCCGTGTCTGTTCGACAGGAAATCGATGCAAACGGGAAGCCGATCGCACGATATATCAAAAAAGGAGTCCGTGATTTCTCCTTTGGCCAAACTCTAGGCGAAGGCTCTTACAGTACCGTCGTGCTGGCGACCGATCGTCAGACGTTGAAGGAGTACGCGATTAAAATTCTGGACAAAAGGCACATCATCAAGGAAAAGAAGGTCAAATACGTTAATATCGAGAAGGACACGCTAAATCGACTGACAGAGCATCCCGGTATTGTCCGACTTTATTATACCTTTCAGGATGAACGATCGCTATATTTTGTTCTGGACCTTTGCAAAGGAGGCGAACTGTTAGGCGTGTTAAAACGGATGACCACCTTCGACGAGGAGTGCACAAAGTTTTATGGTGCTCAGATTCTGGACACCATAGACTATATGCATAAACGCGGTGTTATCCATCGTGACTTAAAACCAGAAAATGTGCTACTCGACAGCCAGATGTACATCAAAATCACCGACTTCGGGACCGCAAAGATCCTCAAGGGCCAGAGACGACCGGATCAGAGCTCAAGCGGCATGCCACCTCTCGACTCCACGGAAATACCAGAGGAAGAGCGGGCCAGCTCTTTCGTTGGTACGGCGGAGTATGTCAGTCCGGAACTTCTGACGGACAAAAACGCTTGCAAGGCAAGTGACCTGTGGGCTTTTGGTTGCATCATTTACCAGCTCCTGGCGGGCCGTCCTCCATTCAAGGCAGGTAATGAGTACCAAACCTTCCAGAAGATTGTTGCCCTTGACTACGAGTTCCCGGTCGGCTTCCCGGCTGTTGCTCGTGATCTCGTGGAGCGCTTACTTGTTCTTGACCCTGCTCGACGTCTACAAATCGAGCATATCAAGAACCATGAATTCTTTGATGGTATGGTCTGGGGTCCAGACTTGTGGAAACGTAAGGCTCCTCGACTGAAGGCCTATGTCCCACCACCACGTGAACCCATCAAACTCAACGGAGGGGGTGAAGGTGATAGCTTTCCCCCAAGCATCACGTCGGCACCTTCGAATAACAACAATTCCAATTCCCGGACTGTGCCCAGACTTGTAACGGAGCTTCCCCCTCCAAGCCAACTCGACATTGAGTGGTCCCCGGTCCTAACCAAGGCAAACGAAAGGATTTTGAAGCTGGGAAATCTGGTGGTCCTGTCCTCCCCGGCCTCTCATAGCCCCGTTTCGAAGAATGGAAGTGGTGAATTCGAAGCTCCCAAGAAATTTTCGAGGTTCTTTGGAGGAAGCACGACTAAAAAACGGCAACGCTTGGTGATGGTCACTTCATCTGCACGGATCATAATGGCAGCAGCTGGAGGGGACGAGAAAAAATCGAAACTCGAAATCAGTCTTCTTGCCCCAGGAACACAATATCGAACGACAACAGACTCCAAGGGTTTTTCGTCGTGGATCGTTGATACGGTACGTCCCATCAAAACCAGGACCAAGGGATTAATTTTCTCACATTTATTTGAGCAGAGGGAAAAACATTTTGTTTTCGAGGACCCCAAACCATCGTCCAACAACCTTGGAGCCACAGCCCTGTCCGCACAGGAATGGTTGGACAGCCTGGATCGTGCACGGGAAATGGCATTGGCCCATCAAAGGAATGGATCGGGTTCTGCAGACGAGGCATTCCATTCTGGTCTGTCCAGCCACGCTACCACACTTGACCGCAGTTCACAAATCCAAAACGAAAGTGCACCAACTGGACGAGCCACCCTAGTCAAGCACCAGACCACTGACTCCGACTCTGTTAAGGGAAGGAAGAGATTCAGTCGGCGCCATTCCAAAAACGGCCTCGCAGCAGTCTTCTAGGGCTTGTGCACATCTGAGAGTTGTCCTTGGCCTCTTCAAACCAAGTGTCCCCCTTGTTCTTTTTAGCGTCCTTGGGGATTCGGCTGCGCAGGATCGCAAACCTTTCAGCCCTCACTCTGTAACTCGAATAATTCGTTTTTCCCCTGCATTTGCTTGGGTTTGCGAACGGAATGCCTTGCATACAATCCCATGAGCGTTACTTGACGCTTTCACAGCTTCTTGAGCAGATCTTGCTCATTTTGATATCCGCGGATTTCGATCATGAACCCTTAGCCGGTTATCAATGTTTCCTTTGTCTATTTGCATCTGTAAGAATTTTTTTTCTTTTTTTGTGGCGTGTTTTGATTCTCGTCTTTGCCTTGCATTTTGCAATGATGAGCGTGTTTTATTTTGAAGTTGTTGCATTTAGATTGGAAGGAGTATGCATTTATCCTTCATCTGGGCTTTATTTTTTTTTCTCTTCTCTTCTCTTCTTCCAACCATTTTTCTTTTCATGTTATTTTCTCACACTTTTTTTTCTTCCCTGCTCCCAAGGTATATACCCACCACTTGATTGAAGGGATGTTGATTGGTTTTATTGATGCTTACAACCTGTGAGCTCTTTGAGTGGCCGGTCAATATGCATCGATCAACTTTTGCTGCTTCAGTCCTTATTCATTCCTGTCCCTATATTATCTGGTTTGTTACACTGAGCGGTTTTGGGAGTTGAGCTGGATTTTTTCTTTTCTCTTTTCGCCCATATTCCCCTTTTCCTTTGTTCTTTTCCTTTCAGTCAACTTCACTCCTCCCCTTTCGATACACAATTATCTTCTTGTCAAATAGGTTTCCCTCTAAAATGCTACATCATACCGTCCTTTATTGATTTTATTTTGTGTTTCCATTCCCATTTTGTGGCCATTTGTCTTTTGTTGGATGTTTCGATTTTTACCCTTGGCCCGGGGATTTCCATTCTTCTCTTCCTCCCTTTTTTTGGATTTCTTTTCTTGAAAAAAATTTCCTTACAGTCTGTAGGTCTTGAGCTGGCTTGCAACTACAGTAGCTTGATGGATAGATTCCAACAGCTTGAATACAAAAATGCACTCTTTTCCAAAAAGATGTATGTCATTATTACATATTCATTATTCATAGAAACATTTTAATAGATACAAGACATTATTAAATAAACAGCCAGTCAACCCGAGAATCATCAAGCTCTTGGATCCAATCAAAATCATCGTCATAATCATTGACACGCTCGTCGTTTGAAGAAGTGGGGGACGGGGACTTGGACTGAGCGTCTTGTCCCATGCTGTCTTTACGCCTCGTCTCTCGCCTGAGATCCTGTTTCCGCCACATCAAACTTAGCACCCACGCGGCGTTTCGGACATTAACGCTAGCCACGGCATAGTAGAGTGTGCTGAGACGGTCTAGGATGAAGGCACGTTGAGACACATTCTGGCACTCGGCACCCGCGATGAAGGTAGGCCAGATAAGGCATTTGAAATGCGGATCGGCGACGGGGATGAGAGCGATCTGACGGATGAGGATATCGGCCACGGATGCATGATCTGGGGGTAGACCGAACCGGGCTGAGGTGAGGAGGAAGCTTGTTCGGGGCCGGGATAGAGCTCGACTGGCGTAGAGATACACAGAGGCCTTGTAGACGGTTGCTAGCGCGACCCGTACCGATGTATCTGGGAGGAAGAGATAGGTCTGCATGCTTTCGGCCCAGGAAACCGGGTCAAAGGCTTGGATGTGCTGTAGAAGGGCATCGGGGGAGTGGAGAGGATGGGAGTTTTCGGGCAAAAAGGACGAGGAGAAGACCATTCTCGGCTGCGAGTCAGAGTCGGCATCGGAGTCTCCCCAACACCACCCGGAATGAACGAAAAAGATCACATCGAGTAGGTAAGCCGGACAGCCGACCCATGATGTTTTTTCTAAGCGCTCTAGCACAGCTGGGCCCATGGAAGAGGTGTATACGGGCTTTGAAAGAGCCCCAGGCCGTGCAAGAGTAGAGCCCATAAGCTGGATGCTACACCCATCAACGTCAGTTTCAACATAATGGCAGAGAGTACTGACACAAAACTCACATAAGACATCCATCAACCGCAAATGTATCCAGCCAGTCGATAATTCCTCGTGCTTGAGAGCGATCAGAGTCATTCTGCCGACTTTTGATCAACTTCTTTGCACCTTCCAGGTGATATTTCCAGGCCCCATCGCCTGATTCGATGGCATCCATTAAAGAAAGAAGCATGATTGCTGCTAGAGTCCGATTATCATTTCGCATCACCGGATCCGAGATATCTTGGGAAACTTGGTGGAGGGCGCGCTGCTTGAACCCGAGGAAATGCTCGTACACTTTGGATATTGGACGCCGGCGCATAGAGTTTATTGCCAAATTCTCTACCTCTTGCGGGGATAGCTGTTTCCCGTCTGGGGTCGCATCATTTGACCAAGGCATTGGTGAAAAGTCTTCATTTGCCATGAGGGAATAGTGTAAAGCTCCCGTGGCAGAGAGGGCGTGGGCGAGAACAGGAGAGTCGCCGACCAAGGCGAGGAGGTCACGGTATGGGTTTCCCATACTAGGGTATAGCACGAGATCATTTATTAAATGCTGATTAACTGACGAGTGAAAGTGTTAGCATACCCTTTTATGCCACGGGTAGAGGTGACGTGTATACTTACAGTGGAATATGTACATGCGCGAGAATTGACTGAGATCTTTAAGCAGGGGATCAACCAAGCCCCATGGCGAGGGAATGTAATCTTCGGCGAAGACGAAGTCATTGATATTATTGGACTGAGCTTTAGATACCGTTTGGACCATGGAGGTCTCGCAACCACCAACGTTTCCGGGCTTGTGAGGTCTCGTTGAACCGCAAGTATCATCAACCATGGGAAGCGGCAGCGGGCCGCTGCTTGAGGGGCCATTGCGATCCGAGTCTGTCTTCTTCGCCTCATCAAAGCTGCGACCCATCATCTTGCCCCGGCTGGCCACACCTCCTTTCACCCAGACAAGAGGCTTCTGATACCCCAGACATTCCTTCCCCGCATCTCGACATTTTCGACAGGTGGGGAGGCCGTTGTCGCAGATGATGCGGCGACGACGGCAGGTATAGCACCCTTTTGTCATGACTCTAGCTCCGGAGTGAGCCTGGTATTAGGGGATAAGTCAACTAGATCGTTATAAACCAAACCGCGCGAGATATTGACACTCGCCATCCTCGAAGGTCAGGGAGAATTGTATGTCGGTGAGACGCAACAAAACCGCTCGTTCATCGCTAGGAATCGATTTGGGGATAACGATCAGGTATGGGACATTCTTTGGCAGCGGCTGGATGATCGGTTAGTAGCTCCTAGATAGTCACAACAGCCATCAAGACGGATTGGAAGTGATAGTTGTAGGAAAAGAAATCCAGAAAGACAGGCGGGGAAAGAAATTCGCTGAGTCAGAATATAGTATGGTTCGGTACAGTACAGTACGGTATCCGAAACACGTATGGTATTGTTCCGTATGGTACGGTCTGAATAACCTCAAAACGGCCCATTCGAATAATATGGGAATATGATAACTCTGATCTGAGACTCGGGATAATCCAGCGAAATATAGCAAATCGAGAAGAGCAAAATGGATTCTAGTTTGGTTTCATTTCCCAATCGGTGGCCACCGGCGAATTGCAGCCAATTGCAGCGCTGCAGAGGCTGTTCAGCTGAGGTCGCCAGACAATAGCATTCTGAGCTTCGCTTTGCTGCAGATTCTTGTCGTTGTCGCCCCCTTTCCACATTCTCTCTCTTTTTATTTTTGCTTCTTTCTTTTTTTATCCTATAGAACTGCTCTCACAGACATGATGAACTAGCTTGTGAGCTAATCTTCTGTTTATTTGTCTGCAACCCTCTCTCCAACCAGGCGAACTTGGCTGCGTTTCCGGTTGCGTCCAGTGGGACTCGCACCAGTTTCGGATTTCCTCTTCGTCTTCAGCCTGCGAGGTGCATATAGCTCATGCCTTATATGTCTTTCTTTCTTTCATGACTCGTCTGCTAGTTTCGAATCCGTCTGTTTCTCCCTTTCTTCTGCGTGCAGCCATTTATCGATAACAACCCCCCAAAATTCCCGGTTTCATCGCTGCGGGGAACACAGCCGCTGTTGTTGTGCTGATAAACACACGCTCTCTCCTCCTTCACTTCCACCACTGCAACCACTTTCTCTGCTCTCTCCTTTCATTTCCTTTCTTTCACGCAATCGCCAACATTGGAATCGTGTATTGGACTTGAATGAAGGCCCTCAAACGCGCTCTCTGGTGTTTGTCACCGAGCTGTTCTCCACGCGCTTGAACTGGCCATGCCCATCAAATCTCCTCATACAACCACTAAAATGGTCTCTCAGGCCCAAGTTATCGATCGCTCTGTGCCAGCCCAGAGCACCCCCTCCGTTGTGTCGCGTAACTCCTATACCAGCCGTCGCCATCGTTCTGGTCGTTCCCACCATGGCGGCTCATCTCAACAACTGCAACAACACAACGACTTCCCGATCTTCACTCATACCGGCGATGTCGAGATTATTATCCGCGCAGGTCGACAAGAGAGACGGTATCTGCTGCATCGGTTGATATTGGCGCAGTGTTCGGGGTTCTTCGGTGCAAGTACCAGTGAGGACTGGTCGCGACAAGCGCTTCCCAAGCCAGACACAGGTGCTCTGTCGGGCTTGAGCGAAGGAACCGATTCTCTATCCAATGGATCAACTCTTGCACAGTCTGATACTGGAGGATCCTCACGGTCGTTTGAAAAGAGAAGGTGGCGATTTGAGCTCGATTGGGAGAATAAGGCAGACGACGAGGAACCGATACTGGTCCAGAAGGTTGGTACTTCAATATCGTTACTGGTTTGCGCCAGAAAACAAAAAAAAAAAAAAAAAAAGGGAAGAAGAAAAAAGCAATATCTAATTCATTTGCAGAGACCCAGCTATTCCGCTGTCTTTGGAAACAACCCAACCAACCCTCCGACAATGACCAAACCCTCAGGCACCCAGGCAGGCTTCTTCCGTTCAATGGCAAATTTGACCGGAATGCAATCGGCGTTGAATGTGCCTCAGAACTCGAATGATGCTGACATGGACCCGATTATTCGCGATTACGATAACCTCATGCGTCTATTCTATAACCATCCTCCCGTACTAAACAGTGTCAACATTGCGACTTCCTACGCCGAATGCAAGTCTCTTCTCGCCCTGGCCGACATGTATGACGCCTTGCCAGTTACCGGACCTCGAGTAGACCACCACCTCCTAGGATTCGGTTCCCGTCTGTTCAAGCAGATTGCAAAATACCCCCCAAGCTATCTCAAGCTGGGGTACATGGCGCGCAGTCGAGTCATCTTTTCCGAGGCCCTCATTCATGTCGTCGGACAGTGGCCAGCTGGATTACCTCACCTTCGAAACGGATCGTACTCTCCCCTCCCAGATACCGTGCTCGATATCATCGAAGATAAAGCGGAGGACCTCGAAGACATGAAGGCGCGCGTTGATTCGAAACTCTTTCGCCTGACGCTCACCACCTCCCGCGGGGAGCGGGTTAGTCCAACGAATGCGTACCTCGACTGGCTGGCTGTTTCTTTATTCCGACAATGGTTTGTGGAGAACACCACTCCTCCGCCGGCCCCAATCCTCAAGAACTCTTCCTCGAACCATCATGCCAGTCGTCCATCGCAATCAGGCAGTCACCGTGCGCAAGACTCCGCATCCGCCAAACCAACGCTTGCCAGTCCTAATCCCTCTGCAAAGGTGTACCGTCTTATTGGATCTTCGTCTACACAGGCCTATCTACCGCACGACGAGCTCAAGAAATTCCTCAAGGTCCATCCCACCTCATCGATGGATTCTCTATACTCGCGGGATGTTCTCAAGCGATTCGAACGCAAGATGGATGAGATCAAACGGCTGGCCCGGGATATCGTCAAACCGCTAATGAGGAATTTCCTCGAGCTAGACCTGAAAGGCAGCGAGCTCAGCAGTACCACAGCCAGTGACACTGCCCTTGGCGGATTACCTTATTTAACCTGCACACGAGTCGAAGATGAAGACATTCCTTGGGATTATTGATCACCCTTAAATCCTAATTAACCCAACCCGCTCGCCCTACTTTACCCGGCAATGAGACCTGACCCTGCCAATCCATTCATGATGAAAAATGAGCCTTCTGGTTACTGGGCTGGAGTTTTGTCTAGTCGATACCCCCTGATAAACGTTATCCTTTTTTCCTGAGAGGTACGGAGTACATTTGTTCGATTGTGGATATTTGAGAAATATATGATGAGCTTGTCTATGTTCGGATTTAATGTTCTGCTTTTTCTTTTTCTCTACTCCGTGTGAAATGTTCTGTGTTTGTCTCATTTTTTTCCACGATTGTGATGCCCCCTACATGATTACGAAGTTATGATAACTAGCGCCTTTTACCTTTTTTTTGTTTGTCTGTTTGTATCTAATGTCAGGTTCCTTATCTTTGATTCTTATATTTCTCCATCGGGTAAGTTGTGTCTTTGTTTGAGGGATACTTCCCATATACGCTCGATACAGTACATAAATGAGATTAATGAGGCCCAGGCCGATAACTACTTTTATTTCAAACATAAGCATAATATAGTTAGAGTCAACTTAGTGACAAAGCCGAGTTTTGCTTTGATATTGTACAGATGTATATGATATACAAGATATATGATCAAGATCTCTCCCCGATAACTTCCAATCCTCCCATGAAATTCCTCAATACCTCGGGCACGACAACAACACCCCGTTTCTCATCCCAGCTATTCTCCAGGATGGCTGCCAGCACCCGCGGAACTGCCATCGCAGTTCCGTTTACTGTATGCGGGAATCGAGAGTCTTTGACCACACCGCCACGAACACGAGTTCCAAGACGACGGCTCTGATAGTCTGTGCAGATGGACGCGGAGGTTACCTCTCCCCAGGCAGGTCCAAGGTCAAGAGAGGAGTCGGTGCCGGAAGTAGCACGGAGTCGTGATGGGAAGAGGGCTTCGATATCGCGTTTGCGGCTGGCACTGGCGCCCAGGTCGGTCGAGGGCATTTCCAGGACGCGACATGGGAGGTTGAGCGAGGTGAGGATCTCGGTTTGGATATCTAGAAGCTCGGAGAAGAGGGTGTTGGAGGTGGGGGAGTCCGTTGCTGGTGTCGGGAGGTTATCTGCCCACCCAAACAGTTCAACCTTGGTGAACTCATGGACTCGGTAGAGTCCCTTGGTGTCGACGCCTCGAGATCCTGCTTCGGCACGGTAGCAACGGCTTGCCCCGACCAATTTAATGGGTAGGCTGGACGCATCGACGTCCCGACCGGCATACATGGCAGCTAGAGGGATCTCCGCTGTGGCAGTCAGAGACCGTTGTGGTTTGCTCTTATCCTTTTCACTTTGTTCGATGGACCAGATCTGCTGTTCGTTGTGCTGGTCGCGGGGCTGGAAGCCACATGCTTCTGCGATGTAGGAGTAGACAATTGACGGTGGGGAGACAACCTTCCAGCCTCGGCGACGGGCAACACTCAACGAGTACTGGATCAGGGCCTGTTCGAGAAGGGCACCTTCGTTGGTAAGAAAGTACCAACCCCAACCTGTCGTGGTCGCGGAGCTGGTGAAATCAATGAGACCGAGCGACGTGCCGATCGCGACATGGGAGCGGGCCGGGTCTGGACGAGTGACCCATTCGGGGGGGTATTAGGATCGAAATTGATATACTCGACTAATCTGTAGTCGTCTCCCACGGGGGTTTCGGAGGAGGAGAGGTTCGGAAGGGAGAGCGCGAGTCGTTGGATTTCGTCCGCGCAGCTTGTTTTCTGCGTCGTCATCGCCTGCGATTCATCCTTCAATTGCTGGGCTTCCGACCGGAGAGCCGCCAGGTCTTCTCCTGGTCCCTCGCTAGTATTTTCCCCGGATTGTTGTCCATCCTGTCGAGCAGAACTTGCAAGCTTCGCGATTGTCTTCTCCAGTTGCTTGATGCGGGACCGGGGAGCTTTGAGATCGTGGTCAAGACGCCTGGCCTCCTCGGAGAGCTGTTGTATTCTGTGCGGGTATTCAGCGTGAGAGGGATAGTTTCGGTCTATACAGTTCTTGGAGTAGAGCTCTGCATTCTGGCGAATGTGTTTGACGTCTGGGGTCGGCTTCGGAGCTGTCGCGGGTCGAAGGATTTCGGGGCGACGAGCAGAAGAGGAGAAGTTGCGACGGAGGGAACGGCTTAATGGGGTCGATAGTCTGCAATTGACGCAGACATAGGGAGTCCTTGACGACGCCATGGACAGGAGGGGAGAGAAGAATTGGATGGTTGGGGTTTGATGGATGTTAAGAAGAAGAATCGTGATGTGAAGGTGTGAAGATGAAAGTGACGGCCCGCTTTTCCTATTTGGGAAGCTATAGAGAGCATCATATTGCGCTGCAATGATAATCGACATTAATTTGCTATTAAATAACTGCTAAATATTATATAAATTTATAATCCCGAAATGCCATGTTCAAGGCTAAGATAACTGACAAACACTATTTAAGCTGTTATTAAATGCATCAACAACATCCAAAAGCATGCTTCAATGAACATCACTCCTCACTCCTCAAACCTCAAAATAACACAATCAATTAAAATCCCAGCTTATGCTTCTTAATCCGAGCTCCAACACCAGCGAGAACCAAAATGATCGACACCAGTACTCCCCACGAGGAAATATGCAACCAATCGGTGCTGGAGTCCTGTATCACCCACCCGACCGTAAACAACTCCAACACAAGCAACACATATCCAATAATGCGATGGTACTTGTAGATCTTCTTCCCTGTGTCGACGCTGCCCAAAGTCTGGACGGGGAAAAAGTACTGCACCACTCCGATGAGCGCCTGGCTGAAGATGAGAATATAAGTGATCAAACCGAGTCTGCCGTGCACGGAGACGAAATGCGGATGATCGCCCTTGTTAACTTCGATGGCGATGAAAGCGACCAGGAAGGCGAAGAGACTAAAAGCTTGGAAGCTGTAGTGAAAGCGTGTACCCACGAGCTTCTGTCGGGGTGAAGCAGTGGGTTGTAGGACGAGGGCGGCTTGGACCTGGAGAAGAAGAGCGGCCGAATTGAAGATCTAATATTGAGGTTAGAGATTGCTATTGATACTGCCGATGGCTTGTATTCATGTCGTGATACTCACCGGATGAAGAGTGAACAGAATCCACTGCTGGGCCAAAACACCCGACCAGATCAGGGCCGCAAACTGTGAAGACGAGGGTCAACATGCGATGCGACAATTTTGATCCAGAATCCCTCTTACAATCCATATCCCAGCCTGTGCAACGGTGGCAGTTCCTAGGGGACAGAAAGGTCAGTCAATTAATTCTACTGCCGATGAGGGAGAAAAGAACAAACCCGTGATGAGGTTGTAATAGACGGCGTCCCCCTCTTTCTGGGTAGCAGCTCCTGGGCCGCCCAGCAGAGGCTCCTGTTCTCCAGGCTGGGTATTTTGAGGATTCTGAGGCAATCCTGATTGAGACGCCATGGTTGCGGATGATATTCGATGGAGAGGATCGAAATCGAGGGGAATCAGCAGCTGAAAGCCTTTAAGATGGGGATAGAGGGGGAGCTGAGTGTATCACCTGCCAATCACAGAGTGCGCATTAGACAGAATCGAAATGACGTGAGAGCATCCCATCACGCAAGATGCATTGTTTTTTGGCGATCACAGTGGCTGTATTTGTTATAATGAGCAGGTATATTTGGCTATATTTATTAAAAATGGCTAACTCGAACCAGATAAATCACAAAGCCAGACGACGTGGAATATATAAACCCGAACATTCCATTTGCAATCACAGCCATACCATTCCATAACAACCACCAACAGAAAAGAAAATCAAGGTCCCTGAAAACAGGAAGCACAGCGATACCATCCATGCCTAGCCTTTCTGCAAGGCTCCTCATCACACTTGTAGCGACCAGGACAAGCGCAAATCACTTCCTGCAACTGGCAGTTGAGGCATTCCGTGCTATTGCCAGCGCGAGCCTTTACTCCATCATCATCACTGTCTTCTTCGTTTTCATCGCCGCGGTCGTAAAATCCTTCGTCTTTGCATGAGAAAATACTTTCCTCACTGGACAGGTTGTGCATGGTGATGGAACTGATTTCCTCGGTGTTGTAATCGGAATCGGAATCTGCCTGGTTATCCTCTGTGTTTGCTTCGTATTGGAGCTTCTCGAGCTGCTTGAGCCGATGCTGAAGCTGGTCAATTTCCTCGGTAAGCTGTTGGTGATCCTCTGGGTATTTGTTGAGGAAAATGGTGTATTCGTGGATCGCAGCCAGAAGGGCGTTGCGGGTCGAGAGATGGCTGTAAGTACTCATATTGAAATGTTGTTTTCAGGCAAGGGCCTGGAGTGCTGTTTCTTTGGATTGAGAGTCCTAATGTCAGGTAAGAATAAGATTCTTTGCAAGATATAATGGGTCAAGAGGATGGGATTGGGAGAGATGATGAGAATTGAGGATGATGATGATATTGACATCTCGACATAGATTCAACTGCTCTATATATCTTTTCTGAGAACAAAGACAGTATTCTGTCTCATATCGAAGTAATACCATTGTCACCAGGCCAAGTCATAACAGGCCTCGTGTCTTACTTGGCCATTGTTATATCTCGGCAACCTCCATGTTTCCACATATAGATACAACAGTATCTCGTTTCATGACTGAATCATATGATATAGATCTCTTTCAGTATCGATGAGGAATTACCCTACCAAGGTATCTTCACCACTGAGCTTTCCTTACCAGACCCTGGCTGGCCAATGACCACCTCCGCCCCAAGATTCTGTAGATCTAGATTCATGATAATGTTGAACAATGTGCAGCTCCGCATTGTTCGATGGCGAGCCATATCCTCCTGACAGCAGATTGACTGCGGTGCATTATACGTATCAGAGAAGATCTTCTGTCGCAGCAAGGCCGGCGTGATCTTCTCCCCTTTGATTCCATCGTCAATCAGCCTGCGAGAAAGCTGTCGCGCCCGGTCTAGACGAACTGCAGAACCCGGTAACCAGGGCGATGGGTCCATTGTCTGGTTCTCAAGGAAGTGGTTTGTATGAAAGACCATGCCAAACTCGTCCTCCTTGAGATGGATATCTCCCAGGGGGAGAGCTCTAGACCGAGCGATGTCTTGCTGTCTGCTATGAGGATATGTTGGCTGTTTGCTACACCACCCAGCGATGAAAGCGTCTGTAGCGCATCTTCAACGGAGTTACTCTCAAGACACAGTCTGAGAGCGACGTGAATGGGCAGTTTGGAACTGATGCATGGTCGAGAACGAATGGCGTTGAGGCAGGTCCCTACTCCAGCCGTGTTGAATCCGATTTTCCCAACAATCCCAGCCTATTCTTTATCAGTAACTGATCGTAAAGAGACGGAGAATGGTAGTGTACCTCTGTAACCATGTAAATCGTCGGCTTCGCACCACTCTCAATCGACACCAAAGCAAGATTCCTCCTCACCAAAGCCGTCCAGTCCCAGTTCTGCGCCAACACACGAGCATTATCACTCTTCTTCCACGACAAACTCGTGCAGCCATCCGAAAATCCAAAGGCTATCTCACTTCGACAGTTCAGCGCTACGATATCCAGAATGTCGAGGCTGGCACCCTCTGCGATGCCCTGCATCTCCGCGTAGATGTCTGGAGTCAATTTCTCCACCGATACTCGAAACTCTTCTGCTAGAAGACGAACATTCTCCCAGGACTTGTTGGCGGTGTGCTGGAACATTTCCTCGTAAGTAGTGATTTGGCTTTTGATTTGCGACTGGAGTTGACGGCCATGTTCGAGGCCGATCTGGAGGGTTAGCGATGGCGATGAGAGGTGAGGAGGTGAAACTTACCTCTCTTGGCGTGCCCTTGAGGGAGAGCTTTACTATATCATTCTCATTTAGATGCATGCTGAAGTAGTTTTGATGCTTGAAGACGTCTGGAGATGAGTCGAAGAAATGGGAGAAAGGGTTCCTAAGGTCTTATCATCCCCTCACTTGCCGGCAGTCTGTTCCGCGTGCGGGGGAGAGAGATAAAAAATCATATGGATCAACTAGTAAATGATATTTAATTAGTAGAATAAAAGTATTGACAGTGTCCTTACTATTATCAGTATAATAGACAGCCATGCTGTAATTCAGGAGTGATATTGATAGACAACCCTATACAAGAATCGATCACTCTCAACGGAGTGCTCCCTGGAGTCGACATTCACTGACTGCAAACCCACACCAGAACAAACCAGAATGCACCAAAATATCTCATGACTGTAAACATCCCAAGTACTTCCATTAAAATGGCATAAAATAAGTAAATTTCTTCTCTCCTTCACCCCTCTCTATCCATTAACCCATCCTAACCCTCACTCTCCCAATCACTCTCACTGCGAATCCTTCAATATCAAAATGGCCAAAGTTGAAAACGAGATTCAACAGACCATCTACAATCTGTATCACATCTTCTGGACAAACACCGACCACGATGGCATCACCCATAAGCCTTTTGGACTCGACTGGATCAGCCTAGAGCGAAACATGCACCGTCTCCTCGTCCTCCGGGGCATCATCAAAGATGGAGAAATCGTCCAGCAGGATCCCTGGGATATGTTTATTAGTGAATTCGCGCCCAAGCATACTGTTCTATCGTCGAGTGTCAAACAGCCTTCGCAGCCTTATTTTCCCAGCTCGATTCTGCTTCCTGCGTCGGGTGATGGGCAGCAGAATCAGAACTCTTCGCGTGTTCACTTTCAGTCTCCTTTGCCTGGAAGATCTTCGATATCTTGATGTGTTTGAGTCTGCAGTGAATGTCCTGATGAGTACAATACTGTTAGTGTTATTGCTTTATATCTCGACATGAACTGACTGGTGCTTCTAAGGTACATCGACGATATCTCGGCTACTGAAGTGACACTGTTGATGTATTAGAGTCAACTGTAGGATATAATGTTTGGGATAAGATGTCAATGTATTCTAGTATTTAATAACAAAAGCAAGATTGTACTCTACTCTCCATCCAATTCTCTTGATGATATTATCCTAGAACTTTCGATGATTCCAGACCAGCTCAACGGCAACACGCCTAATCCACCCACATAGACACTCCCCTTAATCCCTCTTGTCCAAACAACCACCCTCACCGTAATATCAACCCTGTTAAACCAACATCGTCAAAAGTCGAAGTTCTGCATGACCAGTACACTAAGCCCAATCGGGAAGGTCCCTGATACACGCCTTTTGCTTCACTTCGAAACACCCATGAAGATTGTACAAAAATTGCACCGCAGACGGTATCTTGAATCATGCCCATGCAAGGGGAGAAAGACCGTTTCTTCTATCTACACTAGCTAGAACACATATTTCATCATGGCTTTTTTCCTTCCATTGCAATGTCAACCGATTCCCACGATGGGTTTTCTTCCGTCCACGATCCCATTAACCAGGGCCTACAGCGGGTGCAACGCAACAACACATCACGCAACGGCTACGTACAGATGCATCCGGGATTGAGGATATTAACCGGCCAGTCAGGGGGATGAGTTGGATTCTTATTTTGACCGGAGAATGTTCTGGGACTTTTGTCTGTGGAAGGAGGGAGCTGTTGGAGGTGGGTTTTGTTTTTATTTTCTGGGGGGAGGCTTCGATCCTATTCCTTGGGATATCATGCTGATGACGATTTCAATAGATTATATCGGCTGTTGACTCTAGACAGTGGATTTGCTGTGTTTCAAACAAACATGGCCATGTACGTCTCATGTGTGTTTGTAGTCCACTGCATATGCAAAAATAGAGCAGAACTCTATCCAGCAAAAGAAGGGGGAAATGGCGACCCAACCTTCTACACCGACTCTATAACGTGACAAAAGCACCGCCAGACAGTTAGGTAGAATAGAGTGGCAGATAGGAACTTGGGACATCCCAACTGCACTCCGGTTTGGTTGCGTCGGTGCTATCCAGACGGTGTCACAAAATTGGCCCAATGGGGAAACAAACGACACCAAGTGGACTGGGTCGCTGGCGAAAAATCACAAGACAAATGGACACAAACAGATTGAACACAGACTGGCAGATGAAAGGCATCCTGCACCAAAAGATGAAAAGGAGGAAAAAACGGTTCGATCTGGAAGGTGCTTTTGCAGTGGCCGCCTTGGTATCACCTGGATAGCGGTCACTGAAAGAAAGGCCGCCATGGAGGCGTTGTTTCTGGCGCCGCCTCCAGGGTATTTTAAGGGAAGGACGCCTTCTGTCTTTTGGTCTTTGTTGAGAAACAATCACTTGGTCCTTTTCCAACAATCAGTCTCCAGCTTCAATTCAATTCACACTCTCTTGGTTGCCTGGGAGGGTGTATATATGTCATCCATTCACTGACCAGCATACAACCCTCACTCACTGCACTCTCTCTTGCTGTCGTCCTTCCCCATTGCATCAAGCCAATCCTCGTCTGCTGTACACACTGTCTGTGAACCACGAAAAAAGAAAACAGAATCAAACATCAACCTAAAGACCACCAATTGCAGCCGCATATTCCCCTAGACAATGCCATCCAAGAGCTCACACGACATGGCCTCCCTCCCCGAGGCTCGGGGTCTGATATACGACGAAACCGAAATGGCACTCTTCCACGCAAAATTATCCTACCACTCCACCATTGAGGAACGCCTGGCCTCAAAAGACCCTAATCTAGCGTCCATTTCTGAACACCAAGCCAAGCTTCTCAAACGCTGGGAGATCACGAAAAAGGAAATCGTGGACAAGGGCAAGATCTTAACACCGGCGGACAAGAAGCAGCTGGCGCAGTTGGAATGGAGATACAAGAACTTGGAGGACATGGCGACCAAAAGCGCAGGAAGATGAACATCTCATTATTTGGAGGGTTTGATCAAAGTTGATTGCTGTCTGGGAATATATGCATAGAAACAGGTGTCGTTACTACCGGCGTTCATTAGATTCAGGAGCCTCGCGCAAAGCACAAACTGTCTGTACCACCATGGCAGATGGGGCTCCTTCATATTTTGATAATTCATTTTATTTGTCTTTTTTTTTTTTTTTTTTTTTTGTCGGACAGTTGTATACTCTGCTATTTCACGAGCAATCATAAGAATTTCAGGGAATCAAGAATCACCTTGAAACCCCGTCCTTCTGCGTCACATATGTAACGTGGACACCAGCGGTAGTAGAACTCTAACCAGAACTGCAACAGTAACCTGTACTCTGTGTGTCCGCTAATCATCGGGGTTTAGAAGGAATTGGCCACATTCGGTGTGTGCATCGGTGCACGGGGAGAGGCTTTCTTCACGTCGACCTGTCGTAACCCTATGGTCGTACGTCGTCGTTGGAAAAAAGGAGAATTAAAATACTATGAATTCAAGTCAGTAGCAACAGTCAATTATCGAATCCTTGAGTGCTTCGTTCGTTGGGTAGGTGGCTTTCTCTCCCTCAGCCAGCGACACAACACACGTGAATAAGCCACGACAACAACCCATTGGGTGTATATGAGGTAATTGACGTCTTCAATTCATCTTCATCTTCACTTTCTGAATTGTTGAAGCTGAACCTCGGAAGAGTGCGGTCGTCGGAGACCTCCGAAGAAGAACAACGGTGGGGCATGAGCCGTAGAAACCTGGAGGGGAAAAGAATCCGGTTGACACATAGAATTGAAATGAGTCAAAAGAAATGGATGGCGAGGGGGAATTGATCGGGAGGAATAGGATGGAGAAGAAGATGGAGAAAAGAAAGAGGAAGAAGAAACGTGGGGATGGTGCAAGAAGGGAGAAAAGCATTGCTCGATAGCATCGAGTAATCTAAGAGGGGCAATGGCTTATCGATATCCGATAACATAACGCCATTCATTTCCCCTCCACGATGGCTTCATGCCGTGATTATTTAAGGATCATCGACCCTGGTTGACTGGTTTCTTTTCTTTTTATTCTCTTCTCCATCCTCATCTCTACATTTCCTCCTACTCTACAACTACAACTAATCAGTATACACCATGGCCGACTCCTTCATCCCCTCCGCCGAGATCGACGAGGTCTTTGCCCACACCACCAACTTGGCCTCATCAGCCCTCAACAGCAAGGTGCTCGCCTGCTCCAACGACTACTTCGCCGCAGCCTCCAACCTCCTCACCCCCACCCCTCCCATCAACCGCCCCGGTGTCTTCGTGCACACCGGCGCCTGGTACGATGGCTGGGAGACAAGACGTCACAACCCCGAGCCCTACGACTGGGTCGTGATCAAGCTCGGCGTCGCCAGCGCCGCCATCCAAGGCGTCGAAGTCGACACGGGCTTCTTCGTCGGCAACTACGGCGAAAAGGCCGAAGTGCAGGGTACCTACGCCCCCGCCGACAGCGGCATCACGGATGAGCAGATCGCAGACCCCGCATACTCGGGCTGGTCGACCATTCTGAGCCCGCAACCTTGCGGCCCCAAGCAGCGTCGCGCTTGGAAACTCGACGACTACGACCCCGCCAATCCCAAGCCTTACACCCATGTGCGTCTGCTGATGTACCCCGACGGTGGCTTTGGCCGACTGCGTCTGTACGGCCATGCCATCCCCCCTCCCCCTCCTGCGCAGTCGGCCGCCAGCACGGCCGTGGAGGAATTGTCGTCTGCTCTGCTGGGTGGCCTGGCGCTGGCTGCATCTGACCAGCACTTCACACCTTGCTCGAATCTGCTGCTCCCGGGTCGGGGCAAGGATATGGGAGATGGATGGGAGACGGCCCGATCGCGAGGCGCCGGCCACGTCGACTGGGCAATTGTCAAGTTGGGTGTGCCTGGGTCTGTCTCCAAGATTGTCGTGGATACCAAGGATTTCCGAGGGAACTTCCCCCGAACCGTGAGAGTTCACGGATTGGTTGGAGGAAAGGAGGGCGAAGTGCCCGCGCACGACCACGCAGGATGGGTTGAGCTGATCAGCGGCGACAAGCCCTGCAAGGCTGATACAGAGCATGTTTTTGAAGCAGCGGATCTCGCAGCGGGAGGTGAGGATACCCGGGTCTTCACTCATGCCAAGTTGACTCTTGTGCCTGATGGTGGAGTGAAGCGTTTCCGGATCTTTGGCAAGAGGGCTTAATCAGCTGCGCTGCCACTTTCCAACACGATGGATGATGCATGATAATGATGTCTGTTGATACGCACGTTCTGTACAAAAACATTGAATAAATAAACTCTTTCATGTTAAACCATAAAAAATCCTAATATTCTCTTCATACAAATCTCGCTAAGTCATACATGTGCTTGACTGTCGGAGGAAAGAAAAGAAAAGAAAAAAGCAATAACAATCGCATTAAAACCAGCATAAGAAATATTACACCAGCGTCATGGGTATGCCCTATTTTCTAAACCAACAAGGAACCAGCAAAGCAGAGGCAGACAGTATCTAACATGGGATTCTCATCTCAGAAGCATCAAGTGAATCCCCCGACATGAAGGAAAAAAAAGACAAAACAGTAGAAAGAGTAGCCATTCCGGTATAGCACACAATCTGAATGTATAAAAAATGCTTCTGCGACGACAAAAGAAGGGTGATAAATTAAGGAATTGCAACGACCATCATCTCCTTGGAATCGTCAAGAAACAGTCGAGTCGAATTCCCTCCAGATAGAGGGTATATATATGGAGGACACAGAAAATAAAAGCAGCAAAACAATCACAGGTATCTGAAACATATCCACATTTTTTTAACCCACATACCTGGCGGAATCAGCCTCAAGTGCTGAAATCATCATTCATATCCATCGTCATCATCAATTGTAACAATAAGAACGATAACCATCAAAAAGGACGATAGGAAGAACAAAAGCCCTATGGATCTCTCGCTCTCGAAAGGCTGCAAGGGTTAAAAGAAGGGGCAGAGCAAATAAAGAGGTACAAAGGAGCAAAAGTACTATTAACTCCCTCGATGACAATAAGTAATGGGAAGAAGGGTAAATCAAAATTTGCGCAAAAGACATGGCCACGAAAATCAACCATTTTTTTGTAACTCGAACACGAGGCGAAACGCCTGTTTTTTATCGCCGGACGCCATAGGATCTATCGCAATTTTCCCTGGTGCATTTCTGTAATCAAACAAGATTAATTTGTCTCAGAGAGCTTCGGCTGCGATTGCTTCTCTTCGTCCGGTGTAAGTGCGATGACTTGAGTGTCGGATCCGGATGACGAGATGCTGTTTGGTGTGCCCGCATCAGTACTGATGCTAGCTCTACTTTTCTCCCTGAATGCTAGCCTGGTCCGGGTCACTGGGGGCACCGGAGCAAGATATTGGTCTAGCATGTCACTCAGAATTGTCGAGCGAACCGGTTTGGGGAGGTAATTGTTCATTCCGGCTTCGAGGCACTTCTCCCGGTCACCCTCGATTGCACTCGCAGTCATCGCAATGACCAACACTTCATTCACATTAGGGTCTGCGTCTTTGCGTATCTCACGAGTCGCGTTGTATCCATCGAGGGTCGGCATCTGCACATCCATCAACACGACGTGGAATGGATTTCCCTCTGCAGAGCGTGTCCGCAGGGCCTCAACAGCTTGGCGTCCATCACTACATGCCTCACATTGGAGGTTGAGACCATTCACAAACTTGACAGCAATCTTCTGATTGATTGGATTATCTTCAGCGATGCAAATCCGAATCTGTTCGCGAGGGACCATGGTGAGGTCACGGGCAATCGGTTTCGGTGGCGGTTTATTCTCGGTTTTCTTGATGTTCTGGGTAAAGGATGCCTTCGCGAAACTCTCCTTGGGAGCTTTGTTGAAGGCTAGATGGAAGGTGACTGTTGTCCCAGCGCCGGGAGTCGAATCAAGCCAGATTGCACCGCCAAGAACATCCTCTATGATCGCCTTGCAGATACTCAAGCCAAGTCCACTACCACCGTACGATCTTGCAGTAGAACTGTCGGCCTGAGAGAACGGTCTGAAGAGTCGAGATTTCTGTTCTTCGGGAATTCCAATTCCAGTATCGGAGACCGAGCATTCTAGACGAACACGCCCTTTGCCCTCACGAGATATCTTAGCTTTCACGGCCACAGACCCCTTGGGTGTGAATTTGTAGCTGTTGCTGAGAAGATTCATGAAAATTTGATGTAAACGAACAGGGTCTCCGAGGACCACGAGATCCGGTGGAACTCTATCCAGGTCTTCAATGGTGTCCAAACCTCGATCCCTATGCGTATAGCGAAGCGCACGAACGACTTCCGAGATTGTTTCTTTGATGTTGAGAGGCACCGTAGAAATCTTCATCTTTCCTGCTTCTAACTTTGAGAAGTCTAGGATATCATTGATAAGCGTAAGCAACGTGTCAGCACAGACACGTATGGATTCGACATATTCATCCTGCTCTTTATCCAAGTGCGTCCCCTTCAACAGCTCGGAAAGACCAATGACTCCGTTCATTGGCGTACGCAAGTCGTGAGATATATTGGCCAGGAAGATGGACTTGGCTCTAGCGGCATCTTCCTTGAGCTTGACGTTGTGCTTGGCTTCTGCTTCCGCCACCTTGGCCTTCTGCTCTGCTTCACGAGCTTGTGCGAGAGCACGCTTTTGGGATTCGACCATTGAGGCGTTGGTAGCGCTGACTTTGCGAATCTCACGGAAAAGCAAAGCATTGGACAATGATATGCCAATTTGGTTGCAAAGCAGATGGAGAACAACAGCGTTCCGTTGGGTGAACGAGTTTGGCTTGCCCTCAATATGGATGACACCAAGAAGATGTTCTGCTTGCATGATAGGCAGCGCAATCACCGACCTTCCATGTGGGTATCTTGTCTGATAGGCCTCGCTGACGTTGGAAAAGCGCTCATCCTCGAGAACATTGTGCACGAGAACTTCTTCCTTCGTACGCATGACATAATGCGATATTTGTTGGGCCATCTTATCCTCAACCTCAGGAAAGGGGAGGCCATCGACAAATGCCCTTTGTCCCTTTTCAAGATCCCCTGCTGCCGCGACGGCGAAGCCATTATCGTCAAACTCTGTCGCGATAACAGCAAAATCAGACCCGTTACACGATTCTAATACAATCTCGATCATCTTGGTGAGAAGCTTCTCGATCTGGAGTTCTGAAGACATCACTTGGCTGGACTCGAGTATGCTGGAAAGGTCGATAATATCCAGACCAACTCCGGAGATATCCAGAGACCGTTCACCCGTCGTGACGCCGTTTTGTTCAATCCAGCGATGCTTCCTGTCGTCTTCCTCCATGGTTTGGGTCATCACCATGTGATCCTCTGTAGAGTTGCGGTTGATTTCGAGAAGAGAGTCGACAGTTTGACATCCGACATCAACGCTCCTCAAGGATGTAGCTGTCTTTAGTAACCACTCATGTTTTTCTGTAAGCTGCGACGCCTTTCCAGCTGCACTTATGGAGGCCCATGCGGCAATTGCATCTTGCATCACACAGCGTGCTGCCCGTTTGGCGCCGCGTCGTATTAAGAACTCGCCTGCATCGGGTATTAGTGCGGCATACGCAACGGAGAATTTAGATCAACGTACCGTATAACTCGAGGGCAAGCGCCTCCTCCAAGGGCCATCCATGAATTTGGCAATGATCAATTGCAGCCTGATACACATTTAGCAACGATTCTACAGTGCAGTCTTGTAGGCATGCGACTTACCTCGAAAGCTTGAATGGCCGACGTATAGTCGTTCCGAACTTCAAAGACCAAGGCCTCTAGAATCAAGGACCACATGCCATAATTCGCATCACAGGCATTTCGCGCAAAATCGACCTCCGCCTTGTAGTCTAAGACGGTCTTCAAGTTTCCGTCAAGGTATCCACGGGAAGGGTAGTCATGATGAAGGGTAAGAAGTGAGAGAGCTAGGTAGAAATAAACAATATAAGAAACGCGGGCAGACCACAGTCTGGGCATGGTCTCCATCATCTGGATCCCCAGTTCTATGGCCTTTGTGTGGTGTCCATAGACAAAGAGGGGTACCATGGCAAGACCCCAGTAAATGTCACGAGGGCGATCAGCATTGCTAGCATTGCTGTCCAAGAACGCGATGAACTCGTCAGTCCTATGGTTTTCATCCGCCATGATAGTTTCGGCATTTCGGAAAGACGTCTTTCCTTGTAAAGCACGAGCAGCTTGTCGAACTGCAAGAAGACTAGCACCCCCGCGAGTATCGTTCATCCACTCAGGGAGATCCTCGGGGCTCTCGTTGCAGAATGCCTCCAGCTGGACCATATCATGGCCCAAGAAGAATCGGGTCATTGCCATGGATGAAACGCTAACCAACGTTATGTACGGGTCACCCATTGAGAATGAAGCCTCCAAGGAGGCCTCAAGCGAGGGAAGTGTTGATGCCAGGGGAACCCGCAGATGGCTCACGTAGAGATTATGGACAATGGCGCCTCTGCTTTGAGTCCATGGCTCGGGGCAACGCTCGAGTAGCAAAAGCGCAAAGTCACTAAGCCTCACAGCAAGCTCTAGGTCCCTAAATCGACTAAAGCAAATCATTGCGAGATGTGAACAGCCAATCGAGATCTGGACAAAGCCCCCCTTGAAAAGATGAAGATTCATCATTTCAATAGCCATCCGATAGAAAGTCAGCGCATCATCCCAGTATGTAACGGCCATTGCCTCCGCCATGACAGCTCCGATGGTTATCATGTTAATGTCCCTGCTGACAGGCTTACGGACGATAGCTTCAAGGTCTGCCTTTTCAAGATATTCCTTGAGGTTACTGTATGCGGAATCACATTCGTCATATGTAGTAGGCTCTCGGAGATGCACACCAAGCTCCTCCAAACATGTGAGAAGTGAGTTCATCGACTGGAGATGATTGCCCATTTGGGCATAGATTTTGGCTTTGACAATCCAGGCCCTCGATTTGCAAACGGCGCTCTTTCCATGTTCAAAGACTTCGTCTAGTAGACTAAGAGCCTCTGCATTATGGCCTTGTGACCATGACATCTCTGCTGTCGCGATATGCAGACGCAGCGTTTCGTCATAATAAACATCAGTGAGGTTGTCATCCCAAGGGCTGTCCTGAAGGAAAGAAATGCAATGGCGAAAGTACCAAAGCGCAGTTGGTCGCGCGCCGGATTGGGCGGCGGTCTGAGCAGCGTCCCAAAGTATTTTTCTGTAGTCAAGTCTCTGAAGGACACGGGACTTGATTATCCGTGAGGCGAGAGCTACATGCCGCGCCATTGCATAGCGACTGCGACCATCATGATAGTATTTCATCATCGCTTGTGAAATGATAAAATGCATTTTTTCTATATTGCGGCCTTCGCTCAAAGACGCAGCAGCCTGCGCAAGTCGATCATTTGCAAATCTAGAGAAACTCGGTTAGAACAATTATGCAGGAAAACCAATGGAAGGAATGGCAAGCGCGAACCTGAATTCATCGTCCGTTTTCCCAGGGGAGACAAGATTTGCCTGGACAAGGTATTGCAGTCCAACCACTATATCGGCTTCACTCTGTCTGATCATAGTTGCATTTTGCGGGCATGTGAGATCAACTGCCTCATCATCGTCGTCGCTGGAGTATAGAAACTCGCTTGTGAGCAGTCTCTGAACCAAAGAAAACGAAAATGGACTCCCAAGTAATGCACCCCAAACCAGTATGGAGCGCGCGGAAGGTGGAATTTCTTGAAGACGCTTGGTAATGAAACCGAGCCCTAGCCCTTCTCCATACCTAGGTGCCACGAGTTCGGTGAATATTCGATCCAGATCAAACTCCCAAATAGAGTTCTTCCATGAATACCAGATACAAGTCTTGCTATAGCACGTCTCCAAGATCATCCGCACGTAGAAAGGATTTCCTACGCTCTTCTCCTGGATGACAGCTGCGAGAGGAGTTAACGTTGGGTTTGGGTCCTGGTGCATTGTAGCAGCTACAATTTGCATGATCTCCTCCTCTCCCAGAGGATTGAGCACAATGCTGGTTACGCTGGGATTTTCGATCTCAAATAGTGACCTGATGGCATTTGATTCCAGCTCAGACTTGCGACTCGTGAGAAGGAGCACGCATGGCACCTTCGCTTTGACGATATTCATAATGAGATCGAGGGTTTCATCGTCTGCATAGTGAAGATCGTCGACACAAACACAGATCAATCTGAATTGAGATAGTGTCTTCAAAATTTCCAAGAACGTTTCTAGCAGGCGCATGTTCTTTAAAGCGGCACTCGATAGAAAGAAATCCACGGAATTTTGGCCGTAGTCGAGGCGTGGAAGTCCAACACGTTTAGAAGGCTCCCCCTTCGTCGATACATCCTTGAAAATATGCTGGGCAGCAGAAAGCTTGGGAGACACTTCTTTGTCTTTCCCGCCTGGGGACATCAGTTGCTCGGGTAGATCCAGAACTCGGTGCAGTGTCGACCACATCGGCCGTAATGCCGCGCGGACATTATTGTGATAGTCCGTTGTGACATCACGTTCGGAGAAGATTTGGCGCAGAAGACTAGCGAGAATTTTGGCAAACGGTTCAAAAGGAACTCTCCTCGCCCGGTCCAGGCGAGCAATACCAATATAACCAAGCTTACGGATTGCGGGTTGGATGCGATTCAAAAGATCGGTTTTTCCAATTCCAGCAGCACCGCTGATTGTGACAACCTCACATTTTCCAGCGCGGCGAAGCTTATTTCCAGTTTTGTGCCTGTTTACAGAGCTGAGAGAATCACCGTGGCTTAGTGTGTTTGTACTGGACAAGTGACTATCCCGGTCTGCATTGTCCCAGGAAGAGCGGGAATCAACTGGGCTCTTAGCTTTATTGGAATTCTGACCTGCCTTGGGAGTCGAAAGCGATGACTCGGTACTGTGAAGAGATTCGTGCGTGGAAATACGTCCAAGGTTGCAAGAGTTTCCGTTGTGGTTGTTCTTTGGGGGCAGATGAAACGATTCAGAATCGCTGGAGCCAGAGGCAATGTCGAAACTATCGACCCGACCATCTGATATGGAGGAGCTTGAGCCGATTCCGCTGGAATTCTGTGCAGTTGCCCTTGCAAGTGCACTCTGCTGGCGTCTGTGAACCCTTTCCACAACGTTTATGATCTTGTTGTATTCGTCCCGTCGTCCGAACATGCGGGTCGGAAGCGTGAAGAAAGACGACACATCACGCTGGGCGATCTGGAAATCCTTCAACGCTTCACTATCGCCATCGCCGAGTAAATGGGAAATCTGCGTCAAATCTCTCTTCACAGATGAGATCGTATGGTAACGTTCATTAACCGCCTTCTGCGTCATTTTCTGGATCACGGCTGAGACTGCGTCTGGGATGTCCATTCTCTTGATCGAAACCGGCGGTAACCTCTTCCCAAGAACATTCTGCACCACCTCCACAGGATCACTTCCACTAAAGGCCGGCTTCCCAACTAACATCGTCCAGAAAAGAACACCCAGTGCATAAATATCAGTTCGGCTATCCGGTTCTGTCGGCATTCTTCCTGTTTGCTCCGGGGCAATGAACTGCAGCTTGTTCTTCACACCAAGTTCTCGAGAGAGCGTGGACCATCCTTCACTAAGTATATTGTCGAATGACCTAGCACCGTTTCCTGTGTTGGTGAGTTTCACTGACCCAACTTCCCGGTTGAAGTGGAAGGCATCCCCCGGATTTCACCATGCACCGTTTTAAGACCGTAGTGTAAAATCTCCAAGCAATCACATGCGCCAATGGCAAAGTCGAGGAAGACCGGAAGAGAGACCTGCTCCCCGGGGCTCGAATCGTTACTGTCACTTTTACCACCAACTGCAAACCAAGCAGGACCAAACGTAATCAACTCCCGCAGCATATTAGGGCCTGGCGACTCGAAGATGGCAACCAAGAGGGGTCCTGCATCGCCAGGGTCTGGTGGTAGTCGTATCAAATCGATCGGCCGTATCGTATGGTTGCAGTCCGGGTCGGAAGTTTGCACGATGGACCTGATCATATGAAACTCGCGTTCGAGCCGTATTATGTGGGACGAAACGCGGGCCAACACAGGAATCCATACCGGTTCATGGTCCAGGCGGGAGATGGAAAGCTCGCTGCTGGATTCGCTCAGGCTACTTCTCCAATGATGACGAAAGGGTGGTCGGGACTCGGTTCGGGGGAGTTGCGAACAAGGCTCGACGGTCCAGAAGAGGTAGCAGCGGGGGTAGAGACATCGGATTCTGAAGAATGGCGAAGACCAAAGACATGCCAATGGCTGTAGGTTGAGTGAAAGGGTTCGATTGACTGGTCCCAAGTATAGCCAGGCAGCTGAGCTAATCGATCGAATAGCCGTGCTGGTGGGAGCGGTAGGTCCTCGCCGAGGAGATGACTATCCTCCATATCAGCCAACTTTTCGCAAGGAACCCTGGTTCAGCCGTCCCCTCAGTTCAAGGCCATGTGTGAATTGTCCAGAAAAACAGTCGCGGTTCTGATCAAGAGGGATGCTGAGACGGATGAAAAGGTATCATAAGGACGCAAACGGACCACACGCCAAGGACGGAGGAGGGGACAAGGCGTTCTCTTTAATCGAACGAAACAACTGCCCTGGGATGGCAGAAGCAGCGCACGATTCGCCTTGGACGGTGACAAGGACGGAGGGCGGACAAGAACTTGACTGTCACGACGGCGCGGTTGCGACCATTTCTAACCATCCAAGGGTTGTCGAGTTGCGAGATGACTGTTCTGGGCTTTTTCGGGGGGTGGGCAAGACTTTAGTTGGGTTTCGGGCCTCAGGCTACAATGTGTGAATAAGCAGCACCTTAGTCAGCTGCCTTTGGTGGGCATCACGAGACAAGCGGATGATCAGCCGCTTCCAACGCCCAAATGACATGCTTGGATAGGATAATGACTAGGCTGATGCTAATATTAAGGGGTGTTATCGACTCTAAGTTATCAGCTTCTACTCGATTCATAGCCAACGAGTGAGTTTATCGTGGATTGCATCACCTGCAGTTGTGTTGGGTGGGGAGCCTACGAAATAGAAGACGGACAATGAATACCCCTGGTACGGAGTAAGTGAACATTGAATAATAATGCCATTGTTGGCTACATGGATATGTTCATGTATTCGAATCACATTTTATGTGTGTCTGATTACCTATGACCTGCTTATAATAATGATCTGCGAGTGTAGTGGTTGTAATCTTGTTCTCGAGTCAGTGGTTTGACTCCTTTGATATATATTGCTACCACCGTCGCATCTTCGAGATGATATAGCGAAGATCAAGCCAACCTAACCAGAACAGTGGATATCCCAAGCCAATGGATTGAGCGGATCCGTCTATTTTAATGACACTGTTTTGAACTATTTCTGGTAGAGTTCCATACTTCAATGACGGGATACCATGTGGACGGGATACTACCGGAATAACTACAATACAAGCTAAGGTAAGGCTGGATAGGAGTGAACATGGTAAGGGCCATGTGCTCTCAGGGTGTCAGGGTAAATTACACTATTGTGGCTCTTCATCTGGACCCTTTTTTTTTTGTTTAAAATTTTTTTTCCTTGGCTGAGTACGGAGTACGTACGCGAATATACGGCGAAATGAAATATTGATGATAGGTCCAAGACAACATACTGTAAGTGGACGGGATGACGTCCGAACCGTTGGAAGATCGACGGGCAATGCAGTGAAATGGCCTATTGATAATTTTCCGTTGGTGACGTTGAGTGATAGGAAGGGAATCAGCATGCAGTGGATGATCCGTAGTCAAGCAATAGAACGATAGATGTGCTCCATCTACCCCATATGATCGATGACGATGTCTTAAAAAAGAACACAAAAAATTTAAAAAATAAAAAAGGGGTAGAGAACGAGGATGACGGCAGATTGACTATTAATTGTATGTGCAGCAGTCACTCCAGGGGCTAAACACCGAAAAGAAGCGGGTTAGGCAGGACATCCGGGATTATTTAAGAGACCGTCGCAGCGTGTCCCACACACTATATAGATAGGATCATGACTCGCTTCGGAATGTTAATTGCAAGGGCGGATGATGTACCCCTGTCTGTGGACCGTTGGCCATTATTATCGCAGCTAATGATAATATCACAATAATAGCCATAATAAAAATATATATTGAGAAACGATGACGCTTTGAAGGGGTCGATGATGTACATAGCGAGCTAGTAAGTAATTTAGTAGTATTGGTAGTATGGAATGCTGTACCCCATACTATGACCTAGCTTGGGTGGGTAAGACAGCCACTGATTGGAGACTGAAGAACCATGTCGGAACGAAATTGATGGGTAAAAGATGAGGTGTATGTCACTCTCGGTACTGTAACCATAGTCTTCCTAATAGTGGTTCGCAGCGTGGCAAACACCATGCGACCGCTGCTTTCTGGATGGCCATATGGCTCAATGTTTGGTTACCACTCGTCATCGTCCATTGTTCAACTATCGTACCCGAAGGTCTGGAGTCGAAATGCGCCACCAACGACCATTGACGTCTCCTGCGGACCGGGGAAAGCAAATCATTTTTTTTTGTCTTTTCTTTTCTTTTTCTGTTTTCGTCATTTTAAAAAACCCAGGGGGAGAAAAGGTAGTGTTATTTTTTCCATTGCTTCTTCGGGGGTTCCAAGAACCACTCTGACATGGTTATTTGAAATAAAATAAAAATAACATTTTTTAAGAATTGACAAACACACAGCAGAGAGAACGCTGGTTGGTTCGCATTATATCCGTCTCTGCGACCGCATCTGTCCTGTCTCCCCTTATGATGTAGGTGCGTGGCATAAATAATAAGCATAGTGAACCAGTAGTTTATTTCCAGTAGCGTGGGTTGACCATTGAAGGGTCTGCTTACTGCTATCATGAAGTATCAAAAAAAAAAAATTCACCTCAGCGTTGGCTTTAGGTCCATAATTGAAGGAGAACAGTCATGATAACAGCTGAAGGAAAGAGAGAAACCTACAGAAGAACCCGACGCAAGTATGAGAATTGAGAGCCTATGAGGTTTGTGTCGTCCAGCAGGATGGAGTCTATGGGGAGATCTTGTAGGTCAATACTTTTCTGTACGGTACGGTACATACCTAAATATCTTACCCAAGAAACGTGCCGAAAAACCTACAGTATCCGAGTCCATGTGGAGCAAAAAGAAAAAAGAGAAAAGGATAATAATAAAAAAAAATAGAAGAAAAGAAAAGAGAAGAATGTCATCATAATATCAAATACCATTCTATTCCAAGCACATCAAATAATGGCCATCAAATTTAGTTCAGATAGTTAAGATAAGTAGTTAGGATCCCCAGTAATAGGAATGATGATGAGCATGAATATCAGATGCACTGGGTACAGTGTGGTTCAATGGAACTGTTGGTGGATGTCATAATTTATTACATGCCCTAGAAGGTTGAACAGGGGGTATTTTTCTGTAACAGTACTGGAGATACCGTAATAATACCATGTATACCGTGAAATCCTCCAACTCAGCAAAGCAAAACCCACTTTTGTCCTTTTTCCCACTCGCTCTCTGGGCGCTTGCACCCCCCTCCCTCTCTGTCTGTCTCTTTCATTCTCTTTTCTCAGTGTATCTGCTCTCTCTCTCTCTCTCTCTCTCTCTCTCTAATAAAATAAATAATAATAACAAAAATAATAGTAATAATAATAACCACTCTCTGACGAAATCCGTTGAAATGCGTAGTTACTACTAGTAAATTCATCAGTCTCTCCCTCTCCCTCCCTCTCTCTTTCTTTTCCTTCCCCTTTGCCTTAATATTTATTATCATTATGAGAATTATTATTTCCTGTACTCCGTAGCGGACTATCCTACTTCCTTTTTCCGTCTTTTTCTTTCTTTCCTTTTTGTCTTCTTACCTTTTTCCCTTTTGCCAGTCCCTCCCTCCCTCTCCCTCCTCTTCCTCCCCTTCTCTTTCTGGCTGACGATTTCCTTCTCTTTGTCTCTTTCCTCCCCCTCTCCCTCCTCCTGCCCTCCTCCCTCCCCCATTGTCTCTCCTCCTAATTTCCCCCCCAGGGCTGAGGGAGCCTTTTTCAGTTGCCGCGGTTTTGCCAGCCCCCCTCCTCCTCCCTCCTCCCTCCTCCCACCCCCCAGGGCTCGCCTACGTCATAGGTTGGACCCCCCCGGAGACGGACCATTTCCACCACAAATCGTCGATCTCGCTGGGTCACAGCAGAACCTGCTCCAGTGCTTCTGGTTGGGAAGGTCAGATCACTCGAACTTTCCTCCCTCATTCATTTTCACACTCACTTTTCTACCTTACCACACTACCCTTTGCCTACACACTATCTCACTATTTTCTATTTTCCCTCTATTTTTTCACTTTTTTTTTTTTTTTCTTCCCTTCCTTCCTTTTTTTTCTTTCTTTTTCCCTTTTTTCCTTCTCTTTTTGTTTTTGATACCTCTTACCGTACTCGCTACCACCACCACCAACCACTATTACTGTACCTCACCACCACCGCTATACACCGCTTTAGTCAACTTTCCGAACTTTTTTTTTCTCTCTCTCTTTCCTTTCTTTCTTTCTAGAATTACCCTATCTCAAGAGGTACTACTTCCCAGGTCGTTTTTTTTTTTTCCCTTTACCCATTCCCATCCCCAAAACTCCCCCTTTTTACTTACACCTTTTTCTTTTCTTCTTTCCCTTCTTTTCGTGTTTTATAAATTTTTTTTATATATTTTTTTTTTTTTTTTATTTTTTTCTTCCCTTTTTCTTCCCTTTTTTTTTTTTCTTCCCCCTCCCTTCTCCTACTCCAATTCACTTCCCCTCCCCTCACCCCCTGACCGCGGACCGTTTTGTCCGAGAGATGAGTGTCTCATTTGGTTCCTGTGGAAGTGGATTTGCCCAGGAGAATTGATTATCTGACCGGCGGTGGAGGAGAGAGACGATGGGGGAAGTTCGCAGCATGAGGACGCCTCCGCTTCCATCGCCGGCCGAGGCTCCTTCGCCTGTCGCCGCGCATCCTCACCATCGTGGTCCTTCACAGCCAACCTCCTCCGGTCTCGCTAGCAGTTGCAATGATGGATATAATGTGGATGGAAATATGGCCTTGGAGGATACTGGAAAAAAGGCTAACACTCATCCTGCTCTGCCGCATGAACAGATTACGAATTCGTGCCGTGTACCGCTGCCCATCAAAGAGGAGAATCCAGATTCGGGAAAAGGGTACCAGGAAGACCAGGGACGAAGTTTGCAGACTCTCAAAGAGTTACGGAGACAGATGGAGGAATTACTTGTCTACCAACAGATGCAAAAGTCCCAGAACGAAAACGCATCCACCGGTCGAGAAGGGTTTCCATCGCGAACCGATCCTGTGTCATCCAACGCCCAAGAACCCCCGAGAAAACGACGATTATCCAATGTCTCACCTCCGAAAATCGCACCCTTATCGACAGGAGCAATTCCCTCTGCCCCGTACTCCGACTCTCCCGGCTCAGGTGGCACGATTAGAGCCGTGGATTCAAACACCACGCCCGAGAACCCCCCCGGACAAACACCATCGTACCCTTTCCCAAAAATGCAGCAGCCCCAGCCGACCGCAAAATCAGGCCAGGATTCTGTGTTCAACAACAATGGTCACTTTAAGCTGACGCTTCCGACCGAGAAATTAAAAATCCATGGGACTCCACCGCAGGTCTCGGATGAACGGCAGGCCGTCCCGCTCAAAACCCCAACATCTCACAGTGTTTTCATGCCGCCACAGCACAAACCTGTTACAGAAGACCCTTTTTATCCTAGTCCGAATTTATATGACTTAACGTTGCAACTGAATGCGGATCCTGGGTTGGATGGATGGTGGTCTAACGTGGTTACTATACTACAAACATATTATGGAGCAGAGAGGGCATCACTTGCCATTCCGGGCGATGCGACGGATCTTGAGAATGTGCCGTGGGGTCAAAAAGCAATTTTCAACCAAAACGTCAGCAGCGAGTCCGACAGTCTACGTCTTCAAGATCTACACAATGATGCGGCCATCTGCAATAAATCACGGAAAGACAGCGGCGATTCGGAAAAGAAGGTCAATGATCCGGTTGCGGGAAACATCGCGAGAGGGCAAGGGCCTGTTCCATCTCCCATTAAACGCCCCCGTTATTGGCACGACATTCTTTTGCGGGATTTGGTAAGGATAGGAAACACCCAGGGGCACAGGAATCGGATCGATCGCAATATGTTTCGAAGACGAAACTCACTTCAAAATCAGACACAAATAATGCGGAGGGCATTTCGAACGAGGAAACAGAATCGCGGGCCGTATCTGCCGGAAACCAGGAAGAATCTCAGTCCTACGATTCTATGGGCGCATCGCCGTATAATTTTCGACAAGCTGTCTTCCCCATACCCAGGCCTTTGGAAGTTGAAAAGGACCCGCTTATCAAGCGGACAGGCGTCGTGAAGTTATTTGGGCGAACGAAACCCGTTGTTTTGACCCGAGAATATGCTCACGATCAAGGGGAGACTTCCCTGCCCCACGGTGAGGAACTGGAAGATGACAAGGTTCAGGTTACACCGACTGCTGAGCCCCTTCACCAACAATCACGCTCTGCCCGCTCCGCGCGCGCTCGTTCCGCATCAAATCTTAATGCAACTGGGCTTCAACATTCGTCAATCGAGTTCTACGATGAATATGAGCAAGTTCCACCGTCGCCTTGGTCCCAATCTCCCGCTCCATCGCCAGCGCCTCGAGCGCATGCAGAACAAAACCCATTTTTTACTAGTCATGCTGTAGATGAGGAGGCTTTTGCCAAACACCCACCTCCGCATGATTACTCCAACTTGGAGCCCTTAGCAGCAATTGGTGTCGATTTAGCCAAGTCTGTGGTTCATATTCCTCTTTTGCACGCAGGGCGTTCCAAACAACTTTCTTCATCTACTCTGAGATTTCCCGTCGCTGTCATATCGATATTATCGCCAGTAATACCCTACCCTTCCAATTTAAGGCAGTCGCTAGCCTACCTCATACCTCACCTCACCACTTCATTTTGCCTGGCTCAACAATATAGCCAACTTGAGCGGCAATTTGCTTCTCGCCTCGAAACACCACGCTATGGACATCTTCTCGGCCTTGGCGGAACATTTTCTGATGAGAGCAGTGAATTGGAGCTTGTCGCTGGCCTCAGTGGGCATGTTAGTTATACATTAGCTGAGGACGGCTCTCTATCCGCCCGTGCCAGCCTCTCTAGCCCTGATGAAAAGTCAAATTCCACAAAACTCAGTCCTGCTATATCGGGTTTTGGCACACCCGGGTTTGATTTGAATAATATTGGGGCTGGGAATGCAAAGGATTCCGGCGAATCTCCCAATTTAACTACCAAAGCTAACAGCGACGCTGTGGATAGTTACTTCAATGTTCAGCAGTCGAGGGGTTTCCGCGAGGCCATTGCCCAACATCGCAACCGGCTGTCTAAAGTGAAGCAAAATGCCGCGTCCTCGACACCTACGTCCCCCGGAAAGCCCTGGGGCAAACAATCTGGAGATGAAGAAGCGGCTCCCCAAGACCCTAATCTCGCGGTTGCATCTCCCCTCCAGGAACTCAGAGCTCCTCCAGTCATATCACCAACACAAAATCCTTCCCGCCATCCCTCAACAAACTCCTTCTACGCCCATCTACAACGCGAGCTACCCCGCCCGTTCTCTGATACCGTGGCTCAGCTAATGCTGAACTCGGTACCTCTGCACCTGTTTCTTGCCAAGCCCCAAAGTGGAGAAGTGATTTGGACGAATGCCAAATTCGATGCCTTTAGAAGGAGTCAGCCCCAAGAGCAAAAATTGAGAGATCCGTGGCAGAACATTCACAATAGTGAACGTGAGCACGTCTCCCAAGAGTGGGAAAATGCGCTACGGACTGGATCACAGTTCACGGAACGGGTACGGGTCAAGCGATTCAACGATGAATCAGCATATCGTTGGTTCATTTTTCGGGCAAATCCTCTGCTTTCTGCTACAGGAGAGGTATTATATTGGATTGGTTCTTTCCTTGATATACATGAGCAGCATATTGCAGAACTGAAAGCTACGCAAGAGAGGGAGAAATTCGCGATAGATGCTAAATACCGAGCGTTTTCCAATTCGATACCGCAGGTAGTGTTCGAGGCAGCCGAATACCGTGGCCTTATCTTTGCGAACGAACAATGGCATTTGTATACCGGCCAGAAACTTGAAGAAGCGCTGAACTTTGGATTTGCGAAACATGTCCATCCCGATGACCTAGAGAAGTGCGGCGTGCTATCTCTCCAGCTTCTCGAGTCACTTAACGGATTGATTACGAGCGAATCGCATGAGTCATTAACCGAATCTGCAAAAGCAAAGGCGACTTCTCCCGAGCGACATTTCAGCCATGGCGTCAAACCTGCGTTGGACGAGCTTGTAAGGCGCGGTGTGGCATCGGTACAAAAGGATGAAAATGGACGTGCTTTCTACTCGACTGAAATTCGCCTTCGGTCTAAAGGAGGTGATTTCCGTTGGCATCTTGTCCGCTTGGTTAGGGTTGAGACCAGCAGTTTTGGCAGTGGTGAAGCTTCATGGTACGGTACCTGCACTGACATAAACGATCGAAAAAACCTTGAAAGGGAGCTCAACAAAGCGATGCAACAACTCAACAACCAAATGGAGTCGAAGACGAAATTTTTCAGCAACATGTCCCATGAAATAAGAACGCCGTTGAACGGAATTCTTGGGACAATCCCATTCATTCTCGATACACAGCTTGATACAGATCAGAGACGGATGCTCGATACGATTCAGAATAGCTCAACCAATCTACGTGAACTGGTTGACAACATTCTGGATGTATCCAGGGTTGAGGCCGGCAAGATGTCAATGGTCAACTCGTGGTTCCATGTCCGGTCAGTGGTCGAAGATGTGATAGACACTGTTGCATCTAGGGCGATCGACAAAGGTCTCGAAATCAATTATCTCATGGACGTGGACGTACCTGCAATGGTGATTGGGGACAGGTTTCGAATTCGACAAGTGCTTATCAACCTTGTCGGCAATGCGGTCAAGTTCACTACGCAAGGTGAAATTCACATATGCTGCTCTCTTCACAACAACCCCTCGGCTGTTTCGAAGGAAACAGAGCTCTTATTGAATTTCGATGTTGTCGATACTGGGAAGGGTTTCAGCGCTAGGGATGCTGAACGTCTGATGCAGAGATTCAGTCAATTGGGGCAAAATGGCTCCCAGCAGCATGCTGGTAGTGGGCTTGGGTTGTTCTTGTCGAAGCAGCTGGTCGAAATGCATGGTGGGAGGTTGACCCCCAGCAGCAAAGAGGGTCAAGGAGCCAAGTTTTCGTTCTACGTCAAGGTGGATGCCCCTCCCCCTCCAGCACCGACTCCGGATGAACCTCGACTTGTTCGGCAGTCTTCAAACATTTCCGAAGCGCTTGGAGCTCAGTCCAAACCCAATTCTCTACACAAAATGCTCTTCTCATCCAGGGACTCCATTGATTCCAAAGCCCATGAGGCGTCTGATCTTTCATCTGCCCTCGAATCTTCGATTTCTCAACCATCTCCCAATGATTCTCCAGTACGCTTTAACACCAACTTTTCCGAGCGTTCTTCAATTTCCTCCGCATTACCAACACCTGAGATTCACTCCGTCGATCCTCTCGCCAAAATGGACCTCGCAAAAGCTGCTCCTAGTCAGTCTGATGAGCGAATTAGTCCAGCGACGCCTTCAAATTACGGTCCAATTGCTCGACCTAGCTCATCTGGCTCACAAGACTCGCTAGCGCCTACCAAGAATCCAGGGCCCGATCCATCACATCCACAAAGTTCATATTCGATACTGATTTTATGTCCACTTGACAACACTCGCATGGCCATAAAGCAGCATATCGAGCAGGTGGTTCCCCATGAGGTCCCATTCGAGACCAAATCCCTGCCGGATGTCGAGGATTGGAGAGACTCGGTGAATGCCAGTTCTGGGTCGAGTATCACACACTTGGTTCTGAACCTGCCCAGTGTCGATGATGTTTTGGATGTCGTTCAGTATGTTGCGGAGTGCGAGCTTAGCGCTGCTCCTACTCTTGTCATAATTTCCGATCTTTACCAGAAACGACAGATCAATGCAAAGATCAAGGAATTGTCTTCGAGCGGAAGGCGTGTGTATATGGTACCGAAGCCGGTTAAGCCTTCTGCATTCTCGGCCATATTTGACCCTGATAACCGACGTGACTTGAGCAAGGACCGCAACCAGGATATGGCAAGGGAGATCAACAACAACTTCAAGACAATGTCCAAGATGGTGAAGGAGGTCATTGGGAATAAAGGCTACCGGGTATTGCTTGTTGAGGATGATGAAACAAATCGCATGGTACTCTCCCCCTTTCTTTCTGACGCTTTAATCGTATCTTTCTAACGTGAAAATAGGTTATGTTGAAGTACTTGGACAAGATCAAGATTATGGCTGAAACCGCAGCCAATGGCCAAGAATGCACGGAATTGGTCTTCTCCAAGGAACCGGGATATTACTCTCTCATCATAGTAAGTCTATATTTTCGCTGTGTCTTAATCAGCTTCATCTTGGCTCACATTGCCACCCACAGTGCGATATCCAAATGCCCGTGAAGAATGGATATGAGACCTGTCGCGACATTCGTGGATGGGAGCTTAAGAACCATTACCCTCAAATCCCGATCATGGCTTTGTCCGCCAACGCAATGACAGATCAGATTGAAGATGCCGCGCGCGCTGGCTTCAACGACTACGTCACCAAACCCATCAAACACAATGAACTCGGCAAGATGATGATGGGACTACTGGATCCCAACCGGCCTCTTCTTCTACTTCGAGATCGCCTAAAACCTCACAACGACGACGGCCAACGTGACGAATGAAGCGGATTATCCGTTCTTCGCTAAAAAATAACATGGCTTTACTTCCCACGATCAACGAGCATCTTTTGATTCCTTCGCTTCTTTCACTCCCAAGCACGCAACTTGCAATGGGGTTATTGGTTCTTGCTGCTTCACATGTTCGTGTGATGGGTGCAGTGTTTTTTGCTTCCTACGCTTTATTTTTATTTTTTTGGACTGGGGTTTGGAATGGCGAGAGAGCCATCGGAAGGAACGGCGCCTTGGGTTGATTTATTTTTCCATCGCAACTTGTTTTCATGTTCTGTTGTCACTTGCTTTTCTTTTTGCTTCATCATCCGCATTTTGTTTGCAATTGCGGACTTCCTCAACATTGCATCTGCATTTTGGCATTTCAAGTTTGATTGATACCTTTCAGCATTACGGGGCCGGAATTTCAGGTTTATTGTTCTTTGGACCTTCGACCTCGTGCCCGGCGTCATTTCTCGGATTTTCTGAGCAATTCCCAATTGTCTTCCAAGCCTCTGCATTGCGTGGCTTTTCCCGATACCAGCTTATGAGCACGACATTTAACTTCTCGAATTGTATTTGCAGATCAACGAGTCTTTTCTCTTACCCCCTTTTTCATTTCGTTTTCATTTCATACCTACTTGTTTCCTCTTTTCTTCATTACTTCCTATAGATAATTTTATATAGTGACACTCTAGTGAACAGCTAGCCGCTTGCATTTCAGAGGGGGTCTCTGCCGACTGGGGTTCTTTGGGGGAAGAATACCGAGGTCGAGCAGACCGATCAACTTGTTCTCCGTCGTTTGAGATGAAGATTCTCGTTTGAACGAAGAGATGATGACTCGCATGTTTTATTATAATATCGAAGACTATGATTCCATTTGGACCTCCCTTCTAAGGACTTTCTTTTGTATGGACCATCAAAAGAATCAGTATAGGGCTGGATGGATTATTTTGCCGTGATTCATACTTCCCGCCTAAAGATGAATTGATGGCAACGAGAATAATAACCAAGACAGGAAATAAGAGCACACGGAGGGGTGGATTAAACTAAGATGACAGAGCTCGATTCCATAGCAAGATCTCTCTTATCCCACGCCAAGGGAAGTTTGAAATTGGGAGGTCATTCACGACAACAACATCTGATATATGGGTAAACCCATTCATTACATAGGTGGGTAGATTTCAAAGATATTATTTCCTACTAGCAACTTCTATCTATATTCTGAGCCGGACTAGAAGTGTTATGGATATAACCTGGTCGTGACGAGCAAGGCTTGTTTGGTTTTAAACTTACCATAGCTCAACATAAACCGATGATATCATCTTACTGCTAAATTTAGTCAATATCAGACTCGAGCTCATATCGGCTTTCGCTCGTTACACAAGGGATGTCAAGGGTGTCAGAGGACCTGGTCCTTCCAGCCCCAATGCATGCAATACCGTCTAGTACACGCAGTACCGCCACGGCCAGTGTTCAGAAAAGAGGCTCGCAAGACATTGATTGGATGTGCGCATTTTGTCATGATTACCCTTGGATCTCACCATGTGGCCAACCCTGGCCGAAAGAAACCTCCGATGGTGAGGCAGATCCGATTATCGTGTAACTTTGTTCAGGTTCAGGTGACACCCCGGCCCTTTCGAGTAGACGTTGACGAGAGCAATTCACGGCCGAGTTTACTGCATGTCGGTGAAGTTGTTCGGGTTGCCCAAGAGGTCATGGCATGGATTCGCTGCTGCCTTTCTGTTCTGCTTTCTATCTCGGCGCCTTGCAAACTGAGAGAGTCGATCTTTAGCCGAAGTCAGCTGGTCTCCAAGCTTCTCGTCATACATGATCCACTGCAGGAATTGAAACCACTAGGCAAAGGTTATGCTGAGTTACCAATTGCAGGATAATCTCGGAGTTGAAACAAATTTGGCTGTGGTCATATTGCAGCTCCAGATCATGATAATTAGACCCCGATGGCAACATCGCAAATCACCCGGCAGAATTCCCTCATGTATGATAGGCAATATGAGCCTGTTGAGGGGATGATCTGCTGAGTATGATGATATTTGTCTGGGTATTAGCAACAGCTGGCTTAGCGTCCAGTAAAGTGTAAGTGAGTGTCCATGTCGAATTAGGTATGTGCGGGAAGTCCAACGGATGTCCCATGCTCCCCCGGGGACGTTATTGGACTATCTGGTTTGACCCGGTCTCCAATCCACTATGTTCTAGAAAATCAAATAAAACAAAGTGGAATTAGGAGGTTGCTACTCTTCTCAAGACCCAATGAGTTGGAGAGCCAGTCGGTTGGAGCAGTATCATGATCGGGGGTTGCATGTGGCGGTGAGGAAAAAGCGAGCAAACGAACGATAGGCGAATTCAACCAACCCCACACTCGTTGCATCCACATTGCATGAAGGGGCATAGGGGGCTGGCATTGCCGTCAAAGAGGGCATCTTAATGCAGAAAAGTAACCGGAGTTGATAGAAGGTGGCACCGTGACAAAATCTCACGTTGTTATAGTATAGCGCCTATAATAACCGATAAACACCCTAAACACGGACCTCATCCGATCTGTTGGGCAGACTTGAGAAAAAATTCCTTGGTTCAAAACGACCAAAGGATTGTCAACGTATGAGGGATCAGGTCAAACAGGTCGTGCAGCATGGGTAGACTCAGCCTGCGTGGGTCTAGCGGTGCAAATCCCAAGCAGGCAAACCCAGGGGCCCATTTCTGAGGGCAATTATTGCGTTTAATTTTGCTGAAACAACTGAATGTAGCCAGTTTGGGTGACAAGACGAAGATCCAAGGAAATGATTTTTAAAAAAAAATTATAATAATCGGCCTGATAAGTGAATATTGTTGATAGACAATTGGATGTGGGATTGGGAGTGAAGGTTTCCGTCAAAAAACTCAGCATACTCGGTTCATCGGGCGTCTGTGTGACCGGAGATCCGGCCAGTGTAGTATGAAAATGAGGTCACTTTTTGCTGCAATCAATCCATATCTCTCTCTTGTTTGGTCCTGGGTGGTGCTTAGGCGTGGGTAGCACATAGCCAAAGGAACCGGAGAAATTGCATAATGGCGATAGTACGGCTGAACCGGTAAGGCGACAATTTGGGATTGCATGAGGCAGCGATGCCGTATGGCTGTGACAATGCCCGCATTTTTAGTAGGATTCGGTGGTGTTGCTGGCCTGTTGGTGGATGTCAAAGCCAGCGAAAAAAAGTGAGCGGTTTTCCCTAGTCCCAGCCGTGTGTCCAGTCGAACATGGGGAGGCATGCGTTACTGTGTGCCAAGCAGATCAGATCATCGTGTCAGCGTAGGGCTTCCTTTCTTCTCCTCTTTTTCCCTTTTTTTTCTTCCTTTTTTTTTTTTTTTTTTTTTTTTTTTGGCCTTCGGTTCTTTGGGCCTCAAAACGAAGGCCGCCAAATGTTGGACATCGCACCGTCGGAAGTACTCTGCAGGGACCCAACAAAGCGAGTCATCAATTCCATCGTCGCATGCAAGCACGAGCTGGGGAAATCCACTCCACTCTGGTTTATTTATCGTCCAAATTCCCACGTTGGCGGCGTTTAAAGCGCTTGTCATCGTTTGGTTGTCAAAGAGAATCTTGCTGTAAAGACGGTCAGTCGTGATAGAGCTTGAGTCAACAATCCCCATCACTTTTCCCCAGTTCAGCATATGGTACAGTGGTCGTTCCATTCCTAGGGTCCGCCCTTCTGCCATGCCGTGCCACTTGGGCGATCTTAGGTTTCTCTTGCCGGGATTGGGACGAAAGGCGAGGCCCGTCTTTGGAGTCCGAGAACGAAGACATCCAGGATTAATATTTTCCATTCCTGATGTCTCGTCTCTCCCCTCCTTCGGACTATGCAGTGATGTCCAACATACTTGATCTTCGATCCCCGTGACCTTTCGTTCTGTTTCACGGAATTCTGTTGCTTCGTCAGCTCTCCGCCTTGTCTTTCTTTTGTTCAATTCCAGTACCTGGTATGCTTTGCAAGAAGTTAGAAAAACGAAAAGAAAACAAGAAAAAACTGGGGAGGAAGGCGGGAAAAAATACCGCCTGTTCCCAACACGCATAGAAGAAAGTCACTTTACTCACTCTAATTCCTCCCACAAACTTGAATCACTGGAACACAATGGCGACAGAGGTAAGTGACGACATTGACGGTCACGGCGAAATTAAGAAAGAAACAAAGAAGCAAACGAGGCATAGTATGGAAAAGCCACGGACAAGATCGCTCGACGCAATTGGATAATATCCTTGTTAGGCAATTTTGTAGTCACGCAACTCTCTTATCATCGTCATTTTGAGTCGAATAAGTCTCAATTCGCATCTCCAACTGCCATCAAGGATTTCCCAGCCACCCAGCCCCCGGAAATGGCTGGGGCCGGGTAGGAAAGGGAAGAGAAAACACCAGGAGGACGAGGGGTTTTTTTTTATAGCAGAATCAGACGGAGAGGATGGGTAGAGAAAAGGAGAGACACTGTAAAACATCCGGTCTTTGACAAACAAACAAGATATTCCACAACCTTCCCTTTTATTTCCCTCTGAGCTCTCTTGCCTCCCTTTTATCTTTTCTCTCCCCGTCCACCGACCATAACTAAGACAATGACTGCGCGGCCACGGGAAAGCGGAACGGAGTCCGAGTGGAGGATGGCTGGAGGGGAGAGGGGCTGGACCAGTCCCTTCAATTTCTTTTCTGTCTTTTTTTCCCACTCTGAGCGGGGTTGATTCGGGATGAGGGGCGAATTGGCGAGCAGCAATCGAGGGGCAAAGGGGGTCCGGAGAGTTCAGATTGGAGGAAGACGGAGGAGAGAGGGAAAGGGGGGGAGGGGAGAGGAGGGGGAGAGGAAGGACTCCGGGATGCCCAATTGGTCCTCCGTCATGCCTCACCTTCTTCCGACTCTCATGGACTCGCCTCCTCCTCCTCGCCCAACACCTTTCCGCCGGAGGGAAGACTCCCCGGCGAAGGCTATAAATTCTTCTTCCTTTTCCTTCTGACCTTCTCCTCCTCCTTCTTCCCTTTTCATCTTCATCGTTCTCTGCTACCAGACCAGATAGCAAAGCTGTCCTTCCTTCCCGTCAGACACAACAACCTTACCTTTACAGAGCCTGACTCTATTCTGTTCACCCTTTCCACCATCACAATGGCTACCCAACGCTACCAACCCCAACCCGCCGCTCTTCCCATCAATGTCCCCTCCAAGGCTCCTGTCCCAGCCAGCCTCTACCCCGTCAGCCGGGTGGCTGGCTCCCCACCAGAGCTCTCCGATACCAGCACCACTGCGGGAAGTCGTACTTCGGGACTCAGTTACACCTCTGGCAGTCTCAGCGGCGACTACGAGTCCAGCTCGGCCTCGTACTCCGGAGTTGACGTCGTCGAAGTTTTGAGTGACCGCATGCAAAATGCATTTGATCCGACCCCATTGGACAAAGGACTCGCCATGCAGGCGCAGGCGTGAGTAACATCCCCTTCCCGAGAACATTGAGGTTCCCTCATGTCGTACTGAAACGGGAATATTGCAACCGTTTCGCTCCGGTGGCATACACATATACTGATCTCACATGGAATTAGGTCCGGCCAACTGAACGCAAAGCAACGCGAGCTGCTAGAATTGCAAGCTCTTGCGCAGCGACGCCTAAAGGGCGCTCGTGCCAATTTCTCCGAGGGCATCAAAGTCGCCAGAGAGACCAAGCGAGACTTGGAATGGACTCAGAAGCGTGTGACGTGAGTTTTCCATCTCTGTTCATCTTCCCTTCCCGCAGACCATTTGCAACGTTGGGCGCTGGATTCCGCTCCGCTCCGCTGTCAATTCCATTCTTGGCATTGGCAAGACGATTGCGCCATTTGCAACGATTTCAGACTGACCAAAATCGTCTCAATAGTGCGTTGAAGTCGAAAGCTGAGAATGCCCACCCTGAGGAATACCGACGAGCGTCGAACAAATACACCTATGACGACGAGTATTGATATACCAACCGCCAACGGATTCCGATTTTCATGACTGCTTGCTTTTTCTTCGGGGTACTATATTCTTTCTAATGACGGCAATGACTTTGGTTTTTCTTTCTTTTTTTTTGGTATCAAAATATGGATATATGGATATATGGATTGGGATAGGCTTTTCTGCTCATTTTTGTTGTTGATTCTCTTGGTTGTTTTCACGGGTGGTATTTGAGACAGGGTATATGTTCGGGATTTTTCTTCTTGTGGATTTATGTCAGCTGATAACTGTTTTTGTCTTATTTGCCCGGGAAATATATACATACCTTCAAATGTTTTGCATCTTCCCTGGCTTGTTGGCAGCGGATCGAGGAGGTGAGGTTGTCCAAATTGTCTGTTCCTGGCCCGAGCCACGTGCGAGTTTCCCCATCACAACCGGAAGGAACCAACATTCCGGATTGTCACAGGATCCAGGTCATGTGCTGCTCACTCAGCCCATCTCCCACGGGATTATTCTCCCCAGAGTGCATACCGTTCAGCGATGGGCTTCAGGAACCAGCCACAGGCTGCATTGTCAGTTCAGCCCTAATTTCCTCCGGGACGTTGATCTCGCCACCGGGAATCTGGCATTTGTTGCTCTGGACCATATATAGCACCCGCAGAGTAGATCAACTGTTGTCGATGGGAGTACTCCGCTAACCCCACTCCGCCAGCGGGCATCCTTGCACAAACTGGCTCCGCTCCGCCCTCTGTTTTGGACTAATTCCATTGCCGCTTTTGCAAGCAGGGCGTGCCCAATGAATCTAGCAGCGACACCGAACCCCAGGCCATCAGGCGTCAAATATCACGCACCATGGCAGCTAGGGGCTTCTATTGGCGGGGTGAGTGGCTAGCTAGGTCCATAGCCCCTCCTATGCGAGTGGACGTAGTGTACATAAGCCAATGATAGCGTAGATTTTGATGCTGGATTGTAGCCCTAATGCTAGTAGACTGTATGGGTGGAGTGTCTGGGGCTGTCTTTGATAGTAGGGATCATTCCACAAACGAATTATCAGTAGAGTGAGGACTACTGATCATATATGTACAGAGAAGAGAAGTGGACTTATCATCTATAGTGCCCCTCTTTTGTGATATTGGAAGGTTTTTTTTTTTTTCAAGTCAGCCATAACATAGAGTAATATAAGCCCTTAACTGATTGCATTATGATCAACCAGTTAGAAAAGTTACCCCTGAACGACCCCTGACAATCTATATTAAGCAAAGGCGAACGTCAATCTCATCTGATACATTTTTAATTTTATCCATCTAGTCAAAGTGGGTCTGGATATGAAATTCCCCTCATTCCTGATTTCATGGAATCTGAGAGGAATCGAACTGTGTATTGTGTCTGTCTACATTTTATCTTTCACTGCTGATGGATCTAAAGGTGAAAATGGGACCACATGCTCATCAACGACTTTTGCTTTTCCCATAGTAAAAAAGAAAGAAAAAAAATAAAGCATGCTAATGAAAATTGAGAAAATCAACGGAATACCCCTCATTAAATAGACATGTCAGAAATGATAACATTGCACAATATGCTCAGAGCCACCCGGTTTTTGGATCCACTGATATGTAATCCAGTTGATACATCATGTCCGTTTCTCACTCTGTGGGAAGTGGGTTGTTGTTTGACTTGGTTTCCTGATATAAGAAAAGAAAGAACAGTACCGGAACAATTAATGTCGCATAATAGTCGTTGAATGAAGAGTTTCAGGTTGCTGATACCTATGTCGCCGAATCTGTAGTTGTTCGTTAGCACCAGAGTCTAAGTAGAGAAAATACGAAGCCTGCCATCCTATCGACGGCATAGCAGCAACAAATAAACTTACCAATAGAAACCCAGCGATTCAATTCGAACGGCCTTCATATCCTTCCAAGGATTCTCCAAGAAGCTTGGGCGAAAGATCACTCTGTCCTTACTCCTGGTTCTAACGCCATCGGACAATCTCGCCAACTCGATCTTATGGATGAAGAACCCGTTTGGGGCAGTATAACCTTCCCGGTCTGGTTTACGTTCAACAGTGACTTTTGGATCGACGGATTTGGAAACGACTCTATTAACAGGTTTCGGAGTAAGATGGTTGGAACTGGCATTAGTGTTACCAGTGGTGATGTTGCCGCTTTTGTTGGGGGGTTGGTTCTTTGGACCTGAATTAGATGCAAGAGCTGCATTAGCTATGTCATGGCAGACAAGGGCATTTCCCTCTCGTAGTTTTGGTATGGGCAGCAAGTTCACCCACCAGTAGCAGAAATAGAAGTCTCCAAACTTCTCTGAGAATGACCGACAGTATTCTGATTCTTCACCAGTTGCGACTGGGGTTTGGCATCTGCATTTTCACCACCGCCAACAGTCTTGGAAGACGGCATCTTCGTATCTTCCTTCTTGATCTCCGTAGCAACAGAAGTGTTATTCAACGGATCATTCTGCATCGCCGAAGCCTTCCATTCATCGAACATGGAAGACGAGCGTTTCGAACGCGCACGCGAGTAGTCCTGATTTCTGGGCGTGGTTTCAGACCTCTTGGGCATGCTGTCCAGCTTGGGCAAAGTGTCCTGCTTTCTAGGCACGATTTTCTGGGTCTTGGGAGTCGAGTTCAGCCTTTTAGGCGTGGTGTTGTGTGTTTTGGGGACAGCAAGATCCTGCTGTTTCTGTACGTTGTTTTGCTGATTTATGGAGGGCATGTTGCTTTTCATGGCTTCTGGGGCCCATTCTTCGAAGAGACTGGACTCTCTCTGGGACATTTCCCTTTTCAGGATCTGTTTGGGCTCGAAACGGGGGTTCATGGTTGCTGTTGGCCCAGGGCGATGATTCTGCATCATGTCGAGATTGACGAAGACAGTTGAGGGTATGGATGAGGGTCAAAGAAGAGGGGATGAGATGGGTGCGGTTTTGGTGGAATATTAATGTGGAAGGGAAAGGGTTCAAGGAGAAGTTGGGGCTTCGGCTGTCTTGGGAGGGCACCTTTTCTCTGGTTAGGTGGGAGTTTTGCATTCACAGGGAAGATGACAAAGGGAAACCACCAAGGACAATCGCCAGTGAATGGTTTTGATAATTTCTTTGTTAGGCATCATCGAAGTTCATATAATTGCTACCTACAGCATTAAGAAAACATTCATGCCTCGAATCCTTGATATCACTGTCCCAATAGTGTATAACCTGGCAGTATCTAGCAAACTCTAGCAAATTGACTGCACAACTATAGCAACAAAATACCTCGCCATTTGGCTGAAAACCTCTATGCAAACGTACGCTCTTCCTCGATTGCCCGGTTTATGACACGCACGAAACGCCCCACCTTGTCTGCATCTTGCTTCGCCGTCTCAATTCCCAGAAGCACCTTCTTGATACCGACCCCGATCGTTTGGTCTGCAGTGATGCTACCAATTCCTTCCAGCGCCTCTGAAATTTCTTGAGCATCAAACACCTCAGAATTCTCCATAATATACCGGAGCTCGTCGTAGGTGTTGACATGCGGGACCATGATATCAGAGTTAAACGAATTGTAGACGTCTAGCTGTTTTAGCACCGCTCTCTCCGTAGTGGTAGCCAGAACAAGAAGCCTCCGTTCCTTGGAAGGTTGCTTTCTCAGGAAGACCATCAGGGTCTGGAGGACGGTATTGCTGAATCGAGGGCCGATAGGAACCCAATCAATGATTCTCTCAATATTGTCCACAACCACAACACTTGTACGACTCTTGTACGCATCTTCGAAGACTCTGCTAATGTGGTTGACCTTGGCCATTTCACCGAAGCCCACCATGTCCTCAGGGCTGATCAGCTTGATGAACGGGAAACCAGAGTCAATAGCCATCCGGGCTGCAAGTGCAGTTTTGCCACTAGCAGTTGGTCCATGCAACAAGACGGAGAACAACGGCGTGGATTCAGCGACCTGCTTGACGAAGAGCTCTCCCTCCTTCAAGATATCATTGATTACGGGAGAGTAGTGGATGATGCCGTATTGAATACGGCTGGAAAGCTCCTCCTCCGACACACCAAATGCAGGTTTTACTTCATCAAGTGCGAGGTGGAAATCACCCCGGTTAACCTTCATGTTCACAACATCATCGCTAATTCCAGCCATTGTGCCAACCTTCACATGTCTTGTAAAGGCAAATGACGAGGCCGACTTCACGAGACCTGCGATTTCAGCACCCGAAAAGTTCTTGGTCATGAGTGCCAACTCTGCCAAGTCGACATCTGGATCCATGACATTGTTGTCCCTCATCTTCTGTGTATGGATTTTCATGATCTGAGTTCGACCTTTCTCGTCCGGAAGTGAGATTTCCATGTGAACTTCAAGACGGCCTGGTCGAAGCAAAGCTTCATCAATCATGTCCATTCTGTTCGTCATACCGATGAGAAGGATATTATTGAGTTGATCAACACCGTCAAGTTTCGACAAAAGCTGGTTCACCACACTGTCTCCTACACCGGTGCCACCACCGCTTCCACCACGCTGCTTGCAGACAGCGTCCAGCTCATCAAAAATGATGATGTGCAGACCACTTTCTTCTCCCTTTTCTTTGTATTCCTTTTCTGCGTCTGCGAAAAGCTTCCGGATATTCTCTTCCGACTGACCCACGTACTTGTTCAGTACTTCTGGACCGTTGATAATTTTGGGTTCCCTCGCATTCAGCATCTTTCCAATTTGTCGGGCAATCAATGTTTTACCCGTTCCTGGAGGGCCATAGAGCAGGATACCCTTAACATGCTGGATGCCGAGCTTTTCGACCAGTCCTGGAGGGAAGATGCGAGACGCGAAGGCACGACGGAAGATCGTGCTGAATTCAGAATCAAGACCTCCGATTCCCATGTCTTCGAATTTGAAATCGGGTTGGATGATAGAATTCGCCGCTGGCCGGCGATTTGATGCCTTCAAGTTAATACCAGTCCGGGCGTCCTTGAAGAAGTTGATTTGACTGTGTCGTGTAAGAATGCCCCTTGCGGTAGGCTCTGTTTCCACACGTCCAGCGGCAGAACCAGGCTTCTCAGAAGTCAAGTCGACCCTTTGGACTGTCTTGACGGTCAGAAGAAGTGGGATGCTCCTGTGGTCCATCAAAATCTTTTGCCCCGGGGAGAATATTTGGTTTTCAAAGTTCTAATTCAATTAGCAGTTGCTGAGATAAATCGACACAGAAAACCAACCTTGACCACGACCTGGCCCAGCTCATCCTGGTCGTAGGGAGTTTCTACCCTCTTCTTCCCGGCAAATCCAATTTCAATGTCTGTAGAACCAAGATAGGCCTGCCCACCTTGGCTGAACGGATCGTAGATCTGCACCTTAATTGAGTCTGTGAGTGCGATTCCAGCCCATGTTCGCTGGGGATCCGACATGCTGATGTGCCCCGGTGGGAAACCATTGGCTGGGCGTGCGGAGAAGACGTAGAGGTCGTTGATTAGAAGTAAGAGATCAACTCCATCGCGGGTAGGGGGAAATCCTGTGGCGAAACCGCCAGCCTGGGAGAGATTAGAACCAACACTTGGAATCAGCTGAAAGTAAACCAGCAGGGAATTGCTTACAGGTTCCCAAAAGTATAGGTGTTGTCTGGGCTTTTGGCGGGACGTAGTGACCAGACTTGCCCGCCACCAGATGGCCTTCCTCCAACCGGGGGCCTCGAAGGCATCATTTGTCCTGGCCTTCCCATTGATGGCGGTGGGCCTCCATAAGGTGCATCGTATCCATCTTTCCTCGGTGGCTGCGGCGGACCCTGGCCACCTGGAGCACGTCCGGCAAATGGGTTGGAATAATTGGTGCCCTTAAACATATTTGATCATAGAAGCGCTAAGTATTTGACAAGGGAAATATATCGGCAAATGCGACTGAGATTTGTATATCGAAATTATGTACGTATGGTTTGTTGTATTGAACAAAGTTGCCTGCCGGGTGTAGGCGCAGGCAGGCGAGCGGGTTACTGCTGTCGCGGCGGTTGCTAAACAGTCAGTTCAATGGATGAAAGTATAAATTTGTGTCTCTGCTTGTAATGACACAAGGTTTGAAGCTGTGAGAGCCAGTCCGATTCAAAACAAGGACTGGTGATGGTTAAAGTGATGTTGTTGAGATGAAGAGTCCAGACAACGGCGCAACGTGGCGGGGATGGAGATGGAGCTGCAGCTGTAAGCTAGCCACATCGGCCCGCGGAGCTCCGTGTTCGCCGACCGTTGAGCGGGACTAAGGATAATCCGCCTTATCGTCACTATCTGAACCCATCAACTAGACTGTCCCTCAGGCACTGTCCGGACTATCCTGAGTTTCAAGATGCCTCTGTGAGTATTCGGTTTCTTTGAAGCTTCGCTTGTATCTTACTAATATCTGAAACAGCCACCTCCTTGGTAAGAAGTCATGGAACGTCTACAATCCCCAGAATGTCGCCCGCGTCCGGCGCGACGAGGCCCAGGCCAAAGCCCAAGAGGAGGAACAGGAAAGGCAGATGCAGGAAGTCGATGCTGAGCGCCGGATCCAAATTCTGCGCGGTGAACGACCTCCTACTCCACCCCCCACCGCCATCGCTACCATCGTCTACCACGGAACCAGAAAAGAGCCACAGGGAGGAAACTAGAAGATTCAGGAAGCGGAGACGACTAGCTGGCGAAAATGATACCGACCGTGATATAAGGCTAGCGCGGGAAGATGCAGAATTTGCAGTTGCAAAACGGGAGGAGCTGGCTGTCTCTCGTGTTGATGATACGCCGCTTGAAGACAGCGCAGGCCATATTAACTTGTTTCCCTCGAAAGGAAAAGACCGGGCTGTAGAGAAGAACGCCGAGGCCGAAGCGGAATCAGCTGATCAAAAGCGCAAATATGAAGACCAGTATACGATGCGATTCTCTAATGCTGCTGGGTTCAAACAGTCTATTGGCCAAAAGCCTTGGTATCACTCATCGGCTGATGGTGCTATGGCGCCAGATTCTATGCCCGGGAAGGATGTTTGGGGAAACGAGGATCCCCTCAGAAAACAGAGAGAGGCAGCTCGAATGGATGCGAACGATCCACTAGCAGCGATGAGAAAGGGTGTGCTCCAGCTAAAATCTGTTGAGCAAGAAAGAAAAAAGTGGAACGACGAAAGGAATCGAGAATTGTCATCACTAAGAGAGGCAGAGAAACAACAGTCACATCATCGTCGACGAAGAAGAAGATCACGTTCTAGGTCGCCGGCTTCGGATGATAACTTAGAGGGATTCAAGCTCGACGGATCACCAGACAGCCGCAGGGAAGATAAAGATCGGAAAAGGAGTTCGCATCGAGATCACCGACACTATCGGGATAGAAGTCGAGATCGCTCACATAAGAGGCATCATTCTCACACTCATTCGCGCCATCATCATCGCGATCGCTATGAGAGCAGGCGCGATGATACCAGACATTCCCGTAGGCCACGCTCCAATGCAATGCAAAAAGAACGGTATACTGAGTAGTGACATTACCTGACTATCATTTTCGTTACCCTACAGGCGTATTTGAAATGTATACCAATCATGCATGCAGTAGAACTATAAGTCGATTCATTTCTTTAAGCGTCGATTAAGTACTTCTGGTATAGCTTTCTATCCACAAAAAGAACCCGAGACCCAGAAAATGGACAGGAAGGGTGTAGAGAAAAAGAAAAGCAAAACTTTTGGTCAAACCATCAGATGAGACTTATTGCAGGCCCCACTTCTGTGCTCCCTTCTCACCCTGTTGCGAATCCCACTCAATGGAGATGTCCAACAAGCGGGATTTCTCCTCCTGGTCCTTCTTTTGGTAACCGACCTTGCCTGTAATGTTTTGGCCCTTCTTCAATGAAACGCCATTCTTCTTTCCGTGATCAATCAGGAGGACTCCTTGCTGCCAGTGGGTCTCCGTTCCATCGGGGCCGGTGGTAAAAGCAACGATGCCCTTCTTCTGCATATCCGAAGGAACGGCACCATCCGGAACCTTCGAATCTCTGGAAGGCATGAAGAAGATATCGAACCAGATGGCCCAACCATCAAGTGCGTCAATGTCTTGGTTGAGAGTAACCTGGAACTCTTTCAAGAAAGTAAGCTCTTCAACGGTGATGGTGTGGAGTGGAAGCTTCAGGAAAACAGTGGAATCTCCCGGCAGAACCGATGGTTGGATGCCGCGAACAAGAGCCTCGTCATAAATGCCGGTGAGCATGCTGCCCATGTTGAAGCCGTAGACATTATGCCAAAATGAGATGTGCGAAGCAATGAAGTCAGGGTCAGCGAAGGGAGCGATGCGAAGTGTGGCATCGGATGGAACCATGAGACCGTCGGGTGCGAGGTAACGGTCTCTAGCATAGATGACAGAATCGAACATGGCCTCAAAAAGCAGGCAGTAACCCATCCATTCAGAAACGATAATGTCGACCTGAGGAACAGGCAGGGTAACTTCTTCGATCTTGCCGCGGATGCAACTATTTCAAAAGTCAATATGTCAAATATATCCAAGGCATAGTATTTTTAAGACGTACGTGATTACATCGCCAAAGCCGTTTTCATAGATGATTTCCTTAGCCCTATCGATGATATTCGAATTGTCGACTGCGATGACCTTTTTGGCACCAGCCTTGGCGCAGAACATGGAAAGAATTCCGGTTCCGCATCCCACGTCAAGCACAACCTTGTCCTTGAAGACATGCTTGTTGTCGTAGATGAAGTCGCGATAGGAGTCGGTGCGAATGGCGTCCTTCAGCATGGACTCGTGAATTCCTTCGCACACACAAAGTATTAGCGACTCCCCCAAAGATATGTATACCAGACTAGAATTAACATACCGTTGTAAGAGTAAGACACAAAGTAGTCCGAGTCTGCCTCCTCCAACTTGTTAACGGTCTTCTTCGATGGAACGTTGTCAAGCTTCTCATCCTCCTTTGTCAATTGCTCTTCCATTGACTTCTGCACGGCAAGTCTGTACTCGGAGAACTGGCTCTGTAGGCGTTCCAAGTCTTCCTGCAGCTCAATAACTCGTCGTTCGGCCTCGGTGCTGGTTGGGGCTTCGGCATCCCCGTCTTCCGCAATATCGTCCAAGCTGTACAAAAGTGCATCGTCTTCAAGAACAGGCTGCAAATACTCATCATTCTCAAACTTATCCTTTGAAGATACGTCTGGAGTCAAATTGCCGGCTTTAACCTGGGAACGGACATAGTTGACCAGTTTGATAGTGCCCAGAAAGTCCAAGTCTGATAACAAGAAGAGCAGAAACAGGTTAGCTGAGGCACACCGTAGGTAGTTCAAACGTAGATCGACCGGCGCAAATGCTTGCAGATACGAAAGACGAGGTCAAACAACTCCGATTTCATTGACTAGGTACACACCGAACTCCTTTTGAATCTTTCGCAGATCAAAGTCGTGCTTGTCTTTGCTCTCCTTAAGCATCGAGTTTACATCTGGGTAGACCTTCTCAGAGAAAAGGCCTACAACAGGCTGTGTCTCATCATCAGGCTCGACATCCTCCCAGCCCTCCTCGTTGCTGAGCTCGGAATCCTCAGAGGCAATAGAGCGAGTTTCATCGTCCTTTGTAGGACGGTCAGAGGGGATAGGAGCCGACATTGTGCTCAATTAATTGTTCAGAAACGATCAGATCTGAATATCAGATAAATGAACAGAATTAAAAGTCAAGTAAGAATGTCGTCCAACTGAATTGAAGACAAGGCGTATGCGGAGGGGCATCGATCAACATGGAGGGGTCGAGATAAAAAATTCCACCGCCCACCACCAGTTGCTGCCTTGGTGCCTCAGGCGCTGTTGCCCCGCCCCTTGGTTTGTTTATCCACCTGCGATCCAGACAGACCGGCGATAACAGGCGCTGCTCCTCACCCCGCCAGCCCAGCGTCACCGTCACCGCTTCCTCCGAAAAAAAGCATTATTATCTCCAGCTTCAAACTATCCCTAGATTGCCTGCAACTGTCATCGGAAAACAGGACGGATACAGGAGGGCGGTACTGTCACATGGGATCAATTGCTTTGTCCCTGACGCCCTGCATTGTTTGCATGTATCACTGAGCTTTTGTTTGGTTCTTTGTTCCTTCCCAGAGCTTCCCCTCTCTCTTACCTGTAGCCGATTTGCTCTTCGTCACATCAGCAGGGATGGCTTTCTTCTTCAATCGTGGTCGGTCACGCCAGCCGTCTGATGTCGTCAAATCAATCAAGGAGTTGCTAGCTAGACTGCGTGAATCTCCTAGCACTGCTAAGGTTGGTTCTCTGAAGCATCCATGTCTTGATCGAGGGATACTCGAAGCTTGCTGACACCTAGATCATGTAGGTCGAAGATGATTTAGCCAAGCAGCTTTCTCAGATGAAATTGATGGTTCAAGGAACTCAAGGTTTGTGTGCCTTAATAAAAAATACTTTTTCTGATAATCTCAGGAACAGCCTTTCGCTGACGTTGGCTTACCACCAGAAATCGACACATCCCCTGAGCAGGTTCAGGCGCTGGTCTCCGCCACGATCCATGAGGATCTACTCTACGAACTCTCGCGTGGCATTCGACTGCTTCCGTTTGAAGCTAGAAAAGACACTCAGACTATATTCTCCCATGTCTTCCGTTTCAAGCCGGCGCACGGCAACAACAGTGATCCGCCCGTCATTTCCTACATTATCCACAACCGCCCCGAAATTATCATTGAGTTATGCCGTGGCTATGGGTTCAGCCAGAGTGCGATGCCTTGTGGAACCATCCTGAGAGAAGCGCTGAAATTCGATGTCGTCGCCGCTATCCTCCTCTATGACCAGTCGACCGATGGTGAGCCGGCCATCAGACTTTCAGACCTCCAGCCGGGCGTAACGCAGGGAGGAGATGGCGTGTTTTGGAAATTCTTTGAGTGGATCGATAGGGGGAGCTTTGAAGTGAGCGCTGATGCGTTTACAACTTTCAGGGTAAGAATACTACACCGCAGTCATCCCTAGACAGCCATGGTAACAAACGCAATCTGCAGGAAATTTTGACTCGACACAAAACCCTCGTGACCGGCTATTTAGCGACCAACTTTGATCTTTTCTTTTCACGGTTCAACAACGTCCTCGTCCAATCCGACTCATACGTGACCAAGCGACAGAGCATCAAGCTCCTTGGAGAGATCCTACTGGACCGTGCCAACTACAATGTGATGATGGCGTATGTCGAAAGCGGGGAGAATCTCAAATTGTGCATGAAATTGCTCCGAGACGACCGAAAAATGGTCCAATACGAGGGATTCCACGTTTTCAAGGTATGTGATCTGGTTCCCCCTTGTTGAAAGCCGATCGAAGGAAGGGGGACTGACAGGGCATGTGGCATAGGTATTTGTGGCCAACCCGAACAAATCGGTAGCGGTCCAGCGCATCCTCATCAACAATCGCGATCGCCTATTGAAATTCTTGCCCAAATTCTTGGAGGACCGCACCGACGACGACCAGTTTACCGACGAGAAGAGCTTCCTGGTGCGCCAGATTGAGCTGCTGCCCAAGGAGCCCATTGAACCAGCACGCTCTACTCCATCTCGATCGGGCGTCAACACGGCTGCCGTCGCGTAAAGTTGCGCTCAACCGGCACTGACTCCTTTCTTTTCAATTTATTGAATCTGATTGATATCCTTTTGGCGCAGCTGGATGGTCTCATTTCTTTTTTTGCCTGTGCCCTGTTTTGTTTGCATCAATGGCCGGCTGGCATATGGCCTATGGAGTTTTAAGCGTGTGTGTGTGCGCGTGTGTGTACATTTTAGGGGAATAATGTTGATATGGATCAAAATCAAACTCAAAAAACTCAAAACAGCCTCTCCTTGCATGTATCTATGTTCGATGTAGATACCTAGTGGCATGGATGATCGGAATTCTTTAATCTGCTGGATTCTGGTGTCGGGGGATTTCGGTTCCCCATGCTTACTTATGCCGGGTAGAATGAAGTCTGGATAGTGTAGATGTGATGGATGCAAGGAGGCATTTGAGATGTCGCGTGGCCATGGATGGTGAAATGAAGGCCTGAGGGCGAGACCACCACCGTTGATGGGAATTAATTAATTAACCTTTTCTGGCGATGGGGTTCTTTTAATTTTAAGTTGCAGGCGGTCCGACCTTTAGACAAGGAGACTAGCGATGGTGAGAAATGCTTGAGGGTGAGTCGACAGGGCTGATCATCGCCCAAACGATCCATATATGAGGCCTTTCAGCTGCAACACATACCAGATATCATGCTAGTAAGTAGCAGTAACCCACTCAGCCCTGCAAGACAGAAGCGACCGGCAAAAATAGAAACGCAACTCCATCAACGACTCGACCTGGAGGAATAAGAAAATTGCCCAAAAAGCTCCACTGCTGCGCGGCCCAAGAGCCCGCGGTGGGACGGCGTCAATAATCCACCTGGAAATTAACTAAAGTGTTTCCGCAGCCCCCTTTGCGATCCCTGCTTTCCCATCAGGCCATGTGCTAGTCCGCTGCTGGGCGAGGGGGAAGAGGATCCATCATTATTCATCTCATCTCCATCTCCATCGTTCTGCCTCCCTCCCTCCTCCATTCTATCTATCTCTATCTCACTCGCTCACACACTCTCTCGCGTCCCTCAATCGGAGCCATCATCTCTCGACGCATTGATTGATAGATGGCCGTTGACTGTTGCTGATCAATGCCTCGTGTGTCTGCTTAGCCACTCCCTCTCACATTTTCTCCCTGGATTCAACCCGCTAAACAGAAGCCGCGGTTTAGTCGACTTCCCCCCCGGTTCGATCGTCCCCCATTTTTGTTTCAACTTCGCTTCACCATTTAGGGAGTAGTGATGCCCTTCTGCGCAAGGTTTCTTTTGCCATTGTCATTACCACGTTCCTTTGGTCTCGCCTCTTAACCTCCATCGTCCTACGTGTTCTTCCGCTACGACATCGCCCGCCCCCCCGACATTCATTCCTGTTCCTCCCCTCCCCCCGCTGCGCTGTCGTCGCCCGCCTCTTTTCCTTCGAATCGTTCGCCGCAAAAAAAGACAGATATATAGAAGGGAAGGCTGTGAGGAATTGGTTGGGAATACAAGCCATGCTAAGATAATAGTTCTGCTGCATTGTCTGGTTGTCAACATGTCGGAATCTGGCCCAACCATCCACGCCGTTCGCTACGAGGAAACCCTCCCTATGGCAGCCCCTTCCACGATCAGGTCCAGCTCGTTATCTGGCCCCGCCGTCAACTCCCCTCTCTATCTAGAGAGCAGATCGATTAGCACGAGCGCTTCGTCCAACGGTTCTCGAGTTCCTTCGCCGCTATCCTATCAGCATGCGTCGCGACTGGCTCCGTCTACTCCTATGGCCCAGGAAGGTAGATCACGGTCGGAAGGTGACCACCGGGGGCTCGTGAGCCTACAATCGCTGCGCAGTATCCCTAGTATTGTTGTCAACGACCCCGGTTCCCGTCCAAGCTCTCGTCCCGGTTCTCGTCCAGGTTCGCGGTGGTCAGAGCGATGGGGCGGTCTACGGAGCAAAAGGTCCATGGAGTTTGAAAGAAAAGCAGAATCTCCACCACCAGTGCCTCAGCTAGATTCAAGATTTAATGGAATTCCTCTGAATATCCCAACGGCATCTCTCGATGGCCTTGGGGATCAGTCAATGAGGTTCTCCAAGCGTGGAAGTCTGATCAAGGACGAAAACCAGCAAGAACAGCAAAAACAACAGCCACAGCCACAGCAACCACCACAATCACCACCACAACCTCGACAAGAGCAACAAAAACAACAACCACCCCCACCATCCCCACCATCGTCACCGCCAGAGAAGAACCAACACGAAAAAGGAAACCAACCACAACAAAAACCCGAACAAGTACAAGAGGAGGAGCAAAAGGTTACAACGCCACCAACTAGCGCCTCAACGGAGCACACCGATCCAGGCGCTTGCGTCACAGCAACAAGAAGGCCAAACCCACCGACGTCGCTCCGTGTTAGAACAACCAGTATCCCAAGTAGAGCAATCTCTGCGGATGAGGATATGCTGTCGCGGCGCGTCAGGCTCATGTATGAGAAAGGAGAAGAGAACGTGACGGATACGGAAGTAGCAAAGTCTATTGCTTTGGAAAATGGCGTGTTGTGGGAAGAGCCAGTACCCACGAGTACTTATACATCTGCAATCTCCGGTCCAGGTGCGGGTGGGGCTGAAACCAGGAGCGTTTCGTCATCTGTCGTTGACAGTCAATCTATCAAAAGGGAAGCCAATGAGCTAGCAGGTGGGATTGAGTATTGGCAGAACGTTGGGGCAGGGGATGTCGATAGATATGGTTTCATCCGTCGCCCTACAACAAATTCCTCCGATGGCATGGAGCCCAATCCGATACAACGGGTTTCTACGAGTCTTCTCCTTGCATCCGAGTCACCACGGCGGAAACACTCAGTTCGACCGACATCGTCAAGTAACCGCTCCTTTGCGGGCCGATCTCCTACACGAAAGCTTTCCGAGCCCGCGGTGGCTCGTCCGTCTTCGTCGCAGAGCACCCACAGTGCAATTCTACGCCGGTCAACCTCTCGGTTCCGTCAAGCTGCCAATCATCTCCCTCACAATAGGGATCGCAAGTTCAAGGACGAGGCAGCTGATATGCTGACACTTCCAACCAATATGGTCAATGCTGGAGTAGATGGTCCAATGACACGTGCCATGAAGAAGAAAGAATGGGAACGTGAAGACAAGTGGACAAAAATGGCCCGTCCTTCGACAAGGGGCAAGATTGGGGGTGGAATGAGATTTGAGTTCGACACCCAAAGCTCCAAGCTGATTGAGCGCACGTGGAAGGGTATTCCGGATCGATGGCGGGCAACCGCCTGGTTCGCCTTTCTTGAGGCGAGTGCCAAAAAAGGATCCCGAAAGCCCTGCGGAAGAGGATCTCATCACAGCCTACAACGAATTCCAGTTCATGTCGTCGCCGGATGATGTGCAAATAGATATCGACGTTCCGCGGACCATTACCAGCCACATCATGTTTCGCAGGCGCTATCGGGGCGGTCAAAGACTCCTATTCCGCGTGCTTCATGCAATGTCCTTGTACTTCCCGGATACTGGATACGTTCAGGGTATGGCAGCGCTTGCTGCAACGCTTCTTGCGTACTACGATGAAGAGAACGCATTTATCATGCTCGTCCGGCTGTGGCAGCTGCGGGGTCTGGAAAGACTCTATCAATCAGGGTTTGCTGGTCTCATGGAGGCCCTCAGTGACTTCGAACGAGAGTGGCTAGAAAGGGGAGAGGTTGCTGCGAAGTTGGTATGTTAACGGATTCTTGTTGCGCATTCGCCTTTTCTGTGTTTACTAACTTTAACGTGTAACAGAACGAGATCGGAGTCCCGCCTACTGCTTACGGAACTCGCTGGTATCTGACTTTATTCAACTACTCGATTCCATTCCCGGCACAGCTTCGGGTGTGGGACGTGTTCATGCTTCTTGGAGATGCAGGAGATGTAGCTACGCCCGAGCCTAGTATGGATGGCGTTCCCCCAACGAGACCATTTGGTCGGGGTCTGGATGTCCTCCATGCCAGCTCCGCGGCGTTGATCGATGGCATGCGAGACATCATTCTCGACTCGGATTTTGAGAACGCAATGAAAGTCCTCACCAGCTGGGTTCCGATCAAGGACGTGGAACTATTCATGCGCGTCGCCAAAGCAGAATGGAAAGTCCATCGGCGAAAAAGGACCTAGTGTCTACACCACTGGCCAAATGTGATGTGATGGCCTACGCGATTCTTATATCTTCTTTTACCCCCGTTTTCATTACCCACCATACTTCGGTTTCTAATAGTATTTCCTCTTATTCTTTCGCAAGGAGCCGGCGGACACTGGTTCCTTGACAACACGGAAATTGACGGACGATTCACCCGGATGATCTTTGATGACCCAAAAGTCTAATTCACTAATTCATGAACGCCTTCATTTTCATTCGACTATTCTTACGGCTCTCACATCACGATCCCAACATGTCCGTCAACGTCAGCATAACCCTCGCCAAGGAGCACTTGAAAACAAAAGTCTCTAGGCATCTCGTGGATGGGGAATTGTCCATTATAGTGCCTTGCCCGGCCTCTTTTCTTAATTCTCCTATGCATCACCCTTTTCTACTGATCTCTTTCCCATCCACATCAACCTAATCTCGAGTCTTAAATCAAGACTCTTAATGAAATACACACTATGCGCGCCTCACTATATATGGTATACGGTCCCTTTACCCTAAAGACAAGGGAAGCCGCGCTACGCTTGACGTCAGAAGACTTTCCTCAGTCACTCTTTTACCCTTTTCCTAGGGGTAAACCTCGGATTTTCCTTTATCTTACTATACTGTCCCTCCCTCAGTTTATTCTCCTTTTCCGTTTTCGTTTTGCTTTTTGTTTTCTGTTGTCGTGCAATATACACGCTCTATATCCATAGCCATGGTTTGAGTTTTCTTTGTTTTGTCTCATCTCGTCTCACCCATCATATTTCTTTCTCCTATCTGTCCTCCTTTTTTTATATAAATTAATTCGCTCTCCAGACACAACCACTGACACTGACAATGATACCCATACCCCGTTGCTACTTGTTTTGCTGTTCCTTGTCAGTACCTCTGTCTGTGTTCTTATATTCCCTCTCCCCCTGTTCATTCATCAGTCAGTGTCTGTTGTAGTCTATCTATCTGCTTTCATACACATTTGCTAGAGTCATGTAATAATAAAAACAGCTAGAAGGTGGTGTCCTACTGGGAACTTCGAATTTTTTTTTTTTTTTTTTTTTTGATATCTCTATCTATTGGATTTTTAGAGCTGTAGTTCTATAGTTCTTGAGAAAAGACGATATATTGTTTCTTATGAGCCAACGATCGAGCGTACTAACTTGATCGTGTATAGTACCGTGTAATGTCCAGGAAACAATGCCCTCAGTGAACCTAGTAGCCAACACCGTCTTTTTTCAAAAAAAAAAAAAAAAAAAAAAGCTGCCGAGCACTTCACAGGCAGTCAGAGTCAGGTCTATGTTCTCTTTAGTAACGTCAATCAATGTTCATATCATCCAAGCATGCCTGCTGCTTGGGACAAAGCAGTACCGAAATGTCAAAAGGTCGATTGCCCACCACGAGCCAGTCGAGGCGAGCTGCCGCCGAAGAGTAGAGAGAAACAAAACAAGAAAAGAAAGCTTCGCTAGTAAATATAAACAAAGATCACCAAAGCCGCCCCAGACTATAATAGACAAAACAGAAAAAATAGCGAAAGCTTTTGTAATATGATGTCCTCATGAACTCGTCCAATATGAAAAAAGAAAAAAAGATTCGACTGGCGTATTCTCTTAAAGATCATACTTGTAGGGGGACTAGAATTTCGTTTTTTACACGAAACTTGGTCTCTCTCTGCTACCAGGAGAAGCTCCTTGTTGATCGCCATCATTCAAAGTTGGTGCTGCATCTGGAGGTGCTCCTGGCGTCGAGTGTCGATTGTTGCCGTTATTTGGATTATACCGGTAGATCGGTTCTGAGCTTAAAGGTGGTTGTTGTTGTTGTTGTTGTTGTTGTTGTTGTTGTTGTTGTTGTTGTTGTTGTGTTGGGGGCTCTACATCCTGAGACTCAGGCACTGATGCTCCACCCACGCGATCTTGACTTTTCTCCGGACTCGAGTCACCCGGTGTTAGCACCGAACTTGGAGGTGCGGTATGAATGGGACTCGGCACGCTGCTGTGTTCCGAATCCATGTGGTCTGGGACTCGCGATTCATACGAGCCATCGCTTTGCTGACGACGATGAATGTGTGGGCCCTTCCGGCCTCCTGCTCCAGGGGAACTCTGTCTGGTGGATTGAGAGAAAGTTGAAAGACCATCTGACGTTCGGGATGAGGGAAGAGGAGGTGGTTGGTGCGGCCCTTGTGCCTTTCGTTTTCGACCAGGGGAGTTATGATACTCTGGACGCCGATGAGAGGGAGTCTGCGAAGGAGGTGCAGTCTCCTGATGCATTTTACCTGCAGGCTGTTGCGAATTGCCTGGGGGGACCCAGTGATGAAAGAAGATAGATGGGGAGGATTGGCGTGGATGAGAGTCCTGCTTGATGGATGCTGTCTGCGGGGGAGGAGGGATGGACGACCCGGGGGCATATTGTGCATTACTGAGGTTGATTAGAGGGTGCTGCGTTTGCATATCGGCGGGATGGACTCGAGATGGAGCTGGAACTCTAGGATCTGGCGGGCCACCGGCTAATGGGGGACGAGAGAGAGAAGATTTAGTGGGAGACGATTCCACGGGTATATTCAGCGGCTGTGATGGCAAAGGGCCTCCGGGACCAGCAAAGGCCTGCTGCGAAGGCGGAGGCGCAGCGTATGGATGAGAAGACACGACGCGAGGATCCCGCCGCATGTCGGCGCCCATGCCAGAGTGCGAACGACGGTGGACCATAGACGAAGGCGGCGGTGGTGGTGGAGGCAGGGTAGAAGAAGAGATATCCAAGCCCGAGGAAGGCTGTCGCTGAGGCATTGACGCCACAGGCACACGGCCAGGTGTCTGCTGGTTGATAAACTGCTGGGCAATCTCCATGGCCGACTGAGACAGACTGCCACCGCTGATGCCAGCGAAAATCAACGGGATCATATGCGGCGGAACTCCTGCCTGTAGGGAATCCCGAAGAATACCCTGTTCAATACGACGCTGTTCCAACCGGAGAGTCTCTTGACGTGTCCTTTCCTCCTCCTGTTTCCTCCGGTCCTCCTCCGCACGAGCCTGAAGCCAATGGCGCATCGAGTCGTCGGGGCTCTGCCATTGCGGCGGAGGCGGAGGAAGCTGGCTCACGGGGGTCATGGTGGGACGACCAACATCGGGAGGGGGCAAGGTCATCGACGAGGGCGGAGGCAGTCCTCTGCGGGACGAGTCCATGGAGCGGTGATGGTTAGCGGGCTGTCGTGAGGGCGGAGCTGTGTTGGTGGGAGTGGAAGCAGTCGACGAGGGGTCAGGGACGGAGGGCGGAGAAGACCGCGGGGTTGGAATAGACTGGCGAACAATGGAGTATTCATGAGGGCCTTTGATGCCGTTCTGCGCGGGAGGTTTGAGGGTGAGGAGCATATCTCCAAGCTCTGATTTGAAGCAATTCCCGATGTAGCAGAAAATAAAATTGAAAGGTCAATCTAAATGATTGGTTAGGACATGCTGGATTATGTAAACGAGCGAGGAGAAGAAAGAGGGAAAGAGCGAAAGAGAAAGAGAAGAAGAAAGGAAGGAAGAAAGAAGGAGAGAAAAAGATACTGAAAAAGGAAAGATTATAAGGCAAGGAAAAGGAAGGAGGGCAGATGGGAGGATCGCCCAAAAAGGGAAGGTGCCGAGCGGGAAAGAGATGCTTACCAGAACGGGACAGTGTTCACGGCCGGGGCTAACTGCATTGGGCGCATGGGTGGGGTAGGCCGGCCGTAGAAGGAAAGAAGGAACGAATACTGTATGGTTCTTACGTGGCCTGAAAATAATAATAAATAGGAAAAGAAGTGATTAGACAGACAGAAGAAGGATGAAGGAAGAGAGAAAGAAGAGAAAAAGAGACGAATACGTATGCAAGTGGATCAGTTCCATTGCGTATGTTGGCGTGCGGTGATGACGACCCAGTGGAGGGCTGGATTTGGCCAGAAAGGCGGGTCGGTCCGTCTGTTCTATCTCTGTTTGATATTGCAGCATATTGCATATTATTGACGTACCGTATGGGCTGAATATTAACTAAAGCTAACAGTAAATGAGAGCATTTAGTACAGTACTTAGTAGTATCTACTCCATATCCAGTATGCCAAGTATCAATATAAAACATACTACAGTCTATGAAAGGTAAGGTAGATGCCCCACGGCTGCGCGTCGCCAAGCTTCCCGTCTATCTTACAGGTTTCATCTAGATCATCGCAATGTCCATGGCTGCTCCTCTTCAGATCTTTATCTCTTCCTTCCCCAGGAGATCCACTTGCCGTCTTCTACTCCGCATCCTATGCTCTCCCCCACGTAATGCTTTACATCAACTCATTCATCAACAATCATACACTCTATTTGCATTCATGTATATACGTGGACATGTCCATCATACATCATCCTGTAGGGTATCTTTCTCCCCTTCTATCCTTCCTCTCTCTCACCCTTCCCGATCAAACCGACTCAATACCTCCGGCGGAACCGTGGGAATGTACTTGCGTGCTCGTTCCCGGTTCGTCCCTCCCCAGCCCGCCCCATAGCTGATCAACATGTCGGTACTGGTCGGTAGCGAGAACGGCAATGTCTGCGACGGATCGACAAACACTTCATTTGCCCCATTGCGGTCGTCCATTCGTGATATCCGTCGTGGTGATACTGCTGCCGACCCCGGTGAAGCCAGGCTGCTTCGTCCCTGCGATACGTCCGACGTCCGTGGCGCATCCTCGCCTGGTGTGAGCTCATCCTTTCGAGGCGTCACCGGTCGTGCGTCCGTGGCTCCCACTGAGGACTCTCCGCCGGCTTCCGCCTGTCCTTTCTGGGCTTCGAGCTTCGCTTGTTCCCGGTATATCAGGTCTGGATCCCGTTGAAGCTCTAGCAGGAACTTCATCGCCGGCTTCGTCAGTCCCTTCTCTCCTACCTCGGGCCGATACGACTTGACCGCGTGAAGGAGCTGCGCTGGTGTCAACTGTTGCAGCTGCAGCAACGTCGTCACAAGCGACTCAAAGTCATCTCCCAGAGACGAAAAGCATTGTAACCACTGCAGAAGCTGAATGACGGGCGCCAGGTGTTTCCGTGCCGCATCCATTGTGCTCTCCCCGGTGCTCGTCGTCGATCCGTTCTCATAATGCTCCGGTTGACGGTTGTTAGTCCGCGCCCAGTCTTCCAAAGTCGACACATTCATGCGGATCTGCATCGCCTTGGTCCGCGCCAGGTATCGTTTTGTCGTCATGATCCGGTTAAATATCTCCGCCCCCAGCCAGTACAACAACTGCGATAGGATTTGCGTTATGATCACCGAGTGCACATCGTAGAGATCCAGCACAAAGAGTGTCGACGACAGTAGTGAGGTGATGTTGCGCGGCGAGATCTGTGCCCTCCGTCGGGGTGAGGGCGGACGGAATCGCTTCTCCGCCGGCTCCGGAGGCTTGGCCTTGGACTTGGAGCGGAACAGCTTCCACTCATTCTGGAAGTGAACGTCTTCCAGTCCTGGGATCGTTTCGTGGTCCAGCATCGCCCCATCCAGCACCTTGTTCATTCGCCGCTCCGCGTCTCGGATAATCAGGATGAAGATCTCATTGATCAGTTCCGCTAGATGCAGCTGAAACTCTATTGTCGATTCGACCAATCCGGCATCTTTCTTCAGGTAATGCAGTAGCAACGTTGCGTTCGACATCCAGAATGCCAATATTGTCATATCCCACTGATGCCGTTCCACCACGTCGTTAATCTTCTCTGTAGCCGACACTAATAGCTGCGCCAGCAATTCCGGACTGGCATGATAATGTGCGTACCGCGCACTGAGGAAAAGAAGGTTGGCGGGCACGGGTTTCTGGGACGGTGATCGTTGCGGTGTCATGTTGGTGATGATAATATCCAGTATCCTTTCCAGCTCGTGGTCTTGGAAGACAAACATCTGATCGTTCAGGCACTTATCCCATACAAACTCCTGCTGGTCATCCTCGAGGTCCTCGTCGAGTGACTATAGTAAATTTGAAATCAGCAAGACCCGTCCGCAGACAAAGAAACAACAAACTCACCTCGGCCTTTTCATCCAGCCCCAAACTCGACAGATCCACCTCGAGGTTGATCGCACTCTCTTCCATCATCATTCGCCGTTTCATCTCATTCTCCGCGATCTCCTCCTCAAACCGACCATGCGCAAATCCCGAGTCGTAGAAGTCGTCTTCGATTCCACTGGATCCACCAATATTATACCCATTATCATGTAGATATTCGGAGATTTCGCTTCCAGGCTGGGCAAAATCAAACGCTGTCCCCCCTGATGAAGACTTGATATCTGGCGACGCCCCGTGATCCAGTAGAATCTTGGCTATCGTTTTATGTCGATTGGTCATGGCCCACATCAAAGCACTCCACTGATTGCGATCCTGCTTGTCGACGAATGCGCCTGCACCAAGCAGTGCCGAAACGACATCTTGGTGTCCCTAATCCCATCAGTCAGTTTAGCCCCCCCAGGAATTCAAGCAAACAACATACAAAACAACTGGCGTAAATCAGCGGAACCGTCCCCTCCTCATCAGGCAGGTTCACATCCACGTATTCCTTCGCCTTGCCTCCAACAATCTTATGCACGCGATCAACATCACCATTACTCGCAGCCATGTTCAGACTCTTCTGTAGAATCTCCTTCTTCTCACTATCTTTCAGTTTTTCGTCCGTCGCGATGTTGTCCTCGTCCGCGCCTAACGAGTCGACTTCCCGGTGAGCCGCCTGCGCAGCCAGCATCTCCATCAACCGGGCATCGCTATCCTCCAACCGCGCGGTGGTGGTGGACTGGGCGTCGTCATCTGGAGCCAGGCCGCGCCCGTATTGAGCTTGTAGGGTATGTTCGTCATCGTGGGAGTGGTCGTCGAGTGCGAGACTGAAGCTTAGAGGTTTTGCGGCGACGGGGGTCGTAAGGAATTGGGATTGGCCTGCACACACACATCCACATTGTATCAGCATTAGATGTCTACAAATATACATACCCAATCACAACAAAAAAGCAAAATCAAAAGCATGCGAATACAACAAAACAATCACCCATCTCACATGACGTGGGGACCAGTGACGTGACGTGACAAACTCACCCTGCCAGGCATCATACATCTCCGTCTCCTGCGGGAAAACAGGCACCGAGCGACGGTCATCGAGCGACTTGGGTAAATCGTCCGGGAGTTTATTATTTGGCGCCTGCACATCGGAAGGATCCGATTCATCATGGCTGGTGGCCGTGGTGGTATGGTCGAATTCCCCCGAAGCCCCGCGGCGGGTATCTGAGGAATCCATCGTAGGTGATGGGTGGTGGGTGTGGAATTGGATTTAGGAAAACATTCAAGAGCGGACAGGGTTGCTCGACAGAGATACCTCCATGGATGGAGGAAGCGGGGAGGAGGGAGTAAAGAAAAAGCAAATAAACTTGGGAGGGAAAAAAAGAGAGAGAGCCTCTCAGAGGACTTGGAGTTGGAGAGAAAGCGGCGAGTGCGTCGAATTAGAACAAACAGTACGTAGATCGGGAGTGCCAGTGATGCAGCTTTGGATGACGGCACACAACTAATCACGCTTTCTGACACGGGCGGTTTCAGATAGGAGATTTAATTATTTTACTTGATGGAGAATTTATCCTCATGGCTGTCTGATCTATCGCGGAATTAACTACCATACTACGGGTTATGATGCAGAACTGCAGGTTCACTCGGCATAATCAATCAATAATCATTTCTCCTGTCTTCAATAAGGATCAACGCTATAATCAAACAGTAACAAAACAGGCTCATAAATCCAAGTCAAATGATAATGCAAAAAATTATAATAGTACAGGTTGACTGGATGGACATAAAAGGCTTCATCGTAATCAAAACTCGGACACGTCCCATTCATGTCGAGTAAATATCATCAAGAAACACCAGATGACGCATGGTTATACAGACAAATCCCAAGGGTATAGGTATCCCAAAAAGAAAACTGATGCGCTCCTAAATGCGTAAAATGCTCATCTTTTGTTCGCTGACAACACAAAAGAAAAAGAAAAACCCCAAGGAAAAACTCAAGAAAAAGAAAAAAAGAAAAGGAAACAAAAAGAGAAAAGGAAAAAGAAAACTGGGTATCAAATGCTCAATCCAGAATTTTACTTCTGGTCTGTATCTGCTCTTCGGAGAGCGATGCGATCCAAAGACACCGCTCAATGATGCCTTGGACAGGCTGGAAGTTGTATTTCGTGCTGGCATCGATCAATCGAAGGAGATTCTTCACAATTCGAGCTGCCGTGCGATATCGCTCGAAATTCACCAGCGGTTCTCCCTCAGTGTTGGAGATTTGCGCTGGCTTCTGTGCATTATAGGTCAGATCATGGACATAGAGACCAACAAAAGGTATACAGCCGTCCTGCAAATTGGCTGTCTCCATCTCAACCCGTAAGTCGTGGAAGTTGCGAACTGGCTGGATTAAAGACTCCATGTCTTTCAACACACGTCGATCTTCCTGTGGCACGAGGGACCATGTTTTCTGGAGCCTAGAGCAATCCGTCGAAGACAGAGCAATGGCGATTTGAAGCATGGTGGCATAGTTGCAGATGCGCTTAGCATGGGCAGCAGTATGGATGAACTTGGAAATCGTGCGAGCCCGTTCGTGTATGTCTTGAGTAAGGACAATTTCCGACAATACCCACTTCACCATTAGGTTAAACCGTCCCACGACCAGATCAATGCCGCGGTGATCCTCTTCGGCCAAGAATTGCACCCAATTCAACATTGATGGCGACCCACTGCTCCATCTCATGTCCACCAGATCACGCCAATCCACCTCGCTCAATGCCGCCATCTCCACCAGTGTTAGCTGCTGAGCAAGAACGTGCGACTCGCAGGAAAGTATAAACGGCACATGATCGGGGCTGGGCCCATTGACACCCTGCTGGTTTTGGCGATCCGTCTCTGATTTCGACAGCACATCACCCAAGGCCTGCTGCATGTTGATCGATCGACCATGCTCGTGCCCGACATTTCGCCTGGGGGAAGGATCAGGCGTAGGGGGCTGTGCTTGGAAGAGTACCGGATTCAAAGGGGTGGCACAAGAGGTGACAGAGCGAGGGTTCTGTATAGACATCGGAGGGGAGGGAGGATGGGCAAGGGGATGAGGCGGGATCTCGACCGCTGACTCGGCCAAACTGCTTGAGCCGATCGATTGTCTCTGGTCCATAGCCTCACGCCGGTCAATAACATCGGCCGACAATTGGGAGGACAGCCCTGAAAAACGGCCCTTTCTATCGCGAGAGGCTCTGGGGGTAGATACCGGGAGTGTAGAGCCTCGCGGGATACGTCGGAGGCTCTCAGTTTCTTTCACAATGTCAAATGACTGGCTTGAAGATCCAACGTCAGAGGTATCTCGGCTTGCGTTGTCGGTGAGATGAGTACGGGGCGCAGCGGGTACCGAAGTGATCCGGACGAACGCAGGCTTCTTCATAGATTCATCGCTCAGCCCCCGTTCAAGAAGTGGAATAGAGCTATATGAATCCTCTGAATCCGCAACGGAGTCCGAATAGGGCCGGTGAGGCAATAAACGTCCACCGATTTGCGAGTACGTCAAACTGTCACCAAGAAGGGTTTGGTGTCTCCGCGAAAGCAGACCACCGCTCGCAGGGTTACTGGGGTCGAATCCGCGTGTGCCATTCCGTCCATAGGCGGTAGGCTGCAACCTTTTTGGTACAGCAGCGCCTGGCTGGCCGTCCCACTTGCCTTCAAGCTTGAGCAAAGTTGACTCAATGCCTCCATCGCCATCATCCGGAATCTGGGCAAACTGCGCGAGTGCAGCCTCAAAGGAACGTCTCATGTTTTGCTGGGAATGGGTATGGATAAGAGAGAAACGCGGGTTGGGGGGGACAAGGCTAGTCTGGGGTCTTGAAGCCTGGTCTCCCGGCGCAGATGCTGTGCTGTCAGCCATCGAGCTGTAGTACGAGGCGTGTGACCTGAACGATCCCGAGCCATTGTACGATCTAGGCTCAACACCAGTCTGCATCTTGCGCAGATCTCCTCCAGGGCGCCTGCGGAGAATTGGCCCGACAGGCTTTGCCGAGTTGCGCTGGGAAGCATTCGAACCTGCGGTGGCCGGTGGCACTTCACTACCCATCGAAAGGCGGCTCTTCGAAACCCCACTCTGGAATGACGCATATTTTCGAAGACGAAGTGATGGTGGTGTCCCGTTTCGGGACGCCGAACCCCGCTCAACGGAGTATGATCTTGAAGCGGAGGTCCCCGTTGGACGTAGGAATTTAGATAAGCGACTCGGCACCCCAGATCCAGTATCATCGTAGTAGATCGGCAAGGAATACTCATCGTCCGCGCGAGAAGAGCTTTTAGAAGAGAAACCAAACGAAAAAGGCTTCGGGGTCGTAGGCGAATCTTCCGTATTCAAGAAGGTAGGGGCTTGTTCAAGGCCTGCACCTGGCATAGCCCCGCCTGTCATTGTAGCAAAGTCGAACCCAGTGTCATCTACAATGACAATCGATTCACTTCCCATGGTCAGTTCGCTTCTTGCTCTTGCAGTTGCTCCATCTGGAGCGAGTGTCTGACGGGGAGCGTTCTCAGGTTGCTGCAAGGTTGCTTGGAGCCGGGAAGTACTGGCCATCTGAGGCGGATCACCCTTGGTGCCGTCATAAGGAGCAAAGGCATTTCGATAGTGCTTCAAAACTTCATCGCACAAAATGTCCAGTCGAACCGGTCTCCTGGCCATGGCCGTGGTTTTTCGGTCCCGATAGAGGTCCGACCCAAAAGCAACGTTAGTAGGCATAGCTGACGTTTTCCCGCGCAGCGACTGGCCCGGGAATCCATTTCCAGTGCGCTGGGATGCGCTTGTTCCACCACTCCTGCTGTTCAGCGCTCTGCGGATAGACCCAATGATAGTTTTTACTCCAGAATGCGCAGACGCTGGCTTGGAAGTTCCGTCAGAAGTATTCCGACGATCCGATCCCGCATTGCTCGAAGATGAAGGGAGAGGGGGGGAAGGAGGTGCCATCATTGTCATATAAGACTCCGCCGGAGCGTACAGTTCACCCCGTATCAAGCTTCCCGGGTTTAGTAGTTCCTGTGAGGAAGAAATGCCCAGCTGATCCAGCTTCTGCAGGGAGAGCGGAGCTCGACCATCTCGTACAGAGTCAGAGAAGCTTCCGCTGCGCTTGTGAGCATGCGTATGAAATGGATGACGCTTGGAGAGAGCTGGCGATATTGGAGAGGACTCTTGCGAGGCAGAAGCATATTTGGCAGGAATCAGAGGAACCGGATGAGGGGCCTTGCCCTTAGGGAAAGGCATTGATAGGCGCTTGGGTGATTTTGGGGGTAAAGAACACGAAGTTGCATGGAAACTCTGATCACTCTTCATGGAAGCCGGTATGCTTTTTGCTGTTGCAGACGAGCCATTTCGATCATGGTGCACCGTATGAGGAAGACGCTCGATTTCACTGGGGCCAGCCCGGTTAGTTCCATAACCTGTGTTTGCAGCTAAGTCTGAGTGGACGACGCTCTGATAACGCCCTGTGCTGGATCGATTGTCCCCATCCATACTACCTAGAGCCTCACCAGGGAAAATGGGATTGTCCGGGTTTTGATACGCAGAATGGAAATCCGAAGATTCCCAATAAAGAGAGCATTTCCCGTGCCAGCATCTCTTCAGATCGATCAAGATCTTCAAATCACTCAATCCACCTGTTTCGCGGGCCTTCACATCGTCATACATGGTATTAATGGTCTCACAGAACTGCGAGCGCAGGTCATAGTTGATGACGAAATCATCGACAAAGTAATTCAAGATCCAATGTCTCAGGGCCGCAAAGGTGCGAATACGGATGATTCTTCCATCGTCCTGCAGGCGGTTGATGGCCCATTGAAGTCGAGCGAGTAGAAGAGCAAGGAGGGTATTTGTGGAGAGATAGCAGCGGAAAGTGAGGAAAAAGTCCGACACCAGTTCATAGTCCATGAAGGACTCGGAAGAGATCTGCGCAACAATGCGCGCGGGAGTGGCAGCGCTGATGTCCTTTGTGCCGGGGATATACCGAACGACCGAACCACCATCCATGTCTGACACCAGCTCCTCAAAAACCGATGGCTCAATCGGTTCCTTCAACTCATACACAACTGGATTCTCAGGGGTACCGGGTGTTCCTCCAATCTCTATAGCAATAGGCCCTGAAAACATGGAGGCAGCAAACGAGGGTCTATCAGGCTGTGATGGATCGAGGTAGACATTGGGAAGAGGACTGTTTTCTCGTAGGAACCTCGATGCCCGGAAATTGTCAGAGATGGAGGTCCTGGTATAGACAGAGCTGTGTAGAGCGGCGCTTCCTTCGTTGTTGAACTGCGGCGTCCCCAGTCGGTAAGAGGGGATATGAGTCTCCAGTGTCGGCGGGCGATGCAGACCATCCGCCGACTTGGGTCGATCCTCCGATCGATCAATGACGATACGGAACTCGCCGGGGCTTCTTGCGGCGCACGCCGGCTGGTGTTCGGAAAGGGTGGAAAACGAATGTGCTCTTTGACGGTGATTCGGGGGTACTCCGAGGGTAACGAGTCCGCGAGGACAGAGTTGTCTTCACCGGCATCTTCCTCAGGGACGTGTCCTGGACGTAGCTCGGAGAGCTGCGAGTTTGACCAACGTGCCGGATCATTTCCACCATGCGCGTGTGTGTGCGGGTGCAGATGGTCCTCTGCAGGTTTGTTTGCGGAAGGCGAGGCCAAGGTCGGAGAAGGGCGGGTTTCTTTTCGAGACAGATTTCGAATGGGCCTAATCAAATACCAGATATGTTAGCTGGGGGTCTGACCTGATATTTTTGTGTAAAGTTCCTCTTAAGACCAATCCTGGGTAGCTGCAGTGCACAACCAATCAAACCAATCATACCTCAAGAAGATCTTCCCATTCTGCCCGACATTTCCCACGGTAAAATGATTTGCGTCTCGTACACCTGCAAGCGTGTCACGCAGTGCTCGCCGGGTGTTTGATCGTGTCAGCGAGCGTCTCCGAAGCAGCTCGTGACTATCCTTGGCCCGCAGTAACGAGGTAACTGCTCTCTCCCTTGCCGCCCGCGTTTCCATATTCCTTCTTGCAATATTTCCTCCCTGAGCCACCGTGTGAGCGCGTCGTAAATTCGTCGATGTCGCATGTTGCGTTTCCGAGTCGCTGGGCGAGGAACCATGTTCGATGGCGGTGGATAGGATCGCATCCGACTTGATCGGGATCACATCGTCCAATGTCGATGACGCAGCCTCCATAATGGAAGACTCCTGCAACATCATGATAAAAAGGAAAATAAAAATAAAAAGGGAAAATAATATAAGGGTATTCAAAAACAAAATGCTTCCAAGTTCAGTACTGTCGCTTTGTCACAGCAAAAAAGAGATAATAGCCACACCACAAGAACAAGAACAAAAAGAGAGATACCAAGGGGGGTAACCCTTGTGAAAGGCAATGACAGCCTTTTCTTTTTATGAATCCCCCACGGAATTCCGTCGACTAGAAAGCAGAAAAACGCAGGGACAGCCCAAGCTGGGATTGGAATTCGTGGTTGCGACACGACATGACCAGCCTCGACGAGAATAGTATGTCTGGAAGAAGCAACGGGGATGAACTAGCACGAGGCAGCCATATAGGAAGAGTCGAAATAAATATAAAAAGAAAAGGAAAAGAAAAGAAGAAAAAAGGATCCGCAACTAGCTGGGATTGGGCGTAAATAAAGGGAGAGAGGAGAGATAATAATAAAATAATAATAAGACGAAGCCTCGGAGCGCGGTGGAGAGAAGCAAAAAGAGGGAGGAATCGCAGAGAGTGAGACGCGCAGCAACGGGGCATGGGACGGTTCCAGCAGAGCGGAACCTGCAGTTCAGTCTAGATGGCCTGCCCAAGGGCGAATGGGAGCAGTAGGAAAGAATGGGATTCAAGATCCAGGCATTAATTACGGAGTATTTTCAGGATTGGATATGCACGACTTTTGTTACAGGTCGAATCGACGAGTGCCGAAAAAAGAACACGACTCGTGTTGGGCCAGTAGGGAGAGCTACAGTAGCGATGCTAGTCGTTCGGTCGTCGTACAAGATGGGCTGAGATGGGTCGATTCTGGCAAATCTGGCGACGAAAGCTGAACAGGGGAGAATTAATTGTGGGCACAGGTTGAATTTTTTTCAGACGGCCATCGAATATGATCGGCCCATCTTGAGCAGGTTATTATTAGCTGAAGCACCAAAAAAGAGCAGCAAAGACTAAGAGAGGGAGAGGCGAAAAATGATCCATCATCGTCCATCCCAAGTGGACCGGCGATGAACCTCTGGTGGATGCCGGCTTCTTATTGGGTTGCGCAGGAAGCCGTTATGTGCCAGTCTAGGAGGTTGGTTTCAGGGTTTCAGGAGCATCCGGCAAGGCGTGCGGAAGTGACGCTCATTCAGGAGGCCTACGAGTCCCGAGGGCATGGCTAGTCTGGAGAACCTTGCTCTCCTGCATACTATGTATCCTATAATCCTACTCACGGAAATACTACCCCTATCTTGCTCTATCATTCAGGCCATCGGGCTCATAAGGCTTAAACGCCACTATCATCAGATTCATCTCCACTTTCTATCCTAAAGATGCCGTTGGATCAGCTGACTTCAGCGGGGCTCCGGCGATCTAACTCGTTAGAGAGTTTGTAGATTTTCTCCAACGGAGTCAATCATCAGATCCATATTTCAAGGCCACCTATCCCCCTACCAGAGTTTGCAAACAGGTTCCTTCGCAGGGCAGTTGAATGCCTCTTTAAATTCCCGGGAATTCGCCATAGTGTTCTGTCGTCATGTTAGCTGCAGGTACATTCCACGATCGATCAAGGGGCTCCTTACAATAATGCGGGCGGATTTGGGCGCATGGGGATCGGTATAGATCGCCCTTTCGGCCGCCTCGTCCGTCGTCTTGCCGCACCACCAGTTGGCATACGACACAAAGAAGAGTTGCTCTTTACTGAATGCAGACAGTCCCGGTAGCGTCGGATCCGGTGATGCTTCATCGCGCTTCTTCCAGGCGTGGAATGCTGCCGCGAGCCCTCCAGCGTCTGCGATATTCTCCCCCAACGTGAGACGTCCGTTGACGTGCAGTGTCTTGCCGTCTCGTCCGGGGACGGTGAAGTCGGAGTATTGGTCGACGAAACATTGAGCCCGCTCTTCAAAGGCATCGATCGTCTTGTCGTCCCACCAGTTAGTGTAGTTGCCAATCTCATCATAATGTCTACCGGTCGAATCAAAAGCTAGATTGGGGGTGTGAGCAAAGAACTGCTTTTTCGGGTGATCCACTTACCATGTGAAAGCTCATGTCCACTAACAGCACCGAAAGCACCATAAGCCAGGTACAGTGGAGAAGAGGAACCCCAGAAAACAGGCGGTTGCATGATCCCAGCCGGGAAGACGATCTCATTGCCAGCGGGGTTATAGTAGGCGTTGACGGTGGGAGCGGTCATATCCCATTCATCACGATCAGTCGGCTTGCCTAACTTCGCCCATCTTCTGCGAATTTCGAATTTTGTAGCTGCCAATTCGTTCTCAAAGTACGTCTTGTTAGATACTTCCAGGTCTTTGTAATATTCCTTTACATCCGTCGGATCCGTGATGTTGGGGCTTTTGGTGGGAAATCCAATCTTCTGGATGATGTTTCCAACTTTCTGAATGCCCAACTTTCTCACTTCAGGGGACATCCAGCTCGTCTGGTGAAGAACAAACACGAAGCGCTCCTTGATGTCGGACACAATTTGGTCCCCGAGCTTCTTTGAGCTCTCTGAGAAGGCATCCAAGACAAAAAACCGACTCAAACTCCATCCGAGTCCTTCATCCAGGGAATTGATGCATTTTCGCCATCGCTCTTCGGTGGCCTGGGGGTCTTTTCCTGCGAGTTTGTTGTTAAACTCCCGCAGAGGTTGGACTTTTGAGTCTTCAATGCCATCCGCAAGTTCCTGGATGGTCTTCCACTTGAAGAATAATTGAAGAGTTTCTCTAGAAGTTTCGCCCAGAAGATCCGACAAAGACTTCATATATGATGGTGAGGAAACAATTATACGATCACTTTTATAGTCAGACGGCGCCAGCGCCGAGATTATCTCGGAAAGGGAGATTTCCGGAAGCAACGACTTGGTCTCGTCGATGGTAAATGGGTTATAGGTTTGGGTGATATCCTCCAGGGTTTGTGTATCCGGAGTCACGTTGGCGAGTTTTGCTTCAAAGGTCACGACATCACGGGCCAGCTTTTTCTTGCTGTCGGTGAAACTTTTGAGGACCTTTTCGACCACTTTCGTATAATCGGCAACAGTTTGAGTATTGTTATAATACTCCCTAGATGGGAGTCCTATTTCATTTGGTGGAGAAACGAAGATAACAACAGTATCCGGGTTGCGATCATCAGGCTTCCAGAGTTAGAATAGCATTGATAGTGACAAGTAGGGAATCTTACAGAAACACCAAGTGAAGTCAGTCCATCAATACCAGACTCGAGCAAATAGAGCTGGAGCTCGGTCAGACCGTCCTTGGAATCTGTGCTTGAAGCAGAGCTGGCAGAGTATATCTTTTCAATATCGGCCAGAATATCATCAAGCGGCTTGCTTCCTCGCTTTTTGATCGCAGGCTCGTCAAGGCAAGCATCATAGGCAGCCTTTAACTTTTCAAAGTTCTCCGAGTCCGCGGACTCGGGAGCTTCAGAGGACTCCAAAATGTGACGCAGTCGGGTCTCGGCGTTCTCTGACATATAGGTTCCAGCAAAGATGGATCCCTGGTCGGGACGCATATCATGGCGTTCTCTCCAGCCTCCACAGACATATTGATCAAAGTCGGTACAAGGATCGATGTTTTTGTGGTTTGCGTCGAGACTATATAGAATTTCTGATGCAGCATGTACACATTCAGGTGACTCGCAGACCGAAGGTGTCACGGGATGCGGGGGGACGGTTTCAGATGGATTGTCTGATGTAGGGTCTGTTAGGAAGAATTGCTATAAATTGTGCAGAGAAACATACCCGGCAATATTCTCCAGAAGTAATAGGCGGCAGAAGTGAACGACAAGATGGCAAACACCGTATACCGAATCAGAGAGGGCCAAGCTCCCTGGTACCTTTGACGGATGGCTTTCCAACGACAGCGGCCATTGCCACAAGGCTTATCGATCGAGAGAGGCAGGCGCTTCTCGTAATCGAAAGACGACGTATTCTTTAGAAGAGAATCGCCCTCGAACTCATCCTGGCTGTTAGAAGCATCAGCATCATACCGCAACAAAGTGACCAATGGATGAGCTGACCTAAGCGATGAGCTAGGCATCTTCACAATTGACCCAACACACAGTTGAGAAAATAATAGAAGGAAGAAAGTATATGGTGATGATATAAAAGCAGAGTCAGGGTACCTTTCCAGCACACCGATCCCCTGATGAAGGAAAGAAGGTGAGTGGTTTGTCGTTGAGGAAACAGGTGATGGCGTCACATGCTCATCCAGGATGAGTCAGCCAGTTCTCATGTGCATGATCTGTTCAATTTTCATTACTACAGAATACTCCGTATGGGATGATTAGAATCTAACAGTTGTTTGTATCTTTTGATGCTATCATTGTATCTAAAGTATTAGAAGACTTGCTGCAGGTAAGATAGCAGACCATGTCGCGTTGGGTATACATAGACACCTTACGTTGAGTATCCTAGGTAATTGAATCAAAGTAGTCTAGGTATTTCAGTATTAAATAACAGTTGCTACTATCTTACCAGATATTATGTATGCTCCATATTACTCGACCTACAAAGCGCTGCTAAACTGACGATGATTCTTTGTTCTGTGAGACAAAGACATGGTGATGCCCCACAGCCGTTAAACTTTATGTCGATTTGGCTCATCCAGTGGTTCTGCTTGGCAGTGCGACAGCAGACAACATAGCAATGGGCAATGATATGATATGGCTGTTGCACAGTTATCGAGGGTTGCAGTGGCTGTACAAGCGTCAAGGATTAGTATATATGTTCTTTTATTCAAGGAAAATCTGACCTTCTGCTACTGTCTCGATATATATAGATGCGAGCATTGTCAGAACATGATTAATATTACAAGCAGCAATCCATTTACGCGTTTAATGCATGCAGAGCTGATGCATCAGGTATAAAGACATCTGTGTTATCTTTCATACTTTAAGCTACCTAGCAATCACAGATGAAGGGATTTTTTTCTGAAACCAAGCCTTGAGAAAGATGGTCCATCAAAGCTTTCATCATGAGTAGTTCATTGTTAGTGACAATCTCATTTTAATCTTGAGCTGTCTAAGACTGTTGAAGTTAATGAGATGAGAAAATTGTTACGGCCATATCAACCAGGAAGCACTTTAGCGAAACACCGTTGCGTTACCAGCAAAAGATCACCTAGTATTCTAGGATATCGCTCTCTATATCTGGAATGGTTCGTCATAAACACTTATTCGATAAAGACCACTCTTCTCCATGGATATATTGAGTCCATTTTAATTTCAAATTTGACATGGAATGAACAGACTGATTATGGTCTAGGTCTTGGGCTTGGTGATACGTAGCCGATAACCACCACAACTGGTTGCATCAGCTATGCTAGCATAAATATATGCTTGCTGCAAAGGTGCTTTGGTGTCGTCCAGTTTTATTATATTTCAGTATATTCACAAGACTTGACAAACGTATTGGATGAACAAAAGGCTTTATTCGGTGAAATGCAAACCGCCCTGAACCGCCCTTATAGAGTTGGGCAGCTATGTAAGCAGCCCAATATCACCCGTATTGAAATAGTCCACGAGGCTATGAGCAGACTGGCAGCTGTCAAACTTTATGTCAATTGGCTCGACAATAGTCCGACAAGATAGGAGATATTTAACACTAAGGTATTCTGTAGGTACTCGTAGAAAACACCATGTCCAGAACAGAAAATTCAGGAGAAATTCCCGCGGAATTCGACGACAATCGACATACATAAAGTCGTAGATACTCAGGGGCAACTATATGGTTTATGATATACACCAGGATTAGGTATGGAACACAGCAGATAAAGTGGACGACAGTTTGAGGTTAAGGAGGTAGTCAGTGACTACCGCATCTGCTACGACGACAGAGGAGATGCAAATGTCGATCGGCGACATTTCAACCCAGGTTATTCGACGGTTCCACGGTCCGGGTGGAGGTGAGCCGTTGAGTTTCAGTTCAACACTTTAGTTACTCGTCTTGTTGACTTGATCATTTCCGGCCGTCCGTAGTCCGTACTTTTTTTGGCTCAATCTTCAGTATTCATGTTTATCTTACAGTGTAGTAATGGCCAGATGGCTTAATCTGCCATATGCCGAAAGGGTGAAGAAATGCCGATAATAATAATGATCGGCCCATCCAAAGAGGGAAAAATCCACCAGAGTGGTGTATCATAATATAGCCAGCATAGGTGAAGCCAATCAAGAGGGATGGAGAGAGGAAATGGGACCCGGAGTGGTGACCATGCCACGCGAGTTTTTGGTGGAATCCAGGAAGGGCCGTTATGTGGATTTGTGTATGTGGGTTAAAGTACCAAAGGAGAGGTACTTCTGACTTATAGCCTTATTAGGCGAGAGACAGTTATATTAGGTGGAGGAAAACATTCAGTGGAGAAGAGCTTATTAGTAACACAAACAGAAAGAATATCATCAGATTCATCAGTACTTTGGCATCCCACTGTCGGTTGTCCAGATCAGCTGGCATCCCACGAACCATGGATCGCGCAAGTCAAGACTATTGATCTGGCTGATCAGTGTGTCGGGTACATTGGCTGCCAGAAATAAAATAAAAAGGGAGATGAACCATTTACTATGGACGATGTAGGAATGATTCCCGAGTCAAGTCCGAATGGATGGGATTCGGAGAATAACTCAATTCAGTATGATTGGCGCTTCGGTGTTGCTCCTGTTCTGTACTCCAGAGCACAGAGTACACACGGACTACGGAGTAATATTATAGTAATATTATTGATTACTCCGTATTTATTGTTCTTAGTATTGAATCATATGTACTCTGTATTCTATTTATGATAGACTTTCGTATTCTGTAGGGCATTATGGCGACAATGGATAGACTCTCTGATAAGATGCAAAAAGACTATTCAGAATCTAAAAGCTGACAGCCCCTGCTTTAGTCCCAAGACGGCGTCCAAAGATGAAACCGGAATGCCTGAACCCGACCGCCCCACTACAGGGTAAAATACCCCTGATGATGGATCTATGTGCAGTCTATGATGTATCATTCAAGTGTCTGCAGGAAATAATATGAGTTATCTGATAGACGAGATGATGCAGACACAAATATCATTCTCAGACTGGCAAATCGACCGAGAGTCCCGTGACATGTGGTTCGGGCTAGCGTCCGGAGTGGACCAGTCAGGATGCCCAGACCCCTGTCTGGCAGAAGTTTAGCCCATAATGTCATTATGATTACTTGACCTCGGTTATACACAAGTATATGAATAATAACTACTCCGTAGTAGAGTATGTACTATGTACTAGGTAGTAGAGGAGAAAAAGAAATTATCATCGCAAAAAAAAGAAATTCAGATCAGTAGTAGATGTACCTACAGACAACTAGTCGGGCTACTATCAACGAACTCTATGCGGGATTCGCGCCATTCGGGTTCCCCGACAAGTCAGGCTTAAGCAAATGCCCGTCGATCGCTGCATGCCAATGCATCCTCGTGGCGTTCGGTTGCGTCGCTCAGAAGGGGGAATAACCAGAGAAGAAATGGAATCTCTCTTCCGACACATGGCCATGTTCGTGGGAAAAAGGGGGGGAGAAACGCTAGAACTCGTGTCTATCCAGAGTGCCTATACCTAGATGCTGGAGCCACCTGGTGTTCAAGTCAAGAAGCGGCAAAGCATAGACTGCCGTGATTCCACTTGTCAGTTGTAAAAGAAGAAGACAAAGAAAATAATAAGAATAATAATAATCATCCTCAGAATTCCTAGGAGTGGGATTGAGGATCGTCGGTGGATGATTCCTGGAACAGCCCAAAGTCGTCTTCCTCAACTGCCGCCGCTTTCCTTTTCGCATCTTCATCTCTTCCCCCCTCTGATTCAGGTAGGAAAACGGGGTCTAAACACCTGTCGAACCAACTAATTAATTAATATTATCCCATTCTCTTGAGCAAATAATAATACTAATATTATTATTCAATACTCTCCCCCCGATCGGACTGGATATACCTAACTCAGGTCAACCCACGCCTTAATCGCGCGGCACTACGATCCATCCGGCCTCCTCCCCGCCTCTGTCTGTCCATCGGTTCCGTTCGATCGTTCGTCTCTGTTGTGGGACGGCAGAGATGTACTACTACCACCTCCCATTTCTCTATTCCTCTGACTGATGCGATCGAGATTCCTTCTTTCTTCCTTCTGTCCATTTCTCTCTCCCCTCTTCTCTTCCTCTCTCAACCTGTCGCTGGATTGTTAGGCCCTGTTCCTCCTTCGAACCCGACCGCTTTGACAGTACTGGGTCAATTAATACTATCTCTCTACCTTACCTTCCCCTCGGTTTTACTCGTCCTCGAATTCGACAAAAATAAAAAACGTCGTCGGTGCTGGTTCAGGAAACTTTGCGCGCCTTTCATCCCCCTCGTTCTCTTGTAGACACCGCTCGGGTTCTGCAATCGGCCTTTACCTCCACGCTCTGTTCGATCGTACCTCGTTCCACACCTTGCTGCGACTTGACGTCCTACACGATATTTACGGGGTTTTGCAGAGTCAGCTGTGCTGTCTCGTGGGAATTATCTCTTTTGGGTTCGTCGGGAAATTCAATTGTGGAAATTCCCGAGAAATATTGCAGGATACCAAAGATTAGAAAAGGATTGGGCCCTCACAAGTCTCATCCATCCGTCGGGTGTTGCTCCTGTTTCACCCTGTAGATACATCGTTCGGGGTAATCGCAGGTTCGCTCGACCTCGTTACTTACACCTCCCCGCGGTTAGAAGTGCGGATCGTCTGAAAATTTCGTGACCTGTCGATTTTTAGGTGGGTGTTTTCCTCCCTTTCCCTTTGTTTGATGATTTCGTTGGAAATTATAATGCATGTGCATGGCCCATCTTTGAGCTAGTCGGGGTTGCATTGCATGTGTCTTGAGGATGGCCTTTTGAATGGTCGCTCGTACATATCCCTGATTCAGCCTCGGGAGATGGCGGCCATGGTGCCGATGTTCACTTAAATGCGACCTGTATTTCCACCGATCTCGACTAACTATCTTCTTTTAGATCTATTCTCTCTTTCTTTTTTTTTATCAAATACACCATGGGTTGCATGAGCTCAAAACCGGTTGACCCGGCAGAGAAGGATGCGGTGCAGCGCAGCGCCAGGATAGAAAAGATTCTGAAGACCGACAAGAAGACCATGGACAGAACAATCAAGATTCTCCTACTTGGTACGTAGCCTATCGTTTTACTGCCGCCCACAAGGCCAATTCTAATTCTACCAGGTGCCGGAGAATCTGGAAAGTCTACCATCATTAAACAAATGCGAATCATCCATGCCGGTGGTTTCCCGGAAGATGAACGCCGCCAGACTCGCGCAGTCATCTATTCCAACATCGTCATTGCATTCAAGGTCTTGTTGGATATTATGCGCGCAGAGAATATCGGTTTTGAGAATGAGTCGACAAAGGTGAATTGAACTTGGAGTCGTTTTTTTTTTTTTTTTTTTCGGATCTGGCTAACCGTTTTCTTTATATAGCCACTGGCCGAGCTGTTAGACAAATCGGACCCCGATCTTTCTTCGGATGAGGCGTTCACGGACCTCAAGGTCCGTGATGCTATGAGAGAGATGTGGGACGATTCGGGTGTACAAAAAGCTGTTGCCCGAGGACATGAATTTGCTCTAAACGATAATTTGCATTAGTGAGTTTTGATGGCGATTGCATTGTAATATGTGCTGACCACTTTAGCTTTTTCCATTCACTCGATCGGATATTTGCGACAGGGTGGCTTCCTGACAATCAGGATATGCTTCAGGCTCGTCTGCGGACAACAGGTATTACGGAAACCCTGTTTGAGCTTGGACAGATGAACTTCCGAATGATGGATGTTGGTGGACAACGGTCAGAGCGAAAGAAGTGGATTCACTGCTTTGAGGGTGTCCAATGTCTTCTTTTCATGGTGGCACTATCTGGTTACGACCAGTGTTTGGTTGAGGATCAAAACGCCGTAAGTACATGGACTCAGCTCCCCTTTAAGTGCAACTCTAACCTTGAAATAGAACCAAATGCACGAAGCAATGATGCTATTCGAGTCCCTGGTCAACGGCGAGTGGTTCAAACGCAAGCCGATCATTCTGTTCCTGAACAAGATCGATCTTTTCAAGGGGAAACTTGCCGTTTCGCCTGTCTCCAAACACTTCCCAGATTACAGCGGTTCCGATACAGACTTTGATGCTGCTGCAAGATATTTCGCCGACCGATTCCGTGGCATCAACCGAATACCAGATCGCGAAATCTATATCCACTATACCAATGCCACAGACACCACCTTGCTCAGGGCGACCATGGACTCGGTCCAAGACATGATCATCCAGAAGAACCTGCATACATTAATACTATAAGGCAGAGCTATACCTGGAGATACCACTTACCGCTAGCATGAGATGCAGGATTTTTCTTTTCTTCCAGCCTACCATTTCGCATTGCATGACCAAGCGTTCCTTCTTTTCTTTATTGCATTCTTCTTTGCTAACCTTCTACCTTCTACCCTTTATATATCTTTGTCTGTTTTATGAAGCGTCTTGATAAAGTCAATATCTGACTCTCGGCTACGTTGTCACTATATTGTATAAAAGCTTATGCTGAGTGCTATTGTCTTTGCAATGCAGTGATACCACATTTTTTGTCTCTGCATGTTTTTCTCTTATACTAACGATCTCATACTCCTTTTCGTTTTGCTTTTCCTTTCTGTTTCATTTTCACTTTTCTCACTGTCTTTTCCTCTTTTCTTTTCTCGGACGCATTAGTGTTGACTTGAAGCGTTTTCTATGTATTGGTGGACCGATTCTAAGATGTTGCAATAATTCTTTCGGTTTATGCATATATACCAGTCATACCATAATGCCATTGTACATATACGAATCCATCCACCTTAATTTTTAGTTAATATTTATCACGCGTGAATTTTTAATTACGAATGGTGTCATAAGTCATACGACACAGCCATGTGCGTGGAAACCTCAGGTGTCTGCTTACTTAACCGGACCGCATGATCAGTGACGCCGATTCCGGTTCGACTTCGATTTCGCCTCCGACGACTCCAACCGACCGACTTCAATCCCCAACACCTTCGTTCTCTCAGAGTCGGGGTTCTACGTCGTCGGAATGTTATCATCTTCTCTACGCCGGGCGGCGTGGGCACCCATCGTGCCCATCTCCGGCGTATCTCGCCAGCCTACGCAGGGCTTTGCCGCCGCTGCTGCTGCTTCCTCTTCCTCGAGCGGTCTTCTCGGCGCGACGAATCAGAATGTCCGCCAACGCCGGTACTCGTCTTCCTCATCGAAGCCTAGCGACGGTTCCAGGATAGATGCTTCTTCCCAGACTCCTGCTAAAGGTGTCAACTCTGGGGAGAAGCGTGAGGGCAAGGCCTCGAGACGGAGGGGAAAGGATGGCAATGCTCGGCAAAAGTCGAGCCAGCAGTCGGCTTTTTCCAACCTTCCCAGTGTTCCCTCAACTCAGCACCGACAGCCGCATGGTAAGTCTACCTATATAAGATGAAAGGAGAGAGAGGAAAAAGATTTTTTCACTACTCTTAATGTTGGTCTGTTATTGCGACTAACTTTTTCTTTGTTGCAGATGTCCATGTAGCTTCGTTCTTCTCCATTCACCGTCCTATCTCCGTCTCTACCACTGTCCCCCCGACCTCGAGCGCAGAAACATTTGACTCCATCTTTTCGAAGAGGTCGACAAAGAATGAAGCGGATGATGTGATCTTCACGCTTTCCTCCGCAGTCGACACCATGGAGGGCTCGGCCCAGAACATGGAACAGGATGAGTCGAATATCCTTACCCGAGGCTCCAATTTCGAGATGGACGGTGCCCACCTCGACGGAATCAATCTGGGCGACCTCAAGATCTCCGTTGACGAGCTCACAAAGCGTCTTCGCCCATTCCACCCCCCTCCGCCCCCGGTCCCCTTTGACGAGGCTAAGGACGCCCACCAGGCCATCGAGCCCGAGGGCACCAGCTACTCGACCGTCCTGACCATCCACGAATCCACCCACGCCGATGGCCGCAAGACATACGAGGCCCACACCACCCCCTTCGTCCGCAGTCAGGACATGGACGCCCCCGGCGCCATGGAGAACGAGGCCATCGAGGAGCTCCCCACCAACTCGGGCACCACCTACATCGAGCGTCTCCGCAACAACGGCACCATGCACGCCATCAGCACCAAGAGACGGCGCAAGTCGAAGATGAAGAAGCACAAGTTCAAGAAGCTCTTGCGGAAGACAAGAACCCTGAGACGGAAGCTGGATAAGGCTTAATCAAATCGTGTTGCCACTACAGTTACATCTTTAGATATCCGCATCACCGTTTCTTTTTTTGACACCCTCTTAACTTACCTATTTACCCTGTTTTATTTTATTTTTTCATAACATACTCTGATATTAGAAGCCGTTGGCCTGGGGGTTTTGATGTTATCTGGCTTTGTAGCTTCTATATTCAATTGCATATCCCTGCACAGTGAATGCTGAATAGATTTTTTTAATCTCCTTTTTGCCATTTTAATTACTTCGTAGGGCAGGCACTAACTACTGTTCTACACAAGAAAGAGAAGGTTCATGACTTCGAATCGTTTGCGATATCATATCAAATGCAAGACCGAAATAACCCAAAAAACAAGGTAGGAGACAGGCAAAGCGCGCGCATATAGAAGACAAAAAAACAGACATTTCAGCATTGCAATGTAAATCGATCCAATCCAGGATCAGCGACTCCCATAAAGTACAAGTTCCACGCGGACCTTGGGCCATGCAATGTATCTACCACATCCATCCACCAACCCGTGCTAGTCTACAGCTCCGTTTCCCAACAAACACAGCCGCGTTATCACTCTTGGTCCATTTATAAGAAAGAAAGTAAAGATATGTCAAAGCTCCTCCGTTCCAAACTCCGCGTCTTAGCTATCGGAGATGACAGACGAGGTCACCATCCCGGATGAAATCGAAAGATCAAGGACTATACCAAAGAAAATATTCCTGATCAACCGGGCTTCAATCCATGGTTCTCATTGAATGAATTGATACGCAGTATCGCTTGACGGTTGTTCAGATGGCGAGTGGCTCGTCTAGCATTGGACATCAATGCTCGAGCGAGAGTTCATCAGAAGAGCAACAATCAAACCGTACAGACCTGAAAGAAGTATTCGATTAGAAATGTTCGGAAGGGTCAAGAAGGTCAAGAAGGTCAAGAAGGTCAAGAAGGTCAAGAAGGTCAAGAAGGTCAAGAAGGATGTGTTGACTTACCCAAAACTTCAGCGAAAATGAGAATCAAAATCATTCCAACGTAAAGTCTGGGCTGTTGAGCTGTTCCACGGACACCTGCGTCTCCAACAATACCAATGGCAAATCTGCGAATCAAAGAATTAGTTTCAAAGACCATAGCGGAGAACCTGTGGTTCAACATACCCAGCTGCCAAACCAGCGAGACCGACAGCAAGACCTGCACCCAACTGAATGAATCCTGTATACAAGGGAACCTTCTGGTTCAAGTCGTTTGCAATCAAGACCGAAACGACCAAACCGTAGATACCGATGATACCCGCCATGACAATGGGGACAATGTCTGTAACATCAAGTCAGAAAACCGTTATGAAAGAGCGCATATGCGGAGTGCATATTTGCAGATGATATTGGCTTCCAACGTACTCTTAACGATCAGGTCGGGTCTCAGGACGGCCATTCCGCAGACACCGACACCAGCCTTGGCGGTGCCATAGGCGGCTCCGAAGCAGGTGAAGACAATAGCGGAAGTGCAACCCAGGGCACCGAAGAAGGGCTACATCGCAAAACGTCAGTTAGAATATGGTCCATTTGGAGAAGATATCGCTCGACGGGCTGAACCGGGCGGGGGCGCAGTCGATGATCGTAGGAGAGCTTCGGAAATCCAGGCAATTAAGGCATGTCCAGACTTACCGCATAGACGGGGCTATCAAAGAGGGAAAATTAGCTCAAGGTATGGCAGATAGCTCAAGAGAGCCTTTTTGATGGGTAAAATCATGATGAATGGCAGGTCAAGGTAGTCGGAAAAGGAGCGGTCCGAGGAGTACGTACCAAAGTTCGGTGGCCATTTTGATAGATTTAATGGACTCGAAGGGAGTCGATAATAACGGATAAAGCTATAAAGAGGGGAGCAGAGCTTGTCCAGATAGCAAATGCCGCGTAGACGACTGTTCCTTTGATGCGAAGGCTGCTGGGGGTGCGAAGCGGAGATGGAGAGGTTGGAGGCGAACACTCAACACGCTGGTTGCTTCGGGGAGGCTCAACCACCACAAGTGCTGACACGTGATACGTCTTGGCGCTGTGCCGCCCATGAAGCTGACGTTGTTTACGCTGAGATTAAAGGAGATAAATATGCATCATACAGGTGTTGTATTAACACTGGTTCTAATTATACAGTATAGTAGCCTTCACAGGTTCAGATCACGCAACTATTAGGTCCACTCTCGATCCAGGCACATCAAGTTTAGTGCCAGATTCTAGTGTCTCTCCCTCTGCCTCGATAACGGGCTGCAAGTATGTGATTGCTTTTTCCGATAATGCCCCAAAGTAGTTAGGGAGCGCAGCCAAATCTTTCGGGGCCATATTATCGACAGACTCCTCGAGTATCTCAGGGTCAGATAAGACACCAAAATGGCACGAGATGGCTCCTTCTTGCGGCTTTGGTAACGTATCATTTTGGTCCAATTTTGGCTCTACCGAGACAAAGAACTGAATGTAGTCATCCTCTCTGGCAACCTGGGAGAGAAGGGATAGATCATCGATGATCAATCCTTTGTCCAACGGAGGCAAGCCCGGCAGTGTGTCTGCATTGGGATCAAACAAATTATCTAGAACCAAAAGATTCCTTTGGTCGGCCGTGGTCAAGAACCTGATTTCTGGGTCCAGAGAAAGTAGACCTTGCTTCTTTCCCCATCCACCTCCACCGCTCATCACGCGGTGAAGTTTTCCACCAGCCCGAATGGACTTGTTCAGGCGATCTTGCGCAGAATCGGTTTCATTCAGAGCATCAGCATCAGGCCGCTCAACCAGTGCCCAGACAGACACCCTTCGGTCTTCGATGTTGTGCTCAGCTATGTAGCGAGGGAGCTCCTTCTCCAGTTCAGATGAAGCCGGCATCGGGGCCTTTGAATTTCCATCAGTAGATTTCGATACCTGACGCAAAATATTGCCCATACTAGATACAACCCTTCTTCGCTGACTGACGGGGTGTAGGGGAAGCTCGAATGTGTCCTGCACGAAGTTGGTGGGTATATTCAGGACACAGTTTGTAAGATCAATGGACTTGTCTAGGCTCAGTTTGTTTGAAGCAGAGTCAAGAGTCCAGCGCATTCCAAAAAGGGTATTCTCATTGCCGTTGATGAATATGGTGTTGGCAAGGCGTAGTCCAACTTCATAAATTGGCCTCTGAGCTGCATTCCCAGAGCTGTTTGATGCCCCGGCTTGGACTGAAAATATGAGAGCGGACTCCTCAGATCCTGTGCTCCTGATACGACGAGGCGGGGCGGCCTTCCCTTGAATATTCTCTTCTTTCACGAACATGAGGGACAGACCCTCTGATTCAGGTAGTCCATTCCCAGGTGCGCTTGTTCCCACATTTTCAGGTACACGGGCATCAGGGATTCGATCGATGATAGCTGCGATCGCATGAAAGGGCGCCGAACGGGGATCGGGGGAATTGTGAAAGAGTCGGTTCATCCATTGCTCAAGGAATTCACTGGAGGGATCAATCCACGGGGCGAAGCTTGGTGTGACGAAAAGGAAGGGGACATTTCCTGGCTCTGCTAAGGAAGCTGGTATAGGAAGGATACTTGAAAGCACGTCATCTGGTGTCTTCCCAGACAGTTAGCTAGTGACTGTGTGGGAATCATGGAGGCATTACAATTTGTTCAGGCGTCTTGGTGAGCCATGTATAGGCAAAGGAGCTGCCATCAGGGGCTATCTTTCTTTGCGAGCTGGAACATCTTAGACCGAAGCTAGACCTGTGTAGGTGGGAGCTTGTTTTGCATTGCGATTGACGACTGAGCAGCAGCCGCGAAGCCGGCTTGACGATCAATCGTGGTGGCATGGAGATCGGGACGCGCCCGGATATTATCGACATGGAAGCATGGAGATGAACAATCAAGGTCCAGGAATGACCGATTGTCGAGTTTTTGGATGGATAAGCTGTGGTGGTTGAGGGGGAAGAGTACTCCGTAGGTGTTTTTTCATGCGGAGAGCAACTCGGGCGGAGTTTGAATGATCGCCAAGACTTGCAGTTCTGGAAGAGTTGAAAACATCGTTTCGACAACTTGTGTTAGACAACATTGAGGTTTTATTATTGGTGTATATTTGGCTATTTGAGATTATTTGGATGTTAGAAAGGTCATGTGCTCTTGTTCAACTATAGATTTTCTGTATATTCAGCAGTAATATCTCTGGTAGAATAACTGGTATCACTATGGACCACAGCTAAGAATCCAGTATTAAGATGACTATCATCTTATCCCTCCTGGAATGCTAAAAAGAATTTGATTAATGGATGCGCGATGATGTCTATCCAAGTCATCGTCACTGCCTATGACGTAGATCATAACTCGGTTTCATATGGACAGTAATCAAATAATGCATCTCCCAATCTAGTTACAGCCAAGATATAAGGCAAAAACATATCGGAAATAATTCCTAATATATCATTGCTACGGACTACTCCGTAGCTATCGAGAATCTCGCACTATAATAGTTACTCTGGTGGAGGCGCGTGTGTTGTCAGCATAGGGCTGTAAGGCTGTGTGGCCCACAGCCTCGAGACCTGAAGAATCGCATGACACGCCTAGACTCTGTCCACTTTTACAGAATACCTACAGTCGTAGTATTTTCGTGCATGGGGACTGTTTAACGGTTTACCCACCACGAGATGAGACGATCTTCAATCACATACATTGACTTTATTCATTCTGCCTGGTCACGAGTATAGAAACACTTTTTTTGTCTGCTACCTAGTGTGGCGGTTCAGCTTTGCCCGTGGCTTGGATGCCAAGCTTTTCCAGGCAGAGAAATAAATCTGGGAAAAGAAAACATCGGAGAACAAATCCCTTGCTGGCGCCAAGAAGGGTTTTGGCCGGAAACAAAGAACGAGCGATGAAAGAGAAAAACAGGAACGAGCATAAGACGTCGTTTTGACCTCAAAACAGTCCTGGTCTGATGATAATCATGACGAAGATGCCAATTTCCCTGGCCAAGCCAGGCAGGGCAGCAGAAAATCCAAGAAAACGATGGGCGGCCCAGGCCAATCAGCGGGCGGGGCGACGACATGAGCCACAGCCGGTGGAAGCATGACGTAGCCGCCATAAGGTACTATTAACCATTAGGGTAGCACTAAGGCCAGCATTAAGTTAGCAGCAGTCACTGGACCTCCCCAGACCGTTTAAGAACCCTCCTCCTCCTTCTTCTCTTCCGTCAGTTGTTCTATCCTACCTACTCTCCTCCATCCAAGTCTTTGCCTAGACCGTCGAGATCCATATTCTTGTCTTCAACCTTCTGATTCTGCTTGTCTGAGTCTCCATCCCTCACAATGCCTTTCACTGCTTCGTAAGTCTTTCCCCCGGGATCTGGCGGATCGGTCGGTCGGTCGCTGGATTTCGCAGTTTCGCACTGCCGGCCTTTGCTCAGTTCTGTCGCATCGATTTCATCTGGTTCATCGCTAACATCTGTCTCCAGTGACATCTGCAAAATCATCTTTGCCATCATCCTGCCCCCTCTGGGTGTCTTCCTGGAGCGCGGATGTGGCGCTGATTTCCTTATCAACATCTGTTTGACCATCCTGGGTTGGATTCCTGGTGTCATTCACGCATTGTATGTATCCATCTCTGATTTATGGCTGCCCAAGTTCGACCGCTAACTGTATGATTTCAACAGCTACATTATATTAAAGTACTAGACGACGCGCGACTCCGTCTTCCGCTGTCTTTGACCTTCGAGTACCGTCTCGATTGGAAAACGATCAATATCTACCACCTAATTACCCTTTGAACATCGGCAATGTCGCTCACATGCGTCGACGATATGGTTCCGTGGAAGTCCGACCGGGCCCAGCCTAATGCAACCCCACTGCTTGGCAACCAACAGGCAGTTGCGATGTTCGAAGGTCGTGATTTAACGGCGTTTTCTTTGCTTTCGTGATATCATTTATGTTTTTGCTGTTCGGATGATACCAGCTCATTTGTGACACTGGGCCTTTTCTTTTTTCTTTTTTTTGTTTACGTTGTCAGTGATTATAGTTTTAATGATTGATGGCAATGACAAGATTCTATTGATATCTCTTATATTTTCTTTTTTCCTGCAATGGCCTGATTCGATATCATGGCAGTTACTCCGTACTAGAAGATGCGTTGGCCTTATGGCGCTTGATTGCCGAAGGATTTCGACCTAACCTTAAACCACTCGATCTTCTAAATTAAGCATGCTATTGGCAATTGATTGGAAAACACAAGCGATGGGGGAAAAAAGCAGGGATCACCTGACCTGACATCACGCATCTGCAGCGCCAACCCGGCGCGTATCTCCTCCACTGCCTTTCATCGCCCCAAACCACGGCGACTACAATTCCCACCTTAGACATTGTCCCTGTTGTTCCGATTGCTTTGGCTGACGGCCATGTCTTCAGGTTTCACCAGGGCGCGTATACTGATTACACCTGCCGATCTGCGTTTCAGATCTGGTTCTTTCATTGTCCAGCCAGTCATCGCCACGGCCACGTTGAAGGAGAATCTAATGACGCCCGGAATAGCAAGATGATCCCCCAAGGGCGGCTTCCAGCCTGCTTTATCCTCTCTGGCTTGTGCCCTTTTCAATATTCTGATTTTGTCTCAGTTCTTTGTTTGTCACAGTGTCATATAGCTTGAATCAATACTATTCAGACTTTCGATTGTCAAGCATCAATTTTTGTTCTCTCTCATTCTTCCCAGACTCCTTATGATGATTTCTTTCAGATGCTCAGGGTACCAGAGGTAGTCTTTCCTCTATAGGATTAATCAAGGTGAGTTGTACCTCAATAATCCATCTGGACATTTCAATGCCTGTCTTCTAACTATGCGTTCAAGGTTGCGGCAATATGCTCTCTTCTGCTCGATGGGTGGTTACAGTACTTCTCTTAATTCAATTGTGCTTCGCGCGTAGCTCGACAGAGACACAAACAGCAGCCCCAACGTCGTTATCGAATACTATACCAAGTTGCGCATCGGCTTGTGTTACAACACACATAGAGACGGACTATCCCACAGGGTCATGTTCTGATTGGGCAGACCTCGACTGTCTATGCAGGACGAGCACAGCAAGTGGCTATACCCTGGGGGAAGCAGCTTTGCGGTGCGCGCTTTCGTACTGTCCCCAGGATGTAACACTAAGCTCGAATGTTTACAATATCTGCGACTCGGTAGCAGGAGCTCTACCGAATACACATGCTACAATCACCGCTACCATTATGTCCACTGCGTCGCATACGACCTTGTCCGAAACAACTTCAGAAACGCAGCCAGAGGCCACTTCCAGCTCGACTACAGATACTGCGAAGCCGCAGCCTGAAGTCACATCTGCTAGTACTTCTGCTTTCGTCACCAGTTTTGAAGCGCCATTATCGGTAACTGGGACGACATCAAACCCCTCCAGCGCAGCTAGCACAGCAAGCAACACCAGTGCAACTAGCGACCAACCAACACCGGATAGTTCTACCCCAACTCCCAGTGGAGAGCCCTCTCATAGTCTCAACGCAGGCGCAGTGATTGGTGTTTCGGTGGCCTCGGGTGTGTCTGGCTTTTTCATTATCGGTGTTGGATTGTTCTTCTGTTGCAGAAGAATCAGGCGCAAACACCAAGAAGCAAAGGACCGGGACTTTTTTGAAATCGGGGGTGTCATGTCTGAGCCTCCTGATTTCGGTCGACCTCCTAGGAGGCTTCCGACCCCGGGTCCTAATCCTTACCCCGGAGGATCGAGTAGGGATCCCGAGATGACACGGTTGATGTCACCATTTTCGCCCCGACCTCAAGTTCCACCCGTGATTGTTACTGCGCCAGATGATCACGAAAGTCTCATAGAGTTTGAAAGACCCGAACATATCGGGTTTGCAGTATCCTCTGAATCCGAGTTCGAGGGAAGTCAGTCATCGTATCGAACGGTGTCCGACTTGCTGCCCGACAGGCCATGGCTATACCCGGAGCCTCTCAGATGGAGTCGTCCAAAGTATTCGAGACCCTCAAGTGGTGCATTCGGGCCTGACGACTATGAACCAATACCTAGAAAATTTTTTGGAGCCCCGAGTGGGTATACAAATTTCTCAAGCTTCACGGGGTACGGGAAAGGAAATAGGCAATACACTCAGATGCGGAGGGCGGGTCTACCTGCTAATCCTCGTGCATTATTATACGGTTTCGACGGGGCACAGCGTTTCTTGCCGGCCAAGAAAACTCAAGCCAATCCGATGAAACCGGTCTATATCAATTCCGAGGGAAGGTCTCAGCATTCTCGTGAGGCTGCTATTTGCGGGAGCCAAGGAAGCCAGTCACCTCGCAGGCAGTCGTGGGATCGGGACTATGTTGGAGACTACTGGCAGGATCCCAGCGTTGGCTGTAGTAGGACGAACGGACGACCATCATCGTATGGTGCCGCTCGTCGCTCTTTCCATAGCTCCGGTAGGAACGATCGGTTATCGGGTGGATCGGACACCAGCTTCGAAACGGTCGATATAAACGAGAACCTTGGACCTCCGTCGGCCACTCGGCATAGTGGGAACTTCAAGCCGCTTAGTCCGTTGAGAGAAGTCCGAACACCGTCAGGCAGTCCAAGGAACAATCGAGACAACAACCACAACACATCAACCTCGCGCGGTCCATCACCTGTACAGTATCCCAAAATACCGAACTCCATCCACCCAGCCCAAGAAATTGTGTCCAGACCTCGAATTGTGAAACAGAACGACATCAAGCGAGTGCAGATACGCCGAGGCAAGCCACAACCCAAGGAACTGACCGTTCCATACTCACCAGAGGACTACTGGACGGACCCAAACAGTAGTTCTTCATCACAGGAAATCCCCCAAACGTCACCTAGCCGGCCTATGGGACCCAGGGAACCAAGAAAACCGATGACACCACAGGGCCAAAAAAGGCAGTCACCTTTGGAACATAATCTAACACCGTCCAGACGAGGAGGCGACTTGATTATTCGGGTGGATTGACGCATCAAGTTTTGGAAGAATAACTAGGCAGAGCCTTGATTAGGAGATGTGCACGCTGGTTTCCGTTCTGGGCAGTACGGGGTGACATCAGAGAGGCTTTTGTTGGCAGGATTGAACGTTCGTGTAAATTAATTCCCTTCCCACCAGCCTTTTTCAAAATGTATAGATACAGCTCTAGTCATGTATGATCTGCCAATACGACCTTATAACCATCTTAATATGAGGCTTTATCTACCATCCATAAAGAGATACATCCATGTCATCACATGCAGAAAAAGGCTGGAAAGGTGGCTCGCGTGTTTACCGATGGCGCGGTAATAATACGAGATTACACCAGCGAGAATGGGGTATACGCGTAAGTACTGGTAATGGCTCGGCTTGTTCCTGGTGGGGGCAGCCCATGACGTCGAGATTGATCAACATCGAAATAATAATGAAACACGATAGTCCGAAGTAGAAGGGATTAATGCATATCAAACTATAGAGTATCGCTGTTATTAAGCCTGGAACCTAGTATGGACGAGGGTGGCTGTGTAAACTTGGTAGTAAACCGGTTGTCGATGAATCATCGAGTGAATCTGATTGTCTGCCAACACCTGGATTGTCTCGACGATTATCTCTCGCCAGAACACAACGTCAGTCTGATCGCTGGTTGCAGTTATCATCCTGCGCCCAATCCGGTTATCCTCTCTCTCTATGCCTACTAATATCGTGCTATCCAGGATGACATACAAGGTTTCAACCGTCCTATCTGCCCCTCCTCCATCCAACGGTTCTGTTTGGCGGAGAGAACCTTGTCTCCTCCACCCTCGGAGCATACAGAAGGTGAGGCGAGGACGAATTATGAGGCATCGTGGATGATGACGAATGTTTTGTCTGCTGCTTTCAACGTCTCTAGTCGGTTGCTCGGATCGCAAAGGAGGGTCGTGATGTGCCAGAGGGCTTGGGATATTGTTTTATTAATGGCTCCTTTTGCCCCCGCACCATCATGCCTATCAACTCTCTCACAAGGGATTAATTCTTGCTGTCTGCATCGACACTGCAATCTGCATTGCATACATAAACCCTACCAGTCCCTCTGAACTTGTCAACAACCTACACACTAGCCATCATCTATCAGTACTCGTTACTGACGATCTTCTTCTTCTCTGATCCACCGTACCCACATCGTGTCCCTCCTACATAAATATATACACATACTACCTTTCGATCACTCAATCACATTTTCTTACAATCATGGCTACCACAGACCCTTTCGGGGCTCGTCCTGCCCGTCGTCTGGACAGCCTCGACGCTTCTCGGGCCGGCCTTTACGGCGGTCCTAGTGTTCTTCTTCCTCCCAAGCACTTGATGGCCTCGAGTGACAATAACACCGCCATGGAGATTGAAAACGCCCGGCATCATCTGGACGAGGAGGCGTCCTCTGAAGATGGCTCCCCTCAGATTGCTTCTTCCCCTGTCTCTAGGCCTGCCGTGTCCACTACGGATGAATTTGCATTGGCCTTTGACATTGACGGTGTCCTCATTAGAGGGGGTAAGCCTATTCCTGAGGCCGTTGATGCCCTCAAGTACATCAATGGTGAAAATCCGTATGGCATTAAGGTGTATGTTCTTTCCCAGACTGAAGGATGTGGTGGAAAAACCATTTGATTGCTAATAATCTTCCAGTCCCTACATCTTCGTGACCAATGGCGGCGGCAAGACAGAAGAGGAACGATGCATTGATCTCAGTAAACAACTCGATTTGGACGTCTCTACCGGTCAATTCATCTGTGGTCATACTCCCATGCGGGAAATGGCTGAGAAATACAATACTGTGCTTGTCGTGGGTGGTGAAGGAGAAAAGTGCCGTGTCGTCGCCGAGGGCTACGGCTTCAAGGATGTCGTGACTCCGGGAGATATCATCAAGACACGACACGACACAACCCCGTTCCGGAAATTGACTGATGAGGAGTTCAAGAACTCGCGTGTCCGAGACTTTTCTCACTCCAACATTGAGGCCATCTTTGTCTTTGCTGACAGCAGAGATTGGGCTGGTGACCAACAGATCATTCTCGACTGTCTCATGTCCAAGAATGGTTGGCTGGGTACTCGTTCGGAGACTATGGACGAGGGCCCTCCCGTCTTCTTCTCCCACAACGACGTTGTCTGGTCTACCTCCCATGAACACTCCCGCATCGGTATGGGAGCCCTCCGGGCCTCCCTCGAGGCCGTCTACAAAGCCATCTCAGGCAAGGACCTGTCCACCATTGCCTTTGGAAAACCACAGCTCGGAACATATCACTTTGCCACCCGTCTTCTTCAGCAGTGGCGCAAGGATAACCATGGAATCAACAAGCCTCCTCGTACCGTCTACTTTGTAGGCGACACACCCGACTCCGACATCCGCGGCACCAACGAGTTCGACAAGATCAGCGAGGCCAACTGGTACTCCCTTCTCGTCAAGACCGGCGTCTACCAAGACGGTACTATTCCACGCTTCCCACCCAAGAAAACATGCAACACTGTTCTGGATGCCGTCAAGTTTGCCATCGAGCGCGAAATCTCCAACAAAGATGAACCGATCGATGTTGGTCTTGATTCTGTTGTCCTCCGCAATTGATCTTATTTTCTCCCCTTAATTTTTCCTTTATATACTGTTTTTATATTCCACCCCATTCTAGAGATTCTTCTCACCTATCCCTCCCCCTTACATACCGACCGCATGCACAGAATTCTTCCCCTGCTGTACACATGCCATTTGATTGTGCATGATATGATGCCCCTTTATGACTATTTATGCTTCTTGATCTGTCTGTTTTACCTTATAATTTTGTCTTTATTTACTATGATTAGTCTATCACGGGTGGAAACTATGATAGAATCAATTCAGGTTCATAAAATCCTGATCTATGATGTCAAACATAAATGAAATGAATATATGATTTGAAAATACTCGAAAATATGCAGCAAGTAACAGTGTCCACCGTAAAAAAGCTAAGCAACCATTCCAAAAACAAAAAGACATGCATGATGAATGTAACATCTATCTATCAACAAGGCTGAGATGACGAAAGACACGCAGCAGGCCAAGATTAGTAGCACCCCATTATACATTTCGATATGCAAGGCAGACGTCAGAGCGCAAAGAAACGACAGCCACACACACTCAGAATACGGGAATAGGATGTCACCCTTTCGTATTCAGCTGAGGACGAGAATGTCTCGGGAGGGGATAACACTTTTCCTTCTTTTTAATTTTACGCCTCGTATTTTGTTGGGAGGGGGAAAGAGAGACATCGGTATACCTTAGGTAGCCGTCCGAGTGGCTAGGTGTGCCGAGAACCCGCCAGGAACCGGCGTTGATACTAACAGGGTGTGTTAGGATCAACTGGCCTATCCACGAGGCTGTTCTCAGAGTATCGTAGGTAATGGATATAACCAAATCGGCCAGTATGCAGCTGGCGGTGTAGTGTACATAGTCCGAGCCCCGCTAGTTACACCTCCCCACTACCCATGTGGTTTACTTTTTTGAGTCTTCCCCGCATTGTCACAATGACTGGCCCACTCCTAATGTAGTATGCAGTGGATAGTGGATAGTGGATAGTGGATAGTGGTTAGTGGGTAGCGGGTTCTTTCTTTTCCCTTTCCGGCCAAGTACTTGAAAATCTCAGATCTTGAATTCATTGTCGAGCCAATGTTTGATGACCACTTGACCTTCCTCGAATCCCTTTTTGGGCATCCGCACGATGATAGCGGCGTGACTATGTCGGTGCTTGTGGATGTAGACGGGGTATTTGCGGAATCCCACGGAATTGAGAGAATCAATGATAGCGAATTGCGCAGGCGTCAGAGCGAGAATGTCTTCCTCATCCCCGCTGCAGATCTCAGTTGATGACGCTGGTGATGTTGATAACAAGTCGCCAGCTGGTTCCTGCGCGAGTGCCTTGGTTTTTATCTGGATTGTGTTGGCTTGCTCACTAGCGGAGACTGGTTTTCTGCGTCGAGCACTGTTTGTCGAGGCGGAAAGGTATTCTGCGTCTTGCCGGGCGTTGACGTTTTCAAAGACGTCTTCCATGGCATGCCGTACGTCTTGTACAATTACGGGCACTTTGTAGCCGCCAAAAAAAACATCCGTCTTTCCCTCTTCATGAAGGCGGATTCGCTTTCGACTGCGAAATGTCTGCACGGCTGCGTTCAGCAAGAAGAGAATGGCACCGATAGGCACGAAGAAAATAATGAAGAGCCAGAACGGCAGATTGGTTAGGATTTTCAAGGCCTTCTGTCCAATGCCAGAAACTGGGAGAGTTGGCTCCTTTGTCTCTGGAGGCAGGGAATACACTTCACTGTCAACCACCACCGGCTCATAGCCCTTGACGTAGTTCAAGTTGATGTCGTCCAGGTTTTTGAACGGATCAACACTTGATATGCCGGTCGTATAGAACACAGCAGATCGATCATTGACAATGTTCGCGTAGGCACATCGGTTTTGGAATTTCGCTAGCGCTTGTATGAAGATACTCCCTGAATCGGCTAGGACGCTGAGCAAAGGCTTATTCGTGTCTCGAAACGAGTCGATCATGAAGAGCTGTCTCCCCGACATGGAAACAGACCGCGCTCCTAGGACATTCCAGATATGATTCTGGAAGCCCTTCAGCGGCGTCCTCACCCCGACATGCGGCGACACAAAGGTCGTGAAATTGACAGGCTCAAGTTTATCAAGCCATCCCCTTGCATTGAGCAAACCTAGAGCATATCGAGCCACAAGACCTCCAAGGGAATATCCGACAATACTGAACTTTTTGATATCGTATCCCTTTGCCGTCAATTCTTCGATTGTCTCTTCGATCTCATGCGCCAATCGCTCGCCACCAAGTTCGATTCCATCGTAAGTGAAATTCCCGGCATTTCGCTTCGCAGCCAGGATATACAGGCAATCCTCGCTGTATCTCTGTCTCAACGACGTGGATACATAGTCTAGGTGTGTTGGGTTGCCCCAGAGGCTGATCTCGTTAGTCGTTATCAAACAACGTCATCATTGGTGGCGATCGGAGATTATATACTGACCCATGGACCAGAACACACAGATGGTTGGCTTTCGGCGGGGTCTCGGCTTGCCTGACGTCAAGATCCATGATGCGATGGAAGGCAGAAATAACGAAGACAAAAAGCAAGGGGTCGAGACGGTCGTTTTATCCCCCTCTCCCCTCTATCTGCTGCTACCTAAAAGCGCCTTTGCAGCCTGAGATAAGAAGAATGCCCCTTATCTTTGTGGCCTGAATTGCGTGCCTGAGGGATGTGGCGCTCAAGTTTGTTTTGTTTGCAGCAGTACGTTCGACTGCAGCTGAACTCCATTAACACTTGTTGACTTGCATTTACTCTTGGCTTTTGCTTGATAGTTCAAAAAAAAGAGACTTGTGAATATATCAAACCTGACTGGATTCAGGGGTTTTAAGACTATTATTCTCGCGACTTCACTTCAGTTCTGACTGCGAGCTTTTGAGTCGGTCACAAGGCGCAGCAACCTCACTCGAGGATCACAAGGAAGCGTATCTGACGCGATCATTTTTATCGGGCTCATTCTTGGAAATGGCCCCTTGGTTAGGTTGCATCAGATAGTATCTCCAAGGCATATTTCAAAGTGAATATCAGTTGGTTCTCAATCAGACTGTGGCTGTTCATCTTTGAAACTGGGCGTATTACCTGACCAAGTGCTCACTTAATAGTCACTGACTTGGATGATAGCATCAGGCGCGATAAGCTCATTATATTCGACATTTAATTCTCTTTTGCGTCTGATCTATCTCATTGTCATACCAGAATGTTTGCTCCCCTTGGTTTGTTCAAGGACGTACCTTGCCCTCAAAATCAACATTGCTCTTTCTTGACCTGCATCTTCTCCCACAAGCCTGTCGGTCATTCTTCGATCGATCAGGGTACTCCTCGAGATACACATGTAGTACCCCAAGATACAGCTGAGTCGATCCCTTCGGCTGCAAAGCGAATTAAGCTGGACTCAACCATTGAGGAACATGCACCAAAGGCGATCCCGACAGATCAGTCCAAGGGTGCGGATAAGGCTCGCACAGAAATCTCCCCAAGTGTGGCTGCCAAAAAGTCTCAAAGAGCAAATCAAGATATCGCAAAGCCTACTCTCAAATCGATATCCAAACCGGTCTCTCCACCTCGTGCAGAAACAACACCAGCAAAACATGACAAACCCGCCACCAATGTACAGGGAAAAGCGGAATCCCGACCACCATCAAGGCGTGCGCCTAAAGAAAGCTTGAATCCTCGCATGCTCACAAAAGCCCCTGCGCCTCATGGTGTCCGGTTATCCATAGTAACCAAGCTTCATGCCGCCATGTCCTCTCAGAATGAAAAGATGGGCAAGGACAAGGAGAGTTCAGATAGGTATTTAGTTCTATCTCCCAACGAGCTTGTAACGATGGCTCTGGACGAGGAAGAAAAGGCAGCAAAGGACAATCCAAGCATTTACTCCAATGTCATTAAACTCAGGATCGTCAAACTCTCCAAAATGAGCAAGGACGATTGGGCAAGCGAAGTGAAGGCCCATTTGAATACTAGATATTACAAACTCGAACCGATTCAACAATCACAGAAACCAAAGGTCCTCACAACTGGCTTGACTACTAAGGAAGAGCTAGCGATTGTGAGCAAGTTGATCACACCATTGCATGGTCTAGAGCAGTTCGGCTACGTGACCAAACCGCCCACTGAAGAAGAGGTTGCTAGTGCAGAGAAAGGTGTCATTGAGTCGAAAGGCTGGGAGAAATGTGATCGATGTGGTGGACGGTTCCAAGTCTTCCCTGGTCGTCGTGAGGACGGTACATTAACGACAGGAGGGCAATGCACACATCACCCTGGCAAACCAATATATCCTCCAAGAAAGCAGACAGATCACATCACAGGCCCAAGGGATACATATTATTCTTGCTGCAATGAGTCTATAGGTACTTCATCAGGTTGTACCAAAGGCAACACCCATGTCTTCAAAGTTTCGGAAACGAAGCGGCTTGCATCAGTCCTCCAATTTGAAAAGACGCCAGAACAATCGAATAAAGGATCGCTCCAGCCAGTATGCTTCGACTGCGAGATGGGGTACACCACAATGGGACTGGAGCTAATCCGGCTGACCGCCGTTAGCTGGCCTCAAGGCAAGAAATTGCTTGATATTCTCGTCAGGCCGATGGGTGAAGTTCTCGACCTGAACTCACGCTTTTCCGGCGTTTTTCCTGAGCACTACGCAAATGCAATCCCGTACGGTACTCCGCTTCCTGAAACCTCGGATGGGGAAGCCACTCCTTTGCATGTTGTGGAATCGCCCACGGCAGCACGGGCATTACTGTTCGAGCTTATACAACCCGACACCCCTCTAATCGGGCACGCAATTGACAATGACCTTAATGCGTGTCGCATTATCCATCCGACCATTATCGACACGGTTATCCTATACCCACACCCAAGGGGTCTGCCAATTCGCATGGGTTTGAAGGCCCTATGCAAGAAACACCTGGATAGAGATATCCAAACAGGAGGCAATCGTGGCCATGACTCCCAGGAAGATGCGATAGCTACGGGCGACTTGGTCAGAGTCAAGGCTTCAGAAACTTGGAAGATACTAAAGGCCAAGGGTTGGCAACTTGAGGGTGGAAGGCTTGTACCTCCGCCAGGTTCAAGCAGGACAGAAGATGCCGCTATCGCCGAACGAGCCCTTGGGCCTGGAGCTGGGCAGAAGAGAAAGGATTCTGCTCTAGGCGAGCAAAAGAATATCTAAGTGCATATACGGCAAACACATTTATGATATCCAAGATTGGGACATCTAGAGCATATACAGTTTACGTTCAATCAAGAAATAACCAAGAAATTTTTGGGTTATAGATTGCTCGATTCATGTCTACCATTCGTAACGTCATGAGTAGATGGTGATCTTCCCAGCTTAGTGGGCTGAAGAAATGCAACTTTTTCAGGCACTTCGCGCATCTTTGTTCCAGCCCTGATAAAACCAAACTGCGTCCCAGAGCTCATCTATACCCTCCAGTCGCATGGATCGGACTCATGATCACGCCCCGAATTGAAGTTATCACTCCCGTCTGATGGTTGGAAACCCCCCAAAACGTGTCCGAATCACGATTGCTGACTTTTATTCATGGAGAAAGAGAAACTGTTTATTCCTCATCCTCCTCACCCTCCTGGTCGACAACGTTGTAGAAGCGGAGCTCGTAAACACCCTTAGAGGTGGAGACGACGCGCAGCCAGTCACGGAGCTGCTGCTTCTTGAGGTACTTCTTGGTCCTGTTGATGTCGTTAGCCATGCGCCCTGGGGCCAATTATATGATGTTTCAATAACTTACAGGTACTTGAGGTAGCGACCAGAGAAGGGGATGTGGGCAACGACCTCGACCTTGCCATCGCCAGTCTGGGAGATGACAACCTTGTCACCGAGGTTGCCGACACGGCCCTCGACCTTGATGCGGTCGTGGAGGAACTTCTCGAAGGCAGAGACGTCGAAGATCTTGTCGCTTGCAGGCTGCGAAGCGTTGATGACGTACTAAAAGAAAGTATGTTAATATTGAAATTTGCTTTTATCCTTTGCGACAAGAGTATCAACGTACCTTCTGGGTGACCTTCTGGGCCTTGCGACCACGAGCCTATTTACCACAAAAACATCGGATTAGCCTACTGCTCCATAATGTCGAATCCCAAAGGTTTCTCGGTGACTTTGCTCGAAAGTCAATTCCAAGGATAGATATTTCAATATCCCGGTTGACAATCCGATACAAAGCACACAGAGGCCATCATGGGGGAACAGCAAAGCAGTTTCAGGAATGAAAACATACAATGACGGGAGACATGGTGACTGATGGGGGTTGTATGAGGGGGATGAAGAAAGAAAGATCGAGGTCGCAAAGAGGTGAATATCCTGCGCCGGTAATAGGACTGTTGGAGGGATAGAGAACTAAAACTTCGTGCTGGTGGAGCCCAAAAGAGCGCAAGACGGCCGGCGGTGCGTGCAGCTATGCTTTTTTGGGTAATACTAGGGCTTCGTTCAGCGATTAGGGCTGGCAATTAGTCACATGATAGTCCTGAATTTCTGGCCAATGGGAGTGTACTCGCTTCGCTTGGTAACTTCTGGACGACGCTAGTGCACTAGTGGAGCACGTGCCACTTTCATCCAGCATAAATATCTCGTCGCGCCCGCCGGCTTTGGAAGTTTTTTTCTTTTCTTTTCCAGCTCTCTTTGCCTTTTGGCTTAGATCAAGTGTAGTATCTGTTCTTTTCAGTTTAATCTCTGAAAGTGTTCTAAGGAACACAACATTGATTAATCTCATTTTTGGATCTCGTAGCAGGACCTCTGTGCTTGCGCATGTCTTGCTACACAGTGTCATCGGGCTCACACTATCCCCGATAGACGCGAACTCACTTTTTTTCATCAACTTGGCCGGTATATCCGACTGATTGGAGAAGAAGGTTGTAGAGTGTTCTAGAATAGTAATTGAAGCTATTTTCAAGTGTAGTTATCTGTTGTCTTCGACATGTTTCTGTTTATCCAAATCCAAACGAAGTGGCAAAGTAAAGGCAACGTCATGTCACGTGAAGTAAGGCTTAGCATCTGAGATAGCATCGATGCGGGACACTCAAACTTGACTGTCTAGCAGATCAGATCGACCACGACGCTCGGTATTGCTTGTTCCTGTCGCAGACTAAATCTATTTCATCTTATCTATCTAAATTTGAATCCTTTTTATCCAGCATTGTCCTTGAATAAGCGACAACCATGGGTTCTGCCGTCCTTCCTCATCTTCAAACCGCCTGGCATGTCGACCAAGCTATCCTCAGTGAGGAGGATCGACTTGTGGTGAGTGCTCCTACAAAGCTTCGTCAAGACTCCCGCTCTAATATCCGTCTTCACAGGTCATTCGATTTGGCCGAGACCACGACGTCGACTGTGAGATAACCCGTCTATTCTAAGTACGCGCTGAAATACTAATCATATTACTAGGCATGAGACAGGATGAGGTGCTTTTCAAGATTGCGCAAAAAGTAAAGAGTGAGTGGCGCTATCCTATTTTATGGATACGAACAAAAACACTGACCTTTGATCTCTCCTGTAGACTTTGCTGTGATCTACCTCTGTGATATTGACGAGTGCCCCGAATTCAACGAAATGTACGAGCTTTACGGTAAGCTCTCAAGACGCCCTATATCATGACAACAATATCCTAACTTACCCCGTTAGACCCGATGACAATCATGTACTTCTACCGAAACAAACATATGATGTGCGATTTTGGAACTGGTAACAACAACAAACTCAATTGGGTGCTCGAGGACAAGCAGGAGTTGATCGACATCATCGAAACCATCTACAAAGGAGCCAAGAAGGGACGAGGTCTCGTCGTCAGCCCGAAGGGTAAGAGGACATATCCCAGGCCATGGTCGCGATACATGAAGGCGGGTTGACTAACTGCTTGACAGACTACTCCACCAGATACCGTTACTGAGCGTTTCTCCTTGGTCCTGCGGTCTTGGTACCAGGCTACTTTTCCTTTCATGACTTATTAACGAGGAGAACCAACAAAAGAAAACTTGACGATATGAATATACGAAGTGCAAGGATTGGGATTCAAAGGCAAGCCTGTCATTCGAGAACTAAACACTGGCTCATAGTCTTTGTTAATGAACCTAGAATTCACCAAACAGGTACCTTTCCATCGTTTTCTGCCATTTTGCTTTGGTCACAAGCCCATACATCACCCTACTGGTCAAGTATAAGAGCTTTGCCACCGGGTCTACAGGACTGCGTAGTCTCTCCTCTCCTGATTCGTGAGTGCAGAATACATTTCTGAGCTTCAGTCTCGGGAAACTTGGATGGGCCATCTCACGATGCATCTTCGAGGATGTCGGTCGGGTCCGTCAATAGTAGACTCCTTTTTGTAGTTGTAAATTTTGTAGATCAGCATGGTATCCATTCGTTTCACTGATCTCAATGAAACATTTTATATAGAGCCAAATATATATTGCAATAATGCTAACTATCACTTAACACACTAAATTTGGAAATCCTTCTGTCCCAATAAATATGTAGCATTTAAATCATTGAAAACTTAGTTTTTCTAAAAACAAGCCCATCTATCGTCCAACTTTCACAGTTGCGACAAACCAAACAGGCGGACTGGAAAGTCGAACGCTCCGCAATTTCTTCACTTTTTGCTTTGACGTAACACCCAACACCACTATTTCTACCAGACCACCTTCCAAGCAACCCCAAGCAGCACCCCTTAAAAAAAGTACGAGATCAAAAATTAGAATACCTTCAAAATGATCGACCACGCCATCTTTGAGAACCTGCAAACGAAGATTGATGAGGAGGCCGCTGTTCGTGATGTAAGCATTCAATCTCCGCCAGAGCACCAGAAAACCAGAACAGCTAATAACATGCCTTTAGGAGCTTCATGAGATTGTCCAGACGCTTGCCAGAAAAGGTTTTATATGATCTCCTTGCTAGACTTGGCTTAGATTTGTCTCGGTCGTACTATTTGAGCTTACTGACACGGTACAAGGGAGATCCACACAGGCGATTCTCTCTAGAGCTCATTCTACGCCTTCCGGCCAGTGTATGTTTTAAATGCGAAGAACGAAAGTTCGACTGAGAAAGACTAACAGGGTATAGTGAAGCCCGTCCTCGATGATGCGACTAGGGAGATTATTGCGCAGAAGGAAGAAGTCTCTCGCCTGAAGGCTGTCGCGGACAAGCACCCATTCTACAAATACAATGGGCTGTGGACTCGAGAGTTGCAGAATCTTGTTAGTTAATCCAGATGAACATATGAGTTGCACTTTCTAATTGAGGCTATACAGGTATCTTCGATCGAGCTATGCGCGTATCTGGGTGGATTCGAGCAGTTCAAGAGTGCAAGCTCGGCTTCATTCCTGACTATTGAAGAAGTTGGAAAGTTCCTGGACAGTATGTTCAACTTCTATAGCACGTTATTTTCCCGAGATTTATGTTCTAACAAGAGTTTCTCTGCAGTCCCCGTCAACCTCAAAGAGCAGGATGCTTTTCATCTCACCATTGAGGAATACCTCCTTGCGCTGATTTCCATGGTTGAAGAATTGGTAAGCCCCCTTCAAAATCTCTCACAACTACAAAATACTAACTAAATCCATCCAGTCCCGTCTCGCAGTCAACTCGGTCACTCTCGGGGACTACGCGCGTCCTGTCCAGATTGGCAACTTTATCAAAGACTTGTTTGCTGGATTCCAGCTGCTGAATTTGAAGAACGACATTCTGCGGAAGAGGAGCGATGGGATTAAGTACAGCGTAAGTTTTAGATGGACTTGTGATGTTGGATATGACAGTGCTGACTTTATGTGAAGGTCAAGAAAGTCGAGGACGTTGTCTACGATTTGTCTTTGCGGAATTTGATTCCCAAGTGAATAACACTCAGTTCATTCAGTGCATAGCTAAATGCTTAGGCACTTATGCCTAAAGACAGTATCGACAACAGAAAATGAAAATAGCATGATCCATTGACCTCAACTCACTGGTTGGTGATATACTTGAGAGTAACTAAATAGAGGTGACTTGTAAAACAGGGGTATTCATTCACATGAAAAGCACGTAGACTACAGAAACAAGAGAGACAAGAGACTTTTGTCTACCCTCACGACAACTTAGCCTGTTCAGTAGCCTCTCCCTTGGACGCCAAAAGACCCTTCTGCTCTGCCTTCTTAATCTCCTCCACAATGGTAGCCTCCAGCGACTCGGGTTTGGTGGTACTAGCCCAGCGCCCGACGACCTTGCCCTCGGGGTCGATGAGGAACTTTTCAAAGTTCCACTTGATCCGCTTCAAGCCCATGAGACCGGGTCGCTCATTCTTCATCCATTCCCAGAGAGGCGCGGCATTGTCGCCGTTCACGTCCAACTTGCCCAACACGGGGAAGGTGACGCCATAGTTGACCTGGCAAAAGGATTGGATCTCATCGTTAGATCCTGGGTCCTGGCCACCAAACTGGTTGCAGGGGAAACCGAGGATGGTGAAGTCTTCGGGGTATTTGGACTTGAGGGATTGGTAAAGGGTCTCGAGGCCCTTGAACTGGGGGGTGAAGCCGCATTTCGAGGCGGTGTTGACGACGAGGACGACTTTGCCTTTGAGGTTGGTGAGGGGGTAAGTGTCGCCCTTTTCTAGAATAATGTTAGTGCTACAAGTAAGGAAGGAGCTAGAGTGAGAGACATACTGTCGACGGGCTCAAAGTCGTAGAAAGTTGTCGCAGAAGCCATGGCTTTGGTGGAATCTGTGCGCAGATGACGAGATGTCTGGATGCGATTGAGACTCTTTCGATGATGACGTTGAGCAAGACTTGGTGGCGATTCAAGCTGTGCTCTTGCGACAGTGACGATAGACGGAGCTCTGGGGAGACAGGAAGGTGTCTTAATAAAGCAACGAGTCGATGGAAACAAAACTCGTGGGATGGGCGCAGAAGATGATAAAAGCATGCTAAGAGAGCAGCAACCGAGGTTGGGGCGAGGGGTCTTTTAAATAATTAAAACAATCGAGAGGACGAACAGGCATTATTGCTGGATGAGGGGCGGACGCGAAACCATCCGAGGCCGATGTCATCATCATGTCTGGGCCGGAACCAGGGGTTTCACAGAACATCAAGCAGTCAGGATCGATCGAATGCGATCGTATTCTTTTCGAATGTTCTCTGGATGGGTCGACAACAATTCCAAATCAACTCGGAATCCACTGTACCCGAAGCCGTAGAAGAGGCTCTCCCCACGGTCTTTGTCATCGCGCCAGTCCAGACCTCCGGGAGTCGACCGTTGGACCGTTGAAGCATCACGCATTAGTGAGCATCGTGATGGATAACTGCGGTTGTGCGCAACAGGCTGTCATAACTCATTTTTTGGGCGCTTTAACCTTGCATTAGCCTCTGTTTTAAATTATGCTATTATGAAAAATTATTCTTCTATTATTCATCTGTTACTCGAGTCTAGACCTGAATATATCTTGAAGAATGTACTCCACTCAACACCAGTATTGCCCTTCTAAATGCATATCGCAGCATACTTTTGCGTCGCTTGATCACAAGCACCAAATGTGCATGATCGGCCCATTATATCATCGACTACCCCTCATCCCCTTCCCAGCTGCGGTGACATCGGCTCATGTGCATCTGTAACCACAGCCACCTTACATTCCAATGTAATCATCCCCTGCCAAAACCCCTCATATGTATACCCCAAGCCCTTGTTCTTAGGGTCTGCGATGTCATGGCACCATTATTCCCCAACCTCGGGGCTAGGATGCCCCTTTGGGAAGTAATCCGTACAATCCAGCTTGGAGACCAAGGTAGCCAAGTCGTGCTCTGTCTCTAGACAGACGAGAAATAATTCCGGAGATACCAAGCAAAAATACCTACTGCATGACATCCGTTCTTCATGTTTCCTTTCTTTTCCTCTTTCGATTCTCTGCAGATCCATGTAGTCATTCCTCTGTGTCCGAATCCTCATTGAGAATGTCAACGTCCAACTCCCCCATCACACCAAGAACAACTCCCAAGCTCTCCATGAAGCCGTTGACTGCAACGCGTAGCATGCGATTGGTGGTCGCGCGGTATGTAGTCTCGAGCACCGACCTGGACTCCTCGTCTGTGGATTCTTTATTCGGGGAAGTAAGTGCGAAGGTGCGTCTGACGAATGGGGACAATTCGGCGTCTACCTCGATGGCACGGAGGGCGGATGACGCGAGACGATAATCAGGGAGAGGGAGGGAGATGGTTCTATTGGAGAATAGCGGGTTAGTTTATATATATGGCTCGAGATGAGGGGCGCATACAAGGAGTAAGGGAATTCTTCGGCGGTGGCCATAATTGGTTCTATGAGAATAAGATCAGAAAAATGGTGGGTTTTCAGTGGGAACTAGAAAATAGAATGAAAAAGGAAAAAGCATTCAAATTTGATATGGACTTGCTGAAGATTCGGGACGAAAAAGGCACTGCTTGTTTGGCGGGGTGAGTGGGATTTCTGGTGATAGGATGAGTCAGCAGGCAACTCGGGCTTGAACTTTCAGATATTTGCAACGCTTCAAGGTTATGGCATTGTTTATTCAAGCCCAGATATTACGATGTGACAGATCAATGGGTAATTATGATGTTAAAGAAATTTATTTATAAATGGTAGTTAACTGTACATGAAGTTTCCTCATCCACAAATTCCCAACGCTGACCGCAGAGGGACAAATCGAACCGAAAACATGAAGTTAAAAATTATACCGCTGTACGCCCACATAATCATGGCTCCTTCCAAGGTTTCCTGACAAAAGCCTTACATGGCACGTTTCACAAGTAAATCTTCGAGTACCGTGAGAGCAAAAGGGTATCTAGTGTTTGAAAAGGAAGGCATTCTTAACGTTTGTGTTCTTCCTTTACAGGCCGAGGCCCTGGAGGAGGCCACCGAGAACGTTGTTCAGGACGTTAGCGAGGCCACCCTGGGTGAGACCACCGAGGATCTGGGTAAGACCACCGGCGCTGATACCGTTGAGAAGGCCAGTGAGCTGGTTCAGGTTAAGGCTGCCATCCTGGACACCGCCGAGGATGGAGCTGGCAAGGTCGTTGACGGTGGCAAGAGCGCCGGAGTCACGGCCAAGGAGACCACCACCAAGGATGCCACCGAGGACGTTGTTCAGGACGTGAGTAAGGCCACCCTGGGTGAGACCACCGAGGATCTGGGTAAGACCACCAGCGTTGAGGCCGTTAAGGAGGTTGGTGAGCTGGTCCAGGCTGAGGCTGTTGTCCTTAAGACCGCCGAGGATAGAGCTAGCGAGGTCATCAACAGTGGCAAGAGCGCCGGAGTCACGGCCGAGCAGACCACCACCAAGGATGCCACCGAGAACGTTGTTCAGGACGTGAGTAAGGCCACCCTGGGTGAGACCACCGAGGATCTGGGTAAGACCACCAGCGTTGAGGCCGTTAAGGAGGTTGGTGAGCTGGTCCAGGCTGAGGCTGTTGTCCTTAAGACCGCCGAGGATAGAGCTAGCGAGGTCATCGACAGTGGCGAGAGCGCCAGAGTCACGCTTAAGACCACCAAGGATACCACCGAGAACGTTGTTCAGGACGTTAGCGAGGCCACCCTGGGTGAGACCGCCAAGGATCTGGTCAAGACCACCAGCGTTGATACCATTGAGGAGGCTAGTAAGCTGGTTCAAGTTAAGGGTGCCACCCTGGGCGCTGCTGAGGAGGGAGCTGGCGAGGTCGTTGACAGTGGCGAGAGCACCAGAGTCACGGCCAATGTTCTTAACAACTGTTAATTTGTCAGCTACATTCTTGGCTTCTAATGGGTGTTCAGCCACATACCGTCGGTGGCTTCGTTGACAACGTTGCCGGCGGTGTCAGTGACATCGGAAGTAATGTCACGTTTGGCGGGGAGAGCCTTGGTGAGCTGGGTCTTGACGTTGGCGAGCTCTATTGATATCAAAACGTGTTAGCCTATTCAGGTGTCCTGTCGTCAAGAAAATATCGGATGGGAGCTGAAGCATACCCTGCTGGACCTTGGTAACGTCACTGCAGCCGAGGAGGCCGCCGACGAGGCCGTTGACAAGGTTGTCAACGTTACCGGCGACAGTGGTCACCTGGTCGAGAGCCTGCTGAACGGCAACATCGCGGGGGATGGCAGCGGCGGAGGCAGTGCTGGCAATAGCCAGCGAGGCAACAATTCCGTTGAACTTCATTATGACGGTTGGTTTGACCGGTTTATTAAGAAAGAATGACTGTAGTTGAGAAAAAGAAAGAACGGATTGCGGTAGCAATTGTGTCCGAAGGAACGACTGGAATGAGTGGAATGAGTGTCTGGACTGAAGAAGAAAGAAGAGAAGGTTAATGAACCGCACTCGAGGCCGCTTTATATACAGGAACCGATGGAGAACATCTCCCTAGTCCCTATCGTCTGGTTCTCCGTTCAACTTTCCTAACTTCGACATGCAGATCAGGGGCATCGTGAAAAAGGAGATGGACGCAGAGTGAACTAATCTCGTAGGCCTATCACCCTCAGCAACAAACACAAGACTCCATCACGTATTCTCCAGTAGGTCCAGTCGGAGAACAATCATAATAGCGATCGGCAGACGAACGAAACTTGTTCTCCATCTCATCCCCGTTGGAAATGAGATCAGCAATTTCCAGCCAGGGTTGCAGTTGATTGAACGAGTGATATTCCACATGGCTCCGTCAACATGGCCCAAGCTTAACAAAGAGAAGCTTTTCCACGGCTGGGGCGTATCCAATTGGGCAGAGCGCCACAACGCCTTCCTTCCTGGTGCCTAGTCGCTGTAACTAACGCTTTGATCTTGTAGAGACTTGCCGTCCAGAGCCAGGGCGTGAATGAGGCCATCACTGACCACATAGAGCCAAAAAGTTATGACTTCTCTTGCTGGATTCTTTTTGGGAAGGATTCATAGCCCTGCTACAATTACCTCGAATACTTTGAATATTTCTTCCTTTCATGCAACCTCAGATAGGCAGCATGCCCCCCTAGGACAAAGACGAAGACAAAGAGCGGTAACCTTGCGGGGGAAACCCGTCCATACAGACTTGGCGGGGCCCCAGCACCCGAATAGGCTTTGGAAATGTGACGATGCGTTGATGATTGGCCAGATGGAGCATTGTAGAAGTGACGATCGGTGGAAAAGGCTCCGCCGGCAGCCCGTAGAAGAGCTTCCTTGACGTGAAATGTACTGTTTCGCATCGACGGAGTTGACGCCCAACGTCATTTTACCCGTCTGTCCGAGCTAAAAAAGAATAGTGGGTGGTTAGCTGCAGATAGTCAAGATTAACTGAAGATTCCCAACCTAAGACAGGGATGGTCACTGTGATTTGACACCATCACCTTGCGCCTCGCCGGTGAATTCTTATCAATAGTAGGAGTCATAATCATCCTGCAGTGTGTTAATCAGTTCTGCATCAAATACAAACTGCATGCAACCATGGCTGTTTTTCTTTTTCCCCCTTCTCAACGACGCGAGAGTTACACGAGAAAATGTGGTTCCGGCTGTCAAAGCTGTGGCGGCAGAGAGTATAATTTGCCTTACCTCAGCCACTGTGACTGGCTGCGGCATTTGGCAGTGGAGTCATCCCTGTCGATCTCATGTTGCCCGCCAATCCCAATACTGAAAATGCCGAGCCATCACGATACATCGACAGTAGTCAATCCTGATGTTAAAAAAACAAATCAAATACATCGTTTGGAGGTCAAAGAATGGGGTAGTATTTGGTGTTATGTTGGTTTGATGAAAGCGTGATTTGATGCTCCACGTCGATTGCGTCTTTTTTCTTTCCCCGTCGCCCCAGCATAAACGTTTTCTGGTAGTGTCGATTATGGGGCCTTCTCGTAGGTATTTAGTGTGTGCTACGTACTCGGTAGCTCCATAGGCAACGAGATGTCTTTGAACACTGATCAGGTGCTGTTCACTGTTGGCTTTGTAGACCTGTTCATGTGCTCAATGGACGCTTGAACATAATCCCGGCATGATGGAGTGTGGGACAGCTATGGGGTAACTATTCCATCTCTTCGAGAAACCCGGTATTCAAGACGAGACCATTTGCAACCCCATCTATGAAATCGAAAATTTGAGAAAGGGGCAGAGGATCTTGATCGTTGAGCTATTGGAAGCTATTCGCAAGCGATCAGTGACGTCCTTTCCGCTGGGGTTTGTGGTCGATGATTGTCCGAACCTTACTATCGGTGTCGATGTAGGATCCTCCACAAGTTCATCTCCTGTTCATCCCCTATGGCCTGTGGCCATTAATTGGGCCAGTCTCCTTTCGCACTTTGGCTCTGAGGATTACTTCGTAGCTGTACGGATGTTGAGTCTGATGGAAAGGATATATCGCTGAGTGGTGTCCTATCACCTCATCTTTTCCCTTCCCTTTGGCCATTTGTTTACAGCGCAGAAAGAATCCGAACATGGATTCGAGTGATTCGAAGGCCCCCGATCTTTGAATTTTGATCTCCATGCCCTGTCAGCCCTGTAGATACGGTCATACGACCCGAAACTCAACTGCAGCAGCCAAAAGGCAATACGGTCCAGATCAGTCACCAGCCAATGACCCTGGGACGACTATGGCCACACAGAGCCATACCTGAATCATGCATCAGGACCAGTTGAGTAGTGAATTAGAGACAGATTGCTGATGTCGATTGATGCTTCAGTCAGTTCCTGTCCAGGATGGAGATGGCTTTGGTACAGCGTGCTCTGTAGACTGGAAATTGAGGCTTAATGAACCTCTAACCGTGGCTGAGGGGCAGCAACGCTGTGGCGGTGTTTGTTTTTATGTGGCTGGTGCTTGTTTTGTTTTGCCTGCGGGGGCGGTTGCTTAGCTAAGATGTACTGACACAGCACATATGCCTGTGGATGCCTTAGAGTGCCTGAAAACGTTCTTCTCCGCCTCAGGCAGTAACCCGTTGTCGCGTCAACAGCGGCCGCTAGTCCGCTTTGGGCGCACCACAACATAACAGGCCAACCACAGCCGCCGAGCGTGCATCGCAGTTGCCCAAACGGTCTCATCGGCCTCGATTCCACCATTCCACACACACTCTTCTTCTCTTCTCGTGCGATCAACATCTTCTCCTCTCGCCTTTGGCTTTTCTTTTCTTCAACCCCGCTGCCCTTCGCTTTCCTCTTCCCTATCTTCATCCTCCTCATCATCACGTCGCCTCTATCCTTACTCTGTCCCAGGCAGCTGAGCTCAAGTCACCTGTGGTCTATCAATCACGATCATCTGTTTGGGGCTTCAATTGACCAGACCATGACTGTTTAGTTTGAACCAGTTGTTTTCTTGTTGATCTATACTTGTTGATCAGACGTGACTATCCTTTGAAACAATTGCAATTGTATTGTTTTGAGAGACGAAAAAAACAAACATTGGTCTTTCCCCTGGTTACCGCGCAATCAGGTTGTTTATTCCCCATCAGCTTCAACTACTCTTACCTATCTATTTTATCCATCACGTATTCTGGCAATCAACATGTCTTCGAACTATGGTGGCTATGGGCAGGTGATCGAGTACATCCAAGGTTCGTTTGCCCGTGTTTGCCTGTGCATTGATCCCACATGGCATGGCTCTGGCGTTGCGGCTTACTGACATTTCTACAACGTGCAGATCGCTTGTACCTTGCCTCCTACGACTCCACACCTGACTCGAGAACCCCATTTCCCTATCCATTGGAGCACTCCAAGTCGCCCAGCAAGCGTTCGGCGCGAGCTCAGCCAAGCACACCCAGCAGCAAGCGCCGAAGCCCCGTGTACTTCACGGTGGACGACACTCTGCTCTACAATGCTTTCCACGCCGATTTTGGCCCCCTTCACATTGGTCATCTGTACCGCTTTGCCGTCTACTTCCATGAGATCCTCGGTGATCCTGCCAACAGTGATCGTGCCGTGGTCTTTTACAGCAAGACAGACTCACGGAGTCGTGCCAATGCCGCTTGTCTTGTAGCTTGCTACATGGTCCTCATCCAATCCTGGCCCCCGCACTTGGCATTGGCACCCATCGCGCAGGCGGATCCCCCTTACATGCCCTTTCGTGATGCTGGATACAGCCAAGCAGACTTCGTCTTGAACATCCAAGACGTAGTTTACGGTGTGTGGAAGGCGAAGGAACAATCGCTTTGTGGGTTAAGAGAGTTCAGTCTTGAGGAGTAAGTGCTGCTGCCAACATCGTTTTATGATGATTTACTAACAGGTCCATTAGATATGAGAAGTTTGAACGTGTCGATATGGGTGACTTCAACTGGGTTACGCCTCATTTCCTGGCTTTTGCGTCTCCACAGCACAGTCCCATCGAGCCGATCCCGGCGAACACCCCCGAATACGCTGCATTGCCGTCCACTGCATCTCAGGTGCTCAACTCCAAACTACCTCTTCCTTTCAAAAACGTCCTGGCACACTTTGCGTCCCGAAATGTCGGCTTAGTCGTCCGATTGAACTCTGAGCTCTACTGTCCTTCCTACTTCACAGCTTTGGGGATCACCCACATTGACATGATCTTCGAAGATGGTACCTGCCCTCCATTGCCGCTTGTTCGACGCTTCATCAAGATGGCCCACGAGATGATAACCGTCAAGAACAAGGGAATTGCCGTCCACTGCAAAGCAGGCCTCGGTCGTACGGGCTGCTTGATTGGCGCCTATCTGATCTACCGCTACGGATTTACTGCCAATGAAATCATTGCTTTCATGAGATTCATGCGACCGGGTATGGTTGTTGGACCTCAACAACATTGGTTGCACCTGAACCAGGGCTCCTTCCGCGAATGGTGGTTTGAGGATAGCATGAAGGAGAAACTAGCTCAAATGGCTCCTGTTACACCCGGTAGGCCATCTACAAAGCAACGCGCAACTCATAGTTCTGTGGCAACGCCACCCAATAATGGCCATTCGAAACGATCTGCCTTGGGAGAAATCGATCATAACGAGGGTGCTGGAGCTCAAGCCGAAGAGAACCTCCCAGCACCGACTCCTGGCCAACCCCGCAAGTCTCACAGAAAGGATTCGAGACATCACCCTTACGCTCGTACCACATCTGGTAGCCTTGCTGTTGACAAGGACACGGGCAAGAGTACAGAACAATCCAATCACCGCAGCCATCGTCATAGCAATGATAGCAGCGAGAGTGAAGAAGAAACCCAACTCCGCATGCTTGCGAAGCGTTCTTCTAAGTCCCCCGTGGCGTCTTCAGCCCAGCGATCTTTTAGTTACTCTGCTACTGTTACCGCTAGCTACACCTTGACAGATGACATCCACGAGGACCGGGAAAATTGGGGCGACGGCTCCTATGCTGTCCCCAAGACTCCTGTCAGTTCAAAGAGCGGAGCGATCCCCATGGCCAAAGTTCGGTCAAGCCCTCGTCGTGTAACTGACAGCAGGAGCGAATCTCGAGGTGTTCGGAAGGCCAGCGGCCGGATTGGAAGTGCAGGGAGCCCTACTCGGGTGAAGTAGAACTCTACGTGGACTGGTTTCCTACGTCTTTTCTTCTCCCTTCTCAGGTGCCCTTGAGCCTTGATTAGTTATTCTTCTCGTATTGCATTTTTTATTCTTATTTTGTCTTTCTCGATACCCGGTTATTACCAGGGTTGGGAGATGTCATTGCATACCCGTGCCATTGCATTATATTGCTTTTATCTTTCGCTGCACTGCATTTATGTATGTGTTCTTGATTCTTCTTTGATTCTGCTGTCGGTGTTTATTACGGTTGAAAACTCTGGTCTGGGCGTGTGAGTTATGGCGTATGGCTGCACTGTTTCTTGTTAATGCTTGGATGATTATCAAGTTGGCATCGAATATTAGGATGTTGCGACTCTACATCTCTGTTGATCTGTTGTAACCCACGGTCTTTAATGTTTTGGTTTTGAGCTAAACTCTGTCTCTGCCTATATGATCTACGTCGGCATGACAATTTGGTTGATGAACTACAAAAACTCCTCTATCCCCATAGATCCTTTATGATCCGGTCACTAAGATGAAGTGAGAGTAGCTTGAGATATAATGTCTCCCATTAGATCAAGTAAGTGGTTAGAATCACTCGACTGCTTGAGGGAGTCGCCATCTATATTGACATCATCTTTCTAGAATGCCAGCATTGACGAACAGAGCAGAAGCCTGCATGCTCGCCAAAATGCAGGTCTGTCTGGTTGACATAACTCCTTGTTACGAATCAAGGATTTCATATAATAAATCTCATGTTCTCATACAGAAAGATGAATCTGGGTGGCATCAAGACCCCGTTTTACATTAAGATGTCTGTAATCCAAAAATGCAAAGACCCCGGTTATATCCAAGGGTGACGAGACACCAAGCCCATTTTTGCCCAGGTATGCATTATCTATCTTTAATCAAGCAAACCATAACCCGTCAATCATAAAAGGTCGTCAAGGAACGAAGCCAAATCGTTCAAGCTTCCCCACCTCATGGCCTCCATGTCACCCCAGAAAAAGCAAAGACGAAAATACCATTGCCTACTCCACATCGATGAACTTTTTCGAAAGACCTTCTTGATCCCTCGAGTATAATTGGATCTTGAAAGATTCGTTCCCGTCCGTTTCTACCAGATCCGCCGATGGATCTGTTGGCTCGTCGACCATCCGAACAGCGACAAATCCCCGACCCGAAGAGAGGCCCTCATTTGAGAATTCACGGTCCATTGTTGCGAGAAGTTTTAGGGTTTGGCTTATATTCCATATGCCCTCACGGGTCCCCTTGTAGCCCGCCAGCCAATGTTTGACCCAGATGCGGAGGCCGGGGTTGGTCGACCACCGGTAAGCTCCCACGACTGGGGGCAGCATGCCATGGCTGTATGTGAAGGACTCGCCAAACCGCGCCGGTGGGATACTTGCTGCGATACGGCAAATTGTGAGAGCCGTCTGCTCCACGCCGGGCGGTAGTACTCGTCCTTTATCTGGTAGGTAACGAGTACGCGCTCGCATTCCCGTACAGATGTATGTGGCGTAGTTGACAGCGGCAGCGCAGGGGTCTGCCGAATTAGGAAAGGAAAGCGCAGGAACACGGACCAAAGATTCTTGATTAGGAGCAGAGATGGTCAAGTAGGCTTCGATGGAGTTGTCTTCGACAGGAACTTCCGAATCGGGCAGATCCTGCCGCCATTCCTCGAGCCTTACGAGAAGCTCGGCGCTCTGTTGCGACCAAAACTCATCCTGCGACGGATACTGGCGCTTTTGAATCTCGAGTCTCGTGATTTCTTCTACCATCAACAATATCCTGTCCTGGAAATTTGAAGATTGCTTCAGAAGGAGATTCAGCCAATCCGCTAGCTTCGGGGGCATGGTATCTTGCGTGGTCACAGAATATTCTTCGTTGTACAAGCGCAACAGAAGCGCCATTCTCGCAAAAGCCCTAATAAGTAGCATCCCTGCAGGTGTTTTGACTATTGTCTTGAAGCCGGAATTGAGGCATATAGCAGCACCATGCATGTGAGAGCGCCATGATAGGAGGCAGCCTCGCTGGAGTTCAAAATTTGCTAAGAGCATAGTGGTAGTAAATAACGATAGAGCTGCATCAGTGCTTAAAGACTCGCTCGTTATTTGAGACTGGGCTGTACGAGAAAGTTCATTCTGTAGACCTTGCACGGCTTTCAGACTGTGGTGAAATGCGTGACGGCGAAGAGGCACAGACCCTCTGGCGTGAGGTTCAAAACTAGACAGGGTAAGAGCTGATAAAGCCAAAGCGGCATTATGGACATGGGGAGAAACAGGCTCTGCTTTGAATAGTTCCGATAGAGGTAGTATTCTAGACAAACTCGAAAAGCTGCCCCCCGCAGAGTATTCGTAGTACCTATAGTCTTCCGGGAACTCAAAAGCCCCAGTAAGAGCGAGAAAGGAATTTGGAACCACCCGGCTGGGAGAAAACTTAATATCCACAGATTCAGGAGAGCATGGTGTCATATAGCCTCTGTCAAGGATGGTACTTGACTTTTCCAAGGATGAAAACGTATCCCGATCGGAAGCCGGGGAGAGGTTCCTGCCACTAAATCGTATTGGAGTACGAAGTTCCCGTTTCTTCGAGATAGAGCCCGAGGTCACGGTAGTACTTGATGTGTCTGGACGCGCCCCATCAAATTCTTCCCTTTTGAAGTCTAGAGGTGTTGTTTGCACAATGTGAAATTCGGGGGATTGCGAGGTTGGAGTAGGTAGTCTCTTAAGCTCTGGCGAAGAGTGTTGACACGAGTGGGAGGCGGTATTAAACGAATGATCCGGCTCGTCCGTCTCGTCTTTAATCAAAGTTGATTCTGCTTGGCCTTTCCTTTTGGGAGGTTTTCCCTGCGCCCGTTCGACAATGAAATTCGTCTGGTCCTTGAAGGTAATTCTCTGCGCATAGCCTTCGCATGGCAGGTTCACGCGCCTACACTAAATCAAAGTCAGCACCGGGAGATCTGGTATCCTTATCACTGGAGATTTGAACGGGATAGTTACATTGTTACAGCCAGGCTTTGTCTCGTCGCATTTCAACCGTCTCCTCCGACAGGTGAGGCAGCCTGTTCGACCACGCGAGACGACATTTCGCTTTCTGCGAGGTCTTTCACTGACAGCTGGCTGAGATGAGGTAAGGGGCATAGTTATCGACAATCGAGATGGCACTTCACGTGAAGCATAGACGGCTGATCAAAGTGCCATAACAGTCCTCAGGGGAAAGATTGTGTTTCTCGACAGAAATCACAGCGAATGTCGCGTATCAGGTGAAACACGGTGGTGACAAAAACATGAGGCTATCCCAGCCAGAGTTCCAATGTCGTCGATTCATTCAAGGCAGCGAAAGCATGGAAAGCCCACAGAAAGTCCAGAAAGTCTGGAGTTGTTCCCCCCATTCTCCAGCCCCTTTCGGAACAGCGGCAAGCATTTAGGTGCAAGGGATCGACGAACTAACAGATCTAAGCTGCAGATCGCCACTTAGAACTCCCCAGAGGGGGCCAAACTAGATTAGTTGGCTAACGCCGTCAGCACCTGATGTTCGGCGGAGACTCGAACAGGCCCAACAGGGGCCCAGCAGGATCCGATGTGATACGTACAAAGAGCGGCGGTGTTGCGCCATTTGTTTCTTTGTCCGGCGCTGCGACGAACCAGACAACGATCTGATTCACCGGACGATGCATTAATGTCTCACAAGGTCAGTCCTCCGAGGCAAAAATCGACCAGGATTTCTCTCCCATCACCTGCTGGCGGTTGGTCCCGGTCTTGCGAAGGTCCTTTTGTTTCGTGCGAACACATTTCCTCTTCCCTTTTCCTAGGCAAGTTTCGTCTCTCTCGTGATCCATAGCGTTAAAACATGCGATTGAAACCTAACAACTGTTGTTTCTAGGATTTCCAGTATTATTATTAACAGTCTCCATGCATCCCCTGTTGCATGTAGAGTGCCCAGAAGGGCCCTTGCCCCTCATCTAGGAGTTGCCGCGGCTTTCCTTGCTCCGTCACCCGCCCTTTGTCTAATACGAGAACCTGGTCGAAGTCGACAATGTTGTGCAACCGGTGCGTGATTGCTATGACAGTCCAGTCGTTGAATTTGGCCCGGAGAACCGCATGGATGCGCTCTTCGCTTACTGGATCGAGGCTGGCTGTCCCCTCATCCATAATCAAGACCTTATTTTTAGTCACCATGGCCCGCGCGAGAGCGATAAGTTGTCTTTCACCTCGCGAGAAATTCTTTCCGTTTGCTTCGACGATGTCGTCCAGTTTCCACTTACTTGCACCAGCTACGTCATCCAGGACGCCCTGCAAGTGCTCGTCACTTACCTCACCGTTCATATCTAAATTGAATCGGATGGTACCGTCAAACAGTGTCGGGTCTTGCGGTATAAGGCTTATATGCTGTCGCAGTCGGTCGACATCAAGGGATTCAATGTCAACTCCATCGACGTTTATCGAACCGTGAAGCCGGATCGTTAGTCGTAGAAGACTTAAGGCCAGGGAACTCTTGCCGCTTCCTGTGCGACCTACAATGGCGACACGCTCACCAGGGCATGCTCTGAAGCTAATATCCTTCAGCACTTCATCTTCATCCAAAGAGTACCCTGCTGTTAGATTCTGCACATCAACAACTCCATGCGTTGGCCAACTCTCGATCGTGTCGTTGAGTGTTGCATGGTCGCTCGGCTCTTGGGGAAGGCCCTTAATGTACGACTCGATACGGTAGTAGCTAGTCATTTCTACCTCTAAGAGACTTGAAAGATAAACAAGGTCTTTTGAATGGTCAGCGGGCACACTTTTGACTGTCGATTCTGGAGACTCACATAGAAGAGCGGTGCAAAGCCCAGTTGTCAAAGTCAAACTTAGACCAACTGCTGATGCGTTTGCATGCTGACGGGTTACCGCCAAAACTGCCACAGAGAATGATATCAGGGCAATGCAGATATCCATTCGTACTGCCAGCCATCGCTGGAGATCACTGACAGCCCTCCAGGTCCGGACATGATGCTCGATGGCTGTAGCGAACCGGTCTTGGAGCATCTTCTCCGCACGAAACGCATGTATCGTCGTAAGACCTGATACAGTTTCTGTAATACTATGGTGCAAAGGCGACAGACTTGCAGCGTACATATGCTTGACCGCAGTCGATGCGAAACGGTAGCGATAACCGATGTAAATTGCAACCCCGGTCAATGCGATAGACGGCAGCAAGAAGAGAGGAATAAGCGATGACACTGTAATGATCCGGAAACCAATGGACAAGTAAGTCTCGATCACCGGTCGGAAAGTCCTGAATAATGTGTCGTCCAAACTCGCAATATCGGAAGAAAAACGGTTGATTACCTGGCCAGCTGGGGTATGCCAAATCCACGCATATGTAGCCCCGAAAGCTGCAGTTAGCATTTGCAGATGTTTATCACGGCTTGCTCTCCAGGATCCTGAATACAGCAAGACCAGTGAAATCGCCAATATGAATATCTGCGCAATACCAAGACCTGTGTATTCATTAGACGTTTCATTATGTCGCGATCATGGCGTAGAAAGGCAACGTACCTGCGAATACTGTGACATAAAATTCGGCGCCAGAATTTCGCTTGGTTTCCATATATGTCCTGCTCCAGAGGGAGAGCCATGTAGGCAGTATGATCTCCATAACTTGCGCAAGGATAGTAAATACGGCCACGATTATGATAGATGGCCAGCCTCCGAAAGATCGGATGTATTTACACACTGGAACTATTAACATGCGAATGGCCAATTAAGGAAGCATGACTCACTGTATTCCAAACCGATAAGACCTCCTTTGCAGTCGTCCTCTCCATCTGAAATTTCTTCTGATTCCGAAATTGAATCCTGATTTTCATCAACAGAATCGTTCTGTTCTCCAGGACTGAGAGTGCTGGGCAGTGAAGATTCCATAGCACTCCTCTCCTCTAAAGCTGCAGAACCACTGCTCAGCAGACGCGTGGTTGCTTGAAAAACTGCACCATTTCTCATGTGGACATTTAGATCAGCCAAATCTAGTAACCTAGTATTGTTTGTAACAAGAACCAAGGTCCGCCCTTTCATTTGAGGTGCCAGGATGCACTTGTCAATAACCCAGTTAGTAGTCGCTGGGTCCAATCCTGATAAAATGTCATCCAATATCACAATTTTTGCATTCGAATATGCCGCTCGAGCGAGTGCAACCCGCTGGCGTTGCCCCCCAGAAAGGCGACGACCACCTTCGCCCACGTCTTTCAAATCTCCATCCTTGAAAGATGCAAAATCAGGCTCCAACGCACAACTTTGGATGATTTTCTGATATTTTTCGGGATCAAATGGGGCTCCGAAGATAATGTTTTCCCTGATGCTGCCCTTATAGATCCAAGGATTCTGCGGGACATAACCTATCGGCTCAAACTGTGATCTTTGCAATCCCTTGACACCTTGAATGTGTTTCCTACCACTCAATAATGACTGCAATAGCAAGGTTTTACCCGACCTAGTATATTGTAAGCAAACGGATTGACAATTAAAGGGTTTCACTATAACCATACCCCAATTCACCTGTAACAACGTTTAGCCCAGCCTGAACAAGTTCAACATCAGAGTTTCCTGACAATCCGCTGGGTACTGCACACGGCTGGACGGTAACCGTTGTTGGGTGTCGAGAGCCTGCTTCAGCCTGGCTAATAGTGTCATCCTTGGCGTAAACAGTAGTTACTTCGCTTTCAGGTCGATCCAGAAAATCACTCAATCGCTTCAAGCTGACTGTGGCTTGTGCATATTGACCGGCACCAAGGACACTTAATGTAAGCATGCCCTTCACGATATTAAAAACTGCCACGACTGTGAAGACAACGTCTGCCTCAAGAGGTTTCTTGCCGATAATGGTATATAGTGCCAGGCAGAGAATGAGTGCTAGAAAAGTGCAAGCCGAGGAAAGACTTTCTGAAGTCACTATAACCTGCATTTTGCTCCAGATTGCTTTTAATTCCTGGTCTCTTTCATTGAGGATTCTCCGAATGAAGGGCTGGACATGTCCAAGGATTTTGATAGTCGTCATTGCCCGTATACTCTCACTCGTTTTGGTAATCCTTCTATCTGTCGCTTGTAGGATTTTCGACTGGGCCCCGGATTGTGCCGAGACAATAAATTTGGACAACGGATATCTCGTAATAAGGAGAAACGCCAAACTTGGGAGATAATACCATCCCATAATCTTGTAAAGCAGGACTGATGACACGATGAATTCCACGGGGGCCATAAAAACTGTCATGGCGGTGTATCGAAGTGTACCTAGCCTGTCGATGTCTGCTGAGATGTTGCTTTGCAACTGACCGACATCGATATCTGCGTCTGCATGGAGTACAAGAAGCTTCCGGTACACTGCGGTTGTGATGAGGGCTTTCCAGTCCCCTATCGTGTGAGTGGCAAAGTATTCAAACGTTTGCATACAAAGGCCGCGTATTATCGGACATAGACTAAAGAGCACGATTGAGAACCAGGCTTGAAGTTTTGTTTCCTGGGACGTCTGAAGAAATAAAAGGAGCTGGTGCAGTCCGATAGTCCCGATGAGTTCGAAAAATCCACAGAATCCGGCGAAGAAGGCCATTGCTGCCAGTCTATACCGGAAAAGTCTCCATAGAGCCATCCTAAATGAGGGGAAGTTCTGTGTGCAGTTTGAATAGGTCTGTAGCCAGTGTTCAGTTGAATTTTCAGGCATGATTGGTAGGAGGTCCTCTGCCGTGATGGCACCGCAATAAGAATATGCTTTTTCGACAACTGGGCTGACCCAAGCATATAACCACCATCTCGACAAGGGTGAGCAGGTTTTTGATGGATGGGGATCGCTGTCATTGACTCGAAAATGATATGGTGTCAAGAGAGGTACCAGAAGGGCACTTGTAGCCGAAGCCACTAAAGCGATTAAATTCGGCGTCGAAAGGCTAACAGTGCCTCGAGATTGTATCCATATCAAAGGGCACAGTTGTCGTGGCAGGTCATCCGTGAGAAAAAGGGCAAGGCATAAAAGGAGGGCGCTATTTGAGAAGATCTCTCGATGTGCAGAGGCTAACAGATAGGAAAGCCGAAAAAGGCATGCAAGAGCCTATTTAGCCTGTCAGTGGGGGGAAAACGGCATACTCAATCCATGAGGCTTACCCAAAGTGAGCCAATCAAGACCCTTGTCCAGTCGCAAAATCCATTCTGACTCGCAGAGACAAAGACAGCAGTCGTACAAGTGACAGAAGAAAGGAAGTTAAGTGTTCCCCATAGAGCATGCTTCGATGTAAAGGCTATGCTGGCCATGTGCTTTCGACGAAGAAAAGACCTGGCGTTCAGACTGCAAATCAGCAGACAGAACACTGCCAGGACGATCCATCTTGGCTCATAGAAAAGACTGGGGATCACCGATTGATCCATCTGTGTCAGCCGTGATGGTTGGAAAGGTGGGATCGAGGAGGGTAGAAGTGGAGGCAGTTGATATTAAGACTTTATATCTGTCAAAGGATCTGTCAGTACAAGTAGCTCTTAGGAGCATGGCCTTACCTTACCAATTCATCCCACTAGAGCCCAACAATATTCTCGGTTGCCGCCACATTAAGGCACGGCCAAAATCCGTGAGTACGTACACTCCATGTTATACATGTTGCCAAATGAAGCAGGTCGGGGACATCCAGCGTGTCCGAGCGCGCCGTTCAGAGACAGATGGGGAAAATTAAACGGAGGAAATAGTGGCTAAGCTTTTAGGCCGAAGCGAAGGTCCAATGTCAATCTACACTTCGAGGATGAAGACGGCGTCAGTCGGTTGTGCTTTTTCTTCGCGAGAAAGATCCAGGCCAGAGTGTTGAGCTGGTCGTTCCCAGTTACCGCTTTGGGACAAGACACCTGCTACCCTGCGCTAGCGCCAAAGAGTCAGACCCTGAATAATTTCAACCGTCACGCTACAGTTATTTTGAATAGAAATTATCAAGATTATCAAGAATATGTTACGATAAGTATAATGTCCCCATTAGATTATGGTTTTGCTAGGTGTTCATGTTTTGCGGTAAAATCTCCGTTTGTCTGTCAGATATCACTCGGTTAAAGACATATCTCAACTTCTGAAGGGTTCTGCAGATCCAACTACGATTTAGTATTTGCCACGATAGTCTACATATCAACTTTGTAAAGCCAAATGCAGTGTGATATATCGCAATATGCGGTGACCAGTTGGTCTTCAAACAGTTGCTTGAAATCCCTGTCAGGATATTGAGATTGCCCGAAAGGGTAAAACGCACTTATGGCGTTGTTGATAAGACGGAAACTTTCTATTGTTGCTTGTTCTTCTTCCTAAATAATTCAGCCTCATCCAAATAGCCAGAATGAAGGGTTGGCGTATTTTTGCTGGTGCCATCACTGTCTTGCAACTAGGGCTGGCCAGAGCGACACAGTCCCAAGCGCCCCTCGTCGACACATTCAAAACATACGGACATTCCGACTTCCCCTCTTACTCCGTGAGAATTAAAGAGCAGAGCGATGAGGTCTGCGATGCGGGCTCCAACCAGTATACAGGATGGCTCGACTTTAATGGAAAACACATGTTCTTCTGTAAGTTTCGCGATCTTGGTGCGGTTGACTCTGTTGACAAGCTGAAGGGTACTTTGAAAGTCTCAACGACCCCATCACGGATCCATTAACACTGTGGATGACGGGAGGGCCGGGTGTCAGTGGCATGGTAGGCAAGTATTCTTATGATCTGTTTACAATTGCAAAAGATTCCATCGCTAATGTTGGTGTAGGAATGCTATTGGAACTTGGACCTTGTCGCATCAATCCCAGAGGCGAAGGAACTCATCGCAATCCCTATTCCTGGACCACGAACTCGTCCATGATCTTTATCGACCAGCCAGCAGGCACAGGTCTCTCATACACTGATCCTGGGACAAACACTCCTACAACATCCCAGATCGCGGCGGAGGATATGTACATTTTCCTTCAGATCTTTCTCTCGAGTGTGTTTCCAGAACGCAGACCGGTGCCATTTCACATTGCAGGAGAAAGCTATGGGGTATTCAATGAATTTACACACCAAATATTGATTAATGCTGACCTGGCTGTAGGGACACTACGTCCCGACATTGTCTGCAGAAATCCTCCGCCAGAATCAACTGCATCCCCAAAGGCCAAATATCGATCTCAAGTCTATATTAGTCGGAAATGGCTTCGTTTCCCCCATGGATACCACATTCGGTTACTATGAGACCCTCTGCACGACAAAACCAGGTGTTGATGAGCCTGTGTTCAATAAAACGCGATGTCAAATAATGGCGGAGGCTCTACCCCGATGTCTTTACGTTTACGAAGCTTGCTATAGGTCTCCTGATGAGGCATTATGCAAAGCTACGGACGAAGTGTGTGGAGTGATACGCCAACTTTATCACGACGAATCTTTTGCAGGTGGACGAGATCCTTTTGACAGTAAGATTCCCTGACATGGTTTCTACTTTGGCTAATTGAGTCAGTCACTCGAGTTTGTGAGGTGGATCATTTGTGCTATAAGGCGGTTCTCGATATACAAGACTACATCAATACGCCAGTCACTTGGGAAGCACTCGAAGTTCCTGACGCGGTCGCCAATTTCTCCATCGAATCCGAAGAGGTCTCTGGGGCTTTCGAGTCAGGGAATGACCCTTATTCAAATGTCATGGATGCAGTGCGATTTACTCTTGAAAACGGGGTTGACGTGTTGATTTACAATGGGAATTTGGATCTTGCGTGCAATACTGCAGGCAATCTGCGATGGACGAATTCTCTCCGTTGGAATGGCCAGGCCGAATTTGTTTCACAAGACCTGAAACCTTGGACTTCCGTTATCGGACACCGGAAGACACAAGTGGGAAGCTATAAAGAAGTCTTTGCCCCGGCGGTTTCTGGATCGGAAAACCGACGGTTTGCGTTTGTTACCGTAGATCGATCTGGGCACATGGTGAGTCAAGCCAATATATAACATCGAGGACAGATTAACTGATCGGATTTTAGGTTCCCCTGGACCAGCCCGAAGTGGCACTCGATCTTTACCAAAGATGGCTGTTTCAGCAATCGTTTTGAATGAATCTCGGATATTTTCTGAGATCTCGAAAATGAGAACGAGAACTGAGTTTATAAGTGGAAGATACTAACCAGGCCAGTGGAGATGATCGACAGTCCCTCCATGCAAATTGTATGTGGCGTGTCGATCATCGGCCACTAGAAATTGCCACAAAGGGGCAGAAGGACTGGATTCCTTGCATCAACGAGTCAGTAGTCACTGTAGCATCCCCGTAGTGTCGTTTAATATTTCTCAAAGCAATCAAAGAAAAGGAGTTTTAATGCTGTGATACGTAATCAACCACACTATTCTAAAACATGCCAGGCAAAGACCCTGGTTCTGATAGCAGGCCTTTTCTCCCATGCACGTGTCGCGATGTCAAGTGAATGTCTCGACTCTTGATGCTTGCAACGCCAACAAAAGAACTCCATGCAGGTTACCGTGCTGCCAGTCACGCATAAAATTGAGCAGAATGGCCTTTTTGCTTCGACTCTGACTTGATCTGTCCTGATAAATCCCCCTCCGACTGCAGTTTCTTCCATCACCATGGCCGATAATAAGGGCATGATGCAGGAATCAAACAAGACAGCACAAGAAGATGGGATTGCTCGAAAGGAGTCGAAAATCGAAGCCGTCGAGGTTGAGGATGACCTGTACACATTGCCTTTTCCCCTTTTATCGAGATTAAATGCTGATTAGAGCTTCAGTCCCTATCCAGAGGTGCGAGCGAGTATCCCCGCAACGGACGAGGATTTGCCTGTCAACACGTTTCGCGCGTGGTTTTTGGGCATCATCGGAACGATGATTCTCACGGCCCTAAACCAGTTCTTTCAACTCCACAGCCCGCCTCGTGAGATTTTCGGCCAAGATGCAGATACAGAGCGATTGCTAATGGAAACCAGTCTTCCTTTCCGCATACCTCGCGATCCTCATCACATATCCTTGTGGGAAATTTATGGCGACTGTTTTGCCGGAGAGAACATGGACAGTGCTAGGCTGGCAATTTACCCTCAACCCCGGCCCTTTCAACCAAAAGGAACATTCGATCGTGGCTATTATGGCTTCCCTTGTGACGGCTTTTGACAACGGATCTCTCGCCTCGGACGTTTATGTTGGCTTTGAGAAATTTCTGGACATACCAATTTCCGTTGGCTATCGGTTTATGTTTCTTCTCACAACTCAGGCTTTGAGCTTCGGCATTGCGGGGCTATTTCACAGGTTTCTCGTCGAGCCGGCCTTTTGCGTGTGGCCAGGAGCCTTGCCAACTTGCTCGCTTTTATACACTTTTCACGACGGAAACGCCAAAGGCGAGGTGGCAAACGGTTGGAAGATGGGTCGCATGAGGTTCTTCGCTGTTGTTGCAATCTGCGCTACAGCCTATCAGTTTCTGCCCGGGTATCTTTTCACCGGCCTCACGACATTTGCATGGATAACGTGGATTGTCCCGAACAATGTCACGGTCAATCAGGTTTTCGGAGCGACTTCGGGAATGGATCTACTGCCGATGACACTGGACTGGAATCAGATCACAGGCTATCTGGGATCTCCTCTTCTGGTACCAAATTGGGCATTGGTTAATGTTTTCTGTGGAAGTATACTGTTTCTGTGGATTATTGCTCCTGCTCTGCATTGGAGTAATGTGTGGCAGGGCATGTACATGCCTTTCTCATCATCTGGTAATTTTGACAACACAGGTAAGCCATAGCATTTGTGCAGATACATCAACTCTCCAATTAACATATCTATAGGAAAATCATACAATACTAGCCGTGTCATGGAAAAAGACTATTCTCTGAATGAATCTGCCTATTACGACTACTCACCAGTATATCTTTCCACCACATCAGCACTCTCATACGGATTAGGCTTTGCTGCCGTGATATCCATCATTGTTCATACAATCCTTTACCACCGTCAAGTAGTTTGGAATGGCTTAATCGCCAGCATCGGAAGGTCTTCAAACCCCGAAAAACCTGATATCCACTTCAAGGTGATTATCCTCGCTTTCATATTGTACATGATTTACTGACAATGTTTAGCTGATGCAAAAGTACAAAGAAGTCCCAATGTGGTGGTATGCAAGTGTTTTCCTTGGTATGTTCGGTATCAGCATTGCATTTCTTTATGTGTACGACACCGGACTCCCATGGTATGGATTTATTCTTGCCATTGCTCTTAATATTGTGCTCCTGGTGCCAACCGGTATTATGATGGCGATATGCAATATTCAACTATCAACAGCTGTGATATCAGCTGTTATAGCGGGTTACATTTGGCCGGGAAAGATGATGAACAATGTTGTTTTCAAGATCTTTACTCTTGTTTCATCTAGCCAGGGGCTGGGATATATCAGAGATATGAAGATTGGTCATTATATGGTTTGTTTTCTGAGGCCCTAAAAGTATATGCGACCTGCTAACGACTGCAGAAAATTCCACCTCGTGTCACATTTGCAGCTCAATGTGCTGGGATAATAGTATCTTGGTTAACACAGACTGCGGTCAATATTTGGGCCATGGGTAATATCGACGGTATCTGTACTTCAGATGCCAATGACAATGTGCGTCATCTATGAAGACTCTATGAACATTTGACTAATCTATATGACAGTTCCAATGCCCTCTTGCCGCAGGTTATGCAACAAACGCCGTATTTTGGGGACTCATAGGCCCGAAAAGACTCTTTTCCGAAGGCTCCATGTATCGCCCGATGCTGTGGTTCTTTCTTATCGGCGCAATTCTACCCATAATATTTTATTTTGTGGATAAACGCTATCCCAAGACGATGTTGAGAAAGGTTTGACACCCCACTTGAATAGAAACCATGAAACGAACTAACCTCGCTTCCCTCAGGTTCATCTACCTGCGATCTTCGCATCAACAGCATCAATCCCACCGGCAACCGCAGCAAATTATATGGCATGGGGACTTGTTGGCCTATTCTTCAATGGCTATCTACAGCGTAAATATCGTGCCTGGTGGATGAAATACAACTACATTCTCTCCGCCGCATTGGATGCTGGACTGGCTGTTGGGACCTTTTTCATCTTCTTCTGCCTCTCGTATCCTGGGGTCAATCTTAATTGGTATGGTAATAATATCGCGACGCAGACTGCAGATGGGATGGGGACGCCGTTGCGAACGGTTCAGCAAGGAGGGACCTTTGGGCCTAGCACATGGCATTGATGTATATAGTATTAAGTAGTATACTTGTCCATGTTTGATATATACGTGTCTCTCAATATTGTGATTCTTATCTAACTGAATGAGCGCGATATCGTGATTGTATGGACCCTATACTAACCCATTTGGGTCAAGCATCGATCGCGGATTCCCGAACCGCCCGTCTTTCTCTAATTTTCAACTCCAAAGCCCCACGGACTGCCGATCTCAACCTTTTCGTGATACACTTCTGCTGTCATATTTCAGGGACGAGAAATAGGATGGATAATTTCTGATGATTCGTATCTACGATTGGTTCAGTTATGGTTGATAAACGATGGCGGACATCAACTCCCCTCGACAGACTGAATCCCCGGCCACTCGCCGGAATGGCACACTCCAGTCGTGTGAGCCTTGTCGAAAGGCAAAGTTACGATGTGACCACGGAAGGCCTGTCTGTGGCAGATGCTCGAGGAAGAAAATCGTTGAGAGTTGCTTCTATCATCCCTCTCCTATGACGAAGAGAGGTCCACGAGCGAACCCAGTTGGACGACCACGTTCAACTTCAAGGAGATTAACAGGCAATCAGCCAAGTTCAAGGTCAAATGAGTTGAACGACATAGTGAAGTTGAACTCAAATTAACGTCTCTCTAGTACTTCAAGTCCGGGATCAACGCTGAACGGTACACGGTTTCATGCGACATTAGAACCACCGTCAACACTGCCCGGCTACTTGGGTTCGACCAGCTATTCTGCTGTTCTTGCAGAGCATGATCGTCGCAGTGATACTCCGATCGAGATATATGGCAGCATTACGAATGGGGTTGCTACCCGCTCCGTGGATCCATATCGTCTTCAAATGGGGATCGAGGTGCTCCGGTTACTTTATGATTTTACGATCTGTGACATGATAATCCGGAAGTACTATGGTCGGGCATCTCTGGCTGTTGTGCCACAGGCCATGATGGATAGTATCCTATGCTCTATTCGAAAGATTTTTGATAGTTTTGACCTTCGCGATAATCTTGAACCGCAGTTTCGGGATTTAGCCAATTTGATATTTCAGAATTCATCTCGTCCATTGGTAACGCATGGATCGATGACTGTCGAGCAGTACTGCGAATCTTTTACTGGCAAAAATTCTCGCTGGGAGGCATTGGGGAGTATATTCGCCATCTGCGGCGTTGCACTGATGGCTACTCCAAGCAATGACCCGGAGCTTATCCAGGCTGTGGATCATAGTAACCCCAAAGAGAAGCTTTTGAGTCAACTAGTGGAGGCGAGTGATATCTGTCTTGGGTTTTGTGACCAAGCAGCCTCGGCCAACGAATTGCTGGGATTCTGTCAGTATAGCGATATCATGTTGAAGACACAGCAATTTGGCGACTCCAGTATGTTTGATTGCCTCAGTAGATGGACCAGCTGCTCACTTTTCATCTAGGCTATCAAGCCTGGCGTCGGCTGGGCGATTTATCAGCTACCATATACGCTGCTGGTCTTCATCAAGAGAACAGCGAGACGGACGATCGTCCGTTTTTTCTTCGTCAATGGAGGAGATCCTGTTTTATCTCAGCCTTTTACGCAGACATATCAATTGCCACATTTGTCGGACGACCACCGCTAATCAATTACCGGTACTGCACGTCGACGCCTCCTTTGGACTTGAGCGACGATGTACTAATTGCCGGTGGCGATGATCTTGATCGAGCAATCGCCGAGCTTGACACGCACGGATGGGACACCCACGGGAATAAACACCGGGTAAGTACTATACGGCTTCGGTTTCTACTCGCTGTCTTTCGAGAAGAAACGCTTGATGTGGCCCTGGGAACGCACAGTCAGGAAGATCTTATTCAAAAATACAAGTAAGTTTGACCCAAGTGACTATTCGTATTCATGGGATAACCAAATTATCTCTCAAGCCAAATTACTAAAAAAGCGCGAACAACCTGGGAATCGTGCCCAGCACATCTGCGGTATGATTTGCTTGTTAAAGAGAGCTGCGATGCTTCCTATCCAACATTTACGATGCTTCATGTCTATCTTGATTACCTCTATACCTTTTTCCTCCTCCAGCGTACTTTAGTCAAGCGCACCAGCACCTGCCACGAACCGCTGTTTGACACGTCGAGGCAGCTTTTATCAATTATAATCAAGATCAGTGCTGAGAGGGATCCACTGTTGGATATGAGCAGGCACTATGCTTGGATTGTACGCCTTCTCCTTTGTAACCTGTCATTGTGATGACGGAACTAACTTATGCAGGTACTATCCTACGGACTCCCCAGTGCCAGCCTATTGATACTCGAACTCCTCCACCAAAACCAAGGACTCGGGCCGCATCCCATTACCTTACCACGTGCAGAGCTCATTCGCAATTTGAGCATTTTTATATCCTGTCTGTCATGGGTGGCACGTCCCGGACATGGTAACTACCACACGTGCAAGCAAGTGGAAAAGAGGTTATCCCAGATCCTCGATCAAATACTTGATCCACAGCCGATGCAGGGGGAACTATTCAACGATGCTACCTGTGGACTTAATGATTTCTTGGACTGGTATACTTATAGCAATTGGGATTTCAACTCGGAGTTTCTACCATCGAGGGATGGGTTTACCTTTTGAAAACTGAAGACAAATTCGAACAAACTGTGCGAGCAAACTGCAGCGATGGCCAGATGACATGGTCTCATCAACAATGCAAGTTGTGCAATGCATCTGATTCTGATACACCATGGATGTACAAGACGAAAGAAACGAGGAAAATAAGACCAGCCAGATTTTCTGTGATTGATCGTAGCGATTGCGTGGAAGTCTCACCAGACATTCAATCGCAAAAAAGGCCATCGTACGAATAACTCATCCAACGGAAACAGATACCATATGAAATACCTCTGACAGGTCAGACACTGGTGCTTCTTCTTCAAATACCAATTCTCAAGGCATTCTTTATGAAAGATGTGACGTCATCTGATCTTGCGGACCAGCTGATGATCAAGAACGGGATCGAGGCAGAATGCACTTTGATAACTGTTAGCCTGGTCCGAGAGAGAAATTTGGAACTCACCAGATAAACTCCCCACCAGCGGGGCGTTTCTTCTTCACCACGAACTACCACTTCAGCTTGCCAACGCTAGCGTAACAATCGAGTTTCTTAAGATATCAGTCCTCTTGGGTTTTGGGTGGCGGGTCCGCTCTTTCGCAGCAGCGACATCGACACCAGCTAGGGCGATATCTCTTGAAGAGATAGCTACCAAGCAAGTCAGCTTCCATCTATCCAGGGACCTAAAGAAATGAAAGGGCTTACAAAAGTATGGGAGTACAAACAACAAACAAAATAATGGTGAGTGAGAGCCATTGCCAATTTAGTATTGTAGGGCATTTCATCTTTTTGCCTGTCATACTCAGCATCATGGTGGTCACTTTCTCACCAAACCATGCTTGCTGAGATGCAGAGATCAGTCGATGGGTCACTTGCGGGGTGTGGATTGAGGAAGAGAGAAAGAGAAGTGAGGATTGAGAGTCAATGGGGGTGAGGAGAAGAAGATGGGATGAGAGGGATTTAAAGAGAGGAATTGTGTGTGTTTTGATAAGTGAATACCAGTCTGTGTCTGTCTGCATGCCAGTTAAGTGAGATCCATTACTTCCGAGCATGAGAGCATAGCTGCCATCAGGTCTGGTATTTTGTTTGATATATCGACAAAATAATGAAGAAAGATGAAAGAAAAGAAACATAAAGAAGACAGACAATGATACCATAGATCATCGAATTTCCAGGGCTATATATGATGATTTCTTTGATGATTGGGCTGGTATTGGCTTCTATATCACTCATGCTCATCTTGTACATCCCGTTCTCCTTGTAGGCAAAATAACTCTTTCACCCTACAAATTCTGCTCTCATAGCCTCGGGTGTCGTATGACATTACCTGCATCGTTGAACTCTACCTATCTTGCCTTCTCTGTCCGATAGGTACATCCTCGAAGCTTGGTTTATATACCGATCTACAGATCTGGAGAAATACCCGTATTCCCCCACTTTAAATGGAGCATGCTAGGCTGAAGTTGGCTAACCCTGCTATGAATAGTCCTCTCGAGTCTCGACCACGGTGTTCTGACCCGTCAAAGTCAAAGGAATAAACCACTAAATCATCATTCATATATCATTGGATATCACTTGGGCTTAGATTAAGCTTTGCTATGTTCTACATTTGCAACCGAAATTCCTGTTTCCTCCTCTTTGTCAAAACCGGTCTTTATCTCTATATCTTCTGTATCTTCTGTGAGTGTGCCCAGGGCTCGTCCTCCAAAGAGCAGGTCAATTTCCTCGAGTGATTTTTGGTTGGTTTCTTGGAAGAAGAAGTAGATGACCGGGAGAGAAATGCATAGGTCTGGGTGAATGGTTAGTCTTTTTTTTCTTTTTCTTTTTTGATGACATTGGCTTACTCCAGGCAATGAAGATGAAATAGTATTCCCATTTTATCTGACCGAGAGCGATGGGCGATACTTGATTCCAGAGCGTACTGACGGCCCAGTTCCCGACCCCGGTTGCAAACGCGTTTCCTTTTCCTCGAATTTGCATTGGCATGACTTCTGCCATGTAAACCCTGAACAGTAAAGCATGTCAGATCAACACTAGAGGAGAGGGGCAATGCATACACACCAGCTGCATGGACCGAAAGACAATGAGAAAATGATTGTGATGCAGAAAATGAAGAAAACCCCACCGATACTATATCCCTTTCTCTCACCGTCAAGGTTCTGTGAGAATAGCGCCGCCTCACAGATTAGCGCGATGGAAATGGCAATAGTGCCGAATATCATGGGTTTGCGTCGCCCTACTCTGTCCAGCAGAAAGACGATGAAAAAGAAGTTCGTGATTGGGCCAATGCAATTGTAAATACCAGCCACGAGGGTATTACGGCTGCCAGTAATCCCGAGTGCGTTGTACATGATGGTCTGGTAGTATCCAATTACGTTGACGCCGGTCATTTGGGTAAAAACCTGTACAGCAACACCATGACTATATACGTCAGTTGTTAGTGGAAAGGAGTGGAACGGAACAGGAAGGCATACAGCAATCTCGTCCGAAATTGGGGAACTCTGAACATGATGGCCCATCCAGGAGCAGTGGCAGCCTTTTCGGCTTCGATGGTCGTTTTTATCTCGTTGTACTCGGTCTGAATCCAGTCTTCATTTGTGCCATCGAAATGAAGCTTCCTCAATACTTTCATGGCTACATCATAGCGTTCTTTTTCGATGAGATACCGAGGAGATTCGGGCATGAAAAACATGCCCACGGCGAGGATTAATGCTGGAACTACCTGGAAGGCTAGCGGAAACCGCCACTGGAATTGGCTCGTATCTGGCGCATGGAGAGACCCGTATCCTACCCATCTGTCTACTGTCAGTGTGCTTCTGGAGTATGAGGAAAGTACAGCATACGTGCTCACGATAAACCCCACACCAATCATCTGCTGAGCCAATCCGATAATCAACCCACGAGAACGAGGATGGGCAACCTCGGCCTGATACACAGGGACGGACATGGACATGAGACCAACTGCCCAGCCGGCCAGAATACGACCGACAAGTATCATTGCTAGGTTTTGAGCAGCCGACTGGAGGATTGCACCAACGAGGCAGATGAGAGCGCCCATCTGGATGGTGAACTTGCGCCCGAAACGATCCATTGTCAGACCCCCTTGAAGAGAGCCAATTGCCGCTAAAAGAATATCTGTTAGAAATAATGCAGATTGGATACTAAGATAGAAGAACATACCTCCTCCAGAGAAAGTGCTATTGATTGCTCCGATAATAGCGGATGTCTGCGTGGTATTGAAGAAATTCAGGAAATTCTTGGATTCAATCACATCGGTCATGACGCCCGAGTCGTACCCAAAGAGGAACGAACCCGTCGCCGCAAAGACGGCAAGAGAAACAGTGAAAAAGCGGCCCATCTTGAACGACTTGAAGGCGGGAGATGGCTTGAGGATCAGCTCGGGAGCCTTGTACATGCGGAGGAACCACAAGAAGAAGGCATTGTCTGTATATATACACAGGGAGATAAAAAGAGGCTTTTGCTCCAGGAAGGACGGTTGGACGCCATGAAGAGATCCAGGTTTTGAAGGCTGATACCGGTGGACGAGGAGGAAGATGAAGTGGGGGGAGGAGAGAGTTTCTCGGACGGTACGGAATCCGGGGTTGGCCAGAGATCGTCCCGCTACAGTCCGTGTCTGACAGAGTGTCTTTGAGGCGTGATGGATTAATATGAAGGAGAGGGAGGAAATGGCGATTGGATGAAAGAGAAGAAGAGAGGGAGCGAAAAAGAGGAATTTGAGCAGGAGGATTGGGGATGGGGTCAGCCTCAACAGCGTTTATACGTGGGAATTTGTCCGTTTAATATATTTAGCCAAGAATCAGCATGGCAATTTAAACATAATTAAATTTATTGTAAATTGATAGTCTCATCTGGATATTCTCTATTAAAAAGCGAATTAGAGACTGATAATTGATGCATTCCTGAGAATCAAGAATGTGCCAACCTTGTGGAGTGACCTGGATGCCAGCAGGAGGCACATGGACTGTCATCTGTTATACTAATATTATCTCATTATGAATAGTAACATTCCTCATCTGATCGATATTATACACAGTATATTTTATTCTTTTCTTCTGTTTCAATCCAGTGTTGGAATGTTGCATTGAATACTGTACTATACAGCCCCTCCCACGTGACATCGCGTTCGGCGCGTCTCCACGCGACGTTCTGAAATTGTAAAGATTGTAAGACAGAAAATACTATGCAGTATAAAAGAGAAATCCCTTGCATTTAGGGAATAATATCAGATGCGATGATTGTAGATTTAGGAGTAATATCTGACAGACACTGACTGTTTACTGTTGAACTGTCATCTGATTTAATGCTCTTTATCCTCTTTGATCGATTACTGGCTGTAGTAGTACTGCCACGCCACCAGGTGGAAGTAGTAGTAGTATCAACCAGTCAATTCAATAACTGACAAAGTAACCATATAATTAAACCATAAGGTACTCCGTATATTCAATTCATGAATCATGAATCTGAATCTGAATCACCAAGTCAAGCCGTAATGGTGATCCCTCGTGGAGCGAGTGGGTTCGGAACGCCTCCAAGGCACGGTGCGCTGTCCGCGTCCACATCGCGACGACGCGATTAGTCGAGATACTACGCTTTTTTTAATTTCAAGACAGCACGACATCTCGACCTTTTTCTCTTCTCCAGATCTTTCTTCTCCCTTTCCTAGGCAAGGGTCTCCAGCAAGGGTCTCGTTCTTTCTTTCTTTCTTTCTTTCTTTCGTCTTTCTGTCTGCTATCTGCTTCCCATAGAGTATTCCACTCACTACCTTTCGAGTCTACTCTATCGTCTTAATGATCCGATCTTGACTCCGCCATGTCTGACCCGGAGCCTTCTGTTGCGGCACCCTCTTCCTCTCCGCCATCAGTTCAGGCATCCGAATCTGCTGCTGCTGCTGCTCTCAATTACGCCTTTCTCGTCCATTCTCAAAAGACCCTCACTCAGAACCTCCCCCGCGCGTCGATAACAAATTGCTTGCCCGTCAGAAACGTCGTCGAACTAGGTATGACCCCACTGCTCTATGGCCACCCCATCTACCCTCTTAAATACTGATCATCTTGTGATATAGTCCCGAAGACCATGCAATCCTCGAGGCTGAATATCAACGCCACCCCAAACCCGACAAGGCGGCCCGCGCTAGTATAGTCAGTCGCGTCTCTCTGGGCGAAAAGGAAGTGCAGGTACGTGGGATTATAATGCAACCACCGCGAATCTTTCATCTTAATCATGCATTTCTTTAGATCTGGTTTCAAAATCGTCGTCAAAATGATCGCCGGAAATCTAAACCTCTTCAACCTCACGAACTTCTCGCCCTCCGATCTGGCGATTCCGATCCGTTAAGACAACCCGCCAGCGACGATATTTCTGCAGAGCCGGGATCTTCTAGCGGAGCGGAGCTTGATGATCATGACCAGGGCAAGGATCTTGCAACACGGTTGCCGGAGGAAGGAGTGCAGTCATCTTTTGAGTCGGACGTCGTTGCTGGAGACAAGGACGAGCCTGAGCAGATTCTCCCGAGCTCTCAAACAAGTCTGGAGTCTATGTCTTCCGATAACAAATCCAAGCAATCACAACCCTCGAATGAAATACCCACAGAGTCCGATCTAGCACAGGACCCTAGTCACGTACAAACCGAAGAATCGCACCCGAACTCGGCCAAGAGGAAGCGATCTGTTACAGATCTGCGCGGTGATGGCTCGAATGCTCAGCTGCCATCGGGAACAGGTCAGCTACAGAACATAAGATCACCGCCATCGTTACGACTGTCGCTGTCCTTCGATGGGGAAGCGATGGTACGGAAGGAGGACGAAATGACACCGTCTCCCCCAAAGGACGGAATTCCCTCAGGATTGCCATGTCCTCGGACGGAAAAGCAGTCATCCGTGCTGATGATGAGCCTTCCCCGTCCAAAAACCGCATTTCAATGTTTTCGACTCGAAAGTCCCGATTTGCAGGGCTCCGAAGGAGCAACAGTGCGGTCGTCCTTGCAACACCGCGGGCGGGTATGCCGGAGAAGGAGAGGACTTTTGGAAGATCACGCGACCCCCGTAACTGGGAGTCTTTCTTCGACACCGATGCAAGAAGCGCCTTGTCGACACCAACTAGTGCCCAAAGTGCACCTCACATGGATTCCCCTGGATTTTTCCGCTCTCGGGGCCAGCGTTCTTTGACTCGAAGCTTGTCAGCGAGACAAAATGCCCTGGCATCTAGAAATCCGGATCTATTAAATACACCGGTTCCTCAACAAGCAGGGGAAAAGAGACGAAAGATCTCGCGCACCGTTTCCTCACTGGGTCGGCTCGAGAGCCGAGGGGCCTTGAACGACAAGACTCCCTCGCAGAAAAGCTCCAAGCTATTTTCAAGTAGCAAAAATGACGATGAGGACTTGGAGCTGCAACTTGGCGATTCCGACAAGGAGAACTGGATTCCGGGAACCAGAACCTCCCATGTCCGTCGACGGGCTGCTTCTCATCATACTCAACGCGCGGTGCTTAGAGAAGCCAATGGCAGAGAAGGCCGAGCCAATAAAAACCTCACAACTGCAGGCAGACGATCCTGCCTAACGCAGGGATCACAGCACAAAGCCGGTGGCAAGTCCATGCCGGAGCTGGGAGCTGATGTTTCTGCATTCATGGCTGGTGGAAACGGAGCCAGTCAAGAGGAAGACCTCGATTGTATCCAAGGTTTATTATCACTGAGCCAAGGTGCATGGAAATAGGAGGTCTTCAAACCCCTATCTCTTCGATACGACATTTCCTTTGTTCCATTCCCTTTGTCACTTTTTTCTTTTTTATTCCCTTTGTTCAAATGTTTGGAAGCTGCAAGCTAGCAAGCGGCAATTGCATGTATGATGTGTGAGTGATGCTCATCTTGTAACGATTCAACTGTCATTCCCCCTCTGTTTGGTCCAGCTCTTGACCACTGTCTATCATTGATGATGAAGCCTGCCTGTATCGAGTCGGGCTGTATAGATATCCAGATGTAATTTTCAGAATAATTCAGCAATGAATATCAATAAATGACTATCAATAAATCACTGTCAAACAATGTTTTCCCCGGTCGGAGGACGTCAAGAAGATGGAATAAAGAAGATCGAATCGAGCATCCCTGGAGAAGAGCGACGCAAGTGGTCTGTGCGCCTGGCAGGTGATTTCTTTGGCTTCATCCGAGTTTCTTCCCTCCATCGACCAGACACAGCATTTGCATCTGAATGTGCAATTCTTTGTCGATTCTTCGTTTTGTGGGGTGCAGGAATCTTCTTTTCAGGGTAAGTATTCTGTAACCGCTGCCGATAACCCCGCAATGCTGTTTGTCGAAGATGCATCTACTATAATCAGCGGCTATAGCTGTATCTTGCAGATATCTGTTGGCTATGAGATCTTCCGTACAGGTTGAAAGAAAAAATCATTGACCAAGATTTCCTTGGAATAGACAAGCTAACAATCCGATCATAAGGCCCATCAACCCCCAATAGTTGAAAACCACATTTCTCGATATCGGTGGCCTGGCTATCAAAAAGCCATCACCACCATGGCTAAACCCCCTCATGTGGCTATCATCGGAGCTGGTCTTTCAGGACTGAGATGTGCGGACATTCTGATACAAAAGGGCGCTCGAGTCACGATTCTTGAGGCTAGAAACCGAATTGGAGGAAGAGTGTGTTGAATACACCATACTTGAAGGCAAATAAATTAACACCGAGTAGGTTTGTCAGACACAGGTTGGAGGTCACACGATAGACCTGTAATCCTCTCTCTTCTATTCTCTTCTCTTTCTTTAAACTGATCTCTAAAGTGGCCCGAATTGGATACACGGCACTGAAGACAATCCGATCAATACCATCGCTGAATCAGTAAACGCGACACTGGCTGAATTCGAAGAAGAACAAGTGATCTTCTCGCCAGATGGGACGCCACTCGATCAAGAAACCGCAATAAAGGCTTCCGAGTTTATGTGGACGACGGTAGAGGAGGGCTTCGCGTATAGCAAAAAGAACCAGGACTCTATCCCAGCAGATCAGAGCTTGCTTGACTTTTTCAGGGAGAAGCTGGAAAAGACAGACTTCACTTCCGCGGAAAAGAGTGCATGTATCGGAATCAGCAATATATGGGCATCGTACGTGGGAGATCCAGTTGATAGGCAGAGTTTGAGATTTTTTCACCTGGAACAATGTGTGGATGGGAGTACGTTGTCTCTTCGTCTATTGACTTTCAACGTCGTTTCTGATAAGAAATTGCAGGTAATTTCTTCGTGGCATCCACGTATAAGAAAATCCTCGATAATATCTCTACAGCAGCACGTCAACGAGCCGACCTCCGTCTCAACCAACCAGTTGTCAAAATCGAATCAACCCCCCGCAAGAACTTAAACGAGCGTCACTCAATCACATTAACCACCGCAGCCGGAGAAAGCCATATCTTCGACGAAGTAGTCGTAACCTGCCCTCTGGGCTGGCTGAAACGAAATCAATCCGCATTCAACCCAGCTCTTCCCCTGCGCCTCTCCCAAGCCATCAACAGCCTATCATACGGCCGACTCGAAAAGGTCTATATAACATTCCCACGAGCATTCTGGTACACCCCGACCACGAACCCTTCTTTCGCCCATTTCCTTAACCCATCCTACGACCAACATCCCCAGGATATCACATGGAACCAGGACTGTTTCTCCCTCGCCAATTTCCCTGCTCCTCACGCTCACCCAACTCTGCTATTCTACATCAACGGCCCATGCGCCTCACACATCGTTTCAAAGATCTCTAACCTCTCCCCTTCCTCTGATGAATACTACAACACGCTAAATTCCATCTTCCACCCCTTCTACTCCCGCTTACACGGTTACTCCCCTGCTTCGTCGGATTGCAAACCGCGAACATTCCTAGCTACCCAATGGCAGAATGACCCGTACGCCGGCCACGGCTCGTACAGTAACTTCCAGGTTGGTCTCGAAGAGGGCGATAAGGATATTGAGGTGCTCCGTGCTGGACAGGCGGAGCGAGGGGTGTGGTTTGCTGGGGAGCACACGGCGCCGTTCGTGGCGTTGGGCACGACGACTGGGGCGTACGTGAGTGGTGAGCGTGCTGCAAGGCAGGTTTTGGGGTTTTATGGGTTAGAGACTGCTTGATTTGTAGATGTGATGGACATACTGTATAAAAAGGGGTGGGGGATGGCACTGACAAGATCCAACAAAGTTATCTACACCTGTTTATAGAAACTCGAATACCAAAGTTCAAGTAATATGTATCATTGTGATAGAGACACACAATATTTACACAGATAACCATGTAGCAAAAACACACGGGAGCAATTCTAAGCCAAACACAATCAAGGGCCAGCCCCAGAACTAATAACAAAACGAATGCTCTTGTAAGATATCACAGCGAATCAGAGGATAAAATGATGAAACAGGAATGGAAAAATTCGAGTACAATGGTTATACAGCAGGCTGCATCACCCAAGAAACCAACGCATGAATAACAGAGCGCCATCGACGAACCTGCGCGACCCCGAAAACTCCGCAGTTGAAAAGGATTTGACAATTGGAAAAACAGAGAAATAGTGACAGGCAATACAAGTAAAGGACAGTAAGGGGTATCTGCAAATTTCTGAGTTGAGTGCCAGACCAAAGGGTAGAAAGTCAACTTTGCGCGGCTCAACTCAAGCATATGGTACAGTGTATTTGGCTCAATGGTGATAGGCGAGACACTTGTTGAAGGAGCAAGTTTCGCAGGTTTGAGCTTCAGGAATCTCGTGACGTAGTGTGCATGAATTGATGGTTGGGATTATAGCTCCACAAGATTGACCAATCCTCCAGCATCAAAAGCGAGCAAGAAGGCTGGCCTTGTGTGCGGTTGATATCAAGCTCTCCCGCCTGGTTGGTAAAGAGTGTCTGTTTACCTCATAGTACCTCGGTTGATGAAAGGTGATCAAATGACCTGGGTACGTTGCCGAGTCCGATATTTTGGGAGTATGACCCTTTCTCCCTTTGAGTAGGATACCAATTTCGAGTCGGATACAGTCGGTTCATTTTAATCTTCCCAGATAGTTTCCAAGTCCAAATCCTGGCGACGTTCAGCTCCACAGACACTCCAGCGTTTTCTCTTATCAGCTCGAGCAGCGTATCCTCCCGATCCAGCCCGCATGGTCGGGAAAGCAGAAGGCCCCGAGGCGTCTGATGTCCCACGTCGCCTGGTTCCATTGTTGTTGGCCGATTCTGCTTCATCTGCTTTATCGGCTGCCATCTTCAATGCTGCGATCTGATCCGCCTCTGTGGCTGCGGCTTCAGCATCGGGGATATCGGGAATGGTTTCTAACGAGGAGATACTCGGGCTTCGAGACCGGAGGCTCGTTGGCGTCGAAGGCATGGATGAGTTGGAAGATGCTGAATAGCCCGGGAAGGACTCATTGTATTTCGTGCCAATCATCATTGGCGAAGAATGTCCAGATGGAGGGCTGCTAACAGGCTGATTATTCCCATTCATGGTGTGGAAATTGAGGGGAGACGAAGGTCGCCGACGGCCCATACGAGGGAAAGTGTGATGCGGAACCATCATCGGCGAGGTGGCGTGCGATTCCCCCTGGTACGAAGGTGATCTCATTGGAGTATCGAGCACGGCATGTTCGGAAATGGTATCCGACGAAATGTTCAGCGACCCCATCCTGTCCTGGAAGTTCTCTGCGGTTGCGACCTGCAAAGGCACGAAACGTTTGGAAGGAGTATCAGGCAGGTTGGTGGGCATTCCATGGCCGTTGACGAATATATATCGTCCCCGGGAATCCAACCCCGGGGAGGAGTGAGCGCGCATCATGGGGGGTACGCCCGGAACTTCAGCCAGCGATCGAGATCGAAAATGTGACCGAGGAAACGGAGGACGAGTGGTTCGCGATGGAGCTGGTCGTTCGGGGGTAACAGATAAGGTTATCATGACGTCCTCGGCACTCTCTGCCTTCCCTATTTCTCTTTCCGTTGCAGTCGCTGTTGAGTCGACCGACTCGACGGATTCGGCTGGGCTGGGAGGAAGCATGATCCTCTCCGGAGGGAGCTGCGAAGCTTCCATATTTGTTTTTTTTTTTTTTATGTTGGTTTTTGTTTTCCTTTTCTATCTGCCTTTGCAGAATTCTCTTCCCAATTTATCGAGCTAGATCGGACCGCATGCTTAAGGAGTTTCGGACGGAGGGGGGAGATGGGAACAAGCTGGGGGGGGAGGGGGGCCGACCAAAGTCCGGACTCGAAAGGGACAGGCAAAATGAGACTTTTGTGGAGAGCAGGAACCCAGATCTCGAGGATGAAAAATCCGCACAGTCAAAGGGACACTGGATGAAGAACGGATAAGTCGGAAGATAGAGGAGAAGAAGAAAAAGTGGTGAGGTCAAAGACGAGAAGAAGCGCAGACCAGCAGCGAACGGGGTTAGGTTGGCGAAACAGACCGAGGGTCGGGAGCGGAAAAGCCAGGGTTGAGGGAATTGAAGATGGAGAAGATGGAGAGCTCTCGAGGAGGAGGAAAAGGAGGGAAAAGGAGAGCAAACGAGCAGAAGACGAGGCGAATATAGAACAGCCATTATTGAGGAATAAAAATAAAAAAAGGAGTACATCGTGAAACCGGAGAAAACCGACAGGCGGAGGGCCACGATTCGACTCTTTGCATTCCCACCGACAGGGAGCAGCGCCAATCGCATCCAGATGGTCTATATTGGGCCTGTCTCTAAAATGATCGCTGGTGTTATTGGTTTATGCAAGACATGGGGTCTGCTGCTGGAAATTGAAGGCTTGAGGCTATTCCCGTGTCTCTGGTCAGCCTTGGATATAGCCATCATAGCCGGTGTCCTCAACGAAACCAGCCAGCCTCATTACCTAGACTACTCGATATTCAGTCATTCTGCGCATCATCGATGATGCTCATCCATCTTATCCTCTTCTTGATGCCCAATTCTCATAGTTTTTTCCATAGTTTGTAACGATTTTAGTTAGTTCCCTTTGCGCCCAGCGCCCGATGTTGGATAGCCTTGACTCTGCAGTCCGCACGTTCAGCGACCGGTTGATGTGAATCTTTCTGGAAGTCATCAGTAACCGAGTAGAGAAAACGAGGGGTTCTGAGCCTGAATCATGATTTCTGAGGGCAACTGAAGATTGACTGCAAATCCAGAGAGACTGACGCCTTTCCCAATTGGTACACCATGTGACTTTCTCCCACCATGCAGTGACCAGGAAATCCTCCACGATCTTTCATACAAGTCAGTTCCTATCCAGTAGAGAGCAGACGGCTGCAGGACCTTCAAGATGTCTGCTATATCACAAATATCGTACATCATCCTGCAGACTACATGTAATACCCGCTCTCTTCACAATGATCTGATCTAACCTGGATAGGCCCTAAAAACCGAATCGCTGTGATCTCCGATATTCAACAAATGCACACGGCATAAGACGTCGCACCATAAATCGTCAGCTATAAAGAGTCAATGAGACCGAGCCGATCGCCTTTTCGAACCTTCCACCCGGTATCAATCACCGTTTTCGAATCTAATCGGTGCTTGAATATGTTCCGGTCTATGAGCTGACGTACTGCCTCTCGGGCTTGAGGTCTTTCTATATCAAACATGACGAATCCTCGAGGCATTTTAATTCATGGAGGGCGGGATTCAAAACAATTTCTTTTCCCTCCCAGGGGACTTTGTTCTTCATACATCTAGTTAACTGGACCACGGCATTTATAAACATGAACTCGTCCCGATCGTCCCGACTGGCCATCACGGCGTTCCTCTTGGGTCTCGTTCCATTTACCACTGCTGCACTATACGATACAGTGATTGAGACCAATTACGGCAAGATCCAGGGCTATCCAGCTTTCAACAGCACCCCCAGCGGAAATCTGACCAACTGGAGGGACATTACTGTCTGGAAGGGCATCCCCTTCGCTGCAACCACTGGAGGGCAAAACCGCTGGAAAGCTCCCCAACCAGCGAGCCCATGGAGTACTACTCTTGACGCCAAGTCTTTTGGCAATGTCTGTCCCTCCGCCACCAGTGGTGGTAGCGGGTACACCATTGACGAGGACTGCCTGAATCTGAACATCTGGAGCGCAGCAAAAACTCAACTGACGCCAATCTCCCTGTTGTTCTGTGGAGTTATCCTGCCATGTCTACTGCCGCGGACGCTTTATTCGATGGCGGTGGCATGGCAGATAAAGGCGTTGTCTACGTCAATTACAATTACCGCACTGGTTCACTTGGCTGGCTGGCACACCCCGAACTGAATGAAGAATTTGCAGCAGTGACTGGTTCCAACAGCTCCGGGAATTGGGGCATGCTTGATCAGTTCGCTGCCTTGAAGTGGGTTCATGCAAATATCGCCGCGTTCGGGGGCGATCCGGACCGCATCACAGTTATGGGCCAATCGGCCGGTTCAGCAGCAACCCAGCATATGCTCAACAGCCCACTAACCAAGGGCCTTATTGCGGGGGCCATCATTGAGAGTGGCGTTCGGGACCCCCATGATCCCCTCTGCACCAGCCTGGCGGAGGGCTACAACACGCTCGAAGATGCAGTCTCGCAGGGGCTCAATTACACTGCCAGCAAAAATGTGAGCACCATTGCAGAGATGCGCCAGCTCGCAATGGACGACCTTATCGAGTCCTTTCAAACCTTTGGAAGCTCTAACGAGTGGAGCTTCACCGCAACTCTCGATTATTATGCTATGCCTGATAGCTATTACAACACCTTGATCAAGGGCGCTGCCAATGACGTGCCGATTATCACCGGTAATACCAAGGACGAGAGTGGTGCTACCTATGGTCTAAATATCACCGTATCAGAGTACCATGAAGACCTGAAGGAAACCTATAGTGGCAACTGGTCGACCGAATTCTTTGCCCTGTACCCGGCCAGCAATTCGACGCGCGCATCGGGTGCTTACAACTCTCAGTTCACTGATCGGTCCAAAGTTGGTACTTGGCTCTGGGCAGAGCTCTGGGCCACTGCCGCAGAAAGCCCTGTCTACACTTACATCTGGGACCATGCGCCTCCAGGACAAGACCAGGGTGCCTACCACGAGTCCGAGATCAACTATGTCCTGAACAACCTCTACGGTACGGACTTGCCTTGGACCGAGGAGGACTATGCCATTGCAGCCAAGATGAACAGGTACTGGGTCAACTTCATCAAGCATGGTAACCCTAATGGAGACAACCTTCCTGAATGGCCCGCCGCGGCCTCAGATGAAATTGTACAGCAGGTGGGTAATGGATGGGGTAGTATTCCCGTGGCTTCGCATGCTAAGGTTGTGCTTTATAAGTCCTGGTTCAGCTCCTTACCTGCGTATTAAGCAGTGGATTTGTCTTATGGGTTTGTCCGGGACTCGCCAGATTGGCAAATCTGAGCTATATCTTTTGTTTATTTATTCATACTAATTTCTAGCCAAATGAAATCCATATATTCACAAAATTCCCAATTACATAAAAAAAAAAAAAAAAAAAAAAAACCCCAAATCAGCGCAACAAGCGTTTCAGGAAAGTTGAATATCGGTAAATGAGCGCAGACCGCTGATCAGACTGATATCAAGCATGGGCCTCAGGCAAAAAGAAAGTAGCCTGAGAGCCTGGTGTGGTCTTTCCTAATTCGACAAAGCCCTACGCACGTAAGATCCGGATTTCTTCCTGCTCGTCTCACACTCGAAATTCTCCCCATCAACCCCTCCATCACGACAATGATAGAAAAGAGTGGCTTTTCTTGTGGCATCCTTGACATGCAGTTTCATCAACAGGGAGGCGTATTCCATGACCCAGGAATACGTCTCGACCGCCAGACGTAGGTATCGAGGTTACCCAGAACTCCAAGTCTTGCCGACATGGCTTGTCCTCTAGCAACTAACGATTTGCAAAATCAAAATAGGTATCACATTCATCAATAACTATTAACTAAGAGACGCACTATTACATACGTATTATTTTTGATCAAAGAGAGGCGTGGGTAAAGCGACAAGTCCTTCCCAAGAGAGAAACAAAGGAAATATATAAAAAAGAAAGAAATGAAAAAGAAACCAAAAAAACGTCAGAGGTGTGTGGTCCATCCACAACTTTACTGACAAGAGCACTGGCATTTCACCATCTCAATAAGATTGTTACTGGTGGTCATCATCCTTGCACAAATTTGGCGGGTGAGTTCGCACATAAACCTGCTTCACAGGATCTCCTGGGTGAGCCTTGATTGTCCATTCTCCAATTCCATACTCCGGAGGGGCGACCCTGACACCTCGTCCACCTCCTCCGACAATCAGATTACCTGGGCGGTAATTTGGATCGGCCTCCATACGGCGAATGGCAGAGACGTGGATTTGAGCATCAGCAGGGATATCACGGACTTCGCCACATGGAAGCGGCCATCTGATTGGCTTCCAGGATCCATCTAACTGCAGGTCCATTCGACGGAACGGAAGATACTCCATGAGTCGCCATGTAATCACGGACAAAGGCGGCAAGCCATTGTTGAACGACAAACAGTCATGTATCAATCCCTTGGTGCTGGCAAGTTCAAGGGCTTTATGGAAGTTGTAACTCGAAGAAGACTGATGTTTTTCGTCCCCATCATTGAAAGCCAGGTCAAAGGCCTCCCGCTCAGTGTTTGCCTGTCCGGGGCTGAGATGATCGTGATGATGAGTTGACCTGTGGGCATGACGGTCATGGAAGAATTTTCCCCGGACGGGGGAGTACTCGCCATCGAATTCTTCACAGCACTCGAACTGCTTAAGCTTTTCAGTGTCGAATTGAAGGCCTGCACGCTGCGCTTCCTGCACCATCCAGACCAAAGGCGCGTGGCTGAGTGACCAATCTTCGTCTTTACTGAGCCCCCAACCGCCACCAATGTCAGCATGGCAGCCGGGGAACCACACCTCTTGGACATCTTGGCCAACTTCGTCATCATCATCCTCATCACTGGCTGCACCAGGGATTCGAAGCGAGATCCCCGAATTTCCACTTTTGATAGAGGCTAAATCCTCGGTGGATGCAGTCGGGAGCGGGACAGCCAGACTAGGTTTCCTACTCTTGGAGGGTGAATGTGCGCGGTATCGGTTGTTTTCATGATGCAATCTGTGTGAAACGCGGTAAAACGACTCGGCATCTCCCTGTCCCTGTTCTGGTGCGGTATTGTTCGTGTTATTCTGTCCATTGGTACCGTCGTTCACAACGATGGAAGGCACTTCCTCAGGCTTTTCTCCTCCGAGGTGAAGATGATGCTGAAGATCGTGCAGATGAAGCGGCCAAAGATCATGCTTCTTTTGCTTTTTATCGACCCAAGGTCTTGCCCCCGAGATCAGATCTTGCCGGAATTTGGCCCGGCGCTCATCGATTCCAACGGCGTGTCGAATGACCCTGGCGGAACTGCGAGCGGTATACGGGAATTTGCTTCTCTGCATCCAAGCAGACTCGAACCGTGGTACACTGTTGACAGTATCGAAAAGACCCATGAACCTGATACGAGTGACTGGACGACTGAAGGTTTCACGGAATGCCTTCATATATTTGAAGATCTTCCTCTTCTCTTCAACTTCCTCTGGTGTGTCGCCCCGGCGTTGCTGCCATTTGGCGAAGGTCTTCCAGGCGAACCGAGTAAGCTCCTCGTTTCCGGCCTCGAGCAAGCCGATAAAGTCGAGCATTTCGGCCAAGAAGCGCGCAATATAGGAACCTCGACTAAATCCAATAAAATAAATTTCATCGCCAGGGGTGTAATATCGCATCAGGAACTTATATCCACCCATGACATGCTCATCGAACGAGGAACCGATGGCGGAATCCTTGGCTTTCAGATAGGCAGACCTGATCCGATGGAATCGGCCAGTGTTGGAAAACCCCTTCGAGGTCACATAAGTTCCAATACCCGGCTGGTAGTAGTGGAACTGGTGGCTTTTACTGCGATCTAGCATCTTTGAGAGTATCGCATATAGGTTAGCACTCGATACAACAACCTTTTCGCCGTGACTCAAATTTTGACGAAGGGGAGAATATCAAACTTACCCGAAAGATCTTGAGCACATTGCTGTCCGACTCATCTCCCGCAAATTTGTTGCCAGTACCGTCAAAACACAACACGAACTGCTTCGGTACAGGAGCCGGCCCCATGACTGCAGTTTCCATTTTGTGTTTTTGTCTTTCCTTTATCAAGCACAGCAAGTAGCATAAACTTTTGCAGACTTGTCACTTCAGTGGGGAGAGCTTGAAAGAAACACAACAGCGGACGATGTGAAAACAAGAAGATTAAGACGTTTCGCAGCGTGACAGCGGCTTGTATGTACGCTGTCGACCAAAGTCAAAAGTGATAAACATGCAGGAGATATGCAGCACCTGAGGCGGCCCCAAAAGGCTTGACTACGAATCAGGACCTAGTACGGAGTATCTCAGCACTTGAATGTTGATGGACCTCGGGCGCTATGGGGTTTGCGACATGCGTCGTTCGTTCGTGGGCTGAAAAATGCTCATGCGGTAACACCCTTGATGGAGGCTAGGCAGTAGGCACAGCAGGCTACTCCTGTCTCTTGTAACTCATGGGTGGAAAAGAAGTGACCTGCGGCCCTTTTTCTAATTTGGCGATGGATACGTCAAGCTCACCCCTCGAGTGGGGATTGAAATGAGAGGTGGTTGGCTGGTCAGGCAAAAGAACACATTCTTTTGCTATCCTTGACATTGGACTAACTCCAGGACAGACTACAAAGCAGACTAAGCGTGACGGCTGTGGGACTCTTGACACTCGTATTCCAAGTTTTGGCAGAAGACCTGCGGGGTTCTCTTGTCAGATTCAGCTCAGCCCACTCAGCCCAGCCTTGAGCCTGGTTCATGCCTACACATGGTAAAAGCGGCTATGAGAAACTTAACGCCAGACATACAGGAGTAGCCCAGAAAGAAAAACAAAACAAAACAAAGGAAAAGGAACAAAACCTGTCATCTCTTTCCATTCAAGTATTTTCCCTCCCCCACCTCTTCGCTTTGTGATGTTCTAGATAAAAAGGCTGACTGGCTAATTGACGGCTAACTACGGAGCATCCCAGGCGCGCAGCTGAAAATAGCTATGAATGGATTGATTCGACTCGTGCCTTTCAAAAACATGTGTCTGTCAAGAGGAGAGAAGGGTTTTACGGAGTACACATCCCGCCAAACATTACAAGACCTGGGTGACCAGCCGACCTATGAGAAGCAATAAGGACAGGCGGACAGACTGACAATCACATTTGCGCTCGGGATGTTTTGTCGATCTCCTTCCACTAGTATTCCTGAGGTGGAACTTACAAGGGGCTTGCCAGCAACCGGTCCACTGGGTCTAAATTAGTGCGGATACGCCGTCTCAAATAATGAATGGCACACAAAAGGCTAGTTCGAGCTATCAGTTTAGTTACATCACAGCAAGCGAACTCAGCAGAGATCAAATTAACTTTGGTCAAACCAAGGTAAGGGATGCACATCGCAAGGTACTGGTAAGAAAAAGGGAAATGATAAATGTCTCGAGGGTGGACATGACCTCGAGGGACAATCAAATGACATATGAATTAACAAATGAACCAGTAGCACCGATACAGCAAGAATGTTGCTATATTGGACTGTGTGTTAAGATTGGAAATAGAATACTAGATTTATGTCGGAGTTTTCACTTGGAACATACAGTAGTGGCGAAGGACAATCCCTGGAATCCCGAAGGTGAGATCAGGGAGACTGATAACACTATCCAATATCCAGGATGATGATGATGATGATGATGGATAATTCCTTGAATCATCTTCACCCTCATCTTCGTCTTCACTGGCCTCAGGCGGCTACAATGGCCTTGCTTACTTGCTAATGCTTCCATGGGTTGGGGAAACCCGTGACGAACCACTCGGGAGCACCCGATTGTCCAAGACCCAAGGGCCCAAACTCACAAGACACAAAGGCTAAAGCCAGGTTTGTTGTCTCTGCGGAGTGCAGACTGCAGATATGTGATTGGGATTTGGCGTGGTAGGGATGTCCATCCTGATAACTACTTGATGCTCTCGATCCTGTATGCATGAGATATCCACTCCATCTGTCCGGTACTTTTACTGACCGAACAAGGTAAGAGTCTGGGCCAAGTCCGTCCCCCTGGATAGTGGATGGAGATCGTTTCCTAAGCTAGGTGTCCAACTCAGGTAGGGACTAAGATGTCGCAATACCGATTGTACACGAATACGGTTTTCATTACATCCATGATACATACAAAGCTGAGAGATTTCAGCCAAAATCCAGCCATCCTTGTCTCGACGATCTGGGACCGATCACTGAACCACGATTTTGAAGATTCTTCACAAGGGCAGGACAACCAGGCCGACGCTAACAACTTCAAAGCCCGACTTTTTGTTTGCTCCCATCACCTCCACCACTGCAGTATACAATACACATACATAACTGAAACTGTCGTCTTGATTTACCTGCCACCCTCTCAAATTAATTTGTGTCTTACGACTTCCCAAGGGTTGCATAATCTGATTTGGCCTCCCTTTTCTCGCGTGTGTGCGCTCGCGCGTGTGTCCAACATGAGAGCGACGATCCTATCCCGTGTTACGAACGCGTGGATAATTTAGCAATGGTCCGTCCCCGATTGGACTCCGCTTCTTGTCATTCTAGTGGAAAATCTCTGTTTGCGGTGGCAAGTGTCGTCAGGTCAATTAGATCTCTCTGAGGGCATCAGCCTATCGATTGTCTTGTCTGTCGCCCATGCGCGAGCCCGCCAACCCTGACTTCAAGGTTACAATCATAAATTCTTACCCTATGCTAGGAAGTCGGTGTGCAGTAACTCAGCTCAAACCTTAGTGCCTCACTGTATTGGAATGTGTCGGTTTTTACCAGCCTATCTGGGAAATAATACATCCTGCGACTGAGTGTGACAATTAATACCCATCATCGAGTCATGCTGGGTAACGGGACGCACCTCGCTAATCGTTAAAAAATCCTGGGATTGTGAATGCATCATTATTGCACATCTCATTATCTCACTGAATCTCCCTTCCAATCTGGTCGAGTCGCATACCCTCAGTCGTTCAGCTCTGAGCGATCTGGGACCGAAGTGGAGAACATCCCTTCATCTCCAATGTTTATCATCTTCGCCATCTTTTCGACTTTTCGTCCAGAGTTCTACACTAACTATCATACTAATAGTACGTACGGAGCATTTCTGCCATTTACACGTCTACATGGCTAGCACCCATAAATTGGCTGGGTTATTGTAACGGTGGCTGGCTACAAACTAACTGCCTATCTTGATGTCTTGGGATCATACCAAATAGTCACCCCCTGATTGGCCTCGGGGGTTTTTTTTTTTTTTTTTTCCTTTTAGTTTTCTTCTTCTGGGAGTGGGTACTGCCCCCGCCGTCTACGGACCGTCCATAGCAGGATCTTGACAACAAGGATACACCGACCCTAAGACTGCTAGGAGCTCCATATTGTCTCCAGCGATTTCTTTGGTGCCATCCACTACTGCAAAATAGTGACCCAGCCGCCCAAGGTTCGTCCTGCATCGGTGCATTCGGCCCAGCATCGAGCTGAGGGTCCCCCCAATCATGGCCCGTACCCATCAACTGGTTTGGTGTGATGGTACTATGTATCGTCACAACTCACATTGTCATTTTCATTTCCATTTTGTCGATTTCAAGATCCACTAATTTCCAAGCCCAAGGGTGGGCGATCCCTCCTTCGGTAGCACGCGGGGTCTAACTCTGTTTGTATGGAGCTTTGTGTCTTGTTATTATGAAGGTTCTCATTTGTTTTGGACAGCCCTTGTGAAGGCGATGCAAATTATTAATCCCCTAAAGATATTACCATTCCTATCAATGGGATTTGGTGGCTAGGATCCACCGTCGGGTCTGATACTGTCCAAGCTGAAAGCTGATTCTTGTACGCCCACGTTCAGCTTTGGGCCCTTTTGTTTTTTTTTAACCGCTGCATGTCCGAGGGAAAGCTTTGCTGGCCGTTTTTGAAATTCCCCTAATCTTTCCCCCTTCTTTTATCTAGTCACTGCGCTTCTTAATTTTTGCACTTTTTTTCTGTTTGTGTTTTTGCTGTGTATAATCTTGTATATTCATAATGTTGCGAAGATTCTCTACCAACTTCAAGAAGAACAAGGGTGACCGCGACCAGGAACCCAAGGAGAATGGCGCAGTGAAGCAGAATGGTGCGGCCAAGCAGAATGGCACACCCAAGCAGAGCAAACGTCAGTCGAAGGTGTCGCCAACACCGCGCAAGCCTGTCGCAGAGGAAGATAACAGCGCGAAGAGAACCGAAGTCGCCTCTATCTTCGAGAGATATGCGCAATTACTTCACGCTTCGCGACGCCCTCTTCCCAACCAGAATGGAGATGGCACCTACACGGACCATGACTCCTCGTCTGGCCTGTTCCAGGACTTGAAGACTTTTGGCTTCAAGGATGCTAGCACCCTGAAGGATCTCGTCAAGAGCAAGGCGAGCGGCGAACTGGTTGACGACAAGACCATGCTCATGGAGCGCATCATTCAGGTACAGCACCAAATTTCCTCTTGGTGATTGATTGCGATTTCGCGATAATGTCAGGTTACTAACGCGACTCTTTTCTTGCCATTTATAGCTCGTTAGCGGTCTTCCTTCATTTTCCAAGAACCGTGTTGAACTCACCAATGCTTTCCTCGATGAACTTTGGGGCTCCCTCCCCCACCCTCCACTCTCGTAAGTTCGCGATGAGTTTGCCTTTGCTGCCCCAAGGTGCGTTGTGCTAAGATAAGCCCAGATACATGGGCAATGAATTTGCCTACCGGTCCGCGGATGGTTCCAACAACAACCCTACCCTCCCATGGTTGGGAGCAGCCAACACACCATACTGTCGCTCGATTGCCCCCTTGACCATCCAGCCCGGTGGCTTGCCAGACCCTGGTTTGGTTTTCGACAGCATCTACGCCCGTCAGGAGTTTACTCCCCACCCGAACAAGGTGTCTAGCGTTTTCTTCGATTGGGCGTCCCTGATCATCCACGACATTTTCCAGACCGACCACAAGAATCCGCACATGAGCAAGACTTCTAGCTACCTTGATTTGTCCATTTTGTATGGTGATGTCAGGGAACAGCAGGACATGATTCGAACACACAAGGATGGAAAGTTGAAGCCTGATACATTCTCCGAGGCTCGACTCCAGGCTCTGCCCCCAGCTTGCGGTGTGATGCTGGTTATGTTGAATAGGTTAGTTTGTGGTCTTCTGCGCTGTGGTTATGATTGGTAACTGACAAGAAAAAAAAAAAAATGCAGATTCCACAACTATGTCGTTGAGGAGCTCGCTACCATCAACGAGGGTGGCCGTTTCAACAAGCCAACCCCCGCCCGGGCTTGACCGAAGAGGACATTGAGAAGCTGTGGGCCAAGTATGACGAGGATCTTTTCCAAACTGGCCGACTGTATGTGATGCATTCCCGCCCCGATTTAATGCTTCTAGGAGCTCTGACGGTAATTTAGTATCACTTGCGGTCTTTACATCAACATCACATTGTACGATTACCTGCGCACGATCGTCAACTTGAACCGTACCAACTCTACTTGGTGTTTGGTAAGTATACGAAACTGAAATTTCCCGCGAAGTGCAAAGGTTAATTATAAATTGCAGGACCCTCGTGCCCAAATGGAGAAGCAAGGCGCCACCCCATCTGGACTGGGTAACCAGTGCTCCGTCGAATTCAACCTTGCTTACCGCTGGCACTCGGCGATTAGTGCCAATGATGAGAAGTGGACCGAGGACATCTTCCATCAGCTCCTGGGCAAGCCTGCCAGTGAGATCTCGATGCAGGATCTCCTGATGGGCCTGGCTGGTTATGAAAAGAACCTGAGCCCGGACCCTGCCAAGCGCACCTTTGCCCAGCTTGAGCGTCAGGAGGATGGAACCTTTAAGGATGACGACCTCGTCAATCTCCTGTGCAATGCTGTTGAGGATGTTGCCAGTAAGCTACTAACCAATATTGCGTCTAATTCACGGGTACTAACCATGTTGTAATAGGTTCGTTCGGTGCTCGCAATGTGCCCAAGGCTCTGCGATGTGTCGAGATTTTGGGTATCTCTGAAGCCCGTAGATGGAATGTTGGCTCCCTTAACGAGTTCCGTAAGTTCTTCGGCTTGAAGCCTCACGAGACCTTTTTGGAAATCAACTCCGACCCCGACGTCGCGGAGGCACTTAGCAACCTGTACGAGCACCCCGACTTCGTGGAGCTCTACCCCGGTATCGTTGCCGAAGATTCCAAGGAGCCCATGGTTCCTGGTGTCGGAATTGCCCCTACCTACACCGTTTCTCGTGCAGTCTTGTCCGATGCTGTCGCTCTGGTCCGTGGTGACCGACACTACACTGTGAGTTGATCCGCCAAACCAAACACCGCACCACAAACTAATATCGTTTCCAGGTTGATTACACCCCCAAGAACCTTACCAACTGGGGTTACTCCGAGGTCCGTTATGACCTCAACGTCAACCAGGGATGCGTCTTCTACAAGCTTGTCCAGCGCGCATTCCCCAACCACTTTAAGGCCGACTCGATCTACGCTCACTACCCCATGACAATCCCCAGTGAGAACCAGAAGATTATGAAGGATCTGGGCAGAGAGGCGGACTACTCCTATGACCGCCCTACCTACACACCTCCCAAGGTGAACCTGGCTTCTCACCAGAACGCCAAGTTGGTCGCGGAGCACCAGAAGAGCTTCCGTCCAGTTGATGTAGATGCATCTCTGTTCGGCAAGATTGGAAATGCTCAGACCGAAGACTCGGCCAAGTCTGTGGACCAGGAACAGTGGAACAAGACTGTCAAGGAGTACTTCGAAGACATTACCCTGCAACTTCTCAAGGAAAAGAGTGGCAAGCTTGCTGGTATCAAGCAGGTTGATATCACCAGGGAGTAAGTGATTCAACAACTCTTGAAATTTTGCGGAAGACTAACGGCAACTACAGTGTCGGAAACTTGGCACACGCCCACTTTGCGTCCAAGGTCTTCAACCTTCCCCTGAAGACCAAGGAGAACCCTCGTGGTGTTTTCACGGAACACGAGATGTTCATGATTATGGCCACCATCTATATCCACATCTTCTTTGACAACGAACCCTCCCGGTCCTTCCCCGTGCGCCACGCGACCAATGCCGTCGCCCAGCAGTTGGCCCAGATCATTGAGTCTAATGTCAAGTCTGGTAACTCCTCCGGTCTGCTCTCCGGAATTTTCGGTGGTGGAAAGGACAACCGGAACGCACTGCAGGAGTATGGTGTGCACCTGACCCGCAACCTCCAGGAAAGCGGGCTCAGTGCATCCGAGATTGCCTGGTCCCAGGTCATGCCCACTGCCGGAGCATTGGTTCCCAGCCAAGCTCAGGTTCGTATTCACATCAGAGTCCCCCGTCTAGATTAATGGCTAATGTTCTTTTTTTTTTTTTTTTTTTTTTTGTTGCAGTTCACTGAAATCATCGACTTCTACCTCTCTGAATCTGGCAAGCAGCATCTCCCTGAGATCAACCGTCTTGCCAAGGAGGAGAGCAAGGAGTCGGATGACAAGTTGATCCGCTACTGCTTGGAAGCCATCCGTATCAACAGTGCTTTCGGATCGTACCGCCAGGCCGAGACTGAGCAGACTCTGGTCGAGGACGGTCGTGAAATCCACATCAAGCCTGGCGACAGAGTCTTTGTCAGCTTCGTATGTGTTCCCCCGTAACTATTCAAGCTCATGTCGGCTAACATACCAAACAGGCCAAGGCAAACCACGACCCAGAGATATTCCCTAACCCCGACGAGGTGAAGCTCGACCGACCCCTGGACTCTTACATCTACTTCAACCAGGGAGCCGAGGCCTGCCTGGGCAAGGAGGGCAGCTTGATTGCTCTGGCCTCCATGCTGCGTGTCGTTGCTCGCTTGGAGAACCTCCGCCGCGCCCCCGGTCCTCAAGGACAGTTGAAGAAGATCCCCCGTGCAGATGGTCACACCGTCTACTTGCGCGAGGACTACAGCAGCTTCTTCCCCTTCCCAACCACCTTCAAGATTCACTACGATGGTGAGCTCCCGGCACCCAAGCGCCGCACAACCTCCTCGTAAGATGGAGCGTTGAAAACGAAAAACGATATAATGGAACAGTTGTAATGGTTTGGGGCATTGTTTTTTGGGCAAAAGAACTACGAAGTTGCTTTATTGAGATATCCGATTTTGTTATTTACTAGTTATTGATTTTGTATATTGCTCTTTGATTATGTAAACCAACTCAAGCAAATTCAATGATAGTCTTGTCTTCAATTCGAACGTAATGTCTGTACAGATACCCACGTATGAAGAAGAACAATGTACCACTGTAAAATGTAGATCTACTATCTAATAGACGGCTTCCGCGTGTTACACCGCCTACTGGTTTGGGTGTTAACCATCGTCATTATTTTGGTCATCATCCTCGTTCCTCTCATTCTACACTTCATTTCCAGTCAGAACAACATCCGTACAAGAAATACCGGGCTTACTATTCGCTAAGTGGGCGAATTAGAGCCACAATGCCTCCCAAAGCTGCCAAAGGCGAATACATCGAGACAGTACGCAAACCAACACGCACCCCAAACAAAACATGCTTCAATACCATACCCAACTAACAAAAACACCACAGGACACAGGAAACAAAATCTCCCGCCGATCTCATATCCACGGAACCCAACACATCATCCTAGGCGGCAAAACCGTCATCCAAGCCGAAGCCGTCATCCGCGGTGACCTGTACCGGTACTCTGCCCCGAGCTCAACACACGACGGTAGCAGCGACGCACCAGCAGCACCGCCCGCCGGGACGCCCTCTGTCGCGATCACGGTGGGGCGGTATAGCTATATCTCGAAGCAAGCGATCTTACGGCCTCCGTCACGGTTGCATCGGGGGGGTACACTCGTTTTATCCGCTGAAGATCGGGGATCATGTTTTTGTCGGGGAGAGGGCGGTGGTGGAGGCGGCGACGGTGGGGAACCATGTGCATATTGGGAAGGAGGCGGTGGTTGGGAGTATGGCGATTCTGAAGGATTTTGCGTATGTGTTGGATGGGGCGGTGGTGCCGCCGGGGATGGTGGTGCCTAGTTGGTGTGTGGTGGGTGGTGCGCCGGCGAGGATTGTCGGAGAGGTTGGAGAAGGGTATGGGGTTGAAGGGGCTGAGGGGGGGATGGCGAGAGAGAGATATCGGCTGGTTGGGAGGTGAAAATTACTGCGCATTTCTGCTTGGGTCTTTGTTTTATTCTGCTTGCGGTGCCTTACTATTATACCCCAATTTGTGTGTTTATGTACATAACTGACATATAATGATTTGAAACAAAAGAGTGTGTATCATATTATAAAATGTACTATTACTACTCGAGCGGCACAGGTAATGTATATCCACATCAAATTCAATCTAGTAGGGATGCCTTGCACTTAACCCATTCGTGGAACTTCGACCGCTCTCGTCAGTCGGTTCTCATCACTAGTATAAGCTTGACCGGCCTCCTCGCGAGCCATATCATTGATCCAGGAGCCATGGGGCGTAACTTTCTCTCCCTTGGATAGCTTCGACGTAAGATAGAGCCAATTCAGCATATTTCCCACTGTGCTAACTTCATCACTAACACTGTTGATAGCATAGCTGCTCATCTTATGGTAAAGCTCATTGTTCGTCCATAGATCGTAAAGATGCTGGGCCACTGCATCCGTATCCCCTACATCCACCAAGTATCCGTTCTTGTGATTTTCAATTTGGAGTGGAATCCCACCAGCCCTAGTTGCAATGACCGGCTTTCCCTTATGAATCGCCTCGGAAACCTTCACTTCGAACCCTTCGCGCGTAGAGAGCTGCAGCACAATCTTTGCCTTGGAAAGAAGAGCGTTAAGCACCTGGTCCGAGGGCCGTACTCGCATAACACAAATCTGTTCGCGGAGTTGCGGGATGTCCTGCTCGATATGAGCAACTGCATTGTCGTATATTATAGAGCCGTCAGGATCATCAATAGAACCATGCCCACAGATCAGTAGCTTCGGTGGCTTAGCGTCGGGTGACGAGGTGAGGAGACGGTTAAGGAACTTTTCATACGATTCCAAAACAGCAGGGATTCCTTTGGAAGGGTCGAAGCGCGCAATTTGGACAATGTATTCATCTTGGTGGGTCAGTGATACAGTTTGAACAGAATACAACATTCTTCACTCACCTTCTGGCCAGTCAATAGTTGGCATACCCGAGTTCCTACAGGATCCATTGAATACACGACCGTAAAATGCGGTGTCCCAATCACGCATGTTTTTATTCAAGCCATCCAGCCTGAGTGAATGTCAGTTATGCATGGCCTTTCCAGCAAGGTAACCGAAAATACGAACCAATCCGTTGATGCAGGTATGTAGCCCACTTTATCTTGTGGTACATTATGAGGTACAAATGCACTCACTGGGTGACTGATGAAAAGCTCTGCTTGACTAATGTATTCCCAGAGCCACTGCCATACTTCTGCTTGAGGGCTGGACGAGTTTGAAACCAGGTCACTTCGAATTTGAATATGACTGCGGAAGATAATCGGCCTATTGGGGGCAAGCTTTTTCGCAATTGGTATCAATATAGGCATCTGCGGGTCATCAATAACTACTACATCTGCACCTCCTTCCGAAGGTGGCCGTAGCGGCCCTCCTGGGCACAACCAGTATCGCTTTGCATTCTCGTTAATCCAATCCATGACCAATTGTCGGTCCTCCTTGCTCAAACGCTCCTCCGGTTTTGACACTCCCTGAAGGATGTTGTGGGTATTCTTTGTGACACGGAATATACCCGGACGCGGCTTGGGTACATACCTATATTTCATAGAATTAGCAGTGTCCTCTTGGTTGCATGATATGGGATACCTTTACTTACCATCTGACATCTGTTTCCAGCGAGTGACAAAATCTGACCATAGAATGCCTCATCAATGCCACACCTCCACCCTGAGGAGTAGCGCTGAAAAACGCCAGCTTGACATTTCGTTTCTTGAGGTCGGCGGCATAATGGTGAACAGCTGACCATGTCTTGTGGCTAACTGTCTTGTGGAAGTCTTTCAGACTGGTCAAGCGCACATGAAACCCAGTGTCCACCTCTACTTGGCCTGAGAGACCAACCTGAAGCAAAGGAAGATTGTCCGGGCCAAAAAGTCTGCGAAGCCTTTAGCACCTGTTCCACAGAAAGGAAATGTGGGTATATCGAACCTGACACATTTTCGGCCCATGGACTCTGCCTGTTCGTCGATGTGTCTGGTTTCCCAACCAATGCTGGTGGAGAATTCGTCGCCCTGCATTTTTGTTTCCTCTGGCAGAGTCAATGGGATGATATCAAGCTCTGCCCATAAGCGGGAGCAAAGACCATGGCACTTGTCTGCCACACTCTGTGGCATTGCCAAACCCATGAACTTTTCCAAATGTTGTTCACTAAACTTCTTCAATTGGTGCAGAATGAATTCGACCATCTCCGAGGGAGTGAACCGATCACCTCCATCTCCATCGCCTCGCTCAAGAAAGTCTAGGAGATAGGTGGTATCGCGAATGGCAAGGGCAACTCTTGTCACTGTGTTTCCGGAGAATGAGGCCGAGACACCTGCATAGATGGTCTGGCACAGTTAGAACCCCAAACAACAGACTTTGCTACAGTAATTCATACCCCGGATGGAGGCCCAGTCCATGCATTTTTCTGAAATTGGTGGGATAGACGACGCTGCTGATACTCGGAGGACCTACGTCCAAAGTCCCCTGAGTCACGAGTCATACTGCACTTAAGGTAGTGATGCTTTTATAGCCATAGGTATTGATGATTTTGAACGGAAGAAAAGACCCAGCGAGCTGGTATGTTTTATTGAAGGCCATCGATTTGCAAACGGCCACTCATACGGAGGCAGTGACTTCATCAGGTATGGTGTATGACGTATAGCCCCGACCCGCGATAACGAATTATTTATTGAACGCATAGCCTGAAAGGAGTCTCGAGAACTTCAGTGTCATTGAGTCTCTTGGTCCATCACTGGCCAGTTAATCGGGTTATAACACTTGAAAGCCAAAATAATAGATAATAATAATAATAATACGTCCGAGTGATAGACAATGCAGTGCGGAGTCTTGATCCACATGGTGGAAGATCTTAACATTCGTAAATTTCCCACGCGAATTGACTCGGGCAACGAGCCGCCAGAAAGAGGGGACTCAAGCGTCGAGATGAAATCAATTCCCACAGCCAGCAGGCAAATAAACTGCTGCAGCCATCGAGTTGCAACTTGAAACAACCGCCGCTTGGCTTCTTCACGGGAAAAAGAGGAGAAAGATAAGTCGGTTGCTTTTTGTTAGTGAGAGAGGAGGGGAGAGACCCTGTGCTGAGTCATCACCAGCCCCTTTTACGCCCCTCTGCACTTCGAGTTTCGCGAGAAACGCAGCGGTCCTCGTGTGGATCGTCGGTCAGTTCCTGAAATTATCAGAATTTATTACTCCGTGTTCTGTTCTGCTGGCAAAAAGGGCGGATTGATCTGTCTTTTCGACTCTCTCACATCCTCGTCGCCTAGTTGACTCCCCTCGAACGTGCCTCGCGCATCGGTAGGTCTTATTTACCTTGCGTCTTTCTGCGCAATGACCGGCTGTTTAATGATGTTGACGCGGACCTGCAGCCATTAATCCTGTTTCCCGTTTCAATCTTTCTCCCACGCCTTTTCTTCGGTCTCTGTTCCAATTGAGGCTCAAGAACAGTCCCCTCTGCGTCCAATCACACCTCTTTCCTTGACAGCGACCCTTCAGGAGTCGTTAAAAAACCAATCAAAATGGGTGGCCAAGTATCCAAGATAATGGGGAAGATTTTCGGCACGAAGGAAATGCGGATTCTGATGCTGGGTTTGGATGCTGCCGGAAAAACCAGTGAGTTCCACTGCGTTCGCGTGGAAAACAACCCAGAATTGAGAAACTGACGTGCATTTTCAGCAATTCTCTACAAGTTGAAACTCACAAACCAAGACGTCACCACAATCCCCACGGTGGGATTTAACGTCGAGAGCGTTACCTACAAGAATGTCAAGTTCAATGTCTGGGATGTCGGTGGTCAGGACAAGATCCGACCTCTATGGAGACACTACTACTCAGGTACGATTCGATGAAATCGGGGTGCTCTGAAGGATAATTGCTTACCATTGTGGCTGTCTAGGAACCCAAGGCTTGATTTTCGTTGTTGATTCCAGCGACACGGCCCGTATGGAGGAGGCTCGCTCTGAACTGCACAAGATCATCAATGATCGCGAAATGAAGGATGCACTTTTGCTGGTGTTTGCGAACAAGCAGGATATCGGAGGCCGTGCGTATCTCCACATCAGCTATTAGGGGGAATTCATCGACTGACCAACTTCACAGATTTGAGCCCCGAGGAGGTTACCAACGCGCTGCAGCTCACAAAATTGAAGGACAAGCTCTGGTATGTGGCGCCTAGTGTTGCTACTGAGGGTACTGGTATTTTCGAAGGACTCGTAAGTTTGTCTTCTCATCCGAAGTTCAAAACAATATCTAACAACACAGGCCTGGCTTTCCAACAACGTCAAGACCCAGCCGGCGAAATAATCGCATCTCGTTCATGCCTTCGAATCCGTAATACCAGAGGCATGACCAGAAAGTAGCCTCGTGTACCAACATACTCTTCCGTATCCACCGACCGCTAATTACTTTCGCTTCATGTCCGTTTTTGATGACAGACGACGCAGCATTTGGACTTTTCGTTTGCAGTTCTCTTCATGCGCATGCTAATTTTCCTTCTGTTCTTATCTTTCGATGATATCCCCCTCTGTTTTCCTCCGGGTCATATATGAGGACCCTATAATTAATACTCCCATTCTCTTTCTCATCCCTTACATTGACTTTATTCCTTTTCCTTTTTCTCTTATCGTCTATCGTCTGTTCTCATTTCGTCTAGAAATATTCCAATAGAAGGAAATATGGATCAGCACATATCTACAAATGCCTTTCTCTTTACTCGAATCTCTTTTACTCGGATATTTCATTTACTGTTACTGTATCACGGTTCTTTCTTCACACAAACTATGTACAGCGACCAAAAAAGCTTCTTGAATCGCACGTTCAGTTATTTTCCTAATACCAAGGACCATCCTGTATCTAAATAATACTAATACTAATCAACTTGACATAACCTCGACGCTCCAGTTCACGGAGTAACCTCCGATGTATAGTCATCTATCACAATGATGTATTCCAGAACCACGGTTGAATTCCAACCCAATCGTCCGATAATCTCATCAACCGTCAGAATTACGTCGATAGTCAGCGCTTAATTTTGAGAGTCCAGGTAGGATAAACGCCACACGGCATACAGATTCGAGAGGCAAACAGATTAGGGGAAAAAAAAGGAACAAGGCATCAAGTTCCTTCGAATCAAAACATCCCATCCATAACATTTTACCATGCCATGTCAATCTGACGGAGAAGGAAAAAATTGGCCACTGAAGAACATAAATAGAGCACTAATCGAGCCAGGAACAATTGCTTGTTTTCGATTCTTTTTCGATTGGATTGATATCTATCTACACTGTCTAGAAGCAAGCAAGCCTACTTAATTCATTTAATCTATCAGATATCTTATATCAAATTAATCTTTCAAAATGCCCGCCGCATACAGACAAGGAGAAAGCGTCCGCTACAAGCCTGTCGGAGGTATGTCTCATCTTACACCTATAACCTTACTTAAATTTCCTCTTGCTCATGCTAAATATCCAGGCCCCGAGTCCAAGACTTCGGAGAGTACCGGTGTCATTCGCGAAGTCAGCACTTCGCCGACTCAGTTGACGGGTCGCAATGTTGCTGCTTCTGAAGACGAGCCCCGATATGAGGTTAGTTGGACTGACTGAGATGAAATTGAAAAGTGGATCTAACTTGAGTTATAGATTGAAAATTTGCACACGCACAAGCGGTCTGCTATTAAGGAGTCCAACATTATTGGGCCTGCTGAATAGATCGATGTGTTGCAGGATGATATGTCGAGTGATGGGATAGATGTGAGGTTGCTAGAGCAGGAGTAGTGAAATTGAGATTATATTCTTGAATACCCCTATCCACTGTATTCAGAACGTATCAAGATGAGCATCGAGATGCACCGTTATGCCAGGTAAACGGTACCAGTTAGAAATTCTTGACCCTTTGTCAGTGACCTTGACGGTCCTTCGCCTAGCCATTGCGGTTCAAGACGATCCAGATTCTCTTCAATCTCTCACGCACGACCTCCCTCAACGTACATGGCCTTGCCATTAAGAACGCTATCTGTCAGTACGCCGACTGTGACCCGAGCCACGTCCAGAGGGGTGTTGATGGGGGATCAGCCTTGATCCATGCGTCGTGGATGGTCTCGGCCATGGATGTTGCCGTCACCCACGAGCAGATTGCATTAACGCGGATATTGTGCTTGGAAGGCAATGGGATGTATCCACGGAGAGCGCGCATGACACCCAGGACTCCATGTTTTGGACGCATGGTAGAGGAAGAAACCGGGGGCTTCTTTGAATCCATACGAGGATGGAATCAGCAGGGTTGATCGGTCTGCGTCGTCGGGTCGATTCTGTCGAAGATAGGCACTGGCAATGCGTGCTGTATACAGACATCCTATCAGGTTGACATCCAGGACTTTTTGACTAGGGGGCTGGAGAATCTTGGATCACAGTCTATCTTTTGTAAGGAAGTTGAAACACACCTCGCGGATGGACTCGAGTGTCAATTCTGGATCAAACCCAGTTGCCGCTATGTCACCAAAGCCGGCAAGGGCGCCGTTTTCGCAGAAGAATTGCACCAGCCCAGCACAGATGCCGTTTTTCCGCCTGTGGTGGTTAGGATCGTCTTTGCTAAGAAGGGTACTGCATACCTGTGATGACTATGACTTTGTCATTGATAAACTCTTTGCGGATATGGGGGTGAAACTGGGCCATGATGCTGATAATCGACAAAATCGAAAGTCGGTGGATCAGGGATTGTTCTGGTATATAACTATCCAACCCCTCTTTTCACGCATGGTGCATCGCCATGCTGCATGAGAAAAAGCAAGGAAATCGAACCCTTCGTTCTCAGCTGGATTGACTTGATGAATATGGATGGTCAGGCGTGAATTCTTAAAGTGATGTATACAGATAAGAATTCCAGTGTCTTCAATACAATGGGAATGGCACATTCTGGTCATACATTCTTCTGCTGTAAATGTAGCACAATCATTGAATGATTATCATCCATCTACAGCAAAGGATGGGCTGACAAGTGAAGGAGAATTGGCATCGTGGAAAGGCGGTTGTATTGTTAGATTAGATGAAGCTACTTGCGATGATCTGGATAGGATGTTGTATAATCATCCTCTTGGCTAAGACTATGAATCAGCATCCACAAGGTACTCGCTGATCATGGACTTATATAAACGTATTCCAGGTCAAATATTTTAGAAACTCATATATATTTCATAATTTTCATAACAGTCGTCCACATTCGTCGCGTTGTTGAAAGTCGACAGGGACAAAAACCGCTCGCTGTGCTATATAACAGTACACCCCATCCTGGTCTTCTCATTTATTTACTTTGATTAATTTACAACTGACCGGGCCAGATGTCGTTGGCAATGTCTCTGACAAGCTTGAGCTTGGCGATCATGCCGTCGTGGTCAATGGCGTTGCCCTCACGGTGACTGGCGAAACCGCACTGGGGGCTGACACCGACCTGGTTGAGTGCCTGCTCAACGCTGATGTTGTTGCCTTCGGCAATGAAGTTGGCGGCGTCGTACACGCGCTTCTTCATCTCCTCCTTGTCCTCGAGCTGAGGGAACTTGCTGGTCACCACACCCAGGATGACGTTCTTGTGGGGAGGAAGCTCCTTGAGGGGCCTGAAGCCTCCGGCGCGAGGGGTGTCGTATTCGAGGTAGTAGGTGTCGCAGTTGAGCTCCTTGAAAAGCTTGGTGGCGATCAGGTCATAGCCACCCTCAGAGAAGTGACGGCTGCCGACAAAGTTGCCACGGCAGATGTGCACACCAACGTGCAAATCGGCGGGGCGGTTGGACAGAAGGTCGTTGTACTGCTTGACGTACTTGTCGAACAGTTCCTGGGGAGTGTACTTGTTCAGAGGGTCATTCTTCCAGCCGTCAAGCATCTTGTCAGAGCAGAAGTCTAGCACTGGTTAGCTTCTTATCTTATCCAAACAGATGGAAAAACCTACAGGCAAGGTTGGGGTCGTCAAACTGAACGTTCCTGCAGCCGGCGTCGTACAGGATCTGCAGTTCAGCCTGGTAAGCCTTGGCGATGTCACCAAAGTACTCGTCATCGGAGCTGTACACATCAGAGGGGTAGGCCTTGCCCTCCTTGTACCGCAAGTGGTACCAGTTGGGGGCAGCGAGGGTGATCTTCAGGTTCTTGACCTCCTCGGGGGAGACACGGCTGGCCAGGTACTTGAACTGGTCGACGTATGTGCTGCCAACGTGCTTGATCTTGCCCGTGCAGAGCACCGATTCACCGGGCTTGTGGCCCTCTTCAATGAACGCAGCGACATCGGGGGCGTATACACGGAAGTAGTCAATGTCAACGTTGTCGATCTCCTCGAATCCCTCAAGACCGGGGAAGAAGCTACCCCAGAACACTGGTACGGATCAGTTTTCGTCCTTTTTCAGTCGACTATTGCTTGTTCTTACTGTGTCTGCGGTATTCTCCATCGGAAGCACCGGGGAAGCCGAGCTTCTTCTGAGTTTCAACAATCTCGTTGATGTCCTTGTTCTCAATGTCAACCAGAGCCGACTTGGAGGCCTCGCCCTTCTCATAAGCAGTCTTGGTCTTCAGGAGCTCATCCGTTCGGAGAAGCGAGCCAAGGTGCTCAGCGCGAAAAGGGGGGTTGCGGTGAAGTTGAGCCATGGCGATAAAGATTCACTAAGAGGTATAAGTTTGGTTCTCAATACGTGGGGCTGGATGCGATTGAGATACCTGAAATTAGAGAGGATGGGTTGAAGAAGGAGAAAAGACAAGACAGAAAGGGGATGAGGGGCAGAGAAGGCCTTCCCTCGACCAGCAAGGCTACAAGGCTGCAAGCGAGCTCGACCAACAACCATCCAGCCGTTTGACTATTTTTTGTCCCATCGCCGACTTCCACTGCTTGTGCCCCACCTGCTGGAAGTTCTCTCCACATCTCGGTGCCGAATTCGCTGTTCATGGCATCTCGTGGCAAGTTTTGGATGTGGAGCTTCAGGATGATATATCACCCCGGCACTCTGCTTCATCTCGAGAATGTCATCTCAAGAGAATATCAATGCAAAGAGATACACTGCGTCAATGCGGCGGAGTTGTCGTATTCAGTCCATGTCAAAATCAATGTCAATGCGGAGAATGAAGCAGTGATTCTGAATTCTGAAGGACTTCTCCACTTCTGGGGGTTTGCCGATGCTATAGAGCACATCACGATGAGCCTCAACCAGCTGGATATCTGCAGCAATGAATATTATATATGCATATATATTTAAAAATATAATCAATAATTCTTATTCTGTACTCTGTATATGTATCATCAACTTCTTCTTCAAATAAGCATCAGTATAATGGGAATAAAAACACCCAGATTACCAATTGCTGAACAAGCAGCGATCGGGTGGAGCAGCGCCTCGACAGCCCCGCGCAACGGCACTTCTGCGTCTTTCTCTTCCCGAGACGACTTCACTTGCCATCGTCATCATCACCGTGACCATCACCGGAATCAATGCAAGATGTTGTTGATATTGTCAACTTGAGGAATACTATCCTTCTCACTGCACCTTCTATACAATGCGGAATCCTCGTCATGTAAAGCTACCACTAAGCACTGATCTGCTCCAGGTGTCTCAATCATGTCCCTCCAACAACAATCGACTCTCGAACTTCTCCCCAATGAACTCCTAGACCATATAATTTCCTATCTCTCATCCAATGCCCCCTCCTCTGGCCAGCTGCACCAGCCCCCTAGCTTTCGGATCGTCAAATCATACACCCGATACCTGAAGAACCTCTCCCGAGTCTCGTCGCGTTTGCTGGAGCTGGTGCGGCCCCAGCTGTTCTCGCATGCCTGCTTCAACGTCGAGGATGAAAACAAGTTCCTCTCCTTTATAACGCGATTGGATCTGGCTCGACATGTCACGTCGATTGTGGTGAAAGGAAGCGATTATTCGCCCGACAGCCGAGAGGAACCGTTTTGGTGGCGCCGTGTTCTCTGCCATCTGGATCCGTTGCATATAACCGTTATTGCGCCGCCCTTGTTCATCGGGGCAGCGCTGGGAACCGAATTCATGAGTGGACATAGCTGGGCCTTTGAAATCCCGCTGCAAACTCTGTATTTGGAACAGGAGCGACAGCACAATCCTATGCAATGCCCTCAATTCGAATCTCGGTCGAGTATCCTATCGACTCGCACTTGGAAATCAATGCTATTCAATGAAGCCTCGTCTCTCCGCGCATATAATCACTATGAGTACTTCCTTTTTCAGGTCCCTTCTGTGTTTAACAAGTGGGGTTCGCTGGCTTCAATCCAGACCCATCCGGAGAACTTACCCCAGTCACTCTCACTCACGAGCCTGACAACGTTTTGCTACACTGCCGTATTCCCCTTCTATAATCATGTGAAGCTAGTACTGGACACGCTAAGCCTGATGACAAGCCTTCAATCCTTCAGTGTCCAACTGGCACCTTGTCAAAACGACAGGGTCATCGAGGCAGAACAACGGGGGTCAATGGATCCGAGTGATCCTTGGATGGAGCTGGCTACAGCGTATTCGCTGATCGCGCACTCTGTCCGGGATCTAGGACGAAAAGGCTCTTTGAGAAAATTCCAGGCCTATGACTATCTATTCGACCCCCTTAGACCTGAATTGTCTTCTATCCTAGGAGATATACTCAATGCAAATGAATGGGCCCATGATGGTTCTGGCACCTGGACCAGGAAATTGAGACAGGGCCCCGATCTGCATCCCGAATGAACTCGCGGTAGATGCTGTTTAAATACACTCACTCATGTCTGTAACAATTTAATACCTATGTCATAGTATAATACAAGAATAGTCTTGCATGTTCAAATAACTTCGCACACATATTGTCATGGTAGTTATTTATCAGTCAGATGGCGATGGACTAAGGCGGCACGTGGAGCACTTCGACTTCACTTCCACTCAACGACTGAGACTCACAATCTTGCCAACATCTATCAATTCAACATAAGGCCAATTTGATCATCATTTCAATTTCTATCATTAAAGTATTTTGAGCAGAACTCCCAAGCTCACTAGCTGCATTCTGAACAACCCCAGAGATGCCAGAATAACACCACTCAAGAACCAGCTCTCATAACAGTCACCTTTAAAATGTCTTCAATTGCCAATTTCTCCGCCTCAGAGCCTGCTGTGCCAATTCTAGCACATTCACTTCTTTCCCAACCAGCATCAAACACGGGGAACGAGCATTTCGAAGCTAAATCAGATTCGACACTGCCAAACGGCACCAATCGAGTAGATTGGAACCTGAAAGATGATATTGAAAGAGGAATCCAGCGCTCGTCGAATACGATATTTCGCACTGGGACTGTAATTGGTTTTTCCAGGCTTAAGAAAAATGCCCAGGGTGATGACGATGATGGATATATAGGACAGGTCAGCTTTTTTTGTGTCCGGTTTCTACGTTGGTTGATATGAACTGGAGCAAACTATGTGCTCTACCATATCATCTATTGCGTAGACACCTTCATTGCTAACATCCTGTCTCTCTAGCTTCCTCTTCACCTCCTCACAAAGCATATACGCAACAGCTCTTCATCGACATCTAAATCTAATACATTCATAATCCACCCTGCCAACTTTGATGCTTTCTCTCCACGAAAGCTTCTTGCCTCTCTACTATCCCCTACTCACCAACCAACCTTATCCCGCGAACAGGCAATCAAATGCCTCGATTCCGTCCAACTCCTCCCCGTCTTCGATCTAACTGCCGTCGTACAGGCTATCAGCGAGATCTCAGATAGTCTGCATAAAACTCGCCCAGAACAAACTCAGGTTCCCGATAAAACGAATTCGGTCGTCTTAATCATTGCCGGACTCGACACGCTCGCTGAGAGCGTCATTCGTGCTTCGAATCCAGTCAGAGGAACTGCCGTCTTAACAACTGCCCTGCGAACGCTGACGCAGCTATCCCGTATGCATGCCTCTTTTCTCTCTGTGATGCTGGTCAACACTAGTGGGATTGGTACGGTGACTTCAGGTTTTTCTGGTGACTCTACGGGTGGTAAAATTCAGCAGCAGTCAAAACCTCAAGGTGAAGATAGTACTAGCCATCAGATGCGCGATGATGGTATCTACTCTATATTCCGCTTGACTGGGACGCCGCTATTTCCGAGTCTACTGATGAGAACGTTAGAACAGGGAATCGACACGCATATTCTACTGTCTACTGTGAAAACAAAACAGATCGCGGAGGTAATCAAAGATAGAGTAGGTGATGGAGTGGGAAAATGGTGCATCTGGCAGAAAGAGGCATGATCCTCCTACCTATACACCTGGTCTATTTGCATTATATCTACGAAAATATCAGCAGCGACTATCTGAATACTTGCAATCAGGATATCTATCTATCAAGATGCTTATTTTTCATGCACGTTTTCTTTCCAGTCACGGGCTATTATAATTTACATGATCCTCAAAAGACGCCACCCAGGTCTTATGCAACACATTAGAAAAGAAAAAAGCCTCACGACCCCAACCAATCAAGAATACTAACTCTAACTCCATTTATTTTAGAATCCTTTGCTTTTTTCTTTTATTTTTCCTTTTCCTGCGAAAAAGGGGGGTATCAATAGATTCAACTTCAATTCCCACCGACATGAGCATTGTCTTTTTCGGCCCACATCCGGAGAACCGCTCTCTCCACGACTATTTGCGCTTCTTCCTCGCATTTGGTGAGGTCCGCCTCTACCGTATCCCGCTCGAATTGGTTCTCTTGTTGATGGACCTTGACCCACTGTTTGTGTCTTTCGCACCGTTTCTTGGTACAGACGCCGCGAGCCAAATTGTCCTCTTCATCCGCCTTGTCGCCGTTCATGGCTGTGTCGCCATCGGCATCAGTGGGTTCGGGGTCGGGGTAGCTCGAAGCCAGAAGCTCTGGTGTTCCATCCTTGAGCGCTTTCGCTCCAACTTCAGAAAGTCTCCATTCATCAAATTCCTCATCTGACCATGCCAGTCGAGAGTCAAACCCGCAGATATCTTTCCATCCGCCTTTCGGGTCGTTTTGCTTGAATCGCTCCAGGATGCTCTTCGACCGTTGGCGTACAAGAGGTAAAAATGCATCGCGAGCCGCAAGCATGTCCTTTCGATGGAGCAGCTCGTCACGCTGCTTGCGTAGTTTCTCGATCTTCGACGCCTCGTCTGCAGAGTATGTCAGGCCCTTGGCATCAATGTCTAGGCCAAGCTTCTTATTTCCTGTGGTCTTTGTTTCTGTCTCGGCATTTTCGTTCTTCTCAGGCTCCTCGGGTGGAGGGGAGATAATGCGCTCGCCAAGTCGGCGAAACTCCTCGGTTGAAGACACCTCCATTATCACGGCCTTGAGATCGCCAGCAGTGAGGACACCACCTCTACTGCCAATATCGTCAGGTGGCCTGTCGTGGTCTCCACCTGGGGTGTCGGCTTCATTCGAAGCGGGTGTGTTTGCTGCACGAGATCCATCGGTGGGATCAAGCTCAGCGCTTCCTGGCGTCCGGCCGACTGGGGTTGGCTTTCGAGAAGCCATAGGTCCCAAGTTGAAGTGTTGGATCTTGCGAAGCATAAACTCTCGGCCGTGTTCATCGGAGCAGTATTTGCTAGGGTTCGGTCTCACAACGCGAGCTGGTTTACGACATCCAGCCAGTCGACACATCGGCTTCCATGTAGTCCATCCTTTGCCTTGCTCTTTGCAATGAGGGCCTAATGAGGTGTTAGCAGAATAAATTGGGGCCTATGGTAATTATTTGGAACTTACAGATATACTTGTCGATCAGATCCGCGTCTCTCCGATCGATGTTCACACACTTCCCATGAAACCAGTCTTCACACCCGCCATCACAGCCAATCATCCAAGTGTGATTATCAGGCCGACGGCAGATACAGAATATTCCACCGTCTTCATCGTCATCATCCTCATCCTCATCGCCAGCGTTATCCTTACTCCCCTTACTCTTGTTTTCAGGGGCTGGGGATCCCGCTACAGATGCAGATGTAGAACCCTGTTTTTTGATTTGCTGCCCTTCCCACCGCGAACTGAGGAAGGGGTATTTGAGCGGCGTCCATCAACACTGTCGCCATCTTGGTCGTTAATCTTGCGCTTTTTGGCTGGAGGCTTTCTCGCGGTCCCTTTTTTTGTAGTGCCGGAGACCGATTTTCTGCTTGATGAAGCGGGTTTTGTGGAATTCGCTGGTGATGACCGGTCTGAAGATGATGCTCTTGATGCAAGTCCATGCTTCAGGTTTGAAATTTTCTTTGGGGTGGGGTGCTCCTCGGGGATATCTGTGCCATCAAGCTGAGTCACGGCAGACTTTACCTCCGTGTCATCATTAAGAGGATATTCGTCCAAAGGCAAGCCCAATGGCTCGGTCTTGACTTCTGGTCCCGATGGAGTAGAAACGTTGTCATAAAGATCGGCCCAATTCTGTGTATTATCCGCATTCTCTCCAAGACCATTTATGAAAGTTGGTTCAGGGATTCTAAACTGTTTATGCACCTTTTTGGCCCTTTCGAGGCCAAAAAACCCGCTTTGTCTCCAACCAAGGATTCCCACGATCTGGTCATCTTTGATAATGATGTTGGACCGGACCATATTATTATGAACCAGGCATAGATTCTCAGCCTCTCGTTTTTCGCCAAATAATATTTCCTTTTCATGGGATTGAATATCGGGCTGGGTTTGTGAATTGAATTCACTTCGAACGTAGGAAGGGCTGTCCGGGGCAGGCTCGAGGGATCCCAGGCGTTGCACGACATGGTGGCATTGTTTCTTTATCGAGTTGATTTGCTCGGTTGTCAGGTATCTCCAGGCAACCTCCAGAGAGACACCGGGGATTCGAGACTCCACAGTGACATTTTTCCCTTCAACCGTCCCATAAAAGTATATCACCGGCACAGCTATTCCGATCTCTTTGAGGGTTTGTTCTGCTTTCCTTGCTGAGGATAGCTCGTTTGCATTGATGCACGAATATTTTTCTTCCGCACCATCGGTAGGTTCACTGTCAACTCTGATGATAGCGCTGCCAGCAGCGTAAGCCTCCCGAGCACCCGGCACATTTAACGCATTTTCTGAGGTCCATAACTTTTTCACAGAATCTTCCCAATACGAAGTTGCTTCGGGGTCGGATTGGTGCCATTGATCATAGCGGGGTTTGAAGTCTTCGTCGTGCGGCGTATATCGGCCGTAATAAACACTGCGACTGAGATATGGATCGTCTTTTGGTATGAAATTGGGATTCGTTTCGTACGGGTTCGTAGGTGCTCTTTGCCCATCAGCGGGGCCTGCGGAGCCATTAACCTGGCTGGGAGCAACAGGCACACCCATATCAGCAGACATTGAGCCTTATTGTAGAGTTCGCTGTATCTATAAGTTGCTCCGGACTTTTCAAGCTGGAGATATCAAATCGCGACAGGTATGCGGAAATAGGATAAGAGCGAAAGGCCTTGGAACCTAGGTGGTGAATGTGGGCTTTATCGAGAGCAGAGGCATTATGGACACCCAGCGGATGGGGGAAAGGGTATAATAACAGGAAGCAGCAGAAAAGGAGTAGCAGGCCGTTCACGATTTGATGCGAAAGGTCAGGTCACGAACAAGTGTTCAACTATTTGGTTCGACCTGCTCCGGCGACCGGCGACAGAGTTCGGAGGTGGCTGAGACCGACTTGATCCCTATTGCTTGGATATCAGCCAACACCTGCTTTTTGTGATGAAGCAATTGATTCCGATGATTATTGACTCTCAAAAAGCACCACTAGAGCCCACGAATCCAGCGAGAAGAAACGCGTCGTCGATTGCCAGCGAAGCTGTCCTGTTGGCGGACGCGAAGGAGTTCAAGATTTTGGCAGTTTTCCCGCCCGGAGTTAAGGCAAAGGCGGTCAAGGTTAACCCCGGTATATAGCCGTCTCTCTTTCAACTCCGTCGACTCCTTTCAACACCACCTCAACTAGGCTTCTACAACCCATTCAGCTTTCCAAGCGCAGGATATAACTAGCTTTGATGGACCATGTTTATATGATGGAATTGAACTGCGTCTCCAGATGACCGGACAGTGCGCAGCCCTCCAATGGAAGTTTCCTATGTAGATGTCGCACGCCAATCCAGTCATCAATATGGGAAAGCCCCAGCCTTCTCAAGCTATTGCTTATCTAGGCTTGCGGGCATTCTAATTGTCGATTTTTGGCGGGAGAGCCAGCCGTCTGGAGAGTTCTACATAACGTTCAATTGCTAGAATCGTCACTGCTAAGTTGCTAACCGTGAATGGATTTGACAGCGAAGCTATGACCTTGTTACATTGGGCAACCGTAACCTCTTACCTACCTACGATGAGATATGACTGACAGTTGATCATCCCGATGATCTGAGAGCTTCGATTGTTGACTGGACGATGTTTCCCTGGAGAGTCATCAGTGACTGACAATTCCAACAAAATAAACAGCATCTGAGATAAACAACAACAACGCACTTCAATAATCCGTGTATCTATTTCTGGCATTGATATTGCATTATGCCTTTTCAAGTCCTCGACTAACAGGTTTTTGGCCCGGGGTTTCACCAAGCAAACAGCGGGCTATGCACTCTATCTATCAGGCTCTCGATTTTCAATGACTATAAAATCATGAATGAATTTGTGCTCCGGTCTTGGTGAGAATCGCTCCCCGATCGGGACTGCAGTGCATATATGCATGCGACATTCAAGGAAGATGTTCTATTCTTGATACACATGCAGGGGCCTGCGATTATGGGGTCACATGTCTTAAGCTCTGCAGGTACAGGGTACATTAAGGCCTCAGGCACATTCGGGAACTATTTCTTCCAGGACGAATTGGGCTTCGCTATAAATAGCGATAGCTTGGGGCTCAAATTTCGATACGGCTAAAGATGGGGGCCAAAACAAAAGAAGGTTGCAAGGTGTTTGTCGCCTTGAATTTGAAGATGTTCCTATGATCATGGAAATAACAACAGTCGGATATCCGGGATGGAAAGGACCGTTGGAGATGACGAGTGAAGATGGCGGAGCGAAAGCTACATCCGAGGGGAAGCGTGTGGAGTAAGGGCGAGTAGGGCGCAGGGCAACATTGGGATAACATGATTCATTGATAAAAATGGAGTAGGGAGCACATAGGGGCATATCTTACATCATGTCATATCCAGTCAGGCATTCCTGATTCTATGGATGAGTCTACCACTCTCATCGTCGGCTTACTAGCTACAACCATGGTTTCGGTGCCGCAAACAGTCGAAAAGACTTTCCCCTCCACAGATGAACTAGCCGCAATTCTAATGATCCCTAAATCCTTCGCCTTGCCCTAGAACCAACTAAATTAATGTGGTCAGGTAGAGTCGGAGGGGTTCCGGATCTGTAGAATAATGTTGGTCTGTATTGCATCGTGATTGGCTCTGTAATGGATGTATCACCCGCCCAATCATATCCAAGCACCCTCTTCCCCAAACCGTCTGCCTCGACTCTTCGACATCCATGGACAAAACATCTCTCGACTCCATCTCACGATTTCATCAACAATCTGTCATTTTTTCGATTGGTTCCATTCTGCAGCCAGACAATGTGGTACCAGTCGTTAGAGATGAAGCTACATGAAGCTAAGCTCTCTGCGGTCTAGGATGTCCGTCATGTCCACTCCAACAAGTCTAACTGTGTCTGTCTGACAGGATTTTCGATCTGCACTCTGCAGTCGCATCGTCTGAAAGTTCTGATGCCGATAGGATAATAATAGATACAATGTCCGTTGCGGGTTAGCGATTGTCCAACGACAATGCCAGATGAGGGTCAACGCCAGGTACTCTTCGTCTGTTGGCCAGAGTTCCCCGAGTCTCCGTGTGTGGTGTGTACGCCGTACGCTACATGAACGTATCCATTGATCAGCTTGAAGCTCGTGGAACATACCACAGAAGCATGGGTCAGCCGCAGCAGCAGCGGAACTGAACCATGACTTGTCAACTGCCTCTCTGCATCGGAGCGCCAAGAGTAAAAGGGAGCACAGCCCAATCCTTAATCTCCACGGTGCTAGTGTAGTCCATGTGTACTAGTACCCCCCTACTAGCATGCCCGTTGATGAATACCGCGCTTCTGGTGCATTAGCTCCCACAGCCATCACAGCCCCCGTTCATCTTAAGTGGTTTACGACTGTCTAGTCAAGTGACAGCCAATGCCATCCCTTCGCCTCCAATTACCATGAAGAATAAAGGGGTCAAAAAGAAGGAAGAACGCACTATGTACTGCTAGCCTAGCGGATGCTTGTCGGATTACGATAGCATATGTTTTAGTTACGGCAAGAACAAGGCCACCGATCTGGTGGGTCTATCCCACCAAGACATTTGAGTCTTTGTCTCTCCCTCCGGGTCCCAGATTCTGACGATGTCTGTCCAAGTGACGGGAATCCCAATCACAATTGCGTCCCACAAAGCATGAGCGGCATCCCTGTGGAGAGAAAGAAGACAAGGCCGATTTTGTTTCCGCCAGAGTTGAGATTTCGGATATTCCGGCCACCATTCCACTCCGGTGATTCCTCTTCTTGGCTTAACGCTTAATCCACCATCTGCCTGTGTGTGGCTCTCTATCCGCTATCATAGCCTCCAGATCGGCCTTCTTTGTGAGTGGAGCTCTTTCCGAATAATCCCAATTATCTCACCACAGTCGTCAGGATGGTCAGTGGTTACCGATAAAGCGCAGATCATACCAGAAATCTCTAAGATTCACGCCGTTTTTCCCTGCAAAAGCCACCTCCTCTAAATTTCGGTGCATCTCAGTACGGTTCATATTAGATTACAACTCTATCGGCCTTCAGCTCTACTCAGCCTGCAACCATAATATTTCTGCTGCAGGGGCAAAGTGTAATAAAACCCAGCAAATTTTTTGGCCACACGTGTGTCCGCTGACTTCAACAAGATTGCTCCCCACTTGCACGCGAAATTCAGTCCCGATTGGTCTTCCTACTGGTTTCTTTTTCCTTGGTATTATCTAATGTTATTTACGGACGGGGTCCGGCGCCCCGTAACGTTATTCGTGCCCAGTGGACCCTCCTGTTCGACAGGCCCGGCCCTGTCTTCTGTTTTCTGGACTGTTGCTCCGCAAATTCACCATCCCTGAAAAGTTATCTTTTTCATCTTATCATTCCTTCGGTCAATACAGAGCACTAGAAGGGAACATAAAAAAAGCACCTCCTTGACTTACCATGCCTCGGCATTGAAGTTTATTGCATAAAGTCGATTGACATCTACATTGCAGAAACAAGGCACAGGGAAGACAAAGGAAAGCGGGGCTTGGGTTTGACTCGTCAAAGGCAAACAATGTCAGATAAAGCTGAAAGTGCAGGATTGAACGCAGAGCCACCCCAAATGCGTTGGCAATTCATTGATGCTTCAAGCAATAGTCGAAGCAACCTGACTCAGGTGAAGCGCCATGTGATGCAAGAGTATATGCGCCAAAAGCGCCAGGATACTTCTCAGCACCAGAGCGATGAAGGAAACCACTCTGAAGGTCAAACCTCGCAGCAAAAGAAGCGTCGGCGACCGAAACGGACAAGAGGCTCGAAAAAGACGGCGCCGAATGAAAAAGGCAAACAGCCTGTCCCAACAGACCAGCAACGCAAAACAGGGCCTTTCTGGGGTCTAGGTGATGATGGGATAGAGGAGATTGAACGGGACTTGATAGGTGCTGTGGATTTCTCATACACGGAGAATTCATCCTCTTTGCCCTACAGGTCCTCCCCAGCACCGTCTCATCAGTTTCCCGTGTCGCCAAACTTCCTATACACATCGAGTAACAGTTCAGACTTTGGAAACTTGTCTCCATGGCCACCCACTCCTACGCCCTCGTTTGACATCACACTTTCTCCTAAGTCGATACTTAGCGCTGCCCGAACCGATCCTTTCAACACTTACCCCATAGAGTTAGATATGGACGGCCAGAGGCTGTTCGACTTCTATGTTAACGATATGCCCGCCTGCTCTTACGGAGCGCATTTTAGATCACCCAAGGCCCACAACTGGTACACGGCAGTATTTGTGCCAGAGGGCATGAAAGGTGCCGTGGCGTTTCAAAATACTATCCTCGTGCATGCGGCCAACACCTGGGCGTGGGTACGCAACGAGACCGAGACCAAAAGCACCCTCATTCACCGCGATCGCTCAATTTCCATGCTCCGGGATCATATGACGAAGAACCCAAAGGACATCTCCGATGTTGCGATCATAGGGTGTCTTAGTGCTGCAGGATTGGAGGATTTTGATCCGCGGCCTGGACACAAGGAGATCAGCTGGGTACACATGAGAGCAGCAAGGGAGATGATCCGGGCGCGAGGAGGCCCAGTGGCTTTTGAAAACACTCGCTTGGGAATGCTGATAAACTGGCAAGATTATATACTGAGCGGCTATGAAACCCACGGTCCAAGCTTTTCCTTCGAGCCAAACCCCCCCGGTCGGCTCTCTATTGGAGCCACAAGTACCATCACAATCCAGTGAACTATGTCACTCGATCCCTTCTCCTCCTCACTCCATCTCGTCGATATTTTCCGAGCCATCTTCTCCTAGCCACTTAGCTATGGCTGCCGCAAGCCGGCCGTCTTTCTCCCCCAGGGACGAAATACAGCACCAATGTGATGAGTTCATCGAATTCCTCAAACGTTGTGAGCAACTCTCGGTCTATCAACGGGATAATTCCGATAATGCCACAATTCCCACAAGGCACACTGCCTTCCAGGACACAGCGCTTCTCTGCCAGATTTTGGCCGCACCTCCAGGCGCTCGTTTCACCACCTCAGGTGACCGGAAGCAGATCGTCGCGCGGCTGGTTGCTTTGATGATGCTGAACGCCGGCCTCTGGGACTATCGATTCTCGATGGTCCGTAGTGAAACCTTCCTGCAAATCCTAGAACAGAATGTGATCGACAGTGAAGTCAACACAAGCGGCTCGATTGAGGCGCTTCTACAGATCATGCTTGCATGCAAGGATGGTGCTGTCAATAGTGACACAGACTTGGATTTCCTTTTCACGGGAATTCCTACCTCTCTGGAGGAATGGCAGGACCTGCCTGATTTCACGCAGTACTCACCCACGGCGCAGACGCCGTACGGTCGACCGTGGTTCGCGGGACGGATGCTCAAGGTCGCCAAACGGCTATCGCCAGAATCCTGGGCGCGAGTCAACAACTTTCTCTTCTCGTGCTTGACATTTCAGCTCCAAGAGCCGGCGGTCAGCATGTGGGAGGATGAGCTGCGCGGGGAAGTTCTCAGTGCACCATTGACGAGCTATGTGATGCCTGCTTTGAAAGGGTGATATCCAACTTCCATCTGTTATAGATATTGATGCATTCGAATTGGCGTTTGACTAAATGTCTTCTTTGTCTATTGTTATACCCTAGTTTATATGGAATTTGGATTATTGATACCTAAAAGGACATGTACGAACATTTCCATTATTCTGTATTTGTGTTTGAAAATACCTTGTTTTAATACTGAGGGCTATATATGCTAGTTAGACAGTGTCATAAATCGGGTATCTCAACTGTAAGAAACAAACAGATCAGAGTGCTCTAATTATTATACAGGAAGTAATACATGAATTATCGATGTTCAACACACGAAGGATTCAACTTGACCGCATCCGCCGAATCCTAGGTCCCGCTACTACTAACACCATCGCTAGTCTTTGGATAGACCATTGCATACGTATGGGCTTGGGAATCTTCCTCAGGGACAAGCTCGCTCTCCGACACGACATGGGCAAAGACACGCTCGACCTCTTCGAGAGAGTTCCCAGCGGTCTCGGGGTAAAAGAACCAAACGATGACCGAGGCGACCCAGTTGAAGGCGACGAAGCAGTAAAAGTAGCGATAGCTGATGCGAGTGATGGCGATGGGCGAGCACTGAGCGAAGATGAGGTTGACGCTCCAGTTAGTCGCGGTCGAGAGAGATGAACCTCTGGCGCGGATAGCAGTGGGGAAGATCTCAGTTGGATATACCCAGGAGATGAGGCCGAGGCTGGTGAAGAAGAAGGTGAAGACGAAGAACATGCTGACTGCGGCGCGGAGGGCGTTGGCGTTGGAGGTGGTAGAAAAGTCGTAGTATCGGGCTAGGGTGCCTTCGACGCACATGGTAGCGCCCATGCCCAGGAGGGAGGGGATGAGGAGCTTGCGGCGACCGACGCGGTCGATGAAGAGCATGAATAATGTGTTCCAGAAGACGGCGAGGGCGCCCCAGACGCCGGTGATCATGAGAGAAGTCGAGTGGGACAGGCCCAGGCCTTGGTAGATGCGAGGGCTGTAGTTTTGGATGACGTTGGTGCCGGAGGTCTGGGTGAAGATTTGCATGCCACAGGCGAGCAGGACGCGACGTCGCCAATTGGTATTGAGGAGGAGTTGGCGCCAGGAGCGGACGATAGTGCGTTTCTCGTAGGCGATGCTATCGCTGATCTGGGCGAATTCATAATCGATGAGGTCCTGGTTGGAGCGATCGCGATTCAGATGCAGGCGGGTGAGGATTGCTCGACCGGCCTCAACTTGACCCTTCTCCATCAGCCAGCGAGGAGATTCGGGGAGGAACCAGACGCCGCAGCAGAGAATGACGGCGGGAAGAGCTTGAAGGGAGAGAGGGAAGCGCCAGGAAAAATCTCCCGAGTGAAGAGAACAGCCGTAGCCGACCCATTGCTGAGGGGGAGATCAGTATTCAAGAAGAACCAGAAGATCAAAATGAAGGCTTACAGCGACCATGGATCCTATGCCCATCATCCACTGCTGCATACAAGTCAACAGGCCGCGAACTCGAGGCGGAGCGACCTCGCTCTGGCGTCGTGTCAGTATACTCTCTGTGCGGATAAGAGGTTTGCACGTACGCAGTAGACAGGGACAGTGACCGACATCAGGCCAATGGCAAGGCCAGCGATGAATCGGCCGGCGATGAGCATGGCAATCGTCACGGCACCACCTTGGAGAGCAGCGCCAAAGGCCGCGAGAAGACCGCCGATGAACATGACGAGACGACGGCCAAAGGGATCAGAGAGATAGGAAACGACAATCGAGCCGACAATGGCACCTCCTGGGCAGTGTTATTAATGAAATATATAAGGTATAGGAGGACAAACCAGTATAGGAGGCAACAATGCCACCGGTAGCAGCATCGGAGGGATATCCAAACTGGCGCAAGAAAGAGGGCTGGTCGATGCTGGTGGAGATGACACCGGCATCGTAGCCAAAGAGGAGCGAACCCAGAGCTGCAAAGGCACAGCAGAAACTGACGAGAAGGAAAGCCATTGTTTGGTGGATTCAAGATGGATATGAGATGGTTGATATAGGGTTAGGATTGATGGTGTTAATGGCCCCCAAGGGGTTCAGCTATGGTGGCGATGAGGGGATAGCAAAGCCACGTAGATCAATGAAGAGGAAGAGGAGGAGGAGAGATACATGAGAATATAATTTGATGGAGAAGAAGATGATGATGATAAATATAGATAGTGGTTGAAGAGAGATGCGATGAACTGATGGTTGGAGTGGAGAGAATTGGAGAAGAGAAAAACGAAGCTATTGCGATCCACACAAGCAGAATTATCAATCAGGATATTGTTCTTTATTTTATATTGTATTTGTACTATTGTTCGTATAGAGTATTTATATAGATTATATCGTATTTCTGACTTCTACATCTATTTATTCTAATCCTAGTCTTATTCAATGCAGTCATGGTCGTACAGTATTAGTCTGTATAGCATCACACTATCATCCTATCCTATCTATCACTAATTCAATATCCTATCAGATCAATATCATATCTTTTCAAATATCAATATGAATAGAATAAGTGATAGAATATAAAATAAATAATAGATATATTACTGATAGTAGATGCCTCGGCTTACTGTAACCGATGGAAAAATCAAGATTCGTCCCTGACTCAGAATGCCGATTCAACGCTGATCGTTTCTTCTCTTCCTCTTCGCCTTCATCATCTCAAGATATCGTCATTCTATCTTCTTTCTCGTATTCTTTTCTTCTAGACTGTTTCTAGCTTGACGATCCTTCTGGGCGTCCAATGTAGTTGCTGCATCGCCTCTGCTCATCTCATCTTACTCTCCCCTCTCTCCTCTCTCTCTCTTCTTTCTTACTCTTCGCATCTCACCTCCATCTGTCAAAAGTCGAAAAAAGAAAATATCAGCAAGGAAAGAAACACCAAAAAGTGGATCACCAGCCGATCTCTTCCTGTTTCTCTCCAGTCGATCCCATCTCGTCATCTTCACCTTCACTTCTTCCTCTCTTGTGACGACGGGCTTATCCGATCCTCGCACTTGTTTCCGCGAAGGAAAAAAAAAAAAGTTAGCAAAAAAAAAAAAAAAAGCCTCACCCAGACAATTTCTGTCAATCAACCGCCATCTTCTCCTTTTCATCCTCATCTTCACCTCCATCCACTCATGATCCTGTGATCTTCCCTCGTGGAGGTCTAATCGCTCCGATCGCCACGCGGGCTTCTCTCCCTTGCGTTGCATCTGTCGTCTTCCCCTTACATGAATTCCCCGCGCCGCCAACCACGAGTTTCTCGCCGTTGTGTTTGATATTCCTGTGAATAGCATCATGGCTTCTGTCTCGAGTCCTCATAATCCCGAGGATGATCCTCTGCTGGCCTCGGATTCGCAGTATTTCGTCCACGATGACTCAGACCCCTCTTCTCACCTCCATGACACTCCAATGGCCGATGCCGATTTGAAACCGGTCAAGGAGCCTCATCCCATGCAGAAACGACGTCGCGTCACTCGGGCCTGTGATGAATGTCGCCGTAAAAAGATCAAATGCGACGGGAAGCAGCCCTGTACCCATTGTACCGTGTATAGCTATGGTAGGTGTTTTTGATTGATCAGCGTCGGCTTGTTGCATCATCTCACTTCTCCGTCCAGAATGTACGTACGACCAACCCTCCAATCGCCGTCGGAATCCCGCCCCCAGTATGTCGAGGCCCTCGAGACCCGTTTACACAAGGCTGAAGCCCTCTTGCGAGTCGTCCTACCCGACATTAATCTCGACGATCCCCAATTCGACGTCCATGCGACGGAGCAGATGCTGGCCACCGCCAAAAAGGATAAGGAAAAGCTGCAGCAACAGCAACATCAACAGCAGCAACAACAACAACAACAGACTGCTGCCAGCATTCGTAGACCGTCAGTCAGCGCTGCTGCCGCAGATGGACTTGAAGGAGGAGACGAGTCATTGCTCGAGACCATGGTCGATAACTCCGGCTTGTTGGATATGGACGACCAGGGTCATTGGGATTATCACGGGCATACTTCCGGTATCACCTTCATTCAACGGTTGCGCAAGCAGCTTGGCGCCCCAGACATGCCAGCCGTCGGGCTCAGGTCATCGCGCCCCATGTCGCAAATGCTGGAGAGTCCCAAATCGGTGACGGACTCCCCACAGGATGGCCTTCTTCCTCCCACCCATGATCTACCATCCCGTGCGGTCGCACGACGCCTGTGTCACAACGCCTTGGATGATGCTTGTTCTTTGATGCGATTTGTTCACGAGCCCTCCTTCTATGCCATGCTGGAGCGCATTTACGATACCTCGCCCGACCAGTTTACCAACGAAGAAAACTCCTTCCTGCCGCTTCTCTATATCGTCATGTCTGTCGGTTGCCTCTTCTCGGACGACGGAGCCGGTACCTTGGATGTATCCGGCTATGAAAGTGCAATTGGTCAAGGGTATGTATACTTCCCCCCCAATGACGTAGGTATACTAATTCGAAAAGATTCCAATTTTTCAAGGCCGGGCGGCATTTACTAGATATCACCGACTGTCGCGACCTGACTTCACTCCAAGCAATCTGTTTCATGGTGCTCTTCCTCCAATCATCTGCTAAACTGAGTACATGCTACTCGTACGTCGGAATTGCTCTTCGTTCCGCCTTGCGACTGGGATTACATCGCTCCGTCACCGCCGATTTCAACCCCGTCGAGCGGGAATTGCGGAAGCGTATCTTTTGGGTCGTCCGGAAAATGGACGTGTACGTCTGTACGATGCTGGGCTTGCCCATAATGTTGAGCGACGACGACATTGACCAGGAATATCCGTTGGCGATCGATGGGGAATTTATCAACGCCGACGGCATCACGCCCATGCCCACGGATCGAACCCCGCTGATGGCCGGACCCAATGCGCACACACGCCTTGGCAACATCATCCTCAAGGTCGTCAAATACATCTACCCCGTCAAGCACGCCCAATATCGGTCCAAATCGAATCAGCGGTACATGGTGAGTCACTCGAAAATCCGCGAGATTGAGCGAGATCTTCAGGCCTGGATGGAGGAATTGCCTGCAGCTCTTCGGCCCGGTACCGAAGTGTCTCCCCAACTTGAACGGTGAGTTTTGTCAATTGATATATCGGCGATAAGGTCTAATCCAGCCAGAATTCGACAACTACTCCGAATCAGCTACGCCCACGTCCAGATGGTCATGTATCGGCCGTTCTTACACTATGTTTCCAGTGGCTCGCAGGCCCAAGGAGTCGACAAACGCTCGTACGCCTGTGCTGCGGCGTGTGTCAGTGTCTCTCGCAACATCGTCCACATCACAACCGGAATGCACAAAAGGGGGCTCCTTAACGGCTCCTTCTGGTTCACCATGTACACCACTTACTTTGCCATCTTGTCTCTGATCTTCTTCGTTCTCGAAAACCCCGACTCGCCGACGGCTAAGGATGGCGTGCTCAAGGATGCCATGGAAGGCAAAAACACCTTGGCTGGGTTGGCCAAGAAGAGCATGGCAGCGGATCGGTGCTCTCAAAGCCTCAACGTACGTCTTGAGTCTTGGTAAATATCACTGATAAATGCCTCATTGCTGACAATCGCAGTGTCTCTTTAAGAATCTGCCTGAATTACTCAAAAACCGCCAGAGCTCAGTCGCTCCGGTTAATCTCAAGCGTCCAGCCCCCTCCAGCAGACCGGTCAATGTCAAGCCCACAGCCCCCCAACGAACACCACCTCAACGATCAAACACGTTTCCTATTCAGCTGTTGTCGAGGCAAACTAATGCTGAAGCTAGCAACACTCCCAAGAGTTTGGATGACAATCATACTGCCCATCGTAATCAACATAATAATAATCATATTAACGAAAATCAGAACAATAACAACACTCCAGCCTGGAGGAATCCCACCCCAGAGCTTGTTACGGAGACATCGGCATCGTCACCGTCCGACGGAATGACGGCAGATCGAATTAATCTTTCCGCCACTGCATCCCCCATGCCTTCTTCACTGGCTCGTGACCAGTCGACACTTCCGTTCTCGCAGCAATTCACAAACCCCGGAAATCTTCCTGATCTCATGCCTATAATGTTTCCGTCGGATGACCCATTCGCCTATCCCACGCAGCCCATGTCTACGCTGGAAGATGACCACTTCCGTCACGACGGACTCCCATCACAATTTCCATTCGACTCGGCTTCCCAGCGGGCAGCAATGTCAGCAAACCAAACTGGCATGGCGACTCCTACGTTTGAAAGTTTTGCGAACCTTCCCCTTTTCCCGAATGGAACACCCGCTGGAATGACCGCTGCTGTCACTAATCGTCTCCAACAACATGGAACTCCACACATGGGACGGTCATCACGAATTCAATCCCCCCGTGTCGCACAGCACGACCCCAGGCAGCGAGGCGGTCAACAGCCCTGATTTGGTGTCCATTCCCAACCAGAACTTCCTCTTTCAAGGATACAACTTCCCGGCCCAGAACCAGAACCAGAACATGTCTGTTGACCAGAATGTTTCTCAGCAGCAGGTACCTGCACTGGATGGATCCCAGAACTTCGGGATGGGAATGGATGATGGATCACTGGGGGTGGGAATTGATCTGGGGATTCCCCTAGACGATCTATTTGGGAACAGCGACTTCCGGGCTGGAAATCTCCCGAATGACGACTGGACCCAGTGGATGAATGTTGGAACTTAAAAGTTAAGATGGTAAAAATCCGATCTGGTTACTATTTATGTTGTTTCTACGAGGATATGAGCCTACATGTGTCATTGCGGGCGTTGATGGTTGCATGGTTATGTGTATATGTTTTATACCTTAGCATGAGTAGTGTGAATATCATTCAACTAGTTTATAGTACCTAACTGCATCATGCCACTGTTGTGAATGTATGGTCCTCTGTAACTGTTATCCCGCATCTCCAAGTCGATCCGCAGACCCACTCGGATTCTCCCAGACAGAATCGCATGATTGACTTCCTCCATCCGACCGCATCCCGCAACAATGGCCCATTACCACCATCATCACCACCCATTACAGCCCATCTAGTGCTATATTCTAGAATGAAATGGCCTGATCTTATATATTCATAAATATTTTGGACATACACCCACGGGACCCCGCCACAATGGCACTCCCTAATCTAACCACCCTCCTCACATGGACGTTCTACTTCATCCCGCTGTACCTTTTCGTCTTTGCGCCTCTCGCCCGGACATTCTTCCCATCGCTAGATATTGACTTGGAGGCGTTTGGCGAGGGCGAAGATGGCGAGTATGAGTACGTGTATGACACGGATGGACTCAATCTCGCCGACGACAGCTTCATCAGTCCCGAGGATGATGTGCCTTTCTCCTGTGAGGTGGATGGGTACAAGACGCATATACTACAGAGACAGCCATTGGTGATTTATATTGAGAATTTTGTGCGGGATGACGAGGCGAGTCATTTGGTTGATGTTAGGTGTGTCCCCTACATTTACTGGTACACCGTATACAGGATGAAAAATCTAAGCTAAGAAAAAGTGTCGGGAAATACACCCCCTCAATAATCTACGACGGCATAACCGAACGAGTCGATCCCACAACCCGTCTCTCCGACCGAGCCCTCCTCGATCGGGACAACGTCGTGCGGTGTCTAGAGGAACGCGCGCGCGCGTTCCAGGGCTGGCGACCACACCTATACATCGAACGCATGTGGGCTCAGCGCTACAACGCCTCGGGCCACTACAAGAACCACTACGACTGGGCGGGATCGCTTGCGCGCGGCGGCGACCGGGTGAGCACGTTCATGGTCTACCTGTCAGCGGAATGTGAGGGGGGCGGGACGAATTTCCCGCGGCTGAAGAGGCCGGTGAGTGAGAAGTGGTGTCGGTTTATCGAGTGTGGGAGCGAGCAGGAGGGAGTTACGTTCAGGGCAATTCAGGGGAATGCGATATTTTGGGAGAATTTGAGGCCGGATGGGAGGGGGTATGAGGAGACGTGGCACGGGGCAAATGCGGTGACGGCTGGGACGAAGGTTGGGTTGAATATTTGGAGTTGGTATCAGCCTCCTAGGAAGAGGAGGATACGGCGCAATGATGGATGAGGGATGAGAAGAGGTGTGTATGTGTGACTGTGAACTGTGAGGATGGAAAAGATGACTGCAAGGATAGCGCTTGGACCGACGGATGGAATGTCATCTGGATCGTTTAACTCCAGTCATACCCCGTATTCTGGCGCGTATAGGCAACCAAATAAGTCATTCTTAGTAAGGAGGCGAACCAAGACCGGAGGAAGGGAGCGGGGGAAGTTCGCCAAGAGATGTCCCGTGGTTAGACTTGGCCACTAGGAGAAAGAAGAGGAAGAGAAGAAAAGCGATGAAGAAGAGGAAATGACCAGGGTTTGAGAAAGAAAATGAGCATGAGGCAATTGTCTTGCGATTTAGATTGGTTATTGGGTATGAGAGGGGAGTTGAGGGAATTGATGCTATTCGGCGTGGTTAGGGGTAATATTGGTGGTATTACCGTATTATACGGTGATACACAGCCTGGAAAGCCCACTTGGTAATAGGCACTGCAGTATTTGTCTGTGTAGCTACGATCAGAATAAAATAATAAATCATAAATATATTATTCTATCTTTATCTATTTCACCTATCTATCTATGCAAAGAGAATCATATTCATGTGTAAAATAGTGTTCAGAATCTCCGTAATTCTACCGACACAGCCCGTTCTTGGCCCGTTCTTGTCGTCTTGTCCCTGTCGGTCTTGGAGTCTTGGAAGTCTCTCCGCCCGGCTTGTGTAAGCGGCTTTTTCTGGGCATTGCCGTTTGGGCTCCTTTTCACTCCCCCAAAAGACAAGAATTCCCCTCTTCTTCCAAGACTTCCTCTGTCCTCTTTTCCTCCTTTCCTCTGTTGTCTTTCCTTGTCCTTTTTCTTTTTACTCTTGCTCGTGTCTACTGAGTACTACCAGTACTGCCACAGTACTGCTCTCTGCCAGTCTGACCGCGTGTTCAGACCCCTTTTGACCTGTCCAAACCCATTTTTGTTTGTCTCTGCCCGTCTTCCTTGAGACGTGTTTCTTGTCTCTTCCCTTTATCTTTTCTATCAATCCCCTCCTCTGGAAAGATTCCCTTTTGATCTCTCCAGAGTGATTTCTTGTGCTCTCCCTCTCTTCTCTTCCGCCGCTCCCAAGACAGGGACAAGAGATTTTTCTTGGCAATGTCGGAACACCAAGACACCACTTCTCCCTCCGCGGCTGCTGCCACGATGCCAACCCAGGACCATCACCAGCATCAGCAGTCCTCGACTCTCCCTGCCCAGGTCTCCGCTGCCACTTCTCCCGCCTCGGTCACTGCCACCGCGCAGGCGGCCACCGCGGCCGTGAGTGCCTCGCCTATGAACGGTGCCTCGCGACCGGGTGAGGAGTTGTCGTGCTTGTGGCAAAACTGCTCTGAGAAATGCCCTACTCCTGAAGCTCTTTACGTGAGTCTCTCGCTTCTCTTTAATCTTGTATCAAATCTAATAGTCTGGTAGGAACACGTTTGCGAGCGTCATGTTGGTCGTAAGAGCACAAATAACCTCAACCTGACCTGCCAATGGGGTAGCTGTCGTACTACTACCGTCAAGCGCGATCACATCACCTCTCATATCCGAGTCCATGTCCCGCTCAAGCCTCACAAGTGTGACTTTTGCGGCAAGGCTTTCAAGCGTCCTCAGGATTTGAAGAAGCATGTCAAGACTCATGCGGATGACTCGGTTCTGGTCCGATCGCCCGAGCCTGGTGCTAGAAACCCTGACATGATGTTTGGTGGAAATGCCAAGGGTGAATACTATTCCTCCCTATGGAAGGGCCAGTAAAACTGACTGAGTATAGGATACGCCGCTGCTGCTGCGGCTCATTACTTTGAGCCCTCGTTGAACGCCGTTCCCACTCAGGGCTACGCCCATGCTCCTCCTCAGTACTACCAGTCGCACCCACCGCCCCAGGCGGCCAACCCATCCTACGGCAACGTTTATTATGCTTTGAGCCAGGGTCAGGAAGCTGGCCATGCTTCTTATGAGTCCAAGAAGCGCGGATATGATGCACTGAACGAATTCTTCGGCGACCTAAAGCGACGCCAGTTTGACCCCAATTCCTACGCCGCGGTCGGCCAGCGTCTTTTGGGCCTGCAGTCTCTCCAGCTCCCCATTCTCAGCAGCGGCCCGGTGCCGGAATACCAGCCGATGCCGGCTCCTGTAGCGGTCGGTGGTGGTGGTTACAGTCCTACTGGACCTCACCCGGCTCCGGCCTATCACCTCCCGCCAATGAGCAATGTCCGGACCAAGAATGACTTGATCAACATCGATCAGTTCCTCGAGCAGATGCAAAACACAATCTATGAGAACGATGACCATGTTGCCGCGGCGGGTGTGGCCCAGCCTGGAGCCCACTACATCCACAACGGCATGAGCTACCGTGCCACCAACTCGCCTCCCAGCCAGATTCCTCCTAGCCATGCGGCGGCCACAACTTCTGCAGGTTCGATGATGGCCTCGTCTGCACACTCTCCTACTGCTGGTACACCAGCCCTGACTCCCCGTCGAGTGCGCAGTCGTACACCTCCGGTCGCTCCCCAGTCTCTCTGCCTGCTACCCACCGTGTCTCGCCTCTGCATGACGGCGGGTCGAACATGTACCCTCGACTTCCATCTGCCACCATTGCGGATAGCATGGCGGCAGGATACCCGACTGCATCGAGCGCCGCACCTCCATCCACCCTGGGCGGCATCTTTGACCACGACGACCGCCGCAGATACACCGGAGGGACTTTGCAGCGCGCTCGCCCTGAAGAGCGACGTCTGTCGGTGCAGATGGATATCTCTCAAGACGGCAAGGAGGACCGCGACCAGACTCCCCCAGCCAAGGAACGCACTGGCTCGCCGCGGATCTCTGCCAGTCTGATTGACCCTGCTTTAGAGTCGAGCACATCGAGCAGCCCGACCGATGCCGAGACCGCTCTGCAGACTGCCAAGGCCGCGACCGAGGTGGCGGAGCGGGAAGATGTGCAGTGGGTGGAAAAGGTTCGTCTCATCGAGTATCTGCGTAACTACATTGCCCACCGTTTGGAGCGCGGTGAGTTTGATCTTCGTCTTGGCCAGATGCCCGCTCCCAGCGAGATGGGTTCGCCCGAGACTGGACATGATGGTCAAATGGAGGGTGTGGAGGAACACCACTCCCAGGACCATGAGACCACACCCCAGCCGCCCGCTGAGGAAGCCAAGGCAGAGGGCGAGGCAGTCATGTACCCGACTCTACGTGGGCTGGATGAAGATGATGATGGAGATTCGAAGATGCCGACCGATGTTTGATCTTTCTTTCTTTTTTTTTTTTTTTTTTTTTTTTCCTTTTTTTCTCCCCATTTTTGTTTCATATATCCCACTCTCTTAACGTCTGACGAATCTTCTTTCTTCATCTTATTCCCCCTTTACCCGAGGAGGCTCTTGGCTTTTGTGGCGAGTCCCTTGTATGACCGTAAGCCATACATCCTAGCACTGCAACGAAGGCTGGGAATCCTACGTGAGGTGTTTTGTTTGATTGTTTCGATTCATTCTCCACTGGACAATGTCACTGTTGGATTTTTCTTTTTATTTTTTTCTTTCATTTTTCATTTCTTCTGTGTGTTTTCATTTACTACATTCAAGTATACGGCCCAAGCCGTTTTCATTTCCCTGTGTTTGTATGATAGAAAATCCTTTTGACTGAATGCCATCTTTTCTCACTGGTTGAATTCATATTATTACCATTCTCTTTTCATCTGTAATGAGTCTTCCATATTCGGCGATGTGACGGTGAGTTCGACTGTCGATCCCTCCGAATGGCACATTCCAACGGGCACAACCACCCCCGCTACTGAGCAACTAACAGTTAGTCCATCGGCGATGCTTTGGTAAACGAGCAGGTCCAGCTGAATGCGGGGAATGACGCAAACAGACAAAGTTTCTTTTCTGGATGGAATCATAACGAAGATACATCTGGTTCTGGTGGATATTTTGGGGGAGATGGACCCAGGGTCGAAGTCGAGTCAACAGTTGGAGATGATTTGAACACTGGCATTGAGAGGGATTCCAATGCTTTGCCTTTGCCTGATCCGGCGATGAGAAAATCTGCTGGTTGTGTATTAATTATGTTGATGTTGTGGTTGGTTTGGATGATCTGATGATGTATGATGTATGATGTATGATGCGTCACTGTACATCTACATCCACTAAGGTATCTACATCAACACGAGCTTCATTTACAATCCATTATTGTTCTTGAATATACATTATATACATATACAAATTAAAAGAATAATTCCATCCTATAACCATTCTATTTTTTTTTAATCTGTCAGTGACGTGATCGGAAACGGCCTGAGATCGAACGGTTCGACTGCTCCACAGTGTCTGTGACTCTGTTTACGGCGTAGCATTCAATGTGATTATTATTCTTTCCTCTTCTTTTATCTCTTCTCTTTTCCTATCTTCTATCCTCGATCCTTTATCTCTTCTTTAATCCTTCTCTCCTTCTTCCTCTTCTCTCTATATACCCTCTTCTTTCTGCGACGCGAGGCGGTCACGCCCCCAACCACCACGCGTTGCCCACTGAACGCCGACTTATCAAGAAATCGTCACGTTCCACTCCACCTCTTGACAAACCCTTTGTCTCCGGCCTTCTTGATTTCTTCGTTTGACCCAGTCTGGCTATTTTAAATCAATAATAAATAGAAGACACTAACAGGAGAGAAAAATACTGTGGCTGACACCAACCTCCGTGTCTGCCCTTTGCGTGGTGGCAAAAGAAGAAAGAGAAAAAAAAAAAACACAGTCGTTCCTTGGATTCTTCTCGACTTCATTCTGGGGTTCATCCGAGTTGGAGGCGGGGGATATTATATTCCTGGTTCAGGTTTTTTTTTCCTCTCTCTCTCTACGTCTGTTGACTTGTTTTCCTTTTCCTTCGTTTTCTCCCTCCACCTTCATCCCTTCATTCCTGCCCTTTCGCTTGTGGCCTTTTTTTTTTTTATCGTGCCTCATCTGCGGAGAAGGAAGTTTGATAAGAATTCTGTCGATCGACGTCACGAAATCTACGAGATTCTTTGCCCAACAACAACAACCCCCGACTTCCAACCATTTTTGATCAACTACACGCATTAGACATCTGGACTCTGATTATTTTACACCCTTCGTCGACCTCCTACCTCCATCATGCCTTTATCCAACCGACGTCGCGCGCGGCGTAAGGAAATCCAGCTGCAGGAAACCTCGGACGCGGAGGCTCCGGATTCGTCGCCCAGTCGCCCTTCGACAGCCAAGAAACGCAAGGTGAGTTTCGCCATCTGCTGTTTTCTTTCTGCTCCTGGTGGTAGTAGTGGTTAATCCGGGCTTTGTATTGTTGTTGTTGTTGTAGGTCGAGCATCGTACCTCTCCTCGCTCGCGACCGGTCAAGAACGAATCCGCAGACGAAGCCGATGGCTCGTCGCCGGACAATGAAATGTCGGCGAATCAGGACCTGGTCGACATGGTCATTTCTTACTTGAATCCTCCCCGCGAGGAGGTACGCGTCCTGCGCGACCATTCGAATACGAAAACCGAGAACAAACAGAGTATCCGCGCCTATGCGAAGATTGCCGGCCGCAACTGGACCTACTACGTCAAGACCCTCCATGTCAACATTGGCCGCGAGCCCGACCGCGAACAGAAGTTGGATGAACAGTCGAGCCCCGTCACCATCGCTGCGCGGGCCCTGCCCGAGGTTCATGTCGATTTGGGTCCGAGCAAGTTTGTCTCGCGCCTGCATGCAGAGATCTTTTATGATGGAGAGGAGACGGCTTCATGGCATATCCGCGTCAACGGGCGCAACGGCGTGCGTCTCAACAATGTCATTCTCAAGCGTGGCACCGATGCCATCATCTCCTGCGGTGATATCGTCGAAGTCGCAAACACCCAGATGATGTTCGTCACCCCAGGCGACAAGGCCAACATCCACCCCAGTTTCATCGAGCGCGCCCAGCGCATGGCCAATGGCGAGGAGGAACCCACCACATGGGATGCGTCACAGCATGCCCACCCCGCGCCCCAGTCGCAGTCGATAACCACGGATCCCGCCTATTCGTTCTCCGCCGCCCCCGCTTCGAGCGGTCAGCCCTCGCTGGCCCCCGCCCCGCAGTTCCTGAAGCGCAATGTCACCCCTCCGCCGCGGTCCCCGGATACCGCTGGGGCTCGAACGGCCAAGCAGTCGCCGTTGTACAACCGGGGGATGATGATGGAGAGTACTGAAGAGATCGACTACAGCAACGACTCGTCCAAAGACCTGAAGCCGCCATACAGCTACGCTACGTTGATCGCGCAGGCCATCTTTTCCAGCGAAGAGGAGAAATTAACGCTGAACAACATCTACAATTGGATCATGGACAAGTACGCCTTTTATCGTCACTCCCAAAGCGGCTGGCAGAATTCGATTCGGCACAACTTGTCGTTGAACAAGGCGTTTCAAAAAGTACCCCGTCGAACAGACGAACCCGGCAAGGGTATGAAGTGGCAGATCGCTCCGGAATACCGCGAGGAGTATTGGAAGAAGCAGCTCCGCAAGGGTACGCAGTCGTCTGCGCCGTCATCGCCGGCCACAAAGGAGCCCATATCACGGAACGTGGCCAACGGCTTAGAAGCCGTCTTCTCCGCGGCCGGGAAGAAGTCTCCACAGGTGTCATCGCCAGGGTTCAGTTCGTTTCCCGTGGCACCTGTAGAGGCATATACGCCCGAGAGAGGGCCGCGAGCCGGTCGGGGAGGACATGATCATCCGCTTCGCAATAATCACACCCGGGACTACGAGGAGCCTTCACCGCTGCCAACGCGGGCACGCAACGGTTCAGCGCACAATGGGAATAGCAGCACCAGCAACAACAATCTCAGTCGCACCTACGGACTTTCAGATAATGTGGCCGGATCGCCTCCTGTACTGTCATCGTCGTACTATGACGAAGGGCCATCGTCGATGATCACACCCGCACCGCAAAGGCAACAGCCCCGTCTTCCCCCACCCAGTACGGCGCAGATCCCGTCCAAGTTCATGCCGATGAGCTCGCCGGCGCAGTTCTGGAAATTCGCAGATATTGGCAGCACACCTGCCCGACCGGTCCCGGACATGAGTCCGCTCAAGGGCGAGCCTGGAGATGCTATTGGCAGCTTCCCGAGTAGCAGTCCTCCACCGCCGAACATGGCGAGCCCCAGTAAACCGGGAACGTCGAATGGACTGGGCCACGGACGAACACTCCCGCCGCTCAAGGAGGTTAGCGAGATAGAGAGTGTTCGACCGAGTCTGAACGGAGTGACCAAAATTGAACCACCAGCGACGGGACGACATTTAGGGAATGACGATGAGGACGATGAAGAAGATGATACCGGAGGGTTCGATCTGGCCAGGTATGTATTCCTCATTTCTAGATGGATGGACTGTAGCTAACGAAAGCAGAGGTTTCCAACCCATCGGATCATACCATCGACAGTTGAGCAATGCAGCCCGAGCCAGCGCTGCGACGTCTTGACTTTTCTGTACTTTTTGATTTTTTCTTTTTCTTCTTTTCTTCTTGCTACATGACGCTTTTCCACCTTGCTATAAAAGTGCAATAACCGTGCTCTGGCAGCACCACCATCAATCTCGAGTGTATCTATTGCTGCATAGAATCTCGGTGTTGGCAGAGAACTGCCGGCTGGAGTTGGGTTGCTTTTTTTTTTTTTTTTTTTCTTCTTATTTCTTTCTGCTTGAATTGCTTTATTGGGAGGGAATGATTGTATGTATGTTATGATAGATAATGTATGATATTTGATTCTTATATATCTTAAGCATCAATCTCCGGCCAAAACCTCTCCTCCAACCACAACACCTGCCTCCACCACTGCGCACATCGTCCTCGCAGCTTCTCTGTCTCCTCAGCTCCCTTGACCTGCCCAGCCAACTCATCCACACAATCCCCAATCTTGTTCACAAACACCGCAAACTCCTCACTACTCCAGTTGGGAATAAAACGATCCCTCAACGCCCCTCCATCCGCATCATTCCCCCCCTCCTGCTCACTCATCAACGAAGCCGCATACCGCCACGCCCGCAAATAGCACACCTCCGTCGCCCACAACACCACCAGCCCCTCTAGCAGCGTCGTCGCCGCCGACCCCGCCGACATGAACATATCCACATACCCCTGCGTGATGCGGTTCGGGCCGAAGCACGTCTCGCCCTGTTCACGCCCCGCACTCGCAGACCCAAACGCCTCAGGCAGTGCACACAAATCAAGCCCGTACTCGTCCGCAACAGACTCAAACAGACCCAGCTCGGTGCGGATGTTCACCAGCGCGTCGATGAGGGTGCTTGCGGCGTTCTGCTCCGCTGTGGGTGTGCGTGGCTTTGCGCTGTTGGGGTTATGTGTTGGGATGCGGATTTTGGAGAGAAGCAGCCCGATGAAGCGGATGTAGGACTGTGCGTAGAGACGGTCTTGGGCGAGCCACTGAGAGAGGATCGGTTTGGGGAGGGTGCCGTGGCCGGCGGAGGTGAGGAAGGGGTGGGTGGTTGCTGTGGTGAGGGTTGTTGGGGAGAGGTTGCGGAGGTAGGTGGTTAATGGGGTTGACATTTTGCTGCTCTGGTGGTGGTTTGCTTTTGGGCTGGGGTTGGGTTTCAATTGTGGTTGTTGGTGGTGGTGATGGAGTTGTTTGTGTTTGTGGTGTTGACTTTTTTAATGGAGGGGCCGAGGGGTTATAGGGCTGACGTCAGGTCTTCATTTATCTCAGCTATGCAGTACGCAATACTAGTATCCACGATCAAGAATTAATCAACAAGCATCATTCCAACCATCGCCTCCATGGTGTATCGCGCATCATTCCCCGCATTATGCAAATGCCAGCCCGTTATTCCAAGTCCTGCCAAAATGTTCCCCAGTGACCGTTGCGTCGCCTCGTGATTGATGATCCGAAACATCTCCGCCGTGTCAACAGTATCAATGAACCGTTCTCCCATCCTGTCAAACAGCGTCATGTCCAATCCACGAAGATAACCGATGTCTGCCGTCGGGTTGTGCCCCACCAGCACAAGATTGCGTGGTCGATGCTTGTATTCCCGGTCGTCGAGGAGTATTCCGTCCTGGGAGTCTTCGGTCTCGCTCATTGGCAAGCCGCATGAATAAGGAGGTTGGAAACATCCCTCTGTCAGCTTCACCAGTGCCCCGATTGAGACCCATTCGCTTTCTCCGAACTCAAAGTGCTCTGGACATCCTGTGATGAATTCTCGGTTGACAATGTGGCCGTATTCACGCACCCGGAAGTGTCGAGATCGAATCCGAGATATCCAATTGATCCCACCGTCTCCGGGAGGAATACCAACTAGATCCAGTGTGTCCAATGTAGAGATCCCGACTTCAGTCACCTGGGAATGGCAGCGCTCATTCGATTCTACATCGACACTGATAAACACCGGCTCGTTCCAGACCGGGTATGGCACGGCTTTGTTGACGTCTAGCAATGGACGTTCAGACTCATCTCCTTCCTGGCCTGGTTTGTCTTCCCATGACTGGTCGTCGATTAACTCAAGTGGTGCACGCAGGCCAAGATAGCTTTGCGTCCGTCTGAGACGACGGGTCCACTCTAGTTCGGTCTGGATTCGAACCTGCTGTTTCTTCTGGCTCTTGGATGACTTTTTCTTGTTCCGAGTAGTCTCTACCGCGGCTTCGATCTTCTGGTGAAACTCTTCAGCCTCTGATTCTGGTATCATTGGATATAGCGGGGGAATTCTCGTCTCCAGCTCATCCTTCATGTCTCGACTGGTACACTGGTCGATGAAGGTGGGTTGTGGAGTTCCATCATCATGAAAAGGTACCACGACACCCAGTTTACTGTCGGTGGGAAGAGACAATTCGCATCCGAGCGTTTGGTTGATTTCTTTTAGAAAGCGTCGGACCTGGACAGCCGGAACGAGGAGAAGGGGGCGAACACCTAGATGAGGAGGAATGTGTATGTAGTGCCTGATTTATCAGTGACAAGTATTTACAAATGATCAACAACAACTTACACATCCCAGCATCGGTCCCAGAACTTGCCTCCGTCGAAGAAAGCACTCGCAACCTGCTGCGACAATTCGCCCCGAATGTATTTGTAGGGAAACCGAGACACAGCAATGAGAGGACAGAAAGATCCAGCAAGAGAGGACTCAGCCGGTTCCTCTTTGTCTTTGTTGGGTTTGGCTTCATCCTGCGCCGTTTCGGGGATTTTCTGCTTCTGCTCGACTTCAAGATAGCCAACATCTTCCTGAAACTCTTTAGGAGGCTCTTGTTCTTCATAAGAAGCGTCTTTCGAGGGGAGAGAGGCTTTATCGTTGTCCTGTTTCTCAATCGTCTGGACAACAGCTTGCTTTTCTAGCAGTGTCTCGTCTTCAGCTTCAGGTTGAGTCTCGGTTTCGGTCTCAGGGACCAGTGAAACAGTCTTCAAGCGGGTGTTGATCTTCAACAAGGCGTCATCCTGCTCAAAGAGCATCTTCAAACGCTCTGTTCTATTCATTTTGAAGATGTGGAGTGTGTGTAAGATGAGATGAAATTGAGTTGAGATAAGGGTTGAAGATGGATGGAGAAACGAGGAGACGATAGAAGATGAAATTCTGATGAACAGTTGATTTCAACGCGACGAGTGAATGATTCGACTCTTGGGATTCTTATTCTTGATTCTCTCGATCTGAGAAAATAAATCCATTCACTCGTTTGCCATGAATTCCGTTTGCTGTCCGGCTTCGCTTGCTGTTTGTTTGACACTCTTCCTTCCCTTCTGGGCATAATCCCAGCACTATTTGATTATGTTTTGAAATATATGGGAATAGAGTTCTATACAACTTAGTAGCTGGTAAATTGAAAGATAGTATTGAAGGCAGAAAGTTACACGGATTTATATCGTCCAGTTATATATATAGTGGCGATTCAGGGGCAAACTGCGCATTTATTCCACCACATTTAATCCACAAAGATACTGTCAATTCAATCAAATCTAAACTGGCAAATATAAATATCATCCATAGTTTATTTAATTATCATGAATACTTTGAACTGAAGACGTTCTTCATACGCCCGGATCAACCTTAGTCCGCCTTGGATAGCATCAACATCTCCAACCCATCTCCATCGACAGCATCGCCATTCCCATCCCCATTTCATCTCCTCCATCATACCCCCTTTTCTACATCTCATAATATCCAGATAAATTAATACAGATCTTTCGATTGGCTCGATTTCACTCCATGGTCTGGCACTGATCATTCCATCTCATGGATGCGCGAATGGTCTCACCCATCTAGCTCCTCTACCGACAGTCGCACCCCTCACAGATACACCTCACTACCTACACGCATTCGCGAGGACTATGATGATGGCAGACATCAACGATGAGAGTGGTGGTGTCATCCTTGACGGTCCTTTCGACCCTGACGCGCAAGCTACCGTCACCGACTACATTGACTACACCGAATTCCTTCCCGCAGACCTCATCCGCTCCTTGACTCTCATCCGTGGCCTAGACGAGCGCTATACGGAAGCTGCACAGGGTGTTCATGATCTCACCAAAACCTATGGCCAGCTACCCGACCTCGCTGCCGACACGCGACCGAACTCCCAGACCCTCCGCAAAGACATCTCCTCCCAGCTCGACCGCGCTATCAACGCCCGCGAGTCCGCATACGCCGAAGCTTGTCGCCTCTACGATGTTGTCGACCGCCACTTCAATCGTCTGGGTTGTATAAAACAGAAACTAGAAGCTCTTCCGAAACCCGCTTCGCGCGATCCTACTCCTCCCTCCAACCTCCCTAACAACAAACGTGCGCGAGCTACAAAGAAAGGCGAAGACGGTGCGCAGCCTACAACGCGCATCACTCTCCGTCTAGATAACCAGGAAAATACGGGAGTGGCGTCGTCTGCGCAGAAGTCGAGAAGCCGTCGCTCCGTGATCGCCGCAGAGCATCTCGCGGATTTCAACCCAGACTCCCCGATTGCCAGCACGGAACATTCCGATGTGGAGGCCGATTCGAAAACAGAAGTGTCGCCAGTGGACCAGGATAGTGCCAAGTCGGACAAGGCCAAGAAAGAGAAACAAAACAGGCGATCGCGGCCTCCAGGCATGGGCACAAACGCGCACAGTGCTGTCGCGGGGATATCAACCAGTAATGCCTTGGCGATGCTGCAGCCTCCCCCTGAGGATGCAAGACCGGGTACTCAGGACATGCCGTGGCTGCGCCTGACCGAGTGGGAGATGACCAAACTGCGGAAGAAGATGAAGAAGAACGCGGTATGGCAGCCTAGTGAGGTTATGATCCATCGCGAACTCGCTCTTCGTGGCCGAGGATGGGAAGCCTACCGGGCTGCAAAGGCGGAGGCGGACGCCGGTGGAACACCATTCATTGACTGCGACGACATCGCCAACACCTACATCCCTGGCAAGTTGACACGGCGCAGTGAAGCCACCAAGGACCAACTAGGGACGACAGAGACCAAGCTGAGCAATCGTGGTATGAAGCTAAACGAGGCCAAGAAATTGAAACGGGAGAACCTAGCAAGAGAGCAAGCTGCTGCCGCTGCCGCTGCCGCCGCCGAAGCTGGGAAGCGAGATTCTGCTTCTAGCAAGAGCCAGCTCCCCAGCCCTACAGGCCAGAGTGTCCCGGCTTCCGAAGCCCAGGCAGCGGAGAAGCCTACTCGCGCATCAAAGAAAAGAAAACTCGAAGAAGAAAGCCCTGTCGTTGAGGCCGTTCCTCCTGCCCAACCGGATGATGAGTCCCGGACTGCTTTGCGCAGCTCTGCAAAACGTCGCAAAAACAGCAAAGGGACGCCTAGTACCACTCCCATGGAAGCCAGTGCAAGCGTTTCTAATGTCTCAGTAAACACAACCGCTACAGCTACTGCTACCGATGCTGCTGCGACTGCGACTGACCCATCCGCCAATGCGAGGAAATCACCGCCCCTACCCTCCCCGGCGGAATCCAAGCCCATCGCCGCAGCGCCAACTGCTGCAGAGCCAGAGGCTACCAATGGAGAAACTACCTCTACACCACCTGTCGCCCGACCCCCGTCCCGCCGACTTTCTATTGCCGCAACGGCGGAACCAGCCCTGACTGTCAGTGCCCAGGTGGCTGGAAGGGATCTTCGGCGCAAGAGTGCGACTCCTGCGAGAAAGACACCTGTTCCCGAGTCTGCTCGCGCCGCCAGCGTCAGCGCTCCTACTCGCCGCCGTAAACGACCAGCTCCGGGCCCAATCTCATCGGGACAAAACGGCGGTGCAGCGGTCAGCTATGGACGTCGCAAAGCCAAACCGACGAAGAAAAGAATTGGAGTCCGCGAAAATGGCCAGAACCAAGATCCGTCGTCGAGGGAGGATGTGCGCATTGACGAAGATGGTGTTCTAGAGGAGATTGATCCCAACGAACCTCGGTATTGTCTCTGTGGGGACATTAGTTTTGGAACCATGATCTGCTGTGAAAACCAGGACGTAAGTTTAGTCTCATATGGCCTGCATAGAACGAAGCTAACAATGCACAGTGCGATAGAGAATGGTTCCATCTGGACTGTGTCGGCCTATCCGAAGTCCCTAGCCGAACGGCCAAATGGTACTGTCCTGCTTGCCGGGTCAGATTCAACAAAGGGGTGGACGGAATTGTCAAGATTGGTACTCGCCGATGATTTAATGCGGGCGTAAAATGATACATTGTCTGATTGTTTGGTTTGGTTGTTTGTTCCTTTTCCAGCTTGCCATGATACCACGACTTTTGCAATCTGGTTTCATTTCTGATTCTACATTCGGGCTTGATGGGTTATTTTGATTGATTGAGTAGCATGGCGAAGGGGTGGATGGAGTTTAATTTGGACTGTTTGAGAATGAGACTGGGTTTTTGTTTTCTAAAGCCATAGTATTCAAGTCTCAGCTTTGCACTTTTTTTTTTTGTTAGTCTCCACATGGAGTAGATTGAATAGAAAATGTCAGATTTTATGCAGTTCAAATAAATACAATCAGATTCATTCCATCATTCACTTATACAGTAAGTACAGGCAGATCGTTCAAATGATTTACTTCAGCTCCCATTTTCCATTCTCACTCACGATCTCCACCGGCCGTTTCTCGTCCAGCGAGACCCGGCCTGCATTCAAAATGGCAGTGGTAGCGATGGTGTTGTTGAGTGTTGGCAAAGGCCGGGCATCGAGCTGGTCCAGTGTCACTCTGCCTTCATTGATGGCTGTTACGGCGTCGATGAATTTCTCAAAGCTGATGTAACCATAGCCTGTCTGGCCGGCAAAGTTGCCTTCTTCGTCGGGAGCGTAGCGCATGTAGAAGCTAGAGATATATTAGCAATGTTTGGTATTCTAGGGAGTATGGATATGGCTTACGGGTTCACCCAAATCAATCCTTGTTCGTCGTCGGTCACGTCGTAGCTGCGCTTGGCTTGGTTGATACGGACTTCGCCCTTGGAGCCCATGTCTATTTTCCCTTTGTCAGTTACGTGACATTTTGTTATATTCGGTCTGAAAAACTTACAGTGGAAGTACTGGTTGGAGTGCACACCCGCCTTCTGGGGAGCCGTCCAGCTAGCGGTATACACGCCGGTAGCGATCTTGGTTGGATCGTCCTTTCTTCTCCACTCCACGAGCAGGGTGATGGTATCTTCTGTTTCGGGAGTGCATCCCAGCGCAGCGGCGGCTCCCTGGGAGGCGGACGCAGTGACACGGACGGGGTTGTACTCGGGAACCATACTCTCGCAGATATCGATATGGTGAGAGTTGAGGTAGTAGGAGATATCACTATCCTTGCCTGCCCATGCCTTGAACGTCTCCAACTGACTCTTGGGCTGGCTCATGTAGCTGTAGAAGTAGTTGAAGTCGCCCAGGTTGCGGGCTTTGGCGCGGGCATCTGCGTAGGCTGGATCGAACCGCTTATGGTGCTCGATGAAGACGAAGACGCCGTGTTTGCGGGACTCTTCGAGAAGGGCGAGGTGGTCGGAGAGGAGCTTGGTGGCGGGCTTGGTGATGAGGACGTGGATCTTTCGCTGGATGGCGTAGAGGGCGATGGGGTAGTGGGTGGGATCTGGGGTGAAGATGGTGATGGCTGAGCCTGCTGGGAGGGCATCAATGGCCGCTTTGTAGGCGTCGGGGTCAACTTTGTCGTCTGCTGGGAAGGATTGGAACGAGACATCCAGGCCGTTGTAGACGTCGGAAATGTTTTTGCGGAGATGATCACCTACAACAATCAGCAGGCTTCTTGGGAGTAGTGCATAGGTAAGGATAGACATACGGATTCCAGGGAATTTGGAGCCAGAAACTCCAACCATGCTCAGATCGCCAACCTTTCCTCGTCGACGGAGATCAAAAAGGTCAATCCGACGACACCCACTTTCTTGTCGGAACCTGATGCTGCACCGCCGACATAGCCAGTGGTGTACTCTCCAGTTCCCACCTGAGAGGTCAGAAATCAGCTTTGACGGGATGATTAGAAACTGAATGCCTACCATCAACACGCTGGGAGGAGCCATGATGAATGACAATTGAGGTTGCTATCTGGTGAGGGGTATGAGTTCTAAGGTGGGGTGATGAAAGATATGAGATGGCTCGAGTGCCAACAACAGAGAGAAATGGATGAAGACTTCAGAGACAGTGTGACATTGTAAGACGGAGCCCATCGAAGGAGCAGGTCTTTTTTAATTTATTCCCCATCCTTGATTTCAGTGAAAATGACGGAAGAACCTGAGGAAAGTTGAGAATTTTCCCGTTGAGGCAGGTCAATAGCCGACGTCACGTTTCTTCATCCACGAGTACTTTTCGTGGATATACGAGAATTATAGCTATACCTGGCATATATAATATGGCTCTAAATACCGATTGAAGTTTATTGTTATAAAAATGGCCCTATCCAACCCTTTCTTTAATGAATGTCTGTACTTTCTATATCGTCGGTCTTTGCTATCCCGAGCCGAAATAGGAAATCCGATAACCGACTGAGGGGTAACCCCACAACCTTTTCTGATTGGTGGAAGAAATGTGATTTTTCTCTCGGAAAAAAAGGCCGAAGCCAGTGCGGGTCCTGTCAGCCAATGGGGAAAGTGGGGAAGTGGGATGTCTTTTTGCTGGGAGAACGAAAAACACCGAATGGAAGATCTCTCGTCCATCGTGGGGGAAGCAAATGGAGAGGAGACGAACTAATAACGGGGATGCAGGCAGTCATGGGTGGTAGTTTATATATCACGATGACCGAGAAGCCTTGGCTGGTGTTGGTGTGCAATTCTTTTCGTCCACCCGCATTTGACACTTGATATACTTCACTGGTAAGTTGAATAGCATCATCAATTGCCTTACCACCACATCCAGAACTAGCTAACAAGTCTGACAGAATATCTAGAACACCATGGCTCAACGTACTCCCCCCCGTACTGGAGTTTATGCTCCAACCATGACCTTCTTCAACCCGGACACGGAAGATCTCGACACTCCTACCATCCGTCGTCATGCCGTCCGTCTGGCCAAGGCAGGCCTCGTTGGTCTGGTCACCATGGGCTCCAACGGTGAAGCTGTTCACTTGACCCGAGAGGAACGCAAGACAGTCATCCACGAGACCCGATCTGCCCTCGTTGAAGCCGGATTCCAGAACGTCCCCGTCATCACAGGAGCCAGCGAGAACAGCATCCGCGGCACCATCGAGCTGTGCAAGGAGTCGGCCGAAGCAGGCGCCGAATATGCCCTCATCGTACCCCCCCAGCTACTACCGCTATGCCGTGGGCAACGACGAAACACTGTATGAATACTTCACTGCTGTCGCCGATGGCTCGCCTCTGCCCATCATCCTGTACAACTACCCCGGAGCCGTGGCCGGAATTGACATGGACTCGGACCTCATCATTCGGATCTCGCAGCATCCCAACATTGTCGGCACAAAGTTCACCTGCGCCAACACCGGCAAGTTGACCCGTGTGGCTCGCGCTCTCAACGCCGTCACTCCCCCCCCCCCCTGGCACCTACCCAGAAGATCCCCTCCACCAAGACCGTCGAGAATCACCCTTACGTTGCCTTTGGTGGTATCGCCGACTTTTCCCTGCAGACTCTTGTGTCGGGCGGTTCGGCCATTCTCGCCGGTGGTGCCAACGTTATTCCCCGGCTGTGTGTGCGGATCTTCAACCTCTGGAGTGCTGGCCGTCTGACCGAGGCCATTGAGGCACAGAGCCAGCTGAGTGCTGCGGACTGGGTGCTCACAAAGGCAGCTATCCCGGGCACTAAGAGTGCTATTCAAACCTACTACGGTTATGGAGGATATCCGCGTCGACCGCTGGCACGGTTGAGCGAGGCTCAGGCACAGGCTGTGGCTGCTGGGATCAAAGAGGCAATGGAGATGGAGCTGTCATTGCCAGACGTTGCATGATTATGTTTATAGAATGTGTAACTAGTTAAATGATGAATACCTATCTCTAAATAAATAAACCCAAGTCAGTTAAAACTTGTGATTAGCTTGATATAGAACTGTACCATAGACCGATACGCTCCCATATTTGGAAGATTAAGATCCAGAATGCTCCTATATCCATACCAAACCTGGAATTCATGAAACGCCATACCATGGATTGCAAAACCCCCACGCCAGCGGCTGATGGACTCGAAATCCATAAATATTATAGGTGGACAAACTCGGCCGACTCGGCATGATTAACGACGAGGATCTGTGTTATTGATCCGATATTATTTTTTTTTCTGTAACCGTCTGTAACCATGATGGATAGATACCATTGGGAATTGTAGATTTTTCGATATCATGACAGATTAGTATAAAGATATCTTCAATGAGAGTCTGTAGTTGTACTTCATCTCAACAGCCAAAGCGGGGCCGGACCAAGTCCGATATATGCAGTTGACTTTGTAGGCTCTGCGATATGGCTTCAGACAGAGGATTATCAGTTATCTTGACTGGATAGATAACATTAGCCTGTGATACAAGCCAAGTTCAATCGAATCACAATCTCCACTCCATCATGTATCAATCCCACGTCCAAGTTTTCGCCTCTTGGATCCATCGGACGGAATGCTGAATGGAGTCACAGGATTGCTGGCGATAGTTCGCTCGCGTAGAGGGCCCACGGCCTGAGAGGAGGGGAAGTGATTGTCCGAGTGTAGGATTGGCTGAGTGTTTTATAAATATCGGCTGGTCCTGTTTGTTTTGCTTCTGATTTAATTTATTTCAGTCTTCAGTTACTTTCCTGTCTCTGTCTTCTTCTTGCAACACCTCGTCACAATTCAATATGCCTTACCCTGAGGAAGCTGAGGGATTCCAGGTGGATAGCCCTGACGCTTTCACTAACTTCCAAAAGCGATTCGTATGTATCCCGTCTGATGTGCGATTTTTATCTAACACTTGCATAGTTCAAGTTAAAGCCGTTTGGTGATTATGGTAGGTTAGCCCGAGGAGATGGTGAATGCAACTAACTGTCCAGATGTCGACATTAAAATCGAAGCCTGCGGTGTTTGTGGAAGTGATGTACACACCATCAGCGGTAGGCTTAACTTCAACTCTTTTTAGATGGACGAAGCTGAGACCAAGCAGGTGGATGGGGAGACCAAAAGTTTCCGCTTTGTGTTGGACATGGTAAGTATACCTTTCCTATGTCGATCTGATGTTAACAGAAGTAGAAATCGTCGGCAGAGCAATCCGAGTTGGCCCCAAAGTGACACTGATCAAGGAAGGACAACGCGTAGGCGTTGGGGCCCAGTCGTACTCGTGCGGTGAATGCAAACAGTGCAAGAACGAGAACGAAACCTACTGCCCCGTCCAGATGATGGACACATATGGCTCCGAATGGCCCGACACCGGCATCGTCAGTCAGGGAGGATACTCGTCGCATGTGCGCACCCACGAACACTGGGTCTTCCCTATCCCCGATGCCCTCGACAGCAACCTCGCCGCTCCCATGCTCTGTGCCGGACTGACGGCCTATTCCCCGCTGGTGCGCAACGGAGCAGGACCTGGAAAAAAGGTTGGAGTTGTAGGATTGGGAGGAATTGGGCACTTTGGAGTCATGTTCGCCAAAGCCCTTGGGGCAGAGACCTGGGCGATCTCACGGTCCCGAGCCAAGGAGGCAGATGCACGGAAACTCGGGGCGGATGGCTATATCGCCACTGCGGAAGAGGGGTGGGAGCAGGCGCATCTGTTCTCATTTGATCTGATCATCAACTGTGCCAACTCATCAGAGGGGTTTGATCTGGCCAAATACCTGTCCATGATGGATGTGCATGGCCGTTGGGTCAGCGTCGGTCTGCCCGAGGAAGAAGGCCAGGTCATCAAGGCACAAAACCTGATCCAAAACGGCGTGTTGATTGGCGCAAGTCATCTGGGAAGTCGACGGGAGATGTTGGAGATGCTGCAGCTGGCAGCAGACAAGGGATTGAAGAGTTGGGTGGAGGAGCTTCAGATCGGCGAGGAGGGGCTGAAGGAGGCGATGTTGCGGATGAAAAAGGGCGATGTGCATTATCGGTTTACGCTGACGGGATACGAGAAGGTGTTTGGATAGATGCAAGTCAGATTAATTAGAATGAAGAATGCGGTTTATATTCTGTGACCTCAAGGTACTCGCGATGACTGTCGATCAAAGGACGAAGACGCATACAGGACTAGTGGACGATGATTTGCATTCCCCACGGGGATCAAGCGGGGTATCGTCGTACACCAGACAATTGTTATTGTCGTTCTTATTATGATAATAATATTATTTACGAAGACAAAGACCAGGTCAATCAGTGAAGCTATTCAAACTGTCTCATGCCCAACACTCTCACCTCTACTGCGCGATCAGTCCACCATCCAACCATCTCGTGATGCCCAACCATCTAGCGGTCAACAGCCCTTTTCCTGTACATTTAGATGCAAAATCCATTTCCTTGCCTTTGTTTCCTTTCCTGGCTTTCTTTTTGACTTTGCATTCCACAGATTCAAAAGAGGGATGAAGATCCATGGATGATTCACACTCAATCCGTCCGCCACCCTCCGGTTTTTTTACCCTCAGGGGTTGATCATCATCTAACTTTTTCTTTATTCTCCATCTCCAGAGGCAAAACCACCGTTTCTTTTGGCTGTCAAAAGTGGCAATTCTTTTCTCTTGTTTTGCCTCTTGAACTTCTCCATCTTTTCCCTCATCGAACTGGGGCAATTCGGGTCACCGCCCGATAGCGATCGGTCGATCGACCGTTTCTCCCTTTTCTTTGCTTGCTTTCTTCCTCTTTCGCCTCTATCTTCATTCATATCTTGCCTAGCGTCCCTTTCTTTTCTTTCATTTTCCTTTTGTCTGTCTGTCTGTCTCTCTCTATCTCAATCTCACTCTACCGCTCTCTTTTTATTTATTTTCCCCCTTCTTCTTGGGTGTGTGTTTATAGACTTGGAGTTTTTTTTTTTTTTTTTTTTTTTTTACTGTCCTTTCAGCTTCCCTTGCCGCATTCTCAGCCTTCACCTCTCATCCCATCCGCCTGTTTTTTTTCTTAAGGGAATCCCTCCTCTCGTGCCCGTCAGCCTTGTCTAATATCCCTTACCTGTCATCAATTTGGTGTCTTGTGTTGGTATCCTACTCTACAACGGAAACACGGAAGCAGAATCCGGGGTGGTCTATTTAATCCTCTACTTCAAGCCATTCTCAGCCTTTGCATTGTCGACCTATATCAATTCTTATCAGTCGCGACACCATGACTCCACGAGACTCTACCACCGTTACTCCCTCCCGCCGTCGCCCCTCTTTATCGCTGAGAACTCGTCCCCGAACGGCCGCCTCTCCTGGCAGCATTGCGGAACATGAAGCATGGAGCCGATTCTCCTTTATCGAGACTTGTGACAATGATGATCAGGGACCTGCTGTGGAGGAGATGAAGCATTTTCCTGACGTCGTCCCCAGGCGTCGAGGTGCCAAGAGCTTCTCCAGTCTACGACACCCCGTGGATGGACTACGAGCCTTAGGCCGTCGTTTGTCAGTGACCATTCGCAACAAGTCTTCTAGAAATGCTCTTCAGCCTCATGACGATCTGAACTTTGAAAATGCTCGCCACAGACACAATATTACGACCGGCAGCTGGGATGCTCGGTCGAGAGATATCTGGTCCAAGGGTCATAGCATCAATCGTCGTCCGTCCTTGAACAGCGTGTCCGCCTTGCACAGTTTCTACGCGCCGACTTCATCCGTCCCCGTCCCCGTCCCCGGATATGGCCTGGAGCCACCGATTCTTCCGGACGATATCTATGCTGGTTCGGCAGCTCGAGCCGCGGCGGCAGCCCAGAATGAGCAGGCAAAGGCAGAGCGGGAAGCTTCCAAGATGGATGATGCAAAGATAACACTGGACTCGGAGAGTGGCATTGGAATTGACCTCCGTGATCGCTCCGAGATTTCCGACACCGATTTGGCCGTTGTGCGCATGGGTAAGTGCACATCTCTTTTGCTTACCTGTTCTACCCAACTAATTGACGTTCTTAGATCCCGTGACCCATTTACCTTCAGAAATCATGTCACAGGTACTGTCATATCTCGACCCTCAGTCCCTCATGCACTCCGAGCTGGTCTCTCGTGCTTGGTCAGAGCAGGCATCCTCTCGTCATGTGTGGAGACATGTGTTCCGTCGTGCACACGGACACACCCGCCCCAGCGGCCTGTCCTCCAAGAAGAAGCAGTCCTCTGGTTTGGGAAAGACTATGCCAAACCAGGACTGGAAGAGAATGTTCCTCGTCCGCCGCGCTTTAGACAGGCGGTGGAAAGAGGGCAAGGCGGCTGCCATCTACTTGCATGGACACAAGGACAGTGTTTATTGTGCCCAGTTTGATGAGTATGTTACCTTTATGCGCAATTTTTAGTTAGAAAGATCATCTAACCTGTTATAGAAACAAAATCATCACCGGCTCCCGTGATCGTACTATTCGCGTGTGGGATGCTCACTATCCTTGGCCTTGCCGAAAGATCATCGGCCCTCCTCCAGGTGATATCCCGGGCATTGGGCCTGTCAACAACTCTACGCAGCAGTCTGCGGGCAAGTCTCCGTTCCTTACCATCTGTCCTCCATCCACCGCTTCCGCGGGAATCGTGGCGCCTATGGAGCAGGGGTCCCACTATCACAGTGCGTCCATTCTCTGCCTCCAGTTCGACGAGGAGATTATGGTCACTGGATCATCTGATTACACCTGCATTGTATGGGATATCAACAATGATTACAAGCCAATTCACCGCCTTTCAGGCCACCGGGCCGGGGTTCTCGACGTTTGTTTCGACGACAGATACATTGTGTCCTGCTCCAAAGACACAACTATTTGCATATGGGACCGTCACACTGGAATGCTCGTGAAAAAGCTGCTCGGCCATCGAGGACCCGTCAACGCTGTTCAATTGCGAGGAGATCTCATTGTCTCCGCAAGTGGCGATGGTGTGGCTAAACTGTGGAACATCACCTCAGGGCTCTGTGTCAAGGAGTTCCCGAGCAAGGACCGCGGACTGGCGTGCGTGGAATTCAGCGATGACGCTCGTACCATCCTAACTGGGGGGAATGATCAGGTAATCTACCAGTTCGATGCGAACACCGGGGAGATGGTCAACGAGTTGAAGGGCCATGTGGGACTGGTCCGGTCTCTTCATCTGGATAGCATGAACCAGCGCATTGTCAGTGGCAGCTATGACATGAGTGTCAAAGTATTTGATGCGCAGTCAGGTGCGCTCTCAATCGACTTGCCCGGCTGGACGACCAGCTGGATGCTGAGTGTGAAATCCGATTATCGACGCATCGTCGCCACTAGTCAAGATTCCCGAGCTGTCATTATGGATTTTGGATATGGACTAGATGGTATTGACTTGCTTGAGGAGTGATTTTTCTTCGCTTGTCGTAATGCTCTATGGGGCTATAAAAAGGGTTTATTTCGGGCTTGGAGTTCAGGGGTCCTTTTTTACTATATTTGGGATCATATTTTGGGTGATGAAATTTAGGGGAACACTTACACATTTGGACAGCGATAGATTCGTTTTGATTTCTTGAAATATCTGGCATTTTGGATCCAGGACTGTACAGTATAATTACACTAGTCTATATTTTGGTTGTGATAGAGCCACCCATACTATTCTTATTTATTTTAGTTTCTTTTTTTCTTCTGAACCATCGTAATCAATCATCTTGAAGTCTTAATCGATCGACTGGGCAGAAATCGTGGTTCCCAGGCAAAGGGGCCTGGTCGCTCTGATTGGTCAGGAGCCCCTTTAGCGCAGATGGAAGACCCGTGGTTTTTGTCAACGCAACAAACATTGCATTTTGCTTCCCCTCGTCCTCCTTGACAATAACAAACAGAATCCTTCTTCGAAAGAAATACCGTGTCCTTTCCATCGCTCATAATCCCTTCATCTTCTGACTTCCATTGCACCGACAGTGGAGTCTTGTCCTCGTACCGAATCCAAATCTTGACCGCTTTACCCCGCGATGGGCGAATCCAGGTTAGGCTTTCCCTGCACGCATTTTCTCTATTATGTGCTTGAGAATAGGCTGGACTGACTGTGGCTTTTTGTGAGACTCTAGACAAGAGCTGCTAGCATGGCTTAATGGCCTGCTGCAGCTGAACCTCACCAAGATCGAACAGTGCGGAACCGGGTACGGATGCCTTCCCTTTTCTCTGGCCTCGAGCGTGTCGATCGTTCGATCCGGCTTCGGTTATAGCTCTATAACGGCCCTGATCATTGCGCACGGTTTGATATGGAGATGAGTGGGACGCGTTGAACTGACGGTTTTGCACAGTGCTGCTCTGTGTCAAGTGTTTGACTCGATATTCAGTAAGTGGACTGGATCCCATATCTCAACAAAATTTTGTCCATCTAGAAACTTGACTGACGATTGGCTTTTTCTCAGTGGACGTTCCCATGTCTCGTGTCAAGTTCAATGTCAACACCGAATATGCCTACCTCCAGAACTACAAGATTCTTCAGAGTATGTGGTTAAACTCGAAATCGATGTTTCCTATATTCCTAACACACGTGGTGCTTCTTTTTAGACGTCTTTGCCCGCCACCAAGTAGAGAAGCCCATTCCTGTGGAATCTCTTTCAAAATGCCGCATGCAAGACAACCTTGAGTTCCTCCAGTGGACGAAGAGGTACTGGGACCAGCACTATCCGGGAGGTGACTATGATGCGGTCAGTCGTCGAAAGGCCTCTGGTGCCCCTGCGACTGGTGGTGGTTCTCGCTCTGGTGCGTCGTCCGCCAGCGCCACCCGTCGGGGAACCACTCCCACCGTGGGAGCTGCCCGTCCCCGAGTTGCGGCAGCCCCCTCGGCCAACACAGTAGCCCTCCAGCAGGAGATTGCAACCCAAAAGGAGGCGATTGGAGGCCTGGAGAAGGAGCGAGACTTTTACTTCGCCAAGCTCCGGGATATCGAGCTGTTGCTGCAAACGGCCATCGAGGCGGACCCGGAACTGGAGAAGGAAGAGGACTCGCTGGTGAAGCACATCCAGGGCATTCTGTACTCGACGGAGGTACGCGACCCCGACGCAAATGAAGCAATTGGGCTGGCAACAGCTGACACGACTTGTCTACAGGATGGATTTGAGATCCCGGCGGAAGAAGCGGCGGCGGATGAGCTGGAGACCTTCTAAGCGCGCAACAACGCCGGAACGTGTGCCCGTTAATAATACCCCGATATGACCAGCGTTGTTTCTTTTAATTAGCTTGGCTATTCAGGTGGCAGCAGAAAGGATGGAGAGAGCAAGGAAGGACAGGCAGAGACTAGAGAGGTTGGCGGATGTGTTTTGTAAGTGAGTGACCGGATAACAAAATGGAAATACATCAAAACAGGAACATGTTGCTATTGCCCCTTGGGGGCAGATTCTGTTTGTTTATTTTGTCTTTGTTGAAGATGCACCTTATCCGATGGAGTGGATTGTGTTGTCGATCATCTCCATGGATGTTTTGGTGTAATCTCACGGCAGCATGTATGCATGCAAGTTGGACCAGGCATGTACATGGTCATACATGCAGCAAGGCAGGTATCGATTGTTTTAATATCAAGTTGTTTAGCTATCGTATAAAATGCAAAGTGTACATGAGTCTTGTTCAGATGTATTTAAGCAAGCGGCTCATGTAGCTCGAGTTGAGACGGTGCTACCGACACTCGACGGACTCGCTGCATTCAATTTCTGTCCAACTTGTCGTCTATCAATCAAGGCTAAAAGACCAACTTTTAGTGAGGGAAACCGTGGTTTGATGCAGCATCAGTTCTCTATGTGATCCGAGACAACAGCCTGCGGAACATGTGTGCCGTGCTACCGTGATACCGTTTCTGAGAGTCAGCTCAGCTTCTAGCGGCGAGCGTATCTGGGTAGTAGTTAACTAGTTGGTGTTGCAATTGTGTGACCACTGACCAGACTCGATCAGCATTGCAGACTGGACATTTGTACGAGGTGCAACTATTGTTTTATATCCTTTTTCAGTCTTCACCGTCTGCTTCGTGATAGTGGATGCACAATTTATCTCCGGCTTCCATTCCTTCGATGGAGACTGTCAGATATAAATAGCATGACGCGTGGGGATACTCCGAGACACTGACAATGCTGACCCCTCTTGATTCTTGAATGCTCCGTACTCTACCACTGTGACTACTAGTTTGTGATAAGCAAAAAGCAAACATCACTCTCCTGACCCGATATCTACGATCAAAACCTCCATCTGATCCAATTGATTCTATTATTCAATAGCCTCGATCCCTTGCTCGGCTCAATACTAGTACACCGCAATACCATCATCATTACCCTAGCGGTATTTCTGCTAATCAAACCGGACCACTCACCCCTCGCTAACAGACACCAAGACCACGCTAGTGTCTGCTTCCCCTTTTCTGATTGGTCCGCAGAATGTAACGTCCCTGACCGGAGATCAACTGCCCCACTCCATCCGGGCCAGACCTTGTCTTGGTCGCACGCTAACCATAGTTGGCATAGCGCCGTTCCGGATCCTGTCCTGTCATGTTGTTTCTTCTGCGCCGAATTGCTTGGCTTTTCGTCTTTCTTTTTGTCTTTCGTCGTCCTTTTCTCTCCTCTTTTCTTCTCTATCGCTTCTTCTCCCCACCCTCTCTCTTTCTCCTTCTCTCCCTCCCCTCTCCCCTCTTCTCTTCTTCCTCCTCTTTATCCCCTTCTCTTCATCTTCAATCATAATCGACTCCTTGCCCCCAATTGGTGACTGAGAAGTGTCGGATAGTCGGACGGGATCGACGGCTGCAACCATACTCAATCAAGCCTTATGCATATCCCCCGGCCGGGAATCTAAAATACTAGCACTTTTTGCGTCTATCCACAAGACTACTTCCATAAATACCGCTCTTTCTTCTTCGCACACTTTCATTCAACAATCATTCAATATACATATCACTCTTTCGATCGTCAATCCGGGTCCGGAACCTAGGCAACCCGTGGATCCTAGTCCAGTGGAGGGAAATACGGGGAATTCAAGGTCGCCTTTTCTTATCTTCAATTCGCAAGCCGAGACGATTCTTGCTTTGCGTCGCGCTGTTCGCCATAATGGATTAGAATCGCAAGAGATTTAGAAAAGAAACGTTCTACTTCTCTTTCCTTTCTCTTTCCTTTTTTCTTTTTACTTTCGCTTCGTCGTCATTCTTTCTTAGGTATGGTTTTATGGTGTCTGGTATGCATTGTTGAAGTAAAGCGCTAGAAGACTGATCACTTCTTTTTTGCTCTGGGTTTAGATTTTATATGCTTTTCTAGTCGTTCTTTTCCCTCTCGTCTGCTGCATAGTGGCAGTTGACGTCCACTCTTTGGTCCTCGATAACACAACTCGCTTCTGAAAAACACGCAACTCACGCTTTGCGAATCCGTTCTTTTGGCTTTGGCTATCACCAAAATATCGTTCCTTCTCCATTCGAATCGCTTTTTATAGGCTTTGACGCGCTCTCTCTCTCTCTCATCATCTTTTTCATCTCAACTGGCACCCATAGTGGTTGCCTCATTTGCTTCGCTCTTTGCAGACAGATTTCCAAGTGTCGTGCAGGCAGACACCCATCACTTTCGCTCACCCTATTCGTCTTCGTTCTCACGGTTCGATAACGACACTCTACGTCTTGAAATCCGCATCTTTCACACGTCCTTTGATATTACACCATCTTCCAATTCGTTGCCTTTTTTGTCAAGTGGTGGAGTAGAACGGAGTATATAACTTAGAGGGCGATTCCACTCAGAATGGCCCATCATGGCATCGTAAGGAACCCTCGTTTAAGCAGATTGTTAAGGAAGAAATACCATTCCGAATCCCAGCACAGAAAGGATGTGGAAACCACGCTGAATCAGCTACTCGACAAACGTCAGCATTCTGAAACGCCCCAGGAGGATTTGACAAAGATCGTGGCCACAGTGGTCAGCGTAATCGACAATGAATCCCAGACTTTTTATGAGTCGACAAGCGCCAGTTTGTCGTTGACATTCTCGGAAGAGGAATTCGCACAAATCTCCATCTCGGCCGTTTCTGCTGAACCGAGTTCGATCCCGATTTCGGTTCCCTCCAGCACAGATTATGGATCTATAAGCGCGTCTCCGGCCTATTCTTCTCCCACGGCAAACATCCCGTCGTTGACTAGCAAGGGTCTTATTTCCAATTCCTCGAGTACGCCTACTCCTGTGCGCTCCTCTTTCCTGGTGGCCACCTCCAATTCGCCATCTTTGGCCCCCACTCCGATATCTTCTAGCGCATCTATGTCGAATACGAGCCAAATTCTGAGCACCTCTTCTATCCCTTCCACTACGAGCGCTGATTTCTGGTCAATTTCGAGTTTTACTTCCACGCCAACCTCGACTTTCTCTTCCTTTAGCTCTACTGATGGCGGCTCAGGTTTCGGAGGCGGAGGATCAATTGCAACTGAAAGTAGTCCGTCCGCAACTGGTTCTTCCCAGGGTTCGACTCCAACAAATAGCGGTAGTGCTAGCCCTCAGACACGTACGATTGTCGGCGGTGTTGTTGGAGGCTGTGCTGGTGCCTTCTTTCTGTTTCTTATAGCGTATCTTCTGGTTCGCCAACGCAAGGCTGCCATGCGCAAGACTGCCGAGGGCCTTCCCTCAAATAATATAACTGGAGGTGCCGCTGCCGGCGGAGAAGGATCTATCGCACGTTCAGGAGAGATGGCTTCTCGACGGTCTAGCAACGATCCTCTTTTTAGGGCTTCCTACTTTTCTCCGGCGTTTATGAGGCGATGGAGACAATCTACTCAAACCACCAGTACGGATAGTACCTTGGTTTCGAATACCGGTGAACGTGGCTTCCAGAAGATATCCGGCCGGAAGATTCCTTCCGTATTGCACTCAGGAGGAGATGGGTATGGCGGCGGTCTCGAAGCGGGTTCTCCAACTGCTTCTGAACCAAGTATGACTCTACCACCGCCGTCGCCTGTTATGCCACGTTCGCCCTCAACTCAACCTCCTCCTTCGATCCCATACGGCATGCCTCTGGATGTAAGCTACACCAGAGAGACGGATGAGTTTGATCCAGTGGTGATAGTGCGCCCGTCTCCCGCCAGAACGCCCGTGTCCGAATCCGTGCATATGGTATCTCCTAGTGCGTCGTCCGCGAGTCGACCCCAACCACAAGGGACTTTGTCGCCCACCATCCCAGCAAGACCCGATACTCTGGGTCGAAGTCATCCAAGTTTCGATGGGAGTCGAGGCAGTCGGTTTACCGAGAGTTTATAGGCTTTTGGCGGGGGTTGATACCAGGGTCTCTAGCCCTGCCGGCCTCCGTCTGTGCTATGTGACTGACAAATTCTAGAGCACTTGTTGCTCTGCTTTGTAAATATACCCTGAGATTCCACACTGTCTCAGTGTAGCATAATTTCACCCTGTACTCTTAATCAGTCTATTTTCATGTATGGATACCCCAGTTTATTTTCTTTATTGTTTTTCATCTTCTATTATCTTATCAGATTTCCTTTTATTTGTTCTATTCTCTTTTACTTTCTTTCTTTTTTCTTTTCGTCTCTTTTTTGCCCGTATGTGAGCCAGGTATCTGCAGATGCAGTGGCCTTCAACTCTTTCGAGTAACAGACGATGATGAAGCTTGTCTGTACAATGTAATTATTCTCTGTCAAAAGTTCCCTGGTGTTGGTATAATGGATCCTCTTTTTATCTTGATCGGGTAATTTTCCAGAAAAACAACGTTATCGCCAATCCGTCTTGGCCAACCACAGCGCGGCAATTGTTCATCCCCCGCCATGACGGACGTTGCGATGTGATGTTTCATTCACATCTTTGGGTCTGGTGATACCTCGATTATTTGATTTTTGATCTTCATTCTCTGTGCATCTTTCGCCTACTGTCTAGCTGTTGTTCTGAGTTACTCAAATACCTAGCCACGCCCCCTCATTCTATCGCCTTTATCTTATCCCTTCTTCCCCGCAATCCTCGATAGCTTCACTCCGACACCCAACCACGATGAAAGAACCACAGCTCCCAACGAATAGATCACCTCCATCGAATAATATCCCTTTCGCAATAAATCCCTCAAAACAACTCCGTTTCCTCGTTATCGGGGCCGGATCTCGTGGAAATGCCTACGCCCGCGCTGTCACAACCGCCACCCCCGGCGTGATTCACGCCGTGGCCGAACCACACGCCTTTAAACGTCGCGAATTCGGCCGTGCATACATCTGGGGAACAAAGGAGACACCGATCGAGGGACAGGAATTCGCCGATTGGAGAGATTGGCTCCAGTGGGAGGTGAAGAGGAGACAAAAACCCGGTGATACTGGCAGCAGTCCCGGCGTCGACGGAGTCTTCATCTGCACTCTGGACGAAACACACGTTGAAATCGTCCAGGCCATCGCCCCTCTCAACCTGCATATTCTCTGCGAGAAACCTCTCGCCCTCTCTTTGACAGATTGTCTCTCTGTCTACCGTGCCCTCTCGCACGAATCCCCCTCCACCATCTTCTCCATCGGCCATGTCCTCCGCTACAGCCCGCACAATACCCTCCTTCGCAAACTCCTCCTGTCCGACCAGGTCATCGGCGACATCGTCTCCCTCGAGCACTGCGAACCAGTAGGCTGGTGGCACTTTTCCCACAGCTACGTCCGCGGCAACTGGCGTCGAGCCACCCCCGCCGGCGACGGTTCCCTCCTCACCAAATCCTGCCACGACATCGACTTCATCCTCTGGCTGCTCTCTTCTCCTCCCTCTCCCAGCCCGACCTCAACGTACCACCACCCCCGCACCATCTCCTCCACCGGCTCCCTCACCCAGTTCAATCGCAAACGTAAACCCCGCTCCGCAGGCCACGCTACAAACTGCCTCTCCTGCCCCGCAGAACAAGAATGTAACTACAGCGCCCTCAAAATCTACCGCGACATGCACCTCTCGCAATCCAAAACAGCCTGGCCCGTGAGCATCGTCTGTCCCGATATCGAGGACGTTTATCGATCCCTCGGCCCCGAAGCAGCAGATCAACATCTCCTCTCCCGTCTCGGGGAAGACTATGATCCATCACACATGGACGACGCCGACATCGCCGCGAGACCATGGTATGGTCGGTGCGTTTACGAAGCCGATAACACCGTCTGCGATGACCAAATCGTAACCATCACCTGGGACGACGAATCGCCCGACTCCCCCACTGAGACTGGGGAACAATTAGAATCAGGTCCCGCGAAAATAGCCAAAACGGCCATCTTCCATATGATTGCTCCCACGGAGAAACAGTGTGAGCGTCGTGGCCGGGTGTACGGGACTCGAGGTGAAATTAGCTACGACAGTCGTTCCATCTCTGTTTATCGATTCGATACGCGGGAGACGACTGTCGTGGATGTTCCGCAGCAGCCGCCAGAGGAGAAAGAGTCGCATGGAGGTGGGGATTATGGTCTTGCGCGCAGCTTTGTGAGTGCCGTTGAGGCAGTCGAGAACAAAGGCTGGGATGTCCGTGAGGCCCAGGCGCGGTTCGTCGGCTGTACACTGGAAGAGGCAGTGCGAAGCCATGCTGTGGTTTTTGCTGCCGAGGAAGCCAGGCGGGGAGAAAAGGTCGTTAAGTGGAAAGACTGGTGGGAGGAGAAGCTCTCTGCCGCCTCTGTTCAACGCTTGGAGTGAAAAGATATACTATATTCTAATTTCAGCTTAATATTTACGACGTAATGAATTATGCCTCAATATATATGGATTAAAAAATTGCTACTAGAAGAATATCGTATAGGCAAGACGGAAATTCTAACGACCAAACATGTTCTATTTATACTGTCGTGATCGTATCATTTCCGTGGTGTTCTCACATAATCGTCGTAATCATCAGCTTGTTAAGATTGTAGAAAAGAAAAGAAAGGGCTTTTTAAGTCCTGACATCGGGCTCCTCGCGGCCAATGTACTCCTTGAACTTGAGCAGCGACATGGCCAGGGCCACATTGTCCTTGAGGTACTCCTGGGTGGGCACGCCGTTCTTGCTCTTGTCGCCCTCGTACTTCTCAATGTACAGACGGATAGTAGCTCCGCTGCTGCCAGTACCCGACAGACGGAGCACGATGCGGCTGCCATCGTCGAACTTGGCGTAAAGACCCTGGTTCTTGGAGACACTGCCGTCAAGGTCAGTGTAGGAAAAGTTGCCAGCATCGACAACCTTGCGGCCAGAGACGGTCGAGCCCACAAACGAGTCCTTGTTTGCAACCAACTCAGACAGGGTGCCGACAACCTTGTTGGCGCCGTCGCTGTCGACATTCTCGTAGTCATATCTGGTGAAGAAGGTGCGGCCGTAAGTTTGCCAGAACTCGTTCTGGATGGAGGCAATGCTGGGTGTCTCGCTGGGCTTCTCCTTAGCCACGCCCGCAATGACGTTCAACCAAGCCACAATGGCCCACAGACCGTCCTTCTCCCGGATGTGGTTGCTTCCTGTGCCAAAGCTCTCCTCACCGCAGATGGAAATCTTCTTGTTGTCAAACAGGTTGCAGAAGAACTTCCAACCAGTGGGCACTTCGTAGCTCTGCAGACCCTGAGCCTTAGCAACCAGATCCACGGCACCGGAGGTGGGCATGGATCGCGCAAGACCATAGACACCCTGGTTCTTGAACCAGGGGATAAGCTTGGCATGGTGCGAAATGATAGCCAAGCTGTCACCAGGCGAGACGAAGGTGTTGGCACCGTAGATCATGTTGCGGTCACCATCACCGTCACTGGCAGCACCAAATTGGATGCCGTTCTTGTCCACAGCCTCAACAAGCTCGTGGGCGTAGACCAAGTTGGGGTCTGGGTGGCCGTCGTTAAAGGTAGGGCTGGGCTCACAGTTCATAACACTGCTGCTTGGGAGCCCGAGCTCCTTGATGAAGATGTCTTTTCCATAGGGACCCGTCACTCCGTGCATACCATCGAAGAGCACCTTGAAGTCCTTGTGGGTGCTCAAGAATTCCTTGATCAGGTTAAAGTCGAAGATCTCCTTCATCATATTCACATAGTCAGCGGTGGAGTGGACAATCTCGACCTCCAAGGAACCATAGGTCTTGGTGCCAATAGTGGAGATGTCGACATCTGGGATCTCGGCGAGCTTGTAGGAGGTCAAGGACTTGGAGGTCTCGTAGATCTTGTTGGTAACGGTTTCAGGGGCGGGAGCACCGTTGGCAAGGTTGTACTTGATTCCAAAGTCGGCGTTAGGGCCTACATACGTAACACAGGTGAGTTTACCGTCCATCAACATGCTTTTTATTCCAAAAAAACTCACCACCTGGGTTGTGACTAGCAGTCAGGAGGATACCACCGGTAGCCTTTCTGATGCGGATCAGGTTGCTGGCAGCAGGGGTACTCAGAATGCCGTTCTGGCCAATGAGCAGCTTCTTCACGCCGTAAGCGGCACTGATCTTTGCGATCTTCTGGACGACCTCGGGGTTGTAGTAACGGCCATCACCACCGATGACGAGGAAGGAGCCCTCAACTCCCTCGGGAATGGAGAGGAGAATGCTGGTGACGAAGGATTCGGAGTAGTTGGGCTGCTGGAAGACCTTGACCTTCTTACGAAGACCAGAACTAGAAATCAAAATAATGAAGTTAGAAGACGAAATCCATCAAAAAGCTTCTGCGAGAAGAAAACATGACACTTACGTTCCTGGCTTCTGGTCAGCGAAGGGCTGGAGGGAGACTGTCTGGATCGACATGGTCGTTGCTGTGTTGACAACGTGGGGTGTTTTGAGAAGCGGGATGAAGGAGGGGAAAGCTGCAGAGAGAAAGGGATGAAACAAGAGGCAGAAGAAGAAAGCTTTATGGTCCAAGGGACAAGATGCAAGGACAACTCAGGTCACTGGGGAAACCGAATCAAACCCTCACCGACAATTGGGATGGGAGAGGAAAAGAGAAGAAGAAGAGGAAGGGGAAGGGAAAGACATCGTGATGGGCGGTGGGTCGAGAAGGGAAGAGGGGCAATTCGCGTCATTCTCTCGTCGCCAGTTCCAGGGCAGCACTGCATTTGGTTGCTCTATCGGAATACTAATTATCGTCTATAGACAGTGGCCAAATTAATTATCATGCTATTATTCTCCAATAAATGTCCTGGTGGCTGCAATTTTGTTGGGATTCCGCGTTTGGACCCTGACGGCTAGCTGGTGTTGTTGTCCAACGGTCCCCGCAGTGCTATTCTTATGGGCAACACTTGGGTATTATTGCCACTGTTTGAAGAGATCTCAGCTTCGAGTCATCATCTCCCGAGAGCTAGCTAGCTGTATTGATTGTTCTCTCGTCTCGATGTGGACCTTAGAGCTGTAGCAAGCAACTAAGCTTCGGAGCTTCGTCCTCCGTCATCAGGGCAGCTTCGAGACCCGGATACATCTTACCCAAACAGTCGTCCTTTGTAGAATCGCATCTCCTCGATACTCTCCAGTATATCATCCTTGGCCAAATGCACCTCCCGCTTAGGAGGGACAGCTTGCAACAACTCGTCACTCCCCCACCTTCTCGCAGCCTCCTTGATCGTACTCACGTCCACAATCCGATAGTGTAACCACTCCAGTACCTGCGCATACGGGCCCTTGGCAAGGAAGGCCTTGTCCGCATGCACGCTATTCCCTGCCAGCAGCCCTGTTCGAGGCTGAGGCACATATTTCTGGATATAGGCCAGGAGATCCGCCGCGGCGGTGGAGGGGGAGGTGGTTGAGGCGAGAACGGCGGATGTGAGACCTGTGCGACCGTGTGTGTCAATACACCACTGAGACATGGCGTCGAGGGTGGATTTGGGCTGGTGGATGACGGCTTCGAAGCCGGTGGGCTCAAGTAGGTTGAGCTTTGCGTCGGTGATGAAGCAGCATATTTGAAGGATTTGATCATGCTCGGAGTCAAGGCCCGTCATCTATTGTGTAAGACCCCATGATACATCAGCAGCTGTGCCATATAAAAAGGTGGGATTGGGTCAGTTATCGAAAAGAAGGAGGCTTCAAAGGGCGGCGAACCTCACAATCAATCCACACCAACGGATCTGAAGAGCGTGCTAACGGCATGGTGGCAATGGTTCGGCGGTAAAATGGTTCTTTGACTGCCTGGTTTGGTTGTCCAAATATTGACAGAGTCAGAATAAATTGCTTCTTTTTAAGCCAGAAGATGTGTCATTCAAAGCGGAGAGAAGAAATTCCTCACCTGGTGGAGAAAACAGTGGTGACGCAAAGCGATCTGGGGAAGACGACAGAACCGCCTCATGGCCCAATTGACAGTACGAGGATTTGTTGAAACAGAGAAAAATAACTCAGATGAGCGTTGCTGGCTCCTGACCTACAATTGTATGGTGTTTGTCAGGACGGATTCTTTGTCGAGGGGCTGGGATTTACTTCAGCAATACGGTTTGCCTTGTCTACAATGGCTTCATTTCTTGGACTGCCCCCCCCTACAATCGATCATAAACATATCAGCGAATATAAATCCTATTTCCATTCATAAACTGCTCTTCTTATATTTAATTCCCTGGCCAGTCATAAATGGTATCATCTGTTATAGATCATATATTTGAACTCGCGTAAATAGGTTTTAAATTCTATACCAGTTAGCCCAACGTTCCAAATCCTTTTTCAGACATAAGAAATAAAGAAATAAAGAAGAATCTAAGACCAGTTCCCCCCCATGAATATTACGCTATGGTGTCCTCCCAGTCTGATGTCGACATAGTGGCATGAAAATAAAACTAGCAACCGAGGCAATGCAGAACCCAATCTGAACATGAACCCTCAGTGAGAGAAAATAGAAAGCAAAAAGGATAGGAAAGTCATCCGGCGTTGAGCGCTGTCCGTCACGGTCATAAGAAAATTCATAAACAAACCGGCACATAGTAGGCTGGCGGTCAGGCAGATTCAATTCTTTTTGGCCACCAACAAGCCACTGAACCATAGAGATCGAAGAAGTTCACAGTTCTTCATCCTCGGTATGAGGTTGAGGTGCTGGCTCCTGGGGCTTGAAACTGCCCCCGAATGCGCTTGGAGGCTCGGTATTTTTGACCTCTTCCGTCGGAGCAGATCCCAGGGCTTCACTAATATCACTGGACAGCCCGGATTCTATTCTCCGTCGTAAGGAGTTTTCATCAGCCGCAGACACACTGGGTCTTTGCTTCTTTAGGGGGCTTCCAACATATTCCCCATTCAATGCGCTAGCTGCAGGCTTGGGATTTTCGGCCGTTCCTGTGGGCGGTGTGGCGGTGTTTGGCTGCGCGGTCGACGTATTGGATAATCCTGAGGGTGTTTCCCCGGGGGGAGGGGTGCCCGCTGAATTGGCCTTATTGCTAGCCAGGGATGCCGCGGAGTGTTGGCGTTTGAGCTGCAGGAGTCAATATTATGAGAAGTAAAAAAGAATGGAACAGATGGCTTGCACCTACCTTGATCTTACGAACACCCTCCGCAAGTTCACCTTGAAATCTGATATCGTCAGGAGACAGATGCTGGTCGTCGTCCTTGCCTTCTTCTTCATCTGCTTTACCGAGAATCGAGTCATCGTCGTCGTCGTCGCTGTCCATATCATCGTTAAACTTTTTGTTTTTCTTGTCCTTCTTCTTGTTTTCTCCTCCATCTCGGAAATTCAGGAATCCGACAGTACCACCGGGTTTGAGAGGTCCGAGGTTAGAAAAGTCCGGTTGCAGGGACCGTCGCTTCGTGGAGCCTGGAGTTTCTTGCGGTTTAGGCTCTTTCAAGATACCCATTTTTTGCAATTGCCCTTGAGGGTTGTTAGTCAAATGATCATGCTTCCTGGGTGGGAAATTGGAGCAACGAGAGATAAAAGCAATTGGCGGATCACTTACGCTCTCCTCGGTACATAAACGTAAAAATAGCGTAGGGCTTGTCTGTTGGGTCGATTCCAGTAACCGTCTGCGTGCTGATGCTCTTGGGGTCCAATGTCTTGGGTTTGGCGAAACTCGTCGTGTGGTCAATGTCTGCATCTCCACCACTCTTCTCGCCCTGGCCGCCCTGGCCGTCTTCATCGTCATCGTGTGCGTCGAACTGCGGCGAGTACTCTCCCCGCTTGATCTCGCCAGACGCCAACACCCGGAAAAGGGCCACTTTGATCTGACCAGCAGACTCTGGTATGGGGTCATCATCAGAATCAGAGAACGACATGTCATCATCCGAGACATCCTCAAGTGGGGACTTTGCATCGTTTCCGTAGCGCATGATCCCTTTGTCTCCTTTCACCGGCTTAGAAGCATCCATATCTAAATCATCAACATCGCCCGACTCTCGCTTCTGGCGACGCTTTTCAATCTTCTGCCTCCTCCTTTCAATCTTGGCGGCAGCATCTTTCCCTTCCAAATCCAACCCGTTGAGCCATCTCTCCAAGCCTACTTCACGGAAGAGGAACTCCCGCTCCGCAAGGCCACCGCCCTCTGAATCGGGGACGCTTACCCATCTGGAATTGACCCAGGTCTCTTCCCCTCTCCTGAGTAGAGTGGCCACTTCCTCCTTCTGTCTGCCGTCGAAGTAGATATAGGCTGCCACCGTTTCGTTTGGGGAGTTGGTCAACGCCTGGTATGGAGCTACCATGCTGGTATACTGGCCACGCTCGCTCGTCTGGCCCGGGAGACCTCCCACCACCTTGGGTTTTGGGGAGGGCTCTTCTGGAGTCGACTTCGGGGTAGAGTACGGAACATCCTGGCCGGGGTTGAGAAGTGTGATCGAGATTGCAAATGTAGACTGCTCAGGTTTTCCAGTGGCAGTATCCGGTAGCTTTGGCGGTGGCACAGGAATAAAACAAGCTATGCGTGATGCCCGAGATTGGCGTTGGATCGAGTACTCGGAAATGGGGCCGCCCGGGGTGTGTATGCTCACAGCAAGACCCTTGAAGCATGGCATGGCGGCGGGAGGAGTGAGGACGTAGATAGACGTGTGTCCAAAGATATCAGATCGACGTGACAATAGGGAGGGAAAAAGGAAAAGGCTGGTAGATCGCTTGTGCGAAAGGTAGCTAGTGGTGGGTTGTGGAGGCGGTCAGGACAATAGTGTGTTTATATTGCTACCGACAGCCCTGGGGGGGGGTTATTGGAATTGTCGTCCACGGAGACCGTTGATAGGCGCGAAGAGGAGGGAGTAATATTCAATATACTGAGCGCGTAAAGAAAGCCTGTCTCTTTATCTGGTTTCTGTCAGAACCCTGGATGATGAACAGCGAGGGAGGGACTTGACTGTGCGGAGTTGGAACAACGACAGTTGGTAGGTGCTTTGGAGGATCCACATACACAGCGGCAGTCATGGAGGGGAGAGCGAACTCAGCGGTATCAGGAGCGATAAAAGAATGAAGATCGAGGGGTACACACGATACCCTAGGGACTGGTAATAGTGAAGCAGAAGAAAAGGGTGAAGTGGCAGTGGAGAGCAGAAGAACAACAAATGGACTCCGCTTCTTCGTCCTTCGTCTTCCTCCTTGGAACCGTTCGGGGCTTCGGGCGGACTTTGCAATACAGCAATTAGTGGTGAGGCTAAGGGGGAGGGGAGCCACGTGACACACCTTATTGTAGATACGTCAGGAGACCAGACGCGAGTTGCAACTCAGCACTTCTGAACACATGAGACAATAATCGTCAAGATCCGTCAGGGGTTATAGTCATGGGTCGATGAGTTCTAGTTCTTCAGAATCTACGGTGGTTGCTGTTTTGGTCATTTCGAGTTCTAGTCACTATGAATGCATCATCGGCCTCCTGGCATACCCACATCACCTGATAGACCTGATGGCATTCCATGGATCTCCGACAACTGGACCCAAAACAAATTATGTCATTGCCATTTCACCCCTATAAATACTAATCGATCAGGGGCAACATGGGTGGGAAACCTCATAAACCACGCCGTCGCGCTTCCTCCCTAGCAACGGTTGCTAAGTCGGGAAAATCCCTGTTTAGATTGTTGAAGAGCAGCTCTGCTTTCTGTCTTCGTCTCCGGTCGACCTGAGATTTCAGCTGAGCGATCCTTTCCAGAAGCTGGGCGTGCGAATCAATCAACGAGAGCTCAAGAAGATCCTCTGCATATCGACGGAGAGCTTCGATTTTCTTTTCGAGGGCAGGAATGCTGTCGTCTTTTGCATCAGAGAATGTAGTCTCATCTTCATTGTCGTGTTCATTCTGCTGATAAGATGTGTTTCGAGGGAGAGAGGCTGGTATAGAGCGATTATACACTGAATCAGGACGAGATTGTCTAGGGTCAGGCGCTTGCACTCTGTCCTCTACAAGGTCACTAATTCGGAGCCGCCCTGTACTCAGAGACTCAACTGATCTCAAATACGTGGTAGGGCGGTTGAGATCATTCATGTCTGTCATATGCCCACCAGGTGCTTCGGACCTGCCAGTCGGAGAAGTCCTCGTTCTGGCCAAGGTGCTTTGTTCAGAACCAGGGTTATTTTCTTCACTTTCTACCCTTGGTCGCTTCTGTCCTCGAAGGGGGGTGACTGGTTGGGGTGAGGCAGCTTGCGTAGCTATACTGGCCCTCTTCCCCCGTTTCTGGTCGAATACATTGTCTACAAAACCAAGGATACGGCCCCGAGAGTCAATCGGCTTGACACGAGATCTGACCGGTTTTTCCTTGCTCTTGTAGGGCCGAGAAAAGTGACAACATCGGCAGTTGCAGGCTTGCGAACATTTGGGACAAGACCATGGGTCCTCGTTTCTCAAAAGGGGGATCAGCTCAATATCAAAGTGTCGGTAAAGACCACGAAAACAGAAAAAGGCTGAACATTTAGAGCATGTCACGCCTTTCCATACAGCGTGGCTGTCACGACATAGGTGGCAGAGTCGCTCCGTAGACTGGCGGCGTGCATCTGCTGCAGCTATAGCCAGAGCCCCCAGCGACTTTTGCCTTGGTGACTCACGGCTTCGACTAGAGCTTCCAGAGCCAGCTCGAGCGGTTTTGATAATCTCTAAACAACGTTCCCTTGAGACGATCTCGGTGCAGGTATAGTCAATGACATGTTTACAGCTTCGGCCAGATACAAAACAGGTTAGGCACAGATCGAAATCTCCACACTTCTCACAGTGCATATGTCGATTCCAAATTGTTATCCCGCAAAAATTGCATTCCACCACGGCACCTTGTGTATCCACCGTTTTGATCGGTGCAGAGATGTCGGACCCAGTATCCTCATCATCGACCAAGCGTTGAAACAGTTGTAAAATGCAAGGTAGCTCATCTTTCGTGTATACTCCACGCTCCAGCGCATGCAGTGGGATCAAAGGAACACGGCCCGTGTCTGAGTGACATTGTCTTTGATAAACCGGCTGGACGTAGTCAAAGAAAGTCGTAAGCGAAGAAGTATGCATAATGTTCCAGACCATCTTAGTGACCATAGAGCTAATGTTCCAGATCTGATGGGAAGTGGCTGAAGGAAATACCACCAAGTCTCCAGGTTTTTGATGGGCGACGTAGATCGGAAAATCGGCATATTGTAATTGTGCGATGGAGACGTTGGTCCAGTCGGTGTGAGGCGACTTCCCCAGTTCCTCCATGAAGATATCGTATTTGGCTTGAGATTTTTGATCCGTGCCAAAGCATATTGAGCCAATGTCAGATCCTGCATAAGTTTAGTAAATTCGGAAGAGAAGAGACTGAGCGGACTTACCTTCGGATTCGATCAAGAGATTAAGGGCAACCGTTCCGCTAAAACATCGATGAAATCCAGAACTGTCATGTTCCATATCTTGGTTAGAGATTATTCCTTCAGAAAGAGAATGGGATGAAGGATGGTTTACAAAGATTTCCGAGTTCCGACATAAGCCATCAATACCTCGGAAGCAATGTCCTTTGGCAAAACTCGAAAAAGATCAAATGACCCTAGTTGTCTCAAACAAGAAGGTAATGCAACCTCAAGTGCTTTGACCCATGCATGGGGACAATTCAGGTCTTTTGCATACAGCCTGTACAAGTTACTAGTCAGAAAATGGGTTACTAGGAGCCGAACGATTGGTTTAACCCACTGTTCGCGAATCTTGCCATCGCTCCCATTGTTATCAGTCTGGACTAGGAGCTCACGAAGTCGCATCCTAACATCACGTCCGGTTTGACAGTTTCTCACGGGTATTGCTAAAAGATTCAGTGATGTCAGCGTTTGAATCCCGATGTCAAATAGTTATCAAGCCAGCGGCGTACCTCCCGAAGGCGACAAAGAAACCAAGCTTCTATTGTTCAAGACATCCTTGAGGGAATCTAAGCCTTGAAATCCCCTGAGTATAAACGGTTGGCCTTGCTGTAGCTTGTCTTCAACCCAGGACTCGGGGGAATCACAGTAAGGTAGATCGCGAATCGAGAACTCGGAGAAAGGGACAAACGGCCTCCCGGAACGAAGGAGATCCTGCACATTGGGGAGCTCCGATTGGGAAAAGTCCATCATGGAACGGACCTATTCAATATACCGGATAGACGTGTAGAATGGTCCATTCTATCTGTCTCTGTTGACTGATACGAGGCTGTTATGAAATCGACCGTCTCGGAAAAGAAGAGAATGGGCCGGTCCACGTGACAATGAGGTTACTTGCGGGGACGGCCTAATCTGTTCAGGTAAGTCAGTATCTCGACACACCCAGGGCAAAAGTTGCTCTTCTTTAATTATTCTTCTATTCCGCTGGACTGATGATATCTCTTTGTAATATCCCATTCTCTGGTTAATCCCTATATCATGGTTCCCCAGTTTACCATGGGTAATGACGAAATGAATCATATGCTCCAATTCCGAGGTGCAACCCCACATGTTGTTTGGCCTCGGAAATCCGCCATAGAAGCAGCAGGAGACAGGAAAATGGTTAGTCTCGAATCCAATTCATGGGAATTGAAGAGACTATTAAAGACGGCTAAAATATGTTGATGATAAAACCAGGATGTCTACACAGGAGACAGCAGACATGGATGATAGAGGACGACAGATGAGAAGCGGGGACTTGCAGTTGCTCCTGCAAAATGTTGGACGGCAACTACTACAACTACAACTTCCAGCTATCAAACATTACCGCCAACATACCATCTAGCAAGAAAGACTCTTCATCATCAACTGGTTATCTTAAAGAGTCCCTATCTTAAAGAAGTTGGATCTGAGTTGCATTTTTCTACCTATTCTTAACCCATCTCAAGACGTGGGTTCCATACAGCAATCCACAGAACACACAAAACCCCACCAACTATCAAGGCATCACACAAGATATGCCACCTTCAGAAGTGCAAAGGAAGGTTGGACAGGTAATATAGTCTCCTTGTGCATTTTCCAAACGAAGGGAGAGAAGACGCTAAATTACTATAACCTCAGCTTTTCGCGGTCGGCTTCCATGGCCTCACGCCAAGTCCCGAAATCAAGACTCTGATCCATGATTATGGCGTTGGTGGGATCATTCTCTTTAAAAGGAACGTTCGTGATGCGGCACAGCTCCAGGTATGAGAAAGAATTAGCCAGTCTTGATCCTGAATAAGGCTGATGCTTCTTACAATAGGCCCTCACACTCGCCCTTCAAAACGAAGCCAGAATTGCTGGTCATGAGCATCCTTTGTTTATAGGAATCGACCAGGAGAATGGTCTCGTAACCAGGATTTCTCCCCCTATTGCTGCTCAACTCCCGGGTCCAATGGCTTTGGGGGCTACCCATTCCCCAGAGCTTTCCTATCAAGTGGGAAAGGTTACTGGCGAAACTCTGAGCTTCTTTGGAATCAATATGAACTACGCTCCCGTCTGCGACATCAATTCTGAGCCGCTGAACCCTGTGATAGGGGTACGCAGCCCAGGGGATGACCCAGAATTCGTGGGTCGATTCGCAAGTGCCACCGCCCGGGGCCTCAGAGAGCAGAATGTTGTACCTAGTGTCAAGCATTTCCCCGGACACGGAGATACAGCTGTCGATTCTCATTATGGACTCCCTGTTGTACCAAAAACAAGGGATGATCTAGAGCGTTGCGAATTAATACCCTTTCGCCGTGTGGTAAACGAAGGTGTCGAAGCCGTAATGACGGCGCATATTGCCTTGCCCGCCATTGGTGACGGTCAGCTTCCCGCTACACTTTCTCCTGACGCCTTGAACATTCTCCGCAAGGATATGAAATACGATGGAATGGTGATCACGGACTGTCTAGAGATGGATGGCATTCGCGCCACATACGGTACAGAGCGCGGCTCAGTCCTCGCATTGAATGCAGGGAGTGACAGTATCATGATCTGCCATACCTATTTGGTGCAGGTAGCCTCAATAAAAGAAGTTTATCAGGCGGTGCAATCCGGTACAATGCCTTCTTCCCGCCTGGACGAGGCCTACCGCCGAGTTACCAAGCTGAAAGGCAACTTATTAAGCTGGGGTGCTGCGTTGCAACCGCAGGATATGGAAACCTTGGTTTCACTCAACAGGAAAGGCTCTCAATTAGCCAAGGAAGCCTATTCTCGCTCTGTGACTCTTGTTCGCAGTAAGCCAAATGTTCTTCCCCTGTCCAAATCGTCAACTCTCGTGTTTCTATTCCCAGGTGCAAAAACTCCAGCAGGTGGCGCAGTGGACGGAGAAGGACTGGGAAGAAAAGGATCATATAACGCCACTGAATTTGTTGACATCCTCCGGCCTCATAATCAGTCTGTTGTTGAAATTCGTTATGGGACAGCAGGTCTATCAGCTGAAGAATGGGGCCTTGTCGATGCTGCTAATGCTGTTATCTTCGTCTCTATCAATGCACGGGAATCACCGTATCAAAGTTCCTTGGGCCAGGAACTGCCTAAGCACACTCGAGCACTAGTCACGGTTGCAGCTTCCAATCCCTATGATTTCCTGGAAGATAAAAGCATTGAAACTTACATTACCACCTATGAGCCAACTATTGAAGCGTTCACTGCTGCTGTGGACGTGATGTTCAGCTCGACGGCTACCAAAGGAGCTTTACCAGTTGGGCCTGGAAAGACTGCGCAGTCCTCAATTTCCATTTCTTCTTTCGATGCCGCAAATGATCTTGAGCAACTAGCCATTGTCTGGAATGCCGCCTTGTCCAGCTATCCGTTGTCAAAAGAGAGCTTACATAGGCTGGTGGTTCGACCCAGTGGGCACCATTTCGTCGCTCATGCGGGCTCTACTGTCGTAGGATTCTGCCTTGCTTATACAACGGTAAATCGAGGCAAGGTCTCCGGCCAACTGGCTGTACTTGCAGTCGATCCCAAATATCAGAGCCAAGGAGTCGGGACTCGTTTGCTAACAGAAACACGCTCATGGCTCAGAAACAATTTCAACCTGAACAATCTCATCGTAGGCAGTGCGTTTCCAAGGTTTTGGCCTGCGATCCCGAGGGATCTGCCTCAAGAGGTACAGGAGTTCTTTATCCATCGCGGCTTCCGGCTCAATCCACCAGTCCCTCGTTCAGTTGACCTCTACCAAGACATTGTGAACTTCCAGGCACCAGAGAAATACATTGTTCGTGCCAGAGAGCGGGGATATACCTTTGCTCCTCTCCAGCCTGAACATTACGAGGAATGCATAGCTGCGCAAGAGCGAAACTTTTCTAGCTACACCGTAGGTACTCTTCTTTTAAAGTGTACATCCTTGTCATAGGCGTGCTAATGTGGTCTTCACTAGGGCTGGGTTGAGGCATACGTCTCCCTCAATCCCAAAAATTGCCCATCCAGCGTGATGGTTGCATTTGACCCACAGGGGAAACAGGTCGCTTGGACATTGATGCTACCTCCTTCCTCGCCCCTTCTTGAGCGCGACTGGGCATTTCCACCTCTATGCGGTCCCAAAACCGGTCTGATTGGTTGCGTGGGCGTTGACTCGGCGTATCGAAAGGGTGGCATAGGGCTTGCTCTACTCTGCCATGCAATTGAGGACATGAAGCAAAGAGGCATCGAGGGGGTTTTTGTCGACTGGGTGAGCTTGAATGGCTGGTATGAACAAGTTGGATTCAAGGTCTGGCGCAGTTATCGAACAGGGGAAATCTGAGTCTAGCTCCGTCCAGCTTCGAATATAAAGCAAAGCAATTGGGAACCTGAGGTGCATACTTGGTCTTGGCATATGCACTCCTTTCGGCTCGATTGGATTGACACGTTATCAACATAGCGTTTTCAAATATAAAAGGAAAACTGATTTAATAGAAGAACAGCATTGTTTGAAACAGGATCAAGCTGTTCCACTTAAAAATGAGCTCTGTTATTGTTACACAAGTAGGGACCAGCCAAGCTGATAACCTGATATCACACTACCAATTTTCAGCTCGGCACTCCACTTAGCACATCAGTAGAATCCGATAAAGTGATATATTATTTCCTGTTTCTTTCTACCTCTCTATAATGCCTTAGATTTGCACAGGCCATAGTCAAATTGTAAATTAAATCAACCTTGTATATGCTAGTTAGCACATACGATGGAAGTATACAAGTGGGCAGGAACACATGACAGCTGCACGCAGGTACTAACCAATTGCAGATTCGTTTTCCGATAAGAATAAAATAACAACTGTTCCATCTATTAGTTTTCATAATTTTGACTATCAAAAATGAATACGGAGATGTTCAAGATGGGCTGATTTGTTTGGGATGTTCTTGGATGATTAGAATTAGAATCTATATACATGATTGTACACGAAAGGGTATTCGTAAGGATGGTGAGCGAACAGAAAAGGAAGGCCAAAAGGATAGAAGAGTGAAAAAGGAGAGCAGCAGAGGGAGAGAAAGAGGGGGGGAAGCAAAGTTCATACATACAACAAGAGCAGAAAGAATCCAGTCTAAAAGATGAAAAAAAAACGACAAAAACAACTTTTCCCAAGAAATCCCAAGTCTATCCTCGAGTGACCCCATTTTATATGCCCAAAAGAAACCGAAAGGAAACCCAAAATGAAAAAAAAAAAAAAAAAAAATAAAAATAAAAACAAAGAATGAAGACTGCTTTAATCAGAATCGTCACTGATATTCTTTCCGTTCTTTGCGTCCACTGCTTCTCGCCATTTTGGCCCGTAGACCACTGTTAACCATACCACAACTCCCGTCACAACCAGGAATGCTGCGCTGATTGTGTTGAACCATCCGGCACCCATTGCCTGAATGGCAGGAAGAACAACACCAGTCCCCAATGCCGCGAAGATGTAGCGGAACACGTAGTTTCCAGCTACGACCTCGGCACTGCGACCCTGAGCCTGCATCACGTCGAGGCAGTAGGTGTTCAGACTAGGGAAGCAGAACAGCTGTGAAACTCCCTGCAGGAACATGGCAATAACCGGAACGGGAATACCACCGACCGACTGGTCAATTGTCCAACCGTAAACGAGAAGGCACCCGGGAATGACGAAGTAAAGATGAGGCAAGCACGACCGGAGACGATCTTCGGGGATTCGCTGCCCGTTGCGTTGGCGGATGTACTTTCGTACAGTGTGGTCGGCCCAGCGACCTCCCACGAAGGTACCAGCCAAATAACCGGCGCCTGGGGCGAGGTAAAAGAAGCCGGATTGGATCGGAGTTTCCAGGTGGAAGCGAGGGTTGAGAACGTATCGGATGGGGGTCAATAGAGCGTATTGGTTCCAGACGAGAGCACCAGAAGTCAGGCCAGTCAAGAATAGGTTCGGATACTTGAAGTAAAGAGCGAGCACCCGAAAAGGCGAAATGCGGTCCCACACCATCTTCGACTTTCGCGGGAGGGTTTGTCCGGCAAGCTCCCCCTCAGACTTGTAGGGGATGGTTTCGGGGAAACAGAAAATTATCAATAAGGCAGCAAGCCCAGTCATCGCGGTCAGCAGCCAGAAAACAGTCCTCCATGGTTGAAAGGTAACAACAACGCCCTGTTAGAATTCATTAGTGTCTTGCCGACTTATGACACGGAATGGATGTCGCACATACCCCTAAAAATGGACCAAAAGCAGGACCAATCAAGCTACCAGACACAAACCACCCCATCGCAGATGCTCGGGCTCGCGGTTCATAGATGTCACCAATAGCAGAGCTACCAACGACCAGGAAAGATGTTCCTTGGAAGGCAGTGAGAGCACGGAACACAAAGTATGTAGCAAGGTTGGGAGACAATGCCGTAGCAACTGTAAAGACGCAAAGGAGAACACCGCTGATGATGAAGATCTATAATACATTATTATTATTATTAGAGGTATCCCAGAAGGTTGATGAGTATCTAGACTTACCGGACGACGACCCCAGACTTGGCTAACTGGGCCCCAGAAGAGGGCAGAAATTCCCATGAAGATTAAATACACGGCATTACTGGCGTTGATAACATCTCCAGTTGTCTGAAAGGTCTTTGCTACCTCGGGAACACCTGCTAGAATAGCAGTAGAGGAAATAGGAGCAAGAAAGGAACAGTATGAGATGACAGCGACAATCACCATCTTGCGAGCAGGTGAATAGCGACGGTATTGCTCTGCATTATTCTCTTCGTATTCATCATCCGCTGCCACAGGCAGGTCATGTTGTGTGGTTTGGCTTGGAACTTGAACGAGTGTGTTGGGAGTACCCGGGGGTGACCCAAAGTCAGACTTGGGTGCCTGGCTTTCTTGATCAGGGGGTAGGATGGTTCTCGACGAGTTCATCGATGATGAACCGTCTGCCACCTTGTTGTTCTTGGAACTAGGACTAAGAAACTCGAACATCTTGTCATACCAATCCGCAAGGGAATCCCAAGGCTACTCTCAGTTGATAGAAAAAAGAATGGACGTGCTCAATGCAGTAAAAGAATGACTTCGTTTTTGCTTGACTGAAGATCAATCAGGAGATTGAGCCAATGCTTTGGAATAGTGGGCAGAAAAGAAAGGACCACATAAGAAGACGGTCTCTCGATGAGACGAGTCTGGAAAGAATTTCGAACTCAAAAGAGAAGAAACGAAGAAAGAAAACGAGAGACAAAAACGAAAGGAGAACTCTGGCTTGAGTCAAAACAATAAATCGATAGCTAGAACATTTGGATACAATATCTAGCTTAAATGGCAGAAGAATGAGGGAGAGAAAATTCCCGATTGCTCCGTATTGCGCGTTGCGAAGGGGTAGCGTCCAATTTTCGGACTGACTATCATCACACCATCATGACACGAAATGGCCAGAGCAAGGCCCAACAGCGACACGATGGGGAAGCCTGCCGCGTTCTGGACAACTCAGATTGGCAATGCAACAATGTATTTTTAACCATACATGTATGAGGGTTTGATCATCGCAGGGACAACCCAGGGCGGCATATTAGGCCCATTGATACTCGCAGGTAGTGGAAACGCCCTTGCCACTATAAGGCCGGGTAAGGGCCCGAGAACTGATAGCTTGGCTTTGAAGTGGGAACCTGATCGACGGCGCAGAGTGGATGGGTCATCGGGAATGAATGACCAACAGCGGGAGTGAAGGATTGCACGAGGTCTGGGGGCAGGGGTGGCTGGAGCAGGAGGAAGTTAGCAGTATGAGGGAGGACGCATCATCTCATTGTTGTGGAGACTGGGGCATCGTTTATGGTTTCAAAGCGGGTTGATTTGCAGGAGCAACTAGTTCTGTAGTCTGTACCTTGTACGGCAGCTCCCGGGCGGCGGTCCATCGCCTCTTGGCTCGGGGATGGCGGAGCAGTAATAGAAAAAAAGAAAAGAGCAGAAAACTAGAGGGCTCCACGATCATCGCAATATGGGCTTGTTTCAACGACTCTGCAAATCATCATATCGATTTTCAATCCACTCTCTCTCTTGAGAGCTCTCGAACTCTGAATCATGGCAGGTGGTCGACAACTTTTTTCGGTGATTATTTTTGCTTGCATGGCAATGAGTTGACACTTGATGGCTCGTTCGTCGTCATCTTGGTTTGGATCTGCCTATTCTATTAGCAAATTTTGCAGCACTCCGCTGTCATCATGCCAGTTCGATCCAGCTCATTGCTATGCTGAGCATCGATTCACATTCTTTGGCTTCGTGTGGCCGGATCAGACGTCACTCTGGTGATCGGAAAACAAGAAATCGAGAACGAAAAAAGAAACTTTTTTTCTGTAGCATTGCGTAGAATTTCCATGTCTCATGACTAAAGAAAAGAGATCCAACATTCCGTTTTCGTCTCTGTTGTTTGGATATCCAGTAGGAACCACCCCATCGGGTGTGTGGAATCATCTTTGCCACAGTGCCTTGTGATGGAGAGCTGCAGCACATGGGTTCGAGACAACCATGTTTCCTCGACATCACAAAAGCGAGGATCTTTCGGAGGAAATGATCATCAGTGAACTTTTTCTTGTCGTGTTTTTGAACGAGCAAAACTCAAAGGGACGATCGGGGGAAAAAAGAGGCTGTACACCAGCAGTCAAAAGGTCGAGCCATCAGATAGATAAGATGCTGACATGCCATGCGACAATCCGATTGCATTCTTCATCTTGAATTGATCGAGCAGATAAAATGCGTCGAGGTTAGCAAAGTAGCCAGTCTGTGGTCAGTCTGTAGAGCAAGGGGAGCTCAATTCAGAACCCCTTTTTTGAGGCTGCACAGTCCATGGATGGACGACAGTTAATTCAAACCCCTCAACCAGCACTCATCAAGAGGGAATATTTTTCACCAGAGAAAACATGATTTCATCTCCAGAACAGGCAACACATGCTGTGGATGGGATAGGATAGCATAGGTGAATGTGATGGTGGTGGTGGACGGTGGGATGCGGGGCTTTGCGATCATCATCTGCTCTCGCTTCCTCGAGATGACGTCGAATTGCGAGGCTGTGAGTTTTCCTGGACATCTTCTCGTCCCCCCGACTCTCTCTGTCTCTGCCCCTGATTCACATCAACAACCCCCTTTTCTTCGCCTGCTGTTATTTTTCATTTCTTGATTTATAGTTCTCCATTATTATTATTGTTCCAGATTATTCTGCAGACACCGACAAATAATCTCCTACACAGCAGAAGCAATGAGTTCCAGCAAGGATCCACAGAGTCAAGTGCCCGCCAACAGCAAGGGCTCTTGGTCGAGTTTCCTCAAAGTGAGTAACGAACTAATGGTCCTCCTAATTCCTATCGGGGTTTCCACTGGGGGTTTTACCGAGTCAAACTTGCTTTGATTCGTTTCACCCAGTGGATGGTTAGATCTGACACAAGATAATCATCCATTCCATTGGACCCCCCTCATTGCATCTCCCTTTGGCATCCTAGCTGACATATTTTCCGTGATTCATCTAGTCCATTGCGTCCTTTAATGGAGACCTCTCCTCGTTGACTGCTCCACCTTTCATACTTTCCTCCACTTCCTTGACGGAATACTCTGCCTATTGGGCCGAACACCCATCCATCTTCGTGGCCCCGGCCAGGGAGTCTGACCCTGAGAAGAGAGCGTTGGCTGTGCTCAAGTGGTTCCTGAGCACGCTTCACCAGCAATACTGCAGCCGTAGCGAGAAGCTGGGCAGCGAGAAGAAGCCTCTCAACCCATTCTTGGGAGAGCTCTTCATCGGCAAATGGAATGCGGACGCTGACGTGGGGGAGACAAAATTAATCAGTGAGCAAGTCAGGTAGGTCATTCAGCTTAAAGCGATTGCATCCAGCCAGGTTTTACGACGTTAACTTGCTCCAGCCACCACCCTCCTGTCACTGCTTATGCGATCCGGAATGAGAAGCATGGAATTGAAGTAAGTGGGAGTGCCGCTGGGATCTGCTTAAAGGGCGGGATTTAACATGACAACATCTTTTTAGTTGCAAGGATACAATGCCCAGAAAGCGTCCTTTTCCAGCACCATTCAGATCAAGCAGCTGGGACACGCCCTGTTGACAGTCACCCCGCCCGGTGCGGATCAAAATGACCCGAGTCAGCAAGAGAAATACCTCATCACACTTCCCAACCTGCACATTGAATCACTGATCTACGGCACTCCTTTTGTTGAGTTGGAGAAATCCACCAAGATTGCTAGCAGCACTGGTTACGTGGCCAAGATTGATTTCTCCGGCAAGGGTTGGTTGAGTGGTAAGAAGAACACTTTCAACGCAGTCCTCTTCAAGGAGAGCGAGGGGGAGAAAAAGCCCCTGTACACTGTCGACGGACAATGGTCGGAGATGTTTACCATCAAAAACCCCCGAACCAAGGAAGAAGTGGAAAAATACGTGGTCAAGAACATGAAGACCACTCCCCTGGAGCTGGCCCCGCTTGAGGAGCAGGACCTCTACGAGTCTCGACGAGCATGGAAGGACGTGGCCGCAGGTATTGAGCGGGGAGACATGGATGCCGTATCCGCCGCCAAGTCCAAGATTGAAAACGCCCAACGAGAGCTGCGCAAGGTTGAGAAGTCCGAAGGCCACGAATGGGAGAGGCGGTTCTTCGCGCGCGTTGACGAAGACAATGACGAGCGGTTCCTGCAAGTTGCAAAGATGCTCAACCTGACTGGGTCTATTGCCCTGGAGAGTGAGAAGACCAACGGCATCTGGCGATTCGACGAGCAGAAGGCGGCCGATGCCAAACCTCCGTATCACAAGGTGGGCGGTGAAGGTCTTGGAATCACTGAATAAACGAATCAGGAGAGTGATTTGGAATCGCCGAGATATATGTTACGAACTGGGCGGTTTCAGCAATGATATCTGCGAACATAGAATTGCTTTGCTCTTTTTGGATTTGGATTCACTTACCCGGTCCTTTTGTTTCATTGTCAGTTTTATTTACACATGTTCCTGTATATAGATACGGTAGTGATCTTTCGATTCTCGTGAGCGTGAACCCCTCGAGCCGATATCACTACGGAGTACATTTTTCTGGAGTTGAATGCAAGGTAAATTTGAATATTCCTGACTTGTCTACGGAGAGTACGTATGCTCTATACGTATACCTGCCTAGTACCTACCTACTTACAACAAGGAGCTGCTCCTCGATGAACCGTACTCGGTAAATATGATATATACTATGGAACCTTGAAACGCTTCTATTGAACTGTCAATTTAAGAGTACGGAGTACGTACTCCCTGAGAATAGACTACTCCACCGGCATACATTATGCCGGGATTCCACATGCACCTACAGCAAGGGGACCGGGCCCCATACTATTCAGGAGATGGAACACGTCACCTTGCACCATATTCTGTTGAGATAATGAAATGTGAAATAATGATACTATGCAATAATAGTTAAGCAAAGCCACCAGCGATCATTTGGCGATCAGAGCCGGACTCGGTATGCCGTGATCGATGGCGATATGATGATCTAAGGGATATCAAACTTTGGGCGAGATGTTCGATGATGCCACTTTGCGCCATGGATATTTGCCAGTTGTACTACTGTCTGTATGTACCTAGCCTATATGAAAGACCTATTTTAGATTCTCACCGCAGTAAGCACGAATTCCGCAATTAATACTTCTACCTACGTTGTGCTCATTAATTACTGTGCCTAGAAGAATAATAAACCCGTTTCTACAACGTCAACCTACATCGAGTAAATGTACGAGTGCCGAAAACGGTCGTATTATTGGAGTCGATGACGCAGTGGAGCATTCTGATTGGCCGGGCACATTTCTGCACTGTAGGTCCATCTGCGCTGCTGTAGCAATAATACATAAATCCTGCCAAGGCAGCAGCAATAATGAGATATCCATATCCGGAAGCTACTTAGGGCTAGGGCTCTGCTGGCCTTTTAGGGGGGTCACAGGATCTGATGATCAGGTGCTTAGCGCTGTGACTAAGCCCATTAGGGCTGCAGATCATCCAGTGATCTTCGTCTAGTTTAGCACGTGACTTGGGTTTGATATTGTGTCAGTCGTCTTGGTTTAAGAAAGAAATCAAGATGGAGTCTGGAGAAACAACGGCTTTTGTTGTTAGTCAGTGGTAGCTCTGTGAAACGTTTACTGCTCCATGTTTCTTCAGATATGCATGTGCAGTCAATGGCTGGACGTGAAACACTCATGAAACAGAATGCATTCCAAGATTCTATAGATCAAATTCCCAAGCCTCATGTCAATAATCTCCATTACTGAAGGTTAATCACATCCCTTTCTTCTGCGTCTGCTTCTCGAACCTCGCTTGCACTTTGCCAACAAAAGTACAAGGTTCATCACGGCTACTCCGTTCTCTACGGAGTATATGCAGATCCATTTACCCCTGTTCAACGGCTGAAAAGATTTTGTAATGGAAATATCAAAATGGGAAAAAAAAAAAAAAAAAAAAAAGAGAGAGAGAAAAAAGTCATCCCAAATATCGTTCGTTGTCTGGTATTTTTCCCTCCCAGATCATCTCATCAGTCAGATTCCATAAACATAACCCCAAATCAAAGTCGAAACTAAGTGGTACAGGAAAATTGAAATATGCAAAGTCGACAGCAAGAATGAGAGGTTGGAAAGGAAAATTAAATAAATAGAAAAAAAAAAAAAAAGAAACAAGGCAAAAAGAAAAAGAAAAGAAAAGAACATGGTAGAACCAATGCCATGAACCCGTGCAAGAAAAACAAAGAGTAAAAAAAAATCATGCCTAGCATTTTTTGGTTCAATACAGCATCATGAGCGTAACTCTGCGTAGCAACTGAAGTCCAAAGAAAAGCCAGCCAAGCTCCCATTGAGAGTAGAGATTACACATTTGAGAGTGACATAAACAACATTGAAAAAAATATAAGAGATTTTTAACCCAGACTTCCCGCCTGTAAACAAAAGCCGTCCATCACCCGGAAATGCAACAACGCCTGTGATCGTTTAATGGCCGTAGTTGCCTCCCCAACCACGTCCAGTGTTTCCATAGTAGTTAGCAAAGCCTGCGCCTCCGTAGTTACCGTAGCCGGTGGCTTGGTGCTGAGTGGCGGCTCCCTGGTGTCCGCCAAGAGAGCCCAAACCACCGTACTGCGGGTTCAGGTGAGGGTATCCACCGAAGCCCTGCTGGCTCTGCTGACCCTGCAGCGGAGGGAGGCTGGTCTGAGCCTGAGGCTGTCCGGGAACACTGTTGGTTGCGGAACCGGGGCGATTAGCCTGCGCCAGCGAAGGGCTGGGTCCGCCAGCCTTGGGTGTGTCGAAGGTCTTTGTTTCCTCCGCGGTCACTGGCGGCTGCTGGGTAATGGGCTGGTTCTGACCGAAGCCAGCCTGAGTGCGACCGAAGACATCCGTCATGCCGGTACCAAACGCATTGGTGCCAGCGGCCGACTGCTGGGTCTCAGAGGGCTGGGCAGATCCGGTGCGGCCATAGACAGAGTCCCTACCCGGCATGGCCTGGTTGAAGCTGCCGGCTGTGGCGGGCGAAGAGGTGTGATCGTAGGAGAAACCGTGCTGTGGCTGGCCGTACATTCCAGCCTTGCCATACGGTCCGTACTGGCTACCATAGCCGTACTGGGTGTTGTGGGGCATGTAGTGGTCATCGTACCGGCGAGCGTCATCATACATCGGACGGTTCCTGCCGTACTGGTGCTGGGTCATCTGACTCATGTACGAAGCGTAGTGAGGGTTGGAGTAGTAAGGGTATCCATATCCGTAGCCCTGGCCCGGCATGTGCTGCGCAGTTGGGGTCTGGGTAGCACCCGGCAGAGTCGGGTTGGGTGTGTTGTGGCCACTGTTGGGAGCATCAACGTGACCGTAACGGCTAGGAGGCTGTGTGGTAGGGATGTGAGGCACATCGGCACCAGAAACACCAAATCCAGCGGCGGCTCTCTGGGCAACACTGGCATCTTGCGTCTGGCTATAGGTGCCATAGTAGTTGTACGGAAGGCGCTGGTCCACAGCGTAGAAAGGAGAGTATTCGCTGCCCGTTGTGACGGTGGGCTGGATGGGAGCCTGGTTGGCGAACGGCTCCTGGATTTGAGGCTGGGTAACCTGCTGAGTGAAGGGGTCGTAGGGTTTCTGGGCATCGGTGTAGCGAGCGAAATCGGTGAAGGAAGTGTCGGCAGCGGAGACTTGAGGGACAGGAGGGAGTCCGGGAGCAGGACGGGCGACAGCAGGCGCCTCAGTAGGAGCCTGAGCCTGAGTCGTAGGAGGCAAAGAGGCACGAGGAGCAACGGGGGAGTGTTGAGGGGGTTGAGCACGAGTTTCGGCTTGTTCTCTGTTCTCGTCGATGTCGGCGTCGGCGGCATCGCCATTCAAACCCATGCTGCCAAACTGCACTGCTGCGCGGTCGACGGCGTGGTTTCCAGGCATGACCACAGCTTCTTGCTGCTCCATGACACGACGCTGAAGGCCAGGGGCCCGGTGAGGAGTTTGCTTGAAGGAGGGGAAGGCTGCAGAAGCTCCACGGGAGGGAGTTCCAGCGCCTGTGAGGTTGTTAGGGTCGAGGGCGCTACCAACGGTGCTCGCCGCAGTAGCAGTGGGGGCCGGAGGAGAAACATCAGGGATCTGTTGAAGGTTCGTCTGCGTTAAATCATCTTTAGGAGGCGTAACATTGGTAGCTGGAGGAGCTGCGGCCGGGGTTTCAGGAACTTCGGGGACACTGGGCTTCGGTGTCTTCTCCGCAGGCACAACGGGCACGACAGGGACAGGTACAGGGACAGGAGCGGTAGCGGGAGCGGCAGCGGGGGCAGGAGCAGGGGCAGGAGCAGGGGCAGGAGCAGAGGCAGGAGCAGAGGCAGGAGCAGAGGCAGGAGCGGGAGCAGGTTCGGGTGCTTTTTGCGGCTCAGCAGCTGGCTCAGCAGCTGGCTTCTCGGGAACAGGAGCGGGAGCAGGAGCGGGAGCGGGAGCGGGAGCTGGAGCTGGCTTCTTCTGAGGCGGCGGGGGTGTGGGTTTGGCGAACAAGCTAGCCCAGCCCTTCTTTGGACCTTCAGTAGGAATCACACTGCTCTTGTTGGCTTCTTGGGTGTTGTCCTTCGCGCCATCTGTCTCTGCAGCTGTAGCTTCGCTCTCGGTTTGGTTTGCCCCAGTCTCTGGAGTAGCGGCCGATGCTGTTGTTTCCACGGCAGTGGTGGTGGGAACAGCTGGCTTCTCTGCACGGGCTCCGTTGGCAGCCAGAGCTCCAGCCCGGCCACCACGACCTCCACGACCACGGTCTCCACGAGCACGTCCACGACCCTCAAATCCACCGCGTCCACGACCTCCTCGAACAGAGGGTGTAGTAGTCTCGGTCGGGGTGCTTTGAACCTCCTTGGCTTTGGGGCGGCTCCGGTCGGTAGTCTTCTTCTTTACTTCGCCCCACTGTGAGACGTTGCCTGTAAAACTGTCAGTAAAGGGAACCAATTCGACTGAGAATCTTCTGTAGCAATGACGGGATCGGACCTTCAGTTATGCGCTCAATTGCTTCTTCGAGTTCACCGTCTGCGTCTTCCAAGGCAAAGACGAGGTCCTCGTCTGACCAGTCGGGGAACAACTCCTTCAGCATGGGAAGACTGCTCGAGTATTTCTTCTTCATCTGCCCAATTTCTCCTTCTTCTTCGAACGATGATGCGGTGTTCTCTGAGTTGTCGGTCTTTGTAGATCTGCTACCACCTCGACCACCTCTGGAGCTGTAACCACCTCGGCCACCACGAGCGGATACTCTGCCTCGAGAGGCAGAAGATCTGGATTGAACTTCAGACATGTTTTCTGATGGAATCTAAATATCTCCTGGGATGGAGAGACGGGATATAGAAATCGGGAGGGAGTTGACGTGGACGAGGAGAAATCAAGGTGCGGCTAGTGAAAAGAAAAAGCGGGTAGTCGAAGAGAAACGGATCACAGATGCACCCTCACGAGAGAGGTCAGCACCAAAAGCTACAAGGGCACAAAGGCCTCCAGGAAGTAAAAAAAGGAACAAGATAAAGAAAAAAGGAAAAAGAGGAAAGGATGGAGGAGCTTTGGGGAGTGTGGAATGAGAACTCTAGGATTATTCAGGTTGAAGAGTGGAACTTGGGCTTTGGCAAGGCGTGTCTGAAGGGAGAGAGGCAACTTTCTGTCGCGTTGGTTTAGCGAGCGGCGCTAAAAGCGTGAGAGACTTCCTTGAGGGGTGGCATGAGTTCTTCCTCGACGGTCGGAAAGCGGGGATTTCGTCATCCACTGTGTTGCTGCTCGATCGACAGCTTGTGTTTTACTTTCGCTATATCATTCTGCTTTTACTACTGATTAATTGACAGGATATACCGGTATTTGACTCTGGAATACTGCTCTGTCCTCTGGCGCTCAGGCAATCCATCCTCGCTAAACCTTACTGTTCACCGCCCAACGAACGAACGCCCTGTGTTCATCACCAAGTCATTGCTGCCTCGTATCAGCCTTGATCGATCAATGGGTCACTGCCTTGTTACTGAACCATCGATACATTATCCATCATGAAGGGAACGTCGATCTTCAATTTCAGACCTTGGTCCAAGATCAATCCTCCTCTTCCGCGAACTCCCCGTGAGTCTCAGCAGCTCCTAAGCGCCCTTACATCTTCCTTTCGCCGTCAGCTCGATCACGAGTATCCCCCATCTCATACATCTTCGCCTTCGTCTTCACGTCCTGGCAGAAATGGGGATCGACCAATGGTTGCGAATACCAATTCCTCGGCACATGCGACCGATAGCCATCTCAAAGCCATCTTGGAAAATCCTCTCTTCCGGGTGGTCCCCTCGAAATCGACCGTTGCTCGTGACCAGTCCGGTGCTGAGGGACAGAAGTTGATGGAGGAACCAATGTCTGTTTTTGATGACCTGGTTGCCTCGGGCTCTGTGACGTCGACCAACCTTTGTGACTGTTTGAAATCCCAGCTGCTTCTGGCCAGTACCCAGGCTGGCGATCGTGTCAGTGAGGCTATCAAGGACTCAAAGGCTGGTTCGAAGGTTGTCTCGTGGTGGTTTGCCTCGGATTCCGAGGCGAGAAAAATGTTGCTCATGTCACGCGCATCAACTGCCACTCTATTGAAATTTATGGTTGCGGAGGGGCTACAGGATACTGTCATGGTCTGGCTAGATATGCTCCTCAAACAAGACATTGGAGGAAACAATGGTCAACTACCGAAACAATTGGCACAGCAGATCTTTGGTAGTCTTTTGGTAGACTTGATCAATGCCGAGGCGCAGTACGGACGAGGACTGGGCTCTGCGATGGCATATTACATTCAGACATGCAAAACACACGTATCAACGCCGGATCAAATCGCTGACCAATCTAAAAAGGCGATGCTGCTTCACGGGGGTGCTCGCCTGGGCCGTCTGATGATGCAACAAGAGGGAACCAAGGATGTGCCAGCAGCTCTATATGAACAATTCATGGGTTTGGTCACCACATTCACACCCAAATCAATGTTATCGGCATCTGTGCCCATCTACCACCCTACACGTCCTGACATCGAACCATTCCTTAAGTTTATGGACTCCCTCCCACCGGGTCGGCCTGAGTCGTGGGCCAAGCCCAAACGAGAGGTTTTTACACGGGCCGCCTTCGATGCCCTTCGGGTCTCAATTGACCAGGAAGAGTTTGGAGACGCTTCTTATCTTGCAGGCTATCTTCAACAATTGCTACCAGGCAAGGACCATGCTTCTCCAGAAGAGGAGTTTTTGCTCAATCGCTTAGACCTGGCCCTGACGTGATGAATGTAATTATCTCGGGATTTTTGTACTATTACTACGGACACGGAGGTCCTCGGCGAGATGGCTCTGGCTGGAAGATTGGGGCTTCATCTAACGGCGTCAGGGGGTCCAGCTTGCGGTGGTGAACGATGACTACTAGTGGGGGATCATTCGTCATTCCGATCTACAAGCGAAAGCGGATGTCTGGAAATTGGGACGACATCCGTCATACCATCAGCATCACCATGCCCTACTCCGCATTGCTGCTCCACTCAGCTGCGCCATCGGGTTCATTTTCTCCTCTTCTTGGCATTGCTTACCTACAACAGGGTGCGCGAAGCCCGATCTTCGGAAATAATGCGGGAAGGGCGAGTCGGGGAGGGGGTCTGCCGTCTGCGAGTGGCTTGCGCCCCTCGAGCTGAGATTCGCGCGAGATTGTGTGTGCCCCAAATCTGGTGGTGGTGCTAGACTGGAGGGACAGCCGAGATTGAGTTCCGCATGAATTGGGTTAGCGCCAACAGGGTGCCCTTAGTAAACGTCACCGCGCAACCTCACCTCGCGCTCTTCTCTGACCTTCGATCATCAACCACTCATTTGTTTCCTTTTCTTTCCATCCGTAGTCTTCAATTAAGTGATCGCTGCAGTTGCTTCTTGCTTGCGACTCTTTCTTTGCTGTAAAATTGACCCTCATTCCTGAGCACGTGCCAACATCCGTTATCATCTACTACCCTTTTACAACCATGGCCGAACCAACTGAGATTCAGAACGCTCCTGCTGTTTCCGGTACGTCCACACACCCTGCGCGTCACGCTCAGATGGAATTGGCGCCTACATAGTGTCAACAAACCAACAGCCAACAACCTACATTGTAATCGCCTCGTTGGCCAGGTGAAATTACATTGTTGGTCGATTGTCGCACAGAGCTAACTTGACTGGTTTTAGAAACTCCTAAGCCTGTCGCAGTCGAAGAAAAGAAAGAAGATGCTTTAAACCAACCAAATGGCAACAGCGAGGCCAATGGGACCGAGCAGGCTAAGCCCGCGGAAACAAACGGTCATACTGAAGAAAACAAGCCTGCTGAGGAATCTAACCCCGTCGAGGAGACTAAGCCCGCTGAGCAGGATCCCAATTCAGCCGCTGCCGACGCCCAGAAACCATCCGAAGACAAGGCAGAGCAACCGGTGACAGGTGAAAAGCGAGAGCACGACTCGAACCCAGCGCCTGCAGAAAGGGACGATGCCTCTGTCACCGAGAACTCGAATGAACCTGCCGCCAAAAAGCAAAAGACCGATGAAGAGTCACCCAAAGCTCAGAACGGCACATCCACTCATGCTGCTAAAGAAGACGCTGTGGCCCCAACCACCAACGGTGAAAAGAAAAAGGCCGGCCGTCCCAAGAAGGCCAAAGACACGACGAAGAATGCGATCCCCACAGATGGTATTGGAAGCAGGACGCGTAGCCGGACTAAGGCGACCTGATTGACTCTGCAACGGACAATTTCTTCTGGCTGGGTTCAGTCTGGTACAAAAAGCAATGACTTATTTGTTAATCTCTCGTCTTTGTTGCTCTAACATATGAGGATTATTCTATTGTTATCTCTGCCATTTCGCCAACAAGAGCTTATGCGATGATATCAGCGAGGGAGGCTATGTCTAATGATCATGTGAATATTGAGGCGTGTTTGTATGCTCTGATCTTTGAGAAATAGGAGTCAGCTGCACTACTCTTGAATGAATACAAGAAATCAAAGAATATATTTGCAGGGAGTTAGGATAAAGTTGAGATAATTCATCCAGTACACTACTATATGTCTGTATCCTCGGTTTCCTTTGCCACCTCCTCCTCGCTCTCTTAAGTCACTAGGGGCTTTCGTCCCCTCGACTTTCTCACCACTTGATATCTCTTTTTCGATCGAAAGCAACTTGAATACATATAAGTAATTATTTTAAGCTTCAAATGCCAACCCTCCCCTAGACTCTTCGCCGGCTAATTCAATACCCCGATTTTCATCAGACCCCAAATCAGGTAGGGTAACCCAAAGGCCTACGATGGCTATGCATTTAATTGGAATGCAATTGATTGATCAAAGTGGCGGAATATTACAAGGTAGTCTTTTAGAAATGATTGTGATGACGTCTTATGAGATTGATTTATTTGGTTCTTGTCATTTGGAATATATGTCGAGGGCAACGCTATTATTGAGAAACAGTGGCAATCCATCAACTGAATGGACAAAATGCTGCAAATGAGAGCTCCATTTGTAAGAGGAATGTTTCTACTCATATCTGGCACAGCATATTCCAAGCAAAAATGCATCTACAATTGAACGACATGAAGACATCAAATCACATCTGTATGATTATTCCGACATCGGCCCACCTTTCGCTGAGTCACAGCCCCGGGACGGAACAACGACGCTTCCCCACCATCGTTGGAGGGGGAAAGTCTGTGTCATAGATCCAGCAGTGGTCATAATAATTATTGCGAACTCTCTAGAGATTCTAGCTTGAACATCTTCTTTATTGAATATTTTCGATTGAGTCTCAATATGTCTAACAAGATCTGGTTGCGTGCTGAAACCAAGCCCGCTGAGGCGCGGTCTGCCCGTAAGTACCATTGAATGGGCAATTGCCCCTCTTTCGATGCCCGTGGGACATTTCTACGGCGCAATCATGAAGTGCTGGCATGAGGATTGTTTTTTTAACGCAATGGCTTGATTTACAGTTACCCCCACCACCTGCAAGGCTCTTATCGATGCCGGATACGAAGTGACCGTTGAGCGCTCGACGCAGCGAATCTTTGATGGTGCGATTGACGATCCCGATTCTTTTTCTTAAATGATATCTCTAAACTAACCACGGCGCTTTATAGACGAGGAATTCGCCAAGGTATGGCTCCTTTGAATCAAGTCCGGTTTTCGAAACAAATTCTCATTCGTGATATAGATTGGCGCGCCGTTGGTTGAGGAAGGCTCTTGGGTGAAGGATGCCCCTAAGGATGCTTACATTCTGGGTCTCAAGGAGTTGCCCGAAGAGGAATTTCCCCTCGAGCATGTTCACATTTCGTTCGCGCACTGCTACAAGCAGCAGGGTGGTTGGGAGAAGGTCCTTAGCCGGTGGCCCCGTGGAGGTGGCCTCCTTTTGGACCTGGAATTTTTGACCGATGATGTTGGACGCAGAGTGGCTGGTAAGACACGAGATTATGAATAGGTCTGGCAATTGAGTATTTGACTGACTTATTTTCGATTCGCAGCTTTCGGATGGTCTGCTGGATATGCAGGTAATTACTCGTTGAATGGTGACACTGGAGATTGAATACTAAGACATAACAGGCTCCGCATTGGCTGTTAAGAATTGGGCATGGCAGTTGACTCACCCCGCAGGCGAGTCTCTGCCTGGCGAAACTCCTTATGCCAACCAGGACTTGTTGATCGAGTCTGTTAAGGAGTCTCTCGAGGCTGGCAAGAAGCAGTCTGGCCGCTTGCCTAAGATCCTTGTTATCGGAGCTGTGAGTAAATCGCTCTACCATAAGAGATGAACTTGCTAACACAAGTAGCTTGGACGTTGCGGCAACGGTGCTGTGCAGCTGGCCAAGGATGTCGGTATCCCCGAGTCCAACATTATCCAGTGGGATATCCAAGAGACCAAGAAGGGTTAGTTTGTCGCCCCGTTTCTAAAGTTTTTGTACTGATCTTGCTCCATAGGTGGACCCTTCAAGGAGATCGTTGAGGATGCTGATATCTTTGTCAACTGCATCTACCTCTCCGCTGAAATCCCTCCTTTCGTCAACGTGGAAACCCTCTCTTCCCCCAGCAGAAGCCTTTCTGTCGTCTGTGACGTGAGCGCTGATACGTGAGTTTCTTCAGCCTTGATCATAATATTCTTGGCCGTCACTAACCGGTTCATGTTTTTTTTTTTCGCTTAGCACTAACCCCCACAACCCCATCCCCATCTACGACATCACCACCACCTTTGACAAGCCTACCGTGCCCGTCACTTTGCCGGCTGGCACCCAGGGCCCACCTCTGAGTGTGATTAGCATTGACCACCTCCCGTCTCTCCTTCCCCGTGAGAGCTCCGAGATGTTCAGCCAGGCTTTGATGCCCAGCTTGTTGCAGCTCAAGGACCGATCCAACGCTCGTGTCTGGAAGCAGGCCGAGGACCTTTTCAACGAGAAGGTTGCTACCTTGCCTAAGGCATAGATTTGATTCACATAGGGTAGGATGGTCTGATGAGATAGGATATATCTTTCTGGCGGTTAAAAATTACGTTGCATGTTTAAATACCAAGTCATGAATCTATAGAATGCAATGAGCTAAGATGTACTGGATGGTCATTTTGAATAAGAACTAAATAAAAAACAAAAATTCACAGTGGTGATATTGAAGATATTAAATATTAAATATATTAATATCATCAAGTCAACTGCGTAATGATCGTGTCATGCTGGACAATCCTGTTTCGAGTACCCTGGTGGTGACTCCTCACTTGTATATAACATCGACCAACTCACCAGGAACAATAATTATTCATAAACCATCACCAAGAACCGCTGTATGCGGCCTAAAATTCGGCAGTGATGATCATTTTTTTCGCACCCCAATAATGATTCAAGCAATTTGTCTAAATACGAGCGACCCAACTCGTGCCTGACTTGAAAGTAAGACTGGGCGTGGGATCTTCGAAACGCCATCGAAGATCATCCCTGCTACCCCAGAAGAGTCATCCAACGGCAAATCTATCTGCCTACCAACTAGTCCACCTCCTAAGGCAATATGAGCCAAAGAAAAGACCCAAGAAAGATGACAACAATAATGCGGGGATCTGCAAGAGAAAGACGGAGATCCGAAGAATCCGTCGTGGGAGTCGGACTGTTGTGAGCGCGACGGGCGCTTGGCATAAGAAGAGGAGAACAGACGGACAGGTTCGGGCAAAAGACGGAGTAGGAGTAGTTCTTCTTCTCTGCTCTGCATTATTCCCTCCCCCCACAACAGTATCCCTTTTCCTTGTCGTCATTTATTATTCGACTATCTATTCCTAGTGTGTCTGATTAGATCCGAATTGGACTGCTCGTTTGGGTCTTTAATAGGTAAGCTGCCCATCGGTTGTTTCTCTGTTTCCCCGTTTCTCGGTCTCTCCGCACGCTCGGGGTTTATGGGGAAGAAGAACTCAACTGTTGAACTGACGATTTGTCTCGACCATAGCAGTCCATACCGAAGCAGCTTCTTGAATTAAATACCTGGATAGACCGAAAACATACGATATTTGAGTTACTTTACGCATATCGCATTCGAAAATACCTACAGACCTTTTCTTTTTCTCGGAATTGACGGCGACGGAGCCATGATCCCGACGTTGGCTCGTCAGGACTTCTTCTACCAACGCCACACATAATATATAGTCATTGATGCAGGAAAAACCAACGACGGTCGCCGCATATGCGGCTGGGGCCTCCCTCGCTGCGGTCGCCCTGTTCTACGTCTTCGGTCCCAACTACACAATCGATGGAGATGAGTCGAGTGATAGCTATCGCAAGAAGAATGTTGTGGGACTATCAAATCCGGCTAATGACTGTTTTATCAATTCGGTCCTACAAGCCCTTGCCGGTCTTGGGGACCTACGGGTTTATTTGATAAGGGAGATTCACCGACGCGAGCTGGATGGACCCGAGGTATACAATTTGCTGCCGGATTTGGGTGAGATTCCACGGGGGCAAAACCCAGACAAAATTCGGGAGTTGCAGCAGGGAACAATTACCAGGGCACTGAAAGAAATGCTGGACCGACTGAATGAGCGCCCAATCTACAAGAAGACGATTTCTGCACGGGCTTTTGTTCAGGCCCTCGAATTTGCCTTCCGGACGCGCATCAGCCGCAATCAGCAGGATGCACAGGAGTTCCTGCAGATTGTGGCTGAGCGGCTCTGTGACGAGTATCATGCCGGTGTCAAGGCACGTCAGAGGGTGCAAGGTTCTCTTGGAGTGCCTGCGGGTTCGGGCACTTTGGAACCTGCCCAGGATGTCGACACATCGAAAAACCCAGCCGAGGTGGAGGTTCGGATCGATGATGGAACTGAAAATGGCCTCCCTGCGATTATCGACTCGAAGCTGAAGGATATTGACAGCGAATACGGTTTCCCGTTCGAAGGCCAACTGGAGTCTCAGATTGAATGCCAGTTCTGTCACTATGAATATAAGCCGAACAAGACATCCTTTGTCAACCTGACGCTGCAAGTACCCCAGAAGAGCTCCATAACGCTCAGTTCTTGCTTTGATGGCTTGCTCAAAACAGAGCATATCGAGGATTTCAAATGCGATCGATGCCGACTGCAGCACGCTCTGGATGTGAAGAACCACGAACTGGCTAGGACCCGTTCAGGGAAGGAACGTCAAATGTTGGAGGCAGAGGTTCAGCAGATCGAAAACGCCCTGCAAAATGACCCAGAACAGCCATTGGAAGGGGTAAGACTCCCACATCCAGATTCCGCACCTAAGCGGAGAATCGCAAGGCATATGCGTATCACCAAGTTCCCCAAGGTCATTGCGATTCACCTCTCGCGGTCCATCTTCGACCACAGCAGCTCTACAAAAAACGCGGCAAAGGTGTCATTCCCTGAGCGACTTCCCCTAGGAGGGATCCTCAATCAAAAGTGGTTCAAGCTGCTGGCGATTGTTTGCCACAAGGGTAGCCACAACAGCGGGCACTACGAGTCGTTCCGTCGCAACCATCTCTATCCCCCATTCTCCACGCCAGATACTTTTAGCTCCTACGCTCAGAGTCGAGCGGCAAGTGAGAATCCTTCTCGAGTCCCCAGTCCTCGCCTGGGACCCCGCAGCGCGCCTGACATGGAGCCCGGGCGGATCAGCATCTCAACTTCCACATCATCCCCTTCCCTTTCCGGAGGTTCATTGTCGTCCCCTGCTCCTTCGACCAAGGAATCCCCCAAGTCCGGGTCTCAGTTGAATACCCCTTCTTCCCCGTCCCCTCGACCGACTACCTCGAGCTCTCGCGTGTCTTTCCAAAGCACCCGGTCCAAGTCGTCGAGCTCCAAGCAAAATTTATCACCGACACCTGACCCCAGCAGCCCAACGACGGATGGTGGCCGGCGCAAATCCGCTGCTAGTTCCTTGCGAACCTCGATCGAGACGTCTACAGGAGCCTCCCGGCTACGTCGTCGTCGCAAGCCGCATGATCGGTGGTGGCGTATCTCGGATGAGAAGATTAAAGAGTGCAAGACGTCGGATGTGTTGGGAATGCAGAAAGAGGTGTATCTCCTGTTTTATGAGATGGAGAAACCGAGCACTAGTCCCGCGGCCTAAAGCCGAGGCACCAGACGAGGGGGGCGATGAACATGTGGAACGAATTGAAAACAACCGCGCAGAACACTTTGCATATTGATATTTGGCCATATACGATAGTACATTTTCAACATATTGTCGGTATATACAAACGGAAAGAAAAAGCGATAGATCGAGATAGAGTGAGTGAGGAAAAGTCCACCTGACCTTGTATAGGAGCTTTGGATCTTGCATTTCATATTCTTCTTCTTTTTTAATTGAACATAGCTTTGGGGAATGGGACATACTTGTTTGATCGAGATGAGGTTTTTTTGAGAAGCTGTTTTGCTATTAATACACACTGCACAGGGGAGGGAGAGCCAGATCTAGACCCTGTCCAACAACAGGAATTGAACACGAGACGGAAGATGCGCGAATTCCTTGGAATGAAAAAGCAGCCATGAACCGACGGGGATGGGTTTCCCCGCTGAAACCGCCGACGTTGGGATGAAGCACGAAAGAAATACGGAGAAGGGGATCAATTCTTTAGCAGGGTAAAGATGAGGGGAATGGGGTCCGAGGGTCCAGGTGATGCTATCCTGGTGAAATCCCCAGCCAGCAGTCCGTTTCCCAGATTTCCATATCGTTCCTGTCAGCTCTAGATATGGAATTGGATCGAACGAGTTCGTAGTAAGCCAGATGGATGATGAAGCGCATAGCAATAGATGATGCCATTGACGGGTGGCGGGAGCAGAGCTCGGCCCATGGACAGGCAGGACGATGATGTACGCGGGGATTTTCGGGACAGCAGGGAGCCAAACGGCGTCATCGTCATAAGTCACCACCCCCACCACAAGAAGCAACCACCGCAAGCCGTATCCTGCTGAACCAGCCAGAAAACCTATATCACCCCCTCTTTTCCCGGTTGACTCTTGTTTTTCCTTTCTTCTTTTTTTCTGATCTTCTTTTCCTCGTCCAACATCGCTCCACGCAAAACCAGTTCAGTTTCCATTCGGGCACTGAAATCATACTGACCTCAGCCGGTGCTCCACCGTCCGGTGAGTTCTTCTGTTGCTGCCCCTCCGTTAGCGGCTCGTTGCCCCTCCATTTTTTGCCAACTTATTAAATTGTCCGGCACCGTATTCGTCGTCCGGTCAGGTTTATAAGAAAGAAAGACCTCGCTGACCTTTCCTCTTCTCTTCCAGTTCTTCATCTTTCATCTATTTCCAATCTCCATCTATCAATCTTCCCCTTACCCCTCTTCTACCTCATCAACCATCACAATGGGTGTCCTCGAACAGCTCTCCCGCAAGGCCGGTGTCATCGTCGGTGATGACGTCCTCCGTCTCTTCGAGTACGCTCAGGAGAAGGAATTCGCCATCCCCGCCATTGTAAGTTGACCAGCTACCCCTCCTTGGGTTAGGATGCACGAACTGACTGGCCATTGTTGATAGAACGTCACCTCCTCTTCCACTGTTGTTGCTTCCCTCGAGGCTGCCCGTGACCTGAACTGCCCCATCATCCTGCAGCTCTCCAACGGTGGTGCCGCCTACTTCGCTGGCAAGGTAAGTACTTTCAATGCTTCGTTGACATGAAGGACAACACGACTAATCTATCTCGACAGGGTGTCAGCAACGACGGCCAGAAGGCTTCCATCGCTGGTGGTATCGCCGCTGCCCATTACATCCGTGCCGTTGCCCCCAGCTACGGTATCCCCGTTGTCCTCCACACCGACCACTGCGCCAAGAAGCTCCTGCCTTGGCTCGACGGTCTCCTCGATGAGGATGAGAAGTACTTCAAGCTCCACGGCGAGCCCCTCTTCTCCAGCCACATGATCGACTTGTCTGAGGAGCCCGTCGACTACAACATCAACACCACCCAGGCCTACCTCAAGCGTGCTGCCCCCATGAAGCAGTGGCTCGAGATGGTAAGTTTCTGCTTAGTTCAATATATGTCATATTTGAGTCTTATATTTTTAATAGGAGATCGGTATCACCGGTGGTGAGGAGGACGGTGTCAACAACGAGGACGTTGACAACAACTCCCTGTACACCCAGCCCGAGGACATCCTGGCCATCCAAAAAGCCCTCGCTGCCGTCAGCCCCTACTTCTCCATTGCCGCTGGTTTCGGTAATGTCCACGGTGTCTACAAGCCTGGCAACGTCCGTCTGCACCCTGAGCTTCTCTCCAAGCACCAGGCCTACGTCAAGGAGAAGATCGGTTCCTCCAAGGACAAGCCCGTCTTCTTCGTCTTCCACGGTGGCTCTGGTTCCAGCAAGGCTGAGTACAAGGAGGCCATCAGCTACGGTGTTGTCAAGGTCAACGTCGACACTGACATGCAGTACTGCTACCTGACCGGTATCCGTGACTACGTCCTCAACAAGAAGGACTACTTGATGAGCATGGTTGGCAACCCCGAGGGTGCTGACAAGCCCAACAAGAAGTTCTTCGACCCCCGCGTGTGGGTGCGTGAGGGTGAGAAGACCATGAGCGCGCGTGTCAAGGAGGCTCTTGCGGACTTCAACTCTGCTGGTCAGCTGTAAGGGTTTTCGAACGCCTCTGATGAATTTCTTTTTTTTTCTTTTCTGTTTTATTTTTTTCCCCTGACTCGTGGTCTCCGGTGATGAATCACGAAGACTTGACGACATACCAAAATACCAGTACATAAAGTGATGAAAAAATTAATTGCTTTCCATGTGGAGTGAAGTTTCGAACGTAGTCGGTATACAGTAGTCCGTAGAATATTAGATTTTGCATTGGTAGATGTGCTATGACGTAGACTGCTTAGTAATGACGTTTTTGATTCGACGTCGTTGGAGTCTTCACACCTACCTATCTCGTACATAGTCCGTGGTACCCGCATACATAGGTAGTATGTATGTAGTCCTACAGTATGTAGTTGTCTGCCAACTGATCAGTCTTAATGGTTTCACCAAGATAGACTGTCTCGGAAGTGCCAGCTGTCGAGCGGTTGACTGGTACTATTGGCTATAGCCCATGCACTAGTTTCTGCTATCATATCCTCTCCTATTCTCTGGATAGAAATATTATATCGTTATTTATACTATGTAATAATAGTACTCATCCATATTCATACACTCATAAGCCATATCTAGGTATATAAGATCCATGCCACGTATCTCCATACGTAGACTGCTCGATTGGGACATGACGGGATCCATGAAACCCACTTCTTGGCGTGTCTCAGAAAAAGCCTGAAATGTTCCAGACTCAAGGGGAACGGCAGTCGCTGATTGGCCCGCCAAAATAGTAATGGATCGGAGGTGGGGCGGTATTTCTTATTTCTCTCAGCTTTCTTTCTTTCCTTTTGGGGGCATGAGAAGATGCTGAGGATGTGCTGTATGAAAGGGAATCAGAGGGAGATTATCGGATGATATCAGTAGATGAGATGAGATATTAGATGTATAGACACATCCATGCAGCCATATACAGGAAGATCGGCGGATGATTCTGATTCTGATGTGATTTTCTGGATAGTCAGTAGTAATAGGATCCAGAGAGTCCAGACACACGTCTCGTGCCTCCACCTCTCATCCCCGGTTGACACCCACGAGTTCTCATCCCCTTCATTCTTTCTGTTCTGCTCTTTACCCTGATTCCAATTCCAATTCCACATATCAATCCTTGATCGTTGGACTAAGCAGCCCTAGTGCCACCCAGCCCAGACCCGCCTCCAGAACCCACTCTTTGTCTGTATCTCTTTTCAGTCTTGTCTCTCGTTTCTTCTCCATCTTCTCTTCTTTCCCCATTTTTTTCCTTCCTTTTTTTTTTTTTTTTTTTTTTTTTATTTTAGTTTTTTTATTCTTCCTCTTCTTGGATTCTGTTGTATCTTTATTTTCTTCTCGCTCGTTCTTCTTCGTCCCTCGTTTTCGCGTCCATGCTGCATCTCTCCCCGTCGCGCAATGGATCCTCAACATAGCGTCCTCTGGGCGCGTGATGATCCCCCCCAAACGTCGGCCGATCTCTTTCTCCAACTCATTCAGAATCCATTCAAGTCTGCTGTGTGTTATTCCCAGATCCTCAATTCTATCCAGAAATTTTCGCTAATGGCAGATCTCAGTTTCAATTGAATGCCGTTTATGCCTCCTTGGTGACTGCCGCCCCCGTCGCTGTCATCTTCACTCTCCTCTTCTCGCTTTTTCGCCCTCGTCACTCTGTCATCTATGCTCCCAAGGTCAAACATGCCGACCGCAGACATACTCCTCCCCCCGTGGGAAAAGGATTTTTTGCCTGGGTCAAACCCGTCCTGGGCACCAAGGAGCCCCAGCTCGTCGATTGCATCGGTCTCGATGCTACCATCTTTCTGCGCTTCACTAAGATGTGTCGCAATATCTTCATCTTCCTGAGCATCATCGGATGTCTGGTTATGATTCCCATTAATATTACACAGAGTGAACCCGACCTGACCAAGGATCTTTCCCCATTCGCCACCATGACCCCGATGTACGTTAAGACCAATGCTATTTGGAGCCAGGTCGCTTGTGCCTGGGCCTTTGATATCGTCATTGTATTCTTCCTCTGGAGGAATTACAAGGCTATTTTGGAACTGCGTAGGAATTATTTCAAGAGTTCCGAGTATCAGCGTAGTCTGCATGCTCGAACCTTGATGGTAAGTCTCCCCACAAGAAATTGACGGGCAATGCTGATTATCTTTTGTTAGATCACCGATATTCCCGATAAAACCCGGTCCGTCGAGGGCATTATGCGTCTTACTGACGCGGTCAACCCCACAGCCGCTTTGCCTCTAGCCTCCGTCGGTCGTAACGTCAAGCTGCTCCCCGAATTGATCAAGAAACATGACGAAACTGTACGGCAACTCGAGGCTGTGCTGGCCAAATACCTCAAGCGACCCGACAACCTGCCTGCTCGGCCCATGATGCGCGTGCCTAGGAAAGAGCGGGACGGACATCCCGACAGAGTGGATGCCATTGATTACTTGACGGACAAGATTCAGAGACTGGAGGAGGAAGTCCGCCATGTTCGGTCTTCGATTGATCGCCGAAATGCGATGCCCTTTGGTTTTGCCAGTTTTGACATGATCGAACATGCCCATGCGGTGGCTTACACCGCGCGCAAAAAGCACCCACAGGGTACTACCATCCAGCTGGCTCCCCGGCCCCAAGATCTCATTTGGGAGAACTTGCCTTTGTCCAAGGCTGCACGAAGGTGGAAACGGTTCGTCAACATGATCTGGGTCACGCTTCTGACAGTGGTTTGGATTGCACCTAACGCGATGATCGCCATTTTCTTGTCCAACTTGTCCAACCTGGGACTAGTCTGGCCGGCATTCCAAACATCGCTCAGTGCCAATCCCAGGGTTTGGGCTGCTGTTCAGGGTATTCTCTCTCCCGCCGTCACCTCGCTGGTCTATGTCATCCTGCCCATCATTTTTCGCCGGCTCGCAATCCAGGCCGGTGATGTGACCAAGACTTCGCGAGAGCGCCATGTCCTCAACCACCTCTACGCGTTTTTCGTTTTCAACAATTTGGTGGTCTTTTCGCTCTTTTCCGCTGCGTGGACATTTGTTACAACCGTCATCGATGCCAAGAACCACGATGAGAATGCCTGGGAAGCCGTGAAGGCCGGACAATTCTACACCAAAATCATCAGGGCTCTGTGTCAGGTGTCCCCCTTCTGGGTGACCTGGTTGTTACAACGAAATATGGGTGCTGCCATTGATCTCGTGCAGCTGATTCATCTGATCTGGGTCTGGTTCGCCAAGACCTTTCTTTCGCCCACGCCTCGCCAGGCGATTGAATGGACTGCGCCTCCGGCCTTTGAATATGCCAGTTACTACAACTACTTCTTGTACTATGCTACTGTGGCCTTTTGCTTTGCGACATTGCAGCCAATCGTCCTCCCGGTCACGGCGCTGTACTTTGGCATTGATGCAATGTTGAAGAAATACTTACTGATGTATGTGTTTGTGACCAAAAACGAATCCGGGGGTCTGTTCTGGCGGGTGTTGTTCAACCGTATGGTGTTTGCGACTATCATGTCAAATATTATTGTTGCTCTGGTAACCAAAGTGCAAGGCACATGGACCATGGTGTACTGTGTGGTCCCACTGCCGTTTTTGATGCTGGCCTTTAAGGTCTACTGCATGAGAAAGTTTGATGTCGATTGCAAGTTCTATAACCGGGCGAATCTGTCCGATGCTGAGGCGCTGGCTGCTGGAAAGTCGGCCAAGAAGGCATCGGATCGATTGAACACCAAGTTCGGCCACCCGGCCCTATTTAAGCCCTTGATCACTCCGATGGTGCACGCCAAGGCGGCTGAAGTATTGAAGCGTATTTATCGAGGCCGCCTTCACTCGACAGACATGTCCGGAGAATACTCGGATATTGCACTGGATCCCATGTCCAAGTCGCTTCCGGGCAAACTGACGGATCCCTCTAACGCTCCCTTTGAGGTCGTGGCGGAGAACCAACTTGATTTTTCGTATTTCAAGGACCGACCAGACTTCCGGGACGAGTTTGGTGGTGGTATCTATGGCCGCCCCGAGGATCTAATGACGGAGAGGTCCCAGACACCTCGAAGTGCCCTGGGCGAATGGTCGCCTACATCGTCGCGTGCATCATCGCCAGCACCTTCACTCCCATCTATATCAGGAATTAAGATGCCTGATGCTTATCGACCGAGCATGGATGAGCAAACACATCCCGCCTTCCGGGTTCCATTGTCTCGTGGAGACAGTGGCACTGTTCCGACGGTGGGTGGCGGTCTCTACCAGCACGACAACGAGAGTGAAACCCAGCTATTGACCCAGGCCCAAGTGCCGGCGCATAGCGATACGTATGGGCCGACTGACCGATGGCGGACGGGAGGGTATGGTCCTGTTGAGCAGGACGAGCCCAGTTTCACCTCGTACGAGCATTTCCGCGCACCACGATGAAAATATATTTTACGCCTTATGTTTCTGTGATTTCTAGCCATTCTTGTTTATAATATATAGATAGACCTTGGTTTTTATTATTGGAGTATTATTTTGGATATGGAATTGAATATAACAATCTACCTGTACTTTACAAAGGAAATATAGATGATCTAAACTGTAAATACCTACCTGACTAGGTAAGATGGATATGACTACAATACATCTTAGATCTTTTTCCTTAACATAGAGACATTAATGACGAAGCTTTTCAACAAGTCCTGGGGCAATGGCGCAGCTGGGAGCGCGTTAGACTGAAGCGTCAACTTCAGTAACAGGATTTATTCCAAGTTTATCTAAAGGTCGCTGGTTCAAGCCCGGCTTGCCCCATTTCTTTTTCCTTTTTCTTTTCTTTTCTTTTTTTTTGGCTGGCTCCATTATGGGGTGGATGGTTCCATGAGGTTGAGTGGGACTGTGCTTAGGTACTTTACGCGGTTAGGGCTAGTATGTCAGCATCTTACTTATTACTTTGTCAGCAGTATGCCTTGCGAGCAGTTTTAAAGTTGAAGCATTAACTTTAAGTACCAGTAGAATGAATACAATCTATCTTACTCAGAAATCAATAGGGATATATCTCGTAAAAACTGTCCCCAAGCCTTGGATTATTCGTATGGCAGATATGACTGGTACTGCACTGCGTCTATGGATGTCATCGCAATTAGCTCGGTTTGACTCTTACGGAAGCATCCATGCATACTGTGTAATGAACTACTTCTAATAATAACATTTCGAATTGCTTACTATTGCTAAGAAAATGAAGCTTTTGTAAGAGTGTGGGGTGTTGAATATGGGGGCGGATGTGTATTCTATGGAGTGGGTGAGTAGCAAGTCGCAGGCTTACTGTTGAAGCGAGGGCCGTTTGTATGGGATTACATGAGTTAATCTTTATTAAAGTTATTGAATACCGTGTTGATATTGATTGGTTAATCAATTTATTTTCAAAAAGAATAACTAATAAATCCGTTCAGATGGAGAGAGCGGGGGGGAAATAAAAGATAAAAAAAAGAATGGGGCAAGCCGGGCTTGAACCAGCGACCTTTAGATAAACTTGGAATAAATCCTGTTACTGAAGTTGACGCTTCAGTCTAACGCGCTCCCAGCTGCGCCATTGCCCCACGCTATGATGATGGCTGCCAAATAGCGGTCTACATTCCTACCCGCCATATGGTCATCCAGGACTATCGATAATGATGATGCATTCTCTCCTGCCATTAGTAGCAAACCAACAATGCCATTGATGGCTCTGTCTGCTGGTAATAACCACTTCAGGAACACACCAGATAGTGATCAGAAGCGGTCTCCCTGTCAAAATGACGTCATGCTATACTGCCAATGCTTGCCAGTTGCCTGATTCGGCCGATCTTCGCGGAGCTTCCGACTTGCGCTTTGTTGTCCCTGAATCTTTCCCCCCCTGCCTTTGTTCTGCTGCTCTTTTCGCTCCTTCTTGATCACCATTCATTCACCTTTGATTCTTGGTGAGATTATAGATTCGCTCCGACTGTTTATTTCATCAAAACATCCCCCTCGAGTCCTCCGTCCTGCTTGCCGCGACAAACCGATCCCGACGGTCTCCGTAAAGTCTCCGTAAATAGAAGCCCGAATCACGATCACGCACAACGCAACAGGACAGCTACACTCCTCTCCGGCTTTTGATAGCTCCCATTGGATGCGCTGTTTCCTAAATAATCCTATGTAAGGAGGTTTCGCTCGACTCATCCGCCGGTTTATCCTCCGCTGAACGTTACCACTCCCTTTGTTTACTACATACAAAGGAGAAACAAAAAATGGCCTGGTACTCTATCCTCCCGCCAGACCTCATCTATCTCGAAAGCTGGGCTGTCCGGGTTTTCGTACGTTTGTCATCTGCCTTGTGTGATGTAGATAATATCCGCTAATGCAAGTCTAGTTTGTCCTCGGACTCCTCACCATCGTCCCCTGGGCCGCCCTTCTCGTCTTCGATATCGCCCTATACATCTGCCGGATGACAACGTATGAGTTCCCTGTGATTGGTGGTCGGGCTCAGGGTATGCAGAGACCTCGCGCGCCGAGTCTCAATGAGCGGCCGAGTGGCCAGCGGAGAGCGTTTGGGTTGCGCGGGGTAGAGACGGACGGTCCCGGAGGGGGTCTCGGAGATGATGTCTATACTGAGGAGAAGGAGGGGTTGAGTTATATGAAGTTCAGGGATGGGGATGGGGAGGTCAAGTGGAGAAGTCCGAGGGAGAGAGTGGCTAATGCAACCTGACGAGCTCTGCGGTCTGGAGTTAAGATATCCTGTGGGATATTCAGCCTGGGCGGTGTGATTCGACGTTGATCCGGTCAGGGTGATATATTTAATATGCGATTGCTTGAAGCGGGTGCTTGCTGTTTTTTGGGTTGCTTTTTTATCTTGCTTCTATCGATACCCCGGTTTGTATGTATATTGTGACTCATTTGCTGAACAGATCATCTCAAATGGCCGAGAATCTATTATCTTTCTATGCCTATCTCTCTATGGATCAATAGGTGTTGTCAAATTGGAAAGCCCGGCCAATGATTATCAGTTTGTATCTCGACCATCGTGACTGATATATTAGATGGATGCATCATCTATCTAGGTGAAGATGTCTACCACCAGAACATCCTAATGGCCACTGTCCCAGTCTATACGATTCTTCAACCATGCATCTCCTCGATTCAAGCCCATCCCCAAGTGATACCAGCTGTAATGCTGCTGGGATGGGTGATATGGAGGGTGGGGAGGTGGATGATGAGACGGTTAGTAAATATATCCCCTCCGTGATATTTTTGGTGCTGACTGGTGTTGAAGACGGCTGTTCTGTGTAAATGACAGACTCTTCATCGTCTTCTTTTCATCGTCTTTTTGATAGTAAAGCTCCCCTCTTTGCATTTCATACGTATATATATTCTCTCCAGCAAACCAAGGATAAAGGTCTAGGAAGGATCTGGCTCAGGCTGGCTGTTGATGGATTGAAAGCGGGTAATGTACCGCAATGTATTTCTATAAACGAGGAACCATCTGGGGCGACGCTGTCAAGGAGTTTCTATAGGATTGAATAGATCTAATCATGTGTATCTTCATTCGTTACATACTATTTGCATGTTGCGTTGCTTCATGTTTGATATACATATCCCGTGGGCATTGGTTTACAATCTCTCAACCACCTTGAGCAGGTCGGCAGTCACACCGTGGGCAGTCACTTCACCACCCGCTCCGGCTCCCTGAACGATCAGAGGGTTGCTTCCGTACCGCTTGGTGTAGAAGCTGATGATGTTGTCGCTGCCCTTGAGTCCGGCAATGGCGCTGTCCGAATCAAAGTACTGCAGACCGACACGGACCTCCTTCTTGCCCACATCAATGCTACCAACGTACCGCACAACCTTGCCCTGCTTCTCAGCGCCCTCCTTGATGGCGGTCATCTGGTCATCAAACTCGGGCAAGCGGCCCATGAACTGCGAAATGCCCTCCGAGGTCGACGGCAAGCCGGCCAACTCAGCTGGAATCAAAGACTCAATGGGGAAAGAGTCGGGGCTCTCGACTTCCACGCCAGCAATACGTGCCAGGATAGTGAGCTTGCGCGCCACGTCCATGCCGTTCAGGTCATCACGCGGGTCCGGCTCGGTATATCCCAGCTCCTTGGCCTGAGAGACCACATCGCTCCACTTGGCGGACGAAGAGCCCGAAGAGGGGGCAAAGGTGTTGAAGAGGAAGGACAGGGTGCCCGAGAACACACCCTCAATGCGGGTGACCTCGTCGCCGGTCGCGACCAGGTCGCGTAGGGTGGAGAGGACGGGGAGACCAGCGCCGACGGTGCTCTCGTGGTAGACAAGAGCGTTGCCCTGGGAGGCAGCGCCGAAGATGTTCTTCCACAAAGCAAGATCGGAGGAGAAACCCTTCTTGTTGGGGGTGACGACGGAGATACCCTTGCGGAGGAAGGTGGGGTAGGAGCTGGCAATGGTGGGGTCACTGGTGTTGTCGACGAGGATGGAGCGGCCGGGGGCAGAGGCGAGGTACGCAGAGATCTCTTCAGGAGACAAAGGACCAGTCTTGGTCAGGGAGGGGGACTCGACGGCGAACTTCCAGTCGGCGGCGGGGATGGGGGGCTGTACTCCGGGGCGGGAGCCAGGAGAGTCTGGGTCGAGCGGGCGAGGAGGACGAGAGTAGGGGGGTTGGGGAGACGGGCGAGCTGGCTGATGAAGGCAGAGCCAACACCTCCGACACCTGGTTGATAGTTAATGTTGAGTCATGCAGAGATTGGGAGCGATGCAGTGTTGAGGGGTGTAGACATACCAATGATACCGAGAAAGATGGGGTTAGACATGATGGAGCAATTGGCTTTGGGCAGAAAGAAATCTAGAGTCCCGATGGAGGCGTTATGAAAGAGAAGGACAGATTAACCTGAAATCCACTAGATAGATGTAAGAATGACGAAAAAGAGAAAAGATGAAGCCATCGTGGGGTTCGCGCGGGGCTGCAAATACATAATCGGCCTTAGTCAGACGTCGATCGTTGTCCTTCGCCCTTCACCGTCACGCAAATATTCCATCAACTTGCAAATCCCCAACCAACAATTTCAACATGACCTCCAACTCACTATACGGAAATCCCCGTCAAAAACAATCCTCAGCATCAGACACACCTTCCTCCTCCACCCTCGCCTTCACCACCCACCTCTCCTCTCTAATCTCCCAAGACACCTCCAACACCCGCGGCCGCCCCCGGCCCTCGAAAACCTCCAAATCCGACATCTTCACCAAACACAACAAGGGCACCCAGAAACGCGCCGCGGCCGATCTTGTCGACGATGACGCCGGCTCCATGCGCCAGGTGCACCAGCGCACCGCGGACATTGGCGCCGTGGACGCCGCCACGCTGCACCGTTCCAAGAGACGGATGGAAGAGAAGGCGCGGATGTATGACGACTTGAAAAGCGGGGCGTACCTGGCTGCGAGCAGTGAAGATGACGATGATGACGATATTGGACCTAGTCGGACACGTGGACAGCAGGAGGACTATCTATCTCGACTTCGCCGGAAGGAGAAAGAGGGATTGGTGGATTTCGATAAGAAATGGGCTGATGCGGAGAGAATGCGGACTGGGTCTTCGGATGAAGATATTGATGAAAAAGACGATGACAACGCCTCCGTCGTCTCCTACGAAGACGAACTAGGCCGTACCCGCCGCGGTACCAGAAAGGAAGCCGCCGAAGCAGCCCGTGTCAAGCAGGAAGAAGGCGACACACGTACGAATGCCGCGGAACGCTGGCGTCCTGCTCGTCCGGATAACCTCATCCACGGTGCCACTGTTCAATCTCAGGCGTTTAACCCGTCTGCCCTCGCCGCACAACAGATGTCTTACCTTGCTGCGCGCAGGGACCGGTCTCCCCACCCCGCCGGGTGAGATGCATTATAACCCAGACGCGGAGGTGCGCAACCGGGGTACAGGATTCTATGCCTTCTCCAAGGATGAAGAGGTGCGGCGAAAGCAGATGGAGGAGCTGATGAGTGCTCGAGAGGAGACGCAGAGGGAGCGAGATGTCCGGCAGGAAAGAAAGGCCGAACGAGAGCGACTCAAGGATGAGCGGCGAAAAAAGATTGGCGAGTTACGGACAAAAAGACGGGCAGAGACATTCTTGGCTGGATTGGGAGATTTGGGGGCTTTGGCTGCCAACAGGGTGGAGGCGGATGCATAATCTGTTACTTTTGTGCTTTAGTTTGGAGTTCAAGATACCCATTTGTTTATAGATGACCATACTTATACCAACAATCCTAATCGACTTTTACAGAGACCTTGCCTTCTATTAAGATACTCGGTTCGAATTATTTATTTTAAAAACCACCCGAAACATGATCAAAGGCTTGAAGTAGTATCAAAAATCAAGACAAACAAATCGTGCAGGTATACCGCCAAAATTCATCAACATATCTCATCAGTCGTAAGGCATTAGGTCGTAAATATAGGGTGACATAGTATTTCATGATAATTTTTCAAGCCATTAGACGTGGCAGATGACGGTTCATCCTTTTTGCAGCTTTTTGCAGCATGGTTTTCGTTCTCTCAGAGATATAGACCAGTTCATTGGGAAATTGCAAGTTCGGCCATTGTGTCAACAAAGCCTTGTGCATCTGTAATAAAACTCATCAATATACTATTACTTATAAGAAGGTACCAAGCCACTCACCTGAACGGCTAGTAAACATCAGGATGTGTTCTCCTCGAGATGTTTGTGGAGGATTATAATCAGGGAAGGTGAAGATGACTTGGTGAATTCCGCGCAGCAGAACCACCTTCGAATCTACCCGGCGGATCCATGCTCGGGACCCGAGGTTAGGAGTGATAAAGGCTGTCCAGACGGGGGCACTAAGAAAGAGTATCAATTAGCTCACACTCATATAAATAAATGTTTGTATCCTGCTTACCGTTTCATTTCCCCTCTGTGGACCGATGCCTGGAGCCTCACAGTTCTAGATACGTCATCTCGATATACACGCAAAGCGTGGAGATAGTTGTCATCGATGATTTGGCTGAAGGATGTTCAGTATGAGATACTTTTACAGCTGCCAGGAGAATTGACCTACCCTCCGAAGAGTTCCTCCTCTCCCTCAAGCTCATAATCCCAAATGCGTTCCACTGGCCGGCCAGAGTCCTGTGAGCGAAGGGCCAGGAATGTGCAAAAGAAGATGACCATTTCTGTCCGACCAAGTCAGTAACGGTGCCAGCAACAGGCTGTTATAGGTCTCCCTAATAATACATACGTTCAATTGCACTGAATTTGAGATTCGCCCAGAGCTCGAGCTCATTGCCTCCACGCCGTCGTCGGCATAGCTGCAAACAGGAGCCAACACGGATGATCTCCAGCATGTTCAGAGGCAGGCAGAAGTAGTCCGACCGCCCTGTTCCAGCACGGGGTGCTTTGCACAAGATCCGAGCTCGATGGTCGTCTTCCCGTAGGTAAAGATGCACGCGGAGGTCTGAGGGACCAGGGAAAGCCCTACCCAAGTTAATAAAAGCAAAATATGATCAGACGAAGGTATATGCTATGTGACTTACAACTGAAAGAGTTCTTCAAAACCCTCTTCATGAAGCCATCGCTTCACACCCGGGTGTGGTTTACCCAGGCATTTGGAGCTAAATTACCATGTCAGCATGGATCCTATCCCCCGCGGTGATACATGACTGACCTCTCACCCACAAATGGGATTGGGGTGGCGGCGTTCTCATTCAAGAAAACATTTTTGGCCCAGTGGTCGATTAGAGTATCGGGGTTGACGGATTGGCTGGTGGAGGAGCCGGTCATAGGAGACCCCGGAGTATCAGCGGAAGGAGCAGAAGGCGCAGAAGGAGCCGATGGAGGAGTGTCCGAGGAAAAAGTTGCTGATGACGGTGACGTAGGCGATTGGGAAGATTGATTCGATGGTCTAGACCGCTCATACGACCTACGATTGCGAGGTCTCCGGTCACTGACTGGGCTGCTCGGTTCGGCACTGGCATTACTCGATGGGGGTGACTTGTCGTTCAACGAGATGGCATCAAGACGGGGTGCAAGCCGGTCGTTTTGTAAGACCAGAAGAGTCTTGATGTTTTTACGCAGACCAGCCATGAGATGGGCATCTGGGTATTTACTGTTGATGTCGAAGAACGGTGAGCTTAAGGGAGACGAGATATAGCAGGCATGACATGGGAGGAGAACGTACTCCTTGATTAAGTCCTCCAGCTCATTCAGAAAGGCCTTGTACTTGGCCAGGCGAGTGGGCAAGGAATCTTGCGATTCGTCTCGGAAGAAGGTGCACAGGTCTACCCATGTCTGCTTGTAGACTTCTCGAGTCGATCCCCTTCGTACCTCAATGTCACCGAAAAAGTCGACGATGTCTTCAAAGGTATATTTCAAACTGGTCCGGACCAGTTCCAGGTCATGATTGGCAATAGACAGATTATGCCGACGAGGAGGGTTCTTGGTCAAGTCATCCAAACTTGTGAGGGACGAACTGATAGAATAAAGGTCGGCAATGAGCCTGGTGATCTCCGTTGCGTGTTCCGGTAGAGGGTCGCGAAACATACGGAAACCAGCTGCAACGTCCTCTGCGTTATTAGCAGATGTGCGCAACGCCATGATGGTCAGTCGCTCGGGTTAGGCCATGGGTTCCTTTGCCCTTGATATATACCACAGGATACAGGATACGGAGCCAATAAAATGGCACCACGATAGGATGAGATGTGTAGACAAAACACGCACACACACCCAGCGCACACTATGCACTGAATAATAAGTGTAGGAATGGGCAACAACGCCAGGGAAGCAAACCAACAAATTTTTTTTGCAAAGACAAAATCGAAAGAAAATAAGAAGCAGGGGTTGGATAGATAGGATTGATCAGAGAGGGGCCAAAAATCTACACACAAGGAATAAGTGTCGATTAAGAGAGGAAGAGTGTAGCGTTATCGGTGGGATCGTGATCAGCCCTTGGCCGCATATCGACGCTTCCGTCTAAAGAAGTCTCAAGAATGACCCAAAATGATTATGAAAAAGAAAAATATTAATTGTTATGAACGATGGACTGAAAGAAAAAGAGAAAATGCCGAGTGGGGCGGCATCTAAGCAATCCCAGAGCCCCAAGCAGTGACTTGCGGCTCCTGGGGATTTCTCGAGTCTGGTCTCGACAGAGCAGACTGACAGAGACAGAAACAGAGACAGATGGCAGACAAGCGGACAGCGGACAGCAGAGACAGCCAGCAGAGCAGCAGACATGACATGGACATGCCTCTAACTCTAGGCCGTTGACGTGTTCATGCCGCGCAGGAGCCGCAAGGCCAATGATGAACGAGCGGCGGGATCGCAGAGCGGAATCGATCCAATTGAGCGGTGATGGGCGATAGTGGAGGGCGAGTAACCCCGCGAGATCATTCTGCTCTGACTCTTAACGAGTTTAAAAGGTGTCGGAAATATTCCTGAAGATTTCGAAGGATGGCGAGGTTGAACGAATCAGCAGACACTCTTCAGGCAGATGGAAAGAGGACGACCTTCGATGGCATTGAATTATTTTGACAGTCTAAGAGGTGTCTCCTGCTCAGAACCTTAAATGAGTCTACATTTGTGCAGATCACGGGATTCGATGAGCTTGAATCAGTTGAAGCAGAGTGGCTGTTGAGATTAGCCTGCCTGGGTGATGTAGGTAGACAGCAGAGATAATAATCAATCAAAATCATCCTCTGAGATGGTTGAGAAGATAATGTCGGATAACCCGGGTACTGTGGAGATGAAACGACAGCCCAACACCCGTGAGTTTGCTGTTGCTTTCTCTTAAGTTCTGACTGATGAAGCTGTCGTACTGAGTAGAGCTGCTGTATCACCATATCCTTAGGCACCCAGGCATCAAGACAATCAGGCACTCAGGCAGCAACGCGAGCCTCGGCAACGCGTGACACGTAAACAACGAGTTCTGGTCGCGATCCCCGCGTCATCCCGAGGAGCTTGGGCCAGGCAAAGGTCAGGTACCAGAACAGAAGAACCTGATCATCGCTGCAAGACAGACAAGAAAAAGAAAGCAAAAAGAAAAAAGAAACAAGAAATATAAGTCAATATAAATACTCCAGTTTATACCATATACACTGATAAAAGGATGCGGTTGATTAGGCTAGTATACAGCAATATTGCTTGCCTCACATCACTTGCTGCAGCTTCAAGCTTCAGTTCAATTCAATTCATATCCCACACACCAGTTCTCAAACAAGGACCCCGTCGCTCGCAGTATCATAGCGCCGGGCCCCAAATTCAAGTCCGTCCCAAAGCCGCCAGTCCGTACAGTAAAACATTTCCCATCGAAAACCCTTCATAAACAGAAAAGCAAGTAGAGAAACCACCGTCATCCCATACCAGAAGCCGTTGTGTTAAAAGTGACAAAGAACAGTGAAAAAAGTAAGAAAAGAAAACCGATGGATACACGTCAGACAATTAGCGGAAAATGACACAAGAAACGCCGATCAGTCAGGACACTCAAGACCTATAGAGAAAAGGGATATTTAAGAAGAATCCTCTTCCTCATCGGCGGCAGCTTGCTGCAAAGATCGTTAGCATGCAAATTTGTGGAAGAGGAATATTTTCACCACGCACCTGGTCCTGGTAGACAGCCTTCTCATCTTCATAACGCTTCTTGTCGGCGGCAGCCTTCTCCTCATAGGGGCGACGTTCTGTGTCGTTCAGGCTCTTCCACTTCTCACCGAGCTGCTTACCGACCTGGCCTGCACTTGGGGTTAGCTCTTGATCAGAGTAAACGATGGACCGGGGCCTTCTTACCGAAAGAGATACCGGGGTTCTCCTCACGGACCTTTTCACGCATATCATTTGCGAAGAACATGTATGCGGAAAGACCACGCTTGGGGGCATTGGGGTCTAAAACACGGTCAGTCAAGAGCAGTTCCACGGGCCAGTTAGGAATGACATACCCTTCTTCTTTCTCTCGGGACCGGCGCCGCGGCCCTTGGTGGCAGCGGCCTTGCGGGTGGACTTTTCCTTGGGCATTTTGGATGGGCTCTAGTTGAATGTGGTTAGAGAATTGGAAAAGCAATTGCCATTGAAGGATTCGACGAGTGAACGGGGAAATGTTCCAAGGAAAAGAACACGATCGAGAGAACAAGACAGAGGGAGATAGATGGAATAAATCAGGTAGCGAAACTGGTGCAGTGTGTTGCGGGGGCCCGAACAGAAAGCGATCGCGACCGGGCGCAAGTCGAACGACACGAGAAAGAAAACGCGCAAAAGAAACCCACCTGAAAATCGATAGTCGTGTCAAAAAGAAATTAAAAAAAGTTGGCGAAATTGCCTGTGGTGGACAATTTGAGTCAGTTTATTTGATTCTGGAAGTATAAAAAAGGCGCGGTGGTAGATGCGCGACAGCAAGATCGCGCAGCCATGAAGCAAAAACCAAAGCGAGAGGTTGCAAAAAAAGACAATCGAATCCAAGACGATGAGAAGGAACAAGAAAAAAACAAAAGTGGTGGTGGTGTCGAGACAATAATCAGAAGCGGGATGTTTACTTGAGGGAACTCACCGATGCGGATATGCAGTACTTTTTTTGTATGGGAGGAGGATTTGTATGGGAGGAAGAGAGTGAGGGAGTGAGTGTAGAGAGAGAGGAGGGAGAGAGAGAAGGAGAGGGGGAGAGTAGTAGTAGTAGGAGAGAGAGACGGGAAGGCGGGCCACTCCTACTCCGTACTTACACACTGAAGGGGGAAAAGGCAAAGTGGTGGGCAGCACAGCAAGGACTGGCTGTTGCGCCCGCTGGGGAATGGGTGGTATCGTACCATACCAGTCATTACCGTTATTTATCCTGCCCAGTCACCAAGTGGCACTCATGTAGTTTTCGGACCAACTGAGCAGTGCAGAAAAAGTGGGTGAGTGACCTCCCATCGCTGAGAGTCTGAGGCCCTTGAACTCGGGGTTCTACTCCTCTGTATGGTGAAATTCGGTCCTATCCAGCGCGGAATTGCCTCCTGGTTAGACAAAGGTAGACACTGGCTGAGGGCAATTGCACTGATGCAGCTCCACCGTCATCCGTTGTACGATACAGTTCCGTTACGCCCTATTGCATCCACTACTTTTCCCACCCAGAGTCATAGTGGATAATTACCAGCAGTCGTACCATACTGGCTCACTACCGACAATAGTAATCCATACGCGCAACGGCCATTGCTTTGAGATATATCCTGGCCCTGCAGGGAATCAGCTGCTAAAAGATGGAAACGGCATCTAAAAATTTGTCAATTGAGAGTCCTATGACTCCCAGCCCCTATGACTCTGTAGCTATGGGAACTTCTTCCTCCCATCATTACAGCGGTACCTCGGGTGCATACCAACAGCTCACGCCCATACACCCTTACCGGCACCTCAAAGAAAAACCCCTCAGTATGATGATGATTTGATAATGGTGCTAATTATTGTCAGAATTAGTCTGCTCTAATTTATCTCACTTTTTCCCACGCGAACTATTTTTGTTTGGCCTTTCAGATGCCCATTTTTTTCGTGTACCCAGGGTAGCTTGATTACCTACTATCGGAGAGGGCGGTAATTATGGAGCGTACGGCGTCACAGCCTGGATGCACCTGGGGTCTGGTTTATGTTTGCTACTCACGCTTGTTACTCCGTATATTTAGTCGCAGATAAATAAAAAGTCGATCAATGGTCTCGATGAATCGAATAGACTGCGCGGATACCTTACAGTTCTCCTTGCTCTATTCCGTATTCCCATCCCAAAGTTGATGGCTGCGTTTGTCTCCGATAGTCAACTTTCCCCGTCAATATAGGTAGGTAACCTCTACTAGATAGTAGGCATGGATAGAACTTTTTTTTTAAGAAAAAGTATCCTTGACGCGGCGTGTTATGTTTATTTGGGTGCCAAAAGTACCAGTCACAGGCGAACCGTGTCTGTCTAGTATTAATATATGGGCTACCAAATCATGGCTGCAGATTTGCCAGGATAAAATGTCTGAGCAACCTGGTCAATCAATCGTTTGGCCTTCCCCAATGATGGATTCTTCTGTGATGGAGTTAAGTTCATTGCAAACAGCTGCTTTCTTGGCTGCGAGAGACGCCGGAGTATTTCTGCATCGATTACCCCTGGCTGTAAGTCAGAGCAAAAAAGAAAGAAGCAGGAAAAAAGTACGTTGTAAGAACAGTCGGTATTATTCCAGACATGCAGGCTGATTATCAAAACATGATGCTCTGCTTCGCACGGACTGTAAGTAGGAATTAAGTGCATTCCAACAGAGTACAGTGGGAGGCAGAAATAATACAGACCCTGTATTATGATTATTGAGAGTCTGTACTCTGTAAGGTAGGGTCGGCGTCATCGAGTCTGGTTCCAAGTGGAAACACCGGCTTCTTTTGGTGTCTCTATCGACTGTCCTTTTTTTTTTTTTTTTTTTTTTTTGCTCGCTGTCATATTTCTCCAATATGGAGATGGATCACTTTTGCATATCTCAACTGCTGTTATTTGTTTTTTCTGTCACCGACATCCATGCCTGCTCGCGTTGCCCTGCCATCATGGCTTGCATGGATTACGAACCCAAGCCTCCCATGACGATGTGCTTCCGTCGATGGAGCCGGTGATGTCACGTGGGTCGCGTTTCTTTGGCACATCGTCAGGATGGTCATCCATCTCATGCTTGGATCGGTCTCAAATCATGTCGAAATCGTATTGCTAGTATCAATACTTTGATGCATATCAAATCCTTCTATTGGAATGATGGAGTAAATGCGACCTAACTACATATGTAATTCAAATGCCCTGCGTGAAATATCCAATTCATACTGCCTAGATCATCAAAACACGGGAATAATACAATCAATCATCTGATTCATCGAGGACGAGGGCTCGGAGGGTTTCATCCTCAGCCCAGTTCATGCCGCTGCCAACGACGACAGCGCTTGCAATGCTCTTCATGGTTTCCCATTTGGCTTTGCTCTTCTTCTGGTCAGCCTCCAGTTCCTTAAGCTGCGTCTCAAGATCCGCGTCGTCAAGCTTTTCTCGCCACAAGAAATTTTGGCTTGTTAGTTCCAACAGTTGGCGCACTAGCTCTTGATTCTGCTGGTGTGTCTGTAGATTCTCCACTTCCAGGTTCGACAATGTTTTCAAAGTCGAATTATGTGCAGCATTCAGGTTCTCATGAACCAGGGAAAGCACATCGCGGCGATTGACCAGACGGAGAAGAGCGCTAGAATTTCGTTAGCGCCTAGATGGGATTCTAGAACATGGATAGTACACATGAATATATGACTTACCGTTCAGCTGGAGACGAAGCTTTCAGGTGGACGGCTTTTAGGGTCGGATCTGTCATAAGAACTGTTCCTACTGCTTTCCTCCTGACTGTGTAGGTGGCTCTGGCCTCAAGAAGTTCGCGCTCCGCGGTGGCCAGTTGCTCCTCAGCATTTCCAGAGAGTGATTCCGGTTCTAGAATAAAAATTAGTGATGTTGGAAAAAACGAAACCTAAAACATGTGGTGTGCGCGTACCTTGCTGTAGTAATGCCTTTTCTAACTCTTGTTCCTGGGCATGATTGTAGAGCTGTAAAATCAAGGCCTCCTTCTCCGACAGAGACACGGCATCTCGAGGGTCATCGGCTGCAAGTTCTAGCAAGGAAACCTCACCCGGGCCCAGGTGAGGCAGGGACGGAATCGTTGCAGATGCCATGGAACACGACCCCGTGGCAGATCGAAAGACGCATCTTGTGATGCGATAAGAGCCATCATCGGAAACGGAGCTTTTCTGTGTCGGTCGGGCGGTGGGGGGGGGATTTTCCTTACTGGCGGTTCCGGGGGCGTGTCACTGTGTCACTCACTAAAAACAACCGCCCGATAAGGTGATCCTCCGGGGGAAGCTCGTCCTGCACTTGCGTCTATATCAAGCACTCTTTGTTCTTCTTCCCTCGCCCCCTCCCCTTCCACACCTCTTCTTTCCCTCTATAGCTCCTACTGAGCGGCTCTGCTCGGATGGTGAGGAGGGGATGTCTCTGCACATTTATATCGCCCATACGGGTGAGCATTTACTTGCTGACCCTGTGTCGTTTGCTTCGTACGTTCCCTTCATTCCTTCTTATCCACTCCACTCTGACCCAGACCGTTCTGTGGCCGTATCTCCCTCTCAAACTATTATGGGAATGTGGAACTGACGCTATGAATTTTCTATCTTCAGACCTGATGCGTTACGATCATGGATTACCCGGAGTACCTCAATACCTGCCCAACGACAGATACTGATGACGGCTCGTGGGAAGAACGTCAAGATCCAAACCCTCGCCACAGAAGTACTTCAGCCCTGTACACTTCTTGTCATATTAAGCCTAGCAAATCGATACTGACCCTCTACGTATAGAATGAGATATTTGTGTACGATCGGCGATACGTTAGTGAACCGAGCAATGAGGAGCTCCCGCCACAGCTCCCCCCTCCACAACAATTCACTCCCGATAACCCTCCAGATACCCTCGCAAACCAGAATGACCTACAATCATGGCGGAATCTATACATGACAAGGAGGACGTGGGCGTTGAACCTGTCTGAACGTTGCGAGTCCATAGATAAGAATATCCGAGAGCACAATGAACGGACCGATATCATTAACCGAGCTGCTGGTGTCGCTCTCGAGAATCTCAAATCGCACGTAGGAACTCTCGAAAATCGGTTCCAGGAGGCGCAGTCCTGGGCAAACGATTTATTGAAGGAACAGCAGACGGCCCTCGACGGGTGGCAACGGGCTCTGTCGACCCTGGAGAACATACCAGCCCGCAAAGATTTCTCTTTCTTAGGGCGCCCATCAACGCCCAAGAAGGGCGCAGACAAATCTTCGGGGACACTACGGGATTTCGTGGATGTGGATGAGGTGCAGAGAGCCGGGTCTGAAGCGTCGGCCGTTTCTCCCCGCTTCGCCCGCCAGGTTGAGGATGTTGAAAAAGCGGTAACTGAGATTGTGTCAGACACTCAACATTTGGTTGATGATGCCCTGCCGTCAGGCGTGGAAGGAACAGATGGATTGTTTCAGGAAGTTGAGACCATTGTTAAGAAAATCAGTTCTGACTACGAGCACGTTCTTGCTCTACCCAATAACCAAAAGACCCTGGTGAATATGTCCAGACTTGCACTCAATCATACAAAGGACCTCCTGCCATCATTATTAGAGTTCAGTACCGATCTTCAGGCCGGGCTTGAGGAGGCCGTTCAACGATATAACGCTGCGATGCAAACCACTCTGGACCATATGCGAATCATATCATCTGTCGAATCGCGCCTTGCAGACTTGCAGTCCCGAATATTCAACCTGGATGTTGGCAGTGATGCCTTTGATATCATGTTTACTGTTTTTCACATGCCAATGATCTATGGGTCCGTCCTAATCGAATCGGTGAGACGGCGAGAATGGAACGATAAAATGAAAACCGATTCTTTGACTCTAGCGGAAGAAATGGCTGTCTTTAGAGATGAGGAACAGCGGAGGCGAAAAAAATGGATGAAGAATATGGGCGACTTCATTTCCCTCCCGGAGACCTCAACTCCGGGGATTGAGGTCAATCTCCAGGGCCAGGAACTTGAATGGCCTGAAGTCAACAGGAAGGAAATCGAATCGTACATTCAAGAGATCAGAATCAAGGTTGGCATACCTGCCTTGGTCCAAGAGTTAACCCAAGCTTATAAGGACTTGGATGCGCCTACACGCCAACAAAAGCGCAGGGCGAAGGCTTTCAAACAAGGAAGTATTTTCGACATGAGTCGAAGCTCACTTTTACTTCGCGGGGATGACATGGTTAAAAGCCTGAGAGACGAAAAATCTAAGTTGGAGGAGCGGCTGAAAGGTTCTGAGAGTCGTATCCGGAAGCTGGAGGATCTTCTCCATCGCCAAAGCCAACTGGGCCGGCCGGTCAGCGGAAATTTTGGGCCTGATTTCCCTAGCTCGCCAGCATCGCCTCATCCCGACACGCTTTCAAGACGATCTTCGATATCTTCGCGGCACATGCCATCGAACCAGTCACCGGAGGACAAAGCGCTTGTTCAACGTATCGCTTATCTTGAGACAGAGTTAGCAACGGAAAAAGACACAGTCCAGAGGCTCCAGAAAGAACATCACGCCGAGCGTGAGACCAGCACTTACAAGTTCCAAGAGGAGCAATCTACGAAGAAAGATCTCTTTAAAAATCTTGAGGCCCGACAGCGCGAATTTGAGGACGAACGCAAGTATTTGGAGGACGAAGCGAAAAACTATAGGATTCGAGTAGAAGTGCTCGAGGAAGAAGTGGATAGAATGATGGAGAGCCGGGAACATGAAAAGCAGGAATCCGATGAACGGATACAGCAGCTTGAGTTAGATCTTCAAGATACCCATTCCGTCTTGGAGGCAGCGACGCAAAAGGCAAACAGCTTAGGTAGGCAGATACAAGCCTACAAGGAGAGAGAAAATACCCTCCAGGCCAGGATTGGCGAGCTTGAAAAGCACTCGGCGGAGACCGAAATGAGAGATCAGGAACACCAAACTGCCTTGGAAGCCATCTTTATGAATCTATCACCTGGTGGTTCTGCGCCCGCCGAGGTGACAAGCATAACCAAGGCCATCGAAGTCCTGTCAGAAGGCTTGTCAATTCATGCGAAGAACGCAGAAGAGAGTGCCAATAAAGCAATAGCCGAAAGCAAGGAACTCGAGGAGCGTCTAAATCAGATGGAGACTGAAGGTGATGAGATAAAGAAGAGCTTGAATGCCCGCGAATCGGATCTGTCTAGAGTGACAGAGGAGCTTTCACAAGAGAGATCGAAGTTATCTACTGTGACTTCCGAGCTGAGTGATGAGCGCCATAAACTCAAGAGTTTGCAGTCCCAAATTACCGCAGGTGAAACAGGCTCTGATGCCCTTCGAGAACGAGTAGCAGAAGAAGAGCAGAAACTAGCTGCCCTGTCTAAAAAACTGGCCGATGCCGAGGTACAGGCTCGCCAGTCCCAAGATGACGCCTTCTTGTGGAAGAAGAAACTCGAAGCATTATCAGAGTCAGAGCAGCAAACTGCAGCCCGAAACGAGACCCGCAGTGAGAGGTCTCAGGAACTTTCAAAGCAGCTTTTCGGACAAGTTGAGAAATTGGGTCGTATGCTTGAACAGCTAGGCTTCACTGTTATTCGGCAAGATGGCAATATCGTTGTCCAAAGAGCTTCAAAGGTCAACGCTTCTTCCAATATTGGTGACAGTCTTGCTCGGTCTGTTGTAGTCTCAGTAAAGCCGGATCCAAATATTCTGAATTGGTTACAGGCTGACAGTGCCGATGAAGAGACTGATAAATTTATGGTCTTCATGGAATCTTTATCTGAATTCGATGTGGACATTTTCGGAGATGCGGTTGTCAAACGTGTGAAAGATATTGAACTCCTGGCACGCAAGTGGCAGAAAGAAGCCAGAGGATACCGGGATAAGTACCATAAGACCCAAGGTGAAGCTCACGATAAGATTGCCTACCGATCTTTCAAGGAAGGGGACCTTGCATTGTTCTTACCGACCCGAAACCAAGCCATTCGATCCTGGGCTGCGTTCAACGTCGGCGCACCTCACTATTTCCTGCGTGAACAAGATGTTCATAAACTCCAGACTCGGGACTGGCTTCTTGCTCGAATTACGAAGATCGAAGAGCGGGTCGTGGATCTATCGAAGTCGTTGAACGGCCCAAATCCTGATCGTCGGTCGATTGGAGAGGTCAGCGATGGCACGTCCTTTGATGACGAGAATCCTTTTGAACTATCGGATGGCCTTCGATGGTACCTCCTGGATGCCACGGAAGAGAAGCCTGGTGCTCCAGCTACTCCGGGCTTGGGGAAAAGCACCGTTGCATCAGCCCATGTCGACGCGAAGGGCAGCATTCGACTAAAACGTACGTCCAACGGAGGAAACGTTGCCAAGACATTGACAAAAAGCCTCGATAGCCGACGAAATAGCTCTACTTCAAAACGGGGACCGCCGACGCCGTCCCAACTTGCCAACGAGTCTACTGCGGATCTAGTACGGCCAGCTGAGGCAGACAATGGCTCTCAGCCACGAGAGGCGGCCCCTATCTTCGACGAGGTTCGCCGCGACCTACGCCCGAGCCCATGATGATCCTACGGGTGCCCGTGGGTTTTTCATTATGTTTACGTCTCTCTCCTGAATGGAGCTGACAGGTCGTAATAGGGATTACGTGCGGCTGTTTCAGGAGAGCAGTTGCGAAAGCCAGACGGCTCTCAGTCTATCTTATCTCGCCGGGTCGAGGACATGAGTGCGTCGTCTTCGCGTTCAGTATCTGGTCGACGACCCGTCAAATCACGTCCCTGGGAGAGACTCTGGTCTCTTGATTACCGACTTGAGGGTGGCAACCGCTGAGTTGAAACCCTGACATATCCTTATATCCGATATGTGTTGAAAACAAACGATGGAATGCTTCTGATTTTGTTATTGTTATGTCCTGGAAATTGATCACGGGAAGCTTCAATGATACCCATATATATGTCAAACGCAATATTTTCGTTTATCTGGTTTATCTTATTCGACTCTTAGATAGACTTTTCTTTTTCTTGCTTTCGGTGAAGTGATTTATGTGGAGAAATCAACAAAAAACATGTGAAATGCTTCATTGGTATTACTAAGATATACTCCGTAGTTATGTACTGCGTATTTTCTGTAGCTCTCTAATGGCCGACTTCTAACTTCCTGTATAACCTCCATATAAAAGACGTGCTCCGTATCCAGATATAAACCGAGACTAAATAGAAAAACAAAAAAGAAAGGGAAAGAAAAAGCGAAAAGAAATACCAACACAGGCAAAACATGCATATGCATACACTTGAACAACAAATCAATCAAGATCGGAAAAACCTTCCAACCCACCAACGTCTTGCCAGAAGCGAGCAAAGTCGACTTCTTCATTCTCGAAGAGCGCCTTGGCTTGAACCATGGCGGAACGCTGCCTTTCAGGCGTAAACCCGCCTGGCTGCGTACTCTCATATTGGATCAGCTCGACCCAACGGAAGAAAAGATCCTCCTTGCCCATGGCCGTGAGCTTTTCCTTGAATGTCAGGATCTGGTCACGCTGAGCTGACCGTGTTTTCCCTTGGGCGGTTTCTTCATCACCGACATGCCAGATCAGCCAGCCATGAGTGTCGGTGTTGACCACGACCGCTGTTCGGAATTCATCGAGCTGGACCCCGTTGCCTTTTCTAGTCTGGTCCACCAGCTCGTGTGCCCGGATCATGGCATCGTAATCCAGATCCCAATCTGCGTCCACGAGCAGGTATCCGGTCTTCTTGATACGTTCCGGTGTGACGGCGGCCACAATCTTATCCCTTGTTGTCTCGTCCTTTTGAATCCAGACATTGCGTTCCAGCTTTTCACTCCAGCTGCGCTGACTGCGACGGACAATAATCTCGCGATCTCGGAATCCAACGGTTCGGCGCCACTTAACAGGACCCTGATAAAACCGGAGCGGCCAGGGCAAGAAGACGGTCACCAGGATGTAATCGATGAGCAAGGTGCCAGTCCGCTGCAAAATGGTCTTTACCGTTTCCTGCCATGTCATTACTGAGGTATCCACCGTCATGGAGCTAGTGAGCCCAATGAATGTTGCTAGCATGGCCGGATAGTGATAACGAACCATGTAAGCTCGTAGGGCTATGATGGCTATGATCGCGACGTTCATCAGGGTCGGGACGAAGAAGGTTTGTTTCTTGAGGTCTTGTGGGGAGACATCGACGTGGATCAGGTACACTTCTTGCGGGGAGAGCGGTTCGAGGAACGATTCGAGAGAAGAAGGAGCCTTTGTGAATGGAGGCAGAGGGCCTGCTTGGGAATTGGGAGTCGAGGTTCCAGAGGAAGAAGCAGAGGCCGGGGCCTTGCCTTTCCCTGAGCGTCTCGCAGACTTGGCCATACTGGCTCCGTCGATGTGTCTTTTTTTATAAAAAAAATTTGCCGTACCAAAAAAGTGCTTGTTCAACAAGTCCTCCCTCGCTGTCGGTCGCAATGGTATTTTTATTATTGGAAATTCGTTGAGACAAAGGCCCGTGTGTGGAGTCGATGATCAATACGACTGACCTAGTCACATGTCAGTCAGTAACAGCACCTTCAAATCGTTTGCTGGAATCATAGTGGGAAAGGGACGGGATGAGAGATCTAACCGTGTGTTTCAGATCCACAGATATCACCTGAGACGTGGAAAGACCATGGCGATCAGAGTCGAGGGGCCGGTCGATGCGATGTTGCAGTCTGCTCCGTTCGATGATGACGCCGTTTTGGCTGCCATTCTTTCCTCCGCACCGCTAACCCGTTCGGGACGGTGGATTCCAGCTGCTTCAACTTTCGCGACGGCTTGTTATGATCGCTATTCACTGCAGTTCTCGTCCCCCAACACCGGTCGCGTCTGAGTGAATGGGCGATTTTTGTACGATTTTTAAGCGACCAGCCTCTCACTTGTCGCCATGCCCACCCCTGACCGCAGGAGTGACCGACACTCGTCGCGTCGCAGCCCCGAGCAGCAGCAACAGTCCCCCTTTCGCCGAGCTTACCGCGACCCTCATCATCCTGATTATAATCTCGATCCCTCTCGATTAAGTCCTGGAGATAAAGATCGTGCTCGACATCGGAGAACTTTCAGCCAAACACAGACCTTGAGAGGGGCGTTTGAAGCTGCATCACGCGTCCCAAGGATGACGGAGGATTTCCCACAGACTACTTCGTACGCGCGGGGCACCCCAAGCCCTCGAAGACGAAGACAGAGTGCTTTTTCCTTTTCTCCAGAGTCGAACCCCCCCAATGAACTCGAGGACATCTACCAGAGGATCAATGACGCAGACAGTTTGGTGGATTTAGAGGACCCGGACGAGGACTTGTATTTTTCAGGGGAGCAGCCACGAAACACTCGAAACAGACGTTTATCGTCAGGATCTGGGTTCAGGGGGAATGCGAATGGATATCAGGAGGACATATTTACTACTTCTGATGGATTGGGCGAGATTGCGGATGAACATGTCAAGGACGAACAGCGGCTGAGACGGGCGACAACCAACCAGTCACCTGTGCTCAGCAGGTCGGGAACACCGTTGGCCTTGACAGCAGAGAACCTGCAGCGACGTGAGGAAGAGGTCCAGGAGGATGTGCCTGAAGACGACGGTGATGACCTTAAGCCTTCGTTAAACCTTCCCTCTACATGGGGTAGCCGCGCAACACAACGTCGAGGTTGGATGAGAGACATCGGTCGACGCAATCAAAGTGTGCCCCGAGAAGAGAAGAAGGAAGAAAGGAAAGAACCTGCAAGTTCCTCGACCCCGAAATCAAGTCCTGGAATGGACTTGCGTGCCAAACTTGCCAAAGCCAGTGAGCGTTCTCCGGCGCGCCCCAATCTGACAAGCAGAAGTGTTCTCGGCGAACGGTCTACGAGCAATTACAACAGGATTTCACCGGCCAAAGATCGAACCAGTCTATCTCCGGAGCAGAAGAATCACCAGTCAACCGAGGGAGATGTTATCCCTAACACGCCGATTATCGTGTACAAAAATTCCACTTTTAACAAACGCAGCCCAACAAAACGGGACTCGCATGCACTACTTCGCAAACTGTCAAGGACTGAGAGCCCGGGCCAAATTCATATGCAAACACCAGAAGCCCAGAAGCTCCCAGATAGACAGAATATTTACGACAAAACGCCTGTTGTGACCGGCGCCTGGATAGATACCCCCATGACTGAACGAGTCACTGAGCCCCCAATGAAAATACCACCACCTGTCGAACCTCCCACTCCCATAAAAGAGGAACCCGAGCAGCCTTCCCAACAGGCAGAGCCTCAATGGACAGAACCTCAGAGGGCAGAGCCTGAGCGAACGCAATCCCAGGTCTATGTACAACCAAAGCAAGAGATGCAGCCTAAAAAGAATATACCGAGGAAAAGGCCACCGCTCATTAAGCCTAATTTGCCAAAGAGCGGTTTGGAGAATATTATGCAAGATGCCAAGACTGACAAGGATTCTTATGAATTTGGTGACGATACGATCGAGTCCCTCCAGTTGATTTTGGATGAACAGCCAACTGAAACGAAGGGCGAAGATGGGGATGATGCTGCATACGAAAAAGCTATACTGGAAAAGCTAAAACTTGCAAACTCGACAGGAAAATCCGCCGTCGATGTTAATCAGCTGGACGAGAAATTTTTCGATCGATTTAACGACAAAGTGAAGTTATTGGTTCAGAACATCAGTGAAGCCCAAAAGGGACTCAGTGGCCTGGAGGAACAAGTTGCGCGAGACACTGCCATATTTTCTGCACGTCTAGCATCTGGGAAAGATCCCAAACAGCCGCAGCATCTTCACGCGGGGGAGAACTGTGAGACATGTGGAGTGCAGAGCGATGGCCGTTTATATGCCTCTGTTCGACTTCCTCGCTTATGGACCCGAGATTCGGTTTCGCGGCGCATTCGTCTCACTCTCCTGGGATGGTTTATCACCATATCACTCGTCTGGTTCTTTTCCGAGTCGACCATGTGTGATTACTACTGCCATCCTTTAGTTTCCGATGTTTGTGAAGGCAACTGCTTACGGCCAGATGCACCACAGTTTCCCTTCGTGATCCCAACCATGATGTGGCGCTGGTCGCATCTCTCGACGATCCTGGCTCCTGTCATTACCATGGCGGTTGCATTCTTCCGACTCATTGCACAGCTCATGGGATTCTGGGATGGCTATGTAGATGACATTCCACGTGCTGTCAACCTCTCTGGCGAGATCCGTATCCATGGAACACGAATCACCGACTTTCCAGCGGCTGCAACATCCACTCGCAGTACCTTTTCTTCTCCTAAGAGATGGCAGGGACAAAGCCAGGAGTCTGTACCAGAACTGAAATTGGATCACAATACACCCGTGGAGAACTTGGGCGATGATCCATCAATTGATGATGATGAATATCTTTAGCGACACATATTCCCATTGCGGCTTTCATGTTTATAGCTTGAATTTATATCATTCACGTTAATTTATTTAATGGAAATATTGCGAACGCATTGCAATATGTGGAATATCAAGTCTTCAAAGATTTTATATACTATGGAATACCTCAGTAAAAGAAAACGCATCATACTCTCTATTTATACCATCCAAAACCGTATTTGCAAGAAGATGAACTGGTATGTCACAATATCCAAATATAAACAGGGGAATCGTAAAAATGACATCAACGCCGTCTATAAAAAAACCAAAATATGTACCACGAAAAGTCCAAAAATATTTAAAGCTTGGCCTTTTGTGTCAGCTGCTTCAAGAATGCTTTTTCTCCCTCTTCTCTCGCTAGGGCACTCTTGTTTATTCTTTCAAAGACCTCGTCATCGCTCAAGTCAGAATTAAGCTCATCCAAAGGAATCTTCCGCGTGGACCGCAACTTGAACCCGATATAAGTCATGTTACCGGATGGCTTGACACGGCCGACCACCGCATCACGACAAAAGTCCGACAGACCCTTAAAATAGCGCTTTCCCGACGGAGTGTTGACCATCATCATGCCGAAGCAGTGTGGCATACCTTCGAACTGCTCGATGACGACAGGGACACCAGCCTGGTGCAGTTTGCGGGCCATGATGAGTCCATCATCCGCCAGACCTTCTTCACCGACATTAATGAAGACCGGGGGTGCGTCTTTCCAGAGATCCTTGCGAGCGGCTACCGGGGAGACAAGCGGGTGTAGGACAGTGTTGGCGTGAGCGTATGGGTCGACACGTGGGGGGTCGCAGGGCCAGTGATCGTCTTCAGGGAATGGAAATGGGTTTTCCAAGGATCGGGGAGGAGGGAGATAGTCAAATGGAGCATTGTTGTGCACGGATGGCAGGGAGCGTGTGATATCGCACCAGGGAGACGTGGTCGATACGCCTGCGGGGAGCTCAATGGGGATATCCTTGCCATGAAAGCGGATGGTTGGGGATATGCGACGCAATGTCAATAGGGTCTGCAGCAATACCAGACACAGATTCCCACCGGCAGAGTCGCCTGAGAAGACAATCTTGTTCGCGGGCACGGGCTCATGCAGTGACCCGGGTGGTGGAGCAATGAGCGAAAGATATGCGACCAAGGCGTCGACGAGCGCAGAGGGGAAAGGATTCTGAGGCGCAAGACGATATCTGACGGAGAGAACGGAGGCTCCAGTCAATTTGGCAAGACGAGAAACTGGAATGCGATGGGTACAAGGATCCATCAAACTGGATGCGCAGTCACAGATGATTAGAACGAACGTCACACATTCAAGATATCAGCAGATCGACTCACTAGTATGCACCGCCGTGGAAGTACAGAATGACGCTATCCGACGATGCATCTTTCCTCAATTCGCGATACTTGTCTTCCTCCGAGATCTTAGGCTGCGGTGCGTTCTTCCCAACGCCTTTGCGATAGCCGGTCCATTCGGCTTCAACGGGAACAACACCGGGGTTTTTGTATGTTATTTCACCCAGTTTCAAATCTTCGATTGCCTTGATAACAGCTTGCTCGACATCCTTCTCTGGCTGTGGCAAGGTGACCTTGGACACCCACATGGGCCCTTTGATGCCCGGATCGCGCATGCTGCGTTTCTGCTGCTGGCCGACGGGCAGAAGAGAGACCATAAAAGACCGGATGACAACCACGATCAGTTCGGTGCGCAAATCTTGTTTCCCCGAGCCGGGGGATAGACGAAGGCCATGGAGAAAGACGGTCTTGAGAACGAGGGGAATTCTGGGTAGCGCGACCTTCAGGAGAGCGATGTAACTGCTGAGGGCGCTCATGGTGGCGAGGGGAAAGAAAGAAGAAACTGCAGTCAAGGAGAGGAGAGAGACGGGTTCTCTTCTCTCGTTGGTTTCTTCAGATGCCAAAATATATACAAGTTAAAAAAAAAAAAAAAAAAAAAAAAGGAAAGGAAAGGATGCAAAAGGAAATAAATAAATATACAAAGAAAAGAGATTGGGGTTGTAAAAAAGATCTGGGGAAAAGTTGGCAAATCCTGGAAATCGGTGCAGAAGTGCCTCGGTCCATCGCGGCCGCAGCGACGGTCCCATATGCGACAGTCCAGCGAGGTGTTTTAGGTATATATAGAGCATTGAGAAACAGGCCGGAAAATGAGAGTTTGAGATTTCATATTTGGAATTATCCAGACCTGACAATACGGGTTGAATGCAGGATGGCTCTACGTGAGTATAACATCTTCATGTGAAACAGTCAACCCCACCAAGTCAGAAGAATCAGAATAAGAATCAAAATCAAGATTGGAATCATATGTACAACCATTATATGGCTTAAAATCGTATGGGCAGTCTGTACAACCCTATGGACAGTGCCTGCACTGCAGTAATATCTCACGATAAACGATAAAGAGAACAAGCGTAGTATCATTTCGTTGCACCAAGTTTGGTGGGTTCTTCTGCACCCATTGATCGTTCACCTTTAGCTTCGATTTCCTCAGTCTTCTCTGACGGCACAGAAGATTTGCGAGGATTGAGAACCTGCTGATATACCGGCTGCTCTTCCTCCTTCAGTCCAAACCCGGTGGGATCTCGCCGGATGAGAAAGTGCTGCACTTTAGCATCCGATGACCCCGTCTGCTTCACGGTACTCTCACGTCGTCCGACCAAAAACCGCGTTGATTCTTCATTGATCTCCCGGAGTCTATCTTCGTATCCTGTGCTGTACTGACTGATCCATGATGCTTGGACAGCGCCCCCAAATAGCGTAAGAAGTATAACCAAACTCGTAAAGGTGCGGTGGTCGACAACCTGGCGCTGCTTCTCTCCATGTCGGTTATACCACCGCTCCCAGTCTTCCCAAGTGCCATTGGTGAATATAGGGCCATAGTCGCTCGAGCCGGTGCGTGCCCATGAGGGAGTTGGACCATGACTGCGAGGAGAATGGTGGCTCCATCCGGCGCCGGACAAGTCGTAGGCTGCCCGCTTGGTCGGATCGGAGAGAATCTCATGCGCTGTCACAACTAGCCGATAACGTTGAAGTTTCACTTCTGGTGAGATATCTCGGCAGAGTGGATGCCCGTTACATGGTCGATCGGGGTGGTAGATCTTCACCAAGTCGTAGAAACGGCTCTTCGAGTACGGTGCGCCTCGTTCTTGTTTGAAAACATCGTACGGCGTAAAGGACGAGCCTGTAGGCCATGAGAGATCTTTACCCGAGAAGTCGTGGGCGGTTGCATAGGATCTCCGAGAGAAAGAAGCATGAGGCGGTAGAGATGATGAGAATGCGGAGGGATTCAGCAGTGGATGCCCACCACAGCAGAGGATATTGGATTTCTTGAACATGGCCGCATGGTTTCAAGGAAGGAAGCACACCAGATGCCTCCCCCGGAATAACTGAGGCCTGCGAAAAACAGCAATCTTGGTTGATCGAGTGCTGTCGTCCGTCTTTCCCCTCGTTCTGCTTCTTCCGATCCGCCCGCGATAACAGTCACGTGCGCCGATCGCATCTGTTATCAAATTCCGCCAAAACATCACCATCTTCTCACTTCACTGCTTGCAGAATCAGGCCAATTCAATCCCACAGCAAAGCTATTCACCATGGCTGGCTCACTAGACGACTACCGCGATGATCGCCGACGATGGCCATCGACATCTCGCTCGCCAGCACCCGACAGTCGACGACGACGAGCTCGCGACGAAGAATACAGCAGCAGCTCACGACGCCGGGACGACCATCGAAGCTCCCATAAAGAGAGCTCTAGGCGATATTCCTCCCGCAGCCCGTCTGGTGGACGGAGCCACAGAAGAGATGATGATGATCGTCGTCGTCGAGAGCGCAGAGAACGAGCTGATGGATCGGATGACGACCGGAGGAGACGCAGACATCATTCGCCTCGACGACACCGTGACCGAGACTACGATGACCGAAAAAAACCATCTAGAAGACGTCGAAGCACATCCCGGTCTCGATCCCCTGCTAGACAATCACGAAGCCCGTCCTCACGTGCTGTGCAACGGTCCAAAGGACCACTTCCCTCTCAGAACGACGCGTTTACATCAGAGGTGTCGAGGGGAGGGGAAGGATCGGCCCCTCCGCCTGAAAAGCAGAAACCCAATTTCGCAAACACCGGGCGCCTGGCCGCAGAGAGCAATACTGTAGAAGTCAATGGAGGATCGGTGGTGCTCAAGTACCATGAACCCCCTGAGGCACGGAAAGCGTCAGCCAAGGAACCCTGGCGTCTCTACGTGTTCAAAGGACAAGACCTCCTGGAGGTGATGGAGCTGAACGAACGCAGCTGCTGGCTTATTGGAAGGGAGAGATTAGTGGTTGATTTCCCCCTAGACCATCCGAGTTGCTCCAAGCAGCATGCGGCGATTCAATTCCGCTTTGTCGAGAAGCGGAATGAGTTCGGAGACCGGATCGGACGAGTCAAACCATACCTCATCGATCTAGAAAGTGCAAATGGATCGAGTGTGAACGGGGATAAGATTCCAGCCGGACGATACGTGGAAGTGAGGGACAAGGACGTGCTACAATTCGGGCTCAGCACTCGGGAATACGTTATGATGTTGCCCCCTCCAAGTTGAACTGGAAAAAAAGAAAGAAACGAACAATCTTTGATGATACCATTAATGTACACCGTATGCACGGTTGGCAACAAAGCCGCTATTAAGAAAATATGACAATGGACAACAACAGCAATCAACAGCAACAACCATCTCATGTTTTTTTTCATCTTCCAAACCAAAACATCAACCCAACAGCTAGTCAAAGGTCTTCTTAGCCTTATCCTTAGCTTCGTCAAAGGCCTGTTCAGTCTTCCCCTTCGCTTCTTCTGCCACTTCCTTACTCTTACCCGCGGCCTCGGCCGTCTCGCCCTTGACCTCCTCCCCTTTGGCCTTGGTTTCCTCCGAGGCGATGCCAACAGCGTTCTTGATTTTCTCGGTTGCTTTTTCTAAAGGGAATTAGCATGATGAAGGTTCATTTTTATACCAGGCCATGCAGCCCCAATTGCCACGGTAATACATACCACCCTTATTGATTCCCTTCACGGCTGCATCCGAGACCAATCTGTCCGCCTTCTTCAGTGTATGCTTGGTCGTATCAACAGGGCCCGTCGCCCGGGCGGCTGTGGAAGCAATACATCTTGATGCGGTGAAAGGTGACGCAGGGACTGTTGCTCTTGGAACGGCAGAGCTCACAGATACCAATCGAGTAGCCAAAGGAGTGATTCGTGACATGATGATTGTTTATTTTGTATAGATAGTAGACCGGAATCTAGTAATGTGTAGGTAGTGAAAAGCAGCTCAATGAGTATTGTGATTTTATAAATTAAATTTCGTCTTTCTATCAAGACCATTTAAACAAAATCGCCTCTCATAATTCCTCTCTCGCCTCCTTTGTCGTTATCGTCATTGGCGACGTCATAAGGGACTTGATGCTATTACGTCGATACACGGTCAGTCGGGTTTCTTAATACGGTTTAGTGGCTCTGTACTTTTTGCCATGCCATGCAATCAAGGTCGGCTGAGATGATAACTTGAAATGGTAGAGTTATTTTGCATATAAAGTCATTGATCTGTTGGTTACCATGGTTGGTACAAAGCTGTCCTTGTTTTGGCCTTGTCAATCTGGCTCATGATGTAGGCGTTGGGTATTATTTACTGCAGCAGTTTGCCTTTGCTCCAAAATATTGGGATATCCTTGTTCTTGGGATATCAAAAAAAGAAAGAAAGAAACCATCAAACATTATTTCGTAGTCGAATAAGTACCAATAAAAACTCCATGTCTGCATGCTCTCATATCCTTGGACAATGAACACCCTCGAATGCAAACCATCAACGCCAATTTCTACTGTATGCATGCATGACCTCTAGAGGAAAACCATTTGCCTCAAGCAGATGACAAAAACAAAAAAAAAAAAAAAGGAAAAAGCATAAAACACCTCATCCTAAGTGCAACCCTAACCCGTCAAACACAGGTGGGGAGGGGGAACTGCCGCTCCGCGCACGCACGGCGTATGTCTCAGGCGATGGAACTGCCACTTCGTGCTGAATTAATGGTCCCGAAAGGTTCGGATGATATAGCTGATATGCCGGGACCTGTCGCGGTGCGTGAAACCGGCCAAGCCCAAATAGTCTCTGTTGAGCATCACGCACATCCACTTGATGTCCGCCAAAGTGCAATGTCGGCGCGGGTTCGGGTTCCAAGCCGTAGTCCAGGCCCTTTAGATGGCTATCCAACGGGACGCTGGGTCTCAACATGGTTTGCGCGGCATAGCTAGTATCGGATTGAATAGCGCTTCCCATAGCCTGCTGCGGTTGCATATCTCCTATCCAGCCCCCAGTTCCTGAAATAGTATGTTGCTGTGGAATGATTTGTGGAAGAGCGGTTGGCAGTGCGGCCTGCGCAATGCCGGTGTTGGGAGGGGGCATGGGTGAAAATCTTGGTGGTGGATATCGGACTGGCTCTGTCGACCAGGACTGGTGAGACTGCCCTGATGGATTTCGTGTCATTGGCTCGGGGGCTGGTTCAGATGCGTAACCTCCGGGCACATCAGGTGTCATTGATGGGGGCGGGGATACTCCTGGCATGATTGCAGATGGATGAGTGACCGAGCCAAGGTTGTGTGCCGCTTGAGTAGCAGCGGCAGCAGCAGCATTTTTTTGACTGGCAGCGCTTAATCTTCGTGAAACCGTGATTTCAATGTTGTTGTCATATGGGAGCTGTGGAAGCTGTGGAACATATGTGAGAATAGACGGTGTGCTTGCAGACATGTCTCTCACAGGTTCCGAATGTCTCATAGCAGAAGGGTGATGTAAATGATGATGTGAGTGTACTTGACTGCCTTGACTTGTCCGCAGATCCAAAGCGTTTAATCTATGCGCAAGAATGTTCTGACTGGGCTCGCTATAAGTCGACTGGCTCATCTGATCTGGTCTGAACTCGCTGGCAAGTGGCGACGCCTGGGCATTACTGGCTCGACTTCGCAGGGACTCGGTAGAAGACTTGCTCTGCAATTGCAGGAATGTTGGACGGTGTCGACCGCCAGGCGTCGATGATGATCGTGGTTTCGCCGCCGCCGCTATCTCATGCGCGCGCTTGGCTGCTACAGTAGCATAGGTAGGAACATTTTCTTTGTCGGACGGTGGCTGAGTGGTTTCTGTATTCACTGTGCTCACCGTATGTCCACTCCCTCCGCGAGATAGTGGTGGACTAGCTGCATGCATAGCAGCGAGTGATTCGGTCGCCGAAACCTGGGAACTCCTTCGGCCTTTGCCCAAAGACCCGCTTGACGCACTTCTTCCTTCCACTGGAGATAAATGGAGAATAGGGGCCGCGGGCTCAGGACCATGGATGTTGCGGGGGAATTTGGATTTCCTTTTCGACTGCCTTCCTTTGGTTGATCGAGGCTTTGGTGGGACGAGCTTCCAATCCCGCTCATCCCCCAAACGAGGTAGATCTGGTTCTTGGGCTGGAATGGGCTTTTCTGTTACCTGGCTCATTTGTGAAAGCGCCGGAGAGGTCCGAACAAAAGCCCCAGGCTCTTCGTCGGCCTCATAGCCAATCAGACTAGATTCTCGATATATATGGGGAGGGAATGGCCGCAGGTTAAAGTGTTGCTGTGACACAGGAATTTCCTGTTGTGGTGATTCAACTTTGGGAGAATCCTCATCGTTGAAATCCCAGGTCAACTGCCGCGAGGGTGCCTCGTCTGCCGATGACCCGGGAACCGATGAAGACGAGCTACTTGCTCGGTCAAAGACAGATCTGTGCTTTTGGAGGGATTCCTGAGAGGAGCTGGGGGAGATGTTCTCGATTTCCTTGCCAATACTTTTTATCACTTGTCTCAGATCATCGCGAGCTTCGCGCACCAAGCTCGATGCTGTTGATTTCTTGGGAAAGTTCTGAATCAATCTGCATGCGTGAGTCTCATACTCTCGATAATCTCTAACCAATCCACGATCATCGGAACACTGCATCTTATGCTTTGCATTCTCATAGGACTTGCAAAACACTCGGGTTGCAACAAGCAGCCATGAATCGTAAAATCCAGTTTCACCAGAGGGTCTTTTACTGGCCTTTCTCTCCTCGTCCATGATCTTGAGCTCATCCCGACAAAAGCCTTGGACAACGCCATGAATTTTGATTACATCAATACTACCAGAATTTTGGTAGGCGGCGAAGAATGCATCCTGGCTGCTCTCGGTCTGTGATTCGGATAAATCCGGGATAATGGCTTTCACATCCACCGTGTCGTCTCCATCGGACTTTTGCGAGAAACTTGTCTGTGGCAGGGAGTAGGTGTCGGTCGTTCTTTCGATAAGACCATATCGGATGAGAATCCCCAGGGTTGTATCTATTTCACCACGCTCCCCGGGTCGGCTGCTGGCCAGGATATCCATATTCCATGTCTCTAAGGCCGCTTTACCTAGAAGCAACATACCAACGGGTACATGGTGGCCGAAGAAGGACAAAAGGTTGATTAGGTTCAATGCTTGATGGTGTTCCAACCGAAAGAGATCGTGCATGATCCCCAAAAATGGCTCCGCAAGTTTCTCATCTGTCAAGTGGGAGTTGATATGGTATTTTTCAATGGGCTTGGAAGTCGCACTAAGACGATGGCTGATGGCATGAATTGCCAAAGGTAAGCCCTCATAATGATTGACCAAGTCAGTAGCCTTACGGGCCTGTTCCCTGGTAGGTGTCTTGATGGCCAAATCCTTGAATAGAAGCTTGCATGCATCTTCAACCGTAAGAGAGGGGACCACAAGACAGTATGGCTCATACAGCCGTTGTTTCTTTCTGAGGGTTTTGTCAACGGATGTGTAAATGATGCTACATTTCTTGTTGAATGGAAGAAACTGCTTGAAATGGTTGAGGTCACCATCATGGTTAAAGGTGATCCCGTCAAAGACGAGAAGCCATTCTTCCCGTGCCTGAAACCAGTTTCGAACTACCTCCACATACTTCTGAGGTGCCTTGGAGTCGGGATGCTGAAATTCTCCACCGTCAGTCAAGGTGGCCGCTTGCGCAATGTCCCAGAAGCATTTAGATATCGATTCGCGAGACTTGGAATCGACCCAGAAAATACCACCGGGATAGTTTTCACGATAGGCCCAGACATACTGCCGGGCAAGATGGGACTTTCCTGACCCTGGGACACCGCAGATGAGAACCGCAACGAGGCGCTCAGCGCGCTTTTTCGCTTTGAATAGCCGAGCATGTAATATATCGAGCTCTTTTTGCATCCCAACAAAAGTTGCATTGGGATGGAATCCTGGTGGTGCAACCAGCAGGGGTTCAATCTGCGGAGGTGGTTCCTTTGGGGGAGGTTCAATTGCTAGGACACGCGGGTCTGGGAGACTTGCAGTCATTCGATCCGGTGGAGATAGAGTACCTGGAAGACAAGAAGTCAGCAACGACCTGACTGAAACACGCCATGAAGAAAAAAAATAATAATGCATTGCTATATTACAGGCTCTATCATTCTTTTCAATCCGCATATAAAATATCACACGAAACCACCGCCATTTGCAGAAGAAAGCCAATATAAAGGTACTTAAACATATCTGTGTGGAGCTGAAGAAGGCTCAAGGGGCTCTTCAATCTCATACTCCTTCAGGGTAATAACAGGATTCTCGGGCGAAGAGCGAAGAAGGTGTGTCCTACCAGTCATTGAGGGGCGATCTGATACGTTTATCATTGGTCCATCTACCCGTTGTTCTATGTCCGTCAATAATGTGACTTGCATTCATACTGTCATCAAGGATCACGCACCATGGAATATCTCGCTTGCCTTCGCTTGCCTCATCACCAAACGGGTCCTCTTCTCCTCAACCCATCGATCCGCAATCATATCAGGGGCATCCCGGGAATATCTCAGAAGAGCCTCCGCCACCGCCTCATATCCAGGAGAATTCTCATCATCAAACTTGCACATATGACTATGGTCCGCCTCGATACCCATACGTTCTGTACCCTCTGCATAGGGCGCCGCCGAGCTCTCGTCCACAATCAATTCACGGGTACCCTTGACATCCGTTGATCGGGTTTCGTGAAAGAAATAGATATGGAATCTTCCCATGACATCAGCGAAGAGACTGTTGATGTTCTGAAGGGTCTCGTTGTTTGAACGGAGAGCCTCGACAAGCTGCGGGGAGGACTCCATGAACTTCTTTGGCATGACAGCGCTACAGATGTTTTGCAGTAACAGACCCCATTTGGCAACATCAGACCCATTGTGAGGGGTACCCAGGAAAAGAATGCCGTACGTTGAGACGAAGATAGACCTGAGATGCTCGATCTTTTCGTTTGACACACTCCGACAGTAGATCAGGGCTCGTTTCACGACCAAGCCTCCCAGTGAATGACAGACGAAGATGATGGGGCGGTCAGAGCATCCTCGAAGCTATAAAAAGAGCTGAGTCAGAACCAGTGAATGATCAAAAATGAGGGGGCAGACTATTGCTTACATTTCGGTTAGCTGCAAGCCCAGAGGCAAGAGTCTCAGCATGGTTGTGGATACGATCTTTGGAAGCACCATCGGTGAAAGAATGCACATTGGCATTGTAACCATACGTCAAAACCCTGACTCTGACCTCGTTGGCATCGAGAACCTCTGGCAAGAGATCCGCGGGCCAGAAGGTGCCCGTGGACTTGCTCGTCCAGCTGTTGTACGGGCTCCCGTTCAATCCATGGACAAAGACGATATCAACGAGAGGCTTTTGGGCGGAGCAGTAGACTTGCGTCAGGCCGAACTGCTTGATTTTGGAGGCAAGATCGGACATGGACATATCTTGATACCTAGAAATTCGGTAGATTAGCAGTGCAGAGATGAGAGACGAGAGACGGGAGACGGGGAGGCCACTGAGGGGTTACTCACTTGGATCAAACGGTGTATCAAGTGTAAGAGCAAGTGCGACTAGGTCATGGCACAAGAGTAACTTTGAATGATTATTGTGTCTTTTTTTTTTTTTTTTGTTTGTTTTCTGTGTTGTTTTGAAATGTTTTTTTTTAGATCAAGACCGGTTCCTCAGATCAAAGAAAGAAACCGCGATGGGAGAGACAGGACAAGACAAAAAGAACGCTATAAGAAGATGGAGGGGGAGGGGGACAGGGAAAGGTATTTATGGGGGAAGATGATGGAGGGGACGATCGGGGGAGGGGATGAAAAGGCCAGATGACAGGCAGGATGATGGATGAAGGTGAAGAAAGTCGACGAAGTGATCGAATTAATTCCTGTTAGCCCGGACTGTGCCTGGCGCCTTGTGGCCGTGAGCAACTGACCAGTGGGCGCTGGTCAGACGATGGCTGCAAATAGAGGCAATCATGATCAGGGGTATTGGGCGAATCATGGGGGCTGCATGCGATACAAGGCTTGCAGATCGCGGGGAGCTGCAGGACATGATGGACAGGCTGACCATGGAGGGAGAGAGGGGTGAGGTTGTTGAGTCAACGAGAGTGGCTCGTTTGTGATGGATTACGGTGGTTTGCTATTATTGTTGAGTTTGTATACACGGTGATATCATCTAGTCAACTGAGGGTGTCCAGAAGAAGAACCATGGTGTGGCTGTGATCTTGCTTGCATAGGCGTTCGTATTCACAGGGTTACTAAATTAGTCTAGTATAGGTAGCCTAGTGGTGTTATCCATGTCCATACTCGATGATTTTATTCGATTCATTAATTTGCATCTCCAGATATGACACGTAATGCGGAGAATAATGCAGATGTTGGAGGTACCTGCATAAGATATCGGGATAGTTACACCGTCTGCCTATCCACAGCATCGACGCGTGGATCAACGGCCCGTCCTCCGTCAGATCAAACCGGAGTTCATTGCCCCAGGCTTTGTTTTATTCTTGGAACACTTCTTACTTTATCATTACTACAATGATATCACCAGAAAGACTGACAAATATTGTAGCCTATCTGCATTGCGACTGCAGATGACTCACGCCTAGAGTCATCATCCAATATTAACTGCTTGGTTTTGAGGTTGACAGCCTGAGTCATACTGTTTCTCTTACTTGATTGCCCTTATTCCCTTGTTCCATCACTCTCGTTTAGGTAATGGCGGACATCATCTTTTGCCCGAAACCGCGGACAGGGTCTCATCTGATGCCTTTTCACCGTCCCCGGAAAGCAGGCTTTCTCTTTTCAGAAAACGCCCTGAGAGCCTCAATCCGATCTTCCGTGTTGACCACTCCATCGTATGCCTCATTCTCTGCCGCCTCACTTGGGTTTTCCACAGCCCGCAGCACCTGCTTGATGGCAACCGGCCCACCTTCGCAAATATCCAACGCAAGGTGAATACTCTCCCGCAGAACCTTGTCCTTGGCCGCGCCCTCCTTCTGCGCCTCCTCCGGAAGCACCTCGACCAGCCGGTTGCATAATCCCATAAAGTACGATTCGGCGCCCGATACACGACGCCCCGTCACCATGAGATCCCGGGCCCGGCTCACCCCGATCAGCTGGGGCAAGCGATAGGTACCACCTGCGCCCGGAATAATCGCCAGTTTAGTCTCTGGGAGGGCGACGAGACACGATGAGCCAAAAACACGGAAATGTGTGCTCAGGGCGAGTTCCAGACCGCCTCCCAAAGCCATCGACGAGACCGCGGAAATTGTAGGAATCTGTAGAGCGGAGATATCGCGGAATGTGCCCCGGAGCTTAGCAAGGAATTGGTTGGTCCTGTAGAATAATTTCGGCACAAATTAGCCTTCGCGGATCACCCGGGTGCTTGAAAAGACGCCCATATCTGACGTAACAAGGGATATCCTAGTAAACGCACTCATCCTTGGTCATATCTAGCCGCTCTTTGAGGTCTGCGCCCGCACAAAAGGCCGCGTCCGCGTTACTGGCAATGATCAGTGCCCGTGTCGGGCCATTACCTTCTTCCGCCGCTATCGATTTGACATGTTTCGAGAGACTATCGAGGAGATTCTTCGACAGTGCGTTTCTAGCTTGCGGTCTGTTAAGCAGCAGGACACGGATGCTCCCGGATCCTGGTGCTGGGATTTGCTGGGTCTTAATCACAGCATCATCAGTGCTTGTGCTGTATCGTGAGATTGTGACACGAATAGACAATCCGGGTTGTTGTCGAAGGAATGGAGACGAGAGTCGAATGAGTCGTGGAGGCATTGTATATAATTATTCGGTGAATGTCTGGGAGTAGTTGGAGGTTTGAAGGTGATAACTGAGGAAGGGAAAAGAGTGAAGGTCCGATGGAAGAGCTGGGCGTGGGGAAAGCTACATAAGCTTGCCTGCGGGGAGGAACCCCATTTATTTCCGTGGCTAAGCGCCTCTACATAAGATACATCCAACCTCTCAATCTAAATATTGGAAGGGTATCATGTTGATTTGATGAAACTAGCTTTTACAAAATATTTATATATACATGGTAATATACAAGATTGTCCGTCCAATCAATCATTGCACTGGGTTCTCCCAGTGAACATAATCCCAGACTTCCTCTTCGCTTGGCCAAGAGCCCCAAAGAGGCGTTGCTGTGAAGATATCATATGCTTCTTGCACGTTCGGATCTGAAAATGAAACCACCCCAGAGTCATTGAAATATGACGGGTTAGATGATCCTAGAACCCTTCTTTCCTTTGATCCCTCGAGGAACACCCGTATGGCCACTAGGGTACGTCGCATCATTCTCTCGCCATTCAGATATTCATCCGAAGCTTCCTTCAGGGTGTTCGCCGATTGACTCATCCACCGAAGAAGGTTTAAGAGACCATCATGGTCTTCAGCTAGTCCCAGCGCCCGGACGAATGCGTGTAGAACAGCGGGGGAAGGAACGTGGAGCATTGAGGGAACTGTTACTTGGGAATTGGTGGCATTCTCAACTGAGGTCATGCTGCGTTCAACAATGTGCGAGGTCTTCGCATCGGGGAGAACAAGCTGATCAAAATAGTCTTTCAGGGCGCAGAGCCCGGTTTGAACCATGTCGTCGAAGTTTAGACAAACACGCTTAGGGTGCCAGGACCCCCGGCGTTGCGATGCTTCGCTCACGAGATCAAGTCCCTCTTCTGCAGCATCTGGATGCCTCACCCCTGCAACAACTGCCTTCGAAAAGCTGGTGCAAAGAAGATGGAATCCCTGTAAGCCGGGTTCAACACCACGATCTTTCATCCACCCCATAACCTCAATGACTTCGTGCCAGGCAAGAACTCGCTGCACACCTCGGCTCATTTTGCGATATGGCACACTAATGCGGTCCTTGCTGAGCGCCGATAAGAGATGAATCCAAGCTGGAGGATAGAGCGAATGTCGCAGCTTTATCAGTTGAACTGCATGCGGTAGAGTCTTGGGATGATGGAGATCATCACTTGCTCCTAAACTTTCAACATACGAGGATAACGTGGTCGTTTTCGAAGGTATGGTGTGGTAGTCGCTCATAATCACGGGGAAGAGATCTGCGGTACGGATATTGTGGCGGGCCAAATATAACCGATTGAAATCCGAGCAATTGCATAAAAAGCTTATGAAGGACGAAAACAGGTAGTCTGGCAATTCGTTCAAAGCCTTTCGAGCTTGGGTATTGTAGTCTGATTGCTGGCCCCACACAGTAGACAAAGCTTGGATTTGGTTGTCTGAGAGATTGCTGCAATTGAGGTAGTCTAGCCCAACACTAAAACTGGATGCGGATCTGAGAAGCAAGGCCAGGAATCGCCCTGATGGTCGGATCCCCTGAGAAAGCATTTGGTTGAGAAGCTCATCTAACGTTGGTGGTTCCGTGGGCACATATATCAGATCGCGAGCAGAGGATGGTTCAGGGAAGACTTCTGGACCATCACCAGGAAGGGCATGGCTATTTTCCTCAAAATAGCTCTCGACTGCTTTTCTACGGAAAATCAGTTTCTCGGCCATTATGGCATACATAGCACCAGATGGTGGAAGGCCCTGGTCTTGGTACGACAAAAAGCAAGCCCAGGCTTCCCGTACAGTTCTTGTGGCACGAATCCGAGCTACCCATATCGATTGATGTCCGGGTTTGCTCCCACGAGGGCCTGACAAAGACTGCGGTCGGCGCGTCAGAGATCTGGTTTGAACTGTCGGGCTTTGATCCGTATCCCATCCCGCCAGAATAGTAGAAACCTCTTCCCACCGAGTATGAGAATAGCCGGCCTCCTTCATTTGAGACATGACCCGCATCGCACGACTTTTTATTCCTTCAATCCCTCGTTGAGAATCGATTCCCAGCTTTTCTTCTTTCCATGGCGGCCAAGACGGGGCTTTCAGCTCTGCAGACTGCCGTTCAGCTGATGTCTTTTTATGAGCTAATTGAACAGCAATAACACCTTGGTATCCGCGTCGCGTAACCGGAAGAACAGGTGTATGTCCTGCCATCGCCTTAAGGAGTTCAAACTGTGCTTCTTGCTGTATGGAGGCCGACATAAATGGGCCCGGCTTTGAAGGCAATGAGAGTAGCCAAAGACAGGTGTTGAACTTCTCAGCCCGGAATTGGTTCATTTTTTGAGTGGCAATTATTGAACTGCTTTCCTTTGGGTGTGGGAGAGTCAAATATAGAGCAAATGCACGAGCAATTGCTAGCTGTGCTTGGGGCCACACTTGGCGAGCATGATAAAGCAAGCGAACGACAAAGGTGGTACACATAGTAGGATCAACTGGAGGTCTTGCGGGTTCGGATGGTTGTGTTGTGGAAAGGTCCATGCCGTCAGAGGCCGTTTTTACAGAGGAATGAAGAGCTGGAAGTGGCTGGCCGTTTAAAAGATGAATAGAATAAATGAGGAGTAATCGAAGGGTTTTCGCATCGAGGCTTTGATGCCGTAATAGAAGCAGCGGTATAAATGGCGGGACTTCTTGAACAGGGCCATGTTTGGTTCTGTGGTCTCCTTGTAATATGAAGATTCGAAGAACTGCTTCATAGACGGTGTTGCTACTGAAGATCCAAGCCCATGACATTACATCCACAGGAGAATAGCCTCGCACTGTTAGATATCTGATATGCCCTTCGCAGAAAACCTCATTCATTGCACTTGTCAATTCAGGTCCGGCATTGTCCATGTCACTCGTCTGCGCCAGGAGAGGTTCCACGAGTCGTATGTAATCGGCAAGAATGACCTGCAAAGACATCCTCGGAGGTTTCGGTATCTTTTTTGGTTTTCGAGGCACAGAAATGTGATTGGAGCCTCCCTGGCTGGGCCTGGAGAGGTCTGATGTCTGTTCACGACGGGTACGAAGAGCGTTGTTAAGGTACTCGGTGGGTGTCGGAATTGAGAATCGAGCAAGTTTTGATTTTGGGCGAGTATTCGTAGCAGCCCTTTTCTTTGTATCACGCCCTTCGGACTTTGTCTGTGTTTCCGACCCCTCACTAAGGCCTCCTCCCCCCAATTGATTTGTTTCCGAGCAAGACTCATTTAGTTCTGATACCCGTGTCTGATTCAAATCAGAGGGCGAATAATGTTTGTTCAAATGAGACTCAAGCCGTATCCTCCTCCACGGTTCACTGATAGGACTTGAGTTTTGATAACCTTCATTTTGTTGGTCATGCTGCAACTCAATCTCTGACGAGGCGATGCTGCTGTCGGAGGTCAAGAACCGAAATGAAGATAAGGGCCCGAGAGAAGCATTGTTGGACAATTTGGTCTTGTATATAGCGAAAGAGGGACTATTGCGACAGCTTGCCTGGATCCAAGGAAATTCATTAGCACATTCCTATATCATTGCAATTCGTAGCACATTATATCTGTACCTTTTGCCAGGGACGACTTCTGAGCAAGTGCGCCGCTCTCAGAGAAGACACCCCCGAGCGGCTCGGAACATGATTCAAGACAGATGACATCCATGAAGAGAGTCATGTGGTATCTGCTTTAAACACAGAACCCCGGATCCTCCTCGGAACGAAAGAAAAAAAAAACACGAATGGGCTGTTGAGTGCTGCTATGAAGCTTACAAGTCGTCCATAATAATTGGCCGGAGACTCGCGAGAGCAAAAATGGAGGTCACGTGATTGATCGTCACGTTTCTGGGCGCGCAGGACTGGAGCAGGATCTCCCTCACCAGCCCGTCCTCCCGCCTTGAAGCAGAGCCAACCGGTCGTGACGGGATCTCGCCCTCGCTATTTTTGCTGCTTCGATTTACGCTGCTGGATTGATCCATGACCTGAAGGCTCTATACTATATCCGGGATTTTATTTTGCTGTGGCGCAGGGTTTACAACTGTGTTGGATTCTCCCTGGTTGCGATTCCCATCCTCTAATCTCCGTTGCTGGGCTTCGCATTGGCGCATCCGCTCGGAGATCGAAAACACTCCAAATCAACATTGTTCGTGATTGGAGTTGCGTCTTCGCTTAATTTCCTTCCGCTTATCGAGTGCAGTCTGCATCCTCACATTTCCTATCTGCAGCCATCTCTGCCGTGCAGCATCCGATCTGTTTTTGAAGACGAAACCCTGTGTTCTCGCGTTGAAGGAGCAAATATTTTGACAACGGCGCGACGAGTCCGACACCATGAGCGCTGAAGAAGGTGGAGAGGCAACCACGATGCCAGCCACCAACGGCGAACTTCATCCTGCCACTCCCGACCCATCTGCACTGTCGACGCCTGGCAAGCGGAAGCGTGTATCGAGTCACGATGAGAGAGCTGCTGAAGAAGCCAGCTCCTCTGTCGCGCAAGCGCAAGAAAAGGCAAAGCTCGAGGAGACTCTGCGGAATCTTGTCGATATATTGAGCAAGTGCGCGCTTCCCTTCTGAATCAGTGGCGATGAAAGTCCGTACATGTCGCTAACAAAAAAATTACAGAAATGACACGGATCTTCAACTTCTTTCCTGTGCCTTACCATCATCGCCTGCGAAACCTCGCTCAAAGCGCGCAAAAACTTCGGGAGATAAAGAGGAGGGTAGTAGTATACAATCACGGGTCGCGGAGGGTCGTTACAACACACTTCAGGAATTCCTAGGTGATATTGAAAAAGCATCTGCCGCCGTCATCGAAAGAAACAAATCCCAGGCAAATGGTGAGCCGGCTGATGGATCACCGTTGACAGAGACAGTCAATCGCATCGCGGCATTCAAAAAGCTTTTGAACAGTCTTGTTCGCCAGGCGTATGTGAGCCAATCCAACATCAAGACAGAGGCATCAGAGGATGACGCAGAGGCACCGGAAAAACCGCCTACGTCCAATATTGATATCAAGAACGACAATTTGGTTTTGACCCTTTTCGGAAATCCTTCCAACCCGAAGCAGCTCTACTCAAGTCTGCAAAAATCTGTCAAAGTCCCATTGTCTTCCGATAAAACTGAGACGGAGAAGTATGTCGAAGTGCAAGCACCGTTGCGTGAAATTGGTCTACCTAACGGTATCACTACCACTAAGGTCACACCCCACAACCTTGAGAAAAACAAAGAAACCAAGAAGACATTTGGCGAGGTTTTTAAGCCTCGCTCATCTTTGCCTCAGTTAGAGCCTCCGCGCAGAGCTAGGTCCTCATCCCGCAACGCCTTTAATGCCTGGGCCGATCCCTTTGAGGCTGTAACAAACTTCAAGGCTTTCCCGGGAGAACGGAATAATTACTGTCTAGCGCCTCTTCCGTCAGGACAATGGCTGCAATACGGCGGTGTCACTTCTTCCCCATCATACTGGAACCGGAGGCAAAAACAACAGTCTTCTCCAAACAATGGAGAAGAGAGGTATCTTGAAGATTCATCTCTGTGGACGGATGAAGATCCGTCTCTTCTACAGGGTATCTATTCATCCTTTGCTCCGTCTTTCGACAGCTCCGGGGCTATTGTGCAGGCCGACGCAAAAGATATGGTATGGTGGGGCAAACGCGGGCAAAAACGCATGCACACGCTACTATCGATACCATACAATGAAGAGCCTGAGGTTACATTGACAGAGCAGCCTGGCAACATTGGCGAGCTTGATGAAAGCACTCTCGAGGAAATGGTCAAGACATTCAACCCTGAGGACTTTGCAGACAATGTAGCCTATAACGACGCGTCGAAAGAGGGACAACAAGAAGAAAAAGAAAAAGAAGATAAGGACATGGCAGATTTGCTACGTGATGTCTCAGAACTACTCGAGACACTTAGTTCATACCAAAGAATCCGTGTACTTGACTCATCGGCGTCAAACAAGCAGGGTGTCGAACCTAAAGAAACAGCATCAGATGTGGGCAACGCTGACACGCCGTCCGAAGCAGAAAGAGGTGTCTACGAAACACTGAAATCAAGTCTTACTGCTCTCGTTATGAATCTCCCACCTTATGCTGTTGCCAAATTAGATGGTGACCAACTGGCCGACCTGAACATCAGTCAGAAGATATTGGTTGAGAACCCCGAGTATCGCGGCACCATGGAGAAAGATGATTATACGATGCAGCAAGAGCGAGCCGCAGCAATGGCACCTGCAGCTGGTGGTGCAACCCGGAGCTCTACATCCAACGTGGCCTCTGCCTCCCGTTCGGGAAGCTTCCAGGGAGGATACAACTCGCGTGCATATACTACTAATGCTCGAGTTCAGCAAGCGCAAAGTTTCCAAGCTCCACAGCCCTACTACGGTGCGAGGCAACCCTCGACATCGGGCCCTTATACCCCAGGCCATCCGCAACAGTATTCGGGGCCTCGACCTCCGACTACCCCCTCTCAGCGTCCAGGATATAATCCATACTCGCAACCGACTCCGCAATACAACCAGGCGAATGCCGTTCCACAATTTCAACGCCCAGGGCAGAATGGCTATACTCCGTATGCAGGACAACAAGCACAGGCGTCCGCCCAAGCTTCGCCGCAGCCATATACTCCACGCCCTGGGCAACAAGCTGCTTACAATGTGCCCTATGGCCAGGGGCGTGGCTCACCTCAAAAACCGCCTCAATATGCCACTCCTCAAGCACGAGCACAGTACATGACGCCTGGCTCCGCCAATCCTTCACAAAGGTACCTCTCTCAACAGCAACAGCCACAGTCCCAATACACAAACTATGCTTCGAACCAAGCTCCCCCGTCATCTGGCGGGTATGCCAACTCGGCTGCTGCCATGACCTATGCCAGGAGTGCTGCTGAACAAGCTGCTTTAATGGATCGAAATAAGGCACAGCTCGCGGCCCATCAGAGTCGACAGAGTTCAACCCCTCAGCCAACTGTGGAACATGGCAATTCACAAGACCGGAGCGCCACTCCTGGCAGCAAGCAGAATGGCACACCGGTGCCCTCATGAGCAAATGAATTATGGCAGGAGGATAACAATCTCGTGCCTGTTTTGGAATGGTTTGGATGATGGATGCACATTGATGAACGTGACCCTTTATTTTGTCTTCACTTTTATCTTTTACTTGCCCTTTTATCTCATACTTTTCTCTCTTTCTTACTAAAAAATACAGGGTGTTAGACCTGGGGAGAAGAGAAAATGGGGAGCCAGTGTATCCGTTTCGACTTTCTCGTCCATGTTTTCAATTTTCTTTTTTTCTATCTTCACTTCACCAACACTTTATTATTACCACCTTTAGTGATATTCTCGTGGAGGTCATGTAACCTCGGGTTCTTTTATTCCTTTTTCCCTGGTTTAACTGTTACTTTCTGTTTTCGTTCAGCAATTCTTCTTTAAATGGCGCGGAGTATTAGAGACTGGTTTATTTGGTTTGGCGGTGGGTGGGATACCGTGTTGTAAGTTGATCGATATCTATATCTTTTCTATTCGAAATGAATTGCTTTAGTGGACATTTATAGCTGTTTGTATACACATTCGTAATGCTTAGGATCTAGCATAGTTCTTATTGGCTAGGCGAACGATGTTGTTTGTGACATACGGCTGTGCGTGCCCTAAAAATTATGCATCGAAATGGAAAAGACTCGCCCTTTTAAACTGCATTCTCCTGTCACGTCCAAGGCAGCCTTGTTTTCTGAATGAGAGCCTCGCGCACCCCCTCATTTTCCCTTTTCCTGCCTCATCATTCTTCGAAGCTATGTTATAACCAAGAAAAGCCAAAGGAAAACGCCTGCCATAGCTTCTCAAAGAGTTCCACAACACAGCAATGCGCCAAGTCCCGAGTCTACTCAGTCACCACCAGAAAATGTCAATCTTCAACGCGGCCCCCACGTCCTTCCACCAGACACAGATGATGGGTTTGATGAGAACGCCTCTACTGCCCTGAACAGCGAGTCTCAATCACAAACTGATACACGTCGGCGCTATGACTGGACAGGGTCCTGGGCCCGGGAGATTGGAGGAGCTGGTCTCAGTGCCGTTGGGATTGCTCTCTTGATAGGCTTCTTGGGCTATGTGGATGGAATAGAATATGTCCGCTGACAGTATTCAGTTTCTCTAAATGCTATGATTGCAGTTATCTATGCTTTTGCTAAAGCTTGCATGTTAATTCCGGTCTTATCCTGTCTAGGCCAGTTAAAATGGAGCCAGACTTGGAATCGACAGCCAGCACCAAAGCCACTATCTCATTTTCAGGTTCTGGACGACGCAAGTCGTGGTCCCTGGGGCTCCCTTTCAGTGTTCTGGAAGATGCGCTCCCCGTTGGCAATTGGGGGCGCAGCTTTAACAATCCTATCAGTTACTCTGGATCCATTTGCCCAGCAGATCCTCGCCTTTCCATCCAGAGATGTGGTCGCGCATAATGAGACAGCGTACGTCCAAAGAATAGTGAATTACGACGCTATTTGGGGTAAGGAAATCAGAAAATATATATTGGATGACCACGTAAACGGTGTATTGGATCCTACCCTACAGACTGCATTGTTGACCGGTCTATCTCAAACAAATACCTCTCTCGAGCCAATCTGTCCAATCGGCCACTGTGACTATCCAGACTTTTCTACTTTGGGATTTTCTTCCTGTGAAGATGTGACAGAACGGGCAATCCACACCTGCCAGCCACTCAGTGTGAATTCCACTATTGGGGCTTACCTCAACTACAGCGACACCTTTCGGTCTGTTCATGGCAATTGTTCCTACTCATCTCCAAGTGGACTTGTCATTTCCCCGACAATCCTTGAAGCATCAAAGTGGAGATAATCCACCTCGCCTTACAATGTATCATCAATTATTAACTTCCGTCTCGAGGGCTTCTGATGTCTCAATCGGTTCGATTCTCGTGGCCAAATACAATAACAAAAACAATAGTGAGGTCTTTTATACCCCCCAAAATCTCACCGCCGGCCAAAAAAGACCACAGATGACCGAGTGTTCTCTATACCCGTGCGAAAGACTTTATACACAAAACCATATCTCGACCAAGGGCCGCAACCCCCAAGTCTCAAAGAGTCAGCCACTTATCGCCCGAACAGATGATGACCCGGTCCAACTGGGCCCAGAAGATACAACAGGGACATTTTCAGCCAATTTAAATTACACGGTGTACTATTATGCCTTGCCCCTTCTGAGGAAAATGATCGGCATCTTCAACACTACTCTCTCTCCTGATATAGAGGGACTGTCCATCAAGGAAACCGGCGTGCCATTAGGCCCTATTCTCTACAATGGCAACAATATCACCGAGTCATTTAGTAGCATGGCTACCAGTATGACTGATAATATGCGTTCCAGTCACGGGTCTATCCGTGTCACCCGACGAGCATTTCGAACTGGAACTTATATTCATGTTCGTTGGCCATGGAATATTCTTCCGGTGATATTTATCCTTTTTTTTTTTTTTTTTTTTGGATTGTGCTGCTGGCAGCCATGGCACTTGTTAGCCGAGGTCAATCTGTGCTATGGAAATCACCAATGTTACCACTCATGATGGGTCGGTTGGAAACCACTCCTGTGCATGAAATTGCCCATCTGTGTCATATGGGTGAAATCCAATCCATTTCAAAAAAATATTCGAATGGTAGTCATAGAGAAGGATCAGCCTCTGGTGTCTACTGAGCAATAAGAGAGCCCATACGGTAGAAATAAACCATATGGATGTTAGATTAAGACAGCTATTATAATAGATGAACCAGCACGAGTCATGATATATCTTTCCTTAACGTCTGGATAAAGTTGCTGCATACTTTTGAGAAGGGGCTTGAAGATAGGGCAGTAGATCTGATCATTTAGATATAAAAGACATAAAAAAAATTAAAAACATACAACAGCAGGGATTCGCTGGTGGTCACCCACCCAACTACTAACCTGCCGGCGTGTGGCTTAAGTACGGCTGAGCGGACGGGAAGCCCTGTTCTCCACACCCTGTGGTCGTATGTACTGGTATAGTAAGAATGATAAAATATATAGAATACTTGTAAATTGTGAGTAGCACCTAGATTTGTCCCATCTTGGGATCTCGTCTAGGAAGGAACGATATGAAGCAGCAAACTGGCAGGTCCCGGATTTATAAATTACTTGGTTTAGATAGAGATTCTCAAGCAGTAGTCAAAAGTAAGGCAGTATATTAAAGATACATAAACTAGCTGTCATCGCGTATCTGCTAACCATCAATCCCGAAAAAAAAAAGTATGCTCAACCAACAAGATAAAAGATCGATCTTGTAGTTGGCATGAGCTGCGGCTCTTCAAAAATTAATTTAAACAAGTACAATACATTTCTCATGGATCATTAAACAGGTGACTTCTTAAAACATTTCTCAGACAGGCAGTGACACGGCTGAACAAGATATTACATGAGGTGCTCATGGCAAAAAAACAAAGAAAAATCGTAATCATTAGTTTTGAGTTGTCCAAGTTGCAACAAACCCTTATTTAGGGGATAAACATTGCAGCAACAGTCATGAATACAAAGTATCTATAGTCGGATTATGTTAGTCAAGGTACGAAGGGTTTAAATAGGAATAAGGGTGTTGATAACATACACTGTAGCACATCTCCATCCATCTCGTGCATCAACCAAGCGCTCTGCGCCCGTCGAGTAATTGCCTGCAATAGCAGATGCAGCACCACCGACAATGGTGACGATGATCAGCCGACCGGAGAATTCCCGGATCATGCTAAAGGCCAACAAAGGGAGGAGAATGGCGGCAGCGGCAATGGCAATGGCCGAGTAGACTGGGGCGGTGGTTGACTGTTGAGTGACTCGAGGGGCTAGAGACACGAGATCACTGCCATGATCGAGAAAGCGCGTTTCGGCGGCGACGATGGGGTTCTTTTCTCCCATCCAGGAACGGTAGGATTCAATGTCCTTTTCTGAGGCTGGGGGAGGGTCTGGAGGACCTTGTTATAGGCGTTGAGCGCGGTGTCTTTTGCTCTGTTAGTCAAATTTTGGCATGTTTGGCTGTGGGATACGTACTGTACTGTTCCGTCTTCTGGGCCAGCGCTCCCATTAGATCTACCCGTCTGTAGTGGAGAGAAGAGTAGACTTGGGCTTGAGCATCCATGCGCCGCGAGGCAGGTAGGGCTTTGGTTCCGTCGTGTTCCGCGTTGGAAATGCGGTGCATCTCCTCATATTCGTCAAGAACCTGCAGATCTTCCTCCATCTGTGCGATCTCATCCTGGAGATAGAGCAAGACACGGTGGTTGAGCGTTTCAAACCGCCGGTACAGTGGAGGAAAGCGTGTTTCATTTTCGACTGAAGAGCTCAGTTGAGAAGCAACAAGGCCATATCCAGATGGCGTTGTTTGGGATGACTGGGGAGACCTGGTAGTCTTCCTTGGTTTGCGGTGGTCCCGATGGAGGTCTCCTTCCGGGCTCTTGGGCGGGGATGGGGGTAGAGGATGACGTTGCAGCTGAGTAGGGTTCCTGGAATAGTAAGCCTCTGGGAAATCAGGCTGCTCTTCCGCAGACAGGGTTGAGCCATCCGTTGAAGATCCGTTTGGGACATACAACTCATCCATGGACATTTTCCGGTTGTTGACATTGGTTCTGGCTAACTGCAGCTGCGCGATATCCAATGGAGTTGGGGGTAGGCGGGAATCCATAGAGTCCTTGGACATGACGGAGGACCTTCGACTAGGTATACTGGCTTTTTGAGAGACTCGTGGCTGAGGCGGCGGCGGCGGCGGCTGGTCCACGGTTCGAGTGGATGGGAAACGTCCAGGGACTGGCGGCGTGGTTTTCGACTGGCCTCTGGATACACTGGTGGCCTGGCTGGATGGAATATCCACACTGTCGTCGTCATCCTCCTCTGAGGATGAAGAGTCGGAATCATCTTCGCCTTCCAAAAATTCAAAGACATCAGGAGTCTTTTTCTTTTCTGGTTCGACGGGTTTGCGCTGCGGTCTGACTGACGGCTTCTCAACGTAGGGCATTGCTGGGACGGTTTCTTTCCTGGGTCTCTCCACAGAAGTTTTGGATCCTTTGGGTGGAGGCTGGGAAGAGTGAGAGATTATCGAAGCCGTAGAAGATCTCTTTCCTGAATCCTTCTTTGGCTTCTTAGTGCGACTTGATGATCCATAGTATTGGAACGGCATGGTGATGGTTTAAATAATGAAAGACCGAGTCGGCTCAGATCTTTAGAGTTCTTCTTCTTTTTTATTTCTGATTCCCGTCCAACCCACTAGCAATCAATGACACCATGAAGGGGGAAAGGTCGATATGTTCTAGGTCGTCGGTACGGCAATCGAGGCATAACAAAGGGAGGTGAGGGGAAGAAAAATGCCAGGCGCAAGGCCGTGGAGTAAAAGGCGCTGGAATTTGTAACGAGGATCAGCGGGAATGCTGAGCAGAATGTTGGACCTGTCTTTTCTTATAAATTATTATGATGTATCGCAGGACGAGGCAGTGATAAGCGAATCCACGATTTGACTTTGGGGATGAAGCCCGTCACTCGATAGTCGACACAGATCGGCCCAGCTGAGACTTTGGGGGCATAAGAGGGCGATGATGAGTCTGATGGTAATTTTATCCCCAAAATAGCACTGCAAGCATTATTTGTCTCGCCCCCAGTAATCGAATAAATGATAATCTTATCCCCAGAAAGCCAGAAACAGCCGCCGTGACAGAAAACGAGGGGAAAATGGTGGATGGAGGGGCCCAATTGTGGTCGTCGCAGAGAGAGTCTGGCGCCAAAGGATACAGATTCGCTGTCTGATCACGAAGCAGAAGACCAGGAAGTCCTGGTACGTGTTTGATTATTATTCCGATTGCGATGATCGAGGAAGACGGCGATTATTAGGAAATAGGAATTATCTGTGCTGCTGGGGCGCGACAGATGGTTTGCAGATGGAGTGCAGCATCACAGCCCGACATTCCGATGCAAAACGCCGTGTGGGCCTAACGAGAAGAGAGGCGATGCTGAAAATTGAGGCATGACGATAACCAGCGCGAAGATCCTACGGAATTAGTGAAACCATGCAGGAGAAAAAGAAAGGCGATGGTGAGTTGGCTGGCGATGACTGGCGATGATCGTGGTGGGGTGTGCGACATGCATCAAGAGGAGAGTATTGGGTCAATCAGACAGAGATAATGACATTGTTGATATTAATGTAGAGCATTAGAATGGGGCAGATCCATAATAATAATTTTTCATCTTATTATTTTAAGATGTTTATTTGTTTAAGATGATTAGAAGAACTGAGATTCGAGTCTGGAGTTGGATATAATTAATTACAGTGTATTGTTATGTATCAGTGATACATCCATACTATGAATATCTTTTCTTTACAGTATAGAGCTCTGTACAAATACCCAGGACTAGAGTAATTGGATTCTATCCCACCATTTAACCACCTAATCTATCAAATATTAAAGAATGAATATCGATGATATATCATGAAATTTGAATAATCTGTAGCTCTCCATAGAGCGGTCTGTAATTACGTGACAATACCGCTCTCATTCCGCCCCAAATCTCATCTCCAACTCCAACTTTATCACCAACAATCATCAATTGATTATCTGGATTATCCCCAATCACATCCCATCTTCTCACGTCAACCTCTTCGCCCCAATTCATCGCCTCGATCATTCTACACATGCTTCAACCGTGGCTCCGCCACACCAGCGGAGCAGCCCGCTTCGTCTGTTTGCGATGTCGAAAGCTTCACACTCCCCAGCATCCCTCCCCCGTTCATAGCGCTCTCCGATCCGCCTCCTACCGTCCAATTCGACATCTCCAGACCTCATCGCCCGTTTCGCAAGATCATGTCCCGCTTCGGAAACAGCTGAAATCGGAGGCAAAAGCCCTAAAGGCGCATAAAAGGCAGAGAAGAGAAAGTGAGGAAGCGTCGCGGCAGAAATGGGAGTTGACCGTGGGCATTGAAATCCATGCGCAGCTCAACACGGAATCCAAACTATTCTCCAGTTAGTCTATATCATTTGCGTCTCTGGACATTTATTGTTTAAGGATCTTGGAGCTCATTCGTCGAGCAGGAGCGTCAACTTCGGCTAGCGACATCCCCAACTCCAATGTGGCTCTATTCGACCTGGCATTCCCAGGTAGTCAACCGGTTCGTTTGATCAGATCAATAGCTTAATGCGAAAGACTGAGTGGTCTAGGAATTCCAAGTAGCGACGCTGCTCCCCGCCCTCCGCGCTGCCATCGCCTTGAATTGCGACATTCAGCCCGTCAGTCGGTTCGATCGAAAACACTATTTCTACCAGGATCAGCCGGCCGGATATCAGATTACACAATACTATGGTATTCTCTATTCTACTCTATGGTGGGCACTGAGTCTGACACTGGATAGAACCCTTTGCGAGAAACGGCTACGTCGATCTGTTCGACTACGATGGGATTGCACCGGAAGACGGCGACAAGGTTCGTATCGACATCAAGCAGGTCCAGCTCGAACAAGACACGGCCAAATCCCAGGAATACCCTCCATCCACCCAACTCCTCGATTTCAACCGTGTCTCTCATCCACTCATTGAGGTCATTACCATGCCACAAATCCATACCCCCGCCACTGCCGCCGCGTGTGTTCGGAAAATCCAGTCGATACTCCAATCCTGTAGCGCCGTGACCACTGGTATGGAATTAGGAGGTCTCCGAGCCGACGTCAACGTCTCCATCCGCGAACGGGATCAATCCCCCACCCACACACATAACTACGATGGAATTGGTGGACTCGGGCAGCGCACCGAGATCAAGAACCTCAGCAGCTTCAAGGCGGTCGAGGACGCCATTATCGCGGAGAAAAACCGTCAGATTGCGGTCCTCGAAAGCGGCGGTGTGGTGGAAGGAGAGACCCGTGGCTGGACGATTGGAAGCACAGAGACTCGAAGGCTCCGAGGCAAAGAAGGCTCGGTGGATTACCGATACATGCCAGATCCTGATTTGGCTCCGTTGATCATCGGGGAAGATCTTGTCTCTAGACTTACTGACACACTTCCAACGTCCTCAGACGAGCTGATCAAGCTCCTGGCTAGCTCGGAATATGGACTCCCCATCGAGGATGCAAAACCGTTGATTGAGCTGGAAGATGGTGCGAGATTGGAGTACTACCAGGATGTTGTGGATATCCTCCGTGATCTCCAGCAGGACCAGGACCCCAAGGCCCGCGCTGGTCTTGCCCGAGCGGCGGGCAACTGGGTCCTTCACGAACTGGGAGGGTTGCTAACCAAGGCGGATCTGGCGTGGGACGCGGATCGGGTCCCCGCACACTCTCTGGCTGAGATTGTCGATCAGCTGCAGCGCAAACGGATCACGGGACCAACAGCCAAGTTGGTGCTGGCCATGGTATTCGAAGGAGACCAGCGGTCTGTCCACCAGCTGCTGGAGGAGGAAAACCTGTTACTGCGGCCGTTGTCTCGAGAAGAGTACATTGCTCTGGCGGAGGCAGCGATCGGTCAGAATCCGCAGATGGTTGAACAGATCCGCAGCAAGAATCAGCTGGGCAAACTGGGATGGTTTGTCGGACAGATGATGCGAACGGGCGAGAAAGGACGTGTGGAAGCACAAAAGGCAGATGAGATCTTACGTGAGCTCATCTTGAAGTCGTAATGTTGTTTTGGATATACTGTATGAATAGCCATGGTGTCGCATTATCAACGATACCCTGTAAACTGGATATAGATAGAAATGTTTCATATAATTTCTTTTCCTGGCATCCTGGTTTCCTTGCTTTCTTTTTCTTTCCCCATCCAGCCCAATCAGTCCCTCCCTATTAATCAGTGCCATTGCAGATCCATGCAAAATGAAGCCATCCAACCGCCAAGAACGCGCTGAATCCACGAAATGATGAATCCCACCTGGCGATGACTTCGTAATTTCTCCTTAACCGCTATCGCAGCGACCATCCGACCCGATTGATAATGAAAACCTGTCCTCATCGCAATGGTGGGGGCAGCAGCGAGGCCGTAAGGGGCAGCTCTCCTCGACCTGTACTTAGGGGAAGACGATGGAGCAGTGAAGCTGAGGGCGGAGAACACCTGATCCCTAAAAGCAGTTTTTAGCGACTGCGTTGAGAAACCACGGATTCCTGCCCCACGGCCGGTCGGACAGAGAGGAAGAGGTTAAAAGGCGTGTGTTTTCCTCTTTCTTTCTCTCTTCTCTCTGATATCTACTCAACTTCTTCATCTTCTGTGGAACAACTCTTTCTGTTGACGTTTGTTGCCCCTCGGATCTGATCTCCACTTGCTCTCCACCAGAGCTTATCTTGCCCGTTCCTCTACTCTTGCAGATCGTTTTTTCATACCACCATTTTCTTTCTAATCTCTGTTTAATTTCTTAATCTACGTTCATCATGACTCAGCCTTCGACTATTGTTCAGCGATTCCTTAGCAAGCCCAACCAGTTGGGTGTTGTGGCTGTTGGATTCAACGGCGGACAGGTAAGAACCCCAGGAATACCCCACTACGAGAATGAGAGAGAGAGAGAGAGAGAGACAACGATAACGACAACGACAACGAATAAAAAACTGACTTTGTATCAGTGCAAACTAGGCGTCGAAGCGGCTCCTTTGGCGTTGATCGAAGCCGGCCTTCTCAACCAACTGCGCGATGACTTGGACTACGAACTTCACTATGACGACACCGTGCATTACTACGAGAATGTGACACCCTTGAACGACCCCGACCACCGAGGCATGAAGAAGCCCCGATCGGTGAGCGCTGTGACAGAGACGCTGAGCTCGCAGGTCTACAACCACGCCAAGGATGGCAAGTTCGTCCTGACCCTGGGCGGAGACCACTCCATCGCCGTCGGCACTGTCTCTGGCACTGCTAAGGCCATCCGCGAGAGACTTGGCCGGGAGATGGCTGTGATCTGGGTTGATGCTCACGCCGACATCAACACCCCCGAGACAAGTGACAGTGGTAACATCCACGGCATGCCCATGTCGTTCTTGACCCGGTTGGCTCGGGGAGACCAGAAGGATATCTTTGGCTGGATGGAAGACGAGCACACCATCAGCCCCCGCAAGCTGGTGTACATCGGACTGCGGGATGTCGACCGTGGAGAGAAGCAGATTCTCAGAGAGAATGGAATCAAGGCATTTAGCATGCACGACATTGACCGGTGAGAACTGACTCTTCTACGTCCCCTACGGAAGCGTTCTAACAATAGTAGATATGGCATTGGTCGCGTGGTCGAGATGGCCCTGGCCCATATTGGAAACGACACTCCCATCCACTTGTCGTTCGATGTCGATGCATTGGACCCCCAATGGGCCCCCAGCACCGGTACTCCCGTCCGTGGTGGTTTGACTCTCCGTGAGGGCGACTTCATCTGCGAATGCGTCCACGAGACCGGCAACCTGGTTGCGATGGATCTGGTCGAGGTCAACCCAAGTCTCGACACGATTGGAGCGTCAGAGACCATCCGGGCTGGCTGCTCGTTGGTCCGCAGTGCGTTGGGAGATACGTTGCTGTGAGGAAATGAGGAGAATTGACGACTACGATGACTATTACTGTAATACCGGCAAAACTTTTAGACGACGATCGCATGGACGATCAGGACCTCATAGGATCTAGATGACTCCAATGATACTTCTATTCACTTGATATCTATAATCTATGTAGTGTAATGATTGTATAGTGCATAATGGAGTATCTGCATGTTGATCATAGCGGGGAATAAACAACTCCACTACAGCACCAGGGATGCTATGGAGACAGAGTATCGTCAAGTAATTTGGAATTTAATTAATATGATCCTCTATTTAGGTATCATCTTCTATCAATCCCATCTGCAATCCAATAATAACCGCGCAATCGCTCGTTCGTCTCTCCTGCCACCGCCATTTGACGATGATTCGCCCTGCCACCTCAATTTCCAGCGTCGCACCCAGACCACACGTTCTTCCAGCAGACAGACTCCATAATTCCATCATCATTCTTCAATTCTTCATTCTTGCAGATAATTAATACCAGTCATACTACGCACTATATTGAGATACCCCATCGACCATATCATCATGGCTAGGCGATAGATTTATCGCATCACCGTCGCCTTATCCACTCCAACCCCGCGGAACAACGCATTCAATCCCAACTGCCTCATCGCCCATTGCTGGCCAACGATAAACACGCATCGCATGGCCTGATGCGCTGTCGATTAAGCAGTGCTCTATAAATCTTGTCCGCATTAGCTGCTGGATTATTCCTCCACCTTTGTGCCTCTCTACTGCATCTCTATTTACTACTGTTTTGTTTACACTCTACCGCATCCATCTACAATGGCCGTCCGGGTCTATCGCCAAAACCGTCGCCGGTATCACTGGCCAGAGCTCCAATTCAATGTTTGGATTCTCATCGTCTTGTCCGGTTCGGCGATTTGTCTGGGTATCTTTGCTTGGTTTATGGCTGTGCAATCGCAATTGCAGCTTGGGATACCATGGTATGTTCCATTCCACTCTGTCTTTACCGTCTACTATCTGAATAGTAACTCACATATCCAGGCTCTTCCCCTACATGGTCGTCTCAGGAAGTCTCGCCATCTTCTTCATCATCCTTCTACTCGTCCTCGCCACCCAACGCTTCCTCCTCCCCGGCATCGTCCTCGTGGGCAGCTTCATCCTCTTTGTCCTCTGGCTGACGGGCCTAATCGAGACCTCGCTGCAGATGTACGGGATCGTCGCGAACGTGAGCGATAACTGTCGCAATTTCGTCAGCAACCAGGAGAGTCATGGGAATACGATGCGGACGCTGGCGTGGTTGACGCAGAATAATATCTGTAATTGTTGGAAGACGGCGTTCGCGTTTGAGTTGGTGAATACGATCTTTTATCTTTGGATGATGATTATGGCGTGGCAAGTTAATCGGGATATATATGATTGATGGTTTGATGGGTTGATGGATTTAATGACTGCATGATCATGGCGTTGGTTTTGGGTTTTGGTTTATGTATATATGACCGTTACTGTATTGATATATGATGATTTAGATTCATTGCCTGGAGCTATCATTTAGTACCTATTCGAACAGGTCTGCTCAGATAATTTCCTTAAATCAAACAAAGAAAAGAATATGTCAACCCAACGCCGTCGCTATGCCATCATCGCATTGCAACTGCCATCTGTCCAGAGCGAAGGAGTTTGTCGTGTCTTGCTCTCTCCGTTCGGTGGCTAGAAACTTCACGATGATTTCTCAACGCCTGCGGAAATTCAGGAAACAAAAGCGGGGACGAAGCGAAACCATATACAAGATGAATGCTGGAATGCATGCACATGAAGCAGGCTTGTATGTACCAAACAAGAAGACGAGAGTTCTGAGGAGAAAAAGAAGGACAAGATCATCCATTCTCAGCGGCTATATCGCCCTCTGCTTGGGCGTCATAGTCTCCATCTTCAAATGCGGCCATCATCTCCCGTTCGAGTTCATCGTCGTCCTCGGCCGGGTCTTCGGGATAGCTAACTTCTTGCCCTCGCTTTGCAGGCTCTTCCGTCTCGTTCTCCACGTCTTGTTCCCGTGGTAGTGATGTCCGCGAGGCGTCTGCTGTGCTGGTGCTGCTTGCGGTTGCCACCTCTCGTAGACCTGTACTTCGCTCGTACGAACGCTTGATCCGCTGTGATAGTCGCGACGAGCCCGCTTCATCCCCTTCCTCGCCTTCATCGCCTGTGTCTTCGTCGGTTCCACTTTCTGTCCCGTCATCCCGTTTCCGCTTCTTGCTGGTCGTTCCCGTCTCATCCGCCAACATCGATACTTCACTGTCGCTTTCACTCTCATCATCACTGCCAAGGAAATCCTTGAGTTCATCGTGTATAGCGGCTTGCTCATCCTCGTCGTAGCCTAGTTGTGACATGTCTGTAAGCCCGGAAGACTTGAGAATATCGTCATTCAACTCTTCTTCGTCATCCGTCCAGACTCCCCCGACGCTTCGTCGGATGATGAAATCCAGGAACTCTCCTCTTTCGAAGGGGAGATGGGCTCGCCTCTGTCATCCGGGTGAACAGGGAGCAGGTACGGCCCCTCCTCCACCCGTTTCCATTGTGTTAACGAGTCCAAGAGCCATTGTGTGGTGACAATCTGGACCTTAGGATACCTAGTTGCTTCCCGGACCTTGGCGGTGCGATTACGGCCTGCTACGAGATGGGTGGTTCTCATATTGATTTTGTGTGCGATGATGGCCCCAAAACTCTTGGCCCACAAGGAAATGTCGGCGTTTTGTGTATCTGTCCCCAAAGGCAGGACTCCAGAAAACACTAACACGACGCCGCCCAAAATCTTTCTTTTGATGTACGGCATGATATCCGTGACATCAGGGACCAGTTTCAGGTCAACATCTTTCTCTTTGGACGGTGTCTTCTCGCCCCGGAGGGCGGCCACTCGCCCACCCAATGCTCGTGACCGTTTTTTATCATACTCATCATAAAACCGCATATGAACCTGCTCCAAGCGGTCCTGCAGTTGAAATAGTTCTCGATCATTATCCTCCAGCAGATGGTGGCGCTGCTTGGCTGCTTCTTGTGACTCCTCCACGCTGGTAGAAGAATCGCTGCTCTCCGCTACATCCTCTTCCGCATCCAGTTCTTTTTGCTTCTGCAGCAATGGGCGGTCCTCCACTTGGTGCATGATTGTCTCCTCCTGTGCGTCAGTCTGTTCCTGCAGGAGTCTGGGATTATCTCCTCCGCCCATGGTCACCAGCTGCTCCAGTGTTGAAACGTCCCCTTCGGCCCCAGGTTTCGCGGGCGTACCATTTGCTTGAGGCAGCGCCGGCGGGGGCTTCTCAGTCACTGGATTAACCGCAGTCTTGTCCACAGGCTTATTACCTGCCCCGATTTCCTGCTTTTTGGGCAAGAAGCTCGAGTTGATGTCACCAATTCCCACAAAGAAGTCATACGGGGTCACCTTGATGAGATTAGGATTCCATCGCCACACGTCTCCGCGATCGTCGATGATAACCACCATCTTCGTGTCCACGGGGAACAGACGGTGGAGGTTTTTGGCCGTCAAGCTTCCACTCTCATCTCGACTGAGAATTCGGTCTCCAAAAAGCTTCCGGGTGGGGTCAATGATTTTGGCAATTTGCTGAGCATAGGCTCTAGTGCCCATGGTATAAATGTGCAATTCGAAGAGCTCTGCAACATTCTCCAAAAAGTCCTCTAGGCCAGGCCGTAATTTGACATAGTACCAGCAGCCACGCATCCCCGGACCATCATCGATCAATTGAAACTTGCGAACACCGCTCAAAGCCTTGTAGTTTGGATTTTCCTTATCCTGCATCCACTCTCCCACTGTCGGGTCCACGGTAGCATGAATGATTGTCTGGTCGAGATCCACCACGAGAGACAACTTTCTGTTGGCCAACAAACGGCGCTTTGCATCTTCTTCCACTCGCGTTGCTTCCCTCGCACTCACGGTGAGTGTAGTGTTATCGTGGACCATCTGAATCGGAGCACGCATCGAGTCTGTCACCTCTGTATTGTACGTAGACCTAGTAAAGCCAAGCATTAGTTCCGATCCTCCGGTCAGTTTGAAGAATGATACTACTCACTCAGTCATATCCTTCCCACACTCTGCACAGAGTCCTCCAAACTGAACTTCGTGAGCACATGGCTCATCGACTTCCACAATATCAATCCTATCCCAGTCAGCCCATGCCCTAACAGAAGCGACTAAAATGTAAACGTACGGTCCGGTAATAACATCCCCCTTTGCGATCTTCCACTGCACTATCTCCCCATCAACGGTCGATTCGAACTTGGTCGGAAACTTGCGCTGAACCTCGATTTTATTACCCAGCCCATCTCCCTCCGTGACGGCTGTCTGGTAAAAATACCAGAAAAGCGCCTCATCCCGTTCCACCAGGTCCCCCGGCTGCTTGAGCAGCGACGTAACGGTGATCGGGTAATGGAGGCTGGGCGATAGACGGAGAAGCATGCTCCTATCTGGTCGACCTCGGACGGTCTTTCCTTATTTCTTTTTATCTTTTCTTTTTTCGTCGTTTGTGATTTTTAAATCAAAATTAAACAGCTGAAGCGAATCGCACGCGAGAGTGAAATCGAAACCGACAAGCTACGAAGCCATACCCGAGATGCGCCCGGTACGAGTCGGCGATGAAGCGGGTGTTTTTTTGTTTTCTTTTTTCCTGGAATGGAGCTATCTAGATAGCTGATGTATGGAGAAGCACGATCGACAGCGGACAATTCCAGTTCTCGCTGTGGAGGAAACGGGGAATCGAACGGTTCGATACAGGATGATGGTAGGTCGGAGCGGTTGCCACGAGATGACGCGACGGGAGTTGGGGATCCAGACAGAAGCCGGCGGAAAACGCAGAATTGATGCGCGTGCTTGGCGTGGAGAAAGGTCAGCAACGGAGATCCGGTCGTGTCTCGAGTCCCAAGAGATTGGATGGATGGATTGAATGATTGATGTCTGAACAAGGATGGGAGGAAAAGAAAGGTGAAAAAAGAGAGTGAGTTTCTGCAGAAGGTGGAGGTCGAGGTGGCCAAGAGGTCGTGTGCTGTTGGCTTTGTTGTGGTTGAAGGACAAGAAACTAACGGCTGTGCGGGGCGAGAGCTTCTTAAGCTGGTTTCTAGACCACCACTCCGGGACAGAGACTGTCGTTCTTTTGTGTTGTATTTCTTTATCAGTATGTATGGTATGATGTAGGTATTTTTTACTTATTGCTTATTTCATCTTTCATCTGTCCTTTATGCCATTCAGAAGTACTATTAATATGACGTGCCAGGTAGGACGGGTGCAGGATATATTGTTTCTAACTATAGCACATACATGCCCTTTATTCTAGACCTCGACAGGGTTGAAGCCATCCATCACTAACATTGGAGGATTATATCGAAAGTAAATTATTCCTATCATGTGGCTCTACAGGACGAAATTAAACACAAGATGCAATATTACGAGACACTTGATAAGTCAACAATAAGTCATATTTCAACGGCTTCGTATATCACTCGAAACAGCATGGGCCTGCAGCCGTCGGCGGAGAAAAACCATCTCCAAGCAATTGAAACTAAAACATAAAGCTACCAGCTGCGAATATGCCTATATACGCAGAATATGCAATTCACTTATGCACTTCAGAGCAATCGTCATGACGTAAGGAGTCTATCCTTTATTTGGCCTTGCCGAGGCTGACAGTGCTGTTGCCAAGGTCGTACACGCTGTACCACTTCCGCAAGAAAGCATCACCCAGAATAGCCAAGGGGCCGGTGGGCTCAGGGAAGTCCATACCCATAAAGGTACTGATGCAGCTGCCAGACACCTCAAGGACGTAGTCATAGGGGGTAATGGTGAAGTCATGGCCGCTCAGGGTGAAGGTGAGGTCGGGCAGGGAGGAGCGCTTGTCGCAGTCAACGGAGTACTGACCGGTAAAGCCCTTGGTGGCACCAATCTCCTTGTTCCTTGGCTCATTGTTAGCGGAGGCAGTCAGAAACAAACAGGCGAGTTAACTTACAGGAGCTCAGCAAGCTGGGAAGGAAGAGCAATGAGGGAAGTGCCAGTGTCCAGAATGACACCGGTGTTCTCCAGCTCAGCGGTCTGGTCACCCAAAGTGATGGCGTCAAATTCAACCTCCCAGTAGGCCTTGCGGCGGAGGGGAATGGTGGTCAGCTCGCCAGTAAAGTGGTCCTCATCGATACCACCGAAGGTGACCTCGGAGTCGTCACCGTCCTTGTTGGCGTCACCCAAGTAGAAAGCAAAGATGGGTTCATCAACGAGGTCCTGGTTGATCAATTGGTAGAATGGGGGAACCATCTGCTTGACGGAGATGGTGTCAAAGCCCAATCCCAGAATACCATCGAACTTGCCAAAGGCAAAAGCCAGACCAGGCTCCTCGGTGGCCTCGGCGAAATCCTGATGCTCGATCTTCAAGTCACCAATCTTGACAGTGTCTTGAGAAACGAATCCGCTGAGACTGCCGGATCCGTATTGAATAGCAAACTCGGTGCCATTCTTCTTATATGTCGACGAAGACGAGGAGTCGTATTTGGAGTGCAGGAAACAGGCGATGGAGTAGCAGCCCGACGAAGGAACCCACAGGTTCGAGCTACCAGTGTCAAGGACAACCTTGAACTCCTGGGGAGGAGTGCCGATTTCGATCTTGGAGAAGTCTAGTGGGTTCATGTCAGCAATAGCTCTCAAAACAGTACAGTATAAACGACACGGAAATCCATACATTGAGCGTTCAGAAAGTTGTCAACCAAGACATCGTGACGGCTCTTCTCCTTGATAGAGGTGTCCTGGAACAGCTCGTCGACCTTGGAGTGACCGCCCATGTACTTCTGGCCGAGAGCTTGGACGTGGGCGTCAATGTTCTGTGTGATCTATAGCTCAGGTAATCAGCTACAAATTCCACATCTAATACTTCATCACGATAATGATAATTGTGTAAAAATTGATGACTTACCATCTGCTCCTCAAGAGGGATCTTGTCAAGCTTCAACTTATGAACCTTGGCGGATGCGCCGCCCAACAGCACGGCGGCTGTGAGCAAGGAGGCCGACTTCATGATGGAAGATAGCAGCAGAAGGAACAGCTCAAGAGAGTGTGTGGAGCGAGTAAAAGAGTGTCTTTACAATGACGATGATGATGGGTCCAAGGGTGATGGTTAAGAGAGATGGAAAGGTGGTAGAAGAAGGGAGATGAGAGAGGGTGAGAGAGGAGAGAGAGGAGGTCTGGGGGAGATGCGTGATGGGGTGACTGGTTGCGGAGCGACTGTGGTTCCTCGGACCGGCCAATCAACCAATCACCGAGGGCCAATCCTGCGTCACTGGACTCCGTAGACTGGATCGTCGCGGGAAGCGGATCAGTTGATAAGTACGACGAGACAGAGGGCCGCCTTGTGCAGTTTGCTCGACACTATTCGACCCATCCGTTGACGGCGATAATCATTTTCCCTCTTACAGAGTAGCATCCTGTGAGCTGTATTTTTAGCAGTGTTTGGGATGTATAGGAAGCTACCGATTTGGTTATCTCACATGCATCCCCTCTCAGTGAGCTGTCGTCGATGATGCAAGACGGCCCCGATAGCGCTGCCTAGCGTCGTTCTGCATACCGCCACTGAACACGCCTCACTCGTGTGTACCTGACATGATGAACAACTAACACTGAGCTGTTTGTAGCTGCTGCTTACGCTCGACTATCACGCGGGCAGAGTGTGCGACCTTGCTTAACGGAGCAAATACAATAATACGCTTGATCTTTCTGTTGGGAAATACCCCAAGGCATCAGTCATTGTACTACATATGGTCGCCTAGATACTGATGATACAACTAATTATTGCCAACCTTTCGCCATGCACAATACCAAGTCCTAACCCGTAACATAAAAAGCGTTTGGATTAGCGGTAGAACTCGGGTCTGTAAACGTTGATTAGCAAACACGAACGAAGGCCATAATAAGGATGCCAAGCCATACCTGTCCGAATCTTCGCCACCCTTTACTTGGGCAGCGTAAGCATCCTCCAGATCGGATTGGATGATATTGTACCGGTTCTTGCGGACAGCCCGCAGACCAGCCTCCTGCATGATGGCGGCAATAATAGCACCTGACAAAGGCTCGTTGCGCACAATCAGCGAGTCCAGGTCGACTTCGGGAGAAAGCGACATCTTGGATGCGATCGTAGTGAAGATGAGTCGGCGCTCTCGTCGGTCACGGAGCGAAGGAAACTCGATCTTACGGTCGAGACGACCGGGACGCAGCAAGGCGGGGTCCAGAGTGTCGGCTCTGTTGGTGGCCATGATGACCTTGACGTTGCTAGTCTGCTCGAAACCATCCATCTGGTTGAGCAGTTCCAGCAAGATACGCTGCACTTCACGGTCCGCACCGGTCTGAGCGTCGAAACGCTTTGTGGCGATGGCATCGATCTCATCAATGAAGATGATAGCGGGGGAGTTCTCGCGGGCCATTCTGAAAACATCTCGGACCATACGAGGACCTTCTCCCAGGTACTTCTGAACGAACTCTGATCCGTTGACTCGGATAAAGCTAGCGGTTGTGCTGTTGGCCACGGCCTTAACCAACATTGTCTTACCGGTTCCCGGAGGACCGTAGAGTAGGACACCACGAGGGGGATCGATACCTGTATCTTGTTAGCATGCCCTTCACCCCACACGACCAATTTACCCACCGATTTGTCTGTACAGATCAAAATGTGTCAACGGCAGCTCAACCGCCTCTCGGATCTCTTGCTTCTGCATGTCAAGACCACCAACGTCGGCATATGACACATCGGGTTTCTCGTTTTCGCCCAGCATGGCAATGGAAGAATCAGCTTCGGGAGGAAGAATGTCAACAAGGGCGTTAGAGTGACGGTGGAGGGCAACGGAAGACGACGGCTTGAGCTTTTCACGGTCGAGCGTGGACAGGATACGGACGACATAATTCGAACCAGTTGAAGACTGCACGATACCAGTGCTAGAGTAACGGTTAGTAGGTGACATTATTGAGAGGCAGTTTGAGCTCATACTTCTGATCGATAGCCTCCATGAACTGTCCTATCACCAGGGGCACACTCTGTATCCGCTTGATCTCCTCCTGTGCACGGACAAGCTCCCTTTTCAAGCTCCTATAGTTAAGAACTGGTTATTATCGAGGGTTCTCAATATGCGCGAAAAAATTGAAGGATTTACCTCTGCTCATCCTTGATATATTCCTCTTGAAGTTGAATGTACCTGTTGTCGAGTCGTCAGCACTGAACCGTAAGACGACAGTTTCCAGGTTTCAAGGAGACATACTCAAGATGTCTCTGCAGTCTCTTCAGTGTAGCATATTCGTCACCTCCATCGGTACCTGTGCCTTCGAGCGAGTCTATGTTGGGGATGCTGTCCAATGGACTTGACTTGGTGTGAGGCGTGACGTTGTTCGCCGGGTTCTCCACGGCGACGTCTCCCATGATGCAAGGTTCAGTCTGTAAGAAACAAATCGGATATAAAAAAGGTAGCGGTATCAAAAGCTGCAGCGACAATAGCAGTTTTGACGAGAAAAGAATAGGTTGGAAGAACAAAGCGTCGTGTGTAGTAAGAAGGACTCAGCCGTCGGGATCTTTTGCTTGATGATGGGCACGGTCACGTAGCTGGCAAGGCACATCACGTGACACAGAGCTCAGCCCAATAAAAGCAGTCTTCCATCATCTTCTCTTGAATATTGGAAAAACAAGTCAATTTCCAGTTTCCAGTTTCTTAGGATTTACAATCAGATAGCCTAATTTCAACTGAATATGATATCTATTGTCTAGGGAAATCCCAAGGTGGTGACGCACAGCATGAAGAAGACACATTCTGCCTAGGTCCCTCCATCGAACCTCATCGAAGCGAGGGCATACAGACCGTGGTTACCTTGGGTATATATCCGCCTCTGATGATTGGTAGCAATCCGTATCCATGGCTTCCATGTCATTAGTTCACGTTGCCATGTCTATTTCTTACATAGGTTCTGGGGGAGTATCATCGATCAAACCACTTGTACTCGGGCCCTTCCATGCTTTTTTGGAGAAATCCAGTGGGTGATGTGTAGGATTCACCGTAGATCGCGGCAGCCAACCTCATAATATGAGCCTTACCAAACGCTGCTATGGCAAAGCTAGCAAACTGCATGGGACCAGCTAACAGGTGCCTGATCGGGTGATAACGACCACGCCTGTTGCAGGAAATCTGCCCTGAAAAGTGGAAGGGAAAAACCACCGTTTCGAGATGGTCGCAGGAGTGCAGTTTGCATCGTGTAGTTTGATCCTATCCATTGCAACAACCCAAGGCCCCCCAACAGGACGACTAGTTCAGATCTTCGGGATAAAGCCAATCATTCAGACAAAATGGTGGAGCATCCCAGGACGTGGCAGGTGGGACAGGCACAAAAAGAAACAATCTCCACGATCCATATATCCAGGCCGATCCTTGCAAGGGCTGAGGGAATATGTAGTTAGACGTTGTCCACTTGGCTGGTTCTTGGTGTTGAAAGCCCATTCTTTTGACCAGATCGGGAGGGGAATTGGGCGGGTTGGTTTTGGGTGTGGGCTGGGACGTATATAGGAAAGCAGACGCCCTGTTCATTTCACTTTTTTCCCTTTTCTTTTCTTCTTCTTCTTTCTTTCTTTTTTCCAGTCTCAACTAGGGTTTCTTCATTTCCGACTTTCCCCCCAAATTTGAAAGAGGAAATTATTCTCATACGTCTCTGGATACTGATTTGACACTCTTCGCTTTATGCTCATACTCCACTCCATATTGGCACATTGAGCATCAGAAACTGAGCACTAACTTGACAGCCACAATTTCTTTTTCTATATTATTTCCGAAGACCCGATAGAATATTTTATGACATTAAAGCCCGGATTCTGCCCTTCAGAATAATACTAATGTCATGTATTATCGCGGGTTGATCTGCGTGGGCCAAAACACTATCCATACTAGCATCGTTTCTAGGAACTGGAGCAGACCACAACAATACTACAATAATTATTATCTACTAACTCTAACAGAATCATATCCAATGGAAGACTCATTCTATACAGAATGCTTTGATACCAAAACATTAATGATTGAAGGTATCTCACACCTAAGACTGCTCAAAGCGGCATGACGCCATGGCCGGAACAGGAAGAGCGGCATTCCGCCTCTTCCACTGCTTCCTTGCCTCTTCCCACTGTTTCCCCTTTATCGGCACTAACTCTCCCTCTCCCTCTCTCTTTTTCCCTCTCCGTCTATCGCTGCTAATTTGTCCAAAATAACTTACTGGTACACTCTTACATTTTTTCCTGTATGTATCGTTCTTGCTAAACCCTCTTTTTTTTTTTTTTCCCTATCATTTTTTATTTATTTTTTTTTATTACTGTCACTTTTCTCTCCACGCCCGTCCCATTCCCCCCGGTGCCTCCACTTTCTCCCCTTCCGACTCTTCCCCCCCCCCCAGGGAAAAAAAAAAAGGGCTCTGCGGTGCACTGCTCTTTGTCAAGGTACGCTTGTTATCCAGATCCATACCTTGGCTGCCTTTTTGTGCCATTATTACCCCCATTACTGGCCCTGTTTGCTTTCCCTGCCCCCCCCAATATCACACCTCATACGCTGTGGCCACGCACTACTGGTTAGCCATTCTTCGGGACTACCAAGCACGTTGCGAATCGCTCCTGCGGCTCTGATGCGGTTGTTTTATGATGGCTTATTATTCATTTATTCATTACCCCATTACCTATTATTTCCTGTCGTAGCCTAGCTGTTGTCTTTGCGATTTGCTGATGGCAATATAGCCCTGTAATAGGCTGGTGCTGTTCTCTCTCTCCTCCCGCCTTTCGCCGCCCAGCACCTCTGGTCCCGTGACCTGTCTTCCCTCTCCTCGCAATCTCAGGCCTTCCAACCGCACCGCTGCTATTTCGGGACCGGCTTCAATCCTCCGCTCGTAAGTCGGCATTTTAGTTATCCAACCTTGTCGGTATGTACATTGTTCTTGTCCCTCTTCTCCCCGGATTTTCTCCATTTCGTCTTTTATTCTTAATCAACCCTCGTGTTGGGGGTGAGGTGTCGTGGTGGTTGTTGCTTGCGCTGCTCGTGTCGCAGATCAAAGCGCGACGTGCTATCCTCACCACGACAAACCCGACGCGTCTAGATCACCCCATTCAATATGATTTGATGATGGAACTCACTGTCAATCGTTGATCATGTTTGGGGATGATAAGCGCCTCGTGTGGTTGCTGTTCTCATTGATTACTCCTTGAATGTCAGATGTGGGTTTCATTTTTCTGATGACTCTTTCACCTTGCAGATGGGTTGGTAAAACCATACGACATGAATGCCTGGCTAGCTGACGCCTCGAACCTCCCAAGCCATGACAATGGGGCTTTCCATCCAACAACCATTGATCCCTCTGCGGCTTTCCTCCACGCTTCTCCCACCCCTCAAGACCCCAACCAATTCCAGCGCATGTTCAATGGCGTACCGCGAAACGCATCTCCGGGCTTTCACAACCCCAACCAAGTGATTCCGTCCAAACGGGCTCGCCCGGATGATGGTATTGCAATGTCACCTAGACAAGCACCGGGCGGGGTTGCGGCATCGCGGTCTCAGACGCCTCACCAAGTGCCTTTCCCGGGATACCAAGGTCCAGCGAATGGCGCCCCGCAGTTTCCCCCAACACCGTACCAGCACCTCCAACAGGGAGCTTCTCCCAGTGTGACCCAGTCGCCCATCATGCAAGAATTTGACCAGCATGGTGCCCAGAGAATGGGAACCGCATCCCCGAGCCCGTTTTCCCCCGCCGGCCCTCATGTTGGCCAACAGATGTCGCCATCTCAACCAGATCACCCGAGCCGTGTGAATACTCCGCAAAATAACACATTCATTCCTGGCCAGCCGTTTCCTCAGGGTGTAGGGCCCCAGTTCTCTCCAGCCCCGGCAATAACCTCTGCTACTGTACAGACCCCAATGCAAGCGCAGTTTGGTGGTATGCCACAGGGGTACCAGCAAGCCATGGCTGCCCAACAACAGCGGTTGCATGCTATGCAGGTTCAGAACCAAACTCGTGCGATGAACATGAACCCTGCAATGGCGGGAAGGCCAGTCGCAGCTGGAATGAACGCCATGGCTAATCCCCAGCAGATGGCGGCTATTAGGCAGATGCAGCAGAATATGGCGAAGCCAACTAACCCAGAGGGATTTATGAGGTCGCTACAAAAATTCATGATGTCGCGGAACTTACCGCTGGACCCTAATCCCATTGTATGCGGCCGTCCGGTCAATTTAGTTCAGCTCTATGCTACCGTCATGAAGCTAGGCGGCTCGAAAAAGATCACAGCTGCAAACATGTGGCCTGTCATATCTCAGCAATTGCAGTTCCCTCCCATGCAGTTCCCCATGGCGGTCCAGGAGATCCGTGAGCACTATCAAAGAAACCTCGCTCCTTATGAACAGGCCTTCCTTAGTACGCAACAGAAGCAGTTCGCAGATCAGATGCAGCAAAACCAGCAGCCCCGGCCAGCAGATCCCACAGGGATGCAATTCCAGTCACCGACTGCTAAACCAGGCCCAGGATTTGAGCCTCCCCAGCAAATTGCGCAACCTTCTCCCAGTAGTGCATCGGCTCCGAACAATGTCCAGCACAGTGCGTCGAATGGTTTCGCAACACCAACACCGGTGAAGGCACCAGGAAAACAGCCACAGCCACAGCCACAGCCACCGCAACAACAACAACAACATCAGCTCAGTATTTCCCGCCAATCCCAGCCACCACCAACACCACAAGACCCTAGGGGACAGCTACCTGGCCCTTCACCTGCCCCATCAGGCAAAGGCCCTGGGTCGATATCCGGAAAACCATCAGAGCCATTTGAGCAGCCGTCAGATCAACCGATGAAGCATCCTATCGAGGACCCATTCAAGCCCATGGTCTTGCCCGAGAGCAAGCTCCATGGGCCCATTGCGGTGGATGAAATGTATCAGCTTGGAGAGGACATATCAAGGTTAAAGCCAAATGTGCCAAGCTTCGGTGAGCTTGGTGTTATAGATATCCATGCTCTCACCATGAGCGTCAAGTCTGGGATCCATGCTGAAATGCGCATGGCATTGGATACGCTCACATCTATTTCCGGCGAGCCAGCCATTCAAATATCGCTAGATAACTGCGAGGATCTGGTTGAAAGCTTAGTCGAGTGTGCCGAAGACCAGGCTGAACTGCTTGCTGAACATGCTGCGGAAGTTTCAGATGTTATGCTTTTGCCGTCATACGAGGAAATCACTCGTGGGTGTCAGTCGGAGTGGACGTCTCTCGCTGACGTTCCTGAATTTGGAAGTCTGGACTACGAGCTCGATCGAGCTGTTGATCGACTTATCTGTATCACAACAATATTGCGCAACTTTTCATTTACGGAGTCGAATTTTGGGATATTAGCAATGCCTTCGGTTGTCACATTCATCTCGACAATAATTCGATATCTGGGGACTCGGAATATGCTGCTTCGAACACACCAAAATACCTTGGATTTCATGAAAGACACCGTTATCTACCTGAGCAACTTGGCCCACACCATCTTATTACCAGGAAAGGAAGAGGCACTCTGCTTATTACATTTCCTCCTGTCATTTGCACCATTTCCGGTACCAACTATGACAGAGAGTGTCATGTTCACAACATACAATGCCTCTATCCATAAATACACGCCAGCAGCTGTGGACAGCTTAGCCAAACTTCTAGCTAGAGATGAACCGAATCGATCTTTCTTCAAGGGCATTTTCTCAGGCGATGGGTCTATGGCACCGCAGCACGAGCTACTTACCCGTGCGTTTGGTCTTGCTATTTGCCCACTTCCCGACCAGCCTCGAAAACCTCTTGCCATCGCAGATGCACGCAAAGTATTCCTTATGCAAGGGCTATTAGCGGCTGATATATTATCTGCGTTCGCTGATGGGCCTCTCGCGAAAACATGGCTTGACTCCGTTGATGGTTTTGCCATACATCTACTCAGACTTTCCTGCCTGTTGAGCACAGAACGCGTCTTCCTTCCAAACCCACGACATACCCACGCCCAAAGAGCGCAGGCTGAAGCCGAAGCTCAAGCTTATGGGTCTATCATTCATCGAGGCTTGACAATTCTTCGAAGGTTAGCTGAGAAGTCGAAGCTTGTCGAAAATGCCCCCGAATTGCGGTTTCCCTCCGGAATCATACCAAAGAAGGAAAGCCTTCTCGGGGCACTATTAATGCCCAATGTTGATCCAAGCGTTGTTCGACAGCTGATAACCTATGCTCGTCTTGCAGAATGATACAGGTTGTTTGGATTGGGAAACTACGCGTGCGTTGCATTTTGATTTATTCTTTTTTGTCATTATAAGCGAAGGCCTAGCTCTTGCAATCTGCCGTGATCTCATGTTTGCTTCTGTCATGTCTTCTATTCATCTAAAGTAAACTATTATCTACTTGTTTTTATTTGTCGATGAGTCTGGCGCCGGTGGTGGGAAAGATTCTATGTTGGGCGTGCAATATGTGTACTTCTTGTTTATCTCTGTACAATGTTCAATACCCTCAGGCGAAAGTATCATTTATGCATGATGTCTAAACGGGTAAAAAAACCATTTCAATTTTTCCCTTCTTTCTCGATTCCTCTTATTCCTCTTTTTGTCATCCCATCCCATCCTCGGTTCCTTTCTGTCTGTTTCCTTTCGTCTTGCGGGCGTGGTTTGATGCTTTTGAGTGTAAGCATTTGGAATCATAGTGTTTTGGAAATAATCAAATTGATATACTGTCGTATATACGAAGATCTCATCTCTACAAGATTATAGAAGCCCTACATTCGGGTCTTTCGAATTTGTCTCCATCAAAAAAACCTACATTGGCTTTAGTTGGATTCACTTTCACACCCGCCTAAGCTCTGCGTCGCTCTCTGCCTCAATTCGAATAAAGCCACCCGTCGAATTAGCCATAGGATTAACGCAGGGGCAGCCACCAAGTCATTGGACATGTACAGAGAGTAAATAATACACAGGGCTGCATCTCGAGTCTGAAGAAGTGGAGAATACATGCCAGAGAAAAAGGAAAGGAAATGGAAAAAAAAAAAAAAGCCGGAACTTCCGATGAAACAAAGCAAAAGCAGAATCAGAACACCAACACGATGAAATAATACAATGGTAATAAAGAAAAAAAGAGATAGGTAAAAAGATATAAGGTAAAAGAAAACAACCGCTCACAATTAACCCTCAAGGGCACATGTCATTCAGTTGTTGCCAGTCTTCCATCTTTTTTTACATCTACTTTCCCTATCCTGTCGATATTTCGACTTCTCCTGCTAAGACACTGCGGGTTCCATAGAGTTGACTCCTATGTCCAATTTTTTGGTTCGAAGATAGTAGGTAGTTGAGTTCGAGGAGAGAATAATGCGGTGACGGGATTTGGAGATTTCTCCTTTAGAAGTTACGCTCCAAGAGGAACTTAATAATTTCGGGTTTTCGCCAGCCCTACTCGCAACATGAGATGTTAGCTTGTGCAATCGACTCGAAGCTGATAGTTGACATAAAGATAAGATCGATGGATGATCGATCCACCTGGAACGTACCTTGACGATGATATGGCCATTTAGACGATTGATGGCAACATCAGGACTCTTAGCAGCACGGGGATCACCGGATTCCAGACCCAAGAAGCATGCCAGGTCATTCCGTAACGAGTCCATGTCACCCTCGGTCTTCTGAATCTTAGTTTGCTGCTTGGTTCCACCGGCTTTTGTCACGAGATACACGGGAAGTTGGTTTGATGCGGTACGGCGGACGAAATAGGGAAGGTTGGTGAGTTGCAGATTGGCTGCTGCTGGCGATACTGATCCGGGTGTCGAGGGAGCGGTCTCTTTAAGGCTTTGGGATTGACGCTTGAGTTGAACCAGGAAAGTCCGACATTGCTGGCTAGGGAATTTTGGGAGGGAGTTGGAACGCTGAGAAAACTGAAGGTAATTTTCTAAGATAGGTCAGTAAGACGAGTTCGAGTTTTCTTCCATGACTTTCTTTCTTTTCTTCTTCATTTTCTCTAGATGCCCTTCATCCATCACGAGGTACCTATAAGACATGGAAACCGCGGATCTGGCCAAAACTTACGGGACTGAGTCAATCTAGACGAGGAAGATAATGTGGAGAATGAACTACATGTCCTTAAAGAAGCAGTAGGTTGGGATGCATTAAGACGGAGAGGAACCGCGGTCGACTGCTTGCGAAGAGCAGACGAGACCGGGACAGACTGCAGAAAAGAAGCCATCGATATGAGGATGACAGGGAGAGGGGGAAAAAAAACCACACGAGACGCCGAAAGAAGCAGATTGCCAGCAGCACAAGTCCACAATGGAGGGAGATGAACGAAGCCCCCGGGAGCAGATTAAAGATTAAGCTGGACGACGACGATGAAGCCTCTCGCAGACTGCAAAACTCGCGCTTTCTTGCTTTCTGCGCGGAGGTCATTGCACTAATCCCAACGCGGTCTAGCGCGCCCACCAGCCCTCCCGCCCACATTTTCGCCAGCGCAAAAGACGCCGCACACTTTGTTCTCAAAGGACGACGCGAGACAGAAGAAGATCTCCAGACAGTGACCGTCAGTCAGACAGCCAGACCGTCAGATCTGTTCCACTTGCCCTCCTCCCGTTGCTCGTCTCTGCTGTCGCCCACCCCCTTTGCATTCTTGCACACCATGGCAGCCAACGCCCCTCCCTCCGCAGAGACTTTGCTCAGCGGTGCGGCCGCCCACCCGCCCAAGACCGCTGAAGAGATCGCCAACCAGTATGACCTGCTGCCCAAGCTGATCCCTTATCTCGACCGCCATCTGGTCTTCCCTCTGCTTGAATTCAGCACCGGCCAGGATGACGACAAGGAAGTCGTCCGTGCGAAGTATGAGTTGCTCAAGCACACCAACATGACCGACTATGTGGCCAACCTGTGGATGGAAATCAACAACGCGACAGAAGCCCCCGCTGAGTTCACGAAGAAGAAGGAGGAAGTTCTGAACAAGATGCAACAATACCAGGATGAGAGCTTGAAGATCACCGAGTTGCTGCAGGATGAGGAGGTTGTGGGCAGCCTGCGAAGCGACAAGGTTGCCAACTTGAAATTCCTCGAGCAACAGCACGGCGTCACCAACGAGATGGTTAACAGCCTGTACGACTACGGCCGATTCCAGTACAGCTGCGGTAGCTACGGCAATGCCGCCGATCTCCTGTACCAGTTCCGTGTTCTGTCCACCGACAATGACAAGGTTGCCTCGGCCACATGGGGTAAGCTGGCTTCGGAGATCTTGACCACCAACTGGGAAGGTGCTATGGAGGAAGTTCAAAAGGTCAAGGAATCAATTGAAACCCGGCTATTCAACAACCCCCTGGGCCAGCTGCAGAACCGCTCGTGGTTGATCCACTGGTCTCTCTTCCCCTTCTTCAACTACGACCCCGCTCGCGACATCCTCACCGATCTCTTCTTCTCCCCCACCTACATCAACACCATCCAGACCAGCTGCCCCTGGATTCTGCGATACCTCGCTGCTGCAGTCATCACCAACCGTAACCGCGCACACAAGAGCACCAGTCTATACCACAAGCAACTCAAGGATCTGATCCGCATTGTGCGTCAGGAGAACTACGAGTACACCGACCCCATCACCGACTTTGTCAAGGCCCTCTATGTCGACTTTGACTTTGAAGAAGCCCAGAAGAAGCTGGGCGAGGCGGAGGATGTGTTGCGAAGCGACTTCTTCCTCGTTTCGGCCGCCGATGCCTTCGTCGAGGCTGCCCGCCACCTCATCTCCGAGAGCTACTGCAAGATTCACCAGCGAATTGATATCAAGTACGTGTATTCTGGATCATATTTGTGATATGAAACTAACCATGGTATTAGGGACCTGTCTACCCGTCTTGGTTTGAACCAGGATGAGGGTGAGAAGTGGATTGTTAACTTGATCCGCGACACCAGAGTCGACGCCAAGATTGACTACAAGGAGGGCACTGTCATCATGAACCATCCCCCTCAATCGGTGTACCAGCAGGTCATTGAGAGGACAAAGGGTGCATTCTTCAGAACCCAAGTCCTGAGGTAAGTCGCTTATTCTAGTTCTCCCTACTAGAGAAGTAGAAATTCTGACTGTTTTTATTTAGTTCTGCCGTTGCAAAATAGATACGTATGAGCTTTCGTCACAGGGTCGTCTTTTTCCTTTCTCTTTTTGGTTCTGTTCATATTAGTATTCCCCGCCGATTGCAGGGCTTCTTTGAGTGATGGGACCAAGCAGAAGTGGCATCAGGCCGGCGTTCAGGTGGTCCGCCTTTTTTATGTTTTCTTTATGTTCTTTTCTTTTCGTTTTCAGATATCTTTTGAGTTGACTCCTCGAAGTTGTTCGTGTTGAAGACCCTCGAGAGGTTGTTGATTGAAATCTGAAATGCTGGTGGGGAAAAATCCAAAATCTGAAAAATAAACGACATGTCATCTTTTCCCTTTCCCATGTACTTTTGGGCAAGAAAAGATCCAGTGAACTTCTTGAGGTTCACACGAAACAAAAGCTTCCATGTGATTGTTCAATGCTGTTACGAATGGTCTATAGATGAGTGAGAATAACGTTGGGATAGCCCTGAGTCAGGTTTTATCCATTCAACTAGATATTCACTACTGTTCAGTGTTATTATTATGAATATAATCAATGTTTTATTCCAGATTATTTCATGACACTGTTGACCTAGCGCAGCTACCCCTGGGCAATTCGGGCTTGGACAAGGATTCTGCCCTATATGGATATAGCACGAGAAAAGAATTCCAGGAAATCAAATATGAACAACCAAACACCTGTGCAATCGTTATATTATATTATATTCGAAAATTCAACTATGTATTCCGGAATACATTTTCCACTGGACGTCTGCGAGGATGCGATTGAACAGGTACTATTTCATTTATATAGGGCTCTGTTGGTCTGCTGGGGCTATCGATAATGGAATCGCCGGCCATTCGAAGAGCTTCCTGGCGTTCATATTCCCGCGACATGACGGCGAGATCATTGATTTGTTCCTGTGGTAAGATATCTTGTGTCAGTGTATGCAATTCGTGTATAGGGTTTGGGGGGTTGCTGGCAAGAGATACGGACCCGTGTTAAGGGCATACCGAAAATTAGGTAGCCTTCTCGTCCCTTGAAGCGACATATGTTAGCTGTCTTTCTGTTGTGCGTTGCTGTATGGGGTGCTTACCTGATAGGTGTATGGTCTGACTGAGGAAGATGGTCCGAGGAAGTATTGAATATGTCCAAGGACAATTTGTCGTGAAAGTCCATAGCCTGGTAACCAATATTCTTGTACGGGAGGCATGTTTATAAAGGAGTTTTGATATGTGTTGAGACGGGAATTGAAGCGAAACCGTGAATGAACCCTTCTGATTAAAAATGTGAAAGTGACATTTATATATCTTGAAATAAAAGTTGATTATAATTCTATACAAAAAAAGTAAGGGGGGAAGGGAAGCACGATTGCCAGCTTTATACGCCTCATGAGTATATATCTAGACCGGAATATCGAGGAGCGGTATAGGGAAATTGGAGTAAACTAGACATGCTGATCAGCGGACCAAAAGGAAACCTACAGATATCGTCGCACCTGATTCCCAGGCATATTCTGTAACAGACAAGATAAAGTTGGCTGGACTGCTATTTTTCTTTTTCCTTTTTCCTTTTTTCTCCGTCGTCTGTTGATGTCGGATCCCGGGAAACCGCCTCACTATTTCAGAAAACGAGATCCAACGCTTTACACCGGGAAAAGTGAGGCTTGTTCTTGCCAGAATATGTATTCCGCGGCCACAAAAAATAATAGTAATATTGCAATGTGCCGATTGTTCTTGATGCGTCTGCGCCCGGGTTTTGCTCTTACCCTTCTTGACTGACTGCAATGGAACATGCCGCGCCAATGTAGTTTGCTAGTGGTGATGGCGTGGCTCCACGGGTCGAGGATATAAAAAGACCCAGAGGGGCTATCTCTATAGACTAGAAGTTTCAATTGGCAGTCTCCATTCGCCATATCAAAACGAAATTATCTGATTTGACGGGAGGACAAAATATCGTTCAATAGCATATCGGCGGCGAATAATCCGGATGAGCGCTGCAATGTCATACGCAGATCTCGATAATATTCTTTTCGATGACAGCCAATGTCGCCCCTCCATCAAAGTGGTGCCCAAGGCAATCCCGGAGAACAATTCTTGTTTCTTCGTGTCCAATCGCCCCAGTCAAGTATAGAGGATATCTGCCGATTTGTTAGAATTTGAACCAACATATAAGCCACATATTGGACGCATATGCACAAGTCCTATTCAGGTAATCTCGAGCCAATATATTGAACTGTGGGTGTAGGGCACAACACGAACCTGCCAATGCGCAATCGTATGATTTCCTGGTTCCAAGGCAATCCCTCACAGGTGCTAGCTACAACCATGACAACCATGAATGGTTTCGGTTCTCGAATATTCCATCACCAGTTCATTGGTCGTGACCTGCCACACAATCCTTCTAGCTTCCCTTGAATCCGCATGGCTGGCGATAAACCCTACATTTCCTGGGGACCAAGGAGGTCTTGCCGCGTTGTTGACTAGATTGGCCCATCAAAGGAAGGGTCCATGGTAGTATATTGTTCATCTCGAGAGGCAAGTCTGACAAAAATAGAGAATTGCATGTTTTCAGGTTGACCTCTTCACTCGGGGGATGTGTAGAATGTTCCGAAAGGACGAGGCGCCCAGGATTGAGTGGCCAACATGGCAGTTATTCTGTTTGAATGTATACCGGAAGTGCACCGAAATATGTGATGAGTCCGGTAGGCTCATTTCTTCACAGTTCCTGACAAATATCCAGATACGGAAACTATGAGATAAGAATGGGTCAATGTTTGTTCAGTCATCCATGCAAGAAATAAAAACATTGGAGCCCTGATGACCAAGCTCATAGTTCATGGAATCTACTTCCGTTCATAATTTCGACCAGGCGAGTTCTGAATCAATGTCGATCTTAGGAACCGAATTTAAGCGGCACATCTGGTCTTGTTCCTGTAATAGTACTCGTAAGCTTGTATTGCCGTCTGAAGAGGCCCAGACCAAGCACTTACCCTACTCGTGACAATCGATCTATATCCACTCTGACTTATAACTTATTTGTCGCATATTGCATATCGATAGATCCAGGGGGCAGCAGATGAGAGGGCTCCATCGATACTCGTTCAAATCAATAGGCCACGATCACTTGTTCTGCAGGCCTGTAAGCCTCACTTGAACCCGATACTCGCCAAGTGGAGATACGAGAGTGGATCTTCGTAGTGGAGCCAGAGGGTAATTTGAGATTGAACTTTGAAGACCAAGATTGGAGCATCCATCTGAGGCTGAATATAGTCCTCCAATACAGAGTAGATCACTTGAGTTGAGGCCAGGAATCTGCTAAGCAATCCCTGATTCATCATGTACAAAGGGTATATGGCTGAAGGACTAGGTCGAAATGAGGCGGCGTGACAATCCAACGGCACGAGAAAGTGAGGCAAGATGGGCAAAATGGAAAGCAAAGAAAGATGAGACGAGAATTATCCAAAAAAGCATTCTACACGTTCATAGACGTCTCTCCGGTATAGGTCCATTTCTCAGGGGCAAGGCTCAACAAAATCATATGGAGCATAGATATGCTGCATGTATTATTCTCTATTCTTTTCATAACTCATCCCAAAAAAATATGCTCAAGAGTAGCGTGCTGAAATCAGGTTCAAAGGCGCATCCCCTTACTCGGGAGGAACATACGGCTGCACAAGCATGTTGCTGAACCTGCAGGGATAGTTAGTCACAGTGATCATGCGCAAACTGGGGAAAGGGTACTGACTTTTCCAATTTCTCCTTCCCTCTCACTTCCTCAACCAACAATGGCATCCGGACAACATTGAAATCCTCGTACAGCTCTTCGATTTGCTCGAGGTATTTCTTCTGCATTTTCCTTCGTGCATTGCACTGTTCGCACTCGCTTCCTTGCTTAGGGAACAAGAGCTGGTTGACCACAATGGAGTGGGTGTCGATGCCGTAGCTCGTCAACTCCTGGATCATACGTTCGGTCTCGTACAGAGACAAGAACTCGGCAATGCAAACACACACGAAGGTGGTCAGGTCGGGATCCTTGAACTGCGAGTTCACCTCGCTGATTGTCTCGCGCAGAGACTCCATCTTGCTCATAAGTTCGTCCATATTCTGACCACCAGGTAGACCACCACGGGCACCAAGGATCGAGTTCAGCATCGGGCCAAACTGCGAAGAAAGCTGCGAGAGCTTCGCCAGGGCCTTCTCGAGCACGGTGGGGAATTGCAGGAAACGGAGAGTGTGGCCGGTCGGGGCAGTGTCGAAAACAATCACCTCGTAGGATAGGGATTTGACTTGCTTCAGAACTTCGGCAAAGGACATGGCTTCATCGACACCAGGAATCTAAGATGGTTAGCAGCCTTGAAACTACAGGCGAGGTCGGAGTCATGACTTACGCTGAATGCCAGGTCCTGCATCATGTTGCCAACACCCATTCCGCCCAGAGGATCCTCGCCTTGCGCCTCCCCATTAGCCAGAAGGTCCTGGAGACTTCCGTTTGGATCAATCTCCATGGCACTGAGGTTGGTGTAGCCATCAATCAGGCGGGCTTCCTTGCCAAACTTTTGTCCGAACGCATCGCTCAGGTTGTGTGCGGGGTCGGTCGAGATGAGCAAAACCGATTTGCGGACCTTGGCGAGCTGAATGGCGAGAGAGCAGGAAGAAGTAGTCTTTCCCACACCTCCTTTTCCGCCCACGAAGATCCAGCGGAGGGTATCCTGGTTGAGGATCGACTTGAGGGTGGGCTCCATGTCGAGATCGTCGCTGGGCACGACGGCGGAAGACATTTTGGAGGAACTCGTGGAGTCAATTTCCGGGGATGATCTCTGAGTTTTCGATGAGGAGGTCGGGGTTTTTTTTTTGAAATTGGAGGAGGTCGGCGTTTCGGTGTGCAGAGATGGAGGATGAAAGTTGAAAGTGTTCCCCGTTCTCCCCGCACAAGTTTTGGCGGCAGTCGAAGTTTCCGGAAGATAATCCTTAGAGACGTTGATAAGGCCAAGCCTCGATTATAATTCTACGGAATGACAGGTTTCAAACTGAGGACAAGCTTTGGATTAGTTATTTGTTGTTTTCTAATCGAAAGAATACTGTCAACAATTACAACACAACTGTCGCACTGACACGTGCTGGTGTTTCTGCCTCAGGCTGCAAACCAACGCATCAACGCATTGGATGATCGTGAATCAAAGCCAATGTGTGGTATCTTATTGAGTCAGATATTGGAAATATTTGATACATTAATTAGAATACCACAAAACTGCACAACAGTCGTTATAAGCATCCTGCCCCACCAAAGGTATCCTCCGTATAGCTATCGGGGCCCTCCGATGCGAGGAGAGCGGAGGTAGAAAAGCCCCTCGACGGCCACATTTGAAGCTCCAGAATTCCTATTTTCTTCTACTCTTCCATCTTTCCTTTACTTCTTCTTGATGGACCAAAATACTCACCACCCATCGAGCGAACAATTGGGCAGAATCACGGACCGACTCGCCCTCTACCAGCAGCAGCTTAGCTCTCCTACTTCTACCACACCACAAACAAGCACATCACCGACTACTACAAAATCCACCGCACCAATGTCTCGCGATCCTATCACCTGCCATGTCCTCAACACCCTGACGGGAACCCCCGCCGCGAACCTGCCCGTCACTCTGACCCTCCTCTCCCCCCAGTCCAGCAGCGCCCAAAGCCCCGTCAACTTCCAGGCCACCACTGATGCCGACGGACGAGTCAAGAACTGGACGCCCATTACCACAGCTGCCACAAGCGTGCCTGGGATCCTCTCGTCCCTCCCGGCAGCTGATAGCAAAACTAACTGGTCTGTGCGATTCGAGGTCGGACCCTGGTATGAGGCACAAGGGGTGGAGAGCTTCTGGCCAGAAGTCGAAGTCAAGTTTACAGTCAAGGGACGGGGACGGGAGGGCGAAGAGGGATGGCGGCATTATCATGTTCCTGTGTTGTTGGGACCCTGGAACTATTCGACTTATCGGGGATCGTGATGATGATAAAACGGATCTTATCGATTCTGATGTCAGTTTCATCTCGGAATGACGTATATGGGTATGTCTAAGTGATACTGGCAGATATGACGGTTTAGTTAGGGATGATACTACTGAATAATGTTCTAATTCTGCCACGCTCGTTGAATTCACACATAATTTTGGGTACAGTATGTAGCTATCTACTCAATATATATGATGGAGTTACCAGAGCATAGAGAAGACAATGGACTTATCATGTCTAAACTCCATCTTGATCAAGGCATATTGTATAAATCAGGACTCGTTTCACAAGCCTAGTTAATCGTCCACTCCAAAGCATGTTATCATTCTATCAGAACTAAGCATAGCCAATCTATGCCACCCCAGCAATCATCACAACCATCCACAACACACGATGCTTTTCAGTCTTTCGTGACAACCCAGTATTCAAGACATTGTGTACGAAGGCCAACTCAGTCTATAGCATCGATGGCAGCGTAGTCATGGTCGTCTATATGCCTCAGGAACAGAACCACATATGTATCACTCCCCGCGTGGATATTGGTGTGATCATTGCTGGGGAGAGTATGTTGCCTCGGTCCTTTGATATAAGATTCTGAATTGTATCTAGTCGAGCTCGTGCTGGATAGTGGGGACACTCGTGTGCCGAAGCAAGGAGAAGTACTGATTCACCGTGGGACAATACATTCGTGGAAGAAATAGCAATTCTGAAACGGCGCGCATGGTTTGCTTCATTTAGCCTTTGAGACAGGTCTCGTGAGATTGGCAATCTGGTGTCTGGAGAGGTAGTTAATCAGGAATCACGTAGACTGGTTGATGTTTTCAAACGGGTCGTAATTCTGTTCGTTTTCGAGTTGCACAAGATAACTGCTTGATGGATTGTTGGAATGGGCATTGCGTGTCATTTTCACGTGGACATGCCACTGTAGAGGATCGCCTATCGAGGTTCGTTGACACTTGCAGGGGATCTAAGAAGGAACTAATTTAGAGCTTCAAAAGTACTGTGCATGCGACTCTAGTGATTACTGGTAGACTGATTCATCTAGATAAAACGCATTATCAGTAGTTTCTCTACTGTGTTCAATGTTATTACCTGATACTACCTAGGTACTGCACACTGTACATAGTAGTACCTATGTAGTAGTAGTAAGGTATGCCTCGACAGTGGCAATGAAGAAAGAGCTCACGTGATATCAATCCACGGCTCAGTGAAGCATTGCGTCATCGCGAGGGGTCCAATCAGCGGCCGACTGACTCGAAAGGCTGCATCCCCACCCCCTGAGCAGAGAATCTTGTTTGGATCGTCTGCATGGCCTCGCGCTGTGAGTGGCCAGACTCACTCACCGCCTGGTCAGCAGCAGCGTTCATCCATGGCAGAATCGATATCTAAAATTCTCCCAGCGCTTGGCGAGGGAGGGGATACAGAGCCGGATGCAGGCCCGTGAGTGGCTGGTTCGCTGCTGGGTGGAGCCCTTTTCGCCAGTGGCCACCCGGCTGGTCCGACAGCCTAGCGAAAATTCCTGTCGTCGTCACCGTGATCTCATCCATGTTTTTTTTTTTTTTTTTTGGGTTCCTTTCATCCTCTCCCCTTGGCTTCTACCAACCATTTGTTCATTGTTGTTCCAGTATACTTCCATCCCAATTTTCTACTGAATCTGGCCAGTCGAGAGATCTTCTTTTTGTCCGTTTATCCCTGGCTCGCACCAGCATTCTTCAACCAAACTCAAGTGGTGTGGTGCAAGAGTGCTGAACCGCTTATCCAACGCCATATCGCGTCTTGACGATTTCTTGCTTTACATTGGTCGAAACATACTGCCGGAGTCCACCGTCTCCAGGTTCTCTGGACCAAGTAAGGGCCAACATTTTGGCTGCTGCATAATTCCGTTTTTTGATTATTATTCATCTTCCATAATCTGTAGGTCCATATTTCTTCATATTTCATTTAGTTAGAGCAACAGAAGAGAGAAAGGCGAGAACAGAAAGAAAAGAGAATAAAACAATAATAATATAAAAAAAAGAAAAAAAAGGATAAAAAAAGAGAAAATAAAAAGAAAGAAGGAAAAGAACGTTGCAACTGGATGCCCGGAGGGGGTTTTTGAACGCACCCAGGGTTGCATGCAACAGCGTCCACCTTTTTCTGCCCTCGACCGCCTCCCCTCTTCCTGCTCGCCCCTAAAACTCCCCCAACCCGACTACGTCACAACTTTTTTCTCCTTCTCTCTCTCACCACTTCGACTTTATTCCCTTTGCTTGATCGCATTCAGTCCAAGAGCTCAAGGCCTATTTTGCCCCCCTTGACTTTGAGTGTTCAATCCTCAAGTCTCGGTTTATTTTCTTTTATTCCTTTTTATTTTTTTTTTCTGTTGTTTCGTATTTTTGTTCTTATTCTCTTGTTTTGTCTTTTTTATTCCTTTTTTTTTTTTTTCTCTCTTCGTCCTGTTTTTTAATACTAATCTTTCCTGGTCTCCGTCACGTCTGCATTTTTCACACTCGTTGCCACTTCACATCCACTCGCTTTGCTCGCTGGGTCGCAAAGCGATCCTTTTGCCCTTCCTATCTAATTCCTTATTACCCTTTTCCAGATATTTCATCATATCATGTCTGCTGCGGTTGCGCCGAGGGTGTCGACTCGCATATCGAATAATACAGACACTCGTAATCCTTCCCCCATGGACTCGACAAAGAACGAATCTGAAGGTTAGTATACCTCCCTTCTCTTGTTTCTTCTTCACCTAGACGCGTTTTCTTCTCGTACCTTTCGCTTTTTCTCTTCTATTCCTGTCCTTCTGTCCCTTGTCCCCTTCTGGATTGGTGTTGTACGCCACGATTCCCCAGATGCTTTGATGTCCTTTTCTGCCGTCGGGATGACCTCACAACTGGCGTCATCGATTTTCTATGAGAGTTATCAGATCCCCTCCCCAGCTTGAGGCTCGATCCGCGCATCTCGACGCGATGGATCTTCCCTTCTCGTCGCTCTCTTCTTTCTTTCTCTCCTGGTACCTCACCGTCGCGGACTACATAATTATTATTATTAAAAAATTTTCGTTTTCTATTTGTCATCACGTCTATGGTCACTGCTTACTGACGCGACTTCCCCTTCTATACAGACTCTCAGGCACCTTCAGAATCCAAAGACATCAAGCCTGATGTAGACTCGCAAACATCGCTGGCGCCCCCTCCTCGACCTGCCATCACCACTGCTGCCGCTGATACTCCGGATTACTTCAACTCTGTCCACAACCCTTTCTCTCTGGAGCCCAATCCCTTTGAACAATCCTTTAGTGGCGGCGGCGGTGGTTCTTCTGGTGAGACACCAGGCAAGTCGCTGCTTCCTCCTGTCGCTGCTCTTACCTCCCCTGCTATCCCCGGTGCAAGCTCTGCCGGTGGCTACAATTGGACCAACTCGTTGCGCTCCGGGCCGTTGAGTCCCGCCATGCTCCCCGGGCCTACTGGATCCAATGATTACTTTGATAGCATTGGAAGAGGCTTTCCTACTCCTAACGAATCTTCCCTGCGCACTGGTCTGACGCCGGGTGGGGGTGGTTCTATGTTTCCCGCCCCAAGCCCCAACTCCCAGGCGATTATTCAGCAGCTGCAGAGTGGCGGTGCAACTCCCTCGACCATCGAGTTCCACCGTACAGCTTTGAACGCTGCTAAGAAGCATTCTCTGAATGGCCCTACCTCAAACCCGACTACAGAGCCTGAACAACAGGGTCCTCAGACCACAACCATGGATTCCAAGAGTAGCCAGCCTGCTGCTGTCGACCCCTTCACTCATCATGATGCTGCCGACGCGGCTAACGGGCTGTTTATGTTGGCCAAGGGTGGTCAGCAAAACTCGAATCAATTTGCCGCTTCGAATCAGCCACAAGCGCAACAGTCTCAGAACAATGACCAGTCTCGTAATGCTGCAGCCAGGCGATCGTCAGGAAACGGCAATGGCGCAGCAAATAGTGGCAGGGAAATGAGTGGCGATGCTTCGGATATGCACGACTCCAAGCCTGCTGCCAAAGGCAAAGGCAAGAAGAATGCTGCCGCGAAAGGTGCAAATGCACCCAACAACCGACGTAAAGCGGATGATGCTCCTGCCAAGGGCCCTAACAAGAAGGCCAAGGCCAATAACGGAGCCATGAGCATGGAGCCTCCTTCTGAACCGGGAGAATCTGACGATGATGATGACGAATTGAAGGGGTCCCAGATGGATCCCAAGAAAATGACTGATGAAGAAAAGAGAAAGAACTTCCTGGAAAGAAACCGGTAAGATGAAGCTTAACCAGCTCTTGAATGCTTGTGAGCTCTCTACTAATACATATCTCAGTGTCGCCGCCCTGAAGTGTCGACAAAGGAAGAAGCAATGGCTTGCCAATTTGCAAGCCAAGGTTGAGCTTTTCACTACCGAGAATGACGCACTTACAGCCACTGTCACTCAACTGCGCGAAGAGATTGTCAACCTCAAGACCCTTTTGCTCGCCCACAAGGACTGCCCTGTCTCCCAAGCTCAGGGTCTTGGTCCTCTTATGATGAACGGAATGCCAACCGGATTTGATCCCCACCCTTACAACATCCCAGGAAACATGGGCATGCAACCCGGTGGACCTATCCCCGCACAAGCTATGCGACGATAGTTGAGCAAGTCTCGATCAGACCACGGCCTTAATACACGCTGGACCATGGCTGAACCGTTTTCCTACTTTTTATACCTCTTTTATTTTTCAAGATACAGCTTTTGCTTCGCGGCGTGCAGGGTTAGTCTGCATAGTTGTTCCGGGACCGTCTTATACCCGGGCTTCAATTTCTTTCCAGTCATTTTCAGCTGCGACTCTCACACGGACCTCTGGCATGGATAGGTGTTAATGATGTATACGAATTCAAAAATCGGTCGGGTTGAATCAAGATGTTGTGTCATGGGTCGGATATTGTTAAGTCACCCAAGGGCGTGTAAATTTGTTTGGCGCACAAGATTTCTGGCTGTTTTCTTTCTTTTTTTTCTCCCGTGTGTTTTTCTCATCCTTTTAAATCCCCGTCCCCGCGTGGCCATTGTGCTCCTTTTTTTCTGTTCTTCCAGGGCTTGGGTTATGTAGTATTGTGTATCTTTTGTCTTTTCATTCTCCCTGGCTGAGGGGACTTCCGTTCACCTGTTTGATATTCACAGGGCACTGGTGCTTGCCTTTTTCCCCTTCCTTATTCTTACTGTTGTGCTTTGAGATGGATGGCGTACTGGTGGCTCAATCTTTGTCATTTAAATTTCCTCACCGCACTGATGTGCCTGTCAACATCTAAAAACGAAGTGTGCAGGTTTCGAGGTTGAGTAATGCCGTGCATTGAACTGTAGTCTGATACTGTATACTATGGAGTGACGAAGTAGGAGATGCGGTCTTGGCAAGGACCGCGTTGCGTCAAACAGGACAAACAGAAACATCCCGTTACACACGCCTCGTCCAACTTGGGCATTGAAGCAGTCAATTTGAATGTGAAGAGCCATAATTTCATAGTTGAATTGAGGCTTCTACGAGGGCCGGACGAGATGCGCCATTTCATATTGACAAATCTCGCTTTGTTTTCACGCCAGAAACTCCGGTGAACGACGAGCTATCTCGATCTACCTTCTGCCTTCCTACCTCCACCCTACGACTCGCATACCTTGAGAATTGGACCTTCGAGCACCGGGATCGAAGCCTGCATGGCGAATATTAACCAGAAAACGGTGGAATCTCGAACAGCAAATCCAAACTCGGGCGGGAAGACAATGTCGACTCGTCACCCCGCCCGTCCGCGCCGCATCGATGATGCCCTTTCCCAGCTCGTCGATTCCCTCTCTCCTCCTCTCTCCCTTGACCAGCTTGGGGACGGCTTCCCCGAAGATCCCGAAGAGGCTCTCGCAGTCGCAGAAGAACAACGACACCATGAAAGTTTAGAGCGGGCATGGCGCATCATCGACGCGCAAGCCAGTGCTCCCAGTGATCCGACCTCGCCTGCCACCGGCCCTGGAAATCGCAGAGGAAGCTTGGCCGGTGGAGAGAACATTAACAACGCGTCGGACTTAATTAAGCGGAAACTGCTGCGGGAGAACGAAAGTCCAGATAAAGCGGTCCGGTTCTCGAACCTGTACTCGCGTTTGTTGACGCAGCCGGTCTTGTCGCAGAAATGGGCCATCTTGTATCTGCTTTATCGACTGTCGGGATCGGATGAGTATGAGGGGAATATGGACGAGGAAGGGAGGAGTCGGAGTCCGCTAATGGACCCGGTGAATCTGCCCAATATGCTCTTGAAGGGGCAGGGGGCGGGACAAGGAGGACGGGGTAGGATGGATTATTCAGATGAAGAAGGCCCGGCTATCAGTTCGTCTGCGTCTAATCTGCCGGCGCGGTTGGAGCGGAATGGTTCAGGGAGACAAGAGTGGGAAAGGGATGGGGACAAAGACTATGGGTTGTCTGCCGCCGAACGAGCGAGAGAGACCCGGATCAGTCGTAGTCGTGCGAATTCTACGCTGAAGGATAATATGGTGGAGGAGCAGAAGCCTCCTTTACAGCAACAACAACAACCTCCCGAGGACTCAAGGCCTCCCGAGCAGGGACTTTTGCGTGATCTACCGTTTAATTTGCAGGGTCTGTCATCGTCAAATATGGAATTCTCGTCATCTTCTATCTTGAAACTCCCGCCAACACTACCTATTCCTCTCGTCTCACTCTTAAACGCCTTAGCTGAACCCTGTCTGTTGTATAGAGGTTTATCAGGCTTTGTGGAAAGTTCAGACGGTGGGCTTGTCAGCCAGAGCTTGCGAGCCGCGTTATCTAACGAGCTTCGTTCTTATTTGGGTTTAGTTGCGACGTTGGAGGGGGAGATTCGACGGGCATTGGCCGATACGGGAAGTGGCAGCGATTCCAAAAGTGTGGTCAAGGGTGCAGTTACGTTAAAAAGATGCGTCGTATGGACAAGAGATGCTACAATGGCACTGCGGCTAATGAGTCTGATCGTCGAGGAAGCTCGGAGTAAGTTGTGTTGGTTTATTGCGTTGATCAGTTCTAACAGTATTACAGATAAGAAAGGTGGTCAATTGATCTCCTTGATCCATGGCTTCTCGACGTCTCATGGAGACCCATTTGTTTGTGCGTTTGCAGAAAAGCTTCTTACGCATATTACACGGCCATTCTATGAAATGCTGCGACATTGGATTTATGATGGCGAGCTCTCAGATCCGTACAAGGAATTTTTCGTCGTGGAGCCGGAGTTCAGACCGAGCACAGATCCTCGACGTATTGCAACCAGCGTATGGGAAGACAAATACAAACTGGATGACGATATGGTACCTTCTATCATCACACAGGACTTTGCGAAGAAGGTATTCCTTATTGGAAAGTCATTGAATTTTATTAGATATGGTTGCGGAGACTCTGGATGGGTCGAAGCCTACTCGAAGGAAGCGTCCAAGGAGCTGCGGTATGGTGATACAGCTAGTCTGGAAACGTCTATTGATGAAGCTTACAAGACTACTATGGCACGGCTGATCTATCTCATGGATGACAAATTCAAACTATTCGATCATCTCCGGGCACTGAAGAAATACCTTTTGCTGGGGCAAGGTGATTTCATTGCTTTGTTGATGGAATCGCTGGCCTCGAACCTTGACCGTCCGGCGAACTCGCAGTACAGACATACATTGACTGCACAGCTGGAACATGCCATCCGTGCTTCAAATGCACAGTACGACTCGCCAGATGTTCTCCGCCGTTTGGATGCCCGTATGCTAGAACTTAGCCATGGGGAGATTGGCTGGGACTGCTTCACGCTTGAATACAAGATCGACGCTCCAGTGGATGTGGTTATCACACCGTGGGGTTCCACTCAATACTTGAAAGTGTTCAACTTTCTCTGGCGGGTAAAGCGTGTCGAGTTTGCTTTGGGTAGTACCTGGCGGCGATGCATGACCGGGGCCAGAGGTGTCCTGGGCAGCGTCGATGACAAGGTTGGCCCTGATTGGAAGCGAGCAAGATGCGCTATTGCAGAGATGATTCACTTCGTCTGCCAACTACAATATTATATTCTTTTCGAGGTCATTGAATCCAGTTGGGATCAATTGGAGGCTGCCATATCCAAACCAGGGTGCACGCTCGATGACCTGATCGAAGCACATACCAAATACCTTAACTCTATTACGCACAAGGGTCTCTTGGGATCATCCTCATCATCCAAGAGTGCATCTTCCAACAAGCAGGAAGAGGGCTTCCTTACCCAATTACACCAAATCCTTAAGGTCATGCTTGCATACAAGGACGCCGTTGATGGTCTGTACTCGTTCTCTGTTGCAGAATTCACCCGACGACAGGAGCTCAGTGCAAAGATCGAGACACGCACTGCGCAGGGTCGCTGGGGTATGTCGGAACGCGACCTTTTCCCTTCATCCCGAAAAGGGCAGAAGAATTCTGTATCATCGACACCAAACATCGCTCAAACTGGTGACGGGTTTGACACACCATCCTCTGTGATGAATCACGATCTCTCCGCCGACGATCACATGCTCGCATCTTTACAAGTTCGACTCCGCGACCTCTCTGCGGAATTCCGTTCTCGGCTGAACATTCTCCTGGGTGACCTTGCATACCAGCCCGACGTGGACATGCGGTTCCTTGGTGTAGTGATGAATTTCAACGATGTCTACGAGCCGGTGCGAAGAAGGCGGACCACGGGCGTTTCTTCCAGAGACAAGGAGAGAGCTAGACGAAAAGCCGCGGCGGCTGGAGCAAGTGCAGAAGCCAGCGCGCAAAAGGATTTAAAGAGGGAGAAGAAGGAGCCGGCCGAGACTGAGGCTGTGGTTGGAAATGGATCTTAGGTTTCCACGATTGTATAGATATTCTGGTCTGCATACATTTATGGAGTCAAGGAGTAGACTGGAAAGTTGTTTCACCCCACGATGCATTGATACGAATGAAACAAAAAGCCTTTTTTATCTTTAATCTTTAACATTTATATAAGTGGAGATGCTGCTGTAAAAATGTCGCTATCGACTATCGATCGAGTAACTATATCAGACCCGCAACCGATAAGTACTTTCCGCCGGGTCACGTGGAGATTTTTTCCAAAAAAGCTAAGAAAGTACCGGCCACCATAAACCCTGCAACACACTCGCACCACCCACCAGGTTACGGATTTTCGCTCCTATTACAATCCAGCTCCTGCGGGAGTATCAATTTCCACTTAACCGGATTGTCGTTTTGCAGTTCCCCGGGAGGAATCCACGACCGAGACAATGGGGAGCGAAAAATCTCAGACGGCGCAGCATGTCCCAGCATGGAAGAAGCTCGGACTGAAGTTGAAATACGCCAAGGACCCCGAGCCGGAAGAGAGCGTTCCTCAGCAACAGAATGAGGTGAACGGGGACAATGCGTCTGAGGAGTCGGGGAAGAAGGATAACAAGAAGAAGAGCAAGAAGAGACGGTTGGATGATGAGGATGGTGCACCGGCGGACGACGAGGGAAAGTCCGAGAAGAAGAGATCAAAGAAGAAGAAGAGGGTGTCTTTCTCTGCGGATACAAAGGCTCGGGATGGGGAGAGTGATAGTGAGCAGGAGGGTGGTGATGCGGAGACCAAGCCCGACAGCAGTGATGTCGCGCAGTCTTCTACGGAAACTGGAGAGCAGGTCGAAGATGGAGAGAAGAAGAAGAAAAAGAAGGAAAAGAAGAAGGACAAGAAGAAGGGAGCTGATGGGTCTGCGACGGATGCATCATCTGAACCTGCGAAAATCCACGAAACTCCGATCCTCTCATACCTCAGTCTTTATCACAAGTACCGATCTGCGTGGAAGTTTCAGAAGAATCGCGAGACGCAGCTCTTCAAGCATGTTCTGTCGCTGGAGCATGTTCCTACTCAATACAATGCCGCGCTTCTTGCTTACCTGCAGGGTTTGAAGAGCGACGGAGCCAAGCAGCGACTGGGGGCCTCGGCAGCCGAAGCCATCAATGCCGAGATCGAGAAGTCTTCGGATGAAAATAAGGACAAGAAGGAGGAGACGGTTGAATCTGAGTCCGAGTACAACAAGGCGGTTGATTCCTTCCGGGGACGGTTATCCAGTGGCAAGGAAGATCTGGACAGCACCGAGGTTTCCGAACAATTGGACGCAGAGAAGCGGAAAAGTCTCGAACAGAGACAGCGCGCGGAACTCGTTCTGTATGCCGTGACTGGCCAATTGTTTGTTATTCAGAAACCCAAAACAGTCAAGAAGACTGCCAATCAGAAAAAGAAGAAGAACAGGACTGCTGTCATCGACATTTCGAGTAGCGAGAGCGATAGTGACAGTGACAGTGACAGTGACAGCAAGAGCTCGAAGAAGAAGCCTGCGAGTGCCAGCAAGCCCAAAGCGGCTGCCAAATCCGATTCCAGCAGCAGCAGCAGCAGCGACAGCGACAGCGACAGCGATTCTAGCAGCGACTCTGACAGTGATTCTGATAGCGACTCTGACAGCACCAGCTCGAGTGGATCTTCGTCGTCTTCGTCCTAGTTGCAGCGATATATTAATTTTATTGAAAAGTTACGGCGAATGTGGTGGTCAAAAGTTGATGTCTTTGCAATATACTTGATTTCTTAGTTAGACTGGCTTGACAAAGTTCATGTATCTCTGTACATAGTGGTGTTTGAGGGTCATTAATGATAGAAGATGGCTATAACTTGAAGAATGATATCCAGATAACATATCAAGACATCAAAGATATTTATTCCCTTCGTAAAGTGTAGATAGTAGATAGTAATAATGATGCTCATGGTGGCAGACAAAGGCGGTGGACAAAGAAGCTTACTCAATCGGGCCCAGAAGCTTGAGCTTCGGCCAGGCACCTCTAAGCACGCGTCCGCTGGCAATCCTCGCCGTTGTTTCTTCCCCAACCTTCCCCTCTCCGCATCCTAATTTCTTTTCTTTTAGTTTGATACTCATCTATCTTTTTCTTGTGTTCGCTGGATATCGAAATTAACCGCCCGTCATCATGTCTGGTAGGCTGCTCTGGCCTCATCCCCCATGACTTCATCGCCGACTAACCTGGTTGCTATGGTGTAGGAAGCGCTTACGACAGACATATCACTATCTTCTCAGACCAGGGTCGTCTGTACCAAGTCGGTGAGTATATCTTGTGGGAGTGAACCCCTCCCGATGAATCATCTTGATGCCTTCAACCCAATCAGCTCAAGCGTGGGACTGACGATACCTTTTTCGGATAGAATATGCCTTCAAGGCCATCACGTCTGCAAACATCACCTCTATTGGTGTGAGAGGGAAGAACTGTGCGGTGGTATTGTCTCAGAAGAAAGTCGCCGTAAGCCAGTCCAACGATATCGAGATAATGAGAACCCCCGTCTGATGGCTGATGGATATAGGATAAATTGATCGACCCCTCATCCGTTTCACATGTCTTCAAGCTTTCTCCCTCTGTCGGTTGTGTTATGACTGGCTCCATAGCAGATGCCCGTGCATCCGTTGACCGTGCCCGTGGAGAGGCAGCCGAGTTCCGATACAAGTACGGCTATGAGATGCCTTGTGATGTTCTTGCCAAGAGACTGGCCAATATCAACCAGGTCTACACACAACGGGTTCGTCTTTTGTCTTTGATGTATATTATTGGGCAGGGACTAATGTGACGGAACAGGCTTACATGCGCCCACTGGGAGTTGCCACAACCCTGATCTCGGTTGATGACGAAAAGGGCCCTCAGGTTTTCAAATGCGACCCCGCTGGATACTACGTGGGATACAAGGCGACTGCTGCGGGACCGAAGCAGCAGGAGGCTCTCAACCACCTGGAAAAGAAACTGAAAAACAAGGATTACGCGGATGGCAACTGGGAGGAGGTTGTCGAGTTGGGCATCACAGCACTGAGCAACGTGCTGAGTGTCGATTTCAAGAAGCACGAACTGGAAGTCGGTATTGTCGGAGGACCTCGCGCCGACGGCAAGGAAGGGACAGATTCTGGGTTCCGGGCTTTGACTGAAGAGGAGATCGACGAACGATTGCAGGCTATCAGCGAGAAGGATTGAGTGGATTAGAAAGATGATTGGAAATGGAGGGGATGGATGATGATCCCGGTAGTGCCTAAAGACACAGACGATATATGAATGTCAAATCTACGAACGCTCGATCTAGAGTTTCGGGAGTTCCTTGCAGATACCAATTGAAAAGCAGACAAAAGAAATCGAAAATCTTGGGATCCCCGCTGTGGCGAGAAGAAAAATACGATACAATGAAGATGTGCAAAGCATGTCGCACAAGCCAAGTAGTCGGACAGAACCTCATGACCTGAGTGCCTCAGGTACACCTGAACTGTGAAGCGCGATGGTCGAAGCGTCGTAGAATCAGGGTTATCAACGGGCGATATCCCTGAAAAGGTGCAGGGCAGGGAGAGACAGAGATTTGTTAGCCCGATCCCAACAGACAACAGCCTGCGTAAGGATTACTTTTTTAACTCCAGATGCAGAAAAGTTGCCACACGATGGAGCCAAGCTTGGCCCAAAAATGAAGTCGTGGGTACTCCGTATGTACATCACTAGCACAGCGTCTTTCAGCTCCCGTTGCAAAGGCTGCCGATATGTGGCTTAGCTGTGGCTTTCCGCCCACGCGGGAATCGTTCGTCGTCCTCCTCTCCACTGTTCCAACCTGTCATCAAGGGTCCATTGCGAGACAAGAAAAAAAAAAGAAAAGAAAAAGAAAAAGAAAAAGAAAAAGAAAAGAAAAAGGAAAAAAGGAAAAGGAAAAGAAAGAAAAGTGAACAAAGAGAGTGTCTGACCATCTGAGTCCTTCCTATCTGGTTGATTTCTCCGGCAACAGCTGCACCATCCTATGCACAGGTGCACCATCCCCATTGTGTGGCGTTGGAAAAAACAGCCATCTCCAGCTCAAGCTGCCTAGGGATCCGTCAATTCATGATGACTTTTCCTAGCTATATCAGCTCTATCCACTATCCACAATCCACCGAGCGAACTCGTGATGTATCCACCCCGTGGTGAACTCCGAGATCCTGCATATTGAGATGCCGCGCTGTGGACATTGGCGTTTCCGCCTGGGTGGTTCTGACTCTCCGTGAGTCTGTCACACTCGAGTTTCATCGGTGGGTTCTTTTTATTTCATTTTCTTTTTTAATTCTATCTTGCTGAGATGGGACTGTTCTGTCTGGATATTGGACGAGACGTGCAGATGCACTACTCTTCCAGCTCCCTTTTTTTCTTCCAGTAAAAAAAAAGGAAAAAAGAAAAAAGAAAGCAAATTAAATGCGTCTGAATGACTCTTGATGCCCTATTGACTCACTACTACGTTCTACTAACTATACCGGTCCACTTGGGATTCCCCAGCTGTGCTTTGCTAGGCGTGAGATTCTTATTCTCCTCAGCCATCAGCTTCGATTGGGTGCTCCCGTTCTGCCTGATGATGATCCTCTTGCAGTACTGCTTGCGAAAGACCCAAGGAAATAAAAAAAGTAAAAAAAAATTTTTCAGTCGGCTGAGGATGAGAGCTGGAATGGGGATCCTGTCAATTGGACTGGAGATTAAGCTTAAAGGGACTATATAGCACCCTCTCTGTCCTCTCGATGGGACCATCATCATTGAATTGATTGAATCCATTGAGCTGTTTCATTGCTAGATAAGGGCATTGATTGTTTAGACTGTTCTTCAATTGCATTGTTCATTTGTATTATACTACTTGTGTCTATACTTGTTTCCCTATACAGCGAGATGGCTGACGGACGTAAGCAATTCTGCTTCGACTTCACCTTTTGGTCTCTGCTAACCCTCCCCAGTCAACCAAGCACGAGCTCTTCGCGTGGCCGAACTCATCAACGACTATCGCACTCTTCTCATCCACATCCCCCAGCAGAATGTCGACGCATCCCCCGACGAGTATAATGAAGAGGGATTCGTAGTGATGCGCAAATGTCTCGCCGAAAGCCAGGCTCTGCTCTCGTCCAACTACCATCCTACTGCCGTGCCACCCCAATTCAGCAATGCAGACGCAGAAAAGGCAGAGCTCAAGAGGTATCCATCCACCCATCTCCATACATACATACAGGACTGGATCTGACCGCCACATTACAGGGTCATTCTGGACGGAAGCGCCCGACGGTTCCAAGCGCATCGCATCTATCTTCGTGCAGCAGCCGCCAAACGCTGGGCGATGCACCGAGCCAGTCTGCTGCGTGGATCGCGGCCAACGGCTGACCACGCCGCGCAGCTGAAGAGCATCAGCGAGTCGTTTCGACGGGTGAGTTTTCCTGTTTCTCTCTCCTGTATCCCCTTTACTCTGCATGAGGTCTAACTGACTCTCTCTCTCTCTCTCTCTCTCTTAGGAATACGCTCAAGTGACAGATCAACACGTTGTTGCGGACCTCCGGGCGGCCGATCTGCGGGCAGGTCACTGGCTTAATGATGATCCTCCGTTGGAGGTGATTCTCCACTGGATCCGGGCGAATTCATAAAAGGAAGTCGAGGTTGTACGAAGATCGATACGATGGACCGTTTGTACGACAAGTCGATACCATTTCGGTCGAGTGTCCGACTCAAAAGTGAGATTCTTTCTGGTTACTTGATTTGCTTGGTATTGCTTGGTTGGTATACGTTTTCTTTCTCTTGCTCTCTCTCTCTCTCTCTCTCTCTGTCTTTTCTTTTTCTGTCTCTTTTCCTGTTTCCTTCTCTCTTCTCTCTTTATTTTCCTTTGTAATAATGGCACGGCATACGACACACCCACAGCGCAGGTCGCATACTTGACGGACTAAAAGAAAGCAGTGATGTTCAGATTGTTTCTTTTCTTGTTTACTGATGGGGCGATTTATGATATCCTGGTGTTTTCTCATTCTGTCTGTCTGTCTATTTTTTTTTACTTTGCTCTCCTATCTTTCGGTTATTTGAAATGTCTGTTCCAGTCAGACACGGTGGATTCTTTCTTTTCCATCCATCTCCTTAGGTTATTTCGGTTGAGATCAATTCTGCTCTGGATAGCTGAATCTATATCAGTGGAGATATCCACTCCTCCTATTCTACTCTCCTATTCCTATTCATTCTATTCTCCTATTTCTACTGTATGAGAAAATAGGACAAGTCCGAACACATACCAGCTGAAAAGCGCGTGTGGCGTGGGGCCGACCCATTCTCGGGGCCCGATCGATCACAGAACGGCAGTTGGTTGCATTAGTCTCAGGGCTTGAGAGCAAATCAGTGGGCGGAGAAGAAGGTGCCAAAATGTGGCTGGGCTGAGGTTTGTAAGGAGGTCTTTGGAGGGAGATTATGCCGTTGTTCTGGTGTTTTGTTGATATTGGTCAGCTGATTGCAGATTTTTCTACTATTACTTGGTAGTACTACTACTATTGCTATTGCTACTACCATTCTGTTGACTGTTCAATGTCATCGAATTACAGTGCAATTGATTGGTAGAATTATACAATAACATCTTCATCTCGATTAGTCAATATACTGTCTCATGATTTAGTCATTCATCCATCTATTGCAATATGGACCGTCTTCAACGCCTATACTGCTAACAGCGAAATATATACGTTCTCGTGATGGTTCGACAGGCACTCCCTGAACACCTTCAACCAGGTCTCCATGCTCAATTCCTTCTCTCGTATCCCATGAGTCCTAACATACTCCATAAACATTCTCTATGCACTTGAATAATTCAATGATAACACCATCACCACTGTCATCTGCCTCAATCATTCCGCAAAAGTTGAAGTCAGAGACAGCATGATCGACGCCACCAATTGTTCAGATATCAGAAGACCTACCGATGCAGATCACCATGATAGATATAGTACATCGTAGAGCTCTCCAAACGAGATATAAAGCCCTCCCAGTCTCCCAGTCTCTCTCAGTCTTTCCTCAGATGAAGCCATACAAACATCTTCAATATTACATAAGCTGTCAAACACCAGCCACATTTCCTGCATCCCCACTTGAGCCACATTAGCACCGCCACGTACTGCATCCAGCCAATAGGATTCGCTGTCTGCTATTTATATCGCCAGTCACTATAAACTAGGAAGGCACGTCCATACCAAGAGCTGTCTTAGGCGCCAAAGTTCCATATCCATCTTCTCTTCGTCATCCTCTCTCTTCTTCTTATTTCTTCAATTGCACCTGATTCTTATTCTCATTTCATCCTTTTGAATCCTGCTTGTCAATTGCTCTTCTGTGTCTATTCTTCTCAGTCACTTGATTCAACTGTGCCAAGATTATCATCCCCCACTATCATCTCTTCTCGTCTCTCTCACATCAACTAATCCATCATGTCGGAAATGAGAGCCGTTGCTTACTTTGTCAATTGGGTATGTTCCCTGTCCGAGAACAAGAGATCTGTATCTGACACCTATAGGCCATCTACGGACGCAACCACAACCCCCAGGATCTCCCCGCTGACAAATTGACCCACATCCTATACGCTTTTGCCAACGTTCGTCCAGAGTCTGGTGAAGTGTCAGTCTATCTTTCATTGCATCTTGTGGGTGTCATTGTCTAATTCAATGCCTAGGTACCTGAGTGACACCTGGTCTGATATCGAAAAACACTACCCCGGCGACTCGTGGAATGACGTCGGCACTAATGTTTACGGCTGCGTTAAGCAGTTGTTTCTGCTGAAGCAGCAGAATAGAAAGCTGAAGCTTCTCCTATCCATTGGAGGCTGGACTTATTCTTCCAATTTCGCTCAGCCGGCTAGTACTGAAGAGGGGCGGACCAAGTTTGCCGAGTCTGCTACACGCTTAATCTTGGATTTGGGATTTGATGGTGAGTGCGTCATAGGCTTTGCTAGTATGTGGTTAACGATGACTAGGAATTGACATCGATTGGGAATATCCCAAAGGTAATGAATGTCCTTGAATATAAGGCGTGACGTATACTAACAATGCTGGGTAGATGAAACCGAAGCAAATAACTTTGTCTTGCTGCTTCAAAAGTGTCGCGAGGTGAGTTGCTATATTGGCTTTATTTACAACTGATACTAATACAGACAGACTCTGGATCGAGTTGCTGGCCACCGCAAGTTCCTTTTGACCATTGCTTGCCCTGCTGGTACGTCATCTCCTACATACGACCGACAACTACTGATCGTTAACAGGGCCCGAAAACTTTACGAAACTCAAGCTTCCTGAAATGACGCCATATCTGGACTTCTATAACCTCATGGCCTATGATTATGCAGGCAGCTGGGGTGCTGTGGCTGGCCACCAGGCGAACCTCTTCCCCTCTGCAGCCGTACCGGACTCGACTCCATTCTCGACAATCGCAGCACTCAGCCATTATACCCAGGTCGGTGAAGTACCTTCCAACAAGATCGTCTTGGGCATGCCTCTGTACGGGCGTGCATTTGCCAATACCGATGGGCCAGGGTCGCCCTACTCGGGCGTGGGCGAGGGTAGCTGGGAAAACGGCATCTGGGACTACAAGGTGCTCCCGAAAGGAGGAGCGATCGAAGACCTGGACGCTGAAGTTGGGGCATCATGGAGCTACGACCCTGCAACCCGCACAATGGTCTCGTACGACACGGTAGCGATGGCAGAGCGCAAGGTGGAGTTCATCAAGCAGCACCAGCTGGGAGGAGGAATGTGGTGGGAAACCAGTGGTGACAAGGGAGGCAAGACTGCAGAGAAAGCCAGTGGCAGCTTGATTGGCACCTTTGTTGAAGACATCGGAGGTGTTCATGCCTTGGACCAGTCGGACAATGCTCTCGAGTACCCAGAGAGCAAGTACGACAACGTGAAACGGGGGTTTGCCTGAGCAGATAATTCTTATACCCTAGCCCTACTTTAATTTGGTTTACGAAGCATCCATAGTTCAAGGACACAGATTACGAATTGCATGAATGAAACAGATTGACAGGTATCGATTTCGAATTTTTTGTCATTTTTTTCGTAGCTACCACAAGGCATCCTCAAAACAAACAACCACCAGTCTTCCACCACCGACATTGCTCGTTAAAAACTATACATCACCGGTAGATGCAAGACCCGTTTGGCTATCCGCTTATTTGGACTCGTCGAAGACGTAGGTGAGGTGGCACTTGCCACAGTACTGGCGGTTGTGCATGGCGGCCATGAAGATACCAGCACCACACTAGGGAAAAGTTAGAATCAAGTCAATGTAGACATTAGGGCTGGAAATGAACATACCTCGGGGGAGGGGCACTCTCTCCTGAGACGCTCGATCTTGCCGTCACCGTCGACCTTGTAGTACTTAAGGACGGCGAGCTTGGTCTTCTTGCGCTTGTGCTTGATCTTCTTGGGGGTGGTGTACACCTTCTTCTTGCGCTTCTTACCACCACCACGCAGTCTGAGCACGAGGTGGAGGGTAGACTCCTTCTGGATGTTGTAGTCCGAGAGGGTACGGCCGTCCTCGAGCTGCTTACCAGCGAAGATCAGGCGCTGCTGGTCGGGGGGGATACCCTCCTTGTCTGGTTTCGTTAGTTATCTTTCTCAAAGATTTGTGTGTAGATTGTAGACATACCCTGGATCTTGGACTTGACATTGTCGATGGTGTCCGAGGACTCCACCTCAAGGGTGATAGTCTTACCCGTGAGGGTCTTGACGAAGATCTGCATCTTGAAGAAGGCCTTTTGTGAATTGTTAGTTACTGAACTGATTTTTCTTCATCTTTTCTCTTTGCCATCGTCGCAAACCCATCTCGAGAAGATGATCATCCCCGCCATGCGCAAACTGCGCAGACGAAGAAAATAACTTGCAATGATGATGGGAGCGCAATCGAAAGAGAGTACATTATGTTGTATATCCCTCGATGACGGCGATATCCAAAAGGTATAGGGGTGATCAACTAACCTCGACAAGATGTCTTCCTCAACCTTGCAATCGTGATGGAAAAATAAGTGGTGAGGGACTCTTTAGTTCGTTAAAATCGTTGTGTGGTCACGTGTGGCTTATTTTACTATTTTGGGTGTAGTGCCGAACCCTCGGGTCCTCATTTCGCCGGCAGTCATGTGACTGCTGACATTGACTGGAATCTACGCATTACTAATCATAATTAGACGCCTCAGGCAAGAAACAGCCTATGACGCCAACTGTAGATAATCGTCACGGCTTCAAGCCGCCCGACTCAAGGCACGAATAATTGCTGGTAATAATTGGCAGCAATTATTGTCGCGACTATTGCAGAACAAGGGCTCTGACAATTGCAAATAGTGTCTTAAACCCTCACAGAGGGGGCCCAATTACCTGGCCCTCGATGATATTATTGAGGATGATGCGGGCATCTACCGCAGGGGAAACGAGCTCCTTGCAGCGTTTTCTGCCAGGCACACAGACTGGCCGGGCCGCGCGAGCCTCAATTGACGTTTGGGCCAGGTGGACAAAGCAGCGATGAAAAGGAAAAAAAAGAAAAAGCCTGAAACCTGAACAGCTTCAGATGGCAAAAACTCCACTTCGCAGGCACTTTTCGCCCATGCCAAGCGGGCGGTTGGTTTCCCAGACGCCTAAAGCGACGACTGTTGCTGGGCCAACGCCGCCCATTGTTGATCGGAACCGTGGGCGTAGATCGCGATAGTGTGCGCTCTGAGCTCGGGTTCAGCATCTCCATCGCTTTCCCTGGTTCCCACCTTTCTACTAAATACTACCTTAATCCTTTGTTTCTTCCCTTTTTCCTTCTCCCAGTCCTTGGGTCGAGTGATTTAGAACCAGAGATCCCAGCCACTGCGTGGGGAACAAGCACAACAGCTCCAGCTCTAACCAGCCGTGCCCTTGATATATCTTCATTTTTTTCTCTGCTAGCACCATCGCCCTAGAGAGCGACCTAGCTTCTTAACTTTCTTCTTTCCCCCGGTTTGTCCTCTTGCTTCAGAGTGCACCGACTGACACCGTATACAGGGTTGTTGTTACCATCGTCCGACGGCGCGCGCGCTGTGAGGTCAGTCCCGGATCTATATCCATATATGCGTCTCGTGCAGGAGGCTTATTTTTTCTTGTGTTCCAGGTCAGATATAAGAGTGATCTATCATTTCGCCTGTGGACCTCTTTTTTTCGTTTCTTGCGATAAGTGGCTACTCGGATCTATACACCATGATGTCCAATCCACACAGCAATTTTCACGAACGGCACCGCCAACATCGCCGCCAGATTTCCACTCCATCGGCGATCGAGGCTGCCAAAGCCCCCAACCTGCCCGCCCCGGCTCTAAAGCGTTTCCATGCTCACCGGCGAGGCCAGAGTCTGGACCACCGTTCGCTGCAGATGCAACCGCAGTCCGTCCAAGATGGTACCTTTTCATTTACTAACGCAGCAGTACACCAACAACCACAGCACGTCTTGCGGGAAGCACAGCGCCAACAATTCTCCCGACAGGCACATCCCGCATTTCCTCAACATATGACCCCCATGTCCTTGATGTCTGGATGCCAGGCATTGTCCCAGGAAGACCTGCAGGCATTGACCAACCGCAACGGCAATGACACTACCCATCCCAATAACATGGCCTTCATGAACCCGGCCATGATGAATGTTGGCAACCAAAGTTTCGGAGGTCACCAGCCAACCAGCGTCACTCTCAACATGATCCAGCAACACCGGAACGCAAATCTCCCTGCCAGCAATGCTATCGATCGCCCATTCCTTGACAACCACATCTGGGATGCTTATCAGCAAGACAACATGGCCATGTCCCAACAGCAAACCAATGGTATCGCCGCGGAAATGCGACGCATGTCCGCTCAATCGGACATCGCTCCCTCCCGTGCGCAGCGACCACACACCCCGAAGCAGACCAATACCCGTAAGAGCAACTCAATGTCCCATTCAATATCGAACCCCCAACTGATCAAGCATTCAGACTATATGCCGATAACCCCGGCGACAACACCATTCAAGAGAACGATGAACATGGCCAAGTATAACCAGGACACGCAGGTGTCTCCCACCAAGGAACAGAGTCTTTCTATGTCTGGCTCAGCACAGGCATCGTATATGCAACGAGCAAAATCCCTCCAGGGTGTACCTGGAACGACTACTACTCAGAAGAAGATTGATTTGCCCTCCCCCCTAACACAGCTTCATTTGAAATCGATAGTTTCGATGCGTTTGATTGTAAGCAGGAACCCAGTTTTGATCATCTCGAGTCTCAGAATGTATCGCAAGACCTGTACCCACCATCGCTATCCGTGTCTACCTCGTCTTCCTTCTACTCGTCTCCAGAGCTCGCGGCCATGCAATCCCCCGAGGATGCTAGTGACAAGGCTCCAAAGGTCCCCATTGTTCCCGCTACGCCGCAACGAGCTCATCACCAGAGAATGTCGAGTGAGACAAGTACCGCCTCCGCCACGAAGCCCAAGCTGTCCCCCGAGTTGCGTCTATCGATAACCTCAACCTCGACGCTAGAGTCCACGCATCCATCAAACAAACGGGCGTTACCATTGACGAGATTGCTGCCTTCATTCACGGTCCTGATCCCGTGGATGGCAAATGGGTGTGTCTTCACTCTGGCTGCGAAAGACGGTTCGGTAGAAAGGAAAACATCAAGTCTCACGTTCAGACCCATTTGGGAGACCGCCAGTATAAGTGCGACCACTGCGAAAAATGCTTTGTCCGTGGTCATGACCTCAAGCGCCATGCCAAGATCCACACCGGGGACAAGCCCTATGAATGTCTTTGCGGGAACGTGTTCGCCAGACATGACGCCTTGACTCGACACAGACAGCGAGGAATGTGCATTGGCGGATACAAGGGAATCGTGCGCAAGACAACAAAGCGCGGCCGACCAAAGAAGCACAGGCCAGAGTTGGAAGACAGACAGGACAAAGCATCCAGAACCCGCCAGAGAGCCGCTGAAAAGTCATCCTCCGAATCCTTCTCCGGTTCGGACAGCGCTCGCAGCTCGCCCCCGTCCGATGTCTTTGAGAACATGAGTATTCGTGGCTCTAGCCCAGCACAAGACATCCCTGTGTTCAACACTCCCAACTACTCTTTGCCTCCGGAAGCGTTCACCTTTACACCCCCTGCCTCACCAGGTTGCAGCACTGGCAACAAGCCTTCGCCGAATCGAACACACCGGTCTCTCACACCTAGCTCAGAGGATGAAATCTTGCCTACGTCTCTTGCCAGCCGACCTTTGGATAGGATTGTGGAGGAAACTGAGTTGCCTTTTATCTCTGAACCCGACACTTGCCCGTACACAAGCTCGGCTGCCAACTCTCTGTCTTCTCCCCACACTGCACCCACCCTGGCTGATTCGTCCAACGGTTCCGATCTCGACATCTTCATTAACCAAGATGCTACGACTGGCTTTGGCAAGCAAGAATTTCCTGGTCTCGCCGACCCTGACATGGCTTCCTTCCCCGAATACGTCAACCCAGCTTCCTTTGACAGCGGCTTGGACTTGTTCCCGGGAAAGACCTTCTCGACGGGTCCTTCTATGAATGACGATTTCTTTTCCTTCCAATTTCAGGTGGATGAACAACCCTCCGACCTCATGGCACGAGACTTTTTCCTGGAGTAAAGATGATGGAACCCAAGATTGACGATGGAATGACCACGACCTCCTGGCTTATGGACAATGCGCATACAACAAACATTCTTACGACTTCAGGATTAAATGACTGGATAAATGCACATGACAACGACTTATTACTTTTTCAAGTGACACGATACGAGACTATGTACAACTCAACGACAAACTGCTTTCGATAAACGATTTCTGACTGTGAATGACATACATCTGCGACTAAAATTTCTTTTTCGGGCTTTCAATTTTCTTCTGGGTTTTTTGTCTGGGATTTTTCTCTCTTTTTTAATTTACCATGTATGACACCGCTGGGACTGGCGAACAAAGACTGCAACATTTACAGGAGTTCTGCGGGTCTTATTATTTTTTGTTCTATTTCTTTTGTGTCCCCATCGCGTTCCTTTTTATGTTTTTTTCTTTGCTTTTATATCTTCATGTGATGATGCTTCTTACTCCTTTTTGCCCTCTGAGACTGTACCAATGAATCTGTTTTGGGCATGCAGAATCTCTGTTCAATACTCTGTTCCTTGGTGGTCCCGACGACCTGTACTCTAGATTTCCTTTGGCGCCAAGCCGCATAAAAAACGAAAAAAGAAACAAAAAAAAAAAAAACATAACGTGCAACGAATCTATTCTGGCTGGATCTGGTACAACTTCTATTGAATATAGCATCTCAGCGTATGATAAAACTTCGAAAAACCAATCGTAGGTCCATTATTTATCCATGATGAATGCATGTCTCCAACTGAGCTATGGAGAATATTAATACTGTACACTGGACCAGAGAATCTTATTGCTCTGCCGTCCAGGTAATTTCCAGCTCGATAATATGGTCTGCCTCCGAAGCAAAGACCTTGCTCTGTGTGTGCCCCTTGGGCGCTTTGTCTGCAAAGAAGGATGTGTTTCCGCGGAACGCGAGTTTACCATCCTTAACCTATAGATTATCATATCAGCATCGTAGGATTGACACGGAACCGTTTTCCTTGGAAGAATTAACTTACACTGAACTCTTCCGGGCCCTTGGTATGAGGACCGCAGTTGAGTATATCATGTTCAATGGCACATGGGCCTTTACTGGATTCCAAAGTAAGAGCATCGTCTATGAGTTCAATTAGTATCTTGATAACTTCAGTCATTCCATAAAGTATGGCAATGCAAGACTAACCGGAAACTTTCTTTGCCCTAAATGTAGCACATGTCCCCGAGCTAAACCAGGTGCCATGGCTGATGATGCAGCCCCTTCTCTGGCCCATGGTTGAGACCTTCAAGTGTCCCCTGCCCTGAAATGGCTCCCCTGGTGCTGTCGGCTTGGGGCCTGTCGGTGAAGTCTCGGTGGGTTCTGGTTCTGCCTGAGGCTTTTTGGGGTGGTATCGAATGCCATTAGTTGGGCAGTTGGACTTAAACCCGTCTATCAATAGTTAATTTTATGGCATGGAAAATTGAACAGAGCTGGAATGGCAAACCTGGGTCGGAGGCGACGAATCTTCCACTCTGCAGCGGTCCAGCAACATTGAAGTAATACCAGATCTCATTGAGTGCACCGCGTCGGCACCTCACAGCAACATCGGCACCGTGGGCTGTCGACAACGCACTCTCAATTTCCGAGCGAGTGTATGTTTTGGTTTGAGATGGGACGATTCCAGCTTTGGCGAGAACCTTTGGCCGGAATTAGCTTGCTATTTTCATCCCCTTCACTTACTCTTTCGAAGGATCGTATAGTAGGGAGCTGGGGGAACAAACATCGTAGGAAGGCAGTCCCTCGAAGAGCTCGACTGTCTTGTCGAAATAGTCCACGACCTCTTGCTGAGGCTGGTAATCGGAACCATAGCATGTGGGTTTCAGAGTGCTGACACAGGTACCTAGATGTATGCTGTTTAGCACCCCGATGTATATATTGAGTTGTCTTAAGAAATCAAGGGGTGCAATCTTGGAAAGGGCTTGGAACGATCTCATATCTCGCCCTTTTCTTTAGTGAATTCCACAATTTGCAGAATTCATGTTTAACAATGAGTTCCTAGGATTCAACTCTTGAAATGACGGAAGAAATATGGAATACAGACCATGCTTAGACCACTCATGGTACCATAAATCGGGGTCATCGCCTTTGAAGTCCTTCCAGTAAATGCTCATATAGTCCAAAAGGTCCCTTCGACCAGCATCAATTAGAATCAAGGAAATGTTGTTGTATTTCCTGTGTGAGTCACAAAACTGGTCGAAGCCGCCATTACAGTGATCCGGCCTAGAATAAGGACCGGGAAATCAGTGTCATGTTCAACAATTGACACCTCCGTTTCTAACTGCCTATTAGAGCTCACCAGAGTCCATGAATAGTCCAAGAGTCATCAGGCCCAACGGCAGGATCAGTATCCCAGAATTGGGTTTGGAGTAGCGAACCGCCAGGATAGTTGAAGCAGCAAGTGTCCTGGCCGTTATACTTTGCCTGGCAGCTCAGCTCAGGTTTGGGACATGATTGAAGGGCATTCTCTGGAGTGTCCAATCCAGAAAAAGGGGAAAGCCCAAGAGAGCCCGTCAAGGCTTTCAGTATCTGTTGGGGTCCCGGCATTCCTTGTTGCATTGCACTTCGGATAGGACTAGCAGCGGGTATGATGTCTCCCACCTCAATTTTCTCCACGCTGTAGGAGATTGTTGCGCTTTACGAGAGTGATTGAGTGAAGAATTGAGCCCAAAGGAGTTTGTTTATGAAATGGAAGCTCAAGAGGAAGTGGCAACATGACAGCTCGCCCACGTGAATCCCTCGTCATGCCCCGTGACCCGTGACCAATCGCAGTGTCACATGTAACTCGTCAACTGATAAGCCCCTTATCACCATTCTGCTACGACGTACAGCTGTACAAGATAGACAACGCGATATGTGCCTGGCGATCCAGGAGAATTCAGTTTCTCGTGTTACAATCATATGTAGAACCTGTATAATCCATACTGAAAGCATTCTTGGAATATCGAGGTGGAGGGGGGTATCATGGTACGCCTGTCAAGTAAAACAACCTACACCGACAAAACCTGCGGTCTGGGGGCACAACTATATACACAACACAAACATTCATACCTCTGCTACTTTAGTCCTGTTTATTTTGCTCCCGTGTTTCCTGCTCATGGATCCTTTCCTTCCATAACCGTAGGACCTCAAAGCCTACTTCCACGGCAATGAGTAGAATGATGATCCATTCGAGTCGGAGTCCATGCGTCTCGCTCAGTCTTTCTCGGAGGACACTAGCGATTTCCTGCGCATAGTCCATTTTCTCATTCAAGAGTTTGATGCGAATCCCCACATCTAGAGCCCGCCCTGCTTGCTCGTAGTATCCTTCCAGACCAAGCTCATGTCGGCTATCCCAGAAAATGTCCGGCAAGGAATCTGTGAGTTCGGAGTAAAGATTCAACTGTGCGCGTACACTGAGTAGCTGGCCGGTTTTACGAAGGATGAAATCTCGTGTAAAGGGTAGACGAGAACCTTTTGATAGGAGGGTGGGGATCGCCCGGGTGGATTCAAAATAATTCGACAGAAGACTTTCAAGAACTGCTAGCTTCGTACTTCGAGCCAGCCCTGAAGAAAATGCGACTTTTGTCAGGACTGTCTCTACCGCAGATTGTTGCCCAGCCAGTTGCGACCCAGATCCATTGTTGTCGGGCTTGGTCCCAAGAACAATAGTATCGCCCTTAATGCTGCTATTTTCTCGTTGCGGGTCCTCGACGTACTCAAGGTCTTCGGTCTCCAGATTATCTATATGTGCTCCTTCCGCTGCCGGAAGCAGTGTTCTGGTTGCTAGAAAGGATGTGAAGCCTTCCGGTAGCGACCAGGCCACAACTGTGCCAGAGGGAAATACAAAAATATCGCCGACTTCGTCGGATGGGAGGTCTGATGCATTTGGGTTGCTCACTCGCCGTATCGAATCTAGAGGAACCTGCACATGGACAACCTGCGGGTATAGACCGGTTTCGAAGGGATCCGGTTCGTAGCCTTTCTCTTGGAGGATACCTCTGACTTTGCGGATGTTAAACTGTTCAGCTACGGCATAAGCGGTCACTGTCTTGAATCAACAAGTCAGCAGAGGTTCAATGTAGCAATGGTTGGTTTTTTGGGACCCTAGTCTGATATAGCCCCTGCTCCTTGAGCTGGGCTTTGGATAAGAAGCCATCCTTTGATCTTTGTGCTTCCACAGCTACTCTCCGCAACGAAGTTGGTGCTGCTGGGGACCGACCACCCCTCCTCCGTTGCTTCTGAGGCTCAGAAAGCGACGCCTCTGTAAGGTCACCATTTTTAGATTGCTTTTGATTGAGGTATGCGTTGGAAGAGAAGAAATCCTTTCGCCGAGGTAGTCCCAATGATGGAGATGCGTGAAGGTACTGATTCTGCGGCGGCTGCTTCAATAGCTTGGCCACGGTGGCAGACCTTTTGAATGTTCTCACGAACATGACTGCTATAATCTCTGCATGAAAGGACAAGCCCAATTTCTCGCACTGCTTTAAATCAATCGCAATTCCTGCTTTAGACGAGGAATTTAAAGCTGAAAGAAGGCCGGATTGCCTATGGTCCGAGCTCCTGCTGCTTATGTCATCGATCGCCCAACTTACCCCAGGTGCAACCGGTGACTGACGCCATTCCTCCTCTTCATCGGTGGATTGCTTAGAATAAGCTCCAGGTACGGAAAAAGCCTCTCGCCATGGACGCGCCTGGCGCGACAGAGGCAATGGAGGGTGCCCACCAGGACAATCTGGAGCGGGATGCATCTGTTGCGCAGAATGCCAACGAAACCAGTGACGAACAACATCCGCCCGATCGGCCTACACCTACAGAGCACAACGATGATGGCGATAGCCACGAGGACGACGACGAGGAAGAGGGGGACGATTATGAAGAAGAGGAGGATGAGGAAGAGGATGAGGAAGATGAAGAGCCGCACCTCAAGTATGCGTACTTAACAAAGCATCTTGGGTCGGTATACCGCAATGGGGACGCAACGAGCTCATTCCTCACCGCTGGGGACAAGATGGTATGGACTCCAAGAGCTTTCGTAAAAGGCCACAAGCTGAAAATTTATCTAGTTTATTGGAACACATAATGGGAATATTGTAAGTTATTGCATTGGAACAGGAGTGTCCTCGACCTAACAACTCCGCAGCATGTTCTGTCGTTACCTCTGTTGCAACCTCTACGTGTGTACCACGCACATTCGGCGAGCATCACCTCTATTTCAATATCGCCTTTCCCTCCTCCATTACCAACTGCCAAATCAGACTATTTGAACAGAGCACCTACCGAAGAACAGGTCTCTTCGCCGAGAATTTCGTCCGGCTCTGCCAGTCTTCGCGGCCAACGCAGGTCAAGTCACCAACCAGCTCTTGCTGCAACACCTTCGAACTCAATCTACATTGCGACATCCTCTATCGATGGAAATGTATGCGTTGCGTCTTTGGTGGATCCCAAAGATGTTCTTCTACGGAACTTCGGCCGACCAGTTCAAGCGGTTGCACTGTCACCAGATTACAAGAGTGACAGGATGTTTCTATCGGGCGGGCGAGCGGGTGATTTGATTCTCACAACGGGCGGGCGAGTGGGGGCAAGTACGAACTCAACGACAATGGGCGGCGCTGCCGCCGCCGCTTCGAGCTGGCTTGGTTCGATAGGGCTGGGTGCCAACAGCGGCAAGGACAGCATACTACATGGTGGAGAGGGTGCCATCAGCACAATCAAATGGTCCTTGTCAGGAAAATATGTGGCTTGGGTCAACGAAGAAGGAATTAAGATTATGCGATCGAGTTTACATCTAGATTCGGCTGACTACGAACTTGCGTGGAAACGCCTAAGTCACATCGATCGTCCGAACCGTCCGGGTTGGGAAGAAATGGCTAGTGTTTGGAAAGCCCGTGCGGAATGGATCGATGAGAACTCCCTGGAGAGCCAGGAGAGCCAGTCTTTAAATAACACACCGCATCGTGACTGTTCGACACCCTCTCGGTCAGCGGCAGTCAACGAAAATGTTGAAAAGCTAGTTGTTGGATGGGGAGGAACTGTCTGGGTCATTGATGTCTATCCCGATAGACCAAACAAGAATCTCAAGAATCAGAACATTGGCTCCGTGGAAGTTTCTGCGATGTAAGTTTGGTATATCCTTTTGCCAGACCAGTCACTAACTCAGTCTCAGATTACGAACTGATTGTATTATATCCGGCATCTCATTATATACCCCTAAGCTTCTTGCGGTTCTTGCATATATCGAGGTGGAAGATGATCCTTCAGACCTGCGGTCTAAACACGGCACGCTTCACCCTGGAACACACCACCGATCAAAGGCTCTGGAGCCCGAACTTCGTCTTATCGACATTGAAACCAAAGAAGAGATCAGTGCCGATACCCTTTCCGTCAGTCGTTATGAAAAGCTGACCTCCTCGGACTATACCATGAGCGTTCTACCCGCATGGACGACCACTGCATCTGCTGTTCAGCGAGGAACATTAGGAGCTCTTGGAAATGGTCTGTGGGATGCAACCATGTATCCTGCCCGGCTGTTTAGTTCTGGAGCAAGCGTACGCAGTACAACAAGCAGTGGCGATAAAGGCTCTGGATGGGCGCCAAGTAATTTCTCCTCGCGGCGACTCTCCGCCGATGACTCTTTGCCCAAAGAAGTACAGGATGTCGTAGGAAGTGCTGGTCTAAGGATCTTCATCCATAGTCCATACGATTGTGTCGTTTCCGTGAAAAGGGATCTTTCGGATCGATTAACATGGCTAAATACACACGAAAAGTACGAACAGGCCTGGAAGCTCGTCGATGAACACCCCGAGGCAGCTGAATCTACGACTGAGACACAAGATAACATATCTGGCTCCCCGCCCAGATCTCAGATTCAAACCAGCCTTGGTGAATTCTTTGCCGATGATAGATCATCAGTCACAACGACTGGTCGGGCAGCTATTTCCGCTGCCGAACAGGAGAAGCGCCGTATCGGCGAGCTTTGGATTGAGCAGCTTGTTGGAGAGACCAAATGGAATGAGGCTGCTGAAGTTTGTGCTAAGGTGGTCTGTACCGCACCTAGATGGGAGCATTGGGCTTGGAAATTCATCAAGAATGATAAGTTTGATGAGGTTTCTCCTCATATCCCCACTGACTTAGACCCATCTCTTCCTCCGGCTATCTATGAGGTGGTACTTACGCATTACATCTCTCATGATCGACATCGGTTCAATGGACTTGTGGATTCATGGCCATTGGATCTGATTGATGCCAATGATGTGGCCGGAGCCATTGAGCACCAACTCAAATCTGAACCTGTCACACCCGAATCAGAAGATTGGCGTATCTTGATGGAGGGTCTTGCCAAACTACGCTTAGCAGGTGGTCACTATCGTGAAGCATTGCGCTGTTACATCCAACTTAAAGACGCAGACACAACCATGTCCTTAATACGAGACCACCGCCTACTGGATGCAGTCTTTGATGATATTCCTGCATTTATCATGATCCGCGTGTCCAAGCAACAGATGAAGTCGGCTCCTACATCTGAGCTCGAAGAACTGACGGCAGAGTCTGTCAAACTTCTTGCTAGCGAGTCGTACACTGGAATTGTCCGCCCGGAAATTGTAGCCAATCAATTAATGGATGCCAACCGACTTCTTTTTCTCTACTTTTATTTGCGGGCTCTCTGGCGAGGGGAGTCACTTCATGATGATTCTACTCCGAAACCTCGCAGAGGGCGGGGTGCTCATGTACGGGATGCAGCGAACAAGTTGGCAGCTGACGAAGGAAAAGCGTTGATTGATGGTGTTGCAGATATAACCGTGGAGATTTTTGCCGACTATGATCGTCCACTATTGATGGAATTCCTGCAAACCAGCACTTCTTACTCTTTTGATGCTGCCAGCTCCATCTGCGAAAGCCGTCACTTCACCACCGAGCTTATCTATCTACTCTCGAAAATGGGACAAACAAAGAGGGCCCTGAATCTGATTCTCTCTGATTTGAAGGATGTCTCAAAGGCTATATCTTTTGCCAAATCCCAAAACGATCCCGATCTTTGGGAGGACCTTCTTGACTACTCAATGGAGAAGCCTCGTTTCATCCATGGGCTTCTCGTGGAGGCTGGAACATCCATCGACCCTATCAAGCTCGTGCGACGTATTCCAAGTGGCTTGGAAATTGAAGGTCTAAGAGAAGGCCTTACTCGCATGATGCGAGAGCATGATCTTCAGGTCAGTATCAGCCAGGGAGCCGCCAAGGTTCTCCAAAGTGAGGTTGCGGTAGGCATGGACGCATTGCGTCAGGGCCAAAGGCGTGGAATCAAGTTCAATATCGTCCAAGAAGAAGAGAATTCAACGGACGGTCAATCAGAGGCTGATAGAAGGAGTGAACCAAAGAGTGACGCCGACACCGAAAAGACCACAATTCCCTCCAAGCCATCTACCTCACAACCTGGAAGATGTGCTGGCTGTCACGCCCCTTTCAATGCTAATGGTAAGAAACGATTTCATCCCCACATCTGCTCGGCCACTGGCTAATGAATAAATTTTGCGTTTCTAGAAAAAGAGGTCCTTGTCGGTTTCGCCTGCGGTCACGTATTCCACCTATCGCACGTTCACCCCGAACCTTCAACTACCGCTGATGAAACCCTAACAAATCCTCACACTCCACGACCATTTTCACCCTTCCCTACTTCTACATTGCAAGATGTTTCCATGTCTATATCCCGAACAGTTGGGCCTAAGGTGACAACTGCTCGACTTCTCAGGGATAGAATCGGGAATGGATGTCGGATATGTGCTTTGTCTAAAGAGATTGAAGCAATTGGCGACTCAGATACGTGAACTGGGCTCAGAGACACCTTGACTGGTGTGGACTCGCGTTCAGACGGCATTTGTGGGTTGAATTGACCTAGTCAGCTTTGCTTTTTTTGGTAGACGTAAGTTTTAATCAGCCTGCAGAGTAACACATTAGCTAACGAAGTAGAGGACAACATAAGGGAAGTACAAAAATGTCCGACATGCATAGCGTCCAGTATGGGTTGTGTAACAAGGGCCTGTTTCACTTGTTTGGAGTCATAATGTGACTGGACGGATGATATATGTTTGCTCTTAGAAGATACCCATGGTAGCCATAATTTACGGTTCAGATAACGATGAACAAGTACGAGACTTTGGTTAAATTCCGCGGGAACTGGCCGCAATTATGATAACAGACAATCGGTCGCTTCTGAATTAGTGGGAGCAGAGGTTGTAATCACTGCTGCAACCCCAAAGAAAGCAAATCAAATAAAAACATTTTGATACGAACTTTATGAAATCACAATAAAAAAAACATGTCCAGTCATACCAGATGCCTGACAGTTGTACCACTCCTAGACTTGCCTCGATGCCACAAGCCAACCACTTTCGAATGATGCCGTTAATGCTACCTAAAAGGTAAGGAAGCCAGTCAACATGACAACGAATGCCAGGAAAATAGTGTGCATTCCTCCCTGGTGGGGGGCAGAGTCTGACACAGGAGGGGCAGCAGTAGTGGTGCTGCTGGGAGCGGTCGAGGTAACACTGGCCTCTGAGCTGACAGTGCTAGAGGCGGTATGGATGCTAGGGGAGGACAGAGAGATGGAGGCAGAAGATGAAATTGAGGGTGTGGCACTTGGAGTCTGCAGAGTGCTCGAAGGCTGTTCAGTGGTGTGAGGCGCAGAGGTTTGAGTCGGAGTATCCTCAGTCGAAGTGACTGGAGCTGTAGGGGCAGAAGGCTCTGGGACACTCGACGTCGCGGGCTCACAGACACTCTCAGTCTCAGTGACAGTGATGGTAACTGGTTCTGATAGAGAGAAGTCAGACGGAGATCTTTTTTACTCAAATCAAGATTTATGATGGCTTGCGCCACGAGACTCACCAGCACGAGGGAAGAATCTATAGTTCAGAGACGCTTCATTTTCTTGATTATTGAACGGTCAGTCACAAAGCTGCAGCTTTGGAGGAATCGAGTCGGGACTTACCAGAAGCAGGCTGACTATTCATAGTATCGAGGATCATCTTATTGTTTCCGATCATATCTGTGGAGAAGTGAGTATAGTCGAAACGCTAGACGGGACTCTTCTTACCATTTGCAAAGCCCAAGGCTGGGAAGAGCCAGACGGCCAGGAGGAACACGATCTTGAAGCTTGCGTTGGACGCCATATCGAACTCGTTGAAGTGACAAGAGGAGTTAAAGAGGAACGAGTCCGAGTCTGTGGGGTGCAGAACTGAAGATGAGAAGCAACTGGGAGTGGGTTGACGAAGATGAAGAATGTATGGTAGATGGAGAGAAAGAAGAAGAGAAGAGGAGGGGAAAGAAAGAAAAGGGGGAGAGAATGAAAGAATGAAAGAGGGAAGGTTGGGCTGTTTGCTCAGGCTGTCCACTTTGGGAAGGTGCAACAGTGACACAGTGAATAGGGAAGGTGCCATCCAGAGCAACAGCAGAGGCGACTAAAAAGAGAAGAACAGCACAAGTGCTACATGGCTGGGAAGACAGTGACTATCACTTGATATATCCAGGGTGTCCAGAGTAATATCCCTGGCTTAATGCCTTGTCCATGTATCCTTGTGTTTGATGTTAGAGTACTTTATACTACGTGTTTTACATCTCAGTGGTTTTGATAAATAAACTTTATAGCATGATCAATATATCCCATGTCTGAATAAAATTCAGTACATCCATACATGATAGTATATTCTATATCGCTAGTATGATAGTCTGTAGATAACAATAAGATAGATCTTTAGACTAAAATAGATTGACCAACGGATCTTCTATATCTCCTCACTGTAGATCTATCATAGTACGGACTACAGGGATAGGGGATATATACCCCTTGTACCTGAATCTATAATAGGAAAACGATTCGTCAGAATGGTACTATGCACAGCATACAGCTGTAAATAGTACTAATTAGCCCTAGAAAAATCCCGAAGCCACTGTCAAGATACAGCTTAACTGTGGATCGAATAACTGACGACATGTTGTCTCACTGGACAATCGAGCCAAACACAAAACAAAATTAGAACAAATAACCCGCAAACAATAATTCACCTTGGATATTGAGCTTATAATCACCAGTAAATACCCAACCCCTCCCTGCCTAGTGATCGCTGAAAAGCGACTGTTTTTTGCAGATTGTTGGGCTCACTGACGTATGTACAGGCGCCCACCAATCCACCGTTTCTCATTGGCAGATCTGGGATCTGATTTGATCTACAGAGCATCCAACGGCGCTGACGTGCAGTATTAGCCATAAAGACAGAGGGTTTTCTGTAATTACTAGGTCAGTTATTGGTTTTCGACCCTTGGAGATGTATGCAGTTTCTCTACTATCTGAAGAGGAATTCAACTCTATCTTCTTTCAACTGGAATGCCGCAAGATTATGAAATGAGTACAGCATCCAAGATACATAAGGACAACTGCCTAGACACGAATACTGTGCATGAGCATAGACGTGGTCCCTAAACCGACATTGTGGACAGGACATACCTTACCAACTGCAGCTCACACAAAACAATATTTAACTGAGAACAGCCTATTCCCCCAAAACCAAATAAATCAAACACTAGCTCCTCTAAATTGAACCATATGAAAATAAAACACTGTGCGTCCACCAAGCACGGAATACCAACAAGCGTAATTTACACCCGCGCTGTTACCGGTAAAAACCCGTATGCCGCGAAATACTCGGTAATTCAATAATTCCGCTAGGCAGTTTCAGGGCAAGCGCAGTCCCACCACGGCACGACCCGCGTGGAACACGCAAAATGCACAGTTTCCAAGGAAAATGGCAGAAATGACGACATTATGGCGAGCCTGGCCCAGACTAATGGAAAATATGATGTCATGGTGCTGCGATGTGGACGTACAATTGTTTGTGCAGCTAGCCGATCATCGTAATGGGTGGTTTGTGTCTGTTGGGGATGATTTTGGGAGGCTTTGGGGAATTCAATGGGCTGGGATAGGGGAGTGGACTGTTGCTGCCGATTGCTACTTTATTGCGATCTTAGTTCTTATCTCCAGTAAAGTTTTGGCGTTATGGCCGCTTATGTGATGAGAGAGGGTGGGAAACATCCACCTTTAATCTCTTTAAATATGGGTATATCAGTACAATTTAGATCATCAGGAACAGTGGCGGGACTAGTGGTTGGGCAGAAAACAGCTGACCTGCGCCTTCTTTATTTCCAGGAATGAAAATGAGAAACCCAACCACTAGCCCATGATGTCACTGGTGAAATCTCAAATCACTCTGCAAATACCCCTGAGACAAAAATCAAATCATCCGAAAGAAGTAGGAGGGCCTGATCGTACAGAGTACCATGGAAGATACCCGGTATTCGTTAACCCCATGGGAAGATAAGATTGACCAATCCTGCCGCATGAGGAAAGAGGGGGCAGCCCAAGCCTAGCCACTGTCGCATCCATGGCCTTGGGTCGGCTAGACGGCCACAGCCCACGGTTCAGTCGCTCCTCTCCTGGCTGGCCCAAGGGCCCAGCCAATCACATTGCCTATCGCTTGCGCTTATGGAGGGATCTGTTATTCTCTGGACAATCTCATGGGCTGGCCCATGGCGATGATGCCATCTGACAGAAACTTTCTCAGAATCCACCTTTTGCACGGAATACTTCCATTGATCCATTGTGCTCTTGTTCCATCCGAAAAAGCCGACAGTAATGTACTACCAATGGATTTTAATCTACTGCATGAGGGAAAAAACAAAAAAAAGAAAAAAAAAAGAAAAAAGAAAAAAAGGGATATAGCAGAGGCAATTCGTATATTTGGTACCTATGCACTGTAGCGCTCAATCCTTCTCAATAATGTTCCGGCCGTTGAACAATCATCAGATTCATCACACACATAAAATGATGCTCCGTCAAAGAGAGCACAGCATTGCCCAAGTCACAAATTAATTCTATTCCGCCAAATCGTTCCAGGCAAAAGATTGAACGACAGTAATGAACAGAAAAGACAGAATTAAAAGCGACCAGTAGACAATAATAAAAAGAAAAGAAATGGTCGACAGCGTGCCACTGGACCTGGAAGCAAAAAGCAACTTCGATGTCAAAAAAATGGAACGGGGTATCTATTTCGTGTGCGTCGTCCCTCGACCAGATCTTCCGAAATCACAAAACTCAACAGAAATAGCAGAACCATCCAGACAGATAGTGAAGAATAAAATGCAAATGCCCGGTCGTGGTTCTCGACAAAAACATCGCTGGGAAGGACGATTTTTAAAAAAGCATAACAAGATATGGCACATAAAATTAAACAATAAAAAAAAGCAGCACATAGGTATCATTGCCCGGGGACTCGTGTATTGTCGCCGTATTCAACGCCCCAGAAAAACACAAAAGCCGCGCCCAAAAGTAAGAGAAAGAAAAAGGGATTAAAAAAAAGTGAAACAAAAATCAAATCCGTTTATTGTGGCAAATGAGGCCATCCCCGTCACGCACCAGGCGCTTTCATGGGTATAGCGATTCGGAACGAGACTTCGTGTTTTTTTCTTTGCTCTCGAGACCCATCACTAACCTGGTGAATGGGGAGAAGATTAAGGAAGGCATTAAATGTAATGGCGAACATGAAAAATCGGTGGAACAGACACAACTTGTGCCAGCCCCGGTTAATAGGTCAATTTGACCTCGACAGTTGGGGTCCCAGGCGCTTCACCGTTGTTTACCGCGGTATCCGGGATCGAAAACTCGGAGATTTCGGCAACCATGTCTTGACCGTCGGGAAGTTCGCGAACGACATCATCATCCACCATGATTTTCAGCCCGTTTTGCTTGATGTGAAGAACGCGAACCACTCGCTCGGGATCAATATGTCGTTTGAGAGAAATCTGTTCCAACAAGCCCTTAGCAGTTCGCTCTGTCAGGTAGACAGCGCGGTAGTAATCGTCCTCCTGTGTTTCATTGCGGGGGAAACGAATGTAGAAGCATGCAACTGCCGTTTTGTTAGTATGTCTGAATGCGTATTTGTTTCAAACAAGACTTACTTGGCTTGGGTGGACGTTCTGACGGTGGTCGATATGTCGGGTCAATATCCACTGCTTCGATATAGCCCATAGACATCTTAGTATTTTCAGTAGGCAACCGCTGTACTTTCATCGGACGCCTCGCAAGCACCTTCTCCCCAGAAGCTTCGGATAGCTGCGAACTACCCCTTGAGCTTTCTAAAGAGCCTTGGTATGCGGAGTCATAGCTAGGATTTGATAAATTCCGATGGAGGGGATGGATTGGTGAATTAATTGAGGGATTGCTAGCCGACGGTGACAAAGTTTGAATTCCTGGTGCTGGTGTTGTATCGAGGCTTGCCCGGGGTGGCCATGGGTTCTGGAAAAGGCGGCCCTCCTTCTTGATTTCAGGAGAATCGCCGGGTAGCTCAACGGGAAAGAGATCCGGATCGTCCTGCTCATCGCCTCGTAGGCCGAGAATGCTAACCGGCCGTGTCGACGTAAACATGTCTTGCATCATCGCCAGTTTAACATGGAGGTCGTCCTCCAAGGATAATCGCTCGGGGGTTTCATTCGAATCCATAGACCAAGTCCGTTTGTGCTTCGTAATCTTCGCAGGGCGATGGTCGGTGCTGCCTTTGACCGAGAAGGAACCATTTCCACGTTTTCGTTTCCCGAAGTTCCCGCCACCCATTTCAGCTTGGGTAATCTGCTGCCTCAGCTTGTCAATAGTCTTTCTCACATGGGCAACATCATTGGACAGTTTCCGTTCAGCCCCATGGTCTCGGAACAGCTTCACTTGGCAATAGCAAACCTCTGCATCGCTGGCCGTGCCTGTATGAGGACTTTCAGGAGATACAACCTCGGTTTTTGCACATAGCCGAACCGGAATGCCCTTCACACCCTTGGAGTGACTGAAGTCCGTTGAAAGGAAGTTAAATCGGACGGGAATGGAACAATCTGCTTTTCCGGTGGATGAATTCGGTGACCATGTAACACAAAATCCATCGAAAGAAGCGTTTTCGAGCTGTGTTTGACGGAGCTTTTGGTCCTCGTTTGGCCCCTGTATTGGGTCGACGTACTCTACTGCTTGGAGTTTGCCGCCGCGTTGATGCGCTTCATTTGTTCCCCGGCCTTCTTTCCATAATTGCCAACAGGTGGCAGGTTTGGATCTTTGCTCTTCTTCTTGGAAAGAGACGCGGACAAATGTTCGGTATTTGATTGGAGAACCCATCGGCGGTGGAGCTAAGTCGGCCACAGACAAAGAATAGGCTTGACCTTTGTTAAGGTAGGTAACTGGAATTTCTTTGTGGTGCTTAACCATTGCAGTCGGTGCTCTTAATGTTGTGTGGTATCGGAATCTTCTGAGGTTAGATTCATTGATGGCACAACTCGTAGCTGATGTGAACTTACTTTTCACCTTCCTCATCTTGAGTGTTTGCGTGGAGCGGTTGTTCTTGTGAGGGCACAGTCCCTTGTGAGGTCGGATTGCCTTGCATGTCCGCATCATGCACAGAAGATTCTTCGACAGATTCATCTATAGCGTCATATGAATCATGAACGAACGCGCTAGGAGCGAATGAAGTTTGCTGGGGGAACGGCTGTGGGTTATGAAAGTTCGGAGGAAAGAAAGATTGATTGAATTGGTCAAAATTCATAGCTGTGTTGTCTACACCAGCCATTTGTTGGGAGAGGGGACTGATGAGATGCATGCCCATAGTAGGAGTGTGCAAATCTCCGGCCTGACTATGAAGGATAGAGCTCATTCCGGAAGAATTTGGAGTATAAAAGCCATTTTGGTTGGGGAATGGCATAAAGGGAAGTGAGCCCGGGTCTAAGAATGACGGTGTGAATCGAGAGTCCGGTGTGTTATGACCATTGTGATCGCTGTGTCTCACATCACCGCTGCCCATGTTCAGTCTGAGTCGTGAGATTGCAAAGTCAGCTTTTGCCTATGGTTTTCCCGGGTGTATAAATGAATACGTAAATCTTGGGGTTCGAGGAGAGCGTACCTGGCGGGGGTGGTTTGACCAACGTGCGGTTGCCCGAAAGGCTCTGGGGTGGATTGCGGGGGAACGAGATCGGAGAAAGTCCTCTGAAATTTGTTGATGAGCTCGTCATCAGGCTTCTGGGAGTTTTGTCTGCATTAAATTGACTATCAATCAGCACTCTCGTTCCCGTTTAATGCAGCACTGCCAAAGCCATCACTTCCGACGCAGAACACACCGACTTACCTGTTGCGGAACATTGTAGGAGGATTTGTGGAAGAACAGATAGAGCTTATGAGGCTCTTAAACTGAGAGAAAATATTTGTGGGTTAAACCGAGGAAAGTAGAGTCAACCTCCGGATCGAAAATACGATATCAACCCGGAGTGGAAATTGTCGCCGCTTTCTTTTTCTTTGGCTGTAGGCTGTAGCTCGGTGTTTCGATAATTCAATGCGGATAGAGTGTCGAAGGAAGAATCACCACTGACGATCGCAAGCGCGACAACCGGCAAGATTGAAGGCGAGAAGGATAGTCGATGGTCTTTTGAGGTTGGATAAGATTGACGAGTGTCTTCGTTCCCCTGATCAGGGGATCAACTGGAACATCGGATACGAGGCGACCAGAAAAAAGAAAAGAAAAAAGAATCTTTCTATGTATAGAGTGTTTTTTTTTTTTGTTCAGAGGTATGTGTATATATTTATATATATATAGGCGAGGAAAAAAGCGCTGGAGACGATGGTGGGGGGAGTCTTTTGAGGCGCGATGGAGGGGAGAAAGACTGACGGAATGCGCAGATGAGCGAAATTAGTTAACCATGGCAGACGCAGATGGAGCCGAACGGTAGGAGAATCCCCCAATGGAAATGGCTGATCGGAGGGCCACAGGACGAATGGAAATAGTAATGGTAAAAAAAAAAAATATTGAAAAAGGGTTTTCGGGTGATTAGTGAGATGGAAAGAGAGTGTGTGGGAGAGAAAAAGAGAGAGAGAGATCGAAGGAGGGAGAGAAGAAGTCGGCCTAGTAAATTATTATGTATCATTTAGAAGGCAGAAGAACCACATGGGAAAACGTGGTGACGTGCAAGAGTCCAAAGACCAAAAAATGTTTGGAGCTCTTTTGATCGCTTTTTTTTTTTTTTTTTTTTTTTCCTATTTTACGGCTTGCCTTCTGGGGACAGAGCAAAAAAAAAAAAAAAAAAAAAAGACTTTTGACCAGCGCAGGATCGGTGGAGAGAGAGGGGAATGGTGGGTGGAGTACGTATTGTGACGGACCAGGTAAATGACCCATAATATCCGTGTACTGTATGTATGGACGTACGGTTCGTATTGTGGGTATTGTGGTATTGTGGTATGTACCTATGGGACAGTGGTATGGGACCGGGACAAATCCCGAGTAGCCCCGGGACACTCGGCCAGCCCATGGAAAGCTCAGATAAAGACAGTAGATATGGAGTACCCAGAGTGATTCCATCGTATCTACAGAGTAGCCTTGGCTTACTCCGTGCTCTCTTACCCACTCTCAAGAAAGACCAATCCCAAAAAACTGTTCATATTGCATACCCCTGGGGGAGTCCTTCCACTCTGGGTTTAGATCCATTCTTTGCCGTCAATTGCATAATCCTTATTTGGACACATCTGTTATCGTTTACTGGGTACTCCGCATTATGCAGTTATCGATATTCCCATTAATTGGATCCATCATTCGCAGTCTAGAAGGCAGAAAGTAGAGCCATAAATCATTGCATTCCTATTGGCGGGAACTACATCCTCGAAGACATCTCCATTTTTTTCTAGAACGACCTCAATCAATGACCTCAGAGGCGTTTATCCGTATTTCTGATACATATGCAGATTCTCTATACCTTGTCTCTTCGATTTCCTCATCTGATGACACCATATAACGCTCATAGATCCTCACATGGGTGCTTTATTTGGTTTCCCCATCCGTGCTATCTGTCCTTGACCATGTACCTACATGTCTGTGTTATTTTTTGATGTATACATGTAGTAGTAGAACTAGATGAACCGAGGGTCCTACCCACACACTCAAGAATCTACCGATACCGTTGAAAATCGACCGTTTGATTCCGAAGGCAACATATCGATCTACAGTTCGTTCTGCTCTTCCAGACACCGAGGGACATGAGGCGTACGCAGCTTTCGTCGATGATATATTAACATCATGTCGATGTCACGAGCTATCAAAGCCACATTGTGCCTATCACTCTGGGCAAACTTAATCTTGACATGGGGATGGGGAGCTTGTGGCAAACTATTGTACATGCTACTTAGTAGTACTTTCATGTACGGAGTATGGAGTACATATACATAGGCCGAAACACCCAACTTCTGATCTCTTTTAAGTTGTCTACGGCACAGTATTTCTGATTTCTGAATCACCGTGATGTATCCTTACTCTGGTCTAATTGATTAAAGCAATGGCGCTATTCGACTATCAAATAGCATCATCCAATATCTTATGATTACACCATGGAATCTCTATGCCAATTACACATTAGGTAAATCCCGACTTGATGGTTGTGTATTACGATCCCTTTAGAATACATGCATCATGGGATGGCCATTGGACATGTTGTATGACAGTACACTGTGTTGTACTTGATACATGCAGGGATACGAAGATGCCTGAGGCAGACGGGGCTGTCCATTGCCGGATGTCATTCCGCCAATCAAAACAAAGATAAATCGTTGGGCGCTCGGACGGAGTGTAACCCGGAAAGTCAATTACCTTACATAGTACATAGAATGCTGTACGAGTATTGTATTGAAGATATTTCTCTTATTTCTATTGATTTGATTTGTTGAACTCGATATTTATACATCATGGATTTCCCAGTTAGCTGCCTTATTTGGTGTACTTTGTATACAGATGGAATTTAAGAATCCATCATGTTGAGCAGCATTCTTTATCAACTCTACCAGGTAGGACAGAGTCCGGCAAATCTCCCGTCACAAATTGACTGTATGCACACTGTAACTGATGGCATAGAAGCTAAAAAGAATATCTACGGATGAATCATAGAGAATTGGAATGGATAATCATTGAATTCTTTCGCTCTAGGGAATAGTAGTTAGTTATGCATGGCATACTCCGTAGAGCTCTCGACATCTAGACCACCTTTCACTTCCCCTTTCGGTAAATGATAGCCACTGCCGCAGCTGTTACTAGTGGGGTTACATGTATGTTCAGCCTAAGCTCTTGAAACCCAAGCTCTGTCCTGCGCTTATCTGTGGTTTGCTTTTCACCTAATTTTCACCTTGACGACATCACATTTATGGCTCGGTATGGAGCAGCTAGAAGATCAGCCCTATTATTTAATTATGACATCATGGATGTTTGGATGCTCAACACATCTGATAATTGATGATCGGTAAGGGATCTTAAAGCGCAGGCGACAATTACCCCACGGTGGAATATCTTTTATTCATTACAAAGTACACGCGTACTCTACGGGGTAGAATAGCTGCGCATGACATACTTTAAGAGAATATCTGTACTCTGTACTGAAGTCTTCAATCCTTCATAGATACTGTAGTATGTAGTATGTACCATCCATTATTAGTACTAGGTATATATGGAGAGTCAATTGTCGACATCATCCAGCCTATCATTGATGTAACTCTTGTCTTTTCCAGACGAATAAACGTCCATCCCGAGAACATCTCCACCGAGTAAAATCCAAGAGGTCAGTTAATACACCATTATTGTCAAGCCACAGCGTCAGTTCCGCGAGTTCTAGAATGTCCAATCCATGGGATTATGAATATGGGATACCTTTCTTCCGGAGATGGCTCGGAGGTACTGTGGCAAACCACTCAGTGGATGCCCTTCAACGGCTGAAGTGTCAATCCATCAAAAATGCATCTCCAAGGCCACAAAGGCAACAGTCTTTAACTGGGGAAACGACTCAGCGGATTCCACCACAGCTAACCATAGAAACTTCATCAGGGACTTTTTTTCCCATATATTTAATGGGGCAATCGTTTTCAGATTCCCCACCAGCCGAGTTCCATTCGCACGCTGAAGAAAAACCCGCCAATCAAATTGGGAGAAGATGTTACAGCCAGCGAACCAGAGTCCCGGATGGTGACGATCCATGGGTGCCTCAGGAATATGACACCTTTAGTCATCTATGGCAGATCCCGAAATGACATCACATTTAACACAGTCAAAGGCCGGGGCTGAGAGTAGGCCACACTTTAATTACCTTACACACCAATACCAGCCAAAGGTACTTATTTCCAATATGCATGATTCAGTTGGCGTTGACCCACTGGATATCACTGTCGAGTAGTGATGAACCATTTGTCTTAGTGTAGACTGCAACATCGCATCAACTCGAAAGCAAACTTGCAGCCGATTTGCTACTGTGACGTTAATCCAACCTCACTTAGGACTCGAGATAGGGATACTACCCTGTCTACTCTGGATAATCGCAACCCCTTGTAAAGCCCTAATATATCCTTCGATTATTCCCGTCTAGTAGTCCTAGTTAGGGAATGCTATTCCTGTCACCAATTATCAACCCACAATGGAAATATATTATCTATCGCCATTGGCAAACTTGAATTATATTCCTTTACAGATATTTCCGAGTATCGGCGCAGCAATCCTAAGCCCAGCTTATTATTCGCCGCGTACATTGCCCCGACAATGCTCTTCTTTCTCCACCATCCAAGCCTAGCTCCTGAACGCCACCATGTATGTAGAATAACAAAGAAAGTTAGGATATATTAACATCAACACTCTGGGCCGAACATAAATGCGTTGTGCTGATGACCAAACACAGAAATATACAGTTCGCTCGACCAGCTGCTGCCCTAGCATGCTAATCTGGTATCATCTGACGTATATTGCACGAAAAGAAAGAAGATATTAGTTCGAGAAGTTGAAGTAATTCTCGGGTATTTCGTGTGAACTCCCCGAGTGATCCATGCATAGAGAGGATATCCCTTGTTCGGGGGATCCACTAAGCATAGCATATGTGCCCACCCAGGAAATTGGGAAAAAACAGCAATGCTTTCCACATGATGCAACTGTCGACGAGGAAGAAGACGATGTGGCATTGGCCCTAGACAATCACCTAGTTAACCATGGAAACCAAATCCTGGATATGGGTCTGTGTCGTGGGTAGTATGAAAAAGTTTGCGAGGTCGTCGCATCAATGCATGATAATCAGAGAAAACCCATCGACCCAAGAGCCACAGGAGCCTGAAATACCGGCAATTTTATAGCCTAAAGGTGGTATCAAGGTGTGTCTTTTGAGACACAATTAGTATATATAATCAAGGATTTTGGTAACATAGACGACATACCCAGAACCTCCATGCGCATTGCCGAAAACGCCAGATTTCCGTCCTTGACTTGTGAGAAATTCGATGCCGTGGATCCACTGTCCCGCTCGGACATAGAAGCCAAGTAAAATTTCCCCTCGTCGAATGTCTTAATGTAGTGTTAGCATCATTTCAGGTGCATACAAAGCAAAAGGTGATGTGCTTACCAAGCACAAACTCATCACCCCCAGGTTTCCCTTCTCGCTTTCCGAAGAGCTGGCTAGTGCAATCTTCGTAGCAAAACTCCAAGCCCGCCAATGCATCACCGTGATAGACTTTGATCGAGGTCAAAAGCTTAGTTTGAAAAGCACAGTCTAACAAGAGTTGTTCTGGTTGACTTCCACCCAACTGTCCAGAGCCTAATCGTCCACCCCTGTACCCAGTTCCCTTTGGCAATTTAACCAGGGAAAGCTTCGACCTCAGGCTGGTAATGTCGTCGATAGCAAGACTGCCCAGTGCGCCAGAGTATACCACAATCTTGACGTTCTTCTTCTTCTCTTTTTCAGTTCCAAACAGCCGTTGTCGTAATTCGCTTTCTGTCACGGTGATCTTCCTCGGGAGTCCGTTGCTACTTGACTCGCTGTTGAGATATTCGATAAAGTTGTGAGAGACATTGTCGCCTTCGGCATAGAGCTCTATGAACGCAATACCAGATGAAGCGGTAAACAGAATCTTGCCACTTTCAACAGGCCAGACCTGGACACTGTCATCTGAGATGGCAGGAGCATCGCCTGGCAGCCGGAAACAGGGGTGGAATCGAAAACGCAGAGCATCAAGGCGATGCCAACTGCATTCATCCTGGGGCAAGCATAGCTTGAGACCCTGCATCTTCGTGCGGGTGGAAAACGGTTCGCGGGTCATGAAAGATCGATTTAGTTGTAGGTAATCTTTCAGCATAATTCCGGACTCCTGGTGTGGACACCCAAATATGTGGCCAACCTCGTGGAGGTGAGCACCGATGCCAAAATTAGCAGATTCCCAATTCGACCCGGCCTCACCAGAGTCATTCGCAATGGAATTGGTGTCTGTCCGGGTACAATCAGAAAAGGCATCAACAACCTCTTCTAAGCTAGACGGATAACTCTGAAGACTGTGGGATCCAAATATTGCCATTTTGATATCATCCCGGTCCGAACCCAAGGCGGCATGGCCTGTTATGGTCTGCGAGCCTTGGTCCCAGTGCGAATCCAAGAGCATGACTGAAACGTACTGCTTTTGCCCCGGTTTAGGTTGGAAATGGTTTGCGACTGCTTCCTTAGCAATTTTGTACAGTTCGTCCTTCTTGGTGGCGGAGGTGTTTTGCTGGGCAATGTTGAGATCCCGGAGCTCTGCGACCGTTTTCTCTGTACGGACGATATGAATTTTGGCTTCGTTTCGCATTTGCTCGTTCGATACATCGCGACGACTCAAAGTACCGGTCTGCCACTCTTCTTCGAAACGGAAGCAACGCCGCCCAAGATTGCTGCGGAACATCTGCTCGCCTGTGAATGCTTGCCAGAGGTAGGCAGCCATGCGGTACTTTCGAATGGCGGTGTCGAGCCCATTCCCTTCCCGCTGTATCCTCTCTGGTACGGCATCATAAGTACCATCGGAATCTTTCCCAAGCAATACTACCAGGTGAAGGGGCGGAGCTTGTGCAAGAGGTAGATAGTTGATACAAATCCACGTTGAATGAACAACAGGATTGGCGCTCCCGGACGACAGTTTCGGACAGACGAAATCAAAGCGTAGTCGGTTTGGTCCCGGGGAGAGGTGGACTAGGGTTTTGAAATGAGACGAGGTTACTGGCCAGGCGACCGATGGAAAGCTATCTTGGTGATGGTAGACCGTTATACTTCCGTCCAGCGGATGTTGTCGAGGGTCACCAATCTGACCGTACACGAGTAGAACTTTTTGATGGACCTGGAATAGGAACAATGTCAATTGACTGTTGCTAGCAATACCTTTCCCGTGCGGGGTTGAGACAAAGAGCACCGGAGACATACCCATGCGTTGTCTAAAATAGAAACGATTCTCGGAGCGTAAGGAGAGGACGGAGTTGGTGATCGTGAATTTCCATTGACCGACATTGCGCTGCCCTATGCAGAGAAAAATCAACGATCAGCAAGGAGCAGGTACCCGGAGACAAGGTCAGTTACAACGTACAAAGGTACTATTGCGCTGGGACGGGTGCACAACAGGACCCGGTCGCTGAGCAGGGACGGCGAGCGGGGTACTAGTGCCATTGGAGCTAGAATCGGTTTCACTTGTTTCATTCAGCGAGGGAAGATTGGGCGAGGATACATTGTTCGGTTTGATAGAGGATGGAGGGGTGACGGAGCTGTATGAGGCCGTATCGAGCGTAGACGACGATTTCCCCGACGTCATCTCGCCGTTGGATTGGGATTCATTGGATTTCGATTCATGAGACCTGGTTGTATGAAAGCTGGCCTTGGAGCGACGACGAAGATCTTTGAAGAAAGGCATGATGAATCTCGAACTAGTGGTGTTGAACTGGTGATTCCAGATCAACCCCGAAGGATTGGCAAGCCAAGCAAAGCTCCTCTGTTTTGACCGACTAGGAAGAGGTACTGGAGCGAAACGAGCGACAATTAAGTCGGACAATGAAGAGTAGTATCAAAAGGGGCTGGGAAGTAAAGAAAGAAGGGGCTGCCCTGAGTCGTTCAGGGCAGCAGTTCGTGGTGGAGGAGAGAGAGAGAGAAAAAAAAAAAAAAAAGAGGGAGAGAGAAAGATTGTTGTAAGAGGAAAGCGACCGTTTGCGGTTGCGGTTGACGAACAAGTGGGAAAAGTCAACCGCCCCGCATAGAAGATATCCAGGCACAAGGGGGCCAGGAGGGAAGCAGATGAAGATCAAAGGAGATTATCATGAGAGAGAGAGAGAGAATCAAAATGAAGGAAAGCAAGAGAGAGAAAGCGAGGGGAAAAAAAAAACTCAGAAGGGAAAAGGATGAGAAGGAGAGGCACAGGAGAGACAATGTGTTGCTACTAACTGAACACTACCGGTAGTCGATAAATGGTTCCAATAATAATGGCAATAAGAATAGCCCCCCTGTGGCCATGGATAAGAAGTGAGACTTGATTAGCTGTCTTCAGCAGCATCCCCCAGTGGCACGGCTGTTGCGAATAGAATAGGCCGCGTTACGTAGGCTCAGTCCTGAATCCATTGGCGATATCACCACTGTCGGGCTAGTTTCACCATCGGTGGATCATGGGCGATGATCGGTGCTAGAGGTTGCATTAATATTGCTATTTTGGGCTGTATCTACTCCTGGAGGTTCAAACAATCGATATTCAATATTCGTTCATATATATAGCCATCTGGCAGTTCGATATCAAAATCTCGACCCTCTCCTTACACTGAAGACTGCTTGATCGCATTGCTGCGATCGCCCAGGTATGCTGCATTCCGGGATCTCCAGCTTCTTCTCAGCTTCTGTTCCACGTCAACAATCATCTTAAATGCCCCCTTCAACACGTAACTCAGCCTCCCAGGTCGGTTTGGACATCTAATTCGCCCAATTGAACCGAGAACCCCGTCTTTTTGCTTCTTTTTTGCCTCCTTCTGATCTATCGTCGGTCTGCATCTCGTCCCTGGTGGCTGACCCCGCTAATGGTGCTTATCTTCCTGCTTGGCAACAGTCACAGTCACATTAACTCACATCACCAAAAAACAAAAAAGGAGAGACAAAAGCAAAGACAATGTGCAACTTGCCTGATATCGAAGACAAACTGTCAATCATCGGGACTTGGCATGGTGGTTAGTTGGATCTTAAACCAACCGTTTGGTGCTACCTGGGCGTCCTGGATCACTGTGCGACTCGTGAGGCTGTACGGAGGAAAGGGGATACAGTAATCCAACATAATGGCTAATCTGGTAAATTAAGGACCTATTCAGGAATACTGGATAAGAAGGGAAGGGAAAAAAAAAGTCCCAATCCAGTCAGAGTTGACAACGCACTGACAAGACTCGGTCGGGGCGCAGTGGATGGCTGCATTTGGCACGATGTCAGAAACATCCGAGTTATGCAGCCGGTATTTGATTCTGGAAAGTAGCATTATTCAAAAGCCACATTCTGTCTTCTTTCAGGGCTAGAGGGTCTGAGACAGATCATCACTGCATATTGTTGAAAGAGAGGAGAGGAAGGGTCTGGGATTTAACCTCTGCCGCTGTCGCATCCCAAGTCGATCGCTTTGGGATCATTTGATACGATTCAGAGTTATCTTTTCGACTGCAGTATGCACACATACTCATCAGCAAGAATCGAACAACCAGAACGAATCGATGCACCAAGCTGCATACGGAACAAAAATTATAAAAGATGGATGGTGGTGGAGTGTATCTCTTCACCTCAGTCCACAGTTCACTCCCCTGTACATACTAGAAACACTCGTAGTTCAGATATAGGAATCTTCGACTCCTCATATTATTCTGAAATAGAACACTCGGTGGCATTGGCATTGGCAGTCGAAGCCATTCCAGCGCGAGGGATGAAGCTGGAAATCTCATTATTGATTGATGGCACGCATTTTCGTTCTGCAGTCGGCGAGATCCACATCATCTCAAACCTCTTTTTCTTTGTCTCTCCAGACTTCCCCAAGCACACCTGAACCTCCCCGAGTTTTTTCTGAACTTTCCACTCCGTCTGCAACTAATCAATCCTGCCCGCATCTTTCTTCCCCAGATTTCTCTCCTCCCTCGCTATCCGCCAATTGGCCTTCTTTGCCTTTTTTCGTCTCCTCTTCCTCCCCTCTCCTCCCAGCCGCCCTTGCTCCCTCTTCACCTCTCGGGTTCGACCAACGGCAAAACACACCCCTTGACCAGAGGCACAGCTCTCCTACCGGCTCACCTCCCATTCCTGCATTTGATGATAACGACCGTTTCCCTTCGTCGGGTGAATAGCTGTTTGGCTGTTCACAGATTCAAGCAATGGCCCATGCCAGACCATCCAGTTCGGAAAAGACGATCCGCAAAATCGATATTGCCCAAGTAAGTGACAGTCATAGAATCACCCCTCAGTCACAATACCTACAAAAATTACCTTTCCCCCTCCCTGTACTTTGAGCTAGATAGCAAATTCTAACACATGGCTTTTTTGGTAGGTATCCCTCAGTCTCCAGGACCGTCTAGGCCTCGCCAAAGTCAAATACCAGAACGGTCGTCTGCATGGGTTGGAGCCACGACAGCAGGATGGAAGACAGACTTCCTTGGGCAGTGACAAGCCGTCCGATTCGTCGTCCGAAATATCCCACAGTCGCTGCGAAACACCCCTAACATCTCCCCCCTACGAACGTCGTCCTACTCGAAGGAGCTTCCGAGATCATCGCGGAATAAGCATGCGGCAACGTTCAACTCGAGAGTCATGCAGCCGATGCTGTCTGCCAGTCGTAAACGTCTTCGGTCAGATTCTTTCACCGACCATCCAGCAAAGGCACCCCGCGTCTCCTGGAAAAGTTCGTACCAGCTGCCTGAATCGTCTCCCGGCTTCAACCGCCACCGCATGAACCGACCGCCGCCGTTTGTCTCCCAAGCTGCTACAATCCCCGAATTCTCATCACCCGGATACCGTAGCCATTCGGACTATGAGAATGACCCTGATCTCCCCATCCATAGCTTTCAGAATGTCAGTTCGATGGTCGGCTCTTCGCCTCCCCGCACTCCGCCCCCGAGGCATGCTCGTCTGGCTCGAAATGAACGGACTCTGCAAAATGAAGACGGGGCGGATTTGCTCCTATATCTTGCCAATTCCCCAACACCAGCAAGAATGTCAAGCAAGGCCCAGGCTCGGGAGTTTCCTCCATCTACGCCCCCTAGCCAGCATGCAGTCTTGCCTTCATTGACCCCGAATACTGGAGCCGGTGGTGCCTTCCCCAATTTCGGCACACCTGGTCAGCAATTCAATTTTGCCGACTTTGTGAATGTTACCCCTAGCCCTGCACAGCCGGCTTGGGGTGGCCGTACTCCTGGGGGGCCTTCCAGAACGCCCCTGGCTGCCAGAGACGCCCGGAAGAGGTTGAATTTTGATAATCTGGTACCCCCAGGTGCAGAAAGCCCCAGAAACCGGGGCCGAGAGGCTGGTCTCGCCCTGCAGCTCGGTGGAGAGCTGCGTCCATGAAATGCCGAGGCATGACGTCCGATCTCCTCTCTGTTCATGGATCTTCTTACGATATTAATGACCATGTTATGTACACAACGGTGTCAGATCCGGTGCTTATCTCAGTAACCGACCGCACAAACCTGCCATATGACGGCATTTTCCTTTTTTATTATTTCCTTCTTGTCTGAAAGGGTTCCGCGAGGCTTGAACTCTATCAGTTCAGTCGATATCTCCATGAATAATACCCAACAGGCTTGTCCATACATACCCCTTCCCATATGCACCCTTACTGAATCTGCATAACATTTCCTTTGTCAACGCAATTCCTTTCTTTCCATTTTGTCTCGATTATGTCCGAGTCTTCATTGCTGCTGACTGTCCATTACCAACTAATATGGTGCGATTGATATTTGCAGATGAATGATAGCTTTGGATCTCGTGACCTTTTGATTCCTCGATATGACTGGGGAGATATCTCTACAGTTTTTACTTTTGTATATACGCATGTCAAATACTCATGAAAACCCAGTATTGAAGTTAATTGATAATAAATCCATTGCTTAGGAACTTTTACAATTCAAGCTCAATCTGACTATAAGCATAATTCATCTGATCAATGTCACCATGCCATGCTGGTTGACATCAGCCAAATCCGGGCCTGAATGTAACCATGTTTTTCCGTCCTTCCCAAAACGCCAAAAACGTCCTTTTTTTCCCGCGACGCGTCTCCCGTACCGTAAATACGCGCCAATTTCGCGTTCACACTAACGCCGAAAGCGGACTAGCGCTATCTACAAGCCCTAACCTTAGCGCGGATTTTAGCTTGTTCAAAATCCGGATTTTCCAAGTTTTGCCAGGTCTTGGCCCCGCTTAGTTGCCCTCTGTGACACTACTACTTGTTTTCGCGGATTGTGGAGTATGTAAGGCTATCAGGTGTTTGATAATGTGTCGATTTGCGTATCATACGTTGCCGATTGATCGATCAGTCAATCGAAAGAGCTTGTGTGGATTTGTCTTTGATGTTTGGGGGAGATCAGAGATCTTTGCTTTTCTTTTCTTTTCTTTTCTTTTCTTTTCTTTTCTTTTTTTTTTTTTTTGGCAGATATGAAGCTGCGATGCCGGTCGGTGCTTTTGAGATTCGGTTCCTGGGAGATTGACTTGTGGGACCTTGAAACGTGGCTACATATCATATCGGCTGGAATTGTGTTTTTGAAATTGTCCGTTTTTCCAGGTACCGTCCGTACCTGGTATTTCTGTATGTATCTGTATCTGTATGTATGTTACGTATTGTTTCAATTCAAAGATAGATAGATAGACTCAGTATATGCAACCATCAACAACAGCCATCAAAAGGAGAAATCAATATATCTATCAGAGTGGCATGCTCATTCCTGCCAACCTAGTTTCTCACTCTCCTTGGCTGGCCCGTTTTCTTCCTGTTTGGACCGTTCTACCTGCTTCTCCCATAGGAGAGCCAGGTAATCCGATGTACTCGCTTCATCGATGGACTTGTCTTCGCGGACTTTGAGAAATCGCGGAAACCGGAGACTGAGACCGCGTTCTTCACTCACTAATCCAATCGCTGCCGTGTACGTCGGACTGAGGGTGATGTCTGCAAAAGCCATTTCCCAGACCTCTTGTGGTTCGAACCATACATCTGGCTCGCCGTAGTACTCGACATAGCTGGGGCGTGATATAACGCTGGGGCTTCCTTGTGTGTATTTATCCTTGTTGGCTTGGTAGAACAGGTCGGTGAAGCCGGACATGCATTTGGTGACGGCTTCGAGATTTCCTGTTTCAGGGTTGCGGACTGCCATCAGGATTGGGGACCACCATTTGGCTTTACGGCCTTGTCCGTGCCAGCCGGCGATGGGAATCAGGTCCAAAGTTTCGGATGACGTGCTGTAATCCTTTTTGACTTTGAGCCAGGATTCAAGCCGTTTGTCGGGCTCGTATGTAGATAGTAAAGCCTTTCGTCTGCTGCCTTTTTCTTTTGCGTTTATCGTCTCTGACTGTCGATTCGGTTCTGTTTCGTTGTTTGAGAGAGCCTCGCTTGTTTCGTTCAAGCCCGGTTTTGGCGTATTGTCGAGTACCTTGACCATGATCCCCTCACATTTGGTGTCGAGTGCACTCTTGAAAAACTCCAGTACTGTCTCAGAATCAGTCGACGTTGCATCGAGGCTCTTAACCCAGGAGAATTGATTTGGTATTTCCACAAATAGGCCCCGGAGGAGCTCCCTGCGCTCACGAAAGGGCCGATCCATCAAAGGCTCTCCATTCAGGTACATGAGATCGAATGCAAAGAGACAGACGTTGACTTTTATCTCGCCTATCTCAACGTTCTTCTTGGCTCGGTTCGTCAAAACTTGAAATGGTTGTAGTTCGCCATTTTCCCGGTTCACAGCTACCACCTCTCCTTCGAGTATGAAACTCGACACACCTTCTCCCCTGATTTGCGGGACCAGAGAAACGAGATCCGGGTATTTGTCTGTCATGCATTCAAGATGGCGCGAGAAAATGGACACATTCCCCTTTCCGTCACAGTGCACTTGTGCGCGCTGCCCATCATATTTGTACTCACAGCTGAAATCTCTCCCTTGAAGTTTCGTTAGCATCTCAGAGAGATCACGCGTGATGCTGCCTAGCATAGGTCTTAGAGGAACATGGAGTTGAAGGCCACATCGTACGAGAAGCTCTTCAGTCACCCCTACCTCAAGCAGACAAGGGACTAGGTCGTTATAGTTGGGGTGTCGGGCGTAGGAAGCCTTGACTATCTCCTCCGCATTGTTGTAGATTTCACTTAGGTCTTCCTTTTTAAGTCTTGCCAATTCTTGTTGGGGACGAACCACAAAATCTGCACCCTTGGGCTTGGAAAACAGAAAGGCCCGAGCAAGTGCAATGAGCATGGTGGTCTTGACGGCTCCGATTCGTAGATTCTGAACGAGGGTCCTCACAATATATCGGCTTTCTTCCGCCCCCCGAGTATCTTGCAGCAATTTTTCAACGATCCTTTGTTTGGTTTCTTGACTCCCTGCACCTTTGCTCGTGGATATTTTAATAAGCGACTGGTACACGCTTTTTATTTTGAGTGGCTTCGGTTTTATCAGTGTGAAGCTTTGTTTTTTCTTTGCTTCAAAGGCTACGTCTCCAGCATCCCCATGCTTATCATAGAGCGTCTTAAGACCTTGACTATTCAGCCCGTACACCTTCTTGAGTGCCTTTGATATAGAAGAGCCCCCTAACCCTAGTTCCAGCTCGTCGTATGGTGGAGAAATTGCGTTTGTTGCGAGCCACACCGCAGGAAGAACGCTTGAAGGATCTCCTTCGATAAGAACCCGGAGAAGATTGACCAATGTATCAACAATCCTGATTCGACTAGTCGTTGAATTTGCAAGGACAAATGCTGTCGTTAACAAAGCGTATGAAGCGTCACCCCCATCTGTCGCCCAGTGCTTTTGTAGCTCTTCTGCATATTTCACCGAGTCGAATGTCAAAGGACTCTGATCAAAAGGGACAGAAAGGGATATTGTGTCTTCCGTACCAGTAGAAGACTGCAACGATAGTGTATTTGGTTTCTGTGCCTTTTTTATCGGCTCCGCGTCGATATCTTTTGGAATTGAAGGCGTTAAAGGAAGCCCACCACTTGCAGCCTCTGACATAGTGGCGTTATCTTCTTGATCCCATTCTGCCTGGAGTTTGCGAGCAAGCGCTTCGTCTGAAAGAGTCTGTGTCGTATCTTCCTCGGGCACGGTATCCGGTACTTGCTCTGGCTTCTCCGCTTGCCTGGTAGCTTGATTCTTGAAGAATGACGCTATGCTCCGGGCGTGGTGTGGAGAAGAGTCTGGAACATCCCTCTTTCGCTTTTTCGCTGGACTGGGCATATTAGAATAAGAATAAAACACAGGGACACGTCAGATGTAGGCGCTGCAGTAATTTATCTGCGAATCTATAAGCATATCCATAGTGGTTGAGGCGATCGTTGGTCCTGGAGGGTTATTGGTGGAAGCTGTCTGGATGAACTGCCCAAGGCGGAGTTGGAGTTGATCATCGCGACACCTTGCGCTTCTCGATGGCTGATCATTCTTAATGATTCTCTCCCGCAACATCCACAATGGCAGCTCCGAAATCATCCCTGTCCTCGCACGAGAGGACACGAGTCGAGGATTACCTGAATGATAAGATTCAGGTTTCTGCCGACTTTGAAAGTCTAGACTCTTTGCTTTCTAGTCTCCGTGCCCAACACGACCTTCAACGAAAGCAGGTACCGTCGCCTCGTCTCGCTAGTTTCTGACCACAAATCACACTCTAGCAGTAGCTAACACACTCATTGATAGCTAGCAGAAGCCCAGGAAGCATTATCAAATGCCACCCGAACTTCCAATAACCATGCCGAAGCCACTCGAAAGCGAGCCGAAGCGTTCAAGGAGCAGGAGGCGGACATTGACAGACGCTTGAAGACCATCACCAAGTCGGACGCCAGCGATGTAGCGGCACAGCGATTTGAAACGAGTATGGAAAGACTGCGAAGACTTGAAATTTCGCGGGGTTATGTCGCACTGCTGAAGGAGGCAGATGGTTTGAGGTATTTGAGACCAGAACGAACAGGTTGTCACGGACCATGGTCACTGAAACTGGATACAGCAAAGAAGCGTTGCAAAATATATCAACTACACCACGTCTTTCTCTGAAGCCATATGCCCGGTTGCAAAACATTGTTCTATCGTTGAAAGATGCCCAGCCCGCGGCAGAGGGAGCGGCTCCCCACCTTGTCGACTACGTTGAGAAACTGGCTTCCGCGCTGAGAGAACAAATGAAAGGCGATTTTACCAACCGACTACAAAAGAGACTAGAGCAGATGAAATGGCCATCGAGGGACCTGCATCTTCCGGATGACCTCATGGCGCAGTGGAGAGACGATGTCGAGTTGCTTCTTGACCTGCAAACACCGTATGGATCCTCCCTGGCAAATTGCCGCGTGATTTCTAATTTTGGCTATTCAGAGAACTTCAATCCCGCGATGTGGTCTCTAAACAGCAGAGCGTTGACCCCCCAATTCTATTTCCGCTGGAAGTTATGGTGCACCCGCTAGAGCTCCGATTCAAGTACCACTTTAGCGGCGACAAGCCAACAAATAGACTTGACAAGGTATCATGTGCCATCGTGGTGTAAAGAAATGACCTACTCTAACCATGCTTTACAGCCGGAATATTTCTTATCGCACGCCATGGACTTGATGAATACCTACGGTGACTTCTTCACTTCGTACCTCCAGCCTATCTTTAATGAAAAAGCGCAAACCGTCGGATCCGACCTCGAATGGAACTTCCTCAATGCGCCTCACGCATACATTACTGCTCTTTTACCGATGCTGCGACAAAAGATCAACACTTTCCTCCCACAGATCTCAAACCATCCTCAGCTACTAAGCCATTTCGTGCATGAACTGATGAAATTCGACACTGAGGTCCGCGAGACCTGGAATTATCTACCCGATCCTTACACTGATGACAACTGGAAGGGACTCACGTGGGAAGTGCTGACCAAGAAAGGCTGGTTCGACCGTTGGCTCCAGGTCGAGAAAGACTTTGCGTTGGCACGTTACAAAGAAATCATAGATACCCCGGACAGTGGGCATATTGACTACGAAGGTGTTGAGATAGCTGCCACCAAGCCAACCAAGGCTGCGATTCGTGTGAACGATCTTCTGGAAACAATTACGGAACGCTATCAACCCCTGACATCATTTAGCCAGAAGCTGCGATTTCTCATCGACATCCAGATCACTATTTTTGACCAGCTCCACGAACGCTTGCATTCGGCACTGGAAGCCTACCTTACGATGACATCTACAATTGGCCGCACGGTACAGGGGACAGATGGGCAGGCCAGTGTGGAAGGCGTTGCCGGACTGGAGCGGCTATGTAGGGTCTTCGGAAGCGCAGAATACCTAGAGAAGAAGATGCAAGATTGGAGTAATGATGTGTTCTTTGTTGAGCTCTGGTCTGAACTTCAAGAACGGGTCCGACAGAATAAAGATGGAGGCAAAAATGTGGCTGGTACCATGTCCGTTGCAGATGTCGCATCGCGTACCTCACCGGCTGTTGCGAGTGATCACAGTACCAGTGGCTCAGACGCAACCTTGGATGGCGCTCTCTTCGATGAAACCGCTTCCGCCTACCGTCGTCTAAGACTCCGATCTGAGTCCATCATAACTTCTACCGTGACTTCAAACACAACATCCGCCCTCAAATCGTACTCACGTATGTCCACATGGGCGACCCTTTCCGCCCCCTCGAATTCGGAGGCTTCTCTATCTCCATCACCAGACCTTGCACCGGCAATGCGTACACTTTCTACCAATATATCCTTCCTCTCCCGTGCATTAGGAATTGCACCTCTACGACGCATCATCAGACAAGTACTTCTCTCCATCCAGAGTTACCTGTGGGGTAACGTGCTCACGAAACACACATTTTCTGCTGCCGGAGCGTCCCAACTCATCAGCGATGTTGAGCACCTTTGCAGCGTTATCGATAACTCTCTCGGAGCAGCGGGTCGCGCAGGAGGCTCAATCAGTGTTATGAAGAAGCTTAGCGATGGCCTCATACTTGTCGCGTTGGGCATTAGCAAACCAAAGCCAGATGATGGAGGTGATTCAGGAACGTCCGAGGTGGAACAAGGTGCCCGGTTAGGGCTATGGGAAGTTGAAAAGAGGCTATTCAAGGACAATGAGAGCGCAAGAGATGTCCTCTCTGAGTTGACAATTGATACTTTGACCGAGGCCGAGGCAAGGTCAGTATTGGAGAGGCGTGTTGAGATTGGCAGCTAAGCGACCATCAACTGTTGTTTCTCCTTTTCAGTGGGGTAATTTATATGGACTATGGAATCAGTATTAAACCAAATAAGAGGCCTTTAAGCCCCGCTCTATCATTTCTTCATTCACACATGTACTCCGTAAACAAAACATCTATATAGTTCGAGAAAAAAAAGTATAAAATCTGCTCAAGATATCAACATGTACAACGAATCAACAACTGCTGGAGGTTATACTTTTAAATGAGCATATCTATGAATATATATAGGTGGAAGGGGAGGGCTGCCCTTAGGCATGGTGGACAACGGGCCCATGTCCCCTTTCGCCAACTCTCCTATGAGACGAAGATGCATCGTTTGCTTTCAAACCGACGACAATAGCAGGTCCCACCTCTTCGATGGCACGCACGAGGGCTTCGACAGTTTCTCTAGTGGTCTGGACATTGACCACGCAGCGGAAGAACTTGCCGTTTCCAACCGCGTCCTCGTCACCGCTAGGAGGTGCAAAGTCAACCATGAATCCCTTGTTCACGATAGCGTGCGTGACCTGTTCGGTGACTTTGCTGTTTTGCTTTCCGCGCTGGGGTTCGTTGGACACGACGCCGCGCGGATGGACGAGCTCTCCACCGGGGGCGTAGTAGAAGCAGACCTGGAGACAGGGTGGGGGGTTCTCGCTAACGAGGATGAAGTTGGGGTTTTCGGATACGAGTGTTGCCAGATGAGCAGCTACGTCACAGGCTGTGTCGATCTGTTGCTCGTAGCCTTCAGTACCGTAGTATGTCCATCCCATGAAGAGTTTCAATGAGTCTGCTCGTCTTCCGCATTGCAATGTCAAGTCTGCCAGATCCCACACCTCGGGCGAATCCACCTCCAAATCGGAGTCGGGAATGGAGTCGCCGTTGGCGGTGTCCTCGTTATGGAAAAGGTAGCCGGCCGGAAGGGTGTTGGCTCGGTGGAACTGACGCATGTCGGCGGCCAGAAGGAAGGAACATGTTACCGGAACCCCCAGCATCTTATGCGGGTTGATGGCGATACTGTCTGCTTTCTCTGCACCCGCCAGCTTCTGCTTTTGAAGTCTTGAGAAGGCAAACGAACCGCCCCACGAGCCATCAACGTGAAACCACAGATTGTACTTCTTGCAGATGGCAGCGATCTCGCTGAATGGGTCAAAAGAGCCCATGACAGTTGTTCCGGCCGTGGCATTGACGTAAAACGGTGTCCGACCCTCATCGAGGGCCTTTTGAATCAGCTTCTCTAACTCTGACGCAATCATCCGACCTTGCTTATCAATGGGTACAGCCCAAACTGAACTGCTACCAAGCCCCAACATTTGTGCTGCTTTTTCTATGCTGTAGTGTCCATGGTCGCTTGTGAAGAGCACGAATTTGTAGTCGCCATTGCCGTCCTTCTTCGTACTGGGGAAAAGATTGTTGCGCGCAATCACAATCGATGTTGTATTAGATGCGGAACCTCCCTGGACAGAGATACCACCAGAACGAGGACCATCAAGGCCAAACAGGGCGGCTAGTTGCTGCCCGGTGTACTTCTCGATCACCGTCAAAGCCGGCGAAACCTGGTAGACGTGCACGTTGGTGTTGAGGGTTGCCAGGATCAATTCCGACGCCACACCAGGGGCATTGGTCGATGCATACAGCTTGTCCAGGAATCCCTGGTGCCAGGTATTGACTGAGTACCGAAGAACCTTTTGGAGTACCTCGATCAGGCCCTCTTGTCGAGTGCCTTTCTCAGGAAGCTCCAGCTGCAGGATCTTCTGCAGTTCCTCTGGCTTTTTGTAATCCACCAATGATGCGCCTGCTCCTTGGATATTTCCATTTAATTTCTTGGTTCCATTCGCTCCATTGTCTCCGTTGGTCCCGTTTTGATGCGATTCATGGCTGGAGGGGCTCTCGTCGGCGGATCGGATGAAGGGAATCAGAAGGTCCTCGACTGCGTTCAGAAGCTGCGCAACAGAAACATTGTCAGCAAAGTTATATACTCTATAATATGTGTAAAAACCGAGAAATTGAGTCCGAAAGAGAAAAAAGACAAGATTGAGTGGAAAGGGTTGGAGAAAAACAAAAGTGACAGTGACTCACATTTCGCACTTCTTCAGCGCGGTTGGGAGAAGAGACAGACATCTATGGCGATGAGCGAAAAGACAGCCAATCCAAAAGATGAAGTTTTCTAAAGTCCAGGATGAAACCAAAAAGAGCGAAGAATTTAAAAACGAAACAGAAAGGAATTGCCGGCTCAATTAATAACAATGGCAATTAACTTCTCAACGCCTTCGAGAAATAAATCGACCCATCCTTCGGCTCGCCGGCGGTCCCACTGGGGATTGCGACAGACTCCGGATGCTTGACATCATTGTCCCAGATGCCATGGAGATAGGGGCGTTTTCTTCCCTGTAGATCTATCATTTTGGGGCAAGTAATTAGTAGTTGTGGACAGAGACGATGAAGAAGTGGGAATTTGATACCCCGCAGTGGTTGGAGGGGTAGAAAAAGAATTGTTGATGGCGAGCGTTGGATGGATTCGCCACAGTCAGTCATTATAGAAAGATTTCAGAGCATCAAAGAAGTCTATCATTCAAAAAAATATGTGCTTTTGTAGGTAATCAAGTCGCTAAATACATGGAGATATCTAAATAATTCATACAAGGAGAATAGATACGGGCTATCTCCTTCACCCTGCCTATACACGCAAAGCCTAAGACTTTGCAGTCACGGGGGTGTTATTGGCATTCTCCTCAGCCTTTGCTGCAAACTTCGCCCGTGCCAATTCGATTCTCGACTTGGGTCGACCTCCCTGGCCGTTGCTGCCATCAGACTGTTGGTCACGGCCCTTTGCTTTGGCTGCCCACTCGCCACGGCGTCTCTTGTACAGATCCATTGACCAGTTCCTCCAGACGGCTCTGCCGACAAAAGAGTCTCGGAGAGCCATTTCATTCTGGGCAAGCTCTTGGGCCATTCTCTCTTTAACGAAGAAGACATCCTTGGTGGCCGGCCACAAAGCATCCACCACATGGGATCCACTGCTGTCAAGTGCGAGGTCCTTGAGATGTCCAGTAAATCGGGTGACGAACTGTCGACGGAACTGAGGAGTGGATGTAGGAAGGGTAAGGGCTTGCTGCAAGACCCGGGATGCTGTAGGGTCCTTGGAGATCTGGATTATCGACTCTGAAGTCTGTGCCAGTAGAGCAGAGAAGATGAGTCCACTGAGAGAACCCGGAACAGTCAACATCGCCTGGGCAAGCAGAGACCCATGTAGTTTCTCAGCGGCATTGGAGGTTTGGCTTTGCTTTTGCTCAAACTCCTTGTCGGAATCCTTAGGTGCACCTTCGAGCTTGAGCATCTGCTCTAGCCTTCGGACAGGGTCTTTGTCGTAAGCGGCATCCAGTGCCTTTGCAAGGGGTTCCGTGTTGACTCCACGGACAAGGCATCGCTCAATAAGGACCTTAGGAACGATCAACCGCGATCGCTCGATAAGACCAGATACTTCGGGAATGATGAGCTCCATTGCATTTTGGAGGTCATCCTTTCCAAGTCGCTCCAGTGCTCGGAGAACAACATAGCCAGCAGTTTGATTCCGTGCAAGGGAGCCAATGCGTTCGCAGATAATGTTTCTATAGAGGCTTTTGAAAAATTTACCGGGCGAGTTCCGAACAATTGTCTCAAGCAAACGGGAACCCACAGGATCGTATAGCAAGCCGCGAACAAAGGTTGTGCTTTCTGACCCTTCTTCGAAAGTATCATCCGAAACAAGCCTCTTAGTGATCGAATTTGGATCCTTGACGCTGGACTTTCCAAAGTGGGAGAGCTCCAGATACAACAGGACCTGCAAAACTGGGTTTCCGACCGGGTGAGTAGCCAATGCACGCAAGTAGGTGTTGTCGAGTCCCGAAACCATGTCGTTCATGATCTTCTTCAGAGTAGCCTCAAATGACTCTGGCACACTTCTCTTTTTGGGAGCAATACCCTCCTCTTGTGTTTCAGCACTCGGGACACCATGTCTTTCCTTCTTCCGACTTGCGACGACTGAATCGCTTGTCGAGAGGTCAACAGGCTCTCCCGCAAGAACAAGAAGGAGAACTCGAATTGTGTGGGATGCGAATCTTTCCGTCAATAAGTATCCCCAATTTCCTTCCAGTTCCTCAACAACCTTCATAAACATCTCTGCCAGAGTCCATTGTGGCTCCTCCTCGTCTTCCTCTCCTGTGTTCTTGGACTTCGAGACCTTCTGTGTCACGCCTGGTGCCGCATGGATGAACAGTGTCTCGCAACAGTGACTCGCGAACCGATGCTGCACGAGGTGCAAGAAATGGCCGACGAATTTGCTGAAAAGTCTTCGAATTTGGCGAATGTCGGACATGGAGATCAATTTCTCCATAAGTCTCGAGCAGGACTGACTGCAGGCAATCTTCAATTCCTTTCCACTGGCCTCTTGGTAGACACTTTCGACAAATATTATCCGCTCCTCTGCATCGCCGAATTGATTCAACTCCAACATCTCGCTCGCCCGCGAGAAATATTCTTGTTCTTCGGGATCGAGAAGACCGTAGAATGGCATATCGCCGGAGGGTCCATCGTTTTGGCCTTCCCCTTCGCCTTCGCCTTGGGTTTCACCTAGGGGAATATAATCCGCTTCTTGGTAGAATTCATTATCGCCATTGTCGACATTGTCCACATCCATCTCGTCCGCCGAGGGTTTCACCCGCTTGACGACGGGATCTTCAGGTGCTTCATCCCGCTTTCTTTTCGATGCGTCCTTCTTGGTCTTGTCCTCCGCTCGACGACCTCTTTTCTGATTTTCGCGAGGCATTATGGCGACTCGTCCAGGGTGTTGGAAGGCGCAAAAAAACTTCGCAGGAGGAGTGTGAGTGGATTTGGTTTCTCTCTCGCAATTCGTTTGCGCCGGAAAATGAAATTTTGGGATAAGCGGTGGTCCAAGCTTTTCTCCACAGGAATGTTTGCTCTGTTTGCTTCATTTACTCTGTTTGCATCCCTCTGTTACTACTATCATGCTGCATGGAAGTTTCGGGAGAACTACAAAAGAGCTAAAGTTTTCAGGTAACCTAGTATACATTATCTTTTCCCTTCCAGCTAGTAATTTCATATCTGTTGTACATTAGAGGAAAATGAAAGAATAATCAGACAACCGAATAGATCGCAGACACATGTCTCCCACATTCCACACGCTGTTCCATGCTCACGTTTCGGTTCCCAGCTTTGCCCTTGTGTCGGGGCATGATCTGAAGTCGGGCCTCCTGTTGATCATCCTTTTCCTTAGGATCCGGAGGCACATTTATATGTGTTGGCTTGGACGAGTTGCTTCGCTTGCCCGTACCGAGTTGGAAGTGCTCGTTTCCTCCCCACCAGAGTACATCAAAGCCCCAGTCATTGGTCTTATCCAACGACTCAGAAGGCGACGGGCTGACATGAGTCTTGTTGTCCAATACAGCTGAAGCATGCGTTGTCCCGACCATTATCTCACGCAATCGAATCGGCGTGACCTTCTTCGTACGCTCGTCATATTCGGACAAGCCACTCAAGGCCTTGACCATCGTAGGAGAGTCCTGCAAATGAGTCCATTTTCCGTTGCCTAGAGCACCCCAGATTCCTCTACCGCAAGTCCAGGTATCAGCGGTGATCTGGCCAAGGTCACGGACATTGGAGAGATCCTCTTTCGAGCCAAGAACCCGTTGTGCATCCACGGTAAAGAAGCTGTTGGCACCACCAGCTGCAATTCCAGTTGCTTTAGCAAGCCAAGAATCGCCTCGGTAAAGCTTCGCAAGAGGCACCATGACAGGAATATCACTGAAGGGTAATGAAGGGTCGAATGGCATTCCCAGCTGCCCAAACGAGTTGTTTCCAAAGGCAAATACGCGACCGTCCTTGCTAAGTGCCAATGAATGATGGTCACCGGTAGCAATTTGAGTAATCTTGGTACCTTTGAGCGCCGTAATCTCATGGCAGGTGTCTATCGGCCCACTGGGTCGAGTTTTCCAAGACAATCCTGGGATACCAAGTTGTCCGAAACAAGGGAAACCCTCAGTGGCAGATGCCACTGAAAAGACTCGACCGGAGCTTGTCAATAGCAAAGCATGTTCCAGCCCACCGCTGATAGAAGTGACCTTCTCGCCCAAGCCCAAACTCGGCTTGAGCAAGCGGTAACTTACGGAGGCCTGCCCAGATCCAAAAGGCAACCATGAACTCTCCCGGAGCTTACGGCCGGATTCCTGGTCCTCCTTTGCAATAGGAAAAGAGTAGACATTTCCATCGGATGAAAGCGCAAGAATCCGATCCTGAGACATGCACAGTGATTTGAGATTTTTTCCGGTCAGAGTCTTGCGGGGCTTGAAATCGGATTCTGAAAAACCCTTGCCCCATTGGACCAAGTCACCATTCTCGGTGATTGCAGCGCCTGATTTCTCATCAAGCTTGAGATCTCTTAACACTTGGCCATCGAAATAGGAGACATTTCGAGGGGTTTTAATAACTGCTTCTTTGGATTCCGGGTCCACAACGCGGTAGGCATTCGAGCCCCATAAAAAGACACCAGGGCTCTTCAAACTTTTCTTCTTCTGGACGTATTCAGAGCTCAAGTCCCCAGTGAGCTTAAAGGGCTTCTTGGCCTTTTGGCTTTCAACCTGGGTTTCCTCGTTTGTAGTAGCATATGTGTAAACCAAAAAAGCAGCAGCGCCTGTTCCCACCAAGCCTAGAGTGTTCCGGAACCACGGGGAGGATAAAGAAGGTTTTCCCGGGGCTCCATGCTCAGTGCTTGCGTATCTTCGCCATGAAGAGGTGAGGGCTGGCTGACGAGCCCTCGCCAGATGACGAGGCGAAAGAGTGACGATATTGGTCGCCGGCCGTCGCACCCGATTTATCCACATATTGTCATTAAATAATCACCGAAAAGACAAGCATACTTATTATTGAGATAAATTTATTATTAGTCTTCCTGTGGATTTTCTAACCCAAGGAGAGAAGCAAAAAAGATAGAGAAGTAGAAAAATATAAGCTCCAGAACAGCTCCGTTGCGTCAAGAAGCTTAGTGCAGGCGGAATCCAACGGCAGAATACCGCATCCCAGCGGCCACGATGGTCGGTTTCATTTCGTCGATCAACAAGAGAGATGCCCGCTTGTATCTTGTTGATGGCCTGGTTTCGTGATTATTGAGACTATAATTTTTGAGGCTTGAGTCTGGGGGGTTTACTTCACCACGATATCTTCAGGTCTCGGCCTCACAATGCGCCAACAGGCTGCGGGACAGCGAGCACGGCGGCAAACTGCCCCGTCTAGGGGAGAACTGGAAACCCAGATCAAGAATATCGAGGAGATTCAAGGGTCGCAGGATACTACGAAGCCCATTAATGACATTCAAAATGAGCTCGAGTTTACACAATGGTATAATGAAGTTGAAGACAGTCTGCTCGAAGCCAGCTACGATGAGTACCAGTGAGCATACCGGAGATTATATTTTATCATCAATTATACCAACCAACAGGAAAGCTGACTCTGATCTCAAATAGATCCTGCCTCGATGAACTCCAAGTCTCCAAAACCCACCTAGATGCGTTATTGACCGATACTTCTTCCACACTCAACCTCCTGACCAGTCTATCCGAATCCTTCAAGGCGGTGGAGTTGCAAACGTCCAATTTTCAGAAACAGTGCGAAGGGCTTCTGTCTGCTCAGAAACGCGATTCGGAGCTAGCGGAGAACATCCAGGACAACCTTCAATACTATGACTTTTTGGATCCTGCTTCAAGGAGGCTCAATGCTCCGGGGGCAGGGAATACGGTCCGTGGGGGTGATTTCTCGGATATGCTAAGGCGCTTGGATGAATGCTTGGACTACATGGAAACACATGTTAGTACTAGGATCCTAAATGAGGTTGTGTGAAGCCTGCTAATCTCCCTACTAGCCCGAGCAAAAGGAAGCCGAAGTATACCGTTCCAGATACAGGCTACTTATGACCCGTGCTCTCACTCTCATCAGAGGTCACTTCGTTTCTGCGCTTCGAGATATACATTCTGCTGTTTCAAAGAAGATTGCAGACCGACAGCTAAACGATACTACCATGTCTGCTCTTCTATACGCCAAATTCAGAGTCGGTGCACCTGAATTGAAGCAAATTGGTCTCGAAATTCAAAAGAGAGCTGTTCCCCCTTTGGATCCTGACCAAGGCACCGAGGCCGAATATCAAAGTCTTCTCAATGAACTTCACACGAATTTTGCCGCGACTCGTGGAAAACTAATTGTGCCGCTAGTGCACAAAAAGCTCAATGACATTGCGCAGGCTCCCAGTACTTCAACAGACTTGGTCTCTTTTGCCCGCGCCGGTATCAGCTACATTCGTGGTGTCTGTTTGGACGAGTTTGATCTATGGGGAGAGTGGTTTCACGGCCACGGGGGTTTGTATGACTTTTTAGAAATGATCTGCGAGCCACTTTACGACCACCTCAGGCCCAGAATCATCCACGAGGACAAAATAATCAAACTTTGCCAACTTTGCACTCTCTTGCAAACTCGTTATCTACTGGACCCAGAAGAAGAAAACGAACATGTTGATGTCACCCAACTCGACTTTTCTGTTCTAATTCAGCCAGCCTTGGAAGATGTCCAAACTCGTCTGGTCTTTCGTGCCCAGGCTTTCCTTCGCGATGAGATCGAGCGATACAAACCTCGGCCTGAAGATCTGGACTATCCTGCCAAGAACAAACAGGCTTCAGTATCAGTCTCAGATAATCAGATCTCAGGTAAAAAGGTTGCCCCTGCCGATGCGGTGGTAAACCTATCCAAGCCAGCAAAACAAGGCGATGATGATACCGAATCACCAGCAGAGCAAGATACAAAGTGGGACTTTGACTCGCAAGCTGCCCTGAGTGGATGGTACCCGACCTTGCGAAAAGCAATTTGGCTACTGAGCAGGATATATCGACTTGTAAACGTACGATAATACTTCTCTTGTGAATCCAATTTACTTGCTAACGTCTTCGTCACAGTCCACTGTTTTTGACGACTTGGCTCATCAAATCGTACACCAGACCAACCTCTCTCTTCACCAGGCCAGCACCTTGGTTTCCAGCAAATCTTCCTCCACGGATGGCCAACTCTTCCTAATGAACCATTTGCTCATCCTTAAGCAACAGATCGTTGCTTTTGATATCGAGTACGTGGCGCCAGAAGTATCATTCGACTTCTCAGGGGTTACCAGCACGTTTTGGGAACTCAGGGAACGAGGCGGTCTTTTCAACCCCCGCAATCTTATGCGACTCGTCGGTCACGGATTGCTGCCAAGGGTAGTGGAAAACATGCTAGACGCCAAGGTAGAGCTTGACGGACGGTTGAGAACAGTAATCAACGACTTTATCGATGAGTTCTCAACCAAAATGACAGCGTCCCTACCTTCCAAATTTGTCGATAAGCGCAACCTCCAACAAGGGGAACTGATCTATCCCACCTGCCGAAATATTGAGAAGGAAGTTCCCGGCCTCCGAAAAATCCTCAACGATTACCTCGATGATGTCCGGATGAAGGAGACCTTGGTCGGCGCAGTGCAGGATCAAGTTATCCAGATCTACGAAGATTTCTTCGACAAGTACACCTCCTCTGAGAAGAGCAAAGGAAACCCCGTGAGCAAAAAGGGCAAAGGGCGCGAGGATGCCGTGTGGGATGTGAATAGTTTTGCAGAATGGTGTGAGGATATCTTCATGGTTGGCGTTACCGGGACCCGGCCAGGCGAAGAGGAAGAGGATCTTATGAGCAACAGTAGAAGTGGGAGTCGAAGTCTGAGCAGAAGCGGTAGCCTGTGATAGCGGGTCATGACCGATTCCGGTCTCCTATAGTAGATACCACCAAAGTTATTGAGCGCTTTTGATGCATGTATGGTTTTTTCATGTTATTTTTAGAGATTTGTATATATTGAAGGGGCACATGCATGTCTATTCTATTTCAGGTTACAAAAATACTACAATATAGTATCATTGACATGAGACAAGCAAAACAAACCTTAGTCATTATTATTCATACCGTTCGTCAATTCAGTTAAAACTTATAGACAAAAATTCCACACTATCACAACACATGGGAAGAAGGCAAAAAGATGAATACATGGATACATCATCGAATGCAACCAGGAGAAGAAGGAAAAAAAGCACCCCACTCATCACTTTCGGATTTGGTATCCAAAAATATATTCAATACAAAATTGGGAAATTGGGGGAGACGGGACATTATGCAACATGACACTTTTATGGGGTATGATGCAAACTGAGAATAGATTGGACCGAAAAAGATGTGAGGGCAAATATGCACGCTTTGGTAGAGATTATGGGTTTTATGTCACAAGAGCAATTGTCGCTTAAATGACATGGCGAATTTTGGCGTAAAGTTCGGTGTCGAGGAAATTGTATTTAGGGTCGGGTGCACAGAATGGATGACGGGTGAGGAGAGTCTCCGCGGTTGGACGATCAAGGCTGTCACTGTTTGTTGTTGTTAGAACCAGATCAAAGAAACGATGGTATGAACCAGACAGAAACACTTACACTGTGAAGCAATCGTACATAAAGGCAAGAGCTGCCGGGCTGATGTTCATGGAAACATCTTCGGGGATTGGAGGAGCTTGGTTGAGACTGCCCAGCTTGAAGATAGCCCCAATGGCCTCTTCTCTACTCCATGGACGACGGCCAGCGAACATCTCCAGCACCACACAGCCAAGGGACCAGATGTCAACCTTTGCACTGTAACCCTGTCCTTGGGACTGAATAACTTCGGGAGCCATCCAAAATACTGACCCTTGCATCGAATTCGTCGAGTCATTTCCGTAGATATTGTCGGTCTTCTTGGAAATACCGAAATCAGAGATCTTGCATGTTCCATCGAGATCCAAAAGAATATTGTCTGCTTTCAAATCACGATGCAGAATTCCTTGGTCATGCAAGTATGCCAGTCCGCTCAATACTTGCTGGCCGAGTGACTTGACGACGCTCTCCTCAAACTTGCCGTGTTTGCGAAGACAGCTACCGATCGAGCCACCAGAAATATACTCGAGATAGATAGAGATGGAAAGTTCACCACGTTCACATCCGAGATACTGCACAATGTTGGGATGCTCCAGATGCTGCATAGTGTCTATTTCCTGATCCATCGCGGCAACCATTTCTTTGATCTTGTCTTTATCTTGTCCAGCAATCCTTGGGTTGACCTCAACCTGCTTAACAGCCAAGACCTCACCATTGTCTGCGTTGATTCCCAGATACACTCTTCCGTAGGTTCCCTTGCCAATAAGTTGACCACGGACGATGCGGAAAGTAGGCTGTCTCTGTGGCACGTTTCCTTGCGCCGCTTGCGCTTGCGCTTGGGGTTGGGGATGATTGTGCTGAGGAATAGGGTCAAGTTGGCTCATGCCACGTTTCGGGCGGATTTGCATAATCTTTGCGCCGAACATCTTCGTACTCTTGCGGCGCAGAATGTCGCCACCAGACTTTTGGCTAGTAGCAGCAGTAACACTCCGATTCCTACTGGCTTGGTTGGCGCTTTTCGCAACGTCTCGAATCGATTTCCCGCGGGTAAGCCCACCACCACCACCGGAGCGGGCCACGTTACGCCGAGCAACAATACCGGGGTCTCGTTGTGCTTTCAGTGTTGGCTCAGGGGATCCCAAAATGTCACTAGCAGTATGACTTGGTTGTCCACTATAAGGAATAGCGTCATCCTTGTCTCTCGCCTCATTCTCAGCTGCAAGCCTGCTTGCCGGTGATGTGGGAGGAGACATTCCATGCCCTTCCAAGTAGGGGGCATCAAGATCGATGTCAGGGAAGAAATCGTCTAGGCGGTCGATGACACCCTCAACTGGGGGTCTGTTTGCCCAGATGTCGCCTTGAGCAAATGAACCTCTTCGGATCAATTTCTCATCCTCAGGCGAGTCAACCATTCCAGAGAAAGGTGGCCTCGCATCGTTAGCCTCGCTGCCAGATTTGGGGAAATTTTCAGCGGTAGCGCTAGGACAATCAAAGGTCACGGATAGCCCCTTGCGCATTCTTGATTCCGTATTTAAAGTGAGGGAAGGTCTTCCGGCTTTCTTCTCGGACTCTGGGGACTCGGGAGTAGCCTCTTTGGTATCCGCCTCGGGCTTGTTATTGGCCAGAGGTATCGCGAAAAGACCATCATCCGAGTCATCATCAGAATCACCATTATCAGAATCCTCCTGTGGCTGTGGTGAACGTTGGAAAGAGACCTTTGTTTCTTCAAAATCAAACTCTGGTCCATAAGATTTACGAGACTGTAATGTCGGCTTTGGCTCTTCGCCGGACGAAATTTTATCATTCAGGTCGTCAACTTGCAAAGTCGAGGCGCTGTCATTCCACTGTTCTTTCGACAATGACGAAGTACTCCGTGGTTCATCTAATGCTATTAGCCAAATGAACATAACAGTATTGTGCATCAGAAAATGAGATGAAGCTTACCGGGCGTGTTTCGACTGGAAGAGGGCCTTCCAGCGTCACTGTGCTGACTGGTCGTGCCGGCTGGAACAGCGGGTGATGGGTTTCCAATTGTACTGGTCATCTTACCCATACTAGCCAGAGCAGCTCCAAGGCCGCCCTGAGGCGCTGGCTGAGGACGCGTACGATCAAAGTCTTTCTTCCTAAGAGAGTTAACTTTGGTGAGAGTGTTGGACTCATGGGGAGCTGAAGGAGGTTTTCGCAGTGGGACGAGAGTCTCTGCCTTCTTATCCTCATATGGTGAGATCCGGGGAGAGTCAAAGTCGATAACCCCTTCACGTCTATATCCAGTCTCACCATAAGCATCCTTTCTTGACTGTTGCGTAGGTGGTACTTTGGTGATATGATGTGCCCTTTGCTTTCGTTCAACGTCACGTTTATGTTCTTCGTGACGTGCAAGCAAGTCCGCTTTCTCTGGATCAAGATTTTGCGATGCTTCTCGGCCACCGTCCACTGGAGATACTCCTACGAACGTCTGTGATATATCACGGGCAGGAAGCTTTCCGGTGGGGGTTCTCGCTTGCTGTTGACGCGTAGCAGATTGAGGAGAGCCTGGCCTGGCTTGGTGACGCGGGGAGACCCTGCTGAGAGCTTCATCATCAAGCGGTTTGCGATGTAAGTGATGCTGTCCCGTTGTTGGCGACGCCGTGGCCTTGTCTAGGATAGAGACACCCAAGCCAGCGAAGTGCGGTTGACCGTTCGCCTCGGAGTGGATATTCGCTCCGCGCACGTACAGTTTCAAAGAACCAACAGAATCGGATTTTGTTCGTCGGTAGATAGCCAACGTACTGTCATTCAATGGATCCTCGTGTTCAGTCTGCCCGGCCTCAGTTAAGAAAATTTGAGCACCAGCCCAATCTGTGATTCCAAGGTTTTGGCATATTGCTGCGCGCAACATTTCTACAGAATCCAAATCTGTGATGTCCACCAGACGATAGTTCCACCCATCCAGAGTGACAAAAACCCACTTTTTGCCCTTTTGTCCGGGCTTGATCCGTCCCCCCATTTTCTCATTATCCGACATAGACGTAGACAGCGGACGCTCTGCCAATGATACATCACTCGTGCTGTAGCTCGGTCTTATGTAAGGGAAGTGAGAGTTGTGATGGCGAGAGTAAACCGGGCTTGTTGGGGACTCCAAATACTGCTCTTCTGGAGACGGGTGACTGGATTCGCTGGCTTTAGGTTGTTTCTTTTTGAAGATATTCAAGATTCCTTTGCTATGTTCCTTGGAATAAGACGAGGAATTATCCGCACTCCACTGGCGACTAAAAGAATCGTGCGGGCGAGAGTTGTCTTGTCCATGCTTGCGTCCTTCATAGTATCGACCTGTGTGGCCTCGGCTTGCACCAGTTGTCGAATCAGTGCTATTTCCTCGGGAGTGATCAAATTTCACACTCAAATCACCAGTGGATGACGATGTCAATCCTTGGTATGCAAGAGAAGCATGCTGTGTAGCCGGGCTACCACTTTTAGGACTATCATAGGGCCGGGCAGCCGAAAATTGACCACCGTCGCTAGAGACCGAGGGACTTTTTCGATGATCGCCACCAATACTCGCCAATAAATTTCGTGAGTATTCCGATCGAGACCATGTTGTAGCCTCGTGCGAGTTGGGCTCCAAAGAAGAGTCATAATTTGTTGAGATTGGCAGCGTAACAGAGCGCATTTGCCCGCTGTTCCTATTACTATGAAGTTGAGGTGCTTTGAGACCAGGGCTACCAGAATGAGGACCAGCAGAGAGTGGTTCATGAGTGACTTTAGGCGAAGCTTCGACCCCTCTTTCAGCAGTAGCACTGACTGGGAAAGGCTGTGATTCTTGTCGCTTTTGGGTAGGGAATCCAGTTTCATGGCTCCCATCATCATGGATTTCGCGGATCAGCCTGCGCATACGCTTTCCTTCCTCCCGTTCGCGCACTTGGTCCCATGCCGTCCCACTCTTTTCACACTCCTTTGCCAGCTGGGGATAAACAACCTGGTGCATCTTCCCTAAATTGCCTCGGCCATTCGATCCATGGCCCAGCTCAAGAAAATCAGCTCCCTGGAGCTCCAAAGCCTTGAATGTCTCTTGCCAGTCGTTGGAGAATGCATTCTTAGCAAGCCACAATAGTACTCGATGCAGAGGCCATTGAACTGCAGCCTCGCTGGGCGACATTCCTCCAAGGGATGTGCTACTGCTGTTGTGGCGGTGGCTAGGCGACTTCGACAAATCAGTAGCCTGGACCGCGCTCTGTGGGTGTTGGCTCTGAAGTGTTGCAGAGGTATATTGAGGTGAAGTCAATTCATGGACATTGTCGTGGAGGGCAATTGACGAAGGAGGAACATTGCGGGATGACGGCGTGTGTGGAACTGTCGCTTCTCTCTTGTACGGAGAAGAGTCTGCACTAGGATGCTCGTATAAATGATTGGTCGGAATTCTATGTCTGTCCCCGCTAAGAGTATAGCTGTTATAAGTGTCGTATGCAGGAATCCCAACACCCGGACCAAAAGTATCGCCTACCGGGATATATGTCGCGGACGTCAACGGCTGACCTTCATTGTGATGGTGTTGTGTAGGAGGTATGGATAAAGGAGCTGGTTGGCGACCGTATACCAAATGTTGATTCTGCGCCTGGTTTGCCGGAATCAAAGGCGGCGGTGGTGGAGGCGGAGGAAATGCTTGAGGCATCGTTTGAGACATGGCTGGTCTCCAATTCGGCTGCCACCCAAGATTATTTGGGTGTTGCATTTGGGGATTCGGAATCTTCGTGGGAACGCCATAGCCCGTGACAGGGGGTGGTCCAGGCGGCGGTGGGAGCATCAAGCCCTGGGTTTGTGTTGGCGGATGCCGGGGCGGAGGTGGGGGTAAAGATACCATATGCGATTGGGAAGCTTGCGCCATCGAAGGGGGCGGGGGTGCCGGCACGTATGTCTGTCGTTGTCCATCCATTGTCGCTGAGAGTCTTCAAAGTATCATAGATACAATTAAAGCAAAGTATGGTTTAACCAACAGCCCCGACGCACAATTTGGGGCTGTCAGATAAGCTCGTGCCCGAATGTAAACTTTTGCCGGGCTCCAAAAGTCTTCTCAATGTCTGTTGAAAAGTCACCGCATTGTCCAACACGCCAACAAGCCACGTTTTCGAGTCGCACGCGCTCCAGCTAGAGAATATTCCTTCCCGTTCGAGTTGTGCTGTTTCCCGAAGTTCTGAACCGGTAACTTATTTGAAGGGTGGTGCAGTGTTGTGGTAATCAGACATCGTCGCATGAGAAAATCAAAAGGCTTTATGCCGTACGCTAGACAGTCCCTCGGAGGATAATGGGAGGAACGTATGTAGGCGTAAAAGAAAATCCAGGGAAGCGGATCGGAGTCGCCGATGCTTAGGTCGGCTTCGTTACGAGGCTGGTGGAGTTGGGATAAACGATTCGGGCAAAGGTATGGTGCAAACTGTCACCGCGAAAGCGAATGATGCGGTGTAAATTCCGAGAATCCAGTCTCTCAAGTAGTCTAGGTTCTATAGTCAGCAGGGAAACTGAGACATTGGGGGTGGTTATTATGGCTACCCCTAATTTTCTAATCAGAGGGAACGATAGATAGGAGGCCGGTCAACAGCGCAGAACGGCTGCCAGTTGCCAAAGAATTGATCGAGAAATCACGTACCACAACCGGTGCAAGTTGCTCGGGCTGAATATCATCAAACACAACGAATATTTCAGTGCTGAACAATCACACTCTACTATATTCCAAACGAAAGGAAAAGGAGCTTGGACACTCGATGCCAGGGTAATCAGTCGAGGACCGGCCCAAGGATTCGCTGAGGAGCTTTGATGCCTTCCGCGTCGATCACGTGGCGCCCCTCGCTGCTGACTTGTATCGTGGGTTGTTGCTTGGGAAGATAGACATGTTGGAAGGGCAAGTATTTTATGCAAAAGAGGAGAGATGGGAATTTCAATATCATCCATAAAGCACCTCCTCAGGTTAGGACCACAACCGGCATGAAAGGACAGGGGATTTTCGAAACCATTGCATTGTCTACAAAATGGGCCCAGCAGACGGGGTCCGTCAGCCCTACGATTTGGCGTGACAAATCGACAAACAAACAACGCCTGTTGCAGGCATCACCATGTTTCTAGACCGATGAATTCCATCTTGTCCTGAGCTTGAATTCTTGTGTCACGAGAATTGCTCAGTCTACCCCTTCATTCTTTTGAAAGTCTTCAGGGCGAAATAAAATTATCGAAGCTGCGCTGATTGATCTGATGAACAAGTGGACCCGGAATGAAGAAGCTGAACTGAGACATCGATTCAGACCTTTTTCAGATCCCTGGTTTTGCTAACTCTGGGCATTATTTCCGTTGATTACGATGATCGATTGAGATTCCTATTCTGTCCTCTTTCTCAAATATGACAATTCCAGAAAATTAACCGGCGAAGACTGCCCGCAATGCCCCGCTCACATGAGTATCAGAATGTTGATTAGATAAGTGCTACTAATTAATGTACAATCTTATCGTCTGTCCTCTGCTCTATTTGCCAGATGATTTAATCACTCGACGTGACTACCACTATTTGTTCCTCGCAGCCGCTGCCTCGGCCGTCATTTTCAGCGCATTAGGGGCATCTTCACGAGGCATATGAATTTCAACCAGCTATGGCATGTCAGCACTTGTTACTTTTGCAAAGAGTGTCTAAAGGATCGAACTTACCTGCAGGCACGGGGCTGAAGCAAAGTCCTGGTCCGCAAAAAGTTTTGTCAATTCATCCCGGGTCTTGATCTGATAGCTCTTGTAGTTGTCCTTTGCTCCGAGTGCTCGAGGAATGTTCTGAAAGTCCCATTCCCCGATGTCGTTATAGCTTGCATCCCATCCATGGATGTATCTCTCAATGGTGTATCCTTCGTTGCAAATCACGAAACTAGGTGTGTCAGTACATGTCAAGAGTAGCTGATAAACCACGCAAGTTCTGAAGTAGACTTACATGATGGGGTTAAGCTTGTTCCTGATCATGGTGCTCAGCTCTTGAATGGTGAGCTGAGCACTACCATCCCCAACAAAAAGTATCGTCCGACGATTATTTTGTTCCTTTGCTGCTAATGCGGCACCTTGACAGGCCCCAACTGAGTACCCAATGCTACCCCAAAGGACCTGACTGATAGCCGTGACACCTGGTGGGAACCGAGTTTCCCAGATACCAAAGTTCGCGGTTCCTGTTTCCGTAATGACGATGTCCTTTTCTCTCAGCCACTGGCCCACCAACGGCCATAACCAGGAGTGGGTGATTTCCTGTTTATTGGAGTTCTTCTCATTGTCGGGTAATGTGTTCGAGATTTTCGGAACGCTTGCGGGCTTTAGAGTGCCCATTCTCTCAATAACTTTTCTCAGGACACCTTTCATGTTGATATCAGGATACTCGGAATACCGTACTCGTACAAAAGTACTGTGGAAATCAATGGTGTTTAATTGGCCGATGCGGTATGTGAATCCAGCTGTATTGAAATCGGATTTGATGGCACCGATACTGAGAATCAGATCGGAAGACTCGACCTGCTCGCGAACACCAGCATTGGATCCATTCCCAGCATACACACCACCGTAGTTCTTTTTAGTTTCATCCACTGCACCTTTACCCATTGGGGCCACAAAAGTCGGCAGACCCGAGGCCTCCATAAGATCATTCACTTCGGCAAGAACTTTATGGCGAATCGCACATGCATCAACCAGAATCACTGGGTTCTTTGCTGCATGTAGGTATTTTAGGACAACATCCACCACATAGTCCTCCTTTTCAGGGTCATTCTGGGGAAGCGAGAGATCAATTGGTGTTTTTAGTCGCTCGCCCTCGATTTTCTTCACAATCATGTCGGTAGGAAGGGTGATGTATACAGGTCGGCTGCGAACCCAGCATTCTCGAATCGCGTTATCGATCAAAGTTGCCACTTCATGGGTGTCGTTCAGGCGTCCAACGGCGCAAGAGATCCCAGAGCTCATTCTCGTGAATACATTAAAGTCTCCATTCCCAAGAGTATGGTGAAGCAACATTCCATCTCGTTGTGATCTCGTGTGTGGCTGACCAACAATATGGACAATAGGCACGAATTCGGAGTATGCACCGGCAATGGCATTCAGGGCTGACAGCTCGCCAACACCAAAGGTCGTCACCAATGCGCTGATTCCATTTACTCGGGCATAACCATCGGCGGCATAGCCTGTTGAAGTTAGGTTTTGCTTCTACCAGAGTTCAATAGGAATTATCCGTACCAGCGTTGAGCTCATTGCAGTTCCCAACCCAGTCAAGACCACATTTTGGTAAATAGTCTAGGGCCGAAAGATTGTAGTCACCTGGAGACATAAACCTGTCAGCAATGAGTAGTAGTATTTCCTTGAACAGAATTCCGCACCAGGTACACCATGCACTGCCCGGATTCCAACCTCACGTAGTCGTCGGAATAGATATTCTGCGACGTCAACCGGTTTGCGAAGCTCCCTCGTAGCAATATCGGTAGCCATTGTAGATTAAAAAATGTGGCTTGAATAGGTTGTTTATAGGCGGATTAGGATCACTGAGATATGTTTAAGACAGAGGGGAAAAGGCCTTTAAATAAGTCGGCAGACAATGACAAGAACAAAGATTAATGAATCATAGTATCTTAAGAGACAGAAAGCCTGTAGTCGACGTCATGATGAAGCGTGATGTCATCCATGCAGCAAGCATCGGATGGATGGTAAACCGGTTACAATGTGACAGGCTGGTTGACGCTGAAGCTGTCGGTAATAGTGGTAACAGAGTTACCAGCAGCATGATTTGGATACTGTCGAGAACAGTCTGGACCAAATACTTTAGTGAATCTGCAGCATTCCAGAAATAAAGTATTTTAGGAATAACTGATCAGGCCATCCATGGAAAGCTAGTCTCTTCCAGCGATCATCAGATAGTTGTTCTTTACCGTTGGCGATCGGGGATGTTGTCCCACTCCACATGATGTTCATCCCGCTAACCCAAAAGAGATTTCTGGACAACCCCTCGCCATTATTTGTTCGAGTTCGAGGCCTTTCAAGGGAAGATATCTCACACAGCAAAACGCCTGAATCGTTCGACAAAATCAGCAGGCGTTATAACTGGCCACGAAGTGGAAAGAGACAAATTCTAGAACGGTGTTAGCCATCGCATTTGTGAATGACGGGAGCAGAGAAGAGAGCCATGCCGGGCAACGCAGGAAGTCAGGCCTCCAAGAAGAGAAAGGTTGGTGCCCTTAATAATTTCTTCCTAGTGGGAAGCGTTTTCCTGCAGGGTGACTTTGCAATTCGTCCTTAGTTCATCTATCCATGATGCACTACTTACCCCGCCAATCCCTAACTCTTGACTAACTCAATGATAGGGTGGCTCATGGCAGAAGCAAAATAACAAGGTCATCATTGAGAGTGGTGACTGGGGAGTGTTTGTCACTTGTGATATTGGAAGAGAGGGCAAATGCATTGCTGAGGCACTGGATCTTTTTTCCCAGGTAAGTTGTACTGTGGGATAAAAGATATCCAGTTTCCGTCTTCATTCATCTCCCAGAATATGATGGCTAATTAAAGTGACCGTCGTCGACCAGAGTGTGGAAATCCCCAATGAGGCGGAAAATCCTGAAGAATCGGATTCTGATGACGATGACATCGAGGCCCAAATCAGAAAAGAAGTTGAAGGCTTGAAGCCCAGCTCAGCCAAGTCTCGACCATTCCAGGCAATCAGGATGGAACTTCCTTGTGGTTCGTTTTTTCTCCATTTATAGCAACTTATGAGCGGTGTAAACTGAAGTCTTTGCAGTGACATTTATACGATTTGACAAATCGATAGACCCTGTGAAAACGGTCCACCAGATTTGTGCTGACGCATATGCCAATCCAGAGAAGAAGAGAAGTCGATGGATCAAGCGAATGACGCCCATTACTTCTATCAGAAAGACCCTCAGTGTTGATCTAGAAGTTTTCTCAAAAGAGATTTTGAAGCCTCACTTCCACTCCGGCGGCCCTCCAAAGAAGGTTAGTTCATTCCTTTGCACGGGTGGTTTTAGAAACACCAAGACTGGTCATAATCAGCCAGGTAACTGATACTTGAGAATCGCGACAGTATGCCATTCGACCTTCAGTCAGAGGCAACAAAGTATTCAACCGAGATAGGGTCATCAAGACCGTCGCCGATGTGGTTGGCAAAGAGCACCCTGTTGATCTTAAAAACTATGACCTAATCATCCTGGTCGAGGTCATCCACGTATGTTCTAGTTGTCGTCAAATGGCATTAGCGAAAAAGCCTCCCTCCATGTTGCTAACGATTTAAATGCAGAATGTCATCGGAATGAGTGTTATTGGAAACGATTACGACCAACTGAAGCGGTTCAACTTGGCTGAAATATTTGATCCGACACCCAAGCCGACAATTTCAGGAGCTAAAGAATCAAAATAATGAAGGGTATCACAGTTCTCATTTGTCACTATATTTCTTTCGAGACATTTCTAGCTCAATGAATCCTTGGGAACAAGTCACATGAATATCATCCATCCAGCGTGCTCTATTTTTAAAGGCAAGCAGGGCATCTCTTTCGGTATTGAAATCAATCCCACTCGGATATCTCTCTATACGAGTCAAGCAGACCCCCGCTAGCAAAAATGATTACAAAAAAACCACACGCTCGGTTGTCTCCCACTTTCGTTGGTTAGTAACAATGGCCCTATCCAACATTAATATATGGGTCGCATATGATATATTAGTGCTGCTACCTTGGGAGGAAAAACTATTCCAGTGTGGCAGTCATAGCACAGTAAGTATTACAGAGGACCAGCATGAAGAAGTTGCAGATCTTTTCCCAGACACATGAACCATATTCGAAATTGAACTTCTGGAATCCTCGGTTGGTGTCCGGGATTCCTGACACTTCGGCAAGGCGGCGCTGTGATTGGGCCATCTCGCTAACCTACATCGGCGCCTTTCTCAGAGCGGGAGAGTTAGGCGAGTGGATTCACTCTCGGACCGTCCATCTGCCTCGAATGCCGTGTTGACGACCACCACGCAATCCTCTGCCTCTACACCGTGAGCTGCCTCGCTTCTTGATCGAATTATACATCATAATCTTTCCGTGGAACCCAAGCGAGTCCAAGCAGCCAGTAACCATGCCCAGCACATCTGCTTTTTGAACCCCTGCTGGGTGCCGTGGGATGAGCATCCCCTCCCATAGTTGGCATCCATCGTAATGCTCAAAATGTTCCTTCGAATCGACCTGACGTAAAGCCATGCACTCGGATACTTTTAATTATTAGTGGATGCGGGAAGCTGGCGGTCCGACCGTGCCATATTCCTGACCTTGCTGGCCCCTTTGAGGGTACAATGGGATGGTCCTTGTTTAGACCAAAAGGCAGCAGATACTCAAATATGCGTTTTGTCTGTCCTCATAGACCGGTTTATACTCACTGGATCTCTGCATCCCTGTAATTCTTCTCTGTTGCTGTTTCTGCCCGTCTTCGTCCCTATTTAATCCACTATGCGTCAGCCAAGTTTGGACACTTTGCCAGGCTTGCCTTTAGTACCAGAAATTGGTCATTTTGCTATGCCCTCGTCTTTATCCAGTGGCCCAGCCGTCGAACCCCAGGAGCACACTATGATTAATAACATCCTTCGGCTTCTCTTTCCTCCAACCGTTCGTGTACGAAGCATCCATGCGTTGAGAGAACATCTTCATTCGCTTCATATCCTCGTTCTATCTAATGGAACTCGACTACTATTAAAGGGCTTACCAAGGCCGACAACGGCCCTTCTACGACGGGAGCGTTCACTGCTAGAAACGGAAGCCCGGGCCCTTGCACTTCTCAAACAACGTGGCAGCCCATGCATCCCTCAGCTTTTCCATTACGATCCGCGGGGTGACATGCTCGGATCTTCCTTTCTCATCAGGCAATATGTGAAAGGGTCAACGCTACAGGACATGGATGCTCGACTCACTGATCAAGATCGAGACGGCATCGACCGGCATTTAGGGCTTATGGTCAACATGATAGGACAGCAAGTTGCGCCCTCTTTCGGGCCACTCGAGCAAGTGGCTTGCGGGTCCGGCAAACAGTCATGGCGGGAAGCATTCGTGGGATTGCTCGAGAGTGTTCTTCGTGATGCTGAAGATATGTTTATCCATCTTCCTTACTCGCAGATCCGACATGAAATGAGCCGGTTAGCACCAGCCCTCGAAGGGGTGACACTGCCACGGCTGGTAGTGATTGACTTTGGCCGTCCTTCCCAAGTACTTCTGGATCCAGAATCCAAACAATTATCTGGAATTGTAGATTTCGGACACGCACTATGGGGCGACATCTACATGGCCGAGATCTTTGAGAAACCATCATCTGCTATGCTGGACGGCTTTGGTCTACGATCTAGAAGAAGCAAGTTGGAAGATATCCGCTCACTTCTGTAAGTGCCGTCTACATCTCTTTGCAGGCATGGGAAGATACTGATGTGCTCCTTTTCAGTTATGCTTGCTATCGTTCCGTCCACGAAATTACTGTCCAATACTACCGAGATCGAGACGAGACTACTGAGATCAATGCAAGGAGAAGATTAACAGCGGCAATAGGGAAGATGGCATCTATGGACATAAAGGGATAAGCTTCTTGGTATTATGGTTTCGCATTTTGGGTAAAAGCATGGAGTGCAGGCGTTGGGTTGGTTTATATTTTGGGTTTGGGTCGTTCACATGCAGTTATTATCGCTGCCTGCCTTTGTAGGAAAACCACACCCTGGAGTTCAGGAACACCAAACCAATGCTGGTAATTTAAATTGAGTATATGATCAATTATAGAGTAATATTGAATTAGAAAATATTCTATTCTCCACAGTGAAACTGTTCTCTCATAAAGGAGAGCCAAGAGCGGGGCAGATCTGAAGCATGGCGTCAGTCAGCTGCTCCAAGCAGCTTCAACATTCCGCGGCAATAAACTGAATTAATCCAACCCACCTGTGGAGTTCTCCTCCGCTCCGCTCCCTTCGTCAATCTTCCTACTTCTCTTTTTCTCTTCCACCTGTTTTGTCTTCAGGTAGTCGAGATGGCTCAGTTTCTGAGAGGCAAGCAAGCTGGCATTCAAAAGGACTTGTCTGAAGGCCTGTCGCCGGACTTGTTCGCCCTTGACGATGTATGTCTTGGCGATCCCCAGGCACCGACGAAGAGAATCAAACTGACTGACCTCGACTTCTTTCTAGGTTGCTCGATGTGGTATAAACTCTCAGATCAGCGCAATCGCATACGATCCCGTCCAGTCCCTCCTCGCGGTCGGCACAAGTGATACACAGTTCGGAAGCGGGCAGATCTATGTATTCGGCCAGCGACGGGTGTGCGTCGTCTTCACCCTGCCACGCAAGGCATCCGCGAAATTCCTTCAGTTTTGTGCCAACAAGCTTATCAGCGTCGATTCCAAGAATGAAATATGCGTCTACTCCCTCGAGACCAAGCAGATGCTGCTCTCCTATGCGCCTCCGAGCCATGTGACTGCGTTGCTCACCGATCCAAGCCTCGACTATGCCTTTATCGGTTTACAGAGTGGTGATGTTATCGCCTATGATCTCGACCGTGAGAATTTGACGCCTTTTAAGATCCCCAATCTCTGGGCAGGAAGAAACCCGCGGGCACGGCTTTTCCCTGTCGTCAGTCTTGCCTTTTCGCCTCGTGATATCGGAAAGGTCTTGGTTGGATACCCGGACGGTGCTGTCACTTTCACCTTCAAGCAGAACCTGGCCCAGAAATACTTTGAATATGAAATACCTCCCGGTGCATTGGGCGGTAATTCCGATATTCCGGTCAACGACGTGCGCAAACCCAAGTTAACCAGGGCCCTTTGGCATCCCAATGGTATTTTCGTGTTGACAGTCCATGAAGATAGTAGCCTGGTTCTTTGGGACTCGAAGGATGGTCGCAAGATCATGGCTAGGACGATCCAAGCCACTAATGTCGACGAGCCAGGTGTCGTCTCGGACAGGCCGATTTCCTCGGGTGGTGGCCTTGGCTTCAAGGATCCTATAACTCAACTGGCCTGGTGTGTGAAGGGCAACGGTGATGATACTGGTTTGTTGATTGCTGGTGGTAACATTGCATCTGAGGGCAAGAAAGGCCTTACCTTTTTAGACATGGGATCGACTCCCAATTACCAAACGTCTTCTTGGCCAATGCTCGCGAAGTATTTTGAGAGCCCGAAGCAGAAAGTGGACATCCCAACTCCGCCAGGTGCGGAGGTGGTCGATTTCTGTCTCATTCCGCGCGCCTCACCTTACTACGGTGGTGCTCATGACCCCATTGCCCTCATTGCCCTTCTATCGTCAGGAGAATTGATTACCATGAGCTTCCCCAGTGGCCATGCAATTACGCCTACTAATATGCTTCATCCTCATCTTTCTTTCGTCCATCCCTTTGTGAACAAAATGATTCTGACCCCAGTTGATCGATCGGCTTGGTTGGGTCTGAAGGAGAGGCGATCACAGGGACCTAAGTTTTTGCTCGGCGGTGCTGAGGGCAAAAAGACTCTCAAGCGCTTTGAAAACCGTAACGTCCTCACAACCGCGCATGCAGATGGGACCATCCGTCTCTGGGATGTCGGCCACGATGATGAAATTGAGAACGCCGAGGTAATCCAGGTCGATTTAGCTCGCGCCGTGGGCCGCGTCAGTAATGTAGAAGTCACCCAGCTATCGATGTCGGGTTCCACAGGCGAACTTTCTGTCGGTCTAAGGAGCGGAGAAGTTGTCGTCTTTAGATGGGGAAGCAACCGGAACTTTGGCCTTGATGAACGTGCCGGTCCCAATGAAGGACCTGGGGCCATGACCAACATCACTCACAGAACCGATCCTGGACTAAAACAGGGACTTCTTCCACTTACCCTTTTGGACATGCAACAAGGTCCAGTGACTGCCTTGAAGCATGGTTTGGTAGGATTCGTGGCTGCTGGATTTGAAGGTGGTAGCCTGGCAATTATTGACTTGCGCGGTCCGGCAGTCATCCACACAGCACAGATGTCTGACCTACTCAAGGCAAACAAACGCAGTAGCTTTTTGAAGTCCCGCCACACTGAAGATTCGTCTCCAGAATGGCCTACCAGCATTGAGTTTGGGGTTATGACTTTGGAGGGTGAAGGTAAGCATCAACTACAAAACAGAAGAAACTCATTCTAATTTTCTCCAGATTATTCGAGCATTTGCTGCTTTGTTGGAACTAACAGAGGTAACCTGGCGACTTTCAAGATCCTCCCTGCTAGTGATGGGACCTACATGGCTGCTTTTGCCGGTCATTCTTCGCTTGATGACAAAGTTATCAATATCATCCCTATTGACTCAGAAGCCGGTAGTCCCGCTTTGGCCACCCCAAATGTTGTCGCAGGCTTAAGAACTGGGCTGAAGGTTAATGGTGTTGTCATTGCGGTTACTGCCTCTGGCTGCAGGATGTTTAAACCTGCGACCTCCAAGGGTGCTCACAAAACCTGGGATGATTACATGTGTGATTCTGCGGCTGTTGTGAAGACTGAAGGCCGTGGTTACAGCTTGGTTGGCCTGTTTGGGGACGGACGAACTCGAGCATTTTCCATCCCAGCTCTTAAGGAGATTGGCAGTAGAAGTGTCGGTCACCTCATTGAAATGAGACGCTTTTCGGAAGCAGTCATTTCCCCCACTGGAAGTGTTCTGGGTTGGGCAGGCCCATCTGAAGTAGCACTGTTTAACGTTTGGGGATCTGGTGCCGCATTGTACGCAATACCCTTGGCGAATACATTGTGCTTGGTTATTGGTTACTGACATTATTATAGGCGGCCTTCTGAAGATCAACTTTTCAATGTACAAGCAGTCCTTCCCCCACGGCCAACAATCACCAATGTCCAGTGGATTTCCGGTACACAATACGTGTCTCCTGCCGACATGGATATTCTCAGTGCGTATACCCATGGAAGTTCTAATTGCTGGACGCCACTAACTATTAAATAGTCGGAGGTCCGGATCGGCCACCATCTAAGCGAATGCAAGAGCAGATGCGTCTTGATGAGCAAGAACGCCGCAGAGCTGCTCGAGAAGGGCGATCTACATATAACCAACCTTCCGCCCAGGGAAACGATGAGGGTTACTTGTCCTACATGTCGCGCCAGGTCCAGGAACGTACAAACAACCTTTCCATCACAGGCGACCACATGGACAGGCTAGAAGAGAACAGCAGCAACTGGGCGAGAGACGTCAACAAATACGTTTCGAATCAGAAGAAGAAGGCGGTTTTTGGAAGTAAGTTACCTTCATATTTCCTTTGACATTGAGTTATACTGATGAAAAATGCAGTGTTGGGATCCAAGTTTGGGCTTTAATTCTACGTTTACGATTATGGTACTGTGGTAAATTCCACAGTGCAAGAGAGAAAGGTATTGGTCATAATATTCTTAAAACAATTCATCCTTAGCTGCATACCCAAGTTTTGTCAATTCTGTTTACATGCTATCCAAATGGACCACTGGTGGTTCAATGGTTTGCGTCGTTTTCTGTTATATGATGTTCAACCGAAGAATGAAACGTATCTTTGATTCTAGTTACTCTGAATTAATATAGTTGTTCAAACTGACGAGGCACTTGCGTTCTGCATGATATCGTCTTGAACTAAAATGAAAACAACATATCTATAGACACCATCCTTCTAAACCCCATCTCCGCCGGTAAAGTCTCCAGGTGTCCTTCTTGTCCTTCTCCAGCATCGCATGTCGCCCCTTCGCCTCATTCCTACAAGCATGCAACCGATGCAGTTCAAGCATAATCGTGGCCGAATCCAAAGACGAGTCATACCGTTTCTCATGTGCCACATCGAGCATCTTGTCCAAGACCTCGAGATTCGCCCGTAGGATCTCGCGGCTCTCGTCTACCTGCTTTTCGGCGATGATACAATGGCATGGTTCGCAAAGACAGGGGGCGTATTTGCCTGTGGGTGTGACTTCTAGCGAGAAAGAACCGTAGGGCCCCCAGCCGTTACTGACACCCCGATGGTTGCAGGCGTAGATGATCATGGATGATTAGTTAGATGGGTGAATGTAGCAAGTTTGGGAATATTCTTGGATGTGATATAAAGGTGTGTAAGCAATTTTTGCTCCTTCCGTTCGTTTTGCTATTCAGTGGAAATATGGAATTTGGAATTTGGAATATGAGGTTCCATTTCGCCTTCCAGCAGCTTCAATTTATATGGAATACGGGGTAGGCAGGCACTGTATAACCAGATCGATCCCATTCAATGCCAATGCAATAATGAATATCGAATAGAGAACAAGCCAGCATACAATGTAATCAACGATGAATGGAATACAAGGCAGACAGCCAAAGGTATTATAATCGAAGCAAAGCTGAGTCTACAATGAATTTGATGTCTGCTTTCATTGACGTTATTCCTTATTGCTTATTTCTCATCATGGCAGTTGGTTCAAGGAATGAATATCTGGGCTTTCTATCAGTCACTGAAAATAAAGAGTGATTGACCATTATTAATCCGCTGGTGAAGTAACAGGTCGTTCTTTGAAGCTTTCCATGGAATATTCCATTCCACGTGCCTGAGGCCTTCCTGCTGTCTCTGCATGTCCATGATAGAGCACCAGACGAGCAGAAAGTCCTTCATGCTACACCGGCTTTTGCTCGTTGTATTGCGTAATTCCTCCACAATCGGTTTTTGGCCTGCATATGATCCATCAGAAAATAAACCCTTGCGCAAGCATGCGAGGGGTATTAGTCCCCATGGCTACTCCGCAGAAAATATCTACGAAGCACAGCAGACGGGAAGACATGTATTCCTATGCACCTCATCCCTGGTTCAAGCCGCCTTACATAATGCCAGAAGAATACGGTGTAGTCTGTGGACAAATCCTGCGATATCAAATTATGCTCCTTTCTATATCATAAAACTAAATGCTGCTAACTTTGAAGATATGGCGGATAAGTCCTGGTGTCATGAAACGTTGCAACCCAGTCGTAAAATCATTCGGAATCAAAATGACCGTTAAGAATAATACCAAAATTCCAGACCGATAACTATGCTGGCCGTAGTTCAATCCATTTAGTGAACCATAACCTCAGGCTGCTGTTGCTGCTGGGGGGCGTTATTGGGCTTCTGATCGTTGTCATCGCCCATTTCGACATCCTCATCGGGTTCTCCACCCTCTTCCTCTTCGAGATCGTCGTCGTCATCGTCACTTTCATCCTCAATATCCTCGCTATCTGCATCAGAGATCTCTTCCTCCTCCTCTTCCTTGCCAGTGGCTGGCTCAGCTCCTTCCATCTCGTGGTCCTCGCCCTTAGGCTCCTGCTCCTGGGTATTGGAGGTTTCGAGCTCTTTGACCAGAGCAGCCTCAAGCTCAACTTCTTCGGCACCATATGCGCCACTGTCGTCGTCCAAGATGTCGGCCTCGGGCTGGTCTGGGGGGTATTCGGCTGGAGCAGACTCCTCGGAGTCCCTAATGAAGGTCAACGTCAGCCACGCTCTCAATAACAGTTAAGTTGTATTGGCAATTTCCTTACCATTTGATTGCGAATCTTGTCACTCTGGGCTTTTCAGCAAGGATATTCCGGCGGATTCGCTCGATGATTGGCTTCGCGGGGGGTTCTTGGCTGAGCTCCTCTGAATCATATTCATTATTGACGTAGTATCCAACACGAACGAACTCTCTTCCATCGTAGCTGCAGGTAAGAAGGATCACAGTCACTCCAAGGATTTCCGACGTGGGGATTCGCTTAAGGTCTGGCGGGTCGGCTTCGAAAATGAATTTGTTGACTCCGACTGGGATGGGTCCGACGAGAAGAGAATCGAGTTCCTGGTCATATTCAGACCTATTCAAGGTTAGTAACTTCAAGTGGCGCTGATCGAGAAGGATTCGACTAACGAGGTTGCGGAACCGACGTAGGTGAGCTTCCATTCCAAATCTAAAGTCCGAGTTAGCTCCATCGAAAAAATAATTTGATTTGTTTATCAACCAACCTTTTTGAAGCTGTTCGAGACACTCAAAGGTGATCTCGAATCGATAGGGGTCGAGGAAAGTAGCCGGGTTGTTAAGGATCTTAACCCCAAGAAGAGAGACGACCGACATTATGAAAGGCGCTGGCGTTATACGTCAAAGACGACTTTAGTATTGAGAACTTATTTAACAAGTGAGAGAGAGGTGAGAAAAGGTGACGAGTGAAGAGGTTTGTTTACCCGGGGGGGAAGTGTGTAAGGGAGAAGGAGGAGAAAAACTGCAGATGCCCATCGAGGGGAGGGATGGCAGCAAAGCAATTAAACAACCAACAACCAACCAACCCAGAAGGATCGACGACGCGCTGCCCTTTCGCGTCGGCGCACGCATTCTCGCGCTCACCGCCTTTGGCACGTGATCACCATCTGCGTGACAGCTGCAGCTTCTGCGATAGCCACCAACGGTGCAACGGCATCATCGCCTTCCCACTCCATCTGTTTCCACCTCTTTTCCGGGGTTATCAGGGGCTCTGTGGCTGCTATCTACGGTTCAGAGTTTTCTTGGCTATTTCGTTCTTTTTTTCTTTGCTATATTGCTCAAATTTTTTTTCCTTTGTGAGTTTCCGCGGGCAGAACACCGTCAGACCTGCATAATATTTCGACGTCAGCCGCTGACCGTTTTTGCTCCAAGGTGCACAGGCGTTGTCTATCGACACTCCATACTTCGTTGCGATTGAGATCCCATCCCTTTGTCATGGCCGAAGATGATGCTGAGAAGGCCTTTTTCCAGGCTCAGGCAATGAATGCGGACTCTGTGGACTATAAGGCTGTTGAGGAGCAGGGGGCAGATAGTTCAGATTCAGATGATTATGATCCTTCAAAGACACTGCAAGATCAATATTCCGCTCCTTTGACAGATTCCAAGCAAAGTGAAAATGTTCCTTCCAATGATCCTTCAGACTCCAATCCCCCCAACCAGACTTCTCTTCCCCCAGAAACGGACCCTAGTCAGCAGACTGGCGGCGCCGCCTACCCCTCTCAGACACCTTCGCAAGTTGAGTCTCGGGCTTCAACTGCCACACCTGCATCCGGTGCTCCTGTGCAGCCAAAGGCCAGAACAATTGGCGGGTTTGTGGTTGATGAGGATGATGAGGATGAGGATGACAAGGGTGATGATGCAGATTATGAACCACCGGCTGTACTTGGCGTTGAGGACATGAATACTACTTCTGTGGATGTGCCTCCCCAGCCTGTTTCTGGAAATGAAAATCAAGCTACTTCTACCCCTGATGTATCATTGCCTGAAGCTGCGCAGAACACTGCCAGCTCGCAAAACGTTTCTAATAGCTCTCATTCTCCTTCTGCTACTGTTGCTGCTGCCTCTAATAATTATGCATCTACTGCTCCCGGCCAAAATCTGTACACTCCACAGGCATTACAATTTGAAAGTGCGCAAGAAAGCATTGCACCGACACCTGCCCCTGATTCACCATCGACGGCGAGAGGGCGATTGCCGCATGATCGTGTTGGTATTCTGGAAGACAGAATCCAAGAGGATCCTCGCGGTGACATTCCTGCCTGGCTCGAACTCATTAGCGAACACAGAAGTCGCAATAGGGTCGACTGTGTGCGCGATGTCTATGAGCGATTCTTGAAGGTTTTTCCTCTTTCTGTGAGTATCCATTAAGACCATCTTTACGGAAAGCAAAGCTCATCAGTAACAGGCCGAATTATGGGTCGCATATGCCACTATGGAATCGGAGCTTAGCGAACTGTTCCGACTAGAGCAGATCTTCAACAGAACTCTTTTGACCATTCCCGATGTCCAACTTTGGTCGGTTTACCTGGACTACGTTCGACGACGTAACCCATTGACAACAGACACCACTGGGCAATCGAGGCGGATTATCTCATCGGCATATGACCTGGCATTCCATTATGTCGGAATGGACAAGGACTCGGGATCTATCTGGGCGGATTATGTCGAATTCATTCGCTCCGGGCCAGGTAATGTTGGAGGTTCTGGGTGGCAAGACCAGCAGAAGATGGACCTACTCAGAAAAGCGTATCAGAAAGCCATCTGCGTTCCTACCCAGGTTGTGAATACGCTCTGGAAAGAATACGACCAGTTTGAGATGGGCTTGAACAAACTCACCGTAAGTTTGGTACTCTTTATTATTGCGGACTCGCTCTGATTCATTATATTTTTCTATTCATTAGGGCCGAAAATTCCTTCAGGAGCAGTCGCCAGCTTATATGACTGCTCGAAGTTCGTTCACAGAGCTGCAGAATATTACACGAGATCTCATCCGTACTACACTGCCTAGGTTACCTCCTGTGCCAGGCTCCGAGGGTGATGTTGAGTTCACTCAGCAGGTTGAAATCTGGAAACGTTGGGTCAAGTGGGAGAAAGGAGACCCATTGGTTTTGAAAGAAGATGATCCTGCTGCTTTCAAAACTCGCGTGGTGTATGCCTACAAGCAAGCTCTCATGGCCCTTCGGTTCTTGCCGGAGATATGGTTCGAAGCAGCCGAATTTTGCTTCCTGAACGATATGGAAACTGAAGGAAACGAATTTTTGAAGCAAGGCATAGAAGCCAACCCTGAAAGTTGCTTGCTTGCTTTCAAACGTGCTGATCGATTGGAAATTACTTCTGAGTCCGAGCAAGATCAGATTAAGCGAGGTGCGAAGGTCAGAGAGCCTTATGACAAGCTCCTGGATGCGCTCTACGATCTTATTGCAAAGGCCCGCCTCCGTGAATCCCAAGATGTTGCACGTATGGAGGAAACGTTTGCGAAAATGAATCCCGACAAACAACAGACCAAACCCGATGATGACGATGATGACCAGGGCGATTCTAAGGCAAAGGAATCGGTTAAGAATGCCCAAATTGAAGCGGTACGAAATGCGCATGCCATTCAAATCGGAATTCTTTCCAGAACGATATCGTTTGCATGGATTGCTCTCATGCGCGCAATGCGCCGTGTCCAGGGCAAGGGTAAACCAGGAGAAATGCCAGGCTCCAGGCAGATTTTCGCGGATGCTCGCAAGAGAGGTCGCATCACAAGTGATGTTTACATCGCTAGTGCTCTAATCGAATATCATTGTTACAAAGATCCCGCCGCAACGAAAATCTTTGAGCGGGGTGCAAAACTATTCCCAGAAGATGAGAACTTCGCCCTCGAGTACTTGAAGCACTTGATTGATATTAATGATGTTATAAGTAAGTTAAAACTCGCTGGTTTTTGTGCATACATCCTAACCATATTTCCCAGACGCACGAGCGGTATTCGAGATGACAGTCAGAAAATTAGCATCCAATCCCGACAATGTTCACAAAACGAAACCCATATTCGCCTTCCTTCACGAATACGAGTCGCGCTATGGCGACCTCATCCAGGTCATCAACCTTGAGAATCGGATGCGTGAATTATTCCCTGAGGATCCTACACTGGAACAATTTGCTCACCGATATTCCACCCCGTCCTTCGACCCTGCTGCCGTCCGGCCAATTATTTCCCCCTCTCAGACCAGACCAAAGGCGGTCTTTCCAACAGAGCAAACGGTGTCTCGCCATGCCACCCCTACTCCGAGGTATCCAGATGCCTCTTCGACGAACTCGCCAAAGAGGCCACTGGAAGACTTTGACGATGACATGAGCCGGCCACGCAAGTTTATTCGAGCAGAGTCACCGCTCAAGGTCCCTCAGGGCCGACGGCTAGATCAGCAGAAGCGTCCTCAGCAAATCAACGGCGGTGGACCGACCGGATCTCAGTTCAGACCCCAGGGTTCAGCTGCTCCACTTCCCCGTGACATTGTCCATCTTTTGAGCATCATCCCCTCGGCATCTGCCTATAATGCTGGCAGATTCTCCCCGGAAAAATTAGTCGATCTCATTCGCCGGTTAGACATGCCCGGATCTATTTCACAGATACCGTTACCGCGTGGACTAGGGGGGGCAAACTCCCATGGGGATGCAGTCATTTACTGGTAAGTCCATAGTCAAATCACCTTGTTCAATATTTGTCTTAGTTTCTAATTATATATTTAGGTATCTACCGTCCAGGTCCCTGATGTGATATGATCATCAATATACACGGCATTTTCGCAGCAAGATAACGGTCTTTCTCGCAATCGTTCTAATCAATACTTCGGTACTGTCCGTTGCAAAACGCATTCTTGATTTGCCAGTCACAGCTCTCGGAAATGTATAGTCATTTTTACATGTCGCTTTGCATTTGAGGAAACGGCGTTTTCATTTGGTTTGGCAGGTTTTTATCATGAAACCCTTGAAGGCTGGGGCCCAAGGTCAGATTTGAGGATTGACTCTGTTTGGTTGGATAGGTTGACCGCACAGAATGCGGCTTGTACAGTCTCGAAATGAAAAGGTTTCAGCTACAGCATATAGGAATCTGATTTATCTTGATATGATCTCCTTGTAAATTTGAATCACTCTTCAGCCATCGTATCTTGTTCTCGATGCCGTGACCCTTTGTATATACCCACGACAATCCATACCGCTCTATCGCGTATCGTCCTCCAATACTCAACAGCATCGTCTATTGACGGAGTATAAACGATAGTTCTCAGACAACGCAATTCAGCCTAGTAAAGGACCAGCTTCCTTCTGTATAGCCGTCTTCCTTGCAAATGCCACATTCTAGACTTCAACGAACTATAGAAACCCCGTGGAGCTCCATTAACACACCAATTTCCCTTGCGGTTTTAGTTATATTCTGCTTTTACAGTAGATAAGTGAAACGACGGCAATAAGTAAAGACGAGTAGATGATGCCATTCGAAATTTAATGATTGTAAAGCTGTCAATAAATGAGGCCTTGAGGGGACTGTATACAGGTTTGAATGATCGCTTCAATCCCATTGTTCTATTCAAGTACTATTGGCAACAGTATATCTACAATACCTTATTCAGAATACCTGACTTCTGGTCCAAACAGCCAGGTAAACCGAGTCCAAATCCCACTCCAATTGACTCTTTCATCTCCCTTTCGTCTCTCTCTTGGTTGCCGTGCCATCCATCACTCTCGGCGACAGAGCTCCAACGCAACCTCACGACTAATCAGGAGGAGTTTTCCCTCTTTTTGTGATTTTGAAGGAATTCTCCATCGTGGGTTTCTTATTTCCCTCATATAGGGCAAGACAGTCTTTTTGGCTTCAGTAACACCGACTCTTTCTCTCACCTCACCTCTCATATCCTTCATCTCACCTCTCGCCTCACATATCTCCTATCTCATATCTCATCTAACCTCTCTCCTTCCTCCTCTCTGGCCTCATCTCTCATCTCTCGGTCTGAACCCGGAATCCTTCCTCCTCCTTCCTCGTCTATTTAAACCTCCTCCTTCCTCCTCCTCTCCTTCTTCCTTCCTCATCCTCCTCCACCATCCTCCCGCCCTTCTTCCCTCTCTACCCTCCTCCTTCTTCTTCTTCTTTTCCTTTGGACATCTTTTCCACCTTTCGAACACCTTCTCTCTTGTGCCCTACTGCCTTCTTTCCCTCCTCCTTTTTACTCCTCCATCATCATATCCACCCCCACCCTCCCTGCTGGCAATCTTGCCAAATCCTCCCGTCGTGTTCCTCTCTTTCTCTTTGCTAAGACAGCACATCATCTCCTACCCGACTCGAACACCATATCAGCATCCAAGATACTTGGGCTGGTTCCTCTTCTTCCCTCTTTTGAACCCTCGAATCCATTCCTCGAAATCCGATATCCGATCGGTACCTGTAAGGTACTCGTCTTGCAAGACATAAAGGTAAGTCCTCTGTCTGAGTGTCCTTGTTTTCCTGCCACCATCTTCCTTGTAACATTCGGGAACTGCTTCGAGCATTTGCGGATTTGGGGCGACCGGGTGGACGGCATCGTCGTCTGGAATGGTCCTGTTTCGTCCTCGCTGCATCAGTCGTGCTTGTCCAAGTCCTGGGCTTGCGTGACTTACATTGATGGCTTTCCATTGTTTTTTTGTTTTGCCTCATAACTGTCGATCGGAGTCTCGTCCTGGTTTTGAACAAGTCTAACAGAACACAATCACCAGAAAACTCGCCTTCTCTAAGAAAGAAGTGTCTCAAAATGTCTGTCATGATGGGCGACCCGGCTTTGGAAAAGCCCAAGATTACCGACATGTGTCGGAATATCGACTTGCCCATGGGTGCATACAATATTAATCATTTGGTAAGTCAATTTGCTTATGAAGATTTGATGGCGCGATGCTATCTTCCGTCGTCGTTTGACTGCTGCAAGCCATGCAACCCATCACTGCATCATGAGATTTAGCAACCCTCGCCCATTGCCCCTTTCCCTTCTCCCACCATCACTCCGTTGTATTAACTCTTGTTTGCGATGAATTTCATCCTTTTTTTCACTTGTGCCCATGACTTCCCATCCTGCCTCTGATTCTCATGCCCATTCACATTTTCTGTTGTCCAAACGGCATATGTATACAATCGCCGCGATTCACCGGCTACAGCCTTCAATCGATGTAGGAAGCCGACATTCATCTCTTTGTCTCACTGCCACCATCATCGCAGTCACTATTCACATAATGCTTCCTTCTGTCCAGGTTTCGAATTATTTAAACCCCTTCCTCATTCCATCTTCCTTCCTTCCTCTCTTCTTCTCTATCATCACTTCATCATTCTCAATACCTGATCCCCCATTGCTATCCTTCCATTTTCCAATTGCTCTTCTGTTTTTCACATCGTTACCTTGTCTCAACGTTCATCGTCATCATGGAAAACCTTGAACAAATCAACAAGCTTGATGGCGGTCTTCGCCACCTTCGACTTCGTGATGCTGACGAATTGGTCAAGTATGCAATCCCTAGCGAAACTGTTCCTCGCCCTGGCTTCAACACTACCGGAAAGGAAATCGAAGTCAACATGAACGCCTTTTCCATTTTGAAATTCCCCAGCCGAACCGTTCATCAGTACGATGTGAGTGCCCCCTATCTATCTATACTGGCTACGACTGTCAATTTTTCATCAGTTTGGTCTACCTTCTGATACTAATACATGATACAGGTCCACATCGGAAACGGTGTCGAAAAGAACGCCGTCATCAAGAAGGTTTGGGCGTCCAGCGCTAGGAAGGCTGCTCTGAAGCAGATCATTTTCGATGGCTCCAAGCTGGCTTGGTGTGTACTGTCATTCTGTCCTATTTTGATAATCGGCTAATCAACGATGCAGGTCCATGAACGAATACCCGAATGGTCTGAACGTCATGGTCGACCTAGATGCCGAGCAGGGCCGCACCAATGGCAGAGCTTCCAACACTTTTCGCCTTGTGGTTAGAAAGACTCGGACTGTCAACTTGGCTGTCCTCAATTCCTGGCTTCGCGCCCAAACTTCCATGCAGGAGCCAGTCTTGGAGGCTCTCAGTAAGTGACACTGTTGTGGAAAACTTGCTGGTCCATCGTTAACAAACACAGACTTCCTTGATCACGTCCTTCGCGAATACCCAAGCGGTAAATTCATTGCGCTTCGGAGATCTTTTTTCGATCCGGAGGGAGAGAACAAAGATCTGGGCAATGGTGTTCTTGCCTTCAAGGGCGTTTACCAGGCCATACGTCCTGCTATAGTAAGCTTCCTGTTTCTATCCACACGATATTGCTGAACATGATTGACCTTTACTTTAGGGCCGTGGTCTTGTTGTCAATGTCGATGTATCAAACACCTGCTTCTGGTCCCGCACCTCCTTTATGGGGGCTGCGATGGCGATTCTCGACTGCCGTGACCACCAGCATCTTATGCACCTTTTGAAGCCCATCCCCGATGGCCACGGTGGAACTACCGAGTCCACCTCCTTTTACGAAGTTCATCGTCGCTTGAGGAAGCTTGGTGTGCAACCCCACTACCGAGGCTGTCCTGTCCTCGGAACTGACTTCATTGTCAAGGGCCTGATCAATGGCAATGCCCGCGTTTACACCATTGAAATCAAGGACAAGGCCACTGGCAAAACGGAGAAGATCAGTGTTGAGACCTACTTCAAGAGGAAGTACAATCTTACTCTTACCTACTGGGAGCTCCCCATGGTCGAGATGACAAAGAAAGGCGTTGTCTACCCGATGGAAGTTCTGACCATCCATGGACTTCACAAGTACCCATGGAAGCTCAACGAATACCAGACATCTGCTATGATCAAGTATGCAGCTTCTCGTCCTGCAGATCGCCTCAATTCGATTCACAAGTCGAAGAAAATGCTGGATCACGACAACGATCCTATTCTCAAGAGCTTCGGTCTTCAGATCGACAATAACATGATTCGAACCAAGGCTCGCCTCCTTCCAAACCCGGAAATTCAGTTTGGTGGTAATGCACGCACTAATCCTGGTACCAACGGCCGCTGGGATCTTCGCGGAAAGAAGTTCTACCAGCCTAACAAGAAGCCGCTTGAGTCCTGGGGTGTCGGTTATTTCCCAGGCAAGCGCAACTCCGTCAATCGTACCCAAGTTGAGAGCTTTTGCGATAGCTTCATGAAGGGTTATGCTGGACATGGCGGCAATGTTGCTAAACGGCCCCTTATCGTTGAACTCAAGGAGGATGTTGGTGATGCAGTCAAACGGCTGTACAACTCGACCGGGGTGAAATTCCAGAAGGATCCCCAGATTCTTTTGTTTATCGTTCCAGACAAGAACTCGTTCACTTACTTGCGAATCAAGAAGTCGTGCGATTGCCGATGGGGTGTACCGTCTCAAGTCATGCAGGCTGGCCATGTTGTCAAGAACAACCCCCAGTACATTTCGAACGTCCTCATGAAGGTCAACGCAAAGCTTGGCGGTACTACTGCTCGCGCTGTTCCCAAGGTATCCCAAGCACAGCTTAAGCCACGCTCAATGATCATTGGTGCCGATGTGACTCACGCTACTCTTGGTGTCTGGTCACCATCTATGGCGGCAATGTCCGTCTGTATGGACTCGTTTGGAGGACGTTACTGGGGCGCTTGTGAGGCAAATGGAGACCGCATCGAAATAATTGCCCGTGCCAACATCGAGATCATGCTAACTCCTTTGGTCCGCGAATGGATGTCGACTGTTGGAGAAGGGCGTGCTCCTGATCATGTTTACTACTTCCGCGATGGTGTCTCTACCGGCCAGTTCGAACAAGTCCTCCAGCAGGAAATTTTTGACATGAAGTCCATCTTCATGAAGCTTACCCAAGATCAGTGGAAGGGCAAGTTTACGGTTGTTATCGCCAACAAGCGTCACCACCTTCGCGCCTTTCCTAAACCTGGTGACCGCAACTCTGCGGACCGCAATGGAAACCCTCTCCCGGGTACGCTCATCGAGAAGGATGTAACCAGCCCCCATGACTGGGACTTCCTTCTCTATTCGCACATTGCTCTTCAAGGCACTTCTCGCCCGGTGCACTATCATGTTATCCTCGACCAGATCAAGCACCAGCCGCATGAGCTGGAGAACATGATCTATGATCACTGTTACCAGTATATGCGCTCGACTACTTCTGTCTCGTTGTGTATGTAACCCTCCTGCCATCCAAACTTTGAATATTGCTAACATATAATATAGTCCCGGCAGTTTACTACGCCCACTTGGCGGCTGCCCGTGCTCGTCACCATGAAGACGTGCCTGCCAGTTCCGGCCCTCAGAGCGGTCCAGAGGTCAAATTGACCAACCCCAAGCCCAAGAACCGTCCCGTCGACCCGAGACTTTTGCCTATCCACGGAACCTCGAACAGACTTCCTTTCGGCATGTGGTTCATCTAGGTGGTACACCTTCAGATGTCTTTCCTGGCCATGTCTGGCACATTGGTCGGCAGCCTTGGTTTCTTTTCTTTTTATGATTTTGCTCTTCTTGATTTTCTACACTCTCATCTCTTACACTGAACAAAAACCATTAAAAATAATCAATCACTTTGTTTCATTTCTAAATCCAAGTTCACCTGGTTTGGAATGTTTCGGGTCTGCGATAGCTCATTTGATTGGGACTGACTGGATTCTTACGGGACTAATTGGACCCTAACGATGGCTGTTGCGGACTAGAATATCCAATTGTGACTTGAGGAGCAGTTATTTAGCTTGCAATTTCAATGAAATTCGTTCCAAATTACCTCCGGAGTAGTATGTTCTTGTTTCGTAAGACTGCGTAGAGATATAAATTGCCATGACGAAAGGGCCGAAAACACAAGCTCTCGACGTCGGTGTAAATTATGGGCCCAAGCATGAAGGATATTTGCTCAGCCTAATACCATAAATAGGAAAATAAATTCCTTGTAACTACTAGTTGTTGGGCGGACATTTACAGATCCACGATGTTACTCTCTTAGGGTTTTTGAAGAGCCCTAGTTATGCGGGGCATTGCGACTACGAGGACAGAAGACAATGGAATAGAATACGGGTTTTTTTGAAACGGCTCTTCTCCTATTAGTCGAGTTGCTGGTGTAGTTAATCAAGGACATAATATGCTATGTGTGTAGAACGACAACCAAAACTACAACGCCCAAAGGGAGATATACGTCGAATTATATACAACATGGAAGAGAAATCAACAAGAACAGACCGAGAGATAAAGAACCGATCCAATGAATAACAACAATCAGACAAGGAAAGAGTAGGCGGCGTTCTTTCTCTCGATGGAATGGTATCAACCACTGACTGAATGGGGAAGGAACACTGGTGATCGATGAAAGGATGAACCGGGGCGTGGGAGGGAAAGGGCAACCAGCAGACACACTGAGGGTCCCAAGATCTGGAAGGAAGCAGGAGCGGCTGTGATTAGGTTTGATTATGGAAGGGGTATAGAAGAAAGTGGGCTTTTTGGCATAATTCTCCAAATCTGTAATACTACTTTGTATTAGTGCTTGCTCATCTAAAAGTGGTAGGAATTGTAAAAATAAGATCTCAATCAAACGTGTTTTAATATCCCATTGGGATCTAGACTAGAAAAACATGGCAAAAAAATAGTTAACGGTAAGAAAAGGGTAAAAAAGAAGGTAAAAAAAAAAAAGAAGAAGAAGAAGAAGAAGGCCAAGAAGGAAGAAATAAAAAAAGGGCTAAAGTACACAAAACCCTTCGAGGCCAATTCGATGAGTTTATTCCTCCCACAGAAACAGCAATCACTGCCGGAATCGTACATCATGACGCATCGCCCAGAGTCCCATTTGTCATGGGCACAGCGCCTTCATTTGTTTTGTTTTGGTCAGCGTTGGAAGCGCTGGTAGCGGCGGTGCTGTCAGCACCAGCGACGTCTGAGATAGCAGAACTGTCAGCACCGCTCTTTCCACCGTTAATTTCAGCAGTTGAAACTGCAGAACCTTCGTCTGCGTTGGTATCATTGGCCTTGAGGTTCGTCAACGCCGGATTTTCCATTGGCTTTGTATCCATAGACTCGTCTCCTTCAGCGGTTGATCCGGGAACTCCCATTGAGACTCCACTATTCTTTTTGACTTTCTTCTTGCTAGGCTCTGATGGTCCAGATTTGCCCGCCTGTCCAGGCGCTCCTGATGGCGGTGGCCGTTTTTGTGGACTCGAGGTTGAGCCAAGACCAGCTGGAGGGGCTATCTTGCCAGATGCTGGAAGGCGAGGCCGGGTAGCCGTTGGCCTCTGCTTCGGTGGCAATTCGAGATCTTCGACCAAAGGCTCGTTGTTGTTGCTCTGTAATTTTTGGTTGAAGAACCCTTGCATCAATCCAATCTGCGATGACACTGTATCTACTGATATACGGGGGTATGCAGAGGGTTGAGTAAAGAGGGTAACGGTTGGGGAAGCACTGAAAATCATTAGCACAATGTCCTCTTCCGATGCACGGGGTAACATACCTTGTATTCTGGGAATTAGAGGGATTAAGCAACCGGTTCTGAAGGAGGTGGAGTGGGACGCTGAGCGTAGCGAGACCAAACTCCTTATCCAAGCCCAATTCCTTGAAACCAAAGAAATCTTCATCAATATCTTCAGCAAAGTCACCACCAACGAATTGCTCGCTTCCATCCGCAAAGGCATTGGAGCCGTCTTCACCAGCATCAGCAAGGGCAGGCCGAAGAAGTTCAGCAAGAAGAGACTTCAGGCGATCGTGTACAGTTGCAAGCTTCGTTCCAAGTCGATCCACATCGTCCTTGATGTATGACTCAAGAGATTCAATGTCCGTACCGACAGAGGAGAGAGTATGTAAAACCATCTCCGGCTCCGTGTACGCTCGCTTCCATTGCGATTTCGACGATATGTTATCCGACGAGTCAGTGGTTGGGGCTTTGGGAGTTTCCATGTAGGACTTCAAAGTTTCACCGATCTTTTGAAAAAAGTCTGAGGCAATATCGGTGACAGAATCAAGAGCTGACGGCTGATACTCCTCGAACCCAGCATGGTAAAAGATCTTGGCAACTGACCGCTGCATGGCAGCTTTACAGACCCAAGGGGAAACCACAGGTCCTCCATCATTCATGACATGGGGAGGAACATCGTGCTCCACAAATGGTTCGGGTTGATATTTCTGGAACTGGTTTTGGTACATCTAGCAAATATTAGCTTCAACCAAAGAAATTCTAGGGAGAGATTTCGTACCTGTGATTGCAACTGCATCTGCTTCACGATACCGACCTTTGAGCAGATCTTTCGGGTTTCTTGCATCTGTCGCATATTGGCGTCCATCTTCCGGGAAAGCTTACTGTCTGCTTGGGTGAATGAACCCTTGGGAAGAATTCTCAGGAATTCTTCCGAGGCATCGACAACGTTGCCATCGGGATCTTCTCTCCAAAGGATTTGTTCGGGGAGATCAGGGACACCAGACATAACATCATAGTAGTCGGGTATCACTTTATCTTCCTCTTCCTCTATGCCCTCAGCAAGAGTTTCACCAGCGGCGTCGGGCCCTATCGCTTGTGAGGTCGATTCTCGGGCCTTCTCGATGTCTGCATTGAGTTTCTGGTTCCTCAACCATCTTCTCATGCCAGCCTTTGTCCTAAGCAAAGCCGGCTCATCAGAGTTCAACTTGTCACCTTTGAGGAGACGGTGCCTCTCTGCTGCGATAACGGCTCGATCTTTCTTGGTGACTTGCTTCCAGACTTTGTATTCAGGATCTTCAACTTCAGCACCAGCTGCAGATAAAGCACTAAGTGCGTTGCTCGATGACATCATTCCATCAATCTCCATAGAGTCGCCATGGCTTCCTGGTAAACCAGACCCAGTTCCAAGAGGGTCAGATGGGGTTGGAATCCCAGGAGGAGGTGTCGCGAACCCATTCTGGATTCCTTCCATGGCAACATCAGAGTCAGAACGTACGGGAGCAGATGGTTGAGAGGCTGGAGCACCAGGTGGCTCCGACCCGCTGGGGGGTATTCCGAACGGGGGCCGTTCCCTTCTTAGAAGATTTGCCTGGTGCTTTTCTGCCTCTTGAGGACATAATGGGTTCGTCATCGCTCTCTTCCGCGCCATCAAGCTCCGCCATCTGGAGTCTCCTTTCTTCTGCCTCAACTTCGGCACGGTCTCTGATGACAATTTCTGGAATGAGAGGAACAAGTTTTTCCGTTTCTTTCTTCATGTACAAGGCATGTTTCCGTAAAAAGTGTTCCGGGTTTGTGTTATACTTGAGGCAGTTTGACCAGATTAGGATGAGATCATCAACAAAGTCCTGCTTTGATCTATACTGCAAAGCCTTGAGTTTCTTGGTCATCGTCCCCAGATCCATTGGGTGCTTGATAACTATTGGTGGTCAGCATAGCTCAGAAACGACTTGGCCGTAGCAAGGCGAAGTGCTTACTCGTGTAATAATCCGGCGCATCGCGCTTGTTGACGCGAGTCAAAAATGCAGTCGAATGTTCCGTCATGGCTTTCAGCTCACTAAGGACTTTCTCTGCTGCTTCGTAAAGCTCTTCTTGACCGACCTTGTCCTCACTAGCCCATTTGCTCCGATTCTTGCGAACCTCGCTCATCAAGCTTCGGAGCTCGGCATCAGAGGCTTGCACCATGGTCCGCTTCATATCGATTCTAGCGATCAGGTTCTTCAAGGTCAGACTTGAAGCGCCGAGGTTCGCGCTGCTCAGTGAGCCGTAGCCATTAGACCCCGAAGTCGCATTGTTGCTGCCACCGTTGGACTGTCCTGACATCTCGGCTTCCACTTGTCGTTCGGACTCCTCTAGGCGTTGCTGGTCCAACATGGCATCTCTATCATTTTCAAGCGTGTAGAAGATTGTATGGAAGCTTCGCTTGGCGGCCTCCTCAGTTGCTTTCTTATCTTCCTCCAGCTTCTTCCGAATATCCTCGAGGGTTTCTTTCTTTATTTCCTTGGAGCTATCAGTAGGTGCGACGCTGGGGCGATGACTCGGCGAGGGGATGCCACTGGGGTCCTGGGAAGACACCAAAGGCCTGGCCTTGACAGGCGATGGAGCCGAATCAGCAGCCTCTGCATCATCATCATCTTCGTCGTAGTCGTCATAGTCATCGTCATCCAACTTTCTGGCGGGCTTCTTCGGGGGTACTGGAAGCGGCGCCGGCTGATCGGCGCGTGCATCTTGGGTCTCCGTCTCGCCAGCATCCGCGACAGCAGTACTGGTAGGTGTTTCGGCGGCCGGGTCTTTGGAGAATAGATGATTTATTTTCGCCTCACTGCATTTATACAGATCCCGGAACATAGCAATGCGCGGGTCCTCCTCCGCGGCGGTATCAGCCTCCGATATCAGATTGCCCGCGTGAGGCCCGTCGGCACCGACAGAGGCGCGCATCTGGGGTGTCTTGGGACCGGAAAAAGATTTCGAGTAGCCATTGACGGACCGCAGGTCATTAGGATCATCGGGAGGCCGCAGATGACCTGGGGGCAGCCAGGCGTGGTGGTGACCGAGCGACATGCTCGCTCCAAAACCCCAGTTCTGGGGCGGGCGAGGGGGCTCGTTTCTCCACGGTCGGGATCAGGTCCGGAGGGGGCACCACGGGGTATTTTGAGAGGCGGAAAAAGGCATAGAGATAAACTTGGGGGTGTAGGGAAGAGCAGGAAGATGTTTCCTGGCCCGAAAACGATGGCGCAGGCGGGTGGTTTGATGGCAAAGAAAAGCGCTTCTGTAGGAGGTTCTTTGCGCGAATGGACGAGGTGAGGTCGAGCGTGACGGCGGAGCGGCCGCCGCAGTTCAGACCAACCGCGCAGTTTCAATGAATGGGAAGATGGAGATTATTGAGGCAGTGTTGGTGGATGGTATCATGCTGGTTTGTATTGTGGGCAATGCAGCTCTTCTTTATGGGCTATTGATTCTGATTGTTCTATTATTTATTATGACAACCACAATAGCGTGAAGAATATTTCTCCCTCATTTAATTCACAGCACCTGCTCGCTGCTGCACATGACGCACCCGGCAAGCAGTGACCAACACTACAACATCATAGAACCGAGATCAGATCTACAGCCAGCAGCTCTCCAGACACCTATTCAGCACCTCCATCCCATCCCATTCCTACCACAATGCGGATCCGCTACCCTTTTGCGGGTGAGTCTTTTATCTTATTTATTATTTTTCATTATTTTTACAATATTTTTCCCCATCGACTAACCATCCATAGGCGCCTTCGTCTTCCTCATCATTCTTGCAGCTTACGTCGGCCTCCTCCCACACAGTACCGCCTCTGCGATCCCAGAAAAACTCCAGCCAAATGACAAATTCCTTCATCTCGTAACCTTCTTCTTCCTCTCTATCGCATTCTACTGGATCCCGGATACCTCCCGTCGACGCACGCTACAATTGAGCTTAGTCGTGTGCACACTCGCGCTGGGCGTTGGATCCGAGATCGTCCAAGCTCTCCTCCCCAACAGCCGCGACTTTGATGCCTTTGATGTCCTCGCCAATGTTGTTGGGAGTTTAGGGGCCATCGGCCTGTGTGGCTGGTACCATCGGCGGATGCTCGAACGGCGGCGCAAGGCCCGATTCGGAGCATTGGGAGATGACCCGGAAGATGTCGAGCTTGGAGATAGGTCCGGGTTGAACAGAGAAAACGAGCATGAGGATGGTGGACTTGGTCCGCAGGAATCCGGCGTCATGTCATTAGAACAGGAGGTGGATAATTGGGATGAGAACGCCGTTGACAGCTGGGATACGGAAGATGTCGCCGATCAAGGCCACAAGTCCGATGGGAAGAAACGCGGTGATTGATTCCAATCTTCCTTGGATATCCATCCTTCTGAGGGAAGGCAAAAAACAAAGAAACAAAAGCACTAGAGATGACATACGCCTTCTCTTACTCGACCACCTCCACATCCACCTCGCCCGATTTCGGATAACATCTCACGATTTATTCGCCTATTTTGCTTCTTCGTATCATGCCTCTCATGTCCCACGTTTGGTCTGATTCTCCTCTTACTTACCTCGTCATTGTTCTTCACTTTTTATCCGACCGTGATGACTTACCCCCTCTCACAAGACACGCTCCTTTATGATCTTAGCATGGTTCACGTTCTCAACTCTCTCGAGCTTAACGTTATATAATGTGTACGTCCGATCTTTCACCATATCTGTGTACTAGAATCCAGTTCCTGGGTACCATCAATGGTTTCCTGTCTTGCCTTGTAAATAGGAGAATACAAAAAATAAAAACTTTCACATCTTGACATGAGAATATGTCAAATTGTTACTACGTATAGTAAATCAAGTTCCTGGTGCTTTAAATCAAAATACATGAATGATGGATATCTGTCATTGATTCATCACCACCAACTCTCAAGACTTGCTAATTTACACCAGTTCTAACGTCAGGGCATCCATGAGGGAATAATTGAATCACAAGACAGTTCAGAATCATTTCCTCAAACTTCGAGAATTAAAAGCTGAAGTCGAAGATTGTCAAACGATACCTTCAACAGGTAGAAGAATATTATGAAATATGAATAATAAACAGGGTCAAAAAAGAAGTGACAATTAAGATGATATGTTGAAACATGATATGCCATGCAGTGGTGCAAAACAGCTCATCAGAAGAAGTGTAAAAGCAAATGCAAGAACTCATTGCCAGTCATCAAAAATAAAAATGCATGCATCAGTGACGTTCAAGAGATAAATGCAAGCAAGTCAAGGAATTCCAGTCCCCAGCAGCACATATAATAATATAATGAAGGTATTGTTGTTGTCCTTGAAATATATCTCAAGCAACGCTTTACTCATCGTCGGAGACCTCTGGAGTGCCAGACCAACTCCTTGTTGGTGTCGCACGATCAGTGGCAGCCTCCAGTTCGGGCTTCGAGGAAGGTAAATAGTCCGAGTCGTTGGATAACTTGGCCATTTTGGCTGACCTCTCATCCGACCTCCTTCCGCCGTAACTGGTGACTCTGCCGAGCTTCATATCAACTTGTTCGCGTAAAACTTCGTATATGAACTGCAGTTGCATCTCATTATACACCATCATCATTCTCTGTTCACGCATTTGGTTGACCGTCTCGAAAATCGGATCAATATCTGTGTCGGTAACCTCCAGCAATTGTCCTGATTCTAGCTCTTTCAAAAGGTGATCAAGAGCAATAAATGTTCCAGTGCGACCAACACCGGCACTACAGTGCACAATGCGAGGGTTATCAGGTGCACATTTGGAACCCGACTGCTTGATCAATTGTAGAAGAGCTTCGCGGTCTTCTCCTTCAGGCTTGGAATAATCTGCCCATCCCGCGAAAAGATAGTGCCAAACAATCTTCGATTGAGATCCCAAGGTAAGCTGGAGTTTTCGTACTTCAGAGCGAGACATTTCATCCCAAACTGTTTCCAAAAGGGTGACATCGCCCAGAATGGTGTCACTGATTTTCCCATGGCTATCGTCATCCACAAACGAGTCGTCCTCGTCCACTTCAAGGATCATTGACGGGTTCTCGGCATCAAGAGGAAAATATTGCCCACACTTCTCCCGCCCAGACTCGAAGGTTTGCGTGAGCATGACAATGACGGCCACGTCATGACTTTCGTGGAACACCATATGCCAAAAGTGAGCGAGATGCCCCATTTTAGGACCCTTTTTTAGAACTCAATGTTAGAACCACACTCCAGGTAAAGGATGGCCACCGGTACTAACCTGTGTTGCAATGTATCTCCTTTCTTCTTGGGTCACAGAGTCCCTCAATAGGATTGGAGAAGCATTGATAAAATCACACTCGCCTTCAGGCACCCGTAGATGGATCCGATAATTGGCCCACGCCTGCACATTGAGATATCGGTTCCTTGCCTTGACCTCCGGGTCATTTTCCAAAGCCCAGCGGTGGGAGGGGTCATCGTTGTGTATGCTCTCCGCGAAACGTGCTCTCTGCATCCATTCGAGTTCTTCGAATTTTTGATGAATTTCTGTGTGGGAGACGATTGTTACTCGACCAGTTACAGCAGCAGAGGGATTTTATGTCCAAGCGCCAACTTACCTAGAACCGGTATAGACAGAAACGGTGGAAGATGTTCACTATCCTCACCCAACCCATAGTGATCCTGATCGGGCCCATCGATAACCTCGAACCCCTCATCTGTATCCTCGGGGAAGCCACGCTTGGTGGCCTGGACGTTTGTATCGATTTTGATGGTGGGATGTGCCATCTTGGCCGCAGCGATCCTATGGAAGGCCCTAACCTTACCCAGGACGCCGCGGGCCTTTCTGGAGACCCGCTTTCCAGTCGATGCAAGCTTGCGCGGTCCGGTGCGGAGACTGAGAGTGTCGGGAGATGGAGAACGAGAAGATGGAGCGGTAATGATTGCCCTCTGGACGCCGTCGGATGGATCGTCAGCTATGCCGCTGCCGCGGGGGGGTTGTGGCAGGGATATCTGTAGCGCGGACAGATCGGGACAGCTGTGGAAGCTGCCCCTCGGTGAGAGACGCTTGGCCAGATTTTTAGAGTCCACGATGTCGAATCGCCGGTGGATCGCGTCAATCGTGAAGAGCGAAAATCGGGGCCCTGACGTATGAAGCCCACGAAAAGCGCAACGTGATCGAGGAGTAAAGAGGGAGGGTTCGTTAAAAGTATGAGCGAGTATCCCGCATAAAACCCCCCGGGAAGGCGTGAATGGCGTCACTGGGGGCGGTTTAAAGATAGGTAGGAGGGGGAAAAGAAAGGAATAGAAATAAATAGTACACAGAATAATAAGAAACAAGTAAGAATAGTAACAATACCCCTCCTCGAGTCTTGATGGCTCTGCCTGAAAAACAAAAATCAAAAATTGTCTCCCCGCACCTCGAACGAGTTCGGACGTGGCCAGCAAGTCCGGCAGAATTCGATACCAAATTAGAAGCGATTATTCAGGCTGCAGGGACGAAAAAGAGTGGAGGGGAAAAAAGAAAAAGAAAAGAAGACGACGATTGAGGCTGGTAAGATTATAAAAGGAGGTATGATAATAATAATAATGTAGCAATATTATAAGAAGAATAATAATAAAACCGTAGCCGTCACGACGGTCGCGTCGATTGAGAAAACGAGAAGCGTGATGTAATTCGACGCAGGGATCTATAACAAAGTTACTGGGCCTTGAAGGAGCGATTAAAAAAGGAAAAAAGTAATAGAAATTGGGTAGAATAGGGAGAGAAAAGGAATGGAAGCAGTGTGGCAGCGCTAGAAGAAATAACACCTCCCTACTAATAAAAATCCCCTTGATCCAAGGGAAAAATGATCATCGTGATTAGTTTTGTTCGAAAGAGAGCTGGTTGCGATGAGGTTGGCGGGCGCCGGCAATCATCCCTTCTGACTGGTGGAGAGGCGGCAGTTTGCGCCACTCTCGCAGCTCGTGGGCTGCCCGGAGAGTCTCCGTCGCGTGAACATCCATCTGCATCACCGTTTTGCCTTCGTCGTCATCTCTGCCAGGACACTCTTTGCTGATAGATCTGGCGTTGATCTTGGAGACTCTGGTCGATGCTGCCCAACAATCACGATGGTTTTTCACTGGTTCTGGGTTCGGACCTTTGAAGTATGCCCGGGGAAATCAACCCATCTCTTACTCCGTACCGCGATCGTTCAATAACTGACGGATTCAACTAGGTCTGGCTAACTGCCCGGGTATGCGCATTCTCGTGACTGCTGTGTTTCCTACTCCGTACTGATTCGAATACTGCAGCTGCTGGCCAGCCCCACGTTTCACAGAATGGTTGGACGAGTCCATCAAAAGATTCAACATATAAGACATGGTGTACCTCCCGAAGAAATGGGAGGTACCAAGTTGGACAACAAAGGTATGTCGCCAGTCCATTGTTCTAGTGGTCAACTGTTCTAACCCTTTGTTACCAGGTCCTGGTCTCAAACGCTTCTTTGAATACTTCCGGGAGGAGATAAAGGATCAATTCAAAGGAAAACCACCACCGAAGTTTTAGCTGGCTTTGGCCATCTTTACTTGAAAAATTAGTTCGATTCGAAAAAACCCATGACATTTACGATACCCTCGACGCGATATTATATTCTGTCCTATAATTTTTGGTGGATGTTCTTGGACCGACCAACAAAGAGCTGCATTCGTCGGCATCCGATGTTCTATCCGGGGATATAGCTTTGATATTTTTTTGTCTGGATGGTCAGGCAGCCTGGCAGGACTCCTGTCATTCGCACTTTCTAGGAAGCAGCTTGACGATCTTGTCAATATTATTTATTATGGTCACTACATATCAATTGATATGTTTGAATACTCCATTTCACAGGCGTATCCATATGATCATACGATCAACCACGGTTAAAAGTTGCTTAGTAGTTCGCAAGTCGACAAATTAATCACGGCTGATTAATTCTGTCAGACGTAATACATCAGCATGCTGAAACAGCCTTGACGCCGCTTATTTCTCTTCGCATCCAGGATCAAAGTTGAAACCAGGGGCACAGTTGACGTCGGGTAGCGAAGTTCAAGATAATTGAGTAGCATCACTTTGGTCACTTGGTCATAATTAAACAAACACAATAAAGCATGGTGATTCGACAAGGAAAATGTCGATCAAGAGTTAATTACTACTTATAATTGATGCCCTGCCCCTAAGGCAAACTGTAAACAAAAACGCACCAATGACTCATGAAATTGCTGGCTATGATTTCCCGTGCAGAACCGCCAGAACAAGTACAAGTGTACAAAAAACGAAGATCTGTACAGAGAAATCAAGGCACACAAAGCCAATCACGCCCATCCGATGGTCTAGAGTCCTCTGGGTCTACGATTGTTGTTGGAAGACTGATCTAGAATCCCACCGACAATCGCCGATCGTCATCGCATCTGATCACAAAGCAAACGAACAGTCAACAGGCTGTTCTGCACTGCTGGCAGGGAACCAACGAATGACACGAGGGAAAATCCAATGTAATCAGATTCTGACAGTAAGTCTCCATCCCACAATGTAGAAGTGGATTGTATCATTGTGGACAAGAACAATGTGTACAAATAATGTAGCTAGGGCTGCAGGGCATTCATTCTCACGGTCGGTTGAACCGGCACAGCGGCTCCCATGGATGAACAGATCGGAGGTAAGAAAAAAAGAAAATTTTTACATATGATCCATCCAAGATTCGGATAATTGCCCCTTAATATTTATTGCTCCGGCCCAACTAATGTAGGGACTCTGATGCTGCCAGGCACATACATACGTACCCCTGTCGTAGTGTTCTTCTTGTGCCTACATAATTAATTGCGCGGACTCGCCGGGACGCTGAATTATGGGAATGTGGATGCGATGGGGCTGATTGGGTCTCATCTTCTAACATGTTTACCGTACCGTACCAACTTTTAAGACAGTTCAGCATTAAGTCAGCACCGAGTCACCAGGTCAGGCCGCCCGTGAGATTAGTAGGGAAAAGAAGGAATTATGATATTATCAGTCATCTTATTATATTAATTTTCGGACAAGCTGAGACAGCTCGGACAACTATCTATACTACTAGTCGGACACTGGCTGATCTGAGAGAAGATCATTTATTTTTCGAGTGCCTTGGAGATCCGGACAGAACGGAACAAATCTGTCAAAATAGCAGCAGCCCTAATGGATTGACTGCTAGTCGCTGGGCCGGAGCAAGACTCTAATCGGTCTTGGCCAATCAACCGGCCGCCCAGCATTTCAGCGATTCATTTTCCAGTATGTGACCGGGGTCTCCTGGTTAGCCTGGTTGGCTTGTGTCTCAAACTCTGGTTGCTGACTGGTTTTTGAACCTCTAGCTCCCACGCTAAGGACTGCTAGGGCGGGTCTCCACCGATGCTGGCGCTTTGTTTCGCTGGGCCCCACTGATTTATTTCCGTAACGGTACTGTATGCCCGGCGGCTAGTTCTTTCAACGAGTCTGTACGAAGGGAAAAAGGCGCCCCTCGCTCATTGCTGCGGTCTGACTGTTCTTCCTTTCCTTCTCTCCTTCTGCTTTCTTTCTTGTCAGCATCATCAGTTTCACCTGCTTCCTTACACTCGCTTTCCTGCACCCCCCGTGGGTTCTATTTCAAGTCATTCGTTCATCCCCCTCTCCATCCTCCGCAGCCCTAATACTACTCCTCCTATCTTCGATATTATCGATCAGACATATCGCCTCGATTCATCTATCTTTGACCCTCGCGCCATCAGTTGGCCCCTCGTTCCGTCAGTTTCCGGCTCTGGAAGTCTTGTACTCTGCGGTTCAACCTTGATCAACTCCATCTATCCATCTCGTCCTGACCATCATCCATCATGCGGGTCGCTTCTCTCTCGTTCCTCGTTTACTCTCTGTCACTCTTGACCGTGACTGCAGGCCAGAGTAATGCAGTGACAGACGTCGATGCCATCACCTCTGCCGTTGCTGGTACCACCGCTGCTGAAACCACCGCTGACACTGCTGCTCCGACAACAACCTCGTCGTCTGAGTCAACTGAAAGCACCTCATCGACTAGCAGTGCCGAGACAACAGCAGCAGAGACTACCTCTTCTGTAGAACAACCTACCACCTCCTCGAGCAGTGAAGCACCTTCGACAACCGACCAGGCAGCGACGACAACATCTTCGTCGTCGTCACCTGCAACCACCGATGGACCTACCACCACCTCGGATCCTTCTTCTACTTCTTCCAGCAGCAGCAGCAGTAGCAGCAGCACTACCCAACTAACCACCAGCCACACTGTCAAGACCATCACCACCATCCACACTATCAGCGGAACGCCCATTCCCACCACTCTTACCACCACTTCTGCCTCCGTCGGTGAGGTGACCAACTCCCCGGGTCTTAACAACGATTCCGACAGTGGAAACTCTAGCGGTCTTTCGTCGTCCTCGAAGAAGACCATCATTGGTGTCTGTGTCGGTGTTGGTGGTGCAATCGTGCTTGGTGCCGTTGCCTTGGTCTTCTGGAGAATGAATGCCAGAAAGCGCCACGCACAGGAAAACGACGAGGCTACCGACCTTATGAGTGGTACTGCTGTCGGTGCTGGCGCTCGTGAGAAGGCCCCTAGCCCTGCTTCCGGCACTCCATTCAGAAGCACGTTGGACCAATATCACAACCCTGGGCCTGTCAACGCTGCGTCCAACTTCTAAGCTAGACGTATGCTCCGGCTTACGATCTCTGTTTACCCAATGACCCATGAGGCATTTGGTATTTTCAACAGCTTGGCAGTCTTTTTGAGGATGTGAAGTCTGTACGATTATCATGCAATTGTTTATAGGCGCTTTGTGGGCGGGCAATCCTTCGGATTTTGATTGATGTTTTTTATTTCCCCGGTGTTTTCTATTTGTCCGCCATTTGAGAGCACCTTGTTATCTTCCCCTGCATCCTCATCTTCATCATAGACCATCTCACACTCTTGTCGAACCACACTCCTTTCTTCCACATATTTCGATTGAGAATCCCCATCGTTGTTTGATATCTTGATTCCCCACGCAATTTGAAGCATCTCATTTTAGCACGGGTCACTTGTGAGCTTCTGTGTTATCTTCTGTCTCACTGCCCTCTTCCCTTCGACCAGCCAGGATTAGCGTTCATGTGAATTGCCGATCCCGGGTTTTAAAAAAAGTTCATTTTCTTCTATATGTATGTAATTTTGACGGAAAATAATTTCAGAGACACTACCATTTGAAACATGCACCCGGAGTAATTGCTACATGTTGCATCACCCGAGGTCCACCTGCAAGTACTGATCGATAAACGCTCACCATGAAGAGTCGAGATAGGCGGTTCTTGTAACGCCGAGTGTCGGGCTAAACAAGGGTCTTCGTGGTGACACTGACGGGTGTTCCCCGCCCAATCTATAACTGAGGCCATCATGCCAGACCCTGTCTACTATTCTTAGTTCTCTGTTACATATCAGAGATAATCTCTGCAAATAACCTCGTCTTCATCCTGCCATTCCGAGATACTAGCCACTCTTCAGAAATGAAGTCCCCACAGATACAATCCCTATCACCATGGACAACCGTCGTTTTCTCGGCTCTCGTCCTGCAATGCGCTATAATCAACACAGCCACGGCATTTAATTTCGACCCGATGAAAGTGATCTACACGTCGGCGCCGGTGGCTAAACGAAGCAGCGAAAACCTGCAGGTGGGTTTAATTTGAGTTGTCTTATCTGACGTCAGTTTGGTCATATCTGACATGTTGTCATACCGATAGACGTTTACGGGGAGTTATGGAGGATCTGCACCTGCAGTAAGTTCTAAATCCTTTGCTGGGTGATATAGGGGAGCTGGTACTAAGCTTACATGTTTATGTTTAGATAACGAATACCGGGGACTCGCAACGACCGTATGGGGTGGATGGGGATACGTTTGTATGTTCTCTGCTCTTGAATTAGTAGTGTATGGTTGATTTGACTGTTTCAGCCGGATTATGATTCTGCTGCTCAGCGGAGGTGAGTATACCACTACGTTTTCGGATATATGAGATAGCTAATGCACTCTAGCTGCGACAATCAATTCAACTCCTGCCAGGAAGTATGTACCTTCGCTTCACGCATATAAGGGGGGCCATAAATAACAGGCTTTAGATTGCCAATACGGATCAATCGGCGAGTTTTTCGCTCGAGGATTGTCAGAGCCAATCGAGTAGGACACAAGGCATATGCTCTGTGTGAATGACGCTGACTTTGATAGCCAACTGTGCCTCTGCGCAATCCTCTGCATCAGTGACGTCCTTTTCTCCAGCCACATCGGTGGCGGATACCTCTACTTCCAGCTCCTCATCTTCCTCATCTTCCTCTAGTACCAGCTCCAGTTCCAGCTCCACCTCTACTTCTACCTCCACGTCTACATCTACATCCAGCTCATCCAGTACGAGCTCGGGCAATTTTGCACAGACGACAATCGCATACGATTCAGACTTCGATCTAGTTTGTGACCTGTAGATTGACCTGCGATGATATCTGATGATCATCTATGATCAGCACGATAAAGTGCCCCGGAATGCGGCCTTGCAGCCTCAGGAATGCAATATACCCCAATGCGGCCTAGTGCCGATGCCAAGTCGCGTGATCCCGTGTCACTACGCGATCGCCCAACACCGCGAGAAATCCCCAGCCCGCATCGCGACCGCGAGGCTGGGAATTCTCCAGTTACGCCGTTTCTTCTTTGGTCTTATAAGAGTCCACTTCATCTGGGGGATACAGGTGCTTATTCTCCATCTGTCCATCTTATCTATATTTCTCCATTAATTTATTATATCGTACTATCTGGTTCAATATCAAGAAATTCCATTTATACTACGTACGCGTCGACGCCACCGCATCCGCCATCCGGAACCAAGAATTGATCCAGCCCATTCCTACCACCATGTTTGCTACACTCTCTCCAGTCCCAATCCAACAACCCCTCCACACTCGATCTCATTACGCCCCCGCTCGTTCATCACCTCTGGCTCCAACATCCACCCTCCCAATGTTCTCCCTCCCTCAATCGGGAATTCATTTCCCATCTTTCGCGTCTCCCGCCCAAAACACCTTCCAAGATAACGCCACGACCACATCTTCACCACCATCATTATCCTCTCGCTCCAAGACCTCCCCTACCTACGCACAGCGCTACGCATCTACCGTCTCAAACCCTCTCAAGAACAACACCGTGCAACGATCGTACACCACCTCGTCGTCTCCATCGGCGCGGATGAAGAGACGCGAAGCCTTCCTGAACCGAGTCAAGCAGGATCGCGATAATGGCCGTTTTGAGAATCGCGGAGAGCAGCTCATGATGATGGAGCATGTCGCGGAGCAGAAGAAATGGGGGGAGTTGATGCGGAGGAGGGCAGATGGAATTATGAGCGGGTTTGATGAGCGTTTGTTGGATGAGGAGATTGCAGGTGCTGAGGATCAGGCTTTGGATGAGTATATTTCTGAAGAACAGGCGATGGAGGTGGCATTATTTGAGAATATGCAGCAGGGTCAGCCGCAGTCGATGTCCGGACGAGGTCAACAGCGGACAGATGGCTCGTCTTTCAGCGACGAGGAGTATGACGATATCTTCATGGATTTGGCCGATCCCGTCCCTCAAGACCAGAGTATGGATATGAGCGGTTGATCGGAGTCGGGATCTACACATATGATATGCATCACAGGCGTTTTTGGTGGATATGGCGTTCACTTAGGCTGGTCCTTGGCAAAGCCATGTGTCCATTGGTAAATAAGGGTATCGATTGATATATGTACAGAGAGCGCCAACATGTATGGGGCATCCAGAATAGATCACCATGAAATAAACTTGAATATACCAAAGTATAGAGAGCTATCGTAGTTAGATCCTACCGACGTTTTTGGTTTATTGCTGTGGACACTCGGGCAGACCGCCGCCGCCATCAAAGCCTGCAAGAGGGTTTTCAAGAATCTCCTCTGGGGGATTTCCTGCAGCTTGCATCTGAATTGGTCAGTATTGCTTATAGTGAAAAGTACAAGGAAACACACCTCTTGCATTCTCGCCCACACATACTCCCGACACTTGGGATCCTCATCTGAATAACCCGGCTCTTCAAACTTGGTAACCATCTGAGACACGACAAGAGCCTGTTTCTCGTACTTGGCCATCTCCTCCTCGGAGACCTTACCCTTGTTCTTCTCCAGCCACGGCCCGAACTTGCCATGCAGCTCCTTGATGGGATCGTACAGCATCTCCTTGGTCGATAACTGCTCCATCATACCCATGAACATCTTGGTAAGGTCGCCATCGCCGCTTTCACCGCCTGCCTCAACCGCCTTGAGGAGCTGCGCGATCATGTCGTCGGCAGAGTCATCCTGCTCCGCGGCCGCGGTGGCCTTGTCTCCGGATTCCTGCATGCGGTTCATAGTACGGTGGATGGCATCATTGAAAGATTCCGGCACCGCACCACCCTTACTACCACCAGCAGCGGAGGAACCCGAACCAGGTTGAGGGGCGGCAGCACCAGCACCAGCACCGCCAGCACCACCGTCACCACCGGCCATGACATCCGCAAGAAGTTCTTTGAGGAAATCGCCCGGAGGAATCCCACTTTCCTCGAGATGCTTGGTGAACGCATCCGCGCCTTGGTTGATGGTATCCTCGAAACCCTCTTGATCTTTGGTTCCGGATTCCGGGGCAGGACCAGCGCCGCCCATCATGCTAGCCATGTCTTGCTCGAGCTGCTTCATGAAGGCATCCTCGTCGAAATCCTCGGGCATGTCGGTAGATTGCGGTTGCTGTTGGGGCTGTTCTTGTTTACTGGGTGTTGCGGAGGGTTTGGGTTTGGAGAAGTCATCCAGGACATCTGTGTGTGTGTTAGTTTGGTCATGTATATAGTCGTTTGGATAGTGACTGACCGTCCAATTCGTCAAATTCAGAGTCTTCGTCCTCGTCATCATCGTCTTCGTTTCTATTTTGTTGTTTCTGTTCGACGGGCGCAGCGAGTGTTGTCGTCGAGCCATCCCTGCTATCTTTAGCAGCACTGACATTCCCCTGGCCGCTACTCACGGGTGGCACAGTTGTGTCATCGTGCTTGATGTCGCCCGCTTGGCCGGGCGACGCGGAGTTCACCATGATTCCGAGCGAGGAAGAAGAACGAATTCACAGGAGTAGGAGACGGATGGGGGTGCGTGTTGAGGAAAGGCTTGGTCTGCGTGGGAGAGGAATCTGGTGGTGTGGCTCGTTTCTGCATGTGAAGAAGAATGGATCGGTGGGATTCTCATTTGGCGGGGAACCGAAAGCCGATCGCCGCGGCTGTTGGAGGGGGAAGTGCCGTCCACACTGCATGTCTTTATTGCAGTCTGGCATTATTCCGGTTCTAGAATATTCTTGGGGGTGAATTAGATGGTATTGATAGGTATGGTTATCTTTGTGTCTTGGTTTGGTTATGGTGTTTAGGTTCTGTCATGGACCTATTTAATGAACGACAATATATTCCGCAACGGGTACTGAATCGATATCAGATCAGCAATTGAGCAACACATCAGATGCAGCCATCCAGCACCTTGCATATCTGCCTCTCACGGCAGCATATCCGGAGTACATGACCGGAACCCGGCTCGAGTATCAAGTATCAAAGACGGCGAAAGTTCAGTATAGTTACACAGACAAGACACGATAGTCATGCGCTCCCTATCTCCATACATGGATAGCATCCCGTATTCAATAGCCAGACATTCCGGTATTATAAACTTCGATAATTCCAACAGATATAACCGCCAAGTATCATGCCAAGGTCCTGAGATGATAGACTGGCTATATATTTACATATGGAGCTGCAACTATCCATAATCCCTACAGGATAGTCAGATGATCATTGACAGAAATAAACAGACTGTCACCGATGATCCGAATTGGGTAATTTGAAAGACAGCTTTGAGTTTCTCATCTGGTGATATTTGAGGTTATTATCGACTGGGATTATTCCTCATTACCTGCACCGTTGATGCCGCCACATCCGATAAAAAGAAAACGTACCTATACAGAGACAAACAGATAGAGTAAAGGATAGAAACAAAAATATATGACAAGAGTGGGATTCGAACCCACGCCATCAGATGATGATGAGGAAGCTATAAGCTAGGTATTAAGGTGGACCTTAACCTCACGCCTTGGACCAACTCGGCCATCTTGCCTTGATTGATGGTAGGATTTTCAATATTGACTATAAGGGCTAACCCAAATTATGTGCCTAGTGTGTAACTACATCACCGCTTGTCTGGGTAAATATCAGACAATCCACCCCAATTATCTCGGAGAATATGTAACTGCTAGATTTAATTATTTACCTACTCGCATTATCATTATGCACCTGCAGGAAGATAAAAATAACAGACACATGGTCATGAATTTCATATGCGGTTCATAGAGCAGGCTCGTGGTGGGAGATTATTCATCACTTCCTCCTATTTTCTCGGTACAGTCTTGCCATTACCGTCTGTATGATAGTGCCTCCAATTGACATATTCTTGCAGTGTTTAAGAAGGCACAACTCCTTAATTTCTGTGCAATCTCTTCTTCAGTGTGCCCCTGCATCCAGTGAACAAATGAGTTTGCCAGTGGAGCTTCACCTGCCTGACTCACTGGATGGGTTCCTAGATACTCGCCATTGTCAAGTATGGCCAAAATGCGAAACCCAGGGCATCAGTTTCATCAATGAATGACATGGACACCCGCGCTGGTAAATTCGTGGCCCAGCAGTAGTTTTCTGGCATTGGAACCCAGTCAAACGTTGCCCTGTATGCAGCCCAAGCTGGGTTGATAGTTCCAGCTTCTATAAAGACACTGTTGGTTGTGTCAGCTGCATCTTCTCGGTCAGTATCTCTAGCTTTTCTTCTTCTTCCCCCTCGACAAGCACCATGAGATCTCCATTGTTGACCGGATGAGAAAAACTTCCGCATTGATTTTGACATTCTGGAGAAAAAAACAGGAGATCTGGAGACCATTCAGTAGAGGATCCCCTATTCCCTCAGTCTTGAATACCTTCGTCTCTTGAGAGGCCCCTGGTCGCCACTCAAGAATGGAAGCTTGGATTAATTATTTCCATTGTCATTTGGGGGTATTCACCGTCCTTTTCGCCTCGATATCTTCGGAATATCGAAAGGCTTATCACCAGAAATTCGAAGAATGTCCGCTGATTCCCTAGGGGATGGTTTTGAGTGGCGCTGGTGACATCTCTTTCTCGCAGATACATAAATCAAATGTTGTCCAGCGGTCGTCTGTGGTCTCCTTGATCAGCAGAGCGTGTTCATGATCCTGTGGTATAGAAGGATCCTGAGTTTTGACTGTGTAAGACTGATAGAATGAAGAGAAGCGCAGATTCTAGAGAGTTATCAAGGGCATAAAGAACAAATTAAGGCTTCATAGGAGTGCTGGTTGTCTTGCAGGAGTACCTAGTTGGGAAGGTCATGTGACGAGAAAAAAAAAAGACAAAAAGAATAATGCATTGACTGGGAGTCGAACCCAGGTCGCCTCTTTGGAAGAGAGGCATCTTAACCGTTGGACCATCAATGCTTGCTTGTTGTTTACTCTCAATTATTCTTCTACTTTACAGAGAACACAATTATAATAAGATGAAAATACCCAGACCCAGAAATACCGAAGGCACTGCCTGGTGTGTGTTGTTTACCAAGATTAGTTGACAGCAGCCTGTCATAGCACTTCAGTGGTCTTGGATGAGAATCACGAATACCAATCTCCCAGGCGCGCCCTAATCACCCCTTTCCTGTTGATTCTCCAAAGGAGTCAGCCTCGGTATTTCGCACACGCACTCTGACATAGAAACGACAACACAGCTTTCTCACAACACAGCCGGCATTAAATCTTACGTCTCTTAAAGGCTCTTTTATAATTGAATTGGCATATAAGTCTTCTGACATCCCCATCGAACCTGGGTGATACCTCTACCCAAATCATTTGTTTTTGCTTCTTGATCCCTGTGTCGTGAAGCAACTTTATTGATGACGATGATAGTGATACCAGGGCACTTGCTCAACTTGTCTTGTTTGTTATTCGTTACAAGCTATGGAGGTGTGTGTTTATGAGAGAATATGTGAAAGCACCATCATTGCCTTAAACACGGTCTCGTTCTCTGAGATATCTTTCTCGACTTAACCACGATCAGCGATATTCTCGGGGTTGGCCTCCGCACTCCACGTTGGAGCACTGGCAAGTTCCATCATCCATCGCTCTGTTGTCAATGAGAATTCAGAGCCACTGCCTCATGTGTGCAAACCTTACCACAATTCAGTATCTCCCGGCAAGATGGCCGAGTTGGTCCAAGGCGTGAGGTTAAGGTTCACCTTAATACCTAGCTGTTAGCTTCCTCATCATCATCTGATGGCGTGGGTTCGAATCCCACTCTTGTCAAGCATTTATTTTTTGCTCTTCAATTCAATTGTCAATTGACGTAGCGGAGCTAGAGAACAGAACGTTTTGGTGATGCTTTTTTCATGATGGTGTAGGATACTGACCAAATTGATTCTGCGGCGACTTTTCGGGGACCTTGAGTCCATCGATACACCAGGTGTCACCGTTCTCTTCTGGAGATTCAATCATCAGGACGATGAAGCCTATCACAAGAAAATTCCATCGTTAGAATGTCTAGTTAAATTGTTGGAATCGAGCAGTATCACACACATGAAGCATTGCAAACCTTACACCCATAGGAATGTCAACGGCAAAGTCTACGCTCATGCCTGGGCTTTCATAGGCCTTCAGACATTACAGTCAAAATACATATCTCAATCAATGCCTTGGTCGAATCAGGAATTAACGAAATGGACAACCACTCTTGGCCGTCCTACGATGGAAACTTGGGCCATATTACACAGCTCAAGACTCATCATATTGGCGCCTATGTTGGACAGTCTGACAGTCTTCGAATACCTGACATTGGATGTGGCATTAATTGAATATTCTGTTTCCTGATACACCAGGATGCTTCCCCAATGACCAGACATGCAAGAGCCAGATCTCTTCAAAGCACGTGCCGTTCAACAGATTATCGACGTGGCTATGCCCCGTCCGAGGAAATCCCAGACTAAAGGATCTAAACGTGCTCATGACACCGAAGAAAGATAAACCGAGAGAACAACCATGCAACACTACGAGACACAGTGAAAGAAACCTCTACTCCAAGATGAAATCAAATCCCGGGAGGTGAGGGATCGACCAACTATTTGAGAATTGCTCCCAGATGCGAGGGACGGACTCGATATCTTGCTCCGGTGCATTGGTTAGGGTTGCACCGCATCATGCAGTCTCATGCGTATAAGAATAACATCAAGTGTTACCTCGTAGAGTCCGTGAACCTGACTTGGACGTGCAGCCCCCAAACTTATTCACCCATTCCGAAGTTCTCTTAATCTGTGCTGTCTTGTGGGCATACCATTCAAGTTCACCACTGGAGCATCATTCCAAGAGAGAGTACCAGGCATGAGCCGAGAACAAGATCAATGCGACAGTACCTGTTCGAAAGGCCCGTAGTACATGTGAACCAACCCCTTGAATACCAGAGTCCAGGGTTCTTTTATAAAACACGCAGCGACTCAGCGCATGCCGTACGCCACCATATGTAGTACCATGTACCAACAACGACTAAGTCATTTATCCCAAAGCAAGCAGTTCTTTGAGTATTGTATCGTCAACTCTTACCCCCCCCAGGATAAACCGAGGCAAACACATAGATGGATGGCTGGACATCAGAAGAGCAGGGAGCAACCTCCAGGTCTCTATTTTAGGGTAGTATATACCAGCCAGTTCACCGAGTACTCTATAGAGAAGGACAAGAATCCATCAAAACATCGTGACTCACCGGAGTGGAAAGAGACTGAATACATAGCCGTGTTATCCGTGACTGCGCTGCGGTATACCGCTTGAGTCACAGTGGGGTACAAGAATAACCATGAAGCATCTGCGTTGTAGGTAAGGAATCAGTAAACTCAATTACGCACGGCACGGAGTAAACTACCACCCAATACCTACCAAGAAACCAGAATTATACAAAAAGCAAAACCCTACAATCTGTCTTGGCTTCCATAGATTGATGGCTGTCAGTTCGAAATCCTAGGCAAAGATCTTACTAGTTTTTGTCTTGATTCATGTAGCACTAGTATGAAGCGGATCACATCACTAAGGCAAGATGGCCGAGTTGGTCCAAGGCGTGAGGTTAAGGTCCACCTTAATACCTAGCTTTCAAGCTTCCTCATCATCATCTGATGGCGTGGGTTCGAATCCCACTCTTGTCATATCTTTTTGTTTTTTTTATCCTTTACTCTCTCGCCACTATTTTTATGGCGATGGAAAGCAGGGAAGTGCGTATTTTTTTGCTTTTACACCTGTCGGTGTGCTGAATTTTCTGCCGGCAAAATTATGATTCCTCCTTCCTGTTTGGCAAAAGTCAGGTTCACACAGCCAAGCAGGCTATCAAGCGATTATTGCTCTTGGCCTACGTTACCATCCAAGAAAACAGTTCGACCCTCGACAGAACAAAAATTTAACGCCCAAAAAAGAAAACATATGTGACAAGAGTGGGATTCGAACCCACGCCATCAGATGATGATGAGGAAGCTTGAAAGCTAGGTATTAAGGTGGACCTTAACCTCACGCCTTGGACCAACTCGGCCATCTTGCCTGTGATGATGGAAGGCTGATCTGAATAGGTTCTAGCTTCCAAGAAATGCCAACCCAAGCCAACGGCACTTTCTGGGTGACCGGTGTTCCACTCTGGGTTAGATAGGATGTCTGTAGTGGCGACTGGTAAACGAGGCGAGGCGCGGTGTCTATATAGAATTTTGATTCTGTAGGGTGATTCGATGCAAGCAATGATTATCCAAAACCATTGACAAGCTGACTGACTATGTAACTGGCTACTGTCGGTTGTTCGACCAACCCCGCGAAAATGCAGTGAACTCGGATGATCAAACAGGTCGTGGTTGATCCTCGTGATGTCACATTGCTTTTTTACTGTTGGATTCGATACGGGGTACGTGTCGTACTACATCGGATCGAGTAGAGATATACAAAGTTTAGCTGTGGTACCTCCGCGCTGGGGTAGGGATGGTTGATTTGGCCGAGTCCTCGAGGTCATGTGGTATCGGGGCCAGCAGGAGACCGATGAGGGGTTTCATGTTTTTTGTGTGGAGGAGAAAATGTGAAGTCGAGTCAGGCTACCTGAGATGCGTCAACCAGACCAAAAAAGAAACTTTTGACCAGATGAAGTTTCATGATGGACCTCGTAATTTCCCCTGAGCATGGAGGCCTGGATGGTCTGACCTCCGCTGGATGTGCCAATGTTGTACACTGCCGGTATCGGCACCATTAAATTTAATGTCATGGATGTTGATGACAGTCGATGACAGTCGATGACAGTGCAGTTACTAGAGACCTGCTATTGACCAGGAATACCTTCAACAATCATAAGATGAAGATGAATGAGGATGCAAAGTCCAGGACGATCAAGGCACCAGGTGGGGACTCCGCGGAGACAGGTACCGGCGGTAGACGTACGTAGCCTTTTGCCTTGTGCCTCCAAGGCAAAATAAGATCTTTCCACGAGAGGCACCACCACCACCACTGGGAATGGGGATCTCCGCCATCCGCTCCAAATCAGTCTGAATGGACCACGGATGGATTCATTGTTGCAACGGGTTCGACCTCTGCCAACAGGACCGCCGCAGCCACAACGTGTTACCCCAAGTTCCCAACCTTGCTGGAAGCGTCAAGAGTCGACGATGATCCATCGTCGCCGTTTAGTCGAGTCTGTCGATGCAGTCTCTCTCCACTTGCTGCATGGGTGGGAAAAACGCCTGACCACTGGATCAGGAGGAGTGAACCGGAGGGAATGAATGACCTGGCGGATGATTCCCGGCTGGGTCTGACCTCGTAGTGGATCGCATCGTGCCGCTTTAGAGGGGGAAAGAGAGAGAAAAAGGAAAAAAGCGAAAGGCGAGGAAAAAAAAGGACAGAGAGGCAAAGAAAAGCTAAGGATATTTGTCTGGATGTGGAGGAGGTCTTTTTTTTTTCCTTCTTTTCTCTTTTCTTTTCCTGTCTGGGGAGAGAAAATAATTGAAAGAAAATAAAAGTCAAAGTAAAAAATCAAATCAAATAAAATCAAACGAATCCAAAAAAAAAAAAAAAAAACCCCCTCTTGCTGGAATTCCTCGTCCATCGTGAAGCCAAAACATCTTTAAAACTGCTGACCCGGAAGACTTTTTCCCTGGGCACTTACCGAGCCATCCTTTTTTTCCCCCATTTTTCTTTTTTTTTTCCCTTTCTTTTTAGTAAATAATTTTACCTCACATCTTTTCTTCCCTCCCACCCCCATTATTCTATTCTATTATTCTTGTCTTTCCTCCTCTCTCTCTCTCTCTTCCCTATCTGCTTCCCTCGTCAATTTCCTTTATGTCACGCCTTCGTTAACCTCGTCTCGCACGTCCCATTCTACCGCCCAGCCGCGCGTTTCCTGCGCCTGCGATTCTCTGGCCTTGCTGGCTCTTCATACTGGCAGTTTTGCTTCCCAGTAAGACCCGCCGCCCTCCGGTTCGGCCTTTTTCCTTTGTCATTGTGATCCAGGGTGGATAAAATCAATTTATAAAATCAATCTCAAATTAAATCAATCCGTCTCAAAAAAGAAAGAGAGGGGTGGACTTTACCACCCGCCAGAGTCCAATGGTCTCTATGGTTGATACCTCCAATTCCACTCACAATGACATGGTCATGGACTCTGTCGTCCCCAAGACCGAGCCTATACCGGAGGGCTCTATCAGCTCGTCCGTCTCAACCCCAGAGGCTGAGGGAGAGGCCTTGACGCAGGACGTGGCCCAGACGCAGAAGCGAAAGGGTGGAAGGAAACCTGTACGTAACCATCTGTCAATCGATCCAATTCCGGATCCTCCCATGTGGTGTTGTTGCATCTTGAATCCGGGGCCCCGCAATCCTCAATCCCACCTTGATTTCTCCCTATATCAACCTCTTCCATTGCAATCAATCATCCTCGTCGCTGTCGTTACCTTTTGTTTTTTCTTTTTTCTTATATATATTTTCTTTTTTTAGATCTATGCCACATCGGAGGAACGTAAACAACGCAACCGTCAGGCTCAGGCTGCCTTCCGAGAACGTCGCACCGAATACATCCGCCAGCTCGAAACCACCATCAAGCGCAATGAGGATAGCTTGCAGACCCTGCAGCAAAACCATCGTAGCGCTGCCGATGAGTGTCTGATGTTGAGATACAAGAATTCTTTGTTGGAACGGATCTTACTCGAGAAGGGTGGGCGTTCCTTGACCTGTTGCCTCGTGAACCACCACTGACTCCGCCATTAGGAATTGATGTACAGGCCGAGCTGCGATTGAAGACCGGAACACCCAGTGGAGGACCGGCGAAACCCACCCCTATGACAGCCAAACCCCCATCTCTCGAGCGCGCAGCAGTGAACCGGAATTCTGCACAACGGCACCAGGCTGGCATTGCCCCCAAGGGGGAGCCGTTTGGCATGTCCCAACACCGCGAGGGTGCCTACGGTATCCCGTCGCCCCAGTTCCAGGCCACGCCTCCTTCCCATGTCTCATCACCATCGCACGCCAAATCGCCCGGCAATTTCGCTTTCCAAGGGGCCATGTCCCCTGTCGGTGTGGATCCCCAGCAACAGGCGCGCTCGCAGATGCTGTCACACTCGAGGAACCTCAGTCAAGCATCGCCGCCTCTGGGAATGCCGCAATCCGACTCAGCTGAGCCCAAGTCAACTGTGCCAGGTGCGGGACGGGGCCCCCGAGTTCCGTCGGCTTACTATCCATCTCCATTCCAGAAGCATTATGATCAACTAGGTAAGCTGCGGCTCCTTCCGCTTGCTGTTTATAGAATCCGTGGCGCTAATACCAAACAGAACAGGAATATGATGCCCAAGCAGACCTCATCGACGATGACCACGACACGGTTGATCCGTCTCCCTACGTGCCAGGCTTCAATGCTGCATCAGTTCCGTCTGGCTCACATTCCATCGGATCCCACGGCCTGTCGAATTTCAACCCACAGGCTGGGGAAGGATCCAATGGAGCCTATGGAAACACCAACAATATTATGGGCAACTATGAACCCATGTTGGATGCAGATCCATTCGGACTGAGTGCGAGCATGCACTTCCAAACGCCGTTCAGTTACGAGCAGAACAATACCCGCAACTAAAACCTTTTGCCTTTTCTCTCTGTTTATTATTTATTACGAGTCTTTACTCACGTACAGTTTTTATTTATTTATTAAAAGTACACAGCAAAAAAAAAAAAAAGGACAAAAATCATGATTTGGTTCATGGCATCATTCGTCCATGCGAATCGGAAGACAAAAGTGACTATTTCCCCAGCATTGCCAGGCGTTTGAGATTGCGGTTGATACCATTTGTTTTTCTACTGGTCGCCTTTTTCTATCCCTCGAAGAGAAGCTTGAAAAAATGTGCGCTCGGAGGGAAACAAAAAAAAAAAAAAAAGAAAGAAGAAAGAAAAAAAAAGTTTCTTGTAAATGAATATCGTGTGATGCTACCGAATGATACTGCGGAGCAGTTGTATCGGATGTTTTCTCTACACTTATATTACCAGGGATATACCGGGATATATTTTGATGAGCATATGTGATTTTATTTTATCTTATACATATTATTTTCCCTTTTTTGTTCAAACTGGTTCGAGAGCCTTTGCCACGTACATAGCCTGATCTATATCGGTAGCTATATCGATAGCTATATCGATAGCTATATCGATAGCCAGTACTTAATAGGTAGCTCAATACTAAAACGGCGGGAGTGACAGCAGTGACAGCAGTGCTATTGGTGGAGCCAACAAAAGCAATGGAATCCTTTACCACCTAAGCTGATCCATGAGAGATCCTGACGTACATCGTGTGATGATGACCTCTTCTCCTCACCCCCTCCAGATTCGATGATGCCATACACAGGCCCGAGTGACGCCAATACCCTAAGCCCTAGAAGCTTTGGGCCAATCACCATCACTGCTGCCGGATTCGCTTAGCAGCAATCCGCACCTTACCCGATTAGTCGGTTGCAACCACAAACGTCGCCTCCATCCACCTTCACCCCTTCCTCACCACCTATTCATTCCCACCCCCCAAAAGGACAGGCCGGATACCTACGTCTAGGAGGTTCAGCCTTACTCGAGCTCTCCTCCCCCTTTTTTCTTTCGTGTCGAATTGTCGCGATAGCAGAGAGCCTTCCCCCGGAAGGCCCCTCATACCCCAGGCGTCATGGCGGACGTCCGGTCCAAGGTATGTTTCAAACAAAAAAAAAGCGCAGGGGAAGAAGCAGCACACAAAATCTGCATGTCGGGTGGTTTTTTTTCACCAGAAAAAAGAGTCGATGTTTTTTAAAGAAATTTCTTTTATACGGCGTTGATTTGATTCGAGGGGAAGAAATCAATTGATCTTCATTCTTTTTTTCTCTTTCTATTATTGCTTTTTCGTCGTTGCAAGAATCAATGGGCTGACTTGGATGCGTTTTGATCTGCACTTGTAGAACGTTTACGAGCTTCTTGGTAAATTTACGCCCCTTCCTTTTCCTTCTCTTGCGACTGCCTGGATCTCAAATTACATCATCGCCTTGATGGCTCTTGTCTTTTTTATCATACGTGTCTAACATATCGGCTGCGTCGCTCTTTGGCAGGCAATGACCCTGAACTCGACCCTAACAGACCCCCCGCTCCCCCCGCAAAGGCTGTCGACAGACCCGCTCCCCGACATGGAAAGCGTGATGCTCCCAAGGAGCCTGTGAGCCAGCCCCGCCCCGAGACCAACAACCGTCGTGGCGGTCGCCCTGGCGGCAACGAGGCTGGTATGTTTGATTTGATATGGCCCTACTTATTCTACGGAATTGGTCTGATTAGATGTGTGTCTAGCTTTCCGTGACCGCAACGCTGGCAGAAACAACAACCGCGAGAAGCCCACTGAGGAAGGAGCTGCCCCCCTCAAAGACGCGGTGGTGACCGTGGTGGCCGCCGTGGCGACCGCCAGTCCCGCACCGGCCAGACGTAAGCTTTTTCTCCGGGTGTGATTTTAGGGACTTTGTGAAGTACTAATGAGTTTGGTATAGCGACACCCGTAAGCAGGTGAACCAGGGCTGGGGTGCCCAGAGCGGTGAGAAGGCTTTGGACGACGAGAAGGCCGCCGAAGACATCGCCAACAAGGACGAGAACGAGCCCCAGACTCCCGCCGAGGATGCCGAGGCCGCTGACAAGTCCAAGTCTTTTGCCGACTACCTGGCTGAGAAGGCCCAGCAGGACGACCTCCGCGCCAAGCCCGTCCGTGCCGCCAACGAGGGCAGCAAGCTCGACAAGAAGTGGGCTGAGGCCAAGGAGCTGAAGGACGACGGTGAGACCGAGTACATCAAGGGCAAGGAAGAGAAGAGCAAGCGCGAGAAGCAGCGCAAGGAGAAGAACTTCCTTGACGTCGACCTCCGCTTCGTCGAGGCCCCCCGCACTGGCGGCAACGGTCCCCGCGGCCGTGGCGGTCGTGGCGGTGCTGGCCGTGGCGGTGCTCGTGGCGGCCGTGGAAACGGTCCCCGTGCTGGTGGTGAGCGCGCCGCTCCCGTCACCGTTGACGAGAAGAACTTCCCCAGCCTCGGCAACTAAATTCCCCAAAAATTGACGGGTGGAAATTTCTCCTTCCTTTCCTACCCTCCCCCTTGTTCTCATGTTATCCCTCCCAAGTTGACACGATATGGATGGCGGGACGAAACTATCAAATTCAATCTTGTATGGGTTGAAACGGGCCTATGTAATTTGATTTGAATGTCAAAAAATAGGAAATTCTGAAACACCAAAAAAAATTCTCAGTCTGCAGGCTATCTGCAGCTTTTCTTTTCAAGTAGCTTGACGTGATAGGGTGGGAGCTTCGAGGTTCCATCTTGGTTTATCTTTTGATCAAATATCTTATTTTACTTGTAGATCAGCAATGGCCCACGGGTTCGTCAATCCTTAATTCTAATCTTATGTCCTTAGCGGATCCTATGTTGATGGGTCGTGATAAGAGCTAGTGTCATTCCTACATGGAACTCTGCATGTCATCGAATCCATCTTACATACGTATCACATTTCATAGCCATCACCTACATCATTTGCATTGCATATATGGAGTATCATGGAGCTATGACATAGCTACATCAACCAATCATCGATAGATGGCAGATAGATAGATAGCCAACTATCCCACCAAGCAAACAACCCAAAATCCGACCATACTAAATACTATGCTGTACTCCACCTTCTCATTCAATTCGATTCGATCACAGCTCCTCCCCATCGGGACCATAGTGGTACTTGTTACCCTTGAACTCCTCAGCGGCCTTAGCGGCCAGCGCCTCGATGGCATCATCGTGGTCGTTCAAAAACTCTAATCCCTCCATTGCTCGACCCCCACACGCACGCTCCAGAGCTAAAAAGGCAAAATGCCCACCTACCACAGGCCGTGCATAGAAGTCGGGATGCGGGTATCCGCCATCGCCCTCTGTTTCGTGGAGGTCAGTAAGGGGACGGTCGATGACGGTCTCGTTCACCCATTTGGCGACGGATTCGAGGATCTCAGAGCGTGTGTCACGGCCTGTCACGGCCATCGCGAAGAACTCCCAGTCGGTCTTTGCGTAGAGGTGGCGGTTGTCTAGGGGGAGGCCGTATTTCTGGCGCACGTAACTGTACCAGGAGGATTGGCTTTTGTAGATGTGTCGGGGGACGAAGCCGATCTTCTTCTCGTCTCCGTCGCCGGGGTGGAGGGGCTTTTGGTGGTGGTGGTGATTGGAAGGCGAGGCAAGATCGGCGCCGTCTAGGTGGAAGCAGAGCTGGGCGTCGGCGTATAGGTTGTAGAGGGTAGTCCAGGATCCGTACCAGTCGTATGCAAGCTTCGCATGGCTGCCGTCTCTAGACATTCCATACTCTTCCCATTTGGCGACGTAGGTATCGGAGATGTTCTTTACATTTATGTCAGCTGTGCTGCCTTTACGAGTCATTAGAACGGTGGAAAACAAACCTTGTAGTACGCCACGTCCTCATCACGTCCTGCCACCTCAGCTATCTTGCTCATAGCGTTGATACCCACGATTCCTTTCAACGCAAGGTTCGTCTGAAGAGCAAGCTGGCCAGCAAAGTCGTCGGTAGAAACTGTTTCAATCAGTATAATACATCAATGATGTGGGGGTAATCAATCTTACGCTGATTCTCTGGCTTCAGAGAGAAGTCAACCAAGTAACCTGTCCATTGACGCCAGAGTCCGTAGCTTCGTTTGATCCAGTTTTCCGCAAGACGCCGGCCCTCCGAGCCACCGCCCCAGTTCTGGTCAATCTTGTCAATGCCATCTACATTGTAGAGATCACCAAGGGGGAAGAATCCTTGTTGCTGTTTTGCCAATACTTGTGCGGGTGCTCCCTTGGTAGACCAGATAGAGGATGCAGCCGAGTCTTCGTTGTAGAGGAGCGAATTCACCAGTGCCAGGCCCATGATGAGGATGTTTCCACACTCTTCCACGGGCATGTACTCATCATTTCCGTCTGGATGGCCGGTTGCATTAGGGAAATGAGTTCCCAAGTCATGCATGGCATACGTGTTTGGGTATTGTCCACTAAGCATATGCTCGATCAATGGCTCAAGGAGATACGCCAACCACCGTGGGTTAGTATACATGAAGAATGGGAACGCAGGGAAGATGACATCAATGGTCTGGAAGTTGCCGTTGGAGGAGATTTCCTTCAGGAATAGGATCGGATCGTCCGGAGTACCAGAAAACTGGGTGGCACCCATAACCTGCCGAGCAGAGAGAGCGACAATGTCGACATAATCATCTGCACCTGACAGGTAGGCATCTCGTGCCAGTTGTTCCGAGTAACTCGAAGCCAGAGCAGCGGAATTCGAGAGATCCTTGTAGTGGAACTGAAGGAGTTCCTCGGCGCTTGAAAACCATGACCGCCACAGTGGTCGCATAAAAGTCAATCCACGGCTAGCCGCAAATTGGGTGACCGGATCCTGTGTGAGGGCAATAGTAAATGTCACGCTTTGGGTGTAGTCGCTTCCTTTGGCATTCTTGGAGCTGAAAGACTTGGCGAGTGAAAAGACCGGCTCTCGGTCCCCAATAGCACGGTGCCACTCATCATTCTCGTTAATGAGGGCTCCTTTCTTTGCGAAACCCCGTCTAACATCAGAAGCTTCTCCAGATTGCCATTGGGCATCCTAGATAACTGTCAGCCATGAGTCATGCTCAGCTTCGGGGGGAGGGGGAAGATACACACATCAGGCCCAGTAAAGTGAAGGGTTCCCCATTCCGCACGATCTGAAATTTCCGAGAAGAGCAGCTCATTCTGTCTTTGAATCTGCCACCTCCGGAGCCTAACCTGATCGTGGTCTTTCTTGGAGCCCAGAACATCATGTTTCCATGTAATAGGGCTCCCAGCATCTCCGCTCACCCAGCGCCCATTTACATCCATGTATATGTTGACGTCAACAGCGCCATGGACATGAACTGTCACATAAGACGCCGGAATCGACTGCCGCAGAGTCGATGTCGGGGTTATAGGAGACAGGAACGAGACCGTGATGTCGAACGGGGCAGAAGAAGACTCGATATGGTAGGTTAAATTAGTCGTCGAAGCATCGAAATTGAGACCGGTGTAGTTTGCAAAATGGACCTTGTATCTAGTAGCTTGGTTAGCTTTGAGTGAATTATTTTTGTCGCACTCTGGCTCATTTGTTGGTTTGCATACCCAGATTCCGATTTCAAATAATCATGGGGCTTGCCCAGCAACGGATATACTGATCTGGTGCTAGGGACCTGCGCCATGATGGAGAAGCCAATTTCTTCCCCAGTATAGAAAATAGGCCATTTTGACCATGGCTCCTGACGTGCATTTCCCAACCAAGTGCTGAGGTAGGGGTTCCGCACGATCAACGGCAGGACTGGGGGCGTGAGAATCGACGCCGTAACGACAGTCGCCTGTAGGGCGGCGGTGGCCAGCACCGCGAGGGAAAAGCGCATAACGCTGGTTCCACAAACAATATACAGTGACAGTTATATATAGGTATGAGCAATATGGTATCAGGAAATGGAGATGGAAGATAGATGGTGAAGGGGGAAGGGGTATGAGTAGTGTAACGGAAGAGATGGGGATGAAGTCGGGGTTGAAGCAGCGCCAGCAGTCAAACAGGCAGACGACTGGACGATCCTCAACAACTCCACCCGGACGAGTGATGCAATTGCACAAAAAGAATTGATCTACAAGGGAGTGAGTCTCCGCTCGGATCCAGAGAAACACAAGGACCACGGCGTGGAGAAAACGAGAAGGAAAAAGCAAAGGGATCTTCGACCCGGCGAAAATGCGGGGAAAAGTTGGCTGAGACGGTGATTCGAGGAATCACATCGACCAGTCCGTGTCTTCGAGGGAGATGCAGGAGACGGGGATGGCGATTGGTGATAGATCACTCTCGAGTCAGCACTTGGTGATGTGTACGACAGGAGACGACGAATCATTCTGCGACAATCCTCGACGATCCAAGAAGAAAGGAATGCAACGCCCATGGATCCGCCGCCGTCGATGATGTCATGCGGAGAAGGCGACATTTTGAATCTTCAGCAAACGGTTCTTTTAGAATGGATGAAGAACAGTATAAATAATTCGATTGGGTTTGGTTTCAGAATAGCACAAAGCAGCACATGGGGTTGTCCATGATGCATGTGAGATGGAGTTTCATGACGGTTGCGTCCCAGATTGTGACACAACTTGACAACAACCCGAATTGACTCTTGGCCCAGTACTACATAGTATGTATGGTTTATGGTTGATCTAAGATTGGGAGTCTTTTCCTGTATTGATTTTTCGTAGATAAAATATGGACTTGGTCGGTACTTTATGCTGTGTTCTGATAGATAGCATGGCAAAGTGCATATGCAGTGCTGAAGCACATAATGCCCCCGTCCCTTACAATGTCAATACTAATAGCTCAAGAACCCTGTAGAAAATAGAAGTCATCCTTCATATGCTACTACATGGTGCATTCTCTAGGTAGACATATACACTGCCATGTACACACACAAGAGTGAATGCCTTGAGTGGATGGCATCGCTCCGTCTGTCCCATCTCTCTTCATTGCTCTCTCATATAACACAAGGTCCCGCCGTCCAATCAGAACCCGTCTCCGTGGCCCAGCTGGTTAAGGCGTCCGACTGTTAGTTTAAACAACTAAACAACCACAATCGGGAGATCGGCAGTTCGATCCTGCCCGGGGACGATTCCTTTTTTTGTTTTTAATTGATTATACCGAACGAAGTATCTGGGATGAAGAATGAAGATAGATCAAGGTTTATTTTTGTATAGCTAGACATGGAGTTGATTCACCCAGGACACTTCTTGGGTATGATTAGTTATGAATTGGACCGTTGACTGTCGATGCTCTCATCTTTAACATACTCGTCATAGCCTGGCCTCTCGATAAGACGATAGACGAGGAAAACACAGAGGAGCACATTATGTGTGCCCTAGATGAAGACTGGCAGCCTTTCATGATGCCATAAAAATACTGCACATAATCGAGTCGAGACGCCAGGCGACATTTGGTAAATAGCTCTTGCCCATGCATCGTTATCATCGTCACAGATGCAACCTATAAGATCGAAAACATCATGAAACGTCAAAAGAATTCTTGGGGGATAAGCGAGGATGAAACCCAGAGCCTGTATATCAGACTATCACCGCAGAAAGCTACTCCTGCAAACAACCGCATCTACTCCGTAGGCGAGGGAGCTACCCCAGCGGTTATAGGGATTCGTAACAGAATAATTCCTCATTATAGAGCTCAAGCCACAGTAACATAGTGACTAGACAGTCAGCATTTCAATTTTCCTTTTTGCAGGCCATCTCCGGCTGCGCCTGGCATGGTCGTTGATAGAGTTGACGTCACCGAAAAGGCACCATGTATACGGCAGCAACCATAGGTAACCAACCACAAAAGAAGATTGGAGGGGGGCAAAAAGAAAAGAAAAAAGACATACACTGCGATAACATATCCTGCCTGATATGAAGGCAGGAAAAAGCAAAAAGAAATCGTCCCCGGGCAGGATCGAACTGCCGATCTCCCGATTGTGGTTGTTTAGTTGTTTAAACTAACAGTCGGACGCCTTAACCAGCTGGGCCACGGAGACGGACGATTTGTGATTGGTGATTTTAGCTTTGATTTATGAAGAGAACTCTGCAGCATAGGCTAGATGATTTGGCTTGTCGTGCCAAAATGGCTCTTTCCCAGACCTGTGCTTCGACATCTTAGAGGAGCGAGAATAGAAAAAAAGTAACGTCGTGTTTTGTGTAGCAGTCATTAGCATTCCGCAGCAATAAGGCTTCGATCTGAGATGGGGTAGCTAGAGCAGACAGTTGCCAGTCGGCAAGTAGTTGTTTGGAAAGGCATAGATAGACGACGGCCGATATCCCATATTTGTTAGCCACCGCAACACCCAGCGTCAATTGATGCAAATATTAGGGTGGCTGGACAAGCGATGCCTCTGGACTTTGGAGGTAAGCTGTGGAATTCATATAGACTTTGATGTGACGACGAAAGCACTCTTAGTAACGCTTCGGTTGTTAAGGAGTAGTTGTCAATGGCAGGTCGAGATCGGGGGAGGGGGGCGTGCGTTGGGCTTTGCGATCGCACCATATTAATCACGCTCTCGAGTTATGGGTTATCGCACTGCTCAAATGGAGACTGGTGGAAGACTTGTGGTCGATTTGGTTGACATCGCTATTAGATGGGTCGGTGTTCGGTAACTCATTGGTGTAGATATATACCATCGACCTTAGCCTCGAAACACGACATCCTGCGAAGCCAACGTTTAAGAGAAGAAGAAGGGATTCTAAACTCGGAGACAGACAGGAGGTCACAGGATAGAGTCTAATTTTGGGATGGGATATCATTCTGGCAGTGAATGTTTTTCACACTAGCTAGTAGGAGAACCCCGTGACTGTTTGCCACTGAAAAGGAGGTCAACCATTTTAAATAACTAGGCTTAAGTAACATAAGTCTGAAGGGCCTTTCAATAATCGTCCGTCTCCGTGGCCCAGCTGGTTAAGGCGTCCGACTGTTAGTTTAAACAACTAAACAACCACAATCGGGAGATCGGCAGTTCGATCCTGCCCGGGGACGATTAATTTTTTGCCCCTTTTTATTTTTGCCTTTTATATATATCATCACGACAATTTCAATTTGTTTGGTGTATCATATATAGCCCGTTTCTATCTATGCTCAATACCATCCAGTAATTGGTGATAGATATTCTTGACATTGTTTTTATCCGGAACTGTCTGGTCCACTGTTGTGTCCTCGACGCGTTGACAATGCTTACTGACGATGACACCACTGGCAGCAAGTATCCGTAATAATAGTGCCTGACCTGCATATAAGTTCGTCATGGCCATGTGGATATCGAGTATCTTTAGGATCTGTCACCAGTAACCTGTAGTGTAGATACACCGTAGTTGACAGGTATTTGCTTGCGGCCTGATCGAGTCGAACACATGCCAAGAGGGTAGAAAACAAAGCATCTTTCTCCGTAATTCCTAAAGACTCTTTCTTGCTCTAGCAGATCGTCTATACTTGCGATTATTTACTGACCGTTGCTTGTTTCAACCTCGTGTTGGTCGGTCTTTGCTCACGGGAACCAGTGGCAATGACGCAAGGGAACAACACGAGAAACGCAGCAACACCAGGTGTCATCATTCCAATCCCATCAGACTCCAGACTTCAGTTGAACGGGACATCCAACTCGGTGGCAATCCATCCTGTTATTCTCCCGTGGCCATCTGCAGATTATTTCCACATTCAGCCGGCTGGAACGGGTCTCACGTATATTGGCTATTCTTAGGTAATTCCCGGCCCCGTTCAAACCTCATCGTATGGAAGTTCGACTTCATTTTCTCATCGTCATAACCCATCCAGCTCCACAGTTTCACGCGCGCATCCCCTCATCCTCTAGTCTACGAGGGATCGGGTGTTTATCCCTGGATAAATCATGGCGCGCAAGGCCGAGAAGGACTCGAACAAAAAAGACGGTGACAAGGCTAACAAGAGACCGACCCGTGAGACCATCTTTCTTCCGCCTTTCCCGCCATGGATATTCCATACATGAAAGAAAGTTACTGATATGTTTTTGTAGCCAATGCGTTCCAGCAACAGCGCCTGAGGGCTTTGCAGTAAGCATGATTTATTGACCTGAATTAACATTATTTCTAATCTTATTCCCCAGGCCTATCTTGACCCCTAAAAGTGTACTACCGCTTTTCTTTGCAATTGGAGTCATTTTTGCCCCCTTGGGCGGTGTTTTGCTTTGGGCAAGTGCTCAGGTATGCTCACTCATATGCTGTCCGTGTTGCATCTCATGCTCACATCGACAAGGTCAAAGAATTAGAAATCGACTACACCAACTGTAAGGAGGCACCGGTTGGTCATTACGAGCAGATCCCAAGTGACCAGTTCTCGTACACCTTCCCGTCCACCAATGGCATTAGGGGCCCGTTTTGGGAGCGGAACAGCACCGAGGCGCCGTTTACCTGCACCCTGACCTTTGATATCCCTCAGGACATGGGCCCCCCTGTTTTCATGTACTATCGCTTGACAGAATTCTACCAAAACCACCGGAAATATGTCAAGTCGCTCAACATCGAACAGCTCAAAGGAGAGGCCATAGATAATAAAACTCTCAACGGAGGCACACTGAGCAAGTGCGATCCCAATGACCTGATGCTTGATTGCGGCTCCATGAAGGCATACTACCCCGCTGGTACAATTGCCAACTCCATGTTCAATGACACGATCTACAGCCCCTGGAAGCTGGAGAGCACTGGTGGAAGGACCTTGTATAACATGACAAACAAGGGTATTGCCCAACCAAGTGACAAAGAGCTCATCAAGCCGACCAAGTACAAGCCATGGCAGGTTGTGCCACCACCCAACTGGCAAGATCGTTATCCAGATAACTACACGGAGCAGAATCTTCCTAACCTCCAGGAGGAAGAGGAGTTTTTGGTCTGGATGCGAACTGCTGCATTGCCCGATTTCAGCAAAATGTCTCGGCGAAACGACAGTGCAACCCTGGAACTCGGAACTTATCAGTTGAGCATCGATTACCGTATGTTGGAGCACCCATCTGCCAGCAAACTGTGTTGCTAATGGATGATTAGGATTCCCTGTTACCGAATACAAGGGCACCAAGTCAATCTTCATTTCTACTCGAACTGCAGTTGGAGGCAAAAACTCCGCCATGGGAATTGCCTATGTCGTCGTGGGCGGTTTCTGCTGCTTGGTTGGGGCACTGTTTACGATTGCGCACACAATCAGACCCAGGTATGCAGGCTTCTTTCTCTCTTCTGCAAGCTGGGTGATGCTTATACTGTACAGGAAACTCGGCGACGAGTCGTACTTGTCTTGGAATAAAGAGGACGACTCATCCGCTGTTGCATCTGGGAATGACCATAGGACTGGGTCACATGCGCCTTGATTCTGTTTCGACTTGTAAATATTCTTTGGCAAGGTATTCATTCGGGCTATTCGGGAGTTTATGTTGATTCATCGGGAGAGAACTGGATGATTGATGGCACTGCGATCGAAGATTGTAACTACACCCCGATAGACCTGTAGTAGCTGTCCAATACTGTTCTCATTATATTCTCCATAAAGAAAATAAAAAAAAAAAAAATAATAGCTAGCTTTTTCCTAAAGAAATGTTGAACAAAAAGAAAATTAAAAAAATTAATCGTCCCCGGGCAGGATCGAACTGCCGATCTCCCGATTGTGGTTGTTTAGTTGTTTAAACTAACAGTCGGACGCCTTAACCAGCTGGGCCACGGAGACGGACGATTGATTGTTCCAGAGAATTTATGTATTATGTCTCTACACCGAGTCAGTTCATGTATATCGATCGCAATCACAATCAGATGGATATACTTTGTTTGGTTCGCCAGTAGGAACAATGGATAAATGATGAATGATGCCTTGATACAAGAGTTCTTGTTCTGAATCTCTCATTGCTCGAGAATGCATTATTGGTTATTAGGAATTGCCATCAATTGAAGCTTCGAGACTGACAGAGCAGTATAGCAGTCTATGTCTGTAGATTCGTGCTTCAATTGATATTGATATAAACATACTGGATAGCCATTGAGCAATTGATCATTGACCAATTCAATTAATCAATTAATCAAATAATCATACCCATAAATTAAAAACAACTGCTTCTATCAAGACGCGTGGGGAGCAACACGCGGGCAACAGTGGGCCTCTTTTCCATTAAGGTAAGGCCCATACATCCATACATACAGTACGACCCCCGAATCCTCATCTTCAACGCGATCCAACGCGCCGGACTTCTGCCACCAACCTCTTTTTTTCATTCCCTCGTCTTCCCATTCTTCTGCGTCTGCTTCTTCTTCTCAATCCAGTTGCTTGTCATCAATTGCCCTCCGCCCCATTCTTTGCCTGCACGACTGTTTGCTCACCTGCCATCATCACGAGGACTTTCCCCCGCCGTGGGAACTAAAAAGAGCTCTCTCTCGTCTTGCATTTCCTCACCCCAACAAACAACTTCTACTTTCTCTTTCATACCAATTCCTATCTACTCAATCTGTCATACCTTACGGAATGCATTCCACTGCATTGCATCCCAGCCCCGTCAAGGACGGACGGCGCATTCTTGGAGACAAGCCCGCCAACGCGTGTTTGTCACCTGCACGTAGTCGGAACGTGGATTCATTCCTGACAGCAACATCGCCTGTCAAACGCTCTCTCTTCGATGCCTCATCGCCCAAGAAACTCCTCCCCTCGCCTTCCTTTGCCGGTCAAAAAAGAACAATCGAGCAGGTCGACGATATCCCGGTAAACAAACGCAGTTTGCAGGTCCAGCATGTCGAGGCCCGAAATGAAGTACCATCGCGGGAAACAGGTAGCGCGCAGTCGACAGCTCAAGATAATATTCGGGTTAGTTTGCAATTGACTCTTGGAATACTTAATATCAAACACGGGTTGAGTGGAGTGGCTGATGTCTTGCGTGTTTTATATAGTCGTCCCAACCACGCGCAATGAACTCGGATGTAACATCCAAATCTCAGGAACAACAACAACAACAACAACAAAAACAACAAAAACAACAGAGTCTCTCTCCTACCCAAAACACGCAATTGAGCCCTTCAACATCGAATGTATCTCGTGACACAACATCAACACGCGCGGTCCCTGAGGACCCCGAGACGCGCAAGGTGTTTATCCAAGAGGTGAGGATGCTGCCGTGATTTCTACCCCACACTATACATGGTCTAACCAACCCATGATAGAAAGCAAACTTGCTTCGCAGCAGAATCCAGAGTGCCATGCGTAATGTTAGAGATCAACAGTTCGATCGCAGGTTGTCGGAACTGGAAGCCCACAGTCGCAAGTACCCCAGACTATCGTTACCCGTGACTCCCACCCAACATCAACACAAGATCGCCCAATCCCTTCGACAAGCAACAACACCCCCCTCCGAAAAGACTCCACGGCAGTCCCAGCCCGCTCCAGACTTTCAACCAACGTCCGAATCAACATCCATTCGCCCTGGCCTCTCCTCCCCTCCCCTCTCAGCGGGCAATGCCGCCACCGAACAAGACCCCATGCGAACACCTACCCAGAAGAACCACCACCGCCATTCACAGTCTGCAGATTCTCCAATGCAGTTGAGCAGTCCTCCGGCGACCGTGCCACGAGGTGGCTGTGACAGGCGAGAAATGAGGGAAGACACTGAAGAAGCAAGCGACTGTGGGGGTGATACAGAAAAGTTCGCCACACCATCACACAAGGGCGATGCCGTGGACGGACTGCTCAAGCTCATGAGCACTGCAGAAAAAGGCGAATAATCGGACACCTGGACTGGCTAATGGAGTTCTTTTCTTTTCTTTTTCATTTTTGAATGGGAGTTGGGGAGCATGTCTGTTGGACTTTTCTTTTCTTTAATTCTGTACAGTATCATTAATTCTCTGATCCCAGAGATTTGTGTGTGTGTGTGTGTATACATGGACTGCACATTTGGTTGACGGATTGGAAAATTATTTGAGCTGGTCTGTTTGGACTTTGGTGTGGCTACCTACATATTTGCTTTTTTGTTTTGCGGACTAGCTAGCATGGGCCATTCAATATGGAGTGGATGTATGGAGTAATGTCCCTCGTGTGGAGAACATTGACGCTTTCCACGATCAACGAAAGATGATAACGGATTCGTTCGTATGTGCATGGTTGGATACCCGTGTATACCTTGCTCGAGCAGTGAGATATAGTCGAATGATAGATACCACATAATGTCAGATTACACATCAACCAAAAAATCCATTGCTCACTTTTATTTTGCTTGCATAACTATCTATAGATCATAATATTACTGTACAGCAACCAAATCACCTAACCTTCTTCAACTTGTTTCGCTTTCGGCCCAGTACATCTCTACCCTCTTCAATCTCTCCTGCGGCTTCTCGTTTCGCCTCTCCAACTTCCTTGAGCACACCACCACGCACCACCCGACTTTCAATACTGACGCCTTCTTCGGACCATTCCTCCATCTGTCGCTCCACGCGCTCCTCAATGGCCAGCACCAGCTGTACATCGCGCTGTCCGACCAGCGTGACGGCCTCACCATGGCGTCCCGCACGCGCTGTTCGACCAACACGATGGACATAGTCGTCTGGGTTTCGAGGGACGTCAAAGTTCACGACCAAGGCGACGGAGGGGATATCGAGACCACGCGAGGCGACATCGGTGGCGACGAGGAGACGGGCAGCGTTGGCGCGGAAGCGGGCGAGGTTGGACGTTCGCTCGGACTGGGGGAGGAGACTGTGCAGGGAGGTCACGCGGTGGGCGAGACGGCGGAGGGTACGTTCCAGCAGATCGGCGGTTTTTGTGTGGTTGGTGAAGATGATGGCTGGTTTGGAGGCGTTTTCTTCGGTGGAGAGGAGGACGTGCAGGAAGGCCTCACGGTGGGTCATGGGGACTTTGAGGTAGGTTTGGCGGAGGGTTGGGGGGATGGTGCCCTTGTTTTCGGTGCCGATTTCGGTCGCGAAGATGGGCGGTTTGTTGCCGGAGGTGGGCATGTCTTTGAGCGCGCGCACTTCTGGTGTGACAGTTGCTGTGAACAGGCAGGTTTGGCGCTCGCTCGAGGGGGCAGGGCCGAGAGGCAGGTTTCTACATCGGGGAGCATGCTGCCCGGTCCGCTGGTGAGGAGTCGGTCTGCTTCATCGAGAACGACCATGCGAACTCGGCTGAGCCCGAAGACTGTATCTTCACCAGATGTTCTGATGTGATCTGCCAGACGGCCGGGTGTTGCGATCACGACATGAGGTCTCTGGGACAGCGCGATGGCCTGCGGCCGCATGTCGGTTCCGCCGGTGATGAGAATCGGTTTCATACTCTGCGGTGCTGAAATCGCTTTGATCTGTTCATAAATCTGCAACGCAAGTTCTCTTAAAGCAAAGAGTCAGCTTGTATACTTTAGTCATCCTCCAGTTACCGGACTTACCTCGTCGGCGTCAACACCAGACCAAAAATTCCAAACGGATCTTGAGCCCATTTTTGCAACATGGGAACCGCAAAAGCAACCGTCTTTCCTGAACCCGTTCGACTTCCTCCGATACAGTCCCTTCCCTTCAAAATCTCAGGTATACACGCTTTTTGAATCGCAGTCGGTTTCCGGATCGCCATGGTCGTCAGAGATCCGACCAACCATGGTGCCACATTGAGCGCCGTAAATGACGACTCGGCGTTTTGTAGTCCAATCTCCAGCGCATCACGGATCAACACTGGTTCCTCCTCGGCTGGCTTCGACTGGTCTGTCTTTCCGTCCTGGGTTCCCTTCTTTTTGATACGGGAGAGGGTGGGGAGCGGTGCCGGAGCGACGTACGAATCATCCGAGGCGACAGAGGATGCAGATGAGCGTCTTCGTTTGGGGGCTCGGGTTTGAACTTCGGGCTCTTCCACATCGGAGACACTAGAGGACTCGTGGGAGTCATCGGAAACCGGCTCTGCTATGTCTGAGGGCGCCATTGTGCTGGTTGGTTTGTCGTTGATTCTAAATCTCTGGAATTTCTTCAAATTATTCGCGGCAGAAAAAGTGACCGCAGAAGGCGGTGTTAGTCCACGTGATGATATACTTTATTTCTGTCCAATCAGATCAAGCAATAGCTTCCACACATTGTCCATTCAAAATAATCAATCAATCCAAACTATCTACGGTAAAAGGTATATTCAAGTCATATGTTTAATATCAAGATGTTTTACCCGAAATATGTGAATGTGCATGTAGCAGAAAAATTTTGTTGTTCCGATATCACTCAGCCCTGCTCGTTGTACTCCTTCGCCGCATGGACGATCTGGGCTGAAGTTCGTAGGCCTCGCCCCTTTCAAGGTCATCATGTACAGGGGACTCGGGAGATGGACTATGTTCTTGACGCATCATTACTGCATTGTTTCCAGGGGTTTTGGAATGGCGCCTGCTGATGTCTTCCGTAGCCCCGAGGTTATCTGTCTCGTCAAGGCCATAGGTACCACCGACGCTTTCCATGGTGAACGGACTGGCAGTTGGACCATCTAAGGTGGAAAGCTCTTCTCGAGTGAACCACAGAGGGAGCAGGAAAGATCGCACAGGAATGAGCAAGAGAATGATCACGGGGAATCCGATGGCGGCGATAGTCTGCGTGATGGCAAACGTCGCTCCAAAGCCGACCAGTTGGAGAATGACAAAGACCCAGATAGAGAGACGGCGCTCTAACCGTTTAAGCGGGTTAGATGCAGATGTGAGCCCTTTGTCTTGAGCAAGGAAGATGAGCTTCTGTGTGATGCCGTTGCCTTGGAGAGCTTGGACTCCCATGACGAAGAACAGACCAGCCAAGACGCCTTGCGGGATCAGGTGCAAGACAATCAGAAGTGGACCTGACATTGTACCAAGTGTCAGGAGGCCTTGGGCCAAGTTGCTTACACGTTGCTCTACAACGTGGTCGGTGACGCGGACAGTCTTGCCTTTGTTGGTGTCGTCCTCGTCGGCAACATCGCGTGTGACACAGAGCGCGGCGGTATGGAACGGCGCTTGCGGGATAAGTCCATTCGGGAATGGGATTCCTAAGATGCCAGCGACAAAGGTAGTAAGTCCCAATAACCACAAGTCCCAATGGAATCCAGCGGGTTTTCTCAGAGGGAACTCAGTTCCCTGGGCCATGAGCGACGATACTACCATGGATCAGTATGCGTAGCAAGGTAAATAAAACGATGTTCTAAAAGATACTCACCATTATGATCAAAATAGAAAAGAATCGTCAACAGAAGCGCAAAGGGAATTGCCAGAAAAATATCCCCAACATCGATATCCCAAAAATGCACCAACCAGCCTCGATCAGCCGTGGGAAAGAACGACTTGCTGGTGGGAAGCGTAGCAACATCGACATTTCTCATGTGTCCAATGTGGATGAAGCCAGTGAAGAAAACCACAGTCAACGGCGTGCCATAATCCTCCAAGAACTTGCGGACATATCGCTGGAACAAATTACTGTTTCCGAGCTCGCCGCAGATCCAGCCGCTCATGAGAACGAGGAGAGCAACCATGATACTCAAATAGGCTGATGTCTCGCCCATCGTTCCCCATTGTCTGGTCAGCACTTGGATTCCTTTCTGGAGATAGATCAAAGCAACGTAGAATCCAAAGATATCACACGAGAAGCGAGTGACATAGGTCAATCCATTGCAGGCGTTTGTTATAGCGAGCAGCCAATGCATGATCAACGACCATCTTGAGAAATTAGCAATTGTTCCATAATACTCGACAAGGAAACCTACATTCCAATCCAGCCCATAAATGCAAGATAATTCGTGCCACGCGGTGTCATAATATCATAAACTGTATAGTTGAAAACAGTAATTGGACCTATAAAACCGTCAGATTGATGAACAGCGATTTCGTATACAACACCAGGCTCACCAGTGACGCCGACAATCACCAACGGCTGGGCAGAGAAGAGAGAGAACACCACCGCACCCAGAACAGACGCCAGCAAGACCTCATTGACGCCATAGCTTTGATTCGTCTTTTCAAACATGTCTAGAGAAAACGCCAAAGCAGGCAAGATACTATTCCAGTCAGCCATTCTGCACTCCACGAAACAAAGAAGCTTCATCAGCATACTTGGCAAAATACATATAAACAGTCGCCGGAACAACGCGATAATCCCACGCATCCGTCCAATCACTCCAATAATACGGCGCTCGCCTCTTCACATCATTAATCATGCCTCGAAACAGTCGAACACGCCACCATTTGCTCTGCGCAGTCGATGTAGCAGCCGATGCCCGTGTTTGTTCCTGGGCAATTGGTTGCTGCTGGCCCTCGGGCAATGGCGACGGCCCATGATGCGATGATCTCCCAGAGCGAAGAGACGGGACGCGCTGAGATTGGGATTGAGATTGCCAGGACTTGCGCTGGGAATGAGACGGTCCAGATGAGGAATGGAAATCGGATCCTGAGGGCATAGACAGGTCCCCGTGGGACGATGTACTCTGCATGGCTTGTCGTACGAATCCTGCCCGAGCCACGCCCACTGGACGGAAGGGGATATTTGAATAGAACAGAAAATTTAAATATCTAGAAGTTACACTGCACTCTTTCTTAGCAATTGTAGAGAAAAAAGAAGATCGAATCTCGCTTCAAAGGGAGGAAAAGACGGATGAAAAAGACGATGATGCAAAGAGGCCTAGTGAGCCTGAGGCAGCAATGCTTAGTGCTTTCGGCCTCGACGTTTAAGCGAAGCGATCGACCTCGCTTCGGCTGCATGAATCATGACATTATCGAAGCTACAGTATGCTCTACAATCCACGATTGGAATGCTGAAAATAATTGAAGAATAATTTTTTGAATAGACTTATTACTTCACATTATCAAGTAACGGATAACGCCAACTTTGCAAGAGAAAATACAACCCCTAATAACCATTGTCCTCTTGCTGACCAATTTCCCTATCTCACAAGTTCGAATAATAACTACATTAACGCTGCGTTGCATTTAAGCAGGCGGGGGAGGGGGTGGGGGCTGGTCGCTCGGGGGCTATGTCATATGTTAGCAAGGAGCATTTCATAAGGAAATTCACTGATAACTTACAGGAGGCGGTGGTCCGTCACCAGGAGGGGGAGGAGGAGGTGGGCTACCAGAGCCATAGTACATCGAGGGCATTCCTGGGGGCGGAGGAGGAGCACCCAAGCCTGGAGGAGCACCAGGAGCACCCATGCCCGGAACGGGAGGAGCGTATCCTGGGTATCCTCCATATCCATAGGCGGCAGCTGGTCCACCAGGAGGAGCTTGTTGCTGCCAAGGAGCAGCTCCAGGGGCACTGGGGGCACCGGGAGCGCCGGGAGCGCCAGGAGCACCGTAACCACCATAGCCATAGCTGTCGCCTCCGCGACCCTGGGCAGCCCATGGGGCCGCAGATCCGTAGTCTCGGGAGCCGTAGTCATCACGGCGGTTGTCCCGGCCTCTCTGTTGCCAGGGAGCCACGTCGCTGGGAGGCGGGCCACGCTGCCACGGCTTCGCATCACGGTCATCATAACCTTGGTCGGGACCGGCTTCAATACGGCGAGGCGCGTAGCCGTTTTCATCGGCCGCACCTCCGGAAAGTTCATTCATGAGTTGCTAGACAGTGTGTTAGCGTCTCTAAGACAATCAAGAGAATCGAAAAAAGCTTACCTCCATCTCACGGTCGACAGCATCACCACCACCAATAGCTCTGGGGTTACGTCCACCGGGACCGCCGCTGCCGTAGCCGTTGTTGCGCCAGTCAGAGCCTCTCTGGCGGTCAGGACAGTCACGAGCCATGTGGCCTGCATTGCCACAGACACGACAGATGATATTGGCAGTGAAGTTGCGTTGCTCAGGACAGTCATACTTGCGGTGTCCGATTTGACCACCTGTTTTGGTTGGTTAGAAATATATGATAACGTGTACTGGAAAATGAATGACTTACAGTTCTGGCAAGCCTGGTTTTCATCGTCACGGAGAGTACCGTTAAGAGCGGCAAGCTCTCGGAGTTGATTCCGCTTGAGCTCATTCTGACCTTCAGGGATCGAAGCAGCCTGTTGAACATTGTTAGTTTCATGTTTCTGTAGTCACTAACAGGATAACTTACCGTCTCAATAACGTTATGAATGAGCTTCTTGGCCTTGTTAACCTTTTCTTCAGTCTCTGCCATAATCAAGCAATGGAGATCTTCTTCCTGGTTGCTAGCGTGAGCGGCATCAGACCGACCCTTTCCTTCCTTGACGGAGCCTTTGCCTCGAATGGCAATCTTGGCTCCGGATTCGGTCTCCATCTTCTTCAAGGTATTACCACGAGGACCTATGAGTAAGCCAACTTTAAAAGGTAGCAAAGAGCTAAGTGTTAGTCATCAATGATTTCTTAAAAGCATGGCAATGGTAGAGCAAGAAATGGTTAAAGAAAAGAAGAAAGTGCAACATCAAGCAGCAAGGGTTAGCAAGAAACGAGCCGAAAAAAACACCAGAGGCGATGTCCTCATGGGCTCGACTCGAGCAAAAGAGCAATATACGGGAATGGTTAGGAGTTAGAGGGTTAGTTATCATACTGAAGTTAATCTCTGGATAGTCATTCACTGGAACATAGACCTTCTCCTGGGTCTTAGTTGGACGCCTGTAGTCAGAAGGCGGGTGGTAGTTAGGAATAGTCTTCATGGCCTTTTCAACCAGCTTGTGGCGCTCGTCTTCGAGGCGCTTCCGGTAACGGTATTCCCTAGTGTTTACACGTCTACCAAAGTTATCGTACTGCGGAGGAGGCGAAGGAGACCTGCATTGGAATTTCTGTTAGCAAACTGGAAGTGTAGGATATTCAATGAGAGAGCACGTACCTGTCACCGTCCGCTGGAACAACATCGTTAATACGAAGCTTTTGACTGATTTCTTCGATACGAAGATGCAGAGTATAAGCCTCGAGCTGTTCGTTGGTGAAGTTGGCCATGATCATAGTGGGCAAGCCCATAAGACCGGCGGCCTTGTTCTCCTGAGCATCGCCCCAACGGTTGCGCTTCTTGCGCTTCTTCACACCGTCAATAGAGGGTTCCGCTAAAGTAAAAAAGATCCGTCAGTAAGGATAAAAACAAGAGACAAGAAGAGGGGAAACACGACATACCTCGAACAGGACTTCTACCACGCTTGATGCCGTTATCCCCGGCAACAGAGGCAGGAGTCGCAGTGCGACTCTCCTCCTCAAAACCATCATCACCTCCAAACCGACGACGGCCCAGAGGGATGTTGTTGGAACCCGTGATTCCTTGATTGCGCCAAGCCATGACTTTCTACTTCCAGCTGGCGTAGACGTTAATCTGTATGGTAAGTACGATGATCAAAAATAAGGTGGAAGTGATAAATGATATCGCGGTTGGAAAAGGTCAAGGCGGCGACATGTGGCAAGCTTTTAGTCACGTGGTGTCAGCTGACATCCGAGGTATCTATGAGCAACTGATTGTCAACGAAGCTTTAATCTGTGCTTCTGACGATGAAGTGTGATTGAAATGAATTTCGTGAATTATATGAATGCGTTTGAATTCAAGTTCTAGTTGTTGTTGGTTGCAGTCTATTTGATATGGTAAAAATCCGTGCTAACCATCCATTCGGACTCATTAATACTCAGACAACGACAATATTTACAGCTTCTTAGAATCCTCCTTCATGCCCTGCTGAATCCAAGCTCTCGACTCAGCAGCATGTTTATCCACCTGCGCCTTATCCTTCAAAAGATCCTTAATGGTATGGCGCGAAGGAACATGTCTTCCCTTCTCCACCCCATCTCTCGCAGCCATCCGATCCTCCCAGGCCTTCAAATGCGGGAACTCCTCGATATCCACACCGGCCCATCCAGCCGCAGCAACCCACCCCCAGTGCGAGATATCCGCAATGGAAACATGGTCTCCAACCAAGTACCCGGACTTGGAGGTAGCTAGGTGCGCATCGAGGACGCTGTACAACCGTCTTGTCTCGTTGACGTATCGGTTGACGCCGTATTCGATGCGTTCGGGCGCATATCGCGAGAAGTGGTTCGCTTGGCCTTGCATGGGACCGACACCGGCGTTCTGGAAGAAAAGCCAGTTGTTCATCTCGTAGTGCTCGCGGGTTCCTGTGGGGAAGGAGATTTTGTGCTCCGGGTCATACTGTTCGACCAGGTATTGGAGGATGCCACCGGATTCGAAGAGACGGATACTCTGGCCGTCAGAGAAGGTGTCGGTTAATGCGGGGATGCGGCCGTTGGGGTTGATTTTGAGGAACCAGCTGGTCATTGTTAGATGTTCGTTCTTATGATTGGTGTAGACTGTAGACGTACTCTTCCTTCTGGGTATTCTTGCTGATATCAATCTTTTCGACCTTGTACGGAAGTCTAGAGAGTCGTTAGACCAAGCAGATTACAACAGTAGATATGACAAACCCAAGCTCCTCCAGCGCAATGGAAATCTTGATTCCATTGGGAGTTTGCGCAGTATACAGGGTGATATCAGGTCGATTTGCGCCGCTCATCTTGAATAGTGGAAATGACCAAAGTCTTGAACTGAGTAGTTGTATTCCTCGGATGCTTTGCATATAATTGAATTGATGGAGTCTAGAGTTGACAGCAGCTGGGGTAGATGGCCTTTATTTACCCCACCAAGCAAGCGATGATTAATGTGGTCATGGATCATGATGATGCTATGTCGCCGAACCCCACCTGGCATTTATAAGCAACAATCGGACAAAGGAACAACATCTACGTTCATCTAGATGGTGATGGAAGGCTGCGGTCCTTCTTCGCTGTTGAACGCAGTCTTTTCTCCGAATTATTTCAATATTTGGCGTATGTCTTACAAATACACCAGAGACCATCCGGATGTTGCCATAACAAGTGAACAGGGTCAATCCTTCATCACCAAAAGAGGATATCATCAGATAATTGCATTGGGACTCATCACTGCCTCTTTAGTCATTCATTTTCTCTGCAGTCATTTTACTAGACTTGAACTTGAGTAGTGACAATGACTCTGCTCATTACGTCTTACTCACCAGACACGGCATTTACATTGCACCCTATCCGAATATACTGCAAATATACCGATTTATTTAAATGAATTAATCTCATACAATTCTGAGTGAGTAACGTCATAACAAGCAATCCTGACTGTTCCACACAGACCCATCCAGATGGGGGCAGAAAAGACATTTCCAACTACAACTTAACTCCACCCAACAAGAAGAAGCTTATTCCAACTCACCATCATTTCTAAGCACGTATCCATGATGATATATCCCGTGTACGAATTTAGAAATTTGGACTGACTGTACGTAGTGTAGTATGTTGCAGAGACACGGTCATAGCTACAGGATCCGCCACTCCACTTGAACATGACCATGTCAGCAAACTGACTCCACGATAGTTTCATCTACAATACTTTCATCTGAGGTCAGAGAAGGTGCTATTATTGTAATGATGAAACGTCTGTTGGAATTTATTCATAGAACAGTATGGAGTAGAGTAGAGTATAGGGTACCTAACTATACAAAGTATGGCTGAATTTGCGAGGCGATTTCTCGAAATAGATTCTAATCATTCTCCCAAGATGATAGAGTGTGGAGTATAGAGGATGGAAATACTCAATACAGAATAATCAATAATAGATGTTTTATTGAACATAATTGCATATCGGAAATGTACTCAAGTGCATAATGCATTGCATAACTGCATTTCCTCATACAGAATGCAGCTGCTCTAGACCACGTGATCACCCCGCTCCAGAGGGACCATCTGTGCCGTCGATCTTCACAAGGCTTCACTGGCTTTTGTCTCCCAGCCAAATAATAGGAGATCGACATGCCTGATTGCTCTTTGTTTACAGGCGCCAGCTCACCAGCAGCCTAACGGGGCCACTCGTTAATGCTACTGGGGCGTAAAGAAAAAGATTGCTTCAAAACAACCCCTCCACAGCTCAGCTGAGGCTGAAGTGTCACTTGGCCACATCACCAATGGATGGACTGCCACCACAGGCCAGAGGGGTCCTTGTGGATTCTAGGGAAACGGAAAGTGTCATATCACTGCTCTGCACTTCCATTTCCTTCTAGGGGAAGCAATTGCGATGTCGCAATAGGCCAAGATGATCTCCACAGCTCAGCTCAGCTCCTCTCTGTCTTGCGGTGTTTGACCGCTTTATGATGCGACTCCACTAACTAACTGATGGGACGATCTCGCTACGTATATATAGAGGGGCAACAGGGGGCCCTCTTCTCCCCTGTTTCTTTTACTCCGTACTCTCTCAACAAACATCTACTACCTACTTCATATCCTGTTCAGATCTACACATACCTACCTACCTACCATCCAAAATGAGCTTCCACCTCAGTGCCCAGGACATTAGCGTCAGAGAGAACCACATCCTCGTCGCCAAACTCAGAAACAACAATGGTGACTTCCACGAAGTCGCCGTCGACCTGAACGTGCACATCGGAAACAACAACGGTAAGAACACCACACAACTACACCTATGCCCAATTCGAAGACTACATGAAGCTGACGAGTATCTCTTTAATAGGACACTTCCAATGGGGAGGCAAGAACTTCTCCGAGACTGCCCGCAACGTCCGCTTCAACATTGAGGGTGGTGCCTCGGTGCCCGTCCTCCGGGCTGAGCTGCGTACCCCCAATGGCGAATGGATTGGCGCCGATGTTAACTTGGACGAGCGTGTTATCAACAACAACGGCCAATTCGAGTTCCAGTACTAGACTGTTGTCACTTTGTTATGATTACGATTTTGTCATCTAGGAATTTTGATCGGTTGCTCTGATCAGCCGATGCTTTTCAAGCAGTATATATGAATTCAAAGCTTTGATACACTCAATAGTGTTAGTAATATTAAGTAGGAACCCGTGAGAGTATTCGATAGCTCCTTTTGACCTATAGGGAGGCTTGGGGGAAGAAGTACCTCACCGCATTTCTTATTAAGAAGGGTGTCGAGATGGGATAAAGTCACTTTGAAAACAAGACCCTATTCCTCTTTTATCAGGAGACGGTGTGCCAGCCAGAAGAAGAACAGGGCTATTAGAACTACAACAGGATCAATAAGACATTTCAGGCTTAGCATACGATAGTTTACGTAGAAAAAAACTAGTTGCAAAACAGATGGATCATCTCCAATTCAATGTTAAAAATGTACTCATAAAAAACCAGCCGAGGCTGAAAGATGGTATAGAGAAGAGAAAGAAACATGACCGCATATGCTACAATATAAAATAGCACAAAAGAAGATGGATGCAAATATAAATGGATCATGGCTATTTACCCGATCAGTCGTAAATGGCAAGAAAACTCGAAAGCTAGAGACAACATCATGACGAACTATGAACAAAGAAGGTATGGTATAAAAAAGGGAAAGGAAATGACATGGTGGGAACACGAAACTGGGTATTCCTTTTTTTTTTTGTTTGTTTGTTTGTTTCTGTTTGTGTTTTTTTTACCAGGAGAAACTCTCTTCGATATAGTCGACATGTGTCTCGTTTTGCCTCTTACGGCAGGTCCGGCGGACGTCATCGCTCAGACCACCGTTACCACATACGAGCACACCCATTGCGCCGACTTGATTCTCGACCTCCATTCCGACGAGGGTGTCGACGTTGGGTCGGCCGGGGAACATTTGTACGGTGGCACTTGGGCTTTGGATTTCCTTGGTGTTGCGGGGTCGGGTGATGAAGAGCATGATTCGCAGCACTTCCCGGCGGCGGTCCATGGCCAGGATGCTGGTCATCCAGGGGCGGATCCATTCGAGGTGTTCGGGAGATTGAATGATCCAAACCAATGTGATACGGCGAGCGGCAACAGTGCCCTCTGCGTAGCCCTTGACCAGGTGGCGGACGAATGGGACGTGGTGGGTGATACCGACACCACCGGCGAAAAGAAGAACAGTACCGTAGGAGTCCATGGAGTGGATGCTTCCATAAGGTCCCTCGGCGAAAGCCCTCAGAGTGACACGAGAGTCCGGCGAGTTCTGGGCACGCTGGAACAGCTTGTCGGTAAAGCCTGTACGGCGGCGGACGAGGAGGGAGAGGGTTGTCTTCTGGAGGCTGGCAACCTCTTGGCGGGTCATAGGGATGCCCTTCTCATCGGTGATGGCTTCTTCGGAGTCACTCCAGCCGACGGAGAATGGGTGCGAGGACCACCATCCGACTGCGGGGATGTAGAGGTAGATGTGCTGACCGGGCTTGAAGGTCCAGGGTCTGGCGAGGCTCAAGGTGATTCTCATGGCATCACCGGGCATAGCCTCGACAACAGCCTTTGTGCACTTTCTGTCAACGTTGCGGTACAGGAGCATACCAAGTCGCATGGCTCGCTATAAGTTTATTAGCCTCTGGATAGAAGAGAAAGAAGTAATAGTACGCACCTCGAACGCCCAAAAGACGATACTACCAAGCAAGAACTTCTGTGTGATGTGGCCGTTCAGGTGAACCCAGAGGAAGGCAAAGGCAATCACGACCATGGCAATGTGCAGGTGAAGGAAGGTCTCGTAGAAGGCGTGACGAATCGGCGAGGGGGAGTGCAGGATGAGACCAGTAAAGGCACAGCCAGCCTATAAATGTGAGTAAAGATATTAATAGGTACCCGGGTATAGCGACTTACGATCAAACCACTCAGCATGAACATGCTGCTGGGCTTAAACATCATGCCCACAACGGTCCATCCGGCTTCCCAAGCCTCGGGAAGCACAAAGGCAAAGATGTGAGCGAGGGACTCGAGAACCACGATACGGCCGAGCCAGCGGTGGAGCAAGTTCCAAGTATCAAAGGGAACCTGGAGGAGGGTAATCAAGGGATTGTTGCGTCCGGCCATGAGCACCAGAGGAATCAAGTTGACAGTGGCCATGGTACCGGTACGGTTCCGGATGATGCCCGAGACGGTTTGCTCATCCTTCTTGTATGGAACGGTCACAACACAGAGAACGATGTTCATTACGACGATGCCAAAAATGAGGAGACCATGGAAACGACTAGGCAAGGTACCCATGTTGATAGCACTCGACAGCTGGAATTCACGGTTGTGACGGGTGCGAAACAAGGCCGCATAGATCAGGTGGTTCTTCACTTTGGCAAAAGTGGCATGGGGAGTAACAAAGTATCGTTGCTCACTGTTGAAACTCGCAAGCCGTCGAAGATGATCCGAAAAGCGAAAGCCCAGTTTCCACACATACATGAACGCAGCCATCATACCGAGGACGAGCAGGGTGATTCGAGCGAGATCATCATTGAGGATTTCATAGTAGGTATTATCACCCCAGCGCTTTTGGAGTTCCGCTGCCGATGACTGTCCAGCCAGGGACAAGCCGAGAAAGAGTAGCGAAAGCATGATGTACCGGGAGTATGAAGTGAATGAGGGAGTTGTTTTTGTGTTGTTGTTTTGTGCGAGACCAGCTCTGCGGGATAGGGATAGGAAGCAAGACAGAAAGGCCGCAAGGATCTCAGATCGACCTGTGGCTGAATTGTCTTTCCTGATGACTTTTGTGCGGACTAACCACACGTAAAAGATAAGGATAGAGAACAGTTCAGGCTGGGAAGCTGTCAGAGGAAAAGAAAAAAAAAAAAAGGAAATAGTTGATCGTCAATGGGTGAATGTACCTAGTATTCTGACTGCAGAGTGACGATCGATCAGACCTGAGCAGGGATAGATGGGCAGATAAAGATGCTTTCTAGTCAAACAATGAAAGCAAACCCCAAACAAAGGCTTTGAATGGACCAAAGCCAGAGAGACGATCGGAATGGGATGTGGTGGAGGGGCAGTGAAGAATGAGGGCGACCTGGAGATGGGATTTGAGGACGGGCAACGAAAGGAATGCAGCCAGTTCTGAGTCAAGTCTGAAGAAGAAAAAAAGCCCAATGAAGAACAGGTTCCACTTCCAATGTCTCGAAACGAATGAAATAGATAAATATAACAAGAGAAGGACAGAGGGGGAAAGGGAGAGTGAATAATAGGGAAAAAGAGAAACGCGTGATGGTCTTGCCAGAAGCCCCAAGCAGCAATGAAGAAAAGAAAAAAAAAAGAGAAAAAAACACGAGAATGACAAGAGGAAAAAAGAACGAGAGAGAAGGCGTGGGGTTTTAGACACTAAAAGATGGACGAGAAGGAATGAGTAGGCCAGATGTCTTGGGCTGTCATCCAGAATCGATGCCGCTAGGAATTATCCACCAGGATGGACAGATCAGACGGTGAACATGATGCTGATTGCAGTCTGATTGATGAATGACGATGGAGGCTATCCCTGCTGCAGGTGTTGGCGGCTGGACGAGAGCAGAGCCAGGGGTGAAACAGCAGCAGCGACGAGATCTTCGCGCCTTGGCGTGTTTGAGGGCGTGCAGGAACAGGCCAATTGGGGCAATGATGAAGCCGTGCAGATGGAGCTGGGCGGGTGCAGCGGAGGTTGGCGATGGAGTGGGAGAGGGCAGCGATCGGCGGTGATTCGCCACAGCTGAAGATGTGTAATATTCTGCTCATCTCACATTGATATTATTACTCTGTCGAATATACTCCGTATGATATTATTGTGTTGATATTCTGATACGATTACTGATTACTGTTGCTCTTACTCTGTTGTTAGTTAACTGTATATCTCCGCATCCATACAAAAGAGTTCTACGGTTCAGTTACCCCTGAATGACTAAGCATCACCGCCACAGGCAGACGAATATGAATCCATACGAAGACGACGCAGATACAAATAGAACAGCATCAATCAATAATCGCTGAATCGGAGAAAATAAAACAGGCAATCATGCCCGATCGATATCAATAGAATGGCTAATATTAATTCATCTTTCCGTGTCGGACGGAGAATTTTTAATCTAGTCGCTCTCAAGCTGAAACAGTGACAGATATTAACCAAGAAGCTCCATACATACACCGTACAATATAACCATACAGCCTAGGTATACAACTACAGTAAAAGATATTAGATTTAGATGATTTAATTCTCTCTGAGGTGAGATGTCTTGCTATCCTGGTTACAATCGACTCCTTCATTACCCCCTCTTACTCCTCTCGCCTTCTTATCTCTGACTCTTCCATCGCGCCAACTGAAACTCCCTCCGCTCTCTCAGCTTAGTCCATTCTTTCTAATCCTCTTTCTATTCTGAGCCATTGGATACATTCTATTTCTATTATTCTCCGAGTCTTTTACTCAACTACTCAACTAGCCTCAACTATTCATTAGCACGCTATCCACAAACTGTATGGAGTGATTATCATTGCTCTCTGGTGTCGAGTGTGGGATTCTATATCCACTCTTGGTTGCTTCAAGATCGCCCCCAAGCGAGGGCCGGAAAAAGCAACCACCGCCAAAAGCTTAGTATCCCACCATCCAGTCCTATCTTCATATGCAAATATCAAGTAATTCAAGCTCTCAAACACCCCACGCAGAACCAAACTACCATCCGGAAAGTAATTTGCGGTGTCGATCCAACCCGGGTATCATCATTAAACCATACAAAAAAAGTCATGCAAAACACCAAAATTGTAAACTGTTCCAACTCCCACGCGGCTTTCCAGACACCCCCAAAAAAGAGATACCAGAATTAATAATAAGAATTCAAAAATATGTCAAAAATTGCCCTCGCATGCTCCGATGCTCCAGACACGTTGCCCAAATGAGACAACACCAAGCGAGCGAGCTGCTGATTCTCCAATCGCTGTCGCTCACAGGAAACTTAGCTCGTCGTCGCTATCCTCCGAGCACGGAATCACCATCCGTTGTCGAGGTGCTGGGACCGTCCAACTCCTCCGGGGAAGCTCTGTCTTTCTCTGATCTACAGATATGCACGCCTCCGGGGATTCATTCGGCTGGGGATTACCCCCTGCACGTCTTCAACCGTGTCCTGAGCCGCTTTGTTGAAGATCACAACCTGAACCTTACTTGCATATGTCGTAGACTTTGCTCCGTTATCAATCACCTGGGGTGGCTTATTCTTGGCCTGAGTCAATTCCCTCAACACACCCCGTCTTGGGCGGCTCTTGGCCGCTGTTGCTGTGGAATTCCACTTGGGCAACTGATTAGATGTCGGTGAAGCTGAGTCGTGGGGTGAATCAGCTCCATCGGTGTACACTTCCACTGGACCCAACCGAAGTCGTTTACTCGACCTTGACGCCGACCTCTTATCTGGCAGCATTCGTTTAATAGGAACGGTTGGAGGAGACGAAGCAATGCTGGAGGCAGAGTCTTCAGACGGGGCCGATGTCGACGGGCTACTATTCGTCGAGCAAGCAATAGTAGATGGCATCGACGGCCTAGAACCCAGTTGCCTTGAACCAAATTCAGACCCCGTGGCCTTAGCTTTGGAGCCAGGGGTCCTCTGAACCCACTCGCCAATACTGTCTTCCCATCGATACAGACCAAATGGGCCATCTGAATGGTGTTGTTCATGCACCGCAGGGCCTTCTGACTCTTGCTCGCGCTGAGATGAGACAACCATTTCTTGAATCTCCACTGCCCAGACGTGGTCATCAGGGTCCGCTGTTGTCTCCGCAAACCCCATTGCGGTTTCGGTGGCCACTTTTCCGAGAAACATGCCCAATCCTCCGGCAGGGCTTAATTGCGCAAGCTGGATGACCTTGTTGCGGACCTGCAGCGATGTGTACGTTTGGTCACGCTTCTGGCCCCGCTCGCAGCAGCGAAATACCTGTTGGGCCAATACCGCCAATTCCTTGATTACATCTGCCCGATCAGATAACGACTCAAAAAATGAGTCGACATTCGTTGAAACGGAGTCGGACTGGCCGATCGTCTGCGCGAGACCCTCCTCGTTGCATTGCAGGAGATAGTTGCTCAGCAGGACGCCGCCGTGCCGCAGTGATTGGTAGGTTGGCACATTAGCCTCGCATGATGGTGCCCTAATATCAATCTCTCGCTGCACAGTGAAAGCCAAATAACTAACAACGTTTCGTACTTTCATGCTAGCAATTCTCTCTTCGGCTGCCGCGGTTTGGGAGCGTGAGATGTGCATCCCACCCAGTGCCGTGATAAGACTTAGTGTCAGATTGCTTAGAGCATCCTGGATGGGAATAGGACATGGCGACTGATCCCGGGGCAGACCAGGTATGCTCATTGCAGCCGTACGAGTGTCTCTCCCACGGACAGGACGTACCCCGCCCCGGCTCACAAGATTCGCACTTGCATCCATGGAGGGCGAGATATTGCCAGCCGAAAGTATGACAGCTTCGATCAGCCGGGTTGCAGCAGCTGACTCGTCGTCGTCTGCAGACAATGAATTGATTGCTCCATCCACATAGTGCTTCCACATGTTAGTCACCATCCATTCCGGGGCAAAGGCTTTGCGGAGAAGGAGCTTGGCCAGTCCATCGAAGACAAAGGATCGGCGTAGCGGAGACCGGAAATAATAGTGATTGAGTAATTGTATTGGATCTTGGTAGCTTAGTGGTCGGGGAGGGTCGAATGAGGTTGGATAGTCGTATGTGTTGATAGTAGACAAAAACTTTGATAATATCGACTCAAAAGCGTCGTGTTCGCCCTGTGATAAGAGCTCGTACAGCAGTCGACATCCGGCCAGCTGGGAGACCCATTTTTCCACCAACATCTCCGAGACAAGATGAATACCTTGGGCACGCACAGCTTCCCGGAGTGGTTGCCATCCATTGCCATGAGGAGCATAATGCGCTTCTAATTCTGTAAAATACGCGTCGCACATATCGACATCCGCATCCTCCTCCGACTCATCCTGTTCTCTCTGTTCCTCCGCGATGAATTCCGGTAGACAACGCGTAGCCATGGATAACAAGGATCGAGCCCCCCGGCCTTTTGGTGTCTTGCCATCAGGAACCCGAGTATTGTTCAAAAACCTGATAAATATGCGATCGAGAACATGTGCAATATTCGCGAACCCGGTATCCCCAGACAAGTCAAGCGCTTCTTTCCAAGACCCCCTATACGCAGGATAACTGGTATTGTTCGTCCGTCCTGGCCTCCGCCCATCGCTAGGTCCAGCATTACTTGTAGACGATAAAGCATTTTTAAATAGCTGTTTTCGCGCAGATGTTCGTTCCAACAGCCCCCGTGTTTTCCCCGTAATCAAGGGCGTCGCGATCTCGATTGCACCAGGTAACGTTTTTTGCAATTCCGGACTGCGAAGCGACAATCTGCTGCGTTTTCTGGTACCCTTGCTAACCTCTGCCCGGCTCGAATATTTGTGTCGAATTCGTCGTTTCACCGTCTTCCCAGGTACCCAAGCAGGGTCGTCAGGTTCGCCGTCCGAGAACGAGAAGCTTTCTTCGGCCTCGCTCGCCGTCGACACTCGCGTTGTCTCCGTGTCGCATCCTTCTAGCTTTTCCTTGAGTTTCGAATTTGCGACTATCGATAAGGTCTCCTGGTGCTTTTCTAATCGGCGGTAAATCGAGGCTAAGGGGCGTAGCATGCGATTTGCCCATTTCGCGGTCGGCCGTATATCTTCCATGCTGGGTAAACGCTATTTCAATAACATACTGTGAAGATATTTGAGTCAGTCATCGATCGATATCTCCTTAGGACGAGTATTTGCTTACCAGGTTTATTTGGTGGCTGGGGTTCACTATTGACCCATCTTTAATCTCGATAAGGGCCCCCTCGACACTTTTTGACTCATGTATTATCTCTAGAGCTCTGCGGATCGTATATAAAATCAAATCTATGCTCCCTGCCTATATCATGCAATTGAAACAATCAGAGGTAAATAAAATGGCGGCAATAGGCCATAAGATACAGGCGTTGTCTGAATGATGAACGTGATATTTGTTTGGCGGCGCAACAAATAATGTAAACATCAGGTCGGGTTGGCCCAAAGCGGTAAAGCGCCTTCGCCGTACTGGACTTGATGCTATTGTGAATTAAGGTATTCTCAACTTCAAACGATATTTATAAAGCCGTCATTCTACTACTAGATACAAGATAAAGTGTTATTCAATAAATTTATTCGTTGATGGAGTGCATAGTCTCATTATAGATGCATGTCTAGATATCCACCAGTCATATAAAGTACACCGAGTATACCTAAGTTCCGAATAAAAATCACCCGACCTTGCTATGCACTGCCCACCATAAACAATAAATGCCAAACATAAAGAGTCAAAAGCGCCAAATGGCTAAGGAGTAGAGAGATGTGTACAGTACAGATGACCCGGTCACCCACCGGTCATACCGATCCCCAGAATAAATCGTGACTGAATATAGTATTTTACTGTTAAGACAAAGTGAACCCAAGAAAAGAACCACCAAATCATTTTTTAAAAAGAAGAATATCATCAAACATTAATCAACCCTTAGGCGGAGGACTTCTTCGAGCCCCGGAGTTTGGGGTTGCTTGCCGCAGCGCGCTTCTTCTGCTTCGTTCGCGAAGAGCTGGCGTCAGTGCCCTCGATGAACTTCAGCAGTTCATCGATGTTTCGCGAGTCCAGAGAGGAGCCCGCCTTGGCGCTAGAAGCCTCAGGTACGGCCTGTCCGACCGAGGGCTGGACCTTGGTACCAATGGACGACACGCGAGGGTTCATGTTGACACGGCGCAGGCGGCGAGCCTGGATGTCCTTGGCGTGCTTCGCAATGGAGACAGCGTTTTGGGTGAGCTGCTCAAGCCAGGTCTCGGCTTCCTTGGTGTTACGGTCGTTGGGTCCCAGCTGGCTGAGGAAGATGTTGTAAGCCTCACGCATCTTGCCAACGGCAGCCTTGGAGTCCTGGTCCAGAGCCAGTGCCTGAGCCAGCTGGAACAAAATGGTCGCAGTGTTGATGGACTGCTCGCCAAAGAGGTCCTGGCAAATGACGAGAGAAGCCTCAAACCACTTCCGGGAGTCGGAGTATTGCTTGAGGTGCTGCAGCATCACGGCGGCGTTGTTCATGGTGGTGATGGAATCGGGGTGGTTAGATCCATAGATGACCTTCCACAGATCCATCGCATGTTTCACGTAGGCCAGAGCAGTCTTGGTGTTGCCGGAGGCGTGCTCGAAAAGGCTGAGGTTGAGGTAGCTCAAAATGGTGTCGGCCGAGTCGACACCCAAAGTGCGCTCAGTGACAATGACAGCCTTACGGGCCAGCTCCACGGCAGCTTCCTTCTCGTCGGTCTGGTAGTAAAGCATGGACAATTGGTGGTAGAGCTTGGCAACCTCGGGGTGCAGGATACCATAGATCTGCTCGTGCAGAGACAAAGACTCAAGGATGAGTTCCTGACCAAGCTGCTTCTGGTTCTGCATGAGGGAGATTCGTCCGGCTTCCAAGGCCTCCTCGGCGAGAGAGCTCCTGGGCGAAGCATCCTTGACGAGAGGCACAAGGTTGAGGATGTCATCGGGGACAAAAGAAACGCTGGGCTTCTCCTCAGCTGCAGCGCGGGTTGGGGACTTGTCACCACCCTTCTTCTTGTTGTTGCCCTTCTTCTTTCCATCTTCGTTGCCGGAGCCGTTGGCCACAGGAGTTGGCAGCTTGGCGGGCAGCTGATCCTTGGTGAAGGCAAAGTCACGGGCGCCCAACTGAAGACCAAGCTTGATAGAGATGTCACGGAGGAGCTGCAGATGTCTCAGGGAGTTGAACCATTCAGACTCCAAGGTGAAGCGGTATCTGATGGTGACCTGCTTCTCGATCTCGGCCCTGAGAGTGGCAGGGGTGACCTTCTCGAAGGAGAAGTCGCCCTCGGGGTAGATCTTCCGCAGAGAAGCGTCAATCTCTGCGCGGGGGCTCGAGTTGACATCGGCTCCCAGCAAGCAGTTCAGCAAGTGAGACACAGCGGACGAAACAAAAGGTGCAGGCACGTTGCGGAGGTACTGGTTGGCAATGTGCTTGAAGGAACGAGCAATCATCTCCTGGACCACGATGGTCGACAGTGCGGAAAGGCGAGCACCCTTCTCCTTCGACAGGTGAGCCAGCTTACCAAGGTAACGGATGTTGATACCGCGCTTGTGTAGGAGTTGGCTCAGAGACTGGCCGTCCATAGGGAAGCCAACATCTCCATCATGGAGGTCCTGAATCAGCTCAGGCATAACCTTGGACCGCAAGAAGTCACAAGTCTCACGGACTTCCTTCTCGTCACTGGCCCACTGTGCCTTCTCCTCATCGGTCTGGGGAACCTGGCCACTGCAGACATCGGGGTTGAGGGAAAGCTGGAATCCGGAGATGTCAACACGCTCCTGATCCTGGGCCTCTTCCTTCTTCTCTTCGGAGCCCTCCTCCTTCGATTCGGCATCGCCAGTCTTCTCCTGAGCGGCCTCTTTCTCAGCCTTGGCGGCGCGGCGGCTCTCGACCTCAGTCTTGACATACTGGCTCATCTTGTGTCTCCAGTAGGCCTCGACAAGCTCCAGTCTCAAGATCGACATGCGGTGAGGGTAGACATCGCTACCTTCTTCCTCCTGCCACATAACATCGAGAGGAGTCACACGGTACAGGTCCAGAACGTACTTACGGCCATCTGTACCCAGCAGACCCTTTGTCTCAACACTACCTTCGAGGTCATGACGCTTGCCATCCTTGTCCCAGACAGGGTGGCTCTTGATGCGAAGGGCCTTGGAAAGCTTCTCGAAAACGGGGGCGAAATCGGGGTGGGTTGCGACCACCTCCTTGCCTTCAACACCACCGTAGTCGATTTGGTGCTCACCGGGCTCACGCTGCTTGAAGATGCCGGGCACGATACTCTGGCCGACGATACGCTTGCCGAGGTAGTCGACGACAACAGTTCCGGGAGTAAACAGGCCGTTGATATCCAGCTGGTTCACAGCCTTAATTCCCAGAACGTCCTTGCCGACGGCCACGCGAGCGGCCTCATCGCCACCCTCGGTAGTGAAAGTACCGACTCCATCGGCACCGAAGGAGTAGAAGATGTTGTTGTACACGAAGATCTGAGCGTCACGGTCCTCCGTAGGGTTCAGAGGTGCGACCTCACCGCGTGCGACCAAGACGGCACCACGGGCAGCAGCCTCGTTGTAATCAGCAAACAGCTTATTGGTCAAGCGCTCTCTAAAAACACGGTCCTGGACAGTTTCGCGAGGCAGCTCGCGGGTAGTCTGAAATTCCTCGTTCCAATCGCGCAGGGTTTCCGCATTGTCAACACCGGAGATCAGGTAGTTCTCCTGAGAACGGGTGATGTCGGGCTGGTGGGCATTGATGTTGGTGGAAGGAGGGGAGACCAGCCACGGGCTGTTGGGGATGGCGTTCTGGAAGGGGAAGGTGGTCAGAAGGTCTTTCTGGTTGTTGGACTCCTGCAGGGCTTCGAATGCGGAGTTGAAGGAGGGCGACAATTTGGAGATCAAGGTGAGCAGCGAGTGAGCGCTACCACACTTGGGAATGGTCTTCGGGAACGGGTCGAACTTCATATTCGAGCACTTGTTCACGTAGAAACCGGAGACGTGCGAGGTGATCTGGAAGTGCTCGCCTTCGTTGGTAGTGACCTGGAGGTACAGCAAGTGACCCTTCTGTCGGAGGTGGTAGGGAGCGGGATTCCATGGGGATAACGAGATAGACTTGACGGTCTTAGGAAGAGGAGCCTCTGCTTTGGGAAGGATGGTCTGCAGGGATGAGGAGCCAGCAATCTCATATTTCGACAGCGAGTGCTCCTTGTCGGAGCCACTCTCACCAGCAGCGGCTTCCGCAGCGAGGGCATCGTGCAGGGACAAGCCTGAGCTGATACCGTAGAGGTTGTCAACCCGGTCGCCGGCGGCACCGAGCAATTCCCTCATTCGGACCACATGCATGCGGGCCTCCTTCTCGGTGTAAGGGTCCTCGACGAGAACGATTTCCGAGTCTGCCTTCAAGTCTGGAACCTCGGACAGCTCAACGAAGTCATTGATACGGCTACCGTTGAACTCCAAGTGGAAGCAAGTGTATTGGAAGGTACCGGGAAGCTCGACAATAGATTGGCGAACATCCTGGACTTGCTCTTGACTCGACACCTAATCATGCGAAGAACAATTAAAATCAAAGATTTATGTTGTCGTTTATGTCCATAGAATATTACCCACCATCACCTGGATCTTTTTAGGCTCGTGAGGAAGCTTGACGGTGATCTGGAAAAGACCTTGATGGTTTCACGTCAGTTCAGCCCACAAAACACACAAAACCGGAGAACCTCGACATACCTCCATTGGCTTCCTCTTCGAGCTCACCCTCGGGGTGAGTTCCATTGGCAACCTGTTCTTGAGGAGTCTCTGCTCTAATTAGCATTGGGTTCCTTTCGTTCGTGGATGGTTGATTTCCCGAGATCCCATGGCCACACGAGCAAGTGACGACACTGAAAAACAACAAGAACAGCAAAGCAACAACGGACCTTTCGAGTGCTCCAAATCCCCATTGGTCTGCGCCATTATATCGGAAGTGAAAGTTATAAAGGAAGGATTAAAAAGACGACAAAGTGGAGAAGAGCTGCCTCACGACAGCTTGGTCCGGAGAATCCAACGGAGAAAAAAATAAAATAAAATAAGACACCGTGGGGTGAGAAAGGAAAGGAAGAAAATATGATACAAGGACGAGGGCAATTGACGAAACAAAAACAAACCCCGTACCCCAGACTCTGATCAAAGCCAAAAGACAATTAAGAATAGGATGAAAAGAAGATGGGAGATTGAGGAGGGCAGAAAGTGAAGCTGGAGAAAGTACACGGGGAAGCCGGGCAAAGAAGAGAAAATTTCGCGGCCGCGGAATACCCTCGGAAGTGCTCGGGCGGCATTTTGCCAGCGGGTTAGAAGAGATTTCTCCACACAGATGCAGCGACAGGGTGTCGATGACTCGGTGGTATGGAAAAGATGATGAGTTGTTTGTTTTTTATTATCATTTTTATTTGTTATAGCAGGTTAACAGGTTAGTAGATAAAGCAGATTGTTGCATTTGTCGTACTGTCGAGTATGTGCAGGGCTGTACTATGCTATCCTCAAGGCACAAGCCACAACTCTTCAGATCTACAGATATTATAGCCTGTATGGACTATGGAGTATTCAGATAGAAGAATTATCAATTATAAACAAACCGTTTGTCAATTGTTCTTCAATTCTTTCTTCTTCAACTTTTATAGTAGCACCAATGCAACCAATCCTTTCTGATATATTGCCACTCAATCATACTATACTCTACTCTAAATAATATTGGCATACATTAAACTAGCATACAGCATCAGCATCAGCATCATCTTCTAAACAACTTGGCTGCTGACACCCCTGTAACCATCACCGTTTTATTGCTTCATCTTCTTCTTCCATCGCCAAGCCGATCTACGCGTCCTGAGATCTGGGGCCGCAAAAGAAACCAACCAACAACAGCCAGATACATCGTCTCTCATCCACCTCACTGTCCAGCTGTCCACCGACTTTCTCTCAGTCTTTCCTTTCTACCCAATTCTTCTTATTCCACACTCGTTTTCTAAATTGTACTAGACATTTTATCCTTAGTGTGATCTGTTTCTTTTCTATTCCTATATCGGTCGACACAGCCACCGCGTCACCCTCCACCGCTACATCAGCCTTGGAGCCACCCACTCCATCCATTTATTTCTTCACTAGCCACTCATTTCTTCTGATTCTTCTTGATTTGTTTTTTGCATTTTGGTGGATAGAGGATCATCGGAAAAAGAAACAAAAATGCCGCTGAATCGAAATCTTCAGCGATCCCTCGTCTCATATGCGCGACTGGGGTTATCCCGGCAACCCAGAATCAATCGGGCCATTCCCCAATATCGTTATTCTTACCAACCCTCGCGTTTCTTCTCGCAGGATCCATCTCCTCAGGCTTCTCCCGATCCAACGGATCAGAATGGTGGGGATGAGGGTAAGGGTCAAGGCGAGTCGGAGCACAGTCTGAAATCCACCGTCTTGAAGATGTTTGAATCCGCTGCCACCACCTTTGCTTCGATTGTGATTCTAGGGTAGGTCTATATGTAGCGAACTGATGGACCATGCTGACCAAATAACAGTGCAGCTGGGTACTCGTACCATCGGTACTACAAATGGCTGATATTGGACAAAATGGAAAATGCCTTCACCCCTGGTGACCCAGCACTAGAGTTGGCTGGTGTAGAGGCTGGCAAGCACCAGTACCACCATCACGAGCATTGGGTCACCCGCGATGAGCAAGCAAGGATCGACCGTATTATTTCAGGACAAGTTGCCGGTCATTACTACCTGATGGTTGGCGAGAAGGGCACCGGAAAGACTTCCATGCTTCTTGAAGCCATGCGCAAGATCAATGGAGAAGGAATTGCCATGTTTGAAGCTCACGCTGATCTCGAGATCTTCCGGATCAGACTGGGCAAGGCTTTGGATTTTGAATTTCACGAAGAGTAGGTACTCCCCCTCTGGCATTACACAGACAGAAATTCTAACCGAACTGTACAGTTATATCGGCAGTCTCTTCAGCATCCGGGGTCCTCGGGATACCACTCCTCTTTTGGATATTGAACGTGCCTTCAACAAGCTGGAGAAGGTTGCTATGAACAGAAGACGCAGCGGCAAATCGCCCTTGGTGCTGATCATGAATAGCACTCACTTGGTCAGAGACGACCATGACGGCCAGGATCTTCTTGAAATGATTCAGCAACGAGCAGAGCAGTGGGCAGCTAGCGGTTTGGTGACAACAGGTAAGCTTTGACATTCCGCTGTCAATGGCACCGGACTCGTCTGTTATATGGAATCACTGACTTGATCTCAACTTCAGTCCTGAACAGCGACGATTACTGGGTATACGAACGTTTGAAGCGGTACGCGACAAGAATGGAAGTCATTCCTGTCACAGATCTTCCCAAGGACAAGGCGATCGCAGCCCTGAGAAACTACCGTCGGCAGTATTTCAACGAGGAGCTCTCATCTGATATCCTTGATGAAATCTACAAAAAAGTGGGCGGGCGGTTGTCTTACCTGAACAGAGTCGCCAAAGCCGAAAATTGTTTAAATCTCTGCAACAGTATCTGCCAGGCCGAAAAGACATGGTTTTTGAACAAGTGTTGGATTCTTGGACCTGAGATGGATGACGATGTGATGGATGAGCAAAAGTATTCTGTAAGCATACCATGCAAAAGTATTAGTCCCTATTTTATACTAACATGACGATAGTCCGCTGCAATGGTCCTTGCCAAGGCCCTCGTGGATCTTGAGGACGAGATGGAAACCTTTCATCCGGAGAGAGGCCATATACTCCCACAGATCCCTCTCCACAAAGCCCGAGAGATCATGACAAGAGCCGACTTTATTCAATCTTACGATCACGAGAACATCTTTACCATCGACTCTCGTGCGATGGTCCGAGCAGATTCTGTGCCCATGCAAAATGCATTCCGAGAAATCTGTAAAATCCCTGGCTTTGACAAGCATCTCGAGGGTACTCTTGAGCGTATCGGAGACATTGAGAGCTTGGGCCGTACCCGCGAGCTTACAATCAAGGATCTCTGGAACCAGGGCAAGTATAAGATTGCTTTGCAAGACCCCAGGGGTCGTGAGAATGGTACTATTGAGTTCTCCGTGATGGAACAGGAGAACGGAGATGAGAAAGACGATTGAACAAGCTTCCTCATAGCTGGTTCATAAAAGATATGCCTGTCTCTATATCTCTGGTTGTTTTGATATCTGTATACTGTTTGTACTATCAATCTTGGATCTGGGTGGTTTACTGCTTATATTAAACACATAAATAGACCAATAAATAACATTCGACACATCTACATCATCATCACCATACACAATCATTGAGTCCCACTTCCAATGCCTTTATTCAGCATCAAAATCCGGCTACGTCGGAGTCAAGGCGACATACATACAAGTGACATCATCACATGCTCACCGCTCGCACGCCTTCCTGGATTCTTTTCTCCTCCAACTTTTTCTTGATTCTTTCTAACTAATACCAAACAGCTTTATTTTTCTCTCGTCAAAGGCTTCTGCGAAACTTTACTCTTCAGAAAATACGAAATATTGCAACCATGCCTCGCAAGAAGAACGGCGCGACAGCAGCTTCGCAATCTGATAAACCCTCTGCGGAGGCACAACCGGCCACACCCCCGCAGGTGCGGGCCTCACGATTGGCGCGCATTCCTTCTCCGTTGAGATACCTTCTCGTCGTCTTCATCAGTTTGTCCCTGAGCTCGACGCTTTTCAGCCTTACTTCTGGAATCACCCTGGGTGAGTTGGGCGGGGTGAGCAAGCATCTCGACGAATGGTGGGAAGTTGGAGGGTTGATAGGCTGGAAGGCGATTGAAGTTGGACTGGCGTGGACTTTAGGTCTTGACGGTGAGTTCTATATTAACTGAGCAAAGAAATATGATAGAGCAAGCTGATTTAATGGCAGGACGAGACGTGTTTTCCTTCCTCTTCCTCACTCATCTCCCCACCTATTCCCTCCTCTCCTCTTTTTACGGCATCCGACCAACAACCATATTGGTCGCATATGCAATTACCCTCTTCTCGACCACGGCTCCATTTGTACTCCTTCGTCAGCCTTCCTCCGTGCACGATCTCTCTCACGCACCCTCCGGTACAGTCTCAAACCGCAGCATCCTCGACGACTGCGCCACCACGATCTATACCACGGTTGCAGCAACTTCAATTTTCGCTGTTGTGCTGTATTACAGCTATGCAACCTGGCTGCCGGCCTGGCTCGTGGTGCATTTTGAAAACATCCCAGATATCCGCGTGGCCCATGTCGGTCCCGCAGGACTACCAGTTCTCTTCTTCACTCTTCTCCCTGCCGGCTGGGCGGCACGAGACTATTTGTTCGTGAGCTCCACTGGTGCGGCCAATATCCCTGAGACCAAGCCTGAGGAGTCGCCTGCGGACCGACATGGCGAGTATCTTGCTTGTGCTATCTACCGTAGGACATGGGGATCATTGTCGCGAAAGTCAAGGGTACTGCTGTCGCGAACAATTAGCCTGGCTAGTCTGGTGCACCTCAACACGATTGTTCAGGTTGCCGGAACGATCCAGGGTGTTGATTTCGTGGGTGCGTCGCGGTTGGGTCTTATGTGGGCTGCTGCTATCTTGATTACCGGGGCCACATTCGGATGGATCGAGGCTGTTGATGGTGTATGATCGTGACTGATTGGCAGAAGACAAGGAAAATTGTTAACAAGGTTGAATTTACATGGCCATGGAATACTCTGGGCTTTTGATTCTCGTGGGTAGGGAATGCGTGGTGTTCGGCATAGCAAAAATGGATGTTAAGGTGATTGGCTTGTTTCTGGCGTTTCCGAGTTGGTGTTACAGTAGTTGAGCTTTGGTATTGATGAATTTCTTCTGTCACTTTATTTCAGCTTTCATATTAATAGTTAGTTCTAAGTGCTTGAGATTGATGAAATGAATTGCAAATTAAGTATACTATAATCAAACAAGTCTAAAATGCTGGAGGTATCTTACACAAAGAAAAGACAAGACATAAACCCATATATGCGATATAGTCAGGATGCACACACATTACCGACCCAACTCCATACCATCCGCCGAGGGGATCTCACGCTGGAAGTTCAAGTTCTTCTCATTGGGCAGCAACCATCCAGGGTGGAAAACATTGAAGATAACCACCGCGGCAACCATCATAGCACCATCCAACGCAATAAAGTAACGCTGGGTAGTAATCAGATAGCCCGACCAACCCTCGGACAACTCGATAGTACGGTAAATCGACCGCACATAGATACACAGCACGGAGAAGACCATCGCACACAGCAGCGGAACAACAGTCCCCGTCAACGACTGCAAGAGACGGCGACGAAGCGTGCGACGGACGAAATCCGCCGCGCACAAAACAAACACGGTAATCGAGGCCAGCTGGAAGACGATACCGGCGACCATGATGTGGGTTCCGGGCGCGGTGTCGCCGTCGACTGCGTTGGCTGCGACGGAGGCAATACCGCCGCCGATGGCTTGGACGACGAGGGAGATGACATCGCAGGTGCAGAAGATCCAGAGGTAGAGGTTGGGGCTGAGGCAGGAGGATTCCCGGCCGAGGATTTGGATAAAGCGGCCTAGGAGGACGTAGATGCCGGCTGTGAAGAAGGTGGGGGCTTGTCTTGTTAGTTTTATTAGATGCCTAAAGAGATATTATGAGGCTCATACCGATGATCAAGGTGGAAATCTGCATGAGGAAAGCATTCGCGTTGTACGGACACTCTGCTGACCACGTACGGGCCGCCCAGCCTAGTACTTCCACTATTGATATAGTTAGTTTTGTGTGCTTGATACGAATAGGACAAGATGAGATAAAGAGTACATACCCATACACCCGATGCTAAAAACACAGCACCACCACTGCTTTTTCCAGACCATTTGGACGAGATGGACGAGCATGGAGAGGCCGAAAAGCACGCAGAATACGATACCAGCCGCCAGCGACGGGACGTATCCGTACGAGGTGTGCAATCCATTGATAAGAGGGTGACAGCCGGTTTTGAGCATCTCCTGGAGATCCTGCTCGGATCCTGTATTTGTATTCGACATGGTGGTGGTTGTTAAGGTCGCTTGGGATGGGTTGGTTGATAGAGTGAGTGACAGAATGAAGGAGAGATCAGGAGAGCTAGGAGAGTAGATTAAAGAGTTCAATTAAAGACAGATGATTAAAGAACGAAATGACCTCCACAAGGCAGACACCAAGAACAGGGAAGACCGAGATGGAGGATCTGGAAATGACCAAAAGAGTGGGTTGGGCTCATAAATGGGTTATTTTGAGGGCAAATAAAAAGACCGTTAAACCCAAAGAGCCCAAAAGGACTCTAAGCAAATCAGGATGATTATTTAAACAGAACCAAGAAGCCAAGAAGGGAAAGGAAAAAGAGAGGAAAGAAAGAAAGAGAAAAGAGCGACAAGAGGCTGCAGTCGCCGTCCATATAACAGCCCACCGAGTATATCCATCCCTCCTGGAAGCGAAGACAAAAAATTGATCCAGGCGGGCTGATCGGGAACCGGCGGAGACAACCGTTGCTGCTCTGGATATCCAGCCAATGAGAGCCCATTGGTAGAATCTCAAAAATGGATCTCGTTTCAGTCGCGTTGGAGATTGTCGTTCCTGAGGCCAAAATTGTGTCGCAAGGTTCGCCTGTTTGGGTTTAGCGTGTGGCAATGATCTTGGATAACTTCACTTCAGCTTCAACTTAGCATACAAGTAGTGATAGATCATATCCATGGGATACTCTACGGAGTATTCCTCCCTCCATTTTATCTTCTATTATGGAGTAAACGAAACTATTATTATGGATTGTGTTGATAATGAGGTCAAGCTCTGATCTACAGACCCTAATCGACACTACTACTACAGCAATCCACGCATTGGTGGTATTGCTCATTGATATACACCACAGCCATCATGGATATAAATATGCATTCAAGGCTTCCAGCTAAATGATGTTAATTTTGACTGTCGTTAAATGCACGTCAACAATGATAAAATATCCCCATAAAACCGGAAAATAATGCACGCCATTCGGGGATTTCTGAATCAGTCTAGTGTTGATGCCTCAGGCTACAAGTCATCATATTTGTCTTCCCCGTCTGCATCTCTGACTTTGCACATCACTTCATCAAGTCAACAGCAAGGCACCGTCAAGCCAAGCTCTGCAATACAACCTGGCATCATCCTTGTGCCTAATCTAGAATGACCCGGTCCCTACATGGAAGCTGGGTCAGATGTGAGAACCCTAGGGTAAAAGGAAACTGGTTGAAAACATCCATTCATTAATCAAAACGAGACTATTAATACGTTTCCATCACTCATTTCACCCGCTGCATGGAAGCTAGTTGAATTTCGGCATCTCATACATATCGTCCGGATCTGTGACAGCATTAGCATCGGAAATGATCACGGGAAACAGCAGTACTCACCCTTTCGGTTCGCGAGAATATATTTCCGCGTCTCGACAATATCATGGCTCAATTCGGAATACAACTCCTGGTGACGAATCTGAACCAGCTGGTTCCGCTTGGACGCTCCACGGATAGCCGCTTGTGCGACATGGAATCGTGACACCCGGTTGACCAACATCATATCAAAAGGCGTCGTGGTGCTACCTTCTTCCATGTATCCCTGGATTGTCGCGCGATCCAAGCGAGGGCGTCCGAAAAGCAAGCCTTCCAGCTCGGTCGAATAGCCGTGGTAGTTGAAGTGGATAGGCTTGTCGCTAGTGAACAGGTCGTCAAACGCATCGGTCGACAGGGCATGTGGGTGGGCTCCTGCATTTTCAAGGATCATCAGGTCCGTCACATTGATGACCCGCACGCGAAGTTCAGGGGCGCGTTTGCGCAGAAGCGCCGCTGCGTAGATGACTTCAAACATCACCTCGACACCGATACCCACCAAGACCACGTCTGGGTCGAGACCGCCGTCTGTACTACAGAAGCGCCAGACAGAGGCACCTGCGCGGCAGTGGTTCTCTGCTTCTTCGGGTGTGAGGTACACCGGGGTCGGTTGCTTCGAACCCACCATGAGGTTGATGTAGTTCCTCGATTTCAGACAGTGATGCACCGTCGTCAGGAACGTGTTGGCATCAGGTGGCAGGTACACGCGGGCTGCCGTCGGCTTCAACTTGAGGACCGAACCGATGAAAGAGGGGTTCTGGTGGGAGAATCCGTTGTGCTCCTGTCGGGTCCATGTGCTGGTTTCGATGTAGTTGATACTACTGACATCATCGTGCCATTTTGTTTCTTGGGCCTAGTTTTGTCAGCACTGCAGTGTGGGTTGAGTAAGAAAAACCATACCATTTTCATGAACTTGGCATATTGCACCATCATGGTGTGGACAATTCCAAGGAAGCTTTCATACGAAGGAAAGATACCCACCCGGCCAGTCAAGGTATAGCCTTGGATGAAACCCTGGCACATATGCTCACTCAAAACCTCAATGACACGGCCTCCTTTAGCATTGGAGAACTGATCCCATTGGAAATTCCTGCCAGTATGCGAGAGCACAGCATCCAGCTTGTTACTTTCCAATTCATCCGGCGAGAACAGACGGACAGAGTGGGGATTATCTACGAAAAACTGGTCGATCAGTTTTCCAATAGCCTTCATCGCACTCTCCTGCTCGCCCTTTTTGACACAAAACTGTTTCCAGTCGGCTAGTTTAGGAGGGACATAGCCTCTGTACGCCTCGAAGCGTTGACCAAGCTTTTTCTCATCATCCAAGGGGATCACCGATTTGATTTGGTCGATGACATCTCCGGATTCCGTGAAAAGATTGTCTGGTTCGTATGATGCCAACCAGTCTTGGAGAGCCCGGAGCTCTTCCTTGTCCGACTTGGCCTTGGGGAGAGGGACTTGGTGTGAATGGAACGAGCCTTCGATGAATTGTCCGTGAAGCTGCTTGGGTCCAGACCATCCCTAGGCATGTTAGTTATAGTCATCAAATTGAAGACTAGGTTCGTACCTTTGGCGTCCGCAAGATAATCATAGGCCATCTAGGCTTCATGATAGGCTTGCCAGAACGAGCAGCTTTCTGAATTCTCTGGATCTCCGCCACAGCCCAGGCCATGGAGTTGTGGAGGTCGGTATCGATATCGCGAAGGTCTTCGACGATGCGAACCTGGTATCCGTACCCAGTAAAGAGCGCAGCCAGTTCCCTGTTGTCCATGCAGCCAAAAATGGTTCGTTCGCTGATCTTGAACCCGTTTACATGGAGAATTGGCAGGACGGCTCCAGATTCCGCTGGGTCGATATACTTGATTCCGTGCCAGGATCTAGGTCGTCAGAACATGGAGTAATGTGTAGAATAAGACATGAAGACTTACGTGGCAGTTGGTCCGGTCTCGGCTTCACCATCGCCAACCACACAAGTGACAATCAAGTCAGGATTATCCATGACAGCACCAAACGACACTGCCAGAGCATATCCCAACTCTCCACCTTCATGAATGGCACCGGGTGTTTCGGCGTTGATATGACTGATCCGTCAGCTCTGCTTCATCTATTCAGTTCACTAGAATAAACCAACCTCGGCAATCCAGCTGTAGTACTAAAAGTCGAAATCAACCGATGAAGTCCGTCGGCACTCCGGGCATAATGCGGATAGAATCTCTCCAGGGATCCTTCCAGCCACAATGAAGCCAGAATGGCAGGGGCACCATGTCCGGGACCAACAACGTAGAGCATGTTGAGGTCCTGCGTTCGGATTAAATAATTCAAATGAGAATAGACCAGGATCAGTCCGGGGCATGTTCCCCAGTGGCCTGCGCCTATGAGTATGCGAATATGTCATGACAAGCCGTGTGATGCTTACCGAGTAATCTGGGCTTGATATCGTCATGCTTCAAGTCGCGCTTCAGATACACATTGTCCTGCAAGAAAATCATCGCTGACTGGTCAGTATTTAAATGAATATATTCACGGTCGGTGGACTCACCCGCAGCAATGTACGACGCCGCCCTGCGAAATTTATACAACGCATCACAAGCCGCCTGATCCAAAGCCTTGTGCTCTACCTTGACCTGCAACTGATCAAGCAGATCAGGAAGATTCGATGGCTCAGCCTCAGGATTGGGCCGATCGATAACCTCGCCAGGCATGATGAGCGGAGAAGTCAAATAGGCGATATTATATAGTTCGGATCACGGATAACAACCACAATAATATAGATGGTTGTTCAACGACACATAAAAGAAAAACAAGGATTATCTGAAATAATATCAGCTTAATAGAAGCAGAGGAACAGTGGTTCAAATAATCCCGGACTCATTGTTGCAATATCCAGTTTGTCGCAGCCAAATCATCGACGTCACTATGAATCGGTTGACATCACAGGTTATCAAGACAACCGAACCCAACACCCCCACAGCCAGCCAGCTAAAATGCGCAAGAAATGCCGTAAGAGCTGGTAACCCATCTTCTCTTGAATGAATCAATTCAATTCAGTCATCCAAAATGCCCAAATCAATTCTCTCCGTCAACGCCGGCTCCTCATCCGTCAAAATCAACTTCTACACACTAGAAAACCCCCCCCAGAACACTCGCCAATGCCCAGGTGTCCGGCCTCACAGCTCCACCCCCAACGCTGAAATACACTATAGGCGACACGCATCATAAAGAAGAAATCAAGGATAAGATAGACACGCCGCAAGACGGGTTTAAATTCCTGCTCAAGCGCTGCTTTACCGATCCGAGGCTTTCTGAAGTCGCGGGGAGCGAGGATCTCGCGTATATATGTCATCGGGTGGTGCATGGGGGGGGATTACAGTGAAGCAGTGGAGATTAATGATGAGACGTATCATCATTTGAAGGAGTTGGAGGATCTTGCGCCGTTGTGAGTACCTCCATATCACTCTACAGTGGGTAGTATGCTAAGGTATAGACACAACTTCTCCGCACTAGAAATCATCCGCACCTGCAGACAGGATCTGCCCAGCGTCAAAAGCATCACCTACTTCGACAGCGCATTCCACCAAACCCTCCCCGACTGCGTACGAACATACCCGATAAACCAAGATGTAGCCAGACAGAACGGACTACGAAAGTACGGCTTCCACGGTATTAGCTACTCGTTCATAGTACGGTCCGTCGCAGAGTTCCTGCACAAGCCGGTGGAGAAGACGAATGTGATCGCCATGCATATTGGGAGCGGTGCGTCGATGTGTGCGATCAAGCAGGGGAAATCGATTGATACCACGTGGGTGATGTGAGCCATTTAAGGAAGAGGGCCTAGGGAGGCTGACCATTAGTAGGATGGGACTTACGCCGTTGGCTGGACTGCCTGGTGCGACGCGGAGTGGGGATATTGATCCATCGTGAGTTCTGGAAAGTATATGGTGTGCATATAGTCTGGCTAATGGTTAGATTGGTATTTCATTATACCAATGAAGCGGGGAATCTGAGCCCAGCCAGCACCAAGGAGATGCACATTAGTACGGTAAGTCTGAATACCCTATACAGCAAAAACCCTGATGCTAAGAAGTCAGGCCGAAGAAATCCTCAACAAGAAATCTGGCTGGAAAGCCCTGACTGGCACGACGGACTTTGCCCAAATCGCCGTCGAGAACCCGCCATCACGCGAACACAAGCTTGCGTTTGATATCGTCGTCGATCGGATGTTGGGGTATCTGGGGAACTACTTTGTCAAGCTGAATGGCGAGGCAGATGCGGTTGTTTTTGCGGGTGGGATAGGCGAGAAGAGCGCATTGCTGAGGAAGACGTTGATTGAGAAGAGCCAGAGTTTGGGATTTGCGATTGATGCCGAGGCGAATGAGAAGGGGTTGGAGGAGGGAGAGACAGTAAAGGAGATATCGAGAGGGAAGCCGAGGGTGTTGATATGCCAGACGGATGAACAGGTGAGTGTTATATCTCTAGGAGAGGAATGGTGCTAACGAGATAGTTTGAAATGGCATATAACTGCATTTTGACGAGGGGTTAAATGACGGTGAAGATATTAGGCAATAGCATTCCCCTTCAGGTTCCATGTTCTCATAGATGTGTATCTATCTCTATGTGGGGTAAGAAGGGAAAAAAAATCATGATTAGCAGTAGAAAAGATCATTGATTACCAGAGGTAAATATTCACCTCTGATTTATCTAGAACGGGTATTCAGTCGAGTCACGCACTTTCAAGAAACTGAAGAATTTGGCCGAACCCCTCGGGCTCCTTGATCCAATGGCCCTCTTCCTCCGCCTCAGTAAACTCGTTCCATTCAACAGGAATCAGGGTCTGTTGTAAGACTTGAGATGCCTGTCGACCCAATTCCACAGGCATTCACGCGTCGTCGGTTCCGTGGCTTAAGAACACGGAAGTCGACAGGATAGAGGTATCGACGGTCTTATTACTCTCCGACTTTTCGGGACCGGCGATTGTATCCAAGAAATATCCCTAGATTTGCCTGCGGTCTCAGCCATGCCATTTGCTTAGCATGAGATCTACCGCATGCTCCCTGGGCCACACGCCGATAGTGAGGGGCAAGTAGGCCCACCAATCATCAAAACCGTCTTCGGGAGTAATGGTGTTTAGAGCCTTCACATATTCCCAGTATTCTGGATACCAGCCACACATTTCCCAGTCAAGGATCGCTGTGATAGTCACCTGAAGAGTTGATAAATCACCTGTGCCACTTGGGGTGTCGGGGGTGATAGTCACCATGATATTGCGAGGATGAAGATCGCCATGGGCCATTACCACTTTGTGATTGACGCCAAGATAGGATCTTATCATGGCAATGTTTCCGGTCTCCGTCCGTTGTGGGTTGGACGCGAGAAAATGGTTCAAGTCATTTTCATTGCCGATGGGTCCTTTTTGCAACACGAACTTGCCTCCGCGCATCTTTGCATCGTCGGGGTGAGCCACCCCCAAATACTGCCTGGGGTTCTTCTGCTGGCGGGACGGGGATGGACCTAAAGTCCTTGACGATCGCATCCAGTTGCTCTCTGATTGAAGCCTTCTGGTCTTTGCCCAAGGATTGCCATCTTGAATCCAACGGCTCGCCGGGAACTCGCGACATGAACAAGAAGATGCGTTGGCTGCCTGGCTGCTGAAGGATACCGTGGATGTCTGGTATTGGGACGTTTGGCGCCTGCTGTTTAATGTAATCCAGAGTAGGAATATGGCTGATGTCAAAGGCACTGCCGACTTTTAGTACGAGCTCCGAGTTGAGACCCAACACGGCAGTTGAACCCAGATGCCAGATGATGTCGCTGGAAGCAACCAGTTCATTGAGTGCCCCAATGACAGTGGAGGTGTCATCGGAGGAATCCTTCTGTGCTGCCCGCATCACAGTGGCGCTGAACGGCTTCTCGATTTTGACGTCTGTTGGGATCCGGAATCCATCCCGTATATCTACAGGCAAAGTTGCAGTCTCGGTATCAGGAGTGCCTGATTCGGACGTTGCGGACTGCACGGCTGAATCGCCAAACATTTTGCGTAAGGTGGGATAGGTCTTGAGCTGATGTTTGAGCAAGTCGGTCATGTCCATCGAGGGGTGGTTCTTGACTTTTGCGCCCAGGTCACTGAGACATAGTGCGTTGACCTGATTGAAGGCCTCTTCTTCTGCATTCTTGACATCTTGCAAAGTCGAATCCGATACTTTCTCTATCATGGTGAGAGATTTGTCTTTGTTCTTTGAGCGCTCTTTCGATCAAGCGGGGAAGTGGTGTGGTGACTAATCTAGCTTCTCGCCATTGTCTGTCTCATACTATCAAGAACGATCAATAGTCTATCTCTCTATTCTAATAGAAGAGCTAATAAAAGCAAAGCAGAAAAACAGAAATACGATGATCTACATCGCGACTCCATAATAAGGCACCCAACTTGGACCCAAGGAGAACTAAGCAATCCTTCACAAATGAAGCAACGAATAAATCCATCGTCTTCAGCTTCAGCTTCATATTGTGATTGGGAAAAAGCAAAAAAAAAAAAAAAAAAAAAAAGGCTAAGCAAAGACTAAGCAAAGCTGAGTCGATCCAGAACGTACTTTTGTTAAATCGGCCGTGGCTGAAATGTGATTTGTCTGGGATGGAAATTAGACAGATCCTGCTTGCTGACTGACTGACTGCTAAGTGCTATGAGAAAATCCTGTCCGAGCGATGCCGACAGGGATGATGTTTGTTTGGACATTCAGAATTTCAGATAAATAAACAAGAAATAAAGAAGAAAAAAAAAAATGATGATCCATCAGAAACATCTACAAGACAACCGGAATGTCTTCCGCCAAATGATAGTAGCAAGTAGTTTTCCCTTCTCCCCCCACTTGCTAATCCTGCTAAGAACCAATAATCATCGCCCCCTGGCTTGGGGAGGGTTGTGTTATTGATGGCTGATCCCCGATATTCCAGATTAACTATTCATGACGTGACATCCCGTCAGTCCGGGAGGCGTCAGGGGGAGAGATTGAAATCCAGGAAAAGAAAAGAAGAAAAGAAGAAAACCCGAAAGATTGGAAAGGACTAGAGGATCGTCGACTTGCAGATGATTTGACGCGGAGTTGGGCGATTTGGGCTTTTTGCCGTCGCTAAAACTGCACGATTATCGATCGATCCGCGGAGGGAAGTCCGATGCCTATACCTACATATATTATTACAGAGTAATAATAATTTAGCAAGATATATGGAATATAATAATATAATGAACTGAGAGTACTCTAAAAGTATTCATGTCAACAAAGGTCAGGTGTTGGGGGAGTTATGCGAACTTTACATAATCCGTATGATACCGTACCATACATACCGTACTGTATTGTATCTTGTAGAGAATCTTCAGGAGAACTAAGCCGGCTTTTGTTCCGCGGAATCCTAGTGCGACTGAATTTGAGGCTCTGTGGATAGGATTTTCGACTATTGATAATACATATATTAAATAGACGGATGGGGGTATAGCAGTCTATATTATAGTTGGGTACCTTGGACGATCTACACACTACAGTCCGATTGGGAATGTCGCGTGGTGGCAACGGTTCTCATTTTTCCGTCTGAATATTAGCCACTGTTCCAGAATGCTGTGTTGACTGTTGAGGGAGTGTTCCAGAGTGTTAAGGGCGACTGTTGTTACACCCGGTTTCAACATGGACATCCTACCTAGGCAGGTAGATAGGGAGCTGAGGCTGCATCGGTTCGATGCAGTCAGTATCAAACCGTCGACAGAGACAGCTTGTGAAGGTTGGCAACCGGGGATGCGGAAAGAGGGGCTCCACATAAAATCTTCTAGCGTGTTCTAGCCGTAAGATGGCCAATAAAGAAGTCACTGATTGTACATAGTAAGTAGTAATCTGTAGGATGAGGATATGTAGGAAAGTATGTACAGATATCCGGCCCGGATAGTCTAATATACTCTATATGGATAGAATTGATAGAGAGAATATGATGGATAGAATCAAGTTATGGAGTAGAGATATGATAGATGTTCCTGCATATGACAATACCATACCGTCGTTAGTATTACCAATTGGGATGAAACCTAGCTTAACGACAGGGTTGTGGCACCTGAAATGTGGCTGGTAGTATTAAAAGACTCCATAGTGGCGACTGGCAGTGGATCATCCCCGATCTACGACGGAGACGAACGGAGACATAGAAATTTCTGATAGTCTGATAGAGTTGTAAGGATGAAGACGAAGAGAAGCTGGGGAAATGTTCTGGAACATGATACCCATGGATGCAGAGCGTATGATCTCACAGTATGTAGGCTGGGTGCGCTAGAAAAGCTAGAAGGCGCGAGAAGAAAGATGGTTGCACAACCATCACGTAACTAGACGGAGACGGGTAGCCAGTGGGGGCACCGGATCGCTGATCGTTAGTCTTGGGAGTGGGCCATTAAGGGGTATGTTCTGTTAATACGTAGAGTAGGAGTACTGGAAGAGTACAATACTATCTACTGTAGGTACTCTGTAGAAGAGAAAAAGAGATAAAGAAACAGAAGACATGTCTGATATTGAAGCAGTCATATCAAGACGTTGAACTGATGTTCGCGATAGTCCCGAGACTACAGCAGGTACGGACGGGCGGGAACCTTCTGGACTGGTTCTATGGATCCATCCCAGCATCCCAGTATAGTATATCCAGTCTGGTAGTATCATAATAATATAATATATTGATATTTGATAATAATGTAATAATAATGATACCACGCGAGACAAGCGGAGTCTGTCTCCCCTCGGATCCATCCGTCCGTTCCTGATGGCTTTTCAGCTTTTCTTTTTTTTTGCTTCTGGTCCCACTTGGTGATGCAGAAGGTCTCCGTCGTCTCCGAGAAATCGGTTAGCTGTGGAGAGCTGTAAGGTACCTGATGCTGCTGTCTACTGTAGGATATGTACATACAGATAGTAATAGTAATACCTTATGGAGAGGATACATACAGAAAGGATACATACAGATACATACAGAAGTACCAACAAAGAACCGTCAAACGTTGGACGGGGGCGAACACACTAGGAAAGGGGGATCGCATCCACAGCTTCGCGTTCCTCTCTGCCGGGACAGGGACGGGACTAATTCTGGATGGATTAATTGCCAGAAATAATTCTTTCTTCCTATATCTAGATGGACCCCCTTCATCGATCTGCTGAGATTCTTTTCTCTTCCTCTCCGTCATTCATCACCCTCCCTCTCCCTTCTCTCCCTCTCAACCTCTCCTCTTCCAACCTCTAATCTTCTAATCTCTCTGATCCTTTATCCTCCCTTGATACATCAATTCTTTCCGGATAGACGGACTCCTCTTCCGTCTCCTTTCTCCTCCCTTGCCGTTCGGTTGCATTAGCTTCCCCATTTTCGCGCTCGATCTGATCTCGAATTTATCAAATAATTTATTCCTGTCTTTCCCACCCACGGATTTTTTTCTTTTTTTCACACTCCTAAAATTACACGGGATTTTCCTGCAACCTGTGCGACTGAAATAAAAAAAAGAACGGGGGAAAAAAAAAGAAAAGGGAAAAAAGCAAAAAGACACGGAAGCAGCCAAAAAAAGAAAACATACTCTGTCCAAAAGCGGCAGAAAACAAAAAAAAAAAAAAAAAAAAAAGGCGACCTGTCGAATACTATCTCCTTTGGACTCCACCCTCTCGCTCAGCTCATTCTTACGGACCAATTTCTTGGGTCTTTCGGCGTCACATTCCTGCCCTACAGATCTGCTGCATCATCACCCTTTCTTTCGAGTTGGGGGCATAAGTCCTTAATAAAGGATCGCCTTTCCGATCTCGCCTGCATCTGCTCTGCAGTTCCGTCGTCCTGCAACAGCTACAACATCATCATCATCACCGCCTGTCTCGTCTGGCTGGAATTCTGGGCCTCGCTACACCACGCACATTTCATAATTGTCTTATTTGGGGGCTTTTTCTCGTTTTCCTGCCGCCCCTAGCCAGCCTTATTTAATCCTCTTCGGTAAGCTCTCCTTCTGCCCTTTTATTTTTCGTGCTTTTCCTCCATCTCCTCCATCTTCACTCTCTCCTATAAAGGCATTCGCATCTAACCATGGCTATCCGCGCAGAATCTGCTATGATCCTTCGAGACCTATCTGCCTTCAACATGGGACGAGGAGCCTACGATACCACAGGAGTCAAGAAGCCTGGCGCACCTCCACCGCCGCCCACAAAATAGATTCCCCAAGGGGATTCGTTTTACCTACGCGATTCCGTTTCTTGTGTGTTTCTCAAGCGAAAAGTTCTGTTTGTCGTTCTTCTAGCTCCATTGCTGGAATTGACGATTATGCTATGAGTCGGCTGTCTCTTTGTAAGTCGCCTCAATTATCTACTTCCGATCACTGCTAACAACCCTAGATTCACTGTAACACTATCGCTCTCGATTTTGCGTCCTCGGGCCTCGCTTTCGTCATCGTGTCTGATATACCACTTTTTAATTCCGTTGCTTCTTCCTCGATTTTAGCGTGCGACACGTTATCGATACCAGCCGTCCTTTCTCGTCCTTTCTTCTATTTTCCGGCGGCTTTCCGATTCAGCTATCTATCTATATTTTTTTAATCTCTTTCGACACGACCCACTTCGGATCACCGATCTGATCTACAAAAAGTGCTTTGTCTTACTATTTGGTTTATTGTTTCTTTTGGGATTTCTTTTGTTATGGAGTTTGGCATAGACGGGATGGGATATTACATGGGATACATGCATGGGTTGATACCAGAACAGACTAGAATTCTCGACCTCGCGGTCAGATCATTTTTGTTTTAATTTTTGTTTAATTTTCTTTTGTTTATTTGTGGCTGTGGGATCTTTTGTTTTAATTCTGTACAATTACATTGGAGCAGCAGCAGACAAATGGCAGCAACTGCAGGTTGTTCTGCCCAAGAATCCTAATTCCGCAAATAATTCATCTACAAGCCATGTTTCGAATGTAACCAATCACATCATTTCATTCCAACGCCCTAACCCTTTGGATTGTTGTCTCCCAAGGGGCCGTTTGAAAGTCACCCATGCCTTTATCCGCCTGATTAGCCCGCTGCATTTCTCTCAGGATGATTATCTCGGTGGACTCCTGGTCCAACATCAAGGTCCATGTTCGTCTTGCATGTGTTTTTGGGCAGCTACAAGTGTTCTGCACGAATCATGCGGTGCGACGTTGGCGGTGTGAGTCGACTGGGCATCATTCATCGGACTCAATAGTTCGTTCCCAACTGTCTGGCAGTATCACCATCTTTAGCACGTCATGCCCAGGCAAGTTTTGCTGGTATGTATGCTGTTTCTGGAGGCCGATTATGACGTTTTCTGCCAATGAGAATGCACCATGTTGTGGGCAGGAGTTGTTCGTTCGAGCCATACGAGTATGATATGTCTCATCTAGATACCAGAGTCCGTGTCCTGATGACTCAATGCCTTTTTTTTGAAACGGAATCATCATGAAGAGCTAGGTCGACTGCCAGACAGTCCGTCTAGGTCAGCATCTCCGCTGTCAAAAGCCACCCGTACCCGTCGAGGCGGAACATCCCGTGACTGGGTGTGGTGCTTGGTCGCGCTAGCCCGCTTTGGGCCAGGCCTCCATCATCAACTGCATCTAATCGAACGACCCTCGTTTCTCCGCCTCACTATCTTCATCTTCACCCCCCCTTCTGCTATCTGACTACAACCTCTCCAGAAGGTCCTTTGGTCCACCGCCATTTGGCTTTTTCCTTCCCATTCATCCGTTTATCCATTCTTAGTTGTCCTTCCCCGTTTTTTACTCCCCCGGAACGGGCGCCTTCGACACAAATTCACACCCAGCGCCTTACAGCCCGTTCCTTCAGGCAACTCTGAATAATACCAACTCTACCTTACCATCGAACCTACCTACCTTACCGCTCTCACTCGCTGACCGACACTACCCGCGCCAGCTTTTGAAACGTCCTTATCCTTGAGCTAGATCATCGGCCTTATTTTATTTATTTTATTTTATTCTCGGCCTTTCTGCAGGACGACCTGATCGACCGTTTTTTATTTTATTATTTTATTTGTTTTTATTCCTTTTTTTTTTTTGTCAAGTAATTTTTAGTACGGGGAAGTCGACCATCATGTCCGAAGCAGCGAACACAAATACCCCGAAGCCAAGTAGTAGCGTTAAGCTGGTGCTGCTGGGAGAGGCGGCTGTTGGAAAGGTACGGTTGCGTTGGAATTTCTGTTCTTTTCTTGCTTTTACATTGCTGCTGTTGTACAAACGTAACCGGATTGGAACTGAATGGCTGACGGTTTCTTCGCAATTAGTCGTCGCTTGTCTTGCGTTTTGTCAACAATGACTTTCAGGAGAACAAGGAACCCACTATCGGAGGTGAGATTACAGATTCCCCCTCCCCTTTGATCTGTGATACTTGGTCCCCATGTAACCGTACATTACCACGTTATCGACGAGGAGTGTATGTGTACTGTGTACTGTTGGGGGGGAAGTGATGCGCTGTATATTCGAGATTATCTCCGAAACACATAACTGACTTGCCTTTTTTTTTTTTTTTTTATCTCGCTAGCCGCGTTTCTCACTCAAAAATGCTCCCTCCCTACACGCACGATCAAGTTCGAAATCTGGGATACGGCCGGTCAGGAGCGTTTCGCCTCTCTGGCTCCCATGTACTACCGTAACGCTCAGGCAGCGCTCGTGGTCTACGATGTCACAAAACCTTCGTCCCTCACCAAGGCCAAGCACTGGGTTGCTGAGCTTCAGCGACAAGCCAGCCCCGGGATCGTGATCGCCCTCGTTGGTAATAAGCTGGACTTGACAAACGATGGCAGCGAAGCTTCTGGGGAATCGCCCGCCGAGGCCGAGCAGGAGGCTGCGTCGGGAGAGGGTGAGGATGAAGCCGCTGGTGATGACCACCAGGAGCAAGATGCCACCCCCGGCGATGCTCGTAAGGTCTCGACACGGGAGGCCAACGGGTACGCGGAGGAAGAGGGACTTTTGTTCTTCGAAACCAGTGCCAAGACCGGCACCAATGTTGTCGAGGTGTTTACTGCCATTGCCAATGCCATTCCCGAGAGTAGCTTGAAGAGCGGACGCGGAGCTGGAGCAGGTACCGGCCAGACTGGACTGGGAGGCGGCCGGTCAGCCGAAGAGACCAGAGTCAATCTTGGAGACAGGACGGCAGCGGCTCCCAAGGAGGGCTGTGCCTGTTAAATCTGTTTGGACTTTGTTCCGAATACGGGTGGATTTTGTTTTTTTTTTAATATGTTCTGTTTGTGAAGGTCTCTACTGCACCATTCGGTGGTTTCATACACATAAACATGCTTTTTTGCAATTCTCGTGGTTCCAGGCGTCCGTCTTCCTGCGTTTCAGACATCATTCAAGATTTGATTTTGTGTTTGTGTTTGTGTTATTGTTCCTGTCGGGTAGTGTCTACTCTCTTTGATCCCAGCATGATTGTTAGTTATAGTATTATACCGTTGGGAGAAATGATTATTTCGATTCCTAGAATGAGCCCTGATACATTCGACACTCCGTTCTGCAAGTAGTTTGATATCACGTGCTGATAAATAATCAGCCAGGGCGAAAAAAGTCACGGGATGAGCCTTCCCCTAAGAGGGCATAGCCTAACCACAACCAGTCAAGCGCGGGACCGCTAAGCGAGCCTCCGAGATCCCGATCCCACACCAGCACAACGACCGAGCGCAAATTGCAGGGCCTGGCTTCGACTTCTCCGTTCGATTATTTTCCCTCGACGACCAACCACCAACAAAGGCAGCACTCCCTCCCCCAGCAGCACAGCCAGCTACCCGTCGCTCGTCTGCAATCATGGCTGCTATCAACAAGATCGCCGTTAACTCGCCGTCGAGGCAGAACCCCTCCGAGCTGGAGACCGCGATTGCTGGCGCTCTCTTCGACTTGGAGAGCAACACAACCGACCTCAAGGCTAACCTCCGGGCCTTGCAGTTCGTCTCTGCTCGTGAGGTAAGAATTTTTCTTCTCTGATTGAAATCTGGTTTTGCAACAATCGCGAATTTGTGGGAATGATATGGAATTTGATATTGTGCGGCCCGGATTATGGATTGATTTGTGTGACCGGCAAGACTATGCATAATACGGAATGGATATTGGAGGATTCAAAATAAGACACCGGAAAAAGGATAACGAGGAGGAATCAGAAATTACGAATTCGCGGTTGCAGATTTGAATTGGAACAACGATTTCTGACTTGGTATCATTTATAGGTCGAGGTCGGCCACGGCAAGAAGGCTATCATTGTCTTTGTCCCCGTCCCCTCTCTCCAGGGCTTCCACAAGATCCAGCAGCGGTACGAACATTCAGCAGTTTTCCGACTGCCAACTTACCGCCAAGTTCAAGAGCTGAAGCTGATTTGAATTCACAGTCTCACCCGTGAGCTCGAGAAGAAGTTCTCCGACCGCCACGTTCTCTTCGTTGCTCAGCGCCGCATCCTGCCCCGCCCCAAGCGCTCTGTCAACTCCCGCTCCAACCAGACCCAGAAGCGCCCTCGCTCGCGCACTCTGACCGCCGTCCACGACGCCATCCTCACCGACCTCGTCTACCCCGTCGAGATCGTTGGCAAGCGTATCCGCACCAAGGAGGACGGCTCCAAGACCACCAAGGTTGTTCTCGACGAGAAGGAGCGCGGTGGTGTTGACCACAGACTCGATGCCTACGGCGAGGTCTACCGCCGTTTAACCGGCCGCTCGGTCGTCTTCGAGTTCCCCCAGAGCGCTGGTGACTTCTAGATTTATCGTCGGTGATGGAATCTAGCATGTGGGGGAAAGCGAAGGAGAGAGAGAGAGAAGCCAAAGAGGCATGATGATCTTAAAAGAGAAAATATGAGAGAGGGAGCGCGAAGACGGGGTCGGGCTCCAAAAATTAACGTCCATGGTTATGCGGTGGGTAGCTTGATCTGGTTCATTGGGTTTTTCTTTTTTTTAAATAAAAAGGGAGAGCTCCGATGGAAATAAAAGGATGCATGATCTCTCTTGTGTGGTCCCGGTTGTTATTTTAAATGGCGTGGTTTTGACATAAACTACTTTTTTCTTTTATTTCTCTTTTTCTTGTCCCTTGACCATCTTTTTCCCTTTCTTAACTCTTCTATCTCTCTCCCTCGCAATCTCGCATATCCTTATCAAGTTTTTAAATTCAAAAAAAGGAAAAAAAGAAAAGACCCTCCGCCGCATCCCCCTAATCGTCCTCCAGCCAAGGAAATTACCGTAATTTCTTTTTACTTGTCTCATACTGGCTGGTTGGGTTAGGTCTTATGCAATGCCATGTCTGTCATGTCTACCTTGCCTTGCCTTAACCTTATTGTCCCGTTTAAGCTTGGGTTTTGGTATGGTTCATGTATTGCCATGGTATTGGTATGAAGTATAAATCTCAAACACCTATCCATACCTACTTGTCTGTCTACAGGGTGGATAATCAAGACAACGTAGTACTCGTATTGAACCAAACCGATAACAACAATGGGTATGAAAGTCTAAAACTATATCAACTATCAAAAGAAAAGGTATGTACAACACACTCAGATAATCTCCGGATTAATCCTCCCCACCCCCAAAACCATCCAGTAGGCCAACTCCCTCTTGACCGTGTCCGAGTTCGACTTGCCCACTGACTGCTCCATTTGATTCTCTGAGTCCCATTCCATGCGCACGAAGACGGGGATTTCCAAAACGTCTTCGTCGGGTTGGAGTTGGGTGCTGGTGTCTTTGGACTGTCCGCTCCAGTCGAATAGGTTGGCGTCGACTTCGGAGTCGTCGTCGTCATCATCATCATCGTCATCGTTGTCATCGTCACTGTCGTTTTGCTTTTTGCTGGTGGTATCTTTGAGACTAGGTTGTCTCTTTTTGGCATTGTTACTACCCCCGGGTAAAGTGCCAGGGACGACTTCTAGTACGACGCTTGTCCAGTTGCGTCCCTTGTCCCACACTTTGCCTGCTTCAGCAACCTTTTCGTATCCGCCGATACCACCGGATCGGGAGGAGCGCTGATCACCCGCTGCCGTTGTACCCTGTAGGGCTTCGTCCCACACGTCACTGTTGGCGCCGATGTCGAATTGCGGACAGAGGATGGTGACTTTGGTGGCCACGCGGCCTGGTGTCACTGATGGTGTGGCCAGTGTCACTCGCACTGGGTCGAACATGTGGTTTTTCAGGGTAAGGAGGAGCTGGACTGGTTTCAGGGGTGGCAGGGCGTCGAGGTTAGGGATTAACCCTGGTGATGGGGTAGTTGATGGAAGACCAGCCTGGGGTCCCAGCGCCAGGGGTCGTAGAGTCGGAAGAGGGATGTAACTGAGGGCGATGAGACGAATACGGAACCGTGTCGACTGTGGTTTGAATTCAGGCTTGACGAGAATATGTTTGCAGGATTTGCATCGTTTAGAGCGCTTGGTTCGAAGGAGCACTGGCAAGGGAAGGAGATCTTCCACAAAGCGGGCATCGGGGCATTGGAATGAGCGCTGCTCCATGGAGGCTAGGCCATCCCACCCGCACTCATCAGAGGCCATTTGTTGAATGACTGAATCCTCTGCGTCTGGGGCTGGGATCTTGAGGCCTTCACTGGAATTCAGGGCTTCCCGCATAACAGGAGGCTTTGATTTGGGCCTTTTGTTGGCTCCCCCGTAGAGACCACTCAACCTTGATGAGGACGTGTAAAGGGACATGATGCGGTTCAGGGCACCGGGCGAGGCAAATCCAGAACCGAAATCAGGCCCCAGCGGGTCGTTGGGCGAGGCGGATGTCTCTGCTATCTGGTTCCTATAGAAATTCTTCAGTGCAGCAAATCTCGCATCAGGGGTCATAGGACCTGACTGTTCGCCAGCCTGGGTGGGTTCTTCGACTGGGTTTTCTCCGGGAGGCGGAAAGTGCTCGTCAATCGAAGCGTACGTGGACAAAGGCGACTTGAGATCCCCGAATGTCTTGGACATTTGCCTCTCTCGCGTCAAGGAGCCACTAGTCATCTTCGAGAGTTGTGTTCGAATATTGGTCGGTTTGTCAAATTTGATGCCGATATCAAGTGTCGTCCACATACAATATCCACAGGACAGCACCCAAGGCCCTTGTTGACTTCCACCCCCGGTGACATTTTCCAGAGTCGAAACTGCAAGAGGCGCGGTACAGATGGGGCAATTGAAGCAATTTCTTGCACATCTTTAAAGATATGGTCAGCAGCAGCTCACTCGGAGGGGCGCATCCAGCCTACCGATTGCCTTCACTCCGAACCATACTACTCGGAGTCTCGAATAGACAGTTTGGACAGTACCAACATACAATCTCCTCCGTTATACATCGCGGACATTTAATCTGATGGCAGTCTTCACAGTAAAGCAGCTGCTCCGGGGGGTGAAGTGAATAATTGGAACGCGGGGATCGTGGATCAAAAGTCTGTTCCTCATCCTCGAAATCCTCCGCCTTGGGCTCTGGAAGACTCGGTTTTTCTGGTGTTGGTTTTTGGGGTGAATCTTTTGACCTCCGTTTCCTGGCGGGGTCCGGAACCGGAGTATCGGCGCAGGGACATGAGATGTAGGTGTAAGGAAATGGGCGCGACATGGTGAGGGTTAAATCGTGAAGCAGATAGATAGATAGACGGTAGTTTTATATGGCCACTATATCATTATTTGTCGATCCCGTGTGTTTGTAGAGATGTGCCCGAAGATGAGTTGGAACTTTGCGGGGGTCACAATATTCTTTTTGACGAGGTTTTGCAGCTGTTGATAGCTTTTTTGACGATGAAGAGCAAGAAGATGCTTTGTAACCCTAGGATTCTGGTGTTTTTGTTAGCATCCTGTCAATTAGGAGAGGTAGATTGATAGAAACACGGGGCAATTCGCCAGGCAAATTGTCAATCAACAGAGAACTCACAGCTCCAATTCTTTAGACAGCGAAAGATGAAGAAAACCAAAGAACTAGCAAGCCAGCCTATAGCTCCTGAAAGTGCAATGCGAGGTGGGCTGGGAGATGCCCGCGCTGCTCGTGGTGTTTTGGCGTCCCACGCGAACGAATTGCGGAGGTTCGAAAACCATTTCACAGTCCGGCGACGTCAGAGAAAATAATCCATCAGTCGGCCGCATCCCGCCTCTCCAGTTCTCACCAGCTCCTCTTTTTCTTATTTTCTCTTCGAAACAAAATGCACTGATTTAAAATACGACACCAGAAGAAACCATCAGACGAATTATCACCAGACACAGTCGCAATGTCTCTTCGCCCTGTATTCCGTCGGGCGGTGCTTCCGCAGAGGGTTTTCGCCGCAACGAGAACCTATGCCAACCAGAGCCCAGGGAACCCAGTATGGGAGGTCTTCAATCGAAAGGCGAAGCATATGCAAAAGGACCGCGCAGCTCGAAATGTGGAGGAGAGCCGGAAAGTGGATTATCTCAAGGATGAGGTAGCCATGCGGTTATGTGAACGGCTACTGGTAAGTCTGCGTTGAGCTCTATGGATTAGGGAATTCTTTACTGACGCCCTTCTTCTGCATTAAAGGACATCAAGAGAGACTTCCCCAATGTGCTTGATCTAGGTGCCAACAGCTGCAACATCGCTCGTGCTCTGACTACACCGAATCCAGACCCGGACGCTCCATCATCCCCGCCGCTGTCAGAACGCATTTCGAAATTAACCTGCGTCGATACCTCTCATGCTCTCCTCCACCGTGATGCCGAAATCCCCCTCGAAAACGAACTCGCCATCAAGCGCGAAGTGATCCCAAACCTGGAATCCCTCCCGTACGAGCCCAACAGCTTCGACGCCGTCCTCTCGTCCCTGTCAATCCACTGGATCAATGACCTCCCATCGCTACTAGCGCAAGTGAATGACATTCTCAAACCAGATTGCCCCTTTATCGCGGCCATGTTCGGTGGTGATACTCTGTTTGAGCTCCGCACTTCGTTGCAGTTGGCCGATCTTGAGCGGAGGGGTGGTGTGAGTCCGCATGTCTCCCCGCTGGCGGATGTGCGAGATGTCGGCGGACTGTTGAACAAGGCTGGATTCAAGATGCTCACGGTTGACGTGGAGGATATCGTGGTTGAGTTCCCTGATACGTTTGCTCTCATGCAGGACCTGCAGTCGATGGGAGAGAACAATGCCATCTTGCACCGAGAGTTGGGTCCCATCTCGCGTGATGTGCTTTTGGCCAACGAGGCGATCTATCGCGAGCTGCATAAGGAGGAGGGATCGAGAGGAATCCCCGCGACGTTCAGACTGATCTACATGATTGGATGGAAGGAAGGAAAGGGTCAGGCCCAGCCGTTGCAGAGAGGCAGTGGTGAACTTAATCTTACAGATCTCCTCGGAGGTGGTGGCTTCGACAAACCATAGACTTGCAACCGTGTCAAACAATATGTATAATATGAAGTTAAATATAAAAGACGGACATCACACCCAGTAGGTCAGGTTCTAGTCCAGAGACAAAAAAGACAAACGAAATGCGAATGACGACACTACCTCATTCTATCTTTTCACATCTTTTTACCATATTCACATCCACAACCCATTCCTCCAACTTAGACTGTCCTCCGATCTGTCATCACACGAACGATCGACCCAGTGCCGGTAAGGTCGACCAACTTCTCATGCCAGCTCAGCAAAACACTCATTTGCGAACCGCTTCCTCCCTCGCTCATATTCCGGGACTGGATCTGCGAGAATCCGGTATTCTGCGGCGACACCGACTTGCGGGGCGACTGCGCACCGCTACTCGGGGCAGAAGAGGCCATTCCCTTGTAGCTATAGACAGTTAGCTTATCTGATCTCCAGAAAAAGAGTATAAGAGAAGGTAGAACTTACATATACTTCATCAAGCAGTCCGCCCGCTCTGCACCCCCTTCTCCACCACACACAACCTCCAACACTCTTGCCATCTCTCCCTGACGAATTCCCTGCAAAACATCCACGACAGAAGCCATGTGCACCTCCTTGGCACGATCATCACCGCCCAACGGGGCCGTGTCCAGAACGTATTGCAGCGCCCCCTCGGCATCACCGCCGCGGAGCAACTGGCGGACTTGGTTTGCGACGTTGGCGGCGCCACTGGATGTCGTGGGCTCGGGAAGAGTGGGAGGGAGGAGTGTGTCCATGGGGAAGTTGCTGGATGACTCGGGGTCGAGCACATCGACGTTGATTGTGCGGTAGTTGATTTGTGACATGTTGGGTGGTGGTTGCACCGATTAGGTGAGTCTCAGGGGAAGGTAAGAGTTGTGAAGAGAATCGTGGATAAGGTAGTGGGTATGTGTTCAACGATCGAAGACTATATCGCTAATTAGCCACAGAGCAAGAAATTCGAGGTTGAAGCAGGCTGTAGTTTACCCAGTCCGATGTCGAAGCGGGGAGATGTAATGTGACGTGATGCAAGATTGACTGCAGTGTTGGGGGATTTCAGTTTCCTGTCCGGGAGGAAGAAACAGAGGATTTTATAAGAGTGCTCTTGTCTCCGACTTAAGCACGATAACAGAGCAGAAGATGGATGAATTGAGCTGGAGGGCGTGGATCGTCAAGAGTCAACATAGACGGGGAGATGCAAGCTGGTGGTTGCGGGCGGTGCGGAGAGGTAGTGGCTGCCTGAGAGCCTCAGGCAGAACTGTATACTTCTACTTTTACTTCAATTTGACAAAAGAACAATTCAGAGTAAAATTTGATAGAAAAAATGCCCATATTTTTGTATCCTCTGATTCGCTTCGAACTATTCGCTCGAATTATGCATGCTAATATTTCCAAATAAAAAAAAATCCACGCTAATTAAAAAAATTCAAAAGTCAACACCAAGAAGCCACGCTATACCAAACAATAAAATGCAAAGACATTAACCGCCAACCCATCCTTCCCATATGTGTATCAGTATACAAATCCAGATCGTTAGAAATCACGTATATATGTACAAAGTGACCTTCTAGAGCCATCAAAGGCAATAGGTATGATCACTGTCGTATGAAAGTGTCGTATTAAGATGTCGTTATAGTAATGGGAGGCACAGTGACAGGTGTCATTGGTGCCTCCGGGGTTCGCTTTCGGTCGAGGTCCAAATCAGCCAAGACCGCAGCCTCTTCGTCTGACGTGTTGATTTCTCTCTTTGGTTCGCGATGCAGGGCGCGTTTGGCAGGTCGGAAAGCAGCTTTGAATCCCTTCCCGACGAGGCCAAAGGCTTTGAAAATAGGCTTCAAAATGAAGTTCATAGCCCCGACAACAGCGTTGAAAATAACTGCAAAGTAAGAGTCGGGAATAAGGCGGAGGACAATAGCCCAAGGAAGACAGCAGATGGAACAGACAATACAGATTGCCCACTGAACTCCATTGAGCGGAGTGACGCTAAATGCAGCACCTCCGACGAAAACAATCATGATTTGGCCAGCAATCATGATGCAGTTGATACCAAGGAACCAATAGTTCTTGAACATTCCCTCAAAGATGTTAAATCGGTTGTCAAGTCGTCTGTTGTTGAACTCGTTGAAGATTTGCATCCACACAAAGGTGTTGAAAACAATTGTATCCAGTTCTTTCTGCGCGTTGTCCGCGCTCAGTTGGCTTCCGAGAATTTTGCTGCCGCCAAAGTAAAGCATGAAAGTGATGGCAAGTTGGTAAACAGCTTGTCCGAGAATCATCTTCCACATGGTCATTGTGAACAGAGGAGCACTTTTAGGAACGGGCTTCCGGTCGAGGATGCTTTCAGTAGGTGCGTCAGTTGCAAGGGCAAGAGCAGCAAAGGTATCCATGATCAGGTTGACCCAAAGCAGTTGCACAGCGCTCAGAACACTCTCGTTGCTGCTGCTAGCGAGCGACGAAACGACTGTGAGAATGACAGCTGTGATGTTGACGGTGATTTGGAACTGCAGAAACTTCGCGACGGCATCATTAACTGCTCGGCCCCAAGCAATTGCAGTGACAATAGACTTGAAGTTGTCGTCGAGAAGAATGATAGAACTGGCTTCTTTGGCGACTTCCGTGCCAGCAATTCCCATGGAAAAGCCAACATCGGCTGTCTTCAAAGCAGGACCATCGTTGGTACCATCTCCTGTGACTGCCACCGTCTCACCCAGTTTCTTAAGACGTTCCACCAAAATTCGTTTATCCTCTGGCGAGGAACGAGCCAGGACTTGAAGGCGAGGGATGACCTCATCCATTTCCTGGTCCGACAGCTGGCGGAATCTGGGGCCCTCCATGACAATTCCACCATCAGTCTTGATGCCACAAGATGATGCGATCGCAGAGGCTGTTGCGAGGTTGTCACCAGTAACCATCTTGACCTGAACACCAGCGACATGGCACTTTTTGATGGCAGGGGGCACTTCAGGTCTGAGGGGATCCTGGATACCCACAACTCCAACCCAGGTCATATCGCGGAAGATATCCTCGAACTTGGCTGCCTGAAGGTCATCTTCCAAGGTCTGGGCATGCATGGGAGGCCAGATTGGAAAGTCTCGGTAGACCATGCCGATTGTTCGAAGAGACTTCTCAGCGTATGAATTGACGGTGCTGAGCATCATTTGCCTGTCCTTTTCGGAGAACTGGTCGATGGCGACACGGCTAGCCGATGTCTCCATCTCGGCCACTTTTGTCGAGCAGGACCCGACCATGATTTCAGCAGCTCCCTTGACAAGGAGACGGTAGCCTGTTGTGGGTTCGCGGTATACTACGCCCATACACTTGCGGGCGGAATCGAAGGGAATCAACTGAACAATCTCCGAGGAAGCACGCTCCGTAGCCACATCCATGCCCAGGTAGTCCCGAGCCAGTTGCAGCAATGCCACTTCCGTCTTGCTTCCAATGAATTCTTTAGCTCCATCCTTTTCTCCCTCAAAGGCTGTGGAGTTCAAGGCAATGCTCTTGACAATCAAGTCCCGGACTGCCTTGGAGCACTGCTTGAAGACATCAGAGACAGTCACCGTGGCATCAGAGGTGTCATCACTTGGATCTTGGCTGAAGCTCTTGTTGGAGCCCCAGGTCCCAGCGACAACTGTCATTTTATTCTGGGTCAGAGTTCCGGTCTTGTCCGAGCAAATCACAGTTGCGTTGCCCATTGTTTCACAGGCACGAAGGACGCGGACCAGGTTGTTTTCCTTGACCATCCGTGTCGTGGCAAAAGCAAGAGCAAGTGTGACAGCTAGTGGAAGCCCCTCTGGAATTGCAACAACAATCACAGTGACGGCGACAATGAGAATGTCGACAAATTCCTTTCCCTTAACCGCAGGAGTGTCAGTGTTTCCTGGGAGCTGAGCAAGGAATCGAATGAGCAAAGCAAAGAACAAGGCGATCGCGGCACTGGGTGATGAGGTTAGCCAGTGATCCAAATAGTAAGGTTATCAAGTTGATCTTACCCTGAGCCCAAATATCCAATCCAATCAGCCAGTTTTCCGAGTTTGACCTGAAGCGGGGTGGGATCGTTCGACTCTTGCAGCGACAGCAAGATGCGGCCGTAAGATGAATAGGGACCAACACTGGTGACCAGGTAGGTTCCAACACCTTCGAGAACCTTACCACCCGAGATCATGAAGGGGTCCAGCTTTCTTTGGGCGGTTCCATTGTTGATCCGTTGCCAAACTTCATGTCCGCTGGTCTTCTTCATCTGATCGGATTCTCCAGTGGCGGAAGATTCATCACACTTGACACCATGGCCAGAGATGAGAATACCATCTGCCGGGATGGCATCACCTGGTTCAAGATGAAGAACATCACCGACCGTGATATCGTAAACGGAGATCATAGCATCCTTGCCCGAGCGGACAGCCTTGACCTCCCGGTCACTGTTCTATAGAAGTTAGACATTGGTCAGAGAACGTCGACAGACAGTACTTACTCGCTTGTTGAGTTTGGCAAATTGCCTTTCCTTTTGCCAGTCATTTGCAGCAGTGACGATAGTGACAATCAAGATAGCCACGCAGATAGCAACACCTTCGATCCAGTCAACACCGTGTCCAGCACTCACTGTCTCATAGATACCCAGAGACAGCGAGACGACGGCAGCGATGGTCAGCAGGATGATAATCTTATCGTTATAAGCGAGCCAGAACAGTTTCAAAATGCCGGTTGTCTTCCGGGCCGGTAACCTATTCTGACTGAAAACTCGGATGCGGTCCTCGAACTGGGAATCAGTTGCTGTTAGTGGTGTATCAATCTGAGTGGGCTGCTCCTCAGAAGCTTGCTTTAAAGATGTTGCCTCTTCAAACGCAACACTACCCTCCAAACGCGACTCATCTATCGACAAACCCGATGTCAAGTCCGTTCGCAACCCACGCTCCAACCCACGCAAGCCTCCCAGTGCTTGAAAGGCAGCCAGGGACTTAGGGTTCAGCATTTTGTTCAACTGACCGGGCGAGAAAGCAAACTTGTTATTCTCCACATGAAAGTCATTCTCATTTCGAGGATCTGGAAGTAGAGCTTCTGATACGGGTACGTCGTCGATGCCTTCTCTGGGATCTTCCGAAATCATGGGTTCTTTGGGGCATTCTGAAACGGCTTCTGAGTTCGCTCTTGATCTGGTGATGGTGTCGGCACACGAGTTGAATGAGCCTGATCTCGACCGTAACGTCTCTCCGTCCAGAGACTGTGATGCCCGGTGCGATGGGTGAAACGGTGCATTCTGGACCGTCAGCCGGCTTGTATCCGGATTCAAAGCCATATCTGGTGATAAAGATGGCTGCTCTGATGATGAAGATGGGGGTGATAACGATGATGAGATGGCTGGCTGCCCAACCCCGACTGAAAGAGATGGATGCTGCTCGCAAACGTCAGCAAGAACATTCGTATTGTCCTGTTTGATGACCCGGGCACATACCTCGTTATCCGAAGGCTCCGTCGAGGGATTTAAGAACCTGTCTTGATGGTTTTCGTTTGGAGTCGCCATGGATGCGACCGACAAACGTGTGGGCTTAACAGGTAGAGAAAAGTGTGGTGATGAAAAACCAAAGTATTATTTCCTTAATTACTAGCATAAAACGTGCGCAAGCAGCGGGGATAATAAAGGACTCCTTTCTTTTGTATGGTCGAGGGAGGCTGTGTCGGCGAATTGCCTCTCAAAAAGTATATTGGATGCGATAATGATGATAATTCCTTTTTTTTTTCTCTTTTTTTCCCTCGCTGAACCAAAGCACAGACTATGCCAAGTAGACAATTAAAAAGCATAGTAATAGAGAGCAATAGTATGCCCACAATTCCAGTGTAAAGCATACGGTGAGGTGGGAATCCCTCGGGTAGCGCTACCTTTTTGCACAGCCTCCTTCTTGTGTCAGATCTGCAAGATAGCCAATCCCCAGCAAAGGGGTAGTTACTCCAAGAGTTGTCGACTCCTTAACGCGTCCTGACTCGCCAGTAAGACGTGGAACTCATAAAAGAAATTGCCATCAAGGCAAGACAGTGGGTTTGCGTGAGAGGCTGTAGCCGCCGAGGTCATCCTTCCCCCTGAGTCCAATTGTCTAGATTCCTCATTTCTTCAAGGAAGCGCCTGCAAATGACATCTTCAAACATTCCTAAACGCGGGGAGACCAACCGGAGGCCGGCGGTTCCATAGCCATCATTTTTTCAAGTGGAGTGAAGCATCAAACCAGTGCTGTCGAGATGATGATTTGACGCCGTAAAATGGCTTGCTCAAAAGTCAGTGTAAGATGAAATGTGGGTTGATAGAGTGCTGCGCCTCGTTGCCAATCACCAATAGAAAATAGGCTTTTCCGCTGGTCCGCATCTTTATTGATGATTGCTCCATCCATGAAGCTCAGGAGCTAGGGTGATTGGCAAGCTGCCTGGTTCTAGCCGTTCTGCAATAATGTCGCGCGACGATCAATATGATGATTGTTCCACATGCTTTGCTCATCGCCGTCTGGTGGACACACTTGCTGTGCCACAGTGTGGCTCAACATCGCAACCAAACTGTGGCTGATGCATCTGAGGCTGTATGTAGTAGTGACACAGGATGACTGCGAGAGCTGTTACGATCCAGATATGCTCGTCATCGCCATGATTGTCAATTACAAGACAGGCTCCAGAGTTCCATGGTATTCCACAATTGAGGCTGGTGAGAAACCAACTGTTCTGCTAGGCGAAGGCGAACCTTGGTCATCGTTAGCTGAACCCGTCATCGTGAGAAAAGAGAAGAGGCTGAGAAGTTAATATTCACCGCATGATTGGAAAAGAGCGGGAGGATTAGAAATGAGGTGGATATAAAGCTGATGAAGCTGTGGAGGCGAAGGATGAGGATGATGTTTCTGGGAGAAAAAAGGAAAAAGTCGTGCGAGGAAGAGAAGTCGAAAGCCGTTGACGAGGCTGCAGGCAACACGATTATACTGTACTGTACTGTAAGTACAGTACAGTACGTGTATTGATACATATATATAGTGTGTATCAACAGTAAGTCTAAGTTATGCAATTACATAACATACAAAGTATACCACTTATCTCGATTTCCACGAACCTCCTCTGTGGCTTGACTTGGCTGTCTCAGTTATTGATGCTAATTTACTGAGGATTAATGCTCAGTCAGATTCACCGTCATTGGGCCCAACGCTATCCCGTATTTCTAGGCAAGAGACGTGGTTGAATACTCTAATCGAGTTGGCATTAATCATAGCTAGCTACCTTACCTACTTGGGTAGGTAGTATAGAGTCATGGCACTTGTTTCAAAGCATCAATGCGCTACAAACTCACATCCAATCCGGCATATCGATTCCCAAACCCACAAAAACACTCCTTGGAAAACTCCATCCCGTTATCTTCCTCCACTTCCTTTCTCCCCAACACCTCGTCCATCCCCCAAGCAATCCTCTCAGCTCCCGTCCTCGCTCCCTCCAGATTGGGTGCTCCAGGTCCAAGCCTCAATGCCCCGAGCCTTCCGGTTACGAAAAGAGGCAACCCGGGTCGCCACATGAGATCGTCTGTCACGCAGGGGAGACCCCCTTTGGTCTCGATGGGATAGTCCCGGTTCATGCTTTGCAAGAGCGGGAGCTCGTTCACATCTGCCTGGATCCCTGTGGCGAAGTAAATGTAGTCCATCGGAGGTAAATCGGGGATTGGGGGTTCGGTGGTGAGACGCCATGTTTGGGAGGCTGGGCAGTATTCTCTATCCACGATGACTGTGCGGGTGTGGATGGAGACCCGATGGCGGGCGGCATGATGCTTGACGATTTTCTGGTAGCGTGGGGTGATACTGCCGCCATTTCTGGCTGTTTTGATCATTTCCAGGCGTTCTGGTTCGGTCAGTCTTCTTTCATGGCTGTGCAAATAGTTGGGTGGATGCGGTACCTTCGTCTGTGTCTGCTGACCAAAAGACTGCCTTTTCGTAGTTTTTGAATTTGCCCATCCAGGTCAGGTCGATATCGAAATGTTTCACTGTATCGTCATTATCACTGCAGGTGAATAGGTTTCATGAGAGGCTCACCCTTGAAATCAGATCTCATCAAAAACCACACCTTGCTTACACCCTTCCGGATGGCCATATCCACAATCTGTGCAGATGACAGTCCACCCCCAACCACCATCACATTCGTCTCTTGTCGCTGTTGAATCTTCCTTTTGACATTCACGCTCGGGAATGACCGGATCTCCGAGCTGTGACAGCCACCATTCTTCTCCTCTTCAGACAGTGGGAATGGAAGGATCTTCGTTGTCCCTGGTCCGATGGCTAATACTGTCGTCCGGCTGTAGAATTGGCTCCCATCGGACGCGGTCACGGTGAATATCTTCTCTGATGGAGAGAGGTCTGGGTGGTAATCGTATACGATATCTGTGACTTCTCGTTGGAGGACCTTGCCTGGACGGTCGAGTTTATATCGGGAGATAATAGAAGCGCAGTAATCAGCAAAGAGGTCGGTAGAGGGAGAGAAGTAGTCTTTTCGGTCTCGTTCATCGATTTCCTGCCCTATTGTTCTTTATCAGATAAGTCAGTATAATATCTTTAACATAGAAGGAGAAAGATACTCACTGCTTCGACCTCTGCTTCTTCTTCTTTTTGTGCTTGCTCATCTCCTTCCCCACACAATTCGGTATCTCCCATAGATCCTTCTCCCGCCCAGTCTCCTGAGTATACGCAAGCATCCCATCCCGATCCCCAGGATCAACATGAAAGAACATCGGACTACGCAACTGCGCAATCTCCAACGTCTTGAAGGCCCGATTCCACCGCTCCAGAAACCTATCTCCCGTTCCATCCAAGACAAGGGTAGACAGTGAAGCTGGGCCATCTATCGAGTCATCTGATTCATCCGAGGAACCCGCCGATGATGCCAACGATGGTGTCGAATCTGTCGATATAGAAGAGACGCTGCGTGTGCGGGCGTTGTCGCCGGTATTCGGTTGCCATTTGTCTGCTTTTACGCTGTTTAATTTGTGGTGGCGGGCTTGAACGAGGGTCATTCGGCCACTGTGTTTGCTGATCCAGTGATAGCGCTGGTGTTCCTCGTCTGTGAACATGGCTGAGGGTGTTTCTTCGTTGAGGCGTGCTGCGACGGCCAGACCGCAAGGACCGGCGCCGATGATGAGGACATCGAGCAGGTCCGGGAAAACGGTTGGTTTTTCTGGCATTGTGATGTTAGATTAAGTCTGAGATATGGTTAGTTTAGCTTGATGTTGAAAATAGTGATATTTTTTCTTACCTGCTGCTTTATACCTACATAGTACATCACTCGACCACCCAGGTACTTGGATCCCAAGGTCCTTGGGTTACCTGTTGAGTATATTGATTGACACTTACACTGCTCATTGGGGACCTTGGGGATAGATGATGTGTAACACTGGCTTAAGATGAAGATCAGTATCAGATAACTCTGAAGAATAGAATGAGAATGAAGTTGTCAGAATTCTCTGTCCAGATACTCCGTAAATGCAACATGGCCAGTACACCATATACACAGTACGCTCAAACAAAACCACTGTAAAAGAAAAAGAAATTATATTACTATTCAAACAAAGGCTCCCGAAAGAGAATTAGTAATTTAAGAAAAAAAAAAAGAAGAAAAAACATCATCCAGAATCATTTATGCCATTTTTTCGGCCTCGGTTCCACGGCCACATTCACTTTGGTACGAGGCACTCCTCCACCCTCGCGTCGATGCCATGCATCTTGAGGCCATACCCACCCTCGTACTCTCTTGGCATCGCGCCGCTCGCCAATCTGCGGCTGCGGGATCCATTTGTCCTTTTCTTCTGGGAGGATACGTTGGCGGGTTAGTGCCCCCGGTCCGCCGACGTTGAGGTGAGCGGATGGTTGTGATGGCAAGGGCACGGATTTGGAAAGCATCAGCAGGAAATACAGCGCCAGGCTGGCAGTCATGGGCACATCAAGAGCCTCTGCTGCTGAAGATGCTGGGGATTGGCTGCGGGAGTAGGAACCGTCACTGGATGGTGTGGAGGGATCGGTGGAAGCGTAGTGATGGTCTGAATGCGGTTGTGCGTCTCCTCCAAATGCCGTCTTGGTCGGAATTGGGGCGGATATCTCCAGGTATCCAAAGTAGGGCACGTCATCGCCGTCGTCACACCCGGCTCGGACACACACCAGCTCGATTTCGGTCATGATGAAGCCATACCGGCAGGAGTGTTCGCGCATGCACCGTTGCAGGTGTGCCAGTCCGTTCAGATATTCCACGCGCCGGTGAGGTGCCTCATTGCGCATTCCTGTGTTCCAGCGATCGAAGCTCTTGACCACGCCAACCAGGCGCCCGCGGGGCAGCCCTGAGCTCGTCCGCTCCGTATCCGATGCATAGTTGGCTAAAAAGTGCGGTCCTCCATAGTTCTTGTTACCGGGGGTGCGCATGTTTGGTGCAGGGTAGAGTCTGAGATGATCAGGACCTTGAGATACTGCCAGGGCAGCATTCACGCGGGGAGCGTAGATGTCCCGGATAAGACCGACCAATGCTGGTTCGGATTCCGGGGCTAGAGAAGAGCTTGGAACCATGACGGGTGGAGTGAGGTGCGAAGGGATTTCCGTCTTCAGAAGCTTGGTGAGTCCATTGATCGCGTTGAATGTCGGGAGGGAGAAAGATTTCCAGCTGCGCAGGTTTCGAATATCCCACCAAAAGTAGTCGTGAAGGCCCCGAGTCGGAACAACACTCACGTTGCGTACTAGGTTGATAGCCTGGGTCGGTCCAGTCAGGTATGATAGCAGAGTAGTGGAAGCGGACGGAGGAGCCGCTTCATCAACATGGTGGACAAGACCAACGGGAGAATGCTGTGCGCTTGAGGACCGGGAGTAGCTGTACTGAGGAGTTGAGATAGCAAACGGAGCCGGGGGTTGCGACGGAACCCGAGGGCATTGGACTGGCTCGAGCGGAGGGGACTGGGAGTAAGACGGATATACGATGATATTGGGAGTGATTGGTGCCGTGGGAGAGGCTTGCGGTGGAGAAATGTATTTGGGAAGTTGCCGGTAGGTTGGATATCCATATCGACCCAAAGTCGCTTCATCAACACTGGAGCCGGAGCCAGATCGAGAGTGTCCGCCAGAGGCCTTGCGCTTGACTGATGGCGTGATACTCACGGGAGACGATAGCGCCGAGCCATTGCAAGAGCTGTACACCGAGTTGGTTGAAATAGGAGAAACAAGAGGCAAACAATCCGCGGGCTCCATAACGTTGCGCTGGACAGGTGGACGGCTGGACGGGTATGGAACAAAGCCTGGAGGGTTTCTGGTGTTGGACAAGACTCGACGGTGGCGCTGCGGTCCACCGGTAGACACGGGCTCAACCACCACATCCTGGGGTCGAATCTTGGGAAGAAGGGCCGGTCCGTGGTGATGACGAGGTGGAGACCTAGGGCTTGTAGCGGAGGTGGCTACAGACCATGGTGAAGAGTCGTTTGAGTATATAGATGAATCGGAGGCGCTGCGACAATGACCGACTCCAAGGAGCTCCCCCAATTGGGCACCTGGGGGTGTTGTCGGCCGGTAGTAGGAATATTCCAAAGACATGATGTCAATTGGCAAAGGCAAGATATAAAAGACAAAAATGTATCGCTAGGTAAGACCCTTATTGGAAGTACCAGCTTCCCGCGATATGTCAAGGCGATATCTATCAAAGGTAAGTAAAGGCAACAAAGCATATAGATGAAGAGGAAGACATACAACGATGTTCGAGATGATCAAGCTATCTCAATTGAAACATAATCGAACTCTGCCTGATGTAGCCAGATGGACGAAACACTTGGATGTTAAATGTTTCTGGATGAGAAGCCCCAAGCAGATGAAGAAGTGCCGGGTAGCCCTGTAGCCCTGTAGCCAAAATAACATGAAACATGGAGAAAAGCTCCATCGTGACGCCAAAATCACTAGCTCGATTTTTTGCAGAGGTCCAGGATAGAAACACCATACTACTACATCGCGATAACACACACAAAACAAACGAACTGCCGATTGCATCTGCGACGGAGTTGCGTGCAGCGAAACACGCCAAAGCTCGCGACCCGGGGGATGGAGCCAGGGCAAGCAGGGTGCGTTTCAAACTATCGCGCGTCAAGATTGTTGCTATATTTTGCATCTTCTTGGATTTCTTCAGTTAAACCCATGGCGGATCGTCGGGAAATCGTTCTGGGGAGGGGATAGCTTGCATGCAGGTCCCAAAGAAAGAGATCTATATTCGGAAGCAACTTGTGTTTTGAACTATTCTGGGGGGTGTGGTATACTGGAATGAAGAAAAGACCCATCTGTCACTGTCAGAAAAGCGTCACGCCTGGGATCTTCATCAGTTCGGCGGCAAAGCAGATAGGTAAAAATAACCACCTCGACATACCGTGATGGGTGCGTGGCAGAGGGGAGTTGAGTAGGGCGTCATCTCGAACCGCGGCGGGAAAGGGCCTAATGCGACGGTCACTGCTGCTGGGGACAGCGTAAGAATACCAGGAACCAAATCAGCGGTTGCGATAGTTTCAAGATTGCGATCTATTCTAAGAATAATCAACGCGCAAATGGAGAGGGACCGATGAATGAGAGCAGGCGATGGGTCGCAATACGCGCCGACCATCCCCGTCGGCGTCACGCTCGCACATCAACACCATCGACGATTTGTCCGTGGGACGTGGGGATAAATGAAGATCAGATCCTGATTGGCTTGGCTTTTTTGTGAAACGGACAAATCAATTTAGAATTGGAAAAGAAATTCTGCCGATATGCGCATGGAAAATGGATGAGGCGAAAGAGAAGAAAAAAGAGGAAGAGAAAGGACGTCAGAAGTCGAGGTGATGTGCTATTCTTGGACTGTCGCTGTTTCACCTTTGGGATCTTCTGCTTAAAATGGCTTTCATCAAAAGTCTAAGTCTATTCTTGCTTGCAGAAAATATTATCATGTAAGATCATCAATTGATTAGATTAATAACAATAAGACTAAATCCCGTTATTTTCATAAAACCCGAAAGCATTCCAGCTGCTCATGACAAGATGCCAACCTTCTCCCTCTGAGAAGATATCAAACCCGGCATCGAAAATAACAAAAATAAACCAGAGGATTATCCGCTGCAACTCATTCGCTCTATGAAGACGGCGAAACGCAAAGAACGAGATGCAGGGGGAGGGAATCTAATGAACCGTCTAAAAGGTGGTCATGCCTAAGGGTGTAAAAGCAAAGAAACGCCCATCAAGTGCTTGCACTTGTTTATGCCTTAATGTCGTACTGTCTTCGGAACATGTCATCGACCTCGGTGAGGTAGTAGGTACCGGGGACAATGGTCTCGGGGTTGCCCACGGGCTTGAAGTTTTTCTTCAAGTGGGCGTGCTCACGCAGGATGCACATCTGGGATTAAATGTTAGCTTGGGTGTGCTAAAATATCAAATGCGGGGAATCTTACATCATCGTAGGCCTGGGGAGGCAGAACGGTTCTAGCGTCGAGACGCTTGTGGAGGTCGAGCTTCTCAGCCATGTAGGAAACATCGCCAACAATCTTGGCGCTGAACAGAGAGCTGGCAAGGCCACTTCCGTAGCTGAAGAGACCAATGCGCTTGGGCTGAGCAGGGTCGAAAGTGACGTTGGAGAGCAAGCTGGCCAAGCCGGCGTAGACGGTAGCGGTGTACATGTTACCGCAGAGAGTGGCAACATCGAGAGCAGGCTTGACACGGTCACCGAAACGCTTCTTGGTGAGACCCATGAAGGTCTTCTCGACGTTCTTGTCGGTCAGGGACTTGTTGTAGTCCATGTCGCGCAGCTCAGCGGCGACCTCGGCGAAAGCAGGGTGGGTGGGGTTGGCAAGGTAGTCGTTGTAGAGCATGCGGCCGAAAGACTTCTGCACGAGCTTGCAGGTAGGGGCGTGGAAGCACATGTAGTCAAAACGGTCAAGAGCAGTCTTGGACTCGTCCTGAACACCGTTGGTTCCGTTCTGGGTCTTTTCCTTGAGGGTCTGCTCGCGAGTGCCGTAGGCCTTGTAGCAGGCGTCAACGGCCTCGGTGTAGCAGCGCAGAGAGAAGTGACCATCGACAACGGGGTACTCGCTGGCAAGGTCGGGCTTGAAGAAGTCGTAGGCGTGGGTGACGTAGGAGGCACGGAGACCAGGCTCGAAGACAATGGGGGCGTCAGGGCCGATCAGCATGGCAACACATCCAGCACCACCAGTAGGGCGAGCAGCACCCTTGGCGTAGAGAGCAATGTCACCGCAAACAACAACGGCATCACGGCCGTCCCAAGCAGAGGACTCGACCCAGTTGATACTGTTGAAGACAGCGTTGGTACCACCATAGCAAGCATTGACATTGTCAACACCCTCAACGTTTGTGTTTCCGTGGGGAGCAAACAGCTGCATCAAGACCGACTTGACGGACTTGGACTTGTCGAGGAGGGTCTCGGTGCCAACCTCGAGGCGGCCGACGGACTTGGGGTCGACGTTGTACTTCTTGAGAAGGGAGGAAAGGGTAGTCAGGGCCATGGAGTAGATGTCTGCAGAAATAGAGGAAGTTAGTTGTGCCCCTGAGGACTCGAGATTAAAAACAGTGTCCACATACCCTCACGGTCATCGGCGAAGCTCATCTTGGTCTGACCAAGACCAATGGTGTATTTACCCTCACCAACGCCATCGAACTTTTCCAACTCAGCCTGGTCAACGCACTATAGAAAACAACATTAGTACCTTTGCAGAAGAAGACCAGAAATCCCAGAGCACCCATACCTGGCTGGGGAAGTAGACCTCAATGGCCTTGATACCAATGTTCTGGGGACGAGACATGGTGGCGGTGTGGAGGAGATAAACACAAGAACTTTTGAAAGGATTAAGTAAAGAAGTAAACGAGAGAGGGTATAATTAAAGAAGATGGACAAGAGAAAGAGAAGACGAGAGGTGAAGGAGGATAGTTAAATACTTATTCTCGGGGACTGTTTTTAATTTTTTTTATTAGACGAGGGGCAACGAGAGCCCCTGCTCCGGGTGGGTTAATTAGAGTCTGGTTACTCTGGTTCGTTATGTGGACCACCAGGCACAAAAAAAAGCAGAAGAACAGATCATCCACCGCCAATCGGAAGACGAATGCAATAGTGCCTCTCGAAGCTGTCGATCTATTGTCGTTATGGCCCTTTCTTTGTTGTTTCTACAGGACGTTGGCCGACGTGGTGTAACGGAGAGGGATAGGATCTATATCGTAGTTTGTATACTACCTCCAGGCCAGGCAGGGAATACAGTCTCTGTTACCGTTCAATTGGTCTAGATGATGCTGATGATCGTCTGCAATGGGATTGATTGATTTGTCTGAATCCTGGCTTCCTCACACCGACTGTTGGCCATTATCTAGATGTCCACCGCGATCTATACAACACAGCAATGGACACGAGATGGACCAGCCAACGCAGTCAGGATTCCACTACTTTCTTTCAAATATCGCAAAGGTCCAAACTCGTTCTGGCTGCAACGATCAGCATCATCATCCATTTCCATTCGTCCGTGGATGTGCGTGTTGGGGAAGAAAAAAGGGGAATGCCACATCTGACGGATGGTTCTTCCTTGGTACTGGATATACACTGTAGTTATCATCATTCTCTCGTCTCACGCGTTACAGCATCCAGTGGGTCGGGCTGCTACTAGTTGCAAGATGAATCAGTATTTCTGAGATCGTGGATACCAGCTCATGCAGATTGTCATTAATGGACCAGTTGAAGTGGTTAGTATTCTTGTGTTGTGATGTTGATCTTGTGCGGTGTTGTACATGCAGTGTGGATGATGCTGATAACTACTCCAACACTGCTCAATTCTTTTATCTCCCTCATTTTCAATGCTAGCCATTATGTAGAGTATTCAGTCTGCTTATTATCTGCATATCAATAATAGTTCATCATAATCTCCTACCGATGATGTGAGCGGTCTCCAACCTACAGAGTAAATGCCATCACCTCCATCTACTCCATCATCCATCATACTTGGTATCCCCGCCACATCGGCCGAGCCCGACTTTCTTCCTCTCCAACCATCAGAAACCGACCCTTTTCGGCCTCTTCGCCTGTCAAACTGGCGATATCGGATGATTCTTCTTTTCTCCCCATCCACTCAATCCGAAACAATGTCCTTGGAAGGAAAGACCGGGAGAATAATCAATCTTATCTTGTGGATCTGCCCTGATCCTGTATGGCTTCATAGACGAGGTTGACACCCTCTCAGCCATGGCTGCGTATCATTATGGATCTATCTTTCCTGGTCATTTCCGATTCTCCCCTTTTTGATTCTCTTTGTCCGAATATGGATATTTAATCGGATTGCTTCGGCCTTGGTTGCAGAATTTGGTTATGCTAGAAGAATAGCCCACTCCTGTGCGTATGCCTTACTCCGTGCTTATTATGCGTATTGATATGTCAATTGTTACTAATCAGATTGAGTATTGATTTATTGAGTCTGCGTTGTTATCTTCTATCAGGATAATCCTGATAGCATGTAGATTATACTGGTATTCAACTTCACCTCCATGGTGTACACTAGGAATATATATCCGTATGAACAGCATGAGCAGCATAAAGCATTTAAACAAATTCAATTCACAGGCCATAACCCCAGGATAGAAAAGCAATTACAGTCTCCATAAGAATAAACTACCTTACTAACTACTTCAACGGCTGTGCCACCCCAGTCTGATATATTCGACGCTGATCAGTCCATCGCAGTGGCTCAAATGGACTCGCATTGATTGGCGGGGAATGCATTTTCGACTCACCACCAACAATATCATCATTCATCATCTATCATTTTCTAATATCTCTATCCTATTCTATCTTTATCATCTTCACTCTCTATTATCTTTATATCCCTATATCCATTTCATGAATCCTTCTGCCTATCATGCCGAGCGTGGGTCTTTGCCTGCGCCACGCAATCTGGGGATCTCCTCTTACTAACGCTCAAGTTACTCCGGCCTGCGAACTGAACATCGACTCTCTCCATCGTCCAACCATCATCTCTGCCCCCATCCCCCCATCCTCTCTTTCTCCCCAATCAGGGAGCATGATGGTTCCTGTCGCTCTTTTCCTATCCAGATCATGATCCCGCTTACCTCGATTTCCCCGTCCTTCGCCTCCTTGCACGGCTCCCCGGAGCCTCTCCGTACATTCCGCCATGGGCGCCGATACTAAGTATGAATACGATTCCCTCCCCATCCCTTCCTACGAAGAAGCCATTTCCGACCGTCCCGGCTCTTCTCGTTCCGATATAGGCCCCGAACAATCTAGCGACGATGCCGAAAGACAAGGCCTGCTCCGTCATGGCGACGCCCATCCCCCTGCCAGCGGGGGGTACCCCCGTGGCTATCATCCGCCCACCGTCGAATCCGTCCGCAACAGTCTGGATGACCTGGAATCACAAGGCTCGCATTCGGCCCGTGGGTCGCTGGAGGAGCTGCGACGGGAGTTGAATCAGATGGATGTCGATGATGGAGAGTCCTCGTCTCAACGGCCCCGCTTACGACACCGTTTCTCGAAGCAATTCAATAATCTGACCCGAACCCTTTCCTCGTTCCATCTTCCGTTACGCAAATATCTGCCGAGTTTCCGGTTTACTATCAATCTCGATGAAGCGCGTAATAATATGAAGGGAAATGGGTGTATCATTTTGTTGCGGTTGTTTGGGTTGATGCTGGTCGTCACGATCGTCTATATCTTTTTCATCTCCGATATCTTCAATATGAACACCAAGTTTATCATGGGTCAGTCCTACAGTGCGGCTTCGGTACAGAATTTCGTCCAGGGCCATATTAACGAGACCAACATCGCCGAGAATCTCAGACGGATCACCAGCTACCCTCATATGGCCGGTACGGAAGGAAGCTTCGTCCTGGCGGAGTGGATCGAGCAGGAATTCCGAAACGCAGCCCTGGATGATATCGAAATGGAGGAGTTCCAGGTGTACTTGAACTACCCCCAAAAGGATGGGAGACGTGTCGCCATTGTCGATCCACCTGATTTGGCATGGGAGGCTTCCCTCCAAGAAAAGGGCCAAGAGACCCCCGTCTTCCACGGCCATTCAAAATCCGGCAACGTCACAGGGCCTTTGATTTACGCCAACTACGGGTCTCGAGAGGATTTCCAACATCTTGCGGAAAAAGGCATTTCGTTGAATGGCTCCATCGCATTGGTTCGTTACTACGGTACTGAGTCCGATCGAGCCCTGAAGATCAAAGCGGCCGAACTGGCTGGTGCAGCAGGCTGTATTATCTACTCCGATCCTGCGCAAGATGGTTTCGTCAAGGGTCCTGCATACCCGCAAGGGCGGTACATGCCCGAGGACGGAGTGCAGAGAGGTGGTGTGAGTTTGATGTCGTGGGTTGCGGGTGATGTCCTCTCGCCTGGGTTTGCATCAACCCCCGGCGAAAAGAACAGACTCAAGCCCGAAGACAGTCCGGGATTGACCAATATCCCGAGTATTCCCATCGCCTGGGGCGATGCCAGGAGACTCTTGCAGGTCCTCAAGGGTCACGGCTCTAAGGTACCTTTAGATTGGGTTGGTGGTGTCCCGGATGTGAGTCAGTGGTGGACGGGAGATAGCTCTTCTCCCACCGTCAATCTTATGAACCTACAGGATGAGGTCGAAAGACAACCGATATACAACGTGTTTGGGCGGATTGTCGGCCTGGAACAACCGGAAAAGAAGATTATCATCGGCAATCATCGAGACTCGTGGTGCTTGGGAGGTGTGGATCCGGGAAGTGGCACTGCCGTGTTTCTTGAGGTCGTTCGAGTCTTTGGCGAACTTCTCACCTACGGCTGGCGACCGCTGCGCACAATTGAGTTTGCCAGTTGGGATGGAGAAGAATACAATCTCATTGGCTCCACGGAGCATGTAGAGAAGGAACTGGGGAACCTCCGCAACGATGCATACGCCTATCTCAATGTCGACGTGGGCGTCAGTGGAACGGATTTCACTGCATCCGCATCTCCACTCTATGAACGTGTGGTGCTACAGATTCTGGGCCGAATTTCGGACCCTGTTACGAACAAAACGCTCAAGGATATCTGGGAAGAAAAGCAGAAAAAGCTCGGTGGACTAGGCGCTGGAAGCGACTATGTAGCGTTCCAAGACATCGCCGGTACCTCGAGCATTGACTTTGGTTTCGCCGGCGAACCCTATCCTTATCACAGTTGCTATGAGAACTTTGACTGGATGACCAAGTTTGGAGACCCCGACTTCCAGTACCACAAGGCTTTGGGCCAGTTCTGGGGTCTGCTCCTTCTTGAGTTTGCAGACACCGCGATCCTACCCTTTGACATGGAGGTCTACGCGAGCCATGTGCACGGCTACATCACCGACCTAGAAAAATACGCCAAAGACCAGAACATCCCGGTTGTTCGTGCATCCCCGGAGAACATCACGGCTCGTGATTCCTCGGTGGACATGCAACCGCTATACGACGCAGCAGCTAAATTCGAAGCCAACGCAGCGCAGTTCCAGAAATGGGGCCAGATCTGGCACGACATCGTCTGGGGCTCGGGTGGCTTTGAGAGCAATGTAATGGCTGTCCAGCGCATGTCGCATAACACTCGCATGGGCAATTTCGAAACCAACCTTCTAGACCTAGACGAAGGCGGCGGAGTAAGTCAACCCAACTAGCTGTCTTTTACATTCTCTTGTGTGTACTAATTCGATATTTTTTTCAGATCCCCAATCGCACACAATTCAAACACGTTATTTTCGGCCCTCAACTGTGGTCAGGCTACGACGTGACTTTCTTCCCTGCCATCCGCGACTCCATCGACGCAGGCGATTGGAATCAAACGCAGACATGGATCGACAAGGTCGCCACTATCATCGACAGAGCCAGTGATCTGCTAATACCGCAGCAATAGTTCGAGAGTTTTTAATACACTACATTATTTTCTACCAACCTCCGTTTAACTTCCTAATACGGATGGATTTCTTCACCTGTCTCCAAGCGAACATACCTTGTATTTCTTTCCCTCTTTTCTTCTTTTCTCTTCATTTCTCAATTATATACATTGATTTGTTCCTTCCATGTCAAATTAATCTCATGGCTACCCCTATCTCTTCCGTGTATTCCAATCTCGTCTCGTCTCGTCTCAGCGGAAAATATTTCGATTCTCGGTCTTGCTTTGCTGTCTGTGTTATCTTTCTTAACCCCTTCACTACACTACCTGGGCTGGCATTTGCTTGGTTGTTTGTTTATCTATCTCTCAGTTTGCTTGTTCTCAATATCCATCTATACATCGTTGCATGGCTTGTACTTCGTATAGCCTAGGCCTTAGCCTTGACTTTTCTTTTCCTTGTCCTTTTTTTCCTCGTTTCATCTATGTATCGATCTACTACCTACCCTGTCTATCTGCCTACCATCTTTGGTTTTGCTATATTTTCCTAGATTCTAGAAGATGAACGGATTTTTTTTGTGAATACATCTCTTTCTTCTTTCGCTCGCTCTTGTTTTCGCTTTGCTCCATTCACTGCATAAGTAAATCTCAAAGTAAAAATACAGTAGTGCAACCCAACCTACATGTTAAGCTTTGTCCCAGTGCCAAATGCCAAATGCAAAAGAAAAGAATGGTAATGTCAATTGTGAATGAACCTCTAGAACACCACCTAGCCTATCCAGGACCATGCCTATCCCATGCGCCAATGATATGTATCAACCCATGTCTATATATACAGTACATGTTGAGAAAAAAAAAAAAAAAAAAAAAACAAAAGAGAATGATTAAAAAAAAGTATGCTTGGGTTGTTCTGTGTGCCTGTGTTTGTGCTTGCACCATGCCCAGGGAAAATAAGAGTCTTGAAGACATACGAGTCGGTTGACTCGAATTATGATCATAGACCTTGCTCTCAAGTCGCGCATGACTCCGTATTGTTGGTAGATGATAGCACTGAATTCTGGAACGCTAGAATGTTGGGTAGTGTGGTGTCCACCTGAAACTGGGTTTTCTGCTCCTGTCATTTTGGTGATCGTGGTCGTAGAAAACCCTACTTTCGGAAACTTTCAACGCCCAGCGTTGGAGTTTCGACCATTCGATCGCAAGGGACACCCTCGTCCCGTCTTCTGGCAAAAAAGCTGTCGCACTCAGATACAATCTGTGCCCATTCAGCAAGAGAACGCCCCGCGTATTTGCTGGCCGCAACCTTATCGCTTAAAGCCTTTCTCAGATCTTGACTAGGCATTGAACGGTGAGTTGGTCTAGCAGCAGCGGTTGGTGCTTTTTGCTCATCCACAGATGATGTTTCTGGAGCATTGTCACTTCCAGCATCACCTTCAGGATTGGTATCAGTTTCAGATTCCGACGTCATATCCTGGCTAGCCGTCTTGCTAGCAGAGTTCCGGAGCTGCACATGCAACTGCGCGCCCACAGGAAGGCAAGGGGTGAAAAGACGCTTATTCTTGCTAGGCCACTGGCGGTCCGTCCACTCCAACGAAAATCTGAAGGAGAATGCGTGGTGTGGGGTTTTGGGCCGTAACAGTTCACCAGAGGCGTTCGAAGGCTGCCCGTGACCATCCAAGCATTTTTCGGTGTTCACTGTGGCATCCAATCCATTGGTGTCTGACTCATCTGAGCTGCTACTGGATGCTGCCCCTCCACCAGATTTGGAACTGGAAGCAGCACCGAACATGGCTCTCAAAATATTCCATCTCTTTTTCGGAGGTGGCTGTGACTCAGTTGACGAGTCCGATTTCACGGAGCTGCTGCTTTTGGATGTCGTGGGTTGTTCTGGTGGAGCAGGGGGGACAACGCGATCAAAGGATACGAAGAGATTCGTCGGGGAAAGAGGGCTGTCGCATCTGATAATGATAATTCTGCGCCCTGGAGCGGGGGTACAAGGCGCAGAGGAGAGCGGGGCTGTAAGCTCCTGTTCGGCCTTTGTCTGGAAAGCCAGATAGTAGGTCCAAAGTCGCTGTAACCTATTCAAGAGTGTCTCGTATATTTTACTGGATGGCATACATGTCAGTAAAGAGTCCGATAAGGTAAGAGAATGCAACACCAGTTGTACTTACGAGTCTAGTGGGGATGGTTCGCTGTTGAACCTACCCACTCTCCAACATAAAAGGCGCTGGAAATAGGCGCGAACCATCGGGCTCCAATGGCTGAAGTAGTGATAGAACGTGGGCTCATGCAACAAAAATCCCAAACAAAGGTCAGCCTTCCTGTCCTCAGAAGCGACCCATGTATTCCAGATGCAAAAGAGGAATGAAAACACCCGCACTTCAGTAAGAGAATTTTGACTATTCATCATCTGGCGACAGGCTTCCAGCCAAAACTTCCAATCGAAGAGCTCCATTTCATTGGCCCGCGAATAACGAGTGATAATGGGGATGACTTCCTCAATAAAATCACAGAGTAAGAAGCATGCATTATGATCGAATAATGATGTCCTTTGGGCAGCGGTCTTCATAACAGAACAAAAAGTTTCTGCATACAATAGCCGCGCATGGTTTGGTTCGACGGAAGATTCAGAGAGAAAATCTCGAAGGAGAATAATCAGGCGATTCTCGGCCATGGACCGGTGGCTATTGGCAGCTCCTAACGGGAGGGCGGAGACGGCATCCGCACCCTCGATGAAGTCGTCAAAGGTAACCGCGGCAGGCGTATGGGTGCTTTCGGGCATCTGTGGGATTGACTGCTTGTAAAGGGTGTCCTCCAGGACTACAAGAAGCTGCGAATGGATGGGCAGCAAGCCCGGTGCCAGAATACGTTTCCCTTTCTCTGTTCCCCGAGGCAGAGAGTCCGCATACAGGACATGGACATATTTGACAAAGACAAAAAAGAGATCTGTGTCGCGGCCACACCAACGGGAGACCCAGGGACCTTGCCATGATATCTGAGAGGTGTTCAGAGGCACGTCGGGCTTTTGACGAAGATAGCGAACCAGGGGAGCATGGGAGTGGAATGATAAGGGTCGCAAAGCCATTGGGAAGTTCAAGGCCAGATCCTGGGCTAACGATCGCGCGTTGCTACTTCTGTCTACATCCGACTCGGCAAGAACCCGTCGGTAGATGTTGGCTGGTGTGTTCCACAGCCGGACAAGAATATCGGCCACGCCCTGGCAGAAAAAGAATGCATACGCGCAGGCCTTTCCACAAAATGCTACCAAACTGGCTGGAGCATGTCTCATGGACATCCGTTCTACAACGAATGCCATTTGAGACAACAGATTCTGGGTGAAAACGTTCCGAATATTGTGGTGTATCGACTCGATGAGAAAGTCTGACCCCGAGGAGCCATCGGAACTCTCTGAAATCGAAGTGGAAGCGTGATGTAAGGGTTTCGGAATGCTCCCATTCGGCTGCCATGCTGGGTATGGGATTCTCCACTCAGGGCGCATCATGATACCGGCAACGGCTTCGAGGTATACAGGTCTATCGGTGCCAGATATTGATTGGTTGTTCCTCCCGTTGAGCATCTCTAGCAATCCAGTCCACCATTTGTTGAGGATATTTATGCGACGATCCAAATCTTCGGGTTTCAAAGATTTGTATGACGGATGCAGCTGGTGACGATTGAGAAAAGGCAGAAGCGAAGAACGAATCACGTTGGCCTTCAAGGCGCTCGATTTGGATTGAAACCTTGATTCGGGTTAGCAAACTCATAATTCTTTCCACTGGTCAAGTCCAATTGGTTTTTGTCTTTCCCTCGCCTAGAACTTACTTTTGATAGTCCGCCTCGAGTCCCCGAAACACTGCCCATAGCTCATCTTTCCTCCGAGGTGGTTCCACGTGGCCCGAATGCGCTGCCGCTGTAGCAGCTGCACCTCTGGGCATCGGTGGAAGAACAGGTGTAGATACATTGAGTGACGAGGTAAACCGTTCGAATGAATGCTTTGTCTTCAGGGAATAGCTTGAAGGACTACTGGGCGTCGTAGGGCTATCTGACCGGCCTTGGGCCACGACAGCAACCATTGGGCGCCGAGGGCGCTTGTTAAGAATAGTTCGCTTGCGGGAAGGTGGCATGCCATCTGAATCTGCGCCTGAGTCGGATTGAAAAGACGTCTTAGACGGCGACGGGGATGGCGGGCCCGATTGGGGTTGGTCATCTGCGCGCAACATTCGCAATCTTGCACTCTTTGCAGAAGGAGAAGGAGATCGAGTAGGTGAGCTGGAGATCCAAGGTTTCCGGGCCAGATTGACCAATCTACCCGACATTGCGCGGGTCTTTGAAGGACGAGCCACTGGCTCCGGAGCCTTCGTTTCCGGGATCTTCACGGTGGCATCTTTGGATTCTGTCTTGGCCGCATCGTCCAGTTCTTCACTCGAGAGAGTAAAGCGGGAGACGGAAATCGTCGGCTTGTTTTTGGAACGAATTGAAGTCCGTCGCAAAATGTCCTTCCCTGCAGCTACATCTTCCTTGGACGGCGACTTGGACTCGGTAGGAAATGTAGTATCGGAGAACGTCCTGCGGAGGCCGGGGGAGCTAGGTTCGGTTTTCACAAGATCGGGAAGGTGGTTATAGCTGGCGGAACGGGGTAAAGTATTTTCATCGGGTGTGCGATTGCTGAAGACTTCAGCGGAAGAGGACATTGTAAAAAGCCACGAGGCTAGTTAATGTCAACGAAAGGGTAGAATCCGAGAGAAATACACATCTCCTCAGATGGAGGGGGTGAAGGATGCTGAAGTTGGCGTTGGAGAGACCAGCTCCGCCATGTACAAAGTAGTACACACGTCAATAATCAACAAATCATGTGGAAAAAAGAATGTTGCATTGGATCGTCTGGTATCTTGGTGTCGCCGAGGAAAAAGGTGGAGGGTTTCGAGCTGAGACTGAGCTGAAAGGGCGAAAAGAAAAGAGAAGAGAGGGAGGGAGGGGAAGCGGTTTCTTGGGAGAGCACGGCCAAGCACAGACGACAGCGAACAAGGAGTAGAATCGGCGACACTTTCTCAGACCGGAGTAAATCAATAATTGACAATTCGACGGTATGTGCAAGGCTAGGGAGGCCAGTCAGTACACCAAAGCGCTGGAACGAATGGAGGCGGCGATTGATCGACCGGAAAGAATTCCGGAGTAAGATGAGGAAGGCTGCGGAGGAAGCAAACGGAAGGACGGGGATTATAGCAACACACTTTAACCTCTGGTCCGTTTGGTGTATTTTTTTTTGTTTGTGTATCTTTTTTAGGGGGAGAAGAAGACAGGAGGGGGAGAGGAAGAAGGGGAGTGGAGAGCGAGAGGAAAAGGGAGAAGAGAAGGGAGTGAGCGAGGAGGGGAGGAGATACCAATTAATATAAGATGAAGTAAGAGAGGGTCAGAAAAAAAAAAAGAAAAGAGTTTGCAGAATTCGCGTGGATTGAAACCAGAAGAAACGAAGAAGAAGCAGAAGACGGGGAAGAGACAGGATTCAGATGAAAAAGCAAGAATAGAAGAGCCAGCGAGGACTGACAATGAATCTCTTCTTCTTGTGAAGTCGCTTTGGAACTATTTTCTTATTTACTTCCTGCTGCAGTATCTGCTGTACGGTATGTATGTATCGTATCGTATGACATGACCTGCTCTCGGCCATTATTCGGCTGCGCATCATCTTATTCTATTTTCTTATTTGTGATTATCTTCGTATTATTTTATTTTATCTATTCTATCTAGAGTTATTCTTTATTACTTTATATCTGGTGAGATTTCTTAATAGATATTCTTGATGATGGATAATACATACCGTACCGTAACATACATAAAATGCACGGCGTGCATGAACAGGTCGAGTTGACAACAATAACCCATCCACTTTCCATTCAATTCCCAAGCATCAGCAATTCTTCTCAACCCAACGGAATCAATTGCGATATTTATCATCATCGCCATCCTCATGGTGCAAGCCCTGACCCAGGGACACCATCCCATGGGTCTTAGTACGACAATGGGGCTGTGGTTCATCCACCATCGGCAGGCTCCGCAAGATGATCTCAGTCTCTCAGATAATCGTCGAAGATACGGTTTTTTTCTCTCCTGGTGGGCTGGCGGATATTCCGAACTAGTGTCTGATTATGGAGTCATTATTAAAGTTTTTTTTCATCATTTATTGCCCTTTTGATCCAGATCATATTCCTTTTTCCCTCTCTGGGATGTCCCCGTTGGATCTATTGAGTCCATGCTGTGACGGCGATCCCGCCTTCTTCCGCTCCAGCTTCTGATCCGTCAATCTGTTCAAGACAGTGTCTTCAACACGCAATTGACCGTCAAGTTAAGACCAGAAGAATGCGGATCTGAGATTCAACGTCGCAATGGCAAATCCTTGAGTGAACCCGGCTACTGGAATGTTTCTTCTGTGCACTGGGAGACCAGCTATTCCCCAGCATTCCACCTCGTATTGATTACCATTTCCTAAGTTACTGCGACAGGCCTCGATTCATCCGATTCAATTTCAATCCATCCAACATGGCATAACAATGGCATCCATTGGATAATGGCATGGGATTGTCCACCGTGTCATACATATTCCGTTCGATATGCACCTCGAGGAAACCATATCAATCCAGATCTACCATGCAGCCCCCCCCCATCAGTCCTAGATAGACATTACGCACTCACCTCAATCCAAGAAAAGCAAAATCAGGAAAAGAAAAACATTCCAACAATATTGAACCCATTCAACCATTCTCCTCGCCTAAATTCTCCTACGCCCAGACAATCGTAACATGGCGGTCTGCTCCATTCCCGCTGGAGCTGTCATATTGCCCGCTGCGCCCTGTGCCTTGTGCCTGCTAACCAACTCAATATCAAGCCAATTAATTCCCTTCCCCCGAGCATCAACCACCAACAACATGGACCTCCATCCCCTGCGTGCAAATGCATCTGTAAGAAAATAAAAAGGCACAGATTCAAGTTTATCCACTCAAGCTGATGAACACGTTGGTTGATTTATTTTTGTTTTCTTATGTGTTGGTCTTTTCCCGGCTGTGCATCGTAATTTTTCTCTTCCTTCTGCCGTACTATCGGTGTATCCAAGGGATAAGATAATATTGGCAATATTGCCAACTAACTCTTCTTCTTCCTCGCTTTGATTTGTTGTCCTGTCTATTCAGCCTTGCTGCTCCCTTCCAACCTGTTCGTTATATTTAGTATACCATCGGGTGTTGTTGGGTTGGCCTGATCGGAAATATCAATCTCGTGGATATCAAAGCTGGCCAGCTCCATGAAACAGCCGGGCTGTGCATTCGACGCATCTACAGAAAATACAAGCCATAATCTACGCAATACTCCGTAGAAGCAGAGTATAAAAAAGAATGCACGGATGAAAATGTGAAAGATACCAATGTTCCAGGTAGGTTAATTTACAAAGTGTCTTCAGGACTCAATAGGAAGGCCCAATCAATATGGGTTCCATCCCATTGCCCATTTCAGTCCCGAATTTCCCATACCTTGTGTCTTGATTAAAAAAAAAAAAAAGACATCTAGTGAGCAGCACCAGCCTCCTCTTCCTCCTCAACGAACCAGCTCTCCTCGACAGGGGTGGCCTCGCCGCTGGCAGCCTGGCCCTCAACCTCGACCTCCTGGGTCTCGTAGTTCTTCAATTCATTGGCAAGGTTGGCCTCCTCGGGGGAAGCGGGAGCCTTGGGGGCGGTGAACTTCTGGACGTGGGCTTCGGCGTCACCGGGCTTGACGGGGGTAGGCTTGTAGGCACGGAGTTCACGAAGGTAGAGGTCCTGAACAGGGTCGGCTGCAATATCATGTTAGATACAAGTCTAGATTCATTCAGTAGATCAATAATCATTTCCATCACATACCCTGGCGGACAGCGGAGGTCAGGAAGCCGCGGCGAGCGACGAAAGCCTGTTGCCGAGTGGCGCGGGTGAAGAGAGAGCGCTGGGAACGACGGTCAGCAAAACCACTCCAAATAACACCGTCAGTCGAAGCACAATAGACTCACCGACGCTCTGAGAGACTGGGACATCATCGCGGCGGGGTGGTGGGTGAGGGGAACCTGGGTTTGTGAACGAGGATTGCTTTCGTTTCCGTGATGGTCGCCGGTTGGAGGTTCGATTATCGATGTTTCTTCGGGACGGCTCGGCTTGGCGCCAGCAGCTGACTCAGCATCGATGCGGCTCTTGTGACCTCAACTGCCTTTCGCCTCAGGCTTTGGGCTGCCTCTGCTTCTTCTTCCTTCTCTTCTCTTCTCCAGCCTTCCCCGGAACGCCCTCTTCAGAAACATCTCTCCTTCGTTTCCAGACGGGCCCTTCTTGTCCTGGAACTGACGACACTCATCGTTGCTCTGCTCGTTTTCGATCGTTTGAGATCCTGCTTGCTTGCAGCGGCTGCCTGTCAGGTTCTGCGACCCTTTTCGTGAGATCTTTCTTGCGGAGACCTTGACTGGTTCATCGCGGTCGGACAAGTCTGGCTTTTGAGGCTTCGTGGGGTTTTACAGCCAGCTAAAAGGCAGATCTTCATCTTCGAAGTTCGCTTTTAAACTCTGGGAGCTGTTCGCAAGGAACTAGCCTCCTTACCCTGGAGAAAGGTAAAGAAATCGATTGACTTGGTCCCCCTGGAGTTCATACAAGAGTGGTCTGTGGCTCATCATGTCACTTCTTCCCTCACGATGCTTCAAGCCCCGTTGAGATGGGTTTTTATATCACTTCCTCTATATGAACTTTCTTTCTTGGGGGCGGTCAGGCTAACATGGCTACGAAAGGCAGTGGCAGAGACGTGACTTGCACTACTGTCGGGCTCAAGGTGCACCACTGCTGTCTATCCTTTCCTGTCAATATCGAGAAGGAGCAAAAAGAAAAAAAAGTAAAAGAAAAAGGGTGGAATAAATTCTGGGTTTTAACTGTTCGCATTCGACGATTCCCTTGACGCTGTACAGCCGCCAATCTGTATTCGCCACTGTTCGTTCGATTCTGTGCTCGCAAACATAACCTTACCGTTACCCCGAAGAAAATCGCAAAAAGACACCGAGAACGCTTTCAGTCTATTAAACAAGCAAAGAAAATGGCCGCCGTTTCGCCCCCAGCCAATGCGAATGTGGATCAGTGGAAGAAGAATCTCTCGGCTCATGTCACCTGTCCCGAATGTAAAGAGGTCCCGCCCAACTTGGAATTCCCCGACTCTCATGAAACGGTCTGTGGCTCTTGCGGGCTAGTGCTCTCCGATCGAGAAATCGACATGCACTCTGAATGGCGTACGTTCTCCAATGATGACCAGAACAACGACGACCCTTCGCGTGTTGGAGATGCCACGAACCCGCTGCTCAATGGTGATCAGCTTGAGACGCAGATTGCCAGTGGAGGCTCAGGCAAAATTCGTGATTTATACCGTGCTCAGAACAAACAGTCGAGCGAAAAGGCGAACAAGGCACTTCTGGCTGCATACAAGGAAATCGGTGCCTTGTGTGACGGTTTCAACATCCAGAAGAATGTAGCTGATACGGCCAAGTATCTATTCAAGATTGTCGACGACGCCAAGGCATTTAAGGGCAAGTCGCAGGATGTTATCATTGCAGGCTGCATCTTCATTGCCTGCCGTCAATGCAAGGTACCCCGTACCTTCACCGAAATTTTCGCGGTGACCAAGGTGACGAGAAAGGAGATTGGCCGTATCTACAAGGCTTTGGAGAAGTTCTTTACGGCCCAGAATGTCGAGAGGGTCAACACTGTTGTGTCGAATGGAGGCGTACCCGATCCCAACGACACCTACACCGCGACCACCTCTACCAAGCCCAGCGATCTCTGCAACCGTTTCTGCAACCTTCTCGATCTGCCCTTCCAGGTCACGAGCGTGTCCTCTTCGCTCTCAGATCGTGTTACAACCATGGGCGATCTTGCCGGACGGTCTCCTCTATCTATCGTCGCGGCTTGTATATATATGGCCTCTTACTTGATGGGCAACGGCAAATCTGCCAAAGAAATCTCGCAGGTGGCTCACGTCAGCGACGGAACCATCCGCGGTGCCTACAAACAGCTCTATGCTGAAAGAGAGCGTCTGATTGACCCAGAATGGGTCAAGGAAGGAAAGGGAGACTTGAAGAGGCTTCCTCCCAGCTAGACGCTTTCCATTGCCTTTTTTCCTCTTTAAAGTTACCAACAACTTTTACCTTACCTAGCTTGCATCTGCCATCTATTAAAAATGATACCCAAACGAAATACACAAAAAAACAGTAAAAAACACCGAACCTTCTCTCGGGCGTCACTCGAACGACTCGCGAAGGTTGGCTTCACACTATTTTTTTTCTCGTATTTTCTTTGCTTTACCTTTTTTAACAGCAAATTGCACAGAAAAACAGACTTGCACTGGACTCCTTAGTTTCTGCGTTGTTCTTTTTCTTCTTTTGCTTGTTTTCATTTTTTTTTTTTTTTTTTTTAGTCCTATTATGAAGATACATCTTAAGATTGACATCGGACTTGTGGAATCCTCATTCCTGCAACTGTCCTGCCCTGGCTTAGTTTCAGTTTTCAGTTTACATTTTATTTTAGAGTGGTGGATAGCGGGTGGACGTCGAAGCATGATGGCTTAACAATTTGTCAATAAACTTAGGTCTGTTCTAGCAGAATACAATAGAAAAAAATTGTCGAGAAAAATAAGTCACAATTGATTAAGCTTGGTAATATCATTCATGTCCATTGTTACCAGCAAGCATGCCTCGCTGGCCAAGAAAGCAGTCAGTCGCAAACCAAAGAGTCCAATTGAATAACTAGGTACCTAAAGTAGGGCTAGGCACTTTCAACCAATTGACATGACATGAGTGATGGCTGACAGGGGAAACAAGATTTACATGGTTGCAGAAGTATCAAAAAGCAGTTTAGTCGTTATGCACGTCGCCATCTGACAGTCTTTTCCCGTCAGCAGAGGCAGCCTGGTTCTCAATGGCCTCGTCTAGTTCCGACTCCGATGTAGACTGAGGAGACTTGATGTTGGGCTTGGCACTCTCGGGTTCAATGCTTATCTCAGGCTGGTCTCCGGTGGTCTTGGATGTTGTCTCCTGAGTGTCGTTTAATACAGGCTTTGTTTCCTCCACAGCCACTGGTTTGGATGTGGGCAACACGACGTCATCGGCTGCAGGCGTTGTTGGCTTTGGATCAGTTGGTTCGCCAGCAATGTTCTTGGATATTTCAGGTGCCATTGAGGTTTCAGCAACTGGCGAAGCATCAGACGGTGTCGGTTCCTTCTTATCGGCCTGCTTGTCTTCATTGCCTACGATCAAATGACCGTCTTCACGAATCTCCCACACATTCCAGGTCCCGGCGATTTTGATCTCAGGGATAGTCGGCAGCTTCGCAGCCACGGGTTGACCCGCGGGCTGAGCCACAGGTTCAGCGGCAGGCTTTCTCCGTGCTGGGCCACGAGCTCGTCCCTTGCGGGCATCACTGAGCGGCGCTTTCTCTGCTGGGGGCTTCTCTTCTTTCTTTTCCGGCTTCGGCGGTGGATGGGGACCGAGCTGCAAACGCGAGTTCAAGTCTGTCAAAAATCCTGCCTTCAGGGCAGCGATCTTGCTACCACCAGGACGGGCAGGCACCGCTGGTTTTGCCTTTGCCGGGGCATCTTTAGCTTCCTCTGCACTGCCACGAGAGGTAAGCTTGGCCGGTCGAGCTGGAATCTGTGGCTTAGGTCGGTCAGGAATGACGGGTGGCTGCTTCTTTTCGGTGGGAGAGATAGATGGCTTAGTGGAGGCATTCACAGGAGGAACGATTTGAGAAAGTCTTTGGGGTCGAGATGGAATGGCTGGTTTCGACGGCACATCCGGACTCTTGACCTCATTTTCTTCTGACGGCTCTATTGTCGTCACCAATTGTTGGCTATCAGGAGCATCTTCCCAGATGTCCCGACTGGGGAAACGTTGTTTGGAAATTTCTGGGCGTTTAGGCGACTTGTCCTGTTCCTCGGACTCAAGGATATGAGAGGCAACCTGATGGGCATCAATTGGAGCGACTTGACTCTTGCGGAAAGACTCCTGTTCCGGAGTCTCAAAAGTCTCCTGTTTGGGTTCATCCGGCGTAGACACGGTGGCATGCAGTTGCAAACTGTTCGGAGAGTCCTCCCATATATCTTGACTAGGGAAACGGTGCTTGAGCATATCCGGACGCTTTTTGAAGCGTTCAGCGGTGGAAACCGGCTTTTCCTTCTTGTCATCTTCGGGGAACAATGGCTCATACTCCTCGACATCCTCGAGGGGAGTGTGGTTATCCTCTCGGTCATCATTATACGAGCTGAATCTTGCCAAACTCGGCTTCCCATGATGACTGGTAGATCTACTATTCGAGCGACTATGGTTGCCATTTGGTGTTCGACTCCGACCATCATGATCATAGCTTTCCCTTCTTTCGAATGTGGGCGAGACTGCAGCATGTTGGAATGCGGATTCCGGGCGCACTTCATCCGCAGCTAAGATGGGCTCCTCGTCGTCAGCGCCACCTTCCTCCGCTCCATCAGCCTGTTCCTCAGGATCTGGGGCCGGAGCAAAGCCATCTGGGTGGTGCAGAGGATGGTAAGGATCATCAACATGTATAACGCCAGCCTTCTCTGGCCCTTCCTCTTGCGCCGTGGTTTCTGAAGGAACACTCGACTTTCGTAGAGATGACTCGGCGGGTGGGTGCGAGTTATGGCGCGAGTACTCATCCGAGGCAATGTAACCAACTTCTTCTTCCGGTGTACCTGCGACAGCAGGAGAAGTTCCTAATACAGTTAGCAATCGTTCAATTTACCATTTCAAGAGGAAGCGGGTGCTCACCAAGCCCGGAGCCGGTCACGGCAGAACCCCGGACGATTTTGTTCAAATCATCGCTGCTCAAAGCCCAATCAGGTCGAGGAGTACCAACTCCAGGTCCATATTGGCCCTGTTCTTCCTTGACAAACTCATCGGGGTGCTTCTCATACCAAGCCTTGTCGAACTTATCGGGCTGTACACCATGTCCGTGAAGCCCGTAACTTCCAGGAGGCAGAGAAGCTTCGCGGCCACTGCGACTGCGGTTATGGCTGCGTCCAAGGCGCTGGGAGCCATGCTCCAGCTGATATGGGCTCGGGGAAGGGGCCTGCACATCACCGGCATTGCGGTACATTGGAACACGCTGACCGATCTCTGGGGGCCCACGCGCATCGTCGAGCACAGAAAGTTGACGAGTCGAAGACGCAGCTGAGGACTCTGCCCGTGAGCCGCTCGCCTTATGCAGTGAACGACTGGAGCGGTCAGAACCCTCATCAAAAGCAGGCGATCCCACACCAAGACCGGCGGCGGCGGCCTGTCGAGAATCCGTACGGGTTACAGCCTGCACCTGAGCTTTGGCACTGGATGTAGGCAGGGACGGTCTCGGTGCATGGATTTTGAGGTCGCTGCCCACGTTCCGGGTCTCTGGAGTTGGGTGGTGACCATCGACATTTTGAACATCCAAATCTTCATATTCGATGCCTTCTTGACCCAGAGAAGGTATTGTGACACTTGGAGGACGCGGGGGCAGGTCATTGGAGGTCGTACGGCTCATACTCGAGCTGTTGGGCAATTCATTCAATGGAGAAGGGGCGTAGTTCTGAGGAAGTGGAGAGACGGACCGATCGATACGACGATTGGGACGCGGAGGCATCTTGGGCACTTCTGTTGACGAGGTTGGCGTAAGACCCTGGTGTTGAGGCGATCGTGAAGGCCGAGGGGGGATGGCCGGAGCTTGTGTCGTCATGACTGATAAGTAGATATTGTGGTGTCAAAACTAAAGATGAAAGAAAACTGCTGGTAATATTAGTGGGATGCTATCAAGAAGCCAAAAGGTTTCAAATATCACATGAATAAATGATTGAGAGTGTTCTTTGTATGAGAGGGAATATGTCTGAGATAGGTAGAGCTGACAGCTATGAGGTGCCCGCAAAATCCCCGCCTTGGGCTTTAAGCCAGGGACCAATTGCGGAATGGAATGAGTATGAGGGTTTTCTCCCAGCCAAACGGATATTATGAAGCCAAGGAGACTTTTTTTCGATTCAGGATAGGAGATTTCCAGCCGAGGGAGACTAAATTTCAAGAGGAAGGCAGGTGGATAAGAGTAGGTAGAGAAGCAACTGATAGCACTTGGCCTCACCGCCTCATACTCGAGACAAGACGCTCAACGTTGTACAACACACAGAAAGAGGGTCCAGGCAAGATCTCCGATATGTTGGGATAGAGGAATATGTTTCGACAGGGGAATGGAATGAAAGGGGCGAATGACAGATAACAGAATGAAAATGAGGTGATTTGCCAACCTACCGGGATAGAAGACAGAAGGATGGAAAGAGCTCCAGTATGAGCGAGGAAAGCAAATCAATTGGCTGAGCGGGAAAAAGAAGAAACCTCAGCAAGAGAAACTGCAGGAAAAGTAGGAAGGCGTACAGTAGAGGCAGAAGCGGAGGTGAAGGTATACAGATCGGATCGCAGGGAAGAACAAGAAGCAGCACGAAAGAAAGCAGATGATGTATGACCGATGCCCTGCTGGTACCAGCGGGTAATAATACCTGATAATACCTCGCGCCTAACCGCTTTCTTCCTGCCACGGCCCACTGCCCCGTCGCGTGACGCTCTCTGACGGCATGGACTCGCCGTTGCTGCGGTACTGATACCGTACGGAGACCGTATTGGGGCCGTGAGCCAACGAGGGACCACTGTTGCAATTGCGGAGGGGGTTTTAGGGAGATTTATCTGGATTAATCTTTTTTTGATTGGCCATCCTTTACAGTTTGGTTTTACTGTTTTTTTCCGTGTTTTTTGGCTTCATCTTCTCACTGAGAAAGGGAGCATCCTAGGTCACAGATAATGATGCCAGCTGGTATACTACAGGAGGGAAAGAAAAAAAAAAAAAAAGGAAAAAGAGATATATCTACTCCGCAGCTGCCACGACAGAAACTGCCCTGTCTGGATTGAGGCATTTAGCTGCAGCAGTTTACAAATGATCCAGCAGCAAATATCTCATATTATTCCAAAAAAAGAGATGTGATGCATTTTGTACCACCGGCCAAACCTTGAAGACGGTCATCATCCATTCTGACTGGAGGTCTGAAACATTCGAATATCTCTCAAGGATTGTGTCTGCAATATCATCTTCTTTGTCGTTACTCCGTATGTTGGGGCAATTTCCCCGAATTCCAGGGCCAGACCATGGATGAATATTAATAGCCAGTTAGCCACCGATGATCCTCCAACTGGAAATATACGGCTGTACCTGGATTACAGATGGATAAAAAAAACCACATGAAGGAATTAACCTGCAGATTGTGCAATATTCCACTGCCAACAGACTTGATTGTATTGGCATGTCTGTGACTGGTCATCAGCATGGGTGCAACAGGTCCTTTGTATGGCCAATATGCAGGCTATCTAGTTAGTTAACAAGGTGGGTTCTTCCCTCGGACCGGTGATCATCTTATGGATACACATTGCACTTTGCATCCATTTTGGAGAAACCACATACATTCCAGACCAGAGTATCTTCAAGTCGAGTTTCTGCCTTACCACAGTGATCATATGTTATCTACCTCCATCCCCGCCACATATACTGTACAACAAAAAAGAATGTGACAATGTCTGCATACAAAAACACCAGCATGACCATCCTCAGCATTCTAGAAGAGTCGAATACAATCACTGCTTCTTTAACATCCATCAGCTGTCTATCCACACCCCACCATGTTTGATAAGAAACAAAAAAATAGGGGGAAGCTAGATTCTGGGCACTGCATCAACACAGACATCTGCTGTATGCGAAATGCATCCATACCTTATATTTTGGAAACCTGAGGTATATGCACATGTGTTGCGCCATCTCATGCCTATCCAACACACTAGTAGGCAAACTAGTATCAATCGTAAGGCAGAAATATGCATCATTATCAGTGTAGATGTATAGGGTCTTCATGCTTGCTTCGTTGCTTCAACGCGGGGTAAACGGAGGGGTAATATGACGTAGATCTATCTTTTCCATCTTGCTGATTACAGGTATTACGCTTGTATACCAGTGGGGATCCTGGAAAGATAGATGCTCCAATAAATTAGACAGCCAGGGAGGAGCTATCTTGACTTGTAGATCAAAACCGGTTATACATCAAGGGTGTTATCGGGTCGGACGCAGTATCTTTCACCCGGAGATCCAAGACTAAAGCCTCTGGATAATGGATGAATCAAGACCTCATCCTGGTCATTGGATCAGCTTGTCGCTCTACTCATTTACTACAGGGATATCTGACTGTCAACCCTAAGTTTATTCATCACCAGGATGCTAAACGGGTCTGCAAACAAGCCCAACTAGAGCTCTCAAAATCATTTAACGCAAAACAAACAGAATGGCCGTCAATATAGCCCACAAGGTATGCAGAACTGATCAATACAACATGAAGAATAAAACTTGGACACATTCGCTCCTAAAACGTGAACTTGAACCTCAGAACAAGAGCTCGACAGCCTCGCCAGAAGCAACATGCGAGATAGAAGTACAAGACTGTTCGGTGACATCGTCAAGAACAGAAGAAAAGTGAATTCGTAATCATGGCGTTTACAATGCAAAAACAACGCATCTTTTTTTTCCTCCGTTCAGTCTCCCTGCGGTATGGCCTGTCAGCCCCGAAGCTGGATTTCATCCTCCCTAGTTTTCTTGATGTGAAGCTCTTCAACCTTTAGATGAATTGATGGGCGGTCCGTATAGCTTCTCGTGTTTCACAATAAACAGTCCGAGTACTGCTTACCTTGGAAAGACTTTATCCTACTCCCGCGACTCACGCTTAAACAATCATCTGAGCAAGTCCTTGGCCGCCCAAAGTCTTGCTGCCGACGAATTCTTGACTCTTGAGGCCTGCAAGTGCATAGAAGAGTGCGGCCAAAATAAGGAAAACAGCGGCTGCGATCAGACTGGATGCGCCTGACAGAAGACTGAGCCACTGTACAGCACTCATAATAGTATACATGGCGGCACGCATCCAATTGGTGGTGAAGCGTCGGATGAACTCATCGAATTTGGAGGAGGTAGGGCATATTCTGAGCAGGAAAGGCACTTCGATAAAGATGAGGATGAACGACGAGACACTATGTATGTGAGCTTCCATATAGCCTCAATGATGGGAACATAGCTTGCCAACTTACAGGCATAGCACACTGAAGATAATGCGCACAGCATTGAAAGAGAAGATGTTAGCAATGCCCAGGGCAAAGCAGAGAACAATGCACAAGACACCAGTCCTAGACACAAAGCAGAGTCAGCAGTGAGTTACAAAAGGCCAGTAGACGTTTAATATAAATCTGCGCAATGCTAGAAGGCATGCAGTGCTCTCCGCGATCTTGTTTGACGCTATAATCGTTGGGAGAATACATCCAAACAATGCCAAGCCAAGTCAATCCAGGCAGCCATTATTTGTTCGGTTTGTGTTTTTTGAGAGCAAGCGATATCGAGCGGAAATAGGGATAATAGCAGAGCGATGAAGGGAAGGAGGTTACAAACCATTGTCCGTAGATACCTGAACAATTGGCAAGTGGTTAGCTTCAGTCCATCTAGTTAAAGTTAACAACGCGAAGGGTCCATACTGAAGTTTCTCGAGCGGAATTCCTCTGCGAATGTCATGATGAAGGTTGTATTTGAATAACCTCTCTCAGAAACAAGTGCAATCACACGATGATTTGGATGGGATATTAAGTGTCACGTTGAGTGTCTGCAAGTGGAAATGAAGATCGGCCTTGGTTGTTGTCGCTTTCCGCAGATAATCATGTATTGTTGCGGCGGTCGATGCGATGGGCCGTTGCGAGGAGCCAGCTTGCTAGATCGGGCGATCACTTCACCGCCCGGGCAGAATGCTCCAGCTGCCCATACCAGTTGGAGGGACGACTTGCGATCTCCATTCCTAGATGGCATTCATATTTGTGGGATATAATACCTATTTTTGATAGACGATATTCAAAGCTTGCATTGGTTGCCCGAAAAACAGTTGCTTGCAGTGTCTTGATCAGAAACCAACAGCAATCATGGAGTCCAGTGGACCCCATCACCGTCACAATATCTCCAGATGTAAGAGCACCTCCGGCTGGAATGTTCGTTGCTAGCTGATGGCTTTCCATATTATTCTCTGATTTCTAACAGAGCCTAGCTTCACGGCCTCGTAGCTCAACTAGGGGCCCTTTGGATTTACCAGACGAGTAGGCGACATTCTTAGACGAATATCAGGAGCGACATCTAATCTATGACAGTCCTCTAGGGTCCGAGAATTTGAAAGAATCATCTCTGCAGCAGGGACAGACTGTTTCCCTTGGTGAATTTTCAGGAGAATCATTTGCTGCACTAGATCCGCTGGCACCTGAGCAACCATTATCAACGGAGAAGGATCTCTCATTTCTTCTTCGATACGACATTTATCACTCCCTCTCGCAGATTGATATTCCACCTGCATTGCGCTCTGAATTTATCACTTTTAAACCAGATGAACCGCTGTCCTCAACACTCGGTACCCTCGAGAGGCTACTGGCCGAAGGTCACTTTCTTCTTGCGGCCTATCTCTGTGGAGCGATTCTGACATCTTCTGTGGTATCGCCTACTGATGCAAGTTTGATCTTCGGACTCATTTACACCCGACTAGCATGTCTTGAACTATCAGGGAATGCTCTTCTTGCAGCGCAGGAATCCAAAGCTCTTGAGGATTTGAATTCCGCTTTCTATTACGTTGACACTAACCCCCAACCCTCTAACGATGAAACCGACCAGAGTCATCAAAAAGAACCAAAGAATTTCCGTCATATAGTGCCATGGCCTCTGCGGGTTCTTGCGATAAGGCTTCAGAGCATAGGATTTGGAGATTCGCGCAGAGGCATCGGTGGCCTGTACGAGATCGGCCTGGAAGCACGAAGAGAGATTATGCGACCGGAGGCTAGCCAGGACGAACGAAAAATATGGAGAGAAAGGCTAGCAGATCTCAGAATCCGAAGTGTGAACGCTTTGATAGAGATGGGGGATTTTGATGCTGCCCGGAGATCACTCCACAGTTTGCGAACATCCGAACCGGAAAGTGAGATCGATAAAACAAGAAAGGCACTCTTGTTGTTTGCGATTGGCGACCTCGATGCTGCAAAGCAGGTGTTTTCTGGGCCAGACGAAGCTAGAGAGACTATACTCAAGCCACTCTTGAGTATGGCCGAGGGTCGCTACAACGATGCCGTGGCCGAATGGCGGTCTCTTCTAGAATGTGAGCCAAGGAGACCCGACGAGGCTATGATATCACAGAATTTGGCAGTGTGTTTACTATACACAGGGCAGCTAAATGAGGTATATTTACACTTATATGAATTTTGCGAGTTAGAAATATTGACATTCTTGCCACAGGCACGCGAACAATTAGAGTCCTTGATCTCGGCCAACCACTCTTTCTGCAGCTTAGTATTCAATTTGTCAACAGTCTACGAACTCTGTTCGGACAAGTCCGGGAAATTGAAGGCAGAGCTTGTAGAAACAGTTGCTAAACAACCGAATGACGGACATGCCAACTTGAATCGACCCAATGCAGACTTTAAACTGTGATGGAATCCAATAATCACTTCGGTTACAATATCTCAGAGATTGGAGCATATAGTTCCAGGGCAAATCGGATTAATGTACTTGCCATTTTGGAATAGATGCGTCAAATGGGGGAAACGATTTTATCCGATTTCCAAGAGAATGATATCTAATGAATTGCCATGCTATCCATGAGTGAATGCTATATACCTTTTAAGGACCATGTTCAAACCCAATTCAACGCCGTATATTCATAACGCCTCAGAATGCATCATAAGAACAACCCTCGTGTGTTTGGGTTGAAATCATGAACCTTCTTTGAGCGGCACGAGCTTTTTCTCAGGCCTCGGCCTTGGTCTTTTAATGATGATTTTATCGCCTTCTTTCAGCCAACCGAGCTTCTCTTTCTCCACCAGCTTGTCCCATGTCCAGTTCTGTCTTTCTCCAGTGCAACCTTCAACAATCCATCTCACATCGACGTTGAGATACGCACTGCCAACAGCCTTGAGAGCATGTCTCCTCATCCGGTCTACTGCCCAGTTCATCAAAGCACGCATCTTTGAGTCCACTTCATTCCGAATTCTCCAGAATACGACCCAGTTATCTTGCATCAAAGCAGCTAACACACGGTCAATGGTTTGCGATTCAAACGCATACCGGCTTCGCGCGCGCGCGCGCAACTCAAAAGCAGCCACCATGTCGCATTGTCGACAGGCATAATCGAGAATGAGGTATGAGGTGATTTCCTTGAGCTCCTTGTCAGACAACGGATGTGAAGGCTTGTGTAGCTTTTCCAGGAGGTAACGAAGAGAGGGGAAATATGACGGCGGATGCTGAGCCAATATAGAGGTCCTAATGGAAAAGACATGGACCTGCTGCGAGAAAGAAACTGGCGTTGTGGAAGCGGTGGCTAAGACCGCCTCTCGAAGCTTTCGGAGTGATAGAAGAATAGTTGAAAGCTCAGTTGAAGCGGATGGCCCATGCGATACGCCCGGCTTGGACTTGGATTGTGGAAGAGAGGCAGGCGGGTTCTTCGTCGGGTCGCCCGAGGAACTGGTGGGAAGAGATGCTAGCGCTGCGTCCAGGTCATCGTGATGAGTTGCGCAGAACTCGAGAAATCGGTTTACAATCTTTTCAAAGTATTCATTTTGGGCTTTCTGTTCTAGCAATCTGCGAATTGTCAGCCCTGTGGAGAGGCAGAAATTCCAATGTCCTTTGTGATATCATAACGACGGACATACTTCCGATCTCCTTTGGACACAAATCCCACAGCCTCTAGAGTGTCCGCTACAGGCTTCAGACGACTTCCAAAGGATTTCCTCGCGTGCATTGAACCCGCCATGGCTGGCGACGCTGTCAGTGTCGTGTTCTTGATGATATTGCGTCATGTGGGATGTTGGAGGTTTGGCCGTTGATGTGTTTGGCTTGTTTGCTTGGTTTGTATGCCGAGGTCCTTTCCCCGTTGGGGATTCACGATGGATTCCTCCTAGCTGTCAGTCCCAACACTTTTGACTGTTGTAGTCCATTGGGATTTATTTTTTCCAATTCTTGTCTTTCATCTTCCCATCTGTCTTGTGTATCAGTTGCATGGAATGACTATTCCATGATCTACAGTGGTCGGACCTGCATCTGCATGTGAACATGTCTCCTCGACAACGTCGCCCCGCAGAGGGCTCCCAAAGCCAGACAGAATCCAGCAGTAAACCTGCAGCTGCTGTGGCTGCAGTCCTGGATAAACCTCCTCAAGTCATGAAGAGACTTCTTCATTGGGATGATCTGCCACATTGGCAGCGTGACAACCACCACATTCATACGGGATATCGACCGGCTTCATTCTCCTTTTTGGGCTCCTTCCATTCTCTGACCTACCTTCACAATGAGACGGTCAACATCTATTCTCATCTTCTACCATCGCTGCTTGCCATACCTGCATCGTATCTTCTTCACCAAGCTCTTGCTCCGCGTTACGAGACGGCCACTCAATCCGATGTTATCGCCTTTGGTTGCTTTTTTTGCGGGAGCGGCCTTTTGCCTCGGGATGTCAGCGACTTATCATACCATTTCGAACCATTCTCCTGTCGTCGCTCGCATAGGCAATGCCTTTGACTACGTAGGAATTGTGGGGTTGATTGTGGGCAGTTTCGTTCCCAGCATCTTCTATGGCTTCTACTGTGCGCCAAACCTGCAACACCTGTACTGGACTATGATTTGTTCCATTGGTGCCGGCTGCGCCCTTGTCTCAGTACTGCCTCAGTTTCGCACCCCTCGGTGGCGGCCTTTCCGCGCAGCCATGTTTGTCGGCATGGGGCTATCAGCAGTTTTCCCCGTTCTTCACGGATTGCAGATGTACGGCATCGAACAGATGACTAGCCAAATCGGACTCGGTTGGCTTTTACTCCAGGGATTTTTGTATATCCTAGGGGCTGGAATCTATGCGGTCCGGGTCCCCGAACGCCTGCGACCGGGAAGTTTCGATATCCTGGGAAGTTCTCACCAAATATTCCACGTGTTGGTTGTCTGCGCCGCGGTGGCTCATCTGACTGGGCTATTAAAAGCATTTGATTACAGACACAGTGGTATTGCAGAGAGCTGCATCTCAGGCTGATTTCCCGTGATCGTATTGATCTGCACCGCCAGCATGCCTCGATGGAACAACATGTTACCGCCAATAGACTAGTAATAATCAACTTCATTGTAAAATAAGCATACCGCTGACTCCTTTACGATGACACGAAATGTCAGACTATTGTTCTTACCAGCTGATGATTTCAGCATGTGGGACCGGGATTGAGGAAGTGATGTGTATTCTAGATGCCTCGAAAGAGCCATATCTGCTGGGATATCCGTCTATTCGCTTTCCCAGTACCTAGTAAGAAGGGCAGGGATTGCTATGTGAGGCTTCGCTTCATAGGACACGTTTTCTTGCGTGCGTCGGCCATCAAATCTCGCCCGGCAGGCCCGAGGCAACAGATCTGGCAGGATGTTACTGCTTACTGTTGATGTTGCACTTGATTCTTCACTTTTTCGAATACTGCCTACGAAGTCGTTTAGAATCTCCTATCAGAAGCAAATAAGCGACAGCCAAGCAATCCGGCATTTGCCCTTTTAGATGGAGAGTCTTGGTCAGTTGGACTGCCTGGAGGCTGAATGAGCGCTCTGGAGGTGGATGTCGACGGTCCCCATGCGGAGGGTGATCAGATGAAGCCTTTATGTTTCACAGCGGCTGACTCCATACGCGGTTTACGTCGGTGCGGGAATTCGGATACGAGAGTTGCATGCTCTGTGCTATTATGAATTGGTTATAATAGTGCCCAGGCCATTTGGTTGTGTCTGGTCAGTCGTGGCAACCTCGTAGGCTTGTTGCACTAACCTGACTCTTGGTATATTAGATCTTACCAGCACATATAAGAGAATGTGATATGCATCAGACGGCTCTAGTAGTGGGAGATCTACGACACTAGACTATTGAGGAATTCAAAGATAGATCAATTTGATTACCGACAGACCACTGTTCATCGGCCAAATGCTCGCAGAATCAAACAACATGTCTCCTGGTGGCGAGGAAGCGCCTAAACTGCGGACTGCCTGTGAGAATTGCAGGCAATCCAAGGTAAAATGCAACTTGTCCAACAAGGATGCGTGTATTCGCTGTCTTCGCCACGGGTTACAATGTCGATACGGATTTGCCAATCGGTCTGGCAAGCCAAAAGGCAGCAAAAACCGAGCTACGTTGAAGAAATTGGGACAGCTTCCAGAGAGTCAAGCAACGTCTCTGCATGCGTGGGAGGAAGAGAATATGGCGTTTGCAGTGGACCATACTTTTGAGATCATCGAGCAGCATGGGAGCTACCATACAGACCAAAGTACCGAAGATGACGTTAGTTTCTGCCAGATCATTCATATGACTTTCTAATAGACATAGGAATCGCTGGCAAGAAGCCATCAGAGAATAAATGAAAGCCCAGAAATATTGGAGACCAATGCAGCAGTCGACGCATCCATGTTCGTGGGCGACAGCTCTGCAGATCCATATCCACTGGAGGACATGATGGCATCAACAGATCTAGGGTATCCACCGGGTTCCCTATCGCCAACGTTTCTGCAAAGAGAGTTCATCACCAAAGGCGAAACGAGCTGTCCTCTAGCCATGCACATCCCATATACAGCGCAGCCAACGTGCGCATGCGTAGCAACTCAGCTCTTCTACCTGAACCAACTGAACTACATGGCGACCGACCCAGCTCACCTACGACTGGACCACAGCTTGCAAACCATCAAGTCGACGATATCCGCCTGTCGGACCTTCTTCCACTGTCCCAGCTGCCCCAAAGACAACACCAACCTCCTCCTTTCCGCATCGACCCTAGACATGACGCTGCAGCTTCTCGGGTACTGGATACCCAACGAAGTCACACCGCACCCGACACTGCAGGATGAACGCGTCCACATCCGGTACGGCCACTACGAGATGAGCTACGAGGAGAGCCGACGGATCCGCCATTTTCTCATCCGAGGCCTTTTGTTTCAGTGCCGTGAGGTTCTGGGGATGGCGCGGGCAGCCGTGGACATATGCATTGGACCGAGGAAGGGAATGCTGAACTTGGAGATGGAAGATCCACTCTATCGGATTGTCCTGGGGTGTGAGGGGATGGTGGACGTTTTTGATCGGTATATGTCGTTGAGGGAGTGTATTTGTTCTTAGGTAGATGTGATAATCTTCTTTATACCTAGTTGTGCAGTGAATATCTATAGCAACCCCACACGATCTCGGCTCTCTAACGGGCCTCGGCATTTCACTCCGCATATAACCATCTCCTCATCTCAACCCATCAATTAATTCATCATCAATCAACCACATCAATCCATATCAACCAAGAATCAAAACAGAAACAGAAACCAAAATGTCCCACCGCCTCACCCAAGTAACCAACCACCTCAACTACCCCACCGGCCTCCTCGCCCATCAAACCGCCATAATAACCGGCGCCGGGCAAGGCATCGGCGCCGAAGCAGCACGCCTCTTCGCCAACGAAGGCGCAAAAGTCATCATCGCCGACATCGACGCCGCCAAAGCCGAGGCCGTCGCTAAATCCATCAACGATGTCCCCGGTGGTGCGGGGCGCGCGCTGCCCGTTGTCGGCGATATCCTCGATGATAAATACATCGAGACGTTGGTGAAGACGGCGGCGGAGTTTGGGGAGGGAAGATTCATGTTATTGTTAATAATGCGGGGTTTACGTGGGATGGGGTTATTCATAAGGTTGGTTATTCATTTCTCTATATTATCTATGATCTATGTATGGTATGTTTTATATGGCTGTGCTAAGCGGGTTTGGATAGATGACGGATAAACAATGGGACACGATGCTGGCAGTGCACAACACAGCACCGTTTAAACTGGTTCGAGCCGCGGCGCCGTATTTCCGCGTCAAGGACAAGGAGCCTCGAGTGATTATTAACATTAGCAGTACGAGTGGTATCCACGGGAATGCGTAGGTCCTTTCCTTTTCGCCATACGTTGTATAAGGAGAATGCTAATATGTACTCTAGCGGCCAAGTAAACTACGCCCTAGCCAAAGCCGGCGTGGTGGGACTTACCAAGACGATCGCCAAAGAATGGGGCCCAGCGTTTGGAGTGCGAGCCAACACGATAGCGTTTGGATTCGTCAAGACGCGGTTGACGGCAGCCAAGGAGGAAGGGGCGTTCATCACCACTCCTGACGGGACGAAAGTTGCGTTGGGGATTCCTGGGAAGCAGCTGGCGAGTCGGAAGGGAGGGGAAGCAGAGAAAGAGAAGAAGCCAGAGGATCAGTATCCGGATATTCCGTTGAGGAGGCCGGCTAGTCCCGAGGAAGCGGCGAGGGCGGTTTTAGGGGTTGCCAGTCCTTTGTTTTCGTATGTTAGTGGGGAGACTATTCGGGTTACTGGGGGGAGGAATATGTAGTATAGATTTCTAGTAGCATGGATCATGAACTGGTAATCCTTGAAATGAAACAGCTCAGCGCTTAGGTGCGCCCAATATATTGCCATGTTGCAGGATGCCGATCGCCATTGGCATTTCATAGTACTCTGCACTCGAAACATGATGCAGGGATTGTCGGTGAGATGAATATTGAAAGGTCGGGCCACCAATGGCAATTTCATATTCATACTCAAAGGGGTTGGGTTTCATCCGGGGGGTTGCTGGGACTGAATAAATCAAAATCAGAATGTAGAAGGGAGATCTCCCTGTTTCATAACTTGTATGCGTTCTATCATAAGACATCACATCATAAACAAACGTCGCTCACTCAGCCGGTCGCCTGCGGTCGCATTCAGGGCCATCTTTTTTTTCCCCCACTGGACATGAATCCCCGGGGCGATAGATCCATTTGGTCTGTCAATCCAGTGGCCTCAATGCGCTAAAAACCAGCTGTGTGGTAGACCAAGAACAAGAACGGATATGGGTTGCTTTCCAAAATGGACAATCAGCGGTGGGAAATCAGAACTATCTTCTCAGCGTATTTATCAAAAGTCGAGCCGAGTTTTCTTCTCGTTACTCGAAAAGAAAGAAAAGAGAAAACAAAAAAGGTATCAATCAATCCAAGAGAGCAAATGCTCATAGCAGAATAGCCTCCCAAAAAGTCATGCTCAACACCACGCCAGCAAGAAAAGTAAACAAGGAACTGGAAACATGATTTAACAAACAACAGGCAGATGCACGGTTCCAAGTGTGTCCGGGGTATTTATTTTCATCTTTCAATGCCAGTGCTTTGATAGCAAACCAAACACCCAAAACACCATATCAATCAAAATCAAAAAACATCACAACACCAGAGTATATTACCATAAACCATAAACAAAAAAATCCTCCCAAATTGGTGACATATTAAAACATATCTCAAGGGGATGCTGGTTTATTTCATCCACACGGCCCACGGAATGGAGCCGGAGGAAACCAAAAGTCCAAATAGAATGGCAAATCCAATGCGCACCAAATAAAATCCAACGGGCAATCCATGCGGCAATAAAACCACTGTCCAAAATGGGTCCAAGGAAGTAAGAAGCGTATGTCCAAGAAAGGAAGCCAACCAAGGCTTTGGTGGGGCAATAGATAATACAGTTGCCGCTTCGAAAAATATGCAAAGAGCGACAAGACATATCCAAAAAAGGGTTGAATGCGTGTTGAAAGATCCAAATCCTAAGGCAAAGGTCGAATGTAATTTAAATTTTGGCGTCACTCATGGTCCTGCGTTATATTTTTTTTTTTTGTTTCTTTTTTTTCTTTCTTTATTTTCTTTGGTGCATCAAACCTTGTTCAACAGACTGGAATAGGATGCATCAGAGGCTGTTGTGGAATGGAAAGTGTTCCGGGAACGTCACACTCGACAGGTTCCGTCCGTGGAAAGAACTCTTTGCAATCAGTCGATAGAGATTCCGGCCCCAAGCCAACCGAGGACATCGAGGACATGCTATCCATGTCTGAATAGTCCTCAGAGTCCGAGTAGTTGGTGTAGTAAGAATCAGAGGAAGATGTGGAGGGTTGTGTATACAGGGGCTCCTCAACGGGCTCCTCGACCTGCTGGTTGGCAAAACCAACAGGCTGGGGTTCCCTCGGAGCAACCCATGGGGTCATAGGGGTCATGGTGAAACCAGTGCAGTTCAGGATCAAGTTCCGCAGCTCCGGAATAGTAATCCTCTTGGAAGGGTCACATTCAAAGATGCGACTCAAAATGTAGATCATCTCATCAGATAGGGGGAGAATGGTTTTGAGGAAGTAGGGGTCCTTCAGGTAAGCCCGGAAGGTAGAGTCCTCAATCGAGGCGCGTTTCCACGGGTTGCGACCACAGGTCAAGTTGACGAGGATCACACCCAGACTCCAGACATCATTGGAGGGAGAAGCATAGCAGGACATGGGACGAGGATTTGATTGCTGGCATTCTAGACAGAAGGGAAAAAAATGAAGGTTAGAAAGTCAACAAATATGGGAAGGCAGGTGAAGATACCTGGAGACATGTAGAATGTAGAACCGCAACCAAAATCCGAGGTGAAGTAGTCGGTGGTGGCCAGGCCAAAGTCGGCGAGCTTGGCCGTTAGACCATGGTCAGTTACCAAGATATTCTCCGGCTTGAGGTCCCGGTGGTAGATTCCTAGGGAATGGCAAAAGTGGACGGCATCCAAGATCTGGAGAAACACACGCTTGACCAAGGGGTCATTGCCGACAAAGTTGCCCTTTTCGGTGATAGAGGAGAACAGGTCACCCTCGGGGCAGAATTCAATCACGACATAGGTACAATCGGCCGAATCCATGATGCGAACCAGGGAAACCACATTGGGATGTTGACTGGCCAGGTGGTGCAGCTTGATCTCCCGTTGCTGGAACCTCAATTGGCGGGGGTCAAGTCCAGTCTTGTTGAGGGCCTTGACGGCGTACAGCACATTGGTGTGGATGTCGACGGCGGTATAGACGACACCATAGGCACCCACGCCCAGGATGCTAGTGAGTTCCAGTCGGTTGGCCAGGAGCAATCCCAAACGGTCTTCCGGGGCATAACAGCGGGAGGGAATAGGAGGGGAAGGTGGAGGAGTCGGGAGCATGGTGGGATACATGTTAAATACAGGGGAGATTGGGGAGAGCATTTCAGGATAAATAGTCAAGAAAGTCCGGATATGGAAGTGGAAAACGGACAGAAACTGGAGACACCGGATGGAGTCTCTCAGTATAAGTTGATGGTTGAAGATGGAGAGAGAGAAGTAAAATCCTGGGGAGAGTCCAATATAATCCAAAGATCCAAGTGGCAGGGTTTCAATCAATCCAAGGGAGTGTCGTTTTAGTTTTATTTTTTGTTTCTTAACTTTTTAAGAAGCCATTTAAGGAACGGGATGAATCCAAAGGGTATAGAAGGTGGAAGGGTATCCTGAGGTTGTCCAAGTGGGAAAAGGGGCGGAGAGTTGTGTAAGATGAAGCGGTGTTGCACAACCAGGCCAGAAAATCCGGGGAGTTGATGAGTTGGAGATGGTTTATTATTAACAACCTAACAGGTGAAAGACGGTGAGAGAGAGAAGAAGGGAGGAAGAAAGGGAGGGAAATAAAAAAAATATAATATAATAATAATAAAAAGAAAAGAAGAGGAAGAAGGAATAGAGAAGCGAAGACAGAAGCGAAGAGCAGATATGGGAGGTCAGATTGGAGAAGAGGAGAAGAGGAGAAGAGAGAGAGAGAGAGAGAGAGAGAGAGACAGAGAGACAAAAGAACAATGCAAGCCTCGTGGTTTAGAGAGGAAAAGAAGCGTAATAAAACAGCAGGGCGATAATAATAAAAATAATAAAAATAAAATAATAAGATGTAACAGATTACTGACTAAAACTAAGCGGCACTAACATAATGTATGATGCTTCGACTGGTGGGCAACTCTACAAATAGGAAAAAGGAGGGGCGATGAGAGGACAAGGCCCCCATGCGCCCCACTTGGGCCCATGGGTCAAAGTTACGAACAGGGAAAGAAACAGCCAACATGTGGCGGATCGCTGGACTGTGTTTCTGTTGTAATCTATGGTACTGGGAAAGCGGTGGACCAGGACTGACCGTCACAAGACGGGCTGGCCGCGGTGTGGCTGTAACGGACGGGCCAACCAGAGGCCCGCGCCAGAGGCTGCGAGACCCCTGGGATTCGCTGCCTGGGGAATTTCCAGCGCGACCAGGCGGTGTGGGAATGGGTGTGACAGGTCGGAGGGCGCCACCGCTGCAGGCAGACCCACTTGGGTGCATCGAGGCCCGGGCTGGGCGGGGAGCAGTGATTGGCCGGATGCGGAAACAGATGCCTGAGCATTCAGAGAGAAAAGGGCGCGAGTTTCTGAATCAGAGAGAGGAGTCATGAGTAAGTAATGGGGTGTAGTCATCGGCCGCCGTGACTGGTGGGCAGATCGTGATCATTGCTGACTATTGATTCGATGGATTCTATGGAATTGGCTAGTGTGGGACTGTCTGACAATGAGGCTGGAGCCCCACCCCCTTTTGTCCAACTCACCAGAGTACAAGGCAGAGAATACACTGTACCTGTACACTGTACAGAGAGTACAGATACATAGTACAGAGTACAAACAGAATACAGACAGTACTCTGTAGATACAGACAACAGAGAGGAGACAGTATACAAAGAGAGTTACAGTTGGATTGTTGTCATTATCAATCACTCCATCCATGGTTGGCGTCCAGACCAGAGTGAGGCGATGATGGAGGGCCGCCTTGGCCAACGATTTGCCCACACCTGGCCAGTTCGTCCGCTTCGAGAATCCTCGGATGACAGCCCCAGGCGGATCCACGCGCCCTGTGACTGGCTGCGCTGTTCGCTGCCACGTTGGTGGCCATTGCCCCGTTTGATTGGGCGGTCAAGCAAGGCGTTGAAAGTTTCGTAGACAGACAGACAGACAGATACTATGTAGAGGAGAAGACAGATATATCTCTACATTCATACTATGTACAGAGAATGTGATATATCCAAATATCTTATAAATGTACCCCAGATGATCCTGTCTGCTGCAAGGGAGAAAACAAGCAATAACCGTTTTCCTTTCGACATCCCACACCGAGTAACTAGTCATCTGGGTACAAGCACGTACAGACTATAGAGTCAATACTACCATGTAGTATGTACATACAGGCAGCATGTACAAAATACGAATAATCCATCCCAAGTGATCCTCTGCACATCTTGCAGCTGCATCTACTCCCATCATCATCTCGCCTGTGTAACATTCTCTCCCCTATTTCAGGGCTGAGGTGAGATACGGAGTTATTCGTTGACATCATCATGTTGCCATCGTCTCACCAGCTTCCCCCTCTTCTGGTAATCCCGAATATCTTCATCTCTGCTCAACTCAATATTGTGTGCTACTACTACTATCCTACCGAGTAACTACTACGATACCCGTGTTTGCTACTCCGTAAGTCCATCATGATCGACTTCTCACTCTCAAAGCGACTTTGCCACCACCAAACAATAACTCCCCCCACTCAATATTGCCCGCCATTATGTCACTTTCATGTCATCTATACAAATTCTCCTTCGCTTCTTCCCTCAAATCTAACTCTCTCAACGGTTGCCTTTTTGACTCACTTTGGTGGCAACTTCAATTATGATGATCATTCGCTCTAAAAATATCAATGGTCTCTTCGTCATTATTACTCAGTATACTATCAACAATGAGTTCTCGCTATACACTATGTACTCCGTATGTCCTATGTATGCACCTTGGGTCGCGCAATAAACGGGTGCTTCAATGCTTCAGCTGGTGTGCATCGCTTCTCCGGGTTCAGGCTCAGGCACCGTTCCAGCAGATCCACAAACAGTCCCAGCTCTTTCGCCTCCACCTCGCTCATCCCCCGTGTGCCTTTGCCCATCAGCCGCGTCTTCAAATCTCGAGTCGGTTTCTTGAAGTCCAGGCTCCGTGTCACCAGTCGCCCCGTCACCTTGTCTTCCTCCGTGCTCTGGAAATTCAGCATCTCGTCGAAATGCATGTGGGCCAGCGAGCCTCGTCGGAGCAGCTTCGGTGGGTACTTGCCACGACATTCCATTATCGACCGTAGCATCTGGTTGTTGTTTCGCCCCGTAAACAGGATCTTGCCCGTGTACAACTCAAACAGCGTGCACCCAATCGACCACACGTCGATTGCGTAGTCGTACGGAATCCCCAGTATAATCTCCGGCGCCCGGTAGAATCGACTCACCAGGTACGGTGTAATCTCATTCTCCGACGCAGGCGACGCAGACCCCAAGTCGCACACCTTGAGAATGTTACGTTGCTCGTTGACCAGTAGGTTGTCCGGCTTCAGATCCGCATGCAATATGTTGCATTTGCGCATTAGGCTCAGGCCGAGGAACATCTGCTGCGCATATGCCCGGATCGCCCGCAGGTTCAGACCAACATCCCGTCCAAATTTCTTCAACACCTCACGCAAATTCATGCTGAGATTCTCAAACACCATGCACAAGTGTCCCTTGTGGTCAAAATGCCTTTCAAACTTAATCATGTGCTTCTTATCATCTGGGTCGGCTTCGTGGAGCTGCTCCAAAATCCCAATCTCTTTCATTCCCGCCTTCTTCATCGTGTCGTTTTGGCGAATTATCTTGACCGCAACCAAATGGCCGGTCTTTGAGTCGGTCGCCCGCACTACAGAGGAAAACATTCCCTTGCCTAGATTCTGCTGCACATGATATCGGCCGTTGATCAACTCACCAAGCCGGACATTGTAGTACCCTTCTGGGTCGTCCCAGTTATCCATCATGCTGATGTCAAGCTCTCGTGGTTGGGGTACGGCCGTCGCCGAGGCATGCGCGGGCTGTGCAGTTTCTTGCGTATCTTCGGCAAACATGTCGTCGTCATCGTCCTCTGCGAACATATCGTAGGGATCTTTCGTCTTTGTCTGCGTCGGCGGTTGTGCGGGAGTATCGGGGATCAGAACATCCTGTTTAGAGGCCTGTGTTTCATCATATGCTCCTGATGAGACCTCTCCGTTGGTAGGTTTGCTATCATGCCTCTGTCTCTCTGCTTTCATGTCAAGCATTGGGTCGTAGTCTGCCGCGGATGGCTCGTCTTTATCGGCACCGTCTACAGGCACATCGTTGTTAACCAGGTCAGCGTCTTTGCCAACCTTGAAGTCAGGGAATGCGTCTCCAGGTGTTTCGTTAGGCGTCTGAGCGGGCGATATAAGGGGGGTTTCTGCGGAAGAGAGAAGTTTATTAGCGGCTGAGAACTATCGTAAGCGCAAACGGTCAACAACGACTTACCGGCCTGGGGTGTGTCGGTGCTCGGTGTGGATGAGTCTGTATCACCGCCGATTTGTAACGCCTGAAGACGCAAAGGAGTAGCCTGGCCTCTGTATTTAGCTTTGATAGCTTCACGTCGCTTTCGTCGTGCTTCCATCTGAGTCGCTTCGTCAACAGATTCGGCAGGTTGTTGTTCTTCTGGGCTGCACCAAACCGTCAGCAACTTATGCCATAACGACCCGCCAGGAAAGAACTTACTTATCTACGACACGAACAGTAGCATCAGAAGAAGCCTGCTGCACCTGATTCTCTCTCGTTTCAGCTCTGTGTTTAGAATCCTGAGCGACGACTGGGGTGTCCCCTCGCTCGCTCACTAACTGTTCAGTGGATGGCCTTCGCCTTCTGATTCCTCGAGAGGCAGAGCTCTCTTCCCTTTTGGATTCCCATTCGTCGCCCGAGTACTGCTTGGGCTTTCGGACCTCGTGGTATGGCGATCTGCTTCGCGTTCGGGGGCGCTTGTCCTGACGTCGATCATAGTCATCACTATATTTCAAACCACCCGAATATCCTTCTTCCCGGTCGTAGTCGTAGTAGGACCTTTGTCGTCTCTGGGAGCCGCGATCGTTATACCGGTCCTCGTACCTATTCGCGAACCGTCGCGGTGGCTCGTCCCGAAAGCGCCGGTCGTCATAGTCATCGTCTCGTCTGCGTTTGTGTCCTCTGTAGTCTCGATATGGAGAGCGGGATCGGCTTCTGGATCTCGACCTGGTCCTCGACCTCCGCCGGCGTGGCGATCTACTCCGCGACGCTGGAGATCTCACCGATGATGTACTGCCTCTGGTGTGACGGTCAACACTGGTGCCATTAAGAGGATTTTGCGACGTAGTTGCCTTCGTCTCTGAGCCTGATTCGATGATCTCACCCTCAGAAGGGGTCGACGGAGACCTCGACCTGTATGATGCCATGGTATCGATACGTTGGCCTTTCTTTTTGTTTTGTTACCACTTGGTGCAAACCAGAGCTTATCCGATCGGCCCTTGGAAAAGCCTCGGGGATAAAATGGACAGAGGCAACGTTTGATTAGCCAACAGCTTCAAGAACGACAACTTTTTGATGGGGGCTTTAGTGAAAGTCCAACCGGCTAGAAATGCCTGCGTTTCAGTTCACAGGGCCTTGCCAACATTCACTATTGTCCCAGGCAAATAAATATCCGCAAAATCTCGTCTCTGAAGCACGACTGCTTAAGCAAGCAGATTCACGGACTTTTCAAGTAGTTGTAAAACGCGATGTCTGGGGTAAAAGAGATGGAGATGGAGATGGAGTCGCTGCTTAGGCGGTGTCTGACCAGGAAGCCATCCTAGAGATTTTGCGCCTAGCCCGATCGGGGTCTAGCGCCACCCCGCGGAAACAACGCTGATAAGCAGAACATTTTTTTCATCTTCGTCCTTCTCCTCACTCTCCATTCACTTCATACCACTCTACTCCTCTTTTTCTACAGTCTATCAGACTCGAGCAAAATGGGTGGTCAAAGCAGAGAAGGTATGCAAACCCAAACGGCTTCTATTACATCCTCATAGGCCAGCTTGCTAACCCCTCTTCTTCGATAGGCGGCAAGGTTAAGCCTTTGAAGGCTGCCAAGAAGGATAAGAAGGAACTCGATGAAGACGAGATTGCCTTCAAGGAAAAGCAAAAGGCCGGTATGTCACGCTATCACTGTCAGAGATCGTTGATATCTTGAATATTGGCTGACGGGTTCTTGACAATATCAGATGCGAAGGCAAAGAAGGACATGATGGAGGCGACCAAGGGCAAGAAGGGTCCTCTGAACACCGGTAGCCAGGGTATCAAGAAGTCTGGAAAGAAATAAACTACGAACTGGAAACCATGCGATAGTCGCTTTCACGATACAACGAGCTACGCACAACAAGCATCAAAATCATGGGGGATTTCTTATATTTTTCACATTTCTTATAACTACCCAAGCAACTTTGCTTCTCGATACATATTCTGCAATTAAATGCATTATTATTGCATAGATGAATCGTTGCTTGGTAATACCAATCGGTGCAGGGCACATTTCATTTAATTCACAGGCTCGCCATGGTCAAGCAGAGAATTTGTCCAACATCGGTCTCAAAATCACATGCATTTGATGGGAGAAAGAAAAGAAAATTTGAAAAGAGGGAGGGAAAAAGGGTATCTTTGGCGCCTCTCCAAGGTCGCGCAGTAACGAAAGCTAAGACGCTTCACAAGGACCACAAATGAAAGAGCGCATCAAATGCAAATCTCGAATGCGCTATGGTGGGTATAAGAAAGAATAAAGGGGACTGGTCCAGCCAACAGCGAAAGAAAATTGGGTGATTAAAAAGCAAGCAAAAAAAGAAAAGAAAAGAAACTATACAATGCAAAAAAAAAAAAAATGCAGGTGATCGAGTATATTCCTTAGCTCGTCACCCGTTTCACCCATAGACCTGTTCCTCCGCCATAAGCATCTTGTTCATCACATTTCTTCCAAAGTCTGAGTAGTTTCACTCCAATCTCGTGCTCTTCTCGTTTAATTTCAGCAAGCTCGTTGTTCAGACTTGCGACAGTTTTCTTGACTTCTTCTCTGGCCGCCATATCATAAGCAATGGAGCTCGGCTGGACGACTTGTGTGAGTTCATGGATTATGGTGTTAATATTAGTCCTGCGTCGCATAAGAGTATCTCTTCTTGCTTCCAAGGCATCGATTCGGTTCTGTGTATGCTGTCGCGGCGACTCTGGTGAGGACTCCTTTGGCGCCGCCTCGGCTTCTGGAGCCTGCGAAGGAGTGGGCTTCCTAACTGGCATCTTCGCTGGCATCTTGCCAGGCGCCACGGCGCTGGGAACTGGGCGTTTTCTGGACATGATGGAAGGAATATTATCAGTAGACAGGTTGCTAACATCGATGCTTTCTCGAGGGCTGCCCGTTGAACTAGCTGTTTCCACTTCGGTTGGGGTGTAGGTGGTAGCACTGAAGCGACTCCCAGGCTGGTCTTCGCCGGTTAGATTCAAGTCAGCCAACGTGGCATTCAGATCGGGTTCTGGCAGATCAATACGCGGCGGGGTACTGCTTCTGACACCAGTGGCGGGGGCTGGCTGAGGTTTCTCTGGCTGATGACGGCTGATGTTCTTGCTGACAGTGCGTCTTTCCGGCCCTGCGGGATTTGCTGCGCCTCCCGTGATAGTCGTGACGACGGACGGCTTGATGCCTAGAGATACAAGGTTGGCATCGGAAGATACGTTGTTATCTTTCTCCCGACTGCTGCTCTTTGAAGGTTGCGCAGGTGATGGCGATCTCTTCCTTGGCTTCTCTTGGATAGGGTTTATTATTGGTGATCGCCCACTAGGTCCTTTCCACGGCTCACGAACAGCGGGTTGAAGCATATTATCATTTTTCGACAGCCGGCTGCGAGCCTCTGCGAGTTTCTTCCTTGGTTGAAACTGCTCCTTACCCCAACCCAAAATGCCGGAGGGTTGAGACCCCCCTGGTTTGGAGGTGCCTTGGGAGTAAAATGGAGTTCGTCCAGGAGCCACTTGTGCGGATTTACCAGAGCCGCCGGCTGTTGGTTCGCCGGAGAAATCATCCCATCGTGTCTCTCGAGCTCGACTCGACGAAAGTTTGTAGGAATTCTGTGAATCGTCCGATCGTGACGGGATATTATCATCCCCTGCACCTTGGCGCAAAACTGGCAAATGGCTAGCGAATCTGCTCTCCGTCTGCTCACTCTCGAAATAATAGTTTGGTTCGTCCCCAATTGGGGAGACCTGAGAACTGCCCCGGCTGTTGGGTGTGCGCCTCATGGAAATGGGAGAATCGGGAGGTGAGATTTCTGCGTCTTGAAGCCACGACGATGGGGTGCCTGGCTTTGAGGTGTAACCACTCTGGCCTGGGGGCGTCAATGTGCTGGAACGTTGGCGAAGCTGTTCGACGGCATTACTAGGATGCGGGGCAGATGCAACTCGCGGCCGGTTAGGGGAGAAGGAAGAACCCAGATGGTCGCTAAGTTCATCAGTTAGAAAAAAAATGGGCCTGGCAATTGAAGGTATTCTGCAATGCACACTTACCGTGGGATAGCAGGCAATTCCTTCGAATACTTGTCGTTCCGAACTCTCGCCGAGGACAAAGTTTGGTAAACACCATCATCCGCGGTCTTGTCGCCTAGCGTGGGCGTTCCAACTGTAGGCCTTCGAGACCGATAGAAAGGCACCTTGTCCCACATCTCGATCTACGAGGATGCTGTGTTGAGTCTGCTGCCTGGGATGAAAAATGGTGAGTATTCTCAACCAGGCTAGAAAGGAGAAACAAGCTAAAACCCATACCTAGATCACGAAGCAAATTAGATTAAACGCCAAGGAATGTCATAAGCACCCAAATAGCCTGTTATTTTAAATACTCTCGTCTTTAAAATAGCAGATACGCGTGCTAAAACGACTCGAGATTAAGATGCAATATGATGAATTGAAAAATTGATTGCTCTTTGAGTGCCAGCCAACAAAGGAGTTGATAAATCAAGGAAACCAGCCAGAAGAATCAAAGGGAAAGGAATGAAAATAAAAGAAAAGAAGCCAGGATGATGACGACGGTGATTAAAAGACAGCAGGCTAGCCAGCCCCTCAAGTGAATTTCATGACTGGCGCTCTATCAATTAGGTATGCCCGATGGGGCTGTGGCACCTCACGTCGGTCGTGATGTTGGAGAACTGTTGGTCGGAGGAAGACGAAATTAATTTGCAATCTCCAGCTTATGAAGGACCCTGTTTCAGAATAATTCTGGCCTGCAGAACTGTGCGAGCGTAGGCTGTGACTCTAGCCTTCAGACTAAAGGCATGATAATCTCCGTTCCTAGTGAGATCAGGATCACGATAATTATAGCTGTGGATTCTCGCCGTTTGATTACAGGAACCTAAATTATAATTAGCATTGTTTGCTGCCTGGGTGCCTGACTGTCTTGTTATGCCCCAGGCATTAATGTCATGTGATGCGGAAGTGCTGACGGTAGTTAATTACGCATTTCTTACATACGCAGAAACCGTCCAGCGGCTTCTCCGCAGATCCATAAGCCGACCCGGTTAATCCATCTCCAATTTTCCCCATCTCACTCTCATCATCCTCATCATCATCCGCAGCACCCGTCCTCTGCATCAGTGGCATTTGAGATTCAAAGAAGGACACGTTCAATATGGCAGGTATGCTTCCCCGTCTTCTGGCTATCCAATAGACAAGACTGTTTACTAATGTTTCTAGACACCGCGGTCCCCCCACCAGCTGAAGCGTCAGTCCCTCCACCTCAATCTTATCAGCACAGTTCGAGATAGAGAAACTGACATCAATTCAGGATGTCAATCGCCTCCCCCATCAACTTGATTCTTCTCTCCCTCTTCGTGGTGCTGGTCTACATGCAGCTCCGCCCCAAGGCCCCCGCTACTCTTCCTGAAGGCCCGCCCCCAGTCGTCTTCCGCACATTCACTCCTTCGACCCTGCTCCCCTTTAACGGTATCAACGATGCTCCTGTCTATCTTGCTGTGCGCGGTCGTGTCTTCGACGTTTCCCCGGGCAGGAACTTCTACGGACCGGTATGCTCTACCGCCTTTTGAACACATCCAACTGCTTTATATAAGAAGAAGCGTGTGGCTGACAAGATCTTTTGCTATTGTCAGGGCGGACCGTACGAGAACTTTGCCGGCCGTGACGCATCCCGTGGACTAGCCTTCCAGAGCTTCGACGAGGAGATGCTCACCAAGGACCTCAAGGGGCCCTTGGACGACCTTAAAGACCTCGACGCAGACCAACTGGAGAACCTCCAATCGTGGGAGGAGCGTTTCTCGGAGAAGTACCTCGTCGTGGGTAAATTAGTTGCAGAGGGTGACCCGGAAGCACCCAAGGCTTAAAATGAATCAATCAACCAACAGGGCCCTCGTTACTCCGTATATATGGTTAATACCGTCTTTGAGCTTCGTTAGTCAGTGCTGCAGTTCAAAGTGCTCCCTTTCTTGATCTGGTGGAAAATAGCAGATGGGTTTCATGAAAAGTTGCATATGATGTTATAGCGATTCCGGCTGCCTTGAGGTCATTAGGGCGCATGAGGCATGGGTTTTAAGTCATTTTGTGGATTTAGACAGAAACTATCGGATTAAATTAAGTGCAAAATTTATCTTGGCTTTATCATTCAATAACCTTGTTCCTTTTGTTGTTGCGGTTTATCTTTGAATTGGAGGATGTCGATGATATATTTCCGACGGTGTTGTCAGAGACTTGGTACAGATACGAGACCAATGATCAAACAACTTTTTCCATTAACCAGGACTTGTAGACCTTTTTTTCATATACTAAGACATTCATAACAGAAACTACCAATACAACCAAAAAAAGAAAGTCATAGGCATCATAAATACAAAACCATACAGTAAAAAACCACCGCCGCCCACATAAAGAGAAGAGAAAGGATTCCAAGTTCATGGAAATGATTTTACAGCTCCGAGCGCAATTCATCAGCCGTTTCAATGACTGTATCCTTCACTTTTTCTGCAGACTCCTGACCCTGAGCTCTGCCGCTCGATGCGCCGATCTTCAGCTGGTCCCAGATCCACTGGGCAGTGTCCTTGAATTTGGTGTACAGTGTGCCATATGGACTCGCTGTTCCATATGTGAAATATTGAGCCTGGTGTCTAGCGGCCGCCCGCAGTTCATTCGCGCTAGAACCCTGATACACGGGAATGCCATAAGAGTCAAGGTAGGCCTTGAGCTCAGAGCGTGACCAAGTATCGAACGTGTTGCCCTTGGCTGCTTCGGTGGCTTGGGCCATGTAGGAAGTAGCAGAGGCTAAGTTCGAGCCTCCAGCCTTGGAAGCTTTGGCGTAAGCATCCTGCGCTTGTCTCATGAGCTCTTCGCGGGATACATCCGCGCGATGAGCCACTTTGGCATTCATGGAAGACAAGTAGTTCCTATATGCGGGGTTAGACAAGGGGAACCGAGAACAATGGAATTTAAGGAACTCTTACTTTAGATGTTCAGTGTCCCAAGTATCAAAGGTCCAGGCATTGAAATGTGATGCCACTTGATTCTTGTGTGCTCTCACACTGGCAAGGAGCTCATCGCGCTTCCCACTCTGAGGGACAGGAATCCCTCGAGCATCCAAAAATGCCTTGAGACGAGAATTGGACCAAGTCTCAATGACGGAATCAAACACATTGTGGACCGATTCGGTTGCTCGCGCATACTCATTGCCAGCACTGGAGGTAGCCGCACCAATCCACTGCGATGCCGTATCAGAAGCAGATGATGCCTGGCTGACCAAAGAAGCGCGATTCTTTCTTGCTAGCGCAACAAGCTCATTGCGCATGGAGCCTTGGGGCACCTTGATTTGATGCTCATCAAGGAACTTCTTCAGATCCGCGTCAGACCAAGCTTGGAACAGCGCTTCGCTCAGCGTAGCTTGAGCCGCATCCGCAGAAGCAGAAGCAGCAGCAGAAATGCTACGTGCTTGCAGACTAGCCAATCTAGCATTGCGACGCACCGACGCGACAAGCTTGTCCCGAGTACTGGGCTGAGGCACAGGCCATCCACGCTCATCGAGCCATTCCTTCAGGTCAGACTCTGTCCACTGTGCGTAAACCCAGTTTCCAGGATACGCGGCTGTCTCGCCAATCTTCTTTGCGATTGCCTCATAGTTCTCACGGGCAGTTCTCAGAAGAACATCACGCCTGCGTGGCTGCGGAGCAGGAATACCGTGCCGATCCAAGAATGCCTTGAGCTGAGAGTCCGACCAGCTGATTCGATGTTAGCAGCATTTCAACGAGTTCATGGCACATGTGACGCACGTATCAAAGATCCACTCCTTTGCATGATGCAACTGGTCAGAGCTTTGGTCTGTCATCTGCGCCAAGGGCTTTTGGACCTTCGAATCCCAGTTTGATTTCATCAAGTCCTCAAGATCCTTGCGGTCTGCAGGTGTAGGATACGGGATATCTATTGTTGCTATGCATCAGCTGCGTCCAATTCGAAGAATTTGTAGTATACTGACCATGGTCGGAAAGCCATCTTTCTAGCTCTGTTTCGTGCCATCTGTTGTACACTACAGCATTGTGAGTATGGGTTGATAACTGGGGTTATATGGAAAATGCCTCTCTCATGATACGCTCGCACACATACCAGCTTTGTTAAACCAGTTGGCGGCACCAACGGCCTCTGTAGTCGCAAGGACCAACAGCAGGCCCGAGGCCAAGTTGAATCTCATCGTGAATGATGAATTTAAGGTAGATTGTGTATATTTCACGAGTAAATCTCGACTGTAGTTCTGGGTGGCCAAATATGCTGTCAGTGATTGTCTTGAACTGGTGCTCGGATAGAGGGGAAGTGAAGGATGTGGATGATGAGAGCATTTACCCGTGTGTCTATTCTTCTGCTTGAAGAAGCTGATTAAGAAGTAGCTCAATCCTTGTCATTTAAATCGAAAGAAGTAGAGGAAGTGGGAGCTGGCAAGCGAAGAAAGAAGTAAGACGCTGGAGCGAAGATGATGCTGAGTGACGTAGTTGCAGCAGCAGTGGGCGAGCTGTTGCAATTGGCGTCATCAGTTGCGGCAATCTGGATTTCTCCATAACTCAAACCAGACCATCAAGAAGAAGATGATCGTAAAGAGTAAACAATATAAAAACTCCTAGGCCAGCTGTATATAAAACTATTGAAGGCTGCGACAAGAGACTATTCAGTAGCGTCACCTGTTTCAGCAGTGCGGAGACATTTTGCCTGCAGCCCAACTAATAGTAAGAATGGGACTAAGAAAAGAACTCACCGTCACCTGTGACAAATCATCCATCCTCGCTCATCACCACCAACAAGAGTATTTGTCGCTGCCATCATGCTCTCGTTATAATAGAGCCACTTGATGGGTTTGTCTCTTTCTTTCTGGTGGTATACCAGACGACCCTTGAGCGTTTTCTCGACCGCCATCGCAAAACAGCCTCCTGACCGATAGATAAGGCTTTGTTGCGACTTCACGACGTGTTGATCGAATACAATCCCCAGCCATCCTCGAACACGAATTTATTCATCAAGAAAGTAGTATCTGGGCCAGGTCTGCCTATACCAAATTCTTCCATCTCAAAATGGATGATCTCTTGAGTCCCCATTGCCGGAGCTTGGCCTCCCCTGACTATAAAAACTTCACATTATCAATGTAAGATAGGATTTTCCTGAACATCCTTCATCATTGCATCGAATTCTAACATAACTGGTCTGAATACAGTCTTATTCTATTCGGAATCCTCCTTTCCTATCTCCCCCAACATTTCCGTATCATCTCCCTGCGAAGCTCCTTTGGGATTTCTCCTTTCTTCATCCTCCTCGGCACGACGTCCGGCACGTCGTCTTTCGCCAACATTTTGGTGCTGCCCCGAAGTATGCAAGACGCGGCTTGCTGCAAGGAAATCAATGGATTTAGTTGCTTCTCGGCATTGTTGGGCATTCTGCAGGTTGGAGTGCAATGGCTCGGTTTCTTTATAATGTAAGTTCTTATCGCAAAAGGTGAACAAAAACACCCTGACTGACCCCATCTCTCACTTCTAGTCTTCTTCTCTTCGTCATCTATTTCCCACGAGCCACATCCACGACCTCGCCAGTAACCCCGGAATCCGCCTCCGATGAAGATAATGGCCCGACATACCGAACCGCTCTAGCCGTGACAGGCCTTAGCATTTTCCACGCTCTCATCGTACTCATCCTCTCAGTCACCTTCGCAATCACACGACCAGAATCGCTCAAAGCATGGGCCGAATTCCTCGGAGTTCTGGCTGCCGTTCTCTCCTCGATCCAATATCTCCCGCAGATCTACACCACCGTCCGGCTGCGTTGCGTAGGCAGTCTCAGTATACCGATGATGTGCATCCAGACACCAGGGAGTCTCGTGTGGGCGGCCAGTTTAGCCGCACGGCTAGGGAAAGAGGGCTGGAGTACATGGGGCGTATATGTCGTGACGGCTTGTCTGCAGGGAACCCTTCTTTTCCTCGCCACATACTTTGAATATGTCAATCCCAATCCCAGGAGGAAGGAGGTGCATCACCACGGTGGCGAGGCAGCCTCTCCCACAGCCCCTGTGGATATACGCAATGAGCAGCGACGTGAATCCAACGGGCAGCCGTCCGAGGACACTCCGCTCCTCCAGAGCCAGTGATTCCAGTGCCGTACTTGCTAGGAAACATAACTCGAAATTTCAATATTTGCTTTATTCCAAAGCACTGGATTGCTTTTTTTTACTGGGATCAGTTGATTTCAGGTTTCAGGTATATATTCATCGATATCGACTACTACGCATGCTGCACACATCCAATACGCAATTTGTATGAGTAGAACGAAGGCAACTAGATAGTCAGTTTTAGCAGCTAAGCTGGATACCAAGATCAATCTCTATGAACTCTGCGCATGTGGAATGACATAACTCATATTGTTAAGACGGTTTGTCTAAAAAAAAAAAAAAAGGATATCACCATGGTGATGTTTATAGTCTGTCTAAGGACCGCTGTCATTACACAGTAAAGAATAAGAAAAAGTCCCCTTAACTATGTTCATTCAATCACCAAAAAAACAAAGCATTCGCACTGCAGAGAAAAGAGTGGCAGGACAGCCAAGCCATAGCTCTCTTTCTCTGGCTAGATTATAGTCCCTATCATAAACCATGCCACTGGGGCTAGTACAGCGCCTTAATCGACAATTCTTCCAACATTTAACAAGCATTCATCTCACCGCGACTTCATGCTGAGGCTGAGTAGACGAGACGAAAAACGTCGTTGAAGACGAAGTAGCTTCCGGCGCCGTCGGGGTGGAGGAGAAAGGTCTGGCTGTAGTTCATGGGCCTCTGCTCCTCATCGACCTGATTTCAATGTTAAACCAGCCTCAAAACTGAATCTGAAAAGGAAGGAGCATACGAGAAGACCACCAGTCACCATGACGATGATAGCGCCATCCTTGGAAGGCTGGGCATCAAGAGTCGAAACCTGATGTTGGACCTTCTGGAAGGGGAGAGACTGTACACAATGTCAGTATCTCCATGGTCCATAAACATAGCCCTTTATATCGAATTTTACTAACCGTCAACTTCTCAATGATAGCAGGGGCACCCAAGAGGGAAGAGTTCTCAAAGGTGAGCATAGACTGATCGCGCTGTTACATCCCGAATATTGTGAGCTCATCCACAATTGTAATATTCTAGAAAAGAAAAACTGCCATACGTAGAGTCCCTGGAGGTTGGGGCGGGCGGTATCAAAGGTGTTGTAGTAGAACTCAACGAACTGTTCTATCATGGCGAATTCATGTTAGACGGCCACCCCGCTTTTTCTCAACATATTCAAAACCATGTCGAAAAGGTCGATGAGGGTAAAGGGGACATCACATACTAGCGATATCGGTGAAGTCTAGAAAGGAAGAAATCCGTCAGTCTGATGTTTCATTTCTCGATGGACTGCACACATGCGACAGCATTTTTTTGCATGGGGCTGAAGAGGGGCAAGATGAAGGTGCAGAAAAATGGATGGACCAGGCAGGAGAGACGCTGGTCTTCAATAAGTAGGAAAACTTACCGGCCATTTTGAATGAATGTGTCTGAAATATCAGAGATGAAAAGATGGGTACTTGCGCGCTGAAATTGGGATGAGGAATGAGAAGGCAGAGAGATTGTGAAGAGGGACTGTTGATATCGGAGGAGCGATTGTGGGGCAAGGACGAGCAGGGAAATTTAATCGCCGGCCATTTGATGCCTTACGGAAGCCGGCTCACTCTGTGCCGCCCAATTGCTGCCTTTTCTACTTTCCATGAGGCATTATTGTGATGCAGTTATTATTGTTGTATTGTGTGAACATAGAATTTGAATATACAAGTAATGCTTGGAGATGGACTACACTGGATGACGTATGCAATGCCACAACGCGAATCATTAGGGGATATGGAACAGGACAATCACTCGGAATCCGAATCTGCAAACATATCCTCTGCTTTCGGTCGTGGCTTTCGAGTAGGAGGCCCAGGTTCTGGCTGAGCAGGTGGCTCAGGCTGCTTTTCCGGCTCTTTCAGCTCTGTTTGCTGTGTTTCTTCCGTAGGCTCTTCTTCCATCGGCTCACCATCCGGTCCCTCCAAATCGCTGTCTTCCATGGGGACACCGTCAATATCACTCATAGGCTCCCCGTCGAGGTTTTCATCGTCAAGAGGGGCGATTTGTAGCTGGTCAATATCCATTTTATTCTGATCCATCACTGGTGGTCTGCCAGGGTCAAACCTTGCTGTGTCCTCGTCAACGGCCTTCCATCGGCTCTTGTTCTTAGCAAATGCAGAAGCAGCCTGTTCAGCCGCCGCCTTTTCTTTCTCCTCGCGTAGCTCTTCCTCCGTAAGCGGTGGTTTCTCGAACACTTGGACGAAATGTTCGTGGCTCGACTGCGGAAACACACACCATCCTTCCCATAGATGTAGGAGAGAACCGACACTTCGTTTCCATTTCTCGGCCTTTAATCGGCCCCACATGAGGTCCTTCTCAAGTCTTCCGAGATGCTCAAAGGCTTGCTGTGCCTTGAGTGCCGACTCAAATAGCTGTCGATATCGCCAGGCATGGCGCACGCCGCTTGTGGCGGATGAAGAAAGGATGTCGGAGACCAGATAGAGACCAACAAGCTTAGCAGAAGACGTATCTAAAACTTCCTTACCAAAGGATCGAGGTTCTGGGGCTGTAGTATCGTTGGGGGCATCTCCGGCATTGTCCCCCCTAGCAAGCCCTTTCTCAATTTCACGGTCAGGGTTTGCACCAGTGTAAGCAAAGGGGTTAATGATGTTGGATACAATCATTTCAACAACTTCATCCGCGCCTGCACCTGCATGTTCGATCGCAAAGGCAGTGACACGCGCCACATCACCTTTCCGTAGTTTTGCATGTGTCGTGGGGAGCCGGGCAAGAAGATGCGTTAATTTAGCTTTTTGCAGTGGGTTCATATAGCCTAACCCTTCATTAAGGCCACCCAGACCGTCCCCAGGTGGTGGTCCACCATGATGTCGCCTATCATCTTCGGCATCGCCTTGTTCCTCATCAGAAGAGTCATAGTCCTCGTCCGAGACAAACTCATCCAGCCGGGTGGTGTATTCAAACTTGATATCTGATTCAGGGGGAGCCAGCTCGCACCGCTTTCGAATATGAGTGAAGCAGGCTGGTTCCTTCCTCTCCTTGTTCTTTTTGACCGAGTGTTGGTGAGAACCTCCCATAGTTTCCATCGATAATAAACACCACCAGGACTTCGTGGGTCCCAAAGCCAAGCCCATTTCTCTTCTCTTTGAACATCTGGTCTGCTCATAAGCAGAGCTTCAAATTCTGGGCCGTAGTTCAGTAAATTTTCCAAGGTCTTGTGTATCAATCTCAGCTGCTTTATATCCGATGGCGCTTTCACTTCGACTTGCGTGGTAGGACCGCCCCTGCCGTAGCCTGGCCCATATGAGCTTGGAGGCGCAAATCCACCGCGATGGGGTGGTGGAGCACGATTTAAGCTCCCACCAAAGTTTTGTGATATATTCTTCGCCCCAAATGGAAGTGAGTTTGTTGATGAGTTGCCAATAGTCACTGGCATTGTAGAGCTGATTGCAGCAGACGAGAGGTGCCGAGAGATCGATAGGTTGTACCCCCAGCCTAGATACTTATTCTGAATGGAGCTGACAACACTGTCTATATCCGAAGCAGCAGATTCATTGGCGAGTGTGACAATGGCGGACACCGATTTTCGATCTGTCGGGGACTGCCCGGAGGGGCGCAAAATCTTCACATTATCAACGACCAGAATTGATGGAATCAAAGACTTGATCACAGAAGGAGACGTTCCGGGAGGCAATGTAGCCAGGTACAGCGTAGGCTTAGCTGCAGCCCTCTCCGCCTCCTTCGCATCCGCTCTCCTCTCCTCTTCCTCGTCCGCAGAGCGGAAAGCTGACGTCGCGTCTAACGAGCTGGACGGAGAATTATCGAATCCTAATATACCCTGTGCAGAGTCTCGGTTCCGATGCAATGGCGCAAATCCTTCATGGTTACGCTTTCGAGCAAGCGATGGCGGCGGCGGGCCCAAAGTCCCAGGCCCGCTGCTGCGCGGACCGGAGCTTGTGAAATGGCGTTTCGCAGGGCCTCCTCCAAACCCAGAACCTCTATTATTCCCGAATGCATTCTGCCTCCCGTCCATCATAGGCCGACCACCAGATCCCAGCGGCTCATCCTCAAACGACTTGACAAAATCCTCGTAGACAGCGGCGGTTTCGGCTCGTTCGCGGACACGCTTAGCCTCTGCTTCGGCTTTCTGGCGTTCAAAGAGCGATTTTTTGGGAAGGGCGGAGAGCTTGGCCGATACATCGGGGAACCCCTTAGGTTTTTGATCGTCGGGCATCGTGAGAGAATGCTGCAAATGCAGCGATGGCTGATGTGGTGTTGTGTGGTTTGCGGGAGGATGGGCGGAGGCGTTCGTTCGTTCGAGCAGGTGAAGCTGTCGGTGCGGGAGCGGAGATCATCCGCAGGGACCATACAACTACAACTACCCAGCCTGCAGTTATTCTTCCTCAGTTGCTTGGCTGTATATCTAAATATCGATAATTATTGCCATGGCTGCATCTCAAGTTCAGACGCTATTACGATTTCTATCGCAGGATGCCAAAGTGCCGCTTGCAATGGCCATGGGGAAGATCATGGACCTTCAAAGGGCTAATCTAATGAGGTATGCTGGCTGAATTATTTTACTTCCAAGTGGCCTTCTAACTTGGATTATAGTGCAGAGCAGATCACAAAATCAGACCTCAAACCCCTCCAAGAAATCTTCAAGGATGAAAAGACGGCGAAACAGGTACTGAATGCCGCTAAAAGGGTTACCAAGAAGCGCAAAGAGCCTACAGAAGCGACAGCATCGCCGCAGAAGAAGACAAAAAGGACCACTCTGAAAGATGATGCTACACCATTCGAGAAAGAAAACGCACTGTCGCTCCCTAGTTCGTCCGCAACGGAAGAGGAGCTATCCACGACTGTTCTTTGCACAAATCGAGCACCACTCGTACTTGCATTTGCAGTCTGCGTCCTGAAATACACGATGCCCGAGCAGCCGATTTCAAGTAGACTTAGTCTTGCGCAGGCTATCGTGAGTGCTAACAGTCGCTCTAAAGCTATCAGTCTCGGCATTGAAAGCGGACAAACCGCTGAACAAGAAGGTTGGGGAGAAGGCCAGCCGGTGGTTAAAGTCCTAGGAAGGGAAATCAAAGTTCTCAAACGATGGGGTTATAACCCGAAGGAAGGAGGACATGGAGAATCAGATGCTCTGGGGAAATATGACCCAGAGGACTCGAATCAGATGCCACCGCTATGGGGAGTGGATTTGGAAGAGCTGCGAGATTCCAAAGGCGCCAAAGAAAACAAGCCTCTCCCTATATTCACGCCCGAATCAGCCCGGTCCTATCTATTCAAATCTTTCACGGAAATAAAAGATCAAAGCAAGGGATCTCTGACTAATTCTAAGGGAGGTTCCACGGCCCAATTGGAAACCGAAAAGGGAACATGTTTAGGACGTCTCCTGCATGTTATTGATATGGTATGTCAGTCCTGGGCCTCCACTCTTGAAAGAGACGAATTGGATAGACGTGCATGGGGCTGGTATCTACGAGTCAGGCCTGCGATTCAAAGCGGAGCAGGAGGTTGGGGAGAGAAGGGGTCTGTCAGATTATCCGACATAATGTCGTTAAGACGGTCTTGAATACACGAAACCATGACAGTTGATAACAGATCCAGCTATTGTCTGTCTTGAACTCAAGGTATCCTACTCCGTACCATGGCGAGGATATTCCCTTTGAAACGGACACTGCTCCGTAACACATATGTGGTTCCTGTGCGGGGAGACTGCTAGGGTGAATTCCCCCGCATTGCCCATGTCTCAGCTTTGGATTTCCACTGTCTAACTCATCCGACAGGATTGGATAGGTGGTACAATATATTCGCCGAGTGTATGCGTCATAGTGGCTGGAAAGAGTCCACCTGGCCAAGTCAAAACTCAGACTCCTCTTCTCCTCTCGCCAGCCCCACCTCGGTTAGGTATCCAAGACATGCACTTCAGGTATAATGATTAGTGTTCTATCATTCTTAGGAGACAGAGCAACTCTTCCCTAGAGAGCTTCCTCGACGGCGATAACAGCTGATTGGCTGTATAGTCATCATAGTAGAGACAAGCCTCACCAGAGCCATCGTTCGCACTGACTTGTCTTTGAAGTCCCAAATTGTCATACCAGTGCATTTCTCAATCTGCATCCAAATATGAACAGTGTTATAGTAAGCCTCGACCTGCTTGGTGAGGGCTGACTTGGGGCATGGTGCACCGCACAAGCAATATCCAGCTCTGTTATATGGATTTCCAACCAGCTTGACATATGAGGACAGTGATATTTGTGTGCTACAACAGTGGGCATGAGAGAAACTTTATACAAGCATCCTAACTATACAAGACCCTGAAGTTCTTGAAGCGCCCAAGCAATATAGCAGGAAAAGCACATGCGGGCGATTAGCTTCAGCATATAGTATACTAAAGTCTTCCTAATTGGTTACTATCCAATCTAATTGATACAACTGACTCCGTAGTGGTTCTCTATGGTACACCTAAGTCACTGTCAGGTGTCAAAAAATGCTTGATTTGAGTCGTAATTCGTCTGTTTCGTATAGACAGGAGTGGCTTGGCTGAGATATGCGTTTTTCATGTTATGAATGGGCTCTAGTTTCATGTATATCAGATAGGCTTTTCCCATATATGAACTCAGAGGATAACGTTCAACTCTGGCAGTGTGTGATAGGCAGTAGATTCACTACCCCAGAAATGTTAAGTAAGGTTTAGATTCGTATTGAGTTGAGTTGGCTTGATGTGATTTGCTTGTTAAATGGCTCAATCGGTTATCTAACATGTGTAGTTGATGATACTGCAGATAAGGACAGCAATTTCGACACGAGTACAATGAGTGTGTGTATACTTAAACAGGCACACCGAGTGGAAACGGTACCAGCCCTACGGCAGATAAACCTGATACAAAGAAACCAGTCAGGGCCAGTGGATATGGACCTGGAAGAGAACCGTATTTGGGACTGCAGAAAATTCAATCCAGAAGATCGGTTGGACGTGGTAATTCTGGTTCATTCTGGGGGAGAGAAGTTTAATGGCGGAAGTGTTCCGAATCTGTTGTTACAGGAGCGTTGTTATCTGTGATAGGATACTTTATTAACTAGAATGAGATAGAGATAGAGGACTGACAATATGGTTATTCAACATTGTTATTGTAATGATGATGGATAGGAATATATGCACTATTGTACTATGTAAAGAGGGCGATGAAGTCACTCGCTGACTCTTCCGGATTCGGCCAGGTAGAGTTTTCCGTTCCAGGCAAATTCGGGTTCCACATCAACTGATCATGAAGTTATGAACCATCAAGGCGATCGACTGCCAGTGAGAATCGGCATCAGTGCGCGCTAGCCCATCTTTTCTTTTTCCTGTTTGATCAGGCAACCTGTGGTTCATCAATTCAACAATAATATGCACCGTAGATACGATCAACTGGGACGCAGAGGCCCAAGGCCATTTGCCCCCAGTCTCGCATGGTTCTGGACAAGACAAATCCTTCCATTATTCGCTCATGCGCAGCCAATCGGCCGAGGGAAGCCCGTCTTTTAGGAAGACGATCAGATGGAACTGATTTCTGGATTTTGGCTGAAACATTTGTTGTCAAGGCATCTACCTACTGCTATAATAATATCACTACACTTACCTATACACTTACATTATACCATTAATATGATAAGAAAAAGATAATAGATGATATCCTAGAAGAATAATGAACATGCCTAAATACGACCCTGATCTAGCCAGGCAAAGAGGGGGGGCGCAGGGCCCAAAGTGGGTTCTGGTGCTTCTGGTGCTTCCCTCCGGCTTGCGGCTAAACCCCTTCTGGCCCTGCCCAATCCGGCCTAGCCTGCTTTCTCCCTCTCGCTCTCTTTCCTCTTTTCCCTCTTCCTCTCCTCCATCGCCAATAATCCATTCCCTCCATTCCTAACCCACTCCCTATCCAACCATCCCCCCCCATCCCTTTTACTTCTAGATTCTGTTAGATTTTTTTTATCTTCATTTTATTTTATTTTTTATCGACGCTTTTTTTATTTCTACTTTACCATATTACTTCTCCTTCCCTGTTCGCTCAGGTGACTGATCTGATCCTTCTTGCGGATTGACCGGACAGACAGGAGGCCCGACAGGGCTGTATTACGCCATGTCTGGGCGTCTATCACCCGACCATTCTCGCTCCCTCTCTCGATCCTCTCAATCTCAACGTCTCTCTCAGGGTCAGGACCCAGATGCAATGCCTCGAAATTCCTCCTCCGGTCACTCCAACAATCCCAATGTGTTTTCGGATGAATACTCGCTAGAACCCATCGATTCGGAACAATCCACCCTCACACCGCGAAGTCCTTCGATATCATCGGTCGCTTCCTCGAGTACCCTTCGCTCAACGGCTGTTCCCTCGAAACCATATTCCACCACAAATGACCCCGAGCCTTCTGAGAACCCGTTTGGGGATGATGCTCGCGTCTCTTTCGATGATACCCCCTACCGATCGAGCCTCCCCCAGAAGGGGGTCGAGGCCTCCAACCGCAACTCCATAGCCTCTACGACTCCCTCCATGACACAACGAAGCCAAAGCATTTCGTCCCGTTTCTCCATGCCCCCCAGAGCCCTTAGTCCCTACACGGGCGCGACCGGTCCAAGCCATCCCTATGCTATGTACCCCCAGGTGGGTGTTAGCCGCTCGCCCAGTATTACGACAACTTCTACAGTACGACCAATCGATCGACCGCTCGGTGATACCAACGCACCGCAACATCCGTATGCCATGTACACGCAGAATGTCGTCCCGGAGGAGGATTTGGATACCGCGGCAATCCCCCTTGGCTTCCCAGGACATAACCAGGCCTATCAACGCCCGCCAGGCCGCGCTGATGATGATGTCGGTGATCTCATTGGGCCCGACGGACACACAGAACAGCTCCCTCCTTACTCGCGTTACCCCGACGGCGCTGCCCCCAAACCCCCGGCACATTCGAGACACTGAATGCTGCCGCCATTCCCCAGGAAGCAGACCATCATACCAACCACGTAGGCCCACCGGTATCAGAAGTTTCCTCCCGAACACTTGTATCGGAGCCCCCTATCAGCAGAGACGGTAACCAAATTGGCAACAATATTGGCAACAACGGCGGCGGTGGTGGACAGGGTGGACAGGGTGGACAGGGTGGGCAGCCCGAAGAAGCCCCAGCTACAGGAGTGATGGCTTTTGAGGAAAAGTTGAAAACCAAAGGCAAGAAGAAAGCATGCTGTGGGCTTCCCATTTGGACCCTAGTCCTAGTAGGTGTTGTTATGATTGTGGTGGCTTGTATTGGTGGTGTCATTGGTGGTGTTTTGGGCGCAAAGAAAGCGACCAGCGAGGAGAGCAAGAAATCAAAGGGTCCGCCTATTGTCACCGTTACGGCCACTCCACGAATGGACGCGACCCCAGTATCAACAACCCCGGCTTATCTCAAGACTCTTCCGACCGGCTCATACGTCATTCCGGCGAACCCCAAGAATCAATCGAAGTTTTGCATTGCTGACCATGATTACAACACAGCATGGGGCTGCGCGGCCAAAGGCAAGGAATTGCCCATCTCCATCGGTGGATCGGATCTGGGCAGGACCATTACTTTCGAGCCTGATACCTCATCCTTCTCTTACGGGGCTCAGCCACCGTATTTACCTCACAAAAACCAAAGTTTGAGCATGATGTACGATACTCAAGATCTCAGTCTTGGTCCCGCCCTGTTCTTTTTCGCCCAGTTCGATAAATTGGTGGTCGTTCACCAGGACAAGTTCCCCTCCAACGCACTATCAAAACGATACGTTTCTGAGGAAGACCTTATTGCCAGCGCGATGCAGATGAAGCAGACGACCCAAGTGGGCGATCAACCGTGGTTCTGCTGGTGGAATAGCACAGCGATGGAGTTTTTCCTGTACATCAATGAAACGACCAAGGAATATCAGTACAGTGCCACCGCTAGCACTACCACCACCACCGGATTTTCGTCTTCTGAAACCGGCTCGAGCTCTCTAGCCAACTACCCTCGCCGCATCAAGATCAGTGAAAACAGAAATTATCCAGGGGCCAAGTCACCTTATTGCCAGCAAATGAAAGTCCTCGAGAATGGTGATATCGCAACCGTTTCTCCCCATACGGTCGACATTGCGGAAATCGAACCGACACCGACAACCACCATCAAGGCAAATGGTGTAGCGACTCAAACTTACACGGCCACGGCGCAATATGAAAGCACATGTTACTGCGCTTCTTTGACCGATTAATTTGATTTGCTAGAAAAAGGGGTTGGGCATGCTTTGTAAAACATTGCCCCTGGAGCCAAGGCGTCGGCGTTAAATCTCGGTGGCGGAGATGGCATCTATTTCACTTATGTGCATACGAACGATTTATTTCATCTTTTTCATTGCCCTGTCTTTTGCGGGATCTACTTCGGGTTCTTGATTGCAATTTTGTGTGTTGGTCTACCTGTTGAGTATGGCGGACGTTTTCTATTATTCCATTGTTCATTACGTCGCTTTTGCGGTGCGAATTGGGGTTTGACATCGTGTCTTGATTACCTATTTTGGCAATTTTTTTTTTTATATACTCCACTGGGAGAATTTTTTTGGCGTTTATTGGAAGGTTTTGGTGCAACAAGGACACCTATTACAATTCGGCCAAGCAGTCTATTTTTGCTATTTTTTCCATGATCCCCGCAATTGGCTATTTATTCTGTTTGATTAGATGGGTCATAGTTTGTTTCTGGCAAGACGACATGACAATCACATCAGAATCGATTTGTCTGGCGTGCAGGATAAGCAAAATATAATTATTGATTTTTGGATATCTTTCTGGTTCCCTTGAGGGGACGGCAATTGCTGTTGCTGGTCAACGGCGATCGTTGGGGAAAGTATGACAACGGTGGAACGTCATCGCCATCCGAAAGCAACCTCATGGGATGTTGAATCCGCCACTCTGCCGTTAATCAGGATTTCTCGGGCATGGTGGGATTTTGTATATATATAAATATATATAAGTGAGCTTCGAACCTGCAGATTATTTCAATACTCTTTAAGTTTTGCACGTAACTATCAGATAATCACAACAAGATGACTTCGATTATTCGCACCCAGCCTCTAAGAAGAGCAACCAACTTGACAATTCCTCTGATCCATCGAGTTCCTATTTCTCAATCGCCATGGAGACGATACGCCCATAGTTCCTACGGAGGAGAAGGCGAGCAAAAGCCCCAGGACCAGGGAAACAATAGTACACGAAACATTGAACATCCAGGTATATTCATCCCATCATTCTCATAGACAATCCAACTCTAACCAAACCAACAGGACCACCTCCTCCAGACGTCGGTCAGAAATCCTCCTCCTCATCTTCTTCATCTCAATCCACCGCTTCAACCCCGAACTCCTCGGCTCCCAAAGAACCCGAACCCGCAGAGGAACGGCCTATCCAGACGACGCCCTCCAACAATGCCCGTCCGACGTTGTCAGACGCTCGTCAATCACCCAATGTGGATGAAAATGGCAATCCGCGTCCAGATGTGCCAGATGATGTGAAGCAACATAATGCAGATGTGGAGAATCGGTATGATCGATCTTATAATCAGATTGCGGATGAGGGGAAGATTCAGAGGGGAAGCTGGACGGGTGGTTCTTAGTTAAGTCTGGGGATTTGGATAGCTTTTTTTGTATATTAGTATCTATAAAACATGGCTTAGTATATGAATGTTTAATTGATCGATTATTTTCTATAATAATTTGTATTCATTTTGGAAACACATGATATAGGTCGTAGAAGTGTCTCACTGCGATGCGACCAAACCGGCCACGTTGAGCCGAACGCGGAGTTAAACGCCAAGCCCAGCATCGCTCAGGAGCATGGATTCTCGATTTCCGCGACACTTCAACCAAGGAATAACCTGCCAGTCTCTCACTTCCCTCACATCTTTTTTTACTTTAAACAATACATATATTTTAATCTCGTCAGTCATTTTTCGTTTTCTTCTTTAACTTGTGATCAAAATGGGCCCCAAGCAGAACAAGTACTCGGTCATTCTCCCGACCTACAATGAGCGGAGGAACCTCCCGATTATCTGCTGGTTGTTGGAGAGGACATTCAGAGAGAAGTACGCTATATATTTCTTTTCTTTATAATTTCATATATGTGTAAGGATTGTGTCAGCTAATGCTATCCCGCACCAGCAATCTCGATTGGGAGGTCATCATCGTCGACGACGGCTCCCCTGACGGCACGCTCGAGATCGCCAAACAGCTCCAAAAGCTCTGGGGCGCCGAACACATCGTCCTGAAGCCTCGCGCAGGCAAGCTCGGTCTCGGAACAGCCTACGTGCACGGTCTCCAGTTCGTCACGGGCAACTATGTCATCATCATGGACGCCGACTTCAGCCACCACCCCAAGTTCATCCCGGAGATGATCAGTATCCAGAAGGAGACGGACGCAGATATCGTTACGGGCACGCGGTACGCGACTCGCGGCGAGATCAAGGGCGGCGTGTACGGGTGGGATCTGTTCCGCAAGTTCACCTCGCGCACGGCCAACCTCATCGCCGATGTCATGCTCATGCCTGGTGTGAGTGACCTCACGGGCAGCTTTCGGTTGTATAAGAGGAGTGTGCTGGATAAAGTGATCCATAGTACGGCGAGTAAGGGGTACAGTTTCCAGATGGAGATGATGGTTCGGGCCAAGGCGATGGGATTCAAGGTCGCCGAGTGTCCGATTACGTTTGTCGATCGTCTGTATGGAGAGAGCAAATTGGGTGGTTCGGAGATTGTGGAGTATCTCAAGGGTGTGATGACTTTGTGGCTCAAGGTTTGAAAATGATTTTTCTTCTAACACTTCGCCTTTTTGGTTCTTTTTATATCTTGAAAACCCCCGGGTTTGATGAGCTTATTTGCTCATTACTCCCGTCTACTATACCCTCCTGGTCTTTTTTCATGTCTTGCTCATGTGGTTCTCTCTATCTCATCTGCTTTTCAAATTATTTCTGTGTACATTAAAGAATAGGGTCTTAAATTGCGTGGTATTCGTCTAATGCTGTGTGCTGTTCTATTGTGTTTCTGTTGTTCAAACCCGGCTCAAATAGTTGAGGACCCGAGTGATCAAGTCCCCCTGACCTACATCCTTGACATTGTGACTAGCCCCTGGGATGACGCCGCTGTCACCATGATCCCATTTGTTCTCGCCGTTGGCATCTGCCGCGACGCTCCATCTCTCCAGCAACTTCTCCTTCTCGATCCACGGTGCCGCAAACTCGTCCTCACCCGAGTACAGCGCCATCAATTTCGAGCGCAACAGCCCGCGCGACCCCACGGCACCAAACGTTTGCAGCAGACGCTCATCACTCAAATCCGAACTGAACAGATCATCCGGAGCCGGACGCTCGGGGCTATCCGGGCTCGCCAGACTCAGAAATCTGCGGCCACTGATGGCGGTATCGGGCGGGAAATCCAACTTCGCCGCCAAGGCCAACGGCAGGGTATCACCGGTCTTGCCAGTTGTGTAGGGCTCGCTCTTCGCCAATTCCACCAACTCATCAAACACGCCCTGCAGCTCGGGGTTCTTCTTCAGCGTCGCAATCAAAGCCTCCCGGTCCGACGCGGGCGCCTGCATAATCGCACCATCCAGAACCGGTCGCACCAGATGTTGCAGCCCACTATCATACCCCTCACTGCGTGGTAAGGGGTTAGGCGAGTGTAGATAATGCAGCACATCCTGGCTCCCCGTCGAGTGGCCCATCACGACGACCTTCCCATGCGACCCCTTGACTTTCTTGACATACTCGACGCACTGGGCGATTTCCTCGACGTCATTGTCCAGACTGCCCACGGCCCAGCCGCCGTATGAGGACGAGAGCAGCAGGCTGAACAGCGACCATTCGGTGGGTTCCAGGGCTTGGGCGATTTTGGACACGTAGGGGACCGTTTCGAGGCCGTCTGTTAAGCCGCCGATGAAGAGGAGGCTGTTGGGTTTGTTGCTTGTATCGGGGGAGGTGGTGTATTCGAAGGCGACTAGTCTCGGGGCCTACATTTGGTTTCACTCAGGGTCAGTTTTTCTGGGTCGTTTTTTGGTTGTAAAATGGTTGGGACGTGGGGGGGTTGTTTTTTAAGGAGGGGCGTACATAGTTATGCAAAACACCCTCGTGTGATTTGTTCGACAACATGACTAGGGGGGGGCCGGAGGTTGCTTGTAAGGCGATAAGTGAAGTGGCAGCAAGTCGTCGAGTAGATTGAAGGTGAGATCAGCTCTCTCTCTTGATATAAATAAAGAGTCTGACGTATCGGCCCACTGGAGAAGAGGGGTGATACCAAAGTACGGCGAGTGGCTTTAGGAATACAGCGAACTACAGGACATGCAAACCTCTCAAATGAATGCCTATTTCCGATGTTCTTCCTCTGGTATACTCGTCCCAATTGAAATAAAATCAATCCAACCCCTCACAATCGTATATAAACAAAACCCTGAGAGGAACGCGGGGTATTCATGCGTGTTACCACATCGGTTCCGTGGTTGTAAAGTTACCGTAAATTACACCGCATTTAGCCGCCAAGACCCTTTGCGCTTGTCGTCATTCGAGGTCGAAGTATTTTTTTTAAAATCTTCATCGTTGCAACTTGTAGCTTGCTTTATTTAACTAAAGCAGGTTGCAACTTGAGAATATCTATCAGATGGTCTTGTTATAATGGGGATATGCTCAATGGTGGATTGTTTTTGACCACTACCCTTGGCAATCATATAAAATGACCAGATCGCGCAGGTCTACGCGCCTGACAGGCCCCAGGACTAAATATACAGAAGATCCATTCGAAGTCGCTGGGGTTAGCGGAGGTTCAGACTCAGAGGCTATTCCGAAGCCGTCCGAGCGGAAAGGAAAGAGAGCAGCCAAGGCAGATGACTCGTCCGATGAAGAGTTTCAAGATGTCCCTGATGACGAGGAAGAAGATGAAGATGTTGACATGGAAAATGACGACGATGTCTACCAGGGAAGTGGAGATGAAGAACCTCCCATGGAAGAAGATGACGAGCAAGAAGGAGACGAGAAGAGCAGTGGGAGAAAGATTCCCCATCCGCGATACCACAAGAAACGACGACCAGATGGGACGGTCGTGCTATCTGGGGACGAGACGCACTCTCGGGGTATCGTGAATCCCTCTGAACATGTTGGGAAAACGGTCCACTTCCGGGTGACCTTTGGTACGGATGAGAGGGATGTCTTGGCTATTATATATGCGAGGGACCGATGGGGTCGGGGCATTGATTCTTGCTTTCCCACCCGTTCTTCTTTGAATGAGGCCCTGAAAATGCCTGAATATGGTTACGGGCCGACATTCGGGGTTGACCCGGTAGATGTCAAGAGGGAAAGTACTCGGGGTTGGGACTGGTACTACGGTGATGATATTGGTGGGCGATTCAGAAAAAAGCAACGCCTGGAGAAAATCAGAGAAGATGATGCCCGCCGAACTTATATGCCGCAGCCCAAAGCGGAAAAGCATTCTGTCTTCATGGGACCGATTGACAACCAGACATTGTTTAAACTTGGGCTACACGAGTCGGTGAACTTTGGCGAAGCGTGGGGAGAGGCTAAGCAAAAGCCATCATCGAAAGAAGATCGAACAGACACACCAGGAGCACCTAAGAAGATGCGAGAGGGCTGGGTTCTAAACATGGGCCAAAAGATTCAATGCACAGCTTGGGCGCCGAATCAACCGGGTCTCACTCAGTATCTAGCCGTTGTTGCGCCAATATCAGCAGAACAGAAAAAAGGGTATAAGGGCCCGTTTGAGGGTAAAATGGCTCCGGCATTTAGCCCATCAGCGCCATATCCGAGTACATTGCAGCTGTGGACATTCAAGGCAAAAAGAGGTGATACACTGACGAAGCCTCTTGACATGGATTTCAAGCCCAGATTACGACTCGCTCTATGCACAGATTGGGGTGACTTGAAGCGGTTGTCGTGGTGTCCTATGCCTCGAGCTAAGCGGGATGAAGATGACGAAGACGCTTTGAAAAACGTTGGTCTTGTGGCAGGTGTTTGGGGAGATGGGTGCGTAAGGGTCCTTGATATCAAGATGAGTCGGGATCCCAACAAAGCGGAATTCTGTAAGATGACGAACTCACTTAAGCTTGATATCATTTTGCTTACATTTAGACAAACAGACAAAGTTCATTCTTCCGTCTTCACAGCAAAGCCTCCTTCGACTGTGTGTACGTGTGTGACGTGGCTATCTCCAAGTGACATTGCCGTAGGCTGTGCGAACGGGTTCGTTGCGATCTGGAGTATTGCGCCTTCACAGTCATCTGAATCGAACCCGCTACCATACTTTTATCAACAAGTCCACTCGACATACATCCTTAATCTAGCATCGGCCTATCCGATGCACCCCCATATAATATGCACTACTTCCATGGATGGAGAGACTCGGATGTCATCGATTACCGACCACCAGAAGGATAAGGTCGAAACAAACCGCATGCGTATAGGATCTCCGTTTGTATCGTTCTCTCCCTGGCTGCATTCATTCTTTTCCAGCGATGAGAATGACTTTGTCCGGCTTCTGGCTGTGCGGCGATTTTTCACCACAACGGCTGTAGCCAGACTTCCCAGTACAATTTCCGCGTTGGCGCCGTGCAGCTCCTGGCATCCGGCGGTGATGTTTGGATGCACCGGGGGTGCAGTAGTTGCGACAAACCCCATACGACGACTTTTACATCCTAAGGAAAAACAATGGCAGCAGATATGGTTTTCACATGAATGGGTGCGGGGCAAGGAGGCTGGGAGTCCCGGAGTGAGTCGGTTCCAAGATGGATATCGAGCGGACAGCATCAGCCTATTACGGAATATGATGGGCGACCGGAAGTTGATTAACGGTACCATGATGATTACTATATTCGAAGAAGGGACTCACGTCACGGCGTTATCATGGAACCCCAATCAACCGTGTGCGGGATGGGCTAGTGCAGGGACGGGCTGCGGTCTGCTTCGAGTAGAGGATCTAGCTGTCTAGGTCTATGGAGAATACCCTCAATGAGAATATCGCATGCTTTGGAGACATGGTGTTCCACCGGTGCACATCGAATGGCATCGAACAGGCTAGTGGGCCATGGAATGTAAATAGAACAGCTGCCGTCTGAGGATTACGACGATGCACTCGCACTAGAGTCACCGACATTACTAGGGTGACCTGTCAAACCGGGCATCCATCTCGATCTGCCAAACAAATCACCAGAATACGAATGCCATCATTGTGGACGGTGATGGACATCGCAGCTCTGACGCCACAGCGTCGATCTCCCCCAGCCACATGTGATTAGTCACCATGCAGCTGGACTGCAGGGCAAATCGGCATGTTTCTTTTCTTAGAAAAATGGTGGACGGTTTGACTTCAACAAAAAAAGATCACGACAGGCAGCCGTGAATTTACTTCGGACAAGCCTATTGCTTCTGCAAGATGACTTTCTTTACACAACAACTATTTCTGTTGTCTGATCATCCAGGGTGATCTTCACCACCAGTGGAAATGATCGTGGCTGGTCCACGCGGATGTGCTGCTCTCCCAGCCTCCCTCTTTGCTGATCTGAAAATCAGATGCACCCAATGACATGATGTATACTGAATATCCTTCTTGGCTTGCTGTATTTTGGGCCACACTGTTGAGCTCGTTCAGTTTATAAAAATCCAAGTTCTCGTCTGTTGAATTCGTTCTTCATTCTAATCTTCTCTTCTACAACTGAATACAGCATTCAGCATCACATATCTCTCGAATCAATTTCTTTGAACACTCAAGTCTCTTCCAAAGTCTTCAATATGCATTTCTCTCCAGCAACCATCCTCCTTGCTTCGCTCAGCGTCGCCTCTGCGATGCCCTTCGTCTCCAAGCCTGCAAATGATACTCTCGTGCGACGACAGGCATCCTACTCTGTGGTCAATGTCGATGGCGCGAGCTCGTCTCCTGCCGTGCAGACTCCTTCCTATCTGCCTCCTCCACCCCCAAAGACCGTGACTGTGACCAAGACCCCTACTCCTGTCACGCCGTCTCCTTCTAGCACCCCGGCACCTAGCTTCCCAGCATCCAGCTCCAACAACGCCCTCTGGGGAAGAGCTGTAGCCTTTTCCACTTCGGCCATTCCTCAGTCGAGCAGCCCGGGAATTTACCCCAGCAGCTCGGGAACTCCATCTATTGTTCCCCGTGCCTGGTACGGCGTCTCTAGCAGTGCCGTTGCTAGCTCCAGCAGCGTTGCTCCGTCTGTTGTTGCCCGTGGCTTTGGCGCAACCAGCAGTGCTGCTCCAAGCTCCAGCAGCGTCATTCCCTCAGTTGTTGCCCGTGACTTTGGTGTGTATAGCAGTGCTGCTCCTAGCTCCAGCAGTGTCGCTCCATCTGTTGTTGCCCGAGGATTCGGCGCAACCAGCAGTGCCGTTGCCAGCTCCAGCAGCGTCGCTCCATCTGTTGTTGCCCGTGGATTCGGTGCCACCAGCAGTGCCGTTGCCAGCTCCAGCAGCGTCGTCCCGACGCCCAGCAGCCAGGCTTAGGTCAGGACCCGCGACGTGAACGGAATTGTGTACTAAACACTGCCAACCATCTCCCATGTCTCGACTATCAGGCGAGACGATGATTACGAACAACCTGAAGAATGAATGACCATGGCACTCATGGATCTACTCTTCTTTCTTTCATTAATTCTGAGCGTTTACGACCTTACCTAGATTCTACGTGACTATGAGTGTTGAGATGCATTTGTGACTGGCGTTTTTATCTTAATTTTTTCTCGGTGGATGATAATCAGTCTTTCCTTTCGGTTTAATGTTTTTATATGGAGGTTTTCTGCCATGATAGATTGGTTCTATTTCGGGGTACATAGATTGAAACAAAATGAATGAAATAGATATGATAACTATCATAAAGGTTCTTCAGACCTTGTTTGTTGCATCCTTGTTTGTATCACGTAGTTCAGCTGAGGAGCAATACGTCAGTACTTGCGCTGATCCGCTGCCGCCTTTGAGGACACGAATACTCATTCCCACTCCATTTCCAGGCAGATACACTGAGATATTTCTGTTTTGTCAATTAATAAAATATTGTTTTCTTCAAAAGACATCTTCAACAGAACTAGACAAAAGTTTTTAATTAATTGACGACCCGCTTGGCGTCACCGCGTTGAAACGCCGCCCGAATCTCCGTTTAGCGTCGCCGTTCTTTAGTTCGTGCAACTCCGACCCCAGACAGACGCAAGATAGACTAACCACGACAATACCCTTCTGCGTCCGTTCATCGCATGTCCTCTTTCTCTTTCCTCCTTCTGGTCTATGGATCGGTAGCTTTCTGAATTATCCCTACCAGAGAGTGCTTCTCAACCCTCCCCAGAAATCGTCATTGAAGCACTTCCCCCTCCCCTCCTCCTTCTCAGGCAGGTGTTTACCGCCTGAACTCCTACCACCAACCGCCCCTCCACCTCCCTTTCTACCTTTCCTTCGTATACGATCAAAATGGCTAGTCCGGTTATCCCCGCGGAAGACCAGAGCCGTCTCCTCGAGGAGGCATTGGGGGTCGTACGGCAACAGTCGCAAATGATGCGAAGGTGCCTGGAGACTCCCGGCAAGCTTATGGATGCGCTCAAATGCGGGTGAGCTATGCAACCTCCCGGAGTGGACTAGAGGAGCTTCTATGAGCTTTAGCTGGTGGTGAGATGGTTTTATATGGGTGCAGTTAGGCTAACGGTTGCTCGTCAATGGGTTTACAGGTCGACTTTGGTCTCTGAGTTGCGGACTCCCAGTTTAGGCCCGAAGCAATACTACGAACTGTACATGGCCGTGTTCGATGCGCTGCGACACCTCTCCGTCTATCTGAAAGAAAACCACCCTGTCAACCATTTGGCCGATCTTTACGAGCTGGTCCAGTATGCCGGTAACATCGTCCCGCGACTATACCTTATGATCACCGTGGGCACGGTCTACATGTCCGTCGAGGATGCCCCGGTCAAGGAGATCATGAAGGATATGATGGAGATGAGTAGAGGTGTGCAGCATCCGATCCGCGGGCTGTTCTTGAGATACTACCTCTCCGGCCAGGCGAGGGATCATCTGCCCACTGGAACTGGCGACGGACCTGAAGGCAACATGCAGGACTCGATCAGCTTTGTCTTGACCAACTTCGTGGAAATGAACAAATTGTGGGTGCGGCTTCAGCACCAAGGGCCGTCCAGGGAGCGCGAAAAGAGAATGCAGGAGAGACGGGAGTTGGAGCTGCTTGTAGGCAGCAACATAGTGAGACTCAGCCAATTGGTAGACCTCGAGGGCTACAAGAATGGGATTCTACAGGCGCTTTTGGAGCAGGTGGTGCAGTGTCGCGATGTTCTGGCGCAGGAGTATCTACTTGAAGGTGAGGAGACCTGGTCCATTTTATTTGTCCCCATTCGGGAATGCTGATCTTTCTATGCAGTCATCACCAAGGTTTTCCCCGATGAATTCCACCTCCATACCCTCGACCTGTTGCTTTCTGCAATCGCTAGACTCAACCCACTTGTTGATCTGAAGAAGATTGTTATCGGGCTCATGGATCGCTTGTCGGCCTATGCAGCACGAGAGGAGTCGACTGCCGACCCCGACGCCCGCAAGCAGACCGAGGAAGAAGCCGTCACAAAACTTCTCCAGAAGCTCGAGGTTTCCAGTGAGCCCAAGAAAGAGGAAACGGCCGAGGATGCAAGCGCCACCCAAGAGAATGGCGTCGAGCAGTCCAATGAGACAGACGAATCTGCCAAAAAGGAGGAAGAGTCTTCTGCAAATGGCGACGGCGAAAATGGCGCAAAATCCGGTGTTCCTGCTGATGTCAAGTTGTACGACATATTTTACGAGCAGGTGGTGAACCTCATCAAGACCCGTGGTCTGCCGATTCAGGATACCATGGCACTCCTTGTGTCTCTGGTCAATCTTGCATTGAATACCTATCCTGACCGATTAGAATACGTCGACCAGATCCTTGACTTTGCTACGCAGAAGACAGCTGAATACGCTGACCACGCTGACCTACACTCTGCGCCGGCACAACAGAACCTCTTGCACCTCCTTCTCGCACCAATCCGCTCCTATGTTTCCATATTTACCGCTCTGGCTTTGCCACACTATATCCCACTCCTTTCTTCTCAATCCTACACTACCCGGCGCTCCGTCGCTGGTGAGGTTGCTCGCAATCTGCTTAAGAACCGAACTCTGATCGCAACAACGGACAACCTCGACCGTGTGTTGCAGGCTCTCAAGGTGCTGATTAAGGAAGGCGCGCAACAGGCCATGGGATACCCTGGAGCAGTGCAGTCCCAGCGACGAGGTGGAGAAACTGATGAGACTGTCGAGGAGCAAGGATGGCTTGCGAGATTGGTCCACCTGATTCATGCCCCGGAAAATGACACTCAACTGAAGGTTTGTATAACAAATTATCTGCAAACTCCGTCGTAAATGGCTGACCACTTGTCTTTAGCTTCTTCAAGCAACCCGCAAAGCTTACGCTGATGGCAATGAGCGGATCCGGTATACTTCCCCAGCAATCATCACTGCTTCGATACGATTGGCCCGCAAGCTCAAGTCCCGCGAGCACTACGACGACAACTGGCAGTCACAGTCTTCGGCACTCTACCGATTCATGCACCAATGTGTCAACAACCTCTACCAGCGTGTCAATCCCGGGTGCGCGGACTTGGCTCTGCGCCTGTTTGTGATGTGTGGTGAAGTGGCCGACCAGACAGGCTTCGAAGAATTCAGCTACGAGTTCTTTGCGCAGGCATTCACGATCTACGAGGACTCGATCAGTGACTCGCGCGCCCAGTTCCAGGCTGTATGTATCATTGCAGGTGCACTTCACGGGTCGCGAGGCTTCTCCAAGGAGAACTACGACACACTTATCACAAAGGCTGCACTGCACGGTAGTAAGCTGCTCAAGAAACCCGATCAATGTCGCGCGGTGTATCTGGCGAGTCACCTCTGGTGGGTGATTGAGAATCCTCAACGAGGCGAAGAGGATCCCAAGAATGTAAGTCACCCCGTGGAGTATGCCTTTTTTTTTTTTTTTTCCCCGGCTTCCAATTCTAACATATGCGTAATCGACAGCTTTACCGCGACGGAAAACGTGTTCTAGAATGTCTTCAACGGGCTCTTCGCGTTGCCGACGCCTGCATGGACACTGCTGTGTCCGTGGAGCTCTTTGTTGAGATTTTAAACCGCTACGTTTACTACTTTGACCAGCAAAATGAGACTGTCACCACCAAATACCTCAACGGGCTCATCGAGCTCATCCACTCCAACCTACAGACTAACGAGGATGAACCGAATCCCAGCCTCGAGGGTCCTAAGCGCCACTTCCAGCGTACGCTGGAGTATATCCGGTCGAGAGATTACGAGGGAGTCGTGACGGAGGCTAGACAGTAGGAATGAAACCGCAAAGGGATACGTTTTTCTTTCTTTCGTTTTTCTTTTCTTTTTTTTTTTCCTTTTTCCTTTTTTATGTTCATTTGCCCGTTATGTAAGATGAGCCGGAGCGATGGATCAATGGTTTTTCTTCTTTCTTTCTCTTTGTCGCCCACTCGAGTTACCACTTTTGATATCTTTTGATTCTTAGTATATAGCTGCATCATCCTTTTCCCCCCCTTCACCACCCTTTTTCCCTTTCTCCTTTCTTTAAACATACCCTTTGTTTTACAAGGTTTATTGTCACAATAGAAATTGTCAACGCAAGAGGATTTGAATTTATTAGAAACCCCTTTCCATGGAACAGCTAGAATTGCAGGATGCCTTACAATTTAGAATTCAAGCCACATACACCATCAGGATATCTTATTTCGTAATGAGAGAACTAAAAGTGACGTACAATCATGACAGCTGATATCCCTTTTTTGCTAAAAAAGGGATACCGACTTGTCTGTTTTCATTTGAATCATAATTTTAGTCATACTAGTCATGGACTGGTCAGTGCGTCGTTGCAATAATTCACCTACATAAAGTACATGTGAGGGAATCAATAGAACAGAAAAGAAAAAGAGGGAAAAAAAAAAAAAAAAAAAAAAGGGAAAAAGCAAATAAAAGACAAGACAGCCCAGCCCAGCCCAGCCCAGACATAAATTCGTAAGGGTGGCGTATGCAACCTAGAAATCATTCACCACGCAAGGATCATGAGAACAATAATGACTCGGAATATGCAATTGTTTAACATGAAGATGGTTTTTGCTCCATGGGAATCCGCTGCATAAGGTGGAATAACACGTACATGACAAGAAAAGAATGCCCGTAGCCGATGGGAAAGTACTCGAACGTAAGAAAAAAAAAATAGTTCATAACACCAAGCAAAAATATGACGTGAAACATCATCCGACGCTTAAGCAGAGTGCAAGAAGATATTCAGCTGCCATGGAAAAAAGAACGCAGTAGAGAACCTTGCCTATCCGTATGAAGAGATAGATACCCAGAGCCAAACGCCTAGAAACCCGTTGATGGAGAAGAATACTGCCGCAGCACGGAAGGCGTGCCGATTCCGCCAAATGCTGGTAAGCTACTTGAAGGAATAGGACTTCCAATTTCCCCGGGAACAATACTGCCTCTGTGACCTGAGGCCGCGCTGTTGTTGTCCGGTTCGAACCTGACGAATGTGCCACTTTCGTCGTCTTTGATGCAGAAAGAGCCGCCCCCATTTTGCGTGTTGCCTTCGGTGTCGCAAATGTCCAGCATCTCTTTCAGAGAGATTGAGGGCTCAGTTGCTGGTCTCAGCTGATCGATTTGGTGAAGGACAATATTCACATCGTGGTATCCACTCGCACCTTTGGAAGGGCTCATGTTGAGTTGCTTGCAAGCTTGGATAACCAAGAGACGGATTGTGACTGGCCGAGACGTATGCGCACGATGGTGACCTCCGGACCCGAATGCATTATTGGGCCAACCAGTTCCTAAATGATGGTCAATAATAGATCACAGAATGTGAATGGCGTATACTACTCACCAGACCCTGCTCCCCATGTCGGAGCACCAGGAAAGGCGGAGGCCCCAAAAGGAGTCTGCGTACTCCAGGTGCTACTTCCTATCCCCGGACTGGCTGAAAAGTTGGTGTGCTTTGACGCTGAGTGATTGTTAGTACCGCTGAAAAGCCACAGAGGATAGGAGATTATCTCACCACCGAGAGAATCCGTGAACAACGATGGCCCTCCAAAGCTGGCGCGTGTTGGACCCTGGAAGGCTCCAGGAACTGTTGCTCCAGGCAGTGACTGGGATAGGTTTGACGTAAATGGAAGATCAGTGTCATCAAGAAGAGCACTGCTCCCAAGATGGGCGCTGAGTTTTTCCACATCGTGCTGTGAGGTGCGCCCACCATTTCTCTGCTGATCTTGCGCTGTGCTGGAGGGACGCTTGATGGGGCTGGGTCGGGTAATCGGGAATGGCTGCGCATGCGTGCTGAGAGGAGATCGTTCAAACGAATTGGACTGTTGTCGGGAATGCGCGTGAGATAATCCACTTGGCTGTGCAGAGAATGGACTCGACATCGGCTGCTGGCTGTGGAACGGATGGGCGTGCCCTGGATCAAGCGGAAACCCTCGTCCAGGCGGCATAGAATGAACCCCATTGATCCCCGGTGGTGGTGCAGGGATCCCATTCGGAACAGGAAATCCTCGGAATTGATTCAACAGAGACCCGGAATGCGGTGGATACATGGGTAGATCATGACCCATTGGCGGTCGCGGGGCCATGCCTAATCCAGGAGGATTGGGTGGTAACCCGTTGATACTAGGGAATCCTGGCGGGTGAGACCTGCCCATCGATCCAAGAGGTGACAGTGGCGTTGAAGGCTGAGGATGATGTAGGAATGGTTGCTGCCCATGGCCTTGTTTGGATGAACTTGACGCACCCGACGATTGGGACGGTGGCATAGACCGGGGGGAGATGGATATTTGCGACGGCTCTGTGCTTGCAGGCTGGGATCGGGGCGAGGACGTGTGAGAACCTTGCTGGGATGGTTGACGCGGCCGAGTGGGAGTCGAAGCCTTGGGAACAAGGGGCGTAGCAGCCTGAAGGTGCGGCGAGTGATGCTGGCCGAAGGGCACTTGCGGGTATTGGGGCAGACTCGATGGGATGGGAACAGGCCCTGAGTGCGATGGTCGTTTCGCCTGCAGACCACGAAAAGCGAGGTCAGGCTTTGCTGTCGTCTCCCCTTCTTTTCTCTCCTCACGAGTCTTGCGTTCTCGTTCCTCCTTAGCCTTCTTCTCTCGTTCTTCACGCTCCTTTCGCCGTACTTCTTCACGCTTTTTCTTTTCTTGTTCCTTTTTCCGCTCTGCCTCTTCATGTCGCTCTCTCTCTTCTCGGAGACGTCGCTGTTTTTCTGCCTCTTTGCGTGCCCGCTCCTCTTCCTGTGCTTTCCGTTCAGCCTCTCGCTTCTTACGCTGCTCTTCCCGTTTCCGTTTTTGCTCCTCGAGTTTCTTCTGCTGTTCGGCTTTGGCGGCGGCCTCCTCTGCGGCTTTTTCGGCTTCCCGTCGCGCCTTCTCTTCTTCCTTGGCCTGTTTCTGAAGCCTCTTCTTATCCTTTTTCTTCTGAGCCTCCCGAGCCTTCTTGGCCGTCCGGGCTTCGTTTCGGCTTTCCTCTTCCATCAGCTCCTCGATTAGCTTTTGTTGACGTTGCTCGGCGACTTTTTCTCGATATGCTGTCAATACGCGCTGTTCAAACATTCGGGCCGCGAAAATCTGGAACATTCGTCGTCCTTCCTCCATGCGTTGCTCCTCGGTCATAGCATCCTGTAATCACTTGTTAGTACAGGCCCGCTAACCAGTAAGAGAAAGGGAGGGCCAACAACTCCAGGGCAGACCATTTCGTCTTCCTCATAATCCTCTTCCTCCTGGCTATCATAGTCCTCGTCTTCCTCGTCGTCGTAATCTTCATCGTCGAGTGGACCATGGTTATGACCGCCATGGAGTGTTTGGTGTGCTGCAGCTATGCCGTATTGAGTATCTTCTTCACGTTGCATTCGGCGCTCTGCCAATTGCTCCATCATATCGATGAAATGTTTCCCGTCGTTTTTGAGTAAATCGTCTGCAACAGTAAGAATTCCATCTAAAGCGGAGCAAAGACAGAAAGTAACCATCAGCCCCCGAGTTTCACGATCCAGAACCGGTGGTCAAGCTTACCTTTGACCGTTAGACTATTCCCAAAGGCGAAGAAATCAGCACGAGCGGCACGCGTGTCTTCGTCTTCAAGATCATCGTCGTCCTCGTCGCTGTACGGTTCATCATCCTCATCGTCCTCGTCATATTCTTCTTCCAAATCTTCCTCTTCTTCCTCACCCTCTTCTTCTTCCTCACCCTCTTCTTCTTCCTCCGGTAACTCCTGGACTCGACCTCGTGAGGGGTGAAATTGGCCTTGGGTCCTAGTATGTTGACCAGGTGATCGTAAAGGGGGGTGATATAACCGTGGAGGGGGTACGATTGGGGGCCCTTTCTCGAAAGAACCTTGGTTGTTATTGGCGTATTGCTCGAGTTCCTCGTAGTAGGCATCGTAGAGCACCTCAAGCTCCTCTTCAATAGCGGTCCGTTTTCTCCCACACACCGTACAGCTACACGAATGCTTCTGTTGCTCCTTCATTTTTCTCAGCACTGCGTCCTTCTCCACCTTGACTAGCTGTCGTCGTTCCTCCTCGCCCAGCTCAAGCCAAAACGTCTTGATATTCTCTCGTTCCTCCTGCGTTGATGTGTTCCATATGCTGCGATCTTTTGCCGATCTCAGGATTGCACGGGGTCCGAAATGGGGTGGAAGAGGTGGGGGAAGAGGATGCGACATGGAGATGGAGGGAGTGGAAAGCGGGGTCGAGCTCTCATCTGCGAACGTATGGGATCCCGAACGACTTTTCTTCGTCCGCTTCTTTTTCGATTTTCGACCTGCAGTGCTATGAGCTCCATCCTGCCCATTTACCCCTGGTGGAATCGGGAGATCGTGATGTCCGTCTATTGAGTCATTGTCATCTTCGTGAAACACATCGCCGTTCGCGGGGTGATTGGGGTCGGCATTATCGAAATCCGCGTCGTCATACGGATAGCTCCCTCCAGTAGGGCTCGAACTATGGTGATCTGCGGCATCTGTTGAAGCATACCCATTGTGGAACTGAGTCTCTGTGGCCAGACGAGCTGCCTGTTTCTGCCTACGCTTCTGTTTCTTGCGGTTCACAGACATAGGTTCGGTCGGTAGTTTCTGAGCGTGATTTCCTTTCATCGCAAACGCCTCACCAGTCGTGGAACGTGCTGCGGGCACACGGCCTGACATTGTGGAACTGAAAGTCAGCTTCGGGGAGGGGGAGTGCGGAGGTGTTATGATGAAGTCATGTGTTGCAGTTGCACATAGACATGAGTGAGGGGACGATATTTAGAGAGCGAATCTTCAGGCCTGACCTAAGACATGAAAGCTGACTGTTAGTACAGGAAGGCAGTGACCAACATAATATCCGAGGAGGGGGGTAGGAGCTCACTAACCAAGCTCCAGTAGACCGAGCAAGAAAGAATTCGCAAAATAAATCAAAGAGAGAGAAGCGGTTGAAGCGCCGGAAAAGCAAGAGAAACCGATCAGTAGACGTAGAGAATGGGCGAAGGCAGGAGATGGTTGACTCCAAGCCGGCAAACGGGGCTTAAGTGAGGGCGGAGAGGGGTGTTTGAAGGGACCCCGGTCGCACCAAGGACTGAAAGCGAAGGCGTTGTCGGAAGCGATCAGGAAGCGCGGAATGGGCGGAGGAAGAGGTAGGGGAGGAAAGGGAGCGAGAGACCGATGGGAAAAAGCCGACTGGGAGAGACAAACGCCGAGATGGAGGCAGAGAGAGGGATTCAGCAAGGCTGGATGCTGGATGGAGATGGATATGATGGGTTTGGCCTGTGGTGGTGGTGGATCTGGATGGCGGCTTCTGGGTGGTTGCCGTGCCGCTGGTCGGCAGCGGATAAGCGCTATAAGCGAGCTGATGCCTGAGGGCTAAGGCAGTGAGTATTTCTGTATTCACTGACGGTAGAGGATGATCAATCATGATAATCACGATAATCATTAATCATGAATAATTAATGGGAGAAACAGCCGATTATTGGCATTATTCGGCCCCTCCGACCTGCTCCAGACTACTTACTATCAATCCACCGTCACAAAAAAAGAGGCCCATCTTCTGTCCTTTTCTTGGCTTGTTTCTTCATCCTCACCCCTCTTGACTAGTAGTTCTCCATTGGGGCATAGAGGCTTCATCTTATATTAATCTGATTATTATTGCGGAATAATAACGACGATAATAATAATAATAATAATACCGCCCAACTACGGCGTCAGAGTCGATGGGCCTGCTAATAATACGACCAGCCTGAGACATCTCCAGGTCGATAGTGCTGCTCTTCAGCTGGCGTCTGCTGCTCCTAACCAACCAGACCTCCGAGTCCAAGCCGGCCGATCTCATCCTTCTTATTATTATTTCTCCTACTCTTGATTGTTTTATTGTTTTATTACTTCCTCTGCTTCCCAATCTTTCCTTCATTTCCCTTTCTTTTTCGTGTGTCTCATTTATTATTCCTTTTTATTTTATTTTTTTTTTTTTACCTCCCTTCCTCGCTCTCCTTCTCCCCCTCTCCTTTACACTAACTCCTCCCCCGTGGTCGATCAATTACTTAGTCGTCAGCCTCATCTCGACCGCCTTCCAGACCTCCCACATCCCCCCCGACCATTTATCGTCATCATCATAATCATCATTCCCATCCTCCTTTATCGTCGCCCTAGCAGCTAGGGGGAGGGGACGTTTGACAGTTTCTCCTCCTCCCTCTTTTTTTATTTTATTTTATATTTTTTTATTTTCTTTTCAACAACACCATTGACGATTCTTATCCTTTTTTTCCCTATCGAACATTCCGAACCGGTTCAATCCGCTGGTTGCCTGATCACTACCATTCTACTTCTTCATCCTTCGTCGTCGCTCCTTGATTATTTTAGCGTGCATCTTACGATTGATTCCGTGGTTTTAGTCCTTGGTTTGAAAACATGGCGCAACAACAGAATGATAATGTGATGCGAAGGTACGTGTCTAAATGCCGGTGAAAAGAGGGGGGCATCATGGCCCATCCCCCCGGATTCTACATGTCATGTCGGATTGGCCTATCCATCCAATGATCATCAATGATGCGCTGGGGCTTGGAAATGCCACGGGGGCTTCCTGTAGATGCAGTGCAGAAACACCAACCATAACAAGGTGCTGGGATGAATAGTGGGCTGATCTGCAATATAATGTAGGAAGCTGGTCATCATAGGAGACGGTGCGTGTGGAAAAACCAGTCTTCTCAGTGTTTTTACCCTTGGCTACTTCCCAACTGTAAGTATCATGCAATCTGGCGGCCTGAGCTATACGGCTAACACGGATTCTCTTTACAGCATTATGTCAGTCACTATCCATCGCTCGAGTCTCTTACATGGATCACCGCTCTAATTACGAATAGGTTCCCACCGTTTTTGAAAACTACGTGACGGATTGCAGAGTCGACGGTCGATCTGTTCAATTGGCATTATGGGATACTGCCGGTCAAGAAGATTATGAACGCTTGCGGCCCCTAGCATACTCCAAAGCCCATGTCCTCTTGATTGGATTTTCCGTGGATACGCCAGATTCCCTAGAAAATGTTAAGCACAAGGTCCGTCTTGACTGCCCCCTCACCTGGTTTGTGTTGGTCAATCTAACGAAAGCTTAATCGCAGTGGATCGATGAAGCAAACGAGCGATGCCCGGGTGTTCCTGTAATATTAGTTGGATTAAAGAAGGATCTTCGTGAAGACCCAATGGCAATGGAAGAAATGAGGAAGAAGTCCCTACGGTTCGTCACGACCAAGGAAGGAAGCGAGACTGGAACGCAGATTGGTGCACGCAAATATCTTGAATGTTCCTCTTTGACGGGAGAGGGCGTCGACGACGTGTTTGAGGCAGCCACCCGTGCCGCGCTCCTCACATTCGAAAAGCGAAAAACGTCATGCTGCATTGTGCTATGATGGATCTGAATCTGCCACGTCTGATTTCGCGTTATATATGCTGCTGCTTCTTTTTCCGACTCCATGATGGTATTTGGAGCGATCACGGGCCGACAACGATGAAGGTTATTTGACTTGTCTGTGGCTTTCCCATCAGGGTTTCCTCCGCCGACATTGATGGGGGGAAATTTTTCCTCGATGGCTGTCGATCGATATATCTTGCATGACTGGCGTTTGGGTGGTTTTCTTTGATGGGTTACTCTGCTTCGATTCTCTCACCGACCTCGTCCGTTGCTCATCACATGATGCTTGTTTACATTCTTGTCCATTCCTTTATACCTCTTTCTATCATCTTTTTCTCGGGGTACATGTCTTTGGTCTCTCTCCTTTTGATAAATGCGTGCGCTCCGGATTCCCCTCCTTTGGTATGGTTTTCTTTTCAATCCTGGTGAATTTGGATTAGATTCGCCCTGTCATGAATCATTCTTATTTTGCCTCTTTTCCTCGTTCCCTGCTGTCTCTACTATCTAGCGCTTCCTTCAGCTCTTTGCGTTTTAGTTCAGTCGCGCTGTTGCCAGACTAAAATGATGTATCCAATCTTTTGCATGGCTTTTTGTTCTTTTTTTCTTTAAAATGTATTTCAGTAAGATCTACATCTGCATCTGCATGTGCATCTGAATTGATATGAATAGTGCGATAGACTGAAATTGACAGACCAGTAGTATGTATTGACCAAGTGAAATTGTCTATAACACAGATTGGATATTTCTCAACCAAATATAATGAAACACAATGAAACAAGTTATCATATTGTACATGCCATGAAAAACAGCACCATGCATTTGCCCATGCACTCGAGTCAAAAAGAAAAGCCCCAAAACAGCCTTTAATATGTAAGATCACATCAACTCACCCCGCCATATCAAAGATAATCTATTTCTTCTCCATCCTCTTCCACTCATGATTCCACCCCTCCTTACTCGGCCCCTCAGTCTGCAACCGCCCATACTCAATCGGCACCAAATCCGTATACACGCCCTTCTTGTTCATCGATTTGCGGAACAGCCTGCCGCCATCGCCGGCGGCGGTGCGCAGCTCCTCGCACGCAGCCGACATGGCCTGGTACTGGCGCTGGAGCTCGAGCTGGTGTGCCCGGCGCTGTTGGGCTTGGTGGAGTTGCCAGGCGCGGTGGATGGTCCAATGGCGGAGGTAACGGGTTCGGGAGAAGCGGAGGGGACGGGGGTGAGGGGGTGCCAGAGGAAGTATCGGATGAGCACTGTGAGAAGTGGTTAGGATCGTTGTCGTTCTTATATTTTTTATTTGATTTTTTTCCGTCTCGGGGAAGATGTGTCGTGTCTTTTAGACTGCAATTGGAATCAGATGGGAGATACGTACTAACTCGGCGATCTCCGCGAGGTGCATTTGCCTTTCTCTTGAGGAGAGCGCTGGTGGTCGAGAATGTTCTCGCTGCTGCTGGCTGGACGGCGCTGGTGATGGGGCCCGGAGTTGTCTTGTTCAGTAATGCCTCATTGCAGACTCGGTTGATGGCTGGGCGGGTCGAGGTCTGCGAAATGGGAATCTTGAAGACGTTCGCCAGGGAGGCGAGCACGGGCGAAAGGGACCGCATGGCGTGTGTATTGGATGTGTAGGTGTTGGTGTTTGGGGATAGCAGGACGGAACCTGGAGAAGGCCTTTCGGAGGCGGAAGGTTGGTCGCGTAGCCGCGCGGCTATCAGCACTGCATTAGGCGCGAACTCAAAAAAGGTTACGGAGTAACAGATCTACAGATGCTTCGTTCTACATGTTTATCACTGCCTGCAATTCAAAATGATTGATTGTTAGATTCCACTAATAGCCATCGACCCATTTTAAGTTTCCATGTGGGGTTTCCTTGAAAAAAACACAATATGAAAGAGAGATATCAAGCCTAGAAGACCTTGTCAAAAGCATTTTGCTCATCGTTAGAAAGCATGGTATGGCCAAAAAGATAACAGAAAGGAGGGAATAGTATCCATTGCAAAACATCCCCAGAAATAGAAGCCCCAAAAATTGAAAACGCCCTTTGGATGCATCATTACGCCCATTATCATGAAAGAGTGGGTGCGAAGTAACCACCACCAGATTAGTGAAAGATATGCAGTCGTCTACCGTCTCCCGACTTGCTTCTTCGTTCGATCGTAGTTCAGCACCTTGCGCTTTCGATGCGTCTGTGCCAGCTTCCACCGACAGTAGAGAACCAAGGCGTCCTTTAACAAGACAAAAACACACCCGCCAACCACACTTCTTCCCCATCTGGTCTGAAGCAGTCCCGGTCGGGCTCGATCCAACACTGAGCTTGGGGTTGTCCATGATTTTGGCAAGACATATTTGAGAAGTCCACCCATGGATGCCGAAACCGCAGGGAAGATAAGTGCTCCGAGAACTACGTCTGCGAGGTTGCTCGTTTCATTAATGAGATCGTCCCGTCGCCCGAGTCCCAGATTCTGTCCAGCGCCCTGGTTTTGTCCATCCTGCGCCCCCGCGCCACCTCCAGCTGCGTTATTTTGGCCCGCCTGCATCCCAAGGGCTCCGTGCGGTTCGTCGTCGTGGCCCATTCCAACCTGCAATTCAAGGTCGATCTCCATCAAGACCTGACCATTTCCCGCTTCACCAGCTGCTCTACCAGCATCGTTTTGCTCCTGCGGAGCGTTGTCATCGAACTCATTGATATCTGCCGCACGGGGCTGTACTTCCGCGATCCATTTCCTCTCCAGGTTACCAAACAGTTTGTCATAGATCGCAGTGTAAAAGCTCTTCACGTAAGGAAGTGCGGCAAACGTCATAGCGGCACTTGGTGGCCAAAGGTCGAGGTCTGTTTCCTGTCCCGGGTTGTGGGTGGCAAAAAGAGAACGGGGATGGCAGGGAGGAGACCTTCAGCATAACGGGTCCGCGAAAAGATCAATGCCAGTGGGATGAGTGGCAGTCCTATGTTAATACCAGAATTCCACGGACCATCCACTGATTCTTCTAGTATTTGTCGTGCGTCGTCCGTACCGAAGACAAAGTACATCGAATAGACGCCATGCGCACAGCACCCAGCCCAAACGGTGCCTGCCAGTGTAAACACCATTCCCGGGAGCACCAGCCGGCCTGCCAGCCTCTCAAATAAACGCACCACATCGACGATCATACTCTTCGGGCGTGACACAACGATTTCGGTTTTGCACTGCGGGCAAACCATCTTCGCCGGACTGCCGTTGCGCTTGCGGGACCGGGGATTTTCGAGATCCGCTAGCCAGTCGAGGAGGCAAGCTTCATGAGCTGTCAAGGCACAGGGACACGGCGAACGCCATTCTGCATTTAGTGGCGATTCCTCCGTCTCGTCTGTATAGCAAATCCAACATTTGCGCGGTTCAAAATTGGACGAGTCCACCGGTGTTACGGCCCGGTTTGGAGATTTGTTAGGAGTGTGGGTATTAGAGACATCATCGCTTGACGAGACAGGCTTGTTGAGAAAAACAGTTTCGGTGTCCTCGATCGACTCAGGCGACGAATCACCGGTTTGATCGCTAGAGGTCGTCTCACTCCGGGCAGAGGACATGGGAATTTCAGACGATCGCGTTCTGCTCGCAGCCGAGTATCCTGGAACGGACGCCATGGTGGACAAGGCGGACGGATAACCAAGAGAGGCGACGACGGATGAAGGGGAAAGAAAGAGCACAAAACTATTAATCGGTCGATACGAAGAGAGAGCTGAACATGCTGCCTAGGTAGAAAGTGGAGACAGTAGTGACTGGGTCAGGCCATGAATAATAATGTCATGTAAGGCTCAGGCCGGAAGAACAATAGTCGTTAATAAATGATTCATATGGGGGGGAGGGGGAAGATCAAAAGGTACCACTGCGGACTAGTTCGCCCGGCCACACTCTTCGGGAATCAACCGCGGCTTTGGAGCTCGAGGCGAAAAAAGTCGCTCACGTCAAGCATCACGTGACACTATCTCATACTATAGATACGCCATTAGGACAAGCTATCACGTCAGGGACCCATCAGATGTCTTATATGAGTCGCGTGCTACCTGCTATGGCAAAAAAAGAGTAATTAAACGGACTTATCTCCTGGGTGACCTTATCAAGCGTTGAAAAGCAGTGGAGACAAGATTGTCAACTTTCATATACTGCGCTCACCGAATCCCAATACGATAACAGTGGGAAAAAATAAGGATTATATACACAATAGTATCTCAAAAAAGATAAAAAAAAAGAAAACCAAGGCGGATTTTTCGAGTGGTCGAAATCAAATATCCTCCGACGAGAAGCTCAAGGACCAAACTAGTTTCAATCCTTGCCAGCTCGATTCGTAGGGAAAATCAAGGCAGAAAAAACTTTTCGACGTTGCCGTTCACTTTTCCTTTCCTCATTTTCTCACATCGCTTCCTGGTTTGTGTCGTGTGATGTGGGATGGTGGTGGGTGAGGAGGCTCCGAGTGCGTTTTTAGAACCCGCCAGAAACGCCGTGTGGATATCAACAGAAGATGAAAGATCGATGGGCCCTTGAAACTACCAAATCATCTGCAATGCCACCTGTCATGGGTTTGCTGCTTAAAAGTTGACTTTTCTCTTCCTCATCAGAGCCTTTCTCTCCTGTTCCTTGGCTAAAAGCGAAATTCGGGTCAGCATACGTTCAGACAATTATCAATCATAGGCAAGGGCGAAAATACCTTCATCATAAACAAGGAACTCGTGCAGGCCGGATCCGGCAGGCACCATGGGAAGGACAGGCACCTTCTTATCAGTGAAAACCTCCAGCAAAGCAGGGCCGTCAGTTTCGATCAGCCACTTCAGCTTGGCCTCGACATCGGCGACGTTTGTGCATTTCTCAGCGGCAACGCCCATGGCGCGGGCCAAGGGCACAAAGTCGGGGTTCTGCTGGTGGGTATGCGAGTATCGGTCCTCGTAGAACAGGTTCTGCCATTGTGTGACCATTCCTTGCTCCTCGTTGTTAAGCAGGAGAACCTTGACGCCAATGTTAAACTGAGCAGCGGTAGAGAGCTCAGTAAGAGTCATGTTGAAAGAAGCATCGCCATCAATGTCAACGACGAGGCAGTCAGGTCGAGCAACCTTAGCGCCAATAGCCGAAGGGAGACCGTATCCCATAGTACCAAGACCACCCGAGGTGATCATGGTTCGAGGGTGGCGCCAGCGGAAGTGCTGTGCGGCCCACATTTGGTGCTGACCGACACCAGTGGTGATGATAGTACGGTCCTTCATGTGTGCGGTAAGGTCGCTGAGCTTCTCAATCAGGGCCTGGGGCTTGATGGGACCGTCGGCAGACTGCTGTTCGTAAAGGGAGAAGGGGAAACGCGACTTCCAGTAGTTAATCTGTTCGAACCATTCAGGTCGCTCAGAGACAGCCTCAATTTGAGGCAGCAGAAGACGAATGTTCTCGGCGCAGTCACCCTCCACGGCCTCGTTGGCCTGAACCACCTTGTTGATGTTCTTGGGCATGATCTCAAAGTGAACAATACCACCGCGGTTCTCGCTAGCAGCAAGCTTGGCTTGCGGGGCGAACTTGGGGATGCTGCCAGTCACACGGTCATCAAAACGAGCGCCAACGGCAATGATTAAGTCAGCCTCCTGCATAGCCATGTTGGCGTATGCGGATCCGTGCATACCCAACATGTGGAGGGCCTTGGGGTCAAGCTCATCGTAACCACCCAAACCCTGCAGGGTGGTGGTGACGGGGATGCAAGCCTTGTCGGACAATTCCTTCAGAACCTGAGGACCATCGGGACCGGCGAGCAGACCCTGACCAACGTACAAAATGGGCTTCTTGGCGACGTTAATGAGGCGAGCAACGCGGCCAATGGTGCTCTGCAGCTGCTTCATACCCAATTCTCGGGCAGCCAAAGTCGCGGCGCTGGGGAGAGAAGGAATGGTGCTGTTCATCGGAATGGGGTTGCGAAGGATACCGGCGGTGATATCCTTGGGAAGGTCGACTAAAACTGGACCCGGGCGGCCACTGGTTGCAATGTCGAAAGCCTCTTGGATACGACGAGGCAGCTCAGCCACAGACTTGACCATGACATTCCATTTTGTGCAGGCGCGCGAGATACCGACGACATCAGCTTCCTGGAAAGAATCGGTACCAATCACACCGGTGGCGACCTGACCACAGAAAACAACCATCGGAGTACCGTCCGAGAGAGCGTCCTGCATGGGAGTGACAACATTGGTAGCTCCGGGACCAGAGGTAACGAGGACGACACCGGGCTTGCCAGAAGCGCGGGCATAACCCTCCGCCATGTGACCGGCACCCTGCTCATGCTTGGGGAGGACGAAGTCGAAGTGTTTCGAATTGTAGATAGCATCGAAGACGGGAAGAATAGCACCTCCGGGGTAACCAACTTTTTCCTAGAGTCAGTGTTCCGGCCCATACCAAAAAAAGAATGAGTAACCGAAGGGAAAAATGACTCACAAACGTGCTTGACACCGAGACGAAGCATCATCTCGTGGAAAATTTCTCCGCCACTGAGTCCGACGAACCTGTTTATTGCCAAAACTTATCAGCCGTGAAATCCAATACCCATGTAGCTTGGTCGAACGTACGAGTCATCCAGGTCGAGATTTCGGTTCTGGAGCGGAGAGACCTCATTACGCTGGGGGTCCTGGTTAAAGGCAGGGCTTGGAGCAGGTCGAGGGTCACTAAATAAACCACCAAGAACGATTAGAGCCGTCAATTGATTGAATATAGGTTGGCGAGACACTCACGAAGCAGCAGCAGATGCGGTGCTCTGGCTTCGTTTCTGGGTAGAAAAGCGGTGGGGCGAAATGCCTGCGGCCACGGACGAGGTGAAAGGCCTTCTACCAGAGGTAATATACCTCTGGTAGTGGAAAGAGCGCAGAGCGCTTTTTGATGGTCTTAGAGGCATCATCTTCGCATTGGATGACTGCCAGGCCAGAAGAAAATGAGGGGAGAGGAGAGGATGGAGGAGAAATGGAAAAAAAGTTAAGCAAAAGCAAAAGCGAGACTGGGAAATAAAGTGTACGGAGGTCGGTCCTAAGGCCGGACGAGGAAGAGTCAGTCACGACAAACCTTTGGGGGGGGCGAGAGCGAGCATTTCCCGGTTGAGCTAGGCCGGAAACTGCCTAGTGGGGTTAGGACGCAAATAATCTGCGGGCCATTATTGGTCCGTTGGGCCTTCTGGCTCCGATCATCGGCCATCGAATTGAGACGCTAGGGGGACATCGGCGGCCGTTGCAGCCTGAGTCCTCAGGCAGAACATCCTCGGTTGCTTGTGTTGGGGCCGATCGGCTTGCCTAGAGGCTTCTGATGGAGTTGGTGACTGTTAGAGCGAGGTGTTTGGCGTAGTGCAATGTAGTACGGAATGTTATGGCGGAATTTAGACGGAATAAAGGTGTACGGGGAGTATTATTCACTGGATATGTCATATGCAAGCAGATATGTCAAGCATTGATGATGACCCTTGGCTATGATTCATAAGCCGTTCCATGCAGTCTGCGGTCAACCATTTTCTACATCCAACCGCTTATGCTGTAAAGGAGACCGCGGTGGTGATCGTATGATTATTCGCAGTAGCACAGCGCACAAGAAATGGTATGGCTGGGATTTCTATTACTCAATATGAATTCGAAAATATACTTCGCTAGGTTGATCGACGCATTCCGCGATTTTTTGCATAATTATCCTAATCCGGGTATATGCATGAGAGTATGCAAAATGACACTGTTGCGAGCGAGGGATATAACCAAAGTTTTTCTTTCTTTCAAGTTGAGTATAGACATGACATCAGAATAAACGGTGCCTCAAAATGTGGCATGTTGGTATCATCAACATTCATGTAGGACAAACCATAAGTATGGGGTACAGCTGACAATATCGATGAGATAAATGACTTGAATATTGCTATGCAGAATCGTGAATCAGAACAAAGCTGATGTGTACATGAATGGTAAGTAGTAGGCTTTTGAAGCAACCTAATTAGGTGCCTGGGTGTCCTTTGGAGCTCCCCCAGGGTAGCGAGAACCCTTGTCCTTGACCTTCTTCTCCTTCTTCTTTGTGGCCGGCGGGTATGCCTTCAAGGTAATCTCCTGCCATTCAGTCGACGCTTGGTACGCCGCCTGAATGGGTGCCATGAGCTCAACCAAGGCCTTAGCCACGGCGGGTTTCAATAACTGGGGTGTCAACTAGGGGAAAAAAAAGTCAGCTGTGATACTCCAAACGGTTGATTGGACATACAATATCATTTGCGTAATCATCCTGCATCTGCTTGATGTTTGTGTACACCAGAGGCTCCAGGCCATCTCTCTCACGCTCAACACGGAATTCTGCCTTGCCCTTCAAAGCTGCTGCTGGAAGCAGAACGAATTCGCAGAACGCCAGAACGCCATTGCCTTCAACAACTCGGGGAGAAGCTTCGGCTTTGCGAATCTTTTTGGTGACTGCCTCTGGAGTGTCAAGAAGGTCGATCTTGCTGTCTAATAGGGGTTTAGTAAATGCTCTGCGATTTAGATATATGCGATCAAAATACCTTCGTCACTAGAGCTCATCTTGGCACCTTGAAGTCCGGGCACCATAGCGTTGAGCAGATGAGCACGCTGATTTCCGTGAGCTATGATATTATGGAAGTATTGAATTGCCAGACTTACCTGTTTGTAACCAACCCTAGGAAGCCACTCCTTTGCAGCTGTAAACAGCTTTCTCTGGTCAAGTCCTTATTCAAAATTAGCTGGGATATCACCAACTCTTGCATTACGATAAATACCTCCGAATTGAGCATCAACATCCAAGTACTCTTCGTCCAAGCACTGCAGAAGCGGGTAGAGAAGACCACTCAGAGGAGCATTGTCTGTTTGCTTAACAACTTCGGCACCAGCCTTCTTTGCATCGTGCTCAGAAACCAAAGAGCTGAGTTTGTACAAATCCATAACATACTCAGGGCTCTTCTGGTAAGAGCTGCCGAGAACGAATTGTAGCTTTTCGGTCGATACACCCACAGATTCGAGGATAGCGGAAATTGTGAGCCGGTAGTACACTACACGGTGTTCGACAAGCTCAATCGGAGCCTTGAGGTTATCGAGGAAGCCATGAATATCAGCCAGCAACACTTTGACATCGCAACCGGCCGCCAGCAATTGTGCGATTTTCAATGCTGGAACAAAGTAACCGCAGTGAGGTCGTCCAGTAGTGGCAGTACCTAACAAAAAGAATAAATGTCAGCGTAATTCCAAATCGCAACAAGCAAAAATGTGAAAATTACCCCAGTAGATCTTTGGGCTCCGCCCCTCAGCCAAAGCGGCCTCAATCACCTCAGGATTGAGAATCTCGGCGAGGTTTTCCTTGATTAGCGCGAGCCTCTGAGCGACGTCCATGTTTGCGATAATTTTTCAATAACTGGATTCTTGATATAAAACCGCTTTTGTGAGGGGCTTTTGTAAGATGATTTCCACTTTTGCCCCTCTGTTATCGGAAATTCGGAATAGGCGTATAGTTGTTCCGGTGCCGATTCCTTATCAATTGGCTCGCTTATTGGCACAGAGCACAGGTCAGGCACAACTCTGAAATGTACCCCTCCATACAATTAACTAGCCAAGGTACATCTGCTGAGGGTGCTCAACATGACACGATTTATTCGGATAATGGATCATCGGATGACCTGCATTATTCAGATGACCTACATCCATGATAGATCGGAATAATTCCTCATCTAGAACAATGTCTTTTTGCTTGGTCGAGTGTCATTCCAGTGCCATGTCCCAGTAAATGGCAGTAGACAAAACTTTCGACACACATTCCGACACAATGCAGTCATAACTCGTTGCAATCAGGGTCTTGAGCCCACTAGGATAATTTTGATAAATGCATTGCCTATCAAACTGAGCAAACCGGAGTCTTTTGTGGGGGTTCGGCACACCGGTCTCTTGGACTTCGGACCGCCTTAAAGACGCTTGCACACGCGACGCTCTCCGGACGACCAACCCGCCATTATTTCCGGAGTCCCCACCAACTCCATCTGGAACCGATTGCTCCGTGGGGGGTCCCTGGGGTGTCATTCAGCAGCACATTTTTTCTCAGGTCATTTATTTTTCTCTCCCAGATTCTTCTTGCTGTGTTTCGGCTCATCGTTCAGCTACTTCTCTGCTTTTTATTCCAACTTCCCTTCATCGCAGTTACCATCCTCTTCTTATAACTCATATACTTTTACCCCGCCATGGCTGCCCCGCAGGAGCTCGTTCCCCAGACAGAGTCCATCGCTGAGGTCTACGCAACCGACGATGCCTCTGTCACAACCATTTCTTCAGAGCACCAGACTAGATTCAGTGGCCTGGTTTCTCAATTCAATAACTTGTACAGCCATCGCCCAGATTTCGTTGCCCGTAGCCCCGGCCGGGTGAACATTATCGGAGAGCACATTGACTACAACCTGTACGATGTCCTTCCAACTGCCGTCAGTGTGGATGTCATTATTGCCGTCAAGGTCATTCCTTCGACCGGCTCAGATGCTGTCGTCAAGATTGCAAATGTCCAGCCAGAAAAGTTCCCTACTCGCGAGTTCACCGTGCCACGCGATACCGATGTTGAGATTGACCCCAAGAAGCACGAGTGGATCAACTACTTTAAGGCCGGTCTTGTGGGAGCACTTAAGTTTTTGCGCAAGGAAAAATCGGATGGCTCATTCTTGCCTGCCAGTATCGAGGTCCTGGTGGATGGTAACGTGCCGCCTGGTGGTGGTATCTCGAGCAGTGCTGCTTTTGTATGTGCCAGTGCTTTGGCTATCATGAAGGCAAACAACCACGACGTCTCAAAGCAGGACCTCCTGGACTTGGCCGTTGTTTCTGAGCGTGCAGTTGGTGTCTACTCCGGAGGGTAAGTCAAAGGTTCTATCAATTTTTTTTACTATATTTCTCATGGCTTACATCCGTGGCGCAACAGTATGGACCAGGCAGCTTCCATCTTCTCCCGTCGGGGATATCTGCTTTACACCCAGTTCTTCCCAACATTCTCCGTTCAGCATGTTCCCGTCCCGAAGGCCGAGGAGGAGATTACATTCCTCATGGCACAGAGCTTTGTCACTTCCAACAAGGCCGAGACAGCTCCCCGTCATTACAACCTTCGTGTAGCAGAGTGCACCCTGGCTGCTGTTGTGCTGGCCGCCAAGCATGGTCTCACTCTTCAGAAGGACAACAGCTCCCTCGGATACAGTCTGCGCAACTTCCACTATGAATTTATGTCCAAGGAAGGCCGACTAAGCGATGCCCTCGAAGACCAGATCGATTCCGTCATCCAGACCACAAAGGAGCTTCTGTCCCAGGAGCAAGGATACACCCGGGAGGAGATTGCCAAACTTTTGGGCATCACAGTCGCAGATCTCGAATCCAAATTCCTCTCCGCCTTCCCCGTTCAAGCAGAGCGTTTTCTACTCCGCCAGCGTGCTTTGCACTGCTTCACCGAGGCGCGTCGTGTGCTCGACTTCAAGGCCTGCCTTGCCAAAGCAACAACCCTGGACGAGAAGCTCATCAATTACCTAGGACAGCTTCTGAACGAGTCCCAAGACTCGTGCCGCACTACCTACGAGTGCAGCGCTCCTCAAGTTGACGACATCTGCGCCATCGCACGCCGAGCTGGTACCTGGGGTAGTCGACTTACTGGTGCCGGATGGGGAGGTTGCACCGTCCACATGCTGCCTCAGTCCAAGGTTGAGGCTGTCACCAAGGCCCTTAAGGAAGAGTACTATTTGAAGAACTTCCCTGATATCACTGAGGAGAAACTTGCTCAGGCTATGGTCATCAGTAAACCATCCAACGGATCATTTATGTAAGTTTTTACGTTGACAGCCGAAGTCCTTTTTCCAAGAATATGTTTGACTAATTATATCTTACAGGATTACCGGCGCTGCCATTAACCAAGTTGATGTTTGAACCAAAATAAATAAATAAAAAATTAACATGGCTAGTATTGATTGATCTGGCTCTTGATAGTCCTTCCTGCTATTTGGCGTCCGAAATATGAATTTTACTACCACCACCACCACCAACAGGTGCGTTTGATGACACGGATTTTTTAAGTTTTACTTGTGATGAAGATACCATAGATCTGGGAATAGCATATATACAAGCCAAAATTCCTTTTCGGATAGACGCGTATCGGCTGAGGACCCTTGATATTCCTCGGGTGCATTCACGTCATAGGTGGCACACTAGTCATATAACAAGCATGGCTTAACTACTGGGATGCCGGAGTTCGCATAGCTATGCATTGAGCTGTGCTCAAGTAGTCAAGACCTCTTTTCAACATAGTGAATAGACAGTACATCCTTTGCAGATGTGCCTCTTGATGCGGGATCCCTGTTCCAGAACGGGGGCAAGGTACTGGCATTTCCACAAAGGCCACGGCGTGACTTCACAGCCTGCAGATGGAATGCCTGCAATCAATTTGGTTTAATTCACCAGTAGAAGCAAACCCATCATGACTTCTTCTTGGGAGCTGATTTGGCGAAGAAATCACTCATCTTCTTCATTCCGGTTGTATTGACCTTTTTCAAGTCCTTAACACCGCGAGATTCGTTGGCTTTCTTCTTCTTCTCTTCTTCTTCCATTCGGCGCTTCTTTTCTGCTCGTGACTCCGCACCTTCATCATCGTCTGGTCCTCGTTTCCGGCTGAAGTCTGAGAGGCTTCGGGATGCGAGTGCTTGCGCACGGAGACTGGCTATCTCCTTCAGACGATCTTGCAGCGGCTTGAAATCTAAGGGACTTTCGGGAGCAGCGAGCATTTCATCAAACTTTGTGCACATGGGACGCGAGAGGTAAGATTCCTTTACGAAGGACAGGGCGGTAGAGATCCTGAGCAGATGGGTCACATTGTCCGCAGAAGGCACTTCATCTGACGGTGGCTCTGTGGCTGGTGTCGTGTTTTCCGATGTTACATTAGCAGGCGTCGTAGCCGAGGAGGTTCCTGATTCCGTCTCTTGTTTTTCGGGGGATTCTCCGTCGGGCTTATCTCCGTTTGAAGTCGCGTCATTCGTGGATGCGTCTTCTCGTTTGACAGCCATCAGCGGTGTGACCAAGGCCTGGCGGACAAAGCGTTCCTCTAAGCTGACTGGAAGACCCTGGGCTACCATTCGCTCTGCTTTGGCAATCAATTCCTTCAAGAGCTTCGTTTCGCTGAGCCTGAACATTTTCTCATCCCCTGCTTCCACCGTGTCGCAAATAGCTTCCACTCGCGCGTTCAAGGAGTGTCTAAACGTTTCATTGTAAAGTACATAACGCAGGTGCTTGGGCATCTCGTCGTGCGAGTCAATGATATCGTCAAGGGGTTGAAACAGCCCTTTCGATTGATTTGATGTTGATGGCGATAGTAAAGGTATCACAAAGAAGATTATATCGATGGGTGTCGCAATTAACAATTCCGCATTTTTGGAAACTGCACCTTTTGTCGGTACGTGTTCTCCTTTACTGTCTGTGGTGATGTCTGTTTTGGATGTGACTAGTATACTCCGCGGAGCTTGCGGTGCGGATGCAACCACCGTGAACTCGTATACACCAAGTTTTGGGCAGAAAAAGTAGCGGCTCAGCTCCCCGGTTCGCGGATTGGGCAGCGTAACAAATCGAGCATCGTCGCTGGCGGATGAAGGAAGAATGAACGTCTTGCTTGGTCTGTCCGCCGGTTTGAGAGTATTCGACGACGGGGTTGTCGCATTCGAGGGCTCTTCAGGGTCCGGCTTTGTCGACGGAGCCGCTGACCGAGTTCGCATTTTGGCAGAATAATCTGACTCTCGGTGTGGACGATATCAATGGAATCAATGGACGATGTTCAATGGCATCATCCAATATCCTCTGCTATTCTTCTGGTCTGGAAGGAGTTAAAATGAAAACGCGTCGGCGGCTTTTTCCCCGACGCGACACGCGCCCCCGCCGCAGCCAATAAGCGGCCGCAGCGACTATGTAGGGCGGCGAGGCGCAGGGATAGCCTGAGGCGGCGACAGTGCGACAATAATTGCTCTGTGCCTTGCTGCAGAGAGGACGAGGAAGAAAAACTCCTGTTGGTGATTGACCGTGATTGTTGTCATGCCAGTCCGCTTTGGGCTCTGATTGTTATTTTCCTATTGTGGAGAGAGGTTGATCACTGTCGACATCCACGAGACTTGGGCAGCCATTACCTACACTCCCCTCTTCCTCCCCGCACCCTTGTCGATGAACATGGGAATAGTCGGTCAGCGAGCCTAGCGATCAGCGGTGGTGTCCTGACGGTTGCGATTATTGCCCGTCTGTTGGAATTAAGGCATAATTCTTGTGATGACCAGCAGTGAGGAAAACTCCGCTCTATCGGACTTGCGCGAGAATTTGTGCTGATAAACTTTCTATTGCAGTGGTCGAAACATCGTGGCCGCCAAAATCCCCCAGGGAGGCTCTTCTGAGCTCTCCGAGTGGTCGGAAGAAGTACCAAGAGATGCAGCGTCGTCGAGAGAATCTAAGATCGCCGTTGAAACGCACTGCAACTACACCTGATTTTGGAAGCAAAGCAACACAGCTATTGAGTGACGGCGTGGATGGCGGAGAAGATGAGGAGGATGAAGAGACTCTCCAATTGAAGCTGCAAGCAATTGAAGCTCGTCTGAAACTAAAGCAGCTGCAAAAGAGTCGCGGGAAACCAACATCCTCGTTCGAGGACGGAGACGATTCATTTTCTCGACCAACTTCATCCAACAGTTTCTCGTCGCGATGCCAAGACCAAGCTTCTAGGACTAAAAGTCCACATGCTACAAATAACAGAATCCAGCCTGATGAGGTCCAGGTTCCATTGTCGCCAACGAGGCGACCACCTGCGGCCGAACCTGCGTCCCCGCGGAGGTTTCTGCTTGGAATTGACAAAGGTCTGAAGGGTGGTGATATATCGCTAAAGCGCCCACCTAGGATAAATCCGGATTCTCGACCAACGAGCAGCAGGCTTGGGAATAGAGAAAGCGCAATGACTCGTACCGGTGACATATTTGCACACATGCCCTCTTCTGCCGGTGACGCACCACGGCCAAAGAGCTTCAGCGAACGCATGGCGGAAAGCAGGTCCGTCGACAAGTCTCGAAAAGAACGGACGGAGCGAGCAGAGAGAATCCAGATGAACCGAAGCTCGGCATTCCAATTCGATAAGACAGAAATGGAGAGTTTCAAAGCAGCTGCCGCGGAAGCTACAACAAATCCTACTTCAAGATCCCCTACACGAAACCGACAAACAGAAAGCTTCAGCCGAGAAGATATCTTACGGTCTTATAATCACCTCAATTCTCCTGCATTGAAAAGAAGCAACACGACTTCCGGGGCACGCAGTCAGGATAAGGACGGCAATGCTAAAGAGTCGCGGTCTTATTTCCATAGGAGAAACCTCAAATCTGAATCAGACACTCCTTCCAACCCCAATGGCTCTCAGTTTACTATCACGGATCAAGCGCGGAACGAAAACGAAGGGGCCGTGGAAAAGGCGCCTGACCCGACAAAATTTGAAGCCTACTCTTCATTAAACCTTTCGAACCGCATCTTACCGCATTCCTTTTTGTCACGAACACTTTCTGACAAGAAAGTCCTCCGCATTCCCGATCTCCTCAGAACTGTGAAAGCGCCTGACTTTGAACTGCCTGAAGATATCGACGGAGACTACGTTGTGTTTGGAATAGTCGCGTCGAAGTCTGAACCTAAGCAAGTCAAGCAAGCGAACAATGTCTCTACGAAGGAAGTTGACCCATTCGACGATGGTCTGAATAACAGCAATAGATACATGGCTATCACTCTCACCGATCTCAAATGGACAATCGACCTCTTTCTTTTCGATACTGCCTTCCCGCGATATTACAGACTATCCGAGGGTACCGTTATCGCCATTTTGAACCCTACAATCATGCCACCACCCAAGAATAAGATTGATACCGGCCGGTTCAGCCTTTCGATTTCTTCGTCTGATGACAAAGTTCTTGAAGTTGGATCCTCCCTGGACATTGGATTCTGTAAAGCAGTCAGAAAAGATGGCAAGACCTGCCAGTCGTGGGTCGACGGCCGTAAGACCGAATTCTGTGACTTCCACATCGACCTCCAGGTCCGTCGCACACAGTCCCAGCGCATGGGCGTGAATAACGGACCGGGGATGTTTGGCCCTGGTGGTCGTTCAGGTTCTCGAACAGGCTTCTTCGGCGAAGGGAAGAAGGGAGGCTTCAAGAACAACGGAATGAAGCCAGAGGGTGCTCGATACGACGCCGGCTCTCAATCTGTTTATTACGTCGCCCCGGCCCCGAAATCTAAGAACTTCAGCAGTGGCCCCTCTTTCCATCCCACAGCTGGTGGTCAATCTGCGGCTAGTCTGATCGATGCAGATGAAGACCCGTTCATAGCGGCAGGTATGATGGGTCGCGGTAACGAAAGCAAAGAAGAGCGTCTCCGAAGACGCCTGGCAAGTCAACAACGTGAGCGAGACATCACACAGAGACTTGTCACCTCCGGCGCCAAGGGCGTGGGTGCCGAGTATCTGCGGGCTCGAACTGGGGAACAAGCCCCAACCCCCAGTGACAATGAAAAGACCAAACCCACTCCTTCCACACAATCCTCAGCAGCCAACACCCTTGGTCTAACCGGCTTCCGAAAGGCCAATACGATAAGACTGAGCCCGAAGAAACGCGCATATGACGGCGACAAACCGCACCATGGCAGCGTCAAGAAGACCCGATTCATAACCTCCAAGGGCATCAAAGAAGCCGGGAGAGATAGTCTCGGAGGCAGCGATATCAAGCTCAAGGCAAGCCAAAATAATAATGAAGATGACGACGATGACGACCTAGACATCATCTAGAATGTCTACCTCATCCTAAAATAACTAACTGTATTGTATCAATTTTTGCCTCTTTACAGAGAAAAAAGTCACTCCTTCATTTTCAAGGGGGTCCTCCGAACCAGACCCTTACGCCGTCACGAAATATGGATGTTGGTTGGATTGTTCTGGGCGATAGAACGCAGATGGGATTCTGTTTAAAGTACCTTATGGGAGGCGGAGTTTACATACCATAACCTGGCATTTAAATCATAAACCTTGTATGATCGAAGAGGGGCCTTTTCTTTCTGTTCTTTATTAATCTGTTCTGTTACTTATCGTGTACTTTTTGTGTGTTTTTCTATTCAGCGAGTTCTGGTGCTTCTAGCTGGTCTACGGAGGATATTTTAGCTTGTCGGACTTGAAAATGGATACCCATTTGGACAACCCATAATTTTTTCTATTGTAAGACTGTTAGTGGAATGATTGACATTACAATTGACATTCGATTTGGGATATCTAGACTGAAGCTATTTAAGGGAAGGGGAAGAAAACAAAACCCTCTGCGAACATAAGTGAAAGAAAACTCCATCCAGTAGCCAACCCTGACCCTCCATTTCCATATCCATATCCATACCCATTTACCATTCCGACCGGGTTCTGCAAGCAACAAAAGTAGAATAGAAGAATAATTCTCAAGGAACAAACAACAAGATGGGGTAATAAGACTCAAGAAAGCTCAGTGCCAAAGGGACTAAGTTTCGAGCAGGCGTAAAAGTGAGAAGGGGGTAAAGAAGTAAAAAAAGAGAGAAAAGAATCAAGACCGCCTATTGACATAATGCATTTCATGCAAGGAAGTGCCTGCTCCCAAAGTCGCAGGATGAATCGTTAATAAAAAGTGTTGAAAAGATGTTGACTCGACAGGGTAGTGTTTTTATGAACACCCACGGAGTACGCAGGAACATTATCTCAGGTTGATTGGAAGGTTCATGATGAAGCTGCAGCTCGGCTGGCTCGCGTTTTCTTCGTAGCTGGACCACCAGGGCTGCCAATTGCTTCCGCATCTCGTTTCTTGGCCTTCGATGATCCTGCAACAGCAGGGGCTGGTTTCTTGCGTAACCATCCATCAAAGGGGCTGACTCGCTTTTTCTTAGTTTCGGAAGCAATAGGGGTCGATTCATGTTCAGCGGCGTCTCTCTTAGCACGGGGACGCAGAGAGCGGATTGTAGCGCCAGGTGACGAGGGGGTTGCAAACTCAGACTTCAATGGGGGAGTCACTGGTCGTTGCAGCATGTCGGCTTCAGGAGCTGGCTCCACCTCGCTATCTTCTGCATCTTTGGGAAGCAGATGTTCTTCAATATCAGTAGCAGCCTCCTCATCAACATCACTGAGATGCTGACTTTGATGGTGGCGATCGCTAGCACTGGGGAAGAGCACACGTGGTTTGATAGATGAACGAGTCAAAGGTCGAATGCTGGACGTCACACTTGAGTCGATGAGATCAGGGCGAGCAGCCAGCAAGCCCAAGTCGTCGTCATCATCTTCTGCATCGTCCTGAATATCTTCAGTGAACTTGCGGAAGGTCTTCTTGCCGCGGCTGCACAGGATCGTTAGCATAGGTTTTGAGAAAGGGTTTGATGTGGATACTTACAACACATAGAACATGCCATCGTCACGCTTGACCGCATCGTCAACTTCCTTATCGCGTTTGCTCTCTCCCACCTTGCGCCTCCTAGAGACACGCGGGGCTGCGGGAACAGGAGGCTCGACCTCGGTGGGCTTCTTGTAGAACGGATTGCTCTCACTTTCGTCGACCTCAGGAATTCTATCACGAGAATCGGTATAAATCTGAATGCTGGACTGGTTCTGGCTGGGATCGTCGCTGAAGCTGTCCAAAGAGAAACCAAGGTGTTTCTTGGGTTTCTTGGTGCGTCCGGACAAGGAACTTGGGGGGAAAAGAACTCGAGCAGTGGATCCAGCATCGCCAACAGCCTTTTTCTTTGGTGTTTTGGCAGGGGTCGGTAGCATTCCGTCGGTCATGGTAGTTCGAAGTGCTGAGAGAGAAGGTTGTTGGGTGTGGGAGGGTTCTGTGGTTCTGAAGGGGTCGTCTGCACTATCCAGACCAGCAGTGTTACCCAGTGAATGTGTCGCAACAAAGCCCCTACTCCGGCCCGACTGCTTCTTCCGGGGAGAGTTGTGAATGGAACCAGGAGGTGACAACGTCTCAAATTCAGGGTCTGTCTGCTCCCTGGCACTCTTTGGTGGTGCAGCTCGGCTGTGAGAAGCTGGGAAACTGGGTTCAGGCGTTGTACGGGAGTCTCTGGAAGCTCGCTGGCTTGCTAGTCTGGCCGAATGACGCGTCGAATAAGGTTCATATTGATCGTAACCAGCTCCATGGCGCGGTGTAGGGGGAATTCGAAGCGTAGAAGGCGGTGGTGTTGTCGCCATTGTGGGTAGTATATGTCAATTCAAGTCCAATAATTGACGTCTTCCCCGAGGGGTAAATATACACAATCTGCAGATTCCAAGATATTCACAACAAGCACTCAGGATAAGACTGTCACTCTCGAGAATCACAAGTTGGAAGAGTTGTTGGGGGATTGGATTGATCGATTCGAGGGAAGAAAGGGAGGAGACGCGCGACTATTCAAAAACCCGACCGTAGGGCAGAAATCAAGGAAGGGATTCGGAAATACAACCAGGGCCAGGGATAGTAATAGGGCGCGTAGCAGACTCCAAATCAAAGACAATCGATACAGAAGAAGAGTATTATGAAGAGGGAGGAATAAGTGAGGCAGCGCAATAGTAGTTGATTGTTGGATGGAATGAAAGAATGGAAGCAGGGCTGTTGGTGGTGGTGACGGAGCAACGCAGGAATGCCAGCGTCAATCGCCCAGCCACCGCTTTCTGTCTCTAAATGGGGGGGGCTGAACCAATCGACGCCCCACCACGACAGTTGCAACATCGAAGACTCCAATATTATTCCCACACTGTGCATCGGGTCGCCTTCTGGAACATTGAATATTTCCTATCGACCCCGTTCAATTTTAGTCTAGGCCTTGGTTACACGTGCGACCGTTTGTTTACTTTGGTCGCCAGCCCCTCCATCGGTCATCTCGCTGTCTCGCGGATCTAGAGCCATGGCTTTCCGCAGCACATCAGAGGAAATGGACAGGCTGCAGCTCTCGGAGGATGATACAGACGAGCTCTGGGACTCGCCGTCGAAACGGGGCCATAAATCCTTCAACCAGAAGCTTGCGGAGGACGATAGCAGAAGCATTCCCGAACCCAGGCCACCCCACGAAGAGACGCTGTTCGACCGGGAGGAAGCTCGTGAGGTTGCGTTGCGTAATGAGCTCCAGAGTGTGCGGAATATCAATCAAGTGATTGAAGGTCTTCTTGGTAGTCTCGATTGTGCCAAGGGGAATATGGATGTATGTTGGTCTAAATTCGCACCGTAGTGGTAATTACTAACCGGGCATTGTTAGAATGTGTCTCGAACTGTCAATTCTGCTTCAACATTGCTTAACACCTGGACACGGATACTCTCACAGACTGAACATAATCAGCGACTGATCCTCAATCCGAACTGGCAAGGTGCCGTCCAAGATGTCGCTGATATCGAAAACGAATCAATTGCGAGACAACAAGCAGCAGAGAGACGCGAACAAGAGCTGCAACGTCAAAGAGAAGCTGTTGCTCGAAAGGCCGAGGAGGACGAGAGGAAAAGAGCACAGGCAACGACTACTAAAGGCACACGGGGGACTACTCGAGGCAGAGTTGTGCGCAGCACCGGCTTGGGAAGAACCCCGAGTGTTTCTTATTCGAGCGCAGGCTCCAGCGCATCGAGAACCGCGGCCACCAGGGGATCAGGCACTACTACAACCACGAGAAGACCTATCAGTGGAGCTCTTGGTGCTACCAGAGGCTCTGGGATTGCGCGTGGCCAGCGCAGAGCTTAAATGGGGTCGCCATGAATGATTTATGACCCGGACTTGATGTATGATATTTATTTGAAACGTATAAAAAGCAAAATCGATACCCATTCATAGAAACAAGCCCGTGTAGGATCGTCGAAGCGCAATGTTATGCAGTCATCGGCGTTTTTTCAGCTATGATGCCAAGACTCCACGCGTCTTGATAGACGATCTGCGATAAGCCGAATTGCATAACTTCAGCTGCATTTCAATCGAGTCTTCCACTCTCTTTTTCTTTTTCCTCTTCGATTCACACCTCATTCCCGTCAAAACAACATGAATTTCGCTCCCTACCAAGACGAGTCGCCCGAGGTCGAACGCGCCTTTTCTCCTCCGCTCGCCGATGGTCGTCAATCGAAATCCCCTCGCGGGTCTCCAACAATCCCCGGATTCACACAAACAGGGCTTCCATCGCCCAGTCACTTTGGCGGAAGAGTTCAGCAGACTTCAACCGGTGGATTTGGGAATACCGGATTTGGTTCTGATGTCGAGGCCGGGCGACCACACCTAGGAGCGTTCGATACAAGTCTCCCGCTACGCATGGATGTTGAAGCGATGCTGGCATACTTGCTTCTGCCTCCAGCGGGGGGAGTTTTCCTGCTGTTGGTTGAGCATAAGAGCGATTATGTCCGGTATGTGGTGATGGATATAAAACTTCTATTTTGGCTTTGCTGTATGCTGATCTATTTGCAGATTCCACGCCTGGCAATCGAGCATGGTCTTTACCGTCCTTTTCGTAAGCTGCTCTGCACTTTGGTATCGCATTCGTCGCTCATCTTTTATAGATAACCCACCTTATCCTTTCATGGTCGAGCTTTCTCTCATGGCTTCTCTTTATTGGCGATATCGCTCTGATTGGTTTCATGAGCATGCACGCCTACCAGGATGGTAAGTTGTGTCTTGAAGAATTCACTAAGAAGATTACTCACCATCGCAGTGGATAACCTCGAACACTATGAACTCCCATTCTTTGGTCGCCTCGCCAATTCTTTCGTTGACGATGAATAATCCCACCGTGCTGGTCCATATCCTCCAATACCCTGTCTTATAACAACGGGCCAGTCGATATCCTGGCCCTTTTGCCCTGGGATGCTATTTCTATATCAAAATCCGCGATTCCACTGTATTAATCTGTACAAGAACAGTTCATGTCTATGTCGTTCATGTGTTTGTTTCTAATCTGGCTGGCCCTCTGTGTATCATGATTTCTGGTTTGCTTCGAGTCTTTTAGCATGTCTGCATACTGAATGAGCATCATTAGAGTTGTTGTTATATATGTCATTCTTGAAAATATCATACTACAAGATCTATCAAAATTTGTATATGAGAAATACCAAGTCCCCTCATGTGATGCTTCAGACTAATATAAGGGTGATGCACTTTCTCTCCCATTGTGATCGAATGCTTGGAATACTATTACTATTTCACAGATATATTTCATTTCCATCTGGTGATGTGTGTTATAATGCACTGTGACAGGATTCCATGTGTCTCTATTCACAGCATCGCGGAATGATGCCATGCACATTTCTTTGCTCTTTCCATTTTGATATTCACCACTACCACTCTGCTATATACAGCTATCTCCAGCGGAGATTTCTCTCCATCAACTCTGCCTTTGTCTTTCTTAGACAGTGTACCTTACTTGAATCTTTGCTGGTTACGGGATCAGCTTTTTCGCACTTGACATATGCGTATCTACGCATCAAGGCATCTGCCTTCATTTCGACACTGTCATTGAAGCTATTCGACTGATGAAAGAAACCATCTCAAGGGATATCATATAATATTCCCACTCAGCTCTAACCACCAAACTCATCGCCCACGCTACAACTACAGCTATCCTTGAAACCAGCACGAAGAACCAACATGTGCCACGTTCAGCGCGTTGTAAACAGCTGCGGCCATCGAAATGATCATGTCCTTCTCGTCTGCCATGTTGCCAAATCCTCACAGAATGAATACACCGGACGCCATACGCTGGCAATTCCCATCGACACCTCAAGATCCAAGCGGCCTTCGAATGGCGGAAATAACGGTTTCCATGCTTGCACCCAGCCATATTGCATCTACGCCTCGATTCGCGCTCTCAACTCACCCAAAGGGTTTAAATGCATGGTTGTCGGGTGTGGAAAGGCAGACTGATTACGTCTTTATCATTCAATTCTATCTTATTCTGATTCAAAACATCTCGAATGCTCCAGCGGCATAAAACGAACAACGGGGCACCTTTTGTACAATACCTGTTTTTGTTGCTCGCTTTCTTGTTTCTGCTCACTTCTACGTTTCTCGGGCGTTCAGAAGGTTCTTTAGTTTGTATACAGGAGATTACGCAGTGGCTTTGATCCACCGAGTTGTTGTCAAGTAGTTTGATTGATTCATTTTCGAGTGTCCTTATGCCATCATTTTGAATGGACTGGAGTTTCCATGACATCTTCTCTGCTGTAGGACAAGAATTATCCGGCTGCAGCATAGATTGATCTCTTCTCAGATAAGATGAACTGAAGCTTCGTATCGAATTAGTTCTCCATGCAACAATTGCTTTTTTGCAGACTCAACAGCCCCTCTTTGGCTTCATTTCCATGTCTTGTGATTTATCAGGTTCTTCACTCTTACTGGTGTAACCGATCAAGATGCTGCATCTAATATGCAAGATTCTTCCCATCTCTGTTGATCGTGCTGCGGCTGAGCTGCCGTCTTACGTGCATCTTCTGGAGACGTAATATAGACCGGCTTACCCCTCTCCCCTCTTGTTCTTTTTTCTTTTTCTTTCTCTTCATCTTTCTTCTGTGCCCTAATAAACTGACATCAACATGTGCGGCATCTCGACCTTTCTCTCCCTCCAGAAAGGGTCACCAGACTCCATCAGCAACCACAAAACCAACCCCAAATCCGAAGTCCAATTAAACGCCAGTTTGGATGTCGTCGAGCATCGTGGTCCAGATGCACGGGGGAAGTGGCTCAGTCCTGATGGTCAAGTTGGTATGCTGCCGTGACTTCTGTATAGCACACTAGAACTCTTAGACTCACTCTCCTGGATAACAACCAACCAGGCCTCGGCCACGTTCGACTCTCCATCATCGATCTCAGTCCTGACGGAAACCAGCCTTTCCACGATAGCCAAGATGGCATCCACGCTGTGGTAAATGGAGAGCTCTACGGCCACGAACACTACCGGGAGCAACTCTCCTCGGAATATGACTTCCAGGGGAAAAGTGACTGTGAGATCGTGATTGCTCTATACAAGCATTACGGAGTCTCCTTTCTCTCCTATCTACGCGGCGAATTCGCTCTCGTTCTCTGGGATGCGAACCGGCAGCTGTTCTTCGCGGCCCGGGACCGGTTCGGGATTAAATCGCTTTACCATACTATCGTGGGAAACCGGCTTTTGGTAGCGACTGAGATGAAGTCGTTTCTGGCGTTTGGATGGCAGCCCGAGTGGTCTGTTCGATCGATCAAGGAGATGGGGTGGTTTTTTGATGAGAGGACTATGTTTGAGGGTGTTTACCAGGTTCGTATTTGTTATTTATCTGCCTACTTTGTGATCGTTTCTAAATTTCTCTGTTATTCAAGGTGTTACCTGGTCATTATCTGATGAGCAGAAATTACCAAAAACCAAAATACGCCTCATATTGGGAATTCGAGTACCCCGACAAGCGGAATCTCGAAACCAGGACAGAACAAGAGATGATTCAGGGTGTCCGCGAACGGCTGGTGGAAGCAGTACGGCTTCGACTACGAGCAGATGTACCTGTTGGCATCTATCTCAGCGGAGGATTGGATTCCTCTGCCATCGCAGGCATCGTCGCGCATCTCATCAAGGAAGAAGGAGCGAGGGCGGGGAATGAATCCAGTACGGATCTTTCGCGACTTCAAAGCTTCACTGTGCAGTTTGATAAGGATAGTGGAGCAGATGAGTCTGGTATGTGTCATGGGGGTGGATGAAGTCGATCGGTTCCTTGATGGATATATATGCTAACCCCAACAGATGTCTCCCAACGTACGGCGGATTGGCTAGGCGTCGACTTTCATCCTGTAGCGATTGACGAGGACGTGATTGTCTCTAGATTTGAGGATGCAATTTGGTTCAGTGAGACGATCTGTAGCAACGTCAACGGAATTTGCAAGCTGCCTCTCGCCGAAAAGGTCCACTCCAAGGGCATCAAAGTGGTACTTACAGGTGAGCTTCATGAAGACAAGCATACCAAAAGACCCAGACTAATAAATGCCTTACTGCATCAGGGGAAGGATCCGACGAACACTTTGGAGGATATTCAGACCTCATACCGGACTCATACCGAGAAATCGACTACTCCTGGCCACCATCTCACCACCTCGCAGCCCACCGCGAAGAAGCCCAAGAGGCATTCACCCAATACGCCCCCGGCACAATGATATCCCCAAACAGCTCAACCGACGCACCCCCCTCCACAAACCGCATGCTCAACAGCTCCAGAATGAGCCACGTCCTCCCCAAAATCTTCGCCTGCCCCATGGCACCCTGGACACACGAACACGTCAAAAACCCCCACCCACTAACAATCCTAGCAGACAGTCTAGACGGCCGCACGCGCGAGAAAATCATGACCAAATGGCATCCCTTACACACAGGCCAATTCCTATGGGCTCGCACAGTGCTGGCGATTCTCATCCTTCGCTGGTGCGGCGATAACATGGACATGGCGCACCATGTCGAAAGTCGACCGCCATTTCTCGATCACCACCTCACCGAATATGCGAATTCGATACCCCCCAGCCTCAAGCTCAAGTATGATTCTGGTCAACGCCGTTTCCGCGAGAAATATATTCTGCGAGAAGCGGTGAAGCCGTTCGTTACGGACGAGGTCTACCAGCGTCAGAAGAAGCCCTATCTCGGTCCCTTGACGTTTAGCATAGATGGTCCGTTGCATAAATTCATGCAGCGGAAGATTACGAAAGAAAATGTGGGGAAGCTAGGGTTTGTGGACTGGGAGAAATCAAAGGAATTCCTGGACAAGGCATTTGGGGATAGTGACCCGATGGCATTTAGATATGCCATGACCGTCACGGGGTTTGTGATTCTCATGCAGAAATTCGGCGTGAAAACGGCTCAATGCCCTTCTACTGGATAAAACTACGTTTACCTATCAAGATCAGGTGAGTAGATGATAAAAAATTAGATTGTTATTACTTTCGATTACCATGGGAAAGACAGCACAGACATGAAAACATAAAACATACACATAAAGCATCATAATCCAGGAACGTGAATCACTGACTAGATTTTCATGGCAGAACATCGATAATCAAAAAGCAAAAAATTCAACAAAAAGAAAAAAGAACATTTGCTGGGGTCCAAAACAGAACTGTGATGGGGGAGGTCAATAATTAATGAGGGTTGAGATCAGAAACGACTGACGGCCATGAAATGTTGCGAAGACTGTAGAATTAAACAAGAGCGAGTGATGGGCATAAAGGCAATAAAAAAGTATTGGGGGGAGGGCATCAATCTGGTATCTACATGAAAACGAAACACATAAGCAAAATATGTCCTGAGATCGTGGCGGTTCGTGAGAAGGGTATCTAGATGATCTGCAAGTAGTTGCTCGGCACCAAACCGGGGCGTCTTGGAGCGGTGGTGATTTCGGCTTCCCACCAGCCATCATCCTGAAGTCTGATCACCGAGAGAACATCTCCCTTGGCGAAGCCCAGCTCTTCAGGGATGGCTGCGGTATAGCTGTACATTGCTCGAGCTACAAGTGAAAGTTAGCAGAGGTTATATGAATATGATATTATGGATATCAACTCACCAAAATGCAAGACCGGACGTCCATCGCGGCTGAATTGCTGCCCAGGATCAGCGACAGCCATAGTCCTGCTTCTGGACCTGCCTCCCTGACTGCCCGCATCCCCATAGTAAGACATAGGTCGACCAGAGTCTCTTCCTCTGGAGCCATATCCATCATATGAGCCGCCATATGAGCCACCGTGACTTCCTGATAGCTGCAGCTCCATGCCACCAGCACTTGAAGGACGCGTCTGCTGTCTGAACTGCGGCTGGGGTGATACACCTCGTGTGCTGGGAGACCCTCGCTTAGTATATTCATCTTGTCGGTACTGCGGCTGAGGCGAGACACCACGCGTGCTGGGTGGTCCCTGACGGAACGTCGGCTGAGGCGATACACCTCGTGTACTGGGTGGCCCCTGGCGGAATGTTGGCTGAGGCGACACGCCGCGTGTACTGGGTGGTCCCTGTCGGAACGTTGGCTGGGGCGAGACACCGCGGGTACTTGGCGGTCCACGAGGAGAATATGCCACATCAGAAGGTCGCTGTGGAGGTGTTCCTACAGTAGGGGAGTGGGCGTACCGACCTCTCATACTGTTCCCATTGGACTGATATGTGCTTGGGCTGGGACTAGTGCCTCGGCTATACTGGCTCATCCGTGTGTCCACGCGGGGAGCCACTTGGGGACTGGCACTTCGTCTAGGGCCAGGCGATCTAGCACGGGGAATGTCTTGTGATTGACCACTGCTTCGAGTTACCAATGCGGGGGAGTTCCCGGGACTCTTGAACATATTGTCCCTCTGGCCAATATACTTCTGAGTCGTTTTCTGCATCTGCGAAGACGTGAAAGCAGGCTGAGGCGCATCAAGACGCTTCATGGGCGGCGTATCGTAAGCTGGAGGAGGTGTTGCAACAGCATTGGCGGTGTAGTTGGCTCCAGGGGCTGACGGTGCTGGTGTAGCAAGTCCATGGTATCTATCCGCAGATACTCGAGTGGCTGATGGCTTTGCGACCTTCAAGTCTGCAAGTGCACGTGCAATCGGGTCAAGTTCTTCTTCTGCACCCTTTCCTGTTTGCGGTCTCTTTTTATCCTTATCGGGCGAAGCAACATCAAACACATTGTTGCCAACATTAAGTTGGAAGTTGGCCCTAGGATCAACGGGCTCGGGGCTTGCAGATCGATCGATTTTACCAGCCGGGGCAACAGGCCCGGGAGGTGCAGCAGGCGCAGCGATAACAGGCTGTTGGGGAGGTGGTGCTTGAGCCGAGCTGATTTGCTTCGATCGTGAGTCCCAGGTGCCACGAGAGGCAGGCGATGAGCCGGAGTTACGCTCCTTATCATGGCGACTCTTCCGACGGAACGGGCTGTTGCTGAAGAACGCGCTCTTCTTCTTTTGAACCTGCGTATCTGTCGGCATCCCTCCTCCAATACCCGGCAGTGCCACGCCATTCGTAGGCTTCGTCGGGGACTGCTTGGCACTAGTTGGTTCCTGGCTCGAGACGGATGTTGGATTCGAAGCTTCGCTCTGGGAGTCACGGCTTGACGGTCGGTACCCACTGGTTCCTGAACTGCGCTCCGAGGGAGGACCGGTGCGGCAGAACATGGTCATACCATCGGTGGGATAAGCATTGTGAGGCACTCGGGTAATCTCTCCATGTTGGTTAGGATCATAGTTCGGCGGCAACTGACCACCTCGTCGAAGATCGAGAGGAGCCGGTTGCTGTGTTGGCTGCTGCTGTACTGGCTTTTGTGGCGTGACGGTGGTTTCCCTGCTCGAGGGGGCAGGAGGCTCAACTGGCTCTGGTTTGCTCACAGGCTCGGGCTGGGGTTCATGATGCGACTCGTAAGTAGAAGGTTGCGGAGACGAGCTGCGGAATGCTGGGTTGATGGTTCGCTGGAACTGCGCAACAGAGTAATTGTCTTCTTCAGATATTTCAGAGCTCGTGTCGTTGATGTCTCCTCGGCAAAAGTTGATGAACTTGGGCGCGTCGGGAATTTCCTGGCCTGTTCCCTTTTCCTTGATAAAATACACGATATCCTTCTCGACTTCACAGTTCTCCAAAGAAAGTCGAATTTTTTCACAGGAAGCATCGTCGCTGACGCAGACCGTGGATGCAATGTTCGCGTACGTCCAAAGACTGCTTTTAGTGAAATCGAGGCGTTCTTCCTCCAGGTCTTGGAATTTCTGAAATACAAATTAGCTTCTTCCCATCCATCGATAGGTGTTTGGGAAACGCACATCGCAGGCTGCCTTCCATTCCTTATTCCAGCGTGTGGTAGTATCATCTAGGATTTTGATGGCGGCCTCGTATTCAGTGCCGTTAGATGCTAGTTGGACCTGTGTCTTTTCAAGTTTGGCCTTGTTTTTCCGCTCTTCGTGGCCCATAACCATGTGGCCCTGGGCAAGGTATCCCTTGATTCTCAGACAATCCTGTTCATATCGGTCTCGGCTCTGCTCTCAATAAGTATTTGATCGCCCTTCTAGCAGATGATTCAATATACCTTATTCACAGCTTGCGTCTGCTGAATCTTAGTTTTCAAAAGACGCTCAATGCCGTTCTGGACAATCTTTCGTCTTTCTTTGGATCCTCCGGCAAAGGCGACTAACGGCTCCTCCAATTCTCTCTTCATCTGTCCAGCAATTTCACCGTGAGATTTGGCAATTGCCTCTGTTTCGCCACGGACCATGTCGAATGAAGCACGAAGTGTGCCCGTTTCGCCTGATCCCAGGGGCTTACGGCAAAGCGCCAGAAGCTTTCGCGCATATTCGTCTTCGATCGCAGCACGAACTGTTAATTCTATTAATAAACTGGAGTCTTCCACATCAAGTAAAGGCATAGATGGTCAACGCACTGCTGTAGAATGCTTTTAGCTCATCGCAAGTCGTTTTGGCATTGTGCATGCGATCCAACATGGGTCCAACCCCGGCATCTTCTTTACCCCAAAAGTTGTTGGCAACTGCAGCAAACCATAATATTAGCTCCGAATTGCCCGCTTAAAATATCCCGGAGATTAGACCTACAGGACAAAGAGACCGATGGCCCCTCTGCAACTGTTCCTGGCATTGTTGCAAGATTAAGAAGCGTTGATTTTCTGGAGCTTCGGCCAGCCTCTGCTCATTAAAAACGTGGGAATAAAGATAGAATACCCCAGAAAGAGGACAAAGACAGACAAACGAGTGATAGAAATCAAGGAGAGAGATGTTAAGAGCCCAGCCAAACCTGAGATAGTGATCGCTAAACAGAAAGACAGCACAGGAAAAAAAAGGAAGAACTGCAGAGGGATTGCGGAAAGAATGGGCAGAACAAAAAAGAAGAAAGGAAAAATAAAATCAAATAACAACAGTCTTAGCACCAAATACTTGAGTTCTCTCTTCTCACACACTCTCTCCTTGTGTAGTGTGTCTGACGATGGACTGGAATGACAGAGGGTGGAAGTACGCCTGATGTTTACGGCCTGTCGTCTCTCGGGGCAACGACCGGTAATATCACGGGCCAGAAGGACAACCCAACCCCAACGCCTGCGCTTCTGCTGCTGGATGGCTTTTTCTTGTCTGCCAACCAAAATGGGGCTTCTCCACGGTTTGAGTGCCTATTTAGGTCTTCTCGTCTCCGCTGGATGATCTTTCTTCGATATTGAAGCTGCCAAGTAGCCATCTATCTTAGGTACCATTGGGTAGCACCGTCGCAGACCGCGCGTACTGCTGTTGTTCGCTTGGTTGTCTTATCAAGGCATGGATTTCATTTGATCTTCATCTCGTTGCTACCTACAGTAAAGAACCATTCACCTTGCTGATGAAATAATTGAAGCTTCACAGGGATACCTCACGCTGCATATGTCCTGGAGCTGAACTAAACGACAGGCCTTTATCTTACCATCTGGAGTAGACCCTGGGACGACGGATCGAAGATCACAGCCAAGCAATAAAGACCTTCGCATCTTGTCTGTCACCTTGGATGTTTCACATCCATAATCCAAACCTCATAATTCGACGCACTCTGAATCCCAGTCGATGACATGGATGGTGACTAAGCCACCACCCCCGGTTTCTCACGTGACACTTTCCGGGCGCAATCTGGCCAGTGTGGAAAGATGCAGATTGCAGAACAAGTGTTTGGCCAAAAGAAAAGTGAATTCTTTAAATGTATCAGGGGTAGTAGAATCCAGTACATCCTGTTAGTAAATATTAGCTGGAAAAGATATCATAACTGAATAACCATTCAATGTAGCTTTGCTTTCGTTCCCCCCTCTTCTTGAGCCCTAAGTCAAAGCCAGAGCTTCAGCCTCCTTGTGGACTAAAAGCTACCTAAGGCATTATTCTCCACCTTCCCATCCAACCCATCCTCACCTCACCTCTGCCCGTCACCTCTCCTCATCCATCCGACTTCCATCTCGTGCCACGAAAAGCAACATCCTTTCCATTGCTATCCTTCTGCTCCTGCTGTTATCGCAAGATTCCTCTTCTTTGTCAGCACACCGCTTTTCTTATTAGACCCGAGTCTACATTCCCGCACACGGTCTCTTCGAATAAAAATTTGTCGTTGGCCCTCAGATCAAATGATCGCGTCTCCTAGATGACCTTCCCTCCCCCTCCTCCTTCCTCCCAATCATCGATTGCTTCTGGCACCGATAAGTCGTCGTCGACCCGGTCTGCACGGTCACAGCAGTCGGCCTGGGGTCTGCCCGCGTCTCAGTCAAATATCCGCCGTGGGTTGCCTCCACTTGCGACCAACAACCTCTCCTCCTCTTCGATCCCCTCTGCCACCACCCGGGCGCCACCTCTGTCGAGTAGCCCTGGCCCAGGTGCTGCAATCTCTTCTCCCCTGACCTCGTCCTTCTCCGCCGTTCTGAGTTCCGCAAGGGGCCTTCCCGGTACCAGGAACGGACCCTCACCGGCCTCTACACCGTCACCTTTTGCCTCCTTCCAATCTGGCTCGCAACCGCACCAGCAACCCGCACAGTCTCTCACATCCCCCAAGTTCAGAGCCCATACCCCCTCTTCAGGGTCACATCTGGCTTCCGCAGCGAATTCCGTCGCGGGCGGTGGAGGCACCGGGGGAGGAGGAGGTGGGACGGGATCTTCCAGAGGCGTCGCCTTCTCTCCGTCGTTAGCCGGTACAACCGTGAATTCACCTACGGGATTCCCTCCTGAGAAACCGGGCTCGGCAGCTGCTGCTCACTCAAGCCAGTCGTCTTTGACGAAAATATCTATTGCTCAGGTTTTCCTCCTTCTGGACTCCATCACGGAAAAAGAGGGCAGAGAAAAGTGGGAAACAAAAGCTGCCCAAATTCACAAAGTAAGTCGATGTTCCTGCAGTATAGTCTCCTCGCCGCAGCTTTTGCGGCCTTGGCTCAATTTCTAACCGCTCGGTAGCTCGTTGAATCCAACGGAATGGAGGTCTTTTCTAAATACTTCCGCCGCCTTCTCACAGGCAACGCCCCTCAAATCTTCCCTGGGGTTAACAAGTCTGTCGAGAATGCGGGAAACTACCCTCTTCTAGTACAAGAAATGCACAAAGTATTCCAAGATATGGACCAGGCTCAGAAGATCGCGGAGACCGTTGATACGTCCGAAGGCGATATCTTCCGCGACTTTGACCTTTCCACCTTTTTGGATCACTTTAAACTTGACCCTCTTGCAAAGGTTGCGCTTGCGTTGGCATTTAAGATGGCCAATAAGTCGGATTTGCGTGCTAAAGGTGTGTCTTGCTTTCATATGAGTCTGCCTCAGTTTGATATCTAACTTTTGTTCTTTAGCCGATGCGATCCTCTCGAACAACATAACACCCTTTTTACAAAGCCTTGCATCGCCATCCGAAATAAATAAAGACTTTCCGAACTCATTCATTGGGATGACTATCGAACGGTTCATCTTGTATCCGCCTCGCAACTTCACCGACGACGTCAAGGCCAAGCTTGTATACGCAGCCAATTTGCGATATCAGAAACTGGGAGTGGACATGCCTTTTGAGATATCTTCTGCCTTGCAAATGTTCAACTTCATCAGCTCACGATACATCCTTGTCCGCCATCTTCACGCCAAAGGTCCAAAAGCGACTTCGAATGCGGATGCTGTTGCTGAGGTGATCAACGGAGCCGGATCTGACTGCTGGGGCGAGGAGCACGTTGCCAGTGCGCTTCTTTATATGGTTCTGTCGCAATACTGGCGGCAATTCCAGCTCGACACGTTCCTCGGCACCATTCTGTCTCATTACGGAGATAAACGCATCAATTGGCCCATCGTCTTGCAACACTTCGACCGCGAAGGTTTACGGATAGATCCCAGGCAATTCGCTAAATTGTATGCTGTTTTGTCGACAGCGGCTGCAGAAGACTCGAACTTGGATGTTCAGAAGCTTTGGGGTGGAGACTGGGAGCACCGCGATACACAGTTGTCTTTCTTGACAGCTTTTATTGCCTCCCGAACCGATGCGTCGCAAATCCCTTCTCTTCGGGCTGCTTTCCCGGATGACTTCTTTAGCGATGGTCCAGAAATAGTTCGCCTGCAAGGGGAGCGTGCAGCAAAGTCCCCTCTTCGGTCCCTAGATGCCATGAGCGCCATCTTCGACTTGGCGTTATACTCCCAAGCAGCGTGGGCGGCCACCGAGAGTCAGCTCCTCATCAAAGCCGTTGTTCAATATGACCTCCCAGTATTTCTGTGCTCCGCATTAGCCCTTCCCCAACCTTGGACGGCCGTTCAACAAAGCTTCGTACTACGCACCCTCATCGTCTTCATCTTGAAGCAGGAAGAAGGATATCAGCTCGCACTCCATGGAGCTTGGCGTCAGGATCGCCAATGGGTAGCAGAGCAACTTTTTACCACTTTCACCCAAGACCCTACTTCAACAGCTGCCATTTATGAGCATGCGATCGAGTACAACTGGCTGGATTTCCTCCTTGGGTATACCAACGGCCTTGCCATGGACCTTGCCTGTTATGCGCATCGCAAGGGGCCCTTCGATTTGGAACAATGGGTTCGAAATGCCGCCCAAAAGGGACCAATGGATATGGGAAGCTTGTTGTCAAAATTCTTAAGGATTAAGGCAGAAGACGAACTCCATGTCCAAAGAAAAGAACAGCCCCTCCCCCAAATGGTCAGCCTCTCTGTGAAGACAGTGTACACCTTACTGTCAGTGCTGGAGGAATATGTTGGCGATCATGAAAACCTCACCCCGGTGCAGCGAATCTGCATTCAAACTTACCCCAGACTCATCAATTATGGCGAGGGTTTTGATGATCTGATTGACGCGAACGGAGAAAGTGGAAATTCGTTACCCGAAGCCGTGGACAAACAAATGCAGGAGCTATTTGGCAAGATGTACCACGAGGAATTGTCCCTGAGAGAAATGTTGGAATTGATGAGACGGTACAAATCATCCCGGGAGCCACAAGAGCAAGACTTATTTGCATGCATGGTTCACGGCCTCATCGATGAGTACCATTGCTACCACGAATACCCCCTGGAAGCTTTGACCAAAACAGCCGTCATGTTTGGTGGTATAATTAACTTCCGACTCGTTGATGGCATCACACTTAAGGTTGGCCTGGGCATGATTCTGGAGGCAGTGCGGGAGCACCACTTTGAAGACCCTATGTATAAATTTGGTGTTGAGGCAATTGAACAATTGATCAACCGTCTTCCCGAGTGGGCGGGCTTCTGCCATCTCCTTCTGCAAATCTCAAGTTTGCAGGGAACCCCGATCTACCAAAAGGCTGAAGAAGTTCTACGCGAGCAAGGAGCTCAAGGTGAAACCGCCGACATCACCGGTATTTCACTTACCAACGGTAATGCGGATGACTCGACAGCATTGGATGGATCTCCCCGCAAGTTCCGTTCCATCCATGTTGACTCTCCCCTGCGGCCCGCAATCTATCACGACCCAGATGAAGAAATACAAGACAAGATTCTCTTTGTCCTGAACAACGTTTCGGAACAGAACATTGATGAAAAATTACAGGATCTAACCCATGTTCTCCGGGATCAACATCATCAGTGGTTCGCTTCTTATTTGGTGGAGGAACGGGCCAAGTTACAGCCCAACTTCCAACAACTTTACCTTGACCTTCTAGAACGCCTCAATGACAACATCCTCTGGGCGGAAGTTCTCAGGGAAACTTATGTTAGCGTCACGAAGTTACTGAACTCCGAAGCGACCTTGAATTCATCAACAGATCGTGGTCATCTCAAAAACCTGGGTTCATGGCTTGGTTCGTTAACCATTGCCAAGGATAAGCCTGTTAAACACAAGAACGTCTATTTCAAAGGGCTCTTGATGGAAGGCTTCGACAGTCAACGCCTAACAATTGTGATCCCCTTCACTTGCAAGGTCCTTGTCCAGGCTACGAAATCTACCGTTTTCAACCCCCCGAACCCCTGGTTGATGGACATCCTATCTTTGCTGCTAGAACTCTACCACTTTGCCGAGTTGAAATTGAATCTCAAGTTTGAGATTGAAGTGTTGTGCAAGGATCTGGAACTTGACCACAAGACAATTGAACCGTCCGTCATTATTCGTGATCGTTCAGCCCATGTGGAAGACGTGCTGTCATCAGCGAACATCCCCGATGGCCTTGAAGCGTTCGAAGATATGGCTCTTACCAGCATCAACCAAGGAATACGCAACGAAAGATTGTCCCCTGCTGCTATCATGTCGACCCTCCCAAGCTTGGACAAGATTCTTGTCTTGCCATCATCAGCAAGCAGTATGGTGGACTTGAACATGCTCAGACAAATTGTTCACAGTGCTGTGGAGCGCGCTATTGCAGAAATCATCACACCTGTCGTGGAACGATCTGTTACAATCGCTTCCATCTCGACCGTTCAATTGGTATCAAAGGATTTCGCAATGGAGCCCGATGAGGAGAAGGTCCGACATGCGGCAGGAATCATGGTAAGGCAGCTCGCAGGTAGCCTGGCTCTGGTAACCTGTAAAGAGCCCCTGAAGGTTAGCATGACCAATTATATTCGGATGATTCAGCAGGAGTACTTTGATCAGCCTATGCCTGAGGGTTTGATCTTGATGTGCGTCAATGACAACCTCGACGCCGCTTGTGGAATCGTTGAGAAGGCAGCAGAAGAAAAATCTCTTCCCGAGATTGAAAAGGTCATTGAGCCACAATTAGAAGCACGCCGGCGTCATCGGGCTGCTCGCCCCAACGAACCATTCATTGACCCGTCTATGAACCGGTGGGGCCTGTTTATCCCTGAGCCGTATCGACAAGCCCCAGGTGGCCTGAACAAAGAGCAGTTGGCGATCTATGAGGAGTTTGCTCGCCAATCTCGAGGCCCCGGAGCAGCGCATATCCAGAATGTCTCCACAGACTCTGGTCGACAACTTCCTGACGTTCTCCAAGAAGCGTACCCCGCAATCCCGAACCTTTCTACCCCCGCTGAACAGCCTGCTGTTCCTCATAGGACTCCCCAGGCACAGCCAGATGCCCGGCTGCAGCAGACTGGTCTTGTCAGTGCTCAGCCTCAACTAAATGGGTTCCTTGAGGCCCAGAGTCCACGAGACAAGGTTGAAGCTCTCGTTTCTGAGCTTCAGAAGACAGCCCGAGGTGCATCCGAGGAGCACGTTAAGGATCTCGGCAGAGATAGCGCCGTTCTACAAGAATACAATCAGGCATTGCGCACTATCCTTGCTTCGCCAAACGGGGAGGAGTTGGCAAGGCTGACATCTCTTAAGATTTGCACGAGCCTCTATTCTCAAACCCAGGGAACACTTGAGATTGAAGTGCTTGTACACCTACTTGCCAAACTATGCGACATGTCTACCCTCGTTGCCCGATACACATGGGCTATCCTCTCGGAGGTTGATGATGAGCACATGTTCAATGTACCCGTTACGGTTGCACTGATTGATGCCGGTCTTCTTGACATTCGTCGTGTCGATATGATCTTGACAAGACTTATTCTCCAGAAGAACACTGGGGCCCTGGAGCTCCTCGCCAGTTTGATGGACCGGGTTCTGTTCAGCGACGAACCTTCAGCCTTGAGATCTGATTTCTCGGGCAGCCTGGAGGCTATGAGCGAATGGCTTGTGGAAGATGCGGGTATCTCTCCTGCCAACGAAATTATTCGCAAGCTACGCGAGTCCGGAATTCCCGAAGTCATCAACCCCCTGCTCAGTGACAAGGCAAGATCCAAACGAGACCAGATGGAATACATCTTTAGCGAGTGGATTGGAATTTACAAGGCTCCTGGTGCCACCGACCGCACCTATTATTCCTTCCTCAAGGACATGCATCAAAGACAAGTCATGAACAACCAAGAAGATTCCGCCCTGTTCTTCCGACTCAGCATCGACATCTCCGTTGCCATGTTTGAGCATGAATCGCAGAACCCTGGTGGCAGCCTTGACGAAGCTTTCCTATATATCGATGCCCTTGCGAAGCTTGTCATTTTGTTGGTCAAATTCCAAGGCGAAAGCACGGGAGCCGTGAAGGCCAGCAAGTCGGCTTACCTGAATTCGATTTTGTCACTCCTTGTGTTGGTCTTGAATCATCACCATGTCATGAGAGGAGAAGCCTTCAACCAGCGTGTCTTCTTCAGGATGTTTTCTAGCATCCTTTGCGAGTACCCCATGAACGAACTCCAGCACAGCGACCAGCACCAGAGCATGATGTTCGCCTTTGCCAACAAGTTCTTGTCTCTCCAGCCGAAATACTGCCCTGCGTTTGTTTACGGGTGGCTTTCCCTGGTTTCTCATAGATTTTTCATGTCCGGCATGTTGAACATGCCCGAACGAGCTGGCTGGGGACCTTACTGCGAGATCATGCAGGCTCTGCTCTCATACATTGGTGAGCAACTTAAGCCTGCTAACATCTCTTACGTGGCCAAAGACCTGTACAAGGGTGTGCTCCGTATCTTGTTGATACTTCACCACGACTTCCCAGAATTCGTTGCGGAAAATCACTTTCAATTCTGCAATGTCATTCCCGCCCACTGCGCTCAACTTCGCAACCTTGTGTTGAGTGCCTACCCATCATCGTTCCACAAGCTCCCTGATCCTTTCAGAGAAGGCCTGAAGGTTGAACGTCTCGAAGAGATGCGGGAAGCCCCCAAGATCGCTGGTGACATTGCTGCTCCTTTGCAGCGGGCAAGCATCAAGAGTGTTGTCGACAGCTCGTTGCAGAGCAGCAACGCTTCGGAAACATCCGTCCAGCAGATCTGTGAAGCCGTGTACAACTCTGCCAGCAAGGAGACAGGTCTCTTTTACGCCCCAATCAATGTGAACGTTGTCTTGCTGAACGCCCTGGTACTCTACGTGGGCCAGGGCGCGGTTTCTGCCAGTGCCTCTAAGGGTAACACTCGCGCTGCCTTTGACAACTCGCCCCATTCAGCGCTTCTAGAGAGACTCGCCAAGGCACTGCGGCCCGAGGCTCGTTATTATCTGCTGAGTGCGATGGCCAACCAGCTTCGCTACCCCAACAGCCACACCTACTTCTTCAGCTTTGCCATCCTTCGTCTGTTTGGCGTGGACTACTCGGAGCAGGATGAGTCTGATATCAGACAGCAGATTATCAGAGTGCTTCTTGAGCGACTTATTGTCCACCGTCCGCATCCGTGGGGTCTGATCATCACCCTGCAGGAGTTGCTTCAGAACCGGAGCTACACTTTCTTCCGCCTCCCTTTTATCCAGGCTGCGCCTGAGGTAAGTTTTGCTCTATCCTCATGATATCTGTGCTTTTTGAATTTTTGCTGATCATTATGTTTATTAGATTGGTCGTCTATTTGATGCCCTCCTCCAGCACATTCAACAGCAAAGCCCTAGAGCGTTGGCCTAAACGCTGCAAAAACCGAACACAACAAGGGGCTCTCATCTTCACTTTCCTATTAATATGAAGCATCTGATCATGCCTTGATGTCTTGCATTTTGCAGAGATGACTTTTTTTTTTTTGCGCGGTGTATTGCAGATGCCGCTTATGATATGTAGCGCCAGATTCGGAGCTTTTACCGGCGTGTATGTTTTGAGGGGTTCTTCTCTATCATTGTTTTATTTCCACTGGCTCAATTTATTTCTTTCTTGTGTTTTTTTATCCTTCGGTTGGGGTTCTGGGGGTTATGCATATTAAAGGTATTAGGACGTTATGAGCATGGTCTTGAAGCTTCACGGAACCAATCACCTTCTCCCTTGCTACTTTCTTTTCTTCGTTATTCTTTATTCGATGTTTGTGATTACTACTGCGATCGCAGTGAAATGTAACGATAAGAGTAAAAGCAGGGGTTTAATGGCTTTTATTAGCATTATTATAATGACATTTTATATTGATGTTGAGAGTATCTTTCTTGTATGATGATGTAAACCGGGCGGAGTAACGTTAGATTTTCTGCCTCAGTGACGTCGACGCGAACAGCCAACACACCATTCTTGCTGCTGTCTTTCAACATAGGACCAACCGAACGATGTCAGATTCAGGATACTCAACAGATGAGGATGTTGATAATAACTCTTCATCTGTTTCCAGAATACTAGTAACCTCTACACTTCCCTGTAGTTCTCGAACTCACTGGAGATAGCTAACCGTGACGACAACACAGGACGCGCTGCTAACACCCTTTCGCGCCCTCGTGTCAAAACAGGCTCTGAAGGCGTATTTGGGCACTTTTCTGTTTATTTGCACATCCCTTCTTATGATTTGCGTCTCGACAGTGGCCTACTGGATCTTCTACTACAAATTCATCCCGCAGGTTGGGCTGGAGCGCACTGTCCATTTGCAATTTGGGTAAGTGGAAGAGAGAACTTAGTACAATAAAAGCTTGTACATATCCACTAACCATGTCTGCTTCAAAAATAGCGATGGCCATCCTTGGGGTGCCGCCTCCGTGGGCTCTCAATTGGTATCACTGCAGCCATACGATGTGACGGTCAAGCTGGAATTGCCGCGTACACCCTCTAATCTCGACGCCGGAAACTTTATGCTCGATTTGACTCTTTTCTCCCATCCGTCTACCTCCGTTTTGACCGGCGCAAACACTTCTATAGCTCCTATTTCGCACTCCCGTCGCCCTGCTATCCTGACGTATGCCTCGCCGATGGTGGACACTGCGAGTAGGCTCTCACTCATGCCACTCTACGTGGTCGGCTGGCACAGAGAAGCGGAGAAGGTGGAAGTACAAATGATGGAAAGATTTGAATTCGCTCGTGGGTGGCGTAACGTTCCGGAAACATTGCGCCTTGAAATTCAGAGCCATGAACGGATGCAGATATATGATGCGAAGGTGGAGTTCAAGGCTCGATTTACTGGGTTACGGTATGGTCGCCCGATTTGAGTCTTAATATACTCTTTTCTTGCATCTCTGTGGCTAACCCATAATAGCTGGATCATGTATAACTGGAGACTATCTTCCTTCCTCGTCTTCACCTTCATGTTCTGGAGTGTCTCCGTGATCTCGACAGGCATGGTCTGGTTCATTCTGGCAGTTCTATTCAGCACTAATAGTGGTGGAGGTGATGAATCATTAGTAAAGGACAGTCGCAATCGCACTCCAATCAAAGATGAAAGTGACGAGGAGTCGATCGACGATGTATCTCCACACGATCTCTCTGGCACCAACCCATCGCAGAGAAAAAGAATCAAGACGGAGCATCATGAGGAAGAGTCAAAACCGGATTATCTTCTGAGCCAATCGCATAGCGAAGGCGATGATTCACAGAGAGACGGCGGCGAAGGTTCATCTCGGGATGCTGGTGCTGGGACTGGTTTGGAGAGCGCTGAAGCTCGAGGAGTTCAGAGACGGCGCAGTCATCTAATCAAAGAGGAGGATGAGGATTCCTAGAGCGTTTATATCCCAAAATGGCTTTTCATCATTAAATTTTCTTTGTTTACTTTATTCATAAATGTAAAAGATACCCCATGGATTGCGACAAAGGATGTTGACGTGGGCGGTGAAAATGGATATGTATATATTTGTTTTCCTTCGTAATTTCCAGCCCGTAGCATATTATTCCGGAAGAAGTTTCCAATTGAAACACATTTTAATAATGATAATCTGGAATATATTGTTTCAATCCCACACGTGGGAGTCCATCACTGTAAGAAACGGAGTATCCAGGGCGCGCTATCTATCGATAAAGGTGGAGCCATTGAAAAAGGTGGGGGTGAAGCAGCCGCCGAAACACTTCTTCAAGTTCCCCTCCATCTTGATATTTAATCAAGCCTTCCACCCTTTCTATCTGAAAACACGATTTCGCAATGCATATCTTGGTGAGAACGCCTTTTCAGATATCATATTCTGCCCTTGCTCAGACACTGATTGTTACCTGGTACCGGCTTTAGGTTGTGAACGACGACGGTCCTCCATCGAGCCAATCGTCGCCCTACATTCATGCTCTCATCCACTCGCTACAGTCGGCTGGGCACGTTGTCTCAGTAGTGCTACCGCATCAGCAGCGATCATGGGTTGGTAAAGCTCACACAATTGGCGCCTCCGTCAAGCCGACCTACTTCCGCCCCGGAACGCTTTTTCAAGACGACGGGAGCGTCCACGACTTGCCGCGAAACGAAGAAGATGGAGATGGAGATGGAGATGAATGGGTTTTGATCGATTCGATGCCGGCTACTTGTACGCAGCTCGGCCTCTACCACTACTTCCAAGAACGTGGACCAGTGGACGTCGTCGTGTCTGGACCCAACTACGGCCGGAATACCACAACACTCCTCGCCCTGTCTAGCGGTACAATCGGAGCTGCCATGGAAGCTGCTGTGTGCGGAAAGCGTGCTATCGCACTATCTTACGCCTTCAACTCACGTATCCATGACCCAGCCGTCATTGGAGAGGCTTCGCGCCATTCAACTCGATTGATCGAATATCTGTGCAATAACTGGGCTGAGGGAGTCGATCTCTACACTGTGAATGTACCTCTTGAGGCCGGTGTCAGCGAGACAAAGATCCTGTACACAGAAATGCTTGATAATCGGTGGCCAGGTAGCTGTTTCCAAGCTGTGGATCCTGAAGTGCGTGAGGAGACTCCCGAGGCGCAGGAAAAGCGACTGCGCGACCAAGGCGAGAAAGAGGGAACTATCCCTTCTGTCCCTACAGAAGGAACTAATAGAAGGCCATCTCGTATTCAACACAAGCATTTCAAGTGGTCGCCTAATTTCCCAGAAGTGTTCAAAGGCGTACAGGAGAGCAAGCCAGGGAATGACGGTTGGGCTGTTAAAGAGGGGTTTACAAGGTTATTTCCCCCATTTTATTTGGATTATTTGCAATGCTATTACAGTATACATGCTAACGTGGACTTGTCTGCAGTGTTACACCTCTGAGGGCGAACTTCATGCGTACACCCGGTATCCAGGGGGAGATCAAGCTGTGAGTGGAATCTTAGCGAGCGAAGTTGAGTTTATGCTTTATGATCTAGAGGACAGTAGATTCTATGCGCTTTATATATATCTTAGCTAAAAGATAGATATCGTGCATGCTTCTTTCTTCCTCTTTTTGATCGCTTGTCCTTGATGGTTCTCCAGATTCATATCATTCTGATAGTCTAATCTCGTGTAGGCCAAGTAATGAAGCTATGGTCTATTCTCTTGTCGACTGCGATGAGTCTTACGTCCAAGATTTGATGAAACAAGCACTACAAAGCCGTCTTGGAGCAAATCGTTGTCGAGAAGTATTTTCCTTATCAGACCTCCCGGATTCTTCCGCGCCTGTTTTCCAATATCGCGAGTACGAGCGCCTGGACTTTGAGCATATCATGATGAACTCTTCCACGTCACTCTCGAATGCATATATCATTCGCAAGGCATTGATCCGCAAACATTACTTGTCCACCACGGTAGCCAGCTGGATCTCGAAACACCCGGGAAGTATTTTGCGAAAACATTTCAAACCTGGGTTCGACTTTGAACTGGACTATGCGGAATTCCTTGATGACGCCTTGCTAGAGGCATACGAATTGCGTGACAGCTTGGAGAAGAATGAGGAGAGACACGACTCAGAAAAGGAATGGTGGATTCTAAAGCCAGGCATGAGTGATCGTGGACAAGGTATCCGCCTCTTCAACAGCGAGGACCAACTGCGTGAGATATTTGAAGGGTGGGAGGAGGACTCCGATGATGAGAGTGGGTCAGAGCGGCCTGAGGAAGAGAATGATGATGATGATAACAAAGGCGTGGTCACTTCTCAATTGCGCCATTTTATTGCTCAGCCATACATTGACCCCCTCTTCTCCTTCCATCTTCATCCAACCGCAAGTTCCATATCCGTACCTACGTTCTCGCTGTGGGATCCTTGAAGGTTTACGTTTTCAAGGAAATGTTGGCCCTGTTCGCTGCAAAGCCTTACTGTCCACCTTGGGAGGACGAAGATGAGGTGACAGACCTTGCCAGACATCTGACCAACACCTGTTTCCAGGAGGGTGGTAGTTCTAACGAGGGAAGTGTTCAGCGATTCTGGAAGCTGGATCCTTATGTTCCCGGCCTTAGCATTGACTGGAAAGACAAGGTCTATGACCAGATTTGCGGCATCACTGGTGAAGTGTTCGAGGCTGCTGCTAGGGGAATGATGATTCATTTCCAGACGTTGCCCAACGCTTTTGAATTGTTCGGTGTGGACTTTTTGGTGGACAAAGATGGCAGCGCTTGGCTACTTGAGTTGAATGCCTACCCAGACTTTGCCCAAACAGGAGAAGAACTCAAGGAGCTTGTCGTTGGTCGTCTTTTCGAAGAGACTGTCGATGTTGCTGTCAAGCCATTCTTCGGTGACAAGACATCCGCAGGAGGAACCAGCCACATGCGTCTAGTGGCTGATCTCGAACTTGGTAGGAAATCCTGAAGATGATGAATCTTGTGGTATATTGTTATCTGCCTGGTCTGCATCAATGGTACATATATTACAATCTGGGTAGAATATCATAGGAGTTGGCAGCGAAAATGGGTATAGGAGTGCAAAAGTTGGTTTGATAATTTATTGAGAAGTTATTCACCTATATGGTTGTACATAGCTCTAAAAGTGCTCTTGGATATCATGTCATTAAATAGAAATTTGCTGGGTATGTTTAAAGTCATCCCTAATCGCTATTCTTGGCTCTCTTTTTCGTCATGTTCGCCCTTTCTGTTTAGGGAAAGACCGTGTCGTTGCTGTCTGCCAAAAAGGGTAACAGCCGGCCCTCTCCTCTTTTCTCCTCCTCATTTTCTCTTTCTTCATTCTCACGCAGTTACCACCCAATCTTGATACCATTCTCCTTGTGAGCATCTTAATCTATTCCTCGCTCGAACTTGCACGTAGTCACTTGCGATTGCTCGAATTGCTTGCTACGGTCGTGACAATGCCCGATCCCAACAGCCTCAGCCATGGGAGCTGGTGGCCTGGGCCTCGCGCAGTCGAAGCGGTCCGCTGGTTTTTGCCAATATGGGCTGGTGCCTCTTACTTCCTGTTCGTCAAAGCAAATCCGACTATCAGGGACAATCCAGAAAGAACACGCAGGACTTTCTCTCAAATCCTCGTTTCATGGCTAATGCTCTTCGTCCTCTTTACTTATGTAGGAAAGCCCCCTTCTTGACTTATCTAATTTCTGAGAAGAGTCTTTCAGAATAGTTAACATATGGGATATATAGGTATTCGATTCGATTGCACTTTTTTACCTGTCTTTCCCGGAAAACACGGTGGTTCTTGAGGATAGAATCGTGAGAGCCCATACATACTACCCAAGTTTCGAATAAGATAAATACACGGAGACTAACCCATCATGCCTTCAGGTATTTTCTTTGAGCTCTGTCTTTCTCTGGTTCATATTCACCCTTGACTTCTCTGAACGACGAATTTCTGCATGGTGGTCTTTAAATATGTGTTCATCGATATACGTATTCGCCGAGAATTTCTTGTTTCAATTCTCTCCGTCCCTCACGAACCCAAATAAACACCTGGTCGCTGTCCTCAAGTGTAGTCAAATCATGCGCGGAGGAATTCTTCTGCTTCTCTTCGGCCTTGCTGTCGTATACCATATGATACCCGTCCATTGTAGGTGCGGCGATGAAGAAGAAGCAAGGGCCCTACTCAGAGATGGGAACAGTTCACATGATAACAGCCACTTTGGGCGAGATTATAACGGTCATTATTACGGTTCAATAACTTGGAGTCAGAATACTGCTCCAGAGAACGAAAGACCAAATGAAGGACCTCGGAGTGAATCTATGAAAGCTCTAGGTAATATCAAGGTATGCAATCGGGTGAAGAAGCATTTCGAAATTCAACCCTAACTTACAGATTAATAGTTCCTCGCTCCCTTTTTCTGGCCCCGGGGCAAACCCTTCTTGCGATTGAGATTTGTTGGGGTTGTGGTCTGTTTGGCCATTGAGCGTACCCTAAATATACTTGTTCCTTTGATGCTGGGGATAATTACAAACATTCTGATCCAGAGTCATGGTACGTCAACCCAAAATGCAAATTGGAGAAAAGTCAATTGTTTTCAAAGGACAGGAATCCATTTTTGGGTCTGCTCAGTTGATTCTCTCATCGTCATTCTAATCTTCGAATAGCAATAGTTCCGTGGAGAGAAATTACGTTATTCATTGTGCTCGTCTTTCTGGATTCTGTTGGAGGCGTTGCAGTATTGCGTAAATTCTTATGGCTACCAGTTGAGAGCAACTCGTACGTCAATATCAGTACTGTGGCCTTCGACAAGATCATGGCCTTATCGAGAGAGTTTCATGACAATAGAGATCCAGATAATATCTGGGAGCCAGTCAGCAGGGGATTGCCCGCTGTATACATCTTTCGTTCTATTCTTTTCCAGATCTTCCCAGTTACCGTCGACCTTTTACTTGCAGTGGGGGTGATGTACTTTATTTTCGATGCCTACGTGGCATGGATCATCGCAGTGTCTACCATTATATTCCTTCATTCCTCGAGCAAGATCATCTCCAAGTTGCAAAGAAAGCAGGCTCAGCTGATAGCCGATATGGAGAAAGAACATAGTGTCCTCTGGGAGTCGACTTCAAAGTGGCAGACTGCGTCGTACTTCAACCGCATGTCATATGAAAAGGACCGATACCGTCTCGCTGTTAAAGATCATATGAGGTCTTCGAATCGATTTTTTCTGTGGTCCTACTTGGATTCAGTTGCACAATCTTTCCTTTTCACTTTTACCCTCATGGGTATATGCTTTCTGGCAGCCTATCAGACTCTTTGGAGTAACAGACCCATCAGCAGCTTCGTGATGTTACTTAGCTATTGGGCACGGTTTTCCAGCCATTATCAAATCTTTGTCAAGGGAGTTTGCGATTTCGCCGTGAGAATTAAAAATGCGGACGAGCTAATCACATTGCTGAAAATCGAAGCTTCTGTATCCAATCGAGATGGGGCGAGCCGGCTAGTTGTCAATCGAGGTATGGTTGAATTCAGGGATGTTGGCTTCGCCTATGATGCGCAAAACCGGGTCCTGAATGGAATCAGTTTCCAGGCCCTAGCAGGTCAAACAGTAGCGCTCGTTGGAGAAACAGGAGGCGGAAAGTCAACAATTCTGAAACTACTTTTACGCATGTATGACCCGATCCAAGGCACCATTGCAATCGATGGACAAGACATCCGTGAGGTGAGACTGGATAGTTTGCGTGAGAGTATCGGTGTTGTACCGCAGGATGCAATTATGTTACACGACACTATCATGAACAATATTAGGTATGCCAATTTGTCCGCCACAGACGAGCAGGTTTATGAAGTATGCAAAGCCGTGGCCCTCCATGATAAAATTTTATCGTTCACGAACGGTTACCAAACCCTAGTTGGGGAGCGCGGAGTGAGACTGTCCGGAGGAGAAGCTCAGAGAGTCGCCATTGCACGAGCAATGATCAAGAATCCACGAATAATCATCCTGGATGAGGCAACAAGCAGTGTTGATAGCTACACGGAATCTCTGGTCCGCAGACGTTTCAGAAGATTTTTTGAAGGGAGAACAACATTCGTCATTGCGTATGCAGTATTCGCTTTTCAAATGCGGTGTTCAATACTAACATCTCGCATAGGCATCGTCTCTCAACAGTCGTAAAGGCGGATAAGATACTTGTCCTGCACCATGGAAAGATTGTCGAGCAGGGAACTCATAGCTCGCTGCTAACCTTGAACGGCTATTATTCCCATCTTTGGTCGCGCCAAGCCAGAATGAAGCCATCGACTGTAGCCACAGAGGAATGTAAGCTTCCGCAGCCAACTGTTTCTCCCAGTAAGGGAAAAGGTCGAATCGGGAATGCGAATGGTCTTGCAATGAGTGGCGATCCACAAAGCCCTGCGGATACTGCACCAGTCTTGAAGGTTGGAAAGTTACGTCTCAGAAAGACAGCCGTCGAGGCTGATGAAAGGGGTCAAGACGAAAGCCCTTCGATCAATATATTCCAAAATCGAAATTCTGAGGCAACAGATATCTTGAAGAGGAACATCTGGAAGCCCGATGCACCGGAGTTCGTCCCTTCCTCCCATAGGCAAACTCCTGCTGCAAATCCCAAGTATGTGGCGGTGAATAAATCTATTGACAATCAACAGTCAAGTGCCACAGGCCATGCCCAGATGTACCGCCAGGGAGAAAAGGAAAATGAGTCAAGGAAATCCAATGCTCCGAGGGAAAACGAGAACGCAGCGGGGTCTTCTGAAAATGGCAAAAACGACAGGCTTCAGACTGCACCGGCAAACAAAGATCCCGATTCAACGAATAACAGCAGCAGTAAGCGAATCGCCTCGGTCTTGCAACAAACTACAAATGGGGTAGTTATGGCATATCCCAAAAGGGCGCGGAAGAAACCCAAAGGATCGAAAAGACCAGTTTTGCGCAGAAAGCGCATAGAGAGCGAGCCTGCGGGTATTGGCTTGAGGCCTGAGCCCTATGAGACTTAAGAGAATACTTGTATGTCGAAAGGATGAAGATAGAAGATATTGACCAAAGATGCAGGCTGCGATGAAAAGGGACGGAGATTGTAATGTTACAAATTTTATTCTGTAGTAGTTCCTTAAAGAGAATCAATTCAAGATCAAGTATTTATTCAGCTGGCATCCGTGAAAGATCGAGTATTCTGTCCATCGGCTTAGTTCTAGGCTGACATCACATAAGTAAACAAGCATATCGCATACATGTACAGTTGGGGATGGATTTGTCTCTCTAATGAATGATAACTCCGGGGATATCTCGAAGAGAGCGGCATGATGCCTTGAAAGATGAGAATTAATGCGCTGACGCTGATCCAAACATCCAGAAGTACCACGTCAGCCAAATCTTTGTTTGGCCAAAGTCTTGAGCCAACCGATTGTTTCATCCTCTTTTTGTCGGTATTGTTGCAACCTTTCCTCTCGCTCCGCTGCTCGAGCACGAAGTATTTCTTCCCTTTTAATTTCGCGTTCATTCTTCTTGCGCCGCTCGCTCTCTTGTGCTTTCTTCAAAGATTCCAGCTCATTTTCCCCCGAACCCATCATCTCTTCCTCCGGAACAGCATCTGTGGGAGAACCGCCTCGCCGGGATTCAGCGAAAGCTCGGTTTGCAGCCGCCGTCTCTCTTTGTTTTTCTATGCGTCGCTCGTGTGTACCTGGTTCTGCTCTGGGAGCAATTTCATCTTCTATATGTCGCATCTCGGATCGGTGTGAGCGGACTTCTGTACGATGTTGCTTTCGTGAATCCTGACGGGCAGAAATTGCGTCCTCTATGGCAGATTCTGGAGTGAAAAGGAGTATCAGTAAATGAGTTCAAAGACGTATGATCATTTTGGTAAGTCTTTACCCTTTCGCAACTGTAAGTCCTGCATTGTGGGAATTGCCGGGCCTGACCGACCCCCAAATGTGTTCGATTGAGGAAGGGTTGGGCCGTAGTCTTCATCGTCATCTTCATGGTCGCTTTCCATTCCATCGTTCTTTGCAGAGGCGCCTTGCTCGTAATCTGGAGACGTACGGCGTGGTCGAGCCGCAGAGAAAGGCGCAGATTGCTCTTGCGCATTGCTGCGTGCTCTTTCCAAAGTACTTGGGTCATACCATCCTTCTGCAAGTTCTCCGCGATTCCTATTATGTCAGTCCTTCGTTATGCCGAGGTACAAAATAGACGTAAAGAACCTTTACCATTTCCGTAAGAAGCTCTTCCACCTCCCCTTGACCTCCTCTTCGTTCAAATCCTCTAGTATAATGCCCTTTTGTATATCTAGATACATGGCGAACATGGGCTCAAAGACCGGCAGATCTCGTTTCGAGAGCTCCCGCGCTTGGTATGGGAGAACAACTGGTGCTGGTGCTGGTGTTGGTGCTGGGTTTGACGGCTCTGGATGACGTTCGCGTCGATCATGGTGACGGTGATGCCGATGGCTGTGATGGCTGCGATGGTGTCTTCTGCTGTGTCGGTCACCACGGTCTGGTGAACGCGAACGCTCGCGCTCTCGCGAATGGCTGTCTCGGTCTCGATGGGTTCGACGGCGCGAATGACGATGCGAGTGGTTTGGATCCGGCGATTGGGATCGAGATGAGGGTCTGTGGCGGTGTGAGGGGCGATCGTGGGCGGGCATTTTTATTATTTTCCCCCAGTCGATTTGGTTATCTGTAGCGAATGGATGGAGTTGGAGGAATGATGGAATGCCAATGAAGATGATGAAATGGAAAGACGCCGTGGATCGGTGCCAAGATCTAAATCATTTCCTCTTTGGGAACTAGTGCGATCGCTCTAAATTGTTGCAGTCGATCAACTCGTCACCTTTAGGCATCCAAGAAAGAGACAATGTAATGTAAATTACATATATAATTATACGGGTGCACTCGTCAGCTCTAACGTATTTATAAAAAAATGTCTAACTTGGCGTTGTCAGCTAACAGGCAGCAGAAAGGGATATAGGTAGGCAAGTAGACTCTGAATCTCCCAGTAAGGATACTCAACAAAATGGCTATCATCATGATTGAAATTGTCTCTGATGCTGTCTGTCCATGGGTATGTATACAATACTACTGTCTAGGGATATTCACAACTAACGATTAACCATAGTGCTACCTTGGCTATCGACGCCTACAGAAGGCCATCAATCTATACAAAAAGACCTACCCCAGAGGCTCCCAGGATAATTTCGAGCTGGTTTGGAAGCCGTATTTCTTGAATCCGGATGCCCCCAAAGAGAGTGTGTTGGTTCAAGGTATTTTCTTTTCTTTCCTTTCAATATGAAGAAGAAATGCTCACTACAAGAAAGACCGCATGAACTCCCGAATGGGCCCCGAAAAAAGCGCTGAAATACAGAAAACCTTCAGAAGCATCGGAATGAGAGAAGGCATCCTGTTCAAATTTAATGGATATGTCGGTAACACCAAGCTGTCGCACCAACTGCTTCATCTCGCTAGCTCGAAGCCATCATCGTCCGAGACCTCAACTCAGACTCTGGTTGCGGAGGAGCTATTTCGGTTCCAGTATGAGCTTGAAAAGGATATCAGTCAGATTGATACCTTGGTTGATATCGGGACTCTGTGTGGTCTGGATGGGGACGAGGTGAGGGCATATCTTGAAGAAGATCGGGGTAGAGTGGAAGTGGAAGAGGAAGAACGGGAGGTAAAGGCGAGTGGAATGAAGGGGGTGCCGCACTACATCATTGGGGGTCAGTATCATCTCCAAGGTGCAGTGGATCTGTCAGATTTTTTTGATATATTTGTTCAACTGAAAGAGGGAAAGCAGGAAGAGTGAATTATAGACATGGAACTCGAGGTATCATTTCGGTTTATATAACAATGCTGTCATCGTGGCTATACGAGTACAATTTCCGATCGCGAGCAAATAACTGTAGATCCATTGAAACCCTTTTTGCATCGTTTGTAAATACACTGGGAAGAATGTAAAAAGGATGCCGCAAACGAAAAAGCAGAAAATAAATTAGTCGTAACACTTGCTTAGCTGGCCGGGGCGCTCTGTTGCTCATTGTTTGTGCTGGGAGTGGTGTCCTCAACAGTGGGAGCTGGGGGTTGTGGTGTGCTCTTGTTACGGTTGGCAGCGGCCATCTGCCAAGCAGGGATGGAAGCAGACCTTCCAAGCTGCGATAGGGGGCTGTTGGAGGTAGATCCTGTGCTCTGGTTCGTTGTCGCCGGGGCAGCTCCAGCCGGGGAGGACGGCGAGCTCTGTTCAGTGGGGGTTGCTGTCGCACCATTCGTGGCGGCGGCAGAGGCGGTAGGCAAGTTTGAAGCAGGCACAGGTGTAGTTGCTCCGCCTGTTCTTCCAGAGATAGGAGAGCTGGCTCCACCACTGCCACCAAGTCGGTTACCTAGAAGGGTCTTCAAGCTCTTGAGCTCTGTTCCAAGCTCTCTCAACCGGTTCTCGTTGCCTTCGCGAGCTCCTTCCATAGCCTTGGGGATAGCGTCCTTTAATGATTTCACTTCGTCGCTGATCCGGCGTGTTTCATCATCTCTGCGACGAGAAGCCGTCTTCAAATCAGTCACAAGGTTCTCAACCTCCCGCAAAGCACTATCCAGCCGTTCCGATCGAGCTTCTTCGGCCGACTTCAAGGCTGCTGTGTCTGTAGAAAGCTGCTCAATTAGAGTAAACGCGCGAGAAAACTGTTCATCGATGTTTTCCTTGTCCTGCTCCAGTTGCGGAGGGGTGGGAGGTGAAATCAAGGGTGAAATGTAGCGCTGGAAAAACGTTAATATAATGTTAATCATGGAGTCGGCGACCGAAATACCTTTGTAATGAAATACAGACCATATCCCACACCACCAGTCACTGTCGCCATGATGAACCAGTCACGCCAATCCCTCTTTGGGGGTCTGTATTTGCAAGATCAGTACAGTTCTTTCATCTCCGGGGATTTAATCAGTATACTCACTCTGGAGGTGGGGGTTGCCATTGACCATATGGAGGATACCCATATCCTTGGGCTGGGGGAGGGGGGCGATAGACAGATTGTTGCGGTGGAGAATACCCTTGCGATGAAGGTGCGGCAACGGCGGAGGAGTCTTCTCCTGTCCGGGCGAGGGCGAGGTCAATTTCCTCTTGAGTCAGGTTCTTCGACTGGAGGAATGCGATTCTCTTCTCAACCGGCGATGAAGCTACCGAGGGATCCTGAAGAACTGTTTGAAATTAGACATAACCAACGCAATATGCAATGTCATGGGTATAACGCACATGTAACCTAACAGTTAAACCATTTCGTCAGTCAATGTATTGCATATTGGGGTAGATAGATAAGCGGAACATACAGCAGAAGAGACAAGCTCCTCGCGAGCCATGATGACGAGTCCTCCCACTAAATGAAGGAAATATCCTCAATGCACGTTCACGGGGGAGCAAAGAAGACAGGGAATGGAGGAATGGATGGATGGATGAGCGTGGATGGACAGGAGAGATGGAGAGGAGATGGCCATCGGCACCGAGCGAAATGGACCTCGGGATTGTCGCCCGGCGACTTGCGCAGGCGGAGCTTCCCCAGAGTCTCGTGATTGCCGGCGGATGGTTGTTCCGGTACCGCCACCGCTTTCCGCTTCCGGACGAAGTGGCATGTCTTGTTTACTTCTTCGTTTTCTCTGTTGTTGCACCGCTCGGGGGTTCGTTTTTTGCTTCACTTTTGGTGTGCCCGCCTTTCATCACAGCAACTTGTTTGGATTTATTGGTCTACTGCTATTAAATTTGAGAGTCCGTTCTTGCGACTCGAGTTATCCATCTTTTGCATCAGTTATCACGATAACAGCCGCTGTCGCGGCCCCCTCTTCACCATGTCGCATGATACAGGGTTGTTCAGCATCAAGCGCCCCAGAGAGGTATGGAAAATCCTTGCTTGCGGTCCACATATTCGCGGAGATTGTCAGAACAGAGATGCTGACATCATTTGTTGCTAACATAGTCAATGGCTATGGGAAGCGCCCTGCCTCAACCCTCATCGGCTTTAAAGCGTACCAGCTCTATCGGATACCAGAACCCGCCATTTACCTCCCAGCACACCCGATCGATGTCGCTGATGAACTCTGCGAGTCGTCCTCAGCAACCCAATTTCAAGCGGTCCTCATCTGGCGGGTTTGGCGCTGATGCTGGTCTTTCATCTGTCCGTCGATCTGTTTCAAGTAATATCTTCCACTCCGGTGTCGGGGCCGGGCGTCAAAGCTATGCACCAGGGTCAATGTCTTCCAACTCTGCGTCTCAGAACTTGCAAAGGAGAAGCAGTGTGTTTTCGCGACCATCCATGGGCGTGGGGGCCCATATGGGTGGCCACCAATCTTTCTTCACCCAAGTTCCTACAGCAGCTGGTGTTCCTCGAGATCCAAGGCCTCTGCGAGACCGATCTTTCCAGGCTAGAATTGGACAGGAGTTGTTGGAGTATCTAACCCATAACAATTTTGAACTCGAGATGAAGCACTCCTTAAGCCAGAATACACTCCGGTCGCCGACACAAAAAGATTTCAACTTCATCTTCCAGTGGCTATACCATCGAATTGATCCGGGCTACAAGTTTCAAAAGGCAATGGATGCTGAAGTACCTCCAATTTTGAAACAGCTGCGTTATCCCTATGAAAAGGGTATCACAAAATCCCAGATTGCAGCAGTCGGCGGGCAAAACTGGTCTACATTCCTTGGTATGCTGCATTGGCTAATGCAGCTGGCGCAAATGATGGATCGTTTTGTCTTGGGGGAGTATGATGAGGCTTGTGCGGAGATGGGTGTGGACGTCTCAGGAGACCGTATCATCTTCCGCTTCCTGACTGGAGCGTACCACGACTGGTTACAAGGCGGCGAGGATGAAGATGACGATACAGCTGGACAAAGACTTGTTCCCCATGTCGAAGCGATGGCTCAAGAATTTGAAAGGGGAAATGAGAAGTATGTTCAAGAGATGGAATCTTTGGAGGCTGAAAATAGGGCACTACGCGATCAAATTGAAGAGATGGAGAAGAATGCTCCCGATATGGCCAAGCTGGACAAGCATTTCCGCATTCTCGAGGATGACAAGAGAAAATTTGAGGATTACAACCAGAATGTCCAAGGCAAGATCGAAAAGTACGAACATCGAAACAAGTTCTTGGACGATGAGATTAGCAAGACCGAGGCAGATCTTCAAGCGGCGGAGGAAGAGCGGACCAGTCTGCAGGCCAGTGTTGACAGGCAGGGCATCACCATCCAGGACATTGATCGTATGAATACGGAACGAGAGCGGCTTCAGAAGAGTCTCGAAGACACCATGGGCCGACTGGAGGAAGCGCACTCGCGGGTCATGGAGAAGGAGGCTGAGGCCAGTCAGAAATTGGAAGATCTGGAACAGATTATAAAAGCCTACAATACTCTTGGCTATCAGAACAGCCTGATTCCTTCCTCGGCCGTCAACGCGAAAGGCCAGGAATTTGAACTTGGGCTCAACGTCAACGAGAACAACTTTTCCGCATCGCAGATCGGTGGAATGCCCAACAAGATTTCTCCCGAGGGAGATCGGCTTTTGGCAGAACCGTTCACTGGTTATCACCCTGCTCATTTGTTGAATCTGGATCTCAGAGGAATGGTTCGCAGCAGCCTTCAGTCACTACGGAAGGAAGTCAACGAACGCCGGAAACAGGCCATCGACGATGACCTGGAACGTCGTAACCTCCTAGACAATATCAAGGAAGCCATGGACGAGAAGCGCAGCGAGGTTGAGGCATTGGAACACAGACGACGGGCAGCTGAGGAGGAATTTGAACGAACGAAAGAGATCACAACCACGCAGAAGCTCGCGTCAGATGCGCAGATCGAGAAGATGGAGAAAGAGCTTGCCAAGATGCGCGCAACATTAAGCGAGAGTGTTCAGCTGATGGAGCAGCGAGAGATGAACACCAACATCGAATACGAACAACTAACTCTCCGAGCCAACGCACTGCGGGAAGAGCTGCACACAAATGTGGAGAGCATGCTGAATGACGTGATCCGATTCAAGGTTCACATTCAAAAAGGCCTGGAAGACTATGAGAGTTTCGTGGTTGACGAGGTAGAGCAAGAGCTTGGGGGAGAAATGCAGCTTGCCGAAGACTATGAATACGAAGAGAACTAAAATGCTAGCTCTTTGTGGTGGTGTTTCTTGTCATGACTGATGATTGCATTGAGTTGAGTTCATTGATTTCGGCTTTCTGTTCGGGCTGTATGAACCCACACATTGGTATATGTATTTCCTTGATGTTCTACTGGAGTTACTTGTGGGATCGTGTTTTTTCTCTCTTTTTATTGGGAAACTTGTGTTTGGTGATTGCTGGCAATGGCGCTCTGGCAGCTGGGCTCTTGCTGATTTGGTTATAATGATCCCTATACCTTTTGAAATTGTTGATAGTCAATTCGAGTATATACTTTTTGCTGTTTCTGCACAACTTGATTCCCTCCTGGGCAGCACAGGCCCAACAAGCTGTATTGTTCTACCATCAGGCTCTTTTGCTGGTAATCCTCAAGACAGATGCAGCTGCTGATGTTGTAGATATGTGAGCACTCTGATTGGCCGGCTGGCGGTGCTGACTAAGTGGAGCTGCTCCTTCTCGTCCGCCGCGATGATTTTATTTTCTTCCTCTTTTCTTTAATTCTCCAGTCGATCATCACCACAAACTCTTTGTGCCTTTGGACAGGGGACTTCCACATTTCTTCTACGAATGCTGTGAAATGTGTACCCGTGAATGATGAGATATGCGCCACACACGTCCCTCCGACCCCATCGAGATTTGGATTCCTCTTCCGCAGGTCTTGTCCGCTAGATCCTCCGCCGTGTCATGAAAAAGTGCCTGTGTCCAGGTCGTCTGCCGTATCTGGGCCACCATTCTTCCTCGTTACATCACCCAGCCATCTCCGCTCATCGTTTACTGAGTTCTTCGCTCCGTCGAGGAATCCCGAGCTGGAGAACCTCCCCGGGCCGGCGACAATGGAGTCGCCAGTTCTCCGCCGGGTCCCCGGCCCTCGCCGACCGCTTGTCGCTGCGCCGATACTTTCGAGGTGAATTGTCGAATTGTCCGGTCGTTGGGTCACGGCAGAAAGACCCCAATGCATGGATTTCGCTTCTGGAGAAACATCTCCCTCCGTCGTTGCGGAGTAATCCCGAAGACGCCGCCGTAGGACCTGGGTCGGACGCACTCGGAGAGAAACACACACAGGGATATGAACTGGCTACACTTTTATATCAAGCGAGAAATAGTGCAAATCTGGATCTTCTCGCCCATCTCGGTTTCCGGTTGAATAGATGGCCTGCTGTACATGCACTCTTCAGCCAGTTGCTGGATGCCGCCGAGGCTCTCCACAAGGAGTCCGTATCTGTTCGTCCTCCTTCAAGCCTTGATTGGGGCCTGAAGTCTGGTATTTCTCTTGATGCGCTCACCCGTGCTCCTACTGAGCCTGGGGCTGTAGAAGTCTCGCGGGATTCGCAGAGCCTATGTTTTGATGAATTGACGGAACGGCCTTTTGCTGGAGACCTTGCGCTGCGTTTCATGGCAGAAGTATGGCAGAGCCTTGGGTCCATTGTTTTGGAAGCATCAGAGGTGTCGCCAAATGAGTCGAAGCTGGCCATGTCTTATGTCTTTCAGCTTCTAGCTCGTTTGCATCATTCGGGAGCCATCTCAGACAAAGTTTACCAATACACTCCTCCAGAGAGCGTCGAGGCTCCATTTCGTCCTCCGGGTATGCATTTACTGTCAATCCATATAATGAGCGTTCTGTCCGACGCGGCTTGGCTAGTACATGAGGCCGAAGTTGCTGCCAAAGCTGCTGCTGCGGGTGAGGAATCTCCATATGTCCCCTTGAAAATGGGTGTGCGAGAGCTGGGTCCAGAAATCTGGCTGGAGCTTATTCTCTGGTGCTGTATTGAGCATGGGCATGTCAGAGAAGGGCTATGGCTATTAGAGCGAATGAAGGAGCGGACAGGTGACTTGACATGGAATTTCCAAAGCTGGAGGCCTCTGCTTAAACATTCCGAGCTTGTACGGAAAACCAACATAGATTTGGAGGAAGTCTGGCGTCGCCCTGATCATGCCACGACGGAAACATCACCAAAGAAACGCAATTCTCCTTCTCCTTTCCACGGACTGGGGAAGAGAATGATCAGTGTCGAAGTCGCTGCTTCGCTACGGGATAGTCTTGTAAACTTGGTTTATCTGGGACTAGGTTTTCGCGGGCTTTCCCCAACTGCTCTTCTGCAAAATGTTTCTCGTCTTGACTCTCTCATGACACCTACCAGCGTAAATAATGAGAAGCTTCAACCAACAACTAAAGCATCTAGTTCATTTACCGCCCGTGTCATTCAATCTGGAGGCTTAGACCCTGAGGTGGACCCGCAAGCATTTGAACGACTACTTCGTTTCCACCCCCATGTCGTACCGCCTTGGGATGCAGACTTGCCAATTGTTCAAGAGGATCTGGAACAGACAACACCCATAAAACTCTACCATGAGACATCTGCCTTGGCTGGTCTGATCGAATACAATATCCGCTTCTATTCCGCTCAGCGGCAATCTGGGGCTGCCTTCGACACACTTGCCTGGCTACAAGAGGTGGTTGATTCGAGTAAGTTGCAGCGGATCAATCAGTTTTTCGAGCATTTGAACAGTTCTCATAAAGATGGTCAACCATCTTTTGACTTCCGTGAATCTGTTTCCAGCAGGTTCTTTGAGTCTTCACTGCCACAACTGTCCAGTGTCACCTTTGCAGAATTGCTTGACCTAGCCACTGCATCACGAGCGTTTCCATTTGGTGAATGGTTGCTTTTCTCCAATGACGTGGACGGTCCCCCCATTCATCCCGATTCCTATGGGAACCAAGCTCTAGCACCCTCGATTCTCCGATTTGCAGTTGCCACGAAAAACACCCCCCTCTGCAACCGAGTAATCGCGTCTCTTTCCCAGCCCCTGTCCTCGAACACTTTGCGGGCATTACTGAACTTCCGAATCGTCATGGGCGATTGGGATCGGGTGGTCATGATGCTAAATTACCTCCGCGAATACCGGTTGAAGTCATGGGGTCACAGTAATGTCACCACCCTGGCAGGTGCCATCCTCAGAATGGACCGGGCCCTCCAGCGTGAATCCGACCCAGCCAATATAGAGAGGAGGAAAAAATCCTTGGCCCAAGCAAAGGACATCCTTCTCCGAATCTTTAATGGCGAATTCAGCGAGCTGTCCTCCCGCATGTCTGGAAACAAGTTCCAGCAACGCGCCCTTCTCGGCCTCCACCGCATCTTCATGTCCATTCCCGGCCCTCTCCGCGATCTCGCCCAGCAAGTCAACCTCACCTACAAACCCACCACCTCCCACAATGCAGTCCCCTACATCCCCACCATTTCCTTCCACAACCTCCTTTCCGCCGTCGTCGACGTCCACGGCAGCGCCGCTGGCAAAAAGATGTGGCACCGCTGGTGTCTCGATCCCATGTCTCCTGCAGGCCGCCGTCTCCACGAAGGCGGCGTCTCCCGGCTATATCTATTCAAAGAACGAGACCCCAAACGCGGCGATCCACACTTCGACGCAGCATGGTTCAAACAACTCCGCAAGCGAGCCACCATCCCCAACCTCAACACCGTCCGCATCATCGCCCAAACAGCCGTGAAGGAATATAATCAGAACCAAACCCGGAAACTCACCGATCCGGAATCCAGTGAGATCCAGACACCGTCATCACCAGGCACCGAATCTGGCCAGACACCAGAGGAAGTGCTGGCTTTCTGCGTCCAGCAGTTCAAGACCCTTCGTCTTCCCGATGAGGAGATTGAGCGTGAAACGCAGGGACATTTGAGTCGGATGAAGACGAAGGGGTTGTTGAACCGGAGACTATGGAAGAAGGGTATTGTTGCTTGATTGTTCTTTGTATAAAACACCACTACTTCGCTACTACTGAGTCGCTATCTGTACTATATATCTACTTGTTATATCACGTTAATAGAACATATACCCCTTCTATACAACTTGAGTCGTTAGAACTTTTACTATACTTCTTTCTCTTGGAACTATTAACAGTATATTCAATGACATGTAATTTTTCGTCTATAAGTAGGCCGCGTAAATAACAAGGACCAAAAGTCATGATAGTCCAACCCATTCAGGGCTGGGTATCATAATTCTTCCATACACCAAATCCAATCTGTGATGTTTTTGGAATGAAAAAGAGAAAGAGAAAAGACACCAAAACTCCATCCACTCGCCCATAATCTATCTACCGTACCTGATCCTGGATATACCCTGAACTTGAAAAAAAAACACATGGCCTTCCCATCTCTTCCCATTCCTTATGTATGCACCACCAATTTAGACAAAGAATAATTTGAGAGAAAACAATATACCTGTTGAAACTTAAGTGATGACTGAGATGCTCATAGGTATACGCAAAAGACAAAGAAAAAAAGGGAGTTAAAAAAAAAAAAATATGTGTCAGCAGAAAAGAAGATAAACCTGTTGGTATCCTGATAATAATTTAGAGAGAAGAAAAAATGAAAAAGAAAAGAATAAATAGGTCAATAGATCAGTTTCTCCATGGCTGTTGGTCCCATGGTTCTTCCTCTGTAGAAGTAGGGAAGAAGGACCGGATGAATTCCCCACTGATAGGGTCATAAGGGAAGTAGACATCACCTCCAGCAGGTATCTCAACGTGAGACGTAGGCAAAATATCAACTGCTGACAACCCTGAATACTCCGGGAGAGTCGGGTTGAGTTGACACGCATCGTGCGGCTGGATTCCGCAGGCTGCATCCTGGGATAGAGGGATGGCCGTCGAGTTAAGGTTCGACTGCCTGGAGTCCAAAATGTTAGTGTCGATGGGTCGATCGGGTTTTGACTCATAGACAAACATAGGCATGTCGCTTATGTCGTAGTTCATTCCAATAGCGATCCGTCTGAGATTGCTATCACACAGTTGCCAGGCCCGACGGGACGCAACACTCGACATGGACATGGAATACAGCCAGCGGATCGCCTTCTTGGCTACAAGAAGAATTTTGCTCTCATGCTCCGGCATATGGATACTGCCAAATGACAACTCGAGGAGAAGAACAGTTGCAGCCTGCATGAGATAGTGCAACACGCACCACCAAGGACATATCTGGTAAAGCTGGATAGCGTTTGGCTCATCCGGAACCAGGTCCAACATTTTCATGGCAGATTCCAAAGAGACCACCGCCATTTCATGGCTGAAAGTTGACTCCTTAGGTCCTGCCTGGCCAGCATCGCGGCGACAAAGGCACGGACGTCCAAGTGTAATCCGTGCACTATAGTAATGCAATGCCAGAAAGACCTTGCCACGAAGAGTGTCTGGATCTGTATCTCCCTTGCGCACGAAATCAAACGACTCCGGAAGACTCGAGTACCAGAGGTCAATTCTAGCCCTCAACTCTCCGATGCGATTCTCAATGTGGGCCCATGGCGTCATGGCGCAATCTGGTGAATACACCCGATTCACGATTTCCTGGCTGACAACTGCGAGATCAGCATAATAAGTGTAACACAATGCCATGGATGGCGGCAAGCTCTTTAGCCACGAGACATCCCGTGGATTGTCAGTTGACTTGGCAGATCTACCGCCTGCCGGGTTCAAGGATGTTTGGCGGACACAGGAACTTGCCAGCACAGTTCCGACATATTTCTCGCGAAGTTCCATGTCGGCAAGGAGTTTAACTGCCATCGGTTCTTGCATTTGATCTTCTTCAAAGGGAAGGGGCAAAGGAGTGGTGCAAACACCATCCAGAATGCAGGTGGATCGTCCGGTCATTATTCCAAGCATATGCTCAAAGGTATACAGGCACCACCAGACGAGATAGCGTGCCTCCTTTGATACACCGGAAATTGATACTCCGGTATTCTTCATGTTAATACCGAGAGTAATTGCAGAACGCACGGCTAGAGCTGCAATCCTCCACGCTCTAAAACATCATTAGACTCTTCCAGCGCAGACAGCATGTAGGTAGATCCAAACTCAGATATCCTTACCTATTGATTTGATCGGACGCAAGCAGGTAGAATGAAATCAAACCTTCGACCTGTACCTGCTGGAGATCAGGATGGCTAAAAAGCACGTCCCCGTTCATACTGAGAATGCGGGCCCGGGTCAAGTACACCAAGTGATCCTGTTCATCGCCACGCCACGGCGCCTGTGTCAAGTGGGCATGTTTTGAAGAAATGGCGAAAATCATGTTCAAAATAGCCAGCCACTTATCACCAGGCCGAGCGGAGCTTTCGAAGAAGGTTTTATACTGCGCACAGAAAAGACTTCGACCGATGATGGGGAAGAACGGATGGACCGTGGTGAGATAGTCGTCGAAGAGCTTATCTGCCAGCTCGCGGGGCGGCATCCAGTACACGTTCACAGGTCCAGGCACAAAGATGTCCATGTCATCCAAATGGTAGTTCACTGAATGAAGAGCAAAGTCGCCCTCAGGCTCGGCTTCAAACGTCCCTGGCTGTTTCCGGGCACGCTGCTCGGCCTCTTTTCGCAATCTCTGCATCCATGTAACCTCTGAATTCTTTCCCATATATCCTGTAGCCCTGGAGTGCTCTGTTCGATTGAGGTCTTCTTCGACCCGATCAATAGCCTCTAGCGAGCCAATCGATGAGGGGGATGATGGTTCATACTGGTCCATACAGTCATCTTGAGGCGTTACCGAATTTGACTGAGGGTCAGCTGAGGAACTATCGCCTTCAGAATGCTATTCAACGTTAGATTGACGATAAAATAAAGTCAAAGCAAAGAAATGCAACCGAACCCTATCAAGCATGTTCTTAATCCGATCCGACATTCGGCCATCAACAACATGACCAAGCTCTTTCAACAAGCTTTCAAACTCGTCAGCTTTCGAAGTAAGCTTCTGCAATTGACTATTCAAATCCCATATCAGCCAAAAACCCTTATAACCCAATAACCAACAAAAGTGAAAAAAAAATGGAAGAACAAACCTCTTCGTCCTCTCCCTCCACGACACCGGATACCGACACGAAACCCTCAACTCCTTACACTGTCTGCAAATCGGCGTATCGCCACTACATTTCGTCTTCCGATGGCGACACGATTCACACGCCCGCGGAACCCGACGGTTGTACCGCGGGGCGGCGCTCGATCGCTGGCGGGGGATCGCAACCTTGGTATTGGTGATGAGTTGTTTCTTATTCACAGCTGGCGGAGGCGTCGAGGACGAGCTGATTCCATTCGGCATTTCCGTCGATGTGCCCGGCAGGGAGGGGAGATTCGGAGTGGGGAGGATGTTGGTGTCGCGCTCGGCTTGTTGGATGGGCATTTCACCCCGCGACGGGAAACCGTCGTGCTGCGGGAGATTGGAGGGGGTTTCCATAGCGGGACGGCAATGATTCCGACACAAATATAAATGAAAGTACACGAAGCGCAAAAAAAAGAAGTAGTGAACGACGAAATAGAGACAGAACGGCGCAAGTATTCGAGTGTCGATAGCCAGGTCTAGAAAAAAGATCGCAGATCGTTTAGTGTTAGTTCTGATACACTAGAAAATCGGGCACGCAGCAAAAGGCATCCAGGCCCGTGTAACAATCATGGTGCAGAAAGAAGAACTTGAGGAGCAACGGAACGCTACAACACCACAGTTCCTGATGAAGAACGAAGCGACTGTTCGATGTTTTGACGGTGGCAAATTCAAGGGGTAATGGAGAGAAGCTGAAGAAAAGGCGAGATGAGACGAATTCGCCGGCTCGTTCAACGGGCGCTGATTAGATAAGCCCCGCACCGATAAGAATGGGTCGATTTGTTGCGTGCCTTGGGATAGAGCCATGTTTGGCTTTGGAGGCTTTGAATCGCATTGTTCTCCTGCTACCTAGTGTCTCAGGATGACGAGTGTTGAGTCAGTGGCTGATGGTCAGATCAATAGTGGAATAACATTATCAACCATTACAATACCAATTACGAAAGAAATCTACAGAGTACTCTATATTGAATATTGAAAATTCAAGTATCTTGAAGCATTATTGAGATTCAGTCAAGAGCCACAGGCGCTAAACGTACATGACAGACATCCATAGACATGAGCAGATCAAATCTTTTCCTCCCATTCTTTTTGTCCCTGACTTCCTTCTCATCACGGTATCGTATATTCTTTCTTCTCGTTTGATATCTTTTTTTTTTCTCGACCGTGGCAAAATAATAATAAAAACGTCAACCATCTTTAGGTCTCTTTTCTCCCACAATCCTAGCCTGAGGAACACCTTTTAAAACAAAGGAAAGAACAAAGGAAATTGACAAAGGAAATAACAGAAAAAAACACAAAATAGATACAGAACCCAAACAACAGCGCGGGAAAAAAGAAAAAGGTATATATACAAGAAGCCCCGTCAGCAAAAAAAAAAATATGATAAAGCAAGACGGGGCAAGACGCGGAAAGCGAGCATTAGATAGACATGTACAAGATTAAACAGAAAACGCAAGGGTAAAATGCGCGTAAGGATCAATGGTACAATCAGTAAGTCGAGATCGAGTTTGCATGCAAACTTGTCGAGTCGAGAGTGGAGATGAACAGAGTTCAAAGACGAATGCAGATGGCTCAAAATCCAGAAGTGACGCCGTATCCCCTTCTATAACATGGAATCATCAAGAACAGAACCTCGATACACCAGATCGATCAACGGCGAAGTATATCGAGTTGGTTTTCCTGACGAGATTGGGTTTAGATTTCTCCAAACATCTCGTCAAGTTCATCGACCTCCACGGTCTCCGGGTTCTGCATCTCTCTCCATGGGTCGAAGACCATATCAACGTCGGGTTTGAAAGTTGGTCTTGTTCCGAGAGACAGCTTATCCTCGTGGTCAGCCAGATCCGACATCTTCATGTCGACGTCTGGCAGGCCGCTGTTCAACATGTCGATCGACCGTTTTAAAGAAGAGACGGAAGCCACTGCGGGGTCTTCGGGCAAGCTGATCAGAGGCGCAGTCACGATGCTGTCAATGGGCTCCTCGGGGTCCATACCGGCATCCGAGGCGACACTCGTGCCAGACGAGAGCGAGGATGCGACCGAGGTAAGAGACGGAGAAGGCGAGGTGCCAAAGAGAGCGGCGACTGCGGCTTCGTCACCTGTCTGTTCCTGCTCATGAGAGGTAACATGCGAAAAGTAGTCACCATACTCATCATCAGACATGCGGTCACCACTAATGGAGGATGAAAGCGGGCTGTCGTCTTCGGAAGAGTTGGAGACAACCATGCTGCCGTCTTCCATGGCGCTAAGCCCCTCTGAGATGGCGGACAGACCGGCTCCCATTTGGGTGGTCTTTTGCTCCGAGGCCCGCTCGCGAACGGCACTGGCGGTCTGTGTGAACTCCTTCTCATCACCCTCGAGCGGCGGGGAGGCGGCACGATTCGAGTGCATCAGACGCGCCGAGTTGTGGTGATCAGAAAAGTCCTGGCCGTGCCGTGCGGAGCCACCAGGGCCAGCGCGACCGTTCAAACCCATGTTTTCATCCTCAAAATCCGGTGACGACAAGTCGACTTCGGGACTGGGGGAACGTTGGCGCGCGTACGCGTCTTCCTCGTCCTGGTCGACACTGGACACACTGGGGGTGATGTGCTTGCCATCGACACTCGGGATAATCACATCATCCGAGTTCTCGGGAAGCGGTTGGCGAGGTAATGTTGTGAGGTAGTAGTACACTTTGCGAGGATGGATGGGGATAAGCTCCTTGGCGATCGGGCAGGGAGCCAGAGCAGTCCAAGGACGCTTCATGTACGCGCTCAGGCGCGAAGAAAGAAGAGCGGCGGGGTTGGCAGAACTAAAGCGACAAGCCGTTAGCGATAGAATGGAATAGATGTAACAAAGGCAAACATACTTTGCGACGTTTTCGTTGAGAGTGACGAGAACGGCAGCCAACTCCTTGACCAGATGGGGACGGTTACCCGTGCTCTCCAGCTGCTCAATCACCCCAACCACAATGTCATCGTTAATACCTTCGGTATCGATCTTGGGCGCGACAGCGTCGGTAGGCGAAGGTGGCGGCGTATGCTCGAAAGCGCCGCGCCGACGCCCGGCAGCAGCCAAATGCTCCTTGACGTCGTTGGAAGACGAGGTGGGGAAACAGAGCGCTCTGGTGATAATGAGATGGAGTCGTGCGACCTCTTTACTTTTTTAGACGGAGGCAGTTGATCGTCCGTCGCAAGCGGCTTGGAGGCGGAAGGCGAACGACGGGAAGAGTTGGGGAGATGAATACCCAGCGACGGAAGCGACAACGACTTTCGACGGGTATTATAAGGCATGACTGATGTGAAAAAGAAAGAAAGTGTAGTAGAAATAAATAGCAATAATAAGATAGTACTAATAACAGAACAATAAAACAAGAGGTAGATAGTAATAACAGGAGGGGGAGGTGAGAAGAGGGAAGGGAAGGGGAGTGAGTATTAGGGGAGGGAATAATAGGAAGGTGAGGATGTCTGTAAGTGTAAGTAGAGGTAAAGGGGGGGGGGGGGAAAGTAATGGGATGGAGGAGAGGAAGAGAAAGAAAGACAGAAGAACAGACGAAGAAGATACAGCCGGGGGCGACGGCAGGAAACAGACCAGATTCAGTTAAACAATAATCAGATCATGTTCGTTGGTTGGCTGGAGGGAAGGCAGCCTGAGGAATCAATGGGGTTTTTCATTTTTTTTTTTTTCCCTTTTTAGCAGATTCGATTTGAAATGGCAAGAGGAAGAAAAAATGAATAGGCGGGTTTTTTGGACTGGCGCTGATTGGCTGCGAGTCAAAATGGGGCTGTTTGATTTTATTATTTTTTTTTCTTTCCTTTTTAAATTTCCTTTTTCAAGAATGTATGGACTGGCAGTAACGACGGACGATGGATGTCTTCCGAACAATTTCCATTATTCCATCTTAATTCCCTTTTTCCTATTTTTCATGTTTGTTTTTTTTTTTTTTTTTTCATCCACACCTCCATCGCATCAAACAGAAACTAAAAAACCCACTACTGCCTGGTAGTCACGTCGCAACAAGTAAACAACACCCAATTTTTTCTACACCGCCGTGAGACTCTGTTGGTCTGTTACTGGGATCTCAGTTACTAGGGGGGGCGACAACTGCAGCTGCAGGGATTTATTGAGAACGGAGAACGGGAGATGTCGTACTAGCGGATGTAGATTACAGGCGGTCAGGCTGGCCCGAATTACCACTAACCACCAAACTAGTAATCACCGAAAAAGATGGGAGGCAAAAAAAAGTACTTCGTACGGGACGACGGGTGGATGCCATGTGTCTATGACGACCGGTATGGATCTGGCGGGGGTTGATTGGTCGAGCGTTTGCGATATTGGACTCTGCAGATGTGGGTGAGCAACGGACACTCCGGACTGTACATAGCAGTACTCATAAGCTACTACGGAGGATATACTAGGTATATTATCTTATTATTCATATTATCTCACTCCACTATTCTACTCTACTCTACCCTGTAAGAATATAAATAATAATGTCAGCTAGTAAACCTCGGCAGAACAACCAAAACATCCACATCAAGTCGAGCTGAAAAATTCCACAGAAACAGAGCTAGAAAACAAACGGAGCACGCTAAGCCCAGCAGCCAATCAGCACCCGCAGAGCCGCCCACCCGGCAAGACGGTTCCAAAGGAAAATCGTTCCTAGCGTCGCCGTTTGAGAGGTCTTCTGGCCAATTATATATCATCAGGTGGGTCCACTAGCAGCTGGACCCAGGAATCCAATCGGATGGGGCAGAAGAAACGCCGGAGGGAATTAGGAAAGACGAGTCGAGCTAGCAGAAAAGAGGAAAGCAGTCGATTGTTTGTTGCCACTTGGTGACTAGAAGTGACAGGTCTATTCTACAGAGACTACACTACAGTCTACAGATCTATCTATTCAGATCTATGAGATGATAGATAGGATATAATGACAGTAAAGAGTATATAGAATAGATGAGTAGACAGAATAAAGTAACGATAACAAAGTCAAAGAATGTAAAATGCTTGTCCATCCATAATCCATCTACCATCTACATGCTTCTACAGTAAATAATAGGCCAGCAAGGGATATCAAGCACAAACAGGCCTCATTCCTGTTTGCCCCTTGTCTGTTGCCTGGACAGTCCACTATGATTGACAGGTAAAATGCAATATGTAATTATGTATGCCCATGTCTTCCCATCCCTGCAGTCCATTTTGATAGGACCTCCTCCTCCAGCCGGAATCCAACATACATCCGCCCTCTGACACTTGTTCTATCTTCTATGGCTTTCATTCGTCTTTGAGATACTATTATCATTATGATATATATATTATATACGATGTATGTATATCTGCACTTCTGCTGCAGGGGATAGATTATTACCTACCTGTACGCTTTGTATCCTCCGCTGTACGCGAACCCCGCATGCATAACGCCATGTTGACGTTTATCATCCTTTTGATCTCCTTACTCCTCACATAGTACTCTGTACATAGTACAGAATAATGAATAATGGCTCATGATGAATGGGTGAACTATGGTCTGTTCTTCCCGTGGTTGCGATCGTCGTGATATCCATGTGGGGTTGGTATAGGGGCAAAAGACGTCATGATATCTTTTTACCTTTCGAAGCCCTTTGTCTCTACAAAGTCTCCGGATATTGTAGACGTCACCAGATCCACTTATACGAGTAAATCTCTCATGATTATGATACACAGTATTAATACACCAATATTGGTCTACCTACCTCGAGGTACTTGGCCTCAATACATATCGCCATGTCGTCCCAAAATGCCATCGCTTCTCCTCGACTATCTCCAATCCACTCTCCTTCACTATCGCTCCTATATCCCGGTTCCACCAACACCCATGTCGGTCCGCATGCGCTGGTGCCAGATTGTCCAGGATATCATTCAACCATCCGTAGTGCGAACGCCCATGCTCCAGTAGTAGAATCCGTCCCTTCTCCGGCTCCGTAATCGAGCCCAGATGGCGAAGCGTTCCCGCAGGGTCTGGCATCGAGCAGAGCCCCATGGTTTGCACAACTGTATCGTAGCAGCATCCCCTCGACGGCGACGAAGGAGGCGCACCATCTACGCGCCCCGCATCCTGGGCCCGGAAAGCCACCTTCTCATACCCCGGGTGCAGTTTCTCAAACTTCTCGCGTGTAATCTCAACCATCTCCGGGCTGAGATCGACAAACGTCACTGACCGGCATCCCCGCGTACTCGCCCGTCCTCCTTCATCGTATCCCCTCCTCTCCCCGAGCTCGTAGTACTCCAGGTTGCGTCCTGTTCCGCAGCTGACTTCCAGCACGTCCCCGCGCGCCAGCGCGATGAGATTCGCCCGCTTCGTCCCCATGCGCATCGTCTTCTCGGACAGCTCCACGTCTGCGTCAAAGGTCCGAGCCGTCTGGTTGTACCGGCTCGATACATCCTTGGGCACGTCCATGGATTGCGATTCAGATACTTCTCGTCTGTACGCTGCGTAGAGAAAGCCACAGTACGCGCTCATCCCGAGCACGCCTACCCCTAGGAACGTCATCATCTTAGGGGACATTCGACTGGGCTCTGGTGTTGGTTTGATGTTTGTTAGATGCGGGTTGGCCCGTTTGGGGAGGGCAGGCGGTTTACTAGTCATGTTAGACAGGCCTATCAATCTTGAGAGGAATATACCATCAGGTACTCACTGTAAACTCTCTGCGACGGGATTCTTGCTCGTTCTCTGTGAGCCGGTGACAGGCACTTTGGCCTTTTTCAGCGCTGCCCTCCCTGTCCTCGAGGCACTCATATTGAGATGGGATGGTCGAGACCCGATATCAAGTCAAAAATATCAAGTCAAAACGCAGAGGAATGATCCCGAAGAAGAGATCCGATATCAAAATATTTATTCAGCTGATTGTCCCAGCATAAATCGCAGACTCAACCGAGTAAGTCGATAAAACAAAAGCACTTTAAAACAATAACTCCACATACCCAAACCCAACTCAAACAATGAATTGTCGACGGATCTTCTAGAATGTTTCCAGCCCGTGGATGTTGGAGATTCGGGGAAATCCAACTCGCCCAAAGCCAAGAACCGAGCGAATTGGCCGTTATCGGATCTGCGACCCGAAAGTGTGACTTGTCGGTGATCGAGACATGGGGTAATTTCTCTTTCTTCCTTACATTGCACAAAGAGAGAATAAGCTGGCTCGAGAGAGTCTCAATTGATTTTCCGTATATATTTAAAGATATATATACTGGCTATAGTTGACAATGGCATTGCCTCCGAAGATTTTGATCGTGGGTGGTGGGGTCTTTGGCTGTGAGTTATTTATCTATTCGACCCCGGAATGTTCATGGGCATTATCTATTCATTCTACAATAAGTATTTCATATACTCTCATGCTAACAGCCTGCAGTATCAACCGCCCTCTCCCTCTCCCAACGACACCCAAACAGCCAAGTCACCGTTCTCGAAGCATCCCCCGTAATCCCCAACCCGCACGGCTCCTCCGTCGACACCTCGCGCATCGTGCGAGCCGACTACTCGAACGCAACGTACGCAAACCTCGCCGCCGAGGCTGTCGAGCGCTGGCGCACCACCGAATGGGGCGCTGAAGGTCGATACACCCAGAACGGCCTGGCCCTGGTATACCCCGGCGGAAAGGAGTACGAGGTGACCAAGAACTACGTGCAGAACAGCTACAACAACGTCAAGACCATCTACGGCGATGAGGTCGAATGGCTACCTAGCAAGGCCGACGTGCTGAGGGCTGCACCCGCCTTTGGCTCACAGCTGAATGTAGCCGGGGGCTACGTGAATTGGGGATCTGGCTGGTCCGACGCCGAGGCGGGAGTCCGATACGTCAAGCAGAGACTCGATGCCGACGGCAAGGTTCTCTTCCAAACAGGCGAAGTCGAGCGCATTCTCTTTGACGATAATATGAAAGCCACAGGCGTCATCTTGGCCGACAACACCACCCTCACAGCCGACCTAGTCGTGCTAGCCACCGGCGCCTGGACGGCGAAGCTCGTCGACCTTCGCGGCCGCGCCATCTCAACCGGTCAAGCAATCGCCTACATGACCATCACAGACGAGGAACAAGAACGCCTCGCACACATGCCCACCCTCCTCAACTTCGCGACAGGAATGTTCATCATCCCGCCGCGGAATAACCTGCTCAAAATCGCCCGCCACGCCTACGGCTACCATAACCCCAAGGCTGTGCCGGTGCCGGGCTCTAATGGCGAAAAGATGGAGGTTAGTCTCCCGGAGACGGGTGTGCCCATTCCACTCGAGGGAGAGGAGGCGTTCAGGGATGCGCTGGAGCAGTTACTACCCGGTTTTGCGGATAGGCCGTTTGTCGATTCGCGAATCTGCTGGTACACGGATACGTGAGTCTTCCATTCACCCATCTGGCTGTCTGTACATACGAAACTGACAAACAACAAAATAGACCCAAAGGCGACTTCATCGTTACCTACCACCCCAACCATCCCGGCCTCTTCCTCGCTACCGGCGGCAGCGGTCACGCATACAAGTTCTTCCCCGTCATTGGCGACAAAGTCGTCGATGCTCTGGAGGGTACTCTCGAGTCTGGGCTGCGTGATCTCTGGGCATGGCCTGCGCCCCAGGACAGCGCTGCGTTTGATGGGACCGAGGATGGGAGTCGGTCTGGAGCAAAGGGTCTTTTGTTAATGGAGGAGTTGGCCAAGACGAAGAAGGCTCGGAGAGGTAGTGTTTTGTAAATGTGTTGTGTGTTTGTGGTTGTATATATGCGCCGTACATGTCATGATATCAACGAATCCAGGTATATATATTCACAACTTTATAAAGTGAGATGGAACTTAAAAGACCTACAATCCTAAAGACTACAGTAGAAACACCTACAAGAGAAGAGATTTTTAAATTCCATTTCATTTTCTGCTGGCATATCGGGGTACCCATATGAAAGAAGAACATACAAAGCAATGTTGCAGCTCATCCTCCATCCCGATCATCAATCTCCCGACGAATTCCCTCGCAACGGAAACGAATAATCTAAAGTGCAATATTTTTTTTTTTTGTTGCAGCCATTGAATCCCGAGCCCACATCAAAATAATAATAAGAGCCACTCTCATGAGCACGGGGACCGCGATGAAAGAGCAGAGCCAATAGGCGAAGCAAGTAATTAAAAGGAGGCAACCATTCGTCCAGCGCACAGTTCCGCCCCCTGAATCTGCGGAGTGTGCGACTATCTAATTGTAAACATTTGTAAAAAGGTTAGGGAAAAAACAGAACAACCGGGTAACTTCCGAGTCGCTATAACGCCGTACAAATGCTAGCATGAAAAATCGTGAAGAGCGAGTCCGAGACAAGGACGGTCAAGCAGCGTTGAAGCGTCCTGCTCTTAATACAAACCTCGCGAAAAGCAAAGGGAAAAATTTTGTTAATACATAGATGGTGAAAGCGTGAAGGGCAGATTTTGTTGACAGTGATCTCCCGTGCAGGCGATCATGCCGCGGAAAAGGCCCTTAGACCTTGCGGAAGTCTTGAGAGAGTTAGTGCAAGATCCAAGGACAGCCAAAGGAAAAGTAGCCATACCAGAAAGCACAGGGTAGATCAGCTCGAAAGCTTGGTAGATCTCCTCGCGAACCTTGGCGCCAGTCAAGACAATCTTGCCACTGACGAAGATCAACAGAACGATCTTGGGCTTCATCATACGGTAGATGAGACCAGGGAACAATTCAGGTTCGTAAGAACTGAAATTGTGGTGGCGACTAGCCAGACCCTCCAAACGAATGGGGAACTTGATGTCGCACGAGCCGACAATGTTCTGAATCTTGAAGTCCGTGAACTTGGCGTTGAAGCCAAGCTTTTGGATAATTCGAGCGTATTTTCTGGAGGCCAGTTTGGAGTCATCCTCCGACTTGGCACCAGTGACGACCATTTTTCCGGAGGCGAAGATCAATGCGGTGGTTTTCGGTTCACGAATACGCATGATCACGGCAGCGAAACGCTAGGTGAGAGAAAGCAGTTCAGCCACACTGTACCCTGACGAAAGAACTCAGGGAGGTGTGGAAGATAATACCTTTGGATTGTACTCCGCATTTCTGGCGTGAAGCGCGATGGTCTTCAGGTCCAAGCGGCAGTCAAGATTGACGGTAGCGACAATGTTTCTTGAAAGAGAAAAAAATTACATGTTCAGTATTTCTGGTGAACCAGAAGAACAGCAAGAGTATACTCACTGCAACGTTGGCACAATGCCACTTCCTGGAGCGCTGGCACTAGGAGTCGCAGCTGGAGTGGCGGGCGTCACCCCGTTGCCATTCGCGGCATTACCTCCCTGCTGCGGACCGTGCACAGCCCCGTTCACACCCTGAGCACCCATCACCATGTTCCCTTTATCAGAGGACGGCGGCGTCAAGTCACCGGCACCACCGGGGAAGGACAAAGAGGCGGGGGAAGTGAAGGCCACGGCCTGCTGCGCGTTTGAAGGATGGGTCGTAAGAGAATCCATTGCGACGTGAGCAGCTAACTCAGGCTATAAACCAGCCGAGACTGATAAAAGACAAGAGTCGATAAGCGTGAGCTTAAAGAAGTCTGATAAACTGATTAGTGATGTGGGAAAGGGGAGAGAGCAAGTTGAGAATAAGTTGATGAGAAATGATGACGAGAGAAGGTGGGAGATGAGGTGAGGTGAGGGGGGTGGGTGGTTGAGGTCGAAGTCGAGGTCGGTGTTGGTTGTTGCGACAACAAGTGAATAGGTGCAAGGGAAGAGAAAGAGAAAGAAGAAAAATAATCGTACCGGTTGTTGGAGATGGACAACTCAATGTCTCCCCTACAGGTCCACGACGAGATCCTAGAACTGAGATAGAACTAGAACCGAGATGAAGATGATGGTATCAACCTCGACGAGAAAAGATCCTCGAGATGGGAAGGAGTCGAAAAAGAGATGAGGATGAGGATGGTGATATGCCCAAACAGGAAATGACAGAAAAGCACAGTTAAGTGTTTCCTAAAAAAAAAGGCAACAGACAAAAATGTAGGGACTGGAGAACAACGAAGGAAAACAACAGGATATTTTTTTGTTTCGTGAATTTGAACAAAAAAAAAAAAAAACAATTTTTTTTTTTTTTTGCCTTTTTGGGATTTTGGATGGAATCTATCTGCGACTGAAGAGGAGAGAGTGGCGAAGATACAACCGGGCAGTTGTAAGCTTCCTGTTTCAGTAACTGAAAAACTGAAACGGGCAAAACAAAAAAATATTGCCTGCTTTGGGTCTTTTTTCTTCTTTTCTTCTTCCTAATTAATTAACGGAATTCTGCTTCTTCTTCCCTTTCTTGTCTTGTCCCTGCAAATGTGACTAAAAGCGCGGGATATATTTGTGGAGAGAGGGAGATAGAGAGGGGAGGGAAGGCGGGAAGAAGACGACTGGAAGTTCAGTTTCGGCGTTCCGGGCGGTGCCAAGACCAGGATCAAGATTTCCCAGAGCGACCGCGAAGTGGGAGGTTGGGCCTTTATATAGTCGCACTCAGTGCGGCCGGGGGCGCTGGCGTCAGGGGAGGCTGGGCCCGCCGCCGGCGGCAAAAGCAGCGATGGGCGGTCGCTCTTATCCATGGGTTTGGCACTTTGTCTGGGAAGTTAGCGTCTGTGGAGGACTAGCGGCTCTTGAGTGGCCACACTACTCTAGGCTGCATCCTGGGACCCCAGCAAGCGCCATTTATCCACTTTTCATTCGCTGACGCGGTGGGGCCCACCGTACGAGGCTAAGTTGATTAGGAGCCCCACCAGGCCGAACGCAATCTGTTTGGTTGCCGGGCCCCTTGCTCTTTTTTTTTTTTGTTTTTCTTTTCTTTTCTCCCGTCAGTCCCATGGTTGTGGCCACTTGGCCGTCCAGTCCGCGTTGCTCCTGCACGCTGATAGTCGGACCCATAGCGAGCGATCCCATTCTTCTGGCCCAATCAGGACGGCTAACCGGTCGCGGTGTGTCTCTTCGCGCAGAGTCACGACGTGGTTTTCAGCTTGCCGCTTTAGCGGATGGCAAGAGAACAAAATTTTCTTTTGCGCCCTGTTTTCCCTTCTTTCTTCTCTCTTTGGCTATCCCTGAGAAAGGCTGAGCCCTCTCTTGCATCATCCATGATTATCTTGATTTGATCTATGGACAACAGGACAATATTATATTGACTGATCAACTATTACGATAGACAGGATAGACAGACTTTCTGACAACTGACGACTCAGAATGATGACTCTTGCGACCGGACGTGTCGGATGCGTTTGATGGATGATGCTTGGACTCTCTGGCGCCAAACTGGTGTTGCCCCCCCTCCCCAGATCTCACACCTATTGTGATCCACCAACTCCTCTCAGACGGTCAGACCAGTCTCTCGGGTGTTCTTTTAAAAGAACACCAAAACAAATATATTTTACGATCTGTCAACTGTTGAAATTCATTTATCGATAGTACTATCTACTCCAGGTGCTGAAATGCCCGACCATGAGGGCTGTCCCAGAGTTCTATTACCGGTAACTCACGGCAGTATTGAGGGATGGTATTTTACACCACTACGTACCAATCCGAGTATGCTGGATACCATAACTATCACATTCCAGTCCGTTTCCGTATACTCGGAGGACACAGTGTACACTTCTTCAAGTATTGAATGTAAACACATCGAAGTATTCAGGATTTGAAATGCGAACGATCGATTGATATCACGAGAATGTCAAGTAAATACCTGCAGTATGAAGAGGGCCATTCACGTGAAATCCGCGCAAGCGCCTCGAGTCTCGACTCTCGACGTCTTGCGATCATAAGCATCCGAATTAAGCTCAAAATAAGCACCCAGATAATTGCATGTGATTCTACCCCATAGTATAGTATTAAGTACCTGCTACTACTAGATACAGAAACAAAGGGATTCGGGATTCTTATTCCTGTCAATCCGGGATAACCTTCCGTAGAATGGACATGGCATATTCTCCGGGAGATGACTTGCCTCCAGACAACGTCGACCCGGCATACAGAACAACCAAACCCCTCACAAGGCTCGCCGATTAGATCTTCCATCGATGATGTCGCTTTCCGTCGGGATGACGGGCCAACTGCAGTGGCAGAGAGAGGATACAGCCGCGGAGCTACGAGAAGAGGCCGATTCTCATTACCGCCGCGCTGATTGGCCCGCTGGGCGTCCTTACCTCGGGTACTGCCAATACGGCAAAGGTCTTCCACCAAATTCACCTGCCGGGGGTTTGCCTCCGAAGCCCGGTGACAATAAGAGAGAGGGGTGGAGCTTAGGTCAACTCCAAAAAAGATTATCAACTCTCCCCGTTCGTCCTCCACCTGGGTTTTATTTTTTTCATTCTTAGCTAGAATAAAATCCTGTGCTGTAAAGGCTCCGGTCATGTTAGTTCGCGATTTATAGGGATTGCGATAGCTTCAGGTTCTTTTTCTTTTGTTTCACTTTCGAATTCCTTGATTGCCTCTCCCCTCGCGATGGCCTCGAAAAGTGCCGTCTTGCCTCTTTTGAGGCGCGAACTACGATCCTCCTCCACCCGAATCTCGAGAGCTAGCGCCTCCCTGTCGACTGTTGCTGGCCCGACCAGCTCACTTTCTGCATCTGGGAGGAGAACAGCCCGCCACACCGCACTTTTCTCCCGCACCAAGGCACTCGGTCAGACCCGGGCCTTTTCGCAGTCGCTATCGAGAAAACTCACAGATGAGAATGGCCATTTCGACCCCCGACAGGTGGAGAGAGAGTCCGACGAGGTTGACGTGTGTATTGTCGGTGGCGGTAAGAGATTTTTGTTTCTCTCTCTTTTGCTCTGTTGTCGCATTAGAGACTGACTACTTTTTCCAACACCACTAGGCCCTGCCGGTCTCGCCGCAGCTATCCGATTGAAGCAGCTTGCCAACGAAGCTGGCAATGAAGAATTCCGTGTGATCCTGTTGGAGAAAGCCGGCGAGCTAGGTGCCCATATCGTTTCCGGAAATGTGCTCGAGCCGACCGCCTTGAATGAGCTGCTACCGGACTGGCTGTCGGAGGACAACCCTTCGCGATTCGAGCATGCGACGCCTGCAGGAGAGGACAAGATGCGCTTCTTGACTGAGAACTCGTCGATCCCGATTCCCGCCCCGCCGCAGATGAACAACCATGGCAATTACATCATCAGCTTGAACGAGTTGACCAAGTGGTTGGGTGAACGAGCTGAGGAGCTGGGTGTCGAAGTCTACCCCGGGTTCGCGGCCAGTGAGGTGGTTTACAACAAGGAAGGTTCCGTTCTAGGTGTTGCGACAAATGATCTTGGACTGGGCCGAGATGGTAAGCCCAAGGATACTTATGAACGGGGTATGGAATTCCATGCGCGTGTTACCCTGCTTGCAGAGGGCTGTCACGGAAGCTTGTCGAAGCAAGTGATCAAGAAGTATGACCTCCGCCGGGATAGTGAACCACAAACGTACGGACTTGGAATTAAGGAAATCTGGGAGATCCAGCCGGAGAAGTTCAAGTCCGGAGAGATTGTGCACTCCATGGGATACCCTCTGCCGAAGGACACATACGGTGGAGCCTGGATGTACCACTTTGGCGACAACATGGTCAGCATAGGGCTGGTGGTCGGCCTTGACTACCCGAACCCGTGGCTCTCACCGTATGGGGAATTCCAGAAGCTGAAACACCACCCTCTTTTCAAGGATGTTCTGGAGGGTGGAAAGTGCATCTCGTACGGTGCCCGAGCTCTGAACGAGGGTGGCTTCCAGTCGATACCAAAATGCGCGTTCCCCGGAGGTGCGTTGATCGGTGACACAGCTGGATTTTTGAACGTACCAAAGATCAAGGGTACTCACACCGCGATGAAGTCCGGAATGCTGGCTGCAGAGTCGACATTTGCGGCGCTGCAGGGTGATTCGGGTGGTACCGTTTTCTTGTTCGATTACGAGGATGCTCTCCGCAAGTCCTCTATCTGGAAGGAGCTGCACGAGGTGCGTAACATGCGGCCGTCGTTCAGCACCGCGCTTGGTCTCTACGGTGGTATCATCTACTCTGGTTTGGAAGCCTACCTCTTCCGTGGCAAGATGCCCTGGACATTTAAGCACCACGGCACTGACGCCGAGGCCACCAAGCCGGCGTCTCAGTACGAAAAGATTGAATATCCGAAGCCCGATGGAAAGATCAGCTTTGATATTTTGACCAGTGTAAGCCGAACTGGTACCAACCACGAAGAAGATCAGCCGGTGCATCTGCAGGTGGAGGACTGGGATAAGCACAAGGACATCGCTTGGCCCCAGTACAAGGGTGTTGAGAACCGTTTTTGCCCTGCTGGCGTGTATGAATATGTGGAAGACGCAAGCAAGGAGCATGGCGTCCGCTTCCAGATCAACGCTCAGAAGTAAGTTCGCTGTCTATTTTTGGGGAAGGTAGAAATGCTAACGTTGCACAGCTGCATCCACTGCAAGACATGCGATATTAAAGTGCCAACGCAGGATATCAATTGGCAAACCCCTCAGGGTGGAGAGGGTCCCAAATACTTTATGACTTAGTCGATACCCCGCACCTTGACCAGTCCACCATATTGATTTCAGGCTTTTTGTTAAAGCATTCATGCGAATAGTCTGATTAAAAAACTGTATATATATAACTTAGCCAGCAATACCATATTCATCATTCTGAACTTTCTCCTGTGTATGCGGTACCTAGTAGGATACTCCACATATGCACATACTGTATGTCGATGGTCGACCGACGAGAAAAAGGAGTAAGAACAACACAAGGCGGATCGATCGATCGAGAGACTATATCCCTGACCGATAATGAAGCCTTGGAAGAATTCGGAATGTCTGCCCTTTTCGGGAAATGAGGTCATGTGTTTAGATTACCAGCTCGACCTGTCATAATTACCTGGCAATACACCACCATACACGATGGCGAATTCCTTGCTTCACTTTTATCGTCTTCTGTCCTCATCATTGACCATTTGTATATCAACCGGGTGGCGACTGGCTGTCAACCGTCTCTGTGCCATCTCTGGTTTGCTCCCCGCGGGGGATTAACGGGTGTTGAACCATGGAAATGCTGCTGTTTACTCTGGTGTTTTAGATACGTCAGTATGGACAACAACACCTCCTGTGAGACGGACACTCCGAACAAACCACTGCCTATTGGGTGGCTATCTACGATCAAACATGGAAACTGCCAGCAACACCCGTCTATCTTCAGACTGTGACATGATCGTCCAGCAAGGCTGTGCTTGACTTGCCTCATCTGTCTGGACTCTGGCGGGGCCACGTGGATCGCCCGCCAGACACAAAGTGAGGCGGTCTCTTGTTTTCTCTCTCCACCACCGAAAAGACAGACCAACTCACTAGTCACTCTCGAGCGGTCAACTCTCTTGCCTCGCGCTCTCGCCTCTGACTCTCTCTCTCTCACCTCTCACACTCTCTTCCCATCCTTTATCATTCTTATTCCATCTACTTTCTGCATCCTTCCTTCATCCCGGACTTGACCTCGTCGTCAAGTGCCCCTCCATCTGCCTAGGCCCTTCACATCTGGATCCCAAAAGACCACCCTCCAACAAACGGAAATCGGGAATACAGAGCCACCATCTTGCTGTCCAAGGAACACGCCCTCATAGCCAAGGTCCTTTCCGTTTGTCTATCTACGACCCAGTTGGATTTCCTTTGGCCATCATACGAGTCCTAGGACCGAGAGAAAATCTAATCCTGCTGGCCTCCATTTTCACCACCGGTTTTCCTTATCATCACCATCAACAGCAGCAGCCATGACCGAGGTCTCGTCCACTCGACTTTATCTCGGGAATCTTCCCCGCAACGGTACGCAGGCATTCATCACACCCTTGTCCCAGAGAGGTTTCCCGCTTTGATTTGGATATTGCCCTGTTCTCTGTCAACTCGCGCCCCAGATATCTATCCATTGTTCCTCTGGATCGCAGTTTCTCGCATCTTTGACGGGGACAACGAGCGAAAAAATAGAGATCTGCGTCTTCTCTGGGTGTCGCCCACCGAGGGACGGAAGAGAGGACCTTTTTTTCTTCTTTTCTTGTTTCTTTTTGTTTTCTTATATCTCGAGTCCTGGACATCCCTGGCAGTCTTGCACATTTTCCCGGTTTATTGATTTGCCCGGTATGAGCTGACAGTTGCGCGGCGCCACCGTTGGCGCCATGGCATTTTTACCAGTGACCAAACAGGATATCGAGGAGCATTTCAGCAGCCATGGCTCTGGGAAGATCACAGAAATCAAACTCATGAATGGCTTCGGCTTTATCGAATACGAAGACGCGATGGATGCTAGAGACGTTGTTCCCGGTAAGAATCTCTTACTTGCTTTGTTCTTTAACCAAGTTCGCTAACATTCTATCTAGCTTTCCGTATGTATTGATCAGTTTAACTTGACTAGGACTTGTTCTTTTTAACCTCATTTTCCCTTGACAGATGGAAGCGACTTCAAAGGCGAGCGACTCACCGTGCAGTTTGCGCGTGGACCACGTCGTAAGGAGAACTTCCCAGGCCCAATGGACCGCCCCAGTGCGCCGCGTCCCCGTCGCACAGGCTTCCGTATGCTGGTCTCTGGTCTCCCGGAAACAAGTTGGCAGGTTAGCAGCCCAAGTCCATTTCTCTTAGGATCCCCTGGACCCCGTGCAGTTCGGCCAATTTGTGTTACATCGATTTTCTTCTGTCCCCTGCATCTTTCCCGTTCCCTTCATTGCTTTTGAGTTTTTCCTTTGCCCCTGAGTCTTGCAGCCCAAGGATTCGTCATACCTGCGACAAGAAACTGCCAGCGCTTGCCAAAAACCCTATCCCAGGACGGAAGGCGCCAATCGACATTGTGTCCAAAGTCCCAGGAAACACCATGGATTGCATTTGTTTTCAGAGCTGCATTTCCAAGTGTCAATCAGAACCTTTTCTTGGACGGACACCCCATGGCCAACTCGGATGCGAACCTTCCTGGAATAATGCTGCTCGGCTCTCCTTTGTTTTAGCCCTTTTTCCTTTATCACGCACCCATTGGATACTTTTTTCTGGAATTTGCATCTGGAAATGGACTCACACCGTGGCCTTGTAGGATCTTAAAGATTTCGCTCGCCAATCTGGCCTTGACGTCGTTTACTCGGAAACTGGCCGTGAGCATGGTAGAGGGTGGGTTTGACTCTGTGCCTTTCCACAAGGCTGGCTTTGGAATCTATTAACACCAAGGAAGATTTGTTGAATTCGAAACTGCGACCGACCTCAAGACGGCCGTTGACAAACTCGATGGACGCGAGTTCAAGGGCTCCCAAGTGACTTGCCTCGCCGATGTAAGGATCCTATGCGCCTCGGAAGCCTGGAAGGAGATCCTCATGTTTTCGTTCTTAGATCCAACCCGTTGATGACCGCGTTTTCCGCGACCCATACCGATCTCGTTCTCCCCGCCGGGGCGCCTATCCACCCATTGATGAATACGACAGGAGATTCCCCCTCCCCGTGGTTACAGCCCCCGCGGTCATTACCGTGAACGTTCTCCCATTGCGCTCCGTCGGGACTACTATGAACGTGATGGCTACGGACGTCGTACTCCGCCCCGTCCCCGGATTGACGACTACCCTCCTCCGCGCCGTCCCTATGATGATCCTTATGATGCTCGCCCTCCGCCCCCTCCTCGTCACTATGATGATCCATACATGGCTCCCCGGCCTTACGGACGACCACGTTCTCCTCCCAGAGGGGATTATGTTCCCTATGATCGCCGCGCCTACTGGTAAATTCATGCTTTCCACCGCGTGATTGTTTTGAAAATACATGGCGGATACCCACGACGTTTCGCATTGATTTTATTACTTTTTTCTTTCGTGTCAACATTATTTTACCGTTGTTTGCTGGACCAAGGAACGATCCGACATAATTCACATTTGACCCTAATCCCCCGAACTGGATGTAAAAAAAAGGTCTCATACTGCGGATGATTTTGCTTGTTATCCATCCTTCAACAAACCGCGCCTGGACTGAGGCTGGGGCTTTCCCTGGCTTACGGAACAGACATGTATATTTGAGACGACAGGTTGAATGGTTTCTATCTTATCTACTGACGACTCGAATCCAAGGTTACAGCAGTGATTGCCCTTAGTCAATGAGTCGAAGTGATGAGACAAGGGTGGTTGCATGTAGCTTTGATTCTTTCCCCACGACCACGACTTATGTTGTTCGACTCAGGATATTGGCCATTTCTTTTCCAAAAAATTTCTCGGCTTTGTACATGTGACTAACCAATTGATATTTATTGCAACATTTGTCTTTATTATGCAGCTTCTGCCATCCGGATAAACGTAGTTTAACCAGGTTTATTACCTTAAGCATTGCCCGTTAAATAAATGGATCTAGATCTGTCATCTGTAGTCAAAAGAAAGCAGGCGTAGCTTAAAGACACTGGATGGACTCGGTGGATCGGCCCGCCCACTTCTTCCCCGCCACGCCATCCTCTGGCTTTTCTTCAAATGCCCCTCATTGCAAACAAATCCGAATGGACACAGATGGACACCAGTGTTTGGCAGAATTAGATCTATGGGAATAATAATATCCAGATTATACTAGTTGACTCTTTGCATTTATCACCATCACTCCAGCTTCCACGGAAAATCGCCTTTTAGTCGACGTCAGAGCTACCGTGTGATCGCATCCCCATCGCTCATCTTCGTTCCCCTCCCTCCTCTCCATTAATGACGATGGCCTCCCAACAAACCCACATCCCCTCCGAGCCGGCCGTGCTCGATGTCATCTCTCTCCGCAACATCCAGCTCCCCCTCCCCGAAGCCCCCGACTCATGGCATCGTCCCGGAAAACCACAACCCTGCACCGTATCTTTGAGACTATCCTACTCGTCCGCCATCGCCTCCGCAGCCGCAGATGACGTCTCCCTTTCCATCGATTACGGCAAGCTATACCGTCGCTTAGAAGAGGATATCAAGCAAGTGGGGAATGCGAATGGAAACGGACAAGACTTCCGGGTGACGGCCGGTATTGTCGCGAATTGCGCACTGGGATTACTGGACGATACAGCTGCATCGGTCAATTCAACAGCCATGGACAGGGAGTATGGGAAGTGCGAGGTCTGGCTGCATCTTCCCAAGGCATTGCTGCGTGCAGAAGGCGGTCTCACGCACCGCAGTGTTACGGCTAAGGCGTACAACCGGGAGGTGAAGCCAGGCTATTTCCCTGTTATAGTTGAGGAGGAGTTCCGGATTGAGGGGATTCGAAGCCATTGTATCCTGGGTGTCAACCCACATGAGAGAGTCGAGAAGCAGGCTGTGATTACTTCGTTGGAGTTCAAGGGGAGTGGGGAGTGGGCTTGGGGCTCGAAGGTGGTGGATACGTATCAGGCTATGACTCGGGCTGTTGCAGAGGTAGGGCCGCTTCTTTTTTTCTCACTGTTTTGGTTTCGTGGATTTTTGACTGATGATCTTGTTTATAGCGAGTCGAAGAGACATCTTTCCAGTCTGTCGAGGCACTGGCGACTTTTGTTGCACGTATTGCGACGGTGGACTTTGACAATGAACAGGTCAAGGTGTTGGTGGAAAAGCCCAGCGCATTGGCATTTGTTGAAAGGTCTGGAGTCGAAGTTATTCGATCAAAAGCATTCTTTGAGTGATGCCAGTAATGGAAGATATAATAGAACGTCCATGTACATTGCGATCTTATGAGCATCTCAGTCTACTCATTTTGTTGTTCATGATATCAAGCATGACCTAGTCATATGCAGAAACGCACTGGGATAATGATTGGGCATTATAACTGATCATCCATCACTAATGCAGACCAGGCTGATCATTGTGATATTCCCAGCGATGGTCGGTATTCTGTTGATATGATATTTCCAAGAGAAATGATGCCAAAGTGGGCAGTGCTGGGTTCAGCCCCCAACCATTTCGTATATTGATGTCTCTCAGAATAGAAAATTCTATTAGAATGCATACATATTATTATCCTTATTATTGTCATTAGCATATAATAATAATCATCGCCATAACAAATACCCTATTGTAGACCACGATAGACACACGTGATCCAGCACTGCCGACTCTAACCTAGCCTCGCTTAGGTCAGGCGGCATCTGATTGGCTGCCTTCCCCAGCTTTGTCCATCTCCGAGACTCGATGTCTTTTCTTTTGATCGTTTCTTCCTCCTTTCTTTCTTCTCTTTTTTCAGATCCTCGACATCTCGTCACCTGTTTGCTTTTTCCAGGCTGTTGACTGGAAACCAGGATAGCCGTTCGATTCCGTCCGTCTCTACGTTACTCACAGATTCGCCTGTTCCTCTATGTGCCTGTCTGCGCCCGCCTCGTTCTCATCGTCCGTTGTATTTCCCGCTGGCTTCCTCGCCGGTTCGCCTCGTTTTCCCCTTAACCTCGAGCCGGAATTGTCCGCCGCTGTTTCTCCTGAATCCTCCGCATTGACCGGCTCTCGCATCCTCCCCCCTCAGCTCCCCGGATCCTCCGTTGGCGAGGCCATTTGGCTAAGGGTCCATGGTCCGTCCTGAAGAAGGGCGGACGGTAAACTATTGAGTTTTCTTGGGACTTCCTTGAATAGGAGGCATTTGGATCTGCCAGGAACAGGAGCGGGACTCCTTTCTTTGGAGGTAAATATTGTCTTTGTGCCCCTCGCGCTCCCCCTTGCTTGAGATCTAAAATTACCCCGCTTGTGTGTGGCAGAAATGTGAAACTAATTCTGTGCTGTTGCTTGTTTAGATACTTTTTTTTCTTCGAGATAGGCCTCACAAGTGCCTGTCTATCGTCAATGGCCATTGTCTAACGGATTGTGTCTATTCGCGCCATTGGCTTTTCTCCGGAATTGCTCCTTCGTTCCGAATCTCTTCGCGGTCTTTTCCCCGATACCTCCAGGATAGAAATCGCATAGCAACAACTCATCATGGACCCACCGCCAACTATCATTCATGATGACCTCTCCGTCGGAGATGTGTTTACCCCTCAGATCGACGACTTCCCGCCTTGCAACGAGACTAGTCTGAACAACCAGTCTACTGGGTTTCGCATGGGAAATGCCAGTCCTGAGCGCAAGCAGTTTGCGGCCGGTAAAACGCCTACCCAAGACAGTCTTTTCCCGGCCCCGCTGGCTGGAAAAGCAGACCGACGCAAGAAAAAGAAGAAGCATCAACAGGAAGTTGCGCCTGCGCTGTCAACGGTGCGCGGATTCACGCCCATGGGCTCTGGTGATGAAGACTCGGATTTCTCGACCGCTAGCTCCAAAGCACCCAAGCCGCGGCCACTTGCTACTGAGGCCAGTCCCAAAGTCCTGCCGTCCACGGGTGGTGTTAGCGCCTTGAAGTTGCAGCTTGATTCCTTGAGCTTGACCAGCAGCCGCGCCTCACAGGGCGCCCCAAGCGACGTTTGCTCTGCAACTCCGAGCAATGCGAGTGTTTGCTCAGACAGTGACCAGACTGAGGTGTTGACCAGTTACGAGGTCCCTCTCGATCATGACTACGTTAGTGCCGATGCAGCGGCGGAAGAGAAAGAACAGAACACCTCGAGCGTGACGGACATGCGCACTCAACTCTGCCGAAAAATGACCGCCGATGACTTTGAGCCGCTGCTTTGCCTCGGCAAAGGCTCTTTCGGAACGGTGTTGCTGGTACGTCACGTCCTCACGGGCAAGTTGTATGCCCAGAAGCAGTTCCAGAAAGCTTCGATCACTGTGCACAAGAAGTTGGTGGAGCAAACCAAGACGGAGCGTACTATCCTTGAGAGTGTGAACCGCCATCCATTTGTGGTGAAGTTTTTCTACGCTTTCCAGGATCACGAGAAATTGTACCTTATCTTGGAATACGCCCAGGGCGGCGAATTGTTCACGCACTTGGCTATGGAGCGCATGTTTGATGAGGATGTGGTGGCGTTTTATATGGCGGAGATGGTCCTCGCACTTGAGCATTTGCACCAGAACGTGGGCGTGATCTACCGTGATCTCAAGCCAGAGAATTGCCTCTTGGATCAAGAGGGCCATCTGCTGCTGACCGATTTTGGTCTCAGTAAGATCTCCGCCAATGACGATGACCGCTGCAACTCGTCTCTAGGCACTATCGAGTACATGGCACCAGAGGTCATCCAGGGCAAGCCATACGGCAAGGCTTGCGACTGGTGGTCCTTGGGGGCTCTCGCATATGATCTCCTCACGGGTTCGCCGCCGTTCAAAGCCAACAACAACGCGAAGCTCCAGGAGAAGATCCTCAAACAGAAGCTGTCCCTGCCTTATTTCCTGGGGCCCGATGCTAAGGATCTCTTGACACGTCTACTTCGCAAAGAACCTTCAAAGCGGCTGGGATACCACATGCCCAAGGACCTGCAGACCATCAAGAAGCACCGATTCTTCCGCAAGATCGACTGGAGGACCCTTGAACGTCGCGAGCTCACGCCCCCAATCAGCCCGGTCGTCACCGATCCTGCTCTTGCTGAGAACTTCTCTGATGATTTCACGCACCTGCCCTTGAGTCCAATGGTAACTTCAAACGGACTCGAGCATTACATGAACTCCGGAGCAAACGGCTCGCATGGAATGTCAACCGGACAAAATGGAGTGGGAGGTGAGTCCAACCCATTCGGAGGATTCAGCTTCGTCGCCCCGAGTAGTCTACTCGACAACGGCTTCGGAGCCATGGCGACAGGATATTGAGAATAGAGTGGAAGGAAGTGTACAGGTTGTTTCGTTTGTATTTGTTAAGGTTACCGTTGGATTAGAACCGGGTTGCCATTTACACATACGAATATTTCTGCCCGCAACTGAAGGCCAGTACAGAAGGCCACTCAATGCAAGGAGTATATAGATGTCAATATCAACAACCTTGCACACGGGAGATTTTGCTATTATAGTGGACTGTAATTTGTTTGAATCAGAATGAATATATACCATTCAATCTCCCTATTCCTCTTAACATAGTAAGCAAAGAGAAAAGTAGAAAAATGTAGAACCCAGCTTCCCTTCCATGCAAAGATATCTATGCAATCAATCAATCAACCAACCAACCAACCGACCAACAAACCATGCCTCAAACCGACCCAATGGCTAAATCGAATGAAAACCAAGAACAAAAAAGCAACACAAATTCCCCGAGCAAACCAATCAAGTCAAACCAATGTAAAGTACAGTGTGTAGGTTCTTGCCTAACTTTGAAGAGCAAGTCTCAAGGCAGAATGAACAGAAAGGCCGAAAAAAAAAAGGGATAAGTATTGATGATGATAATAATGATAATAATAGTAATTTTTAGTATGAATAGATAAATGGGAAGCGAAACTAAAGTTCACCCTCTTCGCTACCTTCGCCCTCTTCGCCCTCTGTTGGTTGGGGATCGGCTGGAACTGGGGCATCGGCTTGGGATGACGATGATGGCTGGTTGGGAGGTTGATTCTGGTCTTGATTCTGACCATGTTCCTGTCCCGGTTCCGGTTGCTGTTCTTGTTTCTGGGGCTCCTTTGGCGGTTGCTCCTGTTGATGTGACTCTTCTGGTCGCTGTTGCTGTTTCTGTGACTGTTCGTCTAGGCTGGGTTTTCGGGCAGACGATCCCCGTCTCTCGCGACTGGGCTCCCAATCACGGCTATGTGAGTTTTGACGGTCGGTCTTGGATGGTTTGCCTGAGTTTTGTTCGACGATTTGGTCGATGCGGTGCTGGACCGGGTCGACTTCTCCTTCTTCCGGTTCCTCGCTTCCTCTTTGAGGGCGGTTATGGCTGTCTCTGCGGGGATGAGGCCGGGGAGGGTTTTGGTGGTGGGAGGGGGTCGAGAAGGATGGCCGTTAGTAGGGCGTTCTTGAGAAGAGGAAGGGTCGGTGGTGGTAGAAAATGAGACGTCTTGCCCCTTTGGTGCGCTGGATTCAGTAGGGGCTGTACGCTGTCGCTTTGGGGAACGTTCCCCGTTCAGTCCAGCTGGTGTTTGATCTCGAGGGTTTACGGACTCCGAGCGATCTCGTGGAGTCAGGTGGTCGTCGGGCTCTCTCGATCGTTTTCGCCCGTTGGCAGCGTCCGTGCTACCAGCGCGAGGGATCCTGGTTTTCTCAGTACCCTCGTCCGATGATGTTATTTGGGTGGTCGGGTAGTACTGGCTATGTTTTTGCATGGCATTGTTCTCGTAAAGCTGTGCCATTCTCGTGCATGCGCGGCGCACCTGAGTCAGATCCACATCGATCTGCTCCCACCAAGACCGCCCCTGGTCATCATCCTGAAATCCCACATCGCAGTGTCGAGCGGCAGCGTAGAGAGCGGCAGCGGCGATCGTTCGGGGCGTAAACTGTAGGCAGAGGACGGTGAACATGGAGTCGTTAACAAAAGCCCACGCAGCGTTGCGTAGCGGCTTGCTCTCGCTGACACCGAAGAAACAAATGAAATCGTAGAGAATGCGGTACGGCTGTTCAAGCTGTAGGTCAAAGCAAAGGGCTTCAAGGAGCATATCCTCGTGGTGCAGAATGGTATCTCTCCATTTCCAAAACTCCTTGGACTGCTCGTCCACAACCATGTTGGGCTGCTTCTGCGCCACTCGACAGCATGCAACCACGAGCTCTCTCATTCTCCGCACATTCTCCTCCACCTTGGTAGCCAGAAACAGCGACGTGGCAGCGATCGGATACGGGTGCATCCCAGGCCGTCCGTGCAGATCAACCATGCTGTACCGCATGAAGAATCGGTGCAGGAAGACGGCTGCAGTGGCGATACTGAGCTGTGGGAGCTTGAGCATAATGCCCACCTGTGTGATGAAGTTGACGCCCTTGCTGCGACTCATATGCTCTGCCTCCATTTTCATTCCATCAAGCTGCGACGGAGAACGGGTCAGCTCCTCATCTGTGAAGAGCCATTGCTCTTGAGTTGCGAGGAGGACGGGATTCGACGGTGCAGGAACAGGTCGCTGGCTGGCCAAGGCTGGGGACGCCATGGCGATGGTGATTTCCTATTGATATTATGTAGCCAGTGAGGCCAATGATTTCAATTCAGAGAGAAGAATAAAACGCCCAAATCGGATGGGATTCCAGATGCGCCTGGGATGACTGTCGATTGAGCTGCGCTGGACGCAAAAGCGAGTGGTGCTGTTTCTGTTTTCCCCCCAACAGACAAGCCGGTGTTTATGTTAATAGGTATTATCAATCATATCGTGGGGATATCCTCATAGCATCGTGGACGGGTTTCCGTGACCAAGGGTCTATCGCACAGTGGTGACCGTTCGGAGGTGAGGGTCGGACGAATGATGCGAAAAGGGATTGATCGAGATGGGGGTAAAGATGTAGAAAAGACTCTCCGGTGAGATGACAAAAATAAGGAACGTGATTTCCGCCTGTCTGGGTGTTTGCTGGTGAATCCTCCCTTTTCTCTTTTCTTTTTCCTCTGGTCGTGTTGGAAAGGCGTTGGAGTCGAATTCAATAATGCGTGATGGCGGATCGGAACATCCTGTTTCTCCGGCCTAAACCGGAACTGAATTCCAACAAAACACAGCTAAGAGACTTATAAAAGGATATAATATAAGAGGAAAAAAGTATTTGATTGTAATAATGGCTATGCTAGTAGTGTATACAAGTACATCCAGATCTAAAATGTACTGTGCAAGGTGGTATCATATCGCGCAGGTAAATCGTCGGGCTTCAAGATTACGCCCATATCTTCGCTCCAAACTCCAGATGGCGCCGTGCTTTATATAGTCCTGGTACAGTGAAATCAAACCCCTGGCCAAGAATCTTACTTGTGGCCAGAAAATAATCACAGGTGGAAAGAAAACAATCAAGGGAAAAATGTCCAGTTCATTCCTCCTCACTGACCTCACTTTCATCATCACTGGGGACATTATACTGTCGTGATGGTGCCTGGTAGTGATGCCCCTGGGCCTGTTCTTCTTCTCGTGCACTCTCCTCAAAGGCGGCTTCCATTTCAGCGGCCAATGGGTCATCGTCGTCATCATCATCTTCCCCGTCCGAAGCTGCTGGGGCAGTTGCCATAGGTTTGGGGGGTGCTGGTTCCCTGCGTCCAGCTGGAGACGGGAGTCGCAGATCCTCCATCTCCTCATCATAATCTTCTTCTTCTTCAGCACCATTGGCGGGTGTGTTGTTCGATGAGAAGTGAGCTGGATTGATGTTGAAGGTGGGACGAGAAGGTGGTGGTGATCCCATGTCAATAATTAGGTCTCCATCAATTATGATGTTGGAACCAGGCGATGGCACAGTCTTCTGAGATGATACAGCGGCCGAACCTGTGTCTGAAGGTGACGGTTTCGACTCTTCCACCTCCTCGTCGACAGGAGCCGTGGGGGCTGGAGTCGGGGCTTTTGTTGGGGCTGGGGCCGGGGCAGGAGCTGGAGCTGGCTTAGCTGTGGAAGATTTTGGTTCCTTTACAGGCTCACGTTTCTTCTGACGGAGTGGGTTGGCTTGTGGTTTTGACCGCGGCTTCGAAGTTGGGGGAGGCTTGGCGACCGCAGGAATCAGTGGGGTGTTAGCTTTGCTTGTGGTGGAGTGGGCATCCGATGGAGGGTGATCGTGATCTGATACCGATTTATCGTCATCATTGTCCTTCGGTAGAAAGTGACGCCAATCATATGGATTGCTCTCATCAGCGGGGCCTTCGTCGTTCCCACCGTTGTCCGACGTGCGATCATCACTCGGCCCGTGTTGATCATCTTCGTGCAGGGTTCGAAGCTGTGTATATTGCTCAATCACCTGCTTCTCGGTTTTTACTGGAGCAGAACGAAGATTGAAATTTAACTGCGTTGCGACAGAATCCAACACGAATGCCTTCCTATCTGCATCAAACACAAGAACCAAGTTGTGCTCATCGGACCCCGACTCAGCTTGATCTGGGTCAACACTGCCTTGATAAGAATATGTCAAAGGATTCCGTTCTGCATTTGGTGCTTTGTCGGAAATCGTAAGGTTATAGAGGTCTCGAGACTTCAGGGAACGGGTAATTTTTGATCGTTGTTGCGCGGTCGCAGATTTGGTCTTGTAGTTATACTGAATATTAATCAACTGCGACTTTGAGTTGGATTCCCTCCCTGCCAATCTATCACCCAGCACCACGGGGTATTCGGCTTGTTTGGTGGGATCGATCAAGCCGCCAGTCGAAACAGCGGAGGCGGCCATCAGGAAGGGTGATCAGGAGTAGCCAGAGTCGAGGCACAAGTAGAATGATATTTTATTCCGTTTATATCTCGTCTTCTCGCTTAGCGAGTTCCCTTTTCTTTGGTATGGATGGTGACGAGTAGGCAAGAGTAAGCAAGGGAGAACGTCACACCGTATGAGACAGCCGAAGATCGGAGGCGACGAAAGAGGCGGAAGATCGAAACCGACCATAGACGAAGGACTATGGGAGGAGGATAGGAGTGTGACGATAATCAAACATGACAAGAAACAAGCTCTCTGAAAACAAGAGAGAAACGCCACAGAAGAGTATGCAGAAGAGGAAGACGAAGGAGAAAGAGAGTGAGAGGGAGGGAAGATGACGGATGACGGTCCAGACATCGTTGAAAGGCGGAGGCCAAACAGCGCCCGCCGCTATGGCCCCATTCGGCTAGCGCCCCCGAGACCCTCATTTCCCATTTTAGAACAAAGGAGGCCGATCCCGCAGCGATTATGGAGTGTTGATAATGATTCACCATCACGATACCCTGGAAGGCTTGTGTTTCTAATGTAGAATTCAATGGACTGGTGATGCCGCTCGCAGGGTCCCCTTATTCGAGGACCCCGTGGTGGCATTTCCTCCCGTGAGCTGCTCCAGGCGCCCTGACAACGCCCGATGCTTCCTCATCAGTTCTTCCCACTCGCAGGCTACTCCCTCGCTCTCGTCGTCTTCTGCATCGCTCAATTCTGTCAATATCATGCCAAAATCCCCTCCGAGTCGTCCCAGACTAGCAGCACAGTAGAGGACCTGGGTTAGAAGGCTCTCGCGGGAGCTTTTGTCCTGGACATTGGGGAGATAGGAGCGCAAGGTGTCAGTGAGCAACTGGACCAAGTGCATGGGGAAAGTTGCCAGGGCCGACGGGATACATTGCAGAGGGTCGTCTTTGCGAGTCTGTCGCGATGAGGCCGTTCTCATCCGTGCATCGAGCCCTCGCACCCCTGCGACGGCTAGCTCTGATTCCGACTGGTCGGGAACGAAAATGTTCTTGTACAGAGAAACGATAGCAAAACTTTGCTCGCGGAAAATTTCAATGTATCGTTTCAAGAACCTCTCCGTCTGGTGGCCTCCCGACCAGGCTTGCGAGGTACCATCTTGTTTGTCCGACTGGCATTTCCTGCGCTGTGCTTCCTGGTCTGCCAGTTCCCGTAAAGGATCTAGAGCCTCCAGTGTTGACACGAGGTTTGCCAATCTGCAGATCAGGAAGAGAGCTCCGAGTGCACCTTCCCCGGTGCCCGTTCCTCCATCACTGTTGAGGTTCTCTAATTCGGGCGCCACCCGACGCAACCAGCCCACCGTCCGCATAGCAGCCGCTAGTCGAAGATTCTGTGTTCGAAGACCAGTAATTAGATTCGTTGTCATGTCCTTCATCGCATCTTCGGCCTGGGCGGCGACATCCTTCACCAAAGGTGAATCCGGATACAAAGTCTGTAGTCTTTTGATATGGGCGTACAGGTCTAGAGCGGAAGAGTATGTCGTAGAGGATGAGGCGCCTGCGACTCCGGAGCTTGCTGCCGCCGAGGAGACGGCTGTAGACAGCAGAGTAGGCAGTTCCAAAATGTCCGAGAGTCGGTCCACGTTTCTCGCCAGCTGCATGGCCTTCTTGCGTCGGTCTAGTGTGACATTCTCAGCCGTTCGGCTATATTTCGAGGAGAACTGAACCGCTTCTTCGTCAAGTTTGGGAATCGCGTTCTGGAGCTGTCGTGCATCGCGGGTTAACTGGGGGATAGCAGTGCGGAGATTCGCGAGGTGGTCTGCGGACGTGATGAATGCTTTGTGGGAACGATTGGACAGACCCTGAAGAGACAGGAGAGTAGAATGCGAAGATTGGGCTAAAGATTGAGGCTCGGTCGTTTCCAACGCTTGCAGAGAGAGGGTCGATAGTCGGTTCAGATACTGGGCCGTAGTCGTATCTTGTTCGGGTGCCCGCGCGGCGGTGTTGGTCGAAGCCAGCTGGGGAGCCAGCAGTTCATATAGGGAGTCAGCCATTGTCAACACGCCCGTCTTGTATGCTTAATTTGATGCTGGATGGGAGTAGATCTGGTGGGCTGAATGGTTGCAGCTGCCAGAGGTTGAAACTGGACAGATTCGCGATGCGGTACGGTGGGCCCCGCGGCCATTGGCGCAGCATCTCCGAAGCATTTTGATGTTACAAAGGACACTTATATTGGGAGAGATGAAGATAGCAGATGGTTATATCCTATACTATTCTCGAATAGCACCACTAAAGATGTATTGATTCTGGTATACAGCTAGACAGTGCACCATATAGTCTCAGTCGGATACTGCTTAGTCAGCCAGGTTATATCGTGCCTGAATCGTCCTATGGTAGGATAATACGTGGACCAAGGTGTGCCTGATTATGCATTGGGCAGATAAGTTCTTATATAAAGCCATGAGTCGAACTGCCTCGTGGAGGTTATATTGGTCTTTATCGTTCTCATCCTCAGGGGCGTTATGAGAGTCCCCTGAGAGATGTTCAAAGCGAGGCAATAACAGGATTTTCCCAGGGGAAATGACTTTTATCATAATGTCAACATCAGAAGAAATTGCTCATAGACTAACAGAGGGTTTCTTTTATCAAACTAAAATCAAAATAAAACATCAGGACAGCCTGGATAGACACCAGAAGCCATGAATAATCACCAGCTTTCGAGTGGAGGAGAAGGATAACGGCCTTACATCACCGCGCCACTAGGCCCAAGTGGGTAATCATCAGGTACTGGCCCATCCCAGTGTCTTCTCTGGTTTTTATCCGCCTCTTTCACACATTCTCTCGATGCTGCAGTCCGTCTCGTTCGAATACTGTGATAGAGGCATTTGGTTTGTCCTCTGATCGAGGAGTGTTCTGTCGAAGCATCTTTTTTCTCTTGATATTTTTCTCTGATCTACCCCACCTCCACTGCATCCCCTCGTTATTATCAATCGGATGCGACATTGATCATGGGCAAACCACGAGTGAGTCTTTGTCTTTTGTCGTGCATTGATTATAGAAAGGCTCTTAGTTACTAACCATTTCAGATGATCATTTTGATCCGCCATGCCCAGTCGGAAGGGAATAAGAATCGTGAAATTCACCAGTCCATCCCCGACCACCGGGTGAAGCTCACAGCCGAAGGACATCGACAAGCGCAGGAGGCAGGTGGCAAACTCCGCGATCTGTTACGGCCTGATGATACATTGCATTTCTTCACATCACCCTACCGTCGAACTCGAGAGACTACCGAGGGTATTCTCGACTCGCTGACTTCCGATTCCCCCTCACCATCGCCCTTCCCGAGACACACAATCAAGGTGTACGAAGAGCCCCGGCTACGTGAGCAGGACTTTGGTAACTTCCAACCATGCTCTGCGGAGATGGAGCGAATGTGGCTGGAGAGGGCAGACTATGGACATTTCTTCTACCGGATCCCCAACGGTGAATCGGCGGCGGATGCATATGATCGGGTGAGCGGATTCAACGAGTCGCTGTGGCGGCTATTTGGAGAGAATGACTTTGCCAGTGTCTGTATCCTGGTCACCCATGGACTGATGACCCGTGTCTTTCTCATGAAATGGTACCACTGGAGCGTCGAATACTTTGAGGATCTCCGGAACATCAACCACTGCGAGTTTGTCGTCCTAAAACTCAACCCAGACAATGGAAAGTACAAACTTGATAACCAGATGCGTACGTGGTCCGAGTTGAGAAAACAAAAGGAGCTGGAAAGGCAGCGGGAGCACGAAGAAAAGGGGCTTAGTCCAGTCCCAACTCCCTCGGACACTCACGTCCCAGTCAGACGAACATGGGGTGGCTGTCCAGATGGGTGTAATCATGGAATTTCAAAGAGAGGCCATATTCGGCCTGCAAGAGCGGCACCAATTGATTCTCACCGAAATGGTCTTGATAGTAACCAAAAGACAACCGATATGAACAACCAAGCGACAGGTCAGGACACCAGTAAGCAAGAATCACCGGAACTGACCAACATCGAACCAGCTCTAGGAGACCGTCCAGTAGACCCCAACTTTTTGGACGGAGACGCCTCTTTACCAGCTCGCACGTCGCAGTCCAACTCTTTTGATCAAACGCAATCAACACCATCAACCTTGTCAGCCGACGAATCCAACAAGAACACTCATCACCATCATCACCACCATCACCATCACAGCACCAAATCCAAACCCCCTCTTCCATTCCCCCGCCGACCAGACCTCAACAACCGAGACAGCGACGACCATCTTTTCCATCGCCCACGGTCAAACTTCGCCCTCCTCCAGCTCGGCGGTCGAGACGGCGGTGGCTCCCTAAGCGGCGCCAACAGCCTCGCCCCATCCGAAGACGAACGCGACGACCACATCCCCAAATCCAAATCCACTCCCGCTGCCACATCCGCCGGTCACCAAGCACGACCATCCCAGGATCTAGCCAATGACGGCGACGACGAAGGAAACGGCAAGCAGGCGCAGCGATTACGTCGGTCCCGATCCCACCACCACCATCATCACCATCACCACCACAACCACAATTATCCTCCAACAGGAAGACGCAATCCAGGCAAGTCCATCAACACCGACGCCTTGGGTGATATGGCACCAGATGACACCGACACCACCAATATAAAAAACACAACACAACAAGAAACCAACACCGACATCGACACCCCGAACACTACACAGAAAGAAGAAAACGGGGCTGAGCCTCACAAACACGAACACGAAGGCGCCAGCGACGGTAATGACGATCTCGAAGCCCAGCGCCAACAAGACCAAAGCATCAGGGGAAGCGTTTATTGAATGGATTTCTCATTCTGAATATTGCCTTTTTATCTTATTTAATTGTTGGTTGACTTTTTTTTGGGGGGGATCTCCTTGTTCGAGCATGCTACGACCGCCACGACTCCCTTGACCTGACGATCGAAAATTAGAAGTAGTTTAGTCCGACACCCTTGGTCAAATAATGAGATGGACACGAATACCCGAATGGACCGTGACACTTGTATGGAGCAAAAATTCGTAATTACCATCATCAGTCGGGCGAACAGTTCAGTCATCGTAAAACCAGTGTGACAACATGGTCGCCACGTCGGATACAGTCACTACTTACTCTCCAACAACAAACTGAAACTGAAACTGAAACTGAAACGAACCCTCATTTCGCCCTTACATGTACATATTTGGATAGGCAAGTCGGCAATAAGTAATAACCATGTCTAAGCTAACTAACACATCTATCCCAGCTCAAGCAAGGCGTAGTCGAGTCGTGTAACTACTCACGTACAATCACCCTCACCTGCATATATAGCGCAGTTCATCAACACCGCAATTGATCGTCACCAGGGCATTCAATCTGTCTTATTGGCCATGGAACAGACATATGATCAGGACCTGCATTGATGATGCGAGAAGGTGGTAGCTTTGGATTTGATTTGTCTAGATATCTTCACATCTCGGCTCAGCACATCTCGGCTCAGCTGAAATGAAGTGTACCTAATACCTATGAGTTGGTATAGCTACCTAGCTATCTGGCTAACTCATTTTATTCTCTGCGATGACTGGAAAGATGAGTGTGTTCAATGAAACACTTAGCTTTACTTGGTCTTATTCTTCGCCACTTGCTTAGGTCCATAGCCGTTCCAATGTCTACTCAGAACAGGTGGTCCAACACTCACCGACTCCTTTAGTGATACGAACGCCATCAGTGAGTTAGGCGATGGTCATATTGCTGTTAGGTGTTTCATGACGACTTGTCTTTAGAATAGATGATGTTGGAGTCAGATCAGTGTAAGCGTTTCATTTCAATCGGTCTGACTTGTATCGTTTGATTGTATTGTAAGAACTTGAATTGAATTTGGTTTTTGTGTGGACTTTTGTTGTACTGTAAATTGTAAGATGAAATTAGCATCTTTGAATTGATGTTCAATTTATTATTAGAATGACTGAAGAGAGAATAAGAAAAGATATGGAAGAATATACTATACCTATTACGGACTAGTGTCTAGTCAGCAGGAATATTCTATTTCTATTGGCTAATGGCTTCTAAACATCAACAGTAAATAGGTAGCCTAATGAATTCATTCAATTAAGAATTAAATGTACAGTAGAGAATGGATAATTGACAGCGGAATAAAAGCAGATGGATTACCCCATGCTTTGAAGAATTTCATTCTTTTTTTGGTCTTTTGTCTTTTTTCCCGCACTTCCAACTGAGGATCACCCCCAGGAAGATATCTGAAAAGGTAGTTAAATCTAACGTACAACGAAGTAGACAAAAGTAGAAGAGACCAAACAAAAAACGGACACGATAAGAGGGGATATTCGCTTTTTTTTCTGTGTCGAAAATAAAAAAAAAAAAAAAGTTTGCCAACGACGTTTGAACATGGGAATTGAAAAATAATAGTCGTGGCAGAAGAAAAAGAGAAAAAAAAATCTGAAAGATGAAAGCAAAAGTGTAGATTACAAGCAAGAGGCATTCCTGACCCTATCACATATGTAAAAGCCAGTTGACTCCAACATATGAACAGAGATAAGACCCTCATGATGCGATCGATCAGAAAGTGAAGAGAAAAAAGAAAAATGCCCATCAAACAGACATCAAATCCACCAGCCTGAACAAAAAGAAGTGGGGAAAGAAAATGCAAAAAAAGGGATTGGAAAGAAGTGAAAGAAAATTATTAACGCCATGGGTACTCAATGTAAATGGGGGAAATAATGTACCAACTTGACAGAGAATTCAAGGGAAAACAATCTATAGGTAACATTTACCAGACAAGCCCAAAACCAAAAAAAGAACACGAGGGAAACTGGAAATCGACTGCAAAAAAAGAGAAAAAAAGAATAGAAGTGAAAAAGGACGAAATTGTAGTAAATCATGATCGTCGTGACTGCTCACTCAAAGATCGACAGGATCCAAAGGGAGTAATGTGGTATGTGGCACGATCAACGAAAACCTTCCATGATGAGCAACGGAGTCATATCGAGCCGAGAAAAAACCGCGCCATATCGTTAGATGCATGCTGCATCGCAGATGTGACAGATTTTGTCGTTGCTTGGGAAACAAAGATTTTTTTTCTGTGTTTTTGCTTTTCCGACAAGAGCGAAAAGAACTGAACATGGAAACTTTTCGGCTGTCGCAACAAATGCGGGGAATTCGAAATCGGAGATGGCGAAATGAGAAAAAGATGTGTAATCGTCGCAGAAAAAAAGGTCGAAATAAAAGAGAGTACGGTATCATCGAATAGTAAAGAAAAAGAGATGAAATCACCGAAATATCGAGAGAAATCTAAGAAGAAAAAGAAGAATAGACGGTCAAAAGAAACTTTTTACGCTGCAGTCAGCAGCCCATTTGCCTGCAAGCCGTACCAATTAAGCGACGATAGGCTGCATGCCGCCAAACGGATTGGCACACATGTAGTGCTCCATATGCTTGGCGCAGTATAGGCAGCCACAGGATGAGCCATGACCCGTCCACACACTCTGGGCGAATGGCAGTGCATATGCCGGGGTGTGGTGGTAGGATGGTGGCTGCGACCGAGGCGCCGACTGTGGGAGATACTGCTGAGGCGGGATCCAAGCACGCGAATACGGCGAAGGGTTCGCGTATGCCCAGGGCCCGACCGAGTAGTAATCGGGAGTAGTAGGACCGCTGTGAGGAGCGGACGGAGGCGAGTATTCGGATGCTGCAGGGTTTAGCCAGGAGTTCTCAAAGTGCGTGCTCCGCTGGTACTGCGGCGGGATGGGACCCTCGGGGGACATCAGAGGCTTGGAGAGTCCATGGCCTCGGGTAATCTTGGTATCGATCGGAGCCAGGCTGTGGCGGGTTCCGTGAGCCCGCGCGTTAGCCTTGGCTCGCCAGGTTTCCCAGTGGCTGAGCCACGACGCAAATCCATCCTGATCCTCGTAGATACGGTCGTGGATCTTCCACTCAAAGGCAAACAGCCATTCGAGCTCCATGGAGTTCAACTCGGCGACGGGGATGTTGCTCACTTCAGCCCACGACTTGTTCTGGAAGGTGTTGTCATCCAAAAACTTGGAACCCAAAAGGAGTCCAACGGTGAGCATGCGGTAAACCTGGCCACTACCTGAAGTATACACCTTGGCGGAAGAGAGCATACGCATCCGACTGGCCAAGTAGTAGAGACCCAAGAGAATCGTGGAGCTTGGCAGGCGGGTCGAGGACAGGATCTGGAAGACGTATTTCCGGAATTGGGGAGGGACAGACGATCCTGGGTACACGCTTCGCGCGAAGTCAATATCTGCTAGGTTGATCTTGGTGTTGTACAAAGCATACATTCCCTGGGCCATCTCCGCCACGAAGTCGGACATCTGATCCATCTCATAGTCCAAATGGGCAGCAACGCCTCCGGTGGCCTTCTCCTCCTTGCGCGGTTGTTCGTGCTGAGCCATCATGTCATGGTGGCGGTACTGCGGTGGGATAGCACTGTCCATCGGGGGAAGCTGGACGTTGTTCCGGATGGGAGGCAGTACGTTGGCGGCAGCGATGGGACCGAACATGGGCTGGGACGCATGGTGTCTCAAGGCATGGTGAGCCGGGGCGAAATCCCTGCCGGTGCGCATAGGGTGCATGTTCATGGGAGCGGGCTTGCCATAGCAGGCGGACTGGGAGTACTGCTCAATGAATTCACAACCATTTTGGGAGTAGCGGGGAGGGAAAGCAGATTGGCCGACAACGTAGAAAGGCTGTTCGGAGTCCATCCTGTTACCACTCAACATGTGAGGGGGAGTAGGAGGAAGGCCTTGAAGGCCTGGGGCGAAGAAAGACGGCATGACTCGGATCGAGCAAAAAACCAGTACAGGACGGGGAGGTAGACGGTTCGAAGGCTATAGCGACGATAGTAGTAAGCAACTGATCAAGAGGGCTCACCACCCAATGGACCAAAAAAAAAGTAAAGAAAAGAAAAGGGAATAACCAACCGTCTACACGTCCGCGACGCCCTGATCCTGGGGGAAGAGCGGTAGCTCAACGAGCCGCGGCTCTTTAATATGCGCAGGAAAGGTCTCTAGTTGAATGACATGGAGATATCAATTCGACAACAAAGGAATCGAAAGTCCAACGACGTTAAGGAACGGACGTAAAGAGCGGTCGCAGCAGGAAGTTCTGAAGCTGGTGCCTTAGATTTTTTTTCTCTTCGGAGTCGCGTCTGTTATTCCTAGTCTTTTTTTCCTCGGAGGCGGATTGTCGATCGGGAACAGCACAGGAAAAAAGGGTACAGGAATAGATTGAAGCAAGCTGCACGTTCTTTTGCTTAACCAGTGCTAAACAGGTGACAGACAATTGAAAAAGGAAGACAGAAAAAGGCTAAGAGGCCTGCGTGGACAGGGTAGATTTTTTTGGGGGGAGGGAGATTTGGGGGAAGTATCGAGAAGGGTATTTTTTTCTTCTCGCGTAAAAAAGACCCCGTTCCACGTTTAAGCAACGACACTTAGTGAAAAGCTCGTTGGGAAGTAAAAGGGAAAAAGAGGATTAACGGAGAGAAAAATGAAAAAGGGAGGAGGGGAGGATAGATGGTGAAGATGGAGGTTGAATGTGGAGAGGGAAAAAGAGGATGGGGAGGGAAGAAAGAGAGGGAGGGGAGAGAAGAAGAGAGAGAGAGAGAGAAGGGTAAAGGGAACAGCGGCGAGAGAAGCCAGTGTGTGTTAGAGGCAGAGTGGGAGTGACCGCTGATGATCCCGAGAGGGCCTGTAAAGTGTAAAGGAAAAAAAAAAAAAGGAAATTTACTAGTCAGGAGGTAAAAAACAGCCACTCCAGCCAAACGGAAATGTCGAAAAGGTTGAGGCGGGAAGACACGATACACAGGATACAGAAAGGATACCGTATTTTACCCTAGAGCCGGTTAGGGGCTCGAACGGCAGCCCCAAAAGGGCCCAAAATGGGTCACACTGTCTGGGCTTTTGTTACCGCCACTGGATGATTTAACTGTGACAGAAACGTCATTTGTTCCAGAATTATTATTATCATAAAAATAAAATAATAAAATACAGAGTATTATGGAATAAAATAATAATAAAATATAAAATATGAATAATTATCTAATATCAGCTGAAGAGAGTGGACCTGGCTAGTTGTAGCCTCGAACAGTGGGACGTGCACTAACAACGTGTCTGACTAATTATATCAATTAGTTAGTTAAAGACTAGCAGTTAGTCAAGTAGAAACTGTTGGAATTAAAGATAGATTCCATGGAGTATCCATGAATAGAGTAACTATGTACTCTGGAGAGTACTCGGCAGGAATCTACATAGTACAGAAAAAGATGCATTATCATGTACTCCAACATCATAGCAAAACCGTCCCCTAGCAACCACATACCACCGTCCAAATATGTCAACTTTACTATTATTATTAACAGGCATCCATCTACGTATTCCTCTACTGCCTGGTATCAACCATGCAGCTGACTGGTATTCCACCGACAGATCCTGTAGGAACGGAGCACAGAAAACATAAAAAGGAAAACTGGAAAATCATCTGACTCACCTGCATCTGGCCTTGGGATTGGCGTCATGCTGCAGCTGCGATATACAATATAATCGGGGGCTGGTCACCTCCTTTCCTTCACCTTTACCTTCACCTTCTTTTCAGCTGATCTGATATCCAGTACAGAGTGCAAGATAAACAAGTAGTATTACACAGACTGTCTACGTATTAAATCAGTCTGTATGGCCAATATGCAATAATACTGCATGTCATATATATGCTAGGTAGTCGGGTCCTCATTGCATATACATCCTGCTTCCCCTTCCCTCTTCTACCCTATAATCTCTACCAATTCAGTCACCATACAGTTCACCCCAGAAGGAAAAAACAGGTTATAGGGTAAATCCTTCAACCAACACCCATCCTACAGTCCGGAGTATATATTCAGTGGTGCCAGTGGTGTGTTAGTGGGGAGGGGAGAAAGAGGATGTCTACATATTTCTGCCCGACATACATAAAACCCCGCTTCAACCTCGCCTCGCCTCGTTAATAATTCATTTCATCCATCCTTTTCCCATCAATGGGATGGCAATTTTATCACACCAATGGCTACTGCAGCTCGTTGGTTGCCTCAGCTTACAAACGCAGCCAATGGTGAGGGGGGTTACCTCGTGCTCGTTCTGCCTTGGGTGGTAGGACGGTGACAGGGCAAGTTAAGTGGCAGTGACTCAGGGACGATCGGGTCAGCGGGTACTGTCGGTTCTCTCTTTTTTTTTTTTTTTTTTTTTTTTTTACTCCGTAACTGGGTACTGTATGTATTTGTCTGTGGCTGTCCGTTTGGATAGACTCTATTCTAGGCAGTCTGCGTTGGTTTAGTTTGATCTAGGAATTATCCGGATGCTCAGTGAGGGGTATCAAAGTCAGGAAAATTTCTTTCTCTTTCGACGCTCCGTCTCTAACAAATAGATTCATATAATCTGATACTGATAATCCCATTTTTTGTCTATGTACCGGATAACTAAGCAGCTTTTTTCCCCTCCTGAAACTTTGTGATCTTGACCCTGGATAGATGTACCACTGTACTCACCTACCCTCACAAGTCGATCAACGCAAAAAACGAATAAAAAAAAATTTTTTGAAAGAAAGAAAAATTGAAGAAGAAGAAATTCGAAAAATGGCCATCGGCCCGAACACAGTGGATATCATCAATGAGATAAAAAAGAAACCGTAAAAAAGAAGAAGAAGAATGATGGATAAATCATACTCGTATGTCCGATTCGTCATCAAATGAGAATTCCGATCGCACATACCCTTCAACACCATCCGGGAGGAGTTCACTCCCTTGTCTGTTCAAAACGAAGAAAAAAAACAGAAATTCCCAATTCGTAATTCGTTCAATCAGTTGTCAAATGATCGAGCAGATGACTGTCCCAATCTACCGCTCGCTCTATTCGTCCTTCAAGCTCCCAATCAGGCTGCTAAGCGCATCCACAATGACCGCCTCGTCTTTGGGTTCGCCCCCAGGGAATGAGCTTTCTGTACTCTCTCCAAGCACCCGGGCACGTGCGCTCTTGAGCACCTCGCGGATGTAGTTCTTATCCTCATAGTCCTCCATGAGAACGGCCTCAAAATCATCAATAGCCTTGTTCGCCCGATCATTGAACGAGGACGACTCGGGCTGGTGCATGGGCGCGGGACTTGGCTCGACCGGCGCTGGATTTGGATTTGGCGGCTGCGGCATCGGAGGCCCAGGATTTGGTGGGAGGCTGGGAGGGTGCGGGTTGAGCGTTGGCAGCGGCGGGGGGATGTTGCGGAGGGTAAGGTGATTGGTGCTGCTGAGGTGGCGGCATGGCATGCGGGTGCTGGAATTGAGCCAGCTGCGGCGGTGGATCGGATGCATAAGGGGAGGTGTAGGTAGATGGTGTAGTCTGAGCGAAAGCGGCAGGGAGATTGTTTCGGATTGGACTGGGTATCGGGAAAGGTGATGGTGCCGGTGCTGGAGCTGGGGCTGGAGCCGGAGCTGCAACGGGTGGAGGTGCAGGAGCTGGGGCAGGGGCAGGGGCAGGAGGGGGGAGCAGGAGATGGAGCCGGAACCTGAGGGGGAGGAGGATAAGGGCTGTGATGTTGAGGAACAGGAGCAGGAGCAGGAGACGGAGCCGGCGCCGGACCAGGTGTCGGGGCAGGTGCTTGTGCGGGTGGTGGAGCAGAGTAAGGATTTGTCGGCATAGAAGGAAACTGAAAGTGCTGGCTGGCCATATTCGTTTGACCAGTCGGCGGACTTGCGTAAGTCTGGTTCAATGGAGGCATGTACTGTTGCGGAGGAGGCGGTGCTGGAGTCTGCGATGAGGGCGGAGGAGGCGATGGTCGTCTCTTCTTCTCCTTTTCGACAGATGCTCCTGGCCGGAGCTGCCACGACCATCCTTTACCATCTCGCTCAGCGTGCATGAAGAGATGGCTGTTGCCATTCAGATTGTGCCGGACACTGGACGTCCAACCCTCCGTCTCACACTTGAAGCGGAAATAGGGGTACTTCAGCTTCAAGGCGCGATAGATCTGCTTGAGCGTCATCGGCGTTCCTGCTTCCGTAAGAGCGTCGAAGATAAGAACAGCATAGTTGTAGGGAGGCTTTGCAAGATCCTCCGGCGTGTACGCCGACTCGGGAGGATAGTTGGGCGATGGCGAACGCGATGGCTTGCGCTTCTTTACGGGCGGTACCTTGATATACTCTTCCGGACGCTGTTCCATGGGGAACTGGGCGCCTTCGGTCGTAGGCAAAGGAGTGTCCATGGGCGTGCCATCGGGCTTCTTCCTCTTGGTGTACTTGCGCTTCTCCGGCTTGGACCCGGGAGATTCGGCACCACCAGATTCCTTGGGTGTCTTTCCAGCCTTCGGTCGGTTGTTTGGTTGCTGTGGCTGCTGCTGTTGCTGCTGCGGCTGCTGGGAAGGGGGAGGAGGAGTGACACCTCCATTTGCTTCCCGTTTGGCAGCCAGCTTCTGTTCTCTGGCCAGCTCTGCGCGCTCCCGTTTGGACATGATACCATCTTTGGGAGGCCGCCCTGGGCCCCGGCGACGTGCCGGTTGTTGAGAACTGTCACCAGACCCTTCAATAGAAGGCATTGGTTTGGCAAGGTCGGGGTCCTTGGTCTTCAGCACCAGCTTGGCAACCTTTGTATCCTTGCTGTCCACATCGCTTCCACGTTTCTCACTTTCCTCATCATTCTCGAGACCAACCGAAGCTGGGGCATTTTCATCATCTTCCGCATAAGTTTCTTCGGCTCTCTCAGCACCCGTTTCTCCAATCGGAACATCAGGGAGCAAAAATCGTATGCGCACGCCTCCGATCTGAATATAATCGCCACTGTGTAGGGGTCTGATCTGGCTCGGTGACAGCCAATCGGCGCCGATAAATGCACCATTTCTTCCCATCACTTCCATCTCAAAAAGGCTCTTATCAAAGTTGTATGCAATCTTGACGTGTTTACGAGAGATTCCTCGATGTCCAGCGGCAATACCGTCAACAGTGGCAGGAGGGTGGATCGGGATAGTTGGACAGGAGTCAGGGGAAGGGAGCAAGGCCAACGCATCAACAGGTTTCGCATCATTACCACCTTCATTCAGAGACTGCATGGCAAGAGCATTGTAGTCGGTCGTGGACTGCAGCTGAGCTGGAGTAGCATGCAGTTGGGCAGGTTCGGCAAACGACGAATTTGACGACCTTCGACTCAAGGGGAGATGAGGCACGTCGGGATCAAAGCCCATAATACCACCGCGATCACTGACAACACTTCCAAGAATGCCGCTCCCCTCATGCTTGACACGAATTGGCGTATGCGATGCGTTGCCACCACTGGAACTCTTTGGTCGAGAAGTTCTCATCGCCTGTCTCGCCTGGTATTCCCGTTGATGGGCTGCTCTCGCCGCTCGTACATCTCGCCCGAGGATAAAAGAATAAGTATTGCAGTAGAAATGTCCATCGTCGAATTCCAATTTCGCAAACGCTTGAATACGAGGTTCGGATCCAGAGATCGATCCTGCATCCTGCAAACCCCCGGAGTATCCCAGGGCGGAGAGATCCGCGCTCTGGGAAAGATAGGCCGCAGTAAGCATCTCATTATGCTGTAACGCTTCAAAGGGGTTTTTTGACGAGTCAATATCGAAAGGGGCGAAGAGGTCGGGGTGATCTTTGGACAACATTAGGGGATCGGATAGACTGTTAGCCAGATCTGACGCATGAGGTAAACCATGTCCATCGGGATCGGGGTTTGGAAAGGACAATTCATGATCTTCACCAGCGGGCCTGTGCTCATCGTGTAAAAGACCGCCCGGCAATTCGTCTGATATTGCGATCTGATCATGAGCCATGGGCAACGCTGCAGAGACATCAATTCCCGCAGCAGAAGGATCATTGCTCAACGATTGATCATTCGTTTCAAAGTTCTTCTTGTCGAGGTCAAAGTCGTTTGGTTGATGTTGATGTTGTGGTTGTTGTTGTCCCTGGGACTGGTCTGCGGAAAGATGGTGGTGGTCGACGGGGGCGGAAGAAGAAGAAGAAGACTGGTGGTTCCCGAGAAGTTGAGCGAGAAGCGCGCTGGCGGAATGCCGTCTCAGGTCGTTCTGTCGCTCATCCCCCGCGGAACCAGCAGCCCCCGACTCAACATCCATATCCTCCGGCTCGGTTTTGATCCCGATCATGTCGAGGGGGGTGGGCAGGCCGTTGGGGGAGGAGAGAGGTCGGGGTGATCGGAGGCAGAATCGTGCAGGGCGCGGATTGCGGAGGAGTCGCTGCGCGGGGAGGCAGGGCTGTGGTCGGAGTGAGGACCGCCATGATCGTAAAGGGACATAGTACTATCAGGGCCGGCATCAGGAGGAGGTCGATGGCCCACCGCTGGCGCTGTCATGGTCTGCGACGACGACATGACAGGCAGCTGCTGGGGAGGAGAAAGACGGGCAGGGTTGGAGGGAGAGAAGCAGGGCGGTGAACAGCAGCCATGGGAGGAGAGGCAAAAAAAGATGAATGGAGGATTTTCAGTACCTGTCGGAGGAGATAATCCGGTATCATACAGTTACAGTACAAGACCTCCTCCAGCAGTCCAGCTACCAGGTACAAAGTGGTAGAATGTAGAATGTAAATACTAATAGTCTGATATAATTATTATCATCTATTCTCTGCTTTGATCCCTTCAGAAGAAATCCCGACTAAGAAAACTCTTCTGCCCCGCTACTCCGTAGATCTGACTGGCTTCCAAAAAAAACGGCCACTTTCCGATCCACTGCAAATCCTGACCATCCAATGTAATACCGAGTACGCATACCTCAATCTGGATGCCATTAAGAGGAACCAAAGTACCGTGCTTATTTTCTGCAATTGATTATCAATTATTTACAGGATAATAGATATTGATAGTATGTACAAAAGTACCTACCTACATTGTACAATAATGATTCATAGCTGACAGTCTGACCGATAGGTGGAGAACCCCTCTCCCTAGGCCTACTGGACTGATTGATCTACATCCAGGAAAAGTTCCATTGACTAGGTATTACCTACATGAGAACGGACTAGACGATACGAACAAGAGGGGATCTCAGATCTGCTCTGAATAAACAGAAGAAGAAAAAAGAGAATAAGAACAGAAGACAAAATGCCCAAATCCAAAAAAGACCAATCCAAAACCACCTCCTCCCCCCAACCATCCCAATCCAAACCAAACTGGCCCCTCCTACGTCCCCTCATCCCCCCTCCTCCCTCTACCTGGATCCCACCCTCCCAGACCAAATCTACACCATCCGCAACTTCCTCACCGCCACCCTGTGCAAGAACTACGTTTCCTTCCTCGCGTCTCTCCCGCTGATCACCACGCCCGGGAAGCCGAAAAAGGGCGACGCAGTGCGCGTCAATGACCGGTTTCAGATCGAGGATGCGACCTTTGCGGAGATGTTGTGGTCGTCGACGGCGTTGAGGGAGTTGGTTACGCAGGGCGAGGAGGGGGGTGATGATGTTTGGGGTGGGGAGCCGGTTGGGTTGAATTCGAATATCAGGGTGTATCGGTATTCGAAGGGGCAGTTTTTTGCGAAGCATTGTATGTTTTATTTACCTTCTTTCAAAAGCCAAACTGTATTAGGTGTATGCTTATTGACGTTAGATGATGATTCCAATGCTTTGACTTTTAAACCGCCTCAGTCAAACCCCATTCCAGCAAGGACGACTTGGACTCTTCTCATATATCTCACTACCTGCGGCGGCGGAGAAACTGTCTTCTATCAAGATCCTACCCGGGAGAACCGGAATCCAGAGCCCGTCTCCGTAGCCCCAGAGATAGGCATGGCCCTGCTGCATCGACATGGAGAGAGGTGTTTGATGCATGAAGGAATGGAAGTGACCGAGGGTGAGAAATGGGTGCTGAGGAGTGACTTGGTGGTTAAACGGTAGTCTATCTGACCTGTGTCCTGATGAAACTACATTCCCAGATGCAACATCTACTGTATTAGAGCTATGTGGTAGTGCTGTATTGGACAGAATAAGAAATACAATACGACAGCATGGGATGCACAATGGCCACATATAGCCAAAGACATGACATGTGAAAACGTTGGAAGAAAGGAAATGAAGTGATTGAATGTAGTGAGTGGTTGCCGGCGTGGGGAAAGAAGCCCAAACCCTTGATGAATGCACCACGACAATATTGGGACCAAGGAAAAGCAAACATCAATAAAAAAAAAAAAAACAAACAACATTCCCCCGGGCACGGATACTCGGGAATGACAGCTGCTATGATGACAAGAGACACCTGAAACTCTTTGAAGAAACTTGAAATTCCCAATCCATCTCAATCTGTATGTTCTGATATCCTTGAGCACTATCCATCAATATCCAACCAAGTCAATCATATTACGAAGATGACGGCCTGGCTTCGTATTCGGCTCGTCTCATGATATCCTCCACCGGTCCTAGTAACCGCTTAAATCCATCACGGCCCAGCCTTGCGACTTTGACATCGGTCTTGGTGACGATGCTGGCGGCTCGTGGCTTGTCGTCCAACAGAGCAAGTTCTCCAAAGTAGTCACCCCGCTTGTAGTATTTGACTGGCCCTTCCACATCCTCTTTAAACGCCTCCGCCTCACCCGACTCCAGCAGATAGAAAGCATCACCCGGGTCACCCTCGGCGATGATTTTGGCTCCTGCTGGGTGCTTGATCGTGTCCAGGGCGTCGGCAATCTTTGCACGCTCATACGGTTTGAGGGATGACAGCAACGGGACTTCTTCCAAAAACGCCTCGTACATGCGGCGTCGCTGGAATGCCGAGTCCATGAGAATGCGTCGAAATGTGATGCGATCCAAGGCCCAAAGAGTGCTCTTGGAGTCAGTTGACACGACCGTTGCCGCTCGAGGAGCATTGTACATGAGAGCCAGCTCTCCAAAAGAGCCCCCAGGTCCGGTGGAGGCGACCTTGTTGCCCATTCCATCAGGCCCTGGCTGTACTGAGCCCGAAGGATGAATGTAAATATCAAATTGGCCCTCTTCTACAATGTAAAAGTAGTCACCTGCGTCGCCCTGCGTAATCACCTTGATACCCTTGGCTGGGATGGGCTTCTCGACAAGGGCGTCGAGAACCGTCTTGAACTGGTCGTCATCCAGATGGGAGAAGAGGAAGTTGCTGCTGACGGCCGTCTTCAACCGAGCCAGCTGCTCTTCTGTCTTTTGGTGGAAAGGAGGTGTCCAGCTATCGGAGCCGGCCGACGTGGGATTCAGAGACTCTGCAGACACGGATGTACGACGACCCAGTGCGTAGTTGTTGGGGAAGCCTTGGTTCACGCCTCCGATAGGACGGGAGGCCTCGGGAGGTTCATTATAGTTGTGCTCATCTTCGTTCCCGTCACCCGATCCAGTATCAAACGGGTTCCTACCGAACTGCATTCCCCCACTTCCTCCACCGAAGCCACTGCCTCCAAAGAGAACATTGCCTGCTGAAGCTGGAGCTGCACCAGCATTGGCAGTTTTAAAAGTCAAATCGGTTGGTGACGTCACCTCGTACTCGTCGTCCTCGGAGATCTTTTGAAAGGAAGAGGTGCTGCTTTTGGTGCCGAGCTTAAGAAAAGGGTTGGTACCCGGGAAAGAGGAGCTGTCCGCCATTGTGTCAGTTGTAGGGCCGGAGAGGCCACCACTCCGGCCGCACTGGAGCGAAGAAGGTGTAGGGTCGAGATGTTGCGACGGAAGCCGCTGGGAAGAGAGAGGTGGGGTCGAAGACTGGCAGAGGAAGTCAGATGTTGAGCAGAACAGAGACCGGCGACTGGGAGGGAGAATTTCTGAGGGGGGTAGAGAGGGAGATAAATAGAGGGACATTTGTGAAGAAAAAGCAGGACGTTTTGAGAACCCGCAAGATCAGCGTGAAGGAGGGGGAAAGGTAGCAAGAAAGAGGAGGGAGACAGGCTTGGGGGTCTCCGCCAGAGTGGGTATCGGGAAGTGAAGTCTAATTGGAGAGTTGAAAGGACGCAGTGTTCCAGAGATGTCGTACGTTTCTGTCTTGTCTTTTTGACCAAGTTTTTTTTTTTGTGGTTTATTTTTATTTATTTCTTTCTTTCAAGACGGGAACAAGCTGACTGTTTCAGTATCCCGTGTCTTATAAGAAAGCCAACGGGAAGAGAAAGTCGATGGAAATAGCTTGCGTTGGATGGAAAGGGAGGCCGAAATCTGGCTGGGACCAAGCTTTGGAGGGGTAGCAGACCCGAGCTGAGTGTGGTCGTGTGGGGTGGGAAGATGGTCGGGAAGGAGAATGAGATATATTAGAGACTAAAATAATAGAATGAATGAGAAGAGAAGAAAGAGAAGAAAGATGAAAGAAGAAGATAGACAGGAAGAAGAAAGAAGAGGGGAAGAAAAGAAGAGGAAGAGAAGAGAAGAAGAAGAGGGAAAGGCGGGGAGGAGGACGGAAAGGAAAGCAGGTGAGCTCCTTTTGGCCTGAGCTTATAATCGTGATAAACGATGGAAGATGGATAAATAAAACACATCGACCACTAATGCAGAAACAGTCTGGGATATTACTACTATAGCACTGCTGGGAGGGCATCCAAAAGGGAGGATTTGAAGCTCATCTACCCCTCTCCAGCAGGATCGACGTCACTGGTTTGTTGCTAGACTGACAGACTACTTCAATAGTTCCAAGCCGGGATCAATAATATATTAATTTCATTTCTGTGATTCCTTGGATTTATTATTTAGATGGGCATTTTTTAATTTCCAGTGAGTTTGAACATGTTCTGCTAGACGAGATGAAGAGAAAAGCTGGGGTGGAAGCTTCGATGGCAGGATTCCAGGGGTTTTCTAGAACATCAGCAGTGGATGATTTCGGAATTGCCCAACGCCACTGAATAATAACCATCCAGAGGAAGCAGACTGGATGCACCGGAGATGGCATCATGACTGCCAATGATTACGAGGATCATGATGATCATGGTGGCGATTAAGTTGCTGTCACTGTTGAGGTCATGCCGTTTGCATCTACAGTCTATTATGTAGACTCCATAGTGAACCACACTTCTACACTTTTAGTCCACCATCAAGTGTGGATAAATCTAATAACTAACCACCATAAAGTGATGAAGTCAGCGATTCTGTCTGATACGTCAGAGAGAGCAATTCTGGCCCAATCGCCAGCAGATATAATGACAGTTGTTGCTGTTTCATCTGCTTCACTTTGTGGGTATCTGCAGGGCAGTTGGACAGCAGACACATCACATCTGCAGTAGATGTAGAGTAGACATATTAGAATTGCAGATACTCTAAATACCGGATATTGAATAGACAGTAATTGTTGCTGTTATCTTCTATCCTGATATTCATATTCTAGATCTGCGACCGAGGGTCTGTGTTACCGCCACCCCGCTTTCTCTGCGCTGGACTCGAAGCTCCAACAATTCAGCAGCCCAACGTTGGCATCCCCAGCCTCTCTTTTTCATCTGTTTATCTAAAGACGCTCGACATTCCAAATCTGCAATCTCTGCATCTCTGTTTCAATCCATACTACATCTCCCTCATTATGGGTAGCTACACGTTCCGATGGTAAGTGCTATATCAGGCCAATCTTATGATGATCGTTCCAATGATGGTGGTTCCTGGAGGTCGAACCGGCCAATTCCATCATCTCAATTCATCGCCTCCCATGACTTTCTGCTCGCCCGCCAATTCCTCGGACGGGCGACTCTCGACTCTTGCTCGGGTTGATTTGATCGCTGACTGAACGGCTTCTCGCATGGCAGGCCTTATGAAGCCAACGAGGTGTTTGTCACTGGGACTTTTGACGATTGGGGTAAGACGGTGAAACTGCACAAGAAGGGCGATGTCTTTGAGAAAGAGGTCACTCTACCCCCCTCAGACCAGAAGTTACACTACAAAGTACGTATTCCTGCTTCTTGCGCTTCTTCTGGGCGTATCAAACCTTCATCCTCTCCCTCTATCCTTCTGCCTGAGCGCAAGGGCGCTTGGAGATGACGAACTCTCGCCCACTACACCCACTGACGTCATCTTACCCGCCTCTCCATCCTGTCAATCTGCTGTTCTGGGCAAATACAAGAACCCCTCTCATCGCCGCATTTACTGACTTGCCATCTACCAGTTTGTCGTCGACGGAATCTGGACTACCGATAGCAACATTGCAGAAGAAGACGACGGAAGCAATAACATTAACAACGTCCTCAACCCCAATCAAATCCATAAAGAACTTAACGGCGCTCCGGTGATGGCTGGCGTGACACCAGACTCGACTACCGCTGCACTTGCAGCTGGTGTTCCCAAAGAATCCGAAAGAAGCCAAGCGGCAACCATCTCGTCCGCCGCTCCTCAGTCAACAACCGCAGCCCTCGCAGGACAGGTTCCTCTGGAAAAAGAGGGGATTTGCCCGGTACCTTTCCGGAGACACCATCGAAAGAACCTGAAGAGTTTTCTGTCAGCCCAATTCCCGCTTCGAGTGGCGTTGGTAACCCGATTCAACTGAAACCTGGCGAGAAGGTGCCGGATCCCAGCACTTTCAACACAAATACTGTTGGGTCGACGGTAGACACAGAAGGGTACCACAAAGATGCCAGTGCCCAGGAAGTACCATCAAAGGAGGCTGAACAATTCTCTGTCGGCCCGATCCCCGCTTCAAGTGGCGTTGGCAACCCAATCCATCTGAAACCGGGCGAAAAGGTGCCAGAATCCAGCTCTTTCAACGCTAACACCGTTGACTCGACTGTGGATTTGGATGGGTATCACAAAGATGCTAGCGCCCCGGAAGTGCCACCAAAAGAAGCCGAGCAGTTCTCTGTCAATCCTATTCCTGCATCAAGCGGTATTGGCAACCCGATTCAACTGAAACCGGGCGAGAAAGTGCCGGAATCCAGCTCTTTCAACGCTAACACTGTTGAATCAACGGTTGATTTGGACGGGTACCACAAAGATGCCAGTTCTCCTTTTGTAGGACAGAGCAACACCAACCAGGGCACTTTCGGTCTTCCCCCAACCTCCAACAAGAACATCATCCCCGAGTCTGGTCTGCCGATGGGAGAGTCAAATTTCGGAACCAACACCATCCAGTCGGCGGGTCCGACTTCGACTACGGCTGCGCTCGCAGGTGCTGTGCCACTGGAACCCAAGAGGCAAATCAAAAGTGAAGCTCCTGTTGATGACGTTCCTGAGAGGGTGAAGAACTCTATGACCGAGGCCGACCGGCCGCCCGAAGCTGCCGCCCACCAGATGGTTGTTGATGAGAAGAAGGAGGTGGAAAAGGAACTCCAGAAGAATGTGCCAGTGGAAGAATCCGCCGGGATACCCGCACCCACTGCCACGGCCGCCACGACGGAGACTGCACCTGCTCCCCTCAACCCCGATTCGCGACCACTCTCACCCCGATCAACACCCCCGCCGGAGCCAACGGTTACTACTGGCGCCGCGACTGTAAAGACACAGGCAGCCAGTGGACCAGGCGCCGCATCAACTGGAGCTGAGACTGCACCCACTGCTCAGACCCAGAACGGCACTGCTCAGAAGGCTGCACAGAATGGCACTACAAATGGAACTGCTCAAAATGGCACCACTCGCGCCGAACCGACCACAACATCGACGTCGGCAGGTACCGCCGAGGCCAAGAGCTCACCCAAGAAGAAGAGGAACCGAGTGAGCGGCTTCTTTGAAAAGCTTAAGGAGAAGCTCAAATGATTGAGTTATGAAGAGCTGAGGCATAGAATGATGATGGAAGTATAATAGTTATGACTTGATCTGGATACCTTCTTGTGTTTGTTCAGCATGTTTGTTTATTGGTATTCTGCGTTGATATTCCACTCGTACAGTTCAATTGATCGTAATTTATGATTAATCTTAATAGTCATGTCCATTACCACTATTATTATATTTATGTCCTATCTCTATTCCATATATCCACACTGTATGTCATATAGGTATCGCATTACTAACTTGGCCGTTCAATTTAACCGGATACGCAAGGACACTAGAATATCAGCATCATCGACTCAAACAAGGAATCTTGGACATACTCCTTCCCAGTCTTGGTCATACAGCAACCACAAAACAGCGACGCAGGATAACAAATCACCTGTATATCCCATTAGCATAATCATCTAAAAAGAGAAGGCTGGGCCACACACAGCCGCAACGATAGTCACACAAAATCCTGTCATCATCAGCAACCATCCACACGAGCAAGGTAGCCGTCCATCAATCATACCTAGTGTGGGACCGACGACTTTACACCGACAGGGGTTCTGATCCGTGCCGCATTGGAAGCAGATGGGGAAGATGGGGAAAAAGGGGACGTCGCACATTATGGTGAGGATAGAGAGGATAGGAGATGGGGAGATGGATGTAAAGACGATGGAATTGAATTAAATTGAACTAAGGAAGAGTGCGGAGAGTGTGGAGGATGTAGAGTGATTTCATCATGACGCATGCGAAGACGAGACGGGTTATGATATTCTTTACTATTGAGTGTTAGATTGATGTTACTGTACTACGGAGTATGTAGCAGGATAGATGATGATGATTTCTGGTAGTTTTGTTAGTCAGGTATTCTAGTTGTGTTGAGTATGAGTATGAGTATTATGCATACTGCATATTGTAGTAGACCCCTGAATAGCATCAAATCTACCACACTTATAGTCCACCACATAAAAATAAAAGACAGCCTTACAAGCCTCATCTAATAAAACCAGATAAACAAGCCCAGACTAATCCAACACAGCCATAAAATAACCGCCCAATGGAACTAAAAATACTCCATCACAGCACAGCACAGCCTCTTTTCATGCCACATTCTTCATCCAGACCAGCACTACCTACACTACACTAGGTAACTACAAATTGCTTTTTAATCTCATCTCATCTCTCCTTTTATTCAATATAAATAACACCTCATATCACCAGGCAACAATATTTCATCTGCACACCAAGCCTGAATCCCCGCCGTTGCGACTTGGCGATATTCACTAGAGAAAACTAACTAAACTCGCCGAACCTGGGATCGGAACGAGGAGATTTTTTTTTAGTTGTCATTCTTACATATTCATCCCTTTTTTCCCTCCTTTCTTTCTGTCTTGCTTGATTATATTTATTTTTGTTTCACTTGAGACTGGGTTATTTATTTCGCCTCGACTGCACCTTAAGTCATTCAGCGCTCAGCCAAGATCGCAATTCAGCCCTACACTTACGACCTGAACCCTCCGATCACCAGATCAACAAACACCTCCACCACACCTCCATAGTCTTCACTCACAAACACAACTCACCCATCTCGAACACACACTCGCAATACCTACATACTCGATACAACATGGCCCTCAGCAACATCATCCCCCTCATCATCCTCCTCGTTGTGGTCGCCATCCTCGCCTTCATCGGCTACATCGCCTACTCGATCGTGCAGGACGTGTCCCGCAACACGCGCGAAAAGATGGAAAACAAACACCTCATGTTCACCAAGGATGGGATGACGGTTGGTGTGAAGGAGTTGAAGGATGAGGATTATAAGGATCGGAGTCAGAGGTTGGTTTTTGCACTTGCACTTTTTTTCCCTTCCTGGATGCGCCTGCGGGTGGTGTGGCGTGTTGGGTTTTGTGGACTGGGCTAATGGGAGTTATAGTGTCCTTGTGAATATGTGGAATCACACTTCTTTCCCTGCGTACAAGAGTCGGCTTTGGAATATGGCTGGGTCTTCGGGTGAGCAGGAGGTTGAGAAGAGGAAGACGTGAGTTTATTCTGTTTGCTGGGCTTGGATGAAGGTTGCTAATGGTTGTACTAGGTACTCGAGGTAATCGGTGCGAATACTTAACTCACGACTGAGATATCGTCTACCTATCCATGCATAGACAGGATATCTCACTTACGATGTCAGGATCATGATTGGACAGCGTTGTGCATAGCACATATTACATTACATATATCTCATCAATTCATTCCATCGTTCTATCGTTCTATCATCATAAACAAGGAAATCAATGCTCTACAACCCCGCGTAGTAACCCTCGTCCTGATTCAACAGGTAAAAAGGAACCGGTTCGGGCTGTCCACTCCCCCCGTACCAAGTCGGTGTCTTTAATGTCTTGGGCGTGTCGTCACGTCGGGTATCATCAAAGACATGTTCGAATGTCTTGGCCCATTGGACCCGGTTATTGAGGCCCTCTAGGCCCCAGAGTTCTTGCAGAAAATGCAAGATCGATGTATGTGTATAGGCCGAGTTGTTGGCGTACATGGTGCCTTGGTTGTGGATGAGGTGGTTTGCGGGGACATAAGGGGAGATGAGGAAGGAGGGGACGCTATCAGTTAGTTAGCGATGGCTCTGTATTGGCAGAGTTATGGTACCTACCGAACTCCAAGACGACTAAAGTCGTAGGTGATACTTTGCCCCTCTGATTCACCAGTAAAGGTGATTCCATCATCCGGTTTGGGCACGTTGGCTGGAGGAGGAACATGGTCTGCGAATCCACCATGCTCGTCAAAGTTGATTACGATCAGTCTATTTGATTAGCAGATCCATTGCATATGGAGTGAGTGACTTACACATTATCCCAGTATTTCGATTTCCGCACTGCATCGTACAAATGCTTGATCATCTGCTCACCGGCTGCCATGTTACTGGTAGGATGCATCGAGTCGATACTGCAGCATTCGGGGTTGATGTAGGAGAATGTGGGCAATGTTCCTTCTTCCAGGTCACGGTAGAATTCACTGGCGTGGACCAGCTTGTCCATGGCATTATCTTGCACCCACTGTTTGGTTAGCTGGGTTACTGAAGAATTCATGGATGAATTATGAACCCACCTTGTACATATAGCCGTCGACAATGTCCGTTTCATAGTACTATACATGTCAGTCAGGTTACCGGCAGCATGGTCTATTAACGTACATTCTTCCAGCTAATGTTCTTGTTGCTGAGAGCCTCGAAAATTGAAGTCGCACAATCGGTTCCGGTCACATTGTTATAGAACCCAGCGGACTGCTCCTTATTTTCGAGATACCCACATGATGATCCCGAAGTGGCAAATTGACGATTGGGATTGGTAGGTCCAGGATGTTCCGCAAACTGCTTCTTAGTACTTCTCACTTCATCACCACTCATGAACAGCAACATACATAAGAATCCCAAAAGACAAAGTTCTTTGCAAGTTCAGCTAGCGTAGACGACTTCTTCTCATCATACGCTTTGATGACAAAAGACGAATCACCAGGAGTGGCGCTGTACTTTTCCGACTGCCGTTCAATGAAGCCACCCATGTTGGGAACGTCGTCGTTTGTAGCGTTCCATTTGCGGTAGATTTGATATGTCACGCCAGCAAAGTTGTGGTCTGGGTCTGCCAGGGGCACTTCAGTCTCGAATGGAGAGGCACAGATCTCGAGAGGCTCATCCCAGACCGTCCAGTTGGGATTGGTATACTCGTTGCAGTAATTGATGTTGCGCAGGTTGTCAATATCCGGATGAAAGTCCCAGTATCCGGCGATGTTGTCAAAGGAGTGGTTCTCCATCGTCAGGTACACAACATGTTTGATCTATTCTGTCAGTGGCTGGCTGTGAGAAAGAGGTAAATCCCTTACATTTGACCGGATTTGACTCCAGGTATCTTCCTTTCGTCTATGAGGGAGAGCTGAGCCCAATACGGCCAAAACTGGAAGAACCAATGCCGACTTCATTTTCTGTCCGTGTCTCTCACACTTTCTGTGTCTCCCCCAGCCCTGCCGGGAAAGACGGCTTTTATCTAGCCATCAGGAGAGCCATCAGGAGAGACATCTCCTCGCATCGCACAATAGAGACCGGAGATCATCAGTGGAGGCCATCAACCCATACTGGATCATAGAGCAACATTGACGCAGAACCGCTGCACGGGGGCGAGTCATCGTCGCATTTGAGTTCCCATCTGCACTGGCGGTCAGTAACCTACACAGATATTACCCAAGTCGTGTGAGGAAAGAAAACGAGACAGCCGTGATCGCGGTACGCGCATGATGGAAAAGAAGCGATCGAAGGCCCTGAATTTAAGACAACGTGATGCAAGGGAACAACCGATGGCACCAGTACAGATTGTTCGGTTCGCTTCAATGGAAGTGTGAGCACATTGACGGTCCAGCCAACCGGGGTTTAGCAAAGCACTGGATATGATAGGCCGGCCCACGGGACTAGACACCTTAAGCTTCCCCACTAAACCCCGCCTGGCCAGCCCCGCCAGGATCTCTACGAATCAGAGCCCCACGTGCCTGATACCCTGCAGATGACCGCCACAAGAGGAAAGCACGTTGCAGGTTGTGATGCCTCGATAGGCCCGTGTGACTTGGGTGGAAGAGGGAACAGAGAGGCACAACAGGCACGTTGCATCCATTCACTGTGGTTTGGCTGGCATGGGTGAGTAATCAGGCCCACGTTTAAGACGGGCATTCCCAGCCTCTCCTCCGTCTGGTCCTTCTCAAGAATCAGTCTCTCTGTTATTCAGTCATTCCAGTCGATCAGAAGATAGATAGACACTATGTCGTTCTCCTCCATCAAAGGCCTTCTCTCCAACTACTCTCCAGTGTCTGAGGAGTTTTCTGCGGATCTGGAGAAGGACGCCCAAGCTCCCCTCAATGACGTCGAAGCTTCCGCCGGCTCGGCAGCCAAGCCAAAAGAGTCCAAACTCATCGATGGACGAACAGTGTCGGATGCCATCATCGGTCTTTCAGATGGCATGACAGTGCCCTTTGCTCTGACTGCTGGTCTTTCCGCGCTGGGTGACACCAAAGTTGTTGTGTTTGGTGGGTTGGCGGAGCTGATTGCGGGCGCCATTTCAATGGGACTGGGAGGATATCTGGGCGCAAAGAGTGAAGAGTGAGTTTACTAAATTCCTTTACCAAATAGCTCAAAAGAATCAAGCTGACAGTACAGACAATCCTACCGTGCTACATTAAAAGAAACTGAAAACGAAACCATCAAAAACCCATCCTCAGTCACAGAAACCATCTCCGACATCTTCGCCCCATATGAAATCCCCTCGGAACTCGTCGCCCAACTCACAACTCACCTCTCCTCCTCCCCCATGCTCCCTTCATTCCTCATGAACTTTCACCACACCCTTCCAGAGCCATCCGACTCGCGGGCGGTGATCTGCGCTTTGACAATCGCCCTGGGTTACTTTATCGGCGGCTTTGTGCCATTGCTCCCTTACTTCTTCGTGGGACCGAATGACGCATTTCTGGCGTTGCGTTGGTCGATTGCCACGATGATCGTCGCTCTCTTCCTGTTTGGGTACGGCAAGACTTGCTTTGTCAGTGGCTGGAAAGGTTCCCGAAATATCCGACGAGGTCTGATTGGAGGATTGCAAATGGTCCTGGTGGGAGGTATTGCAGCTGGCTCTGCCATGGGCTTGGTCAAGGGGTTTCAACTGCTGGCTTCGGATGGACAGTAATGTGGTTCGTATGATCTGTGTATGATCTGTTATTTAGCGTCTCATGGTTGGTGTTTTGGTTTTATAAAAGAATTAATGAAATTATACAATGGTAAATGATAGCATATGCAATATGTTCAGATATATATTTGCAGAGAGCTCCTAGGTATAATTTGCATGTCATGTACATATTTGCCCAAATCCCTTCACAAGCTCTGCGCATAACACGCGTCAATAGATATAATGAATATTCTATTATGATCATTGAATCTTGTTAATCTAAACATCCGTCTATCTCTTTTATGGTTGTCTATGTAGTGACTGGCACGGGAAAGAGCTCCTTTGTTGTCAAGGTATATCCAAAAGACAATGCAATTGCTATAGCTAGGCAGTTGACTAGTATATATATGTTATGCGCGCCCAATTAAAGTACGCATAGCCTCCCCCAGCTCTGTAATCACTGGCCCTGCGCGAGGAAGTGTATGCCCTTTTCCAGTATCGAACATGATCGCCTTGTTAGGATCGCATGTATTGTATAAAGCAAAGGCACCATACCGGAAAGGATCTACAGTAAGAGTATGGGTAAGCATCTAGCCAGAAGAAAAGAAAGAAACGTACCATAGGCACCGACCACGTGCAAACTTGGGACGTCAATGAGGATGTCACGCTCATCTGACAACATAAAATCCCCGTCTGACGAAACAGGCGGCCACCCCGTGAAAAATACGGCGCACTTGATCCGCCGCGGTCGTCCTGTATCCCGCAGCTTCTTCTGCTCGTCCAGGATCAGACTGGCTGCCACCGAGGCACCTTCGCTGTAGCCAATGACACCCTCAATATCTGGGTTCTTCTCCAGGGTGTCGTATAAATAATCCATGGCTGACTGATAGTTATGCCAGAAGACAGGGGTATCTCCCATCAGATCCCTCATCATGTCTTCTGGTGTCTCGCCGATGGGGGATTTTCGAACCCGACTGATCACCGTGTTCTCTGCCACTCCTCCATCATCAATCCATCGGTAGTATGGGCCTACTCCAAAGTACTTATCGAATTCTGTGAGCGACATGGCTGTTAGAACGTTGCACTCTCAATCAAGAACTGGCCTGTCTGTACGTACCTTGCGGAGGAGACACTGGCAAAGGAGCATTAATGTAGTGAAAAGAAGCCGCATTGTCCGTCTCCATTTCCTTTCTCAGTGGTTCTGGAAGTTTCAATTCAGTGAGATACTGTCAATCGCAGGGACGGGATTTCAGATTGAGAGTCTACCTAGCTGGATGGAGATGTTCTGCGACAATCAGCTGGGTCCTTCGACCTCGACGGCTTCCACCCAGCTTACCTTGATGCTGCCAATGGCGCCATGGAGACATAGAAACCTCATCTTGTTGGTCTTAGCTGGTTATCAGATAACTCTGGAGGAAAGAATATTCAAGTAGAGCAGAGATAGAATATGGAAGAGCAGACTTCAAGTAAGGCACTGCACAGCGTATCCCATGGTGATAGTCAACACAGGCTGAAACTACAGTAGTTTATCAAGGGCCTCTGCAGGCGAGATCAGACGAGATCGACAGCTTTAATTATAGGAACTTGAACTGTAAGCGATGACAAGGACTGCAGAAGGTCAAGAAGGAAGACTGAAAGAAGTGAATGGGCCCCAATTTGCGAATTTGATGATCAGGCAAGGGGCACTGTGCCTCCTCCCCCAGACCCAGCCTTTTTCTCAGAAGCAGGCTGGCATGCAGAGTGTACTATACTACTACCCAGTTACTATCTCGGAATTAGAGAAGTGTGATTCTGCCATAGAGACTAAGGTAGTATTATTACCATCGATATAGCGCTCGGACTTGTTCCCTTGCCACTTAAAAAGGCGGATACATTTGAAACGCTCGATTGAATGCTTGATGGAATGCATGATGAAATAGTTGATAAAATAGTAACTGGAATGCTTGATGGAATGCTCGATATACAGTTGGATACTTGGAGGGTCAGAGAGTTCATTCTAGAGACTATCAGTATACAATCGAAAGATCAGAAAGAGAAGCAGAGGAAAAAACTATTTTATCCCCTACTTTGTATGCCATAGTATAAGAGCTTATCTAATCCATCATGTGAGGGCAAAACCGTAAGCCTGGCCAATCAGAACGGCGCATACGCTATGTTGTTTTGCCCATCTGAAACCTAATAGAGGCCTGCCACCTTACGCTGCGCTTCGCCTTCGTTAATAGCTCCCCCTTTATCCAGCTCAGCTTTGTTTTGGAGCTCATACCGTACCATCAGTAGGCTCGCATCCTCGTGGCCGGATCACGCTTTATAACATAACCCATCATGGCCGGCTCATCTCGACCCCTACAATCTTCGGATGTCTCTACTTTCATCTTCTTCCACATCCTGCACCGAGATCAACCATGAACGGTGCAGAGACAAACGGTGGGGATAATGGTGCGCCACAGCCCATTGCCATCATTGGCTATGCCTGTCGACTGCCAGGCCATGTCACATCTCCCCTTGATCTGTGGGAGCTCTGTACTCGGGGCCGCAGTGGCTGGTGTCCCATCCCCAAAGACCGCTTCTCCTTTGAATCCTTTCACCATCCTAATCCCTCCAAGACGGGGACCTTCAACCCCAAGGGGGGTTACTTCCTGGACGAGGATATTGCTCGTTTCGATGCCCCCTTCTTCAACTTGACTGTCCAAGAAGCTATATCGATGGACCCTCAGCAGCGGCTACTACTGGAATGTTCCTACGAAGCGTTGGAAAGTGCCGGTGTCCCCAAGGAAGATCTCGCCGGACGAAACGTGGGCGTGTTTGTGGGCGGCAACTTCGCTGACTATGAATTAAATAATGTCCGCGATGTCGAGACTATCCCCTTGTACCAGGCTACTGGCTGTGCCCCTTCCCTCCAGTCCAATCGTCTTTCGTATTTTTTCAACCTGCGCGGACCAAGCCTCACTGTGGACACTGCCTGCTCATCTTCCCTTGTCGCCTTGCATTATGCCGTCCAGAGTCTGCGTAGTGGCGAGTCCAAAGAAGCCATAGTTGGTGGATGCAGGCTCAATATTGTTCCTGATCTTTTCGTTTCCATGTCCATGTCACAGTGAGTGTCTAGACCACCCCTCCCTTCTAATTCTTCTAACAGTAGTCAGATTGTTCAACGATGACGGCAAAACTTTCGCATTTGAAGAAAGAGCAAAATCTGGTTTTGCACGAGGTGAGGGCGCAGGTGTTGTGGTGCTGAAACCACTCGATGCTGCTCTGAGAGACCGAGATCCCATCCGCGCAGTTATTGCCAATTCTGGTGTCAATCAAGATGGAAGGACAAAGGGAATTACACTGCCGAATGGCGACGCTCAGGAAGAGCTTATCCGTCGTGTGTACCGTGAGGCTTATCTGAACCCGGAAGAGTGTGGCTTTGCAGAAATGCATGGCACTGGAACTAAAGCTGGTGACCCCATTGAAGCAGCAGGAGTTCATAGAGCGCTTGGACAGAACCGTTCACCGGAAAACCCGCTCTATATTGGCTCGGTCAAGTCCAACGTCGGCCACCTCGAGGGTGCAAGTGGCGTGGTTGCCATCATCAAAGCAGCCATGATGCTTGAACGTGGGTTAATACTGCCCAATGCAGACTTTCGCCGACCAAATCCCAATATTCCTCTAGATGAATGGAATATGGCTGTCGCAACGACGCGGCCTTGGCCCCGGGGGAAGAAGTATGTCAGTGTCTCCAACTACGGCTTCGGCGGTACCAATGCACACGTTGTACTCCAAAGACCGCCTTTGCCATCTGCAGCACCTAAAGATGATGTTGAAATGGACCCCAAACGCAAGCTGTTTCTGATCTCGGCCAACGACAAGGATTCCTTACGAGAAAGGATCAAAGATTATGGTATCTACTTCGAGCAACATCCCGAAGTCTTTGAAAAGGCTCTCGTTGGAAACTTCGCCTACACTCTGGGTAATAAGATGTCCAGTCTCTCATATCGGGTCGCAGTGTCTGCCACATCCCTGAATGAGCTTGGAATCCGCCTGGCACAGATGAAAGTAAATCCGGGTCGGGTTCTCGGGACACCCACCATCACATTTGTCTTTACCGGTCAAGGAGCTCAATGGGCTCAGATGGGCATTCCTCTTATGCAAGAATATCCTGTCTTTGCATCGTCCCTGGAACGAGCCGATCACTGGCTACAGAACTTAGGAGCCGACTTTTCCCTCGTGGAGGTATTGCAGAAGGACGCCGACGCTTCTGAAATCAACTCCCCTCATCTAAGCCAGCCAGCCTGCACAGCACTACAAATTGCACTTGTTGATCTGCTCCAGACCTGGGGCATCAGTCCCACTTCTGTCATGGGCCATAGTTCTGGCGAAATCAGCGCAGCCTATGCGGCTGGTGTCTATGACTTGGAGGCGGCCATGACGCTTGCATATCGCCGGGGACAGACAACGCAGCTGCTGAAAGAATCTTTCCCGGATTTGAAGGGTACTATGATTGCTGTTGGCGCTGGCTACGAAACTGTCCAGCCGATGCTGAAGAGTCTCCATGGATACGCTACCGTGGCTTGTGTCAATAGTCCCTCAAGTGTGACTGTGTCCGGAGATGTGCCAGCAATCGATGAGTTGGAAAGGGTTCTGCAAAGCAAGCAGCTCTTTAATCGACGCCTGAGGATTGACGTCGCGTATCACTCCGACCATATGAAGTACGTTGGCGAAACGTATTTGCGCTCAATCGAGGCTATTCACCCCTTCAGCTCGAGTACAGCTACATTTTATTCATCTGTTACTGGTGAAATCGCACAGCCTTCGGAGCTGGGCCCAGCGTACTGGGTTCGGAATCTCACGTCGCCAGTGCTGTTCCCCCATGCTCTCGGTAAGATTTGCGCCAATGAGACAAGCCGGCCCAACCTTATTGTCGAGGTTGGACCGCACTCTGCCCTCAAGGGCCCAATTATGGATACCTTGAAGAACTTAGGGCCGGCAGCCTCAAAGATCGCTTACTGTGCCACGGTCGTTCGGAATGCAGATCCAGTTCAGTCTATCCTTGACACCGCTACCGCTGCCTACGTGAGAGGGGCAGCTCTTAACATGACAAACATAAACTTCCCCTGCACTGGTGCTCAGAACCGTTCATTCTTGACTGACTTGCCTCGGTATCCCTGGCAGCATGGGGCACGGTATTGGCATGAAGGCCGCATTGCACAAAAGCATACGACTAGAGACGGCACAAGAAACGACATCTTAGGATTGATGGCAAACTACTCCAACGACCTAGAACCAACATGGCGAAATATCCTCCGTTTGGATGATGTTCCATGGCTCCGGGACCACAAAATGCAAGGAATGATTGTCTATCCATTGGCTGGCTTTTTAACCATGGCTATTGAGGCTGCTCAAAGACGTGCAGCGCAGCATGACATTCAGTTCTCCCACTACGAACTACGGGAGGTACTTGTGGGATCAGCACTGGTGCTGACCGATGATACGGATGTCGAAACGACCATTTCTCTTCGGCCCTATGCCGAAGGCACTCGCGGCACCTCAGACGCATGGGATGAGTTCCGGATTCACTCGTGGAATACCAAGCGAGGCTGGACGGAGCATTGTTCCGGTATGGTTAGAGTTCGCGCGGCTCCAAAGCAACAGGCTGTTGTGGTTTCGAGCGCCACCGAGACTGAACACAATCACATCAAGACTCAAATTTCCAAGGTACAGACTGCTGCCACTTACAAGATCGACTCACAGCACATGTACCAGGTCCTCACAGACCTGGGAGCTGGGTACGGCGGCACTTTCCAAGGCATTGAAGACTGCTTCGCCGACCCGTACCACTCGCGTGCGGATCTATACATCAGGGATACAAAGAGCGCCATGCCAAAAAGTTCGAATCCCCATTAGCCGTCCATCCGGCTTTCCTTGACGGCTTGTTGCATCTTGTCTGGCCTATTCTTGGTCAAGGCAGAATGGAGCTCGATACGCTCTATATGCCAACTATGATCAAATATATGTCTATCACTCGCCATGTACCATCTGCGGCTGGTGAGTCTGTCAAAGTCTACGGCAAGGGAAAGCCCAGTCAACCGGTGGTGGAACCCACCAAATTCGATCTTTTTGCAACTCCGAAAGGCTCCACCGAAGCAATGATCGCGATGGAGGGTCTTGTCATGACACCAATCAGAGATTCTGGTGCTGGTGCAGGCGAAGAAGCCCGCAAATTGTGCTACAAGTTTCAGTGGCAGGCATTACCAGAGCCTGAGAGTTCTATCAATGGGGAAGTGGAACCCAACGGTCATGTCACTTCCAATGGTCAATCCAGGACGAACGGTGAAGCTCTCACTAATGGATATGTTCATGTCAATGGGAATTGCAGCATTGAGAACCCGCGGGATATTTTACTCACACAGTTTGGTGAACCTGATGGCATTGCTGATCAATTAAACGGTCTCATTGACAGTGCACCATTTCCCTGGAAGCCATCAATCTCCAAGTTGGATAAACTCAACAGCACCCAGAAACACGTTATCCTTCTTCAAACCGGAGCGAGCTCGCTGCGGGATCTTACGACAGACCTATTTGAAAGTATCAAAAAGACATTACTTGATGCCTCCCACGTTCTTTGGGTATATCGAACGGATATGCCTGATGCCCAGATGAGTGTCGGTCTCGCTCGCACTTTGCGGTCTGAGAGAATGGCGAAGATCGCCACTCTTGGGTTGAACCCTGAGGACCTCAAGCAGCCTGCAGAGCCGGTTTTCGCTGCCATGGACGCACTATGGCCAGTTGATGGTACAGATGGTTGTCAGGATTTCGAGTTTAAGAGCAAAGACTCCCAGCTCCTTGTCCTACGTGCCGTGGAAGATGATGCGGCCAACTCCTTCGTCCACAGTGAGACCCATGACTTGACAATCTCATCTCAGCCATTCAGCCAGCCTGATCGGCGTCTCAAAATCCAAATTGGTAGCCCGGGTGCTCTTGACTCTCTATACTTTGTGGATGACGAGCCGGGTGCTTTGGGTGACGATGACATTGAGTTCGAAGTCAAGGCTACTGGTCTCAACTTCAAAGACATTGTGGTCTCCATGGGCCAACTGGCACAGCCATACATCGGCATCGAGTGTACTGGTGTCGTTTCATCTGTGGGTGCAAATGTGAAGGATTTCAAGGTTGGCCAACGAGTCATGGCTATGCCACATGGCGGTTTTTCAACATACGCACGATGCCGCAGCACGAGTGCCGCGCCGATCCCGGCCAGCATGTGCTTTGAAGTGGCCGCCACGGTGCCTGTTGTGTTCTGCACTGCATATTATGCGCTATTCGATCTGGGGAAATTGGCCCCCAGTGAACGGGTTCTGATTCATGCCGGTGCTGGTGGTGTGGGCCAAGCTGCGATCATGTTGGCACAGATGATCGATGCCGACATCTTTGTGACAGTTGGCAGTCCTGAGAAGAAAGAGTTCCTCATGTCACAGTACTGCATCCCGGAAGACCGAATTTTCTACAGTCGTGATACTTCATTTGCTCGTGGAATCCGGAAAGCCACTAATGGCGAGGGGGTAGATGTCGTGGTTAATTCGCTCGCAGGCGATCTTCTTCGGGAGACATGGGAGAGCCTGGCGCCGTTTGGCAGATTTATTGAAATTGGCAAGGCGGATATCACGAAGAATACTCGTCTGGACATGCTTCCGTTCGAGTACAATGTCACCTTCTCGTCCGTCGACTTGACCAAGGTTGCCCAGTACAAGCCTCAGCTGATGAAGCGTCTTCTGAATGACGTCTGTCGCTTGTTCACCTACAGAGCTGTGAAGCCCATATCCCCTGTGACCACATTCCCGATTTCAGATATTGAGACAGCTTTCCGAACGCTACAAACAGGAAAGAGTATGGGAAAGATTGTAGTGTGCCCTCATCCAGATGACCACGTTAAGGTAAGCAATGTCAATCATGCCAAAACATTCACGCTGACTCTTTTAGGCGGTGACCCCCAAGAGCAGTTCCGCGACCTTGCGGCCTGATGCCTCGTATATTCTGATCGGTGGCACTGGAGGCTTGGGACGAAGTATGGCCAAATGGATGTCATCAAAGGGTGCAAGGAACATTGTGCTCGTGTCGCGTAAAGCGTCAGTTAGCGCCAAGGTACAGGCGTTGATCGACGAGCTCGCCACCAAGGGCACACGAGTGGTCGTCAAGGCGTGTGATGTTGGCAGCCAGTCGTCAGTCGAATGCCTTGTCAAAGAGCAGATGAAGGACTTGCCCCCTGTGCGCGGTGTAGTACACGGCGCAATGGTGCTTCGTGTAAGTCCACCATTTTACTTTGTTTGCTTCATTTTATACTGACATCTCTAGGACATGCTCTTTGAGAATATGACTCTGGACGATTTTCAAGCTGTGGCCGCAGGTAAAGTCGAAGGGGCATGGAACCTGCACCATGCGTTGGCTGGCTCTCCCGTGGACTTTTTCATTGCTCTTTCTTCGGTGGCGGGTGTGGTTGGCAACCGAGGACAGGCTGCATACTCGGCGGCTAATGTGTTCCTGGACGGGTTTATGGAATACCGCCGAGAACTGGGTCTGCCGGGAACATCGATCGACCTGGCAGCGATTCGCGATGTGGGGTACCTGGCCGATATTGACTCTAAGCGACGAGAAGAAGTGTTGAAGAACCTGGGTAGTGCGACAGTAGACGAGTCAGAGGTGTTGGCGCTCCTGGCAGCGGCTATTTCAGGCAACCTCGACAAGTCCTGCTCTGGACAGTGCATTACGGGGCTAAGCCTTGCAGACGCGCCGGAGACATTTTGGGCACAAGACGCCAAGTTCAGCGTGCTGTATGAGGCAGCCAAGGCTCAGCAGGGCGACAGCGCCAACCGTGATGGGCCAGCGGTTCCACTACAGGTATTATTACGGAAAGCGTCATCCAAACAGGAAGCACTACAGGCATGCTACGAGGCGCTGGCCGCCAAGCTCGCGCAAGTGCTGGTGATGTCGCTGGAGGATATGGATGGGTCGATCACGGTGACGTCTCTAGGGCTGGACTCGCTGGTGGCGATTGAGATTCGTAACTGGATTGCTCGTGAGGCCAATGCCAATGTGCAAGTACTGGAGCTGCTGTCCAGTGGGTCACTGATGGCACTGGCTGAGATGATAGTGAGCAAGTCGCCGGCGTGTACTTTGAATGAATGAATGAGCTGTATAATGTGTTGATCTACTTGTTTAATGTTGTTGGTTATTCCTTATATACATTTAGATCAGTCTAATAGTATATACTCTTTACAATGGTGTTATGCTACATATTCAATGGAAGATCTTAGTACTAGTAAATCAGAAAGGAAAGATCAGGGAATTGAACGAACGATTGTGTGGCCACACTTATTTAAACTCTGCATTGGAATGCATGTTGGGGGTAACATCGCTCATTCCTGGAAGTCATATTATCAATCGGTTGACGTTAATTGACAGATGTGATCGAGCCGGAATCTAGTTCCTATTCAGATAGGCGTTATTCGGTGATAATTTCCATCCCTTAGCGAGTTATACTAACATATATCTGACGACAGAAGATGTCACTGCCAACTATACCAAATATATCAAGTTATATACCTATTACACGGCCATGCCACTATCAACGAGGTCGATCTGCTCGATAGGATATAAATGAAGTGGTCGTAGTCTGCATGTACATCTCTATCATTGGCATCTATACATACTATATATCAACATGCCGTACAAACCAGGATTCTTCCAGCATTTTGCTCTCTGGACAGCCAGTCTTTGGTCTCTTTTGCATTTCTTGGATATCTTGCCCTTGCAAGCAAGTCGTTTGATGAGGAGGCTCCGCAGATATTCACTATTTTGGCCGCGGGGTGAGTTTACCAGATCAGGAAAAGACGAAGGTATACTGGTGAGATACAGGTATGAATCGACAGGAGGCACGCTGAGCTGGGTCATCTACGCTCTAGCCACCCATCCAGACATCCAAACAGCCCTACGAGAAGAGCTATCCACAGCCAGACACGACAAAGTAACCCTCTCCGAAGACGACTACGAAGCCCTCCCCCTCCTCAACGCCCTCCTCAACGAAACCACCCGCTTCTATCCCTCCTTCTCCCTCCTCCTCCGCAAAGCCATCCGCAACACAAGCATCACCAACCGCTTCGTCCCCACAGGAACCTACCTCGGCATCTGCCCGAAAGTCATCAACCACGCACACCACCTCTGGGGGCCCGACGCCACGACATTCAACTCAGAACGTTGGATCGACCCCGCGCGGCCAAAAATAAACGCGCACGGGGGGGGTGCCCTGTCGGCGATTTGCATGCTGTCGTTCTTCTACGGGGCGCGGAGCTGTGTCGGGCGTGGACTGGCGATGGCGCAGATGCGAAGACAGGTTGCGTTGATTGTGGAGAGGTTCGGGATAGAGGTTGTGGATTAGTGCCTAGCCAGACGGGGTTTATTGCGACGACGCTTTCGTTGGATTTGAGGATGAGGATTGTGAGGATTGCTTGATAGGGTTCTATGGATTTTCCGCATATAGATCGAGATGAAGAATGCTACAGTCATTCATGCATGACATCATACATGCCAGTTACATTTTTGAATGACTTGAAACATTGTTGTATTCATAAATCAGAATATAGGAATTAATGTCTATCTAGTAATGCTGATGGATATGTAGGGCTGTTTCATAAATGCCAAGGTTGGCAGTGACAATATATACAGTCAGTCGAAGCCAGTAGATTAGGCAGTTGAATTATAGAACACCAAAATATATATTCATCTTAATATATTGTATTATAAGGCTTAATGAAATCATCTCACCTCAGCTTCAGCTTCAGCAGCCAATCAAGAGCAGCACGAGGGATAATAATAGCACGAAGCTGCTTAAACTTTGGTGCGCCAGCACCGCCTCATCTATATGTATGTTGATTGTACAACACAGTAGCAGTAAAATATATACAGATCAAAAGTATGGAATATGAATATCCCCGCATTATGAAATATAACCGTAATGAGTATCATGTTGATGGCCTTATTGAGGATGTTGTAGTGGTGATGTAGCATGATGTCGTCGATGAGTCTGGCATGATGTAATGTGGGTATGTTGCATGATTTACCTTTACTGCACAGTATGGTTCGTATCCTGATATTGATATGATATTGATATGATATTGATAACTATTTGATGTTGATATCCAGTCCTCACTCCTCAATACTCTTAACCTGATAGTATGATGATCTGAATATTGTGTGTTGATATTAAGTTTGCATATCAAGGCAGACTCAATGGCCAAAGCTTTGACCCATCGGCATATCCACTCCAGGCCTCCGTATTTTATAATAATAACCTCCTGTCTATCTGTCTGTTCCTGAATCATCCTTATTTTATTAGATACTGTGTATACTTCTCTGAAATTATCTTCAGACAGTGTTTTATTAAATATTCCAATGATAAACAGCATAGCCTACTGTTGAATGCTGAGCCTTGCTAGGCTGCTGCATCCCGTGCGGCTTGCCGGACTGCCACGATCTCCTGTACATAATTACACATGCAGTACCGTGTTGTATTTTTTCCCTCGTGAGACCTGCAGCAGCAGTCCAACTAGCCAATATTCAATATCTATTATTCAACATTCAATATTCAATCATCACATCTCACATCTGATTCAACAATCTTCAGAATCAGCATATAGCATATAGAATATAAAATATAACTGAATAAATATGAATATGAATAGCTACCTACGGTAGCTATAGCAATCAGGGATGTTTGATTGGGACCTTCATTAAAAAGCACTGCAATTTACCCTCACTATCCAGGACCGGCGGATCTTGGCCGCAGCTCCAGTCGGCGATTTCTTTGGTCCGCCGCCGCTGAGGGTGGGTCGCTGCGAAATTGGTCCTGGCAATCCTCGCTCTCCCATTGACTGCCTTTCTTAACAGGTGGGCCGGGATAGGGACAGCGTATCGCCGGTATCCGTCACATATTTTCATTTCCCTCTGAATCCTGATTCCATCCGGTTGTTCCGCTGTATCCGCGTCATGTGCCTGAGGCAGAATATGCACAATATGGGCAAAATATGTGTAATTTACCACTGGAAAATTCAGGCACCTCGGGACAGAGCAATGCCCGCGCCGAGAATCCGAGTGCAATCCCGCCCCAAACAGGTATGGGCCCCCCTGGCCATGCGCCCAATGGGGTTAAGCCGCATCGATAGCCCACCACAACAGGACTAGTAGTCGTTGACCTCATGATACCTGATTGTTACCAGGCCCCGTAATACGAATACGACTGGTACCCGCCCTGCTCCGTCGCTCTTCACTAACGATAGAGCCTTTCTTTATGGGGTCACCAAGCAAATTCTCTCTCGCTATCCAGTATCCCATCTTTTTTTTCCCTCTTTCTTCTTTCTCGTCCTCGTTGCTTTCTTTCTCCTCTCCTCTCCATCTTCTCTCCTCCAACTCTTCCGTCTACGCCTCTCCTCTCCGGGCTCTCTTGCGTTCTCTCCGGTGCTTCCTCTTCTGACGCCCTTGCCTGTCCGCCTTGCATCAGAAGAGACACCCTTGCAACGTGACCTCCCACAACATCCTCGTTTGGAGACCCGGAGCTTGCTTGCTTACTGTTTCACTTTTGCTTCTTGTCGACGCGCCTGTCGGATCCAGCGTGCCAGCTGTTCGTCCCTTTTCAGCCGCGCCCTCCCCCTCTCCTCGACTCTGAACGACCCCTTTCTGTTCGTCTCCGCCTGGCAGATCTGCCCCATCCATCCATCCCCCGTTGGGCGGCTTGTTCCCTTTTCTTTCGATATTCTCGCCCTCGCGGCTTCAATAGATCGAAAAAAAGAAAAAAGAGGATATCATTCAATAGTCTCATTCCAGAGACTCTTGTTGCCGTCATGAATTCCGCCCTTCCCTCCTGGAAGGACCGTACGCAAAACCAGTTTGGCAAGCTTCAGATTCAAGTGCCATGGCGTTCAATTCAGCTCCTCGTTCCTCATCGCATGCGCCGCAAGATCCGCTCCAAGTTGCGCAGTCGGATATCCCCTACCACCTCGATTTCCACCCTGCAAACTTCCTTCTCCCCCGCCGATACTCTCCGGTCGCTACAAAGTCATCGATGGACCGTCTATGACTTTCAATACTTGCTGCTGTTGATCGTGTGCATCTTCTCGCTCACCATCATCGAATCGCCCGGCCCGCTTGGAAAGACTTCCATGTTCACTTTGCTCGTCTTTTCGCTTTTGCTGCCGATTACCCGTCAATTCTTTCTGCCTTTTCTGCCAATCGCTGGTTGGCTTTTGTTTTTCTATGCTTGCCAGTAAGTCTGCCCAAAAAGAAGAAAATGAACGGCTGCTCATTTCTACAGATTCGTCCCTAGTGAATGGCGCCCCGCTATCTGGGTCCGCGTGCTTCCGGCCCTCGAAAACATCCTTTACGGTGCCAACATTAGCAACATCCTGTCTGCTCATCAGAATGTTGTTCTCGACGTTTTGGCTTGGATCCCTTACGGTCTCTGCCACTACGGTGCGCCCTTTGTGGTCTCGATGATCATGTTCATCTTCGGTCCTCCCGGCACTGTCCCACTCTTTGCCCGGACCTTCGGCTACATCAGCATGGCTGCTGTGACTATCCAGCTCGTGTTCCCTTGCTCGCCCCCGTGGTACGAGAATTTGTACGGCCTCGCTCCGGCCGACTACTCGATGCAGGGTAACCCAGCCGGTCTTGCTCGCATTGACAAGCTCTTGGGTATCGACCTGTACACCTCCGGTTTCAAACAGTCCCCCGTCGTGTTCGGCGCCTTTCCTTCTTTGCATGCAGCAGACTCGACTCTGGCGGCTCTCTTCATGAGCCAGGTCTTCCCCCGTTTGAAGCCTTTGTTTGTCACCTACACCCTCTGGATGTGGTGGGCAACCATGTACCTCTCGCACCACTACGCTGTTGACTTGGTCGGTGGCGGTCTCTTGGCCACCATTGCCTTTTACTTTGCCAAAACCCGCTTCATGCCCCGCGTGCAAACCGACAAGATGTTCCGCTGGGACTACGACTACGTGGAATTCGGTGACTCCGCTCGGGAATACGGCTACGACTTGGCCGGTCTTGAAGGGGAATTCAACCTTGACAGCGATGAGTGGACTGTTGGTTCCTCATCTTCCATTTCCTCTGGCTCTCTGAGCCCCGTGGATGACCACTACTCCTGGGAGGGTGAGACCTTGGCTTCTCCTGGCTCCGACCTCGAATCTGGACGACATGTGATCAGTCCATGATTTGATCCGACCGACCATTCCGGTCCAGCCTTCCGCATTGCTGCATTATTTTTTGGGACGGCGTTATAATTGACGACTTGCTGGTTTATTTGCATTGAGCAGAATTCGACACATACAAACTTTAATATACCTTTAACCGCCTGCATGGTGGTTTTTACGCCCCGTTTTGCTTTGGATGGGATTACCTGGATACGCTCTTCTCTTCGACTTGTACATGCATTTTTTTCATTCAACCAGATGGGAATGACCCATCGAACCTCCGTCGATAATATTAATTCCGGTGATAACGGGATCCGTCCAGCCTTTTGGTTTTTGGCTGCCTCGGTCCCGCCTCACTGTTGGAGACGTTCGCTTGTACACATTATTTCTGGACATCCAGAACGAACATTTTTTATTCGATTCCGACTTTCGTCATTCGCTTTTATATTCTTTACTGGTCGGGCACTTTTGATTCTTTTGCCCTTTTTACGCTCGGCCAGCTGCACAAACTTTATTTCGTGTCGATCGCTCACACACGGCGCCTGGGATTGGGACACATCATGGGAAACAAAAAGTTTCGGCGCCTTTGCTTGCACTACACTCGCTGTGCATTAGAAGGGATTCATGTTTTAATTAACGATTGCATTGGGCATATAGAGAGAGGGGACGGGAGGACCTTTACACTTCTTTTCTTCAACGGTCCTCCCTGGAACATACCTTCGTTTGAACTTTGCTGGACCGTGAGTTTGTCTGTCGAAGCCAAACACGGACGACCAACTTGGAGGAGACTGGGGCCAATTGCATTTGGTTCCAAGAGGGGCCAAGGGGAAGGATGCTTGACGGAGACATCTATACCCATACGACTTGTTTTGATTCTCACGCTATCGGGATCACACCGACTTTCGACATCCTACACTGCACAAGACTTATATACAAGCCAGACACTATTTTTATCTGTCTGCATCTCTTACTCTGGGGTTGGGGCATCCTATACCTAAAGTTTGGCGATGGTAGTCGTGGGGTTGTTGTGGTCTATCCTTAGCATTATTATTATATCATTAATAATAATCAGATAGTGTTATGATTTATGAACTTTGTACATTAATATTTGCTTCCTCTGTATACATTTAATCCACGATTTAGATATCTCAAAACCGGACTGTAACGTGTAGATGGATAAACCGGATCCTAGGTAACTCGCCTCCGAGCGGAGACTCGAGCTTCCCTGATCCAGCAACGGCGATCATCTCGCCTGGGCGGCAAGATGCAGCCAGCGCGAGCAAAACGAGCGGCACAGGCCACGATCACCAAATGATCATCGGATGCATAGGTCTCCGAACCCCGCTATCATCAAAAGGCCTGACTGCATAGATACTAGTGAATACTGACTGACTAGAAGACTAAGAGTACTACTGAAAAGAGCTAGCCACCCCGCCGTGACCACACAGACATCTCGTACATGCATACCTAGCACTGAGCCCTTAGCACAGCAGACTAACTACACAGAACTAGACTAGACGAACTAGCTCGACTAGATAGTGAAGTTAGGATCTACGCATCCGGGTATCTAACTGGCCAGGTTTAAGTTTTGGTCTGATTTATTTTCGGTGGTTGGGAGTGTTGTTGGGCAGATAGACACAGCTGAGCAGTCTGAGCTTGATTTGTTCCGTGATGGCTGAATCATGAATGTGAATGTGATGGGATGGATTGGGATGGGATTATTCGGACTTTTCCCCGCACAGGATTAGGATCAGGTATATGGCGTAGGATACGATACGATCGAATACGACTGCTATCTATCCGGGCAGTAAGTATCTAGCTTGGTTAGTTTGTTATCTGTGTATGCATGTTTACTTTTTTGGACATCATCATATCGTTGCCATATCCATATCATAAAGTTAGTTTTTTCAGCATGCAAGATATCTTGCATGTGATTGAGACTCTTGTGACCTTGTCAGAAGCAAATGATGGATATATTGATATCGACCTCTATAATAGCATCATAGGAATACATTAATCTAGTAATATTGACATGGGTGCGGTTTGTATAATAAGCGAAGGACGGTCGTTACTGTTTGTTACTCTTCATAGATCTGGACCCGATCAGCGTATTCTTTGATTCTCGAGACAAAGGTTTCTTCGATGAGGTCGCCTTGTCCGCCTGCGACGCGGAGGATGAGTTCGTTTAGAGAGGCGCGGCCGAGGATATCGACGTGGTCGCCTGTTTTGATTAACTGACTATCTTATGAATAGTTGGAAGAGAGGGAATACCTGTGTTGGGACCACCACGGGGTGAAAATCGGTCAGGCTCGTGAGGCATCTCGTAGACTTTGATTTTCACCCCGGCTGGGTTGTACCGTTTGATGTTCCAGCCCTTGGAACACATGTAGCCCGTGCTGATCAGGTTGACGGTGCCGTCGCCTTCGCCCATGTGGACGCCGTGGTCGACGCCATCGTTATTGGTGACTGTGGTGTCGATGCTCACGTTCAGGTTCACGAGCGGGTCGCGCTCTTCCTGGTAAAAGTAGCTGCGTTCGGTCGGTTTGCCAACGCCGTAGAAGCAGTAGATCTTCATGTCTGGGGCGAGCGGGAGACGGGCCTCGAGGGGGTTGAGCCAGGTGCGAGGGTCTTTCTCGTTGGCTTCGACTTCCTTGGTTGTATGCGCGACTCCGTGCGAGTAGCTGCCCAGGACCTGCTCGCGGTACCAGGTTTCGCTGTGGTTGAAGAGATACGACAAGCTTTCTGTCGTGGTCAGGTTCTTGCGCGTCAGAGACGAGTTGCTTTCGCGGAAATTCAACAGGTTCCCGAATGTCATGGGCTGACCGGGCTGGTCATCAGGAGCCCAGGTGGAATTTCCCCAGACGGCCTCTCCGCCCTTAGGAAGCATGCTGGAGATTCCGGGCATCGCGCGGAAGATCTCTGCTCTCTCCTCCTTGGAGAGGAACTTTTCCAGCCCGTACACGGCAAATGCGTTTAGCTGGGCTGTATCCCGCATTTCACCGGACAGCACGGCTGTCAGGCCCTTGACGGCGCCTAGCATGCATCCGCTGATATTGATCCAGGAGGCGATGTGTTTGTTGACCCAGTCCTTGCCTCCCTTTCCGTGGTCCTCGCTTTCAACCCATTTGAAAAAGTACAGCACAACCTGCGAGCCCATGCTATGCGAAGCCAGCGTCACCTTTTCGCCCTTCACCTGCACGGCCGTTTCAATGTACGACTTGAGCCGGCTGAAGTACTGATCGCGAATCTCCAGGTTCGGGTAGGATAATCTCCAGTCATACGCGGCGGTAAACGCATTGGTCGGGTCGTATCCGATGGTCGCGAGATTCTCCAAGATCTTATTCCAAATCCAGTACCCCGTGATGAAGAAGTCGGTAGCGTCGAAGCCCTGCGCAGCCCGTAGCTTCACCCCCGGAGGATCCAGACCAGTCGTCTTGTCCAACATGACATGGTTCTTCCATTCCGCCTTATCCATAACCAAAGCCCGCATCATGCTCCAGCTACCCCATAATCGTCTGCGGAAGTATTGGCGCGAAGAGGCCCCGGTTCCCCAGCTTTCGAGACCGGTCGAGATAACACCAGGGATCATGACGACTGGGTGTTTGGCCTCAATACCCTGCGATTGGAGGTGTAGGCCGACGGAGAAAGGGTCGTAACTAACGGCTTCGCGTTCATGTTGCTACAATTCTGGAATTAAACACACGGGACCTTGTGTAACTGCGCAATTAAGAATAGACATACCGAAAACTCCCTCGCATCCTTCACGATACCCTGCGGAATCACATCGATCAAAGACTCCAAATCCAAAAGCGAATCGAGACTGATAACATCCTGCTGGTTGGCGAAGAAGAGCGCGATAAAGACACCAAAAATGCCCCCAGCACAAAAATCAGTCCATTCCGACGCTTGCTCCGCGGTTTTGGCACGAATTGCTTGACTTGTACGTCGGTGGCTTCTCCGGCGACCGTCGAGGCGGGGGAGGTTTTGGTGTCGTTGTGAGACGAGTCCGTGGACTGGACATCGTCCTTGGCCAAGCGACGGCGGAGCATCAAGGGCGACCGCCAGGAAAAGGGCTGGGTTAAAGGACAGGTCCTCTGGCGGCCAATGCCAGTTTGATAAACTGAGGTAAAGTATGGGTAGTGAGCACGAAATTACCCGGAGATAGGGAGGAAAGAAAAGTTTGGGACAGAAAAATAAACCATGCAACTTTTCTCGACACTCCCGCCAACGCCGGGATATCACATGGTAGGAACCCTTCCAGACGTCATGAAAACCCACACCACCACTGCATCTCTCCGCCATCCAACCCCCTCGCCCTCCACACACAACCAGTAGCTACAGCTACAGCTATACCATCCCTCACCTCTCCGCCTCTACTCCATGAGTCCGCTGAGGCGGCCGCAATGAGCCAGGATGCTTCTCCCAGCGGGGCCGCGGCACCGTTGGACCTCCGCTACGTGCAGTACGACAGCTCGCGCGAGAACGAATACCTCGGTGCAATGCGCCAGCTAATCTCCAAGGACCTCTCCGAACCCTACAGCATCTATGTCTACCGATACTTTCTCTACCAATGGGGCGAGCTGTGTTTCATGGCCATGGACGACCAGAGACCCGATGACCCTATGGTCGGCGTCGTCGTTTCGAAACTCGAGCCGCACCGCGGCGGGCCTTTGAGGGGTTATATCGCCATGCTGGCCGTGAGCGAAGAGTATCGGGGCCGGGGGATAGCGACGCGGTTGGTGAGAATGGCTATTGATGCGATGATTGAGGGGGATGCGGATGAGGTTCGTGGAATAACCGCGTATTCGTACTTCGATACTTACTGGCTTTATAGATCGTGCTCGAAACCGAAATCACAAATACGGCCGCTATCAAACTTTACGAACGACTGGGGTTCTTGCGCAGTAAACGTCTGCATCGATACTACCTGAACGGAAACTCTGCCTACCGACTGGTTTTGTATCTGAAAGAAGGCGTCGGGGCTATTCGAACATCCTTGGATCCATACGGTGCTCCTATCGCTGACCATCGACCTTCGCTGCCTGAGGCACTCGCTGCTCCTCCACCGGCCCTGCTTCATGGGAATGGCGGGATTTTATAGATTATGCAATAATGACAATAGACTCGGAATGATTGATGATTGCTCGTACTTCAGTTAGGAGAGAGGATGTTTGATTGATCTCTATTCTATTGATGATTAAATGTTTGATGCTATATATACATTGAGACATTCCACATGATCAGAAAGACAGGGTTGGAGAATTCTGTATTTTGACATAATGTACAACACATGCAATGGGTTAGATGGGATTATAAACACAAAATAAATAGTACAAGGTCCTTTCGCCAATGCCAATTCCAAAGCATGCTCCCTTGGATATCGTATGCAGCACGCTCAATAAAACGCAGAATGTCAACCCCACAGGGGTAAATGACCAGCCTTGGCTGGCATAAAAGGGGCATAAGGTCGAGTTCGACGTGGTTCTCCAGGCCAATCAATGGATGAGACGGTCATCGCGTGTACAATCTGCGTTTCACGGGCACCTGAATCGCATTCTGCATCAGCCACGTAACCGGTCGTGGTATTCCCTTCCATTCTAGGTCAATCACAGCCGCAGCATCCAACATGATGGCAAGTGATTCGACAGGCCTGTACATCGAGCCCACCTCAATATCGCGGTGCACCAGCTCCGATGCCAGACGCCGTTGCGTCTCACGGTCTCCTCCCTCGGCCTTGAAACCGCTCGTCAAGAACAGGTGCGGGTTCTTGCGAAACTCAGAGGGAATATTGCTCAAAATAGACTCCGGGAGAGGATATTGGGAGAGATGAAAATCGACCCCGACAATGACATTGCCCGCACTGATGCGCCAGAGATTGTCAAAATCAGACCCCTTCTTCCGCACAACATTACGCGACAGGGATGTCAGGACTGTCTTCATCATCTTGTCTGTCACGCCCCCATTCATACATGCATATCTCCAGATCACACGGCAGATATTGAAGTGTCGGCCCTTGAATGCGATCAAGAAAAGCCTCTCCCACGTCTCTCGTTCGAGTCGAAGCCCGGAGCGATTACACCGGAACACATAACGCAGTGCGGAAAAAATATCGGCGCGGAAAAACAGGATGATTTGGTTGAGAGTGGAGCTGTTGATTTTGAGGCGTTGCTGGTTGCAAATCTCAAGCAGCCGATCCATGGAGTCAAAGTCCTTCAGTCGGGCCGTGACACTGAACATCTGATTGAGCAGTGATGGGGGAAACCAATTGGCCCCAGTGTCCAGGATCGTATCGATGAACGAATCCACACTTTGACCATTCTTCAAATGGATATAAAATGTATCCTGTATAGTCAATTGAAGAGCTGTCCGTATAGCACTGGTTTGTGATAGGTAGCCTTTCTGCAGGATGTGCGTGACAAGGTTTGCTTTCGCTTTGGGCGAAACAAGGCAGTCGAGAAAGGCGAGCCAGGTGTAGGGATCCGGTCGAACGTGTGCTCGATGCATGGAAAGTAGGAACCGACGGAAAACCCGGATATCCTGGCGTCTAGCAGCAGCCCTCAGAAAGATGTTGAACGTGTCTACTGTCGTGACGTGTTCGGCCCTGAGGAAAACTGCGCGAGACGACCTCAGGAATTCGTGCTCGCATAGAAAGGTGAGGGCTCTATTCAATGCGGCAGTTGAGATGAGCCTGTAATTCGCTTCGTTCTTGAATAGCTTCACAAGTCTTTTGGCAACTTGAGTCTCATGAGGGACCCGAGGCTGCTTATCGTTCCTCCGGTAAACAGGGGGTTGAGACCTGGTCAGATCTTCTATATGCTCGGCGAATTCCCTGACAGTCGTAAATGAGGTAGACGGAAGCTGGTCCAGCCGTGCAGGTCGTTCCCGAGCCTGGTAGAAATCCCAAACTCCTCGAATGATAGGGACGGGCATATTTTTACGTCTCATGGCATCGATTGAAGGAAACACCGTAACGGCAGGTTTCCTGATATCAACCAAGGGATCACCGTTTTCTTGGAGGGCCTGCGCTTTTTTAATGCGGTCCACCACCAGCTCCACGACTCGATCCGATCCGGATATGATGACCTTTCGAAACCGACCCTCGCTCTCGAGAGGGTGCAACACATGCACCCGACAGCCATTGTGAACCGCCACGTACCAGACATTTTCCTTCATCGCCATGTCTGTGATACCAGCTAGCAGCGCAACCGTTTCCTCAGGGACAAGCAGCTCCTTCTGCTTGGTGCCCTTCTTGCTCCACGTGCGGGCGTCTTGCTGAAACCGCTCCAGCAACTTCTTGATATCGTTCCATTGAGACCATGCTCGTTTCGCACCGTTATCCGGAATCCGCCTGGACTGGAACAAGCGATATCTTAACTTCCTCCGATCTCGGACCGATAACCTTCTTATAGCCAACCTTTCCCGGGAAGTCGGAGACACGGCCAATGGCCTGGTATGTGTGTATCCAGTATTCCCCGTGCCAGTGTTTGACGGTGGTTGTACGTCTGTTGTCTCAATGTCGGCAAAAAGGTTATACGGACGCTTTTTGTCTGTAGATGGTGTCCGGTCCTGCGTCATCACGGTCGATGAGGACCTCTCTGATCGCGCAGCTTGTAATTGGCCATTCGGTCCGTCATCCTGAACACCTGTAGAAGAACCATCTCGACCCGACACGTCAATCTTATTAGATCCGGCAGTGATCTCGGCGTTGGACGAAATCCATCGTCTCGCGGAACGGCCGAAAGACAACCTCCGGGAGGGACGAATTCCTCGAGGCAGAATCCGATCGGGGCCGGGGTGTCTCCTTGTAGCTGCAGCGGTATTTATCGAGGCGATTGATCTCTGTTGTCGGACCGCCGAGGTGAACCAGCGAGGATAGAGGAAGAGCAGGGGTTCTTCGGGGCCAGCCACGACATTGTCCAAGACGGCAGACAGACCACGCCTTTTCAGACACGGGCGGCCACGCGTGAACATAGGGAATGACGCAGGGTGAGCGTCCAAGGCATGAAAGAGGAGGGGCGCCGGAGAGGTGTGTTGAAGGTGTCGTGTTGGTCTTGCCGGGTGACGGTCTATCTAGATGGGCGATGGCAAGAAAATTGTTTGCGGACTAAAGCGGCAGGCGGTGAATATACCTCCCCTAACTGCACCGAAGTCACGATAGACATTGCTTTCTACAGATGGACAGGATGGTATTAATATTGAATAATTCATATTGGTATGATCTCAAAGGATGAAGCCTAAATCCCAGATTCCGCTCTTTAAATACCAAAGCCCATTTTGTCCACATAACACCCCAACCGGTAAAACAAACCAAAACAAACACCAGACCATAATAACCCAAATGCCAGACATCAAGATGTATATTTAAAAATATGCCCTTCACGCCCAATCTCTGCTTCCTTGGGGATACCCTTGATAGGACCGCCTCGGTTGACGGGTTCTCCTGTAAAGTTGCCCGAGTGTCTGTCCAGCAAACTCACCCGCATCGAAGTCGGGGTCAGATCCAGCATATCCGATACTGAGGACCGGTTCAAATCACCAAAGAACTCTGGCCCGGTGATGTGTAGCCTGGTGGTCTCTGCGGCTTTGGTGAGGTTGTCGTGTTTACGTTGAATCTCTATTGCCTCCTTGCCCTCTTTCTCGGCTGTCTGTTGGGAGAGCTCATTGATGACTTTGACCAAGTGGGCTAAGAATTGCCATCGTGAAGCTTGAAAGACAAACATCGACATGATTTCGGGGATCTAAACTGAAAGTCAGTAACAATAACCAAATGACGGGGGGAGGGAAAGTGGACATACCTTTCCATCAAGATAGAACAACTCCTCACCACCGTCCTCGACAAACCTCTTCAGAGCATCAACCTTTTCCCGATCCACCGTGGCGCTCTTCAAGGCATACATCAAGGTAGGAATATTCCCAATCTCCTCCAAATGCACCTCCTCCTCGACCTTGGTCGTGACATTGCTCAAATACGCCGACGGCACTCTCGACCCCGCAATCGTACTCGACGCCTTCCTATCCTTGGACGAATGAATCGTAAAATAATCCTCATTAAGCAAATGGGCCAGCTCAAACCCAGTCCTGTCGCGGTGACTCCTCTCACAGGCCCGCTTCACCCGCAATCGCACCCACCGCCGTCGACGCACAAACGAGTGAAACCACGGGTGATTCCCATGCCACGCCGATGAGGAAAACGAATACGAGTACTGCCAGCCTTGCTCGTCCACATCGCCCGACATGTCAACATACCACGTCTTCCAGGCCCATTCCCAGCTCGGATCGGGAACCTGTGCATTGGTGATATTCACGGGACTGTCCCGCCGATCCTTCGTGACCCACGCACTGGGATCGAAATTCAGCAACGAACTATGCGAATACAGCGGAATGCCGAAGACAAACCACCCCCGCTGATTCTCGTATAGAATATCCAACTCGCTGATCGGGTCTGTGTCGTCCGAACACGAATGCCCGTTCGTCTGCCCTTGCTGCTCGGGTGCTGTACCTGTACCGTCCGCTCTCTCCTCCTGCTGTGTGCGTGTGATGCTATTATTCCGCGAACTCTCCCCGCCCAGCGAATCTGTGACTGAAGACTGCCGACGTATATCAGAGGATCCTCCCGCCCCTGTATCTTGCAGGCCAAGCTTGTGAGGTTGCCATTTGGCGTATTTCCGCTTCTTCATCGTGCCCCGTACAGAGGGTCTCGTCCATCTTCGAGAGAGATTCCGCGACAGTTCGCCCGTCGAGGTCTGTGGGGAGAGTTCATCGTCTGAAAGAGGTTGCGAAGGGAGGGTATTGTCGAAAAGGACGATATTAGTAGGTGTTTCCATAATTGATTATCGACTGAGTCGGGTCAAGTAGAGTAGTGTATAAAAGGACAGTAAAGATGATCAAGATAATCAAGACAATTAAGACATTATGTATGATGAGTTGGACAAAACATGACGATATCCAACGCTGAGGGTCCAAAAAGAAAAGGAACTAAACCGGTAGAAACTTAAGAATCAAGGCATCCACGATAATAATCAAGCACTAAGATCGATCTAGTAAGGAAACGTAAAAGTATGAAGAAACCCAAAAAAAGTCTGAATCAAACTAAATTAAACCCAACAAAAGTCCCACTCCAAAAAAGGCCCAAACACCGGTGAAAGGGGGAGAGAATCAGTAACTTTGAAGTGGCCAACCCTGGCGATGTCTCACTCTCTGGATGACATCGTTGCGGGGCGGAGGATCGACCAAGACTTCCGCTCCAGTTCTGCTGTCCGTGTTTTGGTACGCGTGAAAAACATCCTCCTCTCACACCCACGCAGCATCAAATACAGCAGATAGCAGACAGCAAGAAGAAAGAAAAGAAAATGCATCGCAAAATCGAACTCCAATCCCCCGCAGACTTCACCTACCTCTACGCCAACACGGTCGCAGCCTCACGCCAAAAATTAGATCTTCATCTCCCCCTTCCGCAACCAACAATGACGAGCCCGATCCGATGCGAGAACGTGTAAGGGAATTAGTCGATGAGGTACTCTCCCCTTTACCCCTAATTCCAACCAATCCCTTTATACATATATAAATAATATATATATATAAATAATACTAATCTTTGATATAAACAGTACATCCTCAAAACCTTCACCACCGCCTCCTCCTCAATCAGCATCAACGGTCTCGACTCCTCCTCTCCCCAATTCCCCTTCCCGGCCGCCTTTACCACCCCCACAGAAACATTCGAATATGAAGCCTACGACACCAATCTCGCAGCCCGTGTCACCTCGCTGTATGCGCAGTTGGAGTCGCTCACGACCAGCGTTGCGCAGTTGAGGCGGGATGCTCCCCGGCGCGCGGCGAGGGCGTATGCCGATCAACTAAAACTTGCGTTGGAGGGGGATGAGGATGAAAAGGAGGATGAGGAGGGTGAAGAGGAAGGAGAAGGGCAAGGGCAGAAAGTAGAAGGGGATGTCGATATGCCTGATGCTGATGGGGATGAAAAACCGAGCACTGCTACACAATTGCGCAAATCTGCCAAAGAAGATTGGAAGTTACAGGTTCCTCTCGGTACACAGCATGAGGCCGAGCGGTGGCGGAATGGGGAAATGGCCGAGGTCTACGAGGATGCGTTGCGCACTTTGCTTCGACTCCAGGGTGATGCGGATGACGCCGATGCCAACGCAGACGGAGGAGCGCATAATGCTCTAGCCACAACAGTAGGCAAGGCTGAAAGAGCCGGTCGGGCGGCCGAGGTCGTGGAAAAAATGTGATGCGTTTGGGATATATTTGATTTTGATTAATTGATTTGTTTTCATGGCGTTGATTAGGCATTATGATACCAATCCAGTTATGGGTATTCATCCCTACATGACTCGTTTCAGATATAGGCAATTCGATTTATATACTCCGTACGGCTATTCACCATAATTTCGACTCCGTACATCCAATCTACCAACATAAACCAGCGCTTTTGTATTCTGTTCCCGTAATTACTATCCCCAGTTCCCATCTATAAAATCACCACACGCCGCTCGTTCTGACTCGCTTAGCATCTAAAGCCCGAAGGTCAAGACATGAAAAAAAGGGAAAATAAAAAGATAACAGGTGAAAAAAAGGGTCTGATAGACTCTATACGTCGATCCATCAGGTGACAAGATCAACTATTGAATTTATCCATGATGCGAGGACGTATGAACCAATCAAAGAAAAAAGAGAGCAAAGCAAAGCACAGTTTGATGTGACCTGTTCCAGTCGGTTCTTTAAAACGAAAAGGGAAATAAAAAGTATAGATCGACAGCGTAGCAACAAGCTTTTACCATATTGATCCAAAATAATTGGTGCACAAGAAACGAAAAAAAGAAAAAGAGGAGAGAATGGTAGAAGAGAACTATGCAGTAGGCTGGGAGGTCTCCTGGGCCTCCTCATCCTTCTTCTCGAGGCCTGGGTCCTCGTTCTTAATCACATTCTGTTCCTCCTTGGGGGTAGCCCACTTGGGCGGCTTGGCCCACTCAGCCTCCTGCCACGGGCCCTCGTCGCTGAGCTCACAGCCACCGGGGCATTCGCAGGTGCCGCCAAACTCTTTGGGGAGGTTTTCCTTGGGGACCTGAGCCAAGAGTTCCTTCCCGTAGCCGGAGCCAAGAACGTGGATCTTCTTCACGGTAACGGGGTCGAGGAAGCTCTTAACCATGCTGAAGACAGTGCTGAAGCCCCAGGGGGCGTTGATCAAGTACAGCTTGCCCAATCGCTCGGGGTAGTAGTTTTGCGAGACACCAGAAGCCTGCTTGAGGTATCCGTAGACAGAGGGAGCGCTGGTGAGCGAGACACCCTTGAGGTCCATGATAGTGCAGCAAGTTTCCTGCAGATTGCCGGACTTGCGCGAACAGGCGGGCAACCGGGGGTCGGCGAGCTTCTCGTACTCGGTAACCAGGTTCTGCAGCATACGTTCACTGGAGGTGATCTTTTCCATAGCGGCGAGGTCGATCTTGCCCAACTTTTCAATGTAGACGGGTCTTCCATCCTACAAACCATTAACACCCCATTAAAAATAAAGGAATAAATCCATCAACGCACCTTGTCGGTCTTGTGGTAGTACTGGGGGTAAAATGCGGAGATCTGAGCCTTCTCGGGGTACTCAAAGGTACGAGGAAGGTCATCTGTACCAAACTCCTTGCGCCACTTTTCACATTCGACGAACCTACAACCATCAGCTCAAATCCAACTAGGCCATAAGAAAAGGGGTGGGGGAGGCGATACATACATAGCCTTAGCCAGCGCAACGTCAAACTTGCGCGCTCTCAAAAACCGCAAGATGGTCAAGGTGTCCAGACGCTCAGTGTAGCCCTCCTTCTCCAGTTCCTCACGGAGCTGCTGCACCTTCGAGTCCTGCTCCGGGGTTGTGTGGCCAGGGTGGCCTGGTTGAGACTCCGAGACGGTGGTGGGGAAGTCATAGTCGTCGTACTTGGAAGGGGCGGCCATGGTGAAAGAGGTGTGATCGATTGATCGGATGGAATTGGAAATTCGAGAGAAAGAGAGGAGAGAGGAGAGTAGAGGAAAGGTGGTTGTAAGATTACCCGTATGTCGATCTCGAGACGAGGGGGGCTAGGGAAAATTACAGATCGGATGGATGGCTGCGGGTAGGGAGTGGAAGATGAAGATATTTCCTTCTGGCTGTCAGAAAGGAAAAGAAGAAAGTTTCAAGAGGGGGAAATGACTGGGAGTTAAGAGTCGGGGAGAAAGCGAGAGGAGAGAGAGAGTGGAGAGGGGTGTGCGTGGTGGAGGGACTGATACAGTCAGTGCCAGCGCCAGTTGGGACGGAAACCGCCTGCAACGGGCAGTGGGAGGGGCTCCGTGTCTGGGTTCCTAACAGGCTAACAGAAGGCGGTGACACTAACGCAGTGGGCACCATATGGGATGGGCATTATGGATACCTTATTATTATTATTGAATGGTTGAATGACGGTGAGAAGATCTGCCTCAAACCCCCTAGTCACGCTCGGGAGTTGCGTGTGCTGGATGGAGCTGTTCTCGAATAGTACGGGGCATTGTTCTTGGTTTGCCTGAACTACCGTGAGAGATCTACAGTATTGGTTGGTCTGACGTATCATCACCAACTTCATAGGACTGAGTAAGACGAAATCATATAAATAATCAAGGGATGATAATAGTCAAAAATTATTAGTATATATAACAATAACACGTGTTCAATTCATAAAGTCTGTATACCTCTTGTATATGTATACCTCGATCAGAAACAGCAATTATGCGGTATACGGGTATTCGATTCAGCGACAATCATCAGGGAAAAAGAAAAGAAAAAGAAAAAGAAAACAAAGCATATAACACTGATAACAAACCATGGGAATAATGATAGTCCCCCTGCCTAACCAGGAATTAGAAAAGGGGGAACAGCAAACCAAGACATTAGAGAGAGATGGAAAAGGCGCCACACGACTAAGATTACAGAAAAGGGGGGATGATGATGTCCGCCCATGTATAAAAGTGACATAACAGCTTGTAGATCAAGGAGAAATTGAACGTGGTGTCATCAAAAATCAATAAATTTCAAGCAAAATCGCACACGCAAAAGAACAATCATAAAACGGGGTATAACTGCAATTCCCTGGGATGAAAGGACTGGTTCCGAGCCAGCGGCGGTCGTCCGTACCCACCCCAGATTCGAGATATGTGCTTAGGTCCTCGCCAAAAAATTACAGTCCCTCCATATAATCACATGTCGAGTTGGGAAGTATAAAAGGTCATATAGGTGGATGGTTGTTCGTGTGGCGAATCCGTCATTAATTCACCACATGAGACAGGCAAAAAGTCAAATGGGGTATCCATCTCCAAATCATAACGTAAAGTTGCCAAACCAGCTCGCGCTGCATCGTGAATGGCATGCTTGGGCGTCGGTTGTCGTGTATCAAATTCAATCGGTGGCCGAAAAAACGAAAAAGGAATGAAGAAACTCGGGGACTGGAGCCCAGGCGATCTCGCCTTTTTGAGTATTTATACTAGCTTTTCTGTCTTTCTTCTCCTCTCCGCTAGTCATTATACGCCGTCGCAGAGAATGGTTGGATAAAGCTTACCAGCCCTTCTTCCGGGCAAAACGCTTGTTCAGGAGCGATAGCACCTTGGTCACATTGAATTGGACGTATTCGAGGTCGAGATCCTCGAGGCTGTCCTTTTGCATTTCCAGCAAGTCATCAAGCTTGAGATCAAGCTCCAAAAGACCCCGAGCACGGCCTGTAAATCGTAATTAGCAATTATGACCCACAATACGGAAGATATCACTTACCTTTGTAATGAAGACTGATAACAAAAGTCCCAGGCAAGGGGCTCTTGAACATGAAGTATATATTGGCTCGTCGATTTTCCGGAACATTGCTTTTCCGGATAACACCCTCCTTTTCCAGTTGCTGGTGGGTAAATTTATAGGGTCCAAGCTCTTGGTGCTTCTGCTGTTTTCTTTGCTTGCCCTCGGACTGGCTGCGGACGTTGTGCAGATAAGACTTGTAGGTCTCCAACTGGCCCACCAAGTACGCATTGTGGTCGCGGATGGTGGAAAAGACCTCGTCGAGCTTCTTTGTCTCATCGAGGACTTTCTCCTTCAAGGAGCCCAGGTGCACCAATTCCTGCTCCACCTCATCGCGGAGCAGACGGAATTCGTCGGTCCGATCAATAACTCCCATCTCCTGGAGCTGACTCAACAGCTCCATGGTGCGAATGCCCTTGCGCACCATAAGAGCATCGTTCTTCAGGGTGGCCGCGGCTTCTGCGATGCGATCGAGACGCAGAGGTCGACGGGCGACCGACGAATTGGGTGGCAAAGACCGTAGAATTTGGACAAAGGTCGATTTGGCCTCCATGAAGAACACTTCCTCCTGAGTGATATCCAAGGCGGACGTCAAGTCATCCAGGGCGGTTTCCCACCGGCTGAATAGGGGCACATGGATGGTCCGGTTCTCCTTGCGTGGAACTTGAGGGGGTGCACTGCCCAATTCCTGCAAGAGTTCATAGAGGTGCGAGTGTTGATCCTGGGCCAGCACTTCACTGTGCTTATCCAGCAAGGCATGGGTGGCGTACATTTCGTTGAGAGTGATCTGCAGTTCGAGGTCGCGCTTGGAGAGTGCCACATAGTTGTCCATCTCCAGACTTTCGTAAAAGTCCTGCACTTCACACAGGTCAAGCATGAACTTGTTGACCCGCTCCTTGTTCTGCTGGATGAAAGGCTGGAGCTTGGCCATGTATGGCTCTTTGGCGTAGGAAGGCTTGTTGGCCAGGTTCTGCAGCATCTTTGCGATCAGGGTCAGTGTACGGCGCGGCTTGTCCGTGGGTGTCGCATCAATAAGCATGTACGAGCGCGGGGTGACAATCGCTGGGTTGATGAACCGCAGGAAGAAAAAGCCTCCGATCAGCGTACAGATGGTCTGATCTTGGGCGTCGGGGTACTTGCGGCGGGACAAGCTCCGAATCTGCTTACAGATCCACCTGATACCGTAAGGGGCCTCATCCACGGAGTTGATGATAGTTGAGATGAATCCATTGGCGATTTTGGTCAACATCTGCAATCGAGGTTCAATGATGGCCTGCACCTGCTTGTTCTCGGCGGCAGTCTCAGCGGTGACGGACCTAGCCAGGTCATCCGGCAATGTACCCTTCTCCTCCAAATCCTTAATCATGGACTCGTATACCTTCAACGGGTTGATTTCCAGATCCACGTCCTTCAATTCGATCAAACCGTTAATCCGGTCGGCCAGAACCTGCTTCAGATAACTTTGACCGGGGCCTCGGCGAGTATATGTGGTCATCATCCGAGACACGGGGGTGTTTTGGCGCAGAAGCGACGAGTATTCCGGGGTGTTGTCGAATTGGTATGTCAGGACAGATTGGAACATGGTAAGCAGCAGGTGTTCTTCGCGGCTCTCGTACTGGTTTCCGTAGATTGTGAACATAACGGTTTGGAGGAGAGAATCAATTTCGGACATGGAAACTAGTCGACACAGGTGGGCGATGTGACGGGGTTCGGACTGAAGGAGGAAAAGGAGGTTGCCGTATTTCTGAGTCTTTTCGTCGTTGGGGAAGAAGCCCTCTTGAGGATCAATCGCATCTTCGAGATGGCTAGCGACCTCGTTTTGCTTTGGTTGTGAGCGAATGAACATATTCTCAGGAGACGGGGAGTCTTACTTCTTCGAGGGCCATGCGATTCTGAATCAACAAAGCTATCCGCGAGTCCAGATATCGGACATCCTTTTCCAGGACGAAGTTCTTCTTGGACTGCGACGAGATCTTGCTCTTCAACTCCCGCAGGTGTTTTTGTGCTGCCCAAGTCAATACACAAGTATGAATGAAATGGAGAACGGTCGCTCACCTCTGGCGAGATCATCTGAAATTTCCAAGTCTTTGTCCTTTGCGGACATAGACAAGTATAGCGCAGTGACAGACAACCGCTTAGATTGGCGGAAAGACCGCGTGTCGTGAGAAGACATGGTGTTTTGACGAGTGACGGGTTGGAAAGACGAAGACGAAGAAGTAGAAGTTCTAGAAGTTCTCGAGGCTGGTTGGAGCATAGTAGCAACGGACATGCTGACTCGGAGATCAAGCACACCAGGGAACAACCGACAAACGGCGACCGTCCACTTAGATTGACAGGAATTCCCACGAGAAGGGGAAATCAATCAATCAAATATTTGCCGAGGTTCACGAAGAGCGACCTAGTATTTCAAGCATCAGAGGGACTGATTGTTTGGCTAGCGAACATGAGCGCCACGAGTTGTACCTCCTTATCGCATGCGTTGGAAACCCTTTTTTTTTTTCCAGTCGATAGGGTAAAGACAATTGGTTCACCCTTGAGCGAAGCGAAGGTAGTCAAGAAGTAAAAAAGGTTGTTTGAAGGAGAGAGAAAAAATAAATGGAGCGGGTCGAATGGAATTATTAACCCGTGGATATTTCGGTCAAGGGAAAAAGTTGGGTCGACAGGACGGAGTTTCACGACGGAGGGGCTTGAGGAACGGAGGATCAATAAGAAACGGTGATGGGAGCGCTGGGAGGAGAGTCAGACAACGGTCGCATTCACTGAGGCGAAAGGGATTGGAAGGCGACGACGAACGAGGCGAGAGTAAAAGGAGAGGTAGCTCGGAGGAGAACCAAGGGAGCGCAAAGTAAGGACAGAAGGAACTCAAATGAGATGAGAAGTAGGATGGAAGAGATAAAAAGAAGATGGATTAGAAGAAGAAGAGGGGATTAGTTTAGGGCGTCTTTTTAGGGAGGGGAAGACGAGAAAGAAGAGAAGAGAGAGAGAGATGGACGAGAGAGAGAGAGAGAAAGAAAGAAAGAGGGGGTTGAGGAACGGGGATTAAAATTGGGTGGTTTCGCTCCAGTTAGGGATGTGGATAACCTCGATTGTATGTCGAGATAATCATCGAACCTCGATTGTCTCCTGTTTGGTTCTGATCGGAGGGATTCTGATTCCCTCGAGTCTCTCTGTTGTTCTTGCTATTCGGATGATCGTCTTCCGTTTCTTTTTTCTTTCTTTTTTGTCTCTTTCTTCTTTCTTTTCTTTTGTCTCTTTCTCTTCTTCTCTTATCCTCTATATTACTACTCCTGCTAACTACTGTAAGTCGACGCAAGGGGAACTCCACTAAAACCCTGGTTTAGTCGCTTGGATCAACTCTTCTTCTGGGCGTTTCGAGTGCCTGTTTCTTTGTCTACTATAGTATATTATCATATAATATTATCATAATAATAATATTAATCTAATATAATATAATAATGTTCCTGGTACCTGCGTCCATTCACCCGCATTGTCCACGAGACCCATTGCATTATTTCCACCTCAAACCATGGATATTATTTTGTCTGCAGTACGAATGAGATATATCCACTTTGCTGGAACGCAGGGTTTTTCTCACTGGGACCAATCGCTCCAACCCTCATTAATTCCATCATCGCCTCTGTGCAGTATTACTGCATTGCCAATGCAGAATTCAGGGGTAAGACATCCAAGTGGGACGGATGGATCAGGGGTGATCGTCGTCTCTCCGCATGTAGCGTAATGCATATACATAGTCCCCGCCACTGTCTACTGTCTATACAGGATAATATTATGATGATATATCATCTGTATGCCATGATGCACGTATTCATGTATATCATCATGCAAGTAATTGTACTCACTCTCTATAGTACTCTACATAGTACTCTACCCATACTCTAAAGTCATCTATTACCCTACTGTCTATACTCTACAGATACATAGTCACCAATGATCGACACGTCAACGCCTCACCGTATCAAGAATAAGTAGTCATGATGATATGAATATCATAATGTAGATTGTAGTATGATATGGTATCCCTGTATCCCGCGTTTAGTTTTGCACTATAATTATCAATCGCATTAATATTCCATGATTCATACACGGCATATGCATACTACCTTGTACGAGTCATCTGACTACTATATCTATGTTGCAATTAAAACAACATTAATTAATATACATACATAGTACTCTACGGAGTAATAATGATAATAATATACTGCTACTTTTTATCTGATTATTTGTATTCTAAGTGGATGACAAAGCTAGTCCACCCTAACTGCACTAGTTTTTCTCCAACTCCAATTCTTCACTCTTAACCTCCGAAACAACAATATCATCAATATCATAACCACCGTATATAATAATGTCTCTCAAATCAAAATACCTCATCCTCTACAACTCTCTCAGCGCCCTCCTCTGGCTCCGAGTCCTCATCACCGTCCTATCCACCTCCTCCCCTCCCTCTCTCTACTCCACTCTCGAACCCTGGACAAGATGGACCCAAACCCTGGCTGTTCTTGAGATTCTCCACGCAGCCACTGGTAATCCCGACTTTTCTCCTAATTCCACCATAAATAATTCAAACTAACATTACAAAATAGGAATTACCCGATCTGCCGTCTTCACTACTTTTACTCAAATCTTTACGCGCTGCGTTCAGGTTTGGGCCGTCTGCTATGGTTTTCCCCATGTTGCGGCCGAGGGGCCCATGTATCGCTCGATGCTGCTGGCCTGGTCCACGGCGGATGTAGTTCGGTATTCGTATTTTGTCGTCATGTTGGTTGGAGTGCAGGTGCCGTCTTTGTTGAAGTGGATGAGGTATGTTTTCTTGTATTAAAATGAAATGAAAATCAATACTAATGGTACAGGTACACCCTCTTCTTCGTCCTCTATCCCATTGGCATCGGTGGCGAATGGTGGATGATGTTCAAGGCTGCAGAGTCGACGAGTAATTCGACTGCAGAGGGCATCTTTTATTTCTGTCTGGGTTTATATGTGCCTGGTGAGTCTGGTCTTTTATCTTCATTTTCATATCTAACATCCATAGGTGCTGTCATGATGTACTCCTACATGGTGAAACAGCGAAAGAAGACGCTATCCAAGGCATAGCCTACCACATGTACAATACAGATAATTTACTCACTCGCAATCATCCCCAAATACCACAATCCCAAAAGCACCGTCATCACCGGCTCCTCATCACTCCCACCAACTCCCCACTTCACACTCTCCCCAACCTCCATCTCCCCCAGCCTTACCCCCAACCTCACAACCACCAGCTCCTCATCCGTAAGTACAAACCCGTACCTCGCACCATTCTCTTCCATGTAAAACGCCACTCGACTCAGAACGGCATAATACATTGCCTTCGCATTCGCGCCAGCCTCGCCCTCACCCTCACCCTCAGCGGCAGCACCAGCAGTAACCATATCAGACCCCCAAACCCACGAAGGCATATACACCCCCGGCGCCCGATAGCCCGCGAATCGAAATATCCCGCATCGGGCGTATGCGCTTTGTTATCATCCGCGTCGATATCGAAACGCAACGGCACCATTCCCCCCGCCTGCTCTCCATCAGTAGAAAGATACTCAAACCCACTTCTTAAACCCCTCCTCACACGCGGATGCACAAACTCCCACACCCTCGCTCTCAGAACCGAATAGCACAGTATCGATCGGGGCGGGGAAGAAGCCGAGAAGGGATCCTCGCGGATGCGTACGTTTCTGAGGACATCGCCGTATCGGGCTAGGATGGCGGTGAGGGTAAAGTCAGTCCAGGGGGTTGTGGTGGTGATGGCGGTTGGGTTGTAGTCGTCTGTAGGGAAGGTGTCGCGTTCTGGGAGGGGGATTTTGAGGAGGCGTGGGAGGGCGGTTTGGAGGTAGGTGAGGAGGGGGATTTGGGTGTCCATTGTTTTGATGATGGATGGATAGATAGCCTGAGCCCGATGAAGATGGGTTTAGATTGAGAAGAGGGTTGAGAAGAGGATTGAGAAGAGGATTGAGAAGAAGATGGAGGAGATGGAGGAGATGAAGAAAGATGAAGGTGGAAGATGGAAAGTTGAAGGGTTAAGTATGCTGTAGATGCAGTGTTTGTCTGCATCTGCACCTTTGTTACCTACGTCCAGGCAAACACCAGTAAAACTCCTATATGCAGAGTAGTACATCTACACTTCTTTCAATCATAAAAAACTTTTATCCGGGTATCGCTATGCTACCGAAACACTATGTCCATAATCATGCCCATGACTGCATGTATAATAAACAAACAAAACATACGCCAATGTATAAATATCTCCCCAACTACCTGAATGTAAACGTCTTTCCGGGAATCTCTTTCTTCTGCTTGCGCACTCCTGATGGTGCCTCCAGTGCCTTTGCATACGGGTTGAATGGTCGCTTCGACGGGTTGGTTCTAGTATCCTGGGCCGGCTTGGCGTGAAGCACAGAATCTGCTGCATCGTAGTTGAAAGGTGCTGCCTCTTGGCTCTCCTTCTCGGCCTGCAACGCCTTGTTCTTCTTGTTCTTCTGGCGTTGCTTCTTGGAAGGCTTCTCTGTACCTTCAATCGTAACAATGTCGTTGCTGAGGTCGTCGGCTTCGGGAGACGGTGCCTTGGCAGCCTCAGTCGGAAGGGCCTTTCGTTTACGAGGACCACCCATCTCCTTCACAGTGAATATCTTCTTTTCTTCGGGTGCTGGGGCAGCGGCGGCCGGCTTTGGAGACGGAGGCTTAGCGGGGGCAGAGGCACCGAGTTTTTCGCGCGCCTCTGATACTGTCTTGGGCATGGGCGGCAAGGGAAGGGAAAGTCGAAGAGCTTCGGCCGATGCAACGATCGAGTACTCAGGAGGAGTCAGTGGCTCCTGAGGGCCAAGAACATCACCCCAGAATTGAGAAACCTCAAAGCGGGAAGTAGTAGGGAGATCATCTTCCTGGACTGGAGGAGTCAACGGCTCTTGCTCCGGTGCTACCTGGGTTGTCTTGGATGGCCTGGCAAAGTCCCGCCATTCTGGCCCTGTGGCGCCCTCGATCTTCGCATTCTTAATGACTTCCAAAAGGTCCGATGCTCTGTCCCTGGTGATTGGTGTCACAGGCGACAGTGTCCGGAACAGGGTTCCCTGATCAAGCGGCATGGTATGGGCAAGCTTAAACAGGATATGCTTCGGGAAAACACACTGCACACCCTCATCTTCAGCTCGCGCAACCTCGTCACGCCATTGATGAACCGCCCTAAAGACAGCAAATTGCTCCTTGCTGAAAGCTGCCGGGTTGCGACAGAGATAGTCATACCAGCCACCGGCTCCTTGTCCGGTGGCGGCATCATAGACGGGCCGTTCGTAACGCTGCAAAGCTTCGTTTTTTGATTGCTCGAGAACGTAATCGACGAGATTATGATCGGGAAGGGAGTTCTCAACGAGCTCGTTGCGCAAATGGTCGAAAACATAGAGGAGGTAGTGGGTATCCGAGCGAGCGTAGTCGAACATGCCAGACGGGAGGGGTCGGACTCGCCAGTCGGCCATCTGGTATCGCTTGTCGGCTTCGAAATTGACGACCTTTTGAAGGAGGAATTTCAAACTGCGTTTCGGGTAGTTCAAAGCGCACGCCGCGTGGTAAGTGTCGAACATTCCCACAACGTACAGACCCAGATCGCGCTGCAACCAAATGATATCCATAGACGATCCGTGCAAGACCTTAAGGATCTTCGGGTCAGTAAAGACCTCATTGAGCATCTGAAGCTCTTCTCTCCATGGCTTAAGTGTGTCCACAACCCAATCCTTGTCACGAGTGCTGATCTGCATCAAAGACACAAGACCATGGTACGAATGCACATCGTGGTGTTCCAAATCAATGGCGATTTCGCTCGCAGACTTGAGTTCACCCAGCATCTCCTTCAGTCCTTCCAAAGTATCCACAAATGTCGCAGTCGTCGATTCAAACGGATGGTAGTCAATCGGGGGAGAAGCAGTGTAAGTAGATTGGGGGTACTTGGCGGCGCGAATTTCAGTCTCGTAAGGATTTCTAGAACCGTGCGCTTGGTCGGCTGGTTTCACTGCATCCTCCAGTGGAACAATCGCATGTGGCTTGGTTCTAAGCAAAGGCTGGAATGACGAAACATTGGCATTATCGACAAGACGTTCGAATTGCAGCTGGGGCTTGGGAATCTTAGACGGGCCATAGTCGTAAATGGAGGGGAATTTCGAGGCAGGCGCCTTTTTCGCAGGCTTCGCATTCTGCTCCTGGGACGGACTCAATTTCTTGATCACACCGGTAAACTCGTCCAGACACGCATCTGCCTTTTCCAAAAGCGCATCAATCACATCCACCACCCCGCGCCAATTGTCTTCGACGGAGTCTTCATCGTGCAGAACCGGAGCTGACAAATCTGTCCCGGCCGTTGCAGCTTTGAGAATTGAGGATGTCAAGGATAGCAGCCTTCCACTCTGCTCATCAAGGGAGTCGGTAACGTCTGCGCTCGACGATCGGTGGAAGTTGAGATCTTCAGCAGAGAGCTGTCCGACAGTGCGCGTCATCTGCACAAGGGTAGATGTCAACCGTTCTTGGAACGGGGGAAATCCGCTGGGGAATCCATGGTGCTGTATGGACTGACACTGGTGCCAGATACAGAAAAAATAAAATAAGAAAATAAGAGACAAACAGACAATGACAATGTCTGCAGTCAGTGCTTTTCTTCGATAATAATTCTGGCCTAGAAAAAAAGTCGCTGGAGACATTCGGAAGTGGAGAAATGTTGGATCCGGCGGACAGCTGACCGCCTACTGGAAGCAGAATAGTCAAGGTACGGCGGCGATCATCTTCATCTACAGGAAGAAATGAGGATTGAGAAGGATTACCTTTGACGAGTCTTTGTTGAAAATAATACAGAGCGTTGGCGAAATCACATTACATCTCATGTCTCAAAACATTGAAAAGCCTGCATCCAATATGTCAGCTTCTATCGCCCCCGAGTGTAACGATATCAAAGAGTGAGTATCACAATGTCCGAAAAACCTCACTTTAACACCCAGACTAACCCTTTAACCAGGAAATATGACTCTTGTTTCCTTAAGTGGTACAGTGAGAGTATGAATCATGGCTTTAACCAGCTGGCAAAAGAAATATCTAGCTAACTCAGGCAGAATATCTCCGTGGCAACACCACCTCAAATGAATGCGAAGACCTATTCTCCAAGTACAAGAAGTGTCTAAATGTGCGTCGTCTATCCATCTTAATATCTTCGCCTACTAACCCATCCAAAGATCTCCCTGAAAGAAAAAGGCATCGAATCTATGGTCGAAGAAGCTCGCAGAAGTAACAGAGAAAGCGATGCCGAATTTCTCAAAAAGTCATGAGTCAGGTTCTATTGTTTGCACGAATATGCGTGCCTTACATGCATAAGACTTGTTGTTCTGGATTTTGTATCAATATGGAGTTTTGATTTATCTTCAGCGATGACATGCATTTTTGGCAGCGTCCTGGTACCGTTTCATTTATGGCGTCTTGGCTTGTTTATGCATTACCATTCCACTCTTTTGTATATATTGATTTTCCCCTCTCTATTATCTAGAAATATGTACTACGATCATACATAACATTCAAGTCTACGGATTGAAAGAAATTGACATATTAAGATGATTTCGCTGTCGATGACTAGACATGCTCAATCCAATTGAATTAGCAGTATTTTAAACCAATTAATCTATTAATATATTACATACCCTAGGATGTATGCATAGTTAAATGTCTATCTCGGAAATTATCATCGATGCCCTCGTCTCCGGTTATCTCCTTGTCCAAACCCACCCGGAACCTTTAGTCCATTTCCTGCACCCCCAGCTGACGAGGAGCCACTACTCCCTCCACTTCCTTTCTTAGGTTGAGTCAATAGTTCCCACACATCTGCCATCCCGGCGCGGCGAGCAGGCAGCATGCTATACTGCATGCTGTACAAATTGCGACGGTGGATGGGTGGAACGAAGCGGCCTGTTACGAGGCAGAATATGACACTAGGGGAGAGATAATGCTTGCGGAGGCGATGACCTAACTGGAAGTATTGGTCGAACATTGCACGGAGGGGAAGCGGTATGGACTTGTATTTGTTAGTTGCAACTCATAGTGCATGTTTTATGGAGAACATACCTCGAGGTGGATATAGGGGATCGAGGTAGGAGACTTGGGGTTGGACGACTTGTCATATTCTTCACGGAGCTCAAAACGAATTCCGCCTGGTAATCGTTGCGAATCCTTCACTCGCAACATCAATGCAAAGAGCGGGAAGTGATTGAGGAACGCCAGCCAAGTATCAAGCGCCGCTTTGAGTGATATGATCAACATCCGTGCAGATGCAAACGTCAGGTAAAAGACCACGATGGTGGGTAGGAGAAAGAAGAGGACTGTGAACAGAATAGTGCCGAGAAGGAGTTGGTCGAGGTCGTAATCACATGAGTCTATTCGGTTGCGTAGCACATTTCGCTTCTTACCGCGAAAGAGGTGGAAAAGAGATATTATGATAGTAAGCTGCCAGTTGAAGATGCGGGCAGAGGCAATATAGAACGAGTAGATATGCACGGTCAGAATCGAGACCAGATCCGAGAAGAGAGCAATTGGCATACTTGCCCCGGCAAAGCTGGAGCACCCCACGACGTATATTACATGAGGGAGGTATGGTTGGAGATTTGCAATGCAGGCTGGTTTTTATTAGCTAAGAATCAGTATTCAAGATCGAGGAGAACAAACCTGCCCAATTTTCAATGACCCACAGAAAAAGATCACCCAAGAAGGCAGCAAGCTCATTGTTAAGCTTCAAACCTGCCGGCCAATCCATCAACCAGGAGATAGTCCGCTGCAATCCTTCCACGGTCCAGCCAGTAAGGACTGTGTTGATTTGATAGGCCACCCAATTCGCATTGTCGATAATATACGAACCCAAAGCGATGCCAATGATCACATCATTTGCGACAAGCCATAGACTGTTGTAAAACCGAATGTAATCGGGGTGACTGGTTGTCACGCTTTCCCAGTTGTCCTTTCTCTGACGCAGCTTGACATACTGAATAGGCCAATAGCAAAATTGTTGAAGACGAATATCCACTTGCTGAGCCGTCGCAGAGATATCCTTCAAAGCTGCCGCGTCAGGGCGAGCACGCCATTCAAGGACCTCCAAAACAACCTCAGCGATCGTCCGATGGAACACAAGACCGGTGATAAAAACTCTAGTCACGACAGGCCATATCCATTGCCAAAAGACATAAGAGATACCAAGCACAAAAATATCCCATAGAGTAGAAGCAGATTCGACAACCCGTTCGCCAACACTCATACTTCTCTTCACACGTATCCCGATCAGATGGCTATTCTTTTCCATAAGCTTTCCCATTTCATATGCACAATTGACCTGGTTGACGATGAGAGGTAGCGCTTGTTCTTTATGCGACGGAACGTGTTTCACCACAGTGTGAAGTTTGAGCTTTTCAACCAGCATCCGAGATCGCTCCTTGTCTCCTTCTTCATCGGTATCGATTTTCTTGAGCACCGCCCCCGGTCCTTCAGCTGTCGACACCTTATCACCCAGAGCGAGGGATATAGGGTCCAGTGACATGTACTCCATTCTAGTTGGGTGAGGGCGGTGGAACATGATTACTTGAACTGAGAGATTGGCCTCTGGAGGGCAGAATATCCTCGGAACCTTGCATGCCGGAGGTGTTGTGACATATAGGTGAGACGAGTTGAACGTTGTCGGCGAATCTCGAGGATTGGTCGACCCCAAAACATGCATCGCAGATCTTCCACAGAGCGTGAAAATCCGCACAATAGGGTGTGGACTATTGCGGAAAAGGATCCCGGCACGCAGCGCATTGTCGACATTTCGAGGCTATACATCCAAATGGTCAATCACGTTCCTACCAATCCGGTTTCTATACCAACTCACCTCAACATCCTCCAACACCGTCAGAACAAATAGATCCAGCTCCGAATTCCGCCATCCGACAATCACCCCCGGCGCTGAAGATCGCGGGAGATCGTATGGCCAAAATACCCGCAGCAACCCATCGCTCATGATCATGTTGACATTATTCACGTAGGATTAAAAGGAGCCTCGGCGGCGTAGTTGTTCTCGAGCGGAGACGCCCAGATCGACGTATCGGGGATGCTAATATCCAAGCCAGCAATTAGTGTCCATCCCAGTCCAGCATTATCATGAATTGAGTCCGCATATTGTGCCAACTTACCAATTCGGCCTCTTTCGTAGCAAGGCGGTTTATGGGAATAATCAAAAGGAAATAGAACACAGAAAGAAGGATAAACCCTTTTGCGGTCCTGGACTAACAAAGGGTCAGCTGAATGTACCACGAAGTAATATTGAGAGGAAGCACGTACAACAACTCCGTGATCCCACGCAAAAATAGCTAATTCGTATAGCCTGGTAACAAGGTCCCACCGCGCGGTAGTGTACCCCGCTACGAATATACCAAGTGTGAGGATGGAAAAGGGGTGCATGAATCAAAGCCGTTCGAGTGTTCCGCCTTTAGTTTGCGCGCATAGCTGAGGGGAAGGGTTCAGAGCGAGAGCGTCAGGCGGAAGCCGCGTGATATGGAGACGATATAAATCCTTGTTGATCGCAAAGTGCAATTATCGATGCTGTCAGGGTCATAGGGGAGGCTGAGTACGAGTAGACGTTGCAATCACTGTTGATGTTCTTCCTGCTATCCGCACAAGCAGCGGAAACGTTATCGGCTGGACCGTTGCAGCTCCGCAATTCCACGTGACCTACTATACGCCAGTATCATTATCTCGGAGCAATACCATATAGCACAGAATACAGAGCTACTTTAAGTGTCTGGATAAATAAATTAAATCTTCATGCCTCTAATGGCTTGATAATATCACTCATAACATATGGTTGCCACTCCCAAACGCCCATGACGCTATATAAACCCGAAAGAACCTCTGTATCCCTGCTTTTACAAACCCTTTATGCCCTGGAACAATTTATTCGCCTGCAATTTCTCATCAGCCGTGACTAGATCGCGCATGATCTGTCGTTTTTCCTCGACAGTCAAGTCTTTCTTGTCGGGCGATTCAACCTCCGCCTTCCACTTCAACAACATCGCCTTGAGAAGAGAGCTGCCTTCCTCGACCTCTTCCTGGGAATAGCCTTCAACGGATTGGGTGTGGCCTTGCTTGTCGGAGGGGGTGGTGAAATCTTCCAGCTCTTCAGCTTTGTGTCGAGCCATGTTGACAACCTTGTTGGGGAAGCGAACCAATTCAGCAACGTGGATACCGAAAGACTGATCACAGATTCCAGGTTCAACGCGGTACAGAAGGGTAACTTGTCTCTGCTGCGACTTTTCATCCGCTTCGTTCTCAGCACCATCTCCGATGAACGCCACAACGTGCAGGTTCTTCACAGACTTGGGGTACCGGTCAGCAAGGGCTGTCAATTCATGGAAATGGGTTGCAAAGAGGCCGAAGCAGCGGATCTCGGTGACAATATGCTCCGAAATGGCCCAGGCCAGACCAAAACCATCGTAAGTGCTAGTTCCACGGCCGAGCTCATCGATGATGATGAGGGATTCGGATGTAGCAGACTTGAGAATGTTGGAAGTCTCAAGCATCTCGGCCATGAATGTCGAAACACCCTTGAGCTGGGAGTCGCTTGCACCTACACGGGCGAGGATACAGTCGAAAATGGTCAGTTCAGCCTCAGTGCAAGGTACGAAACATCCCGTCTGGGCCATGAGGGCTATAACTCCGATTTGCCGGATGTAAGTAGATTTACCACCCATGTTAGGGCCAGTAATGATGAGGAACGATGATTCATCTCGGATCAATGATACATCGTTGGTAATGAAAGAGATATCATCTTGCATCTCCATACACGGGTGTCGTGCCTCCTTAAGCACCGTGCTTCCAGTTCCCCGTGGGTGCATCTTAGGGCGAACATAGCCGTTCGGTGCATGCATAGACGCATGAGCAAAGCTAACAATGACATCGAGGTGTGCCAACACAGCGGCCAGCTGTTCAAGAACGGGGCAGTAAGAGGCTGCGACGCTGACAACCTCATGAACCAATCCGGTCTGCGTTCGATTATAGTTGGACGAAAGCTGGTCGTGTTCCCGACGGAACGACTGCATAGCCGATGTGGTAAAGTAGACTCCGTTTTTCTGTGTCGAGCACTCTTGGTATTCTCTCTTGCCTCGAATACATCCCGCTTCGGTACGGGTAAGTCTAAAGCACCAGCCGTGAACCCGGTGGTTCTCCAAGAACAACTTCTTGTCCACCTCTTGGTCGAGATCTCTGGCCACTCTGCGGTGTTCGACATCCATGTCATGTCTAATCTTGTCCAATTTCTTTCTGATGATCCGCAAGCTATCATCAAATTCGGGCTTGATAATGAACTCGTGGTTCTCCAAAGCAGCGAGATCGACTGTGGTCTCAACCATCTCCTCCAGTTTAGCCAGGCTGTCGGAATGCTGTCGCAGTTTGGAAGTATATTCTGTCTCCAAAGGCGTCTGGTACTCCTCATCCATCACGTTTTCCAGGGAGTTGACAAATCCAGGAAGGCGAATAGCAACCTGATACGCCCTAACAACGTCTTCCAGGTTCGCCTGCTTCCGTTGGAAGCGCTTAGCCAATCTGTATAGATCGGGAATGGAACGAAGATGCTCCTCCTGCATGGTTTGTCTCAACTCAGTGTTCACAACAAAGGCTTCGACAAGCTGCTGCCGCTTTTCAATTTCCTTCAAATCCATGAGCGGCTGCTTCAGCCACTGAGCCAGCAGCCGGCTACCGACAGGGGTCTTGCAATGATTCAATAAGCCAAACAAGCTCATACTCTTCGACCCGTCCCGTGGACCAGGCATGAGATTAAGCGCGCGAAGCGCAGAGGAATCCAACTTCATGTACTGAGACAGGTCATGCTGGTAAAGTTGGTACTGTCCAAAGTTGGTCGGGTCGGACATGACGCCCAGATACTTGATCAGAGCAGAAGCTGAGCCCATTGCCAGCTTCAATTCCGTCTGGGGCAGGGTTCCCGCGGACCTTTCATCTCTCAACAACCGAGTCAGATCTTGTTCAATATCCTTGACCCCAAAGTCCGCGACGGGTCTCTCTGAAATAGCAATACCGCAGCTGTCTGCGATAGCCCGGATCTTTCCGAGCTCAGCATCTTTCCTGTTTGTATCCATCTGCACCAAGCATTCCTTAACCCCCAGCTGGATAACCAGCGACTCGAAGTTGGAGTAGATATCATTATCCAGGAACTCGCTCACTCCCAGCTCCCGGACGCTCGCATCAGCAAAGCAGACACCCACACTCCTTGCCTCGGATGCCTTGGCCGAGATCTTGACGGACAGGATAATAGGCGACGAGTCCATCGTGAGCCCGCCAACGCTACCCAGCTCCTCCTCCACATCCTGGAGGTTGCCGGGACTAGCCTGCTTAGCCAGCTTCCACTGTCCTTTGCCGTGGCCAGCTGATCCCCAGATCTCAATGCGTTTGTTGAGTCGGAAGAGTGCTTCGCGAAGGAAGTTCCGGAAAACCGTTACGCTCATGGTCACGGATGGCAGACCCCCAGTCTCGCTGCGGCCAAGGTTCCGGATGACAGAGGTTGTCTTGTAAACTGTACGGGCGATAAATTCGGCATCGGCAGCGTGTGCAGAGTACCAGTCACCCCGGTCGAATACTCGAATTGTGTCATCTTTGCCGTCCGAAGGAAGAGAGCGGTAGAAACGAATGAAACCGACTTCATCGTCGACCTATGAAATGTTAAATTGATGGAATTATGAACCGGTATTATTCAAACATACCCTGAGGTCAGGTCGAGAAGACATGGTGCCGGATATTTCAAAACAAAATAATGATAGTTGGTTGACAACTTGCTGTCCCGCTGCCAATTGATAGCATCGGTAGATACTAAGCGGGAGACGCGCACCGTGGCGACGCGGTCACGTGGAATCGCGTCTCGCGCGCCGCCATTAAGTGGTTAGCAGCATGGGATTCCACACGGCAGACGCTACACTGCCTGTCCCTCCACAGCGTGATAAAAACTTAGTACACCATATCTGCTCTTCAATTGACAGGTGTCTCAATACTATGAAAAAACATATAAAAGGCAAAAAAAAGATGTCTCATGATCCCCCGAACCGGAATCGAGCCGGTGACCTGTCGGTAACAATTTTTACATTACAGCCGACCGCCATATCCAACTAGACCATCGGGGGTTTTGGAGACATTCGCCGACGAAGATTTTGGCTATTTGATGCTGTAAAGACTGATGCTTAAATTAGCCAGGGCTTTTCAATGAAAAATTCGCATATTTCACCAGACTTTGGATTCAGTAGGAGCTTTTGAATTGTAGAATAGATTTTTGCACCAGTTGGGGGGAGACAACAAAAGAACATATCAACAAAAAGAAGATGAAGGGAAAAATAAAAAAAGATATCTCGTATCCCCCGAACCGGAATCGAGCCGGTGACCTGTCGGTAACAATTTTTACATTACAGCCGACCGCCATATCCAACTAGACCATCGGGGGTTTTGTGAGATTAACTGCTACAACCTTTATTTGGATTATAGCCCAACATGACAAAACCGTCCCCGTCAACGGCCTCAACGTCAAAACTTGTGTCACAATTCATGAAGTCTCTCACCACCATCATGTCTTCTACTTATTACTCTGGAGAAAACAAGATAAAAAAAATGTCATGCAGGTATATAATGAAGGAAACATCAAGAACCCACCTGCAAATGCGGCCAAAATAGCCCGTGACTTTGGAGTCAGTTATTCACGCCTCAAACGACGAATCAGCGGAATACCATTAAAGAGCAACCGAGAACGCGTCAATCCACGCCTGTGTAAAATCTAATACGATATTCTGTTCCAAGATCTGGATTTTTTGGATTCCCTAGGCATTCCACCAACTCCTCGGCTTGTCAAAGAGACTGCAGAACGGATCCTCAATCACAGCATGTCAGATTCTTCAGAAGCAACCAAAGCTCTCTGAGAAGTGGCCGTATCGTTTCATGAGTCAGAATAGGCAATATTTTGAAGGAAAATGGCCCGTCAAAGACCATCGTGGTGGTGCTGCCAAAGTGGACGACTGACGAGTATCTCATGCTTGGCAATCCATCGAATATCTTGGATCATATCTTCGACTGCGTGGTCTTATATATCCATAGTGCCTCCCGTTGGTCGACTCTCTGTCCTGTCTAAATGCATTATGAAGTGCTTTTTATATAGCCTCTCGTCCCATTGCCCTATTGGTGTGAGCAATTCAGTTATGCTTTTTGGCCAGCATTGCCATCTTGATGCTGTGCTTTGCATCTGGGGTTGTATTGTTTGCATTGCGGTGTCTTCAATCCACCAAAATATCATGCTTATGAGGCTGTATCCGTATAAAGAGAAGGACTCGTCTAAAGAAAGTGATGTTAAGGACTTGCTCTTGGATAGCTGAGGCATGGAATACACCGGAATGGCAGGAAACATGGTGGGTGCTGTTTGCAAATGGCTGTGTAATGGGCTGTGCTTTTTTTTATCGAAAAGCATCGAGGCGATAATGCTTCGTCTGGACGGCAGTTGTCTGTATGAGGAGAATGTCAGCTTTTGGGTTCCAGATAGAACTGTGTTAGAATAGTGGGGTATAGAAAACATAGCTCTTTGGGAGACATGTGTTACCCCTTGGGAAACCGAATCGATGGAGTAGACCATCAAATCCCAGATAATCTTGAAAATAGTTAACCAGCTTAGCTGATTGAATACTCGAGTTGAAAGATAAGATAGAAACCCTAAACCATGCCCTATTTCTACTTTGGGGAGTCACATGTATATTCTAGCCTATGCGCAAACTGGTACGTCTCGACGTTTAACCATGGTGTCTATCTAGAACTATCTTATATTTCCATTAACTTATAAGGAAATTGTTGAGGTCAATTTAGTATATCATAACGTGAGAGAAACAAGGGATTCGATCATTCGAGATAGCTGCGGGGGAATGACATGCAGGATGGCATTCCCCACACATGACTGGCATGACACGCATATTGCTGCAGGCTTATTATATGGTGTGCATTCAGTTGGTGCCATGTCCTAGGTGAGCATTCCATGGGTTTGATTTCCGGTTAACGCACTGGAAACGTAAACGGCCGGGAGAGGTTCCAATAGAATAACGATTATAGGATAAGATACTCTGTGTCCAGAATGGCTGGAAAAGCACTGTATTAAATTGGGAGCAAAAAAGAATAAAGCCAAGGAGAGCAAAAAAAGATTCTCTTGTCCCCCGAACCGGAATCGAGCCGGTGACCTGTCGGTAACAATTTTTACATTACAGCCGACCGCCATATCCAACTAGACCATCGGGGGTTTTGGAGATGATCGACTTTCCCTTTTTTAAAATATATACGTGTACATTAGTTAAAGTTTTCATTTATGGTTCTAGTTGACCAAGGCACACATTTAACTGTTTTATACTGGTTATTGGCATGAATAAAGCAAGTCTTGGATATATACTCAGCATGCTGAATCCACGTGTCATTTGCCCTGCTGCTCTGCATCCTTGGCCTTTAACAGCTCAATTCAATGCGGGGAAACCAGAATATCGAGGGCAGGATGCAAGTAACTGCATGTGGTGTAAACACCACTGATTTAATATATCAGCCATCCTTGATGAGCTAGAGGTCTATGCATGCCACTCAATGCTCTGAGGTGCGTTATGTGTGTACAGAAGGGAGGATCGTGCAGTGATTACGTGGTGCATGGGAGAGCTGGTACCCCGCTGCTATGTACATGGCTGGGTTGCTTCCCATGACCACCTGGAGTGTACGAGAACTTGAACTTGATTGGATGCTCTGGATATAATAGTATTCGATATATTCTCTTTGCTTGGGTTTGGTTTTTTTGTGTGTTTTCACTTCTGGGTTACTTGAATGGTATTCGGGTTGTGGGATATATATCACTAGACTAGACTTGGGAGCATTCACTCGAACGTATCCAACAACAACATCGCCCAACAACATGGACACCTTCCCACACAGCACAGAAAAAGGACTGAGATACCACGGACACTTGTTTCTATTCTTCCTGCCCTCTAGATGCACTCGATGCCGACAACGGCCGAGATCGTCCCCGTTGGTGGCGGCACTGGTTATCCTCGGAAACGTATCGACTCACCATTAATTATATTTCCACCTTTTGCTCATACAGACACAGAAATAGCACAATAGCCACAGGAAATCTGGGAATGATATTCGTGACTCCCCAGAGCCACTACTACTGCCACGGGGGAAATACCCCGACATCAAGAGCATGCAGCACGGACAATTGAAACGCAAAGCCCCTGTTATACAGGATAACAAGTATAACATTATCTATACCGTGCCTAATGCCCATACCTTAGCATACTACGCCTACAATACGGCTCCAACAAGAGAACGACGACATAATCCACCACATAAAATGCCAAAACCACGATAATGGACAAAGACATCCACAAGAAATAAAGACAGACGGTGTCTTTTATTCAAGGGTATATTGGAAAATAGGAAGTGCAAAGTATAACTCAGATCGAGAGGTACCCTGCACCAAGACCAAAGACCCTTGACACCAAGCATTAAAGCCAAAAGAGGAATATAGTAGCGACAAGAGAATATGATCTACATAGGGAGGACCAGATATCCACAGAAAGCAGCAGGAGCTTATACGGACTTAGTGGGAGTGTTGACTATCATGTCATATGAGTCGAGTCGAGTTGAATCGCAACTCGAACCTGTGAGGTCAAATCAAACTCGATCTCTCCTCAAACCCCGTCTTAAATCGAAAGCTTGTCGAAGACTTGACTCGTGTGACATGCTGGTGTTGACAGTCAAAGCAATAGAAAGCAACCAGCCTATGGGGTCTGGAGCACACCCAATGAATAGTTACTTTCGTAATTGACATTTCGACATAGAAATTAGAATGGGAAGCCATACTCATATGCTCGCTATAAAACCATCATAGTATGGAAAAGAAGAAGCCCAGTTGACCTACAGTAAAAGGTGATTTATATGCAAAAGTTGGCCGTCGTCTATAAGGTGACCACGATTTTTCTGGCATATGGTCCCATGGCTGAATTGGGTTAGTATCTCGCAAAACCCCCGATGGTCTAGTTGGATATGGCGGTCGGCTGTAATGTAAAAATTGTTACCGACAGGTCACCGGCTCGATTCCGGTTCGGGGGATCATGAGATACCTTTTTTTTTTCCCTTTTTGATTCTTGGCTTCACTTGATTATATTGGCACATTCTGTTAAAAAGAGAAACACTGTTTTATTGGATAGAAGAACAGGTTGGTGTAGAGTTGGTGGGCTGAATACCATTATCTTATGCGAGTTGCTCAGCCTACATGAACCCGGATTTGATCGTATTATCATATTATTCTGATTCTCTAGCTAAGATAGTATGCAACGCTAATATAGATGATGCTATGACATATGCAGTAAGACCGGGAGCATACCAGGCTCCACGGGGTATCAATCGAACAAAACCATCCAAACAAAGTATTCCAACAAGTATCCAGTATCGTATCCAACAAGTGCTCCAACCATGACAAATACATTAAGGAGAAGTGTCCAGCTTGAAAGCCGTCTCGTCCCATTTCGCCTTAATCTGGTCAACCTTGGCCCCGATCTCCTTGGGCGAGACATCTGCAGAGGACTTTAACACCACCGACTTGATTTCGTTGACAGCGACAAGGTTGACCCATTGGCCAGCGACATCCGGCCGTGCCAGTAACTCCAAACACATTTCCACCTCTTGCGCCGAAATAGGGTTCCGCATGGAATCCTGGATATTCTGTACCATGGTCTCGAGACGAAACGGCTTCCTTTGCGCCGCCAACATGGCCTTGATTCCAGTCCCGACATATCCAACAGGTCTCAGACAGGCCACGATACCAACGACTTCCTCAACTCGCTCTGCAGCCGCACGACGGAGTAGCATATCCTTGGACGGGGGTGGCGGCAGCTTCGACTGTCGGAGTTCCTTGTTCTTAATACGATCCAACAGTCCCATACGACGATTAGTCGTAGCCTCGAGCTTCTTCGTCGACCCATCATCCTCCTTCTCGGCCTTCAACTTCTCAGTTTTCATCCGAATAACACCCCCCTTGAGATCCTGCAACCGCTGCTGACCCTTCCGGAAGGAAGAAAACGGCGTCAACGACTCATGAATCAGCGAAACGCCCAGCGTCTCGATAAACTCCCTCCCATCATCACTCTCGTCGGCCTTTTCCCAAAGCAGCTCGACAGTCTGCTCAAAGCGCTCCTGCATCTCATTCTCATCCACTCGTTCCCGGTTCACTCTCTCCAGACAGATTTTTCCGAGACCATAGTTCGCAAGTCGAAAAGTAGGTCCGCTGGCTTGTGTACCCTGCTCTGAAATCCACACCAATCGCTGCAAATCCTTGACGACAACCTTGCGTTTCCTCCAGAGGCGTTCGATACTGGGGAGGAATTCGCGGAGGTCAGCGGGTGTCGTGGCGCCATTGTGTGCGAAGTGAATTGTCAACGCCTTCGAAAAAGCGAGGTGCAGATTCAACAGATCCTGGAAACTCTGCGGACGGGGTATCGAGGTGGTAGTGACAGTGGGTGTTGATTTCGACTTTGGTGCGTTCTTCCTAGCAGTTACTCGTTTCGAAGGCGTAGACGGAACCGGTACCGAATCTTCATGAATCACCTGTGTCCTCTTTGACGGCGACCGTCCAGCATACCGAGCACTCCGCGGCGAATTGACCGATAAATCACTGAACCGGAGGGTCTTGGACGGAGTCGCAGCTTCTTCCTCTTCATCCTCTTGTTCCTTTTGAACTTGGTTTTCTCCCTCCTCTCCACCAGCAGCTTTCTCCTGCACCTGCTCGACAATCTCGTTCAATTTCCGCTTCTTGGAAGGCGAGATAGGCAGCAGGGGCGTCTTGGTAGGAGCCTTGATCCCATCCTTCGAGTTCGAGGAAAGCGTGATGCCGGGCTTGGTGGTTCTTGCAAAGGTTTGAATCGACCCTTGGCCCCGGGGAAGGGGGGTTCGTCTCGTTGTGCGAGGCATTCTTTCCTATCCGTCCTAGTAATTGATAAATAGGTAGGTATGTATGTATTATAAGGACATATGGATTGGAAAGTTCGATGGTGTTTGGAGATAGGGTAAGAGAGGGTAGGGCAGGTTCTTAATGTGAAAATAGGAGGTGGTCCAAACAGCGTTAGTTTTTTAGGTGGAGCGCGTTGGGACGCGTCGCGATCGCGTGTTCGTGTCGCGTTCAAGTTCGTATAAGATGAATTGACATATACGGACTACTTGATAATTAATAGAGATATAATTAAGAAGTTATATAAAATGGAATGAAGATGAATAGAATAGAAAAAAAAAAAAATAAAACGACAGAACTCTGCACATATAGCATTCCATCACTACGGTAATACAGGAATGCCCCGAGTATGCCATCTGCCATATAACCCAAAGCAGTTAGCCCCACTCCACCATAGCTACACCCACTCCACCATTAAACCATTGCAACAACACAAGATCGATGATGATGATGATGATTACCTTCAACTTTTATACTCCGTAGATGATACCTACTTCCCAAACCACCCCTGCACAGTCCCCTTAGCCTCCCCCGCCTTCTTCTCCACCTCGCGATCAAACTTCTCAACCCCCTTATCCAACTTCTCTACCCCCGAGCCCAGTTTCCCCGCTGCATCCTGTCGTATCTCATCGATCTTGTTAATGCTTTCTTGCGCGATTTCGGGGATTCGTTCGTCCGCTTTGGCCTTTGTGCGGGCGTTGTCAACCTACATGAATTCATCGTCAGTAAAACGAAACTAAAGTGCTTTATCATAGATGATGTGAGTGGTGGGGAGGGGGAGGCCATACAGCCTCCTCAATCTGTGCGTTCGCTTCAAGACCAACCCGTTCGCCTAGGTTTTCGGCTTTTTCGCCGCGTGGGATGCCGGATCTTACTTTGTTTGCGTCGGCTTCGTATATATGTTAATACCTCTCTCTCTCTCTCTCGTATGGAGTGTTTTGTATGAGATAGACGTACTCTTCGCTTCCTCCTTGGCAGCCTTTGCGCTCCCTCCTCCCCGGTAGAGATAGTATCCGCCTGCTCCGAAGGCGGCGAGACCCAAGTAGAGTCCTGTGTTGTTTTTGGACATGGTGGCTGTTTTTATTATTGGTATCGTTACTCTGCTGTTTCATTTGGTGTAAGTTGTAGTGGTTCTTATAATTTCGAGACTAGGGAAGGTGATTGCCTCTCGACGTCACACCGTGGTCATAACCGTGGGGCTATAGCTAACTGAGAACGTCATTCCATGAGCTCATGGACTATGTACTGGGTACTACCTAGATACTGGGAAAAACTTGTTTAAAAGAATTCATTGATGCAATCACTCACTGTGTATATCGTATCTACTAGCGATGCCGGACATACCCAGAAAAATAAACGCTTCCGCACCAGGTTAACAACAGCTGTAATACAACAATAAGACAAAACCAAAGAAAACAAGCGCAGTGAACAACCGAAGCCACACCACGACCAGAGTAGGAAACTCCATTCCCAAACCTCGTAACTGAACGAGGCCAAGGCCGGGGGTATCTTCATGCACTATTTAACACGGTCACTCGCACAACGCCTGAACATGCAAAACAAGGAGAAGCTTAAATCACAGACATGGAACAAATAGAATATAACACCCGAACAAGACCCATTGGTCAGAGAAGAATCCAGAGAAGCCCCCAGTGAGAAGGTCACTTATGCATCAATCATCAGTCATCACGTCGTAACATCTCCGCAGCCAGACGATGTGCAGCGAAGGCAGAGTTCGAGATCAGGTCGGCGGTGTAGAAGAACTCTATGTATTTCGGATAGGAGGAAGTCGGGAGTGGGGAGTCGGGAGTCGGGAGATATCACACTTCAGACATCATAAAATGCCAACCGTGTTGGCGAGGTGGTTTATATAATGACAATCGCACAACTGCTCATACGAACAACTTGGCGCTTTTGTTTTCGCTCGTAGCAACCGCTACAAGAGCTTCGAGCCTGCCCATTCCAGGCTCTCTAGAAGAATTGGAATAGAATTCCGATCGTGGTTCATGTTTGACATGGTAGTTTTCGGATGGGGAGGGCACGGGAGCGCAAACCTGCAGTTCAATCAGTGGCCTGCCGCATATCGGTCATTCGGGTAACGGGGGCGTACAGTTTGGGACGAATCGGAGGTCAGTGGGGGATGATGTGGTTCGATGTACCCATTATTGTGCACTATAGCAGGATGATATTCGAGCGATGCTGTCGAAGGTGTATTGACACCTTCACTGCTGCTGGAATCCTCGGGAGATGTTCGCGTCGCATGAGACCATCTGTGGACCTTCTCGTGAGGATGAGGTACAGTAGCCTGATACGAGGAGGAAGGTCGAGAAGCGACATTTTGGATCTCTGCGATCGTCTGTTGCCCCCAATGCGATGCGTCTCTTTGAGGCTTATCCCGGATATTCAATCCAGTCAGATTTGTATGCAGCGACATGTCCCACGACACATGGCCACGTCGATGGCCAGGGCCAGACACCGGAGGCGGAGGACGAGCTGCCGGCGCGTTGTAGTTGAATCCTCCGCCAAAAGCGTAACCGGGTGGCGGTCGACTGCGAGTATCCACTTGCATCGGACTTGGCTTTCGCACCGGAGGAGTCAAAGGTCGCTGTTGCGACACGACCTTGTCAAAACTCTCAATGCCCGGTAATCGTGGCGGCTGCTCCGTCGATCCACTCGAGCCAAGTGACGACTGGTATCCGTCAGGAGTTTGATAGTTGTTTAGGCCACTGGTTGCGGGCCTCGGGTAGTAGGTTGTTGGGTGCCAAGTTCTTCTCCGTAGATCCGCTTCAGCACCTTGGCTAGCCTCATCTCGGGACACGGAGTAGTTGGAGCTGACGGGGCTTGCAAACACCCCTCCCGCGTTGGGATATGAGGTCGTAGCGGCCGGGCCAACATAACCAGGGGGATAAGCGTGGACGTGTTGCGGAATAAACGGATTGGTCCCAGTGGGAACTGACAACCGACGAGCGGCGGTTTTGCCATCCCAGAATCCCGAAGCGTGAGAGGCAGTAGACATGGGTGACCCGACATGGGGGCTTCCACCACCAAACATGTTCGATGGCGTATACGGGGATCCAGCGGCCGGGCCGATGCCACGACCCGGAGGCGTTCTTGGGGGATCGGCCATGGTATCCAAAGCCAAACGAGCTCTTGCGCTGCCGTCGTTGGCCATGATCAACGGCGGAGGTCGACGACGGATCTCCGGGGGTTGGCTGAAAGTCGATGCAGTTGAAGTGATACTTGAAGCGGATAGGTTCCTGCTGTGACCTCTGCTGTGAGCTCCTTGGCTACCAGCCGTACCCGCTCTCGCTCGACCCGGAGGACGAACCCGGTCAGTCCGGATCTGCCGTTGAAAACGAGTCCCCGTCGCGGCCAGGGAATCCCCGGGAATCTCCTCATTGACATGAACGGTCTGAGCATGTTGTCGCAGGTTATCGAGTCGGGAGAATCGTCTCGAGCAGTGACATTGGAACGGGCGCTCTCCAGTATGTTTTCGGATGTGGCGGGCCAGATGCTCACTCCGGGTGAAGCTCAGATTGCAAGGAGGAAAGTCTGTACAGTAGAACCGTTGGCCCTTTTTCTTCTTCGATGGAGGAGCGGTGCTCCCGGGGTCTGTCTCGTGGTCCGAGCCGTCGCGCTCGCCATCTGAATCACCGGGCGCAGAGTCGTCGGGCATGGGCGGTGCGCTTCCTTGGGATCGAGCAGAGTCCCCGTTATTGGAATTTCCTAATCGAGAATCGGTATCATCCGTGCTCTCTTGCGCGGAAAGAGTTTGTGAATTTGGGCGAGGCGTGGTCGGCGTTGTCGCATCCTCCATGACACGGTCCTGTGGCGAGGACATATTATTGACAGGTAAAAAAGAAGACATATTGACGGAAGACCCGGGCGAGGGCGAGAGTTTGGGTGTGTAATGTGATATATAAGAATAAATTTTTTCTTTTCTTTTTTTTCTTGCGACCTCTCCTATCACCCCACCGACAACAGACCTAGGTGAAGACCGGATACGTATTTTGTGGGTAAACCAAGTATGGGACACAGGAGGAGGCGAAAATGATCAAACGCAGCAGCTATGGGGGTAATTCCAGGAGGAAGGGAAAACGCGGTGTCGATCGCGAGGCTGACTGGACAGATTTGCGCAGGGTCAGCAAGTTGGGCCATCCTAGGAAGAAACACATGAAGATCGGAGGGAATAGATTGGGGGAGCTATGATCTTACGGTGAAGAATCGAGAAAAAGGAAAAATAAAATAAAATAAAAAGATTTTTTTTTTAAAAAAGCCCGCCACTGCCGAATCCAGAACCGAGGGAGAGAGAGGGGATGGACAGGAATGCAGGAGGAAAAGCGATGGGGATTAGCCGACGATGACAACGAGGCGAGCAAAAGAGAAGGAGGATGAGCTCATGAGCTGGGTAACATGTCTCTTGAGGAAAGGACTGGCAGGGGAGCCAAGTGGATAAGAGATAGGAAGTTGATGAAACTGAAGGTTGAAGATGGAAAGATGGAGGAAGATGGAGTAAAATGTGGGATGACGAGAGGTGGTGGATTCGATGGACCAAGACAGGCAATGATTGATCAGTTGGCGGAAGCAGAGGAACTAGCCAAGACCTGAGATAGCTACAGAGGTCAGATGGGAGGAGAGGAAAAGAAGAGAAAGGAAGGAAGAAAGCGAGATAGACAGACAAAATGTAGGAAGAAGAGAAGAAGAAGAGAAGAAGAGGGAGAAGAGAGAGAGTATGAATGGTGACGACGATACAGGAGGCTTATCGGAAACGACGGTCGGCGGGGGGCAAAAAAAAAAAGGCTGAAGCGAGGGGGAGGGGAAGAACAACAAGAAACATCCGTTCAAGAGGAATCTGGACTGCCAGGAACTGCTCAGTGGGAATCATAGACTTGGACGAGTACAGGAGTCTATTACTATTCTAGTAAGTCTTACGGACATGGGCTCTATACCAAATAAGCGCTGCAGTGGGGAAGTTGAGGCAAAACTGGGTGGAAAGTCTGGATAGTCGAGGCGCAGGGAAAGAACATGGACAGGCAAAAGAAGGCACAGGAACTGATCCACTGGGCCGAGAGGGAATCATCGACGGTTGAGATATCCCCGGTTCATGAATCATCTGGATCCCAGGAAAAGGCTGACGTTACCACTTTGAGGCCAGGGACATGGGTTATGGATAGATCTGTCCGCGTCAGCAGAGTTGAGATGCAGATACGAGAGGAAATTCTCCGTCGATATGAATAGATCATAAAGAGCATCAACTGAAGATGAATAGTATCAATAGCATCCCTAGAGTAGTCCAGAGGGTAGAGGTATATAATATTACCGAAGCATCCATATAGACTCCGAGTCAAGATGCAAACGGAAGAGAATGACTCCATGACATCTCCAAACAAAAGATGAAACACTGATTCACGCCACAAATGATGTGCTCAACTGGTCTATCTTTTCCCTACAGAGTAACTAATTAGTTGTCTACTCATAAAAGAGGTAAAATAGAGATACATTAGGTACCCCTCTCATTCCCCAGCTCTAAGATAGGTAGCCATGTACATCCCCGTACCTGCGTTATCACATTAATCTATCGCTATCGATTATCGTGTCTTTCATCCTTCGTTCTTGTGACCCTGATCGATCGACATGGCTCCACTCTGTTCTCCACGTCGGGAATCTATCGCTCGCTGACGTCCTCGACTTGTCTCCAGTGGATGTCCGTTTGGGAAGTTGGTGTGAAGATCTTCGGCGGGGTATCCTCCTACACCCTCATTCATATCCATACTCACTTACTCTGTACATACTCATGCTATAACATGCACATAATTGTATACAGTGGCAATCACATGCAAAGCCACTGACGCCCTCATTGCTGCAGATATACGGGTTGCCCAGGGAATTCCTGTGTACCTTACTGGGTACCTTTTCTTGGTCCCTGGGTCTGTGCTGAATACGAGTCCATTTATCCTGTATTCTAGATTAATTAGAATAGCCACTAAATACATCGAGGTACCTAGTCGTAAGGCCTGTACCTAGCTATAAGGTCATCTTAGTTAAGGTCATCGTTCAAATGCCCCAACCACAGAACCGACCATCACCGCCGCCTCTCGTTCCCAGTTTCGGTTCCCCTCCACTCGTCCGCGGTCTATCGCCATACTCGCTGCTGGGAGCTGCGATCCTATCAGCACACACTCTTTGATGTCCGCCCGTAGTCGATCCCGATTCGATCGCAGTGTCCGCGCTGATACCCCGCCCCGGTTCACTATTTCCGGTACCCGTGCCGTCAGGGACGAGGCCAGCGTCCGCCAGAAATACGATGGGAGAGATGGCGTGTCCAGGGAGTCGAGGAGTGGCTGAAGGAGGTTGTTGTTCTTGCTCGTCGCGCTTTGCTCGTTCGGTCGGTCGCTGCTCGAGGATAACATGGGATGGGATGGTGGTCGGAGGTTGCTGAGGATAGCTTCCAACGCGACGATATCCTGGCATCGTCCAGACAGATCGACCAGGGTCCGATCGAGTGTCGGCAACATAGTTAATCCTCGGGTAACAGCTGCCAAGGACATGTTGATGGCGGTTTGCATGTATCCTTGTAAACTCGAGAGGAGAAGTTCAGGCTGGTACTCGGACGCTGACACGCCTGCCTTGGGCACGGGGGATAGGATATACAACGTGGTAACTGCAGATATCAACCGTGCTCTTGCCTCTCGTGCTTTCTTGTAGCCCGACTGTGCTTGGTGAGAATCGGCCGAAATGCTCGACATGGTGAATCGACTGATGGCCTGCTGCGCCCGTGTCTTGACCAGAGTCTCCGCCGGCTGCACAAATTCACCTCGCAACGTCCGCACCACCTTGACACGATCCAACCCATGCCCTTCCTCCCCCATTCCCGTAGCAGAAAACATCCGCCGTAGATTCAAAAGCGTATACGACGCCCTCTCCAACGCCCGATAATCACCAGCCCCAGACGCTGCATCACCACCACCTGCCCCTCCCCTCCCCGTAATCTCCGCAACCTGCCCCTCCAACTGCCTTCCCAGAGCAAGGCAGCGAGCAACCGCCCTAGCCAACCGCACCGTAGCCAGCGACTTTTCCGCAGCCACCCGGGCCTCATCCGCCGCCTCCCACTTTCGCAGCACCTCCTTCTCCAACCGCTCATACCCCTGCGTCACAGAGGAAACCTGCTGGTCGGCCTCCTTGAGCACATGACCCGCTGCATCCGTTTGGTCCCGCGTGTGCGAGAGTAGCGGGAGCGCCGACCTGGTCGTCAGCGTGTGGATGTGCGTGTCGATCTCCTGGAGGTCAAAGAGTACCCGTGACAGCGGAGTTGACAGGTCCAGTGGCGTGTCTGTGGCATTGTTGGTTGCTACCACGAGCGAATTCGCAAATGAGGAGGGGGAGAAGTCTGGGTCCAGGAAGACTTCATAGTCTATGTATGATGGTTCTTCTGTCATGTTGATAGATATCGTGGAGTCCAATGCATGCAATGCAACTTATCCTTGTCCACAGTAGAACAATTCAAGAAAAGGGAAATGATAAAAAAAAAAAAAATAGTAAAAGAACAATTGGGTATCAAAAGAAACAAACGTCAGACAAAAGTATCAAGGACAGCCTTTAATCGGCACTTAATGCTGCTCCGTCAGTCGGACCGGCAGCGTAGCCCACACAGGATCATTCAATGTGCTTCAAGGCAGAAGACAGGGTCATTCTTTATCCGATTGACTCTGATACTGCAGATTATTGTATCGTGGAGGTGGAATCGTATCACGGTCTGCCGTGTTGATTCAAGTTGTCTTCTCAACTCGGTTGATGCCATGTGGAAGTCACGTGCCTACCATATGGAAAATAGACTTCTACTTTACAGTCACTAGCCATGATAGATAGCATAAGATGGCAATTGCAATATCATAATCATAACTATAAAAACCAACTAATTTACTGAAGAACCCGTCCATTGCTCTCCTCAACGACCAGCTCAAACTCAGGCTGAAACTCGGTGTAAAAGTTATGCTGAACCCGTCAGACCATGATCCATCACTCAAACCAAAAGGCTCACTCACCGGATTCTGAACAGCATCAGCCGTATACTGAGCAACCTCATGGTTGATAATCTTCTTAGGCACGCCATTAGCTGCTGCAGCATCGGCCATCAACTGCGAGTGGCAGGCATGGTCCAAACTAGCAAACAGGAAGGCTGCTTCGTCGACGGTCGAGCCCACGGTTAACAAACTAGACAATCAGTATCAACTGCTTGAATACGTAAATGCAGATAGAGTCTCACCCGTGATTCTGCAAAATACAAGCAATATTCTTCTCCCCAAGCGCTTTCGCAATCTGCGCCCCTTCATCCTGAGCCAACGCAATCCCTCCATGGTCATCGTAGATACTCAATCTACCATAGAAATTGCATGCATCTTCACATCCACAAAAATCAGCTTTGCAGATTCACCCAAGCCAGTTATGTAAATAGAAAGTCCAACTCACCCTGAGAAAGCATCTCAACCGGCCTCCCAAACGCACTCCACGTCTTCCCATAAATCCCATGCGTATGCGCCGCGGCAATAACATCCGGCCGCGCCTTGTGAATCTCAGAATGAATCATGAATCCGGCTTCGTTGATGGGTGTCTGCGCTCCACCCTCTGTGACGTATCCCTCGCTGTCGACCAGGACGAGATCGGAGGCTTTCATGATGGAAAAGTGTTTGGCGTAGGGGTTCATCCAGAAGTGGTCTTTTAGGACGGGGTCTGAATATAGTGTTAGTTGAACCGCAGTTTACTCTCCACCTCACTTTATATATAAAAGTTATACCTCTCATGGAAATATGTCCCGAAATCCCCTCGCCGTACCCTTGTTTCCCGAAGAAACGAAAGGCCGCCGCCATGTGCTCTTTCATCCATTTGCGCTTCTCGAGGGGATCAGTAAAGGTTGGAATGCCAGGGAGCTTGAGAGTGCCGTTTCGATCGCCTCGGGCAGTGGCTTGGAATTTGGCATCGTCTGCTGCTGCAGGGATGTGTTGGGGTTGGTTCTGTGCCACGAGGCGAGTGGGTTGGGTTTCTGTCACGGTTGTGGTGGACATTTTGTCATTGATAGATCAAGTAGGCAGTCGATCTATTGCAATTTTACCACGAAAGAAGACTTTTATTCAATTGTAGATGCTGTAAAGATTCAAAGAAAGGCAACTTCTTGATTTCTGTACCGCAATATAAATCCTTATCTGCAACCCCGCATCCGCTTGTCTGTAGAAGGCGCAGATACGAAATACGGAGAATAGTCCGATGATGCTCCCTTTATCTAGATTGGAGGGTTGATATTAGACAAGATATTATTAATACAATAGCTGAAAAGGCCACTGATCGCATATCAAAATACATGACAAAGATATCCACTCATGGATATATAGTAAGGGATAAAAAAAAGTATGTAATATAGACATTCCCGAGAATGATAATGAAACAAAATAATGCCAAAAACGCCATATGCAAATGCATAAATACTAGGGTATACAGAGAAAGAGATATAAAAAAGTCCGCATAGACCAAGTCATCAGTGTCATGCCTGATGGAATCGACAATCGACAAAAAAGAAGGATCAAATCATACAGCCTGCTCGCCCATTTCCTTCATATGGACCATTTCATACTCATCGCTCCCAGCCCGCACATCGCGTCCTCGTCCACGACCTCGCGAGACGGAAAACTCCTGGCTGTTGTCTGTTCCCTCTGCCTGAGGCTGGGAGGACGAAGCGCCAGTCGGTTGAGCATGACCACCGAAGCTGATCGGTCGGAGTTCACGCCACTGGCAAGCCCACATGCCAAAGAAGGTCATGAAGGCTGCACTCGCGAATTGAAGACCCCACCAGAGCAGATTTCCTGGAATCGAATGCGTATAAAGCGACGTCGCAATGAGGTGCAAGAAGTGGATTGTTAAGGCGAAATCGGGGATGAGCTTAGAGCGGGATACGAGAAGGAGAAGGAAGATGACACTGTAGGCATCAGAGTTAGCAATGTTCGAACGTGGCAATAGTCCAACAGTCACTCACCAGATAAAACTATTCAGCATCCATACCAAACCCAGCATCCATCCAAGCGTAGTATCACCTCTCAACGAATCCCAGTTGAGAATCAAGTCAAACGAGAACACCGTTCCGTAGACCGCAGTCGTGAACAGAATCAACGCCGTCGCAATAACATAGTAGGCAACTTGAAGCAGGAGAATTTGACGGATGATTCTCAGCGGCGGAAGGTCCGTTCGAGCCCCCGCAGGAGGAGCACGGCGGCGCGGGGGCATGAACTATTGTGTTATATTGAATGGTTGGTATAGGTAGTTAAAGGGTTCAGCGGGACGGGCTCGAGGCTGAGGCACGGAGGGTCGTAGCATTCGTCGTCGTAGTGTTTGGTCTTGCGCTTCCGGAAGGGACAATAAAGCGCTCTATAATGAGATGAGAGAATTATCACCGCTTCATCAGCTGCAATCAAAACTCGAGCTAGATCGAGTGGTTGTTGGTTGAATGAACAAGTCGGCGTCTCCTGCGTAGAAGAACTGCGGAAGCCTTAAACAAACTAGCGCCACATCCAACCCGAGCCGCAACCAGTCAGACCAAAAGCAAAGCATCACTCCAAACAGCTCCCCCCATCACATCGCTACGACTCCAAATCCACAAATATACATCAATATATATCTCCAACGCGTCTTTCCCATAACTACCCTCCTTCAATCCCCCTCCATTCAATCCAAAATGGGCTGGCTCCCTTGGTCCTCCGACTCCGACTCCCCCAAAGCCTCCGACGGCGGCCGCATCGCACCTGACCGGACCTCTCGTCAACGATGCTGGGAAGGCCGAGACCTCTTCTTCACCTGCTTGGACAATAACGATATCTTGGATGCTATCAAGGACGACAAAGGGGCGCGAAACAAGTGTGGGAAGGAGATTGCGGAGTTTGAAACGGCGTGTTCCAGAGCTTGGGTATGCTTTCTTTTTTCCTTATCGATATATTTATCTTGAGAGCCATACTATAGAGCAATAGCTTACGGTGCAATTATCTAGGTGAAATACTTCAAGGAAAAGCGGGTTATGGAATACAATCGGGATAAGACGATCGAACGGATCAAGAAGGAAGATGCGGAGAAGCTGGCGGACTTGAGATCGCAAGGTCGCAAGTAAGAAGAGTACAAATTCAAAGATAAATAAAAAAGGAACATAGAAAGGATGGGTTGTTTCATGATTATTACAAGAGGAGGATCTTGTAACTGTACAATATGTACTATGATGAATCTCTTCTAATGCAATATTTAACAAATCTCCCCAGTGGTTGATGAACAAAAATCATGGATCCGGGTATTATAATGACATTCGTATTCGCAATTCTTCCAGCTGGGCAGAGTACGCCCGATTGCATAACAAGAAGCGCTGAGCAAAAAAATCCATATGAAAATCACGAACAACACAGATATAGACACCGTTTCCCCCAAATATCTAGTACCCTGTTGCCCTTGCATAAGCTAAATCCATATACGCCTGCGCAATTGGTGAACCATTGCAACAAATTGCAGGAAAGTGACGAGAGAAGAGAAAGAAAAAGAGAAAGAAAAGCAATTCCCAATGCCATCGAGCTGCGAGCTGATGATCAAATTTCCCATACCGTACAGCCTCAATCAACAAACTCCTGTCACCAAGTGATCTAATAAATGAAATGGGAATAATAAAAAGAAGATTCATAATTCATTGCTTCCATTTGGTCAATTGGTTCATGATGTTTTGAACATGAGGACCAACGGCACCCTGATTCTGCGGCTGTTGCCCTCCGAGGCCTTTGGTCAACAGCGAGATCAGATTAGGGTCTGGAACGACCGGAGTACTGGGCCCTTGAAGAGGGAATGGTTGAGGAGCTAAAGAAGGGAGAGGTTGCTGAGCGTTGGGTGCGACAGGCTGTCGTGTCGCATTGGTAAGAAGACTCGCAAGATCTGCAGCAGCATGAGGAGCGTTTGCGACTGGGAACGGTTGCTGAGTCGCTGGAATGGGTGGTTGCCGCTGCTGCTGGAGTGCAGACAAGAGAGATTGGAGGGTTGGTCCGTCCAACGAAGAGATCATATTCGCAACATTTGGAGGGTTCGAAAGTGCCGGCAGCGGAGCCTGCGGGATGGGGGGCTGGCGCTAGAGGTGGGACTCCAAATGCCGGGTTGGGAGGGAAAGGAACAGGGGGACCACCACGGTGCATAGACTGTGCATGGAAGACGACTTCGGCGGCGATGTTGGGTTCAACTTCAGGGTATTCTTCAGGAGGAAGTTAGCTAGGCGCTACAAAAAGATGCGAATAGAACAATCTCACCATTGAAGCGAACATTGTCCGGCCCACCACTTCGATCAAAAACTTGCACTGGGATCTTTCGCGAATACTGGTTGGGACGTGACAGTCGGACAACAGCAAGCACTCCCTCCATTATCTGACGCTGAACTGCCGCATTGAGAGGGATACGTGCGCCCAGTACCAAGACATCCACTCGAAGACCCCTGTTGCGGAACGCGGTTTCAACTAGGAAAATAAAGTTCCTAGGCGGTAATTAGCAAAGAAGATAGATATTTATGGCATATAATCGCTTACCGATCAACTTCTTCGAGGACGAGAATTTGCACTTCTGGAACATCCCTTGGGGCTCTTCTAGGAACTGGCAAGTCAGAGTCGCTGTCGTAAGCACCACGGCCACGTGGGCTAGGAGTCCGGTATCTTCGGTCCCTTGCATATGGCGATCGAGAACGTCGACGCCGATCATATCTCTCCGGGGTTCTATCCCTCGATCTGTATCCATCTCTGCCCCGGAATACTCGCGGTGATGGAGATCTCGGGGGAGGCCGATAATCATCTCGCCTGCGGTGTGTCGGCTCATCCCTGAAATCACTAAACGGCAGTCTACCAGGAGGCTCATAGCCTCGATCGTAGCGATCCCCTGGAGGTCGCGGGGTGCGACCGGTGGGACCGTTTCTGGTGAATTCTGGAGACCTTGAGCGCCGAGGAGGGGCAGCGCGCGGAGGCTCCGCTGTAGCTGGAGCTGGTCTGGTGTTTCTCTGAGGCTTTGATATTTCGAGATCTGATAGCTGTCAGCACATCTTTATCGAAAGATCAATTGCCAAACTGTGTGTACGCACGAATCTTTCTACCTCTCACCACGGCTCCTTGCTCGACATCGAGGGCTTGTTTACAAGCAGGAGACTCAAGGAATTGGATAAACCCGTACGCCTGTTTAATAGAAATCTGGGCCAGTTTTCCGTATTTATGAAAGATGTGGAACAGATCCCGCTTGGTTACTCTCTCTGTTGGTAGATTGCCTATAAAAAAAAAAAAAAACAAACTGTCAGCTTCCTAGTTGTGAAGCAAAATAATGGCGACGGAATACTAACCAACAAACAATCTGGAGCCGGGGGGAAACGATCCCATAGACCCTCTGTTACATAGATTCTTTCATTATGCAAAAAGTCATCATACTTTTTCTGCACCTCTGGGCCCCAAGGGGCATCGTCGTCGCCGGACTTGGTTTGCCGCCCAGCTTGCCTATCAACACGGCCATTCTTATTATTCGCGGCCTCTTGGGATTCAGTGCCCGAGGGCGGGGTTTGTTGGAAGCTGGGACCAGGGGGAGGGGGTAGAGAGCTGGCTCCAGATGCAGTCCCGGGAGCACCCGCAGCCACCAAAGAGGGAAGACCCAGTTGGGAGGGGTAATTACTCTGCTGGGCAGGTTGGGTGGGCGATGTGTTGGAATGAGAGGGAGGGAGTTGGTGATAGGAGCGAATGTTATCGCTGGGATTGTAGTTGGGGTGGATAGAAGGCTTCTCCTGGGGTGGGGGGCGAGGAGGGAGGCCCGAGGAGGATTGGAGAGACTCATCAGCAGTAGCTGCCGGTTGAGGATTTTTAGAGGGGTCGTCCGCGGAGGGGGCCGTCTCCGAGACTGTAGGGGCAGAGGGAGCGGCAGTAGAGGGAGGGGGAGATTATCGAGGAGGTTTTGGAAATCCACACCGTCCTCCGGATGGGATGCATTATCTTCCGGCTTCTTGTTTTGAAACTCTAGTCGATGATGATCATGAGAAGCTGGCTGGGTGGACCAGTCGGCAGAAGGGTTGTTTATCTCGGTCGCAACGGGAATGCCCTGGGGAGGAGCATGGGGAGGGCCATTAGGGATAGCTTGAGCTAGGAGAGTAGCGGTATCTGGAGGAGGACAAGCGGTTAGAGATGAGTTTGCTGTGATTATGGTTGCTGTTGATGATGGTGGTGCTGCTGGATCTTGGACCACAGAGGTCTCAGTCATGGTAGGTATAGGGCTTGATGGATAAGGTTGAGTAATGGTTGATGTTGATGTTGAATCATGCTGGTCCATCAATCCATCCACCTGTAGTGAGGTAGGGCGGAAGAAGCTACCTGCTGCTGGGGGATAAGGCTGCTGCCGCTGTTGTTGCTGCTCCTGGCTCTGCACGGGACCTTGATTTCCCCTCACACCACCACCATCAGATCCTGCATATTGTCCGCGGGGCATTCGGCCATCCTGCGTCTGGGGGGTATGGCCATGGGCGACATTCTCTGGTATCTCGTACGTCGACGTATCATTGAAGACGGGGTCCATTTGATTTTGCAGCACGGGGATGTTGGCCGGTTCCGCAATGTGTACCGGGCGAGGGCTCTCAGGAGTCAGAGTTTTTCCTCGAAAGTGAAGAGCCTCATCTGGGAGATCTGGCGTCATGTAGAAGGGGGACGAGAAATGGATTCATCTACAAGCGCGGTAGGGGAAGGAAAAATAAAAAGGATAAGATAAATAATCCCAGGGTCACTGCGACGGGGATTTTCAAAATCGACAAAGCTAAGGTGGGGCTATCTCGAGAAATAGGAAGAACCGGGCCGTTGGAAGCCCGGGGCGGTAAAGGAGAGAGAGAGAGATGATGATGAAAGGATGAAGTGGTGGAAGAAAACACGTACACCGGATACAGTAGTAGTGGAGAAAGAAAAAGAAAACACGTCGGGGAGAGAGGGAGAAAGAAAATGGAAGGAAAAAAGAAAAAGGCAGAAGACAGTTTGGCCCTGTGGTCCTTCTGGGGAAGTGACAAGGGCCGAGTCAGAGACACGATTTGATTTTGTAATAAAAACAGATGAAGATGAAGCTGAAGGCGATGGAGAACGATGAGGAAAAAAGAGGAGACGATGAGGTTAGTAGTGAGCTGGGGAGGGGGGAGAGTAGGGATCTAGTTTGAGGTTTAGTTCGAGTGAATGTCCCGTGTTTCCCGATCAGTGTTCTGCTTCTTGCAGTTTCTTCCTTTTTTTTTTGCTTTCTTTTTCTTTTCTTTTTTTTTGTTGGTGTTTTTCCTTGAAAAAATTCTTTTTATTAGCTGTGGTCGGCAGGGAAGGAAAGAAAAGAAGATTCATATTTTCTCAGTCGGAGTTAAGTTAGTGAGCTAGCAGAGTTTGCGCATTAAGTGGTGCTCTTAGAGGGTGGTTACTGGGACCCACCCACCCGTGCAGGCTTCTGGGCAATGACTGGTGGGATTGCGGCCAGAAAGCACCAGTTGCCTGGCAATCCCTGGGGCCAGACCCTGTTGGAGCCCGGAGGCCGTCCGTGAGTCTGGCAGTGCGAGTCACTCGGCTGGGTGACTGGACGTGGTTAGCCCCGTTGAGTTTGGGATGTCGGGCATCTGGAAATGATCCTCGTGCTTGTTTGCATCGTGCTTGTTATTCGTCTGCTGCTCTACATACTTAAAAATAGACCTTTTGGTACCTTACAGTCCTATCCATGTAGTACGGTACATCCCGTCTACTTTTAAGCAACTTATCCTGGTATGCTGTTCTATGCGTATCGACTGTCTAGGAGCTCTTCTCCGCACTGTTCTCTGATCTCTCCCGCGCCACCCTGCAGGTAATCATCCGTCATATTCTATGGCTGCTTTTATAATAATCATTCAACCGCCCCTCCCTTTTATCCCTGTTCATCGGGAATTCCCGTGGCATGGGAGCAAGGATGTTGTATCTGCGAGAGTCCGGGGTCAGAATCGTCTAATAGCACGAACAGGGAAGAGACGGATAATCTGGAACCTAAGAATTGATGCAGTCTTCTCGGATAGGCATACACCATTGCAAATAGTGCCAGTAGTTTATATGTAGGTGGCTCTTAGTTTTATAACTCATCAGAGTGGGATGCACAGTCTACACAGCACATGACTTCAAATGGACTGGCCACTGATGATATTATTTAATCCTTGTCTCAACAAAAGCAATCATAGACTGAATAATATAAATAATACTAAATAATAGTCTGTGCTTTATGACAGTATCGAAAAAAGAAATGGTAACATAGTCAGGTGACTGTCAAATGTATCAACCATAACTAGAGACAGCCAGCCCATCATCATTTTTGCATTAACGAACAATAATTTCGCTACCACCCTGAAATTTCACCAGTCTATCCAGTACTGTCCAAATAAAAAAGAATAAAATAAGCGATGTCGATGCTTCGGTGTGTCAGCAGCTGTCAGGCCCCCATCGATGGATCACCGCGGATGTGATATTTCCCAAGATCGGCAGTCAAATTAAAGAGTCTCGGTCCAGATTATCAGTCATCCATACTTAATTTACTAAAAGCATCTCGTAAAGCTTAAAATAATCTTCAATATGCCCATGGATGACAGTGGTTCTTCTGTTCAAAGCAGACCACGGAAAATGAAGCCGAGGGGATATTAAGCTGTGGATCCAACGGGACAGCCGCCAAGACATCAATCTGTCTGTGTGGGTCGGGAATTCCTCTACCACGTTGAAGCAGCAATACCTAATGTGCACTCGTAAACCTATCCAGAAGCGCTGCCTGCCCACCACGCGAGTTCTATCTCGACCTGAAAAATGCTGAATTCTTTATTCCGTCGTCAGATTATATCCAATTTATACAGTAATACTTCACTCTCGCGAATTCCCGCAAGATCCTTCGCGTCCCGACGAGACGTCCCCGAAGACTCAGAGGAGGAATTGACCGCAGCCCGTGAATGGGCCGAGAAACTCGATCCCAAGACCATTCCTCGCCACATTGGTGAAGTCTCCTTTAGTCGCTCCAGTGGCCCGGGAGGGCAGAATGTGAATAAGTCCGTCACCGTCACCGTCACCGCATCTTTCAATGTTCAACAACAGCTGATCGTGTGTGAACTGTGCGCAGGGTAAATTCCAAAGCAACGCTGAAAGTACCGCTGTATTCGCTCCTCCCCCTTGTCCCGAGACTTCTACATCCACACCTCCGATCCTCCCGATACGTTGCAGAAAGAGCGCAGAGCCTGGTCATACAATCGGATGAGTCGCGGAAACGGGCGACCAACGTGGAGTCGTGCTTTGAGAAGCTCCACCAACTACTTACGAGCTCCGCCAAGGAGGCTATCCCAGGTGAAACATCTGATGCGCAAAGGGGTAGGGTGCAGAGATTGTATGAGTGACTGATATGTTCATATATGTTCGTCTAGAGGTGGTTTCTAACAGATGGATACAGGAAAAAAGTAGAGAACGAGGCTCGGATCAAGTCGAAGAAGATGCTCAGTAGCAAAAAGAGCAGCCGGCGGGGTAATAAGTATGACGATTAACTGGGAGGAGCTAACTAAACACTCAAGACCTGAGAACTTTTTCTTTGCCCCCGATAAACGCCTCGAAAAAAACAATTGATGCAAGTAATTTACTCTGTCTGCAGAGCACGCTCCGAACTGCGGATTGTGGCAGCAATGACTCTTTGCAGCGAAGGATCCAGACCCTCCGTCTTTTCGAGCGGCTGCAACCAGCTAATGATCTCTTGGGCTAACTCGCCTTGCTGCCCGTGCTCTTTCATACGTGCAAGAGATGCACTCAGTGCTCGTGGGAATTCGGGTGAGGTGACTTGGATTCCTGCAGTTGGGAATTTGATGTAGCAGATCTGCGCATGATGGCTGGCGGACTTGGCTCCCATCATGGCCTCGATAATATGCTCCAAAATCTTGCGCAGGCACGGCAAGTCGCCAAACTCGAATACCATATCGTAGAATTCATGACCGAACCGGGTGTCACTCTTGAAATGATTCCAGGCTGAATCAAAGATGGCCAGCGGGATAGCGCCACTCAGTGCAGGAGAGCTTTTGAGCTTTTCTAGCGCCACCTGGTCGACTCCGTCCTCATCTCCAGCGCTCGGGTTGATATCTTCACCGGTAATCTTTGGAAGTGCAATCATGTCGGCGTCAGGGTCATCAAATGCAGTGTCTTCTTCGGGCTTGGCGGGTTCAATTTCTCTGTCGAGTCCCAATATCCGCTGACGAGCGACCAGCTTGGCGATGTAAATCAATTCTAACTTGGCATACTGAACCCACAGATACTTCGAACTCTTGCAAAATCTCAACCCACGCTGCATATAGCTTCGAGATTGTGTCATATCCGCATGGTCGTCTAGGGCATACTTGGCGGCGTAAACCCACAGTTCTGCGTTGGTGGGATGGAACCGTAAAGCATCTGTAAAGATCGACGAAAGCTTCTTGAATGCCTTTTGCTGCCTGGCATATTCAATGTATTGTATCCATAATCCAACATCTCCGTGAAACTTGCGAGTAGCTCGATCGAGAACGAAGAAAATCCGTCGCTGGCCGCTGAAACCGGCCGATCTGATTCCTAATCGCTTTACTCTTTTGCGCCGGAGAGTGTCAAGGTTCATTTCATACTGTGCATATCGCACAAAGTCGGCAGGTGTGGCACCGCGGGCGTTGAGTTTGTGTTCAAAATCCGATCGTTTTTTAATAATTGCGCTGATTTCATCCTGTAGCAAAAAAGGTTATTGATGGATTTCATGACGAGAGAATCGCTCGAAAATAAATACCTTATTGAAAAGCTTTTTCTTCTCGTACTCCTTCAGCTCTGGCACCGACTGTTCCAGGAAGAACCGTGCCTTATCTGTTGCGGCAGACATATTGTCGTTGATGCTCAGAGGTTATTCCTGAAGCATCGAAAAAAAAAGCAGCGACATCCCGCAGTCTCTCCGACTTGCCCAGACAAACTTATCGTGGCCGCTTGCCCGTATTCGGACTAGCCCCGCTGACCGCCCGCGAGTTCCGAGCATCACCTCCGAATGTCAATTCATCCAGGGGTTTTTGTTGTTTGCTATCCTCTTTTCTTGTCTATGTGTTCTTTCTTTCCCCCTTCTTCTTCTTTTTTTGTATCTTCTAGACACTCTTTTGTTTTCTTTTTCTGTTGAAGCGCGGCAGTTTGCCCATATTACGCCGCCATGGCACCCAGAGTCAAAGATGGGGATGCCGTTGTTGCGGTACGTGTCGACATCTTAACAGCCCTAATTTTGACTTGACACTTGCTGATCGAGACGCAGGTGAATGGAAAATGGGTGTCCTGGATCCACACCGGCTTTGCATATGCCGCCTTTTTCAGTGCGCTGCTGGTGGGCATGGCCTTGCATTTTAAGAAGATTGTCCAAAACGAACATTACGGCTACCCCGACGAATGGTTTCCTTCCGTGTCCGCTACTATCGGTGATCGCTACCCTGAGCGCTCCTTTTTCCAGGTCTTCATCGCTCTCACTTCCGGTCCTCGGTTCGCCCTCGTTTGCCTGTGGTATATCCTGACCGCTCGCCCTAACTCGAACCTGCCCAAGTTGGTCGCTGGTGTTGGTGTGTTTCGGACTTTCACATGCGGAGGTTGGACATATGTTACGTCGACCGACGACCATGATTGGCACGACATCTTCATGATTTCCTACTTGGTTGCGACTTTGCCATGGACTCTGGGATGTCTTGCGCTCAGTCCTAACAACCGTCGTGCTGTCAAATACCGGAAGATCATGGCCGGTTTGTTCTTTGGTACTCTGGTTCCATTGATCTACTTTTTCATCCAGCACAAGGTGCACAAGGTCCCTGGTGGTAAGGATAATTTTGACGCTAGCTTGTCCTATATGTTTTCTGACGTTGCATCTAGCCTATACTAAGTACGCCTTTTTCGAGTGGTCTCTCGTTCTGTTCGATGTTGGATTCGATGCGGTCACTGCACTTGACTTTGACGCATTTGAAATTGTGGTCAGGGATGTGAAGGGGGTCAGTAGAGGGTATGTACAGTGGCTTCCGAAGTAAACCATAAGAACGAAGGAAGAAAATGTATAGTTGCCAAACAATGGTTGTGGGGGCTTAAAGAAGAAAACCTGTTCTAAGTTCCAATTCATCAGGCAGTTGAAGACTACCGCAGACTCGGTTCTTGAAAAAGAGTGTGTACAATCCGTTTACCAAACTTATTGAGCCCGAGAGTTAACCTCGGCACTAGGAAGGGCAAGCCCGTTGGAAACACGTTCGGTGAAGGTTTCTTCTGGACAGAAGTCGTCGATGCTGCTGCGGATGCCTACACTGGGGTAATTTTCCATAAAGCCTTGGATGATTGGGTCGTTGCTGACAGTTTGTAGTTTGTCTTCTGGACTGTTTGGACTGCCCTCGGTGTCTTGGTCTGGTGTAAGTCATCTTCAATTTTCATGGAATCCCCCGCTGATAGTGTTAGACTTCCCTCTCTGGCACATGGGTATCTCTGGATATGAGTTGGCTATTCTCAGCTATGTCTCGCCGGTGATTCTCGTCATCCCCTCCGTGAGATCTCTGGCTACCAAGAACCTTCGCCTTCTCCATTTCCTCTCCATTTCCGGTCTCCTGGCCTACAAGTTCCAAAACCCTGCGAACCGACTTTTCATGACCATGTTTTCTGTCGCCTGTACCTCTATCGCATGGTCTTGCACCTGGTATGCGGAGAGAACCCAAACTACACGACTTGAATCTCGCATCTTTGGATGGGGTATCGGTTTGATCATGTCCAGCGTTGCCAAATTTGCTTGCTCGACCAACAACCCAGTCTGGCCCACTATGCATGCCGAAAATGGCGGCTGGAACAAGCTGGGTCTCTTCCTCGCTGTTCTCGCTGTTCTCAGGGCACACAGAACACGGACACCCGTTAGTGGAGGGGACTATTTCCCCTCGAGCGGTAAGAAGGGTTCTCCAGTTCTGGCCGGTTTGGGTATCGGAGGTCTCGTCTTCTCGATGCATGCCCTTCTTTCTGACTCCAGCACCATGATCTCTTGGGTCTGGGAGGGTTACCCCGTACGAGGCCCTATTGCCGTGCCCCACGGTGCGCTTACGATCTTTGCCATGGGTGCTGGACTTGTGTATGGTCTCTTTAACCCCCGCGTGGCTGGAAGCTGGACTGCCTATGGTATCGGTTCTGTTGGTGCTGCATTGCTCACAGGCTACAGCCACTGGACTGGATACTATGGTGCTCTTGCTCTGACGTTCTACCTCTTGGCCGTTACCCCAGTTTTGATTTCTTCGGCTGTCCGTCATTCCCCGGGAACTACCTTCGGTGTCGGATTCCTGCTATTCATGTTCTTGGTTCTCTTCCATGTCTGGGTTGTCGCCTACGCCTTCGTTCCTGGAGGACCCCTTGTCCGTGAGCACACTGACTGGCTTATGACTATCACCATGCTCTCTATCGGAGCTGGTGTCTTCTCGGCTGCAACTTCAAACTCGTCCAGCCCTAAGCCCAAGTCCGTCAGCCCTAACAGCAAGAGACAGCGCTCGTACTATGTTTACGTTCTTGCGGCATTGCAACTTCTTTCCATTTCGGTGGCCTACCTGCGTTTCCCCACCAACGACTACACTCCTTATCACAAGGAGGACAAGGTTGCCACCCTTGGTATCTGGACTGTTCACTTCGGTCTCGACAATGATATGTGGAACTCGGAGCGTCGCATGCGTGACGTGATCCAGGAGCTTGAGATTGACGTGATCGGTCTCTTGGAGTCGGATAACCAGCGCATCATCATGGGTAACCGCGATGTCACCCAGTTCCTCGCGGAGGACTTGGGCATGTACGCAGACTATGGTCCGGGCCCCAACAAGCACACCTGGGGATCTGCTCTGCTCTCCAAGTTCCCTATTGTTAACTCCACCCACCACCTTCTTCCCTCCCCCGTTGGTGAGTTGGCCCCGGCCATCCACGCCACTCTTGATATGTACGGAGAGCTTGTCGATGTTGTTGTCTTCCACTCTGGTCAAGAAGAAGATCCGGAAGACCGTCGTCTCCAGACAGAATATCTCTCCGACCTGATGGGCTCATCGCCACGTCCCGTGGTCTTGTTGAGTTACCTGGTTACCAAGCCACTCGAGGGCAACTACAACACCTATGTCAGTGATGTCAGTGGCATGAAGGATATCGACCCTACCGACTGGGATAGATGGTGTGAATACATTCTTTACAAGGGCTTGAAGCGAACAGGCTACGCCAGAGTCAGCCGAGACAGCATTACGGACACGGAGATCCAGGTAAGTTTCAGATGATTCATCTAAAGTCAGTGATTTCTTAACTAATTCGTCATAGGTTGGCAAGTTTGTCATTGGAGAGCCTGAACCCGAGAACGAGATGATGATCCCCGAGGGAATGGTTCCTGAGGGCCGTCGGTTCCCGGCACTGTTCCGTGGAAATGGTGTCCGTGGACACCGCTACCACGTCTTTAACGAGCCAAGATACTGGCAATAAGTGATTTCGTATACTTGCCGAAGGGCTACATTCATCATTCATCACCCCTCGGCTGGCCATCGCAGAGATGGGTTCTCGCGTCGCTGAGTATAGTATTTATTAAAGGGCCATCGGCATTCCGATATCTGAATGACTGATCGCCAGCGATCATTAGCTATGACTATTATCATCTATGTACTCTTGTGAATCTTCAATCGGAAATAATTTGTTCTCTATTTGCTTTCTTACTGGTTTGCAACTCTTACCATCAAGATCAAGGCTCGAACAATCCAACAACCGACGAATCTGTGTAGCGTGTCATTGGAATTTAATATGCCTGAAATTCATAGGACAAAATATATAGGATGGTCAAATGGCCATCAATTGCTCAGAAGGCAGGCTTGACTAGAATTCTTCCCTCAATCTAGATCTGAATATCAATGGGTATCCGTCATACATTAGTTCTAAAGGAGCAGACATTCTAAACCCAAAAATGGATCAATGGAACGATGGAATGCGAGAAATACGGATATTGAGTCTGGTGATAACAACCAATTTCTTATTTTGGGTTCTTTGATTTTACGAATAACAAGCGGGATGCGCTCTTTGTTACTATTCCCAGATAACCAGGAGTGGCCTCTCTCTTTATCTCTCGTCTGTTTCTGAAACTGAAAGAAAATTCCAGTGTGGGTCAGATCATCATTTCTATCGTGGTTGCTTCAGGAATAATGAACACATCTAATTGATCAGCGGTCGATGTGTTGGATTACAGTCAGAAGCACACTGGGCAGCATTCCAGCAATCCCAAAATGGGCACAATCTTCAGCCTCTAGCCCAGTCTCCCCCACCCACTGCCGTTTCACTACCCAGTACAGGAAACACATCGACCAAAGAGTAGTATCAGGAATCCCCCGAGGAATGTGGCTTATCATTTCTTTGTTGATGTCACACTGAATCATGGGAGGCTTGTCCAATGTCCACAGAGGGGTCTGTCTTGCCTTCCCGGCCACACAAAGGCACCAGCGACAACAGAACGCACAGAGCTTTTCTGACGTTATGGGGGATTCTTCCTTTTATGTGACCCTGCTCTATTGGTTTGAGTTCTCTGGTTCGGGATACCGGGGAGGAAACAAGTCAGGTTTGGGTAGCTCTGCTCATCCGCACTGACGAGTGTGATGGCGTGGAGGGGGTTTGGGAGGTTCTTGGTATAGCTTCTAAGGTATCACCGGGAATGCTTACTATCATCGACTCTCTAGGGGCTTTTCTGGTTTCCCCCTACTATTATTAGATGGGTTGTCCATTCAGTTCTCGGAGGAAGAGGTGCAACATTCGGCTCAAGTTGACGAGGTAAGATTTGATTTCTTGATGGATGGATTGATTTCTTTGTTGATAATGCTGATGAGTGGTTCGGCCTGGTACAGTGAAGCAATTCAATCCTGATATTCCTTCGCGTGGTTTCATCATCAACATTTTACCTCACAGCCATCTTGCGTCAACAAAGACGCGTATTCCGCACAAAGAAAAGGCAGCCCTTGCACTCTATATATGCGGATTCCCTATTTTTGGCTTGGAAAGAAAAGGAAGAAGCGCTTTGTTTCAGTCGATACATCCCGATATCTGGTAGAGAAAGGGATCAAAGAAGCTTTGACGCAACTGGATATTGGTACGTTATGCGCTTCTAAAAAGCCCATGGATACTCAAGCTGATGAATTATTTTATTAGGTCTATAATCAAGTCGCGGTTTCGGATGGGTTAAAAACCTGCTACATCTAGTTTGCAGCAACATACATTGAAACCTTGACGACATCAAAAAGTACCGGAAGAAGCTTATAGTATGTCGTCTCATCAATCTTCCTTCACACCATGTTTCATATGAGCTAACAAGAGTCACAGCAGTTCAATTGCGATACTTGATAACTCAGTCAATATGACACCACCGCCCGAACAAGCCAAATCCTTTGATTATGAGGCAGAGAAGATTCTCTCTTCGTTGGGGCTTCCGAAGGTTGAGCATGTGGAAATAATCCCTTCTCCAGAGAGACGAGCGAAGGGGATGACAAGGGCTACGCCATCTTCACCTCTGAAAAATGAAGTCACACCAAGTCAAGTGCCTCCTTTGGGTGGAAGTATGGATCCCGTTCAAACGATACTTCAGCAGATATGCAAGAATATCAACGATAAAGCGGGTGCATCTTCCTATGAAACCGATCCCAAGAATATCTCCATGTTGCCTCAAGCAAAGATTGGCGGCCGCGCATCACCCTTTCCCAAAGGCCCAGCGCCATGGAGGCCGAAGAAAGAACCAACTCGTACGCCCTCTCCAGCAAAACAGACGGGCCCAAAGATCTGTTTTGGTGAAAGTGCAGAGCAACCTCGTTGGCTGATCGAACCCATATCTCGAGAGGTTGAACAAGAGCACCCGGTAGAAGGGTTTCCAGACTCTCCGCTGACGTCTGCAAGCTCGGTCACATTAGGAAGACCTACGACACCCTTCGCAGACAGACTGGCACATCATCGCCCTGAATCGAGCATGTTGCAGTGGAGATTCGATGCTGGGGATCCCTCAAAGTGGAACGGGTTCAAGTCGGACCAACTCTACGAGTATGCGTACAAATATCTCGAGAACTCGCTCGGATTGCCCATTATCAGAGCACATATCAGAGCGGCGATCATGTCTGGGCCACATTCGGCAATTGTACCCAAAGATGAAGATCCGCTACCAGACCTGCCACCAGCCCCAATCACGGACTATTTCCAGTCCAGTTCCGAATTGCAGCGCATCGCGGCTGACGCACTGCAATACGAAGGATTTGGCCGTCCATCGCCATTAACGCGTCCAGGTATACCTCACCGATCGTCCAAATTTTCTGACTTGTCAACCAAATTAATCAAGTCAATCAAAGGGTATCCAGAAGTATCATTGTCACATGATGGTTCAGGAGATAGCCCAAGATATAGCCCACAAGATAACTCAGGCGAAGGCTCAAGTGACAGTTCCGAGCTGGAAACAACGTCTAGTGGACAGAGCGACGAAGATGACCTTGAAAGTGGACAGCGCCCCTCACAAAAGTCATCCGGCGATGATGGACAGCCGGTACCAATCGGTAAGTACAGGTTTATTATCTTGTCTGGGGTGATCCTCCTAGTCCTATGCATGTTTTTGTGCCTTTTTCTGTATGCGTTTGGGATCATCAGGTGATGTAAATAAGAATGTGTCAATGCAAGACTTAGCCTTTTCTCCGATTATCAAAAACATGATTGATATGCAGTGAGCATGTTGATTGGTTGCATGTTTATCGGAGAAACGAAGTCTTGCCAGCATTCCTGATTCCCCCTTGCATATAGCATTCTCTATGGCTTGGATGTCGATGGCTAACTCTGCTGCTATGTTATAGGTTCGAATGATGGCAACCTCACGCGTGCAGCTGGTGGTCGTACATCACCAAACCTACTGGCACATGGGCTGCCCACTGTAACCACCCTATCGCAAGCTATGGGAAGCGCACATCGAACTAAGACATCTTCTGACAATACAGGCTCAGGCCGTCGAAATGCACCAGTTGATAATTGGCCTCAAGCCCAGAGGGATGCCGCAAAAGCTGTCGAAAAACTTAAAAAGACACTTTTGAAAGATCCAAATGAATTCGAGAAGCACTTTCCTCGACGTACCTTTCGGCGAATGAGGAGATGGCCAGGCGAATGTTTCTATACTGCTAAAGAGAATATCTTGGAGGGTGAACTGGAGGCCCTGTCTGCTTCTCCTAGCTCTTTCAGACCTTTTTCTGGGCCAGTTAAGAGGCCATCTGCTAACCCGACAGCCCGTGGTACCGGTCGCCCCAAGACTACCAAGGCGAAGACTACTAAGAAAACTCGCTCTGATCGTGTGAAAAGGCCCGCGAGGCCTACACAGCAGAGCTCCAGTTCCACGCCTGCTGTAGCCCCTAGAAGGGCACCGAGGGTTAGGACCGGTAACACGCCTCCCCCTAGACGGAATCCCAAAAGGGGCTGTCGAGACCCCTAGTTCGTTCGTTGAAAGTACAGGTGGTTTGATGTGGAGTGGCAGATATCATGCTGCAGTCCAATCGTTCTCGATAAGAGTTTGCAATACGACAGGGTGAGTTATGCACATATGTAAGTCTAACAATATCTTTTGATCCTATTCTGAGTCTTATGCTAACACTCGAAGCATAGACATCTGCTTTTATGAATTTTCGTTACGACACAGAAGGGATAGACTTGCCGGGGATTTTTTTTTTTTTTTTTGAAGTTTAGTTATTTATTAATCTTCTGCACATAACTACTGCTCAGTTTTTTTCACTGTTTATAGATTCGTGATAGTTGTTCATATGGATTGTCTGGACGCTTTGGATATCAGCCCTAATTGCGAGGACAAATGGCGTAGCAACATAATGTAGTCACGCGACTGACGAATATTGACAAGAAAATATTGCCTATCAAATGGAATCATGATTAAATATCTGATATAGAATATAATCAATATTTTTCATAAAGAATAGGCAAACACATTGTCGTAACTGGCGACATCTATAATGTATGCAAACGGAACAAACACCAAGTCGGTGTTGACGAAAGAAAGGCACATCGCATCGTCGCCGACTCCGCGTCAACTGATTCCCATTCGCCGTCAAATCCCCCGATTTCGATTTTTCAAAAGGGACTATTCGAATGCTATGTCTTGGTTTAGTCGCTCCAGGGTTTAATTCTACCCCGGATTCATGACTGGAGGTTGAGAAGCGCTCTCTCCTCCCTACCGCCGAGTCTCCGAGACAAACTCGACTACACCTGTTACCTCTATCGATCTACTGTGACAAAGAATCGCAAATATGTTTACGTTTACTCCGCTGCTCGGAGCGCAGTCGTCGACCTCAAAGGCTTCGCAGTCCATTCTGGAGCTTGATGGTGGGATAAAGATCCTCGTGGATGTGGGTTGGGACGATACATTTGATACCCTTGACTTGGTGGAATTGGAGAAGTGAGCTTTTCGCTTGTTTGGATTTATATATATAAAAATTACCTGCGCTAATAATTTCCTCGTGGATAGACATGTTCCCACTCTATCGCTCATCCTTTTGACTCACGCGACACCTTCACATCTCGGTGCTTTTGCGCATTGCTGCAAGACCTTCCCCCTCTTTACTCAAATTCCCGTCTACGCTACGAGCCCCGTCATTGCTCTCGGACGTACACTTCTCCAAGACCTATACGCCTCATCACCGCTAGCTTCCACCTTTCTACCAAAAGCTTCGATCTCAGAGCCGGGCGCGTCTTCGTCGGCAGGATCCGCCGCAGCATCCGCGATAGAAGGTGGTGAGGGGAATACAGAGGCGACAGGTACCGGGCGGATTCTTCTTCAACCTCCAACAGGGGAGGAGATCGCCCGGTACTTCTCGTTGATTCACCCATTGAAGTATTCGCAACCACACGAGCCAAGCCCGTCTCCGTTCTCGCCGCCTCTGAATGGACTGACGCTTACTGCTTACAACGCTGGACATACCGTCGGAGGCACAATATGGCATATTCAACATGGAATGGAATCGATTGTGTATGCAGTCGATTGGAATCAGGCGCGAGAAAATGTCGTGGCGGGAGCTGCGTGGTTTGGAGGCTCCGGAGCTAGCGGGACTGAGGTTATTGAGCAACTACGCAAGCCCACTGCACTGGTCTGCAGTACCAAGGGTGGAGACAAGTTTGCTCTTCCTGGAGGGCGGAAGAAGCGTGATGATTTGCTTCTGGATATGATTCGGAGTAGTCTTGCTAAGGGGGGTACTGTTCTCATTCCCACGGATACCAGTGCTCGAGTCCTTGAACTGGCGTATTCGTTGGAGCATGCGTGGCGTGATACAGAAGATGGCGATAACGATGTGCTCAAAGGCGCTGGGCTGTATTTGGCGGGTAGGAAATCCCTCACCACTATGAGGCTAGCAAGGAGTATGTTGGAATGGATGGATGAGAATATTGTGCGCGAGTTTGAAGCGGCCGAGGGTGGAGACGCAGCAACTCAGGGCCAGTCTAAGACAGATAACCAGAGATCTGGCGGTCAAAGTCAGGATAAGGGGGCCAAGGGAGCCGGTCCTTTTTCATTCAAGCACCTCAAGATCATTGAACGGAGAAAGAAGCTGGAGAGAATTATATCTGACCCGACGCCCAAGGTTATCCTTGCTTCGGATTCTTCGCTAGACTGGGGCTTCGCCAAGGATTCTCTACGTATGGTGGCCGAGGGCCCGAATAACTTGCTCTTGCTCACTGATTCTCTTCACAAGGAAAAGATTCCGGATAGTGCTGAGACTTCCCAGCGGATGACTTTGGGTGGTATGATTTGGCAATGGTATGAACAACGAAGTGATGGTGTTGCGTTGGAGAAAGCGTCGGATGGGGGTTTACTTGAGCAGATCCATGGTGGAGGAAGGGAGCTATCATGGACAAACGTGCAACGAGCTCCGCTTGATTCGGGTGATCAACTACTTTATCAACAATATCTTGCCACAAAAAGGCAACTCCAAGACACTACCCAAACACGAGGACAGGAGAATCTCGACACCACAGCCGACGCATTGGATGACCGGTCCAGTTCCACCACATCGGAAGACTCGGAGACAGAACAGCAAGGAAGGGTTTTGAACTTCTCTACTTCATTGGCTCACGCCAATCGCAACAAGCTTGGGTTGAGCGATGAAGATCTCGGAGTAAACGTTCTTTTGCGGCGGAAGAATGTTTTCGATTACGATGTCCGCGGGAAGAAGGGCCGTGAACGAATGTTCCCTTATGTGGCGCCGAGGAAGAAGGGAGACGAGTTCGGAGAGTTCATTCGACCGGAGGAATACTTGCGAGCGGAAGAGCGTGAAGAAGTGGACATGCACCAGCGCGGATCAGACTCGATGAAGCTTGGCCAAAAACGGCGATGGGACGAAACAGGACCTAATGGGCGCAGACTATCTGGGTCTGGGAATAAGCGTCTAGACCGAAGGGATGCAAGCATTGCCGATGATCTCAGTCTTGCAGAAGATGGCGATGGCGATGCTGTTGTGTCATCAGAGGATGAGGCTGATGGCCAGGAGTTTGAAGGACCCGCAAAGGCTGTCTATGAGAAAGCCACGATTACAATCAATGCCCGCCTTGCATTTATTGATTTCACGGGCTTACACGACAAGCGAAGCTTGGAAATGCTAATCCCACTCATTCAACCACGCAAGTTGATCCTGGTTGGTGGAATGAAAGAGGAGACCAGCGCATTGGCCACTGAGTGCAAGAAGCTTCTCAAGGCTGGTGTTGATACCGCTTCCGCAGAGTCTGCGGTCATTTTCACACCGGTAAATGGTGAACTCATCGATGCCAGTGTGGACACCAACGCCTGGATGGTCAAGCTGAGCAACAACCTGGTCCGACGCCTGAAATGGCAGCAAGTTCGTACTCTGGGTGTTGTGGCACTGACTGCCCAGCTGAGAGGACCTGAAATTACCGACGCCACCGAAAAAGCAGAAGAATCGGCTAGCAAAAAACAAAAGCTCTTGACAGACGAGACCAGCACGGAGGTCGCCCCAACCCCCGATGGGGTAAAGCCGCCAGCAGAAAAATCGGATGTCTTCCCCATGCTGGACATCCTCCCAGCCAACATGGCAGCCGGCACGAGATCGATGACCCGACCTCTAAACGTCGGTGACATGCGACTAGCAGACCTGCGCAAGATCATGCAAGGCGCCGGCCACAGGGCAGAATTCCGAGGTGAAGGAACATTACTGATTGACGGATCAGTAGCCGTGAGAAAGTCCGGAACGGGCAGAATTGAGATCGAAGCAGCTGCTCAATCGGCGGCGGCCAACCAGCCCATAGGACAGGCAGCACTCAGCTTTTTGGCTGTGAAGAGGAAGATCTACGAAGGTCTTGCTGTTGTTGCTGGAAATTAAGATCTTTGATTTGGTTTGGAGCTCAATGCATGGCATGGAGATGTATTTATAGTGTCCAGTTCATATCCATATAGTGAAATTCACCAAGCCTCAACGATTTGAGGTAGTTGACAGTCTTCTGGTACTACTCATTTGACTTGTATTTGATTTCGTTGATTTCATTCATGATCGTTATATTCTAGAGATATTCTAATTCTAAATATTATCCTGACTCATATATATATATTGCACAAACCAATCTATGGTCTATCCACATCATCATCAATAGTTCCGTAATCGCCCAAGTCATCCGTCGGGACTTGCTGGGTATAATCACTTGTCCTGGGACCGGTGTATTTCCTAAACCATGAGATGAATATCTTTTAGACAAGTAAAAGAAAGGAGATACATACCCACGAGCAGCCACCAGCCACCACACAAGCGCGAAAGCAGCAATAAACGCACCAACACAAATAGCATAGTTCCTAGAAACACCCTGTCAGCCAAATTCCCAACCCAACTCAAACCCACAAAAAACTCACATATTAGCCGGCGTAACCGGCACCTGAGGCGGGAAGAAAAGCACAGTACTAATGAAAAGAACCCAAGTGACGGAGATGGCATTGATGGGGGTCCCCCAGTTACCTAGGGTGAATGGGCCCTGGACGAACTGGACTCTGTGTTTGTAGAGTTGGTGGGCGATGATGACGGAGACGTATGAAAGGTCCAGGGCGGGGGCGGTGATGCTGAAGATAGCGGTAGCGGTTTGGGTAGAGCCGATGGCGACGCAGTTGAGGCAGATGCTGAAGAAGACGACGAACCAGACAGCGTTGACGGGGGTGTGGGTGTATTTGTTGATTTTGGAGAGGAAGCTGGGTGGGTTAGCTTTGATTATGGGGATAGATAGGTTCGAGAGGAAATACGTACGTGGAAAACGGCAGTGCATCGTCTCGTGCAAAGGCGTATGCCATTCGGGTATCTGCCAACATGGCCGAACAGCCCGTGAAGAACTGAACTAGAACGGCAAATGCCCACATGATGGTGCCTCCTGTTCTTCCTCCGGCATTGAGGAATATCTGAGCAGCGGGGAGGCCGGTAGGAGAGTTCAGGATGTCGTCGAGATCAGTGAGACAGAAGCACATAGAAACGGTCAGGATCCAGCCTAGTGTTCCAGACACCAGGACTGCGGACTGGATGGCCAGAGGTCCTTGGGACGCAGCGTCGTGGGTTTCTTCAGACATGCTGTTGATTTGTGAGAAAGCGGTCATAATCATCTTGGACTCGACTTACTGCGTCGTGCCATCGTAGTCGGTCATGGTCCATGCAACGGACAAAAATCCGAGAAAGAATGAAAACAACTTTGATCCCCATCCTGAGCCATCGGTGACATGGGTGAAGACCCAGCTGGCTGGTTGCTTTTCGGGGGTAAAGTAGAGAAGAGCGAGACAGATACAGATGGTCGCGGAGACTGAAAGATAATCAGTATAATCCTCTGATAGAATATGCTATCTCATACTGTTGATGGGTGCGAACCAGAGAATTATCCGGTGGAGAGTCTTGGTGGTCAAGGAGCAAATGACTCCCAAAACGCACAAAACCACAATGGACACGACCACAGTCTCCAATGCCGACCTACGAGTATATTAGCTTGGATCAGATTTTGACAGGAAAATATCGTTGCATACGGTGAATACGAGTACTTGCCATCGACGAGGTCCGAATTCATGCTAGCACATGCAAGCAGCATCTGGCTAACTGTATACGCCACACTAGAGACCCCCGCGGTTTGGCCGAGCAGATTACACCAGCCTTGCACCCAAGAGAAGATGGGAACTTGCTCCTCAGGGACAACATGCTTGGTGACAAAGTACATTCCTCCCGCAGTAGGATACGCCGAGACCAGCTCTGCGACGGAGCTGCCGATGCACATGGCCATGCAGGAGCCCAGGAACCAGCACCAGACGGCGGTTGCAGGACCTCCTGCGGCTAGAGGCGCGCCAAAGGTCGCGGGAACGGATCCCAAGACGCCGAGGATGGAGATGGCATATGAGATGGTGGACCATTTTGAGAATTCGCGGCGTAGTTCCTGATATCATTCTTAGCTGCGTGTGTATGGAGGCTGAGATGGATGGATCAGATATGAATACCTGCTTGTAGCCAATACGAGCGAGGAGAAGCTCGTCATCATCATGCATTGAAGGCATTGCGATCACTAGTCAACTGTATGGGAGGTTAGAACCGTACAGACATCACAATGAGACAGAGCAGGAGGAAGAGACGGTGAAGGAGCCCCACGGAAGATCAATAGTTCACGACCGCGTTGGCATGGTCTTGCATGGAGGATGAGCAGGTCTCGAGTGTATTCAAGGAGATGAGACAGGGTATTTAAAATGAGGATGGCGATGGAATTGTGAGAGTTGATGGAGAAGCAAGGTGGAGATGTTTAGACAGTATGAGGCTTATCGATGCGGTGGGATTGTTGATAAGGAGTCACGCCACGATATCACAATGTACGATTCTGAGTCTATGAGGATGTGTACTCCATATAAGAATATGTATCATGCACCATGGAGTACGAAGCATGAAAATAGCAGAATTTATATCTGTGTGGTTTATGGCTCAGGGGAAGTTGTATACAAACAGTGATAATTCAACACACAACACCACAACAACAATTGCAACATTGAATATACCTACTTTTTTATATTCATCTATAGAATATTTTATCATATCTATCAAAATAAAAATAAAGATATAACAATGTTATTGATATAAGCACTAAATTATACTGATCGATAACACGTGCTCGGAGCGACTATGTTCCGTGAAACCATTAGGTGGTCAATTCCCAAAGACCTGATTATTTACGATCGCAAACTTGGCTTCTTCAGACGCCAGCGCTGCTTCTGCTCTCCCAGCGTGGTCTGGGTCTTCAATTCCTATCTCCTCGCCGGTTATTCTCTCTCAACACCTCCGTGTCGAGTGATGAGACGGTGTTGATCCCTCGTCTACCTCCGGTACCCCCCTCTCCGCCTTGTTTGTCCCCGCGTTATGAGGCACTATGGATCCTACTATGTATAACGCCTACGGCCAGGGCGTCGCGCCTGGTGAAGATCCCAACAATCCGAATCGAATGGCTTATCCGAATCAAGCCCCTCCGCCTCCAGGAAGCACTCCCCCGCAACCGGGTGCCTACTACGGAACCGCTGCCCCGAATCAATGGTCCGCCTATGGTTCACCATCTCCAGTACAACATCAGCAACAACAGCCGCCTACAAACTTTGCCCCCAGTCCGAATGTCGGTTATGGTGCAGGATTGCAACCTGCGATGGGAGCTCCCGCAGACCCTGGGATGGCTGGATTGACGTCGCAGATGGGAGGATTGGGCATAATGGGAGATGGAGGGGCTGCTCGGGCGCACAAGAAGAAGCATCGGCATGCACACCATGACATCGGTGCTGGATCTGCTGCTGCTGCTGCGGCACCATCGCAACCGTATGGTGCGATGATGCCCGGGGCAGGCATGCAACCTACGTCGCAGTTCCTGAACACCGGGTTGAACCAGGACCCGCGGCCTATCTCACCAGCAGCTGTGCCTCAGCCTACGCCTATGGCTCCTGCACCAGGCTCGTCCGTCCCAACTCAAGGGAAAATCGACCCGGAGCAGATTCCCAGTATCCCCCGGTCTCGCGACTTGCCAGCACAGTACTACTTCAATCATGTATACCCGACAATGGAGCGCCATCTACCCCCTCCATCTACTATTCCATATGTGGCCCATGACCAAGGCAATTCCTCCCCGAAATACGCTCGTCTTACGTTAAACAATATCCCGTCAAACTCCGATTTCCTTGCCTCTACCGCCTTGCCCTTGGGTATGATTCTACAGCCGCTGGCCCGTCTGGATCCTGGCGAACAACCGATTCCAGTGTTGGATTTCGGCGACGTGGGACCTCCGCGATGTCGGAGATGCAGAGCGTACATTAATCCTTTTATGTCGTTCAAGTCGGGTGGAAACAAATTTGTTTGCAACATGTGCACGTTCCCGAACGATGTTCCCATGGAATATTTCGCTCCCCTTGATCTGTCAGGATCGCGTGTCGACCGCATGCAGCGCCCTGAGTTGATGATGGGAACTGTCGAATTCCTGGTTCCGAAAGAGTACTGGAACAAGGAGCCTGTTGGCCTGCAGCGATTGTTTGTGATTGACGTTAGTCAGGAGGCAGTCAACCGGGGATTCCTGAAGGGAATCTGTAAAGGAATCAAGGATGCTCTCTACGGAGATGAGTCTGAGACGCCAGAGAACCCAGATGAAGCGCCAGCACGAAAAGTCCCAGAGGGATCCAAGGTTGGAATCGTCACGTTTGATAGGGAGGTGCACTTTTATAATCTCAGCGTAAGTACATCCGTAGTTTTACCGGCAATTTCTAACAAGCGTAGGCGGAACTCGATGATGCGCAAATGATGGTGATGACCGATCTGGAGGAACCATTTGTTCCCTTGAGCGAAGGACTTTTTGTAGACCCCTATGAGTCCAAGTATGTGTCGTATGATGAGAGAGATCTTGGCTAACAGAACTAGGCACGTGATTTCATCCTTGTTGGACCGGATTCCAAAGATCTTTTCTCACGTGAAGAACCCAGAGCCTGCATTGCTTCCTGCACTCAATGCGGCATTGGGTGCTTTGCAGTCTACTGGTGGCAAGATTGTATGTTCCTTGTCTAGCCTGCCAACATGGGGACCTGGCAGTTTGCACATGCGCGAAGACCCCAAGGTGCACGGCACCGATGCGGAGAAGAAGCTGTTCGCGACGGAGAATCCGGCGTGGAGAAAGACAGCCGTCAAGCTGGCCGAGGCCGGAATTGGTGTTGATGCATTCATTGCGGCACCTGGTGGCGCGTACATGGATGTTGCTACGATTGGTAGGTGGGATACATTGGTAGATGTTCCTGGCTAATATATTCTAGGCCATGTCACTGGAGTTACTGGTGGTGAAACGTTTTTCTACCCCAACTTCCATGCCCCGCGGGATGTTCTGAAGTTGTCGCAAGAGATAACACATACCATTGAGCGCGAAACGGGTTACCAGGCACTGATGAAGGTGCGATGCTCGAACGGTCTTCAAGTGTCTGGGTATCATGGAAACTTCCTGCAACATACGTTTGGAGCAGACCTGGAGATCGGATCTGTTGATGCGGACAAGGCGATTGGCGTCATGTTCAGCTACGACGGGAAGCTGGATCCCAAGTTGGACGCACATTTCCAGGCAGCGTTGCTGTATACATCAGCGGATGGACAGCGCCGGGTGCGGTGTATCAACGTGGTGGCCGCAGTCAACCAGGGAGGAATGGACACGATGAAGTTTATTGACCAGGATGCAGTAGTTGGAATTATGGCCAAAGAGGGTATGTCTGCAAATAAAGTGTTTGAACGACTGACTAACTGAATAGCTGCCTCTAAAATTCTGGACAAATCGCTCAAAGACATCCGGGCGAGCATTTCGGAAAAGACGGTTGATATCTTTAGCGGATATCGCAAGATCTTTTCGGGGTCACACCCTCCAGGACAGCTTGTGCTGCCTGAGAACCTGAAGGAGTTTTCGATGTACATGCTGAGCATGATCAAGTCGCGAGCATTCAAGGGTGAGTTCTACGTGACCACAGCCACAGTGAATGAGGTTGCTAACTCGGACAGGCGGACAAGAAGCGTCAGACCGACGGGTGCATGACATGCGGATGGTGCGGTCGATAGGCTGTACGGAGTTGAGTTTATACCTGTACCCACGGATCATTCCGATTCACAACATGCAACCCGAGGATGGATTCCCGAACGAGCAAGGACAGCTCCAAGTGCCACCGACGCTGCGGGCGAGCTTCTCCAAGATCGAAGAGGGAGGGGCGTACTTGGTGGACAACGGGCAGGTGTGCCTACTGTGGCTGCACTCGCAGGTGTCACCGAACCTACTGGAAGACCTATTTGGGCCGGGACAGTTGTCATTGCAGGGTCTGAGCCCACAGACGTCGACGGTACCGATACTGGAGACACACCTGAACGCCCAAGTGCGCAACCTACTGCAGTACCTGTCCACGATCCGGGGCTCGAAAGCGGTGACGGTGCAATTGGCGCGACAGGGACTGGATGGGGCGGAATACGAGTTTGCCCGGATGCTGGTGGAAGACCGGAACAACGAGGCGCAGAGCTACGTGGACTGGCTGGTGCATCTTCACCGGCAAATCAACCTGGAGCTGGCGGGACAGCGGAAGAAGGAAGAAGCGAGTGGCGAGGGGTTATCGGGGTTGGCAGGATTGTCACCGCAGTATTGGTAGGAGTACATCTTACATTTCTTTACACAATCTCTTACTCTTCAGAGTATTTCTCACACTCAAAGTAATCTTTAGAGTAATCTTCTCGTGTTGAATAAAAATAATGCGTGACGTAGACCGGGGATGGCTGTGTAGGGCTAGTAGTGAGGAATAAACTCGGACTAACACCGTCTAAGGGACTCTAAAGAGGCACCAACAACGACGGTGCCCAATCGATCGATCTAGACTATTGATTAGAAGAATAGTTATGAATAAACAAAATATCCAATATTAGGAATAAGAATATTAAAACAATTGAATGTCGAAGATAGAATATTGAATATTGAATATGTAGATGATATCATATACAGACCCTGAATCTCTTCATGTGCAGATGACAGATCGGAGGCGAATATTACATACACGGTAAAGAATCTGTAACGAACCCCTCAATCCTCCTCACCGACTGAGTCATACAGAAGCAAATATCAACAGAACGTAATAGAAACCGAAACGGCTGAATAAGAGAATAAGCAAAATCCAGACTAGAAAGACAGACGAATAAGAGTCTTCATCACTAATCAAATCACACTTGCCGCTCAAAAAACCATCTGCCTGTCCAGTCAGATAGTCCCAAACTGGCTAGAGAGGCAAAGGACGAAACAGAAACGGTCCAGAACTGGTTGGTGTTTCAGCCCACAGATGGTTTACCACGCGTGGCCATGAGGATAAAGTCTGGATAATGGTACCTGGTACCTGGTAGGATTAGGAAAGTAAGTCTGGATAATGGAAAGAAATTTCATTCTTTGCATTGATTCTTTTTTATGCGAAGGAAGGTTTGCCTCGATGCATCCATGGGTCGGGTTGTCGGGTGGAGGTGGGTTTGGCTGTTGGGATGAGGGATGACGGGGGGATCGGATCTGCTCAGTTTGCAGTTTCGTTTGCCACGTCAGTCAGCAGTAGGACGACTGAAACGAGCAGATTATATGATATCTACGGAGACTGTATCAACTATCAATAGTCAACACTCAACAATAGGATTATCATATTATCAACATGTACACTGACTATACATACAGCTGTAGAGTTGTAGAGATTTTCAGGAACGCCTCACTGGAGCCTGACTGACGCTGTGATTGGCTTGTCCCTGGTTCTTGACCGATCCAGCCGATCCAGTGGGCTTTTTGGCTGGTTCCGAAAAGTGGGGTTTAAACTTTTGCCCTTTTCTGTGTTTTCTTCTTTTTTTTTTTTTTACTCCAATCACTCGCTGGGATTTGCCGCAGCTGTCAGTGGTTTCTGTGTGTTTCGGTATCATGTCTGAATGTATATAAACCCCTCGTTTCACCTGCAGCTCTGGTCCTTTTTTTTCTTCTCCATCAACGACATTCTCTTTGCTCTGTCAGACTCTTTCAGTCACTCCCTTCTTTCTTTCGAGATCGATTCTCGCCATTCCTTGTCTGTAGATCAGACTTCTTTCTTTACTCTTTACTTCTTCTGTCTTTGGACTATCTTTGATCAACGCGATCATCATCTATCTTTATCCTTTGATACTATCTGATATCTTTGTCTGATCTACATATCTATCTTTTATCTTATATATATCAAAATGCTTTTCTCCAAGATCTTTTCTATGGCTACTGCCTTTGCTGTCGCTTCGGCTCTGCCTCACACCATCACCCGCCGCGGTAACTCCAGTGGTGGTGTCACCATTGTCAACAACTTGAACCAAGACGTCTACGCGTGGACTGTTTCCAATAGAGTTGGAAGCATGCAAACCCTCTCTGCGGGCGGTGGTTCAATTCAACAAGACTGGAAGACCAACGACAACGGCGGCGGCATCTCCATCAAGCTGTCCACCTCTCCCAGCCAGGAGAAAGTGCTGCAGTACGAGTACACCAAGTCCGGCGACACCATCTTCTGGGACATGTCCTGCATCGACATGGGCTCCGACTCCGAGTTCACCAAGTACGGCTTCACCGTCGAGCCCTCGCAGACCTCCGCCAACTGCCCGGCTGTCAACTGCAAGGCTGGTGACTCTGCCTGTGCCGAGGCCTACCTCAAGCCTGACGACAACCATGCCACTCACGGCTGCCCGATCGACACCACCTTCAAGCTGAATATTGGCAACTAAACCGTTTGACTCTGGCTTGACTGTCTGAATCTGACCCTGACTCTGACTCCTGGCTGAGTTTGTTTGTTTTACTTCTTGTGTTTATGTTGATTGTCTTTTTTATTACTTCTGTCTAGAGCACAAGTGCTCTGAGCTACTAGTTGGCTCTTTTTGTCTTTGATTTGATATCGACAAAAAATTTATGACTCATGTTCACGATAGAGGATCAGATGGGAGTTGGGAAATTGGATGGGTTGGATGGATTGGATGTTTGATTCTTGGATTGGAGTTTTCAATGGAATTTACTCACTACTACTATCTTCTACTATCTTCTGACCTGTAAACAGTAAAACAGTCATGTATGAGTTGGCATGTGATGAGTCCAAGTAAGGCACTCAACAAAAAACAAGAACTAGGGAAAAAAACTTATGCAGGAACTGACCGCAAATCCATGTAGGAACAATCACCAAGCCCTAGTCAGCCGTGTACAATTCCCAAACAGGTATAGTGCAGTAAACGTGGCGCACCAGAAGATGGGTAGAGTGGAGAATGCCCCGTTTTATTTGCAGTATGATTGGCTGTTCACATAACAATTGTTGTAATGTACCTAATAAGTGGGGCAAACCAGAGAAATTCTAGACGTGGTCGAAAATACCAGGACAAGGGAAGCTGGGATTTCTTCTTTCTTGACTGGTTCTTTTTGACTGTGGAGGTTTGCTCAGACCCTTTAAACCCAATTTTGTGACTGTTTTTTTTTTTTTTTTTTTTTTGGTCTGTTTGCACTTTGTAGATAATTATTCACTTTTATTCATTTTTATTACTCATTATTTCCATGGTTCAGAGACTGGAATACCCCTCACTCTATCCTCCAGTCTAGGCTTTTCCTTGCTTGGCCTTGCTTTGTTCACTTCATCGAGAATATCTAGAAGGTTGGGCATAGTCTAGAATTAGGTCACATCCATACTATTATGCGCATGCTCATGCTCATGCTCGTGCCATTCATACTCAAGCCATCCCGTCCGGCCGGTCCGGTTCCAGCTCTGTTCCATGGCAGATATGATAGCCAGGTCAGGGTCTAGGTAGGTAGCTATGTAGATGATGCAATAGTCCAGGCAGCAAACAGTCTAGATGTGTTTGTGTTTGTACAGTTATGTTGTAGTGCAGACTAGTACTCGGTGTTTGGAATCTGGCTGGTTTGGATTGTGCATGTGAAAGGTATCTCTGTATGATGGGTATGGAGTGAGGAAGTTAAGCGTTGACCATATGTAGTTACTGTATACTGTATACTGTATACTGGTATATGTATGAATTCCCGGTTTTTGTTGATTCAGCAAGGTCAGGAAGGTGAGATACTTCCCCGGTGTATAACTACAGCAGGGAAAATACTGGAAGACCCGATCGGATGGTTGATATTGGTGATGATCAACGTGCATCCCTTGATTGATGATTGATCATGATCATCCCTTGATCAACGCATCTAATCTAGACATCACCAGTAGCAATAGAATAATCCTTCTGATTGACTGCCTCGATCGAATCAGATATCCCTTAATCCAGGACATATGTACATCTACATCCAATCCACACCTATGTATATATAAGAAGGATAATCCCTCGCAGTACTCACACGAATCGGAAGTTGGCCATATCTCCATCGTCAGCACAGACATGACCACCATGCAGTGTTACCAGACGCAGACTCAGAATCAATCATGGCACGGCCCTCACCGGCCCGTTGTACAACAGTTCTTGTTCTGACCTTGCATTCTGCAGCCGGTATTTTGATCCGGCGGACCGTGCAGTCGAGTCAGGCCAAGATGACGTTTTGTGCTGCGTTGAATGCCTATCTGTAGGGTCAGACCTTGTTGGATAAGTGAGGCTATTATCGGGAAGTATTGAGTAGAATGTATATTGAGACTGAATAGGCATCCAGTCCAAGTACGGATGAAGATAGGATCAACATCGACTTTATCAACCGCAGCTCTACTCCTTCTTCATCATCATCATCATCACCACAACTCTATGTTATCCGTTTCGGGTTATCCACTCGGCTGTATGTCATCGAGAGCATCCGGAGTACTGCCGTCACCCTCATGGAGTAATCACCTCAATTTGAGATGTTTCTTTCTTTTCCATATAGCCGTGGTTATCGTGGATATCGGGAGGAAAGTAGAGATGGAGAACTAGGTTGAGGATATGGTTAGCCTGGAGCATTTGCATTGTAGATCAATGAATTACCTTTTCTGAATAGCTAGGTCTAGATCAATATGAAGCTTTGCAGTGGGCTATAAGAAGTCAATTTCATGGCGTTATTGCATTAAAGGATCGAATGCAGATCGATCGAACAATCCAAACAGCACTGGCAATACATATACCATGAAGCCGAATTGCTCGCTATTTCCGAACCCAAGAGATGAAATTGAATCAGATTCAGGGATAGCGACAATTCAGCTTCAGTCGTGGCAGTGCGTTGGTTGAATTCTCATAAGTCAATCTGCCTGATTCATGCGTAGTCCAGACGATTGCCTTTTTGAGGATCTTCCATTGTGTAAACTCATGTTGACAGAGTACTGGCTGTCCAGATCAACGGTATGACCACCAACCATATCCGTTGCAAATCACCCAGAAACTCGTTGCCCAACGGAGCATCACCAGCCCACTGCAACTCCAGTATATCAACATTATAAAACTCCAGTCCGTGTTGGAACGAGGGTGGGTATGCTATCTCGAGATCGTCATTGAAGAACTAAACATATCGCATCAACCCGATCAGTTCCTTGCCCAAAGAAGAAAAGAGAAGACATCACTGCAAACTCACCTCAACCCCTGATGTCATCCCCACATCATATCACCAGGCAACCGATCAGCCATTCCCTGATCATCATTACCATCTCAGCAGTGGCGAGATTGAACAGGAAGACCCTGATCCACAGTCAATCACAGCTTGAAGCTGAGATCATCCAACAGTCAGACTGCAGTTTCAAGTGTGAAGCGGGGTGTGGGATGTGGGATGGATGGAATATCATTCAGGTTTGGGTGGGGGCGAGGCGAATCGTTTCAGGATAGACAAGGCTAGATGAACGGATTGACAGGAGTTGATCTTCATCTTCTCTTCTCATCCTTTTCATTCATACTGCTAGAAATAGAATAAACCCTTGATAGTTGATACTGTCGTAAGAGAGATAGAGTGACTTGGCGTAGGATCAGCTCGACTATCGATAATAGCTCGTCGCTTAGACATCGCTTATACAGAGTCATATCACCGTACTATCTAAATATCGCCATCATAATCCCCAATACTACACAATCCATTGTTATCAGTTATTCCAATATAGGCAAATAGACAATATCTCTAGTATCTGTCGTTGAGACGCCACCATAAATCCCCGAGTGACCGTGCCTGTAACCGTGCCATGACATTATCTCCTATCGATAGTTAATTAATGTACTGTAATATGCAAATAGTAAGCCCCATGGGGTAGTCACATACATGCAGTAGCTAGCTAGGTGCCCTTTTTACGGTATCTATGCATTATCTATTATATTAATTATATTACTTATATGAATAGGGGGAATATTTTCCGGAATAACAGATAGTATAGTTACGGAGTACAAATATACTATCCCAGCAGTTAGGTACCTACTCCTATCTATGCAGCCACTATCACCAATATCAATGTGATACTAACAATAGTCTACATCGAAAGTGCACACTACACCATACGGCTCCAGCTCAGCTTCAGTTCAGTAGTATCCACATTATAGTTATCCACAGAGGGAAACCTGAAAAGTGACACTGCGGGGATTCATACGTAATGAATCCACTTCGAATCGTTCCTTGTGTGTGTCCAGTGTCCACTTCCAGAGGACCCCGGTGTTGATCGATGTTCGATATATCGTAGATCGACGGATCGTAGCTGAAGCTTAACTATCAGGTACAAGTATGTACTATATGGATTGTAGCCAGGGGTAGTGAATTGGAAGATTATGTACGAGTTACAGGTCATCAAAATACATACAATCAATGAAACATAAATACAGTCAAGAAGAGAAGAAATAAGAATAACACACAGGTATCAGTCAAATCAGTCAAATAAAAAAACCCATTTTAGATCAGAATCAGCCCCCTTCCCAGATTTTGTTGCATCTACTCCGTGGTCCATTGTACGTTCACCTCCTCCGACGCCGGCCCTCTGCTGGTAGTTAGAGAATGCTCAGATCAGATTGTTTTTTTCTCTTTTCTGTTTCTGTTTGTTCAGTATGTTCAGAATGGTCTGGTTCCTAGGATGCATGCTCAGAACGCCTCGCGTAACACCGTAGGTTGGGAAAATAAACAGGGGAATCGAATATCATAAAACACATAAGCGTAGCCAATATGAATGCAGAATGCAGAGTGCAGAATGCAAAAATGCAAACCAAGAATGTAAAAAAATGCAAGCAGGATGCAAGGCACAATCAGGTGATGAGAAAATCCATGTTCATATCTTTGATGATCTTCTCCCAGTCCCAACTCTCCTCGATCTTGGTGTCCATCACCTCCCACACTCGCTGCACCACCGTGAACGCCGGCTCGATGTTGCGCAGGTTCGAGTACGCCTTGAGCGATTCGAACCCCCTTTTGGATCCGCTCTCGCTGCTCCGGGATGAACGCCGAGCAGCCCAGCAGGAACAGTGGCATCAACACGATACTGTACGCTCCGGCGTCTTGGGGTAGTTGGTCCAGATACGCCAGACCGTCGTCCACCACTTGGGCGATCTTGTCACTCGGTCGCGACGGTCGGATTGTCCGGTAGAGGTAGACCCAGGTCGACTGTCGGTACAGCTGGGCCAGGAACCAGTTGGGCGTGTCAGGAGTGTGCGAAGTTTCCCAGACCCGAATGGCCGAGTCGATAGAAACGGCATCGCTCAGAATCTGGTAGTCCACCGCAGGCTCGTATCCCTCGTTGAATCGTTGCCGGATGCGATCGCGCAGTCGAGTCACTTCGGAGATGTAGTTGAACAGACCGTCAAACACACCGAGGAACATGCCCGCCTGGGCGTGTGGAACAAAGTCGGGAAGACGCAGGTCGCCGTGGAGAAGGGCCGGTCGGCGATCGAGCGAGGTGATGGAATTCGAGACGTCGTGATACTGGAAGAACTCGACGATGAACTGTCGAAATTTTTCGTTTCGCGGCTGCTGCGTTACCAGCAAGTACCTGGCCGCGTCCATGTGCGGTCGGTACTCGCCATTTGTCTCTCCTTCACAGATGGTATTCAGACTCAGAGCGATGGTCGAGGCAATGATGGGATCCTCCACCAAGAGCTCGGGCTCCTCCTCTGATGTCTTGGACGATGTATTGATATTATCCTTGAGATCTCTGATCGCACGATGAAAGTGATAGTACTTCCGTTCCTTCAACTTCGGCTCGGGGTCGAGTCCCGACAGATGCGACCCAGACAGACACATGAGCGAGTGCATCAGACCGCGATGTTGGGTAGCCATCGGAAGGAGGATCTCTTTGAACGGGTTGGAGTCATCGTTGATGAGAGTGAGGACACGACTGAAACCGTAGACGAAATGATCGAGAAATCGGCGATCGATGTCGGATTCCACGCCGTCGATTAATAGGGGGAGGGAGCGAGGTAAAAAGGACTGACTCCGGAAGGCTAAAAAGTCAGACAAAGAAATTTCTTTATTAAAAAAATCAGACATACCATCTTCGAGTTTTTGTCGACCACTCTTCCAAATTTCCTTTGGCGGATAACCTTCACAAACGACTGCATTTTTTTGACAGTTCAAACACCTGTCACATGAAGAAAAAATCGTCAGCGACCATGCGGTGAGACTTGAGATTCAGGGGGAAATACATACGCAGGCTTTGTTTCGTCGCATTTCTTCTTCCTCCGACGACAAGTAATGCAGCCGGTCTTGGATCTGCCCTTTGTGATTTTGACTTGGTTGCCAGGCACGGGCAACGGATGTTTGCGCGGTCGCCCACGTTTCCGTGGAACATTAACGGGAGCACCCGAGGATGAGGAGGAGGAAAGATGGGAGTTATCAGTCATGGCCTCCACACCGGCAGGTTTGATGGTTTGCAGGTCATCGACATCATCCAACTCCTCGACCTTGGGGGTGACCTCGACCATGGAGACGTCGGGGTCGTGGGCGATGATGTTGAAGCCAAAGGTCGGTTTGTGCGAGACGGAACCGGAGGAGGGGAAGTGGTGAGAGGCAGAAGCGGCGGAGGGGTCGTGGATGCGAACGTGCGACTCGGCCATGGACGAAGAGTCCGAGGGGCCTTCGCCATCCCAAGAGCCAGGCGAGTCGTTGGAGTTGGAAAAGTCATCGGTGCTGATGCTGGCGCGGTGGGAGAGGGCGTCATCCATCAACGGACAGTCAGGCAGGGCGGGGATTTCCGACAGGGTGGAGTGGCGACGGTCCGTGGTTTGATGTGAGTCGGAGTGGATGCCATTGTGGGTGGAGGAGTTATTTTGGGCGTAATCCGGGAGGACAAAGGTGGGACTGTGCATGGCCAGCATTGGAAAGGGGAGAGAGAGAAAGAAAAGAGAGGGAAAAGAAAAGACGGAAAAGGAGAGGAAAAAAGAGGGGAAGGTGAGGTTAAAAGCAAAGGATGGGGGTTTGAAGGTTTCCAAAGCGGGGAGAGAGAGAAAGACAGCGAGAGAGTCAGGAAGAGAGTGGGTGGAGGAGAAACGGTCGGAGCATGGTAGGAGGTATATTAGGGATCATAAGATATTCACAACTACCAAAGTATATGAAGGACTACAGAAGTATCGCCAGTCCAAGAGCAAACTAATAGGAATGAATAATGACAATCATCACCAGCCCAACAATAGAATCGTTACCACTGGACTAGTCATTACGTCGTGACAGGGGTACGCTAGACTGTACATACATACGTATACCGACGTACAGAGGCAACAAGGCAAATTAGTCCATCGAGGATTAACTTTGCTATGCGGGGGAAAGTTGGATCTGTATAGCTGATTTGTCGAACAGAACGGAGAAAAAGGACCAGAGACGGAACAGAGCGAAAGGAGAGGGCAGAGAGAGAACTTGAGAAAAAGCAACGAGGCTCCCAACCAAGCGCACGGGTGACGACGGCGGATGATCCTCGACGTGTGACTGGAAGGAAAAGCGGGCAACTCGTTAGTATACGAGGAGGAAGACTAGAGGAGAAGACTAGAGGAGATTACTTGCATCCCCCACGCTCGATTGGGCGACATCTGTCTGCCTGAATGCAGGATGAAGCTTGAAGGTGCGAGACAGGGCAATTTCCTGGTTGGTGCTAGGGATGCTCATATGATCGCCAGATCGATTTGTTTCTTTTCTTTTCTATAATCTGGGGAAGTGGACCTCTCTCTCTGTACTCTGTACAAAGTACAGAGTCAGAGTAGAGTATCTGATAGGAATAGTGTAGAGTATAGGGCAGTAGAGTAGTAAAGTGTATATAGAGTAGAGTGGTAGTGGAGAGTAGTAGGTAGAATGCTAGTATAGAGAATAGTATAGTACTTCCTAATAGAGTAGGTGGACTAGAGAGTAGGTACTGAATAGGTCGAAGTAACCCAACTAGGAGTAATCCGGGGCGCATAATTCATATTCTCTTCTCACCAACACAAATCGGCAGGAATGTTACCGTGAAACATCCCCCACCGCAGTCTTCCAATTGCCGCACTGCCAAATCGAATTACATCAACAGCTTCATTTCCGTCGCTCCGATCCAGCAATCCCATTCTTGATATTTCTGCTTACCCATAGTCCCATACACTACTTTAGTACTCTCTAGACTCGCACGTACACATACTCATACGGAGTACACTACACTGTATATACATACAGTACTATTATGTAAAGCGGGTCGCGGGAGGGTATTCCCGTCGACCAGTGGGGAGAAGAACCATGTTCATCTTAATTTCTATATTATTAGTACCGCACAAGCCACAGACCACCGACAGGCAGTACTAATTAATTATCCTGAAACATGTAGATCAAGATGATCATACTGCCGTCTTCGGCCTCACAAACAGCAGCAATTAATACACCACTAATGTTGTACGTAACAGCGCTAGCCTAATAAGCGCCAAGTCTGGGGATCGGCCACATGACCTCGTGTTGGAAGGTCGTCCGAGTTCTCTTGAGATACATTCAACATACCTACTCCGTAGTCACTCCGTACAGAGTAGTTACTAATCCTCCTATGGACGGAGGAATACTACTACTACAGTACTAATACAGGAGTCTACTGGTGGAACAGGAAGCAGAATGCAGCTAATCCTTAGTCGCCTGCCGGTCAGTCCCAACACGGACTAGCGGCGTGGGTTGTCTATACAGAACATGTGACCTGGATCGAGTCAAACAGGTTGAGAGCGACACTTGGCTCGAAGCAGTAGGTGGTCGACTATGTAATACCCTCCTTCTTACTGGTCACTCGGACAGGCAGAGGCATATGATGTCTCACAGAGCTATGAGGCATTTTGACCCGCCCCCGGATTTGGTTGCCTTGCTGTAGTCTGAGTGTAGTATGGAAGGCCGTAGAATGAACCTTATTGTGAGGTATTAGTGAGGGTATTATAGAGGGCGAGTGTGGTATAGTGTGCATCAAGTGAGATCGAGATAGACGATAGAGCGATAGAGATAGAAGAAGAGATAGAACATTGATAGAAGATGGAAGAAGAAATAAGCTAAGATAACCTCATCCGTTCCATGGTTCGTCTGTACAACCTCCACATCATCATTTCACCATAATCAGAGGAATCATTGCACATCCATTACACCATCCATCCATCACCACCTATCTTCAGCTTCATCCATTTCATCTATCAATATGCCTCACAACCACCACCATGCTCTCCATCCGCTCCATCCTCCCCTATCAAGATGAACACACCACAAACGTCCTCATCAACCAAACCCCCTTCAACCAATCCACCCTCACCCACTTCAATTACACCCTCTACTCAAACGGCACCCTCTCCAACACCACCCATTGCTATCTAACCTTCGACTCCTTCCACCCTCACCTCTTCTCCAATGGCTCCTTCATCAACGCCACCTCCTGCTACTCCCCCATCAACGAGATCCGCACTCACGCCTCCGTCGGACTAGCCTTTGCCCTCCTCTACGCTCTCACCATCATCTTCTCCCTGGTGAATATCAGGAAACACAGTCGGCGTTACCTGCCTGTAGATAGACGATATAGCACCTTTTCCCGTGTCGTCAAGTACTACTGGTTCCTGGCTGTTGCGGCCCTGGGCGCTATAAGCTGCTTCATGGGTGTTGATGTCGATAGAGATTATCTGCAGAGTGACCCGTTGATCTTGCAGAGTATCTTTTACATGTTTGTCACGCCGGCTTTGATGGCTTCTGTCTGGGAGGCTGTTCGTCATTGGTATTCCCCCTCTACATCTCCCTAAGGTGCCATCTATCCATCCATCCAGACTTAACAGTGACAGGTCCACCTGGCAAAAACGCCAAATCCACGACCGAGACCCCTACGCCTTCACCTTCTCCCCCCTTCCACCCGAACATACCAAGAAAACACCCTCCCCCTCCTCTTCTACGCCCTAGCACTCACCACCCTCCTCCTCTCCATCCTGCGTCCATGGGCGCAGATCCCGCTCCAGCGCAGTCCAGAACAACAATCCCTCATCGCGGAGCCGGTAGCCACTGATCCCCGCTTCAAAGGGGCGGGGTATGCATCCCTTGCGTGCTGGGTGGTTATCCTGTATAGTGTTCTGCATAGTATCCACCGCTATCTGCCTGCGGAGTCAAGGTCGAAGCGGGGGAAACTACTTTCCACTTTGAAATGTGTACCTCCGCGTCTAGCGTTCGTGATGGTTCTCCTGGCCGTGAAGGCATCGTATGTCCTCGCCTCGGCGTATGACTTTTCCATCTCCCCGCTGAGGTATAATGCCCACCCGGCTGTGTTGTATGGACTAGGCCATGCGCCGGCTTTACTGATTATCTGTGTCTTGAATGTGTGCGGATTCAGTGATTTAAATGAAGACACGACGTTGCTTGCTCTGCGGGCGGAGCGGGATGATGCGTTTGTGTTTGGGAGGGGGAGGGGTCAGAGGGAGAGTCAGGGTTTGCATGGGAAGGAGGAGCAGTTGAGGGCTTTTGCTAGGGAAGTTGAGGGGAGGAGTCTTAATAGTGGTAATGCTAATGGTGGGAGTGAGGGGTATGAGATGGGGGATTTGAGAGATAATGAGGATGGTGGTGCGCCTGAGTATGCTTGAGGTTTAATGATATATGTGACTAATGTATAATGTATGATTAGGATGGTTAATGGGATGTTTACGACTGCAATAACTGAATAAAGTCAGATATATTTACGACTACATATACATGAGATAATCAGTACAATGTGATAGATTCCAATATAAGAAACCCTAAGACCCAACCCAATGCATATTTATCAACAAAGTAAAAGAAAGAGAAAGAAGGTAAAAAGAAAATCAGAAGCCAGTGAAGCAATGAAGCAATGCAAATATCCCCACCCATGCTAAATGAGCAATGCATCCCTCTTTCTGTACATAACGCCGGGTACCCTTTCTCCCAGTAAAAATAAAACGAAAATCAAACCGTGGTGACGTGAGCCATTCTCTGTTCCGTATGAATGCGGAGGTAAAAAACGCTGAACCTATATGCAAGGGTGTTGAAAAACAAGAATTGAACAAGTGGAAATTTTTGGTGGGACGGATGGCCATGCCTTTCACGCAGTGAAGACTCGGTCCAGTTGTCGCAGTGCTCGCATGTCCTCGCCTCCGAAGCCGATTTTCTCGCTCGGGATATCCCGAGGCCCTTCAGCGGCAGCGCCGGGACTGCCGCCCAGTCGAGGTGCTTCGGGACCGGCGGAGATGGAAGGCAGGGGTGCACCGTTCATCAGAGCTCCTATGCTGGGGACGGTGTTGGAGCTTGGTGGTTCCTGCTTAATCGCAGTTGCTGGGCTAAGGTGCACCGAGCTCGGAGGTGCCTGCTTGAGCAAATGAGGGCTGCGCATCGCAGGTTCCAGTCCATTGGTTGGTGGCGGGATGGCATGAGGCTGTCTTCGTGGGGATAGCATGCGAGGATGGACGCCTGTTCCATAGCTGGGAGGACTCCGTTGGCGCACTTCATGACCTTCGGCGATTAACCGGGGAGAGCGACCAGCCATGACAGGCAGATGTGTGGATTGTGCGGGTGCGTGCATAGCCGGCGGCAGTGCGGGTTCGACCTGGTGGTGTACGGGACGATCGTAGGCCAAGCCAGGCTGAGGCGGAGGCGGCGGAGGCAATGCAGGATGAGACTGTTGGGCATATGGCACTTGTCCATTGGCAGCAGACACGGGAGGGAGGTAGGAAGCACCACCGTACGGGACGGGAACAGGCGGTGTCGCCAGCGGTGTTGGAGGCCACGCATACGGTGGAGTGTATGACTGAGGATGTGTAGCGCCTGAACGCGGGTAGCTTCCAATAGGATGGGGAGTGATAGGATAGGTAGCTCCAGCCATGGGCCCACGAGTCACGACGGGGAGGTTTTGCTGGTCATTGACGGTCGACTCGGGGTACAGACCTTTCTGGGGACGGACGTTTCGCAGAGCCGGGTCGGTGGAGGGTTGCTGGAGGTTTGCGGCGGAGGGGTGAGATCTCGAGTAATAGCTGATGAGATGCAGATGCTGACCGGCCGATGTGGTAATACTGAACGACTGTTTCATCAGCCCGTCAGGCTTATAGCGATAGCCGTCGGGGCCCTCATCTCCCCCATCCCCGCGGTCGTCATCACTGCCCCGCGTGCTCTCCGGTGTCTTTCCAGCCCTGGACACGGCGGATTGTGCGACGCCGCCTCCTCCCCGCTTGCCCTCCATCTCGCGATATGTTAGAAAGCTGCCCGAGACCCGACTGGCACTCCACGACTTCCCATCTGTCCACCTCCGCATCCCCGCTTCTCGCTCATCCCAGACGAATACTGAACCGGACCGGATGGATTGGCGTTCTTTCTCCGATAGTCGACGCTGGACACGAGGCAAGAGACCGATGCGACAAGCCTCGAACAAGATGATAGCGTCCGCAGGAGTGCGGACGTGGCCGTGATACGTCTCCATCCACCCGCGTAGATCGATATGGGACCCTTTTTTGGTCGTAGTTGGTTTCAGAGCCAGAACCGATGGCTTTGATAGAGAAATATTGAAGAAATGTGGCCCTGAATAGGTGGAAGGCTGCTGTATATCTAAGCTCCTCCAGGGGGGCGACGTGGTATATTTCCGAAACAGGAAAATAAGGTGTTCAGGAACCGAGACCCGAAGAAAAGCAACGGGAGGCTGAAGGCAGAAGTGATGTTAATATTGGTTTGATAATCTCAATGGAGAAAGACAATAGGGAGGGAATGGTCAAGGGTGACAAAAAGGGAGGAAAGAAGAGAAGAAGAGGAAGAGAGGAGGGAAAGCAGAGAGTAATAATAGAGAGAGAAGAGAGTTTAAGTTAGAAGGAGAGTGGGGAACCGATAGGAGAATAAAGGGAAGAATGCAGGCAGGCTTTCCGAGTCAAGACAAGGCCGTATCACAGAGATCGCAAGGCCGAAAAAAGAAAAAGAAAAAGAAAAAGAAAAAGAAAAAAAGAACAGGAAATAAAATAAAATAAAAAAAGGGTGGGGACAGTACAGGGTGTGTACTACTGTGTAAGATGCAAGACACAATAGTGGTCTCTTTTACGTCACCAGGCTTGGGTCAAAGCTGTATTTTATTATGTATCAGAAAAATAAAATATATAATAAGAAAATAAGAAATAAGAATAAGAAATAAGACAAAAAGCAATAATAGTAACACTTACAGTGCTTTGGTCAGAAACAGGTGAGCTGAATCCAAGATTGGTTGAGTGGAGTCAAGAACAGTCAGAATAGAAAAGACTGCAGAACGACTGAAACGGAGAAAGAAAGATGAAAGAAGAAGGAAGAAAAAAGAGGAGCGAAGAGCGAAGAGAAAGAAAGACGAAACAGAAACATAAAGAGGGGATTTTCCGTTTTAGCAGGGGGGAGGAGAACCTAAAGAAAAGCATCAGAGATAGAGTGGGGAACGGCCTCAACTCTAGACCCCACAGGGCTTTTTTGACCCTTGGGAGGAAAAATGGTTGCTTGGGCCCTCTAGGCGCCGGCCAATGTCTCAGTGCCGAGAACCAGCAGAATAACTGTAAACTATGTCAGTAACTGTAAATAATAGAGATAATTATAAAAATTAAATACAGTACCAGCTAAGATAAATAAAACAAGGTTCTGGCTGGTTTTTTGTTTAATTTTTATTTATTCTTATAAATCCATGGAACTGATATAAGCATGACAAGGATGACAGTACAGGAAAGAGGTAAATGAAAATGAAAATGAAAATGAAAAAAAGAAAAAAGAAAAGAAAAGGGACAAGAGCCAAGCCTCTCTCCAAGCCTCTCCAAGGCTCCAGGCGATGATCCTGGACGGCCGAGCGATGGTGCAAACACTGAAAACGAAAGCCAGGACAAGGCAGTGGAGAAGACCAAAGCTAAGCTTACTGAAGGAGCAAATGATCGGAGAGGGATCACTGGGGAGCAGGAATGATGATGGATGTTTATGCGCCGGATGCACCGATTATTGAATCCATTCTTTTTGATATCATGTACGAGAACCTGGAAGCTGTCGTACATACATACCCCAGTTAGCAAGGATGGAGCATGTAACAGATACAATACCCCGTATGGAGAGTTTCTGTGATTTGGGCTGAGATACGATGCTGACTGACGCTGAGATAGGATAAACTCATACTCGTCAGCTCAGCTCGCCTGGAGAAGCCGGGAATTCATAAGAATATGAAATCCAAATGTGTGATTTGCTGGAGTGGGATGGATCAGTTTCATTTAGTCAAATACGATTCAATAGACTAGATCAATATTACTGGACGGTTGTACTTTGTACTATGTAATCTATGATTATGTCCGAGTAATACCAGAAAAAAAAAAAAGGTGGCGCTCTGATCGCGTTGGATCCCGAACCTGATTGATTAGTGCGCGACTTTCTGAAGCTTAAGCTTAATCCAACACGAGGAAAGTGCCTTTAGCTCGCTTAGAGAAAAATGCCATCCACCCCGGCCCACTTGGCCTGGCCATTTTCCCCCTCATCTTCCATCTTGCCCATGGTTGCGCCTGATGATAAAGCCCACACTAGTGTTAAACTCATGCCAGGGTTGCGAAGCAAGCGGTTCCATCCGAAGCCCCGAACAGCTGCCCTCTTTGGGATGCTGGATGTCTACGCGCTGACGACACTGATTTGCACTTCCAGTCAGCCTGTCTAAACTGACTTTGGGCTTTCCGTCTTAATTCCGCCCCTCTTTTTTTTCCTTTTTTTTTTTTTTTTTTTTTTTTTCTTTCTTTCTTTTTTTCTGCTTAATCATTATTCATAATCAAAAAAGAAGCCACTGTGGCCTCTTCGTATTCGCACCGCGCCACAAGCCACCGTAAACGGTAAATACTATTCCCACACTTGTTATCTCCGAGTCATCTCAGATCCAGAAGTACGCAAGCATCTAAATAAATCAGGTAATCAGGAGAACAACAGTCAGAAGACAGAATAAAAATCTGCATCCGAACATCGAGCATATGTTGTACTCGTACTCTACTGGTTCTGTGCCGTTCATCGCTCAGCCAAGGACCAAGACTCAGCCTTACGGCTAGAGGATTATCCATGCACAGCGAGTCTTGGTGGTCTTGGTATGGAGTACGGAATACGGATAGCCATCCTAGGTTGACTACATGTGCAGCTGACAACTTTTGTGCACTTGGAATAAGACATGAAGATTCAATCAAGTATCTTGTACGCTGTAACTTGACCAGATGGTATGTACATTTAAATAGCAGTCATGATCTTATCCAGTGCATAACTAGTGTACGGTACGTACATAACTAAGTTGGACCTAAAAACACTGTCATCCCACTGACTCGAGCATAACTTAAGCGTATCGCCAACAAAGTCTGTACGATCCTGGTTCTGCTTTTCTTGGCTTGCTTGGCTGGCCCACTTTGACCCCTAATCCTGGTCCAGCGTGACTTTTTATCTGCAGCTGTTGTCTTACAAGTCACATGGGGTTATTTATACAACTACAGCGTTTATTCATTATTGATATGGCAGCGGAGTTATGTTTACGCAGAGACAACAGCATGCTATTGATATGACCTGGGAGTACTCCATAGGTCTACTGCCTAAACAGGAAATAGGTGCATATGTACGTCGATATGTAGCATTGGTGGCAACGTTCAACTGCAACCGCGGCAGATCACACCATCCATCAGATCTGATATGGCTGGAGACATATCACCTACATCGGCATATGCATGGAGCTACTTACTAACTATGTATGGAGACAACACCTATTTACAGCAGTCTGTACAGCTGTTCACAACACAGCGCTGGATGCTGATGCCGATGCAGTGGGCTACACTACTGAAGATTGACATAGATAAGCATAATAAGTTGCAAATGGCCTATTCCGGTGCGAAGGATGACACCATCTCCAACACTATTGAATTTTATATTGATTACTTGGAACGTCCCTGGCCAATTACGTGGACTGCGCATTTTAAATCCAGCCAGGATGGGGAGAGTTCACTCCTACTTTAGATACTTGTAGTTGTCACATTCCTGGTGATGCTAGGAATGCATTTTTGATTATTGGTTTAAGCAAGTGGTGATACGGTCTGCGTATGTATGTATGTATTGTAAGACGTCTCCGATCATCCGGACTGCCCCAGTACTCAATCTTAGTGGGGTTAGCTGGAACTGTCTACTGTTTGTACGGACTCGCTACGAGGAATAGTAGGACAACAGAAAAGACAGACGGGCCAGTCCGACAGTATTCTCCTTATTTCATGCATCGATCCAAAATTGCGACCTGATCTGTGGAGAGAGTTGCGAGCATCAAAATAAGAAAACAAGAAAAAAAAAATACTTGATTGTGAGTTGCTAGCTGAGACGGAGACTTTCTAACCAGTGAATAATCTCCGGTCGGGTCGCGCTTGGCTTAGTTTTTCGTCGGCATCCGTCGTTTCCGGACTCCGGTAACAGTAAACAGGCATTTAAGGTACGGGACATGAATCAGACATGCAAGAGCAGCAGGACTATTCATGACTATTGATTGATCTCTCAATCCAGTCTCATTCTTGTGGTGAACTTTATTATTCGCTACTATTGATCTCTTCGGAGTCACCTAGACGGGGATACCCCGGGTACGTTGGCCCATGACGTTCCCTTGCATGGGAATACAGGATGTTTAACTCTAAGATAGAGTGGTTTGTATTCTGTACTCTTGTAATCATGTATTGTCATGCAGTCCTGGGATGCTCCAATGCAACCTTTAATTCGAATTAAAGGTTGCCAAGGGATTGAGTTGTGAAACGTTGCACGAGCTTATCTCCACTAGCATAATTAAGGTGTTTATGGAATGGCGATTTGGAATGTGCCTGTCTGTCCTACGAGTCAATCAAGTACGAGTTATGAGGATAGGTAGTATGTACAGTACAGCATTATTATGTACTGTACTCCATAGTATTGTGTAGTACGTACTCCGTAGTGTGTAGGAGAATAAGAATAAGCAAGGCTCCAGGCAACACTTTAAAGCAAAAAGCCAAGGCTTCATCTGACATGTTTCCTTGCAATTTAATTTAGATTAACCAACCATCGTCAAGGATGATACAGCCACTTGAAACATTGGCGACTAAACTCAAACATCCCTGAGGATCTTTATCCCTGGATAGAAAGGAGGGGGAGAAAAAAATACTAATAAGAAAAAAAAAAAAAAAAGAAAGAAAGAAAGAAAGAAAAAAAAAAAAAAAAAGTCAAAGCGTTGCAGAAAGCCAAGATGATCCCCGCTGGAAAAAAATACAGGCAGAAAAGAGGCTTATCCTAAGGTCGGCGCTAGTTGTTAGATACAGAACGCCTTGACTCGGCCAAGGCTTAGCCCACTTGACAACTCCCACAGGACCCTTTTTTTCTCCTGTTCTTGCTTGCTCTCCGGTTTATCCGCTATACGCTGTACGAATATTACAATTCTATTGGGATCTCCTGCGCCACAAGGCTTGATTGACCATGGTCTGTCAGTTTTATAACCAATCATTTAGTTGAACAGTGTGCGGTGTACGGAGTATTATAAATCATACCTAGGTACTCATCGGTACAGACGAGGAGTCATCAGTGGCAAACAGCCGGGAAAAGACCGAGATATGCTTAACACCACTAAGGTTGGCAACTTGGCACGATCCCCGCGTACGGTATTCGTATTTTACACGCCCTACGGCCTCTTGACCTACTCTGGCAAGATGGAGCGAGATACTGCTAAGTTAGGCTAGAACTGGACTGGATCTCGTAATATCTTCTCTGTTCTACTAATATGGAAGTAATGAGACGTCGGCAATCTTCCAAACAAACCATGCCTGCGTCAGATTTAAACGAGGTGGAGCGCATCGCCAATAACCCAGCAAACTACTGGTCCATTTCAGCCAGCCGAGCTCCGCTGCATTTTAAAGTATCCACGTTTTATTTTATTTTTTTTTAATTTTATGTTTTGTGTTTTGGGTTAATCAGAGTTATTCTGTTGACAGAGTTTGGAGTGAGTTTATTATCCTATTCAAGTAGTACAAGATTAATTTAAACATAAACAGTATATATGCACAGCTATACACACATTCAGAGTATTATTCTTCTAGGTTGGCATATTTACTCGGCCGAACCGGCTGACGATGGACGTATACATTCCCTATACAGTAACTATTGGTTTATCAGTCCATTTGATAGGGTAGATTTCTGCAGGCTGAAACCTATGATTATATATCTATTCTCGTCTCTGTACGTAGGCCATACATACTTACATAGAAGTATTAGTACCTCTTCTACTCTACTGCTGCCAAGTAGAATAAGAATAAGAGTACCCCGGATAGGCCCTGCCACGTGGAACTTTGTTTTCTCTCTTTGTCGTCTGTGTGTCTCTTTCCGTCTCAATGTGGCAATCCCGTGGTCTCTCAGGTAACCTTGTTCTAGTCGCCAAGCCACTCCATCTTATATTATTTCCTATTTATTTTTATATTTGTATTACTATATATGATAGATTACATCACTAGTCTAGAATTAAGAATATGTTTCTTTTTTCTTTTTCCTTAATTTCTCTTTATACTTCGGTCTTGTGCGGCGATATATCATGGGCTTAACTTTCAGTGGCGTGAATCCATCGCCCCCAGACTAGGCTACGAGGTTTTTTCAATACGAGGTTTCGGTGAGTGTCTGGGCATTTATTTATTTTATTTACACCTTATTTATTATTTATTAGTGGTGGCGGTGCAAATGTAGTCATGCTGTGTCAACCTTAATCATCTTAAGGTATCATGTCATATTTCCAATATGGGAAAAGACACAGGCGAGCCTAACTGTGTAATTTCATCCCCCATAAATCATAATCTTTGGAAACTTGCCGTCTTGCAAATCTTCATTTTGGCCCCTCCGTATTCTTGTAACTTTATATGTTTTACTGGTCGATCCCACTCACCGGTTACCTAACGTTGAGTTTCGTGCTGATGAAGACTACATAATCGTTTCGTCGGGGGAAAGTTTAGCTTATTGTCTGGCTTGGCTGCGCACGTTGATTATTCAGATCTTCGTCTTCTTACTCAAACCGACTGGCTGGGAGGCGGTCCGAACGCCGTCCACGGATCGCCGTTTACCCTATGTTCAGAGTGCTATACGAATATGGCGTTGGTAGAACAGGTTCTAGATGGGTTGCACATGGCCGATGACCTGGTCACGTTGCTCGTCTAAACTATATCCTGTGAATAATGATTGAGAGGTCTATTTGCATGGATATCTCGTAGTAATACATTATTATACATCCGGATAAACGGCAGCTTACCCAAAATGATGCTCCTAGCAGTCTGCTCTGCCAAAGTATCGGGGAAATGATACCACGTCTCGGACACTCGATACGCCGGCCAGGTAGCCCAGGAATCTGTCAAATCCAAGTCCAAAGCCGCCGTGGGGGGCTGTTCCCCAGCGTCGGAGGTCAGCATACCATTGCAGGTGACCGAGATCTTCGTTGGCTTGGAGATAAGGATACAGTGGTTCCTCGGCCTCGGGACTCTCGCTGGCCGGGGAGGACTCCGCGGGAGATTTAGGTTGCGAGCGTGGCTTGACTAGCCCGTGGTCACGCATGTTCTGGATAATATTGGGCAGTCGGTGTTCACGGAGAGACCCTCCTGCGACTTCAGCAACCTCAGGTAGCAGCAGATCGAAACAGGCAACTGTTTCGCCTGTAGAGGATGGCTCCCCTTTCACTGCCTCGGAGGGCAGCATGTAGAATGGCTTAATCTCCTTGGGGTAGTCTGTTACAAACACCGGACGACCGCTGCACAGGACGTCAACAATGTATCTTTCATGTTCGAGCTGCAGTCCACCTTCCCAAGTGGGGGCATGTTCGAACGATGCACTGCCCTTCGAGATTGCATCTTCGAGGCTCTCCATGGCCTGCTTATACGTCATGCGTTGCCACCTAGGCCCGTCCATCAAATCGTGCCATCTTTGTCGAAGCACCGAGTCAGATTCCTCTGTGCCCTCTTGTCCGGCCTCGCCCGATCGTTTCGCGGACAGTATCTCTTGGCCAACAGGCGAATCGTATAGCCGGCGAGTCAGGTCACGTAGAATATGCTCAACCGAGTCAGTAAGCGTGTCGAGGTCATGCATAAAGTTCATCTCAGCCTCCAACATGTAGAATTCACTCAGATGACGCGGCGTGTCGCTTTTTTCGGCTCGAAACATCGGCGATAACGTCCATACACTGCCAAGTTCGGCTGCATACGCTTCGAGATGGAGTTGCGACGACACAGTCAGGTATTTCGGTGCTCGAAAGAAGTGATCCTCCTCCTCAACATTCGACCCGGCTGCCTCACGCGGTATGACTGTAAATGTTTCACCAGCACCCTCGCAGTCCGATGAGGTGATCAACGGTGGCTGTACTTGCGTAAACCCACCGCTTGGATGACTGCGAAACACATTTCCCAACTGATACAAGCACTCTGATCGAAACCGCGAGAGGAGAGAATTGAACGGCGTTCGTACACGGAGGTGTGGGATCTGACGAAGGAAATCGGGGCTGTGATACTTTTTTTGGATAGGATATGTCTGTTTTAAAGCAATGCGTGTCAGCTTCCTTCGCCCCCAATCCATGCTACAGGGTCCATCCCACTCACCTCTGCATCTGCTGCGCCCACGATGTTTACGTCGGTCGTCTGGAGCTCATGGCTTTGTTCCTTACCTGGAGGACAAGCTTTCCATAGACCAGAGATTTCCACAGCTGTTCCGGTAGATAGACTAGTAAGAAAACAGTCAGAATCAATGAGGCTCATGTCGCGCTAAACAAGACAACATACTCAGCTGCCTGTGCAGGCTTCAGAATAGCCTGCAGTGGTTCAATTGTCGACCCGTCTGAAATCTCCGCAAAAGCAAAGCGCTTTTGCTTTCGTACTGATCGAATGAAACCTTGTACCTTGATCTCCTGCTCTTCAAGAGCGCAGGCACCGCTCTTTTTGCTTTCTTGGAGGACCTGCGCGCATCGTAGAAGTGCGGGACCAGCACTTCTGGTTGGCGGTTGATTACTCAGTCTTGCAATAGACGTCGCGAAGGAACGCCGCCATATCTGCATTTCTCTGATCGAGAATGGAATGAGGTTTTGTAGGAATGTTGGATGGTGTTTGATTGCGATGATTATTACGGGGTTGAAGAACGGCGCCGTCTCTTCGGCTCCGACCGAAGTTCCGCACGGCAGAATGACTTACAGATACGAAGTCAACCCTAATATTTCATGGAGATAGCAACGACTTTCATTCATTCAAACATCAAAAAGATATTACATATTAGAAGTAGCAAAATAAGAGAGGTTCCAACCCAATCCATAATAAGGTACAAAGCAACACAATATAAGAGTAGTACAGCAATAGCCTCATCAAAGACTGTCAAATCAATGCTTTGAAGCTAGGCAAATAGAAAACCGGACATCACGTCGACGAGCCTTGCTGCTCATACGCCTTTCGTTCTTCTTCAATCATCTCAATTGCATCGTTTACTTTGCCATCCGCCGCTGCCGCATACACGGCAATTCTCTGGCGCCCACCATCCTTTTCGCTTCCATAGCCTAGGCTCATAAGGGTAGTGACACAATCATCAATAGCGCGTTCTCTTGCATCGGGTTGCCTAGCGTTTCCATTTGTGGCCAAGGCTACCCCCTGGGTTCGAGACATGTTGTGAAGATCAGTACGTGAGTATTGCGGCCGGTGTCTATAACCCCCCACAGCGCAGTAGCACACGACCAGAATCGGTCCGCGGAGAGTGGCGCTCGGTAGCTCGTCGCCTCAATGGTAAAGTTGCGCTATGGGTGTCTTGTGGAACGAGAGGGTCAAAGGGACCCGGGAGCCTTGACGCTGGATTGGCAGGCACTGTGGTGTTTGATCGATGAAGACCATATGGATTCAAATTGGCCTGGTTTGCCTGCTCTGGTACCTGTCCCGCTTGCCTCACAGAATCATTATCCGGTTTAACTTCGGACACAGATGTGCTCGATGATGACTCTGTATCATGGCGCTGATTGGCCAACATGTGTGCGTCGAGCTGGGATACCGGTGGGAATCGGCTCATTTCTAGCCGAGGACTTAGGTTTGCAAGATTTCCAGATGAAGGGCGATTGAGAAGTGATCGCTGCGTGGCCCCCTCTGGGAAGAGCGATGGATAACGCGTAGAGAATTCAGAGTCCTGATCATCTCGGTCAAGTAGGGCGGTATTTCCTGGCGACGCATTATTCGAATCCTCACCCGAGGATTTGCTTTCCGCCTTGGGAATGCCACTGTTTTTTCCAGAATTCTGCTCTTCTGGGGATGTACGCCTCAGTTGAGTAGATCGTCGACGCCGGAATGCCTCTGGTTCCTGAGCACGCGAAGGAACACTGGAAGGCTGCCGGTTGTCATGCGGTGTGTGAAGCGTTGTGATGGGCGAGTGATCGCTGAGCTCGAGATTGACCGAGTGCCCATCAATATGAGTCCCCTGCAAAGCCTCCAACGCTGCCTTGGCCGCATGAACCGAAAGGAAATACAGATAACCAAACCCTGCATGTTTTCCTGTTTCAGAATCCAATGGCAAGTTCACGTCGACTAAGAACCCTTTGGAGGCAAAAACGTCTTGGATCATCTTTTCAGTGACATTAAATCCTACATTGCCGACAAACAATGTTCTACCCGCAAATTGACGTTCCTGCAAATCTGCTGGAGTTCGGGAAAAAGCGTTTCTATCTTCTGCAGGCACTTCGTGATTATGGTGGTGATGGTGCGGGGGGCGATGCGGTGCTGCAGAGCCATTAGGCCCATAGAAAGACCAACCAGCGTGCCATGGTCGTCGACCGTATGGAGAAGGATGGTCGGGAGGATGAGGTCGCCGATGTGGGCGAGGGTGAGCAGGATAGGATGGTGGTTGAGGTGGGACTGGAGGTCCTTGTAAAGTATAAGGTCTGTGCATAGGACCATGGAAAGGACTGCGGTCATGAGAAAAGGGATATGGGATAGGAGGCTGAACAGGAGCGCCAGGAAGGTGAGGTGCGAATGAGCCGGGATGCTGGGGTTGACCAGCTAGATGCGCCGTGGAGGCCTGGGGTAAAGGATTGGCTTGTTGAGGCTGTTGCATCCGATGGCCAGCATCGAAACCGCTAGACAGCGGAGGATTTTCGTTGTTTGATCCTTCATTAAGCATTGTGTTATTTTCTTGGTTCTCCAGGTTAGCTGAAGTAGATTTTTCATCTTCATTTTTGGAAGTATCCTGGGCATTCCCCAAATCCTCCGCTAGAGGATTGGGAGTTGTAGCACTGGCTTGTCCGGTTTGAGATGTATTTTCTCCAGGAGTCTGGTTATTACTCTCTGAGAGGCTGCGTCCGAATTCTGTCTCAAATGCAGTGAATAATGTTTGGCCCATCTGGCCAATTTCGGACGCCATCGTACGCAAACCATCTACACTGCACGACCCGGGGCTAATTCCACCTTGCAAGTCGTTGCGGAGAGTCTGTTCTCCTGCAACCGAAGCATTACCAAGAGCAGTGGCCAGGTTTCTCACATGAGAGTCCAGGTTTGTAACGGCAGATTGCAAAGTGCTTCCAACTTGCTCGGGAAGGGCCCTTTGGGCATTGTGTAACTGGCGCTCAAGCTCTGGAATTCTCGATCTCATGCCCGACCTTAGCATTTCAGCCCCGTCAAATAGATTTTGCATAGCCGTAGTAAAGGCTTCAGCTGGGTTCGGGGGTCCGTTTGAACTGGTTGTTCCGGGCTGTGTTTCAGCTGAAGATGAGGGATCCGGCTGCGGTGTTGCCCTATCTGAAGACTCTGACGCACTCAGAATCTTGGCCAGCTCAACCTCGAAAGCCGCCAAAAGGGGCTCCGATTCATCTTGCGCAGCAGGGCCAGCATTAGCTTGGTCAGAACCAGAAGGACCTTCATTGTCGTGGCCAGGAGTAGTATCTACTACTTCGAATCCAGTGCTAGGTTCTTCTGTCTTCTGAATACTCGGAGAGCGTGACCTGTACTCGTACTTCTTCCATAACTCAGTTACAGAGTTTGACCGACGGATATCAAAGATATGCATTGGTTCATGGCTATCTTCCTGCGACGGAACATCGATGGGTTCATCAAGACGCTGAGAAAGCTCGAGCGAGGATCCAACCTAAAGTTAACTGTTAGCTAAAATGAATCAGGCATACTGTGCCAGTAGGCTCACTGTGATGAGTTCTCCGTCATCATCATCCGCATACGTCAGTCTGGCCCGAGGATGGTTTGACGCTATCTCCTCATACTGAGAGGCAGAGACTTGTACAACCCCATCACGACGCCTAGACTCCGAGCTGTCTGCAGTCCTAGATGGAGATCCATGAAGATCTCTAATCTGAAATGGATTCATCTTTTTTTTTTTCCCCGTTGATGTAACCGGGTTCTGCAGCAAAGAAAACTGCCCGCGTTCTGGGCTGCTGCCAGGTCACAGGAGCAAGCAGATTGGTTGTAAGAGGGCGGAGGATAATGCGAGAATGAGAACTATTCTTTTAAGATGATCCCGCTGATGGAAACAAGATATTAGAAGAGGAAAGTTGCGTGTGGTATTGGAATCAAGACCAAAGCGATGGATGGATAATGAGTTGCTGCTGACTGTCGTACCTAAGCTGCTGCCTGTCTCTTTCAGTATGCCAACCCAAAGACAGTAGGGGCTCGATAGGACATAATAATCTGAAATGTCGATGTAGGCAAGGATGAAGCAGCCGTCCAGAATGAAAAAGGGATGCAACGCTTCAGGCAACAGGATAAGAATCGTCGGCGTTGATGGCAGCTCCCGTCGTCGTCACTATTGAAGCTTCACCCCGCGCGGTCGCCACCACCAGTTAGCAGTCGCTGGTCGGGTCAGTGACATTCTTCTCCCAGTTGGTCTCGGGTCGCACCACCATTAATTATTGTATTGACTGTCGCTGTTTCGTCATGTGCTGTTCTTGCGCTCGTTGAGGATTTGAACATGCTATTCTTAGATGATTACACCTGCTATTCTGTCTAATATTTTCCCCCTTTCGCCCAATGTCGCTGAAGCCGTGAAACCTTTTCTCACCACCGCAATCGCAATCGCGACGTCAAGCCGCTTCACTTCACAGTGAGGCTGATGGCCCGTCCATCGGGGAAAGCGCGTCACCAGCAGAGTCTCGATTATTAGCTGACCAGTCGATTTTCAAGTGCCTTTTACTTGAAATTGCCTCCGAAAAGCTTCAATGGCTCCCAATAACACTTCGTCGACCGACGCGAAATCCCCGACCAACCGCAACGTGGAACACGTTGTGCTCGGCGATCTTTTGTTCAAGACGTGGTATCAATCGATTTATCCCGAAGAACTCGTCAGCAAGGATACAGACCGGCTCTATGTGTGTCGCTGGTGTTTCCGGTATTCGTGCGACGTGGACCTCTATGCGAAACACACGCGTTCCTGCGAAAACCAAACGACGCCTCTCGGTACAAAAGTCTACGATCATGCCGGATACTCTGTATGGGAAGTAGATGGGGAGGATCATAAACTATTTGCACAAAACCTGTCACTCTTTGCGAAACTTTTCGTCGACCACAAATCCGTCTTTTATGATGTCGCAACCTTTCTCTTTTATATACTCACGTTTACCGACCCCGAGGACCCCGACAACTATTATATCCTGGGATACTTTTCAAAAGAGAAGTTGTCATGGGATGCGAACAATCTTGCTTGCATCCTCATCTTCCCGCCGTATCAACATAAGCAGCTGGGAAAGCTGCTGATGGGCGTAAGCTACAAGCTAAGCGATTGGGAACGGGAGGGAGGATTAATTGGCGGCCCCGAAAAGCCGCTCAGTGAAATGGGCCACAAGAGTTATGTTCGCTTTTGGGAAGAGCGAATGTCAAGGCACCTGTTGCGGCCCTCGCCGGACAGCAACTCAGACGAGCCTGGGCAGCAGAAGCAAAGAACCCCCAAAGGCTCTCGGAAAAGAGCTCCGTTCACATGCATGACGGTACAAGACATCGGATTGGCAACGGGAATGCTCACGGAGGATGTAATCACCGCCCTCAAGGGTATGGAGGTTATCGAATCCGATTCGGGGAACAAAAAACGCAAATCTTCCGGGGAAACAAGCAATGGCGACGGCCCAACTGTGACAATACGGAAGTCTAATGTATTAGAATGGGCCAAAGACCATCGCGTTACTCTACAGGATCCTGTTAGAGAAGAGGGATTCCTGGGCAAAAGAGCACCGAATAATATAGACGAAGACGACGAAGACGATGAAGGGCAAAATACTGAGAGTCCTGAGGAGGATGAATAATGTCCCCGTCTAAGAGGGGATTGATATTCTGGCGATGCCTCTGTATTATTGATCACGTTGAGACGAGTATTCTCTGATCGATTCCTTGATCAGATAAGAATACATGCCTTGCATGCTGTTTATGCTATGATTATGAACCAGTGTATGAATAGATAAATTTAATAACATGTGTCCACTGGGCCTGATGCTTTACGGCCTTAGTATACTCCTTAGGCAAATGCATTCTTGAACTGAAACAAGCATACACCACATCTTGCCATACCCTACCTTGCCTTCAGCATCCAGACCGCTAGGTACCCAATTTTTCTGCGACACGGTCATGACTTGTAGGCAGCAAAATACTAGCGAGTCTCATCAAAAGCGCATTTGCATTGATGTCATTAGATGTAAAGCGTGTCAATGCACCCTTGTTCTGTAGCTTATAGCTCCAAGAAGAGGGCAACTAGCATTTATTGAGTACATTTTAGGTATAGACTTTTTTTTTTCTTCAACACCTGACATTCAACATGAATCCTCTTGAATTCTTTACATATCCTGTTTCCTGTACGTAACTGCTGCATTACTCCTCCATGCCGGCGGGTCCACCTTGCTTACCCATCTGTCGGGCCTTCAACAACTCGTCACACAGAAGTAGGTTCGAGGCGATACCTGTGCTGGAGGCGATGCAGTTGCGCAAGACACGGAAGGAGTCAAAAACACCCTCCTGCACGGGGTCCATGGGCTCGCCAGTGTTCAGGTCCAGGCCAACCACATTGCCCTCTGCGCGCTCATCTTGCAAGGCAGCAAGAGAGTCCTGAATATCGTGTCCAGAATTTGCGGCAAGGGTCTTGGGAATGACCAGGAGAGCGTCAGCAAATGCTGCGACACCCCACTTAGCTTTACCCTTGACGGTTCTCTTGAAATCTTCAGACGACAGGTGCGCGGCACAAGCGACCTGGAATGCACCAGCACCGGGCACGACGCAGCCATCAACAATAGTGTTGTACACAGAGCGGAGACCATCACGAACAGCGTCCTTAACCTGCGCAATGGTGTGCTGGTTGGGGCCCTTGATCAGAAGGGTAACAGACTTAGGGTCCTTGACTTCCTCGACGAACGTGAACTTTTCCTCACCGAGCTGATGCTCGTAAACCAGGCCAGCCCATCCAAGGACCTCAGGAGAGAGATCTTCCACGCTGTTCTGGGCAGTACCACCACAGATCAGTTGGAGACGCTCCATGTTCCTCCGCTTGGCTCTCCGGAGGGCCATGATTCCGTTCTTGACGAGGACATCCAAGCTCAGAGGATCGATACCCTTCTGGTTAATGACAACAAATCCCTTCTTGGGGTCGTTGCCGCAAACCTGCTTCTTGAGCTCCACAATCTTCTGCAATTTAGAATCCACAAACTTGCGCTCACTCTCCACCAACTTATCCCTCTGTTCTGCGTTGGAATAGTAGAAACCGGAGTTAATCTCAGACTTCTCATACTCCAGACTGACGTTCAATGTCAGGATAAAGGCGTTCTCGACACGCTTTGGCATATCAGGGTGTCTCGCGCCGTGGTCCAAAGCAAGACCACGGATAAGCTGCGTGTCAGACGATGTTCGGTGTTGCATAGCCATAATCTCAACCATGTGCAGATCGGGCTTTTCGGGGGCTCTGTGGATAGCAAGAACGGCATCGACGATATCAGGGGTGAGCTTTTCAGCAAGAGCCCTGTTCAATTTGGTCGTGAGGGAGGTACGAGCGACGGACAGCAGCAGTTCACGATCGATATTACGCTCAAGTTTGAACTGGTCGAGGAACTGTATAACGGTTTAAAGTCAGCCCAATACCACGCCGAAAGTTTCTTGGAAATTGACCTTTAGGGATTCTGTCTTCGCAATCTCGTATCCATCCGTAATAACTCTGGGGTGCAGACCCTCGGAGATGTGTCGATCAGCCTGCTTCAGGAGCTCTCCGACCGACAGAACGACTGATGTTGTTCCATCACCGGTGATATCATCTTGTGCGGTCGCGGCTCGGGCAATCATGACCTTGGGCATATCAGTAAGAACGGACGGTTTCGATAGGAGGAATTAGGATAGCTTACGGCTGTCGGGTTTTGGATTTGCTGTGAAAGTTAGCAGTAGCCCAAGATATTCCAGATAATCGACCACCTACCATTTCCCGCAGCAATACATTTCCATCCTTAGTCAACTTGATCTGTTTTATATCCGCGTTAGAAATCGAATCCCGCTTTTCATAAGGAGATAATTCATACTCCGCCTGAACCATCCACCAACCTAAGTTTTGTCAGTTTTACGTCGAATGCATGAATCATGAGAGTGGAAAACATACATCTTCAAAGTCCCCGAAGGACCCAAATTAGACTTGAGCACATCCTGAAGACCTTCTCCGGCGGCGATGTTCACTTTCAGAGCCTCTCCTCTCCGCTGTATATTGTCAGTGTGTGTCCGGTCACTGAGGGGCTCTCATTGGGGGGTGGCTCATGTCCATACCCTCGACTCTGCCTTCGGGTTGAGCAACTGAGTTGCAGACATTTCTGCGGAATGAATTAACGATAGACAACAAGATCCACGAGAAACTACTCGTAGAAAATTAAGCTTGCTGGCGATATCGACCCAAAAAAGATGCCCGCACTGGCACGAACCTGGTGGTGTTTCCCGTCGAATGCGGTGAGCTCTAGTTTTGGCAAAAAGCCCACATTCAATGTTCGCACTAGCGCCGCAAAAAAAAAGAGCTCCGACGTCTCGACTTTGCAAATCTCCGTTTTCCAGCCTTTTTCAACTCCGCGTTTGCGCACAGCACTTCCTATAATTACAGAAATAGGAAGTTTGGGCAGCGGGCTCAGTCGCAGGTATTTAAGGATCATATTTTTTGATTGATCTTCTGGCCTCAATCCCAATTCGCCATGGCCGACTTTCTCCTCCATGAGAGCCCTATGGGTTACTCTCTTTTCAAGGTCACCCACCAGGCCGACAGCGTTGGCAATCGCCTCAAGGAGGTTCAGGAGGGTGTTAATGACCTTGCCAAATTTGGCAAGATGGTCGAACTTAGCAGTTTTGTGCCTTTCGAGTACGTTTTTGGATTTTTTATAATTTTTCTTAATTTTTTTCCCGATCTTCAAGATCGCTGACAAAATTTTTTAGAAACAACAAGCAGGCCCTTAGCGAAATCAACGACGTCTCGGAAGGTGTTGCTTCTGAAACTCTGATCTCATTCCTCGAGTTGAATCTTCCTAAGCCCAGCAAGAAGAAGAAGGTCGTGGTGGGAGTTGCTGACAAGGCTCTTGCCGGAAGTATCAAGTCGGCCTTTGATTTTGTTGACTGCGAAACCGGAGACACCAGTGAAGTCGTTCAGGATATGCTCCGTGGACTTAGATTACACGTTGGCAAGCTCTTGAAGCAACTTCGTGAGGGCGACATTGATACCGCGCAGCTTGGTCTTGGTCACGCCTATTCGCGTGCCAAGGTTAAGTTCTCCGTGCAGCGCGATGACAACCACATCATTCAGGCCATTGCTATCCTCGACCAGCTTGACAAGGCTATCAACACATTCTCCATGAGAGTCAGAGAATGGTACTCGTGGCACTTCCCTGAACTCGTCAAGATTGTTTCCGACAACCAACGCTACGCTCAGCTTGCCCTCTTCGTGAAGGACAAGAAGAACCTGACTGACGAGAACCTGCACGACATTGCTGCCCTTGTGGAAGACGATGAGGGAGTTGCTCAGAGCATCATTGACGCTGCCAAGCACAGTATGGGTCAGGAAATTTCCGAGTCTGACATGGAGAACGTGATCTCCTTTGCGCACCGAGTCGTCAGCCTTTCCAAGTACCGCAAGTCTTTGCACACTTACCTGGTCTCCAAGATGAGCGTTGTCGCACCTAACCTTGCCGCGCTGATTGGAGAGATCGTCGGTGCCCGCTTGATCTCCCACGCTGGTAGCTTGACCAACCTGTCCAAGTACCCCGCATCGACCGTCCAAATTCTCGGTGCGGAGAAGGCCCTTTTCAGAGCCCTGAAGACCAAGGGAAACACACCGAAGTACGGACTTCTGTACCACTCTTCTTTCATTGGCAGAGCCGGTCCCAAGAACAAGGGCAGAATCTCGCGTTTCCTTGCGAACAAGTGCTCTATCGCCTCCAGAATCGATAACTTCTCCGAGGAGCCATCAACAAAATTCGGAGAGGTCCTTAAGACCCAGGTCGAAGAGCGCCTGGAGTTCTACGCTACTGGCGCCGCACCCATGAAGAACGAGCTGGCAATGGTATGTATTCAGTCATAATGGTCTTATTGTTTCTAAGTAATCGCTAACCAAAACAGAAAAACGCCATGGATGCTGTCCTGGCCGACATGGACATTGACGATGACCAAAGCGACGATGAGATGAAGGATGTCAAGGCTGAGACCCCCAAGAAGGAAGAGAAGAAGGAAAAGAAGGAGAAGAAGGAGAAGAAAGAAAAGAAGGAGAAGAAGGACAAGGGTGAGAAGGAAGAGAAGAAGAAGAAGAGAAAGTCGGATGTCGATGGCGAGTCCGAGAAGAAGAAGCGAAAGCACGACAGCGATGCTGAGCCGTCCAAGAAGAAGAAGAAGGTCTAATCGCACCAACTCTTGGGACAGGTGGGCGTCATCGTCGCGGCGTTGTAAGGTTGATTTATGTTTGCCATCTTTTTTCTTTTGCCGTTTCATTTCTGTTTCATCTCCTTCACGACTTGATGGGCTGGGTATTTGTAAATTATTCGATTTAGGCCTCTGTCGTGCTAAAATTTGTTTGTAGTTCAGTATGAATATCTTTTGCTTATCTTGTCATCAATTTCTATATGGGATTTAAAACAGATGTGCTGAGAGCTAAGCTGCAAGTATCACAGGGCTGCCTTCTATTAATATATTAATCTTTCATCAAAAACATGGCATGCTAGATTCCAGCGTCGATGAAATAGATAATAGAGTGCTGATCGACTGCAGCTTAGGGCTTTCTGGTGGGTATATTGACTAGAGAGCTGGGGGCTCTTTGATTGGAGATAGTCTCGATATTCAAGTCTCATCTGGATGGGATAGATTAGAGAAGACAGTGATGGTGGAGGGCTCATACTTGTTGCCACGATCAGTACTAGGGAGTGGGCTACACATCATGCCACCAAAGTCCTCGGTGTCAAATATCAAGACAAAGAAGGCAGCAGAGAAAGAAAGTGAAAGGCACTGAAGGCTGGGTAACTAGGTAGACAGCAAGATTAAGCAGGAAATGTTCCTTTGCATTGTGATTTACGATTGATCTTAAAATAGATTTTCTGCTGTATTCTAAGTATAGCAATTAGTGCTTTCGAGTCTCTTAAGAGGTTAAATGTGAGGTCCAACTAATGTTGAAACGGCATCCGATGGGTCTATCTGCGGACCCTCCAGATCAATGCAAAGACTATCTAGTATTGATGTGAATTGATGTGAATTGATATATGTATTTGAATGAATGAGATGAAGCAGAGGATGTCAGTTATGGAATTATCTGAGAGAAATGATTGTGGAAAGGAATGGCTGTCCAAATTTAGGTGTTTGACACTGTCCCCTCAGCTTAGACCAAGGCAGCACTAATAGCTACCATATAGGTGACTTTCTTTTGTGATACACCTGAGTCTACATGGACAGTCTGTATACTAGTATTGTAGAAGCCAAGATTGATGAAATGATATTAGAACATATTAAAATATACACAAGGTCTGATGAAAGTGCAGTGAGGTAGTAGAAATGCCTCATCAAGACATCATTTCAGTTTCACCTCAACCAAGTATCTAGTTTTAAACTTGCGACCGGACAGAAATGCCACACGAATAAACATCAAACAACACAGCTTTTAGTGTCACCCCGACTTGCCCCGGACAAGAAATGTATTGCATTTCTCACTATCGGAGGGGAAGGAGGAGTAAGGGCGACTAAGCCAGACAAACTCCCGAACTTCGCCCAATGGCCCCCTCCACTGCCTCTCTCCCTTCCCCCAGGCTTGATGACGATCCGGTTGCCCCGTGCCCTCAGCAGCAGTAACTCAGTTATAATAATGGCTGCCGTTGACATTTGCTCGAGAGCAGATTGTTCATCGAGGTCCATCTTCTGAAAGCTACTTCTACTTACAACCTTATCCCCTTCTCCTCGATCGATCTCCCAGGCCGCTTATCAGTCGTGAACACCCCCACATCCGTTCTCAGCCCCGCGATGATTCCAGCCAGTCTTCCGGCCATAATGCCATACAGTTCGCCTGGGCGAAGACGAGCGAGCTCAGAACCAGACTGCTATAGCCTTTCAGATGCACCGTCGTCGCCTTCTGCCGTTTCAATCACGAGTTTCCAGGAAGCACGGCTTCGGGAACAGGAGGACTTAGGGCGATATAGCCCCCGAAGCGCCGTCGCTCGCCGCTTGGGGGAACTCGCTATCCGCGGAGATCATTTTTCCCATTACGAGAGCCCAAGCGGCCATTTGCAGGAACCAGGACAAACAAAATGCTGGCTTGGTCCATATAGCGGTTTTCATAATATGTCTGGACCGTTACCTGTTGCAGAAAGTAATCCTAATCAGAGTGGGACGCATGACTCTTCCGCGAAAACTCGACCGGAGAACAAACCTCAAACCACACCTACACCGTCTCCGAAGAAACAGTCAGTCTCAAGCCCCCGCAGAAAACGAAATCCAATAGTCACATCAAAGGCGCGCAATCAACGGAGGTCCTCCCCGCCCCTTGCTGCCAGTGCAGCCGAAAATCCGCTCACATGGCATGATTCCGAGATTACTGGGCACAACCCAACCGATCCGACCGACGACGGCTATGGTATCAATGGAGTTGGGTTTAAGCCAACAGCAGCAATGGCCTGGGCTAGGTCGCAGAGAAGACAACGGCAAGTTGCAGATTGGAAGAGTCGCGAGGCACGGGATGCTCGAGAAAGGCGAAGAGAGAGGCGCGATGGCCATGAAACGGACAAAATGCGCACTATACAAAATGGTGCTATCCAAAAGAGGGTCAAATTCGAATCTTGAGATCTAAACGATGCACTTCATCTCTCCTGGGCATTGGTATACGGGGCGTTTTGGAATTGTTCAGTGGCGTTTGGGAAGCGACATTTCAGCTTGACAAGATTAATACTGGCATGTGATCAAGACATTTTCACAATTTGAATAAGGTCGAAATCAACCCAATTAGAGGATATATTTATTTTACAACCCATCTACACTATACAATGAGTATCCAACAAACTCCGTGACTCCGGACGATAAGCAGAGGGTCTACCAAAACTTATAGTTTGACGGATTGGACCAGCTCTTCTGTTTCTTTTCTTCCTCGGCCGCACGGGCAGCCTCTTCGATCTTCTTCTCCTTCTCCTGTTGTTTCTTAACCTTCAGCTGCTGCATCAATTCGACCGCTTGCTTCATCCCGTCCAACTCTTGTATCCGGCGCCGTTGACAGAATTCGTGGGCTGCCAGAGCAGTGAGAGCAAATGCACCAACCGCCCAGTTACAGGCAGTCCACATCGAACGCAGACCTATGAAAACGTCAGCCACCAAATTCCACTTCCACATGGGACCAGTCTGATGAATTGTACCTCCTAACACACCCCGCACACCACCGATACCGAATCCCGCACCAATTCCCAACAGTAAAGAGTCCCGCGCGCAAGGTGCCTTGTAGAACGATGTGGCATCTTTCAAGGATATAGACTTTATCGCTTCGGTGACCGAGGGTTCGTTCGAATTCTTGGCTGTCCTATTATATGTTGGCAGCGCATTTGCGCGCTCTTCGGGGCCTCCAAATGCATCCCATAGCTTTCCGACTTGTGACTTGGGCAATTCGTGTTTTGGTTTCTTGGGCTGTGACGAGGAGTCTTGGGGGGTCGTATGTTCGTTTCCACTCGCCTCGGGACTCGAGGCAATTGCCTCCCGTGTGTCTTCTGCCATTTTTATTGATATCAGATCGTTGTTGACCTTCCAAACATCAAAACCACCGGGGCTACTAGATAGCTCTCGGACAGACTCTGGCAGCGAACAATAGCCGGGTCGGGTGAATATATAATCCGGCAATCGCCATATTCGCTCAAAACGGCCGGTTTTTCCGGCCGCGACCTAAGGGCACGCGTAAAGTAGAAAACGCGAACGCGTCGGGCTCGCCCGCTGAAAGGCGTAAGCCAAAATTGGATGCCTTTTCGAGCCTGGATAATTGGTTGATCAAAACCACCTTATTATATCACTCGCGACTCTGCCATATACCCAATTGATTCAAGTCTCATTTCAGCAGCAGTTATGCTCAGCTTTTCTTAATACTAATATAGTTGCGCGTTTCATGCTCAAAAGAGTCCCTCGTCCTACTCTATAGAGTGACTACATAGTCCCCCCGGTGGGCGTGCGCGGCGCAATGCCTTCAAGAAAACCTAGCAAGTACGGAAACAAATTTCGATCAGGCGCCGCATCCTCGAACCCGAAACGGACAAAGACGGTTGAATTTTCCTCTCTCCGGTCGACAGAGGCAACCTCCCAAGATGAGAAATTCGAGGCGATTCGGCTGGCCAACAGCATCGACGAGAACCTGGGCTTCCCGCGGTTTGAGTCTGGTGAAAAGAGAGTCGGCTGGCTCATCAACATGCATAGCACCTCGATAGAAGATCCGAACGTCCCCGGAGGCCGTGCTGGTGTGGATTTTTATTTCCTCGAGGATGGGGGTGGAAGTTTCAAAGCAACCGTCGAATATGATCCATACTTTCTCATCGCCGTGAAGAAGGGCCGCGAACAAGAGGTCGAGGAATGGTGCAGGAGAATGTTCGAAGGACTTGTGAAGAAGGTTAAACGAGTCGAGAGGGAGGATCTCAATTTGCCAAACCATTTGCTTGGGCTTCGGAGGACATTTCTGCAGTTGGACTTTGCCAACGTGAGCCATTTGCTGGAAGTCCGGAGGACGCTGTTGCCACTTGCGGAAAAGAACAAAAAAACCGTCAATGTGATGGATACTTACGCTGAGATGTCCAGGTTTGTCGATCCTATCATTATATCGTTTGAAGCGGAGTACTAATTGTGACATGAAGCATGAATGCTGGATTTGATCTCTTTGATGACGAATTAATTAATGAGCCACGATCTAACGGCAATATGAATGCAAGCGATTTTATTATTGATATTCGAGAATATGATGTCCCTTACCATGTCAGAGTGTCAATTGACAAAGGTTTGCTACCCTGGTCGCTTGGGTGAGACTATAAGCTTACAAGTCATAAAGATATTCGTATAGGGAAGTGGTACACAGTAGACGCAAAGCACGGCGTCATTTCATTGACTTGCATAGAGGAACGACTGCAGCGTGCCGATCCTGTTGTACTTGCGTTCGATATTGAAACGACAAAACTACCGCTCAAGTTTCCGGACTCTGTCATTGACCAGATTATGATGATTTCATATATGATTGATGGCCAAGGTTTCTTGATTACGAACCGTGAGATAGTCTCCGAGGATATCAGTGATTTCGAGTATACACCAAAGCCTGAGTACAGTGGACCGTTTATGATTTTCAACGAGCCTAATGAAAGAGGTGTTTTGGAGCGGTTCTTCGAGCACATCAAAGAGGCCAAACCAACGGTCATTGCCACGTATAACGGTGACTTTTTCGATTGGCCTTTCGTTGAGGCTAGAGCAAGTGTCCTGGGAATCGACATGTACACCGAAATTGGGTTTCGAAAGAACAGCGAAGACATTTACCAAAGTGACAACTGCGTACATATGGATTGTTTTGCCTGGGTCAACCGCGACAGTTACCTTCCCCAAGGAAGTCGTGGTTTGAAAGCTGTTACAGTCGCAAAACTTGGCTATGACCCCGATGAACTCGACCCCGAACTCATGACACCGTACGCAAGTGAACGCCCACAGACTCTCGCTGAATACTCCGTTTCAGATGCTGTCGCCACATATTACTTATATATGAAATATGTACACCCTTTCATCTTCTCGCTATGCACGATTCTCCCCATCAACCCCGATGACACACTGCGAAAAGGAACCGGAACACTTTGTGAGATGCTTCTGATGGTGCAAGCATACAAAGGAGAGATCATCCTGCCGAACAAACATAAAGATCCTACAGAAGCCTTCTATGAGGGTCACCTACTTGAATCGGAGACTTATGTTGGTGGTCACGTCGAGAGTATAGAGGCTGGTGTATTCCGCAGTGATATCCCCGTTACTTTCAATGTTGACCCTACTGCCATCGACGAGCTTGTGAGGGATCTTGACGCAGCTTTGAAATTTAGTATCGAGGTTGAAGAAAAGAAGTCAATGGATGATGTCGTTAACTATGACGAAGTAAAGGGCCAGATCGCAAAGAACTTGCTCGACCTTAAGGAGCGACCCCACAGGGACGAGGTGCCTTTCATCTACCATTTGGACGTCGCATCCATGTATCCGAACATTATGATTACGAATCGATTGCAGCCGGACTCAATGATTCAAGAGTCTAACTGCGCCTCCTGTGATTTCAACCGACCCGGGAAAACTTGCGACAGACGGATGCCATGGGCATGGCGAGGTGAATTCCTTCCTGCCAAGCGTGACGAATACAATATGATCCGGCAAGCAGTTGCAAACGAACGGTTCCCAGGAAAGACGAAGCTCAGCCCGATGAGGGCATTCGCTGATATGAGTATCGAGGAACAAGCCTCTATTGTCAAGAAAAGACTTCAAGATTACAGTAAGAAGATCTACCACAAAATTCACGACAGCAAGACAATGGAGCGGGAAGCCATCATCTGTCAGCGAGAGAATCCATTCTATGTCGATACCGTGCGAGATTTCCGAGATCGAAGATATGATTTCAAGGGAAAGCAGAAAGTCTGGAAAAACAAGACCGACTCCCTCAAGTCATCTGGTGCTCCTGCAGGAGAGGTTGACGAAGCGAAGAAAATGATTGTCCTTTATGACTCTCTTCAACTTGCCCACAAGGTCATTCTGAACAGTTTCTACGGTTATGTTATGAGAAAGGGATCTCGATGGTATTCCATGGAGATGGCGGGAGTTACATGTCTTACAGGTGCTCACATCATTCAGATGGCAAGAGAACTCGTCGACCGCATTGGTCGCCCCCTGGAACTCGACACTGACGGTATCTGGTGTATGCTTCCTGGGAGTTTCCCTGAAAACTTTTCATTTACGTTGAAAAACGGCAAGAAGCTTGGGATTTCGTATCCTTGTGTCATGCTGAACCACCTCGTCCACGGAAAGTACACAAACCACCAATACCAGACTCTTGTCGACCCGGAAAGATTCAAGTACAATGTGTATAGCGAGAACTCCATTTTCTTCGAAGTCGATGGGCCTTACAGGGCAATGATCTTGCCCACTTCCAAGGAGGAAGACAAGAACTTGAAGAAGCGTTATGCCGTCTTTAACCATGATGGCTCTCTGGCTGAACTGAAAGGATTCGAAGTCAAGCGAAGAGGAGAGTTGAAGTTGATCAAGATTTTCCAGACTCAAATCTTCCGATTTTTCTTGGAAGGCACGACTCTCGAAGAAACGTATGCCGCGGTGGCCCGTGTGGCTGACAGATGGCTGGACGTACTTTACGAGCATGGATCGACTCTGGCCGATGAGGAGCTTATCGACTTGATTTCGGAGAACAGGAGTATGACAAAGACTCTTGAGGAGTATGGAAATCAGAAATCAACTTCAATCACAACCGCCAGACGATTGGCGGAATTCTTGGGCGAGCAAATGGTCAAGGACAAGGGTCTCAACTGCAAATACATTATATCTTCAAGGCCAAGAAACACACCTGTCACCGAGAGAGCCATTCCCGTGACTATCTTCTCCGCCGAGGAGAATGTCAAACGGTACTTCTTGCGAAAATGGCTCAAAGAAGATCCTGGTGACATGGATCCTCGAACTGTGATCGATTGGGACTACTACCTCGAGCGATTGGGATCCGTTGTACAGAAGCTGATTACAATCCCCGCTGCTCTTCAGAAGATCCGCAATCCGTGCCCTAGAGTTGCCCATCCAGACTGGTTGCAGCGACGGATCAACACCAAGGATGATAAGTTCAAGCAAAAGAAGATGACAGATCTCTTTGGCAAGTCGGAGAAGAACCCGTTGTCTGACCTATCAACAAACATTCTCGAGCATCGCGTGCAACATGCTGGTGATATGGACGAGGCGATCGCAGGATCAACGCAGAAACTGATATCATCGCCCAATAACAAGACTTCACAGAAGAGAAAGCTTCCCGAGGGCCTCCCCAAAACCTCGCTTGATCCTTTTGCTAGTCTACCCGCCAAAATGCCATCAATGACCGAAGATTATGAAGGGTTCTTGAAGTACCAGAAGCAAAAGTGGAAGATCCAGAAACAGGCTCGTGTGCGCCGTCGACAACTTTTCGGAGAGAGAACCAACGTCGCTACCGACTCCTTGAGTAATTTCTTCAGAAACCAAGCCGAACTTCTGTACATCAATACCTGGCAAGTTATGCAGCTTTGTGAGACCAGCAGGCCCGGAATCGTGCGAGCCTTTGTTTTGATCGACCAAAAGATTCATGCTCTTACAGTCAAGGTCCCAAGGCAGTTTTTTATTAACTTGAAGCAAGACTCGCTGCCCGATGTCGACGTTCCAGACTGCGAAGTCGAAAAGGTCAACCACACACTACCAAACGGACATCCTTCAGTCCATCTCTTCCAATTGTCTCTGTCTGAGGATACCCTCTTGCAGGAAGCAGAAAAGATCGATACTCTCCTGCAACACCCAAGTATTGAGGGTGTCTATGAGAAGAGTATCCCATTGAGTGTACGGGCTGTCATGAAACTGGGCAGTATATGTACTTTTGACGAAGGGCAGCGAGGAGTCCTTGGTGAGGGTTTGGATAGAGGATTTGATCTATCTGCACTACACCGCACAACATCTGAGCAGCCCTATTTGACAAACTCGGGGCTGGTCTACCATTATCTGTACCATGTTGTGTCTGGAGACAGACAAATATTTGCGATTTTCTCGACTGCGAAGAGCGAGGCACACATTGTCATTCTCAACCGTACAAGAGATGTCCAGGGACTGCCGAATGTTGACAAGATCTATTTAGAACTCCTTGGCCGCAGGATGCAAGCCATGGCAGGTGACCAGTCACAGACTGCGTTTGAGTACCAGGACAAGATTCATTTCAAAACCACGCAGGTGATGACTAGAAGGAAAGCTCAATTGGAGGTTGGTGACTTGATCAAAAAACTCAGAAGCGAGGAAAACCAGCCCGCCATGCTGGTGATACAGTCTCAGCAAAGACACCGACTGTGCCATGATATTCCGGTATTGAACGAGTACCCAATTCTGCCAGTCAAACCCGAAGTGTCCGATATGGATCTTCCACCTCTCGGCTGGCAATCCTTCATCGCGAAGCGGATTGTTACACACTACTTGTATCTCGCATCTTGGATTCAGCATATGATGCTGTTAGCAAGATATGGTGATGTCCCTCTTTGCAACTTGGAGAGTGATGACCCACGATACCTCATTGACATATCATACGCACGACGACTCCAGCAGAGTAACGTTGTCCTTTGGTGGTCTTCCGGCCCACGGCCCGATCACGCAGGGTATGAGAAAGATGACATTACAGGTCCTTTGGAGAAGGTGGGCATGCCGTCAGTCAATGCACCGAACGCTTATACCACTGTGTGTATTGAACTGGAGGTTCGTAATCTTGCCATCAATACCATTCTGACATCGTCCATTATAAATGAAATGGAGGGTGCCGATACGCTTTTGGCACCGTCAGAACCTTCAGTAGAAGCTGGTGGCTCAGGCGTTCTTTACTCAGAGAAAGCGTTTGCCTCCGCTGGTGCCGTTGTCCTGCGGGAGATGGTGAAGCACTGGTGGACAGAAGCCTGCGAAGGAAACAACATGGCCGATATCATGGTACAGCATCTAATCCGATGGGTTGAAAGTCCATCTTCATGTCTTTATGATCGATCTTTACACCACTACGTGCGGATGTTGTCGAGGAAATCCTTCCAGCGACTGATGGCAGAATTCAGGCGTGTCGGATCGAATATCATCTTTGCAAGCTCCACCCGCCTCCTTCTTCAAACAAGCAAAACTGAGGTAGGAAACGCATACGCCTACAGTCAATATGTGTTGAAGTCGATTCGGGCCAACGCATCATTTCACTTCATTGATCTTGAGATCAAGGAGTACTGGGATTACTTGGTGTGGTATGACGAGTACAACTACGGAGGTAAAGGGTGCCGGGAAGTCGTTGAATCGGATGATCAGGAGCTGGAAACCGTCATGCATTGGCAACTCGGCCGTTTCCTGCCAGTGCCCATGCAAACCATCTTCCACGACTGGGTGGTTGAATATGTCGAACTGATGCACGGTCTCAAGCGCCCCGATGGTGAGCTTTCGTCGACTCCTCGGTTGACACAGATTCCTATCGGACGACCCAGTGATGCGGAGAGCGATGAAATCACCTCCGTATTAACAGAACGCTTCTCGAAACCACTGAAGAAGCAAATTTCTGGGCTCATCCGCCGTCAGCGTGACGAAATGTTGCACCCGGAGCTAGCGTCCGACTACGCTTTCCCAGTCCTACCTGGAGTTCTCGTTGATCCCAAAAATGACAAACGGAACCCCGTGCTGGAGCTTGTCAAGCTCCTCATGCAAGTCTTGAGTTTATCTAAGATGACGACTTTGGAGTCCCGACTTCTCCGTCGGGAATTGCTGGCACTGTTCGAAGTCCGCGAATTCAGCAAAGAAGGCCGATTTGAAAACCCCAGCGCAAGTCTGAAGCTTCCAGAACTGACATGTAACGCTTGCTGTCTAATCCGAGACTTGGATCTCTGCAGAGATGAAGATGTTCTCCCAGACCCAGGATCGGATCCAAGCAAAGCATCAGCCAAGCCCTGGCGCTGTCCTTTCTGCCAGAGCGAGTATGACCGCTTGGCTCAGGAAGAGGTTCTCATCGGTCAGGTGCACGGTATGATTGCCGGGTGGCAGACTCAGGATCTGAAGTGCTCCAAGTGTGGCGGGCTCAAGATCAGTGATTTTATGGAACACTGCTCGTGCAGTGGTGTGTGGGTTGAAACCATGGACAAGCGAGACGTGGAAAAGAAGCTGCGTGTCCTGGAAAGCGTGGCCAAGTTCCATGGTCTCAAACTACTGGAGGGCGTTGTTGAAGGAGTGCTTGTGCACATGTAATGGCTATTTTTATATTTGTGTTGTTGTTTATTTAGTGATATTTGGGAGTTGTCAAAGGCTATATATATCATGGTGTCTTTGCGGCGTGTATAAGGGAAAAGGCAACCACTGAAACCAGGCGTTCTTAAGGCGGTTGGGAAACTTGTTGAATACCACAATAGCATAATTCATCCAATTCTGCATAGTCACGATCATCATGCTGCTCTCACATCCACTATAAAACGACACCAATATTAAGCAAGGGGTCCTCCATCGCAGTCGATCACCGATCCACTCACCGGGCACCGCGAAAGCCGAGGGACGACGGGGTCAGCGAGTCTGGAACGGCAGACACTCGCCAGACTCGACGTCCAGCAAACAACCTACATCCAGATATCCAGTGCCCTGTTCCCTCAATACCACCTGGCTACAATTATTCACTCGAATACGTGCCTCAATCTCGTCGAACATCTGCACAAGACCACCTGCAGTGCAACGGCTTGGGGACTCGGCGCTAATCCACCTCCCTCTCCCACAGCCCCGCAATCCACAGTGCGAGGGATTCAACCGATTGCGATAAGAGGCATCAGAGGAAAACAAAATTCACATTGTCTTTCCATCTAAACGCCAGCTTCGTCCGATCGTAAAGGTACAGTCTCTTCGAGGGCAAATCACAATACGTTCCGGGGAAACATCATCGGTTAGTTCACCCGTGATCAACACACTATTGCTATTACTCTTTCTGACAGAATGGTCATACTTGCAGATCCCTATCAGATATTCTCTCTCTCTCTCTTTCCCTCTTTTTCTCTTCCGATCTCGCACGTATCACCGTCATCACAGCTTGCATTCTCTCGTCTTCATTGAACACTCTATAACTCTCCCTTGAGTATACACGTCGCGTGTCATTCTCCGCAAATGGCTTCGCAAACTCCGACAAACCAGCGACCCAAGGTTCAACCTTGCCGTTACAAGACAGGAAAGACACTGGGAGCTGGCTCCTACTCTGTCGTCAAGGAATGTGTGCACATCGATACAGGCCGGTACTATGCCGCAAAGGTTATCAATAAACGGTTGATGGCAGGGCGTGAACACATGGTAATCATGAGACCCAACTGTCTACTATCCTAGGTTAGCAATGGAAGGCTGATGATAAGGCTTTTCGGGGAGCTGTATAGGTCCGAAATGAGATTGCAGTGCTCAAGAGGGTGTCGATGGGACACCAAAACATCCTGACTTTGGTCGATTACTTTGAGACTATGAATAACCGTATGTGTTCACATGTTGGTGCTGGGTATACAGGAGCTGACGATTGGATTCTTTCCGGTTTCCAGTTTACTTGGTTACTGATCTCGCTCTTGGTGGAGAGCTGTTTGATCGCATTTGCCGTAAAGGTAGCTACTACGAGTCCGATGCTGCGGACCTCATTCGTGCCGTTCTATCTGCGGTCGCCTATCTCCATGATCACGGAATCGTCCACCGCGACCTAAAACCTGAGAACCTTTTGTTCCGTACCCCAGAGGACAATGCGGATTTGTTGATTGCGGACTTTGGATTGTCGAGGATTATGGATGAGGAACAGTTCCACGTTCTCACAACGACATGTGGTACGCCGGGATATATGGCACCTGAGATCTTCAAGAAAAGTGGCCATGGAAAACCAGTGTATGTCCATCCTAAAATGAACAATTATAGAAATAGACCCTCCGCTAACCCCTCTCCAGAGATATCTGGGCCATAGGCGTCATCACTTACTTTTTGCTATGCGGTTACACACCCTTTGATCGCGACTCCAACCTGGAAGAAATGCAGGCCATCCTTGCAGCTGACTATTCCTTTACACCTCTTGAGTACTGGCGTGGTGTCTCGCAATCTGCTCGGGATTTCATCAATCGTTGCTTGACTATCGAACCCTCGAAGCGAATGACAGCCCACGAGGCACTTCAGCATGTCTGGGTTAACCCACCATACGACCCTGTCACTGAAAACGGTCAAGACCTACTCCCGACCGTCAAGAAGAACTTCAATGCCCGACGAACACTACACAAAGCTATCGATACTGTTCGGGCAATCAACAAACTCCGCGAGGGTGGCGGGCTAATGATGGACGGTGTGATGAGTGTCGACCCGAAGCCGGAACGTGTCAATGGAAACGATGTCATCGAGGAGAAAACCCACGGATATGATCGACACATGGATATTGACAGCCGTAGCAACGCTCGCGGACAGACTGAAGAGCAGATCCGAGCTCAGGAACGAAGAGTGAAGGAAATGGTGGCTGGGCTGTGGAGTAAATCTGTCAAGAAATGATGAGATTCCACAAACATCTCCTTATATTATACTTTGTTGTTTGGCCTTGATTTTCTTTCTTGGAATGATGATGCTATCATGACTCTCTTGGTTTCGGGCTTTAGATACGCCAGTGTCGCTTTTTCTTTTTTTCTGCGCATTGGCAAACAGAATAATATACTGATTGTACATTCCACTTATTGTTAACATCATTAGTTTGGAGGCAGGCTTTCATCTTTATACCTTGGAATGACGGTAATGACTAGGGGAGTGGTGGTGTAATAGATTCTTGATATTGGTAGAGAATAAATTCAAATTTCCATCATAAACGCCTATGCCTCTCATCATGTCATATCTAGACCTCGTCGAGACTGGGGCCTCTACCCCTGGATACCAAAGTATAGCTGTCTCTGACAAGCTGTCATCTAAATCATTCAGCCGAGTTAAACAGCATTTCCTCTCCGTCTTCCAGAGACAGAACCCATTTCCGCCATTCCTGCCATTCAGCGTAATCAGCACTAGCCTTGAGGCCTTGGTACTTGACCGCTCGAAAGTCCGAGACTTGGTCCCAGGGCTTGCCTGAGCTCGAGCTGCTACTGTTGTTACTTCCTCTAAGTAGTCTCCTCGCAACGCCCCCAGTCGCCCCGTCCCAGCCGGCTTTACGCATCAGACTCTCCACTGTTTCCTCTTTGGTCCAGCCTTGTTCCACTGGAACGTCTGGGAGATATGTGGCGCCGTAGCGTCTACCGCGGTGTATGAAAGATATACGAATTCCATGAGTTCCGAGAATCCAATCCATTGCATTGGTGCAAGGCTCAAAAGACCCTAGAAGAGTCAAGGAGCAGGAAAGCGAAGGCAAAAGGGATTTGGGGATCGGAGAAAAGCGGGTGTCATGGAAGGCCCTGGTTGCAAGTTAGTGTTTTGAGGGGTGAAAGGGGGATGAGTAACCTGTCCATCACTCGTGGGTAAACATACGAAGTGATGGCGTAGGAATTCAAACCGGCGGCAAGTTCCTGCGCCTCAAATGTACCAATGCACCCACGAAGTGATTTATGTCCATGCTTCGAGACTGTATTCCACGTAACAAACAACGGGTGTTCTCGGTACTGTTCTTTCTGGCGTCTTGAACCCGCCATGTCAGATTGCGAACCTGGTGTCGTGATAGTTGTGGAACTAGATGAAACAGAATTGGTTGAAGGCGTAGTCGATGCACTGGAAGAGTCTGATGACATTTCGCTTTGGAGGCGGTTGATACTGGGGAGCTTGATGGCCTGTGGCCGATTTCTCTTGCCCGCACTCTGGCCCGCAGCACCGTCGTCGTTGTTTTGGGTGTCATTTTCCTCTGCGATTGGCTGGCTTAGATCGTCGTTCTCCCTCAGAGAACCCGACTCATTCTTTTCCTGGAGGGTAGCAAGTTCCTTGACCTGCTCATGCTGCTCCCAGAGATTTTCCAAGACGGTGAGGTTTATAGGATCATGCCCTTCAAAGGAGGCAGAAAGAGACTCGAAGCAATAGTAGCAATGGGCCGGGCTTGCCATCTTCTCGGAAAGACTCGAGGCAAGAAGTAAAGACTCGAATCGCTTTGCTCAAACAGGCGAAATGATGCGGTACCTGGGATCTGTCCAGTCTGGTGCAATGTACTTGGACAAAATCGCAACGATTGTCTATTGATATGGCCAGATGACTGCTAAGTATATACCTCAGCAGTCTTATTCACGGGGCGTTGCGATCTCTTGAAGGGCACTAGAGCCACTGCTTGGAAGCAATTCTGAGCAGGTTTTGGATACTTTATCTGAGGGAGAATCTAACGGAATTGGCAGCACGCCGTAAACTGCCTGAATTTCCGTCTGAGGGGGTTGAGGTTGCTGGAGGAAGAGGCAGAAAGAGGGGGAAAAGCGGAGGCGATCCGGGACACGATAAGATAGCCACACGTGATAAGAAGGCTTATCGGACCACCCGTGACATTTTGGCCATTGCCATTGTCATCGTCATCATTCAACTTTGGGAGATCCAATGAGATATTTTATTAATAAGTGCCGATGCTTCATTCTTGATTGCATGGTTGACTGGTTTTGCCCCTTAAGCTGCTCTCGTAGACCAAGGCCGTCAATGTTTATCTAGGCTTAGGACAGTATATATATACAGCGGCAGCAGAGTTCTTGAAGACAATAACCTAGTATCTTCCTCTAATAAAAGGAATGATCTAGTCCGTTCCATCGGATTGACTCTAATGTGATACGCCTGAGCCTCGATTCAAGGATACGGGATCCAGATTCCCTTTCCTCTTATTGATAAAACAGCAGGGGCTTCGTGCACCTGCAAGAGTATCTCCCAAAGGCTGATACAGCAAGGTGACTCTGCTTTCAATATAGCTTGTTCTTCAGCAAAAGCCCAGACCACTGTTAACCATTGTGAGAGTCATGCCTTTATGCTAGTAGTATGCCATGTAATACCTGACCAAAGTCTCATCACCTTTTGCGAAAGGCATTACCCGAAACTATTGTCCATTGTTTCATTTGCTGCGGTCGTCCTTGGGTATAGGCAGGTTCAGCATAGAAAGCAGGTTTGATGCTGGACCTGCAGTACCTGCCTGCCCCTGAAGACTTTCCAGTAGGTTTTTGGCAAGGTTTATGTTAGCATCCTCGTCTTCAGCATCTTGCTCGTCCGCATTTTCAGCGCCCTGTGCGTCATTTGATTTTTCCCCGGACGTCACTTCTTTTCCTGAAGAGGGTTTCGGTCGATTCAAATTCAGCACTCCTGTGCCTCTCAGTTCAGCTTCCATTTGTTTTGAGAGCTGCTGGATCTGCTCTGTATCATCTTCATCCGACTCATTGTCCAGCTCCTCCACTCTGTTGCGAGACGACGATGCCCGAGAGTTATCTGGAAGACCGGGCATTGAAGGCATGCCCATCATTTCCTTCATCATTCTGGAAAACTCTTCTTCATCGAAAGAGGCTTCCTTATCCTCTCCATCACTGCTCATTTCATCATCGTCTTCCCCGTCACCAGAGTCGGAGCCAAAGTCATCAATAAAGTCAGCTCCTTCGAAGCCGGTTGAGTTGTCGTTCAGGAATTCTTCAAAACGAGCCACGATACGCTGGAGATTTTCCTGGGCATTTGCATCTCCAAACGCACCTTCGGCCTTAGGTCCTTGTTCTTTGCCCTTACCCTTGCCCTTTAGTTCCCTGTCTAGATCTTCGAAGCTTATGTCTAGCCATTTCTCATCATCTTCGCGTTGGTCCCAGCCCTTGATCTCTTCATCTGTAGGGAGTTCTTCGTCTCCTGTGCCCAGATCCTCCAGCACAAGTTTTATTTCTCTAACAGAAGGCTTATCTTGGTTTTGTGGATCGGAAATAAGCATTTCAAATCCACAAGAGAGCTTCATTCCCGTATCAGCACGGTCGTATGCTTTTTTACTTTCTTTTGAGGGCAACAATCCTTCCCATGATTTCGGTACTGGAAAGTCTTGACTCTTTAGCTGCGCGTAACCGACCCTAGTAAATCGAACGCTCACAGTAACGAGATCCTCGGGTTTGAAGGTGAAATTCTCGGTGTCTTTAGATCGAAGGGGTCGTAGCGCAATCGGATCTCTTAGATAGAATGCCTCCACAGCTGCTGAAATATAACCAGGCTTTTGGTGTAATAAAAAGGCTATCTGGCGTGGAATTGTCACCAGCGCCGAGTGAAGGTTCTCGCTGATCTGTTTGGGATAATTGCGCAGCCGGTAAAATGCCTCCTCTTGGATCATCGTAGAGCGCATAAGCCGCTTGGGCTCTTTCGTTATGATATTTCTTGATTCTGGAAGGGAAATGGTTTCCGTCACTTTTCGCTTCGTTTGGTTTTTCGGCTTGATGATGACAAGTTCTCCTTGGTTTATCCAGACCTAATTGCATTATCGCAGTTATATTAGCAAGCGCACTGGCACAAATATAAAAGTAATGACAACGCACTCTGTTATCAGCTACTTCAGGTTCTAGCCATTCGGGCAGAGCGCCAGCTGCTTCGACAAGAAGAAATTGTCCATCGCCATCCACAACTTGGGCCCAAATATCCTTGTGCTTTTTTGTCAATTCTCGCAGGAGATAAACAACAACCCATTCATCCTCAATCGAGTCGCCAAAATTCGTTCGTCCGCGTAACAAAGTGATTCCTAGAGTATCAAGCAAGTCAACACCGCATTCTCACACCGATGGAATAGAATGGGTGTTTGCGCACCATCTTCTTTGGTTATTTCGAGTCTAAATCCCTCCCGTTGCCAGATATAATCCTTCAGATACTCCTTTGTCAATTCTGCTGCAGACCGCTGTACCTCTGCTAAACGTGACCGTGTTTCTGCGGCTTCATCCACGATAGCGGGGGCGGGGTCGGAGGGAATATAATATATCGAATACTCGATACTATCGTCAGGAAGCTCGGGTTTCGGGATGGGATGGAATGTGGACTTGAACCACTCAAGATCTTCTTCTGACATAGGATTCATGTTTGAAGCTGTGCAGTCCAATGCGTCTATCCCTTTATCAGAACCAAGTCCGATCAAAAAGAAATAAATTACAGTCATGACTTCATACCGAACAGGACGCGGCGAATCTCCCGGCCCGCCGTTGCGCTAGGCCGTTTGCGGTTAGACATCAACATGGCCCAGCGAGCCCGACGCCTGCTTTTTGTCACCGCCCAAAACACGTCCCATATGCGGATGGCTGGCTCTCTGCGTGGTTGCTGTACCCGCCTGGTTCTCGACTTTCCTCTTTTATTACATTGTGAGAACAGAGATGGACGTGCATTGAAGATATACTATTTTTGCTAGATCAATTCCAGTAACATTCTCATTTATTCCGCGTCGACAATGGCGTTCCCGTACATCGACACTCCGCGCACCGAAGTCGACGGAAACGCGACTTACCTCACCAACGGCTTTCGCAGCGTGGGAAGGAACAACCTATCAGCACTTGACTCCGTCGAAAACTCGTTTCAGACGCCATCGAAGGACGAAGATATACTTAAAGCACTCAGTGATGGGCGAAGGCGCAGTTCCGGTGGTTTCAAGCTCAGCACGCCGCGTGCCGGATCCGGTCCCAAGTCGACAAGAAGCGCGTTGGACGACCGACGACATCTTCCAGCAGCAGCGCCTGCAAAAGGAGAGTTTACACCGTTAATGAAAAGCGCAACAAAGAATAACTATTTGAAAAACTTGTCTACTGCGCGAGGAAGTGGGGCCCCGAAAACCCCGGCCTACCTGAGAGCGAGCTATCGAAGCAATCTCAACACCCCTGGATTGCCTCCTATGGAAATGACTGGGATAGATGAAGAAGACGCGACAGACGATCAACCTACCCCGCTTCCGAATGTTGCGAGTAGCAGTCCGCAGGGCACGCCGCTGCCACTGCTGCCAGGGAGAGATGGAGGCGACGGACAAAACATGACTTTGAAAGAGCAAGAAAATGTAAGGATCTGAGCCGATCTGGATATTTGACTTAGGCAGTCACATAAGAATGCACAGAAGATGTTTGCTGACTTAAACAGATGATTGACAAGCTGGACAAAGACAACTTTGGCTTAAAGTTAAAGATCCACTACCTACAGGAGCAAATAGAAAAGGCCGGCCCAGCATACAACCAAGCAGCGCTCAAAGAAAACACCGAACTGAAAGTTTTGAAATTGACGATGCAACGAGACATTTCCCGATACAAAAAGAGCCTCCAACAGGCAGAACGCGACCTTGAATCCTATCGATTACAATTCCAAGACCTTAGAGAGAAGTCACGAAGAAGAAATACAGACGAAACGGTACTGCGCGAAATGGACTTGATGCGGGAAGAAATACAAACGAAGGAGAACCAAGTGAATGACCTTCGCGAGGAGCTTCGGGATGTACAAGATCGACAGTCACAGGAGGTTGAAAAACTACGAGATGAAATTGAAGACCTTGAAGCATCGCTGAGGGAAAAGGATCGCACCATCGAAGAACGCGACGAGGAAATCGAAGAAATAAAGGACAGGGATGGTAAAGAGAACGACGCGGTATCCGAACTCGAGGCGGAGCTTCAACGTGCAAGAGAACAGATGGAAGAGTTGCATGAGAGTCTGGACCAGGCCAAATCTGAGGCCAAGGAGGCAAGAAGCATTGGAAACCAGGCAGTGCAGGAGAAAGAGCAAGCCGAAGAAAATCTCAGGGAGCTACATGAAGAAATGTCGAACAGATCTTTCAGTACAAAGGGCCTCACGCGTCAACTGGAGGAAAGAGCGAGCAAACTGGACGAAAGTGTTCAAGAGCTACAACGTGAGAATGATGCTTTGAAGAAAGAGCTTGAAACAAAGGCACGAAACGAAGCTTATCTTGAAGAGCAATACCGGAAGGCTCAATCGGACATGGATGATGGTGAGAGACGGTTGCATAATGATCTCGACCTAGCTAGGCATGAACGCGACCAAGCTCAGAAAGAACATGACCGGGTGTCCGCGCAGTTACAAGAAGCTCTCGATGAAATTCAACGCAAGGCAGAAGAAAAAGACCTTTTGCAGACTAGGCATCACGCCCTGACTGACGAATCTGGAAGTCTGCAGCGCGAATTGGCCACAGCACAATTCAGAATCAGAGAGCTTCAGCAGAGTGTAGAGGATGAGAAGCAGCGGGCCCTTGATGTCGGACACGATACCAGGACACAATACCAGAACGAAATTGAGCGACTTCAAGAAGAAATCGAGTCTCTTCACCACGAAATCGAGGATAAAGAGGGCCAATTTGCACTCGAGGAAGACAGGTGGGAAAGTGCTAAGCGAAGCCTGCAGATGCAGAAAGAGAGAGCAGAAGACCAGGCTGCTGGCTTTAAACGCACAATTGAGAAGCTTGAACAAGTGGAGCATACACTTTCAGGAAAAGAGTTCAAGTTACAGGAAGTCATCGACAGTGAGAAAGCGCGACACTTTAACTCGGAGGCCGTCCTAGGCCGCCAAGTCAAAGAATTGAACGATGACCTGACATCAAAGAGGGAAATAATCGACGAGCAGAGGAGTGAACTTCTCTCTGTTAAGGAGGAGCTACGTGTTACCAGACGCGAGGAGGCGGCACTGAGGGAGAAGGTGCAGGCTCTGGAGGACGAAATCGTTGTTTTGCAAGCAAGCCTAGAAGAGGAACAAGAGTATGCTAAGGGTCGATCGCAGAAAGGAACGTCCGATCAGGATAATCAGCTGCAGAGGTTGATAGCCGACAAGCAGAAGCTTCGTGATCAACTTGCCAATGCCCATGTTGAATTGCATGATCTCCGGACTTCTGCAACTGAGATCGAGACGGAACGTGACGAGCTTCAAATTCAACTTGATCAGGCCCAGAATCAATTCGACGATACAACCCGTTTCGACCAAGAGAAAGTTGAGCTCCGCAAATCTACTTTACGTCTGGAGAATGAGCTCAAGCGACTCAGAGATGACAAATCTTCGCTTTTGGAAGCCAAGGAAGCTCTCGAAACGCAGCTTAGCTCAGAGATAGAGCGAGCAACTGCAGAAGAGAACCGTTTGTCAGCCGAAATCGATCAACTTCAGGACAAACTGCAATCATCCTCGAATGGAAAGGGCCGAGAACTCTCATTAGCAAAGAGTAAGGTGCAGCGTCTTGAAAGGCGTGTGCAAGAATTGGAGGCGCTTCGCGAGCAGCAGCCACTGGCGGACAACGAACATTCTACCGCGAATGCAGACCTTTCACTTCTTCGCCACAACTTGGACGAGGTCCGCAAGAGAGAGAGGACCTTGCTCCAGCGCGAGGCCGAACACAAGTCATCCGTTCGTAGCCACAAATCACGCATTGCTGACCTTGAGAGAGAGCTGCACGATACGTTGATGAAGAAATTCGAGACCAACTCGCCCCAATCGTCACCGTCAGATAAAATCCACGCAGAGCTGCGCAGCTTGCGAAAGCAACTGTCAGACGCACACAAATCCCTCAAAGAATTGAAAACGAAGAATCGTGACCTTGAGCGGGCTGCAATGAGGGAGGAAGATCAAAAAGATCTCCACGAGTTGCTTAAATCGTCTACTTTGGAGGCAGAGTCTATGGCGCTCAAACTATCTGAGCGCGATGCTAGGTTGAGTGAACTCAAAACCCCAGGTGCGCAGGATTCGCGAGGAGCGTGCGTTTTGTGTGAGGAAGGCCGAGTCAGCGGCCCAAGAAGTGGAAGCTCTCCAAGATCGCTACAACCAGATGGTGGAGAAGATGACGAGCAGAAAGGACGACAAGGGCCGGCATGACAAGGAGATTCTGGGCTTAGGCAAAGAAATCATCTGGCTTCGAGCACGTTTGAAGCGAGAGGAGAAGTTCCGCCGTGATCTTGCCTGGAGTAAAGGCCTAATGGAACTTGGAGAACGGGTTCGCGTGGCTTGGTTCGTGAAACCGCTTTCTTTCTTTTCCTTTATACATGCAAGTATAACTGACTGACTTTCTTTAACTATTACAGTAACGAAGCCGACTTGAGAATGATCTCTGAGATGGGCGTTAAGTCTCGTGATCGTAACCAAGTGCGAACTCCGCGACAGAAGCTGAGATCTGCAGTGTCCATGGTCATGGCAACTGTCCGGATGCAAAGAATGGGCCGAGAATGGAAAAAGACCAAGAAATTGGGTGAGAATCTCAAACGTGCGAAGAACGAGGTGCAGAGGAGGAGGGAAAGCTCGAGCAAGAAAGTCATGGAGTCCAGGTGATGTTTTTTGGGTGATTTGACTGTTATCCTTCGTTTTGTTTCTATTTTCTATTTTCTTTCCCACCCCCTGCTGTTTGTCCTCTTATAAGCCTATTGTTCTTTTCTGTCAGACCTTATTGAAGTGATTCCCCAGTGTGCTTTGTATATCAACCTATCTTTGGTTTTCGTTCCTGAAAGGCGTTTTGAGTCGGATGAATCATGCTACCAACCCGGGGTTTTATATCATTATTTTGTGGCTTTTGCTGTTTGTTTGCGGAGTATCTTGGAAATTTGTGCATACATTTTTTATGACAGGGATAGGTTTTTTTTGCTTTGATGACTAGGATAGCCAAATGAGAGATGTCGAAAGTCACTCAGTCAGCACGGAAGAGTAAATACTAGAATCGCTGGTCATTTTTTTTGTATGAGTATTGAATCATATCTGCTGGGGTATTCTGTCGTCCAGTTTTCTTTTTGTCTTGAAATCAATCATAAAATGCTTCCAAGTCTAGCCCGGCCTATTTTCCCAAAACCTAGATACAAAGATGCGCCTCGCGGAGTATTTCAACCAGTCTCGCGAGCAAGTAGACTTGAACTAGGCTGGGTTGGTTTGATGCGAAGACAAAAGGATAATAAATGACAACTGCAACGCCTCGCCTTGCCAAACAAACATAACGCTTCTGAACACCGGACTCTTAGGGATAAATATGAAGAATGGGAAGGGGGAATGGGTCAGATGGTGGGGCGAAGAAAAGAAAAAAACAAAACAAGATGAGAGTAGGTATAGAGAGCATGGCACATTCCTTTCGTTCGTTTCGATCCAACAGAAAAGTCAAGAAAAGAAATTCCAAACACCAACAACGCAGGCAATTATGCAGGTCACAAGATGAGTGCCAATTATAGAGAGTGAAGAAGAATCCATCAAGCTCCTTCGCTGCCGAATTCCTGGGTCCACTCCGAGTTCCTCTTGAGGTCTTCCTGGCTGACTGTTGGTCTGGAATTGTGAACGGCCTTGATGAAGTCCTTGAGAACAAGAGGTGGCTCAAGAAGTTGATCTGCTTCAACGTTGACCCAGCTCATCTCCGTTGCGCCTGCATCGCCTGGTGAGCATGGGGTGAGTTTCTCTGCGCCTTCAAAGATAACCTACACAAACGTTAGTCAATTTCGCAGATGTCAACATATAGTTTGGGGATGACGTACCTTCTTGTAGTGTGTTGCCGTTTGAATCTTGCGGATTGGTTGCATGAGTGCATCTTGCACGGCAATGCTAATATCACTTCCAGAGTAGCCCTCGCTCATCTCTGCCAAAGTCCGGAAATCACCCTGCGCCATCTCGCACGGTGTTTGGCCCACGGCCAGCATGAACATCCTCATCCGTGCGTTGACGTCGGGAAGACTGATATGGACTCTCCGTTGGAATCGGCGTCGAATGGCTGCATCGAGTTGCCAAGGAATGTTTGTTGCACCCAGAATCAAAACACCCTTTGAGTCCTTGCCTACACCGTCCATCTGTACCAGCAGTTCGGTTTTGATGCGGCGAGATGCTTCCGATTCACCTTCACCACGGGGTCCACAAAGGGCATCGACTTCATCGATGAAAATAATTGCAGGCTTGTTTTCCCGGGCCATGTTGAAGAGCTGTTTTACGAGTCTGCGAGAGTGTCAGTTACCATTGCTGGGGGGTATCTCTCGGGAAGTCAAATGGTACCTTTCACTCTCACCCATCCATTTCGATACTAGGTCACTGCTACTGACACTAAAGAATGTGCTGTTTGCCTCTGTCGCAACGGCCTTGGCAAGATACGACTTTCCGGTACCTGGGGGGCCGTACAGCAGAATGCCCTTCCATGGTTGCCGCTTTCCAGTGAATAGATGTGGGAATTTTATAGGAAGAATCACGGCTTCCTTGAGAGATTCTTTTGCGCCCTCAAGACCAGCAACGTCCTCCCACTTCACGTTGGGTTTGTCCGATAGGATTGCTCCAGCAAGGGCTGATCGTAGTTTCTTGGAATCGGCGTCTTCATTGTCATCATCCTCTTTTCTATAAACCACAAGGTACCAGTCAGCATGCGATACCGCAAGCTACAATAATACGTAAGAATCAACACATACCCGGCTTTCCCACTTCCTTGCGCCACCTTCCCGCCATTCGCGCCTACAGCACTCGGTTTTTTTCGATCAGACTGGGCCAGGTGGTTCTTGAGCTTCTCTGCACGGTCCATATACTCGCCCGCCTTTGCGCGGATCATTTCCTTGGACTTGGGGTTCTTCTCCCATTTCAAGGCGAGCATGAACAACTCCAGTGCGGAGTAGTAGCCTTGATAAGCCTTTTCGTACTCTCCCTCATTGTCGTTCTCGATGGCCTTCTTGACGGTGTCAATCGCCCGTCCCAAGAAATCGGTATTGCTCATGATGGAGATATTCTGCTTATTCTCGCTCGTTATTCAAGGGGGCGATAGTAGAGGTCGGCCAAGGAGAAGAACGAGGAGCGATGATACAAGGCGGGGGAGGGATTCGACAGGTGCCCGCTTTGCCGCTGTCTGGGCTATGATGCGACGGACAAGTACAGCCTAAAGTAAGAATTGTAAGATAGAATGGGTTGAGGCAGAGAATTAGCGGGGGAAACGCCGAGGAAGTCTTTTCTGGGTTCTTTGGAGTATGATAGACAAGAGGAAGAATGGAAAGCGGGCGGCCAAGTTGGCTCTGTTTACCGTGGTTCTGCCGCCGCTCGCAGATTATCAGCATTTGTGTCCCCGCCAACGCCGATGGTCCATCACCTTTTTTCCAACCAACCTACAACCTCAGTTTCAACCCAGCTTGTGGCATACATTGTCCAGCTAGACACACGCCATGGCGGAAGCACAGGCACAGAAACAGATGCAGGCTCTCTCGGAGGAATACCAGAAGCTGCAGACCGGTATGCAGCTTGCGCCCCTCAATTGTTATGGCATCATCGCACTAACCAGTGTCTCCGATTCTCTCCAGAACTCGATGGTTTTGTTGAGGCTCGCCAGAAGCTCGAGTCGCAGGAACAGGAAAACAAGGGTGTTCAGATTGAATTCGACTCCTTGGACGATGATTCAAATATCTACAAGCTCATCGGACCGGTCCTGTTGAAGCAAGATAAGAAGGAGGCCGTCATGGCCGTCAACGGTCGTCTTGAGTTCATTGAGAAGGAGATGTATGCTTTCCCTTATTTTGTCACTCTCATGAAGCGCAATATTAAAATGAGCTTCAACTGACAATCTTCGCAGAAAGCGAATTGAGAAGCAAATCGAAGAGGCACAAGAAAAGAGTGACAAAAAGCGCACAGAGGTAAGAAACAGCAAGAAGAATCCATAGCGACCCATTTCAAAGGCGTATGCTAAGAAATATCATCCAGATTGTCCAATTCCAAAGCCAGATCCAGCAACAAGCGGCTGCCGCATCCGCTTCTGCTTAAACACTGAACCCTAACCCCAATCCTTTTTTCATAGCGCCGGGATACACACGGAGAGAAAACAGTTGATGAACTTATGATGTTTCTTCTATACAGGAGCAGCTGAGCTGTCCACACAATCACAAATTTCTTTAACGTCATTGAACCATGTGGAGAACTATAAGGGAAGACTATAGACCTAGGAGTGTTCCCATAGGACTTTCCTGAACTGATTCATTCAGGAGTTGGACACAATGCTTAGGGTAAAAGCACTCTGTGGAGTTTTCTTTTTATAAACCCTTGAGTCGTTGGTATGTCAATGGTAATTACTAGACCATCTGGCTGTCGTTCGTGCTATATAGCAGTATGATATTCATGATGTCTGGTGGACTAACCGAAAGAGAGAATCATGGTATTACTCTGGACTGTGCGTTTTATTTAAAGAGACACTATTGCAGTAATTGAAATATAAATATACATTTACTACTTGTTAATGGCATTCTTTAAACCTAAACCACCAATGCCCTCTTATACACAAACGAACCTCTATTTATGACCCGAAAGTCCTGCAATCCATGCTCTATCATAACCGTTCATTTATTCATAACTAGCCACCATATCTAAAACATGGAAGAACAAAAAGAGAAATTATATACTAGGCATTTATGCCTTGACCAGAAGACTTGTTCCAGTCATCTCCTCGGGCTGCTCAATGCCCATGGCAGCGAGAACAGTGGGAGCGACGTCTCCCAGAACACCGCCCTCCTTCTTGAGGCTCCAGCCTTCGGGGGCGTTGGCCATGACGAAGGGAACCTTGTTGGTGGTGTGGGAGGTCTTGGGGGTGCCCTTTTCGTTGAGCATCTCCTCGGCGTTTCTGCAAAGAAAATCGTCAGCTACATATGGTAGAAAAAGTATAAGATTTGCAAACTTACCCATGGTCAGCAGTGATGAACAGGGCGTACCCATTGGCCTTGCAGGCTTCGTAGATGGCGCCAATGGCCTTGTCAGTAGCAGCAACACCCTGGATAGCAGCCTCGTAGACACCAGTGTGGCCAACCATGTCGGGGGAGCGAAGTTGTTCATGATGAAGTCGAACTTCTTCTCGCCAATGCGCTCAGAGGTCTTCTCGCCAACGCCAGCAGCGCTCATCTTAGGGTCGAGGTCGTAGGTGGCAACCTTGGGCGAAGCAATCATGTCTCGCACCTCACCGGGGAACTGCTTCTCAACACCACCGTTGAAGAAGAAGGTGACGTGGGCGTACTTCTCGGTCTCAGCGACGTGGCACTGCTCGAGTTCCTTCTTACCGAGCCATTCGGCCAACACGTTACCCATCTTCTGGGGAGGGAAGGCGACAGGGAAGGTGTAGTCGGTCTTGTACTGAGTCATGGTGGTGATGTCGATGTTCTTGGGGTAAGGGAAGTCGGGCTTAGGGGAGCGGTCGTAGTCACCCAGCAGCTGGGTGATCTCACGAACACGGTCGGAGCGGTAGTTGAAGAAGAAGAGAGTGTCATCGTCTTAAGATGGTAAGTTAGACAAGATCTACCAGGCCAAAACTTTGGGGGATATCGTACCTTGCACACGTCTTTCCTTGCCACCGACAACGATGGGCTTCAGGAACTCATCAGTCTCCTTCTTCTCATAGCGCTCCTTGATGGTCTTGACTGGGTCGTCGCTTTCTTCGCCCTCGCCATTGACAACACCAGAGACAACACCGTTCATGGCGATCTCGATTCGGTCCCAGCGCTTGTCACGGTCCATAGCCCAGTAGCGTCCAACGACGGTTGCGATCTCACCAATACCAATCTCCTTGGTGCTGTCAAGGAGGTCCTGCATGAACTTGGCAGAGCTCTTGGGGTCGGTATCACGTCCATCACCGAAGAAGTGGATGAAGACCTTAGGGATTTCCATCTCCTTGGCGACCTTGAGCAGACCAACCAGATGAGTGATGTTGGAGTGAACACCACCGTCAGAGACCAGACCCAACAGGTGCAGACGGCCATTGCCTTCCTTAGCACGAGTGAAAGACTTGACAATGCTGTCCACCTTGTTCAGCTCACCCTTCTTGAGGGTTTGGTCGATGCGAACGCTGTCCTGCCAGACCACACGACCAGCACCAATGTTGAGATGGCCAACCTCACTGTTGCCCATAAGACCCTCGGGAAGACCGACTGCCAGCGACGAGGCTTCCAGCTCGGTGTAACCCTGAGCAGTCTTCGAATTGGAGTCGGCAAAACCGCTCATGTAGGGGGTCTCCGCAGCATGGATGGCATCGCCCACCTTCTCCGGCTCAGGGCCTGAAACACCCCAGCCATCGATGACAACTAAGCAGATATTGATTAGCTTGCTCCCTTGAGCTGAATCCCATCGTGGTCAAAGCTTACTCAGAACGACTTTCTGGTCGACCTTGGCCATTGTGAACAGAAAGAAAAAGATACCTGTGATATACAGTCAATCGTTGAACAGAAAGATTAATCTTAAAAAGCAGGAATTTTTAAGGGGGAGGGGAAAGCAACTCACAAGAAAGTAATTGAAAGAAAGCAAAATGGTGGTCAAAAAAACCAAGAAGAAATAGTATGGCGGAAGAAGCAAATCGCTGGCCGGTGAAAATAATAGTGAGGGGGAGGGGCTGCTCCGGTGACGCTTTTGGTCTTTTGACGTTCTGCCTGTCTCCGACTTCCGACGTCACGGCTGGCCCCCGTTCGTTCTCGTCCGTTCTGAACGCGTTCCGGCTCTTCCCTAAACAATTATCCAGCCAGCGGGCAGAAGGGAAATACAAATCAAGTTATCTGGGGCAGAATCACTTGCAGCATTTGGATTCCTGAATTCCCGCAGATCATGGCTTCCAGATCTCCCACGGCGGTTACTCCACTGCCGAAACCAACCTCTGCGCCCGAGACCCCCTTGAAAGAGACAACGACGACAACAGCACCACAAGCAGTACCATTTCCTCCACCGCAAACCTTTGACATCATTCCGCCATTACACAGTCTTCTTATTCGTTTATTTTCTCCCCAGACGAATACCGAGGGCGCTTCGGACAGCGCAAGAGCGGGTGGAGACACAACAGGAGTGACTGGTCCTGGGCCATCATCTGCTCCAACTCAGTCTCAGTCTCAGCATCAACAACAATCGTCTGGCGGCAATGGGAACAACAATGGATCTTCACATGCCGTCCATTCTTCTTCAGCACCGAGCCCTACCTCCGTGACGGCCGAAATCGCTGCCTTGGGCTCGAACGCTCCTCCGCCGCTGGATATTAAAGACTTTCCCACAGAAGCCAGCTCGATAAAGATTCGGATACAGAAGGCACACAATGTGGTATCCAATTTGCCAGACGTGGAACGTTCCGTTGCTGAGCAAGAAACGGAGATCGAAGAGCTTGAAGACCGTATCGCAAGACTGCAGTCTGTTATTTCCGACTTTGGGAAGAGGGCTGGTGCGGAGGGCTCTAAAAGAGCAATGATGGATCAATCTTGAGAAAGAGATGAGAAAAACAAGGATGATTCATTTCCTCTCCGACCGCTGTTAGGACTGAGGTTTGGTAGCCCTTACAGCTTGTGAAATTTGAACTAGTCTGCGCACTTCTGTCTCTGAGGGACACTGGGGGAGAGATGCATATCACTTACCCCACGTCTCTAGTGCACCAAGGTATAATTTTCCTTATATGATCATGAAGGGCAAGAGCAATTGGCTGGGAACACATTACCAGAGTCAAGCAATGCCGACTATCATAGGTTGCATATCACCCCATTTTCGCAAGGTTAGCCAGGAGCACATGCTTGATATTTGAGGCTTTTGCAGCAAGCTGTCGAGAGAAAGGTATGGGTTTAATAATGCTGCTACAAGATCAATTCTTGCCAAGGGTTTACTTGGTGCATCCCGTTCGGTGGGCATGGACAAGAAACATACTCGAGATGACTGTCATAGCATGGATTGACGTTGCAGCAGATTGGAGATTCTACAATAATAATCAATGAATTGAAACACCGTTGAGATAGCTACAATTGTGTCGACTCGCGGGGTTTGTCGCTTAGAAGCTACCACGGTCCCCGACCCCTCGAGGAATGCATAACGAGTAATATCTGGCTGGGAATAAGATGATGATGATAGCTGCAGAAAAAGCAATTGGCATGCCCTTTTGTATGGCCAGCCAGACCAGAAATACATATCACCAGAGCCATGCTGTGTTACCCCCAAGCGCTTCAAGAATGACAATCCCTAGTACATTTTTTTATACTTTTTTTTCTTTTTTTTTTCCACTCGCGGTAAGCTGACCTCCGATGTCGTCCTCTAGTTAGTGGGGGGCAATGAAAAAAAAAGCTAAATCGAGGTGTCATTGCCTGAGGCAAGCATCCCGCCTGCCCCACCACCACCACTTCTTCATCCTGTTCATCCCCAACCTTTCCTCCTTTCTCTTTTTTCTCTTCTTCTTTCTATCCTCTCATCCTTTCCATCCTTCATTCTTATCCTTCTTCCCTTCTTACCGGAAGATAAACTACATCACAATGGCCGCCTACGCTCTGTCGTCCTCCCACCGGGAGGTGAGTATTCCGTCTTCTCAGTACAATGGTGTAAAATTTCATCACTGACTCATTCGATGTAGCAAATGGAGAACTCTCTGGTCAACTCTGACCCCGAGATTGCGCAGGTCATGGTACGTGGACATTGTTGTTTTTTTATGACTCTGGAATATTTTATCCTTGCTAACTTGTATCTTCTCTCTCTAGGAAAAAGAGATCCAGCGTCAGCGTGAATCCGTTGTCCTGATTGCCTCTGAGAACTTCACCTCGCGCGCTGTTTTCGATGCTCTTGGTTCGCCCATGTCCAACAAGTACTCTGAGGGTTACCCCGGAGCTCGTTACTACGGTGGTAACCAGCACATCGATGCCATCGAGCTTACCTGCCAGGCCCGTGCTCTGAAGGCCTTCAACTTGGACTCCGAGAAGTGGGGTGTCAACGTTCAGTGCTTGAGTGGTAGTCCCGCCAACTTGCAGGTCTACCAGGCCCTCATGCGCCCCCACGACCGTCTGATGGGTCTTGACCTTCCTCACGGTGGTCACTTGAGTCACGGATACCAGATCCCTTCCAAGAAGTAAGTAGTGGTGCTTGTTTTGGGTCTGAGGCAGATTGCTAATGCTGAGTTTCAGGATCTCCGCTGTCTCTACCTACTTCGAGACCTTCCCCTACCGTGTCAACCTTGAGACTGGCATCATCGACTACGATGCCCTTGAGGCCAATGCTGAGCTGTACCGCCCCAAGTGTCTGGTTGCTGGTACCTCCGCCTACTGCCGTCTGATTGACTACGAGCGCATGCGCAAGATCGCTGACAAGGTCGGCGCTTACCTCATTGTCGACATGGCCCACATTTCTGGATTGATTGCCGCTGGTGTCATCCCCTCGCCCTTCGAGTACGCTGACGTTGTGACCACCACCACCCACAAGTCTCTCCGTGGCCCTCGTGGTGCCATGATCTTCTTCCGCAAGGGTGTGCGCAGCACTGACAAGACCGGAAAGGAGATCATGTACGATCTCGAGGGTCCCATCAACTTCTCTGTCTTCCCCGGTCACCAGGGAGGTCCCCACAACCACACCATCACTGCTCTTGCTGTCGCTCTCAAGCAGGCCGCCAGCCCTGAGTTCAAGCAGTACCAGGAGCTCGTTATCAAGAACGCCAAGGCTCTTGAGAATGCCTTCAAGGAGATGGACTACAAGCTCGTTTCCGATGGAACCGACAGCCACATGGTTCTCGTCGACCTCCGCGCCAAGAAGCTGGACGGTGCTCGTATCGAGGCCGTTCTCGAGCAGATCAACATTGCCTGCAACAAGAACGCCATCCCCGGTGACAAGTCTGCCCTCTCCCCCGGTGGTATCCGTATCGGTGCCCCCGCCATGTCCACCCGTGGCATGGGTGAGGCCGAGTTCAAGCGTATCGCCGAATACGTCGACAAGGCCGTCAAGATCGCCAGAGCCACCCAGGACTCCCTCCCCAAGGAGGCCAACAAGCTCAAGGACTTCAAGGCCAAGGTTGCCTCCGAGACCATCCCCGAGATCCTCGAGCTCCGCAAGGAGGTTGCCCAGTGGGCCAGCTCTTTCCCTCTTCCCGTTTAAATGCCGGGCATTTGGGAGTGATATGATTTCGTTGGATGTTTAAGGATACATGCCTTTTCATCTTTTTTTATTTTTCTTTTATTTTCTTTGCATAATTTTCTTTCGTCTATTCAACATTAATGCGTATAAAAAGGATACTAGTTGGGAGTGTTACAAGGGGTTTATACCGGTCTGCTTTTTCAACCTTACGCGGGTCATGGGTTATGGATACACTTAGCATGAGAAACGAGCACTAGCACCGCATCAGCTTTTTCAACAGCGGCGGTTTTTTTTTCTAACAGCAAAAGTTCAACATTCTGGCGCCGGCTGGCGACCTTTCTGAATATTTATGATTTTTCATTTTCGAAAGCTAGCGTAGTGTAATTGAGCTATATGAATAGCGATGCAGCCTCGAATATTCACATTCCGAATGAAGCCACCATGTATGGGTTCTTCGTACTTAGATCGGAGCTGTGAAGTCCGATGGGCTAGGGAAGAATACATTGGTCAGTGATGAGACTTATTCTGCTCCCTCGATGAATAAAAAACCAGATTTGAGCGTAACCAATGCATTATGATAGAGGCAGATTGGTACACATCACTCATTTACTAATTAAGTAGGTGTGATAGCATTTGCATATTACACCACATCAGCTATTGCCCATACCGCATGTTGTCGTCGCCGCAGAGGGGAGATCTCAGGCCACTATCTGATTTCAATTGAGTCAATGAGGATGAACATGAAATGATGTATGAGATCAAATATGTTTCTGATTAGAATAGAAGAAATAGAAATATGACAGCAGAAAAGAAACAGGTCTCATTCAGAGCTCAGCTCTGCTATCATGTCCCCGAAATGCACCATCTTTCTCAGCCTCCTGCGTCTGCCACGAACGAGACATCAATGCCGCCACATTCTTACCCATCAGTGCACTGGTCTCCATGGTCGAAATAAAACTCTCGATTCCAGCAGTATACCAGATATTCGGGGCCAAAGAAGTCTCCTCGAAGGTCACCCGTGGGTAAAGGTACGGATATGGGTACCAGATCTTCTCATGAAACCAGCTGATATCATGGCTTGGAAGATCTTTGATGGTTGAATTCTTCGTATAGTCCTCTTTCTCTGATTTTTCGATTCCTAATATCCGCGCGACAAACTCCGCTGATGGCTGTTCCGGCGAGAATATCTTGTAGACATAGTGCTTTTCGTGGTTTCCGGGGAAAGCAGATGGAGGCTTCACTGTCTGCAAGGTGCTGATACTCCAGAATTTAGAGGGACCAACGCCTTTCTCAAGGGGACCAAGATTCATTCCTTTTGGAAGAGTTGTCAGGACGGTTTCGGCAACTTGACCTTCAAGACCAAAGTATTTGGGCGAGAGCTTGTGCGGGGAAGAGAACAGAGTCACATGAAGTTTGACATAAGGAATTTTGTCTGGAGTCTTGTCAAGGGAAGGGGAGATTGAGATATCAGAGTACTGCAAAGGTCCTGCAATCACAACTTCGTCGAAAACGAGACTCTCTTCCACGAGGTTGTTCAACTTAAAAGTCACGGTCGAGGTGCCGTTTTTGTTGCGTACAATGGAATTCACTGTGCTGTTTAGCTTAACATGTGTTCGAGACGATTTGAGCATTGCGTCAAAGATTTGCCAGTTCCCGCCATGGATGGCCACTGCACCATCAGTAGCCAGGCAAACCATAGACTCGAGACCGTGAATCAGGGCCAAGTTCTGTCCGTAGTTGACGCGAGTACTCGCCTGTATGATATCCCGAGCGAAATCAGGAGAGACGTTATTCTTTTCAAGAAAAGCATCACCATGAGATGCGGTAACGTCCAGCAATCCTACTGCAGCGACAGCATCAGAGAGTGATTTGAAAGGAAACACGGGCTCCTTGTAAAGTTGAAGGAATTTGTTGACAGTGCTCTTCATCAGGTTCTGAGCTCGTATCGGCGCAAATCCATATTTCCAGAGTAGCTTTCCGATATTCCACCAGCTGTATGTGTCTTGCAGCACAAATACAAACTGCTCTCCGTCCCAGATTCCGATGCTGTCTTCGGATTCCATTGGTCGAGCGCGACTGGCACTGCTGGTCAAAAGACCAAGCTCTTTAGATGCATTAACGAGATTGTAGTTAACATCAACGAATATTGATGCGCCCAGCTCCACGGGATAGGCTGGGTCGTCAAAGACATCGACCGTGGTTGATCGACCTCCAACATAGGACTCCCGTTCGAATACGGTAATATTGACTGGGACTTGGAGAGCATCCGCGTACTTGCGCAGATTATAGGCAGTGGAAGAGCCTGCAGCTCCAGCTCCTACACAAGTGTCAGTTACTGATGTATTCACTGTTTGAGTGATGAAGTCTCACCAATTATCGCAACCCGCTTGGGCGTGGTTTCCGAGTATGAGGATGTGCCCAGCGGCTGCTGCTCAATTGCATTGCTGAAGGGGATGAAAAGCAATGTCACTACATAGGATATGATAGTTAAGTTTGAGAACAGCTGGAAAAAGTTGTTCCTAGGGATAGAGTCCATGGGTAACTAGATATCTTGACCTGATAGATTCACGGCACAGGACATCCGCCCAAGGGCAGAAGAGTCGGTGTATGGCAGTAGATGTCTAGGGTTAATTCTTGAAGCGTTGAAACTTAAAATCGGATAAATATGATGGATTTAGATGTTGCAAAGCGCTGAGAGATGATGTTTATCACTTATTCTGAGAAGATGGTGATGAAGCATCACAAAGGGAAGTCGACGTCGATGATGCATGGCGTAATATTACAGGTAACAAATGGTAACACGAACATGGGGTAGTACCGCGCCAATCCTATTCCGGACTAGGGCGTTCCTGAGCCCGTATCGCTTATCGCTGCCAATCTTTTTTTATGATTCGATTTTGGATTGTGAAGAATTGCTTCACGAGTCAACTTTAACGATTCTCCAGGAGGACTTAGAAAAGTGCTCGATCATATCCTGGACGTTTCTCTTTAGTTTATATTCCATACATTTACTTTGCCATCCCATCACAATGGATCCATATGATAGTGACTCTTCCTTCGATGATGAGGGGTGCACTGAGACCGGCGTCCTTCTGGGATATGGCTCGGAGGAGATTCTAGATGACACGATCAGCCACCTTGGAGGCTGGCCTGTATGTATCCGTCTCAAAGAATCTTGTCTGGGTGTTCGCTGACCGTCCAACCTTACAGGCGTGGCTCGACGATGCTACCCCGCCTCCAGGTGAATTCGCCAACTGCAAAGTCTGCAATCGCCCTATGCTGTTGCTCCTTGAATTAAACGGCGACCTCCCCGAACACTTCCCCAATGACGAGAGACGACTATACATATTCGGATGCTCAAGAAAAGCATGCAACCGAAAGCCGGGCAGTATTCGAGCTCTGCGCGCAACAAGGAAGTTCAAAATCGAGCAGCCGCGGAAAACGAAGGAGGCCGAACCGGAAAAAGCAAACGAAGATAAGAAAGAGGAGCCGACGACCGAAGCTCCCAAGCAGGATCTAGGAGCTAGTCTGTTTGGAGGCGCGTCCCTCACAGGCAGTATGTCGGCCAACCCCAATCCTTTCTCATCGAATTCGTCTCCCGCGCAAGCCAACAACATCAACCCATTTGCGGCCCCTGCCACCGGCCCATCGCAGCCGTCCCCTAAACCAGCAACACCAGCTCCATCCACCCTTGCTGAATCCTTTGCAGACAAGGTCAAAATCTCCACCCCCGCGCCAACCACCAAGGCCCCCGAGGCCGCAGGTCCCTCTGCACCCTGGCCTCCTCAGTCCGCCTTCCCGGAACCCTACCCCAACTACTACCTTGACGCAGACTACGAGGCCATCTCCCGCCCATCTACGCCCACAATCCCCGAAAACGTCACTATTGAAAAGCCCGACGAAGACGACGGCAAAGCCGGCGCTGATCTCAAGGACACCTTCGAATCCGAAGTCGACAAGGCATTCATCCGCTTCTCCACCCGTCTGGGCCACAACCCAGAACAGATCCTGCGGTACGAATTCCGCGGAACCCCACTTCTCTCCTCGTACACCGATGCCGTGGGCAAGAAACTGCACGATTCTCAGGGCCCCGGCGCCGGTCATGTAATGACCATCCCGAACGGCGCGAGCCGCATTCCCCGCTGCGAATACTGCGGCAGCGAACGTGTGTTTGAGCTCCAGCTCGTGCCGCATGCCATTGCCCTCCTCGAAGAAGGCCGGGAAGGCGTCGGCTTGGGTCCTAACGACGACGGTATGGAATGGGGAACTATCATCCTCGGTGTCTGTTCCAAGGACTGCGGACCAGAGGAAGTCAATGTCGTCGGTTGGCGTGAGGAGTGGGCGGGCGTGCAGTGGGAAGAAACGAGCCAATAGACGGTTAAGTGAGTGAGGTATGAAGTGTGGCGTTGCGAGGTGATGATTATTCACGAAACAAAAAAGTAATGTTGATTGATGTTGATGTCCATAGACTTTTCTTCTAGTTGGAATATATCAGATAAAGTTATTCTTGGTATTACTAGACAATGATATCATTTCTTCAAATAGGTATCTAGATCATCCAACCCAAGGAAATAGACATCAGAATTGAATACAGAAAGTCGAAGATCGAGAAATTTTCTCTCTTTTTTATCTTTTGTTTATTTTCCTCACACAGTAATTTAATATGATAGGATAGACATCAATCATTTCAAAGTGTTTTAGACTGTGCAAAAAAATAAAGAAGAATCAACGCCAAATGCGCCAGGTCCGGGAAAAAACTGTCCTAACCTTTTTCCCTCTCCCATGCTAGTTCTAATCTTCCCCCATCATCATCGTCATCATCATTCGGCATTCGGGGGGGACACATGACACATTTCATGGCTTTGAAAGTGGACGTAATTCTTTCTTTCTTGCTTTTTTTCTTTTTGGGGTGTTGGAAGGATGACAAGAGACACATGAAGATTCCAAGATCTTGGGTGTAAAAAAAGGGTAGTAGAGGAAAGAATATTAGCAAGAATGGAAGAAGAGAGATTGCGCTGCTTTTTGTTTCCTTCCCATACATATGCAGCGGAAATAAAAAAAGAAGAGAAAAAAAAAAAAAAAAAAGAAATCCCAAATCAACCTAACAGAATAAACATTTGGATATCGTTTATATCATTTATGCAGGCTGCTCGAAACCCCGTCTGATGACACGACCGAACATATCAAAAGCGACCCGTTCACTCTTGACCTCGCTGCGGGCCTCGTTCTCCTGGTTGGTGGGCACCTTGACGACGGTGCCGTCGGCACCCTTCTCGACCTGCCAGGTGCACACGTCGACGACGAACTTCTCCACAGCCTCGCGGCTTCTCAGGTCCAGCCACTGCTCGAGCACATCGGCGTTGATCTCACGGAAAGTCTTGCCAACCTCGACGGCGATGCGGATGCGCACCAGCTCCTCGAATCCGGCAACGTCGGCCACCAGATCGGCGTACAGGTCGTCGGAGTTCAGGGTAGACCAGAACTGAGCGTACTGGGCGGACTCGAGTAGTGTGGAGAGACGGGCGAGCTTCTGGACCGATTCAACAAAGTCGGAGGCTTGGGCGGCGGATTGAGCTTCGGGGTCTGCGGATGGGAAAGGCTGGGTGTGGGCGGGGAGCAGAGCAAGGCAGAGAGAGAATGCCGGCGAGGGGAAGACGGTAAGAGCCTTGGCGAGGACGTTGGTGACGGTCTCCGCCTGAAGGAGGTGAGGGTTGAATTGGTAGCTATTCAAACCCAACAGTGTCAGTGTCAGATAGAAAACCTTTTTAAGGGTATTGTGCATGCGGCTCAATTCGAGTCTGAACAAGGACATGCCCGAGGTATTTTCTTTCTTTCTTTCTTTCTTTTTTTCCTTTTCAGAAGATATTGAGTTCACAACATTTTCCCAATTATCGGGTATCAGGTAATAGGAAACGTGATAATAAAAAGAATTCTCCATCATGTTAAGGAAAAAAAGAAAGAAAGAAAGAAACCCGAAGCAACATCCCCCACTAAAACCAGAGCTTCTCTCTCAAGCAAAAAAAAAAACAACACAAAAAGGCAACAACTCACAGCTTCAACAGCGCCAAGTTAGCATAGCAGTCGAATGTTCGGTCCTCGCACTGCTGAGCAACATATTCTTGGAATACTGTAGTAGTCTCGGGGTTATATCTGTCCAGGCCGCTGAGGATGACCTCGATATTTTCCGGCCGTGTCTCGCACTTGTCGAAAGCAACACCCATCTTGTCGTCGGGTTTAATTTATTGGTATTCCGGAGGTATTAAATGAGAGGAAGGGGGAGGAGAAGAGGGGAGGGGGGAAGAGGGGGAAGAAGAATGGCGCGCAATTCGACGTTCGTGCTTGTTCTATGCGGGATGTTCTTTTTGGTGGGTTTTTTTCGCGGGTTGTTGGTGTGCGCGATGGCCGTGGTTCCGGTCCCGGAAGGGTAAGTTTTTCCGGGGGGATATACTACACCAACGAGCAGCGTCGTGATATCGAGGGATCTACTGCACCTGAATAGATTGAGTAGATGTGCATGTTGGCTAGTCTAGTCTCTTGTTTGCTTGGATATGCAAGATTGGCTTCACTGATGAAAATTAGAACAACCCTATAGGTACACCACGGATACTAATACATCGTACAACCCGAAATACTCAAACAGTTACCAGACAGATTAACGAATAGATGACTAGGTCAAAATTGATTTAAAGACCAGTGAAGATCAAATCCAGGCCCCGCAGGGCTGCATAAAATACATATGATACCTTGCAAGCGCTTCGTCGCTTTCGTGACGACATTCAAATCATAACAAGCGCCCGCTTCCTCCACGAGTATTAATAGCGAAATAATGCGTTTAAAGAAACAAAAAGGTAGATCGCTTGCCCCCGCTGAAAACACTAAAAAAATAACAAATTCCCAGAAAAATGCCATGAACTCCGTTTCCTTGTCTGAAAGACGCCATAGTCTATATTCGAAATCCATTCATGAAGAAACCCAGGCCGTTATGCGAAGTAAAGAAACAGGACACAAGAGTCGTTGGTGGCATTCGCTTCTTCAATGGCCACATGCGGTGTTGAGCGAATGTCGGTAGTTTGATGAATTGTTGAATGCGCATGAATATGCAGTTTTGTCCTTTCCCGGTTGTTTCGGGCGAGAGAAAGGTGGACTGTCTATGCAATGACCGACCGGCGTGGCGCTATCGGGATAGGTTTCGGACCCGAGGATATATCTAAATTGGATAACCCGAGGTCATTGCCGTCGTATTTCTGGGAAGGGTGCTGCTTGGAGTCTCTCCTTCCGTGCGCCACTAACGATGCTCGTCGTGCCGAGGCATCGTCGTCATCCCGCACTGTACTGCAAACAAACTGTTCCTCGGAAACGGGAATGCCGCCAAACATCGAGCCTAGCTGTTGCAAGAGGGCCACAAAATGGGCGTGTATTTCAGCAAAAATGTACGGATTGCCGACGATTTCCGCTAGGTTTCTCGCCCGGATCTGGCCAGGTCGACGGGCTTGACCAGCAGGGTCGGCTTTCCGGCCTGTAAGAAAAGAAGATACGGGTGTGTATTCCCGGTTGCCAGCCTTATTTGCGCCGCTGGTTTGCTCCTCACGCCGCTTTTCTTCTTCCTGGAATTTCTCGGCCGAGTTGACGATGCCTGCAGCAATGCGACCAAAGGCACGCCAGATGGCTGGGCAAGCGCGGAATGCTTTTCCGGCATCTTTTCCAGCCAGGGCCACAAGAGCGTAGCTGCGTCGTTTACCACGGGCCATGGGATCCGGCAGACGGAAGATATAGGCGACTGTGTAGCCAGCGGCGGAGTCACCAAAACACAAAGGACCGGAAGAAAGACCACGAGGAAGAAGCTCGCAACTCAAGGTTCGGATAGAGGAGCGGCGGAGAAGGGCGTAGTCCGCAGGGTTGGGAGGCCCGCGGAGAGAGAGGTAGGTAAGAATGTGCGTATGGCATGAAGCGTCCGAAGCGACTGAGGATGAATGGAGGGAATCAGGAAGGGAAGCGTGGAGGTTCGAATCGTGTGCGCTGTCATCGGCGTCCGAATGACTATTTCCGCAAGAATAAACCATCTCCCTGGATCGCAAGACGGGGCTGCCATTTTTCCATTTCCCATCGGGAGGGCCAGAAGAAAGTTGTTTATTTAAATCGTCAGGTAAAGTCAAGCTACAGCTTGCGCAGGTATCGCCATCGGTGCCACCCACGCGACTCGGTTTCTCGACATCGGCGGGGGCATTGTTGGCTTTGAGAAAGTACGGGTGATCCTCGATCTTGGAGCAGTTGGCACCATCGAGAGGCTTTTCAGGTTGTTTGGGCGACAGGGGGCCCTTGACACCACCGGGGTGATCGTGCAGTTCCCGGGAGAAGACGGTGTCGTGAGAAGTAGCAGGGGTATCGTCGGGAGAGAAATCGGATTTATCAGGGTAGCACTGAGAGCAGGAGAAAGGCAGGACCTGCGAGCAGATGATCGAGGTGGGACCATGCACCTCGCAGAAATGCGTCAAAGAAAGCTATCGAAAGAGGGTCATTAGCGTTGAGGCTCCAGACAAGGGTGTGTAGAGGCCAAAGGATATAGTTCTCGCCCAATGCAGATCACCGAGCGAATGCGATTCCCAAGAAAAAGCATAGGTAGAGCAGAATCCCGAGTTCGGAAGCGCAAGTGATGAGCGCAAAGCTAACGCATGTGAAAAAGGGCGGAGTTGGAGAAGAACATGCGATGCGCAAGAAGGAAGCCAAGAAAGAGGAAGAAGGCGACTCACAATGAAATCCATATCTGCGAACAAGATTACCGTCTAGCAGCATCGAACAGCCATTTTAAACCATTGTCGCGATACATGCTTTCGTGAAGACGGGTGGAAAGATAAGAGATGGGGAAACCAGTGGCAATGACGCAGAGTGACCACAGGGAGAAGAATGGGAAGAGAGGGAGGAGAGAGGAGAGAGGAGAGGAGAGGAGGGACAGAACCCAGACAGTGAATTGAACCACTGTCACTGAACCAACCAAGGCCAGCTGAAGAGATGTGAAGTATTAATCAAAGGAAGAAGAAGAAAGGACCAGAAGTGGACAAGCAGGGAGTTTTATTTTCTGTACAGGAAACAATACTAAGATCCAGCGGAAGAACCAATAGCTACTGGATAATAATAAATCTGGAGATGAGCGGAATAATAACGAAGGCCGGGAGGCATGCCGGAAGGGGGAGGAGGCCCAACGACCGTACGGTACAGTACGGTAAATACCAGTATTACCGCTGCGACGCTTACCAACCCGCCCAGCCCAACGCCAGCCTAGAAGCAGTAGGCCTTTTTTAGGGGGTTTAGGCTCTGCATGGCAGCTGCAGACACCCACATTTACTAACTCATCTCAGATGCTCATACATACACCCAGAGCCTACATCCAGAGCCTACAGATAGATGGACAGAAAACGGTTGAAATTCATACCTAGGTATCTAAAAGGTAATGGAGGTGGTCCAACTGAGCAATGATTGACCGCATCTGAATCCCAAAACCAAAACGCTTCTGACGGCGCCGCCTCCCACTAGACCCCGTTTTACGCAAGAGAAGGCTTGTGGAATGATAAATGGAAGAAGTCAATTCGTTCCAGATCCCACCGGCGACTCCATCGGGTCCCAAATTTTGCCCATCGACTAACGATATTCGTCCAGATCCACCCCGTTCTTCTTCTTCTGCTTCTTCTACGAAGAGAGAAAGGGAAAAAAGAAAAAACCGGGTCATGCTCGGTCACTTGAGGCTGGCTTCAGCTGCCATGGGACCTTTTTTTGTTGTTTTTTATTTTTCAAACGGGCTTCATCCGCGGCAATTTACTGTATCATCGTCAATATTATTTTATTATTTTTTAATATTATATTTTCGGCCCAAGGCATCACGGCCAAATTGCAATAGTCCGTCCTGGCCATCCCGCATATCCGTATCGTATCCGCATGTGAACAGCAGCCCGGGTCATATCTATCAACTATTGATCTGGGATAGTAGCATCCTAGCATCCCGGTCTCTTGGTTCCTACAGACTGTCTGTTCTCGTTGTCCCACACAGCTCCTGGATGGTCGTGTGCGCGGGTGGGTAGGAAATTGGGAATGGGTGGCTGCTGCAAACGGTGGGTTCACTTCCCGTTGCCAGCCACAACCACTGTCTTCTGTAGGAGTCGATGGGATGTCTGAAAGTGAATAGCCGACTCCAGACTTTTACTCTCCGGGTCCGTCTTGGACATTTCGGATATGGTTTTTTTTTTTTTTTCGCCCCCATGGCGGGAGAACGGAAGGCCGTCTCTACTTACTGCTCCGGAGTACCTAGTTACTTTACTTCTCATACATACGGAGTACTACTCCATACCAAGGATCTAAAGATGAGATCTCTTGACTCACTTGAAAACAGTAGTCTGTCTGGAAACGAATCCCTAGCAAACAGAAGAAAAAAAAGAAACAGCGGGATTTTCATTCCCTTCTCTCCGATTTGTTCCCAACTACTTTTTTTTTCTTTTTCTGACATACAGACCATCCCGACGTCGGAAAAGCCAAAAGGCAAAGCGGCATCCATCCGACCTTCATCAATGGGCGATCAATGCGATACACGGTAAGTCTGTACGGAGCAGACACAGTAGACTATTATTTTGTCGCGGTTAGTTGGTGATCAATCGCTTTGGTTCGCTGATCTCGTCTTTTTTTTTTCTTTTCTTTTTCTCTTCCTTTTTTTTTTTTCTTTTTTTCCTTTTCTTTTCTTTTGTTTTATTTCTTTCCATCCTAGAACCCACGCGAGCCCCTCATCTCAGGCCTCCTGCGACTTGCATCCTACGCATCATCATGGAAGTGCGGAGTGCAGCCGCTGTAAGGAAGAAGGTAATTAATTAATTTGCACAGCAAACAAGCCTATTGCAACGGCATTGCTCCGACACATACTACTCCATACTATGTAATATGTTGGATAGTATTCCATCGAAACCAGTTTATCGGTCAGATTCCCTGCAGGTGGTTACTATCTTGATGTCATGGTAATCGATATGATCTGACTGGTTGATATCAGCCATCAGGAAACAAAGAGATTGATTCATGATGATGACTTTGATTCAAGGAATTTATTACAGATCATATGTATGCTTATGGACTCCCTGACAGACGGAGAATAAGGTAATAATCCTCAGTCCCTGGCTTGTTACAGAATAATCAGGCTTTGGTATGAACTATGAACCTCTTGAGAGTAATAATTACATCTGGATCAACTACCCCGTAGAATAAGTAAACTAATCCCTGATCCCTGTTGAGACATGTCATAAAAGCATCAACTTATCTTGTTTCCTACCTCGTATTCAGACTTTCATCCTGTCTATTATGTCATTGCGTGCAGTGAACTCTTTTCTTCCGTACTTTTTTTTCTCCATATTATTACCTGTACATGTAAGTTAAAAATGTATGAAATAAGGAATCTACCCCTGTAGATGATTATCCATCTTATTCGCCACTCCCAACTGAACGGCAAGCAAGCACACGACCTCGGCCGGGTCATCGATAATCGCGCCTTTTTCTCGTTTCGCTTCCACTGTTCTGCCTGTCCCCACGCCCCCATCGGCCCAGGCACACAAACAAACAAACAACAACTCCATCGGAGTAGCGAATCGATTTGGTTAAACGAGGGTCTCCACGTGGCGGGTAACTCGTTTTAAGACTATAGCTTTTTTTTTTTCCTTGGTCTGGTCGGGGGTTGATTTGTTAGTTTGGTCGATTGGATTCTGTCTTTTAACTCTGTTTAACTAGTGTTTGGTGAGATCAATTTGGTAATTTCCACGTCTTTTGACGGTGGGTCTGAGACTGAGATGTTGAGATGTGGTCACTGTTCAGCACATGTTTACTGCACTGCTACAGCTGTTGATACTCTGTCCTCTTCACTTGTTAGTTCATAGTTGTTGAGCTCTTCTTGTCAAGATGCTCATCTCTTGTACTCATCCCACATACTCCGAGACCCATAGACAGGGATCATCCTTGCCAGCCCAACCCAATAACAAGATAGTCTGTTCTCAAGTGGCAAATGTCATCCAATCCCCATACTCCTCTTTCTCTTACTCCCCTCCTCTCCTCCTCCTACTCGACTTGACAACGATATACACACCCACGGAGTTAAACGGATAACACCAAGAGCACCGGTTCGCTAGGTTGCTTCAGATTGAACAGAACACGGTCTGGATCATCTCTGGTCTGTGCATCCTGTTTCCACCAGAAACGGTTCTCTCACTCTGTTTTGAACAGTGCTGCTGAGTAATATCTATGGAGAACATAGTTATCCACTAAACTGAGTCTTAGACAGCTAATGCTGTGTCTAGTGTTAGACTCGCTATCGGGTGTGCTCAAAGAAGCAAAGCGTCGTTGTCATCTCCACTATCTTATCCAACGCTCGTGGATGATCGGATCAGGGAAGACCGGACGAGTTATCTGTCTGAATCTGTCATACTCGTGCGGGCATATAATATAAATTGTATGGATACTATGTCTCTGTGTCTAACTACTGTCTAGTAGATAGTGTAGACCCTGACTCGGTTGTATGGAGTAGATAGTCCCAGCATTTAGGGTCTGGGTCGGCATTTGGTTAATTCCCGGGAGCATATGTTTATACCAACATCTCTAGGGAATACTCGGGTAGGAAGCCCACTGTATCCAGTTAAATCGCAGGAATTAATATTGATTATAGATGTACATCAGTGGGTGAAAAACATTCGTAATAGGTGAGACATTATTTGAGCCTTGTCTTCAACATAACTACGTACAGACTACAGAATACATATGTTCTCTTTTTGGCCGTCTACACGAATACCCAGCAGCTAGCTGAAAATGTATTAAGTATTAACAATCCCATTATCAACCAAAAAACCAAGCTCCATTAAGCTGCATACGTGCATATCCAATTATCCATCACCAATGACATACCCCTCCATGGCTGTCTGTCATAGTGGAACTCAACCGAGTAAGCTAACTTAAGTTACTTAGTCTTAACGAAGGATGAGGCGGAAGGGCTGAAAGGCTGAACTGAACTTCTGCAAGCTAAAGTTCAGCCACAGACCCGCTGCTCCATTGTTTTTTATGGCTAGTTACTTTAGTTGCCTTACCAGTATTTAAGACGGATACATGTTTTGTGTGGCATTTGCATACATTATCGGTTATCGACCGATAAGTTATCATATCTGGATAGATTCATTGTTCAAAGAGCATCAGTTCATGATATCTAGATCATATCGAGATAAAGTCAGCTATTTCAAAGTTGCCAAGTTCCTGAAAATCATCCAGGCTAGTCGATAAGTCAGACGAATCCTGTCTGACCGGATGCTCAATGCCGGTCGAGATGTTGAGTCTATGCATTGATGATCTCGAATGCATGTGAATAAGATGGAAGCATTGACGTGGACGAATAACGGTGATTACTATAGGTGATGGACATACCTAGTATATTTATGTTAGGTTATGTCAATTATGTCAAAGGATGTGCTAACTATGTAGTAGGAAGTGTATTGTCGGGTTACATACATGAATTCTAGCTTATCTGTTGACTGAATAGGGTTATTGTAAACTCTTGTCTGACAATATTGTACTGGTCAGTAGCATAGTACTAACAGGGGATCGAAGGATTCCACGATCATCCGGTTATCAAGAATAGCCGAATATCGCCAATTCAGCCCGAAAGCATCATCACTCGATAACCTTCCTTATCCATCCTTACACCCGATAAAAAGCATCAGCAATCGGCATTGGATCCGCAAAAGACGGGCCCATCCTCAGCCACACCATTTAAGAGAGAGAAATGGTCACGAGTGTGATTGTCGTTGCAGTGGAGAATACTCCATTTATTTTGTTCCGTCTCCAGCTGGTATCTGCACACGCCACATACGCCAATTCAATGATATCACCACTTATTCTGCCTCTCCCTATTCAATCTCTCAATGGATATCAGAACTTTGGAAATATTTTCCGGTTCCGAATTCGGCGGTCTTGTTGCATTCGTATGTAATGCAATTATGTACATATAATCCACGTCTTGTACATCTTGTACATCCTTTGCGGATTTGCGTCTGTCCGCGGTAGGATCTACTGGAACTCGCCTAATAAGCATCAATAAAATCGTTTCTGGATGATGAATTTTGTGGTTCGCGCATCCTTGTGGGGGTCAAGGTTTGTATTCGCTATTCAGCTGTGGATAGTGGGCTCATGGTCCTTATGGCTTATTCCTTCTGTGACGGAGTAATCCGGAGATACACTATGTGGAATGGATGTACATGCTGATGATTGTGACGCCCCCATGCATATCAATACATACAATATATGTGCGACCACTGTAATCTATGCGTAAGTCGATGTCAATCATGAATTAATGAGTCAAGTTGTTGTGTGGTTGTGGCAATAGCTGGTCACTGCTTATGCCATGAGAATGACACTCTGTAGACTCACCACCCCATGTGACATGATTATTAGAATAGAGTATACAGACCTACAGGGATAATATGCAGGGTAATACTATATATTAAATCCAGCTGATAGCTACCTAGGAAAAGCAATAGGCATAGCATAGCATAGCATCGATCGAGCTGGTAAGCAGAGCATCCTGATTGGCTAGATATATATACCACCTACCTATCCAGTAGATCGATAAAGTCACCAGACTACATAGACATAGTAGGTAAAGGTAGTACATTTCAATCACCCATCTACCTTGCATATTTGTAATGCCAATAGTCTGATCGTATCCTGGTTGGTGGTAACAGTTGCACAAGTGAGAAAAAGCAATACGAATTGTGATCTATCCACGGAGGGTTTGAGGCTACCTACATGGATATGAAGAGTGCCTGCCTGCTCCCACGGAGTCACTTGTGGGTAGAGGATTCTGTGCACTGCACAGAATCAATATCACCTACCTAACTAGTGCTTCTGGTTCCATGGATTTGGAATCTATTTTCATCTTGGCTAGTGCTGTTGGGGATGTACAGAGTAGATCATCCATGCTCTCCTTACAGCTGGTCTGTTGGACATTGAATGCGGTTGAGCTGGAGTAACGAAATCAGTATGTACTTTGTTATCGTGAACTGTCGAAATGGAGATCTGCTATGATTATTTCACTCGATACACGTACTTTTGTTGCTCGACTCTACCTATCAGATTTAGGCGCGCTGATCAGCGCCATCGGGATTTGATCTGCTATATCACCACTGACCACATCCATATCGAGATTAAAGTATCAAATAACCTACCTATCCTATACTTAATAAACAGCAAGGAACAAGGTCCCGTGCTATATACAGTATTTCTTCTGCCTACCCTCTGGCTAATCACGTGACACCCATAACCCTCGCCTTCTCCTTTAGGCAACCCAACCACTTCCATTCTTCCCTTATCATTCACTTCCAATCCTCCCCCTCAACAAACCCAGGGTAACCGTAGTGCAGTGGTCTAGGACTGCTGCATGTTTGATGGGAGTCTTGGGTTCGAATCCGGGCAGGGCCCGCCCTTTAAATGCGACTGCAGCGCATTTAAAGGGTGTGTGCTTGCACGCAGATTCGACTGTAAAACTGGTCGTCTGGTTCTTGCTCCAGCGCACCGAGCTAAACTCCGGTCTTGGTACCCCCGGGGTTTGGTGAGGTGTAGGGGGAACGAGATGGGTGGTTTCGTAGCTGCGACGCTGTCTCCTTTGGGGGTGGTGTCGGGGTGAGCTTTTTGTTTTTTTGAGATATAGCTCTCTCTCTCTCTCTCTATATATACGGTGTGAAATGACATGAACAGTGCAGTTAATAGCAGCAAAAGTCTCTTGGAATGGTTTAAATATTGATAGGTGATAGAGTAACGTAATATATCTACCAGTCCGTTTCACTCTCACTACCTGGGTATGCCTTCTTTCGTAACTTCCATAACGACCTTTCCCGATTCGCTGCCTCACGTTGTCTCCGACTATTATCTTCAATCACCGTCATCCACGGCACCTTGCTTGCACGCCGTATCCTATCCCGCAGAGTAGCCGATACCTTGACCTGCATCTTCGAGTCGAAAGCATCGTCCTGTCCATCTGCATCGTTGCTCTTCCTCGCCTTGGCCACACTCTGCTGATGGCGCTTTTCTGCAGCCCGCGCGGCGTGGTAATCCTCGCTGATCGCCCAGTTGGGGTTATCCAGTTGTCCTCGCACCAAAACGATCCCGTGGCCTTGTTCGATGGCACCGCGGATTTTCGATCCCGGGATGGGCGTGACTAGTTCTAGTTTGCGAGACGAGGTGTTGATGGAGCGCACAATTGCAAGGCCTAGACAATGTGAGACTTTGGGGTCGAGGGGGTTGTTGGTTCCAGAGCCGATGAAGAGGTAGGGGAGGTCTTCTGGTGTTCGGGAGATGTTGGCTTCCATGGAGGGAAGAGCGGGATCTTTGGCGGCGTCTCCGATGTCGTCCATGTTGACATCTTTATCTTCTTCAGAGGAAGAGTCACTCTCACTGCTCTCGTCGTCCAAGTCTTTCTTCCCCGCTGGAAGACCATCCAGCACACCGGAACCCGCTCCCTGGCCTAGGATTGCATTGGGAGATTCCACGGCCACCACTCCCACAATAGATCCGTCAAGAACCTCGTGAAGAAGCTCGGGGTTGATTTGAGACCCCATGACCATGATACCCCGAATACCTTGCCGCGGTCCAGAGTAGTCGACAAGGATGGGCCGTGTGCGAGATGTTGGCGTGTCGAGCCACAAAGGATTGTGGACCTCGGCTGGCCGAGACATGTGGAAGTAGGATTGTATTTGCATCGAGCGCAGCTGAGCGCTCGACCTGCTCACGAAATCGGTTGGCTGAGATGGCAATGTGGTCAGAGGGATCCTGGCCTCGTTCGCTGCCTGACCCAGAGGTTCTACGACTTCCATCGGTCCTTTTTCGCTCATATATACCACATCAGACAAACCAAGGGACTTGACCAGCCATGTAGCAACTTCCAGACCGAGTCCGAAGATCCAGCCAGGGTAGTTGATGATCAACGGACATTGAGGGTAGGTTGCCAACAAAGACCGATAGCGGTCCATCAGATCCATTGCTGCAAGCACATAATGGTCAGGGTCGTCCTTTGGAGATGTTGCCCCGATATGATGGGCTCGAACCATCGTTCCATCCAGAGAATCGTCCAGTGACGGGTGGGTGAACGGAGGACCAAAGAAGGGAGAACGTAAATGCGCAAGATAAACCTGGCCCATTGGAGAGAATTCTGGTTGCCCGGGGTCCAGGTCTAGAAAGGCAACCCCGTCGGTGTTGCTGAAGTCGGCTTCGACCTGTGGGGCGGGGCTAAGAAGATGATTTAAAAGATAACGACTAAATGTCGATTTTCCGGATGCCTTGGGACCGCAGATCAGCGCCCTGAGTTGTCCACCTCGTTGAGAAAGAGATCTGATTGCAGAGCTCCATTGTTTTTCGAGATGCAGCGGCCGCAAATGGCGGTTTAGAGAATCATCCGCTGATGTATACAGCTGTATAAGTTAGATGTGATGTTCAAGTTAAATAGCAGGAGAGGTGATTCTTACCACTGAGAATGTCCTCTTGCTGTTTTGACCTCCCTTGAAGGTAAGCTTATCCGCCGAGGTATTCTTGCCATTCCATATCCGTTGGTACAAGGGCGAGAGACCTCTGAGACGATAGATGCCACTGTGACATGACTTGACCTCAATTTCAGCCTCACCCTCAACACCAGTCACGCATTTGATAATGGGCAAAGAATGCGTCGAAGGAGCATAGACTCTGTATACCCGTGCGGAAGGATGCAGCTTTGCACCCATCAAGCTGACCACGCCCCGTTTCACCCAGAGATCATAATGTCCAATAAGTGCGAGGTTCATCTTCTCTTTTATGCGAACACACAGCGTTTGCTCATCACTGTAAACTATGCTCTTCTTGTTCAAACGGGCCTTGGAGAGAGGGAAGTTCTGCATTTCCATAGGAATCTCCGTTGGAGATTCATATCTGCGATATATTAGTATTAATAAATCATTGGGGCACTGGCTGCCTACCCATTCTCATCCTCCCCAATGGGAACGTCATTATCGCCGTTGATCTCCTCCACAGCACTATCCTGCTCCGATTCCTCATCCGAGGGAGCCTGGCTAACTTCTTCCACTGGCTCAGGTTCTGGAACTTGTTTCCTGGGCTTCTGAGATTTCACCGGCTTCTCCACAGCTTTAGCCTTTCCAGACTCTGCCTTTTTCTTTGCTGCTCCCCTCGTTTGTACATGGTCCTCTTCCGATGTATGCCGCGGCTTTTTTGACGGCGGCTCTCGAACCGGTTCAACCTCTGCTGGCTTCTCCACAGAGACTGCGGATTGCAGTTGCTGTTGACGAGCTTTGCGCGCCGCAAAGGCGCTGACGGGAGCTGCGAGAATTTCAGTAAGCTAATTTGTCTTGCGAAATGCGGGTAGCAAAAAAAAAAAAAATCCGGGAATGTACCAGCAGCAGGCATTTGCTTTTCAGCCTTTCTCTTCATGATAGACCGAAAGAGAAATACTCAATATATTCCCTCCGGTAATCACAGCTCGCTCAATTGCTTTTTTTGTAGAGAATCGAGGCGAATTGATGCAGTCGGCGGGACCGTCAAAAGTTCGTTCATTGCATTGCGGACTTTCGGTGGTTGTTGGTCTGTGCTCCGCGGAGCAGAAAAAAGGTTATCGCTTCAAAGTCCCAGAAACAGTTTCTGGCAACTCCTCGCAGAGATCCTGCATTGCGATTGACTTGCGATTTTAATTTACCAGGAGATTCGTGCTCTTTGATTTATTCACGTCGAATTATTGCAGCCATAAATTTCTGACTGTAGGTGGTTGCGCATCAAGGCTGCGGCAACTTTTTTTTCTCTTCTTCACCACCTCCGAAAGCGCACTCTTGCGCTTCCTTGACAGAACACAATGGCACGCAAATCGACTAAGCAGGCTACACCAGAGCCTGAGGACAGTTCGTCTAGCAGATCGACTTCTCCCGAGCCCATGGAGGGAGTGGAGGAAACGAAGCGCGAAGCGGAAGAGTCGTCAAGCTCGGGATCAGAGGAAGAAGGATCGGGATCGAGTGGCTCCAGTGAGAGTGAGAGTGAGAGCTCAGCGGAGGACAATGGAAAGAAAGACTCGAAGCCTGCCAAGAAGTGAGGTCTTCGCTTTGGAATTGTTGGCCGCAATAACTAACGCGCTATACCAGGTCTTCTGTCGCTTTCCCCGCGCCAGCTTTCAAACCGCCAACCGGATTCAAATCTGTGAAGAATCAATCTGCTCCATCGTCGAATACCTCCTCTATCCTCTCCAACCTCCACGGCAAACAAGTTCTCCACATCACGGCCCCCGCATTTCTCCCCCTCTCGAAAGTCAAGGAGGTCTCGTTGGCCAAGGTTATGCAGGGTGAACCAGTGCTGAAGCACAACGGTGTGAACTACGGCATCCCCGCGGAAAACCTGGGCCAAGCGGATGGCGGCAAGAAGCTTCTTCTCTACGACTCAAAGACCCAAACCTACTACAACGCCCCGGCTGGCGATGTACAGAGCTACCATGTGCAGGAGCTGATCACTCTCCCGGAAACACTTCGAAATGAAAACAAACCACTGTCAGCAGAAGACTACGCCAAGCCCCCGAGGAAACAGCCCAAGCATCTGAAGATGCGCTTCCGACCTGTGGGAAGTGGACAGGGCCCAGTAGAGACACTTGGCTCTAGCTCGGAGGAATCAGAAGCGGAGGAACCCACGTTCAAGGTCCCTAAAGGATCTAGCAAGGAGAAAGACGAGCGGAAGCGGAAGCACCAGGAGGGAGACGGGAATCAACCAGCTGCGCTGCCCCGGAAGAAGTCCAAGAAGCAAACATCGTCCCAGGAGGAGGTGGATGAAAAGAAGTCCAAGAAATCGAGTAAAAGCCGGGATGAGAAGAAACGAAAGAAGGCAGAAAAGGCCTGAACTGAGTTCGGGGTTTGTGGATGAGAGGTCTCTTTTCTATTGGTTTATAAAAGTTGATATCATGGCATTTGATACATGCATTGGTCTAGCTGGGTTTCTTTATTATCATGCCGTTTGTAAATGTTATACCTGAGATATGGATTAGATCTGTTTGAGTATGTACTGTTCCCTTTGCCTGCAAGCCTTGGACGGTCTGAGGTAGCTGGCCAGTAAAGATCCAGCCATAGTAGATTCTCCTTTATCTGTCAATCTTTCAACTATCCCAGTCCTGTCAACAATATCGGCCAGTTTTCAATTCGTGCTACCCTCTATCTATCCGTACAACCTCAACTGAATCATGAAGAGGCCCACCAGGATATCGTGTCGATCAACCAAATAAGCGCAGCCACTAAGCCGCGGCATGGGTCCTCACTCAACAAAGTAGTGTCACCACGCTTTGGTCCAGGAGTAGTTATCTACCCCTTTATGAAAGTCTTCATAGATAGTTTCCTTTATCAAGCATTAGACTCCAGTTCAGCATCCCTTACTGGCGTTAACTTACAAGTAACTGCGCTGTAATTACAGCTCAACGAAATTCCAAGACTGAGATGACATAAGCCAGAGAGCTCCCAGAGTCAGCATGTGATTGGCCAAGATCGCAACGTTCATCACATGCTACCCCGCTGATTGGCCAGATGCTGCCCAGCCTAACAGCTGATACCGGCGAGTGACGCCAGATTCGCTGCGTCTCTCGTTTCTTGCAGTCATTCAACAACGCACGTTGCTCGACCGCTTCAAATTCTTTCGTTTTTATCCTCCAGTCGTCTTTTTTAGCATCATGCCCTTGTCTTCTTCTTAGCGATGGTTCATGGCTCCCTGTTGATGCCGTTTTGATACCCGCCCCGTTTTATCCGATATCCTACTATCATTTGAGCCGTGACGGCGCTTATCAGTTTGGAGCCTCTGAAGATCCAACATTCATCGTAGGTATACCCCCTTCTTTCATTTGCCCATTCTTTCCATTCCTCTGACGTAGGTGACAGCTGAGCTGATTTATGTGGTCATCTGCCCTTACCACAGCTTTCTCTTTGGCGGTTCCTTTCCATCGTGACACATCCGAGTCGTTTGCCTCTCCCTTGTTTGTAGAAAGTGATTCACACCGGCTTGTGACTGTCACCTGCACTAGTCCAGATCGCCTCTTAGATCTCAACCCCAGTTCATCTGGAGAATCTCCGCAGTTTCCACATTGTTTTCGCCTTACCAATTTATACATTCCTGTCGAATATGCGACCCCTTATAGACGATGCAAAACGGCGGGTGGATCGTAGACTCAGCTCAAGCAGAAAGTCGATGACCACCAGCCGCATGCTTCCCAATACCCTACCTGAACGACTCAAAGACGACCACGATGACGACCAGGTTGATTTCAGTGCCCCGCCCGGCGGTGTTGGGCCTCGAGATGGCCATTTCCAGTACATGCAACAGTCGATATTCTCTATGATTGCAGCCGTTGGCTCCAGGTCCGACTTCCACGCGCGCTTTGACGAATCGAGTGAGAGTGATGGGGAAACAGAGGATAATACACAAAAGGAATCGTCAAAGGGGGATAAGGAGGCTGCGCGAGCAGAGAAGAAATCGGAAATCAGTTCGGAAGAACGGGGCCGTCGCCATCGAAGGACCATATCAGATCACAAGTTCCTGCGGCCGCTCCCGAAATTTGGCTTCAAGAATGGTCATGGAGCCAAGTCGACCATCCAGACGAGACCATCGGCAAACGATGAATTATTGCAGGCAACTCCTTCCAGACGACCTCGAAGTCTGACACCCCGAGCAGCTCCTGTACTCAGTCGAATGGTTGAGGCGCGTGCTCAGTTTGATACCAAGGAAACTCCGAAAGAGGATTCTTCACCTTCGACAGAAGAAGAGAGTACTGACAAGGAATCCCAACAAGAATCCGCACCAGCCCTTTCAACCAGGTTGATGGAAATGTTTGGTTTTGACAAGCCGGAGAAGGTCCTCGTCGAATACGCTTGCTCCCTTCTACAGAGTATGCTTTTGCAGGGCTATATGTATATCACGGAGGGACATATCTGCTTCTACGCCTATCTTCCCAGGAAGTCCACCGTTGCTATCAAGTCTGGGTATCTCCACAAACGTGGTCGAAAGAACCCAAAGTATAACCGCTATTGGTTCTCGCTGAAAGGTGACGTCCTTTCCTACTATGCAGATCAATCGAACCTATACTTTCCCAGCGGCCATGTCGATCTGCGATACGGGATATCTGCGTCACTAGCCGAGCAAAAGGACAAAAGCAAAGAAGTTCGAGACTTCCAAGTCACCACGGATCAGCGAACATACCTTTTTCGAGCGGATAGCTCCACAAGTGCAAAAGAATGGGTTAAGGCTTTACAAAAGGTTATCTTTCGAACTCACAATGAGGGTGACAGCGTCAAGATATCCTTCCCCATCGATAATATAATAGACATAGAGGAAAGCCCTATGGTTGATTTTTCAGAAACATTCAAGATTCGCGTGATGGAGAGTGGCGAGACCTTTGCGATTGACGAGGTACGTTTTCACCAAATTTATACGTCTGCTCATCACTGATTATTATAGTACTTCTTCTCATTCTTTAATTCTGGTCAAGATGCCTTCAACTTTTTGAAAGGTCTCATCAACGAGACGCCTACACAGCGCTCCCAGACTTTATCTTCCAAGCCAGATATTCACTCTGGTCGCACCCGAAACTCACGGAATAGGTGGTCAATCACCAGTGGCGTGAGTCGACTTCGAGGCAGTGAAACCAGTACGAATCGAAGGAGAAGCGCCAGTGCAAGCAACCTGAGTCTTGGACACGACATGATCCGCAAATCCCCCCTCCAAGGCACCAAGACTCGGATTCATTTGTAAACTCTTTTGAGCAAGGAACCGAGTCCTCGGCTGCATGGCAGTCGATGACAGAAACAACCGAATCTGCTAGCCAAATCCTAAACCGAAGCGATGTATTCCAGTCCCCCACCATCCATACTTTGCGAAGGCGACCTTCTGAAAGTGAAGGCACTGGCCGCCGATATTCGGATGATACAGCTCGGTCTATGACGACTAGGGAAATCGTGAAAAATAGCCAAGATGCGGAGTACCCCATCAGCGAGTCTGATCATGATGCCCAAGACAGTTCCAAAGTTTACTCTTCTGGACCGACTCTGAATGAGATCGTCAAAGCGGGCGCCTATCCTCTGCAGCGTGCAGCTGGCCTCGCAGGATATCTGACCAGCCGATCGAGAAAGATGAGTAGCCTTCTGGCAACTGAGTCAATGGGCTATATTGAAAAGGTCTCTGGAATGTGGGCTGGTGGCCGAAGGCACTACGGGGAAACCGAAGGTATATTGTCAGAGGATCAGGACGTTGACCCTGAAGACAAAGAAGATGGCTGCAATTATGGCGATCGTTTCCGTGCTCACTTTGCCCTGCCACCTACGGAGAAACTCCAGGCTACCTATTACGCCCACTTGCATCGTGTGCTCCCGCTCTACGGAAAGATCTATGTCAGTCAACGAAAACTGTGTTTCCGCAGTCTCATACCAGGGACTCGTACAAAGATGATTCTCCCACTCAAGGACATTGAAAATGTGGACAAAGAAAAAGGCTTCAGGTTTGGATACCATGGGCTTGTTGTCATCATCCGGGGCCACGAGGAGTTGTTCTTCGAGTTCAATATGTCAGATGCCCGAGATGATTGTGCCGTTACGCTACACCAAAACCTCGAGTCCATGAAGTTTCTGGTCGAATCTGGCATGCTCACGGAACAAGGGAAAGATGACTCCGAAGCAGCTCAAGCAGAGCACCGCATGCTGGAGGAGGCCCGACAGGGCGACGAGAACGATACAGAACTTAACGAGTCTTCTGAGATCCACCCTATCTTCGATGATCCTCGCGCTTCAATTATCAACTTCAAACCTGCGGAGTCAATGAGGATTACCTGTCTGACAATCGGCTCTCGAGGAGATGTGCAGCCGTACATTGCTTTATGCAAGGGACTGATTGCAGAAGGCCACAGACCCAAAATTGCCACACACGCAGAGTTTGGGCCTTGGGTGAGAAAGCACGGTATTGATTTCGCACCGGTGGATGGTGACCCTGCGGAACTGATGCGAATCTGTGTGGAAAATGGAATGTTCACATACTCCTTCCTCAAGGAAGCGTCTCTGAAATTCCGAGGCTGGATCGACGATCTTTTGTCCTCTGCATGGCGAAGCTGCCAGGACAGCGATCTTTTGATTGAATCTCCCAGTGCCATGGCGGGCATTCACATCGCCGAGGCACTCAGAATTCCCTACTTCCGTGGCTTCACAATGCCATGGTCAAGAACGCGGGCATATCCCCATGCTTTTGCCGTTCCAGAGCATAAAATGGGTGGTGCCTATAACTACATCACCTACGTTATGTTTGACAATGTCTTCTGGAAGGCAATTGCAGGGCAAGTAAACCGATGGCGAAAGAATGAACTTGGATTGAAGGCGACCACGTTGGATAAGATGCAACCGAATAAGGTTCCATTCTTGTACAACTATTCACCATCTGTGGTTCCCCCGCCCCTAGACTACCCGGACTGGATCCGGATTACTGGCTACTGGTTCCTCAGTGAGGGATCGGATTGGGCACCCCCAGCAGAGCTGGCCAACTTTATCAAACGTGCTCGAGAAGATGGGAAGAAGATCGTGTATATTGGATTTGGTTCAATCGTTGTGTCAGACCCATCCGCCTTGACACGGACAGTCGTGGAGTCTGTCCAGAAAGCCGACGTTCGCTGTATTCTCTCCAAAGGCTGGTCGGATCGTCTTGGTGATCCTGCCAGTACTAAGACGGAGATTCCGTTACCACCTGAAATCATTCAGATTCAATCTGCGCCACACGACTGGCTGTTCTCTCAAATCGACGCTGCAGCCCACCATGGGGGAGCTGGAACCACCGGAGCAAGCTTACGTGCAGGGGTACCGACCATTATCAAGCCTTTTTTCGGTGACCAGTTCTTCTTTGGAACTCGAGTTGAAGATTTGGGAGTAGGTATTTGCATGAAAAAGCTCAACGTGAGCGTATTCTCGCGGGCACTCTGGGAGGCCACTCATAGCGAACGAATGATCACGAAGGCTCATGAGCTGGGTGAACAGATCCGAAATGTAAGTAGCACCTTGCAGCGCCTAATACGTCTGATTGGGTTTGCTAATACATAATTATAGGAAGATGGTGTGGGAACCGCAATCCAGGCGATTTACCGTGACCTTGAATATGCCAAAACGCTCGCCCGACAGCGTTCGATTGCCTCTTCAACGCCATTCTCACCGACACCCTCAGCCAAGGTTTCCGGTGGCCAAGAGCCCGATGATGACGATATTGAGGAGTGGACCTTTGTGGGTGACGAGACTGATATTGACATTTCCAAGCGTGCGCGAAGCAGAGCGGTATCTGAAGTTGATATGATACCTGATCGAAAGTCTGGTTCTCCCGAATCTGGGCTAGGGATTGAATCGGTTCGCCGTTAGAACTTGCTATCCCGGAGGACAAGACCCCGTCAAGTCATATTATAATTGCATATCGATACATCTCGGTTATGCCTAACGATTCTATGATATCTACATTTCCTCTCTCCGCTTTTATAGGTTTCTTTATTTTTAAGAGCATCGTCTTATCTTTTTGTGCATGCAGATTGAGCAGGGACACCGGGCCAATCTACATAAGATCTTTGGACTCGATTGACTATTGCCAAGCGATATCCAGGGATTGATGAATAATGAATGGACAGTTTTTCTTTTTCTTTTTCTTTTTCTTTTTTTTTCGTTTTGTGATGATGCATTCTTTTTTCCATTCTGGTTTGGATGAGGTTTGACACTTGAGAGCTATATACAAGACTTTTGAGTTATGGTTTTAATGATAGACGAAGATATACAGATTCTGGCGTTGAATTACATACTATGGAATGTCTTATCAGATATAACTACTTAATTGAATGGGAATTTTCTCTTTATATTTGGCAACCAGTGCATATGGTATCTTGCTTGTTTCCAAACAGAGCAGATGGGAGAAATGAATAATTTAGAGTATAATCTATGAGAAACCATTCAACAAGTACATACAAGCATGATATCATTTCAACCACCCGGTGTCCTATTTTCATTCTAATCATCTCCACCTTTCCCGTCGGCCTTGTCTTTGCGCCGCTGCACAACATCCCAGTTGTAGACACGAGCGGTAGCGACTTCTAGTGTCTAGTACTAATGTTAGCAGACATACTAGGACGATTATCCCAATCCTAGATGATAGGGCACATACCGTAATCTGTTCTCTCAAAAACTCCAGATCCTCCTCGCAGTTTGACAGACTCAATTCCGCCGCGGAGAGCTTGTCCTGTAACATGGTCTCGGCCTCGTCGATGGGGTAAGCCAGCATGACATTAGCGCCTAGCCAGAGGTAGACTTCCTCTGTGTCGGTGGGGGAAATGGTAGCACGGGCGTAGAGAGTATCGTTTAATTCAAAGTTGGTTTCCAGGCTGGAAGATGCCTTTTTCTCAAGTTAGCATACTGCATCGTTTATAAACAGATAAAAAGTGTGGGAAACATATACCTCTTTCTGTACTTTCAAGAATCGAACCATTTCCAAAGTCTTTTTGATATCCGGGATCTTCTCACGCAGACCTTGTCCGCGCCGTTGGCTGTTAACCTCCATGAACTGGTATTTGGAGATCATCTCCTGGAACGAGCGGAGGGTGGGTTCGACATCGTCGCGGGAGGCGACGTAGTCGGCAACATTGTCGACGAAAGGAGCGACGGGAATACCGCGGGGGTTTGTTTGTGTTGTTACTGTCCTTTTGTTTTTGTTGTGTGACGTTAGTTTTATTGCTGCATGGTTGCGGGATAGGTGATAGAGAGGAGGGGCATAACGGGGTGGCATAATAGATAAATTTCTTTTAATTTTCGGCGACTTACTTTGCGGGTTTTTTGTCTGCCATTGTTGGATGAAGCGGGAGCCGGTGGATTAGGCTCTTGCTAGGAAATATAGAGGCGAAGAGAGAATAAGGGGGTAGAGAAAGAGAGGGAGGAAGGATGATTGAGAGGGATTGGATTTGGGCTTTGGATGGCGATGAAGAGGTGTGGGGGAGAGCTTGGTTGCTTGTTTGGGAAAGGTTTCCAGTCGGAGGTGTTGGTTTGGCTGGCCTTGAACGATTTCATCATCATTCATCTTCACCACCACCGGGAATGCATTCTCGTCTTGGGTAATATACTTACAGTCCACTCGATATGAATTTATGATATCTCTTGAACTTACATTAATATTAATACGACCGAAATCAAAATGGTCCTGCTCATCGCCACCACCCGCATCCTCTCCGCAATCGAGTCCATCCCATCCTCGTGTCGCAAGGATCTCAACCTTCCTGACTCGCTGAATTTGGACTCGCCCATTTCGCATGATCAGTTGATTCGACTGGCGCAGTATCTGCGTACTGCACAGAATAACGATGGCAGCTGGAGCTTGAACTCGCTGCTCAAGGGGACTAAGGTTTACGTTCCTCCTCCGCCGAAGAAACCTGAGCCTGTACGTCATCTACAATCTACGCGATATTATTATTACCCATCATCCACATGTCTCATAAATATACCTATCGCCCAAAACTAACATATAACAGTCCCCAGAATACCTCGCCTCAAAAGCCCGCCTCCTCGCCGCCGCCGAAGCAGACGCCTACAACCGCCTCATGACACCTTCCACATCATCCACCCAAGCCCCCTCACCGATATTTACGACATCGACCTCGAGCCCGGAAACCAGCGAACCCGAATATGCCGACCCACTCACCCCGTCGCTCGTCCTCAACATCTTCCTTTCCGTCGTTATAACTGGGTTCAGCGTCTACTGGGCTCTGACGAGTTTCCAAACGCCCGAGTTTTTCACCTCGTCGGTTTTATCAGCATGGGGGTCTAAAAATAGACGGGGTGCGTCCGAGCCGGTGAGGGTGTTGGTGTCGTTTGTTGTGGCATTGGTGGTTGGAGTTGCGGAGGTGTTTCTCTACGCGGCGTATTTGAGGAAGGTTGAGTTGGCGCGGGGCCGGGAGAAGAAGCTGAAGGAGCGGAAGGTTGTGGTTGGGAGTGAGGAGGTGAGAGGGAAGAATGGGACGACGCAAGAGGTTAAGGTCCCTGGTGGGGACCAAGAAGAGATTTGGGGTAAAGGAGCGAATGGGGGAGTGAGGAGGAGAGTGAGAGAAAGATGGGAAGAAAGAGAGAAGGAGAAGGGAGAACAGGATGGGAGTCAGTAAGTTTCCGTGTGTCGGTATACATGGAACCCCGGATTGATTTCCGGAGATTCTAATTGCGGATCTTGATAATCCAGCTTGTATGATAACGTGCTCAGATGAGATCGACAGAATATCAGACTTTGTCTGAGATGTGACTCAACTACGAAATACAATGGAAAGAATCGAAATGAACAAAACCAAAACATATGGTATTTCTCTAAAGATGCAAAAACCTACACCGTCGCTCGTGTAAACATTAATCTAGCTGATATGCTGCAAGTCATTAGTGGTCATATCTAAAGCAGTCATGTCGTCAAAGTCTTTGTTTTTATGTCGTTTTCTTGTTATGTTGTCTCATGTTGTCATCAGACTGTCAAGCCCGGTCAACGTTCCAAAACGGAGAGAAACAAGGGAGGTCAAATAGGAAGGTTGATATCAAACCAGTTCCCGCTTCTCCAACAGGAGACGGCCCGAAGGGTTCTTGTCGCTGAACCCACCATCTCGGCTAAACACCCTTTCACCACGCAGCCAAGTTTCCCGGACCATACCACGGAGGGTACGGCCTTGGTATGGAGAGCACTTGTTTCGGAAGAGCATGGTGCTAGGCTTGACGGTCCATTCGGCGGAGTCATCGAAGACGCAAATGTCGGCATCGAAGCCAACGACGAGGTCACCCTTTTGGCGCTCCAGACCGACCTGGGCGGCAGTGTTGGTGCAGCACAAACGGACGATATCCTGCAGTGCACGTTTGGTGTTGGCGTCATCTGGGGCGGAGGTGAGGCCCTTGCGACGACTGAGCTCTGACCAGAGGATCGGAAGACCCAAGCCGACAGAGGAGATGCCACCCCAGGCGGAGAAGAAACTTCCTTCATTTTCTGCAGCTTTGCTGTCCTTGGGAATCTCGGCAGCAAGATGCGAGGGCAGGAGTTTGAGATCCGGGGTGCAGGGGGAATGGTCCGAGACGACCGTTTGGATGACACCATCTTCGGTGTGACGCTCCAGCTCGGCCCAAAGTTGGTCTTGGTTATTCTGGGAGCGGATTGGAGGGCAGCATTTGTGACGAGTGTCACCATCGCGGATCTCCTCGGCGGCCAGGGACAGGTAGTGGAAGCACGTTTCAGCAGTGATGGGAACGCCGTTGGCACGGGCCTTGCGCAGCAACGGGATGGCCTCCATGGCAGACAGATGGACAATGTGCAAGGGGAGGTTGGGAGCCAAGTGAGCCAGGGACAGGATCTCCTCAACGGCACAGGTCTCAAAGGCAGAGGGTCGGGATGCTAGGAAGGTGGAATACGCCTCGGCAGGACCTTCCGGGGCGGAATCGCCTGCCGATGCAGTGGCGGGGGGCTCCATCTCAGCATGGAACATGAGGGTGGTGGGCTGGTCAGCCAGCTCAGCCATGGCCTTCTTGATATCTTCCGAGGTTACAGCCGGGAATTCGTCCACCTGATCAATCAGCATTAAGAGACAAGGAAGGGGATAAAGGATGAGGGAGAATTACCCCACTGTCGATGAGAAAGCCCTTGAAGCCACGGACACCGTGCTGAACGAGAGGCTTGAGCTCGGAGGCATTGCCAGGGATGATACCGCCATAGAAGCCGACATCGACCCAGCATTTACCCTCGGCAGCCTGGATCTTCTCCTTAAAACCAGCGACGGTGGTAGTGGGAGGGATAGCATTCAAGGGCATATCCATGACGGTGGTGACACCGCCAAAGGCAGCAGCCTGGGTTCCAGTATAGAAACCCTCCCATTCTGTCCGGCCAGGCTCATTGAGATGGACATGGGCATCGACCAGACCAGGGAGGAGAACATGCGGGGAATAGTCGGTGTATAGGGTGCCCTCGGGGAAATCGTCAGCGGGAATGACGGAGTCGAAGATAGCGGTGATCTTGCCAGTGAGACGAGAGATGACAATGGTGGCAGAAGTGAGACGACCCGAAACGACGGCACGCGAAGAGGCAACGACGGCGATAGAGGGGGCGGACATTGTGAATGGAGTCACGATGAGAAGGAGAGAGAGAAGGGCGGATCGTCACCGGAAGAGGATTCCGCGACAAGGATAGAGGAGATGAAGAGAAAGAAGAAGAAGCTAAGATGAAAAGATGAAGAAAGAAAAAGCAAAGAAAGAAGATGAGAAGGAGAAAAGAAGGCGAAACGAGGCTTATCAGGAAGAAGAAGACGATAAGAAAGAATCTGGGGGGAATAAATAGAGCGATCGGAAGTCGGAGTTGATAGTGATTAATTTGACTAATAGTCTAATTTACTCGCATTATTCTATTCTCTATTCTCTATTCATTATATTCACTGAATATGAATGGGAATTGTCTGTATTCATTGAATTTCGACAATTCCTTCTACAATTTTTCCCTTTCTTCATCTTCTTTTCTTCTTTTCTCCGTCTCTCTCAACTCAATCCCACTCAAGAGGCAAATCGGTAAAAAAAAAAAAAAAAATCAGTCGGGCGCTTCCGGCCAGAGAATCGGACTTCGCCTGCTGTGGGATTACTCGATTTTGTTACTCGATCGTAACTGCATTTTTGCTTACTCGATCAGAACTAATTATAACCATCGTGACTCTTAAAATTCCGTGTTATTCTCGATCCCTGAACCCGGTCGGCCACTAGACGCTGGTCGAATCACCGTCACTGCAGAACCATCTTTATTTCTACTCTATTTCTGTCCTACTTGGACTTCATCTCTTCTTCATCTCTTAGGTCAACTCTTAACAATAAATATGAATATAAATATAAAATAGTTTTAAATATATGATATATCCATCCTTGGGTATCGTTTGACCGCAATGCATGCCAACTCAGCCTTACTGTATGATGATCAAATCCCCAGGAGCCCTCTTAAAGCATCCCATATTCTCCAAATCACAGTAAGAAGAACTATAATATCCTATTCTATAAAACATGGAATATTAAAATGACAGCCCCCATCGCAAACGCCAACGAAATCGTTGCCATCTGGTCCCAGGTGCAAGCCCGTGTCGTCCAACTGGCTGGTGGTGATCCCAGCGTCCTGCAGCCCAATCTCTCCATCGACCAAGTCCTCCTCCATCTCGACCAGGCCCAAAAGGCCCAGCGTCACTCCGACCAGAAATATGCCGCCATTCGTTCCACCTTTCACAGCACTCTCAAGTTCATCAAGACTTGCGGGGGTTTCCTCGCACGTCTTTCCTCTGAGGTAAGTGACCCAGCCCTATCTCAGTGCCTACTGAGCTGACTGATCAGGCCTTTCCTCCATCAGAACTCTGTTATAATGCCTTGAGCTTTGTCATTCGGGCATGGCAGGGCTATGAGGGCGTCTTTGATAGTCTCGCGGGTCTACTAAGCAAATGTGTCCAGTATCTCGGCCGTCTGGAATACTATATTCACGGGGGCATGGACGCCCAACTGTCCAAGGTCGCCTGTCAACATTTGCAGCTCTTCGTTGAAATATGCGACAGAACCATCAAGCTTCGAAATTCAACGCGGAGGAAGCTCTTCGTCTTCTCCAAGATCTTCTTCCTCAACGATAATGACATTAATGATTTGCTTGGGATGATGGAGGGTTTGGTCGACCAAGAGGGTCGTCTGGTCACTGCACAAATATTCGATTTTACCTCCCAGACTCTCTCCAATACTCGCGAGACTCTCTCCATCAATCGTCGCATGAGTAGCAAGATGGATGTTCTCATGGAGGACCGTTTCGACCAACGAAAGGAAAACGACCTCAAACGGCGACGAGAAGCCATCCTGCGGACACTGGCCTTTGATGACAACAAGATTGACCGTGAGACCAAAGAGCCAGATCCCTATTGGCAGCGCACCTACAACAATTATCGAAAATGGGTGGTTCCCAACACTGGTCAATGGATCTTTAACGACCCTGATTACATAGCGTGGGAGAAGTTTCGTCCCAGAACCCCACCCATCCTTGCCATTGAAGGTATGGAGGGCTCTGGCAAGAGCTACTTGGCTACTACCATCATTCGAAATCTTCGGAACCGTAGTGGCGCTGAGAGTTCCGGTCCCAGGAATCTAGTGGGTTTCTATTTCCTTGAAGGTGATCCGAAAGAGGAGCTGAAGAGGACTGGCAGTCTCGATGTTATTGCTAAGTCATTTGTATGGCAGTTTGTTCAGAGTGACGCCTCGTATCTTAAATCAGTTGCTGGGATTTGCGATGAGGCCAAAGATCTGGATCCCCATGAAATTCCCAGCCGATTGCTACTCAACAATGCTGACCTGCCGCACATCGATGCTACTTTCTATATAATTGTCGACGGAATCAGCGACACCATAACCGAGCCGATGATTAAACTCTTGCAACAGATTTCTGTCCCGAACAGGCATGTTCGAGTTCTTCTGACGGGCCATCCGACAGTCTTTGAACAATTGGCTACGATTAGGGGTATATCTTATACAAAGATCTCCATCAATTCGAGAAACCGTTCTGATGTGGAGCTGTATACGGAGTCGAGAATGAATGATGTCGATGCTCTCAGAGATACAGAACGGCTGGGCGTTCCGGCCCTACGAAAGAAGATTCGTGATAGCCTCTGCGAGAAGACGACCGGTGACTACTTCAAGATCAACACTATTCTCAAACACATCAATACATTGGACTATGTTAAGGATATCGACCAGGTCCTCGAAGATGCTGGGAAGGAAAGATCTCAGCAGATTCTCGGAGAGATTGAAAAGCTGAACACCATCCGTAACTCTAAAGAAATTGCCGAGATCAATGAAATCATCATCTGGATTATATACGGTAGAGAATGGTTTACACCTCCACTGATGGCTTCTGTGCTCTACCTGAAAACTGGGGAGCTCTCCCTACTGCCTCTGGACACAAAACTCCAAACCAGATATACCCTGTTTGAAGTAGACAGCGATGGAGACATCGACTTTCGGTCACTGGAAATGGTCCGCATAATTCCTGACCGAAGCAGGAGTATGAACGATGACTTTAGTCCAGAGAGTGCAAAACGAATTCAGCCCACCGAGGTGTCAATGATTCGACATTTTCTCACTACGGTCTGCCCACCAGAAGTCTACGACAAGTTTGGTTTTGAATCCTTTTTTGAGAACAAGCTTAGTCGTAAAGAAGGACAAATCTGCAAAGATGACAAGGATAATGCTGAGATCAAGCTCGCTTTTGCTTGTTTACGTATCCTGACCGAGGAACGGGATTCAAGACGAGATCTTCTCCATCCTTATTCTGTGAGATATATTCTGCAGCATCTCTCGTCGGTGGATCTAGCTTTCGCTGATAGGGAGTGGAAAAGTGCCGTGGGACCTCGTCTTTTACAATTATTCACAGATGAGCCGTCCATCGACTCTCTGGTCTGGACTGATGTCCCGGAAAAGGCACCCATGTTCGGGTGGAAGACTCGTTCTGCCTGGCTAGATGGCGAAGATGCTATCAACGAGATCCTGAGATGGTTCCGGGATTCAGCGGTTATCTCAAAAATCACTGATCAGGCCTGTAGAGCGTGGATTGCCAATTTGATAGCCAGCCCTCAGCCAGGCGAGATCTTGCTCAAGCCTCTTGCGAGAAGGATGGCTGTGCATTGGTTGCGAGAGCCGACTCAGTTAAGCCTGGCCCGGAATGCTTTCTATTTTATATACCGCTTTATGAACAAGGTTGGTTGTGTACCCTCTGAGCCGAAACGCATAGACCACTGATATATATCTAGATGGACCACGCTAAAGGCATCACAAATCATAAGAAGAGAGTCTGCAAGAAACATCACGAGCACGACCACCCGACCCTGGAAACAATCCACAAAATCGAGACATGTTCCGAGGAGCTATTGAAAATCGAAACAAAAGATTCGCTCTGGGAGGTGCAAATGGCCATCATCTTAGAGGGATTTTCCTTTTCAGGCGATGCAGAAAATAGATGTCGACGTGCCTTGAGACTCAATTCATCCAACTGGCGCGCTTCTTACTATCTCGCCCGTGTAATAGCCTCCAATACAGAAGCAATCGGAATCCTAAAGGCAATCACGGAACGACTCCAAGCGAACGAGAAGTGGATGCAGGAACCTTTCAACGAAAAGGCACTGGCGCAAATGTTCTTCGAAATGGGACAAAAGTATTGGGCGGCGCAACAGTTTGACCTGGCTACGCAGTCTCATACTAAATCCCTTGAAACTAACTTTACCGGCTACGACCGGGTTCTGAATATTCTAGACCAGTACAGCGGTAAAGACCGATGGGACGATATCGTCGCCATGCTAGAGATGATTGATAAGTCTCCCCAGGCAGATCTTTTCCAGATGCTGGTTTACATGGCCAGGAAGGAAACCATCCACGATATCCTCCTTCAAACCGCCCTCGAAACAGGCCGATTCGACCTACTGGTCAGAATGTATGATGGCGCCATCCAGTTTGCGACAGAAACAAAGGCCTTCGTCGACCTTTACTACATCCGCTACCATTACGCCAATGCTCTCTATCAGCGCCCCGACAGCGAAGAACGAGCCATTGATATCTGGGAAACAGCCCTAAAGGAGGACCTTCCCCGTTCTTATCTGGACCTAGAAGCCACACTCCCGGGCCTCATCGTGAAACTTGCCCCGGTGTATTTACGTAAAGCGCGTGCTGCAGGCCGTGACTCCGAGGCCGCAAATGCATACCTCAGTCGAATCCTGAGTATCCTACCTAATGAGATGGCGGAGAATAACATGGTTTTCCCTGCGAAGCTGTACCTAGCACGGTACTACCACGTCCAGGGCGACGTGCACAGGGCTAAACAGGTCGCGAGGAGCGTGGTGAAGATGGCACTGGAGATTCTCTCCGATGACGACGAGGAAAACGACTACCTCGCCTACTGGAGACTATTACTCGTATTTCTCCCACTAGGAGACGAGAAGAACGCCTTTGCAGCCGTGGCAATGGCAGCCCTAGCAAACGAAACACCCTTCGCAGACGACAACGTCAGCGAAGAAACCGAAGAAACCGAAGCCGAAGACGAAGAACCAATCCTCACAAAACCAAAACGAATCCTAACTCCCCCAAAGGCAATACTGGACGGCAACTATGACGGCGACGAAAGCAGCACAGATTCCGACTCTAACTCCGCCACTCCAGAGCCAGAATCAGATAACGAAGACAACCGCCCTCGATCCTCTGTATTCGCCATCTGTGATGGCGAATGCGGACACTGCTGGAATTCAGCTAGTGAAATGTGGTGGTGCAAGGATTGTATCAACATCACCTTTGACGGGGCATGCTACCAGAAACTGAAGCATGGATGGCTGCCGCTGAATGTGTGCGGTAAGGATCATGAGTTTTTGCATATTCCTAAATGGGACGAGGTGAATATGAGTAAGATTCCTAAGGGTTATGTGCCGTATGGCGAGAAAGGGATTTCATTGGAGGAGTGGAAGAGGGAGATTAGAAGGGATTATGTGGAGTTTGAGGGTTAGCTATATTCTTCAATCTGGGTTTATGATGGATATCTAGATACTATTTCTGGATATTGATCATGAACAGAAGCGAATATCAGTCACCTATCAGCATATCCACGCAAAATCAAGTGTATACAGCACTGCAAAGCAATTAAACCATCCCCTCAACCTGCACCGATAGCACCATAGCAGATAACATAAAAGCAAGCAAACTAAGAACTAAACCCATCCCTACCCGTCTCCAAATCAACCTCCACATCCTGAACCATCAACTGCTCCTCACAATACCCCGGATCAGCATGCACCTTCCCCAACCACTCAAGCATGCTCTCCCAAGCGCTGGCCATGATACACTCGATATTCAACTCCTCACCCGACGAATAGCAGTTACAGCCGTGTTCCCGGAACCCGGAGACGGGCATACCAAGAGGTCGATCGGAGAGGACGTACGCGCGGCATCGGGAGGAAACGAAAGCTGAGAATGACGAGGGGGATGTATCGAGGAGGTCGATGTGGGTGAATTGGAGGGGGTTGGAGAGGCAGATTCCGGATATGTAGGGGCGCCAGGTTTCCCCTATTGTGATTATATTAGTATTTTGCATCTTTGCTTTTGCTTTTGGTGTTTAGGGTTTAATTGGAGGGGAGGGACGTACAATCATTAGCCAAGTATCGGATAGCACCGAGTCCACCCTCTGCCAAACCGATGATATCGATTTTAGCATCCGCCTTGACGAGCTTCCCACGGGCCCCAAGAATCCCATCGAAAACACAATCAACATGTTCCTGCCAGTTAGCATTACCGGGGATCTTGTTCCGCTGCGACATGGTCCTGGGCGGATCAACCGCCGAATGACGCGGGAGAGCAATCCAGGTGGGATGGGTGACGGCACGACGGGAACCACAGTTCCAGATTAACTGGCCTGTATTTGCGAGGACGAGGGCAGTGTCTCCGAATGTTGCTTGGTCTCCTTCTCCGTCTTTACGGCCTAGGACGGCGTTTGCAAAGGAGACGGCTGAGCCTGCGCCGATTCCCTGCGTACCGATGCTGCGGTAGGCCCAGATGCCTAGATCCTGGTTGGGTTCACCAAAGACGACCACGATGCGCGAGGCTGTGGATAGGTTTGGGGAGACCCAGATTGGGACATGGGGGGTCATTGGGTGTTGAAGAGAGGGGGAGGCGTAGGGTTGTCAGGCCGAGATCTTGGAGACGAGATGAGACGATGGCGCGGATGCATGCTAGTCAAGATTGTTAGTTGCTTATCCTCTGTCGCTGATTGTTTTCTTGTTTCCGGTGGTAAGTGAACGTACTGTTCATCATCTCTCGATGCACTTCGTTGTAACGAGCGTTGCGGTTGATCTTAAACTGGAATTCCTGTTCTGGGTCTGAGATCTTTCTAATCTGGTCCTTTTCATTGATGAAGTATCTGTATTTGAGTCTTAGGTTGAGATTCTTTCTTGTCAGTCAAGATTATCTTACCCCAGTTGCTCCAGATCTGCAGGGAACTCAGCGTCAGGAGGGAGATCTTCTCGACGAAAGACGAACATCTTGAGTCTTGAGGCTTGTTGGTGTTTTTGTTAGACGTGAAGGGAGGTATTGCGAGGAGAAAGAAAAAGAAAAGGAAGCTGGGTATTTGAAGAGAGAGGGAGGGTCAGGGATGACTGCAGCTTTCCGATGGATGCAAGTGAAGGCCAAACGACTGCTCGACTAGTGAATTTCCCAGTCTCCAGTCACATCTGAGGAAACGGTGAAAAGAGCGCTTGAGATGAATCGAAGAAAATCTGACTAGAATGGAGTCGCTTCTTGATACTTCCTTTCTTGAGTTATCCTCACTTCTCCATATTCATCAAGACCAAAATTTACCGATTGATATCGGGAAATGCAGAATTCAGGATCGATTGAGTAGTATACATCGACCAAACCTCGTAATTTATTGTACAGCTCTCGAACAAAAGAAAGGGAATAAACGCCTTTGTGCAAACCGGCCGATCCAAACGTGCCAAATCTTTAATATAACCAGTCGAGTCGACCTTTTACCAACTCGCCTTCTTCACACCGGGAAGTTCACCAGCCAACGCCTGCTCACGGAATTGATACTAGAAGAGGACATACGTCAGTAAAACTGACCTTCAAACAGAACCATTCCTTGAAACGGATTAGTATTTCACTCACCCTGGCAATTCTGAAGTCTCGGAAAATACTCCTGGCTATACCTCCTGCAACACAGCGGTTCTTGATCTGCGTCGGCCGGGTGTAGGCGTGCATCTGCGAGAGCTGGAGCTGAGCCTGGGCGCGGGTACGCTGGGGGAGAGTAGTGTTGCGGATGATGTAGCGCAGAGCCTGACTATAATTCCCGAATAAAAATTGCATTAGTTCATTGGTCTTTGAAGATATTCGTGACAACAAGAATCGTGAAGCAAAGGACTTCATACCGTTCGGGCTCGTATTGCTCAAATACCTTGCGCTTGGTGTGGTCGCGTATCACACGGGCATTGACAAACCCGCTGAGATCGAGCTTCTTGGATCTGAAGTGCGACATGATGCCTGGGTTGACTGGGTTGGCTGGCGTTGGTCGGAGATGTCAGTTGTTGAAGCAGTTTGGCGGAGCGGCGGAGGAGGACAAAATTGCCTTCCCGATGGAGACTAGGGCGGAATGGCCGCAAATATCTGGGCTGCTATTCAGAGCGACAACATAGCTATAAGAGTTACTACGCATTGATATATTGAATGTTTGGTACTGTGCATATAGTTTTAGGCTGTTTGCTGTTTAGATTCAACAAGCAATAAAGAATAGTCTACGTGCTTCGCATTATCGGCTATGGGTGAAACCGGGCCGACAGTAAAGGGAGCGACAAGATCATGAGGGCATATACGTAGGACAATAGCATGGAATTAAGTCAAATAAAAGCCAAAGGGTATTGTTCGGTCTGATTCGAGTCTATTCAAGCGGAATAGATATCTTTTGTTATCTCGCCCAGGACCAACCGATCAAAAGATCAAACTCAACAGACTGCATGTCAGGAAATAGTGGTACAACTTTGGATTCGTCAATATGTCCTATGACGGAAAGTCTATATGCTTGTACAAAGTGACTGCTCGCAAACTCGAAACAAACGCGAAACAGCGATCCAAGCGTCAAGTCACCCTAGGCCATTCATTCATTCCAATTTCATCCGCCATCAGGGTGCTATCTGACTATTCTGGTATCGATCTAGTGGCTGCTCTTGCCAGCGTTGGGGTTGCGGGGGTCGTTCTTGAACTCGGCAGCTGTTGACCGAGGTCAGTGATGATTCCGAATGGTTCTCTCAATATGAGACCGATTGAAGTTTTGGAACAATATGCTCAAGCAGATGTTCTTTTTCGCGTATTTGGGGTTACTCACTCTGCGACAAGGCGTTGGCGAGGGAGTTGACACCGTAGAGAATGACAGCACCTAAACCAACATCATTAGAACCATATGTCCAGTAGCAACTTCGATCGAGCATTATCTGGAAAGCGAAACAAATCATCTCGCTTCAAAAGCTCATATCAGGAGTCAATAGTTCATTGCATACCGGCAGCAAAGAAAGGAGCCATGGGCTTGGCTGTAATGAGGCATCTTGTCAGTTTCTCGTGTTCCATTCCGATCAAAAAAACACAACAAAGACCCAGGATCACTTACCCACGGGGGCGGGGAACTTCTTGGGGAGGGCAGGCATAATGACGGCTCTTGCAATTCGAAACGGAGTTCTTGGTTGCGGAGAAGAGTTGAGGATGATGCTGCTGGGACGGTGCAACGAGGAGAAGCGGATGCAACGAGGTTTGTCCGGAGGTCCGATTTCTAGCCGCTTTAGGCACACCGCCCTTGCCGCTTTAACATCGCAGCCCCTCCTCCAGTAAACAACGATAACAACAATAGACCTTCGTTGCGATTATCTCCAAGCTCATCCCTCCGAAGCAGTTAAATTTGCAATGGCTTCGTCTCTGTCAGCCTCCGTATCTTCTCTACAATCATCTCTCGGTCTGCTGGATTCTTCGATTTCCACACTGGACGCTGGGATTAGTGACTTTCCGCGGCTTTGTAAAGTCCTACAAACGACAAGAGTAAGTGCCATTTGATATCAGTCGCTCTATGTCATATCCTGGCTTGTCTAACACCATCCACTATAGCACTTTGAACTTCTTCCCGAACCCACCTTGCGCGAGGCCCAACAATCCCTCCTAGATGAAATCACCCCCAGCATCGCCCATCTTCTATCCTTGGCAACGAATCATGTCGAGAAGCTCTCCCGTCGCGAACAAGCCCTCAAGGCAAAGTGTGAACTCCAAGAGGGAAGAATGAGCTCCAATGAAAGTCGCCAAACGTCAAGTCGCGCCCAGAGCAGCGCACTTCGGGATCGACAAGGTGGTGGTTCTGCTGCAAAGGCGGCAGAACTGAGAAGATTGGTCCAGAAGAAGGAGCGCTTGAAGTATGCAGTTGAGAGACTGGAGCTTCAAGGTAGACAGAGAGAGCGTCAGTTGAGGAAGAGCATGGCCGTTCAGTAACCGACGGCCCTACGTTTAATTCGATTCTGAAGGTCGACTTTCCAGAAACCACACTCTGAGACGCATATCATGTCAGGATCTCGACTGGTTTGAAATGTTAAGACTGATGAAAACCCAATACGATCACGCCTAATGAATGCTCCGACATGATGGTCAAATGCGCTTTTTTGAACGACTTTCTATGACATAATACGTCGCGACATTACACTATCGCAGCTACCATTCCAGGCCACAGAAATGGCCGAAGAAATTCGAGCTACTGCGCAAAAAAGCTCTGGGGCGACTGCTTTTAGTAACCGTACCTATCATCTTCACAGACTTGTTCAAGTCCAAGTATCCGGATATAGCGCTACCGGAATTACCCGAACGTGTTGATTGATTTTGTGCTGTGAGGTGGGAATGGAGATATTAACATTGAGTGAAGAGAGAGATCTATGTTACGTTTTATATCTCACAAATAAAGTCCAAATATCGTACAAATATAATATAGTACAATCGTGTATTCCCAGTTTCCGTGTTGATCACTTTCACTCAAAAGTATACCTGATCATAAGCCCAATGCGCCATGCAACAATGCTGTTTCTTCCCCCGAAAATGTATTATAACAGTTAATATGAATTAAGATTCATCCTGCGCCAATTTGGAAGCAGAATAATACTTCTTCGAAGCCTGTCTGAGCGTCTTCTTGTCAGCGTGCTTCTTCCAACTAGGAATGGTTTGGCCCTTCTTCTTTGTCGGAATCGGCAGGTTAGGGCGATTGCTGGTTCGCTCTTCCGGTTCCTGTGCATCAGGGTCTCCTTCCTCCTCCATTGCCGCCTTTTCGGCTGCGCGCATAGCCAGTCTTTCCTTCTTTCCCTCGCCGTGCTTATCTCCCAGAGTCAGGTTTCGTGGAATGCGGGTCTTCGCACCAAGAGCCCACAGGTCTCCCCACTGGGCCTTGCGTGCATCCTTGTAAGCCTGGCGACTCCATGAGCGGGGAACGGTCCAGCGTTCTATCTTTCCGGCTGGGGTGCAGAGATCGAAGATGACGTGCCCACGTCGCTTCATTGGTGGATAGACGGTACGAGGGAGGGAGAGTGTGTGGAAGTTCTGAGTGTTCTCTGCATCTGGAACCTCGCTCACAGCATCGGCTGTTGCATCGGAGGATTCCGCTTCCTTTGCCGTCATATCGTGGAGATCTTCGTAGCCAGCGGCAGCCGACTCTGTAGCTTTATCGCCTTGCACGATTTCGTGCTGCACACGCAGGTCTACTCCGCGCTGAACAGCGACATAACTAAACTGTACATCTTCATGGTTTCGGTCCTTGGCTCCCATGATGCGTTGAAGGAATGGCGGTCTGATGAATCTTTGCGAGAAGTGGCAATAATCCTTGCGGCCCTTGGATTGTCCTGGGCCATGGTACATTGGGCACTTTTCGTGGTTGGTGCAAGGGGCAACGATCATACCGGGCTCTTTCTCGACATGTCGGTCCTCATTCGGTGACTCGAGAAATTCCTCGTATTGTGTAGAGCCAGGGCTTGAAATGTGACGCTTAAGCAGCATATCACGAGCACCAGCGATGGCCTCGAATCCTTTTTGACGTCCCTTTTCAAGGAGAATCAAAACACCACCGTTGGGGTTGAGGAGAGACCACAGATTTTCAACATATTCCTTCCGAAGGTAGTCCTCATCAATGCCCAAAAGTGTATGGGGGGCAATGATAATGTCGTACTGCTTTCTCTTGGGAGGAGCTCTTTGGTCATCCAAGGTTGGTTTTTCACGGGTATGGAGGTAATCGGGCAGCCGAGGAAGGAAAGTCGTGTTTTCCAGCATGACACTGGCACGAAGTTTAAGAGCATCAGATCCAGTGACGACCGTTGATCGCCCCACGGGAACAGGTGCTCCTTCGGGGTGATCAGGGACCATGTTCTCATATTCGGCACGAAGAACCTCTCTCCAAGCAAGAATACCGGCACCTGCGCTACCGGCATCCAAGACATTTGGTCCACTTTCTTGTGAAATGAGGCCACGAATCCAATCAGTTCCCAAGCGCTTTCGAACCTCAACTAACACGCTGAGGACTGATGAAAACATTCCAGGGTACAGAGCGGCCATGTATGCATTAGCCTCCATCTCGCCCATATGACGCTGTGTAGCCTCCAAAGGAATCGGGAGCTGGGGCAATTGCGCACGTGGGGGTGGTGTAGTCGTGGAATGAGGAAGCCCTCTGCCACCGAATAAACGATGAGCAGTATCGGCGACGTGCTTATTGGAGAAGTTGGACAAAATGGCAGAGATGGGACCCGTCACTGTGTCCTTCGGCAGAAATACTGTGCTAGGGTCCGTAGAAAACTTTCCTTCTATTGTCAAAGGGTGTAGTCGTGGAGTAGAATCTGGGACGGCTTCGTCTTCAAATTGCTCAAGCATAATCTTCCCACCAAGTTGTTCGGCCACTTCCCTTGTCCGCTGCATTGCGATGGATTCATCTTCTTGGGGACCGAGTTCCATGTCATAAACCACCGGAGTATCCTCTTGTGCCTCTGTTTCCTCAACTTCAACCTCTTCCCATCCACCTTCGCCATCTTCGCGGAAAAGCCGGTTGAGGTCCTTTTCATCGTCCTCCTCGTATTCAACCTCCAAGTCTAAATCTCGAATAATTGGCTCTCCGTATAAACGGGAATATAGTTTCAATTCGACATCGTTTAAATGATCTTTAGGTAAGATCTCGCCGAATTGTTGCCGTGCCATTCGCACCCGTGATTCCAACGTTTCTTCGTCTCGGTGACCGATTGTCTGGGAAAACGCATGATCGAGCTCGTGGCCATCAGTATTCAAAACACCGTGATGATCATGGAGTAAATCCGCATCATCCAAAAGCTCAGCCAGTTCCTCATCATTTTCATTGATGGTATCGATCAAATCGTAAATTTCATCTTTTCGGTCCGCTTGAGGTGTCGTGTCGTTCGGTACGGTGTCGTTCGCGGCTGCTGCAGTGGACGCAAGCCTCTTCCCGGTTTGCCAGCGCTGGACTCGGTTCGGAGTAATACATTCTCTTGATATCGATGAAGTCGGCGTTGCAGGCGATGCTTGTCGTGAAAGGGTGTGTTTGCGTTTTTGGGTTATGAAGCTCGCAGCTCCGCCGCGGAGCTGTCGCGAGCTGGCCTGCGAATGGGAGATCGTGCGGAGGATATCACGAGAACATGACCGGCTGGCCGATGATGCTGGGGGTCTCGACAGCATCTTCAGCTCCTTGGACGTCCGCAAGCAAGAATTGATGGAGAATTGTGAACGCGAACAAAACGCCACTCGAGACAGCGTCCAAGAAAAGTCTCGCCAAGATATGCGCCCATCAGAAATTGGCGGTTTCTGATTGGTAGCTGAATTTTAAGTGCTTACATAACAAATTGGTAGGAACTGGGAGTCTATCACTATTAATCTACATTTAATTGAACGATTCCAAGCAAATTGAGATGGAAGGGTTTGGATATTTGGCCATTAATATTTACATCGCTATGCTTATATGTACAGTCTTGCAAGAAACGAAAGTAAAGAATGGGGAAGATCAGGACTCGGATTCCTCATCGTCATTGCCCATAAGAACTTTCAGAGCAGACAACCATTTCTGCACTTCGTGCTGAAGAGCAGTTAATTTGGCCATCACAGACATCAGGCTTGGGTCCTGACTTTCAACGCGAACCTTCTCCCTTACCCTCACTTCATCACCCTTCCAGGCAAAGACGTCGCCGGCCTCATCATGAGTGCGATGCCGAGACCCAAACAACCGGTCTCGTATGTTAAACCCAGTCAACGAAATGTCGGTTGCAAATGCTGTGGGCGTATGTGCAGGCGTGCAAGACTCCAGAGTCCTCAGGTGCAGCACGAGAGCCGAATCAGCAATGGAGAGGTGAAATGAAAGAGATGGTGGCAACGGAGGGTCGAACATCTTCAAAAGGCAAAACAATTAACATGCACGTCACTAGTTAAGCTTAAAAATGCCAGATATAACTCACATTATCATTCGCACTGGTTTCCCACCACTTGCTTTTTATGCCGTCCTCCTCGCCCTTGAGCGTCTGGCGTGCCTCGGTGATGGTCTCATGCAGGAGGTGGAGTTGACTGAAAATGAAACTCGCATTTAGCGGGTCACCAGTCCAGGTACTAACATCGACAACATCGAGACTTTGATTTACCAGGTCTCGTACCGAAACCAGCTGATCAAGCACAAGTTCTGGGGCACCAGGAGAGTTCGACAAGCACACACGGGTGCTAGGCGTGCCCCGGACAGAGGCAAGGGAATTCAGGCGAAGCTGAACATCCTATCCCATTCATATTGGTTAGCGGATTCATTGATTCTGCAGCTAGCAACAATGGTGCCATGGTATCATAGTTGGAATTCACAACAAAAAAAGGCCAATGACATACCCCCTTTACGATTTTTGTTCCAACTCTCGTCACAAAGCCTTTCACATTTTCAGATCGTAGAGATGATAGAACCAATGTTGAACCAGGTTCTTTAGGAGCCAACAGGGCAGCGCAATCACGAAGACCTTCCCTCAACGAGACGAGGGAATCTTGCAAGGAACGCAAAAGCCATTCCAACTCTCTTGCCTAAATCAAGATTTATTTCACGTAAGTAACTTGCCCTAATTCCCAATAGTCCGATTTTTGGAGGGAATCCCAAGCGGAAAAAAGAGGCGTACCAACGCATCATCTGCCTCCTGCTCCAATCGTGCTGGCGGCAATGGTGGGTATGCCCAAGTTGCCATTTTTTTTCTCCTCCGTCTTTTCCCTGTTATTTTTAACGACAGTTGACCTTAACCGCAAGAGGGACGCGAATGGTCTCGACTAGGGTAGCTAGATACTAGGTATTGGCCTCGGGGACTCAGGAATCCAAAACCCTTGTCCATGTGGAGAAAGCAGTCAGTAGGCAGAAAAATTCATATAAACTTCTCACTTGATCCACGTCGATCCAGTGCATTCGAGTAGCGGAACCAAGGCCAACTCTATCGATCATCAGTTGGCTGCGCGAGTGCAACGTCAGAGCCGGATGGACGCCAACTGGCACGAAGGACGGTATCTTTTGGCTTCTGCAACAAACGTCATGGACCTGCCGCCGATCGGGCTTAGCGTGTGTTTAACACCCACGCTAACCAGACACGGCTAGCGGAGAGTGTGCAACGATGACGTCGAGATCAGCTGTTCTCCAGCGCAAACTCATTATTGCACGACCTCAACCGCAGAAGACGAGGGAAAAGAGGGACAGAAACCGATGATGCTCTCTCACCATTATATCACTACTAGCTTTCTGCCCTGTGGTTCCCTCCGTGGAGGGTACCCGCCGGGATCTTCGGAAATCCGCTTTAATACCGGCAGCCTGGCCCTGCACCTCTCGCATCCTGATGTCTCGAATACTTTTTTTGATTTCTTTTCCTTCACCTTTCTCTCGGATTACTTCGTTAGCTACTTGTCTTGACGACACCCCTGCAGCTGACTATTCGAAGAGCGTTTCAACTGGTCGATCATATTGTGTACTTTTCTACCACTGAGATACTGTTGTACGAAATCAGTAACACAATGGTTCTAAGCAGTGAGGCCTCCCTTCGCCCGTCCGAATGTACTACATGAATATGGACAACAGCTGATAAGTACGTCCTATACAGGAGTCGCGCTGGGCTTTCTGGGCCTGTTCTTCACAGCTTCAGCCCTCTTGTTGATGTTCCTAACGATCTTGGGAGGAGCGACGAATACAAGACCTCTCAACGAGATCTACTTCCTCCAAGTCGATACGAGCAATATACCAGGCGCTCCGGCTTTGTCTCGATGGACATTTTGGAATGTGTGTTCTGTGAATAGCGCTGGGAAGAGTGAATGCGGATCTTCTCATCCTGATTATCCCTTCGACCCCCGAACAGCAACAACTTTGGCACTACCACCAATGTGCCCTCGGCGTTTGTTGGGTAAGTAATTTTCCAGTATAGCTTTTTTTTTTTTTTTTTTTTTTTTCAGGTCATGACACTAACATGTTGCAGCACCAACCACTACTTCTTGACCTCCCGGTTCATGTTTCCGCTTCTGATCATTGCCTTGTTCTTCGGCGTTTGCTCGCTCTTCACCGGATTCCTGGCTATGTGCACACGGATCGGAGGCTATCTCTCCGCACTTTTGGCATGGATCGCTCTGATTTTCCAAATCATCGTGACTTGTCTGATGACGTGAGTATCACCATCCGGGGAAGGAAACAGCCTCTGCGTAACGTTATTTCAACTAGCTAACATTGAAACAGTGCCGTATTCGTCCAGGGACGCAACCAATTCAACAAGAACAACCAGACGGCCAAACTAGGCGTGAAATCCTTTGCCTTCATGTGGACTGCGTCGACTTGTCTTTTCCTCTCATGCTTGCTCTACTGTATGGGAGGAGCCGTCGGCAGAAAAGACAGTGGCTACAGCGGCCGAGAACAGAGACGCCGTGGTTTCTTCTCTTCTAACCGACGGGCGAGCGTAGGAAGCGCCCACAAAGAAACTGCAGTCTAAACACAGCCCATGGTCTTTTTCATCTAGAAGAGGACTAGGCATATCGTGTGATGGAGTGCCCTAGACCAGCGCAATCCGCTTGGTCGACTAACAAGATTTTTTTCGCATTTGACTTCGAAGTATACGTTCGGTCGATTTCGAAAAGATGTCGCTTGCTCGCTCGCTATATAAAAATCAGAAGAGTCTGGATGCGCAACCCTACTACCCCTATTCGTTTTCAATTCCGTTGAGCTTGCCAGGACCTGCCGTCAGACATGTCTCAAAACTTGTTCCCAGGTTATGTTGTTGTTTTTGCTATATTCGACTGATTCCATCCTCCACACACTCGTTTAATGTTGTTACGAACTCTTGACGTTTTACGTTCATAACCTGTCTATCTCTACTTAATCACCTGCTCATGTGACACTCTTACGTCTGAATCTGTTTGAATTGGATGACATGTACTTCACGATATCTTTTACGCTTATCTTATTTGAACCTAATAATAATTGTAATATACTAAAAATCCAAAATGTTCTAGGTAAAAAAAGTAATAATGATAATCCTATACCATGCTTCGTATTCAAATGCTCTTGAAAATTCTCCAGCATATGCTTGAGAAATGTAGGTAGCACCTTTCAATGCCCTGCTGACCTACTCAAAATAATGGAACCAAGAAATGAATCTATCAACTTTTGTATTGGTTGTCTGATGGTCTATATACTTTCAACAACCTCTATCAATGCTTTCATTATCAAATAATCATGGCATGAAACATGGACAACGTTTAATCTTCCCGACTGAATTCCGATCAAACCTTTCCTCAAAATGCAGATGCCCAGGGCCTAAAATCAAAGGAGATACAAGCGGGAAAAGGTCAAAAGAAAAATTCTATCATGTTCAGATGTTATAATAGATAAATTCATGGGAAAAGGAAAAGCGTTAACCATGACGTTGCAAAAATTTTAATAGGGAAAAGAGAAGAATGACCAAGGTTATGCTCAAGCCTTAGGAGCCTCAACAGCACCACGGACAGCACTCTGGCCACCGATTTCTTTGGCGGTGACTTGCAGGCCCAGATCGGCGTTGATGTGGACCATAACCTCGACCTTGCCGCCGGCCTTGACGCCCTTGACGGCGAGCTCAGCAACGGGCTTCTCGGTCTTCCATGCAACCTCACGGATCTCCTCCTCCTCATCCTCATCCGAGTCGAAGTCGGAGTCTTCCTCGTCCTCCTCGGTCTTGGCGGGCTTCTCTTTGGGCTCAGGCTTGGTGACCTTGATCTCACGGACACCCTCGACAACACGGACGAAGACGTCACCACCATCCTTGGGTGCAGAGTACTGAGCGACACGGCGGGCAGGGAGGGCGGTTTCGGTGTTCAGGAGAGGCTTGAAGTCAACGCTCTCTCCGGAGGTGAACTCAACACCAATAGCGTTGCGGAGGTGGGGAGTGGCGGTAACGACGGGGTGAATCGACTGCTCAATGTCCTCCTTCTCGAATTCCTGGATCAGGGAGGCCTGGATGGCGGCACCTCTGGAAGCCAGCTCGGAGGGGTTAATGGCGGTAGTGGTGGTGGAAGGAGCAAGGATCGAGGTGGTCTCGGGGAAGATGTTGCGGGCGAGCTGGGCGATCTTAGGGGTGTGCGAGACACCACCAGAGAAGATGACCTGAGATTTGAAGTCAGAAGAAATTTAACAAGTCGCGACAGAAACCACCAACCTCATTGATATCCAAAACATCCAACTCGGCCTTCTTGACAACCTGCTCGATCAGACCAGTGAACTGGGCAAAGACCTTGCCAGACAGCAACTCGTAGCGAGTGCGGTTGACAGTGGAGCCGAAGTCAATACCATCGGCCAGACTCTCAATGCTCAAGCTAGCGTTGGTACCCAAGCTCAGGGCCTTTCTTGTGGCCTCACACTCCAGCTTCAACTTGGCAAGTCCACGAGCGTTCTCGCGGGGGTCGGTCTTGTGCTTCTTGATGAACTCCTTGGCGAAGTGGTCGATGACAATCTTGTCCAAAGAAGATCCTCCCAACTCGTAGTCGTGGGCGGTAGCCAGAATGGTGTACATGCCTCCGCGGCAAGCGATGACAGCGACATCCGAGCGAGTGTTACCGAGGTCGGCAACCACAACAAGCTTGTCAGTCACAACAGACTCGGGTCTGGCATCGTAGGCCAAGACAGAAGCGACGGGCTCGTGGATGAGCTGGAGAACCTCGATACCAGCACCCTTGGCAGCCTCGGTCAGGGCTTCACGCTGGGCATCGGTGAAGTCGGTGGGGACGGTGATGACGGCAGCGTTGACCTCCTTACCAAGGTAGTCAGTGGCGGACTGCTTCAAGCGACGAAGGTGACGAGTAGAGATCTCGGAAACAGTAACTGTGTTGTTGTTCTCGCTGGCGGTGTCACGGATGGAGAAGGCAACAGTGGAGTCGCTCTGCTGGGGGTGGGCCGAGTTGTGGCATGGGGTAGGGTCTATCGACTTGAAGCTGTGGAAAAAAGTCAGTACCGGTGTTCATCTTATATGATCATCCTGTAACGATTGGGGGGGGTATTTACTCCTTTCCAAGGTAATCTCTGAAGTATGCAACAGTGTTCTGAGAGTTGCGAACAAGCTGGGCCTTGGCCTGAGTGCCGTGGTATTCCTCTCCATCGATGTAAGAAAGAACACTGGGGATTTGACGGTCTAGAAGGATGTAAGTTGATATATTCTCAACCAGCCAATTCGAGCGGAAATGGCATGGAGGGGTCAATACGAACCTCCCTCTTCGTTGGCAATAACCTCAGCCTTGCCTTCCTATAAAAACCATTTCTGTCAGTGACTATTTTTGACAATTTTCCAAAAAAAATTCCCTTATTCGTGATGATAGATTAATCGACTTGCTATTGACGTACAGGTGTAACACGGGCAATGGAGCTGGAGGAGTTGCCAAAGGAGATACCGATAGCGAATTTCTCCGCAGCGACACCGTTGGTTTCGTTACTCATATCGAAGGGTATAGTGAAATGGGTTAAAGAAAGAAAGATCTCAGGAATAAAAGGAGATCAAAAATCGCAAAATGGAGGCGTGGAAAGGGAAATTCGCTGCTCTTCTTCGTCTTCGCTTCTTCTCGCTGGGAGAAAAAAAATCTTTTGGTTCGTTTGACGAAGAGGCGGCAACTGTGGCTGGTGTTATCGATAGACAGAGTGGCGGTGCAGGGCCCCTCTTGAGTGGCAGAATGCGCTCGACTGGATATTACCAAGGAATCTACACTGTAAATTATATTGAAATAGATTAAGAGAAAGCAGAATTACTATCCATACTAATTCAGACCTCTTTTTCGAACTTAAGTATTGTCAGAATTGACCGCAAAGAGATTGTTAATCCAACATCGATCAGGGCTTTCTCATCACGTGCTGATAGCCCGATAAGGCGTCTTTTGCAACGATTTCGACGCCGCGAAAGAAACGACTTCGACGCTCGATGGGGAGTTGAGAACTCGACAAGTCTCCCTTCAACCTGTCAATTGCGATAGCTGGCATCTTACCGTCAGCCTGCCCATCATGACGACGCCTCTCATATTACTCCCCAATGATGAGGTCCCATCCGACCATCTTCCTTCCACCACATCGGCTCCTTTGAGACTGGGACCTGGGCTTCGTTTGCTCTCGCAACAATCATCCACATCATATGCGCCCAAATCAACCGGCCATGCCCTGACCGCGACCCAGGCCGGTATTCTTTCGACCGACTTTAAGAGAAACACTGTATCGCTCCAAACATTCCCCAATCACCGATATATCCCAACACAAAACGATCTCGTGATTGCGCAGATTCACCATTCCAGTGCAGATTACTTCCACTGCATGATCACACCTCAGGCTCCTCATGCACTATTAGGACAGCTTTCATTCGAGGGTGCGACAAAGAAGACAAGGCCAATGTTGAAGCAAGGCGATCTGGTTTACGCCCGTGTCTTGTCGGTTGGACTCGGCGCTGGTGCAGAAGTCGAACTGACCTGTGTGAACCCTGCAACGGGCAAGGCTGACGGAGGACTGGGTCCGTTAACAGGCGGGATGGTGTTTGATGTCTCTACCGGCATGGCTGCACGGTTGCTGAGAGCAAGTTCGTCGTCGCCCGAGCAGCAAGAAGCTCTCGCAGGGCTGGTCGTTCTCGATGAATTAGGGAAGAAGCTCGAGGGTGTGGGAGGATTCGAAATTGCCGTAGGGAGAAACGGCAAGATCTGGGTGGATTGCTCGAATGGCGGCGACTCTGCTGTCAAGGCGACAGTGGCAATTGGGCGATGTTTGAATGCAATCGACGACAACAACTTGAATCCAGCAGACCAGAGGAAATTGGTCTCGAAGATTTTACGAGAAATGAAAATTGGTTCTTGATTATGACGATGTATCAGTTTGTCAATGAGCATCTGGGTGTTTTCACTGCTATTTCCCTTGCCGTGTAATTAATTCAAAGACCTCGAGAACAACAATATTGTCTAGATATATACAATTATACCCAATATATCTTCAAAGCAAAATTAACTTAAAGATCTTCTGAACTTATCGTTGCGAAATAAAGGCTCACTTGGACCAAAGCGGGAAGGGCCGCAAAAAAACGCGCCGCCCGCGTTCTCCAGATTCTCCGGGTCAATTTTTTTTCTTTCCTGAAAACTTGCGTCCAATTCCTCCACAACATTTTTTATCGCACTATCTAGAGGCTTTTGCCTCTTCTTTTGCTTTCCAGATGGGTCAAGGGTCTTCTCAGCCAGTTAATGCTGGGTTCACAGATGATATCGGTAAGTTCTCGCGGAGAAGCTTGCCTGGACCTAAAGAATGCACCGGTTGCGAAAATATCACCTTTGATAGCTAGCTGACATCTTTACCTTCGTTTACAGAAGACAACGATGTCGGAAATTCTCTAGAAAACCATAGCAACGTCACGACTCCTAGATCGAAAGAGAGATCAACTTTGCAGCAGGAAGATGCGCCCAAATCGAAGCGGAAGAGAAAGTCCTCTCCTGTCACCACCAACCCTCAAAAACAACTCCCTGTTGCCCCAGCGTCCAGTCCATCTCAACCTCACAATGAACAGGATTCTCGTCCGATGAAACGAAAGCGAACATCTGAATCAGCACAGAAAAAGAAGGCGCACACAGCAGACGAGCCAACACTGGGAGTGGGGAATAAAAATGCCGCCATGGAAGTCGTGGATAGTCAACCTTCGGAGGATCCAGAACGCCAGAATGGGAAACGTCCGAGCAAACCAAAGGCGTCGCCTGCCTCGAAACCCCAGAAGAAGGCCGCGCCAGTCATCAAGCCAACCATAAACGAATCGAAAACAACCTCCCCATCACTTCCACCAGAGTCGAGCACTAGCACTCCAGCAGCTGCGCAGCAAAAGCCTGTTCGAGGCAATAAGGGCGGAACGACAGGGTTCTTCACGTCAGAGGAAGTCCAGGCTCTGGAGAGCTTTAAGCTCAAGTTTTGCAACACCCATTTACTCTCTGGAGACGATTTCGACACTATGGTCCAGCATTCGGAACGTGATAAGGGCACCCCATTCCCGTGCGATGCCGACGTCATTTCGAAGCAAGAGTTTTGGCGAAGCATTTATGAGACTATCCCGAACAGAGACCGGAGATCAACATATCGGTTCATGAGACGGCATTTCCAACCTTCGACGCAAAAGCCGCATTCATGGACCAAGGAACAAGATAACGAGCTGGTCTCTCTTCATACTCAACATGGCCCGAAATTCGCTTATATCGCTAAGCTTCTAGGCCGGAGTGATGACGATGTCGTTCAAAGATGGAAGAACCGTCTTGAGCATCGAGAGACCATGAGACGGGGACAATGGTCCGAGGAGGAAGTTCGCAGCTTACAAAACGTTCTGGATGAATCACGGAAAAACTTATCCAAGGCCGGCCATGATGTAGGGAAGGACATTTATGAGATGGACGAGTCACTTATTGGATGGGGACAAGTGAGCGACAAAATCAATAACTGCCGATCGAGACAGCAATGTGCAGATAAATGGCGCAAGATCAGGCGGAAAGTCCTGACTCTGCGCCACAAAGGAAACCCAAATGCCATCTACAACCCTACTTCAGAACTACAGTCGCCCAAAAAGAAAAGCAAGTCACCTGCAGTTACCGTCGCCGCACAAAGTCAGTCGGACGCACGATACAAGAGCTCTGAATTTGTCAACTCAGACGATTCAGAAGAGGATGACAGTGCTGTTGCGTCTCAGTCCCCGAAGAAAGCGACACCTTCCAAGCAACCGAAATCTATACCCAACGGAAACAAGTCTACTGCGGTTCAATATAAATCCAAGACTTCCACAAAGGCAAGCAAACAGCCTACACCCAGTGATGTCAAGTCTAGCTCTGAAGAAGAGTCCGACTCTGAATCTGAGTCTGATGACGATGCTGCCTCGAAATCCAAAACGAAAACGAAAACCAGTCTAGAAAAGGCTAAATATCCTGCGAATGGCATCAACTCCCAAAGTGGCCCCCAAGCGAAGTCTAAAAATGCCGTGAAAGAGATATCCAAGGAGACGCAAGACAAGCCTAATGACAAAGTTCAGTCGAAGGACAAGGGTCACTCAAAGGTTCAAGTGAAAGCAGCACCAGCAAAACCTGTCTCACAAAAGCAAAACCAAGGTGTCCAGAGAAAGCAACAGTCTTCAGTGAGCTCAAACTCAGAGTCAGACTCAAAATCCGAGTCCGAGTCTGAGGATGACACCGATAGCGAGTCAGAACAACCTGCAGCGAAATCGACATCTAAATCAACTCCCAAGGCACCCAAAAACCTCACGCCCCCTTCTCAAGACGGAGAAAGCGATTCCCAGGATAGCTTGTCTGATAACGACTCGAGCAACGAAACGGACTCATCGAGTGAAGAATCCGATGACAACGAATCAACAGCTAGTTCCAGCGACGACGACGACGACGACGACGACGACAATAAACCAACCGAGACAATAACCAAACCTACTTCCAACACCAGTACAAAGAGGAAAAATCAACAAGAAGCACAACCAGAAAAACAACAGGACACCAAACGCCCCAAGATTGAATCCTCCCCAGACTCATCCTCGTCCGATAGCAGTGATTCCAGCGACTCCAGCAGCTCTGAATCCGAATCCTCGTCCGAGTCAGAAGCCGACACAAAACCCAACCCCAAATCTATCAACTCTCGTCCCAAGTCCAAAGGACACCAAAGCCCAATTGTCAAGAGCCGCCAGAGCTCGACCTCAAACGCCTCGTCAACAAATCCCTCGCGTTCATCCTCGCGCAATATCAAGGGCGAAGCCGAAAGCGATAGTGAATTAGACGTGAAACCTAGAATAAACACCAAGGGGGACTTGAGTCGTTCGAGCTCGATTGCCCCCGTCAAGAAAGAGGAGGATACTACCGATGACGACTCTGAAGATGATTCGGACTAAGTGAAATGAATTAATGACTATGTCTGTCTTGCTTTGTGTGTATCGTTTTTTTTTTTTTTTTTTTTTTTTTGCAATTGGTATATGTCGAGCTACCTACTACTATCATTTTTGGCCTTTGTTGGGCAATTTTGCTTCTTTTCTGGGATGTTGAATTAGCTTGTCAAATATGATATCCAAAAATATACCCCCTATAACGAACGGATGGCTTTTTCAAAAAATTTATATTCGTAATTGGAATAAAGTACTAACTAAAATACACCCAGAATAGATCTATAAACCAATATCAAATTCATTTCACACATCCTACAACTCATCCTTTCTCCATTCAGGGGATTCCGTTTCCTCACCCTCCTCCTGCTGCTGCTGCTGCTGCTGCTCAAGCGCCACCCGCTTGGACAACGCGGCAATCTCATCATCATAAGCTGTCCACTCGGGAACCTGTCTTTTAGCTCTGTCCAGCTTGGGCTCCTTTGTCTGTGGGTTATTGCACAGATCGATCGTTCTCGCCTGGCTGAGAGATTGGTCAGAACACCATGTCTCACACCACAACCACTCCTGCGGCAGGCTCTTGATCGGGATGTAATGTTGCATATGATTTGGTAGGTCCTGGTCGAGGTTACTCAGACTGCCGGCGTCGGCAGAGAGCATCTGGTATTGACCACGGAGACGATCGCCCGCCGCGAGAGCCCGGAATTGGGCCAGGTCAACCACGTAGAGGGCCGAGATGTGGTAGGGTTGGCCGCGGAGGAAGTTCTTCCAGTATCCCTGTTTCCAGAAACGGAAGCCTTCCATTTCCTCGCGGGAGTCGCACATTGGGGTGAAGCCGTACGGGGCACCTTCCAGATCGAGGGTGACGAGGTCGTACATGTCTGTTCTGACGATTTGGTCTGCGTCGACGAAGATCACCTTGTCCAGGGAGAGAGGGAAAAGGACATCCAGGAAGAGGATCTTGTATCCCCAAATCTCGCGCTGCTTTTCCTTCTGTCCTCGAAGCCAGTGAGGCCACTTGTACGTGACCATCTCGTATGAAAAGCCGTACTCTTTAGCCAGGTGTGGCAGGAAGGATTTGAAAGACGGCGAGAGGAATTGCTCGATGAACCAGAACTTGACGGTATGTTGAGTGTTCTGCATGACAGACACCATCATGATGTTCAGCATCCGCTCGTACAGATGTCCACTTGCAACGGAGAAGATGTTGATATCGGCCTGTTTTTCAGAGCTACTCTTGGAGCCGACTCCGACGCTGGATAGAACACCCTGTGCGAAGTTGAAACCCTTGGAGACATAGTCCATAGGCGAGCCAGGTGCAGGACCTGTTTCCAAAACATCCTCCGTCTCATGACCCTTCTTACGCGAAAGACGGGGGAAGAGAGTCTGGCCCTGGAAAGAAAGCAGTGCCACTTCAGTGTTCTCATCGCCGGGTTGTGGGTTGTAGCCCAGTCCTCCAACGCTGTCGAGGTTAAAGATGCGCTGACTGCGTCCTGGCTTCAGGTTAATCTTCCACAATCCTGGCTGGGCTTTGAATTGGAAATAGCCCAGGTTAGCCATGATGATGGTATCAGAAAAGTCGGGGTTCTCCTCGGTTCCAAGAGTAAGCTGAACACCTGTTGGAGGAGACTTAGTCGTCAGATCTCGGGAGTGTCCTTCAATCAGAATATGTTCCAATGCATAGATAGCTTCTACATCCGAGTTTGTCTTCTGCGAGCTCAATTTAATGTTGTCGAGGTCGTGGATAGAGTCCTTAGGAGCGACAAGCCAAGATGAAGGAACGTCCATGCCCAGAGTGAGCAGTGCCTCGACTGGGACGCCGGAGAAGGATGCCGTAGGTCGTGAAATTGATCCGCTGTCGTCAAATGAGGGTTCGGAGTTCAACACATAGCGGTAGAAGCGCTTATTCGGAAGCTCCTGGATTTGTTCCCGCGGGTTCAAAAACAACCTGAGTCTAACACCGGACAGCTCAGAAAGCACCTTAAGAATCGGCAACCATCTCTGGGCTACTTCGGAAGTTGGGTCGATGGAAGCAACGATAGTAATTGCTGGGTCTTCAGAGTTGGAAACAGTAATAACCGATCCAGGCTTGTCAAAATGGTCGAAAAGGTTCAACCGAATATCTGGAAGTGATTCGAATATTCCTTCGGGAACGTCTGAGATTCTTGACAGAGCAGTAAGAGAGGTGAGCTTCGCAAGGCCAAGAGGGTCAGAAAGCTTCGAGCCAATCTCAAGGTCCTTGACAGCCTTCGCGATGGGAGTTATCCGTTTCTGCTGTTCATGGTCCAGGAACCCAGCAAAGTCATCCTTGTTCAGTACAGAATCGTCAGGGAGAGGTCCGATCGCCCTTCCATTGAGGACGACACCGCTAGTTCCAGGGGCAAAGCCAAGATCGCCAGCCAGAGATTGCTGTACCGCCCAGAACCGAGAGATCTTTTGGGCCTCTTCGTCAGATACTTGAGATTCAGACTCAATATCAGCTAGAATCTGTGCAACATCGGCACCATTGCTCTTCTTAAGCGACTGGTACAACTTTGCAGATGTACGTGGGCTCGCCTGCTCCTCAGGGTTATGAACAAAGAGAACTTCCGCCTGGCCATGTTCTTTCCGGAAGTTCAGAGCGGCAGTGAGCAACTCGAGGCCTTTCTCAGAGTCAAAATCGGCCACGACCGCCACATGAGCGCTATCAACGACGTCCATTTTCTCCGCTTCGAGTCGGGGGGGTGTTATCCAAGATTTCCTTTGCTGTCTCAGAAACCTTTGCCAAATCCACAATTCGGATATCCTTAGGATCCGCGGGAATGATCAGGGGGTTACGTCTATCGAAGGCTTGGGCGAGGAAGAATCCCGGCAACCACGTATCCTCCTCGAATATACCCTCCATGATACCCTCCTGGATTGTTTGGAGATCTTGGTTGACCCGCATACTCATTTCCTTTACCCAGTTGTCATCACGGGTTATCGCAATTCCGTTAACGAAAAACTGCGGTCCTTCACGCTCGATACCCAGTCGCTTTTGGTAGTTGATTGTTCGTGACACCGTGGTGTCAAACTCCTCGCTCTTCAAGACATCCTCGAATGCAAGATTCTGCTTCTCACCACGGACATTCCGGTCCTTGATCGCAGTTTGGAAACAAGACTTGTCAGGGGACGTGATCTTGTTCTTGGAAGCAGACTAGTCCAATTAGCATTTACTCCTATCCTTTGGAATCAAGGATAACACTCACCTCCTCCAGGTAGCTTATGAGACTACCTAGTCCAAAAGTTTCATGCAGATAATGGGCCACCTTGAGCTGTGCAATAGATCCCTGCGAGGACACAGTAGGAACCAAGCCAAATCTCACTGGAATCCCCTTCTTCACGAAAGCCTTGATGGTCTTCACAACCAAATTCATGTCCTCCGCGTCGCTCAAATCAACAGGGAAAAGAATATTGTGCAAATCACGACCCAATGGGGGAGTTGACCGGGATAAACTCGTTGCATAATCTAGGTAAATCAGCATGACAGATCAAGAAAGCTCATTTGAAAAGGGACATACCGCTGCAAGTTCCCTAGGGTAATTCTGATACTTTTCGTCCTTCTCGAGGTTGTTCATCCAGATGATAACACCGCCACCCTCGATACCATCCCGGTAGTTGTAACGTGCAGGCTCGTCATTCGCAAAAGCCTCACCTAGAAAACGATGAGACAGAATTTCTACTGCCTCCTGGGCAGAAAACCCGATGTTGCGGAACTTTTCAATCAATTTTCGCTCGCGACGAAGGTGGTCCAGGAGAGAGAATGCATCGATCTTCCGGGCATCCATTTGAACGCCGTTAATCCACATAACATTAACGCCCGGAGGAATCATTCGGCCGCGGTTCGAGCGGATATCCTCCAGAAGCTCGGGGGTTGCATTGTGAGCTGCGACTCGGGATGAGTATTTAGGGAAGTCCTGGGAAACCTTTACCAGGGTGTCCAGGGGATCAGCGCTGTCCATCACATAGCTGGCAGTGTTTACACCCAGACGAGAAACTTCAGATGAGGACAGAGGTCTGAGATCATCAAGAGCATCTTCGGAGGATTTGCTTTCCTCGCCGTCTCTCTTTTCAGCAGCCCGGTCATCAATAACGATATAGTCCGTTCGTTTCAACGCCAACTCAACACCGTATCCAGACACAAACAGAGGACGAGAGCTCCAATGCTGGGGAGGTCTATAGCGCACTCGGTATGAGATTTGACCCTCCTTGGCAAGGGCACTCAAGGTCCGATGGAACTCGTTGAACATAGGCGATGCAACATCCGCATACAAAATGGCAGGGGGCAAAGAAACATCACCCAAGACACGATCAAACGGTAGCTCTCGTGGATCACTGCGTAACAAAAACAATTAACCAACCATTCAACCAATCACACATCCTCACCAGAGAATCACAAAACTCACAGCTCTCCCAAAACATCCTGCTGCGCACGCTCCATAGTAGAAGAACAGTACTGCTTTCCCTCCGAATGCGCCCACACAGGACACGCCGCATCCTGCGCTACCATCAAAGATTGCTGAACGGAGGTATTGTAGAATTGATAATGAGCCTCGATGCGAGGAGTCGCCGATCGAATCGCCAAAGACAGCTTAAAGGATGAGAGGCTTTCCGGCGTTGCGAGATATCCATCTTCGTGAACAACTTTCAGGAATCGGTCGTAAAGCTCCTTGTCAGTTACTGCGTCATCGAAGATACCGTCTGCGATGCGGTCCAGAAGTGGGAAGTAGGCGGTTGGGTTTTCCTCGGCGGCTGTTTCTCTAAGGGATGTATTAGCGATTCATCCGGTCAAAGCTCACGCAAGACAATAGATGGGTATGTAGGAGTCACATACAAAAGCTCCAGAAGATAAGGCGCTGAATCAAACGAAGCCTGTAAAGCGACATTGACCGAGGGGCTTGCGCGAACCAAACAAGCCAGCGCTGCAGTAACAACTACCGCATATAATCGCCACGAGGCCATCATGCCTGTGACCAACACCATTTTAGGGCTGGTATCGGTGGTATATTTACCTCTAATGCCTTGAAGTAGAATGTGGGGGGGAAAATGAAAAGGTTACGAAATGAATTCTGCCCCAAGTAGATAGATAGATGGGGCAGCTGGTTTATCTGTTTAGCTACTCCTGATGAAGGGTAGTAAGCATCACGGGCGAATGAGCCAGGGCTCAATAATGGATGGGGAAGGTAGTCGCAGGACTGCAGATGATCAATTTGAAATAAACAAAATTGACCCCAACATCTCAGGCTGGATTGAACGAAGAGGGATGATGATTGTTGATGCCGTCTGGACACCTCGACCGTAGCTGCTAGGGCGGGCGCAGCGGCCAAAGACGCAGCACCTCCGCTTCGTTTCTATTGATAGTCGCTGGACAGAGTCACTACGGAGACTTGATAATTGATAGAGTAGACTTAATGCATTACGTATGGAGTAGATTGATGATAATTTTTGAATTTTTGAATTTTTGAATGGTATATTTGACAAATTTGGTTCATAAAACATGTTAATCATTAGTAGTCCACACACCAAGCTTCCTTGCCCTTTTTGTTGGCTGTGAGACATCGTTCTTCCATACGCCAATCCACCCAATACATTATCCCAATCGCACCGAATGCTAAAAACAAGAACAAATAAAACAAATAAAAAAAATAAAACAAAACCGATAGACAGTATGCTCCTTGATCCTTGAAGGATAGAAAAAAAAGGGAAACCAACTCCGGGTGTCAAAGGATGCCAACCCCAAACTTTTGTCTTTCCTGCTTTTGGGGGGTTTGAACAAAAGATGCATGTATGTAATCAAAGAAAGATTTTAATGAGAGTCCGAGCTGGACTGCTTGGAATGGGATTTCTTGCGGCTGCTAGCCTCCCAGATCAGGCGCTTGCGCTTCTGATCGTCAATTTCAAAGAAAGAATCGTCGGCAGAGTTGGTAGGCAGGTTCTCAGGCCGAGCACTGAGAGCGCTTGTGGACCTCATTTTCTTGAGGCTCTTGGTCTTACCGGCGTCGCCAAGTTTTCGGAGTTCGCGGGCCAGCCGCTCCAAAGTCGAGCCACCCTTGGCTTTGGAGGAGGGAGAGGGTGGGAGAGGAAGAGGCTTGTCGCACATATCCTCGTTGCTGCTGTTGCTCCTGATAGAAGGAGGAGGAAGTTTCTCAGTCGAGGCAAAGCTGATGCCGGAATCAACTTTGCGGCCTTTGTGGCTTTTAGGTGGAGTGTTTTCTTGTTCTTCTTGTTCTTCGCTGATGCTGGCGGGGCGAGCATCCACATTGACCATCGAGCATTCATCAATGATCTCATTGGCAATGCGGAGGTACTTGTCCAATGCGTCCCGGACCAGCGGCCATCCGTTTGGCTCGCCCTCCTGAGCTCCCTGTGCAATGATCTTGTCGAGGATCTTCCTGCCATTGGTGTCAAAGGCTGATATGTAGCGGAAGAACCCATCCCGTTGGGACTTCAAGATCTGCGGGGTCAATTGGGGTGTGGGGGTGGGGGTTGTGTCGGTAACCGGGGGGAAGAGGGTGTTGAGCATGGCAATGCAGTTGGCCTTGTTGTGGGGCTCCAGCAGCATTTCGTTGATCAATGTCTAGGAAACTCAATGTTAGGGGCTTTGGATGCAGAATGATGAAATGTCTCGGGTACTTACCCAACGGCGCAGGCCAATGTAGATCTGGGTGTAGAGGGCCTCGGCCTTACGACCCTTGACATTGACAGACTCAACCCAGGCCAAAACCTGAGGGTATTTTTTTCTCAGCTCCGACTTCTCCTGGACATCTTTGGGTTCCAGACTCAAACGGTGCAAGGCAGCCGCCACCTCTCTGTTACGTCGAACATCGAGATCTTTGAGATAGTCCAGAGCAGTCAAGGCCTGGGGAAAGTCGACATCTTCCAGCTGCGGGGCAAAGCAGCGACGCAAGAAAGTAGTGATGAAGCTGGGAGGAAGAGAGCAAGGTTGCGAGGGGAGACGGGAGATTTGATGAGTCAATTGAGCCTTGAAGTCGGCTGCGAGGTCTAACTTGCTTTCTTGGGAGGAGAGAGAAGATTTGGAGGAGTTGGAACCAGTCGAACGGTGGCCGAAGGCGGTCTCTGGGCGAGATCCTGGGGCAGCCTGTCTGGTAGGATTGCAGTTCAATGCGTACATAGTGCGCAGAGGAATTTCATAGGATCCGGGGTAGCGAAGACAGTGGTCGAAGATCCAAGTGAGAGCGGAGCCATCCGGGGCATCCAAGAGCTCTTGAGAGTGCGGCATGATGAAATTGGAAAGTAATAAAAAGAGGTGATTTTTTTGATTTACAAGAATGGAGGTACGAGGAAGATATAAAAGAAGGATGAGACCTAGCAGGCTAGGGAGAGGCACTTCAAGTAAAGAGAGAGAAGTTCCAAGGGATTGAATGTGCGGCGTGATAGTGATGCGGAGCAGAGCAGAGCAATAAATTGGTCGCAAAAACGGCTGGCATTACTTGCGTGTAACCTGTGTTTCCATAACCCGTCTGAACTGACGGACTGCACCTCGAGGATGTGTGTGATATCAGTGAGTCAAGTTTATCCCTTTCTTTGCGTGAGGGGGTCGAAATGGTTGTTTGGTAGCAAAGCGGATTGAGTTCCGTGTCACCCGCGCAGCACACACACGTTCTGGGACGGGGAAATTTATTTTCTTTGTTTCAAAAAGGATTGAAAAAGAAGAGCGATATGAGAGATCGAGACGACCGATCAATCGATAGATAAATAGTTGAAAAAAGATGGGGGTGGTTTGCTGTCAAAGCAAACGGGGAATGGAAGATCGAAGATCGGGGGACCACAAGAACCGAGGGGCGTTTTTTTGGTGGTGTCTGTTTTGGATGGATCCAAAAAGAACAAGGAAAAACGAGAGTGGCGCAAAAGAGCTGTCGAAGCAGGCGAAACAAAGAAAGACGATAGACTCGGGAAGAAAAACAGATGCTGGAGAGAGATGAAGGCGAAAAAGATGAAAGAGAAGAGAGGAGCAGAGGGTAGATATTAAGAGGCGACGGAGATGACGGGTGGACAATTGCAAGTGACAGATAACTGGAGGGTCCCCACGGAGCGTTGTGTGCGTGGGTATTGTACCGTACGGGGACTGTAATCCGCGGTACTGGTATTGCGCAAAAGTCTGGACTGTGGCCGGTGGACCCACTGGGATTCGCCCCTAAATCCGGCTAAACTGCCCTAAAGAGGCACGCTGCCTCCTGCTTTGGCCTAGTCACTTTCCTTTTCGGGAGCCGTCGTTCCAGTTCCATGGAACCTGGGTACGGTATGTGTATAGCCAAGTACGGTACAGTATCATGTTTATGTTTGTTTATGTCGCATCCAGAAGTGCCAGTTGGACAGTCTATACAAATACTACATCACATTGGACAGATTGGATATATGACCATCAATTCAATCAAAAGTGCACTGCATCCATATCCGATCCGATCATCCAGTCGGATACCCAGGATTGCTCACCCTACTAGTACCACGCTAGGGGCAACAGTTTTTTTTTCGCTGGCTTCCCGTCCTTCCGATCGTTGAACAACCGCGATTTGGGGCCCTCCGCGTAACTCCAGGCCCCAGAGCACTGGGAGCGTCGTCGAGACTACTGATTAGGAGGTCTGATATTTGGGTCTAGTGCTTTCTTTTTGTTCGTTCGTTTAATCTACTCGCCATTTATTTCCCCCTCTTTTCTTTTTTTTCCTCTCTGTCGGTTCTTCCCCGATCACAATTTTCACTGTGCAGGGTGCATATTGCAGGATGCAGAGGGTGATGACCGATCTAGTCTTGCATGAAGGATGCGAAAGCGAATAGCCCCTCGGGAGCATCATTGGACCTTCAGACCCGATCTAGTGATTGAAGTTGTACAATGCATTCAGCTGAACTCGTAGATAGTAGATACGGACTGTACACACTGTCGAGTGTAGATATTTTCAGCTGAATCGAGTGGGTCTGATTCAGAACACGCAATCCTGGGTTGACATCTGCGACAGAGACTAGAAAGAGGGGGAATCCTCACCAGTAAGCAGCCAAAAGTACTTACCGAGGACAAGGGATCATCAGGCACTGTCTGTCAAATAAGATAGCATAACCGACTGTCTGAATGCGACGATCTTTCTGTCCAGACTCTAGACTGGATCTTCCGCCGTCAAAACCTCGCGTTCCTCTGGTTCTGGCGGGTCGCTCTTCAGCCGTTGATATTTATAGTGGCTTGCCACTATTCAGACTGAGTTCAGTATGTAACCTGTTATAAAGTCAATAGATGTCCTGTGTCCTGTGTCCACGTATGTATGATTGCAAACTATGGAGTTATTGGAGTACATAATTTTTAATGTCTAACGTCTCCAAGGCGCGGAGATGATCCTCGTGCCTCTCGCCCACCGGGAATCGAAGACATTACCTAAAATGGCAATGTGCAGACGATCATCAACGATGATCAGCAGCGTCTGAGCCGGCTCTATGGGAATTGCAGGATCAGCATCCCAGCACCAGTACCATAAGCATCGTCATCCCGAGTTCCAGGGGAAAAAGAAAAGAATAACCAAAGTTGATACATCTCCGGAGGACATTCCCCTGTCGTCTTGGCCACCCGTTCACCCAGTGTTGTGGTCGTGACATAATGATCTTCTATTATGATGATGATAATGATATTATGGCTGGTTTAACTGCCTTTGTGTGCGATTACTTGATTCAGGCCATCGGAGAGAAGAAGATAGGGGTAGCCTATATATATCCTGTCAGGTTATTTTTATGAAGTCATCATACTCGCAAGAGTTAACCGTTGGCCGTTGGGCATTGGGCAGCTAAGAACCAGATAGTTCGCCGATGGTTTATGGAGTAATAGGAGTATCTCAATCTCAAGATAGGAGATGGTCCGGAGTTCTTCCCTCAGTCTTAGAGTCGTGTGACTGTGACTATCAGGAGTAATAGTCAATGATTGGTTTCCAAGAATTTAGAATCGACAAGGGGTTAAACAGAGACTATCTGTAGTTTCTCCAATCAAGAGCTGATGATGGTTCTTATCGAATGCTTGTACGAGGGAATGAAACACCGACATTACCGTGTTGAGTAGTGGATAGAAACGTGCTGTTGGTGAGGAAATCTCGGCGGAAAAACGGCAGGTTTGCCGATCAGCTTCTTCTTCCAGCTTCAATTTCTCTACCACGACACCACCACATACATACATCTCCTACCACGCATAATTCATACAATCATAACGTCATAAAAATAATAATAATCTAAGCTTTCTCTATCGCTAATACATTCAATCCCACCCAACAAATTAACCATCACCTCCATCATGGCCAAAATACCACTCGCGCAAGATCTCCAATTCGAAAAAAAGAATCAAGACATGCTCAAGCTGCCTAAACGTTCGTTTCCTCCAATCTATCTATCCATGAATCTATGATTCCATTCTAATAAAAAATAGACGCCCGCATCCAAAAACGCCCCATCCCCCACGCCGCCATCGCATCCCCCTACGCCGGCCCCTCCATACCCAAAACCGTCTACGTCTCCACCAAAGCCCCCTTCATGAGCGTCATCAAGCGCGTGCAGAAACTCCTTCGACAGGCCGAAAAGCGCGCCACCGCGTCCGTCAACCTATCCAGCGGGAAGAAGAGTGAGAAGCAGAAGTTCGCGCAGCTGGTGCAGGGTCAGGAAGAGTTGGTCAAAGAGGAGGTGTTTGTGAAGGCGACGGGGAGGGCGATGGAGAAGGTACTCTCTGTGGGCAAGTGGTTTGAGGAGAGGGGGATGAGTTTGTGGTCAGGGTTAAGACAGGGAGTGTGCTTGTTGTGGATGATATTATTGAGGATGAGGGGGTGAAGAAGGCGGAGGCGGAAAAGGTGCAGGCAGAAGAAGAAGGGGAGGACAAAGATACCACTGCCAAGTCTGGGTTGTCCAAGTCTGCTATGAAGAAGAGAAAACGGGCTGCCAGGGCAGTGGCTGAGGCTGAGGAGTCCGAACTCCCCGAAACGCGCACAAGATGGGTGAATATGGTGGAGGTTGCAGTGGCTTTGAAATGATGAGGAAGACGCCACACACCATACGCAACTGAAAACAAACTTCGCTGGTTTCAAGATTGTCACCACCATTTATCCATCCCTTTCGGGGGAGCGTCCTCAAACTGCAGCCTCAAACCTTGACTCCGCCATGCGCAAGCCACCACATTCGCATGAGATCCAAAGGCCTACTACATACATATCCCACCAACTCTCGACGGTCATCTCCGAGCTTAACAACTCACCCTCGCATGAATTGACGTTTTGGATCTCCGCCCTTGAAACAGGCACCTCCGCTCAACCCCGCGATTTACTGCGCCTCCCCAGCAGCCACAAAACTCGATAATGCAATATAAATCCACTCGAGTGGATATTCAAGGACGATCTCTCATCTCACTCATCAGAATCGCGGAGAGGCGGAGGGGGAGGGAAGACGACATGATACATGTACATACATGCATGAAACATGTCACTTTTCGTACAAAAGTACTGCAGTACTGCACACTCTTGAGACCTGTCAACCGGGCTGTACTCCGTACATCTATCTCATTTGTGCAGGAATATCAAGTATCAACTACTCCATACTCCATCTCAAAAAACTTGATTTCGACCAGAAGGAGGGTCTATCAAAGTTGAAGAACAAAAGGTCAGAAACAGTCAGATTCTATCAGAAAGTCAACCTAAACATATCTTTTGTTCAATTAGCTTAATCACAAAACAACGAATACCATCGAATGTAAAACTTGAATAAATAAAAAACGTAAATAATGGTCATTCATCGCTTTGCCTAGAATTGTCAAGAGAAGTAACGCTGCTATGAAACTAATACACACAAAGGCGGGTGAGCCCTACATGACTTGCTTCTGCCCGTGAGAAGGAGACATTAACATAGAAAATAAAAAAAGGATGAGGGGGGTCATTGTTTGCCAGGAAATCGTAACTGGAAACAAGACGGCGCCTGATATGGGTAATTTGGTACTCGATGACAAAATGGAAGATGAGTGAAAGTAATGCGAGTTATGGAATCCGATAACCGCGAGGACAATGAAAAGATAAAAATAAGATAGAAGAGAAACAATAAACACCAGATACCCCCAAACCCAGCGGTTAGCCCCGGGGCCTTTTGCCAGAATACATGAGAAACGAATCAATCAAACAATAAAAAGATTTAAAAAGGAAATAAAAATAAAAGAAAAAAGTCTGAAGACTTGGATATAAACCGGCCATTGGCCAAAAACGCTCCTGTCTGTCGAAAATTGTAATTTGAAACGAAACCAGTTCCTCATGAAGAAGAAAGCAAAAGACCATAACTTCATTTGTCCATCTTCTGCCATCCGTTCAGATAGGCCATCAGGCCTACTCCTAAAAGTACAACACCAAGCATCGATGCATAAGGGCTAGTCTGCTCGAGGGCATTTTGTTTGTGCCGTTGCACTGCAAAGGATGTGGCACTTTCACCCTCTGTGGTGTGAGGCGATTTCACAGATTCTTGACACACTCCAGAATCTTGGCCCTTAGAATGCGTAGCATCCTTCCTTGAAGGAGCAGCCTCAGAAGACGAGTCGGACACATTAGCCACCGAGTTGTTCCCTGTGTCGCGCGTTTCTGAGCGCTCTCGACGTAGCGTCTCAATCATTTCTGCTAGCGACTTTCGGGTCGACACAGTTTCGTCCTCTGCCTTTTGCGCACGGTCCTTGAAGGCGGAGACCTGCTGCTTCATTTCCTCCATCTCCTCCATCATCATCTCCAGACGACGATGTAATTGTTTGCTTTCGGCTTCTGCAACCAACGCTTTTTCATCGGGCTTGGGTACGTCTGTTTCCGAAGAATAGATGCCATTCTCTAACTCATGAGACTTCTCGACGGCTTCCTGTTCAACTTCATTCTCTTGAACACCGTCAACAAGAGGCTCCGCGTCAGCCTTTGTCTCTGGCTCCTGGCTAGCATTGCTCGACTGCAATTCCAGGTTTCGAGCTCTTTCTTCCGCCGACTCCCTAGCGCTTCGCTCCTGGAGCAATAGAGCTTCCAGTTCCTTCACGCGGGCACCCTGACTCTCGAGTTCCCTTCTGGCCAAGTTGAAGGCATCCTGAAGGCTTTGAAACTGATTGGATTCGCGTGCAATGGGCGAGCTAACAGCTGGCTTCTGCTTTTCTGTCTCGGTGCGCTTGAGAGGTGACACGGCATCGGCAGTGCTACGCGGTAAAGCATCGGGCTTTTCGGGCAAAGGTTGTTGAGGTGGTGGTGCAGGAGGATCGGAAAATCTCGAGAAGGAATCGACACGCGGCATCTTTGGCCTTCCATTTACTTGACGAGGCACATTGTTCTCTGCCGGTGGAGGTTTGATTTTTTCTTTTTCTGGGTGACCCGGTTTCATTAGCGTTGTCAAGAAATCGTCCGTTTGGTGGAGATCTTGTGACTGCTGTTTAGCTTGTTTCATTTCGCTCTAAACGAGAATTAGCATGTGGCATAGATTGCTAGACCGCAGTGACCATACCGTAAGTCTTTTGACAACTTGCTCGATAGAAATCGGGGAGTTCCAATAATTCATTTGGCGCTGTTGCTGGAGCGCATTAATCTGGCTGCTCGCATTGCTCTGCACACTTCGGTTACTCATCGAGCTTCCCGCTCGTCCACGCATGTGGGAAAGTGGCTGGCTCAAGGGTGAAGGGAGAAGTCCACTTCCAGAGGCAGGATCCAGATCCCCAAGGGTAAGATCGAGGATATTGGGGATGCTTCCGTAAACACCAGCATGCTCAACCTTGGAGGAGACCTTGTGATGAACGATGGTCTTCTGATCTTCGCTGACAATATCGATTCCCAGCTCCAAGGTGTCGTTTTCGCGGAGCTCGTGGGGATCAGATTCGCGGTTTTCAGGGGACAGCCGTTGTCCGTTAACAAAAGTACCATTAGAAGATTTCACATCCCGAATCCAAATCTTGCCGCTTTTGTCGGCCCAGATCTCTGCATGCTGCCGAGAAAGGACCTTTGAGTCGAAATATCCATTGAGTGATGTCGGAACCGTTTTGGCGTTTGTTTGCCGACCAATCCGCAATATTTCTGGGAAGAAGGGGACATTAATTTGTTTCTTTTCGAAAGTGCCATTGATCGGCAACAGTGTCAATATAGCAGGCGGGTCCCCAGACGGCCCGCCGCCCGGCCGGACCCCATTCTGCTGAGGAGACTGGAGCATATGCTGAGAAGGGACGATGTTGGAAGGTTGATGCATCGCGGACATCGTAGAGGGCGAAGGCCCTGAGGAAAAGGCGGGCACCACTTGGGACCGAGTATTGGTTACCCCAGATACCGGTTCTGACTTGGTGCTAGGCCAAATATTCCTCGTGGGTTTTTTCTTTGAAGACCAGGTGTTTGATTCAACGTTTGAATTTTGGCCGGCATTAGTATTTTGCGAGGAAACGATTGCGGTAGAAGTAGAAGAGTTAGATCCCAGAGAAGACGAAGAATTCGATCTCTGGACACTTTTTCGTGGCGCAAATATCCGAGAAACCTCGTCCGCGTTCATTGAAGACAGAGCTCCTTGACCTCCGTTACCAGAGTTGTACCATCCCAAACGAGGCCCCGATTGCACACTAGGCGGAGATGCTACAGCAGTCATGGAGAAGGATGCCGGAGACCGTGTATATCAATGGCTGGGGGTTCCTGACCGTCCTAGATCACAAGTGCCGGTCGAATAAACAAAGTAAACGGGGAGGCGCTCAAGTGTGCGAATAAAAATAATCGCGAAACGTCGATCTGAGATATCGATCGGCGTAAGGAGGTTGGGGAGAGGTGTATACTCGGCGTCGGCGCGCGCAATAACCCTTGTTTTTCTGGGTCCGGCCAACTGTTGGAAAGGGTCACGTTAGCATTATTTGGATGCCACTTGATCGCACTTTCATCCGATTCAGACTAGAAAAAAGGCCCCGGAGATGATGCAAGCTGTCTTAAACTGGAAATGATATGTCAAGCTTACCTTTGACACAACTCCACGTAGCCAAGTCGAGACAAAAGGGCATATACAAATACACTGGGGCTTCAGACCAAGGAGGCGTGGAGAACTTGGTCCAAACCGCCGCAGCGACCGGTTTTTAGCACGCCGGCCAAGGGGGAAAAGAGGGAAGCACGAGACGGAAATTCCGCCTGGTACAGGCTCCTAGGCCGCCAAAACAGCAATAAGACGACGCACAAAGGTCAAACGTCCCGGACAAATTCTCATGGGTGGCCACTGCAGCGGGAGGAGGATCATCTCACTGCGCTCCCTAACGCTCCAGGACGAATGTCACGTGAGGTGCTGCACGTGTGGATTATGTAACGGTGGAGAAGTATGGCACGTGACATGGACGGAATTGGGCCTCGGGCTTAACCCGCGGGAGCTTCGATTTGCTTCTGCGATTGATTGAACAAAGAGTTGTCTTGCGCATTCCGTGTTTCAGCGCATCTGCTTCGATAACGTGATTCTTTTCGAGTTAGCTACGAATACCTTTCAGCTTTCAAAATGCCCGTCGTTGCAGGACCTCCCCAGCATGGTCCCTCTACTTTTGACAAGAGTGAGTTTCGGAAGCCTCTTCTATAGCATGGGACGGAACGAAATTTCCGCCATAAGATGATGCTCGAGGGTCCTTGGATAGAAGCTGACTATCTTTGCAGTGAAGATGGGTGCCCTGATGGGTTCGAGTATGTTGGCTCCGATATCGTCTTGATCCTTTTGGTTGATACTGACTGCTGCTCACTTTTAGCTGTCGGTGGTATCATGGGTTTCATCATGGGTTAGTTATATACCTTGGAGGGTATTCTCGATTAGACGTCGCTTATACAATAAAAGGAACTGTCACTGTCTTCCAGTACGGCGGTGGACCTAACGGTGTGATGCGAACCATCGGAAAGTTCATGCTGGGTTCGGGTGCTACTTTCGGGTATGTTTACAATCAGTTGTTTCAATCCATATATTACCCTTTGCTTTCTCTATATCCCATCTCCTTAACTGGTTTGACCTTGCTAATATTGTACTTGGACAGTCTCTTCATGTCTATTGGTAGCGTTATTCGCAACGAAGGACCTCACAGCGATGCCTGGCTCCGAGCTCGCGGACCCCCGATGATGCTTTCCCGACAGAGCCCTCTGCGGCCTATGCGCCAGTAGATGGACTATCTTCGACATATCGATCGGAGGATACGTGATATGACAGATTTGAGGGGGTGCCTTGTACAATAGTTTCGAAATCGATCAGCATTTTTTTATTGGATGAAAAGGGGGAACCATATGAAGCAACGGAAAATCGCCACCCAGTGTATATAATTCAGGGCATTTGACGGATTGGAAGAGAAAGGCTTTTGATCCAACGATGCGGTATTCCCTGACGTATTGAGGTGATCAGACTGAGTGGGCAGTCAACAGTGATCAGTCAGGAAGAACTCAACTCAGGGAGTTTGAAATAATCGGGTTAGCGACATAATCAGCTATAATGGCATCACCTTTCAGCACTGGTTGTATCCACAATAATCATGGGACATCTAACACTAAGGTTTATTGGTTATTGATTGTTTGCATTGTTTATAGGCAAACTACAGCCCTACCAGTCATGGAGACTGATTGAACAACATCCGTCAAGGGGTATTTGGAGGGTATCAAATACTCTTACGGAGAGCAATTCCGTGAACAGACTGTATAGCATTCTTTACGAAGGTTTAAGTGTTTATAGATTTTGGTGGGCATGCGAGGGCCATTAAATATCCCCCATCGAAATAGGGAGGGAATGAGCATACATTCTTATGCCCAGACAGGAACATATACACATCTACGGAGTACCTGGATAGTTCAATACTTGCCACGTAAATGTATATCTTTTGGCCTGTCATTGCCGAGTATTAGAGTTCAATAAAATCGCTTGTACAGCTCAGCAAAATCATGACTCACATGTGCAGAAGACTGCAAGTGCTGACAGTGCTGTTGTTTGTCGCATAGCGGGGTAGTAGTAGTAGTAGTAGTAGCAGTAGTAGTAGCACCGAGGTTAGCTGAATAATGAGCTGGTTTAATTAGACTGCAAGGACTGACTCGTTCCTACATTCCAGCCAGGAACCGGCGGAGGCAGCATGATTGGCTGCTTTTCTGGTCGTACAGCTCAGGTTCATGTTGGGACTAGCGAACTGTTAATACGAACTTTCCGTTGCAGCCGAGGAATCTGATTTTTCTTTCTTTTCTTTTTTTTTTTTTTTTTTTTTTGCCTCATTTTCGTGTCTTCATATTCCCAATCTGGATGGTTCAGCGCTAGGGATGATTTTGTCTATTTGCCCGTGCCAGAGTCAATGGGTGACTGGAGTGGGTTTAGAGTGTTTAGAGTGAAACCATTCAGAGACAGTCGAGGTTTAGCGCTATCCATCAATATTCATATCATAATTGAGAAGAATAACTGAGAATAAAAGTAATCAAGAATAAAAGATAATTGCGAATAATACCTTGGGTGGATATGTTGTTGATGTGTTGTAGGGCACACGAACAAAGGTTCCACCACCATCGATAGTTCGGGCTTTTCCCCAGGATCGCATCCAGGAACAGACCCTGATAGATATCCCATTTGTTGATTGAATGCATCTAATTTCCGCTGTTAATTAGCTCCATATTAGTAGCACCACGTAGCAGTCGAGTGTCAACAAAGAAATGCTGCCCCTTACGATTGGGTGCTGTCTAGGGCTCAACAACTCGTGGCCTTCATTTCTTAGTCGCTCCCCCTTGTCATCAACCCTTCTTAATCTTCTTTTCTTCCCCTCCAGTCCTTCTTTCAATCTATCCCGGATCTTTTTCTTACTCTCGTTCATTCACTCTTGTTTCATTTTGAGCAGCGCTCCACCCACGCTCTTTACCCCATTCCTCATCCATCCATACATACCTGCGGCACTCACTCTTTCGTGTCCTGCTTCTTCTGCTTCTTCTTCTTCTAGCCCACCGCTGTCTCTCGTTGTATCTTGCGCTGCTCCATCCTCTGTCTCTGTGCCGGCCTCATTACCACAGTGACAACAGTCCCTCTTTGCGCATTCCATTCTGATTCTGTCTATATTTCCACGCCTCCAATCCGGTAACAAAACCCAGCCAAAATGAAGATCTCCACCATTGCTTCTGTCCTCTGCCTCGCAGCCGCCCCGTTTGTCGCTGCAGACACTACCACTTCCACCAGCACGACGACTATCACCAAGACCCTTGTCCGGGTCAAGTCCGTCACTGCGGTCAACGCTTCGTCCACTGCGTTTTCCTCCAGCGCCATTCCTACCTCTGCTGTGCCCTCTGCTTCGAGCTCTTTCGTCGCTCATCAAGTGGCCAGCTCGACCAAGCCCGCAGCTGCCACTCAGACTGGCGGCGCGGTAAGCTTTGGAGACAGCAGCATGTCTGCTCTCTTCGCAGGATCGCTTGCCCTCGTCTTGGGCGCGGCCCTGTAATCGTGCAATGCGACCTTAGATTCTGCAGTGGCCATATCACTATATATTCCCTCATGGCTAAAGCCTGCAATCTGATAACCTCCGGGTAGAGGGCCTTTCCTCGATTTCTCCTGGGGATTTTACCCCAGTCGGCATATGTCATGCCTTTCAACGATATATTCTTCTTCTTCTTCTTCTTTTCTCTTTTTATCATTTCACTTCTTCTTATCCTGTTGGAGAACATAGTTGGGAGAGGAGAAGTCCAGGTGTTTTGGGAATGATATCATATACCCCCCTTTTGACGACTTTCTGGATAGCCACGAGTTGACGGTGTTCTCTTCTATTCTTGTTGATCATTGCTGTTTTTGATCGTATATATACCAGATGGGAATGGGACTGTCGCAAGAAATCCATGTTTGTATGGAGTGCGATGTCGATGTCAGTTCAAATCGTTTCATCTCAGCCTGGATTTGCTGGTCAGAATCAGTGCGACCGAGCAATGATCAACACATTTATTTTCATCGTATCTATTGAAATAAATAAATAGCTTTTTCCTTGATTTGATGCATTGTCTGATGCAGTATTGTGTTGTAATCGCAGCAGTCACTTCAGCAACGTTGGAATTAGCACTGCGAGATGAAGTCCACAAGGCACAAACTCAGATAACTGATCTCCCGTCTCTGGACGCCGATCTTGATTCTTCCATCCTGCCTGATGATCGTTATTGATCAATACTCACCGTGGAAGATGATCATCGTGGACCGCCCCTCGCCGCCGCTGATTGGCCCTAGCGCGTTGCAACGCGTTGTGCCGCTTCGGGTAAACAGTCGACTGACTTCATCCGACCAGCATCAGACGATCCTGCGACTTCTCGGACGTCATGGATCCGACTGCATGGTTGAGATGCAGGAGGCTGGAATAACATTTTGATATTTATCTTGTGGAATTCTCTCTTCAATGGAAGGATCTTGAATCGGTTTTAACGTCCCCTGTTCCTCTTGTTGTCCGTAGTCTCCCCACCCCCACCGACGCGCATCTCCGAATTCCAGTCCACACACTTGCGACAAAGAATCTGGGGTGACACATTCTTCTTTTTTTTTTTTTTTATCAATCAAATCCAACCACGTTCGTTCGACAAACACGAGGTCCGTGCAACTGCAAACAATGGAAAACGAAGTTCCTCTTCCCCCGCCTCGTCGAATCCGACACCGTTCTCCTGCCAATGCATCCTCCCCTGCGCTATCGGCGAGAGTGTCAAAGCCATACCGACTATCTCGCTTCGACGACCGATCCAGCCAGCCGTCAAGCGACCCGGCCCTTTTCTCAAGCGATGATATTCCCGCGTCGGGACTGGAGAATTACAATGCCCCCGTGTCGACTGGGACGGGCAGGAAGAGGCGGTATCGCGGGACTTGGTGGGGAGAGACAGTGTCGGATCCGAAGAAGAAAAGGGTGGACTTTAAGGAGAAGCGCCTAGTCGACAGTGGTGTGTGGATGGGTAGTGATGAGTCGGGCGCGGACTCGCTTCTGCCTTCTGAGGATGGGACTTGGGGGGAGGATTTGTTTAAGAATATGCGCGGTTCGGTGGTGACGGGGACAGGGAAGGGGTCTGATGCGATTATGGGAATGCCTAATGGTCCATCGGGGTTGCAGCATCAGACAATGGGCCCGTCTCAGGGGACGCTTCGGAAGACTGGGGAACCGAGGCAGCATGAGTTGGCTAGAGCAATTGTCAACGACTGTCTGGAGAAGGGACAGGATAGTGTTGACTTGAGGTGAGTTTTTCTGAATACAGTTTGGATCTGGGGGTACTGACATTTCTAGCAATGGTAATTTGAGGACGATTCCTCCCAACTTGTTACGGCCCCTGCAACATCTAACGAAACTACCTGCTATCAATGAACCCCCGATCAGCGAAGACGTCTACAGCTCATTAGAACCATTCCTCCGCATCTTCCTCGCGGGCAATTCCCTCGTATCACTCTCTTCCGAAATCTTTGAGCTAGGAGCCCTCAAAGTCCTCAGTCTGCGAAACAACAAATTAACCTCGATTCCCCCGCCATTCGGACCTTGACCATGTTGCAGGACCTCAACGTCTCGGTTAACAGATTGGAATATCTCCCATGCGAGCTGCTATGGTTGATTAAAAAGGGTGACCTGAAGCATCTGATCGTCCGTCCTAACCCCCTTCTCCAGATCGACGAGACGGAAATCGCCCAATGGCATTCGTCAGATGGTGTAAATGAACCAACCGAGGCATTGAAGCTTTTCGAGTACCAAGGCCCAGCTCCTGAAGAGGCATGGGCTCCCATTCACGTTGCTACTAGTCCTGTCCGTCGATTCAACATGGAAGGCATGCCCATGCTAGACGGACAACCTGGCATGCCTTCAAACGATAAAAATAACGAACCATCTCGCGTTCCGTCCTTGCGCGAGGCATCTCTTGTCGCATTAAGCAAATCACCTCTTTTTGACCAACTCCCTGATTCCGAAATCGCCGAATTCCCAGAACTAATGGCCCGCTTAGTCCGACAAGCGAGGGAGGTCAGAAATATTGGTGGACAATGCTGTTCCGTCTGTCATCGGAGTTTCGTGATTCCACGTACTGAATGGCTCGAGTGGTGGGACTGCACCACCTACGAGAATGGTCTCAAGGGGCCTCGGTCTTCAGGTGAGAAACTCCGACCTCTTCCTTTCCGGAGACTGGGTTGTAGCTTGTCGTGTGTTCCTGAGCCACCTCAGACTCAGCAGCTTAACCAGACGGTTGAGTAGATACGAGTCGGATTTGGTTGGTGGTGATGATTAAACAGGTGGAATATTGTTCGGAGTTGTGTTTGTCATTATATGTTCGAGTCTACCTACTGTATATGCTCATCTTGGCGTGTTTGATTTCTGTATCATTTTCATAGATTCCGGTGTTGAACTGGTGTACGTTTATATGTGGAGTTGTATTATAGGGAAGGTCAACATGCATATATCTATTCATTCATTCTCATATCCCATTAGTATATGCCAACACAGTCCATCCCCTCATATGCCTGGCACTCTAGATATAACTAAAACAGGGATACTAGTATCCCATGAGGGGAACCCGGATGTCAACTCCACAAGCAGCAGAAGATGCCACCAATAACCATCTTCAAGACCGGGATTGACAGCTAGACTAGACTGTACCTACGCTTATCAATATGTCACTTACTTACTAGAATGACTATCATGGTACTTTGTTCTTTGTACGCGTTCATCTCCGCTCTGCTTCCCCGCAGCTGTCTGTCTTGGTCTTGGGTCTGGGGGTGGCTTGGTCTGAATTGGAAGAGAAGAGGGGTTGATTTATATCAGCATTATATAAATAGCTGGATCAATCCAGTTCGTGCTCAATGTAACCTGCGTTGAACTATTAGACAGTTAAATCAATCAATCAACCATGGCAGTTGAACTCGACACCCGTCAACCCGACTCTCTCCAGTCTGACCCTCTCACTCACGATCAACCCCTTCCAAACGCCGCCCAAATCCCCCTCCAAACCTTCCACCTCCCCTCCTTCCCCCTCAAGCATCCCAGCTCAAAGATCTAACCCTCACCTCAGACATAAAGCCGACAGAGTATGCGGATCTGCTCGCCACGCCCCTGTCAGCCGATGCCATACCGTCCTCGCTGCCTAGGAGTATCGAGTCGCTGACCCTCGAACTGTTTTCTCTGGGATACCCGCCTTCTTTCCTGGATAGGTTGAGTCGGGGATTACCCCGTCTTCGGGCTTTGACGTTATACTCGCATCTCGTTGATGGGGTGAGTGATGGGTCGAGGAAGGATGCGGGGGAGTTTTTCCATAATGTTCTCGTTGGAAAGAAAGAGAATGGAAACGTTGGTGGATTGAGACAATTACACCTCCTTGATGTGTTCTCTCGAAAGGGGTTCTTGTCAGGAATTGGCGATATTCTGGATGATTTGGGCTCCAATGCATCGATACGTCTTCTTGAAGTCTCGTATACGTATCGCGGACACTCGGATTCGGGATTTCTGGCTCGTATTCCGGGTGATGAGTTACCGGGTTTATTAGTGCCGTCGCTTGTGGCAGTGTCGTTTCGTCTGTCGAGTATGCTGGTATCTTCTGATAGCGAGGTAGAAGGGGAGACCGAGTCCCATTTCACCGATGACCCTGCAGATGTGGATGTGGATGGAGTGCGGATTCCCGGTGCTAAGCCGCAGGGCATCATCCCTCTTCACCCAGCACATCCTGGAATGGAACTGCTAATGAAGAAGTTGGCGGGGCATGATGGGTCAGAAAGCCTTGAGCCCGGTTCTGGTCCAAGTCCTGGTCCTCGGGGACTTAAAATGCTCGATTGTACTCTGTATACACTGAGTCTGGAGCAACTTACCACTATTCTCGGTTCACAGAAAGAGTTGGCTATTCTGGCTGCTAGTGTGTTGGTCCAGGAGAAGGAGACTTTTTTGGAAACTCTTCGAAATGGGAGTGAGGATTTGGAAACGGTGGAGATTGTTGGTGTTCCTAAGGAGGCTGTGGAGGATGAGGTTAGTTTTTCTTCTTCTTTTTCTTTTTGAAGTTATTCAGCAGGCTGACCTTTTAGTCTATTTCTATTCAGGATACTTCATTCCGTGCGCTCTTCCCAACTGCCTCTGATATGGCGGATCTGTCGACTCGTCTTCCTCGGCTGAATAGCTTTACCATGACGATTCTGCGAGCTGCTAGTTTTGGATCGGTGGCTTGGACACGGGGATGGGATGGAGGATGGGAAGGTGGTATCGTGGGTGGACAGTAGTGAGGGGAAGGATGGAGTGATAAGTCTTCGGTTTTTATATTGCACAAATTCACAACACACATACCAGCCTTTGACTGATGAATGATATTTACATATGATACACTATGCTCTAATCGAGCCGGACACATTATTGTAATGCCTTTTCCATATCAGCTGCCCACAGAGCCGCTCCAACAGAGTTAGTAAAGGAAAAGATAATAGAAGCAAAAGGAACCATTTCCAAAGCAAACGAAGCAACACCAAGTCTAATTAAATCCGTTAGCATATACTCGATACTCATATAGCGTAGAAGAAAAGTGAAACCCACCCTGTATACGCAGCCCGATTCTTCTTAATAAAAGCCTCACTCTGATCCTCATTCCACCCCTTCAGCTGGAAATAGCGAGCATGCGCCGCAGGCCCTCTCTTCTTGCCATGCGCAATCGCATACATGAATGTTCCTATCACCGGAACAAAGTTCAGCGGCAGAAGGATGAGCGAGCGGAGGAGCGCCCTGGGACGGAGACGCGCAAGAGGCTTCTTCAACTTCTTGCCTAGTCGCGCGATATGGTCGCCGGAAGCGTTGGGGTTAATCGTGCGACCCTGCGCGACGAGGGATTCCTGGCCGCGCGAGACGAGCGCGCCGTCAAAGGTGTCGACCATGCCTTCTTCCAGGGACGCGGTGGAGAGGAAGGTGGTGACGGCGGAACTTTCGCTGAGGACGAGGAGGGCGGCAGAAATCGGGGCGAGAGGGCCGCTGGTGATACTCATGATGGCGAGCTGGGGGAGGTAGGTGAAGAAGAACATGGTGCCGGTGACACCCATCCCGAGAGTGAGGGTTTGCGAGGCTCGAGAGAGCAGAGGCCGCCAGAGACTTTTGTGGTAGGAAAAGTAGATAATTCCCTATCGCTCGAGTAAGTCATCATCTCTTTTCCGTCTGTTTCTTTGTTTGGCTTACCTTAAATGGGTACAGATATGCCCCTGATCTGGCAACATCCTCGGCGGTCTCTCTCAGACTCAGGGCCTCCTCGATGAGGAAATCGATGAACTTTTGGGACAAAGTCATGGTGAATGGTAAAGTCAAGTGGCAGAGGTGAGATGAAAATTAAGAAATGGACAAGTGCAAATAAGCAGTTCAGGATGATGTCATAGCGTGTCACCAACGCAGATCAGTTGATATGTAGTGTACTATGTAGTGTGCTGCACTCTGCACTGCAACGGGCATACATGAAGAAAAAGAAGAAGCAACAAAACAAAATGGCGATGGATGTATCTCTTTATTTAATGTCTCTGCCTGCAGCCAATCATGGCCAGTGGATCACTCTCAGCTCGGCTCGCTGCTCTTGCCAGATCGGGACAGATGCGGCTGAAAGTGGGGCGTATACTTTATGATGTAATCCCATATTTGCGATTCTCGGATTCAGCTGATTTTAGTTGATTTAGCTGATTCTAGCTAATATGCCACACAAGATATGTCGCATACTCCGTGTAGAAATATCCATTCAGGGCTCATTTACAAACAGAAAACAAGAAAAGTGCAAATAATATAAGCCGTGGTATATTCCGGCCGTATCCCATAACCAATGATTCGATTGCCTTGTACTTTCGCCAGCGCTCCGGTTGTGCCATCAAACGCCAGCCATATTAAACAGAAACAGAAAAGAAAGGTACAAAAAAGGTCGCTAATGCAGTAATTGTCAAGCCACAAAAGGAGATGTTCCAAGGTTATTCGTAGCCTTCTGATAAATAAGTGAGAGGAAAGGTAAATAATGAGTGATCAGTCTTCATCTATTTCGATCTGCCCGTGCTTGATGCCAGATCGTGTCTCCACTGAGAACTGAGAAATTGAACGACGATGCAAGGTTCCTCCAGGTAGATGGAGGCGCAGAAGATGCCTGTCCTTCCAGAAGACCTGTATCGGAGCCGGCGTGGTGCTCCATGTCCGACATCTCATCCTCGCTCAACGCAATCGGGACAGGAGCAGATGATGCACCCTGGGGTGATTCCTCATGGGCATCATTCTCAGCCCCACGCGAGGTGGACTTGGACATCGACCGGACGACATCTCCCTTGCAAATCGGACAAGTTCGTCGGCGTGTAGTCAGCCAAGGGGTACTGCGAGACTGTTAGCAATTCCTTCTTTGACCCCCAGCCCATAAGGTTGAATACTTACATGCACTCGGCGTGGAACTCGTGTCCACAGGGTAAGCTCATCACCCGGCTCTCTCCATCCACATACTCTTCAAGACAGACAACACACTCCACCTGTCTTCCAGTGTATTTACGTCGCCACAAAGTGGATCCGGATCCACTCTTTCCTCCCTTTGATGACTCGGCTTTTTTGGAAACTTGCTTGGGATCAGGGACATTTCCAGTCGAAATGTGAGACCGTGGCCTAGACACGGGGCCCTCTGAATGGTCTTCGGGTGTAAGCAAAGGAGAAATTGGAGAAGTGGTGTCCGGGCTAGAGGCTCGGGGGAGCTCGTTGCGGAAGAGGACGATGACCTTGCAATAGTTTGATAGGTTCGAACAGGGAGACGTTCCACGAGAGATTTAGGTGCCCGCCATCGTCTTCGTCGAATGCGAGACCGAAGCAGAAGAAGAGCGTAGACCACAGTCAGAGTAAGCAGCGGACTAACAACCAGGACAAGAAGTGTGTCGAAGAAGGGGCTCGTAGACATGCTTGTTGGGGTCAAAGTGACCCACAAGCCCTCATGTTCACTCGTCTCGATTCTTTGCCGATCCAGAGTAGGGGGAACACCGTCTATTTCTCTTTCCTGGGAGCGGCCTTGCACCCTTGATCTAGGATATCGGTCAAATTCGAGATCCTCATCGTCTGCCAAGCTAAAGTACCTAGAAAACCATCCCTTCTCAGAAGTTGAAGAGGAGCCGACTCGAGCATCTGCAGCCCGGTTCCCAAACTTAGAGCTTCTAACACTCGAGTCTTTGTTAATGCTGGATTTTTCGATGCTTTTGTATTCACCGCTTCCCGGGGTGATACTGCCACCTTTGAGACTAGCTGAAGCGTAATTTGAACCCTTATCATTGTCTTGAGACTTGACGCCCTCCTGCGCAGGGAAGGCACTCGACGACGGAAGAGTGCTGCTCTTCGGGGCCACTAGATCAGGATCTCGCCAATCGTGAACGCCGATAACGAACCCATCGCCATCAACAGCACCTGTTTTCGATCCGGACTTCTTGGAGCCCTGGGTGCTACTCCCAGACTTTGGCCGGCCAGCACCCAGATCATCAAATGACGATGTCTCTTCCTCATCCCAAGTATCCATGAGGACCCAGTTGATGTTTCCACTGCTGGGCGGGCGCCGACTGTCTGAAGGGTGCCATGTGCTCCCGTCGCTACTAGTCAATCCTAGAAGTGACATAAGGGCGTGGAAAACCCCGGCCTTGGACTCGGAATTGCTTTGTGGCACACTGACTGACGACTGGCGTGCGGATGTGGGGGTCGGGACAATAGGGGTCATTGTCGAAGTTTCTACCCGATCTTTTGTAGCGCTTTGGCTGGCCAGTCTAGTGCGAGAAGCTTTTAAACTATCATCCAAGCTCAGTTCTTCCCCGGCCTGCGGAGGGATGAGCGATGATAGCAGGTGCGCTGTAGTGTAGGAGGTAAAAAGAGAGGGAATCGTCACGTTGGAGGTATCGCCACGCGCATACATGGTGACGAGACTCCCGCCTCTGGTGTCATCTCCAACAATCAAGGCGACGCCTCCTCGCCGCTGAACCCACTTGACCTTTTCCAAGAAGCCACAGCCGCCTCTGCTCAGCAGAACGACCTTGCCTGCAATCTCGGCGCTTTCTTGTAAGGATTGAATGTCTGCATGCTCCGGTCTTTTTTGGTTGTAATCCCCGCGTTTTTCAAAAGCGGTGCTGTCCATCCCGTGGGATTCGGGAAGGGGGTGGTGGAGGTGATCATCGGTACCGTCGTTCGTTGATGGTGGAGAAAGTTCGTCACTGGCGGCCGTTGGTAAATCGAAATCCTGCTGGGAATCCGCCCGACGCTTATTCTGCGAGGGATCGTTTCCGGCGCCAGATGCTGTTTTCCCGACCGACTTGTCCAAGTTCGACGTAGATTTGTCCTGCTTGTGATGGGGAGTGTCTCCCTCTCCCCATCCCGGTATATCCGAGCATCCTAGTTCTCCTTCTACACCCGCAGCGGGGCCTCCATCCCCAAACCCACTGCCAATCCACAGTTGGCTACTCAATCCTTTGCTGGGGATAGCCGGACCAAACGCTGCAGGTCTGGCCAGGAAAAATGTCGAGTTATCATCGGTCAGGCTAATAATCGCCGACGGGGGAAAAGCGAGGTGGGGATGTTGAAGGAGAAGAGAGCGTGCAGCCCACTCTGTCGACCTGCGAGCGCATTGGGGGTTGCCACACGGGGGGAGGATGAAAGAACGGAGAAGAAGGTGAAGAAGATAGGACAGAAGATAAAGCAAAACACAAGGAGAATTAAACGAGGAGGTCGCATATTTGATTCTGGTTTGGCAAAGGGAACCTAACGCCCTGCCCGATCTTTAGAAAAGAAACAGAAAATAGTATGAAAAAAAAGAAGGAAATTTTCCACGATGGACAATAAGGAAAAGAAAAGATAAAAAAAAAAAAAACCTAAGCTGTGTCTCAACTATGACCAATCATTCAACGGTCGTCGTAGAGCGATAAGACAGGCAGTCATGGAGAAGAGCTACACAGATGAGAGGGGCTGACGGTAAGGAGCAGCAAGCAGGAAACAAAGGAGAAAGAAGACGCAGCAGACAAGCAGAACAAGAACCAAAAACAAAGAAGAAATACGGGACTTGCGACCAGGATGGAGATGGGAGAAAAAGGAGGAAGCGGGAGAGAGGAAGAGGGATGATCAGATGCAGCAGAGGAGAGGATGGAAAACCACTGCCTGGAGTGACTTCTCTTGCTATCTTTGTCTCTGTCGCTCTCTTAGTCTCGCAGTCGCTCTCCATGGGGGGCAACACGCAAGCACAGCCTCGGGAGTCACGGGATATTACTGCCTCAGGCCGCAACCACGTCAGGCTGTCTTCCCGGTTTTCATCGTTGATGCTTTGATTTTTCCAATCGTCGATTATCAGACCATCTATGAATTTTCTACGTGGATGATATAATGACTTTTCTACTCCTTTTCATTTTTTCCATGGGGTGTTAACAACACGGGTTCGACGGCTTCCACCCAAGGATTCATTCTCCCTATGACTCCGTTACTCCGTCTTCCCCCGCAGATCATGCTATCATCGGGTCCCACACTGCATCATGTATTACACATCGAGGTATGATCGGCAAAGCCAAATGTATCTCCAGTGTTGCTAAGAATTAAAGTTATAAGGTGAGAGATGAAGCAGCAGGTGGTGTCTAGTACTTTTTGCCGTAGAAAAGAAAGGCAGAGCATCAATATTGACAGCTGTACGCTTCGTAAATACCGGAATGCTAATAATCCGGCCACCTCATACTGTCATATTACTGTCATATCACAAGGGCACAACTCATCGCAGTCAAGACATACTCCCTGTTCAATAATTGCCCAGTGATACCACAAGTGATCAACCCATCTATCTTGGCCTCATCGAGTCCATCCGGCGGGGTTACTGTGGCGGCCCTTTACTCTGCTGTGGCTGGTGGAGGAGGCTTCCCAGTTAACGTTGCGATGACGCTAAATGACATGAATCATCAATCATCATCTTCGCGTTCAGACTTCTGTGGAGTTGGACAGACGGTTATACCATCAAAACGTCATGATCTCCCTAGAAGAACCAGCACTCAATCTCTTTTTCCCTGGTTGCCCTTGCTATCCCCTTCCCTACCCCAGCTGGATGGCGTCACTGGGTCTGAACTTGAGTTGCTCCCAAAATAGAAATTTGGGAGAGCAGATGCTATATAAACGTCTCGATTGTCGATTGACTTTAAATAAACAACAGAACAATAACATTTTTTATTCAATCCACCTAACTTAACTTGAATACTATTCTCTACTCCATCCTTCATCAAAACCAAACAATCCTTCATTCATCATGTCGAACATCATGCACAAGGTCAAGGATGCCGTGACTGGCCATCACGACTCGCACTCCAACAAGACGAACCAGCGCTATGACAGTGGTCCAGGTCAGTTCAAAGCCATATCACTTTACCTGCGATTCAATCTAACCATGATGTGATGCTTTAGAGAACCGTACCTCTGGCAGCTATGGTGGATCAACTGGTGCACATGACTCAGACAACTACGGCTCCAACTCTGGCTACCAGGGAGCGGGATCAAACAACTATGGATCTGGTGGCGGCAGCTACGGTTCTGGAACTGGCAATTACGGCTCTGGCAGCCACCATGACTCTCAAACCGAGCCTCCAGCTGGAAGCCTTGGCTCTGGCGGTGGTCTTGGCGGGATCGGTTCCGAGGCTGGCATAGGCCATGGACCTCATGGTTCTGGTTCTCATGGCTATGGTGCTAGTTCTGGAGGTGATAGATACGGCTCTAGCTCTGGCAACTATGGCTCTAGCGGCTCTCATGGTTACGGCACTGGTGCTGCAGGTGATACATACGGTGCCAGCTCTGGCAACTATGGCTCTGGCACTCATGGCCTTGGTGGTAGTGACAGACACGGCACTAGCACTGGCAACTATGGCTCCAGCGGCTCTCATGGTTACGGCTCTGGTGCTGGAGGTGACACATACGGTGCCAGCTCTGGCAACTATGGCTCTGGATCCCATGGCTCACATGGCTCACATGGCTTTGGCGGTGGTTCTGGTAACTATGGAACGGGCAGCGACAGCTATGGCTCAGGCAATCCCCGTTCCTCCAACTTCGGACCTCACAGCTCGAACATTGCAAACAAATTAGACCCCAGGTTAGTGGTTTTTTATTTGTCTTGGCTGCATTCTTCTAACAAATTAATGCAGAGTGGACTCGGATCGATCCAGTCACCAGGGCTATGGCGGCAGTAACACTGGAGGCAGCAGCTACAACAACCCAGGTTCTGGAAACTCGGAATATATCTCCGGATCTCACAACAACAACTATGGCGACAAGCTGGGCTCGCGGGGCGAGTCTGAATATGGAAGCCGCACTGCTGGTACTCAGCACCAGTATTAAAGAGCTTGATGATGCGACGACATGTCCAAAAGGGCAAGATTATGACTCTGGTTTGATTCCCACGACCGTTATGGTTATGTATTACTATTTGTTTTGATATGTTTTTATGTCTTAACGAACACTTGAAACTGATAATAGTTTGAGGTTAATTGATTGTTTTCACTGAAGCACTTTCTGGCTCCTCTTGTCCATCTTTTGTAGTTGGTATGCTGTCAGGTGATAATTCTCATTTCTGTTTGTCCCAGACAGGAAGGTGGTGCCTTTCTCAATTCAGAAAGTCCCTTTGACCTGCAACAGACATATTCTCTTAAATAATCCTCTTCAGACTGCAATTCCTGCAAAGACACCTGTGACTCACTTGTCTGTAGTCCCAACCCTGATCGTTTTAGTACTGAGATGTCGGATGAGGTGAATCTAATGTCGATTGATGAAATGCACCTAACGACAAATCGCCGCCGTATGTTTTCTTTCTTCCTCTGACCCTCTTGGACTGATAAGTTCCTATCCTGAGAATACTGACTGGTCCCCAACTCTACCCAGGGCAAAGGACTCGCAGGAAAAGACCAACAGTCATAGATATAATCCCTGGGAGAAATCCTGTGGGCTTCCGTCCCCCTTCGCCTGTCCGTCGCCAGCATGTCAGTCCAGGCGTAGCCATACGCGCAAGTGAATGGACAGAGGCCAAGTCAGAACACAGCGTTGGTATCCTACAAAGACATTCCCATCCTTTCTGCTAATCCGTTCTTCTCCCTTCAGCCTCCCAATCCAGATCCCATCCCAGATTCCCCTCAGTCTCTTGTGACAACGTCGACACCAGCTCCTACTTTCGATAATACCAACACATCGATTACCGTTTCGCCTTACTCTGAAATTCTTGAGAGTCCTCGTTACGCTTCCTCAATTCAACCTAATCATACTACACACTCTTCGAATTCACTGCTAACTGCTTCACGACGCAAGTCGGGTGAAGGGTCTTCAGGACACTTTCTCTCACCTTTGAAAGGCAGGGACCGTCGAAGTGTTTCCACCATGACTGGAAGAATGTACATCAAACCTGAAGACCGTTGCCGGTTAGTGGTGAGCAGAGCTGCTTCAGCTGCTACAGCTGCTATGCTGCATGGTGGCAGTCGTGATCTGAATAGCCTCGACGACCTTGCATCATCTCGGCCGATTCCCTTGAGTGCTCTGTGTGGCAGGGCGAACTCAAGGAACAAAGGTTCAAAATCCTGGAAATCCATACCGCTTGATGTAGATGGAGACACTACAAGTGACCCTGTGAGCAATGCAATCCTATCCGAAGTCAGCCAGTACAAACCCCGTTCTCGTCTCTCCGCCATGCATCGATCCAACGAGGATGGATATTACGAAAGGGATAATGGTACAGTACGTCTCCAAGGCCCCGATGATCGCCTAGGACATCGAAGCGACCCTACGGGACAAAGCTGGTCCAGAGAAATGAACGCTCAAATCCAACAAAACCCTCTGAGCTATTCTGCTGGGTATGATTCCCCTTATCACAATCCACACTCGCAGCGGAATAGCTACATCTCTGAGAGTCCATTCATAAGGGGTGGAAACTACTTCCAATCAGGGCAGACTAGCTGGTCAACAGAATCATACCACCCGTTCTCTGGTGTACTTGGTGGTGCAATGCAGCGACCTGAAGGCTACGCTCAGGGTGTCTATACCGCGAATTTGATTCCAGACCCTTCCTTACATACCTATGGAACAGAGTTTGGGCGTCCATATACCTCATCATCTCACGAGTCATTAGCACACCCGGTTCGTGGCCATCATGATCAAATGAGTTTCTATCAGCCATCTCACATGTTGCAATACTCGATGCCAGGGCTCCAGCACGAGCAATACATTGGTTATGAACCTAGCATCCAAGCCGAAGATGCATTCCCAGCATACAGTGATGGTGTGGTCTTAGCAACAACCTCAAACCCAATTGAGGTGTCTTCCCAAATACAGACAGCAAAGACTTCGCCGATTCTGCCCTCGGGTCCCGCGTATGATTCGGATAATAAGACCGGAGCAAAGCTCAACCAATTTGATGTGGCGGAACCTCATGGTGAGACTAAAAAGTGCGGTTCTAAAGAGGAAGTGGCCGCCTATCTCAATGAGGTTGTCCACAAGGCTCAGATGGTTACCAAACAGACGACACTACACGATCCTTTCGTGGAAACAAAGGCTCCCCTTGTCAGCGAACGTCAGGAGCAGGACTATAAGACAAAGCACAGCCTGCATTTACAAACAAAATCGGGGGATCAGATTATTAAAGAGTCTGTCAAGGAACTCCTAGCTCGCAAAAGGGATTCACCAATTGAAACATTCAGGCGACTCTGTCAAGCAGCTTCCATTGAAAAATCAGTGCTAAAGAAAAGTGACGCACAAGACCAAATCAGTGAGAAGAGAGCAGATCCCTTCGAGAGCCGAGCAGGACACTTGAGTACAGCCAGTGGGAAAATTTTGAAACCTCCTCCAGGGCTCCCCAAGCCCGCAGCGCATAATATGATGATAGAATCCTCACCTATTGAACAACGCTCTCTTCTTGAGAAACATAGGCTTGAAGAAGCAAATTCTTGGTTTAGCAAGGATGGTCGTGGAGAAGAACAGCTTCGACAGCATGTCGCTGAAGTTGCTCAGAAGTACTCGGAAAAGTGTAAGAAACTTCAGGGAACGTCTCATTCGGTGCAAGACAGCGTTATTGCGAAACAAATGACTCTACTTTTGGGAAATGTCATTGTCAATCTTCAATCATACGTCTCTGGAAACCGGACCGAACAAACCAGCAACTTTGCAGACTTTGGAACTGTGAAACCTCGTTCCCACGAGCCCAGCCACGGTGGACGCCGCAGTTACTTTGATCGAGATCCTGCTGTTAATCAATGGAGACTACCCTCTGGCCGAGCTTTCTCTAGTTTGAACAACAATTCAGACAAGAAGCTCCCGCTAAGTCGTTTACATCGATCGTACGACGAGTAGTGACTGAGCTGAATGAGTTTGGGGCTAGTTTCCTCAGGTCATGACTTGTCTACAGTCTCAAAACACCTACCAGTTTCTGAGTTGTTGTGAGTAAAGGGTTGTGAGAAAAGGGTTGTAAAGGGAAATAGCAACGATGAAAATAGAAAACGAGCATAAAAAGGGACGGGGTGAAAAACCGATACGGCAACAGGCTACCTTTCTTTTGCTGGTCTGGGAAAGGGTCTTGAAGCTCGAACCAAGGTGAATCGGCTGGCAAGTTATCATATGGTTATCTTCTTTCACTGTATCTACTTCCATCGAATCTCTATCTCGGATGGAAATCCTGCCCTTGGTTCGAGATCTTGACTTGAATGGGCTTACGGAGGTTCAATTTTGAGCACATAGAAGGATTGCTAGTTATGTGATATGATAGCTCTCTGGTAGAGGCATGATTGCATATCCAGCTTGGATTCAATAAAGTAAATTTCCAGTCATGTCTAAAAGTCTACGGTAGCATGAACTAGTATGCTAAGCCACCTAAAGTAGATCGTAATCAATCATAATACTACCTGTATGAGCTTCAGCACATGAACTCGGTCGATCGACATTTTATATTTTCGCATTAATCAGTAGTTCTAGAAATTGGTATTGCTATCAAAGAGGAGAAGGCTGTTGGCACAACCCTCATTCGAGGTCGTATACGACTGTCGGACAAAAATATACAATTTCACCACACCCACCAAACACGAAGACATCCGCATAACTGACTTGAAATATATATCTAGAAAAGTATCTCATACACGAAATAAATAAAATAAATATCTACAAGCAAAGCTTCCCAAACCAAGCCAAATCCAGTAAAGCCTAAAGCCGGCTACGAAACAGACTACTGACTAGAACTGCCAAAATCCCGCAACATTGGCAACGAGATCCAAAAAGAAGTTGAAAATGGTTCAATTTGAGGGTATTGACTAAACAATCACGAGAAAGAAAAAAATTACCTTGTCGACCTGCATTATGTGGGGTTATGTGCATGGATAAAAGTGACAAATTATAGGTAAAATAGAAGCAGGAAAACAAGAGAAAGGGAGGAGAAAAAGATAGAAGACAAAATAAGATAAAATGAAATGAAAAACAGTCCACGCCTGAAATTGCTAATTTGCTGCACAACCATCCTCCTACGCCGAAAATCGATGCGTCATGAAATAAAAGCCGTGCCTGTAATGAGGAGGTGAAAGTAGGGGGAGGGAAAGATCTGTAAGGAGAAGAAATCATCATGACCTTATGACGCCGCGGCTGTACGGCATGCATGTTGAAAAGTAATGAAATAATAAAGAAGGGGAATGTTCAGCACTCCGAAAAGAAGTAAGGAAGTGGAATAGACGGGTCATTTATCAATCTAACAATTGACGAGATTGATGTGATTATCATTAAGCGCAGAACAGGCGAGCAATGTCTTATGGGGGTGGAATGCGGTGCTCGCAATTGGTGAAGAGCGGTTATGGTTGAGGAAGCTCGAGTAGGGCTCAAAGGTGGACAGGTAGCTGCCATCAACGTTGAACGTCTTAACCTCGTGACGGTTCGTACCCCTGGTATCAGGTTAGTCAATCTGTAAACAGAACATAAAAATACCCGAATGAAATGGGTTACATACACCATGAAGACCGGAGCATGCTCGTGGACACTCAATGTGCGAAGGGTATCCCTGGTGGCATAAGTCGTCGAAATCGGGTCGTTCATCCTAAGATCCCATAGCCTAATCTCTCCATTCCGGCTACCAGAGACAAGTTCTCTCAATCCACCGCGTTGCATGTGGACATTTGTAATCCACTGTTTATGCTCACGCCAAACCTTGACCATGGAGGTGGTGGGCTTGAGACGTTGATCAAAGACACGGACCGCACCATCACCAAATCCTGCCACGAAAATATTGCCTGCGACCTGATCCGAGGTCAAAGAAGTGATACAGGAGCCTGAGCGTGCAGGGATATCCTTAAGGAAGAAAAATGTCAGTGCATGCCGAAGTTTGTGTGAGTCGGAGAACTTACATTGGTGCACACTTCAGTGGCTGCGTTCCATACCCTGATGACCTTGACATCACCTGCAACCAAGGCTTTACCTTGCCCTTGTTGCCAGTCAAGGACTAGCCCAGCATTCTTATTACTGGGGATAAGTTCTGGTAGAGCTCGGAAAGCTGTCACAACCTCAACATTCTTGGTAGACTCATAGTTCCTGAAGACCTTGAGAACACCATCTGACGAGCCTGTCATCAGAAGAGCCTGATCATCCTCATTAATATAGCGAACTTCGTTGATTTTTGAGCCTGCCGGATTTCCGTTAGAAAAGCGGTTGAGACGTTTATGACTCTGCCAGTCCCAAATTCTACAAATTTGTCAGCACCAATCAACATGTCGACCTCTGCTATACTCACGCAATGGTATCCTTGTCGTCTGCGACGGCAATGTGATCCTCAAACTGATGGAAGCACATCTTCATAGGTTGACTACTGTTCGAAAGGAGTGCCGTCGAGTTATCCCATCGACTAGTGCCTGCTTTACCTTTAAGGGGTTGGGTATCAGAGATTATCTTTTCATTGCGGCTTCGTCTCCATAGGCGTTCATTGTAGTCCGAGCTACCGGGTTCATCGGGCTCGTTGGGTTTCATCTGGGGTTCCCGGAAATACTGAACAAGGGTGAGAAATTGTTCAAACTGTTTGTCATACGTCTCGCAGATTAAATGAAGAAATTCTGGGATTACCTCTGTTGACCAGTCCAGGAATCGGCTTATCAAGGGTATTGTTGGGACCATTGACGCGTCTCTGGGTTCAAATCCTCGGGATGTGGGTGTTGGCGCCTGGTGGTATGCTGCTGCGGGAGCAACCTGATCGTTGACCTCTGGCGGCCGGGTCCATTCTGGGGGAGCTCGTCCTCGGGGGGGTAACGGGCATTCGGTTCTTAGAGGGCGATGTCGGGGGGGTTCGACTGCTCGCCAGGGGGAGGCACCGCCAAAGGCGAGATTCTTGAGAGAGGCAGCGACACTAGCTGTGCGCTTTATACTCAGGGAGAGGTAACCTTCTTGTTTTGGAGGCGCCAGGGAGGGAGGGGTAGGCGGGGGGTGCTGTCTTTTTTAGCTCGGGTCTCTCGCGAACCTGCAACTTGGGGGACACGCGGTTTGAGAGATCCATGATCTCACTCCGGAGTTTGTCAGTGATGGAGGCCATGGGGGATTGCAACAGGGTGAAATGAATGAAATCAACAATCGCACTCGCATCGCGTGCGATATCGGGGTGTGGATCAACAGAAAGAATAAGAAGCTGCTTCCAAATTGTGCCAAACGCAGTATTGCGAGACAACAATTGCGCTTTGTCACTCTTATTCCCCTCTTCACGGGTTATACCTCGAGGCGACTGACTCTCCACCCTGAGAAGGAGAGTTTGCTTTTCCTCCTGGAGTTCTTCATACGCTGCGACAATGAACTTGTTCTGGTAGCGTTTTACGAAAGTGGAAAAGAAAACAATGAGCTCTTTTCTCACAAGGACACTGCCATCCGAAGAGATTGGCAGCATTGCCAGAGCCAGAGTTTCCTCAATCTGTGCAACCTGATCAGTCAAGTCAGGGATACCTAGGAATGTAGTCACGGCGTGCAGCATTGCGGCGCGGACTTCTGGAACAGGGTCAAAGTTGAGCTCGCAGAGTCTCGCCGGCGCAGCACATCGAATTCCCATCCACTTTGCCTCTGGGAAATCAGACCAGAGCATACTCAAGCAGAGACACGACCATTGCCGCAAAAGAGGATTCTCGACATCCGTCAGGTGTCTCAGACAAGAGTCGAATAGTTCCCCTGAGAGACAGACGTTCTGGCCTTGGGGATAGTTCTTGCAGAATATCGAAACGATAAAGGCGCACATGGCTCGGTGCTCACTGGCGTTCCCCACTGGTATTGGGGAAGATGGGTTGAGAATCGAGATGAAATAATGGATACCATTATCTTTCAAGAGATCATTTTGTACGGTATGATCAACTGCCATAATTCTTGCCCAGATAAAAACCATGACAGGTTTCAACTCTTGGGCCGCAGATTGCAAAAGTTTGACGACGTAGGGGAATATACCAATGCTCAAGGCGAGATGAACTGCCCAAGGTCCCAGGTCTAGGAATTTACTGAGCAAAATCAACGCTCTTAGTCTGTGAGCCTGACTCAGAAGAACCTGCAAGACTATTGGCAGTTGGTCAGGAGGATTCTTTTCTGTTGGGCCAGACGACAGATAAACCTCAAAGGCAGTAAGTTGCTCAGCAAAGAAGGTAGAATGCTGATACTCGTATTGCCTGCGGCCTTCCTCGTGGTCAATAAGGGCGGGAAGCTGGGATAAGACCATCTCAACTGCCAGATCCCAGCTCTTCCATAATGGGTGGTGGTGAGTCTCTGGGAGCTCAGGAGAGGAGATAGGGTGGCATTTATATGTGCGCATAATCCGTTCGCTAAGCAAGAAATTCCTGAAAAGAGCTGCAACCATAAGGTCTTGCCGGAAAAGCTTCTTGAAAAGAGCCCGTGGCAAAGTATTCCACGCAATCGTATCGGTAATTGCGGTAAAGATCCAATTCAGCTCACCAAGAGGGCTTCTTCGATCCTGCAGGCGACCTGGTACCCTGAAGTCATCGATAGAGATGTTTGTACGGAGAGGGTTCTGAAGGATGAAGAACCGCAATGCTATTTCGATTGGCGTAGTTAGACAACAGGTGAAGAGATCTGCCGGTAAGTCGGGATTAGTTGGGAGGGATTCTGCCTTTTGACAGGCGGCGAGAAGTATGCAATCTCCATAGCTTTGGACGAGAGCATTGGGATCACGCTTTTTGGCCTCCAGGTTCTCCTTTTCGTGCTTATCGACAAAAGTATGGAAGTTTTGAACGATATTCCCTGCATGGGAGACATCGAAAACGAAAAGACTGGGGCCTGCAAGCCATGATTGTAGGTCATACAACGACACCGGGATATATTGGGTGTAATTTTTGTTGAAGACCCAGATTTCGCCGGACTGAGTTGGTAGCGGAACACCGTGACCGTTATAGTGGAAGAGCACTCTCTCATCTTTAGCGTTGCGACGTAACGATATACAAAACTTCTTTGTTTCGTCTACAGACGGGTCAAGATACTGCTTGTATCGAGTCCGTAAGCTCAGCGTCTCATATTGTTCCTGGAGCTTTTTCCCAATCTGCTCCATTATTTTGTTCTGGCCACCACCGGTAGTTGATGTCGGGTCGACCCAACATTCGAACTTTGCTGTTGGATTTGTCTTGACGACATCAGGGGGGTCGACACCGATATTCAGACAGATTGCTAATGCAGCCGAAACTGTTTTGAGGCGATCCTTCATACGCCAATCCTGGCTGGGCCAACTTCCCACTGGGTCCCTGGGGATACCGTTTGTGTCATGGCGCTTCTCTGTAAAGTACATGTAAAAGTTCTAGGGGGGGTCAGACTGATGGACTGTATGAAGACATGGCACATGGCGTGCCGCCACTGCTTACCGAATGCAGGATCTTGAGATACTCGCTCGAAGTATACTCTTCCTGCCACCCATGCCTCATGGCGAAATCCTCTTCCTCCTCACCCGCAAGCGTTCTATCAAACTCGGCTCTAGGCCCGTAGTCACTCTTGGTTCTCTTAAGTGCAGCAGAAGGTCGTACAGATTCGACCGGGCGGGGAGACGGTAACCGGGCGTTGGCCTCTGAAACGACTCCACCCCCCTCGCCCCCAGAACTGGTCGGTCTACCTGGAGTAGATACAGGAGGCTGCTTCTGTTCGAAGGTGGTGAAGGATCTATGGTGTGTTGGGGCGGGTGATCTTTCGCGTGGCGGGATATGAGTTTCTAGATCTGGACCGAAAGCAACGCGGACGGTCTTGTTGGGGTTTCTGCGCGGTTCAGCTTGAGCACTGCCCGCCTGCGGTTTAATTCCATTGTTTTGTTCCATGTTGAGATTGGGGTCCCTCATGATGGATCGAAGACCATTGTGTTCGAATAAGTAAGAATGGCGCAGTCACCAAAAGAGTGAAGGAGCCTAGTCGGGCAAAAGAGAATTAGGAACCGAGCTCGAATAGATTGACAGTACGGGCTGTTGGGTATAGCGATGGAACAGATGGATGTCGAACTGTGGGGGCGGGGAGCATGGAAGTTCACCTTATCAACCACGATACAGTTGCGCGCACTGAGGGCCGATTAACATACCCAATCCGGAGGCTCAACGGTGAGCAATCTAAACGTGATCGCAGTGCTGGAAAGAAGAGAACCCACCCTTTTGAAGGAAGCCAGAGTGGATATTCAAGATGAGATGATACAATATCAGCCACAAGCTGAACGGCAGACCTTTTCGAGATCTCGCAGTGAAACCCGCAGGATGTCGTCGTCTTCGGAAGCGAAAGAGGCTCATGAGCTTTGGCCGTGATGTCTTGGCAGCGAAACCTCGGACAATCTGTATTTCCGGCGGTCCACAGCGTTGGCGCATTACATCAGAGATAAATAGCTTCATTTTTAGGATTGAAGGTACCATGAATCAATATTGTTTAATATCAGGTACACTCATTCTCATCTTATGGTATATTCTGGATGTCTTGGCTACAGCAGATGCAGCATGTTGAAACCTGTACATTTTGATATTGACGATCATAAAAACAGATATATTCCAACGTCTAACGGGATGAAGATCGGACAAGAAAAGCTACTTTGACTTTATCTGAATCTAGGAGGATGTCTCGGATGAGAAGATGATTTCTAATACTGAGTGGTCTGATCTGAATACAGGGTCTCAAGATAATTTCGGTTCGTGACTCCATACATAGTAGCCGAACTGGTGGTGTATACTACAGCGTTGACCTGTAAATTGGTCAAATGACGAGTCAAATTCTGCTCTGAATTCTAAAGAAATTTATGTAATAATGAATAATGGATAACGACAGATGAAGATTTTCCTGTTCAACCGATGAGAATAATTTTAGCGACCAGCGTTGGCTAACAGTCCAACGGGCCACGACGATCCTGCTTGGCGATTAGCCTGGACCTCCTGAAGCGATATACGAGTAAATAACTACAAAATCAGAACGGTAAACGGAGACAAAGGCGCTGGGTATTCCGTCAGGATTCGGCAGATGGTAGTACTTGGTCCAAGGCACAATAGTCTGGTTAGGATGCCAGGCCAATCCAGATGGGGAGATGCAAATCCATCACCATCACATTTCATGGCAGGCCAAATCCAGCCCACGGCGGGTATTAAAAAAGGGCAGAGAAAGAAAAAGACAGCAGCCAAAGATGAATGGCTGATGTTATGATGGCATATTGCACCCTCATTCGTCCAGACTCAAATGCTCCATCTTTTTCCGTCTTCACGAGGGTCCAACGGCGTCTGATAGGGCGGCTGGCACTGGCAGCCCCTTTCTTCCATCCCCCCTTGATCGGCCATCGACCGCCCTGGCATGTCACCACCACGACTATCTAGCTAGTATGGATTGTTGATCCTTTCCCTCGTCACTGCTGGAAGACGAACGAATTCCGACCAACATACTCAGTCCTCAGGAACTAACCGACTGTCTGGTTTATTATTCTGCTGGTTCTGCTGCGGTTCCTGCGTATATTGACAATTGACATACAGCATCTGGTTCACCGCATATGTATGTCTATCGGTCTCTGTAAGGAACCACTCTGGGTCTCAGATCACAATATTAATCTCAACCTTGAAAACACGGGGAATATATAAGCAATTTCCGCTTGACGGCTGGTTTCTATTTATTCCTACCCTCAAGCTTCATTTCCTAACCCTCCAGTTGGTATTGTTGTTGGAATGCTGGGAGTCTGTCGGTGGTTAGGACTGCAGCCATCTCACAGGAATTCCTTATAGTATGCCATGACAGAAAGTCTTGCATATAGTTATACAATCTAGATGAAGCAAGAGATGTCTGTATGAGATTGTAGATGTGCGTAGCAGACATATCGGTTCCTGGTTCCTCTCAACTGTTAACTATTTGGTCACGGGACAAGATATCCAGTGATCCACGCTGGAATTCTTCAGATCCTAGCATCAAACAATAGGATATGCACGCAAGCCCAGCAGAATAAGAACCAGCCTGTATTTATTATTGGAGGCTGGATCCTACTATTGTATGCTGGGGTGGAAAACAGATCCCCTCGTGCCTCGTGGCTTTTTTTTCTTTTTTGTTATTCCCAAGCGGTGTCTTTCTTCTTTCCCCCTAAAATTACTGAACAAAACAATCTTACTGTTCGCCTGGAAACTTTGAAACGCCGGAGTCTCTTTCAAAGACGTCCCTCTCTCCCCCCGAACCTCCATTACTGCCACTCTTATTCTCCGATTATTCTGCCATTTCAATTTCTCTTGTCTTTCCTTTTATTCTCTTCGCTTCTTCTTCTTTTCCTTTTCTTTTTCGTCTCTGTATTTTTCTTTACTTCTTTTTATTACGCTAGTCGCCCATGATCGATTCCAGTCGTATTCGAGGTTTTAAGTGAGGCTGCTTTGAAGTAGGGCCTCCTCGCTACGGGACGCTGAGCGGCTTCAGCTTTGGCCCGGGGATAACACCATCCATCTATCCTCCCATTCCCTCCCCCCGAGAAACCACAGAGCACGGCCATCGCTGGTGTGTTCAATTCGGACGTATCGAGATACAAAATTTTCATTCCACTTCTGAAAGGCAATAGGTCGTCCGGGCTTTTTTTACCCTGCCTGCTGTCGCGCCTTTTTTTTTTTTAAACCGTGTCCCTACCCTCCAGTCCAGGAACAGTCTGTGTGCAGGTGCCGGTTCCAGGTTCGGTGAAAAAGGGCTTGGTTGGGCATCTGCACTGGCTTGTTATTTTGCCTTGACTTCTTTTCTTATAATCCAAAAAATCTTTGCGTTCTGAACGACCGTTTACGATTCCACATTTACGATGGCTTTCCTGTTTAAATCGAAGAAGAACCAGCAGGGTACTGGCCTACCCCCGGCGACGAGAAATGTTCATACCTCAGAAGGAGCCCCGGGCTCAGCAGGACAGGCGCCAGTCAATGGTGCTAAGGAACGGGATGGAGGGAGTTCGCAGACGCCGACTCCCAGCAGCAGTTACAATAATTCGTTGAATTCGGTAAACAGTACAACCAGCCCCGAGAACCAACGGGTGCGACAAAGAGCCGAATCGGAATCGCAGGTGGGTTTGCATTCTCAGTCCATCATGTTTACCTATCTAGTTACTAGGGGTTCCGGTGATGTCGGGCCAGTCAGACAGCTGATCAGAAACAGGTTCAACGACCTCCACCAACAACAAATGGCACCACCTCCCCCGGCGCCAGCCCGAGCGCCTCCCTCTACCCATGGTCACAACGTCGACTCAACTTTTCTAATCAGCAGACAAACCCTTTCCCGCGGTATGGTGCTGCGATCAACGCGGTTGCCTCGAAGGAGGGCGATATATATTTGATGGGCGGATTGATCGATGGGTCAACTGTGAAGGGAGATCTTTGGATGATTGAGAGCAGCGGCGGTAATTTGTCTTGCTTTCCAATCGCGACTGTCTCGGAAGGACCTGGCCCCAGAGTCGGCCACGCGAGCTTGCTGGTTGGCAATGCTTTCATCGTATTCGGCGGAGACACCAAGGTTGATGACAATGATACATTGGACGACACACTATATCTCCTGAATACTTGTATGTACTAGGCTCTGGTTTATATGGGAAATACCGCTCTAACTCGATTTCTAGCCTCGCGACAATGGTCGCGCGCCATTCCTCCTGGTCCCCGACCCTCCGGACGTTACGGTCACACATTGAATATACTGGGCTCGAGGCTTTACGTGTTCGGAGGACAGGTTGAGGGATACTTTTTCAATGATCTGGTTGCTTTTGACCTGAACCAGCTCCAGAATCCTGCGAACAAGTGGGACTTCCTGATCCGCAATTCCCATGAAGGTGGACCATCTCCGGGCCAGATTCCTCCGGCCAGAACAAATCACTCAATTGTCAGCTTCAACGACAAGCTTTATCTGTAAGAATCTCTACAAAAGGACTGAAAATGCAGTTGACTCACAGTACATAGTTTCGGAGGAACAAACGGCTTGCAGTGGTTCAACGATGTCTGGTCGTACGACCCGCGCGCAAACCTCTGGACACAATTGGACTGTGTCGGATTTATTCCTGCACCCAGAGAGGGACACGCCGCAGCTCTTGTGAATGACGTGATGTACATTTTTGGTGGTCGTACCGATGAAGGCATCGACCTGGGTGATTTGGCTGCCTTCCGCATCTCGACTCGACGATGGTATTCGTTCCAGAATATGGGCCCAGCTCCCTCTCCAAGGTCAGGCCATAGCATGACGGCCTTTGGGAAGCAGATCATTGTGATGGCAGGCGAGCCAAGCTCTGCACCAAGGGACCCTGTGGAGCTCAGCATGGCATATGTGCTTGACACGGCGAAAATTCGCTACCCGACCGAGAATACGAATGGAGAAAGAGCTGGAGCTCCAGGAATGCGCAAGATGAGTGGAGGAGATAGGCCGAGTCCAACAACCATAACCGGCCGTACATCCCGGGAGGCTCAGAACCAACCACCAGATCGACGGGGGCCGATAACATCACGAGAAAGCTCGACGGTGAGCCCAACCGGAAGGCCAGCAGAGTATGGACCGAGCCCTGGACCAGGATCCCGACTTCCACGGGCGTCAATTGCGCAAGCACCATCTGGGCCTCCTCCCCCAGGGCAGGCTCCGACCCCTGGTCCCAGAGGAACTACGCCTCAACATGCCATGAACCCCAGAAGCAAAACCCCGACCAAATTCGACCGTGCATATGGGGGTACTGCAGTGGAGACTGTCCGGGCTGTGAATAGTGAAAGGGATCGCGAATCGCCTGTGACAAGAGAATCCCCCAGGGATGTAACTCCTGTCCAGGATCAAAGTGCTGCACCCGGTGGCCGTCACACACCTACCCAACCACAGTCGAGAATGTCTGCCAAAGCGATGGAGACCGGTGAGGCTGCTCCATTGATGAGTGCACCCACCCGGCAACGTTCTCTGCGCCAGCAAAGACACCGTAGCTCCCTTGATAGTGCAGATAGCGAGTCAATCCTCGGACGTCAAAATAGCGTCGATGGTCCCACCGAATCCCGAGTTTATAGAAACTCTAAGGGCGACGAGCCTCGATCACCCAAGTTGACTCCTCACCAAGAAGCTTTGATCAAAGAGCTCGAAGCTGTCAAGAGCCGAAATGCCTGGTATGCGTCGGAGCTTGCACTGGCCAAGAAAGCAGGTTATGCACCTAACCCTTCCAATAACACTACTCTGGACGAACGTGCAAGCGAGACCTTTGCTGACGAGGACCGCCCGTTAATTGAGGCGTTCTTGAATATGAGGGCAGAGCTTGCAAAGATGCAAGCAACAGTGGATAGACAGGCTGCCATTGCTTCCAAGCGTGTGGCGGAGGTGGAACACCAGAGAGATGCAGCAGTCAGCGAGGCGGCTTATTCCCGTGCCAAACTTGCTGCCCATGGCGGCAGCCAACGCGGTACCCCACAGCCTGACAGATCGTCTCAGGACCCCGATGACGCGATGTCGGGGCGTGCCACTGACATGAGCAGAAGGCTGGCCTTGGCTCTTGCGTCCCAAACCGAACTCAGATCCAAGGTGGAAACTGTGACGACTGAATTGGAGCAGGAGAAGCAAGCTCGAGAGCTGGCTGAGGAAACCAGCGAGGCTACCCGGAAGAGGTTGGCAGAGATTGAGATGAACAGCAATGCTTTGGAGACAGAGAGCCTGCGCGCGGAGCTGCATCAAGCTGAAGCTTCAATGAGAGAGGAAGCATTGCTTCGTTCTGAAGCCGAGGCTGCTTTGAAGCAACTGAGCTTGGATAAGGAGGAGCTATTGAGCAAGCTCGAGGACCACTCAACTCGCCTAAGAGATTATGGAACCAATTTCACTGGCCTCCGCGAGGCTGTTGCTGCCTCATCGGACAAATCTAACCTTCTTGAAAGACAATTGGATGAAGAGAGAGAGCGGCGAGAAGGACTCGAAAAAAGTTGTTGCAGCTTAGGACGGAATACGAAGAACGAGCCTCGGATTTGGAGAATGCAACTCGACGCCTACGAGATGCAGAAGAGCTTGCTGAAAGCCATGCGCGGGAAGCAGAGACCCACAAGAATGCATTCCTAGTCGGATTGGAGCGTGCAACGTCATTCGACTCGGAGGGCTCTGTACGATCTGTCGCGGATCAGCGGGTGACCGCCTTGGAGGCACAAGTCGAGAGGGCGAATACGTTGGCCAAGGCCAACCAGATGGCTGCTAACGAGGCTGCAGAGAAACTCCGTCGGGCGGAGGAGAGAATCGCTGGCTTGGAGGCATACCAAGAACAGGCTAGCAGAGAAGGGTTGCAGCTCCGCAGGCAGCTCCAGACCGCTATGAAAGAGAGCCAGGCCAATGCTGCTGAGAATCGGGATCTTAAGGCTCAAGTCGAGAACCACCACCGCGAGGCAGGTGCATTGTCCATCCAGCACGCTGCTCTCAAGGACCTTCTTGGAGAGCGTGGAGTCAACACCGCAGATAGCCGTCGATCGCCTAGACTGGACTCGCCCGGATCTCGATTTGGAACTCCCGAGCAAAGTCGGCTTCGTGAATTGGAGCAACAACTTTCAAGCAGCATCAAGGCACACGATGAATTGAAGTCGTCTGTCGAAACACGTGAACAGGAAGCCGACCGGGCTTACAGGGAGAAATTGGAACAGCTCGAGAACGACTACCAGTCTGCTGTCCACTACGTCAAGGGTACCGAGAAAATGCTGAAGCGCATGAAGGATGAACTGGCCAGGTACAAGACTCAGTATGCAAAGGCACAGTCTGAATTGGAGGCGGCAAAGAGTTCCAGCCAAGCTAGAGATGTCCCGGCGGACTGGGAAAGCGAGCGCTCAAAACTCCAGCAGGCCATATCCGAGCTAGAGCAAGGAACGGCTTCTTCCATTTCGAACCTGGAGAACCAAGTTTTGAGATTGAAGAATGACCTTACCGCGGCCCAAGCTGACAAGAAGAAATCTCAATCTGAATACGAGAAGATTAGGCAGGAACTTGCTACTGCTGCCCAGAGAAGCCGGGCTGAACTGGATCAGTTGAAGCAAGAGAATTCTTTGCTCGAGACTCGTGCATCAGATGCTGAGCAGAAAGTTACCATGCTCCTGGATCAGGTTGAGACGTCCGTCGGACATTACCGTCGACAGTCACAGCACAGCCAAGGTGTCAATGGCAACGTCTCGCGCACGCACAGCAGTGCTTCCAGCAACACCATTGGTGCTGGCCGACCAAGAGCCGATAGTGCGGTGTCGCAAGATGACTCGTTCCCTGATAACCGGGGCTCCGTGGCCCTCGATTCACTAGCCAACGAGCTGGAAGCCTTGCGTACTCACTGGGAGAGCACCAACCGCAACTATCGATTGAGTACCCAGTCCGATTTCGATCGGACACCGACTAAGGAGACCCACGACGGTGGGGGACTGAGCGACAGCCTCGCTGAATGGAGACGGAAATTGGATGAGGAAGAAGCACGGGCAGAGTCACCCGTGGCCCCCAGCACCGAGAGAAACAAGCCTCGCAACCAGGGCGAGGTCCCTCCGGCTGCGAATATGATATGAAAAGGCTCTTGGCCGGGAGCCCTGGCCGATTGAAAGCGCTGATGTTTCTGCCTGGAAACATGCGCCACGAACTCATGGTTGGCATGTACAAATCCGCGATTTCGTTTTATGGCAATTGATCTCTGAGAGCAATTTTGTTCGTTGTACGATTGTGGTTTTGACTGCTGTTTCAAATTTTCTTTGACCTGTGCATCTTGCTATTTGGGACAGCTGTGTGCGATGTGTTTTTTCTCTTTTCTCTTTTCTTCTTTTCTTCGTGCATCCCCATATGCAGATTGGGAATGACGGGGTTTCGTTTTTTTCCCTTCATCTATTTTTTGTTCTTCTCTTCTCTTCTACTATTTTCTTCATTTTCACTTCTTTTATACCCCTCCCAGATTTCCCAGGTTTATCTTATATTTCTTTCGAAGTCTTTGGCCATGTACCAATACATTTGTTCTTTTGCATGAAGTCCCTGTCTAATCCTAGTGCGAGTTGTCTGTTACAATGAAAAAGCTGGATAGCGTCCATGCTTGAGTCGATGTTTTGTCTGATTTGAATCTGTAATACACCATATGTAGACCTAATAGTCCTAATGGGGAGAGAGAAGAGCCAAGCGAGGCTGCAAATATGAACAACGGTGTACAAATCATGAAACAAAAACAGGCGAACCCTTGTGCCACCACAAATGCAAGCCAATAACACACTAGAAGGATTTCCGTATAGCTACGACCGTGTGTGTCAGTCAGGCTGCAGCCTCAAATCAGCCACTATTGAAGCGGTGCAATGAGCAGATGCCAGCAAGTTAAGCAGGGAGGGAGGAATCAGGCGAAGCGATTATTGAAAGCGAGAGAGATTTGTTATATAAAGGGGGCTTGACCAACACATTTACCTACTGCAGGGTTGCTGGTTGGGTTGCAAGAAAGTGGCAGGAAAAAGAATATGGGGATCATCGGCTGCGGTGGAGAGGACAAAGAAGCGGTGCGGGCAGTCAGGAGGTAATTTAAGGTTAGTGTATGTAATTATAGAACACAAGTGCCGATGGCCTACCTAGGTAGTTATATCTACCAGATGGTCCTCCGTATATGTAGATAATTCAGAGAGTATGGTACTTCATTATATAGTATCAATTCATATCCTTTCATATTTATCTTGCTAGACCCATTGGTCAATTGCCTCGTCGATATTGGGCAGGTGTTGTGATGTCGGATGATGCCTTACTAGGATGTATCGCCGTACGGTAATCTTACCCGCAGGTCATCTGAGTTGGAGGATATTGAATCATCGATCTCGCAATGGATTGGGGTACATCATCATCATGTGGCATGGCATGGAGATGGAATTCTTATTCTGTATGGAGAAGATCCTTGACTGCCCTATTCCCATATCAGTTGATCATAATAACAGCCATAATTCCCAAGGAAATAAGGATAGTATGATGCTCTTTCTTATTGCAGCCCAATGTTACATTTTGTATGGGGAGTGTATTTTTCAAGAGGTATCAGGATACCTAAAGTGGTAATAGATCATTTTATTCACGCAAACCTGCCACCGTGACTTTTCCAACGAACGACTGGCGATGTAACCGGTTAATATTATTACTCCGGAGTATAGTACTATTATTGATATTATATTGTCATAGTTTTAGTAAAAAGAAAAAAAGGCTACAGGGAATAATCCAAAAGGCGCGTCTTTCACCGACTTTAAGCTGGTGTTGCCCCTTTGGCAGCCGCGCTCTTTTTTTTTTTTTTTTTAAATAAATCATATTTTTTGATTTTTCTGTTCTGTAACGGCGGCGGGACTAAAACTTATCGCTCACCTTCCATTCCTTCTTCTCCCCTCTCCCTCTCTCTCTCTCTCCCCTTCTCTTCTTCCCACCCACTTTACCCACCTTCCCGATATCAAGGCTCGTCCTTGATTATTATTTCTTCTTCCCTTTTCATTCTTCCATTTCTTCTCTTTCTGTTCTTCCATAGCACTTGCCTTTTCTTTTTCTTTCTTTCCCCCCTCGACAGCCGTTCTATCCAAGGCTTGTCATCGCCCCTGGTCTCTCCGCTTTCTCGCCTTTTTCGGTCGGGCCCTCCGGTCGGTTTCTTGGAAGTCGACATCACCGCTATCTCACCCTCACAACCTGTCCATTTCCACTAGGTCAATCCTCCACTCCTTTTCTTTCTTCTCACCCCTCCCTTTATACATTTCTCTCTCATCCTGGCCGTTCTCTTTGTTCTTCATTCTCTCTGTCTTATCTGCCTGTCTGGTTGGGGTTAATTGCCATCCGCCCCATCCCAGCCTCACCACCTTCACTGTGCCAAGTGATTACGCGCCGAAAGGCTGAGCTTTCACTTGATTTTCTCTCTTCTCTCCCTCATCTCCGATCCACTCCCTGCTCTCTTTTACTTCCCACGACAAGCTTCTGTCAGAATTGGACCTCAATCAGTCGACTTGGCATATTGGTTACTGACAACCTTTTCAGTCCTCAGCACGGCCGTCAAGCTGTGCCATCCCACTTAGTTCAAAATGACCACCATGGTTAGTGCTCGACTTTTCTTGCTCTCCCCCTCATTCCGGGTTCTTCACGTTCCAGCATTCCATATCCCTTGTGGAGTGGGCTCTCGGAGAATTTTCTTTCAATTTGCACCACGTTGCTGACTCCTGTCTTTAGGATTTGCGTGTCGGTAACAAATACCGTATTGGTCGTAAGATCGGAAGCGGTAGTTTCGGTGACATCTACCTCGGTGCGTTCTAGTCGTTCTCGTTTCGAATCACAAGTGATAGGAATATCCGGCTGATGGAGAATCAGGTACCAACATCATCTCTGGCGAGGAAATCGCCATCAAGCTCGAGAGTGTCAAGGCCAAGCACCCCCAACTCGAGTATGAGGCCCGTGTCTACAAGTCCCTTGCTGGTGGTGTCGGTATTCCCTTTGTTCGCTGGTTCGGTACCGAATGTGACTACAATGCCATGGTTATCGACCTTCTCGGACCCAGTTTGGAAGACCTTTTCAACTTCTGCAACCGCAAATTCTCGCTCAAGACTGTGCTGCTACTAGCCGATCAGCTTATTTCCCGCATCGAGTACATCCATGCCAAGTCTTTCATCCACCGTGATATCAAGCCCGACAACTTCCTGATGGGTATTGGTAAGCGTGGAAACCAGGTCAACGTGATTGACTTTGGTCTGGCCAAGAAATACCGTGATCCCAAGACTCACTTCCATATTCCTTACCGTGAGAACAAGAACCTTACCGGAACTGCCCGTTACGCCAGTATCAACACCCACCTTGGTGTTGAACAGTCCCGCCGTGATGATATGGAGTCCCTCGGATACGTCATGCTCTACTTCTGCCGTGGATCCCTCCCCTGGCAAGGATTGAAGGCTGCTACTAAGAAGCAGAAGTACGACCGTATCATGGAGAAGAAGATGACAACCCCCACCGAGGTTCTTTGCCGTGGATTCCCCAACGAGTTCTCCATCTACCTGAACTATACCCGCTCCCTGCGTTTCGACGACAAGCCCGACTACTCCTACCTGCGCAAGATTTTCCGGGATCTGTTTGTCCGCGAGTCGTTCCAGTACGACTACGTCTTCGACTGGACCGTCTACAAGTACCAAAAGAACGCCGCCATGATTGTCGACGCGTCCAAGAAGGACAAGGAGGCTGATGGTCGCCAGGGTGTCGGAGCTGCTGCTCCCATGGGTACCCCTGGTGCTGCCGTCAAGCCCGGTGCCATCTCTAGCCAGCGCCGCAAGGTCATCGAGCGTGGAGCACTCGACAACACCCCCGACACCAACCGTGCTGTGGGAGGAAGTGACAGGATGTGAGTATCTGAAACCTAGGTTCCGTGTAGGGAACCCCTTTCCTCTTTTGCGTTTGGTGCTTTGTGTTACGCTGGCGCGTGGAGGTCAAATTTCGTCCAGAATCTGACTAATCTCATAGTCTTCGGCGTTAGGCTGCGTTCTGCTTCCAAGGTTGCTGCTGGTGCTTATGGACCTGCTGGTGGCCGTTCGAAGCGGGACGATGGGATCGGTGCTCAGTGGTACTAATTGTGCGACATGGCAGTGTAGTTGGGCCTTTGGAATTATTTCAATTGTTTAGCTTCCTGAATGTTGACACCACGCTGACCTAGAAGCCCGGGACCATGGTGATGCTCGGTACCTCATCCAATGTGCGGCACAACCTCTCGGACTTCTTTCACCTTGATCTCCATTTTTTCAAGTTTCTTTTTTCTATGCACTCTCTGTTAGCCCTTCAGTTTTCGATCACTTTCCGATCTTCGCCGTTTCGATCCGTGGTTTTTGTTTCAATCGTCAGCTCGCCCTTTCAGCCTTAATCCTTCACCCGTGAAGGCTTCTCGTTGATCGACTACTACTTCGAGCCTACGATGCATATCTTTTTTTGATATGCGAAACTTCCACTTTCTTGAAGCGCTTTAATTGTGGCTATTTATGTCTTCGCCTTCCGGTTCAGGCTACTCGAATTTCTACTCACTGAGATTTACTCGATTCCAATGCAAATTACCGGTAGGGTGGACTGAAGGAGATGCAACCCGAAAAAAATGTCAGCTTTGTTACAGAACATCCGGTATCTGATCGTTGACAGCTCGCTGAAGATCCTTGATGCGTTATCTGATGTTCTGTTTCAATCCTTTGCTCTTTTTTCAAACCCCTTGCATATTTCTCGTTGCGCCATGCTTATGTTCTTTCATTTTCAAATTGCTATCTGATATTTTAAATCGACACGTTATTGGGGACGAAGATCAGGGGATGACCGACGAAGATGAGGGGGTGGGGACGACTTTTCTCAGAGGGTTATCGGTCAGGCTTATTGTTATTCAGCGGATGTCATGCAAAGACAATCGAATCATCTGCTTGAAAGGCCTGAAACGAGATGGACACTGAGAAGGGGGGCGTCTTGGGACATATGGGTGGCTGGCGATGGAAAATGGATAGGGTCGCGTCCGGGGTGGTTTTACGTCGTCGATCCAAGTTGCGTTCATTGAAGTTATGTTGTTTCAGCTGTTTTTGCACTCATCTCCAGGGAAAGACGGGCCAATTTGAGGGGCGGAAGCTGTGGATGTGACCGATGTTCAACCGACATTGGCTATCACAGGAAATAGCTGGATCTCTCGGATTTCTCTCTTCCTGTATTCCACATATAATTCAAGTTACTGCTCTCATTTAGTCTATTTTGCTGAACACTGTAGAGCTGTAGATACTGGCAGTATTACAGTAATTAAAGCTATTCTCGCCATTGCCAGCATTTGGTGAAAGACAGTAATTCCTGTGCAAGCAGCGTTGATGGTGTTCTGTCTGCAAGATGGAAGACTGTCATTGCTGGAAAATCAAGATCATCGATTGCATGCATCACTAGGAAGCGATAGCCTCTTGCGTCTGATTGACTCAGTTACCAAATATAGATTTTCATCAAGCAACCGGTCTAGATCACGAGGATCGATTTTGGTGGACTGCATATATCGCCGAGGTCTTTCTTTGAACCTCCATTGTTGCCATCCATTTGAAGTCCAGCCATCCGTATTACTGGTATTACCTAGTATCGTATTACAATTACCGTCCCCCGTGTTTTAGGTAGATTCGGATTTACGGGGTGCTCCCGTAATTAACTTCGCCGCATTGATTTCCCTCATCCACGATTCTCTGTGCTTTTGCAGGCTTCATCTCACTTTTGCAAGGCTCTATCATCTATTTTTTGCAGTACTGTGTCAATCTACAAGCTGAGCCATGGATTACTCCTACTACAACGGCGCCCAGACCCAGCCGTTCTCCCTATATGGCCTCCACGGAATACCCACGCCGGATCAGAATCAGACCCCTCATGCCACCGATGACCTTCAGGACCCATTCTCTTCGCTAGTATGCTTTTCTTTTCCCTCATTCGCCCTCAGATCGTCTTATATAGTAGATGCTGACTAGGTATTTGTCTAGAGCAATTACAACGTCAATCATAATTTTCAGTCCTTTGGCCTCAATCCTGGTGCTTCTTTCGTCCCACCGCCACATTCGCCGCCGGACTCGTTCTCGAAGCATTCGGTCTCTAGTAATGATGCTGCCAATCACCCGACGGATCCCGCGTCTACTGATGGCGGGGATGATCAACTCATGGATCAGGGTGGACGGAGCGATAGTGAAGAGAAGGATGGATCAGTGCCTGCACAATCGAAGCGCAAGGCGCAGAACAGAGCTGCGTATGTAGTTATCTATTTGAGGGAGGTTTGATGCAACAACTGACGCATGATTCCAACGATATAGTCAACGAGCATTTCGCGAACGAAAAGAACGCCATGTAAAAGAACTCGAGCAAAAAGTCGAACAACTAGAACAAAGCTCGACTCGACTCCAAGCCGACAACGAACGACTAAAGCAGCAGCTCGCCAAATTTTCCACCGAGAATGAGATTCTCCGCGCAACATCGCATAACAACAATAACAACGCCGCCGGAAACTCTAACCATCGCTCCGACCCCGAGCCAACCACCACAGGACCGATGGAGTATTCCCCGACAGACTTCTACTCAACCCTTATTCCCAACGGAGAACCGAATGCTCGTCATCGCATCACCGTGTGTCAGAAGACCGGGGAGAAGCTGTTCGATGCTGGCGCGACTTGGGATTTGATTCAGGGGCATGAGCTATTCAAGCGCGGACTCGTGGATATCGCGGATGTCTCTGAGCGACTGAAAGGCATCGCGCAGTGCGATGGACAGGGTCCCGCTTTCAGGGAAGGGGCGATACGCAGCGCTATTGAGGAGAGCGCTGCGAATGGCAATGATGAGCTGATTTGAAAGCTGTCGTGTCATGTTCCGAGCTGACGATGTTATGTCTTTCGAACTTTTTTGTATTTCTTTTGGTCCCGGCAATGACGCGCCAGGCACAAGTACTATGACTGGCTGGAGTATTCGGCGCTGCGCTTTCATTCTCCCTCTGGCTTGGTGGGAACTAGGCCAGAGTGGAGGGCTGGTTGCCTTGGGTTTTTATTGGGAGTTATTGGGCTAAGAATAGCGTTTTCTTTTTGGCTATATCACGCTGGTGTGGAATTTTGGAGTATTGTAAATTTGAGCTTATCTAGAATTGCATGTTTGAATTCTTCGGGAGCTAAGTTATTAAGATCTTTGAGTTTATCCAGACAGCATCTACGCTATGTCATTGAGCATTGCAGTATGTCTAGTATTTCCAGCGGGGCGATAAATTCCCCGAAAACGTGGTGTTCTATGTATGTAGTAGATTTGGCATTTCATGTACAATTGTGTAGTCATGATACTCTTATAAGATTGCATTAAACATCATTTCTTTTTAATCCCAGTCGTCATCGTCATTGTTGTCAATTGCACGGTTCTCTTCCTCTCGACGACGGTCATCATCGAATGAATCGGAACGCTTCTTGAGACGTACATCGCTTTCTTTAACGGCGCCCAGGTCCAAAAGCATTCTCTCGAGGTCTGTATGGAAAAGGAATGTGATTAGCAAAGGATTTACTGGACCTTCCATATGAGACGTACCTTCAAGCTTGGTCCTGGGACCATTGAGTTCCCTCAATGTGATAAGCTGCCGTCTAATCTCTCCATCCTTATAAACCAAGATTGTAGGCGTGTTTCTCTCAGGATACCCCTCAATGCACATGTCGCCTCTTATTTCACAGAACTTGACATCTCCGAACTTGGTCGCCAATTGACGCCACAGCTCTGACAGAATTCGCGACTCGCCGTTGCCGCTTGCTGAAGTGAGGTGGACCAGTACAAAGGCTTTGTTGGATGCTTCTGTGACTTCGCGGGCGTAGTCTACCTTTTGCAGCGGGTATACTTGGTTATAGAGACTGGTTTGTTGGATAGTGGAGAGCTCTTCGAATCGTTTTCGCCTGGATGGATTGGATCAGTATATTCCCTTAACTTATGGGTTAATTGAGAAGCGCACCGGTATTGTTCTAGAAACTCGTCGTCTTCTTCATCTTCCAGCTCATCGAGCTCGTCTAGATCCTTATCTTCTAATCTGTTCTCATATGCCTTCCGCTCTGCCTCGACGAGAGCTTCTTGGATAAGAGGTTCTGGGTCCTGTGGCTTTTCGGGGATAATGCCCTTTGAGCGGAGAATGTCATTCCTGTGGCGGGGTGAGCATAGGCAAGATGAATTGAGGGTGAAACGAGGAGGCACACTGACCATTCGGTATCTTCGTTGGGGTTGACCTCGACCTGCATTGCCATGATGGATGTACTATCAGACAACACTCTGATCTAAATCGACAACGTGGTAGAAAGGAGAAACGAACCTGGAGGCCGAACAATTCATGGCTGATGATGGCATGGCCCGCCTGTTTGCAGTGTTTGCCTGGATGCGGCTTGGCGCCCACAGAAACGCGGAAGGCCACCTGGAGATTGGATCTGGCCGACTGCTCCAGGTAACCTTAGCCGGCAAACAAAACCACCCATTCTGATTCAATATTTGGGACGAGGACAGAGAGTCGTTCTTTTCGGGAGCAATTCCATCTCGTTTCTTCTTTAGTTTTATATCTTCTTCCTGCCTTTCCCTTGCGGATAATGAGGGCGCGGTAGTCGAATACACCGCCTGCACGTTCCCAAACCCATAATACAACCTATTGCCCGACCTACTTTACCCACCCGCTTATTATCCCATCGTTGACTCCGCCGTTAGTTCAACCGGGGTTCTATCACAACACAAGAGTTACCGAGAGAAAGAGAGAATAAGGGCGCTCTCTGCTGCTGTAATTCCGGCAGCTGGTGGTCATCATGAGTTACGGCAAGAAAGATGAGGATGCCGATCAGGTCATGATCAAGCTTGATCGGACCTCCGTATTTCAGGATGGTACGGTGTCCTCCCCTGGTGCCGCATGAACGCACCTGGCTTTACTGACCATTGTCTCTTCTGTTTGATCGCAGCCCGATTGTTCAATTCCTCCCCGATCTCCCCTCGAACATGCCGTACACTTCTCACCAAGATTGCGGTCCTCCTTTTCACTGGGGAGCAATTCCCGACGAATGAGGCTACCACGCTCTTCTTCGGCATTTCCAAGCTGTTCCAGAATAAGGACCCCTCGTTGCGACAGATGGTCTATCTTATTCTGAAGGAGCTCGCTGGTACCGCCGAAGATGTTATCATGTCGACTAGTATCATAATGAAGGACACGGCCGTCGGTAGTGATGTCCTGTACCGCGCAAATGCCATCCGGGCGCTGTGCCGCATTATCGATGTAAGCGGCGCTTCTAGTATTGGTTGCTGTTTTATATTTGCTGACCACGGGTCTTTCTATCCTACAGGGTACTACAGTGCAAGGTATCGAACGACTCATCAAGACCGCCATCGTTGATAAGACCCCCTCTGTTTCGTCCGCAGCTCTGGTGTCCTCGTACCACCTGCTCCCCGTTGCGCGTGATGTGGTCCGCAGATGGCAGAGTGAAACCCAGGAGGCAGCTTCTTCCGGAAAACAATCGACCGGTTTCCTTGGATTCGGTGGCAGCTCCCAGGCTCACGCCATCTCGCAGTCGAATTATATGACCCAATACCACGCAATTGGTCTTCTATACCAGATGCGTGCGCATGACAGAATGGCTCTGGTCAAGATGGTGCAGCAGTATGGCGCTGCTGGTGTGGTGAAGAGCCCGGCAGCTCTTGTACTGTTGGTGCGGTTAGCGGCGAAGCTGGCGGAGGAGGACCAAGGCTTGAGGAAACCTATGATGCAGATGCTTGATGGCTGGCTCCGACACAAGCATGAGATGGTCAACTTTGAGGCTGCCAAGGCTATCTGCGATATGAGAGAAGTCTCCGATGCCGAAGCCTCCCAAGCCGTGCATGTTTTGCAGCTGTTCCTCTCGTCGCCTCGGGCTATCACCAAATTTGCGGCCATCAGAATCCTCCACAACTTCGCCTCCTTCAAACCTCACGTCGTCAATGTGTGCAACCCCGATATCGAGTCTCTTATTTCAAACACCAACCGTTCCATCGCAACTTTCGCAATCACTACCCTCCTCAAGACCGGCAACGAGGCTAGCGTCGACCGCCTGATGAAGCAGATCTCTGGCTTCATGGCCGATATCACGGATGAGTTCAAAATCACCATTGTTGAGGCCATCCGTACTCTGTGTCTGAAGTTCCCCAGCAAGCAGGCTGGTATGCTTTCGTTCTTGAGTGGTATTCTGAGAGATGAGGGTGGATATGAGTTTAAGCGCAGCGTGGTTGAGAGCATGTTTGATCTGATCAAGTTTGTGCCGGAAAGCAAGGAGGATGGTATGTTTCCGCTAACACCTATTCTATTGTTACAACTAACCAAACAAACCAGCTCTTGCACACCTCTGCGAGTTCATTGAGGACTGCGAATTTACTAAGCTGTCCGTCAGAATATTGCACCTTATCGGTGTTGAGGGCCCGAAGACATCGCACCCAACCAAGTACATCCGTTACATCTACAACCGAGTTGTTTTGGAGAACGCCATTGTCCGCGCCGCTGCCGTGACCGCTTTGGCCAAATTCGGTGTCGGCCAGAAGGACCCCGAAGTCAAGTCAAGTGTTTCTGTTCTTCTTACAAGATGTCTCGACGACACAGATGATGAGGTGCGCGATCGTGCTGCTCTCAACCTCAGATTAATGGGTGAAGAGGATGAGATGGCTGGATTGTTCATGAAGAACGGTAAGTTCTGCTCGACATCCTTTTTCGAATTTGGGTCTTTTTTACTTATAACCTCTCCAGACTCCATGTACTCTCTCTCTACATTCGAGCACCAACTTGTCATGTATGTGACATCCGGCGAGAAGGAAACATTCGCTACCGCTTTCGACGTCTCGACAGTCCCTGTTGTCACACAGGAACAGGCCTTGGCCGAGGAGCGAACCAAGAAGCTCACTACAGCCACACCAACTCTCAAGGCCCCCTCCACTGGTCCTCCCAAGGGCAAGGCAAACGGCGTGGCCGAGGCTGCTACGGCGGCCGCTACCCAGAAGTATGCCGAGCAGCTTATGCAAATCCCCGAGCTCAAGGAGTACGGCACTTTGCTCAAGTCCTCTGTTCCTGTTGAGCTCACCGAGAGCGAGACTGAGTATGTTGTTACGGCCGTCAAGCACGTCTTCAAGGAACACGTTGTCCTGCAGTACGATATCAAGAACACTCTCCCAGACACTGTCCTCGAGGACGTCACCATGGTGACAAGCCCGTCCGAGGAAGAGCTCTTGGAGGAGGAATTCATTGTCCCTGCCCCTAAGCTTGCTACAAACGAGCCTGGTATCGTATATGTGACATTCAAGAAACTATCTGGAGAAAACAGTGTCCCTGTTACTTCGTTTACGAACGTCTTGAAGTTCACCAGCAAAGAGATCGACCCTACCACCGGCGAGCCGGAGGATAGTGGATACGAGGACGAGTACCAGGTCGAGGACCTGGAACTTGCTGGCAGCGACTATGTAATCCCGACATTCGCTGGCAGCTTCGACCATGTCTGGGAACAGACTGGTGCCAATGGAGAGGAAATTAGTGAGACTTTGCAGCTCAGCAATACGAAGAGCATTTCAGGTATGTCAACTACTCGCGATTGGATTTTAGATATTGGAAACTAACATTAACTGCAGATGCCACCGAGCAACTCATCTCCGCACTCTCTCTGCAACCCCTTGAGGGAACAGATGTGTCCCTCAGCAGCAGCACACACACCCTCAAGCTTTTCGGTAAGACAGTATCAGGCGGCCGGGTTACAGCTTTGATCAAGATGGCCTTCTCGACCAAGACTGGTGTCACAACAAAGATTACAGTCAGAGCGGAAGAAGAGGGTGTCGCCTCTGCTGTCATTGCGTCACTGAGCTAATTTATTTTCTTCCGAATTGTGACCGAGTTTAGGGGATAGGGCAAGGGAGGAGGTTTTTGCGACGAGTCCCACGGTATTATTGTGAAATCGGACTTGTTTTCTTGCGTGTTCTTTTTATAATAAAGGTGTCAAGCTAGATGTGATGAATATTTTGCAGGCGCCAAGCCCTCTATTCACTTGGTTTTTCTATCTTTTCCTTTTTTTCACTCTTCTCACACTGCGTCTTTTGTGGTTCTATTTCCCTTTGATCTTTTCTCTTTTTCTTTTTTTGTTTCAATTTTTATTTCCAGCCCTGGGACTGTCTCAAAAGCCCGGCGCGATTGGGACATGGTTCTCACTGGGTTGGTGGCCTGGTCTCATGTGTAGTTAGTCAAAAGAAGTGAGCGAGATTGAAATGATTCGATTATTCTATGTCTTCATTCTACCCAATGAGTCTCCGTGGGTATCTTTTAAAGCGTGTGCCAGAAGTGCAATAAATAAATATATTCTAAAATATTATGCACAGCGAAAAAATCAACTTTTGTATCAAAAATTTTTTCTTTTTTTTAAAGGCCGTGCAACCGTAAATCATAAGACATTGTATAGGTGAGAGTGAGATATGTGATTTCACATGTAGTACACCCCCACCTCTGTGTCATTTAAATCGTCATTTTCGTGATCCTCCTCGATGCCCCGCGGAATAGGCTGTTTCCTGGACCGATTGAGCAAGACATCGTCAATCAATTCATCTTCGAGGATACGAAGCTCCGTGCAAAATATCTCGGAGAATCCCACGGAGCAAACATTTGTTAAGTCTTTCTCCAGAGCTTGGACGAAAACGGCTGTGTCGAATTTCAGAGTATTGTCGGCGTAGGGATACCCTAATTCGAGCACTTCGAGGGGCAGCGGACCAGCCAGATGAAGGATGTCGAAAAAGGTATTCTCGACTAGATCGCCGGGGACATGGAGGAAGACCAATTCGGGGAGATAGGATGGGATTGCGCAAATGCATTCTGGCTGGAGACCACGATTGGAACCGGATATCGTCAGACGTTTCAAATTCTGGCCAATCCAGGGATTTCCCAGTAGACCACCTAGATTTTCCAGAGAGAGATCGGCGCAGGTCTTCAAGGTTAAGCTGGTGAGGCGAGGTGGCGGGCGAAAGTAGGAGATCACGGTTGGCGAGAAGCGGCCGCCTAGCTGGAGTCGCTCGAGGAGAGGGGGCCAGTCTGCAGAACTATCGAGGCTTTCCGGTTTGATGATAGAGGTAGATTGGGGAAGTCGGAGGGTGGTGAGTTTGGTGAGGTGACTCAATGTCTTTTTGAGGTTGGGGAAGGGAATTGCGTCGCCGACCAGAGAAAGGTCAAGGTGGCGGAGGTTGACGCATTTTGCTAACGAAGAGAGGCTGTTGAGACTGCATGCTATCAGTACTGGTTTTAAGTTGACAGAAGGATATAGACCTGATACTTACGCAAAAGATACTCTGGGGGCAATAAAAACTTCGAGATTCTCCTTGACGCGACCCAAAAGTCTTGCTGTCAGGCTGTTCGAGCTGTGGTGGACAAGCGGGCTCAGGTCCAGTCGACGGACAAAACCTCCCAGATTGTATTTATTCCTTCGTGCCCCAATAGGTGGAGATACGGTGTCTGTGAATTTGTAAAAAGATGCTCCGATGCCCATAAAGGGATTCTCATAGAGGAACGCGACGGCCACAGAGTACCATTGGTGATTGATCAAGCAGCATGTATGCATCAATTTTTGACGGACGACATCATTTGGCTCTGTAGCGACTTCGGAGAGGATCTGCACTAAGACTTCTGTGGGAAGGTAGACTTGCTGAATGGAGGACATCGGTGCAGACGGCCATGGTAAGTTGCGATCGAAATGTTGTAGTGGTGATAGTGGTGATAGTGGTGGTGGTGTTGATCGCAGATCGCTTATCGGGATTGAAGCTTAGCGGCGGATGATATCATGCGTCACTCTGGCTGGTTCCGATCGACTGTTGTTCCTTGGCTGAGCGACACTCTTACCACAACACTATCCATTCTGTCCCTTCAATTTATCTTTTACATTCTTTAATTTGTTTATTCAATTGTATCATATACTTACCATGAGACCACAAGGAGTTCTGCGGTCTTTTGGCCTGCTTTCACGCCCCTACGCCCGGTCTTATCTCCCAGCTGGCCCTGCCCGAGAGCCTTTCAGACAGTCAGTTCCTCGTCCCGGGTGCCAGACTTTGCCTTTGCTTTTGAGTGAGTAGATTATCTGCTTTTATCTTCTTTTTTATCAACTCAGCCTCTAACGATGTGTGGTTTCTAGCATTGACGGTGTTCTCCTGCGATCGTCCAAACCCATCCCCGGAGCAGCCGACTCGCTGGCTCTTCTGAAGGACCAAGGAATTCCGTTCATTCTCTTGACCAACGGTGGTGGGAAACATGAAACAGAAAGAGTTGCGGAAATTAGTGAAAAGCTCGAGGTGCCATTGGATGCATCGGTGATCGTCCAGAGTCACTCCCCCTTCGCAGAGCTTGTCAGAGGGCCGGACGAAGCAAGCTCTTTGGAGAACAAGTGTGTAATGGTGGTTGGAGGAGATGGCGGCCGCTGTCGTCAGGTAGCTGAGCAGTATGTTGTCTGTCTCATGAACGGCTTTATGGGGTTTCTGACTTATGACCAGATACGGATTCAAAAACGTCGTCACCCCCGGCGATATTTTCATGGCCAACCCTGCCATCTGGCCATTCTCTAAACGCTTCAGCAACTATTACGAGCAATTTGCAAGGCCGATCCCCAACCCAGTAGACCCCACCGATCCGACGAAGGGGCTCAAGATCGATGCCATATTCGTCTTCAATGACCCCAGGGACTGGGGCCTTGACACTCAAGTGATAATGGATGTTCTCCTGTCATCTCAAGGTGTTTTGGGTACTATTTCAGAAAAGAATGGTCGAGCTGATCTTCCCAACCGAGGCTTCTTGCAAGATGGCCAGCCGCCGTTGTACTTTTCGAACCCGGATCTATGGTGGGCTGCTGCCTATCACCTCCCCCGTCTTGGCCAGGGTGCATTCCGTGAAGCATTGGAAGGAACCTGGGCTGCGACAACAGGCGGCCCAAACAAAGGTGTTGAGCTGAAGAAGACCGTTATCGGAAAGCCTCACCAAGGTACATATGAGTTTGCAGAGGATCAACTCCTGCGGAACCGATCCAAGGTTTTTGGATCCAAGGCAACCCAGCCTCTACAGAATGTATACATGATTGGAGATAACCCCGAGTCTGACATCTGTGGTGCAAACACCTACCGGAGTGGACATGGAAGTGCCTGGCATTCCATTCTCGTGAGAACTGGTGTTTACAGTGGGGGCGAGCCTACTTGGAAGCCGAAGACTATTGTCGATGACGTACGGAGAGCTGTTGAATTCGGATTGAAGTCCTCCCAATGGCAGGTGACCAAGGTTTAAGGCTCATGGATGCACACGCAATAGGTATGCGATTTATATACCCGATCTGTACATTACCCCTGCAAGGCGCCATTTAGATCTATGCCCATCGTCGTCATTAAATCCATTAGCAATATACCATTAAGATAGCATTTAGCCCCCGATCAATTCAATATAACTCGGATAGCCAATTGGAATATTTTACACTGCTCAGAATTATAACAAGCAATATTTATAAATACACTCATCTCTTCAGTATAACTATAGCATTCTTCAGGCCTCCATATGTCATGTGACATAAGCCCCTCTTAGGGCTTAGGGCATGACTCATTCGGCGGGGTGACTCGTAGCTCACATCTTGACGCGGGCAAGCAAAGAGCTCTCGGGATATATAAGCCTTGACGAACTACATTCACCCCAATCCTTTCCTGGAAGATAGCAACCATGGCCGACTCTGAATTGCCCACCCGCCCCAAGCCCGAGGAGACCCCAGCCGCCGCCGCTGAGGGCGCCGAGGGCGCTGAGACCAGCAAGAGCGCAAGCAAGAACGCCGCCAAAAAGGCCGCAAAGGAGAAGGCTAAGGCAGAGAAGGCTGCCCAGCGTGCTGCTCAGGAGAAGGCTCAGGCCGCTGTTGCTGCCGTCGACACAGCTAAGGATCTCTATGGACCCATCCCCGAATTCGCCGATGTTCTTCCCACGTTGAAATTCTCTGAGTTTACCGACGCCCATTATGAGCAGGAGGTCACAGTCGTTGCCCGTGTGGACAACGCTCGTGTGCAGAGTGCCAAGCTGGCATTCTTGATGCTGCGACAGCAGGGACAGAAGGTGCAGGCCGTTATTGCGGCCGCGGAGCCCATCTCGAGACAGATGGTCAAGTACACGGGTGGATTGAACGTCAACTCCATTGTCCAGGTCACCGGTATCGTGAAGAAGCCTGAGATCCCTATCTCTTCCGCTACTCTCAGCCATCTCGAAATCCACATTCGCAAGGTCTACATGATCTCCGAGGCTGCCCAGATGCTTCCCATGCAGGTCAAGGATGCCGAGCGACCGCCCCCGGAGACGACCGAAGAGGGACCCCAGGTTGACGCCGACGGTGCTCCTATCGTCACCCTCAAGACCCGTCTGGACAACCGTGTCATCGACCTCCAGACCGAAACCAGCCAGGCCATCACATGGATCTCCAGCGGTGTTGCAGAGTTGTTCTCTGAGTACATGATCAAGAGTGGTTCGCGGTGGATCTTCACCCCCAAGCTGGTCGGTGCTGCTACCGAGGGTGGTAGCGGTGTTTTCGAAGTCAAGTACTTCAAGAGAAACGCATACTTGGCCCAGAGCCCCCAGTTGTACAAGCAGATGTGCATTGCTGGTGACATGGAGAACGTTTTCGAGATCGCTCCCGTGTTCCGTGCTGAAGATAGCAACACTCACAGACATTTGACTGAGGTAAGGCTATAGGTTATGCGATTATGCTGCCTGTTGATTGACTGCCAACACGGTTTCACTGACAATCTTCTAGTTCGCTGGTCTCGATTTCGAGAAGACCTTCCAGAGCCACTACCACGAAGTTCTTGAGTTCGCTGAGAACCTCCTTGTCTTCATCCTCACTGGGCTCAAGGAGCGCTATAAGGACCAGATCGCGACCATCCAGAAGTCCTACCCCAAGGCCGGTGACTTCAAGCTGCCCAAGGATGGCAAGGCTTTGAGATTGAACTATATGGATGGTGTTGCCCTTCTCAAGGAGGCCGGTGTTGATGTCTCGGAACAGGAACGATTCGAGAACGATTTCAACACTGCGATGGAGAAGCAACTGGGTCAGATCATCCGTGAGAAGTACGACACCGACTTTTACGTTCTGGACAAGTTCCCGATGGCCGTGCGACCCTTCTACACCAAGGCTTGCCCTCAAGACCCCACATTCTCCAACTCGTATGATTTCTTCATGCGTGGTGAGGAGATCATGTCTGGTGCTCAGCGTATCCACGACATCAAGGAGCTGGAGGCATCCATGCGCGCCAAGGGATTGAACCCTGATCAGGAGGGCTTCGAGGACTACCTCAACGCTTTCCGCCAGGGCTGCCCTCCCCACGCCGGTGGTGGTTTGGGTCTGAACCGAATCGTCATGTTCTTCCTGGGACTTCCCAACGTTCGGTTGACCTCCTTGTTCCCTCGCGACCCCCAGCGCCTGCGTCCTTAAGCATGTAGTTTAGATTACGACAAAACCCTGCCCGGGATGGGTATACATACTAGATTGTTGATGGATCTACATACCTCATGAGTAAAAGTGTAATGGAATTGATGAGACCAAATGAAATTTCCTGTCCAAATTCGTTAAATCATAGGCATATTAAATACAACGACTTAAATTCATATGTTAGAAGAAAACTAGTTATGCGTAATTCTGATGTTGCCCCATCCAGTGTTGATCACTGTTTTAAAAGTGGCCCAAGCTCCCCGGAACTTTTGCGGCCATCGGCGAGGCAGCCATCTTCAATCAACTTCTTCCCCCTCCACCTCCCTATCCTACTCGGCCATCTATGATGTCCAGCATTCCTGACAAGAGGAAGCCTTCGGGTTCTATATCAGGCGACTCTCCTCATGCGAAACGCCCCCGGTCCTACGCCGATGACGACGCAGACGATGCGGCTTCTCCCAGCGTGACCCCGTACGAACGCCCTCGGAACCACCCTGTCTACGGACAAAAGAGCGCTTTTCCGGGCTTAGATATCGGACTGGAGGATGAACTATTTTATGGCCCAGCAGAGGATGGGATGGAATATCTGCGCATGGTTCGGTAAGTTTTTGAACTGTTCTTTTTGATTTCGCTTTCTCTTTCCTGCTTGCTAAATGTCTTCTTGTTTTTGTCATTTGCCAGCCTGCGATTCGAGACATGATTTCACAAGTGTTGGGGAAAAGAACAGATATTAACTGCTTTACTATGGATTCTTGTTGAGATTATAGGTCCGAAGCCAACTCGTTACCCGTTTTGTTCACGGCGCACAAAACTTCGGAAACTGTCGTCGAATCAACGATTCAGGTTGAAACGAAGGAAGAGACGCCTAAACCTCAGAAACCAGCTGATATCGAACCCGCGGGTACCTACGTCGATGGCGTGTATGTTGGGCTTGCCACCAATGGCGATGGCGACAAAAAGACTGCGCAGGTAGCTACGGACACCGAGGAGCCATATTCAGAAGCGCAGTCGAGCTATTATAACCTACTCCGGCATCGATTTATCCTTCTACGCTCGATATTAAAATGCACACCCCCGCCCTCTACTATCGCCGGATTGGATGACTCCCATCCTATCAGTCTCCCCAGAAACTCCAAGGTAGCGCGCAAGGAGTGGCGGCATCTCTTACTTGCTGTTGATCCGCAGACAGTTCAGCTGGCGTGTATGGATATGGATAGTGTCTTGGGTGTTCTGGAAATCATGGCACGGCTCATGTCTGAGAATGTGAGGAATGGGGATGCGGAGCGTGTACGGAGAATCGGGGCCTGGGCTTGGGGTCTACTTGGGAAATGCCGCGAAGTTGGACAACTGGGAACAGAGGAGGTGGCAGAAATCCGAGATTTGGGAAAGCGCGCAATCAAGATCTTGCATAAGATGAGGGAAGATGAAAGGAACAGAACCGCAGTGGAGGAAGATCTCTCGGAACCAGAATTTGACGAGGAGAACCAAGAGAATGATCACCAGCCTCAGGTTGAAACTGGGGAGACGACAACTGGACAGACGACAACTGGACAGGATACTTCAAACATTATTACAGCTGACGTTCCTGACCACGACATGCAAGATGTGGGTACGGAGCCGTCCGCCGCGGAGCTCGAAGCCAAACTGGAGGAAGCCAAAGCGCGACTCCAGGCCAAGGTGACAGGCGGCAAAGAGCCGGAGCAGTCGACGGAGGTTGATATGTTGGATCAAGGCACGGAACCGCAAGCCATGGCAGAGGATAGCGCCGTCGACGTGGCCATGCAGACAAGGGCCATGCTGGACATGATCATCACCGTCGTCGGGGAATACTTTGGGCAACGGGATCTTCTCACTGCACGGGAGATCTGGAAAGAGTCTGTAGAGGAATGATCTGCCAATCTGGCAAGGGTCGCCAGAGCCAGTGAGTTGCGTATATTGTATGACTAGTGCTTATCGGGCGAAATCCAAGATACCCAGTCGAATCTAAGCAAGTATTGTATTCAATCTGTATTTACTTGAAATAAAATAAACAATATGAGAGCCTATTCTAAAAGAAAATATTTGCGACTTCATTAATAGAGAAATTGACCAGAAAAAGCTGTCGGCGTTGCCTAGTCACCCTCACTCTTTGCGTCATTGTTTGGGGTTCTGGAACATCTCGTGCCCTCGTCCAACTGACTCCGTCTTATCGTCCGACACCGTCATTTATCATCCATCATCCATCATCCCCCAGGCCCTCCCATGGCCGTTTGAAAGACGTAATTGAGCATTTCATCTCTCGCAAGAGAGATTCTCATCTTTTAATTCCTTCACTCACTCATAACCATGGCTCCAACCCTCGAAATCTCCATCCCGACGACAACCGTTTCGCACACCTCACCCCCTACACAGTCTACAACCTCACCCTTCGCCTACCTCTACGCTCCTTCACCGTTTCCAAACGCTATTCGGACTTTTCCAACCTACACTCTGCCCTCACAACCCAAACCAACCTCCCACCCCCAGCTCCTTTGCCCCCCAAATCATGGTTCGCCAACACTGTTTCCAACGCAACCTTCCGTGAAGATCGTCGCGTAGGCCTAGAAACCTACCTCCGCGCCATCAATGAAGCAGACGACTCACGCTGGCGCAATTCCAGCGCCTGGCGTGCTTTCCTTAACCTCCCCAGCGCTGCGGCAGCCAACGGCTCATCGACCACGTCTTCACGGCTTCATGCGGCTATTACGGAGCCTGGGGCAGCAGCGAACAAGAACTCCATTACCGATCCGACTCTATGGCTTGATTGTTACCGGGATATGAAAGCGCATCTGCATGATGCTAGATTACACCTTACGAGACGGGACCAGGAGACAACGCCGCAGAAGCAGCATGAGAGCTCGGCGCAGGCGAAGAGTAGTCTTGTCCGGGCTGGGACGTTGATTGGGACTCTTGAGGATGGGTTGAAGCATATGGGTGACAGTGGGGATACCCGGTCTGTGTCATCTGGACCAGGGAGTAGAGAGAGGGGAGGATGGGGCAATGGGAATACATTGGGTGATGGAGAACTACGCCGTAGGAAAGATTTGCTCACCAACGCCAGAAAGGAGAAAGATGGACTGGAAAACTTGCTGAATGCGATGGCTACCAAGAGCAAGATCGATACCGCTGTTGCCTCGATACAGGATAAGGAGGCATTGATGGGCGGCCCGAATAAGAAGTTACCTCGGTCTGGGAGAGTGTTGGGCAAGGAGACGGAGAGGACCCGTGAGTTGGATAACCAGGGAGTGCTCCAGCTGCAGAAGCAGACAATGGATGATCAGAATTTGGGTCTCGAAGAGTTGAGGAAGATTGTGGCCCGGCAAAAGGAGCTAGGAATTGCCATCAACGATGAATTGCAGGTCCAGAGTGCGTTGTTGAATCTGACAGATGAAGATGCAACTAGGTATGTATATTCATTTCTCACTCATATTGGATCCCAGCTAATATTGTACTAGGTTACAACAAAAGGTCGACATTGGCAAGAAGAGAATAGGAAGGATCTCCTGAGGCTGCAGTCCCGGGAGACGATCTTACCTCACATATAACTTGCTATTGTCCATCACTGTTTTGTCTTGTCAGCCTCAGGCGCTTTACGGATCTTTTACATTTAGCGGGTTTTATATGTATTACAGTACGGCTATTCCCCTTCAGCATTACTTGCCGTTTGTTTGGAGTATTAATGCGCTTCGTTTGAATTCGATTTCTTTCATTGTAGCATTATACTAAGTCAGAATCTAGCAAGGCCCTGCCTTGAGATTCATGGTTGATGGAATCACTTTGTAGACATAAACTGGATCAACGGGTTAGCACTTCAGGTCCAGTCTTTCACCGGGTACAAAAACTCACATCATACGCCTCATCCTCGGTGACTTCGGATCGATCCGATTGCTCCTTGTCGATCAATCCAAGCCTGTTCCTTCGAAGGAGCCACCAGAGCTCGCGTCTGTCTCCACCGAGTTGCTCTTTCAGCAGTTTTTCTTTGAGTTGCCTCAAAAGGTCGTTGTACAACGTAGGCTCTTCGTAGGAAATCAGCTCCTCCTTCATCACTCCCAGCTCCTCGCTGACTCGGTCGTAGTTAGCATCACCGAGGCTATTTTTGATCTGATCTTCGATAATCGTCTTCATCTGCTTCACCGCATCGCCAATGGCCTCGATGCTGTCCGCATGTGTCAAGGTCTGCTTGAATTCGGGAATTGCATTGTTGGGTGAGATCTTGGCGCGCTTTTCCTGGTGAAGCAATGCATCAACGTCGAGTCCAGAGAGCGGCTTCTCAACCTCACGGGTACGCTTGCGACCCTTGGCTTTAGGTGGCACTATAGTTTTTGTTAGCAAATAATCACAATTATAGGACTAAATAACTTCAAATCCAAAATGGTTAGCCAACCTTTCTTGATATCAGCCGCTGTGGAAAGTCTTTCCAGGTATTTCTTTGATTTCTCTACCAGATCCTGAGATGGCTTAGAAAACTTCAATAGGGTTTCAGATGGAGGAGGGACAGGGTCGTTGGGATGGATAGCACGGTATCGCACGGCCGCATCAATTCGATGCAGCATTGGTGAGAATGAATCATCGATTGAAAACGATTCAGTAGGCTCTCTGTTATTGAATCAGTAGGTGTTCCTATATTCGGCTGTCAAATTGCCACTCACTCATCCTCATCATTGTCAGCCAGTTCCATACTGTCCACGTATTTGCCCATTGCCTCAACCAAGTCATCGTTTGGGAGATTTCGGTGTTCTGTGATGACTTTCCCTGAAACGGTAATCACCTTATCCAGAGGGGGGAAATGGTATGTCCGCACATCCTCTGCGAATGGCAATTGGACTTCAAGGAGACACTCATAGTCTGGTTCAATCGAAGGTGCAAGCAAGACGATGATCGGTGCCTTGTTCTCCTTGGTCACCAACCGAGCAACAGCATAAGAATCTAGTTCGAATAGAGCGTGTATGAAGGAGGAAAGTGCAAGCGCAGCTTTATCATTAGCGCGCTGTGCAGTGAGAATATTCGTGGTAGACATGTGCATATAGCGATCGTACTGTTGTAAATGATTAGCTGATCTTAAACTAGGGGTGTTGGCAATCACTCTAGCCGGACGTACTTTTTCACTTTGTACGAAACCAAGTAGCTCCATGGCTGCGTAGGTTTCCAGTGTTGTGATATTTTCATCAGTTTTGTCAATGTGAACGACTGTCCGTCCATACTCGTACCCTTTGGCGAGATCCTCTTGTTCCACGTCAACTTTACCTCCCGGAGCACTCTCATCAGCAATTTGGTATGTTCTCAGGTTCCTTATCGAAGTAAGCGAGCTGCCTTCCACGGGTTGGCTGCCCTGTTGTGCTGTTGCCGTTGTAGAGGGTTCGGCCTCCTCTTGTCCAGGCTGGACTTCAGACCGTGGTGCAAACGAACTTGCTGTTGGAGGTTTCGCAGCATAGGTTCGGTAGTATCGCTCAATAGGGATACGAATAGCGGTATCATATTCATCCGGGTTACCAAGTTGAATATGGCCTTTGAAATTCGCCTGTACTCTCACTGCTTTTACCCGCGGAATGTCCAATTCTGAAACGGCCTGCTCGAGAGTTCCATAAACCCCATCGCAGTCTTCGACAAGGGAGCGTAAGAGTGTCTCATTATCGGCCTTTGGAAATGCATCAATATTTTTCTGGTTTATAGGGGGATAAGTTCAATTACCTTCCGTGCGTCCTTGTCTTCCTCTTTGAATCCGTACTCGGGATCATCAAAGTCAACTCCTCTGGAGGGCGTTAGAATTTCCTATAACACCGCACATGGAAAACTCACAAAACTACTAGCTCGATATTATCTTCCTTGATCTTTTCGACAATTCCATCAAGATTTTCACTGCTCATGCGTCCCTGGCCATTGGTGACCAACACGATCTTTCGCTTCCATTTCAGTTTCTTGCAGTGTGTGATGATCATTTGGATAGCCAGGATGATTGCAGAGATAGCTAGTCACGGTCAGTTTCAACATTCAGGAGCAACGATGTTACGAACAACGCACCATCACCTCGGTCAGAGCTACTGGGCTTTATTTGCTCATGCAATTTTCGCAGATCAGGAAGGAGAACCCTTGAAAGCTAGTCAGCTGAGCTGCATTGAAAAGCTCATCAAATCGACATACTGTGCAGGGTCAAAAAGAACTGAAAGATTAGAGAAATACGGATCGTCTTCAAGCTCATTGGCAGTCTCTGTTTCTCATGTCAGTGATATGAAATGAAGCATTCAGGTACGTCGCTCACCATCCGTCCTCAGACCAACAACACCGACATGAGCCATTTTACGTCCAGTAGCTACCTGATTGAATTTTTCAGTAAGATTGTAAGATTATCATTCCCATTCAACTTACTGTGGCTGTTATGCGGTCCCAGACATACTGCATGGCCCATTCAAAGTCCGTCATCGATCTGCCATTGCGGCACTCCCCCATGGATTTCCCCACATCCACAATATAAATTGTTGTTTCCTTGTCCGCCATAGTCCGATTCGAATAGAGATAAATTCTTGACAGAAGCTGGGAGAGACTGGGAAGAAAGACAGAAGAAAAGGACGAAGAGAGAGACACGAGCACCAGGCAGACGCGCGATATTTCCCAATCGGGCTCTAGGCAAACGCGAAGGCACATGACATCATTTACGAGGGGCGTGGACTTAATATCGGACCGTGTGCATTATTTTATTATACAAATATGAGTGGAAATAAGACAAATAACAGTCGGTGCGTGGCCGGAAGACTTCCGGTCTCCCCACCCAAAGTGCATCTCCGCAGTCAGACTGACCATCGACGGTTGTTCTCCCTTCCAAGCTCTCATCAATCTCAACAGATACTCCAGAATATTTCAGTTGTGTGGATTAATTTCCTCCATATAGACACCATGATTGACCCCCGCCCCTTTCATGTCCTGAGGTTTGTCAAAACATTCGGATCTTGTATATGGAGGACAACGCATTGACTTCGGCAGCTACGGCACTCTGCTGGGTGTCCAGGTCTACCAGGTAAACGGTCTTCGTCTGGCTTGCATTGTCATATAGACCTAACATCCAGCCGCAATAGACCTTTGTCTCGGGCATTGTCGCCTTTAGAGCCCTCCCTCGTCCCCAGTTCGCATCGTTGCAAGCTGCAACCTTCCCCGTTTACTTTTCCCTCCAGTCGGCTCTGCCTGTTGTAGTCGCTTTGACTGCTAGCAAGGGTGCAGATGCAATTGGCGTCTCTGGTCTTCTCGCTCCAGAGAGCCGTGGGACCTTGGTGCCCATGGCTACCGTTCTGGTGACTGGGCTTATTAACCAGTTCATCCTGCGCCCGCGTACGATCAATGTGATGCGCGAGAGGAAGCACCAGGGTAAGTTGCTCTGTGTTCTTCTAGATTGACGTTTTTGAGATCATAAACTGACTGGTTGGTAGAAACCCGTGATGGCAAGAAGAGCTACGACCCTGCACCTCACTCCAAGGAGATGATGGCTTTGAACAAGAGATTTGGCCGAATCCATGGCGCGTCTAGCTTGCTCAACATGGTCAGCCTTGCCGTTACAATCTATTATGGCGCTGTCCTTAGTAAGCGCATTTCATAATCGTACACTCGAGGTAACTAGCAGCGGGACTTCTCTGAACTGTTTCATCGTTTTCTTGGTGCCATATCTTTTGTATTGTTTGAGAAAATACCTAGTTCTGCTTTGGGGCTTTCTCCGGCTGCACGACCTCCTGCTATATCTAAATGATCCAGGATTGAATGTTTTTTCTTCCTCTGTAATAATACAATTTGGTTTCCTTTGACTCAGTGAAAGTTCTGGAATTTGCTTTATTATAATACCCATGCAACCAGGGACTCTTGGGCTTTCTTAACACATCATTCTTTGGACGGTCTGTCTAAAAGACCAAGTCCTTGGTATCAAAACTCTTTGATTAATTCATTGTATGGACATGTCAAACAAATACAGAACAGACCGTTCAAACAAAGAACAAAGAATCCTTTTTCTCAGCCCGTCTCGAATCATTACACTGCATCCAGGCAAGATTCCTTCATTTTTGTTTTCATTCAAGGCTTTGTTGCTTATTACTTGCATTATTGCCCCCGCAAATTGATCGTTTTTCTTCGCCTTCTCCAATCCCTGACTTCTGTCTCTTCCCTCTATCTAACACCCATAAACACATCCTCTACCTTGACAACTACACAATATTCCACCTGCTTATTCTCCCAAATTGCATATCTTCATTTGCAGTAGCCACGATGGATCTATTAAGCATCACCATGTTCTCCGTTGGGTTGACGCTAATCGGTTTCTTTCACTCGATTCCTCTGACGGCTGTACAGCCCTCGTACATATTCCCCGAGCGACTGCAAGGAGCCTTTCGCATGGGATACGTGATGGGCACTATTGGGGGAGTCGTTGAAAAAGTCTTCCCAGCTCGACACGATGATAGATCTCTGATCGGACCGGCCCTATTGTCATCGAGCGAAGCATCTGTCTCTGAAACTGCCAACCTGGTCCCGCCTGAATCAGATTTGGGACATTCTAATTATACGGCTCAACGTGCGTCCTATGATGCTGACTGGGACGGATTCGATCCTTGGTCATTCCACCCATTGGACGGCCACCTTGATGCTATCTCAAGTTTATATGGCACTCATGGCTCTAGGAATCGGTTCCCGAATTCTTTCTGGATCACAATCCTCACATGTTTCGCACTACTTTTGATGATTTCATTGTACGTCTTTCGGAAGCAGAAGCAATACATGGAGATTGCTGACGCCGAGCTTCTGAGATTCATACGCGAGGTCAAATCTAGAAAAAGCTTCCTTATGGCAAAAATTGACAATGCAGCCTCGGCGGTTGACAAGGAACTAGAGAAAATCACATCGAACATTACGGTACAGCAGGAACGGCTAGTTAACCAATTAGCCTCCTTTCAGGCCGAAGATTTCATCTACATGGAAGTCAACGCGTTCCGGGAACATTTTGAGCAACAGGTCCAACTCGAGATCGACCGGCAAATTCCACATGTGCAGAGCTTCCTGGATGAACTTAAAGAGACCAAACAGGCTATTCCAAGCCCAGTGGAGATTCAAGCCCATTACGAAGTCTTCCAGAACGAAGTCAAGCGCTTCAAAAACCAGATGGCAGGCATTTTGGCTCGGATAGATGCAGACTCGGTGTCCTACGAGAACTTCGGGAGCTCAATGAAGCCCACTGGGGATTTCCTCACATTCATCCCGATCAATCAGGATCACACGCCAGCGGTTTCTGAGGAACTTTCTCCGGAAATTGAATCCGAGTCACTGGATGAGATCCATATGTCGGAGGAAGAGGATACAACTTGGAGCTCATTGGGGCAGGGGGGATCCGAAGAATGCCAGGAGCCAGGGGAGTCCGAAGGAGCGACACCTGAGAAAAGAGAAGAGATTGATGAGATCGAGGAAATGGAAGAACCCGTGGATATGGAAGAAAGTCAGGAGCAAGAAGAATGGAAAGAGACAAAGAAAACGGAGGAATTCGAAGAAAATGGAGAAAGTCAGCAGGGAGAAATTGAAGAAAGAAGGGAGGAAACGCCAGCGGAGGTAGCTCAATGGTTTGCTGCGAGCGGAAGCCCACCATTGACGCCAGAACAGCTCGAGGATGGAAGAAGAATCCGGCGTGAGAGAGTGCAGCGACGATTGAAGGCTGCTAGGCGTCACCACAGGAATAAAGTCAACAAGACGCCATCATTTGAGCATCTTCACAGACACCCAAAGGGGAAATGTCCATCAACGAACAAAGGCCAGAGGATGGCCAGTCAATTTGATGCTTCCAAAACTCTGATTGGCTTGAGATTAAAGGAGAAATAGGCAAGCTTCTTGATTTTTATTTGATTTGGTTGCTTTCTTATTGTACTGGCATTTCTTTGGTTTCTTGTTAAATTGACGCAGAGTAAAGGTTTTGATAGAGGGTCACGGCGTTGAATTGATGATATGATCTATTTTTAGACAGTATCTATTGAAATTATTACTGCTTTTTACATTCTCTTTTCATCAAGTCTTGTCGTAAATCATCGTAAAACATCGATATTCCCTCATGTTGCCAAATATCACGTGCTGCCTTAAGCCCTCTCCTCTCCCTCCCTCTCTCTGTTTCTTTGATTCTCTCTGTCTCGTCAAGAATCATCCATGAAACCTTGAATTCATCTATTTATACTCATCATCATTTCCTTTCAAACCCTGTTCTATCATCTAAATAAAGCTATACCACCATCGCTAAACGGGTCTGTTATTCTTTGGCCCGACTTGTCGACTCCGTCTCTTTCTTCTCTCCGTTTCACCCTCCTTTGTCTCCTTCGCACACTTTTATCCAGTGTTTTCGAGATTCGAGCATCAAATTTTATCCAATTTCTTTCATTCTTGAAGCCTTCCAGGAATTCGTTATCCGCTTCTATCGCCTTCTATTCTCACAGCATGTCATATATATATCCCAGTGGCGTTGGTCAACGGCCATTTCTTCAATTTCCTAAGATATATATATATATTCAACTTCCTTCTATCCTGGCGACTTATATCATTATATTATCTTATACCACTTCATAATCCACCTGGTCTTACCTCTTATCGATATCACGTTGACCGGTTGATGTATCGCAGTCCAAAATGGAGCTGACGATACTGACAACCATCTTGATAAGCCTCAATCTATGGGGTGTATACGCACCAATTCCCTTTACAAACATCAATCCCTCTCGCTCATCGCTCGAACGTTGCGTCTCGTCCTTTCAGGCAGTCAGCGCCATCCATGTGCTGCGAAAAATCCATCCGAAGGTGTTTCCCGAAGTAAATGCTGCAGCTACCGACACGCCTGACTCGAATAATCCGCTCAAACGTGATGATATATTGAACAGAGTAATGCAAGAATACGCTCAGGATCGAAACTTGACGATGCCTCCCCCATCTGCGACTGCGACTGCGACTTCGGTCAACAACTCTGCACCGCCATTGACGATATCTCATCTTCTGAGAGAGAATATAGGCCTGGAGTTGAATGTATTCGATGATGTTACAGACGCAGTCTGGACGGTTTCCTGTATTGTTATCCTGGGATTAAGTGTTCTGATTATCCTATGCAAGGAATTAGCCGGTTTCAGCGGACATGGTCATGGTCATGGACAACAGCCCATCTCGGACAACGATGCTAGCAGAAAGACTCTCAATGATATCAAGGAATTAATATCACTTATACGACCCGGCTACCCAATCCAACACGGCGATTCCAAGAATTATAGTGATGATTCATCCACCTTGGGGTCTTTCTCACCTACACAAAAGGATGTACAAGAACGCCTCGCACGAGTTGTGGATTCCCAAAGGGACACCGAAAACCCGACCCCTGGTGACTCTTTCAATGAGAGAATAAAGGAAATCGAAAATCAGCTTCGGTCAGCAGAAAAGAAGCTGTCTGGCCAGCTGTATGTAAAGAGTACGATTGAGAAGTCAATGTCTGCCTTGACTGAGGAATTCATCCAAGAGTTAGAGAATTGGCAACAGCCAGAATCTTCCCATAACAGTTCCTTGAAAGTGAACATCCAGAAACAAATTGACGATCTGAGATGCATGTTCACCAAATCCCAGGGAGATACTAGCAATGATGTCGATCACCAAAAGAATTTGGAGAATTCTACTGCCAAGCTGAGAGATGACCTTACCGATTTGCAAAAGTCTCTACAATCGAAGGACCTAGGACCAAGTCAAAAGAGCCTCGAGGAGAGAATAAGCTCCCTCGAAACGGCAACTTCGATTAAACCCATAGATGAACAAAAGATCGATAAAGCTCTATCTGACCTCAGAAAGGATCTAGACGACCTACAAGAGAAAGCCGATGATAATGAACAGAATATAAAAGACCTGGTAACAATGAAATATTTCAAAAGCCTCGAATTGCCCGGGAGAGACGAATTTCAGCGCATGATTAAGGACATCAATTCTACGAAACAGAAATTGGATGAACTTCCTGCAACTCACCAACCACAAGGCTTTGAGAATGACGAGCTTAAGAAAGTGGAAGTAGACATCAATTCTATTCGTTCGGACTTGCAAGCCATCAAAGACACCAACAACACGTTCCAAACCCGGCTTGACACCGTCGATCAAAAGAGAAAAGCCCACGAGGCAAGACTCAAATCAGCAGAGGATTCTGTCCGGGACCAGCAAAGTACTCTCAGCCAGTTGAATAGCGGCGAAGGTACCAATGCCGCAGGTGGACTGCAAGACAAAGACCAAAAGCTTCGTGCTCTTGGAAACCGCTTGAAAACAGCATCCGAGTCTATCGGTGACCACGGGACTCGGATACAGACTATCGACGAGAAACTGGGCCGCATGCACAACACACTCTCACATCAAAACTCGGATCTCGCGGAGGTCATGGCCAAATTGGGCTTGCCATATCGGATGAAGGGCACCGTGGAAGCAAAGACCCAAACATCCTCGACAGCTACCGAATCCCAACCCGTTGATAAGCAGGCTCACAGTGATGGCAACGATGAACCCGATACAGCTACTGAAGAACCTTCGACACAGAAAGCGGATAACGGCAAAGATATCACGGAAAGTGAAAGCTCATCATCTGCAGGACTCAAGGGCAGTAGATGGGCTACTAGTGACCCAGGGCCATCCTTTGGACTTCTTTCCCAGCAAGAAGGCAAAAAACAAGAATCGCCAAACCAACCACCATCAGGGCAGGAACCATCTCCTGGAATGAGGGAGAGTATATGGGCAAATAAGGAGCCATCCTCTGGGCTTCCCTCCCAAAATGATAACCCAAAAGGTAAGAAGCTCAGATCCCCAGGACCTGACCGCGCTAATTATATCCCAGAATCATCAAAGAAATCATCATCATTAGACCAGAAGTCATCATCTGCACCCACAGAAAATTCGAATGCTACCGGAAAAGAAACGCCCCTTACGACTCCAAACACAAGCAATAATCGTCATGGTGGCCCACCAGCTAATGCACCTACCGGCCCAGCTGCCAGAAAATCAGTCAGAACTCCCGTCAAACCAAACGCTGGCCCAGCTCCCCGACAGCGAAATGATCTATCCCCCGGTAAAACCAGAAGAGCATCTGGATGGAACGAATTCTCGGTTGATGCTGCCCCGAAAGAGAAGCAGAAGTTCGATGAAGAACTAGCGGAGATCGACAGGCTGAAAAAGGAAGGGAAATACCAACCCCCCTCTTTCACGGAAAATCTGAAATGGACGCCATTGCAAGATCCTGGGGATTTCAATTCCAATTCCAAGCTACCAGATTCTCCCAGTGCCGGCACAGAAGAAGATGGTTCTACCTCAGCCAAGGGACAAACCCCTTCAGGCCCCCAGTCAAACAAGCCATCTGACGAAACCCCATCATCGGTTGCTGTCTCTGACAAGAATGAAGAGCAAAAGAATCCCGCAAAGCCCAATGATAACATCACGAAACGTGAGCAGCCATCATCCTCTAGGCGTCCTTCCCAGCAGAACAACCCAGAGGATGAGAAACCGGTAACCCCAAAGCTTGACTGGGCCGGTGATACCCCAGAATCATCAAATAGGCCTTCATCGGAGGAGAAGCCATCAGAGCAGAAACCATCCTCTGGGGTTGAGGGGACTGCGTGGGCTAATACAAACCCATTCTCTGGACTTCCTTCCCCACATGACAATACAAAGGGCAAAGAACGGGCATCTTCAAAGGTTAACTGGGCTGAAGATGTCGAAAATTCACAAAAGCAATCGCCATCAGAGAAGAAATCACCCCCTGGAACTGAGGGAAGTATCTGGGCAAATGCAGAGCCATTCACACCGTCCCCTTCGACTGTACCGACTGCACCGAGAAATCACTCGAATAGACGGCCATCTGGGGTTTACATGCCGCCAAGTCGACGTTCATCACCTGGTATTGGTTCGGACATAGGCAATAGTTCGCCGAGGGGACGAAACCAAAGAGGAAGGGGAAATAGGGGAGCAAGGAAGTAATGTGTAAATGTGATTCTTTTTCCTTTCCATTTTCTTCCATTTCTTGGTGTATAAATGGATCATTATAGATGCTTTCAGATGGATATCATGTTGTATGCCGTGCTTGTTTTGACGTTAGTTCGATTGTTTAGCTTTCGGATAGATATATACACCTTTCATGTTTATTGCTGTTTGAGTATATTGAATGACTCCGAGGTCGAAATTAGTTTTGTCGACATTTTTTTAAAATACAAATCTATTAAAGACAATTATCAAGTACAGGGTATCATATATTCAGCAAAATTCATGTCCAGGTGAAACGAATCGTCATCACCTAGTATAGCAGCGGGAAAAGACAAGAGAGCATGTGTGAATCATGAATTTGCTTCCTCGACGAGATATTTCCGAAACGCGGTTTTCAGCATATTAATCCGTCTCTGCGTATGGATAAAAACCTCCCGGTACAACTCCAAACTCTCATGTACAACTTCCTGGCGTGACTTGTTTCCCGCGCAAATATCTCGCATCCGCTGTTCCATCTCCTTGCGGAGGAACGGTTTGCTCAAAGAAGGGCTATCCCTGATCCCAGCAACGACGTTATCGTAGCCCTCGATTAGGGCTATCCCGAGACGAGTCGGGATGATTTCCTGGGCTGAATTACGGCCACTTCCTCTTGGTTTAACGGCGACATACTCGCGTTCTTTGATTTTGGCAATATGCTCGGCCATCGTGGCGTCAGTACCGATACCGTTTGCGTCCATGAGTCCGATAAGTTCGGGTTCTGTGAGGTAGCCTGGGGCTGATGTTTTGCCGTCAAAGATCTTAGCCTCGGTAGGTTCGAAGAGCTCGCCCATTTGGAAGTTTGGTAGTTGCTGGCTACTTTCCCATTTATCGTAGACGTAAACGTCGAGGTAGTTTCTCTCGAGGACTATCAGTCCATTGGCGTGGAACATCTCATCGCCATATTGAATTTCAACTTCTGATGTTTGACCCTTTGCATCTTCGGAACAACAAGCTAGGAATCGACGGGTGACGAATTCATAGACTTTCTTTTCATTGGCATTTAGAGAGTTTGGCGAGACCCAGCAGATGGGGTGGATAGGTGGATGGGCACGATCGTTGTGACGGCCTGATCGAGGCGTTCTGAATCCACCATCAATGAGACTGGAAAAGAAAATTATTAGCAAAACATGCCAGATATTATCAACGAAGGTAACAGTACCCTCGAGCATATTGGCCCCAATTATTATCTGGATATTGCTTTTCAACCAGCTTCTTCAAATCAATAGCCTTATCAAACTGATCAGTCTCCGTTCGTGGGTAGCTGATGAAACCTTTGGTATAAAGGGCTTCTGCGGTCTGGAAAATCCGTCAGCCATGAACAGAGGAGCATAATAACGGGGTTTTACCTTCATGATAAGCTGACTGTCCATGCGAAGATATCTACTCCCCATCATTTGAAGGTCAACCGTCGTCAACGGCAAAGGCCTCCATTTACTGGTAGGCTTCTGGTTCACTTTGGTAACTTTGGCTTTCTTTGCTGTAAGGCATCGCTCCAACATCACCGTCACAGCAGCTCTGTCGAAGAGATGGACCCTTCTCCAAAGGAAATTCACTTTAATGTCATCTCGAAGATGCATCACTTTGATCCCCCAAAACTTCTCCGGTTTGAAGTTCCTGACTCGTAGATAACGGTCGACCACGAACCCCAGAGTAGGGAATTGGCAAGACCCTGTGAAAAGGGTTGTAAGACGAATGATCAAAACGCAGTGACAAGATTAGTTCAAAGAAACGTACCATAACTGATGACCTTCTCAGCAAGGATTTCTGGCGCCGTAGGTTGTAGTTGAAGCGTCAACAAACGTGTGAATGCAGCACCAATTCGGAGATCCAGTTCTATTCTAGCAGCCACCGCGTTTGCCTGGAGGTCATCGAGTTCAATCGGTGCCCGAGCAGCTTGTAGTACATGTCTAGACAGGCTAAGCGTGAGATAACCGTTTAAGCTGAGAGTTTGGCAACTTACGCCCTCTCCGTGTTGCTGAACCGAGCTCGTTTGATCTCGATACGAGCGTTTCCCTCCTTTGCTTGCTTTCGAACTTCGGTCCCGATATGCTCTCCTTCCCGATCACAATCAGTCCAAATGAATAGAGCTCTGCAGTACTTGGCCTGGTCTCGAATGTTGTTTGCAATGGCAGATTTGTCCTGTACATGAGTCAGTAAACGGGTTTGGCGAGAATGTGCTCGAACACCAGAGACAAACCACATACAGAGTCTACAGACTCATACACAGGGGTCTCAAATAGCGTGCTTGGTGGACAAGAGGTCCAGCCCCTGAACTGACGACCGAAATCCAGGGCTGTCAAGTGGCCGATGACGCTTGTCATGGTGACAGAGCAGGTGCCCCAAGGGCTACCAAAATTGAATTCAAATACATAGTTTTTCACATATGGGTTTCCTCGAATTGACATCTACATAGATGTTCATTATATGCCTTCCCCTGCTATCTTTGGGAGATTTATTAGCACTTACTGTCTGCATCGAGCCTCCAGACAAATGTTGAGCCACAGCCTTGGCGATGGCAGGCTTCTCTGCCACACACAGAATTCTTGGAGCCATGATCGCAGGCCCAGAAGAGAAAGAGATCAGACAGTATCCATGCTAATGAACAATCTACCCACAATCCCTGTGCACTGTCGATCGTGCGTCATCGAATAATATCAATGGGTGAGGATCATTCAAGCGTCGCGAAAGACACGCACAAGACGCGGCTTGATGCCTGATTATACTGCCTTACTGCCTGAGGCATTATGATTGCCCAAGCTCCCCCACCGCCTTCCGTATAAGGCAAGGGTGATCATCGACTCTGTGTTTGTTTTGATGCTTCCTTCATGATCCACAACAAGCAAGAAATAACCCGAACCCATCTCCATCCCCTTCTTGCAGGTCGGTTGATATCAGAATCTCCGACTATGGCGCTCCCCCTTCCTCCAGTCCAGTCTGTCGCAGACTGTGCCTCTTTCAACCATACTGTTCTCCCATTCCTGTCCCAGTTGACGACGCTTCCTGTGAAGCTTCAAGAGGCAGGCAAGGATGTGGACGCTTTGAAGGCAATATATCTCGCCACGAATCCTTTTGTGACTGCTCTTGCATTCTGTCTTGCCCTGGCTGGATTTCTATGTATCTTCTCTGAGATCAACCGGAACTGGTCCCAAGTGGACAGATTCTGGAGTCTTTTGCCATCTATTTACAATGTGCATTTCGCTGTCTGGGCGCGCTTGTCTGGCATTGAGTCCCACAGTCTGGATACGATCGCCGCCATCAGTCTCATCTGGAGTGTAAGTTTGCAGCTTTGTATCGCGAAAATCACTTTGCCTTATTAACATGAACCCCGCAGATTCGATTGACCTACAACTATTGGCGCAAGGGAGGATACAAAATCGGCTCGGAAGATTATCGCTGGCAGATCGTTCGCTCCAAGGTCAACAATAGATTTGTGTTTTTCCTCTTCAACATTGTCTTCATCTCTCTGGCGCAATCCCTGCTGCTCCTTTTGATTACCGCTCCGACATACATCTTCCTTCTTCTGTCGCAAGTTAAGGACCAGGAGCCGTTCGGTATCCCCGATCTGGTTTTCTCCCGTGTCGCCTTCTTCTTTATCGTCATTGAAACTTTCGCCGACCAGCAGCAGTGGAACTTCCAGAATGCCAAGAAAGAGTATCAAAAGACAGCCCGTATCCCCGACCAATACAAGGGACAGTCGACCCCTGAGGACTTGGAGCGCGGCTTTGTTGTCAGCGGTCTTTGGTCCCTGTCTCGCCACCCCAACTTTCTCTCAGAGCAAGCCATCTGGCTCAGCCTGTACCTGTGGAGCTGCTACCGAACCGAAACCTATGCGCAGTGGACTGGCATCGGTGCTGTGGGCATTCTGCTTATCTTCCAGGGCAGCACCAGACTCACCGAGTCGATAAGTGCCAGCAAGTACCCTGAGTACCCTGAGTACCAGGCTCGTGTCGGTCGTTTCATTCCCAGATTCTCTGTTAAGCCCAAGTACAAGGGTAGCTCTAAGAAGAGAAAGACCCGACGGTCAGAGGACAAGCAGCCAGAAGCCGAACAGACTACCGAGCAGGACGGAAAGAAGAGTCAGTGAAAAAATGGAGGTGGAAGAATGGAGTAAATTTATTTCAATTTATATTAACATAATTGATTTAACCTGTATTATCTAGAAACTTTTCGATATATATGTCAAATAGTTATTTAACAATCTATTTAATTGGCTTTCTTTTTGCAATGGGATGCACAGCATGGTTAATAAGATGTATGAAACGGATTAGGAAATGACCTAGCTACTATACAATACAGTACACCAGACGTTTTGGACTGAAGATATAAGACGAGAGATGGAGATGAGAAAGAAGAGAGGAGAAAACGAAGGGAAAAAGGACAAGTCTCAAAAGACCCTAGTATTTATGGCAACAAGATAGAATGGAACAATTGAGGGGGTAACAAACAAGAAACAAGCAAGAAAGGAGATGCTTCCGAACATAAATACAAAACCCAAATGATATTCTCCCATCGCCATCCGTAAGCTTCCTGTTCTGAACTTCATCTCTATACTGGGAAAGGCGTTTCGTCTCTTCCATCCTTGCCTTCAGTTTGCTCCTTTGTCTGTGGAGGTTCAGGGGGTGCGATGGTTTTCCCACCTTGGCCGTCGAAGTATTTGGCAAATTCGCCAGACTCGGGCCAGGGACGAGGACCAAGGAGTCGGACCATGTCGTCACGGCTGAGAACCTCCTTGGTGAGGAGTTCCTCGGCGACGATGCCGACTTCCTTGTTCTTCTCGGTAAGAAGACTGTGGCATTGCTTGTATGCCTCGCTGACAATGCGGCGCACCTCGGTATCGATGTCCCGGGCAGTGTCCTCGGAGAAGGGTTTGTGGAGCTGGTTAGGGTCTTCTTCGTAGTAGATGTACTTGAGCTTGGGCGACATGCCAAACTTGGTCACCATAGCAGTAGCCATACGAGTAACCTTGTTGAAGTCATCACTGGCGCCGCTTGTAACGGTGTCGAAATGCAACTCTTCGCTGACTCGTCCTCCCAAAGTCATGGCCATACGGTCCATAAGCTGGTTGACGTTCATCAGGTACGTATCACCTCCTGCTGGCAAGTACTGGGCGTATCCCAGAGCACCTTGGCCTCGAGGAATAATCGAAACCTTCAGCAACGGATCAGCCCAGCGGAAGTACCAGCCACAGACAGCGTGTCCAGCCTCGTGGTAAGCAACTGTGCGCTTTTCTTCAGGCGAGAGCACAAGAGATTTCTTCTCCAAGCCACCGATAACACGCTCGATGGCCTGCTCAAAGTGTCTCATGACGACCTTGTCGGCGTTCTCACGGGCAGCTAGAAAAACCCAAAAGTTAGCATTGACAGATCAATAAGAAGTGGGCAGAAGCTCGATAACATACCAACTAATGCTGCCTCGTTAACGCAGTTAGCAATGTCAGCACCAGCAAACCCAGGAGTCAGAGCAGAAAGTCTTCCTGTCAAGTACTCCATATCTTCGCTAGTAACAATCTTTTTCAAATGGACACGGAAGATTTGCTTGCGGCCATCCATTGTAGGTCGGTCAATACCGATGTGTCGATCGAATCGTCCAGGTCGCATGAGGGCCTTGTCGAGAACATCAGGTCTGTTAGTACCGGCCAACACAACAACCTGGTCAGAGGTGTTGAAACCGTCCATCTCGGTAAGAATCTGGTTGAGTGTACTCTCGCGCTCATCGTTTCCACCGCCGTAGCTTTGCTTGGCTCTCGATTTACCAATAGCATCGATTTCGTCAATGAAGATGATGCAGGGCGTGTTTTTTCGGGCGTTGGCAAAAAGGTCACGAACACGAGAAGGACCAACACCAACAAACATCTCAACGAATTCGGAACCACTAACACTGAAGAAAGGCACGCCAGACTCACCAGCGGTTGCCTTTGCGAGTAGTGTCTTACCAGTACCGGGAGGACCTGAGAGAATTGCGCCGCGAGGGATCTTGGCACCGAGTTTCTGGAACTTCTCCGGGTGCTTGAGGAAGCTGACGAATTCCATGATCTCTACCTTGGCCTCGTCCATACCAGCCACGTCGGCGAACTTGGTTTTAATATCTGTCTCATGGTTGAACTTCTTAGCTCGGCTCTTTCCAATACCGAAGATTCCACTCTGGCCGCCTCCACCGCCGGCACGCCTCGACAGCCAGAAGAAACTGCCCATCAAAAGGAGAGTAGGGCCGAAGGTCAAAAGAGTTCCAGCCCACGACACTTCGTCCTGGTAGGAAACGGGAATGCGCTCGGAGCTAGGGATACCCAGTTCATTTTGAGCTTCATCCAGTCGCCGCTCAAAACTGTCGATAGATCCGATGCTGAAGAAATAAACGAAGCCTTGCTGGGCAGCCGGAGAGTCGGGGTACATTCGAGATACGGCTTCACGGTTCAGCTCAACGCGAACCCGGTTACCATTAATGACGGTGAGCTTCTCGACCAGGCCCTTGTCGAAAAAGTTCGCTCGGAAATCCTGCCATGTAATCTCTTTGGTACTTTCACCCGGAAAGAAGCTGCGGTATACATAGTATGAAATGAGAGACGTAATCAGGAACGAGGCGGGATCAAATTTCAGCTCCAAAACCCTGAAGTTTGGCGGCTTATTTGACTGGTCCTGTCCCTTTTGCTGTTTTTGTTGCTGTTCCTCCTTTGTGCCTTCTTTGTCGCCACTCTGGCTTCTCTTTTGCTCCAACTCGCTCATCTTGGCGGTGTAATCGGCCAGATGCCTTGACATATAACGTGTCAGATTAACATAGTCCATTAGAGATGCCGGTCGACCGGATTGAACATGATCTCTGATAAAGTCCTTGACTTCCGGGGGTAGCCCTTCGCTTATCAACACCGCTCGCATATCGTCCAGCATCTGATGTTGTGAGTTGGGCACGCGATCCTTGAGATGCTTCATGAATTGATCCACCAGTTTCTGCTCTTCGGCAGTGAGCTTCGATTCGGGCTCCTCGGGCACCTTTTTGCCTCCATTGTTAGCACCATCGTTCCCGGGCTGGTTTGATGCTGGCTTTTCACCGTCCTTGTCGCTCGGAGGTTTCGGGCCACCGGGGCTCTCTGTGGCATAGGATCTGATACGGTGCGCTGTGATAAGGGAAGAGAGTTTCGATTGCGGAGCATGCGCAGAGAGTGGCCCCGCGCGATGGATGCATTCTGCGGCTCTCCTCGAGTATCGAGCAAGATTGCCTGGCCGTCGGAGTAGGGTGGCCATGGTCGAGGAAGGTGAGCCCAGAGGGCTAGGGGAGGAGGGGAGGAAAGGAAGATAAAAGGGGGGGGTGTAGTCGGATTCAACAGAAATGAGTAGCTGCCGAAGCCATAGATACTCTCATCCAATATAGAATTGAAAAGCGGAGGCAAGGAGAATGAAGCTCTTTGGGGAGCCGTTCGGCGTTCAGTCACCACGGAGTGACGCCTTCGTTCGGCCTTGGTTTTTTCGCCGTTCCGGTGCTTAACGGCTGAGTCATCCGGCGCCGGGTTAGAAAGCAGAATCCCAGCGAACATGATGGACGTTTTATCGTCAAAACATGGCCTTTTTATTGTGAAATTAGATGTATTTGTATTGATAAACGGCTACATAATGCCTAAGTGACTATTACTTTACGTATATGTTATAGAAATCCTTGTTATTACATTCAATTGCAGATCTGCACCCCTCCAGATCGACTCGCCTTGGCCAGATATCATCCCAGGTGATGCAACAGCAACAACTATTTACTGCACAATAATCAATATTTTCACGAAGTGGAGTGGATATTTCCGTACGCCGAGAGAATAAACGCCTTCTAAACCGCCAGAGTGAGGGGCGAGAGGGAGAGAAGAGAGGAAGAAAATATTCAAGAAGCAGAGAGTACTTAACTTCATCAACTCCGTATACTCCGTTCAATAGTTCAAACCAAGACCATTGCTGATATGTATCCCATTCGTCAAATGTGTTCATGTCATCATAAAATCACGATTGGTTCTGAGGTGGCCCATTGGGATCGACTCCAGCACCAAATACTGGAAAGTTCGTGGACATGTCTGCCCAGTCCCATTCAATTGTCATTGGCATTTGCCATAAGTCTTGCGGGACGAAGGGTTGTTGGAAGGATGACATGGGGTTATTGCCATTGGGCGCAAAGGGTTGTTGATCAAAATTCACACCTCCCATATTGGGACTAAGCATATCTTGAAAATCTTGCCCAAGCCCAGACATAGACTGAACGTTGCTTGGGATATCTCCAGAAAGACCGCTTGTCACGGGCATCGTTTGATCTGAGCCGAATGCTCTCACCCCACGAGGGCCATTAGATGCAGAGTCGCCCATTTGATCAGGGAACAACGAGGATGCAAACGGTGCAGTCGTCGGCTGTGCTTTTGCAGGTTTTGAGGTGGAGGAAGAATGTGTAGAGTTTCTATCGGGCGTTTTCCGCTGCACGTTTTCCGCATCATCGGGTGCTGTCTTGCGCTTCTTCTTGGACTGGGACTCTCTTTCGTGTTTGTCCAAGACCACCTTGGCAATTCTTTCAAACTCGGCGCACAGTCCCAGCATACGATGGATACTTCCGTTCGATTCATCAGATATAAGGGTGGAAAGGAAATTGACGACCGTAGTCATCAATTTGACATCCGAACGAGCACGGGGATCATTCGGGTTCTGGAGAATATTGGCAAACAGAGTAACTAATGCGGAAACCGGGTAATAAAGAATCAACCTAATTTGAGTTAGCAAAGCTAATCAAAATACCTCTGTCGGTTCCTAGAATGCTTACCAAACGCAGGCAAAGTCTCCCTGTGGAATATACTTGATCAGATTTATCGATGCTCTCGCGGCTGTCACACACAGAACTGCTGACAAAAAGACTCTCGGGTTCAAGGGCCTGGCATTCAGACCTTGAATGGCATAATTCGACAGTCGACTTGTCCAGTATCCATGGTGCACAGACATCCGATGAATTGTTGTCAAACAATTGTAATACGCAAACTGCATGACAACAACATGCAGAATCAAGGGCGTATGGGTGGCCTTGATTTCGTATTCAGGTCGAAAGTCGAGGGGAATGCTTTCCTTCCATTCCTCGAGTTCCTTGTCAAGCTCTCCAATCGTATTCAACAATTCGCCATCAGACTGTTTTGTTGCTTTGGCAGAATAAAGTCGCTTATATACTCTGCTTTCAATGATTGCAAACTGACACATTGACCTGAACAAGTTGAACTTCCCTTTTCCATCAGACAAGGGGACGTTTCCAACGTTGTCAGGGGGTCCTCGCTAGGAAGTTCGACATTCATGTCGTCGTCATCTTGAACGGGAGGACGGCCAGAACGGAGGCAAAAACTGGCCAGCATATTAGAATGAATACATTGCTAAACCGATGGGCGATAAGGGAAAGAGGAAAGTGCATAACATAAGACGAGGCAAGGGTTGAAAAAAATTGCTTACTCCTTGTCAAGAAGATAAGAAATCCAAAAGACCCTTTTCCGCTGTTCAACCTCCACTGGGTTCAAACCAAACCCAGAGCCTCTTTTATGAAGCCCAATGCTGTGAGCAAGTCTTATCGCAGCAGCAATCAAAAAGAATGCAGGTTGAGGATTCGGGGTTCCCTGTAAGAAGAGAGACTGGAATAATGTTAGAAAAAAGAACATAGAAGAGCGAGTGACGACAATACTTACCATTCCCAGCAGCGCTTGAACGCTCAACAGGTCTGTATTTCGCATTGTTAGTTCAGTCATAACACCCATGGCATTTTTCAAGTAAAGCCAGGCCTTCTTATCCTCTTCATGAGGCACCAAGTTACTCATGACCCGTAACCTGTGTGCGATAGCCAGGACAACGTTGATACTCGCCCACCACCCAGAGCCTTCGTATGGATCTCGGGAGTATTGCTTCTCTGCCAAATGCATGAACGTCGGCTCGTGATACAACGGGAACATGCAGTTGAAATTCTCGAAAAAGTCCCGGAAAAGCGACATTGCTTCATCCTTGGGCGGCAGCGGCTTAAAGACACGGCGTGCAAATATATCGCTAAAAATCTCCGGCTTCCAGTACATCCATTTGTTGTCGTCTACGTAAGCCGCAGAAATCATGTCCTGGAAGGAAGTGTCGCCCGTCTTCTCGTTGACCCATTGGATACCCTTGGGAGAAAATATTGAAAATCCCGAGGACGAACCTGCAATGTCGTGTTAGACTGGCACATAGTGAGTCAACTAGGTCAGAAGACAGATTCTCACCAATATATCGAGTCTCTCCGCAGTTGTTTGTCACCAAAGAGCACATCATGTCCGATAATGCCTCAACCTCTGTTTCCGATTCCTTCTGTGATTCGGGAGATGTGGCAGCTGTTCGTGGGCTCGAATGAGAATCCATACGAGGAGTAGAGTTATGAGACGTAGAGCTTTGTTGTGTTTGGGGTTGTGTTTGGTTCGTGATGTTTGGGGTTGTGAATTTATTTGGTGACGATGCGGCGGCATTCAATCCGTTCGCAAAGGACCGGTCGGCAAGGCGCTTTTCCAACGTCCCAAGATCTGTCTTTCCTGCATCGTCTTCTGACAAGAGACCAGAGAGCCGTAATAACGATTCCATTCTGCCCAGTCGGTTTTCCAGACCCTCTATGTACTTGGCACTGATAAGATATCGACGTCAGCGCTATCAAAGCTCCCAACTAAGCAAACTAATGCCCGAGACCTACCCTTTTGGGGGGGTTTCGTTTCTTTTCCACCTGAGTAAAAACGCAGTCCGTCTTGTAATTGATACAATGTGAACATTTGGGCATTTTTCCGTCGCATTTGATCTTCTTCTTCCGACACATGTCGCAGGCCTACATATACATTCCATCAGCTTTTGAGGATTTTTCATCTTAGTGTTGAGCACCCCTCACCCTCGCGATCCTTCTTCTTTTTGCGTCATTGTTATCGTCGCCCATACCCATTGACGGGTCATCTTGAAAGTTTGGACCTGGGAGACCTGACGAGCCTGGCGAACCTTCGTGACCGTAAGCGCCGAAAAGATGGGGTTGTTGGTTCATTAGCATGGGCATATCAAAGCCCATACCCTCTGGGCCTTCCCCCATATCGTCCATTATGATTCTCCAGTCGTTGGTTCCGGCGCACTTGGATTCAGGAGCTCCCCAATCGCGGAGGGGGTGGAGTCGACAGCTTTGAAGCGGGTACGGCGGTGATGTCTCGAGCGTCTTGGTGATGCGGGGTCGTCCCCAAAGAGGCCGTCGACGGCGAGGTAAGACCGGTGGCGAACCTCAGGTATCAATATGCGAGGAAGCTCCACGAGAGCAAGCTTGGGGTAAGTGATGATGCATCCAGTGGAAGGATTATGAGGCAGTCAGAATGGATTACTCAACCGCACCCAAAAGCACGTGGCAAACCCGAGGCTGTCTTTTCTTTTTTCCCTCCCTTCCTGACAGGTGAAGTGGGGAGAAAATAACCAGTCTTGAAATTATGAGGAATAATTGCCAACCATGAGACCGATCAACGCAAGATAATGAATAATTATGCCATTTGTCAGGGGGATCAAAAAAGATGATTAATCGTTGCTGCCTTTGCAAGGCCATCCCATAATAGACCTCCGGAGTCATACCCAAGAAACTAGGCTGATCAGCGGACGGAAGGCGTTAAGTCCGACTCCCGAACAAAAAAACCACGGCCGGTTGACGGTGGCGGTGGTTCCGGATGGGATTTTGCACCCGCTGACTGAGCAGTATCAGTTGATGGAAGATGGAATTGGATCGTATTCGGTGGAAGATCTACGGAGTCGAGGTGAAATGGTGGATCAGGCTTGTCTGTCTGTAGCAAAGTCTATCGTTTACTTGCGAGTCTTTATTAGAAGACATTGATGTATAGTCAGAAACAGTTACTATGTAAACAGGAGCGGCGATCTCGTCAGGATATAGATAGTAGAAAATACAACTCTCCAAAAGGAGCATGATAAGATTATATCCCATCTGAAAAACCGACCAACGCCACGCTATGCACCCAAACAAGTTATTCTCTTGTACAGTGGTACTACTCAAGTACCAATGCCCATCGTCCTTCCATCCTATGGGTCTATCAGTGCAAAGCAACCCTTAGACGTGCTTGTCCAGGAATTCCTTTGCTTCGTTGATCTTTGTGGCCAAATACGGGCTTCCGCCACGATCGGGGTGGTTGAGCAACATGAGCTGGCGGTGCTTCTTGCGGACCTTGTCCTTGTTCAGGGTTCGTTCCCTATCCATCCTGTTAGATACTTTTCGAAAAGAAAACCACATTGCAGGGTGGTTCTGGTAACGTACGGGAGTTCCAGAATCAAAGATGCTTCACGGCGAGTCATTCGCTGTTCGAATCCACTATACTCAAGTCAGCAATCATGTTTATGCCACCATGTCATCGAAAAACAGAGTCACGAACCCTTTGTAGAACGCCTTGCCCATGCTGTTCATACCTCCTTGGTAACGACGCAAGGCAACGAAACCAGCGCGACCCTTTAGAGAAAAAGAAGATAGCCGTTAGTTGATTGTTTGCGAGCGAAGATGTCCATCGGGATTCCCCTTACCAAGAAAGCCGCAGTAGCGACACCCAGGCCCATGGCAAAAGTCGAAGCCATCTTGAAGCGAATTTACCGACGAACAAACGGGCTAATCTGCGATGAAGATAGGGAAGTTATATGTCGTCTCGACGGCGAGCACTCTGCTTGTGACGGTTGACGTTGGGAAGAACCGGAGGCCGTCGAGATAAAAATTGGAGCGCCGCCGCGAGGCCCGTTTGGGTTTAGCGGCTGCTGCTCCGCTTCGGAGCTTTGCAAAAAAAGTTTCCTTCGATTTCTGAAGTCGACGATTGTTTCTTCCCCAAGCCAGAGGCAACCGAAATAATCATGAGGTGAGTCGCAAAATGTTCCTGTGTTTGAATATCGTTTTCTGACTTAATTCAACAGGGTTGAGACGTGCCATTTTTGCTCGCGGCCGGTAAGTTGAATTCCATCGCTATGGTGGTGTTTATCACACTGAACATGAGGGAAAAAAGGTCTATCCGTCCAAGGGTATTACATTTGTTCGCAATGACGCCAGACAATTCCGATTTTGCCGCTCAAAGTGCCACAAGAACTTCAAGATGAAGCGTCAACCTCGCAAGTTGAAGTGGACCAAGACTCACCGTGCTGTCCGCGGAAAGGAAATGATTGTCGACTCGTCTCTGGTGTTGTCCCAGTTCGCCAAGAAGAGAAACGCCCCCGTCAAGTACGACAGAAACCTGGTTGCCGCAACAGTCAAGGCCATGGAGAGAGTGGAGGAAATCAGAGAACGCAGAGAGCGCCAGTTCACCAAGCGCCGCCTGGCGGGCAAGCTTTCTCGGGACCGCAAGCGCGAGGAGGACCGGAAGGTTGTTGCGGAGGGCGAGCACCTTATTCGCAAAGAACTGCGGGAGAGAGAAGAGGGACAGCCCTTGGTGTCGGATTCGAGCAAGGCTCCAAACAAGGTGCATGGCCAGGAGATCCAGAGACAGAAGAAGAAGGCCAGATTATTGGTGGATGGGGGTGTTCAGGAGGAAATGGATGTCGACTAAAGGGTACAGTCAGTTTGACGGAGATATCCATGGACTTCTTGCTTTCCTTTTCTCAGATACCTTGGGATTTCATGCGGAGTTGGGCCGTTTCTTTTTCCTTTCTGTGTCAATCATTTTCTATCAAAAGCAATCTACTGGACTTAAGGCTATGACGGATATTCCCTTTTTATTTTTTATTTTCCCGTGTGACTCTTTTTCCTACTAAATTCGCTCATTGGTCCCACTTTCATGCATATCAAAGTGAATGTTGACAGTGAATGAATGAAGACCTCGACCAGTCTCTCGCTAAGCAGGAACACTGAAATGGAGGCCTCCCTCTCCCTCTTCCTTTTTTCTTCTCTTCTCCTTCTTCTTCCTCTTCCTCTCTTCCTTTCCTCTTCGTCTTTCCATCACATCCTCTATCACATCCTCTGCATCAGCACAGCTACTACCAATCCCAAAACTTACATCTCTACCATCTTACATCTATCAAAGAATCAAAAGCAACGTGAGAATCATCGAGTTTATATATCTCTCTCCCCTCTCCTATTGGTAACTGACGCGTCAGCAGAATGATATTCCCATTCGTTGGGCTTTTCGTCTCCTTGGCTCTCTGGGGCACGTTTTTTCCTGTTCCAGGATTAATCGAGCCCGAGCAGAGCTTCGTGAGGCGTTTGTCGGGTGCTATGGGAGCAACGGCTATGGTGAAGGGGGTCTACGACCTGGCAGAGGTCATATCCTCTGCGTACACGGATGATCATCTGCACAACGACTCCGTGTACGTCAACTTGGCTGGTTTCGAAAGCCTTGTGGACCACGTTAACCCCCTCAACACCAGCACAGAGACGTCACTCAGCGTGGTATACCCGCTGTGGGAGGAGGTCGACCAGCGGCCTGTCGTGAACATCACCGTTCGCGACAGTCCCCGCCGGCAGACATATTTGTCACCCATGGCGTGTCTGCTGTTCGCTTTGTTCGTCGTGTTCTACACGATGGGTTTCGCTACCTTCATGGTGTTCCTTTGGAGAGGAATCGTTTCCCTGAGTGCTTACACACCGGGAGAGGTGACTGAGAAGCCTGATCGAAGCTTCGAGGGTGTCCCCAAGGTAGTCCACTACCTTGTCACCGACAGGGATCTGTCTCTTTACGAAGATATGGAGACTCTGATCGAAGGGAGCCAGCCCTCGGAGCTCATCAAGTCGGGTCCTCTGGTTACTTCTCCTGCCAGTTCGGGCACTGTGGCCCTGTCGACGATGCAACCGGCATTGACGGTGAGTATCCTCCGCGAGGTGGAGAAAGCCATCTCTCGCCAGCATCGCCAGCGTGAGCTCGCAGTTGTCCCCGAGCTGGATTTTTGCACCGCCAAAGGGCAGGAGGACTGCACCCCCATCAGCGCCGCGGACATAACTCCCACGACCGCCACCCCAGACCCGTCCGATGCAATCGGCTCGGATGCTCTCCGCTCACCCCGGCAGTGGGCCCTCGTGGTTCGCCGTCCGGAGAACCTGGCATCAGTTCTGGTGCTCCAGCTCGCGTGCGCCCTGCTCGCGAGCTGGGAGAGATATACCTTCTCGGTGGTCCCTGACTCTCCAGGCGGTGGAGCGGCCGAAGAGCAAGAGCTCGAAGCAGAAGGCGGGGCCTCCCCGACAAGTCGACGACGCAAGCGACCCAGCCAGGCCAAGAGGAAGCGCTATGCACGGAGGCTCAGGGAAGCACAGGATGAACTGTTCCTGGAGGCCGCACAGGCACTCTCGACAGCCCGTCCTGGCAACTGAGAACCATCCAGCGTTCTTCACTCGAAGTCTGGGGCCTGACATGGCGTGTAACGTGGTCGCTGTGTCACTCCCTTTCGGGGCATGGGTAGCAAAAGGGGTCCTCGTCCGGCTCCCACACTGTCAAAAGTGTGCATCCGTTGCCGAGTCTGACTGAAGGTTTCATCTACCTCTGGACGATCACTGCAGGATGTTTGCAGGGACACAGGTGACGATGTCCCGCCATGACATGGACTTGGCCTTGCAGCCCGGCGCGATCCAAGATCAGGGGTCTGTGGCTGGGTCGGCTTAGCGGCTGATCCCCCAGGTTCTTGTTCTTTGGTCTTCATTAGCTTAGTGCTGCAAGTGTCAAGAAAGTGTTGTGTGTCTGGGTCCGTTTCTTGCTCGTCACCGCGATGTTCTGCAGTGCATCCAAGGAGTGCTATTTGTTGCTGGACGTGATTCTGGTTGGTGGTGGAGTTCGGGAGTGAGTGACGGTACGGCGCGTAAACGTGGACATCTAGTAAGTTGATATCCTTTCCAACACTTCAACTTCATGTCGAACCAGCTAACAATCAAGTCTTCTTTCTTCGGGGCAGCCGCAAGGCAAAAAAGCCCACCACGTTTGCGAGGTATCACGTCATCCGACCATCGTTCGATCGGCCATCGTCCATCGTCATCATCTACCACCTATCCCCAAAGGCATCCTCTCCGCGCCCGCAGCTATCTACTTCTATCCGAAACGCCTACCAATAAGCGGCCGGACATTCACTTCTACCCGCCAGGATGGCCTCTCGTTCTTCTCTTCTTCGTCTTCTTTTCTCTCCTCTTCTCCCTCGTCCAAGCGCAAGCAATCGAGCCATTAGGCAAGTCTGCGGACTATAGTACGTTCCCCCTTTACCTTATCCTATCCAATCAAAGGTTTACTAACGCGTCCTTCTCTTCTCCAGAAATTTGTTCTATTCTTCTTCTTTTCTTGGCCTCTGACAGCCACTTCTTCAAGCTAAGCTTAATCGAAAAACGAACGAATAACAGCGCACCTCAAAATGGACGATGGCCGATCGACGATGACGATCCATCTAATCTCTTTCCCCTCAATACATATCACATCGATCGAATCACAACCACGGTTAAGGGCGGGGGAATAATCGCAGTTTGGGCACGTTTCATGTTTATCGTTTCCTTTTTTTGTGGAACTTTCTTTTACTTTTGTCTTAATTCTTGTCTTCTTTTTATGTTTTGTTGCAGATCTTTTTAAGGTTTGTTTTTTTTTGTCTTTTATGGTTTTTATGGGATGGGATGCGATTGGTTCAGGGTTACTTTTCTTCGCTTTTTTTTTTCCAAAGCCTTTTTGTATTTCTTTTTGTACGAGTGTTAATTTCATGTATTGTTTGGCTTGGATGATGTCCAATCCTCGTCATTCGTAGAAGTAGGGCTTTGTAGACTGAAAATGCGTGGTTACGGAACATTCATATAATCAACTATACATCTACATATTTCTATCAAGCAACGTAAAAGATATCTCCCGTATCAAGTGTATTCGGTCCAAAGTCTGAATACATAAACCAGCAAAAGAAACAAAGGGAAAAGTCCGTATCGCAGGACGAGACATGCAAGGCAAGTATGTGGTGTATATGTGTAAGAAAGATGCGCAGGCCGGGATTTCCGGCATCATGGTTGAAAACAAAGAAAATGATACACGGGATGAAGTTATGGGTTGAATCGATGTAGAGGTCGAGACAAGAAGAGAAGCGTGCAATGTACGGAACAAATTATTGAATTCCAACATGCATCCACTCGGGTGGCTGTGAGGCCCCGACGGATGTTATACACGCAAATGGGGTGATGCAAAACTCCCAACACGCATCCGAAAATATAATAAAATATAAGATTCAAAAAATCGCTCAAGCTCGTACATCATTAAAGGATCAGCCGAGCTGCGGTGCAGCTATTTAATCGACTCGACAGAAGAAGGGTAGGGGTAGGGGAAGGGGGAACTTTCAAAGAGGGGAATATAATCTATTCCTCCATGTGACCAAAGACGCCGTCGTCATCGTCATCTGCATGGTTGGGACGGCTGCCATAATCAACATCCGCATTGCGGTTTTGCCGTGATGTGCGATCTGCATCGCCCATTCTCACGTCCCGCTCATCCGATACCTTGTAAGAAAGCGACGGGTTATATGAGAGCGACAGGAAGACATCCGGGGTCGAGTTAGGGAAGAGGGGATCAGCAGCAGTAGAGGCTGATTGATCCAGGCTTTGGCTCTGGGTGGCACTACTGGTCTGGTCGACAAACCGGGACGGGAGGGCAGGCACCGGTGGGATGCTAGGAGACATCGGAACGGGGCCCGTTCGGGGAGTTCCAAAGTTGCAGAGACCGATGGCAGCCGCCAGATCTGCTTCATCATCTTCGTGCAGCTTGTTTTCTGCAGTCGACGGTCGAGTGTCGATGCTCGATTGACGGAAGTGGGAGAAGGATGGTGAGTGCAGTGGAGCGCTCGCGTTGAAGGAACTCGAGGGGATGGATTGGTAGGAGTGGGAAAAGTACCCAGAGGCGTTTCCGACGCTGAACCGCTTCCCTGTGTTGGAGGGCATACCGGACATCTCCATATCATCCTCATCTTCTTCATCTTCATCCATGGGCGGCGGAGTAGTCTCTGCGGAGCTGATGCCATCGCGAAGTTCGGAGGAGGCGTCTGGCGAGGCGGATGAGAGTTCCGATTCAGCCTCGTGTCCCTCCGGGTTGGGGCCGTCATGGTTCATGGTGACCAAAACGCTGGCGGCTTCCAACAGCTGGACTTGCTGGTGCTTGGAGATCAGTAGTTTCGAGGTAATCGTCCATGCCGGGTCATGTTCCCACCTAAGGTTCCACAAACGTCAACCGACTGGAGTCGCCATAGGTGAGGGAAGGGGGGTGGGGGGAAGAAAGGGACTAGTAGCTAGAGGAAGGGGGAGCTAAATGACCACGAGGGCGACCTTGGACAGAGCCGACATGGCGCATGCTCCGAACCGAGCCAGGCGGCAGGATGGCATGGGGGAGTATACACACATATGCTTGGACAAGCAGCTGCCATGCTTATACCCTTTCCCGCAGCGCTCGCAACGAAGATCCGCCATGACACGCTTGGCTTCGTTTTTGATCGCCTGCGATCCCTCGCTGGCCCGACGGTTACGGTTCTTGGTGTTGACGGGCTTGGAGGTGACGGGGTTGCTGCCGTCGGCAGCGGTTGTGGATCCCTCGTTGGCATCCTGGGGGGGTCGCCTTGCGAGCGACCGGGGATTCTTGGCTGGGACTGTTCATGCTCCGAGATAGGTACGAACTGAAGCCAGGCAAGGCACCAACCGAGCTGGATTCCAGGCCCTTGCGACTTCCTCGACGGTGAGCAGTGACGGGGATGCTAGCGGAATCACCGCTGGGATCCTTCATAGTGGCTGCGACCGCGGCGGCGGCATTGGCCGCGGCAGCAGTGGTGACACTCTTGCGACGAGTGACACGGTGATTGGCATTGAAGGCACCGAGGGAGATGGAATGGGAGTGGTTACGGGATTGGGGGAGTGGACGCGAGAGTTCCTAAAAGAAAATGTGGGTTAGCATTTGAGTCAACAGGAAGAGGGTATGGGGTATAGGGCTGATCTGGAAAATTATGTGAGAGAGAGAGAGAAAACTACTTTGAAAGAAGCCATGACGGAGGACACGGACTCTCAGGAGAACCTGAAAGTCCCTTGGATAGAGAGAAATGTCAGAATGGGGCTGAATTGAAGGCGCAGCGTGAGCGACAGCGAGAGCGAGAGAAAGAAGAGGAGAAAAGTTGGCAGATGGAAGAAAGTTGGATTATTTGGCGGGCGGCAAGGAAGAAAGCCAGTGGGAGGCGGAGTGAGGAATGATCGGATCAGAAGATCAGGGATCAGGAGATCAGCAATTGAGTTGGTAGAAGAACAAAAAAGATGGGAAAAGCGAGGGAAAGGACGGAGAAGGATGGAGGAAAAGAAAGATGGAAAAAAGAGGAGAAGAGGAGAAGATCACGATATGGTCTGTTGGCCACAAAAATAGCTCTGGTTCTTTTGCGGGGGTTTGAATCGTTCAGTTCAGGACATTTGCTAATTGCTTAGTGTGTGGATGCGGGGTTCGTATCAGCAATTGTGTTATTCTTTCTTCTATTTATTTATTCTTTCTGCTTCTTTTCTTTCTTTTATTTCTCTTCTTGATTCTATCTTCGTTGTATGCTGATGCTGATGCTGATGCTGAATGCCAGATGTTGAATGTTCTGCCTGATACTGATGCTGTCTCATACTATGGCATGCTATAGGTAGACACTCAAACAACCACAATCAACCTTTATTCTATTCTCTTATATTATTCATTCATCTATTCTCTTTCTTCTATCTTCATCTTCTATATCAGAGAAAAAAATTTAATCTACTATCCTCTGACTATCGGTTCCTGATCAGGAACGGGCTGTTCGGGTACATCCTCCACAGTCCACATTTCCACTCAATCCACCCTCATCCCCCATCAGTATCATCCCCATCCATCTATCTAACATAATATATCCATCATCCATCTCATAATCTCACATCTTCTTCATCTCATCTTCATCGTGTTCACGTTGCCTGACGATCACCTGCATCACACGCGTCCCTGTTACGGTATCAAACCGGTAAATACGACGGAAATCACTCATTCCCGGTTTTAGCATCGACCGGTCTGGCCCTATGATGTCATAGTATTACACACAGCCATTACATACTGATACACAGTAAGATATTACATAACCATCATGATTATCTTGATCTCTTTATCTTCACTGGACACTGAGTAATCTAAATGATAAGAAGATACAGTATTATTAACGATTATTATTACCTTATTATTCTGATTCATTGCATCGACTAACTTATACATCCATATAGAATGTCAGATGGATTGATATATTGAATATCAAATATTGATATTGATTGACATGATCTGAATCAATCAAAGTGGATATAACAAACAATGCAAATCAAACCCCCACATCAAAATATTCTTCACATCTCAATAGAAACTCACATACGGAGTGCAGAAACATAGATCAGTATAGAATATAGCATTCCCTTAACCATCCCCCCCCTCTTACTCAAAATGCTTCATTCTCGCCTTCGACCCCTCCCCCGCCGTCATCCCCAACCGGCTGAATCAGCCCCCCGCCCCCGATTTTGAAGATCTTGATCAAGACATCGATGAATCCCCCGAGGAGCTCTTCTCCTCCTTTCTCCCTCATCTCTTCCCAGACGACGCTCCCTCCTTCCATGGTGATCCCGGTCAGCACCTCCTCTACGCCTCCCCTCGCTATGGCGACCTCGAAATCATGGTCCCCTCCTACCCGGGCCAGGACGAGAACCGCAACAAAGAAATCGCTGCGGGCAACGAGGTAGACGATGTCGATAAGGGGCGGAAACTATTTGCGCATTTCCTATGGAGTGCTGCCATGGTGGTGGCGGAGGGAGTGGAAAAGGCAGATAGTCCTGACTCGAACCCGGAGACGGATATCTGGAAGGTCAATGGAGAGAGCGTATTGGAATTGGGCGCTGGTTTGTCTGTCTCTTTCTATATTGACATCTGTATACTGACATATCAGGCGCCGGTCTTCCCTCGATCATCTCTGCCCTCGCAAAGGCATCCACCGTCACCGTCTCCGATCATCCCTCCTCGCCTGCCTTCTCCGGTGCTCTCTCCTTCAACGTCAACCACAACATCACCCCGAATCACACCTCTACCAATGTCCACATTCAACCCCACGAATGGGGCGTCCTCGACGACTCCTTCGCCCTTCAAAACAAGAACGCCTTCACCCGTATCATCGCCGCAGACTGCTACTGGATGCGCTCCCAGCACGAGAACCTCGTGCGCACCATGCTCTGGTTCCTGGCCCCGAACCCCGACGCGGCCGTCTGGGTCGTCGCAGGCTTCCATACCGGTCGGGCGATTGTGGCTGGGTTCTTTGAGACGGCCGTGCAGTTGGGGTTGGTGATTGAGCGGATTTACGAGCGGGATTTGAACTCGGTGACCGAGGAAGGCGGCGAGGTGAGAAGAGAATGGGTGCCAGAACGAGAAGGCGAGGGAATCGAAAATCGAAAGAGATGGTGTGTTGTTGCTGTTCTCAAAAGACTAAGTCAATAGAAGAAAAGTTTCACTGCTCTATACCCAGCCCTATAATGTATAGGCGAAACAGTTCATTTGTGCAAGTCCAGTACGCTCCTTCCTCTGTATGCCATACCTCCTGTATGGATAAGTATGTACAAAAAAGGAAGGCATTGGGGAGGGGGCTTGGGCTGGTTTATTGTAGAGATGTTCTCTCTATTTTGAATGATTCTTTGCCAGCATTGTATATTGAGATACAGGTGAGTGTTTAGACCCAAAAAACTATGGTCATATCACTCACATTATATCTATGGGTAAATGCACATAAAACATTCAATAGAAGAGGGCACCTAATAGGGCGCAGGCGCCGGACAGTATAAAGCTGGGTGACCATTTGATCTGCCGCTACCAGGCAACCAGGGCCTAGGTAAACTGCCTAGGTATATTGCCGTCTCGTCACTTACTTAGTGTACTCTGCACTCCTACTTAGTACTCTTCCATCTCCTACACACAAACATCCATCTCTCAATGCACATACACACCTTCCCACCATGGACTCATCCCCAAATATCAAGACTCGCTTTTTCATCCTCTCAGATACACACGGCATCAACCTCCCATCCGAATACACCGAATACGCAGACGTGGCCATCCACTGTGGCGACCTCACCACCGAATCCAAAATCCACGAATTCAAGTCTACCATCCAACTCCTCGAAAGGATACACGCCCCTCTCAAACTCGTCATCCCCGGAAACCACGACTTCACGATCGATACACCCATCTTTCAAAAGAAAGTCACAGAAGCACATACGCCCTTGGATCCAGCGTTAGTCCGGAAGGAATATGGTGACTATGAAGAGGCCAGAAGCCTTTTCCACAACACCAGCATCATCTTCCTAGAAGAAGGAACACATCATTTTACCTTGCAGAATGGCGCATCGCTAACAGTCTATGCCAGTCCATACACCCCGTCGCTGGGAGATTGGGGCTTCCAATACCATCCCAACCAAGGCCATGACTTTGATATTCCGCCCAATGTGGATGTGGTGATCACACACGGCCCCCCGAGGGGGGTTATGGATTATGCCAATTCCGGTCAACGGACGGGTTGCACGGCGCTGTTTGGGGCTGTTGCTCGTGCGCGACCGCGTATGCATTGCTTTGGCCATATCCATGAGGGATGGGGGGCCAAGCTGGTGGCATGGAGGGACAAGGTCAGTGAGAATCCATCTCATTTGACTGATATTGACAATGGGGGGTCTGTTGTGATTGGGAGATTGTCGGATGTCGTTCAGAGACACGAGGCGGATCGCAACAGATGCTACTACCTGACTAGCCACTGCACTGGCGACCCAAATCCATTGCATTCGGGGCTTCAAACACTGTTTGTCAATGCTGCTGTTGAGGGCTCTACTGATCACTGCCCTGTCCAGCCGCCATGGCTGGTTGATACTGAACTTCCCAAAGCTACCTAATAAGACTACCTGTTTTGCTATCTACGGCTTTGCCCTATTCCATCTGGCCTACAGAGGTCAATACTTATGTAAACAGCAAAAAATCCCATAAATCCCAGTGTCCATCTCCATATCCTCCAATGAGTAAATCACCACATCAACTAACCCTAACCCAACAATAATATCAAACATCCCTCACTTCAAAAACCGCCTTAATCCCAACCGTAACCGTCCCAGACCAAACATCCCTCCTATTATCCGTATGTTCAACTTCATCCCAATGGCTGACATCTTCATCACCAGTAAACGCATACACAGTCCCATGGTCGCCGACTTGTTTCTCGCGATCCAGGTACTCTACGTATGCGGTTTCGGGTCTGTTGGTGAGAGTCGTGAAGAGTAGGTCGCGGGCTTGGTTGGTCACGCCGGCGATGGTTTTGTGCATTCGCGGCGTTATGCCGCGGTAGGCTCGGGTTGCTGTTAGGGTGGTAGTTTCTGTTTTTGTTGAGGGCATTTTGCTTGTATTCTTTTTTTCTTTTCTTTTCTTTTTTTTTTTTTGTTTGGGGGTTTTTTGGAGTTGTGGTGTAACTACCTACCTACTAGTTTAGAAGACTGGATATAGGTATGATGTATAATGACGTTACCCGGAATGACATACCGAAATTCTAACTAAGACACTCTAACTAATATGGACCTATTCTATATGATACTAACAGAATCACCTCCTCTCAAAACACACCGTACAAACACCCTGTCCCTCCATCCCCCCAAACCGAAAGCGAGGATACTCCACCCGACCCCAAACAGACAACCGATCCTCACCATCCTCTTTCTCGCCCTCGCCCGTAAACCATCTAATCAACTCCTCCTCGGTCCAATTGCAACTCGTCACAACCAAGAATCCACCCTTGCGGACTAATCGCCGCGCAATATCGGGGTATCGCTCGCACACCCGGCGCTGAATCACCTTGGATCCTTTCTTGCCTTCGTCGGAGGTAGCTGCTGCTGCTTCTTCTTCCACTTCATCAGATAACGAGACGGCATCGAATGTGCCCTTGTCAAGGACAATATCAAATCCACCCTGCTCATATGGGAACCAATCCAATCGTGGACCTTCAGATGCTGACCCTGACCCAGATTCAGACAAAATATGTCCCGACCCAAGAATATCCCACTCCTCAAACCGGATATTAGTATCAGAATCCCCACTCTTCCCTTGCCCCTCCTCATCACCCCCTTCATCATCCTCATCCTCAGAATCAGACAAATAAGCAGAATGAATCCTCAACCTCTGCAACTCCCTCGCCAACTCCACACTCTGCCCCGAATAATCCACGCCCACCATCACTCCCCCAAATTTACCCCGCTTCCGTAATAGCGCCAGCATGCTTCCGTTTCCTGTTCCCAGGTCGAGGATACTCGGTTGGTCGTTCGTAGCTGTAGCGGCGGTGGTGGTATTACACGGCGCAAGCGGAAATTCCTCCGAGGTTAAGAATCTCAATACTTTGTCTGGGGCATTGTGTTCCGAGAACCATGATGTGCCCGGGTCGTCGTCGTCGTCGACTTCATCTTCTGAGTCTGAATTTGAGTCGGAGTCGGAGTCGGAGTCTTCGTCGCGGTCTCGGGCTGGTTGGCGGTGGGTTTGCGTTGATGGTAGGCTAGGTTTTTGTTTAGAGGAGATGTGTGAAAGGGTGCGGGCGTAGTAGGTTTCCCAGCTGGTTATTTTGTTAGCTTACTTAGATTACTCTGTGTTTTTCATGTTGTAGATGATGCACGGGTGGGTTGGTTTTTTTTTTTCTTGGAATGAGGGGTAGCGGGGTTATCGCGATGGAATCAGATTTTCTCTGCTGCAAAAAGTATGACTTACTAGTCCTTTGTGCCCAATTCACTGGGCGGTAAATGTGTAGGATGGCTGTCTTCTGATGCCATTTTGTGCTATTGTTGTGGGTGTTTGTAAAAGTCAAGTCGATGGTCAGTCGATATTTATTTTCTGTCCGCGGATGACGTGAAATCCGACGGCTGCCAGTCGGGCCGATCCTACGATCACGTTCAAGGTGCATCTACAGATAGCAAGATTAAGATAAAAGGATAGTAGTAGAAGTATTGAATTCTTATTGTAACTGCAGTGGGTATTCCATCCCTTTCATCCGCCCCAATTCAGAACTGCATCTGTGCAACAATCGCCGTGTAAAACGATAAGAGTAGAAAAAAGCGAATGTAATGCGAAATATCAGAAAGAAACTGCTTCTAGATTCGAAGCATATGTTGATCAAACCCACTAGTATTACAGTTACCAGGCTCGATTTCTTCGTAGCCTTTTATCTCTTTTGACACCCTTGACGCCATATCAGAGAACCCATGCGAATGACAGGCTGATGCCGGATTATCAAATCTCCAGTCAATCAGAAAAAGAAAAATGATGCCAATGAGCAAGCGATAGTGTGATAGAAAAAAAAAGAATCGAAACAAACGACAGCAAAGCCCGCTTTGGTCATCGAACTCATCAGAAATAAAAGTTTGAAGATAAAAGAAAGAAAGGGAAAGAAAAACGAGTAGTCATAGGTGATTATAACGAAAGTGTCCCCATTAATGGGGGTAAAAGTCAGTCATGCAATCGTTTCTAAGATTTAGTCCCAGGGATCGTCCAATTGACAACCGTCTTAATCAAGACAGGAACTCATCAATGTTTCTCATAATCAGGCGCTCGTGCCCTTGAGGGGGCGATCTGGGATCTGCTATTTGCGTCCCAAATCTAGGGCGCTTTGGGCCGTCGCCTAATAGGCTATCCGCGAGTGAAGGCGGCATGGGGGCTGCCATGAACCCTGTGGTCCTGGGGGAGAAGAGATCGGGCGATTCTTCGATCGCATCTCGCACGAAAATATCTGTTTTGGCCAACGAATAAGGACCATTCCCCAGACTCCGTAAGCTAGGCTTGGATACTATGCGCCTAGGAGCCGGCGAAACTGAGTGGTAGGATTGCTGTCGCAGAGGCAAAGGCCGTGGCGACATGCTTCGTTTGTGCGAGAGAGATTTTGAAAACCCAAACCCATCTGTGGAACTGGGAGTGGTGAGATTGCTCGAAGGAACCGAAAGAGAACTCTGCGAGAAAGCGTTGGAAGAAAGCCGACCAGCATCAGGGCTGTCCGCCTCGCGGTCCGGAGAAGGCATTCCCGCCCGTTCCAGTCTCCCCACTTGCGGGGGCTGGGGTTCGGAGCTTCTTCTCGGTCCTCGCACAAACCACTCTTGTGGGGCAGGCTTCGATGGACTACCCCGTAATAATCGGGAACGGAAATCCGTCAGTTGGTAGATGAGGCTCATGTTAGGTCCAACCCATTGGCTTCGCTCTTTGACAATTTCGTACATCGAGTTGAAGTCCAGATGACGGTTTTTGTAGAGACCGTAGGCAATCACCAACGAGGCCGATCGGCTAGCACCCAGTTGACAGTGGATAAGAACCTTCTTTCCCTGGTTTACGCGAGAGTCGATGAGCTCACACAGAGGGTACAAGTCATCGAGGATCTCGGAGTTGTGGTCCCAGTTAACATGGAGATATTCCGGAGGGGACTGGCTGCTCTGAGCAGTGGTTGGAGTCTCCTCGCCGCTTTGAGGGTATTCAAAGGCAGACTTGAATGATGCGTCCGACTTGGCGGTAAGAGGCTCGCTGTTTGACGGGCGCTTCGAGTGTGCCGATGCGTTACGCCAGGTGCTCATTACGGTTTCATTTTTTGGCATCTGTGTTTGAGAATGGGTTGGCGACTTCTTTTGCCACGTTCACGACCACATCGAATTGAGAAGCCTCCTCCGCAGTCGGTTCCAGGTAGAGGTAGACCCCAGAATCATAAATCTGGATGGGCCCGTTAGGATATCCGCGGTCCTTTCGGCGAGTAGACTCTCTCGAGTCCAAGTGGTCATCTTCTTCCTGAAGTTCATGCAAGACTGTACCGTCGCCGGCGCCCGTTTGTAAAGATGAAAGGTTGTCACCGACAGCTGAAGAACGGCGGGCTCCATGATGCGTCACTGGTCGCGGGAGTTGCATGCCACCCTTGGGACCAAAGGATGGGGAAAAGACAGAGTTCAAGGAAGGGGAGGATTCGGTGTGGCGAAGGGCGTGGGGAGTGGGAGGAACAATCTCGGTGACATTGTTGGAGAAAGATCCGAAGCTAGGAGTCCGAATGGTGAGGTTCGCGGGTTTCCGTCGCGAGCTCTTCGGGGGCATGACTGGAGAAGGAGGGGCGGAGAGGTGATGGGAAGAAGTTTCAACCATGGAAGCGGTGGCAATAGGAGGTCGAGACTGCGATGGCGGGGGCATCCTCAAGGAGAGGTTCTTGAGGTTCCGTGCCCGTCTACCAGGGAGTCAGGACGCATTGGGTTCGGGGTATCTGAGATTTTGGTGAGGTTGTTCTGGTTGTTCTGCGCAGCTGCTGAGTTCGACTGGCTTTCGATGTTGCGCGCAGGGGGTGAGAACTTGGTATATGATGGTGGCATCGACGAAGGAGATTCGGGAGAAGAACTAGGGGAAGTGTCGGTACCCGAATGCGAGTCAAAGGTAGAAATGGTAGTGGTAGGTGATGAATCAGTCGAACCGGATGTCATGGACGACACACTCTCGCGATGATGGTAAGGAAGGGCACGACGGGAAGTGTTGACGGACACATGAGTCGGAACTCTGAGCGGTTTGAAAGCAGCGCTGTCGTCCTCCTTGTCAGGGAATTGGGGCGATAATCCACCAAACACAGACATGAAAGACGGGAACGAGTCCGGGGGGGACGGCGGGTTGGTTGTTTGAACGGGCATGATGGTCCGAGACCTCGAAGTTGACCTGCGTTTGAAAGGAGACACCCTTTCAGGATCACAGCTATCGAGAAAAGCAGAGGCAAAAATCGAGGCGCAACGATTATTGCATCCGGATCGATGAAGACAGGAAAATGTCGCACTTGCTACCTGCGCAAATGACCTTTTCGACAGGGTACAATCAGTGTCCATGTTCACTTTGGTTTTGTTGGGATTTTTGCTTCTGAAATGGAATTGGAATTGGAAGCGTCCAGAGTGGAAGAGAGAGAGAGAGCACAAGCTGCAAGGAGGGGTGAAACCGGCGATCAGACCGGACTATAAAAAGAAAGGCAACAAGGCTATTGAGTCGAGAGAATGAAGGCCTTGGACAAACAGAACCAAGGGATTGTTTGGAGTAAAAAGAAATAGTAGAGAAAGAAAGAAAGAAGAAAGATAATAATAGTAATAAAGGGGAAGAGAGGGAGCGCGAGAAACAATCCACAGGGACTCTGGACGGTGTCAGACCCGGAACATACCAAGGAATGCCACAAGAGGATGGTTTACCTCTTTGAGATATGTCAATGGTGCGAAAGGTTGAGGGAGTGTAATTGAAGAAGAAGGAAGCAATAAAGGAAGGCTTTGTGAAACAAGAGAATAAGGCAGGTTGTAAAACTGCAAGAGAATCTCTTTTTTGGGGGAGGAATTGCCGCCCGCAACACTCGTGGGCAGTCGTTCCTCCGGGGAATGACGACAGTTGCGAGTGGTAGGAAGAAGCGAAAAGACAACGGCCAGAAGGGAAGGGAAGGCCAGTTGATGCAAACAAAAAAAAATAAATAGTAAAATAATAAGGTAAAATAAAAGAATATAAAAGTCAAGGCTTAATCAGATATGAGGGGGAGGGAATAAGAGGGAAGAGGGAGAGGGGGGAAAAAGGACGACGACTGGAGGGAAGATGGAAAATTGGGTGAGTAAGATGGGGAAGAAAGACCAAAAGAGCCCTCCAGACAGTCGACCAGCAAAAGAGAGGGAAGAATGAAGGGAAGAGGGAATCGAAGGAGGGAGAAGGAGAGGGAGAGAGAGAGGAAGACAGAAAGTGTGACGAGAGAGGGAGAAGGAGAAGGAAAAGAGCGAAGAGAGAGAGCGCGAAACAATGATAGCAACGATTATTCGTGTTTGAGTGAAGGCGTTCGTTTGAGGACGGGACAGCAGGACGGGTCTGGCCTGGGAGCGAATCAGAAGGCAGCAACGCAGTGGGGGGCAACGAAAAGAGTCCGGTCAGCCTGGGTGGGGAACGGGGATGGCCAATCAGAGCGGGCGGCAGGCAGGACATCCATCGCCTGCAGCTCTAAATTTAGCCGCCCAGGTTGGTGCGGGAAGGCTGGAATGTGCATCCAGAGCGCCAACAGCACGCAAATCAGAGGCCTCAGAGGGCCTCCAACACGGGCATTCAGTGGGTGAACTGGGACTGTGGATGTGCTTCTGATACATGGGAGGGGGAGGGAAGAGTGAATTATGCAAATCAATTCTGATTTCACAGCTTGACGGTCTGTCCGGAGTTATTCTCCTCTTTTTCTCTTTTTCCTTTTTTGTTTTTCTTTTTTTCTTTTTGGCCCTTCCACTCTTCCAGGACAAGGGATCCACAATTGACGCCACGCTGGGAAAGCGCCATCCTTAAGGAAGACCAACAAAGAAACAGACCAACAAGAAGGAAGGGATAGGGGAATGACAGATAGCATCAGATGTTATAGCGATGGCATATGCAACGCATTGGACACGGAATATGGAAGAAGAAAAAAGTCTGATCATACCTTCACACTTCACAGAATCTGTTTCCAGAATTCAACAAATTCGGTATTGGAAAGGGTCTATACCACAGTGGTACTAGATCGACTCGGGATTTTCATTTGCTCGCACTCAATTTGGATAGTGGCAATCTTGTGTACTTAAGTCGGACCTTCACCTGCTCTGTCGGTAGTCGTCTGTATAGTCTGTACCACACTGATGAAAACAGTATGAGACTTCCCAATTCGTACTCCGTAGTTGCACCCCGACTCAGCCAGTGGGATCAAGTTGGATCAAACGTCAAAAGGGTTGCAGGAGCACCTGGAACAATTCCAAATTCGGCCCTATCCGACCCGCAATAGTGCACGGTTCTCTGTCTCCTGCTGGGGCTTTGCTCAAGGGTCTCAGTTCAAAGTTGAGGACTGAAGGGGCTGAATTTGAAGGTTGATATAGATTCAATTGACTCAAGTCCACAACAAAACAGAAAGCAGAAAAATAGAAAGAAAACAACTTCAAACAATGGGGGTAGGACGATGATATGGATGAACCCTGATACTGGGAGGTTTCGTGTGGAGGCTCTGGGGGGATCACGTAATCCTCAAGGTGAAACGGAAGGCTGACTGATGGGGGCTAAGCTGAACCGATCTCATTGCCCCTGGATTATCACAGGACTGAGTTGTCCAGTAGCAATCGGTCTGTCAGTGCGCTGGCTCTACAGGTTTGTCAGATTGATATTAAGGATTAATTGCGGTCAGCACTCAGATAGGACAACTATCCAGCAGAATTAAAAGGCCTACTTTTACTGTGCCTACTGACTCTCTGAGCTGAAACCATAGCGGGCGATGGTTGCAGCGCTAAGCCCAAAGTGGGGGAGCAGTTTGGCCTTTTTCTGAAACACGCCAAAGAGGCTAGTTGGGTGGGTACCGTCACGTGTCTGTCACTTGACACCGAAACCATGGATTGCGTCATGCTGATCAGGACAGACTATGATAGTCTGCGATCAGCTTCGACTATTTCAACTCTGTTACTACAATTATTAATGACAATGATCAGCTATGATGCATGCGGCTGGATGTTTTGCCACTGACTGGCTGCAAATTGTGCAACAGTGCAGAATAAGTATCAAGACTATGGAGTAAGCTCCCGCCGTCCCACTAGCATCTGGATGTCACAGCTTTTGATTGATTAATATCGAATTCAATTTATCGAACCTTGACCCTCTCTGTTAAGTCTGAAATTTCCCACGTGGTTTGAAAAACATTTGTATCATGTTTAAACTACACTTGGACCTCCTGTTCAGTCTGCTGATCTTCTTCGTCCGTCGTCGTGGGGTTTATTTCATCAATTCGTGAATCTTCCACTATCCCAAATCCACCGTCATCCTGAAATCATCATCCATATCTCCCATCATCCATCCGTCGGCATCCATCCAGCCACGTCTTAGTGCCCAAGTGACGACTCCTGTCCTATGTAATCAGTCTTGGCTATTTGATAAGACTTTTATCAGAATTATCCATCATCTCCGAAACGCTCGCCTCTTGAAACATATCTAACGATCCCCATAGTATGGCCGTTTCAACCGCCACCCCCTGGAGCAAATAGGAGTCGCATCCATGTCCAAACCTGCAACACCCCAACGACCACAAAAAATTGACGTCCAGACTAAAATCGCTTAAAAGGGTTTCAGGATTGTCCATCATGTGCTCTGTCACCCTTTTCATCCAACCATGGCTCCTATTTCACTTATTATTATCCTCACTATGAACAGGGGTAGTTGGATAGCAGGCAACTCGGCCCCTACTAACCGAGGCTACGATGGAGCTAAGTAGCCTCATCTTTTGACACGATGGATACGCCGTGCATTGTTGTTGTCATGGAAATGACGATGGATCCGGATCTGATTCGTAGTTGATTGCGCATTTTGTGATCATTCTTTGGAGATACTCGGCTGTATCATGATTGTGGATATCCATTTTAATATCTCGTGGTATTGTTGCTCAACGTTTTGCGTCTACCTAGCCTGCCAGATACCTAGTCTACCTTATTTCTTGCATTATGCATACCAGTAAAACATGCAGGTAGATGAGATGGAGCATCTGCTAGAGGATTAGTGGTGTATTCAAGGCATCTGGCTGATAATCAGATAACCAATCTAAGCATAACATACTATATGCATTATTCAATTAGTGTGGTTGTCTGCTATATCGACACTATTTGCATGTTTCAAGTGGTATGCACTCGTGGTAGATGAAGTACGATGCACACGTACCAGCTCAATAGAGTATGTTCTTCTGTGGCAATGTTGCGCAATGGCTTGTTTAATTGAATAATAACAGCCACAGTCATTTACTTTCTACCCCCATAGGTATGTCCATATTTAGACCTTGTTACAGAGTATATGGCTGCCTGTCTGCTGGCAGAAAAATGCTACTGCCTTCATGTGATATGCAGGCAACGGCTTTTCTGATCTAGTCTTTTATAATCAACCATCTTGACAGCAATGAAACATCTTGCTTTTAACTGAATAATGGCTACATACAATTGTTGCATGTAAATGTAGCAGTATAGAATATATTATCTAACTCAGTGGATCTCATTGATTACCTGATTCAGATATACACCGTGCAGTCTAAATACAACACATCGCCACGATCATGATCGACCACAGTTCTTCCATGGTTCACATTTATCACCTACTTTTATAGAACCCATACGTATCACTTCTATTTCTATCCAGAAATTCAAAATCCATCCGAAGAGATCCACGTATCCCGTTTTACCCCAGCTAATCTAAGAATCCATGGATGTAATTTGGCGGGTTCCGACTCGATTGGGACCGCAGGTTGACGAACCACGGTTCTTGGTTTTAGTAAATAAACACGAGGAAATAGTAGAAAATAGGAGGTAATTGTGTTGCTAGTTTAAGGGAGTGTGTTTGATTTGTGTGATCTAGTGAAGAATTTTCATGTTGTGTGATTATCACTGGGAGGAGTGTCATATTTATTCATTCTGTCTACATTATATAGCTAGTTCATGCTATAAAGCTTAGACAATGCTAGTACTAATAGAATTAAGGTCTAAGAGTAGTCACTTAGGTTATTCTACTAAACACTCTTATTCTTCTTGCTCATCCTTACAGGTTCGCCAACCTTCGTCCAGCCACATACTCCTTCCATGGTACTCTAAATAAAGCACCACCAGTCTATTTTGAAGGTGAAAATTCTTCCTCCTTATCCCTCTTCTTATTTCTTTTTATTTACGGGATTTGAATTCCCATTCCAGTTAGCGCTGCAAATTCGGCACCGACTCCATAGAGGACATAGTCCTGACTACCGTCGTTGATCCACGGTCCAGTACGGCAAGATGTGCAAAAATATTTGATGTATAACGAGGCTATCTTAAGCAAAAATGACTGGTAAAATGTCTCAACGTCAGTCCAGCCTCTTTTTTCGCTTCTAGGAGATGCTATAAATGCCGCAATTATTGGCCGAATGAGACAGACACGATTGACTGGTCCATATCCTCCGTGGGCTAATCTTCACATCGAATATTCCGTACTCTGCAGTCGTTGTCGTATCGAGCAAGCAAGATCCAGATGTCTGATTTACGATTTCATTTCTGATATATGCTAGTTAATCTGTCGAACCGAACGGCTCAACAGGGACAGATCGCCAGGACTACGCCAGACTGCGTTGGAGGATGCAGAACGTTTCACAATGCTCCACTGGCCCTGAGCCCGTACATATGATATATGGGGATACGGTGGGGCTGATTACACCGTCGCAAGGACTTTTATTCAGATTGTCGACTGAGGAATTGGGCTGGACGTCCAGCTCAAGATTGAGAAAGTGAGGCTGCGTTCATATAGCACATCCTAGCATCTGGTTAGTATCTATCCTGGGTGGTCTATATACATGCAGGCGTAGCGTATTCAGGGGAAAAGCTGTCTAAACAGCACCCAACCAAGGCCTAAGCGAGCCCCCTGCCGCTAAGCCCGAACAGGCAAAGAATCGAAATGATAGCGCGCAGTAAACAAGAAGGAAGAAGCATCCATCCAGATTATACGGAGCAGTTATTTTTATCCCGGCATATTTGGGTCTGTGGTTTTTTTTAATTAATTCCTATGAAGAAAAAAAAAAAAAAAAGAGAGAGAAAAAAGCGATCTGTAGAGATTATTCTTTCCCACTTTCTGTTTCTCCTCTCTCTTCCATTTCATTCGTCTAGACTAGATCTTGGTTCTGCTACTCCTCCCGTGTTGTTTAGTTATGCTGCTGCTGCATCTCTGGATGCCTGACTTCTTTTGCACATGTCCCAAGACGTAGTTTCGCCCGTGTCAACCATCACGGCCCAGGACTTTATCCAGTGTTCTCGTCCTAGGAGAAAAACGGATTCAGCTGTCAACAAAGTCCTCCATATCACCCAGCAGGATAGCCGCTCTGACTGCTATTCGTTCTATCCCGACCACTCCCCTCGTCCTGGTCCCTCATGGACCACGGACTGGACGTCGTCATCCTCATTCCCCGCATCCACCGCCTCTTCTTCCATCCTGGTGAACCCTTCGCGACATCAACCGGCTCTTCCATCCAGCCTGAGTTTGTCTGGCGCCAGAATGGCTGTCTCCGCGGCCGATGATCCCCGTGACACGCTAGGCCCGTCCTCTGCCGCCCTCCCAGCTCCCAGAGCTGTAACAACAATAACAACCTCCTCCACCAACAACGCCGCCGCCGACTCTAGCCACTATCCGCCCACCTCTTCACATCCTCGTCGCCCGTATCCCATCCATACCAGTCTACCTCAGTCTCGTTTCAGCTTTGAGTATCAGGTGCCTCATCGCGACCGTTCCTCGGCTTCGCACCACAACTCCGCCCTCCAGTCGCCCTCCTCTGTCGGCCCTGATCCGACCCCGACCCCCCAGCGCAGCTTCTTGTACGACCGACCCCGGCGATCAGTCCCAAACTTCAGTCTGTCCAACATTGGCAATCCGTCTTCGTCTGCTGCCGCCTCGTTTGCGCAACCTTCGCCCCCTTTATCGGCCACCGAAAGGCATAGCTCTTTCGCGCTGCCTCTTGATGCCGACTCGAGCCTGGACGCGTTGAGTCCCAATGCATCAAAACGTCGTAAACATCTCTCTCAGCAAACCATTCGTGTGAACGCGAAACAAAGAATGCCGGCATCGACCTTGACGTATGGTCAGGGCAGAGCGAACGGCGATCGCGCCGTCAATCGGGTCGACAATCGAGGCTCGGAGGACCTCACGGGTAGGACCGACGACACCACCAGGTCCAAGAATGAAGATGTTTTTCTGAACATTGCAAGGTCCGATTCGGGCCGTCGCGATTCCTTTAGTCGCTCAGAACTCAGACGGGTGAGTTGTGTGTTCCCATGGCGATTAGAGGCCGATCTGCCATGGTTCAATAGAGTTTGTTTTTTGCTGATATGAAGGTTTCCATCAAATTCAGTCGCGCTTCGGTCTATCTGGTCAGAGTCTTCGTTCCCCAACCTCCCGTGTTCATGATCCAACTCCTTCGCCCGATCAACCACGATTCAACAACCCTGATACCCCCTTGCATTCCAACAATGATTACCCATCCACTCTTCCATACGGCTCCGTAACACGTACCCATTCACTCTCCGCCCATCCCTTGGACGACCATAGTCGGCGACACTCGAATATCGGTCCGAGCTCGAGATCTACGATCGGTCTCCCCCGAAGCAGATTGAGTCGCACCAGCCCAGAAGCTTCGCCCGAGTCTAGTATAGAGAGACGGGCGTCATTACAAGACCCGCGCCTGTATCGCCATTCAGGGCTCTCTACAATTCGCAGCAATCGACAACCGTCCGGCTCTGAAGCAACGGAACGTCCTCGTATCGACACCGACAAAGCACGACAGGATGGCACCGAGTCAACACTGTCAACGAATGCGCCGTCCACCGTTTGGGATGAACTGGAGGATCTCAAATCTCGTATTCGAAAGCTCGAATTGACGGGGAAGCTGCCCCCTTCTTCCCAAGCTGCTATTTCGTCTGTCTCGGGTGAAAGACCGCGGACCGCGACTACTACGGTCACAACACTGTCTTCATCTCCCAAAACCGGTCGCAAGGCAAGCGCTCCGTACCAGGAGCCCGATACCGCCGCGGCTCTTAGCCAAGTCCACCCTCTTTTACAGTCTGCGTTGGTCAAATCAAAATCTGTACTGAACAACGATGTGTACAAGGCCTTGGAATCTACTGTGACTGATGCGCTGGCGCTGTCGACCCTACTTGGCTCTGGCAATTCTCCGTCTCACGGATCCTCTGTGGTTAATGGATTTGGACAATCCGATAGACAATCCAGACGCAAGGCTGACAGTGTATGCCGTGGTTTGACCGAGCTTTGTCTTGCATTGTCAGACAATCAACAGCCCTCGAGTCACGATGACCATGTCGGGGCACCGCAGCAAAATGGCTTCCATGAAGAGCCGCCGGTGCCCACCCTTCCACTCCAACGAGCTGCAACCTTTGAGCCGGAAAGCATTAGCCGACGACAGAGTACCACTCGTGTGACAAGCCGCCTTGAATCGCGCAGAGCAAGCTTGGCGAATCTTAACATCACCAACAACGAGCCACCACCTCCTCTTCCTGATACCAAGTCAATGCAGACGCAGACCCAGCCGCAGACGCAACCTCCCGCAAAAGCAACTCCAAGGCGGCTTAGTCGGCTCTCGTCGTTGCGAACGAGAAAAACGATGGATGATGAGAATGCTGAGGACGAGAACCCTCACAAGCGCACTATTTCGCGATCCATGACAATTGGCACGCCAACTGTGTCGAATCGCGTACCTCCACGACAGCGTGCCTCTCATGGATACACCGGATCCCGCTCGGTCCTCAACTCACAGCAAGATCAAAATGAATCTTTTACAACCCCGTCTCAACCTCCACCTCCTGAACAACAAGTTCCTCGCACACCTACTCTTTCGCAATCCAATATTCCGCTCCGCAGAACCTTCATGTCACCTGTAACACCAGCAACAACTCGCTCCAACATTCAAGCTGGATCTCGCAGATACGGGTTCGGTTCCAGTTATGCCCCATCTAACGCGGATAGGGCAACTGAGAGCAACAGTGATGCAGCCCCTCCACCTTCTCAGTCTCAGACCAGAATCATCGCGCCCTCGCAAAAATTAGCAGCCAGTTATACGCCCATTCCCCAAAACCGAGCGAGGGCGAATAGTCTGGGCGTGCGGAGGTTTGGCCTTAGGCAGCGCCCAATGACCAGCGCCGGCAGCGCTGTAAACGCATTAGACGATAGCATTGATTAACGCCTTTTATTTTTTATTCTCATCTTTTTCATTTTCACCACGCGTTGTTTGCAACTTTGACGCCTCTTCTTTTATCTAACGCAGCGACTCATACTGGGGTATTTGGATATTCTTCAGCCGGCGTTTTTTCCTCTTTGCCATCATCATCATATAAGGACCATGATACTTTTGCGCGCATCCTAACGACAAATGCCACCCTCCATTTCAGCATGCATACAACTCGCACATACGAATGCATTCGATGACTTTGTTCCTTTCCTTATAAATATCATGTTTCAGTCTATGATTGGGAAAGAGAGACTCTGTTTCCTTCCCTGAACTGGATATACAAAAGGGCGGGAATCATCGTATTTTATCGTTCTTCTCTTCTTCGTGTCCATGTTCCATGTACAAAATTATTTTCCAATGCCATGATGAATTGTACTGTACACGTACGGGAGTACATATGGAGTCCTGCCTTATTTTTATATATCCATTCATCTTTTTTTTTTTTTTTTTTCATTTTCTGATTTTATTTCCCTTCCTGTTCGGTCCTTTTTTCTTGGGTTACGGTACTTGTTTGTGTTATTTGCTTTTTTCTCAAAAGCACACTACACTCATTTTCTATTATTTCCTTTTTCCTATATACAGGTCCTTCCGGTTCCTTTGTGGTTATGATAACGACATAGATAGATACCTTATGTATATAGCACCCCATGCATATATAAATATGCAATATGGAATCATCATGACATCAATCTGATCTTGGGTATTCATTTTCTAGAAGTATGTAGAAGTGTATGTATGTATGCCCAAGGTAACAACTGTGCCTTGAGCTAAGCTAAAGCTACATGCCACATATATGCATCAGGGGTAGGTACTAGGTACTAGGTACTAGGGAGGTGCATGTAGCATATTTAGATTTGAAACTGGATGTGAAACTGTTCATTCCTGTTGATTGAAGATGGATTGATCAGAATACAAATCGAATAACTACTAAGACAGTAATTGACCTCAAACGAGATTTGGAATTATTCAGTCCCCTGTCTATCCGCTATGGATAGATCTTTTTTTTGCTTTTCTGGATATACACTTGTTTGATGTGTCGAAAATGAGAAAGGGCAGGAAAAGGGATAGAAACAGTGGAATAGGTTCTGCGGAAATAGGTGCGTCGAGTCACAAGGTTGTTGGGTGGATCGTTGCTCGAGAGAAGGGATTCTCAATTAGATGAAAGACAAGACAGCGCATACAAGGTAAAAGGGTAAAAAGGTAAAAGGGGGGAGGGGATCAAGGGAACACTCGGCCAGTCGGAGTAGAGGAGACAAACGCAACTGGAGCGGAGCAACTTTTGCAGGAGAGTACGGAGTAGCAAAGATGGGAGATTGAAAAGAAGGCAGGATGGATGGGTGGGGAGAAAGAGACTGGAAGGTGCCGAGTGTGCGCCCCAAGATCGAAAGCAAGATAAAGGACATCGTAGACAATCGAGGATTAACAACTTGAAGACGTGACGTGGGGGAGTTCTTGAGTTCGGATTATTCATTCAAGGCAAGGTGGTCGATAACGACCACAAGGTTCTGGTATCTAACAGTCATGCACGGTCCATCTCAGCAACTCTTGCTTCTTGCAATTCAAAGAAGCCGCGTAAGGAAGAAAAAAAAAAAATAAAAATAAAAATAAAACATCAGGTAGCAGAAAGATTAGAAAGAGGACACATGGCTTCAGAGTTTGAGGATGGTTAACCCCAAGCCCACCACGGTGAATAGGAATCATGTGGTCGTTTCCGAGCAAACAGAGAGCTCAGTGAATTTATTCCTGAGGCAGCTGGCTGCGGCGGGTCTTTTCGGCTTCGAGGTTCTCGTAAAGGAGGTACAGAGCCTTCTCGTTGGCTTGAGCACTTCCCATGATGGTGAACATGCGCTCGCCAGTCTCATCATGAGGAGCCTTGGCAATCGAGATCCGGGCTCCAGAGCTCCTGCGGATCTCAGTGATCTTGGTTCCACCGCGGCCAATGATGCATCCCACCATGTCAGCGGGGATGCTGATGTTCTGGGTCTGGATCTCTTCGCCGTCCTCAGTGACAAGGGGGTAGCCGCGGTTCGAAGTATCGGGGTTGGAGCGTCTGCTGTAGCCACCAGACTGGTCGCTGAAGTCGGCGCCGTTGCCGGTACGGTTGTAGGGGCGGCTACTGTAGCTGTTGCCCGGGGGGCTGGAAGCTGTAGGCTGGGGACCGGCAGACGAACGGACGGCGGGGTTGTAGAGAACAGTGCCAGTTCCCCGCTGCCAGTCATCGATGAGGCACTTTCCGATTTCCCAGACAGCCTTCTCGATACCCTCGGGGGTTCCTTGCACCTCGACAATTCGTTCGGTGGATTGGGGGAGCATTTCCTTCTGAGCGACCATGCGAACACCGGAAGCGTCCTGGATGTGCTTGATCTTCAAGCCCTGGCGTCCGATGATGGTACCCATTTGGTTGTGGGAGATGAGGAGACGAACGGCTTGTAAAGAGTTAGCAAGTTCCTTGACAGGAGGAATAATCGTCCAAGACGACATGGTTACGTACGATGAGTGCCGTTGCTGGAAACAACACCACCCATGCCCATCTGCGGGGCACCCTCGAGCAAGCTCTTGGCCACGATCGCGTAGGCTTGGGCGGTACCTTGCAAGACACCGGTGACAGTCAAAACTCGGTCGTGAACACCAGGAACCACCTTGCTCACACCGGCCTTGACACCGGTCTCGTCGCGCAAGTCAGCGACATTTTTACCAGCCTTGCCGATGATCACACCCGCTTCCTTGGAGGAGACGATTGCACGGAGAGTCAGCATGGACTGTGCGTACTCCTCCTCGGTCTTCGGGGTGACCTCAATGTCGCCGTCGAGCATGACGGAGTCGGTCATGTTGTCATCGACAATGGGGGAACCTTCGTGAATTTCGGTATCCATGGTTTTCGAGAAAAGGATGGAAAAGGGGGATCGAAATCGGATGCGAGAGAGAGAAACTTGGTGGGAATTACAGAAGACGAGTCGTTCTTTGTTGGCTTAGGTGGTGTGGAGGTGACAAACGGACTAGATTTGGGGGGGGACAAAAATCAGTTCCATGGCGTTTCCCGCAGCGCGTCGCACAAGTTGTTTCAGGATAATCCAGAGCGAAGAACCCAAGGACAAATTAAGAAAACGAGCAGCGATCGAACATAAGACTTACCTCGGACGAAAGAGTAGAAAGGCGGAGGAAAAGAGGCGGAAGGAGGCCCGTGGTGTGTGTGGAGATAGATAGGATGAACAGAGAGGCGGATGGAGAGGGGAAACGGTTGAGAAGAAAACAGAGGGGCTTCGGCGGGGAAGAGAGAAGGGGGTGGAGGAGGAGAAGGAGGAAAGGGAGAAGAGGGAGGGGAGGAGAGGAACTGAAGGAAAAGATGGAGGGGAGGGATGGAAAGGAAGAAGAAGATGAAGTGGGAGGAAGAAAGAAAGAAAGAAGAAAAGAAAAGAAGAGGAGGAGGGAAGAAGAAGAAGAAAGGGAAGAAACAGTGCGAGGAGAACAAGAGAGAAGTTTGGGTTAGTTTGGTTTCGGCGGGCGGAGGACAGCGCAGCACGTCTATTCTATCAATCTATTATTTATTCTATTATATTTTAATATATTATTGTATCTTATTTTGTTCTTTTCTATTCTTTCTTTTCTCTTTTTTATTATATCCGTGTTGTGGTGTTGTGGTGTCTCGGTTGCGATCGACACTGCGGTATGGATGACACCATTGCCTATCGCCTCATTCGAGTAGAATAATAAGACCATTATATTCACCTTTTAAATCTGTATTCATATAATCAATCGAATAATAGAATCAAAGTTATATGTTTGATTCACATTTGCAACCAATTCATCCATCTGAATACTATCGTCATCGTGGATCATCAACATTCAATTCATCTAGACTAACCAAACAACACCTCAATTGAATTATTTATCAGCTTCGAAAATCACCTTCTGCACCTTCATCGCATTGAAAATCTCATACCCCTCCACGGCCTGCGAAAGGGGCATGATCTTGTCGGTCATGAAGCTATTCCCAGTTAGCAACCATCAGTACCAGAAAGAAGGATAAAACCTACCCCATCAAATGTTGGTTCTTCTTGAGTACTTCCAATGCCTTCTCAGAGACTGATCGAACAGGGCACCGGCCCATTTGAATTCTCAGGTTCTTTCCATACGCCTCGTTGCCATCCCATGGGATCTAGCCTTGTCAGCAAAACTATTCCATCCATCCCAACAACACAAAGACACCTACCTCGCCATTATGCACGCCCACACTGCTGATAGTACCCCAAGGACGCAGCAGATCAAACCCAGTCCTCAACGCAGGACTCAGCCCCACCACTTCAATCACAGCATCCGCACCCCGCCCCTCAGTCAGTTCCAGGACACGCTTGTCCAAACCGGCTCGATCGAGTTGGAAATTCCAAGGCTCAGCACCGAGCGACTTGGCCAGTTCAAGTCTGGAAGGGACAGAGTCCACCGCGAGGATATGCTTGGGCTTGTGCTCCAGGGCGTTGATCAGCGCACAAAGACCAACAGGGCCGCACCCGATGAGCACCACGGTCTGCTCGGCGATCTGTTCCTGGGAGTATTCCTTAAAGGCATTGCTGGCGGCAAAGTATCCAGTAGGGAAGATGTCGGCCATAAGAACGAGGAGCTTTTCATCGATTCCCTCGGGGGCCTTCATCACAGATCCATCTGCGTTGGGAATTCGGACCTGGATAGTCATTAGAACCGCACAGCACACGGATTGGGGAGGTTATACACACATATTGAGCCTGTCCTCCATCCAAATGATCACATCCAAAAAGGACATTCTTCTCACAGCGAGAAGAAAAGCCCTGCTTGCAATAAAAGCATTCGCCACTAAATCCTACATCAGTATAACCCACCACAATAAAAGAAAAATAAAAAAAAAAGAATCTCATCTCAATCTTCACACACCATCATTCGTCACCTGGATAGTCTCCTACATACCAAGAAGTCGTAAAAGCAGTGACGACTCTATCCCCCTTTGCAACTGACTTCACCCCCTCTCCAGCCTCGACAATCTCCCCAGTGAATTCATGGCCCATGATAAACCCCGTCCCCGCGGGCTCCACACCACGGAACATATGAAGTTCACTGAATCCATGTCAGCTAGTCTATTTCTTTTTCCACCTCTTATATTTCATATTTGAAATCTGAAGTATGACTGAATGTAGGTGAATCTTACCTTCCGCATAGGGCTGTATAGCTCGTCTTCACGATGATATCAGCGGGGTTTTGGATTTTGGGGATGGGACGTTCCTCGACGGCCACTTTGTAGGGGCCGTGGAAGACCACAGCACGCATTGTGTCTTGAGCCATTTTAAACAGGGAATTGCTTCAATCGTGATCCGTAAGATGAAGAAGTAAAAGAAAAAAGAAGCAAAAAGACTGTCAGAAGATGTCGTTTAAAAGAGCTCCACTCCGATGGACGGCGCCCATTTTGTATCTGTGGGGCCGACGATGGGGTATTTCTCGTTTATCCGGATCGTAAGGCAGTATAAACGAGGAGTCGAGATAAAGTAAGTGCAAGCAAGCATATTGAAGCCATTATAGAGCATCCCCAGTGTTAACTTGGAGATATCAGAGAATCGGGATGAGAACTTGTATACTCCGTAGCAGTGAACTATATTGGCCTGCTGAGGGAGTAAACCAGCGATAAAGCCTCAAGATTGGTATTACTGTAACTATAAAATCGGAAGCAGAAACAGGACCACGGATTGCGCCAAATCTCGTGAGTTGCAAATGCCCAAATCTCCAACTCGAAAAGATATCCCAAAAACCAAAGATGCCCATTCAACGCCTTTCGCCCTGACACCATATCGAGAACGCTCACTGCGCCAATCAGTCCAAAAAGTCAAATTGTCGCATATCCTTACATGAGGGGTGTTGTTTATAGGTAGGTGGTCGGCTCTCCAGGCCATACCAACGCATTTTCATGGCAAGGACCATCGGACGAAAGCATTCCCTAACAAACCACACACAAAAGCTCTTCTTCTAGAATGAACTTGCCCTCCTTGTATTTCTCGCTGGTCTCGTATGCCTTGTCGTATTTCCATCCTACCGTTTCCTTGCATTGCCTGCATGAAATGTCCCGCACCACATGTTTCCCCGTAGTCATGCTACGCTCCACAGCCTCGGACTGCGTGATGTTAACGACGGTGTTGAATAGGTACGCTTTGCCATGTTGGCCACGGAAATTCTACAACACAAGCCACCGGTTAGCAACGGTTAAATCCCGACAAACAACACGGAGAGGACCCACCCGGCTGACGATGTCATTGTAGTCGGCAAGGTGCGTCTTGCATTGCTTGCAGCCGAAGATTTTGTTGGAAGTGAGGTACACGTTGTATGCCAGACCCATGATGTTCTCTGTATCGCCTGCCTTCCCACTGCCACCGGTGTGAACTAGCTACCGTTTGTTGTCTTCCCTGGCGGGGTAACCTTGATACGCGAGGATGACCGGCGACGATCAAGAGTTGAAAAATGGTAAAGTAAAGATGGAGAGAGAAAAGAGATCAAATTATATGTATTCTGTTCACGGTCCTCCGGTTTGGCTCTTCCGCAGGATGAGAAACCCGACCTTGCCGATTGAGCCGCCAAATTAAGGGACAGCCTGACGTTGATGGCAATGACAGACTAAGGCAGACAAATAAAGACAGGCCACTTGGATTATATATTCCTCTCAAGGATACCCCGGTTGCTGATGCACGGTTCTGACTTTAAAGAGACAAGGGGGGTATACGATAGGAGCGGTAGACTGCGGTTCGATTTACTGGACGAGGGGGAGGGGATTGACCATGCAACAAATATAGAAATGGATGAGGTCAGCAGCCTATTTCAGCAAGAGAATAAAGGATTAACCCGGAAGCAAGGTCGGTTGACAGGCATAGGATGGAAAGGAAGTGGTCGGGTGATAGGAGAAGGTGGTGATGATGGCTGAGGTGGTGGTGGTAGAGAGCAGCAGCTGCCCGACAGGCGCTGAAACTCAACCCCCGCACCGGGTAAACTCCGCCCAGCACATCACGACATGGTGGCTTGCTCAGTGGCAAGCAGGTTGATATCGTGGTACTGGGGATATATTCTGTATAGAGTCTATATTATACAGAGATATTCGAGTCTAGATGGCCGTCTTTGTTGCTGGAACTGCTGGATTCCCCTGATTCTGGGTTGTCTTATCTGTTATCTGAAATCATACGGACCCACTCGATACGTCAGCGTAACATTCTTGTACAACATATGCACAGTTGCCAGATCGATCTATTCACTTTTACTCTGCTCTTATTATCTAGATGTAGTCCAGTCTATAGAATCAGTTGTGGTTGACTCGGTTTACAAGAGTGGGATCTACATATCTATGGATGACGTAGCTGAGGGAATAAGGAGAATGACAGATGGATTGCGGGTATACAATGACCCAACAATATAACCTCATACTTTCGTGTAGTTATTATTGTCAGTATGCTACTACGGAGTAATAGATATACAATGCAAGATATATTGCATCCTAATAATACCTATTACAATATTCACACTGATTCTCTCATCCCCAATCGCAAAGTAATCCTCACAACCAACCCGACTGCCGGAAAGCACCGCAAGGGAAATCTTCCTGCAAGGAAACGTGGGGCTCTGAAACCCGGCCGATGCCACCAGAGATCGGCTGTTTATGCGCACTCGGATTCTTTGTAGACCATCTGTGGTTGGAGGACTGTATATGTAAGGGTTCCATTGTGTTGTAGTCAGGGAGACATAGGTCTCGTCTAGGATTCGCTGCATGGATACTAATAACACTGCGAACTTATGTTTCTCGCATTTCAATGACATTTTGAAAGGTCGATCTCTGGGGCTCGTTGAGCTAGATGAGCAATTAATCAACCAGTAAAGTGACGTAGATGAGGAGAAACTGAGGGGAAACAAAGATATATATCGTGTTGGAACACAAAGTACATAGACGATTGAAAATAAATCTAATGTTATAATATCAAACACATCAAGTCTACGAGGAAATAGAAAATGAAGATTAATTAATAAAGCTAGGCTGGTTATAACCAGGACTGATTTAGGTGTATTGACAAGAAAGTGATCCCTGGTTAACCGTCGAGGCATAACACAACTCGGTATATACAATCATCAAGATAATTATCGCTGACCAAGCAAGTTCATATTCCTTTCCCAGAATTGTTTGCATTCAGTATGCCCCCAGTGGTCTGTCCACCACTCTCCAAAGCTATCCTCGACATTCTCATCAATCTTAGGCAGTCGTTCATCCCGCTTCAACCCACAAAGAGCACAAGCATGGGGTGCCTTGACAGCACCTTGGCTAGCAGTAGCAGTTATCACTCGGGAATTCTCTGCAATGACAGTAATCGGGCGTTTCTTAGCAGCCTGGATTACAGAGTTGAAAACTGCAGCACGGTCACGCCACATGGTCACCACGTCAACGGCCTCTTGTTTCTCCTTGATGTCTTCGTTTTTGTTAACGGTGTTGAGTTTCATGCCTCCTGCCTTGCCTGCACGTGCAGGGCCGATCCTCATACTCTGACTCAGGATCGTATCTCTTTTCCATCGCAAAGTACGACCGGCGATCACCCGTGCTGCTGACTTTAAGGTATAGATGATCAACAATGCGGCATGCTCGAGTTGATCTTTTTCTTGAAGGTTTCTTTTGACATTTATAGCTTCTTGACGGAGTTGTTCAAGCAGCTGAAGGAATAACTCCAATAGAACAGATGGCGGAGGTATGTTTGTTGGACGGACTTGTGATGCGGGTACAGGTTCAGACCTGCTTAGAACTCCAGACATACTTCTTTCTACCTGAGAAGAAGTATCTGTGCTCTGAGATGTCTTATGCCTCTGTGCAGATGCTGGTGCAGGGCCAGGTGGCCCATCGATGAAATCCCCCCATTCCTCAAAAGGCTCATCTTGAGAGGGTTCAGGAGGCTTCGCTGGAGTGACTGGACGGCTTTTTCTCAGAACCTGACGAGGTTTTGCGGGTGCTGAATTTGTCGACTGACTCTTAACCGGCGGTGTTTTGTCTTCGATTGATAATAAATCCATCAAGTTGAGATCGGGAGACTTGCCAGGAATTTTAGACTGGGCTAAGCTTCCACCTCTTGGCTTTGCCATGCTACTTGGCTTTAGCGCAGGCATGGAGGGTTTCGGTTGCTCTTGGGGTATGGTTTCAGCAGACTCAAATTCACCCCAATCGTCGTCTGTCCCATCGTTCGAGACTGTCTCAAGACTGGCGTCGAATAACACATTGCTGTCATATGGCTGTGAGAAGCTACCGAAAGGTTCTGAAGTGTTGGCACTACCAATATTCGTGGGTTTGTTTGAATGTGTTCTTGGTTGAGCAGTTTGTAATGTAGCTTGATTCTGGCCCGAGAAATTAAAGAAATCATCATCAGATGTCTCCAGATCAGGGATCAGAGAAGTCGCTTGAGGTATAGTATTTTGTGAAGACTGGCCGGAGCCAAGTCCAGACCCAAACTCTGCAAAGAGGTCTGCGGACATGGGAATTATTGAAGGTCCAGAGTCATTTGAAGAAATTCGACATGCATGAAATTGGGGGAATTGTCGGAGCGGACGGAAATCAAAGCACGCCGCGTGAGGGAAGCGCAAAATAAGTGCAGATAGGCAGAAATCACCTGTGGTTAACTTGAATATCAAATGACTGCCTCCAAATCGAAAATCGACAAATAATATCTAATAGCAGAAAGCCAGGCATTCGAGGTGGGCGGAACGCGATGATCTTAAGGTATGATGACACCGGGTGGTCGAACTCCCTGCGGCGGGTCAACAGGGCGATCGCCCCTCGATATCAACACCGGACCTCAGCTGTGCTATCTTCACAACCTTTCCAGCAACCACACCACTCAATCTTGTGCATTTGCACCATATTATGAAATGAGAGGCATTGAAGAAACAAGGTATGTTTAAGAGCAAAATTTCTCGAAATTCTTGAGCTAACACGGACAATTTCCTTAGAAAGAGATGGCACGCCTTGTTTCGCGACAATGAGACCACCCCCGCCGACTTGAGAACCGCCCTCAAATCAGAACAAGGAGAGAATTTGTGTAACGATGGGCTGAGATCTATATGCTGGAAGGTATGGGCTTGGGATATTATCGTCAAATGGCTCCTCGCGCTTACCAGGCTGTAAGGCATTTTTGCTCTTTGACGACCTCGATCGGACGCAATGGCCTCGGAAGATAGCCGATTCGCGAAGCGCCTATTCCGCCCTCAGAGAACATTTTCTCAAGTACATTGAGCATCCCGATGACCTGGAGTCGACGGTCGACCCGCTGGCGGATGATGAGGAGGTATGCTACTTCCGTTGTCGTGGAGTTTAGGACTCGCACCGTCTGACCAGTGCTTGCGCAAAGTCTCCATGGCAAACTTTACGACGTGATGAACAGATGAGAGCGGATATATTCCAGGATGTTGAGAGGTGTTTACAAGAGAATTTCTTCTTCCAAGAGCCGGAGACCAAACAGAAGATGACCGATATATTGTTTATCTACTCTAAACTAAACCCTGACCTTGGCTATCGACAAGGCATGCATGAGCTGTTAGCACCTATTCTCTGGGTTGTGGACAGAGATGCAACTGACATGGGCCCGCTCGGAGAGGGAGGCTCGACGGCCGAGGACGACGACGACGGCATGCTGCAGCTCCTTGATGCCGCATATATTGAACACGACAGTTTTTCATTGTTCTGTTCTGTTATGCAAACTGTTCGCGTCTACTATGAACATAGTGAGCAGCGGTCTGCGAGTGGCCAGATGGATGTTATCCCAATTGTTGCTCGGTGCCAGTATGTCCACGACGAACTGTTGACGACTGCGGATTCGGAGTTGGCAGATCACTTGCAGGCGCAGGATATTCTTCCACAGATTTTCTTAACGTGGGTTGAATGTCTACTGTATCTTGTTCAACAATTATATGCTAACAGAACCCAAGCCGTTGGATGCGCCTACTCTTCGGTCGGGAATTCACATTTGAGGAAAATCTTGCTGTTTGGGATACTCTCTTCGCTGAAGGGTTACGAACCGAACTCATCGACTTCGTATGCATTGCTATGCTGCTACGAATTCGATGGCAATGTTAGTCATTTATCGCTATTCCCTTTATCCACTTTTCTATTTGCTAATAGCTGCCTTTAGTATTGGAGGCAGACTGCTCGAGTGCTTTGATGCTTTTGCTGCGCTACCCTTCTCCTGACCCTCGTCCACCACATGAATTTGTGTACGATGGAGTATACCTAGAGCAAAACCCCACGGCAGACAGAGGACGATTTATTATTTCCAAATACTCTGGGAAACCGCCCGGATCCTTGAGATCGCCCAGCCAATCGAGTGCGAGACTTGCACCGATCAGAAAATCCCGCTTCCGCAGGGACCTTCGAGGCGTGAGCGAGGGTAACTCCCCTGCCCAGTCACCTGGGAGAAACAGCCCCAAGGGTTTAGAAACAATCTTTCAAGATGTGTCGGATGGTATCCAGCGACGGACGGAAACATGGGGTGTTGCCAAGGCTGTTCGAGGTGCAATGAGCGAAGCCAGAAGAAATATACAGTCCATCCAGACGGAGGGGAATTTTCCATCGCTGAGTCCACGAGAAGCGGCATGGCAAGAGTCGACTGCCGTTACCAATTTGAAGAGTCGACTCGACCGGTTGGAAGACAGAAACAGAGCTCTCGCACAGACTCTGAGCCAGTCATTGAACGATCTACGCTCCCAACTAGAAAAATCAGAAAGCCTCGACAAGGATACAACAAAAGCCATGCAGCAAAGTCTGACGAGAATTCAGTCTGTTCAGACATGCCTCGAAGACCCGTCGGCTCCTTTGAAATCTACAGACCAATCTTCGAATGCTGGTGGTGATGCGGATGAAACAAAGTCGTCTGAGAAACCTATGCCTATAAGAGTGAAACCTGGAGAGTCAATAAAAGGTGATAGATCGTCACAAACAGCTACTAGAAGTGCTAATGTACCTGCATCCTGGTCGCCCGTCGCCAGCGAGGCTAAGAGACGTAGTACGAGCACCGAAGCCTCTACTTCGAAAACGTCACTTCCGTCGACGCGCTCATCGCCACGCCCACATCCACGTTCTTCACTGGCAGAGTCTGAATTCTCTTGGATGCTCGGGGGCGGTCGACAAATCTCGAGCTTTGTCAGTTCTGCATCGGTGCCGCCAGAGCAGACTCGACATCGACAGAACAGTAATCTGTTTGGCAGTGGGGACGATGACCAAAGAAAAGGCGAGTTTGAGACTGATGGATTATCCATGAAAATGAAAAGTCTTCGGGGTTCTAAGAAACGAGAAAGCTGACAGGCTGTCTAACAGTGTAGTGGCCGCCTGAATATTTAGATAGGGGAGAGAGATATTGAAACCCGGAGAATTGGAGACGTATTCTTGGACCACGCATGTTTCACTCTGAGCCATTTTGCTATAGTCAAACATGGATCAGACTGTCTTGGTTGCTTTCGGGGTGGGTTGTCTGCTTCCTTTTAACTGTCTCTGCTGTGCAATTCGTAGAGAAGACCGGGTAGACCCAGTTTTTGTAAGCTGGATGGTGTTTATAATCCAGGAACGGGTCTTCAATGACTGCGACATGATTATTATTCGATTGGTGTAGACCAACCAGAGTCCACCTGCTGATCGCTACGCATCCTTACTCTGTCTGTTAGTCTGGCGATATACGTAGTAGTCTATCGTGGTGTGTACAACCCCGCCAAGACAGAAAAAGCAACCAAAAGGACAGACAGCAGCTAAAAAGAGCAGAGGAAGAATAGAATCCAATCAAGAGAGAGAAGACGAGGCGAAAACGACGTCAAAGGGCTTGGAATACCCTCAGATATGAAGATGACGCTGCGATATTAATTTGACGGTGCACTGGCCGACTGCACGAACTCCTTTTTCTCTGCAAATTACATCACCATCGCTGCAAAAGGAACTGCTCACTATAACTTCGCTTTGTCGTCGTCCCTCTCTTTCTTCTTTTCTTTTCTTTTTCTTCTTCTTCTTTCTTTCTTTTTTTCTGGTTCTTCCGACCGTACCGTAACTCCATCTTCAACTCTAGAAGTGTAAAAAAAGGAAAAAAAGAATCCCCCCCCGAGAGTCCACTTCTCTCTCTCTCATTCTCTCCATCTCCACCAACAACCTAACGTCTCCCCCTCTTCCTCTCATTTTTTTTTTTTAATTTTTTTTCTCTCTTCCTTTTTTGTCCCGCTCAGGGAACGGCGCGGGCCCTGTCTGTCTCTTCCTATTAAAAATTCAAACAAGAGAGATCAACCACCACTACATCTGCAATTTTCCTGATTCCTGATTTCTGCAATCTGCATATTATTTTTATCGTCTCTCCGACCACATAGATCGTCATCCCCTCCCTCGCATCGTCCCCCCCGTACTACAACCTCCCTCCGCATCGCCGTATGGTACCTGTGACTGCACGAGGCAGCTGCCCTCTTCTCCGGCTCCCATTCGCAGCCCGCTGACCCTCGACGTCTCCAACCCGGTGACCTTTTTATTTTATTTATTCTCCTCGATCCGGGTTGGCACCAGGCAATTATCAAGAAAGTCGATCGGCTTTCTCGATACCTGGCCCTACAGAGCAGGACTACTAATAAAGCTTGCGGTCGAGTCAAGTGCTTCTGTCATCTCTCATATGTAGCTATCCGGACGGCATTTATACAATAACACGCCCTCTCTCTTTCTTCGTTCCTCGTCGAAAGCGCGCCCCGTTTGACTCTCCTTGTTCCTTTCAATCGATCCGATCGGTGCTGGTCGCTACGTCGTCTTCGTCTGCTAGGAAACTATGGGGCCTGAATACAATACCGATGGTCAGTTATATTCTTTCTATTTCGTTTTTTGACTCTCACTTGGTTGTGATTTGTGCTTTTTGTTCTCTTCCAAGTGTCATATTTTGGGTGATGGGATTGCTGGGAAGTCCATATTGGAATGGTAAAGAATGGAAACAGTGAAGAATTTCTGGAATGTGAGAAAAAGAACTGGCGAAGCTCGTGTATCAAGAATGGGATTGGTTACACGCATTGATTCGATATGCACCTCGGAGGGGTAGGAAGCAACATTCCACCATTCCTTCTGGAAAGGAATATTTAATTTCGTTTAGTGGCGCCGTGGAAATGGGATCATTGGGATTCTTCCTTTTTAATGACACGATTCTCGTTAAATTGAGTGACTTGGTCCAGCTGACTCTTGCTGAGAAACAGGTGAACCCAGTCCACTGTCGTCCCCGTTGGGGCCGCAGTCACAATCACCAGAGTCCTCAGATCCTTTCACTGGAAGTCTTTCGCTGCAGACGGATGATATAATAAGACGATCGGTGGACACACTCTCCGAATATGATCATATTTCGAGGTAAGTGCGGAGAACTAGCAAAATAAAAAAAAAGAGAAAAATAAGATCCCCTTGCTTTGCATTATTAAACTCGCATAATGTTACGTGCAGCAGTGGGACTGACGAGGAAAAATTTCATTCCCTGCAGGTCTCCTTTACTTGAACATGACCATGGACTTGGACCATCCGGCCTCGATCGTATACGTCTCCCACAGCCTACACGAGTCCTGACACTGCCAAACCTGTCAACCCCGTCGCTTGCTCCTATGACCCCTCAGACTCGCTCGCCTTCGCCCCGTTCTCGTTCGTCGTCTAGAACCCACTCTACTCGCCCATTCAACCGGAGTTCGACTACGTTGGAGGATCTCCATCGATTTCCTTGCGAGTCGTTACATTCCTTTTCCTTTGCACAGCAATCCGATGATCTGCTCCATAGCCGCCAGAACACCTTGAGGAGATCTATAGACTTCATGCGCGACCGCTTCGGATGGGGTAGCAGCTACCCCGGGATCGTCAATGCGCAGGCTCGCAACGGTGGCGATGTGGATGTACAAAGCATGGCGGACCTTATGTCGAAATCCAGCGTTTTTGAGCGGGATGATCGATCCCACTTTGCCGCCATGACCCGAGGCCCGTTGACCGGACCCGCGGACGTGGAAAGCAACAACATCTTCGAAAAAGCGTTCACCGATCACCAATCGCCTGTCTCCGAGGCCCTGGAAGATCTCCCGGAAGATTTGCCTGAACACCCATACCCCCTAAGTCCCGTGCCTAACGATCAAATACCGCATCAAAAGAGGACGGTGAAGTCCTCCCCATCGCCCAGGCGCGTAAGCTTAAAACGTACATACACGGATGTCGGCGCTACGTCTCTTCAGAGCAAGCTGATGGAGACTTTGACGCAACCATATAACACCACTGACTCTTTCTCCACAAGCTCCTCCACTCTTGGTTTGGGGGTTCCAGCCCCGGCCTTGCATACCCACAGCAGCAAATGGAATCCAGTCTCGCAGGCCGTCTTTAGGACAGAGTCACAGGCGCCGTGGACCATACTGGCGGCGAATGACCTGTCGTGTCTTATATTTGGTGTCACACAATCGGAAGTGCGGAGGTTAAGTATCCTAGAAGTTGTACAAAAAGATCACAGGCAGTGGCTTGAGTCCAAGTTGCAGGATCCCCGCACTGATGCTGCAGCAAAGATTCATTCCCAGCCTGATAAATCCTGTATTAGGCCGGTAAACCCGAGGTCCATGGGCATGGGGAATGGCGTCACGGCTCAGTTGCTCAGTAAACCGTCTTCTCGGGACAGAGCCCCGAAGAGATCCCAGACTGACGATGGATATGGCTCAAGTACTCGAACCACAAGGAATCCAAATCATCCGGCGACAAAATCACGCGGTGTTCTGCTCTGCGGTGATGTCGTACCGATCCGCAAACGCAATGGGACTAAAGGATCTGCCAGCATCTGGGTCATGGAAAAGCGTGGTGGCTTGATCTGGGTCCTCGAAGAGGTCTCAGAGAATGTCGCTCATGTCCGTTGTGACAGCTCATGGAACGTTACCGACGCCCGTGGAGACACTGACAAAATTTGGGGCCAGGAAGTGATCAAGCCTGGCGGGCGGATCACGGAGCTGCTCCCCCGCCTCCCTAAAGAATGCTTGGAAGATCCATTAGATAAGGGTTTGGCCAAAATATCTCGGATGAAATACTTTACTAGCCGCACCTCTGCTGGAATATGTATACCTGTGATTGTTGGCAAGGAGGAAGACCCAGACTGCCTCCGAGTATCCAGCTTTCCTCACGTTGCTGGTATGATGGTGCTGTCTTCATCAACAATGAAGGTGATAAGCTCTAACTCGGCATTCTCATCGGTATTGTTTGGCCAGGAACGGCCTGAAGGCTTGCATATCACAAAGCTTATACCAGGATTTGATGTCCTTCTACATGTGCTTACCGAGGAGGATAAGGTTCCTCTGGAAGATGGAATGGTGATTCCTGAACACAGCTTTCGCAGGGCACGAACTCTTTCGATCCTGCGTGAAGGAAAAGACAGTGTAGCAGCAGTGTTTCAGGAACCAACCGGTCTTACCGCCAATCACCGTGACGGTTCGAACATCGCGGTAGACGTGCAATTGCGAGTGGTAAAGAGTGGAACCATCTTCCCCAAAGGTCAAGCTGAAGATATTGGAGTCCGTGGCGAGCCCTACGACGATGAAGAGGAAACTGTTGCTGTGACGGAATTGGTTTATGCACTATGGATTACGTACTCGAGGCAGATTCATTCCACAGATCCAGCCATGAGCTTTACCTCGCCCCCTCAAGAGTCAACTAAGGAAACAGCTCCCGAAACCGCCCCATTGTCCAGCCCGACGGCGGCTCGCAAACCCGAGCCTCCTAGTGCTGAACGTACTTCGGTGGAGACGAAACTACCATCCTCGACTCTGAGCCAACAACTGAACGAAGCTGCTTCCGAGCCACTGACAGATAAGCCCGTCCAGGCCGTGCCCGAAGTGAAGCCTGCCAATGCGAAGAAAGAGACTCCACAGAAAAGAACAATCGCCGACTACGTTATTCTTGAGGAGATGGGACAAGGGGCATACGGCGAAGTCAAACTCGCCCGGCTCAAGAACAACCCTTCCAAGAAGGTCGTTTTGAAGTATGTGACGAAGAAGAGGATTCTTGTGGATACCTGGACTCGCGACCGTCGTTTGGGTACCGTGCCATTGGAAATCCATGTGCTAGATTACCTACGACGTGATGGCTTCAAGCACCCAAATATTGTGGAAATGGAGGGATTTTTCGAGGACGACGTCAATTATTACATTGAAATGATGCCGCACGGTCTCCCCGGAATGGACCTCTTTGACTACATCGAGCTGAAGGCGAACATGGACGAGGCGGAATGCAAAAACATATTCAGACAGGTTGTGGATTCCATCCATCATCTTCACACCAAGGCGCTGGTTGTACACCGCGATATCAAGGATGAGAACGTCATTCTGGACGGCGAAGGCAACATCAAACTGATTGATTTCGGGAGTGCTGCTTACATCAAAAACGGGCCGTTTGATGTTTTTGTGGGAACAATTGGTGAGTTATTTGGTTTTTGATATTCGGACATTTCTAACAGCATTCCAGACTACGCAGCACCCGAAGTCCTTCAAGGGAAGTCTTACCGAGGCAAGGAGCAAGATATCTGGGCTCTTGGAATTCTTCTCTACACGATCGTCTACAAAGAGAACCCGTTCTACAATGTCGATGAGATCCTGGACCACCCGCTCCGAGTACCGTTCTTGCCGTTCTCCGAGGACTGCATCGATCTGATCAGGAAGATGCTTGATCGCGACGTCGACAATCGCTTGACAATTACAGAAGTGATGGAACATCCGTGGATGACAGACAGCTAAAGCTGCCGATACCGATAAATTTTCTTTTGGAATAGCTATCGAAAACGTTTACGATGGATTGGAGGATCTATATATCTACCCTGAAATCATTCCAAGCATACGCCGATTGTGCTTGTTTTACGGCGAACTTATGAAATATCACATTGATGCAGTTTCTTTTCTTTTCTTTTCTTTATTTTTGTTTTGTTTTTTTCTTTTTAGAGGACTTTGTTTGCAGAGTATATGTCGAATGACCGAGCATGTGACGACTATGAAGGGGATGAAATGTGGATAGGGTGGGGGGATGGAACGAACACACACAAAAGAAGGGACAGACTGCGATGAAAGATGATGATGCATAGAGACGAAGAAGATTGAGATACCCCATCTTCACATTATGTTTATTTTGGTTAGATGTTTCGGTGCATTCTTTTTCTTACACTGGCTGTTTTATGGAAAAGGAAATCTCCCAATATGGCATATCATATACCCTCAGCAATGGCGTTATGCAGTTTAGCGTCTGACTGGAGTTTAACTGTGATGTTAGTGAAGCTGTCTATTCTATCTGCAACTGTAGAGAGTTGGAGACTATTCAACCTATTCAACTAGTAGGCAATAGAAGCAGTATGATCCACTGCCGATCCGACAGAAAGACGGTGACACATGGTGAGGGCGATTTCGATCCTCATTAGACATTAATCAGTCTAGCAGTAGTTCAATTGCGGGGTGAAGCGGGGAAGAACACTAGTCTGTCTTTTAAATACTTAGGAATAATAAAAAAGATGAAGTTGTATCCCGACAATTACTTATTCGAGATGGAAACCTCGGCAATGGGGATATAACAGCAAAGTTATCCATCACAAATGATGGTTGGTTTAAGTTGGGCAGAAGTAGGGGATCAGATCATCAGGTAGCATTGGCACATTCGGCTGGATAGGCAATACCAGCAACGCCTACCAATATTATACCATTTATATAGGCTATTATTACTCGTATTGAGGAGTACTCATGTAGCTATCCAAATCCATGGATTTTGACAGCAAAACAAGTGTTCCTGACCCCGCAAGGTGGCGAAGAACAACCTAATAATGGATGAAGTGGCGTGGTTGGCAGGACCGAGAGGCCCGTTCCTAACTGGGTATTTGATGGACAGGGACGGGGGAGAGGATTTGATTGATCAGTTTGTGCCTGTTTTTGCTGCTTCCTCTCTTTATTTTTGTTCTTTTTTCTGCCTCTCTTTCTTTCTGCTATATTGCTTGTTTATATTGATACCTACCTACCGGTAGGTAGATTCACTGGTCTCAGGAAATCCCTCAATACTGATACTGACTGACAGTCTGTGCGTAGGGTAAAGTTACGCATTACCAAGTCTGGGGTGCTCTAGAGTTTAATCAGCATTACACCGGACACACGGTATTCCACTGATCATCAAACAATGTTATGACCTCAGTTCTGCTGATATTTCATCATTTGAATATCTCCTTTACTATAGTAGGTAAACCTGTATACACTCTTTGTGAGGAGGAAATCCAGAAAATGATGCCATAATACATTACCGTACAGCGTAATCCCATGACGCGTGGACACTCGCAACAGCCACTAGCAGGCTTAGGGCCGGCCACCAAGTGGGGCGGAGCCGCTCTATCGCGTATCGATAAGTGAAATCCAGCCGATAAGAGGCGGTGGTGGCGGCGAGCAAATCGGGGCATGATTGGATTATTCAGGGTTTCTGTGTATCGATGCCTTCTGCAGTAAGGTGACTGGCCTGTATGGTGCATTCTGATAGGGTGTTTCAGGCCAGTCAGTATTGGCTGTAAGGTACAGGTAAGGACGTATTGTTGAGTATCTCTGTCGCCTGACCTGGACTTTGTCACTTCATTCTCCTTGTCGTCTTCTTCTACTCTCCTTCTCTTCTTCTTCTTTATCTTTCTGCCTCTTTTTATCTTCTCTCCTCCCCTTTTCTATCTTCTCCTTCCCTGCCCTCCCGGTGATGTCCCTGTGACGTCCGACTTCCCAGTCTTGTCCCGGTTCTTCCGCGTCATTTTTTTCTCTATCGGTCCCCGGTTTGCCCGGTCCACATGTCCATGGTCCAGCTGGTTACGGTCCCTAGCCGAGAGATCTTCTTTCCCCAGTGAAACCCTTCAATTACTCTTCCTCTCCCACTTTCTCCTCCTTCGCTTTGGTCGTTCTTTTTTGTTGGTGTGTTTTTGCTCGGTCTCGATCCATCCGCAGGACCGGATTTGGAATTGTGAAGCATCCGCCTTGCGCGGGCATTGTTGGTCTGTCTGAAGAGATTAACTTAGTTGCGGATTTTTTTTCGGGTCATCACTATGAACGTTTAGGACTTCGTCATTGCGGGATCCCGCGATTGTCGTCGGTATAACGTCTTTCTGACAAGACGGGGAGCCATCTACTTTATCCTCCCTTACATCAAAATCTAGCTCATTATCTCCTCCGCCCGATTCTGATATACTTTCCCGAGACAAACAATTACTTATCGAGCGTTCGTGTTGAATTCGATTCTACCTTCTCCCGCCATGGCTGCTGCCGTTTCCGATGAGATCAGGCCAACGTCTGGGGCTGCCTCCCCTGTGAGTCCAGCGTCGTCAGCCGGTCAGATTCCATTGGAGCAACAACCCAAGCCCAAGGGGCGGCATAGAATACTACAAAGCCTACAGCGCATGTCGTCGAGTCCTAGTCTTACTAGACGGGGCCGATCCGCCTCGACCGGCTATCGCGGAACTGGCAAGGCATCTTTATCCTGCGTTTCTCTTTCTTCATCAGCATATCCTCCGTGTCTCGGCAATGGCAGCTCGTCTCAACTCTATGGTGGCTTGAATGCCCATCCAATGACCTCAGCCTCTCCGGGCTCGCCGGTAGGCCAGAATGGAAACCCTCGAATTCGTCTCGTCGGGACCGATTCCCCCAATGGCTCCCAGTCAAAGACTATTCCTATGCCAACCGATTTGAGGCCAGTATCCCGAGGAGTGCCGCGGGGGAACGAGGCCATTGAGGAGAATGTCGTTGCGCAGTTTCCCCCTCGACAGAGAACATTGGATTTTTGGAGGGACATGCCTGATGAGATCAAAATGAGAATATTCCGGCACCTGACTCCCAAAGAAATTGTCCGTGCCTCTTCCGTATCTAAGGCGTGGCACAAGATGTGCTTCGATGGGCAGTTGTGGTCTAGTGTCGACACTACCGATTACTATCGTCAGATTTCTAGTGACAGCCTCGTGAAAATCATTACCTCTGGCGGCCCATTTGTTAAGGATCTCAACCTCAGAGGCTGTGTCCAATTGCAAGAAAAGTGGTCGTCGGAAGGTGAGCGCATCTCGGACATGTGTCGGAATGTCGTCAATTTCTCCCTCGAAGGGTGTCGCATTGACAAGACTGCGATCCACTACTTTCTCCTACGCAATCCTCGCCTGGAGTATATTAACTTGTCGGGGTTGGCCAGTGTCAAGAATTCCGCCATGAAGATCATTGCGCAGTCGTGTCCTCAACTCGAAACATTGAATGTTTCATGGTGCACCAATGTCAATACTGCTGGACTTAAGAGAGTTGTTCAGTCATGCCCACGACTGAAAGATCTCCGGGCCAGTGAGATCACCGGGTTCAATGATGAGGAGTTCGCTCTTGAATTGTTCGAGCGTAACACTCTGGAACGGCTGATTATGAGTCGGACCGATTTGACAGATCAATGCCTACAAGTTATCATCCATGGTGTTGATCCTGAGATGGATGTGCTTGCTGATCGTCCAATTGTCCCTCCTCGACGGTTTAAACATTTGGATATTCATCAATGCACAGACTTGACAGACGACGGAGTCAAGAGTCTAGCTCACAATGTCCCAGATCTTCAAGGCTTGCAAATTTCCCAGTGCTCGCAGCTAAGCGATGACTCTGTCATTGCTATAATCCGCACTACACCGCTGCTCACTCATCTCGATGTTGAAGATATCGAGGCACTCTCAAACAACACGCTCATTGAGCTTGCAAAGTCCCCGTGCGCTCCACATCTCGAACATCTCAATGTCAGTTACTGTGAGAGCCTGGGTGACACTGGAATGTTACAAGTCATGAAGAGCTGCCCGTCCCTACGCTCTGTTGAGATGGATAACACCCGAATCTCTGACCTCTCTCTGATGGAAGCATGTTTCCGTATGCGCAAGCGAGGCTACGACGAGAACCTCCCCCAAGTTGGTCTACGACTAGTTGTCTTCGACTGTGCCAATGTCACCTGGGCCGGTGTCAAAGAGGTACTTTCTAACAATGCCTATATCCCACGCTCTCGCAAGCCTTCTCCCGCCGTTATCACAGTTACCCAAACGGTCGATCCGGTAACAGGCAACACTGTGGTTACATCTTCCACTTCACCGCCACCGCCGCCTTCTGTATACCCCAATCAAGTCATTCAACTCAAGTGCTTCTACGGCTGGCAGATGACTGTGGACGAACACATGAAGCGGGTCTTGCGTGGTGATCTTGCTTCCGCAAACAGGCTGGACCGAAAGTGGGCAGACTACATGATGGCCACCGAAGAAGCCGGTGCAGCAGGCGCCGGGGCGAGAAGAAGAAGACGCCGAGCCCGTGAAGCCGAGCGACTCTACAACGCCGATGGAGACGCTGATGATGCCTATGATGGTGGAGTCGTCTCGGCTCTTGGGGGCAGACGCAGAAGAGCACAGAGTGGAGGGTGTGCTATCATGTGAGATGCTAAAGTCATTTACTTCGACTCTTTCTACTATATTCTTTTTGGACTTGCACAAGAGTTCTGCGAACCTTGTCAAAAAATCTACACGACAACATCTTTCTCTCGGCGAGATTGCCTGTGTTGAAACTCTGAGAAACACGCACACGCACCCAAGCGTGCTATGAGACACGATATGACGATATGTTGGGTTTGACCGGTTCGAAAACTACTAGGCACTGAGTGTCTGGTGCACAGAACCTGGTGAATCCGTTCCACCTGCACTTTTTCCCTTCCCTTTTGTTTTTCTTCCCTCCTTCTCACTTCTCTCATTTCCCTTCAATTCTCCCTCCCTTCTACTTCTTGTTTGGTCTAGTGTGTTTGGTACGGAGTCAGGTCCAGAGGTCAATAACTGGAATTTCTTTTCTCATTTTCTTTCCCCCATGTCATGACTTTTTAGAAGGGGTGGTGAAAGCCTGGAGTTTGATCTCGGTTTAGGATTTCGCCATTTAGACTTTAGCATTGATTTTTTCTTATCAATTTCCATTCATCGCCCATTCTCATATTGATACTTTAACCTGTCTTGGAAGGAGTAGTTGACGATAGTGTACCATCATAGCAGGATAAAGTGAAACCATGATCGATTCAAAGTGAGGAATGTATATCTTTTTTTATCTTATAACTGGGTATCATAGGGAGGATAGTATAGATGATGATGAGTAGGTAATGTATGCTTGACATGGAAATTCACTTTGAAAACGCCCAAGTTCAGTTCTCGTTTTTCCCAATTCCTGACCAGGATATGCTTGATATGGATGTATGTGTTTGACCCTCGCAGCATATGGAAGGGACGCATTGTAAAAGAAAAGAAACTCTATTCCTCAAAGAAGCCACCATCGCTATCGTTATCGTTGTCATTCTGTGCTTTGCGGTACGCCTCGCGCATTTCAATATCTTCTCTCCGTCTCTCCCTGCGGTTCTTCGGCTCATTCTGGTCGGATTTCGATTTGTTCTTCTTCTCGGGGATGCTCTTCTCGTGGCTGGACTTTTTGGTATCTTTGCTATCCTTGCTCTTCTTGTCTGTTGTCGACGATGTAGTGGGTGTGTCGTCGGTGTTCAATCCGGTCTTCAATTTGCCGTCTCGGAGACGATCAAGGGTTCCTTCGGCCATACTCTTCTCAACGACATTCCACATATGAGGCTTTTCGTCTGCAGCAAGAGGGGTGAGTTTGACGGTATCGGTGTCTGCCTCGGTCTCGTCTTCGGACTTCTTTTGCTGTTTCTTGTCTGCGTAGAGCGAGATGTATTTTTCCGTGAGGGGGTAGTAGATGGTGTAGTTGAGGTTCACGCGGGCAGAGTGGATTTGATTCTTGAGGGATTTGAGAGCGGCTTTGTCTTCTTTGGGGTCGAGTTCTTTTTCGCGACGGAGGAGTCGGTTGAGGTCTTTGGTTGCTGCTTTGCGTTCTATTCGTCGTTAGTTTAGATTTAGGGATATAAGATATACCCAATTCAAGGAGAACATACCGAGAAATCTAACGAAATGGTACTTCTTGATCATCTGCGAACGATCCCGTCTCTTGTTCTCATCCTCCAGATCTCTTTCGTACCCTTTCAGTGCTCGTTCTTGCACGATCCGCGCATCAGCGGGCAGATCAACTCGGTTGAGTAGTCGCTTGACATCTCGGATCCGTCTCTTCAGCTCGTTGACGGAGGGGTAGTTGTTTTCCGTGCGAGTCAAGTGTATTTTCTTCTTGGATGGCATCGCATCTTCGGAGGCTTCTCGGTCTTTGCGTTTTTGGGGAGGATCGCTGCGATCACGGTAGTTTCTGCTACTGGTGGAGTGGGGACGGGGAGACCGCTCCCTGTCATAATCTCTAGCCATTGTAAGGTATCCGATTGGGGCTGATGTTTTCTGTTGTCCCTTTTATCTTCCTTTCTCTCTTTTTTTGCTCGATGAAAAATAATTGCGGCGGATAAGAAAGCGATAAAAACGGACGGATCATCAGTCGGTCCGTAATATCCCCGGATCCAGACGCAGCGGCCAATCAGCGGCGGCGCAGGTTCAATGACCGCGCGACACTCCCTCGACAGTCGACGTCGACGACGATCTGTTGTTGTTGTGGCTGCGATCTCAACGTCATTCTTGCTCGCGATATCTGCGGGCATGTACTGTGCCGATATTCAATGATCAATTGCCTCCATGAACACCTGGTCTTGAACTATCCCAGCTCTTTCAGCTGGTAATAGCATGGGCTGGTAGTGCTGGCTGGCGCTGACGCAACCAACACACAGACTATTCGGCTACTATCAATCACAACGACTTGAGCAAAATGGAGTCGGCAATTCGATGGTCCCCTTCCTCGACCACGGCAGAGCAACGCTTTCTCTCCGTGGATGTTACAGGAAGGGAATTTCGACTCTGCAAGGTCACCTCGTTTGACGGCAGAAACCTAGACCATGAAGTACTCTCGACACATACCAAGGTGCCAGCATTTCGTGCCTTTGATTGGTCTCCCGTGGATGAGTCGCTAATTGCTGTCGGTCAATCATCTGGAGATGCGACTATTTTGCGTATGGGTGGTGATTCTCAAGACTCGTTTTCTTTCCCTATTCGGAATCAACGTTACTGCAATGCGGTGGCATTCAGTACGCATGGACTGCTGGGCGCCGGGCTGGATCGCGTTCGAAATGACTTTTGCTTGAACATCTGGGATGTGAACCAGCGTATGGCGATGAAAGGAACGAAGGGGTTTGCTGAACCGTTGAGAAAACTGGCTAGCTCGGAGCCGATTACCAGTATCAAATTCTTTAGAGACCAGCCAGACACGCTTGTAACTGGAGTTAAGGGTCAATTTGTCCGGATATATGACCTGCGGGGTAAGTTTTTTCCCTTTCTTTCGGCCTGTTTCTCCTTTAACCGTTGTTATAGAGGGACCTGGTAACCCATCTTTGCAATTCCCCACAAGGTGTGTCCATAATCTGGCCATTGATTGGCTCGATGAGAATTATATCGCATCCTGTCTCCCATCCGGTGATCCTACTGTCTGTGTCTGGGATCGACGTGTAGGCTCCCGGTTTACTTCGCCAGCCGTGGGCCCAACCAGCGGCATTGAGACCGGCCAGCCAGGCCCTGCACTTGAATTCAAGAATGTTGTCTCGCCAAAATCAACATTATGGAGTTTACGTTTTTCAAGAACCAAGAGAGGCTGCTTAGGCGCCCTTTCAAACACCGGCCATTTCAAAACTTACGACATCGCCAAGGAATACCTATCCGAAGAGTATCGGGCTTCGATGGATGAGACTCTTGGCCAGGGTTCCTTTAGAAATTACCCCGAACAGGTCTACACCAAAGCTGTACGAGATGTTTACAGTCCGTTTAATCATCCTTCGCGCGGCTGCAACGAGCTGGAAAGAGTGGTCTCATTTGATTTCCTAAATATGAGTGCCTCCAACGAGCCCAGCGCTGTGACCTTATCTGGCAATGGGCAAGTCAATGTTGTCACATTACAGCCGCCTTCACCCCCTGTGCGACTTTCTTCTCAAGGTGTCTTGGTGCGTGGAGACCCTGACGGCAATGTGGAATTCAATACTATGGGTCCCGTGTCTAGCCAGGAGACAAATATCTCCGAGGTGGTTGAACAAATACGCAAAAATCACTTACCATACTCTGTTGATCAATCAAATGGTCTGAGGAGTCGACAGTCTAACTCAGAAGGCCGCTCTACAAGTCCCCTCTCAAGTCGCGAGACCCGAGAGCGTGATTTGTCTTTAGGAACCTTGGACACCCATCTGACGGCCGAAGAGGCATTGACACTATTGACGGTCAATAGAAATCGATGCAGAGATGGGTATCTTTTCGACGAGACTCGAAACAAGACAATAGTGGCCGAGGATCCCTTTTTGCAAGACTTCTGGGATTGGGTTAAGCGTGAGTTACTGTATCAAAATCTGGAAGGGAAGCTATGTTAACACCAAAGCTAGGGGCACGGTATGATTCATCTGATTCCTCGATGGTCATGAACGAGCTGGATTTAAATTACATGGGGGTGTCCAGCATCTGGAACAATGATCTGGGTATGATCAGTCTATCGTTTTCTTTTATCCATTTATTTATTTAGATCTAACTTCTTCATAGGCCAGAGCCTCGAAAGCCGACGAATTGGCTCGTACGGTCCGCATTCCGTCCATCCAACTCATATAAAAGAGACCATTATTGATTTGGTTCGTGATCGGTTGAATCTATCCGTGACCAAAAACTGCGAAACAAAATACCTTGAACATCGCCTTCTTTGCCTTAGACTCTGTGGTGCAACTCAATCTCACCGTGAACTTGAAGAACTTGTCAAGACATTATCCGCAGATAACCAGCACACCAAAGCCGCTGCCTTGGCTGTCTTCCAAGACGAAGCCAAACTCGCTTACTTGGCGTTGCGCAGCAATGAACCTACACAAGCTCATAAATTGCTCGCCATGGCAATAGCAGGTGCAGCAAAAGGAGAGGCCGACTCGGATTGGGAAGAGACATGCGCAGAGATTGCCAAAGAGCTTACCGACCCTTATGCCCGAGCTATCCTAGCGCTGGTTAGCAAAGGGGATTGGAATTCGGTTATCCAAGAGACCACATTGCCGCTGAAATACCGAGTCGAGGTCGCTTTGCGTTGGCTTCCTGACGAAGATCTAACCGCGTACTTGAAAGAGACCACCGCTGAGGCCATCTCTCAGGGCGACATTGAGGGAATTGTCCTCACGGGGCTTGGTCATTCCGCCATGGATCTATTTCAATCTTATATCAATAAGTTTAATGATGTACAGACGCCAGTTCTGGCCATGAGCCATACTGTCCCGCGCTTCATCAACACCGGATCCTACAAAACTCAATTCGAGTCATGGCGCGAGACCTATCGTTGGCAGATCAACTCCTGGAAACTCCAATTGGAACGAGCACGATTTGACGTTGGATCACGCAAATTCGCGGTCACCTGGGATGGTCGAAAATTAATTGAACCACCACGGCAGCAGGTCAGCTTGACTTGCAACTACTGCACCAGGCCACTTACCCAGCATGACTCGTCTTCTCAGATTTCTTCGTCCAGTACAGGGGAGGTCGTACACCCGACCGCAGGAAACCCGTTGGGAACGGCCGCAATGTCTGGAATGGTCTGTCCGAGATGTGGGCGCCATATGCCTCGATGTGGAGTTTGTACGCTTTGGCTGGGCTCTCCGGATCCGATGTCTCGAGCGTCCATTGCAGCGGAGTCTGGTCAAGAACAGCGTAAACCCACAGAGCCAGACTTGATGCGAAGATTTATCGTCTTTTGTATCAACTGCAATCATGGTTTCCATGCACATCATGCCCGGGAATGGTTTACGAAACACAGAGTCTGTCCGGTTGCTGAATGTAACTGCATATGCGATCGGTAGACCTGATAAAATCCTCTGGTTGTACTGTATCCAGCTTTTATGTCTTTTCGTCTCTTTTCGAATTCTTTTCGGTTTCTTTTTCCTTTTCACGCTTCTTGAGACTAAAGGGAAGGGGGGGTTGTTTCATTTCTATTATATACCCATTTTTAGAAGCATCATATCAGCAGAAGGCAATAGAAGTATCTACTACCTTAGTTTGAACACAAATATTTCCATCCATAGTTGTGTGTCCTTGGGCTCTGTCCTACGAGTATTTCGGCCATCTCGGAGTCAAATTAATGGCCCGCCGATGATGTCAAAAAATTCTCCCCTCTGCTAGAAAAAAAAAAAAAAAGATCTACGGGTGAACGATACCTGTCACCATCAACATCGGTTGGTATGAAGCTATCTCTCATGAATTTCATTTCTATTGGCTGATAAGATGCAGTTCTCTTGTCTTGGAATTGTACTGTCTAAGAATTATGATTGTTCTGTGAGCAAGAATAAGACTTAGCTAGGCTTCAGTCACTCAGTCACTACTGTTGAATCACGAACTTACCCGTGAGTCATGTCCACCAACCTCACTTTTACTATTACATAAAGTGTACCGATTTACTGACACTTGCCTGCTCAGCAAGCGAGTAAACGATTCTTGAATGAACCAGCAGACGACGAAGCTATTACCTCTCTACCTCTTCTCCGACAACCCCGCCTCCAACAAACCACTCCTCTTCGCACGACGGCCACCATGCCACCACCAAAGAACAAGCCAGCCCAAAACCGCGATGTGACCATCTCAAAGGCACTGAGCTTATTGCTGCGACATGCCGCGGAGAAGGAAGGGCTGAAGATGAACACCCAGGGATATGCCTCTGTGGCAGACGTCGTACGCATTCTACGATTTGTTGGATCAATGCAGATAGAAGCTAACCTGATTATGTTCTGACAGATGGCTTGGAGAAAGCTCAAATCTCTCAAAGTGACATTCCCGGAAATCATCAAAGCCGTTTCCTCGTCCGACAAGAAACGTTTCGCCCTCCTACATATCCCATCTACACAGGTCGAGTCAAAGACACAAGGCACCGAGATCCCCATGATTGAAGACCCGACATCGGCCCTTGGTTCCACAGCCCCCTCGACAAGTGAAGGACAAGAGAGCGCAACCGAGATAGCTCTTTCAGTCCAAGATTCAGATCCAACCCATTTCCTGATCCGGGCTACGCAAGGCCACAGTATGAAGAACGTGGATGCGGCGTCGTTTCTGGAGAAACTGACCTTGTCCGATGCTTCAACACTACCTGATACAGTTGTACACGGGACATTCCATTCTGCATGGCCGCTGATTCTCAAATCCAAAGGACTGCGGTGTATGGGACGGAATCATATTCATTTTGCTACAGGGCCGTCACTTGAGTCGGTCCTCCCGGGACTTGTGGATGCGACAACAGAGTCTGCCAAAGATACTCTGCAGCTCAATGATGGCCGGGTCATCTCGGGGATGCGCCGAGATGCACAGGTGTTGATATACATTGACATCAAAAAGGCGTTAGCGGCGGGATGTCCATTCTGGCGCAGTGAAAACGGGGTGATTCTCAGCGAGGGAATGCCTGCTGGAGAGGCAGAGGATGATAATGAGATGAAACAAAAGGTTGTGCCATTGGAGTTTTTCGATGTTGTCGTGGAGAGGACAGCCGGGATGGGGAAGATTTGGGAGGATGGCAAGGCTCTTCAGGAAATACCAGTGGAGTTGCTCAAACGAGGGAACCCCAAGGGAAGACGGACGCGGCCAAGTGACAAGAATGGGAAACAAATAACCCCGGCAGAAAGGGATCAATAAACAATATACCAAAATAGACGAAATGCTTTATTTGTATAGACACACGTGACTGCTCTCCTGATGATCACGTAATGGATGCCGTAATGCGGGGAGAATCCGCTCCCGCCAATAAGTGCGCTTTCCGACCGACTGCGGGGGATCGGAGCCGCCGCTCCCTCTTCCGACGACGTCACCCGACGCTGCCACTTCGTCTTCTCCCAAGGACCGACGATATCTCTATGATCCTGCAGCTTCACGCTGGCGTGGGCTTCCGAATGCAGCTGTCCATGTGAGCCAATCTGACCGCGCCAATTATGATTCTCTATGCGGGGACGCCCTCTGGCAAAACCCGCCGGAAGACGGGCATTTCCAATCATGCCGTGTTCCCGTCGGCGTATGGTGCTGCTTTTTAAATACTGAGCTTCATCGCTGTGGACTTTGCTCCTTCTAGGATTCGTTAATATATATCTTCTTGACTTAAATTTCTCTGTATATATTATTTTCTGGAAAAAAAACTTATTATCGTGAGTTTTGTTCAGAGACATCACCATGGCCACTCACCGATTCGACCCCGATTTCACCAACAATGTCGTGAACGCGATGGGCCCCAAGACCTCCCCTCGCCTCCGCCAACTCATGACTGGTCTAATTCATCATGTTCACGACTTTGCTCGTGAGAATGAATTGACCGTGGACGAGTGGATGCAAGGTGTCCAGCTGCTCAACTGGGCTGGACGGATGAGCGACGATAAGCGGAATGAGGGACAACTTGTTTGCGATGTAATCGGTTTGGAGTCGTAAGTGCTCAACGAGTTGAACAAGACTCGTACAGTCCACTAATGCAAATTGTCTATAGTCTTGTCGATGAAATCACCTTCAAGCTCGCCGACGAGGCCGCAGATGCTCCCACCGCAACCGCTATCCTGGGACCCTTCTTCCGTGCAGACACGCCTTACCGCAACAATGGCGATGACATCGTCGTGAACAAGCCAAAAGATGGAGAGATGGTCTTTATGCATGGTCAAGTAATGGACTTTAGCACTAAGAAACCTCTCGTGGGAGCTACCGTCGAGGTGTGGCAGGCGTCGACAAATGGTCTATACGAGCAGCAGGATTCGGAACAGACCGAGTTTAACCTCCGGGGTAAATTCAAGACTGACGAAGATGGTCGATACTACTTTTACTGCTTGCGCCCGACTCCTTACCCTGTTCCCGATGATGGTATGTCTTGTGATTTTGTCCGCCAGTTTTTACATGAGGCTAACATTGGATAATAGGCCCCGCGGGTAAGCTGCTGAAACTCATGGACCGACACCCTTTCAGACCTGCCCATATTCACATCCTTGTAAGAACTTACCAGATTTTTTTGACTTGAATTAAGCTAACACGTCTACCAACAGGCCACCTACGACGGCCACAAGCCTCTGACTACTCAAATTTTCGACCGCAAGGACCAATACCTCGAAAACGACTCCGTATTTGCTGTCAAGGATTCATTGGTTGTGGACTTTGTCCCCCGTAAGGGTGACCCTCAAGCTGGTCTTGAGCTCAACTACGATGTCAAGTTGGTCCCTGAGGCAAAGACCAACGGTGCTTGAAGTTGAGGGATGATTTATTTTCTTGTCATGTATTTCTTTTTTTTTTGGTTATTTTAAGCTCTTGATCTGCCGCTTTATCCAGTGTGGTATAAAACATTTGATACCTTAATCCCATTAGGGGTCTTTTTCTTGTTACTAAATTGAATGGTTGGACATATGTGACTGTCTTTGAATATTCCTTTGGTCATAGGGTTTAGTGATGACCTACATAGACCACCATAAAAATTCATCAGACATTTTCATAGAAGCATTCAAAACCCAACTGGTAGGTGATAAGAAAGGCAGAAAAACAGTTGAATAAAATAGAATCACTGGTACATAGTTCTAACATTCTATCAAATGAATACACTGCTCTAAATACAACTAAACAGCGACACTTCCAATAAAATGAACAATTACCCTCCCTACCTCTTCGGGCGCCTCGATACAATGCCAATGCCCAACCTTGGTAAGCACGTCCATCTTCTTATTCGCACTCGACACACGCTCAAAGATGAGTTCACAGCCCTCAAGCGATGCAGACTTGTCTTCCTCGCCAGCAATCAGCAGGAAGGGAACCTGAACAGCGGTGTAGTCGATGGTCGGGGCACCGGCGATGGCTTGGCAGAGTGCTGCGTAGCCCTTGGGGTTTTGGCCGATGATAAGTTCGCGGATGAAAGATTCTGCCAGCGGGGAGCTTCGGGAGCCAGTTGCTTGGCTGGGGATGGAGTTGGCCATTGGTTCCATTCCGACTATTTGTTGTTAGCTTGTGTCCTCCATTTTTGGAATTCAGGATAAATCATGAGAGCACATACGCTCGGATACAGTCTGGGCTCTTTTGCACATTACAGAAGACAGTGTCGCTGTCGGATGTGTTGGTCCTATCGCGATCACGGCCTTGACGCGATGCGCATACTGTGCCCCCAAAAGTGTCACAACGAGTCCACCCATCGAGTGGCCTACGGCCACAGCTTGAGGGACGTTCAGCACATCGAGCAGTCCGGCCGCATCGGCCGCGATAGACTGAATAGAGACAGACTGGCCTGTATAAGTTGAGCGTGCGGATCCATAGGTGTCGAAAGTGATGCAACGGTGACTCGGGGTCAGGTACGGCAAGACAGGAAAGTAGTAGTTTTGCGAGGAGCCCAGGCCGTGGATGAAGATAAAGGTGTGACCATTTTCAGGAGCACCTTGAGGGTGAGAGTCGGCATAGTGTAGCCTGTGATCGTTGACTTCGATAAAAGGCATCTTTGGTTTATGTTCCAGGTCTGTCGATAAAGAAGATGAGGATGCTTCGCAGAGGGTGGAGAAGCAGACAATTAGTAGTAGAAAAATTGAAGGAAACAAAGCGGTCTGGTATGGACGATCAACAATCGGGTATCACCAAGAAAATAGTTCAACATCCAGAAACCCGTAAGAAACGTTACGCTACGCTTAATAAAAGCATCCCACTCTGTGCAGCTCCAATTGTGTAATTCCCACGGCTCATTGACGTCGACATCATCGCCAACCTTGGGCGGTGATTGGGTTGCCCCCCCATTTCTTCAGGCTCCCCGTATTTCGTCGTGTGCTGCAGCGTCTGCAAATGCAAAATCCAACAAGGGCCCATCGATTCCGTCGGAACAGTTGCATGATTCCATCGCCATGGCGGGGAAAAAACAGCAGCTCCGCTTATCAACGACGATCCCGAAAGGAGGGGCAGCAACGATCCGAACGGCGCGGATGTTGGCCATCGGGTCGGATAGCCGATGTGTTGAGGATGAGGATCATGAAGCGATTGGTAAATAACCAAATAATAGTAATGAATCCAAGAATATCAGGCGACACGTGGTCTGCCAAAACTGTACAGCATATAGACCTAGTGCTCAGACAGGGTCTAGCTGGAGCAGTTCCTGCTCGAATTCTTCGTCTGTATCGTCAAATTCATTGGCATATTCTTCGAGAAGAAGTGCCGTGTCATCTTGGAATGATTCTCCAACCGACAGCTGCATATTCAGCTTTTCTGGAGGTCGCATCGTCTCCGGTGCTTCCTTGGGTGTATCCTGCCTATCCGTGTCCTTGGTCTTGGTATCCAACGCGGTCGCGACCGATTCTGCTTGTCGGATCGTGTCTTCGTCGCAGAAAAATGAGCATTCGGAAAATTCATCATCGTCGTTATCATTATCCGCACCCAAAACATCATGCCCTGTAGAGTCATTATTCTCTTTTTTCGAATCTATCGTAACTGTATGATCAGACAAGTAGTCTGTGCCCGTGTCCAGGCCCGATCCTGAACCGTGGTCGTCATCCAGTTCAGACTCTACATCTCCCGCACTGTCAGGCTCTGCATCCTCATCCTCCGTCCCATTGTTATTCGCAACTGTCGGCTGTGGATCCTGCGGCTGTTTCGGTTTCTGGAGGAATCTGGATAGCAACGGCTGGCTTGACGGGACCGCAAAGGCATCAGGATCAGGACCATTTCGTCTCCTCTCCTCTCGAGCTTTGGCTTCCCTCTCTGCCTTCTTTTTCTTGTTGGCTATGCGCTTCTTTTCATTCTCCTGCAGCTTCTTAGCTCGTCGTTCTCGTTCCTGCTCTCGTTCGATGCGTTCGATCTGCGACGCGCTGAATTGGAATCGTTTGTTGCTGCGCTGATACCGGCGGCGCACGGTCCGGGATTTCTCTAGAACGATGCGCCGCGGTGGTTCGGGCATTGTTGCGGGGGACAAGGGTGCTTTTTCGTAGGATAGCACTTATAAACCATCCAGACAGGCATGGATGGAGAGTTGATAGACGTCATAATAAAAATGTCGAAGGAAGCTGCAGCTGTTGTTTATTAGGCGGCGATACGTTGTGCCGACGGGCGGGAGATCAACGAGCGTCATGTACGTTTTGTTCACATCCCAGTGCAGTGACTAGTCATAACAACGGGGAATAACTAGTGGGAATGGCTTATTGCCTGGGTTTAAAAATCAAACGAGTCTATTCGTTATACATCATACACTGAGCTTATACACGAGCAGGCAGTTCCTGATCGGCGCGATCCACCAAGACATGCGATTCCTACGCGACATCACCTTTACAACTTGGAATCCCTGGCGGGGTCCCAGCAGACCGGTGCATCAATGCCAGTGACCAAGCTGTCCATGTCCTCCTGCGACAGCTCGAAATCGAACACGTGAGAGTTCTCGATGATACGGGAGTCGGTGACAGACTTGGGAAGGGGGACGTATCCCTGTACGGAAAATCAGAGGTTAGCGACACATACACCAGGCTATGCTATGGGTTCTTCTGGACGGTACCTTTTGCAAACTCCATCGGACCAAGATCTGGGCAGGGGTTTTGTTGTGCTTCTTGGCCAGGTTCTGCAATACAGGTTCCTTCATACGGGTAGCCTGCACCAAGGGGGAGTAGGCTTCAACAACAATGTTGCGCTTTTGAAGCCATTCGGTAAGGTCGTCTCGGGGGCACCAGGGGTGGATCTCGTACTGGCCAACGGAGATCTCGCCGCCCGCTCCGCTCTTGATGTACGCTTCCAATTCCTCGAGATGGTGGATACCGTAGTTGGAGACACCGATAGAGCGGATTTTGCCGGCCTTTTGGTATTCGACAAGCGCGCGCCAGGCGCCCAGGCGACCCTCCTTGCCACCGTAGGGTGCGTGGATCAGCATGCTGGTTGAAGTTAGTCGTTGTTCAAGAAACAGGTCCCTATAACCAAGAGTAACCACGCACAGGTCAATGTAGTCAATGTTGGCTGCCTCGAGACTGGATTCGATGGCCTCCTTGGCGTTCTCGTATCCTCCCATGTGAGAGACGGGGATCTTGCTTGTGTAGAAGAGCTTGGAGCGCTCAAGCCCGGACTTGCGAATGGCATCGGCGCATTCTTTTTCGTTCTCATAGTACTTGGCACTGTCGACCTGGAAGCAAATACTCACGTTAGATGCCTTGCCAGCTGATCTCGCGCAGGACGTGACTTACATGGCGGTATCCGATTTCAATGGCTCTAGCAGTCACCTTTTCGGTAACATCTGGTGGTCTGCAGGATGAGCGTTAGTACAACGCTTTTCCAAATGCCAATGATCGACATACGTTTGGTAAACCTATTTTTGCAACTTCACGTCAGACACGCGACACAGCAGATGTAGGAGGTTACTTACACCGAACCCAATGACCGGGATCTCGTATCCCGAGTTCATCTTAAGGGTCGACTGAAGCGAAACAGGAGCCATGGTGCTGATTATCGTGAAATTCCACAAAAAGGGAGAAGGTATTAGGGTCAATCAGAGGGTGGAGAACAAAATGGTAAAAGAAAAAGAGAGAGGAAAAAACGCGACAGAGCGTCTGATAACCTTAATATAGCCATTGCCTGGGCAATGTTTATCAATCAGTTAATAAAAAAAAAGCCCATCCCACCATATCCACAGTTCCAATTACACCAGGACGGGAATATGGAGTCTCGAACATGGTCAAACCGTCAAATTGACGCCATTTCAGGAGGTGGAGAGCGCAGAAGCAAAACATCAACCAAACAGGACTTGTCGCTGCAGACGATCAGCGTGGGGCGACCCTGAATTGGTGTTTAGCAGCAGTTGGGAGAATCAGTCCAGCTGGCGGGAGTCGCGGAAGAGTGGAGGATTCCAAGGCCGAATTCGGACCGAAGAAGAAGAATCTGAAGAAGACTTGATGTTCTCAATAATGAAGAGAACAGAATGCAAGTTGAAGATGAGATATTCAGTTCCCGTTTATACATACTGTGGACATGCTACAGAGATGTTCATCTAATCTCTATGCGGTACCCACGTAGTAGCGTGGGGTGTTAACTAGGCCATACTGGATACGAAACATCATTCCAGGTGATTTTAGATGTTTTACCTTTGTCATAGATGATATACAATAAATAGCTTTCAATTATAATTAAAGCAATACTATCCAATGGGACCTGGCATTATTTCATGTCCTCATAATCGACGCTCAATCAGGTAACTATGTAGTCCATAATATCTTCCAACTCAACCCTCATTAACACCAGTCTGACACTACATGATAAATATACTTTAACATAGCAAAATGATCTACTTGATTTTATATTTGAATATGTGAATATAGATGATGATAGATGATGATGATTAGAAATCAACAATACGTCATTGATCCTAGGGCTTAGGGCTCAAAGCCAGTCTTATCGATAATGCTCAGCTTCAGCGCCACTAGTCCGTTTCTGGAAGTGTCCCGCATCGACTTCTTCTGATTGTTTTTGGGCGACGACAAGTTGCTGGATAGACAGCGCTAGATGTTTTTATAGTCTACCCTCTCTCCCTATCCAAGTATTTGCAATATGCGATTGGTCAAAAACAAGGTCGAGCACGATGGCTCCGGCATGGTCACCCTGTGCCCCGAGGAGCCGGAAGATATGGTAACCCCCTCTCACCTTTCAGCCCGTGGCTACCTATATGACTGACATAATATGTTCCCCCTCAGTGGCATGCTTATAATCTAATCCGCCCAGGAGATCTCCTCCGCGCCAGCGCTATCCGCCGCGTCACAAGCACCCAAGAAACCGGCTCGACAACCTCCGCGCGAGTCCATTTGTCGCTCGAGATTCGTGTCAAAAACCTGGACTTTGACCCCCAGAGCTCGCAGTTGCATGTGGCCGGACAGATTGTGAACGAAACTCAACATACTAAGATCGGCCAGCATCATACGCTTGATTTGGAGTTGAATCGCAATTTCACGCTAGAGAAGCAAATAGGATCGGATGGTGAGGGCGTGGGATGGGATAGTATTGCGGTGCAGATGCTCAAGGATGCGGTGGACGAGGGTGGAAAGAGACGGGCCGAGGCTGTCGCGGTTATTATGCAGGAGGGTGTGGCTCATATCTGTTTTATCGGGCAGTTCCAGACCATTATGAAGCAGAAGGTGGAAATGTCAGTCCCGAGGAAACGACACGGAGGTGGTGACCATGATAAGGTAGGTGTCTCTTTTGCGACTTAAAAGATCAGCTACTGATCAAATGGTCAGGGAATGGGCAAATTCTACCAAGTCACACTGGACACGCTTCTTCGCCAACTCGAATTCAACACCAGCTCGACATCATTAACCAGCAACGAAGCCGTCCGGCCCGTCCTACTAGCGTCGCCTGGATTTGTTGCATCCGGCTTCCAGAAACACATTCAATCCGTCGCGTCAACCACCACGCCCGCACTCAAGCGCCTTCTCCCCAGCATCGTCGTCGTCCACTCTGCCTCGGGATACCTGCACTCCTTGGCAGAGGTTCTACAATCGCCTGCCGTGAAGTCCATGCTCGCCGACACCAAATACGCGCGCGAAACCAAGCTCATGGACGATTTCCTCGAGCAGCTCCGAAAAGAAACCAACAAGGCCACATACGGACCGCGGGAGGTGGAGTCAGCCGTAGACCAAGGCGCCGTTGGCCGCGGCGGTGGTGTGCTGATTATTTCGAACCGTCTGTTCCGGTCCCAGGAGGTAGCTGAGCGGAAACGCTGGGTATCACTCGTGGACCGTGTTCGGGACGTCGAGGGCGGCGAGGTTCGAGTCCTCAGCTCAGATCACGAGAGTGGAAGACGTCTCGACAGTCTGGGAGGTATTGCGGCACTCTGCACATTTCCTATTATGGAGGAAGAGATGGATTCTGATGAGGATTAACCTGAGCGAAATGGTCAGTCTGATCTTTGGCATTAGCGGTTATGTATGTTTTGATTGATGTGACGTGGAATATATGATGATGACATTTAGAATTACATTATGCAAAAGACTACTGTATTCTTCAATGAAAATACCAAACTAGCCAACTACTTGCATGCTATTCCTACTGCGACCTGAATAGTATACTTTAGCTGCACACAGAGCTAACAGAAAACCATCGTTTCTTTCTGCACCTTCTCCTCACTGACATTCCAACGCCCACCCAAGTACATAAAAAAACACCATGTTTAGGATAGAGATGATCAGTGCATTTTCGATAGGTTATATCTAGCTATCTATCCTGCACGGTCATATGCATGTATATAACCTGTCTCTCCAATTATCCCAGGAAAGCTGTACTGTAGCCGAGACTCTTAGAGACTCTGAAGCCCGCAGTCCACCAGGATCCTAGCAGCGAATATCTTGCAAGTATTTTCTAAAATGATTGACTCTGCATCTTGGTTGTAGTATGGATCCTTACTCTCCTCATCTTTGGGTGACTATCAACGTTGGGTCTTGTTAGTTCATGAAACTTGCTATGCAGAGAGGGGCTGGTAGACATACGGCTTGAGGAATAATCTGGCTTTCGGCTCTGTTGTACAACTCTAGCAACTTGTCTGCGTTTGGATCGCCGAGCACATTTTTTGTAAAGTCTTCAAAATCAAGACCAAGCTGTCAAAGTGTTAGATCTGGTTCTCAATGTGATGAAAAAGGGCTACGTAGGACATACCTTCCCGATTCCGTCCTGCACCTCCTGCTCGTTCTCCCTTTTTGCCTGTTGTCTGGCAAGTTCAAGGAATTGTTTGATCTATATGATAGTAGTCAGCGACAATAGTATCGATTTTGCGATAAGGATAACAGTGTTACTTACCTGATTTTCATCCATTTGGAGGCCATTCTTCTTGAGAATCTCTATATACTTTTCCAGGCCGTCTGGTTCCAGAACCGCCTCTTCCACCTTGTCCAAGTATTCCTGATGTGAAATGGGCTTGCGGTTGGGGCCAATTGGACCGGCACTGATATTTCTAGCCCTATTTCTTTGGTCCTCGAAATCATCGGCAGTTGGCTGGAAGAAAAAGCGTCAGGTTCATGTCCTATAGAAAGGGAAAGGTAGAAAAAAAAAACTAGCACTTACTCTAAGATATTCCTTTAATTGTTCAGTAAACAAAAGAGCAATCAAATCATCAAGTTTTCCTCCTCCCTTCCCACCCAAGTTCCTCTTGGTCCAGCGCTTCTCCTCCAGCCCCTGAGTGCCCTGAATACACCTGGCGGCCGTATACATGGCATTAGCAAACCAGAAGCAGCTATGGCCGCGCAACCTATACGGGCCCCCATTTTCGGTTGTTTTGTCGAGCAGTGCGGCCACGTCCACCAAGCGGGGTCTGCTGCCTTTGGCAAAGAACAGCGAGGTGAGGGGGAGAGGAAGATCCTTTCGGCGAGTGGCTTCCACCTTGTCGTTCATGCCCACCGTCACCCAGTCCAGGTCCGCTTCATTGCCCCGTTCGGCGTAGACCCGAGTGCGATTGTTCTGCTCCTCGTCTTCTTCTTGGCTCTCGTCCTCGACGATGAATTGCACGTATTCGTGCTTCCACATGGAGTTGAGGTCTTTCACGCGAGTAAAGCTGACGACAAAACAGGTTTCGTAGTCCTTGGGGTTGTCTCTGATCTTTTTGTACCATTCCTGTGTTTTGTGTGTGTCAGGCTTCCTCCTCGAAGAGCCAGGGGATAGTTTTCGTGACCATGATGGATGGATGGGGGAGAGTTCAGTTGTGGTTTTGATTCAACTGGACAAAAGGAATCAATCCGGAGTGTTGGAAGACAACAAGTCTGCCCAGTTCTTCCCTCCAATTTATAACCACCCCCTCCTCCCTTCAGCTGAGATGGTGAAGCTGAGTCTCCACACTTGGTCGGGCGCGTAGTACATGGTCGCTCTATATCCGCAGTCAATAATGGCATCCAAACACCCTCTCCCCTCTGCTGATCTGTGGCTGAAGAGTGTAGCGATGCAAGGCTCAGCTTCGGAGAAAGCGACAATTCATCAGCCAAGTGTTCTTCACCTGAAGTGACAGGCGATATGAAATGTAATAGGTTGAATCTAGTTTTTAGTGGGAAGAACCTAACTATAACTGGAAGTATCGGCGTTCTTCAGCTTTCTGCTTTCAGCCATGACATCACCTCTATCAGCTATCATGTTGGGGAGCCTGACTATACTTCGGTTGCATAATATAGAATATAGAATGAATAATACCATCTCTTTCCTTTCTCTATACTTCCCTTTGGTAACCTAATACCTACATAAGTATGGGATGTCATATTTAGGACTGAGATTAATTAAATTACAGAATTAGGAATAATTCAAACTATAACTACTACTCCTACTACTACTATCTCTACTCTCTATTAGTTGTAAAATACATATAAAAGGTAGTATAAAAGTCTTCCGCATATACAATGGATTAGATCTGATATTTTGATATAAACGCTATATATACTAGGGATGGTCCGATTGGATGTTTTAAACTAGGTTTAATGGATCACCGGGTACAAAAGGCTTGATTTTTTGATCGACATCGGAGTTTTTCTTTTGGTTTATGCATAATTATTGACTCAATTTTTGGTCTCGGTGTGATATATGAGTTGATAGTACAGAGATAGTGTTTGAGTAGTTTAGTCCAACAATATGGGAAAATCATAGTTTCGTTTCTCAAGCAGATTTTGATAATTAGAATACCTATCTAAATGGACCTCGATAACCCTCTCGTACTACTGATACTCCCCAACACCATTTTGAGCAAATCATCCACTTATCCCATATGGTTGACAACATTAATTCCTTGCGACATTTCCGGGTCCTGGACGAGCTCACCGTTTTTGCTTTTCCGAATCAGTGTGAAATGAGCGCTGTCGTGCATGCCAACAGTAGCCTAGCACGTGTTTGAGCATTGCTCTCGTATTTGGCGGCATTCAGGCACTATTCTCTCGATTTGCCAGTCTTTTCTGCTTCACCGAAACCATCAGGTCTTTCAAGGTTGGATATGTGGATTCTTGCTCCGATGATAAAGGGTGATCGCAGTGGTCGATCATCGAGGCAGTAAATGAGCACTGCCGGCTAGAGACGTAGATAGTATCGAGGAACTAGCACATTTGGGTCATCATTGCTTCTACAGATATAACAGTTACCTTCATGATAATGATGGCCTGAAAGTGTCTGCCGGAAGTCGGGATGCCGTATGTTTGCATTAGGGCTGACGGGTGGCTGCTGCTGCCTGATTTCGGAGGCATCTGAAAAGGCTAAATACAGTTTAGCTTTCTGGAGAGTCATTAGTATGGCAGATAAGAAGACTAACTCTCAGGCCACCAATATCTACTTTTACTAACACGGACCCAACTAACGTCACAGTGCGGAGAGACTCCATATTCCATAGTCCATGAAATAAGTACTGTAGCCGAGATCGGATAAATCAGGCCATCAGGTTTTCCCCCTGGTCATTCGGGCATTGAATTCCGTGGTTGCCGGATGTGGATTAAGCCGACTCTTATCAGTGGTTGAGACTGTTACTGCAAAAAAGAAGAGTCTGAGGTGAGAAAGTTAATCTTTGTTGTGAACACAATTATGGGCGATGGTGCAATAGACAAAAAATACAGAATATTCATCACCATGAATTCAGGATATGATGAAATAACACCTGGCATTGCCATGTGCAATTAATTGATTAATTAATTAATTATAATGCAGGCCCGCCCATTTGAGAAAATAATTAATCGATCCCCCGCATAGAATCTCTTGGCCGAAATTGGCATTAGCTTAGCCCTCTACCAGCCAATAGAAATTCATACATGTGTATCCATCGCCCCACTATCCCATTCTCCTCCATTTATGCTGGTGATAAATCAAAACCTGGCGGTATGGCCCCTGAGCCACATGTGAAATCCAGAAATCGCCACTGAACATGACTGCAAGTGAATAGACCGCATGTCTGATATCAGCTGCGCTGTGATCAGGGGTTGCTTTACCTGCTATCATGATTTCTCTCTTCACAACCAGTTGTCTTCGGAAAAAGCGGAAGAGGATATCGGGATGACATCGGTGCTATCCTCTAGCCCGAGATGGCAATGAGTGCGATGACTTCAATTCCCCGCGGACGAAGCGAAGCCGGACAATGCGGGGTATGGAGAGGTCCACTGTTTCTTTGTGCTTCCTGAGCCATCATTCCAGCCCAGTTACCCATTTTCCAGGTATAAGAGCGCCATTTCCTACGATGGATCCTAACAAAGCATTCTGCATCTTTCCCCCATATCCACGATGGCGTATCTTGGCCTCCGAGGCAGTTCGCTTCGCATTGTCATCAGTCTCATTGCAGCAACTGCATTTGCCCTGCAAGGCTATGACCAGGCTCTCATGAATGGCTTGGTGACTCTGTCTACATTCGACACCACTTTTCCACAAATGAAAGACTCCAATATTGAAGGTGAGCAATAAACATCATCATCAATCCTCTGCTAACTAGGATAGGAACCACCGTTGCTATCTACGAAGTCGGCAGTGCCATCGGCGCCTTTTCCTGCGCGTTTATCGGCAACATTCTTGGTCGTCGCTACACTATCTTCACTGCTTGTTGTGTCTGTCTGGTTGGGATTATCCTGCAAGCAACTCCTTTTGCTCTGGGACAGCTCATCACCGCCAGAGTCATCACTGGTTTGTCTGAACTCCTTCGTCTACCTCTCCTTACTAACAGTATTGCAGGCCTCGGTGTAGGTGCTCTGACTGCCACTGTCCCCATGTGGGTGGCCGAATGCTCCAATGCCAACGAACGAGGTCGACGCGTTCTCATCCAAGGATCCTTTGCAGCCATTGGCACCGTCACTGCATCATGGCTGGAATTCGGTCTCTACTTTACCGATAGCCCTGCCAACTGGCGCTTCCCCATTGCTTTCCAGGCCTTCTTCATCCTCATCGTGACATCCCTCGTGCTGTTTCTGCCCGAGTCCCCCAGATGGCTGATCATGAAGGATCGCGTCGAGGAGGCCGAACGGGTCATCAGCGCTCTGGAAGACCTCCCCACCGACGATGAAGTAGTCAAGGATGAACTGGCCCTAATCCGAGAATCCTATCTCGAAGAGCAACGACAGTCATCCTCCGTCTTCGCAATGGGTCCCGAGCGCCAATTCCACCGCGCCGTCCTGGCTGTCGGAATCGCCATCCTCGCCCAAATGTCCGGCATCAACATCGTGACCTTCTACTCAGACACAGTCCTAGAACAACAACTCCACTACTCCGCAACCACAGCCCGGATCTTCTCCGGTTGCATCCAAATCTGGCAATTAATCTCCGCCAGCTTCGCCGTCCTCCTCATCGACCGCTTCGGACGCAGAAAACTTCTCCTTTTCGGCGCCCTGGGCATGTGCATTGTCCAAGCCGCCCTAACCGGCCTCATGTCCACCTCCAACAAAGACGCCGCAAAAGCTTCCATCTTCTTCTATTTTGCCGCAATGACCTTCTTTTCCATCGGCCTCCTTCTAATTCCCTTCATGTACGCCGCCGAGATCGCCCCGTTATCCATCCGCCATAAAGTCACTGCCATCGGGGCCTGCGCGAACTGGCTATTCAACTTTTTGGTGGCCGAAGTCACCCCGCATGCTATCTCTAGCATCAAATACCGGTACTACATCGTGTATGCTTGCATCAACGCCTTCTCGGTGGTTGTTATCTACTTCTTCTGTCCGGAGACCAAGGGCCGCACCCTCGAGGAAGTCGATGACTTCTTCATCCAGTCAAAGAGTGTCTTTGACCCCGTCAAGGTGGAAAAGTCCATGCCGAGGAATGGTGTTGTCACTGCGGCGCGTATTCAAGATGCCCATGCGAGTGAGAAAGAGACGGCGCTTCATATGGAGGGTTGTTAACTGCACTACCTGCACTACCTGCACTGCTAGAGGGTCTTCGCTATACATGACATAGATTATAGATAATAGATTTCTTTCCAAGACATCCATTCGAGACTTAGTCAAGTGACTGACTGAGACCAAGACCAGGCTGTCAAAACTACACTACCTCCTGTCAGCCTATGCAGATTACCAAATCATCCGGCTAGATGATACATACATAAAACATCATCACAAGGAATCATCATACTTATCCTTCACCCGGGTATCGTTTCAGTTCTGCTGATTATCTAAATATGACAAGGCTAGGCTTTCTTTCTCATCAGACGTCACCGATGACAATGCAGACATGATACACACATGATACATTCACTAACACTCAGACAAATCAAGTAGATCATCTGATAAAAATACCAAGATCGACAGTCAGATTCAGCATCGCCGTTATCATGTCATCATGCAAATTCCCCATCTAGGTATTGCATACGTACTTTATCGCAGTGCCGCCCTCGGCCCCGAAGAACTCAGCCTACGCCAAGAAGATTAAAGCAAAAGCAACCAAGCGGAATGAGAAAAAAAAATCTTATAAAGTAGAATTAACTAGATTTTTATTCCAAATAAGTAAGAGCCTATAGTTAATTCTTGGTCGGGAAATTAAACACGGGCCACGTATGTTATATAGAAAGGCTATGTAAGATGGGCGGTTATTGGTTTGATGGTAGTGTTTGATTGACTGCTTAGGTAGGCGGCTATGTATGTAGGTTTGCCCTAATTTGATGTTGCTTGCATATAAGGAGATTTTAGTAGTGGCTATGGTTTCTATTATTGTTGTTGGAGGATTATGGCAATTTTTCTTGTTTTAATTTCGTTTTATTTTATTTTTCTTGTTTCTTGCTTGTTTGATGTTTGTATTCTGTAGTAAGCAGACTTGGCTGACTCTGACCTGACTCCTGTCGCATGATAAGATGATGCATTTTTTTGCATGCTTCGTTTCAATGGGTATATCGAACGATTGTAAGAAGATAAAAGTAGAAAAATGATAGACGAAGAAAAAAAAAATGACAAGAAGAGAAGAAAATAATAACAAGAATTTGAAAAAATAAACCATGATCGCCATGCAATCAATCAAGAATGTAAACAGCCAACCCCTTTTAGATAGATGAAAAAGGTCCAACATGGATTAAAGTAGTATCATAAAGATCAGTCGTGAAGAGTAAGTAGGAAAAGAGTCTACTTTTCCGTAGTCTCTTTCATCCTTCTAGCGGATTTCAGAGCAGCTCGTCGCCGAGAATGTTGGGGGTCGTGTATTCGAGGGGGAGGAGGGATAGGGATTGGGTCAGGATCAGGGTCATGCTGCTGGTCCGGTGAATCAATAATTTGTAGTTGGCTTTCGCATTGTTGGGGTGAATATGTTTGTTTAGCGCCGAGTTCTTTCATCTATGCCGAGTTAGTAGACGCCACCATCTCATCTTGTAGTAGACGCATACCTTTTGAGCGATAAAGTTATATTTATCTTGCTCCCAGCAGTCTCGTGCTCTTATTAGAAGCTGAATCTAAACCACAGTCATATTAATCGCTTTCCTAAAACTGGACAAATCATAGGCACACGTACTCACATCGTTTTCATCCCACCGGGCTAACCGTTCCTTGCGCCTGCGCAGCATTCGCATCTGTAAACGTGCTTCCGTAGCATCCTTGTGGAACCTTTCGCGGAACATCTCTCTGATAGCCTTCCAGGCAAAGTTCTGCTCCCGTAATCGTTCCACGTAGGTGTCTTCTTCCTCTGCTTGAGGGTCTTTGCGGCCTCGTCCCGGGGCTCGTGGCCGTTGTTGTGGTGGTGGAACTTCGACGGGCTCGTGGCGTCGCTCCTGTTCCAGGCGCTGGAGCCCATCGGGGTGAGGAAGAATTGATATCGGAGTGTCTCGAACCGGTGGTGTAGGCTTGGATGTTCGTCGTTGCCTTTTGGCTGGGGGTGGTTGAGGGGATTGAGTATGCATGCCGTATTCTAGATCTTCCAGGCCGTAGTTTAGACCAGCAGTGACGGTTCGAGGAAAATCACTGGGAAGCGGCGCGGTGATCCCGAGCCCATGTACAGGAATAGAGTCCCTGATGTTGTATTGAAAATCTTGTTGTGAATGGTGGCTGAGAACCGGACTAGGTCTCGTCTGAACGAAAGAGCTGTCCGGGAGACTGATCGGGGTCAAGATGGCACCGGCGCCAGGCTGGTAGGGTCCCGTACAGTAAGGGTTGCTAACGGCTACAAAGGGAGACTAAACACAAACATCAGTTAGTTCATGTTCAAATAGGACAGCATCAACGTTTCATCCACATACTGTATCCACGCCAGTCCAGTGAGGTTGCAAGTTTTCATAGAATTGCTCCATTCCCTCTCCGGGTCCGGCACCGCCGTGACCCATTGACATCGTGCCTGCAACTTCGGATGGTACGTAATGGAACATGGAACAATATGATAGGAGATCAACAATAGAAGGCGCTGGATTTGAAGGTAAACCGCCTGCGGTGGCAGGAGATGAAACACTTGATGAAACAGGGTCAGGGAAGATAGAAGTAGGTACAGCGGCAAGAGAAGAAGGAACAAATGATTTAAAGAGTCTCTCGAGAAGGCAAGTCTAGCTTTCTTCACGACACAACATTCATACTCTGCAAGATACCTGAATGAAGAGGAGTGAACGAAGGAAAAGAACACACCGTCAACAGAGTATGATGTGAGGTTCATATACCAGAGAACGGGATATCACTGAGGAGACGGACTGCCTCGCGAGGCAGGGCCAGAAGCATGAAGCTTTTTGTTCAACAGGCTCAGAGAGCTCCAAAGACTAAGATGAGTACCGCCGACCATCACTGTGCCGCACAAAAAGTCGATAACCAGAGGTGCAGAGTCGACGATGGACTGCATTTAAGCGCCTGCTCATCCCGGGAGAGAATGGGCTCCAGCTTAGAGCAGACCCATTCCATCTTCGTCATAAGAAAGGAGGAGAAAATCATCCATTTCCAGCCCCCAAAGCCCCGGGGCTCAGACGGTGCATTTCTTGCCCAAGGCCCACCCGGACTTAGTAGGAGGGCAGCGCCGCGATCGTATGTCCCGGGGCTTTGGTTCTCGAACCAGGGCGGAGAAATGAAGGTGAGGAAAAGCAGTGGATGCCAGTCATTCTGCGGGATTCCCAGGACCATCCAGTGGAGGAACAGGGGGGTTTAGCGCTTAAGCTGACAAGCAGATCCAGGTATAAGCAGAGGCAGGAGGAGCTGGATAATCGGCATGGAAGAAAAAAACACACACGCGAACAGCTTCCTGTTTCTAACCGCTTGTGGTTGAGAAGAAAAGCGGGGGGTAAAAGAGACACCTGAGAGGAAGACCAGAAGAGACAGAGTGGGAATTGGCACGATGGAGTGAAAAAACGCTACAGAGTCCAGCAGGATTCGAGGATTACTACAAAGAGAGAAGGGCGGAAAATCAACGGTGACAAGGGGGAAAAAAGAAAGCCAAAAAAAAAGGGTCCCATCTCGGGTTTTTTTGTTCCCATCAAACTGGGAGACATTCACGACCGACCATTACGCGCTTCATCGTGATCGGAAATGATGCATCATCGAGTGCATTCATTGTCCCTTCTGTGGGCGCTGGTGGGTTAGACGCCTAAGTGAACCCTCCTCGACCCTGGAGAGAAACAACGAGGCCAGAAAGATGACCATTCGACGATATTCGCACCCAGCCACGTGTCACACCGGAGACTGTCTGCTAAGCGCCAGATGGACCGTCAAAGAACAGCTTTCTGGATGTCTTCCAAGTGTTGTGGAAGCCAAGAAGCCGCAGCGCTTAACCCACAATGGGGACGATGCACTATTGAATTCTATCTCGCCGGCAATCGATCATGTCAACCATTCGATCATCTCGATTGAGCATATTTACTCGAATCGCCATAGTGATGCAGCTCCAAATCATCCAGAACCATACACAGTAAACATTGTGATCTTCTTGATTTTCGCGCGCAGGATCAGATCCGTGCAGATCATGTGACTACGAGACAGGGTCTCCATGCCGTGTCGAATCCTGATATGGTCGGTATTACTGATCTTGATGTTGTTATCCCATGGTTCACGGCACAACTATGCTCGTCTAATACTGTCGCAGTCTTTGGCCCGTCAAACTGGCCCCCTCCTGAGCCATCAACCGTCTGTCCTTGGTAGTCATGGTGCCGATACAGTGGCTATGCCCAGGCGCAGCAATGGCCCGCAATAGCTTCTGAAACAGCGGATGACTTCTTCATCAACATGATTACAGATAGTTCGTGACTCAAGTTCAACTTCGCCTTCATCATTCTCCACTAGTTTCATGTTATTCTGATCCTTCGCTGCATTTGAAACAGGTACATGTCATGACAGCCTCGCAGGGCCGTTTTTGATTCCAAATATAGACATTTATCCATCGTTTCACATTTCAAACCCATCACAGATTGCTAATCCAAAACACGATCACCCGGAAGATCCGGGGACGTCAGAGAAAAAAAAGGGGGCAAGGGGTGGAAAAAAAAATTAGAAATGATGACAGATCCGCACCCAAGGTGTGGCAAGGCCCAGAAGTGATGCACAACCTAAAACGCTCAGTGATGGTCACCAGGGAATCTGTGCACAGTGTCACTTGAGCTTTCGTCATCTTCATCTTCAAGGATTCCTTCTAGTCCTTCGTCATTCTCCTGGCCAGCCTTTGGTGGGCGGCCCTGATTCTCTAAAGTGTCATCTGCAGAGATGGAAATCCCTCTAGCTCCCCAACGGTTATTTCTCGATTGGCCATCGGCTCCCCTCTCGTCTTCCGCGTCTTCATCGTGGAGACGCTGTTCCTCGTCTACGTTCCTTCGCGTCCTAAAGCTCAAAACTTTGTTCACCAGCCAGCTGTTACTGTAGTCCTCCGAGTCGACAACCCCACCGTTTCGGAGCTTTACACGCTGACGCGAGTAGTACACCCAAGCGAAATCGACGTAAAAGGCAGTCTGAATAATGCCGAAAATGACCGAAATTCCGTCGAAATAATGATGCTCTGTAAAGAACCGGACGATCCAGTTCAAAATGTAGAAAGCTCGGTAGGACCCCAAGGCTGCAAGATAGAAGGAATTGATCACAGTAGGCACGGTTGTCTGACGCAGAAGTAGAAGTTGCGGGAGAACAGAAACGGATTCCAGTATGATGGAGAAAGCCCATAATATCTAGATAGATGACCAATAATTAGCAAGCAGATTCCCAAAGGGTAGTCTAGCCTAACTTACCTCAGTAAACCAATAAGTAGGGTATCCTCCATCGAAAATCGGAACCACGATCGGAGCCAGCACAAGTGATCCACCAATTGACCAGATAGCTAGCCTCCATGCCTTTTCCCTTTCCCTCGTCCGAGAAAAGACCTTCATCATCAAAAAGATGGTAAGGAAGGACGAGAATATATAGAAAAGCTTGAAGAAAACAAGATATGCTTTCGTCCATCCACTTCCCCAAAGCAAGTCAAGATAACGAGTCACAAAAATCAGAGCATAGAGCATCTGCGTAAGTAGCGAAATACCTAGTGTAGAGACATTGAGTTAGTACACATGCGACCCTCTGCTGATAGAGTTGGGAGCATACCTTCAGCACTTCGATTTCGGTACATGGCCCATATCAGTATACATTTGGAAAGGATATGGGCGGTATCTCCCAGTATCCGAAAAGGATTCAGGTTGAGAGTCATGATGAATGTGGGTATCTGGCAATTCGTGTCAAGTGTTCATATGAACACTGTGATAAAGTCGATCTTTCACGCCCTTGTTGAGGCTAACACCATCGACACAATCGAATTACTCGACAATATTATCCTAATTCTCTTTTTTCTTGTATATAGTCAAATCGTGATTCGTGGCTTCGTTGAGTGGTTGACCTCGTGCGTATGGTTGAGCTAGGGTGGTCGGTGCTAACAAGGTGTCGTGGCGTATTGACGACTTGTTGAGAGGGCGGAGAGGAGCTGTGTTTGCTGTATCCAAAGAATACGGTGTTCCTTCCAAAGGTGTAGGGGGTAGATTGAAGGAAGACAGTTTGGATGGTTGTTAGAGATGTTATCAGGCGAGAGAGAAGTGCGGAGGTGTCTTCGTCTCCTACATACTAGAGCTCAGCTCCAACTCCAAAGGATCCACCCAAGCGGGAGAGCTTGGGCGTTGACGGCCGCGTGTCCATCACGTGATGCACGGGCAGTGACGTCAAAATCATTCTTTCTGTCCCCATCGTCTCCAACGGAGACAAGATAAAAACACGACTCTGGGACAGCGATTGCGCTCTATGCCAGCTGCGTGGAAATTTCTCTTTATCTCAGCATCAGGAATTCTGACCTGAAAATTGGCAAGCTGCTTTGCATGAACGCTTTTTTGGGTCGTGCTTAGCTGAAACGAAACTGATCTCTTCGGCTCTTCACTATCTGGCTGTTGGATCTGTAGGGGTTCGTAACTCCGTTACAGCTCAACAATCATCAGAACCGTTCATTTCGCAGTCAACAAAAATCAACTTTTTGCTTTTTCCTGGAAAGACTTCTACTTCGAATATTATCATCAGGCAGATGCACCATGGTCCTTCTCGATTGCTAATTATGTGTCATTGATTGAAAATATAGCAGCGAATTCATTCAGGCATACATATTTCAGGGGATTCGTTCGACTATTCAGAGTGGCAGATTTTGTGCTGACTGTTGAGCGGAGCCAGGCTGCGGAGTAAGCTGGCTCAAACCGACGAGCCTCGCCTCCAAACCACTATAATGGCTACGTGGGTTTATCCTCGAGATTGGAAAATGGCAGTTCAAGTTCAAACAATCCAATGCCAGGCCGGACAAAAAGAACAAATCTTAAGGCCAAGGGCGGTTACACGGCAATTCCGACAGGCTCCTGTCAAAAAAGAACTCAATCACGACGCAAATAAATCGAAATTTGCACTGAAGGGACAAAAGAGACGAGGAAAATGAAATATTTTGGCAGCCTTATAGGTCCCGTTTTCCTATCAATCACGGTTCTGTCGATAGATGATCCGATCAAGGGACGGCGATCTTGCATTCGGCTGCAAATGTGACCACCCCGGCCGTGCAGATAATGTCTCGAATGTCTTACCTGAGTCTTCATGTTACCCCGCTCCTCGCATCACTTAATTGACAGATATACTAATGTATCCTCAAGCCTAGGTAGAATTTTATCGAAAATCATTAATAGTTCCGTGTCCCTTGTCCCCGTTACTTGTGGCGGGTTAGGCCATCCAGTCAAATATTTGCAAATCTACATCTTATACCTGCAATGATGACAGTCAGATCCTCTTATCATTATTGGATTCTCAAACAGAGGACTATCACGTTGGCACCAAGTGTGTTGTGAGATTTCCCGGGATTGATGGATCCGGTAACAAGCAAAGTGGCCACTCGCCGGTGCTTCCAACCTGAAGACCCAACTTGTCTGGAATCCTTTATCACCACATCAGCAAGCTGGGTCTTGGAAGAACGCACGAGAACTGCGACTGAAATCCGCCACCGGACACTAAACTGTCCGGCTGGTCTGAGACCCAAGGTGTTATTGTCGACTCAATTTCCTCTTGGTCATCACCCTGGGCCAGCATATTTACAGTAATAAAAAGGGATGAAGTCTCGACCATGGAGATACCACACTAGCCGATAATCACGGAATTTAGAGCGATGTACCTTTGCAGAAAAGGGCATTGCTCGACCCATATGAGATCCTTGTCTAGGGGGGTCAAAGAGCAGAAAAAGCACGTAGGATTTCTGGTATTCATGTATTGTGCTGTGAACTATACATCCATGATGGTATGCAGCAAGTCACCGGGTACCGTTCGTATCATCTAGAACACGACCGGGGGGCTTAAGAGACAATAAAAAAGGATGGATCATGGATGGAATGAGAATGAAGTGGTGGAAGGAAGACAAGTGGATTCGGAGAGGGCGGGATTCCCATTGGATTGACATGCATTGATTGGTTTTGGCCTCGAGCTGTGCATTTCTCCCCTCATTTGCTACGGCTTTTCTTGGATCCTCGTGCATCGTCCATATTGCTGTCTTTTGTCCGTACCGGCTACAGCGACTGCTATCTTATTTAGTGTCCTCTTCCGGCTTGTTTCATGGCCTCTGGAGTGTGTAAGTATCCTCCATCTTCTAAGACTTGTTTCTCACGGCCAGTAGAAAGAAGGTCCCTATCAGGATATCTTATCGCTGCTCCATCACCCCACATATGCTCCAGCTTCCTGTATTTCCTGTATCCTTAGAGACGCCTCGCTATTCACTGACTTTTTGGAAGTGAATTTTTCTTTTAATTTCGTCTCGGAGATATATGCATACATAGTCACTCTATTCTCTTTCTCGTTGTTCTTGTTCTTTTTTCTCCTTCTGGGGCATCACTGCCACGCCGTGGGGTGCGCCCGTGTCATCGTTACTTCTAGTGTAACGAAAGCTCAGTGTCCTAGAGTTGCCGGCCAATCTACACAGGATCTCCAGTAGCAGATTTTCTAATCCTCTGGGCATGTGTATGTCCAGATGAATCGTCGCAGCGTGATTGGGAATCTTGCCTCTCTTCCATCATGTCGTAAGTTTCTCGTCCTCCCACCCAAAGAGGAGGTTCTGGTCGTTGCTCAGCAGCAATAAAGACCCTATCTTATGCCATCACGTTATGTTCCTCCTGTCCCTTTGTCCTTCACTATTCATGCCAAAGTGATCGTTTGCTTACTGACATCTGCCTCATCTGTCCCCTTACTTAGGTCCCCTCCTTCAAAGCGAATCAGGACCTCAGTCTCTACCAGCGCTCCATCTCACCTTCTAGCTCATCAACAACTTCATCCTTTCACGAGAGTGCCTCCCTTTGAGGGAATTCCCATGCCCCCGGCCCAAATCTCCCCTACTAACCCACGAAAACGCCGCTCCTCGCCTCAGTCAGGCTCCACGACAGTCATGGCTGCACCACTCGCTACTACTGGGGACGCTGAGCATGACTCTACTGCTGTCGCAAGCGCGCCAGAGCCTGCTCCTAGAAAAAAGGGGCGAACTAATACTCCCTGGACTGCAGAGGAGGAGCAGAGACTTAAGGTGATGCGTGATGCTGGTCGCAGCTGGAGTGAAATCGCCAAGGTTCGTCAGCCAGATTAGTATCTCTTGCCGATATGTGTCTAACCTGCTGGGCTGTCGCAGACGTTTCCTACTCGGACCGAGGGCAGTGTTAAGAAGCATTGGTATAAGGTGGGAATCGGCCATCGAGTCCTTACTTTGATGTTCCTTGACTCACAATGTGTTGCAGGATATGCACTATGCCGAGTTCGCGGAAGACGAGGTACCACACATATCATACTCTTTCATCTTCCATCATGCTAAGATCATGCAGTCTGTTGCGCTGCGAGAGGCGATTAAGGAATATGAGGCCAACAAATGGAAGGTCATCGGGCAGAAAGTGGGAAAACCTGCTAAGGTGAGTATCCTTTGGGAATTCTTCCATCACATACATTTGCTGAGCACGGTCAAAGGCATGCGAGCAATATGCAAAAGAGCATTTCAAGAGTCTTTGAAGACTCGACATACCCTGACGGACATACACCTTGACGAAGCAATGATCTCATGGCATCTTCTATGCGCCTCCTTTTTACGTTGTTATCGGCTTTTCGGTTGGCATTTCGTGCAATTTATCCAGTTCCATGGTAGCGCATTTCATTTTTCAGATTGGGAGTTGGGTTTATTTTTACTGGGTTCATTTCATTTTCATTCGCATATCTCCTGTGCACTTGACAAACAATTTTCACCAATATGAAGAGCTCTGTACCTACTAGTTTCAGTGGAGCTATTCATAGTCGATTGCTGTCACATTCTAAATCTAGATTGCGAAAATATACAAGCGGCATTTCCACCTTGTATCCAACCACATTTCAATGCACATACTGTTAGCCAAAGTAGACCAACAGACCAACCCGAATAGCACCAGTGCTATAATTATATCAACAGTCTTCACACTTCTACAAGGGTGTTTGCATGATATCTTCAAAGCCCGTTGAGCGGTTCCTGACAGCCGATCGGCGCGACCAAAGCCAAATCCTAGACTCGCCGGCGGGTTTGACACCCCCGCTACCTTTTTCCCTCTCCACCTTTCTTTCTTCAACCCATCACCACCTTGCTGCGTTTCTATCGGGACTGCTTTCGAAGGAGAATTAGCTATTCAAAGGTTAACTGCCTGCTGGCCAGTTGCGATTCGAGCAGATTTCCCAGTTCTTGATCCGGTTTTGTCCAGGTGAACCCCGCTCTGATTAAAAAAAAAAGAAAAAAACTTTAGCAACTTCAACTGACGTTAACTTCTCCTTCTACCTGACTAGATTGTGGTTGCGATATCAATTCGATCCCAGTCGAATATACTCATACCTTCCAGTACCTCTCTCCCGTCTTCTCATCAACTTTCGCTGCAAAGGCGACCATCATGAAGACGAGTAGCGTGGTTTTGTCTATCGATCAAGGTATCTAACTAAATCAGCCTGCATGGAGACCGGTGTTCGACAACTGTCTGTCGCACAATTTCCTCCTATTCGTCCGTCGGCCAATGTAAGGGATAACCTACGTGTGGAATGCGGACGAGGGGAAATTGTGCTGGCAGCGCAGTTGCCGTTCTGAGATGATACGGTTGAACTTGATCTGGATAATTCCAGCGAAAGGACTCATGCGCGCTTTTTCTCCTTCCCCAAGCTCTGTCGCGTGAACTCACACTGATTAAATCTGAACAGTATGGCCGCGGAAAATGAAATCGCCACCGTAGGCGTGCACCCGGGGAAAGAAGACTCAAATTTTGATTCTGCGGAGAACCCCCCCAGAACCCCCGATTACGATGAAGAAAATTCTACCAGGGGAAAAAATTGCCATCCTGCCACAGGTCGTGTTGGCTCATACGTCAGGAAGTTTGAGCAGCAGTTGCTCGAGTACAACCTCGAGGCGCGTGGTATCGAGCGAGTCGGCGAGGCTGAACGGATGTCGAAATTGTCCTGGGTTTCGTACATCCAAGCGTTCTTGCTCTGGGTCTCCGTCAACCTTGCAGCCAACAATATCACACTTGGGATGTTGGGGCCTGTGGTTTATGGATTGAGTTTTCTTGACTCTGCACTTTGCGCCGTTCTTGGAGCCGCAGTTGGTGCTCTAGCTTCCTCGTGGATGGCTACCTGGGGACCTGTCTCTGGTATCCGGACTATGGTACGCGATTATTTTTGGACTCATGGCGACGTGGGCTGATATGATAATAGGCCTTTACTCGTTATTCCATGGGCTGGTGGCCAAGCAAGATCGTCGTGATCTTGAACTTGATTCAAATGATTGGATATTCTCTGATTGACTGTGTTGTTGGAGGGCAAATTCTGTCAGCGGTATCGCCCCATGGAAACATGTCAGTCGCTGTCGGTAAGTTGAGAATTTGAGCTAAGAAGAATATCGAGTGGATGCTGATTGATTTGCAGGAATTGTCATTATTGCGATTATCAGTTGGGTCGTGGCTACATTCGGTATCCAGATCTTCCATTACTACGAACGGTAAGTACAGCCATCGAGGATCGATAAATACAGCTGCTCATAGCACCCAGATTTGCATTCTTTCCCCAACTCATTGTGGTTTGTATACTGTATGGTGTGTCTTCGGAGAAGTTTGACCTGTCGACACCATCTACAGGAGATGCACGTACACTGGCCGGTAACAGGTAAGCTTGATTCTTCTCAAAAATATCTCAATGATTAACAGGCACCTCTTCAGGCTCTCGTTCTTCTCCATCTGTCTCAGTGCTGCAATCACCTATGCACCACTGGCAGCCGACTTTTTTGTCTACTACCCTGAACGTACCTCCAGGTTGACCATATTCTCCCTTTCATTATTTGGTCTCATGGCTTCATTCACCATGGCTTTCCTTGTGGGTATTGGACTTGCATCTGGCATACCTATCCACCCAGAGTATGACGAAGCGTACGCCAAAGGTGCCGGAGCACTCATCGTGGAAGGATTTGGTCCGTTGCATGGATTTGGCAAGTTTTGCTCAGTAATTGTTGCTCTTGGGCTCATCGCAAACACCATTGCACCTACATATTCCGCTGGAGTTGATTTCCAAATTCTTGGACGATATGCAGAGATGGTACCAAGAGCTATTTGGAATACCATCGCCGTTGTGATCTACACTGTCTGTGCACTGGCAGGCCGAAGCAACCTCTCGGACATCTTCACCAACTTCCTTTCTCTCATGGGCTATTGGGTCGCCATTTGGATAGCCATCATCCTCGAAGAACGCTTCATTTTCCGACGCCGCCTTGGATATAACTGGACTATCTGGAATAATCCATCAAAGCTTCCAATTGGAATAGCTGGATTGATTGCTTTCCTAGTCGGTTGGGCCGGTGCGATCTTGTGTATGGCGCAGGTCTGGTATATCGGACCAATTGCAGCATTAGTGGGTGACTATGGAGCCGATGTAAGTTCTCTCTCAAGATGACTCCCAATGGGGTTTTTGGATGGCAGCAACTGACACTATACTAGATGGGTAACTATGTGGGTTCCAGCTGGGCAGCCCTCATCTACCCCCTCTGCGATATATCGAACTCCGTCGATTTGGACGGTAGATTGGGTATGTCCTTGGACATTCCATGTTCAATATCAAAAGTTTCAACCAGGGAACGTGGGTAACCACGTCAGAAACCTGTGCTAATAAACTATGTAAATATCTACCGAAGGTGTACTTCCAAACAACCTCGAATTAGATAGATATCCAAGTCTCTATAGCTCCATTTTATGCAAATAATTAGAGTCGCTAAGGCCTATACACAACTTGACAATCTTTACGTGACATAGTGCAAGTCAATGAGATCTGCACACATTGCTCAAAAAACATATACATAAGAACGTTATATTTCGAATAAACACCACAACCGGAACTCTCATTCATCCTCGACTATTCTACAAAAGACAGGGTTTCGGCACAGAAAATACAGCTGCATGGAAAGCAGAACACAAGAAGACATCCAAAAAAGCCTGAGTCGGATGAGCCCAACAAAGGAAGCTGTGTATAACAAATTTTTTGTTTCCCCCTTTCCGTTCACTTTCGATGGGCACTAGCCGTCTCGTCACCCTTGCGTGTTCCCGGGCGAGGGGATAACCGCGCAATTATCGTAGCGATTTCGGGTTTACCGGTACCAGTACTCAGGCTTGACGTAGTCGGCGAAGGTCTTGGGCTCCTCGTGGGGAGGGTGGCCGTGGTGGTCGTGGCCGTGGTCGTCTATTCACATTGTGTTAGTAATGCATTGGGATTCAACCAAGCAGCTCAAGGCTAGAATGGGGGATGAAAAGGCGGGTGTGACATACGGGCGTGGGGGTCTTCCTCAGGTCCAACGTAGTTCAGCTTGACGACGTTACCGCACTCGCCGCAGCGCTCAAGAGGGCGTTCACGGGAAACCTTTAAAAAGAGCCATATTAGCATTCTCCGTAGGAAAGCAGACCATGCCATTGCATGTGATGTTGAGCTTACAGTCAACCAGTTAACCTGGTGAGAGTCTGCGGGGTAACCAGTGCAACCAGCGTACTGCTCGTCACCGGCACCGTTGACAATGATGGGGTTGTCAAGCGTTCCTATAAGAAGTCCATTATCAGCATTTATACCAATATGCGAAATCACCTCTCGAGCAGATAGCAGATGAATCGATGCATTAAGCATGGAGGATAAAGCGTACCCTTTCTGGAGGCATCAAGGGGTCTCATGTCGAAGATGTCAATGCCCTGCATCTTTCCGATAAGTTCCAGACGCTCGAGACCGGTGGCGTGATCGATGTCGCTGGGAATGGTACCGGCCTTAGCACCAGGGGGGATAAGGTCGTCCTCGGTCTTGATCTCTGCAGAAAGTAAAACACTAGGTTAGCTCTGTTGCCCCCAAAAATCTCGATTGATATCGACAGCCAATGATATCAACCGAGATTGAAGCCAGTACAGGGTCAACCCCCGGCGATCTCCACATTCAATTGTTCAAAATAAAGATATGAAGACCATCTGAATCTTCAGAATGGCTATGTGAAAACTGCAAAGTGGCTGTCGCAAAACGGCGGAATTGGTTACCAACCTTCGTAGGGAAGGATCTTGCCCTCCTTCTTGACCTCCCATTTCGAGCTGTTGCCTGTAAAGCGAAAGACTCCATGTTAGCCAATACACCAAGCCAATTGGGTCTGATTATGAAGCCTGTCCATCCTCAGGAAGAGGATTGTCACGGCGGTCTCAGGTAGAGGCGGTCGTGGTTGGGAGACTGATTGGGCTCACGTACTGCGGATCACGGAGGAGGAAAACGGGCGGGCGGCGATGGCCCTGGAAGGGGTGCGCCTGGCAAGGGCGAAGGCTGTGCGTTGGAGGAACATTGTCCAGGTGGAGTGGTGTAGCGACGACGGACGATGGGGGAGGAGGACGTCTGAACGAGAGGGAGTTTGGAGGTTGAGGTTTGAAGCCGCTTCGGCCCGTTGTCGAATGGAGCGCTGGACCGCCAGCCTTTCCCGAGTCGTGCGTTGGACCTTAGTCAGCAGCGTTGATTGGACGCGGAGCTTTTACGGTCGAGCACAGCGGCCAGTAGGGCAGTATTTCCTGTTCCGGCGGCGATGTAGGGCTTAGGGCCGGTTAAGCATAGAGCAACGAGGTTATTTCAAGCATAGAGATAGAGTAAAGTTAGAATATATGCGCTGTATAGCAGGATTGTAGATGTTCATCATGATGTTTATTCATTTTCACCTGCAATCATACCGATATATACCAACTTCCATAGATACAGTCCTTCACAAACATAACATAAGAAATACAAACAGAGAGGAAGGAAAAACAAAGTACAAAGAAAAAAAAAATCTTGGTAAATTCCACCATGCATGCCTGTCTATAGTTTTATCAATCAATATGTACGCGTCAGAGTTCTGTGGCCTTTTCTCGACACGCTGCTGGCGTAAAGCCATTGCCAACTTTGCCCGCAATGATGCGCCAGCGATCATTCTCGTACTCTTGAATTGCACGTTGCAGTCGATGCACCTTGCGAAACAGTCAGTACGAAAGCCCTTGAACAGGAAAGAAAAAACGCGTCATATCTCCAAAACAAAAGGGATCTTACCATTTCATCCGTCCAAATCACGTCTTTGGCTTTCAGCTTGGTACAGTAACGAACTTGCAACGTGCCACTCGTTCGACCGGGGAAAAAGTCGGCAATTTGCTTCCACGTCAGATTCTTATTCTCCTTCAGCTCAACCAGCAACGCATCCTCCTCTGGCGTGAACTTGAGCTTTGGTCCTCGCGGCCTTGGAGCTGGCTCGGGCATCCCAGGCTGACCCACGACACTGGGTGGGCCAGAGGCCAAAGGTGGCGATGCATCACTCATACCATGGTACTGGGCTGACGGTAAAGACGCGTTGGGAGGAAGGCGATGGTGGTGGTGTTGTTGTGGTAGTGCAGAAGATCCCTGCGGACTGAAGCCATGGCCCGATGTCGTCTGATGATGCTGCGAGGCGTCGCCTTGGACAGAGAAGAGCAGTTCGGGAGAGTGCGTGGCTGCAGTTGACGCTTCGGTTGGGAAGAGCGGTAGATGTGACCTGATGCCGTGACTTCCATCGTCGTCGTCTTCTTCTTCTCCGATTTCCGCGTGAGATCGCTTCTTGCCGCGTTGGGTAGAGGAGGTCTCAAGACTGGCAGGGTGATACTGGGGTGGGAGCTGTCGTGATAACATTTGATGTGGTCCAAGCATGACTGTTTGGGAAAGGTCATGCACTGTCGGTTGTGATACAATACTGGGAAGGACGCCTGCGCTGGCATGTTGATTCTGTTCAAACACCGGGCGATGTGAGCTTGTTGGTGGGAATGGAACCTCACTCTGCTTGTCATGATGGATTTGTGCCTGCCGTGACTGATAGGCAAGTAGTTCCTCGTGTTCTTCGGCTTTGCAATTGGCATGCTGAGAGTAATCAATTGCATAGGCTCGGTACGGATCCGCCAGCGTCGCGGACATACATCGGCGCCGCTAGAGCCTGATAGCCCTGGCACGCTGTCCCAGCTATACTTTGAAAGAGAAAAAATAAATGAATAAAGTTAGGCGAAACCGCCGTGGGGGAATAAGCGAAGACCGAGTTTGTTTGGTTGAAGGATGAAATGTGGTGAGTCTGTCCTGCAGATTATTGTCTGATACTTTGCGATCAACTGATCCGATAGAAAATCGAGCGGCGCGAAACCGTCTGCACCATGCACGAAAATAGGCCGTAAAAAAGACAACTCGGTCTTTTTTGTTGCTTTTTCTTTCACTAGAAAAGGTTGTTCACCAAGTATGTTTCAAGGCTGAAGCGATTTCGAGATGGATTAGAGGCAGATCTAGCAGGTAGAAACGATCGGACATGTTAAGGGAAGGTGATGGGAAGGAGAGATCCATCTAAAAGCGGCGGTACTGGAGGCAAGACAACGCAAAGACCATCCAGAATACTTAAGCAGCGAGGATTATTTCGCTCACCGAGAGCCTGTGACGCCTCCTTGAGCCCAAAAGAAAACCCAAAAATGATTCTTCTTCAGGAGCCAGATGGGAAATAGAGAAGGGGTTAAGGACGTTATATGCGAGATATCCTTTTTCATTTCTGTTTCTTATGGAAGCAAACTTAACATATGAGGCACCCCCCAAAACGGCCGTGATTCGTATTCCCCTTTACCAAGACGCTGTAAAAAAAAGGAAAGGGAAGGCGAAAAAGTGGGACAATGGCTTGAGAGTGCTCCTACTCATGTAAAAAATGGTAATGTACTGTATGTACATAAGGGCACGTACGTAGCTAAATGCCGGTCGACCATAATGGGTTGCCAGAGGGAAGGCTTCTGGAAAAAGGCGCACTCGGAATGGTCGAAACAATGGGCGAAAATACTCCGTCAGGAAAGACACGCCCATAATTAGAAAGGTGCACGCCAGCAGAAATTTCCCATTTGATGGATCTGCGTTCCAGTCGAGTTTAGTCTTGCAAGGGTGCCCAGATGGCACAACGGCTGATAGTCACCAACAGGGCAAGTCGGGAGACCGGGCATCATTCGCTTCTCCGCTGAGCCTGGCGATGCCAAGAGGGCCAAAGAAATGGGAAACGGGCAGCAAGATTTGGAGCATGAAACACTCAGCCACGGGCAAAAGAGTCTCATTGATAATCATGGTTGGTCCTTTGGAGAAGCGGGGGAGAAACCAAGCCCAGCCCATACAGAGACGTCGCAAAATGTAAGTTAAAACTTATTGGAGACGGACGCGGGCAGGCCAGTGAATCCGGAACAAAGGGAAATCAAATCGCCTTACTCTCGAGGATAGGAGTTCCATCCCCCTGGCTAGGGCGAAGAACCAAGGCGCGCACTTCGTCATATCATCTCCACCGGGTGATGCCTAATGGCGAGCAGAGTCGGCCAGAAATATGATTCCATGGAGGTGGAAGGAGGGTGATTAGGATTGCTAGCGGAGTAATGCGGATGATGCTAGACTGCTAGGTAGTTGTTTGGTCACTCTGGTGGGCCAACATCACATCTGTCGGGAAGCTCCAGCCCATCATCCTTTTTGTTCGAGTATAGGAGAAGAATCCTTGTCTATAACATCGAGCGGAGGGTCAGGGGTGCGGGAATTGAGTATCAGGACGTAGAGGGGCTTCGACGGTGTCGCGCACATCCAATTGTCGCTCATGTCAATCCTCCTTATTATTATAATTTTTCCTTCGCCAGGAATTTCTCCGACAGCAACAATCAAAAGGGAACCGTGCCCGGCCCTGTTTTGGTTTTTTTTGCGACTACAGTATGTAGTTTCCGGCCATCGAAAAGGCCGCGGATTTGTTCTCGTGTTTCTAGACCTTTGTTAGGCGCAACGACGGTCGGAGGAGCAAGCTTAGTGCCCGAGTTGTTGTGGGGATGGGAGATAGAACTGAATCTCTCAGACATAATTTCCAACAGGCCTATCGACGATTATCATCATCAGCAGCATCATCCATTTAGTGCAATCATCATCAAGGCAGTGGGTATATAAGATTCATATCATCCATCGCCCTGTGGATACGGCTAGGAGCCGATTAGCCGATCCGTATTTATTTTGTGATCATTTCGTAGGATCTCGCGATGGCAAGTGGGTTTGCACTCCAGCCCTGAAGTTTGTGAGGCAATGGTGAAACAGATTATCACGATCCATGAGCCTCACGGGCTCTGGTTGGCTGAGAGCCTGCGAGGGAACTTATCTAGGATTGGCAATGCAAAGATGCGAATGAGACTGTAAGATGTGTCGGGGACGTCCGACAAGGGGAGAGTGAGTAGTGTGGTGTTGGTGTGTGTGGGAGGAAAAAAGAGGGCGTTGCAGGTGAAGCCGGACGACAAGAAATCAACCCACTCCCACCGGTTCTTGTGCTGATGCAACACCACCAGCTACGGTGCTCCAAATTAATTGAGGGCGAGATCTACGAAGCAAACAATCACTTTGCCATCGACACGGAGAATTATTTGACATGCGTCATAGATCGCGATCCATCGCTTTGCTTAAGATTGACTCAGTTCGAGACCGTCGTGCATCCGATATATCGTCAAATTCGAGGCTAATACATCAAACAAAAACTGATACTGATACTGTACAAAAGCCCAGTTCCACTTCAAGAATATAAATAACTTTGCTTTCCATAATCGTTCCTTGCTTTTTGTTTTCGCTGGAGTGAGACGAAATCTCCTAGACATAAATTAAAAACCCCTGTAATGAAACAATATTAAAAATGAAAAGGAAAAAAGGCCATGAAAAAACTCAAAAATACAGCGCCATAAAGGTATGGTGTAGTCATAATCGCAAAGGTAAAGAAAAAAATAGTAAGAAAGGAAAAAACTCTTTCAACGCCTCAACTATTCGTCGTCTATGCAAAGTTATCCGATCGGTCGACCCAAATATCCTCCAACTCGGCAAAGTTCTGGAAGTGCAAGGGACGATGCTGGTCATCGTAGAATCTCAAAGGCGTGTCGATCTTGACGTAGACCGGTCGCTTATCGACACCGCCGAACGAGCTTCCCATGAAGCTATAATTCCAGACATTATCTTCGGGGACCAAGAAGTATCCGCGAATCTTGTCACTGAGTAGCAGTTGACACTTCTCACCCATGCTAGTGGAGAATCCTTGCGGCTGATCAGAGGCAGTGTCTCTGTTTTCAGCTCCCCACTTGTATCCCTGAGGCGTGAGACCCCAAGCAGCGAGGGAGACAGATCCCGGAGTGAAGGAAACAGTCATGGTAACCGTCTTCTTGTCCCATGTGGGGTGCGCGTTCATCAAGCGGGCATGCTGCGTTACATCCATAGGAGTCATGTACGGGGGCTCGTTTCCGGAGATGGTGTGGATCACTCCAAGAGGCTCCAGAGAGTTTAAGTACTCATGCTGAGGCAACTGGTGTGGCAACTGCACATCACGAGTGTTTCCAACTTGAGGAATCATGACGATAGTGCGGACCTCCTTCACCTGCTCATTGTCAGGGGGCGAGCTACCGTAGAGGTATCCAGCCACCTGCACACGGAGATCGGCGATTGTGATGAATCGTCGGAGAACGTTCTTGGGCATGATGTAAGTGTAACCCTCTTCCTGGATATCGTCCGAGGAGACGTAGATATTGTTCGCTCTCGTGCGGAGGTTGGATGTCGCGATGGCCCGAGTCCGCCATTCAGTCTTAGATGCAAACGACTGCTGTTCATACTGAGACGTCGTTGTGACAATGATATCTTCACCACGGACGTTCTGTGTCTTTGTGGTAACAGCCGTGAGTTGCTTCTGCTCCTCCTGCTGTTTCTCAATCTCGGCTGCCTGCTGTCGCTGCAACGAAGGTGCACTGATCTCCATACCCAGGATGATGTCACGAACTTCACTGCTGGTCAAACTCTGGACATTGACATTGTTCTTCTTTCCATAGTCGTTCAGAATCAGATCACGCAGTTGCACTTCAACCTTGATCCAGTCCTCATCAGACAGAGAGGGCCAGATGTGGTGCTCTTGGGTAATCACACTCTTGTCGGGTCGGAGAATGATCTTGGCCTTGTCGATGTTAACATGAAGAGCTCGAAGAATAAGGATCAATCGAGAGAAGGCTGTGTAAGGCGAGATCGACTTCAGCCACTCATCGTAGAGGTTGAAAAGAACCATCTGAGGCTCGGTTGCCCGCAGAATCATATCCGCAAGCTTCTCGACCTTCATAGCAGCCTGGAAAGGAAGTTGAAGCTCGGAAGCGCGAATAGAGATGTTGGGGAAATCGAGGAGATGAACTTCGAGGGGATCAAGGAGACCCTTTCGAGTGACAATAAGCTGCTTCGGTTGTTCTTCAACTGGCAGGGAACGGATAAGTGCCGCGACTTCCTCCGCAGTTTTCCACTTGGCCAACTGACCCAGACGCTTCTGTCCGGCCCAGACGCTTGTGTGGATAATCTTCAAGAAAAGTTGTCCAGTACGAGGGTTGAAGATGAAGATGGCACCGTTGATGGGCTTAGTTGTCAAGTTTCCTTCGAAGGTCTTGTGAATGGTGACACGGTAGACATTGGTATCATCAATGAACAGCTGGATTTGCGGGCTGAAAAGCTCGGAGTAGTTCTGCGAGTTGAGGAACTCCTGGTTGCTCTCGGAGGCGTAGAGCTGCAGACCCTTCCTAATACGTTCTCTCAGCACATACAAGGCAGGGTTTGCCTTCATGACCTTGGCCATGGCTTGCTGGATCAAGGTCTTCAGACCGGGGAAGTATTGACCATAAGCGGAGTACAGGTTGTACGCAAGGTCGACACCGATCATGAGACCAGTGGCAGAAGGATAGATACTCATGCTGTCTGTCGTGTAATCAAGGTACTTGGCACGGACGTAACGTTCAATGTCGTGAGAGTCGTAATCACCATATCTCAGTTGCACATCAAGCCAGAACTTGTTTGTCGTAGTAGGCTCGTAAACGTCCTTAGTATCGAATAGAACGGAAGGTCTGGTCACATTCCACTTGTTGGTTGCGAAAAGGAGAATGTCCGCGCAGGAACTGTTCATCTTGTAGGATTTACGCGGGTGAATAGTCTCCTTCTGGACAGCCTCGATACCCAACTGCTCCAACTCCTGATCGAAGACTTGACACAGGTCCATGACCACAGACTCGTGGATCTTCTGCCACAAGTGGGCACGGAATATCTGAATCAGGGAAATCTTCAGGGTAGGGATTTTTCCGTGCAAGAAGATACCAGTCAGATCAAGTTGCACCTGGAAACCAACATAAACATTGGCTCGGTTAATGGTAGGAGACCACCAGAGAGTGAACCGACGGTTTGGAATCTGGTTCAGACCGGATCTCTGTGCATTAGTAAGCTTTTTGAACTTCATCGACCTAAAACAGACCCCCAAGTTAGCAAATCGATCAACAAAAACGACCAACAAACGAAATCAAGGGAAAAAGGAGTCTCTAACTCTTCAAAACCTGATGCTCTCTCCCAGAATAGACCCTCCCAGGATGGAAAAGCTGTTGCTTTGAACAAGGTGTGTTCGAGAATCGTTTCCACTCCGCCAAGCGCTTGGATGACATCGGTACGGTAAGCGTTCAAATTCCACAGTTTTCCGTCATGTCTCTGGCTAGTCCACCAGAAAGGATTGCTCTTCATCAGCTGGTACTGCTTGAATTCAGCCCTAAGTCGGAAACCTTTGTCGAAACTGAGCGTGCTTCGATCCTTTTGGAACAGGGTGTTGATACGCGGGAGACCGCGGTCCCAGCTATCCTCGAGGTCCTCCAATGTCAAGCGTCGGTTCTGCTGCTGAGCTTCCATTCGCTTCTGCGAATACTCCATCCACACACGTTGAGAATCGATGAACTCAGCTTCCCATGGAATGATATAGCGGAAGATGTTCGGAATTAGAGTTTCCTCGTCATGTGACATACCCGCCCGGAAGTGAGTAATTCCGGTATCCGTCTGCTTCGACCACCGCTTGTCACTAGCAGGAATGAGAATATGAGATCCAGAAATCATACCCAAACCTCCCAGTTCCTTTGGCGTGTAGAAAACAGCAGGCGGGAAACGCGAAGGCATCTTGGAGTTCAGTCCAATCTTAACACGAGTCTGAATCTTGGTCTCACACTTGACGATGGTGTCAAGAAGGTTAACAGTCGAAACAGCGGCCTCACGGTAGTAGGTGAAGAGCGCAATCAAAGCTGTGTTCCACTTGTTGGCAATCTTGGTGAAAGTCGTGGATCCAGAGGACATGAGAATCTGGCGGATTCGGTTGTTGAACTTCTGAATGTCTTCTTCCGTAACTTGGAGGAAAGCGTGGGCAGTACGTTCCTTGGTCGTTCCATCCACGAGAGACCAGACACTGTCCTTGACCGAGAACTCTTCATTCTGATTGCGAATCTTGGGAAGAATGCGAACCTCAAAGCCAGACATGGAGAACAAGAGGTTAGGGTTATCCTTGCTGTACACGCTGGAGAAAGTGTCATCCCAATCAATCGTGGTGATGGATCTTGGGAGACGATTCTTCAAATCCCAGAATGCAGCCCGGCCAAGGTTGACATCGTGTCGCATCAAGCGCATACGACAATCACGAGGCCAGCACTTCTTGTTCTTGTAACCAATGACGTTTTCAAAGTTAGGGTCCGGGTTCTCCGTCAAGAACCGCTGGATCAAATCTCTAGATTCATCTGCGGAGAATCGAAGGAAGATCCAGATCTTGTCGACGTAACGAGTGTACAGACGGATCGGGTGTCTGGTTTCCGTGGCACGGTCCCGGAACTGCAGGAAGTCATTGGGGCTCTGAGGCGGACCAGCCATATCACTGGCTCTCTGCAAACCAAGAAGGAGCAAGTCGATCATCAGACCGTAGAACTGGAAGACGAAACCGGAGAACTGAAGACCCCGGATCATTCCGTAACTGTTAGTATGGTTCATGTCCTTGTAGCTGAGCTGGACGTTGTTCTTGGAGGTGATGTAGTCAGCCAAGTTGTGGTCCATAATCAGGCGAAGCATTCGGTTCAACAAGGTCAGATCTATCTTCTCGTAGACCTTGGAGAGTTCAGTCTCGATCATAACGTTGGTTTCGCCATCGGCAGTCTCCCAGACGTTGGACAAGTTGTTGATACCCTGAGCCCACTTGTAGGTAAGGAGAGGAGGGACTTCGGAATCTGAAGGCTTGATCCAGGCAGGGAATAGGTGGCGCTGTTCAGCCTGGTACCAGAGGTATTGATCGAGGTAGGCATCGGTAATCTTTTCAATGGGCTCAACATCATAAACAGGGTTAATGTTGCTGTAGTTGTCGTTCATGTCGATGCCGACTTCCTTGAAAGCTCTCTGGGTAAGAAGGAATCGCTTAATCCTCGCCAAGGTAGTTCCAGGAGAATCGTAAGCTTGTTCGATCAGGGCAAGTTCCTCGCGCTGACTCTGGTTGAGTCTACCCTTAACAGAGTATGCCTCACGTAAACGCTCCAGTGCGAGAATCAGAATCTTGGTGTCGTGCTTGTAGGAGACACTGGGGAAAGGAATAGGAGAGAACTTGCGGGACTCAAGCCAGTGGACCATGGTGGTATAGATCGCCACAGCCTCTTCGGAAGAGACATATGGACCATCCTTAAGATAGTTGTGCTGTCTTTCTTGTTCGGACTTGAGCCATAATCGAGTAAGTCGACCCAGGTTCTTCTTTGCAACCGTCTTGTCTACAGTGGCACCTCGGCGAATTCTCTCTCGGTTGTAGTGTGCGACAGAGATCCACCAGTCGGCCTTGCTCTTGACGTATCGAAGGATGATGTTTTCGATAGGGGCGGGAAGACCAGGCACCTTCCAGGGAATGTTACTCTTCCAGCATCTCCATGCTTCCGAAAGATGTTGGAGGACGGTGTTGACCTTGTTCTGCTTGATACCCTCGGGCATCATGTCCATCAGATCTGCCATGACGGAGGCACGCAGCTCAAGATCGAAGTGAGACTCCACACGCTGTTTGGTGACAGTCTTGGCAACACCCTTGCTGTGACGTCCCTCAAACTGACGAGATAGCAGGTTTCCGAGCCATCTCTCGAGCAGAGGAATGATACCGCGCATGAAGAACAACCAAACGCGCCAGGCGGGTGCCCAGAAACCGCAACCGGGACCTTTACCGACTGGTCCAGAGTTGAATCGGTAGTAGATCAGGTGCTTCAAATCCTTGCAGGAACGGATCTGGTGCATTAGCTTGTACTTGTAACGGTACATACCAGTCAGCTGTCCGACGTGGTTGAAGGCATAGAGGATACCGTCAGCCAGTTGGAAAGCATCAATATTGCCCAAACGGTACTGAACTTGAGCGTCAACAATGAGCTTGGTGAGACGCAGAATTTCTCGCATCAGATGGAACGCGTTTCCGAAACGAGACTTCTTTCGCTCCTTGGTGGTCAAGGTCTTGACTGGCTTCAAGTTGAAGTTGTAGTCAAGATGCAGGTAAGTCAGGTTCTTTCGGTGAATCAAGAGGTTAAGCATGTTGAAACCTTGTCGGCAGACTTGCAAACCAGCTTCGACCCAGTCAATGGTTGTCTGCTGGAAGAACTTTGTCGACTTCAAGGTCTTGAGCAGGTTCTGTTTGCTCTGAGCCTTGGGCTTCTTCTTATGCAGCTCATTGAGCACATAAGTCTTGAGAAGCTTCTGGTATGACACGCGGACCTTGACAGGCTGGCCCTGTGGGCAATGCTCCAGATACCACTGCTTTACCAACGGCACATCCTGCGCACGGACCATCTTTCCAGAACGCTTGTTGAATGGATGAGGTGCCCACCAAAGAGCGATAGCCGATGCGGTCTCGGGGGTGTAGAGCTCCTCATCACCGAAGAAGGGCTCAACCTCTCCTGGAAGCTCGAATTCATCATCCTCATTATTGCCCTCCCCAAAGATCTCATCTTCATGGCTAACGGTGATATTCTTGGGGGCGACGGAGCGGGACGAGATCGGATTAATGACAGGGTCGAAGTAGAAGGCTGGGAGGTTGGGATCGTCGGTTCGAACATATACAACTTGGGGGTGGGAGTACCAAGAAATCTTCACACTTCTTGGCAGGGTATTGTACAAGAAAGGGTATTCGACTCTGTATTCGGTCCGAATGGGAGCGCGGAAGATTATGCGGTCAATCGCGTTGAATTCACTAAAGTCCTCGTCATTGGGGTCAATATCTTTGTACAAAGGCTCGAAACGAGGGCCACCGGGAATGGCGACGTTGAGCGCCTTTGCGGTGAAGAAGCTATTAAGATCGAACATGTGGAAGTAGTTTTGGTCGACGACATCACTGAGCAGTTGGTGACTTAATCGATAGAGAGTCGCCATCTGAGGGAGTGTCAGGTTCCACTCCTTGTAGCTAGGACCGTTGACATGGGGGGTATCGAGGAGAGGTCGGTGGTCGTAGAGCCATTCATAGACGGGAGCATCTTCAGACTCGTCAAGCTCCATCTGAATGGGCTCCAGCGGCTCAACATCTTCAATGTTTTCCGACCACGACAGCGGAGGTTCTTCGTCATCGAATGGAGGGAAGCGCATTCGCTTGAAATGTCTTCGGTCACTCTTTTCTCTCCGCATACACACCCACATTGTCGCCCACTGAGCATGGAAGACCGGCTCGATGACCCTGGGGGTCTCGTTAACCATTGTCAGACAGCCATTAACGTGGTATAACACCTTGACTTCCTTGTCGGACTCCCAAGGCATGGGCATGTTCTCCAGCAGCTTCAACACGGCGTGAGGCATAAACTTGAGCGCGCCCAGATAGCTACGCTTCTCGTTGGTGAACTTTTTCTGCGATACATCGCCAATATCCCGTATGATTTTTCGCAGATGCTCAGGCGGCATGTCTGCTTTTTGGGTTTCGACGAATCCACCCTTTCTTTTCTCGCCGAAACGGTTGCGCTGTGTTCGCAGCCATTCGTTTTTCTTCTGGGCGAACTTTGCGACATTCGGATCAGCTGGCGGCTGGTATCCTGGGGGCGGAGGAGCCAGAGGCAATGAGGGAGGAGCGGCGCCCCATCCCGGAGGGGGGAGGAGGAGGAGGCAAAGATGCCATTGTGATGGTGGTTGATGGAAGATCCCTCTCTCAATCTCGATTGACGTGTGTTGAAAGGTCGCGTCAAATCACGTCGAGAACGGGCATGAATTGCTCAAACTCTGCGGCCGGGCAGTCAGAGAAAAGAGCAAGAATCAGGTAAATAGTATTAAATGGATGAATATAAAAGCCCGGAAGAAGAAAAACCGACACCTGGACGATCTCCTTCTCACGACGGGTGATGGAAGGCGTCTCTTCTGGCTCCTTTGCTTGATGGCAAAGCTAAGGTAAGAAAAGAGGTGGCGGCTCTGCTCGGAATAGCGCTAGTACTCTTTCGGGATAGCGCGGTCTCGCCAAATTGGCGCTAGCGCGGCCTCCCAGGGCTCCGAGCGAAACCCACACAAATCCAGAGGACTTTGAGAATTCTACGAGGTCAACGACGACAACCGACGACGCCCGCCGCCCAACTTCTTGACCAGCGTTCCAGAGGTTCAAGACAATCAAAATGGCCGCCAACAGATTGCAATACGTGAGTTGAGCATGTCCGACAGACGAAGTAATGAAATACTGACATTTTTATCTCTTTCCAGCGGAGACGGAACCCGTACGTTTGAATTCCCTGCCAAATTTTCCTCGAGATTCAGCAGCGCTCTACCACCGATGGATTCTGTGCGACGAAGGACTACGAGGAAAATCTGAATGACAAAGGACAAGATATTGATGGATATTTTTTTCTCTACAGGTACAACACGCGGTCCAACCAGGTCCGCATCGTCAAGACCCCCGGCGGCGAGCTCCGTTACCTCCACATCAAGAAGAAGGGAACTGCTCCCAAGTGCGGTGACTGTGGCATCAAGCTCCCTGGTGTGAGTACTTCCGAATTTTCTTCTGGCAGAGGCTTTTGTGTTTTACCCGTCCTACGATCTTTTCGGCGCCATCGGAACCAACGCACACAAAACGATACACGAAAAGAAAGGAAGACGGGAACGACGACAAATTGGCACAGACTGCACGACGATGGTTTTTCTTTCGTGAATAGGCACTGATGAAAATTTCAGGTTCCCGCCCTCCGCCCCCGGGAATACTCCCAGATCTCTCGCCCCAAGAAGAACGTCAGCCGTGCCTACGGTGGTTCCCGCTGCGCTGGTTGCGTCAAGGACCGCATTGTCCGTGCTTTCTTGATTGAGGAGCAGAAGATCGTCAAGAAGGTTCTCAAGGAGTCTCAGGCTAAGGCTGGCAAGCGCTAAATTGGGTGATTTCTTTTTTATTCAAGTGGGAGCAAAAAAGGCTGGGAATGGTTCTCTTAGAATAAAAAGATGAACAGGAACGGCTAGCATGCGAACCCATACGGGTCGTGGCTAAACCAATGAAATTTTATTTTCATTAATGATTACGATTCTTGGACGGCGCAATTGATTTCATCTACAATATGGAAATCATGTAGATGAAAACCTGGACTATCAGTCCAGCGACAGGCTGATATGATCAAACCAACGCCAAGACCATATCAAGTCAATCAAATCAACATCCACCAGTCATCCAATGCAATCCCAACCCAACTACAGCCAACACATACCACCCCCAGTCCACAGTGCAGGGACTCCACAATTCGCCATCTCAAGCTCAGTTTATGAAACAACCGTAGACCATATCAAGACCCTATCAAATCCCCTACCCATCTACGTCAACATATAAAACATGCAGATCTAGTATACAAATGACTACACATACACACACTTGGACCCTGGCCGGTCCATCCCGGCCTTAAATATAGAATAACTGTATACGGCATGGATTGGAAGGACAGATACCAGTCGGAGGGATGGGGATGGGGATGGATGGGAATGAATTGGCAATTGGGCCAGGAGTGCAGATTGTAGCATGTTCATCCTTACTTGGTGGGTGGGAGGTATTTCTTTTCTTTTTTTCTTTCATTTATGTTTTATTATATGATAGACAGATGATGTGATGTTGATATTAACTGGTGGTAGTGTATATCGTTTACTACTGACAAATCTCCAACACTTAGTATGTATCTTACGCACTATCAAATGCAAGTCTAGCATGCACACATGTCTATCATCTCTATATAAACCATATAAACAATGCCACTTGTCCATCATTCGACCCCAGTCCACTCGAACCTTTCCTACATCCATGTCGACGATACATATACATGCCACTACTGCATCTGCACATGGGACATCGCACGTCAGAGTTCAGACAGAACATGATCACGCAGAGCTAGGCACCGTTGCCCAGAAGATGTCAGTATGTTGTCAGTGTCAGTATACCTAAAGTAGGTCTAGGTAGTCGATCATCTTGCTAGTCAAGCGACAGGGTATATAACAGGAATGAGAATGGGATATGGAATGGCGATTGGGTTACAGCCTACATACAAGGGGAAAAGAAAGGAGGAGAAGCGGTGAATAAAGCCTTCAGAATCATGCAAGAAATGGAACATTGTCTCTGGAGGCTGCCAGGACTGATAGATAGGCTGATAGAAAAGAGGAGTGGTTCGGATGGCCCAGCTGAGAGCTGTACGTGTAAATGCTATACAAGGTGCATGCATAGTACATGTACATATACATATCAGCGGCGAACAGGGCATAAAATATAATAATAGCAAGTAGGAAATACATCAAGATGATACTATAAGTCGTACAGGGGAGATAATCCGATAATCCCCCTCGTTCCCCTTCCCGAACCCCCTGTGGTTGAATCCCGTTGAATCGAAATGATCTTGTCCATAAGAAACTGATCCATGACAGGCGGCGTCATCATGCTGCATGCAGGTGACACTGGACTGTCCCGGCAAGGCTATACGAGAGGCAATCCAGCCCAACACGAGGCAAGACGAACTCATGAGAAAATGAATAATAATAATCATCATAAGCATCATGATTCAAAGGATGACATACTAAACTAAAACAGGCAGGTGGTTAAGAATGAAATTGATCTTTTTTTTTTGCCTTCGTTCTTCACCAGACCTGTTCTTCAACCTTTTTTCAGGTTTTGTACATATAATCGACACGTCAAAAAGCTGATCATTTCGTGAAGATCCATCATAATCCACTTCAACATTCATACTATTTAGTCTAATCAAAAAGGACTATCGGCAAGTGGGGGAACAGAAGTTCACTGCAGCTTTGACACATGTAGCCTGGGTAGAGGGGGTAAAAAAAGGACGCGATAAACCAATAAGGAAATACAGATAGATATACAGAGCCAACCAGTGGTTACAGTTTACATTTACATTTGCATTTGCAGCCCAACGGAACGGGCCGTGAATACAAAGTTAAGAACCGGGAGGTACTTTTGGATAGAATCAATTCGAATAGTTTGTTTTTAGTCGATTTAGTCGATTAGCATGGGGATAAGTCTAAGAGGGCCGGAGGGGGATAAGCTTGAAGGATCACGAGCCATGATAGTTTTCTTTGTCCAGCCTAACGTCCTTCATCTTCAAGTCAATCCTCAATAGTCTTCTGCAGGAGACGGAATCCGGCACTGTCAAACAGAGAACTAAATGATAAAGGCAAATCAATTGGCAAAGAATGAGAGAAAGAAACGAAGAACAAAGAAACCGACGGGGTGGCTATATCCATCGTGCATGCGCTAATTCCGCCCCCCAGAGCGATCATGCTGAGACATACAGACAAGTCGGTTGTCCATCTATCTTTTCTTTTCTTTTTCTGTCTGACAGAATATTTCCTTTCAAACTCATTTGATCCATTCATTTTGATTATTTCAGAATCATGATATATATCTCGACTGCGATGCGTCGATCTTTATCCTCCTCGGCAGTCATATCAAAGCCTCATCCCGGGGACATTATTAATGGCTGCAGAGCAAGGAATAAAAATGAGGAGAAGCTAGAAAATACGTAATTCTCAATGGTTGGGTTTTTTACCCATCGAATGAAATGATTGCCTTGTGTCGGCTCCGGGCTGTTACCTTAACAGGTAAATAGTACTTCTGCATACTCATGCACCTATGTTGCATACCACATTTGTATTTCTTTTCTTTTCTTCTTTTTTTTTTTTTTTTTTTTGAGTGTATCGGTTGCCTTTCCGGCTTTTAATCTGTAATCTTGGCTCCTCTGGCTAATGGCATTGATTAAAATGTGAAATGCATTGCAGGACCGTAGTGCTGGGTGATGCTGAATACTCAAAAGTCCGGCAATCGACTGTTGGTTCATGTGAGATCGACCAATCAATGATACACTACATATATGACTTTCATCATCTCCGAATCCTTCCATCAATCGTCTTGTCCCATCTTCTCTTGAGGATGAACATGATGACGAGGCGAGGGTTCGGATAGCAGAATTATCGCCAAATGAGAAGATGGATTCAATAACCAATTCCACAACGCCACACCTTTTCCCTGAAATGGTAATAATAGTAGACAGAAATAATATCAAAATAATAAATCCATCGGCGGGGACACACACTACAAATGCAAGGATCTAATGAACGGTGTCATAATGACAAAAACAAGGGACGGGGATAGAAGGGGGAAAAAAAGGAAAAAAAAAAAAAAAAAAAGGAAAAGAAATAGAAAAAGAAATAATAGTAAACCAAAAACGATAGCGAATAATATGCCAAGTATTCATCCATCATGCAGGCAAACCATCAGTCCTCTCATACGGCCACCCTCCCAGCTGAGAATCTGTCGAGAAATCGAGAACTGTCAAAGAGCTATTGGGAAGCGGAGCGTTCCCATCCCATCCCATCCCCCCAATACTACTACTGCTAGCAGTATCTGAACAAAGATGCTCGGGCCCCAATCCTGGCCAACCATCACTAAAGACCGGAGTGCCTGCAGGTGGGTCGCTACAACCACTGACATGCCCACAATTAAATGCTGGCCGACTCATGGGAGTTGCAAGAGGGCCATAGTATGTCTGTGACATTGCCCGGGTTGTCGAGGGCGGGTGGAAATAAACGGCTTGTAATGGATGGTGCAATCCTGTTGGCTGACGGCACAGTTTGTAGTACTGGCTTCTTGCCGGCCCTGCTTCTGTCGCTGCTACCGTTGTAGGCCCTCGTGATTTTGCTCCTATTTTCGTCGCCTTCCCTCCCTTGGCTCCAGACCGCTGTCGTTGAGTCGCCGGTGGTTCCGATACCATGGCCTTTCTGTAATTCGCGTGTTTTCTATACCGAGTCGTTGACTGGATGCCGAGCCTGACTGCTTCGTCCGTGAGTCGCCAGTAGTTGGTGGTTTTTTTGCCTGCGGTGGATTCTTCCCTGACTGCTTCAAATCCCTACCGCACGATCAGCATCTCCTCATACATGTACTTCTGTCCGGGTAAAAAAAAGGTGGGGAAGAGGGATTTGAAAAAAGTGAAAAATAAAAATAAAAAATCGTACCGCGTTCATAGACAGATTGTGACGGATGCTGTTCTGCCAGCCTTTGGACGGGTCTTGCCCCTTCGCAGTATTTTCCTTAAACCAGCTGTAAATCTTCTGGAGGGGCAGTCTCCTATCAGGCGCATTGATCAGAGCCTTGTAGATAAGCGCAGAGTAGGGTTCTGTGATGCTATCCTCCTCTGTGCTCCCCGGACTGGCTCGTGGGTCGTCAAAGGTGGTTGTTTTAGCAGCTAGCGGGCTCTTGCCAAACTGCGAAGACCGATAGGAGAGGTTCGAGTACGCTGGCGACGGTGGCGTCGGGTCCGAGGCAGTGAATATGGGTTTTGTTTGGGGTTCGGAGGATTGTTTGGGGGGGCTGATAGTGAGACCCAACACCCTTAGAGTCATGGTAAGCGTCGGGTTTGAAAGCACTCGGTCTCTCAGAAGGCTCTCCTCGCGGTGTCCAATCCAGTGGCAACCTCTGTGATACAGACTCTGTCTTGATCGAGGTAGAGCCGGGTGTTAACAGAGGAGGCATGTCAGGCACTGGATTGTAAAAGGGAGCAGGTTCCTCAGCGAGAGGTGAGGCCTCGGGGGAGATGGATGGAGTGAGCACATAGCCCTGGGCGGCCCCATAAGGGTTGTATCTGGGGTGATGAGACAGACTGGAGCCCATCGCCGACCCATTATTCTCTAGGCCAGAGTGAAACTTCCAGATAGTATCGTTGGAGAGACCAGGATTGTGGTGTCGAGGGGGAGATTGAAGGACACCATAGCTGACGGGAGAAGATGTCTCTGATCGTTTTAGGATATATGGGTGCTGAATTCCCTGGTCGGTAGCAATCCGACTCGAAGGGAAGTTTGTGGGTAAGAATGAGATATCCATGTCGTCGTCCAGATGAGATGCTGATGTTTTCTCTCTTTCTGTGTCTCCCAGATTTCGAGATGGCATCAAACTGGAGGAGCCACGACGAAAGAACAGAAACAAAATAGTACAAATCAAACCCAATAAATAATAATAATAAAAAAAAAAAAAATGAGAATAAAAATGAAAAATTGGTTGAAAGGAATACAAAAAGCAGTCCCCGAGCTAGAAGAAAAAAAGAAAAGAAACCAAATCCCTTCTCTCTCTGCCTGCCTGTCTGTCTTCACTTTTTTCCCTGCTCCCCTCTTCTTCCCCCCTGGAGCCAAAAAAAAAAAAAATAAAATAAAATAAATCAAATAATGAATTAAGAAAAATATAATACAAAATAAAAAACGGTTCTGTAAGAGGGTAGACAAAGCTGTGGCCATTCATCTGCAGCATCAAAGCACACCGTTGTCAGTCAGTCCATCTACATACATCCTTAGATATGCTCTCGCTAGGCGAACAATGGAGGCCAGCTCATTAGCAGATGCCAGGTTAGGCACAAATGGTCTGCAGACAAAGATGCTCAATCAGAGGCAAACAACACCCTCCAAAACACCATAATCATAATAATTATTATTTTTATGTTGCCTTTTTTGGGCCCCCCTCCTCTGAATGACCTGCGGAGCTTCGTTCAACTGCGGGAATCGCCTGCCAGGCTGTGGAACGACGATCCATTGTACAGACAGATGACCAATGATCTCACGACGACCTCAGGAGGCTGGATCTGGTGCTACAGAGGGCCGGAAAAAATGATATTTGGTGGCCTACAATGCTTGGCTGGGGCCGGGATTGTTTGAGCTGTCTGTTGCTGCTGGTGGATGGTCGGCCGGCTGCAGAAGTAGTCTGTCTGTCTGCCCTTCAGGATGGCACTGGCCATACGCAAAAAAGAAGATGAGGCGGGAAAAAAAAAGCAAAGCCTGAATTAATAGGATTCATCCAAACCATCTGTCGTATGCCGTTCCCCAGCAGACATCTCCGGGAGTGCTTCTGGAAAAAAGGTCTCAAAGACTGCCCAAGTTAGTCCAGTTGCTTTGACTCACCCTGCAGATGGTCAGTTGGAGACTCAATCCTCTTTTTTTCTCACCCCTTCCTCATTGTCCCGGACCAACTGGAACCCATGAAACAGTTAGCCGACAGCAATCGTGTCACCAGGACATGCTTGCCTCAGCGTCATCAACGTCTTTTCTCAGGGTCGGTGAGAGGACTGTGGATGGTTACAAAAACCAGGATTGAAGGCCAGGCCAGGCGGCGACCACGTGATCTGGGTGAGGTGGAAATAAGCATTGCAAAGATCGATCCGCACGTGGAGATTATGTTGGAGGCTGGATCAGGTAGTTGAGGTCTCATGAATGTACGGAGGAGTTGGGATTAAGCAAAATGTCACATTCGAGTGGATATGATACATCCTAGTTGCTTATCCTCTTGGTGGTGCTGGTTGGCGGGGGTTAATGTTTCCAGCCCAATCAGAGCGACGCTGGCGATGGAATGGTCGAGGTGCATACGCATATTTCTAGGATGTCATTAGGAACAGAGTATATGTTATTCAGTCTAGATATTGACGAGGAATATCGTATAATACTATATATTTAGATCAGAATAGATGTGAATAGATATTGGTTAGGTAGGTATACTGTATCAGCAATGTAGTTGGCTATAACATCATACTTTTTCTCAATAGCAAAATTACATTACGACAATAAAGGACTGACATAGGAAATGAATATTAAACAAAAATTGAAGAAAGGAAATGAAATGTACAAAACCCAGTCGTGGCCAAGAGTCACACGAATAAAAGAACTAAACGCTTGTTGCGTCCTTTTGGGGCTCTAGTATACACCATGACAAAATAAAAAGAGACCAGTAACTTATAGGATGAGCCAGCTCAATGGAGATGCAACCGAAAAGAAAAAAGATGACACACACATACACACAAAAACGAGCATAACAAAGCTTCATGCTCATGCAAATGCTTCATCAAGTCAGGTAGACTCGTCTGATCGAATCAACCAATGTTTTCCATGTTCCATGTATTCAATCGCTTCGTTGACGACCGTAGATTGCAATCAAAGCTTCAATGCATCCAGGATCTTCTTTGCCATCTCCCGGTATTGCCACATGCCACCAGATACCTTTTTGAACTGGATACCGTGCAGCGAGAACAACGGAACCTTGACAAGGAGGATCTCGAATCGGAGGACTAGGTTTTCTCCAGTATCGCTCTGGACTCGGGTAGTGGTCTCTCCCATAACCCGTTCTCCGACGACCACGTTCTGGTCTCTAGGCGCAACATACTCGTCCGATCCTTCAGAGTTGGAAACAAAGCTGCGGTCCGGCGGTCCCTGGCTCCGGCGCGAAGGTCGAGATGTGTGGCCTGGCCGCGGTTCTTCTTTGCCGTCGTCATGGTTGAGCAGCCCTCCGAAACTAATGCGTCGGCGGTGGTTGTTGGAAACATGGCCTTGTCGATCAGGACTTGGGGGACCAACATCAACCACCTTGTCCAGTTCAATGCTAGGAGCATGGCGGCAGCTGAAGCCTCCCTTGATCTCCACATAGTCCACACCAAGCTGCTTCAAAACACGGATAATATCGGCACGGATGACCGGCAGGGGCTTACTGCTGGTTGTCGAAACACTGAAAAGACCCTTGAGGTAGACCGGCTTCGAAAGATCTTCACCTTCATTCGCACTCTCTAGCGCAGTTCCTGCACCAGAGATGTCCGCATCAGTCTCCTCTGGAACATTAGCTTCTCTTGTAGCATCCCGTCGAGCTCTCCGAGCCTGTATGCTTTCCCGACGAGCATGACCCAGAGACATTGTCCTAGCAGTATGTGTACGGCCAGATCTCGTCTCCTTTTCACTGGTGTGGTCCCTTGGTCCATTCAAGCCAGAATAATCGGACCCACTGGTTTGAGGTGGTTGGCTTCCACCAGCGGGATCTGTCGTCTCTCCATCGCCTCTGCGCGCTGCTCTTCGCGGTCGATAGTCTGCTGAGTTGACACTTGTGGATCTCTCCAAAAACTTGTTGGATTGTGAGGCCTGCTCTTCTTGTCCTGGAGCCTTGAGAAGATCTTGGTGTCGTTGTTGGCTTCCGCCAGAGGGAATAGCTGTTAGGGAGGGGTTAGGCCTTCTGGCTCTCCGCATGCTAAATCCTCTATGTAGCGGAGAGGCTGAATCGGCAGGGGGTTGGACGTTCAACGAAGGCGCTTGCGGACTTCCAATCTTTTCACGATCGATGTCACGATGTCGATCCTTGGGCTTGCGAGTGCTGAAACGCCTCAGAATGCCTGCAGCAGTGCTTTCCTTCTTCGCCGGAGTCTCCGGGTGGGAAGCAGCAGGTGCAGGATGGGCCTGTCCAGAGTTCGCGGCCATATTGAGATTCTTGATGCCTTCCGTAACGTCATCATCGCCGTGTGTCCTTGCCCGAGGTCGAGATCTTCTTCCAGTGTCCCTCTCTCCGGGGATCTGGTATTGGTTCGTATGAGCGGCCTCCGGCGCTGGGAGATCAGGCATTTGCAGCATTGAGTCACCAGATGAATGGGGAACACCAAGAGCACCCGGTTTGATCTCGGTTCTTTCTCTGTCAAGTTTCTCTTTGACAAGGTGGTAGACTGAAAGCAATGGACTGTATGCATTCAAAGGATCGGTTCCCAACTGTACAGCTTCGGCGGAAGGAGCTGAGAGTGTATCTCTACTGGCCGAGTTCCGTCTTTTGTAAAAATCAAATACGCCTCGCTTCTTTTCGATGTGACTGGGGGGGAGGTTGTTCGCGCAAATTTGTTTTAACGGCATGTTGATAATCCTCCGACTCCAGTACTTTGGTGAGCTGCCCCGTAATGTAGTCTGGGGGCCCAAAATCAAAGCCCGTCATTTTCTCAATGACATCCGAGTCTAATGGAAGTTGCAATGGTTCGCGGTTGGGGAGATAGTTATCCGGGACGCCGTTAAACCCTTTATTCATCCAAGGATGGTTCATGATCTCCGCCAAGCTTGCACGCTGCTTGGGGTCCGTCACTAACATGCGCGATATGATGTGACGACATTCTGGAACACATTTAGCAACGGAAAATAATCAGAGCAGAAAAAAACAAATACTAACCTGCAGTCAGCCCTTGAGGGTATTCGACAACACCCTTTTTAATCTTTGCATGAAGTTGCGGCATGCTTTGGTCATCAAAGGGCACCTTCCCGCAAACCAAAACATATAAAACAATACCAAAACTCCAAACATCCACTTCTGGTCCGGTATACTGTCTTGCCTGCAGCAGCTCCGGGGCAGCAAAGTAGAGAGAGCCACAAAATGTCTTTAGAAGGCTTCTTGGGGAGAACAGATTGCTGAGACCGAAATCAATGATTTTAATGTCACCAGTTTTGCTGATCAAAATGTTTTCGATTTTCAAATCACGGTGCACGATGCTGTTTCGATGACAGTAATCGAGCGCGCTGGCAATCTGGCGGGCGAACTTCCGGGCTTGCTTTTCTTTTAGTTTTCCATGAGAGATGATATAATCCAGCATTTGTCCACCATTGACATATTCAAACAGCATGTACCAATGATAGGTGGTCCGCACCACATCTCGCATTCCACAGATATACGGATGGTTCACGAGACTGACAATAGCGGCTTCCCGTGCTGTTCGGATTTCCTTTGAGCGATCTGCCCTTTCGGTTTCTCGGGAATTACGATGTTCTTCGGTCGACTGTCTTGGTACAATCTTGACGGCCACCTGCAACCACCATTAATCCCACGTTTATACTTGCTGTGGTACAATCGTACCAGGTCGGGAATCGGGTGATGGGGACAAACTTACCTGTTCTCCCGTTTCAACATTTTTCGCAAGTTTAACCTTGCCCATACTTCCTGCACCGATGGTTTTACCCAAGGCCCACTGGCCTGACGGTGTGGTAATGGTTGTGCGACGCTTGGGCTGCACAGGAGCAGCAGCCTGCGCATGCGACCCGGAAGCAGGTTGCGGGGCTCCGGTAGCCCCCTCCGACCCGGCTGCAGCCATGCCTATGCTGTCCCTCTGGTGACCTTGCACTGAAAGATTTCTTTGGTGTTTCTTTGGCGGTTCGGAACGGTATGCGGCGGACGGGCGCTCCTGGGAACGCTCCTTGGAAGGGTTCCGACGGGAAGACACCGGGTTGGTACCCCTCGAAGCCTCAAAGTCCCGCCGAGCTATATTATCAAATACCGCTTGATTCGAGGGAGGCCGGCGATCGTAGGAGTGAGACTTGGAGTGAGAATGATACGACTGCGGCTGGTACTGCTGCTGTTGAGCGGACTGTGACGCAGTCGAGGGCCTGGCGGCCACGCTTCGGGTTCGGTGAGGAAGATCCGACGCAGGTCGGTAGGCGTGAGATCGGGAGGAAGTGGAATGGCTGCGGACGACCGTTGGCGACGCAGACGATGGGGCAGTGGTGGGCATCACGATGGGAGGGGGGAAATCAAAAAACCCCGAGGCCAAAGAGAAAACCAAGCTTTCCCTCTTTTCTCGCACTCTTTTTTCCCCTCCAAACTTTCGCTGGTCACCCAACCCGTTCGTGTTCGTCAAACCTCTTGGGTACCTTATTGATGGAGGTGCGATGGAGCAGACGGAGCCCAAGTGGACAGTGTCAAAGGGCCGGTCGGGGACGGGGCGGGGGAGATGGCGTTTGCTGACGAGCGCTCAAGGGAAACGGCAGCCAGCGTCGAAACGTCCAGCAGACGGATCGAGATGCCCCCATGTACGAGCGGAAATCCCACGAGAAGGAAGTTGAAGATGGAGATTTAGGCGAGAACTTGTAACAGAGCAGTAAACAAGAACTACGATCGAGACGTGGGAGTAGATGGGGAGAGAGTGTGGGAGGTCAACGATGGATGCGGCTGCGGAGAAGGAAGCGAAACGGGCCAGGGGCCGCAACCAGGCCTGTTTGTATGGGATGTATTATTATCGTCTCTCCCAACCTCCCTTGTTTGACGATGGGATAAAGTCAATAATATCCCTGGCACTTGGCGTTGACTATTATGTTTTATATTGAGATAGTAAGGTTGTGCTCAATGATCTACATGTGAACAAAAGAAAGAATCGAGAGTCACAATAAAGAAAAAAGTGACCTGTTGTAAATGGCCTGCTGATTGATGGCGTATTGAAGATTGGAAATCATGTTACAACTAGCGGTATTTCAGTCAGATGAGTTGCTATTATTATTCCCTGGCATTCCCAAGGGTGGCCGTGATGGATCTCTTTCGAGTAAATCACACTGTCTATCATTTGGTCTTGACTCTGGAGCCTTTTGCTTTTCCAGGTCGACTGAGACAATCTCACCCAACTGTTGAGGAGAGGGGGTGTTTTGGGCACGGATGGGTAGTCAGAACGAGGTCATGGTACATATAACTTACAATATGCACTGATCGATTATTTGCAATGTTGCTGTCAAATGCCCCGTTTCTTTTTCAAATACACCAGTTGAGGCGTTGCACCGCCACGGCTCGTCTGCATGTGGCTGGTGTCGCCCGACCTTCCCATGGTCCCGATCATTTGATAGGTAGACCTTCACTCTTCATCATCTTTTCGTCCACTGTCATTAGATCCTTCGCCTTGAAGTCATACGTGGACATCTGGCAGGGTGTTTTATATACATCGTATTGTTCGGGTAAGTCAAGGAGTCTAGTTAAAAGTATTGTACAGGGGAAAGGTCTGACGACATTGTGATCTAGGCAACAATGACTGGCTAGCCAACCCCGAAACGATAATATTCCGAACAGGTCATATATGATGGCCACCAAAAGACCTCGGGCTGCCTTCGAGGCAGATTTACAAGCTCATCAGTCACCCTACGCCGTTTATGGAACTCCTCTTCCCCCGCTGGATGCCGGGGTTCGAGATGATGGTTCTTACGCCCCGATCTGGAAGCAGGAAGTGACGGATGACCGGGGAAGGAAACGCTTGCATGGCGCCTTCACCGGTGGATTCAGCGCCGGGTGAGCCCACGATTCAAGTATCGCTTTGGACAGCACACTAAAGGGTGTCCTCCATTATCCAGGTACTTTAACAGCGTCGGATCCAAGGAAGGATGGACTCCCGCAACGTTTGTGTCCTCGCGGCAAAACCGGGCCCGGGATGCCCAGAAACAGGTCCAGCAACGACCGGAAGATTTCATGGACGAAGATGACATACGGGAAGCCGAAGAGGCGAAAGATATCCATACAACCGATGGCTTTGCTGGGTTTGGGTCTACGCATGCCGACTCTACGCGCCGAGCAGGGCTCATGGATGTTTTGAAAACTGGCGGGGAAACCATGGGTGTCAAGCTTTTGAAGAAAATGGGCTGGAGAGAGGGTCAAGGTATCGGTCCCAAAGTACGACGGAAAGCCAATCTCGACGAGGAGACAGCCCCGGGCGAAGCCGAGAAAACGTATCTTTTTGCGCCGGAGAACTCGCCCATGGTCGCTTTTATTCGCAAGACGGATCATAAAGGACTTGGATTTGAAGGCGAAACTCGGTTAGGGGAATCACTGGCGAAAGGAGGCGACTCTGAGGAAGAGGATCATGATTCTTTCTTCGGGCGGCGATTAGGAGCTCCTGGTAAACAAAAGCCAACAAAGACCAAAGAACCACGTCGTGGGGGTTTCGGAGTCGGCATTCTCAATGATACTGGGTCGGATGACGAGGATCCCTATTCGCTGGGTCCACAGATATCATACAATCGGGTGATTGGAGGGGACAAAAAGAAGAAGAAAAAAGTCAAATCTACAGAAGATACTAAACCAACAATAGCATCGTCGAACCCTCTTCTGAAATCTAAGCCCGTCTTTATACCAAAAAAGGTCATTGCTGCACGGAATTCCGCCGGATTCAGAAAATGCCACGATGGTCGGTTGCCGCTGGATGGGTTTGTCCTAGCTGATGGCATGTCTGGCCTCTCGGTTTCCTCCCAAGAAAAGAAGTACGAACCGCCTGAGATTCCTAAAGACTGGAAATCTAGCAAAGCACCCTCGACAGGAAGAAATGCTTCAGATTATGTTTCCACAGCGGAGGCAGCAAAGGCTTCCTCGCTTGATCCTACATCCAGAGCTGCTCTTTTGGGAGAATCTCAGCTACCTGGAAAGTCAATATTTGACTGGATGACTCCCGAAGCCCGGGAGAGAATTGCAAAGCTCACCGGGAAAACCGATTTGCCACCAGCTTTGGGAGAAAAGGCCCCCAAAGGATACGAGTTATCAGAGGCACAAAAACGCAAGGATATATGGGATCTTGTTCCGAAGCTAGACAAGCAACTAGCCGTTCAGGCTTTGACCAGAGCAGTTAGCGGCTGGATGCCTTACGCGGAAGATGAAGGCAAAAGAGCCCGCTATCGAACTTTCTTGGAAGTGAGGGCTGGGCTCCGTGACACTCTTCCGGATCGACTACCAAACTCGAGCACTGATGAGTGGGTCAACGAACTTAATGAGTTTTCTCGAGCAGCGGAGGTATTCAAGCCAATGTCTGGGGTAATGGCCTCGCGCTTTACGTCCGCATCCGCGGGGCCAAAAGAGTCCTCGGATGCCGAATCTACGGATCCACTGCTCAGTAAACCTAATGAGAAACCTGAGGACCCGGCCGTGGCGGCTGCAAGGATCGGGATGTTTGGACCGATGACTCGCAGCACTATCTCCTTTTACCCAGCCCGCCTGCTATGCAAACGACTCAATGTGAAGCCACCGGGTCATGTACAAGTCGATCCGGGTGAACAGCCTGGAAGCTCTGAAGGCTTTTCGGGTGATCGCTTCCAGTCAGCAGGCTACCAGACAAATGCGGGACCAAAGGAATTGGTTTCCAGAGATGTCATGAATCAACTCATGCTAGAATCTGGGGTAGGCAGACTACAAGCATCTGGTGCAGATGACACTTTGCCCGAACAGCCTGTAATGGATAGTAAAGGACCCGTTATCGTCGAGCCCGAACGCAACGAAGCACTGGAAGCCGACCGGCCTGGAGAGGCGGTTTTCAAGGCCATTTTTGGCAGCGATGACGAGGATGAAGATGATGAATGAGTTGAATGAGTTGAATGTTTCAGCTCACTGTTTGGGGGCATTCTCGTCTATAATAAACACGCCGGATGACGAGGCTACCCCTAAGATGCCGATGTCAATAGTTACTTTAATCTAGCTCCTGGATGCAATATTCTAGTCTATATGCTACAGTCAATATTAAAACAATGATACATCACTCAGACCCTGCAACACAACGAAGAACCAGGGTATTTCCTTTACCACGGTAGAATGAACCCGCGTTTTGCCGCCGGATGATCGAATACTGATGTAAGGATTGGCGATGCTTCACATACCCATGTCAGAAGGATTCTCGACCGATGTCCCCTAATCCTATAGACAGCAAGAGCTGGGATAATAATCCCGGCCGACAAGGTCGTACACAGCGTGTAAAAACAGGATATACCAGATGTCGGCTTTGATGCCGACTATCCAGAAGATCAGCCCGTATACGTACTCCAGACTGCATGCAACCACAGACTAGATGCAATGCAGCGTGAAGATCGGTGAGTCGGTGACACGAAGGAGGTCTGATGGCTTAGGCTACTATGAAGGATAAAACAAAGGTTGAAGAAGTGGAAATCCCAATCTCCAACAAGGTTTGGAAGCCATAAAAATAGTAACAGAATTAAAGGAGACAGCGGAAATGAAGACGAACCCACGATCGATGCCGAAATGAAATAGTAATCATGAGATAGATGATGAAGAACGATGGATGATGGATCGTGTTTGGCGGGTTTTAGTCTCGCAGTCAAGCTTTTGGGCTTTTTCGACCTCCACTGCTTTTTCTTCTTCTCTTTCTTTCATCTCTTGCTCTTCTTCTTCCCCTCACGTCAATGCGGCGTGGGATTTAATTCCTATCCTCTCTCTTTCGGCTGCTTTTCTCACTTCTTTCCTTTTTAATTCCTTCTTCCATCCTCTCCAATCTCCAGCTCTATCTCTCCTCATCGTTATGCAATTGTTCTTGTCCTATCGGCGTTGTCTCGTTCGCCTTTGATTCAATCGTACGATAACCACAGCGCATAACCTCATCAGCTTATTGCGATCTGCCTACCCCCTCCATCCCCAAGGACTTTTTCTTTGTCCTTTGGTGGTCTTCTCAAATACAGTCTCTGCTTCTTGTCTCACCCTCTTTGGCTGATGGGGTTTTCTCGTCTGTCAATCAAAAATGGTATGGTGTTTTGTTCCTTTTTTTTTTTACTTTTTCTCGGTCGCGTACCTTTTATGGATCGCTTTCGTCATCATATTCGCGTCTCCAAACCCACCTGCCGCTGCTGCAGATCCACCTCGTGCTCCTATCACTGCTGCTATCTATCATGGTATCACTTTGATATTGCCTTCACTTCTTATTTTTATGTTTTTACTTTGAAATATATATCAAACAATCTAACCATATGGACTTGCGATCAGGGTTCTTGCTTCTCTTCATCGTCGCGTGACACCAACCACGCCTCTTATGCAACTGGCATCTTACCGGAAGGATGTCGGACAGATCATATATCGCCTCCTGGGATCCATACTACAACTAGTGCTATCGTCACAAGCCATCCTTCTACATCGCTAGCCAACGCTCCTTCGCCCGTCGCCCGTTCCGCTTCTCGTCGACAACCGCCACCCCGATTGCCATTGGGCGAACATTACAATGCTCCTATCCGTCCTCATGTCTGGTATAGCAAACGTCGCATCTGGACTCGTGCGCAACTGGACCAGGAACGCAGGGAATTCTTCGAAACTCGAGTTACTGGTAGATCAGAGGTTTGGGTAGCCTTGCAAGCCGCCATCTCTTTTATTTGGACCTCTGATATCGAGACTGCCCAGAGCATCATCGACGCCGCTGGGGTGACTGTCCCCACGGGCGATCTTTGTCAGGGCTGCTACGATGAGCAAGGGGTCCTCTATCGCTTACCTCAGTGTATCGTGAGCGATCCCGAAAACATAGCTCAGGGAGATATGGCCGATGAAATCGACGATGGCAAATTGGCTCCAGATGAAACATCGGGTGACGAGCTCATTTCCTCTGAAATGGAACAGCGCAAGGAGGAGAAGGGGAAAACAAGCGAACGAGACCTTATCAAGGTCAAGGCACGTTTGAGTGATAGAGGTGGTCCTGACATTATTGTGTCAGTCGGCAAAGCTCAAAATGTTAGCTACATTGCCCGCAGAATCCAACAGGAGGCCGGAGTATGTTCACCTGACTTTGCTATTTCTTAGGTGGTTTGCTGACATCCGGCTATAGATTTCCAGGCCTCGACGAGTGAGAATCGCCTATCTGGGCAAACTTCTCAAAGAGCAGAAAACCCTGCCAGACCAAGGGTGGAATCCAAACCATGTGGTCAACGCTTTAGTGACCACTCGGAGCTCCTTGTCATGATGTCCTACTCCCTCTCACACTTTCGACACCCCTCTATCCTAATATCTTATTTTTCGCCCGTGCTTTATTACGACTTGCCATGCTGCGTCTGGTGTTTGTCCTACTTGTTTGAACTTTTTGCGGAATACCCCAATGCTTTGCCTTATAACTTTTTGCCCCTTCCTTTTTGCAATTCACCTGTTAATCTCTACTCCTGTTGTACCTTGGGTGCCAGGCATGTATTCAGATATGGTGCGGAGTACATTTATTATTGCCATCTAACTGTCCATAACTGATGTTACTATTAACTGCTGGAAGCTTATTGTGATTTGAACTGAATCATCAAGCACTTTACTCACCTTCATAGTTAATTAAATACATTTAACAAGTACATACCTTGAACTGTTCTGAAAATAGACTTGCACATCGCATTGCATGTCATGCAACAATACTATCAGAATAGCCCACCTACCTACATACCTACCTCCCATATTTTTTTTTCCGTAAAAAAACGGAAAGAAAAAAAGAAATGCATCATCCGTGAATCGAACACGGGCCTCATCGATGGCAACGATGAATTCTACCACTAGACCAATGATGCAGGAGCACAGAACCGTAATGGTTTCTGATTCGCGGACGACATTATTTTTCTCAAATTGAATTATATTCTAGTCTGCACAGTGGGCGCAGACAGATGTGTCGGACATTGATTCTAGGAGTTAGGGCTTGCTGGGGTTTCATGGGAACATCCATGTTTTCTCATATATCTTAGTTAAATTTTTATATCTTCAATATTTTTGTTTCTGAATTGTCCTCATAGATTTACTTTGTGTTAGGTTTTGGCTTCCGTATTCAATAATTTTATTATAAAATAACTCATTCAAAATCCATACTACTTATCCAGCGCGAATATATATTTGCCCAACAACCCAACTTCTAGTACAATCTACCATTATCAGCTTCCCTCCCCTTGGGCGTCTTCCCTGACCTCCGCTTGAAAACCCTACAGACAAACACGGCACACTCCCTGACACCTCGCACCAATGACGTAGGGTTGTAGTGCTTGACTCTGAAGAGGTAATACAGTAAGACCGTCCCCATCACATTGAACCCGATGTAGGCCCAGCCGAGTCCAAAGTTCCGCCACCGCTCACTGTAGACTGGATTAACAGTGTTAGTATCATGTATTTCTGTTTAGTTTTCTTTCAGGGGGGTTGGGTTGGTGGAACGTACAGATGTTACTGATGGATAGGTATTGGTCGGCGGTTCGGAATTGGCAGTATTGGCAGCCCTGCGTTGCGTCTGGGTTGTACAGTCTTCCTGGGGCAACCTGGAGGTATGGGCGTAGGTAATCTTCACAGGTTGAGCCGGATGGAGGGTTGAATACGCTCAGTTCGGCGTCTGCGCAATGGATTTCCCGGCCGTGTAACCCTGTGCCTGTGATTCCTGCGATTAGATAAGTCAATGGGGAGACGCGGTACATGAAGATCCAGAATCCCGGAAGGGCATTGGGTGGCTGCATGACACCGTTGAAGGTCAGGGCCATGATGAACATGAGGGTGGCGATGGTGCCACCGGTTTCGGCATCGGGCAGGGCGGAGATCACCAGGGAGGCAAATGTGGAGGTGAAGATGTAGAACTGTACGATGAAGAGTAACATGAGCCCTTGTCGTTGGGAGGATTGATTGGCTCCGTAGGTTGGGTAGTAGTAACAGGCCCAGGCGATGACTCCGACTATAACCTGGTATGGTATCTCGACTAAGACGTTGGCGACCAGGAAGGCTGCCCAGGAATATGCTTTCGATGGTCTTTCTCGAACCTCGTACAAAGAGCGTTGGACGACAAACTTGGGCATGATTCTGAGGTGTCAAGTGTTAGTGTTACCCATGTATGGGGAAGAGAGAAACAGTTGCCAGGGTGAGACTCACTGCTGCACTAATGTTGAGAATATCGATGTCATCATGAAAGCGCTGAACAAGACATCTTGGAACCCCTGCTGGGAACTATCGGGCTTGAAGAAGGTAAAACCGATGAATAGAGATGATAAAGTACCCAAAAATATCTTTGCCCATACATACGATGGCTCACGCCAGTATTGTTGGAAGACCCGGTGGGTCACGTACCATAACTGGTGGGAAAAGGGCATTGCGTATTCTCCATGCTGGGTATCATCGTCGCCGTTGTCTGTTGCTGAACCTCTTTCTTCGTGGATTCTATCAAGTTCTGTCTGTACATCTTTGGCTTGCTGGCTTTCATTCCAAATAGATGGCCAGTCTTGGGTAGCCTTTCCAGAAGCACCAGCTCCAATGATTTCAAGCATATATTCGGCCGGCTTTTACTGTCAGCGAGGAATAACAACAACCTTCAGAGGGTGGACTTACATTTTCCGATGAGCCACAGACTCTTGCTCCATTCCCCTCGAAATAATCAAGTAGTGCCCGAGACTGGTCGCCGATATCACCGAAGTAGACAGTCTTACCCCCTTTAGCTAAAAATAGTAGACGATCAAATTGCTGGAACAGCAGCGCGCTAGGTTGATGGATTGTAGAAAGAACAGCCTGCCCATGATCCGATAGTTTGCGCAAGAAAGAGCAAATAGCCCAAGAGCTCTGTGAGTCTAGTCCACTTGTTGGCTCATCAAGAAAGATCAACAATGCAGGCTTTGCAGCCAGCTCAACCCCAATGGTCAGTAGTTTCCTCTGTTCAACATTCAAACCTTCACCCGGTGTTCCAACAATGGCATCTGCAAAGTCTTGCATACCGAGCATGTCTATAACATCCTCGACGTATTCGTATTTTTCTTTCTTTGAAACTGACTTTGACTGACGTAGGACGGCACTAAACCGCAGCGCTTCCCTGACAGTCGTTGTAGAAAGATGAAGGTCTTGTTGTTGAACATAGCCCGTCTTCCGCTGGAAACTGCTGTCAAGGCTTTTACCATCGACAAACATATCACCCGTAACGACACCAATGGAGACTCTTTTCGCGAGAACATCTAGAAGTGTTGTTTTACCTGCACCAGAAACACCCATCAGTGCTGTAAGGGTACCGGGCTTAACCCAGCCGGAGACGTTATCCAAAAGTCGGCGCTGGCCTCCTTTTACAGGAATGTCGTAGCAAACGTTTCTCCATGTAAATATGCCATGCTGCGTGGGGATCGCTGAGGTGTCCTTTTCAGATTGAGAATTCTTCCGGGTTACTGCGGCTTCTGAAGACTCATCGCCTGCTTTCTTTTTATCGATATTGCGCAGATGAGGTGGCACATGGCTCCGACGGAATACCAGGAACTCTGCCTTTGACGAAGTGGAGGAGTTGAGCTCGGATGCTATCAGATATAGCGAGATGAAAAAGATCCAGAAGCCGATCAGAATTCCCAGGTTCCTCCACTCGTGTGCATACGAGTAGGAATATTGGGTCTCAATATATGCATCCCCAGAGACAGTCCTTTCTCCTGCCACAGCACCCCGAACGGAGCAGATGAAAGAATCACCACTCACACTTGGATATGCTGGCACAAACTGAGAACAGATAAAGCGTCGACCATGAAATTCGTTGGCGATTAATGCTTCAAATGTATAGAAGACGGGGTTAATCCAGCGGATCCAGCTAAACCATGGGATTGAGCTCATTTGTGGCGCGGGAATCACGAAGCCTGTATAGATGACAATAGCCAACACAATCACTCCTGCCATTGACATTGCTTGTGCGAGTGTTTTGGTTGACGCAGCAAGGGTCCGGAAAACACCAGACATGGCAAGTGTACTGAGGAATGTGAATAGGAAGAAAATGAAGAACTGGGATGGTTCATATCGCTATGTGGCTTTGTTAGTATGTTTAGTAAAGTAGATATGGGCTTTTACATACTAGACCGGCCAAGAAATAGAAGATTATATTGAATACCACGGCCGAAACGATTTTCACCGGGATATCGGATACAATACCACCAAAGGCTTCTGCAAATGGATGCACAAAGGCATACGACGCCTGTTTTTCAATAATAGGCCGTTGGTCGTAGAGAGAGTTGATCTCTGTAATACTGATGAGAGCATTCATCCTGGATATTGGTTAGTATAAGCTCCACTATAATCAAGAGCGTGTCTTGATTGAAGAGAGAAAATTTACAGGACAGAGAAGAAGAGTGCGGCCCCTTTGCTTTGAAAGCCTGCTGAAGCATTTGGTGTTCTGAAAAGATAAGCATTTTCCCTGGTAGTTGGAGGGAGTAAATTACTTACCCATAATAAATAGAACCAATGATCAGAGACATCACGATTCTTCCAATTACCGTTGTCAGCGTAGAAGGCTTATCGTTCCATATCCTAGAAAGGTGTTAATTCGAAGCAAATCAGAGCTAGCACCGAGAAAAGATACCTTTGGTAAGCCCTAATCGTACAGAGCTTGACTTGCATCGGGATGGAGATGATGTACGGGCTCTTTGGGCGAACATGTTTTGCCTGTTTCATTTGCTTCATCTCACTGAAAACCTTCTCCGAGCTTCCTCCTAGTGGAAACTCTTTTTGATGACGGGATATTTCTTTTTGAAGATTGGCATACTGTGTACTATTCTGCCAATATCGCTCAAACTCTTCTGGAGTGCGAGGGACTTTGTTTTCCATCCCCTCACGAACTTGACGTTCTTGACTATTGGTTACGGATGTCAAGAAGTCTCCAGTCGTTTGGCGCGCGGGGGCTTCCCAGCCCATGTTAACGAAATACTCCCGTGCCTGACTGCAGGGACCAAAGAATATCTCGCGTCCTTCGTAGAGCACGACCACTTTGTCGAAAACATCGTAGATGGCTTGCGATGCTTGATAGATTGCAACGGCATGAGAAGTTCCAACCAGATTGGAAGAGACTCTCAATGCCCGAACAAACTCTAGAGCACTGGCTGAATCAAGACCCCTGGTGCTATTATCCCATGCTGCAAGCGGAGCACCGGAGACTTATCACCTGTTAGATTAATCGTAAAGGTTTTGGGAAATGCGACACTTACGCGCCATTTCAGCAATACTATGGAAGGGTCAGCAAATTATAACAAGGTAATTTATGAGGGATACAAACCTGACTCGTTTTCTTTCACCACCCGAAACACCTCTGATATAATCATCACCAACTGAGAAGGTGTTAACAAAGCTGAAAGGGGTAAGTTTCTCTTTGAGAGCAGACTGCAAGCATACCCTTAGTGTTATATGTGTGGGAAAGACCAAAAACGGACATTGCCACTTGCGTGATATGTTTGGCAAACTTTTCTCGACCGATCCCGAGCAATCGATGTTCTGGAGTCCTTGCTGCCGCTGCAAACTCCAAGGTTTGCCCAACTGTCAAGTGAGGGAAATGCTTGTCAACTTCCTGGTTGTAAAGAACCTCTCCTTTAAACTCCCGGTGCATTCGTTCCATGGATATCCCATTGTATTGAATCTCAGAACTCTTCCGCAGCTTCAAGCCATGTAGTTCTCCAGTGAGAGTTTTGAGGAGAGTCGAGCAGCCGCTGCCAGGTCGACCCAGCACAATGAGTAACTCGCCGGACTTAAGGAGACCATCGAAGTTGCGCAGTATTTGTTTTTCTGGCGTCCGTTGAATACATGGCAAATATTCTTGTGGCCGAAAGGGTGCCAGCAGGACCGAGCCGACGTTGTTTTGGTATTGTAATGCTGATCCGGACCCGGAGACATTGAGATTCTGAAAGACGATGCCCGTTGATGGAGGCCGCGGAAGTCCTTCCCTGTCCAGAAGCTTTAGCATCATTCGAACCCATTTGTATTGATCGAACTGATCACTTGTAGGGTCGATAACCGGATCGCCGAGCTCAATGTCTTCAAGTGTATCTTTGCGTTGGATGCCTTGTCCACTGGCGCCAGAATTGGTGCCATAGCGTCTGGGGAAGTTGGAAGCAATGCGAGCCAATTCAGCTTTGTTTTCTGCGGGAATATGCTCGAACGTAGAGTTTTCGTCTTTATCTGACCCAGAGCTCTCCTCGGAGGGTTCCTGTATGATGTCTATCTCATCCTGCCGGGAGGGGTACGGGGGTACTTCGCCCTGCTTATCATTGTCGACTTGTTCGGTCATTTCAAACACTGGAACCGTTTGCTGACTCGATAGCAGAAAGATAGATTGGTCGATTAACCACCAAAGTCATGGATTTTGGATAGAATAACGGACGAAAGAGCACCCCAAGAGACATTCAGATATAGCAAAGTCTTCCAGAAAGTGAACCTGGGAACCGTGACGTCCACTACCTATAGTTGATTTTTCTCCTTAAGTTAGCCAAGGTCTCATGATGGTAACGCAACGTGCCCTGAGCCAAAACTGAAATGGTGGAGCCCAGGACATTTTGGCTTTGATTCGGTAGAATCGAAAGTGGTGATGTCAAGATCCGATGATTGACTGTTGATCGAAAGCTTGTGGAACCCTGAGGGGGATCAAACAGAAGGAATGTTGCAAAAGAGACCGAGCGATGAGTTGGTTCGGGTTAGAGAAGAGAAGGGAGGCCCTGGGCAGGAGAAGTGGTTGGGATTGCGACCAGGCCGAATGCGGTTCGGTTTGGGATGAGGCCAAGGATTCGACACAACTCACGCAGCCTGACTACAAGCGGCCAGGATGATGTTTTCTTGGTCTATCTTGAAATCAAGAGATAACAAGGGTGAACGGGATAGGGCAGGTGGACATTGCTTGTTAATCGACGATCTTGTCGAGAAGTCTATCAAATACCCACATGTATGTCATACAAAAGGCCATGACTTTGATATCTCTAAGGCCCCCACTGTTGCTATGGCGCTTAAACATAATATTATTTAAAGTCTACCCACTATTTCACAATGAGACAGATTTCAGAATATGATAGAACAGTAATCTTGTACCCCGTAGCCATGATGGAGTGTAGTATAGGGTTAGAGATGAGCATAACCTTGTCCATCACAAAAAAGCCTATTCATATATTCAAAATGATAAAATTTGATGAAGGAGTAGATCAAAGAGAGTACGGCTTAATATAGGAATCACATAAGCCTTGATATTCTAATCGATATAAGATGAAGCTCAAATCTGCATCGATGATGGCATTCAAGCTGCAGTGGGGCTCTCCTCCCTCTGTCCAATTAGAGCCACCAATTCCACTCCGCCCAAATGCCCGACTGCAAACAAAGCAAACATTAAAAAAAAAAAAAAGTAAAGCCCATTATTTGCATCTCCGGAGCATCAGACGATCTTCCTCGTGGTTTAATATTCACGGACTGGGTACTGAGTGAAGAAGGTTATCCTAGTCGCATGATTTGATACCCACGACTGCTGTCGCTGTATCATTTCCAACAACAATTCTTGGTTGTCAATTTGACCAAGAAAGTTCACGGACTTCGTCGCAAGACTCGACCCGATTATCGATAATTCCTCAACAAGACAGAGGTCTAGCCCAGAGCCATGGCTGAAATGCAAAAAACTCCCTTTATGAGGGAGCTCGTCTCGAGTGGTATGTCTCTGGATTCAGCAAAAAGCTGCCCAGGTAGTTAACATATGATTGAATAGACCGAAAGACCCGCGACAAGGCGCTCGACTCGCTGACGCTTTACATTCGTTCCAAAACCGACCTGACACTTCTCGATCTTCTCAAGCTATGGAAGGGACTGTTTTTCTGTACGTTGCATCAGCCAAAAATTCAATCGCATCGTGAACATAGCTAACAACCCGATTCAAATCTACAGGCTTCTACCACTCCGATCGCCCCCTCACCCAGCAGGCCCTCGCCAGAGCGCTCTCATACTCTCTCGTCCCGACTCTCCCCCGTCAGACATTACATCGCTTCCTGCGCGCGTTCTGGATCACCATCGGCCGCGACTTCCATTCCCTGGACCGACTCCGTCTGGATAAATACCTGTTCCTGATCAGATGTTATGTCGGCGTGGCATTCGAAATATTCGTCAAGGACAAAAAGACCAACGCATCAACCAACGGAAGCAACAAGAAGCGAAAGAGGGAAGAAGCAACCCAGAAGGAAAACGGAAAGAAGCGATCAAAGGGAAAGAAAGAAGAAGCCCGACCCGAATCCCAGGAAGACGAGGAAAAGGACGACGACAACAGTGAAGACAAGTGGGCTGATCTCTCCGCCTACCTGTCTATTATCGAAGAGGGCCCACTGTGCCCCCTCAACTTCGACCCAGACCAACCCACCGAGGCTGCTCCCGGTGATACAGCAGGAGATACGACCCCGATGCCTCACGGGCCTGATGGCCTCCGCTACCACATTTTGGACCTTTGGATTGATGAAGTAGAGAAGGTGCTTGAGTTTGAAGAAGGTACAGAGGATTCCGAAAGCCGCAAAGTCAAGGGCGATGTCCCCATGGACCTTTTGCTGCGGCCCATAGAAAAGTTGCGGACGGAGAGCCCCTACAAGCCGGTCAGAGTTAGGGCTGCGGAAGCCTTGGACGATGACCGATTGGTAGAATGGGGTTTCAAGACCAGGGAAGTCGAAGAGGAAGAGGAAGATGATGAAAGCGACCAGGAATGGGGTGGGTTTGACGATTAAATACTCAGCTGAAGACCCTGAAAAAAGTTTATACAATTGTTTAGATGGTCTTTTTGACAACTATCAAGGCGTATGGTGGTAGCGATTGCATATTCTTTAAATCTACGTTGTCCATACCCTTTCCGAATATGATTACGGGACCTTGTACTACCGGTCAGTTGTATAAATCTCCCACGTCTTTCCCAATAAAATATTAAGTTATATATTTATCTATCACGACTAATCTTGTGTTAATGTATAAGCGTGTACGGGTAGAAACTATACAGCAATTACAGGTCACGTAAACCAGTCCCTGGAATAGGGGACGCCAACCATCTAAACAAAACATGAATAATTCAAACGCACGAAGCAGACCAGTGCTTGGTTCTGAAAATCTTGCGCGAGGGTATCATCAGTGCGAAGACCAGAACAATGCAAATATTAGAAATGAGAAACAATCGCCGAGAAGCCCTTTATTTCGGACCCTCTGTTTCGTAAAGGTGTCCGGACTTTGAAAGCACGGTACCTAGACCCTTGTGAATTTCCACCTGGAAAGCCTCGAAAGGAATAGTCTCGCCATCGACACTGATATATCCTTCTTTCTCTCGGGGTACAAGTCGATAGGCCAAGGCTTTGCGGATGCCGACATCCGGCATACCAAAGAATCTTCCTTCAGGAATTTCCGTCATCATCTTGATGGATGTGAGACGACTGATTGTTCCATCGATCGTGACAATATCCATCAGCCCATCATTGGGCAGCGAGGCGGGGAAAAAGCTGGTATCTTTCGACATGATGGCCATGTTACCCGCATAGAAGTTACCCATCGTTTCGGCCGGAATGACTTCCCAGTCTTTGGGGAGTTCATCCAAAACAGTACCGTATTGAAGTTCAGGAAGACCCATGGACTGACCCGCAGTCTCTTCAGGATTCCGACCTCGAGCATCGCTATTCGCGTATGTAGTATAGTGATCTTTGATCATCTCCTTGTCATCCATAACTACCTTCACAGCAAGGTCGCAGGGGTACACCGTGCGCTGAAAGAGACGAACAAGGAAACCGTAGGTGAAACGATGGGCACCCATCCATCGGATGTTATCTGTGCCCAAATCCGATTCCGCCACAATACCAAAGGACTGCGACAAGAAGGACAGGGTACGTGTGTTGCCTTGAGTGATGGACATCAGATCCAAGGGGGCCTGTACGGCCTTGACAATTGATAGGGCTGCTATAGAAATACTCTCCGTTCCCAAAAGGTTCCACGCCATCGCATTGCCAGAACCACAAGGTACCATCGCCACTGCCACCTTGGCAAGGGCTTCCCCGGCGTTCGGTTTCTTTCCCAAGCCATTGAAAACCTCATACGGCAAACCGTCACCGGAGCAACAAATAATGGCATCGTAGGCGTTTATATCGATTTTCTCGGCAATTTCGGTGGCGTGGCCGCTATGAGTAGTTTCCTGCAGGTCCACCTGGCAGTGCGCGGCCGCAAACACGGGTGCCGCATATGTCTGGTATAGATGGGAAGCTGCACCCTTGCCGCCAAAGGGGTTCACTAGCACCTTGAGTCGTTTATAACGCTGCGCATTGCCATATGCCAGATTAAGTAATGATGCAACCCACGCCTCGACAGTTGATTTCTCTCCCTCGTCGATGGGGTATTGAAGAGCGGTCACGGAGACATCGTTGGAGCCCGAATGTTTCGCATAGGTGATAGTGAGACCAGCGGGGGCAAGTTCGGCATCGAGGATGTTGTACAAAGCAATAGCATGGGTAACCCCGGTTTCTGAGATAGCCGACAGTCAGCTTCAAGTCGCGCATTTTAGACCCGAATTTCCAAGATCCTGAGAGGAATCCGCAAACCGGAGCTTTAAGTTCCAGGGGAAGATAATAATAAATGGAAATGAATTACTTGTTTTGCCTAGTAACCCACAGCAGCGACGATCGGACTTACGCATGGAGCGTTCATCTGTGAAGATTGAAGGAGCTGGTTAACTATGTTCTCGGACCCTGCCAAAGGCATTGATGCTTCAGGGGCACACATACCGACGATGAGAAGAGAGTCGCTTCCTAGAGTCAGCGAAACTGACTGGGCAACAATCAAAGCTGAATCATGTTGCAGCAATTTGGACTGAGACGTCTGGAATTCCGGCGCATCCGTGAGAGGGGTCGAGGGTTCATTATTCGAGGTCATTATGCTTCTTCGGAGGGGGAAAAGAGCATCCTAGGAGAGCAAGAAAGAGAAGGGGAAAGAAATAGATTCCAGTAAGAATAGGAGGAAGAATAGAAGGAACTAAGAATGGATGGGAAAATTATTAGGACCAGAGGGTGGATGGAGGCGGAAAGGAACGACTCCATGGAACAAGAAGTCGGTCCACTTCCAAGCAGAAGCAGTGAACGACGACTGCGGTCGCCTTGCCCCAAACCTGATGTTCTTCACGGCAGGGAAATCCTATGAGTGAGCATGGGTTAGGACTAATGGAAATCAATTAGTAGCTGAATCAGTTTCACATAAATGGACGACTCCGTAAAACGGTATTTATTTACTATTCTTAGTGGTGATGACTGCCGAGGGAGCTCCGATGAGGTGTCTCTGGAATGTGTCACAGTACTTGCATGCGAATCAGGAATGGGACGGAAACAGCTTGTTTAGAAGGCATATTGCATCAATTTCTTCTATTCATTTTTAAAAACTGTTCTATCATTGAGCAAAAATATCATTCAGACATAATTCTATCGATCAGCCACCGCGATCGCCACAACCGAGGCATCGCGACCAGTGTGGATCAACAGCGGGGAATCGAGATGGACTGATATTGGTGACTTGGGCCATGGCAGATCGTGTCGCTCCAAGAGTAAAGAATAGGAATAGACAAAGGATGTGTAATGTAATTGTTCCATTCGAAAGAAGCCTTTTCTCACCCAGTACAACACAATAAAAAGAGGCATATAGGTAACAAATTCGTTCATCAGAAGAGAAAGGAAAAAATAGAACACAAACACTCAAAAAAGAATAAGTAATATAATATGAGGGAATAACAACTAATCAAACGCTGGTCGAACGGTTATAATCTATTCATGCCGTCGAGGCCTTAAGACCCTTGAGGGATCCCAGGCTCAACGCCAGGCCTTGTGAACGGCTTCTTATCCGCACAAATCCAGTGATGGGCCCGTCTTCACCTTCCTTTTCGATACTCAAGTTCGCAAGGGCATCCTCACCTGTAGTGTCATCCATGTTAGCGGTCTTTCTATCGTAAGCTAAAAAGGTTTAAGAAAGGGTAATACATACCAAATACGCTCCGGGCATACAGGTTGGCACTCAAGAACCGGCAGTCTCCCTTGAGGGATGCTTCGGGTGTCAAACAGGCCATGTTGGTGCTTTCCATCAGCTGCTTGAGGAATTCGCGAAGGGTCTTGGCCTTGGAGTTGATGTTGACCTTGTTCTCCCACTCGAATTCGGTCCACATAGTCCGGAACTGAGTCTCGGTACAGTGGCCAGGCTGGATGTAGTCCATGATGTCCGCATGGATGTCGTTGAGGATGACAACGTGGGTTTCCGTCGAGCTAGCGCCGTCGTACACAATGTTACCAAAAATGACACCAGTATCCGTCGACGACACCTTGACCGTAGCCTGCACATTCAAGAAGTCGCGCGGTCCCAGGTTGTGAGTGGCTGGCCGCTCGACGACCTTCAAATCGCCGAGTGTCGCGAACTCAACGGAGAGGTTCTGCAAAGTTTCAAGGGTCTGGTTGACCAAAAGCACATCAAGTACAATGTCGAATTGATGAACAGTGACATAGGCTTCGGCATAAACAGGATCCGAGAAACCAGTCAGCTGTACCACTCTACTCAACTTCGAAGACACAGTCTCCACTGTCGAGTCACCACCAGTGGCCTTAGCCAGGTCAAGCTCAATCTCTTCTGCACCCTCGACGCCTGTCTTCTTGGTGAACTGTCGGATTGGGATAGCATCATCGATTTGGACAGCAGTCTTTGCCTTCTCAGACGCTTCCTTAGCGGCCCGCTTCTTGTCTTCGACTTGAACCATGGCGCGGAAGGCTTTCCGAGTATCCTCCAAAAATGTGGTCTCCAGCTCCTTCTTCTGAGAGAACTCGGCAAGAGAGCGCACGCAGCACATGATACGGTCGACCGAATCTTCATCAATAGGGGCCTTGACGAATTGAGATTGACCGACACGGATGATCGAGATCATGATGAGCATTGCTTCTGCGCGAAGAGCGTTGGTGCGGGCGGTATCTTCGGAGACTTCTGAATGACGCATCACCAACTTGGTCAAAGTGGATGACAGAACGGTGCCCAGGTAGTAGTCACCATCCAAAATCAATTGACGAAGAGGGGGCTTCTGGGCGGCCTTGACTGCCTCGAGTCTGGCAGCGGCAGCGGATTGGCTCGTGAGGGCGCTCTCAGTTGCGTAAGTGCCGTCAGCTAGCACCTTTCTGGATCCAGTGGGAGCCGCAGGCTTAGAGTGTCCATTGATCTGTTCCTTGATGGCATTCTCATCTGGAACCTCGTCGAGCAGTCGCTGCTCAGAGGCCAAGATTGGAATCTCTCCGAGACTTGCTCTGATCCGTTTCCAAGCCTCACGAATGTCTTTCTCTTCCAAAGAGTACTCTCCGACGACCCACAGAACACCACGGTAGACCTTCCCAGCACGAACCTCGCTCAGGGTCGAAACCAAACGATCAACAATGGAAGCACGCAGATTGGGAAACTTCTCGACAACCTCCTTGACGAAGGAAATCACATCAACCGCCGAGTTGTTGTTAAAGTCCGCAATGAAGTCCATCAGAAGATCGACAACGCTGGCGGCAATTTCGGAGAACTTGATTGCGCAGTTGTGTATCGATTGGATCAAAAGTTGGCGGTATTCGCTGTTCTGCACATGCTGTCAGCTAGCCGAATTGCTCTGCTGAAAAGACATCTCCCTACCTTTTCATATTGCTCGTCCACTGTCTTAGCAAGTTCCTTCTTCAGAAGCATAACAATTTCCTCCACATTCTTGCTTGAAACCATTTCCAAAGCGATGCCGAGAGCCTTGCGACGAACGTCGATGTCGGTGCTAGAGAGAACACGCAGGATTTCCATTGTGAGATCATCCAGAACACCCTCATTGCGAATTCTCAGTTGGTCAACTCGGTCCAGAACGATGAGCTTGACGTTGTTGTCAGCCTCCTTGATACACAGTTCGATCAACTTCCCCGCAGCAGCTTTGACAGCGACGGGGTTACTGGTAAGAGCCGTGAGGGATGTTGCAGCCTCATAGATAACAGTGCTCGTGGATGCATCGAGGAGATCGAAAATCAACCGCAAATATCTCGCCTAATGTTCATTAGCATTCAATAGAATTATTTTATTCTCCGACAACCCCACCTTGTTCTGCGTGTTCTGCACCGCATCCTTTCTGATAAATTCAAGCTCCACCAGTTGCAGCAATTCATCAGTGTTTGGAATAGTGTCGAATGTCGAAGCCAAGTATTCGAGAGCCTTCTGGTGGCTGATGGACATGAGAGCCGCGAATGCATTGCGCTTACAGGTGCTATCGGTCTCAGAGTCGAGGAAAGTCTGAATGAGCTCTGGTGCGTCCGGGATGAGGGATTCCGAGTGCTGGAAGATGGATGCGACGGCCCAGACTGCATTCTTTCGCACGTAGGCGTGTCGGTGTTCCAAGCACGAGCGGGCCGACGAGAGAAGTGGCTCGATGAGCTCCGCTTCGCGAAGCTTACACAGGAATCGAAGGGTATTTCCTCGAATGTATTCGTTGGGGTGCTGGAGGTCATTTCGAATGCCATTGCTGCAGGGGAAAACATTGTCAGCAAAATAGCCAACGGAATGCAAGCAGAAGGGGCCATCTCCTTACCAAACCAAGATCATCTCCTGCTTGAGCTTGCCGGTTGCGTCAAGCTTAGGACAGATTTCGTAGTAGAAGTAAAGCAGCTTCTTCAATGACTTGCTTTTGGACGGCATGACAAAGCGAATGATATGCATCAAGAGCTGGGGCATTGGGTCTCCGTTGAGCATGATCGTGATGATCGTCCTCATTGTGTCCATCTTCGTTTCATCATTGCCCTTCTCCAGCTGCAATTTCAGCTCCGGCAAGGATGGCTGATCCGCAGTGTTGTCCATATGGACCAAACTGTATGCGTTATCGAGATACGACGCCATGGTGGTTGGTTATCGCGAGCAAACGGCCGTAACAGAGTCGAGTAGGGAGGGAGGAGGCCTGTAAGTTGGATTGTTAGTACAAGTGGTTGTTCTGGCCTGGCGGGAGGGGAAAATACCGGACTGACTCTCCCCAATAATTCAAAATACGCGGAGTAAGATAATTTAATACAATGAAACTCCCCTCACCTGCCTGAATGTCATCAGTGCGAATGTTTGGCAATCCGGGGTCCTAATCATCAACTTGTCCATTTGCGCGGCGGAGCAAGCTGTCCGGAGTGTGTGGATGACTAAGCCGCCTGGACCAACCCTTCACCAGATCCGCCTACAGGCCCCGATTCCGATGGCGGATTCTAGCAGTCAATCTGGTCGTCTTTGTCTTCAGCCACGACATTTACTGGGTGAAAGGTCGAGAAGATGTCGGCTCCAAATGAACCTTTCTATCTCCGCTACTAGTAAGGCCAATACGCGTTGTAGCCCAGGTCTCCTCAGCTGCTGACAGTCGTGCAGCTCAGGTCACTCTGGGCGGTTCGGGCATGAGTTCCTAGGTTGGTCTACGCAGTGATATCTTGTATCACGCACAGCTGCTAATAAACCATCAGAATTTGATTTCCGTACCCTTGGCGATGGTCGCAGCTCCGCCGTGCGATACGCGAACAACTCCAACTACCGCAATGACTCCCTTATCCGCAAAGAGAGTGAGTGCTAGGGCAGGGTCCGACGATCAAGGTGGAATTGTCGCTGATGAGGTCAATACAGTGTGCGTGAGTGCGTCGATGATGCAGGAAGTCAAGCGTATCATCAAAGAGAGCGAAATCATGAAGTATGCATTCCATCGAGCATCGAGATCCAAATCCACTAATCAACGTTAAACAGGGAAGATGATTCCAAGTGGCCGCAGAAGAACAAGGACGGACGACAGGAACTGGAAATCAGACTCGGAAACGAGCACATCTCTTTCGAGGTATGTTTTAATCAATGGCGTGAGAGAACCGCGTAGACTCTAACTCTCATGTCGCAAAGACCGCGAAAATCGGCTCCTTAGTAGATGTCACCGAGTCGGCCGATCCTGAAGGTCTTCGAGTGTTTTACTACCTTGTCCAGGACCTCAAAGCCCTCATATTTTCTCTCATCTCCCTCCACTTCAAGGTAATTTCTTCCCGGTTTCTTGACCCTCATTCCATTCTGACCCGCAATTCCTTCTCGCAGATCAAGCCTATCTAAATTGAAACATACGGCGTGAGATGGAGCAAGTGGTTCTAATGATAACCATCGGGCGTTTTGATGGAGGATGAAGGGGATTTTCGCTTTGCTATATTGCCAGATGGGACCACCAGATGGTCATGACGCAACGCTTTTGAGAATTCAAGGATGTAAAAGAAATACCCATCTTCTTTATTAGCAAAAGTACTTTTTGAAACCGTCTAATATTCTCAAACACCCGTAGACCAAACTGTCTCCAGTTATATACCCACATCCGGCCTGAATAGTCCGCTCTGATTTTCCGCGCTTAAAGCGTTTGCCTCCCCCGCGCTCGCATGACCCGCCTATCCCTTTCAGGCATTGCGTCTCCCGCCCGGACATTAATCGATCGTAAGGCCTTCAACCGACCTTCAGCTCTTCCTTTTCATCTCATTTTTCTATCCTGTTGTCGCTCTGATACCCTTCGTCTGTATTTATTTATTTAGCCTTTTTTCGCGGCTTTCGACGTGGACTTGAAACTCAACCAGATCCGATGTCATCACCTTTTTGATTAGCCTCAATGCCGACCCCGAGTGACAACACACCACAGCTAACTGCTACATCAATCGCCGAGGATCTCTCTGCTCGCACTACCTGTCCGCCTGAAGTAGAGAGACTGCCGACTTGGAGAGACTCCCCCGAAGCATCTACTGTTGTAGAAAGCGATGCCCCCGACAACGCTCTCTCCCCCGCCAGTGCAACAGCGCAATCCGTGCTGATTCGGCCAGACGATGGTCTTGCACCTTCGAACGCAGATCCTCTAAGGGTTGAGATGATACCCGATTCTTCTACCAAGACGATGGCGAAGTCTGACGACGAACGTACTGAGGGGAGATTGAGTCCCGCGAGGGAACCGTCATGCCCTCTTACTCGGTCTTCGCCAGTCAGTTCGCCTTCGTCGCCCTCGGCCACTTCTCTTTTAAGCTATGAATTCTCTAACATTCGAGTACGTAACGATTAGAACCAAGGCTAGCTGTTTCTTGCTGACGATGGAAAGCTTCTTCCCAATTACACATCCTCTTTTTTGCGTCCTGGGAGCAAGTTCACTGGTACGCAGCAATCGGACCGTCAGGTATACAATGTCGACGTTGAGATTAAACACGTTGACATGGCCGAATCCTACCTTTGTGGATACCTCCGTATACAAGGTCTGTATAGTGGTCCCTGCACTTCCGCATACACACGAGATCCTTTCTAATCCTTGAAATTTGATTCGCAGGTCTCACCGAGGATCATCCTACATTGATCACATTTTTTGAAGGAGAAATAATTGGAACCAAGCACACTTTTAAAACTCGGAACGAAGCATGGGGCGCGACAGAAAAAACCGATATGCACCATTGGGCGCGGTTTCCTGCGTGGCGACCGCTGGCCAAGCAAGCGAAGAGACCCGACTTTACCTACCGCAACTTTGCACAGCGTGAACACATATTCATGCGGTGGAAGGAGTATTTCCTTGTGCCAGATCATCGGGTGAGAACAATTTCGGGTGCAAGCTTCGAAGGCTTTTATTATATCTGCTTCAACCAAGTGGAAGGAACCGTGACTGGAATATACTTCCATGCAAAGAGTGAGAAGTACGTATTCAATTCTTCGTTCTCGTATAATATTGCGTAATAGCTGCTAATTGAAATCTACGATTCACAGATACCAGCAGCTCGAACTCAAGCATGTTCCAGACCATGGCTGTACACCAGCCATTGAATTCCGCTAATGCTTCAAAATTCCATCTTAGCTGTTCCTCATTTTGGCCTTGAACTTCTTGCAAGTATAGGCTTTTCTGCATCTTATCATTCTTCCAGCTTTCGTTGTTTGTATACCACAGAAGGCCTGATTACCCCTGGCTCTTCATCGTTCGGGTGACTGCTGCATGTTTCCTACTCGCGTTCTGCCTATGCCTTTTCATCTTAATTGGTTCTTATCTCTATTCTATTTATTTCGACCCTCCCCCTGGCAGTGGTGAGTTCTATTCACATATCACGGTGCTTGTGAAGTATATATCTGCCAAGTGCATCTATATTTTCCGAGTTATCGTTTTTTATACCGATTTATTTATTCACGTCTCATGATGTTGTTTTGAAATTTGGCGTCTTCGTCAGGCGATACGGCTCTGCATCTATTTTTTGTCCTTCCATTTGGTGCTCTCTTCCTTTCTTTTTCTTTTTGCAGGAATCAATCATCTCTTCAATACGGTCAGCATTGTTTGGTGGGTTTCGGACGGAATATCTCCTTGGCTTCTATCACTTTCTCCCTCCTCTTGACTATCATGATTTTATATCATTATCTTTTGATCATCATCATACCATCATCTATCTACCACCAGACCGCTATGCCGTAGTGCATATGGGAAATTTTGACTCACTTTAATTTTTTCCTTTTCTGCTTTCTGTCAACTGAGCCTCTATCTTATACCTAACCGCCTAATTGGAGAAGTAATTATCAATTGGCAAAAGAAGTCCCGAGAGTCAAAAGAATTCATGTAAATTGCATTCATTATCTCAAGATTGGAATGATAGGATGTGTCATGTTATCTGAAACGCCAAAAGCTCCGTGTATATGAGCTTTTTTTACAGACCAACACAAGAAAATTCTGCCCCCACACGCACAACCAAAAACACCGCCGGGAGAAAATGAGGTCATTATTCGGAAATGCACACGGAAAGTAAGATATATACAGAAACATAGATAGATGAAGATGATGAAGAAAATGAATGGTAGGGGTATCACATGCAATCATCTTGTGGAGCGTCATATTGATCGCAAGCAAGGCTTTTCTTTCTAGGCGGTAGTGAGGGGGATATGTAAAGGGAATATAAATGGATGTATCCCAGAAAAAAAATCACATGTAGAATGGGTTGTGAGACTTGACTGGGGGTAAAAGAAAAATGGAACAAATCATGAATATCCGTAGTGTGAGTTCTGGCGACTGCCCGAGTTGGAACTACTGCCGCTGTGTTCACTGCCAGGAGTGGCCGGTTCAAGCACAACCTGCTGTCGGATGGAGACGATCCAGTCGTGCTGTAGCAGCTCCGTTGCCGTAGATCTCTTTAGAGGATCGCACTCGAAGCAGCGCCGCAAAAAGTCGATACCCAAGTCGCTGAGCTGGTCTCGTGTTGGTAGCTGAGGTTGATTTCCTTGAGCGATGTTGTACATAATGGCCCACTCGTTGTCAAGGGCGGACCATGGACGACGGCCCGTGGCCATCTCCAGAATCACACATCCTAAAGACCAGATATCGACTGCTCCCTGTCGGTGAATCAATTTAGAAGAGTCACCGCGGATCACCTCGGGAGACATGTACATCGGAGTGCCGGTCATGGTTTTCTGGTTCTTGCGTTGATGCGTCGCTTGAGCGTCTTTCGGAACAAGCGCTTCCTTGTGGCCAGCACCAGCAAAAGCATCCATGGGCACGGCAGTCTTGCCTTGGCGGGCAATGATCTTCGCCGCACCAAAATCGACGTATTTGATGATTCCGTTGTGGTCGAGCAAAATGTTCTCTGGTTTGATATCGCGATGAACGATACCAGACTGGTGCAGATACGCCAATCCTTCAAGGAGTTGGAGAGCGTAGACCATGATGACTGTTTCGTCTTCGACACGGCCATGCTCAAGTAAACTGGCAAGCGAACCACCAGAACAGTATTCCATGAAGATGTAGACCTTGTCACGATGCACCTCGATACCATGATAAGAAACAATATTGGGGTGGTCCAAAACTTCAAGAACACCCATCTCATCTCGAATCTGCTGGGCAATCTTCGGGATGAACTGGGGATCCTGTAAACGAATTTCCTTGACTGCCATAAGATAGTTGCTGTCTAGGTTGATTGCAGCATAGACAGATCCAAATGTACCTCCACCAATAAACTGGCCCTGCTGCCACCGCAAGGTAACATTGGTCGCTGATGAGGATAGCACCGTGAGAGATCTGTCAGCCTCATTAGATCCTTCTAGCACTCGTCCCAATGCTTGACGTTTTGCATCTTCGTCCACCCTCCTTTCCTCGATTTCGAAAATGTGAGCCGAACGCTGCTCGCGAATAAGCTTCATTGCCTCATCATCCGTCAAAATCCGACCGCCACCAATCTTTCTTGCTCCTGCACGCTCCTCCATGCGTTGCTTTTCGGCTTGAGCGGCGAGAGAAGACCGAGCGCCCATGATATCGAAATGAGAAATCAGAAGGGACATACAGCCGGCCACCTTTAGCCTTAAATGACCGAACTCTGCATCGTCCATTGAGAGAAGGTGCCTACTAGAGGTTATAGCCATAGCAAACTCAAGTGCAGACACAGCCCACTTGAAGGTTTTCCGATCAGCAGCATCACAGTCATCGCAGATGAAAGAAACCCAGTCAAGCGACAACTCCACGAGTCGGGCACTGTTCATTGCACGTCTGTTGGGGTCGACGTAGGTCGAAGAGCGTTTGCCAAATTCCGTTGCAAAGGCATAACAGGCTTGGACGAGTTCTTGGTTTTCAACATTTTTCGACCTCAGTTGCTCCCTGACAATTGCAACACTGTCCATGATCGCCATCGAAAGCTTGAACGAAATCTTCTTGATTTTGTTCAGTTCTACGTTGACCCGTCCAAGGTTCGCGCGTTGCTCGATAACCATGTCGAGTTGAATTCCAGTCAATTGAGACAATTCGTGCCTAGCATTAGACAATCGTTGCTGGGTTCCCTCGACTACGAGTCGAAGTTTGCCAATCCGTATGTCTGTGGGCTGCTCTAGAATCTCTACCTGCATCTCCTTTCCAGCCCAGGACAACGGCTTCTCTGGACGGACTACCAAAATGTAGGGAGCGTGAGGCGAATCTTTAGTGATATCTTCCTCACGAAAAGAGGTTGCAAGGATGGCCTGTATATCGGTGGGGCGGTTCCACAATGCGTGGTGCGCGAAAAGATATACGCCCTTTTGTCCAGTGGAGTTGTTTGATTTCACCAGGAAATGGTCCGATACCAACAAAGCCTCAAGGAACTCATATGCAATATCAGCGGAGAGGTTATACTCGGTAGCATTTTCGAAGAGCTGGCGCAAAAACCGAGAGAATCGATACAGTTTCCGTTGTCGAATTCGGGTCGAGTCCAGGATACTTTTGTACCGTTTGTCCATCTCAGTCGGGTCTTCGTTTTGTCGTGCTGTTAGCTCTCGATCGAAATGAATCATCAGGCGCTGAAGCGATCTAGCAGTCAGAGCACTGGTGTCATATTAGCAAATATTTGAAGGTCAACAGACAGTAAATAACCGTACCTGAACTGTTCAGCCACTTCAATATCTCCACCTTCAAGTTGGCGGCCAATTTCATTTGAAAACCCCCATTCTTGTTCAAGAATTTCTGCTTCTTTGAACGTGTTTTTGTTTGCATTCAATGTCCAATTCAACAATCGGAAATAGTATTTCATGGCATCCAGCACAACGGAATCGAAGTTCTCATCGACGCAAGGAGGGAGATCCCACCCCGGCTCCGGTCTGGAGATATCCACATAGCGTTGCTTGATTTCTACAGCGACTCTCATCAAGATCTGAAATTGTGAGATCATCTGATCAAGCAATATGGGAGACTGCTGGGCCGGGTCTTTCATGGTTTTAGCGTACGATAGACGAACACGGATAATTTCTTGTATGAGTCGCGAAGGGAAGTTGATGAGAGTGAGAAGTTCTTCAATATACGGCGGCAAATGTCGTTTGGCAAAAGCTTCTGAGTTTTCAATTAGTGTGCTCTTTGCCTTTTTGATTACTTCCCCTATTCCATGCAGCATATTATGGTCTCCTTGGAGATTCTTGAGGCCATCCTCCTTCATGATACGATCAAGAAAAGTCGATTCATCAGATAGATCACTGCTGATGGACTTGGTTCTTGGCTTGCTAAAGTCAAGTTCATTATTACCAACCCATTTCTGCAAAATGGCGAGCTCAGTATTGATGAGAGCAGTGGTGTTGTGCCACGCAAAGATGGCCTCACGACTTGAGCAGAAATCTTCCGAAGCGACACGAGGGTTTGCCGTTTCCAGTTCTTTGTGGGTAGGATATAGCATTTCACATTTCTCAATGTTTTGGACAACGTCCTCGACCTGCTGGATTGGCGACTTGCCAACCTCCGTTTCTCCTTTGATCTCAAAATTGATGATGTCCTCCAGCAAGGGTCCCAGGTTGGAACGTGACTCTTCAATAAGCTTTCGCTGTAGTGCAACGCTGCGGCCGCAAGTCCGTGCCCTAACACCCACCCAGATGGCAGTATTTTGAGCTGCTGACCTTTTTGTGTCTGCGGATCCAAGCATGCGTTGCTTTTCCTGCTTAACGACATCTCCCTTCAGCACCGAAGCCAGCATAGAATGCCACTCTAGCCGTTCCTGGTTCTTTGGGTTTTTGAGTTCATCGATGGTGGGTTGGTTATCGTCGGCGAGGAAAAGCTGGATATCGGGGTCGTAAGCATCATCCTCGAAAGGTGCCTCGGAAGAGGGTGATGGTTCCTCGAAATCCGAGTCCGCCACCATCATCATATTTTGGGCCTCATCGAAATGGTTATACCAGGCTTGAGGATTAGCCCGGATGCGTTGAACATATGCCTTCTCCTGGGCGCGGTACTGGGCATTTGGGTCACGTCGAGGGGTCCGCTTGGCGGAGGACGATCTTTGCCGGTCATTCTGAAGGCTAATGTACTGAGGAGGACGTCGCTGGGGAGCATAAGTGTTGGATGGGGTCCTGGCAGGACCGGAAGGGCGCTGGGGTCTCAAGTCTGGGTGAGGCTCGACGGGGGGTACTTTTTCGAGAGCAGCCGTAGCACCGACACTGGCACCACGAGGACGTGTGCCGGAGCCCGGAACCGATGCCCACGAGGAGAGGCTGGAGGGATGGGATGGAGGGGAGGAGGCGATGGTGGGAGTCGGAGGTTGTTGGATCTGAGTGTCGAAGTTCTCCCCATAGTTGGAGTTGGATCTCATAGCGGCGTAGGGATCCTGTAAGAGCTCGTCCGAAGAGCCAGAGCCATCGGAGTCATGGTTAGCAATACCGGAGTGCTCCATGATCTGGGATGCACGCTCTGTTTGAGTCTCCATCTCGCATCGTCGAAGCTGGTGGATGTGCCTCTGGGGCGAAGAGGAGCTTCCAAGTTCCAGGCGATAGGGGCTGTGGCGGTGCATCCCAGGCTGAGCCACTAGTATGGTAAATTACCGTAATTACGCTTCAACATATCATGGGTGAGACAATGAATCTGTTCATTAGGTTCTTTCTTTTGGTAGATTTCTTTGTTAAGATATGGGGTTTTCTGTAGTAATCCATGATATGGGAATAAATAATAGAAATTTGCGATTCAAGGAGGGAGATTGGTATGTATGGGCGATAGGTATCAAGCCGAGCAAGGGCCAGAGCGACAACAATACCCAAGATTAGTCGGAATTTCTAATGCACGCTTACTATTTGACTCTCCCAGCCAACTGTCAGATTCATCATTGCATCCTATTGTGATATAATGGCCTTTCATATCCATCACATCAGGTACTAAAAGGGGAAGAAAGAAAAAGAAAGGAATCAAAAGAAAAAACATAAAATCTGCATAGCAGATCAGGAGTATTATTTGAAACTATCGAGACGTTGCAGATGGAAGAGTCTATCGAAAATCGATCAGCCGGGATTGAATATTGGAATATCCTCGGCCAATAGGAACGGATGCAGTTATCTTGAGGCAAAATGGCTGAGAGCACGGATAGTGGAACTTTTAAGATTCTTTTGGGCCGATGATATCTCGACGCTCAGCCTCGAGTCTATGGAGTAGGAGACAGACAGCCCTACCACTGACCCATCTGGAATGGCCCACAGGATGTCGATGTGCCTGGGGTTATGGAGCATGTGAATTCCTTTTAAGCGCCTTGGTTCTGTCTGGACTGACTTTGACGGAATTCTTGTTTCTGTATAGCCTTATATACTCTCGAGTGTCTAGGCGATGTCTATGAATCATTCTTATAAACAAAGTACTGCCATCCATGAATCCAGGCAACAGAGTGTTAAAGTGTAAACAAAGTATGTGATAAGAAAAGGCTGCTGCTGATTGGCCGACGACGTGAGATAAGGTCGATAAGTGCACTCTGACAGATATTTCAAGTCATTCGATAAAATCCGTAACCTACACTGTTGAAGTCTTTTTAACTTGAATTCAGTATTAGAAATAGAATAGAAACATTGTCCATCAACGAATCTATATGAAACTATCTGGTGGTGTCCATCAATGCTATTCCCTGTCAGATGGCGATGATAGAACCCGACGCTCTGATTGGCCCGCTGGACCTCATATCTACAACCAACTGAACGCTGTCAACAATCTCTTTTCCCATTATTTGCGCCGATCTGTCACTGAATCTCAGGGTCTCTATCGTCGCCAATCTGTCATCTGTCTCCTATCTTCGGCCGCTTCCACGAATTTACCCCGGAGACCGTCAGCCTCAAGCCCGTATCCAGACCCATGCTTTTATGGTATGCATTTGATCATCACTGCACAGCATCAAGTACGAGTTGTAGAGGATCATCCAAGAGATGTTTATGGCGGATGTGGTACAGACTTCGCAATTCCATCATACTCGTAGATAGGTCCATGATCGTCATTTGTCGATGAATCCTCCTGACACCTGCATGGCTTGGCCAAGGCTCTCATATCGAGAATCAACTATCATGGCTACTAGCATCCATGGCGTGGTCTTTTCCTAGCTTCCGAACAGTGGGGATGTTTGGAACGGCGCGCCATGGCCTTTCTGACTCGTATCTGCATGTGCATATGTATTTATTCCTATCTGCCCCTGTCACATTTCTCTGTCTTGTTCCTTTCTTCCTCTGTCCATTCCATCTCGTCCTTTTGTCGTCGCTCGTTATCAAACAATTCTCTAATTTCCCATCCATCGATATCGAGAGAGCTTTTGGATAGCCGACAGGATCGCCTTCTATTCTATTTTTACACGTCTTTGCGTTGTTGGACTTGTGGAACCGGTCTGCCGGGTGAGGTTTCACAATACAATGGCCGAGTATCCTGTGGCCTACAATGGGTCCATAGCCACTGGGGGTAACTCTTTGACGGAAGATCTCAATATCTTTTACAGTGTTAGTGCTATCATCGTACTTCTCTGGGCTCGACGAGGCACATCTCGCTAACTATGCTATCAGTCGGGTGATATCGCCTGGGTGGTTACGTCCACTGCTCTGGTGCTGCTTATGATTCCAGGTGTCGGGTATGGATGAACAGACCATCTCTAATATGATAACATACTAATAGGATTAGTTTCTTCTACTCTGGACTCGCGCGTCGAAAGTCGGCCCTCTCGCTCATATGGCTCTCGATAATGTCGGTTGGAGTGGTTTCCTTCCAGTGGTTCTTCTGGGGTTACTCGCTGGCTTTCTCCCACACTGCTGGAAAATACATTGGTGATCTCAACAACTTTGGTCTCAAGGGTGTCCTGGCCGCTCCATCGGTTGGAAGCGACAAGGTTCCTGATATTCTCTTCTGCGTCTTTCAGGGCATGTTCGCCTGCATTACGTGAGTGGCTCCAAATCCTCCATCGGTACGAAGTACTCTGCAAATATGCATGCTAACAGCCCACTTTTAGTGTGGCACTTGCTGTTGGTGCAGTTGCAGAGCGTGGTCGAATGCTGCCTTGCACCGTCTTCATGTTTATCTGGACCACGATCATTTACGACCCTATCGCCTGCTGGACTTGGAACTCTTCGGGATGGGTCTTCAACCTAGGTGGATTGGACTTTGCTGGCGGCACACCAGTGCACATTGCCTCTGGCTCTGCTGCTCTGGCCTACTCTGTTATGCTCGGAAAGCGTCGTGGACACGGAACTCATGAGCTCAACTACCGCCCGCACAATGTCACCCACGTTGTCATTGGAACCGTATTCCTGTGGGTTGGATGGTTTGGATTCAATGCTGGCTCGGCTTTGAGCGCCAACCTGCGAGCCGTCATGGCGGCTGTGGTTACCAACCTCGCTGCTGCTGTCGGCGGAGTAACTTGGTGTCTCCTCGACTACCGACTGGAGAGGAAGTGGTCTACTGTTGGATTCTGCTCTGGTGTCATTGCCGGACTGGTTGCCATAACTCCTGGATCAGGCTTTGTGACTCCTTGGGCGGCCTTTATCTTCGGTGTTGTCGGTGCTGTTGCTTGCAACTACGGCACGAAGCTCAAGTATGTTCTGAAGGTCGATGATGCTTTGGATATCTTTGCCGTCCATGGTGTTGGTGGTATCGTGGGCAACTTGTTGACTGGACTCTTTGCTGCGTAAGTTTTTCAGTCTGGTTGAATTATGACGACAGCTAACGTGAGGAATAGCGACTACATTGCGCATCTTGATGGCTCTACCGAAATCGACGGTGGCTGGATCAACCACAACTACATACAGCTCGGCTACCAGCTTGCCGACTCCGTTTCCGGCTTTGCATACTCTTTCTTTGGAAGCTGCATCATCCTCTTCGTCATGAACCTGATCCCTGGACTTAGTCTGCGGGCTCCCGAAGAAGACGAGATTATGGGTATTGACGATGCCGAGATTGGCGAGTTTGCTGTATGTCCCCCGTTCCTGCTCAGATGGTCGAATATATCTAACAAAGGATGTAGTACGACTACGTTGAACTCACTCGCGATGTTGTCAACGGCGTCGAAAGCGAGCACCCGATTGATGGCTCTTCAAGACATACCGGTACCCCCACCGGCCACGAACACACCATCGAAACAAAGGTCTAATGAAACTGGCCATAATCGTTATTTCAAAGATTGACTGTTTACGGAGTACAAGCTCCCAGTAATAGTCTGTTAAGAAAAAATAATGTAGGGGCTGCATATACGGGGCGGATTGTTTAACTGTACATATGTCGTCTTCTTGTCCATTCTTGCTTCATCTTCTCTATGACTATTTTCTTTTGTTCTACCCAACACTATCACTCTTTAATAATTGGCCGGCTGTCACTCTTTTAGCGGACAGGAAAGCTTTGTCTCGTTGTTACTTTACCTTTTTATAACTATAGATAAAATCTGATACCCTACAAAAGAACCATCCATGCTATCCCACTAGGTAACAATAGCTATATCAATCCCCAAAGCAGAGACAACACAAGAACCACCAACCAACTCATATAACAATTGACATAATGACTTACTTCTCGGCAAATACCCTCCACGTCGGTAGAATAATCCAGATCCATGGAAAGATCTGCTAAGCACAGGGCAGTGTGTCTGTATCGGAAAATCCGAGCCCATCTCCCCCCGCAATCTCCGGATTCAATTCGGGACCACATTTCCAGTATGAATTCCTTCTTTCATATACATTCGTCATCTTCAATCAGCTGACAAATGAAATTATTCATGCTTTTGCTTTGCTATCGATCGAATTGATTGGTTTTTGGTACGGTAAGCTTCTCAGTCTAGACCGGGGATAATCCGACTCTGTACTAAAGATCTGATCAGATATAAGTGGGTTGAACGACTGCATTTCTAGGTTTATTTTTACAGTTGATTCTAATTTCTGCTACAACCAAATACTTCAATTATTCTAATAAATGGTCAATATGCATATTCTCGGTATTGCAAATGGCTCACTCGATGGAAACTCGGAGATTCTCCTAAAAGCAGCCCTGACTGCTGCCGTGAAATCCAACTCCTCAATTACGACTTCATGGATCCACGCTCCTTCAGTCCGCGTGCCCAGTAATCCCAAGCCGTTAAGTGGCTCCCAGGATGTCTCTGCGGGGACCAATGCAGCGTTTCAGAGTGCAGAATCAGGGACAGGCGACAGTTTAGATGATCGCGCTGCTGTTCTGGATGCAATTCTCAATGCCGACGCTCTGATCTTGTCGTCCCCGATTTACAGCCATCAACCTGCGGGGACGCTCAAGGCGCTGGTGGATCGGATTCTTGGCCCCTTCACCGATGTGGCCCTTGCAAAAAAGACGATTGAGATGAAGAGAGCCGGCGATCCGCGATTTGTGGACAAGAATGTTGATTCACGACTTCTCAAGCCACGGGTGGTTGGGTTTATGGCTGTTGGTGGCTCGACACATACCGACCAGATCACCATGGCGTTGCCTACGATGCATAATCTCGTTTACTCCCTGCATGCCAAAGTAGTCGACCAGGTTGTGTTCCAAGGGTATGGTGCTCCCGGCTCAGTGTTAGCGACAGGCAAAGGCGACGCGGTAGGAAGAGCCGAGACGCTGGGAGAGAACGTTGCCAGCCAGCTTGGAAGGGAGTTTGACGAGGCTAAATACCTGGGCCCTGAGCCGACGGGAGCCTGTCCGTACTGCCATTTATCGAAGATCGATATGTTTTGCACAAGGGACAATAAGATCGGCTGTGTTACCTGTGGAGCAGAAGGGAAGCTCGTCGTGGGGGAGGATAATGTGATTCGTCCTGTTTGGGAGGCAAACTGTTCCATCTCATGTATCACTATGGCAGGGAAAGAGAAACACGTCGACGATGTGATGAGAACCGGTCAGCTAGAGAAGCAGGTTCTTCATTCCGACCCTGAATTGGCGACGAAGAGGGAATATTGGCGGGCTGTTCAGATTCCTAATGTTCCTCTTCCTAGTAATCAGCGAGCTCAAAGGCTGTAGAGAGGGGTGTTAGCAATTGCATAAGACTGTGAATGGATTATACATATTTAGATATTAGTATGCCAATTTAGAAGTGATATTAGCCTTTTTAAATATATATCAAAACAAACTGGTGTTGTCAAGATTTGCCTCTCAGCGGAAGCCCGGACAATCGTCACCGGTAAAGTTGGAAACTCCAACTTGGAGCTTTGATCTCACCCCGCAAACCCAGATATCCCAGCTGCTATCCAACCCAACTGCTGACTGATTTCACTATCTTGCTGGATTCTTTGCATCTTCATCTTCTGCATTCCTTTCACTCTCTGAATATCCGCCAAGATGGCATCTCACAGCCCCAACGAAGAGGGCGCATTGAGCAACTTTCCGCAAGACCCGTCCGATTTCGACAGCGACCCACGAATCTCGTTCTCAAAGCTCGACGACAAATTCATATTGGAAACAGATGATGGACAGGAGTTTGAATATGATACAAAACTGAAGCGATGGGTTCAGACGGTGTGTGCGCGCTTCTGCAGCTGGTTGCCCCCTGGCTTTTTTTCTCTCGTTTTCTTTTCTCTTGTTTCTGCGATTGCGATCGCGCAACTCGGGGGAGCAACAATCGTGAACCGCTTCCACCACAATACTTGCTATATGGGATTTATGGTTGGTTCGTGAAACTGATTTCGTGGTTGGCGCGGTTTTTCTGCGCCCGCGGGTATTACTCCAGGTCGATGATCAGTTGCTTCGACAACAACAAGAAGCCTATAAAGTACAAGGAGTCGATGAAAATGAGCTGGTTACTGCGCAGCAGTTGAAGAAGAAGCGGAAACAGCAAGGGAATCCGGATGGAGTCAGTGACGTTCTACTCTCTACTCTCTTCTACATTGGAGATGGGTGCTGATTGAAAAACGAATTTCTAGGCCAACGCGCAAAAACCCAAGAAGCAGCGTGTCAATACGGCGATTTATGTGACTTCGATTCCCCTCGACGCTGATTTTGACGAAATTCGGGATACTTTCTCCAAATGTGGTGTTATCGCAGAGGAGATTGACAGTGGTCGACAACGAGTCAAGATGTACACGGATGACGATGGGAAATTCAAGGGTGAAGCTCTTATTGTGTACTTTCGCCCAGAGTCTGTCAACCTTGCGATTCAAATGCTGGATGATTCGGACTTCAGACTGGGAGTGACGGGGCCCATGGGGCCTATGAGGGTCCAGGCCGCCGATTTCTCCTTCAAGAGCCAGCAGGAGGCACCGCAGAAGACCAGCATGAAAGATAAGAGGAAGATTATTCAAAGGACTCAGAGATTAAACAAGTATGTCGATCTACAGTCTACTTGTGGATTATGAGGTGCCGTTCGCTGACATTTGGATAGCAAACTTGCTGATTGGGATGATGATGATCCAGCGGCGATGCCTGAGACAAGCTCCAGGCTTGAGAAAGTCGTTATACTGAAACACATGTTCACTCTGCAAGAGTTAGATGTACAAGACCATCCTTTCAACTTGGCCATGACTTGGCAAAGCTGACAATTCGACAGGAGGACCCAGCAGCAATCCTCGATATCAAAGAAGATATTCGGGAGGAGTGTTCCAAGATAGGAGAGGTGACAAATGTCGTATTGTACGACAAGGAAGTAGATGGAGTGGCCAGCGTCCGCTTCGCCGATCCAGAAGCTGCAAAGCAATGCGTAAAGGTATATCTCTTTTGTGAGCAGACATAATAACCAGAGGTCTAATGCTGAATGTTTAGGTTATGAATGGTCGCTTCTTTGGCGGTACTCGCGTCGAGGCCTACGTCTCAGCTGGAAAAGAAAAGTTCAAGAAGAGCAACGAGAAACGGGCAGCCTTGGAAGACATGGCTGAACGAGGCATTGACGCCGAGGATGAAGAGGAAGACCAACGACTTGATGAGTTTGGCACGTGGTTGGAGAGCTCTAATGTTGTGGAGAACAGTGCGAAATAGACTCGACTTGTTTATGCTTGCTCTTTACACTTGGTATTGGTCACTATGTATTGGGGGTCTTCCAGACGATATGGAGATCACTCGAGTATGGGGTAAATTTTTGTACAATAGCGTAGTACTGCATTAGATGAACATGGTTGTTACATTATCAACATTAGAACTAATCCAATCTGACTCGAATTCCCATCATCCATAAAGCATAACTTGACCCTCATTATTAGTCTCCTATCGCGTTGTTTTGGCCAGCGCATCTGTGGTTCGTTCCTGCGCGGAACGGCCTCTGAGTGGTCCCGTGACGGGCAGCCCCCCTATTATCGTCCCTCTTTATTCGCCCAAAAGCCGCCTAACCGTCTTGGGTTTGTTGATCTCCGCCCGCACAACGGACAACTCCCCTTCCTCACCGCTCAACTCTCTCTCCTGCTACTCGACCCTCATCTCGTCTTTCCATCTTCCCTTCTTCCTCTCTCCTCGCCCATCCGATAGTCGCCTACGACCTCTTTTCACCACCTTTTCAAACAAACCACCTAATACTTCCACAATGCGTGAGATCGTACGTTTTATCTCCCACCCCTGAAGACGCGTCTTTCTGCGATTCACGTTTTTCCCCTGAAACCCCACTCGTTCGGATGTTAGATTTGCTGACTTGGTTCTTTTTTCTTTTTTACAGGTTCACCTCCAGACCGGCCAGTGTGTAAGTTCGAACTCGTCGATATGATGGAATTGTCTTTTTTGGAGGGGGAAGGAAGGATATTATATGTTGGGATCAGAGACTAAACTTGAACGCCGATATTAGGGTAACCAAATTGGTGCCGCTTTCTGGTACGTCCCACTGATGATATAATGGAGGGGACAAAAGAATTGGATTCCTTCACTTTTTTTAAGGCAATTTGCTAACAGGTTTATAGGCAAACCATCTCTGGTGAGCACGGCCTTGACGGTGCTGGTGTGTGAGTACATCCTGTGTTTTGGCGGTGGAGGAAAAAAATTATGATCAAATGTCTGATAAAACAACAGTTACAATGGTACCTCCGACCTCCAGTTGGAGCGTATGAACGTCTACTTCAACGAGGTCCGTGATTCGAAATCCTTTCGATGGATATAGCGGTATGCTGACAACCTACCCAGGCTAGCGGACACAAGTATGTTCCCCGTGCCGTTCTGGTCGACCTTGAGCCCGGTACCATGGACGCTGTCCGTTCCGGTCCTTTCGGCCAGCTCTTCCGCCCCGACAACTTCGTCTTCGGCCAGTCTGGTGCTGGTAACAACTGGGCCAAGGGTCACTACACCGAGGGTGCCGAGTTGGTCGACAATGTTGTCGACGTTGTCCGCCGTGAGGCTGAGGCCTGTGACTGCCTCCAGGGTTTCCAGATCACCCACTCTCTCGGTGGTGGTACCGGTGCCGGTATGGGTACGCTCTTGATCTCCAAGATCCGTGAGGAGTTCCCAGACCGTATGATGGCCACCTTCTCCGTCGTTCCCTCCCCCAAGGTCTCCGACACCGTTGTTGAGCCTTACAACGCCACCCTCTCCGTCCACCAGCTGGTTGAGCACTCCGACGAGACCTTCTGTATCGACAACGAGGCCCTGTACGACATCTGCATGCGTACCCTCAAGCTCAACAACCCCTCGTACGGTGACCTCAACTACCTGGTCTCTGCCGTCATGTCCGGTGTCACCACCTGTCTCCGTTTCCCTGGTCAGCTCAACTCCGACCTCCGCAAGTTGGCCGTCAACATGGTTCCCTTCCCTCGTCTCCACTTCTTCATGGTTGGATTCGCTCCTCTCACCAGCCGTGGCGCTCACTCTTTCCGTGCTGTCACCGTTCCCGAGTTGACCCAGCAGATGTTCGACCCCAAGAACATGATGGCTGCTTCCGACTTCCGCAACGGACGCTACCTCACCTGTTCTGCCATCTTGTATGTCTTTTCCAGATTCTGCTTTGAAATATTTCTGTTTCTGAACTGACCCTTCTTTTCTTTAGCCGTGGTAAGGTCTCCATGAAGGAGGTCGAGGACCAGATGCGCAACATCCAGCACAAGAACTCCACCTACTTCGTCGAGTGGATCCCCAACAACATCCAGACCGCTCTCTGCCACATCCCCCCCAAGAACCTCAAGATGTCTTCCACCTTCATCGGAAACTCCACCTCCATCCAGGAGCTCTTCAAGCGTGTCGGTGACCAGTTCAGCGCTATGTTCCGTCGCAAGGCTTTCTTGCACTGGTACACTGGTGAGGGTATGGACGAGATGGAGTTCACTGAGGCTGAGAGCAACATGAACGACTTGGTTTCCGAGTACCAGCAGTACCAGGACGCCTCCATCTCCGAGGGTGAGGAGGAGTAGTAAGTTTTCCCACGATACTCTGTTTTCATTGACAAATGCTAACCTCATCTGCAGCCCCGAGGAGGAGGTCCTTGAGGGTGAGGAATAAATTACTGGTCTTGAGTGACTTGAATTGAGACCTGCTCAGTAATACCCCTCATTTACCCACGTTCTCTACGGGAGTGGCCTGTCTTACCGGCCTTCACCCCTACCTGAATATTTTGTTTGAGCGCTCTTAATTTTCTTTCCTGTTTCTAATTCCCAAATGACCTTTAGAGGTCTTGAAACTATCGAACTTGAATAGCACATATTGAAAAGCAATACACCTAGTACATTTACTTTTCAATGGTGGATACTTGTAATCATTTTTATTATTGAGGTTGGCGCTGGTAAAATGAACAAAAGCTGAGCTTTTTTGATGACTTTACTGCACGGCACAACCCTTAGAGCTAGCTTAATAGTATATCCTAAGACAACTACGCCAACCCATTTGCCAACGAAATAAAGAGGACAGACATAACACTATAAGCTAATGGAACGGGCATTTACCCGTCCGGGAAGTTTTGAGCTCCTCCACTGTCTTTTCAAGATACGGTAGGCCCTTTCCTTCAAAAGACTTGGGGCCTGCATTCTCAATATGGTAGCCCTGTGGGTAGAACTTGTCCCCTTCATCTCCCGGGAGCGGACGACCCAGGGCCCAGGTTATCCATGCAATAGGGCCCCATCGATTCCACAGAGAGGGCTTGACGTAGTATGGGTCTGCATCCCAGCTGGTGACGAAGAATCGGCCGTTTTCGTCGGGTTCATTGGTTGTTGTCTCGTAAGGGAGGAAGTTAGGACGGGGAAAGGCAAGGTAGCGCATTGCAAATTTGCGAATAGATAGGAGAGATGAGAATAATTTGGCTTGGGATGGAGAGGGAGGATCGTAGCTATATTGATGATAGGTTATTATTGACTGAGTGGACAAAGTGACGAGAGCGTGTGTACTCACTACATGGCTTTTCGTAACCGTTCGTCCATCATGAAGGAAACGAATTTCAACCCAAATTGCTCCAGTGGCTTGGGGACCATATATAAGATCACAGGGGTTGTCTTGTCGGCAGTCTCGCGATTTGCAGGGTGCGGAACCATATTTTGGGCTTCATACTCGTCGCTCCAGGCGGCAATTTCCTCGAGCCACTGAATTCCATCGCGGAACCCCGTCTTGCCCGATGGGAGTTTGTCGTAACTAATTTCCAGGCTATCGCCCACACTCTTCCAAAAGGTGCCTATGGCACATCTCTCGAGGTCCGTCATCTTGCGCCATTCGTAACTCTCAACGAATCGGACAGGCTGGATGGCGAAAAGGCCGAGCGTATACAACATGTCATCGTCTAGGATTTTTCCAGACGCACGGTAGCCGCTGTGCATAAATCGGGTGCGAGCAAGGCCACTGTATGCACGCTTCGAGGTCGGTGCATTGCCCATGAACTCCTGGACCAAGATATTGGTATCGGAGTAGCGTTTGAACGAAGTTTCGGCATTGGAGAACTCGCCGGTCTTGACTAGTAGTTTCGATATGCTGGGTATTCCATATGTCTAGTCGTCGGTGAGAAAAAGCAAAAAAGCAGCAGCAAGGGAGGTGCTGAGTTCATGGACCAACCCTGAAAAGAGCGAACTGAAGCGCCGTGATGAAGAAGAAAGGAAACTCGAATTTCACCATCGCCTGCTGGATCTCGAAGGCTTCATCGTCCGTCATCTGAGCCAGAGACTCGCGGGTGGAATATTTGGCATATTTCCGATGGAGGCGATTCACTCGTCGGAAACGCAGGAGGGAAACGAGGATGGGATACGAAATGAGCAGCACAAGGGCATAACCGAAGATCTGCGAAGAGGACGATGTAGTGGCTCGGGCCGTGCTGTTAGCAGATGCCACAGACGCCAGGAGAGGATCGCTTGTCATATTTGTAACTGACGCGAAGATAGATCGATATGAAGCTGAAAAGAGGTCTGTCTGCCAGCTCTGTTCGCTGGAGGTTCCACCGCCCACTAATGCAGGAATGCTGGTATCGACAAGCAGTAACCACTAACCATCACGGAGTCCAATCAGACAAGATTAATATCAAATCCAAGGTCATGCAACAAGAATCCCTAGATTCTGACATTAAATACAGAGTAGAGATGCGACAGATGGATTGGCCAGCCCTGATCGACAACCAGAAATGGTTGCTGTCGCTGTTTAGCGCTTCTTCAGCTCGTCTTCGTTTGTTTTTCCTGCCCTCTTCTCTTCCCCGCACGGCTTCGTCCTCCACTTCTTCTTCCCTCCGCGAATCTCGGCTTTGCTGTTAACAACCCCATGTTTCACCATGTGTTACTTGGTCGTCTGTTTCAGATTCGATCTATCATTATCGTTCTTCTTATAACTATGATGACGTTTCACTAGAGGTCTCAGCCACATGGATACAATCTCATTCACTGCTTTACAAACACTGGCGTTCAGATCAACCTGCAACAAGTGCTATGTACTATGTGCGCTCTATATCATCACGGCCGTTATCTCATCGTCTGATCAGCCAAAATTCCTCCTTCCTGGCTCTTGTTCATCCCGGACATCGCATGACCGGGTTAGTTTGTCCAAGACTGACGATCTTCGATGGCCTTCCTTGATTCACGGGCTTAGCGGCCAGCCATCCAGAGTTCCAACATCCTCAAAGGTGGGAAAGCAAGAGCTGTGAAGCCTGCCCCCAGCCAGAGTCCCAGGTCAGCTCCGCCGGTAATAGTGAGTGCAATGGGCCCGGTATAATATACTTGGTCCTATCAAGATGGGATTAGCCAAAATGACTCGTTGGCGCACATTGGTAACGAGATCACTACTTACCATTCCGACAATGGCTCCAGCCCAGCCGACCAGAAATGAAATGCCAGCGGCCACTCCAAGAGGTAGCTTCCTCCAATTGTTCCATATAGACCAGTCATAACTTTTGTTGCGGTTGAACAAGAGATCCTCTTCGACAACAATTGTGAACCAGATGATAATCCAATAACCAATGAGTGGCAGAAAATTCTGGAAAATTTCATATAAAGAGTCACGGCCTCCAATCGCGCAGGCTGCATAAATGACAGTGGTGAAGATAGTGAAGAATGGGCGGGGGATTTTCAACCAATAATCACCCAGCATCTGAAAATTCATGGCCATCGAATACGATCCAGGAGCGTTGCAGGCGACTATCCCAAGTACGTTAACCACGGCACATAGCTTGCCAAGTACTCCAACATTGTCATATCCTGCCATCAGCAGACTTCCCGGCGTGCCGTCATATATCGCTTTCCACTCTGGAGTGTGCGTCACTCCTGTTCCAAGGCCAACGCCCATGAGAACTGTGATGACCATGCCTAGGTACGCCCCAATCGAGGTCATCGACCACGTCAGGCTTCGCTTGGTGGTCGGCTGGTAATAGACATAGTAGTCTGATGAAAGGGGAATCCACGCCACTGGGATTGACAAGCAGAGCGAGAAAAATGACAGGTGTTTTGCATTGACTCGCTCCGGCGACCCTACCGACACAGCATCAAAATCAAACCGAGAAGCAGCCGATCCAATCAACACACAAAAGGTCAGCAGCTGCGGTAACCAAGCAACTCTGCAACGTGGAACACACATTCAGTCAGTATTGAGTTTTTCAGGCAATAAGTTATCGAATCGGCATACCTTTCATACAACTGGAAAATACGCATACCAAAGGTAGCCATAGTCCAGCTCGCGAGGGAGACAATTATGATTCCAACAATGACAGAAAGGCCCCCTCCCGATACTTTCGAGAGAATTTGGCCTCCGATCACTGAGTTGATCATGCCATATCCCAAGTTTGTGAGTACATTTAGTACGCAGCAAATCTTTCCGGGATAATATCCCATGAAGTATCGGGCTACAATCTATCGAAGAGATAAATGAGCCATGAGCCATCGAGCGCTGAGCCATATAAATGAGTATTTGAGAACTGGGCATGGACATGAGGTGGAAGAAACAAGCGGAACCTATGGAGTAGGTCAACCATACCAGAGTGCGATTTCCGCTCCGAGGACCCCAGGTACTCATGTACCCAACCGCCAAACATCCCAAAAGGACCCCGAAAATTGCGCAGAGAGCAGCGTCCGTGAAACTCAGTTGTAATCCAATTGTTCCAATCGATCCAACAATGATGTTGTTTATTGCCAGGCCCATACTGAACCACATCAGAAGCATATGGAATGAGGTAGATGCTTTGGCGTCTTCACGCTCTTCAAGCGGAATCGGCTCGATACCACGAGTCTCAACATTGAGCTTGGCTGCCCATCGCTGGTACCTTGACTGATGAACTTCTCTTGTTTCTTTCGAACCATGGTTTTCCACATCTTCCTGTGCAATGCTCTGAAGAGTAGGCGATCTGCGGTTCTTTTCAACGTCCGGGTCCATGCTGGACTGTATAAAGCAGGCAGTTCAAGGATGTTGAACAATATATGAAAGAGGAAAAAGCCCCGAGTTCTTCTACCGTCTTTCTCCCGTTGTTGTTGTCCAGACAAAACTCAAGGTATAACAGGCGGCCAAAAATCAGTTATTATACCCCAAGCACAGACATATCAGCACGAGAACAGGCACTAATAAAGGGTGAGTCGGTCTATTCCTATATGTATAAGAGGAGGTGGGAAAAAGGATTCCAGGCCGAGGCCAGATTCGTTACTCGGTGATACTGGATTGACATCACCCTATCCTTCCGGTGTAACACCTGCACTACAGATATTAGGCATTCCACAGCATCACGGGCCCCCGGGAAAGAAGGGTGGGCGGATGCACCTCCTGCTACGCACCACCGAGCTCAATGACACATAGAATGAGGCGCTGTGGCCTGTATGTAGTAGCCTACCATCTGCACGCTACGTCGGGATCTATATTTCTTCCTAAAGAAACAAGGGTCTAGGAATCCTCCATCCACACCCCACGGACCTTCACCAACCCTCGATCCACTCACCTTTTTTATTAAAACATTTTATTTTTCTTGTCCCTTTTTCTTTGGAATTAATTTTTTTTTCTTTTTTTTTTTTTTTTTTTTTTTTTTACACAACAGGTTACAGGAGCACGATATCGCCATACGTTGTGTCCCGGCGCAATCGACACATACACCCACCCACATCCACACATACCACATGCTGATTACCGACGGTGTTAAGCTCCAGCGAATACTTTGCTTGGTATGCGCCAGCAACGCAAGGAGCGCCACGGGGGAAAAGAGAGGAGAAAGAAGATCATACGTACTATGTACCTATGAGGCACTAGATCCTGTGAAATTCCAGGTTCAAAGGCCGGTTCCAAGTCACCATACATGTGAGAAATCAGGTAATTGAGCAAGGCAAAAAAGACCGTAGGTAGGAAGAAAAAGGAGAACTGTGATAGCATGCCTCACGCGATCTTTTTTTCATAACCCCCTCAATCATTTCCCTCTTTGGTTTCCTCAAGGGAATACCTAATGTCAACTTATCGTCAGTGGATTCTATTAACAAAAAGGGAAGGAATGAGACTTTTGATCGTGTTTCAGGAAGGGAGATCGAGCCACCAGCATTCTTGGGCCTGTCAGGCTTTCCCCAGCCTCCTTCAGTCAGTCAGTTAGTAGGTAAACATTTCCAAGGAAACTGTCGAATGTCCAAGTGGCAGTTATTCTATGGAGTCTACGATTTGGATTGGGTTGACTTTGAAAGTTTCACTTGATTGTCCATGAGAAACATGGAATTGATTGGACATCACCCCTTCCTCCCATTAAATATTGATACAAGTAAAAATTACAAGATGTGCTTTTGAAGAGAGTGAAAAAATGACAACCCAAAAAGGAAACAAGAACAGAAAAAGAATAAGAGAGAAAAAAAGGCTGCTCACTTTTGAATGAACAGAAGCAGAGGTCTAGTCAAAGAAACATAAACATAAACAGGCATAAAAATAACAACAGAACAAGAATGAATATGCATTTCGTATGTCCAGCTTTTGCAGCAGAGGGTGGCATGTCAATAATAATGACTCGGTAGGGGCAAGGAAGAACGAAGAAGAAAAAAGTCCACCCTCACTTTTTGCGCCAAAGTCCAATTCCCAATGCAAAGGAGTGTATCTATGAAAACCAGACCGAGTCCCGGGTATTTCATCCGCGTACGCCCCGTACCAGAAATATTAATATAGAACAGAAGACGGATAGTAACAATAGAGAAACAGAGGGATATCAGACAGCCTGCACAAATCGAATAAATAAGAACAAAGGATAGACAGACAAGAAGAATCAAGAAGAATCAATATCAAACATTGAATAGCACCATTATTGGCAAGAAACTCGCTGGTAACAAACAATCCGTAAGGAACATCGTTGTTCTTGGTCCGTAGACCAAACGTATGACCGAAGGGTAGATTAGGGTATGGATGGTAAAAGGGGTGGGAATCAGTGCTATGACCTGCTCTGACTCTGACTAGATCGAGATCGTCTCGACGTGGATCTCCGGCTGCGGTGGGACGATGCCCGCGCAGGAGGGGCGTGCTCAAAGAAGGGAATCAGGTCCGGATTCTGGCTCGGAGGAGATTTTGAGCTCGAAAGGTAATCACCGACGAGCTGCTCGTCAGCTGCGGTTCCGGGATGAATCTCAATACCCTGCTGCTTATCCAGTCCACCATGGGGGCTACTGGATTGGAACTTGACCGCGTCTGCATCCTGGGGTCTCTCGATAGGCGACCACCCAGCAATACTACCGGCAACAACACCAGCCATGGCGGCTGCCGGGCCGAACGCAGAGGAGTTGGAACGAGACCGCGTACGTTGTCTGGACCGTGAATCGGGTGTTGGGGGCTGGGAAATGTTGCCATTCTCCGGCACAGGTGTTCCAGGAATCGAGTTTTCTCTGGACCGTGATCCGCTGCGGGATCTCGGAAGCAGCTCCTCGGGGTGTTGTAGCTTATGCTTAATATGCCTCAATCGACCACCACGGACTGTCTTCATGAAAGTCAGCTGATCCCTAATTTCTTCCAGCGCAGGGTTCCACTGGAAGCGCCTATCCTCGTCGGAGATAATGAGTTCAGGGCCCTTTTCGCGTTTCCAGAAAGTGGGAATCATTCGTTCGATGAATTCATCGGGGATTAACCGGATTATCACGGCCACTGGGATCGAAATGGCACCGAGGACCAGGGAAACACCCCACTGGGGCCCATTGAGGGCTTTGACTGAAAATGCTTGTCCACCAACAAAGATAATCAGGATCTGACCACCAATGATGATGAACTGGATACCAATGAACCATCTGTTGCGGAAAAGACCTTCGAAAATGTTGAAATTGTTGTCAAGACGGCGGGAATTCCACTGGTTGAATATTTGCATCCAGACAAAGGTGTTAAACACCACTGTCTCCATTTGAGAATCGTATCCGTGACCAAAGATGGATATACCAGCAAAATTCAAGACAAGAGTAACAACCAACTGGTAGATACTCTGGCCGATAATCATCTTCCACATCGTCAGGCTGATGAGCGGTGCTGATTTCGGTTCAGGCCTTCGGTTGAGAACGTAAGGTGCCGGGGGATCCGTAGCTTTCAGAGAGTTAGTAAAGCTGCTGCTGCATACATCTGCGGGCGTGAAACATACCTAATGCAAGAGCTGCGAAAGTGTCCATGATAAGGTTAACCCACAAAAGCTGCACAGCTGTAAGGACCGATTCCTCATCACCACTGGCAACTGCAGAGACGAAAGTAAGGATGACCGCAGTAATATTGACCGTGATTTGGAACTGCAGGAACTTCTTGACCGCGTCATTCACAGTTCTACCCCAAGCCATAGCCTTGACAATCGAAGCAAAGTTATCATCCATCAAAATGATATCCGACGCCTCCTTGGCCACTTCCGTACCAGCGACACCCATGGAAAATCCAACATCGGCCGTTTTGAGGGCTTGAGCATCATTGGTACCATCACCCGTGACAGCCACTGTTTCGCCGAGCTTCTTCAGTTGAGTTACAAGAATCTTCTTATCATCGGGGCTGGACCGCGCAAGAACCTGTAGTCGTGGGATAATCTGGGTCATCTGGCGACTGCTCAACTGGCGGAACTTGGGTCCTTCGATGGCAATACCTCCTGGAGTGAAGACTCCGCATTCCTCTGCAATAGCTTTAGCGGTCATGATGTTATCACCAGTGACCATTCGCACGAAAACACCTGCTTGCTGACATTTGTGCACAGCTTCCGCCACTCCAGGTCGCAAAGGGTCCTGGATTCCAAAGATTCCAAGAATAGTCATGTCCTTGAAAACGGCATCAAAGGCTGCGAGTCTACGGTCTTCTTCTTGAGTAGGTGCTCCGCGAGGCGGCCATTGCTCGAAATCACGGTAAATCAGGCCGATACATCGCAGTGATCGGGAGGCATATGTGGTCATAGTATCATCCAAGGCAGTTCGATCTTGTTCAGAAAGAGGCGACTCGACCATTTCCTTTGTAGGGTCACGAAGAATCCGTGTGCATTTAGCGGTCAAAATTTCTGCCGCGCCCTTGACCAACATTCGATATTTTCCGTTGTCCAGCTTGATGACCACTGCCATGCACTTGCGAGCTGAATCAAAGGGGACCATCTGAGCGACTGTCGCGTTAGCCCTAGCCTCACCCAGCGATCCCATCCCGAGATAGGTCCTAGCCAGGCTCAACAAAGCGGTTTCCGTTTTAGATCCAATGAATGAGACCGCACCATCCTGCTCCCCTTCGAACGCAGTTGAATTGTGCACAATAGACTGGAGCAGAAGTTCTTTAGCTTGGGGAACCAGATTTGCTGCAAACTCGGAGGGTGATATGTCGTTGGGGGTTTCGCTGCCTGCATGGTCGTCGGAAGTCTCGCGTGACTTGTGTCCGAATTTTGCCGTCATTCCCAGAGTGGCAGCAACGGCGGTCATCTTATTCTCCGTAAGCGTACCTGTCTTGTCAGAGCAAATAGTCGTCGCATTGCCCATCGTTTCACAAGCCCGCAGCAATCGCACCAGGTTATTATCCTTTAGCATCCGTGTTGTAGCAAATGCGAGCGCCAGGGTGACGGCCAAAGGCAGACCCTCAGGAACGGCAACAACAATGATTGTGACTGCAACGATGAATATCTGCAAGAACGCTTGTCCTTTTCTTTCTGCGCCATCGATAGTGTGCAACTGAGCAAGAAACTTGATAAATAGCACAACAAACAGCAGTAAACCGGAAGCGAGACCGAGCTTGGCGATGTATTCAGCCAGGACGTTCAGCTTGGACTGGAGGGGTGTAGTCTGGCCTTCATCCTGGAGGGACATCATCGTTTTTCCATAAGTCGAGTTGACACCAACAGAAGTAACCAGAAATGTTCCCACACCCTCAGATACCTTACCGCCTGAGACGATAAATGGATCTATTTTGGTGAGGTTCTCATGATTTTCGATTACCCGGTAAACCTCCTCTGCAGCAGTTTTGCGCATCAAGTCCGACTCTCCTGTTGCCGATGATTCATCGCACTTCACATCGTGTCCGTCGATGAAGACTCCATCAACAGGAATCAGGTCTCCAGGCTCCAGGTGCATGACTTCTCCGACCATAACATCGAAAATGGAGATTTCTGCCGTCTTCCCTGACCGTGTCACTTTGACGTATCGATCATCCTTTTTCTTGTTCAATTTCACAAACTGGCGTTCCTTCTGCCAATCGTTGGCAGCACCCACTATCACAACGATAAGGATAGCTACAATGATGGCAACGCCCTCAACCCACTGCACTCGCGCTTCGTTACCCGTTGCCGTGACAGATTGGTAGATTCCAAGAGCGAGGGAAATGATCGCAGCGATTGTGAGCAGAATCAGAACCTTGTCGTTGTATGCTATCCATGCTAGTTCGAGGATACTCTTGGCCTTCTTCTCGGGCAGCTTGTTGATCCCGTAGACACGTTTCCGGTCAGAAAACGAATCGTTGGATGATTTGGTCGTGCTCGATCGGACTGGTCGTTGCGGGGGCTGCTGGGAGACAGACTTTGGTAGAGGGTTGGGGGAACCCGCAGAATTTGAAGTGGCCTCTGCAAAGCTCACAGCACCATCCAGACTGGACTCGTCTATACTTAAGCCGCTTGTAATGTTAGTTCGAAGTCCCTTCTCCAATCCACGTATGCCACCCAGAGCATGCAAAGCACCGAGGTTCTTGGGATTGAGTAGTTTATTCAGTTGGCCGGGCGAGAAGGCGAAGACGTTATCCTCCACCTCGAATTCGGGTTCCCGGCCTGGATCCGGCTTGAGGGCATTTTCGTCACTTATAAGGGTGGTCTTGGTCAGATCGGAATGCGAGGCCTGGGATGTAAAAGTGTCGCCTCCATACGAGCTCGAGGTCTGGTTGGTATCCTCCGACTCGATCGAGTTCCCGCGAGACCTGGTACCGGGGACAGCCAAGTAATTGGAGTGGGAGTTGGATTCGGCCATTTTGGAAGTCGGTGATGAGACGTTGTGAGGGGAAGTCGGCCTACTTTCGTAGTCACGGCCTTCGGACGAAGCAAACGAACGGATGGAACCCGTTGAGCGCAGGTCGGTAGGCGAGGCACTACCGTTGTTGAGAAGGGCGCTTGTATCTGTGGCGTCTGCATTTTCCGTCGAGACCTGCAGCGACGGCTGAGAGGGAGCGGGCAAAACCTGCACCGGCGGTTGATTTTGATCCGGGGTCACCGCCGAAGTATCGATGGTGATGGTCGGTGCTCGTTCGCGCCGCAGGGGAGTCGATTGCTTGGAATCCTCCCCATCGTCCCTGGAATCCGACATAATCGGTCAAGGGAGAGAACCCGTCCTGGGGTTAGATCGTCAAGGATGGAGGAAATGAGACCCGAAAGGGAAACTGATATCAACAGGAATGCAGCCCCAGAAGAGCAGATCGAACGAATCACGAAGGCCGAAGCGAAGACCTGTCATAAGTGGACAGTATGAAAAATGGCGGGGGAGGTTAGGTTAGAGGAGGGTCTTGATCGAGTCAACAAGCCATGGAGAGCGCCATGCAGTTAGACTGAAAGTGATATATGATCTATTTTGCAGCTCGTCCCACCAAAAACCTGAGACAAACACAAAGAGGAAGATCCGGTTATCCACATGGATTGACGGATTGAAAAAGAAGGAATAGATAGAGAGAGAGAGAGGATGAAGAGAAAGTGTGTGAGAGAGAAAAGAGAAAAGAGGAGAAAGAGAGGGAACGAAATTACGCCACCCCAGCGTGCAGCGCCAGCGACACGTCTCGTTCAAGGCAGACTGCGATGATGCTTCAGCACGACAGAACCAACCATGGATGGTGGAGAGAAGCGGGAAAAAGAATTGACCCAATCCCCGCGCGATTAAGTTCTGGATTCGTTCTTTCAACGGTCGTGACGGTCGATGGAACGATTAGTGTAGTGGTATTGGAAATTGGGGGGGGTGGGAGAGCGAAATGAGTCCAGTGGTGATGGCGAGAAGATCGCAAAGGATGAAGGAAATGCAGGATGTATAATACGGTATGGTACAGTAAAATAGAGCTCTTTTTCAAACAGCAATCAAACACGCTGTGACGGGATCCCTGCACGAAGCGGTATCCCACCAATCAGTGAGCTTGGAAACCGGCGACGAAAGCAGGAGGCCCTTGGCCGTACCTTACCTTTTGGCCGGGAAACCCCACCGAGGACCCACTCTGGTCGAGACTCGTATTGGTATTACACACTCTTCTCAGATACCTATAGCTATGATGTACTCGCATATAAGATTAACACGATAGACATATACATGATAGACACAAAACATCTGGATGTAAAAGACACACATTCCAGGACAGACAAGTCAGACTGAAACCAGGGGAACAGTCGGTCGAGTGCTTTCCCCTTAGGACGAAGGCGTAACCTAACTGGCTACTTGGCGCTTGCACTGCCTCAATTGATGGCCAGTCAGACTCCATCTTTGTATGTAGTTTACGTCTCCGTTTTCCTTTTCTTTCCTTTTTTTCCATCCTTTGATCCTGTGCTGATTTAAATAAATCCCTCTTGCATTCCCATCTGGACCAAACTTATGATATCTGACCTGTGTTGAAGCTGCCCGAGATTAAAGTGAGGCAATCTGCATCTATCAGACAACTATCCATACTACTACTGTACATAGTAGTATCCAGTATCACACTGTCACTGCCACTGCCACTGCCAATTATGAGAACATTAATTGTCGCTTCCCTTGACTGAGGTGACTCTGATGATACCTTGATTATTGAGTTAATATCCCACATCATCGACTCAGCAAAAAGGGGTCCACCCTCCACCCGCTGAGAGGATGGATTACCGACTGCAGCACTAGTGCGAGGTAGTGGTGGATCCGCGGAACTTTATCAGCACCATCTTATCTTCTGTCTATGGTACTTTGTAAAGTTCTACTCCATATGCTCTTATGCTCTTATTCTACCATTCTACTCTTACTATTCTATGGAATCAACTACTGCTAATAGTCTGGACTAGTTGTATACACCGCAATCTCGACCCAATAATGATCGGACACTAGCTCTGTCAACTGGCCTTGGCAAACGGGCGGTGCAAGACCCACCGCCCCACCGAGTGGGTTCTTCAAGCTTTTTCGCGGTGATTACATACGCATTACCGCATGTGGCTTATCCACGACTTGTGCATTCATAATAATCTCCCTGAAACATGCATACTCGAGTATATAATCTATCCCAACATGTGGCAGTGTTACACATGCGACGTATCAATCTCAAATATTTTGAGCTTGCAGGCTTGGTTAGAATTCTAACTACAGTTCTACCTACCTTGGTATGACCGAATCAAACTAAAAGTGATGAACATGCAAGATGCACAAAGCATCACATCCTAAACACCTCTAGTAAATAGCTTCATTTTTGGGATATACTATACCCACCACGAACACGTCAGATGCGGGGAAGTCATCTTGATCTGATTTATATCCTCTTCCTGGCAATATCATTCATGTTGTACATACATACATACATATCACTTTTATATAACATATACCTACATACTACATACTATACATCATCATGTCCCAATCCCAACTCCTCTCTCTCAAGAAAGAAGTAGACGCCAAGTTCGACGCTTTCGTAAACTCCAACGATGAATCCGCCAGAGTCGATGCTCTTGAAACGACTCTCAAGCTGAGTCGGGCTCTGGATAAGCCGGCTGATGCTATCCTCAAACTGTCTCTATCGGTATGATCCAACACATTAGTATATATTACACCAACTGATAAATCGATATCAACAGCCCTCGTTCTACATGGCAGTCAAAGTTGGTCGGGATCTGGATGTCTTCACCACTTTGGCTGGGTCGGACAATGGCTCGACAGTTGAGCAGCTTGCTGCTCCTAAAAAGGCTGATCCTGGTTTTGTTGGTTGGTTCTTCTTTTCTATCTTCATGATGATAGAGACAGAGTACTAACTGGAAGAACGCATCATGCGGGCCCTCGTGGCCATTGGTTTCGCCGATGAACTCGGTCCCGGTCTCTACAGTCCCAGCAGTCTATCGCACGAAATGACTCGCGATGTCTCCAACTCTGTCGATATCCTGTACATTCTTCTCTCTCCCCTCCACATATCCATCCATCTAACAATTCAGCTTCTCCGAATACATGCCCACAGTCCTGCACTCCCCCACCTTCTTCGCCAAAACCAACTACCAAAACCCCCTCGACCCTAACCACGGCCCCATCCAACACGCCTTCAACACAACCCTCAACACCTGGGACTGGCTGTCCCAGAACCCAGAAGCCTCTGCTCGCTTCAACGTCTACATGAAGGGGGCTCGTGGTGACCGTCCTCACTGGGTGGATTGGTTCCCCGTTCAGCAGGAGGTTCTCGATGGAGCTGCCAATGATGCATCCAGACCTCTTCTGGTTGATATAGCCGGTGGTATCGGTACTGATATCGCGTACTTTGTTAAACGGTTCCCTGATGTGCGGGGGAGATTCATACTCGAGGATCTCCCTTCTGTGATTGACGATATCCAGGATCTAAATGGGAGGATTGAGCGTGTGAAGCATGATTATTTCACGCCTCAGCCGATAAAGGGTACCTACCTCCTCCACTCTATATTCATTTATAACAGTTAGTTAACATACAGGCGCCCGCATCTACTACATGCGAAGCTCCCTCCACGACTGGTCCGACGCAGCCTGCACCACCATCCTCTCGCACATCGCCTCTGCCATGCAAAAGGGGTACTCGAAGCTGCTCATTGAAGAATTCATCCTCCCCGAGAAGGACTGCCACGTTCTGCCCGTCTTGTACGATATGGCTGTCATGTTCTACTGTTCCGGTATTGAGCGGACTCGGTCTACGTGGGAGAAACTGCTGGCGAAGTGTGGGTTTGTCATAAAGAAGTTCTGGGTGCCTGGTGGCGATGCGCAGGGGATTATTGAGGCGGAATTGCAGTAGGTAGATTATATCCAAGTAGATAAGAGTAGATGTAGAAATGAAGAATAAGTACATACTATACGAATGTAGGATCAGTGGAGAGGTGGAAACCCTCATAAAATAGCTCACGGTACTAACTAGTAAGGAATATGGCGGTAAATCAATCATTCCTCCCATTACCTACCCTAATATACATCCATTCCTTAATCTATCTTCCATAGTACATCATTTCGCCTCTCCAACCATCTCGCTTTCTTCCTCTTCCTCCACCTCAACATTCCAAATGCCCAACGACTCGCCGCCCAAAAGCCTCTTGCCGGGTTTCGACCGTGCGTTGACCATCGCTTTACTAGACAATGCCAAGGCGTCCACAATCTCCGCCATCCGTTTGGATGCAATGAAGCTGCGCGTCAGGTGCTCGTTTTCCGATACCTGCATCGCCAGGTTCATACATTGCACCAGAAGCTCGCCGCTCAGCACATGCGCCGAGTAGTAAAGTGCGCTGTGGTAGTCGAGGAACACTTCCGGGATATATGTGTTTCGAATCTCTTCCAATTCGGCCTTTTCGGTGTCTGTAGTTTGCCTGTCAGCATGTGTCTGAACCACTCGTCAACCACGCAACCTACCATCCTTAGCTTGGATCAGCCACTCGTCCAGCATGGCATCAACATGGTACGCAATCTCGTCCAGGGCTTCCTGCAGTCCCTGTCGGAGTTCCATAATCGCACCAGAGTCCCGTCTACGTTTGTTCCTAATCCAAGTCAGTCAAAAGCTTCGGCACAGTTATCAAGGCACGTACTTTTCAAGATTCTCCCAGACAATGGCAAACATCTCCAGCGCATCAAACGCAAGGATCAGTTCTTCCAAGTCACGCATATTCTGCGACTGTTCGTACAACAAAGCCTGCTGAGCGTCTGACGGCAATCCGTTCGATCGGCTGCGCTTGTGTGCAGATCCCGGCAATCTCGACTTGGTTGGGCTGGCTGGTTCCGGTGTAGCTGATCCAATGCCATCCTCATCGACTGGGAAGGCGATATCAAACCCAAATGATTCCTGGGAAATATCCGATAGCCTCATACGTCGACTCAATTCTCGAGCTGCGGCAAGTTTGCCAGTGACTGTCAAATGTTAGCATCTTCATCGCCATTAACTTTCCAAGGGAGCATACTATAGAATCTCCGATACAACAGAGCGCCAAACTCGCAAATCTTGGGCCATTGCCCATCAACGTGTCGAAGCCACTCCAGACTACGGATCATCCGCTCATCTTCGTCAGAAACAGATGTCCCAATGTAATCCATCCTGACCGGCACCAGCTCCTGGTATCCGTCCTTGCGCTGAACAAGCTTAGGATACCGTTTAACGGACTTGGAGTCATCGATGGCAGAAACATTCGAACAAACCCACTGCCACTGGTCTTCAAGAACAGCTTCGATATCAATCCCGTGCTTATCCATCAGCCTAACCTGCTGCCGTCTCTCCCTAGGGTCCACAATCTCGATCAGGATCTGCCCGAGAACAGAGTGCGTCAAGTGCTGTGGTAGGAGAGATGCGTAAATCGGGATCGTATTGTATATGCCTGCTTCCTCCAGATTGGCAATATATCCAATCACATTCACAGAAGCAGTTTCAAAGAATTGCGTATCGGATCGGACATAATCAATCGAGCGCGCAATAAGATAGAGATGCGTGGCGATTCTCAAAGAATCCTCATCCTGGGCAGCAATGAGCAGAGCGCCATCCACCGACCCAGGCGTCAGATCTGGCACGAAGCTCGAGTTCTCGGATTTGCTTGCAGCAACCTGGGAAACTGCCCTGGCCAGCGAAAAGAAAAAGCTGTCATACGACTTGCCCAAGATGGCCGCTTGGATTGTGCGATAAGGATTGCGTGCCTCGTTGCCAATCAGATCGTTGCCCTTGGCGTATTGCAAAAACTTATTCAAATCACTGTACCCAGCCGGTTCCGGAGTGAAAACGACAGGGGATGTCGGCGAATGGCTTAGCTTGCGCTGTAACTGCTTGCAGAATCCTTGGTAACGCGAGAGGATGACACCGTTGAAATAAACGTAGAGGTAGTCGTCCCAGCTCGAACAGACCTTGAATGCGGCCTCGGTCTCACCGCAGAGCAATCCATAGACGGCGCGCTCAAAGTCTTCGATGTTGCTGGTCCGCGCCAAAGTTGAGCAGGCAGCTTTCCACGAGTCCTGGGATCGGGAGTTCATCATGCGTGTGGTTCCATCGTCCACGGGGGTCTTATCTCCACCTGAGTTGATATCAACACTGGATCCACAAAGACTGACGGCCCGCCAGTTCTCCAGTCGCTCCTCCGCCCAGTCGCGAATTTTCGTCCAACTTTCTCCCTGTCTCAGCATTTTCCAGCAAGTCATCCACGTAGCGCGCTCGTAGAATTTGTCCTGCGGCTGGAGGCTCTGCTTTTGTCTGGTAACAGCATCGGGGTCCAACTGGGTAATCAATGGTTCCGACTTCCCAGAGCTCAAAAGCGAGAGTGTAATTCCGGGGTCGTTAGGTTCAAGAGGTTGAGGCCAGGCTCGCAATCGCTTTTGTCCCTTGATGGTTTCCTTGGTATACATCCAGCCATATGTCCCCGATGCTGCCCGTTCGGACTGCTTTTCCAGATCCGCGATCAAGGAATCAATATCTTGAATCCCAGTCTTTGCGGTGTGCTCCAGCCACTTCATAATGACCACGCATTCAAGAGCATAATGGTCAGCTCCCAAAAACTGCTCCCAAATCTCCCGATCGGACGAATACCGGTGTAGTTTCTGGAAGGCCGTCTCTTGTGCCTGTTTGGAACTGGCTCGACTAGCAGGATCGTCGATGCTGATTAGGTTGAGTAGAAGCTGCCAAGTGTTGGCTTCCAATTGAAGCCGTTGCAATTCCTCCTCTGTCTTAGGGTCGGGCTGCGGGATTCCATTGACACGAGTGGCGTTCCAGCCCATCTTTGCGCGCTTCAGAGTATGCTGTTTCGATATGTCCTGGATAGCATCTTGCGCAAACGTCTGGTAGCTCTTGACGAGTTGGTAGGCCGCCTGAAAGTTCCCAAAATCATCACCGCGACTTCCCTTCTGCTTGAATCGGTCGAGTTTCTCCGCAAAAGCTTCGATTTGGCGTGTCACCCGATCCGCGGTGCGACGAAGGGGATGCAATGCTTGTTGTGCACCTGCCGACGTAAAGAGTTCCGGAGTGACTATGTCTAAGCCCAATACAACACCTGGTCAGCATTCCCACGGGGGCAGTTAGAAATGAGCGATGTATATTTACCTCGATCACCCCGAACAGATCCTAGGTCCAGGACAGATTCAGTCCCGTTGGCATCTGCGGATTCGTTCTCCGACTCTTCATCCTCCATTTCATCTTCATATTCCACACCAGATTCCTCTTCCTCGTCGACAGGCTCATCATCGTCGTCGTCAATCATCACAACCTCAGGCTCGTTTGTACTCGACGGGCGGGCATGCTACCAGAAAGCCTTGTGTTAGCGCAACCTCCAATGGACAACACAGGGCAAGGGGACTCACATTTATGGAAGTAAACCCCCCGAAAGTGCCAGTCGGGCCTGCAGCTCTAGTTAATGGAGCCATCGCAGACAGTTCGACCGCTTTAGACAAGGTGGGATGTGAAGCTCCCCAAGGCAGGGTTTTGGAGAGAGACTCTTTTACCTTTGTCCGCCATTATTATTATGGACGGGGCGCGTTTCCAGGCCGGCCCGATAGGCTAGGCCCAAACAGGACTAGCGCCAGGCCAACGCACGCATTGAAAAATCTCTTTCTCGTCGATTTCTTCTTCTTTTTCTTTTTTCCTCAACAAATGTCATTTAGGCAGTCATTAGAGTCTCGGAGCGAAGGATAATCAATCTTTGTTCAGGTCTATAAGGCCTCTCAGCGTGCTCACGATTGTCTTAGAACAATCTGGCACTTCCTCAACTAGCCTAGTCCTTCTATAAATGAGGGCTCAGACTGCAAAGGAATTGCTACACCCCTATCAACCTCAACATGAGTGTAGGAAACCCCAGCTACACTGCGTACAGACGGCAAATCTATCTCTTATGTACAATGCGTCCAGTATCGACGCGAAATCACTTCCCTTGAGCTCGTTGCCTCATCTTCAATCGAAGCAGATTGGCTTTGGGGCAACTAGGGGTTTTTCCGTCATCCCCTCGTTCCTGGTAGAAGGTATTACAGCATTCGTATAAGGCGTCGATCTGCGATTGGCATTTGTCTTCTTGGTAGGAGTTTCTTGTCAAGCAGGCTGCTTGCATTAGCTGTGGTTACTATCGCTGGAGACAGCGTGAAGTACCTTGAATAGCACACTGGTTAGCTGTCAGCGATGATACACGAATGCTTCTTGAATAATAAGAAAACCTACTGCTCGTGGGTGGCAAGGAGGGTCAAAAGCCACGTCTTCTTTCAAGCCTCCCTGGATATAGTCGATTGCTTTAGTGATCCCATCCAGCTTGTCGGGTTCATAGCAATCTTACCATGACGCAATATCTCAAAATCAATATCAGACCGCGAGAGAAAAGAAATAGGGATTACAAGATTGCAGACTCGACAATTGATCTGCTTTGGGTCAAATGATTCCAAGCAACAAAGTAACAGTAATAATGATAAATCAGTGGTCTGGATCAATTCACTTGGGCAACACAATATGGCATCTGAAGCCGGAATCAATCTCCCATCGCATAATAATCGCTGGACCTGCGCCGCAAAAAAGATTCTCCGTTGCTCTTCACTGACGGTGGGGTCCGCGCCTTTCATCGCCCTCAGCGTCAACTTATCTTCTTCTTATATTCAGCCTCACTGGCCTTCTTCTCGTTCTCTCTATTAGCCGTTGCTTTTGCGAGTATTTTACTGTAAGCACTCTTCGCTGCATCATCTCCAGGGTGTCGATGCGGCATCTTCGTGAATGGGCACAGTTAACGCTTATATTTCAACCCAACAGCAGAGATCAGTCTTTCAGTCTACATCTTTCTCCAATACCACGATGACCGAAAACGACGCTCCTCCCGCTGAAGCCCCTGCGGCCGTCGAGCACCTCAATATCAAGGTTACAGACAACAACAACGAAGTTTTCTTCAAGATTAAGCGTTCAACTCAGTTGAAGAAGCTTATGGATGCTTTCTGCGAGCGTCAGGGAAAGCAGGTGTCGACTGTCCGTTTCCTTTTCGATGGTACACGAGTGCGCCCAGAGGATACCCCAGACACAGTATGTGCTTTTCTTCGAAAGTGAGCTTTGTCCGCAACGATACTAACAAGTTGGTACAGCTCGAGATGGCCGATGGCGATACCCTCGAAGTTCACCAAGAGCAGATTGGGGGTTAGACGACGAGTAGACTCTTGATCATTCATCCCCAATCAGCTCTCTTCCTGTCCTGATACCTTCCGCATACCACACACAAGAAGGCGCAAAGGTGTTGTTTTTTTGCCAGACCTCTGTCTGGATTGCGGGGTTTGGCCTCTTTTGGCCTTTTTCATGAGATCGTTTTATTTATTTTATCTTGTTAAAGAAAGAAAAGCAAAGGAGAGAAGAGTGATCTCATCATGAGCTTTACGAATCAAGTTTATGTCCTCATTCTGCATCTCAAACCCCGAATCGCATGAATCATAAAGCCTCAGCGTTGCTCATAGATCGGAGCAGCTATAGGGCACATTCACACCATCATCATTCGATATATATTCCATATACAGTAGTAATATGTCATACCAAAAGCATCTTACACCTCACATATACAAAACAGCCTACAGGATGAGGCTGGGATAATAGACAAGAGACAGCCACCCATCCAAAAGGAACAAAGAATACCACATACCCTCTCACAAACCACTAGCCAAAAATCATATAGACAAAGAAATATTAAAAGGGAAAAAAATCACATATCCCAAACAGCAGCTTTAGCTCGCTCCTCATCCTCTTTCGCCTTTGCCGCTTCCTCCCGCTCCCGATTCCGTCGCTTTATTTCCTGCTCTTTCGTTGCCCGATCATAGGCTCGCTGTTCTTCCGTCCTCTTGGGGGCCCTGATACCCAGAGCACCGGCAATCATCCTCCCAGCAACGGCAGTCTGCTTCTCCGGCCTGCGAGCAGCAGCAGGGTTGGGGGATCTACGATCCGCAGGACCGGGATTCCCATACCCAGCACCGCCAGCCGACGACACCCACGGCTGCGAGGTCTGCGGTGAAATTGGCGTGGGCGGAGGATCCAAAGGACCTTCTGCACAAGCACTGATGGCCGGCGACAGCGTATCATCATCTAAATTGGAGCTGGAGGTAGCGCCGCCCTTGTCGTCGTCGTCGTCGGACTCGGCCTCGTCCTCCCAGGAGTCCGCAACGGGGGCCTTTTTGGACGCCATCGGTTTCTTCACCGTTGTTGGGCGGGAGATATCCTTGACGGAGGAGTGTTGGCTGTCGCTGATTGAAAGTCCACGCAGGGAAGATTGGAGCTCCGAGGCTGCTGGTGTAGACATTGAAGGCGGGGTTAGCTGGTGTTGTTCTTATTTATGTTTTGCAACCTCAGATACCCACGAAGAGCAGGGGCAGGATAGATCGAACAAGACAGACAGACCCTTTGATTCTGGTCTCTTTGTTGCCATCTCTATTTGGTTGTTGTAGGTAGACGGCTGGTGGTAGCCTTGAGAGTCGGAGGGAGGTGAAATTAATGGCGTCAGTCGTGGAGCGTCCAAAGTCAACCCCGCCCGTAACCATCCAGGTGTCTTGATTGGCTTGGTTGGACAGAATAGATAGAATCATCCGAGGACGTAGGTATCATCTGCTTGTGATATAGGATCTATGATTTCTCTAGTTTGATTCTTCTTGGCTTTATTTCCTGTCTACTGGGGGATTGTTGTTGCTGTCTGTCCATCACAGCGGGGTTAAAGTGTAGTTCGATGACGATGTCACACGACCACATAATGCTGATCAAAAAGCAACAGAAACACAACTGCCATCATTCTATACCCATGGTGTCTCTATCTAGAATTCTGAATTAAAACCTCAATATCTCTCTCCTTACTAATGCAAAGCACGTGCCTACATCATGTCTCCCTGGGTTCCGAGTGGTCATCTTGGCACGCATTTCCGAGACGACCAATCACAAATGTACACTCCCTCTCGAAAAGGACCGCCTTTCCTCGGAAACAGGCTTCCCAGAGCTTCCGAGACCGGCCGTCGCCCGAGGTCCAGATAACTATTTAGTAGACGGGGGAATTCCCCAGAGCCAAGTCGGTCAGTCCACCTTTAATTCCCCAGATTCCGCATCACCACTCTTCCTCCAGACACTATATAAACATATCATTTATCATATGGTGACAATGAGTCTGCATTCGTTACCAGCACGCGCACCAAAGGCACAATTCCTGCGTCCCTCGCGGACGCAGACGGGTCGTTTTTCCACTTCCTTGCGTCGTGCTCGTTATGCAGATACGCTTCCTAATCTTAAGATCGGGGCTCATACGAGGGTCTTATTTCAGGGGTTTACGGGTAGACAGGTATGCATTATACATTTGATCTAAAGTTGAAATAACAATTGCTAACTCCATCAGGCCACTGCCAACGTAAAAGAATCCCTAGCATGGGGAACTAAGATTGTCGGGGGTGTTAAGCCTGGGGTAGAGGGAGAGCATTTGGGATTACCTGTATTCCCTTCAGTGAGGGTGGTACGAATATCTTCAATGGATCCCTGATGATGTAGATTCATGCTGATACACTTGCAGGCTCAGGAAAAAGCAAAGCCAGACGCATCTGCCATTTACGTACCTGGAGACCAAACAGCAAAGGCAATTGAGGAAGCGATTGAAGCTGAGATTCCTCTTGTTGTTGCTGTGGCTGAGCATGTCCCCATTCATGATATCCTGCGGGTTAGAGCTCCCTTTCCTACTCGTTAGAGGGAAGCATTGCATTGCTAAGGCCGTCTGTCTACAGATCCATTCCATGCTTCAAACACAATCAAAAACTAGATTAGTCGGCGCCAATTGCCCCGGGATTATCTCTGCGATTGGCAATTGTCGGATAGGTTTCCAGCCACTGCCCTGTTTCGCCCCAGGTAATGTAGGCATCGTCGCCAAGTCAGGGACTCTGAGTTATGAGACTGTGGCATCGACAACGCGAGCTGGTCTCGGGCAGAGTCTTTGTATTAGTATGGGAGGGGATGTTCTGGCAGGAACCAACTTTGTCGATGCATTGACTATCTTCGAAAATGACCCTGACACAGAGGGCATCATGCTTGTTGGTGAGATTGGTGGGACTGCAGAAATCGATGCTGCAGAGTGGATTCGGGATTATAACCGGCGATGTGCAAACCCTAAGTATGTCTCCATGTCATCGATATTATGGTTACTCTGATGCTAATCAGAATAGGCCCATTATGGCTCTTGTCGGTGGTTTGGAAGCCCCTCCTGGTCGGGTCATGGGTCATGCTGGAGCTTGGACAACACCAGGTGAACCAGATGGAAGAGCCAAATACGACATTCTCGAGCGTGCTGGGGCAGTCATGGTCAATCATCCTGAAAAGTTTGGTGACGGCATGAGGACTCTCTTGAACAGTCGTGGTAGTAGCCGAGGTGCGATGGTAAGTTATTTGAAAAACAGCCTCTGGAAGATAGGTACTCATAATGTTGCAGTCTTCATCGAACTCAATCAACCAGAAAAGAGGTCTGCACACAATGAGACGGGTTTCGCCCCGTAATCAGAGACCATTCGGATCGAATCAAGTCCGGTCTCTTTACGTCAAGCAATTCCAGGCTCTTGAGATGCTCAAAGAAAAGTCCATTCCCGTCCGCGAAACAGCTGACTCTGGTTCCGACTTTTCCCTGTCCATCACCGTTGACAGAAGCGCATTGTCTCCTTGTATAGTCGCAGCTAAGCCGGACGCAGCTCAAGCCCGCAAATTTCCATGCGAATATGCCACTACCGACTTGAGCAGTGCTGGTACACTGCTTGAGGACGTTGCATCGCATCTCCAACTGCCCGAGACGACACAGTTGGCTGGTCTGGTACAGGCTTTGTGGCAGATTTTCAAGGAAAAGGAAGCTTTTATGCTTGAGGTCAAGGCCAGCTCAGTTGGTGGTGCTTTGGAGGTGCATGGTGCACGCTTTAATTTTGATGATGCTGCCTTTAGGAGCTCGGGGCGTCAAGAGGATGTCCACCGACTAAGAAACAAGGATGAGGAAGTTCCAGAGGAGGTTGAAGCCGAAAAGGGTGGCATTGTCTATATCAAGTATGTCGATGATTACCCCATTAATCCATTTGATACTAACCAACATGGATAGACTTGATGGTGAAGGAAGTATCGGCACACTAGGTAAGACAGTCTAAAATATTTGCATCATTCCAGACTAACATCAATCAAGTCAACGGTGCCGGTCTGGCAATGAACACAGTGGACGCCCTCACCATCCACGGCGGCCACTGCGCCAACTTCTTGGATACTGGTGGCAAAGCCACCTCGGAGACGGTCAAGTCGTCCTTCCGAATCATCAGTTCCGACAAACGGGTGAAGGCGATCTTCGTCAACATTTTTGGAGGGTTGACGCGATGCGATATGATTGCAGAGGGCATCATTCTCGCATTTCGGGATCTGCAGATGAGCGTGCCGGTGGTGGTTCGACTGAGGGGAACCAACGAGGAACTTGGACAGAAGATGGTAAGTCTTGTGGTCTTTAAGAATGAGACCCATGCTAATCGTATAGATTGCGGAGAGTGGACTTCCTCTGCATGCTTTTGACAGTTTTGAGGATGCAGCAAAGAAGGTGATCAGTCTTGCAGCATAGATATATACACTCCTAAGATACGATAGACGAATGACAATGAATAAAAATATTCTCCCTCGCAGCGACTGGAAGATGAAAAAAGAAAAAGAAAAAGAATGAGGTCGACCCCCACGGGACTCGAACCCGCAACCATTGCTTGATCTCCAGTTCTGTTCGGAAACTGAAAGAAGTAGGAGAGCAACACTCTACCATTGAGCCAAGAGGCCGCCTTGTTGAAGGAACGAGTTTTCTTGGGCATTATTAGGCAGATGCAGAATGTGTGAGTGAATATGCCATGTTTGATGTTGATGACGACGAGTGTCGTGATGCAGTCAATGTTTCATCTAGTGCTTATTATTTATTGTGATCGTATTTACTACATGAGTGAGGTGTATTGATCAATATTATTTCACCATTTGACTATTAGTGGATATAAAAATGAAGCTATACACATTGCATCCACATTGTATATATCTGTCGGCTACACCACTGTCACTACTCACTACTCACTACGATATAGCATCGATAAACCATCCATATCAAATCTACACTTCCACACCCCTATGCCATAATAAACCAATAATCAATAATCAAGATCATCCTAATATCCCTCCATAAACACCAGCCAAGTCGACCCGACCCGCTGCCACGCCATCCTCCGACTTCGCCGAAACGTCCATGGATGAAGAATCCCGGTTCAGCCAGAAGAAACTTCACAGTCGAAACAGATATTCAGATAAACCCTCATATTAGCAGTGTAAATGACACTTCTAAATCAATTGGCTTCATCACCACAACCCATGACAAAGTAAATCTTTCCGCTTGTAGTCATACCGAATATTCCTTGCTGTATTGTCTTAATTTCTCAACCCCGCGATCAGCGCCAATTCCGCCCCGCTGCTCGTCGTCGCCGTTTCGCTTCATCCCACCTGCTTCTCTTTCTCTTCTCCTTTTCTTCTCTCCCTCCCCCTTCCTCTTCCTCTTCACCCTCTTCGCATTCTTTGATCTCGATCACATATCCATATACAAAATGGCCACGTAAGTATCCAAACAACCCGCCCACGCCCACCCCTCACCAAAACTCAAATCTAACAAAAAATCCCACCACAGAAACATCACCTTCCACGCCAGCGGTGTCACCCGCGCCGAGCGCAGCCAGCTCCGCAACCAGCGCGGCCTCACCATCTGGCTGACCGGTCTCTCGGCCTCCGGCAAGTCCACTCTGGCCGTTGAGCTGGAGCGCCAGCTCCTGCACGACCGCGGGGTGCACGCCTACCGTCTCGACGGCGACAACGTCCGATTCGGCCTCAACAAGGACCTCGGATTCAGCGAGAAGGACCGCAATGAGAACATCCGTCGCATTGCCGAAGTCGCCAAGCTCTTCGCCGACAGCGCCGCCATCGCCATCACCTCTTTCATTTCCCCCTACAAGGCGGACCGTGACACTGCCCGCCAGCTGCATGAGGTCCCTACCCCCGGTGAAGAGAAGGGTTTGCCTTTCGTCGAGGTCCACGTCGATGTCCCCGTCGAGGTGGCCGAGAAGCGTGACCCCAAGGGTCTGTACAAGAAGGCCCGTGAGGGTGTCATCAAGGAGTTCACTGGTATCAGTGCCCCCTACGAGGCCCCCGAGAAGCCCGAGGTGTACATCGACAACCACAACACTCCCATCCAGGAGGCTGTTGGCCAGATCATCGCCTACCTCGACAAGCAGGGTTACTTGCCTGCCAAGGCCAAGTAAGCGTGTCGATCTATTGTCTTTTTGTTTCGCTTGAAAATATTGGAAATATCGGGTGTTTTCTTTCTTTATTTTCTTTTTTTTTGGTTCGGTTATATCTTTGTCTATCCAGTTCTGGCCTATTTAGAAATCGGGGCTTCCCAACCCCCCGTTGATAGAGCTTTATACCAGTTGAGACCTGTACATATTCCTTTTCTTGTTCTCCTTTAAAAAACATGCATATGCATGCAGGTCAGGAATGCATCGATTCATATGCTAGAAACAACATGCATAGCCAGCTTCATGAACAAAACAATATATATGTACGGGTACGCTACCAAAATTCGAAATCAACAGTACCAACCAGGGTGGCCGAATGGAAATAAAAAAAAGAAAAATAAAGCAAATACATCAGTTGAACTCAAGCTCATAATACACGTATGCAGAGTACTCTGCTCCGCCTTCGTGCATTTCGCCAGGGTCGTCTCGCTTGACTCGTCCCTTCTTGTCCCGTCCAAAGGCATTTCCAGCCAGATACGAGTACTTGTCGTCAAGGTTGCGCTTCGCCTTGTCCGCCTGTTTCGGATTCGGTGTCTTTGGTCGCGTTAATAAATGTAGACACATAAAAGGGAGAATACATACCCGAATGACGGTGCTGACAAAGTCAAGCGGAAGACCATATCGTAGCACGGTCTCGACAAAAACGCGCAGGACCAGCACATGGATCCAGACCATGACGGCCTCACTCCAGGCCGTGCGCCCAAGACGCAGAGTCTCCCCCCAGAGCTTGCGCTCGTCGCCGCCAATGCGCTCAACCTGCTTGCGTTCCTCTTCCTTCCCACCTTCAACATACTTGAAGTCTCGCGGAATCCATCGTTGTTCTCGACACTTGTGCACGAACTCAACACTGTGCTTCTTGAACGTGGTGACGGCGTACAGCGAGAATTCGTCGTCCGAGGCTACGAGGTTCGCGGATCGCGGAACCACCATCGGCGCTACAGTTTCGTAAGTCTTGAGGAAGTCCTTCACCTGCTGCGAGGGCACAGCCACCAGGTGGGTTTCGATGTACTCAGAATCTTGAACGATGGTGCGGGGGTCAACGATTGATGCGAGGGACTTTGTGGAAAGGTTGCCTCTGCAGATAACTAATTAGCTATAGACGTAGTCGACAATAGCGAGAAACCCACGTTTGCTTCCGTTGAAGTGTCACCAATGTGTTCTTGACTTGGTTGTACTGGGAGTACTTCGAACGAATGTCATTGTCGATACTGGCGGCTTCCTACTCATCGAATGAGGGGTTAACACCAACACAAGAATATCATGGCATATTATCCATACCTTCTGAAGAAGATCCATCAACTCCGCAAGAGGCTTGTCGGCACGATACTTGACTTTATTCCACGAGAATGTCCGCAGGTACTGATCAACCGGCTCTAAACCACAAGGTTAACCATTATATAACCCCCACAACCTTCAACAATCAAAAAACATACTGTCATTAACGGTCTTCATCTTTTCAATCTGTCCCTCATCTCCATCCAAGACATTCCTCAACGCATCCCCAACCTTGGTCACGACACCCTGACAGGCCGCCTCGAGCTTCGCCAGCTCGTCGGCCTGCTGCACGAGGGCATCTAGAGACCCGATCTTGAATTCGGGAATGGGGAATGGGGCAACGGTGCCGTTTTCCGGCGATACGGTGGCCGTGATGGCGTCGAGGGCATCGTCGCGGTGGTTAGAGGGGTTGATGGAGGTGGGGAGGGAGACGAAGAGGTACTTGGTCGTTTTGGACATGGTGGCGGTAAATGATCGGCGGCTGTATCAAACAGAAGGAGAAAAAAGTGGTGAAGCTGTAGCCACGCTCGAGGCAGCGGGCATGAGGCAGCGAGATAGGGAGCTTTGGGGATGTTTTGGGAATGGGGACTGGGAACTGCTGGAGGTATGCAACGCAACCGTACGTAGCTTTGGATGGCGGTCACCGACGGGGCGGTCGGCGGTTCGGCACAGCTAGTAGCAACTACAGGGTACAAATGATGAAGGCACATTGACGATAGTAATTTAATAGATTAATTCCTGCTAAAGCTCATGTTATGGTTTATTTTAATCTAACAAGCATCGTAGATGATACGTTTTTAGGGCAGTATGATCCATCTCCTGCCAGCCCATACAATATCGAACAAATCTGCCAGTTTATAGTAGCCTAAGCTAACCTCAATCATCCATAAACTAGCGTATACGAAACAAAAGGACCAAAGCAGTATATGCAAATGAAAATTTCTTCTCGGTTGAGCTGAAATAATGGTCTAGTATGTTCTACTGGTATAGAGAACCGCATGGTTAATTGTTGCCAAGGACAAGCCGGGCTCAGTCAGATAAGCCCGGGCCATTTTATTGATCTATTCATATCATAATGTACATATCGAACAATGCCGCCCTTAGGCCTTGGTGAACCTCAGGTAGGGCTTGACCTCTCTGACCTCACCAAACTTGGCCTTAGCGTCGGAAGTCGAGATGGAGGGAGGCACAATCACGTCCTCTCCGACCTGCCAGTCGATGGGGGTGACAACACCCTTCTTGTCACCGGTCTGCAGGGAGTCAATGACTCTCAGAACCTCGGCAGAGTTTCTGCCGGTGGAGGCAGGGTACATCATAGTAAGACGGATCTTCTTGCTGGGGTCGATGATGAAGACCGATCGGATGGTGAAGGCAATGCCCTTCTGGGCGATGTTGTCCAAGTCATCCTGGGAGATCATGTCGTAGAGGAAGGCAACCTTGCGCTCAGCATCGCCAATGATGGGGAACTGGAGGTTGGTGGACGAGACTTCGTTGATGTCCTCGATCCATTTGTCGTGGGAGCCAATGTCGTTGGCGCTCTATTAAACAGGCACAAATTAGCACATGCAATCATCAGCATTGGGGTATTGAACTTACCAGACCGATCATCTTGACATTGCGCTTCTCGAACTCGCCCTTGAGCTTGGCAAAAGCACCCAGCTCGGTTGTGCAGACGGGGGTGAAGTCGGCGGGGTGGGAGAAGAGGATAGCCCAGCTGTCACCGATGAACTCGTGGAAGTCAATGTTGCCGTGGGTAGTCTGAGCCTGGAAGTTGGGAGCTATCCAGTTGTTTAGTCTTAGGAAATTATATCTTTTCGATGATAAACGTACCGACAGATCCCAGACGCAGACGGGGCTGTTCTGTCGCAATGAAGCGGCGGAGGAGGGGCTGCGAGCGAGGCAGCTGGGCGGAGAGACCGGGCCTTGCAGCAGCTCTGGGGAGAGCTCTGAAGCCACGGAAGAGAGATTGGGGGAGAACGGATGCCATTTTGAGATGGGTTAGATGGAGATTGACAGTCCAAAAGCTGAAGCTCTGAAGCTGTTGGAGAAGCTGGAGAAGAAACCGGCTTAAATGACGACGGTGCGAAGACGCTAAACCGTGTGCGGTTAATTCCACCCCGCCGTACCTGCATTGCTATCTCCATAGTAGAAGCAATATCAATGATGTCTAAATTGGATGACGTTGAAGATTTATGATTCAATCGAGAGGATGAGTGCACCGATTAGCGATTCCTATCCAAAAAAGTGTCCAGTTCTTCTAAATATATGCTCTATTAATATCAACCAAGAATAAAAATGCTAGTCCTTCTATGCGCCAGGCCAGAAATCAATATGATATGCAATCTACTCTTGTGCCCGGATTCAGGGTATCAAAGACAGATGAAATAGCGGGAGAATCTAATTGGCGACCTTGTAAAGGCTGGCCATGGTCTGGAAAGAGATTAGCGGATGGTCCATAATTCAGATGCTCAGGCAACATACCGCAGCTTGCTTGGGCTCAATGAAAAGGGCCTTGGCCTCTACAAGGACCTTAGGCTCCTTTCCATCTTCAGGCAGAGTCTCAATGCGTCCCTCGACCCAGGCCTTGCGACCCTCCACCTTGGTGGTCTCAGCGCGCAGAACAGCGTAATTACCAGCCATCGCGGGGAGTCGGTAGTCGATGTTCAGGTTCGCTGTCACACCCACTCCGTTGGGCAAGGCCGGGAAGCAGCAACGGGCCAAACCCTCATCCAAAAGAGTGGCCAGAAGACCTCCATGGACAATACCCGGGTGGCCCGAAACGTCCGAACCCAGGTATAGAATAGAAACCAGACTCTTTCCTCCATCCTCGGCGAACACCAATGGTGGAACAACAATGCGGTCCGGGCCCGAGAGGGTTCCAGCTGTCAGGTTGCGCACGCGCAGGTTCTCGGGGATCTTCATATAGGGGCGGGATTCGGTGAAGGCGGGGTCTTCCCGCAGGGCAACAGCCACAGGGTGGTTCTGGATGTATTCTTCAATTTCACGAGTGATCTCATCAGCTGGGGTGAATGCGGTGAGGGTCTCCTCATCGGAGGGCAGAGTGGTAGCCATCATTCGAGAGACGGTTCGTTGTGTTTGGTATAGGAGGCCGGCAGTGAACGCGACAACAGCGATGGAAGTGAATCCGACGAAGCGACGAAAACGAGAGCGAGGTTTAGGAGAGGGGGGCTGAATAGACTGTGCAGTTTCTAGAGAGAACGAATTAGTATAATGGGATGTTGTTCTTTTTATTCAATGGGTGGACTCGTACCGGTGGAATAAAGACGAAGAGGCGAAGACGAAGTAGGAAACTTCCGAGGCAAACCAGCAGCCCAGAGACCTTTCGTATGAAGTCGAGACCGTGGAGCAGGAGAGAAAAGACGGGCAGCAGCGGAGAATTCCCGAAGAAAGGTTGAGGATGGGCGCGCCATGGCCGTGAGAGAGACCAATTAATAGGGAGTGGAAGAAGGGAGTGGAGAGGTTTTTCCAGCAGCCTCTGCTTACTATCGGAGATACGGTGAGAAAGAAGAGCGGCGACTCCGATAGAACGTGTCTGAATGAAGGAACAAAGTGTATTATATTTATGAAGCGAATGAGAATGAGAATTATGGACGAAATGAGGGTCTGCAAATGGGCGTTTTCTTGGTTTCCTCTTGATTTTCGGTGATTCGCATCCCCTGCGGTGGTCCGATTGGACTGGATGGATGGAGGGGAAAAGAACCTCGGTTCATCTGTGGATGGGAAGATGGCGAAGATGGCGATAATATGGGATGCAGTATTTATGGTGGTTTATTCTGATATTATCCCGACATTTTATTTTGTTGTTTATACTACTGATTGAAGTTTTTAAAGACGATAATTCATTGTATATACTGAGTTATAGCTCACAACATATTGACACATTAAAATACAGACATAATAATATAGACTGCTGATAATAGATGCAGATAATTCTCAATACCATCATCTTTCCCTATCTTACGAATTAAATTAATGGAGAGAAAGGATGGATTGTGTCGTACTTGGCTGTTACACAGTTCATCCCTTGATGCTTCTGCTTCTACAGGGATAGAGTGACACAGCAGTAACACAACAGCATGGGTTATACACTCTCTCACCTGTCTTAATCGTATTCATCCCTCATGGGGTTTATTACAATTCAAAATCACTCATTATGTCGATTTTCAGCTATCTGTCGCTCTTTTTCTTCTCAACAGGCGTTCTGGCCGCCAACAACGCGCCAGTCTACGACTACGATGTTCTCCAATACATCGATCCACTCATTGGAAGTGCCAATGGAGGTACGTTCTCTTATAATCTATCTATATAAATATCTTCTAACCCCTATTCTTTAGGCAATGTCTTTGCTGGTGCTTCCCTCCCCTATGGTATGGCCAAAGCCGTGGCCGACACCGACTCCCAGAGCAACCAGGGCGGCTTCGCCTTCGATGGCAGCAATATAACCGGTTTCTCAAGTCTACACGATTCAGGAACTGGTGGAAGTCCTTCTCTTGGGAACTTCCCTCTTTTCCCCTATGTGAGATGCAAGAATAACGATGTCAATGGCTGTGTCTATCCCAAAAAGGAGCGCAAGACAGGCTACGTCTCCGAATCCGTCCAGGCAAGCCCTGGATATTTTGGATTGACCATGAACTCGGGCATCAAAGTAGACACGACTGTTTCTCATCATGCGTCGCTTTTCCGCTTCCAGTTTCCCACCGATAATGCGTCGAGTCCTCTCATCCTGCTAGACCTTAGCGACTTATCGGATACAAGGCAGGACAATGGAACTGTCTCCGTGAATGCTGATACAGGACGTATGACAGGCCACGCGCGCTTTTTGCCCAGCTTTGGAAGTGGTTCTTATGTTCCTTATTTCTGCGCGGATTTCAAGAGTCCTGCAGATATTCGGGATACCGGGATCTTTGTCAACTCTAGGGCTAGCTCCGAAGTGAAGGATCTTAAAATCTCACGGAGTATCAATGGATACCCCCTTCCGGTTTGAAAACAATTCCTCTCTTTACTTATAGTCACTGACAATGATATAGGGTGGTGCTTTCGTCAGGTTCCATTCCAACCCAGACCAGACGATCCTAGCTAGAGTCGGTCTCAGTTTCATCAGTAGCGAACAGGCATGCTCTAATGCTGAATCCGAAATCCCAGATTTTGATTTTGAATCGACTCATTCAACAGCCGTGAAACTGTGGACGGAGAAGATGAGCCCTATAAGAGTATCAAGAGAAGGGGTAAACTCTTCTCTTCTTACCAATTTCTACAGTGGCATCTACCGAACCATGGTCAACCCTCAAGACTATACTGGCGAGAATCCGCTTTGGAGTAGCAAAGAGCCATACTTTGATTCTTTCTACTGGTATACCACCCATTTTCCCTGTGTTGTCTAGTAGACTAATGGTGATAGTCTCTGGGATTCCTTCCGGTCTCAACTGCCTTTCCTGACCATCACTGATCCCACCTCGGTGGCTAAGATGATTCGTTCGTTGATTGATACTCAACGACATCTGGGATGGCTTCCCGACTGCCGCATGTCACTTTGTAAAGGTATTACCTTTCATACTCAGATTATACAGTGATGCTTATTTTTTAGGGTTCACCCAGGGTGGCTCCGATGCAGACATCGTTCTTGCAGATGCATACATCAAAGGCCTAACTGATAACATCGACTGGGAAGCAGGTTACGCAGCCGTACAGAAAGATGCCGAGGAAGAGCCATATGACTGGTCAAGTGAAGGCCGGGGCGGACTAGTTAGCTGGAAATCGCTGAACTACATCCCTGTGGAAGACTTCGACTACCTGGGATTTGGGCCTATGACAAGGAGTATTTCTCGCACGTTGGAATATTCGTACAATGACTTTGTCATTGCGCAAATGGCCCGCAGCTTGAACAAGACTGGGGATGCAGAGAAATACGAATCAAGGTCTGGAAACTGGCAGAATTTATTCCGGGAGGATCAAACGTCATACCTCAATGGTAATGATACTGGATTCAAGGGCTTTTTTCAGCCTAAGTACTTGAATGGGACTTGGGGATTACAAGTAAGTCATCTTGCAAAGAGACATAATACAGCAAACGCATCTCTAAACAACCCAGGACCCTCTCGCCTGCTCCAACATCGACACCAGCGGAAAGGCTTGCTCCCTAACCAACAATGGACCCGAAACATTTGAATCCAGCATCTGGGAGTACCAGTTGTAAGTACCTCTACCTTATCTATTCATACCCCAATACTTCCCCAACTGACCATCAAAGCTTCGTCCCCCACGACATGGCAACCCTAATCACCCTCCTCGGCGGCCCAGCCCAATTCACCCACCGTCTCGACTACCTCCACGACAAAGGCATCACCTACATAGGCAACGAGCCCGCCTTCCTAACAGTCTACCAATACCACTACGCCGGGCGTCCCGCAAAATCCACCTCCCGAATCCACACCTACATCCCATCCGCCTTCAACCCCACGCCCACAGGCCTCCCAGGCAACGACGACTCCGGCGCAATGGGCTCCTTCGTCGCCATGTCCATGATGGGCCTCTTCCCCAACCCCGGACAGAACGTGTATCTCATCACCGCGCCCTTCTTCGAGTCCGTGCAGGTTACGTCGCCGCTTACAGGGAAGGTTGCCACGGTGCGTGTGGAGAATTTCGACCCTGCGTATCGTGATGTGTTTGTGCAGTCTGCGAGGTTGGATGGGGTGGGGTATAATAGGAACTGGGTGGGTCATGACTTTTTCACGCAGGGAAGGGAGTTGGTTCTTGTTTTGGGGAGGAATGAAAGTACTTGGGGGACGGGGGATGAGGATTTGCCGCCTTCGTTGTCGACTCGGGGAGGTTCTTTGGGAGAGGAGAGCGATGGGAGGGTGGATTTGGGGCATGGCCATGGTCATGTTCGTGGGAAAAGGCATCAAGGTTATGCATAGGGGTTTTCGATGAGTGTCTACGAGTGTACCTATTCTTAGGCTATCATTATGTATCATGAATAACTGTATTCTATTCCTTAACAGCCATGTTGAATATGACATTCACTTTTATACTAGTAACCGAACCGATAAATAGTTGAAATAGAAAACGGTGTTGAAAACCACACCAGCCCAAGAGACGCAGGAAACTCGTTAATATATACATAATGCTCATGGAAGAAACGCCAAAAAGGATAGTAGATTAGGAAAATTATGCCTTGGGGCGGTAGAACTTGCTCTCCACCCACGGCATGCCGGTGACAGTAGCCTTGCGGACCTTGTTGCGCACCAGCACTCCCACTTCGGTACCCTTCTTGTGTAGTCCCGACTTGACGTAGCCCATGGCGATGTTGGTTCCGCCCAGAGATGGGCTGGGCAGTCCCGAGGTGATGACACCAACTGGGGTGCGGGATTCATCGTTCAAGTCGACGAGGACAGCGCCCTCACGAGCGGGCGAACCTTTCTCGATTGTGAATCCAACCCGGCGTTGAGGCAGAGTCTTGGCTGGGGAGGCAATTTGGGGGAGGATGACAGAAGCTCCATTGAAGGTGGCGGCTGCGGGGTCGCGGCGGTCTTTGCCAACAACCCAGCCCAAGGAGGCAGCGGGAGGGGTCTGGGCAGTCGAGATATCACTGCCATACAGACACATACCGGCCTCAAGGCGGAGAGAGTCACGCGCGGCAAGACCGGCAAGACGAACCTCGTCGGGACGGGAGAGGAGGAGCTCGGTCACCTGCTGGGGCAGCGAGGGGTTGCCCTCGGTGGGGATGGAGATTTCGAAACCATCTTCACCTGTGTATCCAGTACGGGAGATAAGGATAGGCTGCGAGGTGGCCGAGCCATCGGGGAGAGTGAGGTGAAGGGAGCGGCAGTTGCCGAAGTACAAGGTGCTCAGATCAGCCTCAGCAGCGGAGACACCCTCGGAGTGAACCAAGGACTGGAGAACCGAGGCAGCCAGAGGACCCTGGAGAGCAACCAGAGCTCTGTCCTCGAGAATATCCCATTTAATGCTGTCCGCTCCGTTGGCCTTGCGGTAGGCGTCGATCTCGGCCTGCAGGAAAACCAGGTCCTCGGTTCTCCGGCCTGCGTTGGTCACAAAGTAAAAGGAATCTTCGCCACGACGGGTGATAACAGTGTCATCGATAATACCACCAGTTCCCTCTTCCAACAGACATGACAGAGTGGATGAATTGGGCTTGAGCTTATCGAGAGACGAGGGAGTAACTTTCATCAACAGCTCCATTGCACCTGGGCCGCTAAGAGAATGCTGAACCCTGTAATCCGTTCCATCAGCAAACTACCCATACAACATGGTGACAATTACAATAGCACTTACATATGGCTCACGTCAAACAAACTGGCCTTTTCTCTCGTCCAGTGGTGAGACTCAACATGGCTGAGATCCGAATACTGCAGCGGCATGGAGAACCCCGCAAAGGGGACCATCTTTGCGCCCCGGGCGACATGTAAATCGTAGAGCTGTGTCTGTCTCAGAGGCCCCGAGGAAGCCGGAGACGAAGCATATCGCACGGCAGTTTGAGGAAGAGAAGCCGCTCTGGCAGTGTAACGGGCAAGGGGACGACCAAAAGCCGGAGCGCGGGGAGAGCGACTCAGCAGCGAGGGGAGCTGGCGGCCGATGCCATTGGCAGCCACAGGAGCGGATTGAAGGTATACAGACTTCGACCCCAAAAGGTCGACACCTTTCCTCAGAGAACGAATAGCCGACATGATGATTTTTTGAATAAGATGAGTGTAGGATAGAGAAAAGAAGATGGGGAATTCGTCGTCAAAAGTCGGAGAAGAGGGACTGCGGAGAGCTACGATAACGGAAAAGTCACGTGTCGATAGGCCAATTCCGCGGAATTTCTCCGTGTAACCAATATCTAGCATGATATCGGGGAGGGAGAAAGGGAGAAATTATTATTATCGCTACGTTACTCTTGTATCACTCTACATCCTACAGATTATGCTAGGATAAGTATCTGAGTATCCAGGTCGGCCGAGCGAGAAAGGATCGAGCCTGATCTATCCAACGTCCAGGGCCTCCCGTGCCCTAAAGCGACCGACAGCCTCGGTGCAGGTTCGTTTTCCCGCGGAGGGTTCTCCAGAAGCGTAAAATTCGCATGCGATAAAGGGCAGTAAGTAGTAGCTAAGTACTACAATAATGTGAGATCCAACAAGATGAATGGAATAGCTCTCAAGAATTGTGTAACCGGCCACGCCTGAAACCCCCAGGGTCGTCAACGCCCTCCGATCTTAAATTCCCCATTAATATTACCTCTGATCCCGGAATAAAAAAACCGCAAAAAATCAAACAAGATATAGTCTAAAGTCCGTTATCAGCACAGGAGAAGGCGCTCCCCACGGTACCGGCCCGATAACTGAGGACAACGGCGTCAACTGAAGCCTGTGATGTGAATTTTTATTAGCCAGATGTCTCACGAGGAACAGAGCAGAAACAGAGGGGAGAGCTTACATAGGTTCCTGGTCCCAAGAAGAAAAGCCCAACAAAGATCAAGCCGATATTCAGGAAAAATCCAAGCCAACCGCGAAGGCCACGGTTCTTGTAGAAACCGGGCCCGTGTTTCGCACGTCGCATGCGGAGATAGGCAACGCCCCAGAAGATGAACCCGAAGAATGAATCAAACAGCGAGCTCATGATGGAAAGAAGGTCAGAGAAGAATGGAATGACCTCGGCAATGATGAAGGCCAGAATCCACAGGACGGCCAGAATGCCGGCCCAGGAGGCCCATCCGACCACGGTATGGTTACCCTTGTGACGGGTTCCTTCGAAAAGGCGAAAGAAGATGAAACGAGCCGACACGGAGGCATACAGGACACCGAGGAAGACCAATGTTGGAACCATGAACGAAAATGACACCTTCTTAAAGACCTCGTCGCTTATGGAGCCGAATGCTGGTGTCTCCATGTACTGGTTGCCCGTATATGCGTAGACGATGGAACCCGCCAAACTGAAGACGATAACTTCGGCGACTGTTACGGCAGTGACCGATTTCCAAAAGTCTTTGGGTTCCTTCATCTCAGCGATGAAACTGGGGAGTGTGATCTGTCCGATGAATGTATAGCTGATATTCAAAAAGGCATTCATGCCGGACACAAAAGTTGTCCCCTTGGCGGGAAATGCTTTGACAATGGGGTCGCCATCTGCGGGACTATAACCAGCTGGGTGGTCCTCGATTCCGACGAAAATCATAGCCAACAGGACAGAGATAAATGTGAAAAGGGCCGAGAAGGTTGCGACCTTGGAGAGCGTGCTGAATGTTCGAGGCAGCGAAAAGACCCATGCGATAATAGCCGTTATCAAGGAGAAAACGATGGTGCAAGTGGAATGGTTGGTTACGGTGTTGAACCACTCAGCACCGACCAAGCAATGCAAGCCCTAAAGAGCATTAGGATTGACTGTCTGGGGAAAGGGAAATGCGATAGTACCTGAATGAAGGTGTTGTTCAACAAGAACATGATAGCAGTCAAGTACCATGCAATCTTCGAGTCCCAGAACAGGTACTGGCCAATATCGCAGACATCGCGAACCTCGGGGTGGCGCAAACAAAACCGCCTGGACTAGAATGAGCGCGGCGATCCCAGAACGAATGCGATTGACTTACCAAACCGTGAGGGATGTGTAAAGAACAATGGCAGCGATGACGACCGTTAAAATCAAACCCGGAACAAGACCAAGGATGGAATAGGACCATGGGAATGACATGATGGCCAGACAGATGTACTCGGAAAACAGCAGGGCCGCAGTCTATCGCGCACTTGTCAGAACATGCCCGTCTCTCTTTCTTCATCTGTGTATCCTCCGACACCCACCTTTTGCCAACTACAAGTTCGATACTTGATTGAATTCTCCGACTCCATTTCTATTTGTCTTCCAATGCTCTCGGTCTCCGCATCGGAGTCAACGGCGATGCGATGAGTCTGGTCATGTTGTTGACTTTCGAGATCGGCATTCTTCACCTTGGTCGGATTGTTGTCGACGACCTTGTTAGAGGAGGTCGATGAACGACGGTCGTGTTCGGACATATTGACCACCTTGGATTCTTCGACCCGCGCCATTTGATCGAGCGGACGAACCGCAGGTGAAAGGAAGCGATAGAGTGAGGAGGAGAGGAAATGTTGAAGATCTTCGGATGCATGTACTGCTCCTATCGAAAATAGATATTAAGGTGACAGGGTCTAGGAAAAAGCGTCCTGGGATTAATGACCGGACAAGGAAGTTGTAAAGAAGACGGACGAGCATTTGATCGAGAGAACCTCTTACCTTATAACTGAGACAATAGAGAAAAAAACCTTAGACGAATATGATTATCTCCAATCGGGTTGACTGACGATCAAAAGAAAAGAGGAGAGGCAAAAACCCGCCCCAAGCTTCCTGGGCGAGTAGGCAGGTCAACCTGATATTGATTACGGGGCGTCCGTAGATACAGATAGCACTACTGGACCTCCGATGGAGAAAGAAGGAAAAGAAACGAAAAGCAACACGAGGGGCAAAAAGATGGGGAAAAAAAAAGAAAAGTGAAAAGTGATAAAAAAAAAAAAATAAAAAGAAAAAAAGTAAATATTAAAATATTAGTCGATGATTCGACATACAGAAAAGAAAAGTCGCACCTGAGCAGGGCTGGTTGCGATGCCGGGCCAAGCAAGAAAGCACTGACCCAATGATACAGAAAGACAGACGCAATCCGGACGGCGAAACCGATCCTTTAGACGAGCAGTTTTAGAGCGATAGATCGGCTCTGGGCCCATGACGTGCTCGGGAAATGAGGAATAATCATCGAATGTCTTTGCTGCGACAGCGGTGGAATCCCTCTATCTGGATTGTCTGGTACAGACTACCTAATAGGGAGAGGATATGTATTACGGATGTATTAAGATGTATTGACGATGCATTAATGCAGCTCCAACGACTCTCTCCATGATGATTGCATTTTGATTTGAGCCCATTTGACTTTCCCAACCGGCCATTCATCGACTGTTTTCGTTCCCCCCACCCCGCCCGTCATTGGCCCGAGCAGCCCCCCGGTTGCATCCCTGCAGCTCCGCCGCCAATCACTCCGCGCGGTTGGCAGCTGGCGGGACCAACCGATTTCCTTTTCCGCCCCGCATCCGTCGCAGTCTGCAATTTAATTTACACAGCTCATTACACAGCCATTACATACATACCGATACAGCTGACCCAATCACAGAATAAGAATTCCACTTCTTCCCTGGTTCGGATTGGGAAACTGGCCGGCAACAGGTTTGAAGGCGGATATCGTCATTTTATCATATGTACAGCCTCAGATACATGGGCTGATCTGAATCTGATTTTTCCCTGCACGGAGTTACCCGGTCAACTGATCTATGCTCGTCTCTCACTGGCCCTTTCTTGTTCATTATAGCTAGATATGGTGTGATAGCAGTTCCACGTGCCCATGCACTCCATGTCCACGGCACTTTACTACTTTTGGGCATGTTCTGGATGTTTTCTTTAGGTCTACGCAATCTCACCTCAGACAGCCTCTGTCGATCAGCTAAATGTCTACGGGGATTTAGATGCGTTAGCTGTTATACAGGACCATTCTTAAGCAGTTTCATCAAAATTATGAAACAGAAAATAATTCTGGACTCCAATTACACCAAAAGTTTCAACCACTTCGGAGTTAATGGGTCCCCTTGATGTGTTATTGATATTTTATCGAATCCCCCATATACACCAAGAAAAAGAAAAGAAAGAAGGGATATGAGATCGATTGCTAATCCAGGTTCACGACAGCCCACCACCACCCGTTTAGCTTTCCCTGAGGCTTTAAAAAAGCAATCATCGAACCCGGCAAGAACGATTTCTCGCTGCTCAGCCGACAGCCAGATCAACTGGCTCTCACTGAAATATTTAACCATGTCCGCAGCATCAACTGCATCCGATTTCTGGCTTTCAGGGATGGCTCGCAGTCTGCAGCTGTGGATTTTAAGAATGGCGAGATCTAAGGGCGAGATAAATGGCAGCTCACTGGTCTCTCGGGTGTCAATATCCTACCATTGTCTAATTAGTGATGAGAAGAACGCACAGAACGGAAAACTGACATTTATTCTGCGCTCAGGACTATATTTCCAAGCAGTAAGACCGCCTATAATCACCACGCGAATGGTTTGGAGTTCTTCAATAGTTTGCAGTCCGTGAAAGAGCTATTTAGCCGCGACAGCTAGCTGGGTTGGGTGGACCATTGTGGTGATGGTGATGGTGATGGTGATGGTAATGATTATAGATTAACTACTTCCAACATCTATATATACACATATCCATCTTATGTTAGCTGACGAGGTTCCGGCTTGATACTCGATGTCTTGGAGAGCCTGATGCGAAACAGAGAGTGAAGAGATGCTGGCTTTATTAGGTTCTTTCATAGTCAATCCTTTATTATAGAAGATGGTTTAATTTGGCACGTGTTCGTTTATATAAAGAAGATACAAGAACAATGAAGCATACAATCTATCCTACCTAAATCCAGAGCAACAGACTGAAAAGAAAACAGACATCAAATATCACACCCCATAAACCCGGCTTTTTCTATTGACCCATACGCATTATACGCTGGCGGCGGCGGCAGTTCATTGTTAGCCACCATTTCCCTCCGCAGTCGCCTTAGTATATCCCATGGATTCTCCACGTGATCGCGAGCGAGCTGGTTAAAGGTCTCCCAGAATGAGACGAGATGAGGCGGCAGGATTTTCTTAACACCAGTGTCAGGGATCTTGCGGTTCTCGATTAGGTCAATAAGCATATAGTGCCATCGCCACTCCAGCCCGTTGATCTGGTCAATGTCACGGATCATGAGCATGATGACAGCTTCAGCCATAGCATTGGGGGTGAGGGTTTGGATTGAATATAGATGGGTCCAGGGGCCAGAGGCGCCGCCTTCCTTGCGTGAGGGGGGTCGAGGGTCAGTAGAGAGGATAAAGTATGGACCATCTTCAGGGGGAGGGCCTAGAGAGAAGTCAGGGAGCTACTAAAGCATGCTAGACTTAAGGAAGAGGGAGAGGATGCGGTGATCGAGGTCATCTGTTATACCCTCAAGATGGAAGTGCACCTCAGCGATGGGGTAGAATTGGTTAGTGCGCAGATCAGGACAGTCAGGCTTGCCGCAGAGGCAAAAGCCTTTTTCATATAGGACATCAGAGGCAGCCTGGATCTGTTCAATTCAATTCTCTAAGAAGAGTCAGTATTAATATGTAGAGAGAAGGGGTGGGGTAAACTTACAGGAGGCTGATTATCAACTTTCAATATATTTTATACTATGTATAACGCCAACATCTCTCATGGCTTGATACTGTGAGCTTGCCCTTTTTTACTAGATAGGTCTGTTTTTTGAGTTGCCTGGGAAGTAGTGAATAATGGGCAGTGAACGTAATGTTGATGGGATCTTCCATAACCTCTCCCACCCACTCTCTTGTCTGCCTCCTCTCTTCTTCTTCCTGTATCTCCACCTCGCAGATTATCTGCACTTATCCAATTATCTCTTTGGATAATATGTCCTTTTCCAGTGACTCTGCTGGCTCATCCCACGAAAGTCACGTTTCACCAAATATCTATCAAATCCCACCCTAAGCCACTGCGAGTTTTCTCAACATCAATAATGCAGTGGTATTCATCTGGTACATGTTCGACCAATACCCAACTCACCAACAGCAGTGCATCTGCTTGAGTGACGTGACCGAAACTCAAGTTCAAGATCTCGCAAAAAAAACGACAAGAGCATTCTCTTCCCTCCATCAGGGTTACTTACTTCCCAGCGGACTCCTCTCTCATAATAAAACTTGCTGGCCCTCTTCATGAGAGAACATGCGATTTGTTCCATGAGATCATGATACGCCAATACACCGCGGTCGGAATCACATCTTCTGTTCTGATGCCTTCCGGAACAGCAACGCGGCAAATGGTTGGTGGTGTCAGTAAGCAGCCAGACAAGTCCTGGGTGCCATGGAATACACGCAGTGACAACGATTATCCTTCTTTTGTGCTGGAGGTTGGGGATAGTGACTCCTTCGACCGTTTACGTCTTGGTGCAAGAATTTGGTTGGACACTAGCGGTGGTTGCACTCGTCTCGTTCTACTCGTATCTGTTGACAGGACCAGGAGGACAATTGTGTTTGAAAGATGGCAGAGACTCGAAAATCACAATCTACAAAATAACCCGCAGACGTTTACAACCCAGCGGGTGCAGAGGGTGACCGTGGACTACGCTCTTGGAAACGTTGTGGCAGGCGCGCCACTGTTTCTTCCAATGGAGCTCATGTTCGACTCTCTCCCCATCCTCTCAACAGACTTGCTCTCAGCCAATTCCCTTTTCTCAGTCCCCGCGGCTGAACTCCAGAATTTGGCTGCACTTTTGTTCTGATTATATATATATATATATATATTTAGGGTAATGAGCAGGTATAGAATGGTGGTGTAAACTATAGATAGAAATACAGCTGTAAACAGCCTTAATACTGGTTAGGTATTTTGTCAATTTCAAGTTGTGATTCGTAATTTTTAAGGCCATGCAAAGTCCCAACCCCAGACCAAATAAATAATAAAAACAAAGCGACCAAAGATGGGACGGCACTTGCGCATTGGCATATATACTGTGTAGACCATCTCCAAATCCTAATACCCCCCCTTACATTCCTTCGTCCTCTCCAGCAAGCAGTGCTGCGTAGTCGTCTGCAGACGCAAAGGTAGGCAGGTGCTTGAGCTTGCGTCGCTTCTTCCGCTCCGAATCGTCCTTTTCTTGAGGAAGTTCCACGCCGCCCTCCATGTCAGATGGCAATTCCTCGTCACTTCCAACGAATGCCTCATCGTCGGAGACATCCATGTCAAAGTCATCGTCGTCGTCCTCGTCGGAAGCTTCCTTCTTCTTGTCTGCCTTGGCCTTGGATTTGGCCTTGGTAGGAGGCTCTTCGGGCTCGAATCCTTCAAACTCGTCATCGGATTCATCGTTGAAGATGACCTCATCGTCGTCACCTTCACCAGCTTCATCGTAGTCAGCCTCATCAAACTCAGACTCGAGATCGTCCATGTCAAGATCGTCGTCCTCATCGGCTTCCAGCTCAGGTTTCGAATCAACCATTGCCTTCCAGATCTCCGATTCATTGTCACTATCGCCCTCGGCACCCTCTTCATCCTTTTCGACAGGATCCTTGTCACCCTTTCTCTTGCGCGACTTGTCCTTGCTGCTTCCGACACGGCTGAAGTATTCGTGGAAGAAGACATCTTCGGCTGCCACATCCTCCGACTTCTGCTTCCAGAATGCCTCGGAGTTAAGGGGAACGTGCTGGGTTGCTCTTCCAGCGCCAACCAATCTATCGCTCGTCTCACCACCGGCAAGCGGCTGCATGATGGATGTTCCACGTGTGTTTGCAGATGCCTTGGGTGTGCGGTAGACGAAGCGGTCAAGGAAGTGTGTCAATGTGTGAATGGTCAAGTCAGGCTTGCCACTCATCGGTTGGTGTTCCAGCAGGTGCTCCGCATTGACCGACACAGATGGATGGAAGTGTGACAAATAGGGCAGCTATTTTGTCATTGTTAGTTCTAAGTTCACTAGTCAAGAAGGCAAGCAAGGGGAGAAGAGTTAAAACGTACCAATTCCCAAATACATGTCTTGTCAGCGTTGCTGTGCTCGGGGTCTCTTTTGCGGGGATCATATCCGTTCGAAGGTTTCTGTGGCTTGGCCTCAGACACCTGAGGCTCTTGCGGCTCATCATCTTCATCAGGGACATCCCGGAAAACTTCTTCTTCGTCTTCCTCATTTTCCTCCGGCTGATCAAACAGAGATTGCAGTCCTGCGAATGTCTTCTCTAACTCTCGGATCATGTAAAAGATACCACAGATGAAGGCCGGCTGGTGTAGTCCAAGGACCTGTACTATACGCTTCACAAAAGCCTTGACTCTTCGCACATTCAAGTCATTCTTAAGTGACTTGTACAGCAGATTGAGATACATGGACTGCTTGGATGATGTAGCAAGCCGAGGGTCGAGAAGGGACTCATACAGTGTCCTGTAAAAGCGGTCGGCAGCAACTTGGTGAGACTGGGTTAGTTGTTGGATCAGCATCAGAGCCTGAATGCTAGTGTTGAAGTTTGATGAGTGAGTAATGCGGAATAGGGTATCAAGGTGTTTCGACAAACTGAAGAAACGAATTAGCTATAAAGTCCACTCTGGGTTGGAGAAATAGATACGTACCGCTCAGTGTCCGAGCTTGTAAATGGATAGGCTCGGTTGACACCTGTCAGGACTCCTGAGATGAGTTTCTCTCGCATTTCTTCATCCGGGCTTTGGGCCTTTGGATCCTCCTTCTTGTTCTTGTTACCCTTGTGGTTTCCTTTGCCAAACTTGCCATGCTTTTTGTTGTCTTTGGCAGGCTTTAGCAATGCGACAAACATCGAGAAGTAAATGTCAAGTAGTTGAGCCGCAGTCTTCTCTTCTTTAAGACTTAAAACCGTTTGGTTCAGAGTGATAATGGCGTAGTACTTGGTGTGCTGGCTCTGACCTGGTCGGAAAAGCACTTCTTCAACAGACGAGATGATAGTCGGCTTCATCATAGGGTGTGCTTGTTCAAGCTGCAGGAGTAGGTACGATGCTCGCGACGCAATCTTCTTGCTTGGGTCACCAAGCTTGTTGACTAGCAGACGGAGAAGGTTTGCTTCCTGCTCTGGCTTTTCCTTAAGCAACTCAAAGACATAACTCACGGCTCTGGAACGGGAGAACTCGATTTCGTCACTGCACCACACTTCCAGAATTTTGAGAACTTCGAAATATTGATCTTTGAGGAAATGCTCAAAGGCCCAGACGATAAGATGGCTCTTCCGGACACCGCCAGGAAGAGAGTCTTTCTCTGTCCATTTGGTGGCTCCTTGGAAAGCAGACACCAGGGACGGCTGGTTTGCAAACGACTTCAGTCTACGGTCGTTCGGAAGTAGTGTTCCCTGTGCGAACATATCCTTGAGCGACCTCAGAACTTCAACCGCCTGAGCACGACTCCGTTTCTTTCCCAGAGCAATCAGGCTCTCCAACGACTTGGTGTTATGCAAAGGTGACTCTTGCACAGCGAGTGTCAATGCGGAGATTTTATCGCTAAGCGTACCGGTCGACATAATGGTTGTGTAGAATTTATGCGATGACGAGGCGGACTTCTTCTGTGCCTCCGAGTACTTCTTACTGTCGTGATCCAATAGGGATAGAGCATATTGATGCACGCGGTCCACCAAATCACGAGGCAGTCCTTTCAGTTGTTTTTCAGAAGATGGAATTGAAGGGAGGGGTGTCGAATACCAGTCAGACCGCGGAAGAACAGCCTGTTTATGTTGGGTTAGCTGAATGTTTGATAATAGCAGATCCAGGCACAACTCACAAGGGTCGAATATTCCTTGGGGATCATGTTCTCGGGGGCTGATGGATCTTTCTTGGCCTTTTCTTTCTCTTTCTTGGATTCCTTCTCGGGTTGGACGAGTGGTGCATCAGGAACTTCCTCCTCCACATCCGAGATCTCCTGTTCTTGATCCTCATCTTGCTCGCTCTCAACATCCTCATCGCCTTCTTCAGCATCGTCATTTTCATCACCCTCCTCTTCTTCTTCACTTTCCTCCTCAGCTTCCTCCTCATCATCTCCTATGTCGTCAGGCACAACTTGACCAGCGGCGGCCAGCATACTGGACAATTCCTTGCGCAGAGAATCGTCGTTCGACTTATTTTCTGATTTCTTCGAAGCGTCTCCATCCTCCACCTCAGACTCCGAATCGACGCCCGCAAGTAGATCGAAATCCTCCTGTGTACCACCAAGTGCCAAAATCTCCTGGCGTAGGGCATCGTTCTCGTCGCTACCCTCCGACTTCGATTGCTTGTTCTTCTCATTGTTCTTCGCTTCTTTCGCAATCACATCGCCATTGCGGTCCCGCTTTTTGCCTTTGTTATCGTTATCTTTCTTGGGAGTTGACTTCGGTCCTGGTTTCGGCGCATTTTCCTTTTCCTTTTTGGGGGTATCGTTAGAAGCGGCTTTCGGCTTGTTCTTCGAATTCTGCTTTGAGTTCTGGTCTTTCAATCTCTGTTCAATCTTCTGTCGCAGACCGGCAAATGCACCCTCTTGCAATTGAGGGAGAGCGTCGGCATTTGCACTGGCGTCATTCGAAACAGATGCATTCTCTCCAGCCGCTCCCGAGGAGCGTCTTCCTTTGTTCTTGGCCATGGAGATTGACCCGTTGAAATTCTCCTGTGTAGAACGTGATTTTTCTCTCTTTTTTTCTGCCGTCCAAAAAATTATCACGGCGACTGATAGACGCCGCCGGAGAATAGTTTTGCGAATCCCGATATCTGGGCGCTCGGACCAGCTCGTGAAGTTCTCCGGGCTCCGCATACTCGGTGCTGTCCAGCTGGAGCTCTTGTGTTTATAGTCCTCTCAATTATGAAGTTTTTGTGATTCTTACCCCATTTTTACAAATCCATACCATATATTAATCATTTTGTCATCTCACCAATCTTGATTCATGGTTTTGGGGCTTCGCCCGACTTCGGGCCGCGTACATCGAGCATACATTGGAGTGCTTCGGACTCCTCAGGCTCTAAAATGTGGATTTCACGTATGTATAAAAGTTCGAATTGATTCAGTTATCCTATGTAAAGATGCTGAGTGTTGCAGACTGATGGTAGAAGTCGGGTTTCCAATTTCTGGATCCCAACAGGAGGCATCTCGAAGAAAGCCGTCGAGGGTGAAAAAGGTACATTGCTTTCCAATTGCTGTAATGGTTATTGCATTAGTTAACATTTCATACAGAGGATGCCAATGACCTCTTGGTCAGAGGTGGTTTCCTTCGACAGGTACTATCTCCCCCGACATGTTAAGACCAGGTCCTGACTATTGCTCTGTAGGCTTATTCCGGAGTCTTTCATATGCTGCCCCTTGGATTGCGCGTACAGGAGAAGCTAGAGCGTCTTATTGACAAGCACATGCGATCAGTTGGTATGCACTATCCTATCCTTCGAACGTCCTCAGAGCTGGGTTGACAGTTATAGGCGCGTCCAAAGTTTCTCTATCATCCATATCTTCCCAAGAGCTTTGGGAGCAGTCAGGTCGATTGAAAGAAGGCTCAGAAGTAAGTGGCTCCACAAACTTATATGAAAGCTTTTGCTAAATCGCCTATCCAGATCTTCAAATTTCAAGACCGAAAGGACTCTCGTTTCCTTCTTGCACCTACTCATGAGGAGGAAATTACCACACTGGTAGGAAGTCTCACTAAATCATACAAAGACTTGCCTTTGCGGGTTTATCAAATATGTAAGTTGGCAGTCCCATAAATAAACCAGTGACTAACCCTTACCACAGCGAGGAAGTATCGAGATGAGCCACGACCAAGGCAGGGCCTACTTCGTGGGCGTGAATTTATTATGAAAGACCTTTACACTTTTGATTACAGCGTGGAAGAGGCACTGAAGACATATAAATCAGTCAAAAATGCCTACGTGAATCTGTTTGATGAATTGAAGATACCCTACCTAGTTGCTGCCGCGGATTCAGGCAACATGGGCGGAAGCTTAAGCCATGAATTTCACTTCCCCAGCTCGAAGGGTGAAGACGCTGTCATCAGTTGCTCGAGTTGCGAACATATCTACAATGAGGAACTTGCGGATGGCAACGCCCACAACTTGGGGCCGGAGAACTCACAGAGCAGCCACAAGCCCGGGTTTGACACTGAAGAAGCGCACAATGAAGGGTCACCGACAATCTCCAACGGTCTATGGATGGCAATCTCAAAGGATAAAACAACCCTACTAAGGGGCTGGTACCCTAAATTCTCCATGCAAGATGCATCCAAGGAGCCCGTGGAAAGGGAAGTTAACTCTCATGCGATGAAATCCATAGCTGCTGCTGCAGGTATCGATCTGGATCTCAGTGTGGAGAACCCAGTAGAGCAGTGGGCTAAACAAGCAAAATCGAATTCAACCCCCTTTCAACGCCCCAAGGTGGTCGACCTCTACGACACCCAAGTGCGAGTGTATAAACGTCCGCCACTAAGCGACTTGCTTGATGAGCTTAATTGCTCACCCGAGGATATCGAATACACCCTGCTTGATCGCTTCCCTGGTACCCAAAATGGCCTTAACCTGGTCAAGGTCCATGACGGCGACAAATGCTTCAAATGTGCCGATGGGTCATTAAAAAGCCATACTGCGGTTGAACTCGGCCACACATTCCATCTTGGTACCCGGTATAGCGACGTTCTACAGGCATCAGTTATGGTTGACCGGTCATTACTCGGCAACTCTTCAAAGGACCAAATCGTGCCAATGGAGATGGGCTGCCACGGCATTGGAGTTTCGCGTATGATCACTGCAGTGGCCGACAGACTTGCCGATTCCAAGGGTCTTAACTGGCCACGCGCAATGGCCCCATTTGAGGTCATCGTGGTCCCTGCCAAGGGGCTGGAGACAGAGGCAGAAAAAATCTACGACTCACTCACATCAGACCAGACCACCCCCGTCGATGCCATCCTAGATGACCGCGACAAGCAAATGGGCTGGAAGCTCGGAGATGCCGACCTAATCGGGTACCCTGTGATTGTGGTTGTTGGGAAAGGATGGAAGAAGCAGCAGACACTGGAAGTCCAATGCCGTCGGTTGGATAACTTGCGAGAAGAAGTGCCTTTGGATCAGCTTTCAGCCTTTGTTCGATCTCTGCTGGAGCGAATCTAAGACTCTCTGGAGCCATGAATTCCCCTCATGTACAAAAGTTGTACTTTTAGCAAAACCATGTATATTAATAGTCAATGCCAATACCCCTGACTCAGTAAAATAGCCCTCAGCATCATGCCTAGTGACTGCATAATATATGGTGCGTGGTGATATACGAACAACGGCAAAAATGGCCGTGCACAAAGCCCACCGGCCACTATCTCCACGCCCCGACGTCTATCAAAAAACAACCCGCCGAAGAAACAATCCGGTGCAAGTCCAGCCCACCACGGCAGACTCTATTCCATACCATCACATTCCCGGCGGATTGATCCACGAACCTTGAATAGAGCTCATAAGGCTCCATTCTTTCTCCATAAAATCCTAATTACACAAATCCCAGGGCGACTATTACCCTCAAAATGGCACCCTCGGACACCCCCGCATCAGGCGGGACACCCCCAGGCACAGGTAAAGCACAGCTCATATGCCCCCCAAAACAAGATCCAAGCACCATTCCACTACTACTACAAAGAAATAAACTATAACATATTAACTAACTAACAAAATGCATCATTAGTCAACATTGCCTCTCTCTCCGTCCCGCAACTCCGCGCTCTCCAAACCCGCCTCACTACCGAGCTCGAGCATTTGACATCCTCGCATGCGAAGCTGCGCGCCGCGCAGTCGAGGTTCCGCGACTGTGTGCGATCAATCAATGAAGGTGTTGTTGGGTCGGAAAAGAAGGGCACGGACGGGAAGGATGATATCTTGGTGCCCCTGACCAGCTCCTTGTATGTTAAGGGCAAGCTTGCGGACCGGGAGAAGGTTCTTGTGGATGTAGGAACAGGATTCTATGTTGAAAAGGTACGCTGGCTCTCATTTGCTTTCCTGTGGTGAAATCCTTGCCATGGCGCTAGGGTTGGGATATTGGAGTGGAAAGGACAGTAGCTAACCTGCCAATTTCTTTCTTTTCCAAACAGACGACGGCAAAGGCGACGGAATTCTACAATAACAAGGTGAAGGATCTGGACGCTAATCTTGCGGAGTTGGAGAAGATTGTGTCGACCAAGAGCACACAATTGAGAGTCGTTGAGGATGGTAAGTACTATCAGCGTGACGAGCCATCTTTGAGATACCAGCGCATCAAATTCATTCTATTCATAATCGCTAACCCCTATATAGCCCTGAGACAAAAGGTCCTTAGCGGAGAAGCTACCCCGTCAGGTGCTGGATAAAGCTGTTTCGGAACAGAGCTTGGGTGACACAGAATCGCCAATTTTTCAGCAGAAAAGATATTCTAAAAATGAAAACAGAATTTGAGACAGCTCATTGCTTGAAAAGAAAAACGCTTTATCAATATGCGCATGTAAGCCTAGATCAACGAGCCTCCATCGCCACGTCAATCATCACGCAAAGAGCCGAATCCCACACTCAAAGGCTTCCATTGAATGTCATTCTTAACCACCACCCCCAAACCCATATCGGATTAGCAAACCCCAATTTAACCTACCATAGAGATAGAAAGTACGAGTCCATTTGGAAATCGAGGCAAACGAAAAAAGAAAACACGTGAAAAGAGAAAACAATGAGAGCGAAAAAGAGGCGTACTTGAGCTTTGCAGGGTCCCACAAAGGGAGATATTTAATAGACAAAGTCAGTCGCTATTTGTGACAGTTATTTCGTCACATGCATTGAAGTTGGCTTCATTCCGGTTAGAACAAAGTACCCAAGTCGGCATCCAACAGCCCAGCAAGATCCTTGGCGTCAATTGTAGGTGAAGAGCTGTTCGATGAAACTTGGCTTTTAAAAGCACCTAGGACAGCCGAAGAAGACCCAGAAGCCTTGCTGGCATGTCCCTGAGGTCTATCTGGGGAAGAAGTCTGCTCGGGGCCAAGAAGCTCAGCGACCTGCTTGACCAGGTTAATGAAATCCCAGAAACCCAGGCATTTGTCTTCCGGTCCGGGCTGATTCTTAGGCGGAAAGAATGTGTTCAGGTTGGGATTATAACGCGCGGAATGACCGACTGGCAGATTGGCATGCTCTCCGAGAAGATTATCCCAATTAGGGTCGAATACGGACGCACCCCAGGAAGTGGAAGGGTTTTCGGATATGTGACCAGTTATTGTTGCTGGACTTTGCCCTGGGAAGGCCGGGGTACTAGTGCGACTATACTCATCATAGCGGGCAATCTCGAAGATATACTTGGTCCCCTTTAGTCGATATCGAACGGCGGTTTTCTCTATGAACTTTGACACTGGGGCTGAAGCAGGGAAGGTAACCTTCCTTTGAGGCTTTGCAGATAAATCGCCCATGGTGGCAGTACGTTGAAAACCTATGGAGTGCGAGAACGATTTCAATGCTGTATCGATCGAGGATGTTTCATGAAACTCCAAAGACTTGATCTCGACCTGCCAATCACATCTACCAATATTTGAGATTTACTTCATTTTTGGAACAAAGAATGATAAAATGACTTACCTTTCAAAATCGATAACCGCAAGTTGAAGAGGGGACCGTTTGTGAGTTGACTGGCCACTCTTACGAGGTCGAAGCCATCGGCGCTGAGTTATCTCATATTCCTGAGCACCAGGGCTCTTCGCAAATTCCGCCTCCAGCCGAAGGAGAGCATTGTTGGACCCCAGGAATTCGAAATTCACAGAGTAGGCTGGTTCGGCATGCTCCAGAGAGCATGAGGTACTTTCGTATGGTTCAAGAAGCTTGGTAGCTTTGAAACATTTAGCGAGCAGCTTATCTTGGCCAATACTCAGTCTGGAATTATGGCGAGGTTAGAACTACCGATAACTTGATTTAGGGGAAATTACATACCCTGGAATCAAGCGGCCTTTTGTTTGTTCGTGAAGTAGCATCTCTCTGAACTCTTCAAATCTGTATGACGGTTTGTCATCTGCAGGAAGCCGGTACTCATCAAGTACAAAAGAGCCAATATTGACACGCATTCGCAGATGCCCACGAACGAAGACAACGCCTCGCAAAGCTTTTTCGATGGCACTGAGCAGACGAGCGTTATTCTTTGATTGTATCAGTGCAAATCGGCCACGCCAATTCTCTAGCTGAAAGTCATGCGGGCGATCTCCCTGCAGAAATGCTTTGGCAAAATGTTTGTTTTTCTTAACCACAATCCTCCTCATGGAATTTATCTCAGGAGGTTCGACAACGTAAGCCTTGGATTTGATGTTGCTGTTTGCCATGGTTTCGCTCCACTTTGTTCTGAGGAGATGAGCAATCTGTCGCATCGTTTCATGGCTTTGACCAAGAGCGCAGATATAGTCCGGCAGGTCTTTTGGGACGAATAGGTGACATCCGAATCTGGCCCGTATGACATCAAGAGCTTCGAGCTGTGTGCCGAGAGATTCAATCAAGGAGGGTCCGTCTCGGGGCCAAAGAAAGAGTAACTAAGGAAGTGAGAAACTCAGCATTCAAAGGTGGAAGTCAAATGTTTTGGGATACTAACCTGCTCCGGGAATGCCGATTGTACTTCTGGTGCTTTCTTAAGCTGCTGTATCATGACCTCACGCCTTTCCTTCAGTTCGATATCTGCCTCTTTGTTTGTTGAATGAGCATTGATCTTGGTCCATTCAACCTTCTTCTTGTCGGGGAAGACATTGCACTTGGCAATGAGCCTTTGAATCAGCTCTCTAGCAGCCGTAACCTGCGTCAAGTCGCCCCATAAATAGATAACCTAGAATGTTGTCAATAAATAATTCATGCTTTGAAACGATTGAGATGACATACCTGATCAGTGTAGCCAGGCGGCTTGACGTGAGCACCTGTTTTACGACAAATGTCTTCGAAAGCCTCAAATCGCCCTTGGGTAATCGGGGTCTTTCTTCCCAGAGCTGTTGTCCTTGCCACACCAAAGAATCTGTATAAAATGTGTCAGATTCTATGAGTACTGGAAAAATCCCGGTGTTACATACTCGTATTTGAATTGGCCAAAAGCCATGGGCAATCTCACAGCACCTTTTTGTTCGAATAGTTAACTTTTGCACCAAAATTGATTTATGGCAGTACTAACCTGTGGGTTGAGCTCCAGATCTCCATTTCGATTTGGCAGGAGAATCCTTGAAAAGACGGCTTGGGTTGCGTGAAGCTGCAGCCCTAGGCTGAGAGCGCACTGCACCAAAATGTCCACGTGCTCTCACTCCCCGAAAGGAACCTCTGCCTGCAGGAGCACTTGGAGGCACAGAAGGCTGTTGTGCTGCTTTTCCCTGGGAATTCTTTCTCTGCACAGCTGCTTCGCTTCGAGCGGGCCCCCTTTGTGTGGATGCTCGGGTCTGGGTTGTCATCAGGCGTGGTGCCGCTCCACGAGCTCTAGAGGTTGCTCGACCATAGCCTGGTAACGCCCATTCTAAGGTAGACGTTAGTTGTAAGCTAAATAAGATAGTGTAAATTATAGGAGGAAGTGGGAAGATAGTGTGGGTTTGCTAGCAGGTATTGAAACTGCTTCTACCTTGGGCACCAGAAGTTTCATGACTGTATAAACGTCAGCAAATGCAGAATTCAATAATGATGCTCTCAGACATACTCCATTATTGCCGAAATAGAACGCACATTAGAGGAAGGATGTGGGTTAAAGAGACGACGAATTCACGGGCGATGACACAGCATGAATCCCGAGACCTGTGGATATTACGTCGCCCCCAAAATGATCGAGGGATAGAAGAGAAGACCAAGAAAAGGGAAGGAATAGAACCTCGAAGAGAGAAGTTTCTTGAGACTCCCCTGAGAGGTGGTTTGATGAGGAGGAAGAAAAAAAAAAAGTCGGGATGGAGGAGACAAACGCAGACGCCGAGAGAAACAAGAAGGACCACCATGGATGGATGCAGAAAGTCACGGAAGGCAGGGATTCTGCAAACTGTTACACGCAGCTATAAGGCTTATTCAATGAATATAGTTAATACCTTTTGAATAGGTCGATCAGCATATGATTGTCTGTATGAAACTGGACATATCATATCTCTTCCCATGCTGGCAGGTTAATGGCAGTCTGGATTAACGCCAGCATCGGGTGTTTGCATTCACACAAAGCAATGGCAATTGCAGGACCTCAGGAACACAATAAGTCATTTCCAGATGAATGACCGCCCCAGTAAATTGAGAATGAATTGCGATTATTCAATAATGACCAGCTTCCACTTCGGACGTAGTACTTTGATATAGATCTCAATTGCGGCCTCTGATTGGTGGACAGCTGACATAGCGCGCTAAACCAAGATAGGATCAAAGTGGATAACGCGTGATTTCAACGCGTCTTTTCCTTTTTCCGCTCCTTCGTTGCTGTCCCTTTTCAACCATTCCATCCGATTGATTCTGAATTGGCGACGGTCATTGGACGGTCAAATGGCGCTGGATATTGCAGACGAGTCCGAAAGCTTGCAGGGTCGCAAGCAAAATGCCCGCGAGCGTGCTCAGCAATGGATGACCAAAGGTGGTCTTGTTCGGGACGATTCCGATGACGAGCTTGGTGAGGAAGACCATCCATGGGATTGGATATACGACACGGAAAAAGACGACATAAAGACAGAAGAGTCGAAAGAACATGCTGCGAATGATGCTGAAGAGAAGTCGAGCCGAAGACGCTCCGCCCGCCCTGGCGCAAAACGCCGACGCACGATCATTGGGGCTAGAATGAATACATTCGAATGTAAACTGGGTCAGGTTGTGTTGCTCAAATCACCAGAGCCTGGAAAAGATTGGGTTGGGATTATCACTGAATTCGTGGAGGAAGAAGATGAGGAGGAGGAAGGGGGGTTGTTGAAGTCTGCCAACATAATGTGGTTTGCCTCTCCAGACGAGTTCATGTCGACAAAGAACAAGAAGCGAGCGGATGCGTTGCCAAATGAACAGTACTTGACAGCCGACTTCAACGCCAATCCTTTGACTTCCATTAACGGGAAAGCTACGGTCATGTCCAAGGATGCCTTCTTTGCCAAGTACCCCGATGGTGCACCTCCAAAGAACAAGGAGGACTTGGCAGAATATAACAAATGCATTGTTTGTCGGAGGGGCGTGAACCAGCTCCAGGGAAGATATACCGAAGAGTTTGTCTGGGAAGATGTATATCGAGAGGATAGGATTTTTGATCTCATCGACATGATCAAGGATGGGCTAAAAATGGCCAAGAAGCGCAAAAACGTTGACAATGATGTGAGAGACCTTTTGAATCTTTGACAGAAACTGGTGCTAACCTCATTGAATCAGTATGTCGATACTAAGGATAAAGATGATGATTTTGCTCCTGTAACTCCGAGAAAGAGACAAAAAGTGGCCTCATTGGGAGCCACTCCACAATCATCACGACGTCAAAAGCCCCTTACGACACCAACCCACAAACGGTATTTGAAATCTGCCTGGATATATGATACACAGTGCTGATATTGATAATTTTACAGGATCGTAGTCAAGAAGCCCATCGAGTTTACGCCTCTAGGCACTCGTGTCCTACCGCCCACACATTTCGATTCCCCCTATCGTCAAGCACGCAATCTTCTGCATGTTTCCACGGTTCCTACATCGCTCCCCTGCCGAAAGACAGAATTTGAGACAGTGTATCACCATCTCAGTTCGGCAATCATGGAAGGCTCTGGCACATGCATTTATATCTCAGGAACACCAGGCACTGGGAAAACGGCCACTGTCCGTGAGGTTGTCGCGCAGCTTAGTTCAGCTGTGCATGACGAAGAGATGGACGACTTCATATTTTGTGAAATCAACGGAATGAAAGTCACTGACCCTCATCAATCATATTCTTTGCTCTGGCAGCACTTGAAGGGTGATCGAGTGTCGCCCTCCCATGCACTCGAACTCCTTGAAAGAGAGTTTTCGCATCCTTCTCCTCGACGAGTGTCATGTGTTGTCCTCATGGACGAGCTCGACCAATTGGTTACCAAAAACCAATCGGTGATGTATAACTTCTTCAACTGGCCTGCCCTCCGTCATTCTCGTCTCATTGTCCTTGCCGTTGCAAATACGATGGACCTACCTGAAAGAACATTGAGCAATAAGATTTCCAGTCGTCTCGGCCTAACCCGTATCACATTCCCGGGTTACAAGCATAATGACCTCATGGAGATTATAACTACTCGATTAGCTAGCGTGCCAGGAAACATCGTCGATGCAGATGCTATCCAATTCGCGAGTCGAAAGGTGGCTGCGGTTAGTGGTGATGCTCGACGTGCACTTGACATCTGCCGTCGAGCTGTAGAGATTGCAGAGCAGTCCAGCGAAGCTGCAAATGCCAAGGAATCGAATGGAGACCAAATGGACATGGATGAAACCGAATCCTTACCACCAACACCTACCAAAACTCCAGCTCGGAAAGAGAGAGCCATGCAAAAACAACTCCAGTCCCCCCAGAAAAAGCAGCCCGAAAAGAGCTCTGCTGGACGGGTCACTATTGCCACAATCAAACAAGCTATTCAAGAGGCCACCTCAACTCCTCTCCAACAATCCCTCCGTTGTCTCCCTCTCTCCGCGAAACTCTTTCTTGCTGCCATGCTGGCGCGTGTACGCCGCACTGGTATTTCAGAATCCACATTCGGAGACGTTCTCGACGAAGCCAAGCGGATTGCTGATGCTGCCGTCGCGGTGGCGGGCACAGCTGGCGCAGGTGTAAAAGAATTTCTGCTCGGAGGCGGCAGCAGCGCTCGTGTGAAGGCACTAAGCTTCGCCTCCATGGAACTAATGAATTCAGGCGTTCTGGCTCTGGAACACGGTGCAGGAACCAAGGGACCGCTTGGAAGCTCTGCCATCCCAAGTAGGGGTGATAGAAGCAGCAAAGTCAGACTCCGTGTTGCACCAGAGGACGTGAGGGCCGCTTTCCGGGAGGATGATGAAGCCAGGGGGCTGGGACTGGGAACTGATCAATAATAACCATAATATGCCGGTCAGGACATGGGGTTAGGGTGCATTGCTTTTGGCGTGAATTGTCGATGACACTACTGTATGATAGATTGTATACAGGTTTTACTACTGTTTCTGTAGAACAAATGATACCCTTGCTGTTTTCACGCATTGCATGGATGGAAATTGGCGTTGGTCCTATGAGAGCAAATACCCGTCCCATGAAAGACAAGTCCTAGCCAGTCTTGTATGATACACATAAACGAATATTCTTTTTGTCAGACTTTTTCCAAATGGAAATGCCCATACCATTATAAGATGACAGTTTAAAAAGTTCGAAAAACAACGCTGAACTCCATATAGTGCGTAATGAAGAAAAAAAAAAAAAAGAAATTCCCGACTCGTACATTCAGACACCAAAACCATGACGGGGTATAAGGATGATACTGGACAATTAATCTAATATCTCTGTCGTCCAAGGGTAGGAGCCCAAGTGACAGGATGCGTTTCTGGTGTTGCATCCTCATCTTGTTTCCAGACCTTGATGGTCTTGTCGGCCTCTCCGGTGAGCAGACGCAAGCCGGTCCGATCAAAAGTAGAAGCCATGATACCAGCTTCGGCATCCAACGAACCGGGCTGTGCCATGGTGTCAATGGACTGGAAGCGGTAACCGGTTTTCCAGTCCCAGAACGACATGGAGCCATTGTCGCCACCAGAGAAGAGCACATTGTCTTCGTTGACGGAAAGCGAGTTGATAACGGCGTTGTGGCCTTCGAAGTTTTGCATGAAGTCTCCCTCGGGACACTTCCACTGCTTAATGCTGCCGGTACTGGCACTGGCAAAGGTGAACTCCCGGGGGTGGGTAGTAAGGTTCCGGACACCCTTCTTGTGATGGGTCAAGACACCCATTGACTTTCCGGCAGCAAGATCCCACATGCGGACTGTTGCATCCAAGGAACCGGAGATAATCTGCGGGTCGGCTTCCTGGCATTGAATGTCGGCGACTGTTCCTTTGTGGCCAGTCAGGACATGGACATTGCTTCTTGTTCGCATATCCCAGACTCGAGCGACACCATCCCGACCACCGGTGACTAAGAGATCGAGTCGGGGGTGAAGAGCAAGCGTATAAACTCCACTAAGATGGCCGTGGTAATGACGGATGACCTTGTTTGTTTCCAAATCCCAACACTTGACCATTTTGTCTTCTCCGCATGAAAAGAGGTAAGGGTGTCGGGGAGACACGGCCAATCCTCTAACAGTAGAGATATGACCTGTGAGTGTCAGGCGCAGAGCACCTGTTGCAAGATTCCAGATTTTAATAGTCCGATCACCAGCGCCACTGGCAAACCATTCGTTGTTCGGTTCCACCGCCAAACTTCGTACCCATCCCAAGTGTCCCGAAATCACTCTCATCAGCTTCCATGGCGCGTGCCAATCGGGTCTCTGCTGTTTTGTCGCCGAAGGTCTCTGGATAAGACTCTTTGGTTCATTTTCACCGCCAATACCACCGGGAGTTGGGCCAGGGGCCTTCTTCACAAGGGACATCGAAGAACCACTTTGATCGGCGCGTGCCTGGCCTTGGGCTTGAATCTTGGGGCGCTTCACGCGCCCAGCAGCAGCAGCCTTGGCCTGCTTTTCCGCCAGCACTGGTGGTAACTCCTTCACATCTTCGTATTCTGCCTTGCGTCTGTATGAAAGACCGATCGATCCATCGGCGGCTGAAGGTGTGACCATGAGATAATCGGGGCCGAAAAGCTCAGCTGTTCTCTTTGCGGACCTGCGCACGGCTTCATCGGCCGATATCTGCGAAGGGATAACGTCCATGGTTCGTAAATTGAAATCGAATGTCGTCAATTAAAGCGTTGAGGACCAGCCGGGGTTCTGATCTGGTGAAAAGGTGCGGACGTGTCGTGCGCGTTCAGCCCTCTGCGCGGAGGGGTTAGGCTAATTTGTGTAACTGAGTAGCGCTACTTGCAGCGTTAAAAATGCGAATAACTGCAGAAAACCCCAAAAATATGAAGGTGATGGGGAGATGGTCGATGGCAAAGAAATCGTCCCGCTGAATTGAACTCGGCGCCTTCGACTTTTGGCGGAGGTTCGTAACCTTTGCTGCCTGAGGCGACAAGGCCGCACTGTCAGGTGTCAACAGCTCCCCGCCGTATCTACAGCAGCTTCTCTTATCTTGGTTGCTTCGTTGCTATCAACACGCCGCAAATCGCCATGGATCCCAACCACAACACCAAATTTCCTTTGCATGAAGCTGCTCGGGAGGGCAAAAGTAAGCTCTTCATCCTAGCTTCTGTTAAACGAACACAGTTTTAACTGGTAACAGCTTCAACTGCCGAGTCTCTTTTGAATGTAAGTACTTGAACTGCCCCGCATGGTCACTATTTCGTAATTACGTCAACTTTATACGCTCTACTATACAATATATATATATCAAGCTCACTGGCTATTTCAATAGGCAAACCCCAAGCTAGCGTTTGCCAAAGATGATGATGAACGGCTCCCTATCCACTGGGCCGTGGCATACAACCACCTCTCCATCGTGGAGATGCTAGTAGCCGTCAAGAATTTCGATCCAGATGTTGAGGTTAGCTAGCATTCTCTACCCCAGATCACTCAAGATACTTCACGAAGTGCTGACAGTCTGGTACAGGATGCATCGGGCTGGACTCCACTGATGATTGCAGCCAGTCTGAGGGATGCCGAAGGAGACCCCATTATCGAATTATTACTGCGGAAGGATGCAGATGTAACTGTCAAGAGTGGTTCCGGACAGGTAAGACCCTGTTTTTCTTGCATAAAGTATTTGCATGCCGAGGAAATCTAACTTCATATATCTAGAACGCCATCCACTTTGCAACTTCCAAAGCCAATATCTCCACCGTTCGCATCCTCCTCGCCAACAAGTGCAGCGCTAGAGTCAAGGATAAACGGGGCCAGTTGGCTCTTCACCGTGCTGCAGCTATCGGGTCTATTCCTATCATCAAACTTCTTCTCGAGGAAGGGAAAAGTCCTGTCAATGCGACAGACATGGATGGTTTGACGGCTTTGCACCATGCCATTTCTGAGGGCCATGGCGATGCAGCAATAACATTACTCAAAGCTGGTGCGGAAGTTGATAAGAGAGACTCGGATGGTCATCTGGCGATTGACTTGGCTCCGGATGCTATGGTAAGATTGATTCCCATTCCTTTTCTTTCTAACCGTGACGGAGCTGATGAAATGTTTAAAGGTTCGGAAATATATCACGCAAACAGCTGAGAGAGAAGGCATAGACCTGTAGGTCGTCAAAAGCTATAACTCTGACAGGAGAAAAATTTCCATGGCTTTGCCTCGTGTCAAAGTAAAGGAGAAAAGTAACAGATTATTCATGGATACCCAGAGCTCGGGATGTAGCTGAGGGGGTAGAGAAAACCCACCCGAATCCCGCTACGATCGTACTAATAAGATATTGCTGGGAACACATTACAGAACAAGTCAGCCAGTGTTGAGATTTCCATTAGCTGTCTCTTCCATTAATTCAGTCTAATGTTTTAACATAATCCACTACCGAACTGCGAACTGTTCGCTTGGCACCCCACAATTTGAAGCTTTTCAACTGCCAACACCATTGAATTTTACTATATAGGACATGAATATATATATCTATTTACTAGGGCAACTTCGTCTTGTATGCCCGACAATATATCACACACTGATCATCCGCAAAAACCGATCACCCAAAGCATTGGCAGCCATTGGATTAGCACCCGTCACCAGCTCCCTGTGAAGCGTGGTGTTTCCGATCTTCTCTCCAGCTCCCTCGACCATCACGGCGCCTTCATTCCTCAAAGCCGACTCAACCTTCTCAATCTCCCCTCCCATCATGGTTTCCATCGCCTTTTCTTCAAGATCACTCCAGGAGGTGATCCTATACCCATTGTAAACGAAGGACCCATCTCCCGCTGCCTTCGTGCTGAGAAGGGCATACGGACCATGGCATATCGCAGCGGTTGGCTTATTCTCCCGATGGAAATATCTGAGTATCCGACCCAACTCTGGATCATCTCCGAGATCCTTCAGCGGCGCATGTCCGCCAGGGATAAACACCCCCGCAAACGTAGCCAGCTCTTCGTCGCTGATGGAGTCAAATCTTCGGGGGTGATCAAATCCGTTTTCTCGTTTCAGACGATCGAGAAGTTCGTTCTCTCTGTTGCGCTCGTAGAAGCATCCCACAAAGGCAAGGAGAGATTCGCTGTTCGGGTCTGGAGTCGGTTCTTTGCCTTGCGGAGAAGCAAAGGTGATTTCATGGCCAGCCTCAAGTAATTTTTGCACTGGTTTGGCGAGTTCCATTAGAAAGAAGCCAGACGGTTGGTCGACTGTTTTGCCGGCGTCGGGGCCGCTGGTTTTATGGATCGGGAAGGAGTTGGCATCACTTAGGATGACAAGCACTTTTTTGGCAGGCATTTTGGGTCACTTTCTCTTTAAGCACAAAATTTATTTGAATACAACTGTATGGTGAAATATTGTAGTTCGTTTGTTGGTTGATCTTGTGGCCTCTTATAACTGTATGGGTTGTTGATGATATGACATTCGGATGACGCATTGATGATCTAGCGGGATAATGCAAGGAAAAGAAAAAGAACAGATTCCATGAACTTCACCAAAGAGCCAGTCTTGTTGAGACAGTCTTCTTCGAGCATTCCGTTCTTGTTTGCCAGCGCGTTGAGCTCCGATTTTCTTGGACTGATCCTTTGCTCTCCAGCGGGTCATTACCAAGTTGACGTTTTCGCCGTGGGTTGATTCCAGTCGACAGGTACTTGAATCTCTTCGACATCGTAGTAGTTACCCTGGTAATTATTTTGCGATTTGATGAAGTCGAGGAATTTGAGGGGACGTTCACGCCCCAGGGCTCTCAAGGCGCGAGTTATATTAATCAAATTTTGTTTTGGGCATCAGATCATAATATCTTAAAGAAAAAGCATTCATCAACCCATATCATCGTCCACTTCCGGATAAGACCCCCCGGAAATGGTATTTACAAAGAAATGAAATCTGTCTAAGCCATATTAATACCTTATTTCATGGTACTGTCCACCAGTTCCCGATAGATCCTCTTCAGATCAGCAATATCAGCCTCAAGTTCTTCCACCTGCTCGCTCTTTTCACCGAGCATCTCGAGCGTAGTTTGGTATCGTTGGTCCAGCTCTTCGATTCGGCTTTCTAATTCCTGCACACGAGCGTCGGAAGACTTGTTTTCTTCAGTCTCCCGCATCAGGTCGACAACTTGATTTCTGGCCTCATCGCGTTGCGAAGTAATACGTGCCAGTTCATCCTTAGATGCAGCCCGTTCACTTTCTAGCCGGCGGACCGTGGCGCTCATTCGCTCCACCAGCTGGACAGAAGGTCCAGCCCCGACGGTAGACTCAGAGATGATGTCGTTGATTCCACGGGAATGATGGGTTTGATTAGCACCATACGCCGATGGAGCGATCGGTGTTCCTGATCGACTGAGGAAATCATCCTGTTCGAACGCGATCGAAGGGGGCTCCATCATCGATGTATTCATCATACCGTTTGCAGCCGGAGGTGAAAGAGTACCCTGTGTGAACGAGTTCTGGCGTGGAGGAGTCGCAATGTCAGGCGACGTTGGTAAAACTGACGAGCGACGGCTGGTAGGCCGATAGTCTGAGAAAGATCCTGCGGTGTCGAGATTACGACGATTCAATGCAACGGGCGATTCTGTACGCGACTGTTGGAGGAAACCTGGGGGTGGAAGCATTTGTTCACGCCATTTCGCCCGTTCCTCCTCGAGTTTCTGTGTCCACATTGCATCACTGGCTTTCTTTTGCTCGACCAAATCCTTCTGAGCCGAGACCAGGTCATCAGATACTTTCTTAAGTCTCTGCTCTGTTTTCTGTAGCTCTTGCAATCGCTCTTCGAGCTTGCTTTGAAGGTCATGCTCAGTCTCTCTGGCGGTCTCAAGTTCCTCCTCTGCCTTTTTGGCTTTGAGATTCTGTAACAAAACCAGTTAATATACCACTTCGGAACAAACCGATGCTGGATTAGACTTACCACTTCTCGGATCTTTCGTCGCATATCCCCTTCTCGTCGTGCGACATCATCGCGCTCTTTCTCGACGTTTGCTAGCCGTGAAAGGAGCGAGCCCTCTAGAGTCTGCCAGTTTTCGCTGGCGACAGCATACTGAGTCTGCAAGGTCTCAATCTGCCGCAACAACTTGGCTTGGGCATCTCCTGTAGCTCCGGACGAAGCCTCCTCTGCTCTTGAGCGAAGACTTTCCATCTTGCTTTCCAAAACAGATTGCTCATTCTTAAGTTCGGCTTCTAGCATCCGGGATTTTTCCTTCTCTTGCTCAATGCTTTGCTGAAGGTCACCGACCTCCCTTCTTAAGTTTTCCTCGCTAAGGTCATGCTCAACCTTGCTACTTGATAGTTCCTCTTCCAACTGCGTGGTCCGTTGCTTTTCCTGGTCCAGAGCATCTGACTGAGCTTTGGCTTCGGCAGCTTCAGCACGGGAGACTGCTCTAGCAAGTTGGGCTTTCATTTCTGAAACTGTTTGGCTCAACGCATTCCTTTCACTCGTAACGGCGTCAAGATCTCGAGACACTTTCGTTTGAGAGGATAACGATTCATTCGCTCTCTTCTCGGCAGCTTCAGCACGTTTGGCCCTGGCTTCCAAGCTTGCAATGTCCTTTTCCAGCTTGTCAGTTTTCTTCTTGTCCTCGGTTTGGGTTCTTGTGTTCTCGATGAGCTGCTGTCGAAGTTTCTTGAGTGCAGTCCTATGGTCCATTTCTGATTTTGACAACTTCTGCCCTTCCTCAAGTAATAATGCTATCTTTTCGTCTTTCTCCCGGAGCTGCTTTTCACTACTCCCGGGATCAGCGGTTCTTGCTGCGTTCTTAGCGGACTCGGCAGCTTCTTTAGCAAGATATTTTAACTTGGACTGCAATGCATCTATCCGTTCAATGTAACCGTGCGTCTCTTCTTGCCAGTTGGATTCAGCCGCTTTATGGTCAGCCTTTAGTTTCGCGATTTCTTCTCCATCGCTTGATTCCGGCTGGGGGGTCTCTGGCGAAATATCCACAGTAGTTTGTGTTAAATCTTTCGATGCACGCGAACTCTCTGGTTCATCGGTTTCTGACTTTATAGAATTTTCATCTTCCTGCGCACGAACCGTCTTATCCTCAACCGTGGTGTCCTGTGGCGGGGTATCATCTTCTTTGACGATCTCCTTCGAGTTGCGCGACGACATTCCGGAATCGTGGCTAGCCCTTGGAATTGTCGATGGATCCTCTTCAAGATGGACAGAGTCCCGGGAGAGCTCCTGTGTATTCCTTCTAGAAGAACCCTCGTTAGACTCAACGTCTAGGCTCGATCGCGCATCGTTGCTCGGAACAGGACTGGGTGGTGACGAGGCCTGGGCAGAGGAAGGTCGAGAGGTGGTATTTCCTGTAGCATTTGACTTATTAACCATAGCACGGGCTAAGCGTTCTTGAAGACGGTCATTCTTTCGGGCGTTGGATGAGTTGCGTGAGACAGCTGAAGTTCCAGCAGTTAGCTATGCGACGAAACCCAGAGCGATCGATTGAGTTTTTCATACTGCCAGAAGTAGGTTTGGAGTTTGTGGCCTCAGTTTGATTTCCTGGGCTCTCAGCTTGTTTGGCTCTCGCAGCAGCAGCAGCAGCTTTCGCTTGCTGCTGGTTCTTTTCATCCTCCTCTGACAGAATAAGATCCAATCTAGACTCGACACCAGCGACTGCCTGCTGCAAAAACGATCCAACCTTCCATTTGGGCTTCGAGCCCTGAGAGTTCTGAGCCATGATGGCAATATGAATGGTTTATTTTCCCCGATCAATATATTAGCTACTTCCCAGCAGCGCGGCGATTATTAAAAGTTCATGAGAGGCACAGATCCTCGATGATGGGCGTGCTGCCTGATGAGTATTTGATTGTCACCAGGTAGGACAAGACAGATCGTCGTTTGGGGGCAAAACGAAAGTGGCGGAGCAATTAATATCGTAAACGACAGACTATAGCCAGAAGAATAAAATAGGAGCGATGATGGGGAGCGCAAAGGGAAGGGAACTGGCCCGCTGCCTTGGTGGGTGTCTGGAACTGACCGAGTGCAGCCTGGTTGAAGCGGAACTGCAACAGTTGAAGATGCCAGCCGCCCTCTTGGCGTGGGGACTTCGTGCCGGCAACGTTGCCCGTCGGAGCTCCCCATCCCCATCCATTATTCCCTGACCATCGGCTCTTGTCTCTTGTCGTTTATTATTGCTGCACGGAATTACATCGACAATGTCCTTGGAGCCGCCCACATATTTGAGTTCCCTGCAGAACAATATTCGAGCGCGCCCCATTCCATGGGAGGGGGCCGTTCGAGCTGGCAACATCACCGATGACCACTTCAAGAAGATCAAGGCGGTGGATAAAGTCCGCAAGGAACAACGACGTCAGACGATAGATGGAGATCTCCAAGGTTATATCAGCCTACTCGCTGGTGGAGGTGAGGGCAAGAGTGTTTTGGACTCTGCCTCCAGGAGGAACGATATTGTGCAGTATATCCTCGTCTTGGCTGCCGATTTGATCAATGGTGTGGACACCCCTCTATACTCTCGTCGCTTTGATCCATACGCTAATCGAAGGTTGTCCATGGCGATACAGATGTCCCATCTCTATCCTCTGCACTTGTTGCGCATCCTGATCCATACAAGCCTTTCCTCCCACTCCTCCGTCAGTCTACAAACGCCGAAGACCCAATCCCACTACTCACTTCTACCTTCTTGACAAACCTCGTGTCCACCAGCCTTGTTTCCTCGTCAAAGCCCGCTCCTAGAGACGAACAGGCTCTTCCACAACTCTATACCTATCTCTCGACCCTGACAAAGAACCAAGACAGTGGGTTGCAAGACATTGGGGTCCAGGGAATCTCATCATTGCTTCGGACCTCGAGGTCAAGAGAAATATTTTGGAACCAAAGGAAGGAAACAGTGGACCCCTTGGTTGATATTCTCCGAGCTGCTGCGGGGGCGAAGGATAATGGTTCCAGCACTCTGGGTAGCAGTAGTGTACGTGCCATCGAGCCAGGTCTTTCCGGCGGGGTTGGAATTCAGCTTTTATACCGTGTCCTTCTTGTTATCTGGCAACTGAGCTTTGAGGGAAATCTGATTGGTGATGATTTACAAGAGTATGTGAACAAATCTTGTATAGGCAGGGTGCCCATGCTTACTGATCCAGGGACCACGAGATCATCCAACTTTACACCCATCTTCTGCGACTATCCCCCAAGGAGAAGACGACTAGACTGCTACTCGCAACTCTCAACAACATCCTCTCTTCCAACCGCACCACATTGTTGCCTGTGGCCGTGTTCATCCGCCTCCCCGCTCTCCTTACCAACCTTTCTGGCCGTCATTTGACCGATCCCGACCTTCTGGAGGATCTCAAGTCTCTATCTGACATGCTGGATGAATACACCAAGACGCAAACCACATTCGATCAGTACGCGGCCGAGTTACAATCGGGTCACCTTCGCTGGTCCCCGCCCCACCGTAACCCGCTATTCTGGAAAGACAACGCCCGTCGGATTCTAGACGAGGCAAACGGCTCGCTTCCCAAGAAGCTGGCTGAGATATTGTCCAAGACCTGGGACAACGACAAGCAGGTTCTTGCCATCGCATGCAATGATGTTGGCCATTTAGTGAAGGAACTGCCAGAGAGACGTACTCAGCTGGAGAGGTTAGGACTGAAGACCCGGATCATGGAGTTGATGGCCGACAAAGACGAGTCGGTCAGGTGGGAAAGTTTGCGAGCTGTTGGGGAGTGGCTCCGTTATACCTTTGAGGGCTGATGTATTTCCTATTGTTCTTATACCGGGCGATGTGACTATTACCATGATCCTATTTTTTTCCTCTTTTCTGTCAGAGTATACTTGGCTGCATTATCTTGTTGCCCCAGCGTATTTTTTTTGAATGTCATTTTACTGTTCATATGTTGGTATTTACATATCCTTGCCATATAAGAGACTATCATTACATTAACCTTTGAATTTGATGCCCACAACGTTAGGCACTTGTTCTAGGAGATAAATGGGGCTAGAGCACAGTTTAATTACTGTGACTGTAACCAGCAGTATTGGCAGCGTCGATTATGGCAAAAGATCATCGAGAACAGCTTTCACTCCCCACCTAAATGGATACATTGACCTGGTTATGGAGAAAGTCGGGTGTTTCAATCGATCGGACCGTTGGGATACCCCGCATGACTGTCTAAAAGTCCCAGCATGATCTCCGAGAATAAGATGGAGCATTCATGGCAATGACACCATTAGTCGATAACCAGGCATCGGATTTTCTAATGATGATGATATCTGGTTGACGGTTGACCCCAAGTCTCCAAGTTTTAAGACATTCTAGCAGCGATCGCACATCCTCGGTGGACCGCACGTCCTGAAAGAGGATGGGGTTGACCCGCTATACAAGAAGCCCGCTGGTTCCTGGCCATTTTAACGTTCGCCGCGTGCCACTCTTGTTATATCTCTTCCCACTGTGATTTTTCGAGAGAAAAATGACTTTCTATTACTTCTGAGTCTTCTTCTTCATCGACTCGAAACCCTGCTGCGTTGTGGCGAGCACATTGCTCCTTATCTGTATAATTTTTTCTTCTTATCTCCGCAGTGACATCCCGATTTCCCCGGAGGCGAGAAAAAAAAAGTGATCCATCCACTGTGCCAACTCCACAATCCACCCGATGTCACGATCATTCACGGGGTGCAAGAGGTGTAAGGCACGGCGTCAGAAATGTGACGAACAGCGACCAGCGTGTGGCCGATGCAATGCGGCCGGAGCACAGTGCCGGTATGCGATGCAGCTTCAGTGGGGAGGACGGGCCTTCTCGCGATCGAGATTTGGGGCATGTGTGGGAAATGGAGGCATGCAGAAACTCGGTGGGTTCACTTGCAATATCCTCTCTTTGATTGCTCTCCTGACATGAAGTTATCCTAATACAGAGTACTCCCCTGGGGAGTTTATCTATACCACCAATTCCGCCAATGCGCTCCCAAGTCTGACCTTCACGCAACCCGTCGATCCGTTTTCTTCGCTCTCCTCTGACCACAAGTCGTTGCTCCATCATTTTATCAATGACGCCTCTCAGATCACCGCCTGCCACTCGGGCATGCAACAGGATATTTGCAAGATGCTCATTCCCATGGCTCTTCAGACTCCCTCGTTACTGTATGCGACCACCGCTCTCTCCGCGATCCACCTACAAGCATTGCACAATCAGTCAGAATCCGTCAAGTCGGCACCGGATATAGCACGATTTATGGCACTGAGTCTGGAGCATTTTCGGAAGGAACTTCAGAATCCTGCCAACAGAGGTTCGGATGCGCTTCTGGCCACGGCCCGGACACTCTGTCTAGCGGAGATTCATTCGGGAGCTATACATCCAAATTCCTGGCGAGCTCATATCGAGGGAGCAAAGGCGCTGATGGGAGCGTCAGAGGATAACGGGGTGGAGTCGCCTCGATCAACGGACGGATTCCGCAGGTATCTGAATCGGTGGTATCGGTCCATTGTCTCGCTAACAGCATTGACGGGCAATGGGCCACCGATAGGAGAGGCTGTGGACAACTCGAGTTTGGGCGTTGTCATTCAGCAAGATTCGCCTGATTATCTTGACGATTACTGGGGGTTCACAGTCGACCTTGCGGCCATCTTCCGCGGGATTGGTGCGGCGGCCTGGAGAAGTCATTTGGAAAGCCAGGGCCAAATCTTTGTCCAGGAGGGTGGCGGCAGCATTTTGGATGAAGCTGCATCTCTGGAGTCATTGCTACGAAGTCTGATGGCTCGTGATGGTTCGCAACCTGCCTTCTATCCAGGGGTTGTGGAAGGGTTGACAGCAAAATCTATTCATGAATTCATGCTCTGCAACGAGGCGTTTCAGCACAGTGCCCTCATCCAGATTCATCGCCGGTTACGAAAAACTCCGACATCCTCTGCGGCCGTGCAGCAATCTGTCAAGAGAATTCTAGAATGTACGACTGAGATCGGACCATCCGCAGGCCTTAGTCCATGGGTGATGCTCACGACACCGTTATTTATTGCCGGGTGTGAGGCATATGGTGAGGACCGGGAGACGGTGAGGCAACTGCTTGCCTCGTTGCACGATACCATCCGGGTGCCAAATGTCCTTCAATCTCTCAAGTTCCTCGAACAATACTGGGCGAACCAAATCAGTGAGGAAGAAGATTGGAGTCATTTTCTAGGTATGATAAAATACTTTTCTACAGTGTACAGGATCGATGCTAACGAATCTAGATCGGATGAGATTCGATTTCATCCCCTACTAGAGTCAACTGACAAGGCTTACTTGGAGCTTCTCTATGTTTACGATATTAGCGAGCGTTATTTGGTTTTGAAATTGAAGTATATACATTTACGGTGCCACTGGGCCTCAGGCGCAAGATTGGCACTCTTTACATATACCTATGGCGTCACACCAGGAGACTAGCGATTGTTCATTATTTACCAGCGTACATATGTGGGTTTAGTGATGTTTTACGAATTCGATATGAATGTTATTGAATATATCATTCGGTTCCATTTCCTCCATGATACTATGTATTTCTAACTTCTGTCACTGTATAGGTGACAGGTATTCAGACTGCCACTGAAACTTTAACGTAGGGCTATCCCTTACAGATAACTGGTGAAGCAAGGGACTGAATCCGGCGTTGAGGACCGTAGATGAAACTGTTTAATTAGAAACATTTCTGTACGACAGAGAGAAACTGGATGTGTTTGATAGATGAAACTGCCAAGTAGGATTATCCCTTGACTGGATGCTGATGTGTGGTGTACAGCGTGGACAGTAGAAGGCGACTTTCGACCGAATTCGCAAATGGGAATAGTGATGCTATTTTTTATGGCTATAAGATATTTAGTAATTGATTATCTGACAGATATATATATGGCAGCAGGATTCGGTGTTTTGAAATTATTGTCTCGTATCTTGGAATAGAAGGCTGGACTCTATGTAAGAATAGCAAATGGGGCTGTTTTATAGAGACAATGGAATATCTTTAGGAACATTTCAATAGAGAATTGCGCCGATATTAATACAGAGACTCCACCGAAATATAGGGCTGAAAGGAAGACTGAATTATGGGATATTGCGTTGTTGTGTCTATTTTAGGTGTTGTAGTACAATTTTAGAATGTCAATTCAATAGACCCGTTGTGGCTGGACTATGACTCCTTTAATATGGAGTTGGCCAACCTCTAGTTATTTGTTTTTGTTTCTACTTTTTCTCTTTTTTCTCTTTCATGTATTTATTTTCATTCTTATCTCTGTCAACATCTGCAGCAATCCCCTTGACAGGTACCTGCATCTGTACATGTATGTAGATCCTTGCGTAGAGTTTTGGACCAAGCAAGGAGGAGAATAAGCTGCAACTAATAATGAACCAAAATAAGCAGCCCACGGTTTGGCCATGTAATAGTGTCGTGATAACTCACGCTACTCAGTGGGAAATAAAATCATGTTATATCCAAGTGTCAGCTTACAGCTATTTATGGCCCCCCCTTGTGTATACAGAATAAGGCTGGATATGTATAACATAATGACTCTACTAAGCGCCGACAGGAGTAATATTGTTTCAGCGGTGGAGAGTAGGCGGTTGTATACAAAAATATCTACAGTCTAGAATTACTGTTGTATAGACAGTATCAATCAATCAATCGTCTCGGACTGACTAGCCAACCTGGCCTGAACTGCATTAACTCAAGCCGAGAGTGTGGAGAGAACTAGTCAAGTGTTAACTACTCCTTTGGATGATGTACATACAGTAGCACGGTTGCCCAGTGCTTTTTTCGACCGCAACTGGCCCGAGTCCCCCTTGTCCTCGACACGCGGTCGATGCGTTCTTCAGATTTGATTTGCTGCGTATATAAACACGTTTTGATAAGCAGGTTATCGATATAATTAGATGTGATAATGTGATATTGCTGTCTGTCCTCAGCATCCTTCATGTTCGTGAACGATATCAAGACCCCCTGAGTATCCGGTGGGGCTCGGCCGGAAAGAGTTAGCGCCCTGAGATCGGCCGCCCTAGCTTGCCGCCAGTGAGCCGCTCCCCTCTTGGAGACATCGTGCTGAAGACGTTGGAGATGGAGATGAGATGATGATTGATGAAGCAGTCAGAGTCGAGACTCTGAGAGAGATACAGAATGCAAAATGCAGAATGTGAGATGCTTACATGCTGAGTCTGGATAATGCTCACTGTCTCATGCTGACACTGCGGAGATGTCTTCCTTTGATCCAGTCTGCAACAACCACCAAACTGACAACCTCCCACGCTTGCTCGCGCTGGTTTGGATCTTCCTTGGGCCCATGCGACTTAAATGTCGATCAGAAACCCTCCCAGGTCATGCCCTGCCATGGTCCTTTGGCTGCTGCATCGTCTCTAATTGGGCTCTCGCCAGCGCTGTTCCCTTCCCACCCCCTAAACGCGTCTTCCTCCCCGTTCCCCACTGCAAACTAAATTGTATCGCCCCATGCTCTCTCTTGTCTAGACGCCGCCAAAGCTGCATTGCCAATCTTTACCTCCTTTTTTTTTTTTCTTTTGTCCCTTTTTTTTTTCCCTTGTCTCTCTGCCTGTCTATCATCCTTCCCCCCAAGTCTCTTTGGGAAACCCTCGAAGTCTGTTTCCCTTGTTTCTCTTTGTCCCATTTCCTTGTCTATCTCTTGCCGTTGGCTACTGGAACTACTACAACTAGTCTAGTAGCGCGTGTCATCGTTATTATCACCTTCCCCGTGCTCATCGACAACATGAGGGAACGTCGATCGATAGTAGTCGCCAAGTGAATTTGACTATTCCTTTCCTTTGACCCTGTCGAAAAACTCTCCAATAATGGCCGCTGCTGTTGGCGATGCTTCTCCGCCTGGCGGAGTATCTGCCGCCGCCTATCTACACCAGGAGGAGGAAAAACAAGGTTGGCCAAGCCCTCCTCCATCGGACTCTTCTACCACGGCCACGCCTCCTCTTCCTCAATCTTTTTCTTCTTTTCGCTCTTCTGCCACTACTACCACCTCCGACACCACCACTGCTTCTCCGGTGCGCAGGAAACCCCTGCCTCAGCATGCTTCACCAGTGATTCAATCTCGCCGGTCTGGGCCCTCGATATCTCGCCTCTCTATCCCCGAGGGCGAAACGCCTGCAGACCCCCCGGTTCCCGCCAGGGGAGCTCCCCCTGTTGCCAATCCCGCCTCCCCTCTTTCTTCAGCTTCCTCGTTAGTGGACCAGTCGTCCCCCTTGGTGTCGAAGGACCAGAATAGGTATGCGTGTGGAAGCCCTTCTCCTTTTCTTCCCCTTCACTTTTCGGTCTGATTGGAGGACTGACCTTGTCGTCATCTGTGACGCTTCCCCAGATCCTCTCGAGGTGGACTGTCCTCAGCCCCTCTTCGGATAGATACTTCCTCGTTCGTGCATGAGGACTACCACTACGACCACCGCGACAATTCAATCGACTACGGATCCCAGTTTTCGAATGGAACCCCGATCCACAGTCGTCTCGTCAGCGAACCTTTTATCCCCGTACTTAATTCCCCCCCCGGTAAGCCTTAAGCGGGCTACCATGGCGTTACATCCAGCCAACAACAATCACAACAACCGCCCACCACCTTTGCGGATTGACTCCAATGGTCGTCAGATGTCCGCAAGTTCTGCAGACTCTAAAAACCCCAAGACCCCCGGAAACAAGATCAGTTCCTTCTTCGGCTGGAAAGGCGCTACCTCCCCTGGCGCAGAATCCTCCAGTACCGAAATCTCGGATGGCGGCCGTTCGCCATTACCATCCCCCATGCCTCCCTCATTACCTAGTGCCTCCTTTTCTATCACACCCGCTACCACAATCCCCATCGATATGTCCACCAAGTACTCTTCCCCAATCCGGAATCCATCTCTGAGCAGTGCTAGTGTCCTGGACCAAGGTAACTCTAAAATCAACGAACTTGAAAATGAGTTGCGGGAAATCAGCTCCGAGTTGGCAGGTTCCATTCGGAGGGAAATGGAGCTGGAGGATCTCGTCGAAAGACTCCAGTCTGAAATGCCAATGGAGGCCAATCGGCGCACCAGTGATTACTTCTCGGATTCAGGAACCAGTTCGATCCGTTATGCTTACGAATCGGGTGGACGGGTTGAGGATGTTGAAAAGTTCAAGAGAACGGCGGAGCAGGAGCGTGCGCAACTCAAGGTCGACCTTTCCAACAAATGGCAAGAGGAACGATCTCGCCGGGCAGCAACCGAGTCCCATGTCCAGATCTTAGAAGGTCAGGTTCAGCAGGTAAGTGTTTTATGAGCTTAACCTCTAATAAGATGGTACTGACCTCGTTATCAGCTCCGCCGCGACAGAGCAGAGCACTCTGATCTGTCTTCCAGAAACAAAGAACTCGAGAGTGCGCTGGAAGGTACTCGTAGGAAGCTGGCGGAGGAGAGGCAAATCAAAGACAACTTTGAGGATCTTCTCACTGCCATGAGAGTGGAATTGGAACAGCTCCGAAATGAGCGGGATCTCCTGCGTGAAGGTATAATACCCCCATCACAAGATGACCAAGGGGGTCTCGATTCTTCTGAGACGGAGCGGTTATTGGGAGAAATCGAAGCCCTGAAAATTGAGAACGCCTCTCTGGCTCAATTACAGACTACAAGATTCGCATCAATTGCGGAAGAAGATGGCTCTTCGAGTCGACGAAGCTCGGGGCTGGGTCTGTCACGGTCAAACTCGCTGGCCCGGATGCCCACCAAACCAAGCGGCTTGTCCCGGTCAAGCTCTCTGTCGAGGTCCAATTCCGTGTCTGGCAAGGATCGTGAGAACCGCGAATCATTGGCAGATCGGGTGAAGGATGTCGAAGCGCAGCGAGATGCGCTTCACCAGGCTTTGCGAAGCCTGCTGAATCGTCAAGCCTACGAGGCTCGGCGGTTTGAAAAGCGCACCAGGCTCTTGGAGTTAGAATTGGAGCGTGCGCAACAAGCAGGCTCCCCGACAAAACTGGGTTATGAAAGAGAAGTTCACGTCCTCCGAGATGAGGTCAACTCTCTCCGAATGCGCGCCGAAGATGCACTGGAACAGAAATGGCAGTGTGAAAAGGGACTGGCAGGTCTTAAGATGGACTTGGATCGCGCTGAACAGGAGACCACCTCGCTGCGGGTGTTGTTGCAAGAGCATGATATCTCACTCCCTGAAGATATCGAGTCCGAGCGGGCTGGATTTGCCGAAGTCCTGGCGACATCTTCATCGCTGGAATCCGCATATCAGCAGCTCCAGGCTGATAGGCAAAATGCTGAGGCTAACGCCGCCCAATCGCCGCAAGATGAACTCAATGCTACAGAGCTGGCGGCCGCGGGCAGTCGCACGGACCTCTTGGCCAACCATGTGCGACAGCAGCTGGATACCAATAACTCCCTGCGCAGCCGTTTGGCGGATGCGATCGGCAAAGGCGAGAACGATCAGCAGCTGTCCGCGGCCCGCATCAACGTACTGCAGGACCGGCTCAAGCAGATGGAGGATATTCTTGTGATGGCCCAGCAGTATTCCGAGGAAGAAATGGCCAAGCATGAGGAAGAGATTAACCGTCTCAAGGAAAGTCACAACGACCAACTCATGCGGATGAAGAATGGATCCCGCAGCCCTGCGGCTCTGTCTCCCATGCCTCCCACCTCGCCCTTCGGTGTACGATCTCCCCGTCTCGACAAGACCACCAGCGGCGACGGAATGCCGCTCACTGACGCCATTCAGTCTGAGAGCCTCGAGAAGCGGGTGAAGGAGCTGGAGAAGCTCCTCCGCGATGCTGATCTAGAGATGGGAGAAGTGGTTGGACGGATGAACCGAGCTCAGATTGAAGTGGCGGAATTGCAATCCGACAGGTACGATTTTCCCCAGTTTTTCTGCCTCTCATATTGATACTAACGGCTTTTCAACAGAGATGAAGCACTTCGACAGACCCGGAAACTCCAGGCTGAGATCCTGGGCGAGCGCGAGGTACTCAAGGCCCTTATGGGTTAAATCTATTAATTATACCAGACACATGCAGGCATTTTGCTGGCCTCGCATGTTGAACATACAGCACTGTACATCTATATACGACAACGGTCGGAGTTTTTTTTTCATGAAGTTTCACTCTGGAATAGTGACACTGGTTCTTTTTGAAGCGCTTCGAGCGCAAGTTCTTGTGGATGCTTGAGCATTCGCCCTAGTTATGGGCATTTGTGCATACTATTTACTGACGGTGTAGATGGATTTACACACTCCACCATTGAGCTGGTTGGACTTGTATATAAATCACCTAGTGATAATACATAATTATTGCATCCTTATGGACATTTCCGAACGCCCCTTGCAGCAGCTGAATAATACCGAAATGAATTGTAAACTGCATTACATACAAGACCTGGTTGAGAGAAGCTATGCTTGTCGTATCGTATAACGGACTAACATTCCTCCAGGAGATGACCCCCCACACTGTAGTTTGTTTAGTTTGCACCACTAGTCTTGGTATTGTTGTTATCAACGGATCGCGATTGTCTCAAAAGACAGGTCTGATCTTGTCAACACTAGATCCTCTAGTGACTGGACATTTTCAATTCCAGGTGAACCTTATAATATCGAATATCTCTCCAGAACAGCCCACCACCTGTCCAGCAGAAAAAAACTCGATCCGATAAATTAATCTCGAGCAACATGGACTTTCTCCCAGACTTCCTTCCAGACTTTCTCCCAGGTACGAGACCCGAGAATAACTCCCCGATCATCGTTGATCATCACCACAAAGATCCATAACAGAATATATCCATACTAACCACAAAAAAACCAGAATACCTCCTCCCCCTAACTCAAAACCCAACCCTTCGCGCTCTGGCAACAACCCCCCCATCAACGCACCTCACCAACCTCCGCACCCTCTACCTGGAGCCGTACATAATCCACCCACTCTCAGCGGTGTTAACGTCGTCAATGCCCGATCTCGTCTCGATCCTGCTCCTCGCGATCATCCTGCTCATCTCGCTGAAGATTCTGGACTATGCGCGCCGCATTATCATGTTCTGGGTTATGTTGGTGGTGAGGGTGGTGTTTTGGGGTGCGGTGCTGGGCGCTGCGTGGTGGGTGTACCGGGTGGGTGTTGAGGATGCGGGGAGGGATTTGGGTTGGTTTTGGGGTGTCGCGCAGGGGTTTGTTGAGGGGTTTCAGAAGCAGGGGGCGAGAGGTGATGGGGGTGCGTCTGCTGCTGGTGGCTCGCAGCAGAGATTGTATGGGGGTGCTGGGAATGGGTGGTGATTGTGATGATGATGGATATGGGTTTGTTTGAGTTGGAGGATTATACCTGGTACCTTCGTTTGGGTTTGAGTTTGGGCTCACTGGATGGGGATTAAAGGATATTGTGGAGTTGGTGTATCAACTACTAGCGTTGGATTGATTGATTTGGTTCATCTTCATGTTCATGAATTGATTATGCATTATGTTTATTATTGTTCTTGGTCTTCGTCTTGTTCATGCTGGGCGAGTCTTATGTCTTGTGTAGACTTATGATAGAAGACTGTCTGACTTCACTACTCTCGAGTGTAAAGCTTCTCTGGCTGCTTCTATTGCAGGCGCAAAGTGCGATATAGAGCGGATGGATGGCCCGCGATTGTTCATCCCTTGCAACAACCTGACGATTCGGTCGGCAGATATGTTGACGGGATATGGGTGGTTCCGAGCCAACGTACTGATGCACGCTGTAACCGGTGTGCAAATAATAGACGAATTCGGATAGGTCAGGCCGTGGCCGGGATCAGATTGAATTACTCGTCTGCATCCTCATAGTCCACCTCCTGCGCATCCTTGGGTTCCCTCGGTTCTTGCGCTTCGTGGTATTGAATAGCATCGTCGATATGGCTCAGGATGGCAGCGACACTGTCCTCCTCGGAAACGTCCAGTTTCAAGAATGACACCATACTGAAGTCATCAATCAACTGTCCAACGGCCTGGTTAAGCCGCTTGAAGGAACCGCCGCTCATCATGGAATTTGTGGCTGAGGGATCACCGCTGGGTGTCTCCTCGTCCCTTGAATCGTCCTGTAACGATTGCATGTCGACGTTGGTGAATCTCTTCAGCTCCTTACGCGAGACCATATCCTTGACCTGATCCATCTTGCTCAAAATATTCACATGCGGCATTTCTAGCATCAACATGGCGGACATGGCGCTCAGTGTGCCCGAAAAGAATTTGGCCTTGTCAACGACAAAGGTGCTCTCTAGCAAGTATGCAGCGCAGAGGTTGATGTTCAGCGGACCCTGGCGCGACAAAAACTGCACAAGCGACGGTAAAAGGGGAATGTGCGTGTAGAGCTCAATCTGACCTGGCATGTCGATGATGATCAAATATTCTTCGCTCAATGGATCTAGGGCTTCGGAGAGGAAATCGAGGTTCTGCAGGAGGAATTCAAAGCAGTAGATGAGCCCACCATTGGGACCCAGCTCCAGCTCCTCCATCACATCCTCGAGAGTGATGAGTTCGCGAATGTCCAGGTCGGGCTCGTAACTGAAGGTCTCGGCGGCGGGGTCCAGGTTGATGTAAAAACAGCTCCGACGGGTATTCTGCAGGTGTTGAATCATAGCATTGCAAAAAGTAGTCTTGCCCGCACCCGCAGGGCCCATCACCAAAACACCGAATTTCGACATGACGGATGAGCAGTAGCGAGGAAGGACTCGACAATGGGATCAGTGAAGAATACTCCGGGACTAACGGAGTAAGTATTGGTAAGTATCGCTTCGGCAAGTGTTGAGATTTTCGAAATGCCGCTCTTGCCCGCTTTGGAGGGGAAATGTGCCTTTCTGCCGCCGCCCACCGCCGCAGGAATGGCGCCATCCGTATTGTGACGGTAAGCGTACGGTACGGCGCGGTATTGCGGTTTTCTTTCCCCCCACTTCGAAGATCGATTTTCTCCTCCCCAACCGACCCTCCTCCTCTGCGCTTCTTCTTCTTCCTTTTTAACCTCTGCCTTCCCCCCTTTTCGTTCTTCACTCCATCCATTCTACTCTTCACATTCCTCATCCACTTTTTTCTCTATCCCATCCACTCCTCCACTCTTCACAATGGGCAGCCTCTCTCCCAAGGCCGGTACTTTCCTTTTCACCTCCGAGTCGGTTGGTGAGGGACACCCCGATAAGATTGCGTGAGTTTTTTCCCTCCCCCTTGGATCGCTTTCGCTGTCTGAACCCATTGGCTAATCATTGAGAAAATAGTGACCAGGTTTCCGATGCCATCCTCGATGCCTGCCTTGCTGAGGACCCTCTCTCTAAGGTATGGACTTTGTTCCCTTGCTGGCGGGGCAAATTTCAATTCCGCCTGTAGCAAGCAGTGACTAACGAATGGCTTTTTTTTCCCTTTTCGTACAGGTTGCTTGTGAGACCGCTACCAAGACTGGTAAGTTCCATTATATTTGTACCATTAACAATGGCTCTTTGACTAACATCTTCTCAGGTATGATCATGGTCTTCGGTGAGATCACCACCCAGGCCAAGCTCGACTACCAGAAGGTCATCCGTGGTGCCATCAAGGACATTGGCTACGATGCCTCTGAGAAGGGTTTCGACTACAAGACCTGCAACGTCTTGGTTGCCATTGAGCAGCAGTCCCCTGACATTGCTCAGGGTCTCCACTACGAGGAGGCTCTTGAGAAGCTCGGTGCCGGTGACCAGGGTATCATGTTCGGATATGCCACCGACGAGACCCCCGAGCTCCTCCCCTTGACCATTCTGCTTTCCCACAAGCTGAACAACGCCATGAAGGAGGCCCGTAACAACGGCTCCATCGCCTGGTTGCGCCCTGACACCAAGACTCAGGTCACCATTGAGTACGCCCACGACAACGGTGCTGTCAAGCCCGTCCGTGTGGACACCGTTGTCATTTCTGCCCAGCACAGTGACGACGTCAGCACTGAGGAGCTCCGTGCCGTCCTCAAGGAGAAGATCATCAAGCAGGTCATCCCTGCTGAGCTTTTGGACGACCGCACCGTCTACCACATCCAGCCCTCCGGCCGCTTCGTCATTGGTGGTCCTCAGGGTGACGCCGGTCTTACCGGCCGTAAGATCATCGTCGACACCTACGGTGGCTGGGGTGCCCACGGTGGTGGTGCCTTCTCTGGCAAGGACTACTCCAAGGTCGACCGTTCCGCCGCCTACGTGGCCCGCTGGATCGCCAAGTCTTTGGTCAACGCCAAGCTTGCTCGCCGTGCTCTTGTCCAGCTCTCCTACGCCATTGGTGTCGCTGAGCCCCTCTCCATCTTCGTTGAGACCTACGGTACCTCCGACAAGTCCTCGGATGAGTTGGTCGAGATCATCAAGAACAACTTCGACCTCCGTCCCGGTGTCATTGTCAAGGAGCTCGACTTGGCCAAGCCTATCTACGCTGCTACCGCCAAGAACGGTCACTTCACCAACCAGAGCTTCTCGTGGGAGAAGCCCAAGACCCTCAAGTACTAAACGTATCACACTGCCTAAGTGTGGTCGTCTAGGACTTAACCTTTGTTTCTTTTCACGAACGTGATGAATTGGCTTTGTTTTCAACAACTCAAAGCATGAAAGCATAGACATATAAAAAGCTTTCTTTTTTGGTTTCTTTTTACTGTTTAAAATTTACTGCATGTCGCCTGCAAGAAGGGTTTGGCGAATGAATTCAACATGATACCACTTTCATCGGATGGGAAGGGAATGTTTCTGGCGTTTTTAGGGAGCGAAAGTCTTCAACACATTTGCCTCCTGCAGGCTTTACAAGCTGTTTGCACTTCGGATGATACTCGCCCACTTGTGGGCGATGTTTCTGGAGAGGGGCACCTGCCATTGAGCGTGTTGAGAGGTTCTAGACTTCTCGATATTGCCAATGGTATGCTAATCTAAACATTAGCAATATACTATAATGAACATATTACAATAATCTGTTGAATCCTCCGTAGTCATATTTTTTAGTTCTTGTAATTGGATAATTGCTGACGAGACTGCCTGCTATCACATGTTCGGAGTCAATAATAATGTAAGCTGACAGGAACTACAACAACAGGTTTCGGAGACGGGACAGGAGAATACCCTATCATCGCTCGTATTGTCGTTCCATTGGCGGTACCAAAAGAATACCAAGGCAGTCAATGTTCTACTAAGCACGATGACGACTTTGGTACCCCATAACACAGACTACTGATGCATGCATGTATTATTTACATCACACCCATCACGCTAAAAATTCAAATTCCCAAGTGGTGCTGACTACGGAGTGCTCCATGGGGAAGGGAAGATGCCAGTTAGTCTACATGCATTTTCAACAAGAGACTCCAAACTACAGCAACGTTTGATACAATGGAATTGAGGAGTGAAGATATCAAGTTCCCAATTCGTTTCGTTAAGTCAGTCAACCCTTGACTCGTGTAATCTGTCATCTGCCAATCAAATTATAAACACAACACACGTGACGAGTTGGTTGGATCATTCCGCAAAAAGGAAAGAAAAGTACCGTAAAAGTGAAAAAAAAATCAAATCAGATCAGGTCGAAAAAGGCTGTAGGTGTAAAGATAACGTAACCATGGATAAAGTGTAATGCTCTCGCAACAAGAACAAGATTCAAGACAATGGATGGGATGGAGCAGAGTGTAGGCACGAAGAGTGATATGCTAGAACGGAGATAGACAAAAAAGTCAGAAGATAGAGAGATAAAGATAAATCAACAAGATGGAGCTGGAACCGATGTGTAAGTTGATAAGAATAAGGAAAATGAAACCAAAGTGAATTTCTCCGCCATTCTGCCTGACCAGCCCTCTATCAAATTGAGATATGACGAATGCACAACTTCCATACTCATTAAAAAAGTGCAACAATCTGTTCAGAAACAAAAGAAGAAATCTTTCCCAGCCTCGCACAAAAGACCAAACAACTGCAAGAATGGAATAGAGACATGAAATATAAAAACACAACCGGGTATAACAGAGGGTATAGAAACGGCAATGCGCAGATTATCATTAGCTATTACCCTTGACCAAGGGTAATGTATAGCAGAAATGAGAAATGGCATAAAAAAAGGCAAGTGAGAAAGGACAAACGGTACTGATCAGAGAGAAGCTGGAAGAAACATGGAATGGTCCACAACTCGCTAAACTAAATCTTCTTCCCTGACGCCTCGAAATCCCATTAACGCCAATCGGGAACAACGCCAGCCATAACTCTTTAGTAACCCGACCACCCTCCTAGCGGACTTCCCGACTGACCCGGTTGCGAATGTCCAGGTTGCATGGGTCCACCGGGGGCGGATGGCCAGCCTGGTATACCACCACCTGCGCTCATCCCCATGGCAAGACCTGGCTGTTGAGGATTCCCCGCCATGAAGGGCTGCCCTCCAGGACCTTGTGAGGAGGGATACATGGCTCGAGCAGCGGCCATGGCGGGATAAGGAGCTGCTGTGCCTCCAGGGAATCCCATAGAAGCCATAGGTTGTTGCGGGGTTTGCGGGTGATGTAACTGGTAAGATTGCGGCATTTGGGGTGCTGACGGACGAGGTTGGTGACGAGGAGATTGGGAAGGGTGCTGTTGCTGCACACCGTGAGGCATAGGGGAAGGAGTCTGCTGGGGCGGCGCGTGTAGCTGAGAAGCGTACTGCGGCATCACGCCCTGAGGCCCTGAGGCAGACAGCGGAGATGGTTGCGGCTGTGGGGGAGGCTGACCCCACATCTGCTGCGACTGAGGATACCCGTAAGGGGGTGTTGGCGCTGCACCCGCAGGAATGGGCGGGTTAGATGGCCTGTGATGCATCATTTCAGGTCGCATACCCGGCGGCAGTCCTCGGACAGGAGACTGCGCAATGGGAGGTTGCTGATGCGGCTGTGGAGGGAAGCCGGGCTGGCCAGCCATCATTGGCGCCTGATGAGGAAGCATACTCGGCGCCTGAGCCACGTTCATCATCCCAGCCGAAGAGATCCGGGGAGACTGCAGTGATTGAGATACAGATGGATTCGAGTCGAGCTGTCCGGGCTGCGACTGCGCCGCAGACACCGGGATATCGCGGGTTTTAGCATAGAAATCTTCCAGTCCCTTTTGACGAATATTACGTTGCGAGCCCAGGAGTTTGTTAAAATCAGCGGTATGTGACGCTTGATTGAGGATTTCTGCTGCTGTGCTAGGTTGTGTCCGATCTTGGAAGGGCTGACCCGTCAATTCCTGACGGTTGCGAGGCATACTGCTGTATTCTCTCAATCGTGGGTCGTCTGTCGTGGTTGCCATGTGAATCATTGACAATGGTGCTAGAGAGACGGATGAAGCGGGTCCCAGAGGTAAATCGGAAGGCATGGCCTCAAGCGCGTTACTATAAATAACATCGCCATGGGCCAGAGCAGGCAGAAGACTGGAAGCAGTCGCTGCTTCGGCCGCGGCGGCATCGCGGGCTTTAGCAGCACCCGGTCGCTTCTCACCCGCCAAATCCTCTTCAGTGAAGCCTTGTTTCCGTGCTTTGCTTTCCCAATAGTCATCACGCACGCGTCTTCCGTTTACAACAACACGGCTTCCGAACTGTCGGAACATGGATTTTGCCGAAACGATGGCAATTTGACGCGACCGATACGAGTATGGTAGAATATCTTGCTGAATCAGATCGTCCTTTTCGATCTGCGTAGCGATTATCTTGTGGAGGGACCGGTTCTTGTTGAATAAAAGATACGAATCGCGATACCCGAGTACCCGCGCGCACTCGGTTGCCAGCATGAAGAGCTTGCTGCCTCGAAGAGGAACACGGAAAGTCCTGCACTTGAACTCCCGGCCACCCTGAGGGTATCCCATAGCATCCACCTTCTTCTCCCCGGCTTCGTCAAACTCTTTGGGAATGTATTCATCTCCCTGCTCATTCAGTTGATCGGTAGTGTGGTCTCTGACGGTGGGGAGTGCTTTTACCAGAGTCGACTTGGTCGGGGTAGTCTTGTCTGGAGGTGATGCCTGCGGCGGCGACACGATCGTCTGTTGCTGTGGCAGTTGTTGTGTCTGCATCTGGGGAGTTTGAATCTGGACGCTCACAGCAGGCGACTGATCGCTGGTGGAGGGTCGTTGCGCCTTTGGGGGACGCCCGCGTTTCCGACGACCATGGTCATCTGCCCATCACAATAAGTCGCGCATTAGCCATCAAAACCGAATCAAAGATGTGAAGAAGCGCCAAAGCCAAAGCCAAAACAAAGCAATATATATATATATATATATAAGTATATCTATATCAGATGAATATGAGACGAAGCGGCTCGAGAGCGTCCCACGGCATCAACATCGGTTGGAAGTTTTAGACGTAGAAGCGCTCCCCGACGCGCACATACCGTCGTCATGGTCTCCGTCTGCGTGATTCCCACGATGATCCGGAGTCCGACTGCGCTTGACACCACGGGGAATCGTGCTCGGTGCTGCAAACGACGGGGCAGGGAGAACAACGGCGACTAGCAAAGGCCATCAGTTTTGGAGGGCCCGCGACGGACAGAATGAAAGAAATTAAGGTGAGAAACCCCATTACATTCATTACTACCGATCGCGATAGACAAGTAGGGAAGAGAAGAGAAAGAAGAAAAAAAACAAGCGAGATAACAGGAAGATAACACGAAGACAACCGCGAACCTCGGCTAGGAAAAGACAAGACATAACATACCATTATTCAGAGCCGCAGGGTTGATAGTGCCAGAACCATCAACGAGATCCCCTCCGAGCCCATTCATCGGGGCGGAAACCGAGGAGTGGGAGGTGCCATACATGGCGGGCCAAGGAAGGACGGGAAGGTTGAAAGGCCGTCGCAAGGCCGTGGGCGCGTCAAGGAAACGCGGGACGAGTCAAACCGGCTGAAGATGGAGGGGGAGACAGGCGACCGGGAGCGGCAGCAGCTGCGAGGAAGGACAAGGAAGGGGAAAGGAAAAGAAAAAGATAGATTAGGCTGCAACAGATGCAAGTAATCGTCGGGGATGGATGGGTGGACTTTGCAGACCTCGCATGCAGTGGTGGTTTTTTGAGACTAGTTGGCCAGGAAGCGGATCAGCGGGAAAATAAAATAAAAAACAACAGAAAAAATAAAATAAATAAAGTAACAACACCCAACCGGAAAACTTGAAGAACGGACTGGGGTGGGAGGAGTGGGTTGGGATGGGAAGAGATGGGAATGGAGGTTTTGAATTAATGGAAGATGATGAATGGTTGATGGACTGAAGGTGGTGGGTGGGATGGCGATGGGGAGGTCCAAGCAGGCGGTGTGAAGATGCGATGGGAAGAGCGAGATGGAGGGTGTATCGTATGGTATTGTGTATTGTGTATTGTGGCTGGAGGGAGATACGCACCGCCACGTGAGGCTGAAGGACGACTCAGCAGCCCTTTTCTCAAGGTTCGGATAAAAAGGAAGATGACAAAGATGAAGAAGATGATTCACAGATGGTGACAACAGATCAGTGGATACAGGTTGACTAGGGGTATGTAGATAGGATTCTTAGGGTCGATTTTGGAGGGGGAGGGGGGGTAGAGAAGCGGTGGGTGTAACTAAAGATACTGTGTGAGTGGGGAGGAAGTTTGAAGCTTGGAGAAAAAGAGAAAAAGACGAGCAAAGACTAGCGAGCAAAAGATTTAATCCGATGAAAGGGAGAAGCAAATAATTAAAAAATAAAAATAAAGAAAAAAGTTGATTGATGGAGGAGAAGCGAAGAACAGACGATGGCAGCAGTGGACGATGCAGCGAGCAGGACGGGAGACGCCACGCGAGGTGATTGGCTGAGGTAATACACAGAAAGTACAGTTAAATATTGGAGACACCTACCTAGGAGTATCTACCTAGTAGACAGTAGTGGAATAGAATCAGATAACAGGGTGTAATGGTTAAAACCTGAATAATACTGGGATGGCGGGGAAATCCTGAGACGCAGTGACCAGTTGGGATAAGATAGAGGAGATGGGGGATCTTTTGACTGTCAACAGTCAACAGAATACCAGAACCGTCCAGAGAGTCAAGACGGAGATCACCAGGAGGGGTTGGTGATCGGAGGAATAAGAGGGGCAATCATACAGATTGCCAGTTACCTCCAGAATACAATGAATGCAAGTTGAATAATGCCCATTCTTTGTTTCTTTTTCTCTCTAAGAATCCCCCCAAACCAATCACGAGACAAAGCCTGATCTGATGATCGTTTTTCTGCTGTATGGTTTTTTTACAGAAATAATACAGTGGCAATCATCCCCGGATATCCACCCAGAAATGAGGAAATATGAGGAATATAGGAAGATAATGAGACCATTCTTTTTAATTTTTTAATCCGTCTGTGTAACATCACCATCTACCTTATCCAGACGGTATTATTTCCATCAAATATGCCCATCATGTCTATCCGGATCCTACCGGCTTGCAATCATTCATTATTACTGCAGCGAGCTCTCCAGCACAGACCGCGATCTCTCGACAGGGATCATCTCTGCCTTGTTTTGGCAGTCTGCACAGACCTCTACAGTAGACAAAACAGTAGACATTGTAGAAGAATCAGTATACTGAATATATTCAGTATTCATTCCAATCTACAATGTATTCTAATCAAGAATGTCGGATCTGGCAGATGATCACTCAATAGACTTCTCCCTAGTCACTTGAATGGCGATCCCCGTCTATCCTCTGTAGAGTCGTATTCATTCCTAGCATTTGGAATAATAATAATAATATACCAAACTGCCTAGCTTGGGATATTATGATAGCATGCTGATTAGATGTAACCTCAGATTCCCCCCACACTTCCAAGGGTATCACCAATCAACAACGCAACCCTCTCGACCTCATTTCAAGCTTTCATCTTTGTCCAACCACATCTTCTTTCTTGATTCATGTTTAGGTCGATCGGCATCTATTCCGACCTGGATAGTATCATGTTGTGGGCTTGCGATATTACCATTCCTCGTGGTGAGGAACATGCTACAGTGATCCGTCTGCATACAATCCTCTCATCGCCAAACGGGTTAAGGAAAGATCGGCAACATTCTCTGACTCTTGCCCGGTGGCAATGAGAACTAATCCCTACCTGGGAGGGGTTGCCAACGAGTCACCCGGTCTGCTGCAGTAGTTCCCGTGGACGATTTTGTATGCATGGCCGGTGTTGCTCATGTTGAGTATCGGACGTTTATTCCCTCTGTACTCCGTTTCTGATATTCATATTCATCCAGTAGTATCAGTCTTTGATCGTCCAATCTGGTGAAATAGCGGAATCATGAATCTTGCCCTTGGGCAGATACTGCATGACCCTGCAGCAGTATCGTATCCTCATGTTGGCGCCGTACAAGCAGACGGTCTGGATTATCCACTATTCTCCGTCTCTGAGGCTTCATCCTTGGTCCGTCATATGCAATAACCCGAGTCTGCGCAAGCTTCCCCGCTCCTCAGCAGCGTCTGCTTGGCCCTCTGCTCTGCAATCAACCCAGTCCGGAAGACCTGCCAGAAGCAATGTTGTAAACGGCTATCAAACTGCAGCCAATCACCTCTGTCAACCTGTAAACAGAGGCGCCTACCATCCTCCCCATCGCCTACGTTGCTCGTTCTCATACTCGGTCGCGTTGTATCCTCTCCACTCGCAACCCATACTCATCACATCGCGCGGCGGCTTGGTATCTTGACCGCTGGTTCTGCGTCCCGAGAATCGGCCCTGCCCATACAGTCGTTCTATCTGGCCATTCGATCTTGCCTTTCCAAGAAATCGAATCCAGCCCGTGTTATCAGGACCGAATGACATTTCGCCTTCGCTGCTCTCTTGTCCGCGCCATTCAAAATACTATCTTCTCATTCGATGCGTAGAAGGGCCGTTCCGGGAGACGCATGAAGCCGGAGAACATCCCAAAGCCATAGGCCCCCCACATATCGCTCCCCGCGAGGCTGAGGATGAGATTGAACTCGTCTTCAGGGTACTGACTCCACTCGTTGGATCTTGTGAGAAGATCTCATATTCGCCATTGACCAGGCCAAGGGATTCGTGGGCTTGTGTGTCCGGGTGGCTGAGAGAGTCCTCAGACTTAAGCTCGGACTCTGATTCAGGCTCATCAATGTCCATCAGGTCGTAATGATCTTCCTCGACCGGTTGTGCCATCGGGCGCCTGCCTACAAACGCAGAACCAGGCTTTCCGCGAGAACAACGGGCTGTCTGCTTCGTCCGTGGAGGTCTCGCCTCCGTCTTTTCTTCGTCTTCGTCTTTGTCTTTGGCTGACTCTGCTTTTTTGCGTCCAGATGATGCCCCTCCACGGCCGGTCCCGCGTGCAGGAGCCTTGCTAGGCTCATCTGTCTTCTTGGCCGGAGTCTTCTTAGCAGCAGTCGATCCCGTACTCGCTTTATACGCCTTTTTGGCTTTGGATTCGGCAGGTTTCGCGGCCTTGGCTTTTGGCTCAGACTGTGCTGCAGTTTTGGTCGATTTGGCAGTGGCAGTGGTTGGCAGTGGCAGGGGCAGCGGTAGTCTTGGGTGTTGTCTTTGACTCGGCAGCTTTAGTCTTCGTCCCCTTAGCCTGAACTGCATTCCCATCCCCATCAGCATCAGCATCGTCAGAATTCTTCCTCTTCATCGACGCAGGAGTCTTCTTCTCCTCCCCCGCTCCCGTTCCCGCCGCCGCCTTCAACGCCGCCCGCGCCTCCCGATCTTCCTTCCACTCGTTTTCAGATCAGCCTCCACTTTGACAATATCCTCAGGCACGACCAGATTGCCACCCGCACCGCATCCAACAATCTTATCTTGGCCACCGCCTTAGTCTTGGACGGAGGCAGGCCATAGTGCAAAAGCTGGGCTTCATACCAGTAGCCGACGGGGTCGGAGGTGCTGGGGACGGAGGCGGTTTGGAAGAGTCTGCAGTTCGTGGAGCGGAGCGCGACGGTGTAGATTGTGGCCGGAGGATTCGACACTAGAAACTGTCGACGGAGAAGGAGAATTTGCCGTTGCAGACGGGGGCGGACAATTTTAAGTCGGTAAGGATGGTATTTGAGGAAAGGGATGTTGAGGTGAGGGTTATGGACGCACAATAAGATAGTTCATCATTTACTGGACGCGACTTGGCGCGTTCAACTCCATCTACATCTACAGACAGCCACTTTAATGGTTTAGATATAGCTAATTAGGTAATTTGATAGACTATGTGTAGGTAAATCATTTATATTCTTGACTCAGTCAACAACAATGGCATTTCACCCATCATCGTCAATTGTCAGATTCCTCAAGTGGGGACAACATACGGAAGACGTCATTGACTCTATCTTAACATTTTGAATCCACGGTTATTCATTAAAAAGGGTTTGTTATCCAGAAAGTATATATACTTTCGTATTCACCTGGATCGCTCATAGTATATTGGAGTTAATTCTATGCTGCATCATCATGCTGCACCATATGCTTTGCCAGACATACTCTATCGTCAATCAATCTCCTCGGCAATATCAGCCAGCCCATAAAACAAACAGACGAAAATCCTAGAGCGTCAAAAGTTATTATCGAAGCCAAACCTGAAAGCTTTCGCTGCATCAGCAATGGTCTGAAAGGTGGCCAATAGAGGGTTTCCACTGGGAGAATGCAGATGTGCTCTACTTATACTCTGGGTAAGTGTACATGTAGCTCACTCATTCGTAAATACTCCAAGCCATCTTCAGTCTAGCATATTCCAGTTGTTACAGTTGCGTGGCCTGTATATCTCCAATCATAGGGCTTGGTATTGGATTTGTGACTGCAGATGTAGCAGGGTAAACTGGGAATCCTAGGTTGTCATTATTATTTGAAGGAGTGTAGGAACGAGAGCAGCAGTATCTAGGATAACTACATACTCCATCAAAACCCCATCATATCCCCTGAGGCAAAGGCTCTTTGGGTGACTTTCTTGCAAGATGTTGTTCTGGGGATGCGGTGTTACGCTTCTTGCATACTCGAGCGATGTATACAGGACAAGTTATTCCGTATATGAAAATCTCTGGGCTTAAATACGGATTCCTCAGTACATACAACGCAACAATATCTATCCGACGAGTGGCAGCTATGTAGAAGGGCCTGGGTTTAGTTCAAGAGAGGTGAGTCTTATTGTATTCTATACTATGAATATCCCTATTATGTGGAATCGAATCTCAGACGACAGTATACCGTAATGAGCCGACTGTCTGGTCTTAACTTTACCTCGGAAACAATCCTATTCGGTGGAAATGGACTTGTCAAAGCTGCTGCCTTTTGTAAGAGTAATCAACTCGGGAAGCAGTGGAAGGTCGACGAGTGGCGAAATGCTGGGGAAGCAATATTATAGGCAGACATAGTAATTCTACTCCGTAGTTATGAAAGTAAAAAATTTCCAACGACACCATTCCGTCCCCACTGGCCTATGGGGAAATAGTCTGCTCATCTCTTTTCCCATCCAGAAATATACTGGTCATATCATGGCTGAACACGCTATGGCCCAACCTTGACCGACACAAACGTTTCCCCAGAGTCAATGTTAAGAGGCTATCATCCGTGGATCGAAAAAAGCATAATATGCTCTATGACAGAAATACGAAAAGCCACTCATTGACTTTGAGTATGGGGGATGTGTACCCCGCTGCATAGGAGGTTTGGATGCGCCTGAGATGGAGAATATAATATCTCAGGTTGCTTATAGCCAAGATCGATAGAGCAGAAATGGCGCATAATAATAAACCCGAGGATCGACGGACGAAAAAGGAAAGCCCGTCACGAGAGCAGTGGACGGTATGGCGGTCACTCGTTGGTGTTACGGAGTAGTTATTCCGTAGTTCACCCATAAATGAGAGTACTTCTGACCAGATTGCATCCCCGGATGATAAAGCCAACGCGGAGGTGGAGAAGCCCAGCCGATAGACTGTCTAGTCAGAGCAGACTATGTGTTCTTCTGGCGGCTCTCTGGATCCGGTAATCCGGTGATCTGCAGTCATGTGCTGACTAACTCACCTAACAGCACATTAACAGAGAGCCGTATTAACACAGCAGAGAGAGAGAAAAGGTCAGTTGATGGTAATAGTAATCCTATCAGAGTGGGAGGAAGATATGTACAGAGCAAGGAGACAAACCCATGATCCAAAGCATTGGGTATGGAGGTAGGGTCTGCTCTAGGGTCTGCCCACGTATGGGATTTATGGGGGCAGATGGGGGCTTTTGTCGCACATGACAATATTGGGTTGATGCAGATCCTTGGCCACACAACAACGAAGGGGTGTTGGTGATATTGAATTATTTCTTAGAGGAGTCGTAATCATGAGATAATAAATACATAAGATATAATAGTCAGATAATATAGGAGTAGGAGTAGGAGTAGAAATCTAATCTGATGTTACTGTGACTACGTTCTATATAAAGAGTATCCCCGCAACCACTAGCCAATCAGAGCATTCTTCTGTCAGGTACGACAATCTTCTCCCACCTTCTCTACAGTTCTTGTACAATTCCTACAGTACAATATAAATATTAGACAGTATAACTATTATACTAATACTCAATCCAACAATCTAACAGTCTAACAGTCTATTTGATAATCTACGATATCTAATAATCTAATAAATACTCTATTGCTAGCCTAGAAATGGAATGTTCCATGGATGCCGCCAAATCCGGCTGCCCCACTTTCGCTGGTCAGCTGGTCGATTAGTTTTGCAGTGGGGCCCTGCATTACGAGTAGAGAGTTGGGTCTGGCCAGTGAGTCACTTCTGTCTTTTAGATAGAATATAAAATATACAGAAAAATATAAAATAATATAAGGTACAGAAATATAGAAGATAGAATATAACATAGAGAATAGAGAAGGGCATAAATAAAATACAGAATGAGTATAGTATGATAGAGATGGTAAATACTGTGTAAATAAAGAGGTCTAGACGCATGCAGATTCTGCCAGATCAGATGGTCACCTGCCTGCCTGGATGCAGTTAGTCTCTCGTCCGCTCCTTTTTTCCCTCGCTTTCTCAGCTCCTCTTCGTTTTTCTCCTGCAATTCTTTTAACCTCTGCAATCCCCAGACTTCTCCAGCTCGTTTCTCTTCAACTTCAACCTTCTTCTGGCTTTACACTTTGGTGCCAAACTAGATTCTGCCACAAACTTACCATCATCCGGTTCGCCACCACTAATGACATCAACCACCCTGTTTCCTTGATTGAATCAATCAACCTGACGCACACTTAAAACCACCTCATTGTCAATCATCCTCCCCCGCTCAATTCACTTCTTCTTTCATTTTCTGTTAGCCAAATGGCCGTGAAAACCATCGATATTACCGCTCCCGCTTCTCTCTCCTCAAACCCCAACATGAATAAACGCTGGCCTCCTCTCGCCGATAAAACCTCTCTCCCCTTCAAGCTCACGGCGCTCTCGCGTCAGAAACTCGCCCGTGAAGCCACCGCCGCTGACCCTGATATCCGGCGGTGTCTCGGCCACTTCCGTCTCCATTGTACCTCGATGGAGTGGGCCCAGAAGGACATGACCAGTCGCATTAATTCGTTTGATCTCGAGGATGACACCGAGTCAGAGGACGAAGAGGAAGAAACAAAGAACGAAAGACAGGCCAAGTTGAACGTGTTCGTTCAGCAGAAGAGCAAGGAGGAAAAGAAGGAATCTTCCACTCCAACAAAAACCGACACCTCCAACACCACTACTCCCGCTGAGCCTGAGCCTCAGCAACAACAAAACAACATGGCAAAAGAGCCTACCTCGACCGAGACGGAAATTCACGTCCAATTCGAGGTCCCCGCTCGTCCTCCCTCTCCCAATTCGGCTGAGAAGGAGAAAGAAAACGGCCTGCTTGAAAAGGGTCGTAGCTGTCTGGAAAAGACGGTCCAGAGGAAACACTTCTGGCCATCGCCGGGTCAGTGTTTGCCTGTTCGCATCTCTGGTTAGATGCTCGCCCCACTTTTACCTCATCTTCTTTTCTCCGACTTGTATTTTTCAACAAACAACTTCTCTCAACCTCGACAGGATAAAAATATCCTAAAAACATCAAAAGGATCCTAATTCCATAATAATGACGCTACGATGATACGATTTCTTTTTGCGGTTACGACGGACAGGTTATTGGGTCTGGTGTTTCTTCTTGTACTTACTAGTATAATAAAAATGTCCTACATTATATCTATATTTACATTTATTCCTCTTCATATTTATTGACTTGTATCACTTGATTCTTACTATATACTAGACAACGCCCGCTAACAATTACAATCAATCAATCAAACATGCATAAAGTCATAAGTTACATCCCCAACTCATCATCATCATCCCACCCCAACTGCTCGTAAATCGATTTTCCCGATTTCTCGGGCGTCACCGGAATTGCCGAGGATGTCAACATCGCACCACCCGAGGGTTTCCCACTACTATCCTTCTTCACAGGCGTCCCCAGCACAACCGGCGAACTCGGCGGGGCCATACTCTTCACACCAGGCACACTGGTGGGGCCTGCTCCTGTTCCTTGTTTTGGGGGCGTCTCCATCACCATGCTCGATTTGATCGTCTCAACAGGCCTGCTGCTAAGTTGGCGGTTGGTGGTCTCGACGCGCCGCGACGCGACCGGGGTCGATGGTGCTACTTCACTCGTAGCGGCTGTGGTAGTGGTAGTGGCAGTAAGCCGTGCTGGGCGATTGGGCACGCGGAATAGATTTCCTGAAAATCCGGACCCCGCATCTGGTGTTGCCCCTCCATCGTCGTCGAACACGGAGCCCAACGGCTTGGATGGGCGTCGAGATGGTGTTTCTTGGATGCCTTCTCCTTCGCCTTCGTGAGTGTTATCTGATGTTGATATTCTCTTACTCGAACTGCCAGCACGCACGGCTGAACCCGGGATTACAGCGTCGCTGCCGAATGGAGAGGAAGCAACACCTGTGCGTCTCGATTCTCGCATCAGGCTTTTAGGCACAGGAGGTAAGCCGAGGCCGACCACGTCTTTCTTGCGACTGCCCTTGGGCGTGGCCATGACCTGCACACCCTGCCCAAAGGGATTGCGAACAGGGTTTTTGGGCTTGCGGCCGCTGGATGTCCGTTTATCTGCGTCGTCAGCAATATCCCTGGCGACTAGTTCGCGATTGGGTTTTCGGAGCGCATGGATCGCGGCGTCGAGCTCTTTCTTCTGCTCGACCAGGATATGCACCTTCTTTAGCTTGGTCTCATGTTGTCTGGCCACCGCGTTGAGGTCCACTTCGCGGTTCTCCACCCGTTTTGCTTTCTGGATGCCCCCGCGCACGCTCGAATTCAGCGACGGCAGCAGTGGTTCCATCGAGTCGCGTCTAGACTCTGCCTGCGAGGGTGCCGTGTTGGATCGACTCAGCGATGGGTGTCGCCCTTGCGATGCGCTCTGTTCGTCTGTCAATACTCGCTGCAGACTGCGGCGAGGCCTCTGAGGCGGTTGTCGCTGCTGCTTGACCGCCGTCCCAGATTCCCCTCGTGGCACGGTCTTTCTTGCATGAGAGTGTTTTGTCGTGGGCAAAGTCGCGCTCGACACGCCAAACTTGCGTGTGATTAATTTGCATTTGTCGGGGAGACGTGAAGCGTAGAATGGAACAATCACCTCTGTGCAAAAGTCGCGCACCGCGTCGCTTTCCACCTTCTTTCCAGAGAGATGGTTGCTGTCGTATGACTTGGCCGAATCGGCAACGACCGCATCCTCAAAACTGACAGCATGCCAGATACACAGCCGATCGAGATGAAGCTCCAGCAACACGTTCAAATCCTGTGATTTCTTGGCTTTGGGTTTCTTGGGCGTCTCGACTGAGCCCTTCTCACCATTATCGTTATCAGCAGATGATGCCTTCTTGGCCTCTTCAGCGATAGCCAACTCCAACGCTATCGTTTCCAAGATAAGAAGTATCTGCAACTGCGTCTCTCGCAGCCGTAGATCGGCCACATGTTTTTTGGCCTCTGCTTCTCGTGACGTGTTGATCAGAACCCCTTCGGCAAGACTCCGGTCTTTCCACCATTTTCGGATAAACCCGTCTTCTTCGGGGTAGAGTCCATTCTTGCCCAGTTTCTTCTTTCTGCTTTTCCGCTTCTTCGTAGGGGCAGTGGTGTCGTCGTCGGAAATGCTTATCACAATGTCGCGAATGGTCGATGGTAGCGTCTCCCGATACTTCAGGTCCATCTTTTTCGCGTTCAGAATAGTCTCTCGGTAGAAATTGATCAGGTCTGTTGGTTTCTTGGAGGACTCCGACTCGGGTGATTGGAATGCTGCACGGCATCGTGCCAGGGGCCCTTTGGCAAAGTATGCGACGGATGTCTAGAATCGGTCAGTAATGCAAAACGAAAATAGATAACAGATCAGACCACCTACCTTGGATATGTAGAGAGCCTGCAAGTACTGCTCCCTCAAGCCATCCAGCAGCTCCTGAGGCGACTGCAGCGCATCCATCTTTTCACCTCCCCCATACGCGAACATGCCTTGATCCTGCGACTCCGCCGACAAAACAGCCGGCTCGAAGCTGGAACTCCTTTCCATCGGCACAAGACGAGGAGGCGCCAGCGATTGACTCCTACTCTCCGTAGACTCCATAAAAGACGCATCCTGCATCTCAACATCACCACCAACAGTCGATTCAAACACAACCGAAACATCAACCTTGCCCCGCTTCTCCGATCCAATATTCATATCCATACCCATATCCACCATCGGTTCCTCAATCTGCGCCGCTTGCCACCACTCACCACCACCACCAGACTCGCATTGAACAGCCCCCCCGCTCGATCAGAGCAGAAGAACCACAAACACCACCACCCTTAACCGCAACAAAGATATCCCCCTCCTCAACACCCCTCCCAAGTTTGCACAGTGCATAAATTCCCCTCTTCACCTTCTCAATAACGTATATCCCATCATCGCCCACCAACCGCGCAGCAAGCACCGCAGGCTCGCCCCGCTGCTGTTGCTCCTCGTTCTCAAGAGCCGGAATGTCCGCCACGAACAAACTCCCCGATTGGATTGGCGATAGAGTCAGGGTGGTTTCGAGCCAGGAGAATGGTAATCGGGAGCGCGGGAGGGTGGCGATTGGGTTTAGGACGTAGGGTTCTTCGGAGAGGGATGCTTCATGGGACTGTCCAGGTAAGTTAGTATTAGTATATAGTATAGATTGGGTTTTTCTTTGATGGTATGGCGGGGAGACAGAGCGGGGAGTAACAAACCCGAATGCGAATTGAAGACGTCGTCAAGTCATCCGGGGAATCATGAAGCGTCTTGCGTTTTCTCGAGGGTGGACGATTCGCATCATGAGGGGCTCTAGTCAACGAGATCGAAGTGGCAGATGATTCGAGGACGCCGGGGGATCCACGCGAGGCCATGAACGCGTCTTATGAAGCATACATCCTGTACTTTGCAAAAACGAACAAAAAAAAAGACAAAAACTCAGACAGTAACAGCCCACCCGGTCTAGAGTAAATGCAAATCTATGAAACGAGATCGCAATTACAATCGCAAGTGGAGAGAGAAAAATAGGACGCTTGTTGGCGGGTTGGCAAAACGCGGATTAATGGGCGTTTCTTGGCGTCACGCGTCGCTGCTCTGGCTTGTTGTAAGGGACGGAGTTGGTCGGTGCGGCATTATTATAGCATGGCTTGTTCTGCAACTTGTTGGAATGCCTCGCTCCAGTAATTAATAATTGAGGCATTATTGGGGAAAATATGGGGTATTTGTATCCCTGTAGGGGTGGTTTTATTTTCATGATATGTACAATTTTGCAGACAAACGCTTCCCGACGACATAGTTATCGGGATCGGCACTAATCAGGTATGTTCGTTTTGTATGGGAAAGCATAGACCGGCAGTTCGATATACTATACAATGGATCGATCGAACGAGCTAGCTGCATACAGCTGTCTCATCTACAATCATACCAGCGGTGTCGTCACTGGAGCAGCTGTGGACGCACACACACATGACGAGATAGATGTAACCGGCGGTGAAGTGCAGTGAGCAGAAACAGTCCACGAGGCCGATGTCGGTTTTTCAGCCTCTGAGCTTGTGTCCGCCTTGACGAGCACGGGGATGACTGCACCGGTGTTAAGTGAGAACTTACGGTGACCAAGCACACGGAGAATGGATGAAATCTCGCCCGAGTGGCTGGTGACAGACACAAAAACACCACTGTCTTTACTGGAGAAGACAGAGTCAAGCGCTGTCTTACTGCGGATATCCTGCGCATCACTGGTCTCCCCTGTCACCCCATTCCAGAGCTGGTCAGTCTCAGTGAAGCCCTGCTCAATGGGCCATTCAGGGAACAAGTTGTGGATGTATGTGCGGTTGCGACGGTGATCGCATGTGTGGATGCTGATGCTCTCGCGGAACAACTCCTTGATCAATGGCTTGAAAGGGGTGCTACCAGCAGGCAGCTGCAGACCGGAAAAGGTGATGTTGGCTGTCTGTAGTGTGCGAGTCAATGGGCTGACAAAGTAGCTATCCGGCGCATGGATCCGCTGCTCGTCTATTTCCTTCTGCCAGAAGTCATGCGCGGTCTGCGCCTGGGCAATGCCATTCGCTGTCAGTTCAGCATCAGACCAGGTTGCTGTGCCATTTCCATCAAGCAAAGACCAATAGCACTGTAATTCTGATATTAGTATGGAGGAACTGAAAGAAAGACTAGATCGGGGAATTGAGCACAACTTACGTTCCAGGCCGGTGTGCCATAGTAATCCTGAGCAGCATTATGCCAGCCTTGACCATGACGACCCAAGAAGAGAACCTTGTAATTGACATTGTCTGGCGATCTTCTGTTCAGCTGAACGACCTGGTCATAGAATCGTTCCCATTGGGTCAACTTGCTGTATCTGCGGGACTCCTTATCTGTATCGTATGTGCGATTGATGAGTCCAAAGTTTTCAGCCGTCTGATCAACAAGATCCATAGCATTAGCGACTGTCATAAAGCTTCTTTCGCTCAAATGGACTAGATCTGAGCTAATTGATCTATTGAATTCAAAAGTCAATGTCCTTGCCCATACTCACATAGTCAAAAGTGGACGGGTCCGTAGAGTTCTCATCCTGCAAGAAGTATCCAGTAACAGTAGCGTAGTCAATAGAAGATGCATGTGCAGCGGCAGAAAGGCCCAATGCGACAGGACTAATGATAGAGAGCTTCATTGTCGAAGATAATGGAAATAAAGAAACAAGGTGAGAGCGGCCGGTCGTATCTTCCAACCCAGGACGACAAGATCGGCACCCACTCTCTTATAACAAATTGCTTCGCCATATTTTCCCTTTAACCACAGCTCCATATTCATAGTCGTTAGCACAATTTCATAACCATTGCAATAACGCGTGGGCCGACATTGTGCATCCCGGCCTACCAGTAGAGCACGTGGGAGGGGGTTACAACGAGCTAGGCTATATCTTCATATTAAACCCGGACGATCCCACTCTGAGCCGGGTATTTAGGCAGAAGAAGAGGAAATACCCGACTGCAGATATTAAAATGGACGCCATAGGAACTCTCAGGCACCACCGTACCTGATGTGAAGGAGCCTGTTCTCGTCGTGGTGTCGCTTGGCTTGATGTGGAGGGGCCCGTAGCTCGGACGTCACTCATATCACGAATGTGGGATGCTGCGGTTTGCAATTAGTCATTTTGTCCGGAACAATTTCCATTCGCGATACAGAACCAAGAGAATTATACTTCACACCGGGGAGTAGTTTATTAAAGACAACTTACCTCAATGCCGTAGACCCACAGGCATCAGTACCGTGGGTGAGGCATGGCATGTCCAGGGAACTCTCGCGTACCTGACATAGGTGCGAGGTAGATAAATGCCACTCAATCTGAGATGCTCACTGTGCAGAGTACAGGGTAGAGGCAAGGAGTTGATAGTTGCTAGAAGAGGTGGAAGTGGGAACAAACTCCTTTCTCGCGCACATGTGACCACAGCTTCAGACCTTCAACTGCAAAGCTAGCGGTGCTTATTGTTTACTCAAAATAGATAGCAAAGAATGCAATTGTATGTAGATAGATTCGGTGATGCAGCTACGCATCACTTCTATTATATGTATTAGGTATAAAGATAGTAAGTTAAATACGTGACAGAGCCTCCATATATGTACCAAAAACCAACCGCTCCCAAAATCCATATGCAAATCCAAAAGTATCGATGGGTTCGAGCCCAATGTTCAACAAAGAAAGAAATTTAAATACCACGGTGGACACCAAAAAGAAAGACCCAACAGCACAACGCACAAATATGCTCCGAACACGGGAAGATATGTAAGTTCCAGGATAACCCTATACAAAAGGGACAGAAAGTACAACAGAAAAGAAGATATATCCTGTAGTAGGGACCTCGTAAGACAAATCCCAATATAAAATAAAATCACAAGACCGCTTGAAAACCAGGGTATGTAGCGGGATCGTTCAAATGCGCCCAAGATCATGTCCACAAAACCAAAGAAATACTTTTTTTTTGTTTGTTTGTTTGTCTATTTCTTAAACAAATCATTTGAGACCTGACTGGTCAACAAATGTGTAGTGCTTGGGTTTTTGGGAAGGAAGCTGCTGGGCAACAAAGCGATGGGCTTCCTGCTGCTCCGGGAATTCATGAATCAGGAATTCAGTAGGCTTCGCATCAGCCGAAGCCGACATGTCGGTGTCCTTTGTCTGGTAGACCATGGACGGCGAGCCCGCAATTGACCCATCAGCGGACTGACCACTTTGGTCAGCCGGGTCGTACGGCATGGATGTAACATCCGTCTGGGGAATTTGGCAGCTGCTCTGGAAAGATGCATCGGGCGAAGGGATGGAGGGTCCATCTGCCCAGCTCCTAGCCGTCAGGGGGGCCGTGTCACATGTAGTGTACTCCGGGAAGGAGGTGTAGTGGGCAGGGGCCGACATTGGCGGAGGCACATTCTGGTATTGGTATGACGACATCATGTCAACGGCCATGGGTGTCGCGGGAGGGGATGCGATGTTGATCTGCATGGGCTGGGTGGTAGGGAAAAACTGGGCGTTCGGCTGAGCCGACAAGCAGTATCCATCAGTAGGCGAAGTGGGAAGCAGATGTTGGAAATCCTCTGGAGTCAGGGGGTGTTGGGGGAGCCAACGAGGTCGACACGGTCGGCTGCAGCATGGTAGACATCTCGGCCTTGGTAGAGTTCAGAGCACCTGCTTCGGCAAATGTTGAGAAGTTCAAAGGCGACCGCTGAGCGGCAGATGCCTTGCGAACACCAGCATATCGAGAGTTAAGACTCTGAGCTGACTTGGTCTGTCTCACACCGTGACCGGGCATTCTTGTCGTGGGCGACATGGAACCAGCCAACATGGAAGACGATCTCGAAGTCCCGATAGCAGCAGGCCTGGGGCGCTTCCTGCGAGCGGCAAGGTCAAGTTCCTTGCCAGCTTCTTTCCAGGAAAGTCTGTCTCCCTGCTGGGCGAGGTGCGACATATCGTGGGAAGTTCCCGTGGTGTCAATGCCAATGCCTTCCAGAGTGTCGGCAAGTTCATCGGACGAGCCTCGTCTCGACAAGGGCACGTCTGGTTGCAAAGTGTACTGCATGGCGTTGTACGACGCATCGGCATCACTGGCCGCACGGGATTCCGCTGACGACACCTGGCTTGGCCACTCTGTTCCCCGAGGAGAGTACTGGGCATCCTGTCGATGCGGGCTGTCCATACCCTGGGCGGGGAATGAGTTGGTATTCAAACCACTGTAACCGAAGGGCTCTTGAGGGCTTTGGGATGAAGCCCAGGACACAGAAGAGGTTCTAGCACTTTCCCATTCAGTAAAGGGGGTGTTGAGAGTGCTCTGGCCGGTGTGGCTATCGTTGTAGGCATCGCTCTTGCCGGTGGTTGGGAAAGTAGTAGCGGAGTTTGTAGGAGACACGGAGGCATCCATGTCGTTGGCGCCCTGAGGGGCCTCTTCATCACCGTACCGTTCCCGAGCTGCAACAGCGGCATTCAAAGCTCTCTGCAGGGAGGCAAAAGTGGCCTCACGAGCCGACTCACTTCTGGTCTTCTTGTGCTTCGAGCGGGAAGACGAAGAGTGGGCAGGTGTCTTTGTGCGGTCCGCGGACACTGTCACGCTGGACGATGGTCTGGGCGTGGATGTCTTGTCGGTCTCTTCTGTGGGGGTCTTGTTCTGGTTCGATTCTGAGGCGTGGTCGATAGATTCTGTCTTGCCTCGGGCGGCCTCTTCGGCCTCGGCCTTGGCCTTCTGCATCCTTTCAAACTCCTCCTGTCTCTTCTGCTGCTTGGCCTTGGCTCGTCGGTTTTGGAACCAATTCTGTTCAAGAGATACACATTAGCACCCCGCATACACACATAAGATTGAAGAACTGGAAGAGAGACGAACAGCAACTCTGGGCAAGCTCAAGTTAGTCTGAGCTGCCAATTGACGCTTGACATTGCTGCTAGGCTTAGGGTGAGCCTGGAATTGAGCCTCCAGGGTCTCGACTTGTTCCTTTGTTAGCCGAGGGCGAGACAAGTTCTCTGCATATTCTTCGTAGTCCATGATCGGCTGCGGGTAGAAGTCCACCATGTCGAAGGGTGGGTGAGGGTAGAGATAACCGTCGATGGGGTGCACCATGGACGGATGCACCATAGCTGGGTCAAACCCCACGGGTTGGTCCAGCGGAACCGCCGCATGGCCGGGGAATGGATACGGGTTGTGAATGTAGTTCATTGTTGCGGAAGTGAGGATAGGTGGGGAGGAGGGGTGAGATGGATAGGGAGATCTGGCGAGGAATGCTGCACAATTCGTGGCAGCCAGTGACGGGAAGGCTCTATTTCATCGAACAATTGGAAGGATGGATGACGAGAGAGAGAAGGAAATGATACTTGATTGGAAGGATCTGGGAGATTGGAATAGACTTAAGAGTCTTGGAAGGGAATGACAAGTAGTTGAATGAAGAGAGGAAGATGGGAAGAGGGAAACAAGTGAAGGTATAGTCCGCGGACAGAGGAAGATAATATAAAAAGGAAAAATATAACAACCGGTAAAGAAGGAGGGTGTGTAAAATAAAAAAAAGAAAAGAAAAAAAAAAAATGAATGACTAGGTAGATCGAGTAAAAGCAAAAAAATAAAAAGAAAAAGAATGAATGTGGTGTACGAAACAGGAAAAGGAAAGGAGGAGGAGGAGAAAAGGAAGAAAAAGAGAGTGTGAGAAGGATTGACAGCGATGGAAAAATGGGGGGATGGAGAAAGAAAGCCGCAGAGCAGCCCAGATTGGCAGCGGCAGCAGGGGGAAAAAGGTGTGGAGGGGGCCGCTGTGATTGGCAGATCGCCGGCCGGAACTGGGAGGATTCGAGGCGGACTTGGTCACGTACTGTAATATTACCGTACCAGCGCTTATCGGAGAAGATCGGTTGCTCTCATGGAGCAAAGGTGATGGTGATGATGGTGATGAAGGTGACGAAGAGCATATTCTCATGCATAACCTTATTCTACAGTAGGCATCAAAGAGTTTCTACGGAGTACTCACTGAGTCACTACAAAGTACAGATGCTCAGCGTAATTCAGGTACACTCGGTACAGTGACAGTAAAAGCAAGTACAGTACAAGCGGTCGAGCCACCAAAATAATGGCCGAACGAAGTGGGCTTGGGGATGCTTCCGCGCGGGCGGTTCTAGGGGGTGGCGGCCTGTTAGCATTGATGGATAATCAGAATGGAGAAGAATAGGTGGTCCCCGTTTACTCCCCGGTCAGGCATCACTTTCAGCTCTACAGTTCCCAGTGTGTGGCGGTGACTCCGAAGATTCTATGGGTGGGTATTGTAGCTATTCTAGTCGATGGGGATGAGGATGGCTGTTTCGAATATACTTGAGAGTGGAATCGAGGAGTGAATTATTATGAAATGATCTGTTGTCCAGGTAAGGCATCATTCTGCAGAGAGCAGAAAGAGAGAGAGATTCAAGGGATGGTCCAATCAGTGTCAATCATTCAATGAAGTCATCCCAGTCCACTGTCAGATGGATCTAGATACCTAGTGTTTCTTCCTGAAACATTGTCAAGTCGCCCTGGGTAGGGCTCGCTGGCTCAGCGGCTATCAGTGGCAAGTGACAAAGGGGTGCCCAGGAAAGCCGAAAGTGTGATGGCATTTGGGACATTGAGTTCGCAAATAGCTTTCGTCAGTTCCTGCATTAGTGCCATGTCGAGGATGAAGGTATCTTGTAATTTTGCTTGGAGGGTATAGAGGGGTAGTGAGTGTATCTACGAGTACAGTTACGAATAGGTACATGCTACTATGAGTGTACTGAATGGATCCAGATGGATGGTATCATAGGATTCCATATTCCCTGTAGACAAGAAAGATCCGGCTGTCCGGGAGTGGGTCAGGATGAAGCTCATCATAGATATGTGTCTCACAGTGCTCTTGTATCTACAGACTACTCTCATCGTCCTGAGTATCTCCTTAATCACGGGCCATGATCTTCCCATGTTTGGATTTGCTGTACATATTCTGAATCCGGTTAGCGCGACAACGGACCGCCTCCCAAGGTCCCAAATGGCCCAATTAGCTTCGCCTCCCGAGTCCCGACGATTCTTCACAGGCCCATCTGGGAGATGATCATGATGTGCCAGATGGGGCTTCATTTCCATTTCTTCTTTCTTATTTTTCTGTTATCCTTCCATGTATCCGAACTCACTTTTATACTTGGTAGTACTATACCTTAGACATAAGTATTATTATTATCCTCATATTATCTCAAACTCTTACGGAGTACTCTCTGCACAGTCCAAGCAGGCAAGCACACACAGACAATGTCAAGTCTAGCCGCCCGAATGCCAGCAAAAGCGTGGCAGCAGCCAGCCAAGGCCAAACTAACATCAATAGTCCACAGATCCTGTCGATCCGCTTTCAAGGATCTGTCATTCTCTGGCTTTTCTTCTCCATTTCCACATGCAGCGCCCTACAGCAACGCAACTAAACTAACCTAACCTGCCAGTCTTACCTTCGTCGCTCATGATTCACACAAGTGACAACACTGTTCGCCTGGCTTCCCGGGTTCCTGGTTCCTTTACCCACTCTCCCAGTGCGAATCATTCCTGAAAGCCAAGAGGTTCGCCTCTCAAAGTCACGAGGTTACGCAGCAGCCGTGCCATTCCTGTCGCTCTGATGCAGGAGACACTATCTGTCTGTGTTCGTTTCCTTCCCCCTAACATGGTGGCCTTTTGTTTCGGGGGTGTCAGATTCTTTTCCTACTGGCCAAACGAACCGGTCAATCCTACAGCTTTTCCGCCAACCCACTGTTTTAGCCTTATTTCGCTCGAATCTCTCTCATCTGCATTATTCCCTTGGGAATATGAGTTCATTATGATCAAGCTCTACATACAGCCGGTAGATACAGGCCAAACGCTCTTCCGACCCTTCGGAACGGTACCCTAGTAAACTCAGGATCTGCCCAACTTTTGCTCTCTCTAAGAGGTTTGGAAGTCTTCTTCCGTCCGTCGGATGGACTCCTCATGGCTGATGGAGGTGGATTCCAAAAGCCTAAGCCACTCAGTCTAACCCTGTAGCGGTGACTAGTAATTGTAACCATCTCGATGGGTTTTCAGCTGCTCACTTGGTGGGGAGAGAGACAGAGGGAAAAAAAGCACCAAAAAAAAAGGGGGGGCCAATTAAATACGGAAATACACAGGTACGGCGGGGAGAACTGTACCCTCCCGTATGACGGAGTATCGCCCACTCCTCTTCTCCGTACTCTTCTCCGTCCTGATCCTCCCATATCGCGATGATTCGTGAATCGTGACAGCTTGTCGCAGAGTGGGCACTCTCTTGGTTTGCGAATAATGAAAACCTTCTGTTCACGTGTATCTTACTCGACTGGATCCTCTTTTTTCACGACTACTCCAACTAGTCGGGAGTCCAGTGTGAGAAAGATTCGACCTTGAAACTTTACCTACGTATGCTGGCTCCATAACTGATCATGTTGTTCCTAGCACACACTCTCTCAAACAGCCTCCTTCCCCCGGCAATCATCATGATCGCCCATCTCGAGGGATGATGTGCTCTCTAGCCTTCCATTGACCAACAAGATCTCTGTGACGCCTGGAACCCTGGGACGATCGGTTGTAACTGCGTGCATCCGCACGGATCGCTCATTCCCCCCAGTTTGGCTACTATCGATTGGACCTTTTTGCGAGCCGTTGTCGCCCGATACAGCGATCCCAAATATTGGATTGGTTGTTGGAAGAAAAGAAATTCCCCGAAGGTTTCCGGAGAGGGAGAATTGGGGATTCTCTTGGGAGGAGTTGGTGAGGACGGGTGATCCTCCGCCTCCCCTGACTGCCTGGAGGGCCATAGAATCACAATCATCACATCCCTGTCTTGGGTATAGAGTTGGGAGATCCTCCCTTTCATCCTGTCTGTGACTCCGTGACAAGTTCCCGTCCGTCCCCTTGGGCCTGGAGTTTAACCGCTGACAAGTTGAACCTCTCCAATTCCATCATGGGTCGGTTAGCCCATCACATCATCTTCTGCTCCATCTCATCCGAGAATTTCGTACTTTGTACTACCATCCTGTATTGCATACGTCAAGAATCAAGATTAATAAACCAAGGAGATCTACTTGAGTCCTGTGCAAGGCGACCATCATTCCCAGGCCTCCACTCACCACTGCTCCAGCCTTCCGGTATCATGGATGCAAGTCGATCGGCCATGCAATGGCAATCAATGGAAATCCTCTCTCCATGACGTCCCGACGCTTGGACGCTGTGGCTGTGGCTGCACCAGCTGTATCAGCCACACTTCCCCTGTCTGGGAAATTTGTCATTCACCAACAAATAGTACGCTGGCCGGAGGCACTCCCATCGAACGAGGTGTTTTTCGGAGACAAAAGAAGAAACAAAACACATATTAACTACGGAGTTTTCCAGCCAGCCACAGACATGTGGATGCACTCGTCGCAAGCTGACTGAGCCTGCGTCCTGCCCTTTTTTGCCATCATGGTGGCCATGTTACAGATACGCCTTTTTACAGCTCGGGCCAGAACAGACGGTGTGTGACTGTGATGCGCACTCATGCTTGCTGTACAAGATATCACATTGTGCCGTCTGCAGTTCCTGATGGACGGCAACGAGTCCTAACTGTTGCAGATCGGACCTCTCTTCTCCATCGTTCTCTTCTTGCATTTCGGTGCTCCGTACATACATACATACTTTGTATCTTCCCACCCGACCCCTCCGGAATCGTCAAGAAGTCCAAAGAAACGAACAAGGACCAGATGGGTCACGAACAGCTTCCCCACCCCTTGCATGTCAGAAAGGTCGAGTCCAGGCCAACTGGCGGGCTCCGCCAAAATGCTTCCCGGGGAACAGGGTTCATGCTATCTTGGTTACTATTGCCTACGATGGGGATTAATAGATCTTTTTTAGCTCTTTTCCAGATCTCACTATTCCTTCTGCCCCTCGAGGGAGGCAACACTAACAGATTTCTTTTTCTTGTCTGTTCTGCAAACTGCTCGTGTCCTGTGTGGACTGTATGTATGTACAGGGATCGAGTCGTTCCCGGACAAAGCCTCCGCACGTCCACACAGATACGGAACGGCATTATACAATGGGTTTGAGAAAATTTGGATCTCAAGATAATGCGGCTTTTTTTTTTTTTTTTTTTTTTTTTAGTTTCTTATGTGTTTTTTTCTTTTTCGTCCCCGTTCTGCATGAAGTAACCACATCGATGCAAGAAGCCTTATTTTCTGTCGGTGTTCAAAGCTTCTTGATGTCGGTGAGAAATCTGGAGACGACAACCGCGAACCGTCCAACTTTCTAACTCTTTCTAACTCTTCCCAACGAAGTTTGTCTTCTCTGTCACATATCGGTATCCCTGGGTTCAAAATAATCCAATGCGGTGGGACTCCCAAGGGCGAGAATTGAGAAAACCTCCGAGGCGGTGTTAGTTCGGCCTCACCAACGCCCTCACCGCTAACATGTCGATTTTCTCAACTTGACAATCGAACCCTCAACATGGAACCCTTTCCGGTCATATTCTTAGTACCGTTTAGATGGCCCTGTATATGATCCTGGACAGATCAGATTCTCGAGCGATTTTTTTAAACATCCCTCGGTTGCCATCCTTGCCAAGAAGCTGCATAACCAGACATATCGCTCCAGGCTACTAATCAGTTCAAATTGGCAGGCCCATAAGGCTTGATGGGCTTTGTCTCACCTATTTCCGTCCAACTACTTTTTTCTTTTCTGGGAATCGACTTGCTCGTTTCATATCTGTATTACCGGGTTGCAGGTAATCCCATTTCCTTGGAACCCCCAATTTAGCGCCATGCAAGGCACTAGATACTTACGTACATGTCATATTATCTAAATTGGACTACTATGCACGCCGTACATACATACGCTTTGTTCCCCCAGGTCCTGTACTCCATACAGGGCACAGAGTAGGTAGGCAGGTTGGTAGTTGGGTCGTTCCAACTATGTACAGACACCATCTCTACAGTAACATTCCCGATGGTTTGCGCATCCCCCCCTCGCTACCGAGTTTCTCTCTAGTTATCGACCCCGACTCCTTCCGTCGAATTATTGGAACGCATTCCTGATTTCGAGCTGAATCGAGCCGTCAACGACGCCCTTGACCGAGATACTTCTCAGGTCTTCGACAATCCAGTCCGCCCCGGCCTCTTGGAGCTGAGCCAGCTTGTGGGTCGTCGTGAGCGCAAGCACCTTGAACCCAGCCGCCTTGCCAGCCTTGATTCCCGACGGCGCGTCCTCGAGCACAATGATCGAGTTGGTGTTCTGGTCGCAGCCGATCTGCGAACGGCCCAGCAGGTAGCACCGCGGGTCGGGCTTGCCCTGCTCAACGTCCTCTGCGCTAATAAGGTTCTTGGGGTGTGTGAGGTTCAGAACATCCAGCCAGCCATTGACCAGTGGCATCGTGCCGGAGGTCACCACGCCCCATCGTCCACCGGCCTCGTCCAGGGCATCGAGAAAGTCCCTAGCACCGGGGATCTCGACGGCGTCGGAGCCGAATTCGATGGGGATGCGGCCTTCCACGTGTTTGACATCTAGATGGGTGTCAGTCCATCTGTATCATTCCCAGAAGGGGAGTGGGGGGAGACCTACACTCCCAATTGGCCTTGCTCTCATCGTAAAGCTTCAATGTATCAATGCTTCTCCGTCCATGGGATGTAGCAAGGATTGTCTCGGGGTCAACACCAAGCTCAGCACCAATCCTGTTCTCGAATTAGAGGATTCCGGTTGAGATGATGATTCATCGAGAACGAGAGACTAACTTGTGCCAGTGCTTGATGATTGCTGTTAAACATGCTGGTTAGTGGTTGTTCAATCTAGGGAAACGCCTTGCAGGGCTCTCACCATCTGTCGAGTCAACAATGGTGCCGTCAAAGTCGGAGAGAACTCCATCAAAGGTATGGACCTGCGGGGGAGCAGAGAAGGATCCTTCTGTCGACATGGAGAGGGAGTATATGCTGTTTGATATGAAGTATCTATTGAATATATCTATAAACAAATAAACCAGGTCTATGAACAATGAGAATGAAACTGAAAAGAATGGAATAATAATATGCACTTGGATACAATCAAAAACCCCGCCATAAGATTGCCAAAATGAAACCCCCCCAAATATCGGAGATCGGCGAAACAGATACTCCGTTTATCTAAGCGCGGTGAAATCTTGGCGTCCGCTCAAGTTTGCACAAAATTTGTAGAGGATCTTGAACGGCCTCAACTTCTTTTTACTTGACATTATCTTATTTACTTTCTTTTCTTGATTAGTGTGGACTTTCGTGAAGCTCTGTCAAGATGGTCAATATTGGTGAGCTTTCTTTCCCTTGCTTCTTCCTAACTTCCGTCGTTCGATGCATTGAAAAAAAATTATCTTTTGCTAATCCTTTATCAATGCTGTAGGCAAGAATTCGAAGCGGACGCCCGTCCGGTTAAGGCACAAGATTGAGAAGGCCTCTGCGGCGAAACAAAGGAAGAACAGAAAGCTTGCGAAGAAGGTTAGCACGCCCCCCGACGATTTTATCAATGAAAAAAAGCCCAATGGAGCGATAAGTTAACGCTTTTTTTTTTTTTTTTTGATAGGACCCGACATGGCGATCCAAGGTCAAGAAGGACCCTGGTATTCCCAACCTCTTCCCCTTCAAAGACAAGCTCCTGCAAGAAATTGAAGAAAAGAAACGATTGAAGGCGGAAGAACAGCAGCGGATTCGTGAGGAAGCCCGTGCCCGCCGAAAGGGACAGGCGCAGCAGTCGGAGATGGGAGATGATGGTCAGGCCAAGAATGATATGATCGATGATGAGGATCTGCTGGATGAGGATGATATGGATGAGGATGGAGGGGACTCGTCGAATCCCATGGCTGCATTGCTTGCTTCGGCTCGCGCGAGAGCGGCCGAGTACGAGGGTCAGCATGAGAGTGAGGATGATGATGAGATGGACGAGGATGATGACGATGAGATGGATGATGAGGAGGATGAGGGCGGTGCTACGTTGGACACTGAGATTCCGGAGCTGGTTTCGAAGGCTGGGGGTAAAGAGACGTCGAGACGGGCGTTCGACAAGGTGTTCAAGCAGGTTGTCGATGCCGCTGATGTGGTTCTCTACGTGCTGGATGCTCGCGACCCCGAGGGTACCCGGTCCAAGGAGGTTGAGCGCGAGATCATGGCCGCTGACAAGGGCTCGAAGAGACTGATTCTCATCCTGAACAAAATCGATCTGGTTCCCCCGCCGGTGCTGAAGGGCTGGTTGATCCACCTGCGACGATACTTCCCCACACTGCCGCTGAAGGCATCCAACGGCACTGCGAATGCGCACAGCTTCGACCACAAGCAATTGAGCGTCAAGGGAACCTCGGAGACACTGTTCCGCGCTCTCAAGTCGTACGCGCACACCAAGAACATGAAGCGGTCCATCTCGGTCGGTATCATCGGATACCCCAACGTCGGCAAGTCGTCCGTCATCAACGCCCTCACAGCCCGTCTTAACAAGGGATCGAGCAATGCCTGCCCGACTGGCGCCGAGGCCGGCGTCACCACCAACCTTCGCGAGGTCAAGCTCGACAGCAAGCTCAAGCTGATCGACTCGCCCGGTATCGTCTTCCCCAGCACCGGAGAGAAGAGCACCAAGAAGTCCCTCAAGAAGAAGCAAGACGAGCACGCCCGCTTGATTCTCCTCAACGCCATTCCCCCCAAGCAGATCGAGGACCCCATCCCCGCCGTCAACCTCTTGATCAGACGCTTGTCCACCTCGGAGAGTCTCATCCAGAAGATGCTCGACGTATACGGCGTCCCATCCACATTCTCCACCGGCGGCGACCAAACCACCGACTTCCTTGTCCAGGTTGCCCGCAAGCGCGGCCGTCTCGGTAAGCACGGCATCCCCAACCTCGAGAGTGCCGCCATGACCGTCATCAACGACTGGAGAGACGGCAGAATCCAGGGCTGGGTGAACGCACCAGTGCTGTCGGTGGTGACCACAGGCGAGGGAGCACCCGCCAACGCAGAATCGGGTGTCGACACCAAGCAGGTCGTCACCGAGTGGGCACAGGAATTCAAAATTGAGGGATTGTGGGGTAATGGCGAGGGTGACGATGAAGAGATGGCTGAATAGATTATATCTTCGGTTTATGATGGCTTTTTTTTTTTTTTTCTTTCTTTGTTTACCGTATTCATGGATACCAAAAAAGGCGTTGTCAATGGAACTATCTAGTTGTCAATACTGAATACATTGTTTCTGGTCTATATCTATATGTAACATGGTTATTCTTTATTAAAATTAAGGTATTCTCTTGATACTGTAAATATATCTATGCTTGTTGTTGCAAGCATTGGTGCTATCCCGATATGTATTGCTGCTACACCATATATATATATATAACCTCAAACTATATAATCGAACAGCCATATTAAAACACATGAACCAGCAGTAACAATAAGACATGAATCTCAAAATCCATACACTGAAATCAAGCCACCAAAAAGATAATACATAAAAAAATCCATCAAAAATACCCTATATTGCCACCCCAATCACCCACCTACTTATCGTTCTTCCCTCCCGCCTTGCGCGCCCCGGAATCCCATCCAATCCGCGTCACATCAATTTATCCGCGTAGATCATTTTTCACCATCCTTTTTTTTTTCTTCTTGTCTTACATTCGATCCACCGTGAATTCCCACCATTATCTCTCTTCCTAATACTGCAGTTTTATCAGTGATAGGATAGATGATTTAACGGACTCTCCGTCTCGCTTTCATCCACCTAGGTTCGATTGACTCGAACTCCCACCTCAACGCGAAAACGCGAACTACAATCACTTAATCTCAGCTCCCCTACGCCCACCATGCCACCCCGAAAATCGACATCGTCAGTGACGCCCGCGGAGACAGATGACCAGGAGCAATCGCAAATCCAGAACCAGAGCCAGAGTCAAAAGAATGTCACAGCAACAGAGCAGCAGTTGAAAGCTCGTGCTGAAGGGGGCGTTAATGTGGAGGTATTTTCTACTTACACAAGCACAAAAATCTAACTATTCGTTCATGAGGATGAAAAAAGAGCATGATACTAATAGGATGAAATTCCACGAATAGGATTACCTCCTCCCCCCGCTCACTTACGCTCCGTCTCGCGAAGTCCGTTCTCCCGCCTAATACAGCCGTTCAGAAAGATGCTTTATTAGCTATCCAGAAGGCAGCGACGGTGTTTGTTTCGTATCTCTCTTCGCAGTATGCTCGCCCATCCACACCTACTAGAATATATGGGATATGGAAAAGTGAAAAAGAAAGGGGAAATGTTGACTCAATACAGTGCCAACGAAGCAACGCTCAAACGAACCGTCGCACCCTCAGACGTGTTCAGCGCGATATCAGAGCTTGAATTTGATGGATTCCGAGAGCGGCTTGAGAAGGAATTGGAGGCTCATACTGAGATGAAAGCGGGGAAGAGGAGAGGGAAGAAAGGTGAGGGGGAGGCCGGCGAGAAGGAGGCCGGTGTTGGTGGTGATGCTGGTGGTGAGGACGAGGAGGAGAATGGAGTTCGTGGAGCGAAGAGGGTGAAGAGGGTTGCTAAGGAGGGGGAGGCTGCGAAGGGTGGTGGTGCTGCTGAGGGAGGGGATGGGGATGAGACGCAAGATGAGCCGGAGATGCAGGACGAGAATGAAGAGGATGTTGTTGAGGATGAGGAGGTGGAGGATGACGAAGATGAGGAAGAAGAAGATGATGAGGGTGAAGAAGAGGAGGATGTTGATCGGGTGGAGGATTTGGATAAAGACTCTCGAGCCAGACGGACGATGGATCCTGATGCCGCCGATGACACTGACACTGATGATGAGGCCGGGCCTGGGACACAGTTACGAAACAATTTGGGATTGGGTTGATCTTGCCACGATGGGTTACTACTTATTACAGATTATAAAATAATGATGGGATTCGGAGTTGATGGCAGAATAAAAGAATAAATATTGTATCAGTATGGCAAGTTATGTTTTTCCAAATAATATCCACCATATTCACCATCCAAATTTTCATCAATGTACATCATGCATTCGATAATATTATCAACTCTGCCTTTCAGGGCAGCTGTTTCATGCAGCATAAGCATAGTCCTTGATCCTTTTGGTTTAAACAAGAAATCGATTCACAGTGCCATCGTGGTTCGGATCGATTAACTCGAGATCCGTAATCGATGCAGAAGACAAAACCAACCCCAACTCCTCATACCCTCAAAAACTCCTAGACTCGAAAAGTGATCGAGTCGATGCACTCTTCAGTACACGGTCATAAACCCATCCAAATGTACAGAAAGAGAAGAGGCCAATAGCCCATACAGATAGAAACAAAACATAATGACCACAATAACCCGGGGGGTATATCCCTGATGGGAGATAGACGTGTGGGAGAAAAGCACCAGGGTTTCATACCCTTGCTTCAATATTAAAGCCGAACTCCAACGTAACAAGCGCAATCTATCAGTGGTATCTTGAAAGTCATAAGGATCTGGCCTTTGAAGTGACCAAAAGAAGAATAAAGAAAGGAAGCAAAAATATGACCAATGAACCAGTGTATCCGAGGAACTGCTGGCAACATACTCGAGGGTCTATGCAGCAGGCCCGTTCAACAGGTCACTCATCCCATGGGGGACCGACTTGGGAGAAATCGTCTCGGGTTTACTCCAAATTTCACTGCTGGCACAAGCATCTCCTTTGTTAGCCAAATGAGGAAACATGGGGCCATTGTTGCGAGCTGCACCGGGTGGAAGTGGGTGCATAGGCTTAGCATCGTCCTTTTCCAGCTTCGAGGCCTTGTCGTCACCGGCAGCCTTGGATGTCTTGGTGACTCTGCTATATCCAGTGATTCTCGAATTTCGGGGCGGCTCTTGCTTCTTGCCCCGCTGCTTAGCCGCTGCTTTCTTGGGCGCAGCCTTCTTGGGAGCAGGTTTCTTCGGTTCACTGGACTTCGCGCTGGTAAGTACGTCTTTGAGATTTCGTCCCCGACTAGCGGGGTTTGGACGAGTGCCTTTGGCTTCTTTATGCGGCAGTTGCTCTTCGTCGTGGCTAGAAGAAGGCGTGAGAAATCCAGTTTGGACCTTCTGTTTCTTCTTGGGTGTCTCAATAACAATGGACACAGCGCCCTTCTTTTTAGCACGTTCAACTTCGGAAAGATTGCTCTCATCAAACACTCTGTCCGAGACGTCATCCCAGCGACCCAACGAGGCAATCCGTGCGACTTCGTCACAGTTTCCTTTGACCATGAGATCCCAGCAGTCTTCGAATTCTTTGCCTGAGGGCGGTTCATTGTTGATCCACATTGTAACCCCGTTGCGGCGACTACGGATCACGGAGCAAAGACTTTTGACCAGGCGACGCACGCCAGGAATTTTCATGCTGGTTCCGACCACGATCAAAGCGTCCGGGCGCGAGCGAATGTCGGCATTCATTACAGACGTGATGGCTTCCTCGTCGGGGTTGTGTTCGTTGTAGAGAACAATGCGTGGGCGCATCTTGCCAACACCATGACTCCGCTGACCAGTCTCCATACGAAATTGGTTGTTCAGGGCGCATGCGGGACACTCGGGCGCATCGGGCCTGTCGAACATGTCTCGGTCAAATTCACCAAGATGACGACACTTCTGGCACACCATTGTATCCAGGCTTCCGTGAAGTTGAATTGTGCGCGGCCATGGTGCTTTGACATTGAGGGGGATTTGGGTGGCCAGCGGGGGCATTGAGGTCTCAATGGCGTCGATGTTCTGGGTGTACAGGCGCGTGAGTCGGTTCTCGTGCCCGAGACGGGCTAGCATATGGTGGAACTCGGTAGGAGAAGTCTTGGCTGCCTCCTCCGACAGCGACCGCACCATGTCCTGGAAGGATGCGGTAAGGGTTTCATCTTGGTAGACGGCGGCGTCGAACAAAAGCTTTCCGGACGCCTTGAGGTTGTGTTTCTTGGACAGGGATTTGAATAAACCATCCGTGGACCGGAAATCAGGAACTATAATAATAATTGCCATTAGTAACTGCACAGAGAGTAGAAAACAAGGCGCGCCGGTGAGGCTGAACACGTACTGCCAGCCGACGTGGAGATGCCAGCACCAGCGATGACGACGATTTTGCGGTGACGACGAAGCGTCTTGGTGAGCAAGTCGACCTGTGATTGCTGCTCCTCACGAGACAGACCAGAATCGGCGGATAGATCGAGATGCTGCGTCTGGCGTTCCTTGGGCGCGGCGACTCGTCTCCTCTTCCTGGCGGGGGTTCGTCTTGGCCGCGTGCGGCGCTACTCAACTCATCCGCGTCCTGCGATGGGGGCGGCGAGGGATAGAAACCCGGCGGAGGAAGAGGGGATTGAGGTGGCGAGCTAAGCTCAGAGATATCCGAACAATCATCATCCATGACGAGGAATATTGAATAATTAACGTAGAGGATTGTCGAGGTGGGTTGGGAATAAGGTAGCAATGCTGACGGGCAGGAGCCAAAGGGAGAAGCGAATAAAGGAAAAAAAGAGAAAAGACGGCTATTGTGTTCTCACGGACAAGAAGAACCAAACGAAACCCGAAGACGAAATCATTGAATTAAGAGCAATGGATGAGATGGAGGAAGAAAGGAAGAAGAAGAAGAAGAAGAAGGGGGGTTCAGCTTCGTCCGGAGAGGGGGAAGAGAGATGAACAGGGGAAGAAAGGATGAAGGAGGATGTGGAGGAAGAAGAAGAAGAAAAGAGGAAAAGACGGGGTCGATGAGGTCAGAAGAAAAGAAGAGCTCTTTTGCTACTTTCGCTTGGAACCGAATTTTTTTTTTTTAATGTTTATTTTGGCCCACGGCAGAAAAGAGAAGCAGAAAAAGAAGAGCAGAAGAAGCCGGGAAGAAGCGAAGAATTAGAGAGAGTAAGAGGAAGAGATGGGAGAGATTATTGGGATGGAGATCCAAGGAGGAATGTAGGAATGTGGTAGTGGTGGAGAGGACTAGGGCTCAGAACGAGGACAAGACGGTGAAGAGAGTAGTTTGCCGCATGGGATATCGACTATTTGCCGTCGAATCAGGCTGCTCGATCCAGAATGAACAGATGAAGCCGTGATCCAGCGCGATATCTGTATGTCAATTGTTGTTGCGGATGTTGATGATGCAGATGCGTGCATGCGGCCAATCAGTCGGCAGCGTCGGGGGGGCTGCTATCCAGGGACGACACACGCTCTGCTACGCGGTACAGACGAGGGAATTATCGATCTTGCAGGCTCTGCATTTGCTACACTTGGGGATTATATTATTGCAAGCTGATATCCTGTCTAATTCCTCTGGTCGTCCACAATAACAGAAATTGATGCTTTTCCCCCTCAACACAAAAGTGGATTAGCTAATCATCCTAATTTTCCCAGCCAATCGAATGTGTTACAGCAACGGACGCTAAAATAGTGGGTTCTGCAGCAGCTCTGCCATTGGCCAGCACCGTTGGCAGGACTACCGCGGGCACATGACCTCACATGACGACTGACTAATCCGTGTCGCTCCGCCCGCTATTATGATCCCCAGCAGGACGAGAGAGCAAAAGAATCATGAGATGCTGTGGATGGAGATGTGGAATTGCTTCTAATGGGAAACCGGACATGATTGATGTTGTCGCTTAGCTCTGCGCTTTCTTGAGATACCCCTCCGTTTTTTTTCTTTTTCGTCGCTTTCTGGCGTAGTCTGTCTGGCTCCGATCGTTTCGTCGGACTTCCTATCATATCCCAGTTCCTTGCAAACGGCCATGCAATTCATGGTGATTGAATGATTTGATGATTCCTTCTTCTTCCTTTCTTCATAACCCCCTTTTCCTCCGCTAGTTTCCGATTACTCAAACATGCCCCTGATGATGGAGGACGGCATCAATGTTGACGATCTCTTTGGGGAACCCACCTCCCTCGAGCTGGGTTTGTCCTCCTCCTCCTCCACTCTCAAAGGCCTACTGCAGCGTCTGGATGAGATGAGACTGTTGGGATGCTGCCAGTATGTGTTCACGTCTGTTTGATTCGCAGATATCTAACGACATTTAGGAAGATTGCTTGGTCACGACTGGGGTGTATTGCATACATCTCTCAAGATAGCCTCAAGGTCAAGATCCGTCATCTCCAGTGTCAACCATCAGATGGTAAATGGGTGCTCAGTGATGACACTCCTTTGCTGCCAGTTACTGATGCCCACGGTGGCCATCCTCTGGTCCATCTAAGCTGGAATGAAACTGGCACCGAACTGGCCGTGGTCGACTCTTCCGGCCGGGTCTCCGTTTACTCCATCTCTATTGCCCTCAACAGCATTGCAGGTCAACGTCAAGCGAACTTTGATCCTAGTGATGATGCCGCTCAAATCGTCGGCATGATGTGGCTGAACACGCAACGTTTTGTAAGTCTCATTTGGTGTTGCGCATCCATCTTTTGCCGTGCGCTGAACTAGAGTTAGGTGCATGCTTTCAATCAAGCAACCAAGGTGAATGGCCGTTGGGGGTATTCTCCCGTTGGTCGTCGACCTATTGGCCCTTTCCATCCGTCAAATAAAGCAGTATTGCTCTGTGTGACTAGGTCCGGTCAGATCAGGCTGATATACCAAAATCCCGATGGTAAATGGGCCGAAATAAACGCAGAGCTCAAGAATACTGGATACTCGGACAGACTCTTGACCCATGCGGCCTTGGTGGCTTCTCCAGGTGAGGGCTCCCTCCTCGCAGATATGCAGTAATACAAGGTGGCTAATGTACAATGTAGCCGGTGTTTTCATCGCCACCCACTCCTCATGCCAGAAAATTTGTCTATACCGTCTACAAGTTATCTGGAACCCCCCAAATTGGGACCCGAAGATACCGGCTTCAGCACAATCACCCCCCCGTCCCGAGTATGCGATTTGCCCATTGCAAAGTTGAGACTCCAGGTAATATCTTGAGCACAGCTCACAATTCTGGAGAGAACCCTGATCAAACCTCATCGTCGGCCAACTCAGTTTACTCCCTCACCCGATTAGAGATAATCTGCGCCCCGGCGGTTGATAACCAATCTGGATCGACACCGCCATGGATCCTTGCAGTCTTCTCAAACTCTCTCCACGCTACACATGGCCATCCTGAACAACAAGGGCCAGCCAGTGTCATTGTGCGCTGGCAACTGGAAAGCGGTTCCCAGACGCTTCATCCTAAATTTGATGAAGTTCCATCGAAAAAGAACAATGCTCAAGTCAAGGTATGTGACCCTCAAATTTCCCCAGTTGGACATCGCTAACCTTCGCTTAGCCGAAAATGGAACTACGCAGGCTAGAAAACATCTACGCTGATAAACACATCATTTCAATAGATCAGACGGAATATGGAAATGTTCTCGCTGTGACCTATGATGACAGCTCCGTCATATTTTACGATCCAAAGACCATGGCTGTGTTCAGTGGCATGGATGATGTGAATACCGTGACAAGTTTAGCACAGGCAGGATTCCACTATTCCCCAGAGATCTCAGGTTGCTACCACTATTACCATAAGATGGTTCGAATAGAAGGCTAATTTTTCATATCTGTAGGCATCCACACCAGCTTCTCTCCAAATGCTACTGCTACTGTCATGCTTGATAGCGAGGGACAAATGCGGCTTAGGCCCATGGGACACTCGTATGGAGCAGAGCATGGCCTTTTTGACGAAAGTACGTTTTTAACCCCTCGAATATGGGTGCACCCTGCTTACTCTCATCAGGCAAATTCTCTGCCGCTGTCGCAGGTCTCACATTAGCATTCTGCCGTGGAAGTGGAAGTGATGTGAACACAGATGACATTCTTTTAATCGTTCTCCAACAACTCCCAGCTGGTTAGCCAATCCCTGTCTTGGTCCATAGCATACGTTTCTAACACCCACAAAAGATGCTCGGGCCACATTCATCAATGAAGTATATCGCGGGTTACCTATCAACTGTGACTTTACGGCGGAACAGGATAAACTCATGAACCATCCATACATCCCACGGTGCCTCAGCCTACAAGCTGCTATAGGGTTTAGGGACAAGTATAAGCCACGCAACCCACCATCTGCTGTGTCATGGGCCATTCTCAACCTTCGCCATGCATCCGTTCTATTTGCGTATTTTTTTACCTATAATAAGACTCCCCATCCGACTAATAAGAATGCCCATACATCAGACTCGCATGATCCAGGTAAGTGCCAGCAATTTTGTATCCTACTTTACATTGCTAATTTCATTCAAGATGTATTACGAATGGTCCTCGGAAATACCAAATGGGCACTGGATTTCTCACAGTATATCATGAATGAAATTTTCGATTTAGCGGATGAGTTTGAAGGCGTGCTCAATGATCAGGAGGCCTTGAGTCAAAAATGTCAGTTCTTTCCTGAACCAGTAATTGAACAGTAAGCACTGACATACTCTAGTAAAAACAACAAACTCTCTGCCTCTGATAATTCTACTTTCAAGCATGTCTCGTGCATTCTTGCGTTTCATCTGCCGTGGCCTGCGTGGTGTCTATGGAGGCTATGCCTCTGCACCAGGCCTCACAGGTGACGCTCGCATCCACTATGCAGAGATTTGCCAGACCATGGACGCCTCTCCTGTCCGTATCGATGTGCATGAAAAGTTCCTCTCTGGAGTGGATTCAGCAGTACGACATGCGTACCAGGGTGCTGGTTTCGGGGATGCCGAGCGCCCTGGACCCGAGAAGGAATTGCTTGTCAACGCTCGCATCCCCCCAGTCCTTGTCACAGCAGTTGCCACCCTCCTCCGACAAACGATCCCAATAATCAAACCAGACATCGACCGCATGGCAATCTACCTGGGCGACTACAGCTGGCTTGGTTTCGGACACGACCGAAGAACAGAATTCTACCGACGAAACCGCGACGTCGATATCGTGAAGAAGACACCCCTTAGAGTCCTGTTACCAGCCACCAGGCCAGAAGAAAACCACGAACACGGCAGTAAACCCGGTAACAACCACGGCCAACAGCGTCGACGACGCTGCGTACGCTGCTGCGAACTCTCCGGCGATGCTCACACACCACGCTCTATGCTGTCTCTTCGCATGATCGCGAAACTGGGCCTTCTACGCTCTTGTCTCTGTGGTGGGATGTGGACGCTGGAGTCGGGTTCTGGCCTGGTACCACCACATCCACCTTCTACGCCGATGATGCATCATCAGTCATCAGGTCGTACCCCGGCACTGGTTGAGGGGTTGGCGGGATCGAGTTAGGGTTTACTTCGTGGGAGGTGGCGCATTTGGATGACCTAGATATTATGATAGAGTTTATATTATACTCGGTAGAGGAATTACATTATAGGATTTGGCATGCATGTTTGATTGCTACCGTAGGTACGACGTAGTATTGCCTAGGGTAGGGTAGAACAATACCTGAGCCATCCATAATAACGTTTCATATAGATGCTCGTTCCTAGTATGTCTTGTTCATTGGCGCTTCATGGGATCAAGGGAGGGGCAAAAGGGTAATCGAGATGGATGCAATCGAATATCCTAAATCGGTCTTTAAAAAAAAGGGTATTGGTTGTCTGGCCCAAGAGTCGTCGCAGATTAATATCATATTATCATGTCAAGAAAAAGCCTTCATTTAAATGTCGACCTGCATCGTCTAAGATACATAATCAATATCCTTTTTTGTTTTTTTGGTGAAACCGACCACCCCACAAGGTTGAGGTCAACTCGTCATCTAGTAACGGATGTTCCCATAACTCCAGATCCAGACACGACCACGTCGACAAAAATTTAGGCCTGTTTCGAGGAGAAAAAACCGATCAGTAAATTGGTTCCCATTTTCCGGTCTCGTAGAATTGTTCCCCTGCGGCGGAAAGCAAAACCCGAGCTTTTTTCATGTTCGTTCAATCTCATACCTTAACAGCGTACTTCCGCTGGGGGAAGTGGATCTGCTTCTTCTGGTCCTTGACGGTCTTCACCGAAGCCTCGTGCTTGGTGAGTCTGCGGCGGATCTCACGGGTGAGCTTGGGGCGGAGGTCCAGAGGGAGGTACTTCTTGTTCTTGTAGAACAGACGGAGCTGGGAGCGCTGGTTGGCGTTGATGACGGTGAGAACGCGAGCGATCGACTTGCGAACGTCGTGGCTGTTGTTGGAAAAAAATCACAATCAGTATTCCGTTGGTTCTTAGAATTGCGATTTCCCCTGTTTCTTTTTCGTCTTTTCGAGATTTTCATCTTCCTCCCCATCCAATTTTTCTTCTTCATCTTCTCCATGTCGTATTCCCGAATTGACGCATTGTAGAAACAAGAAAAAGAGGGGTCCGGAAAATTATCAAACGCACATTCTCTGGGTCTTCGACGAGGCACCGGCAGTGATCTTCTGGACACGGAGCTGGTTAAGCTCGGTCTTCAGCTCCTCCAACTGGGTGTTGAGGTCATCCTTGCTCTTTCCCCAGAGCTGACCAGCCTTGACCTTGGATGTCGACTGTAGAAACACACAAAAAAATCATCGTCAGCAAACGAGGTCCCCAAATTTCAAAATCACAGCAATTCCATCAAGAACAATATGCGCTTGTACGTACCATGGTGGGCGGCTTCGTGTCGTTCGTGCGGTATGTCGACGTGAAGATTGAAGATGGACCGGGTCAATTTGGGATGTTCGTTGTGGGACTAGGGTTTTTTGCGTGGTGCGGCTTTGCTAAGCGGGGCACGTGATGTGGCTGATCGCGGGCGACTGCGCCGCCCGATGGAACCGCCATGCAGAGCCGATGGGGGTTAGTTGGTCGGTCGGTTTGGCTGCGAAAGGGCGGCAGAGAGATGATCGTTTGTGTTCTGGGTGTTGTGTCAGGCTCTATCGAGTAGAATCAAATTATTTTATCCTTCTTTTTCTGGGATTGCTGTTATTTACTTCGTGTGTGATATTAATCTCGATACCTTCTATCATGGCCACTTCAACTGGTACCGGGTGGGCTCAGCTCCGGCAGCAAGCCCGCTCGCTCGAGACACAGGTTTGTACATTCGCATCCGGTTTATATCAAATGAAATCATGTATGGGATGATATTAACATCGCTTGTAGACCGAGAACCTTTTCCATAGCTACTCGCAGTTTGCTTCGATGGCAAAGCCACCGCAAAACCCCTCCGAGGATGAAGTACGGATTGAATCGCAGTTGAAGGATATCCTGGAAAGAGTATGCGGATAGCTCCGATATATACCCTTTTTGCCATCGCTGACAGTCATATCAATCTAGCGTGACTCTCTCATCTCCCAACTCTCCCGTCTCCTTGACTCCGAAGCCACCCTTACAGCTTCCGCTCTGAAACAGAACAACCTCGCCCGTCATCGCGAAATCCTCCAAGATCACCGCCGCGAGCTCCAGCGTTTGACCTCCGCCATTGCTGAAACCCGTGACCGAGCTAATTTGCTCTCCAACGTTCGCTCCGATATCAATGCGTACCGGGCATCCAATCCAGGTACTGCCGAGGCCGACTACATGCTCGAAGAGCGGGGTCGGATTGATGAGAGCCACAGTATGATGGACGGCGTCCTGAGCCAGGCCTACGCTATCAACGAGAATTTCGGTCTTCAGCGCGAAAACCTGGCCAGCATCAATCGTCGTATTGTGAGTGCTGCCGGCTCAGTCCCGGGAATGAACGCTTTGATCGGAAAGATTGGAACCAAGAGGAGACGGGATGCCATCATCTTGGGTGTCTTTATCGGATTCTGCTTTCTGATGCTCTTTTTCTTCCGATAAGAAGAACACGCATGCTTTACGTTTTTGCTTTCTTATTCATCTCTCACCATCGAGCGATTTTTTTTTCATGTTCATATCGGAATCACTGCGGCGTTTCAGGGGCCTTGTTTTATACTCATATATGCCCCACAGGAATACTAATCATAATGCGTGTCGGGTGTTGGAGTTTGGGTTGTTTATTATACACATTCTATCTGTACATACATGAGAAGAAATTGCCGTGTCCCTCAGGGTCTCGTAACCACGCGGGGTTTCATGTCATCCTGTTTCCTTCCCTCCCAAGCTTCCGCCGGTAGTTCGGATTCCTTGCTTATTTTCCTCTCCTCGAGCAGCTTTCGGATACCGTTGTTCAGGGAGTCCAATTCAGTCTGCTCGGCCGGACCACTTCCTGCCCATCGGATGCGGCAGTTCTCATCCAGGAGATACACGTATCCAACCTTGCTGTTCATCATGCCAATGGCTTCCTTTAGACCATCTGTAAGACCTTTGCGGACAAGGAAGTATCTCTCATGTTGCTCTTGGGGAAGCTTTCCCCGCATCTTCCACATGAACGATTTAACCAGCCACGCCTTGAGGGCATTCTCCTCCAAGTTGATATCAACCTTCTGAACATCTTGACCACCGCTCTTAAGAGCCTCGTAGAGCCCCGGGTTTTGTTTCGGACCGGTAAATGTAGCGACCTGGGATTCTGCCCAAACACTGGAGAAGAGGTTGACGACGGTGATTTTGCCACGGAACAACGAGGTGGTGTTCTTAGGTTCTTTGGGCGATGCCAATGTGATTCCGTACATGTTTGGGAAGTAGAGGGATTTATCTCGTTTGAACAATCGAGGGTTCGAGACGAATGTCTTTCCCTCGTGGTAACGCATATTCGACCATTCCCGGAAATACGGTTTTGCGACTTGTTTTGTCCTAAAAGTAGATATTAATTAGCATGGGTTCCTTATCCTTAATTAAACGAGGCCCAGAACATACAATTCCTTGCGACGCGCAAGATGTCTATCATAGTTGACGAAATCATCTCGTCGTTTTCGCAATGACCGATCATCAACGCCGGTATTCTGTCCTTCCTGGGGTGGGATTACCGAACCAATCGGACGATCAAGAGGCGGGGGAATGAAGTCTTCATCGCCGGGTTGACTAGTCGGAGAGGGAGTAGGGTTCTGCTTAAATTGAACCCTTTCGCCGGTTTTTGGTTTGGGCGCAGGAGACGGCTTCGCATCGCCATTAGGGTTGGTGGAATAGTAACGCAAAGACGGCTTTGTTCGGAGAGAAGTGGCAGCAGTAACATTGCGGAACTGGCAGCTAATGCAGCGCCCGCCCCGTAAGAGGGAGCCTTCCGTGAGAGAGGAAAATGCGAGAGTTGAAGATCTCCACATTTCGAAATATCAATGACAGACGGTGCTTATTCCTTGTCGTTGCGGAGTTGATCCAACTCCGCCGCAAAGCTTCATAGCGTAGATTGGTTCTGGGTCCCGTGACTTGGTGGCACTTTCGTGCCAAACCCACGCGTGTCTGCCTACAAGACGTGTAACTCTACTCCACAGTCATCTACGACAGTTTGAAATCACCGGGCAAGCTCTGGCTTATCCATTTTTCAACAGCTGAGCACCAAAGGCTTACCCATGGATCGACTTGTCCCCGAGGTTGACAACACCATACAAGCCAGGAAATGGCGAAAACGACTAAGGATAAAGAGGCCTTTTTCAAAGAGCTGGAACAACTGGATTACTTGACGAGCGACGCTGAGAATAACGACAATGACGACATCAGTCGTTTAATGCTACTGTCTAGAAAGGTTGATAGCCCCCATCCTACAGACGCTTCTGGTTCAAAGGCATCAGCTCCGATAGTTCTGACGGACTCGGGCCCTCGGTTTTCACAAGGTGCAGTGAGCGTTGAGCCAGAAAAGGCTTCTGCTGTGATTGTCAGTGAAGATTCTCAGAAGCCTGTGGTGGGGGAATCTAAGGTCATGCCCGAGAACAAGACCGCTGCTACCAGGAAAAGACGAGCGTACTCTTCTCGAACAATCCCAGAACAGCAGCAAATATTCAAGGGTCTCATATTTTGTGAGTCTTCCCGAAGATCCCTTGTTCATGGTCTAGTTCTGACCACTCTTGGTTCTAGTCTTCTTCCCAAACAACGATGTTTCTCCTCTCAGACGTCTGCGAATCCAGCGAGCACAAGAATTTGGTGCCATTTGGACCAGATCTTGGGAAGAAAACGTGACGCATGTCATAGTTGACAAGGGTTTGATGTTTCAGGATGTCCTCACGTTTCTGAAGGTCGACTCTTTCCCGGTAGGATGATTGTTGAGACAATTCGTGCCCTCATTCTAACCCTGGTAAAGCCTAGTATCGCTCTGGTCAATGAGTCCTATCCGTCGGAGTGTATCAATTTTCGATCGATCCTCAGTGTAACACAGGCACGGTTTCGTGTGAATGGAACACCCAAGTCTTCTAAGATCGAAGAGCTCCCTTCTTCGGCCGGACAATCTTCGACTAGCTCACTACCACTCAAACTGCCTAGGAGACAAGGCCACTCTCCAACGCCATCACAACTCGCTGATAGTGAAAGTGGCTCCATTCCAGTTTCTACCATAATGCATGTCCAGCAAGTTGTTGAGTATCCAAAGGGTACACCCGACGAGGAGGTTATTGGCGAATCATTTCCTACCCGTGAGCGTGACGCTCTGGATGACCTGATTGACGAGACCAAAGCTACAAAGGATTTGGTAAGACGCCCTGAAAATGAATCTTTGTTAGAACAGTGCTTATTATGAACAGCCTCTAGACCCATTGGAATCTTTAGAAGATGAGACTAGCCTCGGAGCATCTGACGAGGAGTCTCCAGCTTCAGAGTCTGAATCAATCAAGTCAAAAAGACGAAAGATATCTTCCGGAGAGGACAAAGTAACGGATGCCTGGCAGCAGAAATTCGCATGCATGCAGAAGCATGATCAGAATTCAAATTCTGAGAACCCGAATAGCAGAACGATTGAGGTTCTTCAACAGATGTTGGACTACTATACGAGAACATCGGACCACTGGCGCATGATTGCCTACCGTAAAGCCATCAGTGCCCTTCGGAGGCAGCCCAAGAAGATTGTCACGAGAGCGCAGGCTCTTTCGATAACGGGAATAGGGCAGCGACTGGCGGATAAAATCGAGGAAATTGTCTTTACTAACCGACTACGTCGCCTTGAAAACACAAACTGTACGCCTGAAGATCGCCTATTCCAGGAATTCCTGGGTGTCTATGGTGCAGGGATTTCACAGGCATCACGATGGGTCGCTCAAGGCTTCAGGTCACTGGATGATCTGCGAACCAAAGCACCACTGACCAGGCAACAGCGAGTTGGTGTGGAACGCTACTATGATTTCTCCCAGCGTATCCCTCGACAGGAAGTTGAAGCTCATGGGGACATTGTTCGAAAGGCTGTACAAGAGGTAGACCCTGAAATGCAGGTCATCATCAGTGGCTCGTATCGACGCGGAGCGGTCAGCTCGGGAGACGTCGACGTGATTATTACCAAACCCGATACGGCAATCGAGCAGATTCGGACGATGATGATGGACATTGTTGTGCCGCAACTATTCAAACAAGGCTTTCTGCAGGTCAGTCTAGCCAGCACGTCCCGAAGGGATGGCTCTAAATGGCATGGGGCATCTGCACTGCCAGGCAGTAATCTTTGGCGTCGGATCGACCTTCTCTTTGTGCCTGGATCGGAAATCGGGGCGGCTTTGATTTATTTCACAGGGAATGACATTTTCAACCGTAGCATGAGGCTGCTGGCGAGCAAAAAGGGCATGCGTCTCAACCAACGAGGACTCTATGCCGATGTTTTGCGTGGAGAGCAGCGAGCGAAACTGAATACTGGCCGGCTCTTCGAAGGCCACAATGAACGACGAATCTTCGAGCTTCTAGGAGTGCCATGGAGACCTCCCGAACATCGCATATGCTGAAGTGCCCGACCCTGTATGTCGGTTTGTATCGGAATGAGCGTGGGGCATTTGAAACAAAAATCCATGATAGATCTGGTATTCCATAGCAAATTAACACCAATTGCTTTTCGACTGAGTTTTCTGATATAACAATTTTTTTTTATCCCATTGTGGCCATATGGACAGGGTGGATTGCATCAGGATGACTGGAAAGTCCCGCAAGAGTCGAAAACAGACACTGCAGGCAAGGCATGAAACTACTGTAGAACCTTATGTACTGTACTGTGGACACCGTAAAGGCGGTCTCGATAACTAGATCTGTACGATTTCCGTGTAAAAGTCGGATTTGTGGGAAAGGGCTTGAAGAGATTGTGGTGGGTGTCGTAGAGAGAAGTGTGTGTCTGTGTGTGTGGACTGCGTTGTACAGCAGAAGATTTAGCGACGACACGCCAGATTTGGCCTTGCCCACACAATCGTCAGAAAGCACCCTCATGATCTGGATCTGATCCGTATTATTCTCCTCTCCTCCCCCTCAGACACCTCCAGATCCTCTTTCTCTGACCAGTCACCGATCTCATCACCGCCTTTCATGCGGTGAAGGCCATCCCAGCAGCCACAATTCACCCTCCAGGCGGCAGGCGCCAGACCGCCCGTGCAAAAGTCGTCGTTTTGCCGCTGCTTTTGCTCACCTTTCCTACTACCACCTGCTGGCTCTCTCTCTATCCCCCCTGCTGGCTTTGTTCATCAGTTTTCCTATACCTGTCTGATTTTATCACTTGGCTGCTCTTCTCCTGATTGACTGGCTGTTCTGCTATTTTTTGCCACTGGGCTGGTGTATTCCTGTGGTGCTGCTTTGGTAACCAGATCTTTTTGCCATCGACCGCCCCTCTCAAAAGCCTCACCTGTGCGTCGCGGCAGTAAATTATTAGCTTGCTGAGTGACGTTACCGGGTGTCTACAGAGCTGGGAGCTCTTATCTTTTTTATTTTCTCCAAGTTATTCCCTCGGTTTAATTCTCATACCCATTGATCCACGCCTTCTTGCGTGTGGACGTCCCCGACCGCACTCACGCACACAATGGGTCGCAAGCCAAACCAGCTAATCCTCGAGTTCTTCATTCGAGGGCAGAAACTCGAGGATGCCAGCAACCGTTATCAACACACGTGCAAGGCCTGTGGTGAAAAGTTTCCCAAGGGTCGCATCGATAGTCTGACCAACCATTTGGTGAAGAAATGCCAGGCGATTCCGTTGCGTGACCGACAACGCGTCCTGTTGCGACTACACGAGCTCCCCGACCTGGCCGACGGCGACCAGAACAAAGACCCCAACGCGAACAAAGGCAAATCCGTCGATCTGCCGTTTACCACCCGGCAGAACTTTGATGGTCTCAACGTTTTGGCCGAGGCTTCGAGGCAGGTGGGCGCCTCCGACCAGACCAAACGCGGTCCAGCATACACACAGTCGGTGACTGTCGGGGGCAAGACTGTTGTCGTCGACCCTGCGCTCGAAGCTGAGGGCTTTCAGGGACATGCTGCTCAGCCGGAGCAGATGGAGGAGGACATCAAACCGCCTGGTAATTACCCGATTCCTTTTTTTTGTGGGCTTTGTTTTCTTTTCGACTCGTGGCGCGCTAACGAAAATCATTACATAGGAACTCCTCAAACCACTAGCGCTACGGCTATTCCTTCCCTCCCTAATACTTCACAAGATCAACCATCATCCGCGTCTCCTCCGCTGGCTGAGACATCGTTGACTCCGGATCCCGCGTCCAATGTTCGCCAGTCGCAACTGTCGATGATCGCCGCTTCCGCCAGTGAGATGGTTCCACAGGGGATATCATTGGATCATGATCCTAGTGGACTTCCTGATGGGCTGCCAAAAGTTGGTTCTGCCTGGAACCAGGCACTTTCGACTCATGAGCAGCTGCTCTTCGACAGCCTTCAGGAGCACGACCCCACGTTGACCGCTGCGACACAACGCGCCGCCACCTTCCCTCGTCCCATTGCGATGAACCCTAACTCGCAGGCGAAGGGTTTCGTGAATGAATTTGGCAACTCCACCAAGCCGACAAAGCCCAAGGTTCGCGGGCGATTTTCCGCTGCCAGGCGCAGGGAGGTTCAGGAAGTGCGGAAGCGCGGAGCTTGCATTCGCTGTCGGATGCTCAAGAAACCTGTATGACACTATCAAAACTGGCATCTCAAGCCCAACTAACTCCGTTTAGTGCTCCGGCGACAGCCCTTGTACGACTTGCGCCAGTGTCGAGAGCGCGCGTCTTTGGAAACACCCATGCATTCGGACGCGCATTGCTGAAGAGTTTGAACTTTATAATGCGAGTACGTGGGTTCTTCTCTTGTAATACAAAAACTCCTGCTGATGTGAATAGATCTCCATGCGACTCTCGCCTATCATGATGTGAGCGGTGTCAGAAATCAAATCAAGTTCGAACATTATGCTGGCCGTATCGAGGTCACACACTTTGAAGAGAGCATGGTCTTTGTGACGTTTAGCGGACTCCAAGGCCACAAGCCCTCTGTGTCGACACTCGACCCCCAACTCCAGGGTCTGGGAGAAGACCCGCAGTTCCAAGGACCTCTTCATGAACTCTATCTGCTCGATAGCGACGCAGATGATCTTCCTGGGAAACTCGAAATGTATATTAAAAAGACCGCGCCATTTTTCTACGAGCGAGAGACTTCTGAGTTCATGAAGCCTACTTTGATGCTAGCAGCGGAGTTGAGTCAACAGAAGAAGGTAGGTTTCCCTATACTTTGGCATGAAAGGGAAGGTTCTGACTAGTCCAGGATGCCTTGCTGGAGCGAGTGCTTGAACTGTGGGTTGCAACACATATTCTGGTTGACTCGGAACTACAATGGAAAACATACTGCAACCCGACCCTTCCGCCCACCTCGATGCACTCCCTCGCGCAGCCTTCGGATGATGGCCGCATGCCAATTGATGAGATCACGAATGGAGAATCATATGCGCTCCTCTGCAGCCAGCTTCGCGCGGCGACTGAGAAGCGCGCTTCTCACTTGAGCAAGTCGGTAATGAACGACCTGGAACGCAGACTGCTTCAGCGCCAGCAAAGTGGCTGGTTCGAAACCTTCTTGGTTGCTATCATTCTTCTGAACTGCGTTGAGAGGACTTGCTGGCTGTTCCGCTCGTGGGATGATGAACATTTCGCACAACGGGTAAGTGACTGTCTTTGGATTTCGAAATGAATTTCTCGCTGACACGGTGATTAGTGGCCCCTGGACAAGCGTCCTCCATACTACGCCAACCAAGGCGACCGCTTCTCAGACATTCTGCACATGTTGCTGAAAATGCGCAGTTTGCCCCCCAAGGCAAACCCGCGGCCAGAAAATGGTATTCTCAAGGCGGTAGAAGGCAGTGACGAGAATGCAGCTCGTTGGTTTGAACTGATCAAGGTTACTCGTAAGTAGAGCGCTGCTATCTTGATTTGGAATTGTCTAACCTTTCCCACAGCCCATTTCCTTGACCAACGGCAAGCCGCGGTATTTGACCCGAGTGATTCCCGGTCATTTGATCTTCACTATGGGGCGAAATTGTTACCGCCGGCCAATGTGTACACATGATAGCCGGGGAGGAATACAGCGCCTATTTGCTGGTCCATGGCAGCTGATGAAAAAATCGAACGATACATGATGATGAGAATTAGAATTAAGCGAGGTTTTTCTACTAGTTACTGTACCTGTACCCCATATGTGTTTTGTAGGAAGGACGTCTCTGGTTTTAGTATCAGATATCTACCTGGTAGTTAGTTTTTGCAATTATCATTTCCATTAAGTGGAATAATTTGATGATACTGAATATCCACTCGTGTCTTGATAATAGTTTTCCTAACGATGATCCAATCTAGCCAACCCAGGCATGAACATGATCACCACCCCTCACCTTGAAGAGAAGCCGGAAGCGAAAATCCAGATCCTAATCCAGAACCCGCAGCACTAGGAGCACGATTATTCACAGGAGAACTGCGCCCACCACCACCTCCGCCGCCCGAATCAGACGGACTACGCGCCCAGTGACGCACATCATACCCCGAAGCATTAGAATTAGCCCTAGGTCTAGGCGGCGGTATATTATCCGGGGGCGTAGGATCGGTAGTAGGGGGTGGCGCTGGGTTCCACTCGTCGAGGGGGTTACTCTGGTTGTTGCTGTTGTTGTTGTTGTTGTTGTTGTCATTGTCCCAGTCGTAAGCTGGAGTTGGGTCATCTGTATTTTGGGGTGGGAGGGAAGAGGGATTATTATTCCAGTCGCTGCTATCATTGTTGTTGTTGTTGTCCGATTTGGGCATGGGAAGCAGTTTTTCCAGAATCACGTAGTAATGTCTTCCGTCGTTTGCGGCCCAGCTCATGAGGAAGTTACTATATCCAGTCAGTCAGTAATCACCACCTAGATAGACAGTTCAGAAAAAGAAAGGCAACATACAACCCCCCATAAGACTGCACATTCGACCTCGTAGCCTCAGTAATAGCAGCAAGAAGCAAAGGCACGACGACGAGATTCTTGCCACCCGCGTGAACGACGGGAGAGGTGTTGGAGACGGGTAAGCCGGGGTCATTGACGAGGGAAAAGCTGCTGTCTGGGTCTTTGCGGAAGATGAGGAGGAGTTTTTGGGTTGGTGGGGTGTCAGAAGGGGGCTTTGGGGTGTTAGTATACTGTTTTTGCCTGGATAAGGGGGAGAGGAACTGACGCTCATTTTGGTGTTTGAGGGGAGTAGATAATAGATTGGTTGAGAGAGAGAAGAGAGAGAGATGAAGAGAAGGGGAGAAGAGGAGACGAGAGGAAGAAGGAAAGACAGTCGACAGTGAATGACAGCCAAGCTGATATTGATATCAACCAACCACAACCAAAGAGTACACCAGTAAATGATATAAAAAAGATAATAACAACAATCCATGAAGCGAAGAACAAGAGCAAGATAATCATCATCATACAGACATACATCAACATAACAACACAAGATAATCTAAGGACTCCCCATAAACCTCGCCGCCATCGCATCCTGCGTCGTCGTCTGGGCAGGCTGTTCCCGCACCTGCTCTAATACGACTGCATAGTATTTGCCCTCTTCCGAGGTATCATGATACGGTCCTGCCGATAGAATGGCCCTATCTCAAAGTCAGCCTCTATCAAGTTAAACCGAAGCTATCCAGATGAGTCGAGGGGGGCATACCACCCCTTATACTTGGGCTGATTGAAAATCTCCGTAAACACCCTCAGCGTACGCAATGGCAGTTCCAGAATCGAAGGCAGATCAGGCCCATCGCCGCAGATGGGAAGACCCAGTTTGTTGACGGGCAGATAGACCTGCTCGGCTGGGTTTTGCGGATTGCGACCTTCTTGGAAGATGAGGAGACGGCGGGACATTTTCTTTTTTCTTTCTTGTACAGTATATATGTACTTGTACTTAATTAGGTGGATACACACGATCAATAATCAAGGATGATGAAATGCAAGCCTCGTGGGTGATGCTTGTATGCTTGCTTATCGCTGATCTGTGCGCGATAAATCGAGGGGCAGAAAAAGGGGAGTGGGAGGAGAAGAAAGAGAGTAAAGTGGGATGGAGTTGGGGAATGTGTTAAACAGGTCAATCAGAGTGAAGATATAGTAAAGAGGATATTATTTCCTGTTCTGATAGATTGATGTAATAATAATCCTCATCGTCAATCACCATCGTCATAATCATAATAATAATAATAATAATAATGGACTCGTGGGTTTCGCGTCGCGTCGACTCCACGTGCTTCTGGTGGGGATGATCGACTCTACAACATCGGCTAACTATACAAATAGTAGAAATAAATAGTATCGAATAGCTTTATTATTTATAGCCGGTAATAAGGAATAGTTAATAGTATCCAATCGTATATTCATAACATGGATGGTACACTTTGTAGACATTATCAACTAGACGTGGATAAATGGTTGACCTCCATGCCAATAACAAATACAAGTCATCAACAAAAAGTACATGGAGTAGAAGATAAAACAGATAGAATATACAAGAATCAGGGTATCACGTATCAAAAGGCCACAGCCAGGTGGCTCTGTCGCTTCACACAACCGTGCAAACGCCAGAAAGTCATGGTCAACCCGTGCAAACCAAAACTAGGTATATATATAATATAAATATAATGTAACTTCAGACAGCAGACAGTTCAGCCTGCTGGCTACGTGTCCAGCTCTCCGTCGAGTACTCGCCGGGCAGCATCCAATCGTCGTCTCAACACTCGCACTGCTTTGGGGTCGGGGTCCGGTCCCGTCGTAATCGCCTGCAGATCCATGCAGACACTTCCAAGGCTCTCGAATAGTTGCTCCAACAGACGTTCGTCGTCGTTGTTGATGCCCGAATTCAGGGTTTGGTTTGGGTGAGGGCTGGACGCTGCTCGCACCGTCGATACGAGGGACGACGCAAGGGAGGTAGGGGTGGCGGACCCTGTTGTCGCAGAGTCGGATCGGTGAGGTATCGCAAGGGAGGGTGGACGTTCCGCCTTTCGTGCGGCTCGAGGAGTGCCCATCATTGCTTCAGTCTCGGACTCTTCTGAGATGTCGCCGTTTTCATGATAATGATCATTATTGCGCAGTTCTGTTCAGCTGTTAGAGGGATACCATTCAAAGTCAAAAGAACACATAACATACCATCGTTGAATTTTCTGTCCCAGTAGAGAACACTCCGGATACCATCATCTCGCTCCCCTTCAGTGGCAGTGGCAAAGCTTGCAATAGTAGACAACGAGTTTGTGCTATTCGTCCGCGAGTGCTTAGCCGAGCGGTGCTCGTGAATCGGTCGTGTAGTTTCAACAGATGCATTCGATAAATTGCTCGCCCGGCGCATTCTCGACTGGCTGTAATTACCCAAAGCACTATGCAAGATGAAATGTTCGTAGTCAAAGGCATCCTCGCGCTCCTCGTGGGGCCTGGCCCCGGTGTCTGGAATCGGAGGAACTGGCGGGAAAGCTTCAAAGGAACCTCTCAGGTCCTCGTCGAGTGGCTCGCGCAAGATCTCATTCAGAGCTTCACGATCAATTGACTCATTAGAACCGTCCGTGTCGTATTCGCCTTCCTCTGCATCTTCGTAGAGACTTTCCATCACGGATTGTCCATCGTCAAAGTCAGCAGGCTCCAAAACCTCAGGCTCTTCGTCTGTCTTGCTAGAAATGGTAACAGCTGGCACTTCAACATCATAAACTGGCTCCGACTCTGGCTCTAGCTCCGGTACCGGTTCAGGTTCAGGCTCAGGCTCAGGCTCAGGCTTAGTTTCAACTTCCTGGATCAGCTCAGATGGACGCCTTTGCCCCGAAGCTCCTGAACTCGAATTCAGTGTCTCCTGGCTGTGTTTATATTCCATCATATTGCTGTACCAGTGATTTGCCGCTGTAAAAGGACTGGGAGTTCGCAGACTCTGAAGACTCCGTCGGCGGAGGTTGTCCTCTTGTGTCTTCACCTTCAGCGATGAGATCTTAATGTGCAGGCCCTTCATCTGGTCCTGAAGATCTCTGACTTGAAGCTGGGACTGGGTGCGAGATGGAGGATCGTATGAGGGGTAAACAGTATTGAAATCTTCCATATTGGAAATCTTGGTCTCATTGTCATTGTCATTGGCATTGTCACCGGAATTGGCATTGGCATTGGCATCATTGGAAATTCCCAGTCCTTTGGGCGTGTCGGGTGGTGTATCCTTGTTCGGAATCGCAATGCCCACCGGTTGGAACGAAGATGTGGACGCCCGATGGGTCAGGTATGCCCTTGAAGGGTCATAACGGAATGACTTGTCATCATTGTGAATCGAGCTGCTCGATGCCATGGCACTGAGGGATCGTGACAGACCGTTGGACTCATTGCTACCGGTCGAATGTAGATTTGTCTCACTGTGCACTCTGGAGTGTCGATTGTTGGCTGCATCCTGGGCAGAATTATATGTGGAACGTGGACGCAGTAAAGAACCTCTGCGATTCGTATGTGATATAGATCGATATAGTCCGCCCACCGGCTGATGGGGTCCCAACGACGGACTAGTCCCCGATGGCGATGGCGACGATGAAAGCGAAGGTGACGCTCGCATAGAAGATCGAGCCCTTGTCAAGTTTCCTTCCATGAGCTGAAAGACATGTCAGTCAAACCAACGCCCACCAGCACCGACAGACCAAATTCAACATACCGTAAGCCGTTTCTTCGCATTCTCCAGAATCCGCTCCGCTTCACTGCTCAAAATCACAGACGAAAGTTCCTCACCAGGTCCCTTTGCCCCAGCAACAGACACTATACTCGACCTCGGTGTTGTGTCCTTGCCCTGGGTATCACTCAGCTTGACATCATTCACCCCCATATGCAAACTATGGCCGGTAACCTGCTCATTCTGTCCAGTGCTCCCATCCCGCTGCGAAGACTCACTCGCAGCACTAATCGTCGAGCCGGACGAATTACTCCAATTCCCAACCTGAGCCTGTCTAACCTCATTATCCTCCATCTGTCCATGCAAGACAGGCGAAGCCGCCAACCGAGACGCCCCATTCGGTGATCCCGCTTGCAGATTCGCCGGAAAGCCCCCAAATATGACGGCGACGACGCATCTTCCTCCCCCGATATCGGACAGCCGGCGACTGGAGTCGTGGCCCTCGTGCGTCCAGGTGTGACGCGGGAAGTTCCCCCTCTGCGAGCGATTGGAATTGGAGAGCGACCAGGCGAGTCCGATCGGCGTGTCTGTTCCCGTGGTGTTGGAGTCTGCGCCAAAGTCGCTGGTCATGGGCTGGCCGGCGTAGAACGATTGCAGGTTAGACAGGGAGGGCAGATTGAACGGGGGAGAGGGGGTGGAGGATTCGCGCTCGCCCTCGTCGCACGGCAAGATCATATCGGGGTTCGTCAAGGTCGGCGAGGGAGCAATAGGGGGAGGGGTAGGGCGATGGTTAGCATCATCTTTCGAGGGACTTTGAGGCATATTATGAATATTATTGCGGTAACGAGTGTCGGCGACAGACATGGTTGTCAATCGGGGAGAGAGAGAGATCGCGATCGATCGATCCAACCAAGGTCAAACGCGAACGGAGGGGGTATATATAAAAATAACCAAAAAAGAATGTGGGCGAAAGCGTCACAGCAAAGCCATCTGTAGAATTGACGTCCCTGAATGATGGACCACAAAAATGACAGTTGAAATCGAAGGGATAATAAGAGGGGGCGCTTGTTATGATCTAGAAGTGCGTCTTGTCGCAGAACAGAGAGACCTGATCACCACGTTTTGATTAGCAATTAAAGAGTAATAAGAAAAGAAAAGAAAAAAGAAACAAAAATAAGAAAAAAAAGAAATAAGAGATGCCGATAGCAGACGGGCCAACGACAGTTCGAGTTGGGAAGAAGAAGAGAAGACTCACTGGGCCTGGTTCAGATTAATTTTTTGTCCCTGAGACCTTTTTTTGCTGCTTGGACCGAAAGGGTAGGGATCCGTGCTTTATATGGGGATCGTCAGATTTTATTTTACTCTGGGTTATTATTTGGCAGGAGAAGAAGATAAAAAAAGGATATCTGGAGAGGAGAAGTTCTATTTGATGGTTATTGTATCTTGAAACTGTAGTGGTGTAGTACTACTGTAGAGCATCGAGTATCACAGGATATCACCATACTACACATACACAATCATATAATTACACTGAGAGGTAAAGTGAAAACATCAAATATCAAATGTAAATAACCGTATAGTAAACAAGATAACCTCATTAAACCCTCCAACCGCCGAACGAACCTGGGAAAGCCATCCTGTGGTTCAGCAACGAACCTGTCGCGCCGAATCCACGAACCCCTGAAACCACCGCGTGGATATCCCGAGGTGTGCAAAGGAGTCTCCAACAATGTATGTACAGAAACCCAGTATTACTATGTAAATGTAAAAATAACCAATTACAATAGTGATGCAGTTCATTGACCTTGAGGAAACGCGACAGATCGCACTATTGTATGCCGGCAGATGCAGCGTTGGAGCCGACAATCGATGTCTCACATGGCAATCGAACCACTTCCGATGCTTTGCGTTATCGCGATCTGATTTAATATACTATGTGAAGGTACTTTATTTCTTACTTTGAATACTTTATCTTTGTAAATTGGCAACCCATACTTTTAATGCCTAGATATCATAAAACCTGTACAATCCCTAAAATGCACAACAAAATAGACACCCATATTACAGATAGTTTTCATGCAATCCTTTATCGGATCTTCTCCAACAGAATCTTGGCTCCACTGCTCGTCGGTCCTGCCTTCTTGCCGTCCTTCTTTGCCGCTGCTGCTTGCTCCAACGCCTTCTTGTTCTTCTTCAGCGTCTTGAGCAGTTCGCCCTTCTTCTCAAACTCCTCCGACTCGGCCAGGGCAACAACCACAAAAAGGTTGGAGCCTGTCGCCCATGTCATGATGTCCTTCTGGATCTGCTCGTACAGCACCGCGTGAAAGTTGAGCGGGGGCTGTACCTTTTCCACCACCTTCTCGGTCGTGTTGAATCGTCCGCCTTGGACGAGAGACTTGAGCAAACGTCCAACAAAAGGTGCGTCCTTGGTGTCGGACTTGGTCTTGGCTGCAGCCGCAACAGCAGACAGGGCTGCTGACTTGTCTCCGTCGGCATCGAACAGCACTTCAGCGATGAATTGACAGCCAAAGCTGGACTCGAGGAGGGGCTCGGCACAGGCGGCCAGGAACTCCAACAGGGTCGGCGAGGCAGCCTTGAGCAACTCCTGGCGTCGGATAGCTGGATCCTTCTTCGATGTCTCTTTTCTGATTTCACGGATCTCGTTCAGGACCTCGTTGTCCAAGTCAGGCAGAAGCCACTTGACGCGGTCTCCGGCGAAGGGGTACAGAATGGGAATACGTGCTGTCAGATCGGTCACTTGGAAGAGAAGCTCTTCATTCCGAGCCTCTTCCGATGAGCCTTGGTTCAACAGCTCCGGGAAGATCATCTTTGCGGTAAGCTTAGTATCATCAATAACTTCGTAGGCGGTCAGAAGAACCAAGTGGCCGTTAAGGTCGCCCGCCATCATCTTGATGGTGTCTCTGTAGAATCGCGTGAGCAGCTTTCGGTCCTTGGCGTTGGCATATGCCAAACAGAGGCACACCAGGCGCGCGCCCGATTTAGTGAACGCCAGGTTCTTGGTCAGGTCGCCTTCCTCATCGCCCTTGAGCAGCTCGATAAACTCGCTAGCATCGGTGCTGCCAGGCTTTGTGCACAGGAAATATTGCAACATAGCATCGTGCAGCATTGTAAATCCGGTCGACTTCTTCTGCACCAACTGGTTGATGAGTTCGCGCAAGAAGTTCATGATCGGTCCTCGCTTTTCGGGGTTCTTGGCCAGAATATCGGCAAGGTCAGAGGATGCGTTCTCCTCTCTGAAGATCGAAAACTCCGGACCATACCATTCCCGAAGCAGGTTCGCCTTTTGTTCCTTTGTCGCAACCATACGGTAGATATCATCGAGAATCCACGACGCCTCGGGGTGTCGAATGAGCCGCTTAACATGTCCGTAGAATTCAGGAATGATCAGATCCCGGATCTCCACATCACCGTGGACAATCAACTTTCCAATCAAAAACTTGGCATACCGAGACTCTGCCAGTTCCTTGTAGTGACCCTTCAATTCGGTCGCAATCTGTTTCCGTTGTTCGACATTCGCATACTTCAATGCAGTCTGAATAACACGGACCGAGTCGTGCTTGAAGACAAAGTCGCGGACACGACCGGTGATGATGTCGAAAAGCTCAGCGATCAGCTTCTTTCTCTCCTCGAGCGGCACGTGGGACTTCCGGCGCAGACGCTCCCACAGCTGCTTGGACCGGGCAATAATATCGGCGTTGGGCTTTGCGGCTTTTCGTTCTTGTTGGAGGGCTTTTTGTTTAATATGCGATTCGCGAGAGTTGTTGTTGTTGTCTAGAAGAGAACCACAGTTAGCATCGTTCAGACCTTGAAAAAAAAAAATATGGCAGGATATCTCCTACTCTTCTTCTCCTCGGCCGCCGGGGCATCCTCAGACTCTTCCATCTCCTCATCCTCATCACCATCCTGCTCCTCCTGAGCATCACTCGCACTATCCATATCAATATCCTCGCCCTGTCCATTCTCACCCTCCGAGTCCGAAATGTCATCAATATCAAACTCATCATCGTCGTCCTCGGATTCCTCCACCTGAACCTTCTTCTTAGAAGAGCCCTTCTTCGAATCCTTCTTCTCCACCTTAGCCCCCTTCTTCGAGGATGCAGCGTTCTTCACCGGCGCAGGGGCAGCCTTGGTCTTCTTATTCGGGACGGAACCTGTCTTCGTCCTGGATCGTTTGCCATTGCGCTCATCGCCCGCGTCAACGGCGCGCTTTACTCCGGGCATATTGAAGAATATATGTGTAATTATCCCCCGAATTAACAATCAAGGAATTTTGTGTGAGTAGATTGTAGGGAGGCGGAGTCGTTGGTAGTTAATTCTAGATCAGATTATCTACCGCCCGCTGGATAATTTTTTCTGCTGCGGGAATGATTTTTTTTTTCTTCGGGCGGATTTAAATGTTTGTAGCGTTTGCATCTTACTGATAAGGATTTGATATGCGATTTGGAGTAAATCTGTGGAATTTCTATGGAAATATTCTAGAAATTTTTATAAATTTATTGTTGAAGAGAAAGTAAAAAGAATTAAATAGCTAATCTACACTACCAGTTTCTGGGTGGACTGTACTACAGCCAGAAATTACCCCAGTTATGTGCACCAATGATCTTGTCAGAGCCAGGAGACAAAAGGAAATATATCTAACAGGGCAACGGCATCAAAAAGACCATGAGAGCAATAATATCAACATGAATCTTCGTAAACCAAAGTCCCATATAAAAGGAGAAAGAAAGAGAAGAAAAGGCAACCCAGAAACGCCCGAGGAATTCCCAAAATAGAAACAATTCACTGACATGTCATACGTGTTTCATGATGTGCCATCGACATCTGCTCTGGTGACGGTGGAAGTAGGGGGTTTTAAAGAGCCCATCTCTGATCCCACGCCACTCTGTGTTCGCTTTCTGCCTGGGATGTGGAATCCCAGATGCGATGAGGGTGTTTTGGGAGACTGAGTGTCGTTGGAGAAGTCGCTGAAACGGGCAAAGATGCCCTTTTTCTTAGGCTTGACGTCGTCGTCCAGGCCTACTTCTTCGAAGTGTTCTTCCTCCATTGCGCTCGGTTTTTCGAACCCGTTTAGCCGTTGCGACGATGCCGAGGTTAGATGGGAGAATCGCGAGTCGAGGGAAGTTCGAGAGGGCAACGCATCTGTGTAGCTCACCGGGGAGCGGGCGGAGATATCCTAGAGAGAAAGAGAATCAGCTTGAACTATGGTGTAATATCTTGCGATCAAACTCACAAACGAGCGACGGTACGAGTCGAATGATTCGCGGGATATCGAAAACGGTTCATTGTCATCGACCAAGTCCCGGTGGTTCGACGACCTCGGCGAACCCGGGTATTTTTTCCAGAAACTTTGCTTCTCTGGTGGTGAGGGCTATAAAGCAATTAGATCAATGAATTCACCAGAAATCAAGCAACAGGAACAGATGCGCCGGAAAAGGTAATACCGGAAGATATTCGCCGTTGTCATCGACAACTGCAGAGCGAAAAGTTAGCGACTCAAATGCGGGGTTCTAGCAGATGTCGAGCATACCACTGAGTTTAAATTCATTGGGCGCATTTTCGCTGCTCGTCCTGATACTCACAGGACGTGCATTCGGATTCTCCGTCGACAGATGGTTACTATCGCTGGTGTTGGCTTCCCCGCCATTCGGCGCGGACTTTCTGGTCAAGAAGTTGCGGAAAGGAGCCATGTTGAAGTCGTGGGTAAGCATAGGAAACGCAGTAAAGCAGCAAGAAACGGTGCACAAAAGATCAAATTGAAGAGAGAATGATTCCGAACAAGGCTGAGTGGCCAAGGAAGAGAGGGACACTTCTCCAGACTCACATGATCGGCGGGGGCATCGGGCATCAGGCCATGGATGGGGAATTGGTGGATGGTGACGCTCTGGGAATGGATTGGCATTCAGGGACGCTTAATTTCCGTCGTTGTATCATCCATTTTTGGCGACTTTTTATCCTGGATTTATATATTATTTCTATTCTCACGGTGACATTTACTACTATGTATTATTTTTCTTATAGAATAAAGATGGCAAATTGGATTTCAATTAGTGGAATTGTCTTCCATCCATGATGCATCTGGGGATCATGATGAACACCATACATCATGCTGCCTGCATTTGACAAACTTTGCCATTCTCTGGTTCTTCCAGGCGGATCTGAAGTACCTTTCTTGAATAGTTTGGATAAATGTATTATAGGACGGATTAGGAAAAGTTCTGGAATTGCCAGCCAATATGTAGTTGTTGACAGGCTGAATATCCTCATCTTCATATCTGTGTAACCAACAGCACTATCAGGCAAGAAGAACTCTGCCAAGGAAAGTTTCATTTATCCCATACTCTCTGTTGATGGTGTTTTTATTTTAATTTATATACAAAATACTGACCGTATGGCACACCAGACAAACTATTGCTACCAAGATGACTCGCCTCCAAAACATTATCGCCATAGGACTCGCTGTCCTCATAGCATCCAAAGCAGCCTTCATCCCAACAGAAAGCAAAGCCCTCATCTTTCTCCGCGATGATAACGACGATAACAACGACGACGACGGTGATGACAACACCGACATTGCTCGAAAGAAAAAGTGCTCCAAAGACGCCGACTGCAAGCCGGGCTCGGGCCATATCTGCATCAGAAAGAAGTGCAGAGCTGGCTGTCGCCGTGATGAGGATTGCATCGACAGTCATATCTGTCACGATCATCGGTGCCGTGTAGAGAATGGCGGACCATGCTTTCCTACTTACTCGTTGTGTAATAGGCATGACGATTGCTGCTCGGGCAAGTGTGGAGTGAAGATTCCTCTTTTTATTTCCATGTGCAATAAGCCAAAATGAGCTGATGGAGGACTTGGTTGTTGAAGTGAGAGGTGAATGGGGTGCTCAATGCTAGAAATTGCTGGATATATTCAATGGATCTTGTCTCAACGTCTTCTCTATAAATTATGTCTATTGTATATGTGGTCCATGTTTCTACGATGGAAACCATGAGCCCAAACCAGATGAAGAAGCCGAAGCATCACAACCAAGATAAACAGCTAAACACCAGTTAGTACACCGCAGCAATCCAGATAGCGAAAAGGGGAAAAGACATACACTTTGAAAAGAAAGCATAACTCTCGGCATTTTTCAACGCAGTCTGCGTATCCAACTTCAACACCGCATCATGCCCATACACCTCAAGCCCAAGAACACCCTTAGTATGCAACAACTCATGCAAACTCGACGTCCTCTGATCCAGCGTCGCACAATCATCCGACACCTGCGGAAGCTGGAAATATGCCGGACAAGTCCTCACATCGCCTCTGAACCCATCCGTCTCCGCATACCCAGTCTGTGTGAACGAGCCCTGCGCGCACTGCAACCCATCCGGCTGGCACGAATACGACACCAGCCCCCCGCCCTGGTTGGATGCTTCATCGGAGATTTCCTCGAGGATCTTAGCGACGTGGTTCATGGAGGCTGAGTCGGTTGTTTTGAAGAAGCCCTGGAAGAGGGAGGTGGCGCTGTTGGCTTTGATGCTGGCGGCGGCTTTTTGGGCCATCTGGCCGGCGTTTGTCACTGCAGCTTGCAGCATTTGTTTCTGTTGACTGTTGCATTCCACGAGGGTTGCTCGTTCCTCGATGGGGCCTGCGAGGGCGAGGTTGGTGAGGGATAGTGAGAGGATGAGGTTGGTGATGTGCATTTTGATGTTGAAATGTCTCTGAAGAATGGGAAGAATAGAATAGAGAAAGAAGAATTGTAGTTTCTAGAAATATCCTGCTATTATATTGTTCGATTTTTCCAACACTAGTGGCATCTTCGCCCAAAATTGAGATGACTGAAACTGCCAATTTTTAGACGTTTCAGGGTCTTAATGAACAGGACCCTGCGCTAAGTGAGAGTAGGATGACAGCAGTTCCTCGATAATAAATCTCATACGCAGACATTCAGTGTTTGACTTAGAATAATGGGGCTGATTGAATATGATAGAATCAGATGCGCGAGTCGACCCATTTAAAACTGCTTCAAAGGTAGATGCCAAAGGTCGAAGGGCTGCGCTACGAACAAAAACGGCACTATTAGGTTGAGTTTTAAATGGGTACTCTATACTAAGTAGACCCTGGACCCACAGCAAGTATGAAAATAGATAGACCGTAGCTAATTGCCTATCTTGGATTGGCCTCAGTGGCATGATATGAACTGCACGAAGGTCCAGAGTGAATACCACTTCCAGCAAGGTTATTTCCACGGATTAATCTCCATTTTGGGTTGTATAACAAACTGAATCCTATCTCAACTGGTAGTTTGTACTGATCATAATGACATCAAAAGAGATACACCATGCATCTACCTGGCCTTTTTTTCAATGCACCACTGACAATCACCGGTTATACAATTGATAATGAAGGGAGACATACATTGTGTCGTATGTGGCCTTGTGGTCAGGAAGCAGACGTACGAGAGTTCAAAAATGCGTCATGTTGACCCGGCAGAACTGGAAAAAACGCTGCCCACAAAGACTATCTGGAGGGAGTTTTATCGCCTTAGTGAGTCTGAAAGAGCTAGGTCATCCTACTCTATCTCTAACTAAGCCGTACAGTCATGTATGATTCATCTGAGCAGCGATACAAGCTCTCTGGGATTGGACAGAGGTTAGACGACGAATATTTCTATCCCCCTCGCGACTCGGGAAAGGCTGTGGTTGGGAAGCCAACGGGGATGGAGACAGATCTCGCTCGAGTGCACCGCAATCTCCATGTCTGGTGGTTTTGGGATGTTAGCCCCAAGCCCAACTGGCAAGAGATCGCCGTTCCTATCCACATGCGCTGTTGGGTTCTTGTTCAACAGGTCATTGGACCCAAAGTCCACGACCATCTCGGACTCTTCCTGGCCGTCACCCTAATGAAAGCCTGCGCCTTGAATTTTGGGAATGTATGGTTAGACCATCCTCAAGGTAAAGCCCCCACTGCACTATATGCCCGCAAGTATACGCTTAATCCATGGCAAACAGATCCATCGAGAACACCGGTACTTGAAAGGCTGGTCCAGGAGAGCAAGGCAATAGGACGTCAGGACCCCGCAAACCATCGCACTCTGCGGAAAAGATCCAACACTCCAAGGCTTTCGAGGCTGTCATATTTACCCTGCGATATTCTGTATCTCATCCTCGATTTTATTGGCCATTGGGACGGCATCTGTCTTCAAAGTGCGATCCAAGTGCCCGTCGGCAACGAGTACTGGCGTCAACGTACCGCCCGATCACTACTGTTTGGGATAGACAAGATCATTGAGGATGGGAATGACCTCGATTGGCGTTATCTGTGCCTGAAACTCGAGAGACTTTATGCTTCTTCGATAAAATTTGAGGCTCGACGAAGGGTTCTGGGCGTGTTGAAAGATGTAAAGGCAGCTCTTTCCCGAGAGTTGAAGAAGGAAGAATCGCTGCGAATGGAAGATGTGTTCAGAAAGATGCATAATTCGTGGTCTTCATACGACCATGAGCGAGACATATGGCCAAGTCGGAGGATAAGGATGCTGTCTGATTGTAGATTATTCTTCAAATAAGATGGGAGAGTAGAATGAAATAGTGGAAAAGAAGGTTAAGATATAAAAGAGGAGAGCATTTCCCTAATCTGTCACGGATAACCTAGTGGGAGGCCGACCGCTAAGTCAGTGACCTTGCTTCGGCGAAAGTCAGCGGGCACTGGTGCCTGGTACGAATCCTGGGGTCGTCGTTGTACTCGTGCGAGTAATCCACGATGCTACAAGGCGTTAAGCAATGAAAGTGACCCTTGAGGGAAGCAATTCTGCAGAGACACTTTCACCCTGGGATGGCGTCGCCAGATTACACCGTCCCGTTACAGGGAAATTGGCTGTTTGGTTGGACAACTGCATCTTCTTTTTTTTCGTCCATCTTTTTGTATCCCGACGGCCTTTTGTCTTTCTCCCTCTCTCTTGTTTTTTTTTTTTTTATGACCATTATTCAATCGCTTTTCTTATAAACAAATTCATTGTTATGATTGTTATATTCATTTATTCAACTAATTTACATGACTATATATCCAGACGATGGTGGTGTACAACATCCTCTACAGTCTGTATACCTTTCACAACCAACCCCTATTATTATCAATATTCCCTTCTGCTGCTGTACATTAATCAATTTGATATTTTCAATAAAATTTATTCCATCTGTATCGCATTTTACCATGGCTTGCTTACATCTAAGATACCATGGAAGTGTCGCCCTTTCCTTCATTTGCATTCACCTCCCATGCTCCTACCCTTGACCACTTCAGGTTACAGAGCGTCTGCCCGCCTTCTGTTCTTCCTATTATGACTCGTGAACAGTTTCGGTCTTCTTCCCATCGTCTTTCTGCTTGCAAGTTGGCAGAGGATCAGATGAAACTTCTCCGCTTCTCTACAGTCTACACTGCCTGGCATTCATCAAGGCTAGCCTAGAAGCAGTTTGGCAACGAATATATCCATTCTTCTGGATAGTCCTCTTTGACTCGCTGCTTTCAAGCGACAGACTCAATCTACGCTTTGCCACTTCCATCCCCAACCCATACTACGACGAAGACTATCAACAGGGCAGCCTGAGATATCCAGCATGCAGTTTTGGGTTGGCTGGGCCCTATGGCAGAAACTGAGCACTGTACGACTCTCCTAAATGTGACCCCAATAATTCTACTGACATAAACTCCTCAGGTGCTTGCATTTCTCATCGTACGAAGCCCTCCTCGCTACTTGACCTCCTACTAACGATGCAAGACTCTTGTGCTCATCTATTCCTTCTCCATCCTCTTATACAACAGACGAATGACAAGAAAACACGCAGCGGCAGAAGCATACCAAAAAGAAGAACAGGATGCTGAGTTACGCCCTATGCTGACTGCTGGAAGCGACATTCCATTTGGCGCCAGAGCTCTTGAGAGAGGAGTTCAAGTCGAAGGGATTTGGGTCTCGAACAACAACACGCCGCTCCCTACCCCCAGAAACCTGGCACACCAATTGGAACCCGACAATCGAGTTCGAGTGTCTCGACAGGATTAGTTTCAGTCCCTGAAAATGTCCCGAGAGAACAGTCAAAGACCAGCCTGGCATACCCGGTGGCGTCTCACATTAACAGACCAGATCCTCGATGTACCTCAAGAGCTAGGGATGACAACGTAGCCAATAACAGTAAAAGCTCAAGCTTCTATTCTGAATCAGTCGTTGAAAGTCAACACGCCCATCCCGCCCCATTGAAGAACGACGAGCCATATGATCCGAGCGAGGGGGATGTGCCACAATTGAAAAACAAGTCCAGTGCTCGCAGTTCATGGATAGGCAAATCCCCAGACAAGTACAAGCGAAGATCGATCATCGGTGGTAAGAAGCGAGAGGGTTTTACCATATTACGTGAAAAGAAACTGATCATTACTCCCACAGGAAATCATGCTCGGCGATCATCTGAGGAATTCAGGCGTCGTATCAGCCGGTTAATCGACGAGAACATTCAAACGCGTCCAAGCGAGACGTTTCAACTGAATCCATTCCGGCGTGCTGCCGAAGAGAGCCATAAACGAAAATCAAAGCTAGGACTGTCTCAGCCATGAATCTTTCGATGCTCAAAAGTGATCACAAGCGCATATCTCGCGACTCCACGGTGAAGCCAGCAGCGCCCAGTTGTTGGGGGTTTGATGTGCCATTCTAAAAGCGTGAGCGCACACCTGAAGCTGGCTGGGACATGGGGCGGAAGTTCAATTATCTTATGTTTCATGCATAGGTCCCACTGGACTCTTTGATCTTGTTGGATATCACTGGACTCTGTAACTTGACTTTGTTTTTGCAACAGTATACCTTATGGAAACTGCAACTCTTCTTTGGCATGGCCAACATTGTTATTGAAGCACCGAGACTAATAGCGGCATATCTGATAGATGAAGTTGGTTCAATAATATCAAGTAAGCATGAAATTAGACAGTCCCCCAACCTGGAACCGGGAAAATGCGAAATCAAGAAATAGTATAGACAGACCACTCGAGCAGAAAGACGAAGATCATTTTGTCAATAGATTGATACCTAAGGCACAAAATGGACGTCTGCTGCCTGATAAGCGCACGTGATCTCGTGACAGCTCGACGCGTCCACAACCGCAAGAACGATTGTCAAGAGGAAAAAAATCAATTTGATTTGCCACATCGACAGACTTGATTCCTCAGAAATAAAGACTTGCCTGTCATATTAATGAGCAGATAAAACGCAAGTCTGCAGATTGATCTACAAGCAAAAGAAGATCCCACGCAGTAAGCTACAGTTGAGACTACGACGCGTGCTTTCGCGTAGTGTTGACTCTGATCAGTACCGAACAGGCATTGATTTCAGCGAAGCTGCAGAAAAGACGTTCTTGAATAGAAGAAACACTTGAACCACTGAGACGGAAATGACGACAGACATGGACACTCAGAATGAATATGACGAGAATGGACTTCCCGGTCCCGGTGCGCCTACTCCACTCTCATCCTTGGAGGTGAGAAACCATGACCCTTGAAGCATCGAATAGAGCTGCAGCGATATGTGGCTTTTGATGTTTCTTACTCGTGGGGTACATTTCTGACAGGTGGTTGCAGGGTGTTGCTGGTTTAACAGGTAGAGACATCAAGTTGTTTGTTGATGCTGGCTATTATACGGTTGAGTCAATTGCCTATACGTGAGTTGCTTCTTCCCCTAAATATATATCTGCTTTGTGGAGGACAATGATTGCTGATGATTGCCGTTTTGCTTTTAGCCCAAAGAGACTTTTGGAGCAAATCAAGGGTATCTCGGAGCAGAAGGCCACTAAGATCTTAGTCGAGGGTGAGTCAACGCAGGCGTATGCCGTGGATGGAATTATATTGATTGATGATATTATGTAGCCGCGAAACTCGTACCGATGGGTTTTACAACAGCCACCGAAATGCATGCACGACGAAGCGAACTCATCTCGATTACAACAGGGTCTAAGCAGCTGGATACTTTGCTCGGAGGTGGCATTGAAACAGGCTCAATCACCGAGATCTTCGGAGAGTTCAGAACCGGAAAGAGTCAAATATGTCACACACTTGCGGTGACCTGTCAGTTGCCATTCGATATGGGAGGAGGTGAAGGCAAGTGTCTCTATATCGATACGGAGGGGACCTTCCGACCAGTCCGCTTGCTGGCTGTCGCTCAGCGATTTGGGCTTGTTGGTGAAGAGGTGTTGGATAATGTGGCTTATGCTCGAGCATATAACTCGGACCATCAGCTTCAGCTACTTAACCAGGCGTCTCAGATGATGTGCGAGACTCGCTTTTCTCTGCTTGTTGTTGACTCCGCAACGTCACTGTACCGGACGGACTTCAATGGCCGTGGTGAACTGTCATCTCGACAGACACATCTGGCCAAATTCTTGCGTACGCTGCAGCGTCTGGCCGATGAATTCGGTATCGCAGTCGTTATCACCAACCAGGTTGTTGCCCAGGTTGATGGTGGACCGAGTGCGATGTTTAACCCCGACCCGAAGAAGCCAATTGGTGGTAATATCATTGCGCATGCCAGTACCACCAGATTGAGTTTGAAAAAGGGAAGAGGCGAGACGAGAGTATGCAAGATCTACGACAGTCCATGTCTGCCCGAGAGTGACTGTCTCTTTGCCATCAACGAGGATGGTATCGGGGACCCAAGCCCCAAGGATCTGGAGAACGACTAAACGTATAGCAGTGATACTGCACTTCCTTCCATATTACGATAATTGTTTGACGAGTTTTGTTTGTTAGCCACATGTATATCTTTGATTTTTATGGCATATGGCATCCTCGGTGGTGTCTAGATTCTGTCACGGTGTTTACGATTAATTGTTTGATAATAGAGTATGACACTGTAATTGAATCCAAAACAAAAACCATACATATTAAAAATAAAACAAATAAAACTAGTTTCGAACAGAAGAACAAGATATAATTGAATTAATCCAAGATCGACAAGGCGGAGAGGCGCGTTGCTGGGCCCGCGCCAAGACTTTGTTTTTTGAGCAGCAGCAGAGCTTCAGCTTTCCGCCTTTCAAGTCCCTCTGAGGTTGCGAGCGATTTTACTATTTCATTCCACCCCCAACTCTACCGCGGCAGGGAGACCATGGAGCCCTGAAGTGAACATTTATAACTCCGTGGAAAATCATCTGTCGTCCATCTCCCCATAATGGCGAAGATTTACAAGGACACCAGAGTCGACCTCCGGCCGTACTCGCCGAACACAGTCGTCAACATCCCAATCCCAACAACACACGAGAGCGCGCAGCGTCGAACTCGATTCTCCGTCTCCTCCCTTACAGACAGCGAAGAGCCCGCCGCGAAAGATGAGGAGGAATTCGCAAGACGCTACCTGGCGACTCAAGGGTCTATCTACTTTCGAAAACGAAGGGCTTATCCCCGAACGTTCCTGTGGAGGGTTGTCAATGACAACAAGGTGTTGGAAATCCAGTGCGTGGATCTGACCAAGGCTGGAGTTGAAAAATTTGAATACAATGTTACTCTGCGCTTGGACTTTCAGGAGGACATCATCCCTTCAGGAGTTGCTTTCGCGGACTTGGAAGACCATGAAATGTTGAGCGTGTTTGTGATTACGGCCTCTAAGCAACTGCACACTTTGACGCTGCGCCCGGAGTTCTTCCGCAGGACGGCGGCTATTGATGAGAATGTGTCCGAGTGGTGCAAGTCTTGTGTGCCTGCGCCTTTGTCTTTCTCTTACCCTCACCGACTTCATGCGAGCAGTCCGTTGGAGCTGTTCATCTCGCTTGACAATGGAGCGCTTTTGCGCTTGACTAGGAGATCTGGCGATGATGGTAATTTCTTGCAAAATTTGTCCTCCGTCTGGATTCGTTGTATGCTGATCTGTATCGTTTTTTAGGCTCGCATTGGTCCCCTCTTACCTTCGATGAGAGAACATGGGGTTCGTCGATCCGTGGTCTGGTTAGGTGGACGGCGCAACCTTCGATGAAATTCCGAGGACGAACTCTCGATCCAAACCTGGCAAATGCCATCGCTACTACATCCGATGAGACATATGTCTTCGCCGTCTGCTTGAATCACACTTTGAAGATTTGGAACCTTGCTACGAATAAGTTGGCTGCCACCAAGGACTTGTTGGGCCGAACTGTCCAGCAGCCAGATTCGACATCATATACCCTGAACCCATCTGAGTCGTCCTTTATTCGGGTTTTCAATGCGGAGAGAGCGTTGGACGGTGGTTACCGCTACTACATTGTCACATACTCGCCATTTGAGGATGGGCGCTTTAAATTCTGGGCTGTGAAGGGGGGCTTGACATCGCAATTGATAATTGAAGATCTGTTCCCCGAAGCTTCTTTTCGACCCTTGGATCCCGACTCCACAGGGAATATGTTCTGGAGCATTGCCGACTTTCAGGTTAAGCCGATGGACGAGGGAAAGCGCATGGAGTTGTGGGTTTTGTGGAGAAACAACAGCCTCTACCAGCTGTACACACTACACTTTGACTTCCAAACTTTGGAGAAAGATTGGTCGACAAACTGGGTGTCGACAGCCGTGGAAACTCGCAGACAGGAGCTGCCGCCAGCTATGGTATCCGCCGATGTTGTGGACCCGACAGAAAAGTGGTTGAAGTTCCTTTTGCAACCTAATAGATACTTGCCAGAGGTTCTCGAGACTGCATTGACGATCTACCAAGAGGCTCTCAAGCCGCTGTCTTCATCGCCTATTACTCCGAAGAAAAGCGCTCCCCTGCCAGAACGACTATGCTCCACAATCGCGGCTACAGTGTCACTGAGAAAGTACGCAGAAGATGATATGGATTTTGCACGATACGGAGTAGACACAGATGCCAAATGGCGGCAGTTCTGGCAAATCGCCGATGATATTAACAAGCGAAGATTCGAACCGCTCTCACTTTCCTACGACTCCTATTATGAAGTCCCATGGATGCTTCTTTCTGACAGCTGTGCCGTGATTCGGGAATGTAGCCCCACTGAGCTGCTTCTTCATAACTCTGGCACCGAGCTTCACTCGGAAGTGCCCAAGATTGTGGATCGTTGGGACCATAGGAACCTGGGTACGGAGATCGGTGATCTCTTTGCACAGGCGTCATTTTTGGCGGATGTTTCTTCAGGGTTCAGGAGGAGATTCCCAGCCGAGCTTGATACAGCTTGTCTGCGTGCCATTGAAGCGGAGATCTATAGCGAGCCTTCGTCTTCAATTCCGGATAGAATGGATGCTTTCCGAGATCGGTGCGACTTTGGGGAGCTGCTCCCCAATAAGACCTACGATGGTCTATTCGCAGCTATGAATGAGCATTTGAATATCTACAACCTAGCGAACGAAATTTTCTACACTCTCATTGATACCGTCCCGCTTGGATTCCCGGGTAAGGACTCAGACCTCCTCGCAACCACTTTCGGTGTCAGAGTCTCGGTGAATGGTGTTCAGGAAACGATTCTACTTACACGCCAAGTTCTCATTGACCTCTTGGTCCTTGTTGTTTTCTTGGATAGCGAGGTGCAGCAAGAGGAGGAGTCAAACTTCGACGCGGGAGATCTATTTGCTACGCTCATTTCTCTGCTAAGAGAGTACGAGATGATGTCTTGGCTCAGCTCGAACGTTCGGAAATGCGCTGACAGGTCTACAAAAACCGCTGCTGACACGACTCCGAGCTTCACTCTGAAGTCTTCCGAATCGCAGAGTAAGGGTGAGAGAATGGCGACTATTTTGGAGGATCTATTTGCTACAGATATCAAGCCGCGTCAAGCCATTGGGCTGTCTCAAGGGTATACGTTGACTCTTGGAATACGAGATGTTCTGTCTTGGGTCACGCGCCAAGGAGAAGTGGCTTACCCGAATGCTTTGGTGTACATTCAGTGCGATCTCATTGCGAAAAACAACATTGACCTCGCATGGGACTTCCTCCGCTTTCAGGCAAGTACCTCTTGGGCGACTTACGTAAAGGGCCGTCTATACGTGGCTATGTTTGAATTTGATACTGCAGCCATCTACTTCCGGAAGGCTGCGTATCTCCTTTGTAAGTTGACGCCCCCAATTTTAGCTAGTGTTCGTTTGTCTGACTTTACTAGCTTGCGGCAAGCCCCTGGGTAATCTACACGAGATGTCCTCGACGCTTTTGGACATAGTTTCGGTGGATTGCTTCCACAATGGTCTTCCGAAGTATTTTCAGCACATTTTATCCGTATTTGAACAAGTGCGCTCTTTCACCCACGTGGCCGACTTTGCTAGCCTTGCATTGCAGGCGCTTGAAAGCGAGCAAAGGAATGAGCAAGACCCTGAGTACACAACCTTGCGAAATGACCTCCTCTCGCGTCTGTTCCATGCGTCTTTGAGAACGTGTCAATTTGACCAAGCCTACTCTGCGCTCTCTCGCTACCGGGATCTTGCATTGCAAAAGTCAGCTCTCAGCTCTCTCGTCGCAAACATTCTGGCTGCATCGGGGCCAGGAACCACCGGCCTCCGACAGATCCTCCACTTCCCAACCTCGTTGATCCCCAACGTCGCTTCCTATGTGGACGAGACTCTAGTTTCGCTCGCCCGAAAGCAAGCCTCATTCACTCCTTTCTTGGAAGCTGGCAACAAGTGGTCTGACAACAACACCCCTGACTACCAACGAGTTCTGCAAGCATACCGTATTGCACGGAGCGATTACCGTGGCGCCGCCGAGATTGCGTACCGCAATGTCCAACGCCTACGGGACGCCAGAGAAAGCCCATCATCGCATCTGGTTCTCGGCAAACCCAAGGAAATTGATGAATCAAAGCCCACGGTCGAGGAGGACGACCCGGAGAGCAAGGAGATCAGACACGAGCTTCTGTCCTTGATCAACCTCCTTGCATGCGTGGACAAGAGCGAGGCCTACATTCTCGTAGAGAAGGAAAAGCCCATCACCCCCAACACCGACAGACGCAGAAGCATGCAAGCTGACGACGACGGCAATGTCTTCATGGATGATGCTGACATGGGCTCACCGACACCCTTTTCATCCAACCGCCGCCTCAGCGCCAGCACGGGTGGACTGAAATCCTCCACTAACGGAGACACCAAGTCCTCAACCACCACTGGCGCGACCGGGCCCCAGCACAGTAATAATACCGCACCACAGCGACGGGTCATAGTCACGCTCGACCACCTGCGGCGCGAGTATCAATCCGAACTAGACCGAGTGAGCAGGATCGAAAGGGGTGATTGGGAGTTTGGGCTTCTTGATGCCGCCGACGAGGCGGATAATGATGAAACGATGGTACTTTCTTAGAAGGAGAGAGTTGTGTCGAATGATTTTATCCAATTTTTTCAAATTTCAATTTTCTCGTGTTTTCGTGGTCCTTCTTTCTCTCTTTGTATTTCCAGCTTGTAATCTAGGCTTGTTTATTCGGTCTTTTTCACAGAAAAGAAAATTATGACTCTTGTTTAGTTGATTTGATTTGGATTGCAAGTTGCGGTGCTGGTATGGGTGTTATTTATTCTTCGTTTAGGATGTTTAGCTGCATAGTTTCATTGGGAATGGGAAGAATCAATCAATCATCACATCACAAGGAATCAGAGTTAATTAACAATTAAAAAAAATCAATTAGATATATATTGATTTAGTATGCAAGAAATTATATATGAAGTTGATATGCGATATGCAAGCGAGCGAAAGAAGAAGATAGATATATTTATTAACATTAACCCAACTCCACGCCATATAGTAAGAAAGGATATATAAAGAAGAAAGAAAAATTACTAAATCAAGGCCATCGAGCACAGGAAGCCAAACTCACTTCACTCCGATTCCTCTTTCATGGCACTCGCGTAGAGTCTAGCAAAGTAGGAATCGTCAGTGGTGAGAAGGGTATAAGGGCTTCCAGACTCGACGAGACGACCGCCGTCGAGGACGACGATGCGGTCGTAGTCCATAATTGTTTCGAGGTTGTGAGCTATGGCGATGATGGTGTGGTTGCCGAATTTTTCGCGGATGACTCGTTGCATGATTTCGTCGGTTTTGGTGTCGACACTTTTGGTATGTTAGTTACTGTCGCTGACTGAATGGATGGGATAAAAAGTAGGATTACGTACTTGCTTGTAGCTTCGTCAAGGACGAGAATCCTACCAGGACGGAGAATGGCTCGAGCAAGACAGAAGAGCTGTTTTTGGCCGTGAGAGAGATGCAGGTCGTCGATGTCAGCGTCGAGACCTGCTTCGTTCTCTTCGATTGTTGATAGGAGGTGGACGCTCTTGAGGGCGTCCAGGATGTCTCGATCGAAACAGCAGCCTGTTGGGTCTGCGTTCATTCTTACGGTACCCTTGATTAAGAGGGGGTCTTGAGAGACTCCGTTGATGCAGGAGCGGATTTGTTGACGGGGGAGTTTGGAGATGTCCATGCCGTCGACTGTGATGGATCCAGAGGTGAGCTCGACCATGCGGAAGAGGCTCATTATCATGGATGTTTTGCCACTGGATTAGGATGTGAGCAAGGAGTATTAAGACCGGAGAATGTTGGTGTAACTTACCTTCCTGTTCGTCCGCAGATACCAATTTTTTCACCGGCCTGGATAGAAAGAGACACATCGCTGAGAACTGGTTCATCGGGCTTATATGATGCAGACACCGATTCGAACCTGATGTCTCCCTTTGATGGCCACCCCACAGGAGCACTGCCGTTTTCATCTGGCAAGTCCTCCGACTGTACCTTTTCGGTAAAAGTCTTGACACGCATGATAGACCCGATGTGTGTCTCCAGGTTGGTCCAGAATGTCACCACGAGCTTAATACTCTGGCTGAATTGAATGACGTTTAACAATGCCACACCGACGTAGCCTGTGCTAATTGTTCCGCGCAATGCGACGACAAGCACGATCAGCACAATGGCAATACCTGCGACCACCATGTCCAAGGTGAGAGTAAGCCAGCGCTGAATCGCGTACAGGAGGTAGAATGGTCTTTGAGAGTAGTCGAGAAGACGACGGTTCTTCTCCTCCATAGCGTGTTGCCATCCGTAGGCTCTCAATGTCGCCAGACCGTTGAGACAATCTGTGAAGTGAGAGAATAGTGGTGCCTTTGCTTCGATGTCCATGAAACGCAATTGTCGTGAGGTACGCAGGTAGATCTTTTGGACTGAATATATGATAAAGAGAACCAATGGGAATGAGATGGCTGCGTATTTTGAGGCAACTCCTATCAAAATCATTTGTGCAAGGCAGAGGAAAAAGGCTAAGAAGAATTAGTCTGCTTATCTTTCTATACTGAAAGACAAAACTCACTGGCAACTGTATTGATGGCTGCGACTGGAAGCTCCATATCAATGAGCTGCAAATCCTGACTGAATCTGTTGAGAAGGGAGCCGCTATCTGTTGATGAAAGGAAGAGCATCGGGGCACTGGAGATAGATTAGCATGAGTATTTACTATGACTTAGACAGGCTACTTACTTCAACACAGTAGTCAAAAGCCTCCGGTGGAAGCTCTCACCAGACTTTGGTACCATGTCAATGATCATCTCCCAAGTGCCAAGAAGAAGAGTAATCATGCCAACAACACAGATCATTGCATAAATACCAACATAATATGCTGTGCGTCCGTTGGGATCTTCCTCATTTGATGCAGCCCACCATTTGACCCAGATACCTTGAGCAACAGTCAGCAAAATCCAAGGAATTCGAGGCATGGGAGACTTACTCGGGAATGACAAGCAAAAAACAAACGCTGCAATCATCACAGTGAAGAAAATAGAGGGCAGCCAGCCAATAGATCGAATATAGTAAAGATAGATCGATAGATCACCTCCATTGCCGTGCTCCTCTGCCCCAATGTCCTCAGCCTTGTGAGGGGAACTAATCGGTGCGCGAAAGGCATCTGAGCTAGCTGCAATTGCTGCCTTGTAGTCATAGTTCCATTCAGCTGGTCCTAATGTGAAACTTGAGACATATCCTCCAGTGGCGTTCAGGGCTTTGAAGCTTCCCTGTTCTAAAACGTGACCATCCTGACTGAGCACAATAACCTGATCAGAATAGGGAAGTCGTTTTACTATAAAAATAGTTAGCATGTGGGATTCCCTCAAAGATATCATTAGAATGGAGAAGTCCATACCAGACGATGAAGCAAATACAACAGTGGTGCCGATTTCACGCAGCAGTCCGTGTTCACCAAACACATTGTGGAAAATGTGGTTCTCAGTTGCTGCATCAAGACCGCTCAAGCCATCATCGAGAAGAAGAATCTCTTTTCTGGCATAAACAGCTCTGGCAAGTGCCTGTAAAATCGATATTAGCTCAACCGTTGCAATGTCGATGAAGCGTGGGATACATACGATACGCTGGCTCTGACCCCCACTGAGGGCCATTCCCTTGCTTCCAATTGTTGTCTGGTCCCCACGAGGCAACTGCTCAAAGTCTTTCTGTAAAGCACATGCGTGTAGAACAGTAGAGTACCACCTTTCATCCAGGTCTGACATGGCAATGATACTGTCTTGAATTGATCCGTTCATGTGCCATGGGGTCTGCTCACAGTACGCGATACTTTTTGATAGCAGCTCCACGTTTCCATTTACACATTGCACTTCACCGAGCAGAGACTTGATCAGTGTTGATTTTCCACAGCCAGAGGGTCCAATCAGCATAGTGAAATTTCCCTTGGGAATGGCGAGAGTCAGATCTGAGAGGGTAGGCTCCTTCTCGACATCCCATGAGAAAGTCCCATTTCGAACTGCAATGGCATCAACGTTGACGGAAGAGCCAGGGCGCTTGAGCTTGAGTGATTGTGTCGAGACCGAATCACTGGGGGCGATATCCGAGTCTGCAGCTACCGATTCTGCGACGAGGGTCAAGGATTTCGTGTCTTCCAAGCCTTCCTTCGAGTTCTCGCCAACCTTGTGCCTGTAGTCCGTGTGGCTTTGCTTTTCAAGGAACTCCTGGATTCGAGCAAATGAACCAGCGGACCCCGCAAATTGCATCAGGGCCATAACAAGAGTCAAAAGAGGATCCGACAGAAGCGCGAAGAGCGACAAAGAGGTGTAGGCGACGGATGTGTCAAATGCAGCTACATTTCCTTGATTATTCTTGATTCCGACAAAAGCCCCAAATGCGCAAATCGGCGCGAAGATGCGGGTTAGCCATGCTGTATAGGTGGTTAGAGAACTGCTGTGAACAGAGATAGGTTCCGAACTCACCGAAACCCATGTTCCAGACCAAAAGTCTTCTGAACTTCCGAGAGATGTCCAGTTCACTGAGTCGCAAACCATGCACACATTTCATAAGCGTAGATTGAAGACCCAACATCTTGATACCCTTGAGAGAACCAAGCATTGAAGTTGTTGCTGAAATACGCTTCTCAATGGCCTGTAGCCACAATGCTTGTCGATTCATGACAAAAACCATCCCAATCATAGATCCAAGGAGGGCGACTATAATGGTAATTAGCGTGATTTCCCATTTCAAGAACCGATATTCTCACCAACTGAGACAGCGACTGGAACAACGCAGGCGACGCCTAATTGTCTTTCAAGAAGAAAGATAGCCACTCCGATCTCGAGAGCGTTACCCCAGAGATCATGCATTGTCTGCCAACCATTGGTGATTCTTTCGATATCCGCACTCATCAAGGTAAGCGCTGCGGCGGGGTCGGCCTCTTTGACACTGAGGGTACCGGCTTTTTTGTAGAGCATGGCAACCAGAGCGCCTCTCACCATGGTAATGGAACGGTATGTCATGTGCTGGTACTGGCCCATCATAATCTAGCGCAAATTAGCAAGAAAGTAAATAGATAGGAGAGTTGATAATTACCCCCATTCCAACATAGACCAGGATATAAGCGCCAATTAAGCCGTAGCCGATGCTCATAGTTTGACCGTTGACTACTTCACTTGAATATGAAAGCGATCTTTGCAGCAGCAAAGGCTGGCAAATATTCAAGGCCGCGAGACAGAGTCTTGGAGGAACAGCAGACAAGATCTCCCATTTGAATGCCCTGAACGTCACGAATAGCAGACTCTCTCGGTTCTCTCCTTCTCCTATACTTCGTTAGCTGTTTTCAAATAGAACAAGAATATAAGATCCCACCTTCATTCCACAGAGGCTCAAGCTTCTCCTGAAGTGGCTGAGAGCTCAATTGCTTTTCCAGCGCAAAGAGATCATTGACCGCAAGAATCCTAGAAAAACCATTCTTGAACAGAGGAATCAACCAGATGAAGAAGACCTTGTTGAAGATGCTTCCAGTCGCCTCGGGAGGATATCCCTTGTACTCTGGTTTGAGGATGCTTCTCTTCTCTACCGTTTCCAAGACCAGTAGTACAGCCTTCCAAGCCAGCGCGACAGAGGTGAGAATTGCGATGGTTCTGCTATCGCCGCCATTATCGCGCAGCCAGAGGGTTCTGACTCGTGCGATGTCAAAGAGAAGACTGGGGAAGAGGTAAACATTGAGGAAGATTGAGGGCTTGACTGAGCGCACGTGCTCTACGCAAGACAGAAGACAGAGAAACCAAGCGCCCACGGCGAAGATGGCATTAGCTGCGATGGAGGTCTTGGTTCTGTTGGCTGATGGAAGAGCCCATAGTGCCGTGAGGGCAATCTGTATGATACCTAGAGCAATCCACGATACCTGAATGTGCAAAGGAGATGGTCAGCCAAGAGGGTGGCGGGGTGAAGATAGGAAGAGAAGGGGAGAAGAAGGAGGAGGGGGCAGGAGGGGAAGAAAGCTTCCCGAATAGGACATACCGTTTTGATCCAGAACAGAATGGAGAGGTCAACTTTGTTCTGGCGCTGCCATAAATGTGAGATGCGAAACGGCGCAACAGCGAGAATTAAGCCGATGGGCAGAATGCCCAAGATGGTCTCTTCGAAGAGAAGAGTAAAGTCGAATCCTCCTCGACACGACGACGCGTAGGCGTGAAATGTGTTGTCGAGCTGTAGACACGAGGGAGAAGACATGATGTGCTACAACGACTTGTTCAACTTCCACACATTGGCGAACGCGAGAGTCGGGATTAGTATTATTAGCTAGAAGAAAAAGGAAAGCTTTTTAGTCCCAAGATTAAGTTATTTAACGAGAGTCACAGGGTTGGAAGATCAGAAAAGAGCGGACGCAGAGCATCGAGGGGAGGATCTGTAGTGGATAGCGGCTCATAGTCAGTCAACTCCTTGAGCCAAAGTCATTCTAAGCGAGCATATTATTGTCCCTTCTGGAAGAAGAGAGAAACTAGAGAAAAAAAGCGCATAAAAAAGATAGAGCAACTTACCTGCAATGCAACATTGAGGGTTTGAGACAACCTGAAGAGACAGACTGAGAAAGACAGACGATGGAAATGGCATCAGTTGCCCGAAAGACTTGCATTCGTTCTCGTTTTCGTTTTTTAGTTTTGTACAGTTTTTATTATAACATTGCTTGTTATTATTTTATTTTATTTAATTTTATTTATCCCTGCAATGAGGGCAATGGATGTTTTCTTTTTTTTCTTCCCGGCTTCAGGTTTGCTTAGAGTGGGGAGAGAAGAGAGTGGACCGAGTGATGGCGACTAACCCAGGGGTGACGCTGCTGTGTCACCTTGCAGGCCAACTCACATCGAGTCCGAATTACACGAGAATATACTTGCTTATTTTATTTAATTCTGTTTAATTTTATTAATGAAGAGGATGATTCTAGTCATATTATGCCCGATGCGAGGGTGAAACTGATATATCCTGATTGGAACCACGACGGGGAAAATACGGTTTGTATGTATCATCTGGTGATGATCTCAGTTGAGCTGTTTGTTGAGGCTGATCGAGCTGATTAAGGAGAGACAGAAAGGATAAATTCCCACCCAATGCCTTGGTTACACCGTATCTTCATCCAGGCACAGAACGCCTAACCCAAGGAAGAAAAGAAAAATAAAAGAAAAAAAGTCAAATGACCATAGGCCATAGGGCAATTGCTTCACTCCGGTCCTCTACGTAATGAATACATAGCTGGAACGTGAATTCATCACGGATCTTCCCTTGGTTTTTTCTTTTGATTGCTGTATATTTGCTTTTTCTTCCGGATTTCATATGCCCCTATTATTCTCCAACTTCCCTATTCTCCTATATTCCGTATGTACCCCATATCCGTAGATAAAAAAGGGAGAAAAAAAACGGTATGCACATGGGCAAACGCATTACAATTATCGAATGTGTAAAGTTGATACCGCACATGTCAACCTTGCTGCTACGTATGTACCTGTCAAAAGCTAATGATAAACACTAACCCCGAATAGGAAATAACATGCCACGATTAACCTCTGTGGATCCCCAAGGCGGAATCAACGGTACCAGGATGGTGACCTGGACAGTGGACACATTTGCCAGAAGGCTCGACCCGCATCTGAAGGATTAGAGAGTGGCCAGTGGTGAAGAAGAAAATACCCCCCACCGGTATGGGACGGCAGAAGCGGAGATGAAATCATCAGTCGCCAGTGTGATGATGGGCTGATGATGGGCAAACTGGAGGTCAGAGCATCTTGCTTATGTATCGAGTTATGTACGGAGCTGAGGAACTATCTACTATTTGAGTTCCCCAAACCATAAGTGACCGCATCATTATCCATTGTCTTGCGATGGTTTGGCGGCAGGTGGGGATTTGTAAAAATCCATGCACCAACCAGGTATGTTAGAGATCAACGCTAGCCGTATACGGCAGCCCCACCCTGTCAACTACTGATGCTAGGTAATTCCTTCGGCCTTAGTGGGGCGATAACGAGCTAGATAGCCGTAGAATGTACTGTGTACTGTGTAGATACCAGCGTATTGCGTATTATTAGACCATCGAGATACAACTAATTACTTACTAAGTCCTGAGTAGCTAATTAACTCATAATAGTGGCTTTCACGGCGTGGCCAGCCCATCTCGTAATTAAAGCCGTACCTGGCGCTGTCATCCGGAACTGGATCAGGTGGGGGTCCCGGAGTCCGCATCCTTGTCTAGTGGATCTCCCTATAGCGCCCCCAACTATTAAAAGCAGCATGGTTAGTCTGGCAAAATCCTCCGACATATCTCAGCTTCTCATCGCATCGCTAAGTTGCGAGATATGATCATCTAGCGCCTTTAAACGAGGCGGTGGCCAACCGTGGCTGAGACATACTTCTGAAACTTGCCTTGCGTATTCTAGACAAAGAAAAGACTCGTATCCAGATTCCAGATCTTTTAACCTCCTAAGCCACATGTACAGGCGAAGTGCAGCAACACTAATGCCATGCTGTTGCTGACAGATTCAACACGAGGGTTTTCTGCAGATGTCTTTATTGGTGGGGATGACCGATGAATCATAGACACATAATGGATCAGGAGATGCTTTTGGGTTAAAGTACTCCAACTACTGTACATGATCTATAGGCGATAGTCTTGTACTTGTACTCATTTATACTGAGCAGTAGGAGTAGCTGTACTACACTATAGAATAAGAATATATACTCAGTTATACGTGCATTCAGAATTATCCAGAGTACATAGCACTACATAGTGACTGGGATAATCGGGTATCTCGGTGATCTTCCGGCTTTTCCTTGCAGCCCTTGCAGAAGCATTCGCTAGTGTGGCCTGTTGGGCGTGATAGTCCATACTAGGTCGGCACATAGGGCACAGTAAGCGGAACATTTAAAAAAAGCATCGTTTGCTTACTTGAACCGGGTTAGTCCATGACTATCCTGACCTTCGTCTCCTGCCCACTCTCGATCTTGATGCTTCCGTTCGACCTAAAGCACCCTAGCCAATGGGATAAGTATTACTATACCCAGGCCTTGCGATGTATAGATTTTCCATATATAGTATGGTTGTGGGATGCATCCTGGCAGTTGAACTAAAAGTCATGGCAGCAAGTAGGTAATCCCCGAACGTAACAGAAACGTGAAAGAATGAAATCCATTTTGAATTACCATGACAAAACAGAAAAACAAAACCTGGAAACAGACTTGCAACACCGCAAGGAGACAGAACTTGTACACCGTAAAGTACCTCGATTTAAGCTATTTAGACTGATTGCAGGTAATTTCTTCGATCTGCCGCTTTAGCGGGCGATCCTGTCATTCAGCCCGGCAAAGCTCAGCTCTACCGTAGATCTTTTTGATTATAAGGCACTTTTGGCTTTTTTTTCCACTATAGACGTGAATCTGTGCGCCGATGCGCCGATGCGCTGATGCGGTGTGGTTCCAATCTGGTCGGGATTTCGGGATTTACGGCGTTGACCGTCACGTACGGTAAGTATCGTATTTCTGATCAGCTGCCCGTCCGTTCCGTCGGCCAATCACAACCCTCCGCTCTGCGGCTTCGAGATCCCCCGTCGAGTCTCCAGTTTTGATTTCCACCTTTTTTTCCTCGTAACCCACCATCGACAACCTAAGGCCACTATCTCGCTGGAGTCACAGCAGCTCTGCATTATGATTTCTTGCTCACAGTCTCACCAGGCTCGATCTAAAGGGCCGAAGTGCTTATGATCACCAGCTGGTCTGTACTTTTGTCCGCTTCTGTCTAGTCTGGGCCGAACAATCGCCGCCTGAGTCCAGACTGAGGCTGCTATATTGGCCGATGCAGACCCGATGACAACTTCCGATGGAATGCCACGTTCGAGGCCTCACTCCGGGTTCTCAATTGGGAATATACACACGGGGGTGAAAAGGCGTGGAGGAGGACCGGGGGCGGCGAAATAGGCTGTCATCGGATATGTACCTTTTCCTCCCTTGTTTTTTTCTTTTTATTTTTCTTTGCTTTTTCCTTGTTTGGCCACGGTCCACTAATATTTTCCCGAGATAGTAACAGGTCAGACCGTCAGGTACACGCCAGTCGCTACTGACCATACTGCATACACGCCATGTCTTTGTTCGTATCGAACTTAACCAATTCCCACCCATGTAAGGGAGACGTTCCAAAACCCACAGGCCGACGACTCTGCATCTCCTTTTCGGCCCCAATGGATCAGGTTTCATCATGTTGGCCTATGGATCATGTCATTCATTGGCCTCCATTGACGACATGGACCATACCTAGTGTTCCGTGCATGCATTTGTAAACGATCCGGGGGCCCTGCCACGAAGCAGTATTGCCAGCTCCACCTGATCCAATAGACGAAGAGGCGAAAAAAGAAAAGACCGGTTATGAACGTTCCGTCGATGCAGGGATTGATCATTGATGGATCGATTGATTGCCTGGGCTCCAAATTTTTTTTTTTTTTCTATTAAAGAAGGGGTGGGGGGTGATCATTGCTTGCTGTTGCGATAGGTAGAAGACGGCTTATCGGTCTGGAGGTGAAAGATAAAAAACAAAAATCCCACGGGGGTTCTTTTTCTTTTTGGTCTCTTCGACGTCAATTTGATTTCATTTCAATTCATTCATTCATTTTACAAGTCGCCTGATTGAGGGGTGTGTGTATACGAAACATGGCTTACTCTACTGCTTGCTATATCCCCAAGTTTGGCTCTACTCTCAATGCATCCAAACGGCCAGTTTCGACGAGGGCGAAGACAACAGCCGCCCAGAACTCTCAATTAGTATCGGCGTGGAATCAGGGCGAATTGAGCTCGCTGCTACAGGCGGCCTGGGCCTTAGTTCTTCATCATTATACTGGTAATGAAGATATCTCGTTTGGCTACCAGCCTGATGCTCCTTCCCCAGATTCCGCGACACCTTCGAATACTGCGAATCTCTCTACTGTCAGAATAGCCATCGACGAAGATGATTCTATCAGATCAGTTGTAGGGAAAGTGAAGGAGAGCGCAGCAGAGCGCAATGGCGACGACACAATAAGCGGAGCTCAAGACTCGAATCTTGACCATTACAACACCCTTTTGATGCTGCGAAACTGTAGTAATCCCTCGCAGAACGCATCGCCTTTTTCTGTCCAACCCGCTTTAGCAATCACACTACCAGAAGAGGCAAGTTATAAATGAGTGCCAATTCCCGAAAACCCGGCCCGTCTGTCTAACTTTTTGTGTTTGTCTATATGTAGTGCCGCCTACGACTGCACGTCAAGGTTCTACAAGAAAGCGTCGGCATTTTCCTCGAATCGTGGAACCACGACACATCAACCGAGCAAGTCAAGAGCATTGCCAGTCTCTTCGAGCAATTCCTCGCCCAGATCCTTTCCGGAGACGACACCGTCCTTATTAGCGACATTAATAGTTTCTCCGAAAGAGACTGGCGCCGAATTAGCAAATGGAATGCCTCCATTCCTGAAACCCACGATTACTGTCTCCACGACGCCATCAAAGAACATGTATCAATACGACCCGATGAAGAGGCGATTTGCGCATGGGATGGAAGCGTTACATTTGCGGAATTGGATCGCATGGCGAGCAAAATCGCTTGTCATCTTCAGATGCGCGGCGTGGGGCCGGAGGTCCGCGTAGGCCTCTGTTTTGATAAATCGGTAAGGATGACTGTCAAAGGAAAAGTTATGGTCATATGTGCTAATCGGATTATAGAAATGGTATTCGATTGCAATGCTGGGTGTGTTGAAAGCCGGTGGTGCCTTTGTGCCTCTTGATCCGACTCACCCCACATCTCGGTTGCAAGCCCTGGTGAAGTCGGTAGAGGCAAAGGTTGTCCTTTGCTCTGAGAACCGTGCAGAAAATCTGAAAACGATTTCTGACGCTTTGACACCACTGGGAGACAATACCTTGGATGCACTTCCAGTGCCCTCCGACAGAGCTGAACCTCTACCCGGAGTGAAGAGCTCAAATGCAGCCTATGTCTTGTTTACATCTGGATCTACCGGAGAACCAAAGGTATATGCACTATGATTATTATACTTTGGGTTGGTATTAACTGTTTCAGGGAACTTTGATTGAACATAGGGCGTTTAGCTCTAGTGCAAGGGCACATGGGGCGCGCTATGATCTTATTCCAGGAACGAGATGTCTTCAGTTTGCGGCACATACTTTCGACGCGAGCATCATCGACATTATCACTGTGTTGATGCATGGAGCCGTTGTCTGCGTGCCCAGTGAAGAAGCGCGCATCAACGACATCACCACGGCGATGAACGAGATGAGGGTCAACTCCGCCAGTCTTACTCCCTCATTCGTTGGATTCATCGACCCGGAAGACGTGCCTGGATTGGAAATTCTCGTCCTGGCCGGAGAGGCCATGTCTCCATCGCATCTGGAGACTTGGTCCAAGATTAACCTTATCAACGCATATGGTCCCACCGAGGCCTCTGTTGCCGCGGCTATTAATACCCACCTTACCCCAGAGTCGGATTGTAGGGACATCGGATTGCCTGTTGGGGCGAGAGTCTGGCTTGTTAACCCCAAGGACCACAATCAGCTTGTTCCTGTTGGCTGTCCCGGAGAGATGCTCCTGGAAGGCCCGACTCTTGCTCGGTGCTACGTCAACAATCAGCAGAAGACCGACGATGCCTTCATCTATGATCCCGCCTGGGCCAAAACCGATGGATCTACTACTCCGCGACGATTCTACAAAACTGGCGACTTGGCCCGGTACAACTCTGACAAGGGAACATTGGCATATGTTGGACGAAAGGATACCCAGATCAAATTCCACGGCCAAAGAGTTGAACTGGGAGAGATCGAGAGTCATCTGAGCACTGATCCGAATGTCAAGCATTCTCTTGTTCTTCTCCCTAAAACTGGATTTGCCAACGGCAAGCTAGTCGCAATCACCTCTTTGAAGAACCAGACCGGAGAAGCGGAGGCGTTGAAGCTTTTGCAGCAGTCGAGAAAGTCCGATTTCGTACCGGAGGCCCGTGAAAGATTGGCTTCTCGACTCCCCGGATACATGGTTCCAGGTGTCTGGCTGTGTGTTGAAACACTTCCTATGCTTGCGTCTGGAAAATTGGACAGGAAGACCATTACAAGCTGGGTGGGAAGTATGGAGACAGACCCAGATCTCCAGGCTTCAGGCCCCGTTTCGAACCCCGGTGGCAGTCTCCCAGCAAACAGTGTTGAAGATCAGCTTGTTTCTATTTGGAGCCGTGTTTTGAACATCCCCAGAACCCACCTCGATATGCATGCCAGCTTTTTAAGTCAAGGTGGAGATTCGATCGCGGCTATCACATGCATGGGCCACTGCAAGAAGCAAGGGATCGCACTGACAGTTGACGATGTGCTCCGCAGCAAATCGATCAAGGAACTTGCCGCACGCGCCAAGACTATTGACAGCCAGATCGTCTATGAAGAAACCGTTGAGCAGCAATTTGATCTGTCACCTATTCAAAAATTGCACTTCCTGATTCGCAAGGAAGGACAGGGTCATTTCAACCAGGGGATTTTGACTCGGTTGAACAAGCAGGTTAATGAAGCTGATCTGCTCCGTGCTGTCGAGACGCTCATCACGCGCCATTCTATGCTCCGGGCTCGATTTACTGAGAATGGTGAGGGAAGCATCCAGCAGCGTATTACCGATGATATTATCGGTTCTTACCGCTGGCGTGTGCACAATGTTAGCTCGCAGGAGCAGGTTGAGCAGGCAGTTGCGGAGAGCCAATCTTCCATCAATAGCTTTGTTGGCCCGTTGCTTACTGTCGACTTGTTCCATATGGATGGAGACAGCAGCCCTCTTCTGTCTATGGTTGCCCACCATTTGGTTGTGGATATCGTTTCATGGCGTATTATTCTCGAAGACTTGGAGGATTTGCTTCTCAACCCTCAGGAGTCGGCATCTCAGAATTGCTCTCTGCCGTTCCAGGCCTGGTGTCGTTTGCAAGCTGAGCAGATTCAAACCTTGAATGCTCAGAATGCGATTGCACTGGAACAGGTTCCGGCTCCAGACTTTGCTTTTTGGGGGATTGAAAACCGCCCGATCAATTATGGTGATGTGGACTGCGAGAGTTTCGAGATCGACGAAGAAACCACCTCCCTGATCATGATGCAGTGTCATGAGAGTCTCCAGACTGAGCCAATTGATCTTTTCCTCGCTATGCTCTTGCACTCTTTTGGACAGACTTTCACCAACCGTTCTTTGCCGGTGATTCACAATGAAGGACATGGTAGAGAACCTTGGGACTCGAGCATCGACATTTCGCGTACCGTTGGTTGGTTCACTACGCTGTATCCGATCTCCGTTCCGGCAATTGTCTCCAATGATCCTGCTGAGACTGTAATGCGCGTCAAGGATATCCGTCGGGCTGTTTTGGACAATGGACGCCAGTACTTTGCGAACCGCGTGCTTACCGATGGAGAAGACGGAACATGTCAGCACCACCGTCCGATGGAAATGTCCTTCAATTACGTCGGCCAGCACCGTGATTTGCAGCGCAAGGATGGTCTTTTCCAACTTGTCCAGCAGATGGCGGGAGAGACTGGTCGTGGTGGAGGCGCGGCAGACTTTGGTGCTGAAACTCCTCGGTTTGCGCTTTTTGAGATCTCTGCGATGGTTGTTCAGGGACGAATTCGGTTTATTTTCTCTTTCAACCGGTTCATGGAACACCAGCAGACTATCCGCGAGTGGATCTCTTGTTGCCAGGGTATGCTGAAGTCGGCTGCCGAGCAGATGCAATCTCTTGCGCCACGTCCTACGCTGAGCAGTTTCCCTATGCTCTCCTTGACTTATGACGATCTTGACACCATGCTGGCGAAGAAGCTTCCTAGCATTGGTGTTGACTCCTTGGATCTTGTCGAGGATATCTACCCTTGCTCATTTATGCAGCAGGGTATCCTGCTTAGTCGCTCCAAGGACAGTTCCCTCTATGCTGTGCATGACACTTTGGAAGTGAAGGGATTGGGAAGACACAAGCCCGATCTCGATCGATTGACGCTTGCCTGGCAAAGGTTGTTTCGCACCATGCGATGCTGCGAACCGTCATTGTGGAGAATTTGACCAGCAAGGACCTCTTTTCCCAGGTTGTGTTCAAGTCTTTTGACTCGCCGCCAGCTTTTATTCAGTGCGTGAACGATAGTGATGTTTTGTCTGCGTTTGACAGTCAAGAGCCTATGGATTACAACCAGAATTGCCCTTCCCATCGTCTTACTATCTGCCAGACTGCTGCTGGGAAACTGTTTGTTAGGCTCGAGCTTAGCCATGCTGTCATGGATGGTACATCGATTTCTATCATTCTTCGTGATCTGCAGCTTGCATACTCTTCGAAGCTTGAGAAGCACGCCAAGCCACTGTTTAAGAACTTCATGCGCTACCTGCAGGACACCCCGCAGAAGCCTAGCATGGATTACTGGTGCTCCTATCTGCAGGGTATCAAACCTTGTCACATGCCTGTGTTGAATGACGGCAAGGATGTTACCAATTCTCTTCGCTCAATCCGGTTGAACTTTGGTTCTTACCGTAAGCTTCAAAAGATCTGCGAGGCTACTGGTACCACGCTCTCGACAGCCTTCAATGCCGCCTGGGGCCTTACACTGCGTTCATTCTGTGACTCTGATGACGTGTGTTTCAGCTACATGGTGTCTTTGAGAGATGTGCCCGTTGAGGAGATCGAGTGGATGGTTGGACCCACCATCAACATCATGGCTTGCCGAATGAATGCTTCTGGAAACTCTTTGCTCAAGGATGTCTTGCACCAAGTGCACAATGACTACGTCGAGAGCTTGCCTTTCCGAACCGCCTCCCTCATTGACATCCAGCACGCGTTGAAGCTGTCCGATACCAAGCTGTTCAATAGTGGTGTATCATACCGAAAGCTTCCACCCAAGAACAGCGGTGGTCGCAACAGTGAAATCGAATTCTCCGAAATTGGTTCGATTTATGACCCCGCTGAAGCTTCCGTCTTTGTTAATATTGAAGTTGCGGAAACTGATGCACAGATTGAGCTCAATTACTGGACTACGGCTTTGTCGGATGGACAGGCTGAGAATGTTGCCAGTGTTTTCATCCAGGCCCTTAACAATATCATTGATCATCAGGATCAAGAGATCGGCCAACTTGATGCCATGAGCCAGACGCATAAGGCGCAGATTGCGGCATGGAATAGCCACATGCCTCAGGCTATTGACTACTGCATTCAAGACATCTTCGATGAAAAGGCACAGTTGCAACCGGCTGCTTCCGCGATCATCACTTCGGACAGCGAACTCAGTTATTCCCAAGTCAATGAGCTCTCTTCCTGCCTCGCAAGCTATCTAGCCATGGTTGGAGTGACCGAAGGAAGTCTGGTTCCGCTTTCCTTCGACAAATCGGCCTGGGCGGTCATCTCGATTTTGGCAGTCTTAAAGGCAGGAGGTGTCTGTGTTCCCAGGGATACTGCTCAATCCCAGGATGCTCTTGATGAATGGTTAGTCGACAATGATGTGCAGGTTGCGCTTGCTTCTCCGCATAGAGCTCAGTCGCTTGAGGGAATGTTCCCCTACGTCATCCCCGTGGGCGAATCGCTTTTCAAGTACCTCCCGGCTACCGAGGGGGTTTCCTACCATTCCAGCCAGCCTTCTGACATTGCCTATGTGGTATATACTACTGGTAGCTCTGGCGAGCCTAAGGGCGTTGTGCTCGATCATTCTGCTGTTTTGACTCGAGCGGAAGCCTTTGCATCAATTCTTGGAATGGACAAAGCGACAAAGATGTTCCAATTCGCTTCTCACACTTCTGATATGTTCCTGCAAGAAGTGTTTGGAACATTCATGAATGGTGGCTGCATCTGTGTCCCATCTGCTAATGACCTGAAGCACCTGGCTACATCGATCAACAAGTTGCGAGCCAACTCCATCAGCCTTTCTCCATCGATTGCGTCTTCACTTCAACCATCGGATGTCCCTCAAGTGCAGACCATTGCATTGAGTGGTGAGCATACCAGCAGGAGAATCAGAGACGTCTGGGGAGCCAAGGTTCGATTCCATACTCTGTACGGAGCATCGGAATGTTCCTCCAGCGCCATCCACAACTCGGATTCGGGAGTTATCAACGCAACGCAGAAGATTGGATCGAGTGTTGGATGTATCAACTGGCTTGTCGACCCTTCGAACCACAACGTCTTGGTTCCCGTTGGCTGTGTTGGTGAAATTATTATCGAAGGACCCGTCCTTGCCCGCGGCTACTTCGGCGATGGAGACGATGTTGAAGGCGATTTCATCGAAGACCCTAAATGGATTTCGGACTTCCCCTGCGAAGAAGTCGATGGAAGCCGCCGCCTTTTCAAGACTGGAGACCTGGCTCGCTACAACTCAGACGGCTCGTTGGTTTACGTCGGAAAGAAAGGTAAGGGAACCCAAAGTGAATTGCTGATTGATACATGGCAGGTCGCGAATCGCATCGACACGTTTTTGCCTTCCAACAACCATTGCGCCGCGGAATCTATCACTTGTGACGGAAACGAGTATCTGGTTGCCTTTGTGCTCGAGACCGGCTACTCTATGTCTATGGAAACTAAAGGATTCATTCAACCCTCATCTCCTCGTTTCCACGACCTTGCCTCTCGTTTGCACACTCATCTGATGAGCTGTTTGCCCTCCGACATCGTTCCAAGTGTCTACATCCCCATTTCCTCGATGCCCTTGACGCCCCACGGCAAGCTCAACCACCAGGCCTTCAGGGAGGAATTCCAGAATCTCTCCGTTTCCACCCGACTCGAATTTGATATCGAAAAATGTAATGAATTTTGGCGATCCGCTTTGGCCAATTCGAAGTCATCGCCCTTCCCGTCATTGCCCACCAAATCCTACGCAGTTTCTGCCACCGGCAAACTGGAACGCAATGTTCAGATTTCGTGGCCTGACGCAATTACCTCCAATGAGGAAGGGCCTAGGTCTGCAATCTTTGCCGCTTGGGCTCTGACTCTATCTTCATTTACTGGTTCTCATGATGTTACTTTCGGAGAATGGTTCGCAGGAACGCCCGCTATCCCTCGACGATTTAACCTTGAAGGTCAATTAACAGTTGGAGAATTCTTGGAAAAGACGCACGAACATCTGCTTGCTGCTGCGCTCTACGAAAAGGCCGGTCTCCAGCGTATCAAGAGCCTTAGCGCTGATGCTGCGCGTGCCTGCAAATTCAACAACGTGCTTTCGGTCTTCGAAACAAAGGGCAGCCTGAATGCCGATTCCACGCTCAAGGAAACAGCACGCGCATACCCACTCTCGGTGGTCTGTACTATTGATGAAACCGAGATCCAATTGAAGATTTCTTACGACCAAAAGGTGCTGCCAGCCTCTCGGGCCGAGAGAATCACAACCCAATTTGTGAACTGCATCAAGTATCTTAATTCTAACCTTGACGAGAAAATTACGATCGGTGAAATGGAATGCCTGAAAAACTCCTTCGCTACCCACATGGCTTACTGGAAGGAATCTCTGGCCAACATCGAGCCCTGTATTTTCCCATCTCTTCACCATGGTGCAACTGAAAGCAAATTCGACACAACCAAGGTGGCTCTCAGAAGGGGAGCTGATATCTATGCCTTCTGTCAAAGAATGGATGTGTCTCCCAGCCTACTCTTCCAAGTTGTTTGGGGCCTGATGCTCCGATGCTATGTCGGTGCTTTGGACGTTTGCTTCGGTTACTATTCCTCGGACAAAGAAACTACTAGCGAAGCTGATACAGAAGAGCCCATGGATGTCCTTATATGCAAGTCCCATCTGGAAGACAGCATGAGAATTGAAGAGGTTTTCCAGAAGAGCCAGGCTGATTCCGACAAAATGACGGCACATCCAATCCCACTTACTGAAATCCAAGACGAGCTTGGTCTCCAGGGCACGGCCTTGTTCAACACCGTTCTCAACTACAGAGAGCTTTCGGATTCGAATGTTGCTGATAAACTCGATCCAAGTCTGTACGCAATCGTTGTCAACGCCCAAGTTTCAGAGACCTCTGCAGAGATTGACTTTGGTTACTCAACTGGAAGCTTTTCCATGGCCAACATCAGTAACATCGCCGACGGTTTTGAGCAGATTGTGCACAGCATTATCGATTGCAACCCCAGTCTCTCTGTCATTGGCGATCTTGAGTTTATCGGTGATAGTGGCTGTGAGCAAGTGCGTGAATGGAATGCTACGCTGCCTGAGAGAGTCGAGAGATGTGCACATGAGATCATTCAGGAACAAGCATCAAGATCTCCATTGGTAGCCCCTGCCATTTGCTCTTGGGATGCAAACTTTACATACACGCAGCTTGATACCATCTCAAGTCGCTTGGCACATCATGTTGCAGCACTTGGTGTCAAACCTGAAACATTCGTTGCCCTATGCTTTGAAAAGTCAGCCTGGGCTGTTGTCTGCCAGCTGGCAGTGTTGAAGGCTGGTGGTGCATTTGCCATGCTGGACCCAACTCACCCCGAAGCACGATTGAAGGGCATGATTGAAGACCTTGGCTCGAGTATTGTCTTGTGCTCTGAGAGATACCAAGAGAAAGCCGCTAAGATTGCCGACATTCCGTTTGTTGTCAGTGAAAATACAGTCAACCAGCTCTCGGATCTCCAGCCTACTTCGCCTTTTGTTGCCCCGACTCCTTCCAATGCAGCATATGCCATTTTCACCTCTGGAACAACTGGTAAACCGAAGGTGGTGGTCATTGAACATGGCTCGCTAAGCTCACTTTCTATCCATAATCGTACTGGCTTCGGTTTCTACTCGGGCACCCGCTCCTTGCAGTTCTCAAGTTATACATTTGATGTCTGTATTTTGGAAACAATCGTCGTCCTCATGACTGGTGGCTGTATCTGTGTGCCCAGCGAAGAAGAGCGCATGAATGACATAGCCGGGGCGATTCGAAGAATGGAGGCCGACTTTTTCACCGCGCCAGCCTCCATTGTATGCACTGTCAACCCGAAAGATGTTCCAACAATTCGCACTGTTGTAATGGGAGGAGAGAAAATGATGCCAACCCATCTTGAACACTGGGGTGAAAGACGGGTGATGAACTCATATGGCCCAGCGGAAGCCACCATTTGGGTGACAATCGACTGGAAATCTGATTTGGATGGAAACCGCTTGAACAATGACTGCAATACCATCGGCCGTGGTGTTACTGGCAGAACATGGGTTGTCGATCCACACAATGTCAATCGCCTCCTGCCCATTGGTGCTGTTGGCGAACTTGTTGTTGAAGGCCCGGGTGTCTCGCGTGGGTACCTCAATAACGAACAGAAGACCAAGGAAGCGTTCATTGAGAGCCCCGAATGGACTAGACACAGCTCGCTGCAAAGCATCTTCGTCCGCAAAGACCGCATGTACCGAACAGGAGATCTTGTTCGTTGCAACCCCGATGGAACAATCGCTTTTGTTTCGCGCAAAGACACCCAAGTCAAGATTAACGGTCAGCGGATTGAATTGGAGGAGATCGAATATCAATGTGCTCGCTGTCTCCCGGAGGGTGCTCAGGCGGCGATCGAGATCGTTGTTCCTGAGACCAAGGCTGTAGCAAAGGCTGTTGCAGCTTTCTTTACCGTTGATGAGCGAGAGCTTCGAGAAGATACGATCCGAGAAGGCGCCGATGGTCAATTGCTGCTGCCAATGTCTGAATCTATGGTTACAATTGTCAAAGGGCTCCAGAACTCCTTAGCCGATGTCCTTCCCTTGGTCATGATCCCCAAGATGTTCTTCCCGGTGCGACGCCTCCCATACACCAGTTCTGGCAAAATTGACCGAAAGGGACTTCGTGGTATGGTCCAGTCTCTGAGCAAGGATCAGTTGAGACCCTACATGACATTCTCTGCCGGGTCCACCCAAGTGTCCGATGAGGGCATTGAGGGTCAGCTTCGGGGACTATGGGAAGAGGTTTTGGATCTCACGCCAGGCTCAATCAATGCCGAAGACAGCTTCTTCGGACTTGGTGGTGACTCCTTCTCGGCCATGAAACTTGTTGGTGCTGCCCAGTCCCACGGCATCTCGCTCAAGGTAGCCGACATGTTCAAATACCCGATTTTCATGGACATGGCAAAGCAATGTGACATTTCAGAGACGACCGAAACCAAGTCACTTGTCATTAATCCATTCAGTCTTCTGCCCGCATCAGCCCCCGTTGGACAGATCCTTGAAGAAGTTGTCGAGGAGTGCGAAGTTCCCAGAGAGTCAATCATTGATGCGTACCCATGCAGTCCGGTGCAAGAAGGACTCATTACTCTCTCTGTCAAGCAACGTGGAGCCTATATCGCTCAGCCATTATTCCGTCTCGCACAATCAGTCGACCTCGACCGATTTAAGGCTGCTTGGCAACAAACCGTGAATGAATTGGATATTCTGCGGACTCGCATCGTGCACACTGATTCTGCCAAGTTTGTTCAAGCCGTGCTCGGTGAAGCCCCCATCTCTTGGCTCTCTGCAGAATCGGTTGAGGAGCTACCAGCTGACATGGTTGATCTTCCTAAGCACAACGGTGGATCTTTGACAGCCTATGCGATTGTTGAATCGAAGTCTCTTGACTCTCGCTACTTTGTGTGGACGGTACACCATGCGCTTTATGATGGATGGAGCGTGCCCCTGGTTCTCAAAAAGGTGGAAGAGAACTATCTCGGATCGCTTCCCAAGAGCCCGGTGGCTTCTTATGGGCTGTTCATTGACTATCTTCTGAAACGAGATGTCCTCCAGTCAGATGAGTTCTGGAAGTCGTATCTCTCCAACCCCACGTCTTCCCAGTTCCCACAAAACACGAACTCGACGCCCAACGCTGTCCGCGCAGGAAATAGCCACCACCGCAGCATTGAACTCTCCCGACTTGCAAATGGCGTGGACCTGACCATGCCCGAGCTCATTCGTGCGGCCTGGGCTATTGTGGTTTCTATCCACACCGGCTCCGGCGATGTTTCCTTCGGTGAAACTTTGATGGGCAGGAACATCGACTTGCCTGGCGTTACAGATGTGACTGGTCCTGTCTTGACAACTGTCCCCACGCGTATCCAGGTGGACAATGCAGTCACGGTCACCCAATATCTTCAAAATGTGCACAAGTTGACAACCGATATGATCCCCCACCAGCATTCTGGGTTGCAGCAGATCCGAAAGCTCAACAAGGACACAGCCTTTGCCTGCGAATTCCAAAACCTGTTGGTTATCCAGGCGGATGACAGCCAATCTGAGGATGCGCTGTGGGTGACCGAAGAAAATCGAACAACCAGAGACTTCTTTACTCATCCGCTTGTCGTCGAATGCAAACTTGGCAAGTCGGGAGTCACGACTACTGTCCATCATGATGAGCTCGTTCTCAACAGCTGGCTGGCACAGAAACTTGCAGATCAGTTCAGCTTTGTGTTGAAGCAACTCGCCGCAATTTCCAAGGGCGATATCAGAAAGCTAGGCGAACTAGATGTATTCTGCCCTCAAGACAGAGAAGAGGTTTCCTTATGGAATGGCCACGAGCCTGTGCGAGATGACAGGTGCCTGCACGATATCATCAAAGAGAAATATCTTCTTCGGCCTGAGGCCCCGGCAGTATGCTCTTGGGATGGTGACCTGACATATCGGGAATTGTTCGAAACCGCCTCCTCATTTGCAGCTTACCTTAAGTCTCGAGGAGTTGGTCCGGAGGTCCTTGTACCGGTTTGCCTAGACAAGTCTGTCTGGGCTATTGTCACAATAATTTCTATCTTGATTGCTGGTGGAGCGTTTGTTCCTATGGATCCTGTTCACCCAACATCGAGACACGAAGAGATCTTGGGTGAAGTCAATGCCAAGCTGGTTCTCTGCACGCCGAAATACAGCAACCGCTACGCCAACGCCGCCAAAACCATCATTCCTGTCAGTAAGGAAACCATCAAAGCTTATGGGGCGCTTACTCCAAATGCTAAAAGCTTCACCCGTGCTACGCCCACAAACGCTGCATACGCTATCTTTACTTCGGGAAGCACAGGCCGCGCTAAAGGTATCATCATCGATCACTTCGCGCTCGCAAGTAGTGCTAAAGCATTTGGTCCCATCGTGGATTTGGATGAGAAATCTCGCATCTTCCAATTCGCGTCTCTTACCTTTGATGCAGCAGTCATGGAGGTTCTTGCTACCCTCATGTACGGAGGTTGTGTCTGCGTTCCAAGTGAAGACGAACGTTTGAACGATGTTGCCGGCGCTATTCGACGCATGAAGGTCACATGGAGCTTCATGACCCCCTCGATTGCTAGCATTATTGAGCCATCTTCAGTTCCTACTCTGAAGATTCTTGTAGTTGGTGGAGAGAAGATGTCGCAGGAGGTCATTACCAAGTGGGCAGATTCCCTGAAGCTTGTGAATGCATATGGACCAACAGAAACATCGGTTTTCGCTACGTTGAACACCGAGGTCTATAGGCAACGTGATCCTGCTGCTATTGGCCCTGGAATTCCTTCGACCCTGACTTGGATTGTTGACGCTGACAACCATGATCGTCTTACTCCTGTGGGTGCTGTTGGAGAATTGGTCCTGGAAGGTGCTACTCTTGCCAGAGAATACCTCAAAAACCCAGCGAAAACAGCCGAGGCATTCGTCAATGACCCCGCGTGGACCTCCAGCTTCCCGTCCAGCATGCCTCTCCCAAGACGGATCTACAAGACTGGTGATCTCGTCAAGTACAGACCAGATGGTGGCCTCGACATCATTGGTCGCAAAGATCACCAGGTCAAGCTTCATGGCCAGCGAATGGAGCTTACAGAAATCGAGCATCGTCTGTACGAAGATAATCGCGTTCGCCATGCCGTTGTCATCATGCCAAAGACAGGTCCTCTCAAACATCGACTTGTCACGGTTCTGTCCATGAACTCTATATCAACCGGTAAGAGTCTCATGTCAGTTGATACCTGCGAGCTTGTTAGCGAAGCAGAGTTGAAGAAATCTGCATATGGAGAGCTTGTTGAGATCCAAAAGAGCCTTGAAACTCAGCTTCCCATCTACATGGTTCCTCAGACATGGGCTGTGATCACGAAGCTCCCCATGCTTGTCTCCGGTAAACTTGACAGGAAAAAGATTACGTTCTGGCTCGAAAACATCGAGGAAGAACTGTACGAACGTATTATGCAGGACTACGATAAGATCAAACGGAGTCAGGTTGAGCCAAGCGCTAAAGAGGACAAGGGTGCTGTTGCAGACGCTCTTCAGGACATCTTCGCGCAAGTCCTTAATGTCCCATCCCACAAGGTCGACCTCAATCGATCATTCGTGAGCTTGGGTAAGTAGTCCATTTCGTTCATTGATGGAATAGCCTGCTAATAGTGTGAATAGGTGGCGATAGTATTACGGGAATGTCTGTCGTTTCTCGTGCTCGCAAGCAAGGCTTCAAATTGGCACTCAATGATGTCCTTCAAAGCAATTCGATAACTGAGCTTGCTAAGAAAGCTGGTGCTTCCGCCCCAGTTGTTAGCAACAAAGAAAAAACTGGTGAATACTTTGGACTTTCGCCTATTCAAGACCTGTACTGCAAATCTTCCAGTGCTTTCAAGGGTGTTGGTCGCTTTAACCAAAGCATGACACTGCGCGTCACTCGGAAGATCGAATCGGAAACTGTGAGAACCGCCATCAAGGCTGTTGTCAATCAGCATTCCATGTTCAGAGCCCGGTTCAGCAAATCCAAGGATGGCAAGTGGCGACAGAAGATCACAAATGTGAGTATCTTGGACTGTTCATGAAGAAAACCGAACTGTATTGAGCTAATTTTCTATCATAGGATGCCGAATCCTCTTACCAATTCCGTGTACACTCAGTGAATAACTCGCAGGAGATCGTCCAACATATTGCGGAGAGCCAGTGGTGCCTGGACATTATGAATGGACCAGTATTTGCCGCTGATTTCTTCAACATTCCCGGACAGGACCAGGTTCTCTTCCTAGTCGCCAACCACTTGTGTGTCGACATGGTTTCCTGGCGCATTGCCTTGCAAGATATTCAGGATGTTATTGAAACAGGCTCACTCTCTCCTGAAAAGCCATTGTCTTTCCAGAGATGGAGCGAACTACAATTGGAGGACAGCAAGAAGGAAGAAAACAGAGGGCAGTTGCCCTTCAAGGTCGAAGCCCCCAATTTGAAATATTGGGGCATGGAAGGTGCACGAAATGTCTATGGCAATATCAAGATCGACAGCTTCACATTGAATGAACAAGCCACTTCCTTCATCCTTGGACGCTGCCACGAGACCTTCCGAACCGAGACCATCGAAGTTTTGTTGACGGCCATCATCCATTCCTTCCGTTGTGTATTCACTGACCGGAAGGTCCCAACCATATACAATGAAGGCCATGGCCGAGAGGTTTGGGATTCTAACATTGACCTTTCAAGAACAGTTGGTTGGTTTACGACTGTTTGCCCCTTCAATGTGGATGAAGATTCAGGTAAGATACCTATCCACAAAAACCCTGTACAGTTAAGACCAAAGCTAATCTGGAACAGTTGATATCTTCGACACCCTGAAACGCGTCAAAGATACGAGACGCAAAATTTCTGACAACGGCCGGTCTCACTTTGCCCGCAGTCTTCTTAACCCAAAGATCCAAAACTCTTCAGACTTCCCCATTCCATTTGAAGCTGTTTTCAACTATCTTGGTCGACTCCAACAACTTGAACGAGATGACTCCCTTTTCCAGCATTTTGGGGCTCCTTTCAGTGGAAAGGACTTTGAGTCTGCTGGAGACATGGGTGCGGACACTATCAGATTTGCTCTTCTGGAGATTTCCGCCATTGTGATCAAAGAAAAGCTGCACGTTTCTTTCACATACAACAAGAATATGCAGCGACAAGGACAAATCAAGCAATGGATCTCGGAATGCAAGCGGATCCTCGAGCAGGACATGCTGTGCGTTAAGGATGTCGTGCCTGAGCCTACCCTGAGCGACTATCCCTTGTTGCCAATTACCTATGACGGCTTGAGAACGCTTGTGAGAAACACGTTCCCCAAGGTCGGAATAGAGAGCAAGAATCAGGTCGAAGATATTTACCCTTGCTCCCCAATGCAAGAAGGTATCCTGCTCAGTCAAATCAGGGAGCCGGGCGCATACATGTTCCATATCATCCTGGAAGTGAAGAGCAACGCCGGCAAACTCGACCCAAAAAGGCTCCGAGCGGCTTGGAGCATGGTTGTCGCCAGGCACCCAATTCTGAGAACTGTTTTCATTGACAGTAACTACAAGGGTGGATCGTTCGATCAGCTAGTCATCAAGGAACTCAAGGACAACGTCCTCGAATTCGGATGCGGTGATTCGGGAGCTCTTGCTAAACTTGACGCTGTTAAGCTCCGCGAGATCAACGCCCAAAAAGTGTCTAAGCTCCCTCAACAAGTGACAATCTGCAAGACCACTTCCGGCAAGGTCTTCGTTAAGATAGAAATGAACCATGCCATCGTTGATGGTGGATCTGTCGACCTCCTCTTGAGAGATTGGACACTCGCATACAACGGTCAGCTCTCTGAGGGACCAGGGCCATTGTTCAGTGATTACATCAAATACATCGGCAACCTCAATGAGAGGGATGCGCTATCACACTGGACGAAATACCTCCGAGGAGTCCGTCCTTGCCATTTAACATTCCCTGACGAGACCAAGAGTAGTCGCCAACAGAAATCGGTTATGATGGACTTTAATCGCTTCCCTGAACTCCAGAAGTTTTGCGAGAAGACTTCCGTTACTCTCGCAAACCTGACCTTGTCTGCTTGGGCCATTGTTCTCCGAAGTTTCACAGGTTCAAATGATATTTGCTTTGGCTATCCTTCAACTGGCCGTGATTCTCCCGTTTCTGGCATCCAGGATGCGGTTGGAATTTTCATCAACATGCTCTGCTGTAGAGTCAAATTCACACCCCGACAAACCATTGCCGATATCTCCAAGATGGTCCAAGATGACTACATCCGAGGTCTTTCACACCAGAGCTGTTCCCTCGCTGCCATTCAGCACAATCTTGGTTGTCAAGGACAGACACTCTTCAACACAACTATTTCTATCCAGAACAGATCAGCTTCCGGTAGCCCGAAAGATGAATCAATTTCATTCGACGTGACAAAGGCATTCGACCCGACTGAGGTAAGTTGAGGTATTTAATGCAAAGAATATCAGGAGCTAACTCGCCGGTGCAGTACCCAATGACCGTGAATGTCGAGACTGGCCGTAACCGTGAAGGCGTTCTGTTGAGATATTGGACCGACTCCGTGTCTGATCAACAAGCCAAAGATCTAGCAGATGCTATCGCCCAGGTATTCACCTCCTTCATCGAGAGACCTTCAGCACTAGTTTCACAGTTGGAGCTCAGTGGTGGAGCACAAAGCAAAGCAGTTCTGTCTATGGATAGACTTGCTTTGGACAACGATACATTCAATAAGCTCATCGAATCTCGCGTCTATGAAGTCATTGGCCAAATGCTTAGAGATGGAAAACTTGCTCTTCCTTCTGCTGACAACACCGAATCCAATGACGTCGTTAATGACTTGGTTCAAGTGAAGAGCATGCCTCAGCAGAGAGATCTAACAGACTCTACACTCACTCTTACCGCTGGGAATCAGAAGTCAGCTGAGTATGAAGGCAAACTTTGGGCGCTTTGGAGCTCAGCGTTGGGGCTGTCATCAGAAAAGATCAACCGCCAAGGTAGCTTCTTCAAGCTAGGTGGTGACAGTATAACAGCCATGAAAATGGTTGGTGCAGCGCGAGAGGAAGGACTGGGATTGACCGTGGCGGATGTCTTCAATAGTCCTGTTTTCGAGGACATGTTGGAGATTGTCTGTGCTGCTGCCAGTTCGTCATCTTCGGATACCGAAGTTCAAAGCCAACCCGACCAGGCTGACAGCGCTGACGAATCTGACAATTCAGAGAACGAAAAAATCGCCCACAATGAAGGATTGCTAGCAGAGTCTGTTCGCAGTCGAAGCATTTCAGTTGTGAAACCAGTGGGACTTGACGATGCATCACTGCAACTTGGTATTTGCCCTAAAATCGGCGTTTTCAGAGGTGGCATCGCGGATGTTCTCCCTGTCACAGACTTCCAGGCCCTATCCCTCACTGCTACTCTTTTCAAGTCAAGGTGGATGCTCAATTACTTCTTCCTTGAGGGTTCAGGGCCCCTGGATATGAAGCGCCTAAGAGAAAGCTTCGTACGATTGGTCGATACCTTCGACATTCTTCGAACTGTCTTTGTATGTTTCCATGGTCAATTCTTCCAGGTGGTTCTTAGGAAGATCAAACCTACCATTGTTGTTGATGAAACGGACAAGACTCTGGATGAATACACCGAAGCCTTGCAACAGCGTGATCGCCAGGAGGATCCTCGCCAAGGCGAACAATACGTGCAATTCTATGTTGTGAAGCAGAAGAAGACTGATGAACATCGGATATTGATTCGTCTGTCCCATGCCCAATTTGATGGAGTGTGTCTGGCCAAGATTATGTCTGCTATCAAGTTGGGATATGAAGGCAGATCCCTTCCTCCAATCTCATCCTTTGCCAATTACATGCGACTTCTACCAGGAACCATCACCCCCGAACACTATGACCATTGGACCTCGCTTCTCCAGGGCTGCAAGATGACAGAGCTCATCCGAAGACCAGTTGCCAACACCTTCCAGCATATCGGCTCTTACGCAGAGGCGAGGAAGATGGTCGAGATCCCCACCAATGCCCTTGGAAATATCACTATCGCCACTGTTATGCAGGCAGCCTGGGCCATGACATTGGCCAAGCTCTCTGCTCAATCTGATGTTGTATTCGGGCTCACTATAAGTGGGCGTAATGCTACAGTTCCTGGTGTGGAAGCCACTATCGGACCATGTGTCAACTCTGTTCCTGTTAGAGTCAATTTCGGAGAACGATGGACTGGACTCGATCTGTGCCGCTATGTCCAGGACCAACGGGTTGCCAGTATGCCCTTCGAATCTCTAGGATTCAGGGAAATTATCAGACAATGCACTGACTGGCCCGATTGGACCTACTTCACCTCCTCTGTCTTCCACCAGAATGTCGACTACGAGGGACAGATTCAACTTGAGGATGATACTTTCCGAATGGGAGGACTGGGTGTTATTGATAACTTCTCTGACTTTACCCTGGTCTCCAAGTCAATTGATGAGCGAAATCTTGCTGTTTCTCTCGGATACTCCTCAAACAGTCCCATCTCTCAGGAATTCGCTACCAAGATCCTCGATATGGCCTGTGAAACCGCCCAAAGCCTGGTCGCCAACCCGAACTCTGTACTCCCATCACCGTCCACACTCCGCTCCCTGCGTCCCCAGGTCGTCGATGACATTCCCAGAATGTCAGACCAGATTTTCCTATCCTCCCAACTGAAGGACCGCAGCATGGCAGAGCTTCTCGTCAATTCCGAAATCCTCGCCCAGGTGTGGCAGCAAGTCCTCCCCAACCAGAGTGCCGATCCCCACCAGACCACCTTCCATTTCGACGCATCATTCTTTGAACTGGGAGGTGATATCTTCAACATGGCACAGGTTGTATGGCTTCTCGAGCAAGAGGGTCTGCGGGTCCGCATCGAAGATCTTCTCGAGCATTCGACCTTCTTGGGACAGCTTGCTGTCTTGGCCCTCCGCAATGGCACCTCCAGACAGGAAATCAGCGACAATAAGGAGAAGACATCTGTGTCAATGAAGTCATTGAATGACAGACCAGTTACTTCCAAGTCTGAAAATGTCAGCTCTTTGAGCAAGGCTTTCAATCTGGCAAGAAGAATCACCACGAGATGGAGCACAGCTTCGCCTCGGCCATCCACTTAAAAAAAAAAAAAAAAAAAAAGACAGCACATACTGCAACCGCAATTCATACATCACATGCATGGTACACATTTATTATTCCCTCTTTTGTTTGTTTTATTGATATTCTCATATTCATTCTCCTGTTGAAAGTTGCATAATACTCTACTGGCGAACATGTTGATACCTATTTCCTGTTTATTTTTTGGAGTTTGCATATCCATTTGCCTTTCTATTTGAAAGAATTAATTAATTCTGGCTTGTGTATATAATAAAAGTTTTTTTCCAACTTAATGGTGAAATCTTTTCCACAATGAAAATGATAGCAACATGCGACGCTGAAGAAAAAGAAAAAGAAAGGAAAAAAAAAAAAAAATTCATGAAAAATCATGCGATCATCATTAGTGGTATCTCAGAACATAAGATGCATGAAAGGGAACCATGATAAATTAGGGGAATCAAGGGGTATAATGAAATATGCTGAGTTTTTTTAACGAGTCGCTCAAAATCCCTGCACCGGCATTTCTGAAGGTGGGAGGGGAGCGGGGGGTTTTGATGCAAGCATATTAGACCAGCCATGAAAGGGGGACCTTGCATTAAAAGAAAATTCCAGGGCCTGATAGTTCGCAGGAGCCCACGATAGGGGGTCTGGTGATAAGGGCACCGGATTAAGTTTGAACAGAGGCCTTAGACCACTTGCCCCTTGCTCTGATGCGTCGGCCGTAGATGTAAAAGAGGTACGGAATTGGGATGAGTGCCACTGCGACGAATCCCAAAACACTAGAGGCCCAGTTTACACCAAGTTTGTGAAACATGATGTTGGCAAACAAGGGGAAGGTGCCGGCGAAAAGACTGCGAAGGAAGGTATTTGCTGCCACGGCACTGGCGGCAACTTTCTGGAAGGTGTCGATCAGGTAATTCAAGGCGGCCTGGAAAATGGTGAAGAAGCCAAAGCCTATGCATACGGCGCCAATGACTGGAGCAATCCAGTGGATGTTAGTAGAGCCTGTCCAACCAAAGATGAACAGTCCTGCGGCGAAGACTACGGATCCCACCATCATTGGCGGAAGACGAGCCTCGGGCACAGGGAAGCCATTGTTCGCTTTGAGTCGTTTGACATAAAAGCGCTGGTTGAAGAGATTGACACAGGCACCAAACAGAATTCCAACAAGATAGCCCAAGAATGGCAAGGCACCAACCAGCTGGTTCCAGCCTCGTACTTCTTGAAACTCAATGGGGAAAGCAGCAAGACTGAGGTAAAGAATACCATAAACAAATGCTGCATACAGGGCAACCAAGAAGCAAATTGGCGTCGACAATAATTGAAAGGGTCGGATGAGATATTTGTTTCCCAGTTCCTTGAATGTAGCATCCCATTCCTCATGCCGTGCATGTAAGGCCCAATTTCCACTTTCGAATCGCAACCTTTGAGCTTTCTTGACCAGGAGAGCAGGTGGGTAGCTTTCGTCAACAAAGAGAATATCCATGGTGAGAAAGAAAAACATCATGATACCGGTAATCTTTTCACAGTCAATTGGATCAGCATATAGAGCGAAGAAAGTGAAAGGAAATTTAAAACTCACGTATTGAGTCCATCTCCAGCCAAGGTAGCTTTGAACAATTGCGCCACCAGCAATTGGTCCTAACACCGGACCTCCGACCACGGCCATAGCGTACCCAACAATAGCGGCGCCTCGTTGCTCGGCGGTCCAAAGATCACCCAGCACTCCACCGGTGTTGGTGACGGGAGCAGAGCCAAAAAATCCAGTGAAAAATCGGGTGATCATAACTGTCTGTAGGTCTTTGGCAGTAGCTGTGCCAAATGAGAAGATTGCAGCAATGAAGTATGGCGCCAGAACTGCAGGCTTGCGCCCATAAAGTTCAGAGAGCGGTGCCCATACAAGGGGCCCCAATCCTAGATGAATCGAGATTAGCCGATTGACATATTTTCTGTGAAGAACAAAAACGTACCAAACCCAAACAGCAAAAGTGAGGTACCAAGGGTGCCAACTTCCTCGCCCACGCCGAATTGGGAATCAATCTGTTTAATGCCAGTCGAATAGCTTTCTTAGGTCAGTATGCTAGGTAGATCGATGAAGTGGGATTGTAGGTCATACATAGAACTGGACCAAGTTGCGCCTAGAGTCAAGGAATTAGTTAGAGATATTGTTTTCATGCATGCATTCCTTTGTGGGGATACACGTACCCATGGTTGTCAATCCGTACAACACAGTAGTCACGGCCTTTTTCTTGAAGCTCCAATTCATCGGTCTGTAGGGGTCATCCGGTCCGTCGAAATCAACAATCACATCACTCGAGGTTTTCGTATGCGACAACGGATGCGTGAAGGGAGCAGTTTGGCCGGGTTCCCTGCTTCGAATTCTTGACACCACCGACTGAGCGCGCGTCTCGAATACAGACAAGCCCGAGGCTGCAGTTGTCTGCTTCTGTAAAGCTCCATTGGTACCTTCGTTGTCGGATGTTCCAGGCCCGTCGTACGAATCGACGTCCTCATCGCTAGACTTTCGAGAGTAATGGTCGTGTTCCGTCATGACTTCATAAATGTGACATCAATTGTGTCGCAAAAGTGTTTGGTTGGTAGAGATAATTGCGCCTTGTGTTTTTAAGAGTTGGAAAAATAAAAATAAAAAGGCAGGAAAAGCGTAATTGTTTTATCAAGGGTAATCTTAATGGGAAAGAATTTGCCCGGCAAGGGAGGCACAGCAGTGAAAAAAGCCTACGTCACAGGGCTGGGGTACCAAGAATTTTTTAAATTCTGGGCGACGTGGGACAGGAACCACCAGACAATAAATGGCAAACGCTTTCCTGAAGACTTTTTTTCTCTGCTTGAAATAGATTGAGTCAGAACAACGGTTAGACTCCGTTGGAGAAACAACCAGGCCGATTTAGCCGGGACCGCGCCCTAAACTTATAGGATAAGGCGTTGAAAGGATTTCGGACGTCCGATATGGAGTACTCAGATTTTTTTGCTCTTTGTCTTTATGGCAGTGGCTCAGAATATCATGCGCGATGGTCACAATTACCTTACAGTCAAGCACCAGCAGCAGCTTTCTGATGTGCGAAGGATTGCTAGTCGCTGTCTTGACTGACCTGGTTCTTGACATCTAGACCTTTAACGGTTCAATTCTTGAAGCCAAGACGCCAAACCCTTCAAAACGTTCAAAAACCCCGACGGAATCTGATCCGAATCCACGTTAGAGTGGCGTTTGAAGAAAGGATCGCCACGGGAAATACGGAGATAGCTCGATGTGGAACCTTCGGCATCGGCCGCGGCCGTTCGCTCGGGCATTCAGCAAATGCGAGTATGTAGTTCTTAGTATGTCTGCATGGTCAGCGAGCATGCAAGATAGGGAGAGGTGATGGGGGCCAATTGGTGCAGAGGGTTGGTGGGAGGGTGAGATGTGATAGTGACAGAGGAAAGACGAGGCTGAAGAGTCGAGGATGATGGCTCAAAAGAGAAGTCAATGGGGGTCACGTGGGTGTACAGTCTACAGATAACCCCATGGCTACGGATTGTTATCCACGAGTTAAAATGAGATTTCATTTCTAGTTAACAGTCAACAGAGTTTTTACGGATCGAAAAGAGATTCTTGTAGAGGAAATTCAACGCCGTTTTTTCTAGCAGCCACGGAAGAGTCCTGACATCCTCGAGTTGCACTAACATCATGCGTAGACTTCATTGCTCAAGTCAGTCATTTTATAAGATATAATCAGTAAGAAGCATAAAAACGTCCATCAATCAATTGTCCTCGGAAAGCGAGTGGGTACTCTCCCACTTGTGCACTGCCTCTAATGCAGCCGTCACCTTGAGCCCAATACGAGCATCAAGTTCGTAGCTCTCCCACCGGGCTGCCTTTTCAAGGTATTCCTTGCATTCCATGACCTTCTGTCTCTCAAGGTCCTCTGTGTTCCTCGCTTTGCCCGGGTTGGTTGGCGGTTTCTCGGAATGTTCGGGTAGAGACGATTCGGATGTACCATGCATGGAAATATACGTTGGACGCTCCATCCACAGATTCGCTGCCATTTCAAAGTTCGCAACCGGACATATCCAGTCGTCCTTGAGATGGCCCTTGAAAAGCATTTTGTCGTGGCTGAGAATACGGGTTTGGAGGATCTGCTTTGCCTCCTCGTGCCTATGTAGGGAACGGAAAACGGCCGCTCGCAGCAGTTGCAGGATTGCTCTCTCCTCCGGGCCTTCTTGGGACCAGGTCTTGTTGTCATTACTTCCTGACCAGTCCAGCCTGGTCAGCGACTCCTCCAGCTGGTCCTTCGTCATGCGGCTGTGTCCATTCCAGAAGAAAATCATTTCCTCGATGGGATCAACACCAACAGCATCAACCAGAGGTACCTTCCATTCTTGGGCGCGGGCTTCCCACTTGGCGATTTTCCGGGTTACAAAGACGTCGAAAGGCAGCTGTTTTGCCATGAAACGCTTTTTCCCAGCCAAGGGAGGTGCCATGCGGAAATACTCTGAAGCCTTTGCAGCGTGTTCTGCTGCCTGCTTGGGGTCGGTTTTGGCGGTTTGTCGATATAGGGTAACATGTGCCGATCCGGCGATATAATAATACAATGAGCGTGACCAAGAGTTCAGATCAACACACTTTAGATGAAGTTAGTTTCGTTGAAATTCCCTTTGGCATGATAAACAAGGTAACTGACCTCTATAAACGACTTTGAACAGAGTTCATACTTGTGCAGATACATGGCGTTCAAGCTTCTCTCAAATACCCTCAATGCCTCGACTTGCTTAAGAGGACTGTGGTTTTCGCCACACAACATCTCCAAAGCTTTCTCGAGGTTTTTGTTTGCCCCGTTCATTCTGGACTCTTCAAGAATCCAAAGTTGACTGTTAGGGAATCGCTTTCTCATCGTAGCGAGAAGAGACTCGAGTCTTTCTTGGGGATACCCTTCGATATCTGCATCTTCTCCGTCAATGGCATCGGGCATGATATCGCAATAGCGAACAAATCCGTTGTAGTAACCAAGTATTGCAAAGGCAGCAAGTGCACCGATCAGGTTGTGGAATTTGCTGGCTTGCCATAACATCCTCAACCCTCTTTGCTTGTCCCCATGGAACCCGATAATACTGAGCAATTTGCTGAATGCCGGTGGAACCATCGAGATGAGCAAAAGCAGAATGCCGAAACAGAAATTGGCACCAGAGTGGACAAAGACGTCTATTTCGTTTTGGAAGATGTCGGAATCTGGGTCGTGATTAAGCATGGTTGTTGATGCAGAGTCCGAGGGCTTCTCAGAAACCTCCACTTTTGCTAGTTTTTTAGACAACTCTGCGTCTTCAAAAGGAGCTGCGATTTTATTGGCATCCTTGCCCGCCTGGTAGACCTTTGTAGTCGAGTTGTTCGACGCGGTGGAGCGCGGAGTCCCAGTCTCAGCCGGTGTCACATACTCGGACTCTCTTTCCTGCATGAACTTCTCTTCCATTTTGAGGATTGCATCAAGGGTTATAAAAGCCTTTCTCAACTTATAGAAACCCTTGATACTCTCTGTAAGACTTTCGTTTAAAACACCGACAACGGCACTCATGAGCTGTGCCATGGCCTGACATAGTGCAAATTCCGTACCGGGAGTATACATCTGCGAGTGGTAGCTATTAGGTGCATGCGCATTATGCTGCGCTCTATGCTGGTCGCTAGATGCGCTGGTTTCCGCCTCGACGAGTCGTTCCGATGCTGTCAAAGGTCAGGGCGGGATAGAACAAGGCCTTGAGCGAAAGACCCAACACACCTTGTCGCATAATATCCTGTTCAAATCCCAAGGTCGCTCGAATGAAAGCAACCACGCCTTTTCCAAGCTATAGGGAAATGGGCCGTGTTAGCGCAAGGTGGGCATATCGAGCAGTGACAGTTCTGCCGTTGGCGCGTTTCAAGGCCATACGCACATTGTGAAAAGACGATGATCCTTTGGTAAGACCATTTTCGGCGCCATCAACATCGTCATTGAGGATCAGAGTCGCCGCTGTTTGTATACTCAATCAGCATTTCTTCTCTAAGCCATAAGAGGAAAAAGAAAGTGAAGATCCGACGTAAGCTTTTCACATACCTCTCATAGCATCCTCAACTTCCAGCCGTAAGAAATAGCAAATCAGTCTACTTTGTCCGCAACAGGCAGCGAAAGAAATTCCCCAAAGAAATACTCACGATCCCGCAGTTCCGACAAAGAGTCGAGGGACTGCGTGTTGGCTGGCTTCTTGCCATACAGCCATGAGCCTACCCGGAACATATTGGCGGTGCCAAAACAAAGAAAAAATTAACGGCGAGACAAAATCGGCAAGGAAACAGCCCGCAAGTAAATTATGCGCAAAAGCGTGGGATGGACGATAGAATTGCGATTATCTCATATGTCAGAGCGGAGGGGTTCGGATACCGAAAGAAGAGATAGGCAGAATGGAGGGAATGTAGACTCTCCCATCAGATATGAACCAGGAACGACCAAGACCATAACCTTTGAGATGAAGAGCCGGAGGAGGATGGAGGAGAAAGAGGACAGGCAAAAGGGAGGAACAAGAAGAGCCTCGTTCCCAGTTCTCTCTCCGCGGACCGGGGGAAGATGGGAATAAATAAGAAATCAGATGCAGAGGAACAATATTAGAATCATGGATGGAGCCGAGTCCTGATCCACTGGAGGGAGGCGGAGTTTCTTGTTTTTTTTTTTTTTTTTTCCTGCCAGAGAGGAGTGAGATATTTAGTGATTATTCGCCTGGCAATGAAACGGTCGTTCGGTTCCAGCCAGTGAAGCCCGCGAACATCCGTCAAGAAGACGTACCTAAGACAGAGTCCACGGGATGGTTTGCCCGTTGTGACTTTATCGGGTGACCCCTAAGCTTCCCAGAGCCTCCGTTGATCCTTGAATGGAGATATGATATTATGAGGATTATCACTCAATGAATAATCCAGAAAACCAGGCCTGATTTGACCGTGATTTTCGACGTGCTGGATCAATCAAGCAGCCAACCTGGGCCTGGCTGCGTCAGTGGGCGCTAGAGCCATCGAGCATCTCCGCGCTCAGTAACCACTAGTGACCTCTTCTGGAACCACCGCGGACGCAAGACAGACCCTTGACCCCGATCGCCACCTCCTCCAGCTAACCCAAGCTCTGCGAGACGACCACATCCCACCTCCGTTACTCCTGTTGAAAACCTCTTAATTGTTCGATACCCTTTTTGAGCCCGTTTTACTCAAGACCCTCCACGGTCACCTTACCCGCCCACCATGTCGAACCCAACACAGGACAAGGCCGAGCCTTCCCAGCAACCACAGCAGCAGAAGCCCTCTGTTTTGGAGGAGGACGATGAATTTGAAGATTTCCCCGTTGAAGGTCAGAAGATACACAGTTGCTGGTTCGATGGTTGGAAGATGGGAGCTGTACGCTAACCAACACGGGTTTCTTTGCAGACTGGCCCCAAGAAGAAGCCGAGCAACCATCAGGATCCGCCAACGGAAATGACGTCCATCTGTGGGAGGAAAGCTGGGATGACGATGATGCTGCTGAGGACTTCTCGAAGCAGTTGAAGTGCGTGCCTTCTCCCCTTTGATGAATTGAATTGCCTATCTGTCCTGCTCTGCCCCTCCATCAGATTACGCGATAGCCCATCATTCACCGATACCCCGTATCTGCATTCTAGGCTAACAGCCCGTTTTATCTACAGAGAGGAACTGAAGAAGGTCGAAGCATCCCACTAATTATCTCGAATACGATACCGGTTCGCAATGAATTCAGCTCTGAGCTTTTCAGTCGGTTACGGAACATAGAACGGATAGCAGGGCTCCCACACACAAACACAAAAAGACAGATGAAGATTTGGGCATGGATTTAGATTAATTGTTCGAATGAGAAATCATCTGAATGAGTGTCATTCAAATGAATCATTTCTGGAAGGGACCATCGTCATAGTAGGGCGAAGGACACTAGCTTTAAAAGTGTCAGATACTGGACGGCTCCCCCAACACAGCTGAGAAGCAGTGTGCAATGTCTCCCAAAGATATATCCTACGAGTATCTACTTCTTATTAATGAAGCCGACCATTCTTCAAGCTTGGCATATTTCCTGTCTAATACTTTATTTATACCCTCTATCTCATGTAAACCGCCGCCGCAGTAAGCTATCAGCTATTCTAATCCAACGACAACCCCCATTTATTCAAAGCTTAGGACGCAAATCTATTATAATTTATCCACCATTAGAACCCTTCTTTGGAAGATAATTTTTTGTTTATTCCAATTAATTTGACCGTTCTGTGTACATTACATTCATGGACAGCGTCGCCCTCGTTTATAAGACCAGTTCAAAGGTCTGGCTGCTGGTTCAGAGTGTTGCAACTCGAATCACAGACAGCCCCCACCCAGCAAATAGGTGGGTTGCATGTGCAGTTCCCCCTTCTGTGGATTATGTTGTTTACTTACTGGAAAGGGCGGAAACACCGGGCAACTCCTTGCCCTCCAACAGCTCCAAGGAAGCACCACCGCCGGTTGAGACGTGGCTGATCTTGTCTTCCTTGCCGTACTTGGCGGCAACGGTTGCGGTGTCACCACCACCGATGATGACGGTGGAGCCGGACTGGGAAGCCGCGACAGCAGCATCGAGGGTGGCCTTGGAGGCCTCGGCGAAGTTGTCAAACTCGAAGACACCGGGAGGACCGTTCCAGAGGATAGTCTTGGACTCGGCGATGGCGGTCTTGTACAGCTCAACACTCTTCTTGCCAACATCCAGACCCATCCAGCCGTCGGGGATACCCTCAGCATCGGTGGCGTAGCCAACCTCGGCGTCCTTGGCGAACTTGTTGCCAGTGACGTAGTCGACGGGCAGGATGATCTTAACGTTGTTCTTCTTGGCCTTCTCGATAACATCGCCGACGATCTTGCTTCCAGCCTCGTCGAAGAGACTGCCACCGATCTTGACGTTCTCATGGGTCTTCTTGAAGGTGAAAGCCATACCACCAGTGACGATCAAGCTGTCGACCTTAGGCAGCAGGTTGTCGATCAACTGGATCTTGTCAGAGACCTTGGAGCCTCCGAGGATGGCCAAGAACGGGCGCTGGGGGCTCTCCAGAGCCTTAGCGAAGTACTCAAGCTCCTTCTTGACGAGGAACCCAGAAGCCTTCTGGGGCAAGTCAACACCAACCATCGAGCTGTGGGCGCGGTGGGCGGTTCCGAAAGCATCGTCTAAAAGGATACGGTATTAGCCAAAGAATAGGAACGAGATTCAGCGCATCATACTGATGTAAATGTCACCCAGAGCAGTCAGTCCCTTGCGGAACTCTGCGACCTTCTCCTTGTCGGCCTTGACCTTCTTGCCCTCCTCATCCTTGTAGCTGCCCTCCTCCTCGGCGTGGAAGCGCAGGTTCTCAAGGAGAACGACCTGGGCACCGGAGGCCTTGTTGACGGTCTCCTCAGCCTCCTTGCCAACGCAGTCCTCAGTGAAGAGGACGCTGCGGCCGAGCAGCTTCTCCAACTCAGGAACAACGGGCTTCAAGCTGTACTTCTCGTTCCTCTTGCCATCGGGGCGGCCGAGGTGGGACATGAGGACAACGGCCTTCGCGCCTTGCTCAATGGCATACTTGATGGAGGGAAGAGCGCCAACGATACGCTGGTTGTTGGTGATCTTCTTCTCGGCATCGAGAGGGACGTTGAAGTCGACCTGACAGGAACCATAAGTTAGCACAAGGACATCCAATGGTTACAGCAGCTTCCAGTAAACATACCCGGATCAAGACGCGCTTGTCCTTGAGGTCAACGTCAGTGATAGCAAGCTTGTTGGTGAGAGACATTGTGAATGATCTTCTAAGTTCGTTCAAGTCAGTGGTGCAGGCCAGGAATCGTGGGCGGAAAGACGGAGTACCTCCAAAAAAAATGAACAGATATGTCCTGGAAAAGGGGTGAAATGAGGTTGCAAAATATGAAATACTAATGACCGCTCACGGTGAACCTGATAGTAAGTTCGGCTCAGCGGCGGGGTAGTTGGTACTGTTTGTCAAGTGGTGGGGCTTCCGGTGAGAGATTCGCTGACGCATCGGGCTGATGCGGGACTGATGTCAATGTCCGTGATCGATGACGGAAGAGCCCGGGGTTGGGGGACGACGAAAATCCATGTGCCTGTTAATTCTCGAGTACCCTCGGATCTATAAGGGAGTTCCAGGTTTCAGGTGGAATTATCAAAAGCCGCTTGGGTTTTCGTCGAATTCTCGACCCGTCTGTTTAGGTATGTAGGGGAGGGCCAGTTTTATTCCTGATCGACTAGCTGGCACATCCTCATAATCGATACGAATCCAGGCTACAGAAGAATCCAAATGTTGTTCAATGCGATTGCGTTGTTTCGTTAAGAAAAATTGATTGTTTTAATGCCGCAATATTTTGCCCTCCTTTGATGACCGAGAGAAACACCCGTATACCACTCATGGAATAAGGTAGCAAAACTCCTAACAACCATTCGAGACGCCGTGGAAAGAGACAGAGAACCCAAAAAGATAGGAAAGAGACGAGAAGCATGAATGAATGTGCGTATGTGTGTGCGTGTGACGATTGGCAATGGGTACCATCACTGTGGTCGAGATTAATTATTCTTCCTCAGAGGAGTTGGTCAACGAAAGATACGCAGTCCAGGCAATACCGACGGACGATACGAAGGGCTGCACATGAAAATCAGCATAAGAAGTTAACAAAGTAGCCAGAGAGCTTACAATTTGGAATTGGATGGGAACGACCCGGAAATTGAGGATCTGGACTGCAGGCCAGAGCACATAGTTCGCTTTGAGGGTGGGCATGTATACATCTTGAAATTTGCGAGCCAGTGCTCTCTTACCACCTCCCTCGGCAACTGTCATGAATGTGAAGAAGCACACCAGACCTACATTAAATTGGTCAGTTACAGTGGTTGCTTGTATAAGTGGGGACGCCCATACCAAAAGGAGCGAAGATAAACTGGTCAACAGCAACTCGCTTCAGAGCTGGGAGAGTCGGGTTCACTTTGGTGAGTGGAAACGCTCTAGACAAGAATCCAAACCAGAGGAATTGGACCGGTGCCATGAAGAAACCATATGACATGAATCGAGTGAGTCTTTCGAAATCAAATGGCGGCGCCAAGTTCCTGGAATAGCCCAGCTCTCCCACCGCCGGTGGCTTTTCCTTGTCTAGCTCATGAACCTCGATCGAAATGAAGTCGTCACCAGTAGTGGGTAGAGTGCGGGCTGATCGAGTCTTGAAGGCTGTGATCAACTGTGCAACGGTATCGGCGATTCCACCAAGCACCTAAATCCAACATTCAGAATTAATATATAACCATAAAAATCTAGGTCACATTGTCCAGCAAGCTTACGGCGTTGGTAACCATGGTGGTGAGCACTATGAATGACAGTCAAGTTAGCCCTCTCTCCAGACAGTCCGAGTCAGGTGATGGTAAGCTTACCCGGCTTCTCCGCATAGTAGGAGTTGAATTTGGCGGCAAGTCGCATCGCAGCCGCAAGCTCGATCAGAAATATTATCGCATGAAGTAAAGGCTGTAAATTAAAGATAGTCAGAATAAGTTTTCCCTTTGATAGTGTTGCCAAACGCAGCATGGGGCGGTGGAAGTTCCTTGAGGGATGTCTGTTCACCAAGGACATCGATGCATCATCCATCAAGGAGATCGATCACATACCACACGACCATAAATATACCGCCGATTAAGACCGTCTAAGATTCCTCGTCGCGCTGAGGAGAGCATGATTGAGTAAAGTAAGAAAAAGATGAAAGATTAATATGATAGACGACTTTGCGATCAGCGGTATCGAGTCCAAGAGGCGAGCGTAACAATATGACGCAAAGAAAAAAAGGAGTGTACAATCTGGCAGGCAAGAAAAATGAAACCTAATAAGAATATGTAGACGTCAGTGTAACTTAATGCCTCAACAACCAGCGAGCAGCGGATGTTGATTATGGGTGGATCAAGATGAACTTGACCGATGGGTGACTAGATCTCCAGGCTGTCAAATGCAATGAGATTAATTAAGAGGCACTTGCTGCTAACCATCGCCGATCGAGTGATCACCTGCCTTGTTGCGCGGTGCGCCTTGCATCTTGCCGCCGCTTTTGCCGGTCCCGCCGCTTGCCGCTTTAAACACTCGAGTGCTTAGAATCTAAGGATTTGGATATTGTAGTCGGTGAAACAATCTATTTCTTTGAACCGGACCCTCTTATGATCTACTATTAATGATCTTCATCAATCAATTATTTATTCATTTTTTCATAAGTCATACATTATATTCTCATTGGCTTGGTTTATTTCCAAATGAAGACCTGGTCACCCCCCGGATGTATGATACACACTAGGCAATATTTGTGGGGTAATAAAAGAAGCTCTATTCTATCGTATTCTGCATTCATCAGGATGGAACTCTACTATCAGATGCGAAAATGTCGGGGAGATCTCTGATATCCGTCGTTTCGTTGGTATTGACGTCCACAAGGCGCACGGCTTCTAAATGTAGAGAACCCATAGCCAAGGGAAGCAACCTCAATTCTGTCGAATGGCATGTTCCAGGCAAAAGTGGGCTGCAGAAATGACAAGTTAGATTAATAAAGACAAAACTTCAATCGATTACTCATAACTCACCCAACACGAATATCTGTACTCAAGCAAATGAGTTCCGCTTCCTGGCCGGCCACGCTTTTCTGCATCGCATGGACAATATTGTCGTCTGTCACTGCCTCTGCAACCTGATCTTCCTTGCGACTTGAGATAGACGAAGATGACGGACGGGCAACATGTCCCCTGGGATCCGCTCGCTTTCGTCGGGGAAGGGCAACCATGGCAAATTTTCTAGGCACTGTCGACCGATTGACGATGAAAACACTCCAAGAAAATGGCTTGCCAACTTCAACGCTGACGGGGCCAGAAAATGATATGGTCACCCCCAAATCCGTTACAGAGTATGCCCGCTCTCGTAGAGAACTTCGGCTGGGAGGACCAGTGGCATTGCCTTGGTTTGGTGTCATTGGGAGGCTTGCTGGGCGGTTATTCCTTTGTAGCGCTGGACTCGGTCCGCCAAAAGTCGGATTCAAAACCAAAGAGAAATCAATGTTTGTACTCCACTGCATGGAGATCCGTGGTTGGCAATCTTCCGACAGGTTTATAACTGCTTCTAGAGATATATGCAAAATGCTAATCATCACAGTTGTCGAAGGATTGGGTTCCGGGCCGTACTCAGGAGTCAATTTGTATACCAAAGTAACATCGTCTCTTGGGCGGCATGTTATGGGTGGAATAAGTCCTGGTACATTTGATAAAGTCTCAATGGTACCATCAGAGAGTTTAAGATCCGCTTTATCCAATACAACATCACAATCCAAGAACGGTGTCACTTCGAAATCGAGACTTGCCACAGTCGTTGGTCGGCCAGAGTATGAGTTGAGCCGCGAATAACGGATTCTTGCACTAGCTGCAGGGACAACCCGGATTGGATGCCCTGATTGTTGCTGAACATTATATATTGGGTCCTCGCTGTATGTCGCCGGTACAACCCGCAGGAGTCTTGACGCTGGAAGGAAAGGGTCTGTTTTCTTGAATGCTTTATCTGCTGACAAGGGTTGCAAGATGTTCGTGGACGCTGGGACCATCGTAGGGAGATAATCATCTTCTCTAGAATCCGAGTTTCTGCCTTGGGATGGGTTCAGACTAGCAGAGGCAATGAACAGAATCGAAGGGTATTGGATGCGAATGCGTGGGCGCTCTGACATCATCAGCACAGAAGCATATTGCAATAGACCACCGAAGGACCTTACTCAAGAATGCCTCGATACTCCATATTACATATACGTGGTTTCCGGTTCCCGTATCACCTTCGAACTCATTGACTACCACCAAAGGATCTTCCTTTCCGCTTACAACCCCTGAGAAGATCAGGTCTCTCGTAGGTGTCGGGTTCTCCGCAACTGATTCCGCGGGATCAATGGCAAAGGCATCGACTCTGAGTTCGAGGAGCGGGAGGTGGTGTTTCACGCTGGCTTCTGAGCAATTGGAGAGTCTTAGGACAACGCGGGCGGTGCAAAATTCATCTATATCGCTATATATGAGTAAGAGATGGGGTTCAATCAGGATTACACCTCCCGACATACCAAAAAAGAGAAGGGAGCGCTGAGAGATATGCGACAGTACGTCTGATAGATCATCTGCGCCTTCCTCCAAAGCAGATGTCAATGCAGCCTCCAAATCTATATTCGAAGCATGCGGGACAACTGTATCTAGAACAGCATGTCTTAGAAATTCCCCAGGGATCTCGAGACTCAGCATTGCGAGGGTCACAGTTGCATGCCCGTCTACTGCGTAGATAAAGGCAGAGAATATTACAAGCACAAAGGAGGCGAATATAAATGATAAAAAAGTCTCAAGATGGAGGGCGAATTGGAAGACAAGTTGATACCGATGGCGGTGATGCGCAGTTCGGGAGGGTACCATGCAAACAGCGCAAACAGCGGCCTTGGCGCAAGGTATCCCGTAGAGAGCTCCAAATTGCTTCATTTTTCGACAGGCGACAATCCATCGACATCAAAAGCAGCATCCCGCCTGTGGGATAATCTGCAGTTGCACTATGAATCCGATGAGTGCCCCGTCGGGCGCGTCTCCTCTCTGGCAAGAGGCTCGCAATTCCGATGGGAGAGTGTATTATTATAATGTCCAGACGAAGGCGACGCAATGGGCGAAGCCCTTTGAGCTGATGACACCCATCGAGGTATGTGTATAGCACAGATTTATCTTCGCTGCAATGTCTAACACTTGTATCTCTGTTTTTTCTAGCGGGCTTTGGCCAATCAGCCGTGGAAGGAGTATACCGCCGATGGTGGCCGGAAATACTGGTACAACACGGAGAGCAAGCAAAGCACTTGGGAGATGCCAGATGTTTACAAAAATGCGCTCGCACAGGCACCGGCACCTCAAGCTCCCGCCGCAGCGTAAGTCTCTTCTATGAATCCCATCTCTTTAGTTGTCGCCATATACTGACGCGCAGGTAGTGGACCTACTTTTGTTGCAGGCGGCGTCAGCTCCTTCCCTTCCTACCCACAGCAGCGTGACCGCGAGGATTACGACCGAGGATACAGTGACCGGCGTGGTGGATATGGCTCGGTGGACAATGGACTGGCGGCTCCCATACTCGGTGCTACCCAAGCGGAACCGGAATACAATTCGTTCGAGGAGGCGGAAAATGCGTTCATGAAGATGCTCAAGCGCCACAATGCTAATCCTGACTGGACTTGGGAGCAGACAATGCGTGCCACCATCAAAGACCCTCAGTATCGCGCTTTGAAGGACCCGAGAGACCGCAAAGCCGCCTTTGAGAAATACGCGGTCGAGGTTCGCATGCAGGAAAAGGACCGGGCGAAAGAGAGATTCGCTAAGCTCAGAGCAGATTTCAATACCATGTTGAAACGGCACCCTGAAATTAAGTACTACAGTCGCTGGAAGACCATTCGGCCGATCATCGAAGGCGAGACTATTTTCAGGTCTACGGATGATGAAAACGAAAGACGGCAACTCTTCGAGGAGTATCTTGTCGAGTTGAAGAAAGAACACGTTGAACAGGAGTCTGTTAAACGTAAGGCCGCAATGGACGAGCTGGTGAATATTTTGAAGTCCTTGAATCTGGAGCCGTACACCCGCTGGTCTGAGGCACAATCCATGATCCAGTCAAACGACAGGGTTCAAAGCGATGAGAAGTTCAAGGCTCTGAGTAAGTCTGACATTTTGACTGCATTTGAAAACCACATCAAGGCTCTTGAACGAGCATTCAACGATGCTCGTCAGCAACATAAAGCAGCAAAGGCAAGAAAGGAGCGTCACGCCCGTGAGCAGTTCTTGGACCTCCTCAAAGAGCTTAGATCCCAAGGCAAGATCAAGGCCGGAACCAAATGGATGACTATTTACCCAATGATCCGGGAAGATCCCCGATACCTCGGAATGCTGGGCAACGCGGGTTCAAGTCCTCTAGACCTCTTCTGGGACATCCTGGAGGAAGAGGAAAGATCGCTGCGTGGTCCACGAAATGACGTTTTGGATGTGCTTGATGTGAGTAAATTCTACGTATAATATATTGTGGCTTTGTTAACACCGTTTTACAGGACAAACGCTACGATGTCACTCCCAAGACCACCTTTGAGGAATTCAATTCTCTCATGCTTGCAGATCGCAGAACAGCGAAGATTGACCCTGATATTCTTCAGCTCCTTTTCCAGCGTGTACAAGAAAAAGCCGTTCGAAGAACCGAGGAAGAAAAGCACGCCGCGGACCGCCATCAACGACGCGCCGTCGATGCCCTGCGATCCCGGATCAAGCGCCTGGAGCCTCCTGTCAGGGCAACGGATACCTGGGATGAAGTGCGACCAAAGGTGGAAAAGCTCGAGGAGTACAAAGCGATCGAATCCGATGAGCTCCGACAGGCTGCCTTTGACAAGGTTATCCGCCGCCTGAAAGAAAAGGAAGAAGATATGGAGAGAGATCGCGAGCCTCGAGACCGTGACCGTGGCAGTCGGCGGGATCATTATGACCGCGGGGATCGCGATCACCGTGGGGCCTCCTATAGGGGCGAAAGAAGAGGAGCCTCTAGTCGTCTCAGCCGCAGTCCTGAGCCTGATGCTTACGAGGCGGATCGTCGTAAAGCCCAAGCAGACCGCGAAAGATCTTACAAGAAGGTTAGCGGCTTCTCACCAAGTCGCGACAGGCGGGAAGAGCGTGACCGAGACCGAGACCGCGAAAGGGAACGCGACAGGGACAGAGATCGTTATCGCGAGCGTGACCGTGACCGTGATCGTGATTATGACCGGGAACGTAGCGTTCGCTCTACGAGCCACTATGACCGCCGAGAGGATGAGCGGGAGAGACTCTACCGCACCCGTGGCGATCCACGTGGCAGTCGCGATGAGTTGGATTACGGCGGTGACACTCGCAGCACTGTCAGTAATGACCGTAGACGTCGGCGCGAAAGTGATGCGGAAAGTGTTGCCAGTCGCTCCAATAAGCGGTACCGCCGCGATAGCCGGGAGCGGGAGCGCAGCAAGGGTGCAAAGAGGGATAGAGACCATCAAGAGCGAACCCCCGCGGTGGAGGATTTGAAGAGAGAGGAAAAGGCCATTCACTCTGGCAGCGAGGAGGGAGAGATCGAGGAAGAGGAGTAGATTGCCCAAAGTGGTTATTTGTACTTTGTACACAGTATTTCAATAAACACAAGTCAATATGATTGGTACAATATAGAAACATGATTCGCACAGTTTATAGGTAGACGCTCTCGACTTTTTTAGGTATTGTGAAGTACTAATTGGCCTCTGTTTCTTGCCTATTCAGTCGAGCTTAGTTCCAAGCCCAGTGCTTATGGATGACAACATATCAACCCTCCACCAATATAGGGTATACCTAGGAGAAACAGAATATTAGAAAATCAAACAAATCCAAGCTCAGTACTCTGGTAAAATAAGTTTTAGTTTATGGTAGATCGGTTACCAAATGTGCCGTCGAGATATATATAGTTACTGATGAGCAGCTTCGCGAAATCCGATGACAATAAACGCGCAGTGTCGAAAAGCTAAAATATTCGCATTTTCTCCATAGAAGATCAATATTGGGATAAAAATCAAGAATCAAATAATATATTCACTAACATAGCACAAGAATGCATGTGAAGAGGCCTCTAAACAGTGGCCCCTTAACTTGACCCATGCCCCCAGTTTTACATTTTCACTAAACCCTGACCATCTCGGTCGAATAGCCATCTATATCATAACATCATGTAAAAGCTTTTTGACGACCCAAACTCCGGCATGATCATGCCAATCCTAAATTACCCGATACCGAGAAAGTCTCATATTGATCAGAAGCCCAGGCTCCCGTTCCCCAGCGACTATTTCGCGGGTTGGAAACTGATCAACAAGAGTCGGGAGGTATGATGATAGATGAACGACGTCTAGATGCAGGGTAGTGTGAACTGGGACCATTAAAAGGCCAACCACTGTCTCCCCTAATCAAAATTGTCGCCATCCTCATCATCCTCCTCCCCCTCTTCCGCATCGGTCCCATCGTCAAGGTGCACACCACGACGGTGGCGCCGCCTAACTTGAATAGTCGAGGCCGTGCAAACGCCGAAAAACGCCACTAACCAAAGGTTTTTCTTTTTACCGCGACGGTGGTTTTGTCGCTGGTCGGAGTCGCGATCATTGCGCTTGCGATGATCACGGTTGTGTTTGCCAGGGATGCCCCTTTCAACTCTCCTCTTCCAAGAAGTACTGAAAATATATGTATTAGCATGATTCAAGATAAACAGTGACGTATAATGGTTTTTACGGGGTATACATACGTAGTTACCGTTGAGCTTCTGTTCCTGGTCCATTTGACTCTGGTACTTGTTGATACGTGGGCGGTAACTGTTAGGGTCACGACGGAAGGTAACATCCAAGCTGCGCAAGAAGCTGTTGCAACCAGTGATCAGGGATTCAGGGGTGTTGGCGCGGGCATCGACGGATGCCTGTCCGTCGAAGACGATGACACGGTCAGCGAGGTAGGTGGCCATGATGAAATCGTGCTCAACAATGAAAGCGGTCTTCTTGCTGTGCATGATGAAACGCTTGATAACTCTGGCAGCCACGATACGCTGCTCAGAGTCGAGGTAGGCACTAGGCTCGTCGATCAGGTAGATATCGGCGGGCATACCAAGAGCCAGAACAATAGCAACACGCTGCAGTTCACCACCAGACAGGTTCTGAACTTCCTGATCGATGAAGTCGTCGATCTTGAGAGGCTTGTAGACATCGGTCTGGAATTGAGGAGACAGGAAAGCTGTCTTGATACGCTTGAAGAACAGCTGGCGCACGGTGCCCTGGAACTTGGGAGTGATCTTCTGGGGCTTCATGCTGATGTGCATGCGGGGCACGGAAACATTACCGTCTGGCTTCTCAGCACCGGCAAGCATCTTACAGAAAGTAGTCTTTCCAGTTCCGTTCTCACCCATCATGACGACAATCTCCGAGTCGGTGAAGCGTCCAGCATCAACCTTCAGGTGGAAGTTACCGAGAGTCTTCTCCATGTTCGGGTAGCTGAATGCGCGTCCCTTATCAGAAAGGAACTCATCACCGGCTTCGGTGATACGGAAGCTGAGGGATTCCTCTCTGAATCGAAGGTTCTCAGTGGGGATATGGCCATCCAAGAAAATGTTGATACCCTCACGAACTGAAGCAGGCAGTGTAACCACACCATACAGGGCAGGCTTTCCGTAAAGCACACAGACGAAATCAGAAAGGTAGTCAAGCACAGACAAATCGTGCTCAACAACAATGACATAATCGTCAGGGCGGAGAAGCTCTCGGATGGAGCGGGCGGCGGCCAAACGCTGCTTGACATCGAGGTAGGAAGACGGCTCGTCAAACATGTAGCTGCACTTAATTAGAACATTTCTGGAAATGATAGTCGAGAATAATTGGGCTCTTACACATCAGCTTTCTGCACACACACCAGACCGATGGCAAATCGCTGAAGCTCTCCTCCGGAAAGGTGATCAATGTCACGCTCCGCAACTTGTTTAAGTTCTGCATAGACATTAGAAATTGTGTATTTTATGCGATTAAGTTATCACATACCTAGAACATTCATGACGTGCTCCGTGTTGTCCAGCTGAGCGCGGCCCTTGATGAGGTCTGCGACCTTCTTGACTGGGCCCTTCACGGCTCTGGGAATTTGATCGACATATTGGGGCTTCACAACAGCCTTTAAGTTGTCTTCCAGCACCTTGGTGAAGTAGTCTACATGGATTAGCCTGCTTCTTTTGTCTAATAGAAAGGGCGATACATACTCTGCAATTCGGATCCACGGAAGTACTTGAGAATTTCCTCCCAGTCCGGGGGTTGTCATAGCGTCCAAGATTAGGCTTCAGCTTGCCGCTGAGAATCTTCAGAGCCGTACTCTTTCCGATACCGTTTGTTCCGACAAGACCCAGAACCTGTCCTGGACGGGGCATGGGAAGACGATGGAGCTTGAAACTGTTGGCCGAGTAACGGTGGGTGACTTGGGTTTCCAAGTTGGTAGGCAAGTTGATAATGTGGATTGCGCCAAAAGGACATTTCTTAGGGCAGATACCACAACCGATGCAAAGACGTTCCGAAATGAAAGCGATCTTGGACTCGGGAGAAACTTCGATACAGAGCTTACCCGTTCGAACCACGGGGCAAGACTTTTTACATTCTTGACGACATTTCTGGAAACATGAGCTTCGTTATGCAGGGGAAGAAGGAACTCGTTCGTATAATTCGTACCTTGGGCTTGCACTGTCGACGGAGAAAAATCGTTGTTAGCAAATCTTGTATAATCGTGGCGACGGTCTCTAGCGGGGTACTTTGCACAAACCTTGTCACTGTTGACAATAGCAATTCTATATGGAAAAAGAAATCACAGTCAGTTCTTGATCCATCTTAATGATCCTGCGCCGATGAAATACCTGGTAAGCTTTTCAGACATGGTGTCTTGTTATTAGATCCGAACGAGCACGCGTCGAATACGGGGAGAACAAAAAGATCGAGAGATGACTATTATTAAGAGATCTCTACCGGATGGTCAGAAATGACGACACCGCAGCGATAGGATCAGATGCGCAGGAGAAAAAACGCCGAATATCTGCGCTGGACAGAGCTGACCAGTGACCACCAAGTAGAGAGCAAAGAAGAAACGTGGTTTCGAGGCGTCGACTCGAAGAGGGGCTCAAAAGAAAACTATGTCGGGCATTAGTATTGTGGGCGCTCTTGTGAGATGTGTGCCTCAGGCACCATATGCAGTTATTACAGGCCATTATTTGCATTGCCTCCGATTGGCCCGTCGGGTCGTCGAGAAAAAATCCACCGGAAATAGTGTTGATCCGGGAAATACAGCCACGTGATGCGACATTTGGCGCTAAACCGATTGGGATCTCGCTTGTTTCCACGCTAGCCCCGATTACGGATAGCGCGTATGTGGCAGCCTGAAGGCTCAGGCCAGCAAGCCGATCCCTTCACTGCGACTCGTTCACCTCCAACGAAACACTCGCTCGACTCCCTCATCATATTCTCAGCAGCCTCTCTCCGTTCCTCTCTTTCCTCTCCACCACCACGTTCCGACACCACTCCCCCTCACCACCACCACCCACCTTTCTTTTTTTCTTTTCATTATTGCTTTATTCGATTTTCTCTCCACCGGGGTCACCAAGCTATGGATTGTGAGTATTTTATTATTCTTCCTTAGCCATTTCAGACGTGTCCAAGTACGCTCGGCTGGGGTACTTCTCCACGCTATCGACCCACCGGAAGAGCCCAAGAATCTCTATACATCTCGTTGTATTGGGGGGTTTCTGAATTTCTTTTGGCCAAGGTCTGATTGTATTTTTTCTCCTGGGTCTGATTTTGTGATTGGAATTGCCTTTGCCCCCATTGTTCTGCTACCAACCCTCGTCGCGTTTCATCCAACCCGCCATCAAAAATCACCTTGATGCATCAAACCTTATCTCATACCTTGTTCTACCGGCTTTCAAGCTTCCATTAACTGAGATCTGAGTCGCGTACCACTGAATACCCCGTCTGTTCCTCTTGTACACCTCCCCAGCGTTTAATTGAGCTTCAATGCTGATTCTTCCGTCTCCAATAGCTACTAGCATGGTGATCCCATCTCCTTCGGACCCTCCGACCATGATGGCGGTGACCAACGGCTATTCTACATCCCCTGTTTCCAATACTGGGACTGTCAGGGACGAACCTGCAGCCAATGACAACGGGAGTCTATCTGATCCCTCTGAACAGCACGTCGCTTCCGAGTCCTCCCCCGAACCGGATGCCGCGGACGAGTCCTATGATGCGGGTTCCCCCGATGGTGATGGTGAAGAGGAAGCCTCTGCGGAGGGAAACAGCTCCAGACAGGGGAGTCCCTCGAGTGCAGAAAATTTTTCATCTCCGGAAGCAACACGGGGGACGAAACGCAAATCGTCGCCGATTGACGAAACCACATACATGAGAAACAATCCTGACCTTTACGGACTTCGACGAAGCGGTCGAGCTCGTATGACGCGTCAGGTGGCCCAATCTGACTCTGACTCTGACTCCGATGATGTTGCGCCCCGCGCCAGGCGTCGACGCCCTGCAGCCTCTCGACAATCCTCGAAACGCCCCTCCCGCTCTGCCACCCAGTCGTCGTTTTCTGAATCAGACAGTGATGAGTACGGTGGCAGTCGTGCTCGCACGAACAAAGCAAAGCGTCGACGCCTCCTCCAGGCCTCCTCTAACGTGCCCTCTCATGCAGAGGTCCGCTTCTCTACCAGAAACGCCTCGAGGGTCTCGAACTACAATGAAGATAATGATGACTCTATTTTCGAGGATGATCCAGAGGATATGACCGAAAACTATTGGGTTGATAACACGGCTGAAGACGACCGCCCGGCCGTGGACATCGTGTTAAATCACCGCCTCAGAGAGGGCGTGGATCCGAACAACCCCGACATCGATCGCCATGACTTTGAGTTTTACATCAAATGGCAGGGCAAGTCACACTATCATGCGACATGGGAGACAGACGATACTCTTGCAAATTGCCGTAGCACGCGACGTCTTGACAATTATGTCCGCAAGATTCTTTCTGAAGAAATTCGTTTGAATGTCAGCGATGACGTCCCTCCCGAGGACCGAGAAAAATGGAATCTCGATCGCGAAAGAGACGTCGACGCCATTGAAGACTACAAACAAGTGGAACGAGTCATTGGGATGCGTGAAGGTGATGATGGAACGGAATATTTGGTCAAGTGGAAGCGATTATTCTACGACGCGTGTACATGGGAGAACGAAGAGCTGGTCAGTGAAATCGCTCAACGGGAAGTTGACCGATTCTTGGACCGTTCGTCTCGTCCGCCTATTTCAGAAAAGACCGAATCCAATCACCTTACACGCAAACAATTCGAGACCATCAAGGGCACTCCGGACTTCCTGCAGAATGGTGAATTGAAGGAATTCCAAGTCAAAGGCTTAAACTTCATGGCCTTTAACTGGGTCAAGAATCGCAATGTGGTGCTTGCCGATGAGATGGGACTGGGGAAAACTGTACAGACTGTTGCTTTCATCAACTGGCTACGTCATGTAAGGCGTCAGCAGGGACCTTTCGTAGTTGTTGTCCCCCTCTCGACAATGCCATCTTGGGCCGACACCTTCGACAACTGGACACCCGATCTGAACTATGTTGTCTACAATGGTAACGAGGCTGCTCGTGCTGTTCTCCGTGAGCACGAGCTCATGATTGACGGCAACCCTAAGCGTCCCAAGTTTAATGTACTACTTACAACATATGAATACGTGCTGCTCGACTCATCATTCTTGAGCCAGTTCAAATGGCAGTTTATGGCCGTTGATGAAGCACATCGGCTGAAGAACCGTGATTCCCAGCTTTATACAAAGCTGCTGGAGTTTAGATCCCCTGCCCGCCTTCTTATTACCGGTACCCCAATACAGAACAATCTTGCCGAGCTCTCCGCCCTGTTGGACTTCTTAAACCCTGGTCTTGTTGATGTCGATGTCGACATGGACCTGAATGCTGAAGCAGCCTCCAGTCAGCTCGCAGAGTTGACAAAGGCCATTCAACCCTTTATGCTGCGTCGGACGAAGTCTAAGGTTGAATCGGATCTCCCACCAAAGACCGAGAAGATCATCCGGGTTGAGCTTTCCGACGTCCAATTGGAGTACTATAAAAACATTCTCACGAAGAACTACGCAGCTTTGAACGACGGTGCAAAAGGCCAGAAGCAATCGCTTTTGAACATCATGATGGAGTTGAAGAAAGCTAGCAACCACCCTTTCATGTTTCCCAATGCTGAAGCTAGAATCTTAGATGGCAGCTCCCGCAGAGAGGATGTGCTTAGAGCCATGATTACCAGCAGTGGCAAGATGATGCTCCTGGACCAACTCCTGGCGAAACTGAAGCGAGATGGCCACCGCGTTTTGATCTTCAGTCAAATGGTCAAGATGCTGGAACTTCTTGGCGACTACATGGAATATCGTGGCTATACATATCAGCGTCTTGATGGTACTATCCCTGCGGCTGCTCGTCGGCTTGCTATCGAACATTACAATGCCCCTGGGAGCAGCGACTTTGCGTTTATCCTCTCTACCAGAGCAGGTGGTCTCGGAATCAACCTCATGACTGCTGACACCGTCGTTCTTTTCGACTCGGATTGGAACCCACAAGCCGATCTGCAAGCCATGGCCAGAGCTCATCGTATTGGGCAGACTCGGCCTGTCAGTGTGTATCGTCTAGTTTCGAAGGACACAGTTGAGGAGGAGGTAATCGAGAGAGCTCGTAATAAGCTCCTTCTTGAGTTCATCACTATCCAGCGTGGTGTCACGGATAAGGAAGCAACTGAAATCCAGAACAAGATGGCTCGGGGCGGAATTTCTATGAACGAGCCTAATTCTACCGATGACATTTCTCGTATTCTCAAACGCCGCGGTCAGAGAATGTTTGAGCAGACCGGTAACCAAGCCAAATTGGAGCAGCTCGACATTGACTCCGTCCTTGCCAATGCAGAACTTCATCAGACAGAACAAGCAGAGGAGATCCAGGCTGATGGTGGTGAGGAGTTCCTCAAAGCCTTTAACTATGTTGATATCAAGGTTGATGACCTTAGCTGGGACGATATCATTCCTAAAGATCAGCTGGAAGAGATTAAGGCCGAGGAGAAAAAGAAAGCAGATGAAATTTACCTGGCGGATGTCATCGAGCAGAACAGACCTCGCAAGCGTAATGGACCCATTGATGAGCGAGACACCCGAGAAGAACGCAAAGCCAAGAGGCAAGCGAGGGCTCAGGTCACCATGGATGATGGTGACGAGTCTGATGGCGATGTTCCATTGGATCCCAAGCGTCCGCTTGTTGAGAAGGAATACCGCCATCTGCTACGGGCATTTTTGCGATATGGTGATATGAACGGCCGCGAAGAAGACGTCGTAAGGGAGGCTCGCTTGTTGGATCGTGACAGGGAGACTGTAAAGGCTTCGCTGCGCGAGATAACAGACAAGGCGGCTGCCCTCGTAAAGGAAGATGTGGAGAAGATGGAGGCTCTCGAGCAGGCGGGCAAAATGCCCACCAAGAAGGAAAAGAAGGCTGTTCTTTTCGATCTTCACGGGGTGAAGCGCCTTAATGCGTATACTATTGTGGAACGCCCTAATGAAATGCGCATCTTGAAGGATGCCGCTGCTGCCGTGCCAGATTTCAGGAACTTCCGGGTCCCTGAAGCCACAAAGGCGGCTGATTACAGCTGTCCGTGGGGTGCACGGGAGGATGGCATGCTCTGTATTGGAGTTGCGCGCCATGGTTATGGGGCCTGGACGCAGATTCGGGATGATTCTGACCTTGGGCTTGGGGATAAATTCTTCCTCGAAGAGCATCGGGTAGAGCGAAAAACCGAACGGCTCAACAAGGAAGATAAAACCACCAAATCGCCTGGAGCTGTTCACCTTGTTCGTCGTGCGGACTATCTGTTGTCTGTCCTGAGGGATAAAGTCAGCAATGGTACAAGCGTCCTCGCGAAGAGGGCGGTAGAAAACCACCACCGCAACAATCGCAAGAATTCCCGTGGCCTTGCCAGCGCTAGTGTGTCTGCCTCTCCGGCGCCTTCAATGTCTCGCAAAGGCCATCGCGAAGTGGACCGAGCACGACACCGGTCTCATGGGGTCCGCGATAGCGTTGAACGTCATCACACTCCCAACCACGACCGGCCAAGGTCTGTTCATGACCATGATAGGCCTCGCCATCGAATGTCCGATGCGTCGAGCGAAGAGGTTCGTCGCCGCAAAAACAGCGAAAATGGTAGCTCCGGCAAAGAGGACATGTCTCGCTTGTTCTTCAAGCCAATCCGTGATGATTTGAAACGAGTGTCCTCGGTCACCAAAGAAAACTTCCCGGGCAAAGCAGCCAGAGCTTTGGAGCTGCGGGACCTGCTTCGTAAAATTGGCGATTTCATACGACGCACTTTGCAGGGCGAGGGCTCCATGCCTTCGCTTGAAGTCCGCCTATGGTAAGTCTAGATCGACTCAATTGGCCGCACTTTCGGGCTCGCTAACTTGGATGATAGGCATTATGTCGCCGTGAACTATTGGCCAAATAAAGACGCCGGAGGGGCTAAACTCCAGGAAATGTACCAAAAGCTGAGCGCTGCTCGGGATGCCAATGCAGCCAAGCCAGCTTCCAACGGAGCATAAGCCTAGAAGCGAAACTCTGAGCTCTAGCTGTGGCACTCGCCGGTCATTGCCTTCAACTTTCTCTTTTTGTCGCCGAAGTTGAGCAGCCGCGTTTGGTCATCTACCAATTCCAACCATCCTACTCTCGATTCACGTCTTCTTAACGGGCATATTTCAGTTTAGGCAGCTTTGCGTTTTTGTTATTTGAGGTAAATATGCATCATTGGGAAGCATCGCGACGGCGTATGGTATGATTCAACGAATGGGGGTTGAGCACGAGTGGATATCATACGATATTAGCATGACTTGTTTGTTTTTGGCTTTTTTTTTTCTCATGTGGTTGTTTTCTTTTCATATCTAGCAAGGGCCCCCTTTTATAGAGCGACGGGCCCTGCGATCTATCTCCATCTTTTCATTTTCTCTTATATGGCACGGTCCCCCCTACCCGGTGTGATGGGCCTTGCCAATACTATTTTTTCTCATCCAGGCTCGGTGCCCCATATTAGGACCCCCTTTTCGGTGAATGGGCCTTATGGTTATGTCCTGTGTTTTTTTATCTTATTACCTTCTCTTCATGTATCTTACTGGGGTGACTTCCTGGGCTTTGATTTCGTTTGAAACTTTTCATTTTGACCCAGGACACCTATTGAATTGTTTTCTCTAGACTATTTTCTTGTTATTATCAAATGGTGTGTGGCTGGTTCATCTATTTCTGGGTTTAGCATCGCGACCAAAATGCTTCCTATTCAATGTGTCAATATGTGGGCAAGATGAGAAAAAAAGGAGCGGGTTTCATATTTCTGGCTTTCTATGATAATTCTTCATCTTCATTTGTATGCAATCAATTATGATGGTGTATCGTCTTTTGATATGCAGAAAATGACTATACGGCTCGTCCGAAAGATTTGATTGTTCTTTGCTCAATAGTAGTAAAGGCAGTAGTACATGCTGGAATGTTTCGACAAAATAGCTAAGTCCGTAACTAAATCAATGCACAGATGAGAATAGAAGAGAAACATAATCCCGGCAAGGAAGAACTTTGACTGTAAAGAAGAACAAAAGAAAAAAGTACGCCCTTCCGTCCTGAATTATACCCATAAGAAAGATAAAAGAAATAGAGAAAAGAGGAAACCATTATCAAGGCATGAATTTTTCCGTCTCATGTTGGGATAGCCCCGGAGTCGGGGCGGGGTTTTGCATCCATTTCCATGGGGTGAGATAGTTGTTGTTGTTGCTGCTGTTGTTGTTGCTCTTGTTCTTGCTGTAATTGATGCTGATGTTGTTGTTGGTGTTGTTGGTATTTTTCCAAGCCATCGGCATCATGGGCTACTGGCATACCCTCGTTGCCAACGATGGCACTGAATAACCGGAGCTCAGCGTCAATCACATCATCAAAGATGGCCTCCTTCTCCGCCCAGGCTTGTTTCCTCTTTGGTGCTGTCTTCAACCAATCATCCCGAAGCTTTGAGGTCTCCTTCTCTGCCCAGTGGATCTGGCGACGGAGCAATCGGTACAGATCTTGTGGACGGAGCGCGAGTTCGTGTTCGTCGAAGCCGATCTCGGGCCCGAACTCGGGGAGCTCGAACTCATCAAGGTCTTCGGTAGCTGCTGTGTCATCGTTGGCGCTTTCGCTGTACTGATCTGCCTCATCCCTGGGGGGGATGCGATAGCTTCAGCTTGATGCGCTGGAGTTTACTAGCGGGGGTTGCGGCGCCGGGGGTCAGGGCGGACAGGGGGGCATTATGATGTTTGGGGACGGGGTCAGAGGGTCGAAGAGCTTCTGTTTCATGGACGGTTCTCATATGTTTTGCGAGGGCATCTGAGCGGGTAAAACTTCGGTCACATTCTGCAATTGAAGTTTGGGGTTAGTCTGGCGGATCTGCATGATGTTTTTGGGGAGGCAGGGTACAAACTCACCAGGTAGCGCACAGTAGAAGGGCTTCTCTCTGGTATGACTCCTCATGTGAGCCCGCAGCGCATAACCGCTCGCATGCGTTTGGCCCTTTCGACTGCAATCGGTCCACTCGCAGGAGTATTTCTTCTGTCGGCTGCCGACATGGTCGTTGTGGATATGCTGGACGAGGTCGTCCATGTTGCCCAGGTCGCGGGATTCGCAGCCTTCCCACCGACAGACGGTAATCTGATCATTGCCTTGGCCGCTGTAGTCGTCATCTTGGCCGCCCCCAATAAGGGCCAGCGTGCCAGGAGAGTTGGGGATGTCGCCGGAGGTATCAGACGAGACCGAGGTCGAGGGAGAAGCGGGGGGAGGCATTTCGTCTTGATAGCTCATCGACACGGGAGTGTTGCGATCCCAAGAGGCGACTCCAGTGCGACGACGCTTAGAAGGTGGCAGATTGGACGCGGATGGAGAGAGGCCCTGCTTCGCATCCTCGCGATCCGACATGTCGTCGGAGGCGATGGAGGAGAGGGGGGAGCCGGGGGATTCGGTCATTGCGATGGTGAATGAGGGGGTAATGGGCTAGTAAGGGAGCTGGAGGTGTGGTTCTGGAGTGAATTTAGATCAGAAATTCACGGCATCAGCCGGTCTGGACGCGAGCCTTGATGGATGGACTGGAGAGGAGAGATCGAGTATACAGCGGCAGGGCACGTGATGAGGCTATTGCGGCCGGAGAAAAACTTGCAAGCGAACCTTTTCAACTCCCACAATTTCTTTCCTTCACTCAATGCCATAGCCAGATACTTCTATAATGATGAAGATTATTTATCTGCAGATATAATGTGTACTCACTGCAGGTTCCAACCATTGTTTAGCTTAATATGAACACGATGTGTACTGATTGCATGGTAAGTTAACATGAAACAGCTTGCTTGAACTCCTTTTACATGATGATTATTCTTTAAGAATTCTGCAATTCCTACAATCTCCTCTTTATGTGAGATTGGATGCTGACAGTTCTACACTTGATCTGATTTTTTGTTTTATTTCTACTCATTTTGCACACAAATATTATGACATTGAGCTGACTATCCCAGTATATATAGGAATTGAACATTATTGGTAATATATACATCATGCCGTCCTTAAAGACATCACTATCACCTGCCTAAGCTCAGTATCGGGCACCAACAACCTCGTGTTCATTGAGGATACCATCGATCTCAGCCATCTCCTCATCCGAGAGACGGGGAACTCCCTGCACGTTCTGAGTGACTTTGTCGGCTGTGGTGCCTCCGGGAATAGGGATGATGGTTGGAATTCCAGGCTTGCCACTGAGGGAAAGAACCCAGGCCAGCGCGATCTGGACTGGGGCAACACCTTTGCGCGAAGCCAGCTTCTCCACCTCTTTCACCAGCTTGATGTTTTGCTTCATGGCTTCATCTTGGAACTTTGGTAGATGGCGGCGGAAGTCACCTTCCGGGATGTCAGAGACCTTAGTGAAGGCTCCTGCCAACACACCCCGCCCGAGGGGCGAGTATGCGACGACTGGGATGTTGAGTTCCGCGCAGACTTTGGCGACGTCGTTTTTGAGAATGGTGATGTCGAATAGAGACAGTTCAACCTCGACTGCTGCGATGGGGTGGACCTTTTGTCTGTAGACTGTTAGAATTGTCGATAGAAAATAGGAAATAAAAACATACGCTCGCTGGATTGTCTCCGCATCAACTTCACTCAACCCAATGCCTCCAATCTTACCCTCCTTAACCAACTGCGCCAACACAGTAACCGTCTGTTCAACGGTGGTATTCGGATCCTGACGAGCACACTCAAAAATATCAATCGTCTTCTTCCCATCCAGCACTCTCAAACACTCATCCACACTGCGACGGATATTGGCCTCGGAGCCATCAGGAACCAATTGACCCGGCTTCAAACCACCCTTGATACTCAGGACAACCTGCTTAGCCTTTTCGGGGTTCTTGGTAAAATACTTGTTGAGTAAATGCAGGGAGTTGTAGTCGGGAGTGCCGTAGAGTTCGCCTCCGTTCCAGAAATTCGCGCCCAGGTTGAGGGCTGTGTCGAGGGTTTCGAAACATTGCTCGTGAGAAGGGGGTTGAGGGACCCAGGTCATTCCTGGAGATAATATTAGCACGCAGTACAGGTTTTCGGATAGTGAAGGACATACTCATTGTGCCATAGCCTGTATGGCCGATTTCCTGTCCGACGAGAGAAGGCATGATGTAGCTGTTGAGATGGATAGATTGTTGATATTAAAGCTGTATCTTGAATTATCGCAAGCGCAGTTACTGATAGATTGTATTCAAATTGCAAAGCGCGATGAGGGGCAGCCTTAAATAAAGTCAAAAACAACGGAGACCCGCGGCGACATCATGGACCCTCCGTTATCTCCACCATCCCTCCGGACATCGACGCTCGACTCTCGACAGCTCTTACAAACGACATCCTGAGTGCTACCTCAAGTTCATAGGGCCTATGACTTGCTTGTGTCTATCGGCGACCGGTCTTCAGACTTTGCAATGTCCTGCACATGGGTGTTTTTGCCAAGGTATCAACGGGTTTAACGCAAAGCCGGAGCGCGAACGGAGTTAAGTGGATTTATGATGCTGATGCTGGACGTCCGGTGATTTTCGATGCGCGAACAAACCCAATTATTCTAAGTATTATTTTGCTAACATACACTGATAATACAGTTAATCCTCTCCTTTCATCGTAATTCATAAGTCCGAGAGGACAAAAACGGACACTCCATTCTTAGACCTTACACCCACTTGACTATCGCAAGGTGATTTCGTCACTGCTATCCAAGGCTGTCTTGAACTTGTGCGCCAACGACTTGTACAAGGTGTCAAAGAAGCCGTACAAGTTCTTAGTAGGATCAGGGAGACCGTGATCACCACCCTTGACGTCTGCGTTCTGGTTTGCCGAGTTCTCGTGGTCGGTCTTGGTGGCATTGGTACTGTTGCTGTCGTCGATGACAGCAGGGTCGTCATAGTCATCCGTGTGGTCCATGTTGTTGAGCTTGTCAAAGTGTTGGATGCCGATTCGAGCCAGCATGTCAGAGAGCAGGTCGTTTGAGCCGGGAATCATTCTCTGGTTGATGCGTTAGTAGGTTGGAATGAGTGGGAGGACTTCAGGTCATACCGGGCTCGGAGAGCGGGCGTGCACCGAGGAGTCCTTATTCCCTGACATTGCCATGGGATAGCACTGAACAATGGCCGACAAGGCCAAGGCCACCGCGAAGAGCACGAGCGATATTCTGAACATGATGATGTGGCCTAGAAAACGGGAATAGGGCTGAAGGGAGGTACAATAGCCAATTCAAACCCAGTTGTCACGATAAGAAAAGAGAGATGGCAGTGGAGATGTGATCGACGAGCGACTTGATATAATATATCCCTTTGTAAGGCTGTTCCGTCTACTTTGTTGTGTGGAATGAGACCGCAACCAAAGTAAACGTTGAGCATTCCAGTTGATCCGAATCATGCTGTTGCTATGGAGGATGGTAGATCTACTGGCTATAAGACATTTCCGAGGCGTGAAGCCATTCCCAGTTTGATTGTGTTGGAATGTTTCTGGCATTCGAGAATCCGATTGGAAAGACAAGAATGGACGAGGTTGCAATGTATCATATCCTGTCAACTGCCAGTGCTGGTGTTTACAAATCGATCAGCCGACTTATGCATGATAGCGACAGGGATATCTCGTTCAAAATATCCTCAAAATCAAATCCTCTCTCTTACAATGTATCGTTTAACCGGATAACCGTTGAAGGCGGGGTTCCCCGCAATCAACCGAAATGAAATAAATCATTTCCATCTTCCTCACCCTCAACACCCAACCCTCTTCCATAATCCCAACAACGTCAATTGCAAAGCCCAATCATACAACCATGTCCTCCAACAACCTCTACGAGCAAGGCCTCCAAACGCGGCGCGAAGTCCTCGGGCACGAGCACGTCAACCGCACCCTCTCCAACAACACCAGCGACTTCACCCGGCCGATGCAAGAATTCATCACCTCCTGGGCCTGGGGCGACGTATGGAACCGCCCCGGTCTCGAGCGCAAACAGCGCAGCCTCCTCAACATCGGCCTGTTGATGGCGCTGAACCGGCAGCCGGAGCTGGGGATGCATGTGCGCGGGGCGATTAATAATGGGCTCAGCGAGACGGAGATCAGGGAGGCGATTATGCATTCCACTGTTTATTGTGGTGCGCCGGCGGGGATGGAGGCTTTGAGGACGGCGGATAGGGTGTTGGAGGAGATGGTGGAGAGGGGGGAGTATACGCGGGAGTTGAAGTAGGATCTAGTATCTATCCCTTGATGTTGGGCGTGATGCAAGGGATGTAGGTTAGAATGCATTGATTTTCTTCATTAATATGTAGTTTCATGAGATGTGATAGCAACATACAGTAGCAATTGGACAGCCATGGTTAGAATCAACCTGTACATTGGGTTCTTCGTTGGAGCTGTCTATGGCCTTCAGTCAGAGACAAATGCGTCGTTCACACCGAAAACATGGATGATGGGAGACAAGTTCGACACTGTCTTTCCTCATCATGGATCGATCAAGAATTTGTGGGAAAACAGATGGAATAACCAGGTGAGATTCATGCAGGAGTGAGGAAACCAGTCGGTAACAGATATCAGAGCGCGGATGCAGTCTACCCATTCAACGACGGTGCCCACGAGGATTTCGAAGCAATTTTCGAGCATCTGATCATCGAGGTAATCCTGCCAACTGTCTAATGCCTCCACTATATCCATACTAACAACAGCAGCTCGGTCTGAACGACTCAGACAGCGAAGCCTACACCCAGGCCTTCCTCCCAACCGGCGATGCCCTCGTCGACAGCGCCACCAACGCCCTCCAAAACAACCAACCAGCCCAAGCATCCGCCCTCTTTCTACGAGCCGCCACCGTCTACAGAATCTCTCGTCATCCCTACCTCAGCCCCAGCGACAAAACAAGCATCAAACGCACCGCCTACGAGCGCCAGAAACAAGCGTACCTGAACGGCACCGCCCTCTGGGCCACGCCTCTCACGGAAACCATCGTCCCGCACACCAATCGCAGCAGTGCAGATGACCCCTCCATTCCCATTTACGTCCGGCTACCCCAGAATGCGACTATTGCTGGCCCATGTCCTGTTGTCTTGATTATCGCCGGGATGGACGGCTACCGTCCTGACCACACACTGTTGACAGACCGCGTGGTTGAAAAGGGCTGGGCGGCGGTGCTGGTCGATATCCCCGGCACAGGGGACAGTCCTGCAGACCGTCGCGATCCGCAGTCAGCGGATCGGATGTGGACGAGCGTGCTGGACTGGATGCGGGGCCAGGCGCAGTTGGACGAGCAACGGGTGGTGGCGTGGGGGATCAGTACGGGGTCCTACTATGCGGCGCGAATAGCCTCGACGCATGGGGGGAGAATAACGGGGTCTGTAGCGCAGGGGGCGGCGACGCATTTCTTCCTGAGCCGGGAGTGGTTGGGCAGAATTGATTGGCACGAGTATCCGTTCAAGTGAGTGGAAATGGAGTCATGGATCATGAATCATGGATGGATGTGATGGGCTAATCAGGGCCGTACCATGCAGGGTGACACCGTATTTAGCCGCCAAGTTTGGGTTCTCGTCTGTGGATGAGTTGCTCGAGGATGGGCAGGACAAGTTCTCACTCGTCACGACTGGGATAGCGGATCAGTCGTCCTGTCCACTGTTCCTGGTCAATGTGAGTTGTCTGAGATAGATTGGTCATTGGGGGCAGGGCAACACAGGACAGGACCAGACTAATGAGAATATTTCCCACAGGGAGTCGAGGATGGTATCTTTCCCATCGAAGATTCCATCGAAATGCTCAGTCATGGGTCTTCCAAGGAAGCCAGGTAAGTCCTGCATAGTGCATACCCTACTGGCCCCTCGACTCCATCACCGACTCCATCAGCGTGATGAATCTATACTAAGCCAGGCAGGTTTTTCCCGAATGCCTCACACATGGGCGGTTTGCAAGCCATCACCGCCATCACCGACTGGATCCAAGAAACGCTGCAGTCGTAATCGGGAATCATCAATTCCTTTGGCCTCGCGTTCAGCACATCACATCCTATACACAGACATCAGTTACTCCAAATGCTAGTATAATCAACAGACCCTGCTATACTCACCCACACCAAAAAAACCCTAAGCCCCACCACCAAGCATTTGCATTCGTATGCATCTACGTAACTTGACGTTTTCTCTCTCCACGATGCCGCATAAACAAGGCTCAGGCTAGCGACAAGGCGTTTCGCACCGGCACTGAAGTCAGAAAAAAGAAAATAAAAAAACAAACCACGATAATTAATAAAAGTAAACAAACCAAAAACCGGGGTCACAGCTTACGTATGAATTCCGAAGAGGCCCTGATGAATCATGAACCAAGGCGGTGCAAAGAGTGAGCGAGTTTGATAGGATACGCACTAGTATTTCTCACGCCCCGTCCGAGCTAAAGCAACGGAGGGTCGGCTAGTGAGGGAGTCTAAGGACTAGGATGTACCTATATTAACTCAGACCCAGACAGCCACTATGCGCGTAGTGGCAGTGACGAGCATTTCTAGCTATATCTAAGGGTGTGGGCTAAGTCGAGTAGTCTGTATCTACGCGTGGCATGGATGGAAGTTGCTAATCTAATTCCCCACAACCATGACGTCTCCGCTTACGCAGCTAGCTAAGCTTGTTCCGCTGGAGATGTGGATGGAGATAGTGTAGATGTAGATAATACCTAGTAGATGTGAATGTAAAAGAGGCTGTGTCGGGATATGCACGGAGAATAGTATACGTATTGTAATAATAGAAAAAGTCAACTGACAAATTGACACAATCGTTACAGACGGACAGTGGAATATGGTTTATCGTGAAGAATTGAAATGACAGTTGTGGGGTTGATTACGTGGATTCTCCGAGGACGGAAGATAATGTATTGTTAGCTTCGTTAGGAGATTATTCGAGAGATAGCACGATAAGATTATTCTACGAGTCGTTGGAACTGATAGTATGGAATAGTGAGTATGTTAGAAGTAAAAGAGTAACTATTGAACACTATATAAGTTTAATCCGGATAATATTATATATTCAGGTACTCTGTAGTTATCACTGTCAGTCAGTCGATCAAGATCAGAGACAAATCAGAGACAAATCTAGGGCTGCGCCGAAACTGCCGACCGCTTATGTAAGGTCACACCGCTTATGTAACGGTCACACCTCCGAGTCATGAACCAAAGTTACTGAAAGTTACAGTCAAACCTTGTTTCAGACCCTGTCGATCTACTGTGTCTGTCATTGATATTCATGATAGACATTGGATATTCTACTATCATTATTCTTTCATTTGTATATACTTGCTACTATTGAAAAGTTATTATATAATTAATTTATTACTGCGTATTCTGTAAATATAATATAAAAAAATCTGTTCCTGAAGATCAAAATTGTACCTTGGTTGAGCATGTCTGGGAATAATACACGGCAGAGAAAAGGAAACAACTGCCATCGGATTTCGATTCCCAACCAGGTATTGACAGACAGGGTCTGATGAACCTTGTCTGCTTGACTATATCCGAATATAACTTTACTAGACCACTCGACTACCAACAGTAAACCAGCCTAACCCATCTAATTTGCCGAGCAAAGTTAGATGGACTATGGAGCATAAGCCAACTGTAAACACTGGCTGTTTTACCAAAAACCAGCTCAACTACCTAGTCAACTGGGCAGGATTAAATGATTTTTTTTTCTTAGTCTCAGGGTCTCTCGGCCGGTGAAACAACAGTCACCCTGTAGTCTGGCCAAGTTCACGCCTCGTCTGGATCTGGACCGGGCTAAAAACGAATGGATTTCAGGTCGAGGAACGGTGGAGTCGGAGAGTGGCTTGGGTTGATCTGATTGGTTGCTGTGCTCGGATTGTGGTCCGAGTGCTGTATTTTACCGTACTAGTCATTTCACTGCTGCAGCAGTCCATACCACCCAAGGTATGGACCACCTATCTTCTTCCATGTACTACCTGGTAGGGAGGTACCAGGTAGGAGGTATTATGTATATGTATGTATATTAAATAGTACATTTGAGTAAGAGATCATTCATGATTATGAATAGATAGAGAAATGGATAGTGATAATTCATGGCCCACTCAAGTCACCGTTGAACTTTGCATACACCAATAAATGATGCAGACGGAAGAACATTTAACACAGAGACTACTGCGTACTATCGATCGTATTCTACACGAGCTGCTGCCTATAATTATGCAGGGACCATCCAGAATCGACAAAATCATTAAGCGCTCCTATCTATCCGGACTCCGTCTCAGAAGTTTATGTCAGTTGTCATTGATCAAAGGAGGCGAAGCATGATTATGCTGATGTGATTACATTGATGTGTGAGACATTTTATCATAATTCATAATTATACTACAGTAAAAATAATAACTGATGAACTATGGAGACCATCAATCCCAGCAATATAAAAGATGCTGATCAAAAATTGGCTATATCTTGGCATCAGCCATCATGTACTTTATTCTCCCTCGAGGCTTTACATACCCCAGGTACTATTTAGGTACAGCCGGTACAGCCTACGCGTATCATGTTTGCATACTAATGCGGCGCAGACCGTGGCGCCCTTTATGATGTGTACACGAGGGTGTCTTCGGATTGGATATCCGGATGGTCCACTTAAGGTAGATTAAATGTCTTGAAATCCCGGCCTAGTTCGGGGTTTTGAAAAGTATGGGCTATGATCCTAGATGTCTTATATGCAGGGCGTCACGTCCGGCTCGTGTCTCCGAGGGGGCAAGCTGAGCCCAACTCGTCCAGAAGAGAGGATTTGGATCCGAGTGGGAACGGTTTTTGGTCTTCCAGAACTGGTGATTAACTTCTAGTATGTTACTAGTTCTTACTGAGTGTAATATACAGTAAGAAATAGCCCCACTGTCTGCTCAAGCCACCGAGTTGCAAAACCCCGAGATGTCCGGAGTAGAGTACCCAAACAGGGAGCGATGAACAGGATGGAAGGGGTAACTATCACCGCTCGGAGGTGGTGGATGTCAGCATCGAGTGATTATTTACAATTATAGTAGCAATCATAATAGGAAGATGCGCCAGGAAAAGGTCCTTGATTGAGTAGTTTGAATCGATGGGAATGGGTGTATTCGGAATTACCGAGTGCCTCCTGATCCGACTTGTAATATCCGTTCTGCATGGCTAAAAGCTTGTCCGTCTGACTTTCTCCGGGGATGGAGCGGGGCGGGCATAATTTCCTCTATTTGATATTTTATTCATTCTATTGTATTTTATCTATCTATCTATTTATTTAAATTCTATTTAGTATATCTAGGATAGAAAATAGAATAAATAATAACAATAAATATGTATATAGAGTATTCGTAGAGAGTACTGGAAGGAGATCCCTGCATGTATTAGATACGGCATGTAAAATACACTAAGAAACGCCGGCGCAGACTAAAATAACGAAAACATTGCTTTTTCTTTCTTTTTTTTTTCCCCTCATATTTTTTCTCTCCGGGAACCCTGGAAACTTTTGATTAAGATAGAGAATACCAGGTATTATTGTTATAGCTGGTAATATATCCGCAAAGTTACAACCCCTGTTGTACCGAGAATCACCCGTCTCCCTTTTTTCTTTCTTTTCTTTTCTTTTTTTCTCTCTTTTTTTCTATCTTCATCTCCATAATGCTCAATCCAAACAACTGTAATCCTATGGCAAAACTAAACCATCTTAGTCTTCTGCTGACGACGGGGCCACGTACCAGCCAGGGACCCAGGACCCAGGGTCATTGTTGGGGCGGGGAATTGGCATCGATTAGGGATTTAGAGCATTTGGTTAGAGTCTTTAGGGTCAATTAGGGGTCCTCAGGGACTGTGGTTGTGATAGCGATTATGTGGTCGATTATGTATGTCTGGCTGGGGTCTGGCGGAACTTTGCCGGCAGTTCATGAGGGTAAAATAGTCAATATTCAATAGTTGATCTATTCGCGTCCATGATTCTTTTTTAATACCGTCTATCGTCGATGCCTAATCGCCTGTCGAATCTGTACTGCTCCACTGCGATGGGCCAACTGCCTCTAGTGTGTCGTGGACTCTTACACTGCATCGCATCCCAGATGGCCAGAGCTTCTGAGAGAGACCCTGGAGCAGTTTCATGATACTTTTTATTCCTCCTCTTCTCTCTTTTTTACTTCTTCTTCATCTTCTTCATCTTTTCCATCTTCTCTTCTTTCAATCCGTCCTTCTCTTCCAACTCTCTCTTCTATACTTATCTTCTCTCCTTTATCCTTCTTTTCTTCTCTCTCTTCCTACTGCTGATCCTTTCTACTCTTCATACTACCCCCTCCGGATCGACATCAATCCCACTTCACCTACCTTTCTCCAGTTTATCTACTTTCTCCTCCGTGGCAAATCTTTATTTCACATCAAACTTCTCTCTTCCTCTCTCCTTAACGACCAGTCCGTTTTATAACATTGTAAACTGAACCCCCACTTCATCCACTGGTCAAAAAACACTCCGACCTCAAAGAACAATCTGCTTCATTTCCAATCCATCCATTTCGACTATTTGCTTCTTCCGTCTGAGACATTGACGGATTGCTCGGCGACTATATATCCAAGAAGAAATCCGCCTCTGGTCATTTGCCGTCAGATCCGCACTTCGGGTCCGTCAACAGATCGAAGGCTTGTTACACGACGCAGAGGGCAAACATCCTCGATCAGCTACCTGGTCCGTCTGCCTTTTCTTCTTTCCCTCTGTTTTCCCCTCACTAACCTTGACAGTTTCACATCAGAATGGCCTGCAAAGCGAGCTTCGTGTCGATCTTGAACAATGACGATAATCCATCGTTCACCGTTCGATCTGCTCCCCGCCTCTCCAGACACCACTCCAGTCCTTCATACCTTTATTATCCCGAACAGCAACAATCCTTAATGCCCGACTACCGCTGCTCCAATTATCCAGAATCGACCGCCAGCTCACCTCGAATGATGCGGTACCCCTTTGACCCAGTCTCCGAAGCCGCTCAGCCCGTCTCGCCTGGGTCCTCGGATTGCTCCCATGACTACATGACCAGTGGAAGCACTAGCTCCTACTTTCAGTTCGGTCGTCAAGACTCCTACGCCTATTCATCGTCCATCACACCGGCAGAAAAGCGTCTCAGTGGTGCTTCTTCGGCCGAGCCCCCTCCCCACAGAACTCGATAGGTGGATCAAAGGACATGGCCGCTTCGAAGAGCATCCGAAAGAACAAATACCCATGCCCCTACGCAGCCAGCCACAACTGCTCAGCGACCTTTACGACATCGGGCCACGCAGCACGACATGGAAAGAAGCACACCGGGGAGAAGAGTGTCCACTGTCCAATCTGCAATAAAGCCTTCACCCGTAAGGACAACATGAAGCAACACATCCGAACCCACCGCACCCACTCCGAGGACATGCCCACAGGGATGCCGGAACGGAACCGAGACGGCGAAGTGAGCAGGTGGAGAACGACTACGTCGACAAGAGACGCTTCAGGACACAACCACAGCCGATCGATCAGCAACCAGTCCCAGATAGATGGAAACACCTATCACAATGTGGCTGGAATGCCGACACGGACTCCAAGTGGGAGTCACCGTCGGACGCCTTTTTGAATGATGCCTCACGAATTTGATTGAGATGCAGTTTCATGAGCGATCATGATAAAAAAGATCAACCTGTTTCAGGTAGGGGAATATCGCTTCCCTTTTCTAAAACCCATTTACGGTTTTCATGATCGCAACTTGGCTCTGATTATCAGAGCGACGATTGAAGAACAAAAGCGTCACCAGAACGCAGAGGACCGCGGCGCAGTCCTCACGAAATGATTTTTCATTCCTCATCAGCGGCATAGAATAGAAATGCCCACAAAACAGACCAGACAGCCGGATCTCGTCTACCTGTATACAGAAAGAGATCTCCCATCTCTTCTCTTACTTTGTCTCATTGATTTTGTTTACTCTTGTTTTTGTCAGCTTGTCAGCGTTTCTGTTTCTGTTTGTGATTGTGAATTTGCCACGGCAATTTTGAGCCACAGGCTCGAGGGCCGGCTTTGTTATGTACATTACTACGATTGGGTCAGAAAAAGAGACCCATCAGCCTGGAAGATACCCGGGAATGATGATACCATTGAATCATATTGTGTTGTGTGTTCTATCCACTATGAGTAAGATGTAAAAAATTGATCGAGATGAACCGTGGAACGAGAGGCCGGAGATTAACCTACGTACTGTGATTGCAACGAACTGTGGATCAAGAACATCGACCCAAAGAAAGACTCGATATGGTAGAGATTGAAGTTACAGTATGTTTGTATATCGATATACTTTACTTACTTTACTTTGTAGATGGACTGACCGATTATTCATATTAGAAGATTGATCCAATGCAAGATGATGTCAAATAGACCAAGAAAACTTATTCTTCTCCAGACCAGATTAATCAGAAATGCCACAATTAGATTGAAATCATATCCTGTACATCGCCATATAAAGTGATGTTATTGGAAGAAAGACGACGTTGACTGTCCACCATAACATCATAATCGCTGCATCGTGCATTGCCAGTACCTGCAGAGAACATGATTGACTCCATCAAATCCAGTTATTTGATTCTTCCAATTCAATTGAATTCATTCTGTTTCTACCCTTCTTTACAGGGATATAAAAAAGGATATAAATACTCCCTGCTATCGCCAGCTCCAGCTGTCTTAAGGCTGGATGAAACCCCTTGTGTTTCCAATCGACGTCATTTCTAGCTCAACTTCAGCTGCCCCGCTTTGTCCCTTGCCACACTTTATTTCGCCTCTCTTTCAATCTCATCCATCTCATCTCTCTTATTCCATCCCCCCTTTCCTTTCTTTCTTTTATTTCCATCTTCATCTTCACCCCATCTAATAAACTCTATTATCCCCATCCCCTACTCAGTCATGTCCCACTACGACGATCGCCATTACCATCCCCACCGCGATCGATACTCTCACTCCCACGACCCCTACTACTACCCCGACTCCGGAAGCCATTACACAGACCTCGCCCGGCCCCGGGAAAGTTCTGACTCTATCGAAGAAGTGCCCCGCGATTATGTTCCCGGCCAGTATGGTTCCGGTGCTGGGTATGAATACGGATACGGGCCTCCCCCGCGGTCGTCGCACGTGCGCAGATCTTACTCGGTGAGTGGTGGTGGAAGGAGAGGAGGAGGATATTATGATGATGATGATGAGGATGGGGAGTATCGTCGTCCGCGTCATCATCGGAGTTCAAAGTATGCGAGAGAGTCGAAGCGTATGTTTTACCTTTTTTGAATTTTTATTTATTTAGGGTTTGATTTGAAGGGTTGAGTGTTGATGTGGGGTATAGGTGATCGTGATCATCGGAGATATCCATCTCGTTCGCCGTCGAGTAGTCGTTCGCCGCCGCCGAGGGCCAGGAGGCGGAAGTCTTTTGGTGAGCAGGCGCTTGGGGCGTTCGGGTTGGGTAGTTCTACGTCTGCTGCTACTTCGTCAAAAAAGCACCACCGTGATAGTCGGGATCCTCGAGGTCGAGGCCGTTCTCATACCCGTCACCGTCGGTCGTACTCGTACTCGCCGTCGAGGTCGAGGAGCAGAGGCCGTCATCGTCGGAGCAAGAGCGAGCAGCGTATGGCGCAGGCCGTGCAAGCGGCGTTGACTGCAGGCGCGGTCGAAGCCTTTCGTCTCCGTAAGGAGCCTGGAGAGTGGTCGGGCGATAAGGGGAAGCGCATTCTGACTGCTGCCGTTACGGCGGGTGGTACTGATGGGCTGGTGGATAAGGATCCGCGAAAGCACCAGAAGCGTCATGTGATCGAGTCAGCTCTTGCAGGACTGGCGACTGATCATTTCGTCAACGGGCCGAGGTCGAGGTCGAGATCGAGGCATGGGAAGCATAGCTCGAGGCCTAGTTCTGACCCGCAAAGACGGTCTAACAGCCATAGCAAGGCTAAAAAGGCTGCTGCTACGGCGCTTTTGGCTGCTGCGGGTAAGGAGGCCTATAAACGGTACCAGTCCCGGGGTCGGGGTCGGTCCAGTTCACGGTCCAGTGATGAAGGCTCCTCAGCGCCTCGTCGCAGTAAGAAGCGGAGCAAGAGTGTTTCTGAATATCTCAACCAGGGCATGGCGGCCTTGGGACTCGATGAAAAAGACAAGAAGCGGAGTGAAAGACGGTCACCCCGCTACGATGATGATTACTCGGATGATGACCGCGATGATGGTTATAAACCCAGGCATCACCGGAGCTCCAGACATGACAGCGACTATGACCAGGATTATGACTATGGAAGACGGCATCGAAGCTCCAGGTACGACGATGGTGACCGCGACAGTGACTATGGAACCAGGCACCGGAGTTCCCGACATGGAGGATCTGCCAGAGATGTAGGTCGACCTTTATCCACTCGCGATAGCATACAATACCCCCCAACCAGGTCTGGAGCCAAAGGCAATGATGGGCATGGCTCCCCTTCCACAACACGTGAATCTTCCACCAGGAACAGCCATTCTGACACCGGAGACAGTACTACCGATGAAGAGTCGACGCGCAAGAAAATGAACCGGGAATCCTTGCTAGCTGCGGGCCTGGCTACCGTGGCTACCGTCCATGCCGCACACAATGTCTACGGGAGTGTAGAAAAGCGCAAACATCGCAAGGAAATGGTCAAAATGGGCGAGATGACACCGGAAAAGGCACGAAAGCAACGAGTCAAAGCCAATCTGTCGGATGCTGCTAGTATAGGCGTTGCAGCGCTGGGCATCAAGAGTGCAGTTTCTGAATGGAAGGAAGCGGACGAGAAGTATCGGAAGAAGAATACTTTTGAGAAGGAATGCACAGAAAGACGGGCGAGACGGGCGAAGAGTCACGATGTGCCTAGGAGGAAGTATTTTGTACCGGATGAGATTGAGGATGCGGCGAGTCCTGAACGGCCGATGATTTCGTATTGATGATAATGATTATGATAATGACTTATGATTTGACATCTACAATCACATAGACTTCATATCTTGGACAGTTCATCCGAGAACCTCATTCCGTATAATACAAGTATATCCCGCCAAACAAACCTAAACCGACTTCCTCCACCCCACCCCATCACCATCACAGTCACTATCACAATTAGGCAACCCCCTCCGCCTTCGACTGGGCCGCGCCCCAAATAGCCGAGTCCGCCAGCGCGGAAATGGCGTCTCGCTAATATCCCTGTGGGATGATGACTATTTGATCGGGATACTGGAGCCTATTTTATCAATCAGATCAGGCGGTTCTGACTTTTGGGGTGTGGGTGGGGGTTTGTATTATGTGAGAGTCAGCGTGGTGAGAATGAGGATGAGGATGGGTGTAGTCAGAATAAGAGTGAAAGTGGGGGTGAGGGCGAAGGTGATGGGTTTTTCAGTGAGTTTATTGGTTTCTTATTACTTGGTTTTATGATTATGGTTACATTGTTTATTATGATTATATGCTGACGATGGCGATGGCACTCAAGTTACACACAGCTCAGCACAGCACAAGGCCGTCAAAAACAATTCCTAGTACCCAGCAGCCAAGGACGATGGGTGAAACAGTTCCAGATGGGCATTTATCCTGGGCATCGAAGATGGGGGTGAGTTGACTATATCTACTATTTATACGTGTGACACGGCTGAGCTAATGGATGCAGGGACCCTGGAGATTGTCAATGGGGAGGGTTTAGAACGTGCGTGGGATATCTGCATTTTTATCAGATTGTAATTACCGGGCAGGACGGGTGATCAAACCGAGTGATGCTGCCATGGTGATTGAACTGTGTCGATAGTTCCAAAAGACTTCCAGTTACTTAGGGATAAAGATAGTAGGTAGAATAGAGTATCGTCACCAATCATACATTGACAACCTGCCAGGTTGACATCTATATACAAGAGTAGCATACATCCAACACCAAACCAGCAAAAACACCAATGCGAAATGGATAGTAAAATCGCCAAACGCTCGATCTTCCCGAAGGAATAAGATACAACGAAGACCAACACGCAAAGATAAAAAATAAAAAAAAAAAGGATATCTGACAAGAACGAAAATGAAATGCTTCAAGCAGACTGCTGTACACCAAAGGGCAAATAAATCAACTTTTCAGGCAAAACGTGAACCAATACATGTGCAGGGATGAGGCTCGAGGTGTTTGTACGTAGGGTTATCGCTCAGAATTCAGGTTAAGCCAGCTCATATCCCCGTTGGTACTGCGTGGTCGCTCGTCGAGAGTCTCGGGTATCAGGGCGCTGGATCTCCGCGCATTGGCACGTGCGGGATCATTGATTCTGAACTCGTGTCCGAGGGGCAGGTGTGAATCCCTCACGCTGGGGTTGTAAAGACTTTCACTGTATGTGCTGCTTGTAGGGCGGCCTAGCCAGCTGCTGTGTCCGGGTCCTGTCGTCCACTGAGAGTCGCGGTACTCAGAGTCGCGGGCTTGAGAGTATCTTTGATCCGAAGCGACACTGAGCGAGTCGGCGCTAGATATCCGCGCTGACTGGCCTTCGGGGATCACAAGACCTCGGCCGTCCATTGGGTTGGCATTCTCGGTAGTCGGGCTGCCACTGAAGACCTGTCCCAGAGGCTTAGGCTCGTCAAGGAACCCAAAGTTCAAGGGTGTCAGGTTCGTCATCGGCCATGCGCTTTGGCGAGCCTCAGATTTGGAGATTTCACGTGAGTTCGAGGGTTCTGGCTCCATTCCCACCAGGTCGGTGGTGTTGTTATCCTGGAAATATTTGCTCCAACCTTCGTTGGTTCTTCGGTCACCGGGTTGGCCTCCGATTGCATCCTCCGTTTCAAACGACTTGCCCGCCTCATATGGGCTAGCGGCAGTGACCTCTCCACTGGATTGGATAGTTGTCAAAGGACTTGGCTTTGGCTGAGTTGATTTTTGCGCAACGACAGGGTTAGCACCCGACGATTCCTTGCCCGCCTTGCCCGAGAAGATTGCCAAGGAGTCGACCGAGGATGCTGCCATTGGAACTGGGCTCTTCGCCATGGGATACGCGGATTGGGTGAGGGGCTCGATGCCTTGATCCTGGAAGCTCAGTCGGCCCCCCTTGTCGTTCGATCCGCCTTGGGCTTGTGCGGCGGCGCGCTTCTTGTTGTCCTTCTTCTTTTTCAAGATGAACAGAAGGATTAACAAAATGGCTGCCGCTCCCACAACACTTCCCAGGGTCGCGCCAATAATGGTACCCACATTACTACTATCATTGCCATTGCCAGCAGCAGGTGCGGCAGTGGAGGATCCGGTCGGGGTAGCTGAAGCGGAAGGGGATGCTGACGGAAGAATCTGCTGCTGAGATTTGTCGCCATAGAAAAGTTTGGTAGCATTCACCCAACCGTTGGATGTTTGGTTGAAGATGGACAAGGAGTCGGTACCACTGCCACTGGAGAGGACCACAAGGCCGTCATCTCCTTGAGCCAGTGAGTACTGTGACCTGGTAGTTGTCGATGCGAGGGAGCTGTCATATTTCGGGTAGTCATCCAGGGAGTCCCTCTTGGAGCCGGCGGTTTGCCCTGCGGGCGCCGCCTCACCGTTGGAGTCCAGCAAAACCGAGCTGGTCACTGTGTTGGGCGATACATTCAAGTCAAAAGACTCGAGTACCTTGCTTCCATTGGAGCCCATGAACATTGCGCATTGGATATTATCAGCAATGGGATGGGCAAGAGTTGCGTTTGATTTCTCCCAGGTGCCTGAGGTATCAGCGGCATTGGAATAATCGAAAAGATGGATCGAATTCGGTTCTGTCGCTCCCCTTAGCAAGGCCACTTGATTGTCGCTCCATGGCAACAACACGGGTGATGTCGCCGGTGGAACTCCGTCGGTGGAAGAACTCATAAGGTTGTAGGGTGCGACGGTCTTGAGGATAAAGTTCTCTGAGCTAGCGACTGAACTGTCTTTCTGCGATCCTCCATAGATGAAAATCGACGAGGTTGACTTGAGGTAAGCAACACCATGGCCGGTCCGATTCGACAGGTTGTCTGTGGGAGGCTCAATGGTTTTCCATTCTTTATCTTGGAAAGAATATCTTTGCAATCCGGTGTAGTCAGAGGAGGACCCTGTACCGCCAATCACATACATGGCCTTTTTGTCAGTATCATCCACAGCGCCGGTGATACATGCGGCATTGGAGACGGGCTCTCCCATGGTCATGTTGCTCCAGGTAGCATCTTGTTTGAGAGGAATGGAAGCGAATCCATTGGCGGAGTAGGTGTAGAGGGTGTTGTCGTAGATGACCGAGCAGTGGCCCTCTAATTTCACGGGGGGGTTTAGGGACGATCATAGCGAATGATAAGCGTGGGGGTTGGAGTTCTTCGAGGAAACCAGCCGAAGAGGAAGTGCGAAAAATAGACCAGCCGCCGACAGGAATAGGACGGATCGATGGAATGAGAGGTGACTACCAGAGCACTATATCATGATCGAATGGTCTTAGAGTTCGAAAGCAATTGCTACTTGTGCTGACTGGCTCCGGCACGTGTGCGTAAATCCCCAGGCGTGATAGTGCTGACACTGCTGACAGAGTAACAACGAGCGTGGTGAGAGAAAACGAGTGGAATCCGATCGAAAGGAAAGTCGATAGGAAGAATAGGCAGGGAAGAAAGACCGTCAAGAAGGACTGGCAAAGGGAGACGGAGAGGAAAACGAGAGTCGAATCTTCAGGGGGTAAAGAGGGAAATGAAAATGCAAACGCACAGTTTCAAACTGACGTTAAAAGAAAGGATGCGACACGGTCAACGAGCGAAGAGAAGGGGAAAGGAAGGTGAGGGGGAGAGAGAGCCAGTTGACAGGAAAGCGAGAAGAGGAAAGGAATAGGATAATAGGATAGGGATGATGATTTTGGGAAAGGGTCAAGAGGGGAGAAAAGAGGAGAATCGGCGCTGGAATAGTTCGTGGTAGTGTGGCTAGGCAGAGAGAATCGTTGGAGGAAGATGAAACGCCGGGGTGTAGCTTAGACCAGCCCGCGTAGCTCGTATCTGGAAAATCGCGAGAGTTGGGAATTGAGAGAATTGAGAAGGAAAGATGAAGATCAGAAGATGAAGATGAAGAAAAGAAAAGAGAGAAGGAGAAAGAGGCGAGTGCACAGCACGAAGAGGTGAGATTTGGGGGTTGGAAGAAGAAGAAGAGGAAAGGAGGAAAAAAGAGGGGGAAAAGGATTCGGGAAGGGCAGATTTAGTGGAGGAGCTTAGTGCATCCCTTGATATTATTTACTCGAGTAAAAGAGAAGAAAAGAAGAAAAGAATAAGAAGAAAAGAAGAAGAAAAGAGCTGTTTACTTTATGATGTTATTTTGATTCATCATTATTGTTGTGTGGTTGAGTTTGTTTTGTCTTGAAGCTGCAGAAGCCTTGCATGCTGTTTATTTACTGTTTATTATTCTATTTTATATTCTATTCGATTCTCTCTTATTATTTTGTACTCTTATTCTATATTTTATTCTATTATATTAATCTCTATTATTTCTTTTCCAAGTAATGATGCTATTATGCTATTATCTAGCTATCTGCTTATACTAGTAAAGGTACAGCCACTCTGACTGGCCCCTGTATCGAACGATCTGAATATGCAAAAGGTATTAATAGATACTTCAGAAACATCAACATTCTTATAATCATCATCTATCAGCATAATCATTCTTATAATAATCTACAAACAAATACTACATCATGACAGTGAGCATAGAGCCTCATTCAGGGGTAAAGCAATGGTGTCATACCCCTCCCACTTACCGTGGTTCGAAGTTGATCCTGGAAAACTGGGATTTGGGCCGAGGATCAGCAGTGCTACTTTCTTTCATTTCTTCTTTTACTTTCTACCTGATAATAAACAGGGATAAGTATTATATACTACTATATACTATACTGTGTCTATATACCTGTTTCTATCTGACTGGTTGCGATATTAATATACAGCATGGCTGGGCAGTGGAGAGTCAGGAACAGGTTGGGTGGAGCCAGTCATTATTCAGTTTCTTACTGCAGGTACCGTCGGTCTCTGATACTACTATTTATATTCCTCCATCTACATCTAGATATGTTAGATTAGAAATTCAGAGAAGAAATATATAGCATACAATATATAAATCATAATATATAAATAATAAAATATAGGAAATATGAATTATCAATTATATCATCAATCCCACATTTGATCAGTGGAGAGCCGTTGCCGAGCTCGCCTCCTGATTGGCCAGGATTCATCACCTTCGAGAACATCTCCACCTCCCACACTAGCCTCTTTCGGCCTAGCGCATGGCATGATCTCGTGCGGATGCCTGACTCAATCTGATTGATGCCTCAGGCCGTCTCCACCGCGCCAATCTACTTCTTACAGTCTGTCTTACGACATCCTCTTATCACCTCAGGTTTGTCCACATAATTTGCATTTTGCACTTCTCCCATTCGATCAACACATAATACACAATAAAACTCTGCATCCACCAATCTACTCCTACTGGCCCCCCGATTGCTGCTTCCATTGGTGCGCCTTTTGGAGCAGCTTGGATAGATTCGCGGCCGATCGGTCGTCCGCCGGGAACACATAGTCCATGTACTCTTCGTAGCGGTCGTCGTCCAGCTTGCGTCGCTTCTTGACCCGCCGCGGCATCTGCTTCTCGATCTTGTCGATGTCCTCCGGCGTCCCGTGCGTGTGTTCGAACGATCGCCAAGCGTTGAGCAGTTCCACCCGCTGGCCTTGGTCAGTCTCGTTTCTCAATCTGATACATTCGGAGCGGCTGGGGCTTACCTCTTCCTTGAGTTCCTTGTCCTTGAATACTTTGTGGGCCCGATTGAACACCGCCCGGGCGCGTACTTTCGCTTCCTCGCTGACCGGCCGTTCTTCTTCCTCTTCTTCTTCCTCCTCCTCGTCCGGAATGTTAATTTCGAAACGTGCGTAGTTGATCCACACCTTGACGTGGTCGGTCTTCTGCAAAAGACGTTCGTACAGTGCGCGCACGCGTTCGTACTCGCCTTCGTATTCTTCAAAGTCGATATAAGACTTCCACACCAGCTCGGGCATGTCCAGGCTCGGCTGGTCAATTCCCAGCTCATAAATGGCCCTTGCACGTTCCGTGTCATCCAGCCCGCGTTCCAGCTCGGCATACTGAATCCATGACTGGCTGTTGGATGAGTTCCATTCAATCTGTTTCTCATACAGTGTCCTGCACCGCAAGAATTCAAACAGCTGCCGCTCCAGATCAATGTAGCCCCGGAAGAGCTTGTCCTTGGGACACATGCCAATCGCCTGGCCTAGTGTCTTCCGCGCCGTCGGCAGGTCCATCTGTCGAATGTCAAACTGTGCTTTCATGAGCCAGATCTTGGCAAATGTAAACTTCTTGTGCGGGATCAGTTTCAAGCATTCTTGGTAGATCTGTCGTGCACGTGCCGCATCCTTGCTTTCCATCTCTTCCCACAGAGCGTAGAAGATCCAGAGATAGATGTATCGTCGCCAGTGTCGCTTCTCTTGTGATGGCGGGATCTGTGCGATCGCCCGTTCGTATATGTCCCGGACCCGTTCCGGATCGCCCGAGGTTTCCTCCAGCCGTGCAAAGTCGAACCAGACATCGTAGTTCTTGGGGTTCTCCTTGAGTTGCTCCTCGTATTGAACTCTGCGCTTGGAGAGAATCACATCCTCGACGCCTTCCCGATCGCCAAACTGCTTTTCAAACGTCGTATATGCCTTGTGCAGGGTCATAGACTTGGATCGAGGGAGTCGATCAAGAGCATATTTGTAAATGGCTCTAGAACGTTCGTACTCCCTGAGCTTGGCTTCAAACTTGGCGTACGCGATAAAGAGTTTCTCGTCCATGAAGTCTTCGCCCAGCATTTCAATCGCAGCTCCATAAACCTCTCTCACCAAGTCACTTGTCCCATACTCCTCCTCAAATCGAGCCCATTTGATCCAGTTCTTCGGCTCAGGATGGACAATTGTGAACCGCTGGTAGATTGCCCGCGCCCTGTCAAACTCACTGTATCTCTTCTCGAGCTTGATATAGGCACTCCAGGCACCTTCATCTGGCTCCCACGACATCCAGCGCTCAAAAACCTGGCGCGTACCCGGAATGTTGCCCAAGGTCTCCTCCATATAGACATACTTGTACCAGAGCTTGTCCACACGTGGCAGAATCGTCACAGCCCGATCGAACAAATTCCGAGCATGGTTAATGTTTCGGTTTCGCATCTCAGCCTCGATATATCGAATCCACAATATCACCGAGGTCGGGTCGACATCCAGCGCTCGCTCGAAAATCGATCGCGCTCGTCGGAATTCCTTCTGCTCGAGTTCCCATGCGGCATAGCGCATCCAATTGTTCATATTAATCCGGTTTCGTCGTACATAGTCTTCGAAATCCTTGCGCTTGCGTCCCTGGTATTCGTGCAGTTCTTCCAAATCCGCAAAGCGCTGCGTGGGCGCCTGCAACGCGGGCTCTTGTCGGTCGACAGCCTCACGGAGCAGCTGCTCCGCTGATATCTGGACCGGCGCGGCGGCCTTGTTTTTGACCCTGGGAGGGCCGCGAGATGACTCCATGATGATGGGTGAGTCGTGAATCGAGCGACGGTGATAGAGGTGGTATCAGGGAAAAAGGTAAAGGGATCGACGGGGCGCCGAAGAAAAGATGCTTAGCAACGCAGCGTAGCGCAATGCAGAGAATGAAGCAACACTTCCCCTTCTGAAGGAATCAGGATTCAATTAAATCCTTCAGTAAGTCGTATCGATTCACCACCGACTCGACCGATGTGGTTGCTTGATCGACGTCGCTCGTCACCAGCAAAAGGTCGGAAGAGGTGTGTTAAAGGTACATGTCGCCACCCGTAGTATATATGTTGATGACTAACCAAAGCTGCGGCAAAAGCTTCAACTCCTCTTTCCTCTTGATTGACATCGACATTCGGTTTGTCTCACACACATCGCCCATCATGTCGACAGCTGAGGAGCTTTTGAGAGATTTTGAGTCGGAGGATGAGGACTTCCAGGGTGGCGAGGAGATCGAAGATGGCGATGCCAACGAAGAAATGCAAGAGGCCGGCCCTGAGACCACGAACGAATTCGAAGTCGCCATGTCGACTGCCGACGAACTCACACGTCTACACAAAGCCCTACGTGATCACTACTCCATCCGATTCCCCGAGTTGGAGACCCTCGTTACAAGTCCTATCGATTACGCGAAGACCGTGGCTATCCTGAAAAATGGCCCGCTGGACGAAATCAAAGCTTTGTCGTCTTCGGCCGACAACATGGTCGGCGTGCCCCTCAAGTCTATCCTGGATGGTCCATCCCTGATGGTTGTTGCGGTAGAAGGAACGACCACTAGAGGACGGGAGATGAACGAGTCGGAGCTAAAGACGGTTCTCGACACTTGCGAGAGAATCTTAAAGCTAGACCGAGAGCGAAACCAGCTCACCGAGAGCATCCAGTCGCGCATGAACCAGATTGCACCCAATCTGGCTGCCTTGATTGGACCCGAAACGGCTGCTCAGTTCCTCAATCAGAGCGGTGGATTACGCGAACTGGCCAAGATTCCAGCTTGCAACTTGGCCGCTCAAGGCTCGAAAAGAACGGAGGGGTTGGGATTTGCTACCAACATTGGGATCAGATCGCAGGGCTTCCTTTACAACTCCCCCATTATACAGGATATTCCAAATGACTTGAAGCGGCAAGCGATCCGTATTGTCTCCGCAAAAATGGTTTTGGCTACTCGGGCGGATGTATCAAGCTTCAGCCCGGATGGTTCTTTGGGCGAAGATCTTAAGTCGCAGTGCTTCCAGCGTTTGGAGAAGCTCACAGAACCGCCTCCAAACTCCGGAACGCGCGCTCTCCCAGCGCCAGATGATAAGCCCTCTAGAAAGAGGGGTGGTAGAAGAGCGCGAAAGGCCAAGGAAGCGGTCGCCATGACGGAGCTCCGCAAGGCTCAGAACCGAGTTGCGTTTGGAAAGGAGGAGGCTGAAGTTGGATTTGGTACGGGAGAAGGAACTGTCGGACTGGGAATGCTTGGTCAACAAAACGATGGACGAATCCGAGCTACGCAGATCGACCAAAGGACCCGTGCCAAACTCAGCAAGTCCAACAAGGGCTGGGGAACAGCAACCCCTGCCAGCGGTACTGCTTCTTCACTCCGTGCTTTTGGTCAAGGAGGCAGTGGGACTGCAAGTGTTCTACAGGCAAAGGGTCTCCGAACCTCGGGTGTTGGTACTTCTTTGGGCGGTTCCGCAGGCACAGCCAGTACAATTGCCTTTACTCCAGTCCAGGGTCTCGAGCTTGTCGATCCCAAGGTGCAAGCCGAATTAAGTCGCAAACGCAAGGCCGAAGAAGACAGATGGTTCAAGTCAGGAACGTTCACACAAGTCGGGAGTCAAAACAATGCTTCCCAGGGCGAAAATGGTGGCTTCAAGGTACCACCACTGCCATCGAGGAAAAAGGTTGATACTGGCGAAGGCAAGATGGCGCCGCCTCCACCACCGGCGAAGCAGTAATCTTGATTCTTCTGTTTAGCGTTTGTCGAGCATTTGAAGATATAGGCGTTTATGAGTGGCTTTTTCGGGACTGGCTTTGCATGATACCATGTTGTAACTGTATGATAGAATGACTGGTTGATTCGAGAGATTATCGAGTAGAATTTAATCGATTCTATATAGCCCATGGCTTTAAGATTGATATATCTACAGCTCAAATTCCAAGATGCTCTTTGTATTTTGGGATCGAGCCCTAATCGGTATAGAATGAATGCGTCGCACCCGAGACTACAGACTGAGTACGGTGCAGCTCAGTCATCAAGGGTCCAAGAACTTTCCTGCGTAGAATGAGAGAAAATTTTCTTTGAGGATCCATGGTTAACCAGCATAGGGCCGCGTGCTTCCATCCGATCAGTACAACGGGAGGCAAAACTTTGAGAATGTCGGTGGCGAGATATGTATCTTGATGCTGGTGTATAATTCCGATCAGAACACAACCATAATCTTTCTTCCACTTAGCCCACTGGCTTTAGTATAACAGCTGTGGTCATCTAACCTTGCACCTGTACTACATGGAGTACATAGTATAGACTTGGCTGGTTGTAAATCACTCACCACGGAAAGTTGGTGATGGCATTGTCCATGTCAACATACATAGAAACTGCTCAATCTAACCTCCGCGACCAACCGAGCTGTCAACTGCATCAGAAACTGGCTGTGAGATCCATCAAGTTATTATATTCGCTGACAATCAGCGGAAATGATGGGATCCGACAGCGACCTGCTGTCCCATGGGTCCCCCTTGTTTCGTGATTTCTTGGGTCACTTCCGGCGGTTGTGCCGAGGGCGTACATAAGAGAATATTGCGTGCTTTTGCGATGGACATTGCTCACGATTTGTTGCTGGGAATGAGGCAAGAGATGATCTGTGTGTCGCCTTGGAAATTGCTTTATAGTGGTTGGTTTGGCTCAATTGATTCTTTTCTTTCTTTCTTTCTTTTAATCTTTTTTTTTTTTTTTGTCTCCTGTTCTCTTGTCAGCTATTTTCCATAATTCATGTACTCGTACTTCTTGAATTTCGAGTAAAGTACCCATTTATCTTCTTTTCTCTTCTCTCATTGTTCAATTTTTTTCAATTGTTGGAAATGGCTCCAGGGATCGCATCGCCTTTGCCTTCAACAGCAATCCCAAAGCCATCCACGGAGAAACAAATATCGGCTCGACCAAGATTATTTCACCATAGCCTGGTGACCAAGGACTTTGATGCCCTTAGATTTCACGCTGCGGCATCGTTACAGCTGCAATTCGGCCAAAAGTACACCGCTGCCGCCGCCAAATCTGACGATCTTCTCATTGCATCTCCATACAATGAACTAGGCCATCTGCTAGACCTGAAGACACTTGACACGCCAGAACAATTACTGGCCAAGGCTCTCACGATATTAAAACCGGTTCGGGAGGATTATGCGACTGCTCCTTATACGGAGGCGCTCAACTGGCAAGATGTTTTTGACTTTCTGCGAGAGTTATCCCAGGCGGAGGGGTATCAATGGACTAGACAGCGGTTTTATGTGGTCGCCTTTCGATCTAAACTTCTTCCTGATATAGACTCAGAGCGACTGTATGAGTTGGATGCTCGCTCGCATCAAGAGGCTACTGCGTCAGGAGGGTTATTGCGTTATTGGTTTGGAGCTAGCGATGAGAACAGACAGAACCTGGCAACTTGTGAGTACTCATACCAGCTGTTTCTTTAAGAGACTGTAAGTAACCTTGATATGCAGGTCTCTGGCGTAATCGAACTGATGCGCGACTGGGAGGCACCGGACCGTGGCATAAACAAGCCCGTGCTGCTGCACGAGAGATGTACGAGAAGATTGAATTCACGACTTTGAGCTTGGTCATTGGTGAGGATGGAAGCTGGGAGTTTGGAGAATGGACTGATGAAGAGTAAAATCTTCCAGAACTGGCGTATTGCGTTATTTGGAGATCGGGGAACATGGCGCATGATGGAGTGATGCCCGGCTTGTTTTCATTTCCCTTTCGAGCCCTGATGAGTTTTCGGCATTTGAGCAGTTTTATTCGTTATACCCTCTAGCATGATTAGCCGTCATCTGATATTTAATCTGCCTCCGTTTCTTCTCTTCTCCTTCTCTTCGTTTTCTTTTTCTCTCTCAATCCTTCGATCTTCCATCTATCCATCAATTGATAGAAACGGTATACATTTCGACACAGTGGCAATGTGAGCTGGATATGTCTTTTCTGCACCTTTTTCAACCATTGACGTAAGACATGATCATTGTCTGTTTTGTCTTGTCTTTTTCCCCTACTTTCCTTCATCATGTATACTGGGAAATGATATCCAAAAGATGACCCTTCAAACCCACTTACCAGTTATGACCAAAATAGAAGCTTTCTCCGCCAATGGATTATCGTCCCAGATTTGCACCGTCAATCCCACATCGAATCGAGTTCCATTCCACGCCTTCCAAGCAGAATTTCTCCACAGTTTGCCAACTATCGAACGGGTAATATTACTCTTCTCAACCGATCCTCCCGAAGCGACATCCATACCTAATCGAAGCGATTCAACTGGCAGGTTGTCAGCTCTAGAACCATGATTGCAGACTTCCATCGCCATCGAATGCGGGGCAAACAGCAAATCAACATTGATCAATAATGATATATAATCATCATCATAGATCGTGGTTGTCATCCCCCTCATTACCCCACCATCCGAACATGTAAGAAACGGGGTATTTATTTGAGGCCAACCCCGGGGTGATTCTTCATTCAGTCAACATTCTTCTCAAGATACAACAAATCTATCAATATGGTTGGAATCCTTTCAGAGACATTGGCCGTCACTGATGGCCCTCTTACATCGGAGAACGCTACCCTCCTGAGACCGTCTGACCCTAACCTCCCTGTCGACGAATTGCGGAAGCGATATGAAGAAGATGGATACCTATTTCTCAAACAGGTGTTGCCCCGCGCCGACGTCCTAGAAACTCGAAGAAAGTACTTTCAACATGTCGGCAATGACACGAACGTCCTGAAAGAAGGATCGGATCCCGTTGAGGGGATCTTCAATCCCACAAAGACCCCCGAGGAGTTTCCCGGAATAGGTGCTGGCCACGCTCCGGGGAATGGTCGTCCTGGAGGCGACAAGGCAGCCAAGTTTGTTGATTTGGCGATGGATGCGCACTACCGAGACTGGTATACACAGGATCTGTGCGGCCACCCAGATTTGTACAACTTCATTGCCAAGTTCACAGGATGGGGAGAAGATACGTTGGGCTTCCGCCGGACTCTTCTGAGAAACAACATCCCCCACAGCCAGCCTATTGGTGTTCACTACGATCAGATCTTTCTCCGATACGGAGAGCCCACTGCTGTAACCGCATGGGTTCCAATTGGTGATATCAAGCTGAATGGCGGAGGATTGATCTACTTGGAAGATGGTACGACCTCTTGAATAGGATGAAAATGCAAGGCAAGACTGATCTGACCCATGTATAGGAGACGCTGTTGGATTGAAACTCGAGCAAGAGTTCACAAACAAGGCAAAGCAGGCGGGGTTGACAGATGAAGAAGCCAAGTCGGCTTTCAACTCGAACATGATGGCAACCGGTTTACTCTCTGAAACCCCGGCTGAGTTTGCAAAGGAGCACAACCGACGCTGGCTCGTTTCGGCCTACGAAGCGGGAGATGTCGTCCTGCATAAGCCTCACGCAGTATGTAGCTGCTGTCAGATGATCTATTTCATATTACTGATATCTTCAGATTCATGCATCGACTATTAATCAAGACCCGGACAACATAATCCGCCTTGCAACTGACCTGCGATTCTGTGACTCTTCCAAGCCTTATGACAAGGTAAGTTGCGTGTATTACTGTCATAGTAGTGTATACTAATTAGTCTACAGAGATGGATGAACTTTTACCGATTCGGAGATGGCGTTTAATGGCATGTTCTATCAATTATTATCATGACTACATATATCATTACAGATCAAATAGTATTTTCAACTAACGTTGAATTCACGAATTCTCTATTTAGGTTATCCACATTGTAGGATATAGACAAAACAAGCATATTCGAGTGGAAAGCCCCGGAAACAAAAGTATGCCATCTTTCGTAAAACTCCAAAGCTCTCCACGGAAAACCATAGAATGAAAGCCCTCTACCAAAATCATCTCTTCTGCTCTATTGTCTTCGGCCCCGTTATGATCAGTGGCTTCTCATTCGGGTCTCGGTGCAGCGGTGAGTGTATGATATGGAGTTTTACTCCGCTCTCTCGCTTGGTCATCGCCTGTTTCTTGCTGCATGGCGATACCATCCGTTGACAGTTATCCTCAGCAATCTCGTCTGTGGTATTCTGTCGGCAGGGGGTATGATGGGAATCATAATCTTCCTCGATTTTGAGAGCGACAGCTGGTTGATTTGGAATTAGAGGCTCAGTTCTTCCAAATTGCAGTAATTCCAGTGTCCCCCCTAAAGGAGCATTGGGGTTTCTCGTAAACCCTTGGGCCAGCAAAAAGAGTGGCCTTTTTCTCTTGGCCTCGCACACGATGAGGGGCGTATCGATTGGTCCTTCAGTATTATACCACAAAATATAATCAACTGGCTCCCCCCCTGATAAATGACCTCATATTGGTGAATGCTCTCTTGCTAGAGTATCAGTGGAACTATCGGTCTCTCTAGAGACCCCATAGAGGATTGATTATAATCCTCCATCTCGTCCGTCTCCGATGTAGTATCATCATTTGCTAAAAGCCACATGTTGCCTTGTTGGCGCACAATCGCTTCTATGAACACCAAGTTTATTCGCCTGCGTGCAAACGCCTCGGTCGGGTCGTGAAACAACTCCAGCACGTCCATGATTTCGTCGATGCTTAACTCTGAAGGCAGGCTTCTCGGCTCTTGCGTGACATCGGTTTGAAACCCCGATAGCATCTCCTTCACGATTCTCCGCTTGTCGTTAGATTTTCCGGGGCCTATCAACAGTTCTTCAATCTTCTGCGTTAAACTCTTCAGCTTCATCTTGGACCTAGCCATTCTGAACGCCATTCTTGATGACGATAAAGTCTCTTCGGAAATGGTAAATCCTGAACACGCCTTGATGTCTTGCGTACGGTGCTGGCTTGAAGGAACCTAACACTACAAATGGTTGAGGAAGGTGGTTCGCTGCCCTATTCCCCTGCCTTTACCATACCTACCTTGCGAATCCATTAGTGTCTAGACTGCTCCAGAAATATCAATCCAGCAGCTAGAACAATGATGAAGGCAAATTTTGTTAGCCAACAAGGTCAGGTGAGGTAGATATTGAAGAGGAGTAAAGCGACTAGATCTCCTGGAGATATAAATCTACACTTCTCTTCATTCATTAGTGTCTTGGAAGAATATATTCACACGGACATCCAATATATAGTAGCCACCACGCCCTTCTCTTGATTGATTCACCCAGCGCTTCATTCATTGCGCTAAAGCCCCCTTCACTATTTATATTCTCTCCATCTCTTGGATAATTTCTCTTAGTTTACATCCTTTCATATATTCTCTACCATCTGTCTCAATGCCACCCAGTGCGAAGGACCTTTCTTGATAAACGATTGTTGACGTGTGGACAGAGGAACAAAGCTCTGGAACTCACCGCAAACATCAACTATTTTGCACTGATCGAACCGGATTCAGAGGGAATCTGTACCGGGGAGCGATACAGGCTCATCAAAAGATGGCAATAATATCGGAGGACCTGGACTCAGTTCCATCCATAGGAGAGGATGGATTTCCGAATCTGCTGAAATCAGTTTCAAAAAAAAAAAAAAAAAAAACCTCAAGGAGATTTCCCTACTCTCAAAAGAGCAAACCAAGGCACTCAAGGAGATCCAAGGAATGGAGGCCACCGCAAGAAACCTCCATCAGATCCTAAAAGACATGGGGCAGACCTTCGATTTTGAAACTCCACAAACTTGTGCAGCTGAACTGTTTAGAATCAGCGTTTCAACCACTGCTGAATTAAAGCTCGATACATTATTTGACGAGCTTCATGTTGCCACAGACGAATAGGCATCTCTACAGACCTCAAAGAACTAAACAAAGCACCAATAAATGTGGGTGAAAATATCTAAGTTGGCGAACAGTCGCCCACTAAGTATAAAGAGGCAGAATTTATACTTGGGCTAGCCTTAGGAAGAAGAATGCCAGCAACTGGTAGCTGTGAGCTACGAAGGGTTGCAGATCTTGCTGCAGTCTCTGTCAATGATTGTCTATATCAGACTCTAGTCAAGGCTGATCCTAGGGATCACAAAAGTTGCTTATGCTTTTGTTAGATTAAGTCTATGACTTTGATGAAAATTTCTACTACTTGCTTCTACTGTCGATTCTTGTATGCAAAGCAATCTCATGTCAATAATAAGAACGATGTCCAGATGAGCCTTTAGAGTTGTATATAAGCGTTGCCCATAAAATGAATAGGATCACTGGTTGGACAGTCTTGATGAACTAATGGAGATGTCTGCAGAATGATTCTAATAGTAAGGGGATATCAGGTACTTGTTACTCGAAGTGGGTGCGACAGAAGATGTGAGACGTCATAATGGCTCATAAACCTTGCATTGCACCACGTCAATGTAGCACTGCATTCCTGTGATACAATCGTACGATGTGTCTCGATAGTCGAGGCGTTGATGTTGATGTTGATATTGATGATACTCGGTATCTAGAGAAGCTGTTGATCCCGAGATTTTCACTGCCCCACCAACACAGCAATCATCCATGATCCCAACAGTAACCACCACGAAAGAATAATCGTAGATCAATAAAACCGACACTCACGGTCCTCAGATCAAAAGCAATTATCCCACGATGACCGAAGCAGCAGCATGGCGCTTCTAGGACGGCCCCTTTTGGGGAGGTCGGCCCGGAAGGAGGAAAAGTCCGCGCTGATCTCTGCAAGCCCCGCCATGTTTAGTCGCCCTCTGCTTCCCCTCTTCTGCTCTTTTCTTCTCGCCTTTCTCCTCTCTTCTTTTCTTCTTCTCTTCTTCTCCATCCACCCTCTCCAGTGAGTCCCATCCCCCCTACTATTCCATCCAACAATACTAATTCTCATCTCTTCAGTCTATCTTTCTTAATTCTTTCTCTTCTTTCACATCATCAACCATGGCTGCCCCCGCCCAGAAGTTCAAGGTCGCCGACCTCGTACGTGGCATCCTTTCCCTACAATCTCAATCGATACATTTGTTGACATTTTCATCTTTTTAGTCGCTGGCCGCCTTCGGTCGCCGTGAGATCGAGCTCTCCGAGATTGAGATGCCTGGTCTCATGTCCATCCGCAAGAAGTACGCCGCTGACCAGCCCCTGAAGGGTGCCCGCATTGCCGGTTGCTTGCACATGAGTACGTAACGATACTTTGGATAAAGTTTAAAAAAGAGCAACGTGTCTGACCCCCACTCAGCCATCCAGACCGCCGTCCTCATCGAGACCCTCACTGCTCTCGGTGCTGAGGTTACCTGGACTAGCTGCAACATCTTCTCCACCCAGGACCACGCTGCCGCCGCCATTGCCGCCGCTGGTGTCCCTGTGTAAGCCGACTTTTCCTGAACCGTTCCCCTGACAGAATCTGATTTTTGTTTAGCTTCGCCTGGAAGGGTGAGACCGAGGAGGAGTACGAATGGTGCTTGGAGCAGCAGCTCAACGCCTTCGCTGATGGCAAGAAGCTTAACCTCATCCTCGACGACGGTGGTGACTTGACCTCGCTCGTCCACCGCAAGTACCCCGAGCAGCTCAACGACTGCTTCGGTGTCTCCGAGGAGACCACCACTGGTGTCCACCACCTCTACAAGATGCACAAGGATGGCCAGCTCAAGGTCCCCGCCATCAACGTCAACGACTCCGTCACCAAGTCCAAGTTCGACAACCTGTACGGTTGCCGTGAGTCCCTCATCGACGGTATCAAGCGTGCCACCGATGTCATGATTGCCGGAAAGGTCGCCGTTGTTGCCGGTTACGGTGATGTCGGCAAGGGTTGCGCCTCTGCCCTGAGCAGCATGGGTGCCCGCGTCCTCGTTACCGAGATTGACCCCATCAACGCCCTTCAGGCCGCCGTCCAGGGCTACCAGGTCACCACCATGGATGAGGCTGCTTCCCAGGGTCAGATCTTCGTCACCACCACCGGTTGCCGTGACATTCTGGTCGGCAGACACTTTGAGGCCATGCGCAACGACGCCATTGTTTGCAGTAAGTTTTCTGTTGAATAATCTCAAGACAAACGGCTAATCAGATTAGACATTGGTCACTTCGACATTGAGATCGACGTTGCCTGGCTCAAGGCCAACGCCAAGTCGGTCCAGAACATCAAGCCCCAGGTTGACCGTTACACCATGGCCAGCGGCCGCAACATCATCCTGCTCGCTGAGGGTCGTCTCGTCAACCTTGGATGTGCCACTGGCCACTCTTCCTTCGTCATGTCCTGCTCGTTCTCCAACCAGGTCCTTGCTCAGATTGCTCTGTTCAAGGCTGAGGACGCTGCTTTCGGCCAGAAGTACATTGAGTTTGGCACCACTGGCCGCAAGCCCATCGGTGTCTACGTCCTGCCCAAGGTCCTCGACGAGCAGGTCGCCGAGTTCCACCTGTCCCACGTCAACGCCAAGCTCACCCAGCTTACCGACGTCCAGGCTGACTACCTCGGTCTGCCCGTCAGCGGTCCCTTCAAGGCCGACCACTACCGCTACTAAGCGTGTTGTAGTGGATGTTTAATACACCTTGACACATAGACTTCTGTTTCTTTTTCAACATGATCACGATGTTACGAATTAAGGGTTCTATCAACTCAGAGCTCAAAAGTATTTGTCTTCAACGGCAATAAAAGTGGCATATATGGGGGTTTGTTTTTACTGGATAGTATTCTGTTTGGTTGTATGGGCGGGTCCATCTGGAGTATGTTTGCATTCAACAGTGCGTACTGATGGGTTGGTTTTCTATTAATGATATCATCACCTGGAAGACAGGTGTCGCTGGGGTGGAAGTGGTTCCACCGAGGCAGATGCTATTCAGCGATAAATCAGAAATATAAATAATTCAATTTCTCCATCATCTTTTTCCCGTTTCCACTCCTAGATCCTTTCTGTTGTCATCTTTTAATTGTATGTATTCTGTTTCACTTGCTTTCATAGTTCATACTCATTCACTGGTATTTGTTCTATCTAGCTTAGGCGTTCAACCGAAATGTCGGATCTCCTATTATCGAGCTAAACCGAAGTTCAACGTATACGTATGGAGAGTCCTTTTCAAAAAAGGCCAAGTCAAAAGAACAATCCAGTATGGATATTAACTTATGGAGTAAACTACCTACTGAATTCGAATTCGGCCTGGTGCCTAGAGCTGTCCTAGATTGATCTGCATTCCCATGTTGGGTCAAATTACGACTGTGAATATCGACAAGAGGGCAAACTTAAGGTACTCCGTTACCTTAATTAGGCCTGCTGTCTAGGCTTTCGCTCTTCTGTCCCAGAAATTTCGATTCCTACAATTCTCCCCCTCCCCCATCTTCCACTTGCAGAAGAAATTATTCTGCGTTTCTTTTATCCCTGATTCGACCTCCTCTCATCACCACCAGGCTCTTCAGGCCACACAATAAAGCACGATGGCTTCTTCAGCGCTAAGTTCGAGTAATGATCACGAACGTTTCCCAGTGAGGCAGATGGCATATCCTGGCCATTCATCTGAGCCACTGCCGAAAGGCGAAGACCAATCTGAAGACAATGAGTCAAACACGAGTAACGAAGAAGGCTGGGAATTTGCAGCAAGATGAGGCTTTCGGGATGAGAAGAATCTCGAAAAATACGGTTTGGACTTCCTGGGGAGGGTACCCGGGCCAGATACCAGAGGAAATCCAGGAAAACCTTGACGAAAACGGCGAAAGGCGCAAGGATCATTTTTTCTAACAAATAAAGAAAGAATCAAGCGCTAATATTATCAAGCCAGTGTTTGCGCAATACATCGGCCCTATAAAAAGTCTCTTCTGGATCGGAGGCTTTGATGATGTTGTTCACGCGATTGACGAACTAGCGTATACGATCGAGGATGAGATTAGGGTCAATCCTGATAGAGCAGGCATTGGCTTTCTTATTGATTCGTATTATGAACAGGTAAGATGCCTAGAATATCTACCTCTGTCGCAGTCTCTGGCAATGATTGTCTATGTCAAAACGATCAAATCGTAGCGATCACGAAAGTATTTGCTTGTGCTTCTAGATGAAGTCTGGCTGGAATGAAATCTCTACTATTGCTTCTTTTTGCCCGTATTTTCGTAGGCAACGTATTCTCATGCACATGCAGAGCTAGACTGTAGACAACGCTGTAAAACATAACATCACATAAAACAACAAATATCTACTTCTGCTTCATCAACTCCGCCAATGCATCGGCAGCAGCAACAGCAAAGCCTGGATCGTTGATCTCCCGTTCGTCTCGCAGGACAAGAATCCCACTGTCTTTGAGCTCTTCCTCCAATGTCGCGAATAACACTTCATCCACCTCAGGGTCATAATATGCGCGGCCCGGGGTGTCGAGCAGACTGATACCCTTGGTGGGCAGTATGACACGAATCAGATCCCGACGAGCAGCATGAGCAAGAAGCTTCTGAGCAATGAAGCGGGCGATTTGACGACACTCATCAGCAGTCGTCCGGATTATAGTCACAGTAGGATTGTGCTCGTATATCAATCGGTTCTGAAACTGGACAGGGACCGTATCTTTCGGTCCGAAATTGACCATATCACAGGCCCCAACGCTGATGATCTGAGGAATTCCAGCCTTTGCCCCAGCCATCAGTCGATCTGGTCCAGCGGTCAACACGCCCCCGACTAATTCATCTGCGATTTCAGATGTGGTGATGTCGAGGATAGCGTCGAGTTGTTTCTCCTTCACCAGTCTCTCCATGGCTTTGCCTCCAGCGCCCGTAGCATGAAAAACGTAGACTTCGTATCCGTAGACATGTTCGAGGTGATGCCGAACCCGATCGACACACGGTGTCGTAACACCAAACATGGTCACCCCAACCCGCTTCTTCTGTGTTTGGACGTGTTCATGACTCGATGCCTCAGCCTGTGCAGCCTCAAACGTAGAAGCCATCGCACCGATAGCAGCGGCCGCATTCGAAAGAATCCGGTTCAGAATCCAGTTCGTGCCCGCGATATCCACCACACTGTACATCATGGTGATATCCGTCTCTTCAACGTACGGCTTCACATCCCCGCTCGCCATCGTGGAAACCATCAACTTGGGAAACCCAACTGGAAGAGCACTCCGCATGACAGCCGTCGCAAGCGACGTCCCACTCGACCCCCCAACACCGATAACACCGTGGATGGACCCTTCTTTGTAGAGATTGCTCACGATCTCTGTGACGTGCGCGATTATCTTCTCCACATACTCTGCTTTCGAGATGTCAGGAGCGTCGTAGATTGTGTCTTTAACCGGTGAGGTGTAGATTCCCTCATTAAAAGGATCAAGTCTATCACTGAGTCCGCCGCGAGATGTACTCCCCAAGTCGATGGCGCGGACGAAACATGTTTTCTGGGCGAGGATTTGCTGCTTCGTGAAGAGCATTTCGTCTTTTTTGGTATCGCATGTTCCCATCAAGAGGATGGTTGGTTTGGTGGTTTGGATTGTCATGGTGATCAGTTGATTTCCGAAGAAGGTTAAATATGCTTAAATGTGAAGCTATCCAAAAACAAAGAATCAATTTAATCCAATTCCTTAATTATGTATATGAAATCACATAAAGGTAAGAATGGGGTGCAGCCGATTTCCCCTCTTCTATTTGGTTTCACCGAGCGACAAATAAACTAATGCAGAGCGAATGACGCAGCTTTGCTTGTCACGGCGGGGTTTATTGACTGACACTTCATCAACTCTATTCTTCTTTTCTTCTTTTTCTTTCTTTCTTTCTTTCTCTCTTCTTTCAACTCACTTTCTATACATCCAGTATAGTATCCCCTCAATTTATCAGATAATTAACAATGCCTCGCCCTACCACCCGTCAAGAAGTCCTATCCAGACTCCGCAAGACCATTGCCGATGGCTCAATCATCGTCGGAGCCGGGGCCGGTATGTCCAGTAGCTGGTAGCACCTTCAATAGTGACACAGATACTAACATGCATATAGGAATTGGCCTCTCTGCAAAATTCATCGAAAAGGGCGGAAGCGATCTGATTCTCATCTACAATTCGGGCCGATTCCGCATGGCGGGTCGTGGGTCGTTGGCGGGGATGATGCCGTATTCTGATGCTAATCAGGTTGTTGTTGATATGGTCGGTTTTACTTTTCTACGTGATTAGATATATGGATGGTGATGATGCTGATTCTGATTGAAACAGGCCAGTGAAGTCCTCCCCGTCGTGGAAAACACGCCCGTCCTCGCCGGCGTATGCGGGACAGACCCCTTCCGCACGATGCCCGAATTCCTCCAACAGCTCAGGACAATCGGGTTCGTTGGCGTTCAGAACTTCCCCACGGTAGGCCTCATCGACGGCAACTTCCGCAAGAACCTCGAAGAAACCGGCATGGGGTACGACAAGGAAGTCGAGATGATCCGCATCGCACACGAGATGGACCTTGTCACGACGCCGTACGTGTTTACGGTGGACGAGGGCGAGCGAATGGCTCGTGCGGGTGCGGATGTGATTGTTGTGCATGTTGGATTGACGACGTCCGGGACGATTGGGGCGCAGACGGCGTTGTCGTTAGAGGAATGCGTTACGATTGTGCAGGAGATTCGGGATGCGGTGGTGAAGATTAACCCCGAGGTGATTGTGCTGTGTCATGGGGGTCCGATTGCTGGGCCTTCGGATGCTGAGTTTGTCTTGAGTAGGACGAAGGGAGTGCATGGCTTCTTTGGAGCGAGTAGTATGGAGAGATTGCCGGTGGAGATTGCTATCCAGGAGAATGCACAGGCATTCAAGCAGTTGAAGATTAACTGATCTGTCGGTGACGTGGATCTTGTATATAGAAGTTAGATGAAATGTAAAAGACAGATGAAATGGATATGGATATAGATAGTGTGCCACCGGTAATACCCAAAAAGGCAATTTTCCGTGCACAGTCGGTGGAGCAGCGATCCCAGTAATCTACCGATTGACTGCAGTGAATTAACAGAGAATAGCCATTTAACCGGGACAAGAAGATCTTCATGCTTTATTCCGTTGCTAAGATTTAAGAGGGGTGAAGATTGTCGGATATAAGAACCCCTCATCTCCATTCCATCCATCTATTTACCTACAATCTAGTACATTGCTACATCTTACTCTATCTCAATATCATCCATAATACACAATGGCTCGTGCCTTAGAAGGAAGATTCGGTATCATCACCGGTGGATCGCGGGGTAAGTTCAACTCCCCTCATCGTGATACTCATATTCATACTCACTCACCTCAAAAGGCATCGGAGAGGCCATCGCCCGCAACCTGGCCGACAAAGGCTGCTCGCTCCTCCTCAACTTCACTTCTGAATCCTCTCGTGCCCGCACCGAGGAACTCTGCTCCTCCCTATCCTCCACCCACTCCATCCGCTGCATCGCCGTGCAAGCCGACCTCTTCCACGCTCAAGAAGGCGTCAACACCATCCTGGCCGCTGCAAAAGAACACTTCACCTCCCCCGACGGCAAATTCCAAATCGACATCCTCATCAACAACGCCGGCGTCTCAGCAGACAGAACCCTAAACGACCCCGTCAAGGGCCCCATCGACGCAGACTACTTCAACTGGCACTACACCATCAACGTCCTCGCCCCGCTCCTCCTCACCCAAGCCTGCGCGCCCTATCTCCCCCACGACCGCAGCGGCCGTATCATCGGCCTCTCCAGTGTCTCATCTACGCTCGGCTTCGAAGGGCAATCCGTATACGGCGGCACCAAGGCCGCGCTGGAAGCCATGACACGCACCTGGGCGCGCGAATTAGCCGACCGCGCCACGGTCAACACCATCAACCCCGGCCCCGCCATCGGCGACATGTACTTCAAGACCGGGGATGCGTTTTGGCAGCAGATCCAGGGGTTCCAGGATAATACGCCCTTAAGTAAAATGCAGGATGTCGATGAGAAGGAGTTGACGGAGGAGCAGGCGAGGTTGGTCAAGGAGAAGATGGGAGGGAGGAGACCGGCGTTTACGAAGGAGATTGCGGGGGTGGTGGGGATGTTGTGTACGAGTGATGGGCAGTGGTGTACGGGCAGTGTGGTTTGTGCTAATGGGGGTATGAAAATGGGATTTTAATTGTTGGAGTTATAAATATAAAATATAGAATTAGACGGAATGGAAAAGACATCCATATTTTGTTTTTATTTTTCATAGAATACCTTTTACCTAGGCACGTCAAAGCACGTGAATACCTCTGTACAGAATACGTCATCTCCTCTCCCATCCCATCCTCCTCATTCTCTCTCCTCCCCCAAACCAACCATCCCCAATTCTCAATTCCATCAATTCAACTCCCCAAAACAATTGCATACATCTGGCATATTCAAAATGCTCCCAGCAAGATCAATCCGATCAACCCCCTTCCTCCGAATCAGACCATCCCTCTCCATCCGGCCCGGGATTTCCGTTCCGCAAACGCACCCATACTCGCCATCACCATCATCATCATCACGATGTCTGAGCTTTCAATCAAGACCCACCACACCGGTATCTAGGAGGATACCATCGCCGGTGATGGGTGCGTCGCGTCGTTTTGCAAGTTTGGATTCTTCGTCGGGAAAGTCGGAGGGGGATTTACTCGTTGAGGAACTTCAGGAATTGTACGTTTCTAGCATGAAATCCAGTTCTTTTACAGGAGAGAAAAGGATAGAGACTGATGGCCGATACTAACTTGATGAATAGATATGAAGTCGCAAAAGATGAATTCGAAATCGCAACCGATAGCACCGACAGCGCTACCATCTACGCTGCCTCGGATCGGGAATCCGCCCGTGACGCCCTGAATCAGTTCGTTGCCGTTTACTCCCTCTACACAACGGATATTGCACCGGCGAGGGAATCGCATGGTGCGCAGCAGCAACAACAAAATGATGGGGAGGGACAGTTGATTACAACCAATTATGAACCGTCTGAGATTTCGCCCGAGGTGAGGGAGGAGGTTAAAAGGAGAGTCAGACAGAGAGTGAGGGAGTTACAGACTGCGGTTGAGGCTTTGGAAGAAAGAGCCAAGGCGGATTAATTGAATAATATTTTAGATTATAGGGGACATTTTGTAGTCTTGTCAATTGGCAATATGCATAATTATTTATTGTAGAGCTCTACTGTACAGATGCACGGTAATATCAAGAAACATACACGGCTCAGGTATATTCACAGCATAACCGTACTGTCCATCAAATGCTCGTGTCATAAAATCCCAAATATTTTTGTTTCCATTCCATTAATTCTCCAGAATATCCCGTAAAACGCCAAGGGTGTCGACCCAGAATCATAGCGCGTGATAATAACGTTGAATCAAACGTACGCCTGTCGTATCAGATGATCAGACAGCAGTGTCAAAGGATAGGAATTCTTCGGAGATGGGAGACGGTAACGTCGGGCTGTCTTGTTTGTGGGTCGTCTTAAGATGTCGTTTTAATTGATCTGCAAAATTAGCATCAACGGTTTTTCATTAGCGGATCGAGGAACCTACCAGGTCGAGTAAAGCTCTTGGTACACCCGGCAAAATAGCATTTATGCCTCCGTTCCCCGTGAGCTGGTTCTGTTAGCATTTGTCTACTACAAAATAGTGAATAGACATACTTAATCGATGACTTGACATATTTGATGACTGGTATATTGTTAGATTCGAACAATTCATATAATCTGGTCAGATACTTACATCGCCCGTCTGAAAGTTGCATCCTGGATAGGTACATTTGAATGGCTTCTCGCCAGTATGCGTACGTGAATGAGTTTCTATTCTTGTCAGCTCTATCCATATTCTCAACAAATGCCAACTTACTTAGCTCGCTGCTGTCGGTAAAGCTTTTACCGCAGTCAGCACATTTGTAGGGCTTTTCGCCCCGGTGACTCCGCTCATGACGGTCCAACGTCGCCTGTCGAGCGAAGAACTTTCCACAAACAGAGCATCGAAAGCTTTTATCTGTTGATCAATGTCAGTTACAATTCCGATATCCTTTCAATGCAACTTACGGTTGCTGTGTGTCAGGAAATGTCCCTGGAGTTTGGACTTTTGCGAGAATGGCTCGTCTGGGCGGTGGCACCCTTCCCAGCAGCAGTAATATCCGTTGCCCTTGGCTCCATCCACCGTCGTCATGTGGCTAGAAATGAGGTGCTCTTGAAGAGCGCCCGGGTCGGCAAATGCCGCGCCACATGCGGTTCGGACACCGTGACGAGAGCTGGTCCATTTACAGATGTGTAGGTCACTGTCCACCGGGGAAAATTCCGGACTGGTCAAGACAGACGATGCTCCCCCGTCCAACGGCGGAGGCGTCTCGCCGGGGCTGGAGAGAAGATGGGAGCTGACGCTCGACCGAGAATGGCGTGAGTATGGTGAGTAAGGGTGAGAGTGCGCGTGGGTATGGGTTCGGCAGCGGTGGTGCGAGCGGCAGGGCCCATGAGAATGAGGGGTGTGTCCAGCCAGATGTGTAGGGTTCTTTACAGGAATGTTCAGATGATGGTGTCCTGCGTGATGAAAGCAGGAGAAAGGGACTGAGGATGAGTTTTCATTCAGCTGGCCCAAGTTATTTTGACAGTGATTGTTCTCTGGCACATGGTAATCTTGGCAGCTTGAGAAATCTGTGCACATCCCCAGCATGTGGAAAACATCTGCGGGATTCACTTCATTTTGGATGGGATACGAAGCTTGTGTTAAGCTTGCGTCGGGCGCTTTGGGGAAGTTATGGCAGTCAAAGTGGTGTTGATGTTGGTGTTGGTGTGCGACGTGAGAGTGGCAGTGATTCGTGGGGGTTGGGTATGGTGCAAAGAAAGCGTTGGTGCAATGATGAGGATCCACGGTGGTTGGAGCCGGGGGCTCTATATTCTTTGCTGGCTGCTCTATTTGACCATTGTCGATAGTGGTCGATGACAATAAATCATTTGTTTCCAATGTGAGTGGAGCACCAAGTCCTAACAAGGACTCGAGCCCGTGTTCTCCGTCATTATTGCTGAAGCAATGCTCATCGAAGCAGACAGGTTCTTCGCTCCTGCAATTTTTATCATCGCAGTGGGATACGGAACACACCGTCGACGCATCGCAGTCGACGAAGCCATCGCATACCGATCCACAGTCAACTGAGCAGTCGTCTGCACAGTCGTCCACATCACAGCATGCTTCATCCACGTCACAATGTTCTAATGAGGAGTGATGCTGATCCCCCGAACAGTCCCATTGAGGGTGATGACGATCATCAGATGCATCTCCGGAGTCTCTCCCGTCGATGTGAAAGGCTTCCCAGTGACACTCGAGACAAAAGGGATCATCACTTTTGGTCTGGGAAGACATGATGGGTGAGTGTCCCGCCCGAGATGGATCCACGGGAACAACTGCAACCGTCAAAGGAAAGTGGGATAAAGAGAAGGGTTCTCTTCAATCACCACAAGGATCAGAGGTGCTTTTCCAGAATGAAAGAGAGCCCAATGCGAAGCAACGTGGTTGAAGTAACAGTGATGAGAGAATGAGGCGGGGAGAGCAGATGGCAGATCTGGGGGCCCTAGGCACGAACTGGACGAGGGTTAATCGGAAATTCTGGTCCACGACGGTACCTGAGCAAGGGCGAAAAAAAGCAACTAGAGTAGCTCTTACCGAGGAGTATGCAGGATTTATTTAGAGTCATGCAAATCTCTGCGACTGAAAAGTGTGCAAACGACCAGTGGGAGTGATAACCGATGCAACAGAGGAGAGAGTCCGGTTGACCGCCCGCAGTAGAAACGGACGCAGAACAGAACAGACGGGGACCCTTGGAGCTTGGATGGAGGGGTTGAGGAGAATAAAAAGAAAAAGAAGAGAGGAGAAGAAAAGGAGGAGAGAAAGTGGGATTGAACGTTTGAGGGTGTTGGATAGACGATCAACTGCAGTGACGAGGCGATGAGGACCTTATGGACGGGGGAAGAAAAGATGGAGATGGGGACCTTGGGGACGATCATCGCCCATGAGGTTGAAGCAATTGTCATCATACAATATAATATGCAATGTATATATTATATTAAAGAAGAGTAGTATTAGTATTAAGAAGAATAATTTAGATGATCAGATTTAAGAATAAGAAAGAAAATAAAGAAAGAAGAGTGAAAGGAGAAAAGAGGTTATCTTTTCTGCCAGAGATTGTCTCACCGGACCGCCTCCAGCCCTAAACGGATACCTTATCCAACAGTTACAGTAAGAGAAGACGTTATGTTACATATTACTATTATTTACATTGGATTATAATTTAGTATGCTTTAATATACTGTATTGATAATATAGGATAATGGTTATAGGTAATATCGCCACTGTTGCTGTACTGTACTTAGTAATTCGCATGATTGCACCCATGACTGGCTGATCTTATATAGTATAGTAGAATGGCGTCATATTAGCATTATATCCAGTTAAATAGTACATAATATAATGTAGTAACATACGGGGAAGTATTACTACCATTCTAGCTGTCAATTCTAGTTTGTTCTAACACTGATGTATATATGCTGCAGCATCTCAATAGTCAAGTTGCCACACAGCAACGACTATTTACCAGCAGTTATTAAACCAGCCACATATAGTTAGCATTCATCTATTCATCTCGATTTCATTTATTTTGTAATATAAAATAATTCTATATCTTCAATCTTCAACAGAATAAAATGGTAGCACACAGGATGCTTTATCCAGTGGGGCATCCACGTGCTGCACCGCCTTTTCTCCGGATCGTCACTCCGTCATCGTTCAAGTCCACTTACCACCGGCTCTATTTTAATCAACGATCTCATTAACCTATCTCTACCTACCAATCCGAATCAAACTGAAATAATTATCTCACATCCCATCTCAGACATAACCGAATCCCAATCCCATCTTTAAACATCCTGCGCATCGCAATCCCAGACCGCGCGCGCGAACCAAACAGACATAGCTACAGGCAGAAACATACCTCCTACTTACAACTCCATCCCATCCCACCCCATCACAACACAGCGCAACACACAAAATGGGAAACATCTGCTCCAAATCCAAAAACGAACCTGAAGCTTTCGCTCAACCCGGTCGTGTTCTTGGTTCTTCCTCTGCTCCGTCTGCCTCTGGCCAGCGCGCAAACGGGCCGCGCGCCCCGCTCCCCGCAAAGGCCAACTGGGGCACTCCCGGGAGAACGTTAGGTGATGGTCCTACAGCAGGTGGCGGTGGCAGTAGTGGTGGTGAGGATGAGGCGCGGGCAAATGCTGCTATAGCTGCGCAAGTGAGTTTGTTCTTAATTTGGGATATGCCATAGATGCTAACTGATAGTGTAGAAACGCGCCGAGTCGAATACCGCTGGAAGAGGGAAACTGGGAACGAAGTTGGCAGCGCAAAAGGCACAAACACACACGCAGACTTTGGATCAGGTTAGTCGGGAGGAGAGGGCTGCTAGGGATGCTGATGGGGCTGCTACGGCAAGGAGATGGGATTAATTTAGGCTATGTTATATCTGGATCTGGGTCATGATTGCATTGCATTGATATATAGCAGCATACGGAGTATTTGCTTTTGCTTGGTTTTTTCTTGGAGTTTGGCATACTGGTGTACTTGGGTGATATCATTATAGAACAGCTATACAAGTGTCAATGCGAATATGATACAGACTATCATTGGTATCGTCTTGTCTAAACCACATTATACCGCCCACTCGCCGGTGCGCGGGCCTCGCTATCCGCCGCTGCCATCGTTCCCTCCTTCAGCAACCGCATCAGTTCACGCATCGCGTTGGTTACGGTCAACTCGGTCTCGCCCTCAACAAGAATATACAGCTTGGGATTTTCCGTAGGTCCCGGAACTTTGCCCGCTGCGTAGAAGCTTCCTTTGGTCGTAATCGACGTACCCGTCGCTTCGAGAATCTTGGCCACGTTCGTCCGGTTGGTAACAGCCCATCGAGCTTTCTCTGTTGAGTAGAACACATATTAGCACTGACCTTAAATATAGATATTTGGGAAACTTACGAGGAAAGTCGTTGATCTCCAAAGTCGCGTGGAAGGCTCCAGCATCGGGTCCGCGGTTGTCAATGGGAACTCCGGATCTCATGACTCCAGCCCGACTCAGACGGGCGTGAATATCGGCCACCGCCGAACCGACCTTATCCAGCGGGTTCTTGGACGCTGCTGCTGGATCCTTCTCCGTCCGGTGAACAGTAATCTTGCCATCCAGATCAATACCCTTGGGCACACCCGGTGTAGGTGCTGCGGCTGACTGTATCGACGAAACAACCTTGTTGAACCGCTCTTCGGCCTTTTCGTTCTTCTCTTCCTTGTCCTCTTCCTCTTCGCCCTCCTCACCGGTCTTGTAGGTCTTCCGCTCACGGTTGCGAGCTGCATCTCGCTCTTGATCGAGACGCTCCAGACCTTTACCACCGAATCCAGAAGCACTGGCCTTCTCCTTTCCATCTCGGACCTTCTCCAAAAAGCTGTCAATCAGCTGTTGCACAGGTTCCGGAATTTGTTGTCCACTCTGTTTCAAAGCCTTGCCAATGTCCACCGAGTACCGCCCTTGGTCTTCAGTAAGGAACGTGACTGCAGTTCCTGTGTTTCCAGCACGTCCTGTACGACCGGCCCGATGCACATAATCTTCCAAGTGGTTCGGCGCGTCAAAGTTCACGACAAGCTTCAACTGCTTCACATCCAATCCACGGGCGGCGACAGAGGTGGCAACCAGAACTGGGAAGATACCCGCTTTGAAATCTTCAATCGTAGAATCACGGTCAATTTGATCTTTGCCTCCATGAATCGACATACAAGGGTAACCCTTGCGCATCAGTTCACGTAACAGAGTATCAGCAGCTTCTTGTCGCTCCACAAAGATCAATGCCCGTGCGTCTTCATTCTGATCGTCCGAGTATAGATTACCAAGCAACTCCAAAAGTCGCACGAACTTCTTGTCATCGTTGCGAACTTCGACAATCTGCGTAATCTCAGGGGCGACAACGCTCCTGCCACCTACGATAATCTCAACGGGCTTCGTTAACGTCTTCCGAGCAAGAGCTTCCATGTTTCGCGGGAACGTGGCCGAGAACAGCACCGTCTGCCGGTCTGGTCGCACGTTCGCCATGATTTTCATGACCTGAGGCTCAAAGCCCATGTCAAACATGCGATCCGCTTCATCCAAGACAACGTAAGTCACTCGTCTGAGGTTAGTGACTCTGCCTGCATTCGCTGCGAGCAAATCAATCATCCGCCCGGGTGTGCAGACGATGATCTCAGCACCACGTTTCAAGTCAGCAATCTGGTCCTTGATCGGTGCACCACCATATGCGCAGACAGCCCGGAGGTTCAAAGCTTTCAAAAATGGCTTGCAATCCTTGTGGATTTGAGTGGCAAGTTCACGAGTAGGTGTCATGATCAGACCGATAGGTCCCTCCATGTTATCTAAAGGTCTTTGGTCCTTGATGTGCCGGAACATAGGAATCAGGAACGCAACGGTTTTACCCGAGCCTGTCTTCGCTACACCGATCACATCTCGGCCTGACATGATGGCCGGAATGGCCTGCGTTTGAATCGATGTGGGATTTTCATATCCAAGCCTGTCAATCACATCCAAACTTTGAACTCCCAATCCGCACTGAGACCACTTTTGCACCGGCTTGGGAACATCAACTCCGCGGACTTTGATGCCATCAAGTTCCAAACGCAAGTTGGCAACTTCATCTTCGGGCATCTGGGCCAAATCCGAAGGTTCAGTGTAAAACTTCTTTCGAAAAGGTTCGTATTCCACTTTCTGGTGATTGACTGTCGGGATATCCTTCTTCTTTTTGGCCTTGTTCGCAATGGCAAGGAAGTCATCCGCATCGCCGTCCCCGACAGCGGTAATGTCAACATCGTTCTCATCACCAAATATGGCTTCTGGCTGTTGTTGTTTGGCTTTCGAGAATTTGGCACCAGCAGCTTTCTTGGGTGGTCCTGAATCTGCCAACTCAGACATGAATGCGTCTAATGGATCGACTTCCTCTTCTGGTTCGTCGACCTCCATCTTGGATTCCGCTGGTTGCTCCGATGCATCATTCATCTGGACGTCACCGTTCGCTTGTTTCTCGTCTTGCAATTCTGTCGTCAGAGCTGCATTTTGCAGTCGTTCTTCTCGCCGTTCTGCAGCTGCGCGTGCTGCAGCCGCGTTTTCCTCTTCGGTACCCCCGTCTTGCATATCCACATCATCGTCATCCTCTGCCACCATATCCACTGTGGTATTAGCATCTTCGGACTGATCTAGTGGAGGGGTTGGTAGTCTCTCTAGTTTCTTTCGGGTAGATTCCTCCTCGCCGAAGCCCAGAGTTTTAGTTGTAGATGACTTTTCAACAGCATCGGCGGCAGGTTTAGCTCCCAAGCCGAAACCGCCCACATTGCGTTTCGCTTTCAAAACGGCTATAATCATCGTCAGTATGATGGACCTCAAGGATAAAATTGGTGCGTTCTTACATGAAGAGGTACTTGTAGAGGCTGGTGGTTTGTTAGCCTGTGCCTGCACATTCGTAGAAGAGAAGGTAGCGGACGCTTTGACAGTCTGCGGAACAGCAACATCTACACCCAGGACAGATGGCGCAGCAGGGGCTGGTGCCGCGTTTTTAGCGATGGCCTTTGGATCAAACTTTCCAGTGGGGGCAGGAGAAGCTTCCTTTACTGGCACTGCAGGAGACTGGGGAGAGTTCACGGCTGGTGACAGACCGGACTTCCGGTCGATCTCTTCCAGAATATTCCGTGCTCCACCAGATGCAGCAAGCTCCTTTTGCTTTCGCTCCTTTTCAGCAGCCTGCTTTTGCTTCCATGCCTCCAATTTAGCCAGTCGTTCGGCTCTCTTCTCCTCATCTGTCGGTGCGGCGGGAGTTGTTGGGGTAGCTGGTTTAGACGTCTGGAAAGGATGATTAGCGCGATCAAATGTTATTTTATCAATGATGCATACCTCTCGAGACCGCGGAGCAGGATCCCTGTTCGAGGCACGGTCTCGGCTGTCGTCCCGTCTAGACTTGTATTTCAAATCAGCAGAATCATCTGTCCTTCTCCGAGCTCTGTCCCGGGAATCATCTCGCCTGCTTCGAAAATCTCTGTCGCGACTTCTCCGTCGGTAATCGCGATCAATATCACGGTCTCTGGATCGACGTCGGTCACGAGAGCGGTCTCTGCGGCTCGGTCTGTAGCTATCTTCGTCCCGATAATCGTCGCGTCTGTCTAGCGAGCGTTCACGCCTCCGGTATGAATCACGGTCGCGTTCGCGGTCACGGAATCGCCTCTGAATAGGAAATGTATCGGTTAGCTGCATATCTCGAATGTCTTTGGGGGCAGCCGGGTTACATACGTCAGGACTGCGAGATCTGCGGTGGCCCCGTCCATCATCTCGCCTGCTCCTCTCATAGCGATCATCATCTCTGCGACTCCGTCTAGATGAAGAGTATGTGCTGCCTACAGGTGATGGTGAGCGAGTATCCCCGTGGCGAGCCATTGTTGCAGGCCAACGATGAGTGAGTATTACTAAGACTCAAGAACTCGAATGCGTAGGGAAGATAATGAGACGGTCTATTACCCTTCCATTGACTTGAAATGTAAAGACTCGTAGGATATAAACGTGTGATGATGAGATGGTGGCTATTTGAAAGGCCGCGGCGCGCACAGCTGCCCGTCTTCTTTTAAGCATCAAGTCCCAAAGGCACCGCACCGAAACTATCAATCACGTGACATATATGATATCAATGAAGGTCACGTGTTGGGCCTTCCCCATTACGGAAACACCAAAACGGGCCTCGGACACGGTCCAACCTCCCGGATTCATCTGGAGCTCCCCTGCGACAAGCTCTTGCAGCTGGATAGGCAACCTAACAATAGCTGGGCCTGCAGGAGAAATTACCATCTACTCTATATCTGCAGCCACACTCTTCTTTGGAAACAATGCCCCTCAATATCGCCCAGCGCGGAGCTGTGCTCCGTCACCTTCAGCTCGGGAATGTCTTCTCTCGTCCTACTCGTGTGGCCGCCATCCATAGTCACGCCAGGCGCGTGTCCCTACCTGCCAGCAGGCGTTTTGCGAACCCGATTACGAGAACAGAATATCAATTCGGAGCTGTATCTCAAGGCTTGATCAAATCTTATGCAACTGCTGGTCGTCCCAAGGGGAGCACCGGAAAGGCCAAGCCCAAGACCGAAGCTACCGGGGGTGAAAATAAGTCGGGAAAGACGATAAGATCTAAGCCGAGCGGGGTTAAGAACGACTCTACGAAGAAGGAGCCGAAGAAGAAGAAGGTATTGACGGACAAGCAAAAAGAAGCCAAGAAGGTCAAAGAGCAGAGAGAGCTAGTGAAGACGCTGAAGAAGACCGCGCTACAACCGCCCAAGAAAGCTTCGGAGCATAAATGGACCCTGGCAGTTCAAGACAAGCTGGTGGGTGTTGACAGATCTAAATTCAAGGGTACAGAGGTATTCCAGGAAGGCGTGCGAGGTGCCCGGAATGTGACTCCAGAAGAGGATGAGGTTCGTTCCAATTAGCCATGTGCTTTTCTCCCTGTTTAGACAGAAATTCACGATTTCGATCAGAAATTTGCCCAGCAAGCGGAGTCGAACAAAGCTGCCAACGCCGCTGCCTACAAAGAATGGATCCAATCCCATACGCCCCTTCAAATCAAGGAGGCCAACCACGCCAGAGAGAGACTTGAGAAGATCACGGGCAAATATATGCGTCCTTTGAAAGATGACAGATTAGTCAAGCGACCTCTTACAGCATACATCGCGTTCTACACGGACCGTGTGTCAGGTGGTGACTTTAAGCACTTGAAGCCCGAGGATATTACCAGTCATATCGCACGAGAATGGCGGGCTATGACCGATACGGAAAAGGAGGTAAGTCTATAGCTCCGTCTCTTGTAATAATACTGGCCGGCACTAATCAAGATATCCTAGAAATACGTTAAAATCTCTGAAGCCGACCGAAAACGTTATGCTCAAGAGCATCTGGAGGTCTATGGCACAGAAGCCCCGTTTACCCAAAACGCAGAGTCTGAGAGTTCTTAGGGAGAAATGTTTGAATAGTTCCTTTTTCTCATTTCCTTTCTTAGGGGTTTGTTTTTATAGGGAGAATTATGGTGTTCACTTTGAGTCCTATGTCGATCAGCTGGGTTTCTTTTATCAGGTTTTTTCTTGATGGTTGAGTTTTGCACTTGATATTTCTCTCTGACTGGAGTCCTTGTACTTTATGGATTATGGATTTTCTGTCTCTCGTCAATGTAGTTTACGGTGGGTTAGTGTAATTGAAACCTGGCTATTGATTGTTTGATCATCATTTAAAAGCAACCAAGCCGCCACAGACAATACCAATACAGTGAAAGAGGGGTAATGATTTCTTTTTGTCCTCGGGCTTTAAATTGGCAGATGAAAATCGAGCATTATCAAGGCTTTGTTGAGTCATGATGCTAATAATATGCCCTAGAGTAGCGGTGAGAAGGGAAGCATGGGCCACTCCTGCATATCTTCGAATGTGGTAGTATACGATCCCAGGTTATTATCCTGTGAACTTGTTTGAATGTCACATTCTATCAATGCATGGAGCAGATACTTGACGCATGTAAGAGCAGATGTCTACAAACAATGCGATATTATTATGATGATTCGACAATTGCAGCTGAGAGTCTCCCATTGACGGTGTTCAGATCGATATGGTTACATGAGTTTGAAGTGGGGAGTGATTTGTTGGCAAGTTGACAACGATTGCTTTTGAATTTGGTGGATAATTATTGCATGTGTCGATCTGATTTCTTTTTGGGAGTATGGAGTAAATGAGGTTTTTTTTCCCCCTTTACCTGGGTGAGTCATTGTGTTGCTATCCATTACCCCTGGGATGGCTGTTTCAGTGGAGTGGGAGGGTGGTGCTTCACGATAACAGAACGGATGCCCTGAGCATATGGGATTTGTCAGTGGATCTGGACTAGAATTGACGTATGTTTACTGTTTTATTGGAGTGTAAATCGCGTCTTCCATTTTGTTCGATGAATTGGGCATGAGGCATTAGTGGGTATGGACTATGGGGGTTTCCTGCAGAGTTCAGATGAGTCAAAGCTATACAGTAACTATCCGGGGTTACCTCAATAGCATCATTAATGAAGAATATCAAGGCAAGAGTACAGCGTAGAGTAATGCAAAGAGCATCATCTCTCACCCTAGAAACCCCCCCTTCCATACATTGTACATGAAAGAACACATAATTGTATCCAAGACAGACACTGTCAATGCATGCAGTCACGGAATGTGAGATGCAGCGTCATCCACAGTCCAGCACGGGGACGCCCGTTGGCCAACTGTCATCGGGGCTCCATTCGGGAGATCCCATAGGCGCAGAGCATCGTCGCCTTCGATGCGGTGAAGCCAAAGGAGAATAGGAGACTTGATTATGTCCGAGGTCTGGATTTTTAGTTTCTAGAAGATGGAGAGAGAGAGTCTTGATGCTGCCCGATGGTTTCGAATGAGCGTCCAGGATTACTGTACGGTACTATGTAGTGGAGAATGGTTGATTGTTTTTCTGTTCCTTTCGATTGAGCTGCGTCAATCAGGTGGTTGCTGAGTCTACTGAGTCAGATAGCTGTATCTAAGTATTCCAACCATCCCAGCTCTTTTTCAGTCAATGAGCTCTCCTTGATATTCTTCTTCTGAATTGCCTGTCTTATTGCCCTCTGTTGACAGCTTATCCCCAACCAAGGAACCAGTGGCTGGTTCCGACGGGTGATTCTCCATCCTCGTCCAGCTCCCCCACTTGACGACGAACAACAACAACAACAACATCCTGATATCTGCCTCGAATTCGAGAACCATTGCCTTGAATTCCTGGGGTTATTCGTCTTACCATCACCACTGACACAATCGTTACCTGCGACCCCCTCTCCTTGTTCCACCTCCCCTCCATCCGACATCACCAGGTATTCTACAGGAGGGGGAAGATCGTTATCGATAGGATCGTTTCCTCCGATCCCCTTCGAACCCCAGACATTCCGCGCTGGAACTGCAGTTGGCTTGTCGTCCGTGTTGTGCCTGCGTGACTCCCTCTATTGCATCCTGGATTGTTCATTAATTGGATGTGGCTATTCAGATCATCCTGACTGTTTTGTCGTTGGCCACCACCATCCCAGCCACCTCTTTTTACTGGTGCTAGAAGAATAGATACGCCGATCAACACGCACGAAGGGGAGAGAAAGGTTTTTATCCGGTACGCTTGAAACTCGAAAGGAGGGAAAAAAGAAAGAAAAAGAAAAAAAGCAAGAGAATACTAACTCCTAGCTACCTTAGGCCCGCATTCCTCAGCCCTTCGTCCCATCATCCCAGCCTGTCCCTCCTCTCCGATCCGCTCCCTCCCAGTCGATCTCCAGCAGCATTGCATTTTTCTATTTCCCACCGCCCCATGATCTCCATGGCCTCTCGTCTTATCCCTACCTTTGCTTCCCGTTGAAATTTTTTTCCTTCTTTCTCAACCTCATCTTTATTCATTTTTACTTTTGCCTTTTCCTCTCTTTCGCATATCGCGGTTACCTAGCTTATCGGCATCGCGTTCCCGTGCGACCATTACTTACTTCCGAAGTGCTTAACATCTCCGCACTTGTGTCATTATAGGTCTGCGCTTTTGTTTCTCCAACTTTTACTTGTATTATCTTTTAGCTTGATCGTGTCGAAGATAATTATCAGACCCTGCGCATCGCAAGTCCACGGAACGAATTGCCTCAGTCGGCACCGAGTCTTATCCATGCTGTTTTTATAGTCGACTTACCGGCAAGATTACGGTCTTTGATTTGTTCCATCCAGCATGGATGCTTTGCGCATCATTCACCATGATGATCTTGCTTATACACCCTCCGTGAATGGATGGGATGATGCCGTCGAAAGAAAGGACCTGAAATATGTGGCAGAAACGGCCCGGTTCTTTCTCGATGAGCAGAGCAAATCGAATCTCGCATTCCAAACTAAATTAATTGTAAATACTATGGTATGTTCGCATCTGATAATGAATACATCATTATACTCACCTGCGTAGTCTGGACAAACTATAGATACCCACGTGGATCGAACCATCGACTCGCACCCCCAGGGCTATGACCACCCACCCCCATCCTACGAAGATGCGGTTAATGACCTCCCACCCGAATACTCTACGTTAGCCCCGTTGGCTCGGCAGAAGGACCTGATCCGAGATGATGCGGCACCAGTCAGGCCTGAGAAGGAGCCGACGGCTAAATCATCAAATCTACTCATCGATTTTGATGGCCCTTCCGGTATTCGAGAACATGCTGGTAAGAAGAAAAAGGGCAAGAAAGGGGGTGCAGCACCGCCTCCAAGCGCACCACCTCCGAATGAAGAAGAAAAGCAAGAACCACCCCCTGATGAGGGGCAAAATGGCGGAGATGGTGGCGATGCAGGTGGTGCTGGGGATGGTGCCGGCGACGGTGCCGGCGATGGGAACAATGGTGGAGATGATGGTAATGGTGATGGCGGTGGTGGTGGTGGAGACGGCGGCGGAGATGGCGGCGGCGACGATGATTGGAATGCCTGGGATGCAGGCACGAACAAGAAGAACAAGAAGAAGAAAAAGAAGGAGGAAGAGGAACAGAAGAAGAAAGAGGAGGATGAGAGATTAGCCAAGGAAGAGGAAGAGCGAGCGGCTAAAGAAGAGGAGGAGAGAAAGGCTAAGGAGGAAGAGCAAAAAGCTGCCGATGAAGCCGCTGCCGCCACCAAGGATCTCAGCTGGGCCGAGGATGCTGGAGGTGACGACTCCTGGGCCGGTTTCGCGACTACCGGGAAAAAGAAGAACAAAAAGAAGGGAAAGGTATGGTTATCCTCTCACCTATATCACATCTTACGAGGGTCTTGTTTAACTGTTCTATAGGTTGACCTGCTTTCACCCGACGTGGGAGATACACCCTCAAGTGGCTTTCAGGACGTCAGCTTGAATGACGGCGGCGGCGCAGCACAGTTGGATCTCAATTTTGATGCTCCCCCTCCTCCCGCAGGCGCAGGCTTCAATTTTGGTGGGTGGGGCAAAGATTGGAATACCGGCGACAAATGGGGGCTCGACACTCTTGATGGTGGCGACGCCGGAGAAGCAAAGGATACGAACCCATGGTCCAAGAGCAGTTCGAAAACCCCAAACGTGTTCGATTTTGGCGATTTTGGCGATGCAAACAGAGATGCGTCTGCCCCTCCTGAAGAGCAGAAGGAAGATGATTGGGGAGCATTCACCACAGCCGGCAAGAAGGACAAGAAAAAGAAGAAGAAGGGGGCAGTTGAAGAGGTTTCCCCTGCACCTGAACCTGTCCCAGCTGCTGAGGATGACTGGGGAGCATGGGGAAACAAAGAAAAAGGTGCCGATGCACCCGTTATTGAAGAGCCGCCAAAGGAGCCAGAACCCCCGGCAGCAGATGACGACTGGGGAGCAGTTACCACGACCAACAAAAAGGACAAGAAAAAGAAGAAGAAGGGAGGAGTTGAAGAGGTTTCTCCAGAGCCTGAACCTGCAGCCCCTGAGCCTGAGCCTGCACCAGAGCCCGAGCCCGAACCTGTGAAAGAACCAGAACCAGAGCCTGAGCCTGAACCAAAGGCTTCTGCATTCCCGGCAGATCCTCTTTACAACAACTGGTTTACTCTAAGTTCTAAGGATCGCAAGAAGCGGGAGAAATCTTTAACAAAGAAAGGTCTCCCAATTCCTACCAAACCAGAGGATCTTGCGCCCCCTCCTGAACCTGTTGTTGAAGAACCAGCGCCTGAACCCGAGCCCGTCCCGGTACCAGAGCCAGAGAAGCCCGCGGAGAATCTTGATGAGGACTGGGGCTGGGACGTCCCGCCCAGCAAAGATAAGAAGAAAAATAAGGGCGTGTCAGTCAATGACTTCCTCATCGAAGAGCCAGACCCTGTTCCAGAACCGGTCCCTGAGCCGCCACCAGCAACTGATCCTGCCCCTGCCGATGACGACTGGTCGGGTGGATGGGATGTTCCGACTAAGAAAAAGGACAAAAAGTCAAAGAAAAACGCTGCTAAAGAGGAGCCGACTCCAGTCGTTGAAGAGCCAGAGCCTCCCGCGGAGCCCGCGGCTGAGCCCGAGCTTGAACCAGAGCCAGTTGCTGAGAAAAAGGAAGTCGACGATGACTGGAGTGCTTGGGGTGTGCCAAAGGCAGAGAAGAAGAAAAAGAAGAAGGTCACGCTCACTGAGCCTGAACCAGAGCCTGAACTAGAACCCGAGCCACAACCTGAGCCTGAACCAGAGCCAGAACCCGAACCTGAGCCTGAACCCAAGGTTCCTGTACTACCAGATGATCCTCTTTATAACAACTGGACTGTCCTCTCATCGAAAGATCGCAAGAAACGGGAGAAGTCATTGAAAAAGAAAGGTCTACCAATACCTGATGCTAATGGGTTTTTACCAGGAGCCGAGCCTGAGCCAGTCCCTGAACCAGCTCCAGCTCCAGAACCAGAGCCGGAGCCGGAGCTGGTTGAGCCAGAGCCTGAACCTGAACCTGAACCCGAGCCTGAACCCGAGCCTGAACCACCGGCAGAACCTGAGCCTGAGCCTGAGCCAGTCATCGAGCATGAACCAGAGCCCGTTCCCCAACAAACTGTTGATGAGAGCTGGGGTGGAGTTTGGGGTTCTTCGTCCAAGGACAAGAAGAAAAAGAAAAAGAGCAAGATCCCGGATGAACCTCCACCCCCCGCACCCACTCCCCCATCTCTTGGCCTGGATCCTGAGCCTAGAACTGAAGATCTACCCGAGGAACCTCTCTGGGATGACTATGATTCTAAGCCTCCGAAGACAGCCAAAAAGGAAGCTCCCATGGGCTTCTGGGCGACATTGGGCGCAGCCGCGACAGGCAAATCCAAAGCATCAAAGAAGAAGTCGCAAGAAACACCTAAAATGATCGAGGAGGCACCGGAACCAGAGCCTGAGAATAATCCTGAGACGGATTTGCTCATTGATGTTGGCGAGGAACCGGAAGCGCCGATCGCGCCAGTTGTTGACGAACCAGACGCGCCAGCCGCGCCGCCAACAAAGACCGCCACGTCCAAAGCCAAATCATCCGGAAAACTGTCACTTGCTGAAAGGGTCGAACAAACGAAGAAGGACAAGTTGAAATCCAAGACAAAGAAAAAGGATGTCGCGCCGCCGCCGGAAGAATCTGCTGAACCTCCCCCTGAGGAAGAACCAGGTATAGAGGACCAACCTGAGCCGGTCAAAGAAAAGAAGGTTTCACGAGAGTCTGTCCCAGGAAGCTTTCCAGACGCATTTGAGGACGACTGGGATGAAACACCCCCACCCCCCGCCTCCTGTCCCTGAAGTCGAACCCGAACCTGAACCGGAGGAGCCAGCACCTGAGCCAGAACCAGAACCAGAACCAGAGCCGGAGCCAGAGCCAGAAGTCAGGAGGTTCCCTGAAGATCCGCTTTATAATAACTTCTTTAGTTTATCTTCAAAAGATCGCAAGAAACGCGAGAAGTCTTTGGCTAAGAGAGGTCTTCCAATTCCCACGAAGCCAGAAGATCTCGCGCCCCCTCCTGAACCTGAACCACCTGCAGAGCCCGAACCTGAACCTGAACCTGAACCTGAACCTGAGCCAGATCCAGAGATAGTGGAGCCAGAACCAGAACCTCAACCTGAACCTGAGGCTGAGCCGGAGCCAGAAGTCACCAGATTCCCTGAAGATCCACTTTATAATAACTTCTTTGGCTTATCTTCAAAAGATCGCAAGAAACGCGAGAAGTCTTTGGCTAAGAGAGGCCTTCCGATCCCTACGAAGCCAGAAGATCTCGCGCCCCCTCCTGAACCTGAACCGCCTGCAGAACCTGAGGCTGAACCCGAACCTGAGCCAGAGCCAGAGCCAGAGATAGTGGAGCCAGAACCAGAACCTCAACCTGAACCTGAGGCTGAGCCGGAGCCAGAACCAGAGCCTGAGCCAGAAGTCACCAGATTCCCAGAGGACCCACTCTATAATAACTTCTTTAGCTTGTCTTCAAAAGATCGCAAGAAACGCGAGAAGTCTTTGGCTAAGAGAGGCCTTCCGATTCCCATAAAGCCAGAGGATCTCGCGCCCCCTCCGCCTGAAGAACCAGAGCCTGGGACCGAACCAGAGCCAGAGCCAGAGCCAGAGCCAGAACCTGAGCCGGAGCCCGAGCCGGGACCCGCACCAGAACCAGTTCCCATGACAAAGGCCGAGAAGAAGTCCAAGAAGAAGTCAAAGGCTGTTAAAGTTGAACCCGAGCCAGAACCCGAGCCGAAGCCTGAAGTAGAACCTGAACCCGAACCTGAAGGACAGCCAGAGCCGGAGCCGGAGCCGGAGCCCATTGAGCCGCCTGCTCCAGAACCAGAGGAGCCTGCAAGGAAGAGTAAGAAGAGCTCTAGAAAAGCCAGGGAGCCGCCACCGATCGAAGTTGCACCGCCTGAGGAACCAGAAGTCCAAGCTGGTGCACCACCGACCCCTCCTCCCGAACCTGAGAAGCCGGCACGCAAGGAGCGACCTCGTATTGAACGCACATCGAACTCTGCTGCCTGGGGTCACTGGGGAGCAACGGCGCCCCCGAAAAGATCCAGCCACAAAGAAGGTAGACACAGGGAGAATTCCGAAAACCCAAGGAGAAGGGAGCGATCTCCCAACGGAGTGGAGAGATCGAAGTCAGGCACTGCTAGAAGATCAAGGCCGCGAGAGTCAGAAAACGAAGCCGAAAAGTCATCTGCGTCTGAAAAGGAAAGACGGCGGGAAGCTCGTCATAATCGCGCAATGGGATTCTCTGATTTTGTTCTCGGTGCCGCCGCAGCACCTCCTTCTAGAACCAAATCAAGGCGAAGAACAGAACACAGACGCGACATCGATGAAGCTGAAATGCTTTCTCCACAGCCCGACGAAAGGCCTGAGGCCTCGGATAAAGCAGCTAGGTTGATGGGCGTCAATGGATCGAGGTCTAGAAGAGAGAGGCCACGCGGGGAGAGGAAAAGATCTGGTACGACTTTCCGCCCCGAATCAAACTTAGTCTTGAAACTCGTTACTGATAGATTGTCCCCAGTTTACCCTGATCCGTACGCCATTGAAGATGAAGACATAGTCATGGTTAACCGGGACGATGTTGAGGGACACTCGCCGCAAGATGGATCTGGAGAATCTAGACACTCCAGAAGAAAGTCCCGGTCCAGGAAGGTGAGCACGCTACCCGACCTAACAATCCCTTGTGTGTAAATACTAATAACTATTCTACACATTAGACAAGATCCAGACCCGAAGACCATGACGATGCTGTTATGGTTGACGCAGATCAACAGGCCCCAGATGTTTACTCAGGACCTGATGATATTGCTTTCGTCGAAGCCCCTCCACGAGAGCGACGCTTGAAGCGGTCCGGCACCCTACCTAAGAAACCGGAAACGAGTGGTGGTGGCTTGATGGGTTTAATAGAATCTTTAAAACGGACTGCTCGCCCTGAGACTCGTCCCGAAGCTCCACCAGAACGCCGCAAGTCTCGGTCTTATCGTGATGAAGACGCAAGGTACATGACAGAGCCGGAGCGAGACGAGGCCCGGCGAATCAGACGCGAAGAACGAAGGAGACGATGGGAACGACCAGATACAGATGCCGAGGGCTTCGTTACCGAAGGCGGTCCAGTTGGAGGTTTCCCAGACACAGAGGCAGAAGAAGCGGAGGCCAGGAGAGCAGCGCGCAGGGCCCGACGTGCCTCGCGACACCCTCCTTCTGACCAATTTCGAGATGCCGACTTCAGAGAAGCCGAAGAAAGACGAGCTAGACGGAGGGAGAAAGAAAGGGCTCGTGAGATCCTTGAGAGACAAACCCAAGAAGAGGAAGAGAGAGAGGAGAGACGCCGCCAAGAGAAGAGAGCACGTAGAGCTGCTCGCGAAGAACGGCGTATGAGAGAGGAGCAGGAGGCACGGGAGATGGAGGCCCGCGAGATGGAGGCCCGCGAGATGGAGGCCCGCGAGATGGAGGCCCGCGAGATGGAGGCCCGAGAAATGGAGGCCCGAGCTCAAGCTAAAGCAGAGCGACGTGAGCGAAGACGGATTCGTGAAGCAGAAATGCAAGAGGTGTATGGAGGACAAGCTTCGAGACCGAGACGCCATCGCTCAAGAGCAGAGGGAAGAATCCCTGGCGAATACGGAGCTCCTGAGGATTATTACCGGCCTCGGCAGTCCCCCCGATCTGGCGACGAGGGCGGTAGGCGTCGAAGGTCCAGAGCTCCAGACCTAACGAGAGAGGCACCGATGATGTCTGGGGGGCGGAAAGACAAGATTTCATCTTGGGTTCATTCACAAGCAGATGAGCCCCCCGAGCCACCACCGGTTATGTCAACTGTGGTCGATATGCCGCCGCCTCCTGGTGAACCACTCAATGGGCACAGCATGTCGTCGGACGAAGAGGCCAGGCGCAATTTGCGTCGGCAGGCCCGACGACGAGCCAAGTACCCTGGACTTGCAGATGACGAGATCGACGATCTACGAGCCAGACGGCGGGAAGCACGCAGAGCTGACCGAGACAACATCAAGAGTACCTCGGGCAGTGGTGACTACGAGCGTGAGCGTGGGTACAGACCCTATGATAGCCGCTATCCGCCTGTGCCTCCCCCCAGCTCTGGGGCGAGGATGCCCAACTGGTTCAGAAAACTGACCAATTTGTGATGGTCTTCATCCAGAGAGACCCGCTGATGACTTTATATGATGATATGACACGATGAAATTGTTGAGCTATGAGATTTACGCTTGCCCTATATCAATTTGGATGGATTTACGATGACAGATTATATTTTGATTTCAAATCAGGTTTTACAGCACTGCATGTACCATCAGAGGAGCCTTTTTAGCTCTCTACTCAATCAGCTAGAACGATGAATATGTATACCCTTTGGGCACTTTTTTTGATACAGCTTTTCTATTCAATTTTTTACGGTAGTGTGTCACCGAATTAGAGAGTAGGTAATCATTTATCTCACTGAAAATAATACTAATAATACATGAGAAATTAAACGTGAAGTAATACTACATGGCAGCCTCGTCTTCCTTCTCAACTTCTGAATGCGTTTCCAGCCCATTCTTCTCTCGCCGTCGATTCTCCAAATAAAACCTAGCCCCTTCATATATACTCAGGTACATACTGAGCGAGACAGCCGTCCAGGCAGCGCGAAGGGCACCCCCCGAGAAAAAGCCCCCTGGCGCCCTCCTTCCGATATATCTCCTTCCCAATCGAAAGCATAGTCCGGTCTGCCATCCGTGGCTTCTTGGCATCACCACCATTATTATCCTCCGTACTAGCCGACAGCATCACCCTCGTCTTGACCACGTCAATAGGCGTCGTCACCACCGCAGCCGTCATCCCCGACACCCCAGCCGCAAACCCGGTCAGAGCAGCCCGTTCCAGCACCGGATTCCAATTTGCTGACTCGCAATCACCATGACTCTGTTGTTGCTCTTTCCATAGCTCCCGCCAATCCACCACATGAGACCTGACATACTCGAAAAGCGGGAAATGCAGCCCCGTAAAGGGCAGATTCCTCCCGACCAACGCCGTATACCCACTCCACAGTTTCCACGGCCGATGTCGAAACCGTGAAATCACCTGCATCGTGGCATTGTCGTTTCCATGTCCCGGTTGCATGTTCACTACCTGCGCGTTTTGCTTCAACACTTCCGCGGGCGTGAGCATCAAGCAGGCAACTATCTCCGCGCACGATGACGAAATACCATGGATGATCGGGTTAGGGAGGGAATGCGTGAATGGAAGACGGTTAGGCTCTGAGTTGTGCGGTTCAGCTTGCACTGTCGCTGATGCGTTGTTGAGGGTATATTTTGCTGCTTCGTAGGTGGTGAAGAAGGCTCCTGCTATTTGGGAAATGAGTATATCTCCCCCTCGTCCAGTTTGAAGATTAGAGAGATAGAGAAATGGGATGGGGATGTCACTGCACAAGAAGGTATAGTTGAGATCACTACACTCCATACTCCCTGGTACAAGCCTCGAAAGAGGACATTCCGTCTCACGGCTCCAGTTCTAGCGTCTTTGTAGAGCTTCGCGTAATCGGGTGACTGGATGCGTGTTTTGAGGGTGTCGAAGGGGTAGACGAAGAAATCAACAACCACAGCAGAAAACGCCCCGGCCTTTTTAATTAGCAGATGGCCTTGAGAAGGGAAGAGGATGGGGGAAGTGATAGTGGTACTTCCTGTTAGGGCAAGGTGGCTTACAATCCAAATATCAAAGTTACTGTTATACATGAGAGCGACGAAAACAAACCAACTACACTTCAAGAACAGAGAACAAGATCATAGGAAAAGACCTGGAAAGCATCATTTCGAGCCATAAAAAGTATCTTATCTAATCGGTACGCAGTGTTTCTCGATTGCGACGAATAATGAAGTCATCGTCAGTAGCATCACGTGTGGCAAAGTGCCCTAGACTGCTACAAGTATATACATGTCTGGCGACCAGAATACAGTACATATCATCAGTCGTGACTCAGAAGATATCTACAGCAGATCAGTTAGGTCATAACAAGACGCAGACATGCTCTCAAGTCATATCCCGTAACTAGATTTCGTCACTGGAATAAGCAAGCAGGAGACATATTAACAGTCAGATACATAATTTTCCCTCCCTACGCCGTTAAGGTCATGCAATTCCCAGAATCCCCAGTTTGAGCCCAAAACATTCAAGAAGCCGCTTATTTGGCGGTCTCTCCGGGCAGTAGATTTCCCTTCACCGCAAACATCTTACCCGAGGTGGCAGCAACGAAGTGGTCCACCTGGCGAGCGTATTGCTCGACCTGTCGGCTGTTGAGCATGCTCTCCAAGCGGCTGGGTTCCTGAGGAAGCTTGAACAATCGCTGCCACTCATCCTCGGGGAGGGGTGCCTGCTTGAGCGTCGCACGGGTGGCGTTCTCGGCCTTGCGCTTGGTCTGCCAGTTGGTGATCTTGGTCTGCTCACGGGCGAGCGAGCGCTGGTAGTACTGGAAGTTGTTGGTCTCGGTGTGGTGAGTCTCAATGCTGTCGAGCAGGAGATCGCAGTTCTTCTCCAAGAACGGGTCAATGCTGAGCGACAGGTTGTCGTAGTTGGGAGTAAGGACATTCGACTTGACAAAGGGACCGGACTCAAGAGCGGCCAGAGACTGGGGGAGTTCCGTGGGTCCAGCGGCGTTGGGGCTCTGAAGCTGGTGGATGAAAGAGGTGATCAGGTGAGAGTTGTGGATTTCGACGGGGAGTTCGACAAAAATGTCCTGGTATCTCAAGTTGGACTTTTGCAGCCTGTAATGAAGTCAGATTCCTCTTTCCTCTCACTTCTCTCGATTTTCTTTGATCTTCTTCATTAGGAAAGGTATCAAGAAACATACTCCTCGGCAGTGAACTTGTTCTCCTTGAAAGCAGTCATGAACTTAGGGGACAGACGGAAAGCTCTCAGGCTCAAGCTTCCTTGGGCACTGCGGCTGACATCGTGGACAAGAGCGACTGTCCGCTCGTTCATCTCTTTCTGGTAGAAGAACTGGTTCTCGATCACGTTCATGTTGACAAAGTTACCCATGTTCGCACTGGTGTACCATCCGACGTTGTTCGCATCGATGTTGACCTCCCGCAGCATGCGGATCATCTCTGCCTGGTAGGCCGCGTTGGCCTTTGCGCGAGGAGCAGCGGCGGCCGGGTTGGGGGCGGCGTTGTCAAAGTGCGACTCGGCGGGCATCTCGACGACGGGGAAGGGGAAGGTGTTTGTGATTTCCAGGGTACCACCGACATCCATACCGACGATCGAACCGGTCGCAGTCGTCGGGAATGTTTGAGAGCAGTGCTTGATGATCTTCATGACCACCTACATGACGCGGGGGTATGAGTATATAATTCTCGTCATTTGGAGGGGGAGTTTTTTCTGGGGGCAGACTGTACCAAGGCCTCGACCTTAACGGCCGCGAGGGGGTTTCTTTCCTGTCATAATGTTAGAGGGAGGTCTCCAAGACTATCGGACCGGGAAAAAATGAGTACTTACTCCGCCATGTTGGATGCAGCAGCCCAGGGAATGTTAACGGCGACGATGGTTGACATTCGGCGATGGTTTGTGTGGATGTCGAATTGAACAATTTCCCACCGCCTAATGCCCAATGCGGTTAGCGCGCCAAGACCCAGATTTGCGCTGCGTGCTCTGTATAGTTACACTGTGCGTTTGCCAAGCACGAGGGAAACAAATATACTAATGTTATCTCGAGGGCATTCCGGTGAAGAATAATTCTCCTCGATGCTGGAAATGACTCGGTTGCTTCACCATTCGGTGTTGCTGCAATCGTTGCTCCTTCATATACTAGTCGCTTGATAAGGCTTTGACCCTCGAACTAACTGATCATTCCCCTCATCATCTCACTCTAAGCAATTGGATATTCCTGGCCCTCAGAACTAAGCTCCTTTGAAAGAAACAAAATGGCAGACCAGAAGTCTTCGTCGCAAGAAACTTTCTCATATGCACAGGATCACAGTCTTCAGACTGTATCGGTAACCACCTTGCCGCATGCCCCTCACACAGGCTACTGGGTTGTGTACGTCAAACCCATTCCCTAAGAATTCCTTGAATCCAACAATACCCGTCTAACTTTTATTGCAGCTTAATCCATGGTGGTGCATGGCGCGACCCGACGCAAAATGCTTCAAACTTCCAAGAACCTGCCGAATCCATCCTCCGAACTCACCCCGACTACGTCTCCCATACACTCCCACACATCGCAGGCTTTGCTTCCATAAATTACCGACTCAGCTCTCATCCGAACTACCCGCAGTCTCGGGAAGATACAGAACTCACGGAATTCCGCGATGCCAGACACCCCGACCACTTCCACGACGTGCAGGCAGCTCTGGCTCTTTTGCAAAGCAAGTACGGATTTGGAGAACGGTACATCCTCATAGGACATAGCTGCGGAGCGACACTATCGTTTCAAGCCGTGATGGGATCTTTACAAGCAGGTCAAGAGACTCCCCTTCCGACTGCGATTGTGGGAACAGAAGGGATTTATGATTTGAGGCTGTTCCGAGATGCTTTCAAGAATGTGCCTGTGGTCCAGGAATTCATCCAGCAGGCGTTTGGCTCCGATGAGGCTCTGTGGGATGCCGTCTCTCCAGCTAAACAAGAAGGCCCAGCTGGTGTCGAGGGTGGATGGAAAGCAGGTCGGCTCGCTGTGCTGGCGCAGTCGCCGGACGATGTGCTGGTGGATGGCGGCCAGATTGAAGCGATGAAACAGACTCTCAAGCGGTGGGAGCAACGTCAAACACAGGAAGCCCCAAGGCGAGTCGTTGTGCTTCCTCTCATGGGCGAGCATGATGACCCTTGGTTAAAGGGCGAAGGTCTAGCAAAGGCCATTGCAGTTACGATCAAAGAGCTTCAGGCAATGGACCTGATCTCTTCATCCTAAATCACTCTTAACCACCAACAGGATGTAGATCTACACTTTTGCATGGAATGTCATTCTTACGAGTTGCGGTAGGTACAATTCAAATCAAGGCAAATCATCATCGTGAATCCCACAGCCAGATGGACATTACAGACTACATAAAACGCAAAATAAATATTTGCATTCGCGGAACTCGCTTATTTCATTTCAGATCGTCTTAAATTCCTGATATCTTTCAGGAGATGAAGGTAGTAATTACACTCGGCATATTAGAAAGAAATGGCCAGCCGTTTTCAAAACTCGCCAACGCCCACCAGTGTTCATCATCATAATTGCACAGTACAGAAAAAGAAAAAGAAGTAACCCGTCATACGCCCGGTATTTCGGCAGAAAAAATCCCATAGACTGAAAAAGAAACGCCACCCGACACAGCGGGGCATTGAGTTGGGAATCGCAAGAACAGCGGCGACTTCGTCTGGCTCAGTTACCCAGGTCCATACGGCCCGAGGCGGCGTCTCCCACAACTCTCTCGTTCTTTGTGTCCACACTCTGCGCTTCATCGTCATCCTCGGAATCCAGGTCCTCCTCAGCCTCGCTATCTTCGATGTATTTCGCTTCAACTCCCGCCTCGTGAAGACGCCCCTTCATGTCCTCACGGAAACGGTCCTGCCAACGGGCAAGTGCTGCACTAGCATGAACGCGGAAACCATAGATGCGAGGCTCGTAGCGACGAACGCTCTTCTCTGGGACCAGAGCCGGGTAGACTTGGAAGAGAATGCTGTGGAAAGAAGTTCCGAAATAGGCACCATCGATGGAAGCATGGCGAGAGGATTTGGGGTTGTAGACGTCTTCGCACTTGGCACAGTAGAGTCTGACGGTGCTGACGTTGGAAACATCGTGCATGCCCACGGGGAGAAGAGGGTGGCCGTCGCACATCACACGGGGGCATTTGCCGAAATCGCCTTTCTTGTACTTGTCAAGCTAAATGAAAGAAAGAATAAGCTCAATCCCCCCAAACGTATGTGTATAATTTCTGCTTTTACATACCATCTTGGCCAGACCGCGGGTAGTAACAATGTATCTAGCGTGAACCAAGCCGTACAGGTGGCGCGCAGACTTCTCGATCTGCTCGCGCAGGTCATCGTCCGCATCGAGGTCGAAGACGTCGGTCACCAGGTCGAGAGCATACTGATAGTAAGGGACTTCGGTATTCAGGCCAGTTAAGTTAAAGCGATCGGTAAGGTACTCTTCGTCGATTTCGCAGAAGTACTCATTTCCACGAGAAGAGATGAACTGTTCGCGCCAAAATACAGTCAGTTGAGGAAGCACCAGAGGAACAGGAGGGCGAGATCTGATGATAGTGAAGCTCCGAGGGGTCTCATTTTCGTCCATTTTCTCTTGAATTAAGAGGGTGGACTATGTGGTTATAGCAGATGTGGAAATGCAAAGGGCGAGGAGGGAAAAGTGCCAGGAAGACAAGAGGGTTTAGAACAATCCAATGTCTCTTTCACTCTTTCCCACCATTTCATGGCACCAGCCGCAATTGCAACCACATTGTTAGAGTGCGCAGCCGCACTCTTCCCCTCTTCCTTCAACTCTACCTGGGCATAGCACTTGGGGAAATTCAAACTCACCCAGTCCCTCCAGTAACTGGTGTAGTCACTGTCGGTCTCACTGTTGAAATCCTCCATCATTTTGACTCCTTCGAAAGTAGACCCGAGGTCGGATATGGGATCTGGAGGTAAATCTGTTGTTTTCCTTGCTTTGTCTGCAGCAGTTGCTGAGAGAAAACTGGGTAGGACAAACCCAAGGGCAACAGAACCCCCAGAACTGGATAGCTGGAGAGGGCCTTCTTCAGGACATCAAATGACTCTAAAAGAATTAAATATGAAAGTGATGGGATTCACAAAGTTTCAAGATGGCTGCTTCTCTCCAGTGACGGCAGTGTGTGTTTCTCTCCGTTCTGTTATCAGTGGATCACTCCCTTCCGGTTAGCGCGGGGTTGGCGGTGAGTTCTGCCTTATTTTCTTCACCGCCATTCTGTATGGCTTCATCAAACATCAAATTTTCATATTCTTCTACAATTTAAACTAACTTATGCTATAGTAGTTGCATACATCTCAGTTACAGAAAATAAACCGATTCCATCACATCGACTAAAAAGCTGGATTGGCGTTACTAAGCAGTTGCTCGAAGTAGGCCTATGAAGCATCAGTACCGCGACATGCTCATTCTCAATAAATCAAGCTCACCTGGAACCAAGAACCAGCCTCAGGGGCAGGCTTTAGGGCGTCATCATACCCACAGTGTGCATCATAGCGAGTTGCAGAGGTGTCCGAAGTACCATCGCTTTCTCCTCCTGGCTTGACCCATACAAACGCATCCTGTAGCTTGTCTCCTGTCTCTGAAGTCGGTCGCGTACCGAAACCAGTTCCTTTCACATTGCACCAATCTCCCCATTGTTGCTGCTGGGTGGGCTGGACTCCACTTCGAGCTGAGGGCAGAGAAGTCAGTCTACGGGCACATATTTCATTAGCGACAACTCACAAGTATCCATGATAAAGTGCGCTGCGAAGCCAGCATCAGCCAGCATGGGGCCCAGGGCATTGACGTATTTCTTCTCATCACAGTTCTCGTTACCCTGGGTGTAAGACGGGCATGTATCAATTGACCAGGCGTTGTAATTTGCCACATTTGTTGCCAGGCCACGGACAGCAGCGGGCGAAGAGGCATTCTTATATACAGAAGCATAAAGCTCAGCAGCTGGGCTGAGGTTGGCGGGCCAGCCTAACCATCCAGCATGCCCTTTTTGGTACAACTGGTCTTAGCAAGTATCAAAAACACACTTATCCGTCACATACCTGCGTCAAGATACATGGAAACATTCGGGAGGTCCAACTGGGTTAGAGCATAGTTGGTGCACTCAAGATATGCATCTTGGGCATTGGCACACTTCTCTACAGCCAGGTTGGTGACCAGGTTCGCTAAACTATCAGGTTCTATAGGATATCAGCTTTTGATCCAACCGCGTACTTACAGTGAGGAAATCTCACCAACAACCAGGATAGTGTGAACATCCGAGTATTCCACCAGCTGTTCGCGAATGGAATCGATGTACGCCTTGTACTTTTCAACACCACCATCATCAATGGAGAACTCTCCATTGCTCGCCAGGGCGGCACAGTCACGGTCAGGCAAGTCGTAGACCACAAAAGTCCCAGCAATTGGGGGGCTTGCGCCTGCTTCATTCTTCGACTGGATGTCCTTCAAATATTCACCCATTGTGGATACTTTATCAGCGGTGTCCCTGTATACTCTAGTTAGCTATCAGACAGGCTCTCAGAGAGATCAACACTCACATCCAAAAGAATGAGGGCACCTCTGCCGCAGCGCTTGCCTTTTCAGCCAGAGAACCTGTCATGGATGGAATTGCTTCGGAAACCTCGGATACATAGTACGGGTTTACATAAAGCTGGTATCCAGTGAATGGATTGCCGGATGCACTTGCTGTCGTCACGGTGCCAGAGCTTGATGGGATAGTAGAAGATGTCGCAGCTGGTAGGGCCTGCACAGCAGAGAAAAGAAAAGGTGAAATGGATATAATAGACCGCATCTTGATTGTCATTATTTCAAAAGACTCAATTCTTACTTTCAAAGAGCATCTACTAGACACAAACATTCATGGCGGAATTTGCGCTTCATTTATACCATTTTATTTCCATTACCATACCAAGATGAAGAATCACAAATACTATTATGGACCAGGATAATTCGGCATCAAATCGAATCTACACGGACTCTCCGTCACCAATATGGCTAATGGCAACTGCTTACTGTAGCACCCTTAAAAAATAAATCAATTGTTTCATCTATAGGCCGGTAGAAACAGAATTTCCTCCGTCTTGCAGAGTCCAAAGCACCAATAAGATCCAGATTTTCGAATGTAATGGAATTCCGAAAAAACGAATCCCTAAACTCCCAGTCCCATCAACCAATATGTTCTCAAAAAGCAGGTTGGCCCAAGTCTGTATTTTACCGCATTGACGGCCCGAATTTCCTCAATGGAGACGGAGTAAAGATTGTGATTTTTATTCAAATTTTATTCAATGCCCGATGCTCTTTGACGGAAGTGGGACACCGTTGGTGCAGCAGAAGTCTCAATCAAATCGAGATTGATTTCAAGATCCTTTCTAAATATCATCTGACAATGATGAAGGTCTGTTAAACATCCTCGGCTGCTCCATCTCTCATAGAGGCTCCTGTTTCAGACGTTTGTTCTGGCTTAATGTCCATGGAGTTGAAGGTCTCTGGGTCTGCAGTCAAAAACCCGTAAACAGGTAACTGCGCTTTCGCTTCACGATCCTCCCGCTGCTGGTCTTCATTTCTAGGCATTAGCGTCAAGTGATCCAAAGGTTCGTTGATCTGGTCAATATCCATTTCAAGGCCCGCATCTCTGAGAACGATAGCGGTCTGATGCAATACCTCCATCGAAGTATTCCATTCGTCCTGTAATTTGATCTTCTATTAGCTTTGAATGTCTATTACATACATTTCTAATTACCTTTTCTGCGACCAATTTCATTTTCTCGTCTGCGTCTTCTGAGCTTCCGCGATATCCAAACTTCAAGGTTCTAAGCATAGCTTTTTTTACAGTCTTGTACATCCACATTGCTCCGAGTATCTCACACTCTCCCAAAAGATCGGCTTTCATGGATGGGGTATTGAATGCGGGGATTCCTCTGATAAGGGTGTTGCTTCCATATACGGCCTTGACCATTAAGGAACCCCATGAAGTAGATGCCTCCATATAATCACTCTTCAAAGCCACACTTAGTATGCTCTTTACTGCTGCATGGGAGGATAGGCCTTACTAATACCTGCAAGTCGTTGTATTTGGACATCTGCCCAGCCAAACACGGTCCAGCATAATTGACCAGCAGTTCGACCAACAATGCCCATTTTGGCTGAGTGAAGCGCTCCATATATTCTATCATGAGCGGCTCGTTCTCGTCTATATCTTCAGGCGTCACCAATTTGCTATCAGATGGCGGATTAAGCTGAGTATGGCAATTAACACTCGTCATTCTTCATCAAATAATAATAATGGATCACTGTACCTGCTTCATATCACAATCTCCCCATGATTTGTTGTTTGAAATTTGCTCCCAAACACTCTGTAGGAAGTTCGAGACGTGCGTATCCAAGGAATCGACTACAACACGGCCATCATCTTCTGTTATGTCATCGCTCTCTAGTCGCCAAGGTCTAGCTGCACCTTGAACTAGCTTAGACCTTTGAAACACGCGCTTGCGAAGCTCGACAGTCCAGTTCCACGATTTAAGTTCTTTGGAGGCTGGCCTTGGATAGGCAAATGATTGGTCTGTCCACCATACTATGTGCTGCAGAATACGCTTTGTTGGTTGTGCAACAAACTTGTTCAGCTGCAGAAAGTCATTCCTGTCACACCGTCAGCATACAGCAGTAAATAAGTTCTTTTTGTTAGTCAGCCCTACCAAGATGGACAGCTAATACCTGGGTTATCAAGTAGACTTTGAAAGCTGTGCTGATACTCCTCATCGGAGAGCTTCGAGAGAAACCCAGGTTTTCGGGTAAAAAGGGTCTTATCGCCATATGGCTGAGCTGTTTGCAACTTTGGTAGAGACCAAATAGTGAACCACCTATGAGACAGCTCCAAATGTGCCCCAACAAGGGTGCCATCGATGTAATCTTTCTTTGTCGGGTAAAAAAGTAGTCGAAGTGTCTCGGCCCTATGGTCCTCCTTTGTGAACTCAATCAGACATTCCCAATCTCGAACGCTCACTTTAGATGTAAAATCCCTAAAGACCAAACGTTGGAACTCGAATACCTTGTTGAATTCGAGCTCCCAGAACTTTGACTCCGTTAACCCTGGAAAGTACTAAATATGAATGGCAATAGCACATACTTCATCAAGTCTTGCATTTACCAACCACTCGCCAGCTGTAACCTTGAAAGCTGATTGGCCATAGGCTGTTTCCAAGTACTTCTCCCATAGTGCCCGCCAGCGTTCAGAGCTAACAATGGCCAACACCCTTGGAACTCGGGGGTGGGAATGTGTATAGCGAGCTCTTTTTGAAGCCAGGCAACAAACTGCGAACGTTTGAAGAGTTTCTTTTGGGACTTTGTGTCTTTATCCTTGCAGGTCTTGATGATACGCAAGAAGTGATAGCCATCGATCTCCTGTTCGTGGTCATCACCTTGGTTCGTTTGTAAGACATACGGGGCACCTGTAGGAATTTTGGAGCTGTCAAAGATATCAGCCGCCCAAAAGAAGGTCTATTTATATCTTTAGTTAATCTTTTATTCAGTTAGTGACTTGTAGGGCCGCTTACATCTTGAGATGGTGCCGCGGGTTTGCTTCCATCTGGATTCGTGTCGCCCGCTTCAGCAGCCTTTTGCTGATCAGCTAATATTCGCTGAAGAGCAATCCTCCACGAGTGACCCGAAAGCAAGACTGCTTTATCACAGTTACCGGGCCATTTTTTCACGTGGATGAAATCTCCCAGGACAATGCCTTCCGTATTCGTTGCCTTTTTTTCGGATGTCGTTCAAGGTGACATTCACAGCATTACCACTAGAGGTGTACTCTGAGATATATGTTTCAAGAACTGTTTCGAAATCTTTCTTGCTTAGTGACGCCCTCATTCTAGTATCTTTGTGAAAGCGACACGTTTCCCTAGCTAGACTTTCAACCGCCTCGTCCACGTCCTCTTCGTTATGTTTCTGACTAGAATACGTTGTAGCATCGAGTTCATCGATTCGAATGGCAATAGTACCAAGGTAGGTTTCTTGAAAATGCTTTTGCATATTCACGTCAATTGAGTTTGAAGTGAGGGCTGTTTCCTCCTTGGAAATGGCACGTTTACGTTTTGGGGGCATGGTTCCTAGAGTGTTGAGAATCTCAAAGGCTAGATAAAGACTTTGGGCTTCGTCAAGAAAGAAGAGGGGGAGAAGGAGGAGGAGTGCCTTCGTCAGGTTATTGACAGAACGTAGATCATGGGGGAGGAGGAAAAGGGAAATATCTAGGTCTGAAGCCAGAAAACGTGGGATTTTGTAACTCTTGACTTGATACTCACCTCCTGAATCAAGATTTGGCATTCTCAGTTTGGTGAAATGATTTATGAGGAGAAAAAAGACAGTAAAATAATAAAGAGTGTTGGACAAGAGAGGGAAAAGCCACTAGGCTCTTAGCAGCAAGTGAATTGGAGGCGCTTTGTATAGGAACCAAGTGGCCAGTGTGGTCAAGTGTCCTAGCAAAGGTAGGTAGGTACTGACCTAATCCCCTTTCATTTATCCCAGTAGTGAATAATGCTAGTAGCTAGGGTTGGTTAGGAAATATTGTGAAGTCTAGATGTTTCTTATAACTCTCACTTTAGCATAGAATGGTGTACGCAGCTCAAGTCTACGCCTCTATCAGAAGAATGATGAGTAGGGTGTTTATTTCATTCGAATCAAAAAAAGTGCTTCATAAGTAACAGAGAGAAAAAGGAAATGACTGTCAAAGTCTGTGAGTATCATAACTTAATATCAAGAAAAGAAAAAGCCTTTAATGAAGTGCGGCCCGGTCACATTCTGCTAAGAACTTATGGATTCCCTCAGTCCCTGCATATCCAGAGGCACTCTCAGGGATACCAACGCTTGACATCTCTGGAAAGAAAGCACGGTCTCCAAGCTCACTAATGTTGATACTCGAGTATCCTGACGAAGACGAGTTCCACGGATTTTTGCCGAAAATCTCCACATCCTCGAAACTCATATCATTTGATTGGCGAACATCTCTGGGCGAGGTCTCCGTAAAGTCTTCGGAGGACATCATGCCTTGCCAATCAACTTCATCAGCTGTCTGCGGTCGTGTGGGTTCCTTTGTAAAAAAGTAGTCTATCTCTGGTGATGCGGGGACGCTGGGGGCGAAGGGGAAAAGAAGGGCAAGGTCTGCTCCAGTGCGAATGTCAAAGTCTTCATCCTGAACAATTCGGCCCCGTTGCACATCAACCTCATCACACAATCGCTCCACAGTATCCGCGTCGCATCCAGGAAACCGTACTCGAATTGTAGATCTGTCCTGCAGCAGGATAGGCAAATCGCCTAGTGCTGACAAGCGCTTGAGCTCATTGAGAACAGCCGCGAGGTCCTTCAATGCACGTGCAAAGTCAACGGAAAGTAAGTCCAAAAGACCTTCCGAGTTGAGCGTCTCAGATTCGAAAGCACCAGACTTCTTCTGCAAGCCAGCCATTGCTCCAAAAGCAGTGACAGTAGGAGAGATCTGGAAATCGATGTAGGATCCGGGTGCTGTGCGAGGAATTCCCGTCATTTGACGTTCAGCCTGGTCCTGGAGGGCGCTCACGGCCTTGTAGCGCTTGTTTCCGGTGATAGGGTCAATGCCATCAAATCGAACTTTCTGTCCCGAAAGAAAGAATGCTCGCACTCCGGCGGATACATTGTTGATGACCTGTGCAGGTGCAGCTGGGCCATGAGAAAAGTACCGAGCTCCCCCAATGCGGCCAGCGCCAAATGTATAACCTCCTGCGGTTCGACCCAGAGTGCCACCAGTTAAGTTCGGGCGCAGAGTCGACGAAAAAGGGGCTCTGCTGGTGATACGGCCGACGTTCGATGCAATGCGAGAAGTCTGGTAGGCGGCGCGATCACCTTGGAGTCCGGTCTTGATGTATGAGACAAAGGCGCTTGCACGGGTGGAGAAGTGGCGACTACGGGTCTGGCGGATGGCAGCAGCTCGATTGATGGGCTGGCGAGGATTGATCCGAGCATAAGCTGGTTGAACTCGCACTGATACCTGCTGTGTTGGTTCTGGTAGTTTTGACCTGACGGCCTTGCAGGCCTTCTCGTAGGCAAACCTGGGGAAGTGATGTCAGCTAAAGCAATACGCCGAGGTAGAGGATATCAGTGTTGCGTACCTGGCTGCCCTCCAAAACTTTGGAAGCAGCAGGTGCCCGCTGGAAGGCGGCATGCTGGCTTTGATGATATTGGTAGATTTAGTATAGAGAAAGAGATGGAATGCTCATTCTCATGAGGAGTTGAAGATGGATGAACCCGGGGGAGAACCGATGCCTGATAACGGGGGATCGTTTAGGGTGCTCCACCCTGTGTGGCGGTGCAGCCACCTGAGCATGTCGCCACACGACTTAAATATAAACATAGCTACATGGTGCTACGGAAAATCAGGTTGTTATTTTCAATAACTAACCAGCTTACTTCTCATAAGCTCTGAACTTTTGTGAAAATTCACCCTTGGCCAAAATTAAATATTATGATATCATTTCGGACTTGATTGCGATATGCCCCCGCTGTTCCACTTAGTCGCTTCTACTAGTTAGACAATATGGGCTGATAAGCAGCTAACACTCTTCCGAGTAAATGATCTATAAAAAAATTGTTTGTGCGTTCCGAATGTACAATTGGATATCTATTCTAAAACCTATATTTATTTGACATGATCACGTAAAAAGCATTTATTCGTCGTCACCGAAGAAGACCTTGATGGGGAGCCAGCTGTCACCGCAGACCTTGAAGCGGTCCTTCAGGTTGTCTAACTGGCTGATCTCATCGGCAGTCAATTCCAGGCCGTTAATCTCAAAGTTGGCATCGATGCGAGACTTGCTGACGGACTTGGGGATGACACTCCAGCCCTTAGAAACACCCCAGACGAGCAGAACCTGCTGAGGAGTCTTGCCTTTCTTCTCAGCAATCTGCAAGAGAGTGGGGTCCTTGTAAAGGGGAGAGTTGGTGGATCCCAAGCAAGAGTATCCGGTGGAGTGGATGCCCTTGGAGGTGTTGTAAGCAACCAGCTTGGGCGAGGGGTTGTTGGGGTGCAACTCGATCTGGTTAACGGCGGGGACGATCTTGGTGGTGGGATGGTTGAGGAGGATCTCGAGATTCTTGATTCCGAAGTTGGAGACACCAATGTTCTTGACCTTGCCAGTCTCAGGCAACTTCTGCATCTCTTGCCTAAGTCCCGAGTTAGCGTCGTCTTTTCTGGCAGATGTTGAAAGAGTCGGGTCGAAACTTACCATGTCTTAATGAAGTCCCAGTCGGGCAGGTGCTTCGACTTGTCCTTGGGGTCGGTCGAGCTGGGCCAGTGCATCAAGTAAAGGTCGACATAGCTTGTGTCAAGGTCCTTGAGGGAAGAGTTAATACCCTCGGTGACGCAGTGGTGCCAGGTGTTGTCAAGCTTGGTGGTGATCCAGATTTCCTCGCGGGGAACGCCAGAGTCTTTGATACCCTGGCCAACCTCGGCTTCGTTGCCATAGGCAAGAGCACTGGGAACAATGTGTTAATATGTGTTTGGATGGTGGAGATGGTATATTGTAGGATGCGACTCACGTGTCGATGTGGCGGTAACCCTTCAAGAGGGCATTCTTAACAGCCTCGCGGACCTCGTTAGGTCCGGATTGCCATGTACCCAGGCCAACGGCGGGGATCTTAGCACCGGTGTTAAGGGTGTAGGTCTTGCTATTAACAGGATGGTCATTAGCATATCTGGAAGGGGCAGAAGATAGGTGTCAATAAATAAATAATAGATCCATCACTTACTTGGTGTAGTCGAGGTTCGACATCTTGCGTGATTGAATAGGAAAAAGGTACAATTGGATCTCGTTATTAGATAAGGATATGTAGAGAGGATTGAAGAGGAAGAAATTAGATGGGCACTGAGCACGGAAGTACCGGGCTTTATAATTTGGGGCTGAGAGCGTCAAGGAGCGAAGAACACGAATGCTAAGGCAGGTCCATCCAGCGATGGATCCATGATGTCGATGGAGGGGCGTTTGAGTTGCCCCTCATGGCCAGTGGGGAGCATCCAGGCACATCTCTGGCTGGCAGCGGGACACAAATTAACCGGGAAGGGTTTCAGTTATCATCCAGTAATTACCCAGCCCCGTACAAACCAAAGCACTCGGATCATATTATTTCTAAACTTTTGAAGATCTTTTAATTTGTCCGAAGATCTGCTCATGATGGTGATTTGACCCCTTCGGATTTGTCTCCGTAATTGGACCATGGGAAGCCTCGCGGGAGTGTATGGATATTACCGCAGATAAGTTACGATACGGATGATTCCATTATTGTATTGGTTAATTGTATTTTGGCTAAAATGAGCACGTATCGGTGTGTTTCAATCCAATTGAGTGCGTAATTTATATCACCGCCTTATTCTGCCGCTCATCCAATAACATCCACGGCGCTACGATTATTACCCTTATTCCCGAGATGACGCTGTTCGGTTACTTGTGATTTTGGATTGAGAATTATCAATTGATCAACAGTGCGCGTTCTAGAAAGTTCCCGGTGTGCTTGTTCTTGTTTCAGCTATCTCAACACCGGGTCATTCCTGGCTCCACACCTTGCCTTTTTTCCCTGCAAACAACCGAGCCCCTACGTCGAGATACCAGAAGCCCTTGTGGTTTCAAAGAGGCGGTCAACATGTCGTCAGGTTTCGTGTCTGGAGGAACCAGCGATCAACCGATAGAACGCGATGATGAATGGCGTCGGGTACAGCAGGAGCTCGAAGAGGAGCGAAAGCGCAAGGCAGACCTAGGCAAGCAAGATGGGGGCAAAAGCTTATATGAAGTTTTGGAACAAAACAAAAGTGAGTTTATTTTCACTGCAGTCATAGTATTGAGCCGAAAAAACTCCTGGTATTCTCTGGCTGACATGTTAGGGTGAACTCTCTTGCGGTATTCAGTGGTTAAGCAGGAAGCCTTCGAAGAGAAAATGAAACTGAAGAACCAGTTCCGCTCTCTTGACGAGGATGAGGTCGATTTCCTAGATTCAGTTCTGGAATCAACACGCGCCCAAGAAGCTGCTGTCAAGAAAGATACAGCCGACCAACTCGAAGAATTTCGCCGCCAGCGAGAAGAGGCTGAGAAAGTCTTACTAGAAGATACGTCCGCAGATGTCAAACCGTCAGCCGAAACAGAAGAGTGGAAAATTCCAGCGCGCAAAAGACGGCGCGATAAAAAGCAGGATCTTCTTCTCCCAGGCAAGAAGCGGAAGTCTTTAGCAGAGGAAGAGAAAGCCGATGAGGCTTCATCTCAAACTAAGCAGAAGACAGCCCAGGCCACCAAGCCTGCTGCCAAAAGCGCAGGTGGGGAATCTGATTCCATCCCACCCCCCAAGGCTATACCCCAGGAATCCAACTCGTCGCAAAGCCCGAAAAACGCTGGAAAACAAATTGAGAGCGCGGGTGCGAAAGCAAGTCGGCCTGAAGCAAAGCCTGCAGCCCAATCTTCTTCTTTGTCTCTTGGACTCGCTGGGTACAGTTCCGATTCAGAGTGAATCAGCTCATCGGGTCCTTTGGCATCATGCCGTGCATTTGCCGAACAGAATGGTATATCAAAGGTTGCCCGTTGGCTTGCATTCGTGACTATGCGATGTAAACCAACAGAACGTCGTGCCAATACGATGCAAGACTTCAGTCAATGCACCAGAGGAATAATCTCATTGCGGAGTCGAGTTCGACTGCTGGACAGTCGTAGGAGCAATATACTACAACATATAGATTGCTTGGAACCTTACTTATCTGCTAAATGAGAACTAATTGCCATTTCCTCAGACAATATATAGCTTGTCGTTTCATAATTTATCGGCTTGGAAGAGGTCATCTACAATCCAGGAAAAGTTGCGAATCCAATCATTTATCAATACAGGTGGATGTCAAAAGCAAGTTAATCGATAGAATAAGCAAATTATCAAGCTATTTTCTTTCCAAGAAAATACTATTCTGTTTTTCAACTACTGTCTTAACGACAGCTCACTCCTGGTGATATGCAACAGCTTCGCGTTTCACTTCTTGCTCCTCAACCTTGCGCTCCAAGTCGTGTGGCAGATAATCCTCCTTGCGAGAACCAACAATGATCCAAGGCGCATTGCTGAACAAATAGTTCATTTCCTCCAGAGGCAATTTCTTGGTCTCGGGCAGTAACAACCAAAAGAAAACCGCATTGGTGAAGTTGCAGATAACAAAAAGGAAGTAATATTTATAACGCACGCTCTCCATCGCAATCGGCGTGACTTGGCCAATCATGGTGTTAAACGCATACGAGACCATGGTGGCGATTGAGACGCCTTTCGAACGTGTCCGCGTATCAAACACCTCAGCCGGGATAATCCATGATAAGGGACCGCAGGTAGCCGAGAACGAAAAATTGTACATCCAGGTCATGATGATAAAGCCCCAGTGAGCACCTGTGCTGTTGACTTCGGGGGAAACCGCGCTAGCAAGATGCACGCGATGATGAATGTAACCATGTTGCCCAAGTTTCCAAAGATTAAAGCCGGACGACGCCCGGTCCGGTCGATAAACATCATGCAGAGAAATTGAGCCACCAAAGCGATGATGGAGTTAATTGCCTGATACCGTAATGTGGCGTCGCCTTGGATTCCGATTTGTTTGTAAATCGTCACGGAGTAATATCTGTGCAAAAATCAAAGCTATCAGCGATGGGTTCCTCCACCTTACTGGAAATCGAGAGATGCTTACTGGATCGCTGACACACCCGTCATCTGGACAGATGCTTGCAATGCACAACAAAGGAAAAGACGACGGAATGATGATCGAGAAGTGAAGAGCTCAGTATAGGACTTGGCTTCATTTTCTTGCTCAAACGTGACACTTTCCTGGATCTGGTTGTACTCAGCGCGAACCCAGGTATCGTTCTCATCCCCATGGGCATGGAGCTTTGCGAGGGTTTGTAGACCCTTCTCGTGGTGGCCATGGCCGATGAGCCAACGGGGCGACTGTCCGAGTATTAGAAATAACAGTCTGGCGCGTCGGGGAGAACATATCTACCTCTGGGAAGAACATGATCAAGAGACCAAGGAAGACAGCAGGAACTATTTGCAATCCCAGGGATAGCTGCCACTGCGCATTATTGGTGTCAGGAAACCCTATAAACGTGCCATATGAAATCCATGCAGCACAGAGCGATCCGACCCCGAGCATGAATTGCTGTAAACCAGTCACACGGCCGCGGATGTCTGGATGGCAAATCTCGGCTTGGTACAGAGGGATGATCATGGTAAGAAAACCAACTCTACACCAAGCATTAGGCTGTGAAGGCATATCTCGACACTCAGGAATGACTTACCCAAGGCCAGCCAGGAACCTTCCACTGTACAGATAGTCAATCGTCTGCGCACCAGTCTGAAGACCTCCTCCAAGGCAAAATATCACACAACCGATGGCAATAGTCCATCGTCTCCCCAGGTAATCACCTGTGGGGCCTGCGAACCCTGAGCCAAAGAAAGCACCCGCCGTGAACATCGACACGACCAGTCCACTGTCAAATAGTCAGGTAACATTCTCTATTCAAGATTCAGGGCACTCACGTCTCGGTCGAATCATCGCCAAACCTGGACATGAATGATGGGCTCGCGATAACCTCTGCAATCACACCCAAGTCATCTAAAAATGTCCTGGTCAGATCAGAGCCTCAAGCAGCGGTACAAGTATTAATATATACATACATCCATAAAGAAATGATCCGAGTGAGGCGAAGACACCGACCAGAAACTTGAGGAGCAGATCAGCGTCAATTCGGGATGTTCTTTTCCCATCTCTCGCTCACCTGGTACCATGCCGGAGAAAGTCGCATGACGACGCCGGTGTACGTTATTTGCTATCAGCCTAGTAGCTCTCGATACACTTTAGATCGCGCAGCATAAAATGCGGAGGAAAACTGGAACCCCTTTCCCACTGGGGCTCAGGATCAGCAGGGCTCTTTAAGAACTGTCTGGGGATCGACTCCACTCAACAGAGCCGTGACAATGCGGAATAGCATGATTCATGATCACGATTGAAATCTCTAAAAAGCTCGTGAGAAGTAATATCGGACGGAGGAATTATCGAACTAAAGCGCTTTGAGAGCATTGTGTCGCCTCTGACACAGGTGCGTAATTCGACCTGCTAAAGAATACTCGGCTACAGACGATGTCTAGCGACGAATCGCAACGCCATTTCATCTTCATAGCAAGCCACTTCAATAACAAACACTTGAGGCTTGCGGGGATTAAAGCCGGGGATTGTCTACTAGGGCTCAGAAAGGAAAGGCCAGTCGATCAAAGCGAGGGTGCTGATTGACGGAAGATCTCATGGTCTCGCCTTGGCCGCCATGCCCAAGAGCGTGGCGCAACGGCATCGCGCATTAACCCAAGAACAACGGTTTTGCTAGCGATTAACAAGAGTCGAAATAATTTCAAATGACTCTTTTACGGCCCAGTCGAGTGGCCTGGAACTTCCCCCGCAGGGAAATTGCCAAATATATGATGCTGGTCTCGATGAGTCCAGGATAAGTATTTTAGCTGCCCAGTACTTACCCTCCGCCACAAACTCGTCTTTGGAATAGTCTGCTGCTTTTTATTTCTTGTTTCCTACCAAACTCACTATTTGCGAATTACCTTTTTTCATTATTAGCATACTTTGACAGACAAGATGACGACCTTTACAAAGCTCAGTGATCAGAAGACCCCTACCATCTCCATTCATCCGTCCAGGCGCATATCCAAAATCAACCCCAACATTTATGCGGGGTTTACAGAGTGATTATTATAAGTCTCTAACTCAATATGCTTGACTGACTCCTTGTACCAGGCACATGGGTCGATGTATCTATGGAGGTATCTATGATCCTGGCAATCCGTTGTCGGATGAGAATGGTTTTAGGAAGGACGTCTTGGAAGCCCTGAAAGAGCTTAATATCCCTGCTGTTCGTTATCCTGGGGGTAATTTCATGGCAACGTATCACTGGATAGATGGAGTTGGTCCAAGAGATCAACGGCCAGCAAGGTATGCTTGTATCTGACCTTACATTTTCGAGTTTTGCATAGTCCGACACTCAGTATTGATTTACATATACTAATAAAATATGTCAATCAAGACCCGAACTTGCCTGGCTGGGAACAGAAACAAATCATTTTGGAACCGACGAGTTCCTGAAGTGGTGTGAAATCCTTGGAACAGAGCCCTACTTTTGTTTGAACTTTGGAACAGGCAAGTTTGATAGCCTTTTTTTGTTCGAATAAAGCTAATCAGGTTTATGCAGGAACCCTCGATGAAGGTATAACCTTGGTATATTTTGTCATTCTATCACATGAAGCTAATAATGTTCATTTTCAGCACTGGGCTGGGTCGAGTATTGCAATGGCAAGGGAAACACTTACTATGCCAATCTTCGAAGGAAAAATGGCCGTGAAGAACCATACAATGTAGGCTCCTTTCAGAATATTCCCTTAATATCTTATACTGATTCTATTATCCAGGTCAAGTATTGGGCTCTTGGTAATGAGACATGGGGTCCATGGCAGGTAGAACAGATGACCAAAGAAGCATATGCCCACAAAGCGTATCAATGGGCAAAAGGTCAGCTCGAGATTCTCAGTGGTTATCAATGTGGATTACTGATATCATAACAGCTTTGAAACTTCTTGATCCTAGTTTGGTGTTGGTTCTCTGTGGACAAGATGGTACGGCTTCATGGGATTACTACACATTGAAACAGTGTCTACTTCCAGCGCATTCTCCTCTTTCAACCAGCACAGTTCCCCTCATCGATATGCACAGCATTCATCTTTATACATCCTCTTCATCTCATTTACCCAACGTCACTGCTCCTCTGGCTGCGGAGCGAGCTATTGAGATAACTTCCTCCCTAATCGACCTGGCAAGAATTGAAAATGGAGTGCCTCCAGACCAACTCCGACCAACCATCTGCTTTGACGAGTGGAATGTTTGGGATCCAATCCGTGCAGAAGGCAGCAAGGGTGCTGAGGAGAGCTATACTCTCTCGGATGCATTGGCAGTAGCTGTCTACCTAAACGTCTTTGTTCGTAAGAGCAAAGATGTCGGAATGGCCTGTATTGCGCAAAGCGTCAATGTCATCTCGCCCCTCATGACCAGCAAAGATGGCATCACCAAGCAGACCACTTGGTGGCCTCTGTATCTGTTCTCCCGGTTCATGCGCGGCTGGACCATTGGTGCGCATGTGGCATGCGGAACTTATGAGGGTGAAACCTCTCCCAAGTGGGTTCGCAGTGTCAAGGACACTCCCTGGCTTGATGTCAGTGCTACACTAGGTGAGGACGGGTACGTGAACGTGGCCGTCGTCAATATCCATGAAGAAAAGGACCTTGAGAGCAAAGTGGACGGTGCCATCGGAGAAGTTTCTGTATTTACGGTCACTGCTGGAGATATCGCGGCGTCTAATATGAAAGGCAAGCAGGAGGTTGGAGTCACTGAGAGTACGTGGGATGCTAAAGGCGCGTATCTGTTCCCGAAGCACTCTCTAACTCTTCTGAGATGGAAGGCTGAATGAGTTTACCGTCTGAAGCATAGTGAAGTTTAATCTCATAATAAATAAAAATAAATCTTAGAGGTTTCATAAATCTTGATCGGTGTTGCATAATATTATTCGATTCGTAAAAGAAATAATACGTCATATATATAGCCCGCCCAAAATATATCTTCATCAAGCAATATTTCCTCAACCAAAACTGACATCCTGGACTCTATCCTGCTCATTCAAATGAATATTCAACCTATATGGGAGCATACCTATCAGTGGCTGTTTCACAGATCACGACCAGAAAATAAACCATGGGAAAGGCTTACCTCTCCACTCTATAGTCCAGAGTCATGGGGGAGTTTGGTCGAAGAATCCGGTGGGTCTTGGGGAGATCGGTTTTGGCAAACGACTAGAATAATAGATGTGAGTATATAAAAACTATATATGTATCCGGGATCATCATATACCTCGACATCGTGGGTTGATTCGGTGATCTTCTTGCCCACGAGCTTATTGAGCCATTCGTTCTTATCACCCCCCGCGGTGTTTTGGATTCCCGGAACAACGAGAGGCATGATGGCAGTTGGATGTGGTCTGAAGAGAAAGTCAATAGAGATCTGATAGAATGATATGAAGTGATTTAAGATGGTTGGAGGTGAATTTGTCGTTCAGCTGAGTATATTAATGCCGCAGGCAAACCCATTCCGAGTACGGATGATGTCATAGTAGTAGTGTACACTTTGGGATTAGCACAATCGGAGATTTAGAGGCCGATCCGATCACGTGGGTCTATGTCCCCAGAGGTTGTCGAGAGAGATCAATCTGAAGACAACAATAGCTTCATTTCCTGGTCGTCTGTTTTGAAATTGAGGCTCAGGATATTGAAATATATATAATGGTGTTCTATCAGAAGATATTGATATATATGCCAGTATATATGCCGATATGCCCCAAATCAAGCTTTCTGTGTACATCATAGACAACGCTGATGTTCAATCACACAACCACTAATATCAGGATCTAGGCACTCATCGCTCTTATCATGTTGATAAATACTAAATTGGGATACATGTCACTTTGCGAGCCGAGCTGCTGCTGTCGATTCTGTATTCCCTTGAACGCTATATCCAGGAAGCTGCGTTGGTGAGATGTTTTTAAGGAAACCTCGAAGAACACCAAGCATCTTCTTCAGAGCGATTTCAGACTCTTTTCTTTACTTAACCCTTTCTGACTTTCATTGGATATCTTACCATTTGATTATTTAGCCCCTGTCTATTCTTGTTTCACATATTTCTTATTGGACAGCTTTGCCGACTAAATATCTACAATGAAACCTCAGCTTTGACAACCCAACATGCGAAGCTCCATTATTATTGTCGCCATTGGGTACTTTTTCGCTGCCAAACTCACTTGGTCTCAACTTGTGATAGCACCCCTTCCAAATGTTCCAGTGCCACCATCAGCACAACTCCCCTCCGAAGGAGCACAAGATGCATCATCGATAGTACAAATTCAAGTGGCTAAAGTGCAATCGGACCAGGAAGAGAGGGTAGGAAGTGCCTACAATGTCTTCAAGCCCAAGTTCTCGAACAAGCGATTTTCAGAGAAAGGCAGTCATGAACTCAACAATGACACAAGCGGCGCAAATGAGGGCTCTGACAATACAAAACGAACGCCCCCTTCAAAGACTACGAACACAGAAACCCGAATATCTAATGGTACGAGGAGTGCAATCAATAGCAGCGCCAATTTCTCTGTTTATTCGCCAGCAACGGAATCACCCTCGAAACCCACGCCATCGGATAAGTCACTGATACCTTTGTGGAGTTATAAGAAAAGCTCTATTGCTGCAGCTTGCATATTTACAACTGTCGCTGTTGCGGCGATTATTACCTTACTGATCCTGTGCGTAAAACGATTCCGAAAAAGCTGGGAACGCCATAAACGAGAAAAACAGAACGGCGGGGCCTCGAAATACTCTGCCATCCCTTTGACTGAAGAAAACCTGGCATCCAATTCAAACCTAAAGCTCGAAAACCAAGGAAGTCGAGAATCCTTGATGTTTTGCAAAAGCAACTCGTCGTCTCTATCATTTGATGTCATGGAACGTGAACAACACCCAGTGAATAAAAAGCATCGCACGAACGATGCCCCTGATGCGATGGGCCCGAGCCAGCTAGCAAGTATGCCAGGCACTATAAAAAACTCGAACAGTCAATTGAAATGCTTCATTGCTCCAGAAGAAGGACGCTCTGGTTTCGTTCAAAATATAGAAGCTGTTCTACACCACCCTATCGCCCAGTTTTCTTCATTGGAAGCCATGGAATCACAAGACAGAAATGGACCAGTTAGCTGCCATGGTCCGGAGAACACAGCCCAGGACACTGTGGACCAAGCCAACAAAGCCCGAAATTCTTCTGGCAGTGGCAGCGATAAGTCGTCGAAATCGAAAAATCTTGCATTGCTGCCTTCTATCCAGAAGTCCACGTCACCTCTTTTCAGGCTCTCTGCTTTTGGATCGGACCTGTGATGTTTGAGAGTTATTTCACTCGTTCAAATAAGCCTCATATTGCATAAGCTACGGTTACTTCTGTCGATTGTTGCTATCTTTATTCGACTGCCTTGCGGTTCAACAAAAGCCATGATGATATTGGTGCTACTGTACAACTTTCGGCTCTTGCACTTGTCCGTTCTTTATTTCACTCGCCCTCTATTTTCGAATACTCCCACGGTTCTGGAATTTGGTCTTTTGGTGTCATTTTAGCATGGTCCAATTCATACAATCCATAGATTAGGTATCAATGAGAAATCTTGACGGGTTGGTTCAACATGGCCTATCATCATCTGCACTGACCTCGCAACAAGAACAACGCATAATCGATATTCATAGACTGATCGAACTTAGTCTGTAAAAAGATGGGACTCCGGTAATAGAACAAAAATTTAATTCGCAATCGGAACAGTTCTGCCGTGTTTCCTTTCTCATAATCGTAACAATGGACATTAAAATCGGGAGGGAGAAAGGGTGGGTAACATCATTCTTCAATGCTTGTTTCGAGGTAGGAATTGGGTGAAAATTAAAATGGGAAAGAGGAAGGGTAAAACAATAACCATTAAGTCTAAAGTGGATGTGAAGAAAAAAAAAAGAGAGGGGTCTATTTATCGTACTGGCCGTTCATCTCACGAACGCCCCTCAAACAACGTTCGAGTCTTTTCCCACGCTCTTTCTCCCGTACGATAGTGGTTTTGACGAAGGCCCGGATAGCTTCTCGTCCGACCTTCTCTCTCCAAGAGGTCCATCCTGCAAGTTCCCCAACGACAACGTCCTTGTTCCATGTAATCTCTCGTGAGAGGTGGGAAATCTGAGTTTCGGACTCGTGAACCTTTTGTTCCAGATCTCGAACGGATTTCTGTCTTGACTCTTCGAGGCCGGGGAAGTTCAGGTTGAATTTCCGGGGCAGAGAAGATGAGACGAGAGATGTGCGGGACCGGGAGAGGTTGCGATTCAAGGATGATAGGGTGGACATAAGTGAGATAGGGCGTGACAGTGAGCCGAGGATAGCAGCAGTGGTGTTATCGATGGACGAGAGCGCGGCAAGATACTGAAGGAGAGGAGAGGAGTCTGAAGATGAAGTAGAGATATGAGAAGCGTAACGTGCAAATGCATCCAGGTGTGATTTGGGAAGGGCATTGGTAGGCTCCTTGAGAGTGGAGACAATAGAAGAGCACAAAGACACAGCATCTGCCAAATCGGAGGCAGCATTCTGCAGGGCGTGTCCACGACGGATGAGACTGCGGGTGTTGGCATGGGCAGCACGGACCATGTCCTGTGCATGGGAGACGAACTGCTCCGTTTCGCGCATACTCTCTGGCGTGACTGGCTGGTAATCATCGATGATTGACTCGGAGAGCACTTGGGCCTTTCGACGAGATCTGTCCGCCATCATCTCGGGCTGCAACTCGGGCACCAGGAAGAATTCCCACAGCATTTCGTGGGTGGCAAATGTTGGGTGCGTAAGTAAGATTTTCAGGAATCTATCCAATTTCTCCTGCAAATCATGAAGCACAGATCGAGATGGTTTAGAGTGGATCTGGAAAGGGCTGCGGAAATCAGAGAGAGACGGGATGTACGAAGCAGGGTGCTCAACGGAAAGCCACTTGGCCAGGTTTTCAAAATCGGAAAAGCTGCGACGGCACGTAGTGACAGTATAGGTCGTAGATCCAGGTCTAGATGCTACAGATTCTGACGGAGGGTTGGGGGCGCCGGACTTGAGAATGAAACGTACAGTGGCATCCTCGACAAAGAACGAACGCACGACAGTAGTGACACGACCAGATGGATCATCATACGCTGATGGGGGGTTGGAGAGAAGAATCAGATCGTCAATACGATTTCGAACCTCATCATCTTTCGCAAGCTCAACTGCTGTTAATCCACGGACCTCCTTAAGATGAACATCTACCCTTGGGTCCATAAAAAGAATTCGCACTTGATCTATGCGCCCGTACTTGCTGGCCATCATCAGAGGAGTGAATCTCTTATCATTTGTTGCGTTTGGGTCGCAATCAGTCTCCTGAAGGATCCGAATCGTGATTTCGGGATCACCAACGATGTGTAACAAAGTATTGCCCTTAGAGTCAATATGGTCATCAAGTCGAAGAGGTCTACCATCCTTTTGGAATCTCTGAGCAGACGTTAGAGCATCCTGAACCATTGACTTGTAGTAGGGATGATCATAAGATCGACAGAGCGCGAAAAGCGGCGTCTGCCCGTGCTTGTCGCGTTGTCGCCAGGGAAGAATTGCCCCTAATCTGGACATGACCGATGGCGTGCTGAAAAGATAGTGAGCAACTGTGCGTCCATGCATATCTGATTTCTTCAGGTAAGAGATAATGGTGCTTTCATCAGTTGTTTTGAAGAGGAAATCAAGTAGGATGTCAACCATCTCGGTGTGAGCGAGCTGGACAGCAGCATTTAGTAGTGTCGTTCCGTCCGTGTTGGTATCACTGAGGATGTCTTGTAATGGGTAATATTCTTCCAGGCTTAAAAGATACTTAAGCACCTCTGATTGACGACACTCCACAGCCATCATAGGGATCGAGTCGCCCGCCGGGTCCTGCGTCTTTGTCAAGGTCTCGATTGAGCTATCACCTTCAATGGTGCTTGTCATGGACCCGATAGTAGTTCGTGAGGCGAGAGATATGGCGGATGACTCGGATAGACTTCGAACGTCCATGGAGACTCTTTTGACTGGACGTCGGGTTTCTTTGGGGGGCGATGTGCCCGTCCATGTTTGGAAAGGAAACACGTGTGACAACGGGGGTGTCTCTGTAGGAATTTCAATGCGCGACGTCTCATTTCGTTGGTCGCTCGATGTTCTGTATATAGAAAAAGGCTCATGTGGAGGGTCGATCACTTCATCTTCTGCTGCCCTATCTTCATCCTCATCTGTTTTGAATAGCACTGATTTCCTCTCAGGTTCGTAGGGTATATCTTCCAGAGATTCATGGTCTCCATCTGGTTCTAAGATACTTTTCATATCATTGATACGGCCCCCTTTTGTGGCATTCCAAAGACGCTTGTTCCGGATGCTAGCCTTTCTGAGACCTGCCGAGTCTGTCACTAAATAAGTGAGAACAGCCTCGAAGGTGCTTAGGGCGTAACCCATTTCACCACTATCAACATCGTCAATGTAAATAAAATGCTGCATGTACAGGAGCCTGGCTTGTAAATGTCGGACTTGAGATCTGATGACAACAACAAGTAATAATGAGACCAAAATGTCGGCATTTACCATCATGGGGGCTGTCTGCTTTTCAGACGCCAGTGGGTCGGCTTTGTCGTAATTTCCAGGGAAGGATATCACCTTGACTGTCTCAAGGAGAGTGTTTAGCATGTCATGGGGACATCTGCCATCCAGCATTTTCCGGAATTCCTCAACTCCTCTCCCAAGGCGTTGAAGCAGCTCTCGCTTTCCTTCACGTCCACCCTCCACCACAATCCCAACCTGAGAGACATCAATATACTCCATTTGACGGATTCTGGAATCCAATTCCACATCCTCAGGCCGGCGAAAGCTGCAAAGACGGGGGAATAGAAGTGATTCATGCACCTGTTCAGCGACGTAACGTTCAATCAACCGTTCGACCAGAGGTCCAGTAAGATCAGTAGTGGCGCCGAGGAAAGACAATTGCTGTTTATCCACTAGACGAAACAGATCAATTGCAGCAGTCACCGCCGTCTCCAAGCTGCGTCGCATTAGGTCCTCGTCGTCCTCGAAGTATTCTTCAGAATTGAAGGGTAACCGTTCTCTGCCACGAGATGACGTGCTGCGAATCGAAGCGACTTCTTCCGCCAACAATGATTCGTCCTGTCCTCTTTTTCTTTCGTTTTCATCAGGTATGGAAGGCGAACGCGATGGCGGAGGGGGTAATGGCTTCCCCAGCTCTTTGCCAAATTCTCGGAATAATCTTTCCAAACCCGGTTGCATTTGGCGCGCAATCATGGGGAAATTTGCCAGCAATTCTCCAAAGGTTCGGATTTCCTTCTTAGGCGGCGAAGCCATTGATTCTCCAGACCGTGTTTCGATGTTCGCGATGGCTTTTATCGGCAGTGATCCGGGCACTGCCGCTGAAATGATCTTTCCAGGATCGAAGGAGCCGATGAGAGGTCGGGAGATATAGTATACAAGCCATGGTTGGGATTCGTTACTCGGTGTGTAGTATAGCGCATCGGATATTAATTGAGCTTGGCTCAGGGACTTGAAACCTATTCGTACGGTTCAGCGTGTGTGGACACCGAGCCAGCTGGGGCGTCGACCTTCTCACCTTTATTGCTGTACACCGAGTTTTCCTTGATAATCACCGTCCGCCCATTAACCGTAGTTACTTGCTTTGCCTTTCCTCTGCTATCGCGCACGTTCGAATCATCCTTCCCACCAGTACCACCGGTGGCGACGGGGATTCGCAAGACATGACTCCCCAGGAATTCTTCCGAGACGACGAGGTCGGAATAGAGGAGGTTCGATTCACGATCACGCGACCCGATCAGGGATTCAGTCGTAGGAACGAGCAGAACCTAAATATGCAAACAATAAGAACTCATGCTCTCGCAGATCGGTCCGAGATGGGGTCGCGGGGACGTACATGATTCTCGATCGGTAGGCACTGGCCCGGAACAGTGCTGCGGAAGAAGGCACGGATAAAGGGATTTAGAGGGTGCATCCAAACGGTCTTGGACGACGGCCCAATGGAAGAGCTCTGGCAATCATCAAGCCGCCCGCACCAATCTCAAATTGTGTGGGGAATCGCACTGCTCGATCGTCGCAGATGGAGGAGCAGCTCCGGCGCATGCGCCCACAAGGCAACACAAGAGTGGGCTGGGCAAGGTCAGAACCAATGCTCAAAACGCGAAGGAAAACAAGACAAATTTAGAAGATAGAAACCCTAAGAAAGCAAATGAAAGATATGTAGAACAATTTGCTGATATAAGCAGATGGATAAACGGTGATGAAGGTGGAAGGATAGGGATCATAAATATGAAGCCGTTTAGCCAGCAGCTTTCGCGGAGTCGGAGAGCTCAACGCGCTATCCCGGATTGGGCAGGGTCGGCCATCCCGTCGTGCTTTGTGTTAGCTGCAACCAAGGAAGACAACTAGCACAATTAAGATGAGTTGATGGCGAGAAACTTGAAACTGGAGTACAATACATTGAAAACAAATAGAAACTAGAGTAGCTCGGATGGATATCCCGGGTACTTGTATAAATGACATGCTGGCTAGTAGTATACAAACATGGCGAGTAGGACATAAACGACCAAAGAACAGCTTTCCTTGACGACTCCATATCCAATGCGAACGTCTAGGCTGATCGAAGCACGGTAATTTCAGCCAGACGATGTGGCGTTGATTCCTTGGTGCCATGAACGCGGTGTCAACCCATACAACCGCATCCTATTCTCTCCCCCATAAAGGCTACCAACGAAAGTAGTCCATAATAACACAGAAAAGGAAGCTGAACAACTTAACCCAGTCTGCGAACCTTCCTGCTTCTGGTACCACCAAACTTTATCCGGGTCGAATCTGTTACTCGGCTGACCAAACCTCGAATATTTCTTCCTTCGTTGCCCAACAAGACTTTAGTGAAAGCGTCCCGTCCAGGTCCGAAATCACGGTAGATGAGCTCCAGTCGTTGCATTTCGAAAAGAATGCCCTTTTCCTGCAGCTGTCCGAACACATGGACAGCAAGCTGGTATGCCGGGTCATAACCAGAACGGTGACCTTTGCGGAAGCCCAGGTGGCCGCAGCCCATCGATAACAGAGGGTTTCCGTTCGGCCGTGTCAGAGTCAGGATGGTATTGTGCTTGTGTGCATAGATATGGAGATGGTGTGGAGGTGCACGATCGGCATAAGGTTGTTTGATCATCTCGGCCTCCAGACTTTCGGCCATTCGAGAATAATCGCGGCTCACGGTCTGACTCGCGCGGGTCTTCTCACCCTGCATCATCTTTGTGATAGCAGAGAGGGGTGAGTTGTCCTCCACAGGCTGTTCAGGTTTCGTGTCCAAAAGCTGTCTCTCAATCTCACGGCTCTTTTCCTTTGCACTCGAATCGGTCTTCTGGGAGGACGAGAAAGGTCGTGCCAGGCGAACAGGCAATGCTCGGAATTGGCATGGCCGGCAGGCTGAAGGCAACGCCCTTGCCAATGTGCCCATGAACTGGGAGTTCATATTTGCTGCTGCAATGTCGAAAAAGGGGATATGAGGAGATATTCCCGGCGGCAACAAGGGAATTTCGTGGGTATAGCCGTGGCGAATTCAGCGGCCAGTTTTCCCCCGGTAAGAGGACGCGAATAAGAGAGAGAAGTAGACAACAGGGATTGGAATAAATAAAAACAAAATTATACAAGAAAAAACGCCCCGACGAAACTCCACAGGCGGTGGTATCTCTCTCTAGTAATCGAGAGCCTGGAGCAAAGGACGGCGGACAAGGCGAGGCCGAGTTTTCGAGAAGTCTTGGCACCCGCGATCTCAACTTTTTTTCCTTCTCCAGACCCGCGGGCCGAATTGCTTCTTCCTCACCATCTCACGCCTTGACTCACCGTATTCCCCATTCGCCTTCGGGGCCCGGTTCAACTTTGTGTCATTGTTTTTTCTACATTCCTCTATCAATAAACGATAATATTCATCGAGTGCCTTGTATAGCATGATTGCGGCTACCAGAATGTCGGCCACCGCGCGGGCGGCCACCTTGCGGTCCCAGATGTCGAGTTTGAATTCTGCATCTGGCAATGCAAGTGCATCTCAGCAGTTGATGACTCGGGCTTATTCCCTCTCAACATTGCAACCGTCGGCTTTGGCGAACAGGACACCTCTCCTTCAACGCGTCAACCCTCCAGTCTCCCAACTTATCTCCCCGTACACTGCCCTCCCTCTGACGAGATCATTCCATGTTGCCACCCCTCGCTGGCAACAACAGCAAAAGGAAAAGCAGTCCGAGGACTCCGAGAAATCCGAGTCCAAAGACAAGGAAAAGGGCGAAGAGAAAGGTGAAGAGCAAGGTGAAGGTGAAGAGGCCAAGGGCGAAGGAAAGAAGGATGCGCCTCCGCCGCCCCCTCACGGAGACAAGTCTCCCTGGCAGGTTTTCACAGAGACCCTTCAAACGGAGTTCAAGGCTTCCAAAGAGTGGAACGAGTCTACTAAGGCTCTTGCCTCCTCCGCGCACGAGTTCTCTGAGAACGAGAACATAAAGCGGGCCCGTGCCGCCTATGAGGCTGCTTCTAGTGCCACCACCTCCAAAACCTCAACTGCGTTCAAGACAACTGGCCAAGCCATCGGCAAGAGTGCAGCATGGACATGGAATACACCGGTTGTCAAAGGTCTCAGAAAGGGTGTTAACGCAACTGGTTCCGGTCTCGAGAGAGCCACTAGGCCCGTGAGAGAGACTGAAGCGTACAAGACAGCAGTTGGTGGAGTTAAGGATGCTATTGATGATGGCAGTAGCTCTCGCTACGGTGGATGGGTTGAAAAGGAGGAACGTCGCAAGCAACGGCAACTGCGGGAAGAGATGGAAGCCAAGTCCGGGCGTCGCAGGGCTGAACCTATGGTTGAAGATCCGGAGTAAGTTTTGCTTTTTAGAGCTATCAAATAGCGCTTTGCTGACTTTTTTTTTTCTCTCAAAGGGCGGGCACCAACATTACCATTCACAAAGACTCCGCGTGGAAGGAATCGTGGCGCGATTTCAAGGATTCAAACCCTATGATGCAGAGACTCTTCACGATGAAGGAAACTTACAACGAGTCCGAAAATCCCCTTATCATTACGGCACGCAGTATCTCGGACCGAATTGGTGGATTCTTTGCGGAGAATGAGACTGCCCAAGTCATCAAGAGATTCCGTGAAATGGACCCGAACTTCCAACTTGAAGCGTTCTTGAGAGAAATGCGCGAGTACATTCTTCCGGAAGTCCTTGATGCTTATGTCAAGGGAGATGTTGAAACCCTCAAGCTTTGGCTCTCAGACGCCCAGTACTCTGTTTACGCTGCGCTGTCAAAACAATACACCACCGCTGGTCTGAAGTCAGATGGCCGCATTCTTGATATTCGTGGTGTTGACATTTCCCACGCCCGTATGCTGGACCCAGGTGACATCCCCGTTTTTGTTGTGACCTGCCGCACACAAGAAGTCCATGTGTATAAGAACGCAAAGACCAATGAGCTCGCTGCCGGTATGGAAGACAAAGTACAGCTGGTCACTTATGCTATCGGTCTCACCAGAATCCCCGAGGATGTCAGCAACCCCGAAACCAGAGGATGGAGGTTGATCGAGTTGCAGAAGGCTGCCCGTGACTACATTTAAATTGGGAAGACAGTGCAGTGTTAATTGGGTTCCTCGCTCCCATCTCATGTCTCTCTTGCCCATCAACGAAATCTTTACCTTTTTATTCTCCCGTGTCTTGATTATCGGCGACTCCTCATGAACGTTCTCATCCATACCGCATCTCGATTGTTTTGATATCATCCGACTGTACAATACCGGCTATTTAAATAGAGACCAGGTGGAATCGGCGCTTTTTCTCCCTTTATGTCTGTGATAGTAACCACGACTATTTTCTTTCGCTGGCTAATCAGATATAATTTTCTCTTATCTTTTCTTCAATATTCTTGTATTTATGCTCCGTTCCACCTGCTCTCAACATTTTATCCAGTCTGTTCAGCTTCTCCAAAGTGACCAAGCGTTAAACTACGGGGAAAGACTGCAACGGACTCACTGAAAGAAATATTTTTACAAATATATCAGAGCCTGTTTCTTATTTTGGTTTTAATTGTTTTAGGGAGCATCGGTTGCTTGGTCTTTGTTTCTTTATGGTATTCTCGAATGGTGTATCTGGTGTTTGTCATTGCTCCCTTTCTACCAACGCTCCACTCCTGACTGAATGTACTATTGCATCTGGACATATGAAAAGATTATTACCTATTTATTCTTATATTTCTGTCCTTTGGGATGATATCTATATAAATAAGGCATTGCTTGCAACTTGTGATGGTATTGTATGTTTTCCCCATAGGACGGTGTGCAAAAGTAATCGTAAACTTTCATCTTTTAGGTTATTTTCAAAGGTCATTTATATTTGCTTCTCGATGCTTACTAGGATAGATCATGGCGGCAGGTCATATTAGGACAAAAGTAAAGGCTGGCAAACTTTCAACACAAACAGTCTTTTTGAGCAGAAGTTCAAAATATACGGTGACAACTCCGAGAATAAAATGAAATCACTGGCTTCCTCTTCCAGCACCACCACCCATCATGTTACGGGCCCTATAGATGGATGTTCATTAGTTTTTTGCAATGATAATGATGGCTCGCTGTTTGATTGGGGCAGGCTTACATTTCCTGGATGTTAGGGTCACTCATCATGCTGGACATGTCGGGCATTCCACCGCCGCCGCCTCCGCCGGCGCCGAAGCGTTCAGCCATCTGTCTCACCTGCGGGTTACCCATGATGTTGTTGAGCATATCCGGATTGCTCATCAGATTCTGAGCCATGTTGGCAAACATGGGGTTGCTCATAAGAGAGCTGAGGTCGGGCATGCCACCGCCGCCACCACCTCCAAGCATGCCAGCCAATGAAGACAGGTCGGGCATGCCGCCGCCGCCGCCGCGAGATGCTCCAGGAGCTTCGTCGAGGGCATCCGCAGGAGGTTCACAACCACGCTTCGCTTCTTCGATCTTCTTGTTGGAAGTCTCGAGACCTCTCTTCATAGCATCGCTGCCACCATTTCCTTCGGCCTCAATACCCTTTTCATAGGCCTCCTTAGCTCCGTGGAAGTCAGCCATGTCAAAACGGGCAAGTCCCAGGCGGCTCCATGCCTTGGAGTACTTAGGGTCCGAGACCGTGGCAAGCTCTGCGTCCTCCGCAGCCTTCTCGTGCTGACCCGATGCGGAATATGCGGCAGCCCGGTTGGAGAGGTAGATAGGGTTCGCGGGGGCGATAGTCAAGGCCTTTGTGTACAGCTCGATGGCGCTGTTGTAATCCTTACGGGCCATGGCCGAATTTCCCTCAGACTTCAACTTGTCGGATTCAGCGTTGGGAGTACCGGCCTTTGGCTTTGCTTCCTCAGTCGAAGTCTGGGTAGAGCCTCCCGATGGCTTGTTACGGAGCTTCTCGTAGACACTGTAGATGTTCGCCAGCGATTGTCCACCCACAGCATCCTTGACGGCGGCCTGGTCGGTTGGGTCGACTTTGAAAGTATCCGCAATGCACGACTGGGCAATTTCGATGGACTCAGCATCATCAGCTGTAAGAGTACCATCCTTCAAGCTGGAGCCCAGGAAGTCGATAATGGCAAGCGCTAAGCGCTTCTTGGAGTCATTCGGAGCCTAAGTAAAATAAAAAAGAGCCATCAACTTCTGATCAGAAACTCGAAGAAAACATTTCAAGATTTTCTTACCATTTTGAAGGAACCAAAAAGAAGAAGATATCTTAATTTGGTCTATACACGATGAAAAGGGGGGGGATGTGGAAAATCAAACCGTCGCGGGGGACGGAGATTCTATGATTCTTCGCGATTCTTACCAGCATTGCGGGGGTGCTTTTTGGCTACTGTATGCAATACGTAAGGTACAGTACATACGGTACAGCACTTACCAGCCATACTGATAGCAGCTCCGGCCCACGTGATTTAACCCCGTGCTGATCCCCCCGACAGCTTCAACCCCGAGGTTTCTCAACGTTCGTTTCATCCATCCACCGCCTCTGCTGGATTAGTCTGTCGGACAGAGAGCTTTGGACGGACATGTTCGGAATTTCTGGGATCAAATATATCCCAAATCCGACGGTATAAAGCCTCGAGTCCGACGAAGATGACTCGATGTGAGCTCTCTCTCCTTTCTTTGACTATCACACCCGTTTCGAGCCATGTACTGGCCCAATGGAGTCCCCCGGGTCTATGCGGTCAATGGCCCTGGCATTCCGCTTGCTTCATCTGATGAAGATGGGGCAATCGATCATGAAAACTTTCCAGAGCAAAGTCAATCGGTAAATCCAAATGAATCTGAACAGTCCGGTACGGAATCGGGCCCGTGGGCGAATGAGGTTATTGGTGGCCTTTGTGTCTCACGGAGTGGGCATATGTTTGCCACGATGACCGATTCATCGATAGCTATTTGGCAAACTAAAGTATGTATCCCCGGCTGTGGTTTGCCTTATAAAACACAGGTATTGACAGATGATTAGCCTACTGCAGTCGCTGCCGCTGTTGCTCGATCTCCCTCGTCGTTGAAGAACTATGGTACCAACACAGCACTTCTCATGCATCCAGATTCGACGATCCTCGCTGTTCAGACCCTAAATGGATACCTTCTAACTTACACGATTGGTTCTGATTCAAAGTCTCGAGTCTACCACCAACATTTCGATCATTCTGCGCAGACTCGACGCCACCAGCTCGCACGTTTATCTGAAGATGCCAATGGTATCCGTGATATCAGTATTCGTTTCAGAATGGCCATCAAGATAGAATCTGGTATTGCCAAAGCTCTAGCTCTAGATAATGAGCTTGTCGTTGCTACTCTAAAACCAGCCGCAATTCAATGCATTCGATGGACGCCTGACGCGAGTGGGCCTCAAACCACGTCGGAGCTCCTGAGTCGCATCTTGGGTGTCTCTAAAAAGACAGCGATTGCAGATATGGTATACGACCGTGCTATGAATCTCTTGATATGGGTCACCAGCGACGGGCAAGCGCACGCAGTGCAACGAGTGTCGGAGAAAACACGCGAGTCCGAGGGCACCAAAAAGCTCTTCCAAGGTCACTGCTTCCATGATCCCAAAGACGATGGCGAGAAGGCGATGAAAGTTACAGTCAATGCAAGATTCTCGTTGCTAACTGTGAGTTGTGTAAATGGCGATGTGCTTGTCTATACCGCCAAAGATTACCTTGGAAACGTCCCACTTTCGCATAAGCTTCAACTACCAGCATCTACCACTACTACTGGATCCTTGACATTCATGAGTTACTCGCCGGATGGGTATTGCCTTTTTGCCGGTTATGAGCAGGGTTGGGCAACTTGGAGCGTTTTTGGCAAGCCGGGTGGGAATAGTTTTTCGGCAGACCGGTCTCTTGCGACAAAAAACGCCGAAGAGTGGCTGAACGGCGTCTCCCATGGCTGCTGGATAGGCGGAGGCTCAGATATCATCTTAACGGGACAGAACGATCGTCGCCTGTGGATCTTAGAAACCGCCCGGAGCGCTCTAACAGGCTGCTTCTCATCTGCAAATTTGGCGAGAGGCCTATTGCAAACGGGGACGGAGATCATCCTTTATCGGGGTCATGACTTGCCAGATTTGATGACAATCTCGGGCAAAGATTCTTTGTGGCATCATGCACAATATCCACCCACGTACCTTCATTCTCAGTGGCCGATTCGTTCTTCTGTCGTATCCCAGGATGGGAGATATGTTGCCATTGCAGGCAGACGAGGACTTGCACACTACAGTGTGAACAGTGGCCGTTGGAAGGTATTTGAAGATTCCAAAGTAGAAAACTCGTTTGCAGTCCGAGGTGGCATGTGCTGGTACGGTCACATTCTCATTGCTGCAATCGAAAGTGATGGGTCGTACGAGGTATTATAGCCCTCTTCCCCCGATTCTTACGGCAGATGCTAATGGACCATGCAGCTTCGTTTGTATTCACGGGAGCTACCTCTGAACAACAACTCCATTTTGCATATAGAATACCTCCCTTCGCCTGTGGTTTTCATCGGACCCTCGGGCGAGGATTCCCTTCTTGTCTATACTTACGATAACATACTGTACCACTATATCATCAACGCCATGCAACCCCGAATAAATCTTGTGCCAGTCGGTCAGATAGCTTTTAATGGCATTGTGCGGGCACCTACCAGAGTTCGGGCAATCAGCTGGGTTTTGCCCGAGGATCAACTGAGTAAGTGGCACGTCCCTTTGTGAGTATTTTCAGATTTCTAATAGCGAACAGGAAATGGAGATCCTTCTCATGATGTAAAAGTGGCTTCTGTCCTTCTCCTAGTTGACGGGAATTTAGTCCTGTTACAGCCATCGGCTTCGGAGACAGGTGACTTAAAATACGACATGCGAGTGATCTCGCACGATGTCGAATATTACCTTTTGATGCGTGATCAGCTCTCGTTTAACTTTTCTCCGCCCATCGATGAATCGATGCCCTCTAGTCCTTCTGCCGAGATGGCGTTAGGGGCACACAAATATCAAAGCAATCAGTCATTGAGGGATTCTCTTTGGACGTTCTGCGGGGAAGACCTGCTTGCTTGGAATGACGTTCAAGAGGTGCTACAACGGGAAGAAGTGCCAAAGGCGATTCAGGTCCCTCTTGATTTCTATCCTCTGTCAGTGCTGTTGAATAAGGGCATTGTTCTAGGTGTTGAATCGGAGATGATCCAGCGGCGTGATGTGACCTTTGCTGTCTTAAAATTTGCAATTCGGGTATGAAATACCGCCCCTGCTATATTTTGAAAAATTCTAATCATCTTCCAGACACACTTATTCCTTCCATACTTTCTACAACACGATCTTGAAAATCTTGACATACCAGCAGCCTTCTCGCTTTGCCAGCACTTCTCTCATCTCTCTTACTTTCCGCATGCACTGGAAGTCTTGTTGCATCACGTTTTAGATGACGAAGTCGATAACGAGAGCAGCCGTAATAAAGCAAGCGACCCAACAGAAGTACGCGAACCGCTGCTTCCGTCGGTCATAACATTTCTCCAGGCATCACTGCCCACGAAAATATATCTGGATGTTGTTGTCCAGTGTACGCGAAAGACAGAACTTCGTTCATGGCGCACTCTCTTCGCCTACCTACCCCCTCCAAAGGATTTGTTTGAGCAAGCATTGAAACTCGATTCGCTCAAAACCGCAGTTGGATACCTTCTCGTGCTGCAGGCGTTTGAAGACGAGAAGGAAGGACACGACGCCCCGATTGAAGACTATGTTGTCCGCTTGATTTGGTTGGCCTCGCAGAAAGGTGACTGGGATCTCTGCGCAGAGCTGGCCAGGTTCCTAATCGCTCTCGATGGATCTGGTGAAATGCTACGACGAGCTATATCTCGGGTGGGTTTTAGAAACGGGGGACTACCAAGCGCCAGCCTGAATGGCTCCGGGACCAGCGTGAAAGGATTAGGCCTCGCACTTCCAATCCGTACACCGTCATGGTCTTCCTTGTCTCCAACGTCATCCGCTTCACCACATCCAAGCCGCCCTTCTGATCGAGGGTGGCGTGATGATGTTTCTACCTCGAGTGGAAATCCGTACGGTACCAGTGTAGACAGTGGAGTGGATGACCATCCCTAGAGACGGGGTAATATATAATAAAACAAAAGACGAATATGATTGATAGACTCGATAATGCCAGTGACAAATAATTCCGTTCTACGAAATCAAAACGTTTCTTGATAATAGCTGTAGTATATATCTAACTATCTCCATCTTGGCGATATTATACAAATACAGTAAATCCAATCATCATCGTCATCATCATCTCATCACATTTGATCACCACATACATACCCTAGCATAATATATCATTCATAAAATAAAAATGGATAACCTCCCCATTCTTAATCCAAATGCATCTTCCACAACCCATCACCCAAATAATGTCCATCCTCCATAACCACACCCTTCCCTTTACTCTTCATCTCCTCAGTCCCGACCTTCAACGTCCCAACCAAACAGGCATGCTCCTTGCCCTCGGCCTTGACAGCAACCACCGCCCCCTTCTCCAGCGCATTCTCAGTCTCCGGTAACCGGCCACCGGGCGATGTCAAACCAGGAGCCATCAGGGGCTGCGCCGGAGAGGACGAAACGGATCGCGCCGCGGTCGATTTGCACAGTTGGTAGGGCGGAGGGGTACTTGTGGAGGATCTTGAGGTGCGGGATCGGGGGACCGTCCATGGGTTGGTAGAAGAGCGGGGTGGAATCGATTGTGTAGAGGGTTGATCGTTCTGGTCTGTAGATTGGGGTAGTAAAACGTTAGCTTTGTGCAACTTCTTTCGAATTGTCTTCAAGTTTAGGGCGGACGTACAGCTTCACAGCATCTAGCTGCGCTTTCTTAGGAAGAATTTCATCAATATACGGCTCGAAACCGGGGTATGCCTCCAAGAGTCTTTGGCGGAGACCTCGCGCGACCGAGGACTTGACCTTTGAGCGTTGACTGACGGGGATACTGGTTTTTTTGTTAGCTTATTTGATTCTGCATGCAAGCTTTCATTCCCGGCTATTGTTTTTTATGCAGATGAGGGGTAATTCGCCAGTGTCACGTCTCCTTCTGAGCAGAATGGATTGGATAGACAAAGCTGCATGTAATTCAAGGATAAACTCACTCTTTTTTAAACATTGTGACTGTATTGGACTCTGAGGATCCGGTTTGAGGTTGTTGAGAAAGTATCTTATCTGGTCTGCAGCATCTATCGGTAGAACTGCGCGTCTGGCATGACGCGGTCGACGCGGGGAAGGGCTATGACGGTCACGTGTCGAGCTGTAATTTGCTCTCTTCGCTGGCGATACAGGCATGGTTTACTGTTTGTTGCTACAAGACTACGGCGTACGTCATATTACTTGGAAATCTTAATGTATGGACAGCGTCTCTCGTTGTTCACATTATTTGCGAATCTACCTGGCTCGGACGGGAATCAAAATAGAGGCCCAAGCACATTGAATTGATACTATGCAATCCAAATGGGTTGTTTAGCCCTTGGCAGCTCCGGCCTTGATCAACAAGATATCACCATCTTCGACGACGTAATCCTTGCCCTTGGTCATGATCTTTCCGGCGGCCTGGATAGACTTTTCGTCGCCGTACTCCCTCAAGGTGTTGTAATTATAAGTAACAGCCTGAATGAAAGTCTTTTCGAAATCTATAGCACATTCGTTAGTATTCAACATAGACAAGATACCATAAGATGGAAATAGAACGTACCAGTGTGAATAACACCAGCGGCAGCAGGTGCCTTGATACCCTTACGGATAGTCCACTGTCGGACTTCGTCGGCACCAGTGGTGAAGAAACTGGCCAGGTTCAGGGACTGACGCATGGTAGTAATAACCTTGGGCAGACCAGACTGGGTTTCCAGTTTCTTGCACTCCTCAGCAGCCGCCTCGTCAGATCCGAGGGCAGCCAGACGCTCCTCGAAGGAAGCAGAGATGGGGAGCAGAGGGGCACCAGGGGACTGCTCCTTGATCCACTCAAACACCTTAGGGAGGTACTTGTTCTTCTTACGGATGTAGTCCCTCTCGCTAAGGTTGACCAAGTACACAACGGGCTTGGCAGTGAGAAGGAAAAGAGGGTTGATAGCCTCGACCTGAAAGCAAATTGATCAGCAAGGAGTCTTCGACAATTGGCATGAAAAATTTGAAATAATAGGACAAAAAAATCAGATGGGACATTTTCTCATGAGGCCTCTACGTTGGAATTAAAAATTGAGACCGTTCGAAGAGCTGGGATTATAGAGCTTTTGCTCTTGTTCATCACATAAAGGACATGTAGGATGCAAGAAAAGAAGAAAAAAAAAATACGTACCTCCTTGGGGCCCCACTCACCCGATCTCACATCCTTACCGGACTGCAGGTATTCGAGGACCTTGGCAACGGTAGCCTCTTCTTCCTTCATCTTCTTCATCTCCAGAGACTGTCCACCACGACGGGTCTGCTTCTTCAAGCCCTCGAGCGCCTTCTCGACGAACTCGATATCCTTGATTCGCAATTCCTCGTTGATGATGGTCAAGTCACGGACGGGGTCGACGTCACCCTCGACGTGGATAATCTCCGCATCGTCGAAACAACGGACGACCTGGAAAATGGCATCGACGGCTCGGATGTGGGAAAGGAAAGAGTTACCCAGACCAGCACCGGTAGAGGCACCACGGGTCAGACCGGCAATATCATACACGGTCAAGTTGGCGGGAACCTGGGACTTGGGCTTGTAGTGATCGCAAAGCCAGTCGAATCGCTCATCGGGGACAATGACACGAGCCTCTTCAGGGTTGATGGTGGCGTAGGGAAAGTTGGCAGGGTTACCAAGCGACGACTTGGTAATAGCCTGGAAGAGTGTCGACTTGCCGACATTGGCAAGACCAACCTAAAGGAATTACATGGTTAATCCTTTTATCATTGCCAAAGTATGACGATGATGTTTGATGAGAGAAGGAAGAAGAAAAAGTTGAAGGACGAGAAGGGGAGTTGTGGTTAAATAGGAAAGGGAAAAAAAGAAAAGGGGAGGTTGGGGGGAGGGCAGAAAAAAAAAATGGGAAAAAAAAAAAATAGTCGGTGGGGTCAATGCTCACATACGATACCACTTTTCAGGTTGTTACCTGGACGGCCCAGCAGGACCTTTTCTTGAACAGCGGCCTTCTTGGGAGGCATTTTGTTTCTTGATTTCTTCTTGCTAGAGTAGTGCCGGCGGCAGGAGGAAGAAGAAAGAGAAGTAAGAGGAAGGCTGACTCTGGGGCAATGGAGACGCGAGGCAAAAGCAGGACCAGCTGCCGATCGTTCTAAGAGAGAGAAAGAAAGGAAAAGAAAGGCGGGAGGCTGTAGGGAAGACGTAATGACGGCAGCCCACAGCAGGTGGGCAGAAAAATTTATGAGAGAAAGGGAAACGAAGGCAAAGAGGGGTAGGAGGGGTTAGGGTCGCAGTAGTAATACAAGGTAGAGTACAGTGTGGTAGCTGGCGGTTCCTGTGGTTGGTTGCGGGAGAGGGAAACACCGTGACTTTCTGGAAGTGAAGAAGCTGCGCCCACCGCCCACGTGATGGTACAGCCCTAGTATTAGCAGTCGTCTATAGTACAGGCATTCCTCAGGCATTAGAAGTCCATCTCGCGGGCTTTCCATCTCGCTTGCTTTTCATCTGGCTCCTCTCTCATTCCAGTAGTCCGACTCTTCAACGACGTCAATTCAACATCGGTAACCTGGGTCGAGCTCTGCCCCAGGTTCAGATCACTCGTAGATGGTATATGGATAAACAGCCTTTCTGCATCTTCCGAATGTGATCTAGTATCAAGTGTATCGGATGTTCGGACTCGCAAGATTTTATATGGTTCCGGAACACGAATAGCAGAGTAGGACTTCGTACCGACTGGATCAAACGTTAGCCATTGAGCCCAAAGACAACGATATATCACCCAACAGAAATCGCAACTTACACACAGCCCAATAAAAGTACTTGCATATCACCGGGGCCCAGATAGTAACCGCAATAATTTGGCCAAAGCTCCAACCACCGGTATCGAAAGAGCCGAGGTTTATTCCGGTGAGATAGATGCCATAAAGCACGCAGAAGAGCATAAATACAAGTTCCACGAAGACGGTCCAGGCATGGCCAAAAGCTCGGGCCCATCTAGCTGTCAACACTTGATGTACTCGAACATAGGTATGTTGAGACCACTCATTCTTCTGCATGCATCGCCTGAGGTATGGTGTGAGCCACTTGAGTACAATGATCCCATAGAAGGAGATAGACACGTAATTGATAACTCTAAGAATGAACATCGAAGGGCTGTAGCTGTCCGTTGTTAAACCAGAGTACCCGTAACAATAAATCAGCGGAGGACTGTAGTGGCCACACTTGTCCAGACGATCGGTACTCGAGATCGTGACGAGACTCGTCGCGGATGGCGACGAGTTACCCATATACAAAGTCACATTGGACAAGGCCACGGATATGGTGGACCAGAACATTGTATACCACGAGTTCATGCCGACTTTGTGTAGAACCCATAGGCCAAACGTGACCGGAACGACACCCATGAGCGCCACCAAACCTATGGCAGAGATGTTTGAGTCTAGTTGTGCAAAGCTGGTCGCTTCAAACACCTGCGGTCCAGTCGAAAGTGCAATAAGGGCCGCTGCCTGAATCGACAGCATGAAAAAACATTGTGCCTCCTGGAATTCGACCAACATGGCTTGTAGCACAGTTTGGTGATGCCCGAATCTTTTAGTAAGGCGTATCTGTAAATCTTGGCTTCGTTCTTTGTCCAACGTTTTCTTCCGCGGATCCATCCACCACCTCATGGCAGTGGGCAGGTATCGGAAAAATCGACTGGCAGCAGGAATAAATACCAGTAACCGAGTAGCGAGCCATATGTACACGATAATAATAAGCTGCATTATATACGAAATGAAGACCTAACCAGCTGCGTCAGTAGCACGTCTCTTAGTCGACGAGAAGTGAAGAACACATACCCCAATACCTCCGATATCCTGATTTACCGATTCATCGAGATCTGCACATGCAGAGAAATCCAAATATGGCGAATCCCAAAACGCAACAGTATAGTTTTTACTGTGATCGTTTTCGCCACATCCTCCTAAATCTGGATCTGGGGCTTCGCAGTATTGGTCAATGCACCCTGCCATCACAGCCCCAAATGCACTCTTCGGCGAAACGCCAAGAGCGTCGTTGAGATAGTCAGACTCTGGGTGGCCATATTCCTGGAGGCATTTGACCACTGAGTCAAAGGATTGAAACGCAAAGGCGGGTTCCAGACAGGCCGTCGTTAGGTTGGTATTAGTGGCGATCTCCGTGGTCATGATCGAATGGACAGTTACCCGCTGCGGAGGGTCGGAGACGGGGGATGCATTCCTTTTGACGTGATGGCAGGTAGTTTATTTATCCTTTGGCGTAGGAACGGAACGGCATTAGGCTATCAAGATGAAATCGCCATGATTCCAAAAATGGGATGCCACTAAACCAAACAGGCTGGTTTCTTGTGGAGCAGTTGTTGATCTGTAACCGTATTCGCTTGATCATCATCGGTTCCTCCGAAACACGGTTGTTCAGTAAAGCTCTGTCTCAGAACAGCTCGGTTTTGAAGAAAGAAGGGTGCATTTTGCGTACAATGTAAAAGTTCCCGTCGATAACCTCGCGTCTTACATTCATCGCATCTTTTGAGTTGAGGTTGAGGAAGTCTGGAATGAATGAAAAGGGGATGGTGATCACGTGGAAGACCAACACCATTGTTTAGGGAAGTCAACTGAGTTCTGGATGCCAGGCACCTATACTACATAGAAATGCTTCAGTAATGCCATAATTGGCTAATAAGGCTTGAATTCAGCCCGCAAGGTATTAGTGAATCAGAAACTCATATATCGCCAGCACTTAGACATGCAAGAAAGGAGAGAAAAACAGCACGTCATATGTTACAAAGATCTGTAGACAAGATCCATCTTTTGGTGTTAAAAAGAAAAAACAAAAAGCGAAAAAAGAACAGTCCTCCTGCTGAAAACCCCTCACTAAACCAGTATACCCCGCATCATGAACGCCAGAAAGAAAACCCCATAATCACAGTGGTTATGTTTCCATCGCATCTCCCTCTTCGATCTCGTCCACGACTCCCAGCAGCTTAGCGTATGGAACAGTCACCCGTTGGAGATCCCGATGTTTGCCTAGTAGAGATAAATGTCAGCCATGTTGTCGAGAAAGACCAGATGAATCACTTACCAAGTGCCAGAATGACCTCCTTCAGTAACACCTCTCGTGGCCAGCCACAGAGGGTATCCGAGTTTTCTTGCCAGTTTCGGTCTTCCTTCTCCTTGGCCTGCAATTGCCCTCCTGTTTCGGTTTCGTCTTCTTCCTCAAAAAGACCACCAATCAACCCCTTCAGCAACTCTTCAACTTTCAGCTTCAGGCCCTCCGCCCCAATGCGTTTAGCGTACATGGACAGGTACAACCGGAACTCTTCCTTGGCTCCAAGGGAGAGCGCTGCAGCCAGACGATTCTCCAGGTGAGCAATGGAAACACTGGATTCGAAACTCTCGTAACCTTCGCGTGACAAGAGAACCTTGATCAAACGCTGTAGGAAGTATGCTCGTCCGCGAAGAAGTGTCTCGTTCGTTGTGTTGCGCTCCAGGAAGGGGATGATACCCGCTGACACCGCGGCCTTTGCGTCCTTATCTTGCTGGGAATCCTTTGACTGGAGATTGCTGACAGGAGCCTCGGTTGTGTTCCAATATTGACTGCCTACTGCCCACCAGGCCTCCGAAATCCGCTGCCAAGTGAACATAGACGGCGAGTAGGAGTACCCTTCCCCGTTGGTTAAAGCGACCACAACCCTGCCTTCGGAATTGACCCGCGCATTGGTGATCGCTGGGGCGACCGTTGGGTGCGCCCCAAGTGTGTGAATCGCCGCATCTAGCACAGGCTGAAGCGAGATCGGCGGATGGGGAGAAGAAAGATTTTGGACATTCCACACATAACACATGCCAACAGCTGATATAGCAAGGATCCATGGGCCGTGGCACTCGAGGATCACCGGTTGCGCTTCCAAGACAAGCGCACTGACAAGACGACGTCCTGCCGGCGTCCAGATGTAGATAGATCCATCTTCACAGGCCGCAGCCCACATGCTCTGATTTCCCGTCACGAGCAGCACAGTGCGCGGGAGAAAATCTTGCCATAATGGCTGATCGCCTCGGAATAATGTGAGGCGGACAGGCTCCCGGTCAACAGCTCTGCCAGTCAAGCTGGCAGGCGATGGATTCCGTGCCTCGAACACAACGTCGGCTCGCGACTTGTTCTGTTCTCCCGACGTGTTGGGCGGCTCAGTTGGTTTTCCACTGAGGTCAATAGCACGCAAAATCTGACTGCGAATTTTGGGTACGGCCAGTCGAAGCTGGCTCATTGCCATGCAAGGGTTAGTAACTGCGGGCCGGATGAACTCTGGCGTCGGCTGCTGTCCAGTGGCAGCAGGCTGTACTTGTGCGGGAAGCAGACCGTCTGGTGTATTTGCAAGAATTGGTGTCGCGCCGTTCTGACTTGCTAGCGTCACGCGCTTTTCTACCTGGCCATCCTCGTCGTCCTCAAGCTGGGCCAGTTTCCGTTTATTACCGAGAAGTAATGTTGCTAGTCCACCCTTTGGTAATCCATCAAATGGCTTCGAAAGATCAACGATAGACTGCGGTGCATCGGCCTTCAGTTGATTACTGACAGAAGCCATCAGTCGTGCTTGAGGCAGAGAGGACTCTCCAGCCCCGGCTCCCGAAACCAAGAGCGGAGCAATGCGCTTTTTACCGTCTTTTGTGTATGTTGGCCGCTGCTTCAACCTCTCTAACTTTGCCTGGTATGGGTCAGGCTTTTCTGGCTCGGGGGCTGCTGGTGTTGGCGCAGTCCCATTCGGTTGAGCCTTCTGAGTATCAGGAGCAGGGGACGGCGCTCGAGTAGGCGTTGTGCCATTAGGCGCCTGTGGTGGTGGTTCGGGTTTCCCATTGACCGGGTTATCAGCAGCAGCATGCCCGTCACCCATCAGAGCACCCATCCTGCCTTCGACATCCTTGATCTCCCCAGCTTTGCTCTTCTCCTCGAGAAGCAGCCCATCCGTAGTCTCTGTAATCCCGGCGCCTCTTCGATTTGTACCGAATTTAGTGAGCGACTTTTCGTTTTCCTCCATGGCTACCGCGAAGCCAAGTTCACCATCCTCGAATCTAACCGCAAGAATCGTACCATCGAGGGCAGTGGCATAAAGGCACTTTCCGTCAGGACTCCAGGTTAGGTCGGATATCGATTTCGCTGCCATCTCCTGCGCAACCACAATAGGTCTCGGATTGCTGGTGATCCAGATACTCAGGGACTTGTCGCCTCCGGCGCAGGCAATAACGGTGACCAGGGGACCTTGGCTGTCAATTGATTGTTTGCTGACAGGTTGGGCCCCATATAGTCGCGGGGAGAACGCGCAGACTTCGACGGGGGCTTCGTGCCCGATAAGATTGATATCGCCATCCCAGGATCCACGGTTGATAATCGCAACAGAGCTGACGGGCCCATTAACTGCATTTGCAGCAGCGATGTGCATACCATCCGGAGACCAGGAACATCGGCGAAAGTACGCCGTTAAGGGGGAGTTGTTAAAGGGGGCGGAGATGGTCTGTTCTAAAACGAAATTGTTCATCTGGTCATGGGCGGTCGAGTTGGGAGGAGGAGAGGTAAAGCGGAAGATGCGAACGGTACGGTCATCGCTTGCTGTGGCGAAGTATTTGTTGGCTGGGTCGAATGTAATCCCCTTGACATGACTCTGGTGGATAGAAAGGGTCTTGAGCTTCTCGAACGTATGTCCCGACCAAACTACAACCTTCGAATCCAACCCAACGGAAACCAATATCGAGGAATCGTACGACCATCCCAAATCCTGAACGTCATTATCGTGGCCGATCAATCTTCGAATCGTGCGCCAGTTTTCCACAGGGGGTGCCTCGTTTGTCCCTATACACATTCAAACCCATCAGTAAGCACGCACCCCAGATCGAATTCCCCAACGCAACGCAACACCTACCAAACGTCGAAGCATGCGACGGGGGATTGGCATCCAGCATATAAATGCAAACAATCTTATCATCCGCCCCCGACGCCAGATATCTCCCGTTGGGCGAAAATCGAACCGTATGAATCGTCCCGGAGTGATTGCTCATCGATGCCAACTGTTTTGGCTTGCTGGCGTATTCCGCACTCCCCGTATTGTAGATGGCCTCGGTAGACCATATCCTAACATATCCATCTAAACCCAGATAACCAAAAGTCAGAGTCCGTTTCCAAGTCTCCCACTGGGCCCTGTGAATAATTCACTCACCTCCGGCGGCTGTAACCAAACGACTCCCATCTGGCGAAACATCGCAACTATAAACCTCGAAATCCTTCCTCTCGCCTATTCATAAATCAAAGCATTAGCCCAGCTGCCTCGACCAAATACACTTGCGCAACCATCGCAGAAACATCCAACCTCCCCTCTCTTTCCAACCAAGAAAAAAAAAAAAAAACGATGATTCGAATTCAATGTATACCTCCATGCGTAAGCCAAACCGGCTTGATAATATGCATCGCAAAATAACGTTCTTTTATTTATCACCCTTCCCTCTCTGTGTTTGTCTTTGGGGTGTTGTGCTTTGGTTTTGTTGGTTGGCAGGGTCCGCTTTGGGGGGTTTCGATCACTGGCGAGTCGACGTGGAGGAAGGATAGCTTATTTGGGGCATCGCAGAGCAGCAGCGTCCAACGCTCATGAGAGGGTGGGTGATGGCGTGAGTTCTGGCAGAAGATGATTAATATTAGAAAAGAAGGATGAGCTTGAGATGGCCTAATCGGAGGACCAGTCGGTTGAGATAGGTAGTAAGTAATGGAAGTGCGATAACTAACGCAACGCGAACAAAGAACAAGGGCCTGGGGGCGCGCCCGATTGCCAAAAAAGTCGCGATCTCCAATGGTGGTCCGAGCTTCTGCTCCGCTACGCATCTATGTAATGTAATAGTAGATACTACGACGGAATACAACTACAGTAGAACATGTGAAGCTGATGGTGATAGAATGACTTTGTGTTGTACAATTCTTTTCTGCTCGCTTATTATCCTCAAGCCTCTATGTACAGTACAATTATCCACGAACCAACTCTGCACCAAATTCCCCGTCCGAACATTCATTGTCCATGCTTTTTGACTTTGAAGACGCTATGAGAAATTGAAGAGATGAGAGGGCCATGAAAGATCAAGGGAAGAAAGGATAATAGAAGTACAGTGCTCCATAGTATCATATGCCAAGGGAGAAAGAAAGAAAAGGCTTCTCCAAAGAAACAGTCGTAAACCAGCAATCGGAAAAAAGATGGGAATAAGAAAAAAAGATGAGAAACGAACAAATGATGATTTTAGCTTTTCAACTCATCACCTCTTCTTCTGGCCGGCTTGGGCAACTGGTTCCCAATCCTGTGTGGCCCCGGCCAAATCTTCGAGCTCAGCCTTTACTTGTTCCGAACTCTTCTCGGACTTGTCGCCAGGAGTCTCCTGCACTCCGAGAGCCTTGGCCGCGACGGACTTTGCCTGTCCCTCACTGACCTTGCCGTAGACAGCCATAGCATTGGCAATCATTCCACCAAGGTCACCAACATTTCCAGGCACCACAACGGCGGTACCCTCGCGCGCGAGTTTCGACCAAGCATCGACATACTTCTCTGCAACACTAAGGCTCATGGCGCTATGAGCATTCTCCTTGCCATCCTCAATGGCTTTGGCGACAGCTGCAATTCCTTGAGCGCTAGCCTGGGCCCTTAATCGGATAGCCTGAGCCTCACCACCCGCAAGGTTGATCGCCTTCTGTTGCTGACCTTCTGACTCGAGGATCTCCGCACGCTTCGCACGCTCTGCGGTAACCTGGCGATGCATGGCCTCGACAACACCCTCCGGAGGGTGGAAATCCCGAATCTCATACCGTAGACAGGTGACACCCCATGCTTGCGCTGCCTCGTTGATAGCCTGGGTGATTTTGGTATTTAACGTCGTACGTTCCTTCAGAACATTATCCAACGTAAGCTGACCAATCTCGGACCGCATTGTCGTCTGCGCAAGTTGGGTGATGGCATATTCTGCGTCTTCGACTCCGTAACTAAAGATAACAAGTCAGCTCCCAAACCCCCCCCCATTTCCGAGCATGCATTACACCGCCCAATTCAACTCACCTCGCCTTATACGCATCAAAAACCCTCGTATACAGCACACCATCCAGCTCCAACGTAACATTATCCGAGGTAATAGCAGACTGACTGGGAATCTCCACAGCCGACTCCTTCAAACTCTTAACATACGCAATCCGATCCAAAAACGGAATCAGAAGCGCCAAACCCGGTTCCAGAATCCGGTGGAACTTGCCCATCCGCTCGACAATCCATGCCGTCTGCTGCGGTACGAACCGGATGATGGTATTGGCGGGGAGTGAAGTGCGATTCGTAAAGTAGGTGGGAGGGCCACCGCCTGATGACGGGGAGGCGGCTGCGAGGCTTAGAACGGAGGTTTCGGGTGCGAGTCTGCGGGGGAATTTGTGAGGGTTCTCCGGGAGATGCGGTTCAGAGAGGCTGCGGTTGCTATGCTGGAGCCGGAGAGGCGGTTCTGGAGGAGGAGCAGGTTGGGGGTGATGGTTGAAGACTGGAGTAGCCTCGATGTGTGTCTGGAGGCCACGTCCATCTTGAAATAATTGAAAGGGAGAATCAACCTGAGCTTCGATGGGGAATGGGAGGGGTCAATGGAAGACAAGCGCTGGAAGGGAGGAAGCTGTCGCGTTGGAAAAGAGTCAAGCTGGATGCCAGTTACGGCGTTCGTCACTGGTCAACCATTGTGGCCTGAGGCATGAACAGTTCGCGCGGTGAAACATTCATCCGGGGTATACAACTCGCTGAAGGCAATGATATCAATGAAACGACATAAAAAGGAAAACAATACTAGAATGTTGAAAGGAAATTATGTAGCAGTCTATCAAATGGCTAAAAGTAACCAACTCCAGGTAATATCAGACTCAACCTATATCTCATTACCCATAACCCAATTTACCGTACAACACCACAGCATCGTACTTTCTAGAAGAAAAGATTGATCAAGATTATTTGAATTGAGATGAAAACCATTTTTTCCCAAACTACTTGAACGGTCTTCGCAAACACAAACAATTACCCACAATATGCATGTCGCATTACACTGACAGAAGAATTAACAACCCATTTTATGCAAAAAAAATAGTGAAAAAGTCGAATGAGAAGAGAAGAGAAAACGGGGCCGAAGACAGTCGAGGAAATCAGGTACCAGGAACAGACGACTGCTCTGCGTCGCGCGCGTAGAGAAAAGGGATTTCGACTCCAGATTCGCCTGGGTATTCCCGAGAAATCGTGCTATTGATAACATCATGGTTATTTGTTTTTTGTTTTTTTCTGTTTCTGAACTCAGCTGCGCCCCGCGTGAGAATCCTTTTTTTCTGGAGGATTTTCTCACGCCCGTACTAGAAAATCAAATAACAAGATAAAAAGGCGTGATCGCACAATATTAAAAACCGAATGGGACTCGAATCTCTATGGTCGTGGGAAAAAGTCTTTTGGCCTGGCGCACCACGGAAGCAGGCATCAAACACACAAAGACACTGCCCAGTAAAACATGCCCGGACTCCAGGTAATTTTTAAAAACCTCCCATGACTAAAGCAAAATGAGAAAAGTGAAGAGGAAAAGAAGAAAAAAGGCCGAGACTTCGAATGTGCATATACCACAATCCACTTTGCGAGGATTGGCACTCGGCAACCCGGAAAAAAAAGAAAGAAAGAAAGAAGAAAAATGCAAAAGCTGAAAATAGTAATGCAAGTCATGACAGATGAACAAAGTGCGAAAATGGAAAAAAAAAAAAAAAAAATGAAACGGAACAAAATCACTTTTCCAGTTCGGCTCTCAAGCTAGCATCGAGAACACAGTCAGTCTTTTTGCGGTCTCTCGGGTTGAAAGATCGACTTTGCCAGGCTGAACGTAAAGTCTGGAAAACAAAACGCCCGCTTGGACTCGTAGATTCTTCCCGGCCAAAGTCAACCAGGTCTTGGACAACCTCATCAGGTAAGACCTTGTTGCTCGACAAAGAAGCACCGTAAAAGTGAATAAGCCTGTTGAACCCGTAGCTGGCGTGTCGTGCAGAAATATCATCAAGCGCTAGACTCCTAAAATCATTGTACATTTGTGCATTGAAATTTTGGACCAAGAAATGCGACCAGAATTGGTACAAAACATCCATGTCACGGTCACCTTAGGTTGCCGTTAAATTTCGTTTCTCAAGAGCTCGTTTTCGGAAAACATTGTAAGATTCGTGGACAAAATCGGAAGGCAGAATTCAATAGGGGTCTTTCTCCTTCACCCAGAACATCGGCAGGGGAGATTTGGCTTCGGCAATCCCAGTAGCCGAGGGAGAATTCAATGGATGGGGACTATGCTGTGTAGAATTCACATCGTGACTGTTATGGAATCAGTGACTGAGGCACTCAAGACCTGCCAGTCAAATAAAGACTTACCTATGGGATGTAGCCGCCGCAGTTCTGGACAAGGAGAAAATAGGTTGGTTGGGGATATCTCTATTCCGCGCGCTGTTTTTGAGGCGTCAACAGATCCATTCGGTAAAAGGGGATGGGGTGAACGGCTGAGAAATGGTGGCTATGGAGGTACTGGGCTTGCGGGCCGGCGCACCACAATCACCAATTTCTCAACCTGGTCATCTGGGAAGGGAAGGGACTCAATGGGGATCCCTACATTTGCAACATCATTCTGAGCGGGAATAGGCTTGGAGGGGGAAAACTCCGGGGCAGCAGAGGACAACGGTGTCTTCGAAACGCCGGCGCCATTAGGCAAAGCCGATCCGTTGGTCAGACCATCGACGTGGTTCTGGGTGTCTTCGGGCTTGCCGGCGTGTGTGAATGGCGGAGGGCCTTCGTTCTGTGCCGAGGGATCACGCTGTTCAATGGGGAAAACCCACTGCTCCCACTTCTCTCTCGGGCGCAAACGATCAACGCCATCCTCACCGACGTAGCACTCAACGGTTCTAAGCTGACGGCCAACGTGGCGGAGGAGCTCGAAATCCTCAGTCAAAGTCTTGATTCTCTTGAAGCCAGCAATGAATGCCAGGTTCACGTAACCCTGCGAGTCCATGTGCTTACGCAGGAACAGATCCTTGCAAAGGTTGTCAACCGAGAAGTAGTATTCCCTAAACCTTGTTAGCTCCTGGGGTACGTTGATCTCTTGGATATGCGTCAAACTTACAGCTGCATCGAGATCATGCTCATGAGGGAGAAAGGCTCCATGTACTGCTGGTATGGGACCGCAGTCATGGGACCAGCGGGGATTTGCTGGTAGCCATACATGGTGTTGATTTCAGCGGGGAAAGGATAGACACCGTACATAGCTCCAGAGTTAGGGAGCGAGGGGGATCGGAAAGTCATCTTGTGGCCGTGCTGCGATCCATTTGGCAGGTTCTGCGATCTTTGGCGGTCGGAGAAACCGAACGACTTGGGGTGGACAAAAGATTGGTGTGACATGTGGTTGTTGGGGAAGTGCGAATTCTGGGAGCCATTGAAGCCAGAGTGACCACCACGGCCTCGATGAGAGCCTCGGCCTCTCTCAGCACGCGACTCACGGTGGTGTTCCTTGTTGTCCTTGTGGTCACCGTGGAAACCAGCGAAGTCTGCGGGTTTGGGCCCGTTTTCAAAGCGGTGCGAGCGAGCGTGAGAGTCAACAGACAGGTGGGCGTTACCCTTGTGAGCTCCGTCCTGGTTTCTGGCAAAGCCCTTGCCGTGGTGGCGGGGGAAGTCGCCGTTGGTCTGCTTGCCAGATGGGGCACCGTTGACGTCCTCAGCACCCTTGGCTCCGCGGCTCCGGTCAGCGGCCTGGGGAGCCTTACCAGCATCAGCACTGTTGGCGCGTCTACTATTGGCAGGGAGGGAGTTTGCGCGAGCAGTGTTGGGCTCGCCACGGCCTCTCTCTGCGGAAGAAGCCTGCTTGGTGGTGGCATTCTGGGCTACCTGTCCAGCGGGAGCCTTGTCAGCAGCAGCAGCTCCAGCACCGTGGGCACCGCCGCGACCACCGTCTCTTCCACCGCGAGCAGTTCTTCCGCCTCTGCGGCCAGCAGATGGAAGAGGGGTGGTGAAGACGGCAGTGGGCACGTAAGGAACGGGCATCCACTTCTCCTTGCCATGCGAACGAGTGGCAGGGCTCTTTTCGGCCTTGTCGGATTTCTCGGTCTTCTCCTGGGCCTTCTTCTTCTCTTCACCTTGCGCAACTTGAGGAGTGGGCCACAAGGCAGCGTCTCCGACAGGGGGAGGATTCGAGTCTGCAGAGTGTCCGTTAGCTTGCACTTGTCGGCTAGAACGAGATCCAGATTTCCTGGAGCCTATAGGGATTGTATTCAGCAGACAACTTGGCCAAGGGTCGCAATATGTTACTTACCATCGTCTCGTCCCTTGTTTCCGTCAGTCTTCTTCAGTGCGGCATCCTTCTTCTTCGAGGCGGCCTTCGACAGCTCCTGCTGGTTATCCCCAGATGTCGAGGACGCGGTAGATGCAGTCTTTGCGGGGGCCTTGTTCCCAGAAGTAGCAGGCTTGAGCGCTGCAATGGCCTTGGCCTTGGCGTCTTGGGCTTCTCTTCTCTGGTGCCAGATGTTCACTGTGGGGAGAGGAGCAGCCTTGAGCTCCTTGGGTGGCGGCACATTCTTTTCCTTCTCCTCGGTGGAATCCGACTTTTCCTTAGTACCCTCTGCTTCACCGTTGGGTTTCTCCGTTGTTGAAGCTTGGGACTGCTTATCCCATGTAGACTCGGAAGTTCCGTTCGGTGTATTTGAGCTGTCCTCATCCTTTGGTACAGTAGAGTTGGAAGCACCATCGCTAGAAGATGTTCCCGAGACGTCGGGGGTGGTAGTGGCAGCAGCGGTAGGTTCTGATGCCTTTTCGGTGGTAGCAGCGGGCTGTTCTGCCTCAACAGGTGTCTCAGCTTCGGCGGTCACGGTCTCTGTGCTCGTTTGCGGGCTGGACTCGGTGGTTTGTTCGGCTGTCTTGGAAGGCTCTGGCGAGGCCGACGGTGTCGTTGCCGTAACCATGCCCTTTGCGGCTGCGGCATATGAAAATGTGGCGGCCATTTTTTCTTGTTTTAAGAAAATAGAAGTAATGAGAATAATCAAGTATATCCGTTCTAAAGAGAAGAAAAAGATTGTTCTGCCAGAGAACGGGTGCCTCCCTTGGCAACCCCAGAAAACTTGTATGCGCCGGCTAAGGGCGAAACTGTTCCAACACCAGTGGAAATCCGAAGAATCAACTTTTACCCTCTTGAAATCCCACCAAACTGCAAACTTCCGTCACTGCAGATTATTGAGAGGAGGCTGGACGTTGAATAGGTCGGAGACAGAGGCGTTCTTCGTAATCGACGAAGTCGTGGGGTGTAGGTTTCAAAAAATTATGATCTCGTGTATCCGTAAAAACGATAAGGCCTTAAAACGCGAATCGCATCGATATAGGCAAAAAGAGATGAGAAAAAAGAATAGGGTCCGTCGAAGGATCGATCGAAAAGAAGAGGATAATCCTAATCCTAAACGATTAAAAAAAGGCACTGCCTGATCAACAATAAAAACACGAGGATATTTCGCTTCGTATTTTAGCCCAGTTGTAGGTCACTTCGTGCGGTTTTTCGATCGCCCGATGAGAGGGGTGAAATTCAACAGGACCAGAGATGATGTCTCTCTGAGCACGGTTGGCAACGGTATAATCGGATCACCGACCAGGGATGATGCACGGTATGAAAATGGAAACCTTTACAGGCGTTGCCCCTTGAGATGCGTAGACGAAAAAAGTCGCGACTTGCACGTGGCGACGGCTAACAACGTCGAGAGGTTTGTGAGGTTTTTTTTTGGTGGGAGTGGTTGTGAGTTTCTTTTTTTTTTTTTCTTTTTTCCCTTGTTGATGTTTCTCACGAGAGAACTGCGATGGCCTCAAAAAAAAAAAGAATAAGGAACAAGGACAGATCTCGTATGTATTGTAAAAAATAGAATAAATAAAATCAAGGATGAACCGATCAAATAAACCCTTGCCAACAAAAAATCCCGCGAAAGTCAGGACGTGCGTGGGAAGGAGATCGGAGGATGGATGGGGGGATTTGTAGACCGAAGAAAATCACGCCTAGCAATGCAGACGCCAGCGGCGGGCGACGGAAAGGCGAGGAAGAGACGGAATCGAGAGAAACGAAGGAAGGGAACGTCCAGGACGTGAGGAGGAGCGGGGAGAGAAAAAGAGGAGGAGAAAAGAAGAGAGACAAGAAGAGAGGAAGAGAAGAGGAAGAGAGGAGGAAGAGAGAGAGAGAGGGACGTGGAGGAAAGCAGACAGAGTCGAGTGTATTGTGGAATCCGCAGCGTAAAAAAAAAAAAAAAAAAAAAAAAGTCTTTCCGTGTACTGCGCAAGCAAAGCATAGCAAAAAAAATACGTTCCTTACGCCCGCCGGTACACAAAAGAAAAGCAGTCCGTGGACTTCAGGGCTTCTGTGGGTAACAAACGGACGTTGCGGATCTCTTGGTACCAGCAATTACAGCCGAATCTTCTTTCCATCATGATGTTGAAGATATTCATTTGATGGATTGTGTAGATATTTCCATCCGTAGGTATTGTGTAATACTACCCCTCTTCCCCTCATGGACTGATTATTCTGAACAAAAGAATAGTGCCGTTCCTCGGCCTTATTTGTCAATTAGATTCCCTCACTGTCTGCATCATTGGCATTGTGCCTGGATATAGACAAAATATGTATCTCTAAACATCCATCTGTATAACATCTAAAACAGCTGATATATTCCAACTGTCAGGCAAAATGAATTGGCCAATATCGATATATCCCTCAAAATTGACAACTGAGGGGCTCAATGGAGGGGCCATGCATTAATCCCAGGCCCCTCCATGTAACTATACTGATTTGGAATTTTCATCAAGAGCCTGTAGGATCCCATATATTGTAATCCTCAACTGAATATATTATATGCCTATGTAAATACAGGTATAGAATGAGAATAATAGAGTATATATATTCCATCCTACCATTGACCAAGCAAACAAAGTAACCCTGGACAAAACAGCGTGAGAAATAAAAAGCATCACAAGCAATAATACAGCCAATATTATCAGCGGGGATTCTGATTAAATTACACATTACAGTACATCAGCGGGGTCCACTGCGTCATTTGTCTGCTCAACAAAGAAATAAATGGGAAATAAATACTTCTATCTTATTTGCTGCTCTATTTGATTTCTGAATAAATACATCTTTATAGGCAGTCAATATTCAATTGATATATTCACGTGCCATACATATTCGGGAGTCGGCGAGAACCTCGTGGTTGTCGGGTATTTTGCGACATCCTTAATTCAAGCAGGGGTCACTATGAAACATCCATCAATAATCCTAATATTAAACATTGTTTCTGTTTTGTATTTATATCTCAGGTTTTCTTGCAGACTGCTGATGACTGGCCTTATTTCTATATTAGACATTAGACTGCAATAAAGATACCTCACTACCAATTACCTATTTGGTGGTTGCTATATTTGTACATTCCATGTCATTTATTGACATGTAGATACTTGGTGACAGGTATCCTACAGTCTACACCGCAGACCTTTTTTATTTTATCGATTCTTTATATGATAATTCGTTGGACTAAGGTTATTATCATCCAGAATGGGAAAATAACCACGCGCACAGCTGAATATACTTTAGAAATCCTCTCGACGTGGATATAAAATTACCGAACAAATCAGTAAATCTGGAGTATTCCATAATCCCTCAGTCTCCACGTGACCCAAGTTCAGTCGCTTAGAACAAAAAAATATTAATTAACGCATCCCGCGTGGTTCTCCAACTCTTTTTTTCTTTTTTTTTTTCCTCATTATGTATTATTTATTAGGGCTGAATGTCTGGCAATAATTCAATGGCCTCGGAATTCTTCGGAGGCTCGGTGACTGCCCTATGTCCGTTTGATTTCTTCCGCCCGTCTATCCGGACCCAACCTCCATCATATCACGTGAACGTTTTCTATCTTTGGGATGCAATGCAGTCATTATAAACAACTAATTTACCAGTGTCTGACACTGACCAGGACTTGTTCTCGTGGGTCCAATTCTATCGAGGACTGCTGTCCTGTCACCAATCCTAGCCGTGTGACTATCTGCCAGACCAACTTGCGCTTCAGCCCTTCCCGGACGGAGATCTTTTCGAGGGCGTCGCATCCATTGAAATATTTGATAAACGTAGGCCAATACTTCCTGAGTGACGTTCCGAGTCCCGCTTCAAGGTCTCCAGCCCCGTCAGAGCAGGGTGCGTCTCCCAGACTCTGATCGAAGCCTGGGTACTCGGGGAACCGTGCGATGATCTCATCCAACCATCGAGACTCAAGTGGTGAGGCGCGATGAGGCGACAGGATGAGCGACGCCGTCTTCAGGGACGTGTTGCGGTCCAGCAAGGAACGCGAGAGGTGCATATCCCCGGCCATGTTGTATCGGCCAGGCATTGGAGTTTCTTCACCGCTTCCCTGGCTCGCAAGAGACGATGAAGACGATGAGTTGGCGTCGTCGTTGTCGTCGCTGTCTTCATTCTCCTCCACTGTGGAGATTGTCGTCGATACACCTTTGGCCAGGTACTTGTCCACCTCTTCTCTGCGGAGGGCCATCTCCACCGCCATCTTGATCTCGGGCGTGACTTTGACTCTGGCAAATGCGCGAAGTTGAGTAACCCATCCTCCTCGTAACAACCATGCCAGTATCGCAAAGTATGTCTCTTTATGGTCTTTACTCGGGATGAAACTTCCATAAGGTCGTGGGCTTCCACTCATCGCAGATAACATCTTTGGTAAGCTCGGGAGCGTTGGGAATGCTAGTTGGTAGGCAGCAGTAGCGACACCCAGCTTGCTCAGATCGCAGTTCGGAGATACGATGTATGTGTCGCGCTGGTGGAGAGGGGGTATAGCACGCGCACGTCTCCAGTACACGAGATGGCTGGCCAGCATCTGGATCGTCGAGAGCGGAATTCCTGATGCAGCAGATATTTGAGCAAAGGACTTGGTTGGTTTGGAGCATCGAAGATAATGAGCCAGCGCCGGAGCCAGGGCACCACCAGACGCTTCAACGTCTTTGATAATCGTCGCTTCATTGTCTAGCAATAGAAGGGCAAAGTGCTTCGCTAGCACTTGATGGGGTGCGACGTTATCATCAACCGCCGGGTCATCAACAGGAGTAACGCTATCTGCCGTTGTGAGCCAAAGCCCGGGGTATGCTTTATCAGTTGGCCCGGCAAGGTAGGGCGTTGAAGTGAGAGGAGGGATCTGGAGCGAAATAGACACATCTTGACTTAATGAGACGGATGCAATCTTCGAAGCCGATATACTGGTAAAGACCGTGTAGATAGCTCTAGCAAGCGACGACTGCGATATCAACTCCGCGTAAAGGGTGTTGACAGAGGTTCCTAAACGGCCATTAGCATAGATCTATCTGAAAGATTTCAACAATCTTACTCTTTTCTTTAGCTTTCTCTTTCATATGCGAGATGTGCAATGCTTCCCTCCACACGTAATCTGTACGAGCCTGCTCCCATTTCAAGGCTTTGGCAAACTTCTTGATGATATTGTCGTAGATATCCCGAATACGCATCGAGTATTCCAACAACGGCGGATCCACGACAAAGACAACATTAAACATGGTCATGGAATCCTTATCATCATCCTCATCAAGCGGTTCGCTTTGCGCCCTCCCATTCTGTACACTGCTAGTCAGTGACGCGCGCTTCGCATCCGAGGCAGACAGTTGCTTCGGACTCAGGGTATCAGTCGAATCTGCCAAAAGATCATCCCCATCACCATCCCCATCTCGACTATCCTCTGCATGCTCGTTATGCCCCAGCTCCCCTCCATCCCACTCTGCCCGAGGCTTCTTCTTCTTCTTCCGTCTCTGTTTCCTCCATGTGCCATCTTCACGAACAAACACCGGCCACCCAACAAAGGCCAAATCATTAATACCCACCTCAAACCGCCGTTTATGCCACGACCGCGACGGACTTAACAACTTCTCCCACACATCCGCAGGAAGCCCCAAAAGCGACTCCCACGGAGGACGGTACGGGCCCCCAGACCCCGCATCCTCCTGCCTATCCGATGCAGCACCCGAATCATCGTCCACATCAGAAGCCGGACCGCGCTTCCGCATCAAAACCCGCCCAGAGCCCAAAGAACCAGGACGATGAGCTGACGACTCCCCAACCGGCGACGCAGACGCAGACACATGGTCATCGATGCCGAAACTACTCATCCGTCTCGCCGGCATCAGCGACGACGACATCGTCGTGCTACCAGCCAGATGGTGAGGTTCCTCCTCATCTTCGTCCGAGGTCGACGAGCTCGAGTCACTGGAGCTGGAATCCGTATTTTTCCCCTGTCCGCTTTTGCTACGCGAAATGCGTCGGCCTTTATGCGTATGCGGGGTTGGTAGGCCGTTCTCACTGAGAGGGTTCGGGGGGTAGTGGAACACAAAACGTGGACCGGCGCGGGAGCGGACGATCAGGATTATTGCCACCAAGCAGGGATCTGGAGGGCGAGCAATCGACGACATTGTTTTAAATGGGAAATGGCGGGATCACATTGGATCGCCTCGTGGTGGGGAGTGGAGGTTGAAGATTGAAGTTCTGCGATGGACGGGTTGATTGGGTTGGTTGGGCAAGCTTTGGCTTCCCTGTGATCGATCGCGGGACAGCTTCCCCGCATGGAGCTTCCGCAAGACATACACCAGGGAACAGGAGATAATGGAGAAGACGGAGTATATAATTAATGATCGACATGGAAGAAGAGAGAGAGGCCTTCTATGGTTGAGATAAACTAGTTTAATAAATGGTAATGGTGAAAATGCTGTCATGACTCCGTGGTTTATACGACTCTTTATACAAGAGATGCGAGCTGTCAGATATATACATGAATCGATCCAATCAACGCCATATAATGTGCAAATGTCCTCAAATCAAGCAGAAACAGTATTCAGTCGAGTATGAATATGTCCGCCCTCGATATCATACAGATCCCTCCCCTCCTAGCCAAATTCCGCGCATCATGTGCTATCAAGACTTCGTTCCAGCATTCTCGTTGGAAGAACTGGGCTCCGCAGCGCCTTTATTTTTGTCTTCATCAAAGACAAGTCCGAGGTTTTTGAAGTCGTCGGGCGCCATGAGATTCCTGTTCACGAGAGATATCAGTTAGCCTCTTATCCGAATATTTCCCAGTCGATTGATAGCAGGAAAGCGACAGCCCCCATTTCCACAATAATATCCTCTGTGAAACACAAAAGCAAAGTCTTCAACATACTTGTCCATTCGGCAACCCAGGTATCCCTTGGCCAACTTGCGACAACCCTCATCATTGACACCTCGCGTCGACTTGAGGCATTTCAAGTATTGCGAAATCAGATGCTTGCATTCTCCTATTTTATTTCAAGGAACGATTAGCCGATATTTCTTAATCGAGGTGATAATTCGTTTCGAGTGCAAGTCCCCGTGGAAACTCGCTCGTATGTTTTGCGGATTCGTATTCAAGATATCGCAGGCGTCATAAGGAAGGGAAGAAAATACCCTCGTGATCAAGAGGAAAGCTACCACGCTCAGGTCTATAATCAAATCAAAAGTATCAGCGACTGTACCTTCAAAAACTGAAGCAAATGCAAATGCAAGGCCCAATAACTCCATCCGAACATCAGTGAAGAAAACTCACGGTGTAGGTTTAATATTGGCCGCGCCACCTCCAGGTGCTCCGAAACTCATCGCGAAAATCAATTGAGAATATATCCAACAAAAAGGAACAGCTACAATCGCAGCAAGTGGATGAAAGACGAAGCATCAGGACCGTCGGTTTCCGAAAAGTTGGGGCCGATGCGGGAGTCAAACAAGACAAAAGAAACAAACATGATTGATTTCTGCTTGGCAGGGAAACAGTGGCAATGGCATTATGCACGAGAGATATTGATGCAGTTTTAATTGGCTGCTCTGGTGTATTTGACTGGGATTTGAATGATGAAGCTGGTTTCGATAATGCAGGGTTTAAATTACGGTATTTAGTGGTTGGCGCTTTCTTACCCCTCATACGGATGTATATAAGTGTGTGTACCCCGACTACATATCGATGACGTTCCAGTCTCCATTCAGCATCATTTGCCATACATATATCCATCGATCCTATCTCATTGAAAATAAAATAAAAAGAAAACCAATCAACCTTCTAAATCATTATACAAAATGCCAATGTAAGCCACCACTCCCTATTCTCATCTTCCAACGACTCATACTCATCCCAAACAGGAAACTTGAAGGCAGCTGCCAATGCGGCCAAGTCCAGTTCACCCTCGACTCTCAAACCCCCGTACCCTACCAGCTCTGCGCATGTAGCATCTGTCGCAAAGTTGGTGGATACAGCGGCAGCGTCAACCTGGGCGGGATAGCCGATTCCCTCAAAGTCACCAAGGGAAAGGACGTGATCAAGTGAGGCTTCTCATTTATTAACCCGAGATATAGGATATCAAGAGCTAACCGAGAATGCAGGAAATACACGGCAATCAAGGACCGCGGCACGGCCAAGGAAGAACTCTGCTCGTCTGAGCGTAACTTTTGCTCCAACTGCAGCACGATGCTCTGGCTTTGGGATCACAACTGGCCGGAACTGATTCATCCGTTTGCGTCTGCGATTGACAGCGAATTGCCTGCTCCAGATGCGATGGTTTGTGTCATGGGAGGGTCTAAGCCGTCATGGGTGCGCTGGCCCGAAGGGGAGAAGAGTGTGCATGAGCTGTATGGCGAGAGTAGCCTCGAAGGGTGGCACAAAAAACACAACCTGTTTTTTCAGTAGTACTTGGGATGGTGACGAAGTGACGAAGAAGATGAGATGAGACGATGACTAGTGGAATGCACTTTTCTACGAAGATGCTGAAGTAGTTTAACTTTACGTGGAGATATGATGGTATAATAGAAAATTATATTGAATGCTATCGCTATATGCAGAGACCTGAGAATAAAATGTTAGCCAGGATCACACAGAACCGGTTAAACAAATGGCAAGAGTTGGAAAATGTATCAGTTCTCCAAGGTGAATCTTGTTTTTTTCTCCATATATGTAGTATTCAGAAAGAACACAGCGATTAAAGAATCATCAAATGACAGCGAGGCAAAAGAAAATAAAGTAAAACTCACCATAACAGGCCAATAGAAAATTACTACAGGTTCATGTTCCTATACATGTCCGATAATCAGCAACAATTCCACAAGACGTGATGTGTGATTCGAGAGAAAAAGTCAAGACATGTCAACTATAGTCAGGCTTTCGGCCCATAAGTCAGTGCGAGTTCAGACGTCGAGTGGAAGTAGAAAACTCACCTCATTAAATCAGATTTTTATGTGTAAAATGTTCATTCCCAACGCAGTACGTCAGGTCAAACAGTGTGAATAACATATTCATCATGCAAAGTTGATCATGGTATATGGGGGCAGAAGAGAGATGAAGATGGATTGACAATACCTATGGGGAGCAAGTCAGTAAAGATCGACAACCCATAATGTGATGACAATAGCAATTGACAAGGTTGATCAAGGCTCAGGTGACGAGTTCTCAACAAGTGATACACTTCCCCAACACCCGCAGAGTTTGTACGCTCTGCTTGTAATGGATGCGGTTTGATGCACACGTTATGTCCGCCCGTTCGTTCAAGATATCCTCATAGAGAAGATAGCAACCAAGTGCAAGGGTATGAAGTGGGTTTGTAGTACCTAATGAACAGCTTGTTAGTGACTTGAAACATCAATGACAAGTGTGTAAATGAAGAGTAAAACTCGAGTGTAGTCAGACAAGGCTGAAACTTAAAAGTATGACAGATTCCACATGGTGATTAAGTTTGAGGAATGCCTTATGCGTGTCTTTAGAGTCATCATACAAGGGGAGGGAGGTGCATTCGAAGGAGAAAAAGGATAAGATACCGTACCTTTTAAGAGAACAAGATGTACGAGAACGCTGGAAGAGACACTTGAGTCGTCATAAGACTTGGGTATCCTAGTAAAAACGAGTCAGCAACGTTGTCGAATAAGTGCTGTTATCAAAAGTGGATGATAGAGGCAGAGATCAGAGTAATTCTAGAGACTTAAAAAGGTCCTTCTTGTATTTTCGGATATGGATACTCCTGTTAAGGAAATTCATCCTGAAAAAAAAGTAGTGCCATGGGAGAAAGGAAAAGTTAAACTCACTTCTTGTCCAGCAGGAAGAACTCAATGGAGGGCATGCATTGTTAGTCAGAGATCAAGAAACAGAAAAAGAAAAGTTGAAGCGTTGGGGCTGCATTTTTCCCAAGCTGAAGCTCGCAGTTGCAAGCGCTGGAAGGTGGGAGAAAAAATTTTGTGGGATGCAGCCGTAATTTATACGGAGGAACGGCAACGGGAAGCGACTAGTGCAGGAAGCGAAGGTTGGCAGTGCAAACAGTGCAAACACCCGAAAGGGGATGGAAGCAGCTGGAAGACATCAAAACATTTCACGATACTACAGAAAAGGTATAGGAGAGATGAATATAGCTAGAGAAAGACTTGGTTAACATCTAATTTAGACGTCAACAACTTCAGAAATAACGCCAAGACTGTCTGTATTTATCCTTACTCTGGCATCCATCAGTCTTAGTATCCCAATTTATCCTGTCTTCTTACCTGATGACCGTAAAACTCAGTGGGAATTGTCCCAGACTCAAGTGAAATTCTTAAGAACTTTCGATCCGGCTCTGGAACTTTTTTCCTTTCTCCTTCAAAGCGACAAGATCGACCGCGATTCGTAGATATCGACAAAAATCAGTACCGACGAAGCAAAAAAGATCGATGGCTGCATGCAGCAAACCTTGAACTCGCCGATTACACTATCCCGGGCAGCGTATATTCTCTCGATAACTTCACATCCTGGCCCATCAATGGCAAACTTCACAGTCCGCATCTTCTTCTTGGGTCTATATCGAAAGAGCCTCAGGCATTCGAGCGGGATACTTTCATCCGCATAGTCCAATTCAATACTGACAGACTTGCAGGAGTCGAAAACACGGAGACACTGGTCAGAATAAAGGGACAAATGCCCTTGACACACGGCGGAGATTAAGCGTATCCTTAACCAGGAGGTAGGCAGCTATAATCTTAATCATTTCGAGCGGTAAACTTTGAAAGTAGTCACGATATATCTGTCCTTGGCAGCGTTTAAAGGCTTCATTCGGAGTTGGTGGTAATACCGAAGGGGCATTGAGAAACGCTTCGACCTCTGGTACATGGAATGGGTCATTATTCATGCTTATAGTAGCCGATGACTTCCGGCTGATAGATGCCTGCCATGGATAATGACATTTCTTGAGATTGAATAAGCCCCGGTAACCATGCTCCCATATATAAGTGGTGCCCGATGAATTTGACACCATAAGTGAAAAGAGGGATATCTAGCAACTGATCCAAAGGAACCTCTTTACCCGGGCGACATTTCTTGAGCAGACACCAACACGCATCGTGGAAAATGTACCTATGCCGACTATCGTCATCTGGCTGGTCTCCCATCAAGGGAATGTGACTTAAGCGGAACTAATAAGTTGCTCTTGCATAAACCAACTCCGGATAGTCGGACTTCTGTTGTTGTATAATACACCGATAAAATGGTTATCGAGGAAAATATGGAAAATTTAGTGAGCAGGCCAAGGGAGACAACAAACCAGCACGAAATTGCTTCATCCACGAGGGAGTTTTTGACCTCGATTCATCTTGTTCCAGAATAAGAACGCCACAAAGAACACAATGATTGGATCGCATCGTCTTTCGGATCTCTCATAATGGTGCCTGATAGGTGTATGGAGAAGTGTGTCATCATGAGGTGTGCTGGGCGCTCGCTCAAAGAGTTTACGATGCGTAGAATTGACGTCGACATGAATCATACCATAAACAGTTGAATAGTGCTATAAAGCATTCGAGCATCTTGCCCAACACATCACCATAAGAAAAAATTAGTTAATACACCAGAAGAAGCCATTCCACAAAGATGCCAACGAGATTCAAGCTCAAAACTGGGGCAGAAATCCCCGCTATCGGTTTCGGCACATGGCAAGACGAAAGTGCCCAGGAAGATGCTGTTACAGAAGCTATCAAGGCAGGATACCGTCACATCGACACTGCCCAAGCGTAGGGTTTCCATAACAGATCTAAAGGGCATGCATGCTGAAAGCCACATAGGTACCGAACGGAAAAAGCCATAGGACAGGCAATCAAAAAGAGTGGGTTGCCTCGCGAGCAGCTATTCATCACAACCAAGCTCTGGAATAACAAGCATCACCCGGATGATGTCCCGAAGGCTCTCCAGGAGTCACTTGACGATTTGCAGCTGGACTACGTCGATCTTTTCTTAATTCATTGGCCGGTAGCATGGAAACGAGGACCTGAACAGTTCCCAAAAGAGAATGGAAGAGTAGTCCTAGAAGACATCGACTATATCGATGTATGTATCCACTGTTGAAATGGTCCACTTGATGGTATACTGATCCGCTCCCAGACATACAAGGCAATGGAGAAATTGCTGCAAACCGGCAAGGTCAAAGCGATTGGCGTTTCCAACTTCTCCAAGGCGGAAATGGAAAGACTGATTGATAATACCTCCGTCGTACCTGCGGTACACCAGATGGAATGCCACCCGTGGCTGCAACAGCATGACTTTTCCGAATGGCACAAGGCCAAAGGTATCCATATCACGCACTATTCACCTTTCGGGAACCAGAATGAGATCTATTCCGGAGGCCATCTTGGCAGGTTGATCGACGAGCCGGTCTTGGAAGAAATCGGAGAGAAATATGGCAAGAGTGGCGCTCAGGTTGCTCTCGGTAAGTTGGCTGATCCAACCCAATATCGCAAATGGCTGACATTCCGTAGCATGGGGTGTGACACGGGGACACTCGGTGATTCCCAAGTCTAAAACGCCTTCCAGGATCAAGAGTAATCTAGAGGGTGACTTCAAGTTGACTGAAGAGGAGATGAAAAGGATCGAAGGCATCAACCGGAAGATTCGGTTCAACGACAGCAGTACTGAATTCGGGAAAGCATTTTTCACCGATCTGGAGGGAAGCCCTGTTTAATTAGCCACAAGTTGGTAGAGAGAATCCAGAAGCAAAAATCACGTTCAACGATGAAGTCATATCTGTGCGTGCCATTGTAGATCGCCAATCAGGCTTCAAGTAGTCCACGCTCGTGCCTCGTGAACACCAGCCACGATCTTCGTCGATTTTTCCGATTTCGTTTGTTGATCTGTATGGACAGTTTATAGCCCCACACCATGGCGGATTTGTTTATATTCTGCCTCGGCGCCACTTTGTTCATGGCTGGGGAAAAGCAGACTTGTCTTGAGAAATAATCCGCCATGCAGGACATCTTGGCCACTGTCCCCAGGCGTCTTTTGCTGGCATATATCTTTGACTGGATCGTGATTATGTGCGTACAAACATGCGATGGCTGCTAATTATCTCATTCAACCTACTGACACCTCTCTAGTGTTGTCGCGATTATTGGATATGGATTTTCCAAGGCAACTCCAAACTCGAATCCATTTTCCCTAACTGACGGGTCCATTTCTTATCCTTTTAAGAAGCATGAGACTGTGCCGAGCCATGTGCAGGTGTTCATCTCGCTGGTCGGCCCAGCTACCATTATTGCGTTGGCTGTTCTTGTTTTGATCCCGGGCTCCGCAGTGCATAGAAATGCTCCTCGGTCCCTGAAATGGAGATACAGGATATGGGAATGCAATGCAGGATGGATGGGACTGGCAGTGGCTCTTGCCGGTGCATACACGGCCACGCATGGCTTAAAGAACTTGGTCGGTAAACCACGTCCGGACTTTCTGGCTCGCTGTGACCCGGATCTTTCCAACATCGCTGCCTATGCTGTTGGTGGTTTGGGCCAACAGCTTGAAGGTGCTCCTACGCTAGTGACTTGGGAGATATGCCAGAACAAATCCAATAAAGTGAGGTCTGCCGGATTCTCGAGCTTTCCGAGTGGGCATTCATCCTGTAAGTTTGGCGAAAGCCCGTGAAATCATATTACAAACCATTGACATGGCATCAAGTTGCGTTTGCGGGAATGACATATTTGACCCTCTGGCTATGTTCCAAGTTTTCGATCTCGTTTCCATACCTCGCTCACTACCCAGTCAAGCACGACCTGGAGGATGAGGAACGAGTTTTCCCGTTTCACACTGGGTCAGCAGAAAATAGATCACCTTCTATTCGAAATGAGGGAGCCGCCCCGCCGATATATACGCTGATTATTGCACTTGTGCCAATGTCGGTTGCCTCCTTCATAGCTGCTTCTCGTTGGTTCGATCATCGCCATCACGGTTTCGATATTGTATCCGGGTCTGCCATTGGTATTTTCTTCGCTTGGATCGGTTTCCGGTTATACAACCTTCCCATCAGGCGCGGCGCAGGTTGGTCTTGGGGAGCAAGAAATAGCCGACATGCTTTCTTCAAGGGAGTCGGTATTCCCAGCCACACTGGAAACAATAATTGGGCGAGTGAACAGGATACCGAAAACAGGATATTGGTGTAAAGGGCTTGACGATCTCGCAGCGACGAAAATAGTGGCTGACGAATCTATTTTGTCGTGTATTGGAGATATCCTTGGGACAGGCATTTATTCCCTGTCTGATGATGTTAATTCAGTATTTGCCGTACATATAGAGGGGCTGCATGTATAATATGCTCCATATAAATATGACCATAGCTCAAACCAGTTCGTTTCGGGTGAGATCCTGCTTTCAAAGATTAAGAAGTGCCCAGGCATCACGGTAGATATCACCGCATGTACCTCTGGTATTACCTCCATCCACCAACTCTCCCCTCATCCCATCGAGCTTTGGCCTCTCTCCTAGCAGCCAGTTTAGCGGACTCGGCCCTGACTCGTCTCACCCAATCCGCGACCTCCTTCTCCGTGGCCCGTCCATGATGGTCCTCCTCGAGAAAGCTCTCTTCCACTGCTTGACAGACAGCCTCTTGCTCCGAGATACCTGCCGCTAACCGCTGATATAACGCCTTGGGCGACCATGGCGCCAGTGCCGCGTCCATCTCAGACTGCTTCTTCCGCCAGGAGACCTCAAGAGACTGATGAGTCAAAAGGAGAGTCTCGGTCGAGCCACGCAATTCAGACAAATGAGACTGGAGGTCTAGGACATGCGCCGCTAAATCCTGATTGTATTTGAGGAGAGTCTGGAGGTTCTGTTGGTGGGCGTTGTAAGAGGGATGTTGGCTAGAGAGGGCGGAAATGAGGGCTGGGTCTTTGAGGATCGATTGCAAATCTGCGGTTCTGCATGGAGTGGGAAAGTCAGTTCAACCGTATACTCCGACATGATCGAGGGGTTTTTCATACGACTTCTCCTTCACAGCATCGGGCAGCCAGCCTTCTTCGACTGTCGGGGGTTTGGGTAGAGGTGATTGGTGTCTGCTCTGAGACATCGCATCTTGTCCACGCTTATTGCTGTCTTGGTAATATGGCTGTGCAGCGAATTGTTGGGATGGGGTTTGTGGTGTACCCCCTCGACTTGGTTCGTGACTGCTCGGTTTCGGAGGCGGAGGCGGAGGAGTGTCGGGATTGAGTGCTGGGTTCATCATTGGCGTGACAGCTGAGGGGAAAGGGGACTGAGGTGTATAGGATGACGGGGGTTGAGACATGGTGAGATTGAGATTGACAGAATGCGGAGGTTGCGAAATGGCCCTTGGTTGTTGGTTGGGTATGGAGGTGAGGAACAGCAAGTGCGGGGAATGCTCTGGAGCTTGGGGTTCAGTCACGCCGCCGACCTAAAAGACAGGCACCATCCATGAATAACAGTTACGTCAATTTTTACTTGAAATGTGACAGACAGCTTTAAAAAATCAATGTATTATGAGATTGGCCTTGCCGTGCGCATAAAAAACAAGAAAAGCCAAAAAAAAAAAAAAAACGACACGGGCATGATTCGAACATGCGCACACGAATGTAATTGATGTCAGAATTTTCTTCCGAATTCGAGTCAATCCCCTTAACCACTCGGGCACCGTGTCAATTGCTGCAATGCTGTACAGTATCTAGTAATACAAAGGAATTTACAGATTCTAAATACTCAATCGCGATGAGTTTCGACGGGTTCATGACAGCTATACAATAGGCATTTGTCTACTTGACTATGTCGATAAGCATTGGGCAAGCCTTTGCACTCTTTCACATTGTGTTATATTGAAATTCTGGCAGTTTGTCAATTAGGTTGATTCCGCTAGTAAATGGATATGCATATATATCCCAATTATTACTGCACCCACTGTGCTGGCGGAAGATTGTTGTTGGCTGACCAGTCCCATGTTGCCCTATTCATCAGCCACCAGAAGCATGCACGCAAGGATGGCAACCCTGGGGTTGACCACCCTCTTGCCCTATTGCTCACCGGATCACTGGCGAACAAACACCACACACCATTTACCATCTCCTGCTTGAGGAAGATCGTATCGTGGTAGGTAGTCAGGAACCCGTTCTTGACTCCTCCCTCTTTCATATAATAGGCAACTTGTCCTAAAGCTCAGGTTAGGGTCTGATTGATTGGTATGGTATGCAAGAAAGCAATGCATCATGGTCTTTACTCACCTACAAGCGTCAGGTATTCCCGGCTCCGAGGATTGGCATAGCTCAAATCATGTTCATCCACCCAAGGCGTCTTCACTTCTCCAACCACCTGGAGCTGTCCGCCCCGCGTGCGACAAACAATATCAGGAACACCAGACCTGATACGACGCACTTGGCATGACTTATAATCCCCTAAAGTCATGTCCACCCCAGCGGCATGGCAGACGGCGGTCATGGCCTGCCCGATATTAAAGTGGAAGCGGGCGTAAACGCCCGCTTCATCCCCACAGTTCATAAGTTCATTTAATATGCTTGAAGTAGCAGATCCGGGTTTATATGAAACAAACCCGCGGTAGTTGTTCCATCTGGTATATGGCAGTTGACAGAATTGTATAACGTTGGTCTGAAACGTTGTCCAATGACGCAACTGGCCTACAAACACCTCATGGTGCAATGCATGACTGTGTGTTGTACCAGGTCCTTCGAGAAGATCCTGGAGAGCAGAGCGCACAACATGCTCTGCTCTGATGGGTGCCATATTCGATGCTAATAGTTGGGCGGGAGGCTATTCCGAGATATATCTAGAGTCAAAGAGTCAGATTTAGTACACGCTATAGCCAGATAAGACGAGGAAGACAGGAAAAGAGGACATATAACCTTTGCAGGGGGATCGAAAGGCCAAGGGTACGAGGATGGCTGGCAAAATAGATAGGAAACAGTGTAGAAAATAGACATTTTTATGAGAAGAATGAAAACTATGTTTTCCAAATTCAATTCAACCGAAGAGATAAGGTAGTGATTATATACTGTAGCGAGGTGATTATATTTAGTGGATACCATTCTACAGATCTTTCACTTGAATGATACAGAAGGTCCGGAATTCTTCAACGTGCTTAATTCTCTGACTACTGCGATAATCGCTATATAAATACATGAGGGGATTCGAGCTATAGCTAAGCGACCCCTATCTCTATACAAACGAACTGAGTCATCGGCTGCAGTATTGACCAGGATGGCCGTTTGTTCACGTAGCCCCTATGTTTACTACCCGAGACGAACGAACGGTTATCCCGTCGGATGGGCTCTCCGAGGTGAAGTTTCAATATAGCGGGAGCTTGCTTTCTCACCGCTATTTGATGGTGTTGACTGGGAGGCCTATCTTCAACACTTTCAAGCGAAAACATTGCCCTAGGTACCAGTCTCATTTCTAGTCTCCACCAAGTTCGTTCCCCTTTTGTGTGTAACCTATGTATTAAGAACCATGTTTCAAATGCTCGCCCCCCTTTCTCTCAATGGTATGGATAGTGAATTTGGTGGCTTATGGTACTAGGTATTGATAAAGAAATAGGTAGGCACCTTACCGGAGTAATGGGCAATGGATATGTGCCTTATCACCATCAAGAAGCGTCTCAACAAACTCATCAATGCCGGAACCCGCTCGGCTCAAGAGTCCGGTGTAAACAGAAAAACAGAATTGAGCCCAAAAGGTATCATTTTCCAATTTGACTTGACGAACCGACTTATTTTTGCCGCCAGCTCTTCACTAGTCGAATTGCTAGTAGATCCTGGATCCGCCCAGAACCAGGATGGGCTGACAGCTACCCACTGGGGGTAAGCTCAGCAGAGTCTCTTTTGGCTTCCCAGACCCATTTCTGTTCATATACGTGCTATCAACGTTCTTTTTGTGGCCGGACCTGACTGGTGACTGTAATGGTGCTCTTAGCATCGGATTTTATCAGTGCCATGGCATGTTTCCAAGTCGGTTTAGCCTTAGCCACAAGGCAATCGAACCTGCTATGAGAGCGCCTTGCCGTATTCTAGATAAAACCGCCGGAGGTCGATCCCAATCGATGGCCACGCCGATGAGGCTAGATGAAGAGTACCTAGTTACAATAAAATAAGACCCTAATCTGAAGCCGCATCTTCCATTTCCCCGTTACGTCTCCAAACCTGGCGCAGCTATTTGTCGCCGTTTGACAAGACCCCATGCCTTCCATTGATCATCGTTCCAAGTCTCTTTACCACTTGCCAATTCCGATGTTTCAAAACTGTCGATATAACTAAACGTGACACGCCCTAATTAGTCTCATGTCCCATATCCCTGACGCACAGAATAACTCACACTCGTTTTGCCTTGGAATCCCACGTAAGATATCGAATGCCCCTTGGGGATGGAACAATCCCGGATTTGACACAATCACTATCACCATGGCAATGAATGTGACTAATGATCTGTTGATAAGAATTCAAGGTAGATTGGCTTACTTCCAAGCGATCTTAAATGCCTCTCGAATCTCCTGCTGGACCGATCCAGGCGAATTCCAATACTCAGACTCTTCCGACCCATCATCCATCTCAACGTAGTCAAGACGAACACCAGGCACTTTTTCGAGTAGCATATACACAATGAAGCCACCTGGCACATCACAATTCGTATCTTGTGTATCGAAGTAAAAATTGTGTAGAGTTGGTACGGAGGTGCAGCCTTTGCCAGCCAGAATTTGTCGAGCATCGACTTCCGCTTGTTCGAGAATGGGAAGTTTCCTGGAAGCTTGTCGTGCTCTGTCTTGGGGGAGTTCGGATTCGGATGCAGCATATGGGATTCTGATGGGATTAGCATCTTGTTGGGCCGTGTAAGGAGATGTAGGGCAAATACTGCATAATGATCTTCATAATTGCTGTTTTACTAAGGTTATTCGCATTCTTGCAGTAAAATGTCCCATGCGCAGCCGAAGGACTACCGGTATCCTGAAAGCGAATTCTATTCCTTTGATGGATTTCCTCCTTCAGTATCTCAGTCAATGTCCAGGTCCAGGTCCGTGAGCCATGGAAAATGATGTCTTTCCCAATAAAAGATCGAAAGAAGGACTTCTCAGACATTTTTGGTGATCAATGGAAAAGATAGGTCAAGATTATGGGCGAGGAAGAATGACAGGAAGAGATGAGAAGAGAAGACCTTACGGAGTAGATTGATAAAAAGTGCTTGAAAGATGACAGTAGCATGCAGTGAATAGTTGTAGATCTCACATTTTACCTAATCCTAAATTGGCATAGTGGCGCCTAATCAGATTTAAGGCTGTCTCGACCCGGCTTGGCATTTATTCTTTGTGGACCTTTCCATCAAGATAATTTTACCATAATTTTACGGGTTGGTGGAATGGAATGACAGGACGAGGCAGTGGAAAATAATGGAAAAGATACATAGGCAGATGAATGAGAGCCAGATACCTGAGTATGGTTGTGTATTCAAATTTTACCAAGACTCAAAAGCCTTTCACAGGCTGCCGTGATCGGGTTGGTGCATTTTCTCCAGGGGTGCTAAGGATAAGGAGCTAAATCCCGATATTCCCTTCCTTTGCCTGTTTGCTAAGGTCCATAATAGCGATGCTTACTATGCTAGGTCAAATCGACAAAAATTAAGCGAGCAAAAATCGTCTCTCATTGGTCAGATATAGGTGACGAGGGCGCAAGTCCGAGACCCAAAAAGAATAAGCTATATAGATAAATATATAAGGTAGAGTGACACTCTGTCAACAAAAAATAGTATACTAAATAGCTACGCTTTGCACGCCTTCGGCGGTTCTCACCCGGCTTACTTAGGAAAAATGGCTTGGGTTTTTGGGGGTTGGGGGGGGCAGCATACAGCACATTACGAGAGAAGACATGATAACTAGTCACAGGTTTAGCATCATAAGACTGTTTGCCTTGATCCAAACCATGGTTCATGCATATGGAGAGCTCCCTAGTGCATCATGTACCATGCATGCATGAATGCCAGAAACCATCCATGCCTCGTACATGACAAGGCAAACTAGCATTGATCATCTGTGATATGACCTAACATCCTAGTGAATAGATAATACCAGCACTATAACAGGTCGAATTACTGTTAGGTATTTGAATTTAACTTTCCACCCGTGGGCTGATTGGCGGATAGTGCATATATTGATATGACAGGTATGTAGATAAAGCGCCATTCCCCGCCGTGAAACTGGATAGATAAATTATTCCCGACGCTGTGGTAGAATAGCTGACGTAGTCTCTGCATAGATCCTTCGATAACTAGCTGTAAGTATGTGTCATTCCTCAGACAGCTTGACGACGTAAGTGCTGCATATGACAGGTAAATGAGAGAAAGGCATAAATGCTGGGACGCCCCAGCTAGTAATTATTATGATCACACTCGGATACTCAGCATCATGCACGGAATCAAGCTTCCATCCGGCGAGACAGTCGTCTACTCCATCTTTGGAATCCAATACTCCAACGAAGGTCCCTCCACCGCTCAGCGCGCCTTGATCGAAGAATTCGACCGACTGCTCGTCCCATCGGTCAACCACGTCGACAAGGTCATCGAAGATGGCTGGCCTCCCTCTAGCCAGGGCAAATCGCATATCTGGCTCGGCTACTGGGCCAAAAAAGACGACTACCTCGCATGGTGGAATCAAGACTCAGTCCAGCATTTCTGGAAATTTCTCCCCTTCGACGCAGGAATGTTTCGTGAGATTCTAACACTGCCCGTCTCTCATATCCATTTCCGAACTACCCTCGACAAAGTCGATGGACTGAGACACTTGGTCGATCCCAACGACTCTATTTCGCTCAACAACAAGACAGGATATTGGGGATGCTACCGCCACACCACGCCCGAGATGGTGGCGAATCCAGAAAACCGATTCAACACCACGATGGAAAAACTGCCTACCGCCCTGCATCTATCAGCAGAGCCCAAGATGAAGACCGGTCGGGTAAGAGTTACAAAAGTACCCGACAATCTTCTATTCGCGGTAGAAGGGCAGGATCACTCCGCCATGGGCCCAAAGGAAAGAGACTACTGGTTTGAAACATTCGACAAGACGAACCAGAAGTGGACGGATGGATTGTTCGCTTCCACGTCCGAGCAGGGCGTCATGGATACGCGGATCTGCTACTATCCCGACAGTGGATATATGGAGGATGCAAATGGAAATAAAGCACCGGGGGCGCTAGGGTATAATCGCAAGATTCAGTTGCTTTACTTTGCGGATATGTCGGCGATGCAGCGGATCGGAATGCAGAATAAGGAGCACGTTCAGCTGCGCAGGACCTTTATGAAGGCGTATGGACCGGAGGGTGAGATGGCAGACGGCAAGTTTTATCTCTGGGTTGAGACCAACTTGCTCCCGGCAGACGGGGTTGAATGTGAATATGTTGGATGTCTCGAGGGAACAGGATTGTCCAAGTATGGCGACCACGAGGCTTTTACGGTAGAGACAACCAAATGCTGCGAGTAATCAGATATATTTGGATAAATAGATTACATGAAGATCAGAACATGTCAATATACAGCAATCAACTAAACTAGATATACAATTGATAAGTCATCGCCCCGCAAGCCCCTTGAGCGTCTCCCATCCAGGCAAAGTCCCATTATCGCCTGGTCTCTTATACATAAAGTCCGGATCATGATTCGTCTCTCTCTGTTCAACCTCACCAACAGCGTCATATCGGTCCTGAATATGAGCTTCTGCAGCTGTTTTCTGTTCTTGCAGCCCAGAGTAGTTTCCAAAGAAGGCTTTTTGGCCGGGATTCTATCCTTGTCAGTCTTTCTTCAATCTGTATAGTGGGCAGGATGGGAGACATACGGTCAAGTGATCAAGCGATGAACCTAGACCCTGCTGGCCTTGCTTCTGATAGTCATGGCTACTGCTCTTTGGCTGACTTCCACTGTCGACATTGTTGGCTGGTGTGGATTGAGTGCCGACACCGCCGCGAGGAGGTACACTGGTGCCAGCTGAGGACATGATAGATATAGATGTAGATAGAATTGATTTAATTGTGAAAATATGGATATAATTGAGGGACTCGACTTTTTTATCTTGTTTCTGGAGACATGATGTATTTGATGATTTAGAGCTCCATATATAGATAGACCTGGTAACCAATGATGGTGTTTGGTATAGTCACCTGATGAAGATATCATTATGACGTCGGAACACTATACAACACAACCTAAATATTACTATGTATAGCTGCATAAAGAAGTATTATAAATATGATGTAATGAGAATTCAAATATTCATCAAATGTCAATCATATGGAAATATCCTGTCAGACGATCCTATGGCATGTCATGACAGCTGCGATGACCCCTAAATAATAATCTACTAACATCTCTCTAAATAATAAATTAAACTGAACCTACTAAACCTGCTAAACCTTATTTAATAAATAAATCTGTAACGGATGGTTGCTATATTGCCAAGATACTTGCTTATATCATGTATACATACCTTTTCATTAGCCTTTTAATAAGGTAATCCCAGCCTCAGTAAGCGCTTGTTGTTCAGCCTTGCAGCCTGAATGGTGGCTTGTAAGATCCGGATTGGTTAAATAATTGTATGATAAGAGATTCCAGGACTGGGTCAATTGAATCAATTCCACCAGAGAGGAGAATCCACAACCTCAGAGAGTCAGTTCACATCCATGTTTATGAATATAGATAGGGACTGACTATTATGCTTAACTACTCTTATTTATACACCCTGACGGCAAAAAAAAGACATCAAGTTCCGACATGGGGAATCAAACCCCGGGCTGTTGTGTGAGAGATGATGATGTTAACCACTACACCACATCAGATAAGAATCTCTCCCTCAGGGGGAACAAACCCCGGTCTCCTACGCTCGTCAGGTTAATGACAAGCAGAAATCATGACCACTAGACCAAGGAAGATTTCAACTGGGTTATCCCAGTTGCTTGGCTCTGTTCGTATCTCATATACAAATCTATCCAGTGTCTCATATCATGACCTGCTATCCAGATAGCGGGGAGTTCTATCTACCAAAAAAAGTACTGCACATAAGATGATCAGCGATATAGTGCTTCTGTGGCTTTCATAGACAGTGAATATATGATTATACATCACATCAGGGAGAATGTCTCTGCCGATGCCTCCAGTTTCCGGGCTTTCGCGGGGCCACAAATTGGTATACTTCCTAGACATACCGAACAGTCCAAAGACTAAGTTTCGTACTCTGCAGGGCACTTATTATCCAGACGTTGCCATCTCATCTGGGAGGTGCTTGGCCCTCAACCGCTCCATGCCCAGCTGCACCAACCCGCCAATCGTCTTTGCTTTAGAGATATCCAGCAGAGTGACCTCGAGCTCTAAATGGCGGCACATCCAGTTCCTGATCTCGATGGACATCAGCGAGTCGATCGGGTACTGGAGTTTATCGCTCATTTGCATATCCTGTGTTTCGGCGGAGTACATCGTCGTCAGCCGACAGACTTCCTCGGTCAGCATGCGCTCTACCTCGTCACCGCGAAGAACGTTCGGGTCATCCGCAAGGCGGGCCAAGAACTGCTTGATCTTTGTCTTCTCTGTAGGTGAAGACCCTGTAAGTTGGGTGGCCTCGACATGCTTGTAGCTCGCAAATCTCGCGTCCCGAGTCCACAGAGGCATCATCGTTACGTCCGTGGACGGCTTGGAGTTTCCAAACCCCACCAAAAATGGGGCCCCGACTTTGGTATTTTCACCAGCCATCTCCATGGCTGGTGGGTGGGAACATTGTCGGATTGCGTACGCAAGTCCGTCCATCACTTCTTGCTCTTCCAGAATGCAAACGCCCCCTGAGCGCATCGACTGCAATAATCGGGGTTCCTGACTCACATACCCTGCATCGCCCACCACACCAAGTGAAAGGACGGCTGATGGGAGGCCCATCTGTCGCCGGTACAGGGTGAAGGCGTCCAGGAAGCTGTTCGCCGCGGCGTAGTTGGACTGCCCGTGCCGGCCGCAAACGCTTACAATGGAGCCAAAAACGACAAAGAAGTCAAGCGGCGCTTGGGCGGACGCGTGATGAAGATTCCACGTCCCTTCGACTTTGCAAGATAGAGGGTACGCCCATTCCTCATGTGTCATGTCCAAGAAGGCTTGATCCTGTTTAAGACATTAGCAGGTTTAGTCGCAATTGCAACGAATGTATATTTTGCCGGTGGAGAGGCCAACTCACCTTGAGCGCCAGTGACATTTGAAGAATACCCCGGACGGGGTTGGGCGATTCCGAGAAGGCTTTCTGGACAGAGGTCAAATCTGTGACGCTCCCCGATATGCACACGATGTGACATCCGAGAGTCTGCAACTCTCGGATGAAGTCTTGGTCTTCGGTCGACTGGCCCGCAGAGCGCGACAGCATCGTGAAAGACCGCGCACCGTTCTCCACCATCCACAAGGCGACCGCGCGACCAATTCCCCCGAAGCCGCCGACAAGGACATAACTTCCATCGGCGGCGAATTTGGCGGACTCTCTTGTCCGGGATACTGGGATTTCAGATGTGCCATTCGGCATCTGGATGACGACCTTGCCTATGTGGGTGCCTTTCTGAAGAAGGCGGAACGCATCCACCGCTTGACCGGCTTCGAAGGTGGTAACGGGGCGGATAGGATGGATCTTGCCCTCCGAGTACCACTGGTCGAGGTGTCGGAGAAGATCTGCAAACGTGTCTGGATCAAACTCGGCGACCTGGGTCAAGTCGACTCCGATGAAGGCCCGATTACCCGCGAATGGCTTGAGACCCAACATGCCGTTGTTGATAAAATCCCGTTTGCCCAGCTCCACCATCTTTCCAAACCGAGCCACACATTCCCACGAGGCATGAAGGAGCTTTCCGGCGAGGGAGTTGAGCACCAAGTCCACGCCCCGGCCGTTGGTCTCCTTCAACAGGGCTGGGCGGAAGGAGTCGCTCCGGGAATCGAATATCCTCTGTCTGGGAATGTTGAACTCATTCACCAGGTAATTCACCTTTTCCTCGCTTCCGACGGTCGCAAAAATCTGGGAGGACAGGTTAATTGGTGCCGCAGGTCGAAGCTATGGAAGGTGATACATACCTCGGCCCCGATCAATCGGCTGATTTGTATCGATGCCAACCCAACCCCACCACAGGCCGAATGGATCAGTACGGACTGTTACAGAATTACTTCGTCAACATAGAACAGGGGGCAAATGGCTGGGGGTAGGCTTATACCTGGCCCTTCTTGAGTTGCCCGACGTGAATGAGCGAGTAAATCGCCGTCGCAAAAACGGAGCTTATTGCGGCTCCATCATCCAAGGACAGCCCAGCAGGGAGTTTCATGCAGTGCGTGGCGCTGGTCACGACCCTTGTTCGAAACAGACCTGTGTCCAAAACAATTACAGCCTGACCCGGCACTAGATGTTGAACCTGTCGGCCTATTCGTTGCACAATGCCACTTCCTTCGAGGCCCAGCTGCTGAGACGTTCCTATGAGCCCCATGGCCGTCATGATATCCTGTATAAATCAGAATGGTGCGCTTGGACTAGTGGGGTAAAGAGGAGAAGGTGTTTGAGGGGGACACAAACTCTGAAATTCAGTCCGACATAATGCATTTCTACCTCCACTTCCTCGTCCCCAAGGGGCTGATCCGAGCACTCCACCCATTCCATGGAGTCTAGGAGCCCAGCGGTGGGGATATCGAGCATCATCTCTGCAGGTTGGCATTGGGAGCTATCCTGTCTCTCCTCCGGCTCACCCCAGGAGCATCGTCCGATAAACATGTTCCCCTCGTAAAAGCAATACTCATATTCCGGATCTCGGTCGGGAGGAGCAGCGTGACAAAGTACATGGTCCAGAGCTTGCGCTGATTGGAGGTCAAAGACATCGGTCTCAAATGTATAAACCGGGACGTCAATTTCGTGACGTAGGCACCTCGCAAACCCCAGCGCCAGGCCGTAATCAGGGCTACTGCAACCCAGTTGCGTCGAATGCGTCACCCAGAGAATCTTGCCCTTGTGGACCATCTTGAGAAAGCTTTGCAAGTCAGCATGGGTATCAGCGGTCATCCGATGCAAAAAGTCGCATTCCAAGTCCAATAGCGAGATGGTCCAGTCGGCTGGAACGGGCGTGGCGTCGAGCGACGACCATTCAACCCAGTATCCGAGCTCAGTCAGCACTGAGCTGACCGTCTGGGACCAGGCACATGGCAGCTTGCCCGTGAGGAGTGTAACGCGTGGTTTCGGGGGCTTCACTTGTCGTGGACTCGATATCATCGAGTAGGCGATATTATACGGCGGCTCTGTGTCATACATGCACGCATCCACTCCGGTGAAGCCTGATGTGCGGAGCCTCTGGTCCCACTCACCAGGGCTTATGTAGGGTGCATTGGGCCTGCCGTCTGGTTCGCCGAGCCACCAGCCTGGGAAGGTTCCCTGCAGCGACAGTCAACGTCAATCGTGTTAAAGAGTGGGCCGATAAGGTCACTTACCATGATGTAGTCCACGTAGGGAAGAGCTGTCGGAAGGAATCAGAATTGCCACATTGTTAGAGAGGGGGGGGATATTTGAAGACTGGATAATCACCTGGATTTAGCTCTTGCAAAAGCAAACGACCGTCTGGGGCCAGAAGCTTATGGACATGGCGGAGTGATTGTGTTAGATCGGGGGTGGCATGAAGGACCTGAGAAATAGATTAGACCACGGCGTAGGGTGGGTAGATCGAATAAAACACAAACTTCAGACGCGATCACCAGATCATATCCATGAGCCGCAAACCCCTGTTGGCACGGGTCGCGTGTGATATCAAGTGTTTTGTATTGCATGTTGCGGCTGCCCTGGAACTTCTCCTGCGCCGCCCCCAGAAACCCCGAAGAGACGTCGGTGAACATGTACTGCGAATATTGAGGGAGCCCGGAAGCTTCAAGCAACTTCAGGACGCTCGCTGTCGAGCCTCCGGTACCTGCACCGATTTCAATGATGCGGAGGTGAGGGTTAGAATGACACAGCAGGGATAGAAAATGTCCCCAGTCGACCAAGCTCATCGCGAAGGCGTAGAATCGACCCAAACGATCCTCGGCAAGAAGCAAGTCAAGAACAGATGTCTTCCCGGTAACGATGTCCTCACTGTTGTGACAGATGATCTCAGTACAGTCCAGCACCACACTGGCAGTGTGCTGAAGACCAGAAATCTCCGCTTTGAGCGCTTGGAGACGGTCTAGCACTTGGACGTCGGTCCATTCAACCCAGCCAGCGCTTCCCGGGTACAAGTGCTGATACTGGCCATCTGCGATTTTAGATGTCTGAGTCGCTAACCACTCTTTCCACCTGGCTAGATGGGGAGCCTTGGGATGGATGGCCTGAAGCCGTTTATTGGTTTGAAGAATCCACAGGAGAGAGGCTGCACCGCCTCGAATGTTGGCCTCCACCATCCTGTGAGGCAAACATGCCTTGGGCAAAAGAGACTGAGGTGTCTGGAAGTCAATGTCGGGCTTCCACTTCATGCAGGCGGGAAAGGGAAGAGGTCGGTTCCGGTGATTCTGTTGGCCCTGGCGGAAAAGAACGACTCCGCCGAGGGACAAGATCACTTGGTTATCATGCAGTGCTGTGGCATTGGCCTTGATATTGGTACTTGCATTTTCAGTGATAGCTGCCTCCACATCTAGCGGGCTGCCCCCTTCGCTGATCGATATCTCTTCGATTGATGCCGGTATTGCACCCCCGGTGAGCTGCCTTGCCATCCCTGCGGCCGCGGCCACACCGATCAGCTGAAGGCACTGATCAATGACGGTCGGATGAACTGCATAACGACTGGCACGATCGGGCAGATGATCTGTCGCCATCCCAACTGCTCTGGCACCGTTCGGATCCGCGAAAATGTCCTGCAGTCCTCGGAACGGGGGACCATAAGACAATCCCAAATTGGAGATAGTCCGATACCAGCGAGCCGACGATACTGAACGACAGCACCGCACTCTACCATCACCTACTGGCTTCTCGGTGGGAAAATCCCCCTTTCCTACACGAACTTGGCCACTGCAGTTTTTGGTCCATGAGGTGCCATCATGAGTGGAGATTGTGAACGCGTACCAGTGGGACTCCATCAGGTCATTTAGCATCACGGGCGTCAAGCTCGTGAGGATCTCCACCGAGGTGAAATCCTCCAGGACGATTGGGGCCCTGAAGATGATGTTCCGAAGGGAGTAACCACTTTGGTCGGGGAACATTTGCTGAATCGCCTCCCCGGCCATGGTGATATATCCTGCCGCGGGAAAGATCACTTGGCCCTGCAACACATGTTCGGACAACCATGGGGTCTCCTCCAAACGCAGAATGTTTCTCCAGACCGGCTCTGCCTCGGTGGATTCCGAGCAGCGGCGTCCCAGCAATTCGTGAAACCGGGTCTCACGGAGTCTCCACTCACGCGCCAGGCGGCTTTCGTTCCAATATCGAACCGTATGTTGCCACGGGTATGGCTCGATCTCCGTCACCACGTTTCCGGGCCCATTGACATCCATCAAGGCCACCGGAAACCCTCTGATGTGCATGTGACCCACCACTGCCAACAACTGACCTTCACAGTCATGGTCGTTGGAAATCAACGTCGGGATATACTCTGGGGTGGTGGTGAGCCGACAGTGTTGGAAGATGTGCTTAAGCGGGCTAGACAGCGCGGAATGAGGCCCAATCTCAATAAACAGGTGATGGTTCTCCGTATCCCGGAGCACCTCGCAGACTGCGGCCGAAAAGAGGACCGGGGACTCCAGGTTCTTCCGCAAGTACGCCGCATTGATCTCGCTCGGGTCCAAAACCCTCTCTCCCGTCACGGTGGAAAACATCGGCAGCATTTGGGTGTCGGGCGTCCGCAAATACTTCCCCACCAGATCGACATACCGCGACCCCAAGTGCTTTATTTGCGGGGAGTGGTAGGCGACCTTCAGCCGAAGCTTTCGACAAAATGTCTCCGGCCTCTCCGCTCGGATCCGCTCCACCATGGCATCCACCTTGTCCCTGTCCCCCGAGATTGTCACGCTGCGTGGACTGTTTTCGCAGGCAACGACGATGCCCTCTTCGAGGTCGGGCTCAATCTCCTCTCGGCTGAGGGCAATACTGGCCATTTCCCCCGACCCGACCATCTCCTTGGCCAGGCGACCCCGGTAGTAGGCGGCGATGATGGCGGACTGGGCAGTGATGGCACCCGCCGTATAGGCTGCGGCAATCTCCCCGCTCGAGTGTCCGACCACCGAATCAGGTCGGATCCCCCATGCGGCGAACAAATTAACCATGACAATTTGAACTGCCGTGCAGAGACTTTGGCAAATCTCTGGGTCCCCTAACTGGGATGCATTGGCATTGCAAATCTCTCCTGTAAGCACCGTGTGAGTCCGAGATATCTTTGAGGGGGTATTGAAGCTAGTCACCTTCGAGTGTCCATGAAGGAGGATCGTCTAGCTGCATTAACGCCTGCTGGAGGGCCTGCAAATCTCCTCGGACCGACGAGTATCTTTCCACTAATGATTTTCCCATTCCAGCCCAGTGAGCCCCTTGGCCGGTGAACACGAAATGAATCCGACCCCCCGCCTGGACTCGGTGAGGGTGGAAGGCCGATGGCTCCAGGGTTTCGCCTGGGCGGGTAAGGGCAAATGCCCGATAGGGCAGATGTCGCCGTCTCATGCCTAACGTGAAAGCAAGGTCCTGCACCTGATCGGGGTGCCCTTCTAGATAGTTCGCGGCGTGCCGAGTGCGCTCTCTCAGGCTCGCCTGATCATGGGCCGAAACGACCAACAGGCGAACATCACTGGGGGGGCAACGTCGCACGCTCATGGTCCGTAGTGTTCGGCGAGCCCATCACCGAAGGGGCCTCAAGGATGATATGGGCGTTCGCGCCCCCGATCCCAAACCCATTGATGCTTGCTCGTAGCTGTCGATCGCTGGGCCACGGCATGGGATTCATTGGCACCACCAGTCCTTCCTGCGCAAAGGGTATCCGGGGATTTAGAGTTTCGACATGGGAATTGGGAGGGATGGTCCTCTGCTCTAGCGACAAGATTGCCTTGATGGTACTTGTGATCCCGGATGCCCCTTCGGAATGACCGAAATTGGGTTTCACGGCCCCCAGCACCGTCCCCTGCCCCTTCAGGACAGCTGCGATCGCCTTCGTCTCAGCAGTGTCCCCGGCGATTGTCCCGGTGCCGTGGCATTCAAACAATCCGGTGGCTCCGATATTCTCAATTCTCGCCTTTCGGTATGCACTGCGAATCAGACTCTCCTGTGCCGCGGGAGATGGAGTCCCGATCGACGCGGAGCTCCCATCGCTGTTAGATGCCGTGGACCTGATGATGGCTCGGATGGGATCATTTTGCCGGAGGGCATCATCCAGCCGTTTCACGTATAACGTGTTGATCGCTTCCCCCGACCATACCCATCAGCCTGGGCATCGAAGGTGCGGCAGATGCCACTCGGGGAGAGAACCATGTTCTGTGACATCGTGCTGGTCATTGTCGGGGCAAAAATGAGGTTCGTCCCGGCGACGATGGCCGCCGAGCAGTCATTGGCCGCGAGGGCTTGACAGGCCCCATGCAATGCCACGAGGGACGCAGAACATCCAGTTTCAATCGTCATGCTATGGGACAATCCCAATAGATCAGCATGTCGAGCAGTCCGGCGGTGTCATGATATACTGACCTTGGACCCTGAAAGTCGAGCTTATGCGATACATGGTTCGCTAATGCGAACGATCCCGTGCCCAGGGCGTGATACCGGTCCACACTCTCTGGATCCTTATGGCAGAGACTCAGCCATTCCTCCCCGAAGGTACCCACAAAGCACCCAATTTTCTCGCCTTCCCAATTAGTCTGGCCCGCGTTTTCGAGACACTCCCACACCACCTCGAGAAGCAATCGTTGCTGGGGATCAATACGCGCCGCTTCATGTGCAGAGACGGAGAAGAAAGGAGCATCGAAGTAACCCAGGTCCTCCTGGAGGAAGTACCCATTTTTGGGCAACGAATTATTGGGCCTATCAAAGGCATCGACATTGTATCGGGAGGGTGGAATCGGGCAGAGTCCATCCTTCTTTTCGATCAAGGAGGTCCAAAAGTCTCGAGTCGTTCGGATGCCTCCCGGAAGTCGCATCCCAATACCAACAATGGCCATGGGAACCAACTCAGCGTTGCCGACTGGTGAGGACATACTGGAAGGATGCCTACAATCGTCACACTGTCTTATCCGCACAGTAGGATCAGACACGGGGACTGAGCCATCAGTGGCTCTGTTCGGACTGTCATACATTTGCCAGTTGCCTTCGGCACGTGGCCTTTGGCCTGGGTCATTGGCTAATGTACTCATAATTGTCTGGGCCCTTGATATCCGGAGAGTCTAGTAAGAAATGTAGAGAAAATTTAGTGAAACCCCCGCCCCAGCTTCAGGAGTTGTCGCCATTAAGAGGAGGTAGAAAAGGTCAAGGGATAGGACTCAAAAAAACGGATCTAATTGGTCGTATCTCATCTGTCATTCATTCTTGAGCTTCGGCCGATACATCACACATGTGACATGACCGACACTTCAGACTTCAGTGCGGTGAATTACTGGCCATAGAATCTTCCTGCTTCACCGTGATTTCTTGTCACAAGCTTGGAGCCTGTCCTACTGCAGAACACGCAACGATGCAAGGGAGATATGTAATGGTGGATGCTTGATGTTTTCCCCTATGGACTGCTCAGTGATCAACATCGGGACGGCTCCCAACCATTCCACGAATTGTCATGACGGTTTTTATCCATCCACAAGTTATGAAGACGAGGCATTTGCACTACTGACTATTATATGTAAGTACGACCGAATGATGAAGGTCTGATTGTTCTAATTAGATTCAAAGGTTTGCTAAATAACCCTCGGATAATGGGCGCTTTACTAAATACGTCCAAAATACCACGTATTCGGCACTGAATACAGTATGATAATCGGTCCAACGCATGAAGCGATCTGATTGGTCCGATCGGATGGTGGATAACCTCCAATTTGATCAACAGTTTTCGTGTCCCGCCCACCATCGTGCTGATATCAATTTGTTCGACTGTGATTGGAAATGTGACAGGGCAGCTCCGATGCTAAAAAGCTGAGAGCGCAGAGTGGATACCGATGGGTTGCCGGGGTGGCACAGCAACCCATCTCCATGAATCTACGGTCATGGAAGGCGATGAAGTATTTCGATTAATGAAAGGCAAACTGGGCTAAACAAGCTCCTTAGTAGGGTTGTCTAGTTTACAACAATAGTATGATCCTGGGGTCTGCCTTGCTAAAGACTCAATGACAGGCAGATAGATTTGGACTCCTTAGGCGGCCTGCAAAAGCGCATCGTAAGCGTACGACGCCTGTGCATGCGCATCGACAGTCGCCTCTCGATCGTCGGGCGTCATCCTCGATGAGATTCCCTTCATCATCTCCATATCCGCGGCATGGAACTGGCGAATAAATGACGCGGCCACGGATTGAAATCCCGACTTCTGGGCAAGCGGCAACTGCAATGTGTCTAGGATTAGCCCCGAGCGAATGAGGTGCGCACCGGTCATGGGTTCCCCATTACCTTCGTCTTGGCTAGATTTAAGAGGTCCACCAACGAATGGCTCGCATCCGCCGTTTGATTCCGGATCGCCGCACTGTCCGCTGGAGAGTAGCGCTCATTGCGATCCATATGACCAGCCATCCTCTTTGCTGTGTCCCGAGTCGAACGTATGGCGTTCCAGAGCGCTGGCGCGCCCTCCAGCCCACCGTTATAAGCGGAGATGGCAGCATGGGTCGATTCGATGGTTTGCTGGTATTGGTCCATCACGGCTAAAGTGTCTGGGTTGGGGTCCTCGGCCACGGCCGGCGTCAGGACCAGAAGCATGGGAAGGAGCAGGTTTTGGATCCGCATCATGCACTCTCTATCCTGTGGTGGGCAAGGAGAAGAAAACAATCGAGAAGCAGAAGTCGACCGTCTAAATAGCCTATAAGAAGATGGAGGGCTTCCTCTTATCCTCCGCAAGGAGTGGCATTGGTAATGATTGATCGGCGAGCCTTGCGTCCCCCTTGATGCACATTCCCTTGGCGCATGCGGCCGCTCAGTGAGACATCAAAAATAACATGTCGATTCACGCCCATTACGCAGCGGGGGACACCACGCCACTTTGAAAGGCTGACCCTTTTTTTGGGGGGGCTCCGGTTGAGCATGGAGTTCTCTACCAACCGTCACCCCAGCGAAGCAAAGATGATTGAAAGCTGGTATGCCGGACAGGTGGTGTTCCTCACAGGTGGTACTGGAACGCTGGGAGGATGCTTTCTATACCAGCTTGCCGTGAACCTGCCAACCGAGAAGATCTACGTGCTCTGCCGGGAATCCATCCGCCATGCAGTCGAGAAGCTGGAAAACTCGATGCCAGATGCCATCGGTGGCATCCTCGACACCCAAAAAGTCGAGTTTATCCTCGGAGACATGACCAAGCCCAATCTGGGCATTCGAAACACCAGTTTGAAGCGACTGCAGGAGGAAGTCACGGTTATCATTAACTGTGCCGCCAGCGTGTCACTGCGTCAGGATCTGCGCGAGTCCATCGTGCACAATGTTCATTCGGTCTCGTTTCTTCTTGACCTGCTCCCGACCTTTGTCCGAGATCCGACACTGCTCCATGTCTCCACCGCGTATGTGAATGTCTTTCTGGGCGGGGGTACCGTCTTCGAGAAACTGTATCCCTTGATCAGTGACGCCCCTGACAGCCTGGATCCCTGGCAAGAAGTCGATTCCATCCTGGCGACGGGGAATTCTCCGTATGAGCCTCGGTTTCGGTGCTCTTATACACTGGCTAAGTATCTCGCCGAACGACTGGTGCTCGCCCGACCGCATCGGGGGAAAACCCTCGTAGTTCGCCCCTCTAACATCGCGCCCGCCATCCGCCATCCGTTCCCCTTCTATGGTTTTGACCTGACGATCCCGTTGCATTCTTACGTTCAACTTCTCCTGCGCAGCGACGAGGCGGGGGTGGAGAGGCTGCGCGAAGGTCTCTCGCTCCAGTGCACGATCGACGAGATCCCAGTAGATTTAGCCGCGAATACGAGTCTACTCCATCTGGCAGAGGGGACCACGGGCATTGTCCACGCCGCATCGCCGTTGTATCGACGGATGACGGTAGGGGATCTCTCGTCGACTGTTGATGCGCAGGTGCCCCCCAGCATTCGGCGGGAGCTCTGTGATCGAGGCACGGCCATACAGGACCGGGATCTGTCCGTCTACTTTTTTGGCATGCTGTCGACCCTGGGGACCGAATGGACCATGGACTGTGCTCGGTCGGAACGAATCCGGGAGATCGAGGCGGGGCCGCTAAGATTAGGATTGGATGGCCATGACCCAGAGGCCTTCTTGCACACTCGCATCGATCGGTTGGTCCGCAAGTTCCAGCAAATGCTGGAACGGCATGAAATGAGCAGACAGTAACGTGATTGACCGTCGAGTGGGCGTCCTCTGCTTTAGGCCTATTGATACGGACACTGATCATTAGGTTCACTGTCTTGTCTGATGTCCCGTTTAGAACGTCTAGGACTGTTAGTACAATAAAAACTGATCGATACTGTGGACATATAATTTCATTTGCCCCACAAAGCGACCGGTACATCACTAGAGATTGCTTCATTGTCATTCCACATTGGCTCGGTCGAAATCTCTTTTAGCAACTGCTGTTTGGGTTTGATGGACACGGTCAATCTTAAGGTTATCCCGTTATATGTGTGCATTGGTCCCGCGTTGATTTCAGTATTTGGTCCTTGCATGCGATCGACAGGGACCTGGGGATTATCATTGACATCCCTTGTTTCAATCTCGGCTTCATTGATGGCGAACTTGCAATTAGCAGAAAATGTGAATGTTACCGCGAGGACTGTCCGGATACCTCCACTGAGAATTGATGCAAATGTCTCCTTGAGGAATAAATCCTTCTTCGACCGCGTAGATGTGGTGCTCTTAGCCAGAGTCTTTTGTATCTTTGGAAGACGTAAGACCCTTGGCTGCATCTTTCTTTGCCAAAGTCAATACCAAAGCCCCAGACCCAAAAGTTAACGTGGACTGTACTGTGAATGGGAGGTCCTTAACATATAACCTAGTACTAAGTTCCACTTTAATCTTAACAGTAATAAACCGGAGATTAAGCGTGAATTAAACCCTAATAGAGCCACTCCCTTTAACTATAAAGAACAAAGGTTTATAATTAATTAAAAAGGTCCATAAATGCATTAAACATACATATAGAGGATTTATGGATAGCTTCACATCCTATTTACCACCACCCATACATTTCTTAAATATAAATAAAACATTAAGTTACTATCAATAAATGATTGTGACATGAAATATAATTATTATCCTTCTAAATCATTCTATATTATTGCATCGATCACCTAAAGCTTGTAAATCAGGCAGTTAGGGAAAATAGATATTCTTATTATAGAGAATTATAATTTACTTATTTAATACTCTTTATAGCTGCTATTTAGTATACTATCTAAGATGGTATATACTTTAGTATACTTAATAGTATACTACTTATATATTAATAAAAAGACTATCTAAGGTACTATAGATATCTAGGAAAGGTATGCAAGGACACACATTTCATATACTTAAATAGTTCTTTATAATTAATTTATATTATCAACCCACAGTTACTAAGCATTTAATTCTCTAATTATTATGTACTTATTCACACATCTCTTACTTAATTAAAGAAGTATAAATACTTCTTTAGCCTTACTTCTCTCCTTATTACCTAACTATATTATTAAGCACTCATAGCTTATACAGAGAAACCCTATTATTATCAATGTCGTTGAATTAGGGTCACAGGTTGGTATTTCCAGGCTTGACTAACAGGTGTTCAGGTTCGGTACCATTGTGAGATCACAGGGTGTGACAGGACTACTGTAAGTACTACCCTAACTACCATAGACCCCTAAAATACTTAATGATTAGCTATAAGAAGTAGAGAATAATGAATTCTTAGAGGATATTCTAGATAATAATCAACCATAATAACTAAGGGCAGTCATCTCTTAAAAGGGGGGGTAATATAATGACCTTACACTGCATACCTGGCTGACATACTATGATGTTTGCTTTATTTACTTTATTTAGTTGGTTTATTACATGAACCTAACCACCATCTCATATTATCATAACTCCCTGTATTTTCTCTTTCTCTCTTCATACTAGAATTCCGTTGAATTACTACATATACGCTCACCACTGCGTCTATTTTGAGTAGATCGCAACAGCCATCCCATCAATGCTGCTCCAGTAATCGACTAAACTCCTCATCTATAGGATATATCAGCCATGAACTTGGAATATCAGAAGATAACCTACAATCAATCGTCCCATCACCATTCACATCCGCCATCCTGATCATCTCATCGATATCATCATCGGATAGAATATCGCCAATAGAACACATCACATGGCGTATCTCATCCGCACTGATGGTCCCACTGTTATCCCGGTCGAATACTCTAAAGGCCTGTCGAATCTCAGCCTCGGTATCTTTGTCTGTGACTTTGGCAGCCATCGAGGTTAGGAATTCTACATGATATTGCTAATTAGATGTGGTTATAGATGGGAGAAGGTAAGGAGAGACCTTGAAAGTCGATGGTTCCTGTGTGATCGAGATCAATTTCATTGACCATATCCTGTAATTCAATATCGGATGGATTGAGACCTAATGAGCGCATGACTTTGGCGAGCTCTTGAGCGGTGATGTCGCCTGGATAGGATCAGTAGATATTGCGTTTGAATGCTACTCTAGACTGACCACTTCCATCTTCATCCTGTGACAAGATTAGCTACATTATGTCCTGCAGGTGAAATAAACTCACAAAAACAGCAAATGCCTCTCGATATCGGGCGATCTCCTCTTTAGTGAATTTGTCCATACTGTCAAGGCTTAGTATGAAAGTGAAATTATGTTTGACAGGAGAACTGCTCGATATATATAAGGCTATGCCAGGCAGCTGACAGCTGGCAGTGCAAGACTGGCCCACTGATCATAAGGCTGTACCCCACTATCCCATCCACTTCTACTTCACAGCACACCATCAACTTTGCCATCCACGCCATATTATGCCAATAATATGCTGCCTTCTAGATAATACAGGCATAGAAGCATCCACATATGCAAGACTAGTGATGATTCTCGGTTTTCAGTCAATTTGAAAGAAAATGGAGACGAGGGGGTGAATGGTAATAGCATAAGAAATATACTGCCAAGCCTTGGCAAATAACCATCACTGACCAGCCCACAACTTTAATCTTTTCTTCTCCAACTCATCATGTCTTAAGACTTTTGTCAGTCGTCTCCTTTGACTTGCCCCTCTTTGGACGAAATCACAGCTCCTCCAGAAGATGGAAGGACCATCAAAAACGGCCATGTTTCCACACAAGCCAATTGAAACCTAATAGCTTCCCAGCTACAGGGCTGAACCTCACATTATCTGGACCAGCCCAATCAACTGTTGACACACAAGGATATCGTGGCTCTTCACTACCTCAGCGGACTGCACGGACTGGCAGCAGGGTTAAGAACCAGTATCACAGCTGAACTCGACGATAGGGAGGACATCATCGATGGAACCCACACCGAAACGTCCACGAAAGACCGGTTCCCTGATCGCAAAAACGCATACGGAGAAAAATAGAGGAGGCGTCATCCCCGCCGCTGGGGTCCCTCGTCCAAGGGTTTAGCGTCCAGTGCGACGAGTCATCTGCTACGGGAGAGTCTGACTTGATCAACAAGACTCTGGCTATGAGCGAACCGGCCGAAAGCACTGCGAATTACGGTCCCTTTATTCTCAGTGACAGCATCGTTTCAAAGCCAACTACAGACGATGACATTTAACATACATGTCTGAATGCCGTTTTTCAACACGATCAAGTGGGTTCTTTCCTCTAAGTTTTGGACTGTGACTGTTGCTAAAGATGAATAGCTCTCTGAGTCGATAATGATTGGAACCTCGAAGGTGTCTGGAAAAATCATAGCCTCTTCTTTGTACGAACAGTCATTGCAGCTGGTCAGATCATTATCATCTTGAAAGGAGGCCAAGCATTTGGCACGGTTCCTCTTACTGCAGCGCAATGGGCATGGTATATGTTGTTTGGGCTATTGACCTTTCCTGTGGTTTATTGTCCGTCTCGTTCCAGATAGAATGGTGGCAGTCGTGTTCATCAAGACTGCATCTCTCTGTCGATTGCTGGGAAGATCGGTCTTCCGTCGACTGCTCAGTCTCTACATGAGCAACAAAGCAATACCCTCGCTAACAGCAACACCAGCAGAGAGCAGAATAGACAGAGAGCAAACGGTCTTGGTAGTCCCAAACACTAGCGGGGACATGACCGAGAGATATGGCTCATTCGATCTCTCGCGTGCTATCCAGGGCGCAAAGAACGGGAATGGGTACAGAGTGCATGGGCTCGAGATTCACCCAAAGACCCGCAAAGATGATCTAGTTATTGGTCAAAATAAGCAGGTTTAACCTTGATAGAGGTTGGATATATAGCTAAGTGATGATGGTTCGATATCGATCGGTCAACCATGAGATCATCATGACGTGTGAACACTGTAACTAGCCATATATAGCACCGACATATTTCAACATATTACGTTAAATCGACTGTCAATTGACTATCTGCTGGCCCAACATGTTTCGCACTCGTGTACCTTTATCACGGCCTTTCTACCAGTTCAGACAAATCTCACAGCAAGTCCGAACAGAAGCCCAACATAACAATGACAGATTCAAACTGGAGAATGTCTTCAACGTCAAAAACAGAGGTGCTCACATCCATTCCACCCTACAAGAAAAGTAGATCGCCATACTAACGAAAGCCAGTCGCACTAATAACCGGCGGCGGCTCGGGCATCGGCCTAATGGCCACGCAAGCCCTCGCCGTCAACGGGGCAAAAGTCTACATTGTCGGTCGAACCGCAGAAAAGCTCAACCGGGTAGCTGAACTATACTCGAACAACATCTGCGGACAGATTATCCCCATCACCGCAGATGTGACGTCTAAAGAATCGATTCGGGGGTTGGTGGAGGAGATTTCGTCGCGCGAACGGGCACTGCATATTCTGGTTAATAATGCCGGGGTTGCATCTGAGACGTTGAATACTGATGCTGAAGGGGCGGGGTCGTTAAGAAAGGAGCTGTTTGAGAATGAGAATAGTCGCCTTGAAGACTGGGAAAGGGCATTCCGGACGAATGTGCCGCCGTTGTTCTTTACGACATTTGGATTTCTGCCTCTGCTTGAGAAGGGCACTGCAGGGGATAGCAACTGGGCCAGCACGGTAATCAATATTTCATCCATCTCGGGCATCATCAAAAAATCACAGCACCATTTCGCATACAATGCCAGCAAAGCGGCCGCAGTCCATCTCACCAAGATGCTAGCCCACGAGATATCATCATCAAATGTGAAAATTCGCGTCAACAACATAGCACCGGGCGTATTTCCATCTGAATTGACCGCCCAGAGCAGCGACGAGAAGCAAAAAAGCTTCATTTCCAAAGAAAAATATGAGAAGAAAGTCCCAGCTGGACGGCCCGGAAGAGAGGAAGACATGGCAGGAGCTATTCTTTTTGCAGCAGCGAACCAGTATCTATATGGGCAAACGGTGGTGGTTGATGGGGGATATGTTCTTGCTGCATAGACAATTGACAGAAATTAGCGCCGGTTACAGCCATTGCTAAGCCTCGTGGAGCTAAGACAAGGCTGAGAACCCCGCATGGTCGATCTTCTTGTATAGACTACCTGATTGGCTGGTTCGGCACCAGGCTGTGCCCCTAGAAACAATCCGTATTGTTAGCGTTCACCTGCAAGGCTGTGTAAGATGAGATGCATTTTTCCCTCACCCCTTTCTTCTGCCTCTTCTAACTCCTCAATTCCTCCTATCTCCCATTTCCCTGAACCAACACCCTCAAAATGAGGTCTACTACTTTCGTCTCCCTCCTCTCCTGTATATCCCTCTCCACGGCGGCAATATGCTACTTCCCCGCCGGCCACGAAGGCGACGACACATACCAAACATGTCCCAACGCCGGCGGCAAGCAGAGCATGTGCTGCGCCAGCAAACGAGACAACCCTTCAGGCGGCAATGCCACCTATGGGCCTACCTCGGACACCTGTCTGCCAAATGGCATGTGCATGAATATCTCGGATGCACCGGACGACTATGGAAATTATTACACGATTACGGCTTACTGGCGCGATTTGTGCACGACGACGGACTGGTCGGATGCTGGGGGCTGTTTGAATATGTGTACGGCAGAGGCTGTATGTAGTAGAATTGAGGATGAGGATGATGGATGGATTTCGTACTGATGTGATGTAGGACCCCGTCAATGGCTCGGATAACATCGCGCGAATGACGCCCTGCAACGGAAAGTCGAATTCTCCGACTTGGTGCTGTGGGAAAGACAACTATGACTGCTGCAATACGACGAGTGCTATCTCGATTGCTCAGCTATTCGGTGCTTCTTCAACCTCTACTACATCATCGCCAACATCATCACCGACATCAACCTCAACCGCAACCGCAAGCACATCATCATCCCCGCCATCACCATCCCCAACATCCCTCTCATCTGGCCTATCAGTCGGCACAAAAGCAGCAATGGGAGTCGGCTGTGCCTCGGCCATAATCATAATATTCACATTCATGTTCGTTCTCCTCCGACGACGCCAGAGAATGAAAAACAGCAATAATGCCAACAACATGCCACGTAGCGAAGAAACACCCCCTCCAGTTCTCTACTCTCCACCGTTACAAAAACCCATGCGGGAGAGGATACAAGCCGCTCCTAGTGAGTTGGGCGGGACTAGGATTCATGAGATATCGACACGATCGGAGAATACAAATATAAGGCATGAGTTGGATGGGTGATGTGATCCGGAGTTGATTCGATGATTGACGATCCCCTCAAACGATCTGGTGTATATACCCGCTAATACCCGTAATTTAATAGATATCAATAGATATCTGGTTTTTAAGCCTTGAACAGGCTCATAGAGAGGCTTGCCATCAAGTAACAGAATACAAGCAAGAAATTGCTAAAAACAATCCAACCTGTAATAATATAGACAGATAGCTCTACATATTAGCTGTGGCTAGCTGAGTCTATGTTACCATATTCAACGAAAAGCTCTGACATAGCCCAAGCCAATTAAATCTAGCTAAGGATAGGCTAAAAAGCATTGATGATCCTGCGGTCATGTCATAGCTGAAAGATCGGATCTACCCGCTATAAAATGTATGACATAACTCAGTATGTACTGTGTAGTAAATATGGGCACCATGGACATGGACCCTTTCATTGATCAGCAATTTCCTTCATAACTGGCCTTTTTTTTTCACGTTCGTGATAATTTTAAGATATGAAAAATGAAGATGAAATGAGAAGAGTAGAAAGAGTGGTGAGAAGATAGAAATGAGATGGTGTAAAGAGTGGGAGTGAAGGAAGAGAATTGAGAAGGAAAAGGGTATGTAAATAACATCAAAATATACATAGAAGCGAACAGTCATACCAATTCTGACCATAGCTGGTGACTTAAAGCAACGACTTGAGCTTCCCACTCTGAACAGAAACCCAATTTGCCAGAGTTCTCTCCGACGATGAGGAAATATCGCTGTGTGCGGTGGAAACGCTTGCCCGACGACGCATCGCCTCGACAAACTTGGGCCACGTGTTTGTCAGAATCAGATACTTGACGTGGCTCTGGGTATCGTCGAAGATGGCCATGTTGAAGCTATCAGGGATCTCATCTGTGTATCTTGCGATACTCACTTCATGCGGCGAGGGAGTAGAGGGTTCTTCGAATGGCGCGGCAGCGTTGATAGCTCCCCCGCCGTAGATTGCACGCGCGGGCTTCTCAAAAACAGACCGAGATGCTTCAGACTCTGCGAGGAGATGTTAAGCGGGAATTCAGCGTCGCAGATGCTGATGAAGGCAGTGTAGATCTGCAAGGCCTGGTTGAAGGCGTCGTACATGCCCGGCTATGTTTGAACTAGGGTTTGTGGCTTTTCTGAAATATTCGACTATCTGAGTTACTTTAGGGTTGGCCCTGCGCTTTAACCCAACAGGTAGACAGGTAGGTACGTTCCTCACAGAAAGCAAATTCAAATCCCATTCTGCCCTATCTGCAGTCTAGATTCTAGGCTGATTCTGATCACAGGGGTGTATGGACCGATAATTGGGCCATTGCTGGGTTACCAGGTATGCTTGGGAATTATAGGCAGCAGAGGTCAAAGACCGATTGCTGCAAGTTTCTCCATACTAATACGAGATGAATTCACTATGATCTGTCGAATTGAGCAGAAATGTATGAATTGAGAGTCTGTGCGTACCCCGTAGGAAGGAGAATTAAAACCCCTATGACAATGGCGGGGTATTGCGATGCCTTCGCACGGTCTGATTCCACGGGAGAATTTGTGATCCCCCGAATTGAATCCCGAACTCGCACTACCGGCACTAGCAGCCCTTATCTTGTCCTAGGTACCAGGATACGAAAGTGGGCTACAGAAGACAGGCGAAACCTAATTATAAATAGATAAAAAGAAAAAAGAAAAAGAAAGAAAGAAAAACATACAACAGCAGGCTGTATATGATAATGACTTTAGGCCAGTTAATTATATTTGCATACAATGTCTCCATATCCCATATGTTTCATTCTGTTCGTTCCAGTTATTGAGCCTTGTCGAAGCCATTACTTTCCTCCGAACACGGGCCGTTTAGTGTAGTCCTCCCTAGGATTGCGGTATTGCTTCATGGAATCGAGGGAGCGTTTTTCGGGCTTGAGGCCCCATTTGATAAAATATTCGGACAGATCGACCCCTGTGACCGTCGACGCAGTGGTCATGAAGAAGTGCTTTTTATCAGCTTCAGGTTGTTCGGGTGCCCGCCGAGAAGCTTGATGCAGACGATGATAGAAGGAATCACCAAAGACCACGCGGAGCTGCTCAAACATGATAAGCTTGATGTAGTTGTTGTCGTAACCTTTAGAGATATTGTCAAAGTCCTTTTTATCATCGGGTTCTGCGAGGTACTTCTTGGCATCGTTCCAATACTTGACATTCTGGTTGGCATTGGGATCAAAGTAGTGCATCGCTGCGAGAGAGTATATATTGACCGTGACCTCTCCCAGTCCGGACCAACTCCATGTTGGAGAGTGTTGTCGGTGGTGGCCGTACTCATGCCACATACCCCATGAAGTACGAACCCGAGGCGACCACCAGATGCTATCATCATATGCAGGCGGCATGGCAGCGCGGTAGGTGAACGCATTGGGATTCCCGCGTTTGGTTTCGACTACCATGGGTCGAAGCTCACTCGCTCTATCGCGAGGATCGGAAGCGTCGAAACTGAGACCACTGATTTTGTTCTGAGCATAAATGACCTCTGTATGGGCATCCAGAAGGCGCTGCTGGTTCTGGCCCTTATCTGCATATTTCTTTGCGTGTTTTGCAAGGCCTGTGATTGAAACTCGCCGGCCGGAGTGTTCGGCAAAGGGAACCGTGGTAACATCGAGCATTTGTTTCCATTGATGCTCTGTGGTCTGACCCTCTATAAAGAAGGGAATGGGCTGAGCTGCCTCTCCGTCCAGGTGGATAGAAACAGGACGTGGCCGGCTAGCGGAATCGGAGGTATATCGTACATATATAATGCCACCGATCGGGCTTGATACCGTATTGACGCCATTTTTCAATGGCGGGAGCTCTTCCAAGCTGTTTGTCCTGCTTTCATTCTCAGAATCAGGATCCACCAACGCAGGAGGTCCGATGAGAAGCTGAGGTTGTGGACCCGATCTATGCGGCAAAGAGCACAGGACCTTGAGCGGGGTATTGGGGTTCAGGTAGAACCCAGTCGGCTGGAAATCAGCCCACTTCCAGCCCTGCTGTACTCGCTTTCTCTCATTCTCTGCGGATGGCAAAGCATTCACCACCAATGTGCGCGACTGGGGAAACTTGTTGGGCTCCGCCTGCTGGTATGCATTAGCATGGCGCACCGTCCACTGAATCCTGTCCTCGGCAATCTCCACGGTATTTCCAACATATGTTTTCAAGGTAATTGGGATGTCGATCTCTGAATGGCTGTATTCTCCCAGTTGCAACGTGAACTGAACCCAGCGGGTGGACCAGTAGCTGTCCCATTCGCATCGCATTTTGGTGGAACCAGGCTTTGTTGAAGGACAGGCAGATAATACGGCAGTGACTGAAAGATTCCACTGCTTCAGATCTGGCGTCTCGAGAATAACTCTCTGTGCCTTGCCTTGGGGGATCTTTCGGACTTGCGCAGAGACTTTTGTTTGTGTGAAGGGATAGATCGGAGAAGATCGCGTAATCTGCAAAGTTGGCGATTCTCTTTCCGGTAATTCCACGATTGGAAGCTGGTGAGGGCCCTGGACGATGAGGGTGTTTGCCTGGTGGCTGTCATCCGCAGGCAAGACATCCTCTTCGAAAATGGAATCCTCGTCATCAAAGATGGGATCTTCCTCATCTTCAATCCCGGCTGAATCCCAGAGAAAGTCGGATTCCAGACTTGGATCCGCAGGAGTCAATGATCCCCACGGGTCATCCACGTCAAGGTCGAACACGGATTCGGTTACGCGAGGAGCCCCAAGGCATACGCCCACCAGGAGGTATAGCGCTGCATACTCCAATGGGCGCATGTTGACTTGATCAATCGTGATACTGCGTTTAACAGTGATTAGTCAGGAATGAAAAGGTATTGCATGATTACCTACAGCTGTTGTGTCTGTTGGTATGTGCAGAGAAAAGTGTCCTACTCCTACATTCCTCCGGACAAGGGCGCTACTAAGTAGCCAAATGCATAGCGATCAAGCATGAAGATTAACATGGATATTTGACGTCGATATTAATCATCGATCTATAGTGGGTCCTCAACTGCCAGTCTAGACATGTCAGATCAGGTTATTTAGCAAAAATGGATGAAAAACGTTGCAACTGCGGAAACCTAATCAGCTGGAGGCATGCAACAATTCCGCATTCAGTAATCTCGATATAGACTCTGTGTCAATAATCAGTAAATCTACTGTATTCGCCGGCAAACGATGGAAAATGCATCTTCTAGTCCTTGTTAAGCCTGTCATAACTATGAGCAACGCCTTTTAGTGTATTGGCCTGGCACAACTTTAACTAAATCCCCCGCATACGTACAATCAATATGATAGAGTCAATCAAGGACGACGCGATATCTCTCCCGAGCCTCACGGATGAACTCAGGAATTCTTTGGAAACAAAGTGAATAGACCATGAAGAACATATGCTGAAAATTTGGGCTAGAACCGTTTGATCTTCTTTGACACTCTCATTCGATATTAAAGCATATTGGCAGATTAAATACAAGAAGTCTCGAATATTGAGGGGAGAAGGAAAGAGAAAAAGAGATGGGACTTCTTGGGTCTGACAGACGCTCGTATGCGGCGACTTACAGTAACCAGCCCGTGTCGCCGCCAGAAAAGATCAAGATAGTGATTATGGTCACATACATGAATATGCAACCGCCCAAAATAAGCTGCAAACTCCTGCCTTTCATTAAAGCCCTGCTTGTGGAAGACCACAACTCCTCAGCAATGACGTTCTTTTGATCGTCTGTAATTTGCGAAAGCTGCAGAGGTATTTGGAGTATTTGTACCGATGGGGCTAGATCGGCTTGTTTATGTGGGTTATATCACTTGTAGTATAATTGACTGAAAATAGATACTCATGGAATATAGCATCAGACATAAATTCTCCCCTCAAAAGGTTTCAGCATTTCCCCAGACTCCGTGTAATTGCTGATCACCACTTTATTCATGCCAGACACTCCCAAATTCAAAGGCTGAGCTTTCGATGTGAAATTCAACACCACCGAAGCCTTTCTAGTACCCCTTGTCTTGGTGAAGCAGAAGGTCTCCTCGTTCTCAAAGTCCACAACTTCAAAAGCCCCATGAATGAACAGGTCACGATACTCCTTTCGCAACCGTAATGCCTTTTTCCAGAAGGAGAGCACACTGTCTGGGTCATTCTGTTGCTTACGCACATTGATCTCCGGGTACAGATCGTGTGTCCGCATCCATGGCGTGCCGGTCGTAAATCCTGCATTTGGGGAATCATCCCACTGCATGGGCAATCGGGCGTGATCTCTCGCGAGAATTCGCAGGCCATCCATGACACGCTCAGGACGCGTCGGATCAGCACCCTCTTCCCTTTGGCGCTCTGCCTCGCGGTAATACCCCAATCCCTCAATGTCCTTGTATTCATCTATTGACCAGTCGTGCGGGGCGTTGATCATCCCAATCTCTTGTCCCTGGTACAGAAACAAAGTTCCCGTCATGGCCAGCATCATCACAGCGAGCATCTTGGCTGATGCCTCCCGCCACTGTGGTTCATCCGATGCAAACCGCGAGACAGACCGGCCGTTGTCGTGGTTCTCGCAAAAGGCCGTCGTCCACCCGTCGGTCCCTTCGACAAAAGACTGCCATTTACTCACAATGGCTTTCATTTCGGTCAATTTCCATGGCCGAAAGCAGTACTTTTCCTCCAAGCTCGGTCCCATTCCGATATGTCCGATGTCGAGATGAAAGACCATACTCAGCTGTTTGGCAGCAGCGCTGACGTATTGCAGTACATGGGCTGGCTCAGGGGTATTTGCCAGCTCGCCGACAGTCACGACATCGCCATACGGCTGGAGAACCTCGTCGTACATCTCACGGAGAAATTCATGGATGCGAGGACCGTTACACCACATCTGGACAGCAGGTTGAATATCACTTTTTGGGTCGGTGATGGGAGCATCGGGGAAGTCGGTCCGCTTGCTATACTTGTTGACCGTATCAACACGAAAACCATCGACGCCTTTGTTCAGCCAGAAACGGATCGCGCTGTTATAAATGGCTTGTCGGGTCGAAGGATTGTCCCAATTGAGATCTGGCTGTTCTTTGGCATACAGATGGAGATAATATTCTTGGGTATGTTCGTCCCATGTCCCTGCGACGGGTTAGCTCAAATCAATTCCAGAGCATGAGACGTACAGGTACTGCCAGCAAAATAGCCACGATAGTTGGTCGGAGGTATGCGATTTCCGCTTTCATCATATCGCGGAGGTTTCCAGAAATACCAGTCCCGTTTGGGGTTGTCTCGACTGGATCGGCTTTCTTTGAACCATTCATGCTGATCGCTGGTATGGTTGATGACCAGGTCCAGGATGAGCTTCATGCCGTGGCCATGGCACTCTTGGAGAAGCAGTTCAACGTCTTGCACGGTACCATATTCTGGAAGTACCTGTTCATAATCGGATACATCGTATCCCATGTCCAACATAGGCGAGGCGTACATGGGCGAGAGCCAGACGACGTCAATCCCCAGGGAATGGAGATAGGGGATTTTGGATATCAGGCCAGGTATATCGCCCCAGCCATCGCCATTGGAGTCGCAGAAAGAAGCGGGATAAACCTGGCAATTAGTATGGGGTCATTATCAAGAGATGATCACATACTTGGTAAATGGTGGCTTCTTTCCACCAGTTGTTGGTACCAGTGGGAACATGAGACATGATTGACAGACTGTCGAGTATGATCATGTGAATAGAGACACGAGCCGTTGAAGTATGATAGAGGGGTATAAATATTCAAAGAAATTCCATCCTCCGCCTTGCCTCCGTCTTGTCTCCGAATAGCCTCCGAATCTCCGTTTCTTCGTGCCGCAGGTCTGATCGCCGTGTGGGGTACCCCGGATTTCCTCGTGTTGACTCTATAAATACTGCCTTTCAATTGAGCGGTTTTGATTCAGATCATAACCATTAATATGACTCCAAAATATCAAGGCAGACAGGCCGCTCGCAAAGAGCAGGCCATGACCCTCTCTCAGGCCATCCGACTCTACCCCAAAGCCGTCGGATGGTCTGTTCTTCTTTCTTCAACTCTCATCATGGAGGGTTACGATCTTGCCCTGCTCAGCTCCATGTACGCTTCTCCTCCATTCAATCGAAAATACGGAGTCCAGACCAGTGCCGGTAAATGGGCAGTCCCGGCCTCATGGCAATCTGCCTTGTCCAACGGTGCGCGAGTGGGCGAAGTGATTGGACTGCTCATCAACGGTCTTGTCTCTGAACGTCTTGGATATCGCATGACGATGATCTCGGCCTTGGCTGCCATGATTGGCGTGGTCTTTCTCTTCTTCTTTGCTGTGAACATCCAGATGCTTTTGGCAGCGGAGATCCTGGCCGGAATTCCATGGGGCATCTTTCAGACACTACCAGCTGCCTACGCCTCGGAGGTGTGTCCCGTCGTGCTACGCCCGTATCTGACGACCTTTATCAACATGTGCTGGGTATTTGGTCAATTCGTGGCCGTTGGAGTGAATCGGGCGTCACTTTCTCGGACCGATCAATGGGCCTATCGCATTCCTTTCGGTGTCCAATGGGCATGGCCTCTTCCTATCATTATTGGTTGTTTGTTTGCGCCCGAGTCGCCTTGGTGGCATGTCCGTCGAGGTGACGAGGAGGGTGCCCGACGAGCTTTACGGCGATTAACCTCGAAGAACGACCCTACCTTCAACCCGGACGAGACACTTGCCATGATTCAACATACCAATGAGCTGGAGCAGTCCCTTGCCAAAGGTACGAGCTACGCGGACTGCTTCAAGGGAACGAATCTACGACGGACAGAAGTGGTATGCCTGGTTTGGCTGGTGCAGACGCTCTGCGGACAGAACCTGATGGGATACTTTGCCTACTTTTGCGTCCAGGCTGGATTGCCGACTGTTCAGTCGTTCAATTTATCCCTGGCGCAGTACGCGTTGGGCGTCATCGGGACACTTTGTTCATGGTTCCTCATGGCCATCGCTGGACGTCGGACATTGCATGTCCTCGGGCTGTCCAGTTTGTTCCTGCTCTTGATCATCACCGGTAGTCTATCCTTTTCCCCCGAAGACAACAGCAGTGCCAAATGGGCGATTGGAGCGATGCTGATTCTATTCACATTCTGCTACGACTGCACCCTCGGACCGGTTACGTACTCCTTGGTATCGGAACTGTCATCGACCCGTCTCAAAGCAAAGACTATCGTTCTAGCCCGCTGCGGATACAATGTCAGCAACATCGTGGTGAACGTCTTGACCAACTACCAACTAAGCTCGACCGCGTGGAACTGGGGAGCCAGATGTGCGTATTTCTGGGCAGGAACGTGTCTGGTGTGTCTGGTATGGTCTTTCTTCCGACTACCAGAGCCAAAGGGGAGGACTTATGAGGAGTTGGATTTGTTATTTGAGCGAGGGGTGTCGGCGAGGAAATTCAAGCACACCCGAGTTGATCCATATGAGGGAGAGGTGGAAGTGAGGGAGGATGAGGCAAAGGAGTGAGCTGGTTTATCTGTAGACTCCATGGAATTTATCAGCAATGTCATACTCTTTGGTTATCGTAGCATCAGCTCTACCCCTCCGATCCCGTCTCTTGGCATCTCCGCATTTCACCCTCCACAGTGCCTCTGATTCTCAGCCCCAGATCACGATGCCCCGGAATATCCAAATGGTGCAACATGCCTGCGACGGGTGTCGTCGTCGCAAGGTGAAGTGCACTACACGGAGGCCTTGCAGTCATTGCCAATCTGCAGGACTAGAATGTCGGGTATCTCGTACTCCGCAACGAAAAGGTCGACAGGGGAAGACGGCCAACATTCTTTCTCAATTGACAAAACAGGCTGATGAGAAGGCTGGGACGGCTTGCAATTTTAAAAGGTCTCCTGGCTTTCTGACAAAAGACCTCATCCAGTCCTGTTCTGACTATTTCTTCGTCCACCTCAGAGGAACTGTGCCGGTGATTTGTCCGGAATCTTTGGCAGATCATATCCAGCAGATGAATGACTCTCTCCCTGCATATACAATCGTCACGGCCTTTTGTGCTTTCGTTCTCACCCAGACAGGATATTTACAGTCGCATCCAACAGCCACATCTGAGATGGGTTGTGTACTTGTTCGTGAAGCTACTCAGGCTCATCGGCATTCCGATCCATTGAGTGATTCTGTCTGCCAGAGTATGATTGTTTCTTTTCTGCTGTATGGCTGCCATATTGGGCTCGGCAATCAACGACATGCCTACTGGTTTCTGCGTGAGGCAACGACAATCTTCACGGCTGGAATGCTGGACAGCCCGATGCCAGAGCAGGATAGCACTGTTCGAGATAGACTATTCTGGCTTCTTTTTGTATCGGAAAGGTATGATCTCCTGTTGATTTAGTTGATTACCAGCTTATGCTAATGAACAGAGCGCATGCAATTCGTCGACATCGTCCTGTAACTCTTCATGCCACCCAGGAGAGTCCCACCCTGGATACCAACCTGTCTGATTCCGCTTCTCAGGGATTTCGCTGTCTGGTCGATCTCTATCGTCCTTTGGATGGTTACTTCCTGGGGCTGTGGAACGGCACAAATGCCACCTGTTCGATCGATTATCTTGTTCAACTGCAACAACATATCCAGAATGCCGTGCCTGCTGAGATGGACCTTCCCGATGTCTTGATGGCAGACTTGCGCGTTTCTCAGCAGTGGCTGCGGACAATGGTCTGGCAGCTCTCAACAACACTGGGATTTCTGTCATCCGACTCAGTCCATCCATGCATGGAGTTTCAGTATCCGATTCAGATCGCACAAAATCTATCCGTTGCCATATGGAAGTTGTCACCGCATAGTATGGAGACGCACGGGATTGGACTGGTAGGTAGATTAGATCTTTACAACCATATCTATACTGACCGGTTAGATTGAAAAAATCTTCGAAGTATCCTGTACCTTGATCGACGTCATGGCCTGTCTATCATCATCGACCCGGCAGTCTTCTGCCTTCCAGCTAGGCCCCCAAGATCATCTTAAGCATTTCTGTTCACTGGTCTGCAATTTGCATGGCGGAAGACGGCGATTTCTTCCTCTACTATTGAACAAAGTGGAACAGACGCTGCCTTCTATGATGGAGCCCATTATGCAGCATCTAAATCTCCAGGCAGCGGTTGATCAGCCGATGGAGAGGCTGGCGTCTGGGCCAGTCAATGATGGGATTATTTTCAATCAACTTGCAATGAGTCGGATCGGTGACAAGACACCGGAGATTGATGATCAATTTCTTCAATATTGGGGCTTACTGCAGTAGATTGATATTTCTTCAGCATTCTGGGAAAAATAAACTCAAAAATACCCGAAGTATGGATGAGAGAATGTTGGATATCTACAGCATTGTATGATCTGTTCGTCTGGAATAAATCGAAACCCATCTGGCAGGGTCGCTGCTTGGTTGATCTGTGCTCGACTTTTCCATTGGGGTTCTGGAAAAGCGTGGTAAGCAAGCTTTCTGGAAACTGCCCTGTGAAAATGGGCCAAGTGAGAAGGGTATCGGCACTGCATTGGAATGTAGTAAAACTTCAGTGGAAGACTATAGATAAATAAAACGGAACCAACCATTGGGAAGTCAAAACATATAGAATAGACTTGCGCTGGTTGCCAAAGGCCAATATTCTTAGAGGCTAAGCTGACAATGTCACCATTCTGATCAATTATGCAGGCACGAGAGCTCCCCGTTCCGACATCAATGCCAATGTAATAGCCCATTTTCACCTGCCTTATTGTAACAAGCTCGAGGAATACGAGTCTGGGAGGTTAAGGATTGAAAAATAATGTCTTCGTCCCGCACTCATGCAGCATGATCACCAAGGTCGATCAAATCAGACTCGACAGTTTTAATGTCCAGGTCACGATCTCTTAGCATCTTTCCACTGAGAAAACTATCACTAACATTTGCTTTTTAGTTAGTAATGCAGACCTGAACTTTGGGGGCTGGGGCAGAACTTACCCGCAATAGGCTCGCATTGTGGAGGGGATTCTGCTGGGATTGGTAATGTGACAATGCTTTGCATAACTTAGGCTGCCTGAAGATGGCTAAGAAAGGATCATACACACTCAAGAATCCAGTAGGTAGAAATGGGTATTAAATAGTCTTGTAATTCCAAAAATTATATGCGAGAAATGAATATAAACAGCAAGTGTCCCTCAGTTACCCCATAGCATGCCTGAATCGAGATCAGACTGCTTCCACAACTTTGTCCACAGCCTCCACAGCTCCCTCTCCCACAGCTGCTACACCCTTGACCACATCTGGCACAAGACCGCCTGAGCCTTTCTTTTTGAGGTCTGAGATTAACCTCACTGTCCGACAGGCTTTAACTTCCTTGAGTACCGGACCATTTGCCATCCATTGCCGAAATTCTTTATCTGGATCCCCATGGCCATGCTTGTTCCCTTTACCATGCTTGTGGCCCCCTTTACCATGCTTGTGGCCCCCTTTACCGTGTTTCTTCTGTTGTGTTAATTTTCGAAGGCCTAAATTGAAGAAATCTCTCCAATAACGCTGAGTTGTCGAATAGTGTTCATCGTTTTCAGTTTTTTCATCGTCTTCATCGTTTTCATCTGTGAGATAAGGAGCAGCGTATCCATCTTCTGTCACGATGTACCTGGTTGCGAAGAGTTGAAGTCCGCGTCGGGGAATTTTGCACACAGTAGGATACCACACCCATTCTGGACCCTGATCATCTTTGCTCGACCCGGTGACATTGAGTGCCATGGCAAAGCTTTCATTGCCATTGTTGTCCTTGATAGCCTTGAGTGAACTGCAACAGCAAATCAGTATAAGATGGTTTGGCATTTTCGAAGAAGGGGCATGAAACATACGCCGCATTGACGCCCCTGGGCATTTTTTCAGCTGGAGCGACACCGATCTCCACCATTCCAGTGTTACTACCACCCTGGATGCGCGAAGCGTTGAACCACATGAGGCGGCCAAAGACGTCATAGTTGAAATGCTCTTCCTTGACATTTATAGAGCCCCAGGGCGCACTGAGATCATGATCAGCCGAGTTGTCAGTCATGTATACTCTCCCGTCCGTTCCCGAGACGAGGGTTGAGGTCATTCCGGCATCCTGAATGATTCGGAATCCATGAGTATGGGGCATCTTCCCCACGGTGCCCTGGCTGTTCTTGTGCTTCAACGCTGCCGCATGTTGTTCTCCCAGCTCGATTTTATCCGGTGAGGTGACGTTCCTGGGTTCCTGGGTTTCCTGAATGTAATCATTCAAATACTTGCTGACCTCTTTTCCAACCCCTGTCTGAAAGCCATATCCATCTAGCACCTTGGTCTTCTCCACCGCTTTAGAGTCAAATCGCGCTTCACCGTTGGGGCTAGATGGAGGTCAGTTTTTCCTTTCTCTTCACTCGTTTGACGGGGTAGAGCCTCTTACAAAACACAGCCCAGACCATGGTCTGCGAAAGTGGTTCCCAATTCCTTGAACTCAATTTCTCTCAGTCCGAACACTGAACTGTAGACCCGATTCTTTGCCCCAACTCGGAGCTCCAGCCCGCGATCGCAGGCTTTCCGATCTCCGGTGTCGCCAGAGTCTATGTTCTTCGAGTATTCAGCAGTGAGATAGACTGAAGGGGCCGTGTTGATCCCGACTGATGTTTTGTAGGTTCCGGTGAGCACATCCAAAGCAAATTCGAGAGCAACCTCCATTGCTATATCAGCCGTTAAAACAATGCTGGCGTCTTGTTCAAAGACAAACTCGAAATTGGGCTCCCACCCCTCAGCAACATTTTGGCTGGGATTCTTTGCGTCCAACGTCACGTTGCCGGGGGATATCGTGAATCTTGGACCAGCCCTGAAGTTGATTGCTCCATCAGCGTAGACACTGGCTGCTGGTGTCACCGCTATCTGAGGTCCGATGGTGAGCAGCTTGGGAATGTATAGGGCACCACCGAGAGGGATGTTAGCAATCTCTTTTTTGACAACGCTGCGCAGTCCCTTCTTTTTTTATTAGTGCCCTTTTTCCCATTGTCATCATCATCGTCAGGGTCCCCGATAAGCCGGCCCTGAAGTTTTAAGCCAACAATCGCTTCCAGCACAAACTCCTCATTGTTAATGAGGGAGATCTGAGCCTTGGTGAGGCCGTCAGCGATACTAAAGGCAAGTTTTCCATCAAAAGTAAAATTTCCCTTGGTGCCACAGGAGTCGCAGTTGAGATACAAAGATCCACCCTGTTTAGAATACACCAGGTCCAGAGCATCTTTAAGATCTGCTCCCTTAAGACCAGAGTTGATTGCCTGATCCTCAGTAATGAGACCCATCTTGATGGCCTGTTCGACCCCATCAATAGTTCCCGGGATATTAGAGTTCTCAATGGCACCGGCGACTGTAGTTAGAGGGTCAGTCCCAATGCCGATCCATTTGGGCACATAGTGATTGAAGGAAATGTCCACATGATATTCTTGATCAAAGGGGAATCCGAAGGGCACGAGTAACAGTTTCACGGCTGTTGCTGCAATTGCGACCATGACCTCGGCGATCGTTTTGATTATCGCAATTTGTATCTCAATCTGCCGTGCAACCAACTACAGCAAGCAATCCTTGTCAGCGCAGCTTCCTTACAAGTGGGGTTGAAACAAAAGGAAAAGGGCTTACATTGACCAGTGCTTTGAACGCATTGATGACCCAGGAAAAGAGGCCACGCCGAGCAATCTCATCATCCTCATAGCCTTCATAATTCAAGAATCCACCTCCTTCGGTACCCCTATCCGGAATATCAGTGTCGACATTCACAGCTGGAAAGAATGCATGAAATGCGTCTGCATCCTTCGTGATGTCCATGGTTGCATTACCACCTTCCCCGTCCACGATCACTTCTTGTGGTTTAGACGCGCGAACATGTCCTTTGACCGGCTGACGTTTGGCCAATCCTGGCTTCTGGTATGTTCCCCACTCCAAATGGCCTCCATGGATTGCCTCGGTTTCCTCGAGCAGGTGCGTTGTAACTATGATGGAGTTGTCTTCCACTCTTGGTTGGGATGCACGGAAGAAAGAACGGTGTTCACCATGGAGATGGCCACAGTCAATGTGATACGTGATCAAATTGAATCCTTGTGCTGTGGTCTCTTCCTGCCAGTGTTTTTCCACCGTAGCGAGAGCTTCGGGCGTTTTGAACACGACTTTGATGTCATGGTCGGTGCAGACCACGTCTTCAATATGGCTGGAATGCTCCAAGACGACCGTGGGATGGGAAAAGGTTCCTTCAAGATGGGCATGTTTGGCGCCATGCAGGGCAGCTGATAACACATTAGCGGGCAGGCATATTATATCTCAAGCTAGGGTACTCACGGCGATGTCCTTCCTGACTGAAATGCAGACGCTTTGATTTTTCAGGGATCAGGTGGTTGAGATCGGTGTCATTGTGGTCAGGGTGAAGCGCCGGATAGAGATTAATTCCCTCTTTAGCAAACGAGGGGGCATTTGCAACAGTCCTTGGTGGGCGGCATGGCGACCAAAGGCCGACACGGTAGTCCCTCCCAGCAAAGCCAGGGAAGCCGCGTAGTCGGAGAATCGCATGGTGGTGATTTGGTTGACCTCTACTCATGGCTATTTGTCGCACTTTATAGATTTGCGAATTCGACTGTCCAAAACAAGATCAGATCGTGGAGCTTTCCTTTTCCTCAAAAGATCTCGATTAATTGGTGCGAAATTGAGATTTGTCACAACTAGTCCGGGCAGACTAAAATGGCCTCTGAGTTCGTCAATATGCAAGGGTTCGTGTTCTGCTGATTGTCTAGCTGATCGCAATTAGCCACTAGCTATATCTCCACACTACTCACGGAGGGTTCAGCGGAAGCGATCTATGGCCCGACAGTGTGAATAGATCGTGTAGATCTTCCCGAAAAAGTGGGTCCATGTGACAAGAACAACCTTTCCCACTGCTTTTCATTGGACATGAGAATGTGCGATCATCGGGCGACTGTGGAGTAGAGCTGAAAGACAATCTCGGTTCAGTCTGGTAAGGGTCCTTCTATATTTCTTTTTTTTCCTATTCACTCCAGAAGGATAGATAACTTGAAAAGAAACAACCCCCTTTTTCTACTCCTACCTGAATTACCCGAATTGCATCCACCTAATCGGCAGATATCCCATCCAGCCTGATCAACTCTTTTTTATTTCTTTTTTCTTGATAGGAAGGAGATATTATCAATCTAATGCGGAGAATAAACTAATAATCAGAGTCCAATGTCTCACATCGGTCTATTTTACCCACTTACCATGTGTTCGGAACTATTAATTCTATATAAAGATTACTACACAATAACCTACCTCAGCTTAATTAATTCAAGTGCTTTACAACCTGAACTCGAAAGTATTTATTATGTGAGTCATGCAAATTCAGCTGAGATGTGATATGAACATACTTGAGCTACAGAACACAGTGGATTTTGATATCTCCACTAGCTTTTATGCAGATCCTAATCACAATAGCATTGGCATCTCAAAGTCCATCACATCAAGATGAGTTGGAGTCAAGTCAGTCCCATATTATTGGATATTTGGATTGACCCTGTCAGCAGAGTTATACCCCTGCATATTCTCTGCAACTCTCCCATTTAATTAAACTCTATTGTTGAGGAAATCTAAGTCTCCCTACTGATGAGGGGTTTTTCAGTATATGGCGGATTTCACATGATTGCGCAGAAAGCACATAACTACATATCTATCTCGGTTGATTAAGCTGTTGTATATACATAATTATATTGTTGCGTTTCAGCATTAGGAGTATCTAGTGGAGGAGCTTGGCTGTTACATACCCATCCAGGAAACCTCCTAGGCGTCTGCCACCGCCTATTTCACCTTTTCAGCTCATGGCAGAGCAGAGTAGCTCCAGAAGGCCAGCTAGGTATAGTGCTTGCTCTGTAGTATTACCATTCTCGCGCCATCTTGTCGTCTTTAAGTTCGAGCAATCTATTACCTCATGTCCTGGGACATGTCTGTGCGCCGGGATCATTTGCAACGAGATGATATTCAGGCCAGACCCTCATCCATTAATTAAGCATCTCCACCACGAGCTAGGCGAAGTATTTTCCAAGAGGTTTGCTTGGGGTTGACTGGTTGTCTGTGTAGATCTATACAGGACGATTGTCGAAGACGGGATTCTCCTGGGCCATCTAGATCACCATATGCGTCCCCGTCAGCTCCGCCATGTACACGTTCGGTTTCCTCCCCCTGGTAGGCCGTCCTGAAGCGTAGAGGGAGCCGCAGTTTCATGTCGAAGGCGGATCTCTTCCTCAGCTGAAGAGGCGTCTGCGGCAGTCTGTTGTGGTGGTGTAGTCACCCCTTACAATCTCCACGTAGGTAGGGGTAGTCGCGATGTGCAGTAAAGCTTGCTCAGTGGCAAACTTGAGGCGTTGCCAGCAGAAAGGTTGGGTCAAAAGCATGGTATGGATATTGTCATTGAATGTTCAGCTAAGTGTCTCCATTATTGTTGTGCCATCTTGCTATATCTTGTAGTGTAATTGACTGAAAATAGATAATCATAGAATACCGCATCAGATATAGATTCTCCCCTTAAAAGGTTTCAGTATTTCACTAGACTCTATAAAACTACTGATTACTTTATTCATACTAGACGCTCCTATATTTAAAGGCTATACCTTAGATATAAAATTTAATACTACTAAAGCCTTTTTAATATCCCTTAACTTAGTAAAGTAGAAGGTCTCCTTATTCTTAAAGTCTATGTCACACCCCGGAACCTGATGGCGACCCGACAGCATTAAATCACACCCAGAATTATTAATAATTAACGCAAAATTCCCGGGCCAACACGCTCAAATTAGGCTTTTCTTAGTGTCTAGCAATTTGTATAGCTTCAGAGATACACCTCTCAACTTCAGCGTCAAATTTAGGCATCGTGGTGGTGTATGGGAGGTTAAATAGCTTCAAATTTATCGTTTGCGTGGGTGTGGCAGACCAATACGCCGAAAGGGGTGTGGGTCTGCTGGCTTAAGACTTAAGAGACGACTACTGTATTTTCTCTCTCCATACTAGAATTCCGTTGAAATACTACATATGTGTTTTCCACTGCGTGTATTTTGAGTAGATCACATACGGAACTCGTGACATAAGACCCCTAATAAAGATATAAAAGTATTGTTTTCATTGATGGAGGCTCCCTGTCAAGCAAAATTTTTGCGGTCGATATGTGACTTTTCCACAGATAACAGTTAGCATCTGTACTTACGTCTTTTCGGATCTCCACTAACAGTTTTCACTGGATCTTGACTTCGGCGAAGTGAAGAAAAGCAACTTCCAGTTTTTTAGAGCAGCGTCACGGTGTTCCAGTATGGTTGGTGCGTAGTCGTCACTGCCGATAGTGTTGCAGAATGTGTCGATGCTTGTGAATTTCACTAAAGCCACCAGATCCCATGTTTCACTTCCAAGGATCCTCGAGGTGGGTAACCCTTGATATACAACTTCAAAGTCGCCAGCCTCGGTTGCGAGTCTCCTGACTTCTTTAACAAATCTCTCAAACCAGGCTTCTTGGCCACTGCACGGTGGGTGTGAACTTCCTTCTGAATATTTCGCTTGCTCGTTCCATTGTAAAAGACTGAGCATAAAGACAGTCTGGTCTTTAGGGAAGTTATTTGGTATATTGTTGAGAAGGTTCAGCTTTTTTATCATCTCGGTCTTGTCGGACAGAGAGCGGGGTTATTATAAAAATATGTTATAATAGGATATGGGTTCTAGTAATCCGCTTAAATATCTCCGGCATGACGGCAACGTGTTCAATAAGCGAGCTCCGCACCTTTGTATCCTATTAGGCTTCTGCATGGTGCGGTCACGGTCCCAAGGCCAAGGACCGGACCGCGCGGTCTTCCGGTCCCGAAATGATAGGCCTGGACCACACCATGGTCCCCCACGGTCCCTTGCGGTCTTCTTCACGGTGAACCACGATTGCATATTTCTGCCAACCTTCTCTTTTTGGCTGTATAAAATTGATGATTCATCTTCCTTTTTAACCACCGTTATTTAACAATCAATTCTTCTGATAATCCGGCACCAACTACGATGAAAACAGACAGAATCTTTAATATATATGATATCTAACCTTGTAAAGGTTATTATGTTACCTATGTTCTAGTGGTGTATCCTGATTGTAGGAATGGTTAATTGATGTTTTCAGGTAGGAAATATATATTCTGACATGAGTATCCAAAACTATCTTCAGTAAGAGTGACTGCCTACAGTCTTTGCGGACTTTTCTGCGGTCTTCTGCAGGCTTCTGCAGTTCTATGCGGGCCTAGTCGCCTTTCCACGGTCTTTGCGGTCTTAACCCTATTAGACCGCAGTAAAGTGGGCCCTACTGGCTAATTATATAGAAGATAATTTGATCTATCTACAGTCTGATCCTGTATGATCAATAAGCATTTCTGTAACACACTCAATATGAAATACCACCGATAATTGAGGACTCACAGGTTCGATGACTTTCCCACGTACTCCGCCCCATACTGAGTGGTGACTTCGGTCCCATCCAGGAAGTACTTAACAGAGATAGTCGACCCATCCTCGTCACGGATCTCGGCTTTCAAAGTATGAAAGTCGTCCGGCGAGGGGTACTCAATATCGTGCGCTTGCACTCCAGGCGATGACTGTTTTGTTAGATTTCTACTGTCGGAACACAGATAGGCAGCTTACATTAAACGTGCTAAAACTTATAGCACCGGATCCTGTAGTAGTGAGCTTGCGAAATACTCCTCAGAAGCTCACTAATAACTTACATTTCCACTCAGCTAGATCGATCTCTGGTGGTCAGGTGCCTGCCCCATTCAACAGAATGCGGGCCACGTCCCCCTCCGCCGTTGTCGCCTGCAATCCGGCCTGGATGTCAAACCCTGATCCAGCTTCAACCGTGAAGCTCTTAGCTGAGTGGATAGCACTGGAGAGATATTGAATCTCTTGGGTGCCACTAGTTGACCAATGACGGGCTTTGCGATAAGGGTAAGCGTGCCCGAGTCAACCGAGATCATGGTCCGATGAGTTCTCAACCATCCGGGCTGAACCGTTGTGGTCGGAGCCCCATGGGTACAGGTAGACAAAGTACTCCTCCAGGGAAGAGTAGATGTCAAAAGCATGTTGTGGGGATAAGGATTGTGGCCCCAAAGGCGAGCTGGGAGGTAGCGAGAAGTGTAAGAATGCACATGGATGCTGGAGATTGCTTTATCCAATATACTGTTCAACTGGTGTGTGGGAGGTATCGTATGTGTGACAGCTTCTGGAGCTTTATACTAGAGCTTCAAGTTCACGCAAATGAGCGCGTCATGTGTGATTCTGCTAGCTTGTTTTGCACTGAAACAGATGGATACAGATCATCCACTACGATCCAGTACGAACTAACTGAACCAGGTATCCAATCCTCGGGCCGCTCTCCAAACTGCATGGTCAGCGTAATTGGCGAAATTTCCCCTTATGCTACGGGCTCTGGTCCACCACTCAAGTTCGAAAAAGCGGGATATGGTAAGTTTATTGCGAAACACAGGTAACTTATATTATCCGACTGTTGCCCGCTGAGTGTGTCTTACCACTTTTCCATATACGGCCGCAGATCGAGCTCAAATCCAAACGTCGTGCGTGGTTGCGTATGCAAATGCCAGTATGACTCCGCAATCTGGGATTGACAAATTAATTTTCCATAATACCTACGAGAAGGCTTGCGAATACTCACAGCCTGAGGGTCAAGTTTGGCATCTTCATGCTCGAGCTCCCAAGCCTTTGTCCGAGGGATATCGATGATTCCATCGATGATAACATGAGAGACATGTACTCCTTTCGGTCCAAACTCGCGAGCCAGAGACTGCGCCAACGCCCGGAGAGCGAACTTTCCAGTCGAAAAGGCTGAGAAATTGGCTGACCCTTTCAGACTGCCAGTTGCACCGGTGAAAATCAAAGTAGGCGGATGAGGTAGCTCTTTCGCCTCAAGGAGTAGAGGCAGAGTCCTTTTGGCAAAAAGGTATCCTCCTTTCCTATTACACCATCACCGGTTGCTCAGTCATATCTTTAGCGAGCATGATGACACTTACCCTTGACTTTCATAACCGTGGGTGAACTCTTCGTCCGTCAGCTCTAGGAATGGTTTATGTACGTACCCACCCCCCGAGTTGAAGATAGCCGCAGCAAGTGCTGAACCGGCATATTGCTTCGAGATTTGGTTAAATGCGGAGCGGACACTCGTCGCGTCAGAAAGATCAGTGCTTATCCCGAGGGCTTGGCCGCCACTAGTATTGATCTCGCTCACGACAGGCTCATAGTTCGCAGGGTTGCGTGCCAGAAGAACAACAGGGTACGCTTTGGCAAATCTTCTAGCAAGAGAAGCACCCTGGTTCTTGTGTCAATAGTCGGTTAAGGAGGCAGGCGATGGGGAGGATATACCGTTCCCGGGCCAACACCGGCGATGATTGCGAACGGCTTGCTGGCCATTGTACAGAGGTGCGTTCTGGCGGATAGTCTACTGCAACCGAGAGCCAGGAACGGGGTTATTTATCTATTTAGTATCCCCTCGCAAACTTATGCAATGTCGTGCTTCGCTCGGGGGGCTTGATGAGGCCGTGCTTAGAAATCATGGCGGGGCGGGCTGATGATATAGAGCCCAGATATTCTTCGCGCGATAGAGCTTGTCATAGTTATGAGCGCACAGATCGTGGGTACACAATGGAATCTTCTATTGCAAGACTGGGCCTCTCAATTGATTCGTGTCCATGCATCAGCATTCTGAGTTACACGGCAGATTGCTTTGAGGTAAGATACAAAAATACGGAAAAGCCAGCTGAATAGCAAAAGAACCTCAGTCTAATTCAAGCTTAAGATATGAGAATTGTCTGCCTTCAGAAGATAGGCGAAAAGCTTATAGAGCACACTATTTTTGGCAGGGATGAGAGACTAGCCAATATATCCCCCCCTGGTCCTGTAAGTTACCGGCATTTTATAAATATTTTACATTTAACTATTAAGCTTTTCAGTAGCGATCAAACTTTCCTTATTTTGGAAGGCTCAAGCCTTGGCAGTCGCCCTCATTAGTAATGTGGAGTCTTCGTGGTTCCACTTCCCTGCTGTTCTATCATTCATCAACCTTTTCGTCACAAAGTCGCCAGCAAATCCATACGTGGACCATCGCCATCTTGATCTTTAATCATACAGATATCGCGTTTGAGAATCTCCACCAAGGGCAAGCCGATGTCGTCGACCAATTTCAAAAAGATACTCTTCATCGAAGCATCCCAAAGACCTGGTCCTGGTTCATTCGAGAAGCAGCAACAGCGCATCGCCTCTTCTCATGCCGCTCGTACCGCACATGCCAGAGTGAGGCACCGTCGGACTAAGGAATTCCAAGCTGCCAAGGCCCTTCAACTGCGGGAGAATGAGCAAAGTAGCAAGGAAAACGCGACGCCGACCCCTGCTATCAGGGTTGAAGCCGGGAGCGCAAATATTAAATCCGCGGGGTTCCGGCCTAACCCTTTCAGCCTACCTGCAATGAATTACGATGTCCCATATGAGAGGTTTCCAACCCTCGTCAAGGCTCCTCTTTGGAATCTTCTGTTTCATCATTGTAAGTTGCCAGCAATCTATTGGGTCCTCAGGGGACACAATTCTGACATGCTCGAGATGTGAAATGGGTCATTCCATTCTTGGTTACCCACTGTGAAAAGCTCAGCGAGCAGGTCGAATACGCTGAAAGGATGAGTACGGAGTGGGTACGCCTCGCTCTTACGGCTCCGGGCTCTTTCAGCGGCATTCTACTAATTGCAAGTCGTCATCTATCCATTATGTATGACAGTAACCAAGAAATGAAGCATGAATTCACCAAGCATGCAATGCATTATAAGGTAGCTTGTGTGCAGAGCTTAGTCGCATCGATCACCGCAGAACAGTCATCAGCATTTGCAGACTCAACCCTTGCTCAGGTGATAACATTAGCACTGGATGAGGTTTGTCCGATTCGGATTCTATGCCAAAGCCTTGATTCCATAGTTGACAATAATTTTCTGCAGCTCGTACTGGGGGATTTCACCATGGCTAGGAACCATATGCGGGGTGCCGCTAGGATGGTGGCAGTTAATGGCGGGCCTGAGACCCTTGGGCTTGATGGCTTCCTTGAACTTTTATTCCGCAAGTACGTCGATGAAGTAGGCTTGTTGTCTGGCGCCACGGATCGAGTTCCGCCCGCATCTTGCGCTGAAGCATTGAGGGCCCACCCTGTTTCATCATATGCCTAGTTATTCGTCAATTTTGACCTATAGGTGCTCATTCCCGTGGGTGAGAGCTTGCTTGAACTTCTATGTACAATATACAGTATGTAAAAACAACCTGCCCAGGAGGCAAAACCACTATACCTCTACGTCTTACTGTTAGTAGAACTTGGTAGAATCGTCCATGCCTACCTAAATAGCCCTAATACTTTCCGTCTTCGGCATCAACCCAATATGTGCTATTTGTTTCTTCGCCCAGAACTGCTCCTTCCTATTGCGGAAACCGACCCCAGTGTATCATAGTCATAATAAGCTCAATTTGTCAGCCGTGGTGTCCGTGAGATCCGAGGAGATTATGAATCACAATGTAGATCTGGCATCTATAAATCATGGCTCATCCCCGGACTCATAGAGCTCGATTGTATAATTCACACCTACGGACTTGCTTACTTTCTCGTGACCCTTCTGCTTGGGGATCCACCTAAGTGCATTAGCTGACTTAAGAATTATTAATTCTGGTTACAGGGAATAGGGAAGTATATGACAATATTCGTAAGTTAAGGATCCTACTACCCATTTTTAAGAACCTTTTTCCACTGATGTGATTGAAGCAATTCAAGCCGAACGGACATACTTTACTTGGACGCGAACAACGAAAGCTAGCAGTCTGCTCAGTCGGAAAAGTTGCCTATTGCCGTCGTTCTCGGTGCAACGGGGTCACAGGGTATGGGAGTGATAGAGGTGCTGTAGTGTCTCTGTTACTTGATTATGGCGCAGATCCAAATGTGATCATCGACCCAAATGGAAAGACCGCGTTGCACTTGGCAGTCAAAAGCAGTTCGCCAGAGTTAGTCAGATTGCTATGCCAATCCTAATGTAAAAGACCTTTACGGTCGTACACCTCTTATGGATGCCACTGTGCTGGGGCTTTCTGAAATCGTGACGATCCTGCTTGAAGCCCGAAATATTGATTGAGACGCAGCAGATGTCTTTGGTCGGACCATGGAGCTGGAGTCTTCAGAGACAACCCATCGGCTCGCCAGAACCTCGTTCCGCCGATATGATGTTAGGTCCCATATTCTGTAATATATGTTCGGCTCAAGTATACCGCACGGGAGTTATCTATACCTGCTAGCTCTGCAATAAGGGAGATTTTCACATCTACGAGGCATACAATGAGTGCAGTGCCACATGCTTAGATCCAATACACGAGATCACTGAGCGAAAAACGACCCCGGGGGAAGAGATCACCAAAGATATTATATGGCTTAATTAGATGTGGTCCAGGGCTCTTAGCAAAAAAAAGCTGCCTCATGACCAGTTGTTCGACGCTCTGGCCGAGAATGGAGGAATAGTTCATGGGCCACCAGGCCTTGGTCTAGAGACTGCCATCGTCGGGGTTGATGGTCGCTGCGTGGTTCTTGACGAGGATCTCGCTGTCTTCGGGGATGTAACTGGGGGCTTCTTTCACTTGGAATGGGTAGGCTTTGGCCTCGACGAGCCATGCAGCGTAGTTGGCATTGTGATTTAAACAAATGTTGTTTAAGAAGGGATTCTGAGAGAACGGGAGTTTTGATGATGATGAACACAGAGGATTGAGGGATTCATGACATCTATATACATGTTAGGCTTCATGTTCTTTTACAGATTCGTTATCTACATCATCGGGCTATTCAATCTTGACTTTGCTTTTTATCTCCGCCCGATGTCCGATGTCTTGATAAGATTGGGGGCCAACAGTTGCCTGTAAATCCGAGCCGGACGATTGTTCGGACATATCTGACGTGAGGTCCGAGCTGCCTGCTTAGGAAATCCCGATTAACGCCGAATGATGTAGATCATCAATGGCAGTATAAAGGCATGTTTGTTGTCGCAACTAATCATCAGAGTATCAGAACATCAGAATCTTCCAAATCAGACAATTATTCAATCACTTGAATATCTTTCCAGCCATCAAAATGCCCAACAAGCCCCATTCTCCCCCGCTTTGAAATTTGCTCTGGTAAGATTTCTGTATCTCTGAATTCGAGCGAACATGCTAACAGCCAACAGGATGGCCGTGAGACAGACCTCCTCCACTACATCTACAACCGACCCGACATTAAGCAAATCCGCGGAAACCCCACCAAGGTCCTCCGCGCCATTGACGACTACGTCGAACAATTCAACATCCTCATGAACATTGGCGCGGTTAAGGGCGAGTTCATCACCGGCATCATCGCCGAGCGCAAACCCTCCGTGATGATCGAGCTGGGTGGCTACATCGGCTACTCGGCCGTGCTATTCGGCGACGCCATCCGCCAGAACGGCGGAAAGCAATTCCTCAGCATCGAGAAGAACCCCGAGATGGCGGCTGTTGCTAACCAGATTGTTGAGCTGGCCGGATTGCGCGATTATGTGCGCATTGTTGTTGGTGCTAGCGATGAGGTGTTGAGGGAGCTCATTACCGAGACTAGGGAGATTGAGACCGTCGAGTTGATTTTCTTTGATCACTGGCAGGAGCTGTACCGTCCGGATCTGTGGCTGCTGGAAGAGTTGCAGGTGTTGAAGCCGGGGAAGAGCGTGCTGTTGGCGGATAATATTATCATGCCTGGTGCACCAGTCTACCGTGAATGGATCCTCGCGACGCCGCAGGAGAAGAGGGATATCATCAGCAAGTCGGATGTCGGTGCATTGAAGCCAAACCCCAATTTAGTGTATGACTCGCGCGTACAGGAGTTTGAGACTGCATTTGGACGGGTGAGTCTATCCATTGAGACCTTTTAAGTCAAAGAAACTAACACGCGGATTCAGGATGGAGTTGCAGTAACCCACGTTAAGGGAATAGAGGGCGTCTAGAGGGTTCAAATATATACGGATGAGGTCGATGATTATGTTTCAGGGTTAAGTTTGCGGGCATCTTGGAATTATAGTATAAATAAGTACTGGAATAGAAATAATCGATACAGTCCATGTCATTCATATGAGATATCGGCAGTTTTTCGTGTATCATACATCAAGTTGATTTCGTGCTGCTTGTGTCTGGATGTACCAAGAATGCTACCGCGAGAATTAAATACCTGTATCCCAAATTCATCTTGTTAGCCAAGTATCAAAGAAGAGGAAAGTCTTGCTGTGCATACATTCCAATCAGTAACGAACCCTCAAAGTAGTTCGAGCGTCCATCGCGGGTGAGAGAATTGGTCAGGATGACCGTCAGCGAGAAAACCGCCGTCTCGAAAGTGTTGAAATGCAACGACATGGGTTCGTTGATGATCCACCCCCAAATGACCATAAAGGGGGTCACGAATAGCGCGATTTGAAGCGTACTCCCTACAATGACTCCGATTGCCAGTCCCAGATTGCCCTTCATGGCGGAGTTGACCGTCGTCGTGAATTCGCCTGCGTTGCCGACAATCGGCACGATGATCAGACCGATGAACGCCCGGCTGATGTTCCACGCCTCGACGATGCCGTCGACGCTGTCGATGAGCTTGTCGGAACAGCATCCTACTCCGAGCGTGGCGAGAATCAGCACCACGCTGGCGGACCAGGGGCCCAGAAGTGGTGGGCCGTCTTCTGCGTCGTCGGAATCGTCTGCAGTGCTGAACAGATCTGCGTGGCTCTTCAACTGGAAATATAGGTAGACTAGGTAAAGGAGGAACAGGAGAATGGCTGCGGCACGAGATATAGCCAGGACGCTTTCGTTGAGATCTTCTGCCCTCGCAAAGGAGGTGGAATAAAGAGCGGATGGAATGACCAGTGAAGCAGAAGTGACAACCATCAAGGAAGACATGATCCCACTCACTTCCGCGCTGAAGGTCAGCGTCTCTCCTTTATAGCCACCGAATAGAAAGCAGCAGCCAAGAATGAGGAGATTTCCCGATAGAATGCTGCCCAGCATGCTGGACTGGACGATGTGAATCTCGCCTTGGTTCACGGCCGTCGCGCCCACAATCATTTCCACGGCATTTCCGAACGTGGCATTGATCAACCCTCCCACCATCTCTCCCACACTCTTTGCGAGCTCTTCTGTGGCGAACGAGAGCAGCGAGGCCAGAGGGAAAATGGCCAGGAAATTCAGAACAAACACGGCCGAGTCATCCCAGCCATAGTCTCCAGCGACGATTCCTAGAAACACGCAGGGAAGGAGGAGGTTTGCATAGCTGCTGCCCAGTGTAGTCTTGATCACTGCCCAGAGTGGCTGGAGGCCAAAAGTCTGCGGTCGCTGGGAGGAAGCAGACAGAGAGACATTCTGCTCGTCTAAGAGAGGACGGGCTGTCTCGGGGGAAGCCATGCCTGGTTCTGTCGATGTTGTGGTTCTCCGTCTAGCGTATATAAATGAATTGACTAAAATACCGGGACACGGCACACAAACAGCTTCCAAGCGAGGGGACACTTTCTTGCTGTTGATTTGACGCCTTATCCTAGGGCTGACGCCATCGTGCAGATCAGTTGACAAGGCTGATACATCCGAATTACCCAGTATTACCAGTAAACCATGGTATGGTAATTTTCCAAGGCAGATATTATTTATAATTCTGTCGCAGCCGTTGGAGTCACATCCGGCATCACCTAACATGGACTACCAGCTCGTGGATCCCACCCAGGGCTTATATCGCCGTCACTCGTGGCATTCTTTTCACATGATCAACGCCCGGATATCACGCAGCTACATTGTCAAAATCCTCTCCATCTTTATCCCAATCGGTATCGCCGCGGGGTATCTCAACGTCCCCGACAAGCTGGTCTTTTTCTTCAATCTCCTGGCACTGGTCCCGTTGATAGCATGGATCAGCCTCTCCATCACCGAGCTGTCGGGCTCTGTCGGGCCGAGTGTCGAGGAGCTTCTCAAGGCGACTTTAGGCAATCCTATTGAATTGATCGTCGGCATCATTGCTATGCATCGCGGCGATGTGCAGTTGGCCCAGTCTGTTCTGATCGGGAGTATTCTTTGCTACTTACTTTTGACTCTCGGTGGCTGTTTCTTTGCTTCTGGCTTCGGCAAAAAACTTCTGGCATTCGACCGCACTCTCATCAGCACTCTATCCTCGCTACTGATGGCTGTCTGTGTGGTATCGATCATTCCCACTGCTGTCGCGACGTTTTCCTCCGTCGCCGTCAGCGACATCCTGCCAATCTCGCGCATCACAGCCGCGGTGCTCACCATCCTCCTTATTGTCTTCCTCATCTTCCAACTCAAGACCCATGCCTCCCTCTTCGGTCTGACCACCACTGCGAACGAAACAAACACATCTCCCCGCGCATCTTTCCTCACAATCTCCCGCGCCGTTCTCATCCTGCTTGTCGCGACAACATGCGTGACCTTCTGCTCCATCCACCTCGTCAATAGCATCGACGGATTTGCCTCGGCCATCGGCGTGCACAAACCCATCCTGAGCCAAGTCCTCATTCCTCTTCTGGGAAACTCGACCAAATACATCGCAATCATCATCATCTCTCGAGTGAACCAGCTGGATATGGGCATCAAGGCCTTGATTACGAGCGTGGTACGGATGATGCTGACGATAACGCCCGGTCTGGTGCTACTTGGTTGGATTTATGAGTTGCCTACAACCTTGATTTTCGATGCATTCGAGGCGACCGTCTTCTTCATCAGCTTGATGGTTATGAACTCGATGATTCATAGTGGGAAGACGAATTACTTTGAAGGGTTGATGTTGATAGCGACGTAAGTTCTCCAGCACATTCAATCAATCTTGGTTCTAATTTTTTCAGGTATTTGATCACCGCGTTCTCTTTCTATATGCGACCCGCGCCACCATCGGGAGTTATTTACATCTGATTCATGTTCGAAACGAAGAGATGTGATATATGTCACTTAGGCCTTGTGTATTCAAGATAGTTTTCGGGTCTATATATCAAATCAATCCTTCAATCCATATAAAACGTGGCCACAACTACAATATACCTGTCGCGAAAAACATATTCAATTAGCCATCCAAATGATCGCATCCGTATAACTTGAAAGATATAGAGTACTCACAGAGCAACCAACATCGTCCCATGGATATACATATACCTCCCATCCTGCAACAAATGATTAACAAACATGATCGAAAAGAAGAAAATAACCGTATGCGACGTCTCGAAATACAGCGTCATAGGCTGACGAATGGCCCAACCCAGCATGACCAGGAACGGGATTGCGAAAAGGCTGATCTGCAAGATACTATCGACGATCATGCCGATAGTGGCGTCGACGTCCCCGTTTCGCGCGGCGGCCAGGACCTCTGCGGCTTCGGTGCTGTTACTGGCGATGGGGACGAGGATGAGTGCGATGAAGGTCTTGGAGAAGCTGGTTATTTGCATTGTACCGGGGATGTGGATGTACATGAGATAGGTGCAGACGATCGTTCCGGTGACCGCGAACGCGATGTGTAAGGCTGGTTTTAGGAAGATTTCAGGGGAGGCGGGGCCGGAAGGGTCAAGGTTGCTGGTATCGTCGCCGGTGTTGGAATCGGCGTCATTGTCGCTGTCGGTATTTTGCCGGGATTGGGATTGGAAAAGATGCTTGTGCGTGACCAGGTGGAAATAGAGGTATCCAATGTAGAGAACCAGCAGGATGATGGAAGTTCCGCGGGAAAAGGACTCGATCTTGTCGCCCAGGTCCAGTACCGGAAAGGTGGAATACAGAGTTGTCGGGAGGATGATGGTAATAGCAGTGATAATCATCAATGAGGATAGGGCTTGTGCTGCGGCTTTGTTGAAAAAGAGGACTTTCTTGTTATAAGAGGCAGCGATGATACAAGTGCCAAATACCTGGGTCGTCAGCAGTATTCCGTATGTATATATATGGGGACTAACAAAAAGGGCATCCGATAGAACGCTTCCTATCATGACAGACTGACTGAAGCTTTCGTCGGTATTAATCAGTCCCAGTACTCCGGCCTGTGTACGCGGGGTTAGCCTGATATCTAATAAGATGAACAGAAGAGGAACAAACAGTTAATTCCACCACATTGCCGAATGTCGCACTCAGTAGTTCTCCTATCAAATCCCCAAGATGGTCCCCTAACTCGTCACAAGAGGAGGATATCATGGCAGATAGTGGGATAACAGCCACCAAGTTAAGGATGAAAACGAACAAGGGATTCAATTGTAGCAGTCCAGCTGCGACGCCAAGGGTTGGGAGCACCCAGAATAGATGTTTCTTGGCCCCATGATAAAAGCGCTGTGCCATGGGATATTTTAAACCAAATCTGTCTTCGTTAAGAGCGGAATGTTGGTTTGGCAGCAAAACATCCATCTCTGCTGGGCGGCCTTGTCGATCAGTCCCAGTTGACATGGCTGACTTTGGTTTTCTGTCGCGATGAGTGACTGGCCTGGATGTCATTTCGTCTGTAGACATGTTAGAGACTTCTCAGTCAGGATATGAGGATCAGGTGGTCTGTACATTGCTTGGAATATGGGTAGTGGCTGGTTTGATTGACAGTTGGCGACGGCGTAATTTAAAGCGAGTGGGGGCTGTATTTTACACAGTACCTGACAATATCAAATACGTGCTTGTTTGCGTTTTACTAGAATTATAAATATAGTTACAACATTTACAACAATATATTGCAGATATACACCGAATACTTACATATAAAAAACAAGGGAATTATGTAGTTAGGCTCGTCTATCTGCAGCTTGCACTCGGCAGATTCTCACCAAGTCTTCCATGGCCACCAGAGTATGTGGGTGGTGTTTACCCAAGACCTTCTGCCTACCACGCACCGTTTTCTCGGCCACTTTCTCTGCATCGCGCCATCTCCCCTGGGATTGATAGATTGTGCTGAGGTTTGCCATGATCGTCAGTGTGTGTGGGTGTTCTTCGCCCAAAGCCTGCTGCATTGATTTGAGGGCCTGCAGGGTCAACGCCTCTGCCTCTTTGGACCGTCCTTGGCTTTGGTATATCAAGCCAACGTTGGCCATGGCTGTCAGGGTGAGAGGGTGTTTCTCCCCCAACACCGCTCTCATCATTTCCACCGTGCTTTTCCTGAGCCGGGCTGCATCTTCCAGGCGCCCTTGACAATAGTATGTCGAAGCGAGATTATCCGCCGCCATGAGGGTTTGCGGATGATCATCCCCGAGAACACTTTTGCTCATCTCCACAACTTGTGACTCGAGGTCTTCCGCCTCGTTCAGTCGATCGAGCTCGCGGTAGGTCGTGGCCAGATTCGCCATCGATGCGAGAGTAAGTGGATGTTGGCTTCCCAAGCTCTTCACTCTCCTCTTCATCACGTCGAGCTGCAGCTTCTCTGCATCTGCCAACCGACCCTGCTCGTAATACGTTGTGGCCAAATTGGACTTCCGGGTTAGTGTCGAGTCGTCCTCATCGCCTAGTATCCGTATACTCTGCTCAATAACTTGCTTCTCCAGCCGCTCTGCGTCGTCATACCGACCGAGAGCATCGTATGTTGCCGCCAGATTTCCGATGGACGTCAAAGTCGAGGGGTCATCTTCCCCCAGTACTCTCGTTTGAACCTCCACTAACCGCAACTGCAGCCGCTGAGCTTCTTCCCACTGACCCTGATTCAGGTATGCAGAGGCAAGATTAGACATCGACGTCAGAGTAAGTGGATGTTCTTCTCCCAATGTTCGGCGTCGAGCATCCAGAACACACACATTCAGCTGGATCGCCTCAGTCCACCGGCCCTGACCCCAATATGCGCTCGCCAAATTGCTCATGGACGTCAACGTGGATGGGTGTCCAGCGCCCAGCAGCGTTGTTCGTGCATCGACGACATGGATACCCAGATCCGCAGCAGCATTCCATTGTCCTTGTTTAAGGAAGGTCAAGACGAGTGCACCAAAGAATCCGAGTGTGGTAGCAGGGTCTTCGGGGGATTCAGTTCTGGCGCGTTGCACTGCCGCGTCTAGCAGTTGAGCTTTTGCCTCGTCCCCGGAGTCTCGATAGGCGGCGCACAGGTCGCAGAACTTTGTCAGGAATACTTCATCAGGATGCGTCTCCATCAATTTGTTCACACTGGATTCAGACTTGAGAAGGTAGAGGGGGCTGCAAGATAACCTCTTGTCTTGGGCTCAGTTCGCGAAAGTAATAAAAAAGGGTAGACAGAAGATAAAGCGGGGTAGCTACAGAAATACGGGGTAATTTGAATACTAACTGTCATAAGGCTGAAACTCAAAGTAGGGTTAAAAGGGGTGGAAGGGAACCTAGCTGCTTTAACCTAGCTGCTTGCTGACCTCAGGAGGGGATACTCAGCCCTATAAGGATGTTGTTGGTGGGTCATTTTCTGACCTGATTGGCTATCCGCTCGGGCCAAACCCACCAAAGGGCTCCACTTGAGCGCAAAGCTTGGGCAGGCAGCAACATTCAGGCCAATCAGAGCAGGCTGTTTCTCACTGTAACTGGTAAGGTATTTACTTCAGCCTTATTCGGTCTGTCACGTATTATACTGTGTATTACAACGCTGTATAGGTGACTGAATACTCTTTTTTGTCAAGAGCAGGCGAAGAGCCTCATCCTGGTTTTATTTTCTCCATGCCACTTCTCTCGATATCGCTGAATCCATTTCATAATTTAATCAGCAAGGCCTGAATAGAGAGCCCTGAGATGTCCAGCCCAGCATGGCTAGCAGTCTGTCATAATTGCTTTGTTTGATATGTGGTATAATATAATTTTCATGGCCAGTGTGGTTGAGAGCACTGCAACCCATCATGCTCAGCCACGCTCGGCGAGTCTCGACCCCTGGGTTTTTATTGCGATCCAGCAACTTCTTCAAACCCACCGCATTATATCTTTTCAATTCTCCCCACACCTCAAATTACTGCTGCCCTAGTCCTTGTGGTGTTTAATAATTAGTTCTTTGATGATCGGACTGCAGTTTCTCATTGACAGCCCCGAAGCTGCGGGCGCTCTTTTGTCATGGTACGCACCATTTCTTTTGGAAGACCTCCACCTCCACCCAAAATGCTGACTTGAGCCAGGAACTTCCAGATATAAAATCAGGATCCAGTCCGAGCTGCGCGCCGATATGTCATTCTCAAAGAACGAAATTCGACTTCCCAGCCGATCAATTGAGCAACCTGCTGGAGTCGCGCAGTTTGGAATCTTTCTGTCAATATGGGGGACTGACAGGGCTAGAGAAAGGACTACGAACCAATCGAAACAGTGGGTTAAGCGTGGACGAGTCAACCATCGATGATGCCTTACCGGAAACGACAAAGGACTCTTTTATGGATCGGACAACGACGTTTGGAAACAACCACCTCCCTGTGGCCAAGCAAATCACCTTCCTCCAGCTCTTGTGGATGGCCTATAACGACCATGTTTTGTTTCTCTTAACTGGCGCCGCGCTGGTCTCGTTGGCGCTGGGTCTCTACCAGACCTTTGCAACTGCTCATACGCCGAGTAATCCACCGGTTGAATGGGTGGAGGGAGTTGCTATTCTTGTCGCCATCATAATCATTGTAGTTGTTGGTGCCGCCAATGACTATCAGAAACAGATGCAATTTCGGAAGCTGAATAAGAAACAGCTCGACCGTGACGTGAAGGTGATTCGGTCTGCGCGGTCTCAGGAAGTTCCAATCTACAACTTGCTCGTGGGGGATGTGGTGCTCGTTGAGCCAGGCGATGTTATCCCAGCCGATGGTGTTCTCATCCAAGGCCACCACGTTCGATGCGACGAGTCTTTTGCGACAGGAGAATCCGACCTCTTGCGGAAACATAGCGGTGATGATGTGTTTAATGATATGCAAGACAGGGGACACAACTCCCAACAACTCGATCCATTCATCATTTCCGGATCTAAGGTGGCAGAGGGAGTCGGATCCTTCCTTGTTCTTGCTACAGGGACCAATTCAAGCTATGGCAAGATTCTACTTTCTCTTGACAACGAGCCTCGTTTCACGCCGTTGCAAGTCAGGTTAAACCGACTGGCGAAATACATCTCGTGGTTCGGCGGAATAGCGGGACTGGTCATGTTCCTTATCTTATTTATCAAATTCCTTACTGGGCTCCGACACAGTAGCGACAGTCCGACAGAGAAGGGCCAGCAGTTTTTGAACGTCTTCATCATTGCTCTTACTGTGGTGGTTATTGCAGTTCCTGAAGGACTCCCGCTTACGGTCACACTCGCTCTGGCATTTGCAACGACGAGGATGCTCAAAGATAATAATCTAGTCCGTCAACTGAGGGCCTGTGAGACCATGGGAAATGCTACAGATATCTGTTCCGACAAAACTGGCACCTTGACGCAGAACAAGATGACTGTTGTTGCTGGAACAATCGGTACTTTGTCTAGTTTTGATAGCCAGCAGAACGCGACAGAAAAAAGTATTCCAAGTGCAGTTGAATGCACCCAGAATCTCACAGCGGACACAAAGTCACTCCTCAGGCAATCCATTTCCATCAACTCCACTGCTTTTGAGGCCAACGATGCAGGAAAACGATCATTTATTGAGGCCAACGATGCAGGAAAACGGTCATATATTGGATCAAAAACAGAGGCCGCTCTATTGGACTTCGCGCGAGACTACCTGGGAATGGGAGATCTCAATGTCGAACGTTCCAATTCCGAGATTGTGGAAGTGCTCCCATTCGATGCGTCTCGCAAATGCATGGTCACTGTGGTCCAACTAGACAATGGGAAATACCGAGCATATGTGAAAGGTGCACCGGAAGTACTCCTTGGCGCTTGTACAAGTGGACTTCAAGTCCCAGCTAAAGCAGACTTAGTGTCCATGACGAATGAAACAACTGCAGACCTCAATCAGATCATCGACACGTATGCCCGGCGCTCATTACGACCAATAATTTTAGTCTTCCGGGATTTCGAGATCTGGCCTCCTTCCTCTCAGGAAGATGATTCCGACACGGTGAACATCGGAGATATCCTCCATGATCTCACCTTCCTTTGCATCATGGGAATTCAAGACCCGCTCCGAGAAGGTGCACGGGAAGCAGTGCAGACATGTTATAAGGCTGGGGTGGTTGTTCGCGTTGTGACAGGAGACAATCTTCTGACGGCTAAAGCGATTGCCGAAGAGTGTGGAATTATCTCTGATCCCGAGGATATTGCAATAGAAGGCCAGGAGTTTCGCGAGCTGGACGAAGAGCAGCAGAAAAAAATCATACCTCGCTTGAGGGTTCTTGCGAGATCCAGTCCTGCAGACAAGCGAACGCTGGTTCTTCGACTAAAAGAGATGGGAGCAACAGTTGCTGTGACCGGTGATGGAACAAACGATGCTCCTGCGCTTACTGCAGCTGACGTTGGCTTTTCAATGGGCATTTCTGGCACGGAAGTCGCTCGTGAGGCTTCGTCTATTGTCCTTATGGATGATAATTTTGCATCCATTGTAAAAGCCATCATGTGGGGGCGAGCAGTTGGGGATGCCCTTAAGAAGTTTCTACAAGTAAGATATTGTCTTGTATTGATCTTTGACAGCGTGGCTGACAACTATAGTTTCAAATCACCATCACATTCACCTCAGTCGGTCTAGCCTTCGTTTCCTCGGTGGCTAGTTCGGGCGAGGTTTCTGTTCTGACAGCCGTGCAGCTGATGTGGGTGAATTTATTCCAAGACACATTAGCAGCTCTCGCCCTCGCAACCGATCCTCCACCTCCTAGAATACTAAACCGAAAGCCTGAAACGAGATCGGCCCCTCTGATCTCGACAATGATGTGGAAGATGATTGTCGGTCAATCCATTTACCAGCTAGTCGTGACGCTCGTTCTGCACTTTGCCGGCAAATCCATTTTCTCATATACTACACTGCATGAGGATGACCAACTGCAGACTGCCGTGTTTAATACATATGTCTGGATGAACATTTTCAATATGTACAAGTATGTAGTTCCAGATCGACTCCACAACAATCACCTAGGGCCTATTAACTAATACAATTCCCAGCAATCGCCAACTTGAAAATAGAATCAACATTCTCGAAGGGGTAACTAAAAACTGGTTATTTCCCTTCATCAGCCTGGTCATGATTGGAGGCCAAATCCTGATTATCTTCGTTGGAGGGCGGGCGTTTTCTGTCGTACGCCTCACGGGGGACCAGTGGGCTTACTCTCTTGTTCTGGGGTTTCTATCCATCCCAATTGGGTTTGCGATTCGATTGATTCCCGACGTGATGTGTGAGAGGGTGTTTTCCTGGCTCGGTAAACCCCTATTCAAGTTGGGTTCTTCTCGCTGGTGGAAGAAAGGGCCAGAGGACAGCGACTCATGAGAGAAATATATTGAGGCGAGTGGTTTGATTTGGATTGTCATACTGATTCATCGTACACTTGCATTTCTTAATGCATAAGATATCCTTGTTAATTTATAAACTAATGTAGAATTTCTGCATTTGCATTAAATCACTTTAATGACTGATACCTATAAACCCTCTTATATAAGGCAAAACATACCCTTCTGTCTGGGATATTTTATGTTTCTTCTAGATACCAGATCGTGCATCAAGGTGGCAGAGACAACTATTTCCAAGCTAAAAAAGATCCACCATTTGACTCAGTAAGAAACATGAACCTCCTCAGCCCGACTATACACATCAGGTGGAAGCAAATTGAAAATGAGCTTTTTGTCATTTTCTGTCTAACGATCGTTCGTGATAATAATCTATGAAATGATTTAGTTAACGTGACTTACATTAATCCTTTCCTCCAACTTTAAATTATTAAGTTCAATTCCCACGACCTCCAGCTTCTATGGAGCATAATAAGGCGTGGATTCTCTTTAATTAACAACTGAACAGCTGTGATATATCAACATTGGTCTCCGCTGAATGAGATATCAAAAATATCTTATACATATGAATTGGCTTGGATAAGGTCATCAACCGGAATTTATGGGCGCAGCTAAAACTGGTTCTTTGTCAGATACACTCACATTCTTCTGCGCGGTGTTGACTGTAGACAATTCCAGCGTGTCACCATGGAAAATGGGCATACGCTCTTGAATGATCCTAAGCCAGTTTGGATATGAACAAAGATCAACATGGTGTCTTAATAGTGGGATCCCACCTCTCTCTATGATCTCGTAATGGCCCGAATATGCCAGGTAATGCTTCATGATCTCGCCCAATTCCTCCTGTGGCTCTTCAAGGAAGCCGCTGGTGGCGTTCTGGGGAGCCCAGGACGCATCAACTGTGCGGAGACGCAACCGTAGTCATTAAACACAATGGTGCCTTTAGCTTGCTCGCCAAAGAGGTGTTGATCAGCGACACTCTTTTTGCTTCCTAGCTCACAAACCCATTTGACAAGGTGCCATGAGCCAAGTATTTTGCTGTTGAATTCCAAAGTTGTAGACATATTCCCGAAGTTAGGATGGCAAAGAGATTTAGTTGAGTTCAGGATGCTGATAATCACTGTCAATATTAAAGATAAGCTTGAAAAATGTGACCGGCAATGATTCTGGGTTATATAAAGACCAGATTTTCTTGAGATTTGTCATTGCCTTACGTCATAAGACGAAGCTTGTTTGGTGCATACTGTTCCTAGCTGCGTTGTGCAATGTACCAAAGGAGTGAATTTGATAGGCCACTTAAAAAATCTTTCTATTTTACATGTGAACTGTACAGTTTACTAAGAGAATCCACCAAATTATCAAATAAGAATGTATAGTTAAAGATCTGGTGATAAATAAAAGCCCCTATTTAGTTGCACGTCTAGTACAGCTACTCACGCCATACATTCCTGTGCAACTCTACCTCGACCATTTAGTCTCATAATAAGCCCAACATATTGGTGCATAACCTATTCACATATATATTTAATAAGAAATAATACATTGTGGCAAGGGGAAATTGAACATAATGTATGGGAAGATATTGTGGAACATTAATTGATAATATCATGCGTAGTACAAAGGAACTTCTAGAGTGTACATCAGTAGGTCATTATGATGTATCCTTCACATTAATGTAATACAGAAATTCTTTGTCTGATTCTCACATAAATAAGAAAGGTCATCGGCAGGGCTAGGTTGATTGGGTGATATTGTGTCCGATAAGCAACATGAATAAGGTAGCTGGACTAGGTTACCTCTGGGCTGTCCATGTTTCGTTTGTCATCTCCAAACACATTCTTTAAACCCTCCCCCCTCCTTGAGACTCATACATAAAAGTAGTATAATCAATGATCATCACATCCTAACACAGATATCATAACCCGGAAAGAATAATGCCAAGCAGAACTTCATCCACAGTTAGCATTATCGAAGTCGGGCCTCGGGACGGCTTGCAAAATATTCGCAAGTATATTCCAACCAGCATCAAGTTGGAGCTGATAAGTCGACTTAAGGACTTGGGACTGTGCATGATTGAGCTTACTTCAATTGTGTCTCCGCGTGCAGTTCCCCAGCTAGCTGATGCTCGCGAACTCCTTGGAACTCCTGAAATCCAGGCGCTATTACAGGATCCACTCCTTCGGCTCCCAGTGCTTATTCCTAATATTAAAGGTCTTGATATTGCAATTGGGCAGGGAGTGAAACAGGTAGCTGTATTTGTCAGTGCGACGGATGGGTTTAGCATGGCAAATACCAACTGTAATTCCCAACAGGGAATTGAGAGGGCCAAGCAAGTGACAGCCAAGGCAGTGGATTACGGTGTATCTGTACGAGGGTGAGAACCCACCTAACCTTGGTACTGCCTTATTAGGACTCAACTCATCAATTACAGATACGTGTCCTGTATCTTTGTTGATCCTTATGATGGCCCTACTGATCCATCTTCGGTTCTTTACGCTGCCAAAGAGCTATTCAAAATGGGCTGCTATGAGGTTAGCCTAGGGGACACTTTAGGCATCGGATCACCAGCAAATGTTCGCAGTCTCCTGATATACCTGCAGGAAAATGGTGTGCCACTAAGTAGGCTCGCTGGTCATTTCCATGACACCTATAACAACGCCCTTGCGAATGTGTGGGAGGCATATAATTGTGGAGTCAGGGTATTTGACAGCAGTATTGGTGGGATGGGAGGATGTCCTTTTGCTCCAGGTAGCAAAGGAAACGTTGCAACAGAAGATTTGGTATCCTTATTCACAGTGAATGGTGTTAAGACAGGGATTGATACACCAAAGCTGATTGAAACTGGGAGATGGATTTCAGGGATCGTTTCGGCCAAACAAGCCAAAGGCTAGTGGTTCTATGTATCATTAGACTTGAGATACATCCACCCAGGTATCACACGCCGCAGTGTAATGAAGCATTCTTCCGCAAAACTCATCGTACACCTGATTTCAATTAGGCTCCACATATAGGGAATTGATTAAACACAAACAAGGGCTATACGATGACCCCAAAAAATAGATATAAAACTATTCCTTCTTTTTCAGCACGCTATTAGTGTACTCCAAGCAATATATGATTAGGTACTCACCGTCTATTATCTACTTTAACCAGGCAGTACCTGAGTAGGCAGGTATTCTTAAACGACTTGCGTCCTTCCTTTCTCCGATAAAAAATAATACGAAACGTAGTCTTTGGTGATATTCACTAACTGAATGACGTAAAACGAGGAATTGAAGCCCTAAGGCCACAATATAGGAGACGTGACTGATAGTATATGTTAAAATAGTCATTAGGCCAAAAGAATTACGCGCGTACCTATCTGACCTTTCTTGGAATTATATTCAACAGTAGACAAGTATGAACCGCGCTATAGTTCTCCGCATTCATTTTCGAATAGCACCAACTTCCCCACGGGATGCCTTCGCCCATCAGAAGTACAGTGTAGTCTAACTTGGAAATATGGAATCAATGGATACCTCTAGTTTGGTATTAACCTGAGTCTTGGAAAGAAAGCCAGTTCTTCTAGTAAACATCGGATGCGACCACTCCGAGTTATGGATCTCTACTGCAAGATGGTTGATTAATTTAACTGCAGGAAAATTGTTGCGCTCTTAACATACCGAAAAGGGAAATAATGGCGCTCTTAAATTTCCATTTTCGGTGTAGATCTGCAGGTCAAAACAACATCATATACCATCTACCAGGATATCAGGATATCAAAATAATATCCGTATGATATCAATACGGCGGGTATATTGATTAGTACCAATATATAATGAGACAAGAAGAGATGCCATCTTTTCAAACACATCAATAAACACCATGGCCCTCCTAATAGCCACCACCTTATTCACCATCCTCATCCTCTGGCAGACCATTATATATAACTTTGTTCTTACTCTATCAGAAAGTAAATAATTAAGATAGAATCGCATTATGAGATTTAACATGTCCATTACATGCAGACATACAGATATACAGACAGATATGGCATTCTTATCACTGACCATTTAAATTATACCGTATAGATCAGGAAATAGAGCATTCTCAGGGTTTAATATAAAGTTGTTATGACCAGTTAATGAAAGATTAGTTATCAATATAGGTAAAGAAACACCAAAAGTCCAGCACAAAAGGTAAATACAGGATTCAACATTTCTTATAAGATAACCTCATGCCTGATCGATATATATCTATTTTCAGCCTTGCAGCCACCACTAGACTTTGATATTTGCAACTTTTACGTATGCACAATGCTCTGCGATAGGTGTGTTTCTATATTCCAGGAACTTCTAGGGGACCAAAATCAAGAGTCATACCAGTATATTCTGATAGCTATTCTAAGATAATATAATTCAAGGATAAGATTATCAACAAAGAAGTCAGTAATACAACAAACCTTCTTCGCTGTCCTGGTCCATTGGCATCACTCCCGTCGAGTCAGGCAAACATCTTGATCGCCCTTGACACGCCGTCCGGGTTCTCATACACATGCCAGTGTCCAGTGCAGGGCAAAACTTCAAATCGTGAATCCGGAAGACGCTCGCATATTTTGCTGGCCGACACGACTGGCGAAGTTTTGTCCTCATCTCCTGTCAGAATCAAAGTAGGCATTGTGAGCTTCTCGATTTCCAAAGCCTCGGCCTCTACCAGTGCCATACACCCTTTCGCGTATCCTTCTGGGATTTGCGAAAGGAGTGATGACCGGACAGCAGCATATGCAACCGGCTGAAACATTTTCGTGGCGTTCGATGTGCCCACATCACTCACGGCATCGGCCGTCCCGGAGCCAAGGAGGCCTCTGGCTCGCACGGTGATAGCACGGTTTGCAATGGCTGTACGGCTGGCAGGGGGTAGAGGGGGCGCAACGGGCCCCATAAGTATAAGCTTGTCGATCTTTTCAGGGTTATGGATAGCATAGCTCATAGCAATCATGCAGCCGAGTGAGTGGCCTATGAGTGTAATGGGTTTGGTGGCATCGGTATAAGTAACGATATTTGCTAGATCGTCCGCGAGACTTTCAATCGTGACCTTGGATGCGATGTTCGTGGGCGTCAATCCGTGACCCTCCAGGTCGTAAACGTAACTTGTATACCGAGACTCAAAGTCACTGGATTTGATAATGGGCGTGAAGTATTCACCGGTTCCCCCGAGTCCATGAACAAAGACAGCAACTTCCGGTCCATCGCCCATCTTACGAACATGAACAGGTTTTCCGCCCACATAGATCAGGCCTGTACCATTCAAGGTGCGTTCGATATTAAGATTGGCAAGATGGGTTTCAAGGGGAACTCGTGAAGCCACGGCGTTTTCCGATGAGGGAGGCCCAATGACATTACAGAGACGACCGAGCCCGGTGACAGATATCTCAACTGGAGATTAAACACATAAGTGGTCGGTCCAGATTTACAGAATAAAAGCTCACCTTTATCTCCGGTCTTGAGAAAGCTAGCCGGGTTCTGCCCGAATCCTACTCCAGCAGGAGTTCCAGTTGCCACGATATCCCCGGCTCGGAGAGTAATGGCCTCGGAAAGCGTCTTGATAAGGCGGGGAATCGAAAAGATAAGATCCTCTGTAGTTGCATCCTGGCGTTTATCGCCGTTGACAAACGTTTGCACTCGTAGCTTCTTGGGGAGGTGTGCCGCTGGTACAGCAATCGGACCCTGTGGAGTTAGCATTCTATCACGGCTGTACTATCAAACAGCTTACCATTGGACAGAAAGAATCGGGAGATTTTCCCAGGTAGAACTGCTTATGGTCTCTCTGTCTCTCACGTGCCGTGACATCTATATTTTTTGATATGGTCAGAATAAACAGATGTTAAAGGACTAAGGTCTTACCATTGATGATGGTATATCCCCAGACATAATCCATAGCGGCGTCTTCTGAGATCTGGAATCCTGGTCGGCCGACAATTACACCAATCTCTCCTTCGTAGTCTAATGTCGTGGTGAACTCTGGGTGAGGATAAATATCCTCACCACTGGCGATAATGCTGGTCGCTCGCTTGGTGAAGATTACCGGATGGGAGGCTATGGTAGAAAGTTTATATCACTGTGCCATCGAAAGAGAAACTTTGAGAGACTCACGTTGATCAATCTTATCACTCGAGTCGTAACCACTCTTGTTGAATTCGACCGCATGCTCTGCATAGTTTTTGCCCACGGCCAGAATGTCACGGTCATTAAGGGGTGGCTGGATCCGTACACTATCCAAAGCGAAAGGCTCGCCCATAGGAATCACCGCATTTCGAAGCTCGATTACCTGATACAAAGAGCTGACTGGTGCCCCAGAAATCATAGCCAACGGCGTGATCTGAGATCTATCCAAGTCCAGATGGCCTACATGAGGCTTGTTCTGGTCATCTAGGTAAGTGATGTAGTTAGAAAACTTCTCGTGTTGTATCGATTCGTCCTGGACAGCTTCTATCGCCGTAGTGCTTTCAAAATCGCGGTGCGAGGCTTTATGAATTCGCCCATTGATCATGATGACGTTGAGCCGATCGTGGTCTTGCAAGATACTGATATCTTGAAGCGGCTGTCCATCCACCAGGATACAGTCGGCATAGTAGCCCGGCTTGATCTTGCCCAGCTGGTTTTCCTGCATAAAAAGCTTCGCCACTCCAGATGTGGCAGCAATGATAGCTTCCATAGGTGTAAAATCGAGCAGTTTGACGAAATGCTCTAGGTCTCTGGCATAAGTACCATGGGGAGTCCAGGCAAACCCATAGTCGCCGCCGCTGAGATAGGGAGGTCAGATTAGCAATCTCTTCAATTAAAATTGGAAGGCGCATTCTTACGGAAGAACGGTAATTCCTCGCTGATGCATTTCCTTGCAGGCTTTGATCGTCACATCTAGTTCATTTTTATATCCGGCCTTTTCAGCCTGATTGAATGAATAGCCGAAAGGGCCTGCTTCGTAGACAGTCGCATACAGCCAGTTCAGACCTGGTGCCACAATATGCCTGTTCTTCTTCTGTTCGAGCTCATCCATTGTCTCTTCGTCAATATAGCTAGCATGGTAGATCACGTCTACACCGTGCCTGACGCACTGAGCAATCGAGTCGCGAGACCGGGCATGGGAGCAGACTCTAAGCTCGTATTAGTCTCGTTATTTCTTTTTGATATTCAAGTTTCATCTTACCTGAGCCCTTGTCTATGTGCTTCGAAGGGTTAGCAGTTTCGTCTTGCAGCAAACAGGCCAACATACCTTCGTCAACACAAGCTGCCGTTTCTTCGTCTGTGTAATAGCAGTCCTTGGCTGCCCGGCTCTCCAATATCTTTTCTTAAACGTTATCACCATCAACATGGCTGATGATAGTACAGACTCACCTCTTCCCCTGACATGCTCAACTTAATCTGGTCAACGCCGACTTTCGCGTGGTTCCGGATGACTTCTCGCATCTCCAGTGGGCCTGAGAAATCAATATGGAAAATTCATGCAAACATGGTAAAGTAAAACATACCATCTGCAAAGGCCGTTATTCCTGCTGCAAGCTCTCCTCCCCTTCGAGCAATCTCTTTGCCGTTTGCTAGATATCGCGGCCCTGGCAAAATTCCCTGGTTGATGGCATCGCGGACAACACAATCCAGGCGTTCCTTGGCGGACGCGGCTCCATAGCACCTGTTTATCTCAATGAGCTATTATTGTCAGAGCTGGCTGACAGGGGAAATACATGGTATATCCAGAGTCCAGATACATCATCGCAGACCGGGCGGTGGTCAGTGTGTGTTCCTCGACTCCGAGATTGCCCAGGTTTTCTGTCGAAATTTAGCATTCCAACCTTGATCACAGTTCGTCAAATCATTACCTATTGCGCCTCCATTCCATGTCAAGTGGGTATGGGCATCTCCCAAACCAGACATGAGAGTTCTCCCAGCACCTTGGATCACCTTGAGGCTGGGGTCCAGTCGAAGCTTTTCGATTCCTGGGACGGTCCCAACGTATCGTATACGAGTACCTGTTGTAGATTATTTGTCAGATATCTTCACTGGTTGGCAAATTCCGGGTCAAGGCACCTTCGATGTACACATCGCCTTTGAAAGGTTCGGCTCCGGTGGAATCCAAACTACATATCATCAGTGATGTTTCCATAACACTAGGTAAAATGATACCCACATTTCAACATTTAGAAACAGGACCTTGGACTCTTTGTCTGTGCCTGCTCTAATATCAGTCATGTTGAATCTCAGTTTAGTTGGGAGACATTTTCCTACCAGCCATCTCATAAGCACGAGGCTTCAGGGCCTGGTCGAAATGAACATCCTCGTGGGGAGAGAGCTTTCTCGTAGGCAGAGAAGTGCCCCAACTTTCCATTGATCTTCCAATGGCTGTCTCGGTATCGGGTGTGATTGTGAGAGCAGGCGACATGTTTGCTTGGTTAATCTGTAAAATATGCAAGTTCAATGCGCAGTCATATTCTTGTTAAATCCAGAGCAGTGTAGTCGCTTTGAGAGACTTATATATCCAAACCAACATTTTTCCATGGTCACATCTCCGATCCCTTACCACGGAGGAAGAGTTGAGCGCCACTTATTTCCGATCACTGCATTCCCGACTTGTTCTTCAACCTGGTTTCTTCAGTATCATCAAACAACGTCGGATGTCGATCACCCGCGAACTTACCCCGAATTCAATATACCCCAGGGGTTCCAAACCCTGTCCTGTGCGGGGAAAATGGTGGGTATTCCGTCAATGCTCGAGTGAGCCACATTATTGCATCTCCGAGATGCATCGGAGATGACGACAACCGCGGAGAAGGCGGAGAAGGCGGAGAAAGCAGGTGAGACAGACGTGGATGGGGTTTATTATTTGAACGAATGGATACGTTGCCTTGACCAGAATTGGAGAATCGAAGTGAAGATGGAAGACAATTGCTCGAAGCTCTGTCCGATGCAGCACCTGGAGACAGCCCAGGTGACAGACCACCTACCACATATCCCCGCGTCTCAGGTACAGACTGCGGATGGCAAGAATGGATCCAGGCTCTGTGGGTGTCTTCCTCCTCCCATTATCAAGTGCTGATTGGTTCCGAGGGATTGTAATCGACGACATTGTGTACGATGTGACCGAATTCTGCCGACGACACCCGGGGGGAGAAATGCCGTTGAGACACTTTGCTGGCCAGTCGTGCTCTTGTTGGTTTGTCCTTTTCATTCCTCTGTCGTTGGTTCAATACGAAGAGAAGGAAGCACTGAGTACTGTATGATCCTAGGGCAATTCCATCAGATCCATGGTCCTCAGACGTTGGAAAGATATAAAGAACTGCAAGTGGGCTGGACAGATAGTGTTCCGAATCCGTATGAGAAGCCAAAGCCCAAGTTTTCTCCCAGATTGCTGTGGTCGCGTCTGTTTTGAGGAATCTCACTGGTAGTGAATAAAACACATCTCCCATGGCTGTAATTTATTTATATTTCACCCCTCAAGCATTTCTTTCTTTCTTTCTAGAGACTATATCAACAGTCTGCTCTATCTGTTCAGTCCAAAAGATAATATCTTATAGGTTATAGGCTTAATAGCAATGAGCAGCCCTCAATTAAAACTGTTATAAGCATAAGATGCCTGGCAAAAGCTCAATATGCTTCTCCGATCGGAGATGAACTCACCTCTTGATCATTGCTCCGGGCCTTTCTCCGTCTTTCCTCCGATCGTTTTTCCGACGCCGGATATTTCCTAGATGTACATAATAGCCCTAAGCCTGGGATTGAGTGATGACACGATTCATCTAGCAACTAATCTAGTTCCATGACTTATATAATGAGCCTCCATATATTTTATAATTTCTAGCGTACTAGTACATACGACCACAGGGTGTGGAGAACAGGGCTTCCCGTCCGCTCAGCCGTACTTAAGCCACACGCCGGCAGGTTAGTAGTTGGGTGGGTGACCACCAGCGAATCCCTGCTGTTGTATGTTTTTTGCTTTGTATATTTAATTCAATAGAAAATATCCTGGTAATGTCAAGCGAAATTCAGTATTGTCATTGGATTTTCTTTTTTGGTCTCACATGGGGAAAGCATATGAAACATTTATCAGTTCCTGCCTATGCTGATTTGAAGTTTATCTTCATCAATCTCAAGTCTGCGAAAGGTAAAAGCCACGGAATAACCTCAATATGCCATCCTAGCACTACTCTATCATTACTTTGACTAACTACTCTCTATCTCAATTTCTAAACAGTCTACAATGTTCAATATATCAAACTTCATAAGAGGTAAATTCATCGATTCATCGACACCTCTCCTCATCTCCAGTAGCCTGTCGCTTTCTTATATCCTTCCATCCCATCCCCCACGCCACACAAAAGCAGCCGACGCCTATACCGGCCGACAAATAAAAGACATGGTCTATCCCCTTACTATAAGCCATCAACACCCCTGCTAGTTTATCCTTTGGAACTAGGCTACGGATCGCTCCAGCCCCGGCAGCAACCACGGCCCCGGAATCCACGGAAGGAGCGTATACCGCAAGTCCAGACTTCAACCTGTTGATGAAGATGACTTGGCCCAGAGTGAGGAAAATCGCCTGACCCAGAGTTTGGCTAAAAAGAGGAGAGACAGGGCGATGGAGGTTTCGGCTTTGGGGAGGATGTTTTGGACGGCAATGAGGGGCTACATTGAGATATTAGTATAGGTAGATGGGTATATATAGCGTTTGAAAATAGTCAACTCACCGCTTGAGTACCAAGGCCCCGCCCAGCTCCGATCAGAATCTGGTATCCAATCCATGTTCTTGTTGGAGTCGACGATGATAGGAGAGATAACAACCCGTTTCCAAGGGATAATAATCCCCCGCTACCGATACTAAACGGAAGATAGTAGCCCACTTTTCTCACTACATGGTCATTAGAATCAATGCTATTTGTGGAAGAGGTGGGTGAGATTCCATACCTAGAAACCCAGAGAGAATAACAAGAATCAACTGACTGATGATGCCTGGGAGTGTAGAAACACCACTCATCATCGGGGACACCCCCTTCACCACTTGAAAGTAAAGAGGAAGATAATATGTTGCGCAGGCATTCATACCCCCCGAGAAAAAGCATAAAGAGACAGGAGCAAGTGACTATTCTTTGAGAGATCATGTGGAGAGGGAACATGGCCTCAGGACCCGTGCGGTACTCCCATGCCAGAAACAAAATAAACATGGCGGCTGAGCCGCAAAAAAGACCAATGACTGTGGCGCTGTCCCAAGGATATTGGTTTCCACCATAATCGAGTGCCAGGAGGAGCTGGATGATGGCCGGTGCGAAAATGAAGAATCCAATCAGATCTAATTTCTGTCGGATGATTTGAACGGTTGGGAGACGGTCATTGGTAGATTTCGGTTCTGGGATAGTGACGAAAAGCAAGACAAAAGTAATGGCGGCACAGATTGGAAGATTGATGTAGAAGCCTGCAAAATAGATAATTGGCAAGCAATCCGGCAAAGAGACACACATAGAGTACTTACACCATCGCCAGGATACATATTCCGTCAGCGCCCCTCCAATCAATGGTCCGAGGACAAGGCCGAGCTGAGCAACTATAAAATCACGGGTCAGAGGAAATATGCCAAGATTTATCGAATTGGCTTACTTACTCGCCAGCAAAATGGCCGTCATGGCTATTAAAGAGCAATATTAGTGAGATTCCATTCAGTCTCCAAACAGTAGGTAAGGTGTTATGGTGCATACGTGCTTGTTTCTTCGGTGGAAGGGATCTGGTGATAATCGTCAAGGCACCATTTTGGATACCCGAAGATCCGATGCCTGCCAATGCCCGTGCAACAATGAGCATTTTCGAGCTAGATGATAAGGCACAGATCAAGGAACTGAGCATAAAAATGCCCAGCAGCGTAATGAAGATCCGCTGGCAACTGTTAGCTATTTCCGCTAGCGAGAAACTGAGACATGTGCCACCGTACCTTGGTGTTGAAGTATGCATATATCTTCCCTGTCAGTGGCTGGAAAGATGCACTGGATCAGATATTAGTGGAGTCTTCAATTTTTTTTTTTTTTCTCTTTTGAATTTTTGAAATAGATAGTAATAAAACTGACATACCTGGTGAGCTGATATGCACTACCATACCATGCCACATCAGAGAGAGAATGAAAATGGCTTGTGATTTGGGGAATTGCCTATTATGACATGTCATTAGTGAGGAGAAACATGACTTAACTAGCAGTCCCTAGTATCTCAAAGCAAGCTTACCGGGGCAACTATAGAAGTATCAATGAGCACAAGAAGAGCGGCCGACGTCAAGGCCGACAACAGCAGCGCAAGCCTAAAGCCAGTGATATAGTCTTGGCGCTTCATTGCTGGCTCTTGCTCTTCAGTTTTACCCATTCTACCATCTTCTCCCCCTGTCTTCTCTTGTTGGCTGGGCGTCGGGGCCTTGGTTGAAGTAACATCGTAATTCTGCTTCTCCATTTGCTTTGGTTGATGTGGCGATATAGTTGTCGAGAACTCAGGGTATTAGGAAATTAAAGCAGAAAGCGTCAATCAAAGACGAAGAGCATCAAAGGAGGCAGTTTACACACGTGACCCCTATTTTATTCATTCTTGCGAATTGCGGCTGAAGAGCGGTGGGGTGCAGACTACGGAGTAAAGAATCGAAAAAAAGAAAGGATAACCTAGAGATCTGCACGTGGTTGATAGTAGTACCGCAGAGATGTACTAGGTACTACTGCTGTGGCTCCAAGGCAATGATCAGCAATTTGCGTAGACCACTACACCATCAGCATTCCAGCAATTCGACTGTTTAACTTTAAAAGCTTTATAGAACAGTTCTTGGTATCGGAGTTTACCTGCCTTAGTTTTATAAAATCATTTATTTGGTTGGTGGGGGAGAACACGAGAGCAAATATCAGACCCACCAACAATCCTTCGTGCTAGTACATTATACTCCGTACCGTTGTAAATAGTGCCATCTGATCTCAGTGGTGTAACCCGCCCCGGAAGATTCAATAGTCTGAAAAACTCTGTTAAGCTATTTGACGTGTTTGATCTCAGCTGGTTCCGTTACACAAGATCGAAAATTGTAAATCAGAAGAGATGGAAAGGAAAAAAGATACTTGACGATCACACGATCAATGTAGTCTTAAGGCTTAAGAAAGATAAATTTTTCATTATTAAAATAGATTTTACAGAGAAAATAGGGATTATCAATGAGCTGTCTTTAAAGAATGAAATGAAAATTACTGGGTATTGTTCTTATAACTATTGTTATATTCAGTTTTGGGCAGAAGATATCCAGAGAGATGAAATCGAAATACATACTAGCTAACGGAATCATCCAGCACAACACACCAGATACAAGTAATTAATGAATATTGTGTGACTGAGAAAAGCAAATACATATGAAGAAAATAAAAGAAATGACATGGAGGCTTATGATTAGCCAGATCGGAACAGCAAGCTGTATCGAGATCCTAGCTCCAATACGCTAAGAAAATTTCATCAGGACTTAGTAATTGTGTCAAGGAGTAACAGAAATCTATGAAATTAACCTTTGAATGGACAAAAAGTCTGATTCTTCATTCTGGAGCGAAAGTTCATTTTTATGGATAGATGATTGAATCGATAAAAAAATGCGGTAAGGAGCTTCTATATTTGTGTAGTATGGGACAGTCAAATAGTAGGGGGCTATTTTTTGGAACTCTGGAGGGCGCAGGTCCAATCCCGGTGACGGCTTGAAATACCCTACCATAAAACTCTACATAATCTACTAGTCTTAATATTCTCCTTGTCTATAAGGCAGTCATGTCTTTATGTCTAATCCAGCTGTTAGGAAGGGGCACAGTAAACCAGCGAAATCGTCTTTATTTTCTAGCTAGAGTGGCTACTGAGGTCTTTTTATATAAAGATCCATAGCTTAGCCTTTCCGTATACCCCTAGGGAGGTCTGCATTAAGGGGGTAGTTAGGGTTGTATGGCCCATGCCTTCGGGTCATATAGCCCCCGCCTTTTCTCCACCAGGATGTTAATTAATACAATAACAATAATAATATGTTTAAAGCTATACAAACACAAGGGAAATATACTGATTACATGGAAATAATGATAGAAATGAGCGGTGAAATGCTGCAAAGAAAATATAGGGGCAATATAGAAAAATCAGGAGTGATGATATGAACAATCAGTATAGCAGCCTTATCAGTTGCCATTCATGCCCACAGATAATTATTTATCTACTCGTATCCAGCAGATAAATTAATATTTAGATCATCGCAAAGACAGCCAACTAGATTGTACAGCGATTTTGAATATCCACCATGTTCGATGATCAGTAACACTAGCCGGCATGAACGGGGATCTCACTCTCAACCGAATCCACTTATTCTACTAGCAATGAACACGAGATTCAGCTGAGTTCAACAGGATGCTGTAGAATTTTTACTTCTTCACTATAATATAAGACATAGATACTCGCTAGACGAAAATAAAATCTTGTGCGCTGCCCCAAACATTCATTTAGCAAAAATCAATTCCACCATTCGCATCATGCCCCCGCTATCGCAATATCACTTCGAGATACTACCTCATGACGAGGCGAGTGTACAGCAATGGGTTCCTAAATACATCGATTTTCGCCTGAACGCGCTCAAAACAGCCCCTGACAGCTTCGGGTCCTCCTACGAAAAGGAAGCTGGCATGTCCGAAGCACAATGGATTTCCATGCTCTGCGAGCCTGCTTTTAGGGTCATCATCGCTGTTCCCCGGGCAGATGATGGCACCCTGCGAACTCCTGTATGGGAGAACGAGTGGGCATTGATTTCAAGTCTCTACGGACCTCGCTGTCACCACGAACCCTACCACGACAATGAAAACGACTGTCACGAATCGTCCTGGTTCCTCGGAACCTCGTTTGTTTCTCCTCGACACCGGCAACGGGGTATGCTTCTTGAGGCCTTTGCCACCGCTGAGCGAGCAGCTGTCAGCGAGGACAGCCAGGCGTTCCAAAAGCGACACCAAGCTCAACTTCAGCGCCGATCTGGCCATCGATCGAAGCAATTCCGAACACGCATGTTGGGCTCGAGCACTACCACGCATCCCACCGTCTTGAATTACTACCGAACTAGTGGACTTGAAGTCTCGCATACTATCAGGAGGGGAGACATGCCTCGACTGTGGAGGTGGAAAATCTCACTCAGCCCTGATAAGTTGGATGGGCTGGCAACTATATTGGTGAAGATTATTCCATGGGAGGGTGAACCTAATTTGGCACGGCTGTAACGAGCACATTTGAACTTTGAGATGATGTACATGGTGTTTGGTGGGGTGTTGAACTTTAATATAATTACCGAAATAGGATATTTTCTGCATGGCAATTTATTCAAAGCAATTTGGATTCGATTATTTGTTTACCATGGAATTCAGGCATCTTGATGTTAAAGAAAGCACCAGAAATTAGGTTAGTAGTGAACTGAATCGTCAAATCCATAAATTCTGCCAGCTCTACCCTGAACTCAGAAAGTAAAGAAGAATTGCAAGAAGATACTCCGTATATCTTGGCCGTCAGAGTTAGTGGGGCCGATCTCGTGTCCGCCCAAGAATGTTAAGAACAGCATTGAATTTCACCCCTCATTGGAACTCAATTATGGAACTAGTGATTCTCGAACTTTCAATTCCCGACAATGCTGATCAGGGACGATCATGCAGCTCGGCAGTACAGGGGTAGAAGCCATGAAGTCTAGTGAGGGGCAGACAAGATAGAAGTCCATATGAGCTGATACTTCCGTTCTTTCTTCTACCATATCTTTTCTTACGCCTTGTAATTTACACACTCCCATCAACAATGGCGAGCAACGCCTCTTTGTTGGCAGAAGCCTACCATGAAAACCAACAGGCGCCAACCGCTCATTTAATCACACTTCTCGATCAAGTCGCCGACCAATTTCCAGATCACGATGCCATCATATCTCTCCATCAGGGCAACCTGCGCTGGACCTTTGCTCAGTTGCAGGAGAAGAGCATCCAGCTGGCCGCCCGTCTATCTTCCAAAGGTGTTGGTAACGGAAGTCGGATCGTGGCCTTTATGTATAACCAAGCCCAGTGGGCACTTCTTTTCTGGGCGTCTGCCCGCCTGGGCTGTCAATTCGTGCCACTGGATACGCGGGTGCTCGATCGCGACGCACGGGATGTTTTGTTTCTCCTGGACCAGCTGGAACCAGCAGCAATATTTGTATCGACAGAGGCCATGGCGAACCAGATTGACCAGATCACAATCGACCAAGGCCATCAGCCTTTTGTCCAGTGCGTTGTCAGCGACCATAAAGAGACTACTCTATCAGCCGGGTGGACGACGCTGTCCAGAATCATGTCGGAACCCTTGACAGATATTCCTGCTTTACGTGAGCCTGGGAGTCCAGATGATACAGTACTTATCTTGTTCACGAGTGGTACCACTGCACTTCCCAAAGGTTGTCCACACACGACCATCTCGATCGGTGCTCAAGGGCTGGGATTTCTGCACGAGTTGAACCTAGCCCCTGGCGCTAATCTTTGCCAGCATTTGCCTAATTTTCATGTCTTCAATATTGCGTTTACTCTTGCCTTTTGGCTGGCTGGTGCTACAGTCATCTTCCCAAGCCTGTCCTTCGACCCACAGAGCACCTTGCAGCTGATCAGATCCTACCAAAAGGTTACAGCCCCCTGTGTCCCGGCCATGATACCTGCTTTACTGAACTGTGCGTCGCCTCAGCACAGCTCCGGCGCTTTCTTTGAGGTTATTCTAGGCGGTGCGCCGGTGACATTAGACGTTGTGAAACGTTGTAGGGAGCTGGGGGCGACAAGGGTTATGGCAGGATATGGCATGACTGAGGGCATCCCATTTATCAATACCTCCCTCGATGAGACGTCCTTGGACCTGACGAAAAGGGATGTGTCTGTTGGGAAGGTATTCTACGGTGGGCGAGCCCGGATCTGTGCTGAGAGAAGCCGCGTCCCCATCCACAAAGAAGAGATCGGTGAGGTGCACCTCGGGGGGCTTCCAGTTTTCGGAGGCTATATGGGCGGGAGTAATGGCTCGTGTTATCGTGAGGACGGGGTGAATTGGATAGCGACAGGAGATCAGGGGTATATGGATGGCGAGGGCTTTGTTTATATACTCGGCAGGTATAAAGATCTTATTATCCGGGGTGGCGAGAACATATCTCCATTGAAAATCGAACAGTGCTTGGGCGAGGTGGATGGGATAAGGGTGAGTGTTTTATTAGTCGAATGCGGTCCTGACGCAACGGGTATTGACTGTATGTGATAGGATGTGTATGTTGTCGGAACTCCAGATGCCGTTGCTGGGGAAGTGCCTGTTGCTGTGATGCGGAAAGATCCTTCAGGCCAATTGCCAGTGAAAAGATCTCTTCAGATGAAGGCCTTGAATGAGCTTGGTCCATTATTTGCCCCAGCGCGCATTCTTGATCTCCAGGATGACCTTGGAAAGGATAACTATCCAACTACAACCTCGGGCAAAATCCAGAAAACAGTGCTTCGAGAATGGGTGACTGAGCATCTGAATCAGGTCACCGTCGACAATCCAATCTTTTCCTCCGACCTTACAGCAGAATTAACCACACTATGGTCCGGCATCACGGGTCTCGAACCCAGGGACATCGACCATGATGTCTCTATACGAACTTTCGCCGACAGTATGATGCAAATCCAGTTTTGCCACCTGATAAGCCAAAAGCTGCAACTGGTGATTACACAGACAGATTTGATCAAGTTCAACACAATTCGAAAACAGGCACAACTGCTCAACGAAAGAAAAAATGCCAAAAACTCTCACTGTCGTGACACAGCCCATGCTCTTCCCGCGCAGCTGGACATGGAGCGGGCAAAAAAGGTGGCCTCTTCCAAGTTGGACGCGATTGGATTTGGATGGAATGATGTCGAAGAAGTCATGCCGATTACGGACTGTGTGAAACGGACCTACTATGGATACAGGCCGAACTCGTGGAACATCCGGATGTCGTGGGTCGCGGACTCTTCATTCACCGTCGCAGATGTTGAGGCAGCCTTGCACACTTGGCTTCAACGTCATCCACTGCTACGGTCCACACCTGTTACGTACGATGCGGAACTAGATCTATATCTGGTCATGCATCCCAGTGAGGACTGGATGAAGCTACAAGTTATTGATGGTGGGATGGTGGAAGACATCAACAGTGTCGAAACATATAAGCTGAATGATCCCGACTATGACTACATTGATGGAAAAGGGTCGTTGTTCAGGGCTATTATTCTACGTGTGGAGAATCCATCAGTTGTTGGATTAGTCCTGCATCTGCACCATCTTATGTTAGATGCCCACATCTTGTTTCAGTGGTTTCAAGACCTCAAGGATCTCCTAAATCGCAAGGACCAGCTTCTCAATTTCCACCCATACCGTGATTATATCGCAGACTACCAAGGAAACCGAGCTGGGCCCGCAGCCCAGAAAGCGGTTGACTTTCATGTGAACAAAATTCGAGGAGTATCGAGTGCTCCGGATGCGTTGTGGCCACGACAGATTGCACCACACTGGCTCAAAGGTGATAACCAGGGCTGGGTCCACAGTGACAACACCCCCGGCCACCCCAGTGAGCGACCCCTTCTGGATGGAGATAAAAGCGTTGGAACCAGAGGTTTTACCCGGGCTGTCCATGTGCCCAAGATCGCAGAATTGCAACACAATTTTGCCATCACACCTCCAATAATTGCCAGATGCGCCTGCGCATTAATCAATGTACGCATGACTGGAGCCAAGGAGGCAATCTTTGGACTTGTTGAATCAGGCAGAATCTGGCCATCTGCAGACGACAGTCATCCCGACAATAAAGGTATAGACATTTTAGAAATCGACGGGCCTACAATCAACCAATGTCTCAGCCGCACGACGATCGCACCCGACGAAACGGCAATTCAGCTTCTGACCCGGATGAGCAAGGACCAAGATGATATCGTCTCCCATATATACGCTCCCATGGATGAAATATGCCGAAAGCTGGATGATGCAGACTCCAAATCCTTCCTCGACATCATCTTCCGCCAGAGCCTCAACTGGAGGATGGGAGGATACAAGGAACACGCCTCCGATCCAATCAAGGTCGTCGAAAACATTTCCCGGTCCGATTTTGGTCTTTTCTGGCTGCCCGGTATGATGGAGGGTGATCTGTTACGACTGACGGTGAAATACGATGATGCTCAGTTGAGGGCAAAGGATGTGTACAATATTATGACTGAGTATCTCTGTGCTGTGGCCTGGCTTTCTGATCCCGAGAACGTGGATAAGCCTGTCTCGGAGTGCGAGTTCCAAGGTCGTGATATCGTGGACCTTGATCGTGAAGGTCCGGCTCGCTATCGGAAGTGATTTTATTATCTGATATCTTAGTGGCAATGAATGCTTTAGCACTTTTTACTGTATATTGTAATCTTCGTGTAGCTCTTATGGGCCATACTATGGACTACTGCTGTAAAGGTAGATGGACTACCGTCGATTACCTTTGCTGCATATAATCATCACTATATCTCAAAGGTACTATATTATCTTAAAAGATGCTTTGTTGGATTGTTATTGGTGCCGTATTTCACAGAAATTGTCTAAATATTCATTTTTGATCGACTTTTCGATGTCTCTTCCCCAATACTAAAGGATTATTTGTGTAGTCTATCCAAAGAAAACACACAATACAATCAAGCACAGCCCGATCAAATCTTCGCAGTGGCCACCACTTCGACATCTGCATCCAGGCTGTCATCACCAACGTCTTTCAAAGCGCTATTCTCCCTGTTAAACTGGCGGACCGGCACCCCATCCTGAAACATCCGATCAACCTCTTCAAGAGATTTGCCCCGCATTTCCGGAACACAGAAGTAAGCAAAGGCTAGAGAACAGCATGCAAGACTACCGAAGATGAATCCAACTTTTGCATGGAGATTCGCGTATGGGGCGTTGAGAAGGTAGGGAACGCTGAATGAGAAGACGAAGCTGTTGCACGTGATGGAAATGTATTAGCCAGTTTCGCTACGCTATGCATAAGCATAAAAGTGGAGAGAGACGCATACTTTGTAAGAATATTGACGAAAGAGGCGACACGCTGCGTCTTATCACGCAGTTTCGGAGCCGGAAGCTCCGTCGTGATGATATAGTTCAGCGGATCCCAGCTCATACACAAGCTTGCAGAGGACAAGGCCGTGGCGGCAACAATAGTCTGCTTCTGTGCTGCAGATTGAAAACCAACCGTTCCCAGCGCGGCCATTGTAAATAGCCAGACGATCTGTAGACAAGAGCCGATCATCAGGAGGGGTCGTCGTCCGATTCGATCAGTGATGCAAATGGCAACCAGACACGAGAGGGTGTTGATGCAGGAACTCATAATGGAGAAGTCGAATGGATTTAATGAGTCGAGCGATTGCACGAATAGCGTTCCGTACGCGGCGGTAAATGGTGAGCCGGTGGCCTGGATGAAAAAGTTCATGCCGATGGCGATTAGGGTCCGTTTGCGGTTGCTTCCTTTGAATAGGTCCAGGTACGTTCCTTGGTCTTTCTCTTCGTTCAGGGATAGTCGTAGAAGGGCAAATTCTTGCTGGGGATCGTAGCCAGGCTGAGAAGATCGTAGTCGTTGCAGCGAGTCCAATGCCTCGTCAGCACGATCGTTAAGCAACAGCCATCTGGGCGATTCGGGAATGAACCAGATGCTACACGCTATGATTGTGGGAACGAGATAAAACAAGCCTTGGGGGATTCTCCACGCGGCATTGCTATCGAGATTACTTGTTCCGCGACAGACACTGTTGATGATGATGCCGCCTAACAAGAGACTGGTCTGGTAAGTCCCTACAGCTAACCCTCTGATCGGAGCAGGGACGATTTCTGCTTGGAAAACCGGGCAAGTTGCGAGTTCCATGCCGATGTATGCATAATTCAAGATTCTGCCCGCGAGGACTTGCTCGATTGTTGAGGATGTGATGAGAACCGTGGTAGACATCAACGCCCACAGTGACATGCAGAACATTGACATTCTGCGGCCGTGCCGTGCGCTGATAAGACTTCCCAGATATAGCCCTGCCGGTAGATATGTCAGAGGCATCATTTTGATCATTCGAACCGCAGAATCAAACTCACCTACAGCAAACCCGATAAAATTGAGGCTATTCAGCAAAGACGTCCAGTACGTTGGAATTGCCCACGTGTGTGTCTTTGCATTATAAACGCCGAACTGTCGTTTGTATGCTGCCATTGCCTGACTGGTAGCAATGCCCTGGTTATCGAACCCATAATTGAACGTGGACAGAGCGATCAAGCTTACAGAGCCCAACAGTTGAGGAGTGAAGCTCTGGTAGAATCTGCTGTTTTTGTATGAAAAAAGCATTTTAATGTTCTTTTCTTCCCAGTAATTCTTGAATGGCTCACCATACGTTACTTATAAGACCGATGAAGAGAGTGCAGTCCTCATCTTCATCTCAGTCGCGATACCTAGTATGGATTGCGCAATAGAGTGAGCCAAGTCTGATTGGATGGGTATACTCCGGTTGACCCCGGTAGGAATGTGAGTACGGTTGGATCTGCAGGGATTCAAATCCTTCAAAATCTGTCGCTAATATAGAATGACTAAGCTATTTAATATTTCATATGACTACCTTCAGTGTCTATAACTACCTGACATCTAGCCTGCATAGATTTAATTAGACCTTCTAAAAAGTCTGTAGGGACTGTATCCTATAAAGCCTATACTACTTCTTACAGAGTATCATAGGATAGCTGGTAGTCATCTAGGTATCTCTCTTAAATCCAGTCTTTTATCCAATTCCATACCATTTTAATAGAATTATGATTAGGTGAGAAAGTAGGCTAAGTAATAGGATAGACCCTATACTTATAAAGCTCTTTTAATATATCTTTACTAGCATGGCTAGGAGCTCTATCCTATATAAGAGAAAGGTAGTCTCCTTACTACTAAACTAGGTAAATATAGCTATTAATAACAGGTATAGCTCACTTATAGTATTTCTCTATATTAATAGACTCCTATTCCTTCTCCTAGAAAAGGTCCCTTAAATTTCTATAAAGTCTCCTAAAACATCCAGCCACACTTCCTTAGAGGTAAGGTATAAAGGTAAGTCTCTTCTAGCTCTTCTCCTGCCTTTCTAGTAACCTAGAGTTAGGTATAAAAGCCTAAAGTAATCTAAGACTTATTAGACTAAAGTATTTAATTCTATTACTTAATTGTCTAATTCATATGCTCAAGGGCCTAGATAAGATATATATATTTATGCTAATCTAATAAAGGTGGCTTTTAAAGAGCTTTATAATAAGAATAGCCTTACTTTTTAAGTGCTTAAGTAAGGGCAGTGTCTTTATAAGAAAGATTAAGTTTTTTAATAACCTTCTCATAAGATACTATCATGTATATTTTAATAAGGTAATAAAGGTAATATTATTAATATTCTCTTCTAATAGCTTCAGTCACTAGCTAAGGGGCCTGCGAGGGGTTATACACTTATTCTAGTATATATATTAGACCTGGTAATAGGTAAATCTAGTATCTTATAAAGTTAAGATATAAATCTATTTATTATAATTGAGCTATTAAGATTTTTAGCTCTCTTCAGGCACTGGAGATATCTCTGGAGGGGTCCTAGGGGTAGCTATATTAGCTATAACTCCTAAAACCTCCTAAGGGTGGCTATATTAGAGGTCTCACTGGCTTCAAAAACTAGCTATTTTAGGAAGGCAGTCCTTTAAAGACCTCACCGCTTCAAAGGATCCAAATCCCTGCAGATCCAACCGTACTAACATTCCTACCAGGGTCAACCGGAGTAGATTAAGTTTGAGACTGAGCGTATGGCTGAGGAGATAATATACTGATACGACGGGAGGACTGAAGGCCATAGCGCAGTCGATGCGGAGTCTTCCACTAAAGAATGAATACAGAGACTAGAAAATTAAACCGACGCCATTTATCTAATCCTTAGACCCCGGCATCGCAGCATCAAAATCAAATCGATCCGGTATCTCCAGTCCCGCATCAATGTGATCTTTCATTTCCAGCAAGGAGACACCGTCTTGGACCAGCCAAGGATCCTGCGTGTCATGTTGCCATTTCTTCATTTCTGCTCGTAAGCTGAGAAGCAGAGTCTCGTACTTTGAGTCCAAGGCAAGATTGACAACTTCGTTAGGATCCTCCTGCAAATCGTAGAGCTCTTCAGCTGGGCGACGGATGTACGCTTCCAACGGGCGCCGCCCAATCTTCACTTGCTCTCCGGGACTATTTCGGATGCCCTCCCAAGATAGCGATGCATATAGATCCGTTGAGAATGGGAAGTCCAGTTTCCAAGCTATGTTTCGGTGATACTTGTACCGATTTGTGCGGATGAAGCGAGTGGGATAGTAATTTGTGATTTCGTGGAAGGTGTGTGAGCCAAACACCTTCTCCCAGTTGCCCTCTATGGATGAATTGGAGAGAATCGGTAGGAGGGATCGGCCCTTACGTTGGAGTGAGGGAGAAGCATCTGGAGGTTCGCGATATCCAGCCCAGTCAAGAATGGTCGGCAGAATATCTGTAAAAGAGACGAGGCTTTGGTTCTTCACCTCTCTAGCACCACCAGGCTGACGGATAATCAGAGGCAGATGGACGCCTGCATCATAGAGTGTCGTTTTGGAGTTCAGGAATGGCGGGCCATTGTCACTGAGGAAAATAACCAGTGTCTCATCGTCCAGGTTATACTTTCGCAAAGCGTCCATGATCAAACCGAGCCCGCGATCCACTCTCGCAATAGAACGGTAGTATTCAGCCAGCTCTTGACGGACCTCGGGGATATCGGACAAAAAATCAGGAACGACCACCTGTTCTGGCTCGTAGATTTCATCTGCAGATGACACCTGATCATTGCCATTCCCGAACCCGCCACGTGTAGAGTCCCGATGAGGATCCATGTACCCGACTGTAAGAAAGAAAGGACGGTCCTTGTCTTCTGCTAGCTTCAGGAACGACTCAACCTCGTCCGCGACCCAAGCCACATCCCGGCTTGGGCTTTCCACCACGATCTCCCAAGGATAAACAGTAGGAGGCCCTACATGGATCTTCCCAATAATCCCAGTCAGATAGCCATGGTCGCGCAAGAGCTTTGGCGCTGTTTGGATGTGATCGAATGTCATAAAGTGATGCGTGAAATGATTCAATCCATATTGGCCGTTTTGATGCGTGTGCAGGCCAGTGTATATCACTGACCGACTCCCGCTACAGGATGCTGTGCTGGCAAAAGCATTTTCAAATAGGGTGCCATTTGTGGCGAGCGCGTCGATATGGGGCGTTTTAATGGCGTTCTCTCCATAACAGCCTAACGACCTGCCTAGGTCGTCAGCAATGACTAGGAGAACGTTCTTTCGGGAAGCCATTGTAGCAGCTAAAAGAAGTTGACAATGGATTGAATCTAGTTGCGCCATGGCTTATTTATCTCATCCAGTATGATAGTGGGGATAGAGACGGGACTAGCACCTGGGGCAGGAGGTCAGTGCCCATTGTTAATTTCTATTCCAGATAGCGTCAAAATCACATTTCGCACGTCATACTACCGATGCGATTCAACCAATCAGTATACCTCTGGCACAGCAGCCCGTTTCAGGAAGATTCCCGACTTCCGTTGAATCATCCCTGTGGTCAAATCACGCCATAAATAAGCCCTAACCCTGAGTAACGTTGACGAGCAAGCAACTCTAGATATCAAATTCTCGAAACTTATCTGCTCGGGCTTTGCTTAAGCTATGTCTGGACCGCGCAGCCCAAGGCCGTACTTGCACTCGACTGTTGCTATGGTTCTCCACACTCAATCATCATCCTCGTCTCCGAATGGGTCAGGAGAGACAACGTTCTACCAATAAAACTAGTCATCAACTAAAGTAAACGAGCAAGGAGCCAAATACTATACTTGGTAACTAGGATAACTCTGCCTTATACTTGCCTGGAGTTCATCAGCACAGCTATCCAGCGATTTTATGATGCCATTTCTTCTTCCGGTTCTTTTCTCGCGTATATTGAGCTCTTCTGGGAAAGGGTTGCTGATATGCGCGTGACAAACTTTGTATTCAGATATGGGAGACTTCTTGTACTGCCATGCGGTTGCTGCGAAGACGCGACACCTGTCGGAGGTGACTGAGGCTGCAGAACTTTAGTTGCTATATTTCTTCTCTTTGAAATGATAATGTGAGAATAAGAAGATTCCAAGTTTGCTGACCTCTGGTGGAATAACTTCGATTGGTAAGGTTGGGAAAGATGGTGGGAGCCTAGGATGTGAGTTAGGCAGCATGGGATCTTTGGGTTTACATAGAAAATCACTTTCCCTCCTGCCTGTTTCATGAATGCATTAAAGAAGTCACTATATACTTTCAAGTAGCCAACCAATCAAGTATGAAGTATAGGTTGAACTCCAGAATAATGGTCGTGTTGCTCTTAATGGCTGTATGACAGCATTATGAGGCGATGTCGACTGCCTAAGTTATTACCTGATCTGGGTGTCTAGGCATCAACCCTTTGTCTTCCACCCTTTTCCTTGCTTCCCCCTTCCTTTTCCCTTAATTCTCCTCGTCTCTTCTCATTATTCCGCCATCACCAAATATCTGTCATCTAGACAGGATGGCAATGCCCCCACAGCATCAATCTCCAGAGTCCTTCCTGTCAAATTTAGACAATGAGATTCAAGCTGTCGTCAACCGACTCGAGGAGCTGACTTATCTCTACAACTGGAGAGACACTTCAGATGCTGACCACGCCATTCACATTCTCCAAGAAGAGTTGACCACGCGCATCGAGTTTTTGAAAACCCGGAGACGGGCTCACAGTATTCATAGAGCGGTAGACCTGGATCGTCAACACGTCGCAAATGAGACACGGATGGAATTACAAGCAGAGGGTGACAGAAACCTGGTTGAGGCTAAGACCGGACAGGACGCCAATATGGACGATGTGGATGTGCCAGTTGCAAGACCCGTGAAAATAAAAATCAATATACACCGGCAACCACGCGCTTTGTCGAAGCCGGCCCCCGCCAGTTTCAGATGCATCATATGCTACGACGACTATCAACCATCGAATCTTGTCCGGCTGCCCTGCAAAGATTTATACTGCACAAGCTGTCTCAAAAACCTATTCCTCCTATCAATAAACGACCAAAGCCTCTTCCCACCAAAATGCCACGGCCAGGTGATCCCCATTTTTCTAATCTCGGGCAAAATGACACCCCAACAGCTCGATTCGTTCACGAACGCCGAGATGGAGTTTTCCACAGTCGACAGGACATACTGCAGCAATACCGAGTGCAATCGGTTCATCCATCCGCGCCAGATCACATCGGATAGAGCGGGGTGTACCCACTGTGGCAGTGTAACATGCACCATTTGCAAGAAACCTGCTCATCGGGATGACTGCCCTGCGGATCATGACCTGCAGGCTACATTGGCTCTTGCTTTGAATGAAAAGTGGCAGCGTTGTTTCTCTTGTAGGGCCGTTGTGGAACTGCATACTGGATGTAATCATATGACGTGCGTGATCTGTTCCTTTCGCAAGATATATAATGCCACTGACAGAACCAAACAGATGCAATTGCGGAGCGCAATTCTGTTATCTCTGCGGAGAAAAATGGAACACATGCTCCTGTGAAGGTGGAGAGTGACGTATTTATAGATCGTGAAGACATCCCCAGTTTGAACTGTGAAGCCTTTGGGTTTACTATAGGAGGTTGATTCTGGAGTGCCATTGCTTTTATGTCTGAATTTGTGAATATCATCAAAGAAAACATGGACGGTAAAAATAATTTTTTAGCTCAGAGACCTCTCCAAAATCTAGAAAGAGTCTGCAGGTGATAGTATTCTTAGATAGTAGAAGGTCCCACTCCCGCTAACTTCCAAATTCGGAACCCCCACACGATAGGATCTGTGTAGACAATTAAGTTGGATAAAGTATGACGAAATAAAGCAGCACAGCGCCCCGACAGACTGAGGAGAGTGGGTATCATAATTCTGCGGTATGTTTTTCTTCTTATATTTTTTGGTCTTCATATCGATTTCACTTGGCATGACATAGACCAGGCTTTTGAAGAGAAATATAGAAAGTTGATCCTAAAACAGTACTTATGTAGTCTGCATGACTTGCATATAATAGTTAGATCGAGATTCGAGATGGCGGTGTAGCAGACGTTATAAATAACATAAGGCCTACCATACAGTACCTCATTATGAAATTATTTCAACACTCTGAAATGCCAGCTACTCGATACTGGTGAATATTCAAATAGTAGGCATATCTAGGTGGCCTCAACCGGAATGGACCGTAGAGTACGGATTTGGACTATGTCTCCAGTTGTTTGTTTTGTTGTAACACAAATATTTCAATTAAATGCATGACTGCAGGAAGCTAGTGACTTGACCATATGCAATAACACATATCACATCACATCGCGATGTGATATAAATGTCAGTCTTCCTGCAAAGACAGATTGTTAAATCTCATTTCTATTCTGTCTTTCAAACTCTGCAGAATGTGGCTGTACAAACTCTTTATCACACTCATCTTCCAGTTAGCCATATTCAGCCACGCAGCACAACTCGGGCGATGGTCCTCTACAGATCAAGCCGAGCATCGAGCATGGCTATCCAAATTAGCCAGACACGTCGAGGAACACCCCCAGCCCCTTCATCCCGTCATGCAAGAATTCCAACATCTCATCGACACAACCCCCCGTCTCCGCATGCTCTTCCAGTCCATGCTCGACGAAGTCCCCCAGACAGGACGCTACACGCACGATGTCAACGGCCGACCCGAGATCCGAAACTACCACCACCTCTTGCAGGTGCTGAATCATATCATCTCCACGGCACCAACATACAGCGAGAGAAAAAACCGGATGAGTGTCTCCGGTGTGCCCCTCAGCATTGTCTTGAACTGGCCGGCGAGCACGCAGAGCGGTATTACCGTGTTTCAGGATCCAGAGGTAAACGGGATGATCCAGAAGATGCTGAATGTCTGGGGCGCGTACCTCCAGTCACCAAGCTCGAGTTATGTACTGGGGACGTCAGACACGGATTGGTTTGGGGCAGATGGTCTACATGATCTGACAACTGTCGCGAATCTGGGACAGACCAACTACACCTTTGACGAGATATTCGAGTCCAACGAATCACATCCCTACCGGGGGTTCAAATCCTGGGACGACTTTTTCACCCGCCCTTTTCGCGAGGGCATCCGGCCCATCGCCGCACCGGATAACGACAGCGTCATCATCAACGCCTGCGAGTCAGCGCCCCAAAACATCCAACGAAACGTAAAAGCCCACGATCGGTTCTGGATAAAGGAAAGCCCATACTCGGTAGTCGATATGCTGGGTGGGGACGCTCTCTCCGCTGACTTTGCCGGGGGAACAGTCTACCAGGGGTTTCTGACGGCGTTGAGCTACCATCGCTGGCACGCGCCTGTCTCGGGTCGCATTGTGAAGACGTACGTCATTAACGGCACGTACTTTGCACAGCCTATCTTCACCGATATCGCCAGCCAGGAGCAGGATAACTCCTATTTTCACGGGTTCGGTCTCGTGCATGCACAGCCGTACCTGACTTCGATGGCTACCCGAGCGATTATCTTCATCGAAGCGGATAACCCGGCTATTGGGACGATGGCGTTTATTGGGGTGGGGATGACTGAGGTCTCTACTTGTGGGATTACAGTGAGAGAGGGTGAGTATGTCAAGAAAGGAGATCAACTGGGCATGTTCCACTATGGGGGCTCGACGCATTGTCTTATGTTTAGGAAGGGAGTCAATGTGACTGGGTTTCCGGAGACAGGACAGAGTGATAATGTTCCGGTTCGGGGAAAGTTGGCTGTTGTCAAGTAAATGTATATAAGATTGAGACAAATATACTACACCCCAGGAAGAATAAGTGACAAGTTCTCCTCTCTAACAATCTTCGACATGCCAATCGCCTGCTGCAGACCCGTACTCCTCCCAATCTCATCCAGCGTATGCAGAATCCACTCCCTTACGGCTGATTCGGCGCCTGCAAATTTCGCCGCAAAGAACAATGGCCATAACAGGCGGAATGTACCCCCGAAAACCACCTCACCGGATATAAAATGGTACGGGACAGTTGCACAAACCTCATCTGCCATCTGCGAAATGGTGGCAGTGCACTCAAAGATGATAAGCTGGTATTCAGGTGCCTGTTGGAGCATCCCTAGACGAAGAGACATTGATTTGATGATCTCGTTGAGGATGATCCGTGTTTGGCGATAGTGGTTCCAGATTGAGGCGATGGCGACACTATTGTATACATGGTATCGGTCACCATATATAGGATAGATATGATTGCCCAGCGACCTATCCACCACGGTATACTGCCAAAATGGACTTGGCGATATAGCCCACGCCTGTAGCTTAGCATCTAGATGGAGAGCTCTCGCGATCCATGACTCGATAGATTCGTGCTTCAACTTTGCGCCATCAGCCTCGATATATAGATCGTTCATCTCGACGAGTAGATGGAACAAATCTTCAATTGGCTGGGAATTTTGATCCTGCTTGGCTCGTGCAGCTTTGGACAATGCTGCTATCTTTGGTGAATTGTAGCTGTGGCTGGGAAGCCTGAAAAACATGCTGCTGATTGCCTGTCATAATAAATTAGAGTAGAATAGAAAGCCTTTGGAGAATAAGTGACTACATTTTGAATACGCACCAGCATGAACAACTCCAGCCCTGCCTGCGAGTCTAATTGCTCTGCGCCTCGTAACTCCAGCAGCTTCGTCGCCCCATGAATATGGTTTATCCAGTTACGTAGAAAGTCCGAAGCCTGGCAAGTTATCATCTGGTGCATTGTCAGAAAGTTTCAGTCAACAGCGTATGGTTAAATCCCACCTCATACCCACCCAGCAAGAACACAGCACCCAGAGTAGAGTCGGACAATGCCGAAACAGGGTGCCTGAGCGCGTTGTTGGTCGCACGTAGGGCTATGCTGTATTGCTCCGCTGCGAGTCGTCTTAATTCCGGCTTTCTCGGTATACTGGCCAGCCCTATGGCTTTGGCGGTGGCTTGGAGTGCAGGAGAGGGGTCTGTACTCAGTAGGGCCGGCAGGTACGACATTACGCCTGGATTGTGCACAGTGCCGACATAGTAGTGGAAGAGGTGAGAGATGGCTCGTTCGTCATTGGTGATTGAGACAGACTGAGGAACTCTCTGCCCCACAGTCGAGTTGCGTGTGATGACTTCCTTCGTCTGATCGTAGACCCGCAAAGCATTGGGATCTCGATATCCCGAGCACTTCTGCTTCACTCGCAAGCATTGCGAACATGATGGCCGACCCCTATCGCACTGCATACTATTCAGCTAATGATTCCCCACTCTACGCACATACTCACTGCCAGCCGTCGCTTGCGGCACAAGGCACATCCCAGGCTGATTTTCCCTCGGTAAATCATCGCAGGATGGATGTGGGTCTAATGAAAGCTCCCAAAGGGGTAACAAGTTCGGAGGCTCAAGAGCTAGCTGGGGAATTTCTTTCTTTTAACACGTTGGCTGCAGCAAAAACACAGCCACGGTTTGCAGATTCGGGCCGAAAGGCTTATTTGGCCACTGGCCTGAAAACGTCACCTGGCCCCACCTGTTTGGCCCCACATTTTTGGCTGGGCTGGTTGCTGCATTGGCGTTAGCGTGGCAATATTAAGATCTAGATCTGTATCGGCCCTTATATCAATGTCTATATCGTAGACAGACAGACACATTCCTGGTTCTCAAAATAATCACTTAGTCATCTGAATCATGAAGGCTCTCGATTGCTTTGGGCCTGTTGCCCTGTAAGTCACTGTTTTCTGTTTTATATACAAATTCTAATGCGTCCAGATGCAACTGCTGTTCCTCATCCAATAAACCATCGGGTTTCAAAGAACGGCTTAGCCATGCCCCAGTCCATGCTACCTGTCCAGCAAACCGGCCAACTCTTCGGGGCGCTTCCACTCTATCCCCCGAGGAGACATCCTGGCTTTGACAATGCCGGTTTCGTCACCGGCACGTCGAGCGATACATGGAACGAGGGAGGAAATGACATTGCTCAGACCCTACGTGCATTGATGCAACAATACCCAGCCGACTCTTCGCTCGCGAAGGAGATACATACTTATCTCAACGACTTCTTAAACGCCGTCAGCTCATCCAACTCAACCATCAACGGCCCCGCAGCCTACGATCCCAACCCATTCTACCAATACAACAAAGCCACATCCCCATTCGCACAAGACACACGCCTAACCGTCGTCGACGGCGGCGAAAACAGTCAAAACATCCCCTTCAACCCCCTCATCCAGCGAAAGCGCAACGTAGACGTCATCTTCGCCGTTGACTCCTACAATAGCTACGGCGACAACTGGCCGACTGGGTCTTCGCTCATGCACACCTACGAACGCACCCTCGCAGGTCTCGCCAACGATACCTCCTTCCCTTCCATCCCAGACAACAACACCTTCGTCAACCTGGGTCTGAATGCCCGTCCGGCCTTCTTCGGCTGTGACAGTGCCAACTTGACCACCCCCGCGCCGTTGGTCGTGTACCTCCCCAACTAACCCATCACGTACATGTCGAACGTGACGATTACCGAGACGAGCTACAATTCGTCTGCCCGCGACGCCATGATCACGAATGGGTATAATGTCGCGACTCGGGCGAATGGGACTTTTGATTCAAATTGGTCGACTTGTGGGATGTGCGGTTCTCAGCCGATCGTTTAATAGAACCGATACGCCTGTTCCGGAGACTTGTGCTCGGTGCTTTGAGAAATACTGCTGGAGTGGGACGATTGATGATAGGACTCCGGCACCGTATGAGCCGGAAGTGCTGTTGTATTAGTCGTGATCTTGAACATTAGCTTTTTATCAGTATCTGTATAACAGCATAATATAGAACACTAATTAGAATTATATCCATACTTGAACACATCGATCAGATGATAGCCTAAGCTTTTGGCGCTACTAAGCCTGAAGCAAGGTGTCGAATGACTCTACAAAGGGTGGGATTCGTTTAATCTGTATGAGAATAATTCATTGTATCCGTATTCTTATGATATTTCTCTGTTAGGAATATTACTCCAGTCTAAGCTAGTTTCTCCTACCAGACTTACACCCCTTCGAGGATTATGGTCTGACATCAATGGTTAATTCGCTTTATAATTTGCTCTATTCGATGTCCTGTGCTTGACAGACTAGAACTGACAAAATGATGCATACTAAGACCGATGTAATCTATAGACTTTCATTTATAATCATATTATACTTGGATGAATTGAATATATTAGCAAGATAGGATATCACAAATAGAAAACGCTACTATATATAATAAAACTAGAATTCCTGCTGATGACCCTGGACATTCCAGTCAGCAGTAAGCCGTTGCGCTTGGGCCATTTCTTCCTCAGTTGGCATATTAACAACCATTAGATACAGTACTTTCTGTACGAATGTTAGTGATTTATCCAATATATGTAGAATGAGAGACATACCGAACGAAAGAGGTTGCCTAGGCTTAAATCTCCAGCACCAGCTCCTGCACTGCCTTGTTGGTATGCTTGTCGATATTGATATTGTTGCTGCCCCTTGTGCTCATCGCAATACTCAGAGTTAGAACCATATGGCGCGGGCGGATTGTGGCTGTTCTTCTGGCCATGATCACCAACAGCCTGTATAGCCATGTTGACCAGTCCCAGAGGACCACCACCTCCTCTTCCTCCTCCCATTCCTCTTCCTATGCCGACCCCTCTTCCAAAGCCACCGTTCTGCTGTTGACTACCCATAATATTGGAAAAACCACAATGCATAGGGTGCGTAGGATCAGCATATTTAGAGACGAACTTTGGTTTTCCGACCTGGTTGAGATGGCTATTTGGATTCTCCGCGATCTGTTCAACGTTAGTAACTGATCTCAAATAGAGCATATATAAGTGTCAGCTAACAAACTTAGCCTGCGCCTTCCGATCCATATAATCATCCACAAACAACTTGCCACGCTTCATCTTCTCCTTGAACCCCTTCTGCTCGTCTTCCGTTGCAGACGCGAGAAAGTCCAGACCCGGGAAGACGAGCTGGGCAGTCTGCATAGACTCCATTCCATTCGTGACGCCGTTGGAGGATTGGAATTTGTGTTTCATTTTGCCCTGGCCGTCGATTGTGTTTTGGATGGTTGTGTTCACGTTGACGTAGGTGCGGGCGCTGACAGATGTCGGATCCCAGGTCATTACTAGACAGAAGAGACCGCGGGGATTGAAAAACTCTTTGTTGAGTCTGTCGAGTGCTTTGTTTTGTCTATAGTCACCTATAAGCATGTTATTCCATAGTGATAGAACTATACAGGGAACCTACCGATACCGACTCTGCGCCTCAATGGCAACAGTCGTAGCAACCATAATCGCCATGGAAATAGATTGCGAAATAACAGTTGGCAAAGGCGAAAACGCAATTGACGCCAGATTAATTGCGTTGATCCACGGATTCGCAAGACTGGCTTCATTAAGTGTCTCGATGAAATCAAACCACATCTCCTGGTCAATGCCCATGTCTCGTAGGTCAGGGGCATACGCGCGAATGAAACCTCGCTTTTTATCCTTAGGACGGCGCTGAGGGATCGCGACGGGATATGTGAGTCTGTGGATGGGGATGTCATCTGTTGCTGATGAATATGGAGGAGGTTGGCGTTGGAGAAAGGCGCTGATGACTTTGTCTGGGTTGGCGACGCCGGATTTGCTTTTGCGGGGTTTGGATTCGACGAGGGTGTCTTGTGCTTCGTCGAGATGCCATGATCTTTCGACTTCGTCGTGGGCAGCGTAGTCTGCATAAGTTGTCTTCTCGTTTGGAAATCCATTCTTCTCTTCTCGGGAAGACTCCGAAGGGGATGGTGATATTCCACGCTCCTTCTGCTCTCGCTCTTTTTTCGCTGCTTTTCTCGACTTTTTGTATCCGTATACTTCGGTCGCGAAGCCAATGCCCGAGGTAACTCCGTGAACGAGCATACCAAGGGGGCCTTCTGAACGGTTCATTTTGTTCGGATATAGTTTGGAATTAAGATAAAATATGTATGTGAAATATAAATGAATGAAAGGTCAGATTTCTAATGGATTCAGATGCCTTTTTATACAGTTGTGGTGAACATCAGAAACACAGCCTCTATGCAGCATTTCCCGATTAGGCTAGTCATTCGGAGAGTCCACAAGCCACAAACGCCGCTTGGATCAAAATAAGTGGGTCTGTGATAAGATAGGCTAAGCCTGATACAGCAATCAGATCAGCCAAGAAGAGCTTGACCAGATTAGGATTCTAATAATAAAATGGGAATGACTACACAAGTCACACTGTCTGAGTATTGAGGGGTATAGAAATACACTTTGACTATAAAAGATTCCATATCAAAATACGCCATAGCTTGACTCTGCAAAAACTACAGTCCCTGTCGACCTGTCAACGCGGCAAGAAAACTAACTTGCCTCCTGATATTTATGTTCCTGCTTCTCCCCCGACATAGAAGTTTCGCGAATTACTAAATGATAGTCATTCTCATTGCAGTGGGATATGGAAGGGGAAAATATTCTACAGATTGGCAATATCCACAATCAAAGCTCCTTCAGAAAGCCAACCTCGATAACTTTATCCGTTGGCACGCGCAAGTTGGCCATCTTAGTCCGTGTGTTATCCCTCAACCAGAGAAAGACATGGAACAGAACCATTCGCGCATAGTTCCGGCTCTTTTTGATTATCATTTCTTCTTTACCGATTATGTAAAGCTGATTATGTTTGTAAGCGTCGTCGAGCCGGGCCAGGTCGCAGCCTAGCTGCTCTTCGCTGACCGAGGGGGCGCCGGAGGGGTTATCATGGACAGGGGAATCCGGCAACTCGGCATTCGTGAAGAGATATCTACGGATCTGGTCTGTGATGACGGACGCCAAGTCAGGTGTGATGATGTGGTCGTTGTATCCGTAACGCAGCACGAGACGGTAGCAGTTTGGGATGGCGAGGCGGGAGACGGAGTGCCGGTTTTCCAGGGCGACGGAGGGTGTCTTGAGGGGCCTGAGATGGAAGAAGACGACAACCTCGGGGATGGAGAGCAGTTTGAGGAGGAACTGGGTGAAGACGATGGGGGTGGTTTCGCCTGCTTTGTCGAAGAAGATGCCTAGCCCGCGGGTGGTGCTGATGGGGGTGCCGCCGAAGTGGGCTGTGAGATGGAGATAGCCATCCGTGTTAGTGACGAGGTGGGATGTTGGGAAGCGGTCTTCGGCCTCTGCGAGCCATTGTTGTTCCTTGCCGTATCGCCAGAGGAGGAGGATGAGGGCTAGGACAGCGGCGAGGGTGATGGTGAGCCAGGCGCCACCGGGGACTTTGGTAAGGGCGGAAGAGAGGAATGTGCCGTCCAGACAGGCGAAGGCTAGGAAGGGCAGGAGGATGATGTAGGGGCTGATGCGCCAGACAAACATGGCTGCTAGTGAGACCATGCAAGTGTCGAAGAAGGTCACGAACATGACGCACACACCGTAGGCATTGCCAAGTGAGGTGGTCTAGAGGGAATAAGCATGAGGAAGAAGAAAGGTGGCGATGCTTACATTGTTATAGATGGATGCTACGAGTATTGTCCCGACCATGAGCAGCCAGTTGGCAACGGGGATATAGAGCTGGGCGTGGAAAGCCTTGGAGGTATGGATGATTTTGATCTGCGGAAAGTACGAGAGCTTCATCACTTGAGCAAGGAGCTATGCAAATAGTCAGAGCAGAGTGATTCTATCGTATGGATTGCCTCACCTGAAACGTGGCCGTGATGATAGCTTGCGATGCGACAATGGCAGCCAGGATTGCGACTATCAGAGCAGGATAGATGGTTCCAGGCGGAGCAGCGTTGAAAAAGGGATTGGCATAAGCCTCGGGATGGACGCTGATGTAGGCTGCCTGGCCGATATATGCCAGCAGCAAGCACGGAAACGTGTAGCAGAGCCAGCTGATCTCGATGGCTCTTCGACTGAATGCACCCAGGTCTGCAAAAAGCGCCTCTACCCCGGTAAAGGTCAGCAGGATGCCACCCAGCATCTTCCATCCGTGCTCCCCATGGCGGATCAAGAATTTAAATCCTAGAGCAGGATTGAAAGCGACAAACACGCCGGCATCATATGTGACGAGATTATATATCCCGAATCCGGCGTTGAATCCAAGCCAGATAATCACTATTGGAGAGAAGGCAAGCGTGTTTTTAGATATCCCAAGCGGCTGCAGACAAAACAGTACCACCAGGATTGCGTCCGTAGTGCCGATAACAGTTCCCTTGGAGATGCCAGGCTGGACAACCTTGATGCCTTGGACGGCGCCCAACACCGACTGGGCTGGAGTGAGCAGTCCATCCGATATAACCATGGTAACCGCCAACACGCCCATGACTTTCAGCAGCCCCTTGGCGAACGTGCTGGATTCCAGAGTATGGCGCGCACGCTGGCCGGCGCTTTCAAGATCGCCTGTTAAGTATCTCTTCATCTGGAGCAGAGAGCTCTCGCGCGGATCACGATTGGTGATGTTCATCTGAGACAATATTAGTTCTTGATCATGTAGCAATGGATTGATACCTACATAGCGGCTCAACAGAGAGTACGTGCTAAACGTACCCCCTTCGCCATCATTATCTGCACGAAGAATAATAAAGACGTACTTGACCGTCACCATCATGAAGAGACTCCAAATTATGAGGGAGAGGGCCCCGATGAGATCCTGTCTGGAGGGCGCCGACGAGAACGTCCCTGAGTAGACATAGAGTGGACTCGTCCCGATGTCGCCGTATATCACGCCGAGCGATTGATACGACAGCCAGAGCAGCATTTTACCTTTGAATACCTGCCAGCATTGAGTGGCTATTTCAGTCGGACGGGTTGGATGGTTTCATACCTGCTTCTTTTTGAAATCGCTGGGTTTGCGTAGCCCTGGGTTCTCATCCTCCGGGGCTGAGGGCATCCCAGTACTGACCTGCTCGGAAGGTTTGGAGCGGGAGCGGATGTTATAGATGCCATCGTGAGTCAGTGCTACGTGCGATTTGTCGTCAACATAGGAGCTGCCTGTTGCCATGGTATTCAGGCGACAGAAAACGGAGTGATGTATAGAGCTTCACAAAATGATCACTGCCAACGTCTGATTCAGAAGGGATGGTAAAAATGAACACCTACTGAGCCTTTTCTGTCTTTTTCATATCAGCTGTAACCACTGAAAGGTAAAAGAAGAGGTATTTTCCAGAGCCAATACTTCGAGTACAACTTTGTGACGGCGGCATGACTGCGCCATTGCGAACCCCGCTTTAGAGTCAGCCACTTTGAAGTGCTGGTAGTACACTCAGGCCAGAATATCTCTATCAGACAAGGTTTTGTGGCATCCAATCACGAAGCTTGGGACCAGCAAGAATAAGCTTTCCAAGCTTGAGTGATATGATCATAGAAACATTACGAAGAGCTTTATAAAGATAAGACTACAATATCAACTATATGGGTTGTCTGGCTTTATATGTTCTTCATCTTTGTTGAATATATCTTCATCACTACTTTATCAACCTTACTCCTGTCCGTTTTCCTGCCGCACCCCCTTTGAAAGTTCTGGGATTCGATCGCCACCTTATTCAAGCTTATAGGCCTGACCATTGTTGTTACAGTTACAAAGCGCCGCTTCAATAAAGTTTGGTCATGATTATCGAATTGTTGCTCCCCGAACGGGTTCTTGCAAGCGCCTTCTTCCCAAATAATAACAAGTTCAACTTGTCATACGTTTACAAAGCATCGTTTGAATCTGGAACGAAAGGGGAGTTGTGGAAAACGTTAACTCATGAACTGGGTCATGTCATAGGTCTGAGGCATGAATTTGCTGGTAAAGGACTTGTTGAATTGGCTAAAGGTTGGACTGTTAACGAGAGAGCAAATGGCGCTGTTGAATTTGGAGAGGCCAATAAATTCTCCGTTATGAATTATCGAATTGAGCCTCATGCTATACAGCCGTCCGACATCACCTCCGCAAGGCATTTTATGCGTTGGGCAAAGATGACAAAGTGACGGGCACGCCAATCAAGATTTCGATGTGTCAGTCGAGGGCAGAGATTTGCGATTTTCCTGAGCAGTATGGGAAGACAAGCTTTATCAGTCATTTCTAGGTCTTCATTGACTTTTATAGGAAATTCATTAACTTGCACTGTTGATCATTGAGACTCCCTGAACTACCTTGTATATATAGATACTGTATTTGACACAATATAAATTGGCGTCGATTGTGTTTACTGTTATAGACACATCGGCATTTCGCCAAACCAATGGGGACGACAGCAGCGGTTGATTGGTCAAACCGGATGGAATAAGCGACTCTGGGAGTAGCAGTGACAAAGCTTTGATGGGCGAATTCTTGGCAGATTCTATATTTCCTTCATCCAGAACCACATTCAATGCTCCGGTTCTCCCAGGCAAGGTAAGCAGTGCAGACATTGCATCTGGCTGCAGACGTGTTTGATTTCCCATGAAGATAGGAATGGCGTTTCCCATCCTGTCTATCATCTCCCAGCTTCATACCTAACATTGCCATTCTATATTATTGCAAATTGCTTGTGATTGAATATAATTATACACCTGTTTGTCATCCATGGCGGAAGACGGGACTTTGGCAGGTGAGGTAACTATGTGAGTATAGAATTTGAAATAATCCATGGCAACAGCCACTACAAGCCATACATAGGGTTTCTGGCTGCCTTATATAAAGGAATCTCTTTCAGGGCCTGCATGTAAAGAAAGAGTTGGTAGAAGTATGAGCCTGTTAGTAAATATATATTGTCTGAGCGACTCGATAGCGATACCTTGACAATATAGTTGAATATTTAGACCATGGACTTCACTAAACGAGGCTGTCTTCATTAATATAAGCGATTTACTATTTTATAATTTATACTTGAATCTTGTGTAGTTCTCCAGACGGTAAGCTTGGCATCGCTGCTATACGAGATTGAGTTTTTCCCCCTCCGCCCTAGATCAGCCCAACTAAGATCTTGGCGGGTATATCACTATATAACCTCGCATAACCCCAGGTTCCTTTCCAGAATCTCTGCAATCACAACAATATCCTCATATCCTAAACCATAACAATGCGCCTCAGCATCTACACCATCCTCAGTCTAACCCTCCCCCTGGCGGCAACCGCCAACCCACTTGTCAAACGCAAAGAAACAGAATGCACCATCGTCAGCCATGGCGATAAAGATGGCTGGGTCAATTGTCGGCGCCAGCCTCGTGTAGATGGAGAATACTGGGGTAAGGTTCAGAATGGAGTCAAGTCGGATTATTTGTGTTATGCGATTGGGGATTGTTATGAGGGGAATTGGTGAGTTTGCTGCTCCTTTATGGTAATATTTTGCTTTGGCTTACGATTTAAAGCACTTGGGATTGGAATTTTGATATGGGGTGCTATATCAATGGGTATTATACGAGTTCGAAGTGCAGTACTGGTGAGTTATCCTGGTATATATCTCTGTCGATTATATCTGACTTATGATTGTAGATAACCTCCCCAAGTGCAAGGGGGAAATCCCACAACTCTCTTAGAAATTGAGCAAGATAATACTATTATTATTTTCATCTTTTGTGACTGGTGTTTGCGTGGCACTTTTAATTCTCGAATACGAGGTTTCGCGGAATGCCACCGTTTCTGGTAGTGATCACCCCTTGGCAGTAGACACTAAGTCATGTAACTAAAGCGGCTTCACCTTCTAACTCACCTTGGACACACTGTCTAAGACTACCCATGGATTGGTCCGACAATATGTCGGGGTGGGATTTACCAGTTGGCTATCTCAGACCGTGGTCGTTGGCCCTCATATGGTGCGAGACATTCCGTGCTGCAGTTGAGGATGTCGAGCTCAGACTCACCACTGGCTGGCAAGGTATTCAATGTCCACGGGATGTAGTTTGAATTGGCAATGGCCATATGAAACATAGGTGCTGGTGCTTTTGACAGTGAAGATGGTTGAATCCAGCCCCTATTAGATATCTGCAGGAGAGAGTGCACGGTATTCTTGATTATATTACTGTCAAATAGGTTCTGGATACTCTTGATTTTCAAAAGCAGATTAGCAATTCCATCAGTATCTTTGTTATAGTTCCACAGATGGACTAGCAGGCCCAAGGCGGCCCTGCGAGTCTGTGTCCTATTGCTGGCATTATTGGACAAGCAACCTAGTAAGACGTCCACTGTACGGAAATTGCCAAATAAGTGTTTCACCAGGGCCTGGAGGGTGAGGGATGTGTAGGTAAGTGCAAATATACGTTGGAATCTGGGGTTGGTTGAGAAAATCATACGGCGAGCTGGTCGCCATATTGAATGGCTTCGAGGCACTGGCAGCCAGTATGCCAACGTTCTGATGAAGCTGTATTGGTGAGCTACAGCTTGAATCTGCTGCTATGATGATGATAATAATCTGGGCTCGGGATACAAGATCTTCATGGTACGGACGGATGCCACTGGACGCATAGGACGCGTGCATGATTTTGCCCATAAAATGCCGAATTCAACCAAATCAGAGAAGCTATGCTACCCACCGCTGTCGTAAATGGCCAGCTATCCTCTCAGCTCCCTATCTGCTACGCCAATATAGCCGCTTTAACAAGATAAATATAGCTCGATCTACACATTGTAGCTGGATGAAACCACGGCTGAAAATTTCTGCCGTGTTGTCGGAAACCATCTTAAATTGAGCTTCTCCCCCTGTTCCTTACTTCATTCTTTCCCATCTTTTTCACTCAAAAACTCCAAGTTAAACCCAAAACTAAGTTCTGAACCGAATATCTTCAAAAATACCCGTCCAAGTCCTCCATGGGTGAGCACAGACTTCTCACCCTCTGCTCTACTAATATGAATAACTCCCATAGCTTTTTGTTGGCCCGGCGAAGGTTTGCAGACCATTATGGAGTCCCCTAAATCAGTTATTGTGCATTACTGGGCTCCCTGGATGGGGGAAGATTCGCCATTCATGCCCATTTTCTGGGAAGCGGATGAAAATCGTGGCGAGGAAATTGATTTTGTCGTTGTGGACAGTGGGTTTATTCATCCCCAGCGTAGCCTAGATGAGATGCCCTTAACGGTTCTCTATAGAGGAGGTTGATAACGCTCCGTTCGATCCCAACGAGATTCAAGAACTTATTGAGAAAGCATAAGAGATGGAGATCGAGATGGTGTTATGTGAGGAAGTAGTATTTAATTACCAAGGCTGATGATTTACCTTTCATAGTGATTTAATGCTTCATGAACAGACTGTTTATCAACATACCTGGTTATAAGGAGTGAAGATTCTATTAAATTATTTATGTTATCTCAAAGTCATATCTACCAAATTTCCGTCCTATCATAATTATACTATCATGAGCTTTCTCTACAGTCAGCTGTTCGCGCGTCTTCCTTGCCCAAATGGCTCCTATGCCGGCAAGGCCATAATTCTTACGGGTGTGTCATCATGTAGGACTTTGCTGCCCAGATAAATTCTGAGCTTGAGACCTATTATTTTTTGTTAGCCGTGCCGGCATAGGAGTCATTTGGGTAAGACGCACGAAAGCCCTACTTTAGCATTCATCTCCATTTTTTGACAAAATACTCATAGCATCGAGTCATACTTACATAAAGTACTTTTACAGCATTTTTCCTACATTTTCCTCACTGAATTAGTGCGCGATCTACTCTTCTAAGGAAATCGGGTATCCCGTGTCTTCCTCTACATCCCAGCTTACTACACAGCTTCTTCGAGGAAGTCACATTTCTGACATTTACTATGATCTCCATGCATCCATCAGGTAATCCAGGAAACCTAACTGTCATTACATAATCATCTCAGTCCGTTGACCTGCTGTCAAATCAAAAGCAAGCCCATTACCATTAGGAGTCATCGCCCTCGCCAGGAAGTTTCCACTTGTAAACAAGCTTCAACTCAGCCTTGCCATAGTCAGCCATTCCCTCCTTCTTCATGTCCAACGTAAGGTTCTCGCCGCTCAAAGTTCCCTCAAACCTGCATTCGATCATCAGCAACTACCTTTTGGCTACTAATAAAACAACTCCCAGGATTGGAAGAGATAAAAACTTACCAGTAGTATTGATCCTCGCCAACAAAGATACCAATGCTTCCGTTGTCATAACTTGTGACCGTGCCTTGCTTGGTATAGTTCATCTTAGGTTCTCCAGCCCAGGACTTGGTCCACTGGCCTGTAAGAACGACGGGGGTGCCTTTTCTGATGTGGTGGGCGAAAGAGAAGGTGATGACCTCGTCTTCAGCGGTCTTGATCTTAGAGTTGAGCTTGCCTTGGTAGACACGCATTTTGGATGGTGGATTGAATGACTTTGGGGGATTGGAAGTGAGCAAGTGAAGAAATGAATTTTTTTTTGAGGTGATGAGAATAAGAATGGTAGAGGATGAAGGTGGTTTCTTTGGGGTTTATATGTTTCTCTGGACAACCGGATTCCAAATTTCCAAGTCAACATCTTGTTTCATACACTAGAATCATCGGCAGGCCAAACACCGAATTGGATGTTGGGAGGAGACTGAGGATTTCCCAACATTCCATTCGAATACTCATCATCACTGTGCTTTCTTTGATCTGCGGCTGTAGGCTGTGGGGAATTCATTGTGGGGTTACGGTGTATACCTAGCGTATATAAGATTGGTCTACGACTGCATGCATCAGCCAGCCTTAAAGGAAGTCATGAATTTCCATAGTACAATAAGTAGGCCAATCTGCCTCATCCCAAATTTGATCTTTATGATTTAGCCTGACTGGACCATCATTAATTAGAGTGTATTAACTGATGGGCTTTCAAACGCTTGACTCAAATACTGGACGGAGTGCTCTGTGTCAAAACCCAACGTCGAGTTCCAACAAAGTCCTCAATCATAATGTAAGAAGTTTAGCCCATGTGACAGTGATTACTATGCATGAATGGGCTATGTGTTGTACTCTCATCATATGCATGCAGTCAATGGAATTATGCCAAGAGCTGAGCCGTGCAGACAGGCGTAAACCATTAATGATTCGACAGTAATTGATCTTGGGAAAGCAAATCCCAGGTTCATCAAGAAAATAACAAGTTAGGTCTGAGCTGTGGAGTATCTATAATGTAATGGTGTAACTTCTGGTGGAGCTACATGTTACACAGCATGATAGCCGCCAAATTGACATCATCTTGCATGAGGTTGAGACCATCTGTCTCAACGCAGCGCTACAGAGCAGGATATGCCACACTGGGAGATACGAACACAGCTATATAGCAACTCATCAAAAGCGGTTTGATTCCAATGCTTGTGAAGAACTTTGGCCTGTTGATTTCTCCCCTATTCTGTTTAGCCTTTTTAACCAAGGGTGTGCCTGGCTGGGTAGCGACCTAGTCATTCTCACTATTCAAAGAAGGATAGTCACATTCATATGTACACGAGATATATACGCCTTATAAGTGCTACTGGCCTATATGAGTAAAGATTTTACAAAACTATCTCTATTATTTACTAATATTTCTTTTTCTGATAACAGGGCTCCTACGCTCATTCACCTCAACCTGGGACCGTCTTCAGGACACCATGTGATCTACTCAAATGCACGCTATGAAAAACGTATATGCAGTAATTCAACTGAATTCTAGTATGAGGAGAGAAAGAGAAAATACAGCGAGTCGCGATAAGACATGGTGGTTGGGTTTGTGGGACAAACCTACCAAACAGAGTAAACAAAGCAAACATCCCAGTACGCCAGCCAGGCTCGCAACGCGAAGTCGTCACATTGTAAAGTCTGCTGCTAAGCCGTTTTCTCGTCGTCGAGACCCTTCCTTCATCTCTTCTTACTTCTAGCTGACCTGTCAAATTCTCAGGATCAATCCCATTGATTAATGGTCTTGATGCCAGCTATTGGGATGAGAATGGATCGAAAGGCTCGGAGCAGTTGGTGTAGGTCATCGGCATTCAACTTGCCAAAGGCTATCTCGCGCTTGGCACTAATTGTCTCTGTGTATATCTCCATGTGGAGAGCGATGAGGCGGCTCTGACTCCCGTACAAAGCCTCTCGTTCGGGAAAGGGTCTTTTTTCGCCTGCATTCATCTCGCCAGGCATCTGCCCCCTGCCGTGTGGCGCGGATATCTCCATGGCTCGATAGTATGCGGTTTGCTTCGCAATGAAATCCCGCAGCGCTCCAAAGTGGGCTGTCTGCTTCCTGAAAAAAGCCATTCTGGTGGTCATGGAGAAAATTAACAAGGAGACTCCGGTCGCAATTCCAAAGGCGATGAAGAAAATCCCCAGCAACTCCATGGCTAAGAAGATGGCTTGATCTATGGTATGATAGCGGGGAGCATAGGTCACGGTGATCATTGTGATGACACTGAACATGCCGACACAGTTCTGCAGGAGTGAAATCTTGGCCCAGACTGTCCCCGCGGCCCATTGCGTGCAGAAGAACCAGATTGCGCTGACCGCCGATAGCGAGGAATTGTACGAGGCCATTGAACCCAGCGTGGTTGTATGTTGGGGAGCGAGATGGTCATAAGCAGTGAATCTCTTTTTCAGGGCAAAATATTTATCACTATTGTCAACTTGATTTCATCAGTGTTCCATCATGATGACCAATGGGATGTTGGGCGCAAGTCTTTCCATAAGGTGCAGTTTTCTCTACTCTGCCCGAGCAATTAGCATACCGGTTACCATTGAATTAACACGCCTATATAATTTACAATTAATTATATTATATTTTGTAATATATACTATATTCTTATATTATTAAAAAATTAATTAATGATATACTAATATATAAATAGTGAATGAAGATACTGAATATTCTACATGTTCAGAAATTTGTGGTATACTTCACAGTTCTATGCCTATTGCTATACAATCAATAGGCGTGAATATGGTAGCCCGCAACCAGGCTACCTTGTGGTCGCTTTAAAATACGTTCTGCGGACTCGAATACACATATATAATTAGCCAATGGCTGATCGCCGTACAGTGTGCCCCCAACAACGATGAAGCCCAACTACTAGCGCACGTAACTGACATCATAGCAGGAACAGATCTCGCCGGTGAGACTGGCCAATCAGGCTTCTGCACACGCGTTATTAAAATGCGGGCAAAAGCTGCTGAGCGGGGACGCAATTCGGAGCGTGATGATGATGATTTGAAGAGGTATGTGGATCAAGAAAATATCTCCCTAAATATTCACCATTTTTGCCACTTATATATGCGAATGAATCTACGCACAGACTATTTGTTTTCTCAGCTTTCCGCCGATCCCTGCATAATAATGCGGAAATGGGCAAGATTAACGTATATGATCCACTCTCTCAGCTACTCCACACCTCCAGCCGCACTCAGCTACTCTCAGCTACGTTTGAGCTGGTATATTAGGTGCCTCCGCACTTTTGACAGAATAAAAATCAAAAAAATCACAACTATTCATTTCAAGATGTCAGACACCAATGAAAACAATGCCACAACTACCGAAGTCGCCCAAGACAACACTGCGCCCAGCCAAAACACTCCCAAGAACGACGGAAAGCTCCTACTGACTGTCATCAAATATGACTCTGGAACGGCAAAGCTGGTGCCCGGTGGTAAACTGGCCCCGACACCGTCGCAGCTGGCAACTTCCCCACTGGGCGTCATCCGAGCTCATCTTTTGCAAGATGGGTATTTGGAGAAGGCTGAGTGAGTCTTCGTATGTTATAGAGGTGAATGATGCTAATGATTTTATCAGTATGAATAAACCATTCTGCACCAAGGATGGGATCGAAGTGACTGATGACATTACATTCAACCATTACATCGAGGAGAATCACAAGGCCACCACGGACAGCACTCCAGATACGACTGGTGAAACAGCTGCACCTACCACAGCCACTACGAACAATGGAACAACGACAAAACACAACATCTATATCCTTACCAAGACGAGAGAAACAACGAAGATGGACCCAAAAGTAGAGGCCTATTACACAAAGCCCCTTGACCTTTCCAATGTAAGTCTAATCCTTTCTGCAAGTATAGCTACTAACAGGCTAGAATGCAAAAGTCGACTTCGCAACAGCCTCAACCGGAGCGCCCCTGACCTCCAGTTTCACCAAAAGCAGTTGGGCAGCAGAGGCAGGCGAGAATATCATGTGAGTCCCTCTCTTCCATTGAAATCAATATTCTAATAATTAGTCACCCCGCCGACATGACCGAAAAAGAATGGGGGATTGTCATGCGCAACAATAACCTTCTTTCCGGCCAATTCCTGCAAAAAGGGCCGGTGGAAAAGATCATCAAAGTCCCAGGACACAAGGATATTAAACGGCCTGCAATTGAGGTTATAAATGTGGAGAAGGCTTATTACTCTGGTATCTCTCTAAGATCCTATGGAGTTGTGTTTCGTGCTAACGGATATAGCATTCGCCCTGAAGCCGAGAAAGCTGCCGAACTATGATATCACATTTACCATTACTGAAACGGCAGAGAAGCAGATGAATGATCTTGAGATTGAACCGCCAAATGTACCACTCTTCCTCCTTGATATACTGTTCAAACCTAATGTATACAGCACTTCTTCCGCGTCCCTCGCTTCCACATCAAAGACGCATCTCGGGTCCAGGTGTTTGAAACCAAAGGTTCACTAGATACAACCATGGCCGAGAGTAGCTTTTCGGCTAATTCCATCGATGCAGCTGTGTCAGTAGCCTATACTCTATATCTGATGAAAACTAATGTGAACTAGACAAGGAACGGTCCTTGGCGTTAGTGGTTCTGTCAAAGCAGGTGGGAGCTGGAGCAACGATGAAAAGAGTGCAAGTTCCAGATTCAACGACACTAATTACATGCATGTTGTCTACGAGGTGAGATCGCAGATAAAATCTAATGTCTGGTGCTGACTGCTTGATAGTTCCCTCGTGTGGAGTTGATTCTGAATGAGGAAAACCTTGAACTCAGCAATGAATGTAAAGCCGATATTCAAAACCTGCGACACAGACGTACCTTCGAAGAGCTGGAACACTTTGAAAAGCGATATGGCATATTCTTCGCACGCAATGTCCACCTCGGCGGCAAATTGGTTTCGATCGATGAATCGGACTCTGTGGCTGGGGCCACCCTGAGTGAGAAAACTAAGATGCTGAAAGCAGCGGCCGGTGCATCGTTGTCTGGGTATGGATATCAAGCAGAGGTCAACTACAGCCATACAGAGAATTCAGGTACCAAGACAACTTCAACGGAGAAGAAAATGACGCATTCTATGTCTTGGTCGGCTGAGGGAGGAGAGACAACTCTTTGCAATAAGTAGGTTAACAATATCTAATCCGGAAGATATGCTGACTGGATAGTCCACCGAAATGGTGTCCCACTGTGATTTCCTTCTACAACTGGCGAGTGATGAAGCAAGACGACGTTATCAACATCTATGAATTAATCGGGAAACTCCCCGGCTACGAAGATATCCCCACTCTGGTCCAGAACATCCTCCATCTTAACCCAGACCCAAAAAGTCTTCTCGGGTTTTCGCTTCACCTGCAGCCTGATGATGAAGTCAAGCACGGCCCAAGGACACTTTACTTTGGCCAGCCGGAAAAAAAGGATATCGCCCAGTTGCATATGGATCCAGCTTTGACAGATCCTCATTCCCTCCAGCCACACAGGGAGGAGCTCATTTCAGACGTGACCCTCACGCGGAAATCACCCGAATATCGCCCATACCGCACTGCGTTTGGGATTCCCATGAGTGCGGGCCAGACAAACATTTATCTGGAAAAGAGCAAAAAGGCCGATGAAGCAAACATACTTTACCCTCGGGTAAGACAGTCCGTCCCATGGAATCAGAATCAAGCTAACCCGACAGTTGAAATATGGCGTCAAATACCCCGTCCATTACCTAGTCAACGAAGAGAAGGACGGCGAAATGACCACCTCATTGTATGCTCTCCAGATCGGGGGTGACAAATCCTCCAGCCGCTTCCTGTACGGGAAACACGACCAAGGAGCCAATGTCATGGTGGAATTGCTCGGGGAGAAGAAGAACAACCCAGTCAAGGATTACAGCATGGTAAAACTACGATTCTCCTATCTCCTCCAAGACGCCACCATCCCCCATGTGTCCAACTTCCGATTCAAAGACATCGACGACATGGAAGAGCCTGGATTGGAAAAGCTGAAGCAGAAAATCATCAACGATCTGCCCAAAGAGCCTCGGGAGCCTCGTCGACCCGATATCACAACTTACGAAGCCGCAACATTTGGTCCTAAAACGCACAGTTTGCTAGGATTTGCTTTTAAAAATTACGTGGACATGAAATCATGGGAGAAGACGCCGGACATCAAGAGGAGAAAAACAGCATACGAAGACAAATTGCTCGATTATCAAAGAGAAAAGGATATATACAAGACGGAAAAAGAAGAGTATGACCGGAAAGTGCAAAAGACGCTGAAGGAAGCCAGTGAAAAGGCAAAAATAAACTACGAGCTGCTCAAGACAGAATGGGACGAGCACCAGAAAGTCATGAACAAATTCCTGCCTTTTGAAGAAATGGTCTTCGAGATTGATTACTGCGATGAGGCTAATAGAAAAAATCTCGCCGCGCAGAAGAAAGCAGCCGAGGACGCGTTGGAAGCAGAGAAGATAGCAAGAACCGCAGAGCTCGCCAAAGAGGCCAACGAAGACGAAAAGAATGCCAAAATAGCAGCCATGGAAAAGGCTCATAACGAAAAGCTTCAGAAACGGGTTGCATTTCTGAAAAAATTTCTCGATAGCCCGTACGAGTACGACTGGGTACTTGTGAAGCCCAAGTTGGAACGGGTAAAACGCTTGATGGAGAAAACAAAGGCAGATAGACTGGGTGCGGACATCCAGAAGAAGGAAGATGCCATCACCAACCTTGCAGAGTATGATTTGGAGTTGGACGATATGGACGCAGCCAGTAATATGTGGCGTAATCCGTTCTACACGGATGCATCGGTCAGGATCAAGATTCCTGAGTAGATATGATCTTGAATCTAAGCTTGGAAGATATTTCAATCTATCAGCAATCTGGCTTTATTATTGCTGGTTACATGTTCATGATAAAAAAAGTGTATAGTCTTGACCTCGAATATCCATTCTATTCTTTCCACTACATCGTAATAACACGAGCACTGCTTTGAATTCATGTCTGACATGCATCGGGCTTGAAGAACTTGGTGTAGAATATAATATTTGAGAGAACACTACTTGCATGAATTAAGAAATAGACAATAATATCATAGCACCAAGATTCGCATTCAAAGGTCATGTCGCCCTGATTAGATACAGAGGCGGTATATATAAGGGTGTATGTATACAGGCAGTCCCGTTCTCTTCGTCTGCTATACATCACTATTGGCTATAGTGACTGGCCTATATCATGACTTTTGTATATACTGCTATACAGCCGATATAACAGTATTTATAAGCCATATTATATCCTAGAATATATACAATCTCAATCAAGTTCTATTTGTATACACAGTTGCAGCGGCAGTCATTACATCCCAGCCTAGTGCCAGCCTCATAGATGCAGCTAATAGCATCTGATCTAGTCATTCTCTACAAAATAAACTCACTCACAGATGATGTTTTACCATAATAGTCAGTTAGCCTAATAATAAATAGAACATTCATATACTGTGTTGCCAACAGCCAAGCCACTCACTTCATCACCATGTCAGACGAACTCTTTAGTTCTACCGACTCCCGCTCGCCACCATCTACCCTTAGCTCTCCTCCCATGGAAGGAGACGATGGAGACAACGATTTATTCTCGTCTGGCATACGGACGCTGTCCGATTCAGACAGCGATGGTGCCCCGAGTCAGAATTGCATCAACGCTCACTTGCAGGCTTTGGAATTAAACAGCGATCACTCATTTACACGACCCAGGGAGAGCAGCGCTACAATATACTGTAAATCCCACAAGTCTGGACGAGTGTCGAGTCCAGCTTGATATGCTAACCATGGATCCAGAAGCAGGGCAGGTGGCTATTTGGTCATTTACCAAGTTGCACTGTGTTCCTTGTTGAAAATTCCACCCAGCCTCGAGTCTAAGCTAATACCCAGTACTCTGCAACGGTTGACGGAGCTAGGAAGTAGGCCATGGTCTGAGGGTGAAAAGGAATTGAAGTAGCCGGGCCTCGAAAAGCTGGGATAGAATGAGGAGGGTATGAATGGCTTTTTTTGGCAGGGGCCAGGCCGCAAAAGCTCATTGAGAACCTCGGGAAACATTATTTGTGGGCGCTGTTATTGTCAAACTGAGCGTAACATATGTTCATGTACGAAATGAAATCGAGATACAGCTCTTTACATTTTGCTCTCATGACTGGAGATGCTAGCTCATCGTATCATCATACAATAGCACTTAAATACATAAAACATATATGCAAGGAGAATTCAAAACCGTTCCATTTAGTGATGATCAGGAACCCACATATCTTGTAAACAATTACTGTACATCTCCGCACCCACGGAGAACACACTGAAAGGAGAATGCAGCGCCGAGGAATCGGGGTCCACCGGCAAATTTTGTCTGAGCGCCCACGATCAAAAGAAATATTTTTGTGCTGGTCAGATTGAGACTATGAATGCTTCAAGATGTGATCGCCATGATCATCATCATGTCAATGCTTATGGGTCGATAGCTTAATATCATAGGGTACCAAACGACCCTCTATACTTTACGAGTATGCTTTGTGATATGATGTATGATGCATGTAATATCGACTATCAGCGAGTCCGAACTCAATGGCAAGAAACCCCCATGCATCACATCAGTCGCTTACTCTAGCCAGAATATTGATTCTAGACCTAGATTTACACTTTTTAACAAACCCCGATCCTGGCCGCTCGCGCAAAACTCCCGATCGGTGGTAGCGAGAGGCCATTGTGGCGGGTCCTTTTCAACGCTTTGCCACTTCCACATGGACGAGATCTAGCCCCTTCAGCCTCTCACGGTGGAATATGCACATGTCTTGCATCTCATTGCGGGCCTTTATCCACTCTTGAAACCCACCGAGCACCTTTGCGTCACCCGGTCTCACCATGCGGCAGCCCGGCTGTTGATAATTTTTTTTTTTTTTTCTTTCTCTCTCTTCAAGCCGTGCGATTCGCACGACATTCGACGCTGTCAAGTATCGCCATGGGGGAGAATCGCAGCGTAGAGGTTCAGACCGTGGCGGCGGTGTTTCTGGTTTTGGCGTCTGTTACGACGATTCTGCGGTGCTATGTTCGTTTGGCGATTGTCAAGGCCTTTGGGTGGGATGATGGTATTATGGTTATGTCCATGGTATGTTGATAGCATTTCCGAAGAAGGCGTACTCACGTTCAAAAAGTTCTTTTTCGCCATGTTCTGTGGATGTATGATAGGGGGCAGTATCTATGGTACTGGAAAGCACTTGACAGAACTTAGTGACGAGCAAAGAACTACAGCAATGGAGGTATGCTACCTGTCTCATGATATATAATGCCTATAGCTAACAACAGCAGTATTGGTTCCTTTGCGACATTGGCTACTGTATATCCTCTATTCTTTGCAAAATCTCTGTCAGCATCTTCATACTGCGCATTACGATTGACCGCATGCATCGCCTGGTCATTGCTCTCATGGCAACATTGGTGATCATCACCGGAATCATCTTTTTCGTTCTTCTCCTCGTCCAATGCCACCCACTTTCCTACTTCTGGATGAGGCTTTCCACTGCTGCCTCGGGGTCCGGCACTTGCATCAGTATCGACATTGTCATTTGTTCTCTATACGTTTTTAGTGCTGCGTCTGCCCTGTTTGACTTGACTATTGGCGTCCTTCCCATTCTGCTGGTCAGGAAGTTAAAAATGCGCACCGATGTCAAAATGGCTGTGGCTGGACTGCTGGGCATGGCATGCATGAATGTATTCCTCTTGGCCATTGGTGTAAATATACTAACTCGTGGCAGTGCCTCAATTGCGGTCATCGTTCGCATTCCCTACATCCACACCCTCCACAACCCCGACTTTCTCTGTACGTCTCATCCTCTTCATCCCTATCTTCTCTATTGACAAATCAGACGCAACAACCGGTATAGCCGTCTGGTCCAACATCGAAACTGGCCTCGGAATATTCGCCGGCAGCATGGCAACCCTTCGACCTCTCCTCCGCAAATTCCGGCCCCCAACAAACCCCAGTTCTCGCACTCGCACTTCGCCTCCTTCGCGTAGACATCGTTCTATTCCTTTACACTCGATCGAAACATCACACGGACAGCATCAGCATCTCGATCCCATCGACGACAAAAGGTATGGTACTTCTTTTGCGAGCGTCGAAATGGGACTGGAGAATGAGTCGAGAGCGGATCTGCAGCCTATTCTTTCGAAAAATACTTATGCGGCCCGTATCAATGTTAAGAGGGAGGTTCATGTCACGAGTACGAGATAGATTGGGTAAAAGATAGGTATCAAACTTTTAAACACTTTCTGCAGAGATGAGCTGCTCACTTTTAAGGACTGTTGATAGGGTTTCCTAATGCTTTGATAGAGTGCCCTTCTAAAATCAACGCAGCTTTCCTTCATTCGATTCCAGAACCAATCTATGCACGTCAATTGGCGCATCACCAGCAGTGCGACGCGTTATCATCTAATAGTTGGAATCCCTTGTAGATAGGCGTGTCATCCTTCCCACTCGAGCCTGCATCAAGCATTAATCCAGTAGTATGTCCTGAGAATAGAGCCTATGCATCTCCGTCTTCTATTCGTAACCCAAGAACATTAAATCCATCACACAGTTTCTGCGTTATCACCGCGTGGTCCTTTTTGAACTTACACACCCTGTCATGAGGAGTAGGTGGCCTTTTGGGGTTACCTTAGATTAGGAGGCTATAGAAGAGGAGGACATGCTATGAAACTTCTTCATATTAACATTGCCAGGCTGTTTAATGAAGGCCTTGACGGCAGCTGATACTGACTTACTATTGTTAATGACTTCACAGTCTGGATTGAGATTATTCACATACCACAGAGATAATACTTTATTATAGAATAACTGCAGTTCTCCCTTAACCATAATGAACGCCCTGAATGAAAATATAGGTGAATTCATCATGACTGGATATCTGAATAAGTGGGGGAAGAGATGAAGTTTATATTTTTCTCATGTGTAATCAGGTGGAGGTCACAGGGTGGATCAACACCAGCAGAATGGGGTTGCTGAAAGAGCCCGTAAGACAATTGGACTCACAACCTGGGGCAACCTTTTAGACAGACTGCATATCAGACCTGGTAAGAAAATGCAGGTAATTTACTTACCACTTCTGATCACTTTATAGCTCTTTAAATCCACGGAATGACCCCACTGTAAGTAAAAATGTGGAGTAACTAGCAAGGACATAGGCTGGAACGTTAATATGATTAATCCTAGCCCTCTTATCTTCTCAATACTTGTTTATGAGAGGATATTCATCAAGCATGGCCTTGACGTCTTCTTGAGAATTCCTGTCTTTCGTTTTGCTATATCAAGCTTAGGTGAGTGTTTGGAGTGGTATTATAAACCACACATTGTCGCGGCTAGGAACCCCTAGAATGGCCATTGTGGTATGTCACCACAGCACCAGAGCTCACGGTACATATCACTTGCCCCCTCCAACGGAGCGATGCATCGCAAATGAGGCGGACGCTAGGCAGCGATAAACAACTGTGCCATGTCGACGCACGAATTCCCGACAAGAGCAACGCTGCTACTACACAATGGCATTGCGGCGATTGCTTCAACAACATCATAACCATATCGGCACTCTGCAGAGCCCACCTGCAGCCGTTAGAGCTAATGTACTTGCAAGAGGCAAAAATAGGCACTGCGTAAATACCGAATGTCACCTTCAGAGTCATAAACCCCTCGGGAATCCACGCTCACAGTAGCATTTCGTCCATTCCGCTGAATCTGGAGCCTCGAATTTTTCAAAGCCCGACAGCCTTTCTTTCGGCACTCCTACCCTCTCAGGCACGACATCGAGGTTGAAATGCCCTGTCAATGGCAATCAGATTTGAGTTAGACTACCAGAAAGGATGGCGGCACGCCTCACCTCGGCCAGACTTTCCATAAGGACTCCAAGCAACCAGCGCAGGAACACGGTCAGCAAAATCTTGCGGGTTTAATGACATGATTGGGAAAGCGCCTTGTAAAGCACAATTTGTGGTCCAGGGGTATCAAGCAGTAGCACTCAGTCCGGGTAGCATGTGAAGATGATTAAATCTATGGCCAAGCAGGGCTATTGTAAGCAACTCTTGTGTATGGTAAATCCACCTAATTGTAAAGACTTGAATGATGACGAGAATGATTCTAGTGCTCGGATTTAGCTTAAGACTACCCCATTCCATATACCATATATCTGGGATCGGCAGGCAAATACCGTATGGAGAACAGAACGTTTCCACGCCCCAATCCACTCTATCTCGTAGCAGATGGATTAATTGATTAATAAAGGGGCAAATCTTCTCCATATTTTTGGATCCCACATCTACGATTTTGAGCTTCAGAAGTAGGTCCCAGAGCCCTACAAACGCGAACTAAAATAGAAGAAGAAAATAAACTCCGGCAATACTGCACTGCCGATGAAGGCGACTGAATTTAGAAGGACTCGTTAAGTTCCGACGTTCATCACGAGTTGCGTGTAAACATTATGCTATTACCGACTGAGCGAGTCAAGTCGATCCCCTTCTTTGAGGAAGGAAAGACTAGCACGAATCATGAAGCCATACAAATGGTAGCCCATCGAGATGCCACATATACTAAATTTGCAAAAGATAGCGACTCTAATCCGTGACCTGGGTCAATAACGTATCAACGAGCTGTTGATTGCGGTCCTCAGCTCGAATGGCATCTTAAGAACGTGAAGCAGGCACTGCTCTACCACTGCTCTTTGTGGCAAAGGTTTCTGAACATAACGACCCCGATACATAGCAATAAAGGTGTGATAGTCGGGATCATCGGGAATCCTTTCTATACGGTTCGCAATTTCAATGCACAGATTACGAGCATCGCCTGGGAGGTATTCACTTGAAGTTGGAGCCATCGAGCGTACAAATCGGGGGACAAAGGTCTGCATCATCACAGAAAGGTATTCTCTGTCTTCAGCGGTGCAGGGTCGAATATCACTTCGACCAAGGACTAGTACAGCGCTTCGGATGTCAAAGCTTAGTCATAGGAGGACACGAGGAATCGCGGAAACGGATACTCACACATAAAGGAAAAGGTCCTCAGCCTCAAAGCCGATCCCCATTTCATGCCTGCCCATTAGCCCAAGATAATTCACATGCTAAGATGAGCCCGTGTACCTACTTCGGGACTTCCGCCACGATGAGGGATGGCACTGAAACGTTCTTCATGATCTTTTCCACGAAAGGCCTAGCTGGAAGTGGCCCCTCCATTTGACCATCTGCATTCCTGCAAACGCCATCCTGGAATTCGTAACATGATGGCCCCTTGCCGAAATTTTGACCAAACAAACTAGCCGATCAGAGATGAATTGTTACCGGACGAGGAGGCACCTACATTTCACCCGCGCCAGTCAAGACAACGACGTTGGCCTCAACCGTCATGTGGTGGGGAAGGGGGACATCTCCGTGATTGCCGTGGAAAAAGAAATAGCGCAGGGACCCTTGGCCGTATGAGTAATCAACCATCATGGTACAGCAACAGTCAGCATTGGGGAGTGAAACCGTGACGAGAACTGCCTGTCGTCAAATTCGGCCATGCAATTTTTATGATAAAGTGAGGGGGGCATGGGTGTCGGGCACAACAATTTTAGCAGCTTTGCGGAGCCGGACCGAGAGGCCCACTACACATGAATGTGAGGCAGAGTACTTAGAATTATCTGTTGAATCACATTGTGTTTCACATGACCTTGATGGCTCCACATGCAGATTACAGCTAACGTAGACCACACATGACTATACACGTGATTTCAGCAATTTCTCACTTGACCAGGACCTGCAGATGTAAAAAATATAAATACCTACACTTATCCTATCAATACACAGCATAATATTTAACTTTCTAATCACACCCTTAATCTTAACTAGTCACAGACCCACTCCTACCAGTTAGGAACTAGCCAGATACTCTATTAATATGGCTGAACTGTAACCAAGATTAGTTACAGATAATGATCTAAAGATGACCCTAATATAAGAGAATCAATTAATACTACTACTAGTTACTGACTACTTATATAGAGAGAGATTGAAACTCTTACAAGCCACGCTTAGTTAGGTCTGAAGACTGTTCAGTTTCTCTATAAAAATAGTTTATCAGAATTCCCTGAATCACATCCTATAGGAGTTACATATATTCTACGGTATAAAATAGGGTATATGTCACATCCTGGGATCTCGAAATGGTACCGACTACCGAACCTGTGAACCTGTGAGTCAATCCTAGGGAATACTAACCTGTGACCCTAATCTAAGGATATTAATAGTAATAGGGATGGTTCTATAAGCTAAGGGTGCTTAAGAATAGGGTAAGGTAATAGAGAGAGAAGTAAGGCTAAAGAAGTATATTGTCACTAGAGTTGCATACCCAACCCGCAAAACCCGACATGTGGGTTGGGTTTGGAGGGCTAATTAGAACCTGCTATGGGGTAGGGTTCTGTTGACAAAATTACCGCTATCCCCGATCTCACTGGAATATTGATTACCCGCTATATCACCAGTAGTCCGCTGATCTGTGGTATACAGCGGTTTTCAACCCTAAATAGCTTCATTCTGAAGAGATTTATCTTGCTACTAATAATATGAATATTACTTATAAAAGTACTGCTTTTTTAATACTTTATTTACTATATTTATGTTAAACACCAGGAGCCAGAGGTGCTTAGAGGTAATATATTAGGTTACAGATCATAGGTATACTATGAGTGAGAATACTTGGTAACCAAAAAAGACCGCTAGACTAAAAGGAATATCCGGACATTTCTAGTAGTCTTTGACGGTCATATAATGGTGCACTTATAGGCTTCAACAATACTATATAGTTAAACATATAGGTAGTTGTTAGATCAGTGGTTGATCAACAGCTATGTGCGTGCGTTACTATATATAGTGGTTCCAGGCATATCATCACATCAAGCGCTGATATAGTGGTCTTTTTGGCTCAGTTGGAATATCACCTGACCTGGAGTGGTTTCTAACAGTAGTATTACTTAGAATTAATTACCTACCCTATATTTATCTATTATATAGTCTTCTAAATATAGTCTCACTTAGCTATAGTTCGTCACACCCCAGAACCTGACAGTGACTGTACAGTAAAGCCCAGGCATCTCCCCTGTACCACGTTATAATAGCTAAGTAAGACTGTATTTAGAAGACTATATAATAGATTATTATAGGGTAAGTAATTAATTCTAAATAATACTATCTATACTTTAAACTATACTACACTCTTGCTTATAGAATGCCAGTGATTCATAACCTAAATATTACCTCTAAGCACCTTCGGCTCCCGGTGCGTAACAGTTGGCCAAAAGTCTAATGCAGTTCGAGGCCAACTGCCCACTCGGTTACAGTGGTTTCAGGTGACTGACTGTACACTCAGTTACAGGATCAGGGAATAACTGGCTATATTACATCATGCATATTGATGTCACTAACGTTTGTGGGGAAGTTGCAGCATAATCTGCAGATCCATGAAACCACCATTTGTGGATGCAGTACGGACATTTTATATCCGCAAGTCCGTATATCCGCAATTCATGGGTATCCACATCAGATGAAGATTGAGGACATGAGTTGTGCTAGCTGCCATAATAAAGTTACTTATGTAGAAAATAACTTTATTGTTGTAATACTTATCAATACAAGCACTGATTTAGAAAGATATTAATTTCGACAGCTCATACCAGGACAAAGGAGCGAGCACCAATGGACAGATAACCTCCGGCCCTGCTAACTCAGTATCGCGGCGATGCATCCTTGGGAATTTCCAGTAGGTCACCGACAGGACGCCCTTCAAGCCATGTGTCCATGGCCTCATACAGCTTGAAAAACCCAGCATTGTTCATTGTGGGAAGATCATCAAGAATTGGATGGCCCAAGCGCTTCTGAGCCACCGCAAGATACTGATATCCGGGAGGGTACTGGCACAACTCGTCGTGCTCAAAGCTCGGCACCCTCTGGCCATCCACCGGCACTAACCGATCCTTCTCGTAGAAGAGCTTGACATAAGCAACCTTCCACTGCCCATTGACTTTCACGCAGAAGTTGATAAATCGACAATCACATTCAACATCACAATCAATCCCGTCGAAGTTGAATCGCTGCGTAATAGTTGCCTTCATCTTGCCCACGGCTCGATTGTTAGCCGGATTAAGGTCGACAAGTACACCGTTGACTCGGTGCATGATGAAATCGCCATTCGCACGGCCCTTAATGGACGTCGAAATAAAATCATCAATGGACAGGCCGCCGCTCCATGCTAGTATGAGAAAGTCAGCTTCGGGTATGAGTATACCGGGCCAATATTTGTGAAAACAAACGCGCCATCCTTGACAAACGCATCGCGATAGTTCCGCCATTCTGACGCATCGCGGTACAAGGGCCAGGCCTGGCAAAGCTCAGAAACGCACAGTCGGTCGAGGATCTCTGAGGCACTTCCGTTGAGGTGGCACCAGACTTTGGGCTGCGTCTCTTTCTCGGTAATATTGTATGTATTGTATGCCATGATGTATATATCGCCTTTGTGGGTGGTTGAATTGGAATAGCTGAGAAGGTTGTTTAGGTTTCAGAAAGCAGATATCGCCTCAGTATCCAGAGCCCGCGACTTCTCATAATATACCAGCGCTTCACGCGGCTTTATTGCACTCTACGCTGTTCGTGCTTGAGGTGGCCACTGCCTCAGCTCACTACGTCATACATGACTCTCTCTTCCACCGTTTGCCTTGTTCAACAACCCCTTTTCGCTTCCTATATGAAGCAATTAAATGTCATACAATTGACCCTAAACTAGAATAATGTTAGCTATGGATTAATGCCCAATGTTCGTGGAACCGAATAGCTGGTCAATCAAGTGTGAATCAGAGATTCCCGACCGAAGCCACGACCGCGCTGGACAGGAACCAAAATAGTATAAAATAGAGTCAACTCCTTTTCGACCCCAGTTATCTTCGCATTTTCCCAACTATGTTTCAACGAAGCACGATAGAATAAAAGAGATTCTCTCAGGGACCAGTTTGTCGGGCGATAAGTGACAGGGCCAGATAGTGACTGCATGTTCAGAATGACGTAATAGATGCGAGCTCATCCAAAATTGTAGAAGTACCATACCAAACCACAACAGCGTCATAACCATGAGCTGGGGAATTAGGAAATTAACCAAATCAGACAAGGCTATGCCACACACTACTGTTGTAAATGGTCATCCATCCTCTAAGCTCCCTATCTGCCCCACCAATACAGCCGGTTTAACAAGATAAACACAGCTCGATCTACATTTTCTGGCTGGGTAAAACCATAGCTGATAAGTAAGGAATAATCCTGCAAGCAGTACGATTGATGTGTGGCAACTTGACATGTCCAGCTATATGGCCATGACAGCGTGGAGGAATTTACTGCCCATGCCAATGCTGAGCTTGAGAGGGTTAACATCTTTCATACTAGCGATGATCTTGCTCAAGCCAGCTATTCCCTCCTAAACTCAAATCTGGGGTCGAATATAATATCGAACCTACATTAACCATAATCTTGTCTGGGGCACATGGATCCACTGATTTCCCGCAGAAAGCCCCTCAAGGGGAAACCTTCAAATACTCAATGACAAAGCCACGACTACAGAATACTGGGATGACCAGTATTCCATATCAAATGCTGGGGATTTTCGCCGTTCGCTCCATGAGCTATACCTAAATTCCCCTTGTATCGTCAACTGTATCCATCCCGGATCTCACCAGCCAGAATTGTTGCGTGCTTTCTGACTATTACGTTTTGGATTATAAAGCTTTTCCTTGTGCGCTTGACTGAGTATGGGAGTAGAATGTTGGTTCACTATATGTTTTTATATTATTATCTACTGCCATACCTAGCAAGCTGATAGTGACCTCCTGATGAGGTCTTAGCATTTTCCTCTATATCATAGGATGAGTAATTAGTTCTTATCAATCTTACCTAGTACTTATTTGTTTGACTATATAATATCACGCCGGCAGGTTGGTAATTGGGCGGGTGACCACCAGTAAATCCATGCTGTTGTATGTTTTTCTTTTTCTTCTTTTTTTCTTTCTATGTTTTAGCTAAATGAAAAGAAAAACCACATGTTTTGTACCATTCCAACAGTTCTAACCTAACTCGCTTGTTATTCATATTCCGGTTAGATCTTGACACTAGGAAGAATTAGACTTTGCTAGCCCGTGCCGTTCCAGACTTTCGCCAGATGAACTGTAACTTTTGATTCTGCTTTCCTGTTTGGATCAAAGTAAACAGAGCAAGTTAAGCAAAGCAGTAGTATCGTAGAAAGGATACATATGTAAGTATATTTAAATATATTATAGATAGATTCTCTATCTGTCTACCCCTTCATAACAATCCATGCCCAGCGCGCTAAAATTCAGCTGAGTGTTTTCAGAGTAGCTGAACGGTTTAGTGGGGAACAAAGCGTGATCTTACTGGACCATATCCCGAGCTGAAAATTGATTGTCTTATTTTGCTGGCAGTATCCACCGAGCTGAAGATGTGAGAGGGCGCTCGCTCAGAATTTATTCTCTCACTTGCCCCTCTGCTGCATCAACTTCAGATCCGATCTTTACTTTCTTGCATATCCCCATTTCCGCCCCTTCTCTTCAAAACCAAAACAAAATGGCTCCCGTCACATACTCCATGCAGGTTTCTGAACTCCGAAAGAACGGATATTTGGTGGTTGATAACCGCGCTTGCAAAATACTCCAGCGATCAACTTCTGATGATGAGTGCCATCTCGATGTGAAGGACCTGTTCCTCGGCCACGAGTTCAAGGCCACCTTCCACCAAGATGACAATGTGGACGTTCCATACGTTCAGCGACACGAGTATGCTCTCGTAAGGCCTCCAAACCCAGATTCATGAGCTGTATAATTAATTCCTGGTTTCTCAATCTGTAGGTGAACATCGACGATGGAATGCTTAACCTGATGACACAGGATGCAACCCCAAAGGATGATATTTCTAACCCAAATAACGACCTTGGGGCTCAGATTAAGGCGGACTTTGATTCTGGGAAAGATTTGCTTGTTACTATTCTCTCGGCAATGAGCGAAGAACAGGCGGTTAGTGTTAGAGAGGCGCCCAAGGGATACTAGTTTGTCTACATGGTCGAAACAGAGTTGAATAATTAATTGCTTTCTTGAGTCAAATTCAGTTTGGCCAATGGCAACCTTTGCCGTTCCTTGATATTTCAGGCGCTATGGACAGAACCCAATTGCCTAGAAAATACTCGGTGCCTGAGACGTATTCTAGCTTGGCGATGATGAACTGTAGTTTGTTTGGCTTGGTCTGATGAATAATTCATCTTCCAGGAACTGGCCGAACTACGAACTGGCAGCGGGTTTCGGGTGAGGACCCAGCCAAACGGCATAGAATTGAATTGCTGGAAAGTAGAAACTGACTGTAGATCAATAAACATGGATGGTGGGATCTGGCCGCCGACGAGATGAGGGGCAGCGAACTCCACCTCATCAACAAGATCACCGATTTTCAACTGTAAATTGCTCACTAATTCTTGGGGTTCAGGACTTGACACAAGAATAGGATATGATTACACCTGTCTATCAAACTGGGGAAATCTAAAGCAAGATTAAACAATAGATGCTCAGATACCTAGCAGCGAGAACTTGACGAGGGGCTGATCTTGGACCCAATAATCATGGCAGCGAATAACATGATGCCACGCCTGGAGGAGTAATAGGGTTGCGATGGAAGTTCGGAATAACTACCTACTTAAATATAGCCTGCTTTCTTAACTCATTCAGAGCAGACCTTTTCCAAATCTCATATCGTTGATTGCCTTATTCAAAATAACTTCGTATTTTCTTTTCGGTATTATATAGTGTTGACGCCCATCTAAAATGCGTGGGAAATGCATCTATCCCTTCTCCGGCGACGATCGCAAAAATGATTCCTTTGTCCACTGTCCCCACAGTGAAGCCATGGGATTAAATTGGATTGATAGGAAATACGAAGATGGTTTGAACGAACCAGACTGGGATCTAGCCAAGTACCATCGGTATTTGACCTTCCACGCTGAGTACGGGAATTGCCCCGATCCTTCCGGCGAGCGTCTTTGTGGATTCTGTAAGCATTTGAGACTCGGTCATCTGGTACAATGTGGCATTTTTGCAAGATGTTCAGAAGGTCACACGATTCCCAATCGCCATAGGAATGGCCTTCGAATTGACTGGCGCAGAATCGAATTTGGATTGGTCGAGGATGTGCTGAAACGCGCAAAGATCTGTGGATTCTGCCATCTGCTTGTGCAGACATTGTCAATCAACCATAGTTAAGACCCAAAAAGTTTCTCTATAGACATCGCAACTCTTACAGTATGGAAGCCGTGATATATGGCATTCCTGGGAGGATGATTTCACTCGCTCTGCTCCGGCAGCAATCCTTGATGCATGGAGAGAAGGATGCTATTCAGGGAATCTACCACCTGCGCTAGATTTCTATGGAACAATGTATCTGAATATTGCACATAGGAAATCCTCAATGTTGTTATATGACTTGTGCAAAACAGCCCATGGGCTGAAGGATGATGATATGGCAGCTAAATCTGATTTGAACTATTATTTTCCTCTAGTGTTGACCTTGCATTTCAACCTGGGCGCCATATGGCTTATACTCAGTATATTCAACTTCCATTGAAGAAAGTACCAAAGGACTAATATCGCGAAAGGAGCTTCTGGCTGTACAATGCCGAGAGACGTCCTACAATATTCATTGATTGCGATTACGCGCATCTTGCCAGGCTTGATGAAATATCTTCGCAAATCCTAAATGCTACAGTCCACGTTATTGCTTTATCTCTTGGAGAAGATGGCCCGAAAATACGTGATAACCTCAATAAGAAGATGGAGGAAATGGACCAGGATTCAACCAACTCTCATGATTCAGCAGGAAAGTTCTCATTTTGGGATGAGTTGGAAAGCAAAAATTATTATTGCTTTGATTGCTACGGGAAAAAATGGAAGGCTTTCACTATTAATGTGATGATTGTTGAGATAAATTATGGGATTTGCAAGCGACTTGCCATTGGAAAAGCCTACCTAAGATGGTGGGCCAAGCAGAGTCCTAAGTTTAGCACATCCGTTCTTGAACAACGGTGATATTAAGTGTATCAGTACAGCATACCTATCTACTATGACAGACAATCTTATCTAAAAAGTAAGGGCTCTTTACATGGTATATCAGTCGATAAAAGCAAACATCTTAATCTCTACGCTGACCCGAGGCTCACAGTCCACCGTCTCTGGATCCTCAAACGCCGTATGTGCCACCGTGACTCCTCCACTGCTCGCCTCTGCACTATCAAACTGCTTGAAGATCAACGGCTCCTCCGGTCTCTGCCCACTCAAATAATACCACCGATGGCTGTCCCGATACGCCACATGCCCCAGTTCATTCCACCCATGGGGAAAGATCATTCGAATCGAGTGCCAGTCCTCTTGGGAATTGACGGATAACCAGTCACACACGGCCAGAGGGTCTTTGCGAACCGTCTTCAAGGGTCGCCAGACATTGATTGCCAGTAATCGGCCTTGTTTTAGGGCAGCAAGCTCCGCGGGGTCCTTGACTACATTCTCCAAGTGATGTCTGGCTCCCTCGACGGTGAAATCCGAATGCACACCGTGAGCGGGGGCTTGGTTAGCAGCAAGCTTGTTGGTGTCCGTGGCAAAGCAGCGGATTCTGTGTGTAAATGTGACTGTTTTATGGGCACCGGTTCTATCACAGTCAGCTGTCTGCGCTATATTTGTGCTAGGAAGCAAACCTACACTTTACGAACGAGGTCTTCTGTGGCTGGGATGAGACACTGTCGTATTTGCTCCTCATCCCAGTCCTCCAGTCCAGGAACTTCATGTCGGACATATTGGAAGCCGTTGGTCTCGAGAGTGAATGATGATTCTTCTCCTCGTACATCCTGAACCAAAACAGGGTGCTTTTCTTGATTGTCTTTCATGTTCACCTCAAACTGCTCGGGACTTGTCTTGGTAAAGTCAATTGTATCATGCTGGCTTGCGGTGCCCTTCCGGAATACCATGTCGGTTTGGACATGTCGTTTTGTGTCGGGTGAGGTTGCCATTTTGGATGTTTTTGATGCTTTTAATGGACAGTGAGTATAGTTTGATAGATGCAACGATCGAGTGTTGACTTTCTTCTGCTTTATGTCTTTTCTGTTCGACTTGTCTTGACGGTGATCTTGCCCAGATGGGCTGTTCTCGGCTCGGGTTCGGGATGAAATGTGCTTTATGCATGTTTGATGCATTCCCGGGAGGTTTATGCTGGCGTCAACCCGATTTTATGCGACCTTCCCGAATACGAAGCCGAGTACGTATACGAATACGAAATATCAGGTATCAAAAACAGAAATACAAATGTAGAAGGCCTAGGCTCATCTTGCTTCTGTTTAGATGAGCTGACATGCCATCAAACTGGCAATTTCTGATTAAATATCAAGCACCCCATCAACCACGTTCACTAACACCCGCAACCTGTTTAGCCTGCTCGAGGGTGAGACCAACTTCAGCAACATGGCCCGTCCCACCAGCACTCCGGCAAATCTGACCAAAAGTCTTCGTCATTGATAATCGGACAGGTGTAGGCAATGATGGCACACGGACATAGAGCGCTGGAGCAGGCATCCGACACGACACTGCAGTTGGCGACGATATAGATGACTTGGGCGGTGATGGGGCGAGGAGGACAGAGGTAGAAGGATGCATTGTGCCAGGTGGCTATTCGAGGAGAAATAGAGTTATTTTATAGGCTTTCCTCTTTACCGCCAAGGCTGAAAAGGATACAACTTTCAGCTAATAAAAGCAATGTTGCATGCAGCTCACAACAGGTGACGCTGCGCCAGAAATAGTTGTAGTAATTGATGTGGTGCATGGATCGACGGCCATCTCGACGGTTTTGATGCTAAGGCGCCCCATCGATGGGATTCAAGCTTTGAAGTTTAGTAGCAACTCAATCTGTTTCGTTAAAGCATTCCATAGATGAATTAGCCAATTATGATTGATATCAAATTGTTCGCCTATGGAAGACTGCCGCGTGTACCAAGCGCCACAGAGAGCAGTATGATAAACAAATTAACATGTAATCTGAGTCTGATTTGTTTCTTTATGAATTGGTCTAAGTAGAGTATAAGGAAATGAATGTCACCTTCTTGTTTTTCTTTTTATCTGCTAATTGCTTTTAATATTTTTGTATTCCCTGTCCTTATCTTCTAGTCGATGTGGTGAAGGCAGTGAATGTACCTGTCGGTGCCTTGCTGCCTCCTCCTCACCTCAACTTCTCTGCCGACGGAAAACCTCATCGTACGCCATCAAATGCATCATCTTGACTTTCTATCATGGCTGTCCGACAAGACAATGGACATTTCTCTCATATCCCTCCAAATAGCCTATCCAAATTCATGTAAACCTCCATTTATAATAATAACATAATGACTAACGATTTGGCTGACTTTCCTTACTAGATGGAGCGTGGGATGCTGTATTCCGGATTCGATTCTAGGACCTTTTGGATGCATCCCCCGTTATCACAAGGGAATTACGAACTTGTCACTGGTTATAGATGGCACCTGCAGACATGTAACATCTCACGGGAGCCTTCTTCAGCTCAAACAACTTCGCCAATTCTCATGGCACAATTTCGATCCCAAAGGTAACGACCTCAGATCAGTGCTCCGAAACAATCCAAACCATCTTATCTCCTTGAGCGTCAAGGGAGCATCCTTCCTCGTGCCAAAACTCAAAATGCTTGGGCTTGTATCGTCTGAAGAAACCGAGTTCGTCGAATGTGACTACATCAAAGATGAAGATCCCGAAAACATCAAGTTTCATTCGCTTCAGGAGTTATCTCTCACCCACCTAGATATTGGTTCATTGAATGACACATATGATTTTTCTTTTGACCTGATGAAGCTACGCTCTTTGAGGTTAAATTCTTGCTTTGAGGTACCTAAGCTGTTTAGCGCCATACAATCGAGGGTTACGGTCAATCTACAAATTTTACATTCTGTGAATGACAGTCCTTGTGACGAATCAAGTACTTTTGCTCTTATCTCATTCTTGGGATCGTTCAGCAGTCTCGAAGAGCTTTTCATACTTAGCGCTGATTTGAGCTCCCATCATCCCGAATTTTTTGTTTCCGCATAAACCATCCAGTTGCATAGAAAGAGTTTGAAACGACTACTCTTCCAGCCAATATATTATTACGGTGATCAGAGGGATTGTTACTACGATGACATCCCATTGAATTTTCTCTCTCGCCTTAAGCATTTGGTAGCCTTGGAATGCTTGAGAGTCTTGGTTAACCCCATATAGGTGGTAGGTTATCATCTTTGGCATGCATATGAATAACCCACTAACAGTTCATCTGCAGAAAGAGCATATCCAGTCTAGTGAAACCTCCATCAAACTTGTTCATTTTCGTATGGAGGGGGGGACCTACTACTTACAGCAGGATGTTGTCAAGGAGCTAGTCGAGTCCGGCTATCCCTCCGACTTAGTTCCTCCGTCTATCCACACAGGATATCAACAGCTCCCCCAAACCAAGATCCGATACTTTCGTGACGAAGCACCAAGGCTCCCTGAATGCCATTTTCTATCTGAGATATTCAAATTCGCCAAATGGGCATTCGGCCCTCCAGGGCTTCCCAGCTTGCAGGCCCTCGCCTATGGTGATTTTGCGAACAACGACCAAAAGTGGTCCCGTCTTCTTCTATCCCGCCATCACACCAACTCTGAAGAGGACTTACCGTTCAGACTTGTGCACTCATACAGCGAACACTGCTTCATGGGAATTAAACGAGGTCCAGAGTTACTTCATGAATTTTTTACTGTGCCTCCTGTTAACAAGCGAATAATCTTCCAGACTATGGATGAGAGCTAGTTTTGAGATGCGATTCTCTGTTCCAGACAATGATGACAATGGCGCTCAGAAATACTTGGAATAATCAGGTTACATGCTTTCGTGTAGGTTGTCATTTTTTTCAAAAAAACATTTGGCTATGTTGAATGGTGATAATATGTCGTCACTGAAATTAAAGCTACGTGCAAGAGCATAGTCAGAAATATGAAATCTGCTATGTTACATTCAACTCAATCTAACCCACTAAGTTCATGGTGATGATATCAATTTTGGTCATAGAATAACAGTACCTATTATCAATTGGTCGTACTCATCCTCGTAGAACTGAATACTAATTGCTTAGGAAATGACATATTTTGGACATTGCTATTTCCATGGTGGTATCAAATATTAAGTTCCGCCTAATTTTACCGCTCGAATAAAATGATAGATAGTAGGATATAAATTAGCCATTGACGTCACTTTCTTCGTATTCAGATCATCTGCTGTGGTGGTCCATGGAACAATTTTGTATAAGCCTTTTATTGTCTGGTTATCTACGTAAGTGATGCGGGCGGGATAAGCCGCTGCCGGATATATAAGAATATAGAAATCACAACTGCGTTATTTTAACAGTTAACAAATAATCCAGCACAATGGCACCAACAAAAGAAGAAGATAGCAATAACTACCCAAATAAGATTGAACTTACCGAATCTACTGCATACGACAAACTAGGCTATAGCTTCCCATTCTGGAAAAAATGGCTAATTCTATCTGTCTGCTTCTGTATCCAAATCTCGATGAACCTGAACGCGAGTCTCTATGCGAACGGTGTGGCAGCGATATCTAAACAACACAATGTCAGTGAACAAGTAGCGCGCATCCCACAGCTGACATTCCTCTGCGCATACGCCTTTGGCTGCGAACTATGGGCACCCTGGAGCGAAGAACTGGGCAGATGGCCAACCCAGCAACTGAGCCTGTTTCTAGTGAATATCTGGCAGCTGCCGTGTGCGTTGGCGCCGAATTTCGCCACGTATGTCGTCTGCCGGTTGTTGGGGGATTATCGACGTCTGGGGGATCAGTTACTCTAGGAGTAATTGCCGATATGTGGGAAGCTGAAGACCAAGAATACGCCGTTGCATTTCTGGTTCTTTCGTCTGTTGGAGGGTCAGTCGTCGGTGCTGTTGTGGGTGGGTTTGTAGAGGACCGACATCCTCTGCCGTGGATATTCTGGGTTCAGTTACTGGCTGGTGGTGTGGTGCAGATCATGCATCTATTCCTGGTCCCAGAGACACGGTCGACGATTATCCTGGATAGAGAAGCGAAGAAGAGACGGAAGAACGGAGAGGTGAACATCTACGGTCCGCACGAGATGCATGGCTTCGAGTTGTCAGCTCACGATATCTTCGTCGTCTGGAGTCGACCGTTTCATATGCTCTTGACGGAGCCGATTGTGCTGTGGCTGTCGTTGTTGAGTGGGTTTAGTGATTCGCTTATCTTCACTTTTCTGCAGGGGTTTACGCCGATATATAAACAGTGGGGGTTTGGGACGATTCAGATTAGTTTGGCTTTTATTCCGTGCGTCTCCCCCTTTTTGCATTTGATGAAACTAATGTGATAGACTTATCATCGGATACTTTCTGGCATATTTATCATTTCTACCCTCGATTCATATGTTTCGAAAAAGACGACGCAAGAATGGACCTGATTCCGTTCTGCCTGAAGCAAGGTTATGGTGGCTTCTATACGGTATCTACTCTTGATAAAGAATCGAATAAAATCTAACATCTACAGTGATACCCTGTCTCCCAATCGGCCTCTTTGGCTTCGCATGGACAAGTCTCGGTCCACCACAAGTTCACTGGATTGCCCCCATGATCTTCACCACCGTCATCGGAATTGCCAACGTACGTCCCCATCCATCTTAAATCCATACTAATTACTAACAAAAAGCTAAGTACTCAATCTACCAATCCTCGATCGACTACACGGTAGCCGCATACGGGGCGTACGCAGCCTCCGCAACAGGCGGCAACGATTTCGCCCGCGACTTTCTCGCCGGCATCGCAGCGATGTACTCAACCCCGATGTTTGAGAATATCGGACACAAGTACTCGTATGAGTATGCGTCGACAATTCTGGCGTGTGTCTCTGTAGTCGTCACCGTGCCGATTTACTTTTTCTATAAGAATGGGCCTGCGATACGGGCGAGGTCGCCTTTTGCGAAGAGGATTGAGGAGGAGAGGCAGACAACAAGGCGGAGGAGGAGTCAGATTGAGAGTGAGAGTGGGAGAGGGGAGAAGAGTGGAGAGGAACGTTTGGAGGTTGCTTGATGGTTATTTGTATTTTGATAAAAATCTACTGCTTATTGACCATGACGATTTCTTTATTATCTGCCGTATCGTCAAAACTACCCAGCAGAACTTAGTGTTCTAGTTTTAAAGCAAGGGCATATAATACATCTGAAAAAGAAAAAAAATGAACCCAACCCGATTTGAACGGATAACCTCTCGATCTGGAGTCGAATGCGCTGCCGTTGCGCCATAGGTCCTATGGATAACAGTAGCTCACCAAGTGGACCCTATACCCGAACCTAGACAAGATCATATCATTGAATCGCCTTCCCTTGGTCGTTCTCTATATCTGATGTTTCAAGGTAAGGGTCAGAGATAAACTTTCATTTCAAAACAAGGAACTGCTTTGCTGATCTCACATATGGTCTATTTTGCAGCATGGTAATAGCTATGCAAATAGTTGCAGCCCTAACCCTCACCCTGACATCAGGACAGCACAAAGAATCATATGCTAGCATAAAACATCGTATATTTAAATTAAGTTATCGCTATTGAGTAATATCCAGGTTGTACATCAAATCCGTCTTCATCACGTATTTTGTCCCGTTATGGACCGAGGTTCCCGAATGGAGGAGGCCAGACTGCTGGAACACCATCACTCGACCTCGACGGGGATACACGCTGGCCGATTTCTCGGGGTCCTCCCATGAGTGGAATGTGGTTGCTCCTCCATCGAATGTTCGCTCTGCGCCTCCAGCGTTCAGTTCTGGTTCTCCGCCGTTCAAAGCAATGTGGACTGTAAACATCGATCGGGATGTCGGGGTGTGGTAGAATTCATCGCAGTGACCTGCACAATGCACCTATTAGCACAGTTCGACAAGAAGGGCTGAATAATACATACGGTTGATAAACTGCCCCTCGACATATCTCAAAAACCTAGCTCTCGCATTCAACCCCGAGAAGTTCCAAGTCAGATTATTATCCTTATACGACGACATCCCCGTAACCTTGGACAGATTCCTCAACTGCTGCACCTCCGGGATCATCGGCTCGATGCGCTTCCAGATCTTGATCCAGATCTCGGGCATATCGTGCATGGCGCGTGTGCAGTGCGCTTCAACTTATCGCCCTGCTCCCAGTCTTCATTTTCTTGGTTGTAGGGGTATTCGTGCACGCCGTTGAGGTTTGCGTCGGACCACTTCAGCTGAAAAACCACCGACGATCAATCTTGGATCATACACGCTAACCTCATATTACAGCGAACGATCGATTCTCAGCTGAAAATGCCTGACTAGCGGGCGTGAAAACCCCCGCCATGTTCCGGAAATGTGGCATGGTTACTCCAACTCGTGATAAATCACTTTGTCCTCGCCTTATCGAAATATTGCTTCAGAGTAGTCCGGAGTAGTCTGCTTGCTCATTGATCTTTCTTTTTCTCATTTTTATTCCTACGGCAGAAATGGCTACGCCTACAAGTGTCATCGCCGAGCAGGGTGTGTGTCCGATTCGCACCGCGGGATGTCTCATCATCGGTGACGAAGTCTTGGGTGGAAAGGTGAGTCGCGTGCCCTTGCACTGACTTCAAGAAATCCAGCAGACATGGTATTAACGAATTTTACAGATTGCCGACGTGAGCCACTTGATAGATTGAATCGATGAAGATATTTGACTAACCAATACAGACCAATTCGCACTTCATGGCCCGCTTTTGTTTTGAGCTCGGAATAGTACGTCATATTTAATGAGATATCCGAGCCGTGGCTGAGATTCTGCCAGGAATTGATGCGAATCGAAGTCATCCGCGACAATGAAGGCGAGATCATTGAGGCCGTCCGCCGCATGAGTAACGCATATGATTTTGTCGTGACAAGCGGAGGAATTGGTCCTACGTCAGTAGACTGCATATCTTTTGAGGCAGAAACATCCTCTAACATTTTTCTACTACAGCCACGACGATATAACATTCGCCGCCGTCGCAAAAGCCTTCGACCTCGACCTCATGGTACACCCAGTCGCCCTGGAGCGAATGAAGAGCTGGCTACAGTTCCTCCGCCCCGACACCCCCGTCGACGAAGAATCCCCGAAATTCAAAGCCCTACTCCGTGAGATCAACATCCCCGTCGACCCGCGACGACCCCTTGAAGAACAGGCCGTCTTCAACCTCGAAGACAGCTACTCCCCCGTCCCAATAGTCAACGGAAACATCCATATGCTCCCCGGCGTCCCCTCGTGGTATGAGAGATTGCTCGACGGGCTGAAACCGTATATTCTGCCCCGTCTGGATAGCCAAGCGGGAAAAATCCACCGTGTGTTGATTTCCACGCCTCTGCCGGAGAGTGAGGTTTCCTTGTTTCTGGAGGGTTTTGCGAAGCGGGTCGAGGCGGATGATATTAAGGTCGGGAGCTATGAACGGACGGGTTATAAGAATAATACAGTCACGCTTGTTGGGAGGTTTGTTTTTCTTTCAGATGAAGAGGGTGTTAAGATACTGACTTTTTCAGACATCTCGATCAACTCGAACGCCTTGTCCCAGAGGTAGAAAAGGGAGTTAATGGTCGTCGTGTGATGACGGAAGGAGAGGATGATTAAGTATGATTATGAATAAGCTAAATTTAGATACATCTTGGCTGTCGATCCAGCTAAACAGCATCTACGATTAAGTTACCCTACATAACTAGATTTCATCATAGATTGCCTTTCTTCAGCGTGATGAATAATGAAGGTCATTCGAGAGCTGCACTCTACAATTCTCCATCTCTCAGCCTGAGACAACCAAAAACCAAAAAAAGAGGTTTTTAGTATCTCGTTATTAGACATCAGACACCATTAATAGAAAATAAAAAAAAAAAAAAAAAAAAGCCCAAAAACAAAAATACAAAACATACAACAGAAGGCAACTACTAACCTGCCAGCATGTGGCTTCTCCACGGTCAATACCTGGGTAGGTGCCTCTAGTGTTTAAGATTTGCTGTATAAATACATGAAGAGTGTATATAGTATCGGCTATTGTCGGCTGTTCTGCGCCCTGTAACAAGTGGGTCTCCACTCAGAAAATTTTCTGCATAAGGTTATACTGCTTATATGGACACTTATATCGATCTCCGATTGTACCCGAAGCCCTAACTTTGCATACTGAGTGGGATTGATAATCTTGGATATTCTTCAACTTGATAATTTCACACATCTAATAACTAAAGCACAGACTGGGTCAGATATCAGCATGTCGACAACCACAACAGCCGTCGAGCTACAAGAAAGCCACGCAGCGCACAGATCTGTCAGACCGTCTGATGTGGTGCAGGCGTCTCTCCAAGCCGACGCAGAAGCTCCCGACGGAGGCTACGCCTGGGTTGTCGTTTCCGGCTGTGCCATTGTCACCTGGTGGTTCATCGGCACGGCGTATTGCTGGGGTATTTTGCAAGCTGCGCTGGTCAAGGAGGGCGTGTCCTCGCCTTCGACGCTAGCTTTTGTCGGGTCTCTTGCGCCGGCGTGTATTTCGTTTCTGGGAATCGTCAATGCCAGAATTATTCGCAAGCTGGGCACGAGGGTGTCTGCGTTGATTGGGGTGTTTATACTAGGACTAGGAGAGGTGTTGAGTGGGTTTGCGGTGCATAGTATTGGGGGGTTGTTTGTGACTGCGGGCGTTGTGTTGGGGGTTGGGATTAGGTATGTTCAGGTATCTTCTTGGTGATGATGTGTGCTAATTGACAGTCTCTGTTTTATGGTCGTGTCGGTTATTCCGGCGCAGTATTTCAAGGCAAAGAGAGGGATTGCCAATGGGATTGTGTATGCTGCTGGTGGGCTAGGCGGCGCTGTCATCAGCTTCATACTGAATGCCCTCCTGCAACATGTCGGAACAGCCTGGACATTCCGCATTCTCGGCTTCATGACCTGGGGCACTGGCTTACCGGCTGCATACCTCATCAAACAACGCACCTCTATCCCACCCACAGCTCTCATCGACTGGCAACTCCTCCGCGACCCCCGCTTCCTCCTCCTCTTCGCAACCGGCGCCATCGCTACCTTCCCCCTGCTCGTGCCCCCCTTCTTCCTCCCTCTATACACAGACTCAATGAACATGGCCTCCAGCGCAGGCGCAGGCCTCGTTGCCGCATTCAACTTTTCCTCCGCGCTCGGCCGTCTCCTCTGTGGTTTCTGCAGCGACTTTATCGGTCCTCTCAACACACTCGTTCTCTCCCTCCTGCTCAGTGCGTTGAGCATGCTTATCCTCTGGCCTGTTTCCACGTCTATCGCTCCACTGATGATTTTTGTCATCATCAACGGAATGAGCAACGGCGGCTTCTTCTCGACTATGCCCACAGTCGTGGGGAATGTCTTTGGCTCGGCGAGAGTGTCTGTTGCGATGGCGATGGTGGTGACCGGTTGGGCCGGGGGGTATCTTCTGGTATGTACCTTCTACTGTTACCTATGTTGTATGCTGACTGATTTAGGGCGCCCCAATTGCTGGATATATCCTCGACGCGTCTGGAGGGGAAGATAGTGGGATTGAAGCGTATCGGCCGGCGATTTTCTATGCGGGAGGAATGGCGCTGGGAGCGGCTGTTGTGGCGCTCGTTATAAGGTTGAAGACGGATATGTCGCCGGTTAAGAGGCTGTAACTGCAAAGTTTTCAAATAACACTTCATAGGATTGTAACATTCCATTCCACTCTTATCCAATGGGCTTGTGGTTTAGTGGTATAATACTCCCTTAGCATGGGAGTGGTCCGGGGTTCGATTCCCCGCGAGTCCATTTTTTTTTTTTTTTTGGTGTTTTGTTGGCCTGACTAACGATTAAGATATATACTTACTTCTCTTGTAAAGAAGCATTGATGATATCACACTGATCCATCGGGAAAACGAGTGTCTAGTTCGGTACTGTCTGATGCTGATCCAGATAGAGGTCTCCTTCCTGAATAGTAAGTAGAAGATGCCCAATGGAACCTTCGCTATATAGAACGGTATGCCCTGGGGATGCAAGAATCTGCAAGATGGCCTGCTTGTTAGGATCACGCTGTTGACGTATTCATATATTGATCAGCACATACTTGACCTTTCATATGCGGATTGATTATGACAATACTATCATGGTCTACTGTCCAATCCTGTTAACATGCTTGCAGCTTGTTATTTCTTACGCTCTCCTGAGCGTCCAGAATATATATATACTGCGATAAATACCTACCTAGGATGGCCCGGGAAAGGCCCCTTGTTTCTTTTGATCCAGCCTCTATGGACCATCTTAACGGATCATACTCTGTCTACAATACCAAAGTATAATGATATCGGCCCATCAAGAGGAATGTAAAAATGCAAAGTGGATCATCTGGGCCAATTACCCCAGATCTGTCTGAGCCAGATATAGGTTCTTGGCATGCACCAGCATCAATTTGGCTAGATAGTATCGTCTCTGGCAGGTCCAGTAGGACCCACGCGGCTCATGGAACTGATATCTGGTTGTGGAATAAATGATCTAAATACCCCATTCCGCCATATGTTGATCGGTTGTTCGCATGGATTGTGGTTCAGCCACCATGTGACTAATCAGGTTAAGAGTATAAGAGTATACAGTAAAATATAGTGGTTTTCACAAACATATTATTGTTGACATTGAATCAATCTGGAGGATATAAGTCAATAAGATAGTAAATGGACAATAATGTCATAGCACAACTCTAACAGGAACAAATCCTTAGCCTCAGCTGAATATATCCCACAACTGCTTATTTTTGTTCATGACTAGCACAAACTACACCACAGCCAATGATTCACCTGTTTTCTCAGCACAGATCCGCCATCACGACGGAATTTGAATCCATTTCTTGCTAGTACCCCTCAGTGGATTCTTCCTTTCACCTCAACTCCATCTCAGCTAGCCAGACCAAGGCGACTTATGTTTTTCATATGACACCAGCTATCCATAGCTGAAGTTCAGCTCAATCTATAGTGGGGCACTCCTACCAAATATGGACGCTTGCATATAAACCCCACCTTCTCTTCATGTTATGTTGCAGCTGAGTTAGGCCAAGGACAATTATGCCCAATGATATAAATTCATTCTTACTTTTTGGCATGTTGGTTCTCTTTTTAGTTGACGTGGATTCAACATGCGTTAACCTAGATAGGAAGAGGCAATCTGAATCAAAAGTGATCTACAAAAGCTGAACTGGCAGGAGGCCACCTGAATTCGCTCCACTCTGGGTTATATAAAGTGTCCACCCCTTTACTCTAAACAAAATATCCTCCTTCCTCATCTATCTTTTTCTTACATTTTCCTCGAAACCCAGCCCCGTGTCACAAAATAGCACAGAATGGTTGTTAAAAACCCTTGGTACGGCGGATCCGGCGGAACTGAAGGTTATTTCTATATCAAGGCTGATCCCGACCATCCCAAAGTCACCGGAATCAAGCTATTCATCAAAACCGTAGACGATGAATACAACGTCATTGGCGGGTTCACTCTGTTCTGGGGGAATGGCACCACCAGTGATCATGGACATGTACAGGGGCCGAATGCAAGTTTCATGTTTGGTGATGGTACAAAAATTACAAGCTGGAAGATCATATCAGGGGATGCGATTGATCGCATTCGGATTAAAATGAGTGATGGACAATTCTTTGGTTTTGGAGGCGAAGGAGGTACTGAACACGGCCTTGATGTTGGTAATGGCGAGCTGGTGGCTGTTGAGGGACGCTGTAGCGAGTTTATCAATGCGCTTTCGTTGACCTTTGGCTGAATGGTCATAAGAAGGCAGGCTGCTTGTCGCCATCAAATTAAACTGTGTCTGATGGTAGTTAGATTCCATCAATTCCGCCTGCCTCTCTCATACTCACATCTACCAGCCTACTATGTCTGCCAGTAAAGAAACTACTGGAAGTTATATATAGCCCACATTGCTTGTATATATCTATCTTGTTCAATGTTCAAGGCATGCGCTTGGCTTTTTCTGCCTTCTTTACTGTAATTACCTCAAGGAGCCTTTATTATCAATGATAATGCGGAGTAAATCCCTTGTTTTATTCAGGAAGAACTCATTCCATCTTCTAAAAGATGCCCGTAAGAAGGATATAAAATATATTTATTGTTGATCTTTTACCTATTGCTTGTAGTCCTAAGAGCCTGCTTTACATATTGTAAATATTAAATACCAGATGTATACAGCCCACCCTATATCAAGCACAAAAAGCCAAGGCCTCTATCTTTTCCATCTTCTGCTTCCTCCACATTGAGGATGAATGTGGTGAAATGCAGGAAAACAGCTAGTCTCCCGTTACACAGAGACATTCTATTAGCGTGTTTACTCTGGGGAAACATGAATTGTACTCGGACAGACTGACCAATCAGAAGACATGTTGATACATATCCCAGTAACAGTTGTAATTCGTTCTCCGCTGTCGATAGAACACATAATTCATCATATATATCCACTCTCTTTAATTCGCAGGATTCAATGCCTAATCATCACTAATGGATATGGTACCTGTCAAATGCTGACATCAACCGTCTTCTTACTGGCTATAATGTGTAGCGGTGACTGGTGATAGCCGTTAGAGACGGTCTTAGCGTCAACTAATGCACCACCGGATAATCTCTTAAACCCCCCTGCTAGCTGCTTTTTGACAGCTGAAAATTTGCGTCGACAGAGAATCCTCTCTTCCCTATTACCACCATGGGGTTCCAGCTGCTTTGCATCGGCTGCGTGGCAGCTATTACATATCTCGCCATTCGAACCATCTATCGTCTCTATCTACACCCTCTCAGCAGATTTCCCGGACCGAGGTTGACTGCCATCACGCATCTGTACGAGTTTTATTACGATGCGGTTAAAGGGGGAAGTTCATGTGGGAGGTGGAGAGGATGCATGAGCAATATGGTGAGTCGTCCACGGATCTCTTGATAATTATCATCTAACGAGGTAATAGGCCCCATAGTCCGAATAAATCCCCGCGAGCTACACATTAAAGACCCCCATTTTTTCGACCGAATCTACACCGGCAAAAGGCAGGAAAAAGACAAGTACATGGTGCGAATCTTTGCGAATCCGCTCTCCGCCGCCGCAACAGTCGACCATGACCTTCACCGAATGCGTCGCGAGTTGGTGAATCCCTTCTTTTCGAAACGATCAGTGATGGCACTCGAGCATCTGGTGCAGGATAAAATCGAAAAAACGGCGTCGCGCCTCGAACAGGCTCACAATGACGGCACGGTAGTCTCGGTGGATGGGCTCTTCGCCGCATTGACGGCCGACGTGATCTCGCATTATACATTTGGAGAAAGCATGGGTATTCTCGACAGCAAGGACCTGCGGAATGACTTTCGAGAGGCGGTGGTTGGTGCAGGTGAGATGTGTCATCTGGGACGGTTTTTCGGGGTTTTCCAATCGATCCTGGAATACGCGCCTGATCTTATTGAGCGTATCCAGCCAAGTGCGAAGGGATTGTTCGATTCCAAGCGCATGCTTGCACACAGGGCCGAGGCGACGATGAAGGGTGATTTTGGGGAAAGTGCTGGCGGGATGAGGACAATCTTCGACTCGCTCTTGGATAAGTCGGTTCCTGAATCCGAGAGAACGATAGCGAGAGTACGCGATGAGGCGATGACGGTACTTGCTGCAGGAACTGAGACAACGGCAAGAGTCCTCGCCGTGGGTACATTCCATCTCTACCGCGATAGAGCGATGGTGCTCCGGTTGCGAGAGGAGGTGAGACAGGTTATGCCCGAACCGACCAGCAGTGTTCCATTATCGCAGCTGGAAAAGCTACCATATCTGGTATGTATCTATCGTATGCCCAAAATTAGACTGTAAGGCTAACCAGATATTTAGACGGCGGTGATCAACGAGTCCCTTCGCATGTCGCATAGTGTTTCTATTCGACTACCGCGTGTGGCACCAACACCCATAGAATACAACGACTATATCATCCCACCGGGGGTAAGACTGCAACGAATTCCCCATTTCCACAAAACCTAACAATCCACAGACACCCGTTAGCCAAATTCTCTACTTCATCCATACAGACCCGACCATCTTCCCCGATCCACACACCTTCAACCCATCCCGATGGATCGACGCATCCGACAAGGGCGAACGTCTCACCAAATTCCTCGTCCCTTTCACTAAGGGCCCACGGATCTGCGTGGGAATGAAGTACGTATCCTTCTCCTAATTTATATATCTTCAAACTAATAGATGCAAGCTTGTCATTCGCGGAGCTATACCAGATGTTTGCGGTTCTGATCCGCCGCTTCGATTTGGAAATATACAAGACTACTCCTGAAAGTATTCGCATTACGCGCGATTTGATGATTGGATTACCAGATTCAGATGCGCTGAGGGTGAATGCGTTGGTTTCGGGGGTTGTTAGAGATTGATTGAATGCTTTCTATCTACGTGATACCTACTTTTTACTATGCCATATGTCCCTTGAGAGAAGTACTTTTTATAATGGCGACATGTGCTTAGTATATGAAATAGGATTCCACATATATTAAAGACAGCTTCAAATCTGGTCCTTCACACCACACTATCCCAAGCTACTTCACCTAATCAATTCAATGAAGCAGACCCAATTTGCGCGCCGTGAAGCCCACCACACCAAACGAGGCCGTGACCCCCGTGAAGACAATAAGCCCACCGAAGCTCGTTCCATACGCCAGGGCAAAAGACTTCCCAGTCCAGGGCCACTTGGAATTAATCACGGCTTCACTTATCGGACCGCAGGCTATGGAGCCCACACCGCGGACGGCCGTGAATGAACCGAGCAAAAGGCCCACTGGAGCCGACTGGTCTTTCTCTTTGACGTTATGCACGATGCCAGGCCACGTTGCGCTGGCACTTCCGGCGAAGACGCCGTAGAGCATGGCAAATACGCACAGAGGGGGCAGGGAGATAGACACGCCCCATAACACGACGACGCAGACGACGGTGCCGATCGTGGCTAGGAAGATGACGTTTGCCACGTGCCACCGGTCAATGAGGAATCCGACGAGGATGAAGCCAACTACCATGCCGGCATTCATGGCTGTAAGGGCAACTGTCGTGCCGAAGCCGGATTCGCCAGCTACCTGTCTGGAGAACGTGGGGAGGTAGAGTGTTGGGGTAAAGTATCCCAAGCCTTGGAGGAGATTCCCGAGTTGGAATATAAGGAAGGATGGGGACTTGAGAAAGGTAAAGCTGATATGTTGTGGCTTCCGGGCCTGTGTAGCGGATACTTGGACACGAGGCTTTACAAACGGTAGGAAAGGAGACACAAGCAGGAATACGATGACAGCCCACGCCCACATGGTGACTCGAAATGGGAAACGTGAAAGTGCTAGCTTTGCCACGTTTGGGAATATCACACCCGCGACGCCGGTCCCAGCCTGTGTTGGTCAGTATCACTCTGATTATAGGAGATGAACTTACCCAGCAGGCTCCGTATGCCAGTCCTTTTCTCCTTACAAACCACTCGTCGATGAATACCAACACTGGATAATAGAGCATACACGCACCGACAGGGTAGACAATGCCTTGGGTCAACAACAGCTGCCATACACGGTTGGCAAACGAAGACGAGACAATCGCAATCAGCACTATTGCAAGACCGACAACAATGCTCACTCGACTAAGATGAGGCCATCGTTGAATGATAAACAAACTGACTGGCGAAGCCAAGTACATGATTCCCTACTATGGGTGAGCAATTTGGTGGGTGGTCAAGTCACGATGCACACATACCAAGGCACATGAGCCTATCATTGAGACAAGCGATTTGTCTTGGCTGAATGGCTCGTTTGTGGTATAGTAGTCTTGGAAAACACCGAAAGAGTATGGGAAGCCTGGACGTTCGTCATTAGTTTATAACCTAAGATGGGATATCTAGAAAGACATACCCCAACTCATCATCTCAAAAACAAACGCTCCCGCTAGGCATAACCAGGCATCTCTGCCTCCATCGACCGGAGGTAAAGAGAACTCTCTTAACCCTGCTTGCTCATTTTCACTCTCATTCTGCTGATTTACTCTGACTTGAGAGCCCTGTAGCTCGATTTCACATGCAGCGTATGGAGATGATAGGCCTGCTGGCTCTATGTGGTCATCGTAGCTGCCAGGAGTATTGGCACCACTGTGGACTATCAGGTCATTCATTTTGTAATTTAAGATACTGAAGAATTAGACGGCGTGGGAAGAGAAGTCATTTGTGCCATCGAATAACCCCACCCACGTGATGGACTTCGCTGATAAATCGATGATCCATCATATTCAGGCCATATGCTAGTCGGATGGAGAAGCCGATGATTAGCTGTTTTGGGAAAGGAGATACACCTGATTAGCCAGCTATTGGATGATTGCTATGTCAAAAGCTAAGAGAGTTTCATACTGAAACAGGAATCTGTCTCAATTCTCAAAATGAATGTGGCACCTCTGTCGAGTACTGGACAATACCTAGGGCAGTTACCAGTGACATAGGTGTTGCACTGTTAGGGCATTCTTACTTTCATGTGCTTCTCAATACATCGCATACCGTAGTTATGCGCACCGATCCACCTAGCTGTCCTCAAGGTAGAAAAGACTAGAGCGGCAGAACATCACGCGTTAATCATTCTAAGTAGGACGTGATGCTTTTTGTAGTTGAAATCACCAATACCCCTCTCTAGCTAGGATCGGATAGAACACCCGCTGATACCAGGATCGGGATACACTACTTGGAAGGGAGTCGGAAGAGAACCCGACTGATCGGCATATAGTAAGATATAAATATATTGTAATACTACTGATATTAAGCGACATCCAGTTGCATTAAGAAATATAACAGTTACTAGATCTATAGCGATGGTAAAATATAAGAAGAAAAGATAATAATGCTATAGACATGACAGTCCGCGGAGTGATTTCCCGGGGCACATCAAATGTCAACATTATGTCACTAGCTGTCATTGTTTGCGTCTATAAAAGACGTAAAAGCATTAAATACTATCTACTAGAATAGCATCTAGCACATTTGTGTTATTACAAAATATAAAGTAATTTAAAATGGTCTCAGCCCTCCCCGCATACAGCGTCACAGACGCTCCCCCTCTAACGACTCCATCCTCCAGAGAATCGACAACGCCGTTGGCCGCGACAGATCCCCCGAAAAGTACCTCGCTGTCGCCAACACCCTCAGCAATAGGGAAACTGACCACCATCGCCCACGAAGCCAAAGACAAGCCTCTCCCATCCGTCAGTGATGAAAGAAGGCAAAAGGCGACAATCGCCATAGCCAAAGCGGCGGACAGCGAAAAGGCGCAGCAGGGGCTGAGGGACGCAGCGGGAAGCGTGACGCAGGCGGCGCAGGATGTTCGCGGTATTTTTGAGGCGGTGCGGTTTATTGATAAGATTCACAAGTCAGACTTTCTGCCGGCGTTGCAGGGGCATCAGCAGGTTGGTTTTACTATCTTGTGAAGATGAGGATGGGTACTGATTGTGGTAGGCGTTTGAGCAGATTCTCACAAATAGTCGAGATTCGGCGGTCGATATTGGTCAATATGCATCTTGTAAGTACCTTCAAGTCCAGTTTTGATTGCTTGATGGGTTGAGGTGGGGAGTTGTAGTGAAGATGGAGAATACATCACAATTTGTTGTGCATCGGTGCCTAATCTGAACCACAATGTTTCTCGTTGCCTCAAGGTTTTATCGATTAGGATATTAAAAACATTTCATCATTGTCCAAGCTAACACTACATAAAAAGCCAACGAAAAGCAAAATCGGCCCCCGAGTTTCTGCTAGCTTCATGAATGCTTCAAACATGACAGATTGATTGGCGATAGGTCTTGATAAGCCCCGTGAGCGCCCAATACCAAATGGACCATTCCCTAGTCTACAGCTAATCTAAAACAGGCAGGGTTCATAGCAGTAGCACGTTATCGTTAAGTGTCCGATCTGGGTTCTGTGTGATGTAGAGGGATGTTCTCCTGTCGACGGTGTCTGAATGACATACGACTCATCAACTCGTCGCGCCTGCGAGTTGTTTGAATGTTTTGGTCTCGCCTAGGGCGTAGGGGTTACGGCGTTTGCAGAGGCTGCAGAGGTTGCACAGGTTGCGGGAGATATTCAAGGCTAGGCTGCTGGAGACGTAGATTGTCAAAGAGGTCGATAAGTTCACCTCTTCTTGGCTCTGGCGTAAGCTCCTTGGTGTTTCCAACTGGCTTGCTTGCTAGGTGCTGCACAAAAATATCAAAAGGGGCTGTCTCAAAGTCGGTGAAATCGAAGAGCTGGCTCTTGTGTAGAATCAAATTTTCGCCATCAAAATAAGCCTGGATGATTCGTCCTTGTCGGCCCATAAATGAAAAAAGTTGAATCTGTACGAGCATCACATAATTAGTAGATAGCACAAGTAAGATGATAAAAGACATACAGGTATGATAAGATGGTCTTCAAAAAGCTTGAAACACATTCTACTCTGCATAGCCGCAAGAATCACCAATATCTCCCCTCTCAGAACTCTCTCATCACCCGTAATATCGTGCAGTATGGTAATCATTAGATGTGGCGTATCCCGTTTATTCTCCATTCTTTCCCATGACTGAGTAGCACGAAACTCGGGGTCTTGCTCATAGTAGACAGTGGCTGCATATCTCTCTTGTATCATCGATTGTGAAAAGCCCCTATCATTATCACCTATTAGCAAGTTTATCGAGTTAGAGGGCCATGCGTGATCTTACTCTTGATACCTCCAGCACATCAAATTCCCCAAAGAATGTTTGAAGCCATCAAGTGATGACATTCCATGTCTTCGGGCACCATTGAACCTCCAAGCCATTTGGTAGCTGAGATCGATTGCTTGAGTGAAGGGACCGGAGCGGGATATACTCTGCAATTCGTAATCAGTTACTGCCAGCCATTCCTGCGATTCACCATCTTCGACAATCGGGTATTGCCCCAAGATATCGGCTGAAGAGGACTGGAAGAAGCGTCTTATCGGGTTATTTGCAGAGCAGACTTTGATCTTGAGCTGGGAAATATCATAATCGCCCAAAGTATAATTAGTCATATCCCGAACAGTATGGTAAATATCGGATAGAGACTCCAGTATGTCTGCTCTTTGCTTGTCCTTCTCATCTCCCCATAACTGTCGGTCTATCCATTTGTAGTACTCATCCATGACGCTGAAAATATTATAAACATATACTTTGTGTAAATATATATATTAAAACGTACGAAGCAAGATTATGAGAGGTGGCATAGTGGTGTCTGCCTTGTTTTATCCCATCCATGGATCACATCGCACAGGAAACCGAGCATTTAATTAGTAATACCTCTAAACCACTCAATCCAACCACTTCATACACCCCATATGATGATATCATAGTCCCCAATTAGTCGTCAAATTAAGCTCACCTCTCATGCAAGGGACAAATGCCAAATCCCCGAAACGGTGGGTACCACAACCCTAATCAGCCTCCCGAATTCCCCGGAGATCAAGATTCAAGGCTAATGCCTGAAAGAACCCTTCCGCCGGTCTGTGCCCTGCGAACACCCGTAAGCCAATGGGGATTTTTGCGTTTTGTGTTATGCTTCGGAAAAGGAACCGGGTGGCTTGTATGACTGGGCCCAAGCTCCAGAGTGACACGGACTCATGATCCTGCATGCAGAGTGTACGGTAGATCGTGGGCTGGATGAGGCTATGCGGTTAAACAGGTTTGCGAATCTTGGCAGGAGGAATTGTGTGTGAGATCTGCTGTAGGGCGTGATTTACTTCTGACAAAGCGTGTCTTCAGCTTCTAGCCTTCTGCCGTAATTCCGAGGGAGGTCATATTATGGGGCACGCTTGAGGAATGGCACTGGTCTGATCAGTGCCAGTCTGTCCTTCTACTCCGTATTTCCGTATACTAAGATAGACCTCTCCGGTCCACTATTCCTCCGAACTATTCATCCTCGGAGACATTCTCGATTTGTCAGCCCTGCACCAGATAAGCCCTGTCGGCATTCTGTCATGCCGGCATTGGTAAGCAGTACCCACACACTATGTCCGCCAATTCCAAAATCTCCCCGAGAAAACAAAAACCCACCGTGCTCTGGTTCATCTCACCCGTCCCCCGTGCAGTCATGAAAATTGGTAGATGTCCTACCCAATCCGGTTTAGCGCGTCGTGTCAATCGCGTTTAAGCTTAGTGGGGCGCTAACCTAAACCGAGTGGGTCTCCACTTGTCAAAAGGAGATGTCGGAGATTCGGAGTGCCAGATTGGGATAGGTCATGCCACGTCTTTGGGTGCTGGATTATTAATGCCAGGTAATACTGTAGAATGTTTCCGTGCGGGGGAATGCTGGTCCGTTGTTAGTAAGCTGCAGGGGGGTTTACTTTTGGTGTCCTTGCGGGGGATAGACGTGGTGAATAGGTATGGCTATTGTATCTACTCGGTCAGTTATTTCGGGGTTTTCTATTATAAATATGTATAAAAACTTGAGTTCTACGTGCGATTATATAGAAAGCCACGTCTACGAGATATATAGGGGTGGTGGTGTTGATTAGACCAATGTGCGTCGAATATATATATCTTCGACCCGACGGGTATAGAGTCAACATAGGGAGATCAGCACCCCAATCTTAGCATCGCCCGAATGATACATGCTCAAAGGAGTAATCAACTAACAACATCCACAATTATGTTATAAAAACCTCGTTCCCCCTCGAAATCCAAGGAATTCAACACAACCCCACCAGGCCTTGATTCTATGACTGCAAGGCCTGAGTACGACCCATGTCTCATCAGATAAGAACTTGCCTGCGCTGGCCTGAACGGGGAATCAATTCCATGTGGGCACGAATATTCATCAACAGTCAGGGTTTGCACGTGCAGAGCTCGATAAGAGCAAGCATTCATTCCCAATGTGGAAGATACATGTGGATCAACGAGCACAAAGTCCCCAGATTCTAGAAGGAGTTTCCGTATCGGGAACCGAGTTGGACGTAGATTCCCCAATGGAGATGAGAATGGATTACTAGATTGGGAGGTACATAGACAACCAATGAAAACCAAGCATTCTGCCCCTCTTACAAAAAACAATCAACGGAGTTCTGGAGTCGTTCTGTGTTCTCCTTCGGGCGTGCCAAGTCCGAAACTCCTTTGGGTAATGCGCTGACAGGGATCATGGTCGCTGAATCAGGAAAGGTGAGGTTTTGCTTTTTGCTTGTATTTTTTAATTGCTGATGACCAAGGTGTATAGCATGAGGGCGAATACGATTATTCTGTACAGTATAAGGATGTTGAAAATATGAATAGATCGACAATTACATTGAGCTTATTTAGTGAAATTAATATTTGATATTAAATGTCGTGTTGTATTGCGTTTGCTGAATGCTACAGTGTCTAGTCTTAGATAGCGAAGGTGCATACAGATCAAGCTAGGTACCAGACAGCTGGATACTATTGACTCATGAACTTTCCTCCGTTAAGTCCGCAGTCCGGGTCTTATCCGTTTCTTTTTTATTGTCCGGATTTAGGATTTATGAAGCGTATATTAAGGCCATGGTCGCCGTTAGATAAAGACAACAAAGGTAAGACGATACTTCGAACACTTCTCTCCATATTCATCTTCAACTATTGCTCAATTTTTGCTTAATCTACCAAATCGAACCATGACTCGTGTGCTCCTAACTGGTATGTCCACTGTATGACAATGAAAGACTATACTAACTCTCCCAGGTGGAAGTGGCTTCATTGCCGCCCATGTCCTCGAGGCTCTTCTAGCCCGCGGCCACTCTGTCGTCACGACTGTTCGCTCCCAGACCAAGGCTGAAGCCATTCAGCGAACCCATCCAGACATTGGCAAGGATCGCTTGTCGTTTGCCATTGTTGAGGACATTGCTCAGCCGAATGGTATGTCTGTCCTACATTTTTGGATGAATAGATACTGATGAAAGATAGCCTTTGATCGCGCGGTCGTGTCCGATCCTCCTTTTGAAGCTGTTATCCACACCGCTAATCCTTATCACTTTCATGCTAAGGATGCAAAGGAGTTGTTGGATCCTGGTATGTTTTTATCTACTGTACTCTTTACGACAGAGGCTGACTGTTTAGCTATAATCGGAACTACTGGCATTCTCAAGTCTATTCAGCAACATGCACCTCTTGTGAAGCGTGTCGTCGTGACATCGTCTTTCGCCGCTATTAACGATGTCTTTGCGAAAGCAGCCGGCAAGGTCTACTCAGAAGCAGACTGGAGTCCCATCACAGAAGAACAAGCCAACGACAGCCCTGCAAACGCGTATCGAGCCAGCAAAACATTTGCCGTACGTATCTCCATCTACTTACAAAGACTATTCTAATATACGTATAGGAAAAAGCAGCCTGGGACTTTATCACAACCGAAAATCCCCCCTTCACCCTCTCCGTAATCAACCCCCCTCTCGTCCTCGGCCCTATCACACCAACCCTCACCTCCCTCTCCACCCTCAACACCTCCAACCAACGCATCCGCAATCTCATCTCCGGCGCCGCAAAAAACCACTGCCCACCAACAGGAAACTACCTCTTCGTCGACGTGCGCGACCTCGCCCTTGCGCACGTCCTCGCCGCCGAAAAATCAGAAGCCGCCGGGAAGCGCTTCTTCACCGTCTCGGGCCATTTCTCGAATAAAGAGATTGCGGGAATTATTGGCGAGGAGTTTCCTGAGTATTCTGGGAGATTGCCGACGGGTGAGGCGTTGGTGTCCGGGGATTATCCGGCGGATGGGGTTTATGGGTTTGATAATGGGCGGGCGAGGGAGGTTTTGGGGGTGAGGTTTCGTGGATTGAGGGAGTGTGTTGTTGATGCTGTTAGGAGTTTGGTGCTGTTGGGGGCAGATGAGTATCAGGGGTAGGTTTTTGTTATGATTTATTTAGATTGGGATAGATTATAGATGGTACCTTGCTGAATATTATCCTTGCATCCACGATGGCATGGATATAGATTACACTGCATTAGTGACAGATTTCAAGACATGTGTTTACTAGGATAAATATGTTAAAGCAATGTCATTGAAGATGAATACTTCTTAATAGCAATAAGAGAAAAAGTTGCAACATAAATGAATGGTATACGCCATTCCAAAAAGACGTATTTGAACCCCGCGGCGTAACAGTCGCGGTAATAATACATCAGACCCAAATTACATCAAAACAGGTATTTATCACAATCAATTCAAATTCTCAAACTATCAAAATCTTCACCTCAAATCTATAAATATCTACATAAAACAAAGTCGCAAATAATTAATAAATACCTCTCAATCCAGACACATCTACGACGAGGTAGCCCGACACAACCGTCCATCGTCTTCCTGCACCCACTTCTCACTGCCCACCGCGGTGTGCGCGTAGAACTGGCCCTCGGGATCGTACTTCTGCTTGATCGATAGGAGACGGTTGTAGTTGGGCCCGTAGAAGGCTTCTTGCCAGTTTGGTTGTTGCGGGTCGGCCTGGTTGATTAGTTATTGTGTCTTGTGTATATCTGGGTGAAGCATACCTCGTTCATGTAACAGCCCCGGTCGTCAGTGAGGGACTCCAGCATTGGGACCCACTTGTTAGTCATATCGTTGGCTAGCTGTTTCATCTTTTTGAGGTTGGCGTGTTCGGGCCAGGATCTAGATTGGTTAGTTGGCGTTCATGAGATGGGCAGGGAGTAGAACGTACGTTGAGAGAATGACATCCATTGCGGCCGTTCTCCACGATGGAAGGACGGAATTGTTAGTCTGTCCGGCCACAGCAGACGAGACATTCAATCCGATACTGACAAAGGTCACGCCGTCCTGGGTGATTTTGCGCATAGCAGCGGTGAGGTCGGAGTTAGACTGTTCAATCACTGACAGCGGGATCAATTTGCCGCCGTATTGGCCGTTGTCGACGAGTTGGGTTGGGTTGGGTTCGATGAGCGTGTTGTAGTGGTCCAAGTATGATGGAGAATGTGTGAGGTTCATCGCGTAGCTGATGTTCAGGCTGTCCAGCTTGTCGGTAAAAGGCGTGATCAGTTCAAGGGCCTTCTCCAGAGTGGTGTCGGGCAGAGTCAGAGGAGTCAGAAGGAACGAAGAGCTCTGGACACGCGCAATGGCCATGCCGCCGGCAGCTGTCAGAACAGGGACAAGAGAGTGGTAGTACTCCACCGCTTCGTAGAAGGGATCGAGGTTGTTAGGGTCTGACTCGAACTCCAGAACGACACCGGCAACAGGGAATTCGGGGAAGATTTTAGCAGTCATCGAGGTGACGATGCCGTAAGTACCACCACCACCACCGGTCAGAGCCCAGTAGAGGTCTGCATTCTCCGTGGGCGAAGCGCGCAGCTGGCGACCTTTACCATCGATAACTTCCCACTCCAAGATCTGATCGGCTGCGAGTCCGTATCGTGAGCTGAGGGCCGAGTGGCCACCTCCTTGCGCGTATCCTCCAGCAGGACCGACAGTGGCGCATTCACCACCGACCATGACCATGTTTTCCTTGTGCACTGCAGCGTAGACTTCTTCGCCCTGGACTCCGGCACCAATGGTGACTGCGGGTCCGGTGTATTTTGCCGAGGAATAGTCGTGGATGGTGATGTTCTTGAGATGATGCGTCCAGATGGAGAGAGCGCCGGCACCTGAGGATTTGCCCATGTAGCTATTTTCGTCAGTCTTTGCTATATGCGAGGATAAAATAACTTACTCATGTCCGGTGTTACGAATCACAAGTCGGATGTTCTTTTCAGCAGCAAAAGACATGGTCTGGACGATTTCCTCTGCAGAGGAGACATTGACAGCATACGACACCATATTTCCCAGACGACAGGGACTAGACGGAGATGTGAATGGGTCGCAGCTTGCATTGGCCACAGCAGCAGCCATAATAGACGAGGAAGACGCATCACTGCTCGATGGTTAGAAAACAACCACGGGGGATAAAATATACTAGAAAATACATACTGCAAAGCAGGCTGCGTCCACTGATCCTGGAGATACTGGCACTCAGTCGCATTGTAGTTGGGGGCATGGCACGGTGAAGCCAGAGGAACAGTCTTGATCAGTCTCCCCGCAACTGAGGAATTGAACTGCGACCATTCATCGACCGACGGCCAGCAAGACGTATTCGGCATGCATCGACATTGGGCCGCAGAAGTGGCGTTCTGCAGAGCCGACGCGGCCCCAACAAGGGCTAAAACCAAGGATGAAGGTCTGATCTGCATTGTTGCGATTGCGATTGCGATGAATGAATGATTGAATCCGAAGTTGATCGAGGGGGATACATGCAGGTAGATATAGAGAATCGATCATGGGAAAAGCCTCGCCCGGGACCGCGTCATGATGGCACGATGCTCCATGCAGAGGCAAACAATAACCCAAAGGAGCTGTTCTGGGTGAAGGTGAAGGGTGAGAATCCTTCGTATTTGCGAATTAGCCCCGAAGGGAAGTGGACGACTCCGATCGGAGTAAGCAGCCAAAGGGGAAATCTGGAATAGTTCAGTTGGTTAGTTTCAGTATACGGCCAGGCAGATCAGGCCATTGGTTGGCTATAATTGATAATATTATTGTCAAAGATAACAATCGTTGGAGCCTTTGATTATACAACAATTATATTATTATTATTATTAGACCCACGTTATTAGACCCACGTGCTGCCGGGAATTAAATCTGTACGACGCGGTAAGATACCCCGCCACTAGTCCTAAAATGGTATCATTTGCTTTTTTGCATACTATGCGGTATTTTTAAGACCACGAGGACTTTATGTTGTGGAACATTACTGCCTCAGTTATGTCTTATCACAGAGTATTAACAGCATTTTATAAGATATTCTAGACTACATATCCATGTCAAGTCACTCATAAAAGTGTAAAATACGATTTCCATCTTTGATACAATGTTGAATGCATATAATCATCAATCTGAAACAATTAATCATTACAGAGTAGAATATTGTGAAATGTGAATAAAATCAATTAAACCAACAAATCATTAAACTAAATCTAAAATCATCACTGCTATATACATCTAAAACTGTGTGCCAACGTGGATACCTCCATCAGCCAGGATGTTTGTGCCAGTGACAAAGCTCGACAACGGACTGGCCAAGAAAACAGCAACGTTCGAAATCTCCTGAGGTCCTCCCAATCGCTTGAGGGGAATCTTCAATCGCTGCTCCTCAACCCACTCGGGCATCAGCTTCGAGTACTTCTCCCACGGGCCACCCTCGCAGAGAACAGGACCAGGCGAGATGGCGTTGACACGAACACCCTTGGGGCCCAGGTAGTGCGACAATTCCTGCACATGCTGCAGCTGCGCGGCCTTGCAGGGTCCATATGCGGCCGGAGGGCTGCGGTAGAACTCGCGGCCCATGAAGGAACTCTGGACGATGACGGAGGCCTGGGGAGACTTGATCAGGTAGGGCTCGGCGGCTTTGACAAGCTCCACGAAACCCATCACGTCAATGGCGAAGCTGCTCTCCCAGTGTTCTGTCTCGCCTTCCATGTGCATGGGGGATGCTATATCATGTCAGTATTTATCCATCGTCTAATAGTCAGGGAGAGCGAACCATTGGCAATGAGAACGTCGATGCGTCCATGGCGCTCTGCAGAGGCGTTGACCCAGTTCACAATGGCTTCCTTGGAGGAAACATCAAAGGCAGTTCCAAAGGCACGGGCATTGTTGCCTTCAGGCAGAGACTGGTGGACATCGTCGTATTCGGTGTTGGTAACAGTACGGGCGCAGTAGGAGACGTTGGCGCCTTCACGGAGGAATTGACGCACCATGGCCTGTCCCATACCACGGGTACCGCCAGTGATGAGGACGTGGGCGCCCTGGAGACCGGTGTCGAGAGGCATTGTAGATGTTGGAATTGAGGATAAGTTAAGATATCTTGAGAGAAGGGAAGTAATAGAAGTTTGCTGGATTTTTGTTTGAGTTGGAGTTGGAGAGAGACGGCTGAGAGATGATTCTGAAAACAAAGAGGGGCATTTGACCAGCTATATATGTCTTTGTTCTGAGCCCCGCTGGCTAACCCCTCTACTGCCACCCCACTCTCTCAGCATGATCGACTGAATTTTCCACTGTTCGGAGCCTAACGGCTGCCACTGCCAGCATCCGAATCGGGATCTCCAGAATGCCTTGCCGACTGCCTATTGGGGCAGATCATCTGTCTGTTTCCATTCTCCTTACGGACGGCCTAATCGGGCTAGCGCGCCCCACTGAAGCTCTGATGACAAACGAGCTTGACATTGGGCGCTAGTCCCGATCGGGCCAGGGGAACTCCGAAACTCCTTTGGGAGGTCCTTGGATGGCTTCCGTGCCTTCCCAATCGGGACAGACAAAGATGGAATGCAATGGCATTCACTGTCCTGATCGATAATCAGCTTCTACGCTCTGGGACGGAGACTTTTTTTTGATTTATAAGTCTGCTAAAGCTCCGTTCATAATGGCATCATCAACAATCCTCTCTCATTATTTATTTAAGCTTCGCATGGTGCATCTGGAAGGCGATCATTCAATATCCACAGCGTCATGGAGAAGCACCACGACACAGCTTCTTTACATCAAGACTCTGGTGACAGTGGCATGGCGACGCCCGTCAACGCCGAATCCGTCATGGCCAAGGAACACTTGTCCGATTCCTCCAACAGCGTGGCCGTCGAGCCCATTGCCCTGAGCGTGAAACGCTTTCTATCTTCGAGAAATGGCGAAAACACCAACAGCCAAGCTTCCAGAATTGTCATGGATCATGTCACAGTCGAAGGCAGTGGCACAGGAGTAAGTCGCGACTGTTGTTCATTTCTTTGTCAACGTTTGACGCTGACACACGAGTTGTAGGCCCTTCCGGCCCCCAGCGTTCTCTCCGCATCCAAGTCCCTCTTTGGTGTCTTGGAACCTGTTCAAGAAAGACTGCACAAGCCATCGTCGCGTCCCATTCTTCGCGACTTCTCTGCTGCCATCCAACCAGGTGAGATGGTCCTGGTGATTGGAAAACCTGGCAGTGGTTGTACCACCTTCTTGAAGACATTGGCAGGCATGTGGGAAGAATACAAGGACGTCCAAGGAGAGTTGACTCTGGGCGGAGTGTCTATGAAGGACGTCATCGACAAAGACCCCCAGGATGTCGTGTTTTGCAGTGAGTCTTCCTCTCTTCTGATGCTCATTGCAATGACTGACCAGACATAGGTGAATCCGACGACCACTTCCCCACACTGACCGTGTACGACACGCTGCGCTTCGCAATCCGGGCCCGCTGTGGTCCCAAGCCATCGTCGCAGCAGGTCAACGAGATGGTCCAGCATCTAGCCCAGCTAGTTGGACTTGGCCATGTGCTCAACACCAAGGTTGGAGATGCATACGTCCGGGGTGTCAGTGGAGGTGAGCGACGCCGCGTCTCATTGGCTGAGGCCCTGGCAACATGCGCAAAGTAAGTCGATCTATCTGCGATCTGCATTCTTCGACAAGGGAGACTAACCTTATCTCAGACTTATCTGCTTGGACAACCCGACCAACGGTTTGGACTCGTCGACTGCTCTTGAGTTCATGGAGATGATGCGCGAATGGACGCTGCAGAGCCAGTGCGTGACTGCTATGAGTGTCTACCAGGGCAGTGACACCATTGTTCCATACTTCGACAAGGTCATCGTCATCAACTCCGGACGCCAGATCTTCTACGGTACCATCCAGGACGCCAAAGAGTACTTCCTCAGCCTGGGCTTTGAGTGCTCATCCGCTACCACCACCACCGACTTCCTCAACTCCATGTCTGCCGACCCTGAGGTTCGCCGCGTGCACGAAGCCCGCCAGAACCAAGTTCCTCGCACAGCCGACGAGTTCCAGAATGAGTTCCGTCGCAGCCCTCACTTTAACGAACTTCAGTCCTCCGTCCAGCGGGCCAAGGCTCTTCCTGCCGTGCCCCGTTCTGGCAAGTCGACTCACTATGCTTTGCCGCTTTACCAACAGATTGCATACTGCACTACGCGCCAGGTGCGCATCATCAAGCACAATTACAGCGCTTTGGTCACAGAGGCTATCTGTATTGTGGTTCAGAGTTTGATCCTGGGTACCTTGTTCCGCGACCAGTCTCGCAGCACTGGATCCTTGTTCATCTTCGCCTCCGCCCTCTTCTACTCGGTTCTTGTTCCTGCCCTGCAGGCCATGGCTGAATTCCGCAGTACCTTTGACCAGCGCCCGCTCATTCTCAAGCACAAGCGTTACCGACTTTACACACCCATGGCTTATGGCTTCGGAATTATCATGACCGATATCGTTTGGAAGGTCTTCGCCATCTTTTGGAACATTCCACTGTACTTCCTGACTGGATTCCAAATGAATGCCGCCAACTTCTTCACCTGGTTCGTCGTGGTGTACATCGAGCACCTGGCCTTGTCCATGTTCTTCCGCTCCGTTGCAGTGTTCTCGTCCAACATGCACCGTGCCGTGCTCCCCGTCGGTATCTTCTTCAACATGTATGTCTTGTACACGGGTCTGTATGTTCCCGCACCTCAGATGCAAGTGTGGCTCGGCTGGTTGCGGTACCTCAATGTGAGTTCCCTACAACATTTTGATCTTTGGTGTATTTGGCTAACAAACGACAGCCCCTCTATTATGGTTTCGAATCTGTCATGATCAACGAGTTCGCCAATTTGACCTACGACTGTAGCTTGAAGGACTTGGTCCCATCTGGGCCTGGGTATACCAATGCTGCCAACCAGGTTTGCGCTGTCGTCGGCTCTGAGCCCGGACAGAAGTTTGTTTCTGGAATGGCATACATCAAGGCACAGTACGGTTTTGAACAATCGAACTTGTGGCGCAACCTGGGAATCAACGCCGCCTTCTTTATTGCTTTCGGTCTGAGTTCAGCGTGAGTTTTGATTCCTTGCTACTCTTAATACCTGATCAGGTGAGCTGACAATGATAGTATCGGTATGGAGCGCCTCAAGCAACCTGCAGGACAATTGGCAACTGTGTTCTACCGTGGTATGGACAAGAAGTCTTCCTCCCGCCCAGGATCTTCCGACCACGAGAGTGGCCCCGTCGATCTCGATGTTCCCCCGGTACAGGACGAAATCGTAACCCCGAACGTACCCATCGACCAGGAGTCTCGCAGCCTGGCCTGGAAAGGACTCAATCTCGACATTAAAGTCAAAGAGGGTCAGAGACGTCTCCTGAACAACTTGAATGGATCTGTTCACAATGGTCAGATGAAGGCTCTGATGGGTGTGTCTGGCGCAGGCAAGACGACTTTGCTGAACGCTTTGGCTGGTCGCTCAAAGGTTGGAGTCTTGTCCGGAACGATGACGCTGAATGGACAGGTTCTTCCCAAGTCTTTCAACCGCCACATGGGATACGTACAACAGCAGGACATTCACCTCCCCACCCAAAGTGTACGGGAGGCCTTGCAGATGACCGCTCGACTTCGTCGCTCACAAGAGGTCCCTCTTGAGGAGAAGGATGCTTATGTCGAACATGTGATTCAGTGGCTGGACATGGGATCGATTGCAAACGCTTTGATCGGAACTCCTGGGGCTGGTCTCAACCTGGAACAGCGCAAGAAGGTCAGCATCGGTGTGGAGATGGCTGCGAAGCCGGACATTCTATTCTTGGACGAACCCACCTCTGGTCTCGACGGTCAATCGGCTTATTCTATTATTCGACTCTTACGAAGACTTGCAGACTCTGGACAGGCAATTGTGTGTACCATCCACCAACCCGCTGCTGAATTGATCTCGACATTCGACGAATTGTATCTGCTGGCCCGTGGTGGTAATCTGGTATACGATGGCCCATTGGGAGAGGACTGCAACCAGGCTATCGCTTACTTTGCGCAACACTCTCGCCCCTGTCGGGCGAAGGAAAACCCTGCTGAATACTTCCTGGAGGTGATTGGCGCCGGTACACGTCAGGATGTCCAGACAGACTGGGCGGAGATCTGGAAGCAACACAGTGGTAAGGTTTCGGACAAGGAGAACGCACTTGTGCCATCTGATGGCGGTTCATTGGAACGTGGGGGCCATTCTTCGATGTCACTCTACGCCGCTCCATTTCACTACCAAATGCTGGTATTGCTCAAGCGAACATGGCTCTACTACTGGCGGGCTCCAGACTATGCCAGTGCTAAGCTGTGGTTGAACGCTGGTAACGCCTTGTTGAACGGATTGACCTACCTGAACTCGCCCTTGACCCAGCGCGGCGCCTACAACCGCGTCTTCTCATCCTTCATGTCGCTGATTGTTGGTCCTCCATTGGGACTGCAGGTACAGCCGCGGTTTGTGACGCTGCGAGACCTTTTTGAGCACCGTGAGCGTGAGAGTCTGACGTACCACTGGTTGGCATTTGTCTTTTCCGCTATTCTGGTCGAGTTGCCTTACGCCTTTATCACATCTCTTGTATACTGGCTGTTGTGGTACTACCCCGTTGGCTACTACACGGACTCCAACCATGCAGGATACAGCTTCCTGATGTATCAGCTTTTCGCCGTATTCGCCACTAGTCTCGCACAGCTGTGTGCCTCGGCAATGCCCACAGTGGAGGCTGCTCTCTCTGCCAATGGCTTTTTCTTCATGTTCTGCAATACCTTCGCTGGTACCCTGTCGCCTCAACCAGACACTCCGGCCGGGTGGCGCTGGTACTACAAGGTTTCGCCCCTCTTCTACTTGAACGAAGGGGTAGTTGTGGATACCCTGCATGATCTTCCCCTCCACTGTGATGCCTCGGAGGTGTCTACCTTCCAGCCGCCCAGCGCCTCGACATGCTATGAATATGCTGCCTCCTTCCTGAAGGATGCCACGGGCTACCTTGTCAACCCCAACAGCACGGCCAACTGCGAGTACTGTCCATACGAGAATGGCCAAGCTTATGTGAGTAATTCCCGCATGCTGTATCCACAGCGCACGAATGTACTGGCGAATTGATTGGCTAACTGTTATCTCTCTTAGTACACGCAATACGACTACAGCTACAGTCACCGCGGCCGGAATGTCGGCGCGTTCATTGGGTTCATTGCATTTAATTTCACCATGGTCTTGGTCATTACTTATCTGACGCGTGTTCGACGCCGCTGACAGGGGCAGCGTTAAGAATTGGAGTATGGTTCATTTCTGGGATAATTCCGATTTAATTTCAGGGATTGCTTTCCGTTGGGTTTTTTCTTTTGTTCTCTTGGAGGGATTCCCAGATAAGTTATGCGTTTTTCTTTTTAATTTTGTTTTTTAATTTCTGTTACCCCATCGATATATCAATACTGTATGTAATACCGGCCCAAAGATCGACCGGCCCGATCCGGTGGGTCAGCAGGGCAAGACGTGATGAATTTGGACGTTTTCAGATAGAGAAAAAAAGAGCAGCAATAGAATGATTGTTACTGATGAGTCACTCCCTCTGGATAGAAAGTGATGGCAGCCCAGCTGTCGTGGAGTTGTCGGGGAGGAAAATAACCTTCGTCAGGAACCGTAACGGAGGCAGATCTGGACAGCGTCATGGCGGCCCGATAAGGTAAGATTCGTGTTGGACAAGGCCTGAGTGCCGATTGGCCAGTTGCGCCCACGTGACGGTACTTTTGCTCTCCGATGTTACCCTCACTATGTTGATTATTTCCCACTGACACAGTGGGCAGCAACACTGATGGACCCCCGTTTGAACCCATTGAACCCATTGGGCCCGCTCGACTCGCTACCAAGATGTGCCGCCATGGATCTCGATCCTTCTGCCGGTCGTCAGCATCGTCCCCCGTCTCGGAGATGTGACTGAATTACCCTTCTCGGCCAATTCTGTTTCGGGCGGGGGAAAAGCCAAGCGACAATCTCATTTATTCTTCGGTAGGCACCGTTCTAGCTTGCGCCCGGGGCTTCGCACTGTCTGGTACCGACGTTAATCGTTATGAAGGCGATGGATGCATAGCTTGACTGGATGTTCAGTTGAGGCTACATCGTGCTGATGGCTCGTCACATGACATCCTCGGTACTTTTTTTCTCTCATTTTTTATTCCTTATGGGGATGAGGAATCATCTGGAGCGACGGGAAATCCTTCGCAGGCGACAATCACGACAATCCCCTCATTTCTGAACCTCCCGCTTCTCGTGTTCGCTGTGCAACTCCCCCAATCTCCAGGGTTGTCACTGTCCGGATCTCAACCCGAGCCTCTCACAGCCGGTCATTACACAGCAGAAACGGATTGCACACCCTGGTTGAAGAAGTGGATGAGCCATAATAGAATTTGGATGGAGGTTACCGCGCCAAGTCATCTGTATGGACCGCTAAGGGGGCAGTTATCTTGACGAGACGATCTGGATGAGTCCGGCCGGGCGGGGATGGGCATCCCTCTCATGCGTGTCAGACGGGAGAATCAAACGGACTGCCAAAGTCTATAATGGCGCTATTTTGGCGGCGACGAGGGCGAATACGATGGGGAGAAAGAGGGAAAAGAAGGGGAAGAAGAAGAGAAAAAGAACGAAAACGGAATATCGGCGGTGCTATGTTGGCTGGGCCAAGGAACGATCACCGTCTGGCTGAAGTGGTGAAGCGATCATGGAGGCTTATGAGGGGGAAGAATCTGATCTGGCTTCTGATATATTATATTAATGTGTTTAATATAATATAATATTATCCGACTGCGTCCGTGCTTGAAACAACCAGAAAATAAAAAAAGAAACCAAAAAAGGCGTCCATCAGATGTGCGGCTGTTGACTCCGTTTTCTTTGTTCCTTTTTCCGTCCCCTCTTCCTCTTCTCTCTTCCCTCTTCAGCCCCGTTTTCGCTATTTCTGACAGTCAACTTCTGCTTATTTTACATGTCCTCCCGTCGAGTCTCTGTTTAATCTCTCTTCCATCTCCTTCTCTCCCTCACTCTCCCTCACTCTCGGCCATGTTCTCCACCTTCTCCGCCAATCTCAACTCCACTGATCGCCCCTCCGAGCAACCTGCCGCCGCTCCCCGTCCTAAACGCAACCAAGTCGTGCGTGCCTGCGACTGGTGTCGCCTGAATCGCATCAAATGCGACGATAAACAGCCATGCCAGAACTGCCGTAACCATGGTGGCTACTGCAGTAACACCAAGCAGTTTGAAGCCCAGTCCCTGCCCGCGGCTAATCGGTAAGATATGTTGCCCCTATTCCCCTCGTATTTTTCCGTGTTTTGCTTGGTAAGCAAGAAGCTGACAAATGCAGGGAAATCCATCGCCTGCGCAATCGCCTCAAGGACCTGCAGGAACAGCTAGACAAAGTAACCGAGGACTCTAAAGCACAGGCTGCAGCTGCCAAATACCCGTCCCCGCAATCCTCGAATGCCTCGATCTCCAGCCTTACCGCACCCACTGAGCTCCCTGTTTCGGCCCGCAAAACGTGGGATGGGATTGCTGACCCGGATTCCCGGACTGGCCGGGTCATCTATTATGGCCCGCTCTCGTCGCCGTATATGGTGATTCGTCTGAATCGGCACTTGTCCGACTCGCTGAACCAGCCGCATGTTAAATCCCCGCTTCCCGTGCGTATCTCGCAGCTCCACCGTCACGCTCCCACCATCTCGCAGGAGCAGTTGTCGGATGACTCGGAACGGCCTGATCTTCGTGTCGGGTTGAACGAGGTCGAGGATCTTTCCCGAGACCAGGAAGAGTACTTTTTGGTTCTGCTGTGGCAGGCCTATCACTGCGTGTACCCCATCATCGCGGAAGAGGAGTTTCGAAACTATTACGATTCTCTCTGGGCCGGGACTAACGGTCAGCAACCGCGTCAGCCCTCTGCGCTTGTCGACAGTCTGTTGGCTGTGTCCATGCAGTATGGTAGCATGTTCTTGGTTGATGATGACGATATGGCCGACAGCGACAGTGATTCGCAGGCTGCCCATTTTACCACAGCTGCACACGCTTTCTACCGTCGTAGCCAGCGCACCCTAATGGAGAAACTGGAAAATCCTTCGGTGCACACGCTGCAAAGCCATATGTATTGCATTATCTACCTGTACAACACCGCGTCACTGGATACCGCCCACATGCTCCTCGGGTTGGCCATTCGGATCGCCCAAATGCTGCGCTTGCATATACGACCACTGGAACCGACCCCAAAGCACACGCAGGAACTGCATTCCCGTATCTGGTGGACTCTGTACCAGTTGGATAGCCAGATCTCAATGACGCTTGGTCGTCCACCGATTATCAACCCAGACGACGTTGGCTGCCCGATGCCCGGGGATTCGGGCGAGGCCGTAGAGCTCTCGGCGACGGTGCTGGTATCGCCTCCGGACGAAGACATTAGCTGGCTGAGCTTCCACACGCAGTATGTTCGCCTGACTGCCGCGGCACGCGCGGTGCACGGTGCGTTCGAGGCTCGCACTATGCAAGTCTTGCAGTCGAAGAATTTCCAGGATATCCACGAGGATCCGCTCACCCTCGAGTCGCTTGCGGGCTTCCTGGGCAGTGAAGTGCGTACATTGTATGACTGGGTACAGGGCGTGCCAAGATCGCTCAAGAATCAACGTAAAGGTTCGGCTGAGCCCTTCTCCACCGACCGGAAGGTATTCAACTTGAACCCTGCTAGCCCGCTCTGGCTGCAGCGTCAACGCCTTCTCCTCGAACTCATCTACCACCATCTTCAAATTGCCACCTTCCGCCCCTTTGTGCGCTTCCCTCCACGGGACAGATCTGTCACGCCCTTGGCGGACAGTCACAGCATTTCTTGTCTCAACCATGCCGTAGTCCTAACCATGTTGCTGCACCAAGTCTTGTCAGAAACAGACCTCCTGCGCGGATGGACTCCAATCTTCCAGTACCAGTGGGACGCCACTATCTGCATCATGTCCTTTGTGCTCGCGAACCCAGTGTGTCCCCCCCACACCGGCCGCGCGCAAGATCCTGCCGACAGCACTCCGCACTCTGGAAAAGCTGGATCCATCTTTTGCGACGGCAGCCAGCGCCGCCCAGATGGTCTGGGAGCAGTTCCGCTCCTCCTCGACACCTCGCGGATGGTCATCGCTCACTCCCCCAAGCCAGGGTCCACCAGAAGTAAACCAGCCACCATCCACAGGAATGCCCTCCAACGGCATGACCACCACCGCACCCAATTCCGGGCCGGTGGTCGTCGGGTCGAACATGTCGCCCACAGACCCATTCTCGGGCTTGCTCACCCCAACTAAAATGCCTCCCAGCATGATGATGGGCAACAATTTCCTAGACCCAAATATCACCCCACCACTAGATCTTATGGATCCGTCCTTGAACCTGCCGCAAGATCTCCTGATGGGCACAGGCACACAGTGGATGTCAAATGGTGCCATGGTACTCGATTCCTGGCTGGGCTATGGATCTGAATGACATGACCTATCTTCAATTCATCCTGTTCTATCCATCTCATGAGCTGACGATTCTGATGACCTTTGTTCGTGTAAATGCCGCTTGGTGGTAAATATGATATGTAGGCGGTTCAGATTGGTTTCTAGTGTTGTTTTATTTTCTTGTTGGAGTTTGCCTTCTTATTTCCCTTTCCTTCGATTTAGATTTCTTGATGCTTTCGGGCTCGGTGGTCGCGATTATTCAATGAAATTTTTTTCAATCTTTTATCCATAAATGCTGTGATGTTCTGTCTTGCACTCTTTTCCGAGGCGAGGATATTCGTATTGTCGAGACCGAGTCTTCAATCCTAGAATTAAACTTAGATATTGAAAACTAACAATGCCATTGAGAACTTACCCATTGTTTCACAGTCTTCAAGTATTGTTTGGACCTTTGGTCATAAGGGCGCACGCAGATTTCCCATCTCCTATTCTCCGCTCTGTATATAGAAGAAGGGCCCTTGCAATGTACACTGACGAATCAGTTTACGCCAGTATCAAAAACAATAAAAATCAACAAGTTACTTTTTTTACCAAATTTACTTCTTCTTTCATACTACTACGAGTTTGGGAGAAAAGTTTTCCATCAATCATTATGTATAGATTAAATCACCCGACTGTCTAAGAAGCACAAGTCCAAGTCTAGCGAAGCCCAACAAGTCGATCCAAGCGAACACCAAAAAACAAGCAAAGACAAAGTAAGCGCGACAAACAAATTCAAAAACATCAACACAATCAAAAGCGTAAGCAGAAGCAATCGTAACAATCTGGTCAATCTATAAAGTAAAGGTAAAAGGGAACAGTAAGAGGGTGATTCTATCCATCCATTTTCGACAATTTTCGCGCCGCTGTCATGCAGCTACTCCTTGGAGCCGACCTTCTCGGCGAACCAGCCGACGAGGTGGCTGACGGTGGGGTGCGACCAGGTCAGGGTGGGAGGGACCTTGATCTTGAGGGATTGCTGGAGCTGGCGACGGAGGGTGACGGTCATGACGGAGTCGATGCCGAGGTCGGAGAGGGCAGCCTTGGAGTCAACGTCTTCGGCGGCCATTTGGAGGACAGAAGCGACGCAGTTGCGGATCTTGTCGTCGAGGTAGGTTTTGAGCTCCGGGCCGGAGGTGGGGATGGCAGCTGCTGCGTCGGCAGGGCCAGAGGCGTCAGAGTCAGACGAGGCGCTGGCCTGGCGGCGAACAGCGATGTCAGCGAGGGCCGGGGAGGGGAGAGGCTCGTTCTGGTCGAAGGTGAGGCTGCGGAGGACGACGCCGTGGTCGATGTCGTATTTGGCGAGGTGCATCCAGGCGCCGAAGGCTTCGTCGGCGGTGACGTCGGTGATGCCCTTGCTTTCGAGCTCGGCGTTGATGAAGTCGGTGGATGCGCCCATGCCCATTCCGCGCCACGAGGTCCACTGGAAGGCGACGGCGTTGTCGCCCTGGTTGCGGCGGTGGGTGGCGAGGGTGTCGAGGAAGGCGTTGCCGGAGCCGTATGAGCTCTGGCCGGTGAAGCCGACGAGCTGGCCGCAGGAGGAGAAGAGGACGAAGAAGTCGACGGATTGGGGCGGGAAGACCTCGTTGAGGACAAGACCGCCGGTCACCTTGGGGGCGAGCACGCGGGAGAAGGCGTCCTGGGTGGTTTCAAGGACGAGTTCGTTGTCGAGGACACCAGCGGCGTGGACGACACCGCGGACTGGGGGGAGAGCGAGCTGGTCCAGCGCGTCGGTGAGCTTCTCAGCAGCGCTGGGGACACTGATGTCCAAAGGAAGGACGTGGACGGAAGCGCCGCGAGTCTCGAGGTCCTTGATCTTAGCGATGACTGGGGCCAGGGTGTCTTCGGCTGCGATGTTGGCCCAGGTGCGGCGAGAGGGAAGAGCACGGCGGGAGATGAGGACGACTCGGCGAGCACCCTTGGTGACGAGGAAGTCAGCAACCGCGAGACCGAGGGCGCCGAGACCACCGGTGATGAGGTAGGTGCCGTCAGCGCGGGGGAGGAGCTTCTGGGTGGAAGAAGCCTTGTCGGCGGGGATCAGACGGTTGCGAGGAAGGGAGCGCAGGCGCATGGTGCGGGCAACTCCATCGCGGATGCGAATGATGTCGGAGCCTTGGATGTAGCGCATGGTGGTGAGAGGGAAGGTAGTGACTTCGGTGTCGATGAGGCCACCGAACTGGTCGCTGTGCTCGCTGGCGATGACACGGCCGAGACCGACAAGAGGAGCCTGAGCCAGAGCAGTGGGGTTCTCGCCTTCAGCGGTAGTGGTAGTCACTGCGAAGACCTTGGTAGGCAGCGAGTTGTTGATGACAAACTTCATGACCTCGAGGAGTTGCCAGGTGAAGGCATCAGCCGACTTGGGGATATCCTGCATAGAGTCGACCTGTCCGGGGATGTAGACAATAGCGGTCTCCTTGCTGTTGAGAGGGAGGACATCACGGTTGGCAGCGAGATCATCAGCGTTGGACAGCTGGAAGATCTGAGTCTTGTCCGAGACGGTAGCAGCGTACTTCTCGCGGAGAGCAGCATCGTCCGAAATGAGGACAAGCTGGTTGATGGGCAGAGGCTCTTCGGCAGGAACAGCTGGGGGCCAGGCCATCTGGTGGACAAGGCTCTCCATACTGCCGCTGACACCAGGAGTGCCCTCGATCTCAGAGAAGCGCATGGAAGTGAACTTGGCGACGACATTGCCAGCCTCATCGCAGACACTGACGTGCGAAGCGAGGGTAGAGTCAGAGGCTTCCTGGACGTACAACCAGCCGACCTTGGGAGGGTTCTCGCGAGTGAAGATGTCGACACGTTCGATCTGAGCAGGCATGCGGAGGCGGGGCTGGTCGAAGAAGATGGTCGATCCAACCGAAGTGGCAGCGTCCAGAATAGGAGCCCAGGAAGATGCATCCCAAGGAAGCTCACCATCAGCGGGGACAGCGGGAGCAGCATCGACTCTGGCGATCATCTCCTTGGTGTTTCCGTAGTGCTCGGTGATGGCCCAGGGGAAGCCCATGGCAGAGACACCGACCTTGTCGAGGTAGTCGATGGAGAAGTCGTCACGGAGGCGGGTTCCAATGCGGGCTTTGGTGGCCTCAACATCAACGGGGGCATCGGGAGTGTTATCCTGCTTCTCCCATCGTGCGGTAGTGTGGGTGACCCACGAGGAGTCATCGCTGGAGCTCTGGTTCTCCTGGATCAATCGGGACATGATCTTGACTTCATCGCGCTGGGCGACAACTTGCACGGATCGAGGAGCGTTGATGGCGACAGGAACACGGAGGACGACATTGTCCAAGACAGTGGCGCCGGTGGATTTGACGAATGTGTTCACGAGACCAGCAGCAGGGACAATCTCAGTGCCGTGCAAGGGGTGACTGCCAGGGAAGGGCTTGCTGTCGTTGTCCAAGCGAGTAGTGTAGACAATAGTGTCAGTACCGGCAACACCAATGCGCTGACCGAGGAGAGTGTGCTTCTCGACGTCGTGGACCTCAGATGCATTGACAGGTCCAGCGGCAATGTTGCGCCAGTAGGGCTTGTGCATCCAGCTGGTGTTGGGAACACCGCCAGCCCAGGGACCGGACAGCTGGGACTTCCAGTCGACCTTGGTGCCGCGGGTGTGCAGCTGGGAGATGGCGTGGAGGATGCTCTTCTCGCTGGGCTTCTTGCGGGCAAGAGTCGAGATCATGGAGTAGTCTTCAATACCGGCATCCATGATGGTCTCGTTGATGGAGTGAGAGACCAATGGGTGGGTGGAGACCTCGAGGAAGACGCGGTAGGAGTCGTCAACGGCAGCGCGCACAGCCGAAGTGAGATGGACGGGGTTGACCATGTTGTTGGCCCAGTAGGTGGCACCGCGCAGATCCTGGCCACGAGGGTCACGGAGGGAGGTCGAGTAGAGCTTTGCGCGAGTAGGGGCGATCGGGTTCAAGCTGTCACCAAGGGACTCCATGAGAGGAGCGACCAGCTGGTTGAGCATGGGGCTGTGGAAGGCAATGTCGGTGCGGACAGTGAAGGTCTTGATGGATCGCTCCTTGAACTCTTCGGCCTTCTGGGCAACGGCCTCAGTCGATCCGGCGACGACACAAGAAGAGGGAGAAGAGTCGATGGCGACGACGAGATCCTCGCGACCGGCGAGTTCTTCAGCGACCTCAGCATATGGCTTGTTGACGAGGATCATACCACCCTGGCCCATGACCTTGCGGTAGAGAACAGAGCGACGGGTTATGAGGACGGCTCCCTCCTCGGGGGTGAGGGCACCGGCAACAACACTGGCAGCGATTTCACCGACCGAGTGACCGATGATGGCCTGGGGGTAGACGCCACGGCTGTTGAGGACAGCGGTGATACCGATCTGCATGATGTAGGTGAGGATCTGAACGTGGTCGGAGGCCTCGAACTCGCCGCTCTGCAGGAGAGAGATGGGCGAGAGACCGATCTCAGCCTGGACAATCTCATCGAGAGGCTGGATGGCCTGGAAGAAGACCGAGTTCTGAAGCAGCTCCTTGCCCATGTCGGCCCATTGAGCACCGTGGCCAGAGAAGACCCAGACAACGTCCTTGTTGATGTCTGATCCGTAGACACGGCTCTGCGAGGTCCAGGCGTTGTTGGTGCCGCTGGAAAGCTGCCCAAGAGCCTTGATGGCGTCTTCCTTGTTGTCGACAACGATGGCAGCGCGGTAGTCGTGGTGGTCGCGGCGGACGGCCAGAGTCGATGCGATACGCTTCAACTCCTCCTGGGAGCCAGCGTTCTCCATCCATTCCTTGAGGACACCGGCCTGGATAGCGAGACGCTTTTCCTGGGGCCCAGAAAGCAGCAGCACGGTCGGGCTGTCGGGGCTGGATGGAGACAGGTCGGGCGTCTCAGGGAAGTTGAACTCCTCGATGACGGCGTGAGAGACAGTGCCACCGTATCCGTAGGAGCAGATGGCAGCGCGGCGGGCCTGGTCGCTGGAAGGCCACTTGGTCTCCTGCTGGACCACCTTGAGACCGCTGTTGGCCCAGTCGACCTTCTTGGTGAGGTTGGTCAGGTTGGCCTGGGGAGCGAGAACACCCTTCTGCACCGACATGACCGCCTTGATGAATCCCATGGCACCGGCACCGGCCTCCAAGTGACCAATGTTGGGCTTGATCGAGCCGATCAAGCAGGGGGCTTCGGGGTCGCGGTTGGCACCGTAGACGGCGGAGACGGCGGAGACTTCGGTGGGATCGCCCAGAGGAGTGGAAGTCGCGTGGGCCTCGACATATCCGACCGTGAGAGGATCGACGTTGCCGACCTTGAGGGCGGTGTTGGCGACGAGCTGCTGGGCTTTGGCGTTGGGAGCCATGATACCGTTGGTCTTGCCATCCTGAGCGACGGCAGTTCCCTTGATGACCGCCATGATGTGGTCGCCCTCCTGGATGGCAGTGGAGAGGTTCTTGAGGACGATGGCAGCGGCACCTTCACCACGGCCATAGCCGCGGACATCGTTGTCGAAGGAGCAGCAGCGTCCCTCGGAAGAGACAGCGCCGGCCTTGTCGAGAACGCGAGTGAGACCAGGGCCACAGAGGGCGTTGACACCGCCGACAATAGCCATCTTGGATTCACCAAGGATGATGGACTGCACACCGTGGTGGACAGCGACGAGAGAGGAAGCACAGGCGGCATCGACAGCCGTGCTGGGGCCCATCAGGTTGAGATGGTAGGAGATACGGTTGGGAACACCGCAGTAGGCCGTGCCAATGCCCATCCAAGCCTCGACGTTGGGAAGATCCTCGAGGACGAGCTTGGAGTAGTCGTCGGAGTTGACACCCCAGAAGACCGCAGTGTCGCTGCCAGACAGGTTCTTGGCCACGATACCGGCGTTCTCGAGGGCTTCCCAGGTGACTTCGAGGGAGAGACGCTGCTGAGGGTCCATCTGCTCGGCCTCCTTGGGAGAGATACCGAAGAACTGGCCGTCAAAGTCCTCGAGACGGTCAAGGAAGTAGCCACGAGAGGTGGTCTCCTTGAGGATCTTTGCGTTGCGAGGGTCGCGGCGGAGATAAGGCTCCCAGCGCATGGCGGGGATTTCCCCAGAGGCATCCTTCTGGTTGAGGAGAGACTGCCAGAGCTGCTCGGGGTTGTTGTTGCCTCCAGCGACACGGCAGGACATGCCAACAACGGCGACATCCTTGGAGAGATTGAACTGGCTGTACTCGGTGTTGGGAGTGCTCAAGCCAGAGTCGTGGACTTCGGGAGTCACGTAGGAGGAGACGTCGGAAGCGGCAGACGAGAAGTGAGACATTTTGATTGAAGATTAAGATTAAGATTAAGATCGAAATCTGAAGAAGATTGAATTGGATTGTTGGATTGATTGATTGATTGCTTTGTTTTGCTGTTGCTGATGAAGAACAATTGAGACGGGGGAAACAAGGCCTTTTATCGTTGAGAGAGTGTGAATAGCTTCGTTCCCCTTTGAGAACTCCATCCTGATCAGACTCAAAGGCAACTCCATAACTCCATCGACTGCCATCTCGAGGGGATCGGACTCTGCACGACAGATTGGGAAAGATAGTTTCACCTGAAGGAGATCGGAGTGTGCCAAAGTGTCAAATGTGAAGCTGCAGGAATAAGCCCTAGGCGGAGTTGGGGATGGCCCAAAGGAGTAATAAGTTTGGCACTCCGATGCAGGGGTCTACACACAGACACTGACACTTCACTTCACTTCAACAAGTCTATATAATATATATACTGAACTTTAAGATGTAGTTATCCTCCTCATCATCACAATCACAATCAGCATCATCAAGTTCAGTTGAAAATATCGAGAAAATGCCCTTTGTCCCCTACCACAACTCGGCCGGCCAGTCCAAGATCGTCAAGTAAGACCACTCCTTCACACTAAAATAGCTTCATCTCACCACCAAATCAGATTCGGCGGTCTTCTCACCACCGAATTCCTCGAGCCCCCACCTGGAAGATGTTTCCTGTTCCGCCAGACGTATCGCCACAACGTCGAGGGCCCTATCCCCGACAATCTGCGCCAACTGATCAACAGCCCCAACCGCCCTAAAGGCCCTCCCCCACACTTCCACCAGTTCCAGACCGAGTATTTTCGCGTTGAGACGGGCGTTATGGGGATTAATGTCGATGGCCAGGTTAAGCGAGTTACGAAAGAGGATGGGGAGGTCTCGGTCAAAGCGGGCAGCATTCACAACTTTTTCATCCACCCGGACTCGGAGGAGACCATGACGGTCTATCTCAGTGCGTCTGACTCTGGTATGGACTATCAGCTCGATCGCATCTTTTTCGAGAACTGGTATGGATACTGGCACGATGCTCTCCTCCACGGTGGTGGTCTCGACTGGATTCAATTCCTGGCAGTATGTCTCTCTTATAAATTAATATGCCTCCTATACTAATTCCACCAGATCCAAGACGGCGGAGACGCCTACACCCCCCGCCCCCCGCCTGGGTGCCTTTCCGCCGCCAGGTAGGCTACTGGACCTGCGTGATCGTCGGCCGCTGGATTGGCGGACTTCTCGGCTACAAGCCCTTCTTCCGCGAGTACACCACCGACTGGGACTTTGCCGTGGCCAAGATGAAGGGCTCCTTCTTCCAGCGGCACCTCGTGCACGAGTCGTATGCGGCGGAAAAGTCGTGGAGTGAACAGGTGGCTCTGGAAGCCAAGTCGAGGCCGGAGAATGCCGAGTTTGAGCCGTGGGTGCAGGACATGTCGCCGAAGCAATTGGAGCTGGGGGAGCCGAGCTATGAGGGGGGTGTTTTTATTAAGCACGCACATACTAATGGACATGCGAATGGCCATGCCAATGGAGTGAATGGCGTCAATGGACACGCAAATGGTGTCAACGGTGTCAACGGTCATGCTAATGGCAATGGATACACCAACGGATACACCAACGGTCATGTTAATGGTGCCAACGGCTATACCAATGGGCATACCAACGGCAAGGCAACCAGCGTGGAGATTGAGAATGGAAGCGCCCTGAAGAAGCGACTGGCCAATGGGAACTGATCTATTTTTACTTTTACTTTTACTGTTTTTGCTTTGTTCGTTTTTTGGTTAATTAATTTTGTCTTTTTTAGCTTGATTTAGTTTATTTAGCTTGATTATTTAATTATTGATTAATTTCATTTTACGTTATACTCTTTTCCCCCAGGCGGTTTCAAACTATGTACGTAGTATCCAAAAATGCCGCTAGACTAAAAGGAATATCCGGACATTTCTAGTAGTCTCTGATGGTCATATAATGGTGCACTTATAGGCTTCAACATTATAATTAAGTATGTATAGATATTTTTATAACTGTCGCATTATATTAAGTTTTTATTCCCATGGTAGAGTGATGATAGTTCTTTGGCTAATCCAGTAAATACCATAAGGATACTTTTTCCACTAATGTCCATATAAATGATCAGGTACTGATCATTTTACAGAATAAAGGCATTTTCTATGACAGAGTGGTGATAATTCTATTAAAAATATTGGAAAATTTCTACCATTAGACATGTATAGTTTAACCATTTCCTAACAATTTTTGAAATCGCCTGGTGCCACTGCAGTTTGGCTATCTTGTTGATTTGCAGATTCTATGACATTATATCAACATGAGACTTTATTATTCTCTAATAGTTTGTCTCTTAAATATTAATGTTATTTACATCAGTTGCTATCTTAGCGTAGCTGCTTATAAACACAATTCAATTTTATTCGATAGTATACTATATATATATCTCCGACAACACATTAGATAAACTACTAAACCCTATATACACTACCCGAATAGACTCGAATCATATACAAAGCGTAGATTCTCTAGAAATGCTATTTGGACATAATCTCCGTAGAAATACTATATAGTAAATGCCTCTGTTGATCATGATAATGTGGCCATCATCGCACATATGTAAAAAAGGTTTCTGAGTTTATCTCGGTTAACCGAGACCGAATGACGCCATCGGAAGTATACCAGATATAAGAATATATATCCATCTCAACGATGAACATCTAATAAAATTCCCAAGTATATCAAAGGTACCATACTACAGTCAAAAATGCAGTGCCCAATGCATAGTATCAAGCATAATGATCTTCATATGATACACACTATATATACATGCCAAGTACAGCTGTCTATCACCTCTACTAACGCACTGCAGAACAGTTGTCAACGCTTTGTCCTCCCATCATATCGAATGCAACATTCATACATGCAGTGCATTGGTCTCGGCTATCCTGTCCAATACTTACACTTTCAAATAACTTCCGCCGCTGTCCGAACCGTCTACCGTGAGCCAACCACGGCCAGCACGCAACCTGATCAGCACCGTATCAGCCATGCCTACTGGAGAATCGACCAAAGAGGCCATTGACGGAATGGGAAAGACAGAAGAGGGAGAGAGACTCCGAATCTCCTTTTGTTTACTACGTTTCGGCTTTTTGTGGGTGTTGCTTTATACTATATATACCGCTGGCTTCCCTTCTTTTGACCACAATCATCCAGAACAGAACAGAACCAGAACCAGCAGAGCCAGCAAAATCAACAGAATTCGCCATGGCACTCTCAGAATCTCCCTTTTTCGTCTTTTCAGCCATCGTTGCGGCCATTGCTGGCGTTTTGATGCTTATTCGTGCTGCCTTGCAAGCTGGCCATCGTCCGGCTTCACTTCCTCCCGGTATCTATCTATACTCCTCCATATAGATGTTTCTGACCAGATAGGCCCTCCAACCGTTCCGATTTTTGGCAATGAATTGCAGATTCCAAAAGCACACGCTCATTTTCAGTATCTCATCTTCATCACTCAACTCACTGGTAAGTACTAACTTGACCAGATTCATGAAATGGGCCCACGAATACGGCGGCATCTTCTCGCTGAAACGCTTCAAAAACACCACCATTGTCATCAGCGACCGCAAACTCATCAAAGAGCTCGTCGACAAAAAGAGTAATGTGTATTCTCACCGTCCCGCTTCCCTCGTCTCTCATCTAATCACTCACTCGGACCATCTGCTGGTGATGCAATACGGCGAAACCTGGCGCATGCTGCGAAAGATCGTGCACCAGTTCTTCATGGAGCCAAACTGCGAAAAGGAGCACTGGAAGGTGCAGGAGGCGGAGGCGAAGCAGATGCTGTATGACTTTCTCACGAGCCCGGGGGATCATATGTTGCATCCGAAACGGTACAGTAACAGCATTACCAACTCGTTGGTGTTTGGGATTCGGTCCAAGACGGTGCGGGATGAGTATATGGAGAAGTTGTTTGCACTGATGGAGAAGTGGTCGTTGGTTCAGGAATTGGGTGCGACGCCTCCAGTCGATGATTTCAAGCTGCTACGCATGCTCCCGCAGTGGATGCTGGGTAACTGGCGCAATCGGGCTCTGGAGGTGGAAAACCTCATGCAGTCGCTCTACTCGACTGTGCTGAACCAGGTCCGAGACCGCCGCACAAAGGGCGTCTACCGCGACTCCTTCATGGACCGGGTGCTGGATAAGTTGGAAAAGACGCCTCTGTCGGAGAGTCAGTTGCGGTTTTTGGGGGTGTGCTGATGGAGGGGGGATCTGATACTTCGTCTTCGTTGATTCTGACTGTTATTCAGGCTTTGACTAAGTTTCCTGCGGTGCAGGCTAGGTATGTATACACATACAACCGTGGGAAGAGATGTAGGAAGCTGACTGAATAGGGCACATGCTGAAATCGACCGAGTGGTTGGGAGTGAGAGATCGCCAGGATGGGCTGACTTTGCTGAACTGCCGTATATCAACTGCATGATCAAAGAGGCCCATCGCTGGCGACCAGTCAGTCCATTAGGCGTTCCTCACGCGGTGGCACAGGGTAAGTCATCTTATTGATATTGATATCTATCATACTAACTGAAAAGACGACTATCTCAATGGAATGCTCCTCCCCAAAGGCTCCACCATCGTCCTCAACGTCTGGGCCATCCACCACGACCCCTCCATCTATCCCAACCCCGAACGCTACGAACCGTCTCGATTCGAAGAATATCCCTCTTTAGCCCCGACCTACGCTGCCTCCGGAGCAGAACATCGCGACCATTACGGCTACGGAGCCGGCCGCCGCATCTGCCCCGGCATCCACCTCGCTGAACGGAATTTGTTTATCGCCATCGCCAAGCTCCTCTGGGCATTCGAGTTTACCCAACCAACTGGGAGCAGCAGCGATATCGATCCTGAATCCGGGGCGAGCCAGGGCTTTCTGCATTGCCCGAAGGACTATGGGTGTGGAGTGCGGTTGCGGTCGCCGGAGAAGGGGGAGACGATTGTGAGGGAGTTTCGGGAGGCAAAGGAGGTGTTTGAGCGATTTGATTAGCTTTCTCGTTTTTGTCTGTCTTGTTTGGGATTGTTTTTCTGGTTTCTTCCTTTTTCTGTCTGGGTTGCTTCGGTCGGAGTTGGATAGAGTTGTTGTTAATCTGATGTGAATTGCATTGTGCCTTGTTGGATTCTCCATGGGGAATCGGAGTTTCCTAATCGGGAGATTCTGCGCAACTCCGAATATCCTCACTTTCTCCCAAGGGGGAATCTTCATTTGCATTCATCAACTTAATATTTTCAATAATATAAATATCATCGTGAATATCCTCATGTCATCAACATCATCAACAAATACAATAAACAATACAATACAATCACATCAAAGAAGTCAGAATGAAGATCGACGTCCACCACCACTTCTACCCCCCAGTCCTCCGGGAAGGTATGCTTGAATACCCTCATTACTCTACCCTACTAACATCACAGCCATCGATGCTGCCGGTGGTGATCCCTCAGGATGGTACCTCCCCCCTGGACCCTCGCTCTGGACCAGGAAATCAACCGCATCATGAACGTGTCCACCACCATCCTGTCCGTGACTGCGCCTGGCCCCGTTATCGCCAAAGACCCAGCAGCAGCTGCCCATCTCGCCCGGGAATGCAACCTCTACGCGTCGCAGATCCGCGACGCCAACCCCAAGCAGTACGGCTTCTTCGCCTCGCTGCCCTCCCTCTTCGACACCGACCTCGCCCTTGAGGAAATCCGTTACGCCCTCGACATCCTCAACGCAGACGGCGTCACCCTCTTCACCCGCTACGGCGATGGAAACAACTATCTCGGCCATGAAGCCTTCATCCCCATCTGGGCGGAGCTCAGCCGTCGCAACGCCGTCGTCTTCATCCACCCTACCCACCCCGTCGATCTCAACCTCATCAACCCCTCCATGCCACAGCCCATGTTCGACTATCCGCACGAAACCGGCCGCTCCGCAATGGACCTCATCACGTCTGGCCGTCTCCGCCAGAACCCAGGCTGCAAGGTGATTCTCTCTCACGCGGGCGGGACTCTCCCCTACCTCATCCACCGCTCGGCCACCATGCTGCCCTGTATGCCGGCAGACCGCAACATTGGGCTCGGTCGTGAGGAGATTTTAGAAATGGCGAGGGAGTTCTACTTTGACACGGCGATCTCCGCGAATGAAGTCACGTTGCAGGCGTTGTTTGCGTTTGCGAAACCGGGCCATGTGCTGTTTGGGAGTGACTTTCCTAATGCGCCCAAGGATGCGATTGTCCGGTTCACGAGGTTTGTGGAGGAGGAATTGCCGGATGGAGTTACGGTGGAGGTGCAGAGGGAGAATGCGCTGGAGTTGTTTCCACGGTTGAGAGAGGATGCTCAGGCGCATCTTTGATCCTAGAATGGATATACGGTATAATGTAATGAGTGAGGTTTCCACAAGGAGCAGTTAGTCTACCTTTATAGTAATGCATGTTATTCTCCTTCGAGTAGCGAACCTGAATGGGTAATCCTGCAGATCATCGTCCATCTCCGAGACTCCATCAGGCAGTCCTGAAGATACTTTCGGAGAACAGGCGGGGTTATACGTAGGATGGGATATTGCTTTTTCCATATTATTTAAATAAAGCCATTGTCTTCATTCTCGACAATCATACAATCATACAGCATCCAAACAAGATGGAACCGATCGTCTGGGTTTTCATATCGATTGTGGCCTTTTTGGTCTTTGTTATTCGGGCTGCTCTCACCTATGGCCATCGCACCAAGGATATGCCTCCGGGTGAGTTTTCTTTATACTTCCTATATGAATTCACCACTAATAAAGCAGGCCCCCCTACTCTCCCCTTCATCGGCAACGTCCACCTGATCCCCAAATCCTACACCCACATCCAATTCACCGAATGGGCCCGCAAATACGGCGGGCTCTACATGCTCAAAGTCGGGCACAGCAACATCGCCGTGGTGACCGACCGACGCATCGTCAAGGAAGTCGTCGACCGGAAAAGCGCTCTCTACAGCCACCGCCCGCACTCATTCGTCTCGCATGAACTCATCACCAAAGGGGATCATCTGCTGGTGATGCACTATGGGCCGAAATGGAGACAGTTTCGAAGACTTGTGCACCAGCATCTCATGGAGTCGATGGTGGATAGTCAGCATTTGAGGATTGTGAATGCCGAGACGATTCAGATGGTGAGGGACTATATGCGTGATCCGGTGCATCATATGGCGCATCCGAAGAGGTGGAGTAACAGCATTACCAACTCTATTGGTATTCTTCCTTTACGCCCTTTTTATCTATATCATGTATACTAATGATGCAGTCTTCGGTATCCGAACTGCCAACCGCCACGGCAGCAACATGAGTCGCCTCTACCACCTCATGGAAGAATGGTCCCAGATCATGGAAACAGGCGCCACTCCCCCGGTGGACATCTTCCCCTTCCTCAAGAACCTCCCCGAACGTTTCTTTGGCAACTACATCACCAAAGCGCGCGGCATCGGCACTCAGATGGAAACCCTGTATCAAGACATCCTCGCCACCGTCGTCAAACGGCGCGAAGCAGGCATCGACCTCGGCACATTCATGGACAACGTTCTCTCCAACCAGGAACAGAACCAGCTCCCGCATCATCAGCTCGCGTTCATCGGTGGTGTGCTTATGGAAGCGGGCTCGGATACGAGTTCCAGTTTAACCATTGCGATCGTGCAAGGGCTGATTCAGAATCCGGAGGTGCAGAAGCGTGCGCATGCTGAGATCGACGCTGTTGTGGGCCATGGACGGTCGCCGGTTTGGGAGGATTTGGCGAATCTGCCGTATATTAATATGATTATCAAGGAGGGACATCGGTGGAGGCCTATTCTGCCGTTATGTTTCCCGCATGCTTTGGGTGAAGGTAGTCCCCCTTCTATCTCTATCTTATTGAGTGTGTCTAACGTGTATAGACGACTGGATCGACGGTAAATTCCTCCCCAAAGGCACCGTCATCATGATCAACACCTGGGGCATGCACATGGACCCCAACCAAAAGTACGACCCCGCCAAATTCATCCCCGAACGCTACGAGAACCACCCTGCCCTCGCCCCCGAATACGTCGCCGGAAAGTGGGAGAACCGTGACCACTACGGCTACGGGGTGAGCAGACGCATCTGTCCGGGCATCCATCTGGCCGAGCGCAACATGTTCCTGGCTGTGGCGAAGCTGCTGTGGGCGTTTGAGTTCCATGCGGGCGAGGGGGGAGAATGATTCTGATCCGGTGAGTGGGTATCAGAATGGGTTTTTGTATTGTGCGAAGCCGTACGGGTGTGAGACTGTGGTGAGGAGTGAGGAGATTCGCGAGACGGTGGAGAGGGAGTTTGCTGTTGCGGAGAGGGAGGTGTTTGCTGAGTTTACCGAGGGTTGATCTATCTTTTATCTTTTATTTTTGTGGTTTAGATTGTTTTGTTTTATGGATTTATGTTTGATGATAGTACGGCAGATATTTCCTATTTAGGCTATACTTGCCTATGGCATTAAATACTGCAGTAATTCGCAAGTTGACTTTAAGCATAGCAAAATGTCCATCCATCTCAACAACGGCTACACCATGCCTCTAACAGGCTACGGACTGTGGAATGGATCTTTTCAGAAACGATTAATCGACTACGCCCGGCAGGGAATAGCCATAACAGCATACTGCTCATTCGGACCGACCGTTTCTGTGGCTGACAAGTCGACAGCTGCAACTCAGTACATGTCCCTACTGCACCACCAGCTTATTCAAGAGATAGCCGCTCGACATGGGAAAATGACATCCCAGGTCCTTCTGCGTTGGACGACGCAGCGTGGAATTGCGGTTATTCCGAAAAGTGGGAGTGTGCAGCGGATACGCCTGAATTTGGATGGAGAGTGCGAGCTTAGTGATGGGGAGATTGAGGGGATTAGTGCTTTGGATGCGGGGTGAGGTTTAATGATCCTGTTGATGTATGTGCTGGACACTTTAAGATGAGATGATTGCTGACTGTGATAGCATGGGTTTGATCTTCCGGTTTTCGAGTGAATTGTTATGGAATGGGCATGATGATTAGTAGACTTTCTTATTAGAAGTGTGCATGGATTATATCTTACAAGTTATTGTGATTGTATGTGTAGATAGTGATAGCCTCTCTTTACCCGATTGGGATAATGTTCACGCGGTAATATACCCACAAAGCCCAGATCAGTGTGGCAATGCCTAACTGTAAAATAATCTGCATTACTTGCCAAAAATTTCACGAACATCATTCATTCTCATACGACACAATGGAAACAACAGAACATACAATGTCAGTCATCAGCCGAGTCGTCACAGCCGAAACGCGGTCTATACGGCATACAGAGCACTTGAGCAGATCACGACAGTACATCATCACCATGCTCATTCTTTTCTGCAATTTGACTCAGGTATGTATAATGAATATAAAATCGAATGTAACTAATAGACAGTTCATCTCCATGTTCTCAACAGTCGCAGGAGGCTTCGAACTCAGCGCCCAACTCGGCCGTGCTGTTGGACCAGGACAGGCGAATTGGATGGCAGCTGCATATTCGTATGTCTTCCAGATAAGATATTCAGCTTCTCCAGCTGACAAGACAGACTCACTCAGAGTGCATTCGTCCTCATCAGCGGCCGACTCGGAGCGATATACGGCCACCGGCGACTCGTCCTCCTCGGAGGGACCATCATCGTGGTCTGCTCGATCGGCAACGCATTCTGCAAGACATATGATTCCTTCGTGGCCGTCCGGGCGCTAACAGGCGTTGGAGGGGGAATACTCATGCCAAATGCTGTGGCCACGTTGACGATCATGGTGCCACCTGGTAAAGGACGCAACTTTACGCTGGCGACGTTTGCTGCTTCGCCTCCTATCGGGGCGTTGATTGGGGCGTTGATGATAGGTGCTTTTTTGGAGAATTCGGAGTGGAAGTGGCATTTTGTCACTATGTATGTCTGACTATCTTTGATGGATGTAGCTGATCATTGATGTTAGTGCGTGTATCGAGACGGTCTTTCTTGTTGGTCTTTTTGTCATCTTCCCCTCTGAAGAGCCTGTCGATAAAGATGGCAAGATAGACAGTATTGGCATTGCCCTTGGCCTTGCAGGACTCTTCCTGTTCAACCTAGCATGGAAGTACGTACACCACCTCTTCATCCACCCTACCTGGTATTAACCTATATCTACAGCCAAGGCCCCTCTATCGGCTGGGACACCCCATACGTGATCGCCCTCCTCATCCTCTCCCCAATCCTCTTCATCGCCTTCATCATCTGGGAGAGGAAACACCCCCACCGCATCCTCCCCCTCTCCATCTTCCACGCCCCCAGCTTCAAAGCTCTCACCCTCGTTGTCCTCTTCATCTACATGTCCGTCGGCATCACCCTCTGGTACATGGTCGCCTGGCAACAACTCCTGCGCCACTGGACCGTCCTCCACGTCGCCATCGGCTGGATTCCATATGGCGTTGGTGCGTCTGTTGCCGTGCAGATTGCTGCCTTTCTCATTCCTAGACTGGAGGCGCAGTATATTCTCGCTATTGGGTGTTTGACCTCCATCATCTCCGCGATCCTACTGGCAACCATGCCCGCCTCGCAGTCCTATTGGGCGCAGATCTTCCCCTCCACGCTCATCGGCAGCTTGTGCCCTGATTTTGTGTACGTCGCCGCGCAGGTCATCGCAAGTAACAGCGTCTCGAAGCGAGAACAAGGCCAGGCGGGTAGTTTGATCGGCACGCTGAATCTGTACGGGAATAGTCTGGGGCTGGGGTTTGCGGCGACGATTGAAACGCAAATGGGGAGTGAGGTGTTGGGGTTTCGGGCGGCGTTGTGGTTCGGGGCTGCGTTGTCGATTGTGGCGTTGGGGTTGGATTTGCTGTTTGTTAGGGTGGAGAGGGTGAAGCAGGAGGGGTGGGATGAGTAGATGGCTGATTATGGTATTACTGTCAGTATGCATAATCTATATTGAAATTGAAAATGATGATATTCTATTCTTGGCACACCGCGTCTCAGATTTCCCAAAGCGGTAATCATATCGATCTCCGACAGATCACTTTTTACTCTTCTTAATCTCTAATCAACCATTTATCATCTATCATCTATCAGTTATTACTCTCATCCGATACCTCCATCGCCGCATACCCCTTCCCTTCTCCCTGACCCTGACCCTGACCTTCACTCTCAACAACCTCGCCCTGGATAACACCAAAAACCTCATCACTAACAGGCGGATGAAACACCTTCCTGCCCTCCACAACCCAAGCAACACCCATAGCAATGACAAACGCCCCCATAACCAAGATCGTGTAGTTCATATTCAACGTTGTTAATGGTTGCGATTGTGGGATCTGCTTATTAGTCCTGTACTGCTTGACAGGAGTGGGGGTCTTACAAAAGCAACAATCACCACGAGAACGCAGTATCCCACGGAGACGATATAGATGGGTTTTGAGAAGATGCGAAAGTTCCACCGGTTAATGGCAGGGAGGAGGTTGGATTGTGTGGCTAGGAGGATTGTGGCGGGGAAGCCTGTGATTGTTAGAATTTTTATATAATAGTTATGGGGTGTATACCGAAGCTGATAATCATGCAGACTGTCTGTGAGCCTACGATGGCGTTGAATGCAGCATCGGAGAAAAGATATCTAGGTCAGTTAGATGAAGTAAATAAGAAGAACAAAGAAAGACTAACATGACTCCCACCAAAGCAACCAGAAAGGAGGGTAAATTGATAGACCAGAATGGGAGGTGGGACCCCGGTGAAAGTTCTGCAAGTCTATTTAAAGTTAGTATTTTATACCATAACTCCTAGGTAGCATACTTATGATTCCAGAATAAACCACCATCTCGCGCAAAGGCATAACCCTGTCGACTCATCATAACCGCACTCCCAAGCGCAGACGTACTGTTATTCAGAATCAAAAGCAGACAGAAGATAATCGCAGCTGTATCACTCCCCGTAGCAGATCGGATAAGCTCTAGAATTGGTACACTACACAGATCAGTAAGTTAATTACACCTGGGTGGTGACATACCCAGTTTTAGTATTAACAATTGTAGTGATATCCGTGATAGAGAACCCCAGCACGATAATCCAAATCACACCTATCACCGTCTGTGAGATGATGACGATCAGCATGATCCGAGGGAGATGGCGCTTCGGTTCTGGTATTTCCTCTGCGAGATGCGCGGGCCCATCTAAGCCCATGAGTGTACCGAAACTGCTGAAAAGCCCGAGAAGGACTGCCATGGCGCTGGAGGAATATCCCGTTTCATTGTTAACGTCGAGAAAGACGAATCTAGGATTGGCCTTTGGGGCCATAACCAGCAGAGTGATGCTGTAGGCTATAAATCCGAGTATGGTGGCGTATGCTGATCATGGTTAGATCGTATATCATAGCTGGTGGTGCACTTACATCCGATAACCTCCAATGTAGGAATCCCCTTCAACCCCCACAGATTCACAGCCCAGCATGTCGTGACGATGGCCAGGTAGACGAGAAAGAGCTGCGATCGCGTAGACACGTCATAGTCGGGATTACACAGATTGGCAAAGCCTAGTACAAGTGTGGCGACGATCGAGCAACATCCGGCATGCGTGAAGATCCATCCGAGGTAATTCAGCCAGCCGAGTGGGTAGGCTATCTGGCGACGGAATGTCTCGGGGATCAAGAAGCAGGCGTAGTGGTAGGCGCCGCCTGATATGTTAATTCCGATCACAGCGAAACAAGGGATGGATGCCCTACCGGCTGTGGAAAATCTCGAAGCGCATTGTGCCAAGGATAGGACGATGCAGATGGCTCCAATTGATGAGCCGATACTAAGCCAGTAAGTATAGTTTATGCATACAAGTAGAGACAGCACTTACAAGCCATACAGAAGCGCAGGAAGACCGCCAGCAGATAGGCCGACGAAAATGATAAATGACATGCCTCCAAAGACATTGACGGTTAGCCATCCTAGACTGATGGCACTCCAAATTCCAAAGGTCGGTTTCTGCTCAGACTTTCCTAAAGACATGTTGATGACCTGTTTGATGCTAACAATTGGATATCCAGTTACTTGTATACTAATATCATCATCCCTTGATAAGTTGGTGTTGATGCTGTATAGAGATAAGATTAGATTAGATATGTTCAAGATATCGATAGCCAAAGCGAGACTAATTCAGTAAATCTGTTTGATAGCAGCCAATAATAAAGACTTGATAGTCTTAATCAGTGATATGACATTTCCTGGATCCTGATTCGTCCTTGGATCACGCCCAGCTTCCCCGCATCCCAGATAGCAACCCATCAACATCCTCCCATCAACAGACCTGTGCAACAATGAACAGCAAACGGTCTCGTAGCGGTACGTGTCACAATTATCTCTTCTGATTTTTATCTGACTCTTCAGGCTGCTTGACATGTCGTCGACGACATCATAAATGCGACGAGTCGAAGCCGACCTGCTTGAATTGTCGACTGCGTGGCGCGAAATGCGAGGGATACAGCATTACACTGTCTGACTTTACCGTGCGAGATGGGTTTAACGGTCAGATGGTGGCCAGAGCCGTCAGGGGAAGTCCTAGAGAACGATCACGAAAACGATTAAAGACAGTATCAGAAGAGAGTAATCAGTCAGGTGACTCACCAGACGGCGAGCAATCTATAGCGCCAAATGACAATTCAGGTGTATCAGAGAGTCAGCACGTTCAACAAGACCGACAAATTGACCCTATCACCACGCAGAATTCAAGTCCAATAGACCTGCCAGAAAGCTTGAACATTATCCCTGTGGATGGGTCTTGGTGGAATTCTCCGGCAAGATCGCGAGCTGCAACCCCAAGCGTGTTGATGGATCTGCCTCCTGTCGTCCCTGATCTTGAAGGTCTCGACTGGGCACTAACTGATTTGGTTGAAGATGATAATATTGACGAGACACGGGATGCTGCCAGCACCAGCACAGGTATCGAGGAAGGCTTACTACAGCTGATGGATAAACCTGTGTTATGGTCAACTCCAGACGATCCATTTGATCAATACCTCTTCTCTCACTGTACTTCATCTCCCCATTATCCTCGAACTATACTGACTTAGCAGACATGGATAACCTCTCCCTCCGCCTCTACCCAGTCAAGCCAGACCAGAATCCTTACAGAGTTGTATATGGCACGCTGGCTGCCCAGTCTCAGCCTCTCCTCAAGACCATCCTCTTCGCATCTGCCTTTCATCTATCTAACCTCGGCCGACTGCCAAAATTCGCGCTCCAGCCATACCGCGATGCCATGCGGAAGGCCTTTCGCGATGCTGTTGTATCGGAAGATCAGCTCGTGGGTGTTGGTGCTACGGTTCTTTTATCCATAGTTTTTGATGTATGTCCACTCTTGGTCCTGCTTGTACTATGCTGATATTCCAGGTGATTGGATCTGGGTTGGAGAGTTGGAGCTCCAAGCTGATCGGGTGTCGACAATTATTTAAAAAGGCACTGGCTCGCTCTCGCAGCCCGATTAACGCTGAGCTGCAATGCATGATTGTGCAGTATAACTGGGCGGCGATTATGAGTCGGACATTACTGCGAGGGCAGACCGGCTCTGTGGAAGAACTCGAATGTATAGACGTAGCAGAGAACTGTAACAGCACAGAGACAGAAAACATCGACGCAGCACATCACCAATCGCACTGGTGGCAGAACCTGCCAGACCACCGCATGCATCTTCTCCTCCGAGAAGCAACAGACCTATCTCTCGACGTCGACCGGGTGAAAACAGCACCAGACCTATCCGTCGATGACCTCCTCCAACTAATGCCTCAAGCAGGCGAACTGCTCAACAAAATCAATCACTGGCATCCAGATACTTCCCAGGTTGATCCGGAGTACGTCAACTCCGTCCACCTCTTCAACACCGTCTGGAGACAGGGAATGCGATGCTACGTGTATCACGAGATATATGCGCTTCCATCTAGCGATGCGCGGATTCAAGAATGTGTCGAGGCGTGCGTTGCCTCGTTTAGGAGTTTATCGTGGTTACAGGCGTGTCTATTTCCTGTGTTCATGACAGCCATCCATGCGCAGACGAAAGAGAGTAGATTGTGTTTTGAAGATGGGCTGATGAGGATGCATACTTCGTTGGCGTTTCAGACGCCGGTTTCTGTTGTTTTGATGCTGAAGAATATCTGGGAGGTGAGGGATGCTAATCCTGGTAGGATGAAGTGGAGGGATATTATCAAGGAGTCTGGATCGGAGCTGAATATTCTCTTGTAACTAAGACTATTGGCTGTGACTGATATCTAAACTGTGACTTCCTCGCCTCTGATATCCCCATATCCAAACGGATCCTCACCTCCAAACATCACAATCGGATCCTTCCCATCAACATGTCCACAATTCGGCTGGCTAACAGAATATCCCAATAAAGCCTGCACCTCCGGCTCATAAGTGCTCACCACATCCCTCTCAACTGCCAGATACTGGTTCTCGTCCGCACGCATCGATCCACGCGTCATATGGCACGAGTAGATAATCCGTCTCTCCGGCGGATCCGTCTTATTCTCCCCCGCCCCGTGCCAGATACTCCCGATGATAAAGACCGCATCGCCCTTATTCATCTCGGCAGTCGAGCAGAGAGATCGATCGGCTGGGCCGCTGATCGCGGCTTCAGGCCACTTGTGCGAGCCGACGAGGACTTGGGTCGCGCCGTTGGTGAAGTTCGTGTCGACGCCGGCGAGGAGGAGGCCAAGGAGGGAGCTCGCGCCGCTTCCTTCGAGGTGCTCGAAATGTTGCGCCATGTCGTCGCGGTGGAGTTGCTGGGCTGTGGATGGGGAGCCGCGATTGAAGGCTTCCGAGACGGCCAGGACGGGGTGGGAGGTGCATTTGTAGCGTTTGCCGTCGCGGTAGACGGTGCTATAGAGTCAGTGGAGATATAGTAACGCGGAGAGTAGAGGGACTTACGATTCTTCCTTTAGCAATGCTTTGGCCGTCTCCCGGAAGGTGGGATGGTTGATGGCCTTGTGCGCAAAGGTGCGCGACTTGCCAGCGAAGCCACTATAAAGTCAGCATAATAAAGCATAAACCAATTTTGGTGGAATACTCACCTCAAAGGAGGATCAGTCGCATCGAAAAGCTTGCCCTCGTATTTCCCAAGCTTGCTCCAGTAAGGCTGGGCTTCTTCGTGTATCTTATCGATATCTTCAGGACTGAGAAAGTTCTTGATGATAATGCCTCCATCGCGGTTGATGACGTCCACAATCTCCTGGATCGGAGAGGAGGCGTCCAACTCGACGACTTCAGGGTTGTGGGCTTGGTGGGGTGGGTTGGGCATTTTCAATAAATAGAAGGTATTCTTAGCAAGTTGTTAATTAGAATTTTAGATGCCGGTTGATGGTTTTTATTGTATTTATTGACAGTGTATGAGATATCATCGCCAACTGTGTCTGTTTTGGGTTAGTGTATGATTTCCCAAAAGGGTAATGTTAGCCTATATCTCGTCAACTATAACCATTTTGATATTATATCATCCAAGTGTTTATAATGCTATAATATCCAGGTCAATCTCCAATCCATCAACATCACTACTATTCATCATGCCTCAAGTCAAGCATTTTTCCGCCTCCGCCGACCCCCACGATGTCCTCCAATATCTCAAAGCAGATGGCGTCGTCGTCATCGAAGGCGCAACAACCCGCCAAACGATCGACACCGTCCTCGAAGAAGTCTCTCCATCTGTATCTCCATCCGGCCAGACATTCGGTCTCGCAGCCAAAAGCAGCACCTTCGCCACCGACCTTCTCATGAACCCGCTGTACATTGATCTCGTGAAACGTATCCTTACCGACACCTGCATCATCTACTACGAGCGTGAACGGACTGTCTCTACCTCTGAGCCCCAGGTTTCATGTACTTCGGTCATTACAGCAACTCCCGGTGCGGATGGTTGGGGTCTTCGTCGCCAGGATGAGTGTCACCATGTGCAGCACCCTGCGAAGCGGGAGACGGATTTTGGGATTCTATACGCTGCGACTGATATCACTAGCGATAATGGGGCGGTTAGAGTGGTGATTGGGTCTAATCATTGGACTGATAGTCGTGATCCCCACGACGACGAAGAGACTCTGATTGAGCTCCGAAAGGGCGATGCTATCTTGACGTGAGTATTTACCCTCCCCTAACTATAACCTCACTAACAGTATACAGCCTAGGCTCCGTCTACTACGGCCAAGCTGCAAACACAACCACCACCCCCAGCACCCTCCTCGTCGCCTTCGCAACGCCCGGATACCGTCGTCAGGAGGAAAACCAATACCTCGCTGTTCCGTGGGAAGTGGCCGAGAAGTATCCGACAGCTGTACAGCGGTTTTTGGGGTATGCTGTAAGCCGTCCGTACGGGGGATCGGTCGAGCATATGGAGCCGTTGGATTATTTGAAGGTTAAGGGGGATTGGAGCAAGTATGTTCCTGTTGATCTTATTTAGATAGTTCATTTGTCTATGTAGTAGTTTTGGTCGAGGTGTGTTATCTGGAATGAAGTTTATCATTGGCTTGCATCATCTATATTATATCTTGTGCCAATAAGTGCACAAACAAGGTGCAATGACATTGAAGCTCAAATAGATCCTTACTAGACAATAGCCTTCTACAGTGGGGAAATCCAGTCCAGATTATTAATTGCCTTTCATAGTGAATTATTCAATATTCTTTTACTAGAGTACGTCACACCCTTAAATGTCGCAAGGGAGACACGAGCACGAAACAGCATTAACAGTGCAGATAATTATGCAGCGTCTGCAGACCCAATTGGCCGATCGCCAAAGGAATCGTCGATTTCTTGTTGGAGATGGATAGAACCTTGGAAGCCTTTGGGGCCAGAAGTTGGGGCCGATTTTAATCCTGCGGGATTTGATGATGTATCCATACATGACGGGAACCAACATGGCAACTTAATACGGGGGAATAATTTTTGATTGAGATTATATTTGGTAAAATGATGGGTGTAATGGACAATTTGATGTGAAAGGTGGAGCATAGGGAATCAGTTTTATAGAATTCCTGTCCTTCGGCGTCACGGAACATTACAGTGGCTATTTCAATATTTTTAAGCCAAAATAGCCGAAATAGTAATTATGCAAAGCAATATCTGTAGATCAATCATATGATGGCCACAATCACTCAGGAGAGGACATCCAATAACAACACTCCAACAACCAACAGCCCAGCTCTGTAGACGAAACAGCCTAACCCTGCCAATCGCCAACATCGCATACGTCAACTGCGGATCTGAACAAGTAAAACTAACGCAGATCCTAATGGGTAGTTCCAGTCTTGGTCAGTGATAAGCCTTTCGAAGTGAGTCTTTATGGGGCGAGAAATTGGGGCCAAATCGGATCTGAATTCATCCTGTGCATAATTTATGAATTATCTTCATTCTATGGGCTACGTCTGCTGATGATCTACGCCAGTATTGCCCTGTATGCTCCAACTGGCCCCATGATCCAAGTTTCATGTTTAATATGGGGTAACGTTGCAACTCATGTGGCAAGGACAGAATTTACCGCATTTCTCTACGGAATGATTGTCTTTCAACCGGTTTCTGAGTGTCAGAAAAGATATAAAAGGAGACAGATGTCGTCTCATCATCATAGTTCCAACATCATCTTTTATCACAATAGCAATTACTATCACATACTCATCACCATGAAGCTCTCCATCGCCCTCGCCTCTGCCATGCTGGCCTCTATCACCACCGCCGAATACACCGGCAACCTCTTCTTCGCCAAAGCCGGCAAATGCTCCGACGAAGGCCAAAGCGACCCCCAGATGGAAATCTCCTACCCCCCTCCGACGGCGGTGTCTGGTGTAAAGAAGTCACCTACAAGTCCGAAAACTACGGTCTTACCCTTGATATGATCAACGCAGGAAGCAACTTTCCTCCCAAGTATCTCAAGGGGTGCTCCGACTCTGCCTGCAAGAAGTGCGGCAAGGCGGACAAGATTTCCTCGCAGGATACGGGTATTCGCATTGACTGTGCGCAGCTGACGAATGCGCCTTATGTTTACATTGGTGATAGCGATTAAGGTATGGTGGGTTAATCTTGGACTGTCGAGTACGCTGCAGTGGCTGACTCATTGACTAGGCTGGATTGAATGACTATAAGGGTATCTGGCTTCTGTATGTATATAACAGAAATAATTTCCATGCTATAATATATTGAATATACGTCCTTGCTATCTGTTATTACCGTCAAAGCCTTTGAACTCCAACCCGACATTCGCAGTGAGCTTATTTTTTTCTCTGCCGAGAGCCGGAGTTGGATGGTAGTCATTAGATCTCTTTCATGCGCTTCGCCGTAGTTGTTCGTGTCACCAAAAGAATACACATCAGGACAGAAATAGGCAATATTTTGCCTCTGGTTAATCAAAGTATTGGCATTATACTCTAGGTATAGTTTCTTAAGCACAATAAATAGAGACAGGAGCTGATATGGTTATGTATGAATCTTCTGGCGAAACACGATATGTCAGGCTTCTTCAAGTAGTTAATAACGGATCTCCTCGCTCCGGTTTATGATTATATATTTTTAAGACCATATGCAACCCACTGCCAACACATACGCACGACACTGCAACAACCTATGCAAGTTCAAACACCGACGACATTCCAACGAGCCAATACAAATATGATATCAACTAGGGCAGTAGCTTTGGCCTGGCGCTTCAATAATGCATAGGAATGCTCGTATATAAGATGGGTACTAGAGGCGGCTCATTCTCTGGCAGCTTGGGAGACAGCTTCATTTCCTGCAATATGGGCATTTCCAGGGACCCAACAGATCCGGACTATGCCTCTGCTGGTATGGGGAAGTCATTTTTGTGACTGCGTGGTTCCTATACAGGTAGGGTTGGTTGGAGGTCACGTGATGTATTTGTTTGGTTTGTATCTATGATGCCCTGGATTCTTTTACTCCAACTTGATCTCATGATAACAAACTACTCAGATAGTTTAGCTTATTCTATTTGAATCAAGTCATCGTAGCTCCTGGAATCTGTCCTTTATGTATCGCTGAGTCTAGCAAACTTCCTCAAACAGTTTTGGCAGTGGCTAAGTAAGGCTGTAGTATTTCCATTACTCATATAAACCCGGATGATCGCCGCCACTATCTGGTTACGAGTTCGGGGAAAGAGGATGAGGCAGTTCCTAGACTTGGCATGACTTGGCATGCCAGGAACAATTGCTTAGGGAGGATCAGGCTCTGTTAACCCGTTCACCACGGCCCCGGGACACGGTATTCGCTCAGTCAGATACTGTGCTGGGAGTGGAACAGAGCTTTTATTCATGCAGGTACATTAATCGGTGGCTCTCCTGGATACCCCTTCGGGGCCTGTCGTGGCTCAATCTATTGGCTGCAGATGCGAGAATAGGCTATGATAGTAATGACCTTCCGTCAATGGCTCGTACCATCGAATATATATCTCAGAGTTGAGGGGTTAGTGGGACTTGGGAAAAGAATTGGTAATTGAATGGTGCCGTAGAATTAGTACTGTATATAAGTGAATAAGCAACCAGGATTGGATCCTGCCTCTTAATCGAGTAAAGTAAAATATGTTAATCAGCGCGATATAGGCGTGTCATACCCTAGGATCTCTCATCCAGCCCCGGGGAACGTATCCATACTATTGAGGAGACAATAAGATTGGCCATAGAACCCTGTGATCTGATCCGCTCTGTATAAGGCTGTCGGGGCCCAAAATTTACCCAGGTAAAGGATCCCAGCCTTATACATGTCTTATCCCAGATGGATGTAACATGAAGGTATAGAACTAATCACAGCCTTGAAGGAATAGAGCAGGAGCTGTTATCATGAGTAAGAACTCAGGCTGTGTATAATCATTACAATCCAGTTTGTAGGAGCTAAGTAGTATATTTATAGTCTCCAAACAATATATAAGGCATTGAGATACCCTTTCCAGTCTCTCTATCATCAACAACTTCAGTTCTATTCAAACAGCAAACAAAAAGTCCTCTTTTCCAACCAAGAAAGTCCTTGCCTTTTGCATCGTTGCATCGTGTTACCCGATTCTCAAGATGAAGCTTAGCGTCAGCACCGGAATGCTCGTTCTCCTTGCTACTGGAGCCGCTGCCAAAAAAAGGTGAGTGACATTCATATCTTACTTGGGTGCATTTCCATCTTTTGGTACTTCAGAAATCGCTAACTGCTGGCTTTTAAGGAACATACACCTGTTGGAACAAGAAATGCCTTGCTAGATGCGAGCCAACCGACGACGGAAATGATGGGAAAGTTACCGCGCCTCATGCCAATGGACATCCATGGTGCTATCTTCAATCCGACGAGAATCCCAGCGAGCCACAATCATGTCTGGGCACCTTTGGCTGTGATGGCCCCGCAAGTGGACGTCTTGCTTGTCTGACAACTGAGAAACACCCTCACCTTGGTGGATGCTCTACCTGAGCGCCGATCAGTATCGCCTTTTTCCAGTTCTCAGTGGGAAACAATCTTTTGTATTTCTTTTTTATTTTTGTTATATGTGTCGACTGGAGTTTTAGCATAGTTATTGCATGAATTCATTGATATATTGAAGATTGCTTTTTCTTCGTCCATGCAGGCAGAAGTCGGGTATTAGATATGCCATCTTAACCTAACGCTCATAATAAGGCTCTGTAACGATTCTCTGGCCTATCTATGGCCAATCTACAAGGGTATGCAAACTATCAAGGCCATGATTACATAAACCGTGTCTACATAACTATTATAACCCATTCATCCTATTCATCTCGCTATCAGAAAAGTATTGAATCTGGGACGAGCTTTAATCCAGGTTGACAGAAAAGCGCGCCCAAGTGCGATGCGCTTACTGATTCCCGTCATCTCATCCGTGTCCACCACCATCAAGTCGGCCATGAACACAACCGGCCTGTCTCCGGAAGGTGGGTCCTTCAATGAATACACAAGCGGTGCAAGACCAACACCTCCCGGGCCATGCAAGGAGAGCTCTTCCCCCATGGAATCGCGCCAGTATAAAAGGTCCTGGTTGTCGGGTGATCCGTTCATTTGTGGGTGCGCGGATTCCAACTTGGTTGAATCCATTAGGAGGAGGGAGAGAGCTAGTGCATCAAAGTATCTATCCGGGCGGCAAGAGTATTCCCTGTGAAGCCGTTCTTGTTCGGCTGATTTCGGGTGCAGCCATCCTACGATATCTCCGGACGATAGCTGGAGCTTGATGACTTCCGGTAAGGAATTGTTGTGTTGATGAGATGGGAGCAGGAGTTGTAGGGAAAGAGACTGAGTATAGATCAAGAGTCCACCGCAACCACGTGCTTGCTTAAGGCGACTATTAGGAATTTCCAGTTCAATGCCTTCTGGTCTCGAAGCGCCTTTTTTTAAACCAAGTGCCGAGTCACATAGTTCGTCTATCGAAGACCAGTTTGCAGTTTCAATGGCATCCAAATATCCTTGCCACGTAGTGTCGATATCCAAGTAGTCTGGAACACGGACTGGATAGCAGCCCATAATCCAGGCCCCTACAACGGCAAGGGCAGCGGATCTTGTGCGGTAATCTTGTGAAGGTGGCCAGAATTTACTGCATCTCCAACCCGCGTATGTCTGGCTGCGGTTATGATGGCGAAGAAAATGTAGCGATTGTGTCGTGGAACTCTCGGATGGAACTGCCAGCAAGGCAAGGGAGGAGGCCAAGGTAAAGTCGTCGTATTTGTCATCGATTAATTCGATTTCGCCCTTGATGAATGACCATGACCAGGACGGGAAAACTTCTCCCTCGAGTGGCCGTCGCTGGATATATTTTCCACTTGCTGTTTGCCAGCGGATTGCTTTGTGGAATTCATTGAAGGGAATTCCAAAGTAGTGGCAAGATCCATATTGCATGGTCAGGGCACCTTTTAATGCTCTTAATACATCAGATTCAAATGAAAATTCCCTTTGTGTGAATAGCTTCAACTGGTCTTGATACAGAGTACTTTTTATCTTGTTCTCCTTCTCATGGGCCTGGATATGGGCATCTTGAATGACAGTTCGATCTTCGAATTCAATCAGATCAGAATGAGAACATTCATAAAAAAGGCCTCTCTCAGAGAAGGAAAGAAGCCTCGGGGAAAGCAAGCCTTCTTGAAAGGTCCAACCCCTTGAGGCCCACTTTGATTCATGAGCAAGCATGTCGAAGGATTCATGCTGCTTGACAAACAAGACCTCTTGGGTTAGATAACTAGTCCGCACCGTATCTCTGGGCTTGGACACCCCCGGAAGACCATCATCGGCATGGTGGCCTTGAAGTGCAACCAGGGTCAGGTATGACTGACTATAAATGTCGCCCATGGCATTAATCTGAGCATCCTTGATCTCTTTGTCGTCTTACATAATACAGAGTCGATCCACCCACAGATACTGTATACCGAGTTTCTGGCAGGCTGTTATCGCATCCCGAATGGTCAACGGCGTCGTATCTCCAAAAAGAAAGTTCTGTGTGCTTAGGCGATCAATGGTATCGGATGTTGCTTCTAGGTCTGATTGGTTGTTGTTCCTCCAAACATAACTCAACGTAGCATAATGACAGACTGGTGGAGGAATGGTGATACACCCTCTCTGGGTGTCGATCAGCCGGAACCCAGGTGGTTGATCTTGCACAGGTTTGATTTGACAGGCTTCGTTACAATCTCCCTTGAGCCACTCCAAGACCTTCTCCCAGTTCACCATCTCTGCAGGTCGCGGCTGTTGCACTAAATGCATCAGTTCCTTATCCGGAGATGGGTATGCAACCCATACACTTTGAGTCAGAGGAATGGCCTTTCCTGATTGCTCTATTCAACGGATGTCAGTGCAAGTCACTATTATCTTCGGATGAATTCTACCTGTATTGATGACGAGTCCTAGTTCAAAACGATGGCCAAACGTCTGGATCGATATATCCACTCGAGAGTATCTCGAAATCTTCTGGTCTCCCCGCACTCCTTGGGAGAAGATTCTGCACAGCTCACATCGCTGAGAGCGTTCTTGCATTTCGCCTAGACAGCTGATATTAACTGTCAGATGAAATCCAAGCGAGAAATGCAACCCACTACACTGCAGAATATGTCCGAGTCGCATGTGATGGCAAACTGCACAGAGGCGCGTTTCTGGTGGTCTGCAGCCTTGCTCGCAGGGCTTATGGAAGAGGAACTCCCGAGCAGTATCTAGTTTGTAACTTTCCACGTACACATCATATACGGTGTGCACTTTGGGGTAAATCTTCAAACTCATGCATACAGAAGAGTTCGCTTCACATGCTTTCGGCTCAGTATTCTGTTTCCGTCCCCATGGAATTGGCAAGTAAACTGGAGGTGGAATGATTTTGTGATTTGTCTCACTGTTTGGGCGGATAGAGAATAAATTTCCAAGTTTCGAAAGTTGACCCATCGCGGGGGGGGCATACAGGGCTGGAGTCGAGGGATTAAGTGTTCAATTACAGACCATACAAATTGAGATTGATTATATCAACGAAATCAGTTCTTGCATAGCAAGTAGAGTGGGGCTGCCCTAGCGACGTGGCGGTCAGATAGTGGCCTCGCAGATCCTTGTACACTGCCTGGCGATACGCGTTGTTTAATAGTATTCGCAATAGTAGAAATGAGGTTTTTTTGAATGGTGAAGGAAGAAAAAGAAAGTTCTTTTGGGAGAGAAATTCTAGGCTATATACCTAATGCACCTGACATGAAAAACGGGACAGGGTTATACTGAAGGAGTCACCTTTCTAAGGCAGTGGATATCGGCCAGCCACAATAGAAACCGCAATTGCGGATGGATCTTGTGTTCTACCCGGTTTGTTCTATAGTTTCGATTGATCTGATAAACTTGATTGATAGTGGAATTCATCGTGGAGATGCAGAAACGAACGCAAGAAGTGCTTGGTATATCCACAAGGTGGTATCAGTGCAATATTGCGAGAAAAAGGACGAGGATCACTGCCTGGAGAGGTAACAGGCAGCCAAATTCCAGAAAAGGCATTCACCAAAGCCCTGAACCCAAAGGGACACAATGATTTCTGTAAGGAAGAATGGATATCAATGGCATCAAGCTAGATTCAGGTAGTATCGTGCTCATTAGCCTACAGTAAGGTCTACAAATAGGACTAGACTCCTTGACTTGGATATTCATGGTATTATTGTTATGCTGGAGATGGTAGATACTACATAGATTACTTAAGAATTAGTTCAAGTTCATCTATACAAAGAATACAAATGTCTCATTCCGAGTAGCTCGGATATAAGTTATGCCAGAAAAAAATAATACTTAGGAAGGTATTTAAATTTATCTTTTTACAATATGAACTTGTATATCTAGAAATATCTGAATGCGCATAACAAGAGCAAGACGATAATGAAGATAGAAAGCCAAATTACAGAACGACAAGAACGATACTTTGACCGCAAGACCCGCCTCAGCAGTTCCCAAGAAGTCGAAGAGACCTGCTCAATCCTCGGCGAAAAATCGTACTGACCGGCAGTACGAGCCTTGAAAAGCTGCAGTCCCATTCTTTCTCTCTCTTCAAGACTCTCCCAGATCCGCTCTGTCTTTGTTTCTTTGAAGTTATACGATGTCCCCAATATCACATATAGCCGGGCCACGGGGTGCGAGTTGGGCGAATGCCAGTCTTCAGATGTCCATATTGGTTCGATATGCCATGGAATGCGACGGACTCTCGCCATCGCGTCAAATATGCTTCTCGAAAGCACTCTGCCATGCTCTCCACTCACGGCATGTACGGGACCAGTGCTGCCCTTTGCCAGATGAGCGAGTAACCGGTCCACGACGACATCCACAGATATTTCATCCAACGTGCACTCCAGGTCTGGGTTTGCGGACCGGCTCCCCGCCTTGAAGGTGGTGGATGGCATGAACATCAGACTTGCTGCTGCTATGGTCGTTGGCGTTGAGCTGGGTATGCTAAACCCGGGATAGGGGAATTGCTGCGCTGGACCGATGACGGACGGACGTAAGATGAGTAGTTTCTGCGCTTGACGGGAGAACATGTCATTGAGCAATCGTTCGGCCAGGTGCTTTGCGTAGGAATACGGCCATGCAAAATCTTTTGACTCGAACTCGACACTCGATCCGGTTTCCTGAACGTCTTTCCATTCCTCCCAGGGACTTCTCACGGAGGGTTTGAGCGGATAGGAACGCTCATCGACGTGTACATCCGTCCTGTCTGTCTCTTTGTATAGGTGGGAATTAGAGTACGCCGTCGAAACGTATACAAAACGGTCGAGGTTATCGCAGGTCAAGGCTAGACCGGCTATTCGCTCAGTCGCGCCGGTGATGACATCCGATATTCGGTGAAGAGGATGGACCAGGTTGATGGATGATGCCGCGTGGATGATGATGTTGACTCTTTCGCGGAGAATGGCCAATTCACGCTCTGAGATACCCATGTTTGGCTTGAGGATATCGCCTTGGATAGGGGTGACCATGGTAGGGTCTGTCAGAGCTTGGACAATCTTTGGGGGGAGATATTTCTGCCATTGCTCTTGAAGACGACTTTTACAGTTAGCTATACTTCATATTAACCATGTATTAACGGGAAACATACGAGAGTCCCCCACGACAGAGCAAGTAGACATGGGCAGGCGATGTCTGAGTGATGATCCGATGCACAAGAGCCGTGCCCAGAAAGCCAGAGCTGCCTGTGATGAAAAGGATCTTTCCATGGTAGTATTCCCACATGATGGCTAGTAGAACTGAGATAGATTTGTAAAAAGTTGAATGTTCTGTATTGGAAACTCGCCAGTTTCATGGGTATTTAACTCGGTCCTGTTGCTAATATGAACAGTATGGTATCCCTTTGCATTGCATTTTGCGTAACATCAAGCGGTCATGAGTTATGCTTGGATAAACTGGACGTCATGATGAATTCCGCTGTTTGGCACATGGATAAAATGATCTTTTATTTATTTGAAGGCAACTTTCAAGATACTCTATCTCATTGTTTTTGGTAAGATGGATTACTTCATTTTCCGCATTATAAAGTTTGGGTTTTTGGTGTTCAGGCAGTGATAACAAGCAATATTAAAGAATGTGCGTATCAAGCTTTCCCTGCCACATCACATGCCCAGCATTATGTAACTGGAATGCTCAGGGCGAATGGTGATAGGCAAGAAGATGAGATCATATAGACCGCTGGATAGATCTGACTTTGAGTAGATAGCTCTCTCGATATAAGCTTCGTTAAGCAGTCATTTGTCATCTACTGCGTCTGATACAAACCCTAAATGTATGTCTATTAGCCATTCCTAGCGTGACACATCAGCTTCAGTGTCACCGATCCATGCTGTCATCCTGTTTAGGTAAACGCATATCATCATCACCGTCCAATTTAGGCATGAAGAGCATCATAATGAAACATCGTGTCACCTTTCATACTATATAAAAACAGTGAATTGATCGAGTTCTTCTAGCTCCATCTAAATCTCTAAAATCCACACAATGATTCCCCTGCCAATCTCTGTTCTTTCCACCCTTCTCTTCTCTATCTTTCTCATTGCTCGCCATGTCTCACTTAGGCATAAACGCAATAAACATGCAAAACAACTCAACGCTGAAAAGTGCACGCACTCCCCGGGTGGTCTGCTGGGTATCCGCAACTTCCTGGGCCTGAAGAATGCCCACTCCGGGGGAAGAATACCGCATCACTTCCAACGCCTTCATCAGCAGCACGGCGCAACCCTCAACATTGCCGTTTTAGGAAGTGACTTAATTTCCACCATCGAACCGGAGAATATCCAAGCACTTCTCACCACGCAGTTCTCTGAATTTGGCCTAGCCCCGTCTCGTCATGAGCAGTGGTTCCCCCTCTTTGGTGAGGGTATTTTCACGGATGATGGGCGGCTCTGGGAGCATTCAAGGAAGATGCTTCGTCCTCGGTTTACCAAGGACCAGGTTCGTTTATTCTCTCTTGGTTCCAGCAGTTCTGACTCCGCCAGATTCCCGACGTGGATTGGTTTGATGTCCATTCAAACCACTTTCTCGATGCCCTGCCAAAGGATGGTCGTCCGTTTGATATCCAAGAGCTGCTATTCCGATTGACCCTCGACGCAGCCACCGATCTCCTCTATGGAGAGTCGGTGGATTCTCTCGTCTCGCCTTTGTCAAACCAAACAGGCGTTCCGGAAATGACCATCAACGGCCAGAAAGGCTTCGCGGAAGCGTTTGAACACTCTCAGTTTGTCGTCTTCCAGCGGACATTCTCACTGGGATTTCACTGGCTGATCAACCCTCCCAGTCTCAAAAAGTCGAGTGCCATAGTTCATAAGTTTTTGGACTACTTTGTTGACAAGGCACTGAATTCTGACAAGCCAGATCCCAAAGAAGAGCAAGGGAGATACTCCTATCTCAAGGCTCTTGCGTCATATAGCAAGGACCGTAAGGCAATCCGGGATCAGATGGTGCATGTTATGCTCGCCAGTCGTGATGATACGGGCAGCCTACTCGCTTCATGCTTCTACTTTCTCGCTCGGAATAAAACAGCATGGGAGAAGCTGAAGGCAGAAGTCACACAAGCTGTACAGGACCACGATCCATCGACGATTACCATCAAGGAAATCCAAAATCTGCCGTATCTGCGGGCTGTTGTGAATGAAGGTACGATCATTCTCATTCTCATCTTACTATGGCACAATATCTAACGTATCAGCACTCCGTTTATTCCCTCCCGTCCCCATCAACGCACGCGTTGCGCTCAAAGACACCACCATCCCCGTCGGCGGCGGACCCGACGGACAAGCACCAGTCTACGTCCATCAAGGCCAGACAGTCAGCTACTCCGTCTGGACTCTCCACCGTCGCCAGGACATCTGGGGCCCAGACGCAGACGAGTTCCGGCCCGAAAGATGGGACGAGTTTAAGCCTGCTGCGTGGCAGTTTCTCCCTTTCAACGCTGGGCCTCGCGCGTGTGTTGGACGTGAGTTTCTCCCCAAGAGAAATAAGAAAAGATGATTCGTTGCTAATGCACATGCAGAGCTCTTTGCTCTCGCTCAAGCCAGTCATTTGCTTTTCCGGGTCTTGGAGCGTTTCGACGTTCTCGAGAATGCGAGACCCGGTCCGGATATGGGCTCTCACCCACGAATGCATCAGACTCTGACTATGTGTCATGAAAATGCCGTTGAGGTTCGGCTGTACTGAGCGATGTTATGTATACAGTGGGTTCTATGCAAGGAGGGTTTATATAAAGTAGGCCAGAATGAATCATATATTAGGGAACATTCGCTATATCGCCCTATTTATCTTTATTGGTATAAATAACAGCCAAAATATATCACTCTAGAGCCCAGCAGAAGATATTTTTAATCTTCATCAGTATAGACATAATATCAGCCAGCATAAGCAAGGGGTGTTGGACAACCCACACCACCTCCCCTAACTGCGTTTCCCCGCTTTCTCCATCTCACCGTCTATCCTACACAACCCAAAGGATCAAATAAACTTCATTCCATTCTAAATGAATGCCCTCGCAGCTCTTGCAGGCGCTGATGCCTGGGTGATGGAAAGATTTCCCTCCAACTACATCCCGCCAAACATCACCGCTGAATTGGGACCGAAGTTGTCGTGTAACGCAAATGTTTATTTACCGGGAACATCAGGGTTTGAACTCGCTACCAATAGTTGGTCGCTATATGGAGAGCCTGGTTTTAATATTGTTGTCGAAGTGGCGGTGGAGGAAAATGTTGCTGAGACTGTGACTGAACCCCGTCATATGAGCCTGTAAAGTATCTTTTAGCTGGCCGTGCAGGTGAAATACGCAAATAGCCATAACATCCCCTTTCTCGTATTCAGTAGAGGCCACGGCGCAACATCCAGCCTCGGTGCCATTCAAAACAGGATACGAATATCCCTGAACAAACTCGACTCGGTCACGATTTCCGAGCAGGGAGATACGGCTGTATTTGGTGGTGGTGTGTTATCTAAACAGGTCACGGATGCATTATGAGGGGAAGGAAAGCAAACAGGTAAGTCAGCAGGATATGCATATTAATTTTATGGATAACTGCCTGATTGGATATGCTTGTCTAGTCACCGGGACTTGTGAGTGCACCAGTATATTGGGCCCAGCGTTAGGTGGAGGCCATGGCTTCTTGCAGGGCAAGTATGGCCTCATGTCAGATCAATTTGTCAGTATGCGTGTCATCACTGCAGATGGAGAGGACGAGTGCCTTTTGCTTAGTTTCAGCCTTTTCCTCGACTGCCGTCCGTAGTCTTTTGGAATTCCTCGACCCAGTTCTTGCAGCAGGGGCATTGGCGCACTCCTTCGTATAGGGTTAGGATGGTGCATTCTGAACCATCTGGTTCTTTTTACGTGGAAGAGATGTTTGGGTTGGTGCTGGGCGGGGTAGTCATTTGGAATTATGTTGCTTTGGTGTCGACAAGGTTCTGAGAAGGGAAAGTTGGTTTGTGTATGCTCAGCCTCTCAACACGTGCCAGTCAGGTGCCAGCCTTGTTACATAAAAAGATGCAATTTCCATGAAATTAACCCTGTTCATACCATTTGTTGACTCATCGAGCCATGCTATAATTTTACTATTAAAATACAGAAATATAGATATCTAAGGTCAAGTATAGTGACTATTCAGCTTCTGGGCGAGTTCTAGACACGTCTTAAAATATTGTTCATGATCCATTTCAATCATAACTGACGCTGTCTACATTGCAATAGGCACACTCCTCTTATTTCAAAGTCAGCATATCTCCATCAAGAAAAATACAAAATATACACATACCTCAAGACTCAACTAGCTTCTCAGTCCTTTCACGTCGTGCTTTCAGCATCTCGTTCAAGATATCGATCTCGATCTGGACTCTCGTCTGTTCATCCACCGCAGGGCTGGCAACTTCCGGACCTTTTTCCGGATCTGCATTCTCAGGTATATCTTTTTTGGTGCGCTTGATCAAATATTGAAAGCATGCTATAACGCATGCTATGATGAAAAAGGACAAGACCAATCCCAAAACACACGGAAGGACAATCTTGAATACAACACCAATAGTGGCTCCGAAGACTTTGACGAAGGCTTTGAAAAAGCCATCGCTGTCTCTGATTCTGACCATGTTACGTAGATGACAGGTAGGAGGAAGTGCTGGTTTGGTTGATTTACTGGGAATTGCTTATTTAATACTGTATATTGGCAAGGCTGTGGTGGTCGCATGTGATATGGCAGTCCTGCTTGGCTGCATATACGAATTGAATTATGACTTGCTGTATAGCAGCACAGCCTTCTGGGTTAGTCAGGCTACAGGTGTCTGATAAATATAGTATGCCTATAATCCTCGTATTGATGTCATAGCACTTTCTAATGCTCATCACTCGTTTGTCTTTAAGCCTAATCACCATATTTTCTGCACTTTCAAGAAATGCCATCGACATGATAAACCATCAGTACTTCAGTGTAACTCTCTGTATAGTCTATACAAAGTATGTATAGATGCCATCCTCGATTCCCCGCTATTAGATCAGTGGGATCCGGATGAAATCAACTGAGACAACAACAATCTTATTCAAGAAATACACACAATACAGACCATTTATCTTCTCAAACAGCTGCCAAAATGTCAATAACTATTTCTCGACTATTTCATCCATGTTTACATAATTGTATCATAAAAGTGGGCTACATACCCTATTGGCCAATAGGAACAGCCAGACATTATGCCACCGCCAAGACAAAACGAAGAACTTGCACAACTCCAGATTCCAGATACAACCAGCCACTTCATATAGATCTATACCAGAAAAAAAGAAACAAACAAAATGTGTCAAGCGTGTGTTCCAGGCGTTTCGGTGGACGGCTATGACTGCGACTCGGATTTAGATCTCGAGTCTGATGACGGCTGTGCCTGTCCCCATGACCATAAGGAGCATCACCACGAAGATGAGCATGAACATCAACATGAACAGAAAGATATAAACGAGGACAACTACTCTCAAGTAGTGAAATTCCCCTCTGACCCCTTCTTCACCCGCCTCATCAACGCCACCCACCAATTTCAAGATCAAATCATCATCAACGACAGCGCCCAGGGGCTGCAACTCACCTACGCCCAATTCCTGCAGGATGTTCAGACCCTCCGGTTGAAGATTCAGAGTGCAGTTCCTGCAGATGTGCTGGATGCAAATGGTGTGTTTAAAGAGGATGTTGACGCCAATGTCGGCGTGCTGGCAGAGATCCAGTATCCGTTTTTCGTGGCCAGTTTGGCCATTCTTGCTATGGGTGGTGTTATTGTGCCTATGGGTGGGTTTTCTCTTTTTTGTTTTTCTGGTATTTTATACTAACTATTCAAAGGACATGAGCCTGAGCCTGAACAAGCAGTCGCTGTTTTGAATGAATCCAAAGCGGCAGTTCTGGTCTTCGATCCCACCCAGACAGACCTGGCGACAGCTATCAAAAAAGAGGATGAAACCATCACTCAACTCCCTATTGAGATCAACCAGGCTCAGAAGAATCCAGAGAACCTCGGGTTTACCACCGCCGACGACGTGATCATCGCCGCCGAGCGTCCGGCTCTTCTTCTTTTCAGCGGCAGCGACACACCTGCCGTATTGACCCGCCAGACTTTCTACGACCAGGCCACTGGTAAGGCCATAGCCACGACGGAGATGACGGATGCGACGATGCTGTGTATTCTTATCTGTCTGTCTTCCGGGCCGCCTCCATCATGAATTATGAAATTGTGAATATTTCAATATATTTCCGTTCTCTCTTTGTGGGGGATGGTTATGTCCAAATCAGGACTAGCGGGTCTCAGACCCCAAATTGAGTGGATCCAGTGTAGCCAATAAACTTATTCCCATTAGGCTGTATACGGTTAGCGCCAGTGCTTGGCAGCAAATCTCTACATCAAATATAGAAAGAGCAATTCACTTGACAACCAACAAACACCACCCTCCAGATTCAAAACAGAAGAAATAAGAAAAAAATTCCTCATTTATCATCTTTTGTTCTTAGCTGCTTCTGTTTATAAAGTCAATTGCAAGTTTCCCTGAACTATAGCCTCGACCTCATGTCAGGTCCTGGAAGCACCGATGGCGCTCAGCCGTATTCCTCCATGGCTGGGAAGCTGGACTCCAACCTCCTTCGAGCCCTCGATGTGATGGGTTTCGACTCCATGACTCCTGTCCAACAGCGTGTTTTGACCGAACTGCCCAACTGGCGCAGTGACTGTCTCGTCCAGGCCAAAACTGGTACTGGCAAAACCCTCGCCTTTCTGCTACCTGCATTGCACTGTCTGCTCCAAGGCCATTCGCCACCAAGAGGTCAGGTCGGCATCTTGATCATCACTCCCACAAGAGAACTCGCCCAGCAAATCGCCAAGTCATGTGATCAACTAACATCGCAACTGGCCAAGCGTCTTGAGTGCCACATCGCAGTTGGTGGAACGGCTCGGGCATCTGCTTTTTCACGCTTCATCAATGGAGCACCATCTGTTCTGGTGGCGACCCCGGGTCGACTCAAAGACTATTTATCTGACCCCTCTGCGGCTGAGAAGCTGTCTAATATCCAAACTCTGGTTCTGGATGAAGCCGACACAATGCTCGAGACCGGATTCATCGCTGATGTGAAGCAAATTCTCCGACTCATTCCACCAAAGAGCACCGGCTGGCAAGGCATGTGCTTCTCCGCCACTGTTCCTCCCAAGGTCAAGGATGTGGTCAAGGTCGTATTGAAACCAGGCTACAGTAGCATTTCGACCATCGAAGAAAACGAAGCACCAACGCACGAGAGAGTACCCCAGTATCACGTACTGATGCCGGGGGTGGCAGACACATTCACCACACTTGCCTCCCTTCTCAACCTGGAAATCAAGAGCAGCTCGAAAATCATTGTCTTTGGTGTTACCGCAAACATGGTTGCTCTTTTCGCAGGACTCTTTTCTCAGGGTCTGACTCCTTTGAGGGTGTTTGAGATTCATTCCAGGCTCAATCAGAGCGCTCGCACAAAAACCACGGCCCAGTTCAAGGAAGCTGCTGCTGGAATCCTGTTCGCCTCGGATGTCATCGGTCGTGGCATGGATTTCCCTAATGTCGACTTGGTTATCCAGGTCGGTTTGCCATCCAACGGCGAACAGTACGTTCATCGCGTCGGTCGTACAGCCCGAGCTGGCAATGACGGCCGTGCTATCATCCTCCTCACCGAAACCGAATCTTTCTTTATGAGAAACAACCGCCACCTACCCATCAAACCCCATCCCCAGACCGACGCAATCAACGAGGGCGCCGCCTCATGCGCTGATGCCGTCACCCAGGCTATGTACGCCATCGACGAAGAGAAAAAGCAACGCGCCTACTCATCTTTCATCGGTTTCTTCGCGGGATCCGGTCTTCTGAGGCAGCTTCGTCTCGACAAGGCCGGTCTTGTTCAGCTCGCAAACGACATGGCTATGAACGGTATGGCGTGCCCTGAGCCTCCGCCGATGGAGAAAAAGACCATTGGCAAGATGGGCTTGAAGGGCGTTCCTGGATTCAACTATGCGAGTGGTGGTGACTCTTTCCGGGGCAGTTCTTCGAGACCGCGCAATAATCTCCAGGGCAAGACTCGTGATGCGCTGAGTCCTGGGGCTGGGGGCGACCGAGGTGGAGTTGAGAAGAGACGTGGAGGAGGCCGTGGAGGTCGTGGACGTGGGCGTGGAGGGCGTGGCGGAAAGCCGAGAGGAGCATAGTCCTTTAAAGCCATAGCATATGATCATAAACATCCATAGACATATAGAACTATCTGCCTCTGCATACAGTTAATCAAAACATTAATATACCAATTACTGTTCCGCCGCCCCATTAATTTCATTCTCACGTTCGTCTCTCGCGGACACAGACAACGATGAATAAAACACAGAACATGTCAGTACTCATCATGACGACGGAAGTTATTCATCCCATTGCCAACCTCCTGTCGACCCAACGGCGTCATATCCAAAAGGTGGTATGTAGAGAGGATAGCCTCCACCCCACGATCACTCGTCTCATAGGTATGATACACCTCATCGCCCTCCTTCAAAAAGACACAAAGACCAAAGTATCCATTCCCAGGCTTCCAGGTGATCGTTTCACCCGCCCTTTCCGCCTCCTCCCACGCTCGGTGCGTTTTCGCAGAACTATAAAACGGAAACTCCCATCCCAGCCGGTTCTTATACGCATTTATCTCATCCAGAGTGGCCGTCGCAACCGCCGCAAACGAGGTATTCCTGCTCTGCAAATGTCCCAGGTCTGGAATATGGTCCATGCAGAATGAGCATCCCACGCAGCCTTGTGTCTCGCCCGGGGATAGCATGAAGTGGTACAGGATAAGTTGTTTCCGGCCGTCGAAGAGATCCGGAAGGCTTTTTTTCTCCGTCTGGTGTGTCGAATTTGAAACGCGTGGGGTTTTGGGACTTGCACTATGGGCAGCTTGCGTCGTGAGGCTGCGATGTCTTGTAACAGGCGTGTGGCGGCTTTTTCCTGCTCGAGAAGACGAGCCCGTGCTTGGTTGTATTCTTCTGGGGTGGCGATTTGGTTCTTTTATTTGTTAGCTGCTGGTGGCATATGAGGAGATGGAGCAGGTGTACTTTGTCTGACATATTTGCTGTATTATCCTTTGGCATGAATGTTGGTATACTGATTGAACTGAGATTGAAGATGTTGGAGATCACTGAGCTGGATGTAACTCTTATTTGATTGGTCAATCTTATATCGTAGATGTCATCAATCCAGCATGTGATCGCTCAAAGCGGAAGATAGGGCTTCTCTTTAGGGCTATCTACTTGTCGAAGACGCTGTTTCTACGAGGCTTAACAAATTGTCAGGATATAAAAGGAGGAAATTGATCTTGATTGAATTATATGAAATCAAGTTTAACAAAGTATATCTAAGTTTTAGAGCTATGTTTTGATACCATTGTGTTGTTCGTCCAAAATATTCGAATCTCTTTCTTTTCTCCATTATTTACAGTCATAATCAGGACCCTTTCTGCTTGAATGAAATCAATAATATTTAAGGAAGCCCAGGTGCGTAATTCTTATCATCAGACACAGTCAGTGAGCGGCGACATGTTGTCCTAGGAATGGAGTTGAGTATCACCCCGCAGTCAATCTTCCAGCCTCAATATTTTAACCTCTTCACCCTCTTCTCCAACCTCAATCTACAACCACCACCACGATGCGTCTTCCAGCAAAAATCATCATTCAAATCATCAACGCCCTCATCCCTCCCAATCCCCCAGTCGTGTTTCCTCCTGGTCATGAAGCGACACGAACTTTTCTCAATCTTACTCGAGTGAGCAAGCTTACCTACGAGACTGTCAGAGACCTCTTGGTGAAACATTGCCTCTACTTCGATTCAAAGCGTTCCGTCTAGAGGCTTTTGAGCCAAGGACCACCACTACGTCCATCTATACCGGACGAGAGGACGACAAATCTGAAACAAATCCCGTTTGCGCCTGTGGGGCTTTTCCTACACCTGCCCTGGAGGGATGCTTCGAGCTTCGGTACAAGTGAAGAGCAAACAGATTCAGACGAGTCGGCTGAGCCAGGCGAAAAACGGATATCGCCAGAATCCGCATTGGTTGAGCCGCTTATATCTCGTGTCAGTTCTCGACTCCAGCGATTGGTAGTCGATATATACCCTCCGGGAATAGAAGGAAATTCTTGGGCAGAATTACAAGGTCTCTACAAGTCATATTTTCGGATGTCCCGTCTGCAAGAGTATTGCTCCATCCAAACCAGCTATCCCTGGAATTACCCGGCTCTACAGGCTGGGCCTGGACTAAAGCCCTAGGGGTTCATGGAGCATCTCCGCCGTCTCTCTCTCTCCGGTACTGATGTTATCGGAATCGACTTTTTGGCGAATCTCAGTAGCTTGCCTCACCTCACCCATCTGTTCTTTACTCGACCAGATAAACTGTTGGCTCCATGTCCTCCCTTTCCTGGCGGGCGGAACTTTCTCCCTCGTTTGCAGTGCGTCTTGATCATAGACACACTTGAAGGACACCGGCAGTACATGCAACGTTTAGCGCCACCAACTTTTGTGAGCCGGCTACTGAATCTTCAGGAATGGCCAGATACGGTTGCGGAACATGGTGACTTGAATACCCGGTCTTCTTTCAGCATTCTATCTGTGGTTGTTCCGTCCAAAGGTGATGGCCACCTTCCCAACTCTGTCAGGATTGGGTGCGTCGCCATGTGCTGGATGGGACTTTATGGGACTTTCTGGGCCCTTCAGGTCCAGGCTGTTTAGTACCTAAGGATTATGTGGTCGACAATGATCTAGCATGATGAGCATGTTCCTTAAACATCTATCTCGCAACATGTGATCACCTTGGTTCCACACTGAGATACAGGGCGAGTCACACAATTCTGGGAAGCGCCCTGCATCTTTTTACTTTAATATTCACGTTTTCTAGTATTAATTTCGATGGTTTTTTCTTTTTGGGCCTCTTCTCCCTCGTCTGTTCAATATCGCATTCAGCGCCATACATATATATTCATTCCATTTACCAAAAATAAAGCACAAAATACCAAAGTCAAAACCCTCCTGCATACCCATCCAATTCGTCAGTGCCCTTAAGAGACTGCACTCTTCTGCTGCAAGTTGCTTCTCGCCCGAGCAATCAGCTCCCTCAACCGATCATTCGCTTTACCATCCACAAACATGAAACTCCTGGCGATCTTCTCCCTACTCTCATCCATGGTCAGGATGAAGATATATTCACGCTCGATTCCCCTTTCCTCGTCCGAGAGACCATCGTCCCTCACTTCATCTCGGAAGTTGGCCGTGCTCGTAGCCCAGATTGTAACTTGGCGCTTTTCTTCGTTTTCGATAATTTCCTTTGGGATTACCGGAATGCTGGAAAATACGTCTTTCATGGCTTCGATATGGTTGGTAAACGTGATTGGATTCTTGGGCGGGTGAGGAGAGATGCTGGACGGCGCGAATTCGCTGATTGCTGTAGGCGTCAAAACAGCAAGGAGAGATTCGGAAGAGAGGTTTGAGAGGCCCTTCAGGAATGACAGAGCAGTCTGGTGTAGTTTTGAAGACATTGTGACTGAATGATTTGGTTAAAACAGAATTGTTGATGCTTGCTGGTAAATAATCCGCACTCTAGACCGATATATATATACACTCTTCATGAAGATTTTCAAAATCGGAGTTTGGAGTTAGGCTGTTTTTCTCGATCGGGGTTTAGAATCTGCCAGTTCTTATCCCCAGTACAGTTCCCTCAATGCCAATATGCTTATGGATGATCTTTTGATCCTTCGTTGCTGTACTGCTGTTTACCCCGTAGTATTCGGGGTTAAGATCCATGATATCTCCGGGGTATGGACAGCTGCAAGGCTGAGTTATAAATGTGAACAAAGTCAAACCGATTATCTAATGACACGGTGCCCGAGTGGTTAAGGGGATTGACTCGAATTCGGAAGAAAATTCTGACATCAATTACATTCGTGTGCGCATGTTCGAATCATGCCCGTGTCGTTCTTTTTTTCCTTTTTTTCCTTTTTCTTTTTCTTTTCTATACGTACAACCAACGACGCAGTTGGCAATTTTGAGCTCATTACTATCCTTTCTTTTCTTTATTCATTTTTCCATTGAATTATTTGTAAATGCTTTGATAATTTCTCACTGCTAGACAAGGCTTAAAATTCAGTAGTAACAAAATCCGTGTTTTGTTGATGTTTCTCGGTTTCTACGCGTGGCAAAGAATTTACTCTGATAGCAGCTGTCTTGTATATGACTGATTTCCCTAGGTTATTTTCTTGCATTCCAAAACGGAAATGGTATGATGGCATCGAGGACTTGGCTTTTGACTATCTAAAGGACTGTCGATTCGACCTCCACGCAGCGTCAATTGTGCTGGAAGTCATATTGGCAACATCTGACTATGAAATCTGCGGCTCATCCAGCAGGAAAGGCCGGTTTGTAACAACCTTCAGCAGAGTCATGCAAGGTCCATTTATCTAAGGATTATTTCAACCACCAATTTAAACTTGCAAATATAGTTTTGAATTTCTACAAAAATCTTTCCTTCATTAATCACAGCGCCTGCTTTGTTGATAGATTTATGCAGACAAAAAGCTATAATTACTGGTTGTAATTCACTTTGTCATCATAATTCTTCCATTTATGCCCTGGACTATCCACTGCAAGCAGTTTATATCCACCAAGCCACGTTTACTATCGGGGAAAAAAAGACCTGAATATGTGTGCGTAAGCGTTGGAATTAGGTTACTGCTAGAAAAGGGGAGTTGGAACTGCTGTTTAGTATCACATCTTTTGCTTAATAGCATTTTCTTGAGGAAAAGAAAGGGAACTACTACAGGAAGCTACAATCCAACTCCTTTACGAAAACGGCAACTAGGGCTCTCTTTTAGGGCTATGATCATGTTCCTGATCATGTATATCTCCACGTGACATCACATGATATAGAAAACCAATTGACAATTGACTCACTGGTCATGTGACATTCCAGAAGCCCCTCACCCCACATGGATTGTCGGCGCCGACCCCTCCATCGTGGGACGCATTCGGGACTTTTTGCTTCATTTTTCGGAGCACATCCAGGGACAGTTCACCAATTTCAGTCGTCGCTACATAAGCCTCCTTAGTCAATTCCCTGTGCATCCTCCGAGCTATACCGGCAAACATGGCGGCTCCCGGAACCGAGACGGTCCTCCCCCTTCGTGATGACCAGAAGGCTGCTGCTACGGAGCAAGATATTAACCCTTGGGACGTTCAAGCTGGACAGGACGCGGATGGAAATGCCCTCGCCTTTGACTACATCAAGATTTCGCAGTAAGACCGGATTTTCTTTCATGGCTGGGCCGATCACTGATGGGAACAGGAAATGGGCGACTAAGCTGATCGACGAGGATCTCCTCCAGCGTTTTGAACGATTGACCGGCCACAAACCGCACCGTTGGTTGAGACGCGGTCTCTTCTTCTCCCACCGTGACTTCGACAAGATTCTCGACAAGTACGAGTACGGCGAACCCTTTTTCTTGTATACAGGACGAGGACCGTCTAGCGATGCGCTGCACTTGGGTCACACCATTCCTTTCTCTTTCACAAAGTGGCTGCAGGATGTCTTTGATGTCCCTCTAGGTATGTCAAAGGATCTCAGACTTTACCCTATGGTCCTTCTTGTGGCGATCTAATACATAGCTGACAATGTAAACAGTCATTATGCTTACAGGTAAGACTCGGATAACTAAGCCGCGGAGGCTATGTATTGACCATAACAGACGACGAAAAGGCGCTCTTCAAGGAAAAGCTTTCATTCGAGGAGACCCACAAGTTCGCGCTACAAAATGCAAAGGATATCATCGCATGCGGGTTCGATCAGAAGAAGACGTTCATCTACAGTGACTTGGAATACATTGGAGGCCATTTCATGACCAACATTTGGGAATTTTCGAAGCTCATCACTTTCAACCAAGTACGAGGAGCATTTGGTTTCAACGAAAGGTCAGCAGCACTTTTTCCCTTTGTTTTCATGGCGGGGGATATACTTGATCCTGCTTGCTCTTATTGCACATAGCTTTCGCCACGCCATAATTGCTCTATTGTACTAACATATTGCAGCACTAACATTGGTCGAATCATGTTCCCAGCTGCGCAATGGTAAGTTATTCCATCGCAACCGCTCAACTCCCGCTGACTCTGACAGTGCCGCCGCCTTCGCGACATCGTACCCACACATCTGGACTGACAACCCCGACCCATTGGCTGATCGATCAAAGGCTATCGCAAAGATTCAGTGTTTGATTCCAATGGCTATTGACCAAGATCCTTATTTCCGACTTTTGCGCGATAACTCCCAACGTATGCGATTCCCGTCGCCAAAGCCTGCTTTGATCCACTCCAAGTTCCTCACAGCCCTGCAAGGTGCTGGCGGTAAGATGAGCGCAAGTGATGCCAAGTAAGACTACACACGTACCGTATTTCTAGATGAGCATTGACTTACACCATTTGCAGCTCTGCGATCTTCATGTCGGACACCCCTAACCAGATCAAGGTGAGATCCGTCGGTCTTTCTGTAAGACCACATCGCTAATGCACGGTTGTAGAACAAAATCAACAAGTACGCCTTCAGCGGAGGAAGAGACACTGTGGAAGAGCACCGAAAGCTTGGAGGAATCCCTGAAGTGGACGTCTCGTTCCAATGTACGTGTTTTGCTAATCGAGTTTCTGCCCTGTGGATGATCTAACGAAATCATAGACATTTCATACTTCGAGGAGGATGACGCAAAACTAAAGGAGATTGAGGACAGCTACCGAAAGGGCGACCTGCTTACGGGAGAGCTGAAGAAGATGGCCATCACATTGCTGCAGGGATACGTCAAGGACTTCCAGGAGCGAAGAAAGGAGGTCTCGGATCAGCTTCTCAGGCAATACATGACACCCCGGAAGCTGGAATGGAACGGCAACCCCAACCCGACACCAAAGCCCCAAAAGGCACCAAAGGGAGAGAAGGGAGAGAAAGAGGGAGAGAAGGAGGAGAAAAAGAACTGAAGAAGCATACATAATAGAAATACGTCAAGAGTCTGGACTCCGGAAGAATGATCATTTCCAGCGGTTTGAACTCTGGCTGGAAGCAGACACCTCAAGATGCCGCGCGGGAGCTCACTGCTCATTGCAGTCTAGGGTATCTATCCCTGTACATTGGAAGGCCCCATAGATCTATCCCAGGCTACGGCCATGCAAATAAGCCACAGGCAATCAGAATTTTGAACTAGAATATTATGACCAGATTCACAAGTTTCATTTTTGCGCATCAGTTGACAATCTTGTAACATATCTCGGGAGCCCTCTCATACATAACCAGGCTTGGATTGCCTGGTATTGACCTCTGGCAACATGGTAGCCACGCACCACGAGGGATTCATCCTATTCCTTCGAGGAACAGAAGAACGGAGGGTGAGGAGGTTGTAACCTCTTAACGATTCCAACCGAGAGGAATGCCGGATCAGCAGGCGATGCCATACTAGGAGCTGGGGTAGCAGATAGTTAAACGTGTTAACATATATGCCCCCTTTAATCTGTCCTCTGTCGCACTTCTCTATCCTGGGTATCGATGTTGGCACCGCTGATGGCATCCATAACCAACTGTCGCAGCTGATTCTGCGTGGCTTCACTGTGGAAATCCTCCCGGGCAGCCAGCTCATCAATCCTCCGCTTGAATTCTGGATCCACATCCTCTGTTCCTGCATTCGCCTCTTGCTCCGACACTGTCCCCAAGTTCATCTGAATATTAGCCGGCAGCGGCGGGGCGGGGTTCAAGGCATCCATCGATTGATCGGCCGGCGAAGCGGGTGGCAGACCCATAACTTGTCGCAAATAGGCTGCAATATCAGGGAATGAGCCGTCAGCCTCGATAGTCTCCTGTGCCGATAATCCTTCATCGTTCTTCTTGTTATAGTCCACTCCAAGTTCCTCCACTAGGCATTTAGCGATCGAGAGTTTCTCCGTCACGAACAGACAGGTTTCGCCATCTTCGTCGAGGATGTTAACATCGGCGTGAAATTCTTGCACGAGAGCTCGGAGGAGATCGCGATGGCCGTAGGAAGCGGCAGCATGGAGCAGCGAGTAGCCATGTTCGTCTTGACCGGATGCGATGGAAGGATTCGAGCGCAGCAGAGTCAGAAGGGCGGAGGGGTTGTCGGCAGCGAGAATGTAGGGGTTTGGTTGAGTCATTGTGGGCTGTGGAGTCAACAGGTGGGCTGAGAGTATCAATAGTTGAATTATCTCGTACCTAGATGATGAAGATCCGGTGTTTAATTATTGACAAAAAGGAGAAAAGAGGAGATGGATGAATCACTGGCGAGGCTGTCGGTGGCGCAGGGCCGAAATCTTCTTTTCCTGCCCCGCAAAAATAATGACTGATTTATTTTCCTCCCGACGGTGACTGTGACGTCTGTCTCAGTTTGACTCACGACTCTGAGTGAGAAAGGGCTAGATTCTTTGTATCTTGCTGATCAGGGTGAGAAGTCTTTGATAAAGAGACTTTAATTCTTTCTGAAGTTCCTTATCTCTGCAGTCTCCGTTTTGCACTTGTGTTACCCCCACCTCTCTGTCTCGCTCTCTTCCCCACCAACAATCGCGCACATCACCACGCAACGACTGGAAAATATCACAATAGACTGTCATTTAAAAATCGCCAATCATGCCTCAACAGGACCCTACGCAGGTCGCACAGCTCGTCGAAAGCCTGGGGGCTGCCACTAAGAGGTCCAAGACCGAGGGCAAGCGCACGTTCTCATGCAAGAAAACCACCTTCCCCGTGGCAGGCTCTGACAACATCTCGGTGGATTCGTGGAGGTTTATGGACTGGGATTACAAACGCAGTGATCTCCCTACATATGCGCGAGGTCTTTTCACCACGAAGAGGAAGGATGGCACACCCGAAATTGCTGTCCGCGGTTACGACAAGTTCTTCAACATTGATGAAGTGAACTCGACCAGATGGAGGAATATCGAGACAAATACACGGGGTCCCTACGAGCTTAGTGTGAAGGAAAACGGTTGCATTATTTTCATATCTGGGCTGGAGGATGATACGTTATTGGTCTGCAGCAAACACTCGACCGGTGTCCGCAGCGACGCCGAAGTGAGCCATGCTCAGGCCGGTGAAAAATGGGTTGAGCGTCATGTCGCAGCTGTAGGCAAGTCTTCAAAGGATCTAGCGAGGGAACTGCGAAGGTTGAATGCCACAGCCGTGGGAGAGCTCTGTGACGACAGCTTCGAAGAGCACGTTCTTGCTTACGACCAGGCCGCCTCGGGCATCTACATTCACGGTATCAACTTTAATCTCCCACAATTCGCAACACTGCCCAGCTCTGCGGTTCATGAATTCGCCGATGCGTGGGGCTTCAAGAAAGCGAACTTTGTTGTCTACGATGATATCAAGTCGGTCAAAGAATTCCTCGATCAATGCGCTGAGACTGGAACATGGAACGACCGGGAGACTGAGGGATTCGTGATCCGTTGTCAAATGAGCGAGGGTGGCGGGCCATACCAGGATTGGTTCTTCAAGTACAAGTTTGAAGAGCCATATCTGATGTACAGACAATGGCGTGAATGCACCAAGGCAGTTATCGCGGGCAAGCTTCCCCGGATAAAGAAGCACCAGAAGATCACTGAAGAGTATCTGCTTTACGCCCGACGACAGCTCGCCCAAAACCCGAAGTTGGGAAGGCTCTACGCCCAGAACCATGGAATCATTTCGATGCGGGAAGGGTTCCTCCAGGAGCGAGGCTTGAAGGGTTCTGAGATTATCGCCATGGAATCAGCCGCCGCAGGACAAGAAGTGACACAGAATGTCATCCTGGCACCCATTGCCTCGCTCGGCTCTGGCAAGACCACCGTGGCTCTGGCACTTACCAAGCTGTTTGGATGGGGCCACATCCAGAACGACAACCTCCCAAAGCAAAAGAACAAGGGAAAGAAGTTTGCCTTGGATATCACCAATGCTCTCGGACAGAGCCCCGTCGTGTTCGCTGATCGGAACAACCACCAGAAGCGCGAGAGAAAGCAACTAATGGACGATGTCACCCCGGTTATTCGCGACGCCCGGTTCGTCGCACTGCATTATGTCCACGAACCCAAGGGCCAGTTGCTTCCTGGAATCAGAGAGGTGACCCGACAGCGCGTTCTTGAACGAGGAGACAACCACCAAACCATCCGAGCAGGCACCAAGAACTCTGAGGAGATCATCGGCATCATGGAAGGATTCCTCAGCCGCTTCGAAGCCATCGACACAGAACGGGACCCCGACGAGAACTTCGACGAAGTCATCAACCTCGACGTTACAGCATCATCCCGCGAAAACCTCGAAAAGGTCGTGACAGCCCTCCACGCTGCGTACCCCCGCATCGTAGACCGCATCCCTACATCGCAAGAACTAGACGACGCCATCAACTGGGCCATGACCGACTACCACGTCCAGCTCGACCTCAGCCACACCTACGGCTCTTCCAAGCAAAACCAAAAGAAAGGCGCCAAACCCCCCCAACAACCCCTCCTCCCAGTCCACCGCATCACCCATCCAATCCCCCCGAAGCCCTCGCCAAAAAGATCGAATACTTCGGCATCTCCCTCCCAACCTCGGAAGTCTCCTCCCTCCTCCACTCCCTCTTTCCCCCTCCACACCTCCTACCCAAGCACGCCTCTACAACCAACTCGTCAACTCGCGCCGCGTCCAACCAGCCTTCCACGTCACCCTCATCCACCGCGCCTCCAAAAAGGACTCCCCCCATATCTGGGACCGCTACGCATCCCACTACATCGACACCCTCAAAGCATCCCCGGACTCCAGCGCATCCGTCACCGGTAGCCCCACGCTCGCCCCCGCGCGCGTCCGCCTCGAACGCCTAATCTGGGACTCCCGAATTATGGCTTTCGTCGCGAGAATCATGCCGCCCGACGACCAGAATTTGTCTGACTGGCCCTGCGCGAATGCGCTGCCACACGTTACTATCGGTACGGCCTCGCCGGATGTTAAGCCCAAGGAGAGTAATGACTTGCTGCGGCGCTGGCTGGAGGTTGGGTCTGGTGGTGAGACTGGGATTTGGGAGGCGGAGATTCCGGGCGTGAAGGTCGTTCAGGGTTCGATTGGGGTTGTTATGAGTCGGGGGAAGTAGATTTGATATGAGAATAAGAGTGGGAAGGCGTTGATTGATTGATGTTAATGAATGGGTTTTAGATAAATGGTATCTTTAGATAAAAAGGCACTGCAATGAGATATGATTCATGTATGCAAGCAGGCACTATCCAATACATCTAGACTTACACCGCACGATTTACGACTAGATGGCACACATAATATACAACCATCGTATGATTCATCCTTTTTATCACCTGTTAATACAGATAAATGTATACATTAGAAATTATAACATCCCCAAAACTCAACTACTCGACTCGGCTCAGCTCAACCAGCAACCCAAGCCGTAACACGCTGCGCCCCAAATCTACCCATAAACTGCAATCCGGTACTTCCCATGGGGAAATAGCTGACAAGGTACCAAAGCAGGGCTACGAGTTGGAAAATGGACGAGATGAGCGTTAGAAGGGTGGAGTGGAGCTATATTTTCAAAGACGTCAGTGGTCAGGGGTCATTCTAGAATGTGTGATAATGCGTAGGTGCAGGTGCCAAAGTGACGACGACGATGATGGACGAAGGTTACGGGAGATGTGCGGGTAGGCAAAACATTCGATAACCGTGCATGTGTAGGATGATGTCATTTTGGATCTGGGGTTTCCCAGTCCCGCATGGTGATTTGGTTGTGTGATGGGAGGATGCAAGATCTTTCGTTTTTGGCATCGAGGTTGCGAAAAAAAACATGGAAGATTCCTTGTCCATGATCGTGGTGAATGACCCACCAACAATCGCCGAAGGATCTAAAGCCGTTGACTTGCCGCAGAAAGCGCACAAGTCGCTTGGCGGGGGGAGGGGGGAGGGATCGAGGCAAGGAAGTGAAAGTAAAGCAAAAGCAAGGAGGAGGGAAAGGAACATACTCCGATAGCAAAGTAGAGGGTTAAGGCAATGGAACCAAAATAGGCGGCCGTAAAGGGAAGTCGTGATCCCGAGACCAGATGCTTAGCGTAAACCCAGGGTCCCATGAGGACCGCCCATGATAGCAGAAATAGCAACGAGCCAACGGACCATCTGATTCGAGGAAGAAAAAACCGGTTAGTTCAAGAGCACTTGGCATGGAGGGGAGAGGGGGTGGTTAAGCTGGGGAAAAGAGGCGCCCTGTCACACATGCGAGATGCTGAGAATGCGTCTGGGCAAGATCGCACTTGTGCAGGGTCACAGCCACAGCATGACAGGCTACACCGCCTCATGCCTTCCACGGCTCGGAATGTCAAGCTGTTGGGGGAAAGTATATGTGCGCGGCATGGAATTCCAGATGGAGGATCAACTTACAAAATGGCGAATTTGCGGGGTTTGAGCGACAGCACTGGGAAAAGGAAAAAGCAAATAACAAAGCATAGAGCGGCTCCAACATTGCAGGCGATGAAGATCAACATCCGATCCCAACGATTCACTGTGTAGAAAACGTCAAAAATCAGCCTCTTGAAACAGACACGAACTAAGAAACCGAGAGCCTTGCCACCAAGGCTCCAGTGAAACCCATCCAAACGCAGGAACTGAATTCCCGTCACCTGGACCGGGCGGTGCAGCAAATAGGGGACATGGGTTCGAAGGAGAGTCGGTGGTCATGAGTTCGGGGCAACTTACAGGCAAAGACACTGTCTTCCTCCTCCCGTCGACCTGCAGCTCCGGGACCTTCATGGGTGGGTAGTTGCACGTAACCCTCGCCCTGTCCGAACGGATTCAAGGATGACAACTTGGAGAGAAATGGGGTTGACGATGACGAGTTGGTGCGGACTGGGAGATCCGCGTCTCGACGAGACCAACCCAGGGAATTAACCGAGTCGCGAAAGGAAGTGGAGGCCATAGTTCTGTGCTACCGGGCAAACCCCGTTCGCTGAGGGAGGGTAGTATACGAGGCTTTGTCTGCAGAGAAGGACACTACAGCCTTAGTGGGGAAGGAGCGATAGACCTCTCGGGATGAAGCACTGGGATGACAAGCTGAGGAAACGCCTGCAGGGACTATGCACGACGGGAACCAGTATGCGCGTGCAGATGATCTGCAGGTATCAACGGTGGAGGGTGAGGCAAGGCAAGGAAAGCGATGGGATCGAGCCAAGGCGGAGCAGATGACTGCTGCACAGCTGGATTAGACTCCCGAGGAGCTTGGGCACGGGGTAGAGCTAGAGGCCGCTAATACAGTAGTCGCTTGGGATGTCGTAGGTGATAAGCTTGTGATCGCCCCTGTTCTTCCAATAAGAGGCGCAGTGATGGTAGAGGCAGTCGATTCTAAGATGCCCCCCTCGACGCAGCTCGACCAGGGTTGATTGGAGATGTCGGTGTATGTATGTATGGTGTGGTATGGTGGGTTGGAAACGGTGTATCTGGTGCGACTATCACCGAGCCGATCCGCGACAAGATGGGAAAGAGCTGTGTGGCTCGAAGAGGCGTTAGGGACGCGAGTAATGTTGGATAAAGAGTATGTACGTCGTAAGAAAGTTGGAGAAACGGAGGATAGACTGCGGAGAAAGGAGGGCGATAGGGTAATGGAACGGAAGGTATTCAAGCGGCGTAACGTCGGAAGAAAGAGTTATTTCGAGCAGGAGATCGTCTCTGGTAGGCTACAGTGATGAAGTCTGTCAGATGACTGGATGAGGAGAAAGAGGAGGGGGAAATAAGGGCAAAGAAGGAGGGGGGAAGGAAAGGTGTGGGAGACAGTTGGTAGGTAGGGTGGGAGGTTTCAATGGGGTTTGCGAATGAGGTTACATACCTTCCTGATCCAGGGAAAGCCCGACTAGCGGCAGAGGTGGATGAAGAAGAAGATGACGATTCTTGACCTGGTCAACAGCGAGAATAACGAGAATAACGAGAAGATGAAACCATCGCGAGACGAAGAAGTCGACTTGCGAAGTTCCGCCGGCTGAGCTGCTGGCCAATCAGCGGCTGTGAGTATTGATGGAGGCCTGGTGACAGAGCTAGTCTGGAAGGGGGAATAGTGCTGATAGCTCTGACCAATGGAGGCCCGTGGGAGGGACTGTGGTGGAGGGTAGCAGGGATGTGATTGGAGGCAAGGAAGGCAGCCCACATGCGCCACCGCCCGGCGTCTATTTATGATTCTGGGGTTTTTGCTATGCGCTGGTACCGCTGTATTGTATATATAATATTATTATATATCTATTTAATAATGATAATTATTTATTGTAATAATAAACGGAGTATTATGTATATGTTATGTGATAATATATGTGTTCAGTGGCGATCATGGGTCGATCCTTGTTGATGTTGACTGCAGAAGTCACCTACAGCCACTAGTTCCATCATCGATAAGACTCCTCATGAGTACCCTCTATTCTGGCAGTAATTGCACTGAGATTGCAGTCGTATCGGAACAACTCCGGATGATCGTAGATCAGCCATATTCTCTTGGATCAAGCCATGCAGGAGTATGCCATCATCAGTTCGGGTATATCTACATCTATATGCTACACAATGGACAGTCCCGAGAGTAATAGGGTCCCCCCATGATAGCAGACTGGTTGACTATTCTCCCTATCCGTTCATAGGGTTATGTACATTATTACAAGACATTACAAGGCAACCACCAAGACAGGCAAAAGTAAATCAAGCCCGTAAGACGCAAATCAAATCACACAAAGTTAAAGCAAAGCCCGACTCCACGAATCTCTCGCCTCCAACATCTCCATCTCTCAACTCTCCTCATCTTTCGCTCTCTCCTTGCATTAACCGTGGTTTAATCGGCCATGCACTCCGAACCTTGACGGGACGGGACGGACATGCGGGAAGCCAACGATTCATTAAGTGGATGGATGAGATCGACGTCATGGAGCAAATGCTAGTGCTACTAGTAAGAGAGGTATGAAGCATTCCAACTCCACATTCTTCATTCGATTCCAAGTATGCAATAAAGACGGTCAAGACAAAGAGAGAGGGATAGAAATAGAGTCGCACCATGAGGTAACACCCACAGCGGGAGGCGACATGATCCTCTGTGCCAGTGTCACGGACCGCCTGTGGAGGAGTCAAAGACGCTCAGATATCATTATTCTTACTGTTACAGAGTAATAGTAGTTAGGATGTATTACAATTCTGTCCAAGCTCCAGCGATCATGACCATCCCGATCTGTCGATGTACTCAGAAAGATGATACACAGTACCCAGACAGCACACTGATAGGCCATTCGGATGTTGATTCCAGTCGATCCTGGAGGACGACTATACACACAGAGTATGCACGTAACTTGAGATCTCCCACATGGTTTGGCTATTCAGAGATTATCTTGATTTCGGCCACTCCCCTTCTCATCTGATACATTCTCTCACCTCTTCGGCAGAAACGCCCGAGTGAGTCATGACGTTTGTTGGTCGACTCCTTCTGGGGACAGGTGACGAATCGAGCACATTGCTTGCTCATGGGATTTGGCGTTGTTTATCTTCCCTCCGGACTGTATGACCGCCAACCACCCTGATGCTTTGCTGCCCCCCCCTTTATCGGGCTATCCAAGTTTTGCACACACACTCCCCCTCCATTATCAGCCATCAGCACATAGCTTTCGCGTTTTCTAGTTGATTTCCTAGCCTATCATATTGCACTCCCCCCTCCCTTGGAGATACTGTAGATGCCAAAACAGGCGCAGCCATAGCACGTAATCCCGTTCTCTATTAAGCCTCTTCGATTTGACGATCGACACCCTGCATGACTATGACGACGGTATATCAAATGAGAGGGCTTGGAGAACGCCTCTGAGCCCATAAAGTCTGCATTCTCGCTGTCTTGAAGTTTTTTCCTTTTTTCTTTTTCAGTTGAAGCTAGACAGATACTTGAAATTCATGATTCGCTCGACGATAAAGCGTCATCTTGAGCTCGAGCCTTCCAGTAAGTGTTGGGTCTGTTCTCACCGTCTTACGCTGCGAGCCTTATTCCCGTATTTTCCCTCTTTTTCTTCCTTGAGGGATCTTTCTGCCTATCTGAGGCTCTGCCACGTGTGACTGTCTTTTAATATCCTGTCGTCTCTTCTTTCTTCTTTCTTTCTTTTGTTCTGACTTACATCTGTTGTGTTCCCAATCTGGTGGGGTTTGCATTATCTGCAAGCCACTTGCTTACTTTATATAGCATCATCACCATCATCACTACCACCGATATTTTATCAGTTCAACTATCAACTGTAAGTGTATTTGTTATTTATTTCTTCGTTATTTCTCTTATTTTTCTTTCTCTTCTTCTACTGTATTTCTTTCTGTATTTCATGTGGGGCAAATCGCGGTGAGACTCGAGTCTGAGCATACGGAATACTCTATACCGAATACCCCTCTTTATGCGGAAAAAACGGCAAAACAAAGAGACGGAGACAATTCCCAGAAGCGAAACTCGTTATTGGAAGAAAAGAAAGTGGTGTGGACACACTGTTCGAAAACAGTCAACATCCAAACCACAGTGACCGAGGGGTTCACCGGCATCACGCCAAGGAGAGGAGACGATCTGCTTGGGATGCGGGGATAATCTCAAGGATTCACCGGAGAAGCAAAGAAGACGAAACAAACAGACGCAGAAGGGAAAAAGAATCAAAACTGGAGAAACTAGAAAGTGTTTCACTCCACACTTTGACCGCCTCCATCTTCTGACTGAATTCTGTCCATCATCGCCCCTTGGTTTCGACCGCTTCGCTCGGCCTCTCGGATTTTCGCTGCTATTCTTGTCTTTTGCCTCCTCTCTTCTCTTCCCCCACCATCCTTCCCTATCGTCTATCATCATCTCTCATTCCTCTTTCTATCGCCTGTTATTTCGCCCTGGTGACGGTTTCCCCCCTGCTCTTTTATTTTCCCTCATCTCCGGATTTCCGCCTCCTTCTGTCCGTCTGTCTGTCTCTCTTATCATCCCGCATCGTCCCCAGTCCGTCGCTTCGTCGGACCCATTGGGGCGCCTTTTTCCTCCTTTTCCTTCCACTTCCACCTGGACTTTCTCCCTTTTCCGTCTCGCTTATGGCCTCCCTTCCTCACTGTTGATTTTTCTTTTCTCTGTCGCTTTCTCTATTTCTGCCGTCTTTTCTCCTTTCTGGCCAGCTACTCACTGCGCTTCCTCTCAGACCCTGATTTTCTTTGTGCGCGATCCACCGCGGCACTGCTTAGACATTCCTCGATTCGTTTCTGGTATGTGACTGACTCATCTTCATTTTTGCCTCTTTGTTACATCAGTTGGCGTGTCTGGCGATCATCATTAGATGATTTCTGATGCTGTCTCTTCCTGAGAATACACTGATGCCTATAACAAATTCTTTGTTTCAGGTTTTGCCCTGTCTTTTTATTTATGTGACTGATCGACTGACTGGGTATTGTCTCGCTAGGTTTCGCATTGATCTTCCATCCAATGAATTAGCGCTAGCGGCTTTTGTCGATCCAACAAATAACCAACGCATATAGACTCCGTCGCCACTTCGTCAACCCCATCCACTTATCTTCGTTGCGACTCGACGAACCCATCGACTTCACTAGTGCCCGGTTTTGGGCCTCTTCGATCCTACACCATTACCATCCTGTGAGTTGGATCTCGATACCAAGGACATTTCACCAGCGATCAAGCCTGCCGACTTGTTTCGAGGGCTTGTTAAGCATCATGGCCGAGACGAGTATCTTCATAAAGAATGAGCCTGACGATTTCCGCAGTGACATAAACCCTTTCATGATGTCGCACTATAACCAATTTGGAAACCCCAACGAGGGCGTAGACCCCTCCGAACTTACCATGCAGAACAGTGGCTTCATGTCATATCCCTTCTCATCCCAGCAAAACATGTCCTCCTCTTTCAATTTCGGTAACTCCGGCATCGATACCGATGAGTTGCTGGACCTGGAGATCAGCGGGCCAAACGGAGTCCCGCGGAACGACAACATGAACTTCCTTCAGGACCAACATTCCAGTGCCGGTATTTCCATGAGCCACCCGGGTCAAATGGGACAAATATACTCCAACACCCCTGATGGTGCTCCTATGCACAGCCCCTTCATGCACAACAACAGCTTCAACAACTACGAGCAGTACCGCAATATGAACCAGCCAATCCAGCAGAGTTCTCCACATCTTCAGAGCAACTCCCACTTTGAACAGAGCTACTTGAACACCAAGGGGCGCCCGACGCTGCAGGTGGACCGAGCATCGACCGATGCTCGTAGCCCGATGACTCCCAAGACACCCGCCATGGGTGCGCTGGCTCTCGGAACCCCAGAATCCGGTAGCTTCCCCACACAGCCCATCCGAACCGCAGGCCTCCAACATCGCCACCAGAAGACCCTGTCGAACCAATGGGATGGTACCCCCAACAGTGCCCACTCCTACGTCGAGTCACCGATTTCCTCCCCAGGCCACCCATCCCACCATGCTGGTATCTCCGAGATCCTCAAGTCTGGAAAGCACGCCTCATTGCCCGCCAAGGTTGATACACATTTGCCTGGAACCGGTCAGGATTTGGAATCGCAGGAAGCCAAGCGACGCCGTCGCAGGGCCTCTCACAACCTGGTGGAGCGTCGTCGCCGCGACAACATCAACGAGCGTATCCAGGACTTGTCGCACTTGGTTCCCCAGCACCGATTGGAAGATGACAAGGTTCGGAAACAAATTGTGAACAACACCGCTATGTCTGCCACTGGAGCCAGCTCGAATCCTGCCACATCTCTCCTGGCCGGAGGCAATGGTCGCCGCGCCACTGCTGGTAACATCACCATGGGTCTGCCAATCGAGGAGAAGGAGAAGGGACCCAACAAGGGAGACATCCTCAACGGCGCAGTGGGGTGGATGAGGGACTTGATGTGGAGTCTGCACGTCAAACTCCAACAAGAGTCCGAGCTTGCCGAGTTGATCACCAGCCTCGGAGGTACCTGGCCGTTTGAACAAACCGAGGAAGAGAAGCGCATGCGCAGTGAGATTCTCGACGCACTGGAAAGGAATGATCCCAACTCTTTCAGCTACACTCGTGGTCCTGGAAGTGGTCTCCGAGTGCCCAAGCACACCAACATGGCCGGTGACGCCGTGTCGGGCACTGCCGCCCTGAGTCCCCAGAGCCTGAGCCCGTCATACAATAGCGGAAGCAGCACCGGGGGACCCAGCCAAGCACAATACTGGAACAGCTCGGGACACGCCGGCATGAGCTTTAAAGAAGAAGACGAGTACGCCATGGAAATGAATTAAGCGCAGCAATACTATTTCTCCAGCTTAAACAATCATTTTACCTACGAATGCATGCCATGACATGTTTTGCATATAAGGCGTCAAACGGGGTTTGGACGATTGACCGGCGCACGCGGAAGACTTGACGGATCATCATGATTTGTCTTTTATCTTGTTTCATTTGATCTAATACTGTTTTTTGATATTCCTATGGGCTCCTGGCTGGTTTTTTTTTTTGGCTTTTGAGATTATTATTATCCTTGCTTTTCTTGATTCAATTCTGTATTTCCGGCATGGGTTTATTGCATATGAGTCTTTCGCACATACATCGAGAGGTTTCAGAATGATCACCACGGTGCTTGGGTTTGTTTGCTTGCTTCTCCCTCGATGAGCAGTGAACTCTATGCATCCGTGTCTGGATAGCTGTTCTTTTCTTCTTCTCCTTCTTCCTCCTGGCTTTGATTTCTTTGATCTTTATTCTCATTCTTCCATCGATACCCTGTTTTCTGTTTTTAGTTTTATACTGGCTGCTTTTTCGTCCCGATCTCGGATGTTTTCTTATCATATGTCCTATTTATTATCAAGGCTATGCGATATGCGATCTGATCTGATTTTACATGTTTATTTGTCGTTTTTTACATCGCCCTATCGCGTCTCATCAGCTGGCTTGTCGCGCGATAATCACTATCTTTCACACACACCCATAATTAAACCGAGGGCTTGTTTTCCTCTCATCTCATCATATATTTACATTGCGAGTCATGTTCTATTGTACTGCACAGCATCATGTTGAGTTTGGTCGGCTAGTCTGTACACGAATCAAGTCGCATCCAGAAGAATTGGATCCTCTGATTTGTAGACGTAGTGAGTGAGTGATATATACAGGGGTTGGGTATATGATTGGCATGCATATAGCCTAACTTAGGTCGCACCCGACGGGAGTAGCCGTTATATTATGGTTGGTTTGTACCTAACGCATCGAATAGACGGGGCTAGACTACGGAGAAGAAATATAGATAATGTAGCTGACTGATTTGACTGATCTATGTACGCTGGTAGATCATCTATCTATCATAGATAATGCAGATGCAGTGCAGAACAGGGACAGGGGTAGGGTTGTAGGTCATTGTGCATACATGCAAGATAAAAAAAAAAAAAAAAACATCAGTTGCGTGATCAGATCAGATTCAAAATTCAAGTTGAATTGAACTGTATGATTTTTTTCTGTAGATAAGGTACTCTGTAAAAAAGTCTTTTGCACTCTGTAGGAAGAAAGGGTATCGTCTTTTTTTTCGTTTGCGCTCTGTCTTGGCCGAAAAGAATTTTTGCTTGAAATTTTGAATTTTTTTTTTTTTTGGGACTTCTATCGAAAATTTTTGAACATCTATTCCCCGCGAATACCACGGAAGAAGTCCATGACACCGGTGAAAACGACCAGGAGGATACCACCACCGGGACCGAGACGGAGAACCTTGGGAGTGAAACCCTTGTACAGGGCGGAGAAGCCTTCCTCCTTCATGACGGTTCCCAGGGCAGGCCAGGCCCAGTTGTACTTGGGGGTCTGGCCGGGCACCTTGGTGGTGTTTTGGATGCGGGACTTGACCACGTCCATGGGGGTGTTGAGGACGGTACCGGCGGTACCACCGATGGTACCGGCGATCAGGTCATTACGGGTCTGCTGGCTCTTGTTGCCGGGCTCGACGGCGGGAAGCTGAGCGCGGACCTGGAAGATACAGCCGAAGTAACCAGCGTTCCAGAGGATGTGGCGCCACAGAGTGGATTCGAGACCGTTGTACATGGCGAGGGGACCCTCGGTCTTGACGATCTTCTTGACGACATCGAGCATGCCGTTGTACTTGCCTGCCGAAGCCTTGTCCTGGAGACGAATCTTGACAAGCTCAAAGGGGACAACCACGAAGGACTCGGTAGCACCAGCGGTGGCACCGGTGAGCACAGCCAGCGACTGGGTCTGCTTCTCAACACCGAACAGGCCGCGGTAGAAAGCGCCCCAGCTGTCGTTGGCGGCGAACTTGGTGGCACGCTTGGGGGCCTCCATCAGGATGGGGGCGGAGATACCACGGTATAGACGGGAGGCTCTGTGATGTGACTGTTAATGGCCGCTGCGCATTGACAACCGCTCGATCCATGCGCACATACCCTTCATTCTTGATGATCTTGCGGAAGCAGTCAAACATGCCATTGTACGATTCCTCACCGGCGACGGCAGCGCCCTGAAGCTGACTGTCGCAAAGAGTCAATAAAACAATTCCCAATCAATTCAGCGACCGGTTCCTACTCACACTCGTGTCTTGACCACATCCAATGGGTACCTGGTAGACGATAAATCCCGTTAATATAACCGAACGTGGGGTGACTCATGTGATTATTTTCAAGGGAGAATTTTCGTACATGATCAGGATCTAATTTGTGCAGCAATTGGATTAGCTATGCTCAAACAGAACTCCCCTTGACAGGATTACCAATCATACCTCAGAAATACCAGCCACAGCACCAGCAGCAAACTGGTACTGAAAAGGGAGGGGTTTTTGAGTGGTGTTGGACATGATGGGCGCACAACCAAGCTTATCGCCTGGGGATAGTAGAAATTGAAAAGAGGGGAGATTTATCCAAACGACTGTGGAGGAGGAGAGAAGGGAAAAAGAAAGAGGAGAAGAGAGATAGATGGAGAAGAAAGTCAACTGACTTGCCGACGGCCTGTGGAGGTTGCGGCAGGTCGGAGAGAGTCGGTCGTGCTCACCGGGTAATGACCCAAACGGGCATGATGCGCACGTGTGGTACGGGTATTTACCGTATTTATCATTTACCCGCCCCACGGGGTCTTGCTGGCTTCTGATATCGGCATCACCTTCCGCTTGCATCGTCACTCGTTATTCATTCGTCGTGTCTGCAGTATTTATTTATAGTGTACAATATTCAAAAATCACCACATCCACCATATACCCAAAATACTAATTCCCAGCATCTTCCTCACTGTCTCCCAGGACTGCCGACTTGCCGCACTTTCAGGCTGACTCTTGACCACTGTCGCCGTCGGCGTTCCACTCTCCATGGCTGTACAGCTGGAACCACAGGCAAATCCAGTTGGACAGCATCCTCCACCGTAACTCGCAGCGCAGCTGAACCAACCGCCCGCGCATTTCCCTGTTGCCGTTGCCGTGGGCTGCACTGGTGCCACAATTGTGATATCGTTCGATACAAGAGTTGTCGACGATTTCGCTGGACAGGAAGTTGTATCACAGTTTCGTCCCGTCTGACAACATCCTCCCTCATATACGGCAGAACAGGCATAGAAACCCGTCGGGCAGACCGATTCGGTTTGGCTAGTCGTGGTTTTCTGGGTGGTTGTGGCAGTCGAGAGGCCTGTAGGTCGTGCGGGGGGGCACAAATGTACCGGTTGACTCTGTGGCTGTGGTAGTTCTGCTGGTACTACTCAGAGGCGGGCTTGGTTCCAAGGGAGCCGTATAGGTAGTAGTCGACACCATCACGGTTGAACTCAGGGTCACAGTGATCGTACGAACACGCGCACCTAGAACAGTTAGCAAGAGGGTCCTCTAATAAATTGCAGAGGATTGAACACTCACAACCACCACTAACACAATCATAACCAGGAATACAGCAACCCCCTCCCAACGACGCCGGACAACTCGTATAGTCCTTTTGACAAGAACCAATCGTCCCAGAACACACCTGTCCCTGCGGACAACACCCCACGTCTCCTGACCCAGTATCCTGCACCAATTCACAAGTATCCCCGACGCTGCAACAGCTATCCGGCCGAGTAATCGACGTGCATCCGAATGTGCCAGTTGGGCATTTGAAATCTCTCCGAAAACGCAGCGAAAACGGATCTAATTCCATAGCAAGACTCGATCGAAGCGGATACGATCGACCCTGCATTCCTGGATCATGCTGAGAGTCTGTAAGATTATCCCCCGTTGACCATCCTTCATGTCCAAAATCCCAGTAGTCGAAAAAGAATTTCTCGCCTTCATCATCGGTCATCTTCTTCACGCCTCGGATGGGGGTTTGCTGTAGGGGATTCGTCTCGATGGTTGAGCTGATGTTTGCTGCATCGGCTATTGGTAGCACCACAGCTAGGACTGCAGTGATCCGCATGGTGTAAACTGGATTCAAGTCAGCCTCATTGATGATAAACAGACGAGAGGAGGTCAGCATCTGAACTGACTCAAAGTACTCCGTACTGGAAAGAAAAGCTATACAAGAGCGATAATTCGTATGATTCGTGAAATCGTCAGAAATGTATAGAATCAATGTAACATCGTATCCGGATCGACAAGCAAGAGAAGATCATCTCTGCTGATCATCCAACAGCCAAGTGCCAACTTAATATGCTTAGCAATGGCCGAAAAGCGATGGCTGGGGGATTTGAAACAACGGATTGCCTTGTTAGGCAGCAATTCTGCGGGCAGTTCCCCACCGCCTTGTGATACGTTATCTTTCGATAAGATACAGTGGAGATTTGTATACTAGAATTACGATAATGATAATGATAATCAGAAGACATACTCAACGACTCAGATTCAGAAAATATAAACTAGAAAATATGCGGGATGATGTAGTATAACAGAGAAGAGGTGTATCTTTACCATCTGCCCCCTATAGTATCATCGCAATGGTCATAACAGGCCACAACAGTGGCAGGGTATCGTCGGCAACAGGGGAAAATGAACAAGAGGGAAGGAATTGAAGTGCTGAGAGCGAATGACTCTTGGCCTCACCAGCACGCCAGGGATGTGCTAGCGCTTAAGTGCCGGGGAAGGTTGATACATAAGGAAATTCGGTCAAGGAAGGTCAAATCTTGGGCTCATGCATGCGTCGGACAAAAAGAAACAATAAAAATGAAATGCAAAGGAAAGACAAAAGACTGACACGGGAAACGGGTAAAAGGAAAACCAACGCCCATTTCCAGGTGAACCAATCCCAAGAAGGATTATTGGTCCGCATGATCTGCTGGGCTCTCTTTCTTCGACTCCTCATCCTTGCTGCTTTCTTCCTTCTCATGCGGATCTTCCTCCGAAGCTGGGGCGTTTTCCGGGGATTCGTCCTCCTCCTTCTTGTCCACCTCTTCTCCGTTTTCGCCGGCGGTTTCATTTTCGTCGGTGGATTGCTCGGCGTCGGCTGATTGCTCTGCGTCGACTGATTGCTCTGCGTCGACTGATTGCTCTGCGTCGGCTGATGGCGCCGATTGCTCAGGTTCCTCGGCGGCCGCAGCTGCTTCAGCCTCAGCCTTCTCCATCTCAGCCGCTCGAGCTTGCTGTCTCTCCCATACCTCCTTTCGGATGCGCTCATCTTTAGTTCGACGCAGTCTTTCAGTTTCTTCCACACCGCCACTCTTTTTCAACTTGCCTTCTTCAACGAATTTACCGAGTTCCTTCTGAAACTTGCCAATTCGGCGGGTTTCCAACTCCTTTTTCCTGGCCTTTTCCGCTCGTTCGATGGCCTCGAGGCGGGATTCGTGGTTAGGTTGTAGAGCGCGAACTTCGCCCAGCACACCATCCTTGGCCTTCATGGGATCGACTGCGGGGTCAATCACCACATTCCGCGAGGTACTACGCAAGGTAACACCCCCACCCTCATTTTGAACGGCCTGCTGCTTGGTAGCTTGCTCAACGAGGGCAAAGGTCTGTGCCGCCTTCTCGAGGTCATCCTGAAGATCAGCGGCAAGGTCTTCCTGCATAGTGAGTTGGTCTCGTTCCTCGCAAACAAGTTGCAGCTCCTTCTCCCAAATCTTTGTCCAAACTGGCTTCTCCCGCTTCAGGAAGTCTTGCATCTTCTTCATTTCCCTGGTGACCGCACTAATATCCTTGCTCACACTCTCCAGTTGCCTGGGGAGTGGGCGCACACCACGGCTCACCACATCCTTACGAAGATCCTCAACCAGATCCTGCAGGTCATCGACACGGGCCACGAGCCGCTCGGACTCATCTGCAAGCTCCTTCTTTCCGGAATTGATTCGAGAGCGACCGGCATCTCCTTCAAATGATGGCACAGCGGCATCGGCAGCAACAGTTTTAACCCCACCAGCCTTGGTCCGAATTGCGCTCATCGAGCTGCTGATATCCGATGTGAAGTTCGAGTATGTCTGACGCAACACCGCTAGATCACGCCGTAGACTTTGCAATTCAGCGAGTTGACTAGTGCTACCATTGATTGGGCCCCTGCGGGCTTCGCCAGGTTGGGAGGTGTTTGTCACAGGCACAGGCGGAGCAGCAGCCAGTCGAGCCATCTCCTTGGCCGCCTCTAACTGACGATCCGAGACGCGCTGCATCACATTTTCTTGTCCATCCAAAGCACCCTTGACGCCCTCAATCAAGCGACGGACACCACCAAACTCGTCATCAAAGTGCTTCTTCACCTCATCCAAGATATCGACGTTTAGAACCAGCACTGATCGATCTTTCACATCACTCAAATCCTCAAGTTCATGTCGAACACCCGATACTGGGTCTTGTATGTAGATTTCAGGTAAATCAGCCCCGTTGCTGTGCGTATTCCAAGCAAACTTTTCAATGAAGGCCAGCTGTAGTCTCCCAATTGTGAGGCCTGCCGGGCCTTCTGGAAGGACGTATTTCTTAATTTTGCTCTTGTACTGCAAGAATAGCGTCAGATCCTTTCCAGGAGATGGGTGCTCACCCGAGAATTGGGAGGATCTGGGGGGAGTAGAAACTGCAGTGGAAGGCCTCTGGCGGTCGGATGGCGGTGTTCCAGGAGTTATCGCAGTATCTATAGCGTCTTTCACTGGCTCAAATGCTTCTGCAAGGGATGGCTCGTCCGTGGGGCGAGACAGTCTAGCTTGCGATCCACCTATGTCGGGGTCGGGGGTACCAAGGGTCTCGTTATCCAGGGGCTTGGGAAGTTTGTCTTCTGGAGTTTTGAGGATCGGCGAATCCTCCACCGACGGTTCGGCTGGGAGTTCAGCTGGGGGTTTGGCGGGCTCTTCCACCGCAGGAGGGACGATGGTTGGTACCTGCGACTGGCTATTTTTCGCTTGATGGGATGATTCTTGCGCACGATTGGCTGTTGATTTTTGTCTCCCATGAGCAACGGAACCTCGCAAACGAACAGCATTCAGCGACTCCCGAACATCACGGCCTCGGTTTGGAATGGGGGAATTCTGGGTTGGAAGAACTGGAACACCAGCTGTCGAGGTACCGAGGTGTTTCTGTATTTGGTATGCAGAAAACCTCCGCGATGCACGTCGCTCAAGCTCCCCACTCCTTTGCAGAGCACCGAGAGCATCGTCTTGCTTTGGTGGGGGAGGTGGCGGTGGATAAGCGGCAGCGATACTTGTTGCAGGCGTAGCGGCTTTTGAATTCGGGTCGTTCTCGGATGGCTGCGAAAGAATCTGCTGGGCTTCGCGTCTTGACGCTTCACGTTCAGAATAGCTTGTTCCTCGCGGATCTACTGGTGAGCCAGCGGACGCTCGGGGCTGCTCTTCAATGGAACCATTGCTCCCATAGCGACGACCTGACCGCCTCGGTGATGTCACTGACGAAGCAGCCTCTTCGTACATCTGATTCATAGCGGCCTGTCCGCTAGAAACGCTCCCTGCACTTGCCTGTCGTCCGGGCACGCCTCTGCTATCTTCTCTTTGTTGCCGAGAACGTAAGCGAGCTTGCTTCTTCTTCAGACCATGGAGGAGATTAATAATAATGTCCCGAATGCGCGGAAGATATCGATCGAGACTTTGTGTTGAGGCATCCTGACTGAGTGTATCTTCAAGAATCGTGCGAAGTAGATCAGGCACAGGGCCGAGGTCTGAGGTGTCGACACCGATAGCATTGAACGCGCGACAGGCAAGGTTGAATTCATACCCCAGACGCACATAGACATCCGAAACCTCATTCTCCGAAGCCTGCCTCCGGGACCATTGTGTCAAGGTTTCCAGTAGTTGTTTTGTGGCAACCAATAGATGTGTCACGCTCTTCTCGATCTGGGAGATTTGCCTATCGTGCTGTGGGTAGAAACATCGGGCATTAGCAAGGAATCAAATCACGAAGTAGGATAGTAATCAGACTCACCACGGCACCCCTCGAAGACTGGGATCTTGTCGATCCGGATGAACTGCGAGGCGCGGAGGATTGAGAAGCCATGACGGAGTCTGCACTGCCTACAGACCCTGTTGGGTTGTGCTGGGCTTGTGCCGACGGGCTCCGTGAACCAGACTCTCCACCGTATGGGCGCTGGGTGCGAGAGGAACTGGAGGCGGACTGCATGTGTGGAAAAAAAAGCACTTCGTTCTTGCTGGGAAAAAAAGATGGAAACTAGATGGCGGGAATCGGTCGGAGGTGAGGGGGGGGATGGAAGTTAAAAAAAAGACGAACAGGGACAGGAAGGGATGGCGAATGCTTATTGTTTCAACAACAACAAAAAAAAAAAAAAAAGAAAATGAAAAGAAATGAAAACAATGAAACAAAAGAAATGAAAGAGAGTAAGAATAATAATCAAAAAACACCAGCCTCCCAGTGGACTCTATTTTCGGTGATTATCCAGCTTAGGTCGTAAGGCACGTTGTGTCCCCAAGGCTGGGTGTGCGATCATCATCCATATTTGGGCAACCTTACAGACAACCAGGGAAAGTCACATGCTCCGCCCAGCCTCCGCCTTTTTAGCAGGGCCACCACCACGCCTGGAGGGATATATCTACTAGTCTAGATTGTTTAGAATTAATTTCATCGTATAGACTTGTCGTGGGTCTCATGGTGTCAGTCCATCTGACTGTATTGTTAAAATCCAGATTGGATGTTTGTTGATACCTAAATTTAGTTTCGCATGGATTCGGCAGCACCCGTATGTCAGACTGCAGATATTATTATGTCCGTACAAAATCTCCGTATTATCCCATCTTATCACGGTGCTAATGGAGTGGTTCTATTCCGGAGAAGGAAGGATAAAGAGAAAGAGTCCATGTGGTCTGGAGTTCTATTATGTATGATATATGGTTGGCATGGCACTAATCATACATGGATGAATAATAACACCCCTGTCGTCCATCCAAAGCAGCGTATATTAATCCATCCTTGCACGGTAGAGTTGTTCAGTGCTATAGGTGGACGAGAAAAAGATTCCTTGGAAGATCCAATGGAATCCAGAGAACAGGAAAAGAACAACAGGAAACGCAAGTTAATCAAGCAATATGTACTGTTTATAGAATACATGATGATCTTCCGATCCTCGCAAATCAAAACCCGACCCTGGTGAGCTCACATTGGGTGGATCTGGGATTGCCGGACGTAACACATCCAGATTGGCAAGCAAACTGTAAGGTAGTGGAGTGAGGCGACAGATGGCGCATCCAGTAGCGAGCACACAGAAATAAATCAAATAGAGTGGGAGTTCCTACTCCGTACGGAGTAGAAGGATATATTGTTATTCAACACGTAGAATACCTTGAGATACATAAATAGTTTAGATTGATATCATAACAATGAATCCATCACTGGCTCCACTCTGACTAACCCACACCAAACTGCACTGCTGGTTCCTGTCCCCACCCCAACCTGCCAAAACCTCCTCCATCCATCATCATAACCAAAAAACGAACTGATCTAACCGCTGCTGCTGCTGCTGCTTCTGGTCTGTCTGTCTGTCTGTCGTCTTTCTCCAGACACAACCTCCCTCCACCCCCTCTCCTTCATCTTTTCTCTTCTTCCCTCTTCTTTTTTCTCCACCCTCTCTTATTTTCTGTATATTCTCTATTCCCATTGAGGCTTTGCTCCTCTTATTTACCCTGGGTTTCTTTTTCCTCTTTCCCTACCTTTGTCGTCTCTCCCCCGCTTCTCCTTCCTCCATCTCCACCACCCGTCCTACTCTGTCCACAACCATCCCGACTTGTTGGTGCAGGCGGTGTGCTGTGGCTTCGTGCCTCCCCGTCCTTTTCTTCTTTTTCTTCTTCTCCCTTTTTTCCATTACAGCTTTGCGTCGTGCGAAGTTCCACGTCGCGAGTTTGCTCTTGATTGACGATTGAGCTCGATGGCTTCCACTGTCAACTCTGTCCCGGCTGCCAACAGCGCATCTGGCAATGCCGTTAACGCGTCTGCGCAAAACCAGGGTACTAGGCCCTCGCTGAGACCCAGCACCAACTCCAAGGCGTCCGATGGCGGCCGTCGCCAGTCTGGCAGCCCCGTCGATGGCGGACAGAGGTACGTTGTTCGCTCTTGTCCACTCATTCTCTCCCCATTTCATTCCGCCCGAGCTCTGGGGGTTTTCGTTTCCGGTTCACCGCTGCTCGCCATGCGAGTGTAGGGTGCACATGGGCCCGGAAATCCTTATCAATTTATTCTTTTTTGGCTTTTTGCTGTCCCTTCGATCACTTCTCCCTTCTACTGCCACAAATTGGCTCTGCCCTGTATCCAAGTCCTGTTTTGAACCTGTACTTGGATAGCATGGCTTGTAGTGCAGCACGAATGCCAATTGACTCTACGGAGTATATGGGAATTTATCAACATCGAATGCTTTGGCTAACTGTTTCCTACTTGCAGGCGCGGCAACTCCCAGAAGGCTTGGACCCAAGGCACAAACCCAATCACCCAAAGAGCGTCCTACTCGCAGCAAAACGGAAATATGAAGCAATCCTCATCTCCCAAACCGGCTTCGAAAGAGTCCAACACTCCTGATAACCATGCGCACGATCGCCTCGTTTTCCTCCTCACTAGCTTTATTGTAAGCTTGTAGCACTTTCATCATTTCCACCAGACAGTAAAAAGCTGATTTTTGACAGGGTCTTACCGCTATTATAACCACAAAAAACGGAGAAAGTTTCACTGGAATTTTCTCTTCCTCGTCTCTCGAACCCAGTGATTCGTCATTTTTGCTCAAGATGGTTCAACGTACCTCCAAACAGGACCAACAACGAACAAACGGTGTTAGCGATGTTGCCAGTCCCTTCCTGGGGTCGGCTCCAGAGCACAGCATGGCCTTTGATGTTAAGGATATTGTGGATATTGCTGTGGCAAACGTTTCCACAGCGGATGTAACAGCCAAGCCACCCAATGGTATGCGAACATTCATTGCTTGTTCCTCTCGGTCTGATTATCTAACCTGAGTGTAGGTGCTGCTAGTGGCTTCAGGACAGACGTCGACATTTCTGGAAATCTTGCGATCCGCGAGCGCACTCTGAAGCGCTGGGAACCAGCCGCCGAGGATGAAGTTGACATGTCTCTCGAGAGTGTGGACCCCTCCACGGCGATGGGCTGGGATCAATTCGAAACCAACACACGGCTCTTTGGTGCCGTCAGTAGCTACGACGAAAACCTTTATACTACCCGGATTGACCGTTCGGATCCTACCTACAAGAGAAAGGAGGCAGAAGCTGCCCGTATTGCCCAGGAAATTGAGGGCACCGATGTGGTCAACTCACACATGAGGGAGGAGAGAGGCCTGACACCAATTGATGCTGGTGGCCATGATGAAGAGGACAAATATAGCGGTGTCCGTCGTGATGAGAAGGATTTCCCGCCTCTAGTTTCTGGACAGCCAAACAAATACACACCCCCAGCGCGCAGACAACCAGCTGCTCAACCTGCGCCCGCGCCCGCCAGCACTCTGAAACAGACCGCAACAGCCGACGCAGCTCCAGCGCCTGGCCCTTCGAAGGAGACAACCCCTACCCAAGCTTCGCAAGAGAAGGCGTCAACTCCGGCCGTCAAATCTGCCGCTGATGCAGAGCAGAAACCGGCTGCAGGAAAAGCTGCGCCGTCGACCGCTTCGGCTCCGAAACCGACTGCCGAGAATGCCACCTCCAATGTGGAAGCCAAACTTTTGGGCCACTTCCGCGAATTTGCTAATAGTGAGAAGATGAAGGTGCAGGAACGTCGGCGTAACCAGGCTTCCTATGATCGAACGCTCAAATTGAATGAGTTGATGAAATTCTCAAAGAACTTCAAGCTTGCCACGCCGGTGCCGAAGGATCTAGTCCCTATTCTTGCCAAAGACCGCAACAAGCAGGAAAAGATCATCCAGAGAGCCCAGCAACAAACAGATGAGAAGGTGGATTCCAAAGCTACCCCAGTGACTGCTGAGCAGAAACCAGCACCTCGCGCCCCCGGCCAAAGTGGAACAATGCCGCCACCGGCACAGTCTGATCGCCCAACTCAACCCCGTGGTCGCCCGATGTATCCACCCACCGGTCCGCACGCTGGACCAGGTGGACGACTTCCGCACCAGACGATGCATCCCGGTCGCCCAGGCACTGGCATGCTCAGTCACCGCCTCGCAGACAATTTGCAGCAGCGTAAAGGGGCTGCCACGGGACCGGTTCCCACGCCCTTGCCCATTCACGATGGTCGAATTCCCCCAACTGGCCCTGCTGGTGACCAGTCTGGTGTGACTAGCCCAAGCAAGACACAGACGCCCTCTTCAGCTGCATCCACCAAGTTCAACGTCAGGGCTATGGAATTCAAACCTAACCCAGCCGCGAGCACGTTTACCCCGGGCGGTGCATCGGGTGCTTCGTCCAGCCCTCAACCATTCTTCCGAGGCCGATCCATCTCACGTGCTACCAGCCCGTCCGCCTTTTTCGGTGCGAAGAAGCCACGGCCTATTGCTGAACGGCCATCTCTTAACGACCAGTTTAACCCCATAAAAAGAATGAAGAAGGAGAGTGCAGAGCAATCTGACAAGGATTACACTTTCAATGGAGGCATTCCCCCGGCCTACAAGACTCTTCCAACCTGGGATGCCCCAGCGGGCAACGAGGAGAAAACCTATTTGCAAATGTTTAAGCAGCCGCCTACCATGCCTTCGATCTCGCCCCAAAACCGCTCGGCATCGAACCCCCAGGGTCCTCACCAACCCCAGCTGCCCTTCCAATTCCAGCAATCGAACCCGGGAATGCCTCCGGTCTCTGGCCCACCCCATGGGCCTCATCATCTTCATCCTCAACAACATCACGGATCCGGCCCCCCTCACTTCGATGACCATCGGATGCAAATGTCTGCCTCGACTTCACAGATCTTCCCGTCACCCAGACTTCAGCATAGCCATGTAGGCTATCCATCTCCCATGGCTCCTCATGCACAGCTTGCATTCGGACAGCCTGTGCCACAATTCTATGTTAACCAGGGAGGCCCACAACCCGCTCACATGAGACATTATCCGGGCGCACCGCAGTTCGTGAATCCACAGGCAACAATGGGTGCCCCTATGATGGTTCAGCAGCCTTCTAGTGGTCCGTACATGGGCGTTCCTCCTTATACCCCCCAAATGCAAATGTACTCCCCAAACCCCGGCCACGCGTATCCTCAACATGCGCCTCCCCCTCAACCGCACAGTGGATTCCCGAGCCCTAGTCGAGGCGCTCCCATGATGATGCATCAGAACTCCCAACCGGGCCAGCCGCCACAGCCTGTCATGTTCATGTCCCCCGGGCAGCATGGGCAGCCCGTGTATGCCGGTCAGCAACCGGGACACAGTATGTAGTCCACAAGCACTCAGTAATCGAGTATGGAATGTCGCTAATGCCTTTACAGTGCCTCCTGTCCGAGGCAATTATCCTCAGCAGCAGCCGCACTTCTCATCTAGCCCTCATCAAGTGCACCAGTACCCTCCCCACCAGCACCGGACACCAAGCAGTGGCTTCAATCAGATCCCTCAGATCCCACCTCAGATGCCTTCTCAACCACCGACTGCTGCCGCGTCCGGTTCACACCCTCCCGAAGCCGCTGATGAAGCGAAATGAGTCTTCTGACCATATGACCAATCCTGCGAGACAAAATCCACCTCGCTGACTTCAGAAATGCGAACACCATAGCCAACGCTTACGTCGAGCGCCCCAGCTTCGCTGGGATCTTGACTAGGTATTATTTCACAATTGGCAACCACAAATATTTAACGTGATTCAAGTTTCGATATATTGTCGAAGCTTATCTATACTTGATTTTTCCTGATGGTCGTCCGCGCACCAAAAGCGTATGCCGCTTGTGGTGAGCAGCTACCAACATTATTACTTGGTGAGTCCTGAATTCCCAGGCTTTTGAAACCCACTCACTAACAGACTAGACAAGTTGGCCCTTGACCTACATTCTTGTTTGCCCATGGATATTTCGGTCTGGCGAAGGATGTATAAGAACATAAATGGGGATGTATATGCCGCATGGAGGAGACGTCCTTGAATGCTTGGGGTGTTGCCGACTATTTAGGCAACCTATTCCGTGGCTTTTATGGGCGTCCTTTCCCTGCTCCCGGCTATAATATACAACGTCTTGCGGGGCGATTTGCACCGAAATTTATGAGATGGATTCTGCCAACCCCACATGCTACAATCTTGCTGATACTTTTGTCGCTGGAAACGGTATAAGCCAGTCGTGTTCTGGAAATTTTTCTTTCCGCTGTGTTGTTTTCCCATTATTATCTAAATCTTCTATGAACTATGTGTGATACGGAGTGGGGGTTGTCGACGACAGGCTTGGGACGGGAATTTTATATCCAAGCCCGGGGTTTAGATACTCGCAACGTGATAAAATGCGGTTGGGCAGCTGGCAGGTTGTGTTAGGGTCGTTCCCGGAGGGTTTATCATGGGGGTTTTACTGAAAGGGGTGGTATATGGCGAGGGTTGGGATTTGAAATGATTGATTGCTAGTAATGTTGAATGGCAGAAATAAATGGCAAGATATCTTCTTGTAAGAGATGCGATCATTCAGTAATTCAACATGGTACTATAAACAACAACACAGTGGCTCTCAGAAGGAATTCAAGTTTCTATAGTCATGAGTTAGCCACAGATTCAACTGAGTGAACAAACATCCAGGTGATAATGAGGCGTAGTCAACATCTCCTCAGGTCTTTTCAGTTTATATTCTGGTCTTCATTCGAACCGAAAAAGTCGAAGCCAGCCGCGGTACTTTGTTTCCCCCAATTCAGTCCAAACACAAGCAGACCAACTGCCATCGCAAATGCGACAACCAAAAAGCACCAAATCCAACCCTCCAAACCGGACAAAGCAACAAGTTCCCCCGCCCTCCCAGTTCTCTGTCTCTATTCCAGCCCTACCTCCTTCAATCTCTTTTCCATTCCAGCAGTATATCAACGGGGAGATAGACAGAACGCCCACTACAACCCTCAGTCCATGTCCGCCGCAGCCATTAGTTCCTGATATTCCTCATAGAAGCAAAGCGGACGCAGGAACCCCAAATTGCGGCGTGGCTAATATGGAAAATTCTTTTTGCTATACATATGGCTCTCCAAGATCCGTAAAGCCGTGAATCTTGCGACTAGGACCCTTTTTGCCTTTCAAAAGCCATGTGCCTGCGTGACAAGGAACGGAAAAGAGACGAGGGAATAGAGAAGGAATATCCACTTCGAACCGGGAGAAAGAAAGTCCCCACTGCTCTGAGCGACATGAATGAAGGATCCGGCGGGTTTCGGGACGAGATGATGCTTTTTGGTTTGGACGAATAGGGGAGTTCCTTCGGCGAGGCGACGCGTTTCGAGGTTCACGCGGTCTGACCTTTTACCAGTGTCACATCATAGGAGATACTTGTTGACTTGGACTGTGGCGTAGAAGGTGAAAAGGGGTATAATAACGGGGAGGCGTTACCTATGATCGTGTATGTAGCTCAGGTCGTGGAGGTCGCAGGTTTGTTTGTAGGGTAGGGAAAACTGGAGTAAACGGTTAGTCGCGTACGTAAGGTTTTAAAATAAACATTATGATTCCGATAAGATGTCCATAAAGCTGAAGAAACCTCTTGCACCGTGCGAAAGATAGGCGTTCTCTGCAAGTGTTGGGTGTTGACAAGAAGAGAAGAAAGCGAAGCAAAAGAGCTCGACGAAGAACTGCGGAGCTGGCAGGCGGCCCTAAACCGCATCGGGGCGGGGTACCAGCGGCCAGCCATAGGGGGAAGTTCGGCCAGGTTGACAATCATCTGTCTTTCTCTGGACAACGACATTATCGAAGCTGGGGGCTATTGTTCCAAGCTTACGTTAATTCCTTGAAATAGGTTTCACCAAACACGATCTCACGAAATCTCTCACTCGTGCTGAGTGCCCGCGGGTTGTGTGGTGCTGTTTCTTGCCCCCACCATAAGAGCCAGCGATTCCTCAAATTATTGCGTGCCCCAAGTAACGATACGAATCGCGTGTCACCATGGACTTTCTCAAATCTGCCGTCGCATCTGCAATCGCCAAAGGGAGCTCATTCCCTTACTCCCTTGGAGACCGAGTCGACATTTCCGATTCGATCTGGACACTTCACAATGCTACAAAACGGGTACGTTGGTGCGGGCTGAGACATTTTGGAAGGGGAAGCGCAGAGGCTGACAGAATTCATCGTGGACGTTTATAGGAAGACGGATCGTCCTGCAGCATTTTCACTTTTGATATAGCCTCGAACAAATCCCGTTTACCACTTGCGAAGAACGCCGTTCGAAAGTCGCGGACTCTGAGACACCCGGGGGTAATCAAAGTATTGGATACTATTGAGGTATATTGACACCGTCTGATGGAATAAATGACCGTGACATGCTTTGTGGTCTTCTTTTTTGATACGCGCGAGTGCTTACAAGGCATAGACGGAGGCCAATATATATATCGTGACCGAACGGGTGGCTCCTCTCTCTTGGAATGTGAGGCGGAGGAGTCTGAATGAGGAAACGGCAAAATGGGGCCTGTATACGGTAGCGGTATGCTATTCTCCTATCCTTTCCTACTAAGCTATGAAAGCTAATGCACTGAACGGTTATATAGTCCACGCTCAAGTTTATCAACGAAGATGCCGCATCTGTCCATGGTGTTGTGAGAGCATCGTCGGTATTTACAAGTGAAAGTGGCGAATGGAAACTTGGGGGATTTGAAGTATTGAGTTCAATGAATGATGAGAATGCAGTTATATACGTGAGTCCGCTGCGGTCAACTTCCAGAGAGTGTGCTGATTTGAATGCAGACATACGGCAGTATCGTACCGGATTCTGCACGTTTTACTCCCCCGAGGTACTAAACGGTGGCTGGGATACCATCAAGCGCCATCCACTATCAGCGATCGATGCCTACGGACTTGGAATTTTAATCATCGAGGTCTTCAACGGCAGCTTCTCCGGAGGAAATCAGGTTGGCAAAACAACGAATATACCACCGGGCATGCAGCAGAGCTACAAGCGTCTCTGTACAGCCAATCCTAAAATCCGACTCAGCCCGGCGCATTTCGTAGAACAGGGAAAGAAAAACGGCGGCTTCTTCAATACACCTTTGATCCGATTGACGGATGATATCGACAGTCTCGGCCTCAAGAACGAGGCTGAGCGAGAAGAGTTCATAAAGTATGCTCCCCTTCTGGCTTTTAGACATATTGTACGGAATACTCATTTGCAACAGCGAACTAGATGACCTTTCCGAGGATTTCCCTGAGGATTACTTCAAGATGAAGGTGCTTCCGGAGTTGTTAAAATCGGTCGAATTTGGTGGTGGTGGCCCTAAGGTGCTCGGGGCTATCTTGAAGATCGGGGCCAAGCTGACCCAGGAGGAGTACAACTCCAAGCTAACACCTGTAGTTGTTCGCTTGTTCGGGAATCCCGATCGAGCATTGAGGGTTTGTTTGCTGGACAACCTGCCTTTGATGATTGATAACCTCACTCAAAAGGTTGTCAATGACCGCATCTTCCCTCAAATGGTAAGTTTCCACAAGCTTGTGTTCCTTTTGGGCCGAATATTCATACTCTTCAGACCTCTGGATTTACCGATGTCGCACCTGTTGTTCGAGAACAAACAGTGAAGGCTGTGCTGGTAGTCATAGGCAAATTGAGTGACCGGACCATCAACGGAGAACTACTCAAGTTCCTGGCACGAACCGCTAACGACGAGCAACCGGGAATTCGTACAAACACCACCATTTGCTTAGGCAAGATTGCCAAGAATCTTGGACAAGGCGTAAGTAAAGAATGATTTTTGGATATTCTGATCAGGGAGCTGACATTAGTTTGAAGTCACGATCCAAGGTTCTTGTCGCGGCCTTTTCGAGATCAGTCAGAGATCCGTTTGTTCACGCTCGCAATGCTGGTTTGCTTGCTTTGAGCGCAACGATCGAATTCTTTACTGAAGAGGATTGCGCAGTCAGGGTGATTCCCGCCATCTGCCCAGCGCTTCTTGATAAAGAAAAGTAAGCCAAGTCTCGATTTCGCCATCCTTATATTTCCGCATATCTAACCAGACGAACAGGATGATCCGAGATCAAGCGAACAAGGCACTCGATCTTTATCTCCAGCGTATTCGAAAATTCAGCAGCACTATGGCCGATACGGCTTTGCCATCTTCAAGCGCTCAAGACAGCACTGGGGATGCCCGGATTGGAACATCAAACGACAACTCTTGGGCAGGATGGGCAATCTCCTCGTTCACTAATAAAATTACAACGGCGAATGGAGAAATCCAATCGACTTCCAATGGTAGCAAGCCAGTCGAGGCAGAGACCTCACGGTCTGCATCCGTTCCTCGTCTTGTCAAGTCGTCCCCGTCAACACAATTAGATTTGCCAAAACAGACTTTGCGACCTGCAGCTCAACCCCTCAATCGATCAATGTCAGACCGGCCCGCCCCTGTGCCTAAAGAACCGGAGGACGATTTTGCGGATGATGCTTTTGATGCCTGGGGCGAAATGGATGATGAAGACGAAGACGACCCTTTTAGCGTTGCGGCAAGCACCAAACCTTCCGCTGGTCTCGCTCCGGCACCTAAACCAGCACCGGCTCCATATGATGACGGCGGGGAACCCGATTTTGCTGGATGGCTAGCTGCCCAATCCAAGGCCAAGGCAAAGAAGCCATTGCCAAAAGGTTTGAGCAAGACTCCTAGCACCACCAGCACCGCTTCTCGAACTGCAGGGGCCGCCAGCACGAACAAACCGAAGACTGTTTTAGCACCGGCCAAAAAGATTGACACAAAACCCAAGGACGAAGATGAGGATGATGGATGGGGAGATGCTTGGGATTAATGGGAATTGTGCTGTTTTGTCTATTTATTGACATTTGAGGCGGGGAGTTCGGGAGCTCTGCATATATCATGTGGCCAGTTTGACTGTTGATGTTTTTGATACCATGGCTTTTCTGGCGGTAGAATAGACTTTGCACTGATATTTAATTTTTCGTATATTAAGTACGGCATCAGATCTTTATTCTATTCTATTCTTTTATTATTATTTTTTTTTTTTCCGACGATACTCGAAAGTCGAAACTTGATGCTCTATCGATAGCCGGTCAGCGGGCCTTATCGAACTGCCGGGAACCAATCAGCGACCGGGACGAGCGGTTCCCCGTGATCCCCAACGCTCCTCCACCGCCGTCTTTCTTCATTCATCGTCAGCGTCCTGTCCGTGGGCTGCTTTGATTATCCTCGGCTGTAAATGTGCCATTTCAGATATTTTTAATGGGTACGCTAGCTGTATCTCCTCTTCTTAAGCCGTGTCACTGGTTGACTGACAGTTTGGTTGTTCAGACAGCGTCTAGGTGATCATAATCCTGCTGCCTTCCCCGACATCATCCTGCGTCCACCGGGAAGGCTAGATGTTATCTAATCGCTGCTCGGGGATGCATGATCATTGATCAGCGTCATATACATCTTAATTTCTATACCTCTCCCCCGTGTCGATTGTTTTTCGTGATGGATTCCGATGAGGCGCCTCCTCCGCCATACTCTGCCGTCGACCCATTGGTCGGCGAGAACAATGGTAGGAATACCAACCAAGCATCATCGACGGACCCCCAGCGGGCTTCGCTTCGGCTCCGCGGTGGAAATGCACCATTACGAGATATATTTTCCAGGAGTGGCGCGAGTTCCGTTTCCGATGAGCCCATGCCCGACAATTTCGTTTCTGCTGCCGCCTATTTCACAGAGCGACCACCCAGCGTCCATGACGAGCGGAGCATCCTCCATCACCACTTAACCATATACCCGCGGAGTCAGTCGAAGGATTTTCCGCGTCGACCTCGCTGTTGGAGTTCACGGAGGGAGGAGATAATTCAGCAGGACTGGGATACGTTCCTGAGATATCTTTTCCCTCCACATCTTGGGCTCGCGGCTTCGTCTGGACATCTTCCTCGTCAGTTGAGAGCACAAATACAGCGGGATCGCAAGGATCGTCCGCAGGAGACTGATGAACAGCGCAAATTGCGGGTTGCTGCTGTGATCGAGGAATGGAATCAATACTTCTTCGGGCCCCGTGCAACTCGCATTGTGTTCGTCTACGTAACGGACCCCAAAAATGCGCCATCATCACCTCTTTGCCCTAATTGTTATCCTGCTGCAACACAATCTACACAGGAAACCCAACAGCCGCAGGCTCTTGAGGTCGCTGGAGGCCGACAGTCCACGCTCCCAAACTCGCCGCCGGTTCCGGGCCAGCCTGTGGTACCCCAAGCAAACGTTGGTGGATATTATCCTGGGACTTATGCGTTTCCGAATACTCCCGCTCCTCCTACTCCTGTTCTCCCTGTTATTCCTGTCACACATACACAATATGGCTCTCCCGCATTCTACCACCATCCGAACCCTTCCGCGCCGCCCCCTCCTGCATATCCGCCTCACCAACCCTATCCATGGGGATGGAATAATGCCCCATATTATCAGCCTCAAAGCACGGCGCCTTCCAAAAGTGGACCACTCGGCTGGTTCTCTCAACTGGCTTCTCAGGCCCAAAAGTACGGCGAGCGTATTACCGAACAAGCCCAGCAGTATGGGGATCAGATTAGCGCACAAGCTCAGTATTATGGACGGCAGGTTGAAGAGCAGGCCGTAGCTCATGGTCGCTGGATTGAGCAGCAAGCTGGTTTCCATGGAAAGAAAGCCGAAGACCCCTATGCAGGTGCTGTCAATCGGCCTCAGGGGAACTGGGCTGTGAACGATCCACGCTACCAAGCTTACTATGCAAATTACTACAACTACCACTATCCTAATCAAAATCAAAATCAACAAGTCAGCGGTGTGATAACCGCTCCCACCGAAACTAACACCGCCACCGCCCTCACCACCACCAATAACAACAATCGAAGCTTAATCACCCCCCCTCAAAATCAACGTCCTCGAAGATCTTCTGTTGACTCTACATCTTCTGAATCTTCTCTCACATCCATTGATTCAATTTCTACGACTTCTGATCTAAGCTCTTCCGACCTTGCTACGGTTCGTGCGCAGCTCGTATCATTAAACGATCGCCATGACCGTGAGCTGTATGAAGCGGCAGTGGGCCTTCGGCGACAGCTTGATGTCTTACAAGAGTCCCGCCGTCAGGCACGTATTTCTGGGCGAGGATCGTCTTGGGGTAATGGATGGGGCCATTACCCGCAAAACCATGGATATGGACGTGGTAGCTGGGGGCGATGGGAATCACCACAACAGCAGCAACGGAGCTGGGCCGAAAAGCGAGCGATGAAGGAGGAGATGCGAAGCACCAAGAAAGCCTTCAAGGATGTAATACGTCGTGCGCGGGAGGAACAACGGGAGCAGCGACGAAGTCGGCGAGCTCGTCGGCGCCAGGAGCGCCGGTCACGGCAGACACAAAGGGAAGAAACACCGCAGGAGCTGCCACTGGAACAGCGCTTGGAGAACTTGGAGTTGGATAGGAATGGTGATAATCCTTCCACGGTTCGATCATCTGCATCATTTCCTTCCACTGCGCGGTCCGTCTCTAGCTCCGAAGTTAGTGACATCAGTTCCATCAGCACACCAAGCCCTGCATCTTCGCATGTAAATGTTAGAGACACGGCCCGTGCCAGTCTCGATGGGGATAGATCGAGCAAAGATATGCGAAAGCAAGCAAAAGATCAGCAGAAGCAGGCAGAAAAGAAACGCAAAGACGAAGATAAGGCAGATGGGCAACCTTAACCTTGGCCATGAAACAGTCACCAGCGTTAAATCATCAATTCAACAAATCCTAACGCTTCATGGCGGGCTAAGGCGAGGCTCATGCAGCTATTGCTGAGTAGGATCTGGTGGTATGATCCTATTTCAATTTTTTTTTTTTTTCATTTCGTTGATTATGTCTTCTTTTCCCCTCGTGAGAGATATATTGGCGATATGGGTGGTTTTCATGATGTTATGACATTGCATTCTCATATACATATTTGGCGGCGTACAGGTCGAACGTTGCATATGGATTGGGTTCTATTTTATAGTATATTTATTCGAGATTGATATCTTAGTTTTTTTCCGCATGTCTCGTATGTATCTAAACATGAGTATACCTAGTTTTCTATCGGGTGCTCTCCTGGAGCAACCGATTCTATCATTGTATCACCGTAGCATGACATATCATCAGACAGAGTATAGAGGTCTATGACCTACGAACTCACACCCTATTGAGGTGCCGACTCATTCCGTTCAACCAAATCGCCAACACCCAAGCCCCGGCCGACCTTGACGCGAACCATCTTGTCGCCTTCCTTCTCCTTGTCCTCGCTCTTGCCCAACTCTCCAACTTCGTCACCCTCGTCAGCCTCCTTGTCGTCACTCTTTGCACGTTCCTTGTCCTGTTTCTCAATTTCCTTCCAGTTCAGCCACATCTTGGAGAGGTCCATGTGCATGGCGTAGGCATCCTCGCCGTCAGCATAGTACTTGCTCTCGACCTTCTCGACCTCGAAGCCCAGTGTGTCACGGTAAAGGCGCAAAGCGGCAGTGTTGGAAACACGAACGTGCAGGGAGACAAAGTGAGCGCGGTGAGATTCGGCCATGGCACGTTCTAACTCTTAGCAATCTGATACTTCAGTGGGGTGGGGGGGGCACAAAAACATACGACTCATTCTCATCAAACGCTCAGCAATTCCCAATCTCCGGTGTGTCCTCATCACACTCAAACTGGTAATATGCCCATGCTGCACTCCATCGGTCGGCTCCTCCTCCATCTTCGCCAACACATACCCCACCACCTTGGGGTACTCTCCGGCGACGGACGCCGACCCCGCGCCGTCACTGGCGGTGTTTTTCGCATACCCATTCCGTGGCCGCACGACGGCAACGAAGCTCAGTTGGGGCCAGGTGAGGGCATGGTAGAGGTAGTATTTCAGGAAGTAGTTTTCGGGGAGGTTGGTGATGTTGCAGGTTTGGATGGAGGGGAGGAGGTCGATGTACGAGGGGTACGAGGAGAGGGGGACAATGTCGACCATTTTGGATTTTCTTGGCGGGATCTGGCTTTTAGATTTTTTTTCCTGATTCCCTCGTTTTAGTCGGTGGTCCCTGGGTTGGTCTCCTTCAATTGAGGGATTCGCAATTGGCGATAACGAATTGCTAGCAATCTTGAGTGCGGAGCGGAGATCAAATGATGATGAGATGGAAATCATGTGGTCTGCGCTAACCCGATTTGGGTTTATTCCTCAGGCACGTATTTATTTGCGTTCAACTTCCAACTCATTGATCTTCATCACTTTGAGATCTTCTGCAGGGGCTGGTTATGGGAATTACATATAGAGTTACCGGTTGAATTCATTAAGCACACTAATTACTCAGATTTATTAACAAGGAGTTCAAGCATCGTTCTCAAACTTCAGACCAGCTTCCTGTCGAACAGCACCATAAACACCAGCCACATCACCCCGAGCACCCATGTGCTCCTTGACTTGGGCCATATGGCCATCGACAACCTCAACCCCCTTCATGGAAGCTCCAACCGACTTAGCCATGTCAAGAGCATGACGAGCATCCTTCCGGGACAGATCGACAGCGAAAAGCGGCTCAGCACGCTTGTGGTAATCACCACTGCGCATGCGGTTGGCATAAGCAACATATGGGCCTGGAAAGACAGCTTCGATAAATCTCTGGAGTGCATCAGTTCCCAAACCCGACTTCTCCGCCACGACTAGACCCTCGGCGATGGTTTCCACCATTTGCAGGACAAAGGTGTTGCCCATGATCTTCAGCTGGGATGCCTTGGAGGGCTGTTCGTCGTTGAAGTCAATCACAGCCTTGGAGATGACGCCTGTGGTGTAAGGCTTTACTTGGTCAATGGCTTCCTTGGAACCGGCAAGAACGCAAATAATCTGTCCTGCCTCAGCCATGGCGGGGGCGCCAAAGACAGGAGACGCGACAAAGGACGCGCCGTACTGTTGGATACTAGCAGCGACCGACGTGGTAGTGTCGGGGTGGATTGTCGAGCAGTCAACGAACAGTTTGCCCTTGACGTTCTCAGTCAGGGCAGCGGAAATGGTCTCCTGGATTGCTGCGTCATCACCGACACAGGTGAAGATGATATCAGACTTGGAGACGGCATCCTGGATGGACGATGCGACGGTGGTGTTTGCATTTTCCGAGGCAAAGGTATTGGCGCGGGAGATTGTTCGGTTGCAGATAATCAATGGGGAGCTGATGGGTCCTTTGGCAGCCAGGTTTTTGGCCATACCCTGGAATTATTAGAAGAGATGAATTTAAGAATGGAGAAAACGTACCCGGCCCATGTTTCCCAGTCCAATCCAAGCAACTTGAGCCATTATGTATTGTGGTTGATAATAGTGATAGATATATATTTAATCCAAGTGACCGATTGACAACAGCTGAAGATGTAATGGTGATGGAAAAGGCCCATGAAGGACATAAATTACGGATTTATAACCTTCCAACCATCCTTCCAGATATGCTTACCAACCGTAAAAGCACGACCATCCAAATGTCTCCGTAAAGCCCGTGGCGTTACTCTAAAGCATTTCTATATCGAGTCCGGAAACGGTTTAGACTCCGCTGGTGCTGGTCTCCACTCTGTGGCTCCGAGGTTAACCCCACATACACAGAACGGTGCATGTTAAGATAGGAATGGAAATATCAGCTAGAAGTAACTAGAAGAGGGGATGATTGCTTAGGAATCAAGAGCAAAAGCAATTCCCCGTTTTGATCGAATATAGGGAGATTTGCAGCGGATTGAGTGGATAGTGGATTACCGGAAAGGGTCTAGTGTTCTTGGGAATAGGGCTGTTTACCTGGACAAGTCGAAAAAGACTGACTGTCTTTGATATTCTTTCTTCACACGGCTCCTGGCTGTTGGCCATATCAGAGGGCCAAGATAGGTACATTCGCCATCCTGAAGGGGATCTCGGTGAAAGGATTGCCCAGTTTGAAGAGGCTGGTAAAGAAGGCAGCTTGACAAGGATCTAGATATGCTGAATTCAGATGCTGTTTCAGTATTACCTCTTAGTCTTCAACTCAGAAGAAACAACCGTTGCCGTTCTGTCTGGTGAATTAGGTGGAATCTTGCTTCATCTATGCGGGAATGTATAGGGTTATGCATGCTGCGTGGAATAAAAGGTTTCTCTGCTTGGTTTTCGGACGCCACGATGTATCGTTCCACTATAGAGAAAAGGTAGATATGCAGGTTAGGCTTCTCAACGCATTCCTAAAGTATGATGTCAGTAAAAGCGTCAGGTTGCGCCTATCAGTTTATGCCTATGGAAAAGTGATTTGGGGTTTAATAATAGATCCGGTGAAAATACGTTTGCTCGCTGTGAAGATGGGAGTGGCCGATTTCTAGGTCACTACTTAAATCATCGTTATATAACCTCATCTTCTCAAGTAACTCTAGAGCTTAATAATCCTCCCAGTCCACTATCCCCGTCAGCATGACAACTACAACGGAACTCCAGGCAACGACAGAAGGAAAACCCCCTCTCGCGCAATCAAAATGTTTTATTTCAACTCATCACTCCTTGCTACTGCTAACGATAGCACAATGTGGAATTTCGCCTTCATTGTCGCCTTCATGACAGTAACTACTATTTTCCAAATCCAAATAACATCGCTCCTATTCCACACCCTTGTCGCAACTATCCTTGTTCTATGTGTTCAAGTCGCCCGCAGAAAAGGTCGCTCTGTACTTTGGGATTTGGAGTTATACTGCTACCGAAAGTCATACAGAAAATGTCGATACATCGTGCGATGTCTCGCAGACGCCTTTACATCCGATCAGGATAAGGAGAAGCAAAGAGAAATAATGGCGCTTATCCATGTCTACACAAAAACCTTCGATGCGCTGCTGCAGCGGAATCTGTATCTACGCGATAAGCGATATATACTACCCGATAGCTCAAATCACGATGAGGATTTGGAGGAGACGAACAAGGAGATTGACAGGATATGGGTGCAGATGTGTGTGAATGCTCAAAATCTCGCTGATTCATACCGTTTGTATAGAAATGAGCCGGTCTGGGTGCGGGAATATCCAATAGTCTCCCTGGGCCATCATTACAAAAACAGTGGTCAACTCGAGTGCACGATGCGGTTTGGCTGTTGCTTTTCAGACTGTGGGTGCTGTGGGAAGCCCCGTAGAGATATGAAAGGTGAAAGGGGGGCTGCGGTAGGCCGTGGACCGGTGCATTGTACGGTTGAGTGTGGCTGCTGTATTCAGCGGAGAGGGTTTCGCCTTCCCGAAGAGGTAATGGGAGAGGACTCCCCAACGCAGACAGAAAACTGGGAACTCGATTGAGGGATAACTTGGAGTCTTTGCTTCACTTTACGATTGAGCTTCATCAGAAGCTATATTTGCTAGAAATCAATTCGAACCGTCTTTTCTCAAATCTCTTCTCTAGACTTCTCGAAAATGGCCGACTCTGCCGCAAAATGCGTCGAAATGGGGCGTGGTGTCGATCGAGGAGAACGAGAAACAGATGAAGAAGAAACAGCAACAGGAGGAAGAGGAACGACAACGGAAGCTGAGGAGAAGAAGGCGAATGAAAAAAGAAGCCCTTTATGCAGCCGGGATATGGCCGGAAGATATCCACCTTCGTCATTATCTGGGAAAACCGGGAAGCTCCCAATGTGAGTATGTCAAGTATACACCAGTAATGCCTAAGGGGACACTCAAGAGCTAATCATTATCAGGGAAGCCAGGCGCTCAGATACAGGGGGTTTTCTTCTCTCTGCATACGGTAGATCGTCACAATAATAACTGTCACATGGCGGTGGAATACAGTTGTCGAATGTTCCCTTCACTGGCGAGCTTCACCTTCCAGAACAGGCAGAAGGCTCCTCCAACGCAGCCAGAGTGACGTTTTCCGTTCACTTTCATCCAATCCTCGACTACTTAAACACGAAAACAACTTTGAGCTTTCTATTTTCATCAACCCTCGAAAACGAGCAATATAATTGCAAAGACTGATTGATACAACGGCTGCAGCTCAGACAAATGAGTCCAAGAGACGCCAAAGACTACAGGAGCTAGCATCAAATCGAAGCTCTCATGGGGCCAGAATCGAGTTTCTTGCCTTCAACGGTTTATACAACGACATAATTGAGTTCAACGATGACCATCGGGACTTTATCTACCATATTTCTCTGTACCTACCGACAGGACGATAATGAACGACGGGAAGTTGAAACCTCATCTCCGTCTCGCCATCAAAGGCCGTCGAAAAGCTGGCTGATTCAGCCTAGATCAATTGAAGCTCATTGGCTTGGTAGTGATCATTATCACTATTATACTCTCTACGCCAATGTGCAGCTTATTGAATGGCTGTTAGTATCAATGAGTATTGTAAATGCCTGTACATTAAATAGCTGACATCTCTTCAGTTTAGTGCGGCCAGAGGCACGCCTTCCAGGCATCCCCTGGATGACTTATATAGCATTTTCGTTTTTTTCTCTCGTGTCTGTGCTGGCTATGCCAGCTTTCTTGGTCGATTTCGTCGTGGTGTTTGACCTATCTGTGCTGGGAAAAGTCGTTTTTCTTTTCTTGTTTGTCGCGGGGCTGGTCTTGGCTTCACTCGAAGCTCTTGTGCTGCTAGTCTTTTGCGTTATGTTCGAACACCGACTGTCGCGGGCAGGTAATTTGCCAGTCTCGTGTCATTGAGGTGATTGTCCAAGATGATGTAAAACCAGACAATCTCAACTACGATGGCTTTAGCTTCTAGGCGCACTGGCATCCGAATACGACATTAAATGTGTCATTAAGGCGCCGAAAAGAGACTAGATCACTATGATCAGGCACGGTTGCTGGAAGTCCTAGAGATCCAGGTCATACTGGGAAATTGGCAATATGGGGTCAGGCCCGAAGAGCAGATCCTGGAAACCGACGTTCAACAGGGAATGCGGGTTTACCTTTGGGTCAACATGCGAGCGGAGCAGGGCATTTAGATGATCAAGATTGATGGGCGGTGGGTGGCAATGGTGAATGAAGATTGCCTATTACCATTTTAGCAGAATCTCCCGTTACCCCCCAGACTCTCTGAACGGCACAAGAGAGTCGAGAGTCTACCACCATTCCTCCCTAATGAGGATGCAGTTGACAGGCCCACGGAATTTAGGTTGCGGGTACTCCCACCCATCCGGGCCAATAGATATGGGGATACAAGGGCATGCGGGGATGTGGGGCCCGAAGCTGCAACCCTCCAGGTTTAGAAACAATTGAAACTATTGTACTGACCTCCTTGGGTTTAGAATAGTGGCATTTCCTCAAATAATGCATTTTAATGCAATATTCCCCTGTGGATCGGATACTGGACCTTTGATAATGTGTACATATGGAAGGTCTATCCCGAGGGTAGACTGAGCTGGCTTAGCATCTGCATATATATCTAAAAGGTAGAAATTGCTATAAGAATTATGCTACGTGATAATCTTTTACAGAAATCGTTTCGTATTCGACCATCGGCAAACGATGATCTCCAGCGCTTCGTAGATCATTTCTTCCAGACCAAGAATAAAGCCTGTCTGTCGTTGCTGAGGATAACAACCCCCAAGTCAAGTGGAGTATAAGACGTTTTACCTAGATGCAGCCAACGAACAACTCATCCCGACGCCAGTCACAGACAACAGTACTACCTCCTACTAATCCCATTCATGGGGTGGCAATGGTACTCATTTCAGACCGACATTGACCGAACCGACCGAAATGATCGGCACATCGCAAGCAAGACTCTACATATCCCGACCTGACCTCGACATGAACGTCTACATCATACTAACTACGCAAACTAGATCGACACGGCACGCTCCTCATACAATCAAACATCCCTCAAGCACCAAAAACCACACATCATCACAGCAGACAACCCAGCAAAACCAGCAACGAATCCATCAGCCCAAGCCGTCGATTCCGTGCCTCCAACCGGCCACACCCGACAAACCCGACGAGCCCGACATTCCACCTACCCGTACAGGAAATAAAGAACCAACCAAACTCTATGTCCCACAATACGGCGAATAAACAGTGGCCGCAGGAAGCGTGAACGAGTCGAAGATCTCCATCTGCCCGGACGGGATTGCATTCGCAGCGGTGACTCTGACTCACTCCGACTGGAAGTCAAGGCACAGTCGTATTCTACTATGGTGAGGTTAGAAAGTAATGCAAAAGTGGTCCATTCCACTTATTTTTTTTTCTGCTGTACAAATGTCTGGGAATTTTTAAGATAGGTAAATATCATATCTTCATAGGGAAGCGGTAGATGTGTTATTAAGGGGGCCCATATTTGCTCTGCTTACCACTATGACCATAGTACACGATCACATTATACATGAATATCGGCCGATGTTTCAGTCTGCAGAATACCAATCAGGGATGTGTGTTATGCACGTGGGGAAGGTATATACGTCTAGTGGCCATTCTATTACTGAAGGAGTAGTCTGCGATGACAGGGGTGGGTAAAAATGCAGAAAGCGCATGTGAAAATAAACTCTAAACGTGCAAGGTAACAAGCTTTCAGAGGTTGGGAACAAGAAAAAAAAAAAAAAAAAAAAGCAAGGGGACGGAATATCTACTCATCTAATCTAGATTAGATTAAAATGATCAGTGGGAGGGTGTGACTGCCGCCGTTACCGACGGGTTGCCGATCACCCCATCCCCTGAGCATCAATGGACTAGAGGAATTGACTTTTTCTTTTTAAAAAAGTTAGGTAATATATTCCTTAATAGAGTAATTTTCTATGCATGCTCATGAATACAAAATGAAAGAGTGGATATTGCTGATTAGGATGGACATAAGACATGTTCATCAAAAATAGTCGACTCCACAAACATAGCCTCGTTCTATGCACCTACTATTCTAGTTGATGACGGCTAGGGTGAAATTTCTTCTACATCTAATCTTAACTAGCATAAAGACTAAAATGCTTGGGCATTAATCGTACTTTGGTTGGCGGTTGGTTATATATAATGTGGGGATTTTAAAAACCACCAAGGTTACATTGAGGTTGCACAAGGTAGGGATTCAGGGATTCTTCGGCAGAGGAACTCTTGTCTTCTCTTTTGCCTTGTTTCTTTTATCTACTTCTGTTTTCTTTTCGGAGAGGCTTTGCAAAAGGAATACCTTGGTATCAATCTAGAACCCGTGAGAAGTCTAGAACGTTACTAGCTTTGAACGTGCCGTGGTTACGGCGACAGGGAATATAGACTTTTATAGCTCGCTTAGAATGTTTTAACATAAAAGTAAACAATTTTATGATGCAGAATTTTATCTATGTACAAACAATGGAAAGAAATAGATAAACAAGAATTAACTAAGAAAGAATATGACTCTATTTTTAAAAGGAGATAAGGAGAAGATGTTTTAAGCCAATGAAGACATGGTCTAAATTGATCAAGTTTAAGATTGTTCTTGAGCCGTCTGTTCAGGCTGCTTTTTCTGACGCCACATTCCACAAAGCAGCAGCAGGAATGGGATAGTACCGAGTAAGATAAAAGTGACCAGGGTGAACGCCCACCCACGACCCATGGCTTTAAGCATAGGGTCGATAGCAGCAGACGCCGCAGCCGAGAAGAACGAGCGCACCATATTATTGGCGGCGGTCGCAGCCGCCGGCTGGGAAGTATGCAGATCAACCAACAAGGTAGAAGTGGAGATGAAACCACCCGTCTGGCCCATGCCGATGAAGAAGAGGAAAACTTCGGGCGCGGCAAGGTGCACGCCGTAGTTGATGACCCAGCCAAAGGCGAGCACGGTCAGACTGCCCATGACGACGAGCGGGATGGTGATCATGCTGCGGGCTTTTTCAACGGGGACGGCCTCGTCGCGTTTCTGCTGTTCTTGTTGTTCGGCGGTGCCGGTGTTGGAGATCTTTGCGGCGAGACGGCGGTAGTTCCAGTCGAGGAGACGGCCGGTGACGAAGGAGGCGACGACGGAGCCGGTGCCGAGGGTAATGTAGCAGAGACCGATTTGGAGTATGTCGAGGCCGTATTGCGAGGAGTAGACTTCTGTGATGGAGGAGAGGACTGTCATGTTACCGCCCATGATGACGCCGGTGACGATGAGGACGATGATGGAGTTGACATGGAAGACGACGGCGAGGGGTTTGAGCGGGTTGGGGAAGCGCAATTTGCCGTGTATCTTCTCTGGTGGGTTGGACTCTTGACTGTCTGCGAGAGAAGGCTGTTTGGCTGCCTTGTGACCGAGGATGTACTGGATGAAGGGGCGATTCCATGACTGTGCAGGGAGAGATCCATCACCAACGACATTGCGTGCAGTCTCAGGCAGGAAGAAGAGGAGAGGCAGGAGGAAAACACCCGATGCGATGGTCAGAAACCAGAAGATAGACCTCCAGCCAAGATACTGAGCGAGCAGACCACCGATAATAGGGCCAATGGCTGGTCCCATGAAGTTGCCTGCCATCACGAAGCCCATGATGGAGCCTCGTTCTTGTTTCGTAGCGACATCCGCCACGGTCGCTGCAGACAGCGCAACACTACTGCTGATTCCCGAACTCTGCAGACACCGTAGCACGATCAGGGCGGCATAGCTGTCCTGTAGAGCGAGGCCAATGTTGGAGGCGATGTAGATGACGAAACAGATGATGTAGGCGGGGCGACGGCCGGTTTGGTCAGCAAAGCTACCAAGGAACATAGGCGCAATGCCCTGGAAGATCTGTTGATCACTGTAAGCATGTGAATTGACTTTGGATGCGTGTGCTGAGGAACTCACCATGTAACTGGTGACAGTCAGGTTGATCAACGAAGACGACACGCCCAGGTCCTTGGCCAGCGTATTCAGCGCCGGGAAGTAAATCTGTGCAGACAATGAGGAAAAGAGACCAGCTCCAGCGGCAGTAAAGACAATGTATTTCTTCATGAACGGGCTGAAGGAGCTGTACGCCTTGGGCGGCTCCGACAGCGAAGAATCTGAACTCATGTTGACTTGACACTTGACGTGAGTTTGAAGATGACAGAAAGAGAAAAGAATCAGATCAATCAAGCGGTCAAACGAATTCCGGCCGTTAAAACCAAGCACAGTCCCGTCCTTCTGCCCCCTTTTCACTGCTATTCTCAATCCACCATCGGAGCTCGACAGAAAAAGAAAAACGACGAAATGAAAAGATGCTGCACGTTGACGCGGAAGCCTTGGCAAGACCCGTGGGATGGCCCGCTGAAAAGCTTGAGATGATGTGATTCTTGGCACAATCGCCTGAAAAAGAAACCAGTCAAGGTCCCAAAATCGAGGAGGATGGAAATCATTTCCTCTTGCCGGTACGATCGGCCAGTGCGTGTGTTTCGGGCTGGACAGATGATGTGTATTATATACACGGCGAGTAAGTTACCAGCCCCTGGCCAGGAACCTTGGAGGAGGCCAGACCCACCCGGACCCACTGATCTGCCTAGCCGTTGCTATTTGCTGACGGAGTGGGGCCTTATTAAGCATAATCCGACGCCTAGATTGATTGATAACTTGATTCCCATACGCACTACGCAATGCACATGGGATCTGCACCCTGCACCCTGATCTACAGTTGGGCGAGTCTGGCTACTTTCTCGCGACATCCGATCTTCGCTGATGTGCACCCTGATTCGCACCCTGATCATCACAGCATGATTCATTGCTAGCGGTGTAAGTCGCGGCTATACCCACGGGGCAGCCACTGAGGCAGCCGGATTGGCTCTTCAGCACCCTGTAGGGTTACAGATCCAGGCCGCCATTAAGTAATGGATTCGTAGAATATTCACAACAACACGACGGCGAGGCCAGATTCAACACTTTCACAGGCTCGTGGGATTCGGGGATTTACATAACGCAAACTGAACAGAGTTTCAACTCAGATGGTGTGATGCCAGGACGTGAGTCGAGGAAGCTTCCGTCGATGGCCATTCTGAGCCCTAGTAGGCAGTAGACACGGTACCTTGAGCAGCAATGGCCATCATTGATCTCAGGACAACAATATTTAAGTCTCTCTAGATCCGTCCAGAAATTCCATGAATCAACTCTCTCAACTCAATTAATCCCCGAAAGATCTAATTCTCTTATCCTACATTCTCTTACAATCATTATGGCTTCTCACATCGAACCCTCATCTGTCACCATCGTCGGGGCTGGTCCCTGTGGATGTGCCTTTGCCGCTGACCTGGCCAGCCGGGGCAAGTCTGTCATGCTCTACGGCCACCCTGACCACCGCGGCGCTATCCCCATGATCGAGAAGAACGGCGGCTGGCTGACTGCCAGCGGCGAGGTCAGCGGCGACTACCAGATCCAGACCACCAGCGATCTCTACCTCGCCATCCGCCACTCCTCCTTCATCGTCACCACCGTCCCCTCGTATGGCCAGGATGACATTCTCACCGTCCTCAGCCAGTTCGACTTGCGCAACCACATCCTCATCATCAACGTCGGCAACTTCTTCTACCTCTCCGCCCGCCAGAAGGTCAACGCCTACGCCATCCTCGAAACCGACATCTCCCCCTACGCCACCCGCATCACCGGCGACCAAGTCTTCGTCAAGGGCTGCAAGAAAAGTCTCGCTATCTGGGCGGAGCCCCCCACCACACAAATCGAGCGCCACAACCACCAGGCCGAGCTCGCCCTCCGCCGCCAGGTCGAGTCCATTTTCTCCCAGAACCTCGTCTGGTGCCAGTCTCTCCTCCAAGTCGGCCTCAACAACATCAACCCCGTCGTCCACTGCCCTGCCGCCCTCATGAACGCAGGCTGGATCGAAGCCACCAAGGGCGACTTCTACTTCTACGCACAGGGCATGTCGCCCGCCGTCTCGCGCGTCACCGAAAAGGTCGACGCAGAGCGCATGGCCATCGGGCGCGCCTACGGCTTCGACCTTGTCGACGTCACCACCTACATGAACCAGAACTACAGCCACGACCAAGACTACAGCAACTACCACGACTTCGCTAGCAGCTCCGTCATCCACAACAAGACCAAGAGTGCCCCCACCAGCATGAAGCACCGCTACCTCCTCGAGGACATCCTCTACGGTATGGTGCCCTGGTACGAGCTCGGTCTGAAGTGCGGTCTGCCATCGCCGACCATCCGATCCCTCATCGAGATGGCTTCGGTCGTTAGCGGCTTCGACTACCTCGAGCATGGCCGTAGTCTGAGATCCGCGGGACTCGGTGAGGCTACCAAGGAGCAGGTTCTGATGGCGCTGGGTGGACCCGTCAACGATGCTCCCACCGTGCTGGCGCCTCTGTCAGATGCTCATCTGAACACGCTGGAATCGCATGCTCCACTGCAGAAGTCCCAGGTTGCTGCTTAGGTGCTTGCCAAATTTCCGAAATTTCTTTTCATTTTTTATACCTATTTCGTTTATTCATAGATTGTTAATTTCCTTTTTGTTTCTAGTTGATAGATGTAAAATATCTCGAGCAATGAATTGTGTGATGTGAACTGTCTTCCAAACGTAGGTGTCTACTGACCACTACATCCATAGTCCAACTAGCCTCATATAGTTACGGTAATATCCGACTCCAACTGGTCCCTGCATCTGTACAAATCCACTAGTCCAACCAATAAAAAATCCCAGACCAACGCCAAGCCTCCCACCGAGTCCCTTATTCTTAGCAGTGGCACTAGTTATGCAGACTCAAAGCTTGTTATTACCACTTGACAAGGCTGTAGTAAAATAAAAAAACTAGTCTTTCTTGGCCAGCGCAACGGCCAGCATGCATTTTCTTCTCCGTTGTAACTCCGTATTTACCCCGTAGGCTACAGCCTATAGATTGTCGTTAGTTAGTAATTTCAGCCTCAGCTTGGTTCGGCGTAATGGAGGGTTTTTGGGATATGGATGTCCGTATTGATCCGATCGAGATTCATAGCGGTGAAAGCACACTATTTATTTGCTATTGAGGTCCTGCCAAGGCCATTTGGTGATAATATTGTTGCCTACGGATAATAAACATAAAGGGTAAGAGGAGCGAAGGCAAAGTTCGGATGTAGTCAATGGATGAGTCGGGTAGTATAGGAACGGAGAAGTGTTGCTTAACAATAATATGTATAATTGAAATTCAGCAGTCAGATAGTTTCCAGAATTAATTAGTCGGACTTTGTCGGAAACGAAATACTTTCCATACGAAGCGAAAGTTAAGATAAACCTGTAGAATGTTCGCTGTCACATATAACGTGCCTTCCCACCCATGGTTTGGTTACTTGCGGAATATTAAACCCTTTTTTTGGAGCTTCGTGGTCGAAACCTAAGATTAAATTCGATAATATAATGTCAGACGACGAGTAACCAATTAGAGTAGGGCAGTAGAAGGTGAACTACGAGCGACACCTTCTGTTTTTATTTGCCTTTGTTCCCATCGACCGATATAATCAACCAGGGTTAATTATTAAATACAAATAATGGATAAATATTTATGCCACGTAACCTTGAATAGCAGAGAATGGGTCTCTCCGCGTGGTGCCGCTTTTGACCTCGGCTGTGAGTAGATGATGTCATGACCAAAATCCCGACAACTTCCATCGAAGAATGTCAAAGATTTGTGCCAATCGCATATCATATTATTATTCAATTGCATTAATATGCAGGTATATGCTATGCTGTTTTAGTATAGTTCATAGCTGAATGTGTCTGGCAAACAGCAGATATCCCCGCAGTATGCATGGCAGGGCATTTTTCTAAGCTACAGATCTATTCATGTGAGAAAGAAACCCTTATTATACGTATAATATCCAACTAATACAGTCATCAGACTAGTTCATGTCAACAAATAACCCGCACAATGGCCTCTCCCAGCCATTCAATATAGTCTCGTGGGTCGAGTTCGGCATAGCATTCCTCCTTATATGCGCCCGATTCTTCACATGCTGGAAGATCATCGATCATTTCCCCATCGACTGTCATCTAGCTATTGTGACATTCGTATGTATATCTTTCCTATTCAGTATGTCCAACTAACCCAAACAGATAATCGGAACCGCAAGCAACGTGATGCTTACAATAGGCGCTGCATACGGAATCGGCGTCTCTAGATTCATCTTAACCTCAGACCAAATATACAACGCCCTCCTATACGGCTGGGTAAACCAATTCATCGCTCTCCTCGTCATAGGTCTAGGAAAGGTCACCATCGTCGCCTTCCTGCTACATATACAAGGCTATCAGAGGCGACCTCGAACTATATTACTCTGGTTTATCGCGATAACCGGTCTCGTGATAAACATTATTGCTGCTATATTAATCATGGTTCAATGCTTCCCGATTCAAAAACTGTTCGATCCTACTATCCCTGGAAGTTGTCCGGGACGGAAAACGTTGCAGGTATTTGGATATGTGCAGGGTGGTATGTATGTCTTATCTATTTGATCTTTTTCGATACTGAGTATTTGAAAGCTGTGTCTGCTTTGTACGATATCATGCTCGCTATATACCCGATATCTATATTTTGGGGCGTTCAGATGTTCTCTACCTCGACTAAAATAGGGCTTTGCGTGTTGATGGGATTCGGCATAGTGTGAGTATAGTCTGAATCTGAAGCTGAGGATGTCTATACTAAGATTGAGTAGAGCAGGAGTCTGCGCCGCAATAAAAACAGCTAAATTGAAGCTTCTCACAGGTCCTTCTGATTCAACGAGTACGTATCCCTATGCATAGCTGGGTGATGATTCTGACTATTTAGGTACCATGGCGGAAGTGATCGTTTGGAATCAGTAAGTAATGCGTTGAACTATATTATCTGCCAAAACTAACAGGATTAGAACGGAAATGTGGGTCGTCTTTATATCGAGTTGTATACCACCGACGAAGATATTTTTTAAGCGTCTCTTTGAGAGGAGTAATGCTGGCGTTCACTGTGCTATTGAGCGGCTTAGTGGGTAGTAGGCTGCTTTCCTTTTAATTGTATACAACAGATTAAATGATATGATTTTATGTGGTTTCTTCACGATAAGGTCATACCTGTACTATGGAGATGGATAAAAAGAGATAAATAGTTATGGTAGATCGACTGACCTACGTACCTGAAGCTGAAGAATAGCGTTAGGACAGAATTCAAGTTTAGACAGCATTGATGCCTATATGGCAAGTAAGAGGGCAAAATTACAATCGAGATTGAAACAAGAAAGAGAATCCCAAATCCAACGGGGGACGGTATGGTACGCTCAGCCTCTGCTAGGCTATCGACTCACATGAATTTCCGGCCTTGATCATATAGATTGTCTACTTAGAATGAATTCTGTCATAAACATAATACCCCCTACCGCAGAATCCCCCTTCAATTTCCATTTGTGCTCTGTTTCATGCAGTTTTACTCGGGACCTATTGTCTTCCTCTACGTCAAAGATCCAATTTTCGGGTCGGTAATCTCTTTCATGATACATCCGGTTAATAACAGAGGCGTGTAGTTGAGCATTTATTGGAATGCATCGTGGATTGCCATCTAGAGAATTGCCTAAGGTCATCATGTCTGATAGCGACATGCGGATGGGAAAGGGGAGGTGATATCCAGACATTGACTGAGGTGATGGCTCATTGTTGACGTCGAAGTGTCTATGCAGCGGGGCTCTTCTGGAGGCAGAATATAAAAGCTTTTTCAACTCCTTGCCGAGGAAAACGCTTTCCAATGCTTGTGCATCGCCAGTGTGTCGGACAAGCCCGAGCTCATGTCTTAAGATATCTTGATTGAAAAACAGGCCAGCCTTTTGAGCTTCACGAGTCATCCAGACAAGAGGGATATGACTAAGATCCCAACTCTCGCCACGGGGTTTGGGGGCGACTCCACCAATATCCTGAGCTTGTCAGTGACGCTACAGTAGGTGAAAGGGGATAAAGTACTCACAGCATGACCACCTGTGAACCACACTTCTTGGACATCTTGGTTATGATGATCAATAGTAATAACCTCACCGACAAGGCTTGGATGAGATGTAGCTTGTTGTTCATCGATAGAGACCGCATGGCGAATTATATGGGCTCGGTTTGAAACAGGAACACGTGGTGCAGAATGTTTGCCCTTTTTTAGATTTGATTCAGGCGTTCGAATGACTGTATCAAATAAACCCAAGAATGCGATCCTGACTGGTTTGCATCTCTTCTGGCCAAAGTCCTTCATCTTAAAGTATTGGAATCTTTCTTCCCATCTATCCTTGGCATTTCTGACTTTCGTTACACGGTCATTCCATACTTGGTATAACTCCCATGCTTGATATACCTCCCACGCTTGATATGCCTTCCATGCACGCTCCCACTCAGGTACTCCCTGACGGGTGAGGAAGACACGGTTTACACCGACAATACCGATATTCTCAAGCATTCGGGCGACCCGATGCGCTACATGAGCTCCAGTGGAGAATCCAAAGATGAATATCTCTTGCTGAACGTTGTTAAAGCTGTTCACCTTGCTCTCAAGCCACTGCGGAGGATATAATCAGCACTATTTCGTACGCAGGAACCAAAGGAAACTACCTGATATGTGGCCTTTACGCATTCCTCGACATCCTCGTCTTCTCCTCCGATGGACTGATAGTAGGAAGCTTGCGACTCGCCATCATTACCAAGCATGCGAAAGATCTTTTGAATATTGCTGTTTCTCCGTGCATCTACTCCACCAAGGCCACTTCTCCTATCAAAGCAAAGAACAATCTTGCCATTTGGCTTTCCCTGTTGCTTTGACAAATACCTCCCAAACCCTCTGGTGATATCCGTTTGGTCGAAGGTTTTGCACTCCGACAGTGATTGGCCAGCCATCCGCATCTCTGTGCCGCCTCTTGCTGTCAAGTGTTTCATTACGTAAACTGTCTTGGGTATATTCCCGTAAGAGCCAAGGAAAGAAATGTTTCTCTTTAACAGATGACCAGATCTCATGAATTGATTGTATCCATCCGTCGTTGCGATGAGTGATATTCCCAAGAGAGCTGGCTCAACATGATTGATGTCTCGGCATTGTAGAATCAGCGTATGTGTCCCAATATCCTTTGCGTTTTGCCTCACTATCAGCGGTGCCTCCAGTTTGATACCTCTATTGGTTACTGTAATGGGGGCGACATCCTCTAGAAAGCGGAAAGGGATGATAGAGCCGGACCTTTCAAAGTCTGACGGTGACTGCGCAAGCAAGCCACTGGGACGACCAGGTGCGATCTTTGAACTTTCCCATGCAAATAATGTGTGATCATCAGAATCCTTCATAATCTCTTCCTGTAGTCTGATAAAAGCCCTCTCACCTTCTCCATATAGAAGCGGCATATTGACGTCAAAAATCCCCATAAGGCAGTAAGCCACGTCCTCGGTTCTTGTCGTGACCCTCCCAGAAGCCCATGACATCCGCTTAGCGATGCTGAATGCGTGGAGCCAAGACGTTCCCTGTAGAATGGCTTCATCTATGCCAGTAGTTTCATGTACCAAAGAGCACAGGTCTTTTTTACTCCCTATCTCAGACCAGTCGTCTGCAAGAAAGATCAACTTTCTTGGTGCGATAAGCTCTTGAAGCGTCCAGCCTCGTTTGAACCATTCGCTCTGGGTTAGGTCTGCCTGTAGACTCTCTCGGCAGCCACCATGCGATGGATTTTGCCAACTAGCGCCACAATCGCACTGACTGCTATCATGATGAACATCGCGGAGATAAGCATAGCACACTCCAGCTAATTCATACCAACGAAACATTGAATTAATTGCTTCGGACAGCTCAGCACTACTTTCTTTGTTGATGCAACAGGTGTCGATCCAGGCATACTGGAAGCCATCTTCTGCTGCTTTGTGACAAAAACCCTTGATTTTCTCATAGCCTTTCCCATCTCGTTTGTCGCCATCGAGCATTTCCTGAAAGGTAATTTCTTTCTTTTCCCATCTATGGGACAGTATCGCATAAGGTGGAGTATCATCTGCGAATTCTTCGAGGTTGAACGGGTATGTCGTGCGGAGTAGGCGCATAATTCGCGAGCGCGAGTGGCAGCCTGCAGAGGGAGAATGAATAGGAATATCTTGATGTCTTGGTGATAGGTTCAACTGTACCTCACTACATTGGCCACAGACGAATGCGACGCGGGGTCGTGTTGACGTGTCTTCTGCGGGCATATTGCTTTTTCTTTGGCGCCAATAAGATGCCGGGGTATTTTGGAAACCTGCAGGGATTGAGACGAAGAACAGATATGTGCTCTGGTCAAAGTTGATATTGACGAAGAAGCGGACGATGTTTTGTTGTCGACAGAGAAGATGGTCCACGAGGAAGGTGCTCAGGATATGTATTATCTCGGACTGGAGATGAGGGCTAGACAGAGGTATTGTCGTGACTCTAGAGACGCCTTCCCATTTGGGAAGGGACTAGCCCAGTTAGGGCAAGGGTGGAACTCTTTCATTGGTTGAACCTGGCTACAACCCCACATCCAGGTGTAATCACGGCGTTCGACCCTCCATATTAAATTATATGTCAAGTTGAACATGAACATTCTCTTTCATTTATAAGGATCAGATCTGACATGCAGGCAAAATTGCTGCCTAGGAGTGAGCAAAAAGCGAGACAATATCTCTTCATCCATCATATTTATTCTCCTCTTCGCCCATCACCAGTATACTGCCTCTGAAAGCTCTTCAGTACAGTGGTCACTGTTTCACTCATTATATTATTGAATTAGGCCCCTGGTGATGTCAGTTTAGTTACCTATTCACGGATAGCCTGGATCAGAGGCTTACGCTGCCATCATTAATGATCATTTCACTCTACTTTACTTCACTGATAATATATCACTTACCCTTCAGGTTTATATCTGTTTCATCCCACGCATTTTTTCTTATCTACACATTCCTCCTGACCCTTTCTCTTCTCATAGATTATCATCCTTTGAATGCAGTCTTGTTGACCTAAATTAGAAGAGCCATGGATCCCACAAACACAAGAGACGAAGAGGATTTCAACGAACCATGCCAGCGTCGAAGAAACCTCCTAGAAAAGATGAACCAAATCCTCAATCACATACCCGTTCCACGACCCTTTTAGGCCGTCTTGATGTTTTCCGACATCGAGATGTTGGCGAAGTTAGTTTGCGAAGCAGAAAAATCGCCATACTTACTTGAATTCTGCATGCATAGCTGTGCAGCTTTGCTACTCGTGTGGGAACAAAAGGAGCCCCAGCTGGCTCCGTCGTCTTTCTGAGATTTTTATGAAAGTTCATCTGAAGATAAAGAGAACACGCTCGTCGACCGTGTAAACGAAAGAGATAATCTGGCTTGCGTTATCAGAAGGTCGCCACCATCGGAGGTTGCTCACATCTGCCCACTAGATCTTCTCGATGCAGGAAAGACATATCCTTCTTTTTGGGACATGCTACGCTTTTTCTGGTCACCGGATCGCGTCTCAAAATGGCACCGACAAATCCTTACAAACCCCAAATACCCAGAGAGGCCGTTCGACTCGATCAAGAACATGCTGTGTCTGGACCCAGGTGTCCATCGGATGTGGAATAATGAAAACTTTGTGCTGAAACGAGTCGGATATAACGCAGACATGATCGAGCTCCAGGTAGAGTTCTTCTGGCAGCCTGCGACTGCAGGTAGTATGGATGATAATCTTTCTGTTAACACCATTTACTCGTCATCGCGTGGTCTCGTTGAGATAGAGCAACCCGGATCTTACCCGACGTATCTCGGAATCCGCCAAGGGGAAGTCTGCAAGAAGCTGAAGACTGGTGATCAGATTACCATCACCACGAATGATGCAGATAGACTGCCCTTGCCGAGCATGGATCTTCTTGACATGCAATTTGTCCTGTAGAGAATTGTCAACCTATCCGGGGCTGGAAAGGTGTCGGATAATGGGGGAGACAGAGGATTGGCGTGGAAGTGTTGTACAAAGCCTGGGAGGCGATACATACTCATTATAATTAATTTTCTAGACCTCACTTTGACCGCTATTTGCTACAATGTAATATACATAATTAGCCCATATCCACATCCATATTCTTAATCCGTCAGTCAATTAGGCCAGTATATTTAGAGTTTTACTATATCACACTCATGCTGTACTGCATAAAAGCAGCCGCTGATCCACCAATAAATTGCATCCAACAATTGATCAGCAGCGCCAGCCAGCCACAAAATACTACGGGCTATATTTAAATGCTTAAATATACAGGTGACGGTATGCAATTCACAGGGGAAATACTGCACGGAGATGCATATTTGATGAGATAATTTCTTGTTTAAATTCCAGGAGAGCTATGGAATAGTTTCGGTTGTTTCTAAACCTGAAGAGGATAGCTTCGGGCCCCACCTCCCCGCATGGTGGGAGTACCCGCAACCTAAATTCCAGTGGGCCTGTCAACTGCATCCGGCTCATCAGGGAGAAATGGTAGACTCATGGCTCTCTTGTTCATTCAGAGGGTCTGAAGGACTTGTATTACCTTTTAAATCTTCAATCTAGAAGATAAAACTGTTGCAGTTCTGTCAGCGAATTGAGTGATGTCTTGCGGGAATGTAGAGCTATCATACTGCGTCCAAGGAAAATTAAGCCATTAATGAGTAAGAATTAATTGCCATTTATATGATTGAAAATAATATATGCAGACCGGAGACTAAGTTCGCTGGGGGAAATGACATTTATTTTAGAGAGAGAGCTATCAAACTACGCTGTGCTTCCTTTTATTCCTTGAATATCTACGGTCCTTATTTAAATTATCGTTTTATAACCTCATTAACGGTTAAGTAGCCCTAGCTTAATAATTTACCCAGTCAATCTACCCGTCAGAATGACAATTACAACAAAACTTCAGTCTATCTACCTGTCAGAATGACAATTACAGCACAACTCCAGGCAATATAGAAAGAAAATCTCATCTGAATCAACTCATCACTCCTTACTACTTCCAGCGACAGCACAATGTGGACCTTCGCTATGATTATCGCCTTCATGGCAGTAACTATTATGTTTCAAATTCAAATAACATTAATCCTATTCCATGCCCTAGTCGCGGCTATTCTTGCTATCTGTGTCCAAGTCGCCCATAGGAAAGGTCGCTTTCTACTCTGGCAAATAGAGTTATACTGCAAAGAAGAGTTCTATGAAATGGGTCAGCACATTTCGCGATGGCTTGGAGACACATTTACATCAGATCAAGACAGATCAAAGCAAAGGGAAATAAAAGCACTTATTTATGACTATATGAGAAGCCAGGACACGTTACAGCAGCGGAAGCTGCGTCTGTGTGACAGGCGATATACACTCTCTAACAGCTCTATTCACGACAAGAAAGCTTTGGAGGGAATAAGTCATGAAATCGACCAGCTATTTGTTCAGATGTATGTGAATTCCCAGCGCCTCGCTGATACCTACCGTCAATATGAACAAGAGCCGGTCTGGGTGCGGGACTTTGCATTAATGGTCTTCGATTTATGGTTCGAGGACAAAGATCATCTTGAGTGTTTTATGCGGCTTGGATGTTGCTTTAGAGACTGTGAATGTTGCGAGAAGCTCCGAAAGGATATGAAAGGAAAGGGCAGTCTTATATATGACCGTGAAGAAGTACATTGTACGGTTGAGTGTGCCTGCTGTATCCAGTGGAGAGGGTTTCGCCTTCCCAAAGATGTAACGGGAGAAGGCTCAACACAGACAGAAAACTGGGAGCTAGATTGAGAGAGAAGCTCGAAATCTTTTGCTTCACCCACCTTGCTATTTGTATTGTCAATTTTAGAATCAATAAAACGTTTTTCGAATACTTTCTTGACCAAGATTCTAAAATGAGTGATCCCGTGTCCCCCCCCGGTCTCGCCATCAAAGGCCGTTGAAAAGCTGGGTGATCTCAGCCCTGAGCAATTGAAAATCATCGGATGGATAGTGATTATTGTCACTATAATAATATCTTCACCCCTGCGCATCCTGTTCGAGTGGCTGTTAGTGTTAAAAAGAGTTGTTAATACCTACACACTGAATAGCTGACATCTATTCAGTTTTGTACAGCCAGAGACACGCCTTCCAGGCATCCCCTGGATGACTTCTATGGCATTTTCGTTTTCGCTCTCGTGTCTGCGCTGGCTGTGCCAGCTGCCTCGGTCTTTTTTCTCTTCCTGTTTGAGGCCGGCCTGGTCTTGGCTTCGCTCGAAGCTCTTGTGCTGCTGGTCTTTCGTGTTATGTTTGTTTAAATGGCCACCCTGGTCAGCGATAAGGGAGTGGATATCCTTAGCACGCCTAGAGGAGGAAGAAAGGCGCAAACAAAAGGAGAACGAGGATAGGCGGAGAGAGGAGTCCCGTCTGAGGGGAGAAGTGTCCCGGCGCAACAGGCAAAGGCGAAAACGAGAGCAGAAAAAACGGAAGAAAATCCAGGCAGCAATTACGAATACGGTATGAGCAGGGTGAAAACGGGACTCAGTAAGTTATATACCAGCAGTGTCTGATGGGTATACTCCGGAGCTAATCATCATCAGGGAAGCCAGGTACTCGGGGTTTTTTTTTCTTTTCTTCAACGTGGATAAATTACAATGGAAACAAGGGAGGCATTATATCATATACCTAGGATACATGCATTAGCCAATGGAATCACTCTTTACCAAGGTCCAAATTATAGCTTTCAAACTTCCTTAGCATAAGAGATCGTCTGCCACCTATTTACGATTTAAATGCATCGATCTGATTGGCCAGTTTGGAGATGTGATGATATATTGAAAATGTTTGAGCTGTGAGTCGTCACACTTACACATCATCTATCCATTGCTGCCTAGATAATACTCATAGAGATGCTGACGGAGGCTCCTCTCGGGTGTCGTGTTGATCCCCAATGTACCCACAAATGTATATTATACAGTAAGGGACCCTGGCGGAGCCTCCGCCATAGTGCCCCAGTGGGAAACTGAATTTTAAATGAGAAGGGTGAGTTGGGATTGTATGTCCATTAGATTGGAGAGCTATCAGCATAATGTAAATAGACTACATGCAGATGAAGAGGTTATTAACAAAGATACATATAAAACTGGTATATCTGCTACGCAAACAGGGGGTGCTTCTGAGCCAATTATCCAAGTTCTTATTCCACGTTAATGATGGTTCCGTGTACAATCTATTTAAATATAATACTCAATTTTCTGCATCTACCATGCATTACTAAGCCACCGTGAAGGAGCCTACGCCAACCTTCTGTAGATATTTACTACTCATGTTATATATAGAGCGTGCTACATAGAAATTTATATACATAATATATATATTATACGCTAGGGTATTTCGCTTATCTATTTTAGGAAGAACAAGTTAACGAGTCGGCAAGTCGAGTCGACTCGTGTGACACACAATAGAGTTAGGCACATCTTTGAGAATACTTATTTTCTTTTTATAGAGAGGAGGGAGGAATTTTATCAGATTCGGTTCTCGCTATCCAACTGGGTATAACGACTTACTGCATTGTTTACCAGCCTCTTCAAACTGAGTAATCCTGGAACCAAGATCCCCTTCAGGATGGCGAATATACTTATCTTGGTTAGCCATACTTATCTTGGTTAGCCAAAAGATCTGTGAAGAAATAATATCAAGAGCACTCGTTCGTCTTCGACTTGTCCATCCTTCATCTTTCCTAACTTTTATATAAATATCAAAAAGAATACGGAAAATATCCAGGGTGTTGAATAACATTGCATCATTCTGCCATACCCGAGCAAAAAACAAACCAAAACTCCATAAATTATTAATTTCAATGCAAAGCTCTATTGAGAATAACGCCCTAACTCCATAACGCCGTTTTAGACACCCCAAAAGAATAAACATATGATAAACTAAACTTGTAATAGATATCCTCTCTCTACTGGAGCATATCCCATCGAGGCGAAACGGTTTTAGTATGCGCATAGAAAGGCCAATATGTCTTTGCGGGGCAGTTGGGATCTAAGAACATATTAGTATCGTATATAGTTAGAAATGGGGGATACATTAGATACCTCCGTAGAAAAAAGTCTTGTTACCTGTTCAAACCGTCTTTCCATGGGGGATTATCGATAAGTTAGCAGTATTCTTTGCATTTTTGAATAGGAATAGGGAGTACATACTCAAAGTTGGCATATTGACGGCAACATGTCCAGTATCCACCCTTCGCTGAAATCTATCCGCGATGGAACATCCGTTACCGTCTAAACCGTTAGCATTAATCAACTGAACCGCCTCGCCAAAAGTATCCACCTCGACGCAGGGAAGCACCGGCCAAGACAGTCCGTCTGGTAACACTCCATATGCGGCTCCACATTTCCTGAAATGGTAGGCCCCATGAAGTTTCCATTCGGATAATCAGGGACCACAACATTTCTCCCATCGATGAGCAATGAAGTCCCTTCTTCCACTGCTCATCCTACGATACTTTGCGCTTTATTCTTTGCCTCTTGGCTAATCATTGAACTGATCACCCGATCTGGCCATTTCGATCAGATCGCTGATACAATTGCTGGCCGAACCGACTAATACGGCCACATTGACAGACATGCATTGTTGGCCAGCAGAACTAAAGGCTGCACTGGCCATACCCCGTGATGTTAAATTCTATTCGCATCATCCGCAGTAACACCAAGTGTCTTGCTACTACTTTCAGCCTGGACGCGCTTATGTTCCATCATCGCAATGTCTGCAACATACCTCGCGACGCCCATCTCGGCTGTGCTGTTTCAGCTGTCACAACACCATCCTCAATCTCATGTGGAGTACTTTCAGGCACTTTGGTGAGAGGATAGAGGATACTGCATCCACTATTACTGTTAGCAGGGGAAATTAACTCGCAAAGATGAACTTACCGGGTCAAGAACATCCATCCATATTTCTGATCTAGATACCAATAGTTATTGTTTACAAATAAAAATGTTACATGTGGGGCGGCACTCGAGGGAGCTCCAGATGATCTGTAGCATCGGGGATCTGGTTATCTCGAGATACATTATATCCATTATCCATATCCAGCCGTGGGGATTAGCAGTGAAATACAATCAACATAAAGAAAAGTGAACTGAGATACATCTAATTTGATACGCTTACGACGCTGTTCTTCAAGTCGTGACTGGAAGCAGGGCGAGCTCGCTTTATGCCTGAAGTAGAGGAAACGCTAGACTGGCTTGAACGCATAGGGACGAGACGGCCTTGAAGGGAAGAACGCCTAGATAGCATGCCATTCTGGTTACTGAAGCTATCCATGGTTGGCATAATAGCTGGGTATATAACTTTATGGTTATATTTATTAGATTCAGGAAGCTGTACGGAGTACTCCATAAAGGAAGGCTTATGCTAAGGGGTCTACGTGGCTGATGTTAATATCATGGTCACTTCAATATTTTTTTTTTTTGTCTCGACTAAGTATATGGTCACGTGGTCATGTGGTGTCGAAGAAGAATAAAAAGAGAAGAAAGTCCAGGACTGGAGGAAACGGCCGTATTTATACTCGCTTACTTTGCCTTACTAATCAGGCCAAGAATTTAGGCAGCAACATGCTCAGACCCTTACGCTATGGAGATTTGTTATTAAGAATGCTTTCTACTTTTTGTCCTTGTTCTTGTGACTTGTTGTATCCCTGTCATGCTGGCCAATCAGCTGTTATTACTATTGTCATCAGTGATTTCTTATCTGGTATCGATAAGCGATAAGCGATAAGATAGACTATCTAGTACCCCGCACAACAACAGCTAGCAAGTCCCATAGTATCGATCCCCAAAATCACCAAGTCCAGGACTGATGCAGCTAGCAAGAGTCAGCTTTATTGTCTTCTATACGGAAGGAGCACTTACTTTGAAGCAGTAAGTTCCTCATCCACCGCAGCTGTAACTATCTTGAGATCCGGAAACTTCTCCGCCACGATGTATAAACCCTTCCGCGATGCGAGGATGTTCACGAGCACTATGTTTTCCTGGGACGCACCTTTGTCGAGGAGGACTTCGACTGCTTTTATTATTGATCCGCCTGTTGCGAGCATGGGTTCAAGGAGTAGGACGACTATTATGATTAGCAATAAGCTGGTGTGGAGGTTGGGTAGTCCGTACTATCGTCCGCCATGCGAGGGGGAAACTTGGAGTAGAATAATTGCGGCAGACATGTCTCCTCGTCGCGCTGGATGAGGATCTTGCCAAAGCTAAGTTTCCCCCTTCATTCCTGTTAATATATAGATTAAAATAAGTGAGTTGTGATACATACAGCCATGACTCCCGTAGAACGTGCTCCATGCTAGCACCAGCTCGTAGAATACTTACCCCGCAAACACCTTTGGTCGGAGATACGCCACCAAAGGTACCACCGACTGGGGTTTCTATCACGGCATTTTTAAAGGGAACATGATCGAGGGCTCAAATCGTCAACACTAGATTTGTCCAGGTAATGAACTGGCATACCTGTTGTAATAACATGTTGACTGATCTGATGGACTACCGTCGCAAAAGTAGAAGTTTCAGTTTTGGCATTGCGGAGAATAGTGAGTAGGTGAAGGAGATGTGTTGTCTGTTTCAGAACCGTGACTCGGTCTAACGTATGAGTTGGGTTGGTATATTTGCCTGTTGATTGCATTTTAAAGGGAGCAGTATTATTGTGTGAAAAGAGGGGTATTCGCCTTTTATATGCATACCTACGTAGTCGACGCCTGATCACGATCATTATTAAGTGCATAGCTACCCTTGCTATATTACCTAATAGAATATGCATACATTAAACATAGCAAGATATTCTATAATTTTCCTTTTCTTTGTCTTTTTGTTAAATATTTTTAGTTATATAGCTGTGCCCAGGAAGGCGATAGTTAAAGGAAGAAAGATGGAAAGGAGTATGCATCAATACTTCCTTCTCCTCAGTTTCCACTTTTCCAATGATTTGCTCTAAACTATATGCGCAGCATATCAGTAGCCACTGTTGCTAGCAAAAGCATTTAAATGGTTTGCAATAACTACAAACACGATGGTTGCAAACAAGACATTTTGGCTGATTGTGCAAGGACTTCGGCCCATCATAGCACTCACAACATACGTACAGATTCCTCGATCTCACCAGGCGAGCGCTACTTCCGGACAGACCTTGCTGCCTGTACAGCTTATTGGAGGCCTGTTGTGTAGGTCCTGATCCTGGTGTTGTAGAGGAACTGGCAGTACTTGGTTGATGAGGGGTTCCGACATGACTTTGAACGGGCGTTGGACTCGGGTGACCTCCTTGCGCTCTACAGGATGTAAGGGGTGTTGACTTCGAATCAATCTCCATGCCTGTGTCGATAGACTCAGCTGTATCTCGAGTGTATTCTGCTAGTGTATACTGCAAGGTATCGTGGAAGACGGAAATGGGCGGTTGGATCGTCCGTCAGATTGGATGTTTTGTGGGTAAGCGCCCAGCTGAACCAGCACTTTCCTTGACTACCAATGATCGTCAAGATGGAAATTAATCATATTTGCTATGTCTTATTATGCATTCATACCTTCTCAAAATACAAATTATCCCCTCACTCTCCCTTGAAATTCACCTGCACCGAATTCGTAACCTCAATATTCTTCGGCGTCAAGTCCAAATCCTCTCTCTCATCCTCAGCCCCCATCCCCGGCGCCGCCATGCAATTCGCCATCATCCGCGGGGGATACCCGTACGAACAATCCGTATCCGTAATTTCCACCGGGACGACCTCTCTCCCGATAACATCAGCGTAATCCTTTGCTTTCTGAATCGCATCCACCATTGCCTGTTTCCTCGCGCGAGAGGAGAGATCTTTCTTCGTTGCGTCTGTTAACTTCCAGTTCACATTGCAGATTTCGACATTTGGGTGCGCGCCGAGACGGCCCGTGACCTGGCCGAGTCGTTCAAAGTCATGGAATGTAGCCTCGAAGGAGATCTCGGAGAAGTACACCCGTTCCCGCGGGTTGCCGTCGTTGTCGCGGGGGACTTCTGAGCCGCTGCGGACGGACTGGGTTGAAAAGGCTGATACTGGAGGGGATGACTCGGCTTGGAGCTCTTTGAAGGTTTGTTGGACTTGGTTTGCGGTTGCTGTTGCTTCTTTGGAGACGATGTCTTTGGAGGGACCGTCGGGTTTGACTTGGAGGGAGAGGACGGCTTGTTCGGGGCGGGCGTCGATGGATGAGGTGCCCGTGACGGTGATGGTGATAGGTGCCATGATTTTGTTGGATGAAGAAAATTAAATAGATATTTTAGAAGACGTTGCGATGTAGGGAAAGAATGATGAGAAAAATTAGAGAGAATAAGCGATGTTTATATGTGGCTGGTGAAAGTGACGTCATGTGGCTGTGCTGTGGCTGTGACCCCGCAATGAGGTAGACATTACCAACAATACTATTATTGTGGTTTTCATGTGAAATAAATAGTGGATATTGGTTGACAAAAACCTATCTTCGATTTATTAAGACAAGCCACGGCGTGGTTGTATCCCCCAAAATCCAAGTATAGATACTGTGTGGATCCACTATACATCAACCGTTTCGCATGAAAACAGTCGCCTGTAGACAAAGACTAGCAATATCAATATAGCAAAGCAAAGCCCAACAAACCAAACTGCAACAAAGGCAACAACAGGATAAGCTATTGTTATGTATATCCCTTCAACGAAGTTGAGCATTGCAAATAAAATGATCAAAACCAGACCGCATGAAATAAAGACGAACCGTAGAACTTTAAATCTTACCCCAGAGTCAATTGCAAGTCGAATAACAGATAGAAATATTCTCTCCGTCCGTCGCTCCGGTTTGAGATTGTCAAGAATCCCGCAGAGAGGAGTTACCGCTAGATATAAAGGGCTGACCGCAAGTGTCATTAAATGGACGAGGGTATTTAAATAAGCCACGCCTCCTGATCCACGGGCCACTAACAGAAAGGGAACGGCTATCATTATTATGAAAACTATCATCAGGTGCATGTTATACAAATACCATGGTTGATTCCGGAAGTTTTGTTTGCATAGACTCGAGATGTGAATGGATAATGCATTAGTTTGATTGTCCATACTCACCCTTGCGGCTTGGGATGACCGAGGACTTTGGCCTGGGGTGTTTGAAGAGATATGGATATTTCGATGCGTGTCGAGTTGGCTTCGTGGGTGCTCTTGAGACAGAATCGGCGTTGAAAGACTAGCATGCTTTCCGTAGACCACTTCTGCATCCGATCATTAGGTACTGAATGAATGCCCATGATCGAAAACCTACCAGAGTATCCCTCTGCTATCATGAGAATGGGGACAAGAAGCAAAAGAACTGGTACTAGTTGGCCAAATTCCCAGGTGCTTTCTTCTGGCCTGTATTCATATCCATCGACTGAGTGGCGAAGGGAATCAAGTCGCAGAGATCCCCATATCAAGGATAACAATAACCACAAAAGCTGGACTCGTCAGAACTATCATATATACAAAGGTGAGCGTTCACTTACACCGCAGAATCGGGATCGCGCAAAGTCTAGTAAGCACTGCATAGACACAAGAAAAGCCAAGGAGATAACAATACTTGGCAAAAAAATTGCCTGGGTGCAACGATTGGTCTTTTGGAGTTTTTCACACACCCATACTAAGGAACGCCGCCATATATCTTCCACGGCCTTTGGAAAGGAGTCACAGAATCTTCTTGTACTTGGAAACATCTGTAAGGCTCGCGTCAAAACTCCGCCAAGGAGGATTATCTCAGAAATAATCATAGAGAGACAGGATTCCTGATAAAAATCGAGATGACGATGAAACTGAAAGGTACAGGCAGCCGGCGGCGTCGCCCAATCAGAGATTTTATCGCCGTAAGTCCCACTGGGCGGTATTACTACTGCAAGAATAATGGCCAGCGCAGCCATCAGGAAAGCTCTGGTGTACCATATGTATCGATGCTTTTGGAAATATTGGTCCAAGCACATCAAAGTCCCGATGTGGGTATTAGAGGAAAACCATGCAAGAGTTGTAATCATTTACCAATGTAGAATGAAAGGCCATATTGAATTTGGTAATAGCCACTGATCATGATGGCCAGTCCAGTCACAAGCTGTTGATCACTCATCGCTAGCACGACCCGAACAGACTGTCAATCTTGTTTCCCTTTTCCTACTCCATTGAATCGAAACGTACAGGTTCGAAGATGGGAGCCCATTCCGGGAACGACCTTTTCCCTAGGAATTTCCTAATCGCGCTATGTATGGACACATCAAGCAAATTGACGTTTGTGTTTGGTTCATTGCTTGAATGGTGTGGTGTGTCCAGGTAATGAATAACCATGAGCAAGAAGCTTGCCCACGCACTGGCGACAAACCCTATGAGGACATGACAGATTAGCAATTCTATATTTAATAATAATAATAATAATTAACAATCAAGGAGTATTCCTTACTCCTATTCCAGAGACATCTGGATTTGGTTTCAGGGTATACACATCCCACCCTGTTCGCAAGCAGTCAGGATAGGCGCAAGACATGTCTTGTTTTCAATTTTCCATGGGAAATTGATTCTGCGATCGAACTTGGGCCGACTTCATTTTATCTCTGCAGCGTCAACAAGGCTGAGTATACGCTGAGATGATTGGATGTTGGTCTCGTCGATCACTGACGGGATTGTACTAGCACCTACGTTACTTCGTAACGGCCAATTATGCAGTCGATGGAAGAACGAATTCAGTGGTCAAATCATTTCGTGCCGTGGGTGCTAGAAGCATTTGACTATTTCTGCGATCAGCTTCCGCGGCAGGTACCTCCAGGTGAGTCAAAGTGAGGTGTTCAAGGGAAAAAATGAAAAAAATGAAAAAGAAAAAGAGCTGTTTCAAATTTGCCCGTTTCATCGGAGATTGGACGATGGAAATTGAACTGAAAATGATGGGTCATGGAACTTCAGAATTCTAGGCACGAGTGTCATTCTTGTCATCTATTATCCACTGCGATGTCTCGTCTAGGTTGACTTGGAGAAGGTCAGAGAAGCCTAGCCATCGTCTAGCCAACCATGGGGCTGACATGATTAGTCGTAATACTGTGTCCTGCAACGAGATGACACCATCAAAGTACGAGGTGAAAGTGGCGATTTCGAGGCCGTCAAACTTGGTGTCCATCTCATTCGCGATGCCTGCAAACCATTTCGCGTATTAGCTAGCATGTTGCAAAGTTGACTCACAATGAAGAAAGACTAAGAAAACCATGAAAGAAGAATAGCTAGTGAGCACGCGTTGGGGGAATTGGAGGAGACTGAAGCTGTCCAGGTTGGGCAGGACCATTGGGCGTCGGGACAGGTGAATCGGTAGTTGCACAAACAGCACAAACAATATGTTTTATCATCACTCCCAGTCAATAATTAGAACTTGACTGGCCATCAGAGCCTCAACTAAGCTGTTCTACTCTGATCACATACAAGAATGCCTTCTCACAACCCTATTCATCAGGGTCTTTGCTTTTCTTCTCACCGCTGCAGCGGTGACTGCCACTGCTATCCCCCAGCCAGCGGCAGGCACGGAGATGGCTGCAGTCGATAGGATGACTGAGAACATGGCCAAGGAGAAAATGGACACGCATAAGATGGATATTAGCGATATGAACTCTGACAAAATGGCCGTCAAAGGAATTAACAGCGGGAATATGGACGGTATATTGGTTGATGCTACGGACGGCGCCGACACAACGACTGAGGATACGGCCAGCTTGGAATTAGGAACGCAAAATGCGACGCCTCCCAATATTTGGAATCTCCCCGGTAGAGCCGTCAGATATGGTGGTGAGCTCTATCCGACATCTCAACCTACACGCTCTCTTATCTCGTCATTTATGTTCTAGGACGAGACCCACGAGCTGGCACTTTCGATCCCGATATCTCTTTGCCCAAGCGGTGTACCAGCATGTGCTCGATAGAACCTACGTTGGTCAGTTGGCTTTCGCCTAATCCCAATTCCTCCCACTAATAGCCGTCAGGTGACAATCGCTACCCCCACGGCTATAGCAACCGTGATCATGCCGTGCATCTAAACGCCACCTGCCAGGGTAATAATGGACTTTTGGAATTTCCCATTACTTCTCACGGTCTATTGAATGGCGGAACTGTCAGGAATATCCCTGACAGAGTAGTCATCAAGCAAAGATCGAGCCGCAAGGCGATCTACTGTGGCCTGATCACGCATACGGTATGTCGATTCCTGGTTAAGGGAAACATCTTGCTGGCTGAATGTATAGGTCGCGCCACCTGAGCATGGTGTCCAAGCTCCATTTACTAGTTGCTCTAGGTAGGCCTACTACTGTACAAGTGTGACAATGTGTCTCGCTTTTCGATTTCGAGATCGGTGATGAATGTATACCGGAAATTTTTAGGATAATTCTTGAAGCTAGTAATATGAAACTTATTAGCAATTAAGTACTATCAGGGTATGATTGTAGACTTATTCTGCTCTTGGGGCTGCTGGAAAGTGCCCTCGATATTGATAGCTGAATTTCTAGCGTCATGGGTGGTAGCCTTGGAAAGATGGCATCAAAAGAGCCAAACTCATCGCGAGTCGCACTTGATCTTTCACCACGCCCATCAATAACGCTGAATTCCACCCCAATGACATTCTCAAAAAATCCAATATCGGAATTTTCCTCAACGAGATAAATTTAAAAAATAAATACTCAAACGGAATACACCGAAATATCATACAGTCGAAAAATGACCTGCAGTCAAAATAGGGCCTGTGGGTCTGTCTGGGTCTAGATTCCGACCCGAAAAGTCCCACGGGTCTCTCCGTTTAGTGCCAGATCGGCCTGGGTGCCTGATAAACGAGGCGGTGAAATGGGACTTGACGAGCCCTAAAATACACGACGTCGTGGAATTATTCTAGCAGTAGCATGGACAACGTTGGCGAAATAAATTCTCTGCTGAGATAATAATGAGTTTGCTCAAGTCTATTTGTAATTGCTAGCTTGAATAATACCATGAAGATATTCAGTTGGGTTGCTTCTACGGCGCGTTATATATAATGTAATGGACGTTGGAACTACTTGACCGATTTTCCTCGTTTTTCTAAAAGATCAATCTACCATATGGAGAAATCCGATTGAATGATACTCATTACCAAAGTAACTTGACTTTTGTCATCAATGTACTAGATACATGTAACCAACTACCCATAGTGTGCCAAAGCAGACTTCCAAAAGCCGCGACATTTAGTCGTCCGCAGGTCTCTGCCAGTCCAAGTTGACAAAGATAACCTCAGCAGGCTCAGATGGGCCACCAGCGTGCTTGACCAAGATGGCACCCTGCTTGAGTTCATCGTAGAGCTCCTCAAAATTCTCACGCAGCTCACCATTGTCCTTCTCCAAGAAGTCCTCGATCTCGGCGTATCTCTCGATGCGAGCGTCAATGTCGAGTTCCTTCTTGATGATGTCAATCAAGACCTGGTTGCCAGGAGCAGTGAGGAAGTTGTTGGGCTCCCTAGGGCGAACGTGGGCGTAGATCCAAGCCTGTCCACCGGCAAGGACCTTTTTATTTTCCTTGATGAGCTTGGGAAGCTTGTCCTTGGCGCGTTCGACTCCGCTGGGATCGTTGCTGTAGTGGGCGATGATAGTTCCCTTTGTGCTCACGATGACAGCGCCAATGCATCCGACGAAGCCGTCACTGCCGAGCATGGCCTCGTCGTTGCTGAAAGCGAGAAACTTCTCATCGTTCTGGAGGACGTGCGTAGCGCGGTTGACGAGGTCGTCGCGGAATTCTTCGAATCTGGGTTCGAGACGCTTGTTGAGGCCAGCGACAGCAGGCTCGAAGTGAATGGACCAGGACAGAGACATGTTTCTTCCATAAGGATCCTGACTGTTTTTATATCAGCTGGAGATTGAAATAAAACGCGTCAAGAACATACCCATTGTACCCAGTCCACCCAGAGACGCAGACGGACAGGAACGAGAGGAGGACGAAGAGCAAGGAAAACATCTTGCCCTGAGATGAAAACATCTTGACGATGAAGAGCGTTGAGAGACAAAGGTAGTCAAGAAACGAGACGGTGAAGGGAGGAAAGGATGAAGAGGCTGAAGGATCGAGAAGGGTGGGTGATAAGAAGTGGAAGAAGGTCAACAGGAGGGGATATTATATGAATTCCCACTAGGACAGAGTTTTCCAGTCACATTTTCTCTCTACAGTGAATATTTCAGTGAATGAATAAGTGAATATCAGAGTGAATATCAGAGTGGGGCTCACTGGGAATTTGACAGCAAAATTAAAAATGAAAGATTTTCTAATAAAAAACAGCCTCTCACTGGACTTCCCTTTCTGGCATAGCCTCTCGCACAGAAGGACATCGACTTCTTTTTCTTTCTTGATCTCTCCTACTCCTCCTTCAGACCTGCCAGACTGCTCAGCTATCCACTGGTGTTCGACAGCTTCGTCGTGAGTATCATTTCCTCCACTCTATCTGCATCTTTCAAAGAATTGCTACTAATATGTGACTACAGAACGCCGTCGTGATGGCCAGGAGCCTGATCCCAGCGTTGATCCCACTGGGGGAGATGGTTGCTGCGTATAGCGGTAATCATCATGCCTCCACGAGGTTGAGCAATGGTAGTCTCTCTAGCAATGTCAATACTACGTCAACTGCTTCAATTCCGAATTCCTCGCCAAGTTCTCAGTTCAGCTCTTGGGATACGGACCAGTCTATTGACATCCCTTCAAAATCCTTGGACAAGAGGAAGATTCCTACCATGTTAACCATCTCTGGACCGCAGGGCTTGGAACCAATCCCATCGACCAGTACCAAAGTTCCTGTGGTCACAGTTCAGACAGGACTTCCAATGTCAACGGACTCGTCGTCTTTGGATTCATCGCTCCTGGCTACAACTCCAATGGACCACCTTCCACCGGCCTCTGCTGCTACAATGGAATTAGGAGCCGAGACCTCATCTCACAATGGATGGTTCACTCTCCCGGGCCTTCCAGTATGGCTGTCTATGGTCACCCCTACACCGGCCTCGCCCTCTGAGCCGGGTTTGGATCCAGGGTCTCCACATCACACGGCCTATGTCGGATTGTTTTCTTTCCCTATGGACGAGCAGCCTTCAACATTGCCAATCGGTCAGGAGTCGTCAACTGTGCAATTATCGCCTGAGGTTTCAGAGCTGGTTTCCATCTTGGAGCCTTACCTGTCTGCATCAGTGACTACAGAGCCGTCTTCTGCAAGTGAAACATCTTCTGTACCGCTGACTTCAGAGATGGCGTCTACGATTTCTTTACCCCTGGTAACAAGTCAAGATGTTTTGACGCCTGTGGCTACAGCGCCGGTGAGCTCGGAATCATCATCATCTACCGAATCCTTCTCCCTGCCCTGGATTCCACCATGGTCATCGTCGGTTCCGTCTGTTTTGGATTCCAATTCAGTGCCTTCTCCAACTACATTGCCCTTGACGGCATCGCTGAACCCTGAGACGTCGCCTGACACATGGCCTTCACAGCCAACGGCTTCGCTGAAATTTCCTACTTTATCGGACTCGGCTCTCTCTTCAATGGCATTTATGACGGATCCAGTGCCTACAAAATCATCTGATTTGGAGTCAACGTCGTCGGTTGGATTGCCTTTGGAGACATCGTCATTGGCATCATCTGCTTCAAACTCAGAATTATTTTCTCCTCCGGCGTCTTTTACGTCTAAAACTGTGTCTACAGGGTCATCGATGCCAGAACCTTCGACGTCGGATGGATGGTTCTCGCTACCATGGTCTCTTGGACCGTCGATCACATTGCCATCGGTTACCTCCCCTACAGAGTCCATATCAACAGCCCCGTTGGGACCAGATCACTCATCCTCTATCGCATGGTCCTCTATGCCGTGGTCTGAAGTGTCGCCTACATCCTCGCCATCGATGGCATCGCATTCTCCGTTGACAACTCTATTGGTTTCGGAACTACCAACTTCAACTTTCCAATCCCAAGTTACATTCGGTTCGGAAACGTTGTCTTCGGAGAGCGATTCGTATTCCCTATCACAGCCAGCCGTTCAATCGTCTCTTGTAGCGTTCCCAGGTGTCTCATCTCCAGGTCTGTTTCCTTCGATGTCGCCCTCTCCGGAGCAATTGAACTCGGCGCACCTATCAGATCTGTCGTCCAGCCGGTTGCCTCCATCGTGGATCCCAGCCTCGACGTCTTGGCCATCGCCATCCCGTGTACCAATTTCTGAGGCCTCGTCCTCGTCCTCGTCGCTGCTGTCCCCTGAACCATTGCACTCAGCATCGGTGCCCTCCGATCTGCCTTCCGATCTGCCCTCCTCGGTACCCTCGCCTTCGCCTGCACTGTCAATGTCTTTGCCATCGTCGAATCCTGTGTCATTATCATCAACTCGGTTGACTTCAGCGATCTCGTCTCCAGTGGCAGTCTCTTCTGGATCATCTATTCCGGTACAGGTGACATCGACCAGCTCCCCAATTCCAATTTTGTTCCCGCAGCCCGGCTCAAGTCCTTCACCTATCTCCACGCCGACGTCCGAACCGATGATCAACACTTTTGGATCGTCTTCAAGTTACTATGTATCGCCATCATCTATCCAGCAATCCCAAGCCACTACAGTGGTATCAGAGTACGCTTCGACGTCGACCCCGGACTCTTTCAGATTCACTCGGACTGCTGGGGAAATCATAGATGATGACGGAAGCGATGATGATGATTCTGACGACGATTCTGGTGATGATTCTGGGGACGACTCGAAACCCCCTTCTCCCGATCCACCGGGCCCGCCAGGACCGCCAAGACCACCGGGGCCTCCAGGGCCACCCAAGCCTCCTAGTCCGCCGGGGCCACCTAAACTCCCTGGACCCCCCGGGCCGCCGAAACCACCCGGTCCTCCCGGTCCTCCCGGGCCACCAGGGCCACCAGGGCCACCAGGCCCCCCCAAGCCTCCTGGACCTCCTGGACCCCCAAATCCTAACGATCCGTCTGATCCACATGACCCTTCTGACCCGCCCGAGCCTACGGACCCGTCTAAGCCCACAATTCCACCGACGACCCCAGCACCGAAGACCACCCCGCAGACTACGCCCAACGATAGTACAACAAGAAGCTCGTCGTGTAGCACGGCGTCATCGAAGGTTCTGTCGACTGAGTTTGTTTATTGCACGGTATTCTCGACACAGGTCGCCCGTTCCCCGACCACCACATCGACATGTTCGACATCGACCAAGACAAGAACGATCACGGGCTGCGATATAACTGGAACACCCATGACCACTACAGTCACGTCGGATCGAACGAGACATGATCTTTTGGAAATGAAGACGTTCGTGGTTAGCGCAACGCCATCGAGTTTTAATCCACTCGCGATGAAGACGTACATGGTAAGCGCTACGCCGTCGAGCTCTAACCCACTCATCATGAAAGCCTTTATGGTCAGCCCGACGCCTTCAAGCTTTAATCCACTCACAATGAAGACGATCTTCGTTGGACCCAGTTCTTGCAAACCCCATTCGAGACCTCCCTTGACAATGGACAAAATTCACGTTGGAAGTTCATCACCCGGACCATCCCGATCTTCCTCAAGGCCTCCGCTCAAGATGGAAACGATTGTTGTCGGAAGTCCATCGCCAACCCCAACTCGGTCGAAACATGCTCATCCTCTAATGATGCATACGATCACTGTGGGAAGTCCAACGCCAACTCGAACAAGACCGAGTCACAAGTACCCATTGATGATGTCGGAAATCTTCGTCGGTCCGTCCTCTATTCTCAACATAACATCGTCTATTCCTTTCCATAACCATTTGGGCTCCTTGCTTCCTCCGCCAATGCCTACTATGACATGCGTTGAAAAGTAAGCACCTTCTTCTTGACCACCATAATTGCTACTAACAACCGCACAGGGCTGGTCCCCACATAGACGTCGCATACTGCGAATGCACAGAACCTGGATCACTCTTCAACGCCCCAACCATGTTCGGAAAAAGCCCATGTGCTTACACCACTCGACCAAGAATTACGATTGGCGCAAAGCCAACTCAAACAGCGACCACCTTAAGCCCCTACACATTCACAAACGGCCACAGAACCGTCATGGAGTGTCTCGACCCAGCGACCTCGATGTTCGATGACTCGATACCAGTCACCTACTGTCCCGACGGCGCAGCCACACCCGTTCAAACGCTCCACCCACAGCCCGGTACAGCCACAATTCACGTCTACGAAGCATGGGACACGGCGGTGGTCGTTGGGTCGGACTTCTTTATCACGGCGGTGATGAAAGATGTCGATGGCGTGGTCGTGTCAAAGCAGGAACATGTCAACGCAACGAAAATGAACGAGAATGTGACCATCCCTATCGACACGTTCCCGGAGTCTCCGTCGGTAATCACTCCTTTCACAGATATCGACAAGGCCGACGGCTTTGATAGGCTCTCGTTCAATGTTCTGCAATTCGAATTCCTCGACGTCGTTTTTAACACGGAAGACGACGACGAAGATAGAAAGGGTAAAGGAAAGACAATCCCATACTGTACGGTCGGCAAGTGGGACGAGGGAGGCTTTTTGGAGCATCTTTTGAAATTCATCCAGGCAATCCCTGGCGTTTCACTAGCCGAAGAACTTTTCTACGGTAGGACGGATATTGGGTTCATGCCGGTATGTGTATCCTCTTTCCCTCCTTGAGCTATGCGAATACTAACTTGTGCGAACCATAGAACCGTCAAATGGATTGTTATGTAATGATCCCAGAATATGTGCCATGATTTCGACTTTGTCAATCATTTACTTTTGTCTACCCTGGATATTTGTCTGATTAAATAGCCTTTTCATATTCATTGCCATTCCAACCTTTATTCAACTCCATACATCTCTAAAATCGCATTCATACCCAGTAACGTAGTCCACATCGCAGCTCTACTCCATATATCAATCCCTCCCACCCGAAAACCGACTTCTCGCCCTCATCCACCCCCCAAACCTCAAAAACCCAAACGGAATCAAACACATCCCCAAACTCAAAAAGCCCAGCAAACTACACCCCCACACAATCCCCAACCTCTTAAACATCGGCACCGCGGCCAACGGCAACACAGCCCCAAAGATACTCCGACAACAACTCGCAGCGGCCATCGCACTCGCCGCAGATTCATGGTACGCATCGATAAGGTAATTAATCAACGCGACGAAGATCAGGAAAAAGCCTGCTCCGAACGGGATCCCAGCGAGCATGGGTATGATCCAGTGGATTTGGGGCGATGATGTCCAGCCGAGCCAGAAGAGGGCGAGGACGTAGAGCGGTCCGCCGAGGCAGGCGAGGGGGAGGCGTTGGTATTCTTGGATTTGGGACCAGGGGGCGTTTTTGGATTTTGCGGTGTGGAGGAGAGAATCGTAGTAGAGGAAGATGGCTAGTCCGAGGATGGCGCCGAGGGCGACTGTTTGGTTAGTTGATGAGGAGAATTGGGGCTAGAAGTCGTACTTGGGAGAAAGGCTAGGCCTGCTACGCCGCTGCTCATGTTGTATATTCCTTTGAAGATGAGTGGGTATGCCTCGAAATACATGACTGTGCTGGGTATCAGTAAACGCAACCACCGAGAGGGTTGACGACTCACAGAAGATCGCACTAGCATACGACAGATAGAGACAGGTGAAAGATATGATCGGCTCGCAGAAGATCATATACAGAGGTCGAGTCAACGCCTTCTTCAAATTTCTTTCGACAGGCCTTGCATGCTCACGCTTAAGAACCGCTCGACATGTCTCCGGAAGAAAAAGGGTGGGAATGAGTGTTAAACCAGCGAGGATCAGAGCAACCCAAAAGATCCATCTCCATCCGAATGGCGCTATGAATCCAGATATCATCGGAGCGAATTGTGGACCGGCGGTTGTGACCTGAATTCATTAGAATAAATCATGCCTTCGGGTTGGGATACTTGCAGCCATCGAAAGCGCCATGGTGCGACCACGCGAACGAGGCGAGTCATACACGTCTGTAAACAAACCTCCCGTCACCGCAATGGAACTGGACGCGCAGATTCCACACAGCGTTCGAAAGATAATCAATGCCGGCCAGTTCGGGGCAACAGCGCATGCGAGCGTGAAGATGGTGAATAAGATGAATGTTCCGACCATCACCAACCGTCGGCCATAAACTTCGCTCATCCGACCAAAGGCGAGAGGCCCGAATACGTATCCGATTAAGAAAACTGAAGTTGGTAAAGCATGTTGCGTCTCGTTCGGAACATTCAGACTCGAGGTAATGAAGTCGATCCCGCCGCTTGGGATTGTCGAGTCAAAGACGCTATTGAAGAGCGTGAAGAGACCGACAAAAACGACAAATGCCTTTTTCCACTGAAAGATGATTGTAAGATCTGAACCTTGGTTGACCAAATAGACTTACCTGGTTCCAATTATATGGATTTTCGACATTTGGAGGCGTCCTCGCTTCTAAATCGTAGGTTGTCCGATAGTTCTGGGAATTGTTCGACAAGAACCCCATTTTATGTGGTAGCAAATTGGCCAACTTCTTTTGATTCAAAATATCTCCTTCATCTCAAGTACATATTTACACCTCTGATCCCATAAATCTCGACAAAGTAATCTCCAAATCCCCGCACGGCGAATCCACTATAGATTAACATCCCCCAATCAGGATGCGGCGAACAACAGGGATCAACAATCCAGGGCAACTGATAGCGCCGCTAACCGAAAAGCAGATAAGTGTCATCCTAACCAACGCCATCACTTTCTTTCCATCGTTTTTGACTCATCGCTGCTTACGGATGACGGCCGATTCTTCCAACCGACGGAGGGAATTTACGGTGAGTGCGATTGGAATTAGATAGCCGGGTATGTGCTGATATCTTATCGGATAGGGTTGTTGGAGATGCCGTGGTCGTAAAATCAAGTGTGATGCGGGATCGCCGTGTTCGAATTGTCGCCGTCTAGGAGTGGATTGTGATAGCGTCAGTACGAGACTTATTTGGATTCAGGATGGTCAATCTTACCGATCTACCGGGCGGCGATATATGCATTGTGGTATGCGCTTCCTTCGGATTATCGATCATTCTAACCAGAGGCAGAACGTACCTGGGCGAACCATCCCTATCTCCCATCAGATGTAGTCGACCGTCTCATTGCGCAATGCGATAGTATTGAAGGGGACATACCACGGCCATCCACTGTTCAGGACAGCCCATTTTCGGTATTCCAGGCTCTCACTCCATCAAGATCCTTGCTGTCAAATCTCAACAAAGCCATCGCGGCCGGACCGTTGGACATGGTTCACTCAGACACTCAGAGCAAGTTTCTTTTCCATCACTATGTCAACCACGTGGCGAGCGTCATGATGCCATTCGAGCATCCCTGGAACCCATGGAAGCTGTACTACCCTGCCGTGTCACTTCAAGACACGTTTTCAGAGGGGAAGGCTTTGTATCATGCAATCTTGACTCATGCGGCGTTTAATCTGGCCCATCTGGGTGTTGATCAATCAAAAATGATCGCGCTGGCTGCAAGGCACTATAATGCGTCAATTCAACACCTGAATAAGAGTATTCGGAATGGAGGACAACGCTTCAGTAGCACATTGGCGGCGATCATGACGTTGATGATGGCAGAGGTAAGCAAAACACTTACCCTCAAATCCGGCAACTGACCTTTCCAGGTCTACAGCGGGCAATCCAGAAAATGGCAGCATCATCTCCAAGGTGCATGGACTCTCCTCAACTCACAATGCAACGATCCATGGAAAGAATCACGATTCGCATGCTTTTCCACGCAGAGCTTGCTGATAGTCAAGATAATCAGCGGAACTTGTTTACCGAATATTGACACCACGGAACCAACCCAGCCTGACCTTCCTTTATTCTCCTCTTCAATTCTCTCAACTCCACAGTGCGGATTCACGATCGGTGCTCACAGAGTTGTCCTGGGATGTATTTCGATGATAACCGCAGCCGGTCGGCGGATGAAATCCGATCATTCGATAAACGCTCGAGTCGAGGTTGATCGTACGATCACTCAAGTCCTAGTTCGTCTGGATAAATGTCAGTCCCAGTTATCACTCTCCAATGAGGAGTCTACTCCCGTAGTGCAGGAGCTGGCACGGTACCAACTGAACGCATTCATCTTCGCAACGAATATTTATCTGTACCGATCTCTGCTGGACGTTCCACCGTGGCGAGTCGCGCATTATGTCTCTCTAACCTTTCAGAATATATCAGCCTTCCGTACGAAGAGCACTGGCAATTTCTCACTATGGCCTGCATTTATCGCTGCGGTAGAAGCATACACGGTGGAGGACGTGGATTTGGCACGGGCGTGGCTGGAGCAGTCCACTTCCTTTGGTCTAGGGAATCGATTGTTAGTCAAGCAAGTGGTTGAGGAAGTCTGGCAGAGAAGAGATACGATAAATGGAGACACAGGAATGGAAAAAGGACTGATCGCGGTGGACTGGAGAAAGGTGGTAATGGATCTCGATGTTGATATCCTGTTGGTTTGAGCTCCCAAGCGCTACCCTATGAAGCCCTGGCCACCGCGCTGCCTTTCTATATTCTGGCTTTCAGGAAGTGATATAATAAGGGACTGATCAGGCAGAGGTAGGATCCTAACTACCTACCCTGCTGGGTAAAATAGTAACTAAACCATCCTCTCCCATGCCACGCGCCGTATCAACACGAATGTGCTAGATAGAGATTATATTGACAGAGAGAAATGAGAGAGAGAGATATATATATATATATATATATCATTACATTAGGCTCTGCGAACCCCCTGCTACTGACGCGAATGGTACGGAGTTTGTTGAAGCCTAGAAAAGTGCACCATTATATGACCATCAGAGACTACTAGAAATGTCCGGATATTTCTTTTAGTCTAGTGGCATTTTTGGTTACTAGAGTTCAACTCAGAGAACCTGCTCGATGCCCAGACTGGTCGCGATACCCCGTGGAATGTCCCTTCAAACTCAAACGCGATTAGCGACAGCGACGCCCTTTTGTATCTTTTGCAGGGATCGCCCAAATTGCGGGCTCTCCTGCCGCTTCTTCAACAGCAAATCTTTGATCAAGGTGAAAAAGCCTTGATCTGGTGCAATTCGTCTGCCCAGCAGATGTTCCTCTTGGCCGTCTGACAGCTATGCCGAATTGACGCCAGGGTTTACCACTCGGAACTTGATGCTGGGGCACGCCAGAAACTGCTGGATGCATTTAACAACAACGACGATGGGTGTACTGTGCTCATCTGTAGTTACTACGTCAATTCTGCAGGTAGCAACATGCAGCGAAAGTGTCGAAACTTGCATGTTTTTGATATCCTTCTCCGTCCTTCAACAAGCTATTGGTCGACTGCACCGCCTCGGGCAATTACGTGTTGTGATGATCTACGAGTATTATAACCCAAACTCGTTTAACGTTAGACAACTGCAGCGGAACATGGAAAAGGCCCTCCCAGACATGGTCGAAAAATTGAATGATTCTATGTTCGATCTTGGGCTGGATAAAGACATGGAGTCTATTGACTTGGGTGCTGGGTGAGGAATAAAGATGGCTCAATTTCCAACATCCCTACAGCCCTCGCCGAGACCGTGGCTGATGAGCGTTTATTATTTGTCTCCTGCTTCGTCAGGAAGGCGAACCCCCCTCCATCTTATACAACAACCACATTCAATCGTACAGTGCGACTTGTCCTCCCCGAACCGTCCATATTGGCCCTTTCGTGTCTTGCGAGGCTTCTTGCAACAGCCACAACCACGAAAACAGCATCCGAAGCGTAGAGCACACGTAGGATCATTCAATTGCCACTGATTTTTCTCCCCGGTAATTACGTATTCACTGGTCCAAGCACCGGTAGGACTTTTGTAAAATACCTCTTCCACCTTCAGTCCAACTTTGTATAGTCGCACTGGAATTTCGTCGAGTTCCTTTTTTGTCTGCTCGAATCGGTCCTGCTCATCTGGGCTTAGACTACCAGCCAGAGCCCCCTTTTCGAGTGTATCACGTTCATCAAGGAGATATATCTCGCGCTGTTGGATCTTGCCTAGCTCCTTCAAACAGCCATCGAGCTTGTGTACCCAGAAAAGCTGGTTTTGCTTGTCTTCCTCGGAGGTTAAAGCCTTCACAATGGCTTGTGTGATTTTCGGCGCGAACGAATTTTTCTGGACGTGTAGGAAGATGTCGATTTCCCCTAAGATATTATATCCACTCTTCTTCATGACGATGAGGGCAAGTATTGCCGTCAATAGGACGGAGATTAGAATCTCAAAGATCATTTTGAAGGACAACGAGTCGCAATGTCTGTAGTGAAGGTTCGATGTGGGTAGTTGGATACTCAGAATGGAGTCGTTGACTGCGTTTACCGTTTTGTATGACGATGCCATGGCGTAGACGACTTTTTTTTTTCCCCCTACCGACTACGCCACACTGATAGAGACTCCCTGTCAAGTCACAGAGTTCACTGCATTTGACTCTTTGATGGCCATTAAGGAGCACAGGCGTAGACTATCAATTTGACATCTTTCTTTAGAAATCTCTAGTCTTGGTACAAAAGGACGTGGATCCCAAAACTACACCCCACCAAGAGATACTTGTCTGGTCAATTTGTGTTTCTTTCTACTCACTCCATCAGTAGAACATGATGTGCCATCTGACTAACTCACAATATAATCGACATGCCCTACGACAAGAATACTCCGCCATCAAGAAGGCCACATGCCCCTGCCTGGATTCCCACGGGTATCCGTGCGATATCATCATGTCAATATATCTCCGTACAGACAAAATGTCATATATCGCCATTCAAGTCGAGAATCAAAACGATGACACTCTTGAGGATGCATCCCGAAACAAAGCGGAAGACTCTCTAAAGCATGCTGCCAATTTCGGATCGAAACGCCCTCATTTTAGTATCCTGCTCTCACTAGGTCCAAAGCAAGGAGGAGAAATTTGAAATTGTGTATTCAATGAAAACAAAACAGACACAACGATACTCTTGGCATGATATGAACTGAGCTGTCGTGCTGCGGTGGGCTTGAGCCGTACTCTTTATTCTAGCCTTGTTCATCCGCGGAATAGTCCAGGTAAGCTTGGGTATTCTGAGATGATTGATATCTTGAAAAAGCTTGTCTGCATCTGTCAGTTGAAGCGACTAACACAAGAACTTGAATCCACTTGGATAATGAATATACCGTCTCTAGCTATTGATATATATTGCCAGTATATTAATTCAATATCTAACATCAGAACCGTCTCCCATCCCAGCCCGCCGACTCTCCGACGACACTTGGTTATCTCTTGGTTCCCGTACGCGACCACAAGAATACCTGACTCATCCAGTGCCTCAGAAACTACCGCATCGACGCAAATATCTGAAATTGCCTCTTCAAACTCGACGACCGTCTTGGTATTTATTTCTCTGGTTCTTGGACTCCGGATGCATTCGACAATTTTGTCTTCGTTGTAGAGCAGGACGCGAGGCTCGCCTTCGAGGGTGGTGGTGGCTGTGACTGAAAAGTCGTCGTATCCGCGGATCTTTGCTCGCTTGCTTTGTTCTGATGCTACATTCGTTAGCTGTTATAGCCATGCCAGGTGGATATAACATACGACCATACTCCCAAAAGAGGGTTTTGTAGATATCATTGCCACTGCCCTTGACAAAACATAGAAGCCTGTATCGTTACTACAGATAGAAGTCGATGACCTACCCTCTACCTCGAGTGTAGCTCCTTTATTCCATGATGTTGTCGATCGCTGGTACTCCTGGATTATATCATTATCACTTCCTTCTCTGCTCTTGTAAGCGAGCTTGTATAATATCAGCAGGGATGCACTGAGTCCCTCTGAAAGAATGCATGTAAAGTCCCAGCAGCATGACCAAACGAGCATAATTCCACTGCTGTGAAGGGCTCTTGCTCAATAGACACAGTAGTCTTCTGCCATCTGTTTCTGTTGACTTTCCACATGCAAGAAACGGTAAGTATATACGAGTGTCTGCCTATCTCGGTACACAGATTCGGATGAATATCTAAAATGGTGTCGTGTATGAGAAGCAATGGTTATAACATTCCACGGCGCACTGGGCTTATCTATTACCCATCATGCATGGGGTGATTCTCTCGGCACTCACGGCATGTCTAGATGGTAATGGCCATACACATAGCCTGTAGATAACAGCTACTACCGTATATGGACAGTACTATGTATGGGTAATCTATTTCCGAGCCTTTGCGTCCACCTTTGTACCACGACATCGAATCTGTTATACATAATAATGGTGATACCGCGGATGTATCCTGTTTGATATGGTATACCAGTGTAACACACCATGTCAGGAGAATGGAGTGACTTGTATTTCGATATCATAAGGCTATCAAAGGCATATCTCCTATGGTGGGCTCTATCCAATTAAACCTTGTCCAAATGTATAGCTCCCGCATCTCTGGTCCCCCAGGCAAATTTAATGACCTCAGACCATCGAAGCGTGGGCAGGCACTGCCAGTGGTGATAGCGAGGGGCGCTTTATGGTAAAAGAAATCTGACTTACATGGTTCGATGACGACAATTCAGCCAAATACACTGCTATGATCCATATAAAATAGAGGAAATAGGATCTGTTTAAGGTTTACTTGACATGTGCGCTAGTCCAAATGGGGTAAATAGTAAGCTTTATCCAGTGGTAAATATGACAGAAGTATACCTAGGTTAAGAGACTGTTTTCAACTGATGTTAATCTTACACGGTTACCTTTAGGCAGAACTCTCTGCTTTATTCTTTTCGCCATTATGCGTGCCATGCTGACCCCAGATAGCGATTTCAGGAACCCCGAGAGGGCTTCTCTCATTAGGATAATCGGCGATCTACTATATTCGGAAGAGAGGGCCAATCCAAAGACCACGTACCACACTGTGCGGGCTTGTCTGTGGCTGGCAGACATAGAAAACCTCCGCCATTTGACTTCACTCGGTGCTTCTGCCCTTCAAGAAAAGATGGAATCAGTTGAGATGAGGAAGTTAGTCTTTAGATGTGAGTGAGCGAGAAATTTACAGCTGCATGTATGAGCTAACTAAGCATTCTCTTCAAGGGACGCAGAGTCGACGCGCACTGCTCCAAAATACTACGGACGATCTCATGATGCAGTGCCACAACCGTGATAGGGCTTGTGTCTTGACAAACACATCCTTGGCAATATGTGAAGTCGCACATCTTTACCCATATTCAATGGATGCCACCAATAACTCTACCGTGTCTCTATTCTGGAGAACATTAAGGATTTTCTGGACAGAAGATCGAGTTTCTCAATGGCAGCAGGCCGTATATACTAACAAGGTCTCTAACGTGTTTTGTATCAGTCCACTAGGCCATGCACTGCATAGAAAGGGCCTCTTTGGTCTTCAACCACTAGAGAGAGATCCAGAGGGGCAGTGGCTTACTGCTAGATTCTGGTGGCTGCGACCGAATCTTCCTGTTGAGCTGGTTGATATCACGACAGTCCCAGAGCTTCCCACGAATGTCATTCCTCGTGAATACCATATTGGTCTGCACAATGTATTGACTGATGAGCCTCTCAACTCTGGGGATGTTATCAAGGTTGAAACGCATGATCCTGTTGATAGTCCTGTTCCAGATATTCGACTTGTTGAGTTACAGTGGTTGATGAATCGCATTACTGCAATCAGTGGAGCTGCAGAGCCATAGGATCTTGACTTTGATGATGGTGATATCAGTCAATGGCACTAATATGAGAGACCAACCATTGAACAAAACACGCAAAACGACTGAAACAGATAAAACAGGCCAAGTAGGCCAAATATCCATTGCTACACGCCTTAGGCACCCAATCTAATCATCACCGTATCCTTTGACCAAATACCTCGATATCTTGTCTAAAATGTCTTATAAATTAATACCTCAAAAGCATATATTTTACAATCCTCTGCCTCAGCTCCACTTTGTTATCATACACTATTTAGACTTCTGGGATAAAGTTGCAGCCTTTGAAAGAACCTTGTTCACTCCAGGATTGGCTATTGGAACAGATCATGTAAACGAATCCGACGAAGATGGAAGTACACTATTACTCATCTCATCGAAATAGAATTAAAAAAAACAACAGAGTTCCTACTTTCAGCCGGTGCTATGGCCAGTATACAAAGTCAAGTACCCGAGGACCATGCAGCCACCCATTAGTCCTCGCTTCAGAACGAGGAAATCTTGCTATTGCCAAATTGCTCCTGGAAAGCGGGACTACCATTCATGAATGGAATTATAGCAGCGTATATCCTCTCTATTATGCTTCACAACATGGACATACAAACATTACCAAGCTTCTTTTGGCATTCGACGCCAAGCAAGAGAATAACTATGATTTTGGGAGGCCTTTAAATCTCTCTGCGAGTAATGAACATGCAGATGTAGTACGTGTGTTACTATCGTATGGTACGTCACTGACACCGCTACGCAAAGGGGTGGCAGCGCTCTGGCTTGCCGTGGCTAATGGACATCCTGATTGTGCTCGACCTCTTCTCGAGACACGGGCAAACTGAAACGGAACCTCGAGGTTCTGTCTGGGTATCGCCTTTGCTGCATCTGGCTGCTCGAGGGCCTCATGTCTCACAGGCAGGTGATATAGCTTGTGAACCAAGAATCGGAGAAATATACCGGTTTCCAGCCCCGATTTGGAAACCGGCAAAAAGGGGCTGGAAACCGGGAGAGAAAGAGTTGTGGGCTAGGATGGTACGATTATTTGCTAGATGCTGGTTCTGATATCCACGCAAGAAACGAACATGGACACTCCACGCTTATATTTGCCTGTCTGTTAGAATATAAAGATATAGGCCGTCTGCTGTCAAAAGCAAAGCAGAAAAGGCCAAATACGAAGAAACCAGTGATAGGAGAGGAGCCGAAATTAACACCAAAATGAGTATGCACAATGTATGTACTTCTGTTGTCAAAAATCCTACTTGCTGCCACCACAAATGCCCTCAAAAACACCCAAAGTATGCTTCCAAACCAAATCGCCCGTCCCTTTCTTGTTCAGCTCATTCAGAAGATTCATATTCCCCCTCGCCGAACCATCCCAGTTGAGTAGATACGCCCAAGACCCCTTGACTGCATCTGAACCATCGCGTGCATTTCCCTCCGCAGAGGAAGGATACTGCAAGCTAGTACCGGCATATAAATGTCTCTCACCCGCCTCGACGAGAGGTACCTCCCAAGGCTTCAACAGGAACATCACCCCACTCAAAGCCGTCTTCGTGATCATCCCGCACTCGCGGAGCAGATTTGTCCTCACCAGACCAGGGTAAGTATGCACAAATGAGGTGTGCGGGTGTAATTCCGCTAGTTTCTGCATAGACAAAGATGTCATGGTGATGGCGTGGTTTTTGCAGTTGCGGAGAGAGTAGTTCGTTTTCAAAGAGAGATCATCTTCGACGAGACGCGCTTCGCCACCGGCTTCGAGGACGGAAACCACACTCGACAGACTGGGGCGAATTGAGGAACTGGTCTCGCTAGACTTCTCAGTACCTGCTTTGGTTAATTGGGGCAGCAGGTTCGCTAGAAAGCGCATGCGAGAGTAATAGTGCAGACTGAACTTTTTATCCAGTCCTTCGTCGGTTTCTGTTTTCGTTAGCGAGTAGCCCACTACTTATATCAGCGATGCACACCATCTGGACCCTTGTTAGTTAAAATGCCACTACTCAACACCAACAAATTCACTTTCTCCTCCTTTTCCTGGATAACTTTGCAAGCCTCATCTACCGCGCGCAGACGCGACGCATCGCACTTGATGAAACGGACTTCCCCAGATGAATTAACCTGGCGCAGTTCATCGATAATTTTCGAAGCCTGCGTCTCATTTCTTCCAACGAGATAGACGCGTGGAGAAAGCGTGTGCTGCACAAAGGCGCGAGCGGTGGATTCGCCGATTCCGCTCGTTCCGCCGACTGGAAGATGTTAGCTTGGAGGAACATGCCGTCAAAGGAGGGATTGATACCGAACACGGCGACCAGGTTCGGACCGTAGTCCTTGAGAGTCAAATTGCTCTGTCGTACTGTTTCTAAGGATACCATTCTGTGCATGCGTTGTTTGTTGGAGGTTTGGGGAATGAAGTAGCTGCTGTCTTGATATCATGATGTCAGGTGATGTGAAGTGGGGTCAGCCCATCCAATCACAGCCGTCGTATGTGCTATCTAGGTACTGCACGTGTGATACGATAGAGATGTTTTTTCAATCTTAGCCACAATTATTCAAAATCAATAACTTCTATCATGGATTCTATATCGTCTATATATATAATACATTATAGAATACAGCCGTATACTCACGCTTTCCCGCGAGAGACAGACGAAATCTCATACATGCCCTTCTCTCCCAGCATCTGAATTGTTCCTCCCCGAACCACGGGGATCTCAGCTGGAATTGCATCGGGCACCGGCACATCATCCCAGTATGCATGAACTGTCTTGTCGCCGCGGAGAATCCTGTTAATATTCCTCATTGTGCTATACATTGTCCCCCAGCTGAAAGGTGGGTCCATTCTCCCGCCAACATCGTGGATATCGGAACTCTTCGACGAGAGTCCGGCCGGTCGATAGCCTCCTACTAGAGCGGGATATGTCGAGAAGCATCGCAGGTCGCCGCTGCCGCACATACGGCCCAGCGCCACATCGATCTGTGCTCCGGTGTCCAAGTGATCCCCAATGTCGGACGGGCTGACGGAGAGTGCGGCGAGGATTCGCTGGGCACCGCGGTAGCTGACGGCGTACATGCCGGTGCAGACATCATCGCTGGCGGTGCAGACGAGACGGGCGTGGTCGGGTTTCTCGATGGGAGGAGGGTTGCGCAGGTAGGGTAGGAAACGATGCGGTGGGAGGACGGTGGGATCGTTCGGGGTGAAGAAAAAGGGCAAGTCGGTTTTGCATACCAGGCCGCAGTGACCGAGCCAGATGATGTCCCATTCATCGCCGTATGGGGAGTCGGTGGGGATATCGCTCGTTCCTTGGAGAGCCCGGAGTGCGATCGCAAGACTCTGCAGTTGGCCCTTGAACATGACGTCCCAGTCGGCGTCATCTTCCAGTATAATCGCACTGCCCACTCTCTCTTCCACGATTCTGTCACATGGTCAGCTTAGAATGGAAAGAGGGGTACAAGTCGCATACCGCTGCATCACATTCACATGCGCTCGTCGAGCTGCATACTCATTCGGCTCGTGATCGAAATTCCAGTTCTAGTAATTATCAGCAGCTTATAGCATCAAACTCTGGCATTTGGATCGTCACATAAGGGTAGGATTTGGCATTGACTTGGTCCGGAGTAACCCCATCGACCCAGTCGACATGAAAGTCGGTAATCGACGAACCCAGGATAATATTATCCCGCTTATCCGGTCTGCTGGGGAGATTTATTCCGAAAACCTTTTGAACCTGGTCTTTTGTCAGCAGGAGAGTTGATGCTTCGAGCAAACCGATTCATACACCTAGAGTCTCATTGCGAATAGCCTGGATGTCTCTCCAGACCCCTCGCGAGCCTCCCCGCACCGAGCCCCGAGCATGAGGTCCCGGCCATATAATGAAGAGGATCACGATCACTCCGACCACGAAAAGAAGGGGTCGGAGGAGCCGTTTCTGCACTGTCGACATGACCATGTTTATCTGGGCCGGACAGGAAGACGGCAGGATCGAGACGACATGCTAGCGACGCAGGAACCAACGGCGGTTCTTAAGTCACATGCGGTTCATTTCTCCTGAACATTTCAGCTTCAGCTTTTAGGCGACGAAGTGGAGACGCAATTTTCTGATTGAGGCTATTAGCTTGTTGACGCTTTTGGTTGGGCAGCATTAAAGAAGCGGACGGATCCGAGTGGGGCTTGTGTTATAGTTAGCCGGGCTAACTGCATCTGGCTAGTGTGGGATGGCATCGGATGCTCGCGCTGACTTTTAAAGGGTCAATGAATTCGATGCTATTAACTAACCATGAATATGTACGTGGATATGTATCATTTTCATTAATGTCCAGTGGAAGAGGAAAATGAGCTATATTGTGTAGCCTATATATTCTTCAAGTTGATATGGTCTTGTTCGTAAGTCATTGCCTCAATTTGCATTGATGGATGCGTCTATATACAATATTATTTGACATTATTTATATACAATGATATGATCATCTCTTCGTCCGAAATGACGTGCGAAGCGATGTTCGAATCGATTTCCGTCCCGACGCATCCAGCTCAGCGTCAATTTCAGTAGCAGGCATCTCCGCCGGCTCCGCCTGTAGCTCAGCGATATAATTTTGGCGTCGGTGATCTGGGTGCGCATAACGAGCTGCAGAGGCCGCAGCAGCAGCAGCATTATACTCTTCCATCTGTTTCACCATAGTCCTTCTCTTTGCGCGTTCCCGGAATGCCCAACCCCCATGATCATCGCCATGATGAACAGTGGCGCACCAACACCCGCTCCGACTGCGACGAGTTTGCCGGTATCTTCCTCCGCGGGGGTGGATGATGATGTATTGGCAGGACAATCTGTTGCAACGGGGGCCGTACTGCTGGTCTCCCGGCTAGTGACAGTTCCAGATGGAATGGAGGTAGTACTCGTAGCCCCAGAGGTCGGAACAGCAGTTGCAACGGTTTTGTAGATGAAGCTGTCGTGTAAAAGGCCGAGGGTAATCATAGCTCCGTTGTCTGGGCCAGTATCGCTTGTCGTATTGCATGGTACGCCTCCGTTATTTCCACACCAGAATGCATTCGGCGCATCTCTGCCAAGGCCTTCGCACGGCCAGATGTTCACAAATCGGTTTGTAGAGCCTAGAGGTGTTTGTCAGTATCGGCAGTGATCGATTATAGGCGTCAAGGTGACAAACCTTCCATGTCTTTACAGTAGTCCGGGCAGATGTTTGTGTCGGTCCAGCCTCCATAGCAAGCTCCTCGATAGGGCAAACCAGCACCACCAAAACACAGACCACTCGTCAAACACACTTCGCCCTCCAAGCAGCAGGCGCTCTTTGATGCGTTTGGATCACACGGATAGTAGTTGGCTGCGACGGTGCCATCTGGATATGTACAGTTTTTCTGTATGCTCGGAGAGGGGAATAGCGACAGAGTCAAAAGGAAGGTGAGGACCCAAGTCGAAGACGTGCACAGCCTCCCCATTCTGAGTATTTTATTCGCAGGAATGACCATGTAAGGAAGAGAAAGACAAAAGACGCATGACAAAAGAGCGCAACGGGCTGGGTTGGCAATCCGCCGGGGGACTCAGCAGTTTTAACAAACCGCCGCACGGGACCCGCCCTGTGAGACGGACACACATCCTGCCTGACGAGGCTGGCAAAAAGGGTCTTTTCGAGGCCAATGGCCGAGGGCAAACACCCCGCTCGAGCGGTGATCGGGCGCTTAAAACCTTGGGCGGCTACATACACTCTATCCAGGGGATCATGTGCGCTGATTGGGTCGGTAAAACCGCCAAGACGCCAAATGTTTGAGATAAGATAGCATTGGCGAATCAGCAGCTTTGATCTACCCGTGTGGGTCCGCTCTTCTTTGTTCGTGATGCTTGTCTTTTCGACTGTCAGGGCCCTTTTTCCAGTCAATGTTTCGACCAAATAATTGCGAAATCATATTAACCAGAATACAGCTGTCAAAAGCTCATCTAGATGACAGGATCATTTAGCGCGATAATCTTTCCTAGGTAATCTGTACCCTCCTTGATTCCTTTTTATTGGTGACACTGATGGCTACACTACTGATGCAGACCTCCTGCGCCGCAGGGTCGAAAAACCACCTACTCGACCACGCTAACCACATACAGTATGTGCAACTGGGATTTTCCATTTTAGTCTGTCACTGTAGCTAGCTAGTCGCTGTGATGCTCGTGTTTGTGATCGGTGATAAATTTGGAATAATTCGGCAGAACTGCGGTGTCCCTCTAACTTGAGAATTTCCCTACTCCTCATTTCCTCCTTTACTCAACTTATTGTATACAATCCCCACGAAATACCAGCTAAAACTTTGGAGCTACGGGGCATTGGAGGTGGTCCTGCATAATCCGAATCGCGAATAAAGGCACATTACTATCCCATCTATAGCGCCATATTAATTTGCGAGAGGGTAATAATCAGATCACCACCTATTAATGAGTCAAAGTATATCGATCACTGCTGGTAATGAGCACTCAACCCTCCTCGTTATCACTGAGTCAGCGAAACGCTTCTGAACACGAGCCGCAGATCAAAACAAAGGAGACGGGAAGCACGTTAATTCCAAAATGACAGGCTTAAATTACTCAATGTAACGCTGGCAGGCCGGTGAAAATTTTTCTCTTCGCTCTGATTGGGTTCCAGACTGTCGGGTCGTCACGGCGCCTGCGTATGCCGCATCAATGGAAGGACGATTGGCTATATTGATCCCCTGGCAAGATGCGTTGGCAATGCTAGATCGAGCTGCGTGGATGTAAGATGTCATTGGAATTGCGAGTAGGGCTGATTCCAGCCACATGTTACAAGTTCGTAGGGTGTCGGCCAAGATTATACTTCTCTGGGCATTCTTCCCGCGCTTGACACGCGCTTCTCAGCCTTTAAGGATGTTTGAATCTAATGTTGAAACAGGAAATGATTCAGCCTTATCATTTATTTGTAGATGGTGTCAGATAGTGGTGAGATAATCAATATGTTTATTCACCACAATCATGTTAAATATATATCCATGTCTACGTGACTAAAGTGAAACAAGAATCATTTTTTACCAGAAATAACTAGAAAGAAACGCCAGATCTACCACTGCAAGAAGAGGATCAGCTGTTTTTCTTAGAAGTTACATACTGGATCAATTACACATAGGACCAAGTCATCGAAATAAGAAAGGTAAAGAGCGCTTCCATTATCGTCGATAAATTATACGCCCTCTAATGACTGTTATATAGTGTCTTATTTTCATTATATAATTCAAAACATTTGCAAACTATTTAATTAAAATATTCTCAATCTCTCTGGATCGAATTTTTCTTGGGTGTTCCCAATTATATATCTCAGGCCAAGTCTGCAGCAGTTTACATTTCTATTAAGGCAAACTTCATGATGACAACATTTACCAAATTAAGCTTGGCTTCGCTTTTCATTTCCTGACAAAAGAAGTTCCCCATCGTGCATGAGTTTTCCTGGCATTTCCCCTACAGAGTGTACTGTGTAGAAGCAAGCCGGGGTGGATCTAGACCTCGCAGAAGATGACTAAACCTAATCAGGAATGACGCGCCAAGAATGAAACCCTGCCTCTTGAGACCAGACCCGCCCATATGCCAATCGTATGACAGGAACTGCGAGATAAGCTTAGACTTAGAGATCAATTTCATACATCTGACATATGAAGCATAACAATGGCATCATATTAACGCGTCAATCAACTCGAACACCAGACCGTCGATTACTATTATCCCGATAATCCTTCAATATAGAGATAGCCTTTCCGGAATACCCCACCTTCTCCATCCACTCGCGAACGCTCTTGACTCGCGTCGGCAAGATCTCATCCAGCAATTTATAATCCCGCTTCGTCAACTCGTCCTTCCAGACATTCCAGAACCCTGAAAAGTTCTCCCGATAAGTAAACAGAGTCGTATCGAGTGGATCAACCGCATGGCCCAGTTTCGCGTCCGGTTCGGGAAAAACCCCCAGTCGGAAATACTCATCCAGCGTCACGTTCATATACACTGCTTTCTGGCCCGTGAATTCCGTAAACGCAGCAGCGAGTTCCTTCCACCCAATATCCTCCGTCCCAACATGCAAATTCAACCCGTTACTCCGCGTAGGATGATCAACGATCCACCGCGCATACCACCCATAATCCTCCAGATGAATAAGGGGACACTTCGCCGCCCCCCAACGGCGCCGCAAAAACCAACGTCCCCGGATCCCCCGGGTCCGGAAACGGGCGCAACATCTCCGACAACCCCTCGAGGTACATACACGACGTCAAAATCGACCACGCCATCCCCGTCGTCGGCTGTGCAGCGATAAACTCCGCCACCTTCCCCTTTGCGTCGAGATGTCCGCACCGGTATTTGCGGTTGAATTGCCCCAGTTTCGACCCGTACTCGAGACTCGCGTAGATAAAGTGTTCGACGCCGAACTCGCGCGCGAGCTCGTACATGCGTATGCCCCAGTATATTTCGGATTTCTCGCCGATGGCGAAGCCGTTCGTATTTACGAAGATGTAGTTCATGCCGTGGAAGGCTTGGCGGAGGGTGGGTTCGTCGTAGGGGTTGCCTTCGAAGATGGTTACGCCCGGGAGGGCGGAGAGTTCGTTGGCTTCTTTGGAGGAGGAGGTGCGGGTGAGCACGCGGATCGTGTAGTCGGAGTCGGAGGCGAAGGCTGAACAGTTAGAATTGCTTTGCGAATGGTTGGGGACGCACCTTTGACGACGGGTACCCCTTGGGCACCTGTTCCCCCTATCACCAGGATGGACCTCTTCATGTTGAATTTATAATGTAACGCGATTAAATGATGATAGGATAAATGTAGAGCTGGCTCTGAATGAAATGTTATTCGAATGACTGACATCACGTTTATGTATTGTTTATTTATGACAGCATATCTCCGTCATATCATGGCCACGAGTTTCTCCACAACAGGAACCTCCACCAACATAGATGTCCATAACTCTATGACACTGTCAAAATTCTATTTCCGTATCGAGTGTATTAAGTTGGAGCATCATCACCCTCAGTTTCCAAACGCCCCTCAAGCACACTTATAGCCTAGTATTCGTAAAGCAGCTCACGTGCTCGCTCAATATCAACCAAAGGATGTTCACTGTCTGGATTTACGAGTCTGAATGGGAGATCAGAGGATACATCTTCTGAGCCCGAATCCCGAACTCTGTTGTGGCGACAGAAAAGTATGCGTGACCAGTTTTGACCCTCATATGCAAAGTCCCCGTAGGCAAGAACCCGCAAATTAGGAAAGCCCTCGGTCCCGAAAGCCCACTTTGCAAAGTCAAAGAGTTGGGGTAAACAAATTGTGCCAGGCGGATACCGGTCAATTTTCCCACGGATTTGATATCTTGGCTCAGGTGGAACACATAGACAACGTTTATAAACAGAAGAAGGGATCAATTTCGAGGGATAGCCGGACTTGATTAGTTCCTGTAAAACATCCTGTGGTGTGTGATAGGTACCCTTCATTCGAAAATGAATAAGTTTGATCGAGTCGCAGTCGCCACCAAAGCCAACTTGCGCTCTCTAAGAACAAATTGTTGTCAGTATAAATTATGGAAAGTGGTTCAGAAAGGTCAGCCTACTACAAAATTAGGTTCCACCCAAATTCCCAAAAGTTCCAAAGCTGGTAGAGTTTGGAGTGGAGGCAATAGTGGAAATGAATCTCCCAGGACATTATTATCCGTTCCTTGCTCCGGCCAGTCTGCTGATCGGCAAATAAGTCTTTTCAAAGTCATTTTGTGCGAGGTGAATGGCATCTCAGAAAGTTTATAATTGACATTTAGGTAGTCCATGTCCGAAGTTATACAGAGCTCCTCGAGACCACTGAATGCTGTCAAAAGCGAGGCAAGATCCGAGCCGAGATTGGCATTTATATCATCGTAAAACTCTGAGAGGTGTACAGTGCGCAGACCGAGATTAATCTTTTTCGATGCAATAGTTCTCATGAATTCAGGGGTGCCACGGCAGGTGTTTAGTTCCAGAGAATGTAACTTCGTGAGGTCAAAATAGAAAGGATCCGTACCATTCCATAAGCCGACAGGAGTCCTGTGGAGGGAGAGATGGCGAAGTGAGGGAAGATAGAAATCCTTGGGGATTTCAACCTCTTCCGTGGATATTATTCCAACGCCACAAAGAATACGGTGAGGATCTGAGTCCTCCAACCCCACGATGTCTCGAACCTCCACCTGAAGACTGGTAAGATGGCATGCGTTATTTTGAAGCACCAATCTGAATATTTCAAATTCTTCTTCCCAGGAAATGCCCCGCCACGAAAAGTGTCGCAGTTGTTTGAGGTAGACAAGTCCTTCAATATAAGAGCCATGTCTACAATAGCCATCCGTGACAAGCGATAAACTCGTAAGAGCTGCCTGGCTTATGGGAATATACCCATAATCCCCCAAGAATTGAATTTGGAACACAGCAACCCACACGCCATCTATGGAGAAGGATTAGCCCATAAACCCAGAAAATATTCTACCATCAGCATCAAAGTACCTGAACTCCCGCAGGGTATTGGGTAGAAGCAAATGGAAAAGAATTTTTGCGTCACCGATTACCCGCTCTGTTAGCTGTTCGTGTTGCAATTCCTTTCGTGCCACGAATTCCGAGTCGGGATCGTCTAACATGCATTGTACATCATTCCAGCATGTATAGCGATGTCCCTGAAGCTTGTAGCTAAAATCTAAGCGCTTCAAATATTTCCACAGGATGATCTTTTTGGCGGCACCATCTTTGGGGAAGTACGTTCTCTCGAAGGAGTGACCTGGTGCTCGGAGCACACCTTCGCGATATCGAAGATCCAGCTTGGCGTATAGTCGCTTGGTAAGGATTCTATGAAATGTTTTGGAGACGAGGGCAAGGCTGTGGAGATCTGTAGGTGAAGTCTGGGCAAATCAGTTATCCGACGCTTATATTGGAGGGAATTCATTGATATTGACAAGGCACTCGACGTACCTGATCTAGGATCATCTCAATCATTTCCTCTGGTAGCCTCTCCAGCAAGCTTAGCCTAGTGGGGGCCTCTCCGCAAGACGAACTCATTTTGTCCCTGCCTTATCCTGGTCTGATGACGGACGAGTGTCAGCTAGATATGAACAGTGAATGGAGGACATGATGAGAAGAGACGGACCGTTCAATCTTGGGTTCTTGTTGATGGTTTGATGATGCTTTCTTCTCAGGTAGGTGTGGCCTTGGGCCCCGGGAGAGGGAGGTTGTCTGGAGGATGGTGGGGGGTGTCGAAAAAAAGATGGTCTTGGGACTCAAAACAAAGAACAAGGCAGCAAGGCACCGACAACAAGCGACGAGACCCCATTAGTAGCCATCTTCTACTCACGCGCCTAAAATGGCTTGCAATCTGATACCTGTCAGAGAAATGAACAGTATATATAATTGACAGGATGAAGTCTGATATATACAGGCACTGATAAACAAGTAGATGACACGAAAGAGGAAAAATAAAGTGCGTATAAACCAAACCAAACACGAGACGCCATAGAAAGAGACATAATTTCGATTGCCTCAAGACCCTGGATGCTTCTTCAGCAAGTGTTCTTTGAGGTTGTCCTTGCGATTGAATGTTTTGCTGCAACCACCAACATTGCAAGGAAAGGATTGCGGCAAGACATGGATATGTTTGACATGTCTCAGCAGATCAACGTCTCTACCGAAATGCTTCTTATAAGTACAGCCTTCCCATCTGCACCTGAAAAGAGTAGTTTGGCTTTTTCTTTAGACGAACATTAGCAATGACTCGATATAATTCATTGCTGGAACATACCTGGTGGCTGTCGCTTCATTTTTCTGTCGTTCGCTGCCATCGTCGAAGCAAGTTACTGCTGCATCTTGCGTGACAGAGTATTCTTCATCATTGGAGTCGATAGTATGCTCATGATGATCGCCAGGGGAGTGACTTGTGGCATGGATATTCGGCTGCGCATCGACAAAGCTCCCATATTCCATGTTGTAAGCTCTGGGGAGTATATCTGACCCGAAGACTAGACAGCTCGACTCAAGTCCAGCTGCAGTAGGTGAAGGGTTAACAGATCCTGCATTGAAACTGTTGATTGAGAAAGGTGACAGGGGCATGTAATTGGAAAAAGCATATGGCAGCATCGTGGCTGAAGTTTGTGGCACCAGTCCTTGGGGAATAAACAACTGGTCCTCGAGCCCTTGGGCGAATGGATCAAAATAGCAGTATCTTGATAGGTCTCTGGGTATTGTGGCTGCGACAGAAGAGCCGGACATTTTTGGCGAAGTTGTATGCAATCGATAGACTGGGGTTCTGATATACTGTGGATGAGGGAACTCGACTTGATTGGTTGAGGGCGTTGAAACCCCTGTCAAGTGGGGCGGCGGTCTGGGGGAACCGTAGAAGTAGGACGGCTAGTATGTACAAGACGGAGAAGAAAGAGTAAAAGAATAAGTATAAGTGAATAAGTAACCAAGTAAAGAGGAGGAAGAAAAAAAAAATAAGAAGAATGCAAGTAGGGAATTCCAATCCTTTGTGATATTCATAAAGAATGACCTCTTAATGTTGAGGATTAGAATCTCATTACAAATGGGAGAGGCAAGATGGAGGGAGAGGCAAGCCCAGTCTTTTATTATGAGTGAGATATGACGGCTATCTGGGAATGGTATGAGATGTGCCTGCTAGCACGGCAGTCCGCTGCTGATATGTTACAAATATTTTTCTTTTTTCTTTTTTTCTTTTTCTTTTTCCTTTTTTTGTTTTTTTTTTTTTTTTTTTTTTACTTACCACTAGTCCATGATGGATTACAATACTGGCCTAAAAATTCATCCTCTCAGACTGAAATCTTTTAAGCACTAGCCACATACCTAACCTAATTGTGGTTTGATTCAGCCTGATTGGCTGGATTGGGGAATCCTTTGGCCTCTGAATTGTATTACAAATACAAATACCATACCGTAATGCAAGGTTTTCAGTTCGACTTCGACGGCGCTTCTGGACGCTTTCTGATTCTGGCCCCTGCGTCGGACCTCGGAGACTTGCCCGCTTTTCCTTCCAGACCCGCCGTCGTCACCCGTGCGCTTGGTTGGGAGCCTTGTTGCTTTTTCTCAAGTTCTCTTTTCTGAGGCTTGCAGTCATGAACCGGGCACCTCTGATTTGCAGGGATCTTCTCAGTCCAGCCTTGTTATTGGGCAATTCGTTACAAAAGTGGAGATAATCTTCCAGACAGACCTGAAATCGGGCAGATCTAATCGTCGGTTTGTCAAGTTGGCAAAAAAGTAAAGTTGTCTGAGACGTGCAACGAGGACAGCCAGATAGTGGTGGTAAGCTGCTGTAGACGTATACAGTTTGACAGAAATCCAGAAATTATGCCCTTGGTATTTTGAATTTCTTTATCAATATGATAGAAACGATACCTGGATAGCTTGATTTTTGATCTTAAATTCGAACAGCCTTACTGGCAGCGTACAGATGATCAAAAGCACTCTGTTATTCTTCAAATGAAAAGACAGAACCATTCAGTAAAGGCTACAATCCAACTTTATGGCCAGCCAAAAAGTTGCACAGATTCCGCTGGTCGATCTTGGAGCCCACGGCTATTCCTCAGGAAACAACACTAGCAGGATTCAAGACGTCATGATAAAAGACAAGCCCGATAGTAGCACTCTGAACATACATAGGCCAGATTTTATCGGGGTATCGATCTGGATTGAATCCTCCCAGGAAGCAAGCAAGAGAAATTGTTCCTCTGCGGGCAATAGAAGCCAGGTTCTGAGCTACACTAGTAGGGTCGATAATTTCAACCACGGCATTAACTCGTCCGTTTGTGAGGCGGAATGCTTCGTTCTTCCATTGAGGGTACTCGATAGCTGATTGTGTCCATGGAGTCTAGCCAACCTAGGGAATGCACGGTCTCGAGCTTTTGATTGGACAAGGAAGTGATGATGGGACGAATTTGAGTCAAGGCTTCGCTGCTCCGGCCCCAGCACCTTTTCTCGATTCTCAGCGCGAGTAGGTGCATAGATTCTGCTTCTTCATACTCATTCAAGGGTGTATTTCCATCTGAGAGATGATCTGAGCTGCAGAAATGTTCTGAAGAAGCTTAATTTGGAGACGGTATATCCTGCTGTTTCCTACATAACCTTGAATTCTTCAAGGATATGGTCAGCCATCAAAGCTTCACCTTGCATAAACCCATGAATGTACGCTCCTCCAACGAGTTTATAGTGGCTTTTCTCACCCGTATCTCGCAGAATGAGTGGCACGCGCGAGCCAGATACAGTCCATACCGAGTCCCCTTCACGGACGGATGTTGTCGCAAGGCCGAGATAGCCTGCGCTAGTTCGTAGAAGCCTCGTTTGAGAAGAATAGCGTAGCAAAGCACTGTAATCCGCAGCGTTTGGGAGGTCGCTGTCGACTGGTTTTCTCGGATGTTCGGTGTTTTTGAGCGGAAGATAGCCTGTTGATTCTGTCTTGTCTGGCGAAGCAAGCTGGTGTAGCTCCTGCAAAAACAAATTTCTCTCTACCGATGGGGGGCTGGCATTCCCATTGCCGCACAATTTCCATTACCCAATCATGGAACGCAGCCCCGAATTCCTGTGCAGCCGGATGTGTTCCGCGTTGAGGAGCTCGGGCAGCTGTGTCAGTGATGAGGGTTCTCCAGAACACCTCAGCCTTCGATTGTTTTGTGTGATAGATGTCAGGAAGAGCTGATAGGATCGCCGTCCAAGTGGGGAAGAACACCGGGTCTCTCTCCTAGTCAGTGCTTCTTCCTTGGACTCGCCGATCTGAACCACACCATCAAGGCAGAACCCGCGCAGAGTCAAGCTCGTGTTCGACTCGTCGACTTCCAGACTTCTCGGTAGGTTTCCTGCAGCTGTAAATCTCTTGTATCCAATCATCCCAAGGCCCAGTATCTTCGCACAGGACCAGTCCGGGACCCAGGATGGGAGGCCTTTCACCTTTTGGAAGTCCTCTCCCTCGACATGACCCAGAAGCAGCAGATCATCTGTATCTTCCAATATTTGAATCGCCGCACGGGTAAATGTGTTGACAACAGAAAACTCCCCGTACGTAGGTCGCAGACGAGGTTTATCCTTTGTGTAGTGTTCCTGGAGACCAAGGAGGGCATATACCTTGTCTCTAGGATCCGAGCATTGGAATTGCCGTCCCCTGACGAGGGCATATAGGAAGGCCCAGCCCTCTCTGGATGACTGTATTTTCGCGTTCGAGTACAGATACAGCGGAAGGGTATGGTTGGAATGCCTCTCGTCGACTATATCACTTACACCCGTGTTCAGGAAGTGTCCCCAAGACGTCAGCGTCAAAAAAGTCGACACACCAACAATATCCATCCAGTCGACAGAATATCCACCACAATGAGCCACAACCTTCTTAGCGAGTGCCAGCTCCTGGATGATCCACGCGCGCTTGAAATAGAGGCGCCGCCAGAACTGTCTGAACGAGTCTCGTACCTGCTCGTCGGCAAGGGAGCTTAGGAGTGTCGCAAAGTCTTCCGTCCTTTTCATTTTGGGAATATCCAGCGAGTAGTAATCGTGACAAAGACCGCCCAGGGCTTTGATCAAAGCGAAGGACTTTTCGGTATGAATGTCCTCCTCACCTAACCAGGCAAGCACCATGTCGGCCGAGTGGTATATCGTTGCCATGAACTTGACTTGGCTCGCCCTCTCCGCCACGTCTTGCTGATTGATACAGACCATCGATCCAGAAGTTCTGCGAATTGAGCTTTGGGCTGTGAGATACTCTCTGTAGAAAGTCGTGTAAATTCTGGGTGACCAGGATGACACGTCCATTGCATCTGATGCGATGGGATGGAACGTTGGTGACTCCTTTCATGCCCGCTTCGGCCGTAGGAGGGCCCCATATATATGAGAGGACGACAAATCTGGGATTATCGCGTAGACCCACGATGTCAAGACTAGATTCAATCTCCCTGTTGCCATTCATGGCAGGGTGGATTCTCAACAGTCTTATCTGGCCTCCAAGACTTAGGGCGCGATATTCATAGCGACAATTGGGCAAAGTTGACATCGTAGACCCTTTTCACGACAGACAAACAAATGCCACATAATAGCTCGAGAGTTTTATTTTACTGCCTGAAGTATTTGACGATACTTCTAACGCATACAGTGAGAATACATGGCGTTGAACATGCTGACATCACATGACAGTTGGGCATACAGCGTACAGAATGTACCCTGCCAACCCCGCCAAAATGAGACAAAATAGAAAATATGGGTAAAACTTAGATAGAAGCTATTTCCTAAATTTCAATGGCAAGCTCTTTGGAGTAGTATTTATCCTCATGTGTCGTTGATTGTTTCATTTCTTTGTCTATATAATCCTCCTTTATGCAGTGTCAGGTACATACGACCACAGGGTGTGGAAAACAGGGCTTCCCGTCCGCTCAGCCGTACTTAAGCCACACGCCGGCAGGTTAGTAGTTGGGTGGGTGACCACCAGCGAATCCCTGCTGTTGTATGTTTTTGAAGTTTTTAATGATTTTTGTTATTTCATTTAACGTTGGATGGGTGTCTATCTACACCCATTTCTATGAAAAGAAGTTGAACCAGGGAAAGGAACCACAACTAAGTCCGCGTATACCTGGCTCGACTTATATAGATCCACGACGACCACCGATACTTCGATGACCAGCGATGGCCACATTAATGGATATGGTTTCTCCATCCGATAGTAGTTGACTGGTTTCACAGCTCCTTCAGCCACGACGACAGCAGTATCTACTACGTCCATAACATCATCCCGACTCACCCAGCACATCAGGCTAAAGCGGGCATAGGCGTTGGTGTTGTGGCGGGTGCTATTTTAACCATAGTCTTGTGCTCTGCTTGATGCGGCGACGGAAAATAAAAACCCTATATCCACAGTCCCAGGCCCAGGCCCAGGGGTATTATGGTTTACCTCAAACCAGGACAGGCGCGTTTACAATGGAACAAGATGTAAATTCTAAATTATGAATACGCTATCTATCACATTCTATGCCTTAAATGGCCAATACATAAACAAAAAGGAAACAATGTAGGCTTTTGATAAGATCAAGTCTTGTCATTAAATCATCTAAAAGATACTATGTGAGCAGTGAACTAAGCCACAGCCAACAAGGCCTCATCATGAAGAATGTAATAAATACATCAACAAGAAACCTAGTTTGAGGACGAAAATCCATTAATGCCCTCCTCAATATCATCCTCAATGTTCTGGATCAAGTCAGTGACTTCACCAATAACCTCACTAACATAGCTGTCAACCCAAGAGACGATGTTGTCAACCTCCTCCTCGATCGTGTTGATAAGTGAGTTGATCTCCTCAAGCAGACCCTGGAGCCAGTCACCGAGGTCGTCGCGCTTAGCCTTGTGAGTCTGCGAGCAGGTCTTGCTCTGGAGAGCATCGACGCGGCTCTTGGAGGCAGCGACGGCGTTGGAGAGACGCTTGAGAGCGGAGGGGGTGGAACCGGCGATAGGGGCGGGGGTTCCGGAAGGCACAGCGCCGGCAATGGCGCTGGATGCGATGGCGGGGACGGTCTGGTCGATGGTCGAGCCGAGGTTGTTCAGCGAAGCAGTGATGTTGTTCAACAGGCCGCTGACGCTGCCAGGGAGACCGCTGTTGGTCTTCAGGGCGTTGATTTTGTTCTCCAGACCCTGGACGCGGGGGAGGAGGTTGGACGACAAGGCAGACTTGGACAGGACCTTGTCGACGGCGTTGGGGCTGGAGGCATTGGCCTGGACAGCTTGGATGTTGGTCAAGGCGTCAGCGTACTGCTGGCCCAGAGAGGCAGAGGCATCACAGAAGCCGCTGGCGGTGGCCATGGAGGCAAGGCCAGAAACGAGGAGAAGGGACTTGAACATCATTTTGGCGGTAGTACGAGGAAGGATTGGATAGGTGCGGATAGTATGGAGGTTTGATGTGGATGAGGATCAGTCTTGGAAAACAGGCAGGAATATATAGGGCGAGAAAGAAATATCCTCTCACTGTGATGAACTGTATCACTGTTGATCTTAATAATTGTTGAGATATCTGTGCTCGATAGGATCGATGGAACGTGGCTAGTCTTTAATAGCGTCGCGATAGCGGATTCTTGTACATCGAACAACGGCCAATACATCGCAGCCCTGTATCCGTATTTGCTTTTTCTAAATGTTTTCTTTTCCTAACGCCATGTTCATGGCAGGTGTTCCTGGCAGGAAAATCCATTTTGTCATGTATAATTGAGAATGGTGTGTAGTACTAGATAAATAAATATTCAATTATCTGCTATTAGAAGATAGCTTAAATACGAACGAGTACAGAAACAGGAAGCAGGATGTAAGCATGTGCGACAATTTCTCAAATCGACAAGAAAACGGAATAGATTTCCTGTGTAGAGTTATGGTTATATAGCGGCCACACGAGCGCCAGAATTGCATAATTAGTCAATAAAAACAGGGCCTTGATAGACTAATTTACTAAGCGAATTGCAAATGACACAATGATCCAATAAGGCTGGTTGATAATTGCTTATTCTGCTTAGACTTTGATGGTGTGGTTTCTTCAACAAAGCATCAGGATCCTTGGGGGCCATTTTCGACCAACTGACATTCCCTGGCTGATGGCGCTGCTTCGGCACGACAGGGTATAAAGCATTTACCGTATCTAGCAAAAATTGAAGTTGGCGGCCTTTTTTGCGATACTCTTCATCTAGAACACGTCTCTACGCCTCGACTCGTGTATGAGGACAATCTGTTTGATGAGACCTTGATTGGGTTTGAGATTCGTGAGCAAATGGACACGTTGGTGGCCTCGTCGCGCGATGCGAGCATTTCCTTTGGAGCTTTATACCCAATTATTGATTCCGCTTTGTTTGAAGTCCCTCGATGAGTATGGTCTTTATATGAATATTAATATTGGCTAAAAATGTGAGTTCCAACACTGTATTTAGAGAGGGTCTTCGCTCTGGCTTTCTCTGAAGACCATCTGGCAGTAACGTAAGGCCCACCACATCCTGTACAAAGTAAGTAAACAATTCAACTGCCAATGACTAGCCGGTTTCGAATCAGGTGCTTTCTCTACCTGAGATAGCCACAGCGACACGTTACCGGGTAGCCTGGGTCTGATGGACTTCTTGAGCAGATTGGACTCCGTTTGGGTTGATATTGTGACGACCACTTACTAAAGCTTATATAGAGAGAAGGTGAGCTACCCAAACCATTAAACAACCTAACATATTTAACTTGTGGACACAACAGCCACAAGACGACTAACATAATTGCTTCGTTCAGCTAGCCTCGGGTTCTGTCTGATTAAATATGCAGTCTAACTAAATTAACTCTAGAGTTCCTATCCATGTGCCCAAACTTGCCACACCGCGAAGCTGGGGCAACCTCGTGTCCGAAAATGTCACGCTGCGATTTGTACGATTGTGAAGCTAACTTAGTCGACGAAACTAGGTTAGTTAGTCAAAAAATAAGTATCGATAACTAACCGACCACATCTCATACATAATATTTGTATATCGGGCTATCTATCTCCCCGTCAGATTTTCCCTTCTAGTAGTGGGTCAGACCCGTCGGGACCAAACGATGTGGAGTGAAGATTTTTGGGTACGGATCTTGGCATGCAGCTTTGATTTTACATAGAAGCCAATTGTATAATAGAAACAGAGCCACCATGCTGTAACTTCGGTCAAGAATATGTCCATTTGAGAAACCCGCCCATGGGAGCTGTAAGTTTCCCAACTGTTTCCACGGTAGCAAAATCACGCAGGGCGATGGTTTTGCCAAGTAGCATTATGTCATAATGCTCTCGTGAAAGACTATATGCGAATCCCCTTTCTCAACCTGTGTCCTCGTCGCCCTTTCCGGAGTGCCTTATCTTCCCCTATGTGTACGAGGACAACTGGAAACCAGCCAAACAGCAAGGAATTTGATAGGTCACTGTTTGCACAAGAGCGACGAGGCATACTGCGTAATAACTAGCGCTGTCAAAAACTGATGTCACTTTGTATTTCGGGACCTCATCAAGTTATATCCCGGCTGCGTTTTCCCTACATCACCTGTGGGCATTACCACGCAACTTTCGGATTAGGAGATATCTGTCTACTTGACCTAATATCGACGACTCACTTCAATTTCTATGGCCAATATTGATCCAACCCCCAGACGAGTGTCTCAGGGAAACAGATTGGGTGACAGTAATTGTCAAACGCCCAGGCCCCGTTATCGGAATATCAGGATTTTTGAAGATGGCACTCATTGCCATGTTCTGAAAACTCGAAATTCTGGACATCCCTCCAATTGGCTGTACAATACTTTTGCACGTTTAATGCTGAGATACTGCCCAAAGGGGCTGCTTACATCCGAAGCGACCAATGAGCCCAGCACGACAGAATCCTTCTCCAAAAAATATGGAAAGTGCGATAAAATCCTCCATTACGGCTCTTCCACCTCTGTGCAATTATATAGTAAGAAAGCCTCAATATTTTCGAGAGATACAAAACTATACGCGGTCAAAGCCTATCACCGATTGCCTCGAGAAAGTATGGACTATTACCGTCGCTCCGTAAGAAGCATATCCTCCTATGTCAATCACCCCAATATTGTTCGAACGATAGAATTTTGTTACAATAAAAGAGGGGATCTTTACGCAGTCATGGAGTATTACGATGGAAGCAATCTTCACGCCCTGATCGCCGCATCGGGAAAACTTGCAACCATCGAAGCCGACTGCTTCTTCAAGCAACTTATGCGCGCAGTGTCGTATCTCCATGACAATAGTATTGCACACCGGTATTTGAAGACTGAAAATATTCTTCTCACCATTAATGGTGCTGTCAAGGTTGCACATTTTGATAGTGCGGAGTGGTTGCAAACAGGCTTGCGGCCACTCTCACATGCATGGAGGTGGTCTGGAAAAATACCATACATTGCACCAGAAGAGTTGACAGAGGTAAACGATGATGAGTTTGACCCTAGGGCAGGCGATATCTGGGCTGCAGGAATAATCTATATGGCTATGAGATGTGGTCGACTCCCCTGGGGAATTGCCAGGGAAGAAGAAGATGGAAATTTTGAGGAGTATCTCCATGCACGCCAGCAGGAGGATGGGTATTTTCCTATTGAGGCATTATGCGAAGTAGGTGTTGGGCTATGTGCATCCAATAATGAAGCTTAGGCTAAGTATTACTCACTAGAAACATCGCTGCAACGTGATCTACGCCATGCTGGATCCAAAGCCTCACCGCCGGCTTACAGCATCCGACGCTCTTCAATCAAAATGGATATATGAGGTTGTGGTATGCGATGCGGGGGAGACAGGGCAGTAAGTGAAGGAATATAATTATTTTTCATTGATATGGTGTTGGCGCTGGATGGTTCTTGTTAAGGCCGTCATCATGTGAACGCAGTTTAGGGTGATGGGTTAAAAGTGAAGAGGAGGAATTATAAACACGGAGATATATCTGGCGATAGAGCTCCAAGTGAGTAAGAAAGTTTTTACTGTCTTTAAATCCCAAGGTTTCGTCTATTTTTTCCATTCTCATAAGACAGGGCTAACCAGTTTCAGTCGCCTTACACGATCACCGATGGTTCCATTTGATTCTTGAGTACTTGACATGTTGCTGCGCCTTGGACAATGCTTGCTTGTGTATTTATTACAACGATCAACATGCTGTCCAGTTCTAAAGGTGTATCATCATGAGGAAATTTGTACAATCTGTTAGATACTCGCTATATTCCCTATATATTTCAATGGTGAATATTTTAAAGAATGTTTACTCTGCATCTTTCCTTTCATTATTCCACATATGGAGGCTCCTAAACACCACCAAAGACCAAAAGGCTTTGAATATTGACTCTGCCAAAGCCACGTCGATACAGGAACTCGCGGCCACGATGAAGAGGAAACTCGCCCACGACCAGGACATGGACATTTTCTGGACCGATGCCAGCTTCATCTAAGAGCTGCAATACCGCATACAATGTCTTGCCAGTGGCAAGCACATCATCCACAACCACCACTGACGCGCCTTTGGGGATCGAATTGCGACTCATCTCGATCCTTGTCTCTTTGACATCGCTGGATCCCGAAGACGAGATATGGGATGCAGATTTGGGGATGGAAAATGTAGGCGGGGGAAGCTTGCCGGCTTCTCGAATGAGCGTCAGGGGCACATCAACCCGCAAGGCCAATGCTGATGCAAAGACAAAGCCACCGGCCTCACAAGACGCGATCACATCGACTTGGCCCCAGTCGCCAATGAAGTGAGAATGAAGCAGAGACGTGCACAAGGCCAGCCCGCCCGGCTGCTGGGAGATGTCGAGCACATGGCGGAACTCGATCTTTGGAGATGGGAAGTTGGGGATGGAGGGCACCATGCTGACCAGTCGCTGCAGGTCATCATCAAACATTGGAAACAGAAAGTGCTCTGCAAAGCTTTTTGCCACCTCATCTCCAGGAGTATCATTGTCAAAGATGAGACTGGGGTGGTAGTCCAACGCTGTTGATTCCGGTTTGAGATTGTTCTTGTCGCCGTTGCCATCATGGTGATCATTGCAATAGGCCCCTAGGCGAGCCCGCCGTGTACTTTGACTAACTTGAACGCGAACATCGATCAGTCTGCTGTCAGGCACCAAATGTGAGAATGCTACAACTGGGGCCTCGTCTCTCATCCCAGTGATTAGCAACACATCCACATCTACAGCGTCATGAACCACATCTAGAAAATGCTCTTCTGGCAGACAAGGTCGAAGCTGCACCTCGTCCTGGAAGAATTTCGTCAACGCTGGCCGGTGTTGCTCTTTATAAGCACGGTCACGAAGTAGGAGGTTCAAGTCAGCACCGGTAGCTGTGGCATATTCTCGCTTGGTTGCGTCGCTAATGCTGGCTACACGCGCTGTAAGTCTTTCATTGTACTTGCTAAGCTCGGAGACCCAAAGCCCAGCGCAGTAGTCCTTCCCGGCGCCGCTTTCGCCCGTGACGAGAATGATGACCTTCTGTTCCACCGGCGATGGAAGGAGCGGGCAAGCATAAGGCAGCACATTATGCGGGTCGAGGGTGCGTTTGAGATCGGCCAGGCGCCGACGGTTTGGCCCAAAAGCCCTGGTTGCAAGCACGGCATCTCGAGGGTCTGGCCCGAGGTCTGCGCCGTAAACCCCGGCGCTCCAGGGCAAAAGTTCCCTGGCAACATTGTATACCCACTGCTCCGCGGCCTGAGCGATCTCAGTTCCATCTTGGTCGCGGGGCCAGATACCAGTCACCACGCAGGCAAAGTCCCACACTCGACAGCCGAAAGCAGTGTCATCAGCTGCCACGTCACTGACAGCACCACCACCTTGCAGGAGATGGAGATAGCAGAAAGGGGAGGGACGAGTCTGAACAGCCGTGACAAGGATATCGGCAACTTCCACTCCTCCTATATCCGTTAGGAATAAACATCGCTTGAATGCGGAAGTCTTGCCGCCACCGTGACCGCCGTGCATCCTGGACATGTACATTTCAGTCTCAAACAGACCAACGCAATCCACAGCCTCAGAAACATCACCCGGTCCCAACAATGTGCTTACAGATGTGGAAAGAGGTGTGTCAGCGATGCGTCCACTCGTTGAAGATTCGAACATTGTCACGCCAAGATGCATCTTACCGGAATCCCAGAACAGATACGCGTCTGCAGAGTTGTTCCGCGGCTGGTTTTTGGCAATCAAATGATCGAACTCGCGCAGTTTGTGCCTCGCCTCGAGATTGTCACTCAGCGGGAAAACCCAGTTTCGAACCAAGTGGATGGGAGCCGCATAAGCTTTGAAAGTAACGCTAAGTACAATGCCAAAGTTGGTCCCAGCGCCCTTGATTGCCCATAAAAGTTCCTTTTCGTTGTCTGGGCGCACTGCACCGACTGGGCGATGCCGATCTGGGACGCAGCCGACACTGAAGATCTCGCTGGAGTCGACGCTAACCATGACAGCACCGATGATGGCGTCGCAAGAGAGCCCATGTTGCCTGGACAGGTGTCCCATGCCGCCCTGTAGCCATAGCCCTGCGCCTACACTTGGACGGGCTCCCAAAGGCACTGTCAGGCCAGCTGCCATGGTCTTGTGGATGATGTCCCCTGTCTTGCAGCCGGATTCGGCAACTACCACAGGATCATCCCCAGCCGTGAGAAGATGGACTTGGTCAAAGGCACCCATGTCGACCGAGACGACGTTGGGCCATAAACACTGGCCGCTGTGCCCTCCACCAAGAACAGTCAGGCCGACCTCATGTTTCAGCGCCCATTGAATGCACTGTTGGACATGTCGAATCTCTGTCGGTCGAACAATACCAGCACAGCCGTGGAGACTGGCCTCACGGTTCTTCACCTTCTTATCCCCCTCCCAAGGCACCTGTGCCGTCAACTCTAGCAGAGACGTTGCATGTCGGGTAAACGCTACCATGATGCTGGGCGAGCTGAACAGGAGATAGTCTGGGTGGGGTTCCTCACGACGGCCCAGAGCGCGGCACACTCTACGCCACTCGACTAGGATAGCCTTGTCGGCCTCGGTATCCTGCGTAGCAATCCCAGCGATGAAGGCAGCGAAGTTATTTAGCACGTCGTCCTCATCTGGAACCCGAACAATCCCGGTAGGGAAAGAGGTCGTTCGATGGCATAGCAATCTTTTGAGGTGTAGACTCTCCCTGCGATGGAAAACCACCACCATTGCGCCTGGTCGTTCGACGAGCATCCCCAGCGCCTTTTCGATGAACTTGTCTCTGGGTTTCATGCCGTACATGCTATGACAAAATAGAATCACGTCGAATTTTTCATCGCCATCGCTGCTGTCCAGACTGTATGGGGCTTGATGGATAATGGGCGGGCTTTCCAGACAGGGCAGCGGGCAATCCGAATCCACATAGTCACAGAGCCATTCTTTCGCCTTTGTAGCGAACAGGGTATTTGGCTCAAATGCAATGTATTTCGTGATCTTCCGTCGTTGAGAGATGGGAAGACATCCCAGTACGCTCTTCGGGCCGGGTCCGATTTCTAGCACCGAGATATCGAGACGCGAATTGAAGAGGGGAGCCAGCAGCCGAGAGAGCTGAGGAACAATAAATTCTTCATATTCTGAGCTCTGCGACAAGATATCGAAGGCTTCGGCATATTGTGCGTCGGAGAGATGCTGCTTTGAGGTTGATCCCGTGACTGTCTGCCTCAGGGCCGCTTTGAGGGAGGTGAGAGTAGCCATGGCCGCCAGGAAGAGAATGTGGATGGAGGAGAGTCGTGTTAACCAGCCAGTTTATTTCTATCGGCCAGTTTATTTCTATCGGGAAGTTTAAATAAGAGGCTCTCTTCGATGTATCTTACCGAGTGGACAAGGCTGGCTGGCTGAAAGCGGGACAAGTGGGGAAGGCGCAACAGCAGGATACCTGATTGGTTGTGCATCAAACGTGATACACTGTACCTCAAGATCAGCTGAAACACACCATCTTTCGATAGACAAACAAGTCCTATCATATCTATTACCATTGGAAGAGGAGCAGAGTATTGATAAACATACAAAGATTTGTATTGTGTTCAAATCATTCATTGCCTTGACTATCATAATAAGAAGCAATCCTTTTTTAGATGTTGTTGATAGATACCGCCTCCAGTGTATATATTCCCACCGCAGTTTAGCACTCGAACTACCAGTCTTCAGACTATATAATAAATATGCAAAGATATTGCCCCAGAATATAACATAAGATTTCATTATTCGCGTCTACCATACAAAGTCAAATAATATAGAACATGTCTACGAGAGTTTCGCCGTCGAAAGATGGTCCCGCAAAGCCAGGATAGAAGGCGTGAAGTAGTATTCTCCTCCCTTCTGGTCAACCCAGGTCTTCAGACCCAGTTCAACCTTGACAGTACGCTTATCGTTTTCTCCGTCGTACAAAGCTGCGTGGCCACTGGGGTGGTCTGGCCGGTTCTTTTGGTGAACGAAGGCGTCCATTCCGACACCGTCGGGGAAGGTCTTCTTCTTATACTTGGGGAAGTTCTCGTTGCTCGCCCAGCCTATTTTGTTAGTCTCTATACACAGCATTGTGCTCTAATTAGTGACTTACGAGTCATCAGGAAGTTGAACCCATCCCGAATCTTGCTCTGGTAACAAGTGAATAGAATGCCACGGTCTTGAAGGGTCGTCTGCTTGCTCCTCTCCTCCGGACTGACTTCAGGACCGTAGCTGATACCACGACGAATGATGACGTTGGGGCTCTCTTCTTGTCCTGCGGCCTCGGACTCATCACTGTCTGGTTCTGGGAGGGGAGTATTGTCACCGTCTTGCTCTGATCCAACGGGCACTTTCTCGTCGGATCGGGGGCGCATCTTGCGGGTGTGCGCTGAGAATGGACAGCCCTTGATGCTCTGGTTAGGTCTGTAGTCAAACTTGTTGTCCCATGCCAGCTCTGGCTTGTCCCAGTGGACGGCATTAGCGACGGGGGCGCCTGTTTGATGGTTAGCCGCCTTGTATATTGGAAAACGATTGACGGTATGTAAATGGCAAACATACCGCTCTTCCATCTTCCCATAAGATGAGCGCCCAGTTTCTCTGGGCCCTGGGGCCCCATGTAGTTCTTGCCGGGGATATTGGGTGCTTTCTCCTCGAGGAATTTCTCGAACTCGGGGACTTTCTGATCGAGTTGACGGAAGACCAGGAAACTGCCTTCCTTGACCCAAGCAGGGGGTTTGGTTGGTCGTCTCAGGTCGGGGTCACCCGAAAGCCCCGTGAAGATGTATCCTGGCTTACAGGCGTGAGGTTCACCTCTGGCTGGGGGGTCATCCAAGCCCTTGATCTTGGGCTGGGAGATGTGGTCTTCCCAACCGAAGCTATACTGAATTAGCATCACAGCGCGTGGAAATCAGAGTATATAGAAGAAACATACTGCTCCTTGCCCCGGTTGTTACCAGGACGAAGCTGACCATCTCTCTGGAAAGCAATCCTCATACTGCGAGCGTTTGCATCACCCGCATCAAAGGCCAACAGGACTTGGCCAATCTTGTCGTGCAGTGCTGGAGCAGTGTGGGCAGTGACGATGAAAACACCGTCCGTTCTCCACTCCATGCGTTCGGTCTCTTTTTTTAGGGCGTTGTCTCTATCCAGAGGTCTGAAGTCGGGATGAAGCATGTCATAGTAATCGGCACCTTCCGTGGTGAGATCCAAAAACATTCCCTTCTCGAACAGACCCTCGTTGATTCTGTCTTTGCAAAAAGCATCGGGATCTCTCTTTTTTTCTTTGGCAAATTTCTCTGCGACTTCGGGGGGTTCCACCTATCAAATCACCAAGGTCAGAATGTACATCATTATTTCGAATAGGACCAATGGCAAGAAGCGACTCACCTTGAGCAAGCCTGGATGGGTGAAGGCAACGTTCACAGCTGTAAATTCCCTTCGTCTCGGGTTTTCACCGTTGCGCCAGGTACGGTCGGCTTCTTCGAGCTCACCAATGGATTCCAGGTGAGCCTCAGCTTGAGAACCGGTGGTGATCATGCCGTCGATAACAATGCCATGGAGGTCTCTTCTGAACTTTTCCTTATTGGTGATCTTGAAGAAGAGATAGGATTCAAAGGTCTTGGGCAGACGGGGCCAGATGCTCCCCTGGATGTTGTCTGTGTCGACAACTCTCCTTTCCTTTGGGAGAGGCATTGTGGTGTGTTTGAATTGGGAGTTGAAGCAAGTAATCTTTGTTATGCTTTCTCAGCATTAGGGGGGTGGGGGAGGAGCTGATTTATATGTGCTGACCGAGATTCTACCATAGGAAAGAAAACTACGCCATTGACGGACAAGCAGGAATTACAATTCCAGCCATTGCAGCTGACGCAAGTGTGTAGAAGCCAAAATAGTAGACAAGTTCAGCTCCCCATCCTGCATCTCCGCCCCTCCATTTCGAATCAAGACATCATCACCTGGCTATCAGAGCTAAACTATTGGTAATGGTAATGGAGGGACCATCATTCGTGGATCATTCATTCTCACGGTTCTTCCGGTCTCGTTGCCTTCCCGCGCGATACCGAAAATCCCAACTGGATTCATCGTATCTGTTCGTCGATCTGTGCCTTCTGCAGTTCATCTATCTACAGGCAGAAAGTCCACTCGTATCGGCCCGCCCTCCCCATCCAGTGAGGATGGAGCGAATGGATGATTTTTAAACAGACGAGCTGATCATGACATCCAGGAGGGTCGGTTAATCATAGCGACTGGGTTAATTGCTGGATCTTCATCAGCACTGACTGCGTCATTTTCTCTTCAGCTGAACCTGTGGGGGCGTACATGTGGGGGGTGCGGAGTTAAGGTTCCGCCAGGGGATATATCAGTGTTCGGGTTCAATCGCATCCAATCAAATGCACTGATATCTAATCTCTTGTATCAGCTCTCCACACACACAAACAGGGTTGTCTCCGTCAGACCCACTTGCCGTTGCTTGTAGCGTGTGATGGGTCAATGCCCAGCCAAATAGCACAGGCGTTGTCAGCCAATGAACAGCGGCGATTTCGAGCGGAGGGGACTGAAAAGGCAGGTTTAGCGATTTTCCAGGCAACTGTCCAGGGTTCCCAGATCGATGGTTCGTGCTATGGCTGTGTGTTGGTACGGCTCTACCATCCATCTACGTCATGCACGCGTTCGGACGGGCGGCTGGGAATAATCCGTTCTATAGAACAGGCCCACGTATCAGAGACCACGCGTATGCCAACCATAGAGTTTCTCCCACGCCCCATTAATGAGTGTTGGTATATCTGAAAGATCGGCAGGGGAGGTGGAGATCCTGCGCAGAGAATGCAATAGACCTCAGCTCGCCACTGACGACATTTCCGGATCCGGCTTTGGCCATCATATTTATACCCGATATTGTTTCTCCCCATAGACTGGCGACTATCACATCCATCGGCCTTTCACAAAATGAAATTCCAATGGGCATCTACCTTCCTCTTGGGGGCCGTCGCTGTCGACGCCTTCCTGTCCCCCGAGTTTTCGTACGAATCGTCTGATTCAGAACGAGTTGATATTGCCAAAGCTGTCACTGGCAGGATCAGATACCAATCTCCTCCCGCCAATTCCGAACTGATCCCCAAGTGGAACGACAAGAAGCGCAAATTGAATTGGGAGGTCCAGTGCTCTAGTCCCTATAAGGGCAACAAGTGCGAGTATGCCATCGACGACCGAGGCGAAAGATTCTGGCACAGCAATCCCAAAGATAAAAATCCCTCATGGATTCAAATTGACCTCCGCAAAGAGTACTACGTCTCTGGCTTGACCTATATGCCTATCCTTGACCTGACCCTCGATCATGGTCAGATTGGAGAGCATCGGATCCTTCTTTCCCAGGATACAGAAAAGTGGACCGAGGTCTCATACGGCACTTGGGGCTCCAACAAGAGCCCCAAGATGTCTGCCTTCCTCCCCAAGCCTGCTCGCTATGTCAGGCTCGTCGCCGACTCCGAGTCCCACAAGAATCGATCCCAAGACCACGGCAAGAACGAAATCACCATTGCCAACATTGCCGTGTACGCCTACAACGAAGGCGAGTTTGCCCAGGATGACACCACCAAGGGTGTCTGGGGTCCCACACTTGATCTTCCTGTCGTCCCTGTTGCCGCTGCTGTCGAGCAAAATGGCGATGTCATCTTGTGGTCTGCCTGGTCTGATGACCAGTTCTTTGGCTCCCCCGGTGGCAAGACTCTGACCACCACTTTGAGACGCAACGGCACTATCGCCCAGAGCGTCGTCTCTAACACCAAGCATGACATGTTCTGCCCAGGCACCTCGATGGACTTTGACGGCAACATTGTCGTCAGCGGTGGTGCTGACTCTGGCCGTACCAGTATCTATAACGGCACTGGGTGGGAGATGGGTCCTGAAATGTCTATTGACCGTGGCTATCACGCGTCCACCACTCTCTCTGACGGCCGTATCTTCGTGATCGGCGGCTCGTGGAGTGGTAGTGATAAGACTGTCAAGAACGCCGAGGTTTACTTCCCTGCTCGCAATGGTAAAGCAGGCGCTTGGAGGAGACGTCCTGGCTGCCAGGTTGACGCCATGTTGACCGACGACCAAAAGGGCATCTGGCGAGCCGACAACCACGGCTGGCTGTTTGGATGGAAGAAAGAGAGTGTCTTTCAGGCTGGCCCCAGTGTCAAGATGCACTGGTTTGAGCCAGATGCTCTCGACAGGGGCAAGTTCAAGGGTGACACGCATGAAGCCGGAACGCGAGGTAACGACCAGGACGCCATGTCTGGCAGCGCCAACATGTACGATGCTACCAAGGGCAAGATCATCACATTTGGTGGTCAGCGTCACTACGATGGTTCCAACGGTTCCAAGAACGCTCATCTCATCACTTTGACAGGCGCCTACGAGAACCCCACGGTGGAGGTCGCGGGCAAGGGTGGTGATTCGAGAAATCCAGGTGGAATGCACTATGCTCGTGTTTTCCACACCTCCGCTATTCTCCCCGATGGCAAGGTCTTCATTGCTGGAGGTAATTCCTGGGGTGCCCCCTTCCATGAAGACGACATCCAGTTTACCTCTGAAATCTATGACCCCGAGACCGACACCTTCATTGAACAGGCTCGCAACAACATCAAGCGTGTCTACCACAGTATCTCCGTGTTGCTGCCCGACGCCCGAGTTCTCAACGGTGGCGGTGGTCTCTGCGGTAACTGCTCTGCCAACCACTACGATGCCGAGATTTACACCCCCTCGTACCTGTTCAACAAGGATGGTTCCAAGGCCACTCGCCCAGAGATTGTGGATGCACCTGAAACGGTCACTGTTGGAAAATCCCTGAAAGTCCAGATCATAGACACCAAGAAGATAAAGGGTGCCTCTTTGATGCGTATCGGAACCACCACCCACACTGTCAACACTGACCAGCGCCGTGTTCCCCTTGAGTTGCAGGGAGGTAGTGGTAATGTCTACACTGCTCAGCTTCCTAAGGATCCCGGTGTTCTCCTCCCCGGATGGTACATGCTGTTCGCCATCAACGAACAGGGCACTCCCAGTGAGGCCAAGATGGTCAAGGTTGAGTTGGATTATGTTCCTGACTACGACCCGTACTTGACCGCCGACGAGGCAGAGGATGTTGAATCCCCTCTCATCAAAGACCCCAGTGACTGCGATATCGATGACGAGTCGCAGATCCAGGGAATCATCTCGATCATCTTCACTTCACCCAGCAAGCTTTGGAAAAGCTGGAAGTCTGCTCTGACGAGCCAGGCTTCATTGAATTGAATATATATACATAGTGTATTAGTTGTAGGTAGCTCTCTACCATACAATACGAAGTGATTGAGGCTGTTATGAAAACATCCATTAGTATATCATATTTCAAGTGAATCTCTAAGGTAATAGGGTTTGCAAAACGAAATATAGGGTAATGATCGAGCAATGTCTTGTTGGCTCTTTCAATCGACTGTCTTCGATGCCATTTACCACGACCTGTTGACTTAGAAGCTGCTATTGACTATGGGAGGTCCAAGTGTTAGCAGAACTCCGATTTGCATTACACCAGCCTGCATTTCTCTTGTGTCTCGGATTTAGATGCGTTGATTATTACATTTCTTATCGTGATCGCCCTGCTACAGTGTTAGATATTTCCAGGTTCAGTTGGAAATGAGATTGGGAGCCTTGTCACCAGCGCCTTTGAATAAATCATTACTACTCGAAGGTTATCGGTTCAAAGCCGTGAGCAAGTCACTGTCGGTGCTGGAATGCCCTTGGCTGCTACCAGGGTTGAGCATATCCCGAACGTTCAGTCCGCCGCGAGACGAACTGGCAGGCCTCGGGTATGGGTATTGATTGTTTCTGTCGCGGGGTCTGAAGTCCTGCATACGGTCAGAGTAATTGTCATGGTCAATTCTAGTCTGATCGGAGGTAAAAATGGAGCTATTTGTGCCTTATATATATAAATTTAAGAATCAGCCAGGGTTCGGCAGTAAAAGACATGTATAAGCAACAGATCGGCTCACGCCACCCCGTTCAGTGAATGGGTTGCTGTAAGCCATTGTTTTCTCCTGCTTGCTGCTCTTTATCTAGCAAATACTGAGCTAGAATACCTTTATCTGTTAAATTATTAACGTTTTCTTCAAAGGGTTTAAACTCCTTTAGATGTCTTGCTTCTGTAATATTATCAGATAGCAATATATTTAGATGTAGTGAACCGTGGAGGTGGCCTAGCTAGAGGGATGAGTGGTTAGTGTGGGTTTAAGGATATGTATAGCTGGCGGCAGTTAGAGCTGTACGTAGTAGAGTTTTCGTGTCGCTTATCTTTAAGGTTGCTGGATCTTTTCTATCTTTTATAGCAGCTAGTTAAAGCTAATCGTTTAGCTAAGAAAGCCTCCCGCTGCTTTAGGGCGGATACGTTTAACCCTGATAGATCTTTTTGTGCATCTCAATGCATAAATCCCTCTCTTATGTTTGTTCTAGTACATACGACCACAGGGTGTGGAGAACAGGGCTTCCCGTCCGCTCAGCCGTACTTAAGCCACACGCCGGCAGGTTAGTAGTTGGGTGGGTGACCACCAGCGAATCCCTGCTGTTGTATGTTTTTGTCTGTTTTTGTTTTTTATATTAATAAATTATTATCGATTTATTCCATGTTTGTTTTTTTGATGTAGCTGAAAGATGCGCAGGCAGGAGTAAATGTTGTTATTTCTATGATAAAATAAGCGATTACTGCCTGATATATAAACAAACTAACTGATCCATCAAGCCCCATTCGCTGGGTCCATGATTATATCAAATATCAAATCACAATTTTTCCTTATAGCCCAAGGATCAACGGCCTTCACAAAGCCAGCCTCTGTGATATTTGCCATTGTTGACCCTTTTCCATAAACTGGCCAGTCCCCAACTGCAGTATCAGAAGTATTGCCGTGCCCACGGATGAACGCAAGCGTTCTGGACTGAAACTCCCTTGCCAACGTCACGTTCGAGACCGGTGTTTTATCTTCATCCGTGTAGAATAGATCTGCAATATATTAGCCATGTACCGATATATAGAGATAACCGTGCCTACAATTCAAATCCAGCGCGTGCGTCGCAGGCGGAACTGAGAAAACATATCGTCGAGTCTTGTTTGCATATGCCTTTGCTATTGCCTGCGCGTTGCAGCCAAACGCAACATCAGTCGTCCAGTCCGCTGCCACGGCCTGTATCTGAGAGTCAGGGTATGGGTACAACTCCCTGATCCGCTGGACGGTGGCATTGGTTGCCCCAGGTATCAGGCGCCTCACCAGTGTGGCAAACTCGTGCATGGTGCTCACATCTGGGGTTGTCCCGAGTCCTTCGTCAGCCGTGTTGCCAGAGATCACAGATTTGACTTTTTTGTTAAATTGTCCTTTGTTGAATAGAGTTGTCATGGCATCGGGAATATATTGCCCGTCCGGGACCGGCCCCAGCCCAATACTCGGTCCGAACGTCGCTCCTCCTGATTCACCCGGGACCTCAGTGAGGAGGTGTTTGTTAGCCTTGGCTAGGGTTGCAGCTGATGCATTGCGTAGACAGTCAAGGGATGTGCAGTTGGCTGCTTTGAGGACTTGATTGAAAACGTCCCTGCGACGGCTCGTGACGTTTCGTCTGGGCATCATGGCGGGCGACGAGATAAATGCCTAGGACAGGAATGTCAGCTTGAGGTGAATGTCACAGAGTGTTCTCTGTTACCTTTTGAAAAGGAAGGTCAAGTCCTTCTGTCACCAGCATCAAGGCAACCATCGTGGCCCCTGCACTCTCTCCCATGACCGTGATATTATCCGGATCACCACCAAAGCGAGATATATATTTCTTCGTCCACTCCACTGCCGCAATACCATCATGCAGCCCGATATTGGCGTCCATATCTTCGTCCGCGGCCGAGGACCATCCATAAAGCCCCAGCCTGTCATGGTCAGCCAAGCAAGGGAATAAGATAAGTGTCCTTTCTTACCTATAATTACTAGCCACATAGATAAACCGATCCTCTGGCTTTCTAACATGATCCATCAAGGCCATCCCATCCACCATTATGTCTTTACTGCCAAACGCATATCCCGAACCATGTAACCAATGAACCACCGGCACCCGATCGATTCCCGGGCGCACTCCGTCCGGAACCCAGACATTCAAGAAAAGACAATCCTCCTGCCCCCAGGTCGAACCATTGATACCGGGGATGGGAACTTCATCGGGCGCCGAGCTCACGCAATCAGAGGTGTACAGTCGATCGCGTCCGTCTTGGATGCCGGCCTGGTGTGGTGGTGGAGTGCGTGGCTTGCGAAATCGGAGGTCACCGGTTGGGGGCTGCGCGAATCTGATGTTGTTATAGAGGGATACGCGAGTTCCTGACGCGGTTGAGTTCAGATACGTTGGGGTGTGGATGGCGTAGCCTAGGTCGATGGGGGTGGAATTCAGAGAATGGGTGTGGGAAAGGAGTGATAGAATGGAAAAGACGAGTAGAAGTGAGAGGGAAGCCATTTTCTTGTTGCTTTCAATTCACTGGATATCTTTTTCTGGGACATCATGGCAAGTTCCCCAGGTCATATTTATACTCATCATGGTTGAGCCGAAATAGGCAAGGCTCGTACTCGGCTGCTGATCGACGTCGTATTTATTCTTGGCGATCTTATATGACGATGCGATGCATTGCATATGATGCTCGTATATCCCAATTAGGCTGCTCGTATGCAAGGCTGAATGTTATGTTCATTGTACATTTAAAAATAGCATATACCAGAAGTCCTCTAACTCGCAAATCTAAAATCCAATCTCTTACTCCCCTCGTCACTAGTCGTATTCAGATAGTCATGCTTCTCCTACACACATTAGCACTCCACAGCGTTCATCTCCTCAAATCAGTCTCACCTCTGCTGTCATGCCGTCCCAGATCCGAGCCCGCTGCTTGTTCCGCCAGGTATAGTACGCCTTGGCCAGTACGTAGAGGAGAATATTCCAGCAGGCAATGGCCACGAGGACTCGATTTCCTCGTCGATCTGGATTTAATTAATATATAAATATATAAATGTTTTGAGGACAGAACTTACAAAGGGGTTTATCGTCCGCACGGTAAATGTTGGATGAGATGATCGATTGGACTTGAACCATCATGCTGTACAGAGTTAGCTGGATATTGTGTTATTGATATAAGTAAGGTACTTACTTATATACTGCTGCAGAAACCGTCCTCGTTCTGACGGTATTCGAGTTGGAACTGCACCATCCAACCTGCATGGGATGAGCTGTATACATGTCAGCATAGGAATAGCTTTGGTAGATATAAACCTACGGGTTGGATAGGCAAGCAGAACCGTCACTAGAGCATAAGACCCCCAGCGTGACGTGGTAGAGGGAAGAACCGCCAGAGCAATGAGACAAGGCAGAAACCAAAACTGCACAAAAAGGCCGATCAGAGCCCGCTGGTTGACTCTGACGGATATATATGTCAAAATAAGCATCTGCACTAGGATTAGTACCGGTATTATTCCAGATCAATCATAGTGATAGACATACATTAACAGTCGTCGCAATCTGCGCCGGAATACTCAACAAATTCGAATTAAACGTATCAAACCCCAGATTTCGCAGAATCAGCGTAAGATATTGATCCGGAGGACCTGCAGGAATCCCAAACGTCAATCCTATAGCGTAGACAGGCCAGAGATCGAAATCGCACAGCGACTTCCACAACAGCCGCGGCGTGATGGCTTGCCGGTTATGCATGTCGCCTTTGGAGGGGTCGTCGCGCAGGATGCGGTTCACCATGATCTTCTCTTCTCGCTCGGAGAACCAGCCCTTTGAGCGCCATGGTGCCTTTGTTTGCGTGGGTGATGGGGCCATTTGGAAGACGGACCAGAGTCCGATTGCGAGGGTGATGAGGCCTTCGATTAGGAATCTGGGTTTCGTCAGAATTGTATATGTTGGATACTTGTGAGGACTCACAGCCATCTCCATCCCTCTCTGCCTTGATGGCCACGTAGATGTAAGACGCCATATGCAATCAACGGGGATACCACATCGGTAAGACGATTGGCCATCCAGAAGATTGCCAGGCGGAAGGGAAGCTCATTATTCTTGTACCAATAAGACTAAAATCAGTCAGTAGCTGTTCTCAATCACTCGTGTCTATATTTACCAAGTACAAGATGATGTCTGGGATAAATCCCCCTGCAAGAATCCAAGAAGCACTCGAATGCAAAGAAACGATCCTCGTCCATTCAGTGCGAACTGCGCGGCGGATACAACACTCCATATAATCATCTGGATGGGAATCTGGAATAATCAGCCAAGTCATATTGTGCTGATGGAACAACTCACCCAACGATCCGGTCCAATCTTTTTACTAACGAGCTGCGACGGCAGTTCTGCAACCAGAAAAGCGACCTTGAATAGCGTCTGTCCGAGATTGAAGTCTGTCTTTCACGTCAGTCTCATTCTCCTAGACATTGCAAGCTGTGCGTACCATTCGTGTTCATTCCCATATCCTCAAGGAAATTGTCCGTGTTGGCCTGGCTGATATTGCTTCTATCCAGGTCGAGGGCAAAGAAGGCCAATGCGGCCCAACAGGTGACTTTCCAGTCAATCTTGCGGATTAATGGCTGCAATATATTAGAAACATCATAAGAAAGGGAGATAGGTAAACAAACCAGCTCTTCACCCCATGTCCATCGCTCACTCGAATCGAATCGGTGCAGGTTCTCATATTGAGGATGAGGTTGGAAAAAGGCAGCCTTGTCGGGGTCATCGAAAACAGAGATTTGTGTTGCTATCTCAGTCGGATCTCGTCTTCTGCGGTTGGTGAACAAACCAGCGAGTGCTGGTCTATCCGTGTCTGTTTGGGTTGTGGTGACTTTACTGTCCGACTTGTCAGACATTTTGGCGATGGAATGAAAGTTGAATATGCTGCATCTAGATGTCTCATATACCAAACATGGTGACTGATAAGTGTTATTCTTCAAGATAAATGACGTGCTCTGTCGAATCTCTTGGTCGCTGCCCGTGCATGTTCTCGTGCGAATAGACCTTTATCCATCAAGAGTTCGCCAGTAAAAGTGTGCCAGTGACATTGATTATAATGTGATGAACTGGCAGTATTGTCTCTTATTTTACCAATCATAGTAGAATGTAATTGTGTTTGAAACGGCAAATCTCTTGACAAGGTAGTCCAGGGTCAGAAAAAGATACTCTAGAACAATGTGACACTCACCCCGCACCCCAAGAACATACTTGAAGTTTATTGTCGAGTAAGATGTCTGTATTGTTATCGGAGGAGAATATGTTGTTAGAAAATGAGGAGATGGCATAATTATCCCGCGTTTGCATAATTGCCAAGGCAAATAACGATTTTCTTCTCACGTAACTTCCATTTTGCAATAGGAAAAATAGCAAAACGAAAATAAGAGTGACTCTCTGTTTATCACAGTGTATGTAAACATTGGCATTTTATTTTGGATATTCAATCAAAGCTTCTCAGCCCTCTTTAGAACCTGCTCCCTAACCCACCGAATCTCCTCCGCCACCACTTCCGGCCTTAAGATCTGAACGTGATGCCCGCAATCAGGCAAATGAACAAACCTCGCATTCGACGAAAGCCGCACTTGTTCCTCCTGCCATTCCCGCTCATGCTCATCCCAAACCTCCAATAGCTGCCTGTACGCCTCTCTCTGCTGCTCTGTTCCATTTCCAGCCTCGACCGCCTTGTCAAACAGCTTCCGATAATCACCGGTGGAATTACACCCCACCACACTGAGCGGTTTACTCCCCAACGGCTGAGTCACGTACTGCTTCTTCTCTTCGAGAGTCTTGCAAATCGGAATCCCGCCCGAGACCTCCGCTTGGCCTGTTTTAAGGCCTCGGGCCATCCCGATCGCCCGCGTTCTCCATTCGTCGCGGGTGAGTTTCGACCGATCCCGGAGACCGGTTACTCGGGCGTAATCCAAGCCACCGAAGACGGCGAGGAGGTCGAGGTTGGGGATTTCGAAGAGATGTCTGTTTCGTTCGGATGCGGCGTCGATGAGAACCATTCCTGCTACGTGGTCGGGGTAGAGGTGGAGGAATTCACGGGCGATGATGCCGCCGTATGAATGGGCGGCGAGGATTACCGGGGATAATAGCCCGGCGATGGATAGGAGGGTATGGAGTTCGATGGCGGACGACACAGCAGTTGGGTTTGTTGGGGTGGGAGCGTCCTCGCTGCGTCCTAGGCCGGTGCGATCGTAGAGAACGACTGTTGCGAAGGATTTGATGGCGCGTTCCACGGCTGCGAAGCACGTTGCAACGTCGCCATTGCCGGGTATGAAGACGATCGGGGGATCGCCGTTCGGGTGAGGGAGACCAGTTACAGAGAGGAAGAGGCTGTGGGAGCCGATTGAGACCATGGAACCATTTTGAGATGTGCTAGATTCATCACTCATCCTGATGGGTTAAATTGTTGAATGATTTTGAAGATGGATTGACAGACGGTGTGGAGTGGGACAAGGCTGGGAAACATCTCCCCATTTATTTATAGCGCAAGGAGTGCGGGGTTGTATGGGGGCCATTCGTAGAGACTAGAGAAAGATATATTCAGTGTTCTACCAAAGAGCAAAATGTTCGCTGGTTATATAAAATTAACCTTATTCTCCATGTTCTCACGGCCAACACAACATTGCTTTCAAAATCCAGCACACTTTATCGAGGGCCAGTTTGATACACTGATACATATATGCCAGCAGCTGCGTTGCAAAACAGGAGAAATAGACCCCAGAAAAAGACTTATTGGTACAAACCTCAAGGCTCAGAAGAAATGCCTCTGGGATAAGTCTTCCACTTCCATACACTCCCCAGTATCTGCATGTCTTATTATTTCTCTGATATTACCCTTTCACCCTGTAATTATGTGAGAGCTCTCTTAATCTCTAATTCTATCTATAAAAGTATTATAACAGGGATAAGTTAGAAATATTTTAAGTTAAGCCTTTAAGGTTTCTAATATGACTTATAAGGTACTTTATATTACTCTTAATATCTAAAGATCTGGTATACCAACTACATACTTAATATGGCGCTGATTCTGATGCCAGATGACTTCCATTGCATCTATTGCCTTATCAGTGATGTTGTTCGTGTCTCTCACTCGTTGTACTCATACCCTGGCTCAAATATGATGTAGTTACCAGCTTCAAACTATGCTATGGCCCAATCTTCGAGTAGATGTCCAGTTGATACGTTTTCGTTTAGACGAACGATCGCCCAGTGGATATCAGGAGGTAGCTCTTAAAAGGTACGGTATGTGTATAACATGCGAGTAATTATGTACGGCATTTCAACTCGGAGGGTGGGGCCTAAATAAATGAAAAATGTTAGAATGTCTCTTGGATTGAGTTGGATTAGGCTCGACTAACCTAACAGATGACCTGCGTCGTTGTGCAAAAAAAAGGGTTCTCTCGGAATCGAGACAGCGCACTAGATAACAAGCCATAATAAGAACCTGTTGGATTGTGACTATAAACAGCCTCAGAGGTTGCCAGGAGTACCAAGGTCGAGGAGATTGGATATAAGGTGGTAATATTTGAGGATGGGCTGGTTGGGAGATGATCAGCTGCTTGCCCTAGCCCTGAGCCCTAATCGCCTCTTCTGCATCACTGATCAACAGTGCTGTACGTACTGATCTTAATTTGAGAGGGGTTTTTTTTTTTTTTATACAAGAATAAGGTACCTAGAGGAGTGAATTCATCCGATCTACTTATAAGTCTGATCATCGGACCCAGGAATAACCCCAAGGCCTCCATCCTTGGCCCGTTTCCCTTCATACAAATGCGGATTCAACTGTATCAGCTACATAGCCATGACAAAATAATATTCCGCGCTTGAGCGAGCGCTTGAACTCTTGCTGTACAGGCGAGAAATAGACAAACCGATAACTGACGGAGGCGCATCACTCAGGATATTGTGCACTGTCCCATTGCCCGCAATCAGGTACTATCCTGAAGACATGCTTCCATCTTTGAATTTAATAAGTTGGTATTGTTTCACTGGTAACCATTAGTCGGTAATAGCGATTTGCTGCTCCTGATCGAGATCCTTAGGTAGCTTGTCCAGTTTCAATCGTGCCGCTTGGGCATTTCTGCTACATTCTGCAAGGATCATTCTCTAGAACCCGCGCTTCCCTCTTCAGACCCTCTTATCGAAAGCTTTGGGTTCGGGAGGAGCGCCAATTTCGTTGGGTAATTTGGCACCGTAACCATCAAGGTACTCCTTCAGGCTGACAGCGCCTGTTTGCTCTGGAGAAGTAGGAATGGCGTGTGAAGTTCGCGCTGAAATTGCGTCAAGGTTAAGCGTTACATTGGTGTTTCATCGTGTTCAAGAATGACCGCACCGCTGGTGGTGGGTCTGAGTTCTCGTAGATGGTGCTATCCGGGTCATCGAGCGATTCGAAGACCACATTTATACCGAAATCGCAGTGGTCAGGATTGCTGAACGCATCTTTGGTTTGGTTCCACGGATCAATGAGCATATTTGCTTCCATTTTCTCGCCGGTGGATTTCGAATGGTAGCTCAGGCGTAAACTTTACTGTAATAGTAACACCTGTTAAGCGATGGTGCTGCATTAGTGATGATGATATCACCAATCTGCGTGCTGCTGTTGCTCCAGCCACGAGGTGTTGTTACTCCTGGTAGGCCATAGGTGGAATCCTCGCCTGCCAAAGCAACCAGAGTACATCTGGTACATTGGTAGATGAGATACATCTGATTAATCTGCTCTTGGAGTTCAATTTCGTTTTCTTGGTCAATGCAAAGCTGATCAACCCAGTTTACTCTGTTTTCCCAAACCAGCAAGTGTGAGAACAGCGCTGCAAAGAATCGACAAAAATAGCACTCAGAGATCCGCTTCTGCAGTTCAATCATTGTGCCCATTTCAGCCATCAGAATCTCATCAATTCCCCATGGTTTGCATAAAAGCAGATGTGGGATCCTCAAATGTTGGCAAAGATCACATGCATTTTCCAACAAAGAACCTGGTTGCAAGGAGAATAAAATATATCATGCAGAGATGGCTCGAGAATATCGGGCCAGCCTGCTTCAACTGCACATGATTTGCAAAAGTGGTAGTTGTCATTGAGATTTGCCTCCATCTCTGATTGTTGGTGTCAAGTAGCGAAGCACTTCCCTAGGGCATATATTCTTGATCAACTGAACTGTGATGTGTTTCGATTTCTTGGCATGCATGACATGTTATAACCTGCAATGCCCCTCCTTGGATGAAAGGTACTCTATAGGCCCGAGTCATTGCGAAGCGCTTTCAAATTTGTTGGTTGATTGAATATCCAGTTTAGAAGCGTCGTGGAGAAGGGGACATCTATAGTATATTAGAGACAGTAGGTAAGTATACAGGACGGGAAGTCACGACTTTTGTTGCCAGAATTTAGCTCGTAGGAGAAAAGATAAATCAGTGTTGCTGCTTAGCATAGATAATACCTCTAGCGTAGTAATGGAGTTTTCACAGAAATAGTAGAAATCTCCAGGGTGTTGTTGCTTTTTTCGGGACTGGTTTCGATAATTCATATTCAGTTCTGCAGTTGTGTAGCAAGATATATCGCCGAACTAGAAGAAAATGTCGGACACTTGGTAAAGCTTATGACTATTGGCTGGCTCAATGCACTTTTCATAGCTAAAAAGAACGGCTTTGGTCATCTTTTGGCTACTAAAACTACAGTCAAAATAAAAAAGATGTCAAAAACATACAACAGCAGGGATTCGCTGGTGGTCACCCACCCAACTACTGACCTGCCGGCGTGTGGCTTAAGTACGGCTGAGCGGACGGGAAGCCCTGTTCTCCACACCCTGTGGTCGTATGTACTAGACACTGCATAAAGGAGGATTATATAGAAAGAACAATATAATTAATACTAGGTAGGACACAAAATAAATATTACCTAGAGCAAGTAAGAATTTAAATATAAGAAGAAATCTGCGGGCAGCTTTAATGCACATTAAACAGAGTTTATTCATAGAGATTTACAACATTCGATATATGCTAACCTTTGTATTTGTATGATAATAAATACAGGATCTGGGAGTAAACCTCCCTAAGAGTCTCGTACCAGGAAAGGAAAGGAATCAATACATCAAGTGAAATCTGGTAGTGATAACAAATATTGTCAGTCGAACGATATTGAAAATCATGATTGGACAAGTCATGACGACATACCTGAAAGCCCCAATCTATACCACCAAAGGAATAAATCTAGCCGTCCTTTGATGATAGTCCTCCCACACCTTGCCGAAGGTATCATGAAGCATCTTTTCTTCCCTTGATATCCGCGGTGGGTAAGTCAGGACCATAGCTGCCGCCAAGAAGATCCAATTTCCGTAGACAAGAATATTCAACGAAGCACTGCCCAACCAGCAGCCCAAGACACCGCCAGGGCGCAGGAAAAGGCCGCAGTAACAGGCGATGAGTAGCACCGCACCTGTGTACGATGGGTGCTGGACCCATGCATAGATTCCATCCTGGACGAGTTCTGATGGCCGAGCAATTCGAAATGTGAAATTGCCGCGGAGTTGCGAATATGCGAGCAGGCGTAGATAGCCCCCGAAGAGACATGTGAGGAGGAGAACGGCCGTAGATAAAGTCCACGAAAACAGATCAGGGTTCAATGCAGAGGGGGAAGGACAGAAGTCTTCTGCAGATGGAAACAGGGAGAAAAGGCCATGGATTAGGCCAATGCCGCCCAAAGCATAGCTGTACAGATTTAGGAAAACGATGAACTGGATATCGGTCAGTCTCCTGGGTTAATTATTGTACGTCGAGGTTACTTACCTTTGGGTTGGCTATAGGGTCGGCTTTCTGAGCGTGGTTAGGGTCTGGATTGGGTGCTTCAAAGGCACGTTTCAAAAGGTACGGAGCCTGGACGACCAGAGCGGCAAAAAGAATGGAAGGAAGGTCAGGCATCGTATCGTGTGTGTCTGACAGTTGAATGTGAGATGAATTGCTACGGAATAATTGCGACAAGATGGGCGACGGAGCTCTATATGTTGGAGGTATCGACCCAAATATCGCAATGAAAATAACAATAAAGCAGGACTCTTTTTTGTGTCTCCGATGCTCCTAAGAAAGAATCACAATATGGCTTTTTATTGGATGCTCGGCCCGCTTCTCCACTGCGGAGTTGGAAACTTCAATAGTCACACGTATGGACTGGAAATTGCGCCTGACAATGGATTCAAATTTAAGCATATGCATGTGCTTCTCTTGTTCCTGAGATTGCGATTAAATATGGAGCAAACATGAAATCGTGTGTATAATGTAAAGCTATCTGACTGATAAAACCTTCAGGTACCCCCGTAATACACTCACCAGCCACAAAAATTGAGCAAACAGCAGCCATCGATGATCAACCATCCAGTCGAGCAGCGAACCCCCCACCCTCACCACCAGCTCCAAGCACAGCACCTCCTGATCCAACAGCTCTTCTCGACAATTCACCTTTTGCCATTGTGAATAATAGTCCCGATTCAACATGGTATGCGTCCCGCTCAGCCCCATGGCTCGATAATAATTACGAAGACAGGAGGCCGAAGAGGACGTCAGTGCTTGGAAATGGACTTTTCGTCGTTTCTTTCTGCTGAGACGCTCATAGGAGGCGGATCGCATGTGTGAGAGGAACAATTGTTCAACGGCGAAGACTCCGAGTCGAAACGTGATTTGAAGGCCTCGATGGAAAGGACTGACAAAGGCTCCTCCGAGGTAGTAGTAGGCATCGCCATGGCTGTTGAATCGGGGCCCGTACACGCGTATCATTCCTACCCATTCCGCGTCCAGTGGGTGGACATTGTGGGATATCACGGTGCATACAGCAACACGATATCGTGGCTTCGAGAGTATTTCCACCCACTCATGATCGGTGATTTGGGATTCGGTCTCGTAGCTCGCGCAGAATGATTTCGGGTTTGTTTTCAAAGATGATAAATGAAGGTTGACATATTTGCGAAACCACGTCTTCACGCTGGGCAGATCGGTGGGAAGGAACAGATGTTGATAGGACATTTTCCCTGCATCTATCCAAAACTTTCCTGTCCCTTCGTCTCACTTATATGTGCCAGCTCGAGGGGAATTCACATTTATGAGAGCAGCATAGATGTCGTTACAGAAAAAAGTAAGGATTGTCGCACTGTAGATCAGCATGAATCAGTCCCCAATTTTGGAGATGAGAAGAATCGTCAGTTCCCATATTTGGGGTGGTAGTCTATCATCCTTTAATATCCTTTACCTTGTACATGTTCTCAGCAGAAAACCAGCATAGCGATCCCTTGTTTCATGTACTCATCCAAAGTCAGTTTCCCTTGATTGATTCAATTTCGAATATTTTTGTTCCAACCGAGTAATTGAGCCGATTGATGATCTCATCTGCCACAGACACCGTGATCTATATACATGTGTTGGTCTATACAGCTTGCGTCATTCTGCCTTGGATCAACCCTGTTGACACATATCTAACATTAGGAAATGATCAATCAGTCGACCATCCAAATCACCGACCCCTACTGATGCTCAACTTCACAACACACCCTCGCTGCCATGTCAGAATCTAATTTAGTAACCCACGATACTACCGACGACCAAGAATTCAGTCTTGGTCGGAAAGGATGGACGATTCTTGCAGTATGCTCCGTTTTGACTCTGATGGTTGCCCTGGATGGGACATCTCTTTCGGTTGCATTACCTGTATGTCTCATCTATGATTTTGGATGTATCATGCTAATGAAATAGATTATAACCAAGGACCTCAATGGAACGGCAATGGAGGCATTCTGGAGTGGGACTTCCTTTCTCATCTGCTCTACAGGTAACATCCTCCTCCATCCTCCATGACTACAGACTAAGTGATAGTCTTCCAACCCACCTTCAGCTCGCTCTCCAATATCTTTAGCTGTAAAGCCATGATTCTCATCGCCAATCTTCTCTTTCTTATTGGCGCAATCCTTGCAGCCGTGTCCCAAAATTTCACCCATATGCTAGTCGGACGGTCGATCCAAGGAATCGGCGGAGGAGGGGTGACTGCCATGAGTGAAGTGATTGTAGCTGGATTGGTTCCTCTACGACTACGGGGGCAGTACTTTTCGGTCATCAATGCCATGTGGAGCTTGGGATCGGTCACTGGTCCGATTCTCGGTGGTGGATTTGCTGATAATGTGACTTGGGTAAGTTCTTTTATTTATTATTAGTTTCTTTCTAACAGGTGTAGCGCTGGATCTTCTATATCAACATTCCTTTCATCGCAGTCGGTGTCATTGGGCTGCTGATTCTTATGCCATGGGACTGCACACTCGGTACATGGAAACAGAAGCTGGCCCGGAATGACCTTATCGGAACTGCCATTTTCATTGCGGGCATATCATCATTTTTGATTCCGTTAACATGGGGCGGAGTGATGTATCCGTGGTCATCGTGGCACACTCTCGTCCCTCTGATCGTCGGAGTAGCTACGTTGGTTGTCTTTGGATTCTACGAAGCATACTATGCGACAAACCCAATGATTCCGCCCGCGGTATTCGAAAACAGAACCTTGAAGTTATGCTCGCTCGGCAACGGCGTCAAAGGCCTGATCCTATGGTGCGGTCTCTACTATCTGCCCCTCTACTACGAAGGCGTCAAAGGGTATTCATCAATCCTCGCCGGTGTTGCTCTCTTTCCCGAAACATTCACCATCACCCCTACCACTATCATCATTGGCATTCTGATTTCCAAAACAGGAAAATATCGATGGGGGATCTGGTCCGGGTGGGCAATAACGACACTGGGCTTTGGCTTGATGTGTCTCATCGAGGTAGACACCAGCATCCCAGCCTGGGTGTTCATCAACATCGTCGTCGGTCTTGGACTGGGATTCCTCTTTCTCCCACTCGCTTTGGGGATGCTGGCTGCCTCTAAACCCGAGCATATGGCAATCATCTGCACCATGACGAGCTTCTCTCGATGTCTGGGCCAAGGGATAGGTGTTGCGGTTGGAGGCGTGGTTTTCCAAAATCGAATGAGCGTGAATATCACTCGCTACCCGGCTTTGCACAATTTCGCAGGCTATAGTAAGGATGCGGTGGCGGTGGTGGAAATACTCAAACGGATGCCTCAGTCGGAGACAAAGACGATGTTGCAACAGGTTTATACAGAAAGTCTGCGCATTGTCTGGGCCGTTGGATGTGGACTTGCTGGTGTCATGTTGGCGTTGAGTGCGTTTACTCGAAGCTATACTTTGGACACGAACAAGCCGACGTCTGTTGCCTGTGAATCTGAGACGGAGATGAGAGAAGGTGGCAAGGAGAGATGTCAGAGAAACTGACCGAAATATTCACAACTAATACACTATTGAATTAGTGGAAATAAAATAAAGTATAGGAAATATATTACTTTTAAGATAAAGAGGGTCTATATATCCTTGATAAAAAGATAATTTTACTATATAGCTATTTAATCTAGTATTTAAATAAAACCTTCTTAAGCCATTACTTATAATTCTAGAAAGTATATAAGAATTTAGTTATTATAATTCTATAAGCATATTTATATAGTATCTTAAACAGGATATGACCTTGGGCATAGAAACATACCTAATTAGGAAAGTGGATTTAGCGCTGTGGGTGGATGGTTAACCAGGAAGAGGGATACGCCGTATGGGCGTATATCTGATCCCGCCATGATGGCAGGTCAGATGCCTCGCAACAATGGTAAGAAAGGGGGAATATATATATATATATATATAGGTATATATTATGGCCCTGTCTGGACTTGCAGTCTTGTTGAGGGGATCCTGATAGGCTCACTAACCGCTGTACTAATGAATGGGGGTGTTCAGTGTATGACGGACCTACTCTTTCGCCTTTTATACTGACTAACACTTATTCTTAACACGGTTCTTCCATCTATCCTGGACAAGTAGTCTCACAGAAATTATGAATTGTTCAGTAACTCGTCTATGCCTGCCTTGAACCAAACCAGTCTCAGTCCCTGTCCGCGGTGTCACGGCAATATGATAGGACTCCCCAGTTTGTCTTTCACGGATATCCAAACCACCAACCAATCATATCAGGTGTATTTTAGTCAGTTTGAACTTGGAGCATTCCAGTCCAAGATCATTTGATGCCAGCCCATTTGGCAGAAGTGACAGTCTAAAATTGAGTTGGCCTTTTCATTCACGGACCCTGTGGTCGTATTTACTATCTTTCTATCCACAATGGATGACATAGAAGAAAGATAAAAAGTGACGTGGTCAGAGGTGAAGTCATTCAGTCACGTGACCTGATGAGCACCCTCCATTTAATTCTTAATACAAGCCAGAATATATCATAATAAGCATAATTTTCACAATGCAAAGCTAAATCACAGCAAACCCAACCATACGCCATGCGTAATATATACAAGTCTATGGAGCATACTCATAACGTCGCCAGTTTTCAGACACCCACCATTCGGCTACATGTGCCGCGTCGTTGATCCATTGAACCGCCACATGCCCTTCGCGCCAGGCGACCATGTCCAGCAAACCATAGACATCAAAAGACATGACCGTGCTCCACTCTTTAGGGTCCTTCTCGAGGTTGGAGAATCGCCACTCCACGTCGGGAACGAGAGGAATAACGAGGCGATACGGCTTGTCGGCGGATCGAAGCGACAACCAGGTACCTCCAGTGTTCATGACCGTGAACTGCCAGTTCTTCAATCCATCCTTTTCTTTGATGATTGGTCGAATCATTGATTGGCCCTCGTACATGGGAAGCAGATTGTTAATGGCTGCCAAGGCGTCATTGGAAAGAGAATCTGACTCCCGGAGCAAGTCTAGAATGGTGGGCAGAATTTGCAGCGAGGTGACAGACGAGTTAAGCTCGACATGAGGCAGGTGTGGGTGAGAGAAAACCAGGGGAACGTGAAAGTTAGACACGTGGGGGTTGTCATATGGTGTGATACCGCCGTCCTCGGGAAGGGAAATGCCACTGCAAAGTCAGTTACTGCCATTATTGCCTGAATAGCGCTCAACTTACTGATCACCAGTCATCACAACCAAGGTCTCATCGGCAACGCCCGTCTCTTTCAGAATATCAAAAATATCTCCTATCCATCCATCAATGAAGCTGATGGTATTCAAGTACCGGTTGAGTTTGTCATTCCGGCTAGACCAGCCTGTCTTCACAAAATCCTCAAACTCATCATTTGGCATGTGCCATGGCACATGCGTAAGACCAGTTAAATGGGTGAGAAACAAACGTTCTTTATTCTTCTCAGCCTTATTGATGGCATCCCGAACGTATTTCCCCAAATAAGTATCCGGCCAACCCCAAAAGTCGGCTTCTTCTGGAGCGGAGGCGTTCCGACCACGGTCAGCGTCTATCTTGGGTACATTGACGTACAAGTCCATGTTGTATCCGTGGGCTGGCGTCAAATAAACTTGGTTATCATATTCATCAGTGACGGCCTGCATAAAGGCGGACTGCCACGGCCACGACGTAAAGTTGCTCGTCCGTGCGGTATCGTTGGCCTGTGCATTGAGTGCACCCAGGATATGCGGCATGCACGGTTGGTAGATATGGTGCTGATATTCGCGGTTAAAGTCAACAACCAAGGGATTAGCCCCGCAGATGGTGGCCGTCAAGCTCTTGAGAGTAAAGGTACCAGCAGTGAAGGAGTTGGTCGCATGAAGACCACCATACGGTGTAGGTGGATCTTTGTTGTATCCGGAAGGCGTTCCGGTCAAGCGCTCTGAATTCCGAGACAGCTTGGCAAGTCGTTTAACAACCTCATCCGGTATCTTTGAGCCCCATGTCTCCTTAACCCGGTCATGCATGTAGGACCCCTTTCGAAGCGGGAAAACGTCCTCTCGGGTACTTTCCAGCTTAAGGAGAATAACATGCTTAATCTTGGCCTTACCGCTGTGTAGAGCATCGCGGAACGGCTTAATAACTTCCTCTTTCAAATTAGAGATGTGAAGGGGGTCCTCTTCCGGGCTATAGTGGACATAGGGATCCTTATCCTTTGGACTCGTGCCCCAATCCCTGAATCCATCCAGGTCCGCGGGAAGCCAATCGAACTTGGGAGGAGAAGACAATGCGGTGCGATTGCCCAACCAGCTGTAATCACCGTGTAGACCTTCAATATGGAGCAATGTGTGTCTATGGTGGTGGCCCTTGCCGTCGCCGCTAAAGGGCGTCGCTACCAGAGTTTCGGAAAGGAACCCATAAGCCGGGTTAGGAGGGCGGAAACAGCGGAGTACGAGTATAATAGTCGTGGGAAGAAGGATGAGCAGGCGTTTAAGCAGAGAGTGGCTGGACTCTTGGTTTGGTCTGGGAGGAGCCCCGAGGAGGAGAGTGGAGTCAGTATCGCTCTTGCCATCGTCGTAGTCATCGAGGGCCACTTCCTCGTAGACTTTGGGGTCTGGCAAGTCCTTCTTCCTCCGCCAAAAGCAGCAGACGGAGGCAGCAGATGAGCTCAAAACCCGGAGGACTTCTCCCACGCCATTGTAGAGGTATGGAGTGGCAAAGTAGGAAGCGACGATGTAGATGAGTTCAACGATGATCAGACCGGTCAGGCCGGTCAAGAGGTATTTGATGGCGGCAGCGTCACGATGGAAGGAGTGGGCTTGTCGCCAATGAATTTCGGCACCGGTAAAGATATAGAAGGAGGTGTTTGCAGCGGCCATAAAGGAGGTTCCTATGCTGTAGAGAGATGAGCATGAATTTACCAAACAGCCATTAGAATTACCTCAAAGGAACCACGACCAGCGCGGCCAGCCCACGAACCCATCGTCGGGAAAAGTTCCGAGTCAGAGCTCGTAGGATGAAAATAAACAGCACATCTGGCAGGAAAAAGGTCAAGCCCCACAGCAGGAAGCGACCGACAGAAAGAGAGTTGAGGTGAGAGTAGATATGGAGGAGTTTTGCGCAGATGACAGCGATGAAGCTGAGGGAGAACCAGTATCGACGAGTGGACCAGCCAGCGTCAAAGTACAATCCGGGAGACCGGACGAGACGGACAAGGAAGTCTTTGAGACCCCGGACGGCACCAACCTTCATAGCGCAATCATAAGTGAAGGGTAAATGAAGACGAAAGAGGTTGAAAGAAGAAGAGGAAGAAAGAGATGAAAAGAAAGATCAAGAGGGCAGTGATGATCAGAGCGGTTGGAGACCCCACACGCGACAGTAATGTCTCACATGACTTTTTTTTTTGGAAGTTATTTTGGACCCATCCAGTGTTCGTCCTGGATAAGGCTGTACGCCACCATCCTGCTTGTACTTGAGATATATTTGGGTACCCATACTCGCCTACAATGCCTTCAAAAATGGTGAGAATTCAATGAACATGAAGCGGCGGAGTGATTATGTCTCTCTTGGCACTAGACCGTGTCATGCCGATCAGACCCTGACGATCTCACAGCCACCGATGAGTGGAGTGGGATGGCCAATGAAAGTCTTCCCGTTGGAGTAATTTACCGTCTTGTGTTCAGACCTCTCGTTTGCTTGTCCTGATTCGATATAAAGCCGGTTCGCCGACAAGCCCCCGTCAGCAACCAAGGCAGTGTGGTGTTGGTCCCTCTGGTCCCTTATCCCCGACGAACGCCACCAAGAGAAATTGTGGGGTTCAAAACGTGTCGCATGTCCTTCCGATGATGAAACTGGCCACAGCGAAATGTCAGTTATCACGCCATGGTGACATTTTTCTGTCCACGAAAGGCGACGAGATTATTAGAGCAGAAAAGGTCCGAGCTCTCATCTTCATCAGGCGCAGTTCACCTGTCTCGCTCCTGAAGGCGTCTGGAATTTTCGGACGCTTTGCTGGTCGTCTCGCCATGGCAGCGAAGGAGTCCCTGCTCTCCAGTTGAGACATTATCTCGCGGTCGAGGACATGCAAAGTCTGTCGTTGTTCTGCCATTTTCGAGGACCAGTCAGAATAAACACAAATATCATTGGAATTAAACTCAAAGGAAGAAAACTAGATGAGAGACCTCACAGTAGGATCAAGGCAAAGCGGAAGGCAACTACTGCCTGCCTGCTTCAAGCAGTGGCAATGGCATCCTCTCTCGGGTGTGAAGCGGTAGACGTCGGTAGACAGGATAAAAAATCATTCCCCAGCAAATGTTCTGATCTAGATGAAAGGTATCAGACAATGAAGCCAAGTGAAGTCGCAGAGATGAATAGAGACACTGTCATTCACTTGATCTCTTTCCCTTGGCCCTTACTAGCCGAGCGACAGCATAGACTTCATTGCTTCCGGCCCATCCTAGCCAAATGTGATTTCCCATCTCTCAACTTATCTTTCGTGTTGATATGTCCTTCGTTTTCTTTGCTGCTTTTTCTTATCATCACTTACGGCGGGATTTCTTACTTCAGAACATCTCGCGACGCTAACAATCTTTTGTCATTGAGGGTTTCAGTGAATCTTCAAGTTATCCGAAGAGCCTCTACCAAGTGGCCCTTTTGCTGTCCTCGGAGGAGATGAAGGTGTGTTATTTGGGCTTTACCTGTACGCAATTGCTTGCTAACTAGACGGCCATCTATCGAATAGGCAATCAAAGAAAGAACATTTGTGCGCGATGGAAAAGGGCTGGAAGAGTACGAGAAAATGGATACCAAGTTGCCTCCGGTTGTTGTGGAGGTCGACTGGGAAGTTTCAAATTGGACCACTACTTTGGAAAAGAGTAGGAAGACTCACGTGGTAGGTCATACCCCAATTGTGTACGTCTGCTCATCTAATATCCTCAGTGGGCTCTCTATGAGCAGCCTGCCGCCCAGGTACCAGAAACCTTCGCACTTACACTGCATTCATGGCAGCGCAAAGGTACAGAACAAATGCACTTTCTCTGTAGGTCTATTTTCAGAGATATTTGGGGAGACCAAATGGGGATGGAAAGACAAAGCTAGCTGTGCTAGTTATGGAAATGGCGAGAAACGAGCGAGGATGCTTTTCACTCGTGGTTCGCCCAGCTTCATGCTGGGAACAGTGGAAATCAGATATCTTGGCCACTTACAAGGCAATGAGTCATTCAGTAGCGGGAAATGCGTTACAAAATAATTACCACGATGGCACATTTGAACGATAGGGCTGCGCACCAAAGGTTCCTATACTGAGCGACTCAAAGATCTCAGCCCATCAGCTCTTCGAGGATAATTGGAAAATCATCATCATTTCCTCTGAGTTCCTGGCTGCTAATCACCAGGCAGTTGAAGAGCTTCCCAAGAGCCTCAGAAAGTTCAAGCATGGTGATGGGCGGCCAGTGCGACTTATTCCGGCTATCTGCACGGGGGTTTGAAAGCTTCTCAGCCTACCAATCAAGCGTGTGATACTAGATGAGTGTTACAGAATCAAAAGAGACGATGGTGTCTCTTATAAGGCGGCCCGATCCCTGTTATAACGGAATCGTTATGCTTTTGGGCATAATCCTGAGCAATGTCTGGCATGACATTGCTGACCCTCACCTTGCTCCAGGGCCAGCTGTTCCAGACTAAGCAATAATTCATTATTGCTGAAAATTAAACACCTGCAACGCTCATCATCAGCAACCGGGGCATTGAGTGGTTGCAAAGACTTCTTCTGGCCTTTTCTTCACCATACTTTCCCATCTGGGTCCTTTGACCGTCCACAAGACCATCATGGGAACGGGTTGACCAATAACAGCCGGGCTAGCTCAATCGGTAGAGCGTGAGACTCTTAATCTCAAGGCTGCGGGTTCGACCCCCGCGTTCGGCTTAATTTTTTGCTGGCCTTCGGGTCATTCCGTCATTCCCGCTCCGCCCCTAGGATTCGGCCCTTACCCTCTGCTCTCGCGGCGCTGGCTACACATGTCTTGCCTTTTTTTTTTTTTTTTCTTAATTTTTTTCTTCTTTTTACTGAATTCACTTCAACCCGTCGGATTAAAGACAACTGATGACTGGTCCACATATCTTAGTTGGAGTCACCTTCTTTGGGCGCACAATTTTTACATAATTACATGATTCGGCGCGTCCTTATACACCTCAGAAGGTGACAGGAGCGAAATATGTACGGCAACAACAATATATTTAGAGTTTTAAGCATTGGTTACAGAAATGTATCGACTATGCCTACCGGTAAATGTCGCGACAGGGCATAGCTCATCACCTGTCTTCACGGACAATGAGTCCCATGAGAAATTCTGGAAGCGAACGGGTTACAGCCTTTATTAGTATAAACGGAATTACGACAGACTTCAGACAATCCCAGCATTCCACCCACATCCAAAACGAAATTGAGGAACAGGGAACCGGAGTGTAGGGCTAGAAGCAAAAGCAAGCAATGTCGCAAACATGGACAAAGCCACTTTATCGAGCTAATTTGATTTGCTTCTACGGGGTTTGAATATATAAAATATGGGGGATCGACATTTATTGTAGCATTCGTATTACGAGACATGATGCTGAGCAAAATGTTTCCGTCGAATTTAAGGTTTAAATCCTAGGAATATAAAAGATATCAACCCATTTCCAAGAAAAAAAAAGAAAAAAAAAATTTCGAGTTGAGACAGAGTCAGACAAGCGATACTAGATTAGGAAATGGAGCACGTTCATGCACTAGACCCCATATGTCGGCTTATGCCGAACCCCTTTATGGCCTCACGAAACCCATCCAATAACGAAGCTCCGCACGTTAATCTTAAAGTGGCTGGGCAAAGCATGGAAATGTCAGCGTCTCGCCTTACGTCGTGACCGGATGCCCACCTCAACTCCCCACGGAGTATTGGAAGTGCTTGGGAGGAATCCAGCGAATCCCCAATTTCTGTTCACGAGGATGATAACAGCATCAGCCTCCGATCCTTGGGGAGCTATCCACGGTCTGGACCCTGGGAAGAGGAACCCCATCCTGACACATGTCTCGAGCACATCTGCAACCCCCCACGATGCGAGCCTTGGCCAGTTGGATGTCAAGTTTGCATTCAACACGGGGCCATTATTGTTCATTCCAACATCCATAAAGCCAATAAGATTTTGAATGTGCCATATCTGCTATCCAAGATAGTGTCATCGAGAAGTTTGATTGGAGCTGATCACCTTCCCTTCATATTAAACCACCGAGGTCGGCTAGTACAGTCTCGTGGGGTGTGTTCTCGATATCTAGAACGGTTTGGTAGTATCTCTTCTGTATCATCCTTTCGAATGCGGGGATACCCCAAGCATATCTTCCCTGTCAGTAAATACTGGTGGGGCTAGTTGCTTGTGATAGCCCACAAACAAGATCCGTATTAGGGACCTTATTCAAGACGTTGAAGAGCTCTGGGTCACGGTAGAAACTGGCCTTATCGAAAACCATGTAATTGGGTACGAAATTTCGACGGAGAATGTCGTTCACATTCAAGGGCGTTGTAACGACAATTCTTTCTTGTTTTTTTAAGGCGCAATGGCAGCGTTGACAATGTAGAAAGCCCTCGTGGTCCTTTTGTGAGAATCTTGCTGTCGAATCTTGAAAGAGTTCGCTTGGAGAATGGTATATATAACTATGGTGTTGGCTCAATGAAACATGTTGATCTGAAGCATAATTCCAGTCATGCCGCGTCTTGACGGCGAGCTATATATTCGCGCTTCTTCTGTCAGAGAGTCATCTGGGATAGGAAACCAACCAAAAATCAGTGTCATCTTACAGATATATATAGTGAAAAGAACAGCACCCGATCGTATCTTGGGTTGACTTTATAAAGAATGAAAGCATGAAGCTCAACAACGCCGAGTGACAGGTACTGTCTAGCGCTTTGTTTGTAGCACAAAGACGTCAAAGTCGATAAGTCCTGTGGCTGACAAAGACAGTCAGGCAGAAGGGTAACTGAACGACTGAGCTTATTGATAAAGTAGATAGAGAGCTGAAACGGTAATCAGGGATGAAGCGACTTGAGGATGGGAATGAGGAAGAAGAGAGAAGAAGAGCGAGGAGCAGGAGGAGACGATGTCAGCGAATGGCCTGGCCTAAGTCCTCAGGCAGAAATACTGTTGCCCGCGTAAACAAGAGTTGTCAGTCATTGATATTCGATTTTCACTACCTTTATTTCTAAATATTCCCTCATCTACTCATCGATAGCCGCTATATTAAAACCCCTACGCTGCTTCCTCAATCCCTCAATTGATCAAATTTCCCCTTTCAAAACTCCTCCTTTGACTCCGTCCCCCAGAAGAACCAAGCCACAGCAATACAGAACTTGATGCCTCCAACAATCCACAGTCCAGGAGAAACAGAATCAGCAGCCTTACTGATCCATCCCCCGCGATCGCTCCAATCAACGTGAGAAGGAAAGCAACCACTCGCCGGTCTCGTTTTCTGTTGTTCAGCAAGAAAAGCTTCGGGTCCGCCATGAGATCGCACAGCAAGCTCGTGATCACCACCGTTGGAACTTCGTTGTAGCCGAGCACACGACTCGCCACAATCTGTCCCGCAGACTGAATACTGAGCAGCACAATGGGGACTTCTTGGTTCCAGGGAGCCCCGGTGGATGAGTCCGTCACTGCGAGGTTAGAGATGCTGCCGTCGATGGCATTACCTTGGATCAAACCTGCCGTGATGATGGTCAAGAGGGATTGGATGAGGAACGACAAGATAAGAGTGACTCGTTTCTTGGGTCCCAGGAGGAAGTTCAGCCGAGAGAAGAAAAAGCTGCCTATGATAAAGCATCCAATTGCAGTGAGAGAACGGGCCCATGTGAATGCTTCCGTGTTTTGGTGGGATGCTCCTAGACCCAGGAAGATGGTGTTTCCAGTCTGCATCGATACGAAGGTGTTGTATGCTGGAGAAGGTCAGTGCGGCATTCTATATGATACTCATGGATACTAACCATTGAACATGGTACTGTCCACTATACCAGAACAGAAACAGCATGCCAACAGAAGAAAGTCGGCATACTTGGGGAGGACATCGTCTTTCATCAAGACCATGAAAGAAAACAGGCCCTTGCCAGTTTTGCGGTCGTCTTCGTCATACATCATGAAGCTCATCGTGAAGACGTCGAACGTAAATTAAAAACTCAACTGAACGCACAAAAATATTTGTCTCTAATGGCAGAGATAAGCAAAAGGAGTGAGCAATTTATGCTTCAGAATCCTCGACAGATCCCTACCTCAAGCAATCACCGACTTGGCATCTCCACGAATTGTCTACAATTGCGCCGTAGCCGACAGTAAAAATCGAGATGAGGTATTTCGTATACTCTACAACAATCGGAGGGGCAGATAGTTGCTTGACTCGGGGCCACTTTCTCTCCTTTCATTCTGCAGAGTCTTAGTTTCTAGCCCTTCAAGGCTGACGAACCTTGTCTGTGTGTGAAGATCGATGCACAACTTCTCAAACCCGGTAGGAGGCCCTATCAAGTGGGGATTGCAATTCATTTATTTGTCGTCCAGGTAAGGTGCCAGGAGCCGATCAACGTGAGATAAAGTATCCGACTGCGTATTGTTACATTCGGAACTTTTCCTCGTGACGATCACGATAATCTTCAACGTCTGATACTGAGCTGATGGATGGGCGATAGTGGGATATTGCCACTTTCAGGGTTTCAATTACGTGTGTCCAAGAAATGAGGGGGGTTGAGGAAGTATTATGTAGGAGCCAAGAGAGGAGAAGAAGCATTATAAAAGGGGAGACATCTTCGTTCAATTCCCATCATCTTCAGCATCACAATCAGTCAAGATCAGTCTACTTCTATCTCTCTTCACTTCAATCACTCGTTTTTCAGTCGATTACTTCAAAGCATCAAAATGAAGCTTGCTACTGAAACTCCCAACTCCCCCGCCTCTCTGGCCTCGTCCTCCAACACCATCACCATCACGGTGGAGAAGGACGGTTTCTACGAAATAAATGGCGCCAGACAGGAGCCAACCGTCAACGTCCAGATCGTGAGCGGTGCCTCCAAGCTGCGTAGGATGATCTTCAACAACTCGGATGAAATGATCGTCTGCCCGGGTGTCTACGACGGCTTGTCTGCACGGATCGCCATGTCGCTGGGCTTCAAGGCCATGTACATGGTTCGTCTCACCCTAATCTAACTCTCTTCCTGTGTACATCGTGATTCGATAAAACTGACTGCATCAGACCGGAGCGGGAACCACTGCGTCCAGACTCGGACAGCCCGATCTCGGCTTGGCACAGCTGCACGACATGCGTACCAATGCGGAGATGATCACCAGTCTGGATCCTTACGGCCCGCCTCTTATTGCGGATATGGACACTGGCTATGGCGGTAAGCCACCCTCCTTCTGGCCCTACCTAATATATAATTCTAACGTAAGCAGGCCCCCTCATGGTCGCCAAGTCCGTGCAGCAATACATCCAAGCCGGTGTCGCAGGATTCCATATTGAAGATCAAATTCAAAACAAGCGCTGCGGTCATCTGGGCGGCAAGAAGGTTGTCTCTCAGGACGAATACCTCTCCCGTGTCCGCTGCGCAAAGCAGACCAAGGACCGCCTCCGCTCCGATATTGTCTTGATCGCCCGTACCGATGCACTCCAGCAACACGGCTACGACGAGTGTATCCGCCGCCTCAAGGCGGCCCGTAACTTGGGGGCAGACGTCGGCCTGCTCGAGGGATTTACTAACAAAGAGCAGGCACGCCAGGCCGTGAAGGATCTTGCGCCTTGGCCTCTTCTGCTTAACATGGTTGAGAACGGCGCGGGCCCGATCATTCCAGTCGATGAGGCGCGGGGAATGGGATTCAAGATTATGATTTTCTCCTTTGCGACTCTGGCGCCGGCCTACCTTGGGATCAAGCAGGGGTTGGAAACACTCCGCGACCAGGGCGTGGTCGGTGTTCCTGATGGATTGGGGCCGAAGAAGCTGTTTGAAGTGTGCGGACTGAACGATTCGATGAGGATTGACACTGAAGCTGGTGGCAGTGGATTTAGCAGTGGTGTCTGATTGGTCTCTTGTATTTATTACTTTTGTTGCGATAGTCTTGACAGAGTAGCCAGAATGAAGTGCAATTACCGTTGATCTACTTCCCGATGATCACAGCACTTATTCGCCGAAAAGCTTTCATGGATAACGGATAGCAGATGATCAATCAATCATACAGCAATAGGTTCCCGTTCATCATTCATATGGCATGGCTTCGATCTCCATGATACATACAGCAGCTAACTCATTTGGGAGTGATACCGGTGGCTAACGATGGTCTATAAGGTTCGGGTTTTCTCGCCGTCTCCCTCCACACTGCTTGCGAAGTCTGTTATCCTACGAAACACACCTTGAAAAATCCCGCTGAAACCGTCAGAGCTAGACGGAAGGATTTCTACCAGCTGACCAGGTCACCAGTTCGTAATCAACCGCTAAGCCCACGGCTGATCTCCAGATCACCACCACCAAGCGCCTTGGCGACAATCCGAGTTTCTCCCGAATCCCCTGTCCTTTCTTGTACTTTTGTTTCATGGATAATAAAATTCAATTACAGCGGGGTGAGTGGAAAACACCGTGACCGGGATGGACGATAACATATCCACGTAAACTTACCAATCATGCAGCCTGCCAGGGGATAAATCAGGGTTTGACAGGGAAAAACTAAAGTTATCAGATAATCAGTACCCGGGCCAGGACCCACTTTTCATATTGGTACCCCACATGGTTACGACCCCTACAGGGTTGTTTCATAATTCTTATTGCGTGTGGATTGCTAATGTACGACATTGCAGCGTCTTCCCCCCTCTCCCGCCGTTCGTTATTGCCTTTTTGAATAAGCCAAGCCTGTGGAGGTATGACAAGGGTGGGATGGATTACGGTGATGTTAATCAGAGAATTCACGATGATATACGGACTACGAAGTATTACTTGTTGTTTGGTATCCATAAATCCACCAATCCACCCTCCGATATACTCCGAAGCACAGTAGATCCGGGAGTTCCGAGTTCCGACTTGCCCTGTAGGGCTTGTAGGGCTTGTAGGGCTGCCGGACAAACGGACAGACGGAAAATAAAGCGGAAAAGAATAAGAGCGCGATGCTCGGCAAATCTTATCTGATAGATCATCAGCTTCAGATGGAATCCTGATGAAGAATTCAGGGATGACGAAATGATATTCGCGGCAAGGAGGGGAGTGACTGGAAAACTAACCCCCACTTTAGCTGGTACGCTTTGTCCAGGCATCAGTATTTCTTGCAGAATTCCATCATTTGGACATATTGCCTTCCCCTTATTATTCTAATATGCTACGTCTCGGCACTTGCGATATGTCATCCTGAGCCTGTGCGTCGTAGTAGACCTGTCAGACAATTATCATTATCCATATCAGGCGAAATAACCTTCTATATTCATGTATCCTAATCTGGCCAGGTTCTCTGTCCAATCAGGCTGCTTTGGGGAGAATCATTCTGTATCTCTGTTCAACGTCAGCCAGAATAATCAGTAGAGAGATCCTCACTCACATCGAATCTAACTTCCATTGCCTGGAAACCCCCTTCTGCCTCTACCATGACCCTAGATCTCCTTGTATCTCCATCATTTGTGTCACCCAGCCATCCTGAATCGAAGGTATGAGAAACAAGCCGAATGGCCTGAACATCACTATTCTTTCCCACGGCAGCCTCGATCTCATTCAAACAAGACATCTGAACCGGCATGCTTCTACCTGGCATTTATACCCAATTTTCAGGTTTGGGCGATCTCTGTAAGTGATTTCGAGACCAGTGATACATGTGGTTTTCTGTTCTTCATCTGGTGGAAGTCAGGCGGTATATCAACCGTCCGCGAGAGCGAACCAGTTGAATGATCGGTACCGGTCATCAGGCATACATCATGCAGCCATCGGTATCGATTCCAAATATGCATTCTGATCCTAAATTTGTTCCCGCCCACCCGGGCCCTGTTGGTAGCGTGATAGAGGATGCGCCAGTCCATCCTTTGGTATCTCGAATTGTTCCACTGTAAAGCTAAAGCCAAAACAAGAAGCCGCGCTCTTTACTAGGGTAAAACCGTGTTTTCCAAAACCCGGAATTATCAAAGATGATAGCCATCCCGCGAGAGGCAAGGCGTAGGTTGAGGAAGTCGGCTGTCGATAAAAAGCCCGCGATTTCCTCCCTGATCTCGAGTGGTAATCTGGCGATCAGGTCGGTTGCCGGTTTATCACGCCAGAGAATGCCATCGATGCCATTATCAGAAATCCTTCTCCCAGACCTCGTCAGCAGCTGCACACTCGGTACCTTGGTCGGATCCGTCGAACTACCTATGGGACTCTTATCTTATATTGCAAATTATTGTCTCCTGGGCTAAGTATCATTCTTCTACTCTGCTGTCTGATTGTCTGACTACTTTACTGCTATCAAGATTCTTCAAAATCCATCTCTTATACAAACCAAACTTGAGTATGCGTCCTATCAACCCATTTAGGCGGTCGTAAAGGCTTGCTCTCCATGTCCGATAAGTCCGTACTCCTCCTGCCCATCACGCCAGGTAGGCATCCCAGGGGAAGCGTAACCTGTGTCTGTAGACCCATGAAGCTGGAGACTAACTTTGACATTAACCGCCTGCACCACATTTGTTAACAGCTGTTGAGAATCTACTTGTTGTATGGCTTATCTCACCTGGCCTCGACAATCCACCACGACGTACCAGATGCTCGGGGCTTTGTATTCTTGTTCATTGTCCTTTCTGTCGTTTCTCTTGTTCTCTTCATGGATATAGCGGAGGATTGCCACCGTGGCAGGAACCTGGGCAATGGATCTGACCTCTTCTTCCTTCTGCTTGGCGCAATTTCCGCATTTGCCTCCGGCCAAGCTACCGCTGAAATTGTAGATACTAGCAACAAAGTTCTTCGATGCAGGACCCTGGAATTCCTTTTTAGTTACCTTGCCGACAAATATATTGATCCTGAATGCTGCGCCGCCCAAGGCGAACCTAAATGTGTCAGTTGATTAACCACTCAAAGAAACGGAGAAAACACTTACCGGTCATAAACAACAGAGATAATATAATCGGATTTCAGACCACGAGGGACAGGCAGTATGCTATACAAATTCTCAGTCCTTTGCCCGTAGAGGGTTTTGAGCTCTGGCTTGAGATTTTCGAGGGGTTTTTTCTGATCAGGTGCAGACCCTTGAAGGATCTCATAATCATAGCCCAGTTTTGTCCACTCCCTCACACAGTCTGATTTGAAAAAGTTGCGATCGGCATCTTTGTGGAATGGAACCAGGTCATTTTTTCGGGTTGGTTCACTGTCCTTGTCATTGAACCACAGGTTTGGATGCAAGACCTGCCAGATGGCAGTCAAGCGATCAACGTTACTATGCAAAACCATCAATTATAATCGTTTCCCCCTCTCATTCCAGACTGACTTACCAGTGATATAACCAGAAGATTGGATCAAAAGCCGCCATGAAGACACTGCTCATATGGCCGGAACCCCAAATAGGCATGTCCTGTTCATTATTCGGGCGAGTAAATTGCGACCCACCCACCCAGTTCTGACACTATTAGACTGAATTTCCATAACCCTATCCTCAAGGTAAACTCACATGGACATTGTTATGAATGAATTCCAGAGACAGCGTGTTCTTTGCGTCTTTTTTACCCGCGTGCTCCTCCCCATCATGGGTCTTAGTGTATCGTGTGGATGCAAAATCTCCCCAGCCGGCAAATTTGTAGGTGAAAAGGCGGTAAACCAAGTCTTGTAGCGTTGGAACGGTGTCGTCAGGCAGAGGATTATACCAAGAATGCTCATTCAGAGCGTAGTTGGCTCTCAAAACGTTCTGGCCAGCATCGGCCCAAATGTCAGCGTTGTACCCGTCGAGAATCCCATACTTGGTGGTCGCACTGCATCTATCCCACTGAATGGAAGTTAGTTCAATACATTGTGGCCTTTGAAGGAAGGGAGCTCACAGGATAGGTAAACAAGTATTTACCATCATTGTCATGCTGGTCCTCTCCCTGAATGGTAAAAGGATCTTTCAGTTCTCCCATCAAGCCCTCAGTGCTGAATTTGTGGAGTGGGTTGGACACCAGTTTGGTATCGAATTTCGTGCCTGTACTATTTATCTTCAGGATTTTCACCTGGGGCATCATGCTCAGGATGGGCAATCTGAGTTCTTCCTGTGCTCTTTGGTTGGCCCCTGGAGCCAACTCTCCTAGATCTGCAAAACGTGCAAAGTCCCAGAACGGAAGGCGCCATTGTTCTGCTTCTCTTTTCCACTGAGCCTGCTTCGATTGTGGGACATTGTTGGTGTCTTCCAGGAACTTCAGCATGGCCTTATACACGACTTGCTATCTTTCGATTAATCATCTCTTGCTGCTGTTGGCCAAGGGTCACCTACCTCAAAAAGTGTCATATACACTCTGTGCCAAGTCGGAAACGTATAGTCGTTATGGACGCAGAATCCACGAATCCACTTCGGATCACCGGGGTGGTGCGGATCAGTGTCTGGAACGTTTTCACCGTCCCAACCTGCCCAGGGAGCAGCATGAATACCTGCTAGACGGAAGTAGGAAAGTATGTCATCGGGCGGAAGGCTCTGCATGTAAGCCAATGCTTCCACAAAGAGGGTCAGCTGGATCCGGTTTCCATCGACCTGGTGTTTGTACCACTTGTCGACATCTTGACGGACAGGGCGATAACCGCTGTCGTCCCTCGTATCGATACCAGTGATAATGTATGGTTCAGTCATGTTGACAGTCTAAATAATATACTCTTTGAAGAATGATGGTTTGAGATAGGATTGTTCAACATTCAACAAAGGGAATTGGAGAGTTCTTATAGACCTAGAGGACCCTTGTCCTGTCCTCGCCAGCGATCGACACTGATAGAAACCTGCTTCGTGATGCCCAGAGCGTAAAATCCACACCCTTCACATCAGATCAGATGTTGGAAAGGAGGGGAAAATGGGAAATAGGTGTAGCTCTTTTTCATGTCAGTGGATACACGTATCACCAGCTTGAAAATTCTAGTCCTTGAAGGGGAAAGATCGTAATCATTTGATAGAGATCGTCAATTCCCTGCAATGTCTCTGCAGACAGACATTGCGATTCTATACTCCATCGCAGGGTATTCATTTTGGGGGCTGTATACTTGGGCTGATAGTTGCATATGATGCCCGGTCCATCTAGATAACTGATAGGATGGGATTGGTTAACAGGGCGAGCTGGAAAATGGCCCCATAGATGTTATTTAACCACTATCTTAGGTCGCCCCTAAATATCATGGCATGCATTAGTTATTTCTTGGGGCGTATTTGCCGTGCCGATTATTTCCCATGGACGGATAATACACGGGTGATAGATTCACTAATGGCATGATTCTATGTTGGCTGAAATAATATCTGACGGTCTTTTGTTGATCTGTAGAAGGCAGAATACGAAAGAAAGAAACGAGAGAAGGCAGACAAGAAGAGGGGGTGCAGTGCTTACCCCGCCCTGATAGCCTCAACGCCGCAACTGCAATGCATGCACAGTGGCATATCACTCTGCGCTGTCCATATCCAATGATGATGATCAGCCCTTGGGCGTACATCAAAAGGCCAATCCTGTATCTCAGCCGCACTTGTTGATCGCCCTTTTTCAGCTGAGACTGTTCAAACCAGAAGTAGTGCCTTCCGTAAGGGGAATAAGATGCATATTCATACCCAATAAGCATCAAATGCCTCATACCATGGCCCACAGAGTTGATGCCAGTATGCATTTCGTCTCTGCATTCCAGACACTCAATGTTCAGCTCGAATCGACATGTCATGTTGAACACCTGGAAGCGGACCGTTCCGCATCCTCTTTTTCAGTATGTGAAGATCGCTGTACAATTTGATTGGTTGTTGTTGGTGAGTCTGCACCTAGATACTGTGTATCAACAATCAACATCGCCCCTTAGATTCTCCTATATCGCTTGGATTGCGTTGTTTACTATAGCTGCAGTGTCAGAGATACTCGATCGAGGCTGTGTTGAAATAATGATACTCCACTTGATCGTCATGCCGTATCTGTCGAGTTGGACCGGAAAATCCAGGCTTGAAAGTAGCCCTCAAAACTAGGTGTTGATAGGATAGCGAACATGTCCAGACGCACTGCCTATCTTTTACCAAGGTACAATCTGCGCAAGCTGAAGAACGAAACCACTCTCCTCTTCAGCCAGCCTCATCAAGGTGAAGAAGGTTGACGTGTATATGTGGTCCAAATTGAAGGCTATGCTGCATAATAGTCGATGACGGAAAACGCCCGGTGAACATGACTTCGCTGTATCTGTGGGCTATAGTTGAGCTGCGAGAATGTTCCCCTAATGCTGTTGGCTATCCAATATGGATATTGGAAGTTGAACACTTCAGCTGAGAAGGTGCGGGGTTGGACCTAGACCACCAAACCAGATAATGCACAACGCAACCGATGGAGCATGCAGCTACCTGACCACCATTTCGCAAGAGGGGTTGTGGCTGTAGGTTAACTTTATGTCCCTACCTAGTGATGCCAATATGCTGTTTCTCAGACATCTCAATCAAAAATGGTTTCCAAATCTTCTACAGAGGTCAGGCCATATTCCTCTTGATCCAAAGGTGCCTTCTCCACGAATTATCTCCAGAGACTCGTAAAAAAATTCGAACAGCCCCTTGCAGCTTTCATTGTGCTTTAAAATTCCTCGAGTTCCTCTTGTGTCATTAACACAGGTCGCCTTCACATTCAAATTATTGTCCAGAAAATCGAATCGAAAAAGCTTTCGATCAAAAGAACTGTCAATCAGATGACTATTCTCGCTAAGGCCTTGTGTATAAGCTGGTACGGTGGATATATGAACGACGGAGGACGATGTTAGATGGTGGGCATCAGTAAGGCTCCTTTGGGTCCGGGTCCTCGTTCCATTCACCAGAAGCTTCGGGATGGAGGTAGTTCAGGTATCTGCTGATGCAAACAAGGCGTTTATTTTGCTATAATTAAGCCATTTGCAATGGATGTTGTTGGTCGCAACTTGACGGTTGCTGTCGAGCTGAGAATGGCAATTCGAAAGGCGTAAAACACGACGGGCATCGTACTGTTGATAATACGATTGGTTTCCACGGCGCTTCGAGATGAGAAGCGTCACTGAAACTCATCAAAACCTTGCACACGTTGTCTGATCAAAGTAAGTCGCCCTATGGTATGGCAATTTCCAGCCGAACCGTGGATATGGAAACCGAGGTCATGGCTGCGAATGAAGATGTGCCTCAAAGAGGCGATAGTGGATGAAGATGGACTTCCATATGAGATAGCAAGCGAGCAGTGAGAGAATAGCAACTCCTCCCAACAACTGATCTTTTAGGACACCCAAAATCCTGCATTAGGCATTTCGGTGTAATGCTAATCTGCTAATCGAAGTGTCATACACGCTGTGCATGACTGCGGGTTGAGCCAGAGATCGAGATAGACATGCCAAGTTTTCCATATTAACCATCTATTTCTATTCAAACAACTAGTTTGATAGCATGAGGTCAAGGAAGTGTTGACAAGGCCGTGGTGAAAATGGAAATTCATGCGAACTGACATTGCGGGGAAGAGCCGATCGACCTAATTAGGGAATTCTACCGAGTCTGTAGATATTGCTATCCTTGTAGAATGATGAAATAGTTAGCAAGGGCAACGTAAATATGCTGTAGTATCCCTCTTTCTGTATGCTGTATCTTCATCTTCTTGAAACGTGGAATATACTGACAATATGGCATCTCTTTCGCTGCCAAACATCGGGGTCTACACGGATCCCCAGCATACTCTGTGTGTCGCGGAAGCAGAGCCCGGTCTTGAGGAGGTAAAGAGCGGTTCCTTGCTGCAGCCAGGCGAAGTGACTGTCGCCATCAAAAGCAGTGGTATTTGTGGGTGTGTATCCATCTACCATCATCGATCCGATATGTACTGATCTAGGATAGATCCGATGTCCATTTCTGGAAGCATGGGGGTATCGGACCATGGAAGGTGACCGACAAACATATCCTTGGCCACGAGTCTGCCGGCGTTGTCGTCGCTGCCCATCCATCTGTGACTTCTCTAGCTATAGGGGATAGAGTTGCCGTCGAGCCACACATCGTATGCGGATCATGCGAGCCCTGTCTGACAGGTCGGTACAACGGATGCAAGAACCTCATTTTCCGGTCCAGTCCACCTTCGCATGGACTTCTGTGAACATATGTCAACCATCCTGCAGTGTGGTGTCATAAGATTGGAGACTTGTCGTTTGACCAAGGCGCACTGTTGGAACCGCAGCGTTGCGTTGACCGGAGTGACTCGGGCAGGAGTGAAGATCGGGGATCCTGTTCTCATATGTGGCGCGGGTCCAATTGGTCTTGTCTCTTTGCAGTGTTGTCAGGCAGCGGGGGCATATCCTATCGTCATGACTGACATTAACCAGGGAAGATTGGACTTTGCCCGTACCTTAGTGCCAAATGCGAGGACTCACCAGATCACGGCTGGGCAGACACCAGAACAGATTGCAAAAACTGTCTCTCAGCTTATGAGCGAGGGCGAGAGTGATGAACTGGAACCAGCGATTGCACTCGAGTGCACTGGTGTTGAAAGTTCTCTGGCTGGTGCGATCCACAGCGTCAAATTCGGTGGCAAGGTTTTTGTGATTGGCCTGGGCAAGGACAAGCTCGAGATTCCGTTTATGAGGCTGAGCGAGCGAGAGATCGATCTGCAGTTTCAGCAACGATATGTGAATATGTGGCCGTGGGCTATCCGGGTGCTGTCGAGTGGAGCGGTGGACTTGACGAAATTGGTCACTCATGCGTTTCGACTGGAAGATGCAGTTCAAGCGTTGGAAACTGCTTCAGATCCAGCAAGTGGATCAATCAAGGTGTTGATTCGAAGAGAGGTTTGATCTCCAGCCAAGGTCACCTGTCAGCAGTGAATGGTCGTTCCCTACGATTATAAGGCAGTGTAAGTAGCCTGGGAAGGAATTTTTCATATAATATGTTTCAAGTCAATGTCTGCCGATTGCTACTCCTACCGCGTTTATCAACTTTGGCCAAGTGCCAGACTTGGTCATCCGTGGAGGTTCGGCTCTTCACGCTCTAGACTATTTTACCAGAATCTCTACATTCGCTCGCTTTCTAATTCAGTCGAAGCCTTGTCCGATGGGAATGGTAGCAGTCGGCGTAAAAGGTCTACCTACTCGGAATAGATCCTGCCATCATTATAACATCTCACTCTCGTGAGTAAGACAAAAGATAAACACGATATCATCCCAAAGCCGCTCTGGTTTGGGATCACGGTCAAGGGAGATTCTATCCCAATTAACCCCGTGGATGGATTCACGTGACAGGTAGAATTTCATGATGTGCAAAGTATGCTGTGCTTGTTGGACAAGCCATTCTGACAGAGGGCATTATTTCACTTCAGCTTCGAACAGCTCCCAATATTTCGGATCCCAGCCAGCCTGATTGAAAAACGCTGTCTTGTCATCTATCTTCCTCCTTTATCTTTTTCGTCCGTGGGGATCTCATCCAGAGATCCTGTATCTGTGTCTGGTTGCGGAGACGCGACTGAGGTCACAATTAGCCATCACCCTGACGATAGATAGTTGAGATAGATATCTTGCCTTTGTGAGCTTTTCCCGGAGGGCCAAGGACGTGGCTCGCCTTGCGCTTCCCTTTATCAACCATATTGCTCGTATAAATCGAACCAATTACAGTCAATTTTGTGTGAAAGCAGTATCGTGCAAGGGTGTTGAAGGTATTTTTAACAGAGGGTATTGCTGGGTTGGGAAGCTTGTGGGAGGCACTGGTCTTAATCTGGCACACAACCTAGGAGGGGATTCGATGGGCAGTTCTTGTGCGCCAGTAAAAAGAGTGAAAAGGGTGAAAAGAGTCAAAAGCTGATGGCTAGAGGATACAGAGAAAACGGTGGCTAGCTCTAGGCGGCGCAGATATGGTTTGGATGACGTTGAATGACGAGTAAATGCCCCAACGGATTAATATTATCGACAACAAACCAGCGCAATCGAAGTCATTCTATTCTAGGCAGTATATTCTAGGTCTGCACTGTATTATACCAGATGGCATGGATAAAATTGGCCTCCAAGCGCGTGGATGTGATGTTGAAATTGTCTGATTGATATCAGAATTGCGCAAGAAATGAAGCTATTCTATTTCCCCTTTCAACATTGCATCCAAAGTCTTCGCGATAAATAACATCCAATTTAACCGACAAAATGCGGCTGAGACACCATATTGGATGTAACTATGAGTTGTCTTATTGGGTGGCCAATCAGCAATGCAACGCTGATCCTTGACAAGACGCCAAACTTTGTGCGCTTTTAATTAATCATAGCCTTGTATTTTTTATTCAAAGACTCTTGACCGGCTTTTTATTTCTCTCCCACAGTCAATCTTAATTATGGCATCCCACGAACACAAGCAAATGCATCAAGTGGAGACGAATCCATCCACCGCTGATATGGACGATGTTAATCTGGCACGACTAGGAAAGAGGCCTGTTTTAAAGGTGAGTTACGATGCAGTCTCGATTATCAATTAGACTGATCGATTACAGCGAAATTTTGGCTTCTTGTCGATGCTGGGATTTAGCTGCACTATCCTGATTACCTGGGAGGGTATTGTCGTGTACGATTGCTCTCTCCCTGATAATGGTGGTTTCTGACAATCGAAAGGCTATTTCTTCAGGCATTCCAAAAGTATGGCTTCCATCTCTAGTCGACTTTTCTTATATTGATGAGTTCAGTGGTGGCCCAGCAGGTGCTGTATATGGCTTCATCTTTGTCTGGGCTGGTGTTGCGGCGACTTTTGCTGTTCTATCAGAGTTGGCATCAATGTAAGCCTTTCCAAATAATATGATATACAATTGCATGAATGACGGCATAGGGCACCAACATCCGGAGGACAGTATCATTGGTGTTCAATGCTGGCTCCTCCATCTACCATGAAACTTGTCAGCTATATAACAGGTGAGTCAGTGTCACCCTGTCTATTATATTTATAATAACAGAAACAGGCTGGCTCACAGTCATCGGATGGCAAGCAACATTTGCAACCTCATGCTTTCTAGCTGGAACTCTTATCCAAGGTCTGATTGTCCTCACTAAGACTGACTATCAGCCAAAACCATGGCACGGGACTCTTCTGTTCTGGGCTGTTGCCGTATTCTCCCTGGTGATCAACAGTGTAGGAGGAAAGCTTTTACCTCGATTCGAAGGATTGATTCTGATTCTCCATATCCTTGGTTTTGTTGCTATCATTGCCCCTCTTACGGCGATGGCTGAACATACCAGTGGAAAAGAGGTTTTTACCACGTTCTTGAATATGGGAGAGTGGCCTAGGCAAGGTTTATCATTTTTCGTTGGTCTAATGGGGTGTGTTTTTGCGTTTGCGGGTGGTGATGCTGCAGTTCATGTATGTCATATAAGAAGTATATCCACGAATGCTGACAATACCAGATGTCCGAAGAGATCGACAACGCATCAGTCGTCGTCCCTCGTTCGATCATGTTAAGCGTTTTGATAAATGGAGCACTCGGATTCAGCATGTTGATCGCCATGCTCTTCTCTCTTGGTGATATTGACACTGCTCTTGATTCTTCGACTGGATACCCTTTCATGCAGATATTCCTACAAGCTACTGGCTCTGTCGCTGGAACGACTGTGCTGTGCTCTATTATTACTATCATGGGAATGTGCACTTCTGTGGGCATGTTGGCCTCAACTTCTCGACAGTTTTGGTCTTTTGCGAGAGACAGGGGGATTCCAGGCTGGAAATTGTGGAGTGAGGTTAGTACATAGCCGAAGTCAAGTTGGCCTGAGATAACAAGTATAGGTCACTTCTACTGCAATTCCCATCTACTCAGTTGCTCTCACGACCACCATCGCCTGTCTTCTCGCTCTTATCAACATCGGCTCTGAGGTGGCCTTCAACGACCTCGTCTCCATGTCTATATCCGGTCTATACCTGTCCTACCTCGTCGTCGCCATCCTCCTCCTCTACAGACGCTGCACATCCAGGATCCAAACCCCCAACAGCAACAGCAACACAACCATCGTCAATACTGCCGGTGCCCAACTTGTCTGGGGCCCATTCCATCTCCCCTCAATCTTTGGCATTGCAGTTAACACGTTCTCAATCATCTACATGGTGATAGTCATCTTCTTTAGCTTCTGGCCTCCAGACAAGGAAGTTACCGTCCAGACGATGAACTTTAGCGTTGTCGGGACTATGGGGGTTATTATTCTCAGCCTTGTATATTATTTCCTCCGTGCAAGACGGGTTTATCAAGGGCCTGTTGTGGAGATGGTTTATACTTGATGGCCGGGTATCTCCGAGGTTATAATGAACATATTGACTTTCTTACTTTCTTTGTAGACTTATGGATGGATGTTAAACATGGGTTTGGTTAGTATATTGTCGATCGACAGGGATTGTTAAGAGTTTTTTGTTGATGAGACATACAACAAAGAATGGCATGCATAAGTACATGGTTATGGCGTATCCACTAGGATATTATTCCAAATAGAACAATATGATTTTCTTCATATTGTCTGTTTAGTGGAAATTCAACCCCTGAAGTAGTCACTCAACATACAGCATAGATGGACATATCATGATATCGGTATAAGCCTGGAATCATCTCTGCTTAGACTGTATAATGCACATTATTATACTGGATATTTTCTGAATAAGCGGACTAACACAATTCTCTATACAAAAGAAAAAAAAATAGAAAAGATAAAAAAACACGCGTTGATAAAGTTAGCGCCAACTTAATAAGATAACGTATTTTGATTGGCGGATGCACATAAACACCCGCTGAGTCAGCGGCTCCTACGTTAAGGAACCATGCAGATCGAAAAGATACGAGATGGAGACAAAGACACAATCATCCTCCACGTCGACTCGGAATCTTCATTGCCGGGGGGATCATTATGGAGCTGGAATCGGAAAGGACAATGGCCGATTTTTGAAAGGTTTATCAAGTGGACCACCACACCATGGCTGGGTTGAAAGAAAGATATATAGAGCGGTTGCTCGCCGTGACTTGACTTTGTTTTTGATTCACACAACTCAATCATGTCTTCCTTCAAGGTCATCATTATCGGTGGAAGTATTGCTGGCTTAACACTGGCCAACATCCTCGAACGGTATAACATCGACTATGTACTACTCGAAAAGTATCGTGACATTGCCCCCCAGCTCGGAGCCAGCATTGGTGTGCTCCCTTATGGATTCCAGATCCTCGAGCAGCTGGGTGTCTGCGACAAAGTCGAGGCAATCAGTGAGCCGATAGAAAAAATGCGCAGTTTTGGCCCAGATGGAACGCGCTTGAATGCGCAGGATGGCTTTGGTAAAATGCTTTCGGAGATGTGTGTTTTCTTTATCTTTGTTGGTATGATGTGATGATGCTGACAGAAATGACTTTAGAACAGGATATAAAATGTGTTTCTTGGATCGTCGCCAATTAATCCAGACTTTGTACGACAATCTCAAAGACAAGTCGAAGGTTCTTGTTTCGCGTGAGATTTTCAAAATCGAGCAACTCGATGGACAGGTCAAGATCATCACCAAAGATGGCACTGCTTTTGCTGGAGATCTTCTGGTCGGTGCAGATGGCGTTCACAGTCGGACACGCGAGGAGATGTGGAGAATTGCCGACTTGGAGGCACCTGAATATGACACAGACAGCTTGAAGAGATGTAAGTGCTTCATCTATTCAATTAGCTTCGTTCTAACAAAAACAGCCATGAAATGCACCTACAAATGCCTGTTCGGCATCGCAAAACGCCCCGACGGCCTCGCCGACGACACCGGCTTCAAAACCTTCCACCAAAACCGTTCCTATCTCTACCAGACCGGCCCGGATAACAAAATGTACTTTTTTGCCTTTCTCAAGAATGCCGAAAAGACCATCCATGCGTCGATTCCGAAATACACTGCTGAAGATATCGAGACTGTGGCGGCGGAGTATGGCAATGACACTCTCTTTCCGGGTCTTACGTTTGGTGATTTGCTCAAGAGACGGAAAACGGCTGTTCTGGTGCCTTTGCAGGAATTTGTGCTGGAGAGGTGTTTTTATAAACGGGCTATCGTGATCGGGGATGCTTTCCACAAGGTGTGTTCACCTGGTGGTGATGAAGGTGATGATGCTAATGGTGTAGTTCAATCCCCTCACCGGACAAGGTGGAAACTCAGCGATCGAGTCTGCTGGCCTTCTGGCAGATCTTCTGAGAGAAATTATCGACCAGAAATCCGATATAACAGACAGCATGATCACAACTCGATTCACCATATTCCAGGAACAGCGAAAACCCAGAGCAAAAGCTCTCATGGAAGCCGCCATGGGTCTGCAGCGCATGGAGGCTCTCGAGACTCGGTTACACAAATTCATCAACCTGAGCATCATGAGCAAGTTGCATCCTAATAGGCTGGCTCCTGGGTTCTCGGAGTTTTGCTCGCCTGGCCATGTTCTGCAGTATCTGCCTCCGCCGCCGCAACGAGGAGCGGTTGCAGCGGATGAAGTTGTTGTGGCAGAGCCAAAGCAACGGTCAATGGCTGTTACGGCGCCTGCTATGGTGGTGATGTTGTTGGTTGCTGCTCTCAGTCCTATTGTATCGAATGTTTTCAACTTGGAAAGCTCTGGTTCGCAAATGGTTCAGATCTATACTCTGATAACCACGATTGCTGTTAATGGGCTGTGGGTGGTTGAATCCTATCGACCAGGTCAATTCCTAGGACCGCTATACAGGTATGTCTATCTACTGCTAAGTATAAGCCATGAAGCTAACTTAAAAGTGCCATTCCGTATAATCTTGCCTCTATCTTTTGTGGATGGGAAATCATTCTGCCCATCTACTTCGCCATTTACATCTTCCGAAGCCACTCTCGCGGTTTCTACTATCCTCACCCTCGAACCATCAATCTCGACGTTGCCAAATCCCTGTCAACAGGGCTGCTAGTAGCTTACATCCTGCCTGTACTCCACACCGTCACCGGATTGAAGCATTCCGTCCCGGATGTTTCCGGATGGATGATCCCCGTTGCTCATCTCATTCTGCCCGTCTTGCTCTACCTAGGAGAGAGGTCGTTCATGAAGTCTTCGTCGAGTATGAGGCTGGGTGAGATATTGTATAATACGTGGGACATGCCGCATCTGTCACGATTCTACGGGTTGATCTTTTTTCTTGCTAGTACAGTCCATGTCGCCACTGCCAGTCAGGTCTTGTCTCAACTTAGAATCGATGAGTTGAGTTTGGCAATGATTTCATCGGGCGCAGTGCAGCTGGCATGTCTCACTCTGGCCATCGCCACATGGTGTCTGTTTACAGTGTGGGATTTGCATCGGGTGAATGTCATCCGGACTTCTGCTCTTCCTGCTGCGACACTCTGCATCTTTGCTGTCGTGCTATTAGGACCCGGTGCTACTGTTATTGGACTATGGGCATGGAGAGAGTATGCATTGGAGGCATCCAGACAGCGAAAGTGAGCTAAGTTTCGGATGTTGGCCGTTGGAGTCAATATCATGATCTATTAGATTGCCGTCTGGATAATCAGATCAATATACAACGAAATGAAGTGAGGCGAGACATGTCTGAAGTGGCAATATATCCCCAACTACCGTTTTCTAATAATACTATTGAACTACTATCTCTAATAGCCCTGCTTTCTGCATCCCAATCTGGTTCAGACCTAGAGGTGCCCCACATGTTTCTCAAAAGCCCCACTATGTAGAATCAGAGCCAATTAGATGTCGCTGTCCGGGAAAGCCGAGATCAACTTTTCTGGAACATCGCCTGTTTGAGTTAGCGTGGTGGATCAGAACGTTAATTGCTCCTAAATATAGACAGGCTGCATATTGAGCCATATTCAGGTTGGATATCCGATTGACCGAGGTTGAGGAGAAGGAGATACATATAAAGGAAGCATTCGACTCGTCTTTTCATCCTCATCATTAACAACAATCCATCAAACCATCAATCACTCAATCAATCAACTCATCCATCTTCCACTTCCACTTCTACTCCACCATCAGAATGCACTTCACCAACCTCGTCCTCGCCGCCTCAGCTGCTGCCACTGCCGCTGCTCTCCCCGCGGCCCAGTCAACCTCCAACCCCACCTTCGGCCTGATCGCCATCGACTCCGGCAACGCAGTCCAAAACACTGCCTTCAACGCCGCCAAGGGCAGCATCTTCGCCGGCCTCAAGTCACAAAACGCCAGCTGCGCTCGCCCCGACGAGCAGTTTGCCACTTTCTACCTCCAGGATGGCTCTCTCTACCTCTACGACCAGTCTGCTACTCCTCAGCAGATCTACGTTGATGCCTCTGGAATGGGTATGTCCCTCTTAACATGTCTACTATATATAAGATTGAAACTGACAAAAATGAATCAGGTCAAGGCAAGATCGGGTACACCACCGGCGCCCAGCCTGCCCCTACCAATGCCAACCGTGACGGCTGGGCCATCAGCAACGGCCACCTCCAGTTCCAGGGCAAGAGTTTGATCGCCTGCCCTAACAGCATCGACGGTGCCTACAGCATCTGGGCTTCTGCTGGTGTCGACAACCCTGCTGGTAACACTGGCTGTGTTGGTATTGCTGCTCGTGTTGAGGAGACTTCTAACCCTAACGGGTGTGTTTACACTCAGTAGACTGTCTGTCTGTTGAGTATTGTTACTGAGTGTTGAGGTGTTTGGGTGATTGAATTATTTCATTTGCATTTGCATTGTGTATTATACATTCAGCATTCAGCGTGTTGGCTTATTTGTTAGACTGTTTGGGATGTCATTATTGGATTGATCAGGATATAGAATAGCATATCATCAATCATATATATCATAAAGCACAGCCAGTGATATCAAGCACAGTAGTCTGTACGATCTCAATCATAATGCGGAATAATCCGAAACGGCATATCAGAAACTTCATATTGCAAAAACCGGAGTAAAAAGCCCACAATACATGAACGCCAAACACATTGGCTTGTCGAACCCGCAGCAGAGGGTCAAAGATGATGGCATTGCTGTGCGCCACCGGTATAGCAAGCCCATGCAGATGCAAACAGAGATCTTCTAGCCCAGATATCCTAGCCAACACGTTGCACACTTCAACCCAGGAGTCGTAGTCGAACTCGTATTCGTAATGACGACGGGGAAAGTTGAATGTAAGCCGCACTGAGCGGGGCTGGTTGAGTCGTTGCTGTAGGAGAGTCTGGGATAGGCCGAGGATGCTATCAAGGTGGTTGAACTCGAATCTGTTTCGCGTGTAGATCATATCGATGATCTCGGTGTATCTGTCTCTTGTCAGCTATTCTTCGAACTGGTGATAGGATGAAGTGTGTGAAGTGGCCTACATGAATCGACATGTGCAAAGCAAAGAAACAAAATCCACTTCCTCTGCTTTGCAACTTTCCCACTGGTGAGTGTAATACAAAGGCTCGTCTTTCGGATACGTATTGCTGCTGGTGATATTTCTACCCCAGCAATGGTCGCACGAGAAAGTGTCTGGGTCTTTTTCGCATCAAATGCCCACCAGACGTCCGTGTTGGGGTTTTATAGGATGGTTCGGCAAGGACAATGTGCAGTGAATTTCCGCTGATATAATACTCCCAGATCACCATTCGTACCTCTGGAGGAAGGCGTCCAGGGAGCAAAGACTGCGTCTGGTCAAAGGTGCGCTGTATCGTGTGCGTTGGTGGTGTGCTCCGGAAGAGTCTGTCGCACCATCTCGGGCGTGGTTGAGGCTCGACATTCTCATTCTCTGGTAGAGGGAGAGTTAAGCTTCGAGGTCGTGTCTCTGCGAGTGAAAGGGGGGTGCTCTCTTGTCGTTTCATGACGATGTTCTTTTCCCGTTTCTTTTCTCCATTATTGTAGACTCTGCGTCGGAGTCTGTACCACGATCTGAGGGGGCACACCACTTTTTTGTTCATTTTAGTTGCTGTTGTGTTATTTGTATGCCGTCTACTGTAGTTATGTCCTGCATTCAGTATGCTTTATTTCCTGTGAACACTTGTCTTATCGTCGCATTCATAAAGCGATTTGGAGTTGAGTTAAGGCTACAAGGCTGTATTGCCCGACGCGACGTCAACGCAGCCTTGTCAAGCTGTCGAGGATCCTGACTTGCCAGAAGTGATCAACAATAGAGGGCAGTGCGAGGATGAGCTGCTGTACCATCAAGGAAACGACCTTGTTGATCCGGAGAATCTTCAAGTGGATGAGAGACAAGAGAGCCAAAACATATCAAGTACTGATAATCTAAGTGTACTTGGCTCACTGTAGATTATTCGAGACAGATATATTACAACAAGCACTGTTGGCAATTGCGGAAATGTAAGTATGTATTCCTATGAAATATTCAATTTTGTACCTGGCTGACGGAATCTTCCAAATGGTCAGCCAGACCAGATACAAAGGTCAAATGCACATTTATCCAAGTCTGCAAACACTGCACAGCATCTGTACAATCCAGCAGATAATATCAATGCAGTCGTGTCATCGTGGAAAAGAAAGATTATATATAAAACAGAATCGAAATCGATACCCCATAACTCCTAACCGCAACCTTGCGGAGGCTATGTATCTATAAGAACAATTCAGAAGAGGCGCTCGGTTAATGGTTCAAAACATCGATGCGACAAGGTGGGCACCTGCAGCCACCACCAGCATTCCAATGGCACTAGATCCCGGAATCTGGATAGAGGCACCAGAAGTCGTGCCGCAGCATGTGCGGGTGTAGGTGAGGTTATTGGCCTTGGCTGCCACTTCAAAGACAGAGCCGTTGAAATTTCCGTAGTTGTAGTAATCCACCAACAGAAAGTTGGGAGCACGGTTATATTCACCTAAACGAGGACACTAGTCAGTGGGGGCTCTTCGTGGGAGATGATTTGAATCACTTACGGGTGCATGTTTCGGTCATTTCTCCAAGACTGCCGTTTCCTTTGTCGGCGTTGGTGACACTGAGCGTAGCCGTGTTGGGAATGAGAAGGCTGAGACCGGCAAAGCTAATGTCAACGTTGAGGTTGTGGTTGGCCATATACATCCGGTTCACGGCATCCTTTTTCAAGAGACCCGGTGGCCGTTGGATGTCACAGGGGAAGGCGGGGTTAGTGGGCGAGAAGGGGGTCTCCCAAATCTGGGTGAACTCGTCCATGAGCCATGGCATGGCATTTTGGTCGGCCTGGTAGTCCATAAAAACAACCGCTCTCTTACCGGAGAAAATCATACTTGACAGCGTCGGCCAGTCCTCCAGCGCCATAGGAATCTTAGGCGGGGTGTAGACCAAGTCCATGAGCCCTGAATTCTCGAATGGAGCGGTGAAGTTCTGGGGAGAGACATAGTCGTAGTTTCCAACCAGGATAGTCACCACGTCGTACGGGTTTGCCTTCATCCATTTTGCGACGTCGGTGAGATAGCTTTCGAGTGTACCCATGTCGAGAATCTCACAGCTCGTATGGCAGAGATAGATGGTTCCGTTGGTATAATGGGTTTGGAATTGTACTGGGTTCCATATCAGCTCCAGTCACTTTGTTTAACCATGTCTTGACAAACTTACACATGCGAATACCATCGTTCAACTGGGTAACCACATCGAAGGCCTGGTTCGAGGCAGCATTGCCCACCCTGTCAAATGGACTGTTGTGGGCGGCGACCATGGTGATGTTGGAGTATTTGCGATTGCATAGCTCCGGGTAGTTATTGCAGGGCCGGGTGTTGACAACCGGGGAGGCCGAGGGCGATGAAGAGGCCGTATGCGTGGCATTGGCGGTTGAATTCCCCAAGGTCATCGTATGCCCACCACCGACCAGGACCGTCAACGAGTCGGTCGTGGAGGTGCTCGTCGAATTCGAAGAGGCGGTCGCGTTGGCTGAAGCGGATGTGATGGTCGAGGTGGTGACGCCATGTCCATCGGAGAGTGTGATGGTGGAAGAATACGAAAGGTAGTCACCGGTAGGCAAAGTGGCCTCACTTATTGTCGTCGTGAGAGTGCCATCGAGGCTGAGGATGCCGGTACCCACGGCCTCGGTGGTCGAACCGGAGGTTGTTGAGGTTGTGTCGTCAGCGAGAGAATGACGCACCCCGGCCAAGAGCGGGAGGAGAGGAAGCAACAGCCGCATGGTGCTGTGCTACTGTGTGTGAGAGAGAGTCTGTACTTGAGGATGATGAAACTATCCAGAGATAAAAGAGAAGCAATTGATAATCTGCAGAAAATTCAATGAAGAACAATGACCCGCAGATAGGAGAGGGGAGATGGAGATGGCCAGGGTCTTTGCCCAAAAGTGAGGATTTGCCCTTCAGGCGCTGGAAGTCGGATCGCTGGAGTTGCGGGAGGATTATTCAGTAGCGCCGCTGATCGGGCAGATCAGGTGCTGCTGGTAGGGAAAAAGTCAGAACCCCGTGGGGCCTGTCGACCAATCAGCAGCGCATCCACACCCAGGCAGCAGCACCTCAAACTTAGAATGGCCCGAGAGCCCCACATGGCTGTCAGCGATTGACGCCAGTGGAAGAATTTCAGCCAATCAAAAATCAGCGACCAGGGGCTGGAGTCTCACGTACAGTAAAAATGGTACGAGTACGATACCATGTGTTTCGAAATCTGGGAAACATACAGCCCCCTTTTCTGGTTGGCTGGTCCGATTAATGCAATACTGGTAAAGATCAGCCACACCCAGCCGCAGCCTGGGGTCTAGAGCCAAATAGCGCCAGAACATCAGCCCCCGGCGCCTCGACAAACCATGGCGCGGCCGGCAGAGTGTATCATACAGGAATGCGTGAGTTTGCGATCGACGGTTGGTCCACCGCCGCTGATGGCATAAGGTGAGTTTGCAGGCATCGTAGACGAGCAGCACATCTCACCGATTGCCTTTTTCTTATTTCTATTTTATCTTATGTTTATCATTTTTTATTTCGGCCCTATCAAATACCGGCAGCTGGGCCTGTATCGCTCGTACCAGCAATTACCAAACTTACCGCTGATCGCTCGATCTCCTAAAAGACCTTTTTTCTTGTTGGGCTTCTTTCGCTTCTTCCACGACAACATTCTCCAGCCATCGCTTTCTTTCCTTTCTTTTCCCCCTCGCATCGTCTGAAATTACTTCATTTCTTTTGTGTCCTCTTTGCTTTCGATTCTTCTAAAAACATACAAGCTTCATCCTGTCTTGGTTGGGTTATTAATAGCTTACATCCATACATGCATGTCTAACGTCATCCATCTTGCGTATCCCGCCCAAGCCAGCTCACATACATCACCTCTCCGCATCTCGTTCTTTGCTTTCTTTTGATCTCTCTTTCTTGCGATTCGACTTCTTTCACTGTCGTCCCGATCTGATCTCGTGTGCCAATTCCGCCCTCCTTTCCCTCCGAACGCACCCACCACCTCTACATCTCGTGCCATCCGCTATCAATCAATAGTCCATGGCAAAACTACCTACCTTCAAGTCCTCCCAAGGACCACGCGCTGGTCGGAGGCGGTCTACCGTTGTTCGACATCGGATTCTACGCTCTTTTCTCTATCTTCTTGCCTGGATTTTCTTGGTGCTCGTCCTCATTGGCAGCACCTCCAACAAGCCCGTCCTGCGAGACACTTATTTCCTCAAGCTCGACCTTTCCAACATCATCCCGCTCTCCGTCCCCAATGCCGTCCTCATCAACAGTATCGCCCGCTCAATTGGTCTGCATGACTTTTACCAGGTGGGCTTGTGGAATTTCTGTGAGGGTTATTCAGACACTGGCATCACCCACTGCTCCAAGACTCAAACTCTGTATTGGTTCAACCCCGTTGAAATCCTTCTCAGTGAACTGCTATCGGGAGCAACCAGTACGTATTCCCTCTCTTGATATCTGGATTTATATCCTAACCATTACTCCACAGTTGCTCTTCCCGGTGACATTACAGATGCCCTCAAAATCGCCCGTCTAGCCTCCCACTGGATGTTCGGTCTCTTCATCACCTCCGCCGTCCTCACCTTCATCCTGATCTTCCTCTCGCCTCTCGCCGTCTCCTCGCGCCCCCCTCAATCCATCTCCCCAGACCCATCCGTCAACCAGACAAACCCCGTCCACAGACGTCGCACCTTTGTCTTCCTCCGCTCTTTCCCTTTCCTCATCATCACCTTTCTCAATGCCCTCTTCACCATCGTCGCCTCCGTTGTGGCTACCGTCATGTTCCTCATATTCCGTAACGTCTTCACCTCGGACGATTACAACCTCAACATCGGCGCCTCCATCGGTACCCGCATGATGGCCTTTATGTGGATCGCCTCTGCTTTCAACCTCATCGCCTTCATCATCCAATTCGGCTCCTGCTGCGCTTCCTGCTGCCGTGGTCGCAAGGCCCGGAAACAGCTCAAGGCTGCCGGCGCTGGCAATGGTTCTCCATCGCCTAGTTTGCAGATGCAGGAGAAGGAGAAGCCCGGCTCGCATAGCCCCACTACTACTGCCAGTTGAGTGCAGACCTATTTGGTTTGAGGCTGCTTTGTAGAAACTTTCTTTCTCTCTTCTCTCTTTGCTATATATACCAGTCATTTATCTTTTTTTGTTTTCATTTATCTTCTTTCAACATGCATGGATATGGGAAAAGGCAAAAATCTTTTTTTTTTTAGATACCGATCAATTGAACATATACGGTCCCTCCAGCATCAGGACTTTGGAATCCTTTGATGCGTGAGATTGAAATATGAGGGAATCCCGCCAATGATCAGCCATGATCCTCCGCGAATACGAAAGAGGCTTGGCTGGTCTCGTGTATTAATGGGATTGTACAGGACGTCTTACGGTGTCAGTTTACAGGGCATGGCACGCAAGTTCGCGCAAAGAATATAGATTGGTGGTTCATTTGCTAAATGGTCAAACATGTTGGATACTGGTGTTTAATTTTTCTGGGTACAGTGAGATTCTGTCCTTTATATAGGTTGTTCTCAACATATTACGAATTTACGATTCTTTATATTTGATCAATCTGTATCAAAAGAGTCTTTCCATGCTTTATACCTGACTAGTATATAGGATAGACGCCTATATCAAATACCATTCTGTTCCGAAATGATATATCAACATAATCATAATAATACAAAAAATCCTCTCCACACGCTAACCATGATCCGCGCTATGCAAAGTAAAGTAGTAGAATAACAAAAACTTTAGTGGATATCAAACGCCCTATAGGCAACAGAATTAAAACACTTAGAATGCCAGGATAAAATGACGTAAAAAGGATCAAAATGCGCCCGATCAACCCCGCGCCAACTCATTTTCCATTGTGCGGGTCAAATCATCGTCAATAGCGGGATTATCATTGCTGTCGGCACCAACGGATTGTGTATTGTGCAGCGGACTATTAGTCGATGCATGGCTGTTTTCTTGCCCCGAGACTGGAGAAACACCAGTCACGGTTTGACGCCCAGTCGACTGGCCATCATTCCCAAGCCACCCATATTTCTTGTTCCGAAATGACTGAAGCAGCTCTGGACCGCCTGGTTTTGGGGCAGGCGAGGAGCGCACGGAACCATGTGCTGCATTGGTGTCGTCGTCAGTCAGGTCGATCGTTACAGTTTCAGAGCGAGGTTCAGCCCTAGGATTCGTCGGTGGTCCTTGGGGCTGAGACCCCCGGAACGGTAGACTGTTGATTTGGAACAGCTGTTTGTGGTCTGGGCCTCGTTTCTGGCGCATTTTGAAGTTGCGACGGCTGTGATTGAGGGGCCGGACCGGGAATAGAAGGCTGCTGGTTTGGTGCAGGGTACTGCATTTGAGCATTATGATTCACCGGTGCCGGCCGGGGCTTATATCCAGGTGGGGCCGGGGCGATCGTGGGGATTTTTTGTTGAACTTGGATTTCGTATAGAAGATTGTTGTAGAGTGTGGCGAGATTATGAAGCTGGCCCTTCCAACCCTCTGCTTCTGCCTTGTATTCTTCAACTCTCCTCTGATGCTGAGAAGACACGCGGCGAAGCGAGGCGTTCTCTTCGCGCAGTAATTGTTCTTTCGTCTTCCCCGTCTTGCTATCCACAGTAGTCCATTGTTTCCAGGCAGTTTTGTATTTGTTTCGCTCATGTGTTAACTGTTGGACCTTGCGTTTAAAATTTTCTATGCGGTAGTTGACTTGGTCCTCTGCAACCTCAATACATCTGACATGGATACCCGGGGCCGATGGCAGGTAACCTAAGGGCCCCCTATATCTTGGGTATGGTGAAAGGTACTGCGGTTCCTGGTCAACACGTTGCAGGATATCACGGCTTGTACTGGCGGCAATATCGTGAGCATCAAGGCCGAACCGATGTTTGGTGAAATCGCTCAAGGAGGGAAGTTCATCAGCGATATCAGAGTACGTCGCAGGAATAGGATCCCGCTCGATTGCATCAATAGCATTGGAAAGATCTGCATCAAAATTTGCAAAACCAGAGCGCTCATCTACATTTTCAAAGTTCATATCGAACGGAATCGAAAATGTAGGATCTTCGAAAAGAGGATCCGCGGTATCAAACAAGGAATTTGGTGTTTGTGACCTTTCCACGCCAGCCGGTGTATGAGGAGCCGTTTCGACTGGATCAGGACGTAGGGATGAGTTGGGAGAAGACAAGGAAGGTGTTTCACCTGGAGGCGTGGTATTGCTCTGATTTGGAGGTAGCTCCAAAATCTGCCTCTTCTCGGGAGGACCCCATGGGTCAAATCCTGTGGGAAAAGCTTCATCGCCTGTACGTTTCCGAGAGTCAAAGGCCGATTCAAGCTCCCGTAAAGCAAAGTCCGAATCGAAGAGAGGGTCATAGAACAATTGTTCCGTATTATGCGGGTCATTGAGATCAGGTAACGCGTTGGCTATACACTTCGCGGTGTCCTGTGCTGAATCGTTCTGTGGCCCCATCTTGTCGCCTGTATGAAAGAAATTATTACCATCGAAATTCAAAGACTGAGCGTCTTGGCTGGATGTATCTTGATTTGACGTGCGAATCTGGCTGGTATCTTTGACCCCATGCAATGAACCCTCTGTCTGCCGAGTCGAGGCATCTTTGTCGACTAATAGTCCTTCTTGGGGAGCGCCATCTTTAATGTTCTCATGTTGCGAAGACGCTCGAGTGGCATCGGACGGCTGCTGCAGCTGCGACCCAGGGGAAGGTGTAAGCCCCAGATCATTCACATGCAGATGAGAGAAGGACGGGGGTGATGGGATATTCTCAAAGGGAAAGAGCCCCTCAGAGTCATGGGGTTGGAAAGAAGTGCAGGTTTGAAAAGAGGTAGAAATACCTTCAGCCATACTTCCATCCATGTAGACTGAGTTAGTCCACCACGATTGATCTCCCGGCTATCATCAAACAAACGCCGGTTCTGTGGCTCTGTGACCGCTATTGAGGCGGTGGCTCGACCGATAAGCAAGGACTGACGTCGCTAGGGTGTAAACTATGTGGCGTCGAGAGAATTAACCAGATGAACGAGACGATAGCAGGGCTTATACAAGTATATATTCTTGTCTTTCAGCAGGATGTGTAGTGTCAAATGCCGTACCTTCAATTTGCGGTTGCCTTGTCACGGGGTTAGGCAGCTCAACTGACAATGGAAGCGGCGTGTTAACTCCGAAGCTCTGGCGGGGTTTGTAGCTATTCAGAGACAACAAAGTCGAAATGAAAAACGCGTCACTCTGAATTTACAGAGCCAGACACCCGATTAAGAGGAGCCGAATACCCCGATTAAGCAAAGATAGCCTTGGCCATGATAATCTTAGTCCAGTTGGACCGACTTCGATGTTTGAATCAAGCAAGGGATACTGCCGATACGCTTCTGCGATAGGAGTATAAGATAAATTCTGGGGTTTTCAAGCTCCTCCTCTATGGGATCAATGACCAAAGACGACAACAACGACGAAAGAGAGTGAGGATGCAATAAGGCTGAGCGCGTGAAGAAGAAAACATGAACGAGAACAAGTACTTTTTTTTTTTCTCTCCAAATTCTCGCTTCATTTCTCCGCTTTCCCCACCGCTTCTCTCACCGCTCACGTGCTTCTATTTCCTCCACCCACCCTAGGCCTATCTTGGCATAGTGTCGCTGGTCAACGCCGGCAGGAAGATTGAAGGAGTATCGATTGGATTTCCGCCTCGCTTCGTCTTCATCTCCAACAAACGGTGAAACCACCAAGTCTTCCCCAGCAGTCTGCAGCTCTCCAACTTCTACGAGTCTTTGAAAGATTCTAACGCGCCGAAATGAGTGTCATTCTCTGCACCGGTAAGCGCGCCGCTTTTCGTTACGTCAACCCCGTCTCTCAGATCAAACTAATCAAAGCTGCTCTTGTCGCGATGTACAGCGGGGTATGACCATACCATTCGGTAAGTCGAGTCAATTACTGTCTTCGGGCGGGATGGGGTAGATACCAGGTGCTTACTCGCTTCTCGGCAGTTTTTGGGAGGCCTTGTCTGGTATCTGCTCGCGTACTATTCAACATCCTGATTCCCAAGTAAACCGCCTTTGTATCACACCCGACAAGCGCTTCCTGGCAGCCGCAGGCCACAACAATGTCAAACTATATGACATCAAATCCACAAATCCCAATCCTGTTATGACGTTTGATGGCCACACGAACAACATTACAGGAGTTGCATTTCACTGCGAAGGAAAGTGGATGGTGACTAGCTCCGAAGATGGCACAGTGAAAGTGTGGGACACTCGTACCGGAAGTCTACAGCGCAACTACGCCCACAAAGCTGCAGTTAATGATGTTGTGATCCATCCGAACCAGGGCGAACTGATCAGTGGAGACCGTTCTGGTATTGTTCGCGTATGGGATTTGGGAGAGAGTGTCTGCACCCACCAACTCATCCCCGAGGACGACGTGGCAGTGCACAGTGTCAGTGTTGCCAGCGACGGATCTCTGCTCTGTGCAGGGAACAAAAAGGTATCACATCGTCGCAGCTCATTCTCACGCAGTCTCAAGCTAACCCGGTTTTGATAGGGCAACGTCTACATCTGGCGCATGATTCAAGATGCTGAGCTCACTCGTATCGTACCCATTTGCACGTTCCAGGCCCATAAGGACTACCTCACTCGTGTTCTTCTATCACCAGATGTCAAACACCTTGCGACTTGCTCCGCTGATCATACCGCCAAAGTTTGGAACCTGGATCTCGATTATCCTCCGGCCAAGGTCGCAGCTGTCGCAGCAGCAAAAACCAAAGCCAAGGGCAACATGGGGTCAGAAATCGCTTCTCCATCTACGGCTTCCGGGACACCTGATCAAATATCTGGCATTGATCAAGCAAAATCTCAAGAATTCAACCCGTTCGGCTTTATCAATGGTCCTACTCCTGTTCTGCCCAACGAACCACCACAGCCCTTCCCCGTACAGCCCGATGGTCCTCCGATGGACCCGAGCACAGGAACCCCTTATTTGGAAACCACACTAGCCAACCACCAGCGTTGGGTGTGGGATTGCGCCTTCTCCGCCGATTCAGCATATCTGGTCACTGTTTCTAGTGACCACTACGCTCGTCTATGGGAGCTGGCTTCAGGCCAAATTATCCGCCAATACAGTGGGCACCACCGAGGAGCAGTGTGTGTTGCGCTGAATGACTATTCAGAGCCTCGATAAAGTGGTTTGGGGTTGGAGTGGACGATCCGGCATGGCCTCTGGCCTGGCCTGGTTATATATTCCAGAGGCTCTTTTCTTCCTTTGTTGTTTGATATCCTGTTTGATTCGTGGTTAGCATGGCGCCTGGGATGGGACGAGTCGGCCAGGTTACCTTTTGAAACCGGCGTTTGGGTTTTTTGTTAGATGCAATTTTTGTTTGGTAATATGACCCTAATATGGGATTCCATAGTGGGTACAGTTGAGTTTCAGTGTAGATTCGGAATTTGTGCGAGTCATTTCCCTACGCCTTTCACGATACAGGCTATGATTATTCTTGTGGATGAGTTTTGCTTTTCTAAATCTGGTCGACCCTGGTTGTTACTTGGCATAAACACTGAGTCCAATATTGAGAGATTATATTTCCAAAGAAAACCAGCACACTGAAAAGAACCTCATGTAGTTGCAGTAGCCAACATCTAGTTCACATACACCTGGCTCCCCAACAAGATAATAGACAATAAGAATAGAAGAAAAAAATGAACAAAATGGGTCTCAACATGCCGACAAAAAATGTGAAAAAGAAAAAAGTAATTGAAAAAATGCGAGATTTTCCTTTAAACCACCTAATTCAACCCAAGGCGAACCATGTCACGCTGACGACAATGTCCAGTCCCTTCTCCTCGGCCCCGGGGAACTTGAATGTCCACATTCCATCCCGGTTGACGTCCCAGAAGGCTCCGGAGGCGGAGTGCATGCCACGCTTGCCTGCGTTGTTGACTGCACCGTCCGCGGCGGCGGACTTGTCGATCAGACCTTGCTGCACAATGGTGCTGTTCACGGTGAATCGGTACGGGGGAGCTGTCGAGGGTTCAGAAGGGGCGGTAGCGGAAATGAGGGCCTTGAGGATGGTGTTCTGGTAGAGGTGTTAGATCAATTATATGGGTGTAGCTTGTGTCTTGGACGTACAATGATCTGAGAGTTCCATTCTCCGACTTTGGAGTGCTCGTATCCCTCCGCGTCCTTCAATGCGGTGGTACAGGCCTATTAGCCAGAAACGTTTGTTAGTCACCAGTGATTGATAAATCGGAGAAGGAAACCGTTGTTCAAGTCACATTGAGACTCCGGACCAAAATATAGAATCATGGGATAATGTACCTCGGAGGCGATCTTCTGAAGCTCCTCAATTGGAATGGGCTAGAACAGCATAAGTCAGCTAAGACAGTCCAGATTTTGTGGAGCAATGGCGCAAGGAGCTAGAGATGACAGTGACGTACAGAAGTTGCAGGGGAGGGTTCGACAGCCATTGTAGATTTTTAGGAATAGGAGGTCTCTGAATTGTAATTCTTGAAAGATGGAGCGAGCGAGTTAGTTTTATTCAAGATATGGAAAGATCCTAGGACCTGTGTCTTCTCGGAGATGTGATTGCGGGGGATAGGATGCAAGAGCAACGCCAACGGAATGACAGATATCTGATGAGGGTAACAGAAAACAAGAAAGATTTACCTAGGAAGCGGGCGACGCAGAGAGACGAATTGTCCAGCGATTGTTGGCACAGCAGTCAAGGAAGCCAAATATGATGTCCGAAGCGGCGTGTTTTGCTGGTGTTTGGCGGCTGAGAGCCGTAGCATCATCATGTGGCGGTGCGGGCGGTGGTTGGCCAGAAGAGGTAAAACGCTAGTCCGTAAGGGGGCAGCTATGGCTGAGGAAGAAAACCATCGCCACAGCCCTCGGAGAAACAATATTACGCTCCGAATCGCCGGAAAAGAAAGCAGAGCAAACCAAACGCGCACGTGCCATACACTAAGCGGCAAGGGCCGGCAGAATACAGCTTACTATCAGCCGCTAAGCCACTCCAGGCAAGGTCTTGTCCGCCAAGCTCCAGAAGTGGAGAGAGACCATTCCAGTACGCAACCAATACGGTAACAAAACGCCTCGTTTACATCAGTCCGTCCGTCGCTGGGCCTGTCACTTGCTTCGATGAGAAGGCCTGGCTATCTCCATGTCCAGAGGCGCAGCAGGATTTTTCTTCACTTTTTCATTATCTCCCAATTGCTCCATCGATATTTTCGATTTCGATCAAGACTTTCTCTTATATATCTGCTGCCATCGTCAGTAGTTTTGACCTTCTCTCTCCGCCCTTGGTAGCTTCATCTGGGTCATCTCTGTCCTATCCCTTATCTCTACGTCCCTCCCCCCCGCACAGAATCAAAAAATGTCGAGTCAACCTCTTCTTCAGACTGCCCCAGGTTCGTACCACTTCAATCCTCTTCTAAACTTGTTTCTATGCCGCCTCATTCAAAGCGACCCCCTCATTACGTATCCAATCTAACTCACCCAGGCAAACGAATCGCCCTCCCAACCCGCGTCGAACCAAAAGTCTTCTTCGCCAACGAGCGAACCTTCCTCTCCTGGCTCAACTTCACCGTCATCCTAGGCGGCCTCGCCGTCGGCCTCCTCAATTTCGGTGACCGTGTCGGCCGTATCTCCGCCGGCCTCTTCACCATCATCGCCCTGGGCACCATGATCTACGCCCTTTTCACCTTCCACTGGCGAGCGCAGAGTATCCGTCGCCGAGGACAAACAGGAATCGATGACCGATTCGGGCCGACCATTTTGGCCCTGTCGTTGTTGGCCGCTATCGTAGTGAACTTTATACTTCGTGTCCGGGAGGGGTTCTAAGCACTTGGGCTGTTGGTGTGAAAATTTGCTGTTTCATTTATATCCCTTCTTTCTCTGTGATCATCATTATCTCTTTCTTTCTTTCTTTCTTGGGCCTCTCTCACTTTGGCATGAGGAGAGGATGTTGGGTTTTATTGCAGGTGTATACGTATACTGCTTAACTGGAATGGCGGAATTGTTTAAACGACATGTCACAATTATGAAATTGTCAGGTTTTATTACAACATTGATCATTCGTTCGCAGCGGTGTTTGGGTTGTTTTCGTTTATTGTTCTGTGTTTGAGCGATTTGCATGTCTTATTAAGAAGGATTGTAGTGCGCTACTAACCTACCACTACTTTATCTATTTGCAAAAAAGAATAAAAGTTGATCCATGGCTATTTGCCTCTTCAATATACAAATTGCCAGTCATATATAATCGCCATATCCATGCTACTCCCACTAACAAGATACGGCTTCGTCAGCATTGATGCCACCATCCTTGATGAACCCTGCATAGTTCCAGTAATCTGCTTGTGTCCCTTGTCCATTCACCGTGGCATTTCCCGAGAACTTAGCAGTCCAGTAACTGCTACCTTGGGCATAATCGTGAAAGGCTTGTATTCCCGTGTTTACATTGCGCGAACGAAGCGCAAAGGTATTATTTTGGGATGCCTGGATCGACCACTCGCCTACGAACACAGGAAACGTATCGTCGACGGCTTTGTTCTTTGCGTCGGAGCAGATGTAAGTAGGCAGGTTTTCGGAAGTTGTTGGGCGGCCTTCGAAGTAGTAGTTGTGCACGTCAAAGACGAGGTTTGTGTCTGCGGAAAAGTTGCCAGACCAGTACGATGGGTACTTGAAGCTACCCTGAAACATAACTGGAATCTTGGGATTGGCTTCCTCCACCTTGTTGATGACTGCTTTGATGTATTTCAAGACCCAGGTTGCGCCGCGGTCTGACAGTGCGGCTGGGGTACCAAACGTTGACATGTTTCTGCTGTCAGATGGCTCGTTCATGGGTTCGATGGTGTATGACTGGGGAGAACTGGAGTTTTGGACAAAGGAGATGACGGCGTCGATGGCTTTGAGGGAGTTATCAAAGGCAGTTGTGTTGTAGAACCAGCCAAAGTGATCCGTGGCCTCACCAATGTCCTTGCCATTGGTGCCGCCCGGGAGTGAATGGACATCGACGATAATGTGCATGCCATAGGTTTTGATCGCATAATCAGCAATCTCTTTCAGGACCCCAGTTTGATTGCCCGAATACAGCTGAGATCCGGGGAGGTTTATCCATGCCGCATAGGTTGTTGGGATCCGCAGAATTCCGACACCAGCATCAGCAAGCTTGTCGATGTCTGTCTTTGTTATGAAGGTTGAGTATCGGTGTTCTAGGATCGGGCCGCACTGTGATCCCAAATTCTGGCAGAGTCCCCATTCATCCGACGCTCCACCAGAGTAGGTGTTCCAGAACTGAGTGTCGATTGTTGACTCTTGTACCAGCCAGCCTCCAAGATTAACACCATTTGCCTTGAAAGTTTTCCAGTCGACATAGCTGGTGTCGGACTGCGAATGAGGAAGTGCAAGAGAAGACTGGATGCCACCAAGGGCAGTGAGAAAGACCGCCAGCGATCCACGCATGGTTGAAAGATGAATGGGAGAAGAATGGAAGTATAAAACTATAACTGTCTGTTTCGTATATCAAACTGACTCTGGGGAGTATTCCCACTCTTATAAGAGACGACAGGCGGTGCACATGCTCCATTCGGTAGTAATCAGCATGCTGCCTATGCATAATTGCAGATTATTTCCAACCGATGGAGAAATGATTGGCACTGAGAAATTAACTTCTTGCAAAGCCAAGGAAAGCAGTCATTTGTGGTCATCGATGTTACCTCCGAGTCTAACATCTCCTTCACTTACTGCAGTGCATCCAGAAGCGTCATTAGAGGCATTTGGGTCTGCCTGCCAAAACCACGCGTTGTCGAGAAAGGCTGCTGGACAAAAACCCCGCATAGTCGGACAATAATCAAGGTCCCTGGCTCTCAGTGGGGACATGGTCTTCACCATCTGGAGTCCGGAACTGGATTGCGGGATGTGGAGAAGGACGATGTCACGATATAGGACAATGTTCCGAACTTCAACCGTTCAGAAAGAAGTTACATCTATCCACGTTCGGACATTCATGCCTTGGCAGAGAGATGGCTATTGGACAATTGGAAAAATGTGAGATTTCTGATCCGCATTCTGCAATCTTCCTTAATCTTGTAGATGGAGTCATACGGACGATCCTCTCGGGATTTCCAGATGGTAGAACAAATTGCAACTCCTCGGTATAGAGAGCCCCGAAATACTCGGGAGTTCCGAGTCGGGTTAACTGCTCGATGTCTGCTTTCTGCCGGATGCTTGGTTTTCAAAGATTTATATTGCTTTGAAAGATGTTCCTGGTTTTCTCTGCAGTCAGTGCCGGTCACTCGGCGATGAGCATTCTCAACACCATCTACAAATACCACAGTGATGTCTCGAAAGAACTCAAATGGAGGACAGTCAAGGAAAGAATTATCTCGATAGGCCATCCTCTACAAAGAGTGCCCGTGTGGGATCAATCAAATTGAACCGCTTGCCTGGTTTGCCTTGGTCGCCTGTTCGCCTGTTGTCTAATACGTCTGCTTTAAAGACCATATAATTCTCTGCGCTATTCGAAAACACCATAGATGGAGTTCCTGGTCAATGGCAAGTGCCAAATCCATTGTGAGAATGGACAAGGGTTTTAGATGCCCAACACGAGATTTCAGCGACAGCTTGGGTTCCAAGATGACCAGATGACGACTTTCCTATCCTATCCGGCTTGAATCGCAAGTGTCTGTATCTGAATCGGTCGAGGAGCGGATTCTCAGTGCTGTTTGTGTTTGTTTCTTCGCAGTGGCAATCATACTCTGAAAAGGGACGACGCCTGTGATCGACCGGGATGCCAACGTCGTCCTGACGGGTTCTTGCATCTTCTGTCTCGGGTGTGCTCTGCAGGCAGACACCAGGACACTTCTCAAGCCTCCACCATTTCTTTGTGTTGATCACTTTTTATGTTGGTTTTGAAGATGATCAGATGGATATGAATTGATGATTGGCACAGTGACGCCCAGCTTGGAATGGCTTCTGCCGCCTTCCGCATGTTCCCGGATTGTTTGCCATATGTTGGATGCTGGAAACAGACGACGCAATAATAGAAGTCGAGTATCGGAAGAATCCAGCCCCGATCGAAGCGACGGAGAAAACCAGATTGTGTTACTGGCGAGAGTTGGAAGTTGGAACGGTCGGCGTGGGCCTGTCTGACCTTGACCTTGGTCGGGCAGTTATTCTCTTGATATTTAGATAATGCGGTCGGATATTCTCAATTTAATTAACCATTGTCTAGGCGGGACGAAGGAATGATAATAATAATAAGCGATGATAAGAAGGTAGGGAGCTGAGTGAGAGTGGCAAAATGTGGAAATTGCCAAGCTGGAGATATAGCTGTGAGAGAGGATTGAGAGGATTATGTCAATTCATGGGTCCATTTGATGACACGAGCTGCTCAACCAGACGGATTGGAACCATGGCACTCGCAATCAATCGCATTGATCCAGAACCAGGAAGATATAGGGATAATAAAGGATGGATGCATCGTACAAATGTCGACCAGTTGGAGGCCGTCTAAGCTGCATGTTATCTGTCGCTTAAGTCGCCCGTTGTATCCTCTGTATTTGGCTGTATAACCATACCTAGGTAGGTACCTGTTTACCTAATCATCTTTCTCTCCTCTCCGTATTGCATCGATACAATAATAGCAATCTGTAACAATAATATTTCCATCTCTGCTTCTCTACTTTCTCTGTTACTCTCCATGTTTTCTGCTTCTCTTCTTCCACCAGATCGACCATTCCAGACTTTGGATCACATCATCGCTCCACTTGGCGGTTATTCTTAAGTCGATTGAGCACTGATTATTGCCTGCTCGACTCCATCGTCGCCCGCATCCCCGCCCTCTGATTGGCTGCTGCCTGCGTTGGGTGTCACTATTTCTGACTACCGGCTGTTAGTGCGCCGGAGACAAAGCCTGTCGCAAGGACCCCCCTTTCCCCTTCTGTTCTTCCCTGCTATGGATATGGACAAATGTACAATCAACTGCCATGAGATCCTCTTTTCTTTGACGTTTTTCTCCTCTTGTTTCATCGCCTCTTCATCCCATCTTTGTCCATCGCATCTTTGGCCCAGATTACTTGATCCAATAAATAATTCTTTCTCTCTTTCTTTTTCGCAAATCCCCCGACTTTTCCTCTGATTATCTTCTGCCTTCTTCTCTCTTCTCTCCTCTTCTCTCCCTCCTCCTCCTCCCCCCATCCTTCTAGACTTCTTCCTCCCCTTCTCTCTCTCTCTCTCTCTCGCTACTCTCCTCGTACATATTCTTTCGGACGATCCCTGGACGGACGTTAAATTCTTTTTACCCTCCTCTTCTCTCCCTATCCCTTCATATCGCCTCTGAGTCACTTCTGTTGTTTTTTTTCTTCCTTTCTCCTCTTGATCCATTATTAATAGATTACGCCACCCCATCCCTTCCCAACAATAGCCGTGGATCCCTCCGCTTTCTCGATCGCGCCCCATTCCGGCTTGCATATCACTGATCTTTCTCGCCTTTGTCCCTTCTCTATACTATACCTACTCTACTTTACTTCATAACAACACAGAAGAAAGATTAATTTTTTATTAAAAGAAAGAAAGAAAAAAAAAACAAACAAACAAACAAGAAAATTCAAAATCAAATACCACCCACTGACGCGATTTCCATCGCATGTCATTGTTGGACTTTGGAGCTTGACGTGCCTCGTTTGGAGTGCTCGTGCCTCTTTCCCCCCTTGCCTCTTCCTTACGGTCGCAAATCGACACCATCGTAGAGTCACTTCCTCTGATTCTACGATTCGCCTCCCCACGCTTCTCTTCTCCCCTTATCTAGATCCTCCTTTCCATGCACTGGTGTATGGTCGGAAACTGCAGATAAGGGTCGACAATCCAGCGCCGCTATCTTTTCTCTGCTATATCTTAATCTCCTATCGATAACATCTCCACCGCTCTCACGCCCATTCAACAGCTTTCGCATGGCATGTTTCGGCTGCTTCCTTGGTCCTCTGCAATCGGAGGGAATAAGGTGATGGCGGAGGAGGTCAAGATGCTCGCTACTGCGCCGCCTTGCGCTTCTCCAGGCGTCAACGGCCTGTCCCTGCCTCAGTTGAAGCGCAAACGCTCTCATTCCAGCGATTCCGCCACAGATCGCGATGCCCCCGTCGCAACCAAATTGCGCCCGGACGATGCGACAAACAAAGCCACCCCATCTAGACAGACCTCTTCGTCGCAGGAGCCTACTCCGACCAGTGACGGTTTTTCACATTCACCACATCGTCGCCAGGGCTCATCCTCGACTTCCATCGCCGATCAGGCCACTACTCCGCGCAAGGTGAATGTGGAGAAGCTACGAGAAACGCTTGAAGCCCAACTGAGTTTGGAGGTATTATTGAAGCACAATGAACTACGGTTGATTGATCAGGAGATCGCCAAGTGCCAGGTTGCGATGGAACAATTGCGTCGCTGCGCTGAGATCCCTTACCCGGGATCCAGCGTCGCCGGACTGTCGCAATCGGTAAGCGATGGGACGGGAATGGCGGTGCTCACGCCTGGAAATGGTCCGGCACCGTTCTCTCCAGCCCCATGGGGTGTCGCCGATGGACCGTATACGCGCCACTATGCCAAGTGGCTGATACCGGATCCGCGTTTCGATGGAGGCGAGCTTGATCCTATAATGACACCCTTGGCTACAAGTGCCACGGGCTCCCTGCCGATGATGGAGGGCCGCTCAACACGGGGTAATCCCAGTGACGGTGGTTATATGGCTAGCAAATCCCGACCGCAAAGGGGTTTGGGTGGTGCGAAGCTACAATCTTTGCCAACTGGCTATCCTCCAACAAAGGAACGGGCGGGTCCCATGATGATTCGACGAAAGTCGGACGGTGTTCTTGTCAAGCTGGTGTGTCTAGACTGTCGCAGAGACAACTTCTCCAGCACCCAAGGTTTCATCAATCACTGTCGTATCGCACATAACCGCAACTTTGCCAGCCACGATGCAGCTGCCACCGCATCGGGTGAGCCTGTTGAGGTGGACGATGCGGGTGTCGTCGTTGGGGGCAAGAGTCACGAAGCTCCCAGTGTCGCCGCTCCTGGCTACGTTCATCCGTTGGTTCGCTCTGCCCATGTGATCGAACCGTCCGCAACCCCCTCCGCACAAGACGTGGTCAAGGATGCAACACCTCGAAAGCACTCTGGAGTCAACCAGTCGTTCCCGGCGGTGGAAACACCTCGTCCTTCTGCAAGTCGCCCTCGACCAGGGAAACGGAATACACCTGGAGCGGTGAAGGCTTCGAATGATTCGTTCATGGCCTCCCCTGCTACCCCGCATCTTTCGTCTTTGATGCAAGTCAGAGGTGTTGGCGTCGACCTTGATCGACTGGTTGGAGAGGCCAAAACAACGGTCGATCTCGGGGCATATTCTTCTGAGGACGCCGAGTCGGATGACGATTCGCTGCAACCTTCGACGGACACGAGCCAAGGAGGCCAGCAGGCTCTTGGTTCCCGCGTTGGCAGGCAACCAATGCGGACGACGGTTGGACAAACAGCTTCCCAGCGACCAAACAGTCGTAAAGGACTTGATCATATGGGCCCCCAGCCCCTTACTTTGGACTCCCTGACACCAACACGGTCTGCGCCTTACACTTCCCCCTACGGACCGGCGTCATCCTTGTCTCGGCCATCTCAAGGTGATGAAATTCGGGAGGTCGACGGTATGGATCATTCTGCAAATCTCAGCCCAAACACTCTCGAGTCTAATCAAGCCCCGAGTCTGGTGAGCGACGATGACGACTGCGAGGTAGTTTCGGATTCTGAGAGCCCCGGGCCCAGCTCTTCCGAGGCAGGGGATAACGATCAGGACTTCAGCCACGTTGACGTGGAAGACGACGAAGACACTACGACGTCGAACGGCACGGCGGATCCCAAGTCTGACCCAGGGCTGGCGAGCCCTGCGACTCATCACGCAGCACCTTTGTCGAAATCTCTCCGGCGAGGCAATTCGAAGAAAAAGGATCGATTCCTTTCGAGTTCACTTGAACCGCTGGAACGGGGCAAGGATGAGAAGCGGGTTGGATTTGTCAGTCCGGAAACCAGTCCTGGCAAGGGCAAGAAAGACAGCCATCGAAAGTCCCGGTGAATTCTACCTAACCTTTACCTTATGAGGGGCTAGTACCCCTCTTCCGTGTGTAATTTTGTACCTCTCTTCTCCTTCTCTGTATGAGACTTGAGTTAATTTTCTTTTTTATAATTCCCGTGGGCATGGCGCCTTGTTTGATATTTGGAACGGTTCAGTTTTCGGGATGGAATATGGGATGACTGGGCCTTTATGGATTGATTTTGACCTGTTCAGCGTCTATCCCTCTGGGATATACAGTTACGACTTTTCAATGATTCGCCTGTATCTGATATTTAATGAATTTTCTATGACAGACTCCATGAAGTAGCTGTAATGACAATATGACAGTACATGAAAGTAGATAGGAATCATGATTGGCTATTCCAGTGTTACCGTACGTAAGTTACCACTGGTCCTGTCATCAACATCAAAATCCCTTCTCTGTCTCAAGTCAACAACCTGAAAGACATTATCATCAAAATGACAACCAAAATGAAAGAATCCGACTTGACCCCCTCCACAATCACTCTAGCAACCTTTCACAATCTGTTAAAATGCTACCCAGCTACCCGGGAAGCAGTACACAACCAGAAAGCAAGGAATAAAAAGGTCCCCAAATCGAAGAAGGAACCACAAGATGCAAATCAACTCAGCGTCTCAGAAGAACAAGTCAGACTTGAAGTCGAGGCATTCGGGGAGTTAGATGAGTGGCGGTATACCACACTCCCTGATGTCGTGAGAGAGAGAGGGTATCTTAATAAAGAGGAGATGGTTCGATTGATGGAGTGGAAATTGTGAGTCTTTTACTGTATTTGAGAGAGGATAATTACTAACAGGAAGTAGAAAACATGGCGTCTTCCGTCCTGCCCTCATGGGAATGATTAAATCGAATGCCGAATCTCTGATTCGAAAAACTACGGCTACGGCGTTTACTTCTCTTCCCACCACGATCACTACAGATGACGTCAAGGACAGTCTGGAGACACTGACCAAGCCACTGCGCGGCGTGGGCGTCGCGACGGCATCGCTCATCCTCTCGGTTCAGTCTGACCATATCCCGTTTTACAGTGATGATGTCTATCTCTGGCTATGTCTGGGAATGTACCCGGGTCTGGCGGGGGAAGATAAGAAGAAGGTTGTGAAGCTGATACGGGTAAATGGGGAGCTGAGTGTCAAGTATAATCTTCAGGAGTATCGGGGGTTGCATAAGGCTGTGAAGGAGTTACGGAAAAGATTGAAGAGCGATGATGATGGGGAGATGGTTTCATGCGGTGATGTCGACAAGGTGGCCTTTGTGCTGAGACACATTGATGTTTCGGAGTATTTTGGCAACGATAACGAGGGGAAGAAGAGGAAGCATGATGGCGATGGAGATACTGGTGCTAAGCTGAGAAAGACACAATAATAATAGTTTGATGGATATTTTTTCTAGAAGAGTGAAACAGTGTGGATTCTTGCCACGCAGTTTGCCGAGCTTATTGGGATCGGCAATTTTGGTGCAGAAGATGGAGTCGATCCCCAGATTGTCAGGACTCAGGAGTGATTCGATGTTCGCTTCAGAAGAGTTGTTTGAGAAGTTGAAGCTGTAGAGAATGGCTGTAAAGACAGGATATCTTGCCTGATGGATTTCATATGACAATATAGGGGTGGTGGTGAGGATGCTGTAGAGTATCGGACAGCAAACACTTGACGGTTCTATCTTGACAACCTCAGTCAATAATACTCCATAATCCATCTCCATCTGCTCAATCCTGATATCCCTTATCCGTACTCCGTATCTACTCCGTATCCCCTCTCCTATTGCGCTACATTGGTGGATCATGAAGTATGCCAAGCTGCTTGGCAGTTCGGTTGTCCAGACATTCTGTAGATATTGTCAAGAATAGAATCAACATCAATGAGCATGATATCTGGTTCTGTATCATAAAGTAGATCGTCCATTAAGCTCATCTGATGCTTTCCCAGGTCTCTCGTGTTGTTTGTTGTCCTGTAGATATTCCATGATGTCTGCTGCGCACAGACCAACTCCTCTTCTGCTCTTCTTCTTTTCCTCCTCACCAACTCCCCCACGACAAGACATCCACATTGTCATCTACAGGCTGATCACTTCAACTCTCTCCTTGATCTTCATCCAGAACCAATAATCTACCTCACCAACTGCAGCTGGACCCTGATCATGAACGGAAACAACGGCTTCGAGGCTGGGCCCTCTCCGCATTTGGCCGTTGACCGTTGAAATCAAGTCTCACAATCAGATTAATATTCTAGGTTTCTCAAGAACCAGACTCGGACATTTTCTTCGTTTCTGTACTAACTAGTCACATCTTGCAAACCTAGTTCTTCGGAGATAACAACATTATCCCTCTTTGCTTCGTGGATGCTTCCAGGATGCTCACCTCACTCATGAGAATAATGAGGAATCACAATGATTGCGTGTCCATCACCGCACTCTTCCCAGGATAATTCTATGAATATACTCTTATCGCACGTACACACTACGCAGTACGCAATACGCAGCCGGAGCTTTGATAAAATCCTGTGGATAAACATGCAACCGGCAAACTCCACCCCTCGTGGCCGTCTCTCTTGGCAGCTTCGTCACCATATAATGATGGAGAGAGAAAAAACCTTACTGGAACACTGGATTGAATTCGCCACGGACCTCTGGGGCCAATGCGAGTGAATGGTACAATGGAACTGAGTTCCATTCTTCTCCAACTTTTCTGTATCCAGCCCTCGGGCTTTTCTTTGGGGTGAAGCTGAGGAATGAAATACGTTTCTGCATCGGTGCGTCCCGCCTTCGTCGTCTGCTATGGACATCTCCCGATCAAGCCGCGTCATATACATCCACCCCCCTCTCGCCATGGATCGATAAACGATTTTCTTTTGGCGCGGGATTTTGACAGTTCGGCTTTATGTGTTGATTTTGTCGCTCTTTATTTCCTTCCTTATTTCTTTTATTCTCTCTTTTGTTTCTTTGTTTTTCGTTTACGGAAGAATTGTTCGGCAGGTTGGATTGCATGTCTCCTGTCGACTTTTCTTCTCTCCCTTCACTCTCCTTAAAAACATAGAGGGCAATGTTGCTGGTGTTCTTGTTCTTTTTGCCGCTGCTGGCAACGGCCAATTCATGGCACAGCTTCTGGTATGAACTCGGTCTTTTCGGTGCCCATCCTACCATTAGCTATGAGTCCTTCGATCTCGAAAGCCCAGAGGTCAATATCCTGCGATGGGATCCGCGCTGCGAGGAGGGTTATGTTCTTCTAAGTCCCCGTGGTCATTTCTATCCGGAACCGGGGCCATTGATATACGATAACAAGGGGAATCTGGTTTGGATCGAGAAACGATTTGGCATGATTATGGATTTAAACGTCCAGCGGTACAAAGATCAGGATTATCTCACTTTTTGGGTTGGCGATGATGATGGAACGCGTGGTCTAGGCTCATATTATATGGTTAGTTGAATTGAACAATAGAGAGGGAGAAAGAGTCTCACATTAAATAGCTGGATTCGTCCTACGAACTGGTCCATGTCGTTTCTGCAGCAAATAACCAAACAGGCGATGTTCACGACTTTAAAATCACCGAGCAAGGAACCGCTCTTATGACCATTTACGAAATCTACCAGGTCGATCTTTCATCCATGGGCAAGTCCTCCGAGGGATGGATCTACGATGGCCTATTCCAGGAAATCGACATTGAAACGGGCGAACTTATCTTCGAATGGCGGGCCAGTGATCACTATGCGCTGGAGGAAACCTATTTCGATATCAAGGACAAAGGATCTGCGCCCACCGCCGGCGAAGCTTGGGATTATTTTCATATCAACAGTATCGACAAGGACGCCGATGGCAATTACCTCGTTTCGTCGCGTTACATGCACACGATTACTTGCATCAGTCCCACGGGCGACATCCTGTGGATTCTCGGCGGGAAGCGAAATATGTTCAAGGACCTATCCGATGGAATGGCCACCAGTTTCACCTGGCAACACGATGCCCGCTGGCGTTCCAAAAACGTCATTACACTGCTGGACAACGGCTCCAACGAACACGAGCGAACGTCAGACCACACGCGCGGCTACATGATCGAACTGGATTTCGATAACTGGACCGCCAAAACCCTGCACATCTACCACAGCCCTGGAAATTTCCGCAGTCATTCCCAGGGAAACCTGCAAGTTCTACCCCGAACAGGGAACATCTTCATCGGCTGGGGCAAGCCCTCGGCATACACGGAATTCAGTGTAGACGGCGAGGTTCTCTGTGATGCACACTGGGGCCCATCCATGTTCTTCTGGTTCGGATGGATCAAGTCCTACCGCGCTCAGAAGGTCGCGTGGGTTGGCCGGCCTAGTTACCCACCAGACCTCGAGGTCAACGATGATCTGCGCTCGGCATATGTTAGCTGGAATGGCGCGACAGAAATAGCAGGCTGGGTCTTGCAGCGCGCGAGTGTTCCCAATGCTGAGGACAGCGATTTTGAAACCGTCGACTACGTGCCCAAGAACGGGTTTGAAACACGGTTCGACTTGGAGACAAATGATGGTTATCTCCGTTTTGCGGCTGTCGACATTAACGGACAGGAACTTGGATATACGAGAACATTTGAAGGACGTCCGATACAAGAGGTAATTTTCCTTTATCCTTCGTTCAATGAATATCATATACTAACATGGAATAGACATCCAACAACAATACCACAGCCCCATCCACATTAGACGACAACAGTCTCCAACAAATCCTACTAGCCGCCTGTGTCGTCGGGGCAGTCGTGGCCGCATTCTGGAAATCCAAGAGAAAGTTACCTGCTCTTTGTTTCGGCTGTCAGGCCTGGATCCGTCATCGTTCTTCGCGTTTTTAGTACAGCTGCTCTTCTTACCGAGCACAAGTACTGGTTGTTTTGACGTTCTACAATGATACCCCTTTGGTTTTGTACATAGATAGATTGGGCATTACAGTATATGTATGTCTAGATGTATATAGTCATGATTGGAATTGATATAATTGCAGTCTTCATTTCGTTTATTTCAATCACAAACGAATATAAACCCCTTCATCCTTGCATATTCTACTTGGTTTTAATGATACTATCTCTATCTCAAGATTACCTTTACGATAAAGTCTATCAAGTGGATGATCCTAAGATATCTAATAGCTGGCTAGAGCAAAATAAGCAGTCGACAAGAACAATCCATCCACCTTAAGTCTCCAAACATACTCAGACCAGGTCTCTATAACTCATCTCATCTATCGAAACCTTCACAGTAGTTAAAAACTCCAGGTAGGCTTTTCGGTGGTTATTGATCGACATTGATTGACCCACTGTTACGGTGATAATAGTATCAAAACCCCTTACATATGTAGCAAAGATATATAATATGAGTCATAAGAAATTATTAATTAAGAACCATATAACATCGATATCCATCGACGCCCGACGCCCATCGACAGACAGATTACACCCCTTAATGCATATCCAATCCACCTATCTACTCGCCTCGCCTCAGCTTAGCTAACCTACAATGCAGCCCCCAGTCCCGCCACCACGGCGGCAGCCATTAACCTCCCCGCTTCAATGCTCAACCCAGCCGCTGCACCTTTGGAGAAGCTAGTTCCGGACTCGGTGGCGGCGGAGGTGGTCGTTGAAGCGGCGCTGGGTGGGAGGGTGCTGGTAGGGGTGGCGGCGGACAGGGTGCTGGTGTTGAGGGCGGAGTTGGCCTCGGCGGCGCTGCAGTAGGATTCTTTGCTTTGTTTCGCGCCGTCACGATCGGGGTGGTGGGTGCAGTTGTTGTAGCAGCTGGTAGATATCTTTTTAGTATCTAATGTTTAAATGGTATGTGGGTAAGGGTGGGAGATAACTCACGTCAGGACGTTGTTGCTTTGTTCACAGAGACATTTCCAGTCGTTTGAAGCGCAGTGTTGGAGTTGGGGTTTCATGGATTTGAGGCAGGCGTCGAGGATTCTGTTACCTGTTAGTTTATATTCCCTCTTCAGGCTGTGGTGAGAACATACTCCTGGGCAGGGCATGAGGCAGAGGAGGCTGTAGGGGCAGTGCCGGGGGCAGCAGTTGGAGAAGATTCTTCAGCGGCGACGAAGCCGACGGACGCGGCGAGGATTGTGGTGATGATGGAAAAGTAACGCATTTTGAGTGTGTCGGTATAGAGGTCAATTGAGAAAGGCCAATGAAAATGGAAAGGCAAAGTCAATTGCTGTGATGATGATTCAAAAAAGCGAACGACGGTGGACAACCTCGAAGTTATTGAGACAGGCGAATATATACTAAATGGTCGAACCTCCATTCTGGTATATAAAAGGTACCGTTACTTTAAATATAACCAATGCTGCGAGAGAAAGACGTGCACTCCAAAGATACGATCCACGTCAACCTATGACAGGTCGAGAGTGTTCAGTACGCTGTGGTAGAGCCCCAAAAAAGGACACTATTGTCTTCTGGTTTTCTGTATTGAGTCCCAGTCAAGTCGGTATCGCGATGATGATTTGGAAGCTGTTCGAGGCAAAGGAATCACCGTCCGTATTCGGCGATATAGCATGCAGCAAGCGGAGGCACTATTAGCGGACTATCAGCTAGATGGGCATGGCAAAGGAACAAATGCAGCTTGCCCAGTCCATATATATGTAAAGAAGAAGTCCTGGATTTTGCCATCAGAGAGTATTGAATATTGAACTTTTGACATGGCTATCCAGACAGATTTGGAGGTGGTCTATTGAAGCCAAAGAGCATCTGGCGATATTAGCTGATCTTCACCTGGACAAAGATTTCGCAATTGATATCAGAACGACTTCGACTCACCATGCAGACAATTTAACCCAATGTGTTGCAGTACCAGGTACGCAGATCGTTGATCGACAACTGTTCGGTCTGGCTTGAGCGAGGACATTCATTACTTTTTCTGTTGTTCGAGTAGCTTTTTCACGGCCAATGGATTCCTTTCACACCGTACGACCTGCTGGCTGACAGGCAATTAGATACATCCAATAGCCGTGCATGGGCGGTAAGGGTCTGATGCATCATGGATGCTGCAGGGTCCATATTGGCCAGGGGCATGTGAGCGTGCGTGGTCGAGAGGAATAGGAGGGAAGAAGAGGGGAGAAGAGGGAGGAAATGTCGGTCTGCCCCAGCATCCAACCCAGACGAATTCTTGGCCAGCCTATTTTTAAAGGACTTCACAGTCCTGCATCGCCAAAGCATAAGACGGCATTGATTTGCATATATTCACTCTATCCATACAGGATATGGTGGCTTAGAGCGAGAGAAGAATATGTAGGTATAGTCAAGGCCAATTGATGTCTGCTCATTCTAACATCACTATCACATCAATTATAAAGCCTACATCATCAGTTCTATATCCGAATTGTATAAAATAATGGCTTCAGGCTTCACGATATCCGTAGGACAAAATAATACAGAGTATATACAAAGTTCACCGACGGAATAAAAAGAAAGTGGACCAGATGAAAAAGAAGAATGAAAGAAATAAAACCCATGCGGATCCGGGTGTAGCCTCTATTGCCCCCAGGAAATTGCAGCGCATGAAGAAAACCATCGTCAGTTAGAACGGGAACAACTTGATGGGAGGAGAAAATGAGAGATGGAAAGAAAAAGAAATGAAAGAAAAGCAGAAAAGGAGCATGGCGAGGAAGTATTAAAAAGTTCCTTCGCCAACTGCAAATGCACGAAGAAAAAAAGAGAAAAAAAACTCCCCTCTCCAAGGTAGCTCCGTGCCAGCACGGCTTGATTCTAGTCAAGCCGTTCTCAAGGCGAGTAGTAGTATCATACGCTTGCCTGCGATGACTATTATAAGGGACGTATGCAGTAAAATCTTGTCCCGGGAAATGATCTGCCTGTTCCATCATGACAAAACTCTCTATTCCTGTCCAAAGCCCAATGTTTCCTCCACGGCGATAGACAGTTTGTGCTCAAGAGTATCATGCGTCTTGTATGGAGGAAGGTCAAGACGGTTGAAGCTATCGATCTGTTAGTCATTCGATCGGATTGATATGATTCTCGGGGAAAAAAAAAAAAAAAAACCTACCATGTATGAGACTTGGGTAGCGCGATAGGGTCACCGGACTTCTCAATGGTGAACCGTCTGGGCCCATCAGAACCTTGGAGATCCTTGAATCCGTTGACGGGAATACGCGATGTACCAGTAGTAAACTGGAGCAGACGAGACTTCTGTTCCGCGTCCCAGGTGCGGACAATCTTCCAGAAGTTCTGAATCACCTCGTCCTGTTCCTGGTATCCACGATAATCGGTGTGCTTCTTCCAGTCATCAACATCGATGTCGGCAATACCACCAATCAGCAGCTCTAACTCGCGCTCATCAAACACATTGACCAGATCTGCCGGGATCAGCTCGTTAAATCCGGACATGAACGCGTTGAACTGCTCTTCAACACGCTTCACAATCTTCCACTCAGTGACCAACCTAGTGCATAGATTAGTCTTGCGATCAAAGCAATTCGCCAGAGGCAATACTTACTCAACATATTGTGGCTTGTTCTCGTTGGTGACGGGAATATCCCGACCACCGGGTATCAAATCAATAGTACGACGCTCTCCAAACTTTTCGTCATCAACACAGAAAGTGAGTTCCATAATGCCATCGATATCGTTGTCCCTGTCATCTGTTAGAAACCAACATCAATATAGCAATTCCAACTGTAAGACTAACAGAGTCCATGTAAGGTTGCGGTGCAGATCCTCATCAACACCCTCCATATCCTGGAGCGAAACCTTCTTCCGCAGCATCATCTTGTAGAACGCCCCAATGAAGAAAGAATCCAGGAAGCGACGATGGAAGATGGCCAGACCGACAACTCGGCCAATGAACTTGAAGTAGTTCAAGTGCTCTGGGTTAACGCCGGAGTGAGGATTGATCTGCAGAGTATAGTTATCGTGTGCGGAATACTCGAACAGACAATAGAAGGGGTTGAACATTTCGTGGGAAAGTAGGAAAAAGAATTCACTGCGCTTGTCAGCAATCAGATCAACAAGACGCTTTCGTACTAAAAGGAAGCATACCGAGAAAGACCACCATAGTCCAGACCATCTTCGCCGTCGAACTTGATCATCAAGCGTTTCTTCAGGTCCGAGGCACTCTGGCGCATGATCTCGGCATACGAGTCCTCAAAGATGTTATTCCGGCGGACCTTGACGTGGCATTGTCCGGACATGATACGCAGAGCAGGCTGCGATCGGAAGTAGATCAGCTTGCGACGGAAGTCACGCTTGTACTGCGGAACACCTTGGTCCAAAGATGACGGTAGTCGAGGGTCGTCCCATGTCGTCGTCTTGGTGTTGTGATCCACAAAGTATACTCGAGCCGTGTTGGTCAGACGCATTTCCCAACCGCTGGGCAACGGTCCCAGCTGGGAAACGGGCTGCTGTTGGATCGTGGTGTTGGTGCCGTTGGCATTCTGGCCGTACATCCGGATGTATTGCTGCCGTCGAGGATCAACCCATGTCGTGGTTCGGGTGTTGTGATCAACAAAGTACGGCCGTCCCTCGGGGGTCGTCCGCTGCTCCCATCCCGGGGGAAGCTCACCAGTGCCTGCAGTGGTGGCTCCCGTGGCCATCATGGAAACAGCATTGGCGCTTCCACCCGCCGGGGGAGTAGAGGCTTGCTGTTGGTTATCTGGCAAGTTCGGCGAACTTGCCCCTGTTCGATCTTCGGGAAGCATACGACTCTGGTGTGCTCTCCGCTCCAACTGCATGTTGGCCTCGCGCTGAGAGCGCTGCACATGTTCATTATAGTTATTCGATGGTCTCGTCCACGTGGTTGTCCGGGTATTGTGATCCACGTAGTAAGTTCGCCCCAGGTTATCCTCCCGTCGTTCCCAGCCGGCTGGTAGCCGGCCTTGGCTATCTTCAAACGAACTGAGGTTTGTTCGAGAGCTGGCATTAGGTGGGGCAGCTGCCCCATTAGCTGGAATAACTGTGCTGGACGGCCTGGTACCGGAAGGGGCTCGCTGGGGTTGGAGGGACGGGTTCGATGCTGCGGCCGGGGGCGGATCAGCCGGGCCAGGAGCAGGCGGCGGCGGCGGCTGCGAGCCTGACGTCGATACCTGTGGGACAAGCCCGCTCGAGGTTGAGGATTGAACATGTGATCGATTCAAACCGCCATTCGTTTGGTTGGTATTCGGTGTAGTGAGATTGGTGGATAGATTAATGATCAATTTTCCATGTACGACGAGGTTATCGTTCGATTTCTTCAAATCTCTGGTGAGCATTTCTATTGAGAGAAACAAGAAAGGGTTTCAAGTTAGCCCGATGATTTCACATTGAAGAGAATATCAGAAAGGCAGCATACCATCACCACCCATCTGTAAATCGATCACATCTCCAATCCGCACGTTGATGACACCGAGGAAACCTTGGTCCTTCTTCTTGAACTTCTTCTGGTCGAAAATCTGAATCGCAAGGATGCTGTCTTCGTTGACACGTCTATCGGGATTGATTAGCACGGGGAAGAGGCACAATCGGGGAAGCTCGGATGATAAGGCGTACAGATCAAACATCTCATTCCAGTAAGGGTTCAATGTCTTTTTTATCACGGATGTCGTATGGGTTTGTTCACCCCCCCACGGTAGCCACGGCGAACGGATCCGGGAATCCTGCATGATAACACGAAGTCAGTTTCGTTACGAGTCGATGAAAAATCCATCAAATAATCCTCATATAACAGGACATACGGAAGACATCGCGCTTGTATAACCCATCCGCCGCGATAACTGTAGTGATCGAGTCAGTCCCATGCACATAGAAGGCTCCCCGCAGCTTCCTGTCACTTCGGGTGGAGGTTGTTTCGTCTTACTTGTGACCCTAAGGTTTGGCTGGCTGCAACGCATTCATCCGTTAGCATTTATCCCATGAATAAAGTGATGAACGTAACATATTTGTCTCTGATAAAAGCTGCGGGAGGAAAAAAAAAAAAAAAAGGAGGAGGGGAAAAAAAGCCGAAGCCAGGAGGTGAAAAGCGAACTTACGCTGGCAGATTGGACCCCATTCTGTACTGAGATGATACTTGCAGTACACGCCTCTGGGTGCAAAAGGCCGATCAGGCAAGCCTAAAGGGTAATTCGCGGCGTGCGCATCCACCGCTTATCCAGACACACCAAACAGTGGGATCTCCAGTCCAAATTAAGTCGATCGTGAGTAACGTCTTTTGAGGCCGGTCGAGATTCGGGCGGTGTTCTGGAAGACTGACGGGTTGGCAATAATATCTCCTGCTTGGTTGTCGAGGATGGAGGCGCGGACTTGGGGCTGAGCAGTCTTGACGTGACGCCGCTGAGCCAATAAACTTAGCGAGGGGTCGATTGACCCTTTCGGCGGGTGTAGGCGGAACGGAGGGCCGTGACGAGAGAGAGAGGAGGGGAGGAGGGAAGGGGAAAAGAAAAGAAGAAAAGAAACGTAGACCAAAAGAGTAGTGAGGTGATAGCAAATGGTTAGTTAGTTAATCGGGTGTGCTTTCAGGGTCGACGTCTGACAACTCAAGCCAGTCGTCGAAGTATGTCGTAAGTGACCAAAGGCTGGTGGTTTTCTCCTCTATTCCGCTCGCTTGGGCGGCTAACAACCACTGGATCACGCCAAAAGTAGAAACCCCGCGTGCTTTTTACGTCGTTGTCAACACCCCCAAGGCCAAGGCGACTAAGATCGTGGGTAGATCCCAGACAAGGCAGAGAGATTTACAAATATCCGCTCAGGGCCAGTTTTGGTGTTGGAGGGGCGCCTTCGCTCGCATGGTGGGAGATACTACCTTCACAACATCTTCCTACTCAACTGTGGGGCTAAAACAAATGATTGATCGATGCGGATGACACAATCAAGTTTCCAGACTGCTTCAGATAGATATGCGCGGGATTTAAATATCGTCATTTTCGATACTGGTATACAAGGCCTATATTGGGGTTCCCCCACTCATCATGATGGGGGTTCCTAGTATAATATTGAACCCAGAAAGAAAAATTGCCATTCCATTGTTACTGCCCCGGCCCCCGAAAAAAAAAAAAAAAAAAAGTAGATCCGGTTAATGGTGAGGATATGAAAATGATGATATCACATAGGGGAAATAAATAACGACAAAAAAAATATAATCAAAGCGATCTTGGAAATCCGCCCATCTTGTCCCCCGATCTGTGGCTTGGTGGATATAATACAGTACATCCCAGTCCCTAACTCCAAAGGAATCATCCATGAAATCAGAGATTTTCTTGTTGATTCTGAATCAGCTCGCCAAAATGGCATATTCGCCAGCATTTCCCTTTGCCGTAGCTTGGCTTGTTGTGCCTCTCATTTCCTCTTGTAGCTCCTGGATATATTTTGCCCCTTCAATAGTTATGACGTTATGTTCCTTTCACTTAATACGGCGCATAGCCTCGACCCCGGCCACGATATCCGCCACGGTAACCTCCACGAGGAGGGAAGCCTCCGCGGCCACGGCCACGGAAGCCACCCCGTCCGCGCCCTCGAGTCATACCAGGAAGGTTAGTACGCTTGGGGACGACCTGATAATAACTCGTGTCAGTAGGCTTGTATAATGAGAACAGGAACGTGTTTCACGTGCTCACCTTGAGATTTCGGCCGCGGAAGACACTCTCATTCAGGACAAGTGCCTGGGCCACGAGACTAGGCTCTGCAAATTCCACATAGGCGTATCTGTAGCGCTGAAAGTCAGCATTCGTCGCTCAGGGGTCACGATAGAGCATTGTAATAAAATCTAGAGGCGGTATCAAGTGACTAGAATGAATAAGCAGGAAGCAACGCACCCTTTAGGCTGGCCTGTGAACTTGTCCAAGAGAATGGTGACACGGTTTATTGAGCCACAGCTCTGGAAATGCGCTTGAATCTCCTCGGGGGAGGCACCGTAATCGACGTTGCCGACGAAAATACTCCGAGCATCAATGTCTTCCTTGTCTTCCCGTAGGTTCTCCGACTGTTCATCGAGGGTGGCTTGCATCTCGCGCAGCTTTGCTGCCTCGGATTCCATCTCGGCGACTCGCTTCTTCATCGCCGCAATTTCTTCCTGCATGTGGAAAACTCCATGTTAGATCTAGCAGATAGTAGGGGACATTCAACAATAATAAATCCATTGGAAAATACTGTGAAAAAATAAATTGGTTCAGGAGATACAGCTGTTGAGCTTCCAGCTCCAGCTCCAGCTCCCGTTCCAACGGCCAAACGTACCTCATCATCGCCGCCTTCTTGAGTCTCAAGGCGCTCATCCTTAACCTCCTTTTCTTCGGTAGTCATATTGATGGTAGAAAAAGCAAACAGCTTCTTTTTCGTTCTATTGTAATATGTAGTGCCGCAAGGAGATCTAGGTCAGGTAAAAAAACGTCGAGAGGCAACAATGATGCCTTTTCCGTTTGTCTAGGCTAGCGTGCCGCGGGGGATGGAGATCTTCTGGAAGAATATAATATCCGACCAGTGAAAAGAGCCAGGAGACAATTCAGACCCAGCCGTGCAGAAAGAGCGAATGGTAAAGAGGGACTCGTGGAACGGCGACTGAAAGTGTCACCGAGCAAACGGCAATGAATGCGACTCGCGTTGATCGACGCCGAAGTCACTGATGTCTTTCCGGCCTAGTGAGTTTGTCATCTGGCCATCTTCTACAGCCGCTATGTCGAACGGAACCAGCCAGTTTAAGTATGCTTTCTTTTTTCTTTGCTTTTCTTTTATTCTCTTTTTTGCTTATATATACTTGTACATAATAGTTATATTTCGTATTTAGAACGGGTATTGAAATATTTCTTATATTGGACTAAGTCGCCTGGTCAATCCTTTCTAGTCCATGTTCGGATGTTCAGGTCATTCATTATAAGAACATCTTCGATGTAGCATAGCATGAGCATAAGCTGTTAACAGGATTATGGTATTTTATTAGAATCTTATCTAGAAGCAACTCGCGGTCTTAAGTAAATTAGACCCACACAGCATTGCCGAGGCAGTACTTCTGTAAGAGTTGGTTTGTCTGGAATATATGACAGGTGAGCATAGAGTTCAAATAAACAAGATGGTATTGTAGTTAGTACACAATAGACTGCATGGCAACAGGAGAGTAAAATAGACGCTGAAACAAAGTTAAAGGACAAGACATCATGACCGCGTGTGCACCTACGGGATATATACAAATGGCAATAGACGAGGGACTTCAACTTAGGAGGGGACGTTGTTCTTGCGAAACGAAACCTTCTCAACGGCAACGGTTTCGGCTCCGTTGGCGTCTGTTTTGAGCTGGTAAACATATAACACGAGAACATCACCTTGGATCTATTAAACGTCAGTATACAGGTATCCTGGAGTTGGATCAGTGGGCCAAAGGGCAGGTAGCCTACATCCATCAGACAGAAGCTGGGGGTCGGTTCTTCCCCTTCCGGCCAATAACCAGTGTTCATGGCACCAGTTGCACTGCCGGGGTTCACAAAGAACCTGCCCTCCATCTCGAATGCTTCAAAGCGATGTGTGCCTCCCCATAGCAAGATATCTACATCCATCTGGCGAGCTGCGATGAGCAGGGCGTCGGCATCGCCCGGGGGGATAATGGTGTGGCCATGGGTGAAGCCGATACGGAGGCTGCCGTGAGTCACGACCTTGGAGAGAGGTAGGTTGGGAGAATCGACATCGAAATCGCCTTTGACCAATTGCAAGTCGGGAGCGACCTGGCGGAGAAATTCGTAGGTATCGTGATCGGTAAGGTTTCCGAGACAGAGAATCTGACCAATCTTGCCTGGTGTTAAGAGCTTCCGGAACTGCGGTGGTGTCAATCGAGCGAAACGATACAAAGAATGGGGAAGAATCTAGAGAATGCGGGCAGCGCGCACCTTGGCTGGAAGATCCTAGCGACAAAGGTTAGTTTCCAAGTACCACCCAGAATTGTGAGGGGTACTCCAAAAAGATGCCACTTACGGGAGCTCTGTCAGGGATGAACAGGTCACCGATGGCCAAGACTAGACGCGATGTCATCTTGGATGGGGAGGGAGGAGAGAAGGTAGTGATAGATTCAACGACCCATTCCAAATGGATCTAGAGTGAGAAGGTGGACAGCGACAAAAACTGCCAATAATAAGAACTCGATATGATGATGTTTTGGACCTGACGTATGTACATCCAGTACAGTCTAGGCAACTGGCAGCTTCGCGGGGGAGCTAGATAGCCCTATGCCCTAAGGAAGGTCTATTCTGGGCTAGACTTTGTATTTGGGAGTACAAGTATATGAAATCTGCGTTGATCGCATTGAACAATATCATATAAATAGAATGGTAGAATGGTAGAGTACAAGATATATTTATGAAATGAAAGGCTTCTAGAAATATTGCAATAAACAGTTTATGCTACAGTCGACAAGTTATCCATGGATGAGTATACGGGAAAAGTACTACAGAATAGACAATGGAAAAGGCCGGCAATTGGACAGCCACCTTCAAAGCCATAGTAATAAAATCATTCTCATTGAATAATAAACCTCAATATCACGGAAATTTCTCCATGTTCAACGAATCTTCAACAACTACATCGAAGAATGCGCAACGGAAGGCTCCGCCCGGTTCGACAGTCTCCGAAATGTCTCCAAAGGGGGTTATTTTCACGGCCGATAGAGCAAGAAAGGGACGACAGGGAGGAGAAAAAGAAAAAAATTTTATGCATCACCTCAACATTGACCATTTGGCCTATATAACTTCTTTTCCAACTTCATCTTCATCTTCAGTCCACTTCTGTATCCTGCAAAACACAACTTCATCACGATAAAGGCTTCCCCGGTCCGATTGTACCTTTTCCCGCGGCGATCCCCAATCTCTGCCTCTGCCTTTTCCGGTTTTTTCCCCTCCCCCTCTCTGTCTGCTTCCCTATCCTTTACCCCGCGGGCTCTCCGGTTGAGGAGCCGTGTATCGGAACGCTGGCCGCCAAACAGACGACGCAACGCCTGAGCCTGATTTCCAGACACCTGGACCAGCGCCTACCGTTGCCTGACCTTAATACTCCTTTCTCGACCGAGAGGACTTCTCGTGAACCCGACGATATCGAATATAAACCCATCGACCGCACTATTCCCCCTCCACCTGTTGCTACCTCTCCTACTGACTCCCCATCCCAATCACCCCCCACCAAGATGTCATCCCAAGCCCCTCACAACACCCTCCTGATCCCAGGACCCATTGAGTTCGACGATGCTGTTCTCCAGTCCATGTCCCACTATGCGTGAGTATCTCTTCATACAAAGGGAATTGAATAGCCAACTGACAGCCATCGTTCAAAAGTGAGAGCCACGTCGCTCCCGGCTTCGTCAAGGTCTTTGGCGAGACCTTGACCCTCGTTCGCAAGCTCTTCCAGTCCACCAACCCCGCAGCACAGCCTTTCATCATCTCCGGTAGCGGCACCCTTGGCTGGGATATTGTGGCTTCGAACTTGCTCGAGAGGGAAGAGAATGCCCTCGTCCTGCACACCGGCTACTTTGCCGATTCCTTCGCCACATGCTTGGAAACGTACGGTGCCAACGCTACACAGCTCAAGGCCCCCATTGGAGACCGTCCGTCGCTCGCCGAGGTTGAGCAGGCTCTCAAGGAGAAGCCCTACAAGGTCGTCACCATCACCCACGTTGACACCTCGACCGGTGTCCTGAGCGACATCAAGGGTGTGGCCGAAGTTGTCCGTCGGGTTAGCCCGCAAACCCTGGTCGTCGTCGACGGTGTTTGCAGTGTTGGATCTGAGGAGATTGCTTTTGATGAGTGGGATATCGACGTTGTCCTGACTGCCAGCCAAAAGGCCATCGGCTGCCCTCCCGGTCTCAGTATCTTGATGGCCTCCGGTCGGGCTATCGAGACCGTTAAGTCGCGTAAGACCCCTCCGTCTTCGTACTACGCATCCATCAACAACTGGCTGCCTATTATGCAAAACTACGAGAACTTCAAGCCTTCTTACTTCGCCACCCCTCCTACCCAGCTCGTTCACGCCCTGCACACCACTCTCTCCCAGATCACCGCTCGCCCTCTGGCCGAGCGCTTTGCTATCCACACCCAGGCCTCTGATCGTGTCAAGGCCACTGTCGCAGAACTTGGTCTGTCCCAATTGGCGGCCAAGCCCGAGAACCAGGCCCACGGCATGACTGCCATCTACCTGCCCGATGGTCTGGCACCACCAGATGTGCTTCCTGGTCTGCTGAAGCGTGGCGTGATCTTCGCAGCTGGCCTGCACAAGGAGATCGCCACCAAGTACATTCGTTTCGGACACATGGGCGTCAGCGTCACTGACCCCGCCCGTAACGATATTGACAGGGCCATCGCTTCCCTCAAGGAGGCGCTCACTGAAGCCAAGCAGGCCAAGGGATTGTAAAAGCATTTACCAGTTATAGAGATTAATGATTTTCTTTTCATCCCTTTTGCTTCAAAAGGAAAGAATTTTAAAGAATTTACGAACTAAACAAGGGTTAAAAGACAAATCCATGATGATAACAATCAAATATATAAATCAAATCAATTTTTCAATCAAGACCGATCCGTAGAGCCCTTTGTATTTTGAATGCGGGGTCTGGGCTCCATACTTTCTCATTTTTCCCAATAAGGCCAGTCTCAACAACTAGTGTAGAGTAATGGTTCTATTTAAACTTTGGGGGACCTTTTTATTCAATAATAATCTACTCCGGATATGATCTGTTCGAAAGGCAGGGCTGTACCAAGAGTTTCAGATACATGAAAGTATATATTTCCTCAACACGGCATCACAGGTTCATTAATAATTAGGGACACCTTAGAGGTTGAGAATATAGCCAATAGTACTTATGTTCGAGGGCTTTTTACATATCCAAACTTATTTAAGGAATACGAGTACTTATTAGGGATGAGTTGTCATAACAGAATGGATATATCACCACGAATTAATGGCTGGGATGATACACTCCTTTGCCCCCAACTTATAGGTTGTAGTTATTTACTTTTTAATTTATTATGTATTCATGAGTTTTAGATAATAATACAAATTCATATTCAAATAATTAATAAGAAGAAACAAGAAGAATAAAACCAGCTGATGAAAAGCATCGCTGAGTAGCAAGGATAATAATATTGGATTCATCACACCTCTTTAGTCAATAACGCCATGAATAATGAAGATGGAAAAAATTATAGGCAACTTGAAGCACAAGAAAGAAAATTATTACAAGGAATATAAGTTTGCGATTGAGCAACCATGGCCCAAAAGAATAAAAACAGGAGAATGGGGTATGATATGATGCTATGCACTCATCATGGTCTTCATCAGGTTTCTTTACATGAGGACATGAGAGGGGCAAGAGGATGCATGGAAAATCGACATGGATATTGAAGATGATATATCTTTCTTCGTTTTTTATTAGTCTCCTCCCAGATTAAGTCTCTGCTTCGCCTCTACGCAATGCTAGAAGTGCCCGGACATCAGTCACATACTGCAAAGCCTCCAACATGGGGATGAGATGAAGCAGGCCATTATCTGTAGGGTCGTTGATCCAGCCTTCAATGGGAATGGCATTATCTAGAAAGGCAAAAGTTAGTCTTAAGAGATAGAATAAACAAATGATGAGGATATATTCCAGCATACCTTCGTGAAAAATATAACTCATCGGGCTATTGTCCAGGATCATTACTTTGCTCAAATCAGGCTCAACGGAGCTGAGATCTTTGATATATGCCCCATTGCGAAAAGTGCAGTGTTGGCGATAATACCGTGCCTGGAAGAATTTCCGTTCCTGCTCAAGCCAGTCGATAACCGGATCGGCGTATTCTTGCACACTTGCGGTAAAGACAACCAGCTTATACCACTTGCATATTTTGCGCAGAAAATCATCGCAGTGAGGCCGTTTGTGGACATAATATAGGATGGGGTGTTGCGGTCCAACCGTAGTGGGTGGAGCGCCAGGAGTGAGCGCAGTAGTCATTGGTGTAGCAAGTTTGACTTCGACCATATGGCCGCTAGACATGCGGCCACCCTTTGCCAACGAGTGGATGAGCGTCTCGTCGAGATCCAGGACAAGGGTTTTTTGAGGTATCTTGGAATTGCGAGGAGCTGCGGTGTATGAAGGCAGACGCGGGGGGATCAGTGGCCGAGGTGGAGTAGGGGAATGGGGATACTTGGTGATCCTATGAACAGACGGAGAGGTGGGTGACTTGATGCTATCCAAATTGACGGTCCCTTGAACTCTGGCGAGACTGCTATGCGACGGCTGTCCAAGATCCGAACTTTGGGTCCGGCGTTGTCTCTGTCGTTTAAGGGCCTCCTCATTATGCAGTTTGATCCGAATCGAACGACGTGGGGTACTGTCTTCTGGTTCTTGCTCCTGACTGAGAGTTCTCGCTCTCGTTCGAGGTTTACTGCCTGGAGGTCCCTTGATGCTTCGACGATCCCCTTCTGACTCGGACGTGCTGGATGCGATGGAATCTCGCGATATGTGACTTTTCAGTTTCCGTGCAGGCCGACCTTTATCGGCTTGATTGACGCCTTTGCCCGATCTGACCCTGTTATCCGCCGAGGAAGATCCCGACATGGACCGCCGCAGTTTTCTCACTGGGGCCATAGGAGTGTAGTGCCCATCATCGTCTCGAAAGCACTGGGCTACATACACCCCTGGGGCAGCCAATGTCGATAGAATAAACTTAATAGTCTCCGCAATCGCGTCAAAGACACGCTGTGCAATCAACCCAAAGGCGCTTCTAGTGACCAGCGGACCATCCTTTTCGATTTCGTGGAGCAACGGCGTCTTCTCATCGAAGCTATACCCGGAATGATCTCCATCATCAACCAATGTGGATGAGCCATCATATGCCTTCTCATGATTCTTGCTCGCATGGACATTATCGACGCTGTAGGACCTGAGCTGTGCTAGATCGCTCGGCGAGTTTGCTGACAGCGAAGTATCTCCTTGCGAATGGGATCGTTGACGGTTGCGATTGGGGTTGGAGGCCTGACCGATGACCCGAGACGATAGGATATTCAACGAGTTCATCTTCCAATATGGCCCTCGGGAGTCAGGGCTGGCGCAGGTATCTTAAGGACGGAGAAGGGCGGCAAGTCAGCACTCTTGTCTCATCGCAACCAGATGTACCACAGGGGTCGGGGATGACTTTGTGGAGAAGCAAAAAAGCAAAAATAAAGGCAGAATAAGATAGAACTAACAAGACCAAAAAGCAAATATTATTATACTAACCTCAATGCGCCAGTCGACAACCCGTGCCTCGGAATGTTTCCCGCGATGATTCCCAACCGAATGGAGAGAACGGTCGACGGAGAGTTATTAGGTAGTAGTTGACAGCCTCAGCCCAACCGACCAGCAAATCGGACGAGATGGCAACAGAAACGATGCAGGAAAGGCAAATAAAGAAACAAACGTGAGGAAAACACAGGCAAAAGGTGCAACTTTGCAGGATCGAGACACCCAGCGGATGACGGAGGTGTGGGGGAAGAACTACCACCTTACTTTGTACTGGAACTGACACACAGCGAGATGGCTGCAGTTGGGGTTAGCGGACAAAAACTCCCCTTCGGGAACTCCCTCTTGTTCTTCGCATCCCACCACGTCCCGCCGTGTGAGAGAGAAAAAAAAATCACCACCCGGTCGGAAGCTCCAGGTTTCGGGTTTTGCTCTTTATTCTTGTTGTTCTTATTGATCCTGATCTATATTACGCTGCTTGAGGTACGTTGAACTAGTTTCTGAGGGGTTATTACTCTCGTGTTCGTGCCTGATGATGACTCAACTGGTGAACTAACCAGTCCTAAAACAGCGACTGTTGAATACCTCACTGCTATACCGAACCACACCCTTTTCCTCGGCCAAGGGATCTCTGAAAAAGCCGAATCGCAATGCCGTCCACAGCTGCGGCTCTGACGCCGGGATTGACCTCTTTTCTCAAGTCGCTAAAGACGAACCCGATCGACACATCTATTGACAATTTGATATCGTGCGTTTTTCAACGTCATAGTGCCCCTCACAAACCACGATGCTAATGCAGATGACAACCCCAGATTGCTTAAGCGAAGACAAATCTGTCACTCCAGATCATGCGCTACTGCGACGGCCTACCTTCTTCTTCGTGTTATCTCTGCCTGCAGAACGACAGATGCGGCTAAGCTCATCGAGCGGGTGCAAAATGTTGGAAGGCGCCTGGTGGCCGCGCAGCCCCGCGAGATGGTCGTTGGTAATATTGTCAGACGTGTGCTTGGTTTGATCCGTGATGAAGCAGAAGACGACCGGGAGGCCGAATTCACCTTGAGCGAGGCGTCGGAAAGCCAGCCTCAGACCCCTCGTTTCAGCGATGGTCAGTTGCTAGTTGCCCGTCTACTGCGTTTGGAAATTATGCTGACTTGAATATTAGACCCATCGGTTCCAATGGATGGCCTAGATCGATCGTCTAGACCAGCTCTGACTTCGTCCGGTATTTCCATGTTCAGTCTCCTTTCACACCCAGAGCCCGAACCATCGCTCCCCGGCACTCCGGCATCAGACTCTCCCTCCGGTAGACTTATGGGACATGGTCCTAATAAGGACATTCGTGCCGAGGTTCTCGACGGTATTGGTGAAATTATCGATGAATTGGGACAGGTAGACGACCAAATTTCGGCCTATGCCCTCGATCACATCCACTCCAACGAGATTATTCTCACCCACACTTCGTCCTCCACTGTCCAAAAATTCTTGCTCAAAGCGGCAGCCAAGCGGAAATTCACCGTCATTCATGCCGAGTCATACCCCAACAATCACGAAGCGACCCATGCCACCGTTAGTGGAAACAGTTTTGGTGATGACGAACTCATGAGCACCGAGTCATTCCAGAAGCCCTTAATCGCCATGGGTATCACCGTGATTCTGATTCCCGACTCCGCTGTTTTTGCGCTCATGTCTCGGGTCAACAAAGTTATCCTGGGCACTCACTCCGTCCTTGCCAACGGTGGACTGGTCGCCGCGGCTGGCACCCGGGTAATTGCCCGCGCAGCCAAGGTGCACCAGACCCCTGTGGTGGTGGTTAGCGGCGTGTACAAACTCAGCCCGGTATACCCGTTCGACTTTGAATCGCTGATTGAGTATGGAGACGTCAGTAAGGTTATCGGATATGAAGATGGAGATTTGGTGGACCAGCTCGATGTTCAAAACCCATTATATGACTATGTTCCCGCAGAGCTGGTCGATCTATACATTACCAATTTGTGAGTTACATCTCTGAAAAGCCCAATTCCTTGCCGGGGTGGAGATTAACTGACTTATCACAGGGGCGGTCATGCACCATCTTATCTCTACCGTATCGTGTCGGACCACTACCGCAAGGAGGACATCACTTTCTAAGAACAAAAAAAAAAAAAAAAAACAAAACAAAACAAAACAATCAAAACAATCAGCGACAAAATCAAATGCTACGGGGCGTATGGTAAGGAAGGGGAATGAAGAAATGATAATATTAGATCCAATATGAAGAGATGATACCCAAGAGGAAGGAACATATGATGACCCCAAATTGGGCGTTTGTAAAATGATAATAAGACCGATGCACTGACATCATAATAATCGTAAACAGCGCATTGAATTGTATTTAATATGCACTAATTGCTACTACACTCGCTAAGATATCGGCCAAGTTCTCTCTGATCTAGTCGAGACAGAATTGTACCTCTACAAACGAAACACATAAAATCGTTGTGGGGTTTGAAGAAAAATGATATCTTAGTTCGGGGCCCTTTCCCAAAGAAAAAAATTCATGGCGCCATCTTTTTTATGAATATATCAATCGTAGTAGCAGGGTAATCCGTCCTGAACCATAATTTCCAGACCACAGACCGGAGACAGATTCCACAGTAGTATCTCCAAGTCTCCCATGGAATGAGCCCTTTCCCTGGCTACCTCTCCCGCTATGTCTTTCATTCCACACACCAACTCTTTACGAGCGGGGCTTCTCCTTCTTCTCCTTCCACAGAGCGAGCAGACCGACACCAGAGACCTTGACGACCTTGAAACGAACACCGGGAATATCACCCTTGGCCTTGCCCTTACGACCGAAACCGGCGAGGAGGACTTCGTCGTTCTCGTCGATGAAGTTAAGGCAACCGTCGTTGGGGACTGAAATTATCAAAGTCAGCAGAGTTCTTCTTGTCCGATACTTTCTCCACCTGAAATTCACGAGTATTCATCCACCCCTCCACAAATTCCCCTGTATAATCTCGATTTCCAATATGAATAACAAAAGAAAATAAGGGTTACCCACCGAAAGCGGTGACCTTCTTGCCGTTCTTGATCAACTGGACCTTGACACACTTCCGAATGGCGGAGTTGGGCTGCTTGGCCTCAACACCGACCTTCTCGAGAACGATACCCTTGGCGTGGGAAGCACCACCGAAGGGGGAAGACTTGTAGGCAGTACCCAAAAGGCGCTTCTTGTAGTGCAAGTCGGCCCAACGGTTGTCACGGCGGGTGGTCGCGAGCTTGCGCGCGGCGTTCAAACCACGGGGCTTTCCTTTACCCATCTTGGCGTATTATGTGTGAAGGACGGTCGTCTGTGTAAAGATGAAGAACTGCGTTAGAGATCTCGTCGTAATTGATGTCTTCAGTGGGCTGTGGATTGTATGAGGGGGAGATATCAATGTCCGTGACCCCGAGAAAGATCTCAAACGCTCGAAAATCTCCTGGATCGTGTATAAAATGCAACAACAACGAAAAACAGCAACCAGATACGTACCGACTGAAAGAATACTGCCAAAAGGCTGATGGGGATGGTTGTCGAAAAGTCGAAGGTCAAAGGTTCCTTCACTGCCGGCGGTCTCGCTAAAGTCGGGAGGTCGAAATTGTTCTGCTGTGCGCCTTCGCCCTAAACGGCCGCTAAGCGAGGCACGGGATCGGAGAAACATCGGCCGCGATATCGATAATGCGATAACATCGCATGTCATCATCGAACAGGCTGATCTCCTTTATCTAACTATTGTTCCTAGATTTCTAGGAGTACGCAGGTGGTGATCCGAAAAAGGGGAGTCTGTTGTTTATTTCTGCCATGAGGCCCAACATAACTTGACAAAACATACAACATCATGGCTAGCAATTCCAGGACGGACAATAATTTGAGGAAGATAAGCTCTCAGCGTCTCCCTCCTCCAAGTCTCTTCCAAGGACCCCCATCCCATAATGCATCCAATCTTTCTCTTGCTACGGTTCCAACTGCGGGAGGCACTCCTGGGGGCAGCCAGGCACCTCCCCTCCAGCGCAATCGTACACCCCGAACCCCTGGATCACTTGATAACCAACATACACTATCACCGTTCCTGTCTCGTCCACAGTCCAAAGGCGAGGCTGATGGCTCGGAAGCTATTTGGCAAGAGATGCAAACTGCCCTCTCCGAAGTCGAATTGAGTGCAGTGAATAGCGAACACATTTTTGGTGAAAAGCATTCAGAAGCACTGGAGGCTCTCCGTACAAAGCAACTGAAGCTCGCGCAGGCGTGGGTTCAAAGCGAAGCTGATGAAGTGGTCGATGCCAAAAGCGCAGACGAGAAAAGGCCCTCCCAGAATGCTGGCGCCGCGGGTGAACAAGCTGCAACTAAGAGTATCTCTTATAATTCTCTTGACGAGGAAACTGAAAGGGATATCCTCCTGGCCCGGGAGCGGCGAGAAGCTAATGATCGATATTTCGATAGAGTTAACAATGGTGTTTTGGACGTGGTTGCCAAGCTCGAGGAAGTGGCCCAGGCTATGCGCACTGTCGAGAGAGAAAGCAAGGATATCTGGAGCGACAGCGATAGCCTTAATACTAATACGGCGCCGTCCACGACCAACGCTAGTTGAAGCGAAGGTCGGCGTTGAATCGTGTTTGACTACGATCTTTTCCAAGCAACGCTTGTTTCCCTTGGAACATACTTAAAGTCTCAGCATGGGGATGATGCACTGCCCATATCACGGCAGCCCGCTTACAACACATCCTGAAACTATACTACAGATGACAGAAAAATACTCCAATAATTTATAATGTACGCATATAGACAGAAGAAATATGGCATGGATATTATACAACTGTATCATAACGCTGTTCGTAATGGGTATCTATACATAACTGATTGCTCGCCTGGAGCATATAAAAAGATTGTACATAGTGGACACAAGATAACCATCTCTCGCCCACGTATTATAGAAACAAACAAACTGTTAGAGCCACTCTATCTCTACTCTCTCTTAACAAGTCTCCACGCAGCCCTCCACCCTTCCGCGGCGGCATCTCGCACATCCTCCCACTGGCTCTCGTTGGCCTTCTTCGCCAATGCTTTCACTTCTTGATTCCAGCGATCCTTAAACATATCGTTGATCGTAGGGCTTGATGATTTGGTTATCTCGTCGTCCCAGCGCTTAAAGTCTTTAGGGGCTAAGCGGCGGTCATATGCGCCTGTAGGCGAGGCTGTCCATTCGAGAGCGCGAACCTGTTCGTGGATGACTTTGCACTGTTCAATGCGATTCATTCGATGCACTTGAATGGTAATATAGAAAGCGGAGGTAGTCAAGGCAAAGCCACTGACCTGTTTTCAAGAGAATCAGTAATTTATTCCTCAAGTTGTATAGCTTTCAATAAAACATGACGCGAGGATCGTTGTGACTTACGAATCCAACGAAGAAGCCCATTTTCGCTTCCTTTTGTTCAATAATGAAGAAGCTTGATACGCCTTCTCCGATAGCTGGCTACAATCAAAATGTAACAGCTTCTATATGCAGGAGAGGCGGGGGAGGAAGCCTCTTTTGCCTGCAAGGATGCGAGAACAAGCTGCGTAGAAAGTGACCACCCTAGCAAACCGTTAATAAAGATGTTTAGCCAGGCATCCAAAATCTCTTTGGAACAAGAATAAATAATCCAAGATTAAAAAAACTGGACAAACACGAAAGACGGAATAATCCCTTGGAGGCTTTCAATATCGAAGTTTCGGCGACGCGGATCGGCACCGGCCTTTGGGGTCCTCCGATTGGCCGCAGCGGTCAACTCCAGAAATCGAATCTTTTGATCGGAGAACCGGCGTCCATGAGGTATCATTATTATTCCCCATTATCTCCCAGCACCAATTGCTTTCCATTCCCAGCTCTCTTCTGAGTCTACTCTATCAGACACTCTTTCGGTCTCTTACTTGACACAACGTCAGCAACTGGACCATCCCCGCGCAGAAAACGAGAAGAAACAAAGAATCCAACCGCCTAGCTTCACCCCATCATCATGGCCGGCGGTGCAACCAAGTTCCGTCATCTCAGCCGCAAGTCATCACACCGTCAGGCTTTGCTCAGGAATCTGGTCACATCCCTTTTTCAACATGAGTCGATCACAACGACATGGGCCAAGGCCAAGGAGGCTCAGCGACTGGCTGATAAGTTGATTACCTTGGGAAAGAAGAACACGGAAGCAAGCAGGAGACAGGCGCTTTCGACTTTCTATGTATGTCCTATCTTTGATTCGACTCTGGAAAAACCTTCTTTCTGGCAGAATTATTTACCATTCAAGTGGGACCAAGCTGACTGAATCAACAGACACCCCACGAGCTTCTCCCTAAACTATTCGGTTCTCTTCGCCAGCGCTACGCTGAAAGACCAGGTGGCTACACACGAGTATTGCGCGTCGAGCCCAAGAAAGACGACCAGGCCGCCAGTGCCATTTTGGAACTTGTCGACGGCCCTAAGGATATGCGATTTGCCATGACAGCTCGCACAGTTGCGCGACAACGCTCACAAGGATTCGACACCCTCAATGAAATTACGACCATGAATGTCAACAAAGTGACAAAATTTCGAAAGGGCGGCGTCGAGGCACTGGAAGAAGCTATCAAGCGGTTAGAACTGGATGCAAAGAAGGCACCAACTCCCAAGAACGGAGCAGAGGGGGCGGAAGCAAAACAATAAACGAATTATATTAGTGGGCGTTTCTTCTCTGGCCTTGAAGAAAACTTCCAGGTCTGTATCTAGCCTGAATGGTTCTTTACCCTGTTTTTTCCTCGCTGGTCGTCATAACTATGTAATTCTAGCTGTTATCCCTCGAGCAATTGATCTTTCCTGTCAGTGATATTCGAAGTTGGTTCAAGAATATTTTATCTTTGGGGGTTTTTCTTTCGGTATCTTGTTTATTTGAGCTAGATATCATGTGCAATAAATTGTGTATAAAAGAGCAATGTTTTCGAACTCTAAATTCAAGTCGCATAACTATGGGTCTGCGAAGTATCTTTATCCTCCGTATGTGAAGTCTATAGAGCTAAAGAAAAGAAAACCTATGGACATCGTATTGGTAGATTCTATGTATCAATTTCCAGTCACCCCAAACGCCCACGCAACCCGGTCCTCGACCGCTGGGGACGCTATAGCGCGATAAAAAGAATATTAAAAAAAAAAGGAAAAGAAAAGAAAAGAAAAACAAAGCATATGAAAATATAGTCATATCATCAACTCAACTTTCCACTCATCATATTTTAGGTCGGCATCTAACCGAGGGATTTTCCCATCTTATCTCTAGATACCAGAGCTAAAGATGATGAAAGTAAAATAGCGATGCATTACTAGAGTAGCGTGGCAACAAGCCAAGATCAACACATACGATGCCTGTACCTCTTGGGCTAAAAGTTGCCGATATACACCAGAACTACCACAGCAACTGCTTCGTCATTCGATCTACCCACTTCATACTCAAACAAATGATCGATGAAAGAACCTTTGGCAAGAGCGTGGATGCTTAATTCGCCTTCGACAAACTCGTTCCTCCTGAGACAACGAGCGGTCCATTTTGAGAGTTAGGTAACACATTGTTGGCATAGGAATGAGTAGAAGCCGCAGCATTCCGATGTTTCAGATCAAACTCAGAGGGAACTTCTGAAGGTGGTGGTTTCGGAGGAAGATGGGAGGGTGTTCCCCATTTTGCAATCGAGTCTCTGCCAGCGGGCGCCATGCGAGACGCTATAGATTCTGGGCCCTTGGTACCGGCTTCCGGGTACCCAGTCCATTGGGGATGAACAGTCGGCTGCATGCTAGGATACGGGTTCATTCCATGTTGATTACCCTTGCTTGGGTGTCGTGCAAGACCAGCACCACCGGGCACAAAAGAGCGTGTTTGGGGGTTGAAAGGAGATCTACCAAAGCTTCCTGGGATTGGGGTCGAGCCTGGTTGATTCTGCATGGCCGGGTTGAGAGGCTGCCCGGGAAACTGGGAGTAAGGATACGATGTGGGATTGGAAGCTAGTGGCTGCGACGGATAGGTAGGCCAGTGAACAGGAGGCTGATTGCGGTGTGTAGATTGTTGATAAGCCCCATGGTACGGTGCTGATGGCCAGTTCGGGGGAGTATGTTGATATTGCACGGAGTTGGGGATGGCGTAACTATTCAATGCGGGAGACGATTTGGTCGCGGGTTGTTGGGCCATCATCGCGGGAGATTGATTCATGGATGCGTAGCCGGAAAACGGGGATTGCTGGGGCACAGCTCCACCTTGCCATGGGCCACTCGGGGCCATTTGAGGAGAAACTGGCATCGAATACTGAGGCACAGAGTTCATGTTCATATGACCGGGGTACATGACGGCGCTCTGGCCATTTGGTGCATAACCCATGCCCGGGGGAGCTACGCCCGGTCCTACCATGTAGGGAGGCTGGCTGGGAACCGATGGATCACTCATGGCGACATTGTACGGAATCGGTCCAGTGCCGTAATTCATTCCCGGGTAGTAAGCATTGAACTGTGACCGGGCTTCGAAGCTGTCATCATGGGGTGTTTTCTGTCTTTGGGTCTTCTTCCGGCCACTCGCAGAACTTGAACGGGACATGGAGGCACTCTGGTCGCTATTTGCGTTATCAGAAGACTTGGATTCTGGAAAATCGCGGAATATCCGCTCTCTCGCTTCCTGGTATTTAGCCTCTCGTTCTTCTCTTGTTAATGTCAACCGGTCCTTAGCAGGTGTTGCGTCGGTAGAGGAGCCACCACGCTCCCCATCATTACCACTGTCACCAGCCTCTGACCCGGTTTTAGAAGGGCCAGAACTTGCTCCACTTCCATCAGGCCCATCATTACGGCGCATGATCTTCATGGCAGGGACAGCTGGAGGTGGAGTGCTGTTGGTAGCAGCATGTAGTGTAGAAAGAGGTGTCGGTCTATATGAGTCAGAATTTAGAACTCGATACTGCAATGCTATAGCAAAAGGTAAAAAGGCAGGAAAACTCACAGCCGACAAAAAGGTGTTCTGTGAAGTCGAACTGAAGTGACATTGTTGTCCACAAAATGGGTCAAATGATAGTAATCACCAAGCTTATGGGCGAGTAAGCGTCCAAAAGCATTCGAAGGCGGCAGCTCCAAGGATTGCTCTCTGATAGCAAATGTTAGTGAACTCAGAAAATTACTGAATTTGTAAGGACAATGACTTGACTCACTTGGAATGTTGGATGAAGTGCCGGACCTTCTCCTCTAGTTGCAGTATTAGTAGACGATCTTTGGGTGATTTCATTGCCTCAAGAAGCTTCTCATCTGGCTCAAGAGGGAATCCATGTAGATTCCGCCCGCTTTGGAATGTTTCTGGGTTTGGAATGACGAAGTTGTTCGAAACAGATTCTGCATGAACTGCACCATTGGCCCGCTGGCTACCATCAAAAACGGATACATTGTGTTGTAAGATTGCTCGAGGTCTCTGGGTGTTACCATCTCTGAAATGGTCTCTAAACCCCCGAGCACCAGCCTCGGATCCAGTCAAGGAATTCGGTGCGCCGGAAGCCGGTCCGGAAAGAGACTCATCTTCATCGACAGCTTGAACACTGGCACTGTCGTCAGGTCGTAGAGAATCCTTCTCATCCATGGCAAATGTAGTGACCGAGGCCATACTCTTCGAGTCGAAGCTGGTTTGCTTCGTTGAGGAGTTCGAAAGATGGGTACGGTCATCTTCAAATGAAGTCTCTCGCTTAAGAGCCCCATTTTCCTGGGCATCAGCGGAGAATTCGGAATTCTGCCGGTCGTTTTTGCCTGCTAGGTGGACATCTTGCACGGCTTGACCTAGTTCATCGACGTCTCGATCGGCAGCATTGGCCTCGTGTGGGACGTTAACGGAGCCGTCCTGACCAGACAGTAAGTCTTGCGATTCTAGACATTGACTTGCTTCAACACGCTGTGAACCGTTCCTTTCATCAGTCGCAGCAGAAGCTTGCGGTTTCGATGGTGGGGGCATAGCAGCGATCTTAGGTGCAAGTCAGACCGATTCTTGCGATGCGAAAGACCGGTAAAATTGAGACTTACCTTTGCAAACGAGAGACGACTGTCGCCTCTGGAAGAACTTTTCGACGCCATAGTATATTACCCCCGCAGCTATTTTCAATATTCTTCTTCTCTTCTTTTTTTGATCGAACGATACCGAGAAACTAAACGTAAGATAGAATGTACCCGGCGATAGGAATGACACGGCTGGCTGCACTCAAAGCGTTGCGGGTTTGGAATTGGAAAAGGACGAAACCGAAACTCGAATCGAGGTAAGAACACTCAATAACTCCACTTCACACAAGCCCAAAAAGAAAGACGACATATCTCTGAAAAAGGAAGTTCGCCATAAGGAAAGCTATTCAAATTCAGGATTAGCGATTGCGTGGATCGAACCTGCGAGGAATGGGGTAGAACAAACAGGCCTGAGAAGCTGGGAATGATATCAAATAGCAAGGCGGGATAGATCAAAGGAGACTGGTCTTACACTATGGTCAGAACGACGGGTTCATGATTCAGGGAGGGTCTGGTCCTCCTACTCTGGAAGGGAATATAAGAATTTGATCCGGTCCGAAATAGACTCGGTAACCGTAGCGGAGTAACAACTCTTCAGCAGACCAGCACTAACGTTAACCGTTAGGGGAGCAAGAGTTTGGGGGAAGAGGTTTGGACGCCAGGGCTTTTTTTGGGCGATGAAGGAAACGGCGGGCGGTGATCCCGCCTAAGGCTTCTAAGGCTGGCTGGCGGGTGCCTTCGTGGGCTAGCCGCGCGTGTAAATTGATCCGCCCTTTCTTGCAGCCGCGGGGATCAATGACTTCTATCACTTTATGTCATTGTCTAGACTTGCTTTTTCTTTTAGCAAATTAATTGCTTTGAATATTCCAATATCGCTCTGCATTCATCTCTCATTCTTTGGATTTTTCCACTGGATAATTACCTCTCGATGAACCGATACCGAAATGCCCCCGGGCTGAGAGGCCCTACCAAGGCCTCTGCAAGCACTCTGTGTCAAAAATGTTTGAAACGAGATATGTGCCTATACTTCTTATGAAACTGAATTTTTCCGCTGACTATTTTATACGACACTATAGTTATGAATGTACCGCATCTGCGCAAGAACGGCCATATACTTCTCGACCGTCGCGCACGCAGCAGCTGCAAAACCCGAGACTGAGACCACAACTCACAACGGAGGTCCCAAATGACATTCTCAGACCGTATGTGGACACTAGTCTCACTGTATTCTTCATTGATAATAATACGCGACTGACATGTTTGCAGGAACGCAGCAGACGAAATATTAGCGAAGCGGGATGAAGAGCGTGGTCGCAAAAGAGAGATGGATGAAACTGACCCCGTTGACGGCCAGAATCAAGCGTCGAAACGAGCTCGATCAGAATCTTCGCATTCAATGAGCTCTGTGTCAACAATATCCACCAGTCGATCCCGTTCAGAATCCCCAGCTCGCGGGTACAGCGCAAAAAGTAACGGTAATCGCCCACACTCAATATCTTCACGCCATTCAAAGCCAAGGAAAAGGCGATACAGCGACTCATCCTCCCATCATTCTATCTCTTCCTATTCTTCTGGCGAAAGGGCACGTTCGCGATCGCAAGAATGGGCGCGCGACAGGAACACCAGGCGAAGACATCGGGAATCCAGCCCTGAGGAGCGTGGTCGGCCTCGAACATCACCTCGGGGTGGTGGTCGGAGAGACAGGTCCCGTAGTAGAAGCATGGACAAGGGTAGGATTGCTAAAGAGAGGCGGTCCATGACGCCAGGGGCCATGCGAGAACGTCCTAGTCATCCCAGAAGACATTCCAGGGACAATATGAGCGCGCCAGACCAATCCCATCGCCGTCCCGAGTATGGTGGACGAGCTGGTCCCTCTTCTGCTAAGCCTAGAAGAGAACGAAGCTTGAGTCCCTACAGCAAACGTCTTGCGCTGACTCAATCAATGGGAAGATGAAGATAGAAATATATTCTAGGGATTTTTCAATGCCTTCTATAGCTTCGCTCGTTCTATCTTTGGGCTATCATGGACTGGCCTATGTATCATATTAATATAAGTGAAAATAATGCATTGATATCCATGCACCGATATACAAGTTTCCTCAACGCCTTTATTTTTTCTTTCACGTATGTCCCCAATAGCAAGCGCCCGAAGGGAAATCCGAGAAAAGAGAACCAGTATCATAAATTGCCTTGAAACTTCTGAGGGTATCAATTCAAGCCATCTCATCTTCTTCCCTGTCTCTTCTTTCCTCTTCTTCCCTCTCGCGAACATGAATACCCTCCACCAACATTTCACCTTCAATGCCCACTTCCCCCCTCTCCATTCTGTTTCGCACCTTTCTCCTTAGCTGCACGCTGCGCATTCTCTATCCGTTGTCGTACTAGTCTTGCGACCGCATTTTCTGTCCTCACGTTGAGAATCTTCATCTTTTCATCTAGGTCACGCTTCAGATCCCAATTGGGTTTCTTCGGTTGCAATTTGAACAAATCGATCGGTTGGTCTGCTTCTTCGTCCTTCTTCGCTTGCTCTGCAGTGGCTTTGGCTATCTCAGCTGCTTGGTCTTCCACTGTGGCTTGTCCATCAAGTGGATTCTGGTCGAAACCCAACTTGGGACCACGAGTTTCGGCGTCGTAATTCCGCCCAGATAAATATGTAGTTGTGACATCAGGAGCTGCATTTCCAGCTTCATCATCTCCAGCACTAGCATCAGGCAATATTTCTGGTTCGGGTTGTTTTCGTTTCAGCGCTGAAAGCTTTGCGAGACGTGCTTTACGTTCTGTTGCTGCCGCATCAAGAGAGGCATGGTTGGACGACATATTTGCCAGTTGCTAGGAGTAGAAGGAAGATTCGTTTTAAAAACTGGATTGTGAATTTCAACAAAGAGGAAACCAGGAGCCTTTGATTTGATCGGCTTGTGAAGAAGTTGCGATTATCACAAGCCTGTTGGTTTTGACGATAAGGTAAGAAAGTGATAGTCCGCGATGCTATCGGAATCGCTGCGCCACATTTGGCGCCTGTCACTAGCCACAGCCGAGCCGGAGCAAAATCGGGCTGCGTCGATATAGACGGAGATAGACATGAATCTTTTTTGAACCCTTCTTCGCTAGTTTCCTACATCCCATCCGGTCTTCGAGATTGACATTTTTTATCTTATATTCCTTTTTATCAATGTATTAGATTAAAAAAAAATTCCTGAATGTCCGTTTGTCCACACCACCTCCTTCGATCCCGCTTGAGCGCCGGACTGCCCTCTCGTGCTCCGCAGCACAGGACACGTCTGGGGCATTGGTATCGACAGAGAACAAATCTTGAAGGGACAAGACACATTACCAACCATTCGTTTAAGTCAAATACTGCCGTGCCGGGTGACATTGGGGTTGTCAACAACGATGTGAAGACTTCGGCCGTCCCTCAAAGTGATTGGAGTACACATAAGGAGCCTTCTCCCGATAATTCCTCGACCTCTTCAACAGCTGCTTCCAATTCATTTTCCAAGCAATCGAATACAGCTAGTAAGAGTCGGGATAGTGCACCGCCAACTCAGCAACTAGATACGTCTGTTCAACCGCCCCGGGAAGGCCGTGGCAGGCGGGCTACGCGCTTGATATCGCAGAATTCTGTGCGAAGGATTGTTCATAATGGGGGCTTTCGACGCAATCTTGCACACCATGTGATCTCCCGGCTAAATAGCCAAATTAAACACCAGAAAAGATTCGTGAAACCGAGATCAGTACATCTGGAGGCTCTTATCAGACTGGGCTCATTATATTCGCGCCTGCTTGCCATAAACCAATGGAAAGCTGCGTATGTTGAAATTTTCAAAGCCAAACATTACGATCGATCTGTGAACAATCGCGCAGTAATACCGACACTGAAAGATTTCGGGCTAGAACTTCTGGAAATGGTTCAGCAAGACTGTTTGGGGAGCTTTCGTGAAACCTGGGACTCGTTGGATAGGACCGTGAAGGCTGCATATTGGATGCGATTGATGTTCTGGTTGCTACAGAACTCCCCAGAGCTTGCCCTGGAATTCCTATTCGTTACAGTTAAAAGCAAAGACTGCCCGAATTTTACCATGGTTGCGGACTGTCTCCTCTACCTGGATGCATTCTATTATGATAGTTTGAAGAAGTGGAGAAAAGAAACCCACACATATCATTCAGTCTTGCAGGCCTGCTTGGACCCGAGAAGCTGGCCCATTCTAAGCCTGCCGCAAAAGGGCGTTCGGCTTTATCTGAGGCGGTCTAATCATGAAGGGGTCTCATACGCTTTCAGGCTAGTCCGTGAAAGGCAGATCGAAATGACAGCTGAAACAGCACTTTGTTTCATGCACCGTTTTACAGACTTTGGGGATGTTGACAGCGCAATCGAGGCACTACAATATATCCCTAAACTCAAGCAGCCTGGTTTTGGGCTGGACTCCGAAGGAGTTTCCCGTCACTGCTCCAAACTTTTGACGCTTGATTCTGTGGTAGGGGGCGGACCAGGAGGGCGAAACTTTCGCATTCTCCCCAGGCTTCTCGAAATGGGTGTACGGCCAGACAGGGACATGATGAACGTTGTTTTATCCAACGCTTTCAAGACGGGCGACCCGCAATTAGGGCTTGACATGCTTAACTTTATGAAAGCCCAAGGCCAAGAGCTGGATTCTTATTCATACATAGCGCTGCTCTCGGATGCTGTTGCTCGTGGGGACCGTGAGCGTGTTAATGCGTTGATACAGGAGATCGAACCACATGAAGAGTTGCGGACGAACCCATATATTGCCAGCAAGCTGTTCCATGCCTATTACGTTTTTACTGCAAAACACTTGGATGTTGACGCCAATCCGAAAGAAGTTTTCTACTCGATGCTGGATAAGTATAACCAGCTTCACGATATTACTCCTCTCAAGGAACTTTCTATCGTTCCACCCCACTATACTCCCCCGCTTGGAAGTGCCAACACACCACCCTCTTTGGTGGCTCTATACATCATGATCGCAACGTATTTCCGCTGTCAGAAGCGTATTTCAAATGCCCAGCGCATCTATACGAGATTCCGCAATCTTGCGGCGCAGGGCCACGAGATCATTGCACCTCTCGCAGCAACTGACCATACTTACAACGAATTTCTCATCGCACTCCGAGACGATCCTCGTGGACTTCGGTGGTGCGTACGCCTGGTCGAGGACATGCTCCAGTCTGATTCGTTTAACCTTGGATTGGACCCGAAAGACAAGAATACGGCTATTGTTCATGCAAAGCCAACGGTCCGTACCTGGACGATTTTGCTGAGCGCCTTCGTCTTCAACAAACAGCCACTCGCGGCAGAGAAGGTCAAGGAGATGATGGCTAAGCACGGAGTCAAGTTCAACAACGTCACATGGAACATCGTGATCAGTGGCTATGCGAACGCGCAAGACGTGCCTGAGGTCGCGAAGTCTATGAAGACGATGGAAGAGCAAGGATTTGTGCTCGATGAGTATACGATGAAGAGCCTCCGGTACCTTCGAGACCCCGAACGATTGTGGGTGGCTGTCGAAGAGTTAGATAAAGCAGCAGTCGAGGCCGGCCTCCCCTCGCGAAACTCGCCGCACCACGAGTCCGCAGAAAAGGATGATGCGAACAATCGTGAAAGGCTGCTGGATCAAGGTCTGCGACGACTGGAAGCGAAGTTGAACCCCAAGTTATAAGATACCCTTGCCCGTGTGCATCTAATCTAGAGTGTGGATTCTGTACGATGGTCGTGAAATGGAGACAAAACAAGAGCGTCGATTTTGTGTCAGGTTTAAAACATGGTGGTTGTAAATTCTCAATTTTATATGTACAATAGTATAATCACGATATGCTTGCATGCAAATGCCAAATCAACAAACGACTTCTAGTAACGCCGACTACCTGGTGAGACCATGATACCTTGGATTCATGAGATATTAACATTGGGGTTACAATTTAACCTCCGAAGAAGATTGAGACCTATATTATGAAGCCCACAAGTTAGCCTTCCAGCGCTTGATATCCTTGATGTAATGCAGGGAACCCACGGCCATGAAGATGCAGCAAATGCTGACGTAGGGACTTAGACGTTCTCCGATTCGTGCGCATTTCCAGAATATTCCAAAGAATCTGCAATGAAATGTCAATGGATGTTCGATCTTATCGGTGTCTATCCATAGAGGATCGAGGTCAGTATGAGGCAGCTCGTACCCATGTTGATTCCGGTCCATGATGCCGGGCATGATGGAGTGGGCATATGTACTCGTGCAAATGACGAGTAGAATGACCATAAGAAGAGATTGAAAATTGAATAAGGCAGACTGTAATACGACTCTGTCAGTACTCTATCATCCAACTGCTCACTCACTTCAAGTGAAAGAGGGATTCCTTCACCATCTTGAACGGTATCCTTCTTCCTATTTCTCGCAATATCTCACAATATCTCTTTTCTCGTCAATCCAGCAACACATTAGCCTCAGCAAAGTTTCAAGCTTCAAAGAATCAGCTATACAGCTCCAGCGTTGCTATCTCCGTCGTCTATTTCGCAATCCTGACACCTGGTGGTGGTGAGAAACCGCCTTTGCTGTTCTGCCACCCATGGCTGCCCCAATCCGCCCTGACCGCCGCGGCCTCTACGCCCAGACGCTCTTCGCCCGCAACAACCATCCTTATCCGCCTGCGATCCACCCAGCATCGCCATCTTCTGCTTCTCGGCCGCAGGTTAGCCCGGCTTCATCTTTTCCCTTGCGCCGGCCTAGTTCTGGTCATGTTGCGAATGACCTTGCTCCCCCGTGGCCGTTCAATCCTCACGAAACTGCCTTGATCCGTTCCGGTTATCGTCCGGCCTTTAATCCATCGACCACTGCTACGAATACTACTACTTCGACGACTTCTTCGTCTAACTTGTCGAGTGTACCTGGAAGTTCTACCGCCACTGGTGGTGAAAAGTCTACAGAGTCCAATAATAACAAAAAGAAAAAGCGATCTACGATGGCGGAACCCAGAGCTCGTGCCGCCAGGCACAAGGGTCAGATGAATTTTTCATCAGAACGTACGTGCTATTTAATCGGTCTATGTATGCATTGGGGTCATTGCTGATGTCAAATAGTCCGCCTTCTCCTTCTCGCCTATGGTGATCCAAGTCCCCATCCATCCTTCCCCTCCGAACCCCTCCCCGAAACCGTTCGCGTGCTCGATGAAATTGTCACCGATTTTGTGATCGAGATGTGCCATGGAGCAGCTCAGTATGCTACCTACTCGCGCCGACAGAAGATCAAGGTCGATGACTTTCGCTTTGCGCTGCGACGTGATCCAAACAAGCTCGGCCGTGTGCAGGAGCTGCTGCGGATGGAGCGCGAGCTGAAAGAAGCGCGTAAAGCTTTCGACCAGAACGACGATCAGGTTGGCAATCTGAAGGATGCTGCTGGGAAGAAGGGTCTAGAGGATCTGACTGAGAGCGTGGATGGGACGACCACCGGGAAGAAGAACAAGGGCAAGGGCAAGAGAAATGCCCGCCGTGATTCGGATGCAACGGAGGAAACAATTCCGAAGAAGAGAAAGGTTGTAGGATGAAATATTGTCAGCAAGATACATTTGGGCTTGATTTCGGGCGTTGTCGGTTCCTTTACACCACTACACATATGTTATACCACTATCTGCATTGGGAGGCGTTTGTTTTCTAATCGCGCTGAGGCTATCCATTTGGTTTTACAGGCTTCAACGTGTTTTTGAGGTCTGAATAACCTACAGAATGCTATGCTATCTACAAGTTTTCTTGAACGAACTAGGTCTACTTTAGGGTTTGTACTTCGCGAATAGCTAAATGCTTAAGATTAGCCCTTAGTTCACCGCTCATAGGGCGGCATTGTATATCCATTACTTACGTCAAGCTTCACCTTTTGTATATTCTATCCATTAAAGATAACTAGACGGCATTCTATCAAGCGAATCCCCAAGCATCTATAAGCAATGACTATAGGCAAATCTTGGAAACAAATGAAATCTCTAGCTCATGTATGTCCATTTCATCATGACTGATATGCCGCTCACAGGAAAAGCGACTACTTCGTAACCATTCGGGTCTACATCATCACGTTCAGAGAGCAAGGCAGCTCCAGCCAGACTCCTTCTCCACCCTTCTGTCCGTACGTCTCCCTTTTTTTTTTTTTTTTTTCAATCTGAACAAAGCCAGATGACTCCCATACGCCGTGCTCTTTTGGTTTCCTGCTTTTTTGATTTTTGTACTGCCCCCGGTGACAGGAAAACAGGATGACAAGATTTCACACCCAAGGAGAGATGCCCTGGACGAAATATGACCCAGACACATCCAAGGCAAAAAATAGAATAATAAGAAAAAAAAAATCGACAATATAAGAGAGAGAAAAAAAAGAACAGAAGAAGAACTATTTCCACGGGCTGTTTGCTTTATCTTTCTTTAAACACGGGCTTCCTCGCCGCTTCGTTCTTGAGTGCGCTGTTGCCCTCCACGGCCTCCCTTGCCGCCTCGTTGGCCTCCTTTCTGGCCCTCGCCAGTGGCACCGGACTCTCCGCCACCCAGGGTCAACTGGGCAGTTGCTAGCCGGTTGGACAGATCCATCTGTGTGCGAATGGTGTTGGCCAGGTAAGAAACGACCAGAACATCCTGGATGTGGTTGTTGCTGTAGAGGGTTAGTAAGGTTATCAAGACAATCAGAGGGAAGAAATCATACAAGTCACGCTCAATGTCAGCTGGCTCAACCTTGGGCGCCAAGGCCAGAGCGTTCAGAAGGAACTGACCCAACGCTGTTGAAGCTGGGGCCTCCTCATCAATGACGGACTCGACGTATTTCGAGACACGGTCAATCATGCCCAGCACATCCTCGATCGCACGCTCCAGAGCCTCAATGTCGGTAAAGATGCTGGCAGCGCGGCTCTCTTCATCCTTGGCGGTAGCAATGGTCTCCAATCCACTCTTTTCGGGCTCGCCATATCGGATCTCGTAGGGAACAGGGATGAAGGCGGCACTGTCGGCGGCTCTCTCCGCGGTCACACCAACGGGAGCAGAGATGTAGGCACGGGTCTCAATGTCCTTTCCAGCCTCAGTGGACACGGTGAGATGGACAGCCGGGTGAGGCCATGTACCATCACCCTGGCCACTGTAGAAGTTCTGGATCAAGGCGGAGAAGGTGTTCAACTCGGAGGAAGTGGCATACCAACCGACCAGGATCTCCTTCGGGTTCGCCTTGAGGTGCAACGCCAACATCTGCTTCTGGTACTCCATGTCCACCTCGACCTGGTCCGCCGTCTCAGTGTGTCCAACAGCGAAAGTACTGCGAATTTCCACCTCGGTTCCATCCTCAGATCTGGTTCCTAGCAGGGTTCCGATGACACGCTCCTGATCGGCATTGCGACGGAGAGAGTGGTCAAGGATCGAGAAAATGGCCTACAGCATGCAGTCAGTAATCCATCCCATCAATAACTGCCAGCGAAGACCTTTAGCGTACCTGAGGCTGGATGCCAACATTCAGAGGGGCGGTTGTCGGTGCAGACCCCACTGCCATGGGGCCCAGAGGGCGAGCAAGGTGAAGGAAGGAATCGGTTTCAGCCATGGTGTAAGAAAGATGTTCTAAAATTGCCCGTCTCTCGCGCACACTCTCTTGATCTTCTGCGTCGTCGTCGAAGGGGGTGACAGGCTCTTCCTCGTCGTGGTGGAGTGGCTCTGTATTTTAATTCTTCCGCCCGCTGGGACTGACTGGCTCTGCGGCGGAGTTCTGCGAGGCTCAAATTGTGTGTGCGCGCAATGGGAAATTTCGCGCTAAGATAAGATAAGGCAAACTCCCAACAGCAGCGAAAAAAAAGTTCGACTGCAAGCTTCAACACAACAGCAAAGCTATTTATACGGAAGAACGGGTCTTGTTTAAAATGGCTCCTCGTGGAAGAGGCGGTAAATTCTCTAGAGGGCGAGGAAAGGGCTCTCGAGGACATAGCAGAAAAGACGATTTCACGAAATCGCGAGTTGAAGAGATCGAGTAAGTATCGCATGCAGATACTTGATGCTCGAGCTAACGAATCTGTGCAGCTCAGAGGCTTCTTCAGGTGGAGAAGATGGGTTCGCAGGTGATCAATTAGAGGATGACATGAGCGATGAGGTTCCCATGGACGAGGGATCATCCGACAGCGAGGAAGAGGACCAAAAGACGGGACAGTCATACAACGAATTACTTCAACTACTTCATGCCAATACGGATTCCAAGGGACCCGATCGCAAGAAGAGGAAGATTGATCACAAGGATTCTAGGAAGAATAAAAAATCTCGAAGCGACGTGGTTGAAGAGGTCAAGGAGGATGAGGGAATGCTCGAGGACGACGACTTGCAAGACCAGGAACCCACGGACGATGATGAGGATGGAGACAATGCGGAGGAGGCTATTGGCGATGAACAGGAAGAAAGTGACGATGAGGATGATGGTGAGGAAACTCCTCCATTTTATCTTTTGAAACTCAGGCTGACCTCCTTCTAGTCAGCGATCCTTTCGAAAGACATTTTACAATGCCTGACGAGGGCGAGCTATCCAAAAGGATCCAAGCTGCAGGACAAAACAAATGGAGCTTTTCCAAGAAGGACATCTCCGAAAGACTGAGACTGGTGCGCAGTGTACCGGAGATTGGTGGGGGTGGCGCACCCTTCCTGCCAGCCATGAAGAATATATCTAATGCAAAGGTGGGCGACAATAACTACACAGATTCTAGTGGCCTTAAAGCTAACGTTCTCAGCTCAAATCAAAACTGAAAACTGCCGCCACCGAGTTCATTCCGAGTCTGAGTGAAGATGCCCAACTTCTCGCGCCATATATCTTTGATTACCAGGATATCTTGTACGGGTCCAGGGCAACGTCAAACGCAGCCCATATGCGGGACATTCTGGCTGTCCATGCTGTCAACCATGTCTTGAAGACTCGAGACCGGGTGCTCAAGAACAATGCTCGTCTTGCCAAAGAACAGGATGCGGATCTCGACCTTCGGGATCAAGGCTTTACCCGACCCAAAGTGCTTTATCTGCTGCCGACTCGCCAAGCTTGCGTCCGAGTAATCGATTCGATTACCAAGTTCTACCAGGCCGAACAGCAGGAAAACCGAAAGCGGTTCATGGACTCGTTTTCGGGTGCGGATGACAAGAGCTGGGAGAACAGGACTGAAGATTTCCAGGAGTTGTTTGGCGGAAACGACGACGATATGTTCCGACTGGGACTCAAGTTTACTCGAAAGACCGTCAAGTACTTTTCGAAATTCTACAACTCGGATATGATTTTTGCGAGTCCACTTGGGCTACGCACAATCATGGATCAAGCAGAGTAGGTGTTCTGGGGAAATACTTGTCTTGGAAGCTGCTTACTGATCTCTACGCAGTGCAAAGAAGCGGGACCATGACTTCCTGTCGTCGGTTGAAGTGGTGATTGTGGACCATGCAGATGCGCTGCTTATGCAGAACTGGGACCATGTCGAGCACATCCTGCAGCATCTCAACTTGCAGCCGAAAGAAGCGCATGGGTGCGACTTTAGCCGTGTCCGGACGTGGTACTTGGATAACAACGCACGGCATGTCCGACAACTGATTACGCTGTCATCTTACGTCGCACCAGAGATTAACTCGATCTTTTCAACGCACATGCAGAACGTGGCTGGCAAGATCAAGGCGACGCCAGTCTATGCCGGTGCCATTTCTGAGATACCACTCCCAGTCTCGGTTAAGCAGACATTCTCCCGGTTCGACTGCCTCTCGCCGGCCAAGGACCCGGATGCGCGATTCAAGCACTTTACCACGACAATACTATCTTCACTGGTGCGAAACATCACCTCTGGCCGGGGTAAGAGCGGTGGTGGTACTTTGGTCTTTATTCCGTCGTATCTGGACTTTGTACGAGTGCGCAACTACTTTGCGACATCAGCTCAGACGACCAACATTTCGTTCGGTGCCATCTCCGAGTACACAGACACGCGCGATGTGACAAGGGCGCGGACACATTTTATGAACGGACGACACTCGGTATTGCTGTACTCGGAGCGAATGCATCACTTCCGACGGTACCAGCTGCGCGGGGTAAAGCAGGTGGTCATGTACGGCGTGCCCGAGAACCCTCAATTCTATGGCGAGATTGTAGGGTTCTTGGGGCTAGATGCTGCAGGGGTTGTTGATGCAGCTGAGGGAGGAGTGCGAGCGTTGTTCTCCAAATGGGACGCACTGAAGCTGGAGCGGATTGTAGGCACGAAGCGAGTTGGAAATATGTTGCGGGAAAAGGGCGGCGACACATTTACATTTGTATAGTATGCGTACTATTATTGCATAGTGTGTATGTATTTTAGCGATGTTCACAGTTTGGACTGCGAATCATGCACGATAATGTGGTGTGCATAGTAGGGATTGGTTGCATATGCAGTTGGATCCAAAACAAGTTATGTACGCGGTATATTTTCATGTCAGATCGCCATCCATCCAGGACTCGTCACGAACCCTCGAATCGAGCATGATGAAAGTCAATCATGCGCAGCTCTGAGAGCACAGGCAACACAATGGGCTTCGTCAGCCCGTAGGATTTCTCACCGATATTCCCAGCTTGTAACTACTAATAGTCCAGCTGATGGAGGAGTGATCGAGCGCAGATCAATCAGAATTAGTCATGGAGAATTCCAGCTGATGATTTTTATTATTTCCCCTCTTCTCTCAAGTTTATATAATTCTTCATATATTGAAAAATTAAAAAATAAATGACATCCTGTCCTCCACTGCACATTCAACATGGCGTCGTCGCCCTCTCCCCATCGCCCTTGCAGCGCCAAAACACACGCTCGCGATGGCGAAAGCGAATCTTCATCTCCACCGAAAACAAACCAAACAGCCCCACCCCAAAGACCAAGAATTTCGCCAACAAGAGCTCTGTTCCATCCTTCAACAGACTCATTTCTATCGGAACAGTCAGTCAACTCAGGCAGGATGATTCTGCTTGTCAATGAAGACGCGGCGCGAGAGCCGCTGCTCCGCTCATCGTCAACAAGCGATAGCCTTGATAAGAACGCCCAGTATGATCAACCATCGCGATGGCAAACGCTACGGACGAAATTGGAAGACATCTGGCTGCAGGGCAAGGGAATGATTCTGGTGATTGTATCGCAGTTTTTTGGAGCGTCGATGAATGTGATTGCCAAACTTTTGGGTCAGAATGGGGAGGGCATGGACCCTTTCCAGGTGAGATTGATACGGCGACCTCGCTCAAAGAATACACAAGCTAACAACCAGCAGATCCTCTTCGCTCGCATGTCCATCACTGTCCTGGCCAGTTTTATCTACATGTGGTATGCGCAGGTCCCCAACCCGTTGGGAACCCGCCCAGTAGTGGGATTGTTGATTCTGCGTGCGGTGGGCGGTTTTTTCGGTGTTTATGGGCTCTATTACTCGGTGCAATATTTGCCTATATCTGAGGCATCGGTGCTTACCTTCCTGGCTCCTATCCTCAGCTGTTACACCTGCTCGTTATTCATTCCCGGGGAACGGTTTACCGGGAAGCAACAGCTGGCTGCGGTGATATCGCTGGTGGGCGTGGTTCTCATTGCTCAGCCTTTTGCATTTTTGAGATCAGGCGAACCGGTCAATACGACGACAGAGGAGTCTGACACGAAGAAAAAGGAGTACCAGCATACCATGGCGGTTATCGTTTCGTTGATTGGTGTAATGGGTGCCTCCTGTGCCTACTCAACGATCCGTATGATTGGGACTCGCGCCCATCCTCTTGTCTCTGTCACATATTTCTCTGCTGTCACAGCCATTATCTCCCTCGTAGCCATGGCAGCTCTTCCCTGGGTGCCGTTCAAGCTGCCGGCGACATGGATTGAATGGGTTTTGCTAGCAGGCCTGGGAGTTTGTGGATTCCTGCTGCAGTTTTGGTTGACGGCAGGATTGGCGTATGTTCCACCACCACCCAAGGGGGAGCTGGTAGCAGTAACAAGTCATCGGGATCGCGGGCGACATCGATGCTGTATACAGTGATGATATATGCAATGTTCTATGACAAGGTGGTCTGGGGAGTTACGCTGTCACCAGTGAGTTGGGTGGGATCGGCATTGATCATATGCAGTGCGATTAGCGTAGCTATGGCGCGAGACGATCGTTCAGGTCCAGATGGAGGATCTGCCGAAAATGCGGGGGAGAGAGAATCTCGACAGAATGAAGCTGCAAAGGCGACGTCAGACCTGGAGCATTCGCATCGGGTGGAGGAAGGAGGGAGAAGCTAATGCACGATAAAGAGGAGGGAAAGAGGGGTGTCCATCACTGAACAGCAAACCGGATGGACCATGGATAGACGACGGATAGATGGCGGTACGAGCGTGTAGAAATTATGTCTCTGCTGGGCGATAGTATGATATGAATATGATGATGAATGCAAACGGTTTGGACTGGGATGTCACAGTACGGTAAGTAATACCGCCTACCCTGGTTTAGTGCAACCCTCCACCGGTGTCTCTAATTTGATTGACCAATTTCTCTTTGGAGGGTCAAATAGATCAATCTCACTGGCTGGTTTCGTCCCATCAGATTGAGCAAATCCGGGGAAGCTGTACGCCAATTATCGTACAATACCATACCAGCCACTGACTGTCTGTTTCACGACTGTTCATTGGCTGGCTCCAGAAAGTGACGTCATGCGGTGCACTCTCGACCGAAAAAACCCGATTTGCGCCAGCGGAACTTCCCGAGGGGCGCGGTAGCCAATCAGAAGGCGCAAACCCCATACAAGGTATGGTGATATAAAAGCTGAATTGCCTCAAACCTGTTTTGTCTGCTTTGATATTCTGATATTTAACTGTCTGTTTCCTATAGTCTCGTCAATGCACCTCTTATCACTTTCTTATTCCAAGTAACTTGGTTGAAAATTGTTTCAAAATGCGCCACTTCGATGCCTGGCTCCTTCGTGACCCCTACTCCATCTGGCATTACTACTCCACCGGTCGACGATGGCAGGAAACCGTTCGCGATCTCATCCAGGATCGTAAGATCTGTGCTCCTCCGGTCCAACTGCCTCCACCCTCCAATCCCATCGATCCTTTTGCCCGTCCCATCAACCCTCAAGACGGAAGCATGTTGCTACGCCGTCTGCCCCCCGAAGTCCGCCTCATCATCTACAACTACGTCTTTGGCGATGAGGCCGTCCACCTCGTCCAGATCAAGGATAAAATCCGCCATGTTCGATGCTGCCATTCTGCCTCCTCGCTCGACTCCAACCGGCGCTGTTGTCCTGCTACTCCGGCTCGATGGCGCATCGCTGACCACACCACCGATCGCATGCTCTACCCTCACACGCATGCCGCTCTCCCTAAGCTGCTGAGCAATTCGTCGCTTGATCTCCTGCGTACTTGTCGTGGTATCTACGCTGAAGCTGCTGATCTGCCTTACTCCAACCCCGTCTTCGACGTCGACGACCTCCACACCTTCATCGCTTTCTCACTGTCTATCTCCCCTGACCGTCTGCGCGCCATCAAACGACTCACCGTCCAGTGGATGCCCATCTGGCAGCCCATGGCTGGCGAAGAGCACAAATCCTCCATCTTCTCACACACCCACAATGACCGGCTATGGGTGCTCTTCTGGACTCGTGTCGCGGCCCTCGACGGCCTGGAAGAGTTACGGCTTAGTCTTGACCTTGGCCGCTTCAGTGGTAATACCATTGGGGGCTTGATTGATGGGAAAAAGCGTCTGCGGCTGGCGATTGATGAGCCCTGGGTTCGTCCGTTGTTGGGGGTTCGGGGCTTGCGTTCGTTCGATTTGGGGATTACAGCCCGTTGTGATGCCTATGCGAAGGGATTGCTCGAGGACAATCTGCGACGAGATGCAGCATCCTTGCGTGATAATCTGCGTGCCATTCTTTGCTCGTCCCCTGGTGATGCTGTGCCTGTTCCCGGGTTACGATTGAGTATGCCGTATTCCATGGAAATTGAGGATCAGCCAAATCAGAAGGTGAGATCTCGACTTGCCATCACAGCTGCTTGACCGAGATTAGACGTCATATCCATGAATTCACGCTGGCCTGTGCTACGAAATTAACGGTGTTTCCCTATCATGATACCCTGAGATTGTTATTTTATCTGTGTCTATATGTACTTTATTGCTTGTTCTAAACTTCTGTCTAAGATTGAGTTTACACGTGCTTGTACTATGTTGGAGTAAGAGTGGATAAATGAATAGATCTCTGAATAACTTCTGTCCAATAACGCCTATATTCCATCCAACTATCTGACAAGTCAATCTATCTATTATATATCCCGCCTGCAAGCCCAATGTTACAAACCACATGATACAATTCATCCCAGTATTAAGTTATGCATGCATGTTCCTCCACAGTCATTCGAATAAAATAGATAATATAAAAATATCCATCCGAAAGTAAATGCGTTTTTTCTTGGTCCCACGGTCGATGATGTCTCACGGTTGAGAAATGATGTTTCATTCGTTACTCCCAATAAATTAACTTACATGTTCGATCGAGACATGCAGAGGTAAATCTCGAATCTTGATTGCTATCCGAAAACGTCGAATAGATGCAACTTTTTATGCGGTGTGGGAATGGGTCACAGTGTTACCTTCCGATCCGGGTTCATGTTCCTCTTCGCTAGACGGCGAATGCGGTCGGCTGGGGCTGGTTTGTTCGATCAGAGACCGACGGCTGCGCATCATCTGCTTGACGTCAATAATATGGTTTATGTATGATAAGAGATGTAATACTGACCCACGCTCGAACGCCTCCAATCAACCCCAAACTGTAACCTGTCGCAAAGTCTTCGTTCCTTCCAGTTCCTACCGGGCTGTCAGGACGGCTTAATGCCTCCACTCGTGAGAGATGGGACTTGCCTGTTGTCGGACTAACGATTCCACTCGGCCGTCCTCCCAGGTCGATGCTGTTTCTCGCACTGGGAGCTGGGCTGTTTGGTCGGCTGTTCTGCCAGATCTGGCGCAGCTCCCGACCCAGTTCTTGACCGGTGGCCGTCCAGTTGTTGCGGATGTTATCCCGCAGTTCCGTCACATGTCGCTTGATCTCCAACTCGTTCTTCTTCAACCATGACACATTGAGCTCTTGTCGCGAAGCACCCCGCTTGAATTGACGGGAGATGTACTGGTCGTAGTCGCGAACAATTCTGCGTTTGTTAGATTCAGATCATCTAGCGATAAATTGAGTTACCAACCTGGTGATGATGCCTGTTGTGCTGACACCCTCGGTTCTCTGTGTAACCAAAAACTTTCCTTCAGCCTTGATTGGAGCATAGATATCGTCTCCTTCGTCAGCACCGTAGGGAAGGTCATCGTGAGCGACATAATCGATCTTGTGTTCGTTGATAAAATCCGGAGTCACAATCCACGGGCAGTTGGGGAGCACCTCGTCCACCCATTTACAGTGACGGATGGTCTCTGCGCGCTCTGCACCGCTCAGGACAGTCAGACCCTTCCGCATGTGTGTTTCCTCATCCCCAGTGACTCCGACAATGAGATAGACATCAGGGAAAGCCTTCTTAGCCTGTTCGAGTTGTCGCATGTGACTGTTCACAAAGTAAGCGACCAATCAAATGCCAAAAAAAAAAAAAAAAAAAAAAATCAAAGAAAGATAACGTACCCAAGGTGAAACAGATCAAACACTCCATCGGCATACACACGGACCGGCCGGTCTGTAGGAGGAGGATTGGTCTTGTATCCCACAGGATCCTGCAATCGGCCGACCTCGGGAGGTCTCATGAGTTTCTGCTTCTCCTCTGCCGTCTTGACCTGCAAGTCCGGCCGACCCGTCCGGTTCTCAATGTCGCTGCTCGCCACGGTCGTCTCGGAAGGCTCGCCCAGATCTTCCTCATTGTTCTCCTCCATTACTTGATCGGTTCCATTGGAGTCGGGTGCATGGCTATCGTCGTTTGACTTCCGGGCCCGTTTCGAAGGCGGGAGGGTGCCGGTTGCCGCAGCCGCGACGTTAATTGAAGTCTGTTTCTTCTGCTTGCCGCTCGACGGAGTAGGAGGGATTGTTGGACCGGTCGAGTCATCGCCTTCCTCACCAGACGCGTCGCGCGATGAAGGTTGCAAGAGATCCGCTGTGGACGACTTCACGGGGTTGGCTGGCTGGTGTTGGGAAGCGCTGCGCTTGCGTTTGCCCGCGGAGGACGGAGATGACATGATGGCGTATTCGGAGAGGGGGGTCTTGACTTGAGGGAGCTCAGCTCTACTTCTGTCGACTGGATCAAGGGATGTCAAGATAGAAGGAAAGACGAAAGAGAGAGAGGAAAAAAATTGAAACGAAAACGGATGGAAGAGAGATGACAGGTTGGGGAGGAATGCAAGACAAATAATGACGATCTCTTGGGACGTTCCGTCGCTTTCTCTCCAACAGTCTGTCTTGTTTTTTAGGGGGAAGCCCAGGTTATTCGGTTCTGCCTTTCAGGGTCTGTTAATTACGCTTAGCGGCTGAAACCGCAGTACGGTGACAGTACGGAGCACCCTGCTATGGGGTACACCCGACCGTACAGGTGGGGTAATATTGGGCAGGCCAAGCCGGAATGGCGGACTCGCCGACCTGGTCGGACGGTATTGATTACACAGGTACCGTATCAGGACAGCGCCCATACATAGGTACAGCAGAGGGACCGTACCACCAACTGGTACGACTGAGAACAGCTGTCACGAGACAATCGACGATCTTCCTTCGCCGGACGAGGATGATCATTCAGGGTCTTACATCTAGTCTTCTTGGAAGACTGACTAGTCGTGCCACTATGGGCTGGAATTAATTCAGATATCGGTTGCTTCATTTCCGACGCGACTGCCACGCTGCCTGCCAGGTACCATACGCAAATAATATGGGGAAGGAAACGCCAAGGATGGTTCACAGGTTCGCGTTCACCACATCTCCATTAAAACTCCGCTGCTGATGGATTCGTGATCAAAATGATAACCCATTCCGGCCCAGTTTAAAAATAGAAAAGTAGAAAAGTAGGAGAGGGAAAAGAAAGGGAAATAAAGCGGTCTTCATGCTGTTGACTGAAAAACCGAATACGCCTCGATGTGCAATGTCAGCATGCGCCTATTTGCCTCCTTGGTCGGCCTACAACGGGCCAACATGAAACCCTGGTCTTCTTCCTCGACACAGCCTTGAAAGGTGGAAGGAAGAGAGTGGAGCAAAACAGAAATCAGGACAGAAGGAGGGCCAAAGAAAAAAAAAAAAAAAGACGGGAAGAGAAAGAAGATAGAAAGATATCAAAGATTCATCAATAATGGGCGTTTTGTGCGGTATCTTAAGTTGTGTGAAGGCATAAAAACAGACGTACTCTCGTGAGACCAGCCGACTTGCGGCTAAAAAAACCCCCCGTCTTATAAGCAACCCCCCTTTTCCATCCCACAAGACATGAAAATAAAAAGAAAACATCCCAGAAGGGGGAGCTCAACACGAAAAAATAAAGTAGTCCCCCATTCATTCCGTGTTACCCACGGGTGTCAATAAGGCCATAGTAAAGGTTTAGAAAGAAAAAGAAAAAAAAAAAAGACAAATAGGTAGACATGATGCTCAAGGGACAAGGGGGGAAACAAAGGCGAAAATAGAGAAGAGAAAAGGGACGGTCGTAGAATCACACAGATCGTTTTCAAAAAAGAACCAAAAAAGAAAGGAAAAAAAAAAGAAAAAAAAAACAGACGCTTCATGACTACGAGGATTTGGATTTCTCTGGCTCTCCAGTGGCATTGCCAGAAGAATGATCCGTGGTGGATGCAGGTGATTCCGATATGTTGGTAGTAGGCTCATCGGCCTTATTGCCATCATTCTTCGACTGAGGTCCAGGAGTTCCTTCGCGCTCATTCCGGGTGGTATCGGGCGATTCACGCTGCACCTGACTCACAAGATCCCGATCCTCTTCGGTCTGGTCAAAGAGCTCCTCTTCGTTCTGCTCAGGCATCACTTCGGTGCCATCACCAAGGAGAATGATCCGGCCAGAACGGACGCTGAAACCACGCGATCGGTCAATCTCAAGCTCATAGTCATCCGGGTTTTCCTCGAATTGGTTATGGATACCGGGGCCACGGAATTCAGCTATAGCCCCCGTCAGTCAGTAGGGATTGGAGGCCTCAGGTTCCTCGTGAGACTTGCCGTACTCAGGTGGAGCGCAAGGGCCGTCGCCGTTAGCCACCCGTTCTGCAATTTGGTTGTACCATTCTTCCTTGGTCCTGCCGTTCAAGAGACCGATGATAACCATGGTCATGTTGTCACATCCAACGCCGCCGGTTTCGCTGTTGGAGGCAAGGCAGTTGTCCATCATGTTCTCACAGATACGAGAAAGATCCTGCTTGGCGGCAATACCTCTCCGGACAAATTCAACAACAGATTGAGAAGACTGGCAATCCCAGATACCTGTAGTTCAAACAAAGATCAGAATCCCAACGTAGCAAAGCAGAATGGCTATGCCAGAATGAAGAAGACGCACCATCACAGGCAATTACCAAGAACTCATCATCATCACTCAGGTCGTGGACCGTCACATCGGGGTAGGCCGTAACAATTTGTTGCTCAGGCGATAGCTCGGCGCTTTTCTTGAATTCGAAATCACCAATGGCGCGAGACAGGGCGAGATTGCCATTGACACGGCCAAAGTCGACGAAACCACCAGCGGCGCTAATACGGGCCTTCTCGCCTGTAGTCATTTATCAGAATGCAGCTCCCAAACAGTAGTCATAGCATATAAAAGGCTACACACCTTCATTCTGAGGCTTGTGGTCGAAAGAAAGGGGCTTTGCGCGGCCCTTGACACCCAGCACAGAACGCGAGTCACCAGCATTGGCCTGTGTCGAGTTAGTAAATCAGACCGATCTTTCCAAGTATACCCGGGCGAATCTTCACATACCACCCAGATCTTATGCTTCGAGATCACACTGACAGCTGCTGTGCAGCCAGAGACTTCTTCTTCATATTTGGGGTCTAACCGCGGCAAAGTCAGTCGAGAGGCCCGAGACTGGTCGGATAAACGGAATTCCAAACCTTCCAGAATAGCCCGGTCAGTAGCCAGGAAGCCATCCTTCAACGCCTGCTCGATATCGCCCTTGGCAAATGAGTCCTGCTTCGAGACGATCTTGTGGACATTATCACCGGCAAATAGAGCAACTTTATCTCCTCCATGTCCATCGTATACACCAAAGAAGGCGAGACGTTTGTCCGGTGCGGTAGGCTGTTCCGTGTTGTCCTTATATTTCGCTTGAAGGTCTAGCACCGCAGCGTGGGCATCCTCCATGCTGATTCGCCAACCCTGCATGGCCGAAACACCATACACACAACACTCATCTTCACCCTCGGATGAAGTCTAAATATCAGAAGCCACATGGTTAGCAATTCCCGAGAACGAACCCATTAAGTATGGATGATATGTCACCCGCAAGGTGCCGCGGCGGTTTTTGCACACAGGACCCCGCAGTTCGAGATAATGAATCTTCAGAAAACCAGAACTGGCCCAGACAATGAAGAAGCAAAAGAGAAGACAAAAATAAAACCAGAGACAAATGTAAGATAAATAGAAAATACACGGAGGGAATTAATATCAAGCAAGCACGGCCGGAAAGGGAGGGGGGTTGGAAATTGCGTAAGGAAGACTGCAGTGTGGGGGGAAGAGGCGAGGCATCCTTGAAATCAGTGTTGAGGGACTCACCTTCTCGACCACAGGCTCTGATAAGGTCTGGCCCATGATTTATGGTAGATAACAATTAGCTCTGGAGAAATCTATGGGCACATGCACAACTGAGAGTGAAGAAGGATTTGTGTATAAAAAATTGCTTTTCTGGTTTCTGGGGAGGATTTAGGAGGAAAAGGCGAGGAAGTGAGGAGAGAAGAGAAAAGCGGTTCAGGTGGGCGAGGGAACTTTTTGCTGGGTGAAAAGCGGCGTGCGGGAAGAACCAGCAGTATTTCTTCTGGTGGTAGTAGAAAGTAGCGCGATCGATGGGGGGAGAGTGGGGAACGAGGATTATGGATTAGAATAAATGATGATGATGACGATGAGAATTGAGGAATATCAGAATGGATGTCGAGGGAGAGAGAGACAGAGTGCTCTTATGATAATAATATTTGGGAGCTGAAGGTGTCACGGGGGCAGCGAAGAGTTTTCTTCTTATTATCAGTCGTAGCAATCCATCCCTCTGGCAAGCATCACAAGGGCTGCAGAAAAGGACATGAAAAGAAAGAAAAAAAAGCAAAACGTTGGGGATTCAAGCATCTGATCGTCTATAAGTAGTCTATTTTCTAGTCTATTATTATTTTATTGCCTCATTTTGTAATTCCTCCCGTATATTGAAGTTATTGGCATTGACTGACATTCTACATGGTGGCATCCATCCATTCATGCCTCCTCCTCCATCTAGACTCAGAGTGACATCCATGAGTCGGTCTGGTATGCTCCGTTCCTGCAGGTCCAATTCACCGTCCACTCCTTTGCTGACGATCCCCTTTCGTCGTCTCTCTAGTCTTTCCCTATGTACTCTGTACACAGAGATGATCATTGATGATAGATTCCCTCTCCGGAGTAGATATTCTCCACTATGCACGAATCTTAACCACGTCCTTGCAGGGGGGTAGTCACGTGCTTCAGTTCCAACTTCTCATCACGCAACTAGCCCTGGATTATCATCTAAGACACGACAGATAAAACGTCTCGAGTTCTCGAGTATCTGGGCGGTAGGACTATTTACATCCTTTGCCTAATAATATCGCTATTCCTTGCAGCCTCGAGGACATGCGGTGTGACCTCCCCGCTGGGATAGCTGCCTTACCCTTACCTCGGTAGGTAGGTCATGATTTCATAACCCGAGAGCTTCCATGTGCAGTTTGAATGTGTTGTATTCGAGTTCAATAATATGTTCATCTCTGAATTAATTATATTATGCTGTAAATAGCCCCTGGGAAATTATGGTAGACGGTATCAGAAAAATAACAAATCACTCAACTATGCATATGGATATCGTGCTCAAAAATGCTCAGACCCAGTGGCTTATCAAAATAAAATAAAAAAAGCAAAGTCGCCTCCCAATCAATCCCTATATCCAACTAAACAAAGGCACCCCCAGAGATGTCTCGTGGCAAGCCATTATGGCTTTGCATGCTGAGCGGCCGACGAGTGTGATTCTGCCATTGGTAGCTCGTTTCACTCATGGGCTCATTCTCCTTGTCCGCAAACCGCACCAAACTCAGCCGTTGTCCCTTGCCTTCTATGGGAATAGATGACAGCGATGGACTTTTCCTCAATGAGTTCTGACGGCGAGTAGCCGAGGCATCGGTCTGTGGATATGGGGTTCCCCGATACCAGCGACGCTGATCACCATTGTCTTGATGTGCGAGGTTGCTGTAATCGTCAGGACTTCCATGCATATCACCAAAGTCAAATGGCTGTGCGCTAGCTTCGCTCGTTTCGCTGAAAACTCGGGGAAGCGGCGTAATTATATCCCTATAATTTTGTGCAAGGCTGGATTGACTTTGTTCTCTGGTAAAAGGAGCCACCGAGGGCTGTATGCTTGAAATTTGTGAGAAGGGTCGGAGGTAAGTGGATTGACGATTGTCATCAGCATAATTGGAAGAGTTGGCCACCGAGTAGGGGCGTTCTTGGATTGACTGTCCATTACAATCATCAGTGTAGATGGAAATTGTATCTCCCCGACTAGCCGTGCTTCGAGCTCTTTCCAAAGCACGGACACCAGAAGACCTTCGCCGGTTGGTTTGGCCTGAGAACATGGGGTTCGAAGAGTTTCGACTCTTTGCCCGACCGTAAATGAAGGCATCCAACGAATTAGACTCGGAGATATCTGGCTCGACAGCCCTCAGACTCGTCCGTTTCTGGAAGCTGTCCCTCGCTCGAGGTGGAGGGCGAGGAAACAATGGCGCCAGATTCCCCAGCTGGTTCTCTTCGCTCTGTAGCGATGCGTGTGTATTCTGCCATGACATTCGTACCACTCCATGTCCTGGGGGACCGAAACCACCCGCTCCATGGCCCGCGCCGCTGTATCTAATTGGCAAGCCTGAAGCTACAGATGAAATGCCGCTAGACCGCTTCGAGTGTCGCTTCGACCTCGATGACATTGCAGAATTACGCTTCAGTGACCTTCTTGGTTGAATCGGTTTGAGAGGCTCTCGTCTCTTAGACTGTGAAGTTTGCCTGCGAACAGATGGGCTGGTCTGAAAAGAAAGGCGCTTGTTCTGAGGAGCCTCCGCAACATGCTTCTCTTCGCTGGGCTCGGGGGTTTTCAATGGAGGGAAATCCCACTCGATGACAGAGCGCGAGAAGTTATTTTCTTTGTTTGCCTCACTGTCCGTCTGGTCTCTCTTACCGAATGCGTCTGAGTTCAAGTCCAGCTCCAACTTTGGGGGTTGAGAGGTGGTTTCTGGCTGATGAATCGAGGCTGTGTCTTCATACGGTTGGCAGCGTGGTAGATCGGGACCGCTCGGTCGTGGAAGAGGTGGTTTTTCTGGAGGAAACTGCCCTTCTTCGTTTGCAGCTGCTTTGTTCTTGTGCTTACGTCGCGCGCAACACAGGAATAGAATGACGCTGCTGAGGAAAACGAGGGGAATGACGACAGAAATTGCAATGATTCCAGCCTTCTTCTCATGGATACCACCGCTGTCCGTGTTGTCGTCGTCATCACTCTTCTTTTCATGGTGGCCCGCTTCGGCGATATTGATAGTGAACGTTTCAGTATGCTCATCAGAGCCTTTACTCGCAGTCAGATCAATATCGATTTTCTGGGGGCTTGCATCTTCAGGAACGTGTCCGGAAAGCGTCTTAGTCTCTGGGTTGTATTGTGACCACGAGGAGATTTGCTGTCCCAAATGAACATCGAGCTGAACACCTTCATCAGTCAAGACTGAATGGCCAAAAACACATTCAAAGTCCTCTCCTATGTTTGCATCGCAATCCTTCAGATCACTGACAAACAGTGATGATTGTGGGAACTCCAATCTAACAATGAGATCCGTGACATCCTGATGAGTATCTGTAACGGAGATGGTTACATTCTCATTTGCTGCATCATCTGGGGGCGTGCCACTAAGCGAGATGGAATCCTTATCCAAAGTCAGCCAATCCGGCGATTTCACATCAATTTTGTCCAGGTCTTTGCTTGCGGGCTCCTCGCCGTCCAACGTCAACATGTCATAAAACCGAGGACTGGTGAACTTCTTTCCTGGTGTGAGTTGGAAAGTTTGGTAACTCTCATTGAAGGACAATATGTGCGGACTGATGGTCATATGAAAGGTCAGAGTGGCAGCACTGAACCCAACCACGTCTGATGCGACGAGATGGAAGGTAAATGTCTGAGGCCCAACCGTGGGACTAGTGCCAGTGAACTTAAGCGAAGATTCGTCAAACTCCATCCAGGATGGTAATGGGGAGTTATCCGGTGAGGTTCCGTAGTATATGGTGTCAGGGAGTGTGTTTATGAAGGTTTCGGGGTCGAAGGAAATGGAGAACGAGTCCCCAGCATGCACAAAAATTGTCGATGGAGCCGAGGTAGCACCGATCTTCTCGAGCTGTGGAAGGAGGGGCTTGCCGGGCTTCGGGCCTTCATTTTCTGATACAAACAAGGTGACTTCCATACTAGCGGACCCCGCTGAATCCGACGCAACAAGATCAAATTTCTGGGATCCAACATCTCCGGATTGAGGGGTGCCCGACAAGGTACGACTCTTGCTGTCAACTTTTAGCCATGAAGGCGCATCCGAGAGCGAGTATTCTGTGTCCGGGGCGCCATTAGCAAATGTGCCCTCGGCGAAAATGAACCGATACGGCTTCGAAACACGAGCCACGGGAGGTATCTGGGCGTTCAGCGGATAATTTGGTGCAGGTTCGGCGTTGACGGTAAAGAAGATGGCCAGGATAATCAACCAGAAGAGTGCCATCTTTTATCAAAGCCAGAATATGACTGGCAGTGCAGGCACAATTCGGTTACTGGGGCGTAGCGAGCACGTTGGTATAGTTCAGTGTCGCTGGCAAGACCATCTGAAGGATGAAGAGAAAAAGAAAAGAACAACAGTAATGACAGGCGAAAGATATTGGTGAAATCGGGCAATGTATATGGAGAAATCACCCTATCCTTCAACGAGGACTTCTCTCCTTCAAGGTGGTCGCGCCCAAGGGCCACCCGACAAGGAGAGGCGCGAAGACTTTGGCCCCTTCAACGAAGCCATACCTGGATATGCTTGACGTCACTGAAATGTGGGAATGGTTAGAGAAAAATGGGCACTGGCGCGATTTGGCGCGATAACGCTCACGTTGTGAAATGCACGGCCCTGCAAGGGATGATTCCCCAAGGACAGGAACAAGGACGCGTCTAACCACTGCCATGCTTTCTTTTGCTCCTCAAAGAATTCAGGAGAAGCCGAAAGGTAGAAAAAAGCAGTGCCCCTCTCGTCGAAAGAATCCGGGAAGAAGGGTCTTAAGGGTCCAAGGACCCATAGGAGTCTAGGAGATGCATAGGAGTGACAGGACTCAACTCCCACGTTCAATCAAGATCGAGAACCATTCTAATGCCAGTGCGCCCTGGGGCATAGTAGTCGGCAATTTCCTCTCGTTCTTCGAAGCCAGCACGCGAATACAGCGCCCGTGCAGGCTCCCTGGCCTTGTCCACCCATAGTTGAATGTATTGGCAGCCCTCCTTTTCTAGCCTGTGTTGAATGTAGTCCATGAGCTTCTGTCCAACGCCCTGACGACGGTAGGCTTCTGCCACACAGATCTTGTGCAATAAGGCTATTCCTTTCTGCCGGACATAGACGGCATAGGCGATCAAAGACGATTCTCCAGGCGCTGTTGGACTGGTCGCATACAAGACCCGTGTGTTAGGCTTCTTCCTCCACAGTTCCTCGCCAAATCTGAAGGCCTCATTGGCAGGAAATGCCTTCTTCTCAACGCGTGCGATCTGCGCGAGAGTCTCGAACGCTTGTTTCTGACCCAAGGAATGGATGTCCGATATGGTTAAGTCAACAGACATTCTTCCGAGCCCCTCCAGGATCTACATTCAAGACGGCTAGGAAACAGTAGCAAGAGGTAGATACGAGCTGCAATGTGTTTCAATAGAGAAACTAAACCAACAGCCGTACTGTGTCTGCTCAAACGCCAGAATGGTGAAGAGTAAAAAGAACGTAGAGGTTGGCTATCTTCAAATGTTTACATGCACCGCGAGAGAAAAAAAAAGCCCCGGCCGCCGACTCTCCGCAACTCCACCCAATTAATTAACGGATCGATTGTCGATTGATCAACGCGCCATGCAACCTACTTGAATAGCATCGTCATCCTTGATACATAAGTAGTACTACTATCTAATATCATATTTCTACCTACGGTGAAACCAACAATCGCCGATAAATCAAGAACATGCCTTCACAAGCCGATGACAAGCGCCAGGCTGCCCGCGAAGTCATCGACATTCTTCACGAGATTTCAACGCTCCTCGTGCGTGATTCTTTCCATTCCCCTTTATGGCTTTAGCAAATGTCTTTTTTCGATATAGACCACAATTGGCAATGAATGCTGACATTTGTTTGATCTGCTAAGAACACAAATCTCGATCGAACTGAGCTATCCCTTTGCGTATCTCTCATCGAGAATGGCGTCAATCCCGACGCACTCGCTGTGGGTTTCCAGCCTCTGGTATACTTGTGCAGAGTCAGTAAACTGATTTAGGCATTCTGCTTTTTAGGGTATCATTGATGATCTCAGAAAGGAGGCTGCAACTACTCAACGCGGCCTGTCTGGTGAACAGGCCATGCAAGAATAGATACTAGATCACGGTCCTCGTGAAGCCTGGGGCTTATTTCATAGATTAGGTTGGGCGTACTTTTGTTCTTTTTTTTTCTCAATTCAAGATACCCAGTTCTAATACTATAACATTGTCATGGGTAGGTTTTATTAACTAGTGATGGAAGGCTTGTTTGGTTGTTGCATTGACATACATTGTCTGTATGTCTAAGAATCAATGAGCTTGCTATAACTTGTTATGCCTTCCATCTGTCTTGGTATCATAAACTAGACAAAGGAGCATTATAAAATTAATAAGAATAAGACAAAAGGAAAAGGTAGGAAAGCGTAGGTGATGATAATCATAATGCAAGCCTATGATTTTCCGGCCTTGTCGGCTTTGTTGCCGTCCTTCGATGCAGAAATCAGATCGCCAGCCATTGCCTCGGTCGTAGCTTTTTTTATGCGATCATTCTCATCAGCAGTATTCTGATCCTTGGGTTTTGTATCTCTCTCGTCGTCACTGTCGCCTAGACTAAACGGATCGTTCTCCCCCACAGGAGATGGCTCGACAGTTGACAAAGGTTGCCATTTGCTCGACTTGCTTTTTGCGGAAGATGCTGGCTTGATCGGCTCAGATGAATCGTAGAGGTTGCCGATCTCCTCAGGTGGACCTTCTTGGAAGGACACCTTGCGTCTATCGGGTGAAGGGGATGAGGTTTTATGAAGGTCGGTATTGGCGAGTGGCCTAGGAGGGCGTGCGGGAGGAGCTATGATAGTGGTTAGTTTATGGCCATAGATTATAAGAATAGAAAGATGCATGGATACTGACCTTCTGAATCCCTCAGCTCGAGTGCAGAGAAATCATCACCCAAAACCTGAGGATCTGCATCATAACGTTCACGATCCCCACTACGGCGGCTCATATCACCGCTCCTCCTTGGACGATTGTAACCTTGGCTTTCACCATAGCTTTGACTGGGCTGGGACTCTTCCGCCTCCTCCTCGCCATCCATCCGTTTCTTTAGATTCTGTACCCATGAGTTGACCTTCGATTGAGTCTCCAAGAACCCTTTGCGAATGTTGTCGCGGATCACGGGAAGGTCATCTGAAACAAAGTCTATTAGCGATAAGATTTATATTACCCTAAAGAAAGATCCTCTTACCTTCAAAAAAGCTATAATCTCTTTCCTCAGACTGTTCGCTTCCTCTTCTTGTTTGCTCGTATCGAGGGTCATTCTCGTAGCGGGGTTGCGCACGACGGTTATAGTGCTCGGCAAGCTGGCGCGCATACATCTCATCCGATTCAAGCTGTCTCTGCGTTGCAGAAGGACGAGGAGGTTTCGGGGGTGCTAGGTCTTCCTGGGCATTGGGATCGGTCATGCCTGTAGGAACTGGTCAATAACATGTAGCAACTACAGACTTCGGTCTCCACGTACCAAGGAGGGCATGGAAAGCCTGTTCCACGTTCCAGTTGCTAGCTACCAACACTGCCTTCACGACGGAGGCATCGACAGTCGGGAATGCTTCCTTGAGTGTACTTTCGGCCTGCTGCTTAGGGCTCAATGGGCGCGGTGGCTTTGGCGGGGCAGCTTCGGTGGCGCCTCTTTGGGACGGAGCTGAAGGAGCGGAGGCCACCCCAGATTCTTGAGGTTCATCGTCAAAATCCAGAGGTCGTGCTGTTGTTGGGGACTCTGGCTTAGGACTATGTGGTGCAGCCAGTGGTCTGCTGGTCGCATTCTAAGAGCAAAATAAGCTTGTGTTACTAGGCGTGGGGAGATGTAGGGAACAACTCACTCTCTTGTCTTCTTCCGACATCGTAGGGCAGGGCGTCCAAGGTTGAATAATCCTGATGCTTAGCTGAGGTGGCAAGGATCGTGAATTTATATGAGCCCACCAGGCAGAAAGAAATATTCTAGAGACAGCGCGATACTCCAAGACATCAGCCACTCTTGGTGGTGATCCGCGGTGACGTTGAAGCCACGTGATGGAATAGTATTTGATGAGTAATCATCTCCATACAAATGCATTATCCATTTGTTTCTTGTGCTTGCAACTGCATAACATATTGGGTGCTACATGCCGATGGTTTGAGGTTTTCAAACTACATAGCTATTGTGTTTGCAATATGCCTGGATTGCGTCCACTAAACAACTCTAGATTCCTTGTTTGAAAATCCAGGGTGTTTCAAGTGCATCGTACCTTATAATGGCTTCGGAATTGGAACTCTCCTCGAGCTTTATTCCAGCATTGTACAAGCCTGCGGCTCTATTGCCTATCACACGGTATAGACAAAATTTACTCTATCTGGTGGAAACATACCCTGTCACTATAGTGGTTGGCCAAACCGGCAGTGGAAAAACGACGCAACTTCCGCAGTATCTGGATCAAGCAGGATGGTGTGGGGATGGAAAAGCCATAGCAGTTACGCAGGTAAGATCAGGCTATTTCCCCCGCGCTTGCTATTGCTTTCTTTGCGACAGGAAGAAATCTCGATGGCTAAACAAGTGACTACAGCCGCGACGGGTAGCTGCTACAACTGTTGCTACAAGAGTAGCTGAAGAGATGCGCTGCAAACTCGGCGAAGAAGTGGGCTACTCGATTCGCTTTGAGGATCTGACATCTGCTTCAACAAGGATAAAGTTCCTCACAGATGGAATGCTGCTTAGAGAGGCGCTTGTAGACCCTCTTTTATCTCGGTATTCAGTAATTATGGTTGATGAGGCGCATGAGCGATCTCTCAGTACAGATGTGTTATTGGGAATCCTGAAGAAAATCGGGAAGAGACGCCCCGAGCTTCGAATTGTGGTCAGTAGTGCAACCTTGCAAGCTGAAGATTTCCTCCGCTTCTTTGCGGGTGATGATTTTCAAAGTGGCGCAGAGACCGGTGAGATGGGGGGAGTGCTGGAAAAATAATTAGCTTGGAAGGCCGAATATACCCGGTTGATATGCTTTTTCTCGACTCACCTGCCGAAGATTACGTCGAGCGAGCTGTTAAGACCGTGTTTGACATACACCTGCAAGAAGCCGATGGTGATATTCTCGTGTTCCTAACTGGCCGGGATGAGATTGACACGGCAATTCAATTGATATCTGAGCGGGCTGCATCCCTACATCCGAAGGCACAATCATTACTCCCATTACCCCTCTATGCCGGTCTCACAACAGACCAGCAGATGTACGTTTTTGAGCCCGCGCCAGAGAACACTCGCAAGGTCATTGTGTCGACAAACATTGCAGAAGCCTCCGTTACCATTGACGGGATCGTGTATGTGGTCGACTGCGGGTTTGCAAAACTTAGGGCATATAACCCGAGTACTGGTGTTGAAACACTGACAGCGGTGCCGATATCAAAGGCAGCCGCTGTTCAACGGGCAGGACGAGCCGGAAGAACGAAGCCTGGGAAATGTTTCCGTCTCTATACACAGCAGGCTTATGAATCGCTTCCAGATGCCACGGTTCCCGAAATCCAGAGGTCAAATTTGGCACCTGTGGTGATGCAGCTGAAGGCACTGGGTATAGACAACATAGTACGGTTCGATTTCTTAACACCACCGCCTGCAGATCTTGTGATTCGTGCATTTGAGCTATTATACTCGCTCGGTGCTGTTGATAACTATGCAAAACTTACCAAGCCTCTGGGAATGCGAATGGCGGAACTCGCAGTGGATCCTATGATGGGCAAAGTTCTTCTCACCGCGCAGTCTTTTGGCTGCTTAAGCGAAGTCCTTTCGATTGCCGCCATGGTCAGCCTTCAGGGGGTTGTATGGGTTCAGCATGAGGGGGACAAAAAATCATCAGAGAGTACACGCAGAAGATTCGCTGTGGAAGAGGGTGACCATCTCACATATCTCAACGTATATCAAGCGTTTGTCACGAAGGGCAAAAAGGACTCTAAGTGGTGCCGCGACAATCTCTTGAACTACCGATCTCTACAACGAGCCGTTAGTATTAGAGCCCAGCTCAAGCGTTACCTTGAACGCTTTGGCATCCAAGTCGATGAAACTTTGTCCGCGAGTCAACGACAAGCAGACCCAAGCAGAAAGTCTGAGCAAATACAGCGATGTCTCACTACGGGGTATTTTGCGCATGCTGCGAAGATGCAACCAGATGGAACTTTCAAGACAGTGAGCGGGAGCCTTACGCTGCATGCTCATCCCAGCTCATTGATGTTTGTATGTACCATTTCTAACGTGGCTTATAATCTTATGGCTCTCGTACTGATTATACTTGTCTCCAGAACCGAAAAGCCGATTGGGTCATATTCCACGAAATATTGCAAACAGGCAACAAAACATTCATTCGAGATGTCACGAAAATTGAAAAGGGCTACCTTCTTGAGTATGCTCCTGAATTCTACAAAGTGAATTGATTTGGTGCTCTAGCAGTCGATCTATAGAGATTGACCCAAGTGCTTGACTCCTGTCCGGGCTTCGAATCTGACACTTCAGTTGTACATCTCTATATATGATCCACTGTCTCAAATGAATCGTAGCATAACTTGAACGGCCGTTTTAATTGGAGGCGAAATACCTTTGGGAGCTATACCTGCAAACCCTTTGTAAAGAAAAGATTAAATATACACACTTAATGCTATAGCAAAGACGAACAACAAATTTATCTATTGCATTAGACTCTTTTTTTTAAAAATATTATCGTGTATGTATTCAAATGCCATAGCATCTAGGGCCCAGGGTCAACGTCATTGCTTTTAGGTCGGAGCGGAGAAGATCCGCTTACCTGGGAGCGAAGATTGACTCGACCCCATTCATGGTTCATTCCATAAGAGTCCCATTGTTTTGAGAAGATATTCTAAGATCCGAAACACTTCTCATAACCCCTTCCAGATGTCCGGACATCATCACCACCATCACGACCATGGCCATTGTCACGGAGAGGACGGCCACGATCATTCCAACGACATCACCCCGGCCATCCAGTCTTTGCTCTATTCTCAGATTGATTTCGATTCGATAAATACTCTAAACGGTATCGCTATATCTACCCTACGGTTTACATTGCCTTGGAAATATTGTTGCTGACTGCTAGGAAACAGAGGCAACCCCCAACTCTGGATCTGCCATTGTCAAAAAGACATGGACTGAGAGATTAAATGATGAGCCTGAGCTCGAGAGCGATGCTGATGAGCAACTGCTCATGTATATTCCGTTCGTTGCCCCCGAATTCTTTTGTGGATTGAGTCCTGTCGCAAATTTACCCCGCCAAATACCCCTCATCTTATCGCCAGGAGACGAAAACTGTCTTGGAAAGGCTATAGCGATAAATGACCATCAAGATACCATGGAAACATTGACTAACATGCATTTTACATCCTACAGCTTTACTGGACAAGTAAAAGTGCACTCACTTCTCATATACACTGCACCAACATCATCCGCTCCGAAAACCCTCAAGCTCTTCAAAAATCGCGACGATCTCGACTTTGCAACCGCTTCGGATCTCAGTCCAACTCAAATTATCGAGATACCGCAGCCCATTGTCGGGTCTGACATCTTCGAGTTACCGTTAAACCGGGCTCACTGGAACACTACCACTTCGATCACCCTGTTCTTTGAGGATAATTGGAGTGACGGGGAGGAAGACGTGACCAAGGTGGGCTACATTGGATTCAAGGGTCAGTTCATGGCTCTCAACCGGGAACCTGTTAGTTTCCTCTATGAAGCGGCAGCCAACCCTGGTGATCATGTCGCAATCCCAGGCGTAAGTGGCGTGGGAGGGAGAATTATGCCTGGTCAGTGAGACAGTAGAGCCATCGAGTCAGCATGTTACTGTCCTCTATCGGGGCTATCTCATTCATAGGTAGAGGGTCATTATGAGTCTAATTGTAGAGCTGGACTCTTCATAACCAAAGGATGGAAAATGGTCTAATTTCCATATGTATTATGCCAGTCTAATTTAACATAAAACAGACCCCAACGCCAAAAAATGCTTTCTCTATTGTAGATGAGACGAAAAATCCGTCGAGGAACAGTGCACGGTCGATAAATCAAGAAGCTGGAACTGCGCTTTGTTCCCTTGCCCTGGCCCTGGCTCTTTCTTTGGCCTGTTGCTCGTGGTCTTTCTGGTCCTCCTTTGGAAGGGGAGCTGTAGGAACTTCAGGCAACTTAACGGGACCTTCTGCTTGTCGCTGAAGTTCAGCTAGTTCATCTTCTACTGCATCTTCATCCTGGTTCGACAGTTGCCCTGAAAGCATCTGGCTGATCTCCTGCACCATGACCATATCATCAGCATGTAAACCTGGCAGTAGCTATTTCGGAAAAGAATTTACCTCTTGGTATGCCCGGGCATCTTCCGTCTCTCCCATAAGTTTGTCGACACCCTCAATACCGCCCATTTCCTTGTTGATAGCCTGAAGTACCTCGGTACCTTGTTGCAAGCCAAAGAGAACATCCTTCTGCACGAGTGCGAATTCAACTTGGCCAGTTAGTTGTTCTAGCTGATCCAGCTGTTTATCTGTCTTCGCGAGGAGCGATTCCTGGTATTTCTTGCGGCGCAGAGCCAGCAGGGCTCGCCTTCGGTCATCGCGAGCGAGACATTCTTTTGCGATTGCAGTTTCGCGGTCGGTGAGGACTGTAATGCGCTTCTGGTACTTGTGAAGCTTATCGCGCTGGTTCTTCAAGTCGAGGATTGCTCTGTGATAGTACCATGGATGTTAGCATGTCCTGGTGTGCAAGAGGGGTAAAGTAGGGAGTCGTGAGAGATAAGCGCAGGGGCAAATCAGCCACAAGGACTCCTTGGCAGCAACATGGAGATGATCATAGTGCAGACTGTAGCCGAAGAGAGATGACTACTCACCGATCTTGAGCTGAAATCTTGGGTGAACTGCTTGTGTTGCCCATTGTCACCGCATATTGTCATCGGTGCAAGTAGATAGCTTGCTTAGACCGATCGATATGCTCCATACGATAAGTTACCGGGGGAGGAAATGACGTGGTTCGGAGCCGGCGGTACGGTCTTGATGTATGGTATGGTACTGTAAATATAGTGCTAGTGGCATTGTCCAATCATACTTCCAGAATCCTCCAGATTCTCCGTATTTTCCAATGCCCGCCGGCGAATCTTTTCTTCCGGCCGTCCAAATTTATGGAAATTCACAAGTGATGGATTAGCATCGCATCTTGAATCGAACCGAACTCCACAGCAACGGCTTTGGGAGCAAGTGAAGATGCGTCGCGGGGGCAGACCGACCTTGCGTCAGGGCTTGGACCGTGAGGTGAGGGCAAAAAATGCATTCTATCACCAGGTGTTTCCCTTTAACTGACTTCTTTTGTCTCCGCAGGTCTACCAAGTCGTGCGCAAAATTATTGATGAGCAGTCCGAAAAAGACCAGATTCGTCTGTCTGTGCCTGCGATATATGAGAACCTCAAAAAATCAAATTCCAGTTTGAACAGGAAGCCCAAGAGGATACTAGAAGATAGCATTGAACGGGTTGTGGAGGTAGTGAAGAGTGATGTGCTCGGAGAAGACGAGGACGAGTCCATAGAGGGTGACTTCGAAGGGCTAGAGGAAAAGCCAGCGGCAGTATGTGATATACCTACATTTGTACTCATGCGGTCGCCTTGAATCGGGGCTCAAGACTACAGTTTCACGCCCGGAGACTGACTAGACTAGGAGTCCAATAGCCTCAACCGAAGCATTGTAGGCATGTGGAACACAGGCTCGAAACCCTCGAAACCAACCGAGTCGAATGTTGCGGAAAATAGCCCTGCGCCTGCACCTACTTCGAGCAAGAGAAGACAAAACGGAAGCGAATCTTCCTCCAAGCGACGGAAAGCCGATAGCTCAGTCGATAGATCTCCCCCGACTCATGTGAGCCTTACGGACCTGGGCGGGCTGGATGATGTTGTCCAGGAGCTAGGAGATCTTGTCATTCTACCCATGACTCGCCCGCAAGTCTACTTGTCATCCAATGTACAACCTCCCCGCGGTGTTCTGTTGCATGGACCGCCGGGTTGCGGCAAGACTATGATTGCAAATGCCTTTGCAGCAGAGCTGGGGGTTCCTTTCATTGCCATATCTGCACCATCTGTTATCTCCGGGATGTCGGGAGAGTCTGAGAAGGCTCTGCGAGACTATTTTGAAGAAGCAAGGAGAATAGCACCCTGTCTCATTTTCATTGATGAGATCGACGCCATCACGCCCAAGCGAGAGAGTGCGCAAAGAGAGATGGAGAAGAGAATCGTCGCGCAGCTTTTAACCTGTATGGATGATTTGGCGTTGGAAAAGACGGATGGAAAGCCTGTGATCGTTCTGGCTGCAACTAATCGCCCAGACAGCTTAGACGCAGCCCTGCGCCGAGGAGGCAGATTCGATAAAGAAATTAACATGACTGTTCCTTCTGAACCTGTCCGAGAGAAAATTCTCCGGGCACTTACACGAAAGATGCGCATGGCAGACGACCTCGACTACAAGACTTTGGCCAAAAGAACTCCCGGCTTCGTTGGTGCCGATTTGAACGATTTGGTTTCTACGGCTGGTGCCGCTGCCATCAAGAGATATTTGGAGATACTGAAATCGAATAGCGGCGAAGAAATGGAAATCGAGGAGATGGATGACATTAGTCCCAAAATCAAAGAACTACGCCGTCTCATCACACACGCCAAGGAGGCACCCCTCGGAGACGAAGCACAAGTAGTCCTGGTATCAAACGAGGATTTCTTTACTGCTCTTCCTAAGATCCAGCCTTCCTCCAAGCGTGAAGGCTTTGCCACTATTCCAGACACCACGTGGGCAGACATTGGTGCCCTAGGTGGAATTCGTGATGAACTTTCCACGGCAATCGTGGAACCGATTAGGAACCCCGATATCTACGCGAACGTCGGTATTACTGCTCCCACAGGTGTTCTGCTCTGGGGTCCACCTGGATGCGGTAAAACGCTCCTGGCCAAGGCCGTTGCCAACGAGTCGCGCGCCAACTTCATCAGTGTTAAGGGTCCTGAGCTCCTCAACAAGTACGTTGGTGAATCTGAGCGTGCAGTGCGACAAGTCTTCGTACGTGCTCGCTCGTCAGTTCCTTGCGTCATCTTTTTCGACGAGCTGGACGCTTTGGTTCCACGACGAGATGACACCCTTTCCGAGGCCTCTGCTCGTGTCGTGAACACATTGCTCACCGAACTCGACGGCCTGGGCAGTAGTCGCCAAGGACTTTACGTGATCGCAGCCACAAACCGTCCAGATATCATTGATCCGGCGATGCTTCGTCCTGGACGTCTCGAGACGCTCCTCTTTGTAAACCTGCCCAGTCCGTTAGAGCGCGTGGAGATCCTGCAAACCCTGGTGCGCAACCTCCGGATCGAATTCAGCGAGGACATGAGGAGATTGGCAGAAGACTGCGAAGGATTCAGTGGTGCGGATCTGGGAAGTTTGCTCCGCCGTGCTGGATATTCCGCCATCAAGAGACGCGACACGATTAAATTCGAAGACTTTGTCGCTGCCAAGTCTTTCATTCGACCTAGTGTTACAGATTTGAAGAAGTATGAGAAGCTACGGAGGGATTGGAGCGGTGGCGTTGCGTAAATAACATGCCGTTACCAAAACATATTGGACATATAGTGGACATATTTTATGGTTTATAAAATTTTGCTGATTATGCCATGATATTGAGGCTGGGGGTTAGGCGTTTGGGGATACTTTTCATACACATATAGAGCAATGGCATCCCTTGATGCCCGCTTTCTCGGGTCACCTTTGAATCGAGGCGACTTCTAGAAACCAAAAATTGGATCTACATGGTCAAAATAAAACTGAGCTTTTGTAGTATGGATATACCTAAAAAAAAAAAAAAATACTATACACACCAAAACGCCTTTCATGTTAATGCGGCACAAGAAAATAGTAAGCAGTAATAGTGCATGCCTGACATCCCCGTGTGTAATTACATCCACAAACGACAAGTTCCATCCGCACCTGCACTGACACACCATGCTTCTCTTGGGTGCCAGTCAATATCCAACACACCGAGTTCACCTGTGATCTTGTGGCCCTTGAGGACCTTGAGAGGGACGATAGTGGCATTGCTGAGCATGTCACCCGTGACACTACCATGGAAGACTTGGATGGAGCCATCGTCACTGGCATCGGCGAATAGGGGATAACGGCCACTAGGGTGAAACTTGACAGCACGGATAGCTTTGCGGTGGTACCGCAAAACCTTGTAAGGGCGCTGGGAAAGTTCAAGATCATGCCACAAGAGGCGACGGTCGTAAGATCCAACAATGAGGTTGTCTCCGCCAGAAGCGGTGGAGGATGTGGGGTGAATATCGAATGAGGAGATCCAGCGAGCACCGGGTTGGATGATCTTGACGAGAAGTTGACGAGAGAGATCGTACGCGCGAACTGTCCGTTGGTTTGCGACAAAGAGGATCGGTTTCGACGGGTGGAAGTGAGCTGTCTGGGGAGGCCCACCACCCTTGATGCGTCGGCGGAAGGGATACTGAGTCAAGTGCTTGGAAACAGTGTGGATGGCAATGGCCACTGAAGCAGGAGTAGATGCGCCAGAGCATACAGTGACAAAGTAGTCACCGCGACGATGCCACGAAATAGACTTGGCCACGTACCGGAGGGGAATGACGACACACACTCCAGAGTCCGCGAGCGAAGACGACGGACGTATCCATTGAGGAGGCGTGTTCTTCTTGTTTGCCTCCGCGCCAGTCGGGGGTGGAATTGAGGCAGCATATCCCCATCCTGCATCAAGAAGCTCAAGACTGGCCTTTTCAATTTCTGGGTCGACAATAGGAGGTACGGAAAGGAAAAGATCGTCACCTGCGGCAGCGGCAAGGATAACGGCATCCTTTCCAGGTCTCCATTGGACCACATTGACCGGATCCTCTTCACTCAGCTTCGCACTCCACAGCTGGCGACCCGTGAGAAGTTCCCAAACTCGGATGGTTCCATCATCACCTCCAGTGGCGAGCCAAAGACCGGAGGGGTCAACAGAAAGGGTTCGCACACGGCCCTTGTGTCCTCTGAACACCGCAGCACAGGCGGTTGGGAACGGCTTCAGCTCTTCAGGGCTGGGTAGCTTGGGGAGAAGGCTCTCGGGATCAATGTTCAATTTGCTCCTGCGAACTCTAGGAGCAAGGTAGAGATCCAAGCAACGCTCAAACTTCTCTTTGACAAAGTTCTCATATCCAGGAACCTTCCGGAGAGAGGCAAAGTCATTCGGGAGATATTCTCTCTCCCGGTCCTCTGGGTCTGCTTCTTCCCAGGCCTTCCGTTCCTTCTTGTCGGGTAGATACTCGGCAGGTGGGTGGTAACTCTCCTCGTAGCCGGGGGGAGGAAGTTTAGGAGCAGGAACGTGCATAGGGTGATCATGCTGTTCTCCCTCATCAGCCCAGAGATCATAGTTGATCAAATCGTTATCTTCCTCATCGTCCTCCTTTAGTGGCTTATAAGGAAGGATACGGCCTTCTCTAATCGCCTTCACGATCTTCATAACCCGCTTGGCTTCGTGCTTGGAGGGCACGAATCGACGCTTTGGTTCCGGAGCAGCGCTGAGAGGCATAATCTCCTGCTGGCTACTGAACCACTCGACGGTAGGCTCGTACTGGTTGTAGCCGTCTTCAGGAATTTCATTCATCTGGACCTTGCGCAACAACTCGAGTTCATCTTGGCTCAGCTCCAAGGGCTTCCCGGTCGAAGGATCCGTAAGACCAGTCCAGCCCTTGGGGATCTCAATACTGTCAAGCAAAGCGTCGAGAGCCTCACCCTTGGCAGGGCGCATGATCTTCTTTCCGTTAATGTCGTAGCCAATGTGAGGATACTGGTCGTAGAAAGACAGCGGGATATTGCCAATGGTGTTCGCATTATCGTCAGCATCAGAGTAATCCGAGTTGTCATCAGGGTTGATCTCATCATAGAGATAACGGTCATTCCCATTGGCGTCCTTTTCAATGCGGAAATTCGGTTGCTCCTCCTCGCTGGAGCTTTCGTTGTCCTCGGTGGTCGGTCCATCACGCTCAACAATTTTAGTGCTAGACTTTTTCTTCTTCATGTCCTCTCCCTCAGATGGAATCTCGTCACTGTCAATTTCCCCCTCCTCCTCATCATCATCACTGAAATCATCAATCAATTCAATCTCCGAATCATCTTCGTCACTCGACAAGTCGTTTGCATTATCAGAAAGCGCTCCATCCAAATCTCTTCCATTCAATTCATCTCCAGAAAACACTCCCGCTTCCTCCTCAACATCGCGGGTCACTGCCTTGCGCTTCTTCGAGGCCTTGGTGTCAACCATGGTGTATGAAGAGACGTTGGATTTTGTTGTCTTCACTACTCTCTGGATAACTCTTCTTTTTTTCCTACTTTTTTTTTTCTTTTCCGCAACAATGCTTCTCTGTACTCACCGCCCACGTGACACACCGCCCTCCACTGCGCATCTTATCGTTTCATCGCCCGCCACTTTGGATTAAATATTCGATGCAATAAAAGAAAGAAAAAAGAAAGATCCGACTTGCGCTGGAGCTTTGCTGTTGATGTCCTTATTAACTGCATTTGTTTCATCTATACTGGTCCAGTTATATTCTCAGGATGCCATACACTGACCAGGAGTGGAACCAACCCCTCCCTCCTTCAATCGCCAATGCTAGTAATGATACTACCCCAGTGCCGTCCCTGAAACGACATGCTGCTTGCGATGAATGTAGTAAGTTTTATTTATTTATAGCTGGATATCATGAGAAGACAAACTAAACTGTATTCTGTAAAAGGAAAACGAAAGTTGAAATGCTCGGGCGAATCCACAGCTTGTAGTCGTTGCATCAAGCAGTCTCTCGCCTGCCACTACTCAATACAAAAGCAAATGGGACGACCACCCAAGAAACGAATGCGAGGGGACGATGATGATGATCCATTGAGGGTCTCTGCCAATGATAGATGGACGGACTTCGATAATACTAATCAATTCACGCCTTTCCACGTCGGAACAGACCCTACTACCACCACATCAGAAGCCTTCGGTTTGTTTCCTCAAGTATATTGTGCCCCAGTTAGAAGACAAGAAGCAAACCTGCTATCTGCGGATGACGACCATAACCATTCTTGGCAACCGGATCATCTGGGAATGAATTTAAATCCAATTCCCGCAACGAGTAGCCCATGGCCCGATTTTTCAAGTGTGTCCGCAGCAACCTCCAATCCGTTCACAATGCCAGCGAGCTTGCAAGATATGCAGTCTCTTCCTATGACACCTTCTTCCAATGCGGATTCTACCGACTCCAGCAACGCTCAGTGTACATGTTTGTCATATCTATATCTATGCCTCAGCCATCTTTCCTCACTTGCCCCTTTTCCGATCTCACAACACACAATATGCTCGTTATTCATTGCTGCTAAGACAGCCCGGGATGTCATCCGTTGCGAGGCATGTCCAAAAAATTTTGCCACGGGCATGCAAAATGTCATGTTTACAGGAACACTCTTGAACGTTGTTGCCGACGCTTGGTTACGTGTGTCAAAGGCCGATGCGGTAGAACTGGGGAAGCAGGCGGCACCGCCCTCCTATGTGACATTTATGGCTCAAAACTCCCTCAACCCCGTCGAAAGCTGGGCAAAATGGCTTCGCGGGACTGTTCGAAGTGCTGTCATTGGCGGTTCTACTGAACAGGCCGGCCGTGTCCAATGTTCTGATTCGCCAAATCTGCTCTCCCTTATCAAGGAGATGGAGGCACGCCAGCGAAAATGGCACTCAGGGAAGGATTCACATCCGTTACACCGCTCCCCTGCTTCCGACCAATCTGATAGCGATTCTTGCAGTCCATCCCAAGAAGCAGATGAGAGGGATCTTCTATGTCTCCGAGTGGTTGGAAGTGCCAGAGAAGTTATCGCTAAATTCAAATTCGAGCCGTCCGAGTATCCTGACGGGGTGGTTTCCTAAACATGAGTGACGACGATACATACATACTGCATTCAAGCAACGAAATTTATGACATATTAGGCGTTTGGTTGAGTCAAAATGTTAGGTGTTGGTACTATATAAACATGATATTGGTGAGGCTCTTGTCTTGCGCTTTCGATGTCTTTCTTTCACTAAGAGCTTCGCTGAGGTCAAGCCTTTACAAACTGAAATAACTATATTTTGTTTAATAGCTATATTAATTACTGCTGAGTACGGACAGTGGCTTTGCGTATCTATAAATGGGCAGGGGAGGAGTAGGTTCTAATTACTTTGCGACCTCTCCGATGCACCTAGGTTAGGGATTAGGGAGGTGTATTCTCTCGAGCTGCAGCACCGGGTCTGTGTCTACTACACAATCTGCTTTTCGTGTCTGCCAGTCTCTGGAGAGCATTTTGACAGCGTTCAGCAGCTCGATATTAGAAGTGCCTACGGGAGCTGCTAAGTCTGTTTGCCATGTACCTGACCCTGGACTAATATCTGTTGTAGTCTGCTATATCTAGCCATTGATATGTTTTTACCACGGCTTCTTCAGCCTCATGTAGTAATAGTCTGGATAATCTCATCTGGATCTTTGTAAATGACCTCAACATTATCAGACACAGGAAACCAGATGAGCGGAAGGGTATTCCTATAAGTGGTAGAGTGGCTATAGTATTCTTAGCAGACATGATGAACACAGTGACACAACCCAAATAGTATTGAAGCTCAAGAACAATGAGAACAGATATGGTGATGATGTAGAATTTTGAGCAGTACAGGGAGTTCCCAGAAGCACCCGAGCTGTCTGGACTCCCGAGTTGATTGCTGGTTCCATTCTGTATCAATAAGATTGTTTATTTACCGTCACCTTGAGCTTGTTATTTTCAAATGTTGTGGCTCAACAGGCCTGTCATGAATGTCTAGTTGTGAGAAAAGCGAATCATTAACCATGTTGTCCCAGTCAACCGACAGACTAGGCATAGCTGATCCCACTATTTTGGCAATAATACGAATGCCTACGATCTAGTTGAATTGGATATCAGTATGTGTCAATTCACTTGTTCCTGGGCCATTGTTTTTACAAGGAGCCAAATATGAAGGATGAAATATAAAAGTTGAAAGAGAATGCAAAAATCAAACTCGCTCGTATGAACTCGAGATTGATGCTGTGGTCATGACCGGTAAAGTGCACAAAAAATTGTTCGTTAATGGGGGCATAATTGAGGGCTGTAAATTTTCAAGATATTATTGTGAGCCCCCAAAAAAAATAAAAATAAAATAAAGAGGGATTACTCGTCATCGTCGTCGTCCACAATGTAGCGATTCTTCTTCCTCGCAGGGGGCGTTCCACCTCCAGCCGCTTCGGACTCTGAACCCTTCTTTTCAGGCCTTGATTTGGTCGGCCTAGCCTCTTCTTCTTCCTCGCCTTCGGCATCCATGTCATCATCTCCCTCCAATATGTCCTCGTCGTCATCATCGGCAACTTCTTCGGGCTCTTCATCACTACCAACGAGGAAATCGTCGTCCTCATCGTATTCATCCTCCCGGGTCCGACCACGGCGGTCGTAATCTTCCTCGTCATCAGTGTGGATTTCACCGCGGCGATTGGGTCTGCGTGGCTTCTTCGCGCGGGGTCTCGTCGTGAGCAGTCCATCATCATCTTCCAAGCCGCCCACGGTAAGACCAGCTCCTCCAGTGCGGCTGATACCAACCCGGCGGCCGCGGTCAAGCTCACGGTCTGCGAGTTGCTGGCGGCGGCGAGCCGCCTTCAACTTCTCGCGCTCGGCTAGCTCAGCCTGCCTCTTTGCAAGTTCTGGATCCTCCTTGACTTCAATGACGGGTGCTGATCCATCCACCGTCTTCTTAGTACCACGAGTGGCTGCAGCCAGAGATTCTTGAAGACGTTGAACAGCATCATCAGTCTCCACGGTCGTGGGAAGGACAGTGAGACCGTGAGTCACATGTGAAGTCAATCTAAATACAGAAGAAGTTTCCGCGGCTGCTCCTAGATAAACATGCGAATCCAATTTTGCATCGTATTCTCCGGACTTGTTGAGAGGAGCAAGCGGTTTCGTCGATATCCTATATTGCTCTTTAGGCGCTGAGGCCAGCTGGAGTGTCATAGAGCCATCTTCCCAGCGAATAACTCGAGCATTCGACTGGAGGAGGGAGGAGTCATTAGGGTCGTGACGCCAGCATAAAGACGTTGCGGCGGTAGCATACGGGGGAGCAACATAGGTCTCGGGGTTGAACTCCTCGGTTTCGACAGACAGGAAATTCGGGACCGGCATAGTGTAGACCTATCATTGACAGAGTGAGCTGCGATAAACTTCCAACCCATACATCACCGTTCGCCTACCTCTCCATTTGTAGTTGCTGGCTCTGGCGCTCGGCCTAGGCTCAAGTCCATGATGTTCACCATCTCTGGGAATTCACCTTCCCCGCCATCTTCATAGTCCATGCGATCTCCCCTTCGATCATCGCGGCCCTCGTCATCTCCCGAATCGAGTTGTTCGTCGTCGAGTGTTCGATGATGTTGACTAGCGAGGTTGTCAGCACATTGCACCCCTCCAGCCAAAAGAAATAAAAAACCATACTGGAGATTTTCTAGACCACCATCCGATCCATCTGATCCAAAGAGATCCGCATCGTCGTCCACATTCATGCTGCCTGCATCCGATCCGACAGGACTCTGGTTCCTTTCCGCAGGAGTATTGCTACGTTCGCTCCCAGACGGACTCTGGCGACTGGCACCACGGCCAGGACGCCGAACTGCATCTTCGTCCGACGAGGACATGGTAAGAGAGAAGAAAAAAAAGATAAGTATTCCCGACAGCAGAAAAACAAAGAGCTGGTAAATCACCAGAGATTCAGAGATAAATCAAGCTCTCTTCTCCAATTGGCATCAGAAAATGTGTCCCAGACACAGATGTCGTCAAAACTAAAGCCAGAGACGTCTCTGGGTCAGAATTGGTGGTGAGAAGAGTATCTGGAGAGCTTCACTTCGCAGCACAAGCCGGGGAGTCTGTCGGAGATGGAGGTTCCTCCGGTCCGTGCCACGTTGGGCTTAGCGCGTGGCAGCTCCACGGGCCAGACCGATTATTGGGAGAATCACCGCCAAGTTGCCCTGCACCAGAATATCTCAGCTGCCCCCTCACTATTATTCCCTATTTCCCGCCTGTCTTTCTTTCTTCTCATTTCTATCTGTCTGGCTGGTTCTTGGGGTATATATCTCTCAAAATGGCGACCTTCTTTCAGAGTGTGTAAGTGTTTCCCTCTGTTGATTCTCAGTCGATCATCAGGTGGTGATTGTTCTGTTGTTCTGCTACTTTGTCTCCTTATCCCCCTCCATGCTGCAGAGTGATTAGACTCGGCGCCACGGGCACAAAGGGAATAAAAAGAAAAATTCCCCGTTCTACTGGCAAGCTATCAGCCTTGTTTTCTTTTTATTATTTTCCATCCTTTTTCGCTCATCCCAATACTGCTTTTGTTTCTTCCCCTGTATCTTCAATTGGGGCTGTCTGTATCTAACTGACTTGGACACTTTTAGTCGCCAAGGGTTTGGCAGAGGTGGAAACAACAAGAACAACAACAATAATAATAATAACAACAATAACAACGCTCCCAAGATGAACAACGGAAGCCCAGCTCAGTCGCCCGTCACTGCTCAGGCTCCCCAGGTGGCCCCTCTTCCCAACTCTCCGTCATTCTCGTCAACCATGTCGATGGAGAGCTCCGGCGCATATGATCCCGATGCCCCCAAGTATTTCTTCCAGGAAAAGTACGCTCCACTGAACGTTAGAGGAAACTTCTTGACTTTGTGTGCTTGCCCAAAGAATGTGGAGCTGGGAGAATGGCTGGCCCACCAGAGTATGTGGTCTCACTGCCGCTTGAGATTACTTCGGATGCTAATCGTCCATGTAGTTGTCGAACAGTATCGCCTGCTTCATGGTATGCTGCAGATCATTCAAGAAGTTAATGGCGTTACTGGCCTTCCTATCTGCAATGAAAATACTTGCCCAACTATGTCGGCTGGACGGTAAGTTTATGAATAACAAATGAGCCATGGAGGATTCTAACTGTGGCGCCTTTTAGTCTGACTTATACCTGGCTCGTGGATGGTCGTGCTGCCAAAATTCCGGCTCCCAAGTTCATCAACCGCGTTGAAAAGTGGATCGTCAGCAAAATCCATGACCCCGTCATGTTCCCCACAGACAAGGTCAACGGCTTGCCCGAAACGTTTGCGCTCAATGAGATCACGGGCGGCAATGGATCCGCGCCATCCACCCCCGGCGTGGCTCCAGCAGGTGCACCTACAGATGAGTGGATTGGCAAATCCAGTGGCTTCCCCCAGACTTTCTACAAGGACTGCCAAGGAATTATGAAGCAGATGTTCCGTTGCTACGCTCATCTCTACCACGCCCACTGGCTGAACCCATTCTGGCACATCAACAAGCACGACATTCTCAACATGTGCTTCGTGCACTTTGTTACCGTTGCCAAGTACTACAAGCTTGTCTCTGACAAGGAGATGGAGCCCATGCAGCCTCTGATTGATCTGTTCATCAAGCAACAGAGAATTCCCCCGGAAGCGCTTGGCGGCGGTCACTGGGCGCAGCAACCCTCCACTAGCTGAGCTAGAAGGGTTTTTCTTCATGAGATGCATCTAGTTAGTCGTTTTTTTTTTTTTTTGGGGGGGAGGTTCATCTTTTGTTACCATGGACAGTTAATGTCTCTTCTAACCTGGCGTTGGAAATTGTTTCTCGATTTAATGGTCTTGTTTTATCTTCCTGAATATTCTTTTACTTTGATTGAATTGGGCGAATCAGCGGATGGTATGATGCAAGATCAGAGGGTTTGAGCATTTAGCATGCGGTGTGAATATCCTATTTTTGTCACCCCCCTGCATACTCCATGGGCCAGCATTTGCTATCATGTATCTGTCTTGTCAACATTCGATATACAAGCGTGGATGTTTTCAGTCTACTCAACCGCGGTACATTTAACCTCGTGGCGAGGGTTCACCGATGGATGGGATCTTGTTTTTATTTTCGCCTGGAACTAGCGTAACGTGGAAATGACTGCCTTAATGGGCCGAGAAAATATGAAGAAATATTGAGTAATTAGGACAATCAAACTGAGCTCCAATCTCTGACTAGCAGCGCGGTGAAAGGGTGTTGAACACTCAACAAGGAAATCCAGGGATCCAGAGATGGCCTGCAATCCCATCGAAATCGGTAATTGATGTTCGTCAGATCCATGATTCAACCTTGCATAAGTGATCCGCCATGTGTTGATGCAGGTACCAATTCACATTGCTGCTGCGTCCCTATTGTTAATCCGGTTGGGCAGAGTCAGCTAAATATGTGCGATATGCAGTCGCACACTTGCTTTCCGTATTTCCCGAGATTTTGGCCATAGTTTGCATATATCATCTGATCATTGCACTCTGATGTTCAATCTCTCTTGGATCGATGAGAGAACCCTTAGAGATAGACACCATCCTGCCCCTCATCTGCACCCGTATCCCTTGGCCCCCGGTTCTCCGCACCATTTACAAAAACGGACGCTGGTGCTTGGTTCTCCCTCGAGCTGGTATTTGTATCGGTACCATTATTGTTGTTGTTGCTATCCTCCACTTCAATCCACTGCTGACCCCGCCCTTCCACTTCCGCCTTGAGAAGCGTAATCCGTTCTGTCATGGAGGTGATAACCCCTTCGTTCTCTGTGATATACCCTTCTAGTTCTCGCTTGTCATCTTCCGTGTCGCATGATTCGGTGACATAGGTGCGCAATTCATCATTCGAACGGTGCAGGTGGGCGATCGAGTTTCGGAGTTCGGAGACCTTGGCGTAGATGGTGGAGAGGGGTAGCTCCTTGAGGGCCTCTGCGAAGAGAGACGGAGGGATGGGGTTGGATTCTTCAGACATTTTTATTTCTCGCCCAAGCGCACTCTGTAAAACTCGATATAGGTGATTTTTTGTTTGTTTGTTGTTGCGATTACAACTGATGATATGACAATGTCGTTGCTTATCGCTATCATCACGTGCGTCTGTATATAATCGTGGGGTTTTGGAGCTGAATTGACATGAGTCTCTGTATACCGGTTTCTGTCTGGGCAAGAGATGAGAGTTATTTTGGTTTATTCTTCTCGTTTCTTATATAGTTTCCGTTGGGTATCTTCTAGGTTTTAATGACTTGGCGTTGATTATCTGTGATGCTTTGCTTTTATGATATATACTTCCATTCTTTCGCGTATACTCCAGCTATACAACATCAGCAATAGACCACCATCACATCAAACATGCAATGTTCCAGTCAATGGATATAGCTCTATGTTTCTAACCAACTATCTTAAATCGTTTCTTAATGGCCATTTTTGCATATCTGTATCCTCTGCTTCGGAACAATTCATCGGCGGCTCGGAGAAACAATTATTGGCCATCGTCGGATTGCATCGGCGTTCCGTTTCTGACAGTCGATCATTGTTCGTCTCCACGTCCAATCCGAACCAGCTTCTCCCAGCAGGATTTCAATCCCAATCGCTGGATATGAGCAATGCGTTCGGTGTAGCATGGCGGATTCCATGTCCGGGGCTCCGTCCCTCGAGCCTGCTCCCGCCAAATCCAGCGACAACGACGCTCCGCTCGGTCTGTCGCGATCTCCGCATTTCTCCCCCATGGCGTCCATATGGTATATCCAGACGGTCTTTTTCGCCTTTGAATCCGCTCTTGTCTCCTACGTTTCCTTCGGCTGGCCCGGTGCCAAAATTCTTTCCGTTTGCTTTCCCATCCAGGTCCTTCCAAACTTCCGGTCATCTACGGTCTCAGCCTCCCCCCGTTGAACTTGGTGTGCATCCTTGTGTCCAGCCCCTCTCTGCTGCCGAAATCAATGCGATATTTGGTCGTGGAAGATTCTCACCGGAAGCGGGAAACCGCATTATCGCCGTTTTGCAGGGCCGACGTCTCGCTGGTACCCTTGATCTTGATCTCCCCGATGATATAACCCACTCTGCCCGCCAACCTGCTATCAATGCTGCTCTTAAATGGCTCCGCGCAAACCACCCACTTGATGAGGATGCTGCGATTCTTGCCCGCATCGACAAGGAATATTATGAGGAGGAACAAAAGCTTATCCGTCGAGCAGAGAATTTGGGTCTGTACAAACCACAGAGTGGCTCATATGGCGCAGAACGGGGCGAGTCGAACGACCCCTTCGGAAAGAGTGTTCTGCAAGAGGCGCGGGAGAAGAATGAGGCCAGGCTTCTAGAGGAACAAGAGCAAAAGCGCCGGGAATGGCTGGAAGGCGAAGAGCGTGACCGTGAAAGGCAGCAGCAGCAGATCCAGAACACGGCAGTGCAAAAGTTCGAGGAGACTCCTACTTTGGAAGGTATGGCTATAGAATGGAGATATGAAATATTGGAGCTTTTGTCTCTGGACAAACTAACAGTATCTTCACAGTCCGGGAGCGAGCGGATCCTAGTCAACGTCCGGTACTAGCATGGGTACAGAAGCACTATATAAAAGGGACGGACTATGATATCGATTTAGAAAAGATGACTACTGTGAGATTTCACTTCACTTATTTTGGATATTGGTTAACCCGGTTTGCAGGCCCGTCGCATTCTCCCAACTCTCGGAGTAACCCTCCTTACACTCGGCCTTTGCTGCGCCTTCGCCTTGAACTACGAACCACCCACACAGAGAGATCGTATGTGGCCTGATACACCACCAGCAGCAGCCACAGCCATGGCGATTATTGGAATCAACCTGGGTATCTATGCTTTGTGGAAAGTGCCACCTGCCTGGAGGATGCTCAACCGCTACTTTATCAACGCTCCACTCTACCCGCATGCGCTCGGTGTTGTGGGAAGTGTTTTCAGTCAGCAAACGTTTTCGCATCTTGCGGCAAATATGCTTGTGCTGTGGTTTATCGGAACTAGACGTAAGCTTTAATATACCCGGAACCATTTGCGAGGAAATGGATACTAACTGCTGAAGTTCATGATGAGATTGGCCGCGGGAATTTCCTACCTCTGTACATGGCAGCGGGTGTCTTTGGCTCGATGACCTCTATGGTTGCTCATGTCATGATGGGACGACTGATGGTCACGTCACTTGGAGCTAGTGGAGCAATGTCTGGTCTTGTTTCTGCTTGGTGCATGCTCAACCCAGAGTACGTATTGTTTGCCTATTTTACTCAAACCGCAGACTAACTCGGATTCAGTGACAGACTTACCGTCTTTTTCCTTCCTCGCGAATGGCAGGAAATCATATCGGTCCGTGGATCTGTATTCCTCACCGGGATTGTCGCTTTTGAATTATTCAACCTGGTATCTCCATTCAGAGTTGCCAGAGTGGACCACTGGGCGCATCTGGGAGGCTATCTTGTAGGAGCTATCTGGGCAACTGCCTACAAAGAAGAAAGGGAGAAGAAGCGACGAGAGGAAATGACATGGTTTGAGAAACTTGTGTCTGAGCAATAGGACAGTCAACACTACTAGTTTTCGATCTATTCTTGGATAATATTTATGTACAGTACATTTTCTATCAATGCATTGCAATTTATAACGTCTTTTCTTTTACAATAAAGTTGGTGTTTTGATACCCAGGGTTGAATGTCGTCTTAACAAAGAGCTGAAAGAAACCGGGTCGCGAGAGAACAAAGCAACCCAAAGACCCGACACCCGTCAAAGAGAGCGTGCAGGACTTGGGTATTATCGTTAAGTGACTTGAACTCGTGTTATACCAAGTCCTTGAAATAATATCAGTCGAATACGGAACAATACCCTTTGACGTTGAGAATATCGGATCACCTTGAGCCGCGCGAAGACAAAGCGGATTGTTTATAGTATGCTTCAGTCTGTTTCAGGTCTTGACTTGGGGATTTTCTTTGTCTGTCTATTTTTAAGAATCATGAAACAGGAGTTTTGGATCGAGATCTTCTTTTTCTCGAATCCTCGGATCAGAGACAAAAGGTGTATTGTCGAAGGCGGGTTTCACATCCATTCGAGAACGAGTCCAGAAAGCAAAGATCAATGGATTGTCCAGAGAAGTCCACAACTGATCGATTCTTTGATTCTTTTGTTTCCCCAAAGACACAAGAGGGGCTGGATATGGAGAGCCTTAGGCGCTGAAGCGAAGCGAGAAGCGAGCAGCTGTCCCAAAGAGGAAATGCAACCATCACGCAGGATCAGAGGAACGATTCTCTTCTTCATCCTCCACGATCTCTCTGCATGAAGATCTCTCGGCGATGAGGTCGCTGATGATCTGGGGAAGACACTGTAGAGCCATGTAGTCTTGTAGTCCTCTATGCGGAACACAAAGCCTCTTGTTCTCACCACTTTTGATATGTCATCGTTTCTGAAGAAAACTAGGGTCTATTCACAAAGAGTGAATGTTACTGTTTTGTATTTTTTTAGAGGAGCACACAAAGGCCTCGCTGTGTTTGTCGCTTTTTCTCTCTCTCCCCCCTCGCTTCTTTTTCTTCCTTTTTCTTCCCTCTTCACCCACCACTGTTCCTCTTACCTTCACGTCAATCTCATATTCTCTTTGCTTTCCCTTTCTACTTCCTCTCAAAGCAATCAAGCTTGCTCTTTTTATCGAAAGTACTGCCTTGCTCTTATCTTGTCTTCACTTCACTTCACTTCACTATCACTTTCGTTCAAAGACTGCATCAAAACAGCGAAAGGTCTTCGACAAGCACCCTCTCGCGCCAGTGGACCTAGCCATAGCATACAAGATGGATGACTCGGCGGAAGAGTTCCCCTTGGCCACTGTCTTCAAATTGAAGAGAAGCCGGAGAGAGATCAAATCTAGCCATGCGTCCCTCGAGGACGAGCCCTCGTTAACCTTGTCTGACATAGACGCTCAAGTCTTGTCAACCCATCACATAGGAATTGGAGATGGCCAGATTATTGACGAGTCTGGCAACATCGCCGAGTTGCTGGAACCAATGTCAATTTCTGGGAACTCTCAGTTGATGTCACTCATGTTCGATAACCCCGCGTCATCACCATCGGCTTCCGAGAAATCTGAGTTAGTGTCGCCCCTCTTCAGAAACCCCGAGTTGGTATCATCATATTACTGTCAAGAATGTCCCCAGTTGATCGCGTCCTATTTTCGTCAAGAAGGCCCCGAGTTAGTCTCACCTATCTTTGATGGGGGTTCAGAGCTAGTATCACAGATATTCGAAGAGGGCTCTGAACTGGTTTCACCCATCTTCCAAGAGAATGGTGAAATGATATCACCAATCTTTGCCAATTGCTCCGATCCAGAAGTTGTCGAGGACGAAGAGTATACCAACGTCAGACATCCGTGGGGTATTGTCGACTATCATCTATACCTATCTGGCATTGAAACAGGAAGAAACAATACCCTTAGAAGTAACAGCATGATGGTTTTCGATGGAGACGAATGCCGTCCTTTCTTTTTGGAAGACTTCTTTGACGATCCGGCCGGTAATCCTTGTGTTTTCGGAAAGCCGAGGATTCTGTTCTGTATTTTACCTATTGCAAACGAGGGAGCCGTGTTCAAAGGCAGACAGTATATCCTTGGATTCGATACCATTAAAAAGACACTTTTTGCCCGTCATTTTCACTGGTCACCCAAGAGCATGGGGGATGTTCGCGCAGACTGGGAAGAGGGTATCACAGTGTATAGTCTCACGATCCCATCGCTTGCCACCATTCTAAGACGCAGCTTCTCCGAAAGTGACGGGAGGCTAAACATGGGTCTTCTCAGCTGCAGTCCTCTCTGCGAGACGTTCGAAGGGGTATGTGATGACCCGGGAATGGAAATTGTCCTCGCTGTCGAATTTTGTCAGTGGGTAGTCGACTGTGCAGAAGGCATTTTCGCAATGGATGAAATTGATGTGGCTAAATTGAGATACGAGCTCACTTATTACATGGATCAATGTCGCCTGGTTCTTCAACGGGCTTCATACCGTGCGTGGTTCGCAGTTCGTGATGGTCTGTCTATGGAGGCGTACAGCCACAAGCACTCATACAACCAATACATCAACGACCTTTACACATATGGCAAGTCCACCGACGACGGCAGTCTGCGAAACTGCGAATGGCAACCCCCTAGCGTCGATACGTGCAATGAGATCCGGGACAATCATAGAAACAAGAGCCGCGAAGAGACTGAGAAGAAGTTGGAAGACCTCTTTACCCTGCCCAACACTGACACTCCCCCGGAATCCCCTGGTAGGATCTTTGCCAGGATGCTATCGAAAACGGACAAAAGCCAAGCAGCTGCCCTTTTGTACCCACCGGGAGCTCCCAGAACCCCATTGCCTCCACTGCAGTACAGATCAGTGCCCCAACGACCCTTGAGCCCCTGCTCTCCTGGCATCGTGACTCCAGTGCGCGAGAACTTTGAAGACTTCGAAGCTACCGAGTACCATAAAGTCCCTTTCTCACTCCTTTTGATTCGTACCATGGATCTGATCCAGGTGCACCCAGAGTTGGACAACGTTGAGAACCGTGGCCGGTTTGGCTCTCTTCTGGCTGACATTGGGGTTTGCGTGAGGCGTGAGCCGATAAATGAATACGCCATGGACCCTGAAGAGCGAGACATGGGCTTCGACTTTGCACGAGACAACTGGACTTTGGAGCTTCCTACGTTGATGGACCCCAACACCCCTACCCCCCAGGCTCGTCGTCTCCTCCCTAGCCCTGTTTTGGATTGAGATGATCGCGAGAGCATCTAGATGGACATGAGTCGGACAATATTGTCAATACTATGTTCATATCGATATTCCTTTGTTCTTTATTTTGCTGAGTGGAGTTTTTTTTTTTTTTTTTTTTCTATTCCCTTTTTAAGCATCAGGTTTTTCTTTCACATGTCCCCCTCCATTTGTTCTTTGCATGTCGTCAATCTTATTTTCCTGGAGTTTGATTCAGTTTTCTCAACAATTTTCACATTTCCAGGAAAAAACACTCAGCATTTTGTCAGTTGTACGATACCCCTGTCTTTGGCTTTGTTTCTTTTCCTTCTTTCTCTTTTCTCTTATTTCCTTTTCACTTTTTTGTCACTTTCATCATTTCTCAGGCACTTGGTCCCTTGAGACACCAGTTTTCTATTTTCTACCGAGTCGATATTCGACACCCCCATTGCACTGGACAACTCTCAATTCTCTTTGTATGGATAATGTTTGGGATAAAAGCTTGGTCTCTTTTCTTTGAGGATGTAAGATTTTGCTCCCTTTTGCTTCTTCTCTTTTTTCTTGTTTTCTTTTCTTTCTGTATTAGAGTACACCACGTCTTGTTCAACTGCGGGAAGCTGAGGTTTGATTGTTATCGCATGATAAACTTGAGAAAAGGTGAAAATGGAGAGAAAATGATAGAAAAAAGCAGGATAGATGTTTTTCAATTCAGTTGTGGCTTTATGTATTTGGCATGCGCATAGGGAATGTCACGAGTCAAGGGAATACTGTTCTACTGCTGTTCGTAAGATAATCTGACTGATGACATGCACTGATGCCAGATGAGAGCATACATACAGATATGGCGAGGGTCACCTGCCTGTGCACAGCCACCCCATCTCTTCACCGCCACAAATGCTCGACGCTCTAGTCCAATCGGTGTGCGCCGCGATCTCTGTGGCTTGCCCTCAGGTAGTGTTTACATACGTGGCTGAATAGGAATAGTGGCTGTGAGACCCCACTAATCAGCCGGACGCTATTGGCTGATATCCTCCACTCCCCGCTACCGAGGCAGGTGTGGGTAATGGCATTGTGCAATGGGAAGGCACGCCCAAGGACGGGCTTGGCGCCAAGTCCCAAGATCACCGTTCTCTGGCTGTTTGGCTGCTGCTCCTAATCAAAAGTCGTCATCGCAAAGTCAATCGCCCTCGTTTTCTTTTCTGCTTTTCTCTCAGTCGTTCTTTTCCCTCCTCAGCCCTGTTCATCTTCTGGCTGCAGCCCTATAGCAACGGCCCTTTTTTATCTTTTTTTCGCTGCCTGTCATTCTTTTGTCTCCGCCTGAGCTGAGATCCCTTTTCCTCGCTGTACAACGGATCCCCTCCATCCTGTTCTTTGTTAATAATTTCTTCCTTCCAACCCCCTTCCCTCTCCTTTTCTCTCCCTCTTCCTTCTTCTTTCTTCTCACATTACTTTTACACTTTTTGTTGCGATACCCTCATAATCCCCCTTTACAATAATACCCAAATACTCTTAATCTGTGTCGCACGGCGTCATGGCGAATCGTTTCTATCCTCAATCGGGGGCCCAGCCAGGTGAGCCTCACCCATACTGAACTCTTTCTCACGGTGGAATCCCTTGCTAACCTGGACTCCTGGGTTCAAGGTGTCAGAAATGGCACTAATGCGCCGATTGACGTCCTCTGCGGTCCTCTGATCAATTTCAAGAACATGCATGTCGAACCGTCCTCCTCCGTATGGCATGGAAGCGTGTTGATTGTCACAAAACCGGGCCAGGGACAGCCGCGGTTGCACTTGCGCCAGGCTGGTCCTATTGACACCAATGTTCAAGCTGATTTCAATGCGTCCAGCCACGCGATTGATGGACTCAAGCTTTACGAAGACCCCGGGAAGGCGTTTTGGCGATTCTCGCTCTCGATACCTCTGGAATCATACGAGGCGCGCTGGGATTATGACATCCCCGGCCTCCAGTATGTCAACAGCCAACTGAACCGCTCCCCAATGACCTTTGTGGTTCCCTCGGTGAACCAGTCCATGCGCATCATGTTTCACTCCTGCAATGGTTTCTCTGTCGGTACTGATATGGACGCTTGGATCGGCCCCAACCTGTGGAATGATGTAGTGCGGTTGCATGCGCAGAAACCATTCCACGTTATGATCGGTGGTGGTGACCAGATCTACCAAGACGGGATACGTGTGGATGGTCCTCTTAATGAATGGACTTCGATTAGCAACCCCCATAAGAGACGGGCACATGACTTTAACAACGATCTACGAGCGCGGTGTGATGACTGGTACTATGACAGATATATTGACTGGTACTCAACTGAGCCCTTCAAGACGGCGAACGGGCAGATCCCTCAGATTAACGTTTGGGATGATCACGACATTATTGACGGTTTCGGCTCCTACACGGATCACTTCATGCGCTGCTCCGTCTTCCGGGGTATTGGAGGCGTCGCTTTCAAGTACTACTGTTTATTCCAGCATCATATTGCGCCGCCCAAGTCGACCTATACCACGGACGCCCCGCAAACTATGCAGGCCATCGATGGAACTGCAGGTGCCGATCCTCGGCAGTTGGAAAACACCTTTGTCCTGGAAGAGAAAGTGGCGGATGACAGCTGGATCATTGGCAATAGCCCTGGCCCCTATGTGGAGGAAAAGAGTCGGAATCTGTACATGCGCCTCGGTAAGCGAATCGCGTTCCTCGGTGTCGACGCTCGCACGGAACGTACTCGTCACCAGGTCAACTACCCAGACACCTACGATCTCATGTTTTCTCGTCTCGAACGTGAAATTGCAGCAGCCAACGGCGACATCAAACATCTGGTTGTCTTGCTGGGTGTTCCAATCGCCTATCCCCGCCTGGCATGGCTGGAGAACATTCTGAGCTCCCCAATCATTGCACCGATCCGTCTGTTGAACAAGCGTTTTGGGGTTGCCGGTGGGCTGTTCAACCAGTTTGATGGCCAGGTGGATTTGCTGGATGATCTGGACGACCACTATACCGCTCGCCAGCACAAGCGAGAGCGAAAGCTCTTTATTCTGCGTCTTCAGGATCTTGCCAAGGCCAACAACATCCGAGTGACGATCTTGGGCGGTGATGTGCATCTAGCCGCCATCGGGCGATTCTATTCGCACCCCAAGCTTGGCATCCAAAGCGAGAATGACCACCGGTACATGGTCAACGTTGTCAGCAGCGCCATCACCAACAAGCCTCCCCCAAAGCGGTGGCCAATCTTCTGGCCCGGAGAAACAAACTGCATCGTTTGGATCATTACACTGACGAGACCCTAATGCCTTTCTTCGACCAGCAGCCAGGAGGAAAGGAGAAGAGTGCTGCATGGAACAAGGTTACGATGCCATCTCGGAACTTCGCTTGTCTCACTGAAGTCGAGACCCCAGTCTCAAATGGTGATGTGGCACCGAATGGAGACTCCCCATTCACTCTGCCCAAGGATGGACACGCGCCGCTTCACAGGGGCGAAACTGGTGCAGGCAGTAAGCACCCTGCTGCGGATGGAGTTAGCAACATCAGTGGTATGTATGGTGGCTTGGATGTTTCTATTAGAGTGGAAATCGACCCGCAAGATAGAGACGGAACTACCGATGGTTATGGATTTAGCAGTGAGTATCCTCATCCATATAACAGAAAACCACCCGACTTACATTTCCCAGTTCCTCCATTGGAATACATCCCTCACCCGAGCGGTTCACGACCTAGTTCGGCACGTCCTCATTCTCTGCGGGAATCTCTTCGCCCCCGTTCAGCACGCCCCTCAACTGCTATCAATTAATTTCTCGATTTCCCGGGGGAAAGATTCTGCACTCTCCTAGCTACTCATAGGGGCATGTAGACGTTAAGTCTGTCCTGGTTGATTGTTTTCCTTTCTCTACTGTTTAATAAATTATGCTGCGGCGCAGCGAGTTGATACTCTCTGACGTTATGTTTTGATTGTTGTATATCCCGAGCATCTTTTGGCTTAATGCAATACTTGAAAATTCCTCACCCAGCATCCGTGCTTGTTTTCCGTGGCTTTTGGATGAGACAATCTGGTATTTGGTCTTACCTCTATATGTCGACACCTATTTGTATACTCCTTATTGGAGATTTTTTCTAAAAATATAGTGCCGGAAAAGTGGCCTTGACATATTTCTCAATTCTCATTCCAACAGACAATCACTGGGAATTGTTGTTGCGTTGGATAGCTTACAGGCCTTCTTCCGTTTTCTCAGCGATTTCCTCATGGACATTCCAATTTTTCAAGATACACTACTGTTCTTCACGAAGATGAAACATCTTTATTCGGGTGAACTGTGCAGGGTACCGTTGGACACGCTTCTTTCTTTGCCCGTGAAATAACAACTCTTCCTACTAATTTCTCTCTTTAATATGAAACAAAGCAGGGGAGTAGATGAGACAATGTATTTCTGCTCGCATTTCTGCATGAAACCTGATGTTCCTCGCGATTCACTTGAGATTCATGGCAGCTATTGCATAAAGTCCAAGCTTCCTCAAGCTTTATTGCTGCATAAATCAATCTGTTCGGAACTCTATCATATGCAGCTTGACTAGCTATTATGAAACAGGAGTGTTATTGTCTTCCATGCACTCAACAAGTCAAACAAGGGATATAATGACTGCAGAGCCCCCTTGCATGAACATATTAGTATCGACATTGAGTGAAAATGATAATGCTTCAGACTATATGATATGCCCTTTTTCAGCGAAAAAGAAATGGCAATCCCCGAGAACTTCAGATGGGCAGAGAAACAACAAGTCTAGCGCAATGATTAATGGAGATCAACTGATGCAACTAGACTCGTTGGTTGGGAATATCCTGATGGGGCACAGAAAAAGTCATGGGGCTTGTTCTAGTTTGCGGACTAGTACTGTGATATCCACTGCATTTCGATTCCCAATCGGTAGATGATTTCTTCCTTGGGGTTACACAAAACTGGAGCCGGGTTTGCGGTGATTTCTAGCCATGAATAGGTCACGTCTGACTGAAGCAACAGCTAGCAGCAACGCAGGTTTCATCGCTAATGCAGTGTGTTTTCTGTAACACTGAAAATGTGGATCACTGACCTGTTGAGTTCAGCTCTCGAGAGTGCTTGGATAAATAAACAGACATTGATCAGCTCGTGCCTTGCTCGACAACTTTTCTTGGGTCTTTACTGGCAATTCGTCTATTGCCAGAAGCCAAAGAATAACCCGCCGCTCAAATTTACCATCCTCGTCGAAAACGACTACCGGGATGGGTACAGAGGAAAACGAGTTTGCTGGATCCCCCAGAACTACACAGGGTGAAAATGATGCTCTGGAGCAGGGGGGAGTTCACGACAACGATGTCAACTGGCTGGGTTATAAACAGGAACTCCATCGAAATCGCTCCCTCATCACTCTACTATTTCAGACCTTGGCCATCGCTGCGATTCCCTATGGCGAGGGAGGCCCTTTGATCAATGCCATCTACGGCGGTGGCCCATTGTCCATATTTGTTGGCTGGATCATGGCTTGCATCCTGGATGAATGCGTTGCTCTGTCCTTGGCTGAGCTCGCCTCGCGATATCCGACTTCTTCAGGCCCTTATTATTGGTCTTTTCAAATATCGCGGGACTCCAAAACGTTCGTTTCGTTCATCAGCGGCTGGGTTTGGCTGATAGGAAATTGGACCATCACGCTGTCTGTAAATTTTGGCTTTGCGTCGTTAGTCTCAGCCACAGTCTCAATGTATCATCCAAACTGGAATGCCAACAACTGGCAGCTCCTGCTGATATTCTATGCCATCTGCCTTGGTTCGTTCCTCATTTCTACATTCGCAAACCGTTATCTCCCGCAAGTCGACACTATATGCGCCACCTGGACTGCAATCACGATTTTTGTAATCTGTATTACCCTGTCTGTCAAGGCCGACGCTGGACGAAATAGCGCCGCTTATGCATTGAGCCATTATGACAAAAGTTTCTCTGGATGGGGCGGGTTCACCTTTTTCATCGGGCTGTTGCCATCCGCTTACAGCTTTGCGGGTATCGGTTTGATCTCATCCATGGCAGAAGAATGCACCAACCCAGCAATCAAAGTACCGCAAGCCATTAGTTTGTGTGTACCGATCGGAGGACTCTTTGGACTGTTTTTTATTCTCCCCATATGCTTTACTCTCCCTCCGCTTGCGGGAATTATCGACGCTCCCGCAGGCCAGGCTATTCCGTATATCTTTCAAAAGGTAATGGGAAGCCCCGGTGGTGGCCTAGGACTCACCTTTCTTGTCTTAGTAATTACCCTCTTTTGTTCAATCAGTATCACTGTTGCGGCGTCTCGAGCCACCTGGGCATTTGCACGGGACGATGCCATCCCGTTGGCTAGTCTCTGGTCTCGCGTGGACAAGCGCCTCGGTGTGCCAGTCTGGTCCCTAGTCCTCTTAACCGTTATCCAGATGCTTCTCGGTCTCATCAATCTAGGAAGCAGCAGTGCTTTCACGGCTTTTGTCTCCGTGGGAGTCATAGCCTTGGCTGTCGCATACGCGATACCCATCTTCCTTAGCCTATACCAGGGTAGAAGTGAGGTCTCCAAGGCCCCCTGGAACTGTGGTCGCGTACTTGGGCCAATTGTCAACGTTGTCGCACTGCTCTGGATTGCATTTGAACTCGTCCTATTCAGCATGCCAACCTCCTTACCTGTGACAAAGGTATCTATGAACTATGCCTCGCCCGTATTTGTTGGCTTCCTGGCCATCTCTGGGGTCTGGTATGGTATATATGCGCGAAAACGTATGTTTTACTTCCTGTAAATTGATTTGCAGCCTTGCTAATTGATGCAGTTTACAAAGGACCACCTGAGTCTGCTGGGCTTTGATAGTAGTGGAAACTTCTCATTCAAAACATCTAACAATAGCAGGTTTGCCATACCCATAACCAATTTACATAACTGCTTGATGGCTACATAGCTAATTCTGTTAGAGCTCATCGACACGCTTTCTTTCACTTACATGAAAGAATAACTAGGAAAAGTGGTTGAATGATTTGCTTTATACTCTATACTTCAACCCTTTTTTCAACTGGACCCAGTCTTTGAAGTCTTTGAATCTCATCGTTTCTGTATACACATATATAACATTTCTCAGCATCTGAGACAAGTCCAATATTCAGAATGCATGTATAGATTATCAACTCAGGACTGAAAAGGGAAGGGGCCTTGGGACAAGGGGATGTCTCGTGTCCATATCTAGACAGCTAGCGAACGAGGTGGAGTTTTCAGATCTACATACTTTTGCTCAGTATATCCCTATATGCTGCTTATTCGGTAATTTCTAGAATAGACTGGCTCAATACTGTCATTTGGCTCCATTTTCATCTAGACAATCACGTATATAGCAACCATCATGAATATTCCGAACCACCCAACAAACTCCCACTGTCTCGTCCATAATCAATACTATAGCCCCATCGTCTCCTGGGAACACCCTCATTTGCGGCCCATCGCTGTCCTGGAACAGTAGCCACGGGAGAGTGGTCACTTGGCCGCCGTCGCCGAACAAGTTGATACCCTTTGTCCAGTTCGATTTCAATGGCGCCACGCACTTTCAGGGCGCTGATGGCCGGCCAAACCCCCCGTTCGCCCTTGAGGATCCAATTTGCCAGTCCTTCCTTGCTAGGGTTCTGGAACAATTTGCTAAAATCGTTCAAGGAAAGATCCGGTACCAGGGTCAGGTTAGAGCCGGGAATTGTCTCCTCAATAAGTAAACGGGCCAAAGACTGCGGGAGTAGACCAACATAATCAAATTGCCGTAGTCGATGACGGATTTCTGCGGTGGCTAAACGCATGAGGAACCGAGTGATATTCCACTGACCCGTCTGACGCCGGTCTAGGAGATTCAACTCAGACTGAAGGAAAGGGATGAGGTATGGCCGGGCTTGCGACACAATAAAGTGGTTGACATTGAATAGCTCCGCAATACGTGAAAGCGGCGATTCCCCATCGTTATAGCTGACATGACGCCACGGTCGAAAAGTTGCATCCTGTGAGTGTGGCCATGGAACAATTGAACCAGTTTCGTCTTTGCAATAGATTGTGACAGGTGTATAGAGTGTTGTGGCCGATGTGTTAGAAGCAACTGCAGCTGACCAAATCAACTGTACCAGAAATGTCAGCGGATTATGGGGCTTTTTGGATACTAGTATGCACATACTACATTGGGTGCGGTCAAGTAGTTTAGCAGATTTGGTGTTCCACTCTTGCTTGCTGTCACAACGGTGATGTTTAAAATGCGTTTCGATCTAGCATATGCTTCTTCGAATGTGAGATCCCCCACGTTTGCTCGCACGCATTCTTCCAAGACCTCTGCGTCGAGAAAGTAGCCCTTTTGGACGTATCGCTTCGCACGTCGAACTAGTGTACCGAGCCAGCCATTTCCATCATCATTTGGCAGCCATCTGTTGCCTTCCCAGGAAGCCTTGGTCTTTTTTCGAACATCAAATGCTGTCAAGTCGATCCCCTCACCGTCTAGAAAAGTCAATAACTCATCTTCCGTGTGTATTCCAACAAGAGAGGCGATCAATGCCCCGGTACCAGTTCCCGTGATGATCCTGGGCAAGAGGCCCTGTAAATGAAGTGCTTTTACTACTCCCAGATGACAAAGTCCGAAAATTGACCCGCCTTGGAGGAGCAGAGTCGTCCTACCAAAGGCCTGGCGGGTATCGTGAAGCAGCTCCAGCTTTGCCTGCGATGTGAACCCACTCTCATGGATGGGTGTGGTTTGCAGTGCTGTGACGTGCTGTATAGAAAGCGCGACCTGTGTAACGTAGTCGTCTATCAGGAGTTTCGTCCCGGCGTAAGCGTGGACAAATAGTTTTGGGGAGGTGATGTTGCCCAGGTTGCGCACGAGTCCAGATCGGAGAAGGTTAACGAGGGTCAGGATGTCTTCATCCTCTCGAGCGCTGATCAAGGATTCTAGTCGTCCAAGAATCAGTCGGTAATCATAATGGCGGCTAGTCGGGTTCTGGCGCCTGTCGTTGATTGTCAGCTTTGCAGCAGTGCATGGAAAACTCTCTATAATCAAGCTGACCAAAGATCCGTGCTGAGAAGTTCGTCCAACTCGAAAGCAGCGTCCTCCCATTCCTCATAAGTTTGTGCTATCGCTAAGCAATGTAGCAGTCTATCGCGAGGCGATTTGGACCTCCACCAAGACATTAGCCTCTGTAAAGTCCGGCCAGGTTAGTTCCCCTCTCCATCGCGCAGGAGTATGAAAGCAAGACGTACATATTTCCAGAACTGCGCGACATCAAGTATCATGCTGATGACCGCCGTAAAGAGCCCGCAAATAGCTGCCCAGGACTCCATGGTCTCTATCTATGGCAGGCGACTGACGACATCTGTGGAGATCGATGGGCGACGGCACATGTCGGGTGACTGGTCTTTCACATGCTAATTATTGGTTATCAATGACTAGAAGATAGGAGGTCACGTGGACTTGGATGTCGTAAACAGTGTGAGATGTGATAAGAAGGATAATTGGAGAATAGTTGGATGATGAGAGGAGGGGGAGAGGATAGGATAGGGATGGATGGAGTAGTAGAAAGAGTGGCCGCAATGGGATGGGGTCTACGGACTCGTCTCCCCGCATCATCCGCCGCCGGTTGTATACATACAGGATTGGGTTCATTCCTAATCAATTCCCTGCTCATATATTTCAAACGCTAAATAGATTCAGGATACAGGTATAGTTTGATTGGCTGGATCAAGCTTACACCTCTAATGAGCATAATTGATGAGTGATGATATAATGCCTGTCGCATTATACAGAGAACTACCAACATTGAATACCCTCATCCGTAGAGCAATCATTCAGCATAGTCAAACCAGTAGACTACAAAAACTCCGTGGAAAATGGTTTGAATGAAAAATGAAATTGGTTGCTCATAGAACCCGAACATTTTCTACACACCACGAATCCCAGCTAATACAAGCCATTTACAGTGGACACGTATAGGGGCATTTGAATTCCATGGTCCTTTTTTATTTTCGCTTTGCCTTTCCCTATGCAAGTAGGCGAAAAAAGATTCTCCAGACTTCCTAACTACCCACCAAGGCGGACAAACCCCGTCATCATTTATTCCTCAACAATGTTACCCCTCTCCGACACGTACAGACCGTCAAGGAACTGATGGATGCGTCAGTAATCCTGTATGAGTGGCGGGATGAACCTGTCGTCTCACCTTTCTGATATCCTTGTTTCTCACTCTGCAGATCTGCTGAATGTCGGCGGCACTCTGGGAAACACCCTCGAGGGAGTTACCGGAGAGCAGGAGCTCATCCTTGACGTTGGGGGAGGTAACAACCTCAACACCGGGCTGGGCAGTAACACGGCGAACGTACTTCTCGCCAAGGAAGTTTCTGTTTGAGAAAATCCGCCATCAGCAAATGTCCTCTCGATTTCTTTTTTCTTTTTCTTTTGGCAAAGTGGTAGGACCAAGTAATCTATCACTCTTGCCTCTAACGCATCAGGTTCAGTTCCATACCTAATCTCAATCTCGGTTTGGCCGGTCTCGCTGTTCTTCTCAATGTTGACGTTGATGGGAAAGTGAGCGTAGACGTAGCGCATCTTGTACTTGAAGCCCTTGGTAACACCGATGATCAAGTTGTTGATGAGAGTGCGGACGGTACGGAGGGTAGCAACACCCTTACGGGCACCGTGGTGCATCTCAATCGAGATAACGTTCTTCTCGGGGCGGCCGAAGGTGACGGCAAGGTGAGAGAGGTCCTTAACGAGCTTGCCTGAACGTAGCGAAACGATCCCATGTTAGTTTGTCGCGGAATCAAAGCACCTCTCCATAGACCATTTTTTTCTGCTCTGCTGATGCAGGAAGTGGGCATCAGGATGTTGGAAATTTTGCATACCTCGGGGTCCCTCAACGGTCACAATCCGCGAACGAATGTGAACCTTCACTATAGGACGAAATTTGAATCAGTCTCGAATTCCTCAATGCAACGACAATAATATCCCCTGTAGCCATTTTTTCCCTCCATGGAGAACAAGTCTTGTCTGAACACTCTTCCTGGCGCCCAAATTCCCTCTAGAAGAGAGGTCGACTTCCATCTCCGTGTCCCTCATCACCACCTCGTCCGTCCTCCTCTTTGGCTTCAAACCGGGCAGAATTTCAGGGACGAATTTCGAATGCTCACCATTGTCGGGGATTGGCAGCCTTTCCTCGGAGTGAATGTACCGCATCTTGACTGCGTGGGCTGTGGAATGTCCGAGGGGAGAATTGTCGATGTCGTCGTGCGGTCGGTCGTCGAAAGGATCGAAATTCGACAAGGCCTGGTCTTGGTGGAGCGAAAACCAAAGGCGGGCGGGTTGTGCGTCGCTTAATGACCATTGCGGTTTAGCGCCGTTTGGCTAGGGTTGCGGCGGATATTCCGTCATCTCGGAGTGTTCGATAGATGGGATCATCGCATAGATGGATTTATTTCCGAATAATGATGCTGATTGTTCTTTCTCGTGTCTTCACTATGCTTGATAGTGTCTGTCTATTCAATTCTTATTGAGTTACAGCGCATGGCTCATACTGCAGCTCCCATTCGAAACTGACCAGGCAGTCTCGGATACCTCAGGAGTACAGTATATGATCATATTCGATATGTCGATTGTGATATGTACTATATAAACATCCTAAACACCTAGCCATGCTCCAATATGATTTCTTAATCAAACATTACCCAGAACTCCAGTGTCCAACGTCATATAGTACCCCTGTACGGAGTAGTGAAGGTGATATGTAGCGACTCGCGCAGTCCAGTCTACTTATGATTGACCTCCACTATCCATTTCCCACCCAGAGTCTTCAATTTCGACACCAGATCGTCCTTCTCGTTAAGCGCCGCCACATCATCACCACCTCCAATGGTCTTGCCATTGACCAAAACATTAGGAACAGTGCGACGGCCGGTATTCTCTGCCAGCAATGCCTGGAGCTTTGCTCCCAGGGGGTGCTTATCAAGCTCGACCACGTATGGAGCGGGAACAATGGAGTATTGGTCGAGGAGGATAGACTTGGCTCTGGCGCTATGAGGACAGTAAGATTTGGAAAAGATGATAACTAAATAACCACACACATAACAGTCAGTGATCCATACAGCAGAGTAAAAAGGTGGTCAGGGGCAGCGACATACTTGGCGATCGCTTCAGAATACCGTTGAGCTCATCTTTTGCTTCATCATTACCCTGAGGCTCTGTTGATTTCTCCTGGTCCGGCGATTTGGCCTTGTTCTTAGGCACTTGCATCTTTGTCCTTCCTGCGATGGAGATCTCCTCCATTTCCTGGTTATCGACCTTGGGAACCGCCGGCTCCTGCTTCGGGGGTTCCGGTTGTTCTAGCATTTGTTCATCGGCCGGCTTCTGATTCGGTTTAATGTTGTGTATGGCGCCATTGTTATTCTCGGTGTATGTTTTGGCCAACTTTTGCGCTTCAATCGCCTGTACCGTAGACTGGTAGAACTTTTGGTTCTGGATCTTTCGGGCTTCGCCCTGTAGGTTGTTTGCGCGTCGCATTAGCTTTTGATCTGATTTATGAAAGATCACCACGCTGGAAGACTTACCGAATAGTACAATGATAAAAAGATAAAGCTCAGCACAGCAATAATGATGATCTTCATGCGCCGTTGAGAAGGCATATTTGGCGGATAATAACCAAGCAAACAATAGTATCGTCTCGAATAGTTCAAGCGCTCATATACAGCTCAACATTGATTTCCAATGTATATATATTGTTTTCTTCTCGTAATTTTTTTTATGCGCGACCGGCAAATATCGTTATGTGCACTGTCAGATGTGGTTTCAAACTAGACAGGTTGCTTCACAGCCTCGTAATATGGACTATTCGGTGGCTGGCACAAGATCAACGGGTCATGGACGAAGTAGCTCCGACCCCAATAACAGGACATTTGGTAAGCGCGCAAACTCCAGCCCAAAAGCACCTAGATCACAGCGTTCACTCAGTAGATTAGGGAAGATCAGTGCTCAAGAAATTGTATGAATATCGCGTGCTATTGATTTAGGGACGCAAGAGAACTAAAGTTGCGGGGAGAGCAGAAAGGGTCCTGTCGGAGCAACGTCACGTTGGAGTGGTTCCAGTTCCCCTTTTCTTATACCCCTTGTCATTTAATTACTAACATTGTGAACAATTCACGTATAGATTATGAATTAAATTAACACTATCTATGCTATGATCGGGTATTAGGCTAAGTAACAACAAAAAAGCCAATTGGTATCATGATAAAAATGAAAAAGGCATAACTCTTGACATGAACGACGTATACATATGTTTTTGTTGCAACGCTTCAAAGTCAAGAATCAAAGCTAGAATGAGTGATTAGGGTATATACGGATGCCAGTGGCCGCAGAACCTGCTGCAGCGTAGCTAAGGGAAATAGCATGTCATCCAAGGACAAAGCTGACCAAGGCATTGCATCAAAATAAAGGCCAAATGGTCATTATAAAGAGGCCGTCAGACCACGATACCGGATCGTGCCCCGACAGTTGCCTTGCGTTTCCCCTGGACCAGTATCATCCAGTCCTCCCATTCCTTGGCAATCTCCATCAGGACATTGCCCATGACGGCAGCCGAGGCCATCAATCCATGGCCCTCGCCCTCGAGAATTCGTACTTCACAACGGCGCATGGTCTTTCCCAACCACCGAACGTTGTCAACAGGAACACGGGTATCTCTACTTCCATGATGGATCACGACGGCCCGGGTGATATCCACATAACGAAATCCAATTGGTTGGCGACGTTCTAGGCAAACCAGCAGGTCCACTGCCGGGTTCGCGTTCGTTGTCGCCAGCTCCCAGATTCTGTGAGTCAATCTGTTATCGTAGTCTGTCTGGCGTTCTGGATCTTGACTTGCGGCAACAGAGGCCCTGTTCTTCTCAACTCCAGCATTGATGGCTGGTTCATCCGAGGTGAAAGGTGTTTTTAAACTTTCCAGTGCCTTGAGATCGTCTCCTTGCTGGTATAACTTTGATTTGACTTGTTCAGAGGCTTCCGGTTCGGTAAAGATATCTTTTGTAGTGGCCCTGCGTTTGCTTCGTCGAGGCGATTTAGGTAAGCTAGAGGTGAGACTGGCACTTGTGGCAGTCATAAAACTCGAATTTGCGACCTTCAAAATGGATGTAGGCAAGGCACGAAGAATTCTTTGAGAATAGGGAACCGCATTGGTTGGTACGGGTTCTTTCTGTGAGCTTATGTTAGAGAGTTGAGACGGCGGAATCCATGGAGCCAAAAGGTGAATGCGGCCACGGATATGCTGGGGGATTCTCAGGGCAGTTGCAAGTGCATATATCGCACCAGCCGAGTGTGCGAGAATCGAAAACTTGGTCACTTTCAGGTGATTGCACACAATCGCAACATCATCTTTCATATTGTTAGTCTCAGAATTCAAACTAGCCCTCCGGTTTGAAGATATTAATGCTTACCAGGCCAATTGAGAGGTGTCCCCGATTCGTCCACATAAGACCCGCTCTCTCCAACACCAGGGCGATCCAACGTGATCAATCTGAGATTGAGGGTCCGCGCCAACTCATCGTAGAATGCCATGAGATACCTCGTAAGACCCATGCCCAAACAACATAGGACAACATGGCCCTTGGGATCTCCGACCTCCGAAAATGCTATTATACGGCCACTCGTAGGATGCGACACGCACTGGGTAAGTTTGGGAGATGATACATAATCAATGACGGCAACGTCAATAGAATCAGCGCTCGAAGGGCGGTCATCCACAACCGAAGCACGGCCTGTAGAGACCGGGAAGGATGGAGTTCGTTTGTGCTGTCTCGCAGGACTTGTTGGCTCCAATGATCGCCTAGAACGAAGCCTTTCACTTTGGTCTGCTCTATCAAGCGATTGCCTTGCCGAAAGCGGCTGCTGTGGGCTGGTAGGTTTGGATGCGAATGGCGAACTGGGAGTTCGAATTCCAGTTCTACTTTTCCCCGTCATGACCGCTGGGGATGGTGCACTCTCATCAATACTAGGACCACGATGATTCGCATCTACCTGAGGCATAGTGTCCACGGTGATTTCGCTTGGCGCTCGCGAGGGTCGACTTTGCTTGGCGGGTGCTTCCCTCGTGGATCTGGCTGGGGTATTATCGGTTTCCAATTCGGTCTTTATTTTTTGCTGTTGGTCCTTGAGCTCTTGTATTCTTTTTGTAACCTGCTCGGCTTCGTTGCCAGTCCCAAACACCCCACTGTCCACTTTCATCTCCTTACTACCCGTCGACGAATACCGGCTATGACGAGCTGATCTGTGCCTTCTAGAGCTAGAAGAGAAACTATGTCGCAGCGACGACTCGCGGGCAGGGATAACCCTGTTACTCCCAATCCCACCTGGAGTACTGCTTGGGGAATCCCTTATGCTTTGTAATGAATGACGCTCTTTACTTGGCGGTGTGCTGACAACATTTTCCTGGTGAGGTTCCATAACAAGGTTGCTCGAGCGGCCTTCTTCGGCCACATCGGCCATGGACTGCATAGAGCGTAGGCTAGCTCTACTGCGCGGGATATTGTATCTCAAGCTATCGTTATAACTGTTCGTCTTCCGCAACCGATCCGTTTGCTTCTCCTTGTCACCGGTACCAGTAAATTCGCGGGATGTCTTCTTTAACAAAGAAAATTGATTCTTGATGCTTTTTCTGCCTCCCGAGCTCGAGGACGCGATGCTGGGCGCCGTTGATACGCGTGGGCCAGGTTCCGCTGTGATCATTCCAAAGGCGGAATCTTCGTAAGCAGCCTTGGAGGACGTATACGAGCCCCTCGAGGAAGGTCTCGTGGGAGACGGAGAAGGATCAAAAGTAGTTTTCAGCTTCGGGGATGGGGGCGCCCTGGCCATGCGAATGACGGGCGCAACAGCTGCATCATCTGGGTGCAGAAAGGGGCTATGCGGCGGCTCCTCGGGAATCTTCTGTGCCCCGTAGCTCATACCAAAACCATACTCATTCAGCGGGGGGTAGAGTGGCGTGGTTGGAAACGTTGTTGGGAACTCGGTTTGCAGCGGGGAAGGCGGAACCGCATCGGAGTCGAAATACGGGACGTCTTCAAAGTGAGTTTGGAGGGGCACTGATATAGTCGAGAGGGAGGATATCAACGAGGATATCACTTCGGGGGAGGAGAGATCAGCGGTGGGAGAATTGGACGATGGAGGGCGCGAAGGGCCCGTCTTGCGACGTCGCGAAAGCAACGAGGACTGCGCAGGCGTGGACGTCGAAACATCCTGAGGGCGGTCCATGGCGACCAGGAAAGGAGTGGACAAGGATGTTCAACCCCCAATCGACTCAATTAGTGAAAGAGGCGAAAGTCAAAGGCGAGAATATATGCGGGAAGGCTTGACAAGAACATGCATGATCCTCCTGCAAAACAGACGCAACCCAGAGACGGTGCTAATCTACAATGCAGCAGCCCAGCGCAAGTGCCAGTCTAGAAAGAGACTCCCTATCCACTCCTGGGTCTCCTTAACAGCCTTGCCCTGGTGTGCAACAGTTGAACCCCTTGCGATAATGCGAGCCCCTTGCAGGGAAAGGCGTTATCTGGGGTAATAATAATAATAGTCAAAAAACGAGGGGGTAGCACGGGGGAAAAAGAAAAAGACAGAAAATAAAAGGGAAAGAAGAAAAAGAAAAAGGAAAAAGGAGCGATTATCGGTGTAAAAGCGTCTGTTCGAAGGAGAGATAAAATAAAAAAAGAAAGCAATCAAACTAGAAGACACGGAAGAAAGATTATTATGGAGGATAATTATTACAGAGAGAGGGGGAGCAGGATACGAGCAGTATTAAAAAGAATAAAGAATGAGGGGCAATGAAGCAATCATATCAATTCGATCATATCCAACAAACAAAAAGAAAGAGAGAAGAGACCATAAGAGCAATGATGGGCGACTGGGAAGAAAAGAGCATAAAAATCCCCGTGGATAAAGAACGAAATTAAGAATCGCTCCACGGCCAGACTAAAGTCTGCTGGAGATACGAACAAGAATCCCCGACTGGACGCTTTTCCTCCTGCACATCCACTCAGCAGGACCACAATCCGGTCCCCTCCAGACGGTTCGCAGATCCAAATTTCCAGGAGAATCAATCAGGCCAGGTTGCACGGTAGGTGATATTTATTCAGTTGTTGGACTTGTGGATTGACAACCTTCTTATTTCACCCAGTGTCACAAAGTATTGACTCCTTTCCCGACCATCATGGGATGACCAAAGGGACAAAGCCCGTTGCTCATCCTTCAATTCTCTCCTTGACTACTCCTTGCAATACATGATAATATTACCTACGTATGTAGCAAGCAAGATGCGATCAACTGAGAGTGCTCGTTGGTTCCTTGGCCCTTGGGATCTCGTAAGGATCCTCCTGACGGTGTCGCCTGGTGTCTCCACCAGACCGGCTGCGGTCCTAATTTTTGAAGACATCCCGATTCCGACTCTGTCGACCATGACTACAGCTGGATTATTAGTTATTTCCTCGGATGGCTACTGAACTTATTCAACGTTGAACTACCGATGATGCCTTGCATAAGCCCTGAAGTCCCTGACAGGTTTCAGAATGGATCATATTGACGTTATTTCTATACAAAGCTCGTGCAAATCTGCAAGGACATGAATCATGGGCATGGTCGTTTGGGCGGTCCCCCCGCCGAAGAAACTTTTTGATATGGATTTCTGGATACAAACGAGCATTGAGAAAGCCCTGATTTAGTACGAAATAGTACGAATGGACCAGGTGTCAGATTTCCTCGTTCGAGCATGGAGCATGGAGTACATATGGAAAAACACGATGATCTGTGCTCGACGTACGACACGAATCTGTACTCCATTCCCTTTATCAAACCGGTCGGCATAGTTAATAAAGTTTTCTTGCAATGCCTAAAGGCAATGATTATACCCCACACGAGGAATTCCAATTGCCAGTGGCCTGTTATGAATAATATTCAGAAATTTGGTCGTTTATTCCTACGCAAGTCTGTGATTTTGATAGTGGTGTCTTCGGTGTTCTAATTCAAATCATTTAGTTTGTTCAGAAATATCATGTTGTAGGTAGTGTTCATGTAAAGTACTATCCGAACGATGAAACTTTGTCGATATATCTCCAACATAAATATGTTTTGCACATACATACTCATCCGTCTCACAAAAAAATAAAATAAGAAAAATATCGTCAATTTCTAAATAAACGCACTGGTTTTCCTTATATATATTCTAGATTCCATTATAATCCTAACCCATCAAAAATAAACCAGAGACCCATATCCATACCATACTGGCAATCATTGGCATACCGAGTTGGCCTGAGGTTCGCTGATACCGGGCTTGGCATCAGGTGGTGATAGCAACTGTCCAACAAAACACCCATACATCTTGGCAAGCAACAATTCAAGCCCACCAGCAAGCACGCACAACACCAGAACCGCCGGAGGCTTTTTTTTTTTTTTTTTTTTTTTGGACTCGCCGAGATCTTTCTTGGCCCGTGGTCAACCTTTGTGGTGGCCCCTCAGCTGTTTCCCCCACGTTTAGATATGCGGTGACAGACGCTCTACAAAGCAACCATTGTTCGCAATGGACGCCTACCCCGAAGATTACGTTGTCCACAACATCCCTCTGGTCCTTCTCTCCGGCCTCGAAACAGACACTACGGATGAACCCGAACCATGCGATGCCGAATACCCCTTCTTTGAAAGGGGCGCGAAGATCTATTCCGATTTCCCGCCATTGCGCGGAGCGGCTGCGGAGGAATTGCGGAGTGTGCTGTTGGAAGAAGATACATCGCAGGTTCCGTGGAATTCCAGAGAAGACAATCAAACGAGGTCGACCGGAGTTGGGTTCAAAATAAAAAGTGTTGGACGGGTATGTTTATACTCTCTACCCGAAGATAGCGTTTTGGCAAATACCCCCGGGACAGGACTGTCTTGTACAACCAACTCCAAATGAAATCTGGAAAATATAGGAACAAGCTCATGCTGATACTTGTATAGAATTATAGACTTCCACCGCGCAAAGCCGACCCCCCACCTGTATCCCCCCCCGACTAGTCCTACCGACGGACAAGATGATGATGCCCCGCGCTTGTCTTTTGTTCTTCATTCTCCGATCTCTCCATTGACACCAAGCTCTCCCACTTTCCCAGATGGCCTGGGTACTCCTCTATGGGTCAAGAAGCACCAGGAACTCGTTCCCGCGGCCGTTATCAACTTCTTTCCTTTTTCCTTGGACCCCAATATGAGTTCACTCCGTGACAACCAGCTCAAGATAGAAATCAATGGCCTGAAGAAAGAATGGTCTTCCTCCGGATACAAGACCCGGTTTTTAGTTGTTCTGCTGTCCGAAGAAGGTGACAACTTAGAGGATGCAGATGACCGACTAGCAAGCATTCGCAGAGCAACCAATCTTGATCCCAGATCGATCATGCTCCTCCCCTCTGACTCAACACGGAGCGAGCTGAAAGGATTTGCAGGATCCTTATTCTCTTTCTTACAACCATCAGCAGTTGAATACTACCGAGAGCTATCCAAGCATGCAAGGCGAAAGCGAAATCGAAGCAGCATTCCTCCGCCTACGGCGCCCCCTACAAGCGGCACATCCCAAACCCTATCACTCCAAGGGTGGAATGTTCGATATGAGTTCAAACTGGGGATATTCGCTGAATTCCGACAAGAAATGGATGCGGCACTAAGGAATTACGAAAGTGCCTATGAGACTCTGTTTGGGCAGGAGGTTTTCGAGAACATCGCCGGCTGGAATCCAAGATTCAATGATGCGCGTCTCTTGGCTGATTCTCTCGCCATACGGATAATTCGCTGCCTGTTTTGGGTGGGACAAACTACGGCTGCGGTCCGGTCATGGGTTAACCACAGAAGTCGCTGTCAAGATATCCTAAACCGACGCGGTAAAGGAAGTAGAAATTATGGGTGGGAAGCGTGGGAGTCAAGATGGTCAATGGTGATGGCGCAGCTTATTCACCGGGCTGAAATTCCTTTTTTCTGTGCCCCAGACGCGCATCACTCAATTTTTATCCCCCGCGACAAACTATTGCCCACAATTGATGGCATCTACCCCTGGGAGCAACTTCACCACGAGGGTTATTGGCTGTATCGCTCAGCGAAACACTCCATGCTCCGGCGGAAACTTGCACAGCAGATTCCGGATGAAGATCGAATGCCTCCCGGACAGTCCCCCGCCTCACAGATAGCAAGCAAATCTTATCTGTACGACACATATTTGGCCCCGGAGACACATGTAGAAGCTCCTCTGGCGGGGTCAACTGGATTTGATCACTCGCATCTAATTCTTAGTACTTTGAGAGCGGCACTGGCGGAATTTTCAAAGCGGGATCAAACGCGGAAGGTCGAGAATCTGAGCCTAGAGATAGCGGAAGAATACATCCGTATTGGTTCATGGTATGACGGTCTTGAGATACTGCGTCCGCTGTGGTCAGCTCTCAGCTGGCGGCGTTCTGGCTGGTGGCCGCTCATGGAGAAGTTTGCACGGGCTCTAAGAGAGTGTGCTGTGAAGGCGCAGGATAGTGAGACTATTCTCCGTGTGGACTGGGAATTACTCAACAAGGGTAAGGCTCCTGCATTCAGCAATTATTCTTTCTGCTGCTTAACGTGTTTCTGATTTAAATTTAGCTTTCCCCGCACGGCCTGACGGGCATTACGATATACATAAAAGTCTCAAAGACCTTCCATTGGAGAAGCCCAAGCCTTCAGTTGTACTCAAAGCGGAAGATGTCATATCGAGTCGTAAGTGCGCCTTCTTTCCCTCAACCCATGATGCTAGGTTACTGAGCCTTTGAATAGTTACAGCGTCATTCATCTTTGAAAAGTCGGAAGGGAACGTTGGCGAACCTTTACAGGTCCAGCTTGTGATATCATCATCTGCTCAGCCATCATCTGGCCCCATCAAGCTCTCCGAGGTCAAAGTTGTCTTTGAAGGCTGCCTTCGTCCAGTAAAGCTTCAATCCGACCGTAACGCCGATGCCGATATAACAACCCCATGCATCATGTCATCTCCCTCATTACGCGAACCCAGCACAAATTCTTCTTCCCTCCAGTCACCTACTAGCGGCTTAGGGTCGCTCATCGGCATTGCAGACTTGACCATTGGTCCCTCCCAAACCAAAGTGTTTAATTTAGCATGCATTCCCAGAGAAGCCGGAGAGGCCAGAGTAGCTTCGACCACTATGTTAGTTGAGGAAGAGGCATTTGATCTTGCTTGTGTTACAACTGACCAAAGTCAACGGGAAACGTTCTGGTGGCAGCAGACTCAAAAGGGTGCATCCCGAAGAAGGGTAGGCAAAGGTCGAGATACCACTAGGTGCAAGATTATGCCCAAACCTCCCAAGATTCGAATTACGACACCGGATCTTAAGGAAACTTATTATACCAACGAGAGAATTATTCTGACGCTCGGCATTCATAACGACGAGGATGAGGCCGCGGATGTCTCAGCTGAGGCGAGATTATTTGGCCGTCCGGAGTCCGCGACTAAGATTTTGTGGCTTGATGAAGAGAATAATCCAGACACACATGATTCTGGTCAGAGCTCTCCAACGGAGGGGGCTTCACACTTCGTCAAACGACCGCTTGGAATCATGGAGGCTTCCTCCAAGCAGGAGCTGGTGATTGTAATAGCAGATACTAATGATGCTTCAGACTATGAGATTGAAATCTCTGCCGTATATAATCTAGTGTCTGACACTCAAACGCCCATCATCAAGACTGTGACAGCGGACCTATCGATCATCCGGCCCTTTGAAGCCAATTATGAATTTGTCCCCCGCCTTCATCCGCACCCATGGTCCGATTTCTTCCAGGTCGATGACGGGTTGATCGGAGATGAATCTGATGACACGAAATCTGGGGGGCTGCAGCAAAGATGGTGCCTCAATTCCAAGGTTGTCTCTTTTGCTCTGGAGCCTCTTGTTATCGAGAAGGTGTCCTTGGTGTTGCTTGGACTTGGTGGCGGAGCGGTCTGTCAACTTGGTTCAGAGATGGTTGTCAACCCAGATGCAGCTGAAATAGGTCCTGAAGAGCTTCGGGAATCCAATTTCATTCTGGACATTCAAAAGGTCATTCTGGGGGATCGACGCCCTACCTCTCTCAACATGGCATTGGACGTCCACTGGCGCCGTCGAGATTACTGGAGCGCTACTTCTGAATATTCAGCCGACAGTTGTTTTGTGACCACCACTCTTGCGATTCCCCGTTTCGTGGTGCCTACTGGTGAACCTCGCGTGCTAGCCTCAGCAAGGCCCTCTGAAACTCTTTCTGGGCTGATTCACCTGGACTACACCCTGGAAAACCCGTCAATGCATTTCCTCACCTTCAATTTAACGATGGAAGCAAGTGAGTATTTTGCATTTAGCGGCCCAAAGACGATGGTCGTTCAACTTGTTCCATTGAGTCGACACACAGTGCGGTATAACCTGTTGGCGTCGAAACGAGGCCTGTGGATACAGCCTCAGCTCGTAGTGGTGGACACTTATTTCAATAAGAACCTGCGGATTCTCCCAACTGAGGAAATGCGATCCGACAAGAAAGGCATATTAGTATGGGTTGATGCTGATGACTAGTTTACGGGTGATCTGTCTCTCTCTCTCTGGTTTCAAAGAATTACTATAGTTCATGGACATGGTATGATCTGGATACTGCATGAAATATTCAATGCTTTTTTTTTTTGACGGTAGACCAAGTAGAGCAGATGTATATATATAAATCAATGCCTTCTTCTGTTCCTGTTTTCATATATACAGGGCCTGTCACGTGATCAGCCCTTATCACACTCAGCCAGGGTCGCAGCCCAAAACAGCCTAGCGGCGGCGATAGCCCGCAGCTCTTCTCCATTATTCCGTCAGGCGGAGAGAGACAGCTGCGAGCGACACGCTTTCTTGCATTCCATTGTTATCCTTCCCCCCTCCTCCACTGCACTTGTCTCTCATCTTGTGCTCTGGTGACTCCCCTCATGCTATTCTGAAGACTGTCAATCGGATCTCGCGCTCGTTCGACAAACCTCAATTAGACCATTTGTCTCCTCTCCTCTTCTCTTGGAGGTGTCCGTTTTTCTGCTTCATCGACGGTCATCTTTTCTCGTGCTTCACCATGGCGGCGCAAGCGGCTTTAATTGCAGATACCATCGTTGGGATGAAGAGGGCGTTGCGCAAGGAGCATGACTGTATGTGATATCTTGACTGCATTGGTTTGTAGCTTTTTTTTTTTTTTTTTTTTTTTAACATGCCTTTCTAGACGCAGGTCCCGATGACCCCATCACCGAACCGACCAACCGAGGAAACAAGCTACGTACAAATGCAAAATATGTTCGTGAGGGCGCAATGGGTTATATACATGCGGAGGATCTTTACAAGCAGGTAAGGTTATCTTTCGGGGAGTTCACCGCCTGCTTTCTCTCCACGTCTAGCAAAATCTGTTGGTGGTGAGAGGGTAAGAATACTAACCTAGTTTATAAAATCTAGAAAGTCGAGCATGCTGGATACACACGTTATATCCTTCAGCCGAATCCTGTGCGCTACGATTCCGAGGGCGATGAGCTTGACGAGGATGATGAAGACTCCGAAGCGGATGCCGCGGCCGCAGAAGAGAATCCATTCTCAGAAATAGCACTCGAACGTTAGTACCCGACTTATTCTGTTTTAATTGTATATCATTGAAAGAGAACATAGCTGACATATCATTCAAATTTCTTTAGATCTCCTTTGCCCTCTAAAGCACCCCTCGGAACTTCCAAATCACCCTTCGATGTCAAGCGCTTATACCTCTAAAGCTCTTCGGAACATGACGCAGGCTATAGAGGCCAAGCTTCGCCAGGAGCGGGCTTTGTTGTGGCGTGCGCGAAATCTCCATAGACAGTTCCTGGGCGATGGCTCCTGGATGCCATGCGGAGCGGTCGAGACACCGGGAGACAAATTGATTTTCGCGCCCAGAACCAATAACACAGGCCGCAGTTCCCCCGTGAGCCAATATGGACAGAGTGCACTGGCCACTTCATCAGCGACTGCGGGGTCCAATCTTCAAAAAGATGGGATGCAGGATTCACATTCAACGGCAGCCTCCCTTAGGGAATCCCAAATAGCCCAGGATGAGGAAGAGGCACGGCCAGGTACCGAGAAAGACATAGAAATGACGGATGCACAGGATGATGAGGCAGAGATCAAGGGTAAGCAACAAAACGAACAGGCAAAGGAGCCCAAGTCCGAAGAAGTAGATGCCTCGGTAGGGGACCTTCCACAGCATGCAGAAACCAACGCGACAGTACAAGTCAATGGTGACAATTCCAATTCCACCAACGTCAAGACTAACCAGGCCGAGCCTGTAGAGCCAGAAGAGAACACTGGTCGAACTAGAAATGCAAAGGCGAATGATGAAGAGAATGCTGGCAATGAGACTGCAGATGCTGGACACCAGAGCGATACACAGGAAGAGGATACCGATAAAGACGCAGAAATGCAAGACGGATCTTCGCCAGAACCCCCTAGACGGATGACGACTCGGGCCCGGGCAAACGCTGCAAACCCCCAACAAGAAAACGAATCTATCGCCGACCGTTCCCCTTCTCCATCCACCGATACCTTCAGCACCCTTCCAGCGCCGCACCCACTCTTCCTTGTACCGGACACAGTCCGGCCTGACCCTAATTTCGGTTTGCCACCCAACGAGGCCGAAGACACACGACGGCTGCTATGGTCCTACATTCAGAAGCAGGAGGAGACGGTTCGAGGATTTGAACACATGCTGGACTGCCTACTTCGCGCCTGCCGCATGAAGGAAGACGTATTCGAATGGTGTAAAGCCGAAGGCCATGCTGGCGAGATGAGTGACGGTGAGGACTGGTATGACCGCGAAAAGTGGGGTCTCGCGGAGGGAGAGGATCTCAAGAAGGGAGCGGACGAGGATGAGATAGAAACCGTGGATGAGAGCAGGGCAACGGGTAAGAGGGGAAGAGGACGTAGGGCTTAGGTCACGGTTCATTCTTCTTTACTTTTTGGTTTACTTCTGATCTTGTTGCATTTCTCGTCTCGCGGTTTCGATGTTTTTTCGTATACAGCTTGCGACGAAAAACATAATCCATATAGCGTGGAGTTGGCGGTGTTTTTTCCTCTTTCTTGTCTCTTGAATGACCCCAAATATATGGATTTCCATCATCGATTGAAGGTTTTTTGTTGGTACATATATGGATATGAAATCTTGCATATTTGGAATTTGAATCATGTCGAGCACCAACTTTTTCTCTACTTGCATTTTGATATACCGCTCACTATATACAAAAAGCATCATCGCAATTCATTAGATTCCTTTTCTTTTCTGTAATACCCTCCCCTTCTATATCAATACCAATCGATTGGAATTTATGATCGGTATGTCTTTTCGTCATGCACTTGCGAGGAGTCTATCAAACTCGTAACCTCTTGATCGTTGAAGATTCCCCTCCTTTTTGTCGATAGAATGTATGCTTTTTCATGGACCCGTAAGACTTCGACCAGACAGTGATTGATGTTTTGACGTCTGGTCTCATCACTTGCATGGACGGTTGGGTGTTGAATGTCCTAATCCAATCCTGCAAGTAATTGTATTTCTCTTCACAGGCCGGCTTGTCTATTACAAGCGCTTGTCGCTTTACTGCGTCTTGGAACGTTCACGGTCGCGCTTGGCATAGATCTCCGCGGTGAAAGGACTACACGGTGATGGTTAGTTTTTCTACGTTTTCCACTATGGGAGAGAATTGGCCGTAGGAGTGGTGCAAGGGCAATGGCAAAGAAGGCGCAATGGAAGTAAACTCGGAAAACACTTACTCTTCCCATCGAAGAGCGAACCAGTACAGAACAAAGACCTGGGCAGTCAGAAGGATACCTGCTACCTTGCCTTGGTACAGGGCGACACCCAGGAAGTTCAAGGTGCTTCCCCAATACATGGGAGAGCCGGTGACGTTGAAGGGGAAACCAGTAACAGGGGCATCCATCAGGATACCGAAGTAGTCGCCTAGATAGGTTCCAGTGACGCCAAGGGCCCACATGCTGCTCAGAACGAGGATGGAGCCGAAGCCAAATAAGGCACCACCTAGGAGTGGCTGGTGCACAGGGGCGTAGTAGGGTTGGTCGGCCAGGGCCATTTGGTACACATGGTCACGCGCGATTCCCAGGGTGAAGATGGTGAACGCGAGGAAGTAACATCCGTTGTACGGGCTACCGAATATACGAGTCAAGTAGTGCTTTCGGTACTCTACAAAGAGAGGGTTGCGTTGGCATGATAAGTACTGATTATGAACCCTTTGGCAGACACCTGGTGTCTCGACAGGTCAAGAGAGTGGGGGTGGGATAGAAACCAACCAGCACGGGCAACAATGCTAAACCAAGTCAGCGACTGATGCAAAAATTCCTGGACATTCATTTACGAATTTTAATAATTCTGAATTGTAGCAAAATGAGACTTACTTCCAGAAGATGGGGTTGAATGCAATGGACAACGCAGACACTAGGAACCGCAGACGTCAGTCATTATCACATGCAAATCGTTGAGGCCAGATATGAGGAGAATCAACAAAAAAGACACAAGGGAAAAAGACATACCTTGCAAGGACTTTTGAGAAAAGTCGACAAAATCCGCAAGATTGGCCATGGTGGAGGACTGGACGAAGGAACAATTGAGGAGGTTTGGAGCAGAAGAGGAAGAGAAAAGAGGAGAAGTGGGAAAAGAGGAGAAGAAACAACAGCAAGGAAAACATGACGTTTTTCTCCGCGCTGGTCACGGGACCTGCGACATTCAGCACATGCCAATTGGTGTTCTATGAACCATCCATTTTGTCCACGTGAATAGGTATTTCTACGGACTAAAGACGTGAACAGCATTTTCTGATCTACAGTTATCTAAGAAGTATTTTAATTCTGATTTAATATTAGATCAGTTCCTCTCTAAGACCATACATTCTACTCTCCCCACCGGAACCTCGGAGCAACTAAAGTTCCCCCTCTCACCGCCGACAAGCACATGTAATGCAATGGAGCATAACAAGAGCCATCTTTCCATTTCTATCAGAAAAGAGAATATATCCTTCTCTATGTCTTGTTTCATGAGATTTATCTCATGATAGCCATGGGACATTGGATTCGACTTCTTGTTCGGGGAGAATGGCCCTCAATCGTCGCGATTTCGTTCTGGTGGGAATCGGGGGTTTCATCGCATGGGGCTTTGTCGTTAGCTGGCTTCCAGTCCTGCGATATCTCGGATATGCTCTTGTTCTAGGTGCTTCAATATCTTCTGTTTCACTGCTTGCTCTCGTGCTTTTGACGACCCGCACACTCAAGGACGCAAAGGGAGCTAGACCCAAGAATCCATCAGTGGCATTCATTGCCCCCGAGAACTGGCTGAAAGAAACACAAAGTATTCGCAAACAGGCTGTCTATCACACTGAATCGCTCTATCCAAAGTCGTTCGTCGTGTCGGAGGGCATTGATGAGCTCCTGAGTTTTGTCACACGGGACTTTGTCGCCTCTTGGTACGAACACATCAGCCCGAACCCCGTTTTTGTGCACGAGGTGGATCGAGTGATTCGAACGGCGACCGGGAACCTTCGAGATAGGCTCGTAGCGGAGGATATGGTGTCGTTGCTAGTGTCGCGGATTTTCCCAATCCTGACTACGCACCTTAGAGAGTTTGATATTGCTGAACGACTAGTTCGTGGGCGGAATCTTACTCGAAATGTCACAGAATTCGAAGAGCTCGATCTTGCAATCGCAAAGAAATACCGCGAAGGGCGTCTCCATCCAGCAGCTGCGCTGTCATTTTCTGACCAGAAGCTCTTGGAGCAGGAGTATCTACGAAGGATTGCCGTTGGTTTACTCCCACAGCTATTCCCCGAGAGCATTCTCAACAGTAGGGTTGTCTCAGTGTTGATCAGGGAGATACTGTCCTGTGCTGTACTCTCCCCCTGGTATCGGTCCTGGCAGACCCAGATACCTGGAACCAATTGGTGGAAGCGTATGGACGAACTGCCATCCAAGATCGTAAAACAGTCCGGAAACTACGAGCGGCTTTGGATGAACATGCGTCTCCAGCCCCAAAAGCGAAACGCGGACAGCTTCCTAGGCTTAATCCAAATGACTCAGAACGAGCCTTTGAACGGTTTGTTCGGACAATCCGCCGCTGCAACAACCTGTCCGATGCTAGACGGTTCAGAGCGCTCATTGCTAGCCAGTTAAAGAAGGAAAGCACAGTAGAGGGACAGGATCCAGTCTACATTCAGCGTTTAGAGACGGGGAAGAGAGTCCTGGATCAAAAGGTAGCCAAGCTCTCGGCGCCGGGTGGCAGTTCGTCATCCCATGCAACAGCTGCTGCGTCGCACTTCCGTCGTAACAGTTCCTCTACATCACATGAAATGTCGCTGGTCGATTTGATGCACGATGCTTCTGGTCTCTCGTATTTTATGGAGTTTATGGATCGTCAGCGTTTGATGTCTCTCGTGCAATTCTGGATTGTGGTCGACGGATTTCGCAATCCACTTGAAGATGATTTTGGGGATGAGAGCTCACCAGGTTCGACGACCTGGACTACAACAGATAGAAATGACATGGCATTAATCAGCGAGACATATCTATCCAAGCCAGAACTCAAAGTCACAAATGATTCTCGCCGAACAGTGAAAGCATTTTTGAGCGCCGGAAAACGGGCAACTCCAGAGCAGTATCGCAAGGCTCGGACTGTGGTTTTGACAACACAATCGTCAACTCTGGAGGAATTGCAAAACACCTACTACCCCAAGTTCAAAAAGTCAGACTTATACTACAAATATCTTGCGTCTGACGAAGTATCAAATTCTGGGTCTCATGCGGCCTCGGCTAGTCAATCGAACCCTTTGATCACTGTCGAAACGTCTGAGAGACGGCCTTTGCCTCCCTTGATGGGACGCACTATGTCTCAGCCGGGCCCTAAATCAAAAGATCTTCGCAGAGCAGCCGTTTCGTCAAGTGATGTCCGGAGCATGGGGAAGCTCTTCGATGATGATGAGCCCCCCAGAGGTTCTCTTGACTCGGAGCGTTCTGCTCCTCTGTTTGACGATGAATACGATACTGACCCTCTCGCCATATCAACACACAGCGTTGGCAAGGACTCTCAGAATGGAGACAATGAGGCAAATCAAAATCAAGTTATTGAAACGATGGAGGCTGCCTTGAACGACATAATCACGAGTGACCCTAAAAACGGAAAAGCGGAAGATTTGAAAGCATATGACCTTGCGTCATCTCCAATATTTGGAAACGAGCCGCCTCAAAAGTCCCCGCGCACTTCGGTAGACTCGCCGCGGGTGGATAGTCGGGTAGATGAGAAGACCAAGCCGAACATTGCTTCTCTTGGGCTCGTGGGACATTCATCTCGACTGGGTGTGTTTGAAGATGATCTTTTTCCTGATCAGCAAAAGTTTATTGAAGATGAATACGAAGAACCCGTGGCAGCAGAAAAGGACCCAGCCGATGAAGTTCACGAAGCTGCCCCCGGAGATCTTGGTCTCACCGAGGCCATTGAGGCACTCACGGCAGAGATCGAAAAACTTGGGTCGCAGGACTCTGTGGTGGAAGCTTTAACTCGCAAAGCAGAGCTCACGAACAACACGGCCGAACTGCGGATCTTGCGCAAGTCTAAGGCTAGTATCCAGCGTGAGATTCACCGCAAAGAGATGCAGCGACAGCAGTACATCATCCAAGAAAGTGACAACAGTCTGTATGGTCGATCAATCATCCAAATTAAATCCATCGTTGTGGGCAAAGAAGATGATGGTCGAGAATATGCCATGTATGTGGTAGAGGTGCAGAGAAACGCCGGAGAACAGATGCCTGCGGCATCTTGGGCAGTTCCCCGACGGTACAGCGAATTCCATGAACTTCATCAAAAGCTGCGCCTGCGATATCCATCTGTGCGACACTTGGAATTCCCGCGACGACGGATGGTCATGAAACTACAGAAGGAGTTCTTGCAAAAGCGGCGCCTGGCGCTAGAAGCATATTTGCAAAAGCTTCTACTCCTCTCAGAAGTGTGCCGGAGTCGTGACTTGCGGGCCTTTCTCTCCCAACAGGCAATCACCCCGCGCAGCGAAGCCCCTCAGGATTGTGAGACAAAAGATCTAGTGACTCGTATTTACAACTCGGTGGCAGACGGTATGGATGACTTTTTGGGAAACTTTGGCGTCCTGGACCAGCTCTCGACGGCTGGGCAGAGTCTAATTTCTGCCGCAACTAGCCAGCAGTCTAGCAATACTCCTGATTCAGAGGACGGCGTGACTGCGGCTGAGGCAGAAGCGGAACTGAATGCATTCGAAGACCGGGAGCTGGAGCCCTTCATCAAGCCCATCTGTGATCTTTTTCTGGAAGCGTTCGAGTTGACTAAGGGCAACAACTGGCTACGGGGACGGGCTGTCGTTGTTGTTCTTCACCAGCTTCTGGGAGGAACGATTGAACGCAAAGTGCGCGAGGGCGCCCGGTCTTTGATCCAAGATGAGTCGCTGCTCCGGTATATTGCACTTATAAAAGATACCATGTGGCCCGATGGGGCCTTGCGCGAGAGAAAAGTGCGCGCGGCATCCGAGAAGCTCAAAAAGTCGAACAGAGGCCAGCCTGGTGCTGGCGACATTGATCCCGGATCTAGCGGGCAATGTTGTCGGACGAGCGAATGCTCAAGGAGCAGCACGGAGGGTTTTTGCAACAGTGAACAACCAACGGCTCAACACACACTTAGTGTTCACCATTCTGGATGAGATTGTACTTGTACTGTTTGGTGGAGATATACGATCACGATGAGCCGAGTGTTCTAGTATTGAAGATTAATATGCTTGTTTTATTTTCTTTTTGGTGTCAGCTGGCGTTTTTAAGCGGTCATTTTCTTTTTCTCTACTCTTCTAACGATAGAGCTATTCAGACATGGGAAATAACGAGTAATAATCCATAGTACTAATGATCTGAAGCCATCCCTACTGCTAAGAGCCCATGATGAAAAATGTAATGATCGGTCCGTTTGTGCTGACCCATGGTTGTAGTTCAAGGACAAGTATTTCCTATTTATCTCTTACTGTAACTCAACATGAGATGAATACTGAAAGAATAGTATTCTTCCTTAGAAATTCCTAGGAAGTGCAGCTTATAATGATCGATCTGGTGCTGGTAGATACAGAACAAATATAACAGATTAATTAACAATATCATATTACAACAAACACATATCCAGAAAAGATGGAAGGACAATATCATGAGTCATTCCATGTCATCAAGGAAATCAGCCAAATATATCTATGCATCGTCCTTCTTCTTCTTGGTCTTTTTGCTTGGCTGCTGATTTGTTGGAACTTGCTTTGTTTGGTGAACGATTAGACGAGTCCAGCTCTCGTCTTTATCCCACTCAAAGCCAGCGAGGTAGGGTTTGTCCATTTCATCGTCGGCCTATTCAAGTGTTATTTATAAATAGAGGAGCTAGGAATACCAAGTTGATAAACGGCAGACATACCTTTTTCTTGAACTGTTTGTAGATTGCATCCAGCGCGTCCTTGATGGTGACTCCCTTGAGATTACGGGCCGTGACTTCCAGGCCCAAAGGAAAACGTAGGTCAATCTTCTTGACTGGAGGGTTGGTGAGTTGGAGTTTGAGAATATCTTTGTCCTCTATTGTCGATGGAGAGGCATTGAGTTTCCTGCGAGTGTTGACATCTAGTCTTGATATACATTGGGAACGCCTTACCATCCTGTCTTTTGTGTTTCGATTGGGAGGGTAATCTCAATCCTCTGAGCTTCTATCTGAGGTAAGTCTTCATCTGGCTAGAAAGAAGAAGATCATACCTAGGTCTTTGATATTCCAGACACCTTCCGCACCCTGTGAAGATAAACGCCTGTGTGTCTTCTTGAAACCCTTGTCTGGACCCTTGTCTGGTGCCTTTTCATCCTTGGGAGATATCGGCAAGCCAGCGATGGCAGAGTCGACCTTTGTGAGCTCGGCAGACATGGTGGATAGAGAACTGATCAATATCGGAATAGTTAGCAATGGCCAAAGAATAGATTTTAGAGAAGCATGAAGGACAGGATGGACTGCAGGAACAATCAAAGCTTACCAGATAGTCGGACAGAGTAAGATGGTGGCCGAACCAGATAGGAGCAATGGATGGGGGACTACTCAATGGAAGAGGGGAAGTAAAGGAGGAAGAAGAAGAAGAGAGCGAGGGGGAGAAGAAAGGAATAAGGGAGAGGAGAAGAGGAGGAGGGCAGGTGACCGGATGGTCATCCAATCCATGAACCTTGAACAGCCCGAAAGGAAACCCAGGCAGGACAGAGCGGGGTTGAAGCCTTTTGGGGATGAGCAAACGGCAGAACATGGATGGATAGTGGATGGAGGAAGGGATCTGCTGAGCTTGCATGGTACTTTGGTGAGGCAATTCAGCTTCCAGCCTGCTCTCTATCCTCTATCTGGCCTACTCTCTACGATCTCTCTGCGATCTCTCTACGATTCATCTACGATTCATCTACGATTGGATACTACAAACTCTACAGAAATGAAGACCCATATCTTCATCTCATCAAACCATCAACATTATATCTAATCATGATATACAACGGAACCACCGGATCACGCGAGACTGATTGAAGCTCCGGTGTTGGCCCACTTGAAGATTGACGACTCCAACCGACGGCTGCACCCCGCATTCTCCACTGGGCTAAAGTACTTTATATGATCCTCATAGGATCATGCGACTGAAAATCATGAGGTATGTTGCTCGAGAAAGACGGTTTGGGGTAAGGATTGTAACTCTGGACAGTCCGTGGAACGATGAATCCAGCCCCGGATCCAAAAGCAGACAATGCCAATCAAAACCAAAGCAGCAGATCATCGATGTCATCATGAAAGCATCATGCCATGCATGTCATACAATATCATCGCTCCATCGAGTGATAGCAGCTACTCAGAGCTTCGGATAATTCAGATGATAATTATCCAGGAATGGTCAAGAGAAACAGTAATAATATAGGAGGAGCAGTAGGAATACACGGGCTAGTCCTAGACGGGACAGCTCCAGCTTCCACCGAAACAAGAAAATCAACCATCTCATACTTCCAGAGCAACAAAACATTCTCTCTTTAATCTGTGTATAACAAACAATTCATTGCTTTTTCTTTCAATCTCAATAATAATTTCCATAAAGCACAGCGATATCACGTTTGATGTGTTTGCTCTGTTTGTCCTGTTTGCTTATTGCTATGCAGGCGGTGTGATGCCTGAGGATACTGCCGCAACACTCCAGAATCTCATGTTTTTCGCTGTGAATCTTCGTCGGTTCTGCGCGTGTTTCTTCCACCACGTCGAGTTTTGCGGGCAAGGAATTTCCTGGGCTGGCTCGGTTGACTTATCATACGGCACTCTTGAGGATTAGAAATATTACAGTTTAGCCCGTTCGAATGTCGCTCTTCGGGTCCGTTGGTGCGGCGGCGACATCAACCAGCCAAACCAACACCACAGGGGATATCTCTAAGGATGTCGCTCTCAATTCTCCTCCCGAAGACGGTATCTCTGATCTCAGCTTTTCTCCCGCTAGCGAACATCTTGCGGTAGCTTCCTGGGATAAGAAGGTCCGCATCTATGAGATCAATGAGCAGGGTCAGAGTGAAGGAAAGGCTCTCTTTGAGCATGAAGCTCCCGTTTTGAACTGCTGCTGGTCTCCGGTGAGTATACTCAGACCGTCAAGGTATCTGGGATAAAGTATTGACATGCTCTTTTCTTTAGGATGGAACCAAAGTGGTCGGGGCTGGTGCCGATAAAGCTGCGCGCATGCTTGATCTTGCGGCCAACGCTACTACTCCCGTGCAGGTCGCGGCCCATGATGCCCCAATTCGATGCTGTCAAATGATTCCCAACCCGGCCGGAAACTCTCCCCTTCTCATCACTGGTTCGTGGGACAAGACGGTCAAGTACTGGGACCTCCGACAATCAACCCCCATCGCCACTGTGGAATGCCAGGAACGTGTCTACACCATGGACGTCAAGAGTAAACTACTTGTCGTTGGTACTGCCGACCGCTATATCAATATCATCAACCTGGATAACCCCACCAAATTCTACAAGACCATGCAGTCCCCCCTCAAGTGGCAGACGCGGGTAGTCAGCTGCTTCACCGACGCCTCCGGTTTCGCCGTCGGCAGTATCGAAGGCCGTTGTGCCATCCAGTACGTTGAAGAGAAGGATTCGGCCTCTAACTTCAGTTTCAAATGCCACCGTGAGACCCCGGCCGGCCAACGCGACATTAACAACATCTACTCCGTCAACAGCATCTCCTTCCACCCAGTCCACGGCACCTTCAGTACCGCAGGTAGTGACGGTACCTTCCATTTCTGGGACAAGGACGCCAAACACCGTTTGAAGGGCTACCCCTCTGTCGGAGGAAACATCTCCAGTACCGCCTTCAACCGTAATGGTAACATCTTCGCCTATTCCGTCAGCTATGACTGGAGTAAGGGTTACTCCGCCAACACCCAGCAACTCCCAAACAAAGTCATGCTTCATCCCGTCAGTCCCGAGGAGGTGAAACCAAGACCTGGCACTAGGAAGAGGTGAAATTGAGTGTGGATTTCATGGATGCAAGCAAAAACCGGCGTAGTGGTGGTCACTGTGGCACGATTGAGTTGGGTCATCCTTTTGGTCACCGGGGAATGTCTTTTTCATCTTTTTTTATCTTCCGTTTTATAGTTTTTCCCCCTCTTCTTCTTCTTCTTCTTCTTTTTTTTAATTGATATCTGGGAATGAATGCATATGAGCGAATCACTCTGGGCGGATTACCTTTCGTCATTTCTCTTGGGATTCTGCACCCCCTGAATACTGCACGAGTATAGTATAAAGGGGAACCAGTTGTTATTGCTATACATGGTAATGGCTTCTGCCGAGGTGTCTAGTAATAAGCCAGCTTTCTGATTATATGGCTGAAACGTGATGTTTAGAGATAGATTTACCAAGCAGCGAACAATTCAAACCATTATAATATAAAGGCGTCATATTTCCAAACAATCTGTCCAAGTTTAAAGTCTAAACTAAGCTGGATAAAGAAAGACGAAAAAAAAATAACCCAAAGTATCATCATATTCAAAGAGATCTTAATTCGCCTACATCATATCTCATGCTAATCCCACATGAAAAAGCCATGGTGGGCAAGGGATCAAAAGTCATTCAACATCAGGGTTATATTTCACACACCACAACCAATCACCAAAGATAACTCCTCTATCAACCGAAATCGCTTCACGATGTTGGGATAGTGACTTGGGAAACACCATCCGCGATCGTTTCAACCGCCTCATCATTCTTACCCTCGGTCGTGGTGGTGGTTGCTTCTGCACCACCCTTGGCTGAAGCCTCCACGCCGGTGGGTTGCTTGGTCTTCTTGTCCTTCTTCTTTGCCTTGTTGGCCGCCTTCTTGGCTGCGATCTTGGCCGCTTCTTCCTCCTTCTTCTGTCTCTCGGCCTGCGAGCCACCGAACATGTCACGCCACTCGTCGGCCTTCTTCGAGTCGATACGCGAGAAGAGATACTTGGCCTTACCGACTTTGTGACCAGCTTTTAGAGCTGTGGGCTTCCAGCCGTCTTTTATGTCTTCCAACGACGGAATGTAAGCGAACGGCGCATCGAGTTGCTCGATGATCGACTTAGAGGTCGCGGGGAGGTAAGGCGCGAAAACGCTGGAAAGGAGGTAAATGAGGTTGAGAACGGTTCCTACGACCGCCGCGGCGCGCTCGGGCTCGTTAGCGATGAGCGAATTGTCCAGTCGGTTGGCCTGGATCAGACCGTTTCCGGCCTCAGCAATTTTCATCGCGGTATGCACACCGGCACGGAGGTTGGCACCCTCCATCTCCTCGATGTACTGGCGAAGCAATCCAGTGACTTCATCTAGAGTCGGGTTGAAGCTATCGGGGACAGTAAAATCGGGGATGGTGGAGCTGTACGAGGCCGCAACGAGTTTGATCACGCGGTTGACCAGGTTGCCCAACTTGGCCAGCAATTCGCTGTTGTTGCTGTCCACAAACGAACGCCATTCGAACTGGGTGTCTCCAGTCTCAGGGCGGTTCTTCAAAAGGTAGTATCGCCACACATCAGGGTGCACACCAGTCTGCTTAGCGTTATTGCCAAAGACACCAATTCCTCTGGATTTACTGAACTTGCCCCCTTCATAGTTCAGGTATTCGGTGGTGCTCAGGTGGTGAAGCATAGTCCATTTTTCCTTAGTGCCGAGCTGGGAACCAGGGAAGATGACACTGTGGAATGGCACATTGTCCTTTCCCAGGAACTGGTACAGCTGAACATTCTCCGGGTTCCGCCACCAGAGTTCCCAGTCTGGGGTGTAATTGGCAGTTATGGAGGGATATCCAATACAGGCCTCAAACCACACATATAGCACCTTGTTCTCAAGCCCTTCGAGAGGGACGGGGACACCCCACTTCAGATCTCTCGTGATGCCACGGTCCTTCAGACCTTCCTTCAACCACGATTCGGTGATGACTCTCGAGTTCTTGGGCCAGCTGCCCTTCTCAATTGTCGGGTGCACCCACTTCTCGATTTCTGGCTGCAACTTGTCAAGGAGGAGATGGATGTGTTTCGTCGGCCGACGGACGGGAGTCGCGCCGTCGAGTTTACAGCGAGGATTCTTGAGGTCAAAGGGATCAAGGAGGTGACCACACTTGTCGCACTGGTCTCCGCGGGCATCGTCGTAGCCACATCGTGGGCATTCCCCCTCCACATAACGGTCTGCCAGGAAAGATCCATGAGTTTCACAGAACGGCTGTTCCGCCGTCTTCTCCGCAAGATATCCATTTTCATGGAGTTTCTTGAAGATGCTCTGCGAGATCTCGGTGTGCTTCTGCGTTGGAGTGCGGCCAAAGTGATCGAAGCCAATCTCAAACCATTCATACACTTCCTGGTGGATCTTGTTGTATTTGGCGCAGAGCTCCTCTGGTGTCACCTTCTCCTCTAACGCCTTGGTCTCCGTTGCTGTACCATACTCATCCGTTCCACAGATGTAGAGCGTTTGCCGTCCGCAAGCCTTGTGATATCTAGAAAGTAGAAAAGAAGATAGCCATGTTAGCATTGGCAATCCGAGAAAGTCTTCAGGCGTGGGAGCAAAACATACCTAGCGAAGACATCGGCACTAAGAACGGAGCCGACAATGTTACCTAGATGAGGTACATTGTTCACATATGGCAAAGCACTCGTAACGAGGATATTTCGCTCGCCCTCTTTGGGCAGGATCTTGGTTTCTGAAGCCATGATTGCTGGCGGATGAGACGGCGGGGTTGTGGTGGAGGGGCAAAAAGTCAGCAGCGGTACAGCGGTTTGAAAAAGTGTGGATTTAGTATGATTCATCCGCAGCAGCAGAACTTTTGCTTCTTCGGCCACAGACAGATCGCCAACAATAAAGTATTATTTTCTTATCGTGAAAGAATCTGGTGTTTCTTCAGTGCTGAGACTCGGTCTTCATCAGCTACTATCCCTTTCCTTCCAGTCTCCTTTTATTTTCTGTATTTTTTCAGTCTCTCTCTTTTACTGTTTCTTTTCTTGTTCTTTTGTCCCACCACACCAATGGAGGGTAATTTGCTAGACAGTCTCCTCGACCTGGAGGAAGACTTTTACAAAGAAGGCTATAATTTAGGCAAGGCCGATGGTGCCAAAGCTGGTTATACAGAAGGCAGCGTCTTCGCTGTCGAAAAAGGCTTTGAAAAGTTCATCGAGATGGGCAGACTCTATGGCAAAGCCCTAGTCTGGGCTCAAAGACTCGCAGATTCCAATGCGTCCAATATTTCAGCCCTGGAAAAGAACACTGGAGATGTTTCTTCAGCAATTACTCGGCTTCCTGTTGGACAAGTGGGCCTCTCCTTGAGCCCTTCTGCCTGTACGGAGATGTCGACTCTTCCACCCAGTTCATCCCGGCTGGCCAAGAACATCGGCATCCTCCTCGAACTAGTCGATCCTGCATCTCTTAGCACGCAGAACACCGAGGAAGCTGTGACAGATGTTGACGAGCGGTTCAAGGGGGCTCTAATCAAAGCTAAACTCATCCAACGCGCCCTGGGCGAACGCGAGGACACGGCAGATATTCTTCCTGATGCCCAAGACATCAAACCGTCTGGAGATGGGACGGGCAGCATCGAAGACATCAGTGCTTTGAATATCCGCCATTGATCTACTTTTGACCCCTAGTCCACGATATTCATCCCTTTGGAGGCTCCCCCTTTTTCATTCGGAGTTCCTCCGACTGTTGGGGTCGACCATGGTTGGAACAGTGTATACCCGACGGTTATTGTCCCCCGATGCGAAGCTCATCCTTCCCGTCTTTGGCGTCACTGGCAAAGGATCATCAGTTTCTGGATGATTTGATTCCCTCCCCCGCAAAGTTTTGTCGACGATCGCTTCTCCACAAACCCCGATGGCCTGCCCCGCACTCGGGGATTCACCTGTTCAGTCAACCTTCGATGCCCTTTCTACCCTCGCAGGCCTGGATAAGCTTCATATTCCTCAATGCCCCTCCGCGGCGATGGACCGGTGGTTATGCCGATTGAATTGCCAGATGTTGTTACACGAACTTCTAAACACGTCATTTTCGGGACACTCTTTCTTTTCCCAATCCCGAGCTATGCATGTTGTGGGGATGTCGGAGATTAAGTATTTAAAGACACAGAGGGGAGGAATGCTGGGTCGAAAGCATTTGCTTAATTTAACCTCCTTTCTCGAACCTCTGTAGCACAATGCATTCGTCCTTGTCTGCGCGTGGTTCTATTTGGCTGCTTTTTGCAAATTTTGTTCACTCACAAACTGGGGTAACGAATCCCATATCCGAGAAGTGCGGTTCTTCGGTGGTGTGCATCAATAAGTATGCGAATGTATTGCCGTAAGTCAATTCGTGAAAACCCTCTTCTGCTGAAGCCGCATACTCACGCTGATAGATATCACTTCTTTCGAAATGTGTCTACTAGCGGCGCCCCGACTACTTTTGGGGACACCACTGTAGCGAATGGCACTTCTCTGGATGATGTAAAATCTGCCAATTTTATCGTATTCGATAAAGAGAGAGGTCTCGAGGTGTTAGGCTCGAAGCCGAGCTATGAATATATGTTTTCTGTTTCCGACGCTGTCCACGAAGCCCCTGTCTATGTGGCTTCACAGAACAAGCTGTACCTGTCGCAACTGGCTCCACCTCCAGGCTATCTCCCTCAACTTGTTGTTGATCTGAATCAAGACCCTCCCACTTTGTCCGAATTTCTTTCCGATCCTCCCGTTTACGCCCCCAATGGAGGTACGTTCTATGACGGCAAGGTCATCTGGGGAGCATCTGGTGGCAACAATTCCGTCGGAGGCAGTGAACAACGTATTTCTCTGCGAACCCTGGACCCACAAACCAACAAAACGACAAGTTTGGTCAACAATTACTTTGGGTTTTACTTCAACACAATCGACGATCTTATAGTGCACCCCAAGACCGGAGATGTTTGGTTCACAGATCCTCGTTAGTTCACTCCGAATGCTTTCTATATAGCCATGGCCACTAGCTAACATATTCACAGAATATTCCTGGTTCAATTCTCTCACAGACACTCCTCCCCAGCTCCCATCCGCCAGTTACAGATACAATTCAACATCAGGTGCGGTGTTTGTAGTAGATGACACCCTTAGTCAGCCCAATGGCATTGCATTTAGCCCGGACGGTTTGATTGTGTATATCACCGATAGTGGTATGTACTGGAGATAACATATGCGCCTTACATTTTGTTTGGTTTGACGCTAAATGATATATAGGCTCTGTATCCGGACCAGTCGATCCTATGTACGGCCATCCCGGTACTCCATTCAATGCCACTGGACATAGGTATGAATTCCAGCAAACCACGCTTTAAGGGAATGCAAGGAAACCAAAGGCAAAACAGTATACTGATAAAATTGGATTATTAGAACAATTTATGCCTTTGACGTTAGTGAGGATGGTACCAAAGCCTCTAACAAGCGCGCCGTTTACTTGTCTGCTGGATACGTCCCCGATGGCCTCAAAGTTGCTGCGAACGGATACATTTTGACAGGAACTGGGCGAGGAGTTGATATTCTTGATCCTGTTGGTCAGCTTCTCCTAACTGTGCAAACAAACTACACAGTGCAGAACTTTGCCTGGACTGGTCCAGAGCTCAAAACGTTATGGCTAATGGGTCAAGGAGGGATTAGCAAGGTGGAATGGGATCTTGCAGGCCAGAGATTGAAGTAATCCCCTAAATTAGGGAATTTCATTGATATTCTACCTGTAGTCATCGCCAGCGGTCTCATTAGAAAAATCATCTTAGCCAATAATTATGGATGATGAACAAAATACCACGTGTTTTCCATCTAAACGAAATGAGAAGTAAATAACTATTTTCAAACCCTGGCTAGATAAACCGAACCCCGATATCCAAATAGGAAAAGGAATTGCGAAAGGCATTTTATTCATAAGCAAGTCTTGCTTTAAATTAGCTTGCAACGAATGAACAAATGTAATTACTGTTCCAAACTCCGGGCAGCCATGGCAAAGGCGCCCTCCTTTGTCTTATGACCACCGATGAATCCACTAGCGTGAGTGAAGATGGCACCTTCGGGAATCTTGGGCTTGCCGGTCTTCTCAGCCTCTGCGGCCAGGACACCGTCAAGGTCCTGATCACGAACACCGCGCCACGCCTCTGGCAACGGTTTCCGGGACTCGAAGCTGCCCTCGGAGACCGAGACACATTGCACGCGCCATTTGGAATCTTCGTTAGCACTTTCCGGGTAGAGAACATAGTAGACCTGGTCCTCAAACTTGGTCTCGCTAGCTCCCGACGCTTCTTTCTCGAAGTTGTAGAGGTGCTCTTTCCATGGGACACCACCCTGAGGCAGCACGATAATACGGCCCGAGGGATCGGCCTCGTGACGCGAGCGGTACGCAGCGCCTACGGTGGTCCTGGCAGGCAGCCAGGAAGAGGTGGCGTGGTGCAACTTGCGCATAAAGACATTGCCGATGAAAGTGCTTGCTCTACTGAAGAGGCTGTCCTCATCCTGCGGCTCTCCCGGCGTGGTTGGATCCGGGTTGTTCATATCCCCCACAACTGATGTGATTGTGATGCTACCATCTCTGAAGCGCTTTTCAACGTTGGCGGAGGCCAGAGCTGCTGGGTCGTAGACGGAGATACCATTGTCGTTCGCATCAATGGCTTCGATGAAGTCCGTGTAGAGCTTCTCGTACAACAAGGTGACATCCTGATGGTCCTCTGGTAGAGATGTATGCTGGGCAATGATGGCACGGCCAAAGTGCATGTACACCAATCCCGCAGAAGAGAGTTTGGTGTTGTGTTGAGGGAAAGTGGTCGCGAAGGTCCGCTGGTGGTGGTCATAGCGGTTGTTGGAGGGGTCATATTCTCCGCCTACATCGACGACGGTGTGACATGTCGCGAGCTGAGCTGGGTCTCTGGAGCGAACAAGAGGCGAAGAGGAGTAGGAAGGGAGCAGACGAAGGAGATAGACAGCGAGAGCCTCATCGGCATGGAAATGGCCGCTGGGATGGATCAGTAACGGTCATTCAAATCTAACACGAAGTCGTTTATGGCTTACTTGTGAGTCCCAATCAAGGGAGAAGAGGTCTTGAGCTTTTTCGCAACTGTTTGGTCGGCCATTTTAAATAACTGCCGGAATCGCAGCATCAACAAGATGATTGAAAGTGTCCAACTTTAGGTATGATACTGAGCTATCTGCTGAATCCGGTAGTTAGGGCCTGTATCAGAGGGCTTCCAACTACATGTGATTGATATCTACCTGGAACTAAACCAGAAGCAGTAATGAATTGATAATCACAGCTGCTCCATTTGAAGACATAAATTAGGCTATGCAGTTACAAGATTACGGTATTTTTCTGTACTGGTATTACAATCCATCGACTGTCGCATGCTTCATTTGCTTCCATCAGCGACTGGAGTAGCTAGAAAACCCAGCTGAATACAGAGTAAATATTCAAGGGATTCACTATATATCAATAAAGATCTATAATTCTGCCAAGCCTATGGGATATTTTATTCTATTCTAACACGTTTGCTCCTTTTCTTTTTTTTCTCTCTCTCACTGACCGCTACTAGTTAATTAATTGACATGGTGTGTCCACCGCCTGCATCTCCTGCAGCTGCTGTGATTATAGCCTTTTCAACTGCATCAGGTATTATTTCCCCCTCCCTCATTTTCGTAGGCGTCTATCCCTGTGAATGGCTGTAATTATTGTGATAATATATATTTTTGTCCATCTTTCTGATATATTGGCTGGTGTTGACGTCTTTCTGTATCGTTGCTAGTGCCACGTGAAAAAAGACATCATCTTCCGTCCCGCCCTGGAGATAAGATCAAATCCTCCACCGCCAAAGTAAAAAAAAAAAAAATTATACGAGTCGTCGCGTGCTTGGATTGCCTTCTTTTACCTTTCCGGCTTCATGTCTCCTGTCTAAGGAGTATCTTTATCGTGTTGCTCTGCTAACCCATCAGATATTCCTGGGAAGAAGTTGAAAGGGGGTCCCTCCACGCCGTCTATCGTGACTGACTCCTGCAACCTCCTGTATCTCTCCTTCGTGCGCTTCTTATCTTCCCCCGTTGTCTTCAGCTTCCTATTATTTCTCCATGTGGCTCTTTCGGGTCCTTTCGTCGGCCTTTTTCCTCACCGTCACCGTCTCTTCCATCCCCCTCGCCTTTGATGTGGGTGGTAAGACGTGCGGTCTGGCCTTTTCGCTATCCCTGGCAACCTTCTATTTCCTGTTTTCCCTTCTGAAGGTCACCACCCCCCATGGGTCCTGGCTCCGGTCGTCGATTATCGTTCTCATAAACTCTACGCAATGGCTCATCATACCTGTACTTCTTATCTGGTCGCTGAATCGCTTCTCGATCGACGCGGACAACACTAGCGGATGGGTGGAGCGGACGTTCACCGGCCAAAGGGCTCATGACTCGTCGATCATAGAGTGGCTGTTTGGTCCCGATGGACTTGTCGAAACCTTGACAATCGGCAACTGGGATAAACTGTTGAGGTGGTCGACTCCGGTCTTTCAACTGGTGGAGGGGTTCTGCAGCTTGTTGGTGATCCAGGCAGCAGGGCAGATCACTCGATGGCTCGTTAACCGCGGTGGACGAAGCGATAGTTGGATGGTATGTATATGTTTATTTGCATAACTGTTTCTAAGAAAAGAAGCTCACTGTTCTGCAATCTAGATCGGTCTTTTGGTTTTATCCGCCTCAGTCATATCCAGTTCCGTATATTTCCTCTGGCGGGTTCTTCAGTTCCCCGAGATTTCCAATGTTGACGCTGCGTTGATCGGGGTCTCCATCACATGCGCGGTGATACTGTGTGCTTGGGGTATTGGAAGTGGTCGAGGAAACCCAGTGGAAAGCTCCCTTCTGTTTGCCTATGTGGTGCTATGCATCTATCAGATTTTCACCGACTATCTGCCATCGCACCCGGTGGAACAGATTCCATCGCCATCGCAAGCAGGAGAATTTCCACCGCTACCGCCCATTATCATGGCATCCTACACCACCCTCATGCATGCCTTGTCCCTGCTGCCGTCGATCATCCATGCAGCCTTCAATGTGATCACTGCGGTGTTTGGTGCTGTGACCCCCTCTGTTCTCATCTCGCTAGCTTACCGTCTACTCGTTCTGTATGCTTCTACTCGGATAATCCCTGCAATTCGCGAATCTGGCGCCCGAGCTCTCTCGCAGGAAGCTTCTATGGATGATACCGATGCAGCTGGCCAGTTCTTGGGCTTTCTCAGCTATTTCTCTCCATCCATCCTTATTGCTGTCTACACCAGTCTCCTGATGCAGCATTTTGCTTCAACGTCTCAAGCTATGGGTGGCAGTGGAGAGTGGTGGAGTACCCAAGGAGACGGTGGGGGAACTTGTGGCGCTGGGTCAACCTGGCCTGTACCCTGGGGCTGTACGCAGTCGAGCTGTGGCTTGGCGAAAATGATGACCTCGATGCTGGTCTGGCAGGTCATTGGAAGACTGACTGAGTGATGCCATGAACATGGGGGCACGGCTCCGAGTTTTGCTGTTTCAGTTGTTTAGACATTGTCGCCTTGGGGGAATACACCTATCGCGATTGTCTCCTTCCTGTCAGCCACGCTTCCATCTCTCTTTCGAATGAGACGGATTCCTTAACGGACTATTTGACTATCACTATGGACATTATGGAATCGAAGCGTACCCCGTTGTACTGGTCGATCCGAATCGTGGAAGAGACAGGCAAGGAATGTGTCTTTAAAGAAGGCGAAACATACAAATGAAAGGGATCGATCAGATTCATCGATTTTTTTCGTTGCAGCTCAAAATACCACGGCATATTTGGACCATTCCTATACCGTCTGGTAAATATACGAATGATACGAGACTCTTCCGCCGCTTAGACACCGACAACTTTTACCCAGATGAACTGGCTTTGACGGGGAAGTATGTGATTCGACACCAAATCACACTCGAAAGCCCATCTTAGCTCTATAGGACACTAGGCTCTACCAGAGCATTTTCGCTAGGAAGCTAAAGGCGATTATTCTTCCACCTACGATTCCCATCCACCATCTCAAACCTTGGAAGCTGAGAACTTTCATTTCTCCCTCTCACACAATCACCCAAGCTTGCTATTATACCCTCGATCGTTCATTGAATCTCTTCCTTTGGTTGCTCACTTCTTTTTCTTCCTCCCACATTTATCACCCTCTAGCTATGGCATATCGTTGCTGCCAGCGACTTTTTTGTACTGTACATAGATAATTATACAAACGTTCTCAGCTACTCTGGAATTTCTTTCCCTGTTTATGTTATATCCATTTCTCATAAACAATATCGCATACTAATATCCATACACTAACGAATCGTATGAAGTAGCTATTTAGGGTCAAAAAGGGCATTCAATGTGAAGCAGAACTCATATAATTCAGTTTCATCATACCACAAATTTGAATTGGGTGTAGAATGACATTCTTATTACGCCTAAATCATTTATGCATGACATGCACAAGTCCTCCCAAAAAAAGACCAAATATGGATACGAGCAGTTTTTATGAAGAAAACGTAACGTACTGCAAAGCATCACACATAATAATGAGAATGAGAAAGGGAGAAAAAGGAATGGTCCAGAGACTGAGTAACAAGAACACAATACTCGGGGCATGAGCACTGGGCATTCCACGGCCAAATAAGAAAGAAAAGAAAAGCAAAGTAAATGACGGTATGGTCGCATATATGAACTCATATGAACATCGAAGGAAAAAACAAGACATCATGTCGAAATCCGAAGACAACAATCGTCTAGGTGAGACTCAAATCGCCTAGGGTGGATGAATATCAATCCTGAGAGGCTCTAACTGGGAGCATATACCCCAAGCAACGCAAGGCGGGAAATGATAGAACAATTTGACCTTGTTTCATACTCCCCGCTTGCCTTTTCGTCTCCGTCACTCCGACTTGCTCTGCTCTGCAGTGCAAACTGCCCATGAAAGGTTCCCGTAAATACATTGGGGGAAATCAACAATAATCCATAGCGCCAGGCTCTTTTGATACCACAAACCACCGTATGAAAATAAAATGGGGAAAAAAAAAAAAAAAAAAAGGAAAGGAAAGGAAAGGGGGAGTCTGTGCGATGTTGACTATTGCCGGATAGGAACACCCTCTCGAGTAGGTGGTGGACTAACGCTGGGTTCCCCTGCATCTTGGTTATCGGCAGCACCCTCAGATTCCTCTGCACTAGTTTCCCGCTGCAAGAAACTACCCTCCTTAGCGGGGCTTCTGCTCTGAAACCCGATTGAGCCGGGGTGGCTACTGATGCTTCCGGGGATCTGCTGCCCTTGTGTGCTAGTGCTACCGCCATTGTTGTTCGCACCTGGATTGTTGGCGCCAGGAGAGGTGGCTGTCAGATGGGGGATATTCTCTGGGACGGGATGCCGAGATCCAACGTTGGTGACGCCAACGTCTGAAGCTTTGCCGGCTTTGCTGAGAGCGTAATCACCCGAATCGAAATATTTGCGTTCCTAATAAATTGGACCCGACTGTTAAGGCACGGACAATGACAAGAACGGCTTGGAGGAATAATTTGACGTATAGACACACACCTTCAATTTATTCTGGAGCACATCCTTCTTAGTTGGCATCTTGCCATAAAGGCGCAACAGACGTTGCTCCTCTGGGCTGAGGGACTAGAGACCCGGTAACGACGTCAGTTCCGTGAACAAGTAGTTTAGAAGCTAGCCGACACTCACGCTGATATCAACCTTGTTCTGCTGATGAGGATTCATGGTGAACCAAAACAGTAGAGAAAAAAAAAGAGACAGAGGGAGAAATAGAGAGATATAATGTTTGAATCACAAAAGAGTAAGACCAGGGGTTCGATTGGTTTTTCTTTCCCTCCCAAGAAACGAACTTGGGCGGCGAGGGAGGCAGCGATAGGTGGGGGAGAGGTAGGAAGAATGTCCCGCGAGTTGGGCGTCGAAGATAGGCAGAAGATCCCTACCAAATGCGGAGGGTAAGAGAACTTGAGAAGTCAAGCAAGCTGGATAAAAGTGACAGATAAATAAAACTGACAAGCGTTGAAGAATGTGGGAGCAGATATGAGAGGAAGAAGGAAATATAAGTAGTCGTAGAGGGAGTGATGGAGGGAGAAGAAGAGAGGGAGACGGATCGGTGTCAAACGTCGTCTTTCTAGAAACACAGCAGTTGGTCAGTAGTGAGCAGAAGTGGACCCGAAACGATGTAATAATAGGAAATAGGAAATCATCAGAGTGGACACGCACGCACACACAGATGGGGGAATATGAGAGGAGTTCGTACCAGATAGAAATTTTTGAAGAGCAGAAGAAGAGGAAGAATAAGAAGAGGAGGTGTTTCGATGGAAGATGGAGGCGTTGGAAGGATTTCTGGTATCGATAAGTAAAGTTACCAACGCGAGGAGGGGGTGGGGAGTTGGTTTTCAGCTGTAGGTGTTACATTAAAGATATATTATCATGATTTAATTATCGTATATTAGCAGCAGTATGGTAGATATATTCAAAAGAATAACAAGCAGAATAAGCAGACAGTTAATAATGTGGTTGTTGCTGATACAGAAAATACACGGAGTGGCAACCTATGCATACAGTTGGTGATCATGATGCCATTGCCATCTCAATTTGAAAAACACTGGTAAACCAGAGAAAAAAACATCTGCAGAATAATTTGACTATGATGGATTCTTGAAATAGATCAATGTTGATGCTTCTCTTCAGTTGGATTATAGAATTCTCAGTCTGGCTCGATCTATACCCCGCGATTAATCCTGCTGTTGTACGTGATGGAACAATATTTCCTACTTTTACAATTTCAAAAGTATCACAGGAAGACGAATGATGTTTAAGCCCTTCTCATCTCTCTAATACTTCTTTTATCTCGTTCGAATGTTCCATTGTGTCCAGCACAAAAGCCACACGGGGTGGTTTGGGGTCATTCTTCATTTCTGCCCATCATCCATTTTCTCTCTCCACTTCCCAAGATATTTTTTAACCTGCGATTCTCCCCCCAAACCACATCTACTTCTAAGCAAACAGGCTTGAAGGCCATCGCCACAGCATTTATAGATATCTTCTCTATATTACATTAATTTTTTTTTCCCCTCCCCTTTCTTCCTCTTTATTTCACACTCAACACCCTCTACTTTCGCCACTTGGTGCTGCAATTCTTTCGTCATCAATTCTTCGGGATTAACTCAAATCCCCTTCCCCTCGCCTTCTTGGATCAATTGTTATTGTTTAGTGTATATTTCCCTCCTCATTCGTGTTTCAGCATGAGTACCCCAACCAAAGGACAACCAGCGACCTTTGTGGTCGAGCATCTGGACCCCGAATTGGGTCCCTGGTCGGCCTTGGAATATGGCTGTATTGCCCGCGAATCCCATGCCTCGGGCGCTCGATTCCTGCTTAGCTCAGTGCCCGAATCGCTGCAAATGCCCCAGGATCTGGCTGCTACCAAGGGTCTCGAAGTTGAGCGCCGGAGCGTGGAGGAGATTTTCGCGGACCGGAAGTCCAAGGTCTGTCTGCTTGATCCGGCAGCACAGGTCGAACTCAACCCCGCAGACGGGAACGAATTTGAGGTTTTCCTATTCGGTGGCATCCTTGGTGCGATACCTACCTACCTACCTACTCACCTCACGAGCTCTGCGATTTGATTTGGCTGGTTGAACTTTAAAGGCTAACTCTAGTGTGATTTCCCTTGGTCACAGGTGATGATCCCCCGCGAGGTAAGTTCTATGCGGACGTTTTCTTCCTGGAGATTATCTGGAGCTAATGATGATGAATAGACCGCACTTCAGAATTGAGGAAAAAGGGTTATGTCGGAAGACGATTGGGCCCCAAGCAAATGACGACGGATACCGCCGTGCGAGTAACCCGGATTGTGACGCAGGAAAAAGGTGAATTCAGTTCTCACGTCTGTAGCTCAAAGAATTGGAACTTACCTGTATTACAGTATCTCTGGAGCAAATCCAGTACGTTGATTACCCAGAGATCCTGGTCAACAAGCATGAGCGTACCGAAATGCCCTTCCGCTATGTGAAGGATAAGGATGGACAGCCCATCATGCCCAGCGTACGTTGTCCCATGTATTTATGCCAGAAATAGTCTCCATAACTGACCCATATCAGGGCATGATTGATCTTATCAAAAACGATGCTGATAAGGGAGTTGATGATCTTTTTTAACTTGGGTGGTGGCATGAGAAATGGATTCATTCAAGGACCAACCTGACGCTTGAACATTTCAGCCCAAGAATCTTAAAAGCTAATACTGATGAATAGCTAGCTGATGGGCTGTTATCTCTCCTTGATGCAATGAGTGGATGGAACGGACAAATGTTAACAACTATGATTTTGTATACTGAAAGTAATGAAGATGCCTCGATGCCTTTTGGATATGTTAGTTATGATGTGAGAAGGACCACGGCTTTTTCTCGACCGAAATCACGAATTTCTACCAGGTAGCATTCAATCTGAGCGCGCTGGATTTCTCATTCCAAGAGAAAATGACCATTCAGGGCACTTGTAAGAATTTTATAAATTATTAATTATATAAATTATTAACCATATAAATTATAAATATAATTATAATTCTGTAGGACTCTGTAAGGTGTCTTTTGAGGCCACAAATTTCAGATAAATTACAACAATAAAACAGCAACAGCCTATCAACAGACTCGATCTGGGCAATTAACATTAACCATGTATTGATGATCATCAATACATCGTCAATGATATCCAAACACGAGGCTTCGGTCATGATTCTATAGAAGGCCGAAATGGGTAATGATGGACCACCTGTATCGGTTTCTGTATTGTATGATCCCTGATGAAACCTTCTTTCAAAGTAGTGTATTGACCTGTAATGGCTGGTCTAACGTGTATGATACCTGTCACTGTAATATTACAAGGGTTGGCAGCCGGAAGGCCACGCCATCCGTTATTCTCCCTGTTGTTTCATCGCCGCTGCAACTTCTTGCCTTCTTCTCATCTGGATATTTTCTCTCGAATACTTTTTTGAAGAGCGGGAGTTTGTTCTTTTTTGTTCTTATTATCTATCCCCGCTCTCTCTGTGACTTGGAGCTCGTGGCCCCTCTCCAACCCGCCACATTACAGCAATCTCACCTCCGGCCTCCGAACCCCCCGAAGACCGCCGCAGGGATTCAATAATCAACGGACAGGTTCGATGATCTTCTGAACGACAACACCCAGTCCTTCCAGGGACCATCCTTTCTCTTTCTCCTTTACATTTTAGAAATTGCTCAATTTCCATCTTCCTATCGACCGGCCCGCTGAAATGTTTTCGATACCATTTAGCGGGGGCTCAAGGAAAAAGGGTGCCTTCTCCGTATCATCATGGGCTTTATCACTGCTTCTCTTATTGAGTTCGGACCTGGTCACAGCCCAATCTGCTGCGGACTATTATGTACACTCATTACCGGGGGCCCCCGAGGGGCCTCTCTTGAAGATGCATGCTGGGTGAGTTCTTTTGTTTCCCCTTGATATCGCATCTTACATCATCACGCGACAGTGTATACTGATGGGCTGGTTCTTTCAAGACACATCGAGGTGGACCCGGATCATAACGGTAACCTTTTCTTCTGGCATTATCAAAACCGTCACATTGCCAACCGCCAACGGACGGTGATCTGGTTGAACGGCGGCCCGGGATGTAGCTCCATGGACGGTGCACTGATGGAGGTCGGCCCGTATCGATTGAAGGATGACCACACGTTGGAATACAACGAAGGCTCCTGGGATGAATTTGCCAACTTGCTCTTTATTGACCAGCCTGTTGGGACTGGTTTCAGCTATGTGAACGGGGACAGTTACCTTCACGAGTTGGACGAAATGGCAGCACAGTTCATTACATTTCTAGAAAAGTGGTTTGACATCTTCCCCGAGTATGAAAATGATGATGTATGCTTCAGGTATTCTCTTATTGCATTTTATGATCATCTATTAACATTCTAGTAGCTCTACATTTCGGGCGAATCATATGCCGGTCAGCATATTCCATACATCGCCAAAGCGATTCAAGAGCGAAACGAGAATACACCCAAGGGTACTAAGGCTCAATGGAATCTTCGGGGCCTGCTGATCGGCAACGGCTGGATATCCCCTGTCGATCAGTACCCCACCTACTTGCCCTTTGCCTATGAGGAGGGCCTCATCAAAGAAGGCAGCCGCACCGCAAAGAGTCTAGAAGTCAAGCAGTCGGTTTGCCTTTCAAAGCTAGAGACCTTCAAGAACGACATGTACATCGGCGATTGCGAAGAAATTCTTACAGATATGCTGCGGGACACCCAGGACGGAAACAACGAATGTTATAACATGTATGATGTTCGTCTGCGTGATAGTTTTCCGTCTTGCGGCATGGCCTGGCCACCAGATCTAATCAACATGAAGCCCTACTTGCGACGAGCCGACGTGATTAAGGCTTTAAACATCAACCCAGACAAAAAGTCCGGGTGGGAGGAGTGCGTCGGGTCTGTGAGCAGTAGCTTCACCGCAAGGAACTCTAAACCCGCCGTTCAACTTCTCCCAGGTCTACTTGAATCCGGGCTTCCTATCCTCCTCTTCAGCGGAGACAAGGACCTGATTTGCAATCATGTCGGAACTGAGCAATTAATTAACAATATGAAATGGAACGGAGGCACTGGCTTTGAGACGTCGCCAGGTGTCTGGGCACCGCGGCACGATTGGACTTTTGAGGACGAACCGGCTGGAATTTATCAATACGCGCGAAATTTGACCTACGTTCTTTTCTACAACGCAAGTCACATGGTGCCTTATGACCTTCCGCGTCAAAGCCGGGACATGGTCGACCGCTTCTTGAAGGTTGACATCGCCAGCATTGGCGGAAGCCCGGCAGACTCGCGTATTGATGGCGAGAAATTGCCCCAGACCTCTGTGGGTGGCCATCCCAATAGCACCGCGGCTGAACAACAGGAGAAGGAGAAGATGAAGGAAACCGAATGGAAGGCCTACGCAAAGTCTGGCGAGGCCGTACTGGTGGTTCTCATAATCGGTGTCACCGTCTGGGGCTTCTTTATCTGGCGCAGCCGACAGCGTCATCGCGGATACCAGGGCGTCTACCCAAAGATTGTCAACAATAGCTCCGTTTTGGAACGGTTCCATAACAAACGCTCAGAGGCTGCTGATGTCGAAGCAGGAGATTTCGATGAGTCCGAACTCGACAACCTTCATTCGCCGGGCATGGAGCGTGAGCACTACGCAGTCGGGGATGATAGTGATGATGACCTGGGCCATCAGCACAGCCGGCAGGCGTCAAAGACTGGTGGCGATCATTTATGATTTATTTTTTTTATGCTCATCCCTCCTTTAGTAATGTTAGAATTGGCTATATAGTGAGCATGATGGACAAATAATAAGTTGGACATATTTTAATGGAAGATTTTTGAAGTTGCGTTTCAGAAAGGCCTGGCATGGCCAAATCATTCCATGCTTGGTGGATATTTCAATTCCTTACTGGCTATTAAGATCCAAACTCGCGTCGGGATTCGATCTATATGGACAATCTATCGTTTCGGATGTAATTCTGACTTCCATTCCCTTTCGTTTATTTTGTTTCCCCCCTTTGTCAAGTTACTGGCGTAACAAGCCTTCCCATTGAGTGGACACCGTCCATTCTATAAGCCAACACCATTATTCAAAATCCCAACCTGTCTACCTTCCAAACGTCCAAACCTTAATACTTCCATCATCGGCTGTTGTGACCAGAACCTCCTCCTCTTTACCTTCTTCCCGTCCTCGATCCGCGCGCTTCGCCCACGAGATGTGGTTGATCTCGTATATTCCATGCGCGCCATCCATAGTAGCAATAACAACCCATTCCGTTCGAATGCTAAGCAACGATGAAGACTGAGGATCCGTGTCCATCGCCTGGTGCGATCCGTCGGGAGTCGCTACGAAATGCTCTTCATATACCACGATTCGACCATCGGCGCCCACAGAGGCCAGTAGACCCGTTCGTTTGCTCCAAGCCACCGCATAGATGGAAAGGACGTGTCTCTGGGGAAGAACCGCCTCTTGTTCCCAGATTTCATCCGTTCCGGTCGGCCGGATGATGCTGGGCATGCCTGGCGTGGTTCCGAATGTGGGCTGTTGCTGCTCCTTGGGCTGTCGTCGCCAGATACGTACGGTTCGATCATCGGAGCAGGATGCCAAACGTGGGCCTGAGAGGGCGTGCAGCTCTTTCCATGAGGTGATGTCATTGTCTCCGGCGGAGGAGGGAACATTTTCAACGCCTTCCCAATCAATGAACCAGACGGTGCCCTCATGGCCCTTGAGGCAGGCGACCTGGCCCCAATCATCGATATCCTCGCGCCATAAACGGATGGTGTCATCGTAGCTGGCACTGGCGAGGCACTCCTCGACCGGATGCCAGGAGACGCATTTCACATCGCCCTCGTGCTCCTGCATAACTGCCACCGTCTCGAAATTGTTGTCACCATCGTCCAAATCCTCCCAAATCCAAATTGACTTGTCCCGAGAGCAAGTCGCCAGCAGCATGCCCGAAGGAGACCACGAAACCGACTTGACTTCACTGTCGTGTCCGTCTAGGAGCACAGCAAACCGCCATTCCTCCTCCTCTTCCTCCTCCTCATTATCTTCCCTATTCTCCCGAGACAATACTCCATTGTCTGCAGCGGCACTGAGTCCCCATTCTCCTGCTCCGCCTTCTTCCCGTCCGTAGCTATCCCATCGTCTCCAGATACCCACGGTCGCATCAAAACTGCCTGTGGCAAGGACACTTTCGCCCTGGATATGCGGTTTCCAGGCGCATGTCCGCACGCTGCGTTTGTGGCCACCGGAGATGGTCGACAAGAGTTTGAAGTTGGTCAGCGAGTAGACCCGCACGGTCTTGTCGGAGCTACATGTCGCAACAATGGGGAGGGTGGGATGCGGTGCGGTGAGCCAGGTTCGTTCGAGTGAGGGAGGAGTAAGATCCGATAGCAATGATAAATTGGCAGTATTTTCTGTCATTTTAAATGTCGCTTTTGTTCAGTTTGTTTTCTTTTTCTCGACGGCACGGTTGGGATCGTTCGAAGGTGAGGTTGGAAAAGATGGCAAGTGGGGTTCATCGATAGCAGATGCTGATTAGTACTACGGATTGGGAAAGTGATGATTTGCCTCTGGCTTGGTGGGGAAGAGGGGCTTTTTTTTTCTTATCGCAAACCATGAAGTGGATGTCATTTAGAAAAATAAATAATAAACAATAAGCACATAACCGAGGGTTGAATGTTGAAATACATACTCCAATTATTGTGTTCTAAACTAGATCAAAACGTCGCGACAACTTTATGGTATCCAACCCACCGCATGCAAAAAACACAATATAAACCGAATTTCCCCTTATTGCATGGATCCATCACATTGCACTTGCACTGAGCCCTGATCGTATAATTAGAAAGTCATGTCAGAAATGCGTAACACAAAACCAACTGAACGCCTTGGCCTATCCCTGTACCGATCCTGGAGAAACGCCTTCTCCCAATAGCTGTTCATACACCATGCCATGGCAAAGCCAATCCACCTCTCGCACCTTCTCCAATTCCTCCACCAGCTTTCCAACCTCGTTAACAAACTCCGGCATCCCTGCGCCCGCTAAACTCTGGCTGGCAGTCGTCGTGGCCCGCACCCGTTCACTGGCGCTCGATGCGCTGAGACGAGAGAAGACGTGAGTGCGAAGGCGAGACAGGATGAGCCGGGCAACGGGGTCCGTGAAGCTGGTTGCAGACGTAGCTAGCCCGCCCCCGTTAGATTCTGATGCAATCGCCGATTCTGTAACAAATGTCGATTCCTGCTTCGACAAGCCGGGTTGTACCTCAACCGATGTTGGCGATGTCACAAAGGGTAACGCTGTGCTACAAGCAGTGGCAACGGGAGCCAGAACCCGTCGAATGGTCGCTGCCAGCTGAGAACTTGCACTGGAAGGCATCGGATGGGTCGATTCTAGAATTGACCGAACTCGCTCCGGCGTGATGTCGTTGAAATCCAAAGATAGAATCCGATCAGCTTCGGCCTTCCATTGTGACCGCACATCACGCTTGAGTAGGTTTTTTGCTGTCAACAGGATAGAGGCTGTGGCTACGATTCTAAAAGCCCGAGCGTGTAATCTACCCAGTCGCTGGCGGTCGAGATCCAAAGTCTCGGGGATCAGGTCATCAGGCACGACAGCATTAGTGAAGACGAGATCAACGAGGCCCTGAGCATATATCTTCGGGGCTGCGGGATTTGGTTCCCCGTGGACATTTTCTGGATCACGCTTCCTCATCTCATCCACAATCATCTTCCGGTGAGTCCGCCAGAAGCGCCGGCTCTTTCCCAAGCCAATGGATCCGTCCTGGAGGCCCCTTTCAAAAGTTCTTTGCTCGTATCCCGGCGCCTCTTGAATGAGCTGAGGTGCAGCGATTTGAATCATGAAGTTCGTGTGATCCAGTGAGAGCAGATCAATTATTGCCATCAGTCTGGCTAGTCGATCGATCGCATCCCCGGACGTGTCATCAGCAAATCGTTGAACTTCAGGGTCTCGATATGGAGCACACAGTTTAGGCAGAATGGTGTTCATAAACTCAAAAAAAGCATCGTAGGAGAAGGTGCCTGCCTTGCATTGATTCTCAACTAACTTTGGATCGAGAACCTCACTAATAAGCACATGGAGTGAGTTACCCGGTCGGAGCGACCGTAGTAGTCGATCTTGAATCACCGTGGCCATGGCGATGGTCCAATTCGTGCCCAGCCCAGCCTCCACATCTTTCCTCATCATGTCACACATATGTTTCATGATCTGCATGCGAGGCTCTGTATACTGTGTCTCATCGATCTTGAATTCCTTGTTTATGAGGAGTTCATGGACCAAAGTGCGATTCTCCGGGAGCGCTGTGAGAACTTGAGTGAATCGCTCATGCGGGGAGACACGTTGCCGATCCAGATCCTGCAGGACCGTACTATCAATGTTGTTGAATGTCTCACTGATGGGCGAAGTGACACTCTCCGCAGGGACTTCAGCGGACGAGGCTACTTCGGCTGATCGCGGGATGGCCTGCTTGGGAGCAGCGCGCCTTTTGGCCCGCTTGGCCTTCTTCAAAGCATCTCGTACCAGCTGCATGGCCTTGTCGGAACCAGCAAGTCGTTTCAGTCTGGCCAGAAGTAGGATCTGATTCTGCCTGATGCCCTGTTGGTAATCATCCGCCGCACCACCGGCCCGATCATTTTTGACTGTCTGCCATATTAATTCTAGTTCAATGAATTGAGCAAGCATGATCTCGATCAGAACGCTTGAATCATGGGATTTCCACGCATGGAACGCAGAAAAAAAGACATTGTATGCCTCACACAATGTCTGAAGATCTGTGGAAATTGCAGATGGGGAGCAACAGCCGGACGAGAGTAAAGGCGTAATCTGCTCAAAAGCGACGAGAAGCTCCCGCGCCTTGGCGATCAGGTCCTGTTCCTGCTCACCGATATTGCTTAGAACTTCGGCCGGATGCGTTACAATAAGGTAGCTGCTAAGGAATGTGCGCACTGCACCCCTCGCCCCCATTGTGCTACTTTCCATGTCCTGAAGACCGCAGAGCCGAAGAACTCGGGTCATGTTGCTCAGCACCCCCTCATTTGAGAGTAACTCTCCAACCTCCTCGAAGGATAGGCTGTGAATGCGTTCGACACTGACATTTAGAGACAAGAATTTGTGCATGACCATCTTCGCGTAGTAGGCCTTCCATGTCCGCTGGATCTTCTTCGCCGCAGCATCTTGAGTAAGCGATCTGGTGACCTCACCAGCCATCTTATTTTCTTCGGCGATGGGCAAGCTGCTCGTACGATGGCGCCGATGAGTCCGTTGATAAAGCGTGCGACGTTTCTCCGCCTCAGCAAACTTCTCCGCCATCTCCAACCGGAGCCGGGCGTGTTCTGCAGCCTTTTTCTCCCTGTTGTCTTCGGCCTTTTTCTTTGCCCGTCGGACTTCTTCCTCGCATTTGGCCGCGATCTCAGCCAAAAGTCGTTCGCGAGCTTGTTGGGCAGCCAGCGCTCTTTCCTCCCTGTGCAGGTTCCTGGTGGCTGCTTTTGCCAAGGTTGCCCGTAGCCTCACTTTCTCCGCATGCAAAGCACGGTCTGCGAGTCTGGCTTTGCGACTTTCGAGGATGGAGGTCCGGCGGAGGTGTTGCGCGATGTGGTCTGCGGATGATGCGCCATGGACTGACGCGTTCGAATGCTGTGAATGCAGGGAAGATACTGAGCTTCGTCGTGATGACGCCACAGAGGAGCGTCTTGCAGCGCTCGATTTACGGTAGAAACGGGCAGCGATATGGGCTGGTAAGCTCAGCGGCGGCGCTGGTTCCTCGGAAAGCATTTCCACATCCACTTCATCTACAAGATCGGAGGCGACGGCCGGGTCAGCATCGGGAAGCTGGATCTCTATATCGGAGTTGCGACGGATCATGATCTGAGGACTGAAGACGTGTATTGAAAATTATTGTCATGTAAGGAGGGTTGGCGGGGGCGGGACTGATAGAAATAGAGAGAAAATGAGTCGCAAAGGCAACAGTGATCGGTCTTGCTGGGTCAACCTCTCACAACCGCGTAACTCCGAGAATACTAGAAGGAAGGTCCTAAATCAAGGACCAAAGCATGACGATGAGCAATCAAGGCTAAGTTTGCGGGGAGATCCGTGCTCGTTTCAGAGGGGAGTGGGAGGGAGAGAGAAGGGATAATCAGGGGAAGATAGAGAAAGACGAAGAAAGGGAGGGGAAAGAAAGTGTCCACAAAAGACGAGAAAAACAGTGTTTCAAAAGAAAGAGGGATCGATAATCAAAGCGAAGGGAAATGGCGCCAATGAAGATGAATAGGACGACGATAGCCAAACATTATCCATGCGACCATCACCGCGTCGACGATGGTGATGATGGCGATCTAGTGACTGATAATAAAAGAAGGGCGTCGAAAACGTCAAGAGCCGCTTACTTAAGCGCAGACGATTTTGTCATTTGTCTTTGTGTTTATTTGGCTATAATATTATTTTACTATTTTGATTTCCGTCTGCATCCGTGATCCTACCTCACTAGGTATGGCCTATGGGGTTATATAACAGTGAGGGTGTTCCATAACGATAACAACAATGGGCGATTCCATCGATGCCCCCGATCAATGCCGCCATCATCGATGTGACGTACAGTCGATCACCTCAGTGCTATTCCCTTCCATCCACATATTTAATAAAGTTCTTTATTCTTTAACCAGTCGTCATTGAACAATCGATGCATAGGCGCACTCACATCCGCCATTGTCCACCTCTGCTGGCTCGCAGATGAGATAATATCCTCAGATTCAGGGCTTCCCCGCGTTTGGCTGCAACCACATAGTGTCACATCCGGCGTTCCTCTGAGTACCGTCTTGGGCAATGATGGCCATGATTTTCTCCCAAGGAGAGTCATCTGATCTTGATTTTCTTACCTTCTACACAGAGTCAGAATTCTGTATTCGCGTAGACTCGGATCGAGTAGGTACAGAAACAGTGAGGTATCTGGTGAGCACATTGTGAGACTGAAATATGGCATGGCTTCCTCCCAAGAGAGATCAACTGTCCCTTCATAACTAGTAGTTTGAATCTTTTTCCAAAGAAACGATATCCACAGGTCATACATATAAAACTTTCCTTTCAACCAGTTTATGCATGCTGAAATGATGCTTGATGCATATGAAGATCCCATTGTACACCGTACAAATGCAAACAATGTATGATAATGCCACGCCAATGTCGTAGTGTAATCTCTTTTCAAGGAACGGCCATCATTGCCACTGTATTTACATGCATACCAAACATCAATAGGTACAGTCTTAATATTTGCTCCATTGTACCATTCCAATAGAACCTGAAAGGTTTCCTTTGCCCGAATTCGAACGCCCTGTAAACCATGCCTATATTCTATATAAATATATTTCAAGTTGGCTTTGCCAATTCCTGCTTATACATTGGTATCATAATGGTCATTAGGCTCAGCCAGATTCATGATAGGCCACCATCAGAGGCCCGTAAATGTTTTGGTCGTTGAAAATGAGTGTCATTTCACAATGGTATATGCAGAGGAAATCCCAGTATTGTTGATCATCGGGAATGTCGCTAGATGCCGAAGAGTGGACAGAGAATGGCGCATCTGTAAATAAGGATAGCTCATTCACAGGAGATAGAGACCCCACATCGACCTCCGATGATGGGTCCTTTTGATGATGAGAAGAGATGAAGCGACTTCCAAGAACTTGGGATTTGGCAATACACATTGCTCTCATCGATGGCCGAAAATATCAATGCTCTCGTCATCGTCATCATCTTCGACATCTTCATCTTCGTCTAGATCACTATCTTCTGATGCCTCGCTTTCGTCCTCTTCGCCATCGGCTTCTGATGCCTCGTCAACCGGATCCGTTTCTCGGTCGAGAAACCCATATCTATACCTGAGTTTTGTACCCCAGAGACGAAGCTCTCCGCCTGTATCATCTCCCGCATCCTTTTGTGATTGCCCCCCAAAGAATGAGCTAGATTTGGGTTTCTCCGGATCACGATCTGTGGGCAAGCCAAAATAGTTACTGATCACTGGAGATACAGCACGACCCCGAGCAAGATTGTATGATGACCCATTCTGTCCAGCCGATGAGGCCGCACTAAGTTGCGACATTAAGCTAGGTCCTGGTACTGAGCTTGTATTTATCCGTAACGATGCAAGTGTAGGTGACAATTCTTCATCGGCGCTATAAGATGATGACCTGTATCGGGAAGAGAGGATGCCGCTGGTGTCATCGTTTTGCTCTAAAGACTCCAGAACATCACCATGCAGAAGCCGGATTTGGGCTGTGTTGTACGACTCACATCTAAGTTTATCAGTCTTTTCTCACTCTCACAAAAGTCATTCCAAACTTACAAGTCACATCTTAGGCCCAGCCAATGATATTTCACGACGGACTTCGCACTGCAATCATTGCAATAAACCAAAGCCTTCGTGTCTTTGAACTCAGCGGGCATGGGCTGGTTTTGTATGGCGCGGTCCAAATTCCGAAACGTAGATTCCATGTTAGTGATGGTCTTGCTGCATATTGGGCAACGAGATGAGCTTTTTGAGTATTCAGAAAGACACTTGTGATGGATGCTATGTCCGCATCGCATCACAACCACAGTTTCTGGCGAAGTAAACATATAATCTCCACAGATGGGGCAGTCGCATTGAGTGGAACGCTCAATACACCGATGAGTATTTTCGATCGAGATGGGCAAGCATACGCTGCATGTCTGAAATTTATCAACATCCGTATATATGCTGGGAATCTTCAAAATACTTTACCTTGCAATGAAAAAAGTCTTTGCCCAGACCTTGGCCGATACGGCAAATCCCACAATCATTGCAATGATAAATGCTTTTTTCACTATCATTGTCCCAAAGTTTGCAAACATTACAGTAATACTGCGCGGCCTGCTTTCCGCATTCTTGACAGCACTGCGCGGCAGCTTGGGCATGTCCACACAGCATACATAACATGTTCTCTGTTTTTCGTCGATTGAGATGATGATCCTCCACTTCATCATGGCAAAACCGGCAGGTGTACCATCTTTTGCATGTGTAGCACTGCAATTTGACGTTTCGCTTGTAATGTTGGCAGCCAAGACAGTCATCTTCAAATTCTTCAATGTCTTTTTCCTCCTCATCGCCCACGGGAGAGTCCGGTTCCAAGGCCTTTGGTGCAAATGTTGGCTTCAAGTCCTCGAAATTCAGGTTGAATGGGTTATTTGGTTGATATATCGATGCTATGGAGGCCGGAGTCATGAGCAGTTGGTCGAAGGACTGGTTACTCCAACGAAACGGTGGGGTTTCGGGTTGTTCTGGGCTTCGAGGACTTGATGGAGACAAGGCCTCATTCCTGTAATCTCCTCGGGAAGCATTGTATCTCTCCGTCATTAAATCATGGATCATGCGTGCTTTGTCTGCACTACTAGACCCTAGATCTCTGATAGCGTGTATCTTTCTTCTCAAGACGCCCATTCCGTCATCTGCCGGGAGCTGAAATTGTCCATCTAAGTCATCGAAAGAGTCTCCTGCTGCAGGAGTCTCGCTTCTTGGCACCCCTGGACTTATTTCTCGTACGACATTCTGTGTGGATGTGGTGGCATCGCTTTGCTGTGTATTTCCAGCAAGCCCGGGCGTCGAAGGACCGCTATTTTGATCAAAACCATGCGGAGACCCAGAATGGCTGACCGAGACCTCTGTCGGGGCATCTTCCGTCCCCTGCTCATTCCGTGTTGGTCTTAGAAAGTCGTCGGTTTCGTGGAGACGGCTGCTCGGGTTGAGCAGAGAGGAAATGGGCAGTATGGCAGGGCTATTTCCAGACCTCGCAAATCCACTATCTAGTCTGGGCTCAGGATCTTCGTGGACCGACATAATACCACCTTCTTTGTCATTATAGTTGTATGTTGGCGAAGTGGACTTGCCCAGCGCCCCCGGGAGGAAGCTCGCTTGGTCATCATCGGAAGGCGGCTGGGGTGGCCGGTCACTCTGCTGCGAGAAGCGGCGGGCTTGTCGAACGACAGGTTCGAACAAAGACGAGATGAGCCCACTCATTGAGGGCCAAAAACCACATTTAATGGGGAAGAGAACATAAAATACGACAGATTACTATTTAGAAATGTGTAGGACCTGGAGCTGAAAAGGTCTGCTTTTTGAGAACAAATGTGCCGGATCAGGAACAGAAGGCATGTGACAAGCCCCTGGTCCCGGACGCTGATTCGCCTACTTAAATACAACTATTGCTGCGACCTATGTCAGTCATTCAGTAATTTGTCGCAGATATGAGTATGTTTAACTATTTTTCTGCAAGCTATCAGGCTAGCAAATACTGAATGGCTGTGCTCAAATTTATTTCAGACTGACAGAGATCTAAAAGGTCAAGCTCCGTATTGGGTTACCTGAACCATCTGCGATCACTACCTATCTACCTAGGGATTATTATTTACCTGACCAAGTTACAACCCACCCTGTAATCTTCTTATGTGTGATATTAACTGTTCATGCAGGCGCCTATGATCCTGACAATCTAAACATAAACCAGGTTATTTGAAAGATATGGCAGCCCGATATGCACCTTCATCACCGCATGCCATTCATTCTCTTCAATACCTAGTACATATGGAGTACCTAAGACATTATTAATGCTGCAGCTTTAAGATTCAGATCTAGGCCCACTTAACACGGAAGAGTGATCGGAGCCTTGCTACTATGATATCCGTGCAGGCTCTGCAACATAATTTCTACAGACCTGTTGTAGGATGGTAATATCAAAGATAACACCGGCATCGACTTGGCCATTGGCCACGATCGCAAGGAACCGAAAATGATTATTGTCAATTACCTTAGACAAGTACCAAGGCTTTCATTCAAGAGCATCAAAGTCAAATTGAATTGCATGTTAGCGTCCTTCCGTAAAGAGGCGTCGGTTCTGCCAATCCCTAGTGCTTTCAGACTTGAGTTATATTAGAGCGATATTCTTTGTTGTTTCCACATTAAATCAACAAAAGCATACATTCGAGCATCTTTCCTCACTTGGGGCAGTTCCCAATATCTGACCATCATCAAATTCTTCACAATCTTGTGTTCGAAGCCTGCGACGTCGGATGCACGTTGGAGGAAATGTAAGGTATTGGCTATTCTTTGCGGGTCAAAATCCTTGGGCGTAGAGGAACTAAACGAGGTTCGCAGGATTCGTAGAAGCACATATCGCGAGGGTGTGGAATAATTAATCGCTTTCAGGCCCTGTCGATAGAGGTGACGATATGCGTGGATAACAGCTCCCTGGTCCAGAGCCTTTGCACTCATGCTGGCAAGGCTCTCAGGGATGATGGAGACTGCTGGGTATATGTTCATAAACAAGATGGTATCGAAGACATCCCTTGGCAACAGTCCAAAAGAGAGAGAATCTCCTGACAGCCGATTCGGTCCTTGTTTTAATAATATTTAATATTATTAATATATTATCATTATTGAAGGAGGGTTGGTTCAATGATCAAAGCTTCAGCTGATGGCGTCTGATGGCGCTAGCCCAAAGGGGGGATCATCTGCGCGTTAGGCCGCAAACCATCGGCAACTTGTTAAGCTCTCCTGCTCTCCCACTTCCAGCCCACTCTCTTCAACCCATCAAACAACACCTTGTATATTATTGCGAGGTTTGCCCGGTGCTTTGTCCTTTCAGTATCTGCATGAACTCATGCAGATTTTCAGAAGAGGACCTTCTGCCTTTTGTTCATTTTCATCATCATTCATCTGGATTTCTTCAGAAGCTGCGACTCGCGCTTCACGTGCACGCGTCTGTGTAGAAATGTTTTCCTACTAACTGACCATACACAAAACTACAGCCTGTTGATTTCTCATCTTGCTTTCTTGATCAGTTTTTTGTTGGCTCCATTGCCTGAACTGTTGAGTCGAAAAGGGAAAACAAAAATGCTTCCAAACTGAAGAGTTATCTCCTGTAGTATCCTGAGAAGAGTCGACGTCGAAAGAAGATGGCCCGAGTATTTGGCAGGAGGCCTGCGTCAGCTTTGGCCAGGCGTGCTCCAAGCAGGGCCATTCAAAGAAGATCACGAAAGCACAAGGTGGTCATGGAATCTGTTACTCAAGAGAAAAAGAAGCTCCGGAGTGTCGTATGTCAGTGTTGTATGTCTCATGTGGGCAATCTTGACAATAAAAACAGATTTCGTTCGAAGCAAATGCACCAGCTGGTTATACCTTCATCCCCGCAGGCAATCCTCAGCTTACGACTGCTTGTAAGGAATTATGCCGAAAAGAAGGATTGAAGGTCTTTGCTGTCACGGTAGGCCAGCAACTATTCCTTAGTTCTCCTTGACTGCTATCTGTTTGTTGCCTTTGCTTATCACTTCATATTCAGACAACTCCCCACATGCATACGCATAATCTTTCCCAACATGTGCATCGAATTGGGTATCACTTCCCGAGTGCTGTTGTTTCTACTGTGTGTATGGACCTTGGTTTGTATCTCACAGCAACAGGGAACACCATGCCTTTTCATGGAACTAGCACTACTGGAAATCGTAACAGTACTAACTCGGAAGTTTCTCAAATAACCATCAATACAGAAGCAAGAGACGTCTTGAAGGATCTTTTCCCGAATATCCCAGATAATGATCTGAATCAAATAATCAAGACGGCGTTTCAAAAGGTACATTCAAAGAAAAGCAAAGGAGAAGGGGCATTCAAATACTGAATTCAATCAGGGCCAGCGGAAAGTCGGAACGGCGGTTGAGTTGCCCCTGGCCCGTCGAGCACAGTTGGCAGTGGTAGCCCACATTCGGCACATTTATACCGACTACGATCGCCTTCTGAAAGCAACATCTTTCCACGAGGCCAGAAGTACTGTTGAAGAACCCACTTTGGCGAAACTGGTCGAATGGAGAGGAGATGATGAAAACGGGAAAACAGTCCTTGAGGATGTTTTCCGAGAGGTTATTGTTATATCAGATGATGAAGACACCGATACCGATGAAGGGGATATTCCCCAAACTGACGACCGAGATCTCAGTATCGAGATTGTCGCCAGTAATGCACGGGCTGAGGAGCTCCAAACACGGCCACTCAATTTTGCCAATTCCTCTGTTCGCGAGTCCCTACGGGATCTCTCAGAGGATGAGGCACCGCCAGGTTTTCGGATCATTCCGGAGCCTCCCAAGAAGAAGAATAAAATTGACCGTCGAGGCTTTAGCAGATACCAAGCCTGGGACCGTGCTATCAATCGATATAGGGACGCGGCGAACGATGCTGACCATAATAGGCTTCGTGACAGCTCATCTGACATTTGGCGGCCCATTTACTCCGTGCGACAACCCGCTCAAGAGAGTATCAGAGCTGAAAGAGAACTTGCTGGGCGCCGAATTCTGGCCCCTCGCCACGTCTCCGCTGCACCACCTGCTATTTCCCATCAAAGACATGTTGAAAGTGGACCGAACAAACCAATTCCAAAACCAGTAGGGAAGAATCGTGTAAGCACCAAGTCATTTATTCTTCCGATTGAACACACCTTGCAAAAGTCGCGGGAGAAGCCAACGATGTGCTAATTTTCATAAGTTATTTAAGTTACCACCTTTTACTGAATCTTCTCGACAGAGAAATTTCCAACTTGCCCCACTGCCTGAAGTTATTCCATTGGAAAGAGCACCAATTCCCCAAAAGGAGAACATCTCGTTGCAACAAGCTGATTCACCAAATGCCCCTGTTTTTGTTAGTGGTCCCAGGGAGCTACGTGAAAAGGACGAGGGCCAGTTTATACACCATTCCAGGGCCCCTGTTTCCCTTCATAACATAGTCAGCTTGGACTTTCAGGACCGTGCGCTGCCGTCTATTGAGACCCCCCTTCGCCATTGGAAATCAGACGTCCGGACAGTGGTCGATTAGACCACCTTGCCAAGAAGATGTCTGGAGGCTTTACAATTCGCTCAGTAACACCACACCATCTGCCTCATGATATTCCCCCAACGGAGTCGAGGATAACATCAGGAATCAAGCTCCTAAGAGAAGGCGAATGGCGTATTACGATCCTGTGCATTATGAGTCTCGTCTTGATACTGCTCTAGGGGCTACTAAACCCGTCGCTCCCATTATCCATAAGGATGCTTACACAGGAGAGCGCCACATCCCATTTGAATATACTTCATCAGGCCAGCTGACTGCTCAAAATGACCCCCATATCCGTAGGGAACATCTGGCACCGGTTGACCTACCTCGCTTTACTGGCCGTCACCCAGACAGGGTCCAGGATTCCTTTTTCTTTCCCTCAAGTTCCCATGCCAATCCAGAGATTTTTGTGGGTCCAAGGCACTTTGATGACCCACGTTATGAAACTGGGCTTTACACTCGCCCCAGGTCCCCACAACAGAAACAGTCACATACATTTTCTAGCACAAGTTATGCTGTTCCTACAGGCGACGGCACTCATCGAACTGCTCCTGTGTACTCTGCTGATCCGAGGCCGCATCGTGTCTATAATGAAGACCGTAATTTTAACATTGACGGTCTGAGACCGCTGAATGCTCCAGAGCCACACATCACTGCATGGCGGAACAATACTAGTGACTGTCTTCTTGTCCCACGCGAAGCCCCCCAGAGAAGGCAAATATATGCTGATGATTTCGTGCGTCCTGTTGATTTGCATGAGCCTGGTCTCCTGGAGTATACAATGCAACGCCCACGTCTTCGGACAAGTCCTGCTGCGGAAACTGTCCCTCAACCACCTAATCTGCGGGTTTATAATGATCAAAACAGAGAACTGCCCAGTAGTATGGTGTCAAAAGTTCATCCCAATCGATCCCATTTGGATTCTCGAGTGGTGCAATCCGGCCTGGAATATCCGGAGGCAACTCACCGTGGTAGCAAGAAGTTTGATTATTCATCTGCAGCCTGTCATCATGAACGACTGTATGAAGGACCACAAGACTCTGCACGGTATGACTATAATCGCGACCTAGCTTTCTCCCGTGTCTTTGATCCAACTTCTTTTTTGTAAAAAAGATGGATTCCCGAGGTGAGTGCTAATCTCATACAGGCAAATCTACGAGCGCCAACGCCCTGGCCCAGAAATGGAGCAATATCATCCCGTCTATGTGAGAAGAGTCGAGCGGTCTACGCCGCACATCCCGGAAGATAGAGCCATTGTGATTGTGGATTGAAAAAATTCGGGTTGCAGGTACAGCCATTTGCATTGTCTAGGTCTCATTTCTTTCTACTGTAAATATGGATACACGCACTCGATGATCGTAATGTGGATGATACCCAATTGCATGTCATTTAAACCGCCGTATTTATTTGATTATAAGATTTACAAAAATTCTCGTGCGTGGAAGGTTGTATCTTGCACCATACTTTTCTGGAGCTGGAATAGTATGCACCAGCAACGCTTGACAGGCTAGAAAGCAACCAAATCTAACTGTTGACCAAAAATCAGACAAACATAGTCCATTTGATGTGATATACTATCAAAGGGCATCATGTCATTCCTTTTAACCTCTATTGCCCTTGTAGCTAGGTAGAGATGTCAACGACGTGCTAGACAAGACCTATTAAAAAAAAAAAAAAAAAAAAAAAAAAAAAAAACTGAATCTCCAAGTACAAGAATCTCAGATCATCAAACGCTCATGGACTGCCCATCAGCCTCCCCGGTGTTGACCGTCTTGCCGGTCTTCTTGATCGTTGCCAAAACAGTGTCGTACGAAAGCGACGGCTCGGCGACAACGACGGCAGTCTGTGACTGGAGGTTCACATCATACGATTTGATGCCTAGATCACAGAAAACACGTTAGGTTACTGGATATCAATGTCTGCATTTCATGGGGAGAGGGCAAAAAGAGCGTACCGTCAAGCTTCTTCAACACTCGGTCCACGGCACCCGAGCAGCCACCACAGCTCATGGACACGTTAAATTTGTATTCGTGCTGTTCAGACATAATGGTCGAGTTTGGTTGTGTTGATCAGATGCGATCGATTTGTCAAGCGCGGAGGATGCGGGGTGTGTAAGTCGATAGAGCGGTGTGGAATGTTGATCCCTTACAAAAAGAGGATCACAGTAAGCAGAAGAAAGGAATAAGAAAGTACTATTCGAATATTTTCAAAAGGACAGAGGAAGATATTGGTTTATAATCACACTCTATTGTCCCCTCTTTGGAAGAAAAGGGTATAGTAGGCACATAAAGAGGGGTACTGGTTCGTCTCAGGTTAGAAAAACGCAATAATCGCTCAGTCCGCTGTCTGATGTAAGACGAAAGAAGAATGATGACACTAGGAAGGTTTCATGGAAGTGCTGCAAATTATTCTACGACTTATATTCTTCATGTCTATCTATTTCTTGCTTCGGGTTTAGCAGAAAACTTCTTAAATGTTGACATTCCTTTAATGGCTTTAGTCTATATGATTTGTGGCCTTAAAACCCAGCTGCCCGCTTCTTTTTTCTTGCCTTCGTAGCAGGTTTCCTCCCTGCTTCTCGGCCACCAAATATGCCTCGCTCTATCTGGGTCATGGGGAGATCCTCATCTCTAGCCTGACTGCTCTGTAATCTTAACCGAGGTTGTTCGTTATCTGGCTGACTACCCCAGTCCCGCACGACAGGAACAGTTGAGGAAACAGGTGGAACTGTCGCGGATGAATCCAGCACAGTGCTTTGGGAAGCTTTTTTGCGCAACCTGCGCCTTGGTGTCGTGAAGTTGGCCACCCGTTGTGTGTGTTCATTCTCAAGTACATGTACCGTTCGCTGCCAGTCATAAGCATCAGGGTTGGTCCCTAGTGGCCAGTGAGAAAGCATATTTGTCACATTTCGAGACATCGGTTGCTCGTAATTGAATGTTGCTAATGCAGACAGGCTAGAATAAGGGATTCCTGGGCTGTCTTCGGATGATTGCGATTTGGTTGATGCATCCCCTCCAGGCGCGGAATCAGTTCGAATATGAGAGAAGCTACTGGTTATGTTGGACCCAGGGCCACTCTCAGTTGCCAATGGTAACGATAAACGTCTTTGGGCGATCGTTCCAGAAGCATCAGCATTGCTGGCCGGCATTGCCGACTTCGTGTCATTTCCATGTCCAGGATCTTTGCCAGATTGTTTTGCCCTACCCATCACTCTTGGGATTATGCTGATCCGTGACAGGATTAAATCTGCTGCAACCTTTCTAATAACCTTCTCTTTCATAATGCGTGTTCGGCTAGCTATATCGTGGGGTAGATTTGATAGCCAGTCGTTCACCAGACTGTCGTATGTATTTATCAAGTCTAGCCCAATATGCTCCGTTGGGCCTGGAGAAATCTTCCGTGGGAGAAAAATGAATTGACGTTGTTCTTGAGACGCTAAGTTTTGACCTGTGAGGACAGAAACAAAGCGCTCGAAATCTCGCGCGCTCTGGTCGATATCTTCCAATAAAGGACTGACACCAAGAAATTCGAGCCTAAAACTGGTCAGTATTGTGTGTCTGGATTGAGAGTGAATTGACCTACATTGTTTGACTTGTGGCTTCATCCCGCAAGTCTTTCTTAGAAAGTTTATTTTCCAATTCCTTAATGGACACCTTGAAATCCTTCTCTGGAAGATGACCAGGTATCATGTCACTTGAGACTGCCATCAACTTTCCCGTGGCAACTGCATAAATTGATGTGCAATCAATGGTCCACTCAGGAATTGCAAGAGGCGTTACCGTCGAAGTCCCCGGGTCTGGGGCAGTTGGTGTGCCCATCCCCAATACCGATTCATCCCAGTCATCGACGATAAAATCATCCTGAGTGGCTTGTTTCCTTTGTACTCCTGGATACCGTTTCTTCAGTCGTAAAATATCTCGGCCAGGCAGTTGTTCTTGCTCGCCACCCTTGCCTCCAGGTCCAACATACACCGATTCACTAACAGAAAGATGGGAATCCAATGCAAAAAGTTTTATAAGCCCAGTAGCATTGGGGTCGTAGTGCTTTTTGCTTACCGATGCTGGTAGATGTGCGACCTCCTTGAAAACAAGCGTTGAAAACTGCGCGCCATTTGGAGATGTCTGGGATTCTGCAGCACTATCGGAGATTGATGGTATGTCTAACATGAAAGGATCAGGGATAGATATCCGATTGTCTAACTCCCTTTCGACCGCATTCGGACATTGAAACACAAGAACAAAGCGATTAAGTCGAGAATACAACGCTAAGTAGAAATCTAGTTTCGAATCATTAGTCCAACCATATAAGATCGTCTAGGATACCAGCATACCTTCATTGACAAGCAGGGGACTTAATCGCAATGTTGTGTCTTCGGGATCTCGAAAATGACGCCACGATAGGCGGGGATACACTGAAAGCCTAGTATCCTTCCCACTGACGGAGACGGAATCTGGAGTGACATCGAACAAAAATATTCTAGATGTCGTCAAGATAAAAACGTGCGCTACATTGCAAGTGCTCCTTTTGACATCCAAAATCCACTCAGACTTCCTTTTCAGATTAAGCTCTATTGGATGGGGCCAAATATGGTCGCTTTCCATCCGATAAAGCATAGGACAGCGCCGATCAGAGACGATGAAGCTATTAACGTCTCCAGCCCACTCGATAGCTGCCCATCCATCATGCCGAGGGTGGTCATCCATATCCTGATTGTCTCCAGCATCGAGCCAAGGGAGTGCCCCAGACTTTACACACGCTGCAGTCCAGTTGCCCTTGTTCCGCCTATGCCTACCAGAAATCTCCCACACGCCCCAGTTTCCTCTTTCATCAACAATAGCGAATTGTTTCTGATACCAAGGATTGAAGGTTACATCAGCATGCGCAAATCCTCCGGTCTGCGAATTGGATATCTCAATCAATGGATTCGCGTCAAGACGAGAATTTCGAGGATTTGTGGGTATAACGCGGCCCCCGTCATGGTACATATGCATTGGCACAGGGTACCTATGGAATAGTGGCCGGAACACGGTTGTTGAATGTGGAAAACGAGCTGCCATCCACGTTGCCTTCTCTTCAACTGTCCGCGCAAAACAAATCTGTCGAACAGGAGCTCCATCTGCGGACCATTCTACTCTGTCCCCTTCTCCAACGGATGGAATGCGCACCCAGACAGTTGCTTCCTGCCTCAATTCGACTGTATCTTCCTCGATTTTTCGAAAAGAAATGGCATTCCCGCACTCTCCAGATGCCGTCACTGCAATTGGAATTACCCGGGAACCTGAATCATCATTCTCTAAATCCACTGCATGTCCTAGATCAAAAAGCGAGGACACCTGAGGGTCACAAATTTCACTTGCCGCTGTGATGACATTAGAGAGGGTTTCATTGCGAACGAAAGACCAAGAGGCGGCAAGCTCGGGGTGCACTCTCGACAAGTGGCTCCTGTTCTCCGGCAGGGAAGATTGGGTGGCAGTAAGTGGCGATGATACGGTGGTTTTTGTTGATCCAGCATAATGTATTGGGACCGCTGGAAAAGATATCAGTCAAAACCACATTTTGTTTCTTTTGAGATCAAGCCACATACGTTGGGCTAAAGAACGGGAGAATGTCCAGGACTGGGTTTCTGGAACGTAGATCGTTGTGCCCAAGTGCCCATATTGCAGAGCACTCGTAGAATGTTCATCCATCAGGTTTTTCTTTGCCCCTAGCAGTATTCGCAGCGCTTAATCTGATAAGCATATCGAGTGTGGAGAGTATGGCTGACTTTCGACACGATCAACCAACAGGAAATTGGCTGGAAATAGATAATATCATGAGATTTTTTATCGAAACCGCCGAGTTTTGACGGCTGTCATCTGCAATCCATACGTAAGGATTCCTAGAGAACAGTTTTCGGTTTTTTCTGCCGTTGTAGCAGATCTCAAAGCCAAGCTTTGCCTGGTTTCGGTGGTTGCGCCGCAACAAAACAGTTTAGCGCCCGCCAGTCACGATTGTGTATTGCCGCGTTTACCTACCATCACACTATCAAACATCTAATTTCAATCACCAAGTCTAAATACTAGTGGTCTTCTTACGCAGCGGAAGCAAATACTGATCGATAATACTTTTAGCTGATTCACCATGTCGTCCTCATTTGACCCCTCGCTTTCGACAAGTGGCATGCGCCCGCCTTTGATGTCTGCGGACGCACCCTCAATGGCAGACTCTCTTCCCAGCATTAATTTCGGGTTCGAAGACCTGCGGAATCGCATGGCCCAGTTTAGCGCCAGATTCGATGCGTTCATTGAGCGAGGAAGGAAGCAGGTACTGGAGGAGAGGAATCAATTCAGGATAGGTTTGGCGGAGCTACAAGGTGTGTATTGATTGGCCTCCCTCTCCAAAAAATAGTAGGGAGAACAGATACTAATTCATACCACAGAGGATCAACGAATGAGACAAAAAGATATCGAGATCCTCAGTCTGAAATCGCAAACACATGAGCAGACACTGCAGAAAGAGGCCGCTGAAGCTGCCGAAATGCACGCCGCTATCTCCTCGATTACTTTAGAACGTGATTCTCGTCTGTCTAAACGCGACCGCCTCAGGCAACAAATTGACGAGACCCAAAAAGCGATCAATCAGAGACTAGAGGCACAAAATACTCACGCGCGGCATTTGGATGCCCAGGCCCGTCTCAATGTTCCCGAACTTGAATTCTGGCAGGATTATCTTTGTCTTAGGATTGAAGGGGCCGGAAGAGAGGATCGTTTGAAGTTTGTTTATAGTCACTTGCTTGAGAAGGACTGGGACGCTGAGGCTTGGTTTGAACTTGGCACTGCCAGTCGAGACTACGAGGTTTTCCATGTCCGGCCGAAGTTGGACAGGGAAGCTCTTGAGCGTGAACTCGACATTTTAAACGAGGATCGGGATTTTGGTGCATTCCTTAAACGAATGCGCAAACTGTTTGTCGAGACAATGAAATAAAAGGGCTAGCTAGGACCCTTGGATGATAATGATTTACGCCAGGTGTTTATGAAGGCTATAACTATCTTAATCAGGTAACCTTCTTGGGTACCATATTTTGCCATCATGTTTAAGCAAGATAAATTCGAGTAATTGCCTTGCAGCTTGCATCAAAGTTGCATAGTCGTGGTAACTGCATTTGGTTTCATAATCAACACGTCAAGACTTTCCTATGTCAATGATCAACCACCAGTGGCCTCTCGGTAAAATGATATGCTTCTATTTGCCCCAGCCGTCGCAAATCCCTCTGTCTTTCCGGCTTTAGGGAGCCATTTGACACTCCAGACGGCTTTCTCGGTTTCGGAATGGGTTGCAACACAAGATCTAGTATCGATAGACCAGACTTTGACTTTGCCATCAAATGATCTTTAAGTTGGTCAGTATAGAATGTCTGGCGGCAAAACACTGAGGCGTTTCAAACTTACCCACTCAGAAGGTACTCCCCTGAATCACTCCAGGAAAGTGACAATATCCAGGCCGAGTGTCCCGAGAGATTGGCGACCTGCTCACCAGATGAAGTGTCATAAAGCACAATAACTTTGGAGTCTCCAGCAGCAGCGAGGAATTTCCCTCCAGGAGAAAACGCCACCGTTCGTACCGGCTTCACTAAGCCTACATGGCATCAAAACTTGCTTTGTTTCCTCATTCGTTCGATATCTATTGCAGGAGGCTTACCTGATAAAGAGAACGGCATACGGCCAGTTTCTGTGCTAAAAATATAGACACTGCCGTTCTCGTGTCCACTGGCGATGAAGCGGCCATCCGCAGACTGTACCGTATTAGTAGAGTAAATAGATGATAAATGCAACTAAGGTGGCCAAGTCAATGATAGCTTACCAGGTCTAGACAGGTACCGAAGCTACCTTTAGTTTCATGGTCGCGTATCTGTTGGCCATTGGCCCTCAAATCCCACACCTTGATGTGTCCATCTTGGCTGACACCTGCGAGATACTGTCCATCTTCTGACAATGCCACTGCCCAAATCTCTGTAGAGCCCGTGATTTTGGCTGCATATCGGTTAGTCTCGAATGATCCAATAGAGAAGATCGGGAAGTCGAAAACGCTGTTACCTGAGGTTGTACCATCCTTGGACCAGGTTCCGTCGTTACAAGACCAAATCGCAATTTCCCCACCGAAGCCAACGCTGACTGCTTTCGATCCATTTCCATTGGTGACAACATGGTGGCAGCCAACTTTATGCGCTCCATCAATTGACTGTACCAACGGAAAGTCTGGATCTATCGTTGAATGGACCTTCAGCGAAGAGGTGCCCGAGGCAGACAGGATATGCTTGTCCGTTACAGCCAAGGAGAAGATATCAGTAGGATGCGCTACCATTTATTAATGTTAGATCAAAAATTGACTAAAAAATATAGGCAAGATAATGGAAGAAATAATTCCTTGGTGTTGAGCATTTTCCTGTACATACCATTGTCTGCGGTACCCCACGAGAGATATTGTTTCGACTGCGGGCAACTGCTATGTTAGAATCTACAGAAATAAACAAAATCATGCTTGGTTCGGCTTACCATCGTCAATTTTCCCTGTACATAGGAAATGAGGATCTGGATAATCTAGGCAGTGTCGCAACACTGTTGTTGCGTGGAGTCGGCGTTGCTCCGCTGTGATGGATGGACAGTGGTGGGACAAAAATCCTGGTCGGTGAGATCATGGCCGGATTGGCCCTGGCCGAGCAACACAACAATCCACCATTTCCAATTGACAGGATACAAAGGAATGAAGCATATGGCAAAATACTCTAAGAAGACTTGGAATTGGAATAAAAGTTTCATCTTGGATCAGAGTCTAGCGAATATACAAAAAGAACAGGTAGATTTTCCCAACATAACCAGACGCCCAGTGCCATGCAGCGTGTATCCACACTTCATATAAAAATACAATGCCTCAACGAACCTCAGTTATACACTGTTCCTCGTCTTTTTCATTTCTTCTTTTTTCCTAAGAAAAATATGGTAGTGTCTTTTTATTTTATTCATGTGCAAGTCATGCCGTTTGGGTCTTGCTCCATTGCTTTTTGATGTCTACCGAATAACATTGTCAGATTCCAAGCAATATCAACAAACTGAATTCGTCTTGGACAAAATAGGTACATACCCGAAACACAGTGCGGGCAAAGAACGTGCGCGCGCTTCACTTGACCACATCCAGAGCATGTACTGAGATTCTTCACGTCCTTTAAGGCCTTGCCAGCCATCTGCCTATGGCGCTTCTTCATGTGAGAGGTCTTCTTCTTGGGAACGGCACGGAGGACAGAGTCCCAAATATCAGACAACAAGCCCGGGATGTTTAACGACAAAGCGGCCGGCCTCAAGAGGTTTGGGGAAAGCATGGCGGAGTTCTGGAAAAAGCGAGACCATCGGCCTACGGCGGAGGACGACAGAGATTCTGAGGACGAGAAGACATGGAGAAACACCCGCGAGGGGGCAGTAGACGAAAGAACTCGTAAGGCCATGGTTTCTGAGATGGACACAATGGCTCGATCGATGGTCGTTGGTTCAAAAGAGAGAGGTCGAATATTCTTAGGTTGAAGCAGCAATCAATAATTGATGATTTGAAGCTTTCGCCGCCGAACCTGCGGTTGGCTGGATTTGGGTCTGGAGACGCACTAGCCCCAACTAGGCCTAGGCGCCCCCTGAGTCGCAACAACAATTAAGGGGCCGGCGAGAGCAGCGTCTGTCTTCTACTCCAGCAGACCGCGAGACAGACATTCCGGCTTCCCTGGGGTAAAGAAAAAGCAACCTTGGTGATAAAGACCTTTTCTTGGTGGGCTGTTTTTCGTCTGTTCTTCCTCTCATTCTATCCATTGTCCCTCGTTCTACCGATCCCCCTTGACCGTCTCTGCCATTTCTTGATCTCGGAAGTCCATACACCGTTGCTCTTCTCTTCCCAACCACCACAATGACCACCACAGCTAGCTCACCTTCGGCCACCCCGAGTCCGGTTTTCCCTCGCAGCCATGTCGGTTTCGACAGCATCACTTCTCAAATTGAACGGAAGCTTTTGAAGCGTGGTTTCCAGTTCAATGTGATGTGCGTCGGTATGTCCAGAAGAGCAGACCCGGGTGTCCTCTTAAAGGGCCTTGCACTGACCATTTGTGCTTCCTGAACAGGTCAAACCGGTCTAGGAAAATCCACTCTTGTCAACACCATTTTCGCTTCCCACCTGATCGATTCCAAGGGTCGTTTGGCTCCCAATGAACCTGTCCGCTCGACCACCGAAATCCAGGCCGCCTCTCACAGTATGTTTGCTCGGTCATCAAACCATGCAGCCGGTTACTAACTATGGACCACTAGTCATTGAGGAAAATGGCGTTCGTCTCAGGCTCAACATTGTCGACACTCCCGGCTACGGTGATCAGGTCAACAATGACAGATGGTACTACTCGATTCCCTCGCATTCTCGACGATCGCACTAACGATGGCTATCAGTTGGGACCCAATTGTGAAATACATCAAAGACCAGCACTCCGCATATCTCCGAAAGGAGCTTACCGCTCAGCGTGACCGCTACATCCAAGATACCCGTATCCACTGCTGCTTGTTTTTCATTCAGCCATCTGGCCATGCGTGAGTTTTACTTCCTGTATGACCTTCATCATAATATGGGACTGATAGTAGCGTTGCCACTAGCCTCAAGCCAATCGATATCGTTGTCCTGAAGAAGCTGTCGGACGTCGTCAATGTTGTTCCAGTCATTGCCAAGGCTGACTCGCTCACCCTCGAGGAGCGCCAGGCGTTCAAGGAGAGAATCAAGGAAGAATTTGCCTTCCACAACCTGAAGATGTACCCGTATGATAATGACGAGCTCGATGATGAAGAGCGGGCCGTCAATGTTCAAATCAAGGTATGTTCTACATCCAGGCTAGATAGGCTCATTTTTCCTTCTTTGATCTAACTCTTCTATTTCAGGACATCATTCCATTCGCCGTTGTTGGCAGTGAGAAGACCATTGTTGTCAATGGCCAGCAGGTCCGTGGCCGACAGAACCGCTGGGGCGTGATCAACGTTGAGGATGAAAACCACTGCGAATTCGTCTATCTACGAAACTTCCTTACCCGCACCCATCTTCAAGACCTGATCGAAACAACGAGCCAGATCCACTACGAGACCTTCCGTGCTAAGCAGCTCCTAGCTCTAAAGGAGAGCAGCGCAGCTGGTGGCCACAGTGCTGGTAGCCGGCCCATCAGCCCCTCTGCCGACAGAGAGCTCAGCCGTAACTCGCAACGGGGGGCCATGAACGGCTACTAATTGTCGCAAAAGCTATCAACTTGAGAGAATAATTTCCGATGTTTGGTGTAGCAAGCGTTTAATTCAGATCGTTGCCAAATGAGTCAAAAAGGCAGCCAACTAACCGAAAGGCAGTCTCAGGTCTATATTTCTTTTCCTTTCCCCACCCATAACACCAAATCCACGCCGCGGGGTCTTACAGATATCCACTTTAACTTTGATGTTTCTTTCTTCGTACTGGTTTCTTTCATTTCGTCCTCTCCCATTTGGAGAATGACTGGGCTTTCCTCGTTTCCTTAGACTTGTTGATTGCAGGCGGGAAATACTAGCATTGAGAAATGCAGATGCCGTCCTGTCGTTTCATGTACTTAATTTCCTTAATTCTCAATCACGAGGGAAATATTTCATACTATTGGGAATTGATGTCCCTACCTAGTTGCGCATGGAGCATAATATTGGAGGGTCTATAATCAGTAACTCCGCCTCTTCAGGCTATGAAATAAATTCCAGATGGTGGAATTGTAGCGCCTAGGTATCAGCTTCCTGCTTGAATCCGCCACTGAAAACTGCATCTCCTTGTTCTATATATAAAACTTCATCTCACAATCCAAGGCAAGTTGATAATTACGGGAAAATCAAGCTGATAGGTACAAATATAGCCCCCAATTCCCTTTAATGTCTCAATATACGGTAAAAGGCTGTTTGGCAAGCATCATTGCGCGCCGAATTTACCACTGTCAACCACCCAATCTCTCAACTCGGCATAAGCCTTCTCCAGGTCATCATTGACAACAATTTTGTCATGAGCTCCAGGCTGTTTGGAATATTCGAGCTCGTTCTTCGCTTGTGCCAGACGCTTTTGGATGAAAAAAAAAGAGAAAAAGTGCATCATTAGTCATTTTATGATTTTTAAAAAAGGAATTGGCCTTGGAAAACCAAAGAGAGCAGCATACCTTTTGCAGGCTGTCTTCCGTTTCGCTTCCTCGCCCCCGCAATCTTTTCTCCAGCTCCTCAACCGACGGGGGTGAGAGGAACAAGAAACGAGCATTAAGATCGGTGCGCTTGACTTGCTTGACGCCCTATACATAGTCTCAAGTCAGACGTCATCCCCGCGGAGACAATCTTATCCAACGGAAACTCTTACCTCCATTTCAATATCCAAAATGCAAATCCTGCTCTTCTCTGCGATGATCTTCACCGCTTGAACGCTGGTACCGTAGTGGTTTCCTCCGAACTGGGCATGTTCAATAAATCCATTCTGATTCACAAGATCCAAGAACTCCTCCTTGGTGACAAAGTAGTATTCACGGCCATTTTCTTCACCCGCTCGAGGAGCCCGAGTAGTGTCTGGCGAATTTTGAAGCGTGCTTTAGTCGGCCGAAATTCTCTGGGGCAGGGATTAGATCATTAGGATGTGTCGATTAAAACTTACGAGAAATGGAGAAACCGAAGGTATCGGGATATTCAGCGAAAAGCCTCTTTAGCAAAGTCGATTTCCCTGTTCCAGATGGGCCTGAGATCACCACTGGACGGAACTTTTGCACTTTATGGGTTCATGTCAATCAATTACTCTTGGAGGGATTTTTTCGCATTGAGGGGTACAGAAAGTTCAAAACAGGGAACATACGAGCACTAGTAGCCATTGTGGATGTTGTGGAATATGGAAACAAGGGAAGCCGTCTACTAAAAAGCGAGCGAGATACACGACAGTTCAGTAAATAATTCATATATCAATCATTCAGGATGGATAGATGGTTAGAATACAGTCTGGTCTTAACACGACCCCATACCTACCATCCTGGCAGAATGAAGGCGGTAGCTATAATTACCACTCTGCTTGCGAATTTGATCTACATACAGAGAATAACCGGCTAACTGCCCCCCCCTCCAATTCCCCAAAAAGAAAACTCTCATATCTATATTAATGGCAATATGATTTCTGATAAGAGCCTGCTTATCATACAGTACAGAGAATATCAATTCGGTCAGAGGCATAACGCGGCTAAGGTGGAACGAAGTAGGCGGTGAATAAGTACTAAGCATTCAAGACTTGGATGGCCCCTGGCCCTGGTTTCCGGCTTTGGCTGTGTTTTCTTGTCCGGTTTGAGACTCCTGCTCAAGAAAATTGGACCAGAGTTCCGCCAGTGACTCCTTGCTCGAAGCGCCATTATCCAAAAACTCCGTAGCTAAGGTTGGTGTACTAGGTGTACGATGAACAGAGATACTGGGAATTCTGAGCTTGCTGGAGGTGGTGGAAGCTCCTGGGCGCGCAAGGCCTGCCTGCTCGCGCTGTTCTATTGCTGAAAGTCAGTTGCATTCTTTAAGACTGCAAACAAATTATGCCTTGGTGTAGATTGACTTACCATCGGTCCACCCCAAAAGGGCTGCAATAAGTTGCAAGATTTGGAACTTCTTTGGATCGGATCGGTCGAGGGCAAGAAAGTGCAGTAAGTGGTTTGTGACAATATGCCTATAATATCTTAGTAAACAAAAGTAAAAAGATAAATGAGCAGGATTGTAATTACCTATCAACGTTATCCTCCGGCTTCCCTTTTTTGAGGAACCGTAATGCTTTAGTTAAATGATCATTCAACGTTACTGCTTCGTGCCTTAGTTTTCCAATAAGAAGATTTTTCTCTTTAGCCTCTTTCTCAAACGGCCTGACCCTCTCCAGCTCACTCTGAGAGGCCTGGAGGTTTTGGTCGGCCTCGGAAGCCTTCTTTTGTGCATCACGAAGCGCCTGCCTGAGCTCCTCAAGCTGGGCATCAGAGCTTTCTACAAGCTCACGAAGTTCTTGTCTCCGGGCTGGTATTCGTCAGTACCGATAGATCCGGGGTGTCTCAAGAAAAAACCGTACCGGTTTGGATTTCTTGTAAAGCCCTTTGAAGGCCATCTACGGTCGATATTTGGTCGTCACGTTCAGCCACAGCTTTTTCATAGGCGTCCTTGAGGCCGGCGAGCTGCTCCTCGAGATCTGCTAATTTCTCGCCAAGGTTTTCCCGGATAGATCGCTCCTCCATTGCCAGGACCTCCCAGTTGTGCATAGCCTCCTTGGCCTGTTCGAATTCTGATTGAAGGTACGACTCTTGCTCAAGCAATTCTTCCTTCTCTTTGAGCCAGTTTTGTTGGGAAAGATTCATTCGATTTCGCAAAGTAGAAAGTTCTTTCGACTTCTGCTCATTGTCTCCTGTCGCCTCTGCCAGCTCTGTGCTCTTTGTGTCCAGCTCGTCTTTTAGCTGAAAATTCTGGTCTTCTAAGTCTTCGATTTTAGATCTGGCTTGAGCAATTTCCTCCTATGAGTTATTAGCAGCGTATCACACAGTGTGAACAAGGCTGATGAACATACGGCATCTTCCTTGAGTCTTTCCCCAAGCTGCGATTTGATTGTATTGACTCTCTCCAGTAGCTTCTGGAACTGCGTTTCTGCGTGCTCCTTCTTGCTCTCGGTATCGTCCAGTTTGTGCTGTAGAGCCTCCATATCCGTACGATGCTTATATTGTATTTCCTCCAAGGACTTTCTCATATCCGTCACTTCTGCACGTAAAGAATTTCTGTCTCGCACGAGAGCATCAAACCTATCTTTGGAATGAAGTCCTTCGGGGCCAGGCGATGATTTCGAGTCGTTGGCGTTATCGTCTTTATTCCTCACACCAGTTGTTTCTCGATCGCCAGCCTCCGCCGCACCATCAGTATCAGAATCATCATTTTCGTCATTTGATTGTGTTTCCCGGTTTTCCATGTTTGTTCCATCGGCTGGGTCTAGCTGTGCGTCCTATTGTTCGGTTTCAGCGACATTTGACTATGGCTTTCGTTACGCAACCACCCACATTGGCTTTTGGTTCCCCGGAGGCTCCATCACCTAAATTCTGTGTAGATCCTTCAGGGTGCTCAATATCTATCTTCGGGGACTGATTTTCTTTAGCCTTTGCGGCGCCCTTGTTCTTCTTGTTCTTCTTCGACTTGGCGCCTGTTCGGAGACCGTCAGCGAAAATGGCAATCAGGGGTGATGCAAGTAGCCATGGATGTAGTACCTTCGGGCATCTTGCCTTTAACTCCCTTAAATATGTTGTGGAGCACAACCTGATGGTAATTGTTCGTCTTGACCGGGCGTGTCGTTACGAAACACAGACCATAGCTGTCAACATCACTAGCGTGGTTGGGATTCCGTCCGTCGTCTGCACCTCTCGCTTACGCATATTCCGTCACATGCAGGTTACCCCAGAGAAACAACTACTCCGTGGTGCGATATAAATGAATTTTGTAGAATTTACGTTTATTACTTCTCGATGTCAAAGATTGGTTCTGACATACAGATGTGAATTATTGCAAATTCTCATACGATGTACTCATGACTATTTGGGCAGAATCCTGCAATGCCTGCCTTGGTGAGACTAGTATAGCTCATTAGTTTCGATATCACAAGCTATGTCTATAATTGCGCTATACCAGGCGCACTTGGAATATCTCGCCGGAGAAGTAGCTGTGTGGTATAACTCTTCCTTTCTACGGGACGCTGTTCCAGACGCAAAATGGCCAGGTTATTGTTTTGGTAATGGCATAGATCTCCATGAAATCCCATGCAATTCTTGATCACATAAAATCATCGAGGAAGTCTGGGTCTCGATCTTGGTTGCTGCTCGCCTGCATATTCTCCTCGGTCATCATGTCGTCATAAGCATGATCTTTCTGCCATTTCAGTTGCTCTCTTTCTCTCTTTTCCTGCTTTTCTCTTGCCCGCTGTTCGTCTCTCACTTTCCTCTCGGCTCTTTGTTTCGTCTTCAAATATTCTTCTTTCTCTGTCTTGAGATCAGGGAATTTTTCAACGCGAGTTTTGTTGAGTCGGTTGACAATTGGGTTCTCTCGTTCTCGCACGAAGACTTTGCGGACCATCTTGGGATTGTGAAATGAGACCTGACCAGAAGCCATGGACCCGTCCTTCATAAGGTTTGACCACGGCGTGTAGATTATTGTAATGTTGTCCTTTTTGTTTCCTGATTTCCTAGTTAGACTTGGGCGACGTGGAATTCAAATGTAGCTGACCCTCAATTGAATTTGCTTTCGTAAGTTGCGCGCAATCCTCCAAAAGTTGCTCGGGGATTTTGTCCCATGTTTCCCCGTCACGAAGGCGTAAATAGACGTGCGCACTTGACAAGTTATCGACGTGGAACTAATAACGAAAATTAGACCGGCTTCAGCTAATCGATTTCGTTGCGAGGAAAAGGCCAAAACGAACCCTGTGGCAACATACGAATATCAGCGGTTAGTATGTTGGTTGTGTAAAGGACATTGCAGCGGCCACCATACCAGACGTCCTTTTCCAACCCGAATTTTATGAGATCCTCGTCTAGCAACAGAGATTATCAGGTCAGAGCATTTTCTCAGTATAGGAGAAACTCGTCATACTCTCGAACTTGTCTTTCCCAACATAGATGAAGGCGGAGGGTTCCACCACCTTTGATGTGAAATAGTACACCATCTTGTTCCGTAGTAAGTCTTGTTCTTATCCCTTTTTTGAGAAGATATAACCAATTCGCTATGCAAAAACGAGAAAGGAGATTAAGCAGCAGAGGGTAAGTTGCAAGACAAAAGGCGGGGAGGAAGATTTTACTACGCCGTAGTAATAATGGTGGGGAATGACTTTCCTGTGTCCTGAAGATTAGTCATTTTTCTGCAAGGAAGTATAAAATGCTGGCTGTCACATTGTTGACATTATCTCTACACGTATATACACATAGTCTTCTTAAAAGAAAGGGCTCATATATTAATTTAAAGGGAGCAGAAATTTAATTGATTTATTTATTCATTTGTTTATTTATAATCTTGGATAAGCTCATGAATAGACCCCTCAGTTACTCTTAAGACATGGGGACATTGGAATGTTGAGCACGTCTTCCGGATTTCGCAGGGTTCAACCTCTTATCAGCTCAATTATAAAAACAGTATCATAGATCCCGATGTTTGAAGATTTCTGAGTATGCATACAATTAGGTATATAGACAGGTCACCTGCTCTATTCCCTGAAGGGCTGCCCTGTTTGTCGACGGAATTGAAGACGGATGGCTGTTTAAAACTTCAGAAAATTCATCTTCATTGAACCCAAGGAATTGGAATACTCGTCAACCTTGAGAAATCCCACACCATATACCACATCTAGATATACATATAGGTCCCCAAAACAGGATTGATTGTGGTCTTTAACTTATCAGCCTTCTGTTTCAGACAGTTTGTCGAACTATTCGCAGAATTGTCCGGTACTCTGGCTAAATCTTTTTTTTTTTTTTAAAAAAAAAAAAAAGGCCCAAGCATAAACATACAACATGTGAAAGCACCTGACCTGGCAGTCTGTCGTGTCCATACATATATTATATATTGGGGGAGCACAAACGCCAGCTGTTTATGCACATTTAACTTCAAATCCTGATTAGAGCATTAACTGTCTCGACTCTTGTTGGAGGTTTCAACCATGACTGAGTGTGCATGGTAAGACACGGCCTCCGCCCGATCAACCGACATCAGACAACTGTGAACTGACAAGCGATTAAGGTTGGACGTCTCAGCACGAGTTCATAGCTATGTACTTCAGTGTATATCAATGTGCATGCTTGGGCTCCTCGGCAGCATGGTTGATAAATGATTCGTTCCAGGGGTGACCGACTCTATTTTATGCGAGTCATACAACTTCCTAGCCTAGTAGCCTCGCTCGCTGCTTACCAAATCCACCCTCTCCACCTCACTCATGCACCGGACCATGCGGATAGTGGACAAGTTCGACCCTGGTGTGGTTTGGGTCTTACGTATCAGAATTCAGAGCTCTGAAGTTTCAGAACCGAGGGTGTCTTGATACTACTTTAGGAAAAGACCTTCCGCTGTGAGATGTGGACTCCTCGTCGAAGGGCCCTAAATCGCCTTTGGCGTCTTCGCGAAGTTCCTTTTCCGGCGTTCTGCCGCCCATCTAAGTTCCCACTACCATCATAGGCTGTTTCATCTGAGCGCTGCTTTCTACAGAAATAGACTACCGCCGGCATAGCGGACCTTGTTTCGCATCTTCGGTCCTGGCCCGCCAACCCTATCGTGGAGCCCAACTCCGATCCTTTCCCAACGCGAGCAAAACCGTTAGACGCTGCGATTTATGCCGTAGCGGGTGAGCCCGTACACAACCCCACCTGCCACATGGCCCGCTCAAAAACAGAACAGGTTCTCTAAAGAATAATCCCCAGCGACTCTGTTCTCGGGAGAGCTTCCTCGGGATTCCTCCCCTGGGACTTTTAGAAAGCTGCCGAATGATATATCAAACTGGCATGGTTGATAAGTAACCAGTGACAGTGTATGGTATATTACATGGCAATAAAAAAAATTTTTAAAAAAAAAAAGCAAGACCATGCTCCTGCCAGCATAGCTGTCTCCAGCAAGCATTTGTACGCTGTCGTAAGGGAAAACTCGATCCACGATTGCCCACCCCTGCTCCACACAGACTGCATTAATTTAGAAAAGCTCCGGAACTTCCATAAAAGAAAGTTTCTGGTTAAAGAAATTCCTTTTTCTCCTCTGGGTCATCCTTCTTTATCCAATTTTTTGTTATTATTATTATTATTATTATTATTATTATTATTATTATTATTACTACTATTTTTTTTTTCCCTCTCACGCTCTTTTTTATTTTTATTTCTTTCTTCCTCTCTTTCCCCCCTTACAACAGGTACTCTTCTTTTCTTCTTTTCTTTCCTCTCCCACCCATCCTATCTTTCACAGAACACCTTTTACCTCACCTCTGACCCCTTTCCTTGAGAATTACAGCAACGAATGAACCGAATATCGCTGCAACGTGTCGAGTGATTCTTGAACCCCATGGCAAGCAAGCCTTCCGTTAAAGACGCCTTAGAAAGGGCTAGGGACCACGGACCAGGCCCCATCCATCCTGATACGAAAGAGATTCTCGACAATGCCATGGCCGAAGTGAAACAGAAATTAGAGAGACAACCGGACAGCTATGTGCTCACTGGTGACGAGTTCGCCCTTTTCAATTATCTCCGCGCCGAGTTCAAGGGCCCCATCTGGCAAAAAGCCGTGGAGCGGTTTTGGAATAATTATAAAGGGACAAATGGCTCGAAAACATAGTCCAGTTTCATGATCACGACGCAAATCGTCAAGAAGCACGAAAAATCTCGAATATCTTCGCCTGGCGCGTACAATCAAAGCGCTCCCTACAGACCTTGAAAAACAAGCAATAAAAGGCTAGGGACAAGGTACAGCTGTCAGATGGCTGGGGGGGTTGATCTCGTTTACAAAACTTTCGTGAAGAGCGTTTCCGAAAGTTTCTTGTTGTTCTCTCGACTACAAGTTTTGACAACTTTTTTTCTTCCCCTTCACCTGCCGGTCAGGGGAGAATCGAACCCGCTTTCGCTGTGCGGCATTTGCATACAAACATAACGTATCGAGGGCTGACTGGTTCATTGCCTCTTGATTCCGGGTATAGTCAATGACCTTGAAGAATCGGCCTTCAATCTCATTTACCATTTCCGAAGTACCCAATTAATTCGGATCTCATATCACTGAGGATGCACAAATTTCCGTTGTGATTGCCATAAGAGCTTATCGGAGTTGGCTGATAGGTCTTTTTTCCTCTTGTCTTCTTTTCATCACCGTTCTCCTCTTCTTCACTGCCCCCCATTTGTTTAAAAAAAAATTTTTCTTTTTTTTCTCTCTACGGCTGGCTACGTGTATGAGATTGGGCTCTGCAGCTGTGCTGCGAAATTCTATAATACTTGGCATTCTGTATTTCTTTTTGTCTTTCTCGGGATTCTATATTTGGCGTTCTAGTATCTTTCATTCTGGCCATGTCTTTTTGGTGTGATTTTCGGGGTACCTAGGGATGGGAAATATAATTCAGACTGGACCGTCCGCTTTCGAATGGTATGATACCACCCTTGTATGTTAGTTGCAAAAAAAAAAAAAAAAAAGTACCTATAGTGGGCCTGGTATCCTCATCGCCATTAATAATGCGATCTGAAATAGGAAGGAGGTTTCGAGACAGGGATTTCAAAGTATCTCCAATTATATCCGGGCGTTTGTGATTCCACTGGAGCACAGCAGTTGCGTAAAGCAGTGGCCTGCAGAGATACCTAGGAAGTTTCAGCTGCCGCCGGGCGAGCCAATGGTTGCTTTTTTAGAACTACAATAACATAGAAAAGTTAACTAAGTCGATTCCTATGACAGGTGGTGTCTGAGTTGGCAAACGATGCAGTCTTACATATATCCCAGCCCCAAAAACGCCCTGCTAGTGCAACTATGCGTGACGATGGGTCCTGCCCGACAAAATAACAAGACCTCCTTGATACTAGGCGTTTATCACCTTGCGATAATCTGCGATCTAAAATCTGCATGCAAGCTCCCTCCCGTCCCGTCGCAGGCTCATGAATTATCCGCACATGAAAAGCTTCCTCCGCTAACTCCGCCAACCAGATTCTCGCGTATCGACCTGATAGACGAGTAGAATCCAAATACACACTGCTTTATCGTTAGCTTATCCGTATTTGCTGCACACTAAGACTCTATGCATGTCTGTCTTACAGTAACCAAACCAATCACCACAATACCAACATTCAGTCCGAACAGGATCTTCTGCTTCCAGCTGCGGAACCAGTAATGCTGGTTCATATGCAACCAAAATATACCAGGTAGACCAAATGAGAACCAGCTGGCAAATAAAGAGCTCTGCTGCATGAATTAGCGTATGGTGATGACAGTCTATTGGAGTCCTCGATGGTTCCACTTGCCGCAAAGCCCAAAATATCATTAAAAACCGGTATGCTTTCTGCTATCATCCATGACAGGACCCAGAGGGCAGCACATACGATAGCCCACGTAGACCTTGCCATGAAAGATGTTTTATGCATTGCGTTGGTACCCCGAAAAATGCGAACATAAAGAAATTTTACAGCCACATGGGCATTCACGACGCCCGCAATCACAATCTTCGGGGTTTAGTTAGCGGAGGGCATTCATACTATATATACATATAACATACCGTCGGGATTGCAATCCCGTAAGATATTTTTCTAAACAATTGTCCGGCGGAATTGAGAGCTGGGGACGTGATACCCGGTCCAACAAAGGCATATATCACGATGGATGTCACGGTATATAGCACCATTTCACTTGCTTGTAAGAATGCTAGAGCTTTGGGATAGTCGTTGATATCTCTTAATTCCGAGAAGAGGGTGAAAAATGCGACGTGTCCAGCATATGCAAAAATGATGTTTGCAACAGCAAGACAGGCATCATGTACCGTAGGCGCTGGTGAGAATAGAGGAACATGTTTCGGAGCCTGGTTTGCCAAAGAGACCCCAACCATACTCGTGAAAACCGCTCCTATTATGCTAACAAAGCTGATTGACGAGAGGTGTGATAGGTTCTCGAGTCGCCTCGGGAGGGTAAGAACTAGAGAGATTATCAAGCCACTGAAGGAAAATGCCATTGTGCAGGCCGAGTGATCGGTCAAGACGTTCATCATGATGGAGAATGTAAGAATATGACTTCCCATGACGAATATGAAGAAGATAAGCTGTGCCGTGCCCAATGCAGTACGACCGATGCCCCCAAAAAGTATCTCGCCAGCATCAGCCATGGTATGAATTTGCACATATCGCCTCTTCAGCTGTCCAATAGTAAATCCGGTATACGAAGTGAGAATTCCAACAATGATAATCACAAGAACTCCTCTGTTGAAGGTTAGTTTGGTTTATTGGATACTGGTCACGAGGGATCAATGCTGACGGGAGAAGGCCCAAAATCGATAGTGCCTTGGGGAGAGCGAGGATCCCAAGAGAAATAGTCTCTGCGATCATAACTGGAGTTGTTGGATGGTGAATCATCGACATGTATTCTTGAACAGCGGTCAACTTACTCATTCCAGCTTGCCTATTTCCCAGTTCGATACATGTCAGTCAAATGCCGATGCCACTGGACTTGACTGCACCTTACCACCAAGCCATCGTCTTGTACTTCATCGCAGCATCGCTTTCGTCTCCAAAAGGGTCTTGTTTGTGCAGGCTGGCAATTTCCTGGGAATTGACTTTGTTCCCATCTGGGATTTTTCCCATTTCATGGGCCACGATGTTCACACTGGATGGGACGCATTCCGCACTATGTTTTGCTTCGGATTCTTTCCAAGCCATAGTGTATAATAGCTAAAAGGCTGATAGCAATGCAAATGATTTGTATGATAAAAGTGTCTTGAGAATATCGGGACTGTCAAGATTTAGAACGATCATCGTGGACTGGAAGTATTATTCAGGAGAATCAACCGCAGTGTAATAGGAAAGGACGATAGACTGGTGGTGATTCATGTGAATTGGAAAGGGAAGCAGTCAGTCTGGTCGCTCCATTTTGAAAAAATGAAGAGGAAAAGGCAGTTGCATGAGAAGAACCTGCATGAAAAGGAAAAATAAATTAGAAAAAAGAAAAAGAAAAGAAAGAAGGAGGCTAGGATGATATATATATATAAATATTAGGTTAATGTTTTTTGTTTAAAAAAAAGAAATGAGGGCCGAGCGAGGATCGAACTCGCGACGTTAAGATTTGCAATCTTACGCTCTACCGCTGAGCTATCGGCCCATTTGATATGCTTATCCTTCTAGGATATTCATATCTCACTTACGTATTAGGGACCAAGAATCATGCCATTTTTTCTTCAGAATATTAATTGATTGAATGTCAGGATAAATACATGGCAAATAGGTATAGAATAGCACGACGAATATTGTTCGCGTAGATTCTATATGACAGCGTGATCATTTGTTTTTCCCCAGGAAACAATACCACTTTCTGCCCTTCGACGAGGATTAGTTAGACCAACGACCAACGAGAAAGACTTATTTTTTTTTTAAAAAAAAAAAAAAATACAATTTATCAATTATTATTTATACACAAATCGTATCTATTATATCACATGTCTATTTGGCGGCAGAACCCTCAGAGATCGACTGATTCGTTGCAGTTGTACGAACATCAGTGGCAAGCATATCAGCAGGTCCCTCTGGAAGTATGATTAGTATCAGCCAAAAACTACTGGGGATTATGGCTACTCACCAACTCTGGAGAACGACTTGCGTTCTGAGATATCGACATCCTTCACCCGACCGGCCTCGACCTCGCTTCTGGAAAGGTTACGGAGAGTCTGAGGAAGGCCCATCGACGAAAGGAAATGAACAGAGTCATTCCATTCGAGATCCCTTCTCTTGCTGTCCCACTTCAATTCCTCGCCCATCAGGTCGATAATACCAGGAAGAGCCTCGAGGGCAGCTTCAGCGTTCAAGAATGCCAAGCGAGTTCTGCGGGCAATGACGTCGACCACAGTCTGAGCATATTCATGGCGGACAGCGTAGCGAATTTCGCCGTCAATGAAGGGGTACATAGTTGCGATACGGTAACCTCGAACGGGGAAACGAGAGTTGGTTGGGGATGCCAAAGCAGCGACCTGCCAAGCCCGATCACCGTAGGATTGAGTGAGGTGCTGAGCGACATCGGTCTCGAGACCAAAGTGTTGAATGAGATTGATGAAGAGGGTCTTGGAAAATCCATGGGCTCCAATCAAGCGGACCTGATGAGTCTGGCAGCTGCCATCCAGAACTGCGCCGTCAGACACCAAGCCACTGCCTCCGGCACCACTGATGTCAGGGGCCCCCAAAACTTCTCGGGGCTTAAGGCCGAACACTTCGACAGCCTCATCGACAGCTTCCTCTGCCATTTGACGATAAGTAGTCCATTTTCCACCAGCGCAGGTCAGCAAGCCAGATGGGGAGACCGAGATGAGGTGGTTACGAACCAACGCCTCGGATGATTTCACCTTGGGGTCACGGACAAGGGGTCGAATTCCAGACCAGGCAGCAAGCACATCACTTCGATCCACTGTGATGTCAGGGGCAAGGTACCCACGGACTTCATTGAGAATCCAGTTAATATCATGCTCAGAAGGCTCTGGCTGCGCTGTGATGGTGGTTGGGGCATCCGTGGTGCCAGCAATTGTGTTTCCTTGCCACGGAAGGAAGAAGATGACACGGCCATCGGAGGTAGAGGGGTCAATCAAGCCCATGTCCGAGGGACTATAGTATCCGGGAAGAATGACGTGAACACCAGAGCTAGGGGCCACGATCTCCTTGACGGAAGGTTCATCCATCTGTCGAATGGAGTCGGTGAAAGGCCCAGTAGCATTGATAACTCCCTTAGCGCGGATGTTGAAAGACTCCACATTTTGACCGTTCTTCTCGGCAACCAGGTCCTTCACTTGAGCACCGTTCAATTTACCATTCGCATCCTTGGTGAGGCCGGTGACCTGCATATGGTTTACAACGGTGCTACCATATAGGGCGGCGGTCATGGCTAAAGAGACGTTCATACGCGAGTCATTGTGAGCACCATCTATGTGCAGTCAGCGATCTGTAATACATAATTTCCAACGGGTTGTCGCATACCGTAATAAACCATGGCACCGAATAGGTTGTCTTTTCTCAGCATGGGGAAAGCATCAATTGCCTTACTCTTGGTAAGGAAGTAAGAGCTTTCAATTCCCTCCGTGCCGGCCAAAAAGTCATAAAACTTGGTACCCGCCCAAAAGTAAGGTGCCTGCCACCACTTTTGCACTGGGACCATGATAGGGAGCCAACTCGACAGGTGGGGGGCAGTGTTCAAGAAGTACTTTCGTTCTCTCAAAGCTTCCTTGACGAGAGCATACCTATAAACGCAGACAGCGTCAGTTTATGGACACGAAACGTAGACAAAAAAGAAGAGAGAATGGTAAACTTACTGGTTGTAATCCAATTCCCAAACTGCTTTCTCCAAGTAACGAACACCACCGTGCACCAGCTTTGTACTCTTACTACTTGTACCAGCACTGAAGTCATCGCGTTCGACAATTGCCACTTTCAACCCTCGTGTCGCAGCATCAAGTGCGATTCCGGAGCCTGTAGCACCGCCACCAATGACCAAGAGGTCGTACTCATTGTCCTTGTTGGCTTCACCACTCTCAGAGCTGCGTCTGAGATCCTGGATCTGTTCTGCACGGGATTTGATGTATGGGAAGCTGGGAGGCACAAGCTTTCCCTCGTGGTAACCTGGTGGGGGTACTGCTGGGGCTTCGGAACCAGGAATATTACGGGGGCGGTATGAGATGTAGAGAACTCCTGCTCCTGCAGCTGCGGCCGCGGAGGTATAGAGCAAGGGTCTTAGGAGTCTGCGGGAGTAACGCGAAGCCATTGTGGTCGAATTAATATGAGGTCAATCAAAAGAACAGTGTGGTAGATTAGTGTCGTGAAGGATATAGCTTTTCAGCTGTATCCTATTTTTAAGCCACTTTGTTTAGTAGGAGAGGTTGTGAGGAAAACCGCGAGGTAGAAATGCGATTAAAGAGATTGCAGTGGTAGGTGTAATTGTAAGGTAGGTAGGAAGGAGAGGAAGAAAGGGGGGGAAGGAGAGGAAGGAGGTAATGTACAGAGCTGTAGAGAGGAGAGAGAGAGAGAGAAAGGAAGAAAGAATGCAGGAAGGAAAGAATCGAGGGGAGTCTATGTATATGGACCTGAGTCAGAAAGAAAGGGAGGAAACTAAGCAACCAACTAGGAAGGTATTGGAATGCCAGATGGCTCAATCAATTGATAGTGCCAAGGTATCCATTATCGATTGTATTATTCCATCTCTTTCAGCTCCAGCAGGTAAACCTGCCCTGTTCTGTCTTTGATTGCTGCGTCATCCACCCAGCCGGGAATGGACCAGCTTGGGGGGCAATAATCAAAGGTCACGATGACGGCCTTCGCTGCGCACATCAGCCTTGTCCCACCAATCAGACAGTCGGCAGGCCCCGGTGTGGGTGGGGGGACCCAATGATACGGGCGTCCATCCCGAACTCCGTGACCGCCATGTGACAAGCAGAAATTTCTTGCCAATCTTGATAGTCTCATCCAGACTCATGTTTACTTATTATAGGAGCGCAGAATATCAACACCATCGCTAGACTCGAGTGGGATGAATCACACGATCAACTATTTTTTTTCTTTCCTGTTCCTGACCCATCCATGGTTCCGTCGTTGAGCCGTCCGAAATTCATTATTGCTATTATTTTGCTACTCTGTACAAACAAACACCCTGGCACTCTGTATTAAGGAGCCCTACATGAATGATGTACAACCCATCTGTGCGATTGACCAAAAATACTTTTCTTTTCTTTTTCTTTTTCTTTCTTTCTTTTTTTTTTTTTTTTCCTCCCAGTGATAGAAAAGAAAGGTTTATTTTATTTTAGTGGTGTCGATTTCTCGAATGCGATCGCAACCACTAGCACCACTAGAAAGGGTCTGGACAAAAATAATGCCTGCACGGGATCCAGTTTATTTTTCTTTCATCACCTTGGCCGACTCCACAATCCCTGGAGAGCTGATGACTGAAAGGTACTCTGTCCTACGATTGTTCCCCATGAAGCGTAGGTTGTAGGCATTAGGTAATCAGCCCCACTGCCAACATCAATCAAGATTTGGCTCTCATTGCAGCAGTTGCGACTGTTGGTTGCAGGGGCTCAAAAGAAGCCAAAAACCAGTTCAATTGCATTATCGGGACAACTGTCAATTCCTATTATGTTTCTATATTTGACTCTGCATTTCGCATGATTTTATCTTTCATTCTTAATATAGGTGGTAGATCTCAACAATGCTTCGATCCTTATCTCTCCGAATCCGGAGTTTTTAATCTAATTTTATTTTATCTCTATTCTACATTTGACAGTGATGGATGGTGACACAGGATGATACCCCCTCGGTGGAAATAGCAGTCATGTTGGCAATGGATACTCCCAACTGATGTCATTGTCCAAGTTGGCATCATCATCACATCAAGGATACTTCTTTTCGAATACAAAGATGCTGTGCACTCCACTCTTGCTATGCTCAAAGTATCTTCATTGGTTGTATTGCTGTTTCCCAGGGGACCATTTCTCCGCAATGACATCGCCATCGGGACATATCAACCAGGAATACAGAGTATGTTGTTAGACATCAAGAGATCGTTTATCTTAAAAATAATCTGTTTTTATTCTACTCTATGATTACATGGTTACTGTCTCAGCCTTCTACTCACTTACTGAGTTAACTACCTAGCTAATATCCATGTCATATGAAGTATATAATACTAAGTAATGCTTTCCTAGATTTTATTAAGTATTTCTAAGATTATCTCTAGGCAAATCTTCTTCAGATAGTTTTTCTATTATCATATAGGCCATTATCTAAATCACCTTATGCTAACTTAGCCCTATATAACTATTTAACTCCCTCCCCCTAATTTCCCTATTTATCTTCTCTTTTTATCTATGTCATAATCTTCTCTAACATTTTATTCCTAAAGCATCTTAACACCCTATATTAATAATTCAACGTCTTTCTTACTATTATTGTGACTTGCCGGTCTGAATTTAAATATCCCTTGAGCATGGAAGACAAAGATTGCGAGAGTGAATCAAGATCAGCTACTTTCCTCTGATGCAGCTGTGCTGACAATGATGTCAGACATGAACTCTTCTTTCATTTCTTTAGCTCTCGTGCGATCAATGAAATCTGTATTCTCTGGTCGCCTCTGACCTGGCAATAGCTACATAATGTCGAATTGGCCTTAAAGAAAAAAGTGATTTGCGGAGGGATTCAATAGGCCATGGGTGTATACAGCTGAGTGTGCAGTGCTTCGCGTAAACACTCACTACTGGATCACAGCCCGGTGATATCTCGTCAATTCAGGTAAGAAGGGCTGTGCAAAAGTTTTGATGTGAGCGTTTTTCCATCGGTGAAAAGTGCCGCCGAGAAGAAATCCTAGCAGTTGCGTATAGCCCTTTTTGTACCAGCATCTTGTGCAGATGCATAAGCAATACGGGCTCGGGAATTTTGTTCCATATATTTGTGCTCATGAGATACACAACTTCGAGAGATTCCATGAGACATGCACCACAGAGGAATGACGAGTATTCCCAATAACCATTTGCTTGGAGAAGCAACATAGAGGGATGGCTGTCAATCTGTACATGTATTTGGTCCCCCCAAGCCATTCTTGAAAGTCATGCTGGATTTCCTCCAGCACTTTGGAGAGATCTTTATGGCAGTTGGGGTTTCCGTGTAACGTACCATCTCTTTTAAACAGCAGACCCAAGACATAAACTGCCTGAAGGTATTCTGTGCCAATTCTTCCCTCCTCTGGATCTAGAAATAGATCAACATCCCGTCTGTGTCGGAATTCCCACGCTGGCTGGTTGGGGACGTGACCTCTGAGGGTATTCAGTGACCAGTCACGAGAAGCCATTGGGGTATCGACTATGCACTGGTGCTGAAACACGAGATAAGGAAGAATCTTGTGGCGGATATCTGTACCAGGCTTTTGCATTTTTAAGGGGGTGATGGCACCAGCAAACTCATTCAGGCCATTATCCTTCGGTGTTCGTGCCACGTACCGTTCATAAACTACCTCGGTTTACTCTTGACGCAGTCATGGTTTTGGCCTCTCATCATGTTCCGTTGAATGACTATAGATGAAACTAGATTGATAGGTTGTGGAGCCAATTTATAGTGTGTCAATGATGCCATCAGATTCTTTCTTCTTTATTGACAAATTAGATATTAAGTTACCTAGGATCCCAATTGTAGATATCATGGAAGGTCCGAAGCTGGCTCCACTCCAGAGAGTGTGTATAAACGGCCATTAAATAGTCAGCCACGATACCATCCTCATCTTGGATAATGCGACAGGTGATGGATTGCAGACGAGATTAAATTTATGCCATTTGCAATGGGATTGGACATGGATACGAGGCCTGACACTGATTTAGCCTGGAACACCGAACAACAACTATATACCTATACACTGTACCTACTACCTAGGTAGAGAATATATCTACAACAAAGTGCAATTGTATGGAGTTGGGGATTTGGAGTGCTGATGTTTGAATCTGTAAATATTCTAGACCTCGCTGTACTTTGATATTTCTGAGATATGGTAGAGATGTGGGGGTGTTTTACAGAATACATAGGTAGGAGGCTACGTCTAGAGGCATAGGGTATGTACTTGAAGTGTAGTTTAGATATTCTATATTAATGATAGTAAGTGAACAGGATCAAACATAACTGAAAGTGCATATTGATGGTTGAATTAAAAAAAAACAATAAATCAAGATGGACGCCAGCTGCCATGAGCTAAAAAGGTCAGACACAAATCTCTTCCGATGAAGAATAAATCTACACTAGCTACTCATCACCTATCAGAATATCCTCAAGCGGTAGGTATCTAGATATATCTCTCTTAAACAACAAGTACTATAGAACAGATGGTTCAATGTTAGAAGATTTTGGAATGTACATACCTAATCGGTAGATCATCATCGCTACGTAGGCGGAATAGTTCCGGGTGCGGAACGCTCTCGGCTGCACCGACGACATCACCTCCTACGCAACGAATGATGGATTGCAAAGTCACAATACACAGCTGAATTACCCCGGCTTTCCTCTGGCTTGGAAAGAAATGTGGGGTAGAAAGCAACGCTCCCTAGCCTCCGCCTGGGTCATTGAGGGGAACGGAAATGTTCCTTTCTAGATGGAGGTAGAGGATAGTCTCACTGCATGACAGGTGGCATCACTTGCCATATATTAATGGGAATGGGTATGGAGTTTAGGTACCCAGAAGCCTTCTTTCATTCTCAACTCACTAATAACCAATTCAAAAAAAAAAGAAAACTGCCACAGGAAAAAGGGTAAGAGGTAAAAAGACGCCATGGCAATAGCGGCTGCTCTGTTCTTTTTGCAACTCCATGTTGTCCAATCTCCCTTGCGCTCCTTGGGAGTGTTGACTGCCCTTGTCCCAATTCTATATGTCATCCTGAATGAATTCATTCGCTCATCTGTCCGTGTTAAGGGGATGAAAGGGCCTCGTGGTATGCCATTGATCGGAAATCTAGCACAGATCCGCAAAAATGCCGCCGAGCAATACCGTCTGTGGTCGAAGACTTACGGTCCCGTTTATCAAATCCAGCTTGGCAATATCCCTATTGTCATCGTGAACTCAGCAGCGTCCGCCAAAGTCCTTTTCGGGCAAAATGCCCAAGCCCTAAGCTCAAGGCCCGAGTTCTATACGTTTCACAAGGTAAGCACAAGTCAACGTCTTATGAGGCTTTCATCTAGACAAACTAACTATATACACTGAAGATCGTATCTAACACAGCCGGTACAACTATTGGAACTTCACCCTACAGCGAATCTTTGAAGCGACGCAGAAAGGGTGCTGCATCGGCTCTCAACCGGCCATCGGTGGAATCGTATGTCTCTCACCTGGATGTTGAATCCAGGGCATTTGTCGCAGAGCTTTTCAAATATGGAAATGGCGGGAAGACACCAGTGGATCCAATGGCGATGATCCAACGACTCAGTTTGAGTCTGGCCTTGACGCTCAACTGGGGCGTTCGTGTTGCGTCGCAAGAGGAGACCCTGTTCGACGAGATCACACATGTCGAGGAAGAGATCAGCAAGTTCAGGAGTACCACGGGAAACCTGCAAGACTATATCCCTCTGCTGCGCCTTAATCCATTCAGTTCGAATTCACAGAAGGCCAAAGAGATGAGAGACCGCCGTGATAGATATCTAAATGGCCTTAACCGTGACTTGAACGACCGAATGGAAAAGGGAATCCATGAGCCCTGTATCCAAGCAAATGTCATCCTCGACAAGGAAGCCAGACTCAACTCCGAGGAGCTCATTTCTATCAGCTTGACCATGCTTTCTGGCGGACTTGACACTGTCACTACCCTTGTGGCCTGGAGTATTTGCCTTCTTTCCCGGCGCCCAGATATCCAGGACAAGGCCGCGAGAGCAATTCAAGAGGTATACGGTAAAGGCCAGCCAATGTGCGATGCTGGCGATGACCAAAAGTGTGCATACGTTGCCGCGTTGGTTAAGGAGTGCCTACGGTATGTACTACCTTTAACAAATTGGATTGTTGAAGTTAACAGTTCTCATGTAGATTCTATACTGTTCTCCGTCTTGCACTCCCCCGGACCTCAATCAGAGACATTTCTTACAATGGAATTGTGATACCAAAGGGAACTGTTTTCTTTTTAAATTCTTGGGCCTGCAATATGGGTTAGTCTGTCCTGCCCCAGCTCATGATGCTTGTGAACTTGAGCTAACAAATTTCTCGTCCACTGTGTAGATCCCGAAGTCTGGACCGACCCAGAAGAATTTAGACCGGAGAGATGGTTCGAGCAGCCGGACGCACCCATGTTCACATACGGAATGGGATATCGGATGTGCGCAGGCTCCTTACTCGCCAACAGGGAACTGTACCTGGTCTTCATGCGGACCCTAAACAGCTTCCACATCGAGCCGCACGACGACGCTGACTGGCATCCTGTCAAGGGCAATTCTGACCCCACCAGCCTGGTGGCGATTCCCAAGAAATATAAAGCTCGATTCGTGCCCAGGGATGCAAAAGCGCTTGAAAAGATCTTGGCTTAGCCTTACCCGTTTCCAACAAGACCACTGATATGTTTTAGCTTTGTTGCTTTCCTTTCATTTCATTCGCCACTTTTTAACTAACACGGATGATGCAAGATGGTAATATAGATGATGCCAGCTATGTATATATCAATTCAATATAAGTATGCACCTGCCCAACCTGAGCTCAAGGCCAATGCCTCGAGTCTAATAGTTACGCAGATGTCATCTTTGTGTATTCAGCTTCTTACACTTTTAGATCAAAGACTCAAAGCATTAGGTAGAAATGCCCAAGTGAAATGATAAAATTAGCTACAGCAAGTCATGGAGAGATCATAGTCAGTCCCGTATATCTCATAACCAAAAGGCACATATTTAACGTATTAATCTACGGTCCATCCATGCTACCTAACATGCTTTCTTGCCCAATATCAATAATAACACAATCCTTTTAAGTACATGTTCCGACATCAGTGAAATAGGATTGATAAACTTAATGAACGCCAGCAGTTTCGATAAACATAGAGGACAAAAAGAAAAAAAAGAAAGAGATGCATCGTGGATCAAAAGTGAATTTTCCATTATTCAAAAATAATATATTATCTTTCTCTCTTTTTCTCTTTTTCTTCTGTTGTGTGGTTCATGTCGACGTGGGCTCATTATAAGAATGAAGTGATATCCAAAAAGGCTCGGAATTGCAATTGAAAAACGGGGAAAGAAAATCAAGGAGAAAAGGGGGGTTGGTATATGTTCTTTCGCTGTGCAAATAAAAAGTGTCTTCGGTGCACCGACGTCTGAGTTTTTGTCTTTCGCCGTAAGCAGGACAATAAAAATGTGATGATGATAAAATGACCAGTGTAGTAGTAGCGATGGTGGTTATGATGATAATTACAATGATCATGATAGTCTGGCAATGGGTATGCCAGAATGAGAAGAGGATCGAGCACCCAAGCCGCTTTCGTCCAACTCAGCTTTCAAGACGGAGCTGGCGAAGGCTCTGCATGTCGAAACAGACAAATGCGGAAAATAAATGGCGCATTAGAGTTGTCATGACAACGTTAATCGTCTTTTCAAGTCACGAACGTGGTCGAAGCAACTTGCATAGTCACGTAATTCATTCTGATATCGGTCCGAGATAGTAGAGTTCTGTGACGAGTTGCTTTTGAGCGAAGAGAGGGAGGTCTGTGATGATGAAGGGGACAAAACTCTCGATGTGGTTTGAGAATGTGAATTCGAGTTGATCGGTGTGATGTCTCTTGCCGATGTCGCCCGAACTGTTCTTGGATTGTCCCTCGGAAATTGACGTGAAGTAGATATCGTAGCTTCGGATGAAGAGCCAAGGTCAAGTTCTGCCAGCCTGCAAGGCTGAGAGCAGTATGGACCACCCAGGGTTTGTCTATCACAGACTAGACAGAAGTCTAGCGACCACTCTGTTGCCATGTTCGTGGAGCTTGATTTCAGGCAGCTGAGTGAAAGTATTCGAGTTGAAAAGGTATAAAAAGGACGATAGTGTTGACGGTAATTAGTTTATAGATAACAAGAATGAAGCGATGCTCGTCAAGAGAAGATGGTTGTTTTATCGGAACCCCAAACCAACTATAGTAGCAGAAGAAAGGAGCACGCCAAGGTCAAGCAAGGTAGGTCTAAAGTCGGAGTAGAAGTAGACAAGAGGAAGTCGAAAAACAATATAACAGTAGACCGTTCGTCGAAAGATGAATAACACGAAAGAAAAATATAATTCGCAATGGAGGTAGGTAGGAGAAGAAGCAAGTGATCACCTCATGGTCCCCACTTGATGCTCATTCTTGCTTATTTGGTCAGGCGTCAGTGGTGTCACGCCAGAAGGTGTGCTCAGTAGAAATTCTAAGACGAGACTGGGGATGAGAGATTTTGGGGGCGGGGGGAAGGGGGCACAAGCGAAAAGAAAAAGAAAGACCGAGAAAGAAGGGAAGAATAATGAGGAAGGAAGGATAGTCTGGTCCGAGTTATAAGAATGAAAGTCGAGAGAGAAAGAGAGCTGGAGGAGTGTGAGCTACCAGTCACTAATAATTAATTGTACATACCTTCGGTACCTACAGAGATGGACCCAGTAACTAAAATAATATTATTACCTTATTATTACTATGAGGTATTACCTAGCTGATTAGCGACCTGTCTTGCTACTAAGGTGCCGTACCAACTAGTGTGCATTGCTGTGTATGTATGTATGTATGTAAGTACCTAGTTGGAGTGGTACCTTTGTAGTTAGGCTAGTGGGGAAGATGGGGGAGGGACAAGACACAGGGTAGGCTGCTTCCAACGGCTAAAGTAGGTAGCCTAGGTTTAGTACGATACCTTGAGACTTAAAGACGAGGAGTTTGGACCTCTCAGAGGACGCGTAGCCTCTGGGTTCAAACTTTAGCGGTCATGTTCTCCAAGGTTGGTGGGCGGATGGCGTTATTGAGGCGTGGGAGGAGCTCTCCATTGGGGGGGGCGATGGAAATACAGATGATTCCAGGTGGGGCGGACTGCAGTTTGGCTGCATAAGAAGTGGGGGGTTTGTGCGCTGGTCGAGTCAACTAACTGCCTGCCACCTAGGGAATTCCACAGGCCAAAATGACAAGGTAATAATACCTTATAACAATTATAATAATAGTAATAATAACATCAATAGCAATAATAACAGTAATAAGAATAAGGAGTAATAAGTAATACATAGTAATGCCCAGGCATCCATGATCCATCCCCTCTCTAACCCGGACTGTCACGCAACCTCGATTGGATTGTGGGGACGAGCGGGTGATGCACACCCGGTGGCCCCCTTTTGGATCAAGGAAAGTCTAAGTTTGGGAGAAAAAAATGGTCCTCCTCTCTCTACTCCATAATACATCAGGGTCTATCATGATAAGGTAAGTAGCATTATTATAATTCATCATTCTTTGCCACAGTAATATGATCATCGTAATGGGTATCAATTTTTTAAGGGTGACGGATTTTGAGTTTCCCAAAATTCTAAGAGCTGAAAACATGAGATCAGGCAAGAACAAAAAAAAAAAAAAAGGGCCATGAAGAAAAGCATATCCCCACTATTATTTGTCTCCTATTCAATATAGATTACAGACAGGCTACAATCTCAAGCACATAATGGCAAAGGGAGGAAAGTCTGGAGTCAATCAAACCTGGGCCTAGAGCAAACATGGAGATATAACAGATGGTTTGTTTGACATAGCAGTGTTGGCATAGTATCAGTGGAAGTCAGAGAGGACAGGGATACAGTGAATTGTAAGCCAGACCACATGAGACTGGTGGAGAAGAGATACTGTGAAGAATCTAATTAACCCTGTGGCTCCGGCGGTTGGACAAGAAAAGAACCAAGGGAGGGGAGGAAATATTTGAAGGGGCATGATATAAGACAATCTATTCTATTTCCCCCTTCTTCTGCATGGAGTGCGGAGTAGATAAGGCCATGGTGGTTATGATAAGATATTCCATACAGGATACCTATTCTAAATTATCCCCTACCATACCCCATACTCTATATGCATTGTGTAGGCACTACTAGTATAACAACCTAAGAATCAAAAGAAAGAAAAAAAAAACTGCGGAGTAATAGAGATTATGTATTCATCATTCTCAGGGGGACTAGAGGTCAATCTTTGAATTGAGCACGGGTCTGTCTCGAGCCATATTGATTGGCTCTGAAACCCTTTCAGCTTCAAGTGCCTGCTGCGCCCTTTAATTGCTATCGGTTTCAAACTTTGTTTCCCCGCCTCCAGTCCTGGGCGCCGATGGGCGCACGGGCAGTTGGTTATTCTTTACACCAAAGCTAAGTTAAGTTACCTTAGAGACGCCCTTTTGGGGAAGTGTAAAAAGACCGGCAGTTGGGGATCAAATAGAGGGTGCAATGTTCCTGCGAATAAGGAACGATACCATTCTCAAGTTGGTTTCTATCCTTCATCCACGTATTCTCTCGCAATGCTTCAAACACTATCGAGGCAAATACACCGCTAATTGTGTGGAAAACCAGGTCAGCTTCTAATTAGGCAAGACTTTTGAGCATGAATCTCCAAGGAATTGTAGAGAGACACGATATTATGCACATGCTGACTATTGGTATTTGTTTAATAACCCAGTCATTATAAAATTAAATTTAAACAAGCTATACCAATCCTTCAAAATCCACAGCACCCGAACCAAAAGCATTAATGGAGCATGGGACCACCATGATGTATTTGAGAAACTAAACAGCTTGCTTTTCCTGTACAGATAACGTGGGTAAATATTATTGAATAATAGTGAAGAGTGTCCAACTGACCATTCCATTAAATGATAAAATGACGTATGGCCAACTAGTAGGCACCTAGGTACTATGCTAGTACCCACACCAAACCCAATCACAGTATGTAGTTGCCTATGGAGTACTTTATACAAATGGCAGCACATGTGGATTTAGTGCCAGTACCTATGTATCTACATGATGAATGAGACTAGATACCCATACCTATCTTAGGCAAGTTTGAGAAATGGGATAAGAATAGCCATAACTGCCAAGATATCCGTGGTAGATATCCACTATTGAACAAAAAAAATAAATAAATAAAAGATCAATGCAGTACTATGCCACTAGTGGTTGGGTTGAAGTAAAAAATATTGAACTTTTGATGAAATATTGATAGGGTTGGAGAGGACCTATATAACTAAGTGACGAGATTATACCTAAGGCCACCCCCCCACCAGCATATTAAACATATCTATTCATACCTAGGGCTTGTTTCAAGCTAATATTTCATATATATCAACCTACAAAAACACTGAATCATATTATTCTATACAGTTCTATTACTGATTCTCTCAATTATATATACTATATTTTATAGTATAACTGCTACCCTTCCTATACTGTTAATGGGTAAGCCCCAATCAGCTACCAGGCAGGGTAGTAGTCAAGGCTATCAGTCCGGTCTAATGTCTGGTTTTTGGGAAACCTGTGTTTTACTCTTAATAAAATGTTCTGTTTTAACATGAACTATATAAAATAAGCTATGTGTCACCATCTACTATAACTTATAAGATGATACATCCTAGCAGTAAGTCAAATTTCAAACTGCACCCCTACCCTATCAGCACCAGTACATATTCCATTGCCCCCTGTCAAGAAGATAGTAGATACAACTCAAGTGAGAAATGTTAGGAGTCTAATAGATATAATTCTGTTTATGGATAGGTAGTGCTAGGGCTTATTATAGACAGTGTATGCATGAACTTCTGAATATATATGAATAGTAAGCTGCCGTTAAATGTGTTGATATATCATTTGGTAACTATTACTGTGCTATAGGCTGATGCTTATGGTTTAGAAACAAGGACACTCCATTAATATCATTAGGTCCAAACTCCTGGCTTTGACCTTGATCAATTGTATCAAATAATGCTCAGCATGCTGACTAGATGCAGAATCACTGATACCATCAAGACTGGGTCATAAAATTGGTATCACCCAAGCTAATAGAAATTTCAGTCACCACCACTGGATTGTATCTCTTGTTACATTATCCATATAAATGGCGGTTAAAACCATATAAAAGATAATATTAAGTTGATAGAGAAAGCAAGCCTACTAAAGATAAAAACAGCACAAAAATTTAATAGCACTGCTATTTATTATTCACTTGATTTCTCTTGTTGTTCTGCAGGTATCCGGACAAGTGTTGCAGGAAGGGGATGTGCAATTGACACACCATCATTGTCTCCAGAATTTGATCTTTGGTTTATCGGTTCTTCTACACCCACAGCTTTCACTAAAGAAAGATATATTAGCAAAAAGAAAGAAGAGGGGAAAAGTAAATTATTTGGATTATGCCCCAGAACGACGTTGAGAGACATGAGGGTAGACTTACTTGAAGCCATACTTATAGCCCGCAAGACATTGTCCCAATTTGAGAGAACGCAAGCAACAGCTAGTACTCAGAAGAAAGCAAATAAGCAAACGAAATACTTATTTAGTTATTTTTTCGGGATTAGTGACATTGCGGGGACCACAATGACGAACCTTCTGTGCCATCCTTGAGTGTTCCCAACTTACTCTCCAGGGCTTGCATCTGCATCGCAAGCGCACCACTCAGTTCACAAAGTTGTTTTAAGTTATCCAGCTCGGCCTTTTTTGATGCAATGCGCGTTGCCAAAGCTGATGACTGCTGTTGTGAGATTGCATGGTGGTTACTTGGCTGCCGGAGAGATGTCGCCGCCGAGGTTCCTGGAGGCAGCATTGAGGTTGGCCGAGAAGTATAGGCCATGGCGGTTTAATCAGTCGCGGGAAAACACAATTCCAAATATTTTCCTACTTCAACCTGGGAGTCCAGTTATTTTTCAATTGGAAAATGTAGAAAAGCGTTCGGGTCTCGGTTGAACAGGTGCTTTTAAATGGCGGGAGGTGGAAGGGACGGAAGGAAGAGGGAAAAGGGACCTCAAAAGTATTTTCCTAGACGAGGGCAGTTAAAGATTTCAAGATAGGTAATCTAGCCAGGGAGCTAAAGAAGACCCGAGAAAGAAAAGCAAATATTCTCAAAGTGCCATGTAGCTCTAAGGTTGACAATGATATTAATGTAGTATATATGCATTAGATAACATCATGTCTTGCCCATTGGCAGGTTTGAGCATTGGCCGCCGGGCCCGATTCGCGCTTTCGCAAACAAAACTGGCGGCGGGTGCCACACTAGCCCATATCCGGGTAAACATCAACATGGGTAACTACTATCCCGACCTCATTATGTTTATCTTCACAGAATCCGAGCCCAACCTCCCAAACAGACTCCAACAATCCAACACCACAAACAAATACTGGCTACTAATACATTGTGCCGTGTTATTGAAAATAACCAGGCTAAACTTTTAACGATAGCCAAGGGGCAAAAGGCAAGCAGCTCGCCCGGCATCATCAGCCTTCGGCAGCATGGCTCGACTGAATGAATCAACAGCACCTTCTGAGTCTATTGATTCTCGTAAGTAACAAAATAGCTCTTCGTCCCTTTCCCAGAATTTCCCCATGTTTAACGAACTTCATTGACATCCTACTTTAGTGAAGCGGCGATTTGTGCGGCAGAATCGCGAAATAGCTCGAGTAAATTCGATACAGTCGCTCCGCATTCGTGGCCTCGAGTCGGAAGTTTCCCACCTCCTATCTGAAAATGTCTCTTTACGAGAGCAGGTTATAAACTTGAACCAAGATATAGAAAGATTTGAAGCGGCTAAGATGCTCCATGAAGGAGTTTATGACCTCAAGGCAAAATTAGAAAGCAAGTTGATGGAGCTGGGTAAACTGGTGACGGACTTGGGTACATTACCAAGGAAATCCGGCAAACTAAGCGACGATAGGACAGAGTCGACAGGCCCGGGGTCTTCGAGGCTATCAAATCTGGATATCAGACGCAGAGCGACAGGTTTCGATTGCAGCTTTGTACCAGAAGACGGACGACTCCCAGTCATACTCGAAGACAAGTGTTATCCAAGGATGACTCTGGAGTAAGTGCCAAATATTGGTGTGCGTGATACTTCTGGGTGACTGTAACTGAAATTTAATAGACCCCAGGAATTGCAGGATCTACTCAATGACAGCCCCGACGATCCAGTGTCACCGGGAATGGAAGATGAAGTACCAGTTCCTCAATTGAGTTTCGAAGATGATAACCATGTTTTAAAACAATGTGAAAATACGACTGAGATGCAAACAATCGTTGCAGATTCCGAGGACGGTGTTCCTTTGTTACCTCCCACCCTCGAGACAAGGAAGAAGAAAAAGTCCAGTCTTTCTGCAAGGACTGAGGGTATTCTCGACATGAACACCGAGTATCCAATCGCACACGACGATTCGAAACGTCCTCTGAAGTCTGGGTCAAAACGCAAGTTCATTTCAGAGGATGACCAACTTTCATCCATTGCGACCGGAGACGATGATTTTCAATTCAGTCGACCTAGTATAGTCTCGCCGAATCCGGATGAAAAGTTTGTATCGATGCGCGAGGATATCTCACCAGTGAAGAGACATGTAGAGGTAAAAAGAGGACCAAGAAATCGCTTATCATCTAAGCGCAAAGTGCTTGAGCCAAGTATGGAAAGCTGCTATTCCCCGAAACCTGGCTTAGCCTGACTAACTGCGGAAACAGAGAGCACGAATATAAACGTGTCTTCCCCCAAGAAGTTCCGTGCTTCGATGTCCCAGGGACATGATACAAAAGCCCTACACATGCTCGAAGCTCAGGGAGATGAAAACAAACAGTCATTTCTAGGATTCCAGGAAGACAAGGCAAAAACAGAACCGAATGGACTGGACCACGCCCCTAAATGCTATTTTGATAGTGGAATTGAGCCAGAAAATGAAGGCCCAGGGCATGTGATTGAGCAAAGTGAACCAGATATGACAAACCCACCATCACCAGAAATGCATGTATCCCAGCAGGATGATCCCGAACAAACACCCGACATATTGAATGCCCCATCCCGAGTAACACGACGCCAAAGGGCTGTTGTGAGCTACGCCGAACCAAACCTCAGAGACAAGATGCGACGGCCTACAAAAGAGCTGATAGATGCGGTTGGGTATGGGGGTTCCCGAAGATCTTCCAGCTCCCAGGTACTTCAAGCGAATTCGTGCGACGAGAACGAAAAATTTAAAAACGGGTTGGTCAGCATAAAAAGCTCTCGTGTTTCAGATGTAACAGATGGCGATTCTGGCCGTATTAGCAAGGAAGGTCTGGAAGACTCTTCGAAACAGCCAATGGATGTGGTTTCTCAAAGGAAGCGCAAGACATTGCCAGCGAACAAAGATGATACATTCAATGATCAAGCCTCAGCACAATCAGTGGCAGAAACCAAGGTATTCATCTCCGGACAACATGAGGATACTCCCAGTCATGGATATGAGGCAGATAGCAATAATTTCACTGGCCTTGAAAACGAAAGCGCTGGTGACAGGCGAGATCTTCAGTCTGCAGTTGCCCAAGAGCTCACTGCGAAAACAAAAAGGACAGCGTCAAGGCAGTCTCGGCGGCACTCCTCCAATCCCAAACATTTGGGGAAAGAGACTCCGCTCCAAGACGATGGAGAACTTGACATTAGAGCCTATCCCGTTCTGGCGAAGGCCCATTCCGGGTCCTCGGCGTCCTCCAAGCCTGTCCATGGACCCGGCAAGCTAGAAGACACGCATGATTCATGTGAAGAGCAGGAAGAGGAGGATTCACGGCAATCTTTGGCGATTGATAGTAGGCAAATTCGACGGGGACAGCGAGTTGCTGCCCGGAGAAGAAGTATGATGTTATAAGCGCAACATTCGAGGGTGTGAAAACCATTTTCACTTCAGCTCATGGCTTGCATTTTGTTCTTTAGCGAACCATTCTGTATTTACATTGATTCCCCATTGGATCTGGTTAAACTATGGAGCAGATACCCCTTTCCGTGCTGGCATTATCTTAACAATGATCTTCATCACACTTCACAAAATCACGTATTTGTAACAGACTGATTCATAATGTCTTGTAAATTTTAAGCAGATGTATTCTAGCAGATATTTCCAGGTTGATAGTCCCATAATATATGTCGCGTGTTTTTCATGGTTAGTTTGTTTGAGATAAGCATCATGCGTCACTACTGTAAACAGTACACCAAAGGGCAATGATACAGTCCACCAAAAATTTGTTTCGCTGCAATCCTAGTCTCGCTAGTGCTTATACTAGGTGAGCCAGATGCACTGCGATGCTCCATTTCTCTCTCCTTTTGTTATCAATGTTCGTTTTGATATCGAACCAAGTCTATGAGTCTTGCTTTCGTGACAATCCCTTTGAAGGCTTTGGCATCTTCTCATATGCATTTGGACTTGGCTTTCTCCGCTTACTTTTCCTGTCCTGGTGTTGGGAACAGCAGGCCCCCCGCCCTCGTCCTAGAGACTGACCAGGTGGGTTCGCCCCAGAGCTTCCGCTTCGACCCTGGATACTGTGTGAAGCGCTCACCCTCCTCGCATGATTATGGGGTTCACTGTCACTATCCGAATCCGATGAGCTGGAGTTGGAGGATTCTGATTCAGAACTGCTCTCGCCTACAGGCCGGGATTTGTGGTAAATACAGCACACTGGTGATCAATGAAGCGTAACCGCCATCAGCCTCTGCAGTTCATGGTAGCAGGGAAGACAAACTTCTCACCTTTAGAACTCTTCTTGCCCATGCCTTCATTGTCAACAACATCCTCGCTCCACCTTATGCGACGGTTTGAAGCTCTATCTTGGTTGTTATCTGTTGTGTCGGGAACATCTTCGCCCCTCAATCGAAGGGTGCCCGAAACACGGACATTAGACGATGGATCTTCGGCCTCAGTTGCGGATTGAATTTGAGAGCTAGGCGCTGCGCTCTGTGGCATTTGTCGGTTTCGAGACATCGCAAAACATGCACGGCTTTATAATTCAGTATGTAAGACTAAGGATAGTTACTGGATTCCAATGATGGCCAAATTGCGAAACGAACTCCCACACCGCCCTCATTGATATCATGATCATCATTTATTTTGCCTTGGCCAGCTACTTCATCTAGTTGTATCACATTTCCGTGTCGATATCTAGGTCCATAAAGACATTCGATATTGCTAAGTCTATCTACTAGTACTCTTGGTGGCTTTAGTTGTATCAAAAAATCATCATCTACGAATTGTAAGGTTCTTTGCAAGTTTCATTAATCAAATGGACCAAAAAAAAAAAATTGGTTTCGTATATCTATATACACATGAAATCATCTGCGGTTCGCAGTATCGATCTATTTTTTAGTCAATCTTTGCCATGGTTCATAGACACCTAGAACATAAAATCAGCAAAATAGTGATGGCTGCGGAGCAGAAACGACGGAGGAGAGGGTGGCACGGGGGAAGTGAAGTATTTACTATCTGTGTTGCAACTTGCTTGTGTTGTTGAGCCATCCGACAAGCGATCATTGAACAGCTATGTAGTAATAAAAAAGGCCAATAAAAGAAAATGAGCCACTGGACACAGGGAATTCCAAGACTGAAAGTGAAAGGATGTCCGGCCAAAAAAGAGAAACTAAGTAGGGAAAATAGACGCTACTCAAGGTTCAAAAAAAATACACCTATGAGATGATGACTGACATTGGGGCAGTTCGATTCGCGTCACAGCCCATAAAGGGACCAGCCATCAAGGCAGTCGTTCCCCGCAGGGGATTTGGACTTCCCTGTATACTCAGCCCCAGTTGATGAGCGGATCGCCACTTCGCTGCGAACTTCTTTTTCAAGTCATAGCTCATCCTCCTGGTCCATTTCTGATGGCTTCAACAAACCTCCTACTCTCATTGCGCGGTCTCTTTCGGCGGCTTTAGAATCCCGCAAAGCTTGCTCTCTTTCCTCCGCATAAAGCTCTGCGTTGTCGCCAGCAAATTCCTTCAATGAAATTAGGAAGTCTCGCAAGTGGGTCTTAAACTTATTAAAGTCATCATTGAACATAAACAGCCCGATGACAAATTGCTTGATTTGGATTCTGAAACATACTTAGCAACTTGACAGGTCCATGCATTTGCACAGGGAATGACTTACTCCTGAAGATTTTTAAAGGCATTCTGCAGAAGGTTGGCGACATACTCTTGCAGGAATTCCTTATTAGATGTCCCCAGAGGTGCTTGTTCAGGAGCGTAAATGGGATCCTGCACTTTGCCAGATTCGACAAAGTAAAACATGCGTGACAAGAGCATGGCTTGTGATTTGAATCCTGTAGGGTTGAAATGAGAATTATTCTTTCTTAATGGAAATGGGGGATGCGGGTGTATCATACCAGCTTTGTGGTCACTATCAGTGAGAACAAAGAACACATCTTGCAAAATCGCGATGTAGAATTGACGGAAGAAAATACTTGATGTCTGGGCATCAGTCTCAGCCATATTGTTCATGAGTTCCAGACACATTGTGAGCCCTGTGTTTTCAACTTCGCGATTGTCATGTTTACTGGCCCACATGCATGAGTCAATCACAAACTTGAATTGTGACGCATCAAGTTTAAGCAAAGCAGGAAAGCAGTATAGATTGATCGCCTGAAGTAATTTGAAGAATTGAACGCGGTGTTCTGGATATTCATGGAAGTCTTTGTTGATCATTTCCAGCGTACATTCAAAGACGCTTTCCATAATAAGTGGTATCTTGTCCTCCATCAAGTTCTGGTCCAAATAAAAAGTTAGTTTGGACTCGGAATATGGGGTTAATCCTGTAAAGCCTATTTATGTCAAGGGAAAGAAAACACACGTGTAACTTATGTATAATCGTTGTCATGACGTTCAAGACCTCTGCTTCTCGCGCATCAGGGACATTTCGACTATAGTCCACCAGAACCGCTTCAAGCAGCGCTGGCACCATGTTTGCGCTGACCATCTCTAAATCGTCGGCTTTCTGTACGTAAGTGTCGATGAGTTTGAGAATTTCCTTTTTGATTGTCCTAAGTCCTCGAACTTTGGGGGTCTTTGTCGCGATGTTGCCTAGAGGGAATTAGAAAATTAACAGAAAGGCTAAATGATTAGGGAAATGAAATACCGTCATGTCCAACAGCGTCACTAATAAGTTGACTGGAGGCCCGGAACATGTTCAACATGTCATGATAGATACGGCCTATTTGAGAATAAAAGTAAGTTCCAATTGAGGAGCATGCTGCCACATTCGTTTTCATAATGTTTCCAATGATCTTAATCGTTTCTCCATCCTGAAGAATTGATGGGTCCTGGTTGGCTTGAGCGATAATGGCATCCCAAGCCGAATTTGGTAGTGACATCAAGTTTTCAATCAAACGATCCTGGAGACCCTTTTGGCCCTGCGCTGAAATCATATAACCGCATGCCTCGTAGAAGGTATGAACTTGCTGTGGCGAAAGGTCACAGGTGATTTTCCTCATGTTGCGAACAATTTCTTCAATAAAAGGCTCATTTTCACCGGGCTGGAGAGCGACAAAATGGCGCCTGCACTTGTTGGCGATCTTTATAAATGTATCACATGCCATATCCTGGACACCTGTTGTGGGTTAGACAAAGAATATCGGATACGAGGTACATAACAGACCTTCGTGTGTCTCGTGCATGAACTCAAACAGCTTGTTGACGACTGTCTTCAAGAACTTCCAATGTGCCTTCAAGAAACGAGGATACTGCCCCACAATATACATGATGTTACTGGCAACAACGGCTTTGTTGTCTTTTCCGCGTTTCATTTCGGTTAGACCGAGAAGGTCCTTGATGACGGTGACAAGAAAACGCTTTTCAGTCTCTTCGTTCATGGCCCCAGAGATGGACCCAATGGCCCAGCAAAGTGTATTACAATTCACCCAAGACCACTCAGTTCCGTCGACTTGCTTAGCCAACTTCTCAATCATAATGTTTTCTGTATCAACAACGTCGAGGTGCGTAAGGTAAACCAAGCACTCTCTGATGGTCTTGTATAGTTGAATCGTATCACTTTCCTTGACAAACTCACGAACAATTTCACCCTCGTCGTTCTCGACAATCAGCACTTCTTCCGGCCGCACCATCTTTTCGATCATGACCGTACGTAAGCTCGATAGCACCTCTTCATATTTATGTTTGCGAAGGGGATAGTTGGCCAGAGTACTAGGGTGAGGGGCACCCCCGTTCGATAGACCGCTGACACCCATGCTTACCAAAGGGTTAATGTCAGTGATTGGAAGTTGCTGCATCTCTTCGTAAAGCTCCTGCACAAGTCTCGTCCAGTATTCTAGGCAAATTTTGAAAACCTCCCTGTCATCAATCTGACTGATACGGATGAGGTAAAAGTGTGCGTGCGTAAGATAATCTCGGTTGGGCAATTTTTCAATAAGCTAGTAAAATTGTCAGTGTCATCAAATTCGGCGCCCGGGGGGAGGGGTCCGGGGTATTTGGAGCATACGTCAAGGTGTGCACTGAAAAAGCTGCAAAGGAAGAGTGCCAGATTGAGAACAAATTCCTGATCTCTAGAGTTGCTCTTCGCGTAGGTTTGTTTCAAGTCCATTGACAGCGGAATGGTCTTCGAGACTGTAGTAAGAGTTTCGGTAAACATATGGACCAATCTTTCATCGTAATTGTAAGGGCTTCCAATCTGCAGACCACCGATTTCCGTAAGACACTTAAGGGTCACATTTCGAAAATCCGGGATGTCCAAAAACCTCGTTAAAAGAGTATTGATAATGGGCGTTTCGAATATGTAGCCCAGGGGAATCCAGTTCAAAAATCGAAGGAGAGTTTCCAGGGTTGCTTTGACTAGACTAGGTTGGTTTGCGGTGCTGAGAACTTCAGAGCAAAGCTGGAAAATAGACGAAAACTCCTGTGTCATCGATGTCTTGAGGTTCCTGGCTTTTACAGAGGTCATTTGGTCCTGAGAAAAGTCAAACACTTCCTCTGAAAGCAGGCGGAGAATCGCCATGTTGTTCTCGCAGATAGAAAGACTGGTGTGGCAGGACGAAATAATTTCGTTGATAAAGGTTGGCCAGTTATGCGGCCATTCTTGCTTCAGAATCGAAATGAGAACCAAATTGAGTTTGTTCAAAAAAGCGCGTTCGCTCCTGAGCTCCTCCTCTGATTTGGAGTTTTCGATAATGAAGTTGACAATGAAGTTTCGAATACCTGGGAATAGTTAGGGCCCAATTGATATTGAAATCAGCTGCGGCGGTGAAGATAACTACCTAGACACTGCTCTCTGGGCAAAACCTTCCACCGGGTCATGATCACATCATCTAAAACTTGAAGAGCAAGGTCTACGAGCGTCAGTATGATATTTTTGTAGGTTCTGCGGCTGGTGCCATAAGAACACGAGGGAGCCTCACATTTAGTCTGTGGATACGATGACTCTTGGAGAATATTTCCCACAATTAACCAGGCATCAGGGTTTTGTTTAAACTAAAAATCGTGGAAAGTTGGTTAGATATGTTCCCCAAGAGACTACACAAGATTATATATACTCACTTCTGTCAAGGTCTGCTGGGCTTGTTTTTGCTAGACATTTGAAACCGATGATTAGCAGTTGAAAAGGGACAGTGGCGCGGAAATGGAGAGGGGAATAGAAATAATAATAATATTAACTATCACGCCTTACCAGATCCCCTTTGCCTTCATAAAGGGCTCGGACAGTGTTGTCCAACTCTTGTATGGAAACAGACATCCCGCTCCAAAGGCTGGCGATATCGCCCTTTGCACAATTTGACCTTCAGTGCACCTTCAGGATCTAGAGGGCAAGAGCAAAAGAGAGATTCAAATAGAAAAAGGAAAAAAAATCGAAGGAAGACTGCAGGTATTTGGAGAGGTAAAAGGTAAACGGGCCCGCAGAATGTTTGGTGGGGTAGTCTCTTTGGAGGGGTTCGCTGGAGGTAGGTGAGCTCTGAGGAGCAAATTATTTGGTGGTGACACCGATTTTCAATGAGGAGTGGGTATGAGTGGCTGCAACTTGAAGTGAAATAGTACCAAGTTTGGGATAATACAGTGGTGCACTGGCGGTGAAGAACAGCGCGTTTCTCAAGTTGATGAAACTCTTTGGCATATCGGGTCGGTGTGATGTATCCCCAGGCAGCCGATTTCGGCTTAGTCAGCACAAGTTATTTAACGTAACCGGACAGCGAGCTGTGCATGACAGCGAACTGCGCGGCACTGTATTTCATATTCAAGTACTTTTTTTAAAGGTTAAATATCCCAACAAAAAGTAGCTATAGGACCTATACTTTTAATAATAGAACTTATATAATAGTATATATCTATATTTATTAAGGAAGAAGACTTCTAGATAGTTAAATATAAAAATTTCAGGAACTAGGTTACTTATGGGTATATAATATCATATTTTCTATATTCTAAGCTGGATAAAAGGTAAAAAATAGTATAAAAGTGTCTAAAAGCCTTATAATATAGTATTAGATATAATATAACATGTTTTACTCTATTATAATCAATGGTTATTAAGATCTAAAGGACTCAAAACTGAGGATTTTCTATAGGAAGCTGAGCTGCGCAGCTCGCTGTCCGATTACGTTAACTAGTTGGTTAAGTAACTACCCATTTAACTAACTGGTACTTTGTAGGTACAGAGTAGTTTATCTGGATTATTGTTATGGTCCTAAGCTAGTTAGGTACGCTACTGAGTCAACTTGTAATAATCCCCCTTTTTTCCCCCAACAATAATGACGAACACTATACCTATGCATTTATAGTAGGGTTTATTTCGACCTTGATGATTTCCGCCTTCGTACATACCCCATAGTGCTAATTAGTAGAAAATTATGAGACCAAAATAATGATATAAATTCAAATGTATCCACATACGGAGTATCTAAAATATCTTGTATGGATTAATCTGCGTCAAATGAATGGATCTCCTTTAAATAAGGGAACTGTCTACCTGCTATCACTGCTACTACCCCCTGTCTGGTCTTCTTTCTGCTAGTAGTAGAGAAGGAATAGGATTGACAAGGCCTAACTATCCTAAATAGATGAGCAATGAAGACTCGGAACAATAGAGAATAACTTAGGTAGGTAGCCCTACCAGTGTCTTATAAATCTTACTAAACCATACTCTCAATAAGCTGAAAACACGCTTGCTCCACGGGCGTTTGGCTTGTCTGTGAACCATTGGCTAAAGGCTCATATGAACTTGCATCCTCGACAATAAGTTACACATTGAATTTTAAATTCGGATTTATAAAGATAATGAACATAAGATCATAAGATAGAATACTGTAGCAAAGGATACAGGCGTAAATAAATTACATGGTAGGTAAGCAGGTGGTTGTTCGAGGCTGGCTAGGCATACTCCGTATAGCCAGCCAGATGTTTCATGATAGTATTTAGTGCATTCCATACAGCAGTTTAGTGACCTAATTATCTGAGTACTACCTCTATTCATAAGGTACATAGGAATATTAGATTGAATCTGCCCAGATTCATTATATTGATATTATATTAAAACATTATTATTTTTTTATATAAACAATGGTCTAATGCCATAGTTAGCCCTAGAGTCTTAACTCCCCTTGGAAAGGAATTCAATGGTTCTGCCAAGCATATCATCATTATGATGATAGTCTAAGATAATGCATACAGAGTAGAGAGTATGTGCTTTGAAGCGCTATCTGTAAACGCACCCGCTGCTCATTGCGGCGCCAATGGCGAATAAGTTTAACAAGCGACCAAATGATCACATAATCTTTGTGGGAAGGAGCATGGGGAGAGGGTGCCGTAATTGACCTCACACCTTTCTTTCTTTCTTTCTTTTTTTTTTTTTTTTTTTTTTTTGTTCGTTCTCATCTAGCCCCACTCTACCCTCCTTCCCGCGGCCGCCGTGCCGCGCTTCCCTCGCGGGCAAAGCGAGTACAGCGAGTAACTTAGCGGTTGGACAGGTCTGGCGGCGCTGGGTCCCCAAGTTTTCCTCTGACAGTGGCGTGTCGCCTGAGCGCGCCATTGCTCACCCCTCCCAGGGGTCTCAGACCCGCGCTGGGCTGGTCAGCAGCCAACCAGTTGCTGGAGAGTCGTCGCGCGGCCATTGCCGATCGCGCGCCAACTTGGGGCCAGTCGAGTCTCAGTAGCCAGCTGGCAGCCGCTTCCTACCCGGAAAGGTGCGCCGCTAGCGAATCCCAAGGGCATTGGGCTGTACCCAGTCAACCCTTGGTCGCGCGTTTTGCTTTCCACTCCGACGCTTCATGGTGGTTATTATTGGACTTCTCTTCAACTCGCCTGGTTCCTCATTTGTCCTCTCCAGGCGACAGAAAGGTCTTTTTTATTTGTTTTATTTTGGGGGGCGGGGGGTTTTATTACTATAATAATTATCATTATTTTCATTACTATTTCGTACGGTCGTACTACCTAGTATCATTTAGGTACTATCGGTTATACTCTCTCTCCCCTCCACCCCCTCTCCCTTTTGCCTACCCCTTCCCCTCTTCTCTACTTACACTTGCGAGTTCAATACATGCCTGCTTTACTTTCTTCCATGAAGGGTGCTGTCGAGTGTTTTCCATTTTGCTTCTTTCACCACCTCGATTTACCATTGCTTCCACCGCCGCCATCCAAGTAGATAGCGTTCCGGAATACAGAGCTCAGAATACACATTACACACCATTATCAATCTCTCCCTCATTACCAGGTTCCAGGTCATCGCCATATCGCCTTGAGCTATTCCCGTCACGACTGTGAATCTTCATACTCTCCCTTGACAATTTTTGCCTTTCAATTTGGTTCCCACTACTTGGCTCTTATCACTTGCGCCGGCCACGATTTCTCACTCAAAACCATCGATCTCCCCTGTGGCAGCGTCCAGATTAGTTGGTCTTACGTCTAGTGGATGGCTGCGACCTCCTCGTGAGCGTCCCGATTTATCAGTACTTTTGCGGATCACCCGGGCGCATGCGAACTCGTATATTCCATTGTTCTTTCTTTTACTGCCAGTCGGAACTGCGCTAGAGATCCAGCAACGTCCTTTGCGTTGATAGCCTATATAAATTCCCCGGCCTTGTTCTGGACCGTGTCGGCTAACCTCGTACGCATTGAGTTGAATTGCTAGTTCGTCTGTGTCACTTTACCTGATTGCCACGCTTCAATTCATGTTTAAGTGAGCACAGGTGCAATTGTGGTCAGAAACGAGAAATTGCAAACTTCGTTCACCAGGTACCAATAACATAGCAGCAAAGGTGATCGGTAGCTGAAAGACATACATCGGCCAAAATATAATTATTGCGGGTAGAATATCTATCTTCTCAAACTCTCGCAATGACTGCTGTCGCCTCTACAGCAGTGATGAATGGAGGCCACGATTCCGAGAAGGAGCCCAACGCAGACCACAGTCCCTCTCGCTTTACAGCAGTGAATGGGAGGGAACCACTTGCACCTGCCCCTGTTTCAAGTGGCACATCAAACAATGAAGAACCCCGAGAGGCTTCTGAAAATTGGGGGAGAAGCGGGTACGACACTCCATCTCGGCAAGATGAGCGTCTGCGAGAAGGCGGCAATGCTGGGAATGATCAAGAGGACCGGCGCTCGCAGCGATCATCATCCCATGCTGGCCCGTCAACTGCCAACAGAAACAAGCGGAAGAGGTCGGAGTCCGATGGGCGACAAGAAACGCCCCAGACCTCCTATCAGGCCTCCAGTCTCCCTAGGAGTCCGGCATCTCGTCTAGATGACGGCGTAGAATTACATGCTCAGCCTACCACAGATGGTGCCATGGGACCCCATGGAGAAAACCATCAAAAGAATCTCTCACCTCCAATTCAAGTCCGACCAGAGAACAACGAGGGATCTCGGACTCCATCAGTGAATGGTCCTTGGCATGAGTATGATTCACAATTGATTAGTCAAGCACAACGCGCGCAACAAATCGATGCTTCAGATGCACAGCTGGCAGAGGTGCTTCAGCGCGAAGCCCAGGGCCACGATACTGCTCAGAAAAACTGGGGAGCTGTCAACCGTCCAGTCGAAGGGCCAGTGCAAAATGACCACTCTCCATCGCTGACGAATTATCCCCCCGAGCGACCGCAAGCTACCGTCCAAGTTGCCCCAAAGAGAAAGCGTGTCTTCAGCAATAGAACCAAGACTGGCTGCATGACCTGCCGGAAAAGGAAGAAAAAGTGCGATGAGCAGCATCCTGCCTGTAAGTCCCATCTTCTCGGCCCTCTTTACTAACAGAGGCCCCACTTGAAAAAAAAATATAGTGCATTCATTTGACCTCCCATTGCAGGCAACAATTGCATACGAGGCGGTTTTTTGTGCGAGGGATATTCGTCGCGAAGTACCTGGCAAAAACCATCAAGTGCGAAAACACCAGTTCCATTGCAATCGAAGGAGGGGTATCCAGAGATTGGCGGACACTATTTACATGAGTTGAGCCAACAGCATGATCGGCCGCAAAATTTGACAGAGCAACTCGAAGCAGGAAAAATAAGGCCTATTATTGTCGATGATAGTGACCGAGCTGCTTCACAGTACAGCACAAGCCCAACGGGGGTTGGTTCAAGTCGTGGATCATGGCCAAAGCGAACTTGGCCGGGCACAGGTCACCCTCCTTACATCTCAGAACATATGCCCAAATCGGATTATCGCGAAGTCCCGCCAATCCACGAATTTTCTCGTGAAGGACACCCGAAAGCTGATTATCATGTTGTTCCTTCAATCAGAGAGTTATCACACGGGACCCACTCAAAACCAACGATGCCACTTCTTCAGGGTGGAATCGATCAACGACCAGCCTCCACTAGCAACATGGACACTAGTAGTCCACAAGCACAGGCGAGGATGGCTCTCAGTATCGAACATCAGTTATCTACGCGCACGGTCACGGGTGAGGAAACAGAAAAGGAAAAAATGATACGCGGCGAACTCTACCGACCATACGATATTCAACTGGTGGAAGAAAGAGACAGATGTAAAGCTGCTCTGTGGCGATTCAACAGTTCTTGTAATCCCATATCCGGCCTGAGTGCGAAAGAACAGGGTCGCCTGCTCAAGGAGATCGTGATACCACCAAATACAATTGTGGGCTCCCCTTCAGGTGTTTCATCTCCTCGTTCGACAGGATCCATCGGACAAGGGGCGATTGTTGAGGCACCTTTCCACTGTCATTATGGGTATAACATCCACATTGGTGAAGATGTTCTGATCTCAGAGAATTGCCTGTTTGTTGACGACTGTGCTATCAGCATTGGTGCCCATACGTGGATAGGACCTAGAGTCACTATACTCAGTTCAATGGCACATGCGAATATGCAGGAACGGAAAGGCTCCCAAAGCCGGTATCAGGGCCGCCCCGTTACAATCGAAGAAGACTGCTATGTTGGCTCCGGCTGCACCATCTACCCTGGCGTCCGTCTTCGGCGAGGGGCTTATGTGGCTCCCGGGGAAGTAGTCAAGTCGGATATTGTAGCCTATGGGTTTCAAGGCCTCAAACCAAGCTACATGTAATTTGATGTTGGGTATTAGTATTAGACTCCTCGATCATATTTGGCTTGAAGCTGATTATAACCCCTGTGGGTCTTTAATCCAGACCAAGAAAGGTCATCGATATTTGCCTTTTTTTTTTACCCCGTAAATTGTGTAGTTAATGCATTCATGCTCAGATTCTTTCATTGCCTCGTGGAGTGGATCCTAAATAGATATGTTAGACTAGCTCATACCACCATTGGGCCAAAAAAAAATTTTTTACAATTATTAACTAAATGCTTGATTATTTAGTATGATAAGATAGATATTTGTTAAAATTATTAGACAAAGTTCTATATTTTTTTTCAATCTGCTAATGTCACATTTGCATCATTGTTCTGCGATGTCAAGCACATGGGCCCTAGAGCCAATCCAGAAATTCTGGTACAAAATAACTTACTACAATTCCAGCACCGGCCCTCAAGATTCCCTCTGTGCTCTCAAAAGCCATGGACTTCAAGTCGAAAACGCCCGCCTTGGCTCCGGCATGAATCATCGCGTATTCGCCGCTAACCTGGTAGGCAGCAATCGGGATGTCCTTTGCTAGCTCTCTTGCATCCCTAATGATATCCAGGTAACTGCTCGCAGGCTTGACCATAATTATGTCTGCACCTTCGCCCATGTCTCTCTGGATTGCACGTCGAGCAAGGCCGCGTCCACCGGGTGGGAGCTGGTAACATCTACGGTCTCCAAAAGATGGGCATGAGCCAGCAGCGTCACGGAAAGGTCCATAAAGGCAACCGCTAAACTTGGCGCTGTACGACATCAGGAGAACACGGTGCGCAAGGCCGGCTTCAATCAGCTTGAGTTTGATGGCGCGTACTCTCCCATCGTTCATGTCAGAAGGCGCGACGCAATGAGCACCAGCTATAGCATATGCAAGCGCTACATCTGAAATTCGATCAACAGATTGTGCATTGTCCAGTGTACCATCTTCTTTGAGTATTCCACAGTGACCATGTGACGTATATTCACAAAGACACACGTCAGTCACAATGTAGAGTTGGGGGAATCGGGCCCGAAGAAGACGAATGGCCTGAATGACTGGGCCAGCAGGGTCATCGGCAGCAGTTCCGAGCGCATCTTTTGCAGAGGGGTGTAGGGGGACTCCGAACAAAATCACTGAACGTAGCCCCTTCTGTACAAGCGGTTTCAGAAAGGGGACTATGCGATTGACGCCTCGGCGGTTTTGATTAGGTAGAGATGGTATTGGTGTTTCTTCATCAGGATTATCCGTAATAAAAAGCGGGTATATGAGCATCTCCTACTAACGTTTAGAATCATCAACACCTGTAATAGGGGCTTAACGAACCTTGGTCAACTGCCTTTCAGCCTGCCATGATCTGCTTAGGGGATGACTGTAGCCAGAATGTAGCTGGCTTGAAATGTCACCAGATATACTGACACTCGTGGCCGCAGTGCTTGTATATGATCTGGCAGTTGCCTGTGATCGTGCGTGAGAGATCTGCGAGCTGCGGTCATCAGGGTGCGCATCACGAAAGGCGATGTCAGAAACAAGGTTTGAAAAGGACATGGTGTTGAGAGGCGCGCAATTATGAGATAATAAATATGCTGGTGTAATAGTGGGGTTTCCTCGGTGGCTGTTTTCAAACTGGTGTAACAGGAAACCAAGAATAAGAGGCTCCAGGGGATCACACTGGTCTGATGGAACAATGACCAGAAAAAAAAAAGAAAAAAGATATAATAGGAGTTAAACAATAAACCTCAGGATCAGGTAAAAAGGCACCTAGGAATAAGGGAGGTTGTATTTTAGATGCTTAATTTACGTGAGCAATCGGTAGATTATTAGGATCTGTTCCAAGATGGATCGCACGGGATGATAAGACATTAACAGCTGAGGGGGCAGGACCTTAGGTAAGATAACTAAGCGCGTAACTATGTAAACTCAGGTAACTCCTGTAATTGCATTTTGGTACTTTTTTTATGCATGTCTCTAGTTACCTGTTCTGAATATGTAACTATTAAATATAAGCATCAGCTCTCCAAATTGAATTTTCACTTTCTCTGAAGAATGGGCTAGGAGATTTTTTTTTTCCCTTTTCAAATTAGGGTGATTAGGAGCTTTGATGGGGCGTATTCTTTATATAATATCATTCTGAAATAACTAATGTAAAACTGATCAGTACCTACTGATCTTTGCCCAAAGGTGTACTCTACCAGATGAAAATTACGCGATGAGCATAATGTGGGTATGGACTATGGACGTACCGAGGTATCCATGCACATACGGAGTACTATGTAAATACCTAGGCCCATGTTAGATCAGTGGTTGATGCTAACCTATGGACGCCCAGTGGGAATATCACCTGATTTGGCCGGGAGTTGATTCTTGACCTAGGCAGTTACCTAGATACTTAATAATGGGCTATTGATATTACTGCTATTGGCTGGACCACTCTGTGGTTTGGCTTACCTATGGTAGTAAGGTAGGTTGATCATGTGCACTTCTCCCAATCCATAGGTAGGATAGAACCTACCTAGGTACCTGGTATATTGCCACTCTGGTCAAAATAATCGAATTACCCTTGCTGGCTACAAGTATAAACAGCTTTAAACGTTATCTATAGAAGCTCCGCACCTAATATCAGAAAGTAATATTGATGTAATTATAAAAGGTAACGTATATTAAGAGCAAGACTAAAGCTAACCATAAATCACTTAAAACTACACAGGATACGTTAGAATAGCCAAATTAGTGAGCAATCTTAATGCTAATATTTTGATACCTACCTATTATCATCAGTACAGTACCTACCATATGGTTAATAGGTATTATATTGCTTTGTCATGGTATTGACTGGGGAATAATGATATGGCGCCATCAAAGTAAAAAACCACTAACCAGAGTAAACTGGGTCGGGTTATCCGCCTAAAATAAGCAAACATGGCCCGATTTTAGGTAAACCCGAGGAAAACACCTAGCAACCCAGAACCGGAAATAACAAATCAGACTTGAGAATTCGGCTCAGAGTTGAACATCGTTGTTCAAAAGCCTTACTTCCTCGCCAGGCTTGAAAGCTGGCAGACCGATATAGGGGCATCCATCACAGCGGAAAGCATCTCCTAGAGCACAATTTCCACAGCTTCCCACTTTGCCTTGTACTGTAAAATCGACCTCTGCCAAATCGGTTTGGTCCAATTTCAATGAGTCAAGTGCTTTGTCGGCATTTGCCCTCTTTGCTGCATCTTCTTCCTCGAGTTTCTGGGCCAATCCACAGGTGCAGTCCTTGCAAGCCCGGCGGCGTTTTCCCGCTTTTGGACGACATTCAGGAGCTATATCTCTAGTATCAGCGACAATTCTTCGATGTATGAGCACGAAAAATGAGCTCGATGACTAATTTTTTTTTTTTTTTTGCCTGGAAGGGATAAGCACTTACGCTGAACAATAGGTCGACTCAGGTCATTGTCATCTAAAAGAGTATCTTCATCAATAAGCTCATCTCCAGAGCAATCTGGATCACTGGGGATTATGCCAGTGGTGAAATCGTCGCTGAAATCGACAAATCCAAGGCCAGTGGGTTTTTCGGCCACTTCCTGAGCTTTGGCCCCATTTAAACCGGGTAGCGCGGTTTCCATTGAATATGTAACCTTCCGTTCATTGGGTACCTTTGCACCATCCCTCTTCTTTTTCCCAAGCCGCAACGGCACGGCCTGCTGTTCTCCAAAGTCAGGTTTCATAAACCCACCATTCTTGTCGCGGACTAACCCTGCAAGTACAGCCTCTGTCTCGTATAACTGGTCATGCGAGAAATGCAGTGTACTCTGACTGCGTAGGCGCCCTCCTGGTTTAAGCGACTGAACGACAACAGCAAAGGTATCACGTTCTGCAATTTTTATGCTCTCCGAAAAGGAACCGTCCGCGTCTGCCAAAATAAGGACAGTATCATAAGTTGAAGGGGGTAAGGACACAAAGCCAAGAGCTAGGCGATCGATCATTTGCAAATCTGCCGCAGTATGATCATAGGAATGGGTGATCTCATTCAGCTTTTCGGGGTGCGAAGACAAGGATGGTGGAGAAAGTAATAGCGTCCGGCCTGGTAGAGATTGGACAGACGGTGCAGGTGTAGATGAGAACTCGGCAGAAGTATCAAGAGCGATTGATGGTGACATTGCAACCGTTAGGATGATTTGAATAGCTGATTGCTGAGCTTGTGGTGGTAGATGGAGATTTAAGATTGGGGTAGGTCTTATGTGCACTGCGATTTCACCTGTTCTGTAGTAGATATATTGCTGGGCTGTTCAGTCTGAGTAGATTGGGATGTTGATTGGTCATATGTTCATAAATGGCGATTTGGATATTATAATTTATTTTTGTTGAAGGGGGAGGGGATTAAAAAGGTAAAAGTAAGGGAGAGAAAGAGAAAAAGTAGTATAGGAGGGGTAGAAAAAAAGGCTAATCTGTGGGGCATTGTCAGTAAAGATATTGATAAGCAGATGTCAGTGGCAAATTTGCCACCCCACTACAATACTCCGCGGGGATAACGTAATCGGACACTGGGCTGCCATAGACACTAAGCTGCCATAGACACTGAGCTGCACGGTCACCACCACCACCACCCCTAAGTTATTATAGCTGTATTTTAAAGCCCTTTTTTAGTATATATTTAGTATAGAGCCTCTATCTTAGGAGGAGAGAATAAAATTAGTAGTTAAAACTTTTTATTAAGGCTAATTTAACTTTAAAACTACTTATATAACTATATATAATATACCTCTAAGAACCTTTATAGTATAGCTTAATAGAGTTACTCCCTATAATAAAATAACTATAAATTCTTAAAAACTATTAGATCTTAAAGAAGAGATTGTTACGGCACCCTTATCAGTGACAGTACCAAGGCAGAATCAGGCAGTCAGGGAAAATGGATATTCTTATAGTAGAGAGCTATAATTTACTTATTTAATACTCTTTATAGCTACTATCTAGTAATAGTTATATTATGTTTGACTGGCGTCAGCTACGAATACCGTACTAGCTAATGGTCATGTGATCAATCGAATAAGGTCTGGTTTTTCTATCTATATGAGAACGAGGGCGTATATATAGCCAATCTGGAGCCCTGAAACTAGTCTAAATACAGTAAATAAAGTAATACTTTTATATGCAATATTCATATCACTGGTAGCGAGATAAATCTCTTTAAAATGAAGCTATTCAGGGTTGGAAATCACTGTATACCATGGATTAGTAGAATACTGGAGCTATAGTAGATTATCACTATTCCAACAGAATCAGGGATAGTGGTAATTTCATTAATACACCCCCTCAGCAGTTGGCAACACTGATATAGCTGGAATTAGTAATTATAAGGCCATTAAGGTTAACTAAACTAAGCATCTTAATAAATCTATAGTATTTCTAATGTAGGAGAGCCTTTATAAGGCTGTCAGTAGCTATACTAGCTATAGGAACTTATTACACCTTAACTTACTACTTCTACACTTCCTAATATAGCCAGTAGTGGTGTATATTAATATAATAAAGGTTAGTACGCAGGTGAGGGTTATCTTTAACTAGTAGGTTAATAGTTTAAGTATTATTATATTAAATTATGAGATTATAATGGGGATTAAACTAAATAGTATTAAAAAGGCACTTCTACTAAAATAACTACTTACCAGCCTCTGAGATAGTAAGTAATTCAGCTTTAGTTATTAATATAGTAATAGTATACTGCTTTCCTGATCTCTAGTTAATTAGTCCTTTAAAAAGCATATAAAGGTAGCCTTTAGAGCTTTTTTAGTCCTTATTATTAGTGAATAAAGTATTACTTGTATATATAAATACTTCTTAATTAGTATTTCTTTCTCTATACTGAATTAAGCAGTATTTTAAACCTATTAGGTAAAGGATCACATGATCTGCAGTATTAATATATTTCTAACTAGGATTAATAAGAAATTCAGTAAGTTTTAAAGCTGCATATGTGATGTTAGGTCTAGTAATAATAGTGATATAGATAATTAAGCTAACATACTGCTAGAAAGCATATATTTAACGCGGCGTTGCTTATCCTTTATTTAGTGTTAAAGCTTTAGTTAAAAATAGTGTTTTTAGCACTGTATGATCCTCTAGATTAAACTTTCTAATAATCTTTTTAATATATGTGTTACGGCACCTTTATCAGTGACCATATCAGGCAGAATCAGGCGGTCAGGCTATGACCTACAGAGACACATTCATTATGTAATTTACCTATTAGGGCTAAAGGAGCCACTTCCTAATACCTCTGCACTCACATAATATGGTATATAGGTACCATATCTTAGTAAACATACCATTTAGTATACTATTAGGATGGTATACACTCTGGTATACTTAAGAGTATACTACTAGTATACTATATAGAGGACTATCTAGAGTACTATAGATATTTAAGGAATATATATAAGGATACTTATCCTATATACTTAGATAGTTCTTTATAATTAATATAGTCTATAATTCTATAGTCACCTTTTAGTATTCTAATATTTATATACTTATTTATATATCTCTTACTTAATTAAAGAAGTATATATACTTCTTTAGCCTTACTTCTCTCTCTACTACCTTTCTATATTCTTAAGTACCTATAGCTTATTAGAGTACTCTAGTTACTATTAATATCCTTAGATTAGGGTTATAGGTTAGTATATCCTAAGGCTTAACTTATAGGTTATAGGTATAGGTACCATTATAAGATCCTAGGGTATAATATATTAATCACCTATCTATATAAGTATATAAGTAATATCAGTATTAACACCAGTCTATCTTAAGTAATTAACTTAAAATACCATAGCTAGAAATACTCTAGTAAGTAATATAGGCTCTATAACCTTACAGCCACCAGCTAAGAGTAATAAGGAGCTCTTAGACATAATTAAATAACTCTAGGAAACCATTACCATGCTTAAGGGGTGCCTTACTATTAAGTTAGTTAAGGTCTAACCACCTAAACTATTTAGAGGAAAATGATCATAACTTTAGATATTTTTAATATAATTAGATACCTATATTAACATTAATAAAGAGAAACTGGTATATAATATTAATAAGGTAGTTTTTATATTAACCTACCTTACTAGAAGTATATTTAACTAGTTTAAACCATTTCTCTAGAACTTTTAGGAAAATAATACCTTAGGATAGGATAATAATACTAAGGAAATCTTTATATCCTATACTAAATTTATAAAGAGACTTAAAGGAACTTTTAATGATATTAATACTACCTAATAAGTAGAATAAAAACTGTAATAGCTTAGATAGATAAGATTAGTATAATAAATAGCTTCTAAATTCTAGTAGATTATATCCTACTTAGATTAGGATAAAGATATATATATAGTATAATTTAAAGAAATATTAAAACCTAAGGTATAGGAAAAACTTATCTAGTAAGATTAACTAGACTCCTTAACTAAATTGATTAAGGCAGCTATTAAGGTAGATAATAAGCTATATAAGTTTAAGATATAAACTAGGATAAACTATTAGTTTAGAGGAAATTAGTAAACCACTAATTATTAATTAAATAATAGTTAAAGGGTATAATTAGTAAGTTAAGGATATATAGACCCTTTTAGACTATAACTTATAAAACTTAATACTACTAAAGGAAAATATAACAGTATATTACTAGTAGAATGTAAATAATAATATAAGGAAAAGCTTTATTTCTTTTATAGAAAACTAAGGCATATAACTAAAGATTATTAAGTATAATAATAATATTACTAAAAAGACTAAGATTAGAATATACTACTTAAAGAATAAATTAAGTAACTTAGAGCTATAAAGGAGCTTAGAGTAACTAATATAGATCTATAACTTAGAAATCTATACTACTAATATACTATATTAAGTAATAATAAAATTAACTAAGAACTTAGGATATAGAAAGAAAGCCTAAAGGAAATATAGGATAACTATACTAAAGAAGAACTATAACTTAAATAATAAGTACTAATAGAGTACTACCTAGATAACTTAGCTTTAGATAGTAGCTATATACTATATAATTAGTTAAGACTAGATAGTGAAGATCTAGCCCTATAAGATTTAATCTAAATAAATAAATTAGAATATAGAAGCTAGGCTAATAGTCCTAAAGAATAGAAAACTACCTAAGAAGAGCCAGTTCCTATAGATAAGGTAGTTAACTAAGTTTAATCTATTATTAATCCCTTAAATAAAGAGTATAGTACTTAATAGGAAGGCCTAATATCCTACTAGGAGGAACCTTATAAGCTACCTAAGTAACCTTAAAGAACCCTATAAGATAACTTTAAACTAAGTAACTATATTATATAGCTGTTAGAAAATAGGTATAGATATATATAATATTATATAGGGTAATAAAATAGAGATAGAGTATATAATAAAATTATAGAAATCCTAAATAGAGCTTAAGCAGAAATTAAAGTACTTAGAAATTAGAAATTACTAGTAGTAATTAAAACCTAATAAAGTTTTTACCTAAAACTTATTACTAGGATACTTAGATAACTAGTAAAAACTATAATTAATTCTAAAGTAATAAGAAATTATATAGACCTAAGATATAAGAAGTAGCTTAGTATACTTAGAATTATAAAGGCTAATCTAGAGCTACTTATAGATCTAAATAAAGAAGACTTAGGAGGTTATCTTATAGATAAATTAGGACTAGTACCCTTAGTTATAATAGGTTATAAAGAGTAACTTAACTTTAATATAATACTATTAGGATAGTATAATATAGTATTAGGGATTCCTTAACTTAGGAATTATAACCTAGAAATTAATTAGAAAATAAATATACTATAATTAGTAAATTATAAATACCCTAGATTAATAAGTATAGGGGATAATACTATTAAGTCTTAATAATATATTTATAAAGGTAAACTTAAGAATAGAGTTAAGTAATTAAATAAGGTAATTAATATTATAAAAAGTAGTAATATAATAAAAATCTTAATAGCTAGTAATACTTTAGATTAAGTATAGCTAATATAACTATCTAGATAGGTACTAGTAACTATAATAGAATATTATAAAAGAATAATTATTAAGGATATAACTAATAGGTTATAGAATAAGGAATATCACTCTAATAAATTAACTAAATAATCCCTAGAAATAAGTAATAACTTATAAGAATAGTACTATATTAAGGAACTAGTAGCTAACTCCTAGGAACTACTATAATTACCTTAAGAGTATATATCTTTTTAGGAGTTATTTAACTATAAATACTATAGCTACCTAATTATAGACCTTATAATTATAAAATTCCTATCTAGGAAGGAAAAGAACTAATATATAAGAAAATCTACTAGATATTAGATAAAGAGTTATAAGCACTTAAGGAATATATTAATAAATAATTAATAAAAGGAACTATTTAAATATTAAAATTATTAGTAGGATATAGAGTCCTATTTATACCTAAGAAAGATAGAAGTCTATAACTTTATATAGACTATTAACTATTAAATAATATTACTATTAAGGATTAACACCTGCTACCTCTTATTTTAGAAATCTAGGATAGGATTAGAGGAGTAAAATAGTTTATAAAACTTAATATTATAAATATATATAATTAAATTAGAATTATATAAGGTAAAGAATAGAAAATAGTATTTTAAACTAAATATAGATACTATAAATACTTAATTATACCTTTTAGATTAACTAATATACTAATATTATTTTAATAATTTATTAATAAAGTCCTAGTAGAATACCTTAATATCTTTATTATTATATACCTTAATAATATTCTAATACTCTTAGATAACTTTAATAAGTATATTAAGTATATTATAAAGATACTTATAAAACTTTAGAATACTAAGCTATAACTTAAACTTAAGAAATATAAATTTTATATATAGGAAATAGACTTTCTAGGCTATTAGATCTCTATAATAGGCATTTATATAGACTAAATAAAAGTATAGGTAATTAGGGATTAGTTAATACTATAAAACCTTAAGGAATTATAGTAATATTATAGATTAATTAATTATTACTAATAATTTATTAATAGATATATAAAAATCATAATACTAATATTTAAGCTACTTAAGAAATTAGATATATTTAACTAGACTTAGGAGTAATAGAAGGCATTTAAAGAATCTAAAGAATAAATTATATAAGTACTAATTTTAGTATAGTATAATCTAATAAAAGAAATAACTATTAAAACTAATATATTAAACTATACTATTAGTATAAGAATAATATAACTAGGAGAAAATAGAAAACTATAACCTATTACTTTCTATTTATAAAAACTAATTTAAGCTAAATTAAATTATAATATTTATAATAAGGAACTACTTATTATAATAGTTATATTTAAGATATAAAGAGTCTATCTAGAAGGAGTATAGTACTAGGTTCTTATTAAAATAGATTATAAGAACCTTACCTTCTTTATAATAACTAAAGAGTTAATATAAAGGTAGGTAAGATAGTTAGAAGTACTCTTAGAATGTAACTTTTATATTATATACTATAAGGGAATAGAGAATAGCTAAGTAGATATACTTAGCTAATAACTAGACTATATACTTTATAGAAAATATTATAAACTAGTAGTATTAAAATAAAATAATAATAGAAGCCTTAGCTATAACTATTAATACTAACTTATAGTAACTATAACTATTAGATTAGATAAATTTAAATAGTAACTTATTATAGAAATAGAAAATAATTAGATAATTTAAGGAATACTTAAAAAACTTAAAGATAATACTAGATTTATTAAGGATATTAATAGATTTATATACTTTAAGGGACTTATTTATATACCTAAGAATATATAGACTGAAGTTATTACTATACATTATAATACTCCTATATTTAGATATATAGAAGTAGAATAAATGATAGTATATATTATAAGGAATTTTTATATTCTATACCTTATAGTAAAGGTATATATATATATATATATATAAATAATTATAAAATATATATTTATAATAAGCTAGTAAGATATAAGCCGTATAGAAAAATATAACTATTAGAAATATTAAAGAAACTATAAGAATAGATTATAGTAGACTTTATTACTTAATTACTACCCTTAAGTAGATAGGATACTATTATAGTTTTTACTAACTTACTAAATATATTTACCTTATACTAATAGTAGGTATACTTAATATAAAATAAATGGCATTTATCTTTTTAAGAGATATTATTATAAACTATAGATTACTTAAAAAAATCACCTTAGATAGAGATAAACTATTTACCTTAAAGTTCTAGATATTACTTATAAAATTAATAGGGGTAAATCACTATTTAACTACTACCTATTACCTATAAGTAAATAGGTAAACTAAATAAACTAATTAAATAACTAAGTAATACTTATAATACTATATTAACTATTAATAAAATAACTAGAGTGAATTATTACCCTTAGTATAATTTATATTTAATAATTCAGTATATTTAGTTATAAAATAAATACTATTTTATATAAATTATTATAGATACCTAAATATTATAAGGAAACTAATTAAATAAGAATTAAGCTCTAAAGAAGCTAAATAACTAGTATTAATAATTAACTAATTTTATTAATAACTATTAATAGACTTAGAGTTTATAAACCTATAAATAGCTACTTACTATAATAAAAAATATAATAAAGGACTAGATCTTAAAAAGAGGGGGAAAGTATTCCTACTCTATAAAAATATTAAGATAAAATAACTAAGTATAAAACTTAACTATTAAAAATTAGGACTATTTATAATTAAAGAAAAAATAGGACTAGTTAATTATTATTTATAACTACCTAAATTAATAAAATATATATATCCTATTTTTTATATCTTATTATTAGAACTAGCACTAGCTAATACTAAACTCACTTAAAATATAGAAATTAATAATAATAATAAATAAGAATATGAAGTTAAAAAAATCTTAGGATATTAAAAAGTTAATAGTAGACTACTTTATTTAATAAAATAGAGAGATTATAATACCTTAGAAAATATATAGGAACCTATCTTAAACTTAATAGGTTACCCTTAGTGAAAGAATTCTACTAGTAGATAGATTAAAATCAGCCTAGAAGGAAGGGGAATTTAATATCTAAGTTAGACTAGGATTATCTAATATAGTAGTAAGTTAAGGAGTCTCTTACTTATTAGTAAAATAGTCTTAACTCTTAGAGATCCTTAGTACTTAAGGGATCTTCCTTATCTAATTAGTCTATTATAATAGTATTATAATCTAGCATCTTATTACTATACTCTTTAAGAAATTATTATTATTTAAATAAGTAAGTAACCTTTACTAAAATTTAGGCCTACTTAGCTAATACCTTAGTAAGTTAATTTTAAACTTATTACTCATTTTATTTTAAATTATTCCACTCATTATTATGAAATTACTTTTTATACTTATAACTATAATAGGTGTAAGTAGTATAGTTATAACTCTTTAAATCTATAATATAGGGAAGGCCTTTTTAAAAAATAGTATTTATAGGAATTCTTAATAATATAACTATTCTCTTTAATTTTATTAGCTTACTAAATGTATTCTTAAAATTAGTTATAAATAGAAATATAATAAGGTATAATAAGTTATTAGGAAAATAAAAAAAGAAGTTAATAGGAAACTTACTTAAATAGGGGACACTATAAATTTATGATTATTAAGGGATGATAATCCTAGAAGAGGGGGATTATATTATAGCACCCTTATTAGTAACTATATTAGGTAGAATTAGGTAATTAGGGAAAATAGATATTCTTATTATAGAGAATTATAATTTACCTATTTAATACCCTTTATAGCTACTATCTAGCAGGCAGTTATGTCATGTGATTAGGAATACTATTTATTATACTATAAATAGTATATAGGATGGTATATAGGGTACTATAGGGAATACCATAGATAGTATATAGAATAGTATACTCAGTAAAGGATATATAAGGACATTCATTTTATATACTTAGATAGTTCTTTATAATTAATAAATATTATTAACCTATAGCTACTAAGTATCTTACTTCCCTCTTAATTATTATATACTTATTCACATATCTCTTACTTAATTAAAGAAGTATATATACTTCTTTAGCCTTACTTCTCTCCTTATTACCTACCATATTCTTAAGTACCTATAGCTTAGAGGAGCATCCCAGTTACTGTTAATATCCTTAGATTAGGGTCATAAGTTAGTACTTCTAGGCTTGACTCACAGATTACAGGTATAGGTACCATTGCGAGATCCCAGGGTGTGACAATAGAATAAGTATCTTTATATATCCTTTACTAAGTATACTATTTTATAACGTAACCGGACAGCGAGCTGCGCATGACAGCAAGCTATGCGGCACTGTATTTCATATTCAAGTACTTTTTTTAAGGTTGAATATCCTAATAATAAATAGCTATAAGACCTTTATTTTTAATAATAGAACTTATATAATAGTATACATCTATCCTTATTAAGGAAGAAAACTTCTAGATAGTCTAATATAAAAATTTCAGGAACTAGGCTGCTTATAGATATATAATATTATATTTTCTATATTTTAAGCTAGAGAAAAGATAAAAAATAGTATAAAATAATCTAAAAGCCTTAGAATATCCTATTTAATATAGTATAAAAGTTTTACTCTATTATAATCATTAGTTATTGAGATATAAGGGACTCAAAACTGAGGATTTTCTATGGGAAGCTGAGCTGTGCAGCTCGCTGTCCGATTACGTTATACTATCTATAGTATTCCTTATAGTACCCTATATACCATTCTATATACTATTTATAGTATAATAAATAGTATTTCTAATTATATAATATGTTGACGAAATTACCACTATCCCCGATTCCGTTGGAATAGTGATAATCCGCTATAGCTCCGGTATTCCACTGATCCGTGGTATACAGCGATTTCCAACCCTGAATAGCTTCATTTTAAAGAGATTTATCTCACTACCAGTGATATGAATATTACATATAAAAGTATTACTTTATTTACTGTATTTAGACTAGTTTTAGGGCTCTAGATTAGCTATATATATACCCTCATTCTTATATAGATAGAAAAACCAGACCTTATTTAATTAATTATATGACTATTAGCTAGTATGATATTTATAGCTGATGCCAGTTAAATAGTTATAAGCCTAACTTACCTCTTTTAGATAAATTAAAGCTATATAACTCCTCTAAATCCCCTAATAATACTGTCAGTCAGCTGTTATACAGCTAATTAATATAATTAACCACTAATATAGCTATAGGTTTAAAGGTCTATTATTTTAAGTACTTAGGATAATTAGAACCTCTAGTATAACTAGATAAAGTATACTACTATCTATAAAGATATATAGCAGTATATTAATAATAATATTATAGATAATAATATTCCTGAGGTGCTAGCTATACTAAAAATAGCTAATAATATAGATAACTATATATATAACTGCTGCTTTAAGATGTATTAGTATATTAGAAAGAGATATAATAAGGTTATATAGGTTATCTATAATACTATTACTATTTATTATTACTACTATATTAATAATGAAATGTCTCTATAAGTAGTACTATTAGTATTAAAGAAAGCTCTCTCACTATCCTTAGAGGATTAGATTAACTACTTAAGATAGAGATATAGTAAGGTTCTAAAGCTATTAAGGTCTTATAATATTAACTAGTAGGTTATTAAGTAGTTAAAGACCTATTATAAATATAGAAAAGCTGTAGTTCCTAAAGCTCTTAGCTATTAACTAATTAAGGACTTCCTTTAGGTAATTAAGCTAATATTTTTAGCTTTTATAATACCTTAATTAGCTATATTTTATATATAGAAAGATATTAAGATAGGTATAATAATTACTAAATTTATAGAGTAGAAGTAAGACTACTAATATAAGAATCTAGCTAATACCTTTTCTACCTTTAAAGGTAGTAAAAATAATAATTTACCTTCTAATCCTAGGTCTAATAATTCTAGTAGTAGTAAGAAGAGAAGAGATAAAATAGATTACCTATATAGAGGTAAGTATCTCTTTAAAAAATACCTATATATTATTAAGTTAGTTTAACCAGCTAGTTAGACCCTAGATATAGTAATTTAAGCTAAATTTAATACTATATCTTATCCCTTAATTCTTAATACTATTAAGAAAGTAAAAGAGAGAGTGGTAAGGTTAAATTTATAGGATAGAGCTAATATCCTATTATAAATAACTATAACTATACTTAGAGAGCTACTAAATATAATAATACTATACTAAACTAATAAAGTATTTTTTAGAATCTAACTTTTAAGTATCCTTCTCTATAGATACTAAATATAGGTTAGTAAAAAGCTTTATATTTAACTCTAGATTAGATACCTATATTTATAATAATTTAAGCTGTTTTTATAAGTATTAGGAGGTGAATAGTAAGGAATATATCTATATTAGTAATACTTATACTTTAATATTAGGATATAGCTTAGTAGCTATATATCTATAATCTAAGTAGGGAGAGCTCCTATACCTTAACCTTAAAGATATTATATATATTAAAGGATTCTATATTAATATTATCTTAGTAGAATAAGCTAAAGAAGCTAGAGCTTTCTAGTATCTATACCTTTATTATCTTAAATATACTAATAGCATACTAATTTACTATATTAAAAATCTTTATAGATAGAATATTATTAAATATACCCCTATTTCTAATATAGAAAGAAGCACTTTTATAGTAAAATACTTCTAGTAATAGCTAACGTAATCCACGGCCGAGCCGCGAATACGACCGAACCGCGAATTTTCGCCGCTCTGAATGAATTCTTGAAGCTTTTCAACCACAAACACTATTAAATTAAATTAAATATTATATGAATATGAAGCTATTTACTAGGGTAATTTCGTATTGTGTGTCTAACAGTCCAACAGCCACTGCAGCGTGGTGGAGCGCATTGATGAGGCATAGGTGTATCATCAACAACCTCTTCATTAAGCTGTGTATTAAGCTGTTAAACATGCTCACAGCCTTCCTATATAGAAAGAAAGAGGTTATTTCCTAAAGAAGCACATTTCCTTGCCTTTTTCTTTATTTTCCGCTCATTTTCTGCCCATAGAACCTTTATCTCTTGCTGGAGAAGAATATTCATATTTATTACCATAGATGCAGCCTTCTTAAGGTGTTGGATATGTGATACTGGACTGCTAGAAAGGGTTCTTTTCTTTTGAAGACTTCTCTATAAGCTTTGAACTTTGCGGTTAATCTGGTGAGGATTCTGAGGAGTTTGAAAAGCAGAAGATATTGACCCTTCAGCCTTAATAAGAGGTGGTGTTAGTGTACGAAGTTGGAAGGTGATTTTCTCAAGAACCTGGTCTTTATTAAGAGGTTTAAGACCAGCACCTGTAAAGCTATTGCATATATTCTTCTCAGTAAATACTGCTGCGCGGGCTGGAGGATATAAGTATAGGAAATCCTCTTTATTAATATGATTATTTCTAGCTGTCATCATTGCCTCAACCAGCTTTCTATACGCGCATTTAAGCGGCCCAAAAACACTAACATTAAGGGGTTGAAGAAGGTGAGATGTATGTGGAGGCATATAAAGACAGATAATTGTATTCCTCTTATAAAAATCATCAAATTTAGCTGTTTAGTGGCTTGAATGGTCATTAAGAATAAGTAATCACTTCGCGCCAGTTATATAGCGTCTAGAATAGGGATTAAACAGCTCTTTAAGCCAGTAAAGACCTATCTCATCTATTGTCCAGCCATTGGTACTATTAGTAATCCTCTAATCTTAAGGAAGATTAGGTTCTTGGTACTAAGGAGCCTGGTGTTCTTTCCCTTTTAAGATAACCACTGGTGGTATAGAAATCCCTTTTAAAGCTGTATACTTAATGATTGTGACCCATTTATAATTACCCTAGATAACTCTATGAGGTCTCTCACTGTGCTCTACTGCAGTAATAACCTTAGATATTATATAGAGTCCCATTATAAAGCCAGTTTCATTAAAATTCCAAATATTATCTTAGTGTATACCATGCTCTTGAATAGCTGCATGTACAGTCTTAAACTACTGTTTTAGAACCTCTAGATTCTCCTGCCTTGCGCGCTGGTATGTAATCCTCTGATTATATCTTATGCGTACTTCAGGACAGCGTTTGATAAAGGAATATGACTAATTAATCCCAATAGCTGTAGAAGGGTCCTGGGTATGTTGAGAGAGTAAAATCTGCGCCATTCCACGCAGGAATTCTGGTCTAATTGAAAAGCCTTGTTTATCTGCATCTAGCAGTAGCTTAATAAGAGATTCTTCTTCAAAAGCAGTCAATTTATGGCTATTGGCGCGTATTTCAGAACGTGGTTTAGTGCCAGCAAGCTGATCGCGAAGGGTGGATTCAGGTATGCCAAATATCTCAGCAGCTTTTAATTTCAATTTAACTCTTTTCTCTTTCCATGCAGAAACGGCCATTTGAATACGAGCTTCCTTAGATAAAGGCATTTTATATAGTAATGATGAAGAAAAGACGCGTTGATGAGTGTTGAATTGAAAGTTGTAGGTGCCAAGCAAAAAATTCGCGGTTCGGTCGTATTCGCGGCTCGGCCGTGGATTACGTTATAAAGAGAGCTTAGTAATTAACTTATTTATACCTCTAACTATAAGAAGAAATTTATAAGACTAATAGTATTAGAAGCCTCTCTAGAGGATTAGTATAAAAGAATAGGTTATATTAACTTTAAAGCTATTTAGTACTTACTAGAGATTATAACTAGGGTCAGAATTACTAGCTTAAAGTAAAAACCTACTTAGAAATATAAGAACTATATTCTTATAAAAATATAATACTAGATCTCTCAGAGACTAGGCTATAGAGCTATATAGCTATTTAAGATAGTATATCTTAATATTATATAGATAAGTATAGGATATAACTTAGCTAAATAGTTCTCTTACCTATACTATAAGCTAATAAGATAGTGTAAGGGTGAAGCCTATACTAATAAAAATAATATATATAAGGTCTTTTTTAAGAATATTAACTTCTTTATAGCTATTTTTAGTTACTAAGTTAAAATATATTATATAGATAGTAAGAAATTACTAGGAAGGGATTTTAAAGTCAGCTATAAGCTCTAAAATATATAGATTATATACTTAGTTCCTAGGACCCCTAAGATAAATCCTTTTACTAAGTTAATTAGTAAGATAATTACCTAGTAAGCTTAAGCTAAGATAATTAAGGCTTAATTACCTTAGGATCTCTAGCCTAAATTAATAAAGACTAGTATAAAGAGAATAAATATCCTACTATTCTAATAGCTAGATAGATTATAGAAATCACCTTATAAGCTTCTATAGTGCCTAAAGGGAAAGGAAGGTAATCTAGTAAAACCTTTTATAGAAAACTAGCACTATCTTAGCTCTATAATCTATATAAAGCTTTAAAAGATCCTACTATCTTATAAGATAGCCCTAAGGGCCTAAATAGGCTATCTTATTAGCTATTAGGCTTTAAATATCTAGAGGGTTTAGTTACCTACTAGAGAAAAGATCATTAGTACTAGGGATATTAAGATAGATAAGACTTAGAGATATAATCCTACTAAGCTATTTTTTAAAGAGCTATTAGTTAAAGAATCACCTATCCTATTATTATAGATATATAATTTCTCTACTTTTATTAATATAGTTAAGGTTAAAGAAAGTAAGTTTATATTTAAAGATCCTATATATAAGTAAATACTTAAGGTTATAGGGTTATATAACCTAAGTCATCCTATACCTATATTATTAGATAAAAGAAAACCTCTAATTCTAGCTATCTTAACTAAATTAATAGCCTTTCTAACTCTAGAAGTAACTCTAGAACTATTAGGGGGTATACTAGAGGTTATATTATAGCCTAAAGTTATTAAAACCACTCTAGACTAAGGGGGTAGAGTAGAGGATTAAGATAAGTATAATAATAAGTATAATCTAGAGGATTAGCTATAGGATAACCTTATAAGGTTAATTAATAAAGTAGAAGTAATTCTAACTAGATTAAGCTTACTAGATCTATTATAGGAAGAACCTATAGAGCTATAACTACTAGAACTATCTTAGGATATAATTCCTAGAGCTTTTATTAAAGATAATAACCTAGAGGTAATAGAGGATACTACTCTACTACTAACTTATAAGATCTTTAGTAATATTAGTAATATATATAATCTAACCTTAGGAAAGTATATTTAAAAGCCTATAGATTATAAAGCTCTTTTTATTACTTAACTATAGAAAGCTCTAAAAAAATTAACCCCTCTCCTTAATACCTTTAATATAGGCTTATTATTACTAAAACAGTATCTCTACTAAGATAACCTATTACTACTATTAAAGAATTAAAGAGAGCTCTAGAAGCACCTAAAAAAGGAGTTATTTTTAGCTACTATAGAGCTAGAAATAATAGGATTAGGCTAAAAAGGGTTATTTTAGTATATTCTATAACCCTAGAATATCTAGATCTTACTACTTCTTTAGGTCTATACCTATAAATTTAATATTAATAGATATCTTAAGAAATATAAAGTATATCTCTATATTTATAGTAATCTATAGAAAATAAGCCTAGAGGATATAAGAGCTATAATACTTATAGCTAGGACCTTTAGAATACTAATAGCTATTATAGTAAAATTTAACCTTAAAACCTACTAATTAGATATAGTTAATACCTTTTTAAATAGCTAAATAGATAAGATAGTATATATTAAGCTATTAGATAGATATAAGTAGGAAGGAGAGGTCTTATACCTTCTAAGAGTACTATATAGACTATATAGATTACTACAGCTCTAGTAGGTTAAATTATCTTAAATACTAATCTAGTTAGGCCTGCAGTAGGTTAATAAGGACTTATATCTCTTTATAAATAGCTATTTAACTATTCTATACTATATTAATAATATTATCACTATTTATCACTGCCATGATGAGCAGAAATTTAAGTAATTCCTCACTGAATTAAAGTCAAGATATGAGCTCAGAGATCTTAGTACTGCTAATTAGTTTCTTAGTATATAAATACTCTAAGACTGCTCTGCTATGAAGCTTTAGCTCTGCTAGGACTCATATTGTCACACCCTGGGATCTCACAATGGTACCTATACCTGTAACCTATGAGTCAAGCCTTAGGATATACTAACCTATGACCCTAATCTAAGGATGTTAACAGTAACTGGAGTGCTCTAATAAGCTATAGGTACTTAAGAATATAGAAAGGTAGTAGAGAGAGAAGTAAGGCTAAAGAAGTATATATACTTCTTTAATTAAGTAAGAGATATATAAATAAGTATATAAATATTAGAATACTAAAAGGTAACTATAGAATTATAGACTATATTAATTATAAAGAACTATCTAAGTATATAAGATGAGTATCCTTATATATCTTCCTTAAATATCTATAGTACTCTAGATAGTCCTCTATATAGTATACTAGTAGTATACCCTTAAGTATGCTAGAGTGTATACCATCCTAATAATATACTAAATAATATATTTACTAAGATATAGTACCTATATACTATATTATATAAGTATAGAGGTATTAGGAAGTGGCTCCTTCAGCCCTAATAGGTAAATTATATAATAAATATATCTCTATAGGTTATAGCCTAACTGCCTGATTCTGCCTAATATAGTTACTAATAAAGGTGCTATAATATAATCCCCCTCTTCTAGGATTATTATCCCTTAATAATTATAAATTTATTATATCCCCTATTTAGGTGAGTTTCCTATTAACTTCTTTTCTTATTTTCCTAATAACTTATTATGCTAGAGAAGTATAATTATTACTATAAATATACTCTATAGGTAGATAGAATCCTAAAAAATAGTTTTCCCTCTAGTTCTCCTTATATCTATTATTCTTCCTATAGTATTCCTTATATCATAGATTTAAAAAGTAAGAACTATATTTTATATACCCATCATAGTTATAAATATAAGTGTTAGTTTTATAATAAATAAGAGTAGCATATACTTTAGTAGGAATAAGAGTATATTAATTAGGAGATTTAGGAGGCTGAGGAAGCTTTAGCTAAAATATTTATAAAATTAATATACTTATAAAAATATCAGAAATTTCTTAAAGAGTATAGTGGTTAAATATTAGAATATGATTCTAATCTTCTTAAAGTATTAGATAAGGAGGATCCCTTAAATACTAAGGATCTCTAAGAGCTGGATTACCTTACTAATAAGTAAGAGACTACTTAGATTACTACTGTATTAGATAACCCTAGTCTAACTTAGATATTAAATTCCCCTTCCTTCTAGGCTGACTTTAATCTATCTACTAGTAGAATTCTTTCACTAAGGGTAACCTATTAGGTTTAAGATAGGTTCCTATATATTTTCTAAGGTATTATAACCTTTCTATTTTACTAAATAAAGTAGTTTATTACTAACTTTTTAGTATCCTAAGATTTTTTTAACTTTATATTCTTATTTATTATTATTATTAATTTCTATATTTTAAGTAAGTTTAGCATTAGCTAGTGCTAGTTCTAATAATAAGATATAAAAAATAGGGTGTATATATTTTATTAATTTAGGTAGTTATAAATAATAATTAACTAGTCCTATTTTTTCTTTAATTATAAATAGTCTTAATTTTTAATAGTTAAGTTTTATACTTAGTTATTTTATCTTAATATTTCTATAAAGTAGGAATACTTTCCCCCCTTTTTAAGATCTAGTCCTTTATTATATTTTTTATTATAATAAGTAGCTATTTATAGGTTTATAAACTCTAAGTCTATTAAGAGTTATTAGTAAAACTAGTTAATTATTAATACTAGTTATATATATAAGGTATCTAATAAAGACTTTTATTTTACTAAATATTATTAGCTACTATAGCCTTTATTATTTATTAGGAGAGAAGTATAATCTACTAGTATAGATATTAGTATTCTAGATAATAATATACTATAGGGATTTAGGTAAAAATAATAGGAAGAGTAATAAGGTATTATCTAGGTCTAAACTAGGTAGTAATTAAAGTATAGGAGCTAAAGGTTCTTATATATTAAGAGGGTTAAAATAAATACTTAAAGGACTAGGGATATATATAAGTATATCCTTTTTTAATAGATTTTTAATAAATCTAGGAGCTCTAATTTACTAGAAGGGTTCTAGCTATTAGGGATCTTATTATCTTTAAATTTAATATTAAAAAAGGATAGAAAAATAATATTTTTAGTAGTTTTATAAGGATATTTCTATATATTATATAAATAATATTATTAATATGTCTAGAGGAGTAGTAGTTAACTAGCAGAAAAAAAGGTAATTATTATATAAGCTAATTAAAATATCTAAATGCACCACCCCATATCAAAAACGCGCTATTTATCATAAGTTCACTGGACCAGGGGATAACTAGTCCTTATTAACCCTAGAGAATTACTCTATAGGTTTCTAGTACCTCTTCTTAAAAGCTATAGATATAGGTCTATAGGCCTTCCTACTATAGGGGTATAATATAGGGTTAGATAATCTTAAGTTAATTAAGATTAGTAGGTAGCTAAGCTTCTAGATAGTATAATAGTAAGATTAATAGGTTAGCTTAGGGATTACTATATTAATAATCTATAGATCTAATTAGGGTAGGCTATTAACTAGTTTACTAGACATTATATAACTTAGCCTATATTACGGAGGTTACTATCTAAAGGTATAATTCTACTATAGTTTAGGCTAGGGTAATTAGTATAGGGGGAATATAAAGGTAGATCTTTAGTATAGCCTAGGATATTATTTAGAAAGTACTAGTAATCTAGTATAATACCTAGTATTAAATAGAGTTTATTATTTTTATAGTAGTAGTAGTAATATACCTAAAGCTATAAATATTAGCTTAAATGTACTAGGTAGAGTAGATATAAGATATCTATAGCTATAGTATAATAGTATATATATATATATTAGAGCTAGAGTAATAAGACCCCCTAGGTTAATCCTATAAAAAAGGAAAGTATTATAATAAGTACTATTATCTTTTCCTTATAATATACTAGTTACTTTAGACTAGTAAGATACTTATCTAGTTATATACTAAGATAATATAATATATTAATAGGTTTAACCTCTATATCTTAGATCTTTAGAACTATATTAGTAGGCCTAATAGGCTTTAGTATAGTATAATAATATTAGTAGAGATAAATTAGGCTATATTTTATAGGGGTAAAATAGGAAGTATGGTAGGATTCATATTATTTAGCCATATAATAAATTCTCTTTAGTTAATAGTAGTTAACTATAATATTCTCATTCTATATAAGAATATAAATATTATTAATATAGCTAGTAACTAAGGCATTTCCTAGGTATATAATATAGATATTATTAATAAGATTAATATTATAGAATAGGTAAAGGATTAGGGATAATAAAGAACCTTAAGGGATTCATATAGATTATATTATAACTTATAAATCCTTCTATTAGTACTATCTTAGTAGTCTAGTTAATAAGAAAGCTAGTAATTAAGGTAATTATATCTAATAAGATATACTACTTATAGAGGTTATAAAGTAAGTATTAATAAGATATATTATTAAAAGTACTAGAGATATCTAGGGTAAGTAAACTAGCTACCTGGATATTTATTTATTATAAGATATATATCTACTCTAGGAGGAGTAGCTCTAGGGGCTTTATTTAATATAGCCTAGAGAATAGTCTAGGTAACCTCTTCTTTAGTAAGTATAAGGGTTTAGATTAGTAGTAGATACTAATATCTATTAAGATTAGAGAGATCTATATCTAGTAGCTATAGTAGTAATATTTCCTTAAGAATTATAGCCTTTTCTTTAGGTATTTTATAGTAATAATTACCTATTATTAAGGTAGGTATATAAGTAACCTATAGGGCCTTATAATAATATACCTACTAGGCTAGCTTCTAGAACCTACTAAGTAATTTAATACCTTTTTTAATTTAGGAATAATAGGTATTAGTTATAGCCTTAGCTATCTATCTATTAAGCTTATAATAGGCCTATTTAAAAGCCTTAATATTAGTAGTATACCTACTCTAGGCCTATTATTATAATTATTAGACCTTCTTTTTAAGGTTATAAGCTTAGGAGTATATCTTATATAAGAGAATAGTATAATCTAAACTATTAGTACTAAATTTTTTATAGCTTAGTTAATTACCTTAATAAGGTAGGTAACTTTAATATCTAATTACTTAATATATTTAAATAGGTTAAAAGGTAGTAAGATAGCTACTAAAGTCTTTAAGAATATATCTTAGTTAATATCTTACTACTTTATTTATTAGTATTCTAGCACTTATTTAACCCTAACCTCTAACTTAATAAGGATAGGAATATAATTTATAGCTATATATTACTCTCTCTAGGGTTAGTAATATATTAAGTAGTCTACTATCTCTATAGTAGTTTATATAAGATTAATTATAGTATCCCCTGGTCTAGTAAACTTGTGATAAATAGTGCGTTTTTAATATAGGGTAGTATATTTAGATATTTTAATTAGCTTATATAATAACTATCTTTTTTTCTGCTAGTTAACTACTCCTCTAGACATATTAATAATATTATTTATATAATATATAGAAATATCCTTATAAAACTACTAAAAATATTATTTTTCTATCCTTTTTTAATATTAAATTTAAAGATAATAAGATCCCTAATAGCTAGAACCCTTCTAGTAAATTAGAGCTCCTAGATTTATTAAAAATCTATTAAAAAAGGATATACTTATATATATCCCTAGTCCTTTAAGTATTTATTTTAACCCTCTTAATATATAAGAACCTTTAGCTCCTATACTTTAATTACTACCTAGTTTAGACCTAGATAATACCTTATTACTCTTCCTATTATTTTTACCTAAATCCCTATAGTATATTATTATCTAGAATACTAATATCCATACTAGTAGATTATACTTCTCTCCTAATAAATAATAAAGGCTATAGTAGCTAATAATATTTAGTAAAATAAAAGTCTTTATTAGATACCTTATATATATAGAAGCTTATAAAGAGCCTTAAATTAAGGACTATTAGTAAGGGAAATACTTTAATAGCCCTCTATATTCTATACCTCTTTATCTCTTACTTATTTAGTTTAAGTAGTTAAAGTAGTATCTTTATATCTCTTAATTTAAGGTTATTTAAAAGGATTATAATATATATAATATAGAGCCTATAGTAGAAGATAAAGGAATATATAGGATATTATTTCTTAGTAAAATCTAATAGTATAAGGTAAATCTAATATTATTAGTCTTTTATAAGGTATCTTAATAATATTACTAGCCCTTATCTTATATATTAATTAATAAAGTTATAATAAAGTGCTTTAGGAGGTTAAAATATACTATAAAAATATTAAATAAGCTAATTTTATAGGGATATTATATATATACTCTTATAGACTATAGCTATATATAGACCTTTATATTAATAAGCTAGATTAAGAGCTTAGTAGAGGTAATAAAATATAAAAACCTTATTAAAATAGGCTTTATTATAATAACTCTCCTCTTTACTTTACCTTTAAATCCTAGCTATTATATAATCTTTCTTAATAATTACTTTATAAGTATTACTTTATTTAATATACTATACTAAAAAGGAATTAATATATATAGGATTATAAAGGTAAGAAATAAAGGCTTTCTACCCTTTATATATACTATTAAAGAGTAAGATATAAAAGTAGAGTAGAATACACTTATTCTAAAGGTTAAAAATAGTATTCTCTACTTTACCTAGTAGGATAATAATATTATAACTAGCCTTATTATAGTATATATAGTAAAGTTAGTAGATAATCTTATAATTTATAAGAGAAAGTGCCTAAGTAAGAGTAGTATAAGTACTTTAATTACTTAATAGCTATTTAGTAATAAAGTAACTAAAAACCTTCCTATTCTAGTAATAATTAATAATTATAACTACTATATAGGTGGTATTAATATTACTAACTAGCTATACTAGGTATATAAGACTTACTAGCTAATATTTCACTTCTAGTAGCCACTTTTCTATTAGATTCTAGATACTACTATTATAAATTCCTACAAAATAGACTATATAAGCTAATAGTAGTAATATAATCAGACACTGAGCTGTGTAGGACACTAAGCTGTGTGGTAGGTGGTGGCTAACTCTACACCCACTATAATTCTAATAAAATGCAGTCTTATTTTTTATTTTTAAAGCTTTTTATACCCATATAAATATAATAAATTAAGAAATAAAAGAATAACTATTTAATAGGGCATTTTAACTAGTTATAACCTTCTTAATTATAATTACTATAGTATATAGCATGCTATAGCTTTAGTCCTAATAATAGACCTAGTTCTACTTCCCTCTCTCTCTCTCTACTATTTTCTAAGTAGCTTAAAGGCCTATTAAACTTCCTCTATCCTAAATATAATATTATAAAGCCTCTTTTCTCTTCTTTTAATATATTTTTAACGTAATCGGACACCGAGCTGCCGATGACACCGAGCTGCGCGGTCACCGCCACTGCCGTTGCCGCCGCCCCTGAGTTATCATAGCTGTATTTTGAAGCCTTTTTTCAGCGTATATTTAATATGGAGCCTCTATCTCAGGAGGAGAGAATAAAATTAGTAGTTAAAGCTTTTTATTAAGGCTAATTTAACTCTAAAACTGCCTATGCAGCTGTATATAATATACCTCTAAGAACCTTTATAATACAGCTTAATAGAGTCACTCCCTATAATAAAATAACTATAAATTCTTAAAAACTATCAGATCTTAAAGAAGAGATATTAAAGTAATAGATTCTAGATATAGACTACTATAGTCTACTGCTCTAGATTACCTATATATAATATTTAGTAACTCTTCTTTACTCTATAAAATTAAAGCTATCCTAACAGCCATAGGCTAGTATTAGTAAGAGATGGGTAATATAATTTATATAATACTATCTAGAAATCCAGTTAAAATATAGCTCTAAATATAACTACTAATATATAAAATATAAGGATCCTAAGTTAATCTAGAGATAGTTTAAGCTAGTTTAAAATACTATATAAAAGTATAGTATTATTAAATAGGATATCTATAATATAGATAAGATAGGGTTCTAGATGGGTATTACCTCTATAGCTAAGGTTATCTATAGATTAGAGATATAAGGATCCTAAGTAAAGCTTTTATAACCTATTAATTAGGAGTAGGTAATAGTAATTATTATAATAAATACTGTAGGTACTATTCTACCACTATATTTTATTATTATAGGGGTTAAATACTAATCTTATTAGTATAGAGAGATCCTAGAGGATTAGACTATTAGTACTAGTGAGAATAGGTAGATAAATGATAATATAGGTCTTAAATAGCTTTAAGAGGACTTTAAACTATATATAGCTTTAAAAACTGTAGGCTAGTATCACCTTTTAATCCTTAATAGCTATAGCAGCCATGCTACTACTAAATTTAACTAATTCTATATAAAAAGGAAGATTATTCCTCTATATATACCCCCTTACTCCTCTTACCTACTTTAACTACTGGATATTACCTACTTTAGCCTATTAAAGAAGCTATATAGGTAATAGGTTTAGGAAGCTATTTAGTATAGTACAGACTATATTAATAAGAGTGATTTTTTAGCTATATATAGGAGAGTATATAATAGGGCATTCTTAGTATTAAATATAGCTTTAGGATTTAGAGCTACTGGTCTTATTCCTTTAAAGGTAGAGAGAGTACTGTTAAAGCTTTATATTAAGCTAAAAACACCTATACTGCCCTTAATATTAAATAGTAACTAATCCTTCTATCTCAGCTATATACCTACTAATCTATACTAACTGAATTAATAGAAAAAGCAGCTTAAAGAGCTGTAAACCTAGTTACTATCCTTTATTATAGTAGAAACAGCGCTTAAAAAGGTAATAAAGGGGGCAGAGGTTATAATATAGAATGTAATTATACTCTAATAAGAACTTAATAAGCTGCAGGCTTTAAAAATATGTTAAAAGAAGAGAAAAGAGGCTTTATAATACTATATTTAGGATAGAGGAAGTTTAACAGGCCTTTAAGCTGCTTAGAAAATAGTAGAGAGAGAGAGGGAAGTAGAACTAGGTCTATTATTAGGACTAAAGCCACAGCGCGCTGTATGCTGCAGTAATTATAATTAAGAAGGTTATAACTAGTTGAAATGCCCTATTAAATAGTCATTCTTTTATTTCTTAATTTATTGTATTTGTATGGGTGTAAAAAGCTTCAAAAATAAAAAATAAGACTGCATTTTGTTGGAATCATGGTGGGTGCGGAGTTGGCCGCCGCCCGCCGCGCAGCTCGGTGTCCTGCGCAGCTCGGTGTCCGATTACGTTAAAGCCTACAGCTTATTAAGTTCTTATTAGAGTATAATTATATTCTATATTATAACCTCTACCCCCTTTTTATTACCTTTTTAAGTACTATTTCTACTATAATAGAGAATAGTAACTAGGTTTATAGCTCTTTAAGCTACTTTTTCTATTAATTTAGTTAGTATAGATTAGTAAGTATATAGCTAAGATAGAAGGATTAGTTACTATTTAATATTAAGGGTAATATAGGTATTTTTAGCTTAATATAAAGCTTTAACAGTACTATCTCTACCTTTAAAGGAATAAGACTAGTAGCTCTAAATCCTAAAGCTATATTTAATATTAAGAATGCCCTATTATATACTCTCTTATATATAACTAAAAAATCACTCTTATTAATATAGTCTATATTATACTAAATAGCTTCCTAAACCTATTATCTATATAGCTTCTTTAATAGGCTAAAGTAGGTAATATCTAGTAGTTAAAGTAGATAAAAAGAGTAAGGAGGTATATATAAAGGAATAATCTTCCTTTCTATATAGAATTAGTTAAATTTAATAGTAGTATAGCTACTATAGTTATTAAGGATTAAAAGATAATACTAGCCTATAATTTTTAAAGCTATATATAGTTTAAAGTCCTCTTAAAGCTATTTAAGACTTATATTATTATTTATCTACCTATTCTTACTAGTACTAATAGTCTAATCCTTTAAGATCTCTCTATACTAATAATATTAGTATTTAACCCCTATAATAATAAAATATAGTAGTAGAATAGTATCTATAATATTTATTATAATAATTACTATTACCTACTCCTAATTACTAGATTATAAAAGCTTTACTTAGGATCCTTATATCTCTAATCTATAAATAACCTTAGCTATAGAAGTAATACCTATCTAGAACCCTATCTTATCTATATTATAAATATCCTATTTAATAATACTATACTTTTATATAATATTTTAAACTAGCTTAAACTATCTCTAGATTAACTTAGGATTCTTATATTTTATATATTAGTAGTTATATTTAGAGCTATATTTTAACTGGATTTCTAGATAGTATTATATAAATTATATTACCTATCTCTTACTAATACTAGCCTGTAGCTATTAGGATGGCTTTAATTTTATAGAGTAAAGAAGAGTTACTAAATATTATATATAGGAAATCTAGAGTAGTAGACTATAGTAATCTATATCTAGAATCTATTACTTTAATATCTCTTCTTTAAGATCTAACAGTTTTTAAGAATTTATAGTTATTATATTATAGGGAGTAACTCTATTAAGCTATATTATAAAGGTTCTTAGAGGTATATTATATATAGCTATATAGGCAGTTTTAGAGTTAAATTAGCCTTAATAAAAAGCTTTAGTTACTAATTTCATTCTCTCCTCCTAAGATAAGAGGCTCTATACTAAATATGCACTAAAAAAAGACTTTAAAATACAGCTATAATAACTCAGGGGTGGTGGTGGTGACCATGCAGCTCAGTGTCTTCAGCAGCTTAGTGTCTGATTACATTAGCTAATACTAAACTTACATAAAATATAGAAATTAAAATTAATTATAAATAAGAATATAAAGTTAAAATCTTAAAATATAAATAACTTAATAGTTAACTACTTTACTTAGTAAAATAAACAGGCTATAATACCTTAGAAAATATATAGGAATCTATTATAAACTTAATAGGTTACCCTTAGTAAAAGAATTCTATTAGTAGATAGATTAAAATCTGCCTAGAAGGAAGGGGAATTTAATATTTAAGTTAGACTAAGATTATTTAATATAGTAGTAAGTTAAGTAGACTCTTACTTATTAGTAAGATAGTCTAGCTCTTAAAGATCCTTAGTACTTAAGGAATCCTCCTTATCTAATATTTTAAGAAGATTAGAATTATATTCTAATATTTAACTACTATACTCAACAAATTTTTAATATTTTTATAAGTATATTAATTTTATATATATTTTAGCTAATACTTCCTTAGCCTCTTAGATCTCCTAATTAATATACTCTTATTCCTATTAAAGTATATATCACTCTTATTTATTATAAAACTAATACTTATACTTTTAACTATAATAAGTATATAAGGTATAGTTCTTACTTTTTAAATCTATAATATAGGGAATACTATAGGAAGAATAATAGAGATAAGGAGAACTAAAAGGAAGACTATCTTTTAGGATTTTATCTACTTAAAGAGTATATTTATAGTAATAGTTATACTTCTCTAATATAATAAGTTATTATAAAATAAGAAAAGAAGTTAATAGGAAACTTACCTGAATAGGGGGATACTATAAATTTATAATTATTAAGGGATAATAATCATAAAAGAGGGGGATTATATTATAGTACCCTTATTAGTAACTATACTAGGTAGAATTAGGTAGTTAAGGAAAATAGATATTCTTATTATAAAGAACTATAATTTACTTATTTAATACTCTTTATAGCTACTATTTAATATAAATATTATATAATATAGTATATAGTACTATATCTTAGTAAATATAATATTTAGTATATTAGTAGGGATAGTATATACTTTAGTATATATTTAGGTATATTACTTATATACTATCTAAAGGACTATCTAGGGTACTATAGATAGGTAGGATATATAAGGATACTTATTTTATATAGATAGTTCTTTATAATTAATTATAGTTATTAATCTATAGTTATTAAGCATTTACTCTTACCTTAATTATTATATACTTATTTATATATCTCTTAATTAAAGAAGTATATATACTTCTTTGGGCTTACTTCTCTCCTTATTACCTTACTATATTCTTAAGTACCTATAGCTTATATAGAGTAACCTAGTATACTATTAATATCCTTAGATTAGGGTTATAGGTTAGTATTCCTAGGCTTGACTTACAGGTTACAGGTATAGATACCATTGCGAGATCCCAGGGTGTGATATATTTCCCCTTTTATTATTTTTAAAGCTCTTTATACCTACCTTTTACTACAATTAATATAACTAAATAACCTTCCTAGTATCCTATGATAGAGGAGATTAGAATACTAACTCTATTATAAGGCCTTATAGCCTTTTTAATTTAACTAGTAATAGCTAGAATATACATTAGAGATAAAGTAATTAATAAGTATTATTCTCTCTTTAATAAAAATAATAATAATACTAGTTAATAAATATTAGTTAAGGAGCTTAGCTATTATAGTAAGGATATTAAGGATACTACCTTTAATACTACTATAGTATATTACCCTAGTATATAGAATTATAGAATTATTATAGGCCTAGAAAATAGACTAGAAGCCTTTATTAATACCTATAATACTGCTAATATCTATTATTATAGGGTAACTAGCTATTATTATAATATATAGATTATACTACTATCTAAACTAATAAGACTAATTCCTACTAGACTAATTATTATTAGTACTTTATTAAATTAGTAATTCTATAACTAGAGCTAGTATATAATAATTAACACCTCTAGAGAGAGACTTACTAAATCTAATAATCTAGGACATCCCTAGAGTAATTATAAGTAATTTATAAGATTAGCCTATTAATCTAATATAAATATACTAATAGAATACCCTAATAGGATATAGTAGTATATCCTATACTACTAAAATACCTAAGGTTAAAATACTATAAGATAAAATAATCTATATACTAATCCTAAGACTAATTAGCTATAATTCTAGATTACTATTAATAAAGGACTACTAGATTTACCTAAATTATCTTATAAGATATAAATATATTATCCTAATCTATTCCTATATAACCCTCTAAGATTGCTAAGCTAATAAGATCTTAAAAATATATATAGTAAAGTATTAAATAGGCTATTAGCTCCTCTAGGATTACTAAGACTATTAAAAGGAAATTATAATAATATCTTATCTTAGAATAATATATTAAGAGGAATATACTAGACTAAAGGCCTAGAGTAGCTTATAGCTAAAGTAAATCAGACTATTAATATTTATTCTAGATCTAAGCTATTTAATATTAAGATAATAAAACTTACTAGTTAAAATAACTACTATACCTAATTCATTAATATATTAATAGTCCTTAACTAGGATAATATATTAGAGATTATTAATAGATCTATTAAGAACTAGATTATAATAATAGGCTATAGAAGGAATACCTAGTAATATTATAATAAAATTACTAGGGGTAATATACTTTTATATATTAATAAAGCTATTAAAGAAGAAATAGCTAAATTTACTTTTATTAGTAAGACCTAGAGATATCTAAAATTTAAATATAAGATATTAATAGTAATCTAATTAATCTAGGTAGTTAAGAAAGCTATAACTATTATATTAATAGACTTTACCTTAATATTTAACTTTACTAATACCTAGTACTAAATTATATAGGATATCTACTCTAACTAGTAATCTACTAGAATCTTTAATAAAACTAGATAGATAGAGTTATTTACCTTAAACCTTAATAATATATAGAATACCTAGAAGTAAAACTTTTTAGGTTATATTATTAACTAACCTTTTAAAAACTACATATTTTAAAAGCATTATTACTAAGCTAATAAATAAAGAAAAGTATTAGAAAATTAATAATATTAAAGTTAATATATTAAAGACTAATAATACTTACTAAAATAGCTAAAACTCTAGTAACTAAAGAGGAAATAGATAATAAGAAAGGGGATATAAATTAGGAAGATGTAATAAATACTCCCCTTAATCTAATAGGAAGAAATATACCTATTATAATAAGCCTAATTATAAAGAAAAGGATTACTAGATTATCCTAAAAAATAGTTAAAAAGAGATAATTCTACTATTAAAAAGAGTACTAAAAAAGAGATATTAGTTATATTAATTATGATACTCTTATTATCTATTACTATTATACTAGAGAATACTATTACTACTATTTTTATTATAATAATATAAGAAAGTATTTAGATCTATAACTATATAATAATAGACTACCTTATTATTAACCCTATATTATTTATCCCTAGATTAATATAGTAAGAAACAAGATTTATTAAAATAATACCTAAAAAGACTACTAAAAATATCTTAATTAGTAATATTAGGTTAGTACTTAACCTTAGAAATACTATAAATAATATTATTTTAATAAGTAATATATATTATAGGACTAAAACCTTATTATAAAAGAATATTACTATTATTTATTATAATAGTAAAATACTTAGATATATAGATATACTAGACTAAAAGTAGATTCTAAGAATTTATAAAATTAGAATTAATAATATAACTAATAAAAGAAAAATTATAGTATTTAATATAAAAGTTTATTAGGACTTACTAGAGATAGGCTCTAATAATGAAGATAATACTAAACTAGTAAAACTAGACTAATCTAGGGTTAATAAAAGAATATAGTACTGAAGACTTAGATATTTAGCAGTATCTACTATTATAAAACGATTAGTACTATTAATAGGTATAGATATTAAAGGAATACTAGTATTAAGAAGAATTTATATATTATATCTTTAAAGGAAAAAGTAACTAAAATTATTTATTAAAAAACCTATTAAAACTAGTTTAAAAGGATAGGAGACCTAGTCTTTATAAATATTAAAGGAACTAAAAAGAAACTCCTATTAACTCTTATATCTAGAGCCTAGTACTAGCTAATAGTAATTAATAACTTTATTAATTAGCTTATAGTCCTCCTCCTCTAGAATAAAGAGGAAGTATTAAGTATATTAAAATACCTCTATTAAATCTATATAAAAGATTTTAATATAGAGATAAAAGCCTTCTAGTTAGATAATATAAGAGAATAAATCTTAGGTAAAGTAAAGTAATAAATAAAGAACTATATTATTACTTAATATCTTACTAGCCTATATACCTATACTTATAATAATAGAGTAGAAAGAGTTAATTATATCTTAATAAAAAGAGTTAAAGCTATCCTTATAGATATAAGATTACTATATTACTTATAGGGTCTTAATTCTTAAGATAGTTATATACCTCTAAAATATCTTATTATATAATAGTACTAAAAAAGATAAAGTTAAAATATTATATAAGTATATCTATCATAAAAAACTAGATATTAGCTACCTTAAAGCTCTAGGGGTAATAGTATATATAACTATTCTAAAGGAGATATTTAATAAAAAGAATAGTAAGGTAAGAAAGTACCTAGCTACTAAGGTAAAACTTAGTTACCTAGTAGGATATACTAATTACTATAGGTCTATAAAAATTATTAACCTTACTAAGATAGCACCCCTAGTAGAATAATTTACTGAAAGAGGGATATAAGATTTAATAAAGGAACTGATTTTAATCTATATAATAATCTAAACCTACTAGAGAACTAAGATTAGCTATAAATTTAATACCTCTTAAAACTTAAAGAAGGGGTAGATAATATTAATACTATAGACTTACCTAAAAATAAGGATTATAATAACTAATATTACTAGTATTACTAACCTTAGAATAGTGTCTTTAAGCTCTGAATCTAATACTGAGAGTGAGGTTAAAGAAGTTAAAAGAAGTTAGAATAAGGGGTAAGATAATTATATTAATAATATAACCTACATTTCTACTTTCTATTTAGCTAATTAAATACTAGAGTTTAATACTACTGCTGGCGAAGTTACCGCTATCCCCAATTCTGTTGGAATAGCGATAATCCGCTATATCACCAGTATTCGACTAATGCATGGTATACAGCGGTTTCCAACCCTGAATAGCTTCATTTTAAAAAGATTTATCTCACTACTAGTGATATAAATATTATATATAAAAGTACTGCTTTATTTACTATATTTAGACTAGTTTTAGGGCGCTAGATTAGCTATATATACTATTATTCTTATATAGATAGAAAAACAAGACCTTATTTAATTAATTATATGAATACTAGCTTATATAGTATTTATGGCTGACTCCTATTAAATAGTTATAAGCCTAACTTATCTCTTTTAGATAAATTAAAGCTATACTACTCATCTAAATCCCCTAGTAATACTATTAGTCAGCTATTATACAGCTAATTAATATAATTAACTACTAATATAACTATAGGTTTAAAGGTCTCTATTATTCTAAGTACTTAGGATAACTAGAACCCTTAATATAACTAGATAAAGTAAACTACTATCTATAAAGATATATAGTAGTATATTAATAATATTATTATAGATAATAATATTCATAAGGTACTAGCTATACTAAAATAGCTAATAATATAGATAACTATATATATAACTACTACTTTAAGATAAATTAGTATATTAGAAAGGGCTATAATAAGGTTATATAAGTTATCTATAATACTATTACTATTTATTATTACTACTATATTAATAATAAAATATCTCTATAGGCTATACTATTAGTATTAAAGAAAGCTCTCTTACTATCCTTAAAGGATTAGATTAACTACTTAAGATAGAGATATAGTAAGGCTCTAAAGCTATTAAGGTCTTATAATATTAATTAATAGGTTATTAAGTAGTTAAAGATCTATTATAAATATAGAAAAGCTACAGTTCCTAAAGCTCTTAGCTATTAAGTAATTAAGGACTTCCTTTAAATAATTTAGCTAATATTTTTAGCTTGTATAATACCTTAATTAGCTATATTTTATATATTAAAAGATATTAAGATAGATATAATAATTACTAAATTTATAGAGTAGAAGTAGGATTATTAATATAAGAACTTAGCTAATGCCTTTTCTATCTATAAAGATAATAAAAATAATAATTTACCTTCTAATTCTAGGTATAATAATGCTAGTAGTAATAAGAAGAAAAGAAATAAAATTAATTACCTATATAAAGGTAATTATCTCTTTAAAAAAATACTTATATATTATTAAGTTAGTTTAGTTAGCTAGTTAGACCCTAGATATAGTAATTTAGGCTAAATTTAATACTATATCTTATCCTTTAATTCTTAATACTATTAAGAAAGTAAAAGAGAGAGTAGTAGAGTTAAATTTATAGATATATAAAGCTAATATCCTATTATAAATAACTATAACTATACTTAGAGGACTATAAAATATAATAATAATAGTAATAATAATAATATACTAGACTAATAAAGTATTTTTAGAATCTAATTTCTAAGTATCCTTCTCTATAGATACTAATTATTATTATTATTATTATATTTTATAGCCCTCTAAGTATAGTTATAGTTATTTACAATAATTTAAGCTATTTTTATGAGTACTGATAGGTAAATAGTAATAAATATATTTATATTAGTAATATTTATACCTTAATATTAGGATATAGCTTAGTAGCTATATATCTATAGTCTAAGTAGAGAGAGCTCCCATACCTTAATCTTAAGGATATTATATATATTAAAGGAGAAAAAACAACTCTTTCTGCGCGGATCGAATTTTTGAAATCCTGTGATAACCATAAGCCAGTTCTGGCTCAGAATTTATTTAACTACATTTAACCCCAGCCACTACTAGTATATACTAATATTATTAGTATTACTAGTAGTGGTAGTAGGAAATAAGGAAATAACTCCTCTAGTAATAGTAAGGATAACTACTATAGTAGCTTTAAAAGGACCCTAATACTACTTTACTAGTACAGAGGATATATAAAATAGTATATAGTATATACATTAGCATATAAAAAGCTATAAAAATAAACCTTTATAAGATAAAGAGCTACTTATCTTTATCTAAGGGATTAAAGACTTTATAAAAGGCACCCTAGGTAAGTATAAAAACTCTAATCTTAGTAATCCTACTACTCTAGTAGATATCTAAAGAATACTAAAGAAAATCTAGGAAGATACTATATATCTTAGAGAAAAAAGCTCTAAAATGTTAGTTTTAACTAAAACCACTAATTTAGTAGCCTAGTAGAAGGCTTTCTAAGCCTAGGACTAGTAGTAAAGGCTTTAGAATACTAGTCTATTATCTAAAAGGACTATAGATACCTCTACCTTAGAGGTACTATATACTAAATTAGGAGCTAACTATAAGATTATAATAAAGGTCTAAGATATAATAGTATAAGATAAGCTCTATAAACTAGCTCCTATTAAGATTATTAAATAAGTTAAAAGGGCCTAGGGTATAGTAGCTAAAAAGTCTAGTAGCTTACTTCTTATAGTATTAGGATTTATTACTATATATTAACTATCTTTTAGAGATATTAGTCTTTATACCTATAGTATTATAGGGGTAGAGGTTCTCTAAAACTATATTAATAAGTTAGTAAAAGTATTTAATATAAGGGTATATATATAAATATTAATATAGAGGTTAGTTACCTATAGAGTCCTAATCTAGGATATAAATCTTATTATATAAAATATATTAGATATTATTATATACCTAGTAGCTATAAACTAGTATACCTAGGGTAAAGATACTAAAATCCTTTATATAAGATAGTTAATAAAGAATAAAGCCCTAAAAAGGTAAAAGGGTGGGTTTATTAATAATAGAGTTTATTAATCTTATTATTATAAATTAGGCTATTAATTAGGGGACTATTTAGGAGGCCTAAGTCTATAATATAATTATTTTCTACTAAGATAGGTACTTAAAGCTATATTAAAAGTATTAAAAACTAGGATATATATATATATACTTAGTATCCTAATACTAGATATATATATAGGACCTATATAAAAAGATATCCTATCTAAGAATATCTAAATATATAAGGCTAAATAATAATAGTAAAGTATACTAACTATTATAAAGAGAATTAAATAGTTAGTTTAATATACTTTATAAAGAAAGAGCTAGTAGCTAGAGTAAAGGAAGTAATTAAAAATTATAAGCTATATTATTATAACGTAATCCGACACCGAGCTGGCCAGCTGGCCACCCCATCAAAATATCGCCGCCAACGCGTTCAAAATATATGAAATTAAAGCTATTTTTCCCCCTAAATTCAGCATGGAGCCACTTTCTAAGGAGGAGAGAATAAAGCCTATAATTAGGGCTTTCTAGAGAGGGTAATTTTAATTAAAAAAATATATATAAAGGCATTTAATATTACTCTAAGTACTCTTAAAATATATCCTAATAGTACTAATTCTTAGGATAACACCACTGCTAATTATTAAAAGCTTTTAAACCTTAAAGAGGAAATACTTAAGCAGTGGATTCTAGAGATGGCTGGCCATAATCTACTAGTTAGTGTAGAGAATATACACTATCTTACTAAGTTACTTCTATCTACTTAAATAAAGCTATCCTTATCTTAATAATAAGCCTTTATTAGTACTAGATAGGTAAACCATTTTATTTAACACTATAAAGAACTAAAGGCTAAATATATAATAAAGTATAATTACTAGCAGGCTAAATATAAAGACCATATACTTATAAAGAGGTGGTTAGAACTAGTCTAGAAAACTATTAAAAAATATAGTATTCTTAAATAGGATATCTATAATATAGATAATATAGGCTTCTAGATAGGTATTATATCTACTGTAAAGGTTATCTATAGCTTAAAGACTAGGGGATCTTATATAAAGGATATATAACCTAGAAATAAGGAGTAGGTAATAGTAATAGTAATAGTTATAATTAGTAGTTAAGGGACTATTTTACCTCTATAGATTATTTTTACTAGGAAAATAACACTAATCTTAATAATATCTAGATATACTAAAGGACTACTATCTTAGTGTCTCTAAGAATAGCTAGACTAATAATAATTTAGGCTTTAAATAGCTTCTTAAATAGTTAGATCTTACTATCTTCTTATTCTTAATAGCTATAGCAGTTATATAATATCCCAGTTTAATAAGTTCTATATAGATAGGAAGATAATATTACTATATATACCACCTCATTCTTCTTACCTTCTTTAACCACTAGATATAGCCTATTTTAGCCCTTTAAAATAGCTATATAGCAAGAAAATACATAAAGTTATTTAGAGTAGGATTTATATAATTAATAAGAGAGACTACCTATCTCTCTATACTAATATATACCAGTAGGCCTTTTTAATATCTAATATTAAGGCTGGATTTACTATAACTTGTCTTATTCTAATAAAACTAGAGAGAATACTCTAAAAGCTTTAGATTAAACTAAAAATACTAATACTACTAGGCTCCTCCTATAGTAGCTATTTATCTCTATATCTTAGAAGAATACCAGCTAACCTATACTAACTAGAAAAGTAGAAAAAATAGCTTAAAGAGCTTTAATATAAGGATTTATTGTTATTAATTATAGAGGATGTGCTTAAAATGGTTATAAAAGGTATAGAGATTATAATATATAATACTATACTACTTTAATATAAAATTCATCAGCTTCATAGAGCAGAGAAGTATAAAAATAATAAGAAAAAAGAATTATAATACTTTAAGGAGGCAGCTTAACTAGATAAGAAGGATAGTGTTGAGATGGTGCGGCTTCGCCTTGCCTACCCAATTTGGCCTAGTGCCTCCCACATTCCTCCTTTCTATATTTTCCCATACCTCTTAGATAGAGATATACTTAATATAGTCATCTTCATCCTTTATAGGTTATAAGCCCTATGGCTCTATAGGTAATCTCTAAATAGCCTTAAAATCCCCTACTTTTACTGCTTTAATTAGTTAGATCTAGTCTACTATTTACCTAGTCTGCCTAGCACCTTATTTAGCTCTATACTATACTTTTATTATTTAAACTAGATCTATTCTATTTCCCACCCCCCCTCTCTCCATATATAGAATAGTGAGTATTCTCTAAGAATATACCTATCTCTACTATTATATTAAGTAAGCTAGAGATTAATATTTAAAAAGCCATTCCTAAGCTTAAAGGTGAATCTAACTTTAACTAGTAGAGTAAATTACTTAAGATAGCTCTTAAATCTAAAGATAGAGTATATTAGGATATTCTTATTAATTAAGAAAAGTACCCTAATAAACCTACTTATTATACTACTAATCCTCTCTATATTAAAGTAAAATTCGCTAATAAGAATAAAGTTAATATAAAGTAGATTATAGATAAGTAAGCTAGTATTAGTATTAGGAAAGCTAAAGAGCTAAATAATATACTTAAGAAAGACTATCTCCCTTATAATAATATCTAGTTAACTAGGAACTATTTAATACTTATAATCCTTTACTTAATACTAGAACTAAGTCCTTAGACTTAGATCTCTAGATATTATAATACTTATAATATCTTCTTAGAGCTTAAATATCTATATTTATATATAGGCAGTCAGACCACCCTATATACCTATTAAAAAGTTATAGCTATAAAATATAAATCTAATAGTAACTATAACTCCTTTCTCTATGTTTTAAGATATATTAACTAAGCTTAAGCTCCTTATTATTATTAATAAGTGGCTTAAATATTTATTTTTTATTATTACTATATAAGATACTATAGGAATATAGCTATTTATTATATAAATAAATCTATAGTCTAAGGATCTTTATATATCTAAGGTCTATACTTAATTTTAATACTTTAAGTTTACTTATTATATAGATACACCCCTAAAACTAAATAATAACTATAGTAGTATGACTACTAATATAATATATTATAGAGGCTATAGTTCTAATAATAATTATAGTTATAGCTATAGCTATAGGGGGTATAGTATAAGTAACTCCAACCCTTATAATACTAGTACTAATAGTAGTAATAATAATACTACTAATAATAAGGATAAGAATACTATTTAGTATACTTATTATAATACTTTTATCTAGTATTAGTTATCTAAATGTCACCTTAAACCTAGTGCTTAAGGTTATAGTTCTAATTATAATTATAGCTAAGGATATAGCTATAGTAGTTTCTCTATAAATATAGCTTCTTAAGAAAATACCTTAAGTAGTGCTAATTCTATTAGGATAAGTATTAATAATAACTCTCTCCTTACTAATAATATTAAGCTATTCTGTTATTTAATAGAGTATATAGATATTAATAAGATTTAGTATGATAATCTATATAGCTGGATACTTAACTCTAGAATATTATATATAATAACTCTTAATTATAGTAAGTTAATTAACTTTACCCCCTATATTCTATCTATTAGTAGTATAACTAGTAAGTACTTTTAGACTAAAGGATATAGTAATATTATTATTAATATTACTAAACCTAGCTCTAATAAGTATATTAGCTCTTTATACCTTAATAATACCTAGCTAGCTCCCTTACTAGCTTATAATCTTATCTTAATCTACTAGCTAGTATATTTTAGTATTAGTATGATTTTTAATAATAATAATACTATATAACTTATTAAAAAGGGCATTATAAAGGTATATACTAAGATAATTAATAACTACTATTTCCTTTATATAACTAGCCAGTCCTCTATTAAGTAATTTAATATATTAAAGGAAGCCTATCTCCTTACTAGGTCTAACCTAGTTAGTATCTCTACTATAGTAGTTACTAAAGCCTTAAAGCCTATCTTAGTTAGCCTAGTATACTACTAAGTAGCTTATTTTTCTAAAAGAAAGCTCTATTATACTACTAAAATAGTCCTTAGTTTTATTATTAAGAAGGGTGCTTTATATAGTCCCTATCCTCCCTACTTAATAGGAAAGGGCCATGCTCTCTTAGTTAATAAAGAAACTTATAATATCCTACTTAAAGTAGGTAATCTTATTTATATTAATATATATAGCCCTATCTTAACTAGGGGTTATACTAGTATAAGGTATTTTATTACCTTTACTAACTATATAACTTATTTCTACTAGATCTTTATTATAAAAGAATATACTAAAGTTCTAGAGAAGTTTAAGCTACTAGAAAGCTATCTTAAAATATAGTTTAATATTATAATTAAGTATATCTATAGTAATAATACTTATAAGTATACCCTATTAGAAAAGTACCTTAAAGAGAGTAGTATTATCTAGGATCCTACTCTATAGTATTCTTCCTAACTAAATAGTATTATTAAAGTTAAAAATCACTATCTTATTAAATTACTTATCTTTATAATAGCTAAGAACTAACTTTCTAAATATCTTTAGGACTACCCTATTATTACTATTATATATATTATAAATTAGCTATATTATAATACTATTAGAATAACACCTTATAAAGTACTATATAGTATTTAACCTAATCTATTAAATTTATAGGCTCTAGGCTATAAATGCTAGTATATTATCTTAAAGGTCTAAGATAATAAGCTCTTACTATATATTACTAAGGGTTAATTTATTAGGTATTCTAAAAACCTCTATAAGGTCTATAATATTAAAACCTATTAGATTATTAGAGCTTATAATATTACCTTTTAGAAGACTCTACCTAGTGATCTTCCCCCTTTATAAGTTAAATATAATCTTAATACAGCTAACTTCTTATTAGCTTATTTTAATAGTAATATTAAAGCTGCTTAGTACTCTAAAGACTATTATTATACCCCCTCTAAATTTATTAAAATAAGGGATCTTAAAACTAATCTTAATACTACTATAATAGCTCCCTAGTTAGAAATAGTGCTTTAATATACTAAAAATAGTAAATCTCCCTCCTAGCTTATTAAGTATAGATATACTAGCATTCTACTATCTCTTATATTAATAGATCTAGATCTCTTTTAAAGCCTTTATACTAGGGGGTCCTCTACTACTAATAATATTAATACTATTAAAAAGTATACTAATAACTCCTTTTACTATATAGATAATAGTTACTAAACTATTATCAGACACCGAGCTGCTGAAGACACTGAGCTGCGTGGTCACCACTGCCACCGCCCCTGAGTTATTATAGCTATATTTTAAAGCCTTTTTTTCAGTGCATATTCAGTATGGAGCCTCTATCTTAGGAGGAGAGAATAAAATTAGTAGTTAAAGCTTTTTATTAAGGCTAATTTAACTCTAAAATACCTATATAGCTATATATAATATATATCTAAGAACCTTTATAATATAACTTAATAGAGTTACTTCCTATAATAAAATAACTATAAATTCTTAAAAACTATCAGATCTTAAAGAGATATTAAAGTAATAGATTCTAGATATTGATTACTATAGTCTACTACTCTAGATTACCTATATATAGTATTTAGTAACTCTTCTTTACTTTATAAAATTAAAGCTATCCTAACAGCCGCAGGCTAGTATTAGTAAGAGATAGGTAATATAATTTATATAATACTATCTAGAAATCTAGTTAAAATATAGCTCTAAATATAACTACTAATATATAAAATATAAGAATCCTAAGTTAATCTAGAGATAGTTTAAGCTAGTTTAAAATATTATATAAAAGTATAGTATTATTAAATAGGATATTTATAATATAGATAAGATAGGGTTCTAGATAGGTATTACTTCTATAGCTAAGGTTATTTATAGATTAGAGATATAAGGATCCTAAGTAAAGCCCTTTATAACCTAATAATTAGGAGTAGGTAATAGTAATTATTATAATAAATACTATAGGCACTGTTCTACTATTATATTTTATTATTATAGAGGTTAAATACTAATCTTATTAATATAGAGAGATCCTAGAGGATTAGGCTATTAGTACTAGTAAGAATATATAGATAAATAATAATATAGGTCTTAAATAGCTTTAAGAGGACTTTAAACTATATATAGCTTTAAAAACTATAGGCTAGTATTATCTTTTAATCCTTAATAGCTATAGTAGCTATACTACTACTAAATTTAATTAATTATATATAGAAAGGAAGATTATTCCTTTATATATACCTTCTTACTCCTCTTACTTATTTTAACTATTAGATATTACCTACTTTAGCCTATTAAAGAAGCTATATAGATAATAGGTTTAGGAAGCTATTTAGTATAATATAGACTATATTAATAAGAGTGATTTTTTAGCTATATATAGGAGAGTATATAATAGGGTATTCTTAATATTAAATATAGCTTTAAGATTTAGAGTTACTAGTCTTATTCCTTTAAAGGTAGAGAGAGTACTATTAAAGCTTTATATTAAGCTAAAAACACCTATACTACCCTTAATATTAAATAGTAACTAATCCTTCTATCTTAGCTATATACCTACTAATCTATACTAACTAAATTAATAGAAAAAGCAGCTTAAAGAGCTATAATGCTAATTACTATCCTCTATTATAATAGAAATAGTACTTAAAAAGGTAATAAAGGGGGTAGAGGTTATAATATAGAATATAATTATACTCTAATAAGAACTTAATAAGCTGTAGGCTTTAAAAATATATTAAAAGAAGAGAAAAGAGGCTTTATAATATTATATTTAGGATAGAGGAAGTTTAATAGGCCTTTAAGCTACTTAGAAAATAGTAGAGAGAGAGAGAGAGGGAAGTAGAACTAGGTCTATTATTAGGACTAAAGCTATAGTATACTATATACTATAGTAATTATAATTAAGAAGATTATAACTAGTTAAAATACCCTATTTAATAGTTATTCTTTTATTTCTTAATTTATTATATTTATATGGGTGTAAAAAGCTTTAAAAATAAAAAATAAGACTGCATTTCATTAGAATCATAGTAGGTGCGGAGTTGGCCGCCGCCTGCCACGCAGCTTGGTGTCCTGCGCAGCTCGGTGTCCGATTACATTAACTACTTTCTTAGTATTAAATATAGTATACCCCTAAAGGTATTTATCTCTTATAATACTCTAATAACCAAGGTGCTATTATACTAGCTAAGAATCCTAAATTCTATACCTAAACTAAATATATTTATATTAAATACTACTTTCTATGGTAGGAGGTTAAGAACAGAAATATTATCTTTATTTATATCTTAATAGCTAAATAGGCCACTAATAGCTTTACTAAACTACTTAAAAAAATTACCTTTTATTACTTTATTTCTGAGCTTAGTATAAAGATTCCTATAGTAGTAGTACCTTAAGTTTAGATATATTACTCTAATCCCATATCTAGGTTTCCTATTTAGGAAGTATATTAGGCTTCACACCTCACTATATAGGGGGTGTTAAGATAGTATAGCTTTACCTTACCTACCTGATTTAGCCTAGTGCCTCCTACATTCCTCCTTTCTGTATTTTCCCACACCTCTTAGATAGAGATACACTTAATACAGTCATCTTCATCCTTCATAGATAGGAAAAAGCAGCTTAAAAAGAGTCTTAATTAGCAGCAGCTTGTATACTAATAACACACTGGCCACCGCGTTGCAGTAATTATAATGTTATAGGCCATAATGGATTAAAGTACCCTGTACCTAAAACAATATAAATTTAATAGAAAAATGGGTTTATATGCTGATGAAAAGCTTCAATTTTCGTTGTATTTTGAACGCGTTGGCGGCGATATTTTGGTGGGGTGGCCAGCTGGCCAGCTCGGTGTCGGATTACGTTATTCTAAAGTACTTCCTTTAAAGGGATAATACTAAGAAGGATATTAATTAGTAACCCTCTATAATAGAGGTAATTAAGTAGACTAGGAGCTAATAAGTCCTAATTATAATAGCTAATATACTAGTTAAACTAGTAACTAATAGGTTAAGTAACTATAGAAAGATAATTTATTTTAAAGAGGGAAAGGAAAAGGAAAAGAGGAGATAAGGCTAGCCTTATTCTAAGACCTTAAATAATATCCTACTACTAGATACTTTATAAAGCATAGATATAGTATTAAAGGCCTTATAAGCCTTAATAAGATCCTAGAGATAGAATAAGCTTATTAATATAATATCTAACCTAGATTATTAACTTTATTAGGTAAAATAGCCCTAAGATAATAAATAAGTAATAGATACTAAAGTAGAGGTACTAAAACTAGTAGTAAAAATAGATATAAAAGGGGGACTATTATAGTAGGAGGTAGTAGAGTTATTTAAAAGATTCTAATATATTAAAGTATAAATTAGGAAAGTCTTACTAGCTCTATTAATACTAGATAATATAATAATTACTAAAATTAAGAGTAAGAATAAACTAAATAAATAGTAACTTTTAAATACTTTAATATAATATATATAAGTTAAGATATAGGGTAATAATAACTTTTTTATAAGATAGTAAAGTCCTTAAGGTAGATATAATAATAGTATAAGAACTATAAAGGAATAAGAGTAGTAATATAATATACTAATTAATAAAAGTAATATACTAGCTATTATATCTAAGAGAAGGGGTATAAGTATATCTTTATATCTTAAAATAAATTAATCTAGCTAGTTAATCTATATAGTAATCTTATAAAATAACTAGATCCTGAAGATTTTATATTAATAGGGTAAGAAGCTATAGGTATTATATATTTATAATATATATAATAAGCTAAATAGTAGTATATACTAGAAGCTCTAGGGGTAGCTTACCTAGTTAGCTTAGGAAGATATAATTATTAAATATATAGTAGTAAGAGATATAAATATAGACTACCCTATCTAGAGAGGCCCTAGAATAATAATAGGGGTAGAGGTAGAGGAGCTACTAGAGATTATTAATAAAGTAGACCTAGAGCTAATTATAAAGGAAGGGGTAGTAATATAGTAATAAAAGAATAGAGCTTAGTAATTAATTTAACCTTTATTTGAAGTATATTAGTAAACTAAATAGTCTTCTATAGATAAGTAGATAATATATAATATAATTTAGATTACTAGCTAGTATATATAGTATTAGATATTATTATTAAGCTAAATAAACCCCTAAGATACTAGAATTAAAAGGTTATTAATAGGAAGATACTGCTAGAAATAGTAAGATAATACCTTATTATTAAGGACCTCTTTAGGATATCTTTATAAAGGATAGAGCTAGAAATAATAGCTTTCCTAGTAATAATTAGATAAGTAATTAAAGTAATAATATTATAAGGAAGGCTAAGTAAATAGTTAAATCCTAACTGTAGCCTAGAATATAAGGAAGTAGTAAAGGAAGTAAGTACTAAAATAATAATTTATAGGATTAGAGATAATATATATTTATAAGGAACTAGAAAAAGAGACTAGTAGGAAAGGTATATTAAGAAATAGATATTAAAGATAAGTATAGGAGACTACTAAAGTAGGCTTAAAAGGGATATTAAGATTAGTAAAATAGGTATATAATAAGAATAATATATATAAGTAAGGAATTATACTAATATTATAGAGACCTTATAATAAAGAAGTTAATAAAGTAGAAAGTAAAATTATTTTAAAAGATATTCTTTCTAGAGCTATTACTAGTAGATTTATTAAATATTATTAAATAGTTTTAATATCTTAAGCCAGTCCCCATGCCCTAGTTAGAATAATATAAAATTAGAATAGTAGTTAAAGCTATACTACTAGATAAAGTACTAGGGGATAATAACTATCTAAATAGCCTCTAGTATATACTTATTATAAAACTAAAAGTATTAAAGGTATTATTCTAGATCTTTAATATATATATTTAAATAGGATATAACCTAAATTACTTTAGGAGTTAATTATTATAATACTCTAAAAGTTAAGGGAAGAGAGAGATTACTATATACTAAAGTCTTACCAGCCTATAGTACTATTAAATATACTAGGTAAGGTCCTAGAGGCAGTTATTACTAAATAAATTAGTTATACTATTAAGTAGTATAGTTTACTACTAGATACCTACCTTAAGAGGTAAAAGGGTATCTTAATAAATTATATAGTCTAACTAATAATAGACTAAATTAGGACCTCTTAGGAATAGGATTTATTAGTAATTAGCCTCCTCCTACTAGATATTATAGGGGTATATAATAATATTTTATATACTTATTATATATTTTAAAGAAAAGATAGCTAGGCTCTCTTATATTATAGATAGTAGTATTCTTAACTAGATATAATATCTATATTTATATACTAGACAGTATATTAAATAATATCCTAATACTAGTAGGAATCCCTTAGGGGTCTCTACTATTACTAATTCTATACCTATTAACGTAATCGGACACCGAACCGCCGGGACACCGAACCGCCGGCGGCCTCATCGAATTTGACGGAATTCAATTAATTTATTAAAATTGAAGCTTTTTATCGCCATACAAACACGTTTTTTTATCAAAATTATGTTGTTCTAGGTACAGGGCATTTTAATCTATTATGGCCTTTAACATTGTAATTACTGCAGCGTGGTGGGCGGCGTGGCTTTAGAGATGGATTCTATATCTCTCTCTCTCTTTCTTAACCTTTTTCTTAACCTTCTTATCCTGTTAAACTGCCTCCTTCCTAAATATAGTATTATAAGGCCTTCTTCTTATTCCTTTAATAGTTATCTACTGTGTGAAGCTAACATACTTCTTATTAGAGTATAACAGCGTTTTATATTATAATTTCTATACCTTTTATAACCTTTTTAAGTATTTAATCTATAACTAATAATAATATCTCTAGTCCAAGAGCTTGAAGTTACTTCTTCTATTAATTTAATTAGTATAGGTTCACTGGCATTTTCCTAAGGCAAAAGGATGACATAGAGGATGAAGTAGATAGTAGTGTTAGTGTTTTTATCTAGGGTTAAAGCTTTAAAAGCACTCTCTCTAGATTATAAGGAATAAGACTAGTGGCTCTAAAGCTACTGATAATATTTACTTTAGAGAAAGCCTAGTAGTGGGCATACTGGTAATAAAATAAAAAGTTAGCTTTATTAATAAATTTATAACTATTCTAAATAGCATTACTAATCTACTAGCTATAGAGCTGCTTTAATAGCCTAAAACAGCTCACATCTAGTGGTTAAAGCTTATATAAGGAATAAGGAGGTATATATAAAGGAATAATCCTTCTTTCCTTATAGAATTAGTTAAATTAAATAGTTAAATAACTTCTATAGCTATTAAGAATTAAAAGACAGTATTAGCTAGCAGTTTTAGAAGTAGTATACTTTTTAAAGACTTCTTAAAGCTATTTAAAGCTAAGTTTATCTATAGTCCAGCCATTCTTACTTATACTAATATAATATTCCTTAGGAATAGCTTTATACCACTGTGATTAGTGTATTTTCCTAGTTAAGATAATCTATAGTAGTAGAATACTACTAGTAGTATTAATAGTAACTATTAAGGTTACCTATTCTTAATTTCCTAGCTGAATTAATCTTATATAAGATTCTCTAGTTTCTAATCTATAAATAACCTTTATAATTAAAGCTATTTCTATTTAAAAGCCAGTTTCATCTATATTATATATATCCTATTTAAGAATCCTATACTTTTATATAGTATTTTAAACTAGTTTAAACCACTACCTTATAATCTTAGGATCCTTATATTTAGTATATTAATAGTTATATTACTTTATATATTTAGACTTCAGTTCTTCCTTATAGTAATAGGTAAATTAGCTGACCTATTTATTACTAATAAATATATCTTTAGCTTTAGATGGCTTTAATTTTATAGTGAAAAGAAGCTTAGTAAGATAGTATACTTTTAAGATTATAAGGGGATAGCTATAGGAATCTATATTAAGAATCTTTTACTTTAAAGTCAGCTCCTTACTATTAGAAAGCTTTCTTAAATTAGCTTTAATTTTATTATAAGATTTAATGCCTTTCAGGCGGCCTTTTAAGGTGCTTATCTTAATATTAAAAGTAGTAGCATAAGCTTATTTTAAGTGGAATTTACCCTTCTTAAAAGCTTTAACAGTGAGCTTTAACCTCTCATCTCTAGATAGCGTTTTTATATCCATCTCTATGGCGTTGAAAAGCTTCAGTTTTGATGAATTGGTTGAATTCGTACGACAGGTTGGTGGTGGCGGTCAGGCCACCGGCGGTTCAGTGTCCCGGCGGTTCGGTGTCCGATTACGTTATATAATACTAACTTAATTAAAAATTATATAGTAGGAGACTAAATAATTATTAATAAGTAGGTTAATAATATATATATTTTAATTATAGAGGTAGATAAAAGGATAACTATCTTTAGACTTTAATAGATAAACTAGATAGCTATAGACTAGGCCTTAAAATATATATTAAAATTTAATATTAAAAAGTATAAGCTCTACTTTATTAACTTAAAGTTAGATATCTAACTAGGATACTTATTATTATATACCTAGGGGAGATATTATAATAGAAGTAAGCTAGTTACTAGAATAATATCTAGGGGTTTAGTTTAATCCTAAACTTATATTTAAATAATATTATAATTAGATAATAGTAAAGGTAGGGAAGAGCCTTATAATATTAAGGGGATTAATAAGGTTAATATAAGATATCTCCCTTATAATAATAAGATAGGTTTACTAAGCTATAATAGTTCTATAGATATTTTATAAAATAGTAGTATAGTTCTAGGTAAGGATTAGACTAGCTAGAGAATATAATAAGATTATATAATAATTTATAATTATTTAGAAATATATAGTATACCTAATTAGTAAGGCTTTCTATATAATAGTAGTAAAAGTATTAAATATTAAGCTATAGCTACTATTAATATAATTATAAATAAAATAACTAGCTAAGGAAATAGCTTTTTAAATTTAAACTAGCCTAGTATATATAGTATTAGGATCTTTATAATAGAAATAACTAGATAATAAAATTAAACTTAGTAGATAAATACCTCTAGAGGTATAAGCCTAGATAAAGGGTAGATATTTTATAGCTCTCTTAGGATTTATAATAAGAAGCTAAGAGAGCTAGTAAGTATTTATCTAAGTATTATAATAAAAGCCTCTAGAGGTATTTATTAAAGAGAGGGGGGTAATAAGGATAATCTATAATAATATTTTAAAGAAAATAGGAAGACTATTAGTAGTCTATATAAATAGAAGTAGGTACTAAGGATATATAGGTATAGTAGTAGTTATCCCTTAAGTAAGAGCTAAAACTAGCTATTATATAGGCCTAGAATCTATAGTAATAGTATATATAGTAGAGCTCTAGGGGATTTATCTAGTACTACTAGTAATTAAGTAATAATAGGGGGTCTAGGAATAGAGAGTATATTTAAAGTAATATAATTATCTTTTTAGATAGTTAGGTAGTATTAAAGGTATCTCTATACCCTTAGATAGCTTTTAATTAACTTTATTAATAGGAGTATTTTTAAATAATAGATTAGTATATAAAATAGGGAATTTTAGTAGTTCTCTACTAAATCCTAGCTTATAAAGGGATACTAGGAAATAAGATAGTAGATTAGGCTATAAAGAAAGTAGTAATAAGGGGTTAGCTAAATAAGATAGTATAATTAATAATAGCTATTAGGTAGAGGATTTAAGATAGTATTAAGGAGAAATAGGAAAGGGTATAAGAGAAGATACTAATAGGCTAGTTTATAAAGTAATTAATAAAGGTATTAATAAGAAAGACTTTATACTACTAAAAAGGTCTATAGAAAGTAATAGTATTAGTTATAATATAAATATATATAGGGAGGATTAGACTAGGCTATTACCTATTCTAAATAAGGGTTAGAAAAAGTATATAATATAGGTATAATCTGAGTAGTTAAATAATATAATATATACTACTTAAGTACCTACTATTAGATAATTTATAAAATAATATATAAAGGAAACTAGCTCCACTAATCAGGAGAATTCACAGGGTGACTGAGCATGGGAAATAAGGGTAGGCGCGTGCGGTGGCCACTATACCAGGTTAATAGTGACCACAGGAACAGACCAGTGGACATGGGAACTACTAATATAGGGCAGGCAGTAGAACTGGGGATATAATAGGGGGGGGTGGTGAAGCTAGTAGAATAGTAATCTAGTAGTGTAGTAAAGCTAAAGATATAGCCTAGTAATAGGGGTTAGTAATTAATATAGGCATTAAGATATATATAACTAGGTATGTATAGTGGTAGTTAGAGCTGTAGAGGTTTTTCTTATAATATTAAATTAGAGTTATCAGATATTTATTTTTCCTTTCATAGGGTATAGCCTAGCTATCTAGCTGGGAACCTCCCTCCTATAGTGCTGGCATTATATTTACCTGCCTCAGAGCAGCACTCTAAGCAATCCTGCATAGTAACATGTATTTAAGTAAGCTAAAATAGGAATAAGAGGTCTACTACTACTACTATTACTACTACTACTACTACTACCTATATATTAAAGGATTCTATATTAATATTGTCTTAGTAGAATAAGCTAAAGAAGCTAGAGCTTTTTAATATCTATATCTTTATTATCTTAAATATATTAATAGTATACTAATTTACTATATTAAAAAGCTTTATAAATAAAATATTATTAAATATATATCTATTTCTAATATAGAAGTACTTTTATAATAAATACTTCTAGTAATAGCCATATAGATAGCTTAGTAACTAGCTTATTTATACCTCTAACTATTAGAAGAAATCTATAAGACTAATAATATTAGAAGCCTCTCTAGAGGATTAGTATAGAAGAATAGGTTATATTAACTTTAAAGCTATTTAGTACTTATTAAAGACTATAACTAGAGTTAGAATTACTAGCTTAAAAACCTGCTTAGAAATATAAGAATTATATTCTTATAGAAATATAATACTAGATCTCTTAGAGACTAGGCTATAGAGCTATATAGCTATCTAAGCTAGTATATCTTAATACTATATAGATAAGTATAGGATATAACTTAGCTAAGTAACTCTCTTATCTATACTATAAGCTAATAAGATAGTATAAGGGTAAAGCCTATACTAACAAAAATAATATATATAAGATCTTTTTTAAGAATATTAACTTCTTTATAGTTATTTTTAGTTACTAAGTTAAAATATATTATATAAATAGTAAGAAATTACTAGAAAGGGATTTTAAAGCTAGCTATAAATTCTAGAATATATAAATTATATACTTAGTTCCTATGACCCTTAAGCTTACAGGGTCTTACTACTCTAGCTCTAGTATATATATATTATTATACTATAGCTATATATATTCTATACCTACTCTACTTAGTATCTTTAAGCTAATATTTATAGCTTTAGATATATTACTATTATTATTATAAAGATAATAAACTCTATTTATTATTAAGTACTATACTAAATTACTAGTACTTTCTAAATAATATCTTAAGCTATACTAGAGATCTACCTTTATATTCTCTTTATATTAATTACTCTATCCTAGACTATAGAGGAATTATACCTTTATATAATAATCTCCCTACTATAGGCTATATTATATAAGATCTAGTAAACTAGTTAGTAGCCTACTTTAATTATATTTATAGATTACTAGTATAGTAACCCCTAAACTAATCTATTAATCTTATTATTATATTATCTAGAGGCTTAGCTACCTACTAGTCTTAACTAACTAGAGATTATCTAACCTTATATTATACCCCTATAGTAGGAAGGCCTATAAATCTATATCTCTAGCTCTTAAGAAGAGGTACTAGAGACCTATAAAGTATTTCTTTAAGGTTAATAGGGACTAAATATAATAATAGTATATACTAATAGTAGTATTACTAAAAAGGAGTAGGAGCTATAATAATCTCTAGTATTAGATAAGAATAGGCCTATATCTTTATAAATAACTAAGCTACTATTTAAGTCTACTACTCCCCTAGTACAATATCTAGCTAATATAATTATTATATATATTATATAGTTACTTAACTACCTTTAGGAATCTAGTTAATAAATTTATATTTAGTAGATCCCTAGCTATAAAGATATATATATAAGAATAAGAGAGCTAATATAGCTATTAAAGATACTATTAATATATTAGGATACTTATCTAGATTAGTACTCTAGGCTAGCTTATATTAATATCTTAAGACTAGTACTAATAAGTAATAGTAATAAGATTAGATTATTAATAAGTATAGCTTTGTCCTATAATACCTTTATTAAGAACCTACTTAAGCTATCCTTATTAAGATACTTAATATATTCATATATCCTAACCCTAGTATACTAAAGCTTAGCTCAGTATACTAAAGTAGGGATCCTTATAGATAAGGGACTATTAAGATTATCTTATCTAGCCTAATTTAGCCCTCCCTATAACTAAGTTTATATTAAATACTAGGCTCCTTAGCTAATTTCAAGCCCTAGTAGGAATATACTAGGCTAATATAGATAATACCTAGTACTAGCCTATATATAAGCTATAGAGTAAGCTTATAGCTTAGGATATTTAAACTAAGAGAGATCCTATTAACCTAGAGTTATTAGTTCTGCTAGGGTTAGTTTTAAATAAGTAGAGATAGGGCATATATATATATTAATTATATATATATATTAACATGCCTTTCCTACACACTTCTGGCCCTCTAATTAGTTAGTACTTTTTACTGCCTATAGATAGTTCTACTGTTTCACCCTATTACTTTCTTTTACTACCTCTATATATTTCTGCTATTTTACCCTATTAATACTTTTTTACTATATATTTAACTACCTTTTATTACTACTACCTACCTATAATATTTATTATATATTTATTTTTCTACTGCCTTTATTATTTTATCTATTACTTTCTTTTTATTAAGCTCTTTATTATAGCACCCTTATCAGTGACTATACCAGGCAGAATCAGGCAGTCAAAGAAAATGGATATTCTTATTATAGAGAATTATGATTTACTTATCTAATGCTCTTTATAGCTACTATCTAGTATACTACTCACATAACATGGTATATAATACTATATCTTAGTAAATATATCATTTAGTATACTATCTGAGATAGTATATACTTTAGCATATTTAATAGTATACTACTTATATATTATTTAGAGGACCATCTAGAGTACTATAGATATTTAGGAAGGATATATAAGAGGATACTTATTTTATATACTTAGATAGTTCTTTATAATTAATATAAGTTATTAATCTATAGTTACTAAGTATTTACTCTTCTCTTAATTATTATATACTTATTTATATATCTCTTACTTAATTAAAGGAGTATATATACTTCTTTAGCCTTACTTCTCTCTTATTACCTTACTATATTCTTAAGTACCTATAGCTTATAGGAGCACTCCAGTTACTATTAATATCCTTAGATTAGGGTTATAGGTTAGTACTTCCTAGGCTTAACTTATAGGTTATAGGTATAGGTATCATTATAAGATCCTAGGGTATAACAGAACCCTATCTTATTTATATTATAGATATCTTATTTAATAATACTATACTTCTATATAGTATTTTAAACTAGCTTAAACTATCTCTAGATTAACTTAGGATCATTATATTTTATATATTAGTAGTTATATTTAGAGATATATTTTAACTAGATTTCTAGATAGTATTATATAAATTATATTACCTATCTCTTACTAATACTGGCCTGCAGCTGTTAGGATAGCTATTTAACTAGCATCAGCTACAAATACTGTACTAGCTAATAGTCATGTGATTAATTAAATAAGGTCTGATTCTTCTATCTATATAAGAATAAGGGTGTATATATAGCTAATCTAGAGCCCTGAAACTAGTCTAAATATAGTAAATAAAGTAGTACTTTTATATATGATATTTATACCACTGGTAGTGAGATAAATCTCTTTAAAATAAAGCTATTTAGGGTTAGAAATTACTATATACTATAGATTAGTAGAATACTAGAGCTATAATAGATTATTACTATTCTAACAGAATTAGGGATAGCAGTAATTTCATTAATATACCCCCTTAGTAGTTAGTAACACTAATATAGCCATAATTAGTAATTATAAGGCTATTAAGGTTAACTAAACTAAGTATCTTAATAAAGTCATGGTATTTCTATTATAAGAGAGCTTTTATAAGGCTATCAGTAGCTATACTAGCTATAGGAATCTATTATACCTTAACCTACTACTTCTACACTTCCTAATATAGCTAGTGGTGGTATATATTAATATAATAAAGGTTAGTATATAGGTAAGGGTTATCTTTAACTAGTAGGTTAATAGTTTAAGTATTATTATATTAAATTATAAGATTATAATAGGGATTAAACTAAATAGTATTAAAAGGTACTTCTACTAAAATAACTACTTACCAGCCTCTAAGATAGTAAGTAATTTAGCTTTAGTTATTAATATAGTAATAGTATGCTGCTTTCCTAATCTCTAGTTAATTAGTCCTCTAAAAAGTATATAAAGGTAGCCTTTAAAGCTTTTTCAGTCCTTATTATTAATAAATAAAGTGTTACTTATATATATAAATACTTCTTAATTAGTATTTCTTTCTCTATACTAAATTAAGTAGTATTTTAAACCTATTAGGTAAAGGATTATATAATCTACAGTGTTAATATATTTCTAACTAAGATTAGTAAGAAATTCAGTAAGTTTTAAAGCTATATATATAATATTAGGTCTGGTAATAATAGTAATATAGATAATTAAGCTAATATACTGCTAGAAAGTATATATTTAATATAGTATTACTTATCCTTTATTTAGTATTAAAGCTTTAGTTAAAAATAGTATTTTTAGTACTATATAACCCTCTAGATTAAACTTTCTAATAATCTTTTTAATATATAAGTCCTAGCAGAGCTAAAGCTTTATAGTAGAGTAGTCTTAGAGTATTTATATACTAAGAAACTAATTAGTAGTACTAAGATCTCTAAGCTTATATCTTAACTTTAATTTAGTAAGGAATTACTTAAATTTCTGCTTATTATAATAGTAATAAATAGTAATAATATTATTAATATAGTATAGAATAGTTAAATAGCTATTAGTAAAGAGATATAAGTCCTTATTAACCTATTATAGGCCTAATTAGATTAGTATTTAAGATAATTTAACCTACTAGAGCTATAGTAATCTATATAGTCTATATAATACTCTTAGAAGGTATAGGAACTTACCTTCCTACTTATATCTATCTAGTAGCTTAATATATACTATCTTATCTATTTAGCTATTTAAAAAGGTATTAACTATATTTAATTAGTAGGTTTTAAGGTTAAATTTTACTATAATAGCTATTAGTATTCTAAAGGTCCTAGCTATAAGTATTATAGCTCTTATATCCTCTAGGCTTATTTTCTATAGATTACTATAAATATAGAGATATACTTTATATTTCTTAAGATATCTATTAGTATTAAATTTATAGGTATAGACCTAAAGAAGTAGTAAGATCTAGATATTCTAGGGTTATAGAATATATTAAAATAACCCTTTTTAGCCTAATCCTATTATTTCTAGCTCTATAGCAGCTAAAAATAACTCCTTTTTAGGTGCTTCTAGAGCTCTCTCTAATTCTTTAGTAGTAGTAGTAGGTCATCTTAGTAGAGGCACTATTTTAATAATAGTAAGCCTATATTAAAGGTATTAAGGAGAGGTATTAATTTCTCTAGAGCTTCCTATAGTTAAGTAATAAAAAGAGCTCTATAATCTATAGGCTTTTAAATATACTTTCCTAAGGTTAGATTATATATATTACTAATATTACTAAAGATCTTATAAGTTAGTAGTAGAGTAGTATCCTCTATTACCTCTAGGTTATTATCTTTAATAAAAGCTCTAGGAATTATATCCTAAGATAGTTCTAGTAGTTATAGCTCTATAGGTTCTTTAGGCTCTTCCTATAATAAATCTAGTAAGCTTAATCTAGTTAGAATTACTTCTACTTTATTAATTAACCTTATAAGGTCATCCTATAGCTGATCCTCTAGATTATACTTATTATTATACTTATCTTAATCCTCTACTCTACCTCCCTAGTCTAGAGTAGTTTTAATAGCTTTAGGCTATAATATAACCTCTAGTATACCCCCTAATAGTTCTAGAATTACTTCTAGAGTTAGAAGAGCTATTAATTTAGTTAAGATAGCTAGAATTAGAGGTTTTCTTTTATCTAATAATATAGGTATAGGATAACTTAGGTTATATAACCCTATAACCTTAAGTATTTACTTATATATAGGATCTTTAAATATAAGTTTACTTTCTTTAACCTTAACTATATTAATAAAAGTAGAGAAATTATAAATTATATATCTATATTAGTAGGATAGGTGATTCTTTAACTAATAGTTCTTTAAGAAATAGCTTAGTAGGGTTATATCTCTAAGTCTTATCTATCTTAATATCCCTAATACTAATGATTTTTCCTCTAGTAGGTAACTAAACCCTCTAGATATTTAAAGTCTAGTAGCTAATAAGATAGCTAATTTAGGCCCTTAGGGCTATCTTATAAGATAATAGGATTCTCTAAAGCTTTATATAGACTATAGAGCTAAGGTAGTACTAGTTTCTTATAAAAGGTTTTACTAGATTACCTTCCTTTCCCTTTAGGCACTATAGAAGCTTATAAGGTGATTTCTATAATCTATCTAGCTATTAGAATAGTAGGATATTTATTCTCTTTATACTAGTCTTTATTAATTTAGGCTAGAGATCCTAAGGTAATTAAGCCTTAATTATCTTAGTTTAAGCTTACTAAGTAATTATCTTACTAATTAACTTAGTAAAAGAATTTATCTTAAGGGTCCTAAGAACTAAGTATATAATCTATATATTTTAGAGCTTATAGCTAGCTTTAAAATCCCTTCCTAGTAATTTCTTACTATCTATATAATATATTTTAACTTAGTAACTAAAAATAGCTATAAAGAAGTTAATATTCTTAAAAAAGATCTTATATATATTATTTTTATTAGTATAGGCTTTACTCTTATACTATCTTATTAGCTTATAATATAGGTAAGAGAACTACTTAGCTAAGTTATATCCTATACTTATCTATATAATATTAAGATATACTATCTTAAATAGCTATATAGCCCTACAGCCTAGTCTTTAAGAGATCTAGTATTATATTTTTATAAGAATATAATTCTTATATTTCTAAGTAGGTTTTTACTTTAAGCTAGTAATTCTAACTCTAGTTATAGTCTCTAATAAGTATTAAATAGCTTTAAAGTTAATATAACCTATTCTTCTATACTAATCCTCTAGAGAGGCTTATAATACTATTAGTCTTATAGATTTCTTCTAATAGTTAGAGGTATAAATAAGCTAGTTACTAAGCTCTCTTTATAACTATTACTAGAAGTATTTTACTATAAAAGTACTTCTTTCTATATTAGAAATAAGGGTATATTTAATAATATTCTATCTATAAAGCTTTTTAATATAGTAAATTAGTATACTATTAGTATATTTAAGATAATAAAGGTATAGATACTAAAAAGCTCTAGCTTCTTTAGCTTATTCTACTAAGATAATATTAATATAGAATCCTTTAATATATATAATATCTTTAAGGTTAAGGTGCAGGAGCTCTCCCTACTTAGATTATAGATATATAGCTACTAAGCTATATCCTAATATTAAAGTATAAGTATTATTAATATAGATATATTCCTTACTATTTACCTCCTAATACTTATAAAAATAGCTTAAATTATTATAAATATAAGTATCTAATCTAGAGTTAAATATAAAGCTTTTTACTAACTTATATTTAGTATCTATAGAGAAGGATACTTAAAAATTAGATTCTAAAAATATTTTATTAGTTTAGTATAGTATTATTATATTCAGTAGCTCTCTAAGTATGGTTATAGTTATTTATAATAGGATATTAGCTCTATCCTATAAATTTAACCTTACTACTCTCTCTTTTACTTTCTTAATAGTGTTAGGAATTAAGGGATGAGATATAGTATTAAATTTAGCTTAAATTATTATATCTAGGGTCTAACTAGCCAGTTAAACTGACTTAATAATATATAGGTATTTTTTAAAGAGATGCTTACCTCTATATAGGTAATCTATTTTATCTCTTCTCTTCTTATTACTAATAGAATTATTAGACCTAGGATTAGAAGATAAATTATTATTTTTACTATCTTTAAAGGTGGAAAAGGTATTAGCTAGATTCTTATATTAGTAGTCTTACTTTTACTCTATAAATTTAGTAATTATTATACCTATCTTAATATCTTTCTGCATGTAAAATATAGCTAATTAAGGTATTATAAAAGCTAAAAATATTAGCTGAATTACCTAAAGGAAGTCCTTAATTAGTTAATAGCTAAGAGCTTTAGGAACTATAGCTTTTCTATATTTATAATAGGTCTTTAACTACTTAATAACCTACTGGTTAATATTATAAGACCTTAATAGCTTTAAAACCTTATTATATCTCTATCTTAAGTAGTTAATCTAATCCTTTAAGGATAGTAAGAGAGCTTTCTTTAATACTAACAGCACCACTTATAGAGATATTTTATTATTAATATAATAGTAATAATAAATAGTAATAATATTATAGATAACCTATATAACCTTATTATATCCCTTTTTAATATATTAATATATCTTAAAGCAGTAGTTATATATACAGTTATCTATATTATTAGCTATTTTTAGTATAGCTAGTACCTTAGGAATATTATTATCTATAATATTATTATTAATATACTACTATATATCTTTATAGATAGTTATGTGCTTTATCTAGTTATACTAGGGGTTCTAATTATCCTAAGTACTTAGAATAATAGAGACCTTTAAACCTATGGCTATATAAGTGGTTAATTATATTAATTAGCTATATAATAGCTGACTGATAGTGTTATTAGGGGATTTAGAGGAGTTATATAGCTTTAATTTATCTAAAAGAGGTAAGTTAGGCTTATAACTATTTAACTAGTGTTAGCTATAAATACTGTACTAGCTAATGGTTATATAATTAATTAAATAAGGTCTGATTCTTCTATCTATATAAGAATAAGGGTGTGTATATAGCTAATCTAGAGCCCTGAAACTAGTCTAAATATAGTAAATAAAGCAGTACTTTTATATGTGATATTCATATCACTAGTAGTGAGATAAATCTCTTTAAAATAAAGCTATTCAGGGTTGGAAATCGCTGTATACCACGGATTAGTGGAATACCAGAGCTATAATGGATTATCACTATTCTAATAGAATTAGGGATAGCGGTAATTTCGTCAATAATAGCTTTAATTTATAAAGTAAAGAAGAGTTACTAAATATTATATATAGGTAATCTAGAGTAGTAGACTATAGTAATCTATATCTAGAATCTATTACTTTAATATCTCTTCTTTAAGATCTGACAATTTTTAAGAATTTAAGTTATTTTATTATAGGGAGTGACTCTATTAAGCTATATTATAAAGATTCTTAGAGGTATATTATATATAGCTATATAGGCAGTTTTAGAGTTAAATTAGCCTTAATAAAAAGCTTTAACTACTAATTTTATTCTCTCCTCCTAAGACAGAGGCTCTATACTGAATATGTGCTAAAAAAGGCTTTAAAATACAGCTATAATAACTCAGGGGCAGTGGTGGTGATGACTACACAGCTTAGTATCTTTAGCAGCTTGGTGTCTGATTACATTACCTAAAGCTAAATATCTTATTAAAGGAGATTATAAGAAAGAATAGTATTTTTAATCCTTATCTTACCTAAGTTTAGGTTATTAAGTATTAAAAGTATAGTATACTTTATTCTTATATTTTACTATAACTAGAGAAGGGCTAGTAGTTTAATTATTTATACTCAGTAAATAAGATTATATCTATAGATTTCCCTAATTCTAATAGCCCTAGTAGCTATAAACTCTATAATATTATTACCTAGATATATAATTTATAGTCCTTATAGGATATATAAGCCTAAGGTACCTTATATAGAAATAAGAAATAGAAAGGTATAATATATTAAAAAGTTATTAATTAGTATTCTTCCTAATATCATCTCTTTAAAGAAAGTATTTTAGAATATAATAATATAACTCTTAATTACTTTCTTTCTTTTAGCTACTAGCTCTTTATAAGATATATTAAACTAACTATTAGTAGTAGTAGTAGACCTCTTATTCCTATTCTAGCTTAAATATATGTTGCTGTATAGGATCACTCAGAGCACCGCTCTAAGGCAAGCAAATATAGTGCTAGCACTGTAGGAGGGAGGTTCCTAGCTAGATAGCTAAGCCATATCCTATAAAAGGAAAAATAAATATCTAATAACTCTAACTTAATATTATAAGTAAAAACTTTATAGCTCTAACTACTACTATATATACCTAGCTATATATATCTTAATACCTATATTAATTATTAACCCCTCTTACTAGGCTATATCCTTAGCTTTACTATATTACTAGATTACTATCCTACTAGCTTTACTATACCTCTATTATATCCTTAGTTCTAGTGCCTACCTATATTAGTAGTTCCTATATCTGCTAGTCTATTCCTATAGTTATTATTAATCTAATATAGTAGCTACTATATATCCCTACCTTTATTTTAGTTACCCTATATATTATCTTAATTAATAGAGTATATTATCTCTTTATTTACTATACTAAATTAACAGAGTAGGCCTATCTATATTATAAAATTAGTAATTATTATTAATATCTTTAGTTCTAAAAGTAGCTTATTAAACTCTAATATTTAGGATACCTTATCTTATAGCTTCCTTTATATATTAGTCTATAAATTAGCTAATAATAGGTACTTAACGTTAAGTAGAATATATTAACGTAATCGGACACCGAGCTGCGCAGGACACCGAGCTGCGCGGCGGGCGGTGGCCAACTCCGCACCCACCACGATTCTAATGAAATGCAGTCTTATTTTTTTATTTTTAAAGCTTTTTACACCCATATAAATGTAATAAATTAAGAAATAAAAGAATGACTATTTAATAGGGCATTTTAACTGGTTATGACCTTCTTAATTATAATTACTACAGCATGCAGCGCGCTGTGGCTTTAGTCCTAATGATGGACCTAGTTCTACTTCCCTCTCTCTCTCTACTATTTTCTAAGTAGCTTAAAGGCCTGTTAAACTTCCTCTATCCTAAATATAGTATTATAAAGCCTCTTTTCTCTTCTTTTAATATATTTTTAAAGCCTGCAGCTTATTAAGTTCTTATTAGAGTATAATTATATTCTATATTATAACCTCTGCCCCCTTTATTACCTTTTTAAGCACTGTTTCTGCTATAATAGAGGATAGTAACTAGGTTTACAGCTATTTAAGCTACTTTTTCTATTAATTTAGTTAGTATAGATTAGCAGGTGTACAGCTAAGATAGAAGGATTAGTTACTATTTAATATTAAGGGCAGTATAGGTATTTTTAGCTTAATATAAAGCTTTAACAGTACTCTCTCTACCTTTAAAGGAATAAGACCAGTAGCTCTAAATCCTAAAGCTATATTTAATACTAAGAATGCCCTATTATATACTCTCCTATATATAGCTAAAAAATCACTCTTATTAATATAGTCTATACTATACTAAATAGCTTCCTAAACCTGTTGCCTATACAGCTTCTTTAATAGGCTAAAGTAGGTAATATCCAGTGGTTAAAGTAGGTAAGAGGAGTGAGGGGGTATATATAGAGGAATAATCTTCCTTTCTATATAGAATTAGTTAAATTTAGTAGTAGCATGGCTGCTATAGCTATTAAGGATTAAAAGGTAATACTAGCCTATAGTTTTTAAAGCTATATATAGTTTAAAGTCCTCTTAAAGCTATTTAAGACCTATATTATCATTTGTCTACCTATTCTCACTAGTACTAATAGTCTAATCCTCTAGGATCTCTCTATACTAATAAGATTAGTATTTAACCCCTATAATAATAAAATATAGTGGTAGAACAGTGCCTATAGTATTTATTATAATAATTACTATTACCTACTCCTAATTACTAGGTTATAAAAGCTTCACTTAGGATTATTATATCTCTAATCTATAAATAACCTTAGCTGTAGAGGTAATACCTATCTAGAACCCTATCTTATCTATATTATAGATATCCTATTTAATAATACCATACTTTTATATAGTATTTTAAACTAGCTTAAACTATCTCTAGATTAACTTAGGATCCTTATATTTTATATATTAGTAGTTATATTTAGAGCTATATTTTAACTAGATTTCTAGATGGTATTATATAAATTATATTATCTATCTCTTACTAATACTAGCCTATGGCTGTTAGGATGGCTTTAATTTTATAGAGTAAAGAAGAGTTACTAAACACTATATATAGGTAATCTAGAGTAGTAGACTATAGTAGTCTATATCTAGAATCTATTACTTTAATATCTCTTCTTTAAGATCTAATAGTTTTTAAGAATTTACAGTTATTTTATTGTAGGGAGTAACTCTATTAAGCTATATTATAAAGGTTCTTAGAGGTATATTATATGCAGCTGTATAGGCAGTTTTAGAGTTAAATTAGCCTTAATAAAAAGCTTTAACTGCTAATTTTATTCTCTCCTCCTAAGATAGAGGCTCTATACTGAATATGCGCTGAAAAAAGGCTTTAAAATACAGCTATGATAACTCAGGGGCGGCGGCGGTGGCGGTGGTGGTGACCGCGCAGCTCAGTGTCATCGGCAGCTTGGTGTCCGATTACGTTATATTATTTAACTATTAAGATTATATCTATATTATATACTTTCCCTAACCCCTATTTAGGATAGGTAATAGCTTAATCTAATCCTCCCTATATATATCTATATTATTATGAATACTATTACTTTTCTTAGACCCTTTTAATAATATAAAGTATTCCTTATTAGTACCTTTATTAACTATCTTATTAGTTAGTTTACTAATATCTTCTCCTATATCCTTTCCTATTTATTCTTAATATTATCTTAAATTCTCTATTTAGCTATTACTATTAGCTATACTATCTTATTTAGTTAGCCCCTTATTACTACCTCCTTTATAGCTTAATCTACTATCTTATTACCTAATATACCTTCATAGGCTAGGATCTAGTAAAGTACTATTAAGATTCCTTATCTTATATACTAATCTAGTATTTAAAAATATTCCTACTAGTATAATTAAATAAATATTATTTAAGGGTTGAGGAGTACCTTTAATATTACCTAACTATATAAAAAGATAACTATACTATTTTAAATATACTCCCTCTATCTCTAGACCCCTTACTACTACTTAATTACTAACAGTACTAGATAGATCCCTTAAAGCTCTATTATATATATTATTATTATAGAATTTAGGCCTATATAATAGCTAGTTTTAGCTCTTACTTTTAAAATACTTATAACTACTTTTATATATCCCTAATATCTACTTTTATTTATATAGACTACTAGTAGCCTCCCTATTTTTCTTAAAATATTATTATATATTATTCTTATTATCTCCCTCTATTTAATTAATACATTTAGAGGCTTTTATTATAATACTTAAAAAATACTTACTAGCTCTTTTAAGTTTCTATTATAGATTATAAAGGAGCTATTAAGTATCTACCCTTTACCTAGGCCTATACCTTTAGAGGTATTTATTTACTGAGCTTAGTTTTATTATCTAGTTATTTCTATTATAGAGATCCTAGTATTATATATACTAGGCTAATTTAAATTTATAGGGCTATTTCTTTAGTTATTTTATTTATAATTATATTAATAGTAACTATAGCTTAATATTTAATACTTCTACTATTATTATATAGAAAGCTCTATTAATTAGGTATACTACCTATTTCTAGATAGTTATAAATTATTATATAATTTTATTATATTCTCTAGCTAGCCTAACCCCTACCTAGAACTAAGCTATTATATTATAAAGTATATATAGGACTATTACTACCCAGTAGACCTATCTTATTATTATTAGAGGGATTTTATATTAATCTTACTAATCCCCTTAATATTATAAGGCTCTTCCCTACTTTTATTATTATCTAATTGTAATATTATTTAAATATTAGCTTTAGATTAAAACTAGACCTTTAGGTATTATTCTAATAACTAGCTTACTTCTATTATAATATCTCCCTTAAATATAGATAGTAGTCAGTATTCTAGCTAGGTATCTAACTTTCAGTTAATAAAATATATAAGCTTATATTTTTTTAAATATTAAATTTTAATATATACTTTAAGGCTTAATCTATTATTATTTAGTATACTAATTAGAGTTTAGAAATAATAATTCTCTTATTTATTATTATAATTAAAATATATATATTATTAACCTATTTATTAATAATTATTTTATTTCCTACTATATAGTTCTTAATTAAGTTAGTATTATATAATAGCTATAGAATTAGTAATAATAAGGACCCTTAAGGGATTCTTATTAGTATTAGAATACTATCTAATATACCCTCTAATATATAAATATAAGTATTATATCTAGTTAAGAATACTATTACTTATAATATAAAAGAGTAAAAGAGCCTAGCTATCTTTTCTTTATATATAATAAGTAAATATATAAAATATTATTATATACCCCTATAATATCTAATAAAAGGAGGCTAACTACTAATAAATCTTATCCGTAAGAGATCCTAATTTAGTCTATTATTAATTAGATTATATAATTTATTAAGATACCTTTTTAGCCCCCTAGGTAGGTATCTAGTAGTAAACTATACTACTTAATAATATAGCTAATTTATTTAGTAATAATTACTTCTAGGACTTTACCTAGTATATTTAATAGTACTATAGGTTAGTAAGACTTTAGTATATAGTAATCTCTCTCTTTCTTAGGCTTTTAGAGTATTATAATAATTAACTTCTATAAGTACTTTAAGTTATATCTTATTTAAATATATATATTAAAGATCTAGAATAATACCTCTAGTATCTTTAATTCTATGATAAATATATACTAAAGATTATTTAGATAGCTATTATCCTCTAATACCTTATCTAATAATATAGCTTTAATTACTACCCTAATTTTATATTATTCTAACTAGGGTATAGGGACTAGTTTAAGGTATTAATACTATCTAATAATATTTAATAAATCTATTAATAATAGCTCTAGAAAGAATTTTCTACTTTATTATCTCTATTTCTTCTCTCTAAGGTCCTCATAATATTAGTATAATACCTTATATATATTATTCTTATTATATTACTACCTTAGTACTTTTACTTCCTTTACTACTTCCTTATATTCTAGGCTAAAATTAGGATTTAACTGTTTACCTAGCCTTATCTATAGTATTACTGCTTTAACTACTTATCTAACTATTATTAGGAAAACTATTATTTCTAGCTCTATCCTCTATAGAGATACCTTACAGAGGTCCCTAATAGTAAGGTATTATATTAGTATAATATCTTTAGGATCTAGTAGTCCTATAAGATTACTATATAAGACTAACTAGTAGGGTTAATTTATTTTAAGATATATAGGTATACCTATATCTTACTCTCTAGATATAATAGCTAGTATATTACCTTTACTAGTTAGTATATTATATTACTACTCTTATTCCTTTATAATTCTTATATTATTATTATATCTATCTTAAGAACCTTATTATTATATAGAAAAGTTATTATTACCCTATATCTTAACTTATATATATATTATACTAGAGTATTTAGAAGTTACTATTTATTTAGTTTATCCTTACTCTTATTTCTAGTAGTTATAGTATTATCTAGTATTAGTACAGCTAGTAATACCTTCTTAACATATATTTTAATATATTAAAATCTTTTAATTACCTTTACTATCTTTTATTATAATAGTCCCCCCTTTATATTTATCTCTATTATTAGTTTTAGTACTTTTATCTTAGTATCTATTACTTATTATCTTAGTTATTTTACCTAGTAAAGTTAATAGTCTAGATTAGATATTATATTAATAAGCTTACCTTATCTCTAGGATTTTACTAAGGCCTATAAGGCCTTTAGTATTATATTTATACTCTATAAGTTATTTAATAGTAAGATATTATTTAAGGTCTTAAAATAAGACTAGTCTTATTTCCTATTCTCCTTCCCTCCTTTAAAATAGATTATCTCTCTATAGTTACTTAATTTATTAATTATTAATATAAGTAGTATATTAGTTATTATAATTAGGGCTTATTAGCTCCTAATTTACTTATTTACCTTTACTATAAAGAATTATTAGCTAATATCCTTCTTAGTATTATCCCTTTAAAGGAAGTACTCTAGAATATAATAATATAGCTTATAATTCTTAATTACTTTCTTTACTCTAGCTATTAGCTCTTTCTTTATACAGTATATTAAATTAATTATTTAATACTCTATAATAATTAATATACCTTACTATTACTATTTAGCCTTATATACTTAGATATTCCTAGGTAGGATATCCTTTTATATAGGTCCTATATAATTAAACTAAAGATAGCTACTTTTCTAATAAAAGTTAGGTAGGTAGTTAATATAGTAATATTATAGGTAAAGCTAAGTAAATAATTAAACCCTAACTTTAGTCTAGAATATAGAGAAGTAGTAAAGGTAGTAAGAGTATTAAAGTAATAATTTACTAGAATATATAATCTATAAGATTAGAGATAATATATATAATGAATTACAAGAAGAGACTAGTAGGAAAAGTACGGAAGAGATACTAAAGATAGATATAAAAAGTTATTAAGGTAGGCTTAAAGGGGATATAAAGATTAATGAAATAGATATATAATAGAAATAATATATATAAATAGGGAATTATACTAATATTATAAGGACCTTATAAGGAAGAAGTAGAGATAATAAAGTAAAAAGTAGAATTATTTTAAAAGATATTCTTCCTAGAACTACTACTAATAGAATTATTAAATATTATTAAATAATATTAATATCTTATATTAGCCCCTATACCCTACTTAGAATATTATAAAATTAGAGTAGTAGTTAAATCTATACTACTAGATAAAGTATTAGGGGATAATATCTCTTTAAATAGCCTCTAGTATATACTTATTATAGAACTAAAGATATTAAAGATATTACTCTAGATCTTTAATATATATATTTAAATAAGATATAATATAAAGTACTTCTAGAAGTTAATTATTATAATACTCTAAAAGCCTAAGAAAGAGAGAGATTACTATATATTAAAGTCTTACTAGCCTATAGTATTATTAAATATATTAGGTAAGATCCTAGTAGTAATTATTACTAAATAAATTAGCTATATTATTAAATAATATAGTTTATTACTAGATACCTACCTTAGGGGGTAAAAGAGTATCATAATAGATTATATAATTTAATTAATAATAGACTAAATTAAGATCTTATAAGAATAGGATATATTAATAGTTAGCCTCCCCTACTAGATATTATAAGGGTATATAATAATATTTTATATACTTATTATATATTTTAAAGAAAAGATAGCTAGGCTCTCTTATATTATAGATAGTAGTATTCTTAACTAGGTATAGTACCTATATTTATATACTAGAGGGTATATTAGATAGTATTCTAATACTAATAGGAATCCCTTAGGGGTCCCTATGTCACCCTGGGATCTTATAATGGTACCTAACCTATAAACCTATAAGTCAAGCCTGGGGATACTAACCTATGACCCTAATCTAAGGATATTAACAGTATATTAGGGTGCTTCTATAAGCTATAGATATTTAAGAATATAGTAAGGTAATAAGGAGAGAAGTAAGGCTAAAGAAGTATATATACTACTTTAATTAAGAGATATATAAATAAGTATAGAATAATTAAGGTAAGAGTAAATACTTAGTAACTATAGATTAATAACTATAATTAATTATAAAGAACTATATATATATATAAAATGAGTGTCCTTATATATCCTTTACTAAGTATACCATCTTATATACTATCTATGGTATTATATTAGTACCCTGTATACCATTCTGTATGCTATTTATGATATAATAAATGGTATTCTGATCACATGACATGGCTGCCCGCCAGATAGTAGCTGTAAAGATTGTTAAATAAATCATAATTCTCTATAAGAATATCCATTTTCCCTGACTGCCCGATTCTGCCTGATACAGTCACTGATAAGGGTGCTATAACACCCTACTATTACTAATTCTATACCTATTATATAATACTAACTTAATTAAGAACTATACTATAAAAGACTAAATAACTACTAATAGGTAGATTAATAATATATATATTCTAACTATAAGAGTAGATAAAAGGATTACTATTTCTAGACTTTAATAGGCTTACTAAATAGTAGTAGATTAGGCCTTAAAGTATATATTAAAATTTAATATTAAGAAGTATAAGCTTATTTATTTTATTAATCTAAAGTTAGATGCTTAACTAGAATACTTACTATTATTTATACTTAGAGGAAATATAGTAATAGAGGTAAACTAATTATTAAAGTAATATCTAAGGGTCTAGTTTAATCTTAAGCTTATATTTAGGTAATATTATAATTAGATAGTAGTAAAATTAAGGAAGAGCCTTATAATATTAAAGGGATTAGTAAGGTTAATATAGAGTACCTCCCTAATAATAATAAGATAGATCTATTAGGTAGTAGTAGTCTTATAAATACTTTATAAGATAATAGCTTAGTTCTAGGTAGGGATTAGACTAGCTAGGGAATATAATAAAATTATATAATAATTTATAATTACCTAGAAGTAGATAGTATATTTAATTAATAGGGCCTTCTATATAATAGTGGTAGAGGTATTAAATATTAAGCTATAGCTATTATTAAAATAACTATAGATAGAATACCTAACTAAAGAAATAGCCTTATAAATTTAAACTAGCCTAGTATATATAATACTAGGATCTTTATAATAGAAATAACTAGATAATAAAATTAAACTTAGTAGATAAATACCTCTAGAGGTATAGGCCTAGATAAAGGGTAGATACTTAATAGCTCCTTTATAATCCATAATAGAAGCTTAAAAGAGCTAGTAAGTATTTATTTAAGTATTATAATAAAAGCCTCTAAAGGTATTAATTAAAGAGAGGGAGATAATAAGAATAATATATAATAATATTTTAAGAAAAATAGGGAGGCTACTAGTAGTCTATATAAATAAAAGTAGATATAAGGGATATATAAGTATAATAATAATTATCCTTAAAGTAAGAGCTAAAACTAGCTATTATGTAGGCCTAGAATCTGTTGAAGATAGGCCTCCTAGTCAACACCATCAAATAGCGGTGAGAAAGCAAGCTCCTGCTATATTAAAGCTTCACCACTGAGAGCCCATCTGACAGGATAACTGTTTGTTTGTCTTGGGTAGTAAATATAGGGGCTATATAAATAAATAGCTATCCTAGTTAATACTACAGCTAATAACTTAGTTTATTTATATATATAGAGATAGGGGTTACTTAGCTATAGCTTAAATCCCCTTATATATTTATATAGTAATTATTATAGTAGTTAGAGAATTAAGTATATTAAAGAATTCCAGACCTTTTATATTATTTAAGTGGTTATAAGCCTAAATTACTAATTTAGGTAATTAATTACCTCTTCTAGAAATCCTAAAGCTATATATAGCTATCCTTTTTACTTACCTTCTATTATTTCCCTTTTTATTATTTTTAAAGCTATTTATACTTACCTTTTACTACTATTAATATAACTAAATAACCTTCCTACTATCCTAAGATAGAGGAGATTAGAATATTAACTTTACTATAAGGCCTTATAGCCTTTCTAATTTAACTAGTAATAGCTAGAATATAGGTTAGAGGTAAAGTAATTAGTAAGTATTATTCTTTTTTTAATAAAAATAATAATAATCCTAGTTAATAGATATTAGCTAAGGAACTTAGCTATTATAGTAAGGATATTAAGGATACTACCTTTAATACTACTATAGTTTACTACCCTAGTATATAGAATTATAGAATTATTATAAGCCTAGGAAATAGACTAGTAACTCCTATAACTATTATTAATACTTATAATACTACTAATATCTATTACTATAGAGTAACTAGCTACTATTATAATATATAGACTATACTACTAGCTAAGCTAATAAGACTAATTCTTATTAGACTAATTATAGTTAGTACCTTACTAAATTAGTAACCTTATAACTAGAGCTAGTATAGAATAATTAACACCTCTAGAGAAAGACCTACTAAATCTAATAATCTAGGACTTCCCTAGACTAATTATAAGTAATTTATAAGATTAACTTACTAATCTAATATAAATATAATAATAAGATACCTAGATAGGATATAGTAATATATCCTATATTACTAAAATACCTAAGGTTAAAATATTATAAGATAAAATAACCTATATACTAGTCTTAAGACTAATTAACTATAATTTTATATTACTACTAATAGAGGACTACTAGACTTATCTAGATCCTCTTATAAGATATAGAGATATTATCCTAATCTATTTTATATAACCCTCTAAGGCTACTAAGCTAATAAGACCTTAAAAATATATATAGTAAAGTACTAAATAGGCTATTAGCTCCCCTAGGACTACTAGGACTACTAGGAGGAAATTATAATAGTATCCTACCTTAGGATAGTATACTAAGAGGAGGAATATATTAGACTAAAGGCCTAGAGTAGCTTATAGCTAAAGTAAATTAGACTATTAATATTTATCCTAGATCTAAGCTATTAGATATTAAGATAGTAAAACTTACTAGCTAAAATAATTACTATATCTAGTTAATTAATATATTAATAGTACTTAACTAAGATAATATATTAAAGATTATTAATAGATCTATTAAAGAACTAGACTATAATAGTAGACTATAGGAGACCTAGTAATACTATAATAAAATTACTAGGGGTAATATACTTTTATATATTAATAAAGCTATTAAAGAAGAAATAGCTAAATTCACCTCTACTAGTAAGATCTAGAGATATCTAAAATTTAAATATAAGATATTAATAGTAATCTAATTAATATAGGTAGTTAAGAAAGTTATAATTACTAAGTTAATAAATTTTACCTTAATATTTAACTTTACTAATACCTAGTACTATATTATATAAGATATCTACTTTAACTAGTAATCTACTAGAATCTTTAATAAAACTAGATAGATAAAGTTATTTATCTTAAACCTTAATAGTATATAGAATGCCTAGAAGTAAAACTTTATAGGTTATATTACTAACTAACCTTTTAAGAATTATTAGTATTTTAAAAGGATTATTACTAAGCTAATAAAAAAGGAAAGTATTAGAAAATTAATAATATTAAAGTTAATATATTAAAGACTAATAATATTTAATAAAACAGTTAAAACTCTAGTAACTAGAGAGGAAATAGATAATAAGAAAGGGGTAATAGATTAAGAAGATCTAATAGATACTTACCTTAGTCTAATAGGAAGAAATATACCTATTATAATAAGCCTAATTATAAAGAAAAGGATTACTAGATTAAGTATCCTAAAAAATAGCTAAAAAGAGATAATTCTACTACTAAAAAGAGTATTAAAGAAGAGATATTAGTTATATTAACTACTATACTCTTAATATCTATTACTATTATACTAGAGAATACTACTAACGTAATCGGACAACGAACCGCCGGGACAACGAACCGCCGGCGGTTTACCGCCGCCACCACCAAAATACGTGTCGATTCAACAAATCCTTCAAATTGAAGCTTTTCAAAGCACTATTTTCAGTATGGAAGCTCTATCTAGAGATGAGAGATTAAGGCTTGCTATTAAGGCTTTTAATAAGGGCCAATTCTCTTTAAAACAGGCGTGTGCTGATGCTTTTAGTGTTAAGATAAGCACCTTTAAAGGCTACTTAAAAGGGGCCAAATCCCGCAGTGTTCTGGAGGCTAATTTAAGGAAGCTTTTAAATATAGATAAATTAGTTTTAAAGTAAAAGTTTCTAGATATGGACTCTTAAGGCTATCCCCTTACTATTACTAAAGTATACTACCTTACTCAGCTTCTTCTTACTATAAAATTAAAGCTATCTAAAGCTAAAAACGCGTTTATTAGTGAGAAATAGGTCAACTGATTTATCTACCACCATAAAGCTAAATTAAAGTTAAAATATATAAGAAAATATGACTATTAACATGCAAAATGCGAAGACCTAAAGGTTATAAAGCTATGGTTTGAATTAGTTTAAAATACTATATAAAAATATAGCATTCTTAAACAGGATATATATAATATAGATAAAACTGGCTTTTAGATGGGAATAGCTTTAACTGTAAAGGTTATCTATAGTTTAGAGTTAAGAAAGACACATGCTAGAGCTATTTAGCTAAGGAATTAGGAATAGGTGACTATAATTATTATAATTAATACTACTAGCACTGTTTTACCTCTATAGATTATTTTTACTATAAAAATATAGTAAGAAAAGTGGTTTAAAGCTATTCCTAGTGACTATTAGATTAGTATAAGTAAAAATGGCTGGATAACTAATAAAGTTAGCTTTAAATAGCTTTAAGCTTTTAATAAAGATATAGCTTTAAAAACTACAGGCTAATATCACCTTCTTATTCTTAATAGCCATAGAAGTCATTCAACACTTAAATTTAACTAATTTTATAAAGAAAGGAATATTATTCCTTTATAGATGCCTCCTTATTCATCTCACAAGCTTTAACCATTAGATATAGGCTGTTTTGCGCCATTAAAACAGCTATATAGCTAGTAGATTAGTAATACTATCTAGAATAGTGTTAAATTTATTAATAAAGTTAATTTTTTATATTATTATTAGTGTATACACTATAGAGCTTTCTTTATAGTAAATATTCTTAGCAGCTTTAGAGCAGCTAGTCTTATTCTATATAATCTAGAAAGAGTGCTTTTAAAGCTTTAAATTAAGCTAAAAATACTAATACTACTATCTACTATATCTTCCAGCTTAAAGTCTTTCTATCTTAGGAAAACACTAATAAATATTTATCAGCTTAAGTATTAAAAAGTAGAGCTTAAAAGCTTTAAAGATTAAGGTCTCTTATCCTTTATTATAGACTAAGCTCTTAAAAAGGTTATGAAAGGTATATAAATGGTAATATAGAATACTGCTATACTTTAATAGGAGATATGTTAGCTTCATATAACTAATGAGTATAGGCTAAATAAAAAAGCCTTATAATAGTTTCTTTAAGAAGGAGGCACCTTAACAGGCTAAGAAGGTCAAGATAAAGCTTAAAAATTAGCTTAAGAAAGAGAAGAGGAGCTAAATCAGGTATCTTAACAGGCAAAATCAGGATGCTGGCCACCACGCTGCAGTTACTGCGGTAAGGAAGGTCATAATTATTTAAAATGTCCAGCTAGATTAAACACCTAGTGAAGCTGTATATATCTTATTTTTATAGTGTTAAAAAGCTTCAATTTTAATGGATTTTTTTGTCAATACACGCGTTTTGGTGGTGGTGGCGGAAAACCGCCGGCGGTTCGTTGTCCCAGCGGTTCGTTGTCCGATTACGTTACTATTTTAGCTATAATAATATAAGAAAGTATTTAGATCTATAACTATATAGTAATAGATTACCTTATTATTAACCCTATACTCTTTATCCCTAGATTAATATAGTAGGAAATAAGAAATATTAAAATAGTACTTAGAAAGACTACTAAAAATATCCTAATTAGTAATATTAAGTTAGTACTTAACCTTAGAAATACTATAAAAAATATTATTTTAATAGATATAATATATATTATAGGACTAAGAGTAAACCTTATTAATAGTATTAAATTAGCTAAAAAGGAGTTATAACCTTACTATAAAAGGATAATATTATTATCTACTATAATAGTAAAATACTTAGATATATAGATATACTAGACTAAAAGTAGATGCTAAGAATTTATAATACTAGAATTAGTAATATAACTAATAAAAGAAAAATTATAAGTATTTAATATAGAAGTTTATTAGGACTTACTAGAGATAGACTCTAATAGCTAGAATAATACTAACCTAGTAAAATTAGACTAATCTAGGGTTAATATTAGAATATAGTACTAAAGACTTAGATATTTAGAAGTATCTAATATTATAAAATTATTAATACTATTAATAGGTATAGATATTAAAGGAATACTAGTATTAAGAAGAATTTATATACTATATTTAAAAGGAAAAGTAACTAAGATTATCTATTAAAAACCTATTAAAAACTAGTTAAAAAGGATAGGAGACCTAGTCTTTATAGATATTAGAGGAACTAGTAAGAAACTCCTATTAGCTCTTATATTTAGAGCCTAGTACTAGCTAGTAGTAATTAATAATTTTACTAGCTAGCTTATAGTCCTCCTATTCTAAAATAAAGAGGAAGTATTAAGTATACTAAAATACCTCTATTAAATCTATATAAGAGATTTTAATATAGAGATAAAAGCTTTCTAGTTAGATAATATAAGAGAATAGATCTTAGGTAAAGTAAAGTAATAGATAAAGAACTATATTATTACTTAGTATCTTATTAGTCTATATACCTATACTTAAAATAGTAAAGTAGAAAGAATTAACTATACCTTAATAAAAAGAGTTAGAGCTATTCTTATAGATATAAGGTTACTATATTACTTATAGGGTCTTATCCTTAAGATAGTTATATACCTTTAAAATATCTTACTATATAATAGTACTAAAAAGGATAAGATTAAAATACTATATAAGTATATCTATTATAAAAAACTAGATATTAGTTACCTTAAAGCTCTAGGGGTAATAATATATATAACTATATTAAAAGAAATCTTTAATAATAAGAGAAGTAAGGTAAGGAAGTACCTAGCTACTAAGGTAAAACTTAGTTACCTAGTAGGATATACTAATTACTATAGGTCTAACTATAAAATTTATTAGCCCTACTAGGATAGCACCCCTAGTAGGATAATTTACTAAAAGTAGGATATAAGATTTAATAAAGGAAGTAATTTTAACTTATATAGTAACCTAAACCTACTAGAGAACTAAGATTAGCTATAAATTTAATACCTCTTAGAACTTAAAGAAGGGGTAGATAATAGTAATATTATAAACTTATCTAAAAATAAGGATTATAATAATATTACTAGTATTACTAATCTTAAAATAATATCTTTAAGCTCTAAATCTAATACTAAGAGTAAGGTTAAAGAAGTTAAAAAAAAGTTAGAATAAGGGGTAAGATAACTATATTAATAATATAACTTATATTTCTACTTTTTATTTAACTAATTAAATACTAGAGTTTAATACTGCCCTTAATAACTTAATATACAATACTATCTTTTTAACTAAATCTACCCTATCTAATATAATATTAGCTAATAAGTATACCTAAAATAATATTAATATTATTACCTCTATAATTATTCTTAATACTAATATTAAAAGTAATAACTTCTTAGGGCTTAATCTAGATATTATTATTAAACCTTATTCCTATTATAAAGCTCTAAAATCCCCTAAGGTAAAATAGTAGAGAATAGCTATAGATATAGAAATAATATAGTAAAATAAGATTAGCTACTAGAAGCTTATTAAAGCTACTAATATTAATAAAAAGTAAGTCCTCTAAGGCTACTAGGTATATAAGCTAAAGAGAGGATCTAATAGTAAAATTATTAAATTTAAAGCTAGATAGGTTATTAGAGGTTTTATATAGGTTAAAGACCTAGATTATAACTAAACCTTTATTAAAATTATATAATATAAAATAGCTTATATTATACTAGTAATTATTACTAAACTTAGCCTCTAAGTAGATTAAATTAATATAAATCTAGCCTATCTAAATACTTATCTTAAAGAAATAGTATATATAGAATGCCCTTATAGCTATAAGGTCCTAGGATTTATATACCTTATCTTACTATCTCTTTATAGACTAAAGTAATCTACTTATAATTAGTTTTTTAAGTACTATAAGAGTATCTAATCTATTAGTTTCTTATAATCTCTATATAATAAATACCTTTATTTAATAAGAAAGGGTAATAATATTACCTTTATCCTTATATAGGTTAATAATATACTTATTACTTTAAACTTAGCTAAATTAATAGTAGAGATTAAGAAAAATATTAGAAAAATATAGTCCTATATTAATATAGGCTAACTATCTTAGTATCTTAGTATAAAAGTTACTAGAAAAGATAATATACTTTCTATATCTTAAAAAGCCTATTTTTATAAAGTACTCCTCTATTATTACCTATCTAAGTAGAGATATAATACCCCTATACTTAAAAGGTATAATCTATAAAAATTACCTAATCCTATACCTATAAAGTATATTAAGGAATATTAATTAAATATTAGATTATTAATATATAGTATAGTAGCCTTATAACCTGATTTTAACTTTATAATAAGTATTTTAAGCTACTATTTAACTAACCTAGTAACTCTATACTTTAATACTATTAATAGAGCTCTCAGATATCTATAAAAAATAGATAATTATAAAATTACCTTTAGTTTACTAATAATAACTAGACTAGGAGAGTATAGCTATAGCCTTATTAGATATTATAATGCCTCCTATACCTTATATCCTAATACTAGAAAGTCTACTTCTAGATATATCTTCTTTCTTAATAGTAATCTAATCTCTTAGAAATTAAAGCTATAACTACTTATTATACTATCCTCTACTAAAGTAGAATATATTATAATAATTAAAGCTAGTAAGGAAGCTATCTAGATCTTTAACCTATTATACTCTATTAGACTAATCTCTAACCTATTATAGATATAAAGTAATTAATACCTATATTAATTTATATCTATAGTAATAGTAAAGCTACTATCTTACTTACTAAGAATTCTGCCTTTTATAAGTATACTAAGTATATAGATATTAGATACTACTAGCTTTATAACTATACCTAAGTAGGCTAAATTTATTTCTCTTATACCTTAGGTAATACCCTAGTTACTAACAGCCTTATAAAAGTACTTAGTAAAATAAAGTTTAATAGCTTTATTACTAGACTAGGCTTAAACCTAATAAAAAGAGGAGGAGATATAAATAATATAGTTAAACTAGCTTCTAGTAATATAAAAACTATCCCTATAAGTATATAGGACTATAGTCCTACCTTCTATACCTAATATACTAGATATTATAATAATTTAATACTTTAGTCTAGTAGTTATTACCTAAGGGGTATATTAAAGATAGGCCTCCTAGTTAATACTATTAAATAGTAGTAAGAAAGTAAGCTCCTACTATATTAAAGCTTTACTATAGAGAGCCCATCTAATAGGATAACTGTTTATTTATCTTAGGTAGTAAATATAGAGGCTATATAAATAAATAGCTATCCTAGTTAATACTACAGCTGATGACTCAGTTCATTTATATAGAGATAGGGGTCGCTTAGCTATAGCTTGAATCCCCTCATGTATTTATATAGTGATTATCGCAGTAGTCAGAGAATCAAGCACATTGAAGAATTCCGGACCTTTTGTATCATTCAAGTGATAATAGGCTCTACTAATTAGGAGAATATATAAGGTAACTAAGTATAGGAAATAAAGGAAGGTATATATAATAGCTACTATACTAGGTTAATAGTAACTACTAATATAGGGTAGGCAGTAGGACTAGGGATATAATAAAGGTACAGTAAAGCTAGTAGAATAGTAATCTAGTAATATAGTAAAACTAAAGAGGTAGCCTAGTAAGAGGGGTTAATAATTAATATAGGTAATAAGATATATATAGCTAGGTATATACTACAGTAGTTAGAGCTATAGAGGTTTTACTTATAATATTAAGTTAGAGTTATTAGATATTTATTTTTCCTTTTATAGGGTATAGCCCAGCTACCTAGCTGGGAACATCCCTCCTATAGTACTAGTACTATATTTGCCTGCCTCAGAGCAGTGTGTCACACCCTGGGATCTCGCAATGGTACCTATACCTATAACCTGTGAGTCAAGCCTGGGAAATGCTAACCTGTGACCCTAATCTAAGGATGTTAATAGTAACTAGGGTACTCCTATAAGCTAAGGGGTGCTTAAGAATATAGTAAGGTAATAAAGAGAGAAGTAAGGCTAAAGAAGTATATATACTTCTTTAATTAAGTAAGAGATATATAAATAAGTGTATAATAATTAAGGGAAGAACTAAGGTTTAGTAACTATAGACTAGTTAACTTATATAGTCTAGTTAATAATTATATTAATTATAAAGAACTATCTAAGTATATAAAGTGAGGGTCCTTATATATCCTTTACTAAGTATACTATTCTATATACCATCTATGGTACTCCCTGTGGTACCCTGTATACCATCTTATATACTATTCATAGTATAATAAATGGTATCCCTAATCATATGATGTAGCTGCTTACTAGATAGTAGTTATAAAGAGTATTAAATAAGTAAATTATAATTCTCTATAATAAGAATATCCATTTTCCCTGACCGCCTGATTCTGCCTGGTACGGTCACCGATAAGGGTGCCGTAACACAGTGCTCTGAGTAACCCTGCATAGCGACATGTATTTGAGTAAGCTAAAACAGGAATAAGAGGTCTACTACTACTACTACTACTACTACTACTACTACTACTACTACTACTACTACCAAACACAAGAAAGAGAGAGCTAAATATCTTTAAAATTAACTAAAATGGTAAAAATAAGTGACCCTACTATATCTAGTAGTACTAAGGTAGCTCTAAATATCTTTAAAATATGAGTATAAAGGGCAAAGTAATGCTATAAAGCTCTTACTGAGACCCCATGCTTAGAATCTATAGAAAAATAATATATCTAGTACATAGAATAAACGACCTATCACGATAGGAGGTGTATTTAACTACAGATATATACCTTTTAAGGCTTATACAGGGTATAGCCTTTCACATCACATTCCCCATATTAAGCCACCCATATATTGCTCCATTAGGAATATCACATTATCTATATATCCTCAAAGATGCTATTAGCCCTACCAATAGCACTGATAAATCATTATAGTCCGATTTTTTGTACATGGAGAATGACAGCATAAGGCCCATCTACCTCATGCCCAACACTTTGATTTACCTCACCGTTCGGCCAAATTTCCACATTGACTTTTTCTAATCGAGGCTCATTGGTTGCAAAAGCATTGCAGATGATAACCACACGTTGAGCCTGTTGGAGGTCACCACACTCAAGAACAGTTAGCCTTGTCTGTAACCTGAAAGATAACGCAACAATATGATGATAAAATATATCTTCCTGCCTGCAGACTTCAGCCATCGAATCATACATGCTGATAGGTGGGACCAATGCAAGTTCAGGCTCAAACATCCGGACACTGCGTGCAGTAGTGCCATTTCGGAATGATGTAGGGGAGATATACGGCGGGTTTGAAATCAAAACATCGCATCTGAAATCATCATTGCTGAAGTCACCTGGTGTAATATCTTGTGACAAAATGAAGTCTTGTATCACTTCATCCGCGCTAGATATCCTTGGATCACACCGGCCGAAAATATTGCCCTGCCGAAAATGAACATCGGTCACCGAACGATTTGACAAGAAGCCCAAACGAGTATTATGCTCGCGATTCATTTTTGCCAATTGGATAGCCACGGGGCTGATATCGACACCAAGTATGAGCACCCGTTCGAAATGAGATGCAAGAAGAGCATGAAGAAGAAGTGATATGCACCCAGTCCCGGTGCAAAGGTCTATGATACGGATAGACTGCTTCCGGGATGTTGTCTCAGCCCCCCTAACAAGGCGATGTTCTCGCTCTTCCCTTAAGATCATGTCGGCAGTGTGTATAGTAAAGGATTCTGTTTCCGGCCTAGAGTATGAAAAAATCAGCCGACCAAAAAAATAAGCATAGTTGAAGTGTCTAATAAACCTCGGGATTAGCACATCTTTCCTGCACAATATCTCAAGATCCCCAAAAGGCTGATCCCCAAGAATGTACTGAATGGGTACACCCCGAGAGCGCTCTCGACACATGGATCTCAGCAAACTCCTCCACCCTGAAAACACATGTTTATGTCCTGCACCTCTGGTGTGCGTCGCTCTGCTGATATCAAGTGCTCGCTCGCGTAGCCAACGAAGCTCATTGCGTGCTGAATCAAGTGAGCGACATTCTCGTAATAGTAGTGGCAGTAGAGGACTCTGCTGGTATGCTTTGAGAAGAGTCCGAGTAGGAATGCGCGGCATTGGGGAACATCAATAAAATGTTTTTCGTCTTGCTCACTACGTGTTAGTGGGGGGCACAATGCACATATTCTGTACTAGTAGAGCCGCGCGTTAAACAAGATCGAATTCAAATTACCCTGGCGTTCAGGTCACCACACTTAAGTGGCTAGGAGTGGGATGGGTGGAACGATTAAGATAAGAGACTAAGAAACTTTGTGAGGACTAGATCCTACGGAGTATGTTATTTCATTACTACCTATCTAGGTACCACCGAGTTTAGAGGATCAACACGCCTTGACATTTATTTATTAACCACACCCTTCCCCTCCTAGAACACGACGGCACGTACGAGCCCCAAGATTATATACATGGAAATAAAAAGGTTGGGTATTGTATTGACAAGCACCTCCGTGATAAAAAACTATACAAAACAAGCTCCCATGTATACATGTGGCCAGCAATAATAGAGAGACCGCATTACAGCACAAACATATATCCAACACCTGCGAGGCCAAGGGCAAGGTGTTTTGGAACACTCGTGGGCCGAACTGCAGCCGCCCCTTTACTGGACGCTGTTGGTACTTCGGTAAAAACGCCACCCGTGGGACCTCCAATTCGAGCCCCAGAGCCACCAGCCGCGACAGTAGTAACGGGGTTTGAAACCTGGGTCGCACCAGGAACTGAATTATCACCACTCCCAATCTCAAGCACGTTATCGGTCGTTGAATCAAAATTCGTGTTGGCAAGAGATATCTCGTTATTTGCAAGATCGTACACGACATATGCGCTGCGTAAGAATGTGTCTCCAAGAACAGCCGTGCTGTCTCCAGCAGGAACAATTCCAAAAGCACATGCACGTGTTCCGTCCCGGAACCAAAGGTCTCCCATATCAAGGACAAGTTCATCAACACTGACACTGATTGTGGGGGATGAGAAGGTATATGTTATATTGATGTCTTTGTTTGCCAAACTGCATGGCACATAACCAACCCCACTCGAAGATTCATAGGTGACACTGAGGTTATTGAATATACCCTCGACAATTGAATCGGGAAGGTAGGTTAGTGAACTACCAGAGTCAAGTAATACCGCCGCCGGGAGGGCGCTTGATGAGTAATCTTGATTACTCGATTCTGAATTCAGGGCAACGCCAGTTAAGGCGATGACGAATTCCGAATAGCCTCCATTGATTGGCTGTATGGGCAATGTTTCTAATTCACCGTGATACTTTCCGGTGTTTACGCCGCCAAACAGGATTGACCCCGTATTTGCATTCAAATCGTTCAACCATAGACTGTAGGCGTTTGAATTGATCAGTCCATTTTTTACCATCGCTCGAGGGAGGTTGGGATATGCATCTTCACCAAACCGCCCAACTTGCACTTCGTTGGAGGTATATCCGATGCCCAATACTCCCTCTGATAAAATGTTAGCGCCACACGGCCGGCGTGACCTATAAATATGATGTGTTTTGACTTACCAGCAGATCCAGAAGTATAACCAACCCCAAGCTGAAAATCTTTTATAGTAGCGCCACCAATACGTAGAGTATCTGTCACGTAATCACCGGCTGCGCCACTGCCATCGGCATAAGAAATGTTGAATTCCGACGAGACATATGCATATGTCGAGGAAGAACCAGGATCATATGAACCAGATACACTGCAAGGGTCACTCTTAGAAGAGCATAGAGAAGAATTTGCCGCGTTGCACCACAGGTCACTACTACCGGTATCGAGGACCAAGCGGAAGCTCTGCTCCGGTGTGCCTAGAGTAATGTTGCAAAAATATAACGTTTCCTATCCAATGAATAATGAGTAATTGGATCAGCGACCCGTTTGCGAAAAGCAAGTTCGACCTTCCACCGTAGGGAAAGCGATGATATACCTCATTGTCAATCACCTGGCTAACGGTCTTGTCTCGTTTGCGTCTCGCTCGGTCTCTGCTCACGGGGTCGGGAATATCATTGCGTTCAATTTGCAATGGCACGACAGCAGGAATATCTCTTCGGCTGAGTGTTAAGGCTGCTAAGCTCGGGAGGGCAAGAAAAACGGCCAGCGATAAAGAATAAGCAGTCCGCATCCTTCCCTCGTATCTTCCACCTTTGTATTTCGCGCAGGATTTGTCAGCTTATTGCTGGTATAATATTCAAAAATCGATCCGCAATATTTGGAGATGGCTGTTTACTCTTGAAACTTAGCAGCCAATGAGGCCAGCCCTTAATGCGTAATATTAAGAGCCTGATGTATAGAATAGTATATGTATGGGTTAGGGGCCGGAGAGTGCGATAGAAAAGCGAACAGGCGTGGTTATGAGAGAATCAGAAAATCGTCTTCGACTGACGTTCTGGTAATTGAAGGGATGGGACGCCATGTTCTTTTGTATGGACGTGGGATGTGGATATGGTAATTGATGTCGTATATTGGTGCTATGTCTACCTACTACTGCAGCTGGTCGGTTCAGTCGGGTCAGCGCTTCGGGCCCCACACTTGACCCCCATTTCGGAGCGCCGGAGCGCTGACCAAGCACAAGATCGATGGATGCAGCATCATCAGTTGTCGTCACCACCTGTGGATCTTGCTGCAGTTTTATTATTAGTATCTCATGTGCAACTGGATGACAAAAGCAGTCATGCAGTAATTACTACCAAGTGCTTAATGGATAAGATAGAATTACAGTGAGAAACTTAATAAGCATCAGTGTTGTTTGTTGACTAGTTATGCTTGCTGCAAACGTAAAAGGAATTTCTGGGGAAAACGGTTGTCTCAGAAGCAGCTCCATGATAAGTACAGTCCGATATTATTGCCATTTTCGGCGTGCCCGGGAACTTGAACTGCAAGCAAACCACACACCAATGGTTATCAGGGTTATTGACAAAAATGAGATCTTGTCTACTTTAGTAGTCACATAGTTGGTTGGGCCTCGTTAATTTATCACCAACATAATCATTATTATCCATGTGGACAATACTCTTCTTTGGGCTTCATATGCAAGTTTTCAGTAGTAAATCCGTATCATGTATGTAGTACCACCTGCCGAAGCATTCGTCACTCTCGAGGGACGCTGGTAAGCTCCAATGCCCCCGGGCCTATAAAACCCAGGTTGAGAGTTAGGTAGAGTAAGTGGTAACCAGATGGAAGTGTGCGGAATGCATAATACCAATCCGCGTACATACTACTTCGGATCCAATCGGACACTACTGAGCGTCTTGGGCTGTTCGACGATAGTTCCTCTATCTTCACAACTAGTTCAAGGCTGCAAGATTTTCACAATATCAAGGTACATTGTCATTGGTTCTCACTAGTGTGACACAGTGACAGATGTCACAGTTATGTAGTTTATTAGTTCTTATCCCCTACATTTATAGGTATCTTATAATCGCTACTAATATATGGACTCTGAGTGAACAAGAAATGCCGAGAAGAAGTGCCCTCGTGACCCCAATCTGGATGCTTGTTACTATGGGATGACCTAGGTGCCTAGATATGCAGTGTGATAGGGAGTGAGCGAGCATGGTGTTGTACTGCGTAGCTGAATAAGGCCTGCGATTAATGGCGCAGTAAGTTTGCTGGGCCAGACTGTGCCTAGTAAAGAAATCCATACATGCATTGTACCCGCGTACTATACCTATGCATGTCTGTTAATCTTGCTTATGGAGTAGGTAGCATCATCCATTTGTATAGCATGGAAGCATGATGTACAGAGACCCTCCCCTAAAAATATGTAAAAACACGAATGGATAGAGTTTTGGAATGGATTTGATAACCTGAAACCCACTATTAATGCGGGTTGATCAGAAAAGCTATACACCATGAGATGATAGCACGACAGCATATAATATACAGGAACATGTCACAAGAAGAGAAACCAACGAGTGAATAATACATGGGGATAAAGGCTTCACAGACCCAACGCTTCCCTGACTCGACGCATGGTCAGCTCAGCATTGGCACGAGCAGCCTGGGCGCCTTGATCCGCAATAGCATCAAGATAGTCCGCATTCCTATCACCTATCAATGAGAAATACTTTTCCCTGATTGGTTTTAGATGACTGGAAATGGTGGTCGAAACATGTTCTTTTAAAGCTCGAAGGCTTCCCGAGTGATGCTCATTGGCCACTTCATTGCACGACCTTCGTTCAAAATGACTGAGTATTTCAATCAAGTTAGACACACCTGGGCGGCGGATTGGGTCGTATGTAATTTTTGATTCCGAATCCGTGAGAGCAACCTTGATTTTCTTGTGAATGATTTCAGGGGAATCCGTGAGAATAATTCTTGACCGCTCATCTGCATGAGACTTGGACATTTTCAATGTTGGTTCCTTAAGAGACATGACTCGCTTTGCAGGCGCTAATGGGGATTCATGGTTAGTACGAATTGGGCATCAACGAGAAAAGAATGCCTGTCTCACATATAAGTGCCTCGGGAGACGGAAAGATGGTTCCGTAAAGATGATTGAAGCTATTCGCAGTGTTCCTAGAAAACTCAAGATGTTGTCGTTGATCTTCCCCAACAGGAACATGAGTGGCTCTAACACATATCAGAAGGAGCTTCGCTTAATTCGATCGTGGCTTGACGCAATACCTGTGAACAAGTATGTCTGCTGCTTGAAGAACAGGGTATGAGAAGAGACCAAGTCGCAACTTTGATCGTGCTTCCGAATGCTCCAGGTTCGTGTCTTCAGGCAATTGTAGTTTGCTCTAGGTGACATTAATTTTTGAACCCCTTTCCCCCCGGTGCAGGGTGTCTCCTATCGCCTTTGGAATCGTCAACATGGTTACTAACCTTCCATTGAGTCATTCGCGATAGATACCCCATTGAAGCCACTGTACTCAATATCCAAAACAATTCAGTGTGCGCTGGAACCTGGCAATGGTTGGTATAAGGAAACCAGGATATTCTAAGAGATTCCAGACTGAGAAAGATGACGTACTGTAGATTGATGGAATATAGTTGATCGACTTGGATCTAAACCTAGCGCAATGAGCGTCGCAAATGCCTCTCTCCTCCATTTCCTCAATTGCGAAGGTTCTTGAGGTACCGTTAACGCATGTAGGTCAACAATGGAGAAGAATAGCCTGGTCCCCTCAGCTGCATCATTCTGCAGTCGAACCCATTCGCGTAGAGCTCCCAAATAATTCCCCAAATGTGGAACACCCGTGGGCTGGATGCCGGAAAATATAATTTGTTCACTTTCCAAGGAGGGTTGCGTGTTGCATGAGCTATTCCATCTTCGGGATTTGACCTGATTCAGCTCTGATTGAATGCGAATGCTACTTCGTTTATGCCAGTTTCTAAAGAATTGGCAATAGCGATTGATTTTTATATGCATCTCTAGTCAACCATCCCGGAAAGAAGCCGCTGTTATGGATATTCATTATTACTAGATTCTCTTCTCAAGATATTGGTTAAATATTATCTGGTCATGTGAAATCACATGACTCGGTATTCTGACCGAGATCTGGTCATAATTATAGAATAGAAAGGCATTAGATAAATATTTAGCACAAGTAGAGGCCATCGATTTATTGTCAATTTCGATAGTTCAATGAATGGTAGATGAAGCCAAAAACGCAGGTACGGTGTAGAATCTAAAAATAATGATGCTGAATCCCATATCTACAACATGTGTCGAATGTTGAGATATAGTATGATATAGTAGAATACAAGTAGTTGAAGTAGATACAACCTAACCAATAGCAAGTGCCTTGATAGCAACTTCCAAAAAAAAAAAAAAAAAAACCCAGTCAACATTTTAGCCCCGGCGGACTTCTGTTAAAGGGCTTTTGTTCTCACAAAACCGCTCGCGGTCTAAGCGATCAAACATGGAACTGCCGGCCCTTGCATCCGCCCGCTGACCAAATTGGGCGAGGTCCGACTCGAGAGACTTCTCAATTTCAGGAAGAGCAGCATCCATTGATTGGGCAACACCTAGATTTGAAATATTCGTTAGCAATTTCGGCTTGGAGACGGCGACAATAGAGATTACTATACCAAGGCTTTCATGTTCCCAAACATTCGCCTTCATACCGACCCCATAGAAGGCATGTTTTCGTAGAAATGCTAGCCATGCTTGTACGACCTGCGGATGGCCATCTTTAATCTGGATCAACCGACGAAGTGTTATCCGCTCGAAATTCTCCTGGCTTTTTTTGTGAACAAAGTTGCTTCGAGGAACTGTCCAGCGTTCAACAAAGCGTGGTAACGGCACAGGACCTGAAACGGGGAGCTTCAAATAATACGCAGCTCGTACAGCAAAGTCGGCGAAAAATTCGACGTTTCGCACGCTGTATGATCTTAGCTGAAGATCGCAAACTGGAAGACCATACTCGGCCTTCCTCCGCAGTGGTCGCAAGTAGACCGCTTGTACGCTTCTAGGCAATCGAGCGTTTTGGCCAATGCTGTCCAACCGTTCTACCCTGTGGTGATAGTGAGCTATCATTCAACTCCCAAGAAAATATTCTGGCAAACGCACCATTCCCCGACATGTGATTTTGAGGGTCTCTCGGTCTCAATTGAACTATACACCTCTTCGTTAGCCTCCAATCTGTATTTTCTGACCACTGAAACAGGTTGGAGATTCTAACAGGGACGATGTGGCAGATGGGTTTGACGTGCGCGATACGTCCGATCCGGGAGAACCTTCCGACTTGGAACTAGGAACGGTTTCTGGCCTACTTGATGAAAGAGCACGGGATGGTATGGGGAACTTCTCGGGAACTATTAGTCTGAATGCCATCTTGACGGCTAAGGAGATCTGGTGAAATATACCTTTAATCGCTTTGCTGCTCCGAATAGGAAGCGCGAATTGGAATGAGAAAACATCCCTAGAGCATCAAACCAAGCAAACCTAGGAACCGATGGTTGTTAGATGTTGAAGCCAGAGTCCTTTCTGTTCGGAGTGATTTTCAGCGGAGGCCTTTTTCTGCATTCAGTGTAGGTAGGACCCATGGTTGGCAGATCCGTTGACCGCCTTTGGAGCCAAACCAATGAATCGCCAACTATGGACCTGGTATTCATGATACCTAGGTAGGTAGTTAGGTACCTAGTTAATTGATTGCTTACTATTGCTTTGAGTTGCTGTAATTGCATGACTGAATAAATAACTTTAGGAGCCCAAGAAAACCACTCCAGGTTCATATTCACGACCTGCTAGGCCACTATGATGATATCCAGGTACTCTAAATACTGCTCTCAGTACTGCAGATTTCCAGTAGTAGCAATTTTATGCAGCTTCGACATCGTTACTACCTAGGTACTGCTCGGAAGATTGCCAAGGTTCTACGGGGTATGTATTTATTAATATTAATAATACCTAGCTACCTACTATCTAGGTAGAGGGATATTTATTTCGCATCATACGAATACTTGCGAATTAGTCGGGTGTTTCCTCCCTCGCATTTTTGGCCAAAATCAATACCATACTGTGCCACCCACATCACCATTTACAACTGACTACCTATCACTTCATTAAGAAATGACTGGAATACCAAAAGATTTGTCCTCATTCAAGCAGAGTAGCGAGGCTGCTTCGTTCTTACAGGAGCGTTTGCCTGTCCCTTTGAAAAAACCTCGTGTCGCAATTGTCTGCGGCTCTGGATTAGGAGGACTTGCGGATACCATTCGTGATGCACCAAGATCAGAATATGATTACTCTTCTATACCTCACTTTCCTCACCTTACAGGTAAGTACCGTCAGATGAGGCTCTGTTGATTTATATTTATATATGAAAGTGAAGGAGGATTTGTATGCTCACTCATATAGTGGCGGGGCATGCGGGAAAACTGGTTTTCGGACTACTTAATCAACAATTGCCAGTCGTTTTGATGGTTGGTCGTGCGCAGTAAGCTGAATCACACATTTATTATCTAGACTGACCACCTCTTGCTCACTAATGTGACCTGATAGTTACTATGAAGGCCATTCCATTCACCAAATTACATTTCCTATTCGGGTTTTTAAGCGATTGGGTGTTGATACTGTAGTCTGTGAGCTTGTCCACCCGAAAGAGTCATACTCAAAAAAAAAAAAAAAAAAAAAAAAGGGAAAAAAAAGAAACCTACTGATGTCCTACTAACTGTAGTGACTAATGCTGCTGGAGGTCTTAATCCTGAATACGCAGTGGGTGATATTGTTTTATTGAATGATGTACGCCCATGTTCATCTTTTTTCATGATTTATATTAATTCACAAAATAGCATCTTTTCCTAGCTGGTTTGTCAGGCACTCATCCACTACGAGGACCAAATGTGGAAGAATTTGGCCCCCGGTTCCCTCCTTTATCAGATGCCTATGACCTCGAACTTCGTCGCTATGTGCATAAATCCTGGCAAACAGTGATGCATCAGGAAAGCAGACGTAGACTTCACGAGGGCGTGTATGCATTTGTCGGAGGCCCAAGGTGAGTGGCGCCCATATATGTACAGTTTCACTTGCTGATCATGAGCAGCTATGAGACCAGAGCTGAATGCCGTATGCTTCGTCAGCTTGGCGCAGATGTGGTTGGTATGTCAACTGTGCCAGAAATAGTCGTCGCTAGACACTGTGGCATCAAAGTTCTAGCTCTCAGTCTGGTGACAAACAGTGCGGTTCTTTCCCCTGTCCCCCGCGGAGATGATCATCTCCTCCAAGGCAAAGGCACCAGTGAATTAGACGCCATCCTGCAAGAAGGCAAGGCAAACCACGAGGAAGTTCTTGAAGCCGGTCGCTCTGCAGCAATTGATATGCAGGTAAGGATCCACAGAAAGCAATCTAAATTCACCTGCATTGGTAATAACAGCGAGAAAAAGAGGCTTGTTGGACAAGCCCTTGCAGATATTTTTAGACACGATTAGAGTATGTCGTCATTTCACTTGCAGGCGGCTGCCACGGAAGGAGCGGTACCAAGTCCTCGGCCGTGTTGAGACGGTAAACCTAGGATAGTAAAGTGATCTAAATAGTCACTTAGTCTTTGCAATCCAGACCACCATTGTGGTAGGATTTATAGCAACCTTCCAATGAAGACCCACTTGCCAAGATTTCATAGATCCGGCCTTTTCCAACGAGGAAAAAAGTAATCTTAGTTCACTTGCCTCTGCGGCTTCTCTTTGCACGTAGATTATTGTAGAATGACTTCTTTCCGCTTTGCTTTGCGGTTTGAATGTCAAAGTATTTAGACTCGAAACGTCGTGTTTCTTGCTCCAAGATTAGAGTCTCCTCCACAAAGGTCTTCTTGCGATCTTTCTTTGCAATGCGGGAACTGAAAAATTCTGTTGGACCCTCGATAACAGTACCCACATGTGAGAACTCTGGAGGTTGTGCCTTTCCATTCTCCTTTTTATAATGTCTCTTGGGGTCAAGGACAGACCGCATCCGAAGGAGCTGTAGGTCCCTTTTAAATTCTGTTGTCAATTCTGTCTGGGGGAGGTTGAACCAGTCTTTTCCTGCCGTGGGTTTATCCTTAAAGGGAAATATATTAGCAAATGACCACAAAGCGAGGTAAATTTAAGCGAATCGATCTGGGTTGATAATGATGCTCAGAGTAACTATGAAAATAAGAAAGCTCTCATTGGCACAGCGCAGCCCAAGACGGGCTGGTGAAGCTGTATCAAGCGCTAAAGCACTGGGGTATTTTTCCTCATAGCAACAACAGAAAAAGGGGGAGGGAACAGGTATTACTTTATTCGAAATTGAATCCTTCGAATTCTTGGCTCCTAAAGAGCAGATTGCATTAGGCATATCCTTTTGTGAAGGATGAATGACACGCGCAGAATCCACAGTAGCAAAATCATCTTGTTGACGAATGTATGGTGATAGCTGATGCCCCGACGACAAATTTGGAATACTGATGCGAAGTTAGCCTTCATTTTTTGTTCATATTCTCCCCCCCCAGCCCGAACATGGCATGGAGGAAAGTATATACTCACTTTAGCAATGATTGGTCTGATTGTTTGTCGATAGATGGCTCTGAAGGAGCTCGCAGTCGGCTCTCAGCTTCAACAAGTAATTGCTGAATCTGATCGTCTGTCAAATCAACCTCAGTTTGAGGCTGAATAGCGCAACTTCCATTACATGTCTTTTCCGTCATATCCTAGGGACAGGGAATTGTGGCAAGGGAGATATTAAAGTTGTGAAGCCTGAAAGAAAATCCGAGTCTTTATAGTGGAAAGGGAAGCTAATTTTTTTTTGGAGGCCAGCGACCCGAGGAAAAATTTTTGGTTTGTGGGGCGGGGACGGTGTGATTTGCCCGTCCGCCATTTACTTTGATGCCTCAGGCATAAAGTGCAACGTCCAATTATTTACCGTACTTCGTACAGAGTTGATGAGTGCAAAATGATTTCTATTTCTGTATTATATTTATCTCCCACTGCATGGATTACTTTGCTATATTAGGTCAAAATATTAGGTGGCTGTTAACACTCATATGTAGTTATTACACAAAGTGGAACAAATTATGGTCTTCATAAGGTACGTATGTACGTATGGTAGGTAGTACCGACCTATCTTCCAAGGTGATAACCTAGGTAAGTGACAACCATGACCGGAAAATAACTGATACAACAGTACCTTTGATGGAGGTATCTCAAGTCCAGTCGGGTACGGAGTACAGCTACATGATTTATGTGGCAGTTAGGTAGGTATCTAGATACTATACGGAGTACACCGTAATGTGATACTCATTCTGGCGTTTGGATTAGACCCTGTAATAGATACCTAAAAGGTTTAAATACCTCTAAGTCCACCCGATCTCACCGCTTACCTAGGTACCTAGCTATTCTATGTTCGATCAAACCCAACCTAGTTGACAGCACATTTGTAATAATTATAATGGAAAGCTTATATACTGGGGCACTGCCATCGTAAATATACTTATATACTTATATACCTATATACATACATATATGTATATATATAAACTAGGCTGTAGGTAGGTAGGTAAGTAGCTCGAACTCCGTGTGCCCATGCAAGTACCTAATTACCTAGGTAAATAGGTATTAATAGCTTGCTTTGATTTACACTGGAAGCATGAATTAAAAAGAAAAATAAATGAATGAATAATCAAAAGTAAATAATTAAAGCATGGTTGGCTGACCACAAGATAGGTACCTATGTAGACTGTAGAGGATGGTTCCCCGCATTCTATTGAGCATCCAGCAAATACTGCGTAAAGTTGAAGGCTTGGAGCTGGAAAAGGCTTGGCATGCTGGCGCGCTACCTAACAAGTGACAACCACGACCTGCCTTCAAGCACAATCATCACATATCTGGGCCGCCAACAAACTGCCCACACTATTAACTGAAGTTCTGCTATAGTCACAGTAAAACTCTATCTCTTCCTCATCTCTACTTCATCTAATGCCGCATGTCCACAGCTCGAGATCCCGCTTTCGCGTCGCATCTTCAAGGTTTTCCTTTATCACCCGAAAGAGATACAATCCCTCCACGCCGAAAAGGTGACTGAGTCGGCAGTATCACAACATATACATCTTTGCAAGAGTATTTCTGTCATGGAACCATCTTCACAGGGCACCGGGCAGCAGGGCAGACAGCAGCCTGTTTACGATATCAGAAACGGCGGGCATTATGGTAATCCACCACAACCCAGTCTCTTAACAGATTACAATATCACGTAATCCGTCATATCTAAATAAGCATTCAACTGACTTTATTATTCCCAGGTGCCAGCGCAGCAGTATGATATCTATTGTTTTTCCGGTTAGGTATACATTTGAGCATAGCTGACTCGACGTGGATTAGCTTTCAGCACAAGGATATGCCCCCGTTGCCGAGCTTTACACAGGAACCTGGGCAAATGTAAGTTTATTATACCGTTCATAAGGCAATATGATAGTAGAGCATAGCGTTGATTGGTTCAGGTCAACCAAGGCCTGCAAGGAACGGCTCGGGATATTTTGACGACATACTGGCAACATATTATCAATCACCTTGAAACGGACAATCATGATTATAAAATCCATCAGTTACCACTGGCGCGTATAAAGAAAGTCATGAAGGCAGACCCAGAGGTGAAAATGATTTCCGCAGAGGCGCCTATCCTTTTTGCAAAGGGTTGTGATGTCTTCATTACTGAGCTGACCATGCGGGCATGGATCCACGCAGAGGATAACAAACGACGAACTCTGCAGCGATCAGACATTGCTGCAGCTCTCTCGAAATCTGACATGTTTGATTTTCTTATCGATATAGTACCCCGTGAAGAAGCTACCTCCCATGCCAAGAGATCTAGTCAGACAGGTGGTGCTCCTGCAAGTTCTTCTGCAGCTCCGAGTGCTCCCGGTCAGTTACCACCATCTCAACATGGAGTCCAACACCCTCAGCATCACATGGCTCCTCCGGACTACAGCACGTTAGGGCAGCATCTCCCCCAAGACCCAGAATATCGCCCCCAGCCCGCCATGTATGCGGGCGCCGTGCAACCAGATCCGACAGCGGCATATGGCCAGCCTCAATCTCAAATGTTTGAAGGGATGTATGCCCCATATACCCATATACCACCACAGCAGGTATGCCCCCCAAAAGACTTCCCTCCCCATTTTGTATTACCCCGTAGGTGACAAAATCAATTGTACCCTCCCCTTCTCCCTTGTTTCTTTCTCTTTTCTTTTTCTTTTTTCGGTTTGTTTGTTGCTAACCATTGATGTTTCTTGTCGAAGTGAGTGTTACAAGAGCATAGTAACTTGTTCTACCCCGATCAGAATTGCCGCGAAACAGGTTATGTGCCAATGACAAGGTTGCCACGTTTTGTCTTTCAATGAATGTATGTATGCAATGTTTGCTCTACTCGGTTTGGTTTTTTATGCGCTTCTTTGCTCTGGATGATATTGTGTACTAGTCATACCTGACCCTTGTGAAAAACTCGACTACCGGCCTTCCAGTTAAATAGATGGAAGAAAATGACCATATCATTATAGTATTAGAGTGCACTAAACTTCTATGCCATGGAGATTCTTTTAGGACTTCTAGGACTTCTTAAATCTCGATGAAAGCGTTGCGAACTTGTCCGTTTTGACAGGGCTTTGAACAGTGCGTGTAAGCCTGGTAATATTTAGCATGTTTAATGCAGCAAAATCTTAAAAAAAAAAAAAAAAAAAAACATACTTTTCAAGTAGAACCGGACCGTGAATGGCGTCTACGCGACCATACTTTTTGTTTCTCGTAGAAATGTCATAGAATTCATCTGTGTTGTCCGCTTGCATCAATTGCACCGTCTGCTGCAATTCGTCAAGATTTTCCCTAAGAATAGGTACACCGAGACTGTCGACAAATTGAGCCAGGTATTCGACATCCTTGGAAAGAGCCATAACACCGTTTGGGTTAATTCTCTTCACTTCCGCAGAAAGGGGTTGTGCCTAGAATAAGGAATCAGTAATTTGACCACACAGAACCCCGAACGAATATACCAGTATCATATTTGCAGCGTGACTAAGAGCATCGAAATAAATCAGCTCCTTGATCTCCGTTGGAAGACCAAGCAGTGTCGAGTTCATTATGTTTGAAAGGAACCGAGTCAATGTTTGCATATAGTTGCTGGGTTCTGTGGGTGGAATAGGCGCCATCCAGTCATATTCAGCAGTTTCAATAAGATCATCAATTTTGGAATTAACCACTTCAAATATGCGTTTCTCTGCTGCTTTCTTGTTGCTTCTAAACTTTTCTGTGGCTTTAAGGGCGATTGAACCACCCGTCGAACTCTGGGATCTCGCTGCGACGAGAAGCAGTTCAAGCTCACGACAAGCTAACTCAAAATGCTCAAGATTTATGAGAATTTGAACGATCTGGCCCAGATATTGCGAAGCAAGACGCTCGACGAGCGTATCGCATACTTTGTTTGAGAGGAGCTCATCCAAAGCCTGGGAAAGTCAGCGCCCAAAGCTATACACTCTGATCACAGCAACACCTACATCTTTCAGTGTGTCATCGATGACATGCGGGTGTGAGAAGTCATCGTTGGCGAAAAAGTAGAACTGATTCAGGAAATTCCGGATATCGATACAGCATAGAGGGTACATTTGTGAGAATGGCAAAACACATGGAAAACTGGACCCAACAAATTAGTAAATGGGGTAAAATCAGGAGTATTGCACAGCAACATACACTTGTTCTTCTCGTGGTTTATCAGGGCTGTACCAGCTAACATTAAGGACCTTGTCAAATTCTTCCAAAGTTTGTATTGGCATAGGCATATAATCATCCGTAGACACAATCTCAAGAAATGATCAGTACTGGGAAAGAGATTAGACAAATATAACCTACTTCCTGGAAGTCATCACTGAACCTCTTTTTGAGTAGTTCGGCATATTTCTCGAAAAGAGTCAACAAAAAGCTATCAAAAACCCCAACAGGAAAGTCCCAAGTCTATGAAATTCACAGGTCAGTAGTTGTAGTTGTGTTTTTGATAAATGAGTCCAAAGGGAAGGGGGAGCGGGGGACGGACATTCATGGTCTGCATAAACAGTGCTATGAGATTCTTTATTTTCAGCAAGCTTTCGGCATTGTCCACTTCATGGAGTGCCTTGAAAATCAAGTTAACGGCAGTTTGACACATCGAATCCCAAAGCTCATCAACCTATTTATACAGATTAGAGTTGTTAAAGCATAAATACAAATGATCGGGGTATTACATCAACAGGTGATCTCAGGTCAGGAACCCTTTTCATTGTAGATCGCTCTACAATCGCAAATCCCGCCATTTCCTCGAGAAGATTGTGCAGACGAGCGCCATCTTCGTCAATGAGAGTGATCGAGGTTGGTATCAAAAGTTCCTTTTGTCGCCGCCGCGTGTTTGCATATTCGATTCTAAATTTGTCCATATGTCCCAAGGATTGATGGATATGTAGACACTCAAAGAGTGGAGTGAAATCGACTTGCAGTTCATCATTCTGCAATAAATCATATTCTTCATGTTCATCTGAAACCAATTCAATGGCAGAATTCAGCTTGAAGTGCCCGAGATACGGCATCTTCTCGGCTCTTTCTTTCTGCCTTGTTTTGCGTAGGTCCGTGTGATACAGTGCAATCTCTCCTAGGTACTGCGACATCTCACGTATTCGGTACAACCAGGTATTCAAGTCGGACATGACCGCCTCAGCTATGGCCCTTTGTGTTGCAGGTACTGAGCGCTGGATCATCTCAGCAATCTTGTATTGAGTCACACCCTTCAAGTGGACATTCTGGAGTTCTTCTAGCGCACGCAGGGCAGCATAATGGTTTTTTTTCGCCAATAGATCATGAACCTGGTTTGCAAGGCGCAGAACTTCTAGACAATCCTGGATGGCACGAGAAGTCTCATCAATATTCTGCCGGTGGCTTCGTGACTCAACCAACGCCTTTTTTTGTTCCGCCAACCGTTCTGTGCTAGCTTGGATGGATTGGTTGAGATCCAGTATCTCAGCTGTTAAGCTCACAGTACCTTCTCTTATACGGAGAAGTTGGTTTACCGATGTAACAAATTCTTGGTGATTTGTGTTGCAAATACTCTCTATCTCTGCTTCTTTGTCCCCAGCAAACCTAGATAAAGACTGTAGAAGTTGGGATGTCCTGTTTCCAACACTGTATTCCCGTATCGAAGGAATCAATTGATCAAGATAATCCGTGTCAGAAGGAGAGATGATGATCTATGTGTACAAGGGAATCAGCCCGTAGTTTGATGACACAGTGTCAATCCCGTGTTTTTCTTTGATACTCACTTGATTCAGGACATACGATGATTCATTGCGGGCAGGGGTCATGGAAGGCATGGTGGCTGGCCTTGTTCTCCAATAACAAGGAAGAACTTATATAATATTTGAATAGCTAGGTGTGCGTAATTAGCTGGTGCTATGGGACTTCTACCCTATTGTCGACGTTCGGCGGAAGGATTAATACTCGGCTGTGGTGGTCCAGATTGGGAGAGTGTTCATACACGAATATGGTATATGAAGATCAATGTAGCGTCTTCTTGTAAGATAACCAACCTCCCGCTGAAGGTTTGACCACGGTGGAACGATAGAGCAAAAGCCAATATGCATGATATGATGACGTTGTGTTGGGTAGGTACATTTCTCTGGGCGGGACGGGAATTCTACCGAGGCCACTGCCATGTATTCAACAACGATGACTGGCCAAGATGTCCACTAGTCCTGCGCTTTGATGTACATACTACTAGTATGAACAACTCAAACTCTTTATCAGTATATACATGCTCTGTGCATGAGATGCCATGTCTATATTCTTAGTTCTTGATTGCTTAGGTACATTGAAAATTTACTTTATTCCCTCCGCCCACCTTATCCTGCAGGCCTAGGGCCTAAGAATCTGTTAAATCTGTTAACTAGTAAGTATTCTGCTCTCGTGCTTCTGCCACCTGAAGCTGCTTTGATAGGATCGTGGTTGTCAACCCCACAAATACAATTTGATATTTGTGTTGGATAATAAAATCAATACTGACTCAAATTGATAGACACATCTTGGACCGGATATTTAACACTGCCCTAGATTACCTTCAAAAGCGGGGGGTAGAAGGGTGAGGTTTCCTTAACATTATGCCCAGCCTCCAATTCCTAAGATAAAGGGAAAGAAGGAGAGGGCTTGGGCACCTAATAGCAAGAGTGACGGGAATAGGAAGGGGAGAATTTTCTATCTATTACTCTACCTTATTTGATATCTGGCGAGCTATGCACCGTGATACTGACGTACATTGTGACTTCCATGTCCTCATTGAGCCTTAGAGTTGGAGATAAGACACAGAAGATCGCAAGACTCATTTTTCTCCTTCTCATCGATGCTGCTCGTAAACCCTGACAAGGGAATTTCTCATGCCTTCCAGGGTTTCGAGCTAATATCAAGGCACTACTTCAAATTCTTTTGATGCAAGTTTGGACAAGAGACAGGGCAATCTCCAAGACTCCCTTAATTCGAGGGCGTGACTTACAGGAACTGCTAGCGGAAATAAAGGGCTCTAAGGTATATATATATATACACTTTTTGAGATTTGCCCCTTTTGAAGAAACTTGAAAGCTTTCTATGCACTGGATGTGCATGATCCAACCTTATGTCCCCTAAAAGGGCAGTATCAGGAATTGCGGTGCCTATTTTATTTTACTGAGCCAGACAATATTCTGTTTACCAGAATTACCTTTGAACATCTCTCTACTATTACTCTTCTCCACATTTGGTGCCCGGACTGGGCTGGTGGACATGGCTGCGTCGCAGCCTGTGTAATAACAGCCCTCAAACACATCATATTCTGATTTGCTGTTGTGGGATTCGCTATTAATCTTCTCACTCTAGTATCTTTTAAAATATGTTTTTGAAAGCCTTGGATCTTTCCCCCCACTTTCTGCCCCCCAGAGACAGGATATGTGTTGTGTTCTTCCCTTAGGTCTTTTCTTGTCCAGTGTTACTCTTGACTTTCATTCCAACGCTCTGCCCACCCTAACATCTTCCTCTGAAAAGTTTCTTTTTTCACATAAAATCCTTCATACTGAATCAATACTGCATTGACCGGCTTATGTCAAAAGGCGAAATACTGGGGTACCCACACTTACAGCCGTGCAAGATGAGAGGAAACAATTCCTCCCATATCTTGAGTAGTCCCTGTTCTACAGACGGAGCAATCTCGCCTCATGGATCTCCAGATACCAAACTTACGGCGTTCTCCCCCGAGGATATGCGAACTAAGGGTCGCTCTGAGTCTAATGTCGATGCTGCCATTGAAGAGACTGACTTCCGCAAGTTCTACTCGATGTAAGCACGGATATCTGATACATGGGGGGGGGGTTATTTATTAACTAACCATGTTCAGACCTTCTTCAGACCCTTTTCTGGTTTCAGCGGGCACTTCTAACCGAGCGCAGCTTTCTCCAACTGCAGCAAGCTTCACGCCTATTGGCATGACTGGAAGAGTGGTCGCTGGAAGCCAAATCCAGTCCATGTCCCGTGAATGCTCTGGTGTTAGCTACCTAACTCCCAATGCTAACCTTGGAACCCGAGGACCTGGACCTAAAACCATGAATTCTGTTGAACGGGGCACGTCTGACTATGGTCCTATTGGAAACACTCAAGTTGCCAGGAACAGCATTCTGCCCAGTGCATCTATTGAGAAGTTTGACCCCGAGAGACGCAATCGCGCATTTGTTATTGAAAATGTCCCGATGAACCTGTCTTACATGTCCTTAGCCGGGTTCTTCAATGTAAGCAGGATCTAGTACTTAGTCTGGGAATTATATGATCGCTAACCCTAAGGAAGCGCCGCGAATTTGGCACACTCAAGGGACCTGTGCTTACTGAACTCAGTTCGATGGGCAAAGTATATGTTGCATTTACTGATAGTCGTGAAGCAAAGAATGCGATGGAGAAGGTTCATCTTCTTCGACCCGAGTGGCGCACCTTTGCTCTTACGGCCAGAGAATACATACAGCACTCTGAGCCGTCTCAGTTGGCACAGACATCTGATTTCGAGGGCCAGTTATTTGTGTCAGTCTACTATGATAGCCGAAATCCCAGTATGAATCATCACAGAGTCGCTCGCTCGCTCGAGACTCTAGCAATGACATTTGGGGACATGAAAATCTTCAGCCCCTTACCCTCCAAGCAAGATCATGTCAGCGAGTTTCATCTCGAATTCTTCAATACTCGTGATGCGGAAAATGCAATGACCACACTCAACGGAACTTCAGTCGATGTGAGTCAATCGCCTTTGAGTCTCTCGTGGCTTATTTTATGTCTGACAAAAAGAAAACAAAGCTGACTGAGTATCGAAGGATTGCGTGCTCGAAGTTTCACTTTTCAAACCGGATGTGGAGGACAAACCATACCTTCCTCTCCCGAGCCCATCGACACCTGTTAAGGGGGATTTCCTCGATACGAAACTGCGTACCGCAACCATGATTCCTGGGCCTCGAGTCGAACAAACCACACTCCCTATATGGAGCTAAGCCCTACTGGTCGCTCCACGGTGCCTTCAGGTGAGCATGTTGGCCTTATGGACTGGATGTCTAGGGCTGGGGAGAGAATCCTGTCTTCACCCCGCCGTGAAATCAGTCGCTACTCCGACTTGCGCTCTAATAACCAAAATGCTGTTGATATTGAGCGAATCCGTCTTGGATTGGATGTTCGAACTACGGTATGTGTCGTGCATTTGCTAGTTATTACCGCTTAGCGACTGAATTGATTACAGATCATGCTTCGTAATATTCCAAACAAAATTGACCAGGTATGAGTTGTGTATTGGATGTATGGCGATATTTGTACTGATCTAGCACTGGAAAGGCCATGCTCAAAACCATTGTTGATGAAACCAGTCACGGGAAGTACGACTTCATGTATTTGCGCATTGGTAAGGGCGATGATAAGCCATGTTATTCATTAAAAACTAACAATACTGGTCATAGATTTTGCGAATAATTGCAAGTTCGTTGTTCTTGATTACATGCTTCCAAACCATTATGCTTACAACTTCATCCCAGCGTCGGTTATGCTTTCATCAATTTTGAAGATGTAAGCCACAGCCCACCTTTCTCCTTTGAATTTGGTTAACTCGTTAATAGCCGATTGATATAATTGACGTAGGTCTTCATACCACATAATAAATATCTACTAACACTGTACAGTTTATTAATGTGCGCTCTGGACGCACCTGGTATGAAATGTTCCATGGGATCCGTGCAATCTTATACTAACAAGGCTTCGAAGGAACTGCTTCAATAGTGACAAAGTTGCCGAGGTGTCATATGCAAGTAAGTTTCTTAATATCGCTAATCTTTGTCATGCTCTGAAGCTCGGGGTAGCAATACAAGGAAAGGATTGCCTGGTACAAAAATTCCGAAACAGTTCTGTGATGCTGGAGCACCCTTCCTTTCGTCCCAAGGTGCATTCTAGTTTTTTCTTTCGCTTTATTATATCAGAAGGAATACTCATCAAGTGCAGATATTCCACACGGGTGCTGGGCCTCTTGTGGGAACCGAGGATCGTTTTCCAGGACCGGACAATCCATCGAAGATGCGCCGCAGCATTGAGAATGCAGAGCATGTTGGTACGTATTTAAAAATGTATATATGGGAAACATCACTGAATATGTGCTTTCATCAGGCCTGTTTGCCCCCGAGTTGGTCAGCAATACCGTGACGAGCAACGTCGCCGCCGTTCACAGTTTGATCGTGGAACCACTGCCGCAGAACGTGAGGTATTCTATGTTCAAACGCTCGCTCCGAGGCGCCCTTCTGGTTTCAACAACGGTCTCAGGAGCGCTCCGTGCACCTACCCGGGCGTGAAGATGTGGTATGATTCAACAACCACAGATCGCGGTCCTAGGACATCTTGATTCCTGTAGCTATGTGAAACTTTTTCAAGTCCAAGCATATCTCTCCCCTCCCCCGGCACTCCCCACGGGGCTGCATGTTTAAAAAAGAGGAGAAAACCAACATCAGGGGGCGAAGTATACGAGATATGAGGGTGTGGCATTTCCAACACGCGTGATTTGTGATGTGAGGGGATATTGTCTTCATTTGCTTGTTTTCATTTCCTTTTTTAAGTTTTTCTTTCTTTCTCCCCCCCTTTTTTTTTTTTTTCCTTCTTCTTTAACTCTTGTCTTAAGTACTCTGTCTACTTGGAGAGACAACCAGCATTTTTAACCCACGGGAGAGACCCATTCTATGCCCTGGTTGGCCTGGGGGTGGTGTCTCGGTTTGTGTCTTAATGTTGGGTTTATCTCCAGTTGGAAGCCCATCTCTGTGAGATTCAGGTGTCTTCTTCCGTCCTATCTCTTGATAAAAAATAAATAAATCTTCATTTGTGGTATGAAAGTGTTTTTGGCCAATTCAGTGGATGGAAAATATTCCGTTAGCTCAAATATTGGCTATGTAGCTAGATTATTCTTTATTATAAGCATGTTCTTAGATTGTACTACATACAAACTACAATACCTATGTTTCATTAAAGGAGGTAAATAATGAATCAGTGTATCAGTGTATCTAGTAATGATAGCTTATTCAATGAATTTATTTTTCTTGTGCAACAAAGTTTTTATAATGAATAATAATTACTGTAAAGGCAAGCAAAATCCTGGATACCCACATATGATGGAATAAAGAGTTCCCTTTTAGTACTAGTGTTTCCCACCGCCTAATAGCAGATTGGGTAGTACCTCCAACCTCCATACATACATTACAAGCCTGCAATACTTAAGAACCAGTGAAAGAAACCAGTATTGGGAACTTTCTCGGATCCTGCCACATCAACCAAGAGCTGCATTTATGTGGTACTGCCACAATGACTCTTGAAGCATCAAAAATGGATACTGAGAAAATATTTGCTGTACATGCTATGCTCCATTTGATTTTTCACCGCAACAAAAACCAACATGGAACCTCAAAATGGTGGAAATGGCTATCTATCCTGAAACGCACTACATTCAGCCTTGCCAAGTCTCTTGAAATTGAACCATCGCTATATAGCAAAGCTAAGTCATCTGTGGACGTACACAAACAGTACCTCGCGGTGTATATCATGCCAAAATGTTACCTGTGAGTTGAGCCATGGATGTGCCATCATAAAAGTCCTATCCTAATTGGATTTTTGACATCTTCGATTATGCGATGTGCTCATGCGCCCAGCCAGAGTTCCAGTGAAAACCTAAGACTGTTGGTTAACCATTGACTGCAGGGCATTTTCGACCGTTATAGCAGATGGGCAGTTTTCTACCCTTGGCACCGTACTGCTAGCTGCACTGGCTCGTCTCGCAAAAGCTACAGGAATTGATCGGGATCTAAAAATACTGTCTCGGATAAAGGTTGCTAGCAAGCCTTCACCCAACTCCAGAGCCCCCCCAGGAGGATGTAGGAGAACTCATTTATCGATCCGAAGGTGCTCCAATGCCGGCTGGACCTTCCGCAGCACATGGTCCAACAGGATTACGTACTCAAAAAAAGGTCACGAAAGAGTCAAAGAGCACGCTGGACCTGAGATTCAAGGCGCATAAGAAGAAGAAGAAGAGGCAAAACGCGATTGATGATCTTTTTGCTGGTCTATTATAGTTGCCGCAGTGTACGGTACATTATACCTTGCCGTTTTAATCAAACCTGTGGAAGCTCTTGCGAAAATGTGTTATGTTCTCATTGATCAAGGCCTATTTATAAACTTGGGGAGATCTATCTCTCCTAATACATTCACGGCAAAATGGTTTATCGTCATCCATGCCATGGTGTAAAGGAACTTGGGCGAGAATACCGTCCAAATGAAGAGATGCGTCCTCAATGCTGTACATGCGGCCATGACGGACATCAGACTTATTGTGTTATGGAAAGTCAAAAGCATGATGTGGTTCTGCTTTTCTGCCCAGATCTGATTCGACCGAAGAAGACGAGCCGCTGACACCCACCATATTGGGCCAGCCCAGTTACTCACGAATGTTAAGACCCCCACTAAGACAACACTGTAGCTGCCGATGCCATTATATGCACTTGAAAGATCGACAGAGGAGATCGCGTTTGAGCCACCAAAAGCAAAGAAGGTCATATACTGTGAAAGCAGGGATGTTATAGTCACTTCCATGTCTGTCAACTTGGTCGAGGCAAGGATATAAAATTGGATCCTGAATACCAGAAAGAGCGGAACGTTTGTTGCTCTTGATTGCGTGATTAGGAAAAGAGTAAGAGCTTCATGGAAGAGCGTGCTTGGTACTGTTTCGCTCTGTTAGTAATCTTTTTGCAACAAAAGTGGGTGTTTTTTCAGACTTGCCTCTTTGACCATGTGGTAGCCTTAAGATCCTCGTCTTATCGTATACGGAGAATAGAACGAGCAAAGCGATTGCACAGAAAATGACCCTTGCTTGTAAAACAAGAGGTATGCTGCCAAACATATTCCCAAATGACACCAAGAAAGAGTCACCAAGAAGTTCAGGTGAATCAGATGCAGCGAATACAAGTTTAAAATTGAAGGCTGCGATGGTGAGTAAAATACCAAGTAGGCGCCATAATAAAGAAGGAAGGGCGCCGAGAAGATGCCAGCATGTGCCAATGTATGTTAGAATGATCAGGGCCCAAAGAGTGTTTTGATGAGAAGGGAGGAAAGTCCTCGCAATATCTGGCTCGGCTGCAAACTTCTGGCCTGTTTGATTCCAACGTCTCAAGATCCGATGCGAGATTGCTAATCCAACCGTGCCAACTCTAGTGAGTGGAAGCTCACCTAGGAACGAAAACCTAGATGGTCGTCCACTTGACTTGGCATGTAGGTAAAAAATCCACCCTGTAAAGACCCAATACCAAAAATGTTGCTCTTCCTCTACATAACTGCTAGCGAACATCATACCACCATAACTCAGGGTGCTGAACATCAGGAACGCCCCAGGATATTTAAATCTCGAGAGTAGCCCGTAGGTTGCTGGGAAAGATAGCATAGCAGCAACACCGGTGATCAATAGACCCAGATAGAGTCTGTTGACGTTGTAGTTACTCGCAGTACCACCCATCACATTTTGGGCGGTTCTCAAGAAGTACAAAAGTGCAGTTTCGATCTCAGAGTCAACATGGTTGACATTCTCGAATTTGTGAAAGAGCTCATGAATTTGGAACCAGGCACATTGGACTTTCTCAACACCACTCGGAACTTCAGAGTCACAGTCCAAGGAAGCGAAACCAGGGTCAAAAGTATAACTTGGGAATGTTTCCTTGAATGTTTTCAAAAGCTGTTTGCTGTTTTTCAACAGGATGTCAACCCTGTGAATCCCTGCATACAGTAGAAAATAATTGTAAGCTAAGCTGGAGGCCCCAAATCATTTCCCCACTTCCTCCCCCTTCGAAAGTAGGAAAGGGTGAACTTACCATGATCCCACATTACCAGAAGCTCTGGGATGAATACGCCCAGACTATTCAGGGGAATGGGTAACCCGAGAAGCCCGGCTAACGTCGGTGTTATATCTGTTTGTTCGATGGTGCGATAGTATTGTAAATCGTTCGATGCCTCGACAGGACTTTCTCCATGCATCCCCTTGGCCTGGAACTTCGGTGAAATAAAAAGTAAAGCTGGAGAAGTCTCACCTGCCGAAGAACCACCATGATTCCCAGCATCATTCATTCCATGGTCTCCACACAAAACAAAAAGGGTCGATTGAAGATGATCCTCTTGTTCCATGGTTGTGTAGACCTGGGTTACAACAGAATCCATTTCCTGTTGTTTAGACATCATGTAAGGACTAGAATGCGTTAAGAAAACTCTAGAAAGCCGAAAGATTACCCATGGCATACCTTTGGGGCCCAGCTTTGTGTCCAATATGGTCGAGACCTAGATAGTGCATAATGAATCCCGTCCAGTCATTATTTAGAAGCTCATTAGAAACATGGCGTGTGACATTGTTATCTACTTCAATAAAATCCTGTACGAGGCTTAGTTTTGTCCATATGATTTGTATTCAAAATAGATTCTAAAGTACAACTAACCGATACAAAAAAACTTGTGGTCCCGTCAGCCCGGTCAAACATGCCAGGGAAAAGCTTAAGCCAAGTATCATCACCATACATGACCAGCCGACCTCCTTTTGCCTTTAACTGCGCTAACCAGGTGTCTTGGTACGCAAGAGTCGACGATGTATCAGACTCAGCGATATTGAGAATCACATCTAGAAACGATGGAACCGATCCTGTTGTCATAGCCTTAAGTCGAGGCATCGTGACAGTTGGAGAGCTGGCATGGGCGGTGAACGGAAGCGCAGCGCCAGATCGAATTAGACTGATGATTGTGTCAACCGTTAGAGAAATTGCTTAAATGATTTTGTAAGATTCATGTTTACCTTTGAGTAAATGAAAACCCCGAATTTGACGAATAGACGAAATCGCTAGCAACAGTAATCAGCTGGAGAGGCATATGAGTTCGGACCATTAAGATAAACATACCTCCGCAAGGCATCCACCACCATGAAGATGACTTTGTCAAAGACTGGTGGCGGAGAGGCACTGTCAGTGTCCTCAACGGTTGCCAGTCCAGGAATCAGCGGTTTGTATGGGAAGAAGCCAGAAGAAAATACAAGAATCGCCACCGGGATCAGTGAATTGGCGATCCAGGTCACCCAATTGTACCGCAGGACGGCCATGGTTCTGAAATCCTTATCTGAAGCAGTAAGGCCAGACAGGTACAGAGAACAGACCGAGCCTGTCAATTTATGATAAGCCAACAGTGCGGCAACCAGTGGTAATTTATGATTTATGAGATTGCCATGTTATTTAGAAGCGGGAACTGCGAGGAGTAGTTATGTCGTGGTAACTCCTAGCTTGGGAACTAACCATCTGTTCCGTCCAGGCGTCGCCGCTTTATCATAATGCCCCAGAGCGGACTAGCCAGGTACTGGAGCAACAGGGGTTCTTATTTCGGCTAGGTTTGCATGCCACGCATAGTTTCAGCTCTGGAAATAGCTTTTTCAACTGCAGTCAAACAATTGCCTCTATGGTGTAGTTGGTTATCACGCAGGTCTCATATATCTATGACATTTCTGATCAACAGAATTGAAATCCTGAGGTCTCCAGTTCGATCCTGGATGGGGGCATTTTTATTTATTTCATTCCATTTTTTATTTTTCGCTTTTCTATAATTTTTCGATTGGGCAGAATCAAAAAAGCTTCACCCCTCTTTCATACCTAATAATGGGTAAATATTATTATCTCTTCCTTCGTTTTTCTATGTATATACTTCCTCATCAAATGGGTCACAGTTAGGCAGTGTCTGTAGCAGCTCTTAGCGGCATAGATGTATGTAGAAAGTACTTACCTAGGCAGAGCATGTGTTTTCCTAAATACTACATCATATTGTTTCCATGGCATCAGATTCTTATTGGATCTCAGCTGGCATATGAGTTTGATTTGTAGTCATTCGAAATTCATATCAAATGTTAAATTTAAATTTAAAACACATGTGGATTGGGATAGCACTGTGTTGTTTGATATGTTATGATTATACGGAGTGCTTTAGTTGATCGTCTTGAAGGCCATACACAGAATTTAAACAAGTGCTGGATACTTGTAATAGAACCCCACCGTACTCTTGGATGGTATGTCCTAATTCTGGATTTAACCCCAGAAAAGATCCCCCGAGGTATGCCAAGAATAGATAATGGAGTGGGGACACGAAGAGAATGTAGTAGTTCGCTATTGTAAAGTTGGATATTGAAAACCTCTCTCCCTCCTTCCCCAAAAAATTCGCAAGGTTGCCACTGACTCCGGACGCCGCATTTTGTTTCGGTAAGGCAAATTCTTTCAACTCGAAGAGCGCTTTACTTGCGTTTCGAGCCCTTCTTGGATTTTGATGGATGTTGTTTGAAGACAATTGATGAACGACTCTTTTTGTTGCGCTTTTGAATACGTCCTGGCTGATTTGTGCGGCTTGCGGTCGGTTTAGCAGAGCTTAAATCAACGTCCATGTCTGTCCAGTAATTAGCATAGTGATCGAGTGATTCAAATCCATTTGAGAGGGGGGTGTTAGTGAATTGAGCGGAATAAGGGAGGTGCTAACCTTCATTCAAATCTGAATCCTTCGTCTCTGTATTCTCATTCAGGCCATCTAAGTGTGATCACAGGTCATTAAATACTTAACTTCCTCAATAGTTTAGGAATATATATCCTATGGATATGAAACACGTACCTGCGCCAGCAGCATCCAATTCCATGACCCCATTTTCTTGTCCTCGGGGTTTTGGTTGGGAAGCGAGCTCTTGTAGCTTTGCAGAAAGTCTTTCTGTTCGCGCATCAACAGCAGGTCCAAAGACTGTTGCTCGAAGCTTTGCTTTGTTGCGCTTTGAAACACTGGCTCTAACACTCTTTGCCATTTTGTCTGGAGAGAAAATGGCCCTAGGTTGAAAATGTAATAAACAATAAGAAGAAGAAAGATGAAGAGTGAATGAAATTGATGTGATATGTAGGCTCTGATGATAAGTCCACTCTTCAAAACTGGAATTCTTATCTTTTCTTTTCTTTTCTTTTTTTTTTTTAAATCGTTAGTCCTTCTTCCGCGGCGGGCTGTCTTATGTCATCATATCGGAGACGACCTTCTCACCTCCGAGATCATCGCCAACCTTGAGTCGCATACATCGCGCGCAATCGGGCAAATCAAATTAACGGGTCTATTTAGTGAGACCAAATCAACCTATATCAAAGTGAGACGGATACGCAAGACTGAGATGTCTTTTAACGCTGCCAGAGAAGCTAGCGCGCCTGTCTCGAATTACGCCTCTTGAGATTTATTGGAGGTTTTCTAGATTGCTTACTGGTCTTCACTCCTTCAATTTAACCATGGCCTCCGTTGGCCAACCTCCTGAGATCCAAAGCGTTGTTGCTTTGGTGAAGACATTGACAAATGCGCAGCTCAAGGACATATTAAGAAGTGAGGGGCTCGCCGTCTCGGGGCTGAAGGCCTCGTTACAGCTCCGTATTATCGACTGTTCGTTAACCCCGTTTCGCTCCCCCTATCCGTGTTTGCTATCTACATACCTTTCATGAGAACCTCAAACAAGAGGGACTAAAGAAATAATATATTGACAATTTCTAAAATGTGTCAGATATTGAAAGACTCCACCAAGGAGGACTTACTGAGCGTTTTGATCACCTAAGGAAGACCATCTATGCTACAGCGCATCGCGCGATGCCTGGGCCTTCAACAACACAAGCATTGTCTAGTCACAATTACCAGCCACTACCCGTCACCCCACCTATTTCGACGCATCCAAGACCCTCGCCATTGAACGCACCAATGCCTTCACATCCATACACACCTGGTATACATTAGATTCACATTCACTCGCCTTATCCGACGATGGTTGCTTACAATGACCTAGGCCGTTTGGATTTTAAAGACAGCCCGTTTTACACTATATTGGAATCTCTCACACCCACTAAGGAATGCAAAGGTGGGCTCTGATCTCCTTGGAAAACACTACTATTGTACATCTAACATTTTTGAAGTACGCGAACAAACGAGAGACAGTGTAGATCTCAAAGTTGATCTCAGCCCAAATATAGCTTTTAGGCTGCAGGCCGATCCAAACCTCCGGGTTATGGTTTACTGTGCAGCAGATACTGGTCTTAACCAGTACACAAAGTCGGATATTGCCTTCCCTCACCAAGTCGAGCTCAAGGCAAATCTTGATGAAGTGAAGGCTAACCTGAGGGGGCTCAAAAACAAGCCTGGTACAACCAGGCCTGCAGACGTGACAAACTATATTCGCAAAAAACCCAGGGTACTCAAACAACATCGTTATAACTTATGCTCTTACGCAAAAGGCAAGCTTCCCTTTGTCTTTGCTTGCTTCGAGGATACATTCCCCGCCCCTCGGAAAGTTTCGACTGTCATACTGACTGATGCCTAGAGGTTTTTCGTTACCGTTAATCTTGTGCAGCGGCATCCCGTTGAAGAGCTTGTGGCCGAACTGAAGGCTAGGAAGACGATCTCAAATGAGCAGGTGTTACGAGAAAGTACGGTGCCTCCAGTCTCCAAAATATACAACCGCTCCTAACACTTAATAGTGAAAAACAAAGCCGATGACTCCGAAATTGTGGCCACATCGAGTGTCATGTCATTGAAATGCCCTCTATCAACACTTCGAATCGAGGTCCCATGCCGCTCCGTGATATGTACACATAACCAATGTTTCGATGCGTCCTCATTTTTACAGCTGCAGGAGCAGGCGCCGACATGGACGTGCCCCGTGTGTTCAAAAGCGACTAGTTTCGAATCACTTCAGATCGACCAGTGAGTTGCCCCTCGCAAACTTTCCGTTAGTCGTCACTCACAAGGCAGATATGTGGATAATATTCTACATTCAACTTCAACAGATGTGGACCAAGTAACTATCGAACCGGACGGCAAATGGTCGAGCCCAAAGGCTGATGACTCTTCAGCCGTTGGCGGCGTAACACCCGCGACAGATGATGACGACGAGCTGATAGAGATCAAGGAGCCGGGCATCACACCTGTGAAGCAAGAGTCTATTCCATTGAACTTATCTTTGCAGCGGACACCAGCTCAATCGCGGGAGCCCTCGACCTCATCCGCAGCTCATCGATCAACCAACAAAAGGCTTGCATCTCAGGTGATCGACCTCACAGGCAGCGATGAGGACGACGACGATTCCCCTGTGAGGCCAGCAAAGAGACCGGCTTTGAATGCACTAAATCGAACAATTCCACGGCAAGAACTTCGTGCCTCTGTTGGAAGTAGTCTTGTGAATGGAAGGGCTCTCCCAATCTCGAGTCAGGCTAGTTCTAAATCACCAAGCCAAGGTGGTAATTATGATACATGACTCTGTTTAAAAATGCTTATTCGCACGGCGTTACGGCGTATTTGGTGCTCGGTGTTGGCAATGGCATACGTTAGTTGTGCCGTGGGGGGGGAGGGGGAATACCGCAAGAAATTTACTCATTCATTGCACCATTTTTCAATGCATTTCTTTTTCCGGTGACTTGCATTCTAGTGGAAAGACTATCAGTTATAATTATTATAGAAGGCCCTTCTTCCCTCTCTTTTTTTTTTTTTTTTCTTCCTTTTCCTGCTCTTTTCTCTTTTATTAGAGGCTGAATAATAGAGGAGGAAAAAAAATTGCCCCCATCCAGGATCGAACTGGAGACCTCAGGATTTCAATTCTGTTAATCAGAAATGTCATAGATATATGAGACCTGCGTGATAACCAACTACACCATAGAGGCAATTTCTTATTTTTAGACTTTATCTTGTTTATGTGTATTGACATATATTTTCTGAGCCAAACCATTATATACAGTACAATGGTGAATATAGTATATCTTCCTTATTATCCTGTATCTTTCTTTTTTTATTTCTTTTTCTTTTTCTTTTTTTTTTTATCTTCCCGTTCTTCCTTCCTTCCATATCTTTACATAGTCAAATAAATTCTGTGTACACTGAATCACAATTTTTGTTCACAGTAATAATTACTCCGTCGGGTGCTTTTGGCCGCGGCTTGGATCTGCCCCCAGACTGATGATGCCCAGAGGTTGAGACAGCAAATCGCACTCCGCCTCTTCCATCCATACTTTCATCAGGGCCCCAATCCAAGAAATAACCAACCTCCAACCGACCTCATTTTCACTCCGCATCTGTTGGATCCCGCGCCTCAAACTACTTTATCCTGAGCCACTTTTCCTTGGACCTTAGATCCTTCATGATGTCGTTCGATGCAGCTGCTTCACCCCTCAATTCCTCCGATCCTCAGGCTCGCCTCCTCAGTGCCTCATGCCTAGACTTTCTTTTGATAGAGCTGGTTCCTATGGCTGAGCGCATGGCAAAAGGACTTTCAGGTGGTGATCAACAACCAGATGACGAAGAAGTTAAGGAAACAACCTTCTTTCGCCTTGAGTCTCTCGGTTACAGAGTCGGACAGGGCCTTGCGGAAAGGTAGGCCGATGAACCACCAATCTTCTTCATATTTCTTCTTCTCTATCCTACTTCTAGATTTCATTGCATTCGCAAGGTTCAGAGGAGACCCAGGAGGGATGTCTTATTATATACCGTATAGAATGTTGTCATGGCTAACATGGATTCAATAAACCTTGTTGGGCAGGTTTTCTCGAGATCGTGCTCGATTTACCGATAATCTCGATGTAATAAAATTCCTGTGCAAGGATCTATGGACAATTCTTTTCAGGAAGCAAATTGATAATTTGAAGACAAACCATCGAGTAGGTGGCATGTCTTCAGGGACCGCCTTATGGACGAACATTGTCTCAACAATGTCAGACTGAGCTAACATATTCTTTTGCCTAGGGGGTTTATGTCTTGACTGATAACTCTTTTCGACCATTCGCAAGGATGAGCATGTCTGTTCGAAGTGAGGCCGTATCGATGGCGCAAGCGGTAAGCGCATTTGAAACCCACAAGACACCAATGAGTTCAATATCTGATAAATAGAGCAGTATCTATGGTTTCCTTGTGGTGTAATCCGTGGCGCTCTAGCTAATATGGGAATCAACACTTCCGTACAAGCGGAGACTTCAGAGCTTCCAGGTGCTACATTCCAGATCAAGACCATCCAACCTAAACCCTGAACAATGGAACACTGAAGTGCACGAGAAATTATTCGATTTTTATCATGGAGAGCAGAGCCACAGCAATGCATTGCCGCAGGACAAATACCGGACTAATCCGACGAAGGAGTGGCTCTACAACATGGTTACGAACCCGCCAGCCCGCCATATTCTACATTACGGAACGATTGCACACATGGACAGGGAATTTATCTATTATTTTCTGCCTACGTATCTCATAATGACCCGCGTCCACAGTCCCCAATCGCAACGTCACATCGCCATGTTTGCTTAAGAAAACTCATTCAAAGCCTATCTTTCGGGGATACCAATTGATTAGCGAGGCTCCTTCCATATCCGTGGGTTTAACAAGACCACTAAGATGTGTCTTTCGATGGACACAATGGTGCAGCATAAGATAAATCACCAACATAAAGTGGGGCTTCTGTGGATGATGGACGGGGATGGGCGTTTACTTTGATGAGCTCTGGGCGAATTCCACGCCCTTTTCGATGTTTCCCTTGAGGCCCGTTTTGCAAGCCTCAAGGAGAGTATTCTCCTTTTCTGTTATACCACCAAGTACATTAATGGCATTCTCAGCACCATTGGGCTGAACATAAGAGTCAGCTTGCTCTGCTGGGAAATGAAATAGTTCTGCAAGAGAATCGACTTACGCCAAGGGAGACGAGGGTAGAGAAGAATTCAACACCAGTGGCCTTGGCGATTTCATCACCACCGGCAATACCGGGCAAATAGACGAAAGTAGGCTCCACGATGTTTTTCTCACCCTTGATGGCCTTGATAACACTCTGAGCAAACCTGAAAAGGAGTTAGCCACAATAATAACCTTGTTTGTGACACAAAGAGTCATACCTAAAGCCCGCAAAAGCCATAGACAGCGTGGCGGAACCAGCACCATCCTTGGCCTTGACAACCTCATCACCACCAAACTGAACACCTGTAAGCCATTAGTTACTGCCATAAAACCATGTCGTCATTTAGAAGGAAATCCTTACGATTGACTAGTGCGTCATATTCGTTGTCGGGAACCTTGAAAGCCGGCGTGGCTTTGCTGAAGAGAGGAACAATGGTCTCGCCGGAATGACCACCCACTACCGGGATTTGAACTTTGGAGGGGTCATTCACACCAGAGAACTTCTTGGTGAAGGTCTCTGCGCGAACAACATCCAAGGTAGTAACACCAAAGAGACGCTTGGGATCAAAGACGCCTGCGGCTTTGAGCACCTCTGCGGCAATTGGGACAGTCGAGTTGACGGGGTTGGAAATGATACAGATGAATGCCTTGGGAGAGAAACTGGCAATGCCTTTGACCAAGTCTCGCACAATGCCGGCGTTGATCTTGAAAAGATCATCACGAGTCATACCAGGCTTACCTATACTCGACAGTTTTGTTAGACATTGATGAGTAATTTATTTACGGGAAAGGATTGACAAACGAGGAATGCCAGCAGGGATGATGACAATGTCAGCACCAGTTAGAGCATGCTTCAATCCATCATCAGCAGGCAAGTAGCCGGAGATATTCTATGTATTGGTCAGAATAAAAGTCAACCAATTAATGGCACATTATGCATGAGTTATCATCACGTACAGCGACCGAGGAGATATGAGAAAGGTCGGCAGTAACACCAGGGGTGTTGACAACATCGTAGAGAGCAAGCTCATCAATGAGGGGGATGCCTTGAGTAGGAGAGACAACGGCTGTACAGAAGGATGGTCAGATTTGTATTCAGGTGTTTGGTAGGTATGAGGGAACCAGACCTGGCCAATGCCACCGGAAGCTCCAAGAACAGCTGTTCAACATGGTCAGCCAAAAAAAGAGAAAATCCCATTGGCAAGTAATCAAAGCATTTTCAGGTTAAGAGATGCTAACCTGCTTTGACCATTGTGGATAATAGATCTGTATACTAAAATCTTCTCTGAAACAAGGGACAAGTAAGTTAGTAAAGACGACGAGCAGTTGAAGCTGTATGGAATAGAACGGTGGAGACGGAGATGGGAAAATCGGTGGGAAAGGGGGAGAGGTAAAAGGAGGGGTAGATAGATGGAGGGACGAGGGAGGGGCAAAATGGGAAGGAGGGGATGGGCCAGGGGCAGAAAAGAGGGAGTGCCACGGTGAGCCGGTAAGGTAAAGGCAGTCCAAACGTACACGAGCAATAAGCGATTCGGAAAAGCAAATCCTGGGCAACAGGGGAAAAAAATCAAAAAGATGTTACCACAACGGTGTGGGCAAACTGCTAGTTATTATAGCTAACTCTACTGTCAGATGACGATGATGATGATGGAAGATCACATGTGGGGTTTGGGAAGCTTTGATCGATATTACGGGGTTTAGAGTCGGACGTTCCTTACAGCTTACACCGTCGGTTATACCTAGACTGTATGTACATACGCATACCCATGTGCCCGGATAACCGTACATCAGCATTGAAAGGCCTACCTAGTTTGCCTCCAAGATAATTTGTTCCCCAGATTCCGGTAATTCTCGTCTGTTCCTAGATATCCCTCCGATGAACATGCCGAATATGTCCACTGACCCATCAACATTTCGGAAAAAGGCGGGAGACTCCAAGACCTACGGCAAAATGACGGCAGCTTCATGGTGAGAACACCATGTCTTACAACTCGATTCGGCCCGACAGACGGCTGTGGGCGTCTATATCTCGGGAACATGTGCCACATTGACATCAACGTAGGCGAAAGAGAAGGTTGGGAAGGCATTTCGTCTCGTCAAAGGCTGATTATTTTTCCGTGAGCCAGGTTGGTTAACTTGGAAGAGATAGTCAGGTTTGGTTCCACAGGACATTCATATTTTCCCTTTTGTTTCTGGATGGCCTGGCGGGACAAATGCCCGGTAGCAATACTGCTAAATTACATGGACGCTTCCGCCCTTGCCTAGCATGGCGCTATTATTGTTCCGCGCGCCCATTCCTTACGATCCCCAGTCTCTGGATACTGGTACCCTGATTTATTCCGACTCCTTCTCAGCGGCCTTCTTGGCTTGAGCTCCTCTGGGCTTCCGAGCAGGAGTCTCCTTCTTGGCCTTCTGGGTGCGGCGGATGGCGCTAACACGGGCGACAGCATCCTCACGTAGGTCAGCACGGTAACCGTTCTTGGCGGTCAAGTCGGCGACACCCTTGTAGATCCTGTGCAAAAGACAATCTCCCAGTCAGTAAAGTCTAACATAACATAATCCAACCCCAGACCCTCCTAAATGTCCATGAATGCCATCATGGCTAGGAAATGGGGTTTTCTTACTTGCGGCTGGAGGCATTGGGACCATAGTTCACTCGGACGGTGTTCTTAGCAGGCTGCTGAGGGTTACCAGGCTTCTTGGTGATAACGACAACACCACCGTTCTCAGTGGGCTGCACGCCAATGGCCTATCATTGTTGTTAACCATCAATACGCCAGTATTCATGAACACAATCATGTGCAAAATACCTTGATGTTGGCGTATCCGGCATACTAAGAACAAAGTTAGTTATGAATTTCCAGAATCCAGGCCTGTACTATATATAGTCATTTGGTATAGATTTAAGTATACCCTCATACCTTGAAAGAGTGCTTGTTCTGCAAGTTCAGAGTGTCACGGGAGAACTGAGAACCACCACCGGTGTTGCGCTTGACCAGAAACGAGTTCTGGTTGCCTATTCAAAATCCCTCAAATTAGTTGAGGTTCAGCTTTTTTGAGCGAAGCGATATAGTGAATCAAAAAATAATTTTGGAACGCTGGATTGCTGGGTTGACTGGACTTGAATGGGCATTTGCGGGGTTGCGTAGAATATAAACATACGGGTGATTTGCCAGACGAGGTCGCTGGAAACGTTCGATCTTTCGGCGGCCATTGTGAAGGGTCTTTCAAGCTGAGGGATGAGAACAGGTCGAATTCGTCGCGAGTCTGTCTGGTATACTCTTAATAGCCCTGGAGAATTGTGTGTTCCAAACGCCAAGAAACGACGGCCGAACGTCGCAGGCCTCGCTAAGCGGGCCGCTTTGGGAATAGATCAAGTCCGAGTAATACTATTGCCTTACGAATAAGGCAATGAACGTGTATAGGTGCTTGCATCTACGGAATAGGCTTGATATCTTTCCAGTCCTCAACGCCCAACCTTCTATCCATACCCCATGCTCTTTATGTAGCTGGTTGTGGCAGCTGCCTGCCAATTCAGTATTGCCACTCATTCTCTATCTACTAAAGAATGGTTTTTCAAAAGAGAGCAGTTCAACATTTTCTCTAGGCTACAGCCGCCAGCTTCCGCGACAGTCACGCTGACATCCTGATCAACTTTATTTCTGCCCTTCACTTACATTCTTCTGCATCACACTGCTTCAGTCGCCATGGCCTACTATCTTCTTTATTTTCTTACATTTTCCGTTGTACTCTGTGGAACAGGTATGTTCTGACACCTGAATGTAGGGACTATAGTCTGACGACCCCGTTACAGCGCTTTACCTCAGTCGATCTCGATGGTTGCCTTTACTCCCAGTCCCAAAATATATATATCATCGCCTTCCGTCTAGCTTCAGTGGAGATCTGGAAGCTGGTCTGTCGTCCTCACATTTCGATATCGCGGCTAATGTTGCAGATGGCGACATTAGAGGGGGTTTGGATAACAAGGCCAAAGGCGAGATCAAGAAGATCATGAGGAACCAAAGGGTCACATTTGACGAAGCCCGTCGGATTTATACTGAGCAACGGTTTGCCAAAAACAATATCGGGCCTGACGGCCAGCCGCGGGATCCCAAGTTTGTTTCGTTCTCATGATTCTTTGCAGCTGCGTTCGTTCATTCATTTACTGCGATTCTCAGCTCTCCCTTCCCCCAATCGTAGGCTATCTTTTGGCTTTAGTCATTCCTGTGCAATTCGTTGGCTGTTAAGTCGAGGCTCTCGCGACTAGCGTTCTTTTTCTTTATTTTTCCTTCCTTCCTTTCTTTCTTTTGTTCTTTTTTACCACTGGAATACTTTCGAGGTCCTGTGATTATACCATTATCTAGATGCCAAACAAAGTAACACGCAATGCTCTTTATCTTTTCTATTTAGTTTAATTTAAGCAGTCCAAATTGCGTTCACTGTCATGTTTAAAGCTCGACATTATGCGAGAGTGCAATACATTACCACTCAATTGGTGAAACGGGTGTTTCCTCGAAAAGCATCGAGTTCAAATATAAATAAAGAAAATTGGAGTCTGTAACATAAATCTAATTGTACAAGTCCTTTTCCTATCAGATAAGCTGTTTAGCACTGCGGAAGTTCCAGTAAATGACTGGCATGTGTCCTGCGCAACCCAACCAACTGGCCGGTTTCGAGCATATTTTGTGATATTCAGCAGTTAAATACTTTATTTTGAATCGTCATATCATATCGAAAGTAGCCACTTATGAACCGGTTACGCCAAAAGTACACGGTGCTTCATCGTCCCCTACCAAATCCCGATTGCTGGAACCCCGGTGGCAATGGAGGAGGCACAGACGCTCCTGCCGGAGGAACAAAGCCAGGAGGCCCGAATCCTGGTGGTGCACCTGCTCCTGGTGGCGGAAATGTGGGTTGCTGGGATCCAGCGTTGTTGAAGCCAGGTGGTAGGAAACCTTGCGGGCCTCCATAGCCAGCCTGGGACGGCGGGGGACGTGCCGGCAGTCCCGGCGGAGGGTTCGCCAGCGATGTGGGGGCAGTTCTATTCGGTTGTGACGGAGGCATGGTTTGATAACCGACGTTTGGCGGCACCATGCCCCTGCCCATACCTAGATCTGGTGGAGGAGCAGTGCTCAAGGGACGAGAGCCATCACCGGTGGCCATTCCTGTTGGTAACATGGTTGGTGCTCCGGGGCCTGCAAACTGTGAAGGTATTTGTTGGGCGGGCGGGCGAACATTGTGCTTGCGAGCCTGTGCCGCGAGCATTCGTTCTGCTTCGTCGCCATGTCTCTCGCCTTTGCCGTCCTTCTTGTACGCGTACTGCACTGAAACTTGCTTATTCATGAGGTACTGACCATTCATGTTGGTTATAGCCGCATCTGAAGACTCGAAATCGCCAAATGATACAAATCCATAACCCTTGGATAGATTGTTATCATCTCGTGCAATCTGCAGCCCGTTAACATGTTACGTAGTGAACTAAAGTCCAAAGCAGCAGCGAAAATTACCTTTGGGATATTAACCAAGTTTCCGAATCGACTGAAAGTATCGTAAAGGACCTGCTCCGTGACCATGGGGTCGAGGTTTCCAACAAATAGCTCTGCTCCAATCTCCACAGATTTCTGCTTATCGGCAGACGCTTTGTTCACGCGGATTGGCTTTCCGTATATACGGATGCCATTCATTATTCGGGATGCGTACTCGGCATCCTCCTCGCTAATGAATTCCACGAATCCATAACCTTGGTGTGATTGAGTGACCCGATCTTTTGGCAGGTGAACGTTAACGATGCGCCCGGCCTGCAGCATCAGCTCCCATACCAAACTATCTGCAACCCGCTCGTCGAGGTTGCCAATGTATACGGTAGCCTCTTTATCTTGCTCCCTGTAGCTTATCAGTCCTGTCTTCCAGTTCATGGGGTTTGGGATGAGACCATACCAGTGTCTTGCGCCGGACATGGCACCGACGGTCACTAGGCTAATAGAGAGCACTCTTAATACAATTGAACTGAACTAGTGCAAAGAATATGATATTTGATGAATGTCAACCGATTGATGCGTGTTAAAGTTGTGGAAGTAGTCGGAATTAACAACGTGATCGCAGGTCCTGCGAAGCTCGAGCTGCGTCTATCGCCGCGGCGGCAGCGTTTTGCCTAGCCCCGGAAAACTTTTGAGCTCGACGGCGTCTTTCTACTCCGCCCTCCTTCCGCAACATCATTGACAACTCTCTGCCCTTTTTCACCATTCTGGTCGTTTCATATTATTGTTATCTCCCAGATCCTGCCCCCAAACTCTTTAACACGCTTAAGCGCCGGATATATCCCCAAGATGGTTCAGTTCTCTGAGGAAACCAAGGTTTGAAGGCCCTTTTATTTTCACGCAATCATACATTGGCTAACAGCCCTCTTTCATCAGGAGCGCATCTCCAAGGTCATTGATGTCTCGAAAGTCGCCATCCACTAGTGAGACATGTCCAACGTCAGGTGCTTAACAATGAATGGAACTGACGGCTTACTTCTAAACAGCGGATATCTGCCTTTGATTGTCTACCTCGGTATACATTTCCTATCGACCTGTCGTTCATGAACACCAAGCATTACTGACAAAGAATAATTAGGTTATACATACAGCGAGCCCAGACCCTCACTCTTCAAGTACATATGACGATGCTCCCTACTCGATTTTTCAGCCAGCTAACGCCGTGATAGGTTGTTCTCGCCGCTTGCTTAGGAAAATAACATGGAATATGGGGATGGATAGGGCTTCGGGTAATGAATATGATCCTCGGAGGCTGACAAGCAAATTTCTCTATTCTGTCTATAATTTCTCCTGGATACGGAAGCTGAGGCTTGCCATGTCTTTATTGTTATATGGATATCGGGAGATTTACATAGACACATGTATTTTTAAAGGGTGTTTTGTTTCAGTCATGGTTTGCACAGGTTAATAAATCTATTTGAGTCTACCTGCGTATGGAGTGTATAACACATGTGACTCAAATATTCTATATTCTACCCTTTTTGATCTATCATCTATCGGATGGAGATCAATTGGCACTTTCCACCCCTATCAAGTTATTTTTAAAGACAATACGATAGAATATCGTCAAATTAGTCCGCTTCTCCAGCATTCATAAAGTAGGCTAACTTAAGTCGCTCCGTCCGACCCGCCAAGAATAGCCGGAACCTCTTCCCAGATGATTTTCTTGCCAAACTTCGTACTTGAAACCTTGACAACACCTCGCCAATCCGGTATTTCGGCATCCTTGGAGGATTCAAAGGTTCATGACTGGTAAGGATGGCTTATCGCCATCCTTTGTGGAGACCATAGCGGGATTCACGGCAGGAGTCGTCTCTACCCTCTGCCTGCATCCGCTAGATTTGATAAAGACCCGACTTCAAGGTACGCAGGCGAGACAATATTTGTATTTCTTCTCCCTCACATGAAACAAAGCTGACTTCTCCGGATGATTATCAGTCGATCGATCCTCGTCCTCCTCCCGATTTGGCGGATCTCTCCGGGTTATTCGCGATATCTCTCAACATGAAGGCGGAATCACTGCATTCTATCGGGGATTGACGCCCAATCTCATTGGGAACTCGACTAGCTGGGGTCTCTATTTCTTGTGCTATGGCAATATCAAAGACGCGATACGGACATTCCGCGGTTCGGAAGGACGAGAACTGACTTGGTCGGATTATTTCCTTGCATCGGGGAGCGCAGGTAAGGGTGTCCCGCCTGTAACGTGAAAGAGGCAAAAAGGAAACTTGGTCAAGCTGACAGACAACTCAGGTATGGCCACCTCTATTCTAACCAATCCCATCTGGGTAATCAAAACCCGCATGTTGTCCACTGGCTCGCAGACACCCGGGGCATATGCATCTTTCACTACGGGGGCAATGCAGATCCTTCGATCAGAGGGTGTGGCGGGCTTCTATCGCGGTCTCCTACCGGCTCTCTTGGGGGTCAGCCATGGTGCGCTTCAATTCATGGCATACGAAAAGTTAAAGGTCTACCGAAGCTCGCGGCCGGCCGTTCTGTTTGCTGCCTCTGGTCATGACAATAATCATGATGTCAGTAACGCCCGGCGAAAACTGGGCAATCTTGACTTCTTCCTCGTCTCCAGTTTGTCAAAAATCTTTGCCGGATGTGTCACTTATCCGTATCAGGTTCTGCGGTCGCGTTTGCAGGCCTATGATGCCCATCTGGTGTACCGGGGGGGCATGGGATGCCATGGCACAGATTTGGGCCAAGGAAGGTCTTGCGGGCTTCTACAAGGGTCTGGGACCGAATATTTTTCGGGTTCTGCCCAGTACTTGGGTGACCTTTTTGGTATATGAAAATACCAAGGTTTATTTACCTAGTTTGGCTTCGAATCTGAAGTAACCCCATCTTATATTAGCTGTTGTGACTTGTACTTTATATCAAAAGGGTCAACATGATCATTTCACCTCTCACACAAGCTATCTACTATATAAGGCCCGAATCACAAAGTGGTATCGACAATAGAACCCCAAAGCCCGTCCAATATATAACACAAACAAAATTTGGTATCGTGGGAACATTTAGTACAATAAGAAACCATACAAAAAAAAAAAAAAAAAAAACAAAACAAAACAAGAAAAGAAAAAAGGGAAAAAGGAAAAAGGAAAAAGGAAAAAGGAAAAAGGAAAGACAAATGCAGGTAGAACTCCGAAGTCATACACCGTAGATTTAGAACCAACTTAGTGAGCTCGTCTGGTCCAGTAATTGTAGTTATCCGCATCCTCATCATCGCTGGAACCGCCGGTATACGTCGACGAGTCCTCGTAGCTTCCCCGTCGAATCTTATCATCGTCACTCCCTAGGGATTGGAGACGTCGTCCAGCGCCAGATTTGGTGGATGGGGAAATCCGCCGATCTTTTCCTCGACCCTTGATGCCCTTGTTGCTGTTCTTGTAGAGTGTGGCGAAGTACTCTAACAGTTCTCGGTCTTTGGTGTTCATGAGATCTGCTTCGGTCATTTGGGAGAATCTCAAAGTTAGGTTTCGGAGGGTCGAGGAGTGGAATTTGTTTTGGTGGGACTATAACGGGGTTAGAATAAAACATATTTATGTCACTGCCCGCGACATACCTTGAGATTACCCAGCTGGGTAAATTGTTTCCCACAATCATCTAACAGACAGGTGAATGGTTTGGCGTGTTGATGAGTGATCTTGTGGGCGCGGACATTGCCCCGTTGAGCGAATCTCTTCTGGCAGATATCACACGAAAACGGCTTCTCTCCAGTATGGCGTCGTTGATGGGTCTATATCTTGTGAGTTCTGTGCAAGCACATAATCCCCGTGGTTTTGGCTCACCTTGAGATTGCCTAGCTGTGAAAAGCGCTGTCCACATGATGGCTCCTTGCAAATCTTTGGACATATTAATATGCCATTCCATAATGTAAGAAAAGGCCGGGGATTTACTTACAAAGGGCTTATCACCCGTATGTGCCCGGGTATGAATGTCCAGGTGAGTCTTTTGGGCAAAGCTCTTCCCGCAATGCGGAAGGGTACATGTATACTTGCGCTTCTTCCCAGACCGTGATGGAGGCTCGTCGACCACCAAGGCACAGCGAGGGCTAGTAGACGGTCCCATGGAATAGGCCGGGGGAAAGCATTGCTGCTCGGATGGGTCGTCAATTGCTGAAGAGATGGCAAGGACGGGATCGTTGCGGCTTGACTCTGCGGCGAGGTCACCTTGGCTTGGATGGCTTTCATCAGAACATCCACCTCGGTGGAGAAATCGACCTCGGCAGCTGTTGGACTCTTGCCCTGTGCTGAGGCTCCGCTGGTCAGATGCTGCACAGACGGTTGGGTTCCGGAGCCCTGGTCGATCTTTGCCAGCGGGTCTCTGGGAACTCGGTTGACAGCATTCTTCGCCGGTCGAATATCGGGAATTGATTGCAGCGGTGGTGGTTCTGAAGACAGACGCACTGGCTGAGAGTTGAGCTGAGGTTGACCAGAGACGAAGAAATGCTGATAGGAGCCAGGATGCTGAGGATGTTGGTGATGGTGATGGTGCTGCTGTTGTTGCTGTGGTGGTGGCTGCGGTTGCGCTTGGTGATGATGGTGGTGATTGAGGGCATGTCCAAAGTTATAAGGACCAGAAGATGATGATGACTGAAACGGCAATGGGAATGAAGCAGTCGGATTGGGATAGAAAAAGTTGTGGCCCAGGTTGGAGTTGATGACCCGACGAGGAGCCACAGCGCCGACAGCATGGCCGGGGAATTCGTATGAAACAGGCTCTGCGGTTTCCATCTTGATTGTTTTCCTTTTTCCCTCTTCTTCTTCTTCCTCTTTCTTTTTCAAACCGCAAATAAAGAATGAAATCGTGGTGGACGTCTCACACTGACACGCATATACAGGAGGGTTTTGTACCTGGGGAACGGGTGGCTTTTTGGACCCTGCGCAAACACCTGTTCCTGCTGAAGGAAGAAGCAAAGAGGGGAGGGGGAAAAAAAAGAAAAAGACAAAAAAAGGAAATAGACCAAAAAGAAATAAGATAAATCTCGATCGATTGTATTCAGATGGCAAAAAGCAAAAAATGGGAAGAAAAAGAAAAACCGCCGGGATGCAACAATGCTTTTGGGGTATGGATATGGGTAGATGGGTATGTAGATAGATCAGTTGTAAAGGTATGAAGAATCCAAGAATGAGTCGTAAAATAAAAGAAAAAGATTAAGATTAGAGGTGGACAATGGAGACAGGAATATCACCAGGAGATCCTTTTTTTTTTAATGAATTATGTATTATGATCCAACGAGGCGCTCGAGAGATCTAGAACTAGATATACATGCTGGAGCAATCGATACATACCGTAACCGAACTAGAATGATTACCAGACGGTCCCAGAGCAGTGGAAGCAGCGGGGGTGGACAATTGACAGGGATCACTGGCTAGTCCCGTCGAGCTGAAGAGTAACTATTTAGTATTAAAAATAATAATGCTCAAAAGGGGAGGGGGAAGGAAACACCCCCACTGAGTGACATAAAGCATCGAGATAATGCCCAAGAAGACGTACTTTTATCCATCCCAACGACCCGCCCCGAGGATTATTGCAGTATGGTTCGTGCCTTGCCACTTAGCCCAATCGCGGCAAAGGTGGTATATCCGGGCTGTGTCTTGTATGTGTATACCAGTAGATAAGAATTAGGTGATTGATTCTGAAATAAATCAAATCAAACATCATCATCTGACTGAATATCTTGGCCGACAACCAGGATCCCCCGTCATCCACGCAGGCACACCAAGACGGGGCGACCCGATCACCTCTCTCGGTGTACGGGAGTCATGTCATGTATCGACGTACCGAGCAGGGTAAGGTAGATCTGTTCATCTGTACTACCTCAACCAGTGTGTGACTTGCGCAATTCTCCTGCAGATTGGAAGGGAAGATCATTAAGATGGCTAGCTGAGCTTGCCGAGTTCTGCTGAGTTTGACTTGGGCCTGCATCTCGATATAGGATAATCCACATAGAGTCACTCTGACAGAGTCACAGAAAACAACACCAAAGTTACGGACCGCCGCAGGCGATCAATAGTGCGGCAATCTAAAAAATGGCTGCACATACGAGGCTTGGCGGGTTGGATATGAGGCCCTAGGAGTGTGACACAGCCGCGACTGGCGATGATACAGTATCGAATACACATCCGCTGCCCCTGAGACCAGATCTGAAATATGAATGGATCTCGATGATGAATCGATATTAAAATCTGAAATTAATTCGAATACAGGTCATCCCCCTTTCCGGGCAGGGTTTTCTCCGCTGTCAGTGACTGTCAATCTGTCAACTGTCAGTCTGTCATCATCTACCGAGTTATGATTTCTTTTTGAAAAAGAAAAAAAGAAATCAACATAATAGCAATAATATAAAATAGAAATGAATAAATGAACTAAAAAAAAAAAAAACACTCGTGCCTCCAGTTCATTGACGCCCTGACGGCGGGCCGGACCTTGTTAGGAGGACTATTACATCTCACCATCTCGCACTATCCATCTGTATTCAAAATAGTTGCTGGATGAGGGATCGGAGTTCGTTTCCCCATTGGCCTTTTTGAATACCGAGTCAGACCCGGTCACTCCGACAGTCAGGTACTCAGTGGTACCTAATACCTACTCATGATAAACCTGGAAATACAAATACAACACCACTCCACACAGTCAAGCTTTGGGAATCACCGGATCCCCAACCTAGATGGGCTAAAACGGGCTAAAATGGGGGTCTCTTTGGGTTGGGACAGCAGATCCCAACAAGTCAGACTAACAAAAATAATGCTAGCCGCCAATGGCCCGGAAATCCACGCCAGCGCCAACTGCGACTGGTTGCACGCCGGCTGCCTCGTGATCTTCAGGGCTGGACGAGTCAGCATCGCCGAAACGCGTGGGAATTCTTGGGAAATTGGATGGATAGAATCGATAGATACAAAACAGGTGGCCCTGGTTTTATTTATGCAGTGTCCATCACTCTCTCCCACTCCGCCGGCTAGTTAACTACTAACTACTACTCCGACTACTATGACGATGATGAATTCATGATGAGATCGTCCCTCTTGACTTGGTCTTTACCCAGAAAAGGATTGCGCATCCTGGTTGACCGCAACCTTTTGCGTGCCAATCATCGTGGGATGATTTGCTCTTGCTGACACCACCCCCCCCAGCCTGTCTCATCTCACTCACCGTTCAAACTGATTCATTCCCGTACTTTTTTTGGGGGGGGGCTTCTTGTTTTCCTCTCGGAGTTGTCCTTGGAGGTCTTGATCAAGTGAGGCTGACCGACACACGTCAGCATTCGACTATGAAATTACTAAATGAAGCTATCCAGACCATACCCAAACCAGAAATACTAGTAGTTCAAAACACATATATACACACACATAAATACAACTCTGTCACTCCGGCTACCTACCATGCCTATAGGGCTGTACAATGTACACTCTCTGTCACAAATCAACTTAAACCCTTTCTGACATGGTGTGTTGATCAGGGGATGGATTTCATGGATTTCATGGATAGTCATGGTTTCATGGGAATCATGCATGCTCGACTTGGATCCTGGTCTTGAGTTCCATGATCCATCCTTCTACATGTCCATTTTCTCTCTTAGCCACTATCTTCAAAATCGAGAGATGACCTGACATCATGAATTTCAATAGTCACCTCTGTCCGTGTAATCTGACCGGCATTGTACAACCTTTCAGCTGCAGATTTAATGGAGTCCGATGGAGTTTTTAGCCTACAGAGACATACTAAAATCAGTAACTAGTTGGTTAGCCTAGGTAATCCATAATGCTTCATGTCGATCCCAGATAGCGCCCTCTTTCTTTCTCTCTCTCTCTCTCTGTGTGTGTGTGTGTGTGTCTCTCTAGTCTCTACGGAGTACCCACCCAGTCATCGTCGCTCTTTTGTCTCGGGAACCAGATTCAAGCCCTTTTTCTTTTCTTTCTTTTTTTCCCTCTTGCCGCCTCCTTTCGGTCGTCTTTTTTCTTTTTCCCGAGTCCCGACAGCTCCCTGGGTAGATCAGCTAATGCAGGCCACATTTCCCTCTATGTATTTCTTCTTGCACACTCGATCCATTCTTGTTTGCAGAGCTGAAAAGAAAGAAAGGATTTTATCGAAAGCTGAATGGTTCTAATCACCAGGAAAAGAAAAGAAAGGGAAAAAAAAAAAAAAGGTCTGTGCAGACTGCAGTTGACATTTCCTATCCCTACACACACACACACACACACACACACACACACCTCGAGTCCGCTGCTTGAACCATTTCTTATTTACCTTATTCCTTCTGTTTAGTGAGATAAAACTATATCGCAAAGTCATTCTGCTTCAGCAGCAAATCCAATACCATAAGCAAGCTACAAACAATATGGTTTTAGAACACTTAAGAACAATATCACTCAAACAGGGCTTGTGATGGAACGGTAGAGGCCTGTCAAAATCCAACGCATAATCCCAGAACCAAATCAAACCAGCTGCGACAGACTAATCAAACAACAGTCACACTCTTGCGCCCAAGCTTCCCATAATCATTTCCTTCACCGTCCAGGGAACGGCGAGTATCTAATTCCCAGTTAACAAAATCCCCGTTCACTTTCTTATTAGCTCAACTCACCTCCAGATTCTTGCACGCATGTCACCACTGCCAGTGGCAAACAGGTTGTTCGTGGGGCTGGGTGCAACCGAAATCACTGTTCATCATGTCAGCATACCATGCTTCTTCTCCATCCTTAATTCAATTCTACTCACCAGAGTTCTTGTGGCCTTGAAGCATCATCTGGGCGTTACCGGTGATCGGGTCCCAGAACTGAACACCCCGGTCCTTCGAACCACTCATGACCCATTGTCCATCAGGGGTCAAGCAAACACTGAGCACAAAGTCCTGTCATACCGTTAGCATCCCAGGCACTCTAGCCAACCTACAACCTGTAGGAGTACACTTACTTTGTGTCCCTCAAACGTCCGCACACATTTACCTCCCTTGACACCGCTTCCGGGGAATCCTCCCCGGGGTACGGTGAGCTCCCACAGCTTGATCGTCTTGTCGAGACTACCACTGACAAGGTCGCGACCATTGGGTGCAAAAGCGACCGAGTAAACGCTGTCCTTGTGGCCATCGGGGCTCTCAAGGCGCTCCACCAGGTATCCAGTGGTGGTATCCCACACGCGTACGCTCTTGTCCAGGGAACCCGCGGCGACATAGTGGCCATCAGGAGACATCGCGACTGTGGTCACGCCGTCTTCGATGCTGAGTGTGTAGACAAGCTTACCGTCGAGGATATCCCAAAGACGAACAGTCTTGTCACCACTGCCAGAGGCAATGTACCGTCCGTTTCCGGCAAAGTCAAGCGAGTAAATATCTTGCTCGTGTCCAGTAAAGATGTGTTTGATGCTCCGAGCAGCAATGTCCCAAACCTAGAGATATCGGCAGTTAGTAACCATAATGTAAACCGAAAGTTTGATAACTCCATGCGGTGCCGGCTGGAATTGATAAAACTTTATATAGCAGGATTAATCTTACCCTAATTTGCTTGTCTTCCGCGCCGGTTGCAAGGTACTTTCCGTCCGGGCTGAAACAGACGCTGCGAATGTAAAGATCTCCGTCCTTGTCAACGCTCTCATCCTGCAGGGTAGCAACATTTTGTCCAGTGGTCACGTCGAAAATTTGTGCAGAGCGGTTGCAACCAGTGGCCAGGTACTTGCCGTCCCGGCTGAAACGAACGCAGCAAACGACGCTGTCATGGACAAGGTGGTGGACAAGCTCGACATCAAGCACACGCTGAACCTCGGGGTTGAAAACTGCATACCAATCGGCGCCCTCCCGCTTTTGCGAGCCTGGCAGATCATCGGGGTTCCAGTTGGCGAGCATGTTTCCGGGGCGCTCTCGGATAAGCGCTTGGCTAGGGGGAGTTGGGCGGGCAATTTGGGGGGAGGCACGGGGATCGGGGTAGGCAAGCTGGTGAGTCTGTTGAGGGGTTGCGGGGCCAGGTGGAACGCGAGGCCTTTTGCTGGGTCCTGGAGATGCTGTTGGTGGAGGCGGAGGTCCGTAGCCTGCAACGGGAACAAGATCCATGTCAGACCAAAGATCTAGTCAAAAACATAATCACAACATACCGTTCACAGCTGCACCGGCCTGATATCCTGCAAAGGAGCTCTGCGGTGGTTGCGGTGCTCCAGGCTGGGCAGCGGCAGCAGGCTGTTGAAGGGTATGCTGGGGTGGCTGCTGTTCCTGGGGAGGGGCAAGACCGGGAGCACTACCTCCTTGGTTGGCCATAATGCCACCAAACAAGTTACTAGGACCATGACCCAATGCTGGCGGAGGGGCCTGGGTAGGGCCCGCATGCTGTGCCGGGCCTGCAACATGGGTTGAAGCAGTTTGAACGCCTCGCGACTCGAGCTCGTGCCGCAGCATTCGGATCTCTGCTTCATAACTAATACGAGAAGACCAATATGTTAGCAACTTGCAGCGCGATGTTTTTTCCCGTGACAATGGCACTAACTCTTGTCTCATCTTCATCTGGGTTTGTTCCAGCTGGTAGACCTTCTGCCGGATCATCTCCATTTCCTGGAGCTGACCAGTTACTGGGGTATTGTCAGCAAGAAGCAGTGCATGTGGGGTTGGGGGGTTATGGAAATAAAGGGATTCGGCCATGGTTTGCGACCCATGTGCGCGCAACCAAAGATTGTCGAAGCTCGTTTGTAGGTGCGGGTCGTTATGAAGCACATCGAACGTGATACATGTGATCAAATAGAAATATAAAGAAAAAGTGTATACACACACATACATTGGTGCTCAAACTCGCCGGTGCTCCTCGACTGGTTCTCAAACTCCTGACGCAACTGATCCAGCAACTCCGTCAAACGGGAGTTAGGAGCGGGAACCATTCCGCGATGTGCGTTATACATCGCGCGTGGCACTTTCTTTCTGTCGCTCTGAAAATATCAAACACAAAGAATATGGTGGACAAGATAACCGCGAGCCGGATCGAATCTGCGACTGTTCGCGACGATAATCAATCGGGTTGGATCCCGACGTAGACGAAAAGGGACACGACACGGACTGATCAAATGTCAGTGCTGCCGCATAACAGCGCGCAAGGACAAGCTGCTGCGACGATGAACAATTGATGGGGAAGGACTGGCGGTGGATAAGGTGGAGAGGTCAGGGAGAGAAGGGGGGTGGAGGTAAAGAGGCTGGAGATTGATTGAGGCTGGAGGTGACAGTTCCAGCACAAGAGGCGGACGGAGACCAGGGCTGGGCTTTAGGCGGCTCTTGGAGCAGTTTTTGGCGCGAGAGGCGAGACGAATAGGCGAGAAGCGCCGGGCGAACTTACTGGACTAGGCGGGCAGTCCACTAGGGAAGCTTTAGTGGGACTTCCGAAGAACGACCGTTTGCAGTGATAGGAGAATTGGACGAAAGATCAAATGGAGCAGAAGAATGCGAGATGGGGGATGATGGAGAAAAGACGAGGTGAGATGGAAGGGGAAAAGAGCTTCTGTCCCACAGAGTCAATTACGACGTCGAGGCATGGATTACCGTACAATACGGAGTCATAGCCGCTGTCTCCGCTTTTCTCCTGCAGAATAGTGTATAACCATCCGTGCATTGGTATGGTATTTTATTATCATCAGATAGTCCATAGACACTTTTCGACTGTGAATAACAGATCAGATTTACAGTTGGTTTCATTTGATATCATATACTATTGATCAGTCTGATATATGTATTCGTCCATTCTGCCATGCTCTTGAGCTAGGGGTAATATTTAAGTAGTCATGTCAAGTATTGTGTTATGGTTGCAACTGATGTGGATATATAAATATATATTGATTGATAGTTGAATAATCGGTGATAACATTTCGTGACTCTTCAAGTTATTCAAACCGAGTATCCTACCATGGTAAAATGCAATAAAAAGATAACCCAAATATACTCAATATCAGATAGCCTGGGTGGTCTGGGTTGCCACCATGTACCTGGTGAGCTCTATCGACAGTGCCAGGATAGACTATTGTATATCGTATGACCTCGATAGGTACCTATGTTCTAGAATAACGTCAAAGACTGCTGTGCTCTGTAGCAAGCCGAGTCAACAACCACATTGTATGTTCTTATATAATCGGACAATATTCCCGGATATTCCATGAGACGAAATCCTCTGAACCCATCATATGAACAGGCTTAGATCACAACGTTTTACATCAACATCGATTGAAACATTCCAATCGATGGACTCAGAGCCGCACGTGGCCAATCACGATGGACTGTGTAGCTCTCGTACCTTGCATACAACAAAGATAGTCACCCAGAACAAGGACCATCAACCACGACAATCACCAGAAAAAGAAAACAAAAAACCGAGTATTCTAGAAAATCAGAACATCATCCTATCTGATCTGGATGGACCCGAACGGATCTCCCTATTATCAGTAGCACGGGGTATACATTTCTCTCCCCACCAGCCAAAAACAGCCGATCCGAGCAACAAAGGGGGCAAATCGTACGGAAATTGCCAGTGGAACGGCTCTCCTCGTTCCGCCCTGGTGTGATACAGGAATCACTCCTACTTTAATAATCTTATTCTTTTCCTCTCATCCACTCTACTTTCTGGTTATTTCTCCCCTTCCCTCTGCACTATCCTTATTTCCCTCCCATCCTTCTTCTACCAGTCCATGTCTGGTCACATCTAGGCTTTCTGGATCCCCTAAATTTCTCCATCGCCATCGTCTCGTTCTCCCCTCCTCGATTTTCCTCCCCTGTCTAAAGGCGCCCCGTTGTCAATACACAATGGACATCGCCCTTGAACTTTGGGACACCTTCATTGGTGATCGCTTCTACTCTGCTTTGCTTCCAGCATCAGTTTCATCCACCGTTTCGCTGCCTAGCTTCGCCAATGCTGCCAACAGCACCTATTCCTTGTTTGGCGCATCCAAACCGTTTGTCTACGAACCTGCCACACAATTGATTTACCTGGAGCCGTCAAAGTATGCGTACATGAGCGCTTGGCCTCGAAACAACATCTATCGGCAGTTCTTGAGTTTCTTCCTGATTGTTTGGTATGCAACATTAGCCCTCCCCGCAAAACGTTCGAGAACCGGTCGCTGACATGGCTTTTCTTGCGACTGCAGGATTTTTGGCATTATCACCTATTTCATTTCCGCTTCCCTGTCCTACATCTTCATCTGGGACAAGACGACTGTCCAGCATCCGAAATTTCTCAAGAACCAAATCCCTATGGAGATTAGACAGACAATGGAATCGATGCCCGTCATGTCCTTTTTGACTGCCCCTTTCTTGGTCGCCGAAGTTCGGGGATATGCCAAACTATACGATACATTCTCTGAAGAGCCCTTCGCCTATTACAGTATCTTGCAGTTCCCTCTCTTCATTGCGTTCACCGATCTTTGCATCTACTGGATTCACCGGGGTCTGCACCACCCGCGCATCTACAAGACTCTGCACAAGCCTCACCACAAGTGGATCATGCCTAGCCCCTTCGCTTCGCATGCGTTCCACCCCCTAGATGGCTGGTCTCAAAGTGTTCCTTACCACCTGTTCCCGTTCATCTTTCCTCTTCAGAAGCTTGCCTACGTGTTTCTCTTCGGATTCATCAACCTGTGGACCGTGTTGATTCACGACGGTGAATATATCGCCAACAGCCCTGTCATCAACGGTGCTGCCTGCCATACCATGCACCACTTGTACTTCAACTACAACTATGGCCAATTCACTACTCTGTGGGATCGCCTTGGTGGAAGTTACAGACAGCCAAACGAAGAGTTGTTCCGCCGTGAGACCAAGATGGACAAGGAAGAGTGGAGCAGACAGACCAAGGAGATGGAAACTATTCTCAAAGATGTGGAGGGCGATGATGATCGCAAATACCTCACACAAGATGAGACCAAGAAAGATCTGTGAGGTGAATATGGAGGAAGTTACCCTTCGAATATTTTCCCGGGTTCCCCGACGATAACCGGGGCGAGGCCAGCCGATGGACCTGATTATCTTACGATGTGCTCAGGTAATAACCATCATGGAGGACCACCTGACCTCATAGGTTCACGCCTGAGAGCTTGAAACCACAGACCAAGAAAAAAGAAGAAAAGAAAGAAAAAGAAAAAAAAAAAAAAAAAAAAGAAAGAAAGAAAAGGACCAAACTCAAAATTGTATAGAAAGAGAGGCATGTGCTTTCAGCGGGTTTTTCGTGGAAGAGACCCTTGTTGATGCTTCTTGAATCTTCAGGGTTGGTCATCTTTTGAAGTGAGTTACGAGTTTCATGCTGTTTCATTTTGCGGCTTCCTCTCTTGATCGAAGCCTGTACAATACCATTACTAAGTATATTAATCACCATTGTTTCTCGTTTTATATGTTTTAATCAGCCGAGGATCGTTGGCCTAGGCAGTTGAGAGGGTAATGCTTACCTCCTTGCGCGCTTAGCCTTCCAATGTTTTCTATTGTACATATGTCAGTGGTTGAAAGGGCAGGAATATGAATACAGTGCCAGAATTATCTATTCTTGAATTCCGTCTTATATTCTATATCTCGCTATATTCCATAATATTTACTCCGTAGTCGTTGCCTAAAGAGGTCCTTGAACATATTATCATTTCTAATTGATTCATAGCAGTTTGAATATAGCTCCAGGATAAACCAAACAGTTCGATACGAAAATTTTGATAATGTTTGCTTTTTCAAAACACTTATGAATAATACATGAAAGATATTGAGGGTACAGGGTCAAATTAGCCTGACCAATTGATATCACGTACCAAGTGGAAGGAGAACAATGTGTACAACTTGACGGTCAAATCTTACGAGATATCAGCAGCACCATCTGCGTCTGCGACATCAAGGTCTCCGTCTGCAGTGGTAGAAGCCTCCTGAACCACAGGTGGTGCAGTTGTACCCAGTGGGGTGGCATTGGTCAGGCTCTCGGAGATGAACGATTCCTCAACACCAGCCTTTCGTCTGAACACCCTGAGCCATCTACGGCCCCATTGGCGGATGATTTCATCCTCTGGCAAGTCTCCGCTTCCGTCTCCTCTCTCCATCAGCTCGTCATTACTACCGCCGGCGACCGATACGATTGAGTCTTCAATCACCTTGAACAGAGCCTGCATATCGCCTCTCTCGCGGTTCAAGGTCTCATCTAGCACACTCAGCTGGGGTTCGTACAGACCCGGCTGGACACGCGCGGCAACAATCTGTCGCATGCGGTTGGTGACTTTACCAACGGTGGCAGAGATCATCTCGAAAATGTGCGTTTTTGCGAGAATGGTTCCTGCACTCAAATTCTCGACCAGAGCCCACTCAATAACCGAAATAGGCGACAGAATCGTGTAGTTCAGTAGTTTGTCTATGATATTAATAGCGATGCCCGGTTGATCGACCCAGTACTCCATGACGGAGGTGATAATCTGTAAGCGAGCTTTGGAAGACTGTGGTCCGATGGCTAGTAACCGCTCCTTGTTCCGTTCGATGCAGGAAAGAACGTGGGAAAGTGACTTTGAGCCAACGAAGCATATGGCAGTGACAAAGACATCGGTCGAGGGTAGCAAGGGGTCCTCGACTCCTTGTGATTTCGCCTGCTCTTCGATTGCAGCAATGATTGGCTGAATTTCTTCATCTGCAGCTTTCTTGCGAATGAGCTGCATAAGTTCTTTTCCTTCATTGGCGTAAGGTGTAGCTGAGGTTGCGTAAGTAAGGTGTTCAAAGGTTCATAACCAGGGAACCTACTATCCAATGAATACTTAAAGTCAGGCGTGTCTTTCTCCTTGCCTTCGGTAATTAAGTCCTGATAAGGATCTGGAAGAGTTCCTCGAATGCGCTGTGCGAAACTCAGTCGAATCTCTTTGTCGAGTGAACCCGTAATGAATGCCATCTTGGGATGGACAAGAGGAAGTTCAAGGTCGTCGATCCTATTGCCAACATCAGCATTCTTGTCCAAAACTGCCTGTGCTTGCAGTGCACGAACCATTCACTCCACTTCCATGTAAAACCAAAGTTGCTTAGATGGTGAGAAAACCAATCCAAAAATCGATGGCTCAGGTCGAGATCAATCGTTTCCAAACTTCCGTACAAGAATCGAATCGCACGCCCTAAACTCGGAGCGATAGCGGCAGGCCCAATCTTGCAACACTCAGTGAGGACCGAGTGGTAGTAGACGAGCTTATGTTCCGGGGCGGGGAGTTGGAACAATTGAGAAAATACAGCGTCAATGGCAACATCTTCGGGTTTCCACACTGGTCGATTCCCCGAGATATCACGCAGTCGGTCAAAGGGGGTTGCGCGCTTCACAAAAGTGTTCGGTGTGAAATAGCAGTCGACATCAATCAGAAACTTGGCAGTCGCGATCCGATTGAAGTCGAGGATATTGATTGTATCGACAAGGGCATCGCGCAACAAGGAGGATGTGATGTCCGACGTTGGCGGTACTGTCTCCATCTCTTGGTTCGCATACACAGATAAGTAGATCTCCGGGAAAATCGCCCTGGCTCCATTTTGCACAGGGTTAGGAACAGTTATTTGAGGGAAAGCATGTTTTGTCCCTGGCTCTAATGTCCTGGGTTCTTCTTCCTCTCCTTCTGGAAGTGACTTCCATGGCCTAGGGAGACATACGAGCTCCCAGCCTTGGCTGGCTTCGGTCTGCAGTTGAGTCTGCATCAACCCGATGACACTTTGAGCAGCAGTCGGCTTGCCGCCCTCGGAGCCAAACGGGTTTACCAAGTCAACTAAAGTATGTGGGGTAGATGCAATGATATCTGTCTTTTCCAGGAGGGCAGACGCTTGAGACTCAAAGCCAGTGGCCGGGGACGCCATCACGTATGGAATAGTAAAAAGGATGATCTTGACGAGCTCGAGTCCTAGCAACTAATTTTGCAATGTCAACTCGAGTATACCCTAGACTGGGGATGAGTCACTCACGTCTTCCGAAGATGCTGTCTGAAGATCAACTGCGCGCGCAAACAGCTCCTCAAGCAGTGGAAAGATACCATCGCCCTCAAAAATGAACTGAAGGCAGCCCAAGAAGCGCAAGACAAGCTTGACCTCACGCCAAGCTCCAGTGTCGATGTGCTTTTGTGTTAAGCCACTGGCTCTCTTGAGCACCTCAGCTACAATATCTGATCTCTGGCTGTTGACAACAAGGACTGTCGCCGCGGCGAAGGGGATTTTCAACGGTTGCTCGATAACGCTATCAAGAGCCATAACGTTAGTCATTTTAAAAACGTGCATGGGATATGTATGGAAACAATGATGGCAATAGAAACGTACAGGTCAAGGACGATTTCAATATAGCTGTTTCTGATTTCCTCGTCCTCATAATTCTCGGCGACGGTCTTTGCGATGCTCACCACATCATCCTCTGCTCTCCTGGCAGCCTATTTCAATGCCCAAAAGAGTCAATACCAGGAAACTAACTTCCTAATAACTATCCCATTAGGAGAAGGTGTTCGTACCGATTCCGCAATCGTGAGCAGCTGTCTCCGGACCTTAACAACAAGAGGCTCTTCATATCTGCGTCTTTGGGGGCGGCGATCAAAGTCGTCATCATCTAAGTTTCGAAAGATGTTAGCAGATACAGATGAAAAATAAAAGAAAAACAATTCATAATAATAACGCCAATTGGGGATATCGCTGACCTCTGTAGCGCCTCTTGCGCCCGCCCCTAGGGCCGTGGTGTCGACGTTCGTAGTCGGCCATATTTGCGAAGGGTAACGTCCAAATTTTTCCCACTCAAGCTGCTCGGTTGTATTATAAACAGCCCTGTATGCGTCGCAGGATGTGATGGCCTTTGAGAATAGAGCTTGGAGCTCTTCTGCTACTACTGGAATCGGAGTAAGACCGCGTCCATGGAAGAAGCCAAACACCGCCAATGGCTGAGGACATCGGGGCCTTGGATCCTCCGTTCCGCTAATTGATTATCTAAACGCCTGACGACTGACTTCATTTACATTGCACGAGAAAATACACCGAAGACGCCTACCTAGTAATGGGGCTGTACGGAGTATTGCAGGGATAGCTTGCATGGTTCGTATTACAAATTGCTGGAGCCGACTGTTCCAGGGCTTTGTTGCTTTAAACAATGACTCTTATTTCGCATCATCATCACTAAGTACGGGGTACATATCTCATCAATCTGATACTGTCAGTGATGGGACTGTTTCGAAGAATGGGACAAGAAATCCCATTTCATTTCCAAATTATGCCTCCACTTAACCCGGGATAGAGATATTGGAGTAGGAAGAAAACGGGGTTGAAAAGTCAAATGGTATTGATGTCGATGGTTTTACAAAACCTGAACATTTTCTCTTCTGCCCTCTCTTTGATATCTGTTCTCGAAGAATTGAGAGGTAAATAACTTTTTAGCAAATTCTTGTTGAAAAAGGGAGTTTTCAGAGCAACTAGCATCGCATCTTGACATAAACGAGATGCCCACCAGCTATGGGACAGGAATTGCAGAATACAGCATAGAAACTGGGCATGAAGCAGAGGAAAGAAGAACAAGAGAGAAAGAAAATTACAAGACTGTGATTATACACATCAGCGAATGAAAGTCTCCAGGAATACGTCTTGGGAGTCTAGATTTGAAAAAAAGAGAAGAGAAGAAAAGAAAAAGATAAGAAAAAAACAAGTAGTCTGCTTTCGGAATTAAAAGACATGTAGCTTCATCGTTGGCCAAGTCAAGTATAACTATGACCAGTCGAGCCAAACGAACGAGGATGGATGAGAACAATGAAGGGTTGAGAAAGGAAATCGAGGGGAAACCAAAAAAAAAAAAGAAGGGGGGCGGGATAGGAACAAAGAGAAAAAAAGGACAAGAGAAGACAAAAAGGGGGAGGTTTCTAAGGCTGCAAGTCGCGGATATAACCACCAATACCTATATTCAAAGCACATGCTTGTGCATCCAAGCAAAATAAAAATCCTCTGATATCTGATGTATTTGTGGGATGGTTAAACCTCCGCACTTCTCAACATGGCTTGCTGCATCCTGGTTCCATGACCCTTTCAATCGAGATATGAAGCTAGGCAGACTTAAATCCCGGAAGGCAGACTCACGCAGAAAGGGTATCACTTTTTCCTCCCAAGAGCTGTCTCAGACACCTCGATAACTCCAGGCTATGACATTCCATCCCCTTCGCGTAAAACTGTCATGATCCATATCCCCACTTGGAAAAAAAATTTTCATCCCTCCGATCATGACATGGATGGCACTTTTTTTCTTCGTTTTTTTTTTTCCTTCCCCTGATCGCCTCTCACAGAGAAACCAGCTCCTAGACGCCTCGCCAATGGATAAGGTCTACAGATTTGGCGAAACCTTTCCCACTTCCAAAACCGCCCCGGAGATGAAGGGGCGGCTCACACGGCATGACATCAAATTCTCGCGCACACGTGCAGATACAGCACTACAGACAGGCGTGTACTTCGTAAGCGTGTCACACTTTGACTCAGTCAAGGCGTGCTATCATTTCGTCCTTCGTAAGAGGTGTGAAGTTTTCGATATTTAGACCGCGAGCCTCGAGTGCGGGACGTGCGTGGGCAGGAATCAACCGGCTGTTCATAGCGGGGGCAATAGAGAGTTCTTTAATGAACATCAGTAAACAGACCCTTCAAAAAGTATCTTCAGTTTGATGGTAACATACCATGTCGCGAGAAGTCAAAAAGATTAGGGAGTTCTCTTGGCGCGCCATTAGGATGCCGTGAATCGGGCAGTCGTGTGTTAGGATCCCGCAGTTCATCGAAGAAGGGGTGGCACATCGCCTCAATAGCCGATAGACGTTGTGTTGGCGTGTATTCCAGGAGGGCCGAGATAAGATCGATAGCCTCAGGGGGTGCTTTCCGGAAAACCTGGAAACGTCCACTCAGCGTCACATTCAACAGGGCACCATGACGGGAGAAATTACCTTGTTAAAGGGGTGTGGCTTAATCTGAGGGAATTTGTGTTCCATATAATTGGGATTCATGGTACGAATCTGCTCCCGAGTAGGAGTACCTAGAACCTTAATGATTTCCACAAGCTGGTCAATTCCCGATTCACCGGGGAAGAGCGGTTGCCCGAGCATCAGCTCGGCCATTACACAACCGGTGGACCAGACATCTGATATCTGTTAGTGACTTTTGATATGGGTTAGTTGGGATCGGATCAAGTACCAATTTTAGTTGTGTAGTTGGTCGCGCCAAAGATCAACTCTGGCGCACGGTAGTAGCGGGAGCAGATGTAGGAAACATTGGGCTCGTTCTCGACTAGTATCTTGGCCGAACCGAAGTCGCAAAGTTTCAAGATGCCGGTGGTAGGGTCAAGTAAAAGGTTTTGGGGCTTGATATCTCGGTGGCAGATACCTTGAGAGTGAATGTAGGCCAGGGAGCGGAACAGTTGATAGATGTAAAGCTTGACCTCCAGCATTGGCATAGTAGTTTTCAACTTGTTGAAATACCGGGATGCCCGGTACACCGTTTCCGGTACATATTCGAGAACGAGATTCAGGTACACTTCATCTTTCTACAAATTGGGTTAGTGTGATCAGCCAAAAGGCCAATGCGTGGGGACTCGGCATGTTCACTTTACATACCCTTTCGCCATTCGAGTAGTAGAAGGCTTTGAGTTCTACAATATTGGGATGGCGGACGATTCGCATAATCTGCAACTCACGGTTCTACAAAGTCTGTCAGCAAAAGGCCTTCATGGGCAATATAGCCAACGGCAACATCCACACATACTTTGAAGCGCTTGTCTTGGAGGACTCGTTTGATGGCAGCATCCTCGCCGCTGGGCATCATTCTTGTCTGGAAAACAACACCAAACGACCCATTGCCGACGATCTTGCACTGTGTATAAGAAATCTCCTTGGTCTCCCCGGTTAGCCCATCTTGGACCTTCTCACGAACAACTTCTGCTTGATCAGTAGAACGACGACGTCAGTATTGCGGTCTATCCCCAAACGATAATTGGATCCATAACGATGATTTCTTACCACCCATGCGCAAGCTTGAAAACACCCCAGGTTTATTCTGTGACATCACGAGGGTGTTGAGGGAATGACGGCGACGAATCGGGCAGTGCTATCGAGAAAATGGAGGACTGCACTTCAATAGCGGATGGCGGCAAAGGACGTAAGAGTAAGTTGTGAGGTCCGTCTTGGGCAGACTGTAATCGGTAGAGCACTATGTTGGGAGGGAGGGGGAGCACTCTAGGTGGGCGGAATGTCCGAACGGATGATGTTGGGTGGAGGTGCGCGTGAGATGAAAGATTGAGAAGCGGACTTGCAGGCGGGCGAATCGTAGGATGGAAGGCTCAAACCAAGGACCAAATCGACTTGGGTAGGGTGCCAAGAGTACGGACACAAGACCACAGCAAGTGAAACCTCACGATGCAAAGCAAGAGATCGTGGAGCCCGATGGACCGCAACCGATTCGGAAAATAAGAAAGATGGAAGTAAGAAGGGTAGGGGTGGGTTTTAAAAAAAAAAAAGAATTAAAAAAAAAAAAAAAGGGCCGGAAAGTTATTCACGCCTCGCCAGTATAGGAGAAGATGGTCTTTGAGGTGAGGGTGGTGGTTTGGGGCGGGTTAGAGCATAAGTCTCCGTAGGAGGGATGGGGGTTCGGAGGAGAGGGAGAGGAAGAGGGAAGAGAGAGAAGAGAGGGAGCAGGTGACGTTGATGGAGCGAGGAAGCCCGAACACGCGAGGGCTGCAGGAACGCGGGAATAAAGCACCAGGAGAGGAGAGGAAGAAAGCAAGGAACACACAAGCCAACTCCGATTGAGGGAGAGATTCCAATGACGGAAGAAGAAAAAAAAAAACCTTTTGGGGAGGCACAAAAAGGAAAATAAAATGGAGAGGGTGCAAAAGAGAGTAGGTGCGAAAATGAGCCTGTTCCAATATCTGGGTGTAGGTAGGTAACAGCAGTAATAGCAGGTGGTGGTGGGCGAGTCAGAGGCAACGTTTTGGGAGGGGAGGGGGAGGAGGCGGGCGGGCGGGAGTAATAGTGGTTAATACCTAGTCAGGTAAGGTAAAATGTAAGTAAGTAAGTAGGTAGGTAGGTAAGAGTAAGAGTAAGAGTAAGAGTAAGAGTAAGTAAGTAAGTAGGTGGTCCAGCGCACAGAGCTGCTTGTGGCAGTGTGTGGAGAGGTATGTAAAATATGATGTGAGTTGTGGATAATGGCTGGGAACTGGGAGCAAAAAAGTTTCTGTTTACGGCCTCCGGCATGACGATGTTTAACTAATTTACCTACAGAGCTTGCCATTTGTTTCCTGATTTTTAAGATGGTACCTAAGTAGGTAGTAGCTCTACAGTCTACTGAAGCAGTTGCTACTAGGTATTTTGCAATGGGTATGGGTAATAAAAAGAGGGGTATCGATATGTAGGTAACTAGGTATATGTATTGTTACCATACCGTACCATGTCATATTGGTTATTATGGATACCGTACCATACCTCACCCTTACACCATGAAGCAAGGTGTCTCTACATCGACAGACAAACATTCATCCAACATAATCTGTAGGTACAAAGCTGTGTAGTTCATATAGTCGTTTATTCATGCTGGTGTTTTCTCGGATTCGAAGATGGAGAACAACCATAACTACTAAGTAATAATAGGCCTGGCAGATCACTGATGACGGCGGCTGGGGTGGAACCGCTGAGATTGGGCGCCAGTTACTACAACACCCATTCACAGGCCAGATGACCTCTGCCCCAAGCGCTCGGGTTGAGACCAGTAGCGGGTTCTGACCGAAGTTCATTCTGAAGGAATTAGTTGTTCTTCCTAACAAGAAGATTTCGAGTACTTTTCATCTCATTTCTTCCGAGAATTTTGAATCATTTGATGGATAGATCCAGAGGGCATGCATTGCATCCACATTGCATCCAATCTTTATTGACTGACATGCAATAATGAGGGAATTGCCATTGAATTTGGTAGTATAAAAAAAAAAAAAAAAAAAAGAGGGGGTATTGAATAATAATTACAGTCTCGGAGAAGAAAAATATACTTCGGGCTCGGTAAGAATCTGTTCGAAACAAGATTACAATGTCCGCCCATACTTTGCATGATCCTTACAGCACAGGCATCATTCCAAGAGTACCCTGACATATATCACGCACAAGTTCAGGCTGATTTCAGACCTCTTCACAGCCCATGAAGTCACCACCTCGGGCCTATCTTACCTGATGAAACCCAAAGCTGGCTCCAATTGCTCAAGAGGTATTTCTCGATCTACCACCATACAGATGTATTGGGAGTTCCAATGATGGGGAGACCATCTGGCCATGTGGTTGGTCTGCCAGTGTCGGGTGACCAATTGTGATTTTCACTGGAACTGGTCTGATTGGTCATATCTGCTGTGGCTAGTGTATGAGAAATACCGTATTAGTGTAAACATACAGCATTTCTGCCCAGGATCTCGGTGTTGACGTAATTGCATGGTTTGGCGGTTGTATGCGATTCTTGGGCTTACCATGGGATCAAATCATCACCAGGCGACGTCTGCTGTTAGTACTCAAAGAAATGACCGTGATGTGGTTCAGGATATACTAGTCAGGGTAATTGAAGCCTAGAGCTTGCCACTCTGTCATACACAGACAGACTTACTTCCATATCTAGCTATGGTATGACTGGCAGTAAGATCAGGTGCTTGGGAGCTTTGGGCAATGCCTGAACGGTGCGGTTCGTCGGGTGCCTTACCCAACCAAGATCTGATAATCATGGTCAAAAGCCGATGTATCATATGTAGGTCTAGATATCCATGGATGCAGTCTTTGTTAATCATTGACAGGTGACTTTGATGATATAGTGTTTAATTTACTCTGTACGTCGTAGAGCAACCCACAAACTGTTGATTGTTCTATTCTTGGCCTCGTACTCTGTACAGACTAAAGACACTATGTAATCCCCACTTTGGCAGGGAGGAATTGCAGATAGTAGCCCCCTGTTTATTGTGTGCAAGGTTATCTAAAAATACATAGAAAATAATGCAAATAGCTATTAATATCGTGGAAACAAAAAAAAAAAAAATGTAGCAAGTCAAATACTGTATATGCTACTATTGCTAGTATACGAACTACAAAAGACTCATACACACATACACGAAAATGGCCCCATGGGCCCATATGACCTCTAGCATCATAACTTTAAATTCTTTGCCTCTTCGCCGGGGAGGGGAGGCAAACTCCTCGACCTGTAAGTACTCATGCCAGCTTCATATGATTACAGATAGCAGGCATCATGCATCATGTGGCTTGCATACACTGGTAGTAAACTTTTTCTCAGATCACTAGCCAAAACAGTCTGTGTTTCAAACCAGCATTGTCCAACAATTCATTTCCTTTCATTTCCAGACGTCTTATCTCTCGAACTATCGAACTGCGGAATGAAGATTGATAATCATCAAAGATCTCTATTCAACATTCAACAGTGGAGCGATAATGCCATCCAACAAGATGAAGGACAGGTAAGGAACATTCCTGGAGCGAAAGTCGGAAATGCTATGCATCAATATAACAAATGATGCATACATAAATCCGTACAATGTCGGTCAACAGGCTGCATCATGTTACAGAGAGGTATGTTATGGTTTGAGACAGCATATCCCAATCCTTTCTCCGAAGACAAGGATGAATCGCCACAGATCCTAAGGAGAATGTTGGCCGCGCTAGCAAGGATTCCCTTGATGTTGTCATCTGCACCACCACCTCTGGAGTGGTAAGGATGGAATGGATCCCAGCTGCATACCTAAGTCTCATCGTCGTCGCCCATGCATATTGGTACCGGAGAGCTGGTCCAGCAATGCACAATTGACGTCCAAAACCAATGATTCACGAGAGCATGGGCCATTGTCCGATCAAACAGTAGGAAGTGGTAAAGATATTGACTATTTTCTTCGAGTCAACAAGTCGACTAAGGTTGTTCCTGGACTATTTCCTACTAGACCAAAGTGATCAGCAGCTGTCAGGTCTCAGGCACAAGTCAGATGACTCGCAAAAAAAAAGCCCATGCACCCACGATTCCTTTGTTTCTTTTCCGTAGAGCTCGTGCTTTATCGGGTATACATGAGAGCTGCAAACTTATCTGAAGCCATCCTTGCGACAATAATGCAGATGAGAATGCGTTGTCTGTCTATAAGCCAAAAAAAAAAAAAGGTTGGGTTGGCAATAGTAATTTGAATACAGTTTACCTTAGTATCGTTGAATTACCAGTAATTACAAGCGTCCCACTTGTGTGGCTAGTTCCGAGGCATATGGAAATCGTTAGTCATTTGTTTTCTGTAAAGTACGTACATACCTTCTTTTTTTTGCTAACTCTTTTCTCCCCATTTCGATTCCTTAATAAAAACAAAATTGCTGGCTCTGAAAATTCTCGAACCAAAATACTACTCAATCCAGCCCTCAAAGAGTCCCACTATCCAAGAGTTATCTCTGGGGAATTGAGGAGAGTACTTCGTACTAGTATGAGGAACCAATTTTATGGAGCAACTCCTCTCCACTAGGCACAAGCGAATAGTAGGACTGGCATTTGCTTGGCCCGGTTAGTAACTTTGTCCGTATAATTTACTGTTCCCTGGCTCTCGGTACTTCAATTTCGTCATTTTCAAACCCGTGAGCCTTGGAACCAGTCCGTATGAAGGGGACAGCATATCTCTACTGTGTATCCATCCGGCCATCTATCTGCTGCAGAGTGCCGTCCGCAGCGGCCAAACCCGTTGCTTGCCTATGGTAGGTATCCTCGAGCTGGTACTCCGTAGTCTAGAATTCAATTGTCGACATGTAAAGAGCGCCACCGCCCATGATTATTGAATATCGATTGTCGTCCTCTTTTTGTGAAACACTGGAAAAGCTTCCCGCTGGAAGATGTCTTGTTGAGCGGTTGATACTGAAATCCATGACAGGTCTGGAGGTGCACAGCTTGGGCAAAGCTGATATACACAAAGATGAGCTGAGCTTGCGTCAGTTCTATTATAGTATGGATATCCCTTGATTCCTATTTGTATGCCAACAAAGACATGCATACAGGTCAAGTCAGACTTGCTCTGCAGGCAATAGATGGGGCTAAATGGATCTTAATGGCTATATATCGAACAGATAGTGAATATTTACTCTTTACCTACCGTAGATACACGCGTGCTTTGAAATAAACACGATAGTTAGCAGAGGGTCAAATATGACCCCTCAAATCCAACTATATCATCTGCTGGTATTCTGTCAGGCACGTGAGTCATTGCAGATAATCAATTGCATCAACTGAATCTGATGAAAATCAAGACAAGGCTGTGTCTGCTCGCTATCTGCACAGCATGCTTGTCGTTATCAATAAAGAAGTGGATATGCAATATGCCGTAGTATAAACTTTGCCTGCACTTATTAAGGGGCGTCGCTCAACTTTTCGAGTTGACCCGATACCCTGTCATCTGCAGGATTCAGAACGTAGTACATGAAACCGTGTTGGGCTGCACAACGGGCAGTCGATTCTGAAACTCCTTGGCCATAGTTCCCGGTTCCCAGTCGACACAATATCATGATATCTTCCTATGGTTTGTCAAGTAAATTGGATGCTTTGTTCAGAGGCCAAGCTCAGCCGTTTCCCGAAGCCATAACCAATCACAATGCTCCTTCGTACTCCATGAAAGACACCAGAAAACGGACTTGTGATTAATTATTCCCGTCGGACTAAAAAAGGGTTGGGGGAAGAAAGACCAGGGCTAGTTGGACCCAATGATGTCATGGGTGGAGTGGGCCTGATTATCACAAACTTCCGTACGGCCAGCGAGGGAAAAAAAAAAAAAAGTTAGAAAAAGAGAAAAAAGAAAGAGAGAGAGAGAGAGAGAGAGCAAGAAGAGGCGACAGAAATACTGAACATGGCATAGGTCGATAATCCCTCGCATAACTCCGTATTCAGACCCAACAGTCGCCACAATACAAGGCCAATTGCAGCCTACAAGACAGAGGCCTGGGTGGACCCCAGCGCATGTAAATAAGACCTCATCGACCGGGTTCGAAATGCGAATGGGATGGATGGAGGGATGAATGGCCAGTAACCGAAATCAACGAGGAGTCGCCGAGAAAAAAAGCTTTGAACCTCACAGTCGGTGGGGGGCGTTGGATGTTTAGCATTGGATGGTCGGCTTTGCATCGTTGAAGCTCCAACTTCTCTGGTGCATTTTGGTGGTTCTCTTGGTCGGATCCACGCAACTATTCATTTGCGACCTAAAATATGCAATTAATTCGGTTAATGAACAGCCGTTTTATCCATAGTATGGGGAGATTACCTATCCCTATGTATTACTGTATTATACAGTATCGAGATAGATCATCTTGGCTTGAGAGCCATTGATATAAAGATGGTTATATCAGTCGTATCTTGATTCCAAAAACCACATAATGGTTCTGATCTTACTTACCAGTTGTCCAGATGTGATTCTCGCCATCGATAATTGACTGTCAACTAACGCATCCACCTTCTGCTTCTACTTGGGGGTCATGGCAGACCTGAGACTTTACGTCTTATAAGGCCTGATCATCCTAGTTCCATATTTCAAGCATGACTCGTGGAGAATCGCATATATATTAATCAATGTTCATATTCTAGAATACAAGCCTCTCTTGTCGGATTAGACAAGCCATCCATTGATCAATCACTTTTTCTCCCCGGTCAATATGAATAACATGTTCGCTGACCACTTCCTTTCCAGTGTGAGAATCAGATATTGTTTTACATTGCCCCATCTATGCATACTGAAAAAAACAAACAAACAAACAAACAAGAGCTTCCAATAAGAGTTTCCATGCATCTCATTCCCAGTAGTCCTGCTGACCAGCCGAGGGCGCCATCAGAATAAATAGGGTCACAATAGGGGACAAAACGAACAGGCCAAAAATCATAGATGAAGCCATAAAAAAAAGGGGAAATAAACGAAAAGGAAAAAGGTGATAATCAAAGAAATAAGAAGATGGTTCTATACAAAAGTCGGTTCCATGGTGCCAAATCACCGCTTCCCTGCACCAGCAAACCGTATTCAAGGTAATAGCCCGAGGAAGTGACACCATGTTCCAAAGATACACGTGGAGAGTGAAGAGCTACTAAAACAAAGGATGAAAGAGTATAGGCTGGACGGCGGAGAATTCGTGGTGGTTCAAGTTCTCCCATGACTAGCTCCAGCTATGGATGAGTCGGGGGTGCTTAGAAAGGAGGAGTGACCATGCCCTGGGCCTCGATCTTCTCCTGCTGCTCCATCAATTCTTCGCCAGCGATCTCAAGGGACACAGCAAGGCCGAGCTTAGCCGTTTGCTACATGGAGAACAAAAGTAGTCAGCCTCAGTCTCATTGTACTAAGACAGTGTGATAAAAAACTCACCTTGGCCTGGTCAATCTCACCAGCAAAAGTAAGGGCGATGGGCATGGCTATCCGCTTCTCCAAAAGGCAGCTAACCTTTCCAGCGCTGTCGACCTGGGCACGGAATGTGGAAGCACGGAAGTCATACTTGGCTCCGATGGAGGTTGTGCCGTCGCGGCTGGGACCACCCATCATAGCAGCAGCAGCGTTGGGAGCGAACTGAAGGTTCATGTCAACACCAGCCTCGACACGCTCCGAAAGCTTCCTCCAGTACGAGGCAGACAGGACACCCTGGGCCTGCAATTGAGCACTAGCGATCCATTCGGGAGTCTTGTACTTGGCGCAGTAAGAAAGGGCAGTCTCCGGACGAGTGCTCATACCCTGTCGCTGCCAGATGGCTTCGAAACCGAGAGCCAGGCTGGGGGTAATGGACTGCAAGTAACTTCCGACGAAGATTCCGGTAAGACCACCCTCCAAGATGGATGGGTTGAAACCCTTGATGGATGCCGAGAAGTCATCACCAGTGTAGTCATTGTCGATCTGCATCAGAGCCTGGCCTGCTCCCGACATGACCTGGGCGTTGGTCTTTGTGACAAACTTGTCGGTCCAACGGTAGTTACCGACCGCAGCGAGTCCACCGTCGCTTCCGAGGTTGCCTTGCATGAAAACCTTTTGAGAGTCTTAGATTTAGTAACCATCCAGAGTAGCTGTCATAACGAGTCGTAGATAAAATTGATGTGACCTACATTTTGACTTCCGTACATGGCCGAGAAGTTGTACGGAGGCAGGTTGCCTGAGCCGCCCATGGAGAAAGCATGCGACACACGGAACAGAGGCGACATGCCAAAGGCCTTTGTCAAGTCTGCTCGGAGACCTGTGAACATGAAGTTGGAAAGCAAGACATCCTTCTGGACTTCTCTTCCGATGTTATCCACGGTTCCTGGGTTGGAAAGGCCAAGAGCCTCCCTTCGCTCTGAGAACGAGGAGTATGCATCCTTGATAGCTGCGGCAACGGAATTGTCCGCAAGAAAGGAAAGAGGCGATGAGTCGGCCATTGTGGCTTATTATGAAGATTAAATATAGATATTTATTCAAGAACACGGAGGGAACGGAGTCGTCACGTCGGGGTCGAGAAGCGGCCTTGGAGTACGAGAGAAAGGACAGAAAAGATTTTGAGACCAGCCCTAGAAATTGAACTCGGGATGGGACAGGAGCAATTTCGCTAATCGCAATCAGAGAGACCTTGAACGGGCTGAGGTCTGGGCCTGTTCTTAGTGATGATGATGGGGGTAGAAAGGTCGGGGAAGATGCTAGGTGACTGAAGTCTTTCCAAACAGCTTTGAAAAAAGTCACCTTTGGTCTTTTGCTTTTCCGCCCGGGCTTGGCGGTTGCGTTTGTGGTCGCTACTGACTGCCAGAGGCAAGAATAACACGCTAGCCGCTTCTGACCTTACCGGGATAGGATCTTTTGAGCAGCAGGTTTATGGCAATGATATAATCGCAGCTTTTTGGGGTGATTGTCGTGGATAGATTTGCTTTTTATTTATTTCTTTTTCTTTTGCGAGATTTCCAGTTTGATAAATTTAGATTATTCACTTTTTAAGGAGGTTGACTTTTCTGTATCTGTTCAATGTTAATTTTTCAGTGATGATCACGTATGGTTCTTGACTCTTAAGTTGACGAAACGCCTCATTCAGCCCAAGTCGGTCAGCCGCCTAGTTGGGTCAACGCACACTTACTTTCTCTTTCTCCTTTTACCCCAAGCCTGAGCATATTTTCCTTCACTTTAATACTTTTTATCAGATTGCTGTGTCCTTGGATTTGCGATCCTGACTTTGCTTTGATTATACATCTATCAAACTATGGATACTCTTTTGTAAGCCTGCCCTGGGTCCTTGAGCCTCCTGGGCATCCTTTATCATGCTATCCATGCAAAGACTAGAGCAATACTGTATTGTGATTGTCTCTGATAGTCAGGTGATAGAAGTCCGGGAGATAACAGATGGTACTGACATGTGCCAGGACAGCAGAAATCATTGCCAATTCCCCGCGATTTCGGCGAAAGTCGTCGACCTTTGTGGACGCCATCCATGACTTACCTGAAAAAGCTGAGCTTGCACCAGCTCAGTTGTACAGCACGGAATCCGGTCGACTTTTCCACTCAGGTCGAATTGTCATTATCACCGTAGGCCTACCGGCGAGGGGTAAAACGTTTGTTCGGCCATATTAACTTGTGTTGGTTTGGCGTCAAGGCTAACATCTACCGTCATTCATCAGGCATATATCTGTAGCTCTGGCACGGTATCTCCGATGGTCTGTATTTATGTAACATTTTATTTTGATTTATACTGATCCCGGGTTCTAGGCTTGGTGTTAAAACCAGAATCTTCCACTTGGGAGACTACAGACGTGCGACGATTCCTCATGGTGAAGATATACCGGATGACTACTTCTTCGTCAATGGCAAGTTGATTTTGTTAACTGCACATAAACTTGTTGATATTATACTAACCGAACATAGCATCCGCATCTTCAGTCCTTCTGAGACAGAAGATTGTGAAAAAATGCCGAGAGGACATATACAACTTCCTGAACCATGAAAATGGTCAGATCGCAATCTATGATGCTGTCAACCCTCTGCCTAGTGGGCGGCGGTCGCTTGCAAAGGAGTTTGCAAAGCATGATATCGAGGTATGTCATTATCTGGGTCATCTCGAACAATAAAACCAGACCTAACTTTTATTATCTCTCAAGACGCTTTTCATAGAGTCATGGTGTGATGATGAACGCATCATCGAGGAGAATGTCCGTAGGGTAAAGATATCTTCTCCGGATGTGAGTTTTCAATCTCTCCTTTGTTGAAGGCTATTGGATAGGCGTATTAACTGCCACTAGTATGTTGGATGGACATCAGAAGATGCAGTAAAGCATTACCTGAATCGCATCTCCTCCCGAATTCCCCAGTTTCAAACGATGGAGGAGAAGGATTTGAATTATATCAAGGCATGCCCCTAACCCATCATCCTTCATTAAATAAATTTCTAACCATGATGCAGATGATAAACGCAGGGGAGAGATTGATAATCAACGACTGCAGCTTTGGCTATCTATCTCACCGAATTGTGTTTTATCTTCTCAACTTGCATACTAAGTCTAGACATACATACTTTGCACGGGTAAGAAAACCACAAGGCCGGTTCCCTATATTGGGACGCCCCGAGACCTAGAATGGAGCATTTATCTAACAAATGTTGTGAAATATCAGGCTGGTGTCTCATTGGACTCTGACTCTTACAAGTCAGATGCCTCCTTGTCGGAGCAAGGCGAGAACTATGCAAAGAAAATGACCGAGTGCTTGTTGCAACACAGAGAGTCTGAAAAGAAAGCAATGGCCGAACAAGGGGAAACAGGCTATGAGTTGAAACCATTGACTGTGTGGACTTCGACGAGACGACGAACCGTGGAGACCTCTCACTACCTTTTTGAAAATGGTTACAAAGTTCGACAAAGGTCGCAAATGAGCCAGCTGAACCCCGGTGTCTGCGAGAAGATGTCTGAAAACAAGATTCGACTGGAGTACCCAGAAGAGGTGGCAAAGCACGAACTTGACCCCTACCACCACCGGTATCCCCGCGCAGAGGTAAGTTTGTTCTTTTAAATATCGGTAGAAAAATCGTTGACGAGACAACAATTAATAGTCATACCATGATCTCGCTGTGCGTCTAGAGCCCATAATTTTGGAGCTTGAGCGGGAGCAAAACGATCTACTCATCATTGCCCATGAGAGTGTGCTAAGGGTTTTATATGGCTATCTCATGGCATGCAATGCTGCAGACATTCCATTCTTAGAATTTCCTCGAAACGAGATTATCGAGGTGAGATTAGAAGGATTCATTTACAAACGAAATTTGTCGCTGACTACTTCCGCCCCAGATCATTCCCGAGAGTTACCAGAATGAGTCTAAACGAATTCACATTCCTGATCTCCCAGAAGATATCGTCCCTGACTCGCCCGAAGATATCAAGATCCCGGTACCTCCCAGTGGGGTTACGAGTCCGATTCAAGGACTTGGTAGTCCGCAAGAAGGACTCTCAACACCACAAAGTGGACTTCGAACCCCTCGTGAGCCTGAAAGGATCACGCAGCAACACGTTGAAGATGTTGTCTAGACGCATAATTTGTCATGACAATCTATCGTTCTGAGAATAAGATTATTGTTACTGCTCCATGACTTCGAATTCATGAAATAGATGATTTGATCGTGAACCGAACTCTCTTCCAATATTTTTAGCCTCCATGAAGCGTAGAAACGAACACAATATTATCCCTTGGTTGAAGCTCATATTTCTCCTCGCCTTCAAGCTCCCAATCAGCGTCGTTGATGAGAACGAGGATACCGGGCCGCCTGCATTCACAATAAGTACGGGAATGTACTATTTAGTATTCTATAACCTACACATTGTCTTCCGATATAAACAATTCCTTCCTTTGGTCCTTCATGACATGTTCAACCAGGTGTTGCAGTAGATATGTGATATTTGGTCGAGTCCCATCGCTTAATTGGGAGGGTAAAGTGATATTGTGTTTGCGCTCGTTCGAAAACAGCATTTCTAAACCGCCTCTGTTATGGATGAAGTCAGCACCTCTAAATGCTCCGAACAGAGAGTTATTCAGCGACAAAGGATTGACTAACGTAAATTCGACAGTGATGGAGATACCATCTTTGGAAGGGGAGCTAGCCATGGTTGCAGAGGTAATATCGAGTTAAAATGAGAAGTGTAATACCCAGGAGTGATATAATAATCCTTCCCTTTTTTTTTTTTTTTTTTCTTGTAGACTGCTGAGGGACAAGGAAAGAATTGAGATGAGGGGTTCCTCTCAGAACTGTTCGCCGCCCTTATCGATAAGCTTAATTTGTTCCGGCACAAAAAGTGACATGAATTGCGATAACTCGCCCACATCGTCTTTGAATTCGATTTTCCCCGCAAACCACGACATCGAAGGGCATTCAGGATATTTTGATAGCCATACTATATACTAGCATTCATGGTGTCCATTACAACCGATTACATTAGTGTTGGGGGGAATAGGCATCCAGCCGCTGCTGACTGGGATGTCCAGTCGGGCGTGCTCGCCTTCGGTGCAGACAATAACGTGGCTCTGTGGGATCCGAGGGTATGCTTGTTTCGATTTTATGCGTTTTTTTATATTCATATTCAAATTCTGATGCTATTTATAGGATATCTCGCGGCATGGAGTCTATTCCCTCCTCGTCGGCCATACTGACAAAGTCAGCGTTGTCAAGTTTTACACATGTCCCACCACGGGTGCGAAGTTCCTCCTTACCGGGTCCGTCGATCATACACTCCGACTATGGCGAACTGATTCAACGGACTCGCGTCAATACGCACATGCGCATACCCTGGAGGGCCATACTGGTTCGGTCAATGCGATTGCCATAGCCAATGGATCGGATATTATAGCTTCGGGTGCGGCAGATGGAAGCGTGAGAATCTGGAGACTGAATGCTCATGAAGGTGGACATGGATTCCTTCTAAAAACGATATTAATGAAACCACGATTTTTCCCACTGGCTCTGTCATTGTGTCAGCCCGAGACAAACGAAAAAGACCGATCCCTGGTATTGGCTGTGGCAGGTACCATAAGTATTGTGCAACTTTATGTTGCCAACAGTTCAACCGATCCAGAATTCAAACTTGCTGCTGCGCTCTCGGGACATGAGGCTTGGGTGAGATCGCTTTCTTTCACCCGTGACAAGCAAAGTCAGACTGGCGATCTTCTACTCGCATCAGCTAGTCAGGACAAATATATCCGACTTTGGCGATTACAACAAGGTGAGGCAGCTCAGCCAGAACCGACAGATGATGAAGATACTATGCTTGGTGGTATTGAGCCGACATTGTCCAACAAGGCCCATGAGTTCGAAGCAGCAGGGTCCAAGTATTCTGTTACTTTTGAAGCTCTTCTTTTTGGAAATGAGGACTGGATCTACACCACCGCATGGAATCCCAATTCAGAGCGCCAGCAGCTTCTGTCTGCGTCCGCAGACAATACTCTGACTATTTGGGAGCAGGACTCGGTGTCTGGGGTTTGGCTCTCAGCCGAGAGGATGGGAGAGATCAGCGTGCAGAAGGGATCTACTACAGCAACTGGCAGTACAGGTGGTTTCTGGATCGGACTCTGGTCCCCAGATGGAAAGCAAGTTGTGAGTCTAGGCCGAACAGGTAGCTGGAGGTCTTGGAGCTATGATGAGGACTCCGACATTTGGGTGCAGAAACTGGGTATCTCTGGCCATGTGCGTTCTGTTAATGGTATTCGGTGGGAGCCTACTGGGGGATATCTTCTTTCGACTAGTGCAGACCAAACCACTCGACTCCATGCACAGTGGTTTCGTAATGACTTGAGAACGTGGCATGAATTTTCGAGGCCCCAAATCCATGGATACGATTTGAACTGTGTTGATACGTTGGGACCCGCGCGGTTTGTTTCTGGTGCAGATGAGAAACTTTTGCGAGTTTTCAATGAGCCTAAACCTATTGCCCATCTCCTGGAGAATCTTGCCGGTTTCAAACAGTCAGGAGGGGAAGAACTTCCGGACACCGCAGAAATTCCGGTTCTTGGTCTGTCAAACCAAGCCCCCGGTGAGGAAATTACGGTAGAAGAGGAGGGCGAGAATGGAGCTGAAGCTGCGAAACCGCCAACAAACCAGGAAGCCCTATCTAATTCGAACCAACCTCCTCTTGAAGACCAGCTTGCCCGTTATACGCTGTGGCCAGAGCATGAGAAGCTATATGGACACGGCTACGAGATCTCTGCCGTGGCTGTGAGCCATGACCGCACCCTCATTGCCACAGCCTGCAAAGCAAGCTCCATAGACCATGCAGTGATACGTCTGTTTGACACATCTGACTGGCACGAAATCCGGCCTCCTCTCACAGCACATTCTTTGACTATAACGAGCCTTTGTTTCTCCAATGATGATCGTTATCTTCTCAGTGTTGGGCGAGATCGTCAGTGGGCCGTTTTCCAGCGGGATGAACAAAGCTCTACTTCATTATCGCTCCTTGCACCGAATCCTAAGGGCCATTCGAGAATGATTCTGGGAGCCGCATGGGCTCCAGTGTCGGCAAATCACGTCTTTGCTACGGCTGGACGTGATAAGTCGGTGAAACTTTGGCAAATGGTAGCAGGATCGTTTGCTTGCAAGTCAACAATCTCTCTGGCAAGCTCAGTCACGGCAATTTCCTTCCTTCCCACCGTGCTGAAGGACTCGTTTCTCATAGCAGCGGGTCTGGATAATGGAGAAGTATCAATCCACCAAATTGCAGTCGACAGTCTAGAAACAACTCCCATCGTGACTATTGACAGGCTGGTTTCTCCATCAAAGGGAATTACGCAACTTTCATGGCGACCTGCTGCTTTGAAAGATCCACAACAAGAGTGTAAATTCGAGCTTGCTGTTGCAAGCGAGGACACTTCGGCGCGTATATATACCATCTCCAACATCCTTTCGTAAAATAGACAAAAAGATTGAAATGTACATACAAAACGAAAAGGGCATAAGAAAAGTTATCTCTTTTATCCATAAATGTTGAAATGACTCTGAAATGTTGAATATACCCGCCCCTTTTCTCTAAGATCTAAACACCAAGTTCATGAACCCCGACAATGCCGCATTTGCGGTTGAATTGAATCATTGTTGAAACGCGTAAAACATGAAGAAAGGATTGTCCAAATCTAATTTCTCTTTTCGAACCCATACCCCCCTTTACCTTCCAAAGACTCGTAGGTTTTGCCTTGGCCATGGTGTCCATCCCTAGGTCCCCTGGATTGCATATCTTCCTTGAGCCACTTGAGGACGAGCTCACCCAGCTGGCTGTTTTCAGCCGCCTGAGGGACCTCTTTCTGGAACTTTTCTATCGGTCCCCATTGTTTGACGTTGCCCAGGTGCATGTGAACCAGATGCGTGGGCCATTGGGACAGATTATCAAGGATATGCGTGGCATACACGATGGTGCAGGGCCTTGTTTCCGTCTCCCGCTTAAGATAATAAAGGAAATTGCTTCTGGACAGCAGGTCCAGATCGACAGTAATTTCATCGAGAAGAAGCACTCGCCAGGGTCGGAGGAGACCCATAGCCAACTGCACACGGCGTCGCTCACCATCAGAAACAGCATGCATACGCCAGCGCAAGTCGATGTCAAGGATCTCGACCAGCTCGTCTCTTCGGTCTGGATAGGCGTTGCCGCCAACTGATGCGAGGAGCGTTGGGACGTCAATGTCCGTCCGGACAATATTATTGAGAACCCATTCGACACCCAGATAGGTCACACCCTCCAAAGTGTCTTTGAAAGGATCACTGCCAGACACAGTTATTGTATTTGTTGGGGCCAGACGTTTCCCCGCCAATAGACGCAGCAGAGTGGTTTTTCCAGCACCGTTGGCTATCTCATAATGTTAGCAAATGGATGTACTCCTAATACAAAAGACGCCCTTACCGCCGATAAGAAGTGTTCGACTTCCTGAAGGAACGTCGAGATTTACATCTGTCAAGCCAGAAGATCCGTCCTGGAACTTATAAGAGAGACCCTGCACACTGATCGACGGTAATGCACTCTCCGCCATTTTTAGATTGGGGGGTATACTTTTCCTTTTATGCGAGAGATTGAGAAGCAGAATGATGAAAAGGTGAAAAAGAAAATTATTATGAGATGAACTACCGGAAAATTAAAAGAGCAAATGATGCAGGAAACTAGCTTATCAAAATGGTGTTTCTTTGCTCCGCTTTGGCGTTGGACGGATGAGGTAATGGCGAGATCTTTTCCCACTGCAAATGATCCCTCCACTTGGTCAATCGACAGAACCTGGAAGCACCGTTTCCAAAACACTCTTATAGCAGCGCGTGATGCTGTAAGATAAAATGCTCAGCGTTTTAGCTTATTTATTTCCTCTATGCTTAAATTCTTCCGATCTTTACTTGCTGGACGTCCTTCGATCATGGCACAACCCCCCTCATAGCAGTTGTCGGTGCTACAGGCACTGGCAAGTCGAAGGTGAGTTTCCACGATGGCACCTCTTACACAAATTCATATTGTAACCAAAATTTCTAATAGCTGCAGATAGCTTGCAGTGGACTTGGCATCTCGCTTCAACGGTGAAATTATTAATGGCGATGCGATGCAAATGTATCGCGGCCTCCCCATCATAACGAACCAAATACCCGTCGAAGAACAAAACGGCATCCCGCACCATTTAATTAGCTGTGTTGATTTAGAGCAAGAGGCCTGGCGTATTGGAAGATTCAAGAGGGAAAGTCTTCGACTCATCAAGGATATACGCTCTCGAGGGAAAGTCCCTGTTCTCGTCGGAGGAACACACTACTATACCCAGGCAGTCCTCTTCAAGGAGCAGTTAGTGGGCGAGGGTGCAGATGCTGGCGAATCTGAGGATGGATTCTCTAGCGATGAAACCGAGTCTACTTCTACAAAATGGCCAATCCTCGATGCACCGACAGAGGTGGTCTTGGAGAAACTGAAAGAGGTCGATCCAGTTATGGCTGCTCGATGGCACCCGAACGAGACGCGCAAGATTAGACGTTCCTTGGAGATATACTTTCAAACCGGTAAACCGGCCTCCGAGATATATGAAGAACAAAAGCGTCTCAAGCAAGCGGCCGCAACTACTGACGACGCTAATCAGCTACGTTTCGATACTATCATTTTCTGGGTTCACTCAGAGAAAGAAATCTTAAATTCTCGACTCGAGAAACGGGTGGATGCCATGCTTGAGCAAGGTTTAATGTCTGAAGCAAAGAAGATGTCGGAGTATCTCCGGGAGAAGCAATCCCAAGGCGTTATTGTCGATCAGACTAGAGGAGTCTGGGTCTCCATTGGGTTCAAAGAACTAGCACCTTACTTTGAAGCGTTGTATACAGGCTCATCCAGTGGGGAGGAACTTGAAGCTCTCGAGCGGACTGGCATCGAGTCTGTAAAAACCGCGACGCGCCAGTATGCTGTCTCGCAAATCAAATGGATTCGAAACAAGCTATGGAGGGCCCTTTCAGAGACCAATATGACAGACCGTCTCTACCTACTTGATAGCACTAAAGTTGAAGACTGGGTGAAATCTATCACTGAACCATCTGAACGCCTCGTTCATTCATTGATCAACAAGGAGGCTATGCCTGACCCGAAATCACTGTCAGGGCTTGCGAGAACAACTCTCGGTGCCAAGGAAGCACAGTCGCAATATGAAACCAATAACATAGCGAAGTGTATCACCTGTGATGTATGCCACAAAACAATGACAAATGAAGAGCAGTGGAATGTCCATATGAATGGATATGCCCATAAGCGTGCTCTCAAAGCGGCTGCGAGAAAGCTGGAGCGCCAAGAATTTCTTCGAAAACGAGAGGCTTTAAAAAATACCCAGGAAGTTGCCACTAAATAATACGCAGCAGATATCAAGCCATTCAGAGCGAATTGTTTTGAATGATCATTCTGAAGCTATACAGGACACGCTACGCCATCACATACAAATATCCAATCCGGATAAATTAAAGCATTATACTCTTCTTGATAAAAGTGAAGCTATAGACACACGTGTTAGGACCACTCAACGAAATCCCTGACTGACTTATATACATACTAGTGAACCATGAGGATACTTTCGCTGCAAAAATCCACAAGACTTGAGGTCGAGTAGCATCGTCCATGTAGAAGACAGAAAGCCAGCGCATTCATAGCTGAACTGAAAAGGAGACGCACAACAGTATGTCAGGATAATTTGGCATGTCTTGTGCAATGACTGGTTTAATGTTCGAGGGATTTTATTGAGCTTTTCAACAAGGCAATGTTATCCACAAGCTGCCTTTCAGAATCACTATTATGACTGTGACCTTCGAAGCGCAACCGGATCATCTGTATTTGCATTCCTTCGACAACCAAGATGATACGGTGATACCAAAGGCGAAATAGAAATAGATAGACGATGAAAAACCCCAATCTTTGCCTTTGGGAATATCATTGATCTGGTGCAAATGAGCCTTGGACCCGATAGACCCGAGCTCAGTGATGTAAATTGGAGGACTCAGGCACGGAATTGCATGTATTGGGCACGAGCAAGAAATAGGTAGCTCACGTTGCCGACCGCCAGGTTGAAAAGGCTTGAGAGAGTATATCACCATGTCCACTCTCCTCCACCTTGAAAACTTCAATAACAGGCGATTTTTCAATTTTGCGGATCCTCCACGTCCCACCTTCATGAATGACAGTTTTCAGCCCTAAAAAAGTTGAATCAGCCTGGAATTCCAAAGAGTTCTTGGGTGATCATACACTCGAGAAATGATGCGGCAAAATTGATGCAGATGTTTCCATCCCAGGTTCTTTTTCCAACTTTTTGAACCTTTCCTGGGATGCTAGAGGTCTCGAGCTCTTCGAGATGGCGTAAAATGCCTTGTTGGTCACGGAACCCAACGATGATCTTGGGAACGCCTAACAGGAACGATTGAGCCCAGAATTTCAAGAGCTTACGCTCGTACTTCATCATATCACGATCGTTCCTGATCTCAGCAGAGGTCTTCAGCTCTACCCAGTTAATAGGATCCTCTTTTCGGTCAGGTTTGCAGTCCCAAACTAGAAACAATTATCAGCAGGAACTCGTAGCATTGGCTCAAAAATGGAATATAGGCATTAACTTGATTTGTTTTGACTTACCAGCATCAACCTCCCCACCAATGACTAGCCGAACACCACCTATTCCAGTGCGGACAACGGAGCAATATTGTGCGTTATTGTTGACTATTTCCTCCTCGCGGCCTTCGATCTCGTGGCGAGGCGTCTGATCCCAGCTGTGTGGAAGCACAGACAAAGTTTCAAATTTGTAACCTGGGATCGTCAATATTATTTTCATTTCAAAAGACCCGATTAGGATATGTAGTACCCCAGTATGCCATTAGATCTTGAGAAGCCATTCCGGGTGGCATCCTCTGATTGCGTTGTATTTGCTTTTGGTCGTTCTTATAGGCGTTGTTTTCTTCAATGAATCTAGAACATATTAGCTCTAGGACTTCTTGTCAAAGCTGACTCGAGTATACTAACATGGTTCCCTGTAGACATAAAAATCAGCTCAAAAAGAATCGACCGGAGTTATTGCGGATTCGAGTGGTTTCTCACCTGAAAACACGTCGCATTCATCTCAAACCTATGCGGAAAAGATCAATGAGAAGGACTAACTTGACCGTCAGGCATACATACCCATTCATATTATCAAATGGGGCTGTCAGGATCTTGATGTGTATGCTCGATTAGCTAGATTGGTTAGACAATTATCAGATGGGGGTTTCCTCACTTTGGTCATCATGCCCCTCCAAGTGATGATATCTGCTTCACAATTCTTCCCCGTTTCTTTCTCCAGAGCTATGATTGTTTCTAACAGAGCGTCGAGATGCTCATCTCCGGTGTCATCAAGCTTCTGAAAAGTATCGAAGCCACGATTTAGGTCTGCAGGAAGACGTGGTTGATAGTAGTACCGCAGGGATGACTCCCCGAGATGAAATTGATGATTGTGATCGTACGAAAAGCAAGCAATTTCCTGATGATCAAATTAGTTCCCTTTATTATAATAATAATATAATATACCGTAATCACAATTATCTATATCAATAAATGTCAAACTTACCTTTGGACGTCGAATGGCTGTATTGGAACCCCCAAACCGATGAGCCGGCTGAATCTCAAAAGCGCACCTATTCATTGACTCTCTTTCGTTTCTTGGATGGTAAAACTGACGATTAATAGCTAATAGTCCTGATGGCCGTCCAAATTATGCACATCAAACCAGGTGCTTATACAATAGCTTCGATGTATTTCAAGCAAGACCGTCGTACACGTTTGTCACCTATCCCAACTGGACATAAGATAGATTATACAAAATTGTATTGACAGCCAATTCTTTTTTTGAATAGACTGAAAATGGCGACGAAACGCGACAGCGACAGCGATGACAGTTGATGATTTGTGGAGAAGCAGTAGTACAGCGAGGAGTCGTGAGTTCTAGAAGAAGAGCCGGAGCTGGCTGCTGTTGTGTCCCCACCAAGAAAGTCATCCGCTCCAGGTAATTCCATCATCATCACCAACCCACCCACCTTGACTGCCACCAAATTACAGCAACACCTCTCTTGCCCACCACACATTTAGTGTATTTTGAGGCCATATTGTATTTGATTTGCAGTTGTGATATTTGACTTTCTTTCTTACCAGCCCCCCGCGGTGGACAAATACAGGATGACTTCACGGATCGAGAAGACTATTGCCCGGCAAAGAGAAAAGTAGGTTGTCAATTCTGCGCAGGTGATGCTACTTTCGGATTATGGCAAGACGAATAGAAATGCTGACGGTGTTCTGTCCTTATAGGATCGCCTCTGGTGCCTATTACGAAGCTCATCAGCAACTGCGTGTCATTGCTGTGCGGTATATCAAACAGTCCAACTATGAGGCAGCTGCGGATTTATTGGCCGGTGGTGCTACTGAGCTCTTGAGAGCAGGCTCTCAGCAGGGTGCTTCTGCTAGTGGTGGTGATTTGGCTATTATGCTGGTGGTTGAGGTCTACAACAAGGCGGAATGGGAGATTGCTGGAGGAGACGGCGATGCGGAGGGGCGGGCACGGAAGAGTGAGTTTCAACCCTTACCTGTCTCTGAGTCAGATCATCACGGGTCCATATCTGTATACGGTTGCTCTATTCAGAAAATTAGGGGATTTGAAGACCCGTCATGCGTATTGTTTATTTGCGACAAAACTTGCTAACAATAATGTTTCGGCAGAGCGCCTGATGGAACTGCTGCGTGAGTTCCCACCCGAGGAGCCTACAAGAAAAAGGTTCATCCAGGAGATGATCACCTGGAGTGGACGATTCGGTCCCCTAGAAAGAGGAGACCCGGAGTTACATCATGCGGCTGGATCAGTCTATGCTGAAGGTTCGTTGGTTTGAACTGGTAATACGACCACAGACAAGTGTTTCTGACCAAAATACCCAGATAACGAGCCATATGATGCTGAGAAACACCTCATCCTCGGAACATCTGAGTCTGCTGAGACACTCGCTAAGCTTGAGTACGAGTGGTACACAAATGACGAACCGCATACAGCGGCAATTTATGCATCGCGCGCAGTCTTCCCATACCTTCTGACTGGAAACCTCCGCAGTGCCAACAAGGCCTTCTTGATATTCATCTCCCGGCTTTCTTCCTCGAATCCTTCTCTCGGTGTACAGGATGTTAGCAGCGCCAGTGCCGACATGCGTGTCTTCCCGGCGCTGCCTTTGGTGAATTTCATTAGCATGTTGCTCCTGGCCATCCAACGTGGGAGCGCGGATCTTTTCCGACAGTTGAAAACGCACTATGCGTCACAAATACAGGCGGTGGGAATCTGGGACGATGCGTTGACACAGATTGGTGAGCATTATTTTGCTATCCAGGCTCCAAGACAGGGGAACCCATTGCTGGATATGATGGGCAGTATGCTGTTTGGGGGAGGTCAAGAGGGTGAAAGGAGGGCGCCGCAGGGTAGAGGTTCGTCGAAGAAGGTCGAAGCGGCGCCAGCGAACATGGAGCTTGATTAGACGGGGTGAAGGCGGTTCCTGTATTATAGAACGCCCGACTTGAACATATCATCCTCAGTCAAGTGACCAGGATTATCATGCAGTCTCTTCATTAAGCTTGCATTAGACCCGTGGATCAATCTCCGCTTCGTACATCCAATTGTCTTCATCCAATGCCGCTACCTTGCTCTGAAGACTTTGCTGGATAAAATTAAGGACTTCTAAATCTAAAATCTGTCAACCGAAGCACGCCTACATAGGAATAAAGAACCAAGGCATAGTAGAGGACTTACCGGCTGGTTCACTGCTAACTTGCCTGTTTCGATTTCGCATCATTTCCACCAGGCTTGCCTCAATCTCTTGAAGAAAAGTTAGCGACTTTCTACCCAACATACTCTGTAACGTACTCTCTTTCTCCCGTCCGCTGATCTCTGTTTCGCCGGCAGAGTCGGCACCTGTAGTACCAGACCCTCCACTATTCCCATCTACTCCTTCCATCTCATCTCCATCCTCACTCCCAACAACCGGTGGAAGCACCGGGATATCCAACTTGTAGCTGCCGTTTTTATCCTTCACCACGATTTCGCCATTATCGATCGGCCCATTGCTTAGTGACGACGTCGTTGCTTCAAATGATCCGGATTGAAATATCTGGGATTGGAGAGTTGATGGGCCATGGCTTCCACTTTGCATGTGGGCATTATGAGGGGCGGTTGATACTGAATTTTTGCTGAGATTATGGTGGAAGAGATTGCGGCGGACGGAGGCCGTTCCCATTGTGGACTTGGTATTCGTCGATTGCCAAATAGAGCCAGACGTGATTGAGTAAAAGATTTTGCCTTCGGGATTTTGTATTGTAGCGCGTAGCTTGTATTTGCTTGATGAAATCGTTCGCAGTGGCGATCGAAGATAGCGTCGAGCAATTGTACTTCGTTTCTCCAACGGGTTTTGCAGTAAAAAATGATGGTCAGTAAGGATAAAATGAAGGAAAAAGTTGCAGAGTTTCAACTCTTATAACACAAAGTGTAGCTAAGTATTGAGCCATAACAATAGATGCATTGGTGAAAGAAGAACACTGGGAATGGTGGGTGGATGTAAAGATGAACAAACAATGCGGAATTGACCCGGAGATCACTTGGAGGCGATTTTATGAAGTCAGCCAAACTGCCCGCCTTGCATTTTTTCTTTGCAAGGAGCTTACAATATGGAATTTTATGATTCAGTCTACTCTGTAGTTATGTAGGTAATAATATTCTACCCTTCTTTCCTACATGATTCTTCCTCTTCTTTGGCTTGTGGTAGCTTTTCTTGCACTTAGTCCGTGGGCAGTATTTGCCGGGCCTAACAGTAGTATAAGTGAAGAAGAAAAGCCAAGTTTATATCACTCATAGTAAATCTACGCTGTATTCCACCATCTCATGCCATAAACCACAAGGGAAAGCACAAACATGCCATAAACCACCAGGGAAAGCACAAACATCGACTGGAGAGCTTCAAAGTAGATCAATGCACGGGCCGTTCGCGGGGATCGAGTTGAATAATTCTAGACGCGTCGGACTTTCGCGTCTCCCCGAACACGACGGTTTTTGCCAATTACCACCTTTTCAAACATCACATCGACAGTGTCAACACGATGGTGCAAGCAGAATCCTCCAAAAGTGCCGCTCGCAATGGCCTGAAGGCTGTTACTGCTGGTGCTCCTCAGGACTACGAATTGCCCTGGTGAGCCATCTAGGAACAGTCCGCATATGAACTCATGGCTAAACCGGGCGATACTATAGGGTCGAAAAATACCGGCCAATCTTCCTCGATGATATTGTTGGTAACACCGAGACAATCGAACGGTTGAAGATTATCGCCAAAGATGGAAACATGCCGCATGTTATCATCTCGGGTATGCCTGGTATTGGAAAGACAACCTCGGTCTTGTGTCTAGCGAGACAGTTGCTGGGAGATGCGTATAAGGAAGCTGTTTTGGAACTGAATGCTAGTGATGAGCGAGGTATACCATCTCCCAGTGTTTTGGCATGAGAAACAAAGGCTGATGGGGGTTTCAGGTATCGATGTTGTGCGGAATCGGATAAAAGGCTTTGCTCAGAAAAAAGTCACCCTTCCCCCAGGACGGCACAAGCTTGTCATCCTGGATGAAGCAGACAGGTATGTGGTGATGGGATCGCTTGCATTTTCACCCAGCTTATATATTACAGTATGACTGCCGGCGCACAACAAGCCTTGCGACGAACGATGGAAATCTATTCTTCGACAACTCGATTTGCCTTTGCCTGTAACCAGTCGAACAAGATTATTGAACCCATCCAGTCTCGATGTGCTATCCTTCGCTATGCCAGATTGACAGACGCCCAAGTTGTGAAGCGACTCTCGCAAGTATGCGAGGCCGAAAAGGTGGAACACTCCGAGGACGGAATTGCGGCCTTAGTGTTCAGTGCGGAGGGAGATATGCGTCAAGCGATTAACAACCTGCAAAGTACATGGTCTGGATTCGGTTTTGTAAGTGGAGATAATGTCTTCCGTGTTGTCGATAGTCCCCATCCCATTAAGGTTCAGGCTATGATCAAGGCCTGTTGGGAAGGAAAGATTGACGCAGCTTTGGAGACGCTGAATGAGCTGTGGTATGTTAAACACTGTTTTTTTCTCAGTCACGTTGAAAGTGCTCTAATTATATTCTCTAGGGCCCTTGGCTATTCTTCTCACGATATTATTAGTACCATGTTCCGAGTCACAAAAACGATCCCCACGTTATCGGAGCACTCCAAGCTTGAGTTTATTAAGGAGATTGGCTTTACACACATGCGCATCCTGGATGGTGTGCAATCACTACTTCAATTGAGTGGTTGTGTCGCCAAGCTTTGCAAGGTCAACATGAAGCCCCAGCTTTTTGAGGCCCCAAAGGCTTGAAAGCAAAACCACTCCTACTATATTGCATATTCTCATGGTGTTTACCGGCGTCTATAAAGGCTGGGGATATGGCGAGGCCTTGAATATTCAATTTGGCCTACTTATGAATTCATGGCATGTGTATCCTATATTTGTGACCACTTAATCATCAAGATCTTTTTTAGTCCGGCGACCATATTGCGAGGTATCATATAATCTCTTCATTTTGTTTCCAGACCAGGGGTAACTGGCATCTTGGCTCCCTCGGGTGGCTTGTTTTTGCTCTTGAATTCATCGCACATTTGCTCCATAGTGACCCATTCTACTCCCTCGTGTTTGTTGATGTGCTCGATGATTCTACATAAGGATTATCAGGATAATTCAATATGGACAAACGAAAGAACTTGACTAGTAAGCAGGTTACACTCACCTCTCATGCATGAGAATGACATGCGGACGGCCTGAAACATCAGGATGTATGGTCATCGGGAAGATGAACTCGTCATACTCGCGGTAGAAGTAGTCAAAATGGTCCTACATATATCGCAATTATGATTAGAACTGCTTATTCCTTGGCCACGAGGGAGGGGAGCGCCTACTTTCCAAATATCTTCAACATCTCTCGGGTTTACCCAGCCATGACTATTCGGCGAGTTCTTGATAAACATCATTGGTGGTAAGTCATCGATATACCAGTTCCCGGGAATTTCCACCAAACCCGTCTCTTGCCCTTTTACTAAAGGCTTCATCCAAGTCTCCGCCTTTTGACTGTAGTCGATTTTTGTCCATGAATCACCCGTGCGCAACCAATACATTTGACAATCATGATGGGACATCGAATGGTCATATTCCACACCATAAGAGAGAAGCAGATCCGTCATCTCTCGGCTCGTCTCCCACCACGGTGCCACGGTGCCCCGCGGCGGCTTGCCGCAGAACTCGGTCAGCATGCGGTATGTCTTGTATAAGATATCCTTTTGCTGCTCGATGGTCATATCCGAAGGGTTCTCATGGCTATAACCGTGTAACCCAATCTCATGCCCTGCATCCCTGACAGCTGCACATTCCTGGGGGAAGGTCTCGAGGGAATGGCCCGGGATGAACCAGGTTGCTTTGATATTGTATTTGTCGAATAGTTTCAACACACGCATAGTGCCGACGTGACCGGCAAAAAGACCTGGCAGATTGTCAAAAAAGAAAAAGAGTTCTCTAGTCATGATTCTTTCCCTTACCACGACTGATATCATTGACGCTGTCTTCTCCGCCGTATGAGCCCAACCAGCCTGATACGGCGTCAATGTCAACGCCATAGCTGACAAGCACCCTTTTTTTGCCCATTCTGTATTCAGTGACTGTTTTTTTTTTTTTTTTTTTTTTTCTCAAAAAACTGAATATGGCCGATGAGCTAATTATCCTGGATTTGCTGTCTTATATGGGAGCGGATGAACAAGAACAACCACCGGTTTGACGATAGGAAAAGCTGAGATAAGACGTTGGAAGCCCACCCTTGTTGCTACCCCCATTTTTGGTTGATGTCATTTGATATGAGGGGTGACGCGAGTTCTATCGTGGATAGTACCGAGGGGAAGCCCAGGATGATATGATAGATAAAGAGGGGAAAGTGGGGGTACATGAAGCCTTTCCAGGGTTGATTGAATCTGCAGCTTGCACGGGACAACCATCTCTAAAGTATTTGCTTACTGTATGAAAAAGGTATCATATCTAGATGCTATTCAGGTACCAAGCAAAAATAATCTATATTCGTCATTTCAAAATGTAGTTTAAATTCTACCACAACTAGTTTCCAGCCTTCCAAATCTTCTCAATAGCAGCCGCAGCTCCTAATACCTTTTCCTCTTCGAATTTCTTCCCAACAATCTGCAGGTTAACCGGATGGCCTTCCATTTCCTTCAAATCGTAAGCATTCCAATTCCACGCATCCCGATCATTCCTCGGGTGATAAGGCTCAGATGGCAAGGCATCCTTATCTGCCCGCACCTTGTCAACGGGAAATGTCAATGCAGGATAGTCGAGTATATTCCAAATCTTAGTGTACCCAACCCACCGCAGTGTTCGATGAGGAACAGCAGTATGTGGCAATGTAGGACTCAGAATAATATCGACAGGTTTCCCAGAAGAAGAACGCACGGCGTTCCATTTATCGAGATACTGTTTCTGGAGGGCCACTTTACGCTTGTTGAGCTGCCAATATTCATAAACGGATATAGCTTTACTCTTGTTGATCAGGCTCTCAACATGAGGAATATAGGGTTCTCCGGCCACACTGACATCGCGACGGATATCCTCGCAACCGTCAGCAGCGTAATAGGCGTCCATGAGTTGAATGTATTGTAAATAGTCCGAAGTATCCCAGAGGACAATCTCATGGCCATTTGCTTTCAATTTGCTGGTAAGTTCCATTAACGTCCTTTCAATGGGAGGGTGGACTTTCACAACTCCGTCGTCGAGAATTAGCCCGATCGCCATTGGACGTGTCTGTATTTCTTCGAAGGCATTACCGTTCCAAGGGAGAGGCGGGCATTTCGGATCCAAATCCCAGGGCTTGCTATTCGCAATCAAGCGACTCACATAATAGATGGAGGGCAGATCGCGAGCCATGGGCCCAACGGCGGAGGGAACGTGTTCTTGCCCTTCAGTCGACACAGGGACTCCTTGGTATGGTAGTCTACTACTCTAATCGAGAGTCAATCCCAATGCCTCTTTTGGTCATAAACTGTGACTGCAAGGATGAATACATACGCTTGGTTTGAACCCATACAATCCCATCACTGCCTGAGGAATTCTACTGCTCCCCCCAATGTCTGTCCCCAGACCGAATATAGAGCCATGCAATGACAACAGAGCTCCTTCACCACCCGTAGAGCCGCCTGGGGTAAATTTAGGGTTTCTTGGATTCACTGTCAGGCCCCAAAGAGGATTTTCGGTCTCGGCCCACTTTAAACGCCCGTCAGCTCATAGCACACTTTTGGTGCCAGGAGTGGGGGTGTACAAACCATGATGCTTTGTGGCAGATTTGTCTTCGCAATCACAATAGCACCCATGCTCTTCAGTATCTGGACCAGAACTGCATCTTCTGTCGCCGGGGAAAATGAACGGCCCACATAGCCTAATGTCGTATCTACCCCTTTGATATTGAATTGATCCTTCACGGTAATGGGGACACCGTGCAGAGGTCCTTTGAGGTTTCCGGTCTCCTTAAACTCACGATCTAGCTCTCTGGCCTGGTGGAGTGCATCTTCGAAAACAACTTCTGTGATGCAATTAGTCTGGAAATTATCGTTGTCAGTAGAACTCAACTTCAATATGATTCATTCAGCTAGTCAAGTATGTCTCACGATTTGATGGGCTATGACAGCTCTAAAGAAATGTTAGAGGATGCTTAGTGATTTTTGTGGATCTATATTTCGCACCTTCTGATATAGGCTAGTGCGACCTGCTCAGCAGTGAATTTGCCCTGTCTCAGATGGTCAAGGAGGATCGTGATGCTGTCAACATCTGTTATTTCTTGGACGATTGGATCGTGGTCCAATCGGGAACGGTTTTCGACATCCTGGACTCGGGGAGAGCGTTGGTCTATATCATCAATGAGGTACGGGTTCAAAGCCTGGTCTCTCAAAAGCCGCTTTTGTGATACGATTTGTTCCCATGTCTGAGTGCTACCCATTTTGTATTGATGAGGGGTGTATGTGTCTTGATGAATTTCTATGTCGATGAAACCAAGATGCGGAGCAATCAGACATTAAATATTAGCTGCAGCCACCCCAACTGCCTATCTATCATGGTATTGAGCATATTGTTATCTCGGAAAGGCCAAGTCGGAAAATTCTCCGATCATAATCTCGACCATGTTCTGCGAGATTGCCGATATCTGTCAGATGCCTGAGCGTAATTGCCAAAACTACAATGAATACGCGATGGAGAGTTGGAGTCTTGGAGACAGTTCACTACGACTATTAGAGCTAGAATGTTAGCTGGGGATTCCATGTGGAGACGACGGGAAGTGCGGATTGAGTGCGGAGAGAGCAACTTGACTTACAGATGGGATCAAACTATAGCAACCTTATTAGCTAGGGACAAAGGATAGGAGAATGACATCCGTGGTTAGTTTTTTCAGTCAAGTCTGATGAGACAAAATCCAGTTGGTTCGAAGAGTCTTTACTGCCTTTAAGGACGGACGATAGAGGGCTCCGTAGTGCCATTATATGGCTGACTGGGAACAGACTCGAGATGGATCTGATTTCGATAAAGCATCAAACCATTTGAACACTAAGAATAAGAAATAATAAGACTCCCAACGCCACGAGACAAAGCAAAAATAAAAAACAAAATAAAAAAGTGAAGATGAAGATCAACAGTCACAAACATAACTTAAAAGCGCGGGGCCTGGGCGGTTGCGGATTAGCGGGACTTTTTTTCCCTCCTCCAGATTTCCAGCAAGACGAGGTCCAGCATCCAATCCTCCTCAACATCCCGTCGGGGGCTTCAGATGCAGGAACATTATTGTGTTCCAGACGGCCGGCCGCTTCTTCTCGGCCCCTTCTTTTTGTTTCGTTTGTCTTTGCTGGCTGAAAGGTGGATTCTTCAGTGGGATGAGATCCCACCAGGCCCATTCCCCTCGCCCAAGAATATGCCATCATGAACCCAAGCTCGACTGCTGATGATGCTGCGCCGCCGACCGGTGCCATCCGCACGCACGCCCGGAGTAAAACGTCCGGCTCTATCGCGAAACGGGCCTGTGACCAGTGCAAGTTTCGAAAAATAAAGGCAATTATTTCTAACCATCCTTTCTTTTGCAATTCTTCATTGCTTCTGTTCTGTGGCGGGAAAGCCCTGCTAACATTCTTAGCTTCATACAGTGCAGTCTGTCACAACCATGCAGAGCTTGCGTTTCGATGGGCTTTGATTGCACGTTTTTCCAACCCCAGAAGAAACGCGGCCCGACTGGACAGTGAGTTTGATTTTGTTTGATTTTGTTTCGCGATGTCAAACGCAATTCCGTCGCCGATCGTCTGACCTAACCATGATCTTCAAAGTCGTGTATCACAAATCCGACAACAGCAAACCCGCCTGTTAAGGAAAAGTCCCCAGGATCAAGCCAGTTCAAATGTTATCCAAGATGCCGCCTTTCCATACCAAGGAGGAGCTCCGTCTCAGGAGATGGGTCAAAATGAGACAATCCCGATGGCAGAGAACGCACACTGGCCTGTCCAGGGCGAAGTCCCTGTGCCTGTTGATGGAACTGGACTTGCACCACCACCGTCTACCTCTGCGGCGCCTGTAGGGCCCGGATGGGGCGCCGATGTTTCATCGATAGATTCTCACAGCAACAGTGCCGTCAGCTGGAACGACCGGAATGATGTCGAATACTGGCTTCCAGATAATCTGGAAGCCCAGGTTCCCATGTTTGATTTCCCAGGAACCAACATCTACCTAAAAACTTCCCTTCCGTCTATTATTCAGCCAGAGGCAGATGCCCCTAGGTTAGAATCGCATCCCGTAGAGCCCCCAAGTATGCCTCTGCAAAACATGGGGGCTTTGCAATCAGAAGGTGGGAATACGAGGTCTGTATGGCCACCTTCGATCATCGAGGCGAATATGATTCCGTGGATCGAGGTGTATTTCGACCGGTTACATCCAACATTACCACTTCTGAATCGATCATCTTTGTTCATCCGAATGCTCTCCCAAGAGCACCGGAAAAACCCTCAATTCGGTTCCATGCTTTTGTCCTTGTGCGCATTTTCACTCACCCAACCTATTGAGATTGATGAACGTCCCACGTCATCATCTCGCGCCAACCAAGCCAGATCTATGATGAATGAAGCTACCAGAATGCGTAGCTGTTCGGATTTCGGGGAGAATCCAACAATTGAGGCGGTTCTCACGAGCTTTTTCCTCTTTGGCTGTCTTTTCGGGAGCAATCAGCACAACGCTGCATGGCTTCGCTTGAGAGAGGCTTTAGATCTCGCCGCAACCCTCGGGTTAAATAATCCCGATCTATATCACGATTTATCCAGCGAAGAAAAAGGCCAAAGTTTGCGAACCTATCTTGTACTATCTATAACGGAGAGGTATGCCACGACGACTGCTTGCCATACCACTTTGAATATAGCTGATAAACCCACAGGGCCTATGCACTTCAACGACGACATCCAATAACATTCTGGGGCAAGCCTGGCTTTACACTGCGCTCCGTCAATGATTTCATCCATAATGCCACTCACAGTCTCGTATCCGGGATCATTGTTCACAACGAAAAGGACGCCGAAGGCATGATGGGCTTGGCTCGTCTGATGGAGTTGTTCGACGCGATCGATGAGGATGTCATCGATTGCTGGAATCGGCGATGCACCATAAACAATGGTTACTGCGAAAAGCTCACACAGGACAAAGCGTTGGCGATCCATCAAAATCTTGGCCGAATCAGTCCTTCTGAGCGATTCAAGGGCTATGACTGGTTTGAACGCGCCAAGTCAGTTCCGGGTGAAACCCAAAGTGCGCTGTTAAGTATGGGTCTGCGAGAGACGCAGAGTGCCGATATATTTATTACACAGAAATGGCTTCAAAACCGCATCTGGGTTCTCTGTTCTACACACGGTCTTCTCAGACCAATATCCGACCGCCATGAACTTAGTTTCAACTACGCCATCTCCATCGCAAAGGAAACACTGGCTATATGCAAATCACTACGCCTGAGCTCTATGGAAGCTCACGGCATAGGTTTGGTAAGTTGATTTTATCTGCCAATCGGGTTTTTTCTGTTCCTTACTCATTGGATTAGGCCGAGAAGTTGTATGACATTGCCACAAGCGCCATCAATGTTTCTTCCAACATTCCCCCGCCACCTGGAAGTGATTACGCTCTAGCCCCCTCTGACAACATATCCCCGCATGGTGGTACAGCATCCACCGTTTCATCCCCTCAGAATCTAGCCGAGGACTTCATGCTATTGTTAACCAGTCTGAGGGGTGGGAATCACCCTTTCCTCGAAAGGTTCAAAGCATTTCTAGCCTCACCGCATGGCATCAAAAACGAATACTCACATTGGGTCCCGCAATAATTTGAACCGACTATACCACCCATTTGCTCTACCACCATCCGTTCTATCTTTTCGCTTCTTGGATCCTGGCGCTTCGATCTGCGACTGCATCATGCTAGATCCTTTTTCCTTTCTCTTTTCTTCTTTTCTTTTTCGTCCAAAGGGCTTTACATCTGGGTTTAAGGGGGCGTTCTATTTTTCTAGACGGTCGTGTATCTGCTCAATATTGGAAGAAGTGAACATAAAACGCGACTATGTATAAATCAACCTGGCTACGTGTAGGCCATGAATCAGTGTTCATATGAAGATGCCTAACTACTGGATTTTCTCGTTGTACTTTCCACTTTCATTAGTGCCCAAATGATCAATATTGCAGCCTGGACTAGAGAGGACCGACTCGTCCAAATACGATGCTGGACTATTCACCCTCATCGAGTCAAAAAATTGCATTTTTGATGCTACTACTATGTATGAAGTTGTGATAAGCGAGATCATATGCCTGTCGAGGCTATTCCTAATTGGGAAAAAGTTGCGTGATTGGCCAATCACTGATATTTGAGTTGTGTAAAAGGGCATCAGGGATTCTCTATCCGGCATCCAGCAACGTCTATCAGTCCATCAAGTGCGATCGACACCATCTCTTCTCCTTTCCCGCACTTGAGATTTATGACGCAGATGAACAATCGTATGAATATCAAATCCACCAGAGACAACTCGCTAGAAGAAAGGCTGGCTGGTGATCCGGTACCCCGAGGCAAACTACGCGGGGTTGGCTTCCTTCACATGCGAGATTTAATACCATTCCTCTGGTTCGTTTCTGTTGGGGATTCGATATGGATCTTCTCCATCTCCAAGTGCGATTAGTGTGGACACTTTGTTGAGAGACACGATCCACACGTGGATGGTTTTTTGTCATGGGTCGAAAAGCTTTCACATGTTCAGGCAAATCCTCCTGAACCGCCGAGTCCACTGGCGACACTTTTACTAAGATGTCAATAATAATTATATATAAACCAAGGGTACGGCAACCTCTCAAGATGGAGACATATCCAGCTCAGATATTATACCTATCGGTTGCCTGTCATGGATACCAAAACCAAGCCCAATCCAAAGGACTCGATGAAGTCAACTTGGCGTCACCAGTCTCGAGACCAATGGAACGTCTACCACTGGCTTCTAGAGATCCTAAACGCTCATCCCATTGCCCTTGATCAAGAAGTGCCTGTTCACACAAAAGAGGAAAAGGTTCCCTACATGCCACAGTGGTCACTGAACCTGTGGGTGATCTTCTACTCCTCTCTTCCGCTCCTCTTTCACCAAGCCTATGCGTCATATACAGGCCGCAACCTGGGCCCGATCGCCGTCTTTAATCTCTATTTCTTTGCCTTTAATGCGACTGTCCTCTGGCAAGTGCAGATTCTCCGCCGCCTCGGTCATACCCTCGGTTTCTTGGATGGCGACAAGCATGAACGGGATGGTGTGCCTGATGTTGGCGTGGCAAAGGTTGTGGCCTCGCTCTACAAGACGACTGGATCTCGTCTGGTCCTGTCGACATACTTCTCCTACCACAGAAGCCAGCTGCCAATGGAAATGAACTGGGCATGGCTTCCTCTTGAAATCGGTCTATATGGTATTGTGCTTGACTTCTGGTTCTACTGGTACCACCGCCTGATGCACGATGTTGGTATCCTCTGGAAGTACCACCGCACCCACCATCTCACCAAGCACCCGAACCCCCTACTTGCCGCCTATGCAGACCACGAGCAAGAGTTTTTTGACATGGTTGGCGTACCGATGATGACCTACTTCAGCCTTAAATTGATGGGTATACCCATGGGCTTCTATGAGTGGTGGATCTGCCATGAATATGTTGCCTTTGCTGAGGTCTTTGGGCACAGTGGCCTCCGCGCTCACATGACAGTCCCGTCAACCCTGAGCTGGCTGTTGCAGTATTTCGACTGTGAGATTGTCATCGAGGACCATGACCTCCACCACCGCAAAGGCTGGAGGAAGAGCCACAACTATGGCAAGCAGACTCGACTCTGGGACCGCGTCTTTGGCACCTGCACTGAACGCATCGAGTCTGCAGAGAGCAACATTGATTATTCAACTAAAGTCAATATGCCCTTGTTCTAATCGACTCAGTCGGTGTCTCAAAAACCGGGCTACAAGGATAAGGAAGTAAACTGGAAAGGCTTGCCATGTTATCAGAAGTCATTCAACAGTTGAGGCATGAATCAGGCTAGTCGAAAGGCAACGTCCATATTCCCCAAAGAAAAAAATGAAGAAAAAAAGAGAAAAAAGCAGAAAGCCGCAGCAGCATATAAGAAAAGCAGCTGTGCTAAAGGAACGACCGTGAAGATTTATACCCTATACCCTTTTGATTACGGATAGAGTCTATGTTAGATAATACCTTCGTTTGGAATGTGAATACGATTTGGAATGGAAACTTCTAGTAGACAGTATGTAAAGATACATGGTAAATAGCATTCAATTGTCTATATAGTATAAGATACATACTGTGGCCGTGGCCATGATTCAAACTCTCTTTGGCGGTTCTAATCGACCCTCACCCGTTTTGGCTGCGAGTGAAGTCTCGTATCTCCGCCACTTCCACACGGGAATTTTAGCATCATACATCTCGTCAATCTCCGCAAAGGTCCGGCCTCGCGTTTCAGGAATAAAAAAGTATACAAATATGAGGATACAGACCATACAACCCGCAAAAACCAAGTAGGCCTTTGCCCCGAGATTTGCAGCGTCAGCAGAAGTGAGTTGGGGAACCGCTAAGGTGGTAATCACAGCGGTTGTTTGGGCACAAGCAACCGTATATGCCATGGTGTGGTTACGGAGCTTGGGCGTGGCTACCTCCGAGGGTATTAGGTTGGACATGGAGAAAAATGAAGAGGCCCAGAAGAAATTAAAGATGAAGGACAAAGCGGCAATTGTCATAGTGGAGCTTTTGTCCGCGCTGAATGCTAGCCCGCCGGCTACAGCGTCGATGATGAAAAGGGCGCTCATCCCCACGAGCGCCGTGGGACGACGTCCGACGCGGTCGATGACGAACGGGGCCGCTATGGTTCCAGCAAGGGTACAGCAGGATGCAATGACGGTCAGAGAGAAAGGACCACCGATCCCAAGCTCGGTTAGAAACACAGTAGTGTAGGTCGTGGAGAGAATGATACCGGACACTTGGTTGAGAGAGTAGAAGGAGCTAGCAGTGAGAGTGCGTTTGAGGTTCTTGCGTTGGAATATATCCCAAAACTGGACGTCTGCATTTTCTTCGCGCCTATTGTTTTCACATCGCTCCATGAGCCGGAGTTCATCTTCGACTTGTGAATCGCTGAAGCCACGTAATTTGCGGAGGTTGCAATGGGCTTGCTCCGTTCGTCCTTTGGCGATCAGCCACTGGGGGCTTTCAGGAAGGGGTAGTGTCAGAAGAAAGAGGATAACGGGTAAAGCGCATTGTATAGCCAGCGGAATAACATATGTTTCTCGGCCCCCCAGTCTTTCTGTCCCAAATACCACAATAGTGCCCACCACGCCAGCCATCACATTCAGAATATTGGTCAATGAAACACTTCGACCTCTCATGGAAGCGGGGACAATCTGTTGCATATGAGCATCCATGTAAGTATCAGAAGGTCGATTGTCTTACCTCGGAAAGATACAAAGGCGCAGTTGCATTGGAAATGCCAATAGAAATGGCACCCAAGAAACGCCCACACACAAACGCTGCCAGGTTAGGAGCGAAGACTTGAAGCAGCCCACCACCAACAGAAACGACATATGCGCCCATGAGAGGCCATTTCCGACCCAAACGAAAGTTTAAGGGCGATGCCACCAGTCCCCCGAGAATTGATCCCACCAGGGGAACAGAGAATATTATATTCTGGTTGCGAGCGGTGAATGTGTATTGACCCGTGACTGGGTTGAGACCTTGATACCTTTCCACCTGGCAATCTGGTCAGTGAACTCAATTCCATTATCCACCCACACACCGACTCACAAAGGGCTTCAGTGCGGCCACGGGTGAGATGATTTTGTCGTCGAAGCCAAACAGGAACGAAGCTGCGCCAAAAACCGTGCAAGCTAGGACCAAGAACGCATTGATAGTTGGGCCATGACAAGGGGCATCCACATGCTGAATCTGCCTAGTTTTGCCCTTGTCGGTTCTGGAGATCAACCCATCTTCTTGGACCAGATCCAAGGCCATAATTTTGACGACCTGTCGACGGCGACGAGGCGAAGTCGACGGTGTCAGATTAATAAGGAGCAGGGGGCAGCCTCCTCCACGACGTCAAGTCCCCATTCGACCGATGTGAGAGTGACGGCACCTGTGCTCAGCACGATCCCTGTCACGCATTATTGGAAAGCTAAGGGGATAGTAGCTCCGGTAGTGGAGCTTTAACAAGCCATGTGTACAATTGATTCCCCAGATTGTTCCCCAGAAGACGTTTGTCTGGTTCACCGAAGGACGAGAATAGACTTTCGCTTAGTCTGGCTGTCTGAGACAGTGACAGTGTGACACTGCATCCATCTCCGGGCAGTGACTTCATAAAACCCTCGTGAAGTGCCCTTTTGGCATTTTAAATGGCAGTGGAAAATGCCAGTTCAAGAGTGAGTACAGTCTTGGATGGAAAAGGCGTGTGTGGATGCCATAACTAAGCTCATCGCAGATGTTTCCTTCGCAAACGGCAGTGATGTCGACATCTCCAGAGACGACATTGGACCTTATTATTTACCAAAGATGCCACAGGCAGCGCCTTCATATTCCATGACTTTAACACCTGATATCCGATATCTCTCTAGCTCTTCCGATGGAATTGTCCAGGAAATTGGATCCATCTTCCGTTTGCGTTCTTCAGTCGGTTTGCCGTCTCAGAATTTCCCCGACAATCTCCCGCTGTGGTCCTTTATCCTTTTACGCAGTACTTCCGAACAACTGCCGGAAAATTATACAGTGTAGTAATCATACTCGACATGGTTTTTATCTCGGGGCTACTTTCTTCTCAGGATAGTCTCCGACAGAGTCATCTTAGATAGTGGCCAATGCTATCTGGTTTCCCCGAGCGCCTGATGCCACGCGTATCTTCCTTGGAAGTCAAATGATGATGTGATGACAATCGGTCTGATAATAATCTTATACTAGAGGGCGCGTCCTTCCTTGCCATCAATCTCAGAAACTTGTTGCCTCAGACTCAGAGTATCCAGTGCACGTTTGCTGTCTGATTTGTGATCTGTCAGCTCAAACCCACGCCAACATGTCCGTCCTCGCAAGACTCAAGGGTGTGGAGGTGCTTCCAATTAGCGAAAGTTCTCCTCGAATTCCGAATCATGAAAGGGACCAGGAGTCCCAACCCGTCGAGCACCAGACAACAGTCTCTCGAGAGGCCTTGCGATGGCGACCATCTTTTCATTTAACAGCTCCTCATGGGTGGCTAAACGATCCCTGTGGCCTTGGATATGACCCCGCAACCGGACTTTATCATTTGGCCTTTCAGTGGAATCCGATCGGGAATGACTGGGGCAATATCTCCTGGGGCCATTCTGTTTCCTCCGACCTTGTTCTTTGGAAGACATCACCGCACCCATGCCTCACGCCTTCCGCTGATTACGATAAGTGTGGCGTATTTACCGGTTGCCTCCAACCAAGAAATATTAATGGTGAGCCAGGTGCTCTCACGTACATATACACATCGGTGGGGCATCTTCCGATCCATTACACCCTGCCGTATGTGGCTGGAAGCGAATCCCTGAGCTTAGCGGTCTCGCACGATGGTGGTACAACATGGCAGCGGCAGGATTGTAACCCGATCCTGCTAGGGTCACCTCTAGGTGTCAATGTTACCGGCTGGAGGGACCCTTATATCGGTGCGTGGCCATCCATGCAGCGCCATCCGAATATACCATCCTCGAAACTCTACGGCTTCATATCTGGAGGGATCGCTGCGGAGACACCGACGGTCTTTGTTTACACAGTCAATCCCAAAGACCTGAAGGAATGGAAGTACATCGGACCTTTAATCAATGTTGGGCTGAACTTTCGACCATCTCGGTGGTCCGGTGACTTTGGCGTTAACTGGGAAGTTTCGACCTTGACAACGCTAATCGACAGTGACCTTGCTTCAAGGGATTTCATTATAATGGGGGCAGAGGGATGCCTAGAGATAGATAACCCGCAAAAAAGGGTACCTCGCTCGCAATTATGGATGTGTGTCAAGCCGCAGTCTGAACTTGGGAAACATTGTGAATGTGAACCTCTCACAACATACGCATTTGGTGGTATATTTGACCATGGCTGCTTCTACGCTGCAAATTCCTTTTGGGACCCAATTACAACCCAGCAGATCGTTTATGGCTGGATCACCGAGGAAGACTTGCCAGATAGCCTCCGCCATCGGCAAGGTTGGAGTGGTTTAATATCTCTTCCAAGAGCGGTAAAGCTGATGACGTTGCATAATGTCAAAAAGGCACGCCGTTCAGAGCTGAAAAAAATCACGTCCATTGAGACAGAAGTAGATTCGCATGGCACCTATACTGTCCGGACCTTGGGAGTGCAGCCAGATCAAAGACTTGGGAAACTCCGAGCCCTGGCGCAGAAAACTGAGCTTGCGAGCTTACAATTACAATCTGCATCTCACCACGCTCGCCTCGAGAACACCATACCCCTGAAGACGCCGAGATGGGAAATGGATATAGAATTCGCCGTCAATGAGCAGTGTGCACTTGTTGGCATCGGAATTGGTCATAATCCTGGTAAGTCATGCTTTTGGTATCATCTCGACACTATCTCGCCTAAGCTAACATGGATACGATCAGATTTCTCCTGTCGTACCCTTCTTTCGTGGGATCCATCCAGCGAGACATTCACAATCAAGAGACCACAGGTTCTCGATTCGGGAATTAACCATTGCCCTGAAGTGGCCCCCCATACTCTCTTTACCTTTGATGATAGTGGGGAAGAAAAGGAAGAAACACTACGAGTCCAGGCATACTTTGACAAGAGCGTACTGGAGGTATTTGTGAACGAACGAACAGTCATCTCGACTCGGATTTATTCACCAGAAGATTCTTGCACCGGGCTGAGGTTTTTTGCGGAATCGAACAGCAGCCATGCAGATTCACAAGGTCACGACCCTGCTGCGGTTCTTGTTCATGCGAATGTGTGGGATGGACTGGGGAATGACAGTGTATAATTCGCAGAATACAAAATATAAAAGCACTTTCAACAGAGATTGATGATTAATTATTATTATTGAACTGGACTGAATCTTATATTACTTTCCGGTAAGACATATATAGCAGAGGAAAATTCACCTCTCATGGAAAACAACATCAACCAATTGTCCGGATCATCGTATGCCAATGACGCAAAGGCAAACAAAAATAAGCAACGCTGTAAGCTCCGTTTTCATTATACACCCGAATTATATGCATGGGTATCGATTCATGTGCGACATTCAAGATTTTAATAATAGTTAAATAAGAAGGAAAAAAGGGGGTGGCGATCATCGCTGAAATCATCTAGACCAGCGGAATTGCCAAAACTTCCATCCAGGGAACGTGAGTTTGCCATCCCGTTGATGTATACGCCAAAAGTAAACGGGCACACCAGCGATAATGAAAGCCACAACGATCAGCGTCTGCAACGGTTCTGCGATGATGGCGCGACTGAGCAAGAAAAGGCTGACGCAGCAGAAGATAATAGGTGTCGTGATCCAGGTTCGGTAGGGTCGTTCTAGATGTGGTTCCCGGATCCGTAGCACAATCAGACCGAGCACAGTTAGGAAGTAGAATGTATACCCGGCAACACCGTAGAAAGTGACAAGGGTTTTGAATTCGCCGAGGATGACATATGTCACGACAAGAACACCGTTCAGGGCCATGGCGTTGATGGGTGTGTATCCGATTTGACTTTCATCCCCAAACAAGCGAGATATGGATTTATGGGCCCAAGATCGACGCTGCAATCGATTGCTTGCCGGGTTAGAGGAGCCACCAATTCCGAGATTTCCAAATATCTCGGGCAAATAACCTTCTTTACCAGCAGCGTAAACCAGTCTTCCGCTGGTAAAAATGGTAGCATTCAGACTGCCTAGACAGCTCGCAGAAACTACTAGGGCTAGTATCAAGGCGCCAACCGATCCAAATACTTTATCACCAAACTGGACGGCAATCGTGTTGCTTGCTTCAATCGTGGAGTGAGGCAGAACCAAAAAGTAAGAAACGTTTGCGAGTAGATAACAGAGGATAACCAAAGGCATGGCCGTGTGAATCACACGCGGGAGATCGCGATTCGGGTTTTTGAATTCGCCCGTCACATAATTTGTCTTGTATCTTCGTTAGTAAAAGCAGAAGATTTAGCCTGAACATAGATCACACATACGTTGTCCCAACCGTCAAACGCCCACAAACCCCCGTACAGTGCCACAGCAAAGCCGGAGATGTCTGTGTTGGTGCCTTCAAACCAACCTGTTTTCCATTCCTTGTTCGCACTGCCATTCGAAGAAAGCCCTGTTATGGCTACCACAATTCCGGTGACGGTGACTCCAATCAAAGCGATGAACTTGAAGAACATGAAAATGTCACCAATGCGAGTGACAACTTTGGTGGAGATGCAGTTCATCAGGCCTATTACAAAAAGCCCAGCGAAAGCAACACCCTTGTTGATCCACGGGTTAACCATTTCAGCATCTGCACCCACTACCGCGCGAACCACATATTCACCGAATATGATGGCGATGATGGCAGCACTTCCAGGCTTGAGCACCAGGACGGCACACCAGGTGAAAAGAAAGCCCGCCCACTCCCCGAAGATTTTCGCAAGATATACCTGAGATCCACCATTTAGAGGGATCGCGCCTCCGAGCTCTGCATAGCTAGCAGCACCCGTCCATGCAAGCAACCCGGCAACTGCCCACACAATGAGCGACGCACCGGGAGATCCCGCATTGGCATTGACCTGGCTCGGAGAGGAGAATATCCCCGAGCCAATAATCAAACCAATGATGAGTGACAGCCCATTCAGATATGTTAGGGTCTTGTTCCTTTCCAACGACCCATCAATGATTCCACCTTGTCGGTCAAGCGCCGACGGGGCACCTAAGGGAGCGTAACCCCCTGCCGTCTGCGACAAGGGAAATAGCGTTCTCCCGAAATCAAATGCGGAGGATATGGAGTATGATCGGCCTGACCTCGATCGGCCTGATTCGAGGTTTGCGTCGAAATGGGACTCGGAAAGAGGGTCTTGATCCTCAAGAGAGAGCTTGCGCGAAGAGGAGATGCCGGAGGGAGACGAGGAGCGGGAAGATCTGCCTGCGGAGTCGGGCGATGAGGACGCAAGAGAGGCGAGCTCTAGAGAATCTCGAGGGGCACGATGATTGTCGGACCTGCCTTCTCCTTGTGAAAAAGCCGCAGGAGACATGTTGTAGAGCGTACAAGTCGGTCAATGAACACGGAGGATTGAAGTCGGTGGTTAGTTGGTCGGTTGGGTGGCTGATCAGTAGACAATGACGGGGTTCTCCATGCCAGCGCAGGGCGATGTCAAATCCACAGTCCTAAGCAGTATCTATTTCCAGAACACGAATTACCAGAGACAATGATCATCTGAACCGAGAGAATGAGAAGGAGAGAAAAAGAGAAAAGAAGAAAAAGCGATGATCGTCGCCAAGGGGTGGCAGAAATCAAAAGCACAAGAAGCCCATCATATGGGGATCGTCCTGGCCCGTCGAATCGGGCCTAGCGTCCCTGCGCTATTTTTGTTCGCCTTTATTAATTGCCTGTTTGTGATAGAGGCATTGATTATTATTGTCGAAGAGAACGGCTCGATACAGGCCCCATGAACTCCAGAATCCTTGGCCAGGGTTTGCGTCTGTCCAATCCCTCTTCCTCCACGGTCTGCTGGAGGTGTTCAAGTCTTCGCCATGCGTCTTCTTCCGCTCCGTCTTCATCTCCGCCGAAACAGCGATCCTGGACTCGACGGGCGGTCGTGAGTGCAGCAGCGGCGGGGGGGGATTGGTATTTATATCTGGTCGCAACAGGATTCTGGGCCTTCTACTTTGAACCCGGTCAAATTTACCAAGTACTCGTTGGTATCCCGGGAACCAGTGTCGTCGACTGGCAGTATCTTTACTCTCAAACCACCCAAGCCCGATGGAAACAATGATGTCTATGAGGAGGCATGGCAAGCTGGCGTATGGAGTGTGATGTTTAAACAGCCTCAGCTACAGATTGGGAGAGATTATACGCCCCTACCTGCAACACCATCGAGTCCGGAGGGGGAAGGTCTCTTGCGGTTCTTCATTCGTAAAGACTCGTTTGGGGAGGTTTCCCGATATTTGCATGGGCTTGATCTAGGGAGCACGATTGAAGTACGCGGGCCACGAATCGAACGCGAAATTCCTACCGAGACCCAAGAGATTCTATTTATTGCTGGTGGCACAGGGATTGCTCCAGCCCTGCAGGCTGGCCATACTCTTCTTCGGCGCACCAACGATACGACCAAACCACGGATACATATCCTCTGGGCAAACAGACGACGCGATGATTGTGCTGGAGGGCTGGATGATACCAAAGCGGATGCACCTCGAAAGTCGTGGTTCTCCTGGGGTTTCAAATCCCCAGAAGCTAGCCCAGCCCCGGCAGAACTGCAAAAGGACACCGCTACATCTCTGATGGTCCGAGAGCTGGAAGCGCTCAAATCCCAATACCCAGGTCAAGTTACTGTGGATTATTTTGTGGATGAAGAAAACAAACCTATCGGAAAGAAGGCTATTTTGGACTTCACTGATTCTAGACGTACTTCGGAGAGCTCTCACAAAAGTAAAATGATCCTTCTTTCAGGACCAGAAGGATTCATCAGCTATATGGCAGGACCAAAGCTCTGGGCGCAAGGGGTGGAACTCCAAGGCCCGCTTCAAGGGATCATTCGAGAGCTCGATCTGAAGGGTTGGACCGTCTGGAAGCTTTGACAGCCTCCAAGACCCGCTCTGTCCCATGTATCATAAATGACTTTTTCCTTCTCTGTACCATATCTCAGGCGCTATGTTGAATAAACCTCACAACTATCCGTTGTTGATTATTTCGGTTGCTTCACCTACCGCGTCCCCTATCACCTGTATAGAAGAATGACGTCTACTGTCCAATGGCGTAATCCTCCAGGTACTTGGCCAATTTTTGGACATTCTCCAGCGGCACAGCATTGTAGTTGCTGGCCCGCATGCCTCCAACACTGCGGTGGCCCTTCAATCCCTGGAGCAACAGCTTCTCACCTCCAGCCAGAAACTCCTTCTCTTTCTCGGCATCTCCGTCGTGAACACGGAAACAAATGTTCATTCTGCTTCGGACACTCTTGTCCGGGACAACGCGGTAGACCTGCGGGTATTTATCCAAGACTGAATAAATAATATCTGCTTTGCGGTTTGAAATTTCTTCTTGGCCACTGATCTTCTGAACCCCGTATGCGCTGACAAGGTCGGCCATGACTTGGCCGGCAACCCAAAGGTTGAAGATGGGCAGAGTGTTGTAGAGAGAGTTGTTCTTGGCAATGGTAGCGTAGTCGAGAACGACTGCACCGGGGAGACCACCGATGTTCAACCGCTGAAGGAGTGGTGCCGGAGGAGTCGCTGTCTGTGGGGGAAGGAGGGACTTTTTGATAATGACGATGGTGATACCAGTGACACCAATGTTCTTCTGGGCACCGCCCTGTACGTCTGTGTTAGTTTGGTGGCCTCAAATGCAGCACATAAAAATAGCCCGAACTTACAAAGATGACCGAGTACTTGCTGACGTCGATCTTTCTGCTGATGAAGTTGGAGCTCATGTCGGCCACCACAATTCTCTCATCTTCCTCATCCCCACCTTGAGGCTCCAGGGATTTAGGGAAGCCCGGGAACTCAACTCCGTCCACAGTCTCATTGTCACAGTAGTAGACAAATGCGGAGCCCTTTCCACCCTCCTTCTTGGTTGGTGTGAGTGACCAAGTCTCCTCAGCCGGGATCTTGCCGAACTTTCCATCATTGGCCTTTCTCGCATCCACGGCGAGATTGACATACTTGGATCCCACCAGCCGGCTGGCCTCCTGGTATGCCTTCAGCGACCAGGAGCCCGTAACCAAGTAATCCAGCTTCAGCTCCTCGCTGACCTCCTTCTGCAGTGCTTGGAAGACTAATTCGTCCACTTGTGTCTTGTCTGCGTTTGGGTTGGCCTTGACAACTTCGGCCTCTGCTCTCCGGCGTCTGCGCTCGATCCAAACACCGACAAGATTTTGCACCACTGCACTAAATCCTCCACTGCCACCACCCTGCATGAACAGGATTTCATAGTTGTCAGGGATGTCAAGCAAGGTGGTCAGACTAGCCTTGGTATCCTCGAGAATCTTGTTCGCGGTAGAAGAACGGTGGGAGATCTCTCCGAGTCCGAGTCCGCAGTTGTTGTAGTTGACAAAGGCCTTTGCGCCAGCCTCGACGACAGAGGTGGGAAGGGGAGCAGGGCCAGCTCCAAAATAAGAAACTTCTTGCCTGCTAGGCATTTTGACTGCTTTGCTGAAATTCGAGTTAGCACTTGTGAGAAGAACAGGCGAAGAAAGGTATATATGTGAAGACTCGCGGCGAGGACTTTCGGAAGCCTTGGTAGACAGGCAAAAGCTGCTGTCGTATGGAGGAAAGGAAATAGTCTTACATATATAGGAGGATGAGTTAATCCCCAAGGATATATTAGAAATTTAACCTTCAATGGCCAGGAAAGAGGGGTTCGAGCAAAAGAAAAAAGAGGGAGGAAAAGCAAAGAAAAACTCTACACGGAACGCAGCTGAAAAGCATCACGAGATGGCGGGGTATGAGTCAAGGTCCCTCGCGCCAATTGCTACAACGGTGGTCGATTCGAGTTGAACAATCTCTTGCATGTTTGGAATTCAGGGTTGAAATACTTCTACTTGATATATCTGATAAATTTATACAATTGCTCTACATATAATACTATGTTACAATTTCCTTGTAGCACTCAAAGGTGGGGTTGTCACATTACACTGCATGCTTGACGTTTAGGTGCTTCCTCCATACTCCAAACAGTAATGACATACAATAATACGATTGTTCGCTCTCAAGTACTTGTGAATCATGAAAAACAATTGCATATAAACTGTTGTATATCCGATTTGGCCAAATCCCCTCATATCGTTCAACAGTTTCACATGAGCAAAATAGCAGTTTAGAAAAAGTCCTCCGCTATCGGAGCGTCTTGGCGCGGTTGCCGTGTTTACCGCGCGCTTCCCAATGACGAATAATGCAAGTGTTTTAATTTGCCAGCGTCTTTTCGCCCTCCAAATTCACTGGAATTCCCTCCGTCCGCTCGGAGTTCATATTCAACGCCCTCACGTACGGCTGACAGAATGACTGTAGGTTTGCCTGCTGCGACAATATATTTTCGAAAATTATGAAATCCCCCATAACTAATATTCTTTAACCATGTAGTCGCGATTGATGCCGTCCGGCGGCAGACGCTGGGTATTGCGATGCCCGGTGCCGAATAACTTCCAACGCCGTGCATTCGCCTCGACCAGACTCTACTACCAGGAGGTCTTTCATTCCCAGCTGGAAGACCCCTCCTCCGCTGCCGTCTACTCGTCTCTCCAGACCTCTAGAGCCGTTCCCCAGACGCTCACCGAGAAAATCGTCCAGAGATACTCCGTCGGCCTGGCCAAGGACAAGTTTGTGCAGTCTGGCGACTATGTCACAATTTCACCTCATCGCTGCATGACACACGACAATTCATGGCCCGTCGCGCTCAAGTTTCTGTCCATTGGTGCCTCTAAGCTGCATGACTCCAACCAGATCGTGATGACCCTCGATCACGACGTCCAGAACAAGTCGGAAAAGAACCTCCAGAAATACCGTCAGATCGAAGAGTTCGCCAAGCAGCATGGTGTCGAATTTTACCCTGCTGAGCGAGGTATTGGTCATCAGATCATGGTTGAGGAAGGATTTGCTTGGCCTGGTACTCTCGTGGTTGCATCGGACAGTCACAGCAACATGTACGGTGGCGTTGGTTGTTTGGGTACCCCTATTGTGAGAACCGACGGTGCCAGTATCTGGGCCACGGGTAAAACTTGGTGGCAGATCCCTCCAGTTGCAAAGGTCACTTTGACTGGTCTCTTGCCTCCTGGTGTGACCGGAAAGGACGTCATCGTTGCTCTTTGCGGTTTGTTCGACAAGGACGATGTTTTGAACCATGCCATTGAATTTACGGGATCCGAGGAAACTATGAGAAGTCTGCCTGTGGATGACCGGTTGACCATCGCCAACATGACAACTGAATGGGGAGCCTTATCTGGACTGTTCCCGATCGACAATGTGCTCAAGGGATGGCTCAAGGGCAAGGCAACTACTGCTGCTATGGGGCTTGCTGACGGTCCCTTCAAGACCTTGGCTCCTCAGCGCTTCACTCACCCTATTCTCGAGCAACTGTTTGAGAACCCCGTGACTGCTGACAAGGGGGCCAAGTACGCCAAGGAGCTCTTCTTGGATCTCTCTACCCTTTCTCCTTATGTGTCTGGCCCCAACTCAGTCAAGGTTGCCACCGCCCTCAAGGACCTCGAGGCTCAAAACATTCCAGTTAACAAGGCCTACCTTGTTTCGTGTACAAACTCGAGAGCCTCCGACATCGGTGCTGCCGCAAGAGTATTCAAGGAAGCCGCGGAGAAGAACGGCGGAAAGGTGCCCAAGATTGCGGATGGTGTCAAGTTCTATATTGCCGCCGCGTCTATTCCCGAGCAGCTGGCCGCTGAAGGTGCCGGTGACTGGCAGACATTGTTGGAAGCTGGCGCTACACCGCTCCCTGCCGGATGCGGTCCTTGTATCGGACTGGGAACCGGTTTGCTCGAGCCTGGTGAGGTCGGCATCAGTGCATCGAACCGTAACTTCAAGGGACGCATGGGCAGCACCGATGCTAAGGCCTACCTTGGTAGCCCTGAGGTTGTTGCTGCCAGCGCTTTGAGCGGAAAGCTTAGTGGACCTGGCTGGTACCAACAGCCTGAGGGTTGGACCGGAGTCGTGCGAGGCGAGGGTGATGGCATTCGCGAGGAACACCGGATGCTTACCGCCGAGCAAGCTCTGGAGAAGATGATTGGTCAACTCGACGACATCGTTGCTGATGCGGAGAAGAAGTTTGCCCCTGAAGACAATGCCGAACCTGAAAACGAATCCGATGACGCTCTTACGGAGGTGTACCCTGGGTTTCCTGAACGAGTCTCTGGTGAGATTGTTTTCTGTGATGCGGACAACATTAACACCGATGGTATATACCCTGGCAAGTACACCTACCAGGACAATGTCCCCGTTGAGACCATGGCCCAGGTTTGTATGTCCAACTACGACGCAGAATTCTCCTCGCTCGCCAAGGAGGGTGACATCCTGGTTACTGGATTCAACTTTGGCTGCGGAAGTTCTAGAGAGCAGGCAGCTACTGCCCTGCTCGCTAAGAAGATCCCGCTTGTTGTGTCTGGCAGCTTTGGAAACATCTTCTCCCGAAACAGTATCAACAACGCTTTGATGGGTCTTGAGGTCCCCCGTCTTATCGGCCGTTTGCGTGAGAGCTTTGGGTCAGACAAAACCCTCACCCGCCGGACTGGCTGGACCTTGACCTGGGATGTTCGAAGAAGCCGCATTGAGATCCAGGAAGGCCAGAATGGCCCCAAGTGGACACACAAGGTGGGTGAACTCCCACCAAACGTGCAGGAGATCATTGCCAAGGGCGGACTGGAGAAATGGGTCAAGAATGCCATTGGAGCGTAGACACTGGTTATTACAATAATCAGTACTTGCTCTCCTTTACGATTGAACTCAACGAGCTTCGTTGAAACTTGGCGTTTATATTATATACCCGAGCTTTCCCCTAGTATCCTTCGGGGTTTCTAATCTCTTCGCATTGTTTGTTGTGTTGGTGGTTTTTCTTTCTTTCTTCTGCCTCAATAAACCTCGTTCTGGTTTCCTGTTGCCGGGCATTATACGATTGTTTGGGATGAATATGTACAAAAGAGCGATTTCGTTTGGATCTAGATCAATTTAGATTTCATGTTTGGATTAAAAAGTTGTTAGGCAGATGAAAATAATTCGTTCCGTGATGTTCTTTTTGCGATCCTTAAGCTAAGTAACCTTAAGCTAAGTAACGGATGCTCTGCAATTGCCCCTCCAACTTGCTTCTTTGATTCTTCATCAATGCAACCATTTCCCTTGGGCGTTCTTTTCTCTGCATTTAGCGATTATTTTCAGGGAACCGATGAAAGCTTCCAGTTTTGACCCAATTTCAATCTCAACGCTATTCAAAGTGGCAGTGCTGACCCTAAAATGATCAACACTGCAAGCCCCTCACAGCCTCGCATCACTCACCTTAATCTGCGCCCGCAAAGGTCCAACTCCTCAGCTGAAAGGAGTGACTAAACCAAATAACTAGCAGCGGCGTTATCTGGCAAGGCTGCGCCTCTTTAATCTACGGATATAAAACGCGGCGCCTGATGGATTGACAACATCCCTCGCGCCTGCTCCGAAGAAGAATGCGACTGTCTGGCTTGTCAATATCCTTGTCATTCATATATTCCTTCTCCCTCTGTTCACGCAATCTATCGCCATATGCTTGATAGCACCGCACGCTACCTGGTGCAATACAAGAAAGATCATGGTGGTGACAGCGGGATTGGTTTTCCTTGCCAATAAGTAATAATACTCGATCGACTCAAGCGGGCAGCTACTCCCAATGGATCCTGTTTCTGCTTTTGGTTTGATTTCTGGAGCTGTCCAGATTGTTCAGGTCATAGGCCAGACAGTTGCGGGGTTGGCGACGCTCCGTGGGAAATTCAACAATGCAGACCTCACGATTCGCTCACTCATAGGAGAACTCACGACCATCAAGTCTGCTGTCACTCATTTAGATGATTGGACTAAGTATAATGCTCGCGATTCCGCTGAGCACAATGATTATGATGAAGGACTGGACGTGGCCTTGGAGGGCTGTCGAGCAGCCATGGACGTTCTCTCTGAGGAAGTCTCTTTCCTGACTCAAAGCACCACAGACAATGGCACTTCAATCGGTTTCCGAACTAGAGTCAAGGTAGTATGGAATGAAGAAATTATGCAAGGACACCAGGAGAGACTTCGTGCACAAGTTCTAGCTCTCCAACTGCTGCTGCAGGCATGTCAATGGTGAGTTCCAACACAGTGATAGGTGCAATAAATACTAAATTACCAAAGTAGGACTTCATCGGAGCAGGTAGAACTCCTACGAAGAGCAGAAAACCGCCAAATCATCCAGAAGGTCGCCGACGATACTGCTACCCTTCGAACTCGGAGCAATGACGCAGCCTCCCGTGCTGACAGTCTGAGTCAAAATCAACCCTCCGTTGGTGATACCGTGTTCGATTTCGATGATACCGTAGTTACATCTATGGCCTATAGGCGCGCACTTCATCATTCGCGGTCCAAATCAGAACAACAAACACCCATCGGTTATGACACTCGAAGCAGGACTACTGATGAAGGCTATGCTAGCGGCGTGGTAGCCACTCCAAATGGGTCCTTATCGCCAGGGGTTTCTCCAATACAGCAAATGGGGAGTATATCGTTGCCTATACATCCCTATGATCCAGTGTCTCCGGAACATAGCCGCAGCAAAAGCGCATCATTCAATACCAACCCACTACAATCGGGAAAGGGTAATGTCGGGCGATGGCAGTCAGACTCAACGTACTATTCACGAACACCCCAGTCGTCAGGATCCAAGCGTGAAAGGCTCCGTTCAGTCCTTCGTCGGCTAAGCACTCCCATTGGAGCCGAACTAAAAGTGATAGACACGCGAGATATAGCAGTTAGCCCTATACGAAACCGCAAAAGTGATACGGGCACCAGTATTGACTTTACTTCACCCGAGGGTGCCTCTGCGCCGCAAATTGTCAAAACAGCTCAGACAGGAACCCCATTTGACATTGAAAAACTTATTGAAAGTGGACATGACATTGAAGCACGACATATTCATTCTCGCAGAAATGCTCTCCTGGTAGCAGCTCACTGTGGTAATGAGCATATCGTCAATCTCCTAATTCGAAACAACACTCGGCTCAATGTTGTTGATAGAGGGGGATGTACAGCCCTTCATCTTGCTGCCTCGCGCGGTCATTGTGGAGTTCTTGGTTTGCTTCTCCTTGAGAATATAGATTTGGAGGCTAGAAACTCTCACGGTCAAACCGCTCTCTGGCTTTCAGCTGCTAGAGGCCAACGTAAGACCACCCGGGTGCTTATATCAAATCATGCGAAGGTAAATGCCAGAGCGGATAACCAGATGACAGCTCTTCATGCTGCAGCAAAACGGGGAGATGTGGAAATTGTACAACTTTTGATCTTACATGGTGCGGACCTGGAAGCTAAGGATGCTGCTATGAAAACAGCCTTGCATTACGCATGTGAGGAAGGGAGTCTTAGTGTCATTGAGCTTCTTCTCAATAATAAGGCAAGCATCGAGGTTCCTGGAAATGATCGAAAGACTCCATTGATTTGCGCCGCAGCGACGGGCAAGTTAATGGTAGTTCAACTTCTACTGAAGAGAAAAGCCTCTTCCCGAAGCTCTGACGACTCTGCTATGACAGCTCTACACTGGGCTGCATTCAACGGTCACACAGAAATTGTGGATCTCCTTTGTCAAAAGAAGGGCTCATTAGCCATGGTAAACGTGGCGGGGCGTACAGCTTTACACCTAGCTGTTATGAACGCACAATTTGCGGCAGTGGAACTGCTGCTCCGTAAGAAAATTTCTTTGCGAACTCGATGTCAATCTGGACTTGATCCTCTTCACTACGCTTGTATGACGAATAGTCTTGAAATTGCGAGATTACTACTGATTAGTGGCTCTGACATCGAGGCTCAATCCGATGGGGATCAGCGAAGACCGGTACATATCGCTGCTGCTCGTGGCTCAATGGGGTTACTTAGCCTCCTTTGCGACAAAGGTGCTTCCTTGGATGTACGGGATGCGGTGGGAGACCGAGCTCTGGGTGTAGCGTGCCGGCATGGGCACGCTGCTGCGGTTCAAAAACTGCTCGAACGAGGTTCACCCTTATACCAAAGATTTGGGACTGCTCTGCACGAAGACTCTCCACTATGTCTCGCAGCAATGGGCGGTCATCTTGCGGTGGTAACCCTTCTATTGCAACACGGTGCATCTGTTCTCAGACGCGATGAAATGGGATGGCAGCCCTTCCGTTATGCAGCCTATTATGGACACCCTGAAGTCCTTCAGCTTTTGCTGTCTGTCAGTCCGGAATTGATTGGAGACGGTCCAGACTTCGGTCTCACCGCAGACAGTATTGGATTTGCTCTCCACGTACATATCTCCGAGGAACGCAAAAAGGCAGTATCAAACCTACTGAACCAGGCCTATAGACAACATACCCGGGCGGAACCGCAGAACTTGCCACCATCCTTGTTCAGTGGCGCTCCAATGACTACACTCTTGCCACGCCCCTTGCAGGGTTCACCTTTTATGTATGTGTCTGGCCAGGGTTCTTTGAGTAATGTAATTCCTCAAGAGTTGCCATCTACTTTGGAACACGGACTTCCGAGTAGCAGGTCTCATACCCCGGAACAAATGCATGGAGACTCTCGAGATCCTCCTGTTGACTCCAACTCTCTTGGAAATGTGCAGCCGATTATGAGCATGAGCGAACAGGTCTTATCATGGGATTATGGACCAACTGAAGCTACTTTTGTCGCGCAACCCCGAGCCCTCCCGGCCTCAGCATCCCGATTGTTAGACAGAACGAACGAAACCCTCGAAGAGAATGGTACAGAAATAAGGCCTGAAACCACTACCGATGCCAGTTCTCATTTATCCTTCAATCCCCCTGATCCTAACCATGGTTTTCAATATCCAGCCATTTCGATGCCCCAACCTAATGTGGCTTGGAGCTCTACGAGGGAAGATTCCACAATGATGATGTCACCTGAATTTGAATCTGTTCAATATGGCCATACACCCACGCGGTCTACATTCGTCTTTGGCCCTTTGGATGAAGAGCCCGGGCTCTCTGATTCAGAGTCAATTACAACTGTGTATACTGCCCCAGAAGAGTCAGCCACACATGACAATGTTCCTGAATTAGCTGCTTCGTGAGCATTAAACCTTGGGGCTATTATATATTCTATATTTTGATTGTTTCTGGCTTATATGCTGGGATGCCATTTTACCTCACAAATTTTATCATCATGACAATAACAAATATAAAGTCACGCAATGTGTTTTATGAATATCTATTCATCATCTTGAATAATCTAGACTAACAAATGACGGCCAACGTGGGGGTCCCGAGTCGGCACCCATGGTGCCGAGAGCGTCAACAATAACATCCTTTCTGACAACTTCTTGGCATTTGGCCCCTTTGGTGTCAGAGTATCTGAGAACAATCGTCTTGGTTTCGCACAGACAGATCTCATCTATGCGATCTATGGTTTGAACATTTTGCAATCGACCCACCCGATAGCAAGCTACCCACAAAGAGCAGGTCTTTCATTCGGATAAAACGCCGTCATGGTGCAATTGGGCCGGTACGTCGTTTACGACGAAGAGTACCCCGCATGACATCTGCAACCGAGTCTTCAACTCTCATTACTCTTTGGAGCAACACTGCCAGCATACAGGCCGACACGCCTGGTGTGGGCGTTGCCGACGCTCGTTCATTTCCGGGGACGCCAGATCGGACCATATCAGGAATTCCGAGTCGCACAATATCTGCTATCTCTGCGACGATCCGATACCAGACTTCAGCTCCAAAGTATGTCTCGATGATCACCAAGATGACTGCCATTACCTTTGTGAGCCATATGGCGTGTATCTCTCTACTGAGTCTGTCCTTCGGCAGCACGATACTATCTGTCACAATTGGTGTAACATCTGCAATAGACAATTCCAGAATGAGAACAATACCCGGATGGTCAGTCCTATTTATTCCCCCATTCTCATCTCGTTCTGATTTTCAGGAACAAGCACCAACGCTGCCATGACGCGCGCAATCAAGAATGTTACGGGTACTGCCGAACTTTTGCCTCCTTCTCGGCAATGCTGATCCATCTGGAAGCCGGGAACTGCCCATCTGGCATCTGGCTCAGAAATGTTAACGACCTTGCTTTTTTTATGCTACCAGGCTCGAAAATATACCACTGACCGGGGCGAATTTTACCCTTATTTCTGCCCGCACTGCGCCCGCCAGTACCAGTTCCTGTCAGGGCCTTATCAGCACGTACAAACGACTCCAGAATGTGAGGCGCAGTTGGAGATGCCCAACCCACTAGGTAAACTATATACGAGTGTAAAGAGCGATTATTCCTACGGGTTTATTTTTAGATGACTAACTATGAAGCTGTCTGGGATTTGCAATGCCTCTGATATAATCAAGGCTCCCCAATGATTCATAGCAATTAGTCAGTTTTGCTTGTGCACGCCTATGTATGGTCGATCAAGTGTCCCTAACCATGCTGCAGGTGGTGGAGTCGTATGCGCAGCCACCATCTCAAAGACGAACACTTTAAAAAAAAAAAAAAAAAAATTTAATTAATTAATTCGACGAGTCTGTCTCGCATTTATTCATGAAACAAGCCGCATTCAAAATGGAATCACATGGCCGTGATGGCGATGCATGAATGAGTCATCTGTTTTTTTCTATACAAAGTACTGACTGACTCCTACGAGCACGAATCAGCCTCGAGCATTCCTATATCCATCTTGGCCGGATGGAGATAGCATATAAGCTGAATGCAATATCCAGGATTAATAATATCCTGCAAGGCCCATCATCTCCTGTCTCAAACCCATATATAAACATACCAAGCATCAGGCGCATTTAGGCCCTGCCATCAACCCTGACTGCATCACATCAGCTGACAGGGGATTGTCGCACATTCAGCGACTCTCGACTCCATAATTATTACGAACCATGCATAATGACATGGTACTTTTGTTGTGTTCTTATTATGTTTCTAAACCTGTCGAATAATCTAGATTGCGGCTGAGACTGCGAAGGATTAAGCTTACATTCTACAGGAATCGCATCCATCGCGAGATTGAGAAGCATCGATCGGGCCTGTGACTAAGAGATGATCTTCAACATTGACGTTCGTGACGAATCGACAGCCTCCATCTCGACATGTTTCAGCCATACAGAAATAGCAAATTTAGAATCATGCGTATCATCGGTTCAAGGTGCAGGTTGCGTCACGAACGATATATATATAAAATAAAACAAAATAAAAAAGGTGAACCATATCGTATATTCAGCCAACGAGGAGGTATTCTTAGTCCTGACTCAGAGGCATGGCCCTGTTCAAGCAAGACAATCATCGCGACATCGTAAAATGGAAACACAAGAGGATCAACCCCCAGCCATCTACCAGGGGCATGGCTCATTTTAGTCACTGTCTGTGGGTGCCTGTTGGAGGTTAAGGCAGACATGATTTCCCCCATCTTTTGGCATATATACCATCGACGAACCCAATTCCTACTATCCTCTTTCTTCTCCATCAACAAAAACAAGGTCAAAGAATCCGAGCCTCTTATTATCATTAACTATTATCGTGGTGATTGAAGACTTCATCAAACCGGACGGTCAACACCAGGCCTTGAACCATAACCAACCATTATAACTTCACCATCGTCAATGGGTCGAGGTGGTTACAACGCTCCTGCCCAGTCTACTGAATCCTCGTATCCTGTCTCGTCTTTCTGGTCCATCGCTCCCCAGCTTGTCCTGCTCCGCATGCAGGGTCGTGGCGGATACAACGACATACACGACGATGACGATCAATCGGGGGACGGACGAGCCTCCAAAGGGCTTGTGCACATTACTCAAGATGGGCTTTTGGATGAGCTCTATTTCCCGGCATGAGACGATATGCATCACAAAGGCAGCTTCGGCATCCTATTTCCCAACGCAGAACCTAGATTCAAACGGCACATGGTCAGTCACACAATACAAACAATTCACATCTATTATGAGACGTACTTCTCAAAAACGACCCCCAACACATCCTCGACATCCCCACTTTCTCCTTTGCCGGTGATCTTCGCAAGCGTATCCGCGGCAAATCGCAGATGTTCAGCGGCTGTTACGATATCCACGTCGGTTTCAATTTTTTCATAGTCAGCATGGTCAGCGGTTTCAGGCGTTTTGGTTATAGAGGTTTGGTTTAGAAAATCATCTAGATGGTGCAAGCATCTTTGTAAATTAGAGCTTTGGCGATGGGTCACTCCTAGAGAATCTTCCCAATATGAAATATCATATTGTCCATTTTCGTCCCCTTCAATCCCCATGGGGGAGGCAATTTGTTCGAATGTAGAGATGAGTCCTCGAAGAAAGCCTTGTACGTTCCCCGGATCTAGTTGCCCTCCAGGCGATAACCCCTGCAGCGCCTCGTGGCACGAGATGCCAAAAACCCGAGTTTCAGGAACTGCCGGGAAGAGCCCGCCAACAGCCGCTGTTAGGTCTGACGGGGATTTGCCGTTCGGTAATCGGTCACATTTGTTGATAGCCACAATGATGCACTTGCCCGCTTGTACACAATCATTGACCGCGTCAACCACTTCCGGCTCTACTGACAGTCGATAAGGCGTGATACCGTCCGTTCCTTCTTCCAATGAGACAACCACGACGACCACATCGGATTCCAAAGCTCGAACCCTGGCACGTCGGATACCTTCCTTTTCCACTGCTCCAATCACCACAGTGCCGCCTTTTGTAGGATCTCCCGACTCCGATCGAATCCCGGCCATATCGCCGAGTTTACAGTACCACCCACCAAGATCCACCCCGACATCCACAATATCCCGGGTGGTCCCTTCTTCTGTACTGACGATGGCCGCTTCCTTGCCGACAATTCGATTTAGGAGGGAGCTCTTTCCCGCATTGGGCGCCCCAAGGAGGGCGATCTTGATTCCGTTCCGCAGTAGCTCTCCTTTAGACGCATTCTGGACGTGGAACCCGATCTGTGCCTGCAGCGCCCGCACCTGGGATGCAACCGAGGATACAAGCTCCTCGGTGGACTCGTCAAAATGCTGATCTTCCGAGAAGTCAATCAAGGCTTCTAATTCTCCCCGTGCGTATAGTAACTGATAACGCCACAATTCGTACCGCTTAGAGAGCGCATCACTGGCACCCCGCACGGCAAGTCGACGCTGCTGTTCGGTATCGGCTGATAGAGTATCACCTAGCGCCTCAATCTGCGGGAGGTCTAATCGGTTGTTCATGAACGCGCGACGTGTGAACTCGCCTGGTTCCGCATATCGAACAAAGCCATCTGATCGATTCGTGTGAGCGATGGCCGCCAGGACAGATTTCACAATGGCTGGTCCACCGTGAAGCTGCAATTCAAGCACATCCTCGCCAGTCACTGTCTTGGGCCCTGGGAAATATAACACCAAGGCGCCGGCGTCTAACACACTGTTGTTCGAGGGTTCTCGGGCTGGATCGTAGAGAGTGCGTACGGCTGCGACACGTGGTTTCGGAAGCCAAGCTTTGGGGCATAGAGCTTGGTATATCTAATGTGGGTTGCTGAGAATTAATAGCTGTTCGGTTTTTAGCTCGGAGAAAGGCTCAACATACTTGAACACATGCAGGGCCTGAAATTCGCACAACCGCAATGGCAGCTCTACCGGGTGCAGTAGATAAGGCATAAATTGTTGAATCCGCATCAAACACAGACTGGTTGCGAGGAGTAGATGAAAAGCACCGGGATCCATTGGGGCTTCTCCGCAGCTCTCGCAAGGCTGGGAGGGCGAGATGCCGGCGAAATGGGCGAGCTCTATTCAGAAGCCCTGCGGAGGTATATCTGTTCCATGACGGGCAAAAGGGAATAACCCGCCGCAGATTTGGGGGTGAGAATGCTCGCATGCGCAAGACGGCAGCAAAATAGCGGGTGAAGATGGTGATAGAGAGTTGAGATGGCGATGAACGATGAACCGGGGATATGGTCACGTGATTCTATATCGGATGGAACGGTGCACCAATAAAGATGGACGTCGTTTGACTACATCCTTGCGGGGAGAAACATTGTAAAGTTTTATGAAATCAATTATTAAACCAGGCCAATAGGAGATCTATTGATATCAAACACTACAAACCAGACGGAAAGCAGCAAGTAGTAAAGCAAAAGCCCAGACACCCGTAGATACATGGAAGATAGTATACCCATGATGCCAAAAAGATTGCGTCTCACTTCGTCACGCCTGCGCTTGAAATAGACGCATGGCCATACTTACGCCACGGAGTCGCCGCTCAAGAACCCACCACAACAGGATGCAACAATTGCTGAGAACATGCGGATATAAAGAATGGGCACATGGGTTGTACCATGGCCAAAAAAAAGATCAGAAAGGAAACGAAACTATGTACAAGGAGAGAAATGGGCACGGAATCAATGCTGGTATGTAGAAAAAGATAAAGCTGATAAAGAAAATGGGGGGTGTAAGACAGGCAAAGTATAACAATGTACTCTTGAAAGGAAAAAAGTCAAAGTGATGGGAAAGGAAAACTGGGGGAAGGAAAGAATTATCGTGACACCGGACTTGATCCATCACGCTGGTAAACAATGTCTTCAAAATAGGAAAAAAGGAAAAGGGCCAAGGCAAGAGGCGTTCGGAGGAGTATTATACACTTAACGACATAGTAGAATGATTCCGAGACGACATCCGTTAGTCTATCAAACATTATATTAGAAAAGACTTGGGGAGATGAAAAGAGATTTTGAAATCGAAAGGAAAAAGAAAGAAAAGAAAATAGCCTCCTCATCAATGTGATGATTCAGTAGGCTAACTTGGAGGGGAGCCACCCATCAGCTCGCTGTCGTCCGACAATTGGCGGTGATGTTGATCTCCGGTGGGCGATACGATGATGGCCGGCGGTTGCGATGGCTGCGATGCAGTATCGTCGTCGTCTGGCTCTATTGAATCCGTTCGAGGAGGAGAAAGAGGTTCCTTCACGGGTGACAAGGCAGATCCATCACCACTGTCTTTGCTTCCGGAACCCGCGCCATTGCGTCGTCGCATTCGGCGTTTGCGTCGTTCTTCTTCAGCACTCTCTCTTCTTCTTCTAGAGCGCTCGCTATCGCCTGTATTATCTCTCAGGCCCTGCAGCATACTAGCCGCACGGTCTGCCACATCCTCGCTCTCGGACACCTGCAAATCTTTGGTGGTGCCTGCTTCGGGTTCTTGGCCAGGAGGACTCAGCAGCCCAGTCTCAACGGTATTCGCGTCATTGTTGCCGTTGCTACTTTCCTCCTCGTTTTCGTTTCCAGCCTCGGCATCGTCAGACCCCGGTGCATCAGGCATATGCTGCCCCGATGTAACACGAATCTGGTGTCGCTCCTTGAGTCTCGCGCGGCGGCGACGATCGCGTTGGTCTCTGGCCTGAGGAGCTGCTGCACGAAGCTTCTCCAGTAGCGAGTCCATGGCTCCGCTTGTGGCTGGAGACTGTGGTGTCTCATTGCCGGAGCCATTGCCGTTCGCAAGAGCAGGGTTAATGCGCTTACGAGCCAACGAAGCTTCGGTACGTTTCCTGGCTCCCTCCAAGGCAATGTTCTTTTCTTTCGATTTCTGCAGCAACCAGTTAGCAGTCATTCCACAAGTAACCTAAAAACAAAAGGAAAGATAGTAAAAGCTACTAACCTTCCACTCTAGCAAGAACGCTGCCAACTTGGCAAAGAAGTCTCGTCGAGCACCATCATCCGAGCTATCTTCTCCGTAGAAAACCATGATATCATCGTACGACTTGGTCATTTCCTCCAGGTAAAGTTGCATTTGCTCCGCTTTCCGCCTTGCATCCTTCATGCTCCGTTGAACAATTTGGCTGACACGGTCCTGGGGGTGGAATTTCTTGGAGTCACTCAGATTGCCAGCATCCAAGCTAGCCTGAACGTTCTTGATGTTGTCAATGTACTTCTTAGCGTCCGTCCGCAACTGGTCAACGTTGAGCTTCTGTAGGGCAATGACCCCATTAATTTCATCAAAGAAACCTTCCCATTCTGGGTATTGGTTACGAACAATACGCTCCACAAGGTCTGCAAAAGTCGATTCGTTTTTGTCGTCTTTGACCATACCAAGACGAGCCAGCGAGCCCAGTTTAAACCCTTGGGCCTGCTTGTTGGCGTCGTTCATGAAGTTACCAATGTCCAAGATTAGACCAAGGACATTCATTAAGGAAACCGAGTCCCTCAATGCCTCACTAACTTGCACCACTTGCTGAAGCTTTTCGGATATGTGCTCGTAATCCAATTCAAAGGAGCGTGTCAAGGCAAGAGCTCGCATTCTGGCCTTCCAATAGTGGTTTAGCTCAAAAGCAGTGTAAAGATAGATCTGGTCTTCACGAGTGAGCTCGTTAGGATCTTGTTCTCGCTCAGTACTTGCAGCATCGGGCCCTGTCCAATCCTTGCTGTAAGGCGCCATCGACTTGGAAACGTTCTCGGGTATCGTGCACATCTCATCCCTCTGCAGGAAATCCATGACGACCATGTTGTCCAAAATATCCGGATCACAGTGGATGATCCTTCGCACAACATCTTCAGCAGGGTATTGGGAGAACTTAGCCATTGCGATCTGGAAGTTCTTGGACAGCTCGTTGGTGATAATTTGTTTCTTCTCCTTCCGCTGCTTGGCAGCTGTACTGGCTCCAAAGATCTTGGTTTCTTTGGCCATAAATAGCCGCTCGACTTCATCAAGTACACCCTTCTTGGCCAGTTCAGAATACTTCTCTTCTTTCGCCTCTGCGGTTGGGGCGTGTGAAGCCCACACCGTCACTTGAGGCGCATCAACTTTGTCCCAGTGAAGAGCCTTAAGCTTCTTCTTAGGTCGGATCGAAGACATAACACTGAGTGGGTGAGAAGGAGCACCTTGTGAAGCCATATAGTTTCTTCTCCAGCCTCCCCCGAAGCCACCAGGTGGAGGCGGTGGTGGAGGAGCTCCAATCTTTCCACCAGGTGGAGGCGGAGGGGGCGGAGGCATGCCACCACCAAAACCAGGCGGCGGCGGCGGAGGAGGAGGAGGAGGAGGTATGCCTTTCGCTCCTGGAGGGGGCGGAGGGGGTGGAGGGGGTGGAGGGGGTGGAGGAACCCCAGCAGCTCCTGGAGGGGGCGGCGGCGGCGGTGGTGGAGGTGGCGGAGGTGGGGGTGCAACAGCTGGCAAGGGTTTCTTTTCTTCAACCTTTTCGTCTTGTATTCCAACCTCAAGACCTTGGCTGGGCTTGTTATGTTCGGACCCGTCAACTGGGGATGGCTTCGCAGTCTCGTCGCCGGCCTCAGTCTCTTGACCATCGATTTTCGGAACCTTGAGAGCAATCTCGCCAAGGAGACCAGTGGCTTGAGCGGGATTCAAACGAGGCCGGTATAGATCAGCAAGGCGTGCCTGTCTATAAACCACCTCCCCATTCTCATCCAACTCCTGACCTTCGGTAGCATCGTTTCCAAGTCCAGGAGTATAACTTTTCTTGCGCTGGACGGAACCCAGAGCGTTGCTATCGAGGTTCTGGCGAGCTTGCTCTTGGAAATCATCGCTTGATTCTCCCTCACCGTCCATCTTCTCCCGCAACTCACGGAGCCGGTCAGAGGGGCCGTGTTGACCCCAAACCTTGCCCTCCAGCTGAAACTGCGTTTTCGTTCGCTCTAATTGCATCTCCAATCGCTCTAGGAGCTTTTCACGGTCCAGAATTCCTCTCATCTGTGAGGGATCTGTCTCGGCCACATTATTCTTCTTGGCATTAGATGCGGCTATATCCTGGGCGTCTCGAAGCATGAGATAAAGTTCTCGGGTCTCCAACTCATTCCTCTGCAGTTCTTGGGCACGGAGCCTCTGTACATCAGCGAGCTCAGCTTTGACCATTTCATTCTGCCTAGACTGAAGTTCGATAATGCCTGTTTGTTCATCAATCTGTTTTTGCAGTTTCTTCACTAGCCCATCCGCACCCAGCTCCACTTGCGCCTTCATTTCATCACGCTCGGCAATTGCTGCCTCCGCAATTTGACGTGCTTCTAGGGACTCATCATAAACTTGTCTTGCCTCCGCATCGGTATGTAACTTGTCAAGTAAATTCTGTACCGTAAAATTCAGCCCTTGCCGAAGGTCAAGATCGGGCAGTCTTCGGTCCATAGCAACATAACTGAGCATGGCATCCACGAGCTGAAACATTCGAAGACCATCCTCTCCCGAGTTCTCGCGGATCAAAAGCATGTGTTGCATAGCAGAAAGGAAGTAATCGTGGGAGCGACTTCCCATGATCTTGGATGTGATAGCATCCGTAATCTGCAGAGGGTCACTCATATCTTTCACATCGCCCTCGATACTGTCCTTCATGCTGCTACCCTCCCGCTGGAGAAGATCCTCGTAGTCGATAGCCTCATTTTCTCGGAACCGTTCGATTTGCTTGTCAATGACCTCGTACTGGAAACCCTCCATCTTCGTAAGAAGACGCTTTATTCCACAAGAGGTAAACTGGGCCCGAATGTGACATCGTAGCTGCAGGTCACCCTCCGCTGCATCCACTAACATGTTGATGAGCAGCATGGTGGAAACAGCATATTCCATAAGAAGGTTTTCCATGCCAATTCCTCCGCTGCGATACTCCTCACTGGCACCCACCAAACTACCCATTTTCCCACGGCCATCAACTGTTACCTCGACGATACGCATCCAGGCATCGAAGCGTCCAGTTTCGCCATGGTGGTTCTTGACATGATCCATGCCCTGGAGGACCTTCTGATGGCCCTGGCCTTCGCCCCAGTGGCATAGGAAGGTCAGGACTTCGCTGACAAGCTTCCTAGTGTTTAGCCGAGGGGAGAGCAACGAGCTGACGAGAGCTATGATGACTTGTTGGTGCGCCAGGGCATCATCTGCACCATATTTATTGTTCATCAATGCCTTTAAGCACTTCACAATATCGTATTCACGGTCCAGATCTTTGTCTCCAGTCGGGGGTGCAGGGACAGGCCCTGAGGCCTTTCGGCGATTAATCTTTGCAAGAACGTTCGTCAAGGCAACTTGACCTTGTGCCTCAACAAATGCTTTGACCCAGCTACACCTGTATCAGTATACTCGATAGATGGCACTGTTGACAGTGTAAAACTTACCTAATAGGCTGTGTCCGTAGACTAACACTTAAACTGGCCAGTTGTTTTGATGTGATGGTGTCGTCCATGACCTTTTTGACATACCACTCGGGACTTCCTTCTTCATCGGCCCGCTCCAAAATTCCAGATGGCGCATCATGACCATGAGTCTGGCGTGCGTTTTGCCTCCGCTTCTGTTCCCCCTGTAGCTCTGTCAATCGATCTTGATGGACCAGTGTCCATTTCTTGGAGGCCGGATACGCAACCATCTGCCGCTTTGCCTGCTCTGGAAGATTTTGCCAACCTCGCTTCTGCATCAGCTCCAGGAAGAGCTGATCAACAATACGATCATCCCTTGGTCGACTAAGATATTGCTCGGGAGGTGCCGGAGCAATAGTTGGTTGGCTTGCCTGGTGCGCCGACCAGGCTGTTGTCGCAGTCGAAAGGCGATTTGAACCTCCGCTAGGGAAAAGTGTATTCCTGTCTGCCGAATGCGAGGTTGTAAGTGTGCGCGCAGAGCCATCCGAGGAGAAGTAGCTGGAACCCCGGGTGTTAGAGGAGAGAGAAGAATGAACACTGGCCTGGTCGAGAGACATTCGCGAGTTCGATGACGAATCAAAGGTAGAAGAGGAATTATGGCTGAATCCTGCATTTGTGGCCGAGCTTCCCGGTCTCCCCCATTGCTGATACCTAGGACCTTTATCCCCCGAAGAACTTCCAGTCATAGTTACATTCGAGGCATGCGGTGGGGGCCGAGGACCAGTAGGATGGGAGTAATAATTGTTATTCTGCATTGCGGATGGATTCCATGTCGGATATTGGTGAAAATCCGAAGCACCCTTGGCAAGATGATTTGGCGAAGGCTCTTTGCGCGGCGACGTCTCAGCCTTTGATAGATAGTCCACGGGGATAGGCGTTCGATTGTCCGCGGGCAGACTCTCGTAGGGGATCGACGTGATGACACCTGCACTCATGGAAAGGCCGCTGGGATCAAAATCGTGGGTCATGTCGACAGATTGGACGGAAGCACGCTTCGAATGCCGTGATGAACGAGAGCCGGCCGAACTGCCTGGTGGCGCGAGATTCTCAACCCCTCCATTGCCCTCATACCGATCCTCTACCGGCTTCTCTTTATGCAGCTTTCTCCCGAAGAACGACTTGCCGCCCGAGGTTTGTCTCGATTTGTCAGGTGCGGATGTGGTGGTTGGCATCTTGACGGGCGTCGCTGGGGAGATGCAGGGCGCAGCATGAGCGTTGTCCACACACGGTGTCCAAGATGGAACGAAACCAAAATTTCCCAAATCGGATTGGTAAATGGGTCGCTAACAACCTATATGTGGAATGGAGGGCACGATGACATCCAACACAGATCGGACAGGTCGTCCCTTTCACTCCTGACTAGTAACAGTTAATACCCGCTGCGGAGCAGCGGTACAACGAGGTGGGAGGGGGGTTGTCCAAATAAACCCAAGCGATCCTCTCCCTGCAGCGCCAGAGACACAAACACAGAGGGGAATATAGACAAAGGGCCGGATAACGATCCCTAGGAGCCCCCAATACCGTCAATAATCGGCGTCTTTGGCTGCCAAATCCAGACACTGGTGTCTGTCTGTCTGACTGTCTGTCTACCGCCGCTGAAGCACGGGCATAATAATTAGGGGGAGTCCGACCGGGGCGGCTCTAGAACGCGCTAGGGACCTGTGCCACGTGACTTTTGTCTGTCGATTGGAACACGTGATCTGGGTCTGCGTCAGCCTCGGGCAACGAGAGTACGGGGTAAAGACGTTGAACAGAGGATATACATCTACAGTGCAGAATAAGGGCGGGGAGGCTGAAAAAAACCAAGATTATTCCCTTTTTTGCTGTCTGTATCAACGTCTGCCGCGGTGGTCGTAAGCAATTGATGTATCGCGACACCACGACTCCTCCAGGCACCGGCTTATAACTTCAAAGAGGCTTACGAAAATGGGGTCCTCCGCGAGCTTTGCTAAGGTATGTTTCCCATCAATCCAGCATGTCTCCCCGACTGATATACAATGCTAACTGCTATGGCCAGACCATTATAATTCCCGCCGTCATCTCCTTGACCCTCTACCTCTTCTTTTCTTTTCTGATCATCCCGTTCTTCCGTCGCTACCATCAACGATACTCGCAATACCTCCCTCTCCATGCTATTTCCGCACATACAACCTCCCTCAAGGATCGCATAGCCGACGTCATGATGCATTTTTTCCTCCCATCTTCCTGGCGGCAGGACGCTCGGCTGGCCGATGATGCGAATGACAACATTAGTATCTTGGACGAAGAGGGAGAGATCATGATGGGCATGCACATGGATCCAGCGCGGAGAGAGGAATTAGAACGGCGACGCGCGACGGCTTGTGAGGTGGAAGGACGGCTCAGTCGGGACTTGGAGGAGGGATTCATGGATGATAGTGACGATGAAGATGGTCGGGAACATTCCAGATTACATCGTTGAGTAAATAGATATTTAGCTGTTATTTATATCCTTGAGATGGAGACATCATTGTAGTGAGAAATGTCAAAGTAGGATGTTGTTGTAATCAGTGGTTTGAACTACCATATCCACTATATCTGATACTCTAATCGAGTTCCAAAAATAAATCTTTGAAAACCAAAGAATTGGGACCAACTATGACCAGTCGATCCATACCAACGGCAACACAGCCTAGACATACTAGATACAGAGTGATAAACCAGTATCCCATTGGGTTCAAGTAGAATGTTCAATCGGAAAATTCATACATATAAATTGCAGGTGATCTACTCCGTACCCTGCATCTATGTATGTAAGGTATGGAGTACTCTTGCTATATCGAGAATTGCAGCTGTCGATCTGATCTGAACGAATACTCGCATGCCAAGCCGTGGGTTTTCATCAATAAATGGGTTCAATAATAATAATTGATCCTTTGATTCAATCTTCTGCTATCACTTAGATTTGAGATCGTAGTACATTAACCCGTACAGAGAAATAGGCAAATATATTGCATAGTTATATATGGACTCATTTTTAAGCTACATCAATACTCCACACAGCAGACCAACGCAGAATTACTCACTCCATTATGTGACAGCAATGGCTTTACATGATAACTTTTGTAGTGATTTTTTGTAATATGAGAATACTAGACATTATCTATCTGCATCTATTAAACCCTAATCTGATCCCACCAACTTGCTAAGCTTCGAGCTATTCCAAGTATCCACAAGCCAGTAGTATATGCATCCACGTCCCATTCCGGCCCAATTTTGCGTTATGTTAGGCTTTCTTAGGCTTGAAGATAGGACGAGACATAAGAGGGCCTCTGATTTTTTTCTATCTACCCAAAGCTTCTGTTCATACCCATTCACCGGAGGATTATTGAAGTTAAAATGGAATATATTTTAGGTATCGTAAATGAAAATGCTAAATAATCGGTAACCGCTTTCTACCTGAGAAAGCGACCTCCAGAATACAGAATTGGTTGGTCATTCGTCTCATAACGTGATCAAGAAATTCAAGTCGCTGTCCTTTACTTTCTCTGGCCGTAAGCCTTGGTGACATAGTCACCATCCTTGACAATAAGGTCCTCGAGTCTGTAGTCGTTGCGACCAGTGAAGTAGCTCTCGAGGATAGCCTTGGTACCCTGGGCGTAGCGGATCTGGGCATCGATCGAAGTACCGGACATGTGAGGAACCATGGCGTTGCCGCCGCCCATAGGGCCGGTGACGTAGCGGAGAGGGTGGTCCTGGGGAGCGGGCTGGGGGAACCAGACATCACCACCGTATCCGCGCAGGTGGCCGGACTTGATGGCATCGGCAACATCCTCCTTGACAACGATGGCACCACGGGCAGTGTTGATCAACCACGAGCCTGGATATCAAATTAGTACACGTTTGACCAGTATTTGACAAAAGGACGCAAACATACCCTTCTTCATCTTAGCGATCAGGTCCTTGTTGAAGAGACCACGGGTCTTCTCGTGGAGAGGGCAGTTGATGGTAACAACATCACACTGAGCGAGCATCTCCTCGAGGTTCTCGACACGGCGGCAGCCGATTTCCTTCTCAACCTCGGGGCTCAGAGGCTGGTAGTCGTAGTAGAGCAGCTCCTTGCAGTCGAAGGGCTTGAGACGGCGGAGCACACGCTCACCAATACGGCCAACGGCGACGGTACCGACGACCTTGTTCTCCAAGTCGTACTCGTTCTTTGCGACGGCGGCAACATCCCACTCACCGCGGGCAATCTGCTCGTGGGCGGGGACGAAGTTGCGGACAAGGGCCAGGATGGTCATGACGACGTGCTCAGCGACGGAGACGACGTTGCAGCCAGTGACCTCAGCAACAGTGATACCACCGTTGGTGGTGTTGGCAGCGTTCAAGTCAACATGGTCGGAGCCAACACCAGCGGTGACGGCAATCTTCAGGTTCTTGGCCTTGGCCAGACGCTCAGCAGTGAGGTAACCAGGGTGGAATCTATATCATTTGCATCAGTCGGTGTCCTTTGAGCACGACATGAAGAGGGGAACGAACGGAGTGGTGATGATGACTTCGGCGTCGACCAATTCCTTGTCAAAGGTGGAGTTCTCGCCCTCCTTGTCGGAGGTAGTGACCAGAGTGTGGCCCTGCTCCTCGAGCCACTTTCTCAAACCGAGCTCGTTCTCGGTGGTACCCAGAAGACCAGGCTGCTGCTTGGCGTGCTCACCGCCCTATAGAAACAAAATCACTGATCAGTAACCGTATACCCACACGGTGGCAAGAGTCTTCGGGTACTTACATCATAGAGGACCATAAGAACTTTACCCTGTAGGCTCGCAGAAGCAGTTAGCGTACGTGCACCGGAAACAGCCCCTGCCAGAGGAGAGGCTCGAAAAGGGCTAGCGGTAGGCTTCAAAGAGCCTGTAGCCGACAGGAGAGAGGAGGCAGGCCGTCTAAGTTGACGGGAGAAAGAGCGAATAAATACCATTTTGATGAATGTTTTGTGGGATCAATTGAAGATCAAGAAGTAGTGATGGATGATAGTGAGAGATATCGTCCTACAGCAGGAAGTCAGCGACTATTTAAAATGCAACAGGAATACATATCGATGATGGTACAGCGATGTAAGTTGGAGAAACCTGGAGGAGCAGACAGGCAGAGCGGGGATGAAGGGGTGTGGGGAAAACCAGTTGACAAGTACCGAAGCGTTGGAGAGGGAAGAAGGAGAGAGTAACCTGGAAGAGTGACAACTTACCGTTTGCGGAGATGGAAGTTCTCAGGCGAGATGCAGATGCAGGAGAAGGAAGTGGGAGTGATGATGAGGAGAGAAGAAAAGAGGAACAGAGCTGGAAAAGCACCTCCAATATATAGAGCAGTTCCCGGATCCTCACCCGACTCAACGTCTTACCCATTTCGCTCCTCTCGTCCTGTCAAACCACCGGAGCAAAGGGCCTTCCCACCATCCGAGATGGTGACACCTCAGATCCATCCACACCCCCCTCCATCCTAGTAGGATGATATGATTTGCCCCACTAGCGGGAGGTGAGGGTGAGCAAAAACATGTTGCGAGTGCAGCGAGTCAGGCCTCGAGCCAATCTAGTGGTGACCAAGTGGAGGGCACCAAAGGGATGGCCGGACCGGAGCACCACCAGTTCTCTCCGCACGCGGGACACTCCTGACCATAGGAGTAGTTGCTCCGGTGTACAGATGTTCAACTATTTTGATAGCACCAACCTTATGAATATTCTATTAGTATTTCGGGCAAGAATAGTACCATGACCATTTGAAAGGATATCTCGACTCTCAAGTTCTAGTCGAAATATAGGTCTGTCTACCAGCTAGAATTCAACTTCCTCTGAAGGTAAGTATGATTACTGTAATATTCAATCTACAGTGAGGCAGTGCGGGGTAATACTGTAACGAAAACTCCAATTACGTATGGTCAACAAATAGACTCCGCCTAACAGACAATCGGCCAGGATGCTTAATTCTGCTCAGTGGATCGCCCGATCGTGAACCTCATCAGTCAGCAACTCTCATCCTCAACCATCACTGCCGGTCCTTTCTCGGTTCTCTCTCGGTCTCTAGGTGAGGAGATATCAGATGAGGAGTAGGAGGAGGAGGCTCTGGAACAGATTAACCTAATCGTCTAAAAGATCCCTGGGAAGAAGCAAAGAATGACCTTAATTTCCTGGATGGATCCAGACTGTGGTGGATGCTGTCCCGAATCAAGCTGTCCCCACCCGTGAGGGGTAAAATATGCTGACCTAATGAGGGGTAGCTTTTTTCCCCTCCTCCAACTTTCTGCTATACATAGATTCCCATCGTGGAATTCCGCGGCCAAAGATAGAAATAAAATGTTGACTTGGGAGGACCGAGCAATCTCCGGGATACTCCCGTTTCTGTCTGGGAAAATTATCCCGTTGTAGGGTGATGAATGGAGGCAATGATCGCGATGCAGTCAGGTAATTTGACCCCTCAGTCCTCCACCCTCTTCAATTGTTCCCCCCTCCTACGCAACTCATCCTGATTTTCAGACCCTCAATGGGGTAGCGCGGTTAGAGTTGGAGTACAATAACTTCAGTTATGCCCAATGGAACAGTGACCCAAATTTTATCCAGGTTCTTGGCAGCGGTACGCAGTCTAATATACATTTCATGTGTTTATATTTACACTGTACAGGGCAATTCCCGCCGGTTTTGGTTAAAACACAACATTCACCAATTTGCCCTTGACCACAACCACCCGTCGTCTCTTCTCCCAATCATTTTTCTCTCGCAACCACGTTCGACCTTCGTCCGTCTCCAAAACCCGACTGATAATCCAGTCCTGTTCATCAGTCGCGGAACCAGAAGCGCCGCTAGACTCGGTCGGCGTTGTCGGAGAGAGCATTCGTGGGATCGTCACACTGAATCGCAGCTTGCCATTTATTTGAACGGCAATGGTCTGACCGCCGCGGGCCGACAGCACATCAGTTTGTTCCAGGGTTAGAAGCGGGGTTGGCCAGGCGGAGTTTAAGATCGCCGGAATTTCTGGGTCAGCCCCGCGCAGAACCGAGCCATTGAGGACCTCCCAGCACTCAGAAGAAAGTGCCGGGGCGACAGGAGCCAAAAGACGGAGGAGAGAGGATACACAAAGATAAAGCACCAGGGGGAACGTCGGAGGAGACGATAGCAGGGAATTTGTTAATTTGGTCAGGTCAGAAATGACGGTGTTCAGCCCATAGGGGTTGCTTTCGACACAGTTAGTGACCGATGAGATGGTCCGGTGGGTGGAAAGAACAGCGTCAGCGTCACTATCGCTCAGTTCCTGCAAGGACGAGGGAAGCAACGCGGCGTGACCGGACAAGGAGTTCAAATCCGCTTGCGACAGAGTAAATGACGCCGAAGTCAGACTCTTTCTGGCATCCAGCACAAGCTTCCAAACTCGACCAAACCAACGTTCAATTCCTACAATCTTGGTCTCATCCCATTCAAGAACCTCGCTTACTGGGGCGGAGAAAAGAACGTGCGCCCGAGTAGCATCCGCGCCATATCTCAGTGCACAGGCGGTCGGGTCCACACCGTTGTGTTTGCTCTTCGACATCTTCTCAAAGGATACATTGGGTGTAACTTGAGTACCCTTGATGAGTGGCTTGTCTGGACTCGTGAGGTCGACTTCCGAAGGGTGAAGGAACCGGCCAGTCGACGGCTCCGAAAATGTTTTACCGTGGACCATTCCCTGGGAAAGAAGGGTTTTGAAGGGTTCCCACGGTGCTGCAAGGTTGCCGGCCCGGGCAATCTCAGGGAACAAGTCGGACTCAGCCAGGAATTTGTAGATGAATCGTGCGTAAAGGAGATGCAGAATAGCGTGCTCTATACCGCCAATATAGACGTCGACGGGTCGCGCTAACGCAGGAGAGAATGGAAGTTCCTTGTTCGCAGAGTCCAAGAACCTGAGGTAGTACCATGAGGAGTCGACGAATGTGTCCATAGTGTCTGTATCCCGTTTCGCGGGACCTCCGCAATTTGGGCATTCAGTATGCGCCCATTCTTCCGATGACTCGAGGGGATTGCCCTTCTTGCCCTTGAGCCGATCTCCTTCGATTTTGGGCAATCTAACTGGCAGCTGGTCCGCTGGAACAGGGACAGGACCACAGTCACCACAGTGGATGATCGGAATTGGCGCGCCCCAGTAGCGCTGTCTGCTAATCAACCAATCTCTCAATCTCCACTGCTCAACAGCTTCACCATGACCAACTTGCTTGAGATCGTTGACGATCTGTTTGCTGGCTTCGCGAGAGTGAAGGCCTTGGTATTTCCAGCACCTAGAGGTTAAGAAGCCCTCTGAAGTGAAAGCTTTGGCATCACTTGCGGAGACGACGCTATCCCCGGTCCCGCCGCTGCCATCGGTTGACTGTTCGGGCTCAATGACCACGGGGATGAATTCAGGATTCACATTCTCCTTAAAAAACATTATATCCCGAGAGTCATGGCCAGGAACACCCATCACGGCACCCTCGCCATAATCACTGAGAACGTAAGGGGCAACAAACACAGGAAGTTCCCGGGCGATATGGGGGCTTTCCTTGTCGATGATGCGCAATGGGTGGGATGCGCTGACATTTGACAGTTTGTAACCTGCTTTTGAGTCTGGGGGCAGTGATGCAGCCTCGACCAAGAACTTTTGCAGTGCTTCATCCTTCTCCGCGGCCTTCAGGACGATGGGGTGGTTCAAAGAGAGGGCGAGGTACTCGACTCCGTAGAGTGTATCCGGTCGGGTAGTAAAGACGTTGATATCAATCTTGGTGCCATCGGATCCATTCATTGCCACGGGGAACTTGATCTTTGCGCCGTACGACTTTCCCAACCAATTGCGCTGCATAGAAAGCACGCGCTCCGGCCAGCCACCCTCCAAAGAATCCAAATCCTTCAACAGCGACTCTTTGAATGCCGTGATACGGAAAAACCATTGCTTCAGATTTAACTGCTCGACCTTTGCTCCAGAGCGCCAGGAAAACCCATTTGCATCCACCTAGAATAGGCTAAGAGTCAGCCTTGGTAAATTGTGTTGATTGTGTAGCTCCCACCTGCTCATTCGCCAGCACTGTCTTGTCGATCGGATCATAATTGACCAATGCCTCATCCTGATATGCCAGTCCTTTTTCATATAGCTTCAAGAAAATACGTTGTGTATGCTCGTAGAATTCGGGAGCGCAGGTCGCGAGTTCCTAAAACAACCATAGCAAAAAATCATTAGCTGTAGCTCAACACACCGAGTCTGACTAGCCACCCCAATTGAACAGAACCTACACGATCCCAGTCAAACGAAGCCGATATACTCCACAGCTGCTCCTTCATCCTCGCGATATTATCCTTGGTCCAATCAGCCGGGTCAATGCCTCGTTCGATGGCCGCATTCTCCGCCGGCAACCCGAACGCGTCCCACCCCATGGGATGAAGAACATGATGACCACGCATCCGGTAGAATCTCGCCAGTACATCTGATATGGTGTAAACTCGCAAATGGCCCATATGCAGCGTGCCAGATGGGTAGGGGAACATCGATAGGATGTACGATTTGGGCTTGTCCATCTGGTCGCCAGTGGACGGGGGAGGTCGAGATCCGTCTAATTGCCATTTCGACTGCCACTTCTTGTCAATTGCGAGGAGATCGAGTTTCTTCGAGATCGATTGTGTGCTTGCGAGGCGGATTGAAGGCTGGGAAGTAAAGGGTGAAGCTCGCAGAGTATGGGGATAAGAACCGCACCTCCGCCCTTGGGCGAGGATGGTCGGGTTCAGTCGTAGACGTAAAAGAGATTGCATTATAGCTGTATAATCATCATGCTGTGTATAAATTATAATACTAGGCCATCAACTGAAGGGCCGGAAATCGTCTTCCTCCAGCGAAGCTTGAATGCTGTTCAAGTCATGATTCATATCGTTATTATTTCTCGCCGAAACTCCGCCGGGAAGTTTTACGCCCGATCCGGATTAGCGTTTGGTCCATATGATATCAACAATGATGAAATAGAAGGAAAACAAGCAAGAACTGTTTGAATATTATTAATTCGCATCTAGGGATAAAGATGTTGAAATAACAGTATTCTATCAGACTAAATGGGATAGATTGGGTATATCGTGATCTGTGATCTAGAGTACAGTTTATATTTGCCAAATATATACATCCACTATAGCCGTAAAATACCGCCATCTAGACCAATTCCACCACGGAAATGGTCTGCTACGACCTTTCCACCTAGAATAGTCTCATTCACAACCCCCTCCACATTCCTAGGCTCGATCCGTCCGTACCAAATACCCTTGCCCGCCAGCGGGTTCGGGATGGAAGGTCCCATCATCATTCCAGGTGGGATATAGATGATCACATTCCCTGCGTATTTATGTCCTCCGATGTGGCTGATCAGCCCGATATGGGCATGCTCTGGGCTATCAAATTTGCTTCCATCGCTGCCTGCTGACAAAAACCCTCGCGCTTGCAGGACACGGGAGAATTCGGCCTCCAAAGCGGGTGCCATGACACCACAGCGCATGTCGCGACCACCGTGACCACAGATGAGAACTACAGGGGAATGTTGGATATCGATGGCACCTGTAATCTCAGATGCAAGCTCCGGGACGCGGGTCAATTCCGCTTGTTTAGATTCAGGAAGGGATTGTTGCATCGAGTTCAACTTTTTGGGGAGAAGGAAGCCCCGTACAAAGGTCGAAAGATCGGTTTCGTTGGTCTGTGACTCTGTATCCACGGGGATGGAGGGAAAATACTTGAAGCTAGGAAAGAGAAAGGCGGAAGCGGTAGAGAACGAAGTATTTGCGGCAGGAGGAAAGGAAGAGTTTGTGACGAGGATATTGTTGAAGGGCTGTGAAGAACGCTCGTCAGTCATTAATTCTATACCCATAGCATCGCCCAGGACAAAAACGAACATCAGCGTAACGTCCTCCACGACCCATTAAACGCTTCAGCCCTCGAGCAAGCCCTCCCCAGCCTTCATTCTCTCCGTCGTTCTCAATGCGACTTGTCCAATCTCGCTGTCCTGTGCAAATCAAAAGCTGCTGCGCATAGGCAGCCATTGTTCCATTCAGCGGTTGCGCATAGTCGATCGGAAGCCCCTCAGGCATTGACGGTGTAGGAGGACATGTGCAGCTGGGCTCGGGACATGTTTGGGTCACCGGAAATGGAGGAGGAATATCAAGACGAGCACGAAGGCGTGAGGGGCGGTTTGTCGTGATGGAGAAGGGTCGCACTCTCTGGATGGTTGATCTGCAGCATCCGGTGATGGGCCAGCAGGCAGTTGGTCGCACTCTCATGACGTATAATGAAACGAGTCGATCAAATGTCTATTCAGAAAAGAAAGATGCTGTAGCTGGGAAGATGGAAGTGCAGCGACATTCGATGAAATCAATAATAAACGAAAATCCCGACATCTCCGACGCGGATTCGGAGATAGCGGGAATTGCACGGATTATCAATCACGGCATCTGGAGATGATATCTATATTGATGCTTTATCGACCTGAGAACTGTGTATACATTGGTCAGTATCCTAGATGAAGTAGCTTGATTTTGCCTATCAAAATATTATCACCATGTTTGGCCTCAGCCTCGAAACAGCAGAACCACGGCAATTATCCTGCTGTCCCTTGGGCAGGCAGCCTTGATCCATCCAGGTTTTATCTTATATTAACTTCAAGCTTGCGAACCATCAAAAGATAGACATGAAATATCCTAAGATCTAAGATTACTGACGTCTATATGGAATACTTGATCGAATCAAGATCGATCGGACGCATCCAGCAAGGTGATGTCATGGTCGATGGTAATCTGGCAATAAATAACTCGAACGTCCATCTGGTTTACGAAATGATGAATATAACAACAATATACTAATATTCAACAAATTTACACAGCTCATCCAGAATATTGATGGCCACAATGCCAAATAAACCGGTCGTTCTCTACTGGCATCGCACCGATCTCCGGCTTCACGACTCTCCCGCTCTCAACCACGCCTTGAGCCTGAAGCCATCAATTTTCATCCCTATCTGGACCTTGGATTCCCATTATGTCTATCGATCCAGAGTAGGTCCCAATCGCTGGCAATTCTTGCTTGAATGCCAGAAGGACCTGTCATCATCCTATACCAAGTTGAATTCCAAACAGAAGCTCTGGGTTGTTCGTGAGGCACCCCAAACCGTCCTCCCAAAGCTTTGGAAACAATGGAAGGTGACGCATATCGTGTGGGAGAAAGACACAGATGCTTATGCTCGGGATAGAGATCAGGCTGTCATTCAGATGGCGGGAAAGGCAGGTGTAGAGGTCATCATCAGGATGGGCCGGACGTTGTTTGACCCGGACGAGTTGGTGAGCAAGAATGACGGGAAGCCGACAATGAGCATGTTTCAGGTGGAAAAGGCTGCGGAGAAGATCGGCAACGGTAATCCGGAGAAGCCGTTGGATCCTCCAACGCAAATCCCAGATCTATGGGACGAGGACAAGATGGACCTGGGTGACCTGGACCGGGATATCCCCGATGCAAAGCCAGATATCAACAACCTCGACAAGAAGCAGTATAGCGATATCATGGGCTCCAGCCAGGACTTTTCCATTCCAACACTAGCAGAGATTGGAATTGATTCCTCCCAGGCCACGACACCGCATCACGGCGGCGAATCCATTGCCCTACAGACACTGGCCGGCCACATCCAAAACGAAGAATATGTGGGCACATTTGAAAAGCCCAAAACATCGCCGGCGGATTTCAGTCCTCAGTCTACTACTCTCCTCTCTCCACACCTTCACTTCGGCTCTCTCTCCATTCGCCGGTTCTGGTGGGATGTCCACTCTGTCCTCGACAAGCGTAAACAGCAGAAGGAACACACACCAGACATCCCCGTTAATTTGCCGGGTCAGCTGCTCTTCCGTGACATGTGCTTTGCCGCGCAGGCTGCGTTGGGGTCATCGTTTGCTCAAACCCACGGCAACAAGGTAGCCCGGTTCATCGACTGGCATCTCCAGTCGGATGAAGATGGAGGGTATACAGTGGACTTTCCCGAGGTTGAAACTTGGTATAAGCGTTGGAAATATGGTAAGACGGGATTCCCATGGATCGATGCGTTAATGCGACAGCTCTGAATCGAGGGATGGATGCATCACCTGGGCAGACATAGTGTCGCCTGTTTCCTTACGAGAGGAGGATGTTATGTTCACTGATGAAGAGGGGCAGAAGTATTCGAAGAATGGTTGATTGATCGTGAGTATCCCCCCCCCCGGAGATCTTTTCTTTGCCCCAATACAGTGCATACATCTGAACAATTATAGACGAAACAGCCTGCAACATCGGCGACTGGCAATGGCTCTCATGCACGGCTTTTTTCTCCCAGTACCACCGATGCTATTCGCCCATCGCTTTTGGCAAAAAATGGGACCCCAACGGCGAACTCATCAGACAATACTGTCCCGAGCTACGGAATTTCGACAAAAAATACATCTACGAACCCTGGTGAGCTCCTATATCTGACCAGAAAAACTGGGGGTGTCGAGTGACAGGGTCTGGGGAAGAGGATGGAGAAGGGGTCTATCCGAAGCCGATGTTTGATTTTGATAAACGGAGTCAGGCTTGTATGGCTGGGATAAAGAGGGCGTATGGGATTGGGTTGCATGGAGATGATGCAAAGGTGATGGATGGGACGTGGAAGAAGGAATTTGGGGTTGATGAAAGGCCGCATAAGAAGCGTAAGGTGGATGAGTAGGATGCCTCTGGATTATACAAATTAACATTAATACTTCACATAAAGACATTTCATCGCCCATTATATTTATACGGAGTCATGACCGAAGCCGCAAGAAGCTGGATATCTACTTTGTGAAACCCGCCAGAGCATGCGTCGACTCAGTCAAAGGCCACAAAGCGTACCAAAATCCAATGGCCCCAGCAAAGAGAAAAATGTAATACGCAACCGACCAGCCGATTCCCAGCTCCTCCGGAACCACAAACGTCGGTCTACCAGAATCGTCATTTTTACCCTTGATCGGTGAAATGGGTACGGCGGCTTCTACTCGGCCCCATAACCGGGGAAGACCGCACCAGTTGCAAAATGTATGAGCGAGCATGACAGCCAGCAGCGATCCAGTACGTAGATAGACAAAGGTGGCATACCAGCCGAAGACGGTGGTGTAGCCGAACTGGAAGACAGATCGTAGGAGCGCCGCGGCCACGGGAGTGTCAGGGTGCGTGAGGCGGAATTCATAGAAATGATGCACATGGGCGATTCCAAAATAGAGCGGGGCGATGAATACAATGTGCCCTGGGCTCACTTTAGCCAGTAGATGGAGGGGAATAATGGCTGATCGAAACATGATTTCCTCGGTGACGGGGCCCTGGTTTGTATAAGCATGACAAGTCATTAAAATTTATGCGTAAGAACTCACAGCAACATAATTTCTCCAGCCAATCCAGCCACGAAGGGATTCGGATATTCTGCCCCCTCGGATCCATTCGCGCCATTCGCCTTCAGCCACGCCTCGTTCAAAAAGCGGTCCGGTGAAGAGGATGGCAGTCAGGAGGAGACTTTGGAGAATCTCTACAAACCCGATCGGCCACCAGCCCATGAATTTGAGAGCATCGGCCAAGGAAGCATTGGCTTCTTGGAGAATCAGACAGAGCACTGCAGCTGTGCAGATGATACACGACAGAGTCACAGCCCTGATACGGGCGCGAATCACAGACGGTGCGTCTCGACTGAGAGTAGGCGATGGCCGAGTGGCCGAGGAGATGTAAAATGGAATGACATAGACCAAAGTCAAAAGGACCTATTTAAGGGTTAATTGTGGTCTTTACTATCACGGTAGCTGGACATACCGAGAAAACAGCGGCCGTCCGTACAGAAATTACTGGCTCATCTGAGAATATTAGCTGATTATTCAACTAATCGAATATCACAAAACATACCGCGTTCTTTGGCATACAGACTTTTGAGACGGGCCAGAAGACTGACCGGCTGGGTGACCGGGGCCATGATGGAAGTGAGGTTGTGATGGATGCCGAGTCAGAAAGAGAACAAAACGATCCGACCGGGGATATAAATGAGGAGAAGAGAGGAGGCGACTGGTTAGATAATAAGAGACATGGAGGACAATAGAAAATCGTATTGAGGCTATGGCTATGGCTTTGATTGTTTTTGACGCCGATGAAGATCTTCTTTGTCTGACGTGACTTGATATACGCGTGATGAGGGGTTGGTGCCTGGACTTTCAGGCAGGAGTTGCATGATCATGGCAAGTGAAGCCAACAGAATCGAATCGAACCAGTATTTGACCCAATTATATTCGATAATGACCCTTGCAAGTCAATTATCTTGACTGGGAGTATTTTATATCACGTCTGGCCTTGTATAGCCTCATGGAATTGTTGATGGAATATCGATCAGGCTGTCACCAAGGAATATATACCGACCAGCATGAGCACTCTATTGCAATGAACATCACTATATCAGGGAAATTAATATGTCCGAATAGTTGTGACTGATCTGACAGTAATAAATATAGAAGATCCAACACTCCACCAGAACAGTTCTTAGGAAGTAATGAAACTGGGGATTGGGATTTTCATTGCGATCGAGGATCAGGGTGAAGAGGAGACAGCGACAGTGAATGGAGTCAACACATGGGCAGGAAGTGACCAAATCATTCTCTGCATCTTGTAATATCAAAATGCATCAGGGAGAGATATAAGATACATCACATATCCCCATCGCCATGTGCCATGGAAAGACCCGTGGTTCTTCTCTCCACTCGAACCATTCAAAACACCACTCACGTCGACTCAATCTCGACTTCACATCCTGAACATCATCACCCAATCCGACTCTAGCTGACACAGCCGGGCTTGACAGCTCTCATCCATCGTGGTAACTACTTTTTAGCTCCTACTCCACCGAGTGTGTTGGCCGTTCGAGAACCCAGAACCCCTCGTGTGGCTACCGAGCTATTCTTAGGCTGAATCTTTGTCCCCTGAGCCGAATCGCTCATTGGGCTTTGTTCGTCGAAAAACGACACCAAAATGGGCCGAATCCTGGAGGAATCCCACTTTCCACCGCCAATCGGGCGACGATGCCTCATTTCCAGGCGCCTCGACTGGCTCAAGGTTGAAAAAGGTACGCGGACCGATCGTCGGTTCTTCCCTCTGAGCTCCACCGGTACAACTGTCATTGATGGACTGCGACTCGAGAAAATGTGATGATGCTGTATGATTTTGGGCTAACCTCCTGTGAGATGCAGAAACCTCGCCCATGACCTGCTGAGCATCATGCCAGGTACACCACCTTGCAGCCATACTGGCACACTCCCTACCATCCTACTGGAGACTATCGACCACCATACACTCTCCTATTCCCTCACGGCCTGGGCTAGAAGCACAAAGTGGTCAGAGTTCTAAGACACTACCGACTATCGAAACCTGAAACAAACAAGAATCACCGTTGGGGAAAAGAAAAAGAAGGGAAATTGGATCTTATTATTAGCCCCGGCTGATCAAGAGCCGTCCATGATCCGGCGTACCCGTTCCTCTGGGATGACGAACGAACTCCCTCCAGCCATTGAGTTCGACCAGAGATTGAGATGAGCTGATGAAGAGGGCCCGATAAATTAATTTGAGGATCGCTTCGAGATAATATTAATGGAAACATAATAATAATAACCATCAAGATGGAGAACGGCCTCTCTTTTTGGAGCGTGCGCACTGCACAATGACTGCATCTCGCACTTTTCTTCCCCTGGATAGCCTCTCCACACTAATTCTTAGCTTCACACCGCCGCCCGGCAACAAAATTCCACGCTTTCCCACCCCTTCGTGCATGCCTTTTGTCCCGTCGTCTCAGGTCTTTCGCTTTCTTCTTCTTTTCGTGGGCTGCTCGGGCTGCTTTTTGTTGCGCGGTTGATTTGCGTCCAGTCGTTTTGCCTATTGTCGCTCTTTTGGAAACGTTGATTGTTTCTCACACTCTTTTTCCCTGCTTCGCGTTCTTTACACTGCGTGCAGTTGGATTTCTGTCTTAGGCATGGACTGCTAATCATTCTTTATTGTTGTTTTTTTTTTGATCATCGACGTTTTATCGTCTGATCCCACACTCTTTTGACTTGACTTACTGCTTGGCAGTATTGATTGATTATTCTTGCTATTATTCTGTTGCTCTCTGTTGATTTCGAGACCTTCTTTTTGCCCTTTCTAGACCAAAACAGCAGCACCAGCAGCAAAAACACCACGAAAAAAACACATTTTTACATTTCTGCCCCTCGTTCATCATAATTGATGTCGTTTATTGTCGTTTGATCAAACAGCCTATTTTGGATGATTCGGTACTTTTGGATTTTTGCCAGTCTTAATACGCTCGTGTTATAGACTGCCAGTTCTTCATTCTTTCTAATCCACTAATTTTTCTGCCGGTGTTTGCTCCCCACTTGATAATGAGATAAGCGCCCTCTGCAGCATCAACAACAACAACATCATCATCATCAACCAACAACATGCGCTCAAACTACCCTCCCAAGCGGAGAGCTCTTCATGAGCGAACGCCTTCTCAGACGAATGAAACTTCGCCCACTCCATCTTTGCGAATGGTGAAGAGCTGGGACAGAGACCAGGAAGAACAGGATATGTACTCGGCCACTCCTTATCCGACAAAACCAGAGCAGATTCTCTTACCGCGACCGGGCAAAGGTCAAGAATATGCCCCCGAATCTCACTCAGACTCTCACACCGAGGAAGGCCCGAGCCAGTCGACCGGCACACTGTTGACTGATTACAGCCACCTTGCGGACAGCAGCCTGCTCGAGCAGTCGGTGGGTTGGGACTCTTCTACCGTTGATGCTGGCAACACCCCGTCGCAGGTTTGGGAGGAGGATCCCGCCTCGAGCAAGTCTTCTCTGCCAGAGCCTGTTCTTCCTGGCGAGAAGCCTGACAACCACCACTCCGATGAGGCCTCCGAAGTCGCTTTTTCAGACGATGATATGGAACTGCCCACCGCTGCCCCGACAATCAAGACAGTCGTCTCCGAGCCTCCATCCCGTCATCCCTCTAATGCGGGAACGTCCGGCCCGGCGACTGTCGTTTCCGCCAATTCTAGTCCTAATGTGGTCCCTCTTGGTCCACCGTCCAGCCCCAATTTCGTCGCTTATGACAGTTCGAGCCTGAACTTTGTTCGCATTGGTTCTTCCAATCCTGGTTCCGCCGAAACGCGGTCCAACTCGCTGTCCTCCATGAACTCATTGGGAACTGTCGTGAGACATGTCGGTGCCGCTCAGTGGACGCATGGCTCATCTTCTGAGCAATCGAGTGGCGTTCATTCTTTCCACTCCAGCCCCCTTTCCAGTCCGTTGTTGGCTCATTCCGATCGGGATCAACTCACCCTTCCCACCAACGGAGCCAGAATGGCTCCGGCTCATCGTCTTCCCGTAGCGCTCCCTCTTCTGCTGATCCTCACGCCAATGTTCACGGTGGTCTGTTCATCCAATACCCTATCATTCGTGAGCCATCGTCTTCCAGTTCGTGGGTCGATACGTCGCGTTCAGTCTCGGATCGTTTGCCAGAAGAACCCACGTTGGAGCCCGCCTCTTCGAGCCGCGTCCATTCTCACCTGTCAACCGTTCCGTCCCAGTGGTCAGCAGAGTATGATAATAGTTTCGCTGGTACGGCTGATCAGCCTTCCGACAACAGCTTTATTGAACCGCCTAGGCCAACTGCAGCACTTGGAAACTACAGAACTGGCTCTTCGTCCATGTGGTTGGTGACACATTCCGATAGTGACGAACACCTAGACAACATCTCCAGCCTCCCAGTTCGTGGGACCCACGCCAGATATCCCAGCATGTCTTCATCATCCCGAAGAAGTAGCTTGCGGAGCATCAAGCGACCAGGCACCGCGTCCAGTGTTCTCTTCAATGCCCTCCCCACCTGGGCCCGGATGTACTATCAAGGTGATGAGAAAACCGCCCCTTCTGCACTGTCTCTCGTCGATGGGAGCCGTCCTTCTTCAGCGCGTCCCGCCACGGCCAATTCCAACATCCTGCAAAGAATCCCGACCGCCATGACCAGACCCAAGACTCGACATGGCGAGATCACAGACGGTGTGACTTTCGAGACGGCTGCCGCTGACCCCAGGGATCCTCGGGCTCACTGGGTCAAGGGCCCTGAGCCTGAGAGAGCCCAGACACCTCGTTATCCATTGCGCAACAGCTGGTCACCCCACCTTTACCCTGATCAGCGCGTTGCCCGGCAGAGGGGTAGTGCTTGGGGGCTCCATCTCTGGACTCAAGGACTGAGCCCTTGCTTGGACGGAGAAATATTCAAGTTTGGTCGTTTTGTTTCGGTTTCGTCTTCCCGCTGAGTAAGTTTTTGATTGTTTCACCTACTTTGCACAAACCCTTGCTTACAGAATATTCAGCTTGGTTTATCGCCGCGTTCTTGCCCTTGCCTCCGAAGCCTGAAACCATCTCGCTTGAAGATGGGCCGGAGCTCGAAATGGCCCTTCGTCTGCGACTTCTTGATCTTGAGCGAAGACGCTACCAAAATGCAAGATGGTGGAGGAACCTCAATCGCTGGATGACTCCATTGGGATTGGTGATTATCACCATTATTGTAAGTTCCTAACCAGATTGTGTTTTGTCCACACATACTAACGTTCAATTTACAGATTACACTGGCTGTCGTTGGCACCAAGCTGGGATTTTAAGCGCGACAAGCTCGCTATTCGCCTGGAGTTGATATCTCCCTTGGCTGTAACCTTCCCTTTGCCAACCTACCTTTCTTTTCGCACCATGGTCTCAGGCTCCTTTTGCCGCCTCAAGCAGGTCGTGCTCGATCTTTACTCCTCGATTGGATCGACCTTTTCTTTGGAGTTGACTCTCTTTCACCCCGGAGTTGATTTTCTCCCGCCTATCATTTCTTCGTCGCCTGAGACCATCCTTCTTTCTTCTTTCCGAATCCCTTTTTTTTTTTTTTCCTTCCAAAAATACCCTTTCTTCAAGCGGGCTGCTTTGATTTTACAACGATACGACGACACGATATGATTGAATGCACATAATGTTCTCTTCTTTTTATCTTTCTTGCCTTGGCATACCTTTATTAATTGATCCTTTGGTTATCACCCATTCCTGAACCTATTTGGAAATGAGAAGCTAATACTCGAGACTTGGGCGATGGATTAATAAGGTCTATGGCACCTTCATGGATATATGTCTTTTATATTATTTTTTATTGCTATTCCCCCTCTTACCTCTTCATACCCATGTTGTACTTGAAAACATTTTTTGTTTTGAGTTCGGCTTGAATTCATTTTTGACATTGATTGCACTTGGGCTTTGTTTGTAATTGGGTTTGTTTTTTACAAGGGAGTTTTGTTCGTACTAGATCTACTTGGACATGTACACAATTGTTTTCATGTATGAAAATTAGACCAGAAAAAAAAATTATATATTACTTCTATTATTATATTTCTGTCGTGTATCAGTTTACCTCTTCAAGGATTGTCGAAGAATGAGTGAACCAAAACTAGGGACAAGAAGCAGAGAACATGAAATAACAGAGTCGTCGCAGATAGTCATCGCAAAGTGCAATAACGATATCAGTAATAGCAATGCATGGTTTTAATGATTTAATGATAATTGACCACAGCCCTCTTGCAAGAAACTTCCTGAAGCCAGAAGAGGGGGGAGCCAGTGAGAAAGGAGGAGCCACAGCCAAGTTCTCACAACTTATGACCGATCTTCTGTTCCACTGCAGCCTTCAATTCCTCACCAGTAGGCATGCTGACGACGCTACCGCGTCTGGTTCTAGCATCCATCTCAGCCTTGATCTCCTGCACGGCTTCATCGAATTCACGAGCAGGGTCATTCGGGAGACCCAGAGTTGGGGGTCTGTCTGCGCTGACGGTGCGGGTGGGGTGAGGCCTGTTGCGGGCCTTGAGCTTCCTGGTGAGGTAGGCCTTGGCTGGACTGGCGAAGAATGCAATTGAAAGCAAGTTGCCAATGATGCCGTAGAAGTATACACTGGACCAGACGCCCATGGAAGTATTAAAGGAGAGCAGGATGAAGGGAAGAACGGCAAAGGACATGGTCAGCTGCGTGACGAGCCAGCTGAAAATGTCGTAGTATTGCTTGTAGGGAGTGAACTTGGTACCGTCCGGTGAGAGGAAGAAGGGACGGATGTATCGTCGGAAGTCTATGGATCATAGTTAGCAAAAAGATCATAAGGAAACTGGAGTTTTAGATATCTGCATACTCTTGGCCACAGTTTGGATGAAAGACCCCAAAATAAAAGTCAAATAGTAGCCGGGGTAGAAGCCATGCCAGAATGCACTGGTCGCGAAAGTCGCCATGCTGGCGCGGAAGCCGGGCTTCTTGCCCTTAGGGGTCACGCGCAGATATACGTAGTTGCGCAACCAGTGGTTTGTGTTCTTGTTCCAGCCCCCTAGATAACCGTACGAGTTCTGTGCTGTCTCGAGGGCCCACGGATCGACGTTCTCCAGCCGGTTCCAGAAAACCTTGCCAGTGGTAGTATCGAATCCATTGTAGCCCATTCCAGACAGAATACAGGCACCTTCGGTCAGCGACCACACACCGTAGTACTTGAGTCGTGTGGAGAAGCCAAGCATGTGCAATATCCAGACCCGTCGGATGAAGGAATAATCCATGAACCCTTCACTGAGCACGACGTCCTGGTTATAGAGCGAACCAAGCTGCAAAAACGCCAAAATCCAGCCCAGCCCCATGATAGCCTTCTTGGTAGCCGGGGTTCCACTCCGAGGGATCTTGCGTTTCTTTCGGGTTGGGGGCACTTTGCTTGGATCAGTGCCCGGGGGAATTTCAAAGAGGGTGGTGTCGATCCATCGGCGGTAATCCACATACTCAAAGGAAGGACCGGCAAAGAGGGAGGGGAAGAAAAGAATGTATCCGGTGTAGTCGAGGATACTGGGGAAGTGTCTGATGGCGGCGTACTTTTGCGAATCCGAGAGCTGGTCCTGCGGTAGACGGCCATCGTGGACGTTCCAGCAGAACGAGGAGAGCTTCATGACCAGCACCATCTGAGCACCAGTGATATCAACTACCTGGTTATCGTCGAGAATTTGTCGGTAAATGTGACTAATAGACATGTGGCCCATAAGGAAGATGAACCCGATCCAGGGCATCAATGATCCATCCACATAGTAGGCGATAGCATAGACTCCGGCAGAGCTATACAGCAACGTCCGCAGGCCATCCCAGAGATCAAACAAGCCCACTATATAAAACAACGAGACAGTGATAATGAAGGCATTTTTCTTCCATGGCTGACCGTCGGGGACTCTTTTCAATAACCCGGCCAGAGGATAGGAGAGGAGGAACGACGCGATGAGCTTTACTATTGAGATGCAATATATGTTAGTATTGCAATTGCAAGCCTGAGGTAAGCGGCATATGTACACTCATCGACAGAGGCACCTGTGAGCCTTGCAGGATAATCGAAAACTAAAGCGACAAAAAGATATCAAGTTAGCTCGGACTTGTCTTGTCTCTGAAACTGGCGGTGGAGAAGAGAGCCAACGAACCTGCGTCAACATATGGCAGCATGATGGGCGGATTAAGCCACAGTAACAATAGAAAATATGATAAAAAGCCTCTAGAATCTAGAGAGAATTACCAGGCCGAAGAGGCACACATTGAGGCGGGCGGGGAGGGAAGGTGGTGCGGCGAGAACATGAAGGTATCCCGGATCCCGAGAAAAACATCGTCATCTTATATTGATCGGGTGACGCTAACTCCCTTGCCTGATCATCACTTCCGGTCTTAACTATTCCCAACACCGCCCTATACACCATCCCTCCTTTCCACTTTATTCCAAGCCCGGAATATTCCCCTCACTCTCTTCTCACGCTCTGATTGATTATTATTGTTCCGTAATTTGTTACTTTCCAGGCCTCTCTATCCCTCCCCCGCCTCCCCCTCCTCCTAGTTCCAACCATCATGGATGTCGTCGCGGCGGTTTCGGGCTACATCTCCAAGATGGTCACGGCGGGGGATTCGTCGTCGACACCAGGATCGTCATCATCGACCAAGATGAAGATCTTGCTCCTTGATAGTGAGACAGTGGGAGAAGCATTCTAATGTTACGAAATGCGCCAGTTGGGCTAATTCCCCTTTCAACAGATCCCCATTGTGTCGACTGCTATCACCCAATCCGCCCTACTCAATCATGAAGTCTACCTGATCGATCGACTCGATAATGCAGCCCGGGAGAAGATGCGACATCTCCGCTGCTTGTGTTTTGTGCGCCCGTCCCCGGGATCCATTCAGTTCCTCATCGATGAGCTCCGCGAGCCCAAATATGGCGAATATCATATCTACCTCAGCAACATTATTCGTAAATCATCTCTGGAACGACTTGCAGAAGCAGATAGCAATGAGGTGGTGCGCGCAGTTCAGGAGCATTTTGCCGACTTCCTAGTCATCAACCCCGACCTATGCTCGCTGAACCTTGGATTTCCCTTGCAGCGGCTATGGAGCCACTCGCCCGACTTGTGGAATCCCGATGCATTGCAGAGAGCGACTGAAGGAGTGATTGCGATGCTGCTTGCCTTGAAGAAAAACCCGCTTATTCGATACGAAAAGAACAGTCTGTTGGCCAAGAAGCTGGCGTCAGAGGTCCGTTACCAGGTGACCCAGGAGGAACAGCTGTTCAATTTCCGAAAAACAGACACGCCGCCAATTCTGTTGATACTGGACCGCCGGGATGACCCCATCACCCCATTACTCACTCAGTGGACATACCAGGCAATGGTTCATGAATTGATGGGTATTAACAACGGGAGAGTGGACCTGAGCGAAGTCCCCGAAATCCGGCCGGAGCTTCGAGAGATTATCCTCTCGCAAGACCAAGACCCGTTCTTCAAGAAGAACATGTACCAGAACTTTGGTGATCTGGGTCAGAACATCAAGGAGTATGTAGAGCAGTATCAGGTCAAGACACAGAGCAACATGAACATTGAGTCGATTGCGGATATGAAACGCTTCGTGGAGGACTACCCCGAGTTCCGCAAGCTCTCCGGTAATGTCAGCAAGCATGTCACGCTGGTGAGTGAGCTCAGTCGCAGAGTTGGGGAGGATAATCTACTCGACGTGAGCGAGCTGGAGCAGAGCTTGGCCTGTAGTGATAACCATGCAAACGATCTCAAGGTAAGTTCTTGTTTCAGCATCGAGAACTTGAAATTTCGTATCACTAACTCCATCACTAGAATTTGCAAAGACTCATCCAACTACCTACAGTTCCTGCAGAGAACAAAATACGCTTGGTAACCCTGTACGCTATCCGATACGAGAAACAACCTTCAAATGCCCTTCCAATCTTGCTTGATTTATTGGTAACTGCGGGCAATGTTCCCTCTCACCGGGTTAATACCATCCCCAAACTTCTCGCCTACCACCATTCTCTCCAGGCCCCTCCGGTCGCAGGGGGTTTCTCTGACCTGTTCGAATCAACCTCTTTCTTTTCTGGCGCGCGGGACCGCTTCAAGGGTTTGAAGGGAGTTGAAAATGTCTATACCCAACACTCACCACGATTGGAAGTGACTCTGCAAAATTTGATCAAGGGGAAGTTGAAGGAATTACAATATCCATTCCTAGAAGGTGGCGGCCACATTAGGGATAAGCCCCAGGACATCATCATCTTTATGGTCGGCGGAGTGACCTACGAAGAGGCCAAAATGGTGGCACAGGTCAACGCGAGCTCTCCTGGAGTGCGGGTGGTTTTGGGCAGCACCTCTATCCACAACAGCACCACATTCTTGGAGGAGGTTGATGATGTTGTGAGCAGCTGGCCGGAACCTGGCCCTTCAACAGCTGCTGGACGGCTACGAAGGGAGATGGGACGGTAAAACAAAAAAATACTATAATTTTTGGTTTATCATGATCGTCTTCGAACTGGCGTTGGCGTTGCTATTCTAGTATTGTATATCCCTCGATGTTTTAGAACCGACTATGAATTGAATACATATCGAACCATCAAATACACGGTATTCTCTAGAGTCGTCGTCGATATAGCGTCGCTATATTATGGACTACATATGGTGGCTGACTTCAGCCGAGCGACCCCAGATTTCCCCAATGCGGAGAACTCGGCGACTTCATCGATTTCCACCGCCCTTTCGCATTTCGCACAATTCCCCTCTTCACCGCGCCAGGGAGTACAGGCAACATCCTTTCCTCATGGCGTCGCACACTTCACCTTCGTTCAAAACCGCTAGTGCGTTATCGCCTGCGTCTGCATCTCGAGAACCCAGACTTCACCTTCCCTCCACCACCGATCCACCGGGCCCGCAGAATCCTCCGAAACCCCTCGTATGGCTGGTACGCGACACTCGGAGAATATATACCTGTATCGCATGGAAGCTGGCTAATACATGTCATACTAATAGATATTCGGAGCTACAGGTCATATGGGCCGTTCCCTTGTCAAGACGGCTTTGGTGCGTAATGATCTTGTCGCTGCCGTCGGCCGCACCTTCGAGAACAGCCCGGAGTCGATGAAGAAGCTCGAAGACGAATATGAAAACTGCATCGGTCTACTTTGTGATGTGCGAGCTCGCGAAACAGTAAAACGAGTCATCGATCGGACTATCGAGCGGTTTGGTCGCATCGACGTCATCGCCAACTGCTCCGGGTACGGTGTGATCGGAGCCTGCGAGGACCAGGATGAGTATGACATCCGTAACCAATTCGAGACCAATTTCACTGGTACCCTGAACATGATACAGCTGTCTTTACCACATTTTCGCGAAAGACGAGCTGGTCGTTACCTGATCTTCAGCTCGACTTCGGGTGCGCTCGGAGTGCCCGGACTAGGTCCCTACTGTGCATCCAAATACGCAGTTGAGGGGCTAATGGAAAGTATGCTCTATGAGGTGGACAGCTTCAACATCAAGGGGACTCTCGTGGAGCCAGGACACATGCGACGTGACGATATCGGGAACTTGTTGTCTGATCCCGCCGCGCTGACCACCGATCACAACCTCGCATCACCGCTGCCGCTATACGGACATTTTTTCGTCAAACCACCCAGTGAACCATACAACACTACTACTGCACCTGCAGCTCATGCGAAAAGGATGTTGATGTGGTTAGGCGACAAGCAGCCCGCGAGTGCTGTCAAAGCAGCGCATCTGGTCTGGCAGCTTGGCCATTGTTCTTACCCGCCACTCCGACTCATTCTGGGAACCTACGCAGTTGAGAGTATCCGAGACCGATTGAAATGTATTATCGAAGAGATAGAGGACTGGAAGTACCTCAGTTTCCCCACTGGGGACCAACAGGGCTCTTCGGCGGCTGCAAAAGACAAAGCCTCGACTGCGAACCGGGACGATAGAGAGGGTGGCTCAGCAGCGGGGTGAATTTAAGATAACCAAAGAGATTATTCTTCGGCTTAAGTACTTTATTTTAAGCACTTGTGCCCTATCGCCAAAGCCATGAAAGGTTACGGAAAGTGAATACCTATACGAGGTTCTCTTTTACGCTCCTTGCAAATAAGGAAACCCCTACAATATCTTCTATCTTGCCGAGAGTTTCTTTGTCCCTGGTCTCTGGAAACTCCTGGTCTTGGGTATTCGTGCCATACGATGTAAAAGCCACATACATAACCATGGCAGATGGGATACAATCAGTTGGTGCTGATACTGTGGACTCACAACTCAACACAACTACTCTCAAACCAGGAATTGGATGTATCCTGATAATTGCGCTGATTAGTTAGTACAGAGGGACTTAAAGCTTTCTTCGTGGTTTGCCGTGGCCTACTGTATATCGGCTTCGTTTATCAAAGGGTTGGATAGATAGGTGTATATACAAATCTTCATTGCAGTGCAGTATAATCTATCTATAGATTGGACTCGGTTCATGTACATGTACAGTCAATGCAAATCCTCACCAACTCTTCACGCCACAACGTCACACTCATAAGCCATAACATGACATTTTCTTCTCGTATGGATTAAATTCTTTAGAACACAGGTCTTCGGATAGCACAGCATCATTCATAACGGATCATCACAAAAACTGTACAAAATTCCATCCACTGGGTGATGCTGCAAGCATTGGATTGTTGAAAAATCAATCTTCGGTAGGAAGAAATTAAGGTTATAAATATTCTCCTTTCATCCTCGTCTTAAGCATGAGCATCCATAATGCAGGTTTCTTTTGCGTGCCATATCCGCCTCTTTTTGGTAACTCCCGCACCGAAGGTATCCTTAATCGCTCCTTCGTCATCGTAAATCGATAGTTGATGTGGTGTTTGATGGCCTGCGTCCACATTGTCCTCGGAGTCCGAAGAAGGCTTCAAAATCCGAACCTCCTCGACGGTTGCCCCGAATTCGTATTCTCCTCGACAGAGGACGGTTACTCCAATGGTGGTTTGTATGCTTTGGCCACCATATAGGATAGGGAGCACTTGTTGCAGCATACCGGTCCATGCGAGGCGCCTTGATAGATCTAGAGCAATGCTATTGGGCTGATTGCGCAGGCTTGGCTGAAGTCTGAGCAGAGGGTGAATAGGCCTTGAGGATCGGTTGCGAATCGTCACGGTCAGATCGAGCATTTCGTCCGTTTGGACCTTGTACTTAGACCGCCCAGTTTGAACGGTACTGGCTTGGTTGTCCTTCTTGGTTTTGTCAAGAAAGGAGGGAGCCAGAGAGAAAGCCATATCCACATCCTCAAGTCGTATAGCATCAACCATCCGCGTGTTTAGGCGCAGGTTTCTCATGTCGATTATCCCATCACGTCCAGCGGGGGATTCCTTCCAGAGTCCGCATACTCTCTTAAGGAGTTCTTCTCGGTACCAGAATGCCTCTCTCGACGCTGCTTCGGCCTCAAACGTGAGTTTGTTGGCACTGACAACAAACTGTCTTTTGCTCCCAGTATTGAGAAGTGGGATCGGAGCATGAGGGTTATCCAGATAGACACGTGGAAGAACAAGCACAAAGCGCGATATTTGGCCCGGTTGAAGGTCCCCCTGCACAGAATAACGTCCCTCCACGGCGTCTGCAGGAAATTTCTCTGTCGCTAATGACTCCACTGGTTGCTCGCTCACCTGCATTGTCACTGACAAAGGGCTTGGCCAAGCATTTCGAAGGTCAAGAAGCAAGATGCAGTGATCGGATCCATATGGGCCGAGACCGAGGTGCGAGAGTACCGTAGAAAAGGGATCATTGTCAGTGGAAGGAAGGAATACATCAGCGCCATTTTCAGTAGAATCTGGCTTTGTCAATGTATTCCGACTGTTCCACCAGGCAAAGTCACCGCTGAATGGCAATATGTCACAACGGGCCACCTCTATGCTAGCATTCACTGTGACGGTGAGCGGAACGAATAGCTGCCTGGTGTAAAATACATCAGGTAGTTCACCCTGTGAAAGTCCGACGCGGGAATAATCTATCTGCACGGTCGTGTCTTGTAGACCAGGTTTACCAAGAATATCGACAGTGAAGGTAGCACTTTGGCCTGCAGGTATAGAAAGATCACCCTGGGGAAAGCCTTCCCGGCGCCAGCGTAAAGCGGGCTTTGTCGACAACTTGAGCTCCAGCTCATAGACCTCGGCGGGCAACAAATCCCTATTACTCAAAGCAGATTGAAGTTGCCTCGTGGTGGAATCATGGAAGTTGAACAGGATGAAGTCAAGAGCACATGAGGATATGTTTCGTAATGTGATTTTGAACGACCGAGTCTCGCCTTCTAAAACCATCATTGCAGACTGTGACAGAGACATTGACTCTATGACGAGAGAAGGCTGATGACCAATCACTTTAACATCGCAAGAAGTCGTTGTAGGCCCCTTTTTGGGGAGTTGTTTCCCATCCCTCGAAGTTGTCGAGCTCCAGGACAACGGACGCTCCGTCGAAGGTTTTCTAGCCGCCAGCCCAGTCCGTTTGAATTTTATTTCAGGTTCAGGTTTCCAAAAGTCCGTGAAGATCGGGAACCTTCGCTCTCTGCAGTGTCGGACCTTCACAATGCAGCCGGTGATATTGAGAGCCCCCTCTTCATGGGCCACTCCAAAAACCGTAATATCCTGTAAAGACAACGGGGGAAGAAGAATCCACTCTGATACAGCATCGAATTGCACACCTTCGGTATCGATACGGAGCCGCTCAATCTCTATTTCGAATTCATATGGGTTTTGAAGGGTAACTTGAAACGACGCATGTTCACCAGCGACCATGAGCAGCTCAGCAGCCTTACTGTTCGTTTTCGAGAAAGGGTTATACAGAAATGGATCCTTTTTGGACTTTTCACTGCTTACAGCCACAGCATCAATTTCCGTCTTTGACCGACGAACAGGCCTCCTGGGGTCTGGAAGAGAAAGCAACTGAACACCGCGGACTAAGAAGTCATCCCAGTACTCTGCCTCCAAGCCCGAAGCGCCTAGCTTGTTTGCTGCCCCGACTGTTCGTTTGATATTGTTCAAAAGACGAATTTGTTCATCTGGCGCTAAATATGGAGGTGCTTGGTTTTCTGTGAGCATCAGATCCCCTCTAGCAGTCTGAAGGAGTTCAACTGTAAAGCGAAGGACTCCATCAAAGTCGGGAAGAGCTTCACAGCAATTGATACACGCTTTGAGGACATCAATTTTCAAGTTTAAGTCACCGTATCCATCTAGAATGGCATGTCGAAATGACCTTTCAACGATAGCGTCGAGCGAGTCGTATTCTGGGGAACGTTGGATTTCACTTGAAGTCGAAGATCGCGTTGTTTCCTTACCATAAAAGCCAGAAGGTTGGACACCATATATCTCCCCTATCGTAGCCAGAAGCATCCGCATACTTTGTTCCATGTTTCCTGGGCCGACATCAAGGGCGTTGATATCGAATGCTGTGTCGCTCAGGGAGGCTAACCCAGCAGCAGGATGAATACCAGCTTCCGCAGCACCGATCTTACGAGCTTGAACAAGCGTTGGTACCATTATCGACAGCAGCTCCCTTAGAATGAAGGCTTTCTTTCTTGGTAGATCCAAAGTATTCAAGACAGAGACCACACCGATGATGATAGGTACAGCATCTGTGGCAGGTAAGTCTGAACTAGGTGAAAGTGGAAGAGCCCGGAACAGAAAGTTTCCAATATCAGACTTTCGAAGAATGACATTACCACGAGGTCTTTCTGGCAGGTGCAAAGGCAACAAAGGTTCATTTACGACGATATGCTTCAGAGCATTGTCATCCAGTGCCCCATCACGGACCCGCGCGGCCACCAGCACCCTTGCCAGCCGTATCACTGTCTCTGAAAAGACAAGCTGGGGAAGTGGCTCATCTGTAATGTTTGCTGCGCGGTTGTATAGGTTCAAAATGTTGTTGGAAAGATCAGGTAGGAGATTTGCTAAGTTTTGGAGAGAAATGATGCGGTTCCCAGGTGTCGTCTGCGTGGAGCTCGAGTCAAAGCCACTGCTATAAAACGATTTCGAGGATTTATCAGCGACTGGATAGCAGATGGGAGGGATCTGCCAGACATTAGCGATGAAGGTAAAACTGATGGGGTAAGTCTCACCTGAAAGTCCATTCCCGCCCATCCAAACATCAACAGACAAGTAAGAATCGATTCAAGCGCTTTGGCATGCCACAGGTAATCACTGCTCGCTCTAGCATTTGAAGCAGCTTCGACGAGTTCTTTTAGTGCATCTGGCCATCTTCCCGCCTGGAGGAAAAGAGTACCGACTACGACACCCATGCGCCCTTTAATGCGGTTCTTCGTCCGATCAGTGGCGCTCATGCTACTGACAGACATTCGATCACGGCTATGCTCTTTCGATGACTGCAGCGAGTTAGGCTTGGCTGCGGTAGCACGATTTGCTACTTGGATGGATCTAGTAATTTCATCAAATGTGGTCGGGGTTTCATGGTCGCTGGGAGCTGGCGAGCTGAGATTGGAGGATTGAGAGGGCTCCGGGGTACCGGTTGGACTGGGTGGCGCATGCGATGGCAGGGTCATCCGATGGTATAGCTTGTCCGTCGGCCGGGGTCGTAAATCAGGACCTCGATGTGGGCCCCAGGACGACGCTTTGGGAGATTCAATAGAAGGAATGCTCTGCACAGTCTTCGCAAACTCATCTAGCTCGGAAAGAAGAAGTGATGTAATGTCACACAGCACCGTCTTCATGGTAGTTGCTTTGGACGCTTGTGGCCGCGGAACCCATAAAACGTCGTCTGGGCCGTTTGAAAGTCTATCCAGTCCCTCATAGTCGAAGATTAGAAGCTGGTGGACCAATGCCCTTGGATTGGTCTCCCTAAGTATGTCCAATTCCTTTCGGAGCTGATCCAATTTATTCGGAGTAGGATGCCCCTCCTTGTCGGACCTCTTAGCTGATCCTGCATCGTCTTGCCCAGCACTCTCAATAAGCTCTGATCCATCGGCTATCGCAATAATAACCAGCGGTTCTCTGAATATCTCAAATGGAAACAAGTCGAGGTGTGAGATGGGGGGCACGGAGAAGGCAAGGTCGTAAAGAATCATTCCTGTAGGAAACGCCAGCGGCGAGAACATATCTACCGAACAAAGAATAGTCAGTGGCCTGCGCAAGTATACATTTCCCGATAAAGCAGCCGTCTATAGCAATGGACAAAAAGAAAAACGAGGGTCAATCAATGCATACTTCGATTAGGCCGCGCATCGGGACTGATGTCTCCCAGGCGAACTACATTTTCCGCTTGGAGTCTCGCAGCAAAGCTCAGAAATCTCGACCGTCTGATTTTTCCCAACTGGAAGTAAGAGCGCTCTGAGTCGCGCGGGCGCAATCGGAGAAAGAGGGTCGACCCCCATCATGTCATCTGAAAGGAGGCGGAGCGGAGGAGGCAGTCGGCGATACTGCTTCCAAAAGGATGGGCAAGCTTCTAGACGTCATGCGAAACAGCAATTATAATTATAAGAAAAGCAGCATTTATAAAATCAAGAGGTCAGCGCAAGGAAACAAAGGAAAATATAGCAAAGACAAAACTAACAAATGACCCGTGGCCACCGTCCGACTAAATCACAGCACTGGCAATCAGAACAACCGTCAACATCGAGTCGATCCACAAGCCGACGTTGTTGGTGTGCTTGGTCTGCCGTAGCCACCGGGTACCTGCTAGTATGGGGTTCACGTGATCCAGGTACATGTCTGATAAGCGATAAGTTTAACTCCGCTGTCTCCGAGGGGAATCTCGGTGGTACATTCGCCATCGTGACACCTGCTCCATATCTCTTTGTCCGGCTTCCATTCTAGCTCCTTATATTGTTTGGACTCCTTGTTCATTTTGTTCTTTTCGGATGATATGTTTTCAGTCTGTTTGAATATGTCTATGTAGAATAGATATCCTCCGTTGTCTTGGTTACGGTGTTTATCAACAACATAAGCCTACCTGTCGTTGCATTCAAACCAGCACATTTTGACCGTGGATATCTGCCTGGGTTGGGGCAACGATATATTTTGAAATATCTATGACTCGAATGCTTTAATCATTTACAAAGCACATAACGATTGCACGATGGCACGAAACATTGATTTCAACGCGCTGAGAGCGCAAACGATGGGATCAGGCAACGACGAAGAAGCCGTCACAGTTGACACCCGAGGTTTAATATCCAAGGTTCTTGCTCGTTATTCAGGGAAATGGTTCGTACTATAAATATTCTCTGTGCTATTTCATGGGATATTGCTAACCAGATAGAAAAAGGACTGTTTTGCGGGAGATGATTCAAAATGCAGCTGACGCCAATGCCACGAAAGTTACCATCAAATTTGAAACGATGCCATCTACGACTGTGCCTTTACCATCGGCCGCCGACCAAACAACATTAATCAAACACACCATCTCACATCATACCCTCAAACGTCTGTTGATATCCAATAATGGTACTCCATTTAGCGAGAAGGACTGGGCTAGGCTCAAGCGCATTGCGGATGGCAACCCTGACGAGACAAAAATCGGAGCATTTGGTGTTGGCTTCTACAGTGTTTTTGACGACTGTGAGGAACCGTTCGTGTCTTCTGGGAAAGAGGCCATGGCTTTCTATTGGAAAGGGAATGCGCTTTTTACCCGCCGGTTGCAGTTGAATGAAGCTGCAAATCCAGAAACAACATTTGTCCTGGATTATCGCAATGATTCATCACCAGTTCCGTCATTAATGCAACTCTGTCAGTTCTTATCGAGCAGCCTTACCTTTGTCAGTCTTGAGAGTATAGAACTTTGGTTAGACGACTGGAATCTCTTGCGACTTACGAAAAAGACTGCTCCAAGTGTCAACCTTTCAATTCCTCGAGACATCGAGACAAGAACAGCTGATGGCCTTATGAAAATTTTGAGCATCACCCGAGAAGTCGCACAAGTTGATGCGGCTTGGATGCGCGCTGTTGAGTGGAATCCACAGGCAAGCATATTTCGCTTGGATGGGCTCAAGGATACAACGGGTTCCTTACGTTCGTTCTTTTCAAGACTTACGGGCCAGGGTAGTTCAGAAAAACAAGAAAAGCCCGAGAAACAGGATAATTTCAGTGATTCCGAAGACATGGCCAAGGTTTTAACGGCATCGGTTTTCCTACATATAAACACTGCATCTATCCAGTCCTCGATCAGCCAGTCCTTGAGTAAGGAACTTGAAAGAGCTACACGCAAACCGCCACCGAAAAAAACGACTATCGCTATACTGACGCCTTCTTACGACACGACTATAATATCAGGAGACTCGGCAGCGAAATCCGAGATACTCGTCTCTATTTTGCCTTCCAAAGCTGGGAGAATTTTCATTGGATTTCCTACTCAGCAAACTACTGGTCTGAATGCCCATATATCCGCGCCCTCCGTCATCCCCACGGTTGAAAGAGAAAGCATTGATCTCAACACTCGGTACATAAGTAAATGGAACATTGAGATGCTGAGAGCAGCAGGAATCATTTGTCGAGTTGCTTGGTCGGCGGAGATGGCGTCAATAAAGTCCAGGATATTGCCTCCGGGGGAGACATCACGCTCGTCTAAGATCCGAAAGAATAATATAATGGGCGTGCTTCCTGAGGCGATCCACACTGCAAATCAATTCGTGTTTCGCGAATCTACACCTTCTTCACTTCTAGGGCAAACAATCGAAGATGCATTCTGGATGTGCAATAAGAATGCGTCTATCGAAGTGTTATCCACATGTGGCATTATCCAGAGTCACCAGGCCCGGATAGCTCCCAAGGATCTAAGTTTCATGGATTCAATTCCGGTCCTACCCGATGAATTCGTGTCGGGTGCAAAGGATTTCGTCAAAAAGCTGATAGATTTTGGGTTGGTGACCGACATAACTGTTTCGGATATCAAACGGGAGCTCGAAGCTAGCACCCTTCGTTCCAATCAGGTTGTCGAATTTATCTCCTGGTTGAGTAGAAAAGCCGCTTCGGGCCAACTTGATGCCTTTTCGGTTCAAAGTATTCTGAGTGTCGCCGTGGCAAACGATGAAGATAAGGACGGTAATCCAACTCGATTGATTGTGTTTGCCGACATAACCACCTTTCTGAATCCCCAACGGATACCTGCTGACTTGCCGCTGCCCTTGTCTGTTTTGCCCTTTAAATTCACCAAAACCATAGGGAAACATGAGCTCGAAGCCCTGGGATGGGCAGAAATACAGATTGTGCCCTGGATACGCTGGCTCATAAACAACGCTGGTAACCGAAATACTCTTCCAGAAGAACAAGACATAACAAAAACACCATCATTTTCCGCCCAAGTATTGCCAGTTCTATCGAAGCAATGGGAAAGCTTCAGTCAACCTTCGAAACAAACCTTGGTCAGCTTGCTACAACCACAGACGGTTATTCCTACCAAGCTTGGAATGAAAAAGCCTGCGGACACATACTTTGCCTCTGTGCGCTTGTTTGAAGATCTTCCCGTGGTACATGGTCTCAATAGCGTCAAAGAAAAGTTTTTAATGGCCCTTGGTGTCCGTAAAACAGTGGAGCTGGGGGTCATCTTTGAACGTCTTTTGGAGACCACTCAGCCTACCGCCGCTGAAGGTAGTGGCAATGATCAGAAAAGATGGAGCCATGTGGACTTGATCCGTTACCTCGCCTCCGTTCGAGATGATATCCCTGCAAACGATATCAAAAGGCTCAAAGGGGCCAGTATATGTACAGCTGAAATGAATAGCGACTCAAAATCAGCACAGAGGAGACGCTACAGAATATCCGAACTATTTGAACCGAGAGATTCTTTAAGAAACCTTGGGCTTCCTATCATTGAGTGGCCTGGAAAATACCAATCCAGCAGTAATGAGGGTAAGTTCCTTGCCATGTTAGGTCTGCGGAGCTACCCATCAGCGCCAGAGCTCATACAAATTCTGGCAAATGCCACAACGGCAAAAAACCGGGCCCTCCATACAAGAGCCATGTTATATTATATTGGTGAATACCATACCAACGGCTATGCTGCGTTTGATTGCAGTGCAGTGAATATCCCATTCCTGCCTATAGAAGGGCCTGATGTTTTCAGTGTTCCGGGCAAGTGCTTTACGGACGAAAATGCTACTTTGTTTGGTTTCCAGATTCTTCGACGGGACCTTCATCTTCACTCTTCCAAGTTGGGAGTAAGGCAGCATCCCGCTCTAACAGATTGCCTCGAATACTTGATTCGCCAAGCACCCGCTACAAAGCGAGACGCCAGGGTTCTTTTCAAGTACCTCGCTGGAAGGGTATCGGAGCTCAGTGCACGAGATATAGACAGTGTCGGTAGCGCGCAAATTGTGCCTGTTGAAACAAAGGACACGGCTGAGAAGGGCCAGTCTACTCGTCGTGTGGCACCCAAACTTTGCTACTTAGGGGAAGGTGAAGATTACAAGGACATATTCGATTTTGTTGATTTTGGCCAAGAAGCAAATTTCTTTCTCATGGCCGTCGGTTCAAAAAGGGAGCCGACCAAAACTGAGCTGGCACATATGCTAGTGAAAGAGCCTGCAAGGATATCCTCCACGTTCCAAAGCGCAGAAAAATACCTCAAACTTCTCAGGACTCTTTCAGAGCACCTATCTGCCCTCAAAAGGGACAGGGAACTCTTTAATGAGATGAAAAGAGCCCCATTCCTTCTTGCTAGTCGCGATATTTCCTCTCTGGCCCAGGCAAATCCCGGTAAAGAGAAACTGGCTGGATCAGATGACGAAGAGGACGAGGACCAAAGCATTAAAGAGTGGACTCTAACGGCGGCACGAGATGCGGTTGTGGTGGATGACTTCCAAAGTTTCAATCTATTCAAAGAACATATCCTCGCCGCACCCCAAGAGGAGATTTTAGAGAACTTCTATCTTGCTCTGGGGGCTATTCCATTGAGCACTATTGTGGAGGAACGCGCTCAATGGGGAAATTTGTGCGCGGATCAGCGTCCCGGAGCGAAGCTACAAAGGTTGATCAACGAACGTTCAAGGCTCTTCCTTCATGATCAATCCCCAGATTCGATCCGGCATGATGTCAGGTGGCTAGAGAAAAATCTTACCGTGCAAGTGGTCAATTCGATATCTCTTACACGGTCTCTGAAAGGCCGCCGTATATCCCATACCCAAAAGCGAAGTGCCATTATTACCCAGAAACAGTCGCGGGCATGGGTATTGTGGATCTGTCCAGGCAAAAATGATCTTTATGAGATTAGCCAAGCACTTGTCCATCTTATCCTTGTCCGACCAAAGCTGCATTCCACGCTCACGCTGGAGATGCTGTTGAAGACTGACTTGTTGGAGCTCAAGGCCCGAGGATACAACGTGGAACGTATCCTCAAGCAAAAAGCCAATGAAGCAAGAATGGCTGAGGACAGGCGTCAGAAGCAGTTAGAAGAGGAAAGGAGGCAGCTTCAGGAGAGAGAAGCTGCATGGGCAAAGGAACACGCTCAAACAAGGGCGAACACACAACAAGAAGAGGAGAGGTCCTTGATGCCGGGAGATTTCCCAGATTCACCCACTGGCAAGAAATCTGACCCCCCTAGTCTACAGCCTGAAGAGTCTGAACCTAGCCAGGACCGACGTTCACGCGGGCTCTTCTCCAACTTGACGAAACGTCTCGGATTGGAGGGTGGACGGTCAAATTGGAATCCACTTGGCGGAGAATTTTCTCAATCTCCTGGTCCTTCGGAGAACACCACTCCTCCTCCGCCACCTTATTCTGCTGAAGATCCTCAGAATACTCGCTCGCAGCAACCTGAGCCATCTGTCAACCCTCCACATCGGCTACAGAACGAGCTGATTTCAGCAGTCTCAGCCTGCCGACCTCATGGATCGTCTGGCCTCTACAGTCGACCGGAAACAAGTCAGGTCACCGAGACAAAGTCCTACTGCGATGAGAAACCGAGTCACGACTTGGACTTTGTGGCCACCCTTCCTTGTGGCATCAACGTTCTCTTCGTGAAGACTTTAACAGATCGGTCTGCCTTCCTCGCGAAGAACAGCACAGCCATCAACATATTCGCCATGGTGCTGATTGATTGTGCTGGCGTCTTTTCACTCCGTGTTGATGCACTCGGCGTGTTCTACGACCCTGGAAGTAAAACGATAGCATTCAATCGAGCCGGTAGCATCTTCTGCAACTATTTTTACTTTCAGCAATTACACGAGAAAGAGCTTCTCCAGAGCCAGAGCCCCGACAAGACGGATGCACTGGTATATTGGTGGGTCATCTTGTGTCATGAATTGGCTCATAACCTTGTGGGAGACCATAGCTCAGCCCACAGCTACTATACGTATGTCAATGATCAGCCTTTCCATGCTGTGTCGATTCTCCGTGCTAACCGTCTTTCAGTGAGGGTTTTGTGGCCCAATATTTCCCCAAGATTACGGCGAAGCTTGCTGCGGCAGGCAGACAATCACCAGAATCCAATCCTCTGATTTAGTAATACTCTGATGGGTTTGACGACTTGATTACTTCGGATTTCTCAACGTGATGAATTCTCAAATGTTCAAAGATATACAGCGTTTAGTTTCCAAGCGCAGTCTGCATATGATGAGTCTCGCAATGGTATTATGTACACGTATATAACTTGACGAATAATACATATTCTAGGTTAATGCCAGTCACATGCGAAACAGTGGCATTTGTTCATTCATTCTTGTCGTTTTCGCCAATGTCGCTGTTCTAAGCCTCGCCGTACTTTCATTCATTACCACTCTTTAGGAATACCACTGTAATAGACGCAAACAATCCATTATCCTCACTATCGCCACAATCTTTTGGTTCTTCCAATTGTGATGGTTACTAGAGGAGAAAAAAAGGTTATCGACGGCCCAGGGAACCCATCTGCTGTTCCGTTGATTGCCGCTTCGTTTTCTTCATCTAAAACTTCATCGCAAATTTTGTTTCTCCGTAGTCTATTTTTCGCCAGACCCTGATCATCATTGCTTTTGTTTTTTCGAGTTGAGTATTTGAATATTAATCGGTCCCTGAGGACTTAACTCGCTCGATAAAAACTCGAAGTTCGTCATCAGCGCCCAGTCTAGTGTATTTTCCTGTCATTGAGCCGACGTCGCCACTCTCGGGATTGTAGCTTTTGCTATGAAACCCTCTGGTTCTTCTGTACCTTGACGGCGTGGTGCAACACAGGGAACCTCCCTGCCTTTGATCCTAATTTCTTTTTGTTCAATATTTTTTTGTTTTCTTCTTCGTATCATCCCTTGATCACAATCCTTTTTTTCTTTTCCTTCTTGTTCTCCTTGATACCCCGCGCAGCTTGCCAAAGCCCGCGAATTACTCATTATGGCACCACTCCTTGGGGTCGACCAGGCCTCTTGTTCCAGGAGCCAGACTTCCCCTCAAAAGAATATCCTTTATATTGATGCATATGACTCGTTTTCTTATAATGTGGTTGCTATGCTAGAGGAGATCCTGGGTGTCAAGGTAACCGTCGTGACCATCGACTCCGAGTGGCCAGACGGCAACATGATCGAATTCCTCCAACACTATGAGGCTGTCGTTCTTGGTCCTGGGCCTGGAGATCCGAAGGTTGCAAAGGATGTTGGCATCATGAAAGACATTTGGAATCTTAACGATGCCGACCTGATACCCGTCCTTGGGATCTGTTTAGGGTTTCAGGGTTTATGCCTCCATCACGGTGTCCCTATAGAACGACTGCCATATCCGCTCCATGGCCAGGTTCGTCGGATTTCAACAGCTCGAAAAGATATTTTCCGGAATCTACAGGATGTGGAAGTGACTCTTTACCATTCGCTATACGCTGAACTCGACTTTTCAACAAACTCAGCGCAAGACCATTCCGACGATTATGTTTTCGCATCCAATGAACTTGATCTATTGGCTTGGCTATTTATTGAACGCGATGATTCTTCAGTAACCCAGATTCCCATGGCTGTACGCCACAAGTATAAGCCATTATGGGGCGTTCAGTTTCATCCGGAATCATGCAAGTCGGATAGGAATGCATGTGATAAATTACTCAGGGGGTGGTGGGAAGCATCACTCAATTTCAACAAAAGGGTTGGGCGTGGAGGTTATGGCAACCTACCTGAGGATATCATCAAGCGTTCACACGATACGACTTCTCTTCCGGACGCTGCATTCGCCATGTTAAAATGGAGTACTTCTACTTCAGGATATTCAGCCCACCGAACCTTCTCAGCCAAAAGCTTGACCGCAGAAGCAATTTGCGCAGAACTGAATGGCCCAGATTTGCCAACTGTCCTGTTTCGATCCAATGGAAGATACAGCATCATATCAGTCCCTAGCCCTGGGTCCTGGAGATTAGAGTACTACGCCCAATTTGAGAAGTTGTTGCTAGAAAGCCTGGGAGACGATTGCAATGCAGATGCAGAGAGAATGGTCGAAAAATACCTTTCGGTTTCTCAATTTTGGGACGTCCTCAGGTATTTGATGGAAATGAAAAAGGTCGGCTCAGGGGACGTCAATGTACCTTTCTGGGGTGGCTTTTTGGGATATTTCTCATATGAAATGAGCCTCGCCTGCCTTCCTCATGGCAAATCCACGGCTGAGGTTCCTCCTCGAGGCAATAGCTCTCGGGGATCTTCTACTCAGACTGGTCTTTCGATCAAAGATCCGGCGGACGTGAGTTTGCTATGGACCGAGAGAAGTGTCGTTGTCGACAATCAAACAGGGCAGGTCACTGTACAGTCAACACGAGAATCTGATGGTTTTCCAGCTGGATGGCTCGATCAGACTTTGCAATTATTAGACGGAATCAGCAAATCCAATGCGCCGGTCAAGGATGAGAACAGCATTGAGGATGGAAAATTCCTGGATTCCATTCTTAAGGACAGCATCATCCGCCTACCAGACCGGCAAACTTACTATGACCAGTTGGAAGCTTGCAAAGCTGAGCTTGAGGCCGGTGAATCATATGAATTGTGTCTCAGCTGCGAAACAACCATCTCCCTACCGTCACCTGACACAGAGAACGGTCGTGCCAGCTTTCCTTGGAAGTTGTACCGGCGTCTCAAGAAGTACAACCCCGCTGCTTTTAGTGCATATGCTAAATTGGGCAATGTCAAAATCGTGAGCAGCAGTCCTGAATGCTTTCTCAATTGGGACCGACATTCCATGCTCGAAATGAAGCCTATGAAAGGCACGGTGAAGAAGTCAGGCGATATGACCATGGAGAAAGCCAAAGAGATCCTTGGCTCCACAAAGGAAATGGCGGAGAACCTCATGATCGCAGACCTAATTCGACATGATCTTTACGGTATTTGTGGCTCTGGTGGTGTTCGCGTTGAGAAGCTCCTGGAGGTGGAGGACCATGGACGAGTTTTCCAGATGATCACCCATGTTAAAGGAGAAGTAGATCAACATCGACCCGGTTTTGCGGTGCGAGACATGGCACAACTCAAGACATCGAATATGTCCGTCCATGGACTCACTGCTCTCCAGAGATGTCTTCCACCAGGTTCAATGACCGGTGCACCCAAAGAACGTTCGTGCATGCACCTCCGTTCGATCGAGGGTCGAAACCGTGGGATTTATTCCGGGGCCATGGGCTATCTTGACCTCGGTGGCGGGGGAAGTTTCTCAGTCATGATCCGCACTGCTTTTACTTCTTCAAATGACCATGACGACCAGCACGTATGGCGAATTGGTGCTGGGGGAGCTGTTACTACCCTAAGCACTGCTGAGGGAGAATGGGACGAGATGTTGACCAAACTGCGAACTGTCTACAACATCTTCACGCCATTGAACTCAGAACAGAGTTCAGCCAGCTTTAACAAGACATAACTGTCAACAATCTCCTTTTTTTTTTTTTTTTTTTTTTTTTTTGATTTTTGCATTTTGTTTTTGGGAACGGCTTTCAACATTTGCATCGGGTTTGCGCTGGGCATAGACGATAGAGATCAGATTCAACATTCAGCGTCGGGGTTCTGGTCCGGTTTTTATTTATTACTATTTGATTACTATGTTTTAGTGGATCTTACGCAGATATTATGGCTTTTGAACGAGTCATTCTTGGGTATATCTACCTAGTCCGTGGTGGAATATAGATTCATCTAGATCACCGTATTTGTGCTTCAATCATTGTGCATGCCACTATCCACCATTTCCTGGTATATTGAACCGTATAATTGCTTCATAAACCTGATTCGGTATATATATAAATCTACTCATTCCAGTTTGACGCATCGAAGTCAGAAACAGCAATCGAAGCTACGGTGCAAACAAACCAAACACAGCCTTTATCCTCCGCGGAGAGCATCGCAAACGACATAATCTCCAGTCCAACATACTCGAATACTCCGTTTTCTTTTCATTTCCAGCTATTGCTGAGATCACAGAGCAGGATATACATCTCAAGAAAAGCAATTCTGGATGGCGTCCTCTCAAGATACTTCCCTAGAGGAAATCCTCTGGCGGTCTCCCCCGCATGTGCAGATGATGGGCGGCTTTCTTCATTCAAACAACAGTATGAAGCTCTCTACTTGTGCTTGCTAACAGCAAAATGGGTTGAATAGCAGCTTTCTTTGACTAACACTATGATTGAATTGGTTAGTTCTCTTCTACTTCGCAGAATCCCCCTTTTTCGACTCCACCTCGAACAACGCCTCTCTTGCCATTCAGGCCAGCTATAATGAAACTTTTCGCCATTTCGTCGAGACTCGGGAAGCCTTCGAGGCCCGATTGGAAACAATGCAGGGACTGGAGTTTGTTGTTGCGTATGATCCGCTGCAGGCAGCGGCCAAGTTGGATAACAATACCTTTGCACATGAGCCATCCAACGTCTGGGTGATTCGGAAGCAGTCGAGACGAAAGCGCTCTGGCTTTGACGATGAGGTGACGGTCCTGTCGACATTCTTTGTGGTTGGGGATTGCATTTATATGGCACCATCTGTTGCAAGTGTCGTGGGGAATCGCATTGTATGTGTCTCTTTGAGAAGGATTTCTATCGCTCCGGTTGCGGAAGGGCTAACGCGACGTGACATTGTACAGCTTTCTGCCGTTACATCTCTTACAAGCCTTTTGAAGACAGCATCGACCCTGCCAACATTCACCCCATCCTACGGACATACCTATATGCCCCCTACTCCGAAGCAAGCGGACTCGAGCCAGTCTGGAATACAGGAATCTCAACAAAGCAAGGAAAATACGCCCATGCCCGATGCAGATAGCCAAACCAAGAACCAAGCGCCCCTAGTAGGATCGCAAGCCAATAACACTGGCTCTGTTTTCCAGGACACTAGAACCTTGGCAGAATCATTCGGCCTCCTTATGAGATATGGCGAGGAATACATGGATGATAATCCGTTGGTTGGGGAGCCTGGCTCTTTCATCTTGTCCAAATCAGGCGATAAAGATAGAACAGCAGCAGCTAAACAACCACCAGGCGCAAGTACTGCTGCAGCTGTGCCAGCAAAGGTTGGGACACCCCAGGTCAGGGTAGACACACCTGGGAAAGCATCTGAGAAGGGGAGTGCGCCGCCTACCCCTGATGAAAATAAGTTACGGAAAAAGAAGAGTAGGATTGGAAACTGAACTCTTGCTTAAGATACCCTATGAGAAATATTATTTTGTCTCTTTCTTTCTTAATTTAACCTGCCTGTAGATCTGGGATCCATTGACATGATCAACGGCATTGACTTTACTATGTCATAGCCCCGCCAACAATGAGAACTATGAATGACTCATAGACACATAAATATTTGGTTGCCTGTGCAATTTTCTATAAAAAAACAAGTAAAAGTTGAAACCATAAGGTAAAGCGATAGTGTAATTTGAATACTACTCTAGACTGGTATAAATATCGTGGTCACTACGGCGTACAGTGGAAGAGTTCCCCGCTTCAATTGACTGCTGTCTGTGGGACCAAGATTTATGACAACCACTGCAGGCCCCATTGACATCAGACTGCTCTACTGTCTTCAGTTTGGTATCACTCCCAGAGAGAATATTTCCCAGTTGGAATAAACAACAGCAGCCATGGCCTCAACCAAAGAAAACAAACCTGCAGTCGTCTGCGTGTTGTGAGTTCCAACCCCTCTTTCCTCCCGTCAGGCTCGGGAGCTTTCAAGGGAGATAGGATGCGATTGAAACTAACACAATCCCCCATTTCCAGCTGTGGTTCCGTCGAAGGCAGAAACCCCAAACATATGGAAGCTGCGCGCGCTCTCGCCCATGAATTTCACAAGAACAACGTCCAGCTCGTCTACGGCGGCGGTACAGCCGGCCTGATGGGCGAGGTTGCCCGCACCCTGGTCTCCTTGTCAGGACCAGAGGCAGTGCACGGAGTCATCCCTCGTGCTCTCGTCAAGACCGAGCCCGGGTACGATAATGCAAAGGAAGAAAAGTCGGGATCGGTGATGACCGAAGGAAAGGACGCGGAACGAGTCGTTCGCGAACCGCTCAACAAAACCGCCATGTTCCAGCAGAGTGAATACGGTGTCACGACTATTGTGGCGGATATGCACACGCGCAAGCGACTCATGGCCACCAAGGTTTTGGAGGGTGGTCCTGGGTCTGGATTTGTCTCGCTGGCGGGTGGATTTGGCACCATCGAAGAGGTCATGGAGATGACGACTTGGAATCAGTTGGGTATTCACAAGGTTGGAGTTATTTTGTTGAATATTGATGGGTACTGGGACGGATTGCTGGCTTGGGTTAAGAACGCCGTCAACGAGGGATATATTGGTGCTGAAAATGGCGGCATTCTGGTCGAGGCCAAGAGTGTTAGTGAGGTTTGGCCTAAGTTGGTGGAATACAAGGTCAGCACCAGCCGGATGCAGTTGAACTGGGGCGAGGAATAATTATTCTTCTGGAACTCAGTGTCGGTGGCTGTGACTTTGGTTGCATTGGTCTTCCTATACACCATTACGATAAACAGCAGATTATAAAGTCTGCTGATAGAAGGAAATACCGTAGACTCGTTACGAAATGATGACATTGATTGCATGATACAAGAGATGAAGGAAATCACATTACCGAGATGGTCTGAGTAGTATGATAGGGAATAAGACTGTCGTAAATCTCCAGGATCAAGAGACAAGCGTTTTCATGTCTATGGGCATAAAATCAGAAACTATGAGTCGACTTCCATCGTCTCTTTACCCTCCTCCGCCTCCGACTGTTCCAGAGTCTCCAGTAGCGGTGCGATTGTTTGGCCATCGTATAGCTTGAAGCTCTCGAATTTGCCCTTGGCGCCCTCTCCGGCCAGGCCCACCACTCCCACAGATGTGTTCTCAACGGTCAGCTCTTTGTCCTGAGACAAGGTCTCCTTGAGAGCCCGGAGACCATGGGTGACCAGCTCATCCCGGGTGCAGTTGGCGAATTCATCGAGATGTCGCTCTAGGTATGTTCTTGCCATTTGAGAGCGGGCTCCGATGGCACAAGCAACCATCTCATGTGTCATACCCGAAGGCTGGAACTCGAACAAATGAGGTCCAGCTTCATCAACACCAGCAACAAGCAATCCCACACCATATGGCCGTTTACCGTAGTGCTGGGTGTTGGTCTGGGCGCGGTCAGCGATTTGGGAGACAATGCGGTCCACAGGGATGGCACGTCCGTAAGTCATCCGGGAACCGAGGCACTGCTGCTTCATGAAGTTGGAGAGGACACGAGCGTCTGATGCCAAACCGGCGATGGCAATGCCCATGTGCGAGTCGATTTCGATGATCTTCTTCTGATACGAGGAAAGCTCTTCGGCATTTCGCTACAAAAGGACAGTCCGTACGTTAGCATCGTAGCCGTCATCTCAACAACCATCTCCCTTGATGACAATTCGAACCTTTAAGCCGACCAGAACGGTATGCGTCTTGTTGACAAGCCCCACCACGACCGATCCTTGTTTGACAGCTTCTTGTGCATATTCAACCTGAAATATCCGGCCTTGCGGGGAGCTGTCCCATAGTTAGTTACTGAAGATATCTCATCCAGATAGATAAGGGAGCTAGGTGGGTTCATACAAGGTGACCGCATCGTTGTCGTAGTTGTTTCTGAACATGATGGGAGCTTGATCTGGGAGGAAAGGAGATAAATATCAGGTGAGAATCAGATGCAGAGATATTCGTCAGTGAGATTAATTAACGGGAGCAGCAGCAGAAGATAAGAAAGAGACGACTTTGCTGAGGGGGATAGCAAGAAAGAGCAGGCAGTGAGCAACTGACGCGGTGACTTCCAAAGCTCCCGCTTGCTTGACGATTGGGCTGGGCTGGGTGCCTTTGGTGCCTTGGTGCCTTAGCAATGCCAGCCCGCCCGGTTGCCGCCGCCCTGGTTCTGCCAACGTCACCTGGGGCGATCAGCCAACAGAGCTGCTTTACCGTCGAGGTATCTGTCAATGTCTTGATATAGACAGAGCTTTGCCTCTTGATCTGACTCTTGAATCCTATTTGGAACTAGGCTTGCCTTGTTTCTGTTCGCGCAATTTCGACTCCAGCTTTATCGCTGTTTTTGGACCCTAGTTGGTCCTCTTGTCTCCGCAGTCATGGCGGCAGGTCTAAAGACCATCATCGCCCTTTCGTTTGTACGTATCATATCTTCCTGGAGACTTCTAATTGGCGACACATTAGCTAACATACTTTTCTTACTAGGTTCTTGCCATTGGGTTTCTTCTCGTGATCCTTTCGTCTGCCCTCTGGCACAACTTCCTGCCGTTGGTTGTTGTTGCGACTTACGTTGTCGCTCCCCTGCCGAACTGGGTATGTTCTCGATGTGCCAACCCAGATGACTTTATGGACAACTCTGGAAATGCGGCGGTGGACTTTGGTCGATTCTTGACGGGATTTCTTGTGCTCATGGGTATCGGTAAGTCACATCGATCGTTGGCGATGAAACGATACCGATCGCATTCTCTTTGATAGATGCGAACTTTCCACATAAATGGGAGTGCTCTCTTTAGTTGATGAAACTGACATATATGAAATCCAGCGCTCCCGGCCGTCCTTGCACACAGCGGTGCGATCGAGGTTCCAGCGATGATTATGTCGATTCTTGGAGGTCTCCTTATCTACGGAACCATTCTTAGCTTCTCAATGTTCTTTCAGGAGCAAGAAGAATTCTAAGATGCAGTGATGGTACCAACTTCATAAGGCAGACAGAAAACCATATTGGATGCCTTGCATTTTGAGATGCCTCCAGCCCACCATCGTTTGTTATGGTACTACGGATTGTTTGCACGATATCAGTTATTTGCTCTGACGTATTCCAAGACTATTTTCTTTCTATTGAACTTTCCACTGCGGGAGTCGGGTCTATTGATTGAAGCGTTTCCTTGTATGCGATATTCTTGGGTGTACTATAAGTACTATATGCTATGATTATATAGAGTGTTCACAACGTTAAGATGCCCGATATTGTCCCTCGTAATTGACACATGAATTTGATTCCTCTTGGATGGTGGCGTGTTGATTGAACATACACTACTCACCCCAATTTGCATATATTGGATCACGTGAGTACGTACCGTTTCCAGCGCGTTTCGTGTTGATGGAATGAGATCAAGTATCTAACCCCTCCAAAAAGTTCATTCGTCTGAGATCACCTGAAACAACAAATTTAAATTATGTGAGCTACTAGTAGCAATCTGATTGTCACCATGAACATCTGGTCGGGGCCCATTTTGCTAAATGGAGAATCTCAACTCGAAGGTGAAGACGCGACGATCCTCTTATCATTCCCCTGCTAACCACGATGATTTCATCTCATAGGCCTACAATTGATTGATCCAACGTCCCACTGGCAGTCCGATATCACCAAAGACTCGAGCCTCAGCTTCCGCTGTTTTGTCAATCCTGCTTTAATCCCACTCTATGCGCGAGCTGGCCCGAATCTCGAATTACATACTACTGATGGCGGAACATCGCAATGGCTAAAGAGCAAGTTGCTTGGCAATATATGGCTAGAAGAGGAGGATCTAGATCGGTGTCCTTTATTTCAATGCCCTGTTGGTCTTCTCATAAGCGTCGATAACACTTCACGGGCAAAGATTTTCGGGCCATTCACATCGGATCTCTTGATCTATGGTGTTCTGTCGAGCGCAACCTCATTTGAACGACCTCCAACTCCTCCCGTGTCATCTTCGCCCGATTATCCTGAAACTGCATCTCTTGTAACTAAGCAAGAACTGAGAATATATGCCACGCCAATCTCCGCCTCTCTTATCGCAAAGGCCCAGTCCCTCCCATCACCCCTGCGAAATCCAGATAGTTTTGCCAATGATGTCCAATTTGCTGAATTCCTCCCAGACCTCCGGTCGCCCAGTCCGAAGAGGAAGCGAGTGGCTAGCCTTTTCGAATCAGTCGCACAGCATCATAGGAGGGTACGGCAAAAAGGAGGTGAGGCAGTCTCACAGTTGATGGCACCCTCTTTGTCTCAGCCATGCCAGCAGTTGCAGACTCTCAGGATCAAGCGAGAATCTGAGGAACCTAGCATTCCCGCTTTGGACAGGATTGCTTCACAGCGTTCTAGGTCTCTCTCTCTTGGGGCGAATTTAAACAAACCTTTGGAGATTCGCACCGACAACTCCAGGCCAAGCACTGCTCGGAGCCACGGGCGCGGTATAACATCCAAGAGGAACACACCGACGCCATTTTTGGACCATCCTACGCGGATGGAGCCATCACCAGCTTTGCCATCCTCTGAAGGAAAGACTGACTTGTCATCCGGACCAAAAGATCCCGAAACCATCATTCTGGAAAACAAGAACATAATTACTCGCACAATATTGACATGCATGCGCCTGTATGGCTTCAACCGCACGTCTATCCGGTCAGGATCTACGAACAAGAGTACTACTGCTGTAAACCACGACCTAGAGGATACACGCATCCCGGCAACGGACGGTGCTCCTTCCGTCTCCACGGATGAAGATGAATTCAAGGCAATGTATCATGCGACATATCGTGCGTCAACATTTGCATTACGGAAATATTTAAAAGAGGCACCCCAGAATGGAGAGGGCGAGAGAGCTTTACCCCCTTTGTTGGGAAAAGGCAAGGCAATGTCATATATTGATGAGTTTTTGAGGCTCTTCTGCGAGGAGAATTGAGATCTGTCTGGTACAGGTCTTGGAGACTAGGTCTTTACAACTTATGACGTTACGAACGATATAATTCATTTCACTCTGCAATACTAGATCCATAAACCTCGTTCTTGCTATTGTTGAAGCTAGCCGCAATAGTGGCAGCACAACGACCCTTGTAAAGTTGGAATCTACTCAGACAAATGGGAATGAATACTATTAGAGCAAATTATGACAAAGATCTTCATAAATGCCGTGGAAATCGACAAATCAAATAATATAGACAGCATAGGGCTGGTATGCTAGGAATACTTCAGGCCGGCCCCCGATTTTCCGAATTCCGGCGACTGCATCATCGCCAACCTCGCGAAGAGCGAAGAGCATATTGACAACCATCCAGCAGAACAGAAGAAACAATCTCACGGGGCCTACAATCTCGTGTCACTTTTCCGATATTCGCCCGTTTCACCAACAAATACACCAAATGGACGTCTCAAACAACCGTCTCTTTCGGTTCTCGAAGCCGGAATGGCTCAATAACTCCACCGTTCGCAGTGCGGGCGTCTACACCTCGGGGGCACTGGTAAGCTCCAATCAACCCTTCCCTATACAGCTCATCAACTTCATTTAGCAGCAAAACTGACAAGACATCATATCTGCAGTTCTCCCTTGGTTTCTTCTTCCTGATCGATGCCGCCGCATTTTCCCATAGCTCCCGCAATGGCTCGACCGTCCATGTGAAGTTCGTGGACTGGATCCCTGGCATCTGCTCATCGCTTGGAATGCTTGTTATCAACTCGATCGAGAAGTCGCGGTTACATGCGGATAGCTTCAGCTACAGTGGAAGTGGGGTTGCTTGGAAGGCGCGCTTTGTGCTCTTCTTGGGATTTGCGCTTCTCGCTGGAGGGTTGGCTGGTAGTGTGGTTAGTATTTCTATCTACAATTCGACAGTGCCCTGGGGGCATCTTCCAGCATAGTTTATGTTGGTTTTATGTTGAGTGCTAACGTGGTTGCAGACGGTCATGACTCTGAAGTATCTCATCAAGCAATATCCCCTACAGACGCTCTACTTTGGAATTGCAAACGTTGTCGCCAACAGTCTTGTCATGCTGAGGTTTGTTTATTCTCACTTCCTTCCTTGGGGCTATTACTGACTATTGTAGTTCTGTCGTTTTATGGATCTCGCAGAACATAGAGGATGACTACACCTACAACCTTGCGCTGTAGTGGCTCTGCTCTGGTTATGTTCCCCTCTTAGTGTTCTAGTTTGGTACCTTTATTTGGTTATATCACGTTTTGTTAGAAACGGCGCGCGGTTGCAATGAATTCATGTTGTATTTTCTAGCATGTAGTGTTAGCGGGTTATGGTTTATACGTGAAGAATGCTTGTCTTTTTTTGTTAATTGTATGTACTGGCTATTTTTGGCTTTTTTTTTTTTTTTTTTTTTTTTGGAGGCGTTATTAAATACAAATCGTTGACAACTATCAGAAGTCCATGACATAGACAGGGGCTAGGCAGCAAGGAAATCTAGGTGCTACTCAATTAATCTTACATTCCTTGTACAGGATTTAGAAAAACAGAAAGAAGTTAATTTGTCTGTTTTATTCTAGCATTTCATTGCATATATTCCAGGTATTTATAATCAGAGTATTTTCAATGCAAGATAATCTAAGATTTCTCTGTAGATCATGATAATCTATCTCGTGTCCTAGGACGGGCTCCTTGCAGGACCCAGAACCCACAACATGACGTTTGACATGGTGATCCTGTTACGGCCAACAATGCAACCACCACGCAATTCCTGGTGCGGTACTGTTTCACCAAGGCAGTCACCATTCGATAAATGATGACGGATGAGTGATCTGCAGAAAAATGTCTGCCTGCCTTATGAAACGACGCCGCCTAAGCCGCATAGGAGCCGAACGCGTGGGCTTTTATGAATGCCAATGCAGTGTCAATGGGACGTATATGGAGAGACGATCCAAAATCTCATAAGGGTTGAATGGGATGGGGAAAATCCCTGCTTCACGCCGATGGGTGGGCCTTCAACTTGTTGATGATCACATCCACGGCGTCCATGTCACCTGCATCGACCTTATCGGTAGGGTAGCCCTCTGGGAGGTTCTTGACAAGGTCATCCATGGCAGGTTGGTAGTTGCGGACTGCCGACGAGATGGCGTAGATGGCCTTCTTGCGGGTGGCGGGGGCGGAATCCGAGGTGGCTATGGACACAAGAATCGGGAAGGTATTCAAAACGAGGAGCTAATAAGATGGCAGATGTTAGTATTGGATATTCAGGAGCAATGCAGGAATACTAACCCTATCTTGAGCCTTTTCATTGTTCTGCACGGCTGTTCCAATGCACCATGCGGCCATGCGTCTCATGTCCGTCTCGTCATGCTTGAGCAGTTGGACCAGCGGGGTCCACAAGCCCAAGGGCTCCATGTTGTTGGCATTGTCAATGCCTTCAACAAGTTGCTCAAAGTTGTCAAAGGCAATCAGCTTGTTCTCCAGGTCGACCTCATCCGAGTGAAGAGCAGCCATGGCAGCCTTCATCAGGTCGGCGTCAGAGGGACCACCAAAGAGAGCAGAGAGCATCTCGGGCTTGATGCCACGAGAGGGCTCAGGGGCGGGCGCATTAGGGTCGGCGGACTCCTGGCTTGCGGAAGAGTTCTGGATACTCCATTTAAGGAGACCGTTCAAGTTTGGGTCTGCAGCCATGAGGGGCAGATATTTGACGTTGAAAAATTTGTTGGAGGTGAAGTAGGAATGGGTTCAAAAAATAGATGATAAATCGCCTGAGATTATCAGTGGAGGTTATCTATGGAGAGAGTAGATTGAAATAGATAGCAGTGACAAAAATGACTGCGATTTAAAATAAAAAAAAGAAAAGAAAAGAAAGAAAAAGTCGTAGGAGCGACAGTGGAGGATCGGATTCTGAACGATGGATGAATCCAGATGATTCGTGCGGCAGCGATGGCTTTCCACCTTCTTCCACAGCAGCACAGCAGCACACCAGACAGGAAGAACAGAAGTTATGGAAACAACAGATATAGAATGGATAATAGTGTGCTCAATTGTAATATTTAATTATGTTCAAAACTATATATTAAAGAGGTTTTATGTTTATAATGGCAAGATCTTCGTCCTGCAAGCTGCCCCGCCATCGACTCAAACCCCGCGTCCAGAGTTAAACGAGCATTTAAGGGATCATCCAGGATGGGAATGGTTTGAATGCTGACGATATCAATATTTAGAAAGGGAAGATCTAATTCGGGGAGTCGAATTGAGATGGCATGTCACTCCCTTAACTACGACAGCGATAGTCGAATGCAATCAGACTGATCAACAAGTCCAAAGTGGGTATGGGTTTGGTGATTCCCGTCCAAATGGCGGTATAAACGCAACGCAGAAGCCCTGCTGGCCTTCTTTGCCTGCTCAACCCCTTGAAAAACGAGAACATCTATGATCTGAGATGAAATGAAGATGGTGATGGTGATGATTGTTGCATGGTAGAAGATCAATTAGGCACACATGCGGGAATATGGACGCGTCAGGAGGATACGGGGATATGGGGAGAAACTGGTATAGAGGCAACCTGATAATCAGCCAGAAAGCCATGCAAAATGGGAGCCTGACAGTGTCACCTATCTGGCCAACAATCCAATGACGATGCGAATGCGACAGCCTGAACCCTTGGATAGGAATGATTCTGCTTCGACCGGTTGAACCATCACGGCCCTGGAATAAGCCCGCCCCACGGAGGATGCGCAAGTGTTTTTGCCATCCCCCTCCAGGAGAAATGGAACGATTCTGCCTTGAAGAAGAATAGATAATTAATCAGGAGAGAAATAGCTAGGACTCTGTACTATTTAATAAATAAATACCATCGCCAGCTCTCCCAAGTGGGTTCTGGATTAAAATAGTTGCTCTTCTTCCAGCGTGGCGGTGACAGGTTAACCACTCAACCTAGCAAACCAAGTGGCCAGAACGGCACTAACCAACAATCCCCCAATCCCATCTCTCTCTCTGCTATCCTCCTTAATCCAACCTCCTCGTCCTTCTTCTCTTCCTCCCCTCTTCTCCCCTTTCCTCCTCTTCTTCCCTTATACACCACCACCACACAACCACCACCACCAAACCCATCTCTCCTCATCCTCCTAACCTCCCCTCCTACCCCGTCGAGGTTTCTTATTCTTCTTTTCTTCTCTTTCTTTGTAGTTCGCTTCTTAATCTCATCTCTCAGCCACCATGGAAGGTAAGCTTTGTGACACCTCAGCGGCTTTGCTCTCCCCCCCAAACCCCAGCTCCCTGTCCCTCCATTCTATCTCATCCTCGTCCATCCTCCTAATTCCTAATTCAACATCACTAACGCTTCATCTCCATTACAGAGGAAGTCGCTGCTCTCGTTATCGACAATGGGTATGTCTTGTTCTGCTTTCCATGGTTCCCTGTTTGTTGTTTTCCGATCACCTCCTATCTATCCGTCGTTCAACCGTGCCGCCATCGGTCGCTGCTGTCGACTCTCGACCATACCACCCGTTTTGAATCTTAGTCCCTTGAAGAATCAATCATTATGAGGTTTATTATATATACTGACAAAAATTCCCTTGTAGTTCGGGTATGTGCAAGGCCGGTTTCGCCGGTGACGATGCTCCCCGAGCTGTTTTCCGTAAGTCAAAACCCCACAAACCCCTCCTGTCACCTGTTAGGTCTCCCATAATGCCAGTCACCCTTGCGTCGGGGCGACATATCTGGGATGGCCTACTCGTGCATGTCAAAAAAAAAAAAAAATTTAAAAAAGAATGATAACTGACATTTGAGAATAGCCTCCATTGTCGGTCGTCCTCGCCACCATGGGTAAATATTCTCTTCCCTAGCTAGTCGAGGGATGCTTGTCCCACTGACGCCTTTCGCAGTATCATGATTGGTATGGGCCAGAAGGACTCCTACGTCGGTGATGAGGCACAGTCGAAGCGTGGTATCCTCACTCTGAGATATCCCATCGAGCACGGTGTTGTCACCAACTGGGATGACATGGAGAAGATTTGGCACCACACATTCTACAACGAGCTCCGTGTCGCTCCCGAGGAGCACCCCGTCCTCTTGACCGAAGCCCCCATTAACCCCAAGTCCAACCGTGAGAAGATGACCCAGATTGTCTTCGAAACCTTCAACGCCCCCGCCTTCTACGTCTCCATTCAGGCCGTGCTGTCCCTGTACGCCTCCGGTCGTACCACCGGTATCGTGCTCGACTCTGGTGACGGTGTTACTCACGTCGTCCCCATCTACGAGGGTTTCGCCCTGCCCCACGCTATCTCGCGTGTCGACATGGCCGGTCGTGATCTGACTGACTACCTGATGAAGATCTTGGCTGAGCGCGGTTACACCTTCTCCACCACCGCTGAGCGTGAAATTGTCCGTGACATCAAGGAGAAGCTCTGCTACGTCGCTCTCGACTTTGAGCAGGAGATCCAGACCGCTTCCCAGAGCTCCACCCTCGAGAAGTCCTACGAGCTTCCTGACGGCCAGGTCATCACCATTGGTAACGAGCGTTTCCGTGCTCCTGAGGCTCTCTTCCAGCCTAGCGTTCTGGGTCTTGAGAGCGGTGGTATCCACGTCACCACCTTCAACTCCATCATGAAGTGTGACGTTGACGTCCGTAAGGACCTCTACGGTAACATCGTCATGGTACGTATCTTCCAATTCGTTCAACATTGAACGCAATCGCTGACATGTTTCCCCCTTGATTAGTCCGGTGGTACCACTATGTACCCTGGTATCTCCGACCGTATGCAGAAGGAGATCACTGCCCTTGCTCCCTCGTCTATGAAGGTCAAGATTATTGCTCCTCCTGAGCGTAAATACTCCGTGTGGATCGGTGGTTCCATCTTGGCTTCTCTGTCTACTTTCCAGCAGATGTGGATCTCGAAGCAGGAGTACGACGAGAGCGGTCCTTCGATCGTGCACCGCAAGTGCTTCTAAGGTATGATATTCACTGCATGTCTGGATTTGATAGGACGAGACTGACTGGAGATGGTATAGCTTTTGCGTTTTGCTCGTTTCGTTCGTTCGTAATTTCCTGGTGTATCAAAATGCTGGACGGAGGCAAGTGTGGCTTGCGAGCCCTCTCTGACTCGCGCTATGAGGAAGATCGCCTGAAAAAGGAACTTTTATTTTAGTTGTGGAATAGAGATGGTTTATTATTTTTTTTTTTTGACGCCTGTCACTCCAACACAGGGACACCTCTGACGGTAGCAAGATCCGTCTTGAGAAAGGATACTTGAAAAGAAGTTAAAAAAGGACATGGCGTAAGAGAAGGTTGTACATGGGTTTCGTGGATAGTGCGGTGAAAGTCCTCTTTCATATAGTTCTGCGCTCATGTTTGAATCCTTTTGTTACGATGTTAGTCCCTTTCTTCTTTCTATCTTTGTCTCTAGATTCGAGTTCTTAAATGTTGCCGAGAATGTCGATATCCTGTGGACCGATTTCAGACAGCTCTTGTTTCTTGTCGTGTTCTTTCCACCATTTGACCCCTTTGCATCCCGCTGTTACTTTCTCTGAACATATCCGCGGCCTGTGGATTTGACATATAAAAGCCTTTTAGTTCGTCACTTGTTGAATCACCTGTAGAATCTAGATCACAAAGCATGATGTCACTCGGCTTTTGCACCCACAGAGCCTCTGTCAGACCCTGGTGGCTTCACCTGAAGTCTGGAGTTACTCCACTGGTTCTTAGATTGTCAGGGGAGTAGTTGTCCAATCACATCCATGACATTATTGTTGGTGCGTTGCAATGTTTTTGGGTGTACTACCGTTGGATATGGAGTCATTTAGATTTATTAGATTTATTAGATTTATTAGATTTATTTAATCGATTTTCCAGTATGATTTATGGTACTTGTTACTGTTGTCATGAGTACTTTATGTTGGTTAGATGGTTAGTGTCGTCCCTAGTGTTTCCTGCAACTATCAGGATAGAACCTATTGTAGGTACTATGGAAAGGCAAGTTAATAAATCACAAATCCATTGGGCTTCTGTGTATAGACATATATATTTAAAACAAAAATAAATTCCAAACAAGGGGTACTATATGTCTGTTTAACTTTTCTTTCGTGTCAATTCATCCATCGTCGCACGTCTAAAACCAAGGCAAAATCGGATCAGGAAAATAAGGCATCAACATCAGATAGATATAGATATAGTAAGTCATCAAGTGAAAACAAAGGAAAAGAAGTCTTTTTTTGTTCTTTGTACTTTTCTGGTTGACTGGTTATGTATGGTTAAAGGAAACTTGTTTAAGCATCCCATGTCTCCAGTCCCTCCAGGACGCAAGCTTCCTCGCCATCCTTCTTGGTCGTGAGCTGTCCGATCTCGTAGACAGTCTCGCCTTCCTTCTCGAACAATTCCTTGACGGCAGCTTCGGAGCCCTTCTCGACCACCACGACCATACCGACACCGCAGTTGAATGCGCGTGCCATTTCGGTGGCGGTGACGTTGCCGTTCTTCTTGAGCCAAGAGAAAACAGGGGGGAGTTGCCATCCCGAAGCCTTGATGTGGGCCGACAGGGTCGATGGGAGCATGCGAGGCACGTTCTCCACGAGACCACCACCGGTGATGTGGGCAAGACCCTTGATGGCGGGCGAGGAGGCACTGGTCTTGACGTCCAGGGCCTTGAGGATGGACTTGACATAGATGCGGGTAGGGGTAAGGAGGGCGCGTCCGAGAGTGGAGGGCTCAGAGTTGAAGGGCATGGGGAAGGGAGCCGCGTCCTCATAGTTCAGACCAGATCTCTCAACGATCTTTCGGACGAGCGAGTATCCGTTGGAGTGGGGACCAGAAGAGGCCAAGGCCAGCAAGACATCTCCGTCCTTCATGGCAGAGGTATCCGGAAGAATGGTGCGGGCATTGTCACCGGTTGTGTTGATGGCACCGACAGCAGCACCAACGGCATCGTAGGTGTCTTCCACAAAGAGACCAGGCATCTCTGCAGTCTCACCGCCGATGAGAGCGCAGCCAGCCTGAACACAGCCCTCCGCGACACCGTTCACGAATGCCGAGGCGGTGGCGACATCCAACTTACCACAAGAGTAGCAGTCGAGGAAGAACAAAGGCTCGGCACCCTGAACGACTAGGTCGTTGACGTTCATAGCAACCAGGTCAACTCCCACGGTGTTGTGGACTCCCACGGTGTGGGCAATCTTGAGCTTCGTGCCAACACCGTCAATGGCACCGATCAAGGTGGGTGATTGTGGGTGGTAAGCAGAGTTGGCTGCAGCAAGGGAGAAGAGACCTCCAAAGCCACCGATCACGGCGTCAGTTCCAGGACGCTTGGTACGGGCCACAGAGCTCTTAATCTCGTTGACAAGATCGTTGCCAGCGTCGATGGAGACACCAGCGGAGGCGTAGGTGAGGGATTGCTGGGATGCAACGGTATCTCTCTGTCTGAATGCCCGGTGCGCAATATCCTTGCGGTAGAACATATCCTCGAAGTGGATGGTTGAGATGCCGACGTAGCTCTTACGGACAGCCTCCTCGAGGCTCGAGGCAGTGGCGGTAGCAGCAATAACTCGGCCACCGGCAGTTTGCAGCTCATTGCCAGCGAGGTTGGTTCCCGCGTGGAAGATCAGTGTATCTTCAGGGACGGGGTCCAGAGTGATAGCCTTGCCCTTGGCGTATGAGTTGGGATAGCCGCCTGCCACGGCAATGACGGTGGTGGAAAAGTCAGGCTTGACCTTGATGGAAACACCGTCGAGCCAGTGCTCTGTACAGGCGACCATAATCTGGGCCAAGTCGGTGTCATCGCTAAGCAGAGGAAGGAGGGTCTGTGTTTCAGGATCTCCACCGCGGACGTTATATTCGAGAACCTTGGGTCCGTTCTTGGTCATCATGAGTCCAGTGAAGAGGATACCCACCAAGGGGAAACCTTGAAGAATATAATTAGCAAACGGCCCAGCATAATCAGTGCGTATCGAGTGACGAACCATCTCTTCTCATTCCGTCAATGGAGGGCTGCACAATGGTCCGGTCAATCTCCTCCAGAACCTCTTTTGAGGAAATCGGGGTGGGGGCATAGCAGCCCATTCCACCAGTGTTGGGACCTTGGTCACCATCGAAGATGCGCTTGTGGTCTTGTGCGGGAGGTAAAGATCTAATTGTGTAACCATCGCTGAAGGTGAGAACACTAAGCTCATCACCTTCGAGGTACTCCTCAATGACTACCTCATTGCCAGCCTCGCCGAATTGACGATCAAGCATCATCTCCCGGAGTGCTTGGTGACCCTCCTCCTTTGATGTGGGAATAATAACACCCTTACCACCGGCAAGTCCGTCTGCTTTGATGACAACATTGTGGGACACAGAGTCAAGGTACTTGCGAGCCGGTTCATACTCGTTGAAGTTCTCGTAGACGGCGGTGGGGATGTTGTGGCGCTTCATGAAATCCTTCGAGAAGGTCTTGGAGCCTTCCATGCGAGCGGCAGCCTTGGATGGGCCAAAGCATCTAATTCCAACTTGGAGCAAGTGTCAACGTACTCCTTGCGTCGACAACTACTCAAAATCACTCACCTGCTTGGAAGTATCCTTGGATACCATCCACCAAAGGCGCCTCAGGCCCAGGAACAACCAGGTTCACACCATTCTTCTGAGAAAATGCCACCAGACCCGGGTAATCGTTTCCTTTAATGTTGACGTTGGCAATCTTGCTAGAAGCACCCAGACCGGTTCCACCATTACCCGGGGCGACGTAGACAATATCGACCAGAGTAGATTGGCTCAGCTTCCAGGCGAAAGCATGCTCCCGTCCGCCGTTACCGACGATGAGAATGCGCAATTGTTCTTGGGCCATCTTTGACACAGCGTTCCCGAGCGAGCCTGATTAGAATGTCATTAGTTGGGAGATCGCAACAGACTGGATCGATAAAAGAAGAAAGTAAGGCAAATTTTTGTATGCATCAATATTCAAAAGGCACCGGAAAACATCAAGCCAGCGTCCATAGAGCCTTAAGACATGGTAGTAGCTCGTCAATTGAGAAAACCCTCTTCATGATCTCTAGGAGGGGCAACTATTTCTTGCCCCTCAGTCCATTGCAGCACAAGAACACAATTTCACACACAACACGGAGACAAACAGGAGCATGGGAGAAACAGATCATATGGGAGAAAATGTACTCACCTCAGCTGAGAATCAACTTGAGATCAGACTGCGATAACAGATCGAGGGGCTGTTGGAAGACCAAAGAGACCCAAAAAGTCACCGCACTTTTTTTCTCTGGCCGGACGGCGGGGCGGCTTTTCTCCGACCCCGGATTTGGATGATTTGCGGGATTTCAAGATGAAACGTTGCGAGTGATTGAATATAGATATTTTGGATTGTTTGGTATGCATTATATATATATTCCATATTATTCTAACAGGATAAATACGCAGATATAATCATTAATTGTTTGTATCAAATTGGCATGCACATAATAACGCCGACTACGGAGGTCGATATACAATGCACAGAGACGAGACACTGTTTATTCCAACAACACAACACTCAATTCTTCATATCAGTACTTCAGACTGTTATATACTATCAGAAAAACCATCTTTCATCATGATTCTGCTCGCATTCTTCGACAATCATGCTCTCTATATCTGTTAAGCTACAGCGAGACAGTAAAGGCGGTGAATACATAGACCAATCATGTAAATCAAACGGCAGAAAAAAACAACTTGCGGCGAACAGGACAGGAACTGAAGCCTTTTGTCTCTTTGCATCTTCATCATCATCGCTCCTTTTTTTTAAGATCAATTGGGTCTCGTTGTGAAAATCCACGTCGTGGCACTGTTCAAATATCTCTGGACTGAATGTTCCGGACCTCGTTGCGGTCTGTTACAGGCCCTCTTCGCGACCATGTCTGCGTCTCCTGTTTAGCTCGAAGATCCGGAGGTTGTGCCCGGTTACGCCAGTTCTACAGCACTCCATCGACTCGCGTTAGCTCTGGTGGTGATCCGGCTGGAGATGTGTCTCTTCAGGACAATAGTCCCTCGAAAGATGCTTCGGCCTCAAAGAAGGTATTCTTATATTCTCGGGAATAACTCGTTTGTCCAAGCTGGCGATAGGGACAAGTCACTAATTTGCTTTGTTCTGACCATAGACCCACGGAAATAAAAAGAATCACATTCCTGACATCCGTCCGAAGCAAAATTTCAAGAAGCCCTCTGCGAAAAAGTCGGGTTTGAATGCCCATGATCAGGACGCTTCTCAACCGCAAAACAATGCCAATTCCGCTGCAGAAAAGGGTAAAGATCCTGCTCAAAATAAGATTACTGCCGACCGAAAATCTCGGAAGAAAATCAGAAAAGTTTCTTCAAAGTCTCAGAAGGCAAATGAGTTGGTCGAAAAGTATTCAAAGAGGAGCGCAAAGGCGACCCCGGACAACATACCCAACGCGAAGGAGTCTCAAGATGGATCAACTGGACAAACCCCGGGACATGCTGATATGGCGTCTACGCAGTCAGTCTTCGAGAAGCTGAAAACAACCATAAGCACAAAAGTCGATCCGAAAGACTTTGATGCTCCGGTGCAATTATCATCCTTGATGAGCCACATGGAAAATAAAACGACAGGATCGATCAGTTTGGACAAGCTAAAACTCACTCGTAAGTATCTCGGACTGATGCACTTCGTTAATATCGTATTGATCTCGCAAAGCATTGGATATCGAAACCCCAGAAGTTCCGCAGCTTTCTTTTGGTCTTGAAAGGGTTTTGTTCAAGTAAGCTTCTTATCGGCTAATTCATATTTAAAATAGCTAACTGCTTCTTTTTTCAGCCCAGGTGTCTACCATCTTCGTGACCCTCGATCTCGTGTTTTCAACTTTGATCCGTATCTGGGCTCTATCATGCCGGTTACTGAATTCGATTTCGATGCCCTGAAGGAGTACATTACATCGTCTCGAGATGAAACACTCCGCAATATTGCTGTCAAAGAAAAGAAGAAGTATGTGGGCTCGTCGTCAAGTATGACATCAGTTCTCTCGCATTTCCACTATCTCCTTTCTGCATGGAGGGGAATAGATACGCGAAGTGTGTCCCAGGGGTTTCCGGATAAGCTGCGCACCTTCACTCGCCTTTTACGATCTCCTTCTGCAATGTTTCTCCGGTATCAAGACGGCGTTTACGCCATCGATGCAGATAAGGAGTTTGACAGCGCCAATATTCTTATGAATCTTGGAAAGTCAATGGAGAAGCTGTTGACATTGCCAAAAGAGGAATTTGAGCGCTACAGGAGGTCCAGTGACAACAAAATCTCGGCAGAGGAAGAACAAGCGATTCCCGAAGCCTACCATTATTCAACGCTCGGGGATTTCGTCATGAGATCTCAGCTTGATGCCTATGATCCCAGACTACCCGGTACAGGGATGTTTGATTTGAAGACACGAGCAGTCTTACCTATCCGTATGGATGCACGGAATTTCGAGCATGGCCTGGGCTATGAAATTAAAGACCGCTTCGGCGCCTACGAGTCTTACGAGCGTGAATATTTTGACATGATCCGGGCTGCCTTCTTGAAGTACTCGTTGCAGGTGCGAATCGGCCGTATGGATGGAATTTTCGTGGCCTTTCACAATGTCGAGCGCATTTTCGGCTTTCAGTATGTCAGCTTGCCAGAAATGGATCTAGCCTTGCATGGCCAATCCGACACCGCACTGGGAGACGCAGAATTTGAGCTCAGTGTGACAATGTGGAACAAGATCCTTGATAAAGCTACTGCCAAGTTTCCCGAAAGATCTCTACGCTTTCATTTTGAGACACGCGACTCCCATACTCCTTTTATGTACATATTTGCGGAACCCGTGACTGAGGAAGAGATCCATGCCATTCAGAACAAGAACAAGGCCGAGGTCGAGGCCTATCAAAATCGGATTCTGAATCTGAAGCCCAAAAATGGCAGTGATGATGGTAACAAAGAAGCACCAAGCCCTGACAACAATGACCAGTCGAGCCAGCCGGCTGTGGAAACGGGTGACAATCCCAAAGAGGATTCGACAGCCTCTAATGGAGTTTACGATTCGTCAGCACCCCCGGATGAAGCTTTCCTGTCAGAAATTGAAGCAGAAGAACAATCCCAATCCGAAGATAAGCGAGAGCTTCTCGCGATGACTCTCATTGTGCGAAACAAAGTCAACGACCAACTTGTTGACCGACCTGCCAATTTTAGCTCATCTGACAATTGGACTGTTGACTACGAGCTGAGCGAAATACAGGACAAGAAAGCAAGGTCACTGTATGCGTCATGCCAGAAGCGCCGCCAGAAAGCCCTTGCAGGTAGAGGGGAGGACGATGCCGACGCTGCAGCCAATGTTTACATTCGAACACTTCGAGAAATTAGTCAGAAAGGCCGACTGTTTCGCCAGGAAGAAGATAGGATTGACAAGGAGAAGGGCATTGTTGTGTTGAACGATGCCATCAACTGAAAGTCCTTTTAGCCATGCGCACACTCGCCTTTTCCCAAAGTCATTGAATAACCGAACCCCTTCTCTTGTATACTACTCTATTGAGCACACATCCGACGTTGTTTATTCTGTTGTTTTATTTGGACTGCCGTTTATCCTGGGACGGGGCATTTTGCATTTTGGGTGTTTGTCATCATCATCTCCCGGGCGTTGTTTCGAAGTCTCCAACTTGATGAATTTTTTTTTTGAATACTGGGTGGTTTTCGCAATGATTGTTTGAAAGTATATATGTCTAGACATCGTTTCTAAGGACGTGTCATCCTCCAGGTGGTGTTTTCAGCTATATGAAGCTTGATGGTTAGACCCAGATTTAAGATATAGGTATGTAGGTATATGTATTGTATAATAATAGATTTTAAATCTTTACTTGGATGTAGTTAGTTCTTAATATTACTCTTTACTTCTGAATCTCATCCTAATTCAGTAGTTAAACCAAATATGGCATGTGAAATGATGAATCGATCTGCTCACAGTATATATACATACAACCAACAAACAACAGAATGACAATAAAGAAATCCCCAGAGTTGGTAATCAGACTACATAATGACATCCCCCAAAATGTATGGTATATATATATATAACGCTGCTCAGAACGAAAGATATAAAATGACTGGTCTTTTTCCTTTTCTGCAAGACCAATATTTCTCGATGATGATGGCATTAACGATTAAGAGTCCACCCGCCCACGTTGCAAACCGCAAAAAGAGAAGTAGGGAAACGACAAAAACAGGGAGAAAGTACATCCGACAGGGTTTTCTAATGCGCCCGAGGAAGAGTATTGGTTTCAAATCGAAATATGAAAACGCCCGCCGCCAAACACGCAAACAAAATGCCAAACAATAATCCTTTGGCAAGGTTAACAGATATCCTCCTAGAAAAGAAAAAAAAAAAAAAGGAAACGATGGAAATAGGAAGTGGTATATGCACCAAATATGAAACGCCAGCTGGCCAGTAATAGAACACCGCAAGAGAGGGAGAAAGATATGGAAAGAGAAATCAGAGGTAACACAAACGACGAATGCAGGAGGGTATGCCCTCATAATGACAGCGTTCTTGGACAAACAATAAAAAAGACCTGAGAGATGAGAAAAGTCTTGCGACAAATTCGGTTTTGTTTTCATGGCAAAAAGATTCGAGAGAGGTCGACGTAAAGAATATGGACAGTGATCTCGTGAAGTAACGGATCGTTCGAGATACCAAGGTGTAATTGTAAAAAGGCGAAGTGAAGATAGACAATAGCCTCAGTCAAAGGCTTCTTTCGACTAGCGAATGTCGAATTTCAGTACTCATCATGATTCGGACATGTTGATCGATGCATTATTCATTTTCGGAACATGAAGTCTAGGTAGTCCGGAAAAGTCCTGCCGGGAAATTAGGTGTTACTCGTAAACACCATACTGTACAACAGCCCAGTTTCTTTCAGACGCACTACCGAAAGTCCCGTAAATCAAGGTGAGGTGGTGACCAGTCCAGCTTTGGTGCTCTTTCATTCGACACACAAACAGACCCGGGTCGCATTTTCTCTATTTTTCTGCGCTCCTTTGACGCGCTTCCACTGAGAAAACCTCGCAATGTCGAGGAAGCTGAGCCATATGTACTTCGCGAGCTCGCAGCAGTCCCAGTACTAGTGGAGACGGTGCTGGAGCTGCGGGCGCTTCGCACGCTGCCCGTTTTGTGGACGGTTGAAGGCATAGCAGGAACCGGAACGGCCAGGCGCGCGGAAGAACCTTGCCCAGAAGCGTATTCGGCTGGTAGGATCTGAGGGCAATGTTCAGGAAATGAAAACGGAGCAGTTTGAGGACGCTGCTTCATTAGGGTATTCGGATTGCCTTCAGAGTCAAGGCTATTGAAGATCTGTAAATGATTGGACTGGCCCTGATCAATGGAATCCAGCAATGGCTGGGTGCTATGACCCTGCGACGCACCGTGAACTTCGTTCTCAGATACAGTCAGTTCAAACTTGAGACTGTCCAGCATAGTCCCAATGCTCATGGCGGTCGTTGGCCGCCCATCGCTGGCAGCATCATCAGGAATGCTGCCCGACGCCTCGTCAATCCCATTGACCAAGTTATAGTTTCGAAACAAATACCGACGCAGACGAGCCACCTCGGCGTCCCATTTTCGACCCAAAGAGCTCAAGACGAACTCGACGTCATAGCTCACGACATTAGGGGCTTCTACGGACGAGGAGGGATTGATTGGTGTAGAAGCGCCAGCGCGTTGTAGGCTCGCCGTCGACTGATGCTTGGTCAATTTGTTTCCGACTGCCGCATTCTTGACATGTCTCGCTGCATGGATAGATCGTCGGATTGAGCTCGAAGTAGAGTGCTGTGCATGGCTATGATCACGCCTCACACTTTCAATCTCTCGGCGTACTTTGTCAAGCGAATTAATTCTGTCTCGATCCATACAGGATAGAACCAGCAGGGATCTGTTTCCTTGCAAGCCATTGACCAGAACCGTGAATGATTGCAGGTTGATATCATTGTTTTCGCAGTAGACCTCACGAAGACAGTCGTTGTCGAGTAGCACAGACGCCAATGTGTTTGCACCCTGGAGACCAAGTTTTTGGTGTTCGATTCGCAGAACCTTCAAAGACTTGTTCTTTTTCAAACCAGTCAATGCCAAATTGAGACCAATCCCAAACCGGGCGACATCCAAGTGTGCGCTTTCTCCGCCGATGTCCAAATCTTCCAGAGTTTCGTTTTCTTCGAACATCATCTGCAACGACTTGCACGTCTCGGGGCCTGCGTCATACGGAAGAGATGCTTTCGAAATATCTAAGTATTTCAGCGTTTTGTTCTTTCTTAGAGCTTCGACTAGATCACGGAACTGTTCTTCCTTTTTGAAGTCAATCATCCTCATTGATAAGTGGGATGGGGTCTTGTTCTGAGCGATTGCCTTGAACAGGTATGAGCAGCCACTATCGAGCCGGTTCTCATTGACATGTAGGTGAAGGGGGCGCGGGCTTCCGCTGACAGCCATCGAATGCAGGAACATGGCTACATCCTCGCCGGTCAGGCCACATTGGTCGAGTCGAAGTACGCGCAAGTTATGAGACCTATCACTAGCCAAATAGGTGGCGATCGCATCAACAGTTTCCCTATTGACAGCAGTTCGGCTCAAGGACAGTTCCTCCAATCGCCAATTGAACAGGGTCTCTGCAGTGATAAGTGGCTCCGGGCCCGAAGTTCTCGAAAGGCGTGTTAGATCAACCTTTTTGATTTGGCTAAAGAAACCAATGTAGCGTTGCAGTACATCCGGATTCAAACGGCCTTGAACACCAGAGATGTTGATCGCTTCCAAAGTCGAATCCTGAGCGACGATTGTCGAAAGCAACAAGTCGATGTCATGAACAGACAAGCCGCAGTTACCAACTTCTAGAGCTCGCAGATGGCTACTTCTCTGGGAGGCAGCATCCACCAAGTAGTCAAGGTCCGAGTCACCAAGTTTGATACCGTTAAGCACAACCCAATCAACGCTTGTCAGTTCTCGTCGACAAATGGGGAAAATAGCTTCCGGAATACCACAGCCAGGATCGTGGCTTTCGATATCGGTCTTGGGTGTGCGGCTTAGACAGTAGGAGAAATCAAGACGCCGGAGCCATTTACTTTTCAAAGTCAATGCGCGAACCTCCTGCGATAGAACAGACAGGTTTTCTTGCCCAGGAATTTGAATGACAGCACATGCACGACTCAGCCGCGCATCCTTGTCAAGCCCATGAAGATCCCGGATAGCTTGGAGTGGGTCTAAGCTGACACCACTAAACGATATTGACCGAAAGGACTCGTTATACCGAAGAGCTCGCATAACCGCAATTAGCTCTAGGGGTGTGTATTTCTGGCGCCGTGGGGAGGCTGGTGGTAGGAGTCTAAAGCACGGAGCATCATCGCATTGTACGTCAATTGTATACCGAATGTTGGAGGTGTCGATATCATAACTAGCGGAGTAGGCGACCAGTGTCCGGTCGAAACAACCGTAGTCCTCGTCCAGCGACACGGGAAGGAAATTACTATCGTTATCGAGATCGCGGGGCACAATAAAGTCATATGGCTGTTTGATCCAAAGGGGCCGTAGGTATTCGGTGTGTTGCCTTATCCAGAAGGCAATCTCGAGCGAATGCACAGATGCGAGGAAAACCGAGAACTGTTTACGAAGTGGAACGCTGATGTCATAGTCAGTAAGAAAACAGGAACAAGCCAAATAAAGCGGAAGGAAATATGTACCGAAACGTTAGATGTAGGCTATCATCCCCCCATTCCATCGATAGGCTAGTCAGGTTCATCAGCCCGAATGATGTCACCGTTTCCATATCCGCCAATGACACAACCGAAGCCCGACTGGAAGTCTTCTGGAAGGGAATTAGATGAAGCTTGTGTAACCCGAGAGCCAGATAGCAGCCAGTGGGAGATAATTTGGTAAGATCGTCGGATGACGTCCGCGCAGCGGACTTGCTAGAGGCCATTTGGATCACACGAAACATGCGAAAGTTCTCCGGATCATAATCTCTTTCATACTCCAACATTCTGGCAACATGTTCGACGGACTTTTGATCAAAATACATAGGATCGGCTGCGCGCACCAGTTCGGCTGCTGAGCGAATTCCTACCATCCACAGGTTTAGCTCCTGATAATCTGACGTCTGCATCTGCATGAATGCAGCCTTATGTGACCGCTCATCCAAGTAAGCCACCTCGACCGTCGAGGAAGGTCTTCCATCATCTAGCATGTAAACAGCAATGATACTATTCAGATGAATACCCGCAAAAGAATCACTAGAGGCCGGCAGCTGAGTTTCTTGAAGCGAACTGATGGATGCGACCGACTGACGGTTTGCGGCCGTGGACCGTGCAAACGATGGAGGGATCGATGAAAACACATCGGCCGCTTTCCCTTGGCTTTTGAATCGAATGAGATGTGTATCCGTCAGGACCAGGTACTGGCTTTTCTTCCTCCACATCCCTCCCGTGGTCTGCATTTCTCCATGGTGTAGAATCATCGAACCGACACCGGGCCGGGGATCGGATACATCATCATCGTCACCGGACGAACCCTTGGAGCGCCCTAGCGATTTCTCATCGTCGTCCAGCGAATGGAGGGATCGCAGGGAGCCGAATACTGACGTACGCTTCTTCTGCAAAGATTTCCGACGGGAACGAGAAAGGTCGGGGGCCGTGGCGGTGGAAACGGAAGCAGCCCAGGCAGCTGTTTCGGAATCCGGGGTATTGGGTCGACGGAGGCCCTGAACGGCTTGGTTTCTAGCTGGACTGTCACTCCGACCTGTGAAAAACCCAGAGTTGCGACGGATCTTCTTCTTCAAGGTGTGGACATCATCGGAAGGGGATCGATCGTGGGCCGCAGGCCCGGAGAGGATCGAGGTCGTCGTCGACGAACCGAACACGCTCAGACTTTTTCTGCGTTCCTTCTTCCCAAAACTGTCGGCCATGACGGGGTTGACGAGGGAAATCGAAAACGAATAACACAAGGATAAGCGGTGGGGAGGGAGGGAGGGAGAGAGAAAAAGAGAGCAGTAGTAGTGAGGAGGCTGATCACATCAACGACCCCGATGTCGTTCTCACACTAGAGGAGGGGAAAGAAGAAGAAGAAGATTAGTTTTAACTCGGAATTGACAAGAGGGCAGGCATGATGTGTGAGGTTGTTTTTTTGGATCAAGACATCCCCGTCGCAGGAGCAGCAGCAGGAGCAGTAGTTTGGATCTTTTGACTAGCTAGCTAGAGCTGTGGAGAAAGTATGCAGGATAACGAATGGGGAAGAAAGGAAGAGAGGCAGAAGAGGGGAGGAGAGAGTCAGCTTGGAGTTGGGGGTGGAAACATACAGCAGTCCGTTAAGGCGCCATGAGAAGCGATCTAGAGGGGTGTTTCAAATGAAGAAAAAAGAAAAGCAAAAAAAGACGATCTCGATGCCTGACGAGGGAAACAAACCACCAGTGGTTGTGAAGGAAAAAAAAAAAAAGTTCCAAGGATAGAGAAGATAATATTGATAAGAAGCGAAGAGAAGAGAAGAGAAAGAAACCTTCTCCGGTGTCACCGTGACAGTGACAGTTTTACAGTGAATTGAGAAGGGAAAAAATAAGAGAGCGAAAGCGAGAGAAAAGAGAGAAGAAAAAAAGGCAACGAATACGAAGGAGTACGTGGAGGGTTACAATATGGACAAACAACAGACGAAAATGAAGGTCAAATGGCGATGAACGCAGCACAAACCGACGGGCCCAAAACGGTGGGGAGAAACGACGAGAGGAACGAAAAAGGAGATTAACTTGTATGGAGCAAGGAATTGGATTGTGTTATGATTTGGAGGTTCCTGGCGGCAAATCCGGAGAAATGAGATCAGAAGTGCAGATCAGGACGACCCAAGCGAAGAAAAAGAGGTGATGTCAGGGCCAGCTCGACTGCAAACGAAAGGACGAGTAGGAAAAAAAGGGGACGAAAACAGCGATGATGAAGATTATGGAGAAGACGACGATGATGAAGATGATCACGAAAAAAACCCCCAAAAGAGGACGAGGCAAAAAGGGGGCGAAGATGAGGATTATTTGCGCCGGATGCAGCACACACTATGGTGAACGAGCGCCTCGTAGGAACCGTTAATAACAACAATAAATACAGCCTAAAATATCTATCTCTCTCCTAATAATCATAAATAATTCCTCTCCGCCAGTATATTTATCTCTGTTTCTGCTGGCTTCTGCATCGCCCTGTCTGGCCGCCTCACCCGTGCTTCTGTCTGTCAACAACTCCGTAGTCTCCGTCGTCCGTCCGTACAGAATAAATAATGCACAGATGGAATGATTTTGCATTCTATTTGTGGTCCTCCTCTCCCCTGTTTCACCACCAGATGGAGTAATCGAGGCGATCGGACAGTACTTGAAACAATCATCCACCAAGGCGTTCGACTTGTTCGAGAAAAGAAAACCAGGCCGATCTCCAGCCGCGTAACCCGGCCCTGGGATGCTTGCTCCACTCGTCCCAGCTAGTACATGCATCGCCTTGGGAGTCTCAAGGGCAGCGTTATTTGTTAAAACTGGCCACCACCACGAGCTATCCGGCGGATGGTCATCGACTAGTTATTAGAGACGATAACGATTCTCCCGCGGATCGACTTCCGTCCGTCCTATATCGTCCTCCGTTGCTCCCTGATCCCCCGAGTTTGGTGATGGAAGGGCTGACGAGCATGTGCCTTGGCGGTGCTGGCCACCCCAGCCAGGCTGAGTCGTGATGCTCCGTCGATAGTTGCCTTTTTATTCCTGATCCGTCAGATGTAAACTCGGATAACATATCTACATTCACAATTAGTATCAAATATCCCTGTGAAGGGCTATGATGAATGATGATAGCTACAAAAGAACAGACGTTGTCCTACGCCCCCACAACTGCAGTAGGGGGACAGTCACGGAAAATATTATGTATCATGCTGCAACGTCAATGGCTTGATGCATTTGTCGATCGAAATCTCCTAGATCCAATCCCAATTGAAGGCGTGTCAAGATAATTGTCAATATTAATAATGATGAAAGCTGCTGGGTCGTGTTGAGACCGGATGCGGAATGTGCGGAGTGAAGACAACTTCAATACGGACAGATCATCCATGCCCCCATAAATATGCGTCAACCAAGCCCATATTTATGACTGATGATTGCCTCGTAGCTGTGCTCAGGTATGCTCTCCAGAGCTAAACTGATCGCCTCAAGAGTTCAGTGCTTTCTTTCTTCCCCATTACGGCAAAAGCATCGTCATTCCCACGCCTGCATATCGCAAATCAACCCCCACAACCTACCCAGTACCCTACTCCGCCAATCGAGCATCCATTTCAGCTTGTTTCCGTTGTGCCCGCTTCGCCTTTCTCACAAAATTAATGTATTCGTTCACCCTGCTCTCGGCCCAGATACATCCACCGAGTGTCATGGCTGCGATTTGGAGGAAGACCTTGAATTGCGGGGTCAGAGGCCGGTAGATACGGGCAGTCGGTGATATCCATTCGGAGAACCCCTCAAGAGGTCGATAGAAGAAGCGCGATCGAAGGTATTCCTTGGACAAAAGAGAGGGGCGTGGGCGGGGCTGCGCTTGCGACGTCGCAGGCGGGGCGGGGGTAGAGAAGGTAAAAGGATGAGGCATAATGAGTATCATGTGTGCTAAGATGGAGACTGAGCCGAACTAATAACAGTCAGTGATATGTCCAGATGGGATGTACTATGAGAAAAGAAAAGCATATGCTTCGATCCAACGTACCCGGAAAGCTCCCGCAAGGAATCCTTTGACAGCTTCCGAGGTGATCTCATCTGGAGGCTCAATGTCTCCTTTTTGGCTGGTTGGCGACAACATAGCTGTAATGCCCCTGGCTTCCAGATATCCCTTCCGTCTCAATATACCCTCCTGTCTCCAGTTCCGTAACGAGGTTTATTGCAATCAAGTCCAAAGCGGAAGTCGGCGGAAGAAACGGTAGAAAGACAAAGGGCGGGCAATGAATTAAGAATATATTTGATCCACCTGGTATTAGATGTATAGCCTGGACCCGCCAGGAGAACTCAATATTTCAACAATGAGGAGAATGAAGGAATTATGGAATCTTCATCCACGATGACGCAGTTTGCCCGGATCAACCGTTCCTCCTCTCCGGTATCGCGGGCTTTGCTCCGATGAAAAAAAGGCAGGGAAGAAAAACCGCAACACCAAATCACAAGAGACGCAATAGTAATTACTCCATCGCGACCTTTTAATTTTGGTTATTATATCAGGGGTAGCGATCATCCCTCTCGATTGGACTTGCGTTCGATCAATTGAACACACAGCACCAATATCAAGTCCACCACCGCAGTGCATAACGACCAAACCCCGCCAAACCGCCAAAATGCCCCTCCCTCCCCGAACCGTCTCCATTTCCCGAAACACCAACGAGACCAAGATCCAGGTTTCTTTGTCTCTCGACGGTGGTGTTCTTCCTCCGTTTGAGGCATCGCAGCATTTCCCTGCTCCCGAGGACCCCAAGGAAGCAGAGGCTGCCAAACACGGCATTCTGCCCATCAAAAATGCCGGCCATGCGACGCAGTTCACTCCCACTCAGCAGATCACGATAAGCACGGGCATTGGTTTCTTGGATCATATGTTGCATGCTTTGGCGAAGCACTCGGGTTGGAGTTTGGCCATTAGAGCCAAGGGAGATTTGTTCAGTATGTTTTCTCGTTAATCTGTGTCTACGAAGTAGAGTACCTTTGGTTTCACATGTACTGACGAACATCAGTCGACGACCACCACACCACCGAAGATACCTTCCTCGCTCTTGGATCCGCTTTCACTGAAGCCCTGGGCGCCCGTCAGTCTCTCGCCCGCTTCGGTCGGGGTGATGCCCCTCTTGACGAGGCCCTCTCATGGGCCGTGATCGATCTTTCCAGTCGTCCCTGGGCCGTGATCAACATTGGTTTCCGCCGGGAGAAGATTGGCGACCTGAGCACTGAGATGATTACGCACGGATTGCAGAGTTTTGCCCAGAACGCCGGGGTGACTCTCCACGTGGGCTGCACTTACGGAGACAACGACCACCACCGTGCGGAGAGTGCCTTCAAGGCATTGGCAGTGGCCATCCGGGCCGCTTGCACCCGCCGCATTGCTGGAGAAATCGGTGCGGGCGATGTGGTCAGCACCAAGGGAGTGTTATAGATGAAGAATTGCTATTTTTTTAATTGATGCAAGAGACGAAGTTATGCAGACGAATCAAAATTCGACCAACAAGCTGGTCAACCACTAAACTATGCACTCAATAATATCCAAACCAATTGCGAGCTCTAGTTAGCTCCCAGCGCGTTCATGGCCCGCTGCCAGAACTGCTTGCGATCAGAAGTAACAGTCGTGCCCACACAACCGGTAATATACTGCTCCCACCCAGCCTCGGTTCCAGCCTGTAACGAGGACCGCACACTCTCAGAACACTGCGTGGTGAGGAACCAAGCAGCAGACCCAAAGTCATAATCCTCATTACTGAGCAACAGCTCCAACACCTGGTTGGGATCCGAAGAAACGCCACTCAGCTTACTGGAAAGACCCGAGATCGAGGAGGCGTATTTGGTATTGAAAGCTGCTGATTGCATGTTTCGAGCTGGAACATGTTCATTAGCCCTATCATCACCAACTAGGATAAAAGTGGGGGTGGTGGTGGTAGGTATGGTATAGGGCAGGGATGAGGTGAGATATGTAAAACATACTGCCTTGGCCGGGATTTCCACCCTGGTTCTTGTTATACTTAAATTGGCCACTCTCGAGCGCCATCAAACTAATGACTGCGGCTTGCTCAGCAGCATTGGTAACCTTGTAGGTCTTGAATGAGTTGTTAATGTGCTTGGCCGCCTGAGCGGCGGTGGCACATTGGCCCTGGGCGGGGGCGTTGGCGCAAGACGACGATTGCGGAGCGATGGTGGTGATTTGTTTAGCGGTGATTTCGGTGCTTCGGGGAAGGACAGTGGGAGCCGAAGAAACCATGAAGGGGAGAGAGAGAGCGACGAGGGTGTTGGTAAAGAAGGTAGTCTTCATTGTGGCGGTTTGTTTTGGTGGTTGGGTTGGGGGTTGGTAAAGATGGGCAGAAGATAGATTAGATGTAGATAAAAAAGACCGTCAAGGTAATCAAATCAAGTGGACCAGCACTTGGAAAAGAAGAGAGATTGTTCTCAAAGAAAAGGAATGATGGATGAGAGTGATTTCGACAATTCAGTCGGGCGAGCTCGCATTCTTTATACTCCCTCACATAGCTGGGAGTGGACCTGGAATGGACACACAAAACACCACCAACCCCTCAAAGAGGCAAAAAAGTAAAAAAAGAAAGCAAGATACGAGATCGATAGTGCCATTCTCACTGACGACTGACGAGGAGACAACAAAGAAGACTGCAGTTCTCTCCTGAAAATCCCGCTCGTTTCGAGCATTGGGCAAAGGCTTGATTGAAGCTATCATCAGCGGACTGGGCTGATCACTGCTGACTGGGAGCCACGCGGTACTGCCATTGGTGCTGCCCGCCCACGCTGAAACGCTCGCCGCGAAGCTTGGGCTCGTTGGTCACAACCGACGCTGCTTTAATTCTGCTGGCGACGCCGTTGATTGGCGATTTTAGTGCTGATCACAGTTCTCAGCGGCGAATTGCATTCTCAAACGCCTGAAACAAGCGATGGCTGTTGACGCTCACCTCTTCACCCAGCGCCTGCAACAAAGACCGCTCGAGTCCGCCAATCGCTCGATGAGTGGCGTTGCTCACTCAAATGTCTCAAGTGTCTCAAGGTCTCAGATAGAAAGAATATTACTACAGATTACTCTCTACTATCACTACAAACAAATTTGAAACCATGTTATCATCATTGTTGCACATTGTATTATTTTCAGGTCTGCAAACCCAACTAGCCCCAGGCGTCTGTAGCTGCAAAGCAGGCGATAACCACCTGCCAGATCCGAATCGAAGTCTATGTGTTAAAAAGCAATATGACAAATAAAAAAGACACAGGGAAGAAGGGGGGAAAGGAAACACAAGGGTTTAAATGCAAACATCAGAACAGAGCCAGATACCATGCGGGTGCGCCGTCTAGCAGATCACCTCGCGAGCAGATCCAAAAGTCATGTTACCAAAACATGTACAAGCAGCCGTTTGCTGTAGAACAACGGCTGACCCAAAACTCCATACATGCGCGCCGTATTGAATCAAAGATAATAAAAGAAAAAAAAAAAAAAAAAAAAGAAAGAAAAGAAAAGAAAAGAAAGCTCAATCAAATGCTGAATGCAGAGCTCATGCGAAGGGCCGTATCGACACAGAATTTATAACAAACAAATGACAAAAAGTAGACGGACTTTAATCACGTCGACTGTAAAGTTCATACGAGGTTTCTGAGACTCCAACTTCTTCGTCCTTCAGGCTAACCCGGCGGAGAAGAGTGGGCACTGTGAGCCGACTCCGGCGCGATGGTGACGAGAGGCGGGGCGAGCCGACAAAGTTGGGAAGTTTGGTGTACCGGTAGCGGTACTTGGAGCTCAGGAGCATCACTCGGCCATAAGCCCACCAAAGGGTACAGCCAACAACTCCGGCGAGAACAAATCCACACATGGTGAGGAACATCCAGTGTTGTCCCATCTAGTGATACAGTCAGCTTATCAATTCAGCATGTGAGGTGAAACTGTAGGCTCTTACCCAGAATATTAATCTGGCATCTTTTCCGTGCCAGCTGTTTCCAACGTGGTGGGTGAAGAAACTCCACGAGTACTTGTTGTACTCATCCTGCATGAGAATGCGAACACGGGCTGCTTCGTTGGGCTTGTCCAGCATGTACTCCTTCCAGAGAACTGACAAGAACAATGGGCCGGTCGAGTACATGACTGTGATATAAGGGAGCAGCCAGTGGCGGTCGTAGGACTGCAAAAGTTCGATCACACGCAAGAAGAATGGGTGCTGAGGGACTGAGCCCATTGCGTCGTTAGAGATACCGGTTGGAGCGGTACGGCGCACCCACGCGGGGTATGCGAGAAGAGGGTCCAGGCGACGGTTGCAGCCCTGTCATAACAATTAGAACGGTGTTGTGTAAAAAGGATTCCATCTGATACGTACATCATCGAGATCGATATAAGTTCCTCCATAATGCGCCAGGACGAAGTAACGAATGGAGTCAGCCCGCTGAATGGGGTATTTATAACCATCGAAAGTGTCAAGGAACCAAGGATACTCCTTGGAGATAAAGTCGCGGGATTTCTCGTTTGTCCACAGCTATAACCATGCGTTAATGCTACTGTTCGTGTCCAAAACTGGAGACAGGGGCACATACAATGTATTCGTAGTCAGGGTGCAAGTCAATGCAGCTCTGCTGAGCATCCAACCACACCTCCGGGATAGTCTCATTCTTGTAGGTCTGGTGAATGATCTTAGGGATCACCTGCGGTCGTTGCTCAATCAAACTGGAGTTGGGCGAAGGAAGCTCCGCGCGGTGAATAGCGTCGGCCGAGGCATCTTCCACCAGGAGTGTTAAGAGTGTGAAGACGCTGCGAACCAGGAAGGATAGGAGAACAAGGTTGACGACGAGGAAGATTAAGACGCCCCGCCTCATTGTGAAGGGTGTATATCGAGGACGGTATAAAAGAAAACCAAGGCCAATTGAAGAAATCGCGGTCGTAACTTCGTGTCAACGGATGCGATGAGCCAGGGAGGCCGTGGGAATCGGACAACCCCAAGGGTAATGTGTGCTTTGAATCGGCCAGGAAGATATTAAAACAGAGATACTCAGATCGAAAAGAAGAAGCGCTATCGACAAGATCCCAGAGTCATGAATATCAACAAAATAATAATTAGTGCCTCGGTAAGGAAGCGCAACACCAGGCAACAACTCGAAAAGAGGAATTGAAGATGGATGAAGGAATGAATAATAGAAGAATTGGTGTTGCAGAAAATCCTCTTTTGTTTTTTTTCTTCTTTTCTTTTTCTCTGCCTTTCCTTTCGCCCTCCTTTTTTTAATTTTTGGTTGAGTGCTAAATTGCCTAGGGGAAGAGGCTAGAGATAGCAGCGAACAGACCGGGAAAGGACTGGCGGGAGAAGGTTCGGGTCACGAGAGGCACTAGGAGAGAATAGTAGATATTAAGAAAGGCGAAGGAGTCGCAGTCAGAATAAGAGAATCAAATAAGAGTGAGAGCAAGAAAGGGGAGAAAGAGAGGGCGGGGATTTGGGGGTGGCGTGGGTAGTTTAGAGGCAATTAAGGATAATATTTTGAAAAAAAAAAACAATAGATGCGAAAAGCAAATAATAAAATAAAAATATTAAAATAAAATAAAAAAAAAAGAGAGAGAGGGATTGGCAAAAAAGGAGCGTCGAGGGACTTTTTTAAACAAGGCTTGGAAAAGGAAAGTGAGAGACAAAACAGCAAGCACAGAGAAGGACAGACTGAGTGGTGGAAGGAGGAGAAGCGAAACGAAAGAAAGAGGCTCAGATACACGACAGCGACGACGATGCCCAGCTAGCCGTGGCTCAGTGGCATCACTAACAGCAGTAGTGGCGGCAACCACAGCACCATCACCCACAGCAGCAGGTGAAAAAAAAAGAAAAAGGAAAAGAAAAAAAAGGAAAAAAAGGAAAAAAAGGTCCAGGGAGGGCGGTTCGGATTGGGGGACGTAAGTGGGTCCTGAATAACTATCGGCTGGAAGGGGGAACGGTTTAGGTTGGAGCCAAGGCTAAGCCCCCGCCACTAAGGCCACTAATGGCTTAGTGGATAATGATCCTAATAATGTATTCACGACTAATATTAGTCGAGGCGGATCCAGGCCCCCACCAGGGAGGGTGCCTTTGCACAGAGAGCCACTGTTTAGTCTTTGACGCTTTGCCGCAGGGGGTCTGGTCGGGAGGCTTAGCCACTTTGCCAGGTGGTTCTGAGCCACTCCTCGAGCGCCGTTAATAAGCCTACCGCTGTGTCTTTTAGGGGGGATTGATAGGCAGGATAGGCAGAGGATGGACATGGTAGACCGTGGACTAGCTGTACTAATTCGTCTAGAGGAGGCATATTATCAACTCTCATCCAGCAGCAGAATGACGCGGTTTAGGTGTAGAACCAAAGAATCTGCCCAGATGAGACATGGATTGCTGGATACCACAACCTTGAGTGTGGGATAGTTATTTTGTTGCCTGTGCAATTTGCCATCTGACAAGAATAGTACTTTGCACGCAGTACGTCTACTCGTACAGTGGTATCCATAGTTGAATCTTTTTTTTTCGTTCCATTCAACTGGGCTAGAGGGTAACCTGGACAGTAAATATTGTTGGGACGCCTAGTCCGAGGCACTTAGTTTCATCCTCATCATTGTTCGTAATCGTATTGTGAAACCCCCCTGTATTAATTACCCCGATCCCTGTTCCCACCGCACAAACATGCTTAAATTACAGTATTGCATACAATCGGTTATTCGATTGAAGATGATTTAGCCGTCAATCTCTCGGTAGAAAGAATAAAAGAAGTAAAAATCCAATACCAAGAACACCGCGTCCATGGGAAGTATATGGAGTCAAAGTTCGCCTCGCCTTATTTGGGTCGACTCCACAGCAACAGAGTTCACTACGTGTTTTCTTGCCCGTTTGGTGCCTCTAGCTCATGGCCTCAGGCTTTAAAAATTCTGTTTTAGGTAACTGACTGGAGGGTTAAGGTTGACAGGTACAGCGATAATTATTTCTGTGGACCCTCTGATAACACATGCGCGGTTTGCGTCACAACGGAGTCCGTCTCCGTCTTTGTCTTTCAAACACTTTTTTCCACGTTTCAAGTGGCCAAGAGAGAATATCATCTTGGTATTCTTGGGACTTTCGACACCTCCAGCGGCCAAGGATGTGATGCAACTGCTTACAGACGGTCGGTCCTGCGGAGTCTCCGTAGGATTTGCAGTCCACCGTCCGTACTCGTACCTCGTACCTCGTACTACGAGACAATATCTTAATAGTGGATTCTGTTCGTTTAGTCACTAAATTGCCTCTTTTTTTAATTGTTGAACCCTGACCAGTGGACCATGGACATGACTCCATGAGGCTGGTGTTTGGATCAGATATTAGATCTAATGATTTGTGGGGATAGCAGTCTCCTCACTTCCATCTCCATATCACAGCCTGATACTATGTATTGAGCCATCCATGTCGAATATGACGAAATGTAGAATCAAATCCCTCCTCGATATGTCATCCTGCATCTACAAGGTATCTCTCTATTCACCTTTAATCTCTCACTCTGGCTCAACAGTCAGCACTCAATAGTCAACCCCCCTGTGAGTTGATACTCCGACATGTTCTTTTTGAATTCCCCGGCCGAAATCTTCAACGGAGGAAGAAAGCAACCCCCACATGGCACCCCACTTTTATGGTAGCGTATCCACACCAGCCAATAATAAATTGTACTCAGTCCCACCACTCCCTTTAGCGACTTCTCGTCCCACGGTTGCCAGCTTGTCCCAGATCCCCGTTCGCCAGTGAGCGTTATTCCTGCCTGTCAGACGCGTGGACGGCTTTTCTTTTTTAAACTGGGATTGTTGATGCCTTCGGATGAGGCTGAGGCTTTGTCGAGTCTCGGTGGCTCATGCTACTATGTCTGTAGTTCTACTGTGATTTCACATCAAACAAGTCCAAGGCTTCAGCCTTTCAGTCTTACTGATTGGGCTTCAGATTGATCATCTGTGATAAGCCCCCCCCCACTTCAACCACACCAACCCGTCGGTCGGCAAGACATCCAAGGCAGATTGACCCTCCTACGTCAGAAGCCATACATTTTCACGCCAAACATAGCCGACTTAACGCACATACTCCATGCAACACCTGCAGCTGAGCCCACGAGGGGAAAAGCACGGATAGATAGGAACTTACGAGAAGGCAGTTATAATTATAGCATTTCAAGGTGATTGGTTTGCTGCTTTATTTGCATGGCCCGAAACACCCCGCCCCAATCTGCTATGACTTCATGATATACCCAGGGATTGTCGTTGCTGACTTGGCCTACGCATTTAATACAATCACAAGAAAGTAATAATAATAAAGATGAGAGATGAGATATTATCATGATATCCTCACCCGATGATATATGCCAATGCCACCATCCACCTATCAAGGAACATTACAAAATACAACACACAAAAATGCCAATCACTTCTTTCAAATCTTTCAATTTAGCATTCTGGGATCTTCCTCAGTTCACACATGTCAGGTTTATCCTGAAACAACTCCAACCACCACTTGCCCTTCCCAGTAATGCTGAACTGTTGATCAGAGTGGTCAGTACTATGTAAAAGTGTGGGTGGCTGTGCGAGGCGTGAATCTGGAGATAATGGAGGGTGGGAGTTGATCACATATACTGCAATCCATGTAAATTGTAAACGTATGATGACAGCATCAATCCTTTGTACGATTATCGATACTATTCCGAGTTCAAAGACAGCCTTGTAAATAGAGCCTTCTTTGTTTCTATGTCTGTAGTATGTACTTTGTAATTTGTAAGTTGTTGACATAAGGTGGGACAGGGATATGATTCCGTAATCGACTCTAATGTTTCATCGTATTTGCTAAATATAGATGATGCAAGGACCGTTAACTGCTAATATGCCTTCCCATCCATCTCTTGGCCCGAGTCCACAAGGCTGTGACAATACATCTCCATGATCATGTGTGTTGCCCTGCAGTCTCAGCCTTCCTACTGGCTTTCTGCATCCTACCTAACAAGAATGTTTGTTCTAGATGAAAGTCCCAAATGATGCAGTATTCCGAGGTCATCGGATCGAAACAAATCGCCCCCAGCAGATCTGCTGACATCCCGTGACAAAGCTAGTACGCAGTTCATATGTCCGTCCTGGTCTTAACCATCCTTTGTTGATAAAACCTCGCTTTAGGAAAAACCCTAACTTCAGCACGGTAGTAAGCCGGGTCCGTCTGCCTCGCATGATCCAAGTGAGATACAAGGGATAGCAAAGCCTCGCCGGGGGCGTTGGCTGCAAGACGCAGGGAGGGTTGAGGCCAACATAAACCCAGCGTCGAATTTCCTGGAACTTATTTCATTTCTTCGGCCCAGGTTTGTATACTGCTATACATTCACGCACCCGCCATGTCACCATTCAATCAGACTTAATGGTTCCCACGCCGGGTGCAATTCCAACGCCACAGGTGATCGGGCACTGTGGCGCATTCAAGACACTCATCGAACTTCAGGCGCCGCCGCCGCAGCAAAATCGCCATTGGCGTTTGTTGTATCCGTACCTCGTCCATCACCGGCACCGGCCCTGGAGTCAAACAAACGCCTCCACCACAGCGGCGGGTCCAAGGGGCGATGGCCACCATGGAGAGACGGATACACGTCATTGAAGAAGTACCACACATGACCGACAACAACACCGCAAATCTCATCCTTGGGAACAATACCGTGGACAACAAGGCTAAATGCTATCAACACCCAGGGGAGATAAGGGGCAGTGAAAATCAGCATGCCAAGGAAGCTGAGGCGCGTTTCAGGGTTGCGACGACTCCAAATGTAAACCAGACTGGACGACAGCGCGGTACCTAAGAATGGCAGCGACAGAAACGGGGAAATAATCAAAAGAGAGGTCATCGCGTAGAATAGCAGCCATGAAAAGTGGGCTGGGGAACGACCGGAGGATTCCTCGAGGAGGCGCGAGTAACGCTGCAGGAAAAAGACATGGAACAACAAATCTAGATTGAGTGGTCCGAAGTATAGAAAAGTTGTCACAAGGCGCCAGTACTATTTGATTGTCAGCTTTGACCAATGGCCACTGCGAAAGACTGCAAGACGCACCTGTGACTTGATATAGACAGCACGAAAGCTGTAGAACAACTGGAACGGCGTCAGAACATGGCACTGAACCAAGACTGACGTAGCCACAGTAGCAGCAGTCCACCATCGAGTCACGGGAGGCATTTCATAGAACCATTGCTCGAGGGGAAGCTGGCCTGCTTGCCCACCATTACCCCAAATGGCGGCCATTGCGGCGGAGTTTAGAGTAGCGGGCCGTGAAACGATAGCAAACGAGTGTATATATGCTGGGAGAAGCTGTTCCAATGGATGAAACTGATTTAACTATTGCCAATCGAGACTACCGAGGCATAATACACTATCAAAGAAAAAGAAAGCAGAAGCAGACTCTTCTTTTGTTGGAGAAGAGATGGAGAGTAAGTTAAGGTGGCCTTTCGCATCACTTCCGCAACGATGTCATCCGCCCGTATCATCACGTGTGCGATAGCCGCGCGCTTCGGCGGAGATTCGCGCCACGCGCCACGCGTCAAACTCGAGAAAACGGCTGGGGGAGAAGCGCAAAACAGACCGATGAGGAGACAAGAGAGAGCCATTGCAGGTCCCCAGCCACCTCAATTCCCCTCAAAACCTCTTTCTGGCACAAGAAAGAGCTGTTTCGATATAGAACATATCCTGCCAGGCCGATATCGAGGGGTGAATAGCTGATATCATCCGGCGTGGTCCGTATTGCAATCAAAACAAAGCTCGAGTGCTCCCCCTCCTTCATCCAAGGTTTCACATCCGACCAAAAGCACCAATTCGAGGTGCTTTCTCCTTGCGCAAATCAATTTTTTAATTATTTATTTTTTGGAGTCATCTGTCATAGGGGAAATTGTGTCTGAATTAGAAAAGAAATACCCCTCATTCGATTAATTGAGTCGTCAATCCATCCATCGTTAAGCGCGCGAATCAAACATAATGCCACCGAAGACCGGACGAGGCAATAAGATTATTGCTGCTCCCAGAGCAAAAGCTGCAAAGGAAGAGGTGGAGACAGGTCCATCAAAAGCAAGCCCTGCGACCGCGTCGCCAGCAACCCAACGCAAGTCCGCTGGTGCAAGCAGAGGAGGAAAGAAACCCGCTGGAGTATCGAAACCCAAAGCAAAACCATCAAAACAAACAGATGTCCAACGTATGTTACCCGTACTACCATCTTCCGTCCTTCGTTCCCTGGCGATTTTCGCGCACATGGAATCTATCATGTCGCTAATATAACACAGCCGGAGACCCTACCCCTCAAGGTCGTCGCCATCGATACAAGCCAGGAACCGTTGCCCTGAAAGAGATCCGTAAATACCAGCGCTCCTATGACCTGCTGATTCAGAAGCTTCCCTTTGCGCGACTCGTGCGTGAGGTTGCGTTGGAACTTCTCCCCGCCGACGTGGGAGCAGAGCTGCGATGGCAGTCACATGCGATCCAGGCCCTGCAGGAAGCTGCAGAGGCTTTCCTTGTCCATCTCTTCGAGGATACCAATCTGTGCGCTCTACACGCTAAGCGTGTTACCATCATGCAGAAGGATATTCAACTTGCCCGAAGAATCCGCGGCGCCTGGGGTGGATTGGGTTAATCTGAATACAATAATTCCTGGTTCTTTTCTTTTGCTCGTTCAATCTCATTTTATCACTTCCTCTACCACATATCCAACCATGGAGCGATTTAAGCTACCTATGTCTGGCTGGGTTTTCGGTTGCAGGCGTATGGGAAGGTATGGAGTCATTCGGAGCGGTTTTTGTCATGTTTCTTTGGTTTAACCCCCTTTTCTTGCTCTTTGATTTCTTCTTGTGCTATGCTCACAATGTTCGGGAACTTGATATGTCGCGTGTATATTACATGTATGGTGATCTGCTCATCTTTTCAAGATGTATGATTCGTGACTGCGTTGTTATATGGGAAAATAATGCAATTGGAATTGATATCTTTGAAGTCGCCTTCGGAGCAAAAAAGCAACGTCTGATAATAAAAGTCATTTGCAACACAACCGGTACCCAGTTATGGGGGAAGCTTTTCTAAGCTGAAACTCTACAAAGCATCATGAACGCCAGGAACCCATCAGAAGAGCAACATGAAGAAAACGCAGAAGCATATTTCCATTCCCATGAAAGAAAAAAAAAAGATATCTCTCAAAAGCGCCAGTCATCCATACACCGCAAAAGTCATCGTAATTGCCCATAATATGGTATCATAGAATTTGGAGTCCCCCATTAGCGGGAGCAAAAGAAGAAGAAAAAAAAAAAAAAAGGAAAGGAAACGACCAGTCTAAGCAGGCCTTTTCAACGCAGGTGGTAATCCGACCATCACCCGGTGTCCCTCGTCGCGAACCCCCCCTGCTTCCTCGTCTTTTCCTTGTCTCTCTAGAGTTTCTGCCAGCATTTCATCGGTGACGCTGACCCAAAGACGGTCGTTGGCCTTCTTGGCCATTGCACGGCCGGCCCTTGCACTTTTTTCAGCCTGCTCCCCGACCACACCACGGAAATATTTCCAGCTCATAAAAGTCAAAGTCATGCAGGTGATTTGGCTATTGCTAATGGCCGTGGCGGATTGAAGGGCTTGTTGGAGGAATTGTTTGGTCTGAATGGTCGATTCGGTCTGTACAGTGGCGCTTGCAAGGTAATATGCTGCCTGTATATACTTGTTGGGGGTCCCCTTGCAAAACGACTCAACGGTCGACAAGATATTGGGAAGTTGAGAATGCGAAGGGTGTTGGGGATCACGAAGGATGAGGACGGTGTTGAGAGCTGCCAGTATAGCAATGTCACGACACGGATCATTTCGTGTTGTCTTACTAACAAATGGGGATAGCAGAAGAAGCGGGGATTGGAAAGCCGCAAGAGCAGTCTTCAAATCCCCTGTGGCTTGCGCAATAGTCCCAGCAGCGTATTCCATGAGACATTGAATAGGCTCCGAAAGACCATCGCCAAGTTCCTGTGATATTTGGCGAAGTTCATGTAGAGTCTGAGTAGCCAGGTCCCAGTCGGTGCGAGCGCAGGCGAGAAAGACCTGTTGAAGTAGTAGGTTGCAATATAGGCTTCTGCGCCATTCCACACGCTTATTTGCATTTACCATCGACTCCGTAATTTCTTGGGGCGCCTTGAAGCTTCCTATAAAGAATCAGTGGTTAGGAGGGCTCTTAAGAGCTTGAATAAATATGGGAGTCTCACCCTTAATCATGCGTAGCCCCTCTTGAAGAAATTTCTCGGCTTTCCTCCCATCATAGGAATTCTTGGCACTGAGGGTGATAGAGCTGAGGAAATAGCACAGTGCATATAAATCGTGCTGGGGCAGCCAGTTAAAGCTCAAAAGCAGAGTTCCACTCTGGACCTGGAGGATATCTCCTGTATCTATGGATGAAGGCCCAGCGGATTTACCGTTAAGCGGGATGGAAAATGATCCATCAGGACGCCAGTTAGGATCGTTCAGTTTTTCATCCATTAGATCCTGCATGACCTTCAGTTTTTGAGATGATTGGTTCATGTCATACTCGAGAAGGCTGCAGCAAATGTCGACCATCTGCACCAATGTGATCAACTGAGGAATATGACGGAGTTCATCATTCAGTTGATGGCTCCGCGCGACCGCCACTGCACGTTGGGCCTGCTCAATGGAATCAAAGCTTGTCCCCTGCTGTAGATATCCAAGTGCCTCAATCACAGCCGACATGGCAGAAACGCCCTTGTCACCGTTGCGATTTGCCATGTGAGCAATTTTGTGAAGATGCTGCAATGCTGATACGGAGTCCTGATTGCCGGGCGATGACAATGAAAGTGTCACCCTTAGGAACCGGAATGCATACTCCCAGGCAGAATGACGGTACCTACGCAAGTTAGAGCCGTATGCCTTTGGGGTGTATTAAGCGACCACGTACGCTTCTACATCTTGAATCATCCCATCCACAGCTTTCAAGGAGGCTTTGGGATTTGTCTTGTGTAGCATTCGTGCCAGGAGATGTTGCATACTGTACTTGAGGTCTAGCATGCGATTCTGTGAGATGATGAGCATTCGAATCTACGAAATGCAAGAGACCATATAGAGAACTTACCCGTTCACACAAGTCGATCTATTAGAAACCAGTATTGTCAGCACATGACCCGAATCAATATGCACGAACATATAGATATTGACATACCCCTTTACTCAAAGCCGTCTCCGCCTCGAGGTCATTGTCCGTCTCCTCGAACAAGATACGCGCATATCGTAAGCGAACAAGCGCCTCTACACGAGGCTGTAATCTCCAATTCTAGACCACAGTCAGTTCGAACGACACTCAAAAGACTCCACTAACAAAATATTCACTGACCTTCAATACAGCCTCCAGGCAGCCAAGACCAGTCGCCACCAGTTTATAATACTCCTCTATTTCCATCTCTTGCCGAAGCAACGCAGTCATTGTCCCCTTGCTGTGAGCTGCATCGAGGTACTCGTCTGCCAACGATAGCAGTAATACCTGGTAATCTATAGGAGGCTTCGTGGGTTTCTGCGGCGACTGCTGGTTAGTTTTCCGTTGCGTCTGCTTCTTGGGAGCCTGCCGCTGGGTTTTCTGCTGCAATTCCGGAGATGGCGCTGGTATCAAAACTTGAGGAACAGGTCGCGGTGAAGGAGGTGGGGGAGCCTTGGCTTGAACTGGCGCGGGTACTGGTGCTGGTGCTGGTGCCGGTGCCAAATTCGAAGTGGGGTTCGGAGCATTTGGTGTTATTTTGCTGTGTTGTTTGTTCGTCTGGTTAGGTGTCTGGCTAGGACTCGGGGCAGTATAATATGGAGACTGTGTCGCGGCAGGTATGGTAGGGAGCACGGGAGATTGGGTGTTTGGAGCAATGGGGACGGCAGGTGGCGCGCTGTATTTCGGGGAATCTTGAGTAAAACGAGATGGAGGCGCAGGAGGAAGAGGCGACTGATGGAACAGCTCAGATGGGTTCACAAACTGCTGTTGCGGCTGTTGTTGCGGCGGCGGAGGCTGCTGCTGTGGAGGGGGTGGTGGTCGCGTTTGCTGCGGTGGTGGTTGAGGTTGAGGTTGAGGTTGAGGAGGGTTATATGCCTGCGGATAAGGGGGGTAGGTGGGAATCATGACCTGGGGGTACATGATCGGTTTGCCATATTGGTATGGCGATTGGTTGGGGTTGACATTGTTGTAAAGCAACTGCTGCGGCTGAACGTGTTGCTGCTGTTGCTGAGGTTGAGGTTGTTGGAGATACGGCGGAGGAAACTGACCGTTATGAGACGGTGGGTAGTTCATCGCCCCAGGAGACAGGTGATACTCATGGGATCCCGCAGCGCTTTAATGATGAACAAGAGAAAGATGATGCTTTTCTTTCTGTCTGTTTGGCTGGCTGACTTTCTTGGATCTTAAAGTTGCGGCGTTTTCGTTCCGCTTCGGTTCGGAGAAACTCGAAGGCGGTGGCCGAGGAAGCCAACTGGACAGTGACAGTCTTTACAACACTGGTATCGTTAGAATGACTGAATGTTATGTCTTCATCTGCTGAGTATGTTCGAGAAATGTGGTAGATGAACGTATTCCAGGGTATGTGGTTTCCAGCCCATCAGCAACCCGCCGCTGCACATCTATATATTCGGTTGTGCAGGGATCATGATCATCTCAGCATAACCAAGTCGCGACTCTCGATTGATAATCCAGTTTCAATAGGCCATGATAAGAGTCAAATATGCCTAGGACATCTCTGTCCAGGATATCCTCGGATCCAGTTGAAACCCCGTAGTTTCGACGATCATTGGCATATTGTCGTGTGATGACGTACCCACATCCACTCCTCCCATCCATATGAAATTCCGTCCTCAACATACGAAAACTAAAGCCGGAAGAATTGCTGACGAGATGCGTATGTGAAATTGTTCATAGGGAGTAATATATACAATAAGATCTACAATCGGCATTGTCCTGCTACCAGATGGTCTTCTAAGCGACAAGGAAATTATCAGCATTTGAATCCCTTTGTCTTCATAAAGTACAGCTATTACACTATAATACAGATAACAAGTCCCTATTCTGGGATATTCTGGGATATTCTGGGTTAAAGTTGACTGGTTATAACTTGACCAAGAGACATCAGAGCCTTGAAGTTGATCTTCATGACAGCTTTCGCTCTTGGGAAGATGATTGAATTAAGTGACAGCACATCCCGGAGAGTATGAATAAAACATATATACTCACCAGAGAATCTAGACTTTCTATCATCTTAATTTGTCCTTTATTGAATACTCTCAAGTATAAAAACGACAGGAAAATGCTTTGTAATCATACGTACCCACTTTAGATCTAATCTTATCTCTAATTCTCCACTTTCCCTTTTCGGATATAATTGCTACATCCATGATCTCTACTCGTGCCGACATAATTCAAGTATACAAAGATAGTAACATCTATATACCCAATTCCTCCATCCTGGCTATCGCCCGTTGAGCCGCTATCTTTGCCTCCTCGCTCACTTGCTCCTTGATCTCGCCGAAACGCCGTTTCCAGAATTGCCAACGCCCAGTGTTCAGCGAATCCTCTCCCTGGTATATAGACCCTGCTCCTACTTTCTCGAAATACGATCTTACTCCCCTGTCTTGGTCGATTTGGTTCAGTAAAATATCACCACTATGGATGATCCATTCAGCGGCCGCGATGACATCGCAGTCAAGCTTGGGGCCCTCTGAGGGTATTTCCAGGGCGGGGAACAGTCCCCAGACAGCAAATATCGTCCAGCTCACTGCGGGATGGCATAAGAGACGAGCAGCAAAGGAGTTGAGATTGATCCATTCAGTCACTTTTTCTTTGCTCGGATTGCCGTTTTTGAATGCGGGTGCTTGGACATATTAGCTGTCTGAAAAGAGTCTACTATATAGAGTCAAACGTACAATTCCAGGCTTCTCTCATGCTTGGTCCTAAAATAGGCAGATCTGTCCAGATACGCACGTTACTCTGCTGCAGTTAGCAATTCATGTTCTTCACACAAAGCAGCCATGCAGATGGTGATCCTACCTCCCAGATATCCACCGTAGTCGGAGGCAACTCACTGAGCGCATAAACCACAGCAACCAAGCGATCCTGCGATGGATGATCGTGCGGAATCTGTTTGGCCAGGGCAATAAAATAGCTCCAGATCTCCCACATGAAACTCTCTGGACTCTCTATTTCTTTACGATTGCCCAACTCGGCTCGTTTCATGGGAGTCAGTTGATCGATTCTCTGTGCTGCGATGGCTGGTGTGGTGGTGCTGAAGGGCTGGAGGTATCCATTGAGAATCTCAAAGACCTTCTGCTCGACGATCCAGGGATCGGTATCATCCAGACCTTTGAGATGTAGGGATAGAGATGCCATGGTTTATGGTCGATATTGTGTTGTAGAAGATAGATATTCGATCAATTGACTTGAATGAATCCCAATGATGACACGGTGTTTCTGGAGCTTCATGTTGCATTGCTTTATATTGGCGGGGTATTTGATAGACCTAAAGAGACTAGCGTTATCAACACATACCCATTTCAGGAACAGTCTCGCTACTGTCATCCAATCATCATTGTTTATTTAGCCACCTGCTATGTCCGAATCAGGTAGAACTTTCCTAAAAGGGTTGAGTGTTTCCGAATAGGTTATCAGGTGGTGATTTACGCAGAACTGCAGTGTATAAAGTAAAATAGCCAAATTTATACCAGATCGTATATTCGAGATGATGCAATTAAAGATAGACAATGTTCATTAAAGCTGGGCTGAATCTAAGACTCCAAAGGCCAGCTACTCCAACCGAGTCGCCAATCCTGCTTATCAGATAGAGGCCACGCCCTCTGCATGATTTTCCGATTCACAATATCGTAGGAAGAACCCCATTTCTCAAACATCTTTGCGTCAAACTGTCTCTCTTTCTCATCACGCTCTTCTCTTCTTCGTCTGCCAACTTCGACAATATCAATATAGTCATTGCTATACCACTCGCCTCGGGTCACAATATAGTGCCGTGCCATGTGGAGTGATTTGTCGCGTGATGGAATGAGAGATCCGATAGAACCGGCCATGTAGGGGTCGATTCTCAGTGATACAAGGCTATCTTTTTGTATCTGAGAGTAGGTGATGGTATTCCATATTGACCGGGCCAGTTTCTCGTCCACTGCGCCGTTGATGAATACGTCGCGGATGTGGACATTGTATAAATCCACCCCATTAATTCTGCTGCTTACCTCTTTGTCGAACTCGTCCAACGGCCCATCCATCTCGTCTACTCTGGGTAGATTGTAAAATGGCATAGAGCAGTCAAGTTTCAGAGAGACCTTCTTCAATGACGGAAATTTGCCTATTGCTCTGTAGCAAGCCGTTTCATTGCGATCACTTTTGGTCCGTTTAAGGTATAGATCAAGCTCTTCAACTCGGGGACAGTAGCTCGCAATTTGAGATATTTCTGCACCCGTGATTGGTACCCCAGTGCCGATTCCCATTAATACTGAATGCTGGTGGAGATAGAGCTCCTGTAGAGATGGGCCGTGTTTTTCTAGGATATGCTGTATCAAAGTCATGTTCATCATACCACGGAGTCGCAAAGTCTTTAGGGGTGGAATGCTGTCGAAAAACATTTTAGTTGCAACCTGGTAGTTCTCATCCCTGCATGACACCTGCAGGTCAATGCCTAGTTTCTCTAGGGATGCAAAGTTCATGTTACTGGCCAAGATCAAGTCACTTGGTCGTCTGGGAGCACCCATGCATAAGGACCGGAGCTTGGAGAAGTCCGTTGAGTGACTCCATTGGTTGAGCTGTTTTTCTGACATGGCCATTGGAGATGATAATGTGAGACATGTGAGGTTTCCTCTGCGAATTTCTTCCGGGGCTGGAGGAGGAATAAAGCCCTTCCATGGCGCAGGTTTGATGCCAAATCGACTACCACGGAACCCACCAACAGGTGTCCTGGCTATACACCGTTGCAGTCGAATCTGCTTGAGATTTGGCGCGATTTTGGCCGTTTCCCACGTAGCCTCCTCATTGTAATCCTCAATGGAATCAGAATCACGGCGAACGTGTGGAACTGTAAGGCTAAGTAGACAAGGTGAACGGATCAATTCAAGTTCATACGGGTCTGTTTCTGGACCGTTGAGACTAAGAAAGCGAAATCGGTCCAGGTTGAGTCTGCAAGACGGGTGAAATTGATGCAGTGCTTCGAGTAGACAAGGCGGAAATCGGTTGACACAGGAATAATTCAACTCCACCAGATATTGAAGCTTTTCAATCAGAGACACCAGGGGTGACCATGCAGACGACTTTTCGTCAGTCTCTGCATCCTCTAAATCTTGACGGTCGGAGGTGAAGGTGGAACTGAACGAGGGTTCCAACTCTGCTGCGCTGCAGATATTGCTGTATCTTATCAGTTCGTCTTCTGTGTCGCGGATCGCGCGCTTTTCACTTTCGCGAATCTGCTGTTCATCTTCAGGACTGATGGCTTGACGGAACAGTTTTCCTGTAATGATTAATTGTCGTGTATAAGTAAGATATTGCTGTCGAAGAGGATGATCGATCAGTTCAGTGACTGTCTGCTTTAGATCCTCTCGGTTGGAAATTCGCAGCGTCAATTTGCGATGAAAAAATGGCGCTGCAGCATGATAACACTTGATGTTGACCAGCAAGAGGGCTTTTAAGCTTGGAGGTGAAGTAACCCAAATCTAGACATTGTCAGATTATCAAATGAGCCTTGATGACAGATAAACGACTCACATAGCTGCAGATGGAATGCAGGACTGGGGATGGAAGGCTATCCATGATGTTGGTTGTTGACAAGAGAAACACGAGCACTGGCTAAGTTTCGTCTATATTTGGCCCCAACGAGGCTGTGAAGAGGTTTGAGTGTTTCTCCACCAATTTGGGCCAATCATTCTATAGTCTATGAGGAATTTTTCTTCTCGGTTTAGCAGTAAATCAATTGGATACTATCCTCGTTTTTTTGTGTTTGGCTTAGTGTGAATTTGGATGATGTAAGATTCATTGATAGATATTAGGCAGGTAGATATATTTGACGTATTACTCTTGGTGTCTATTGAATGTATTGATATTATCAAGGCTTGGGATAGCCCTAGTCGAGTATTAAGGAAAGCGAGGCTAAAACCGGTCACTATAAAAAATCAGTTCAGGAGTTCAGGATATTTGGAGTAGATCAAGGTCTCATATACCTAACATTGGCTGAAAGGGTATATACATAGCGGGCGAACATATTCACCCAAAACAAGTTCCGAAACAATAGACGCCTTCAGAAAACTCCAATCGTCATTCTGTTAAACTCCGTCACGTTCATAGCATTAGATCATGTGGATAGAGGAATACAACTGGTTCAGTGACTGATCATTCATACCGGGATTAATGATATCCATGCCAATGGTGGGTGGTCCAGTGGGAGGAGGGTGCTCGCGGACCGTCCATGGACATAGCTCACTGCAGTTATCCACGTTCACTGATGGCTCAGCGGGGTGGATCCTCTGTGCCGCCCATTCAGAATCCGGGTGGGATGATGAGCCACCCAGACCTCGCAGGGTATGGAAGAAGTAGGTTGCCCGGTCCGAGTCCTTTGAATGGCTGGGCTGTTTTCGCGGGCATACTAGTGTTGCATTGCAGGTATTGCAGATAGATATTCGTTGGCATGACTGACAGAAACTGTCGTATAGTCGGCAGATGGTGGTTTGACAGACGCTGGCGAGCCACAAATCCACAGAGCGATGTGCGCATCCAAACCGAGGTGTCATATGTTCTTCTTTCCCCAGTTGGCCTGCTTCAATGGTGAGTTGATACTCTGTCCGGATGATGAGCTTGTCCTCGTCGTCGAGTTCGGGGTAAAGCTCGATCTTCAAGTCCGTATTCCCGTACTTCTCGAAACAGGAATGCCAGCAGAAGCGCTCCCGCACAGTGCTTCCGAACTGCGAAGCCAGCCCTGAGATGGTCTTCTTGCGGATCTTGAGGAGATCCACGAGGTCCATCTTGTCGCGGTAGGTCAGCTTCTTGCACGGACACAAGTCGACGATGCCTGCAGATTCGCCCAAAGAGCAGGCTCGGCTGTCAGAACCTCGTTTCAATTCCCGGGAGGGGAATGCGCTTCGTGGGTGGAGTTTGAGGCATTTCGAGCACGCTTGCCATCGGCTGTCTTCAAGCATGCCGACAAACTGCCAGCGAGAAGTGACAAAATTGTGTCCATTTCGATAATGGTGGAAGAGCGGTGCGAAGTCTCGACTAAAATGGAGGGATTTCGAATCCAGGATCGACCCAGATATAGCGAACAGGCTTTTGCAGGTCAACGCCAGACATGCCTCTGGCAACACGGACAGATGGGAGATGATCTCCAGCAGCAGTTCTGTTGGCAGCTCGAGGAGATAGCACCGGCTGTCACCACTTCCCTGCTTCTCTATAATCTGGCTCTTCAACCAGCGATTCATTTTCGTCATGTTCTTCAATTTTGATCCGGCACGGCGAACGCTATATATCATGTTGTTCGGGGAATTTCCTTGTTGATGATAATAAAACACACCGGGTAACGGCGAATTTTGAACTCTCTAAGTCTCTTGTTGGTTCTTTGTTTCCGGCTTGTTGAGACCATTAAATGCTGAATATTTGGTAGAAATATGAAACAGTTCATTGAAGGAAGAGGAACCAGCTGGGTGCATGCTGGCCCGGGGCCTCCATGGTGAACAGAGAATAATAAAAGAAAGCAAGAAACATCAAGTGACGAAAAGACTTCTCTAAAGGAGGGGCGAGAAGAAGGACCTTTTGACCTTGAAGTAAACCAAGCAGGAGACTATCAAGTCGCACGCAAACGGAGCACGCGGCCGGGTCACGGCGTAGCAAATGCTATCAGTATTACATAGGCCACTTCAGCCGTGGGTTCTTTGTCTGGCCTTGAAATGTGTTGGATTTCCTTCCTAGCCGTTAGAGAAAAGTAAATAAGCTCCATCCCTTCATAGAGAGTCATTTTTAGAAACTATATTCCAGATCTAGAACAGACGAGACTACTTCAATGATGTTGACATGGCCGGTTTCTACCTCTTCTGGCCGCATGCGGAAATCCAGCGGGCGCATCGAGCGTTGCAACCACCAGAACATGAATGATGCGCTCATTGGATGTTTCCAGCCGGATTCCTTCTGCGGTGCTTGCAGCCTGACAAGATCCATTTCTGGCCTAATGCAACTTTCCGGATTAATTTGTCAACTGACAGTCTCAGATTCAAGATTGACGTCTTGCAGCGTTCCCATGACGGAGGAGCATGTGCAAGCATCACATGATCGTAACGACTGTGGCTGGACTGCTGAGTCAGTACTAATGTGGCTGGTGAGGCGATAAGATAAGGCAGTTAAGCAGTGCGACAGCCAGGTGTCAAAAAAATGGAATAACGTTCCGGTGATAAATATTGTTTGGCCAGTCATTGTCAGTAAACAGTCTAATTGACTGCTTTTATTGGACAGGCCAGATTAGTAAGCATGGCGACCATTTGGGTTCTTCTGGCTGCATGGACTGTACTACTTGGTCCAGGCTATCAAATGGCCACATCTGGCAATCATGCCGAGGCAGATTCTACGCTGTGGAACTTGCGAAGGCCCTTGCTGGCTTCAATTTTCTTCCATCTCTACCCTCTCTTCCCTCTCTTTTTATGATCAATGTCTTAGAATCAATAGATCTTGCAGGGCATTCATCTGTTGACGTTTTCTTTTCTTTTCTTTTTTTACCCTTCCTTCTTTGTCTTTTTTTTTTTTTTTTTTTTTTAGCATCATTTCATCTACATACAGTCCAATCTCATGAATACTACAGCCGAGTTTTCTTCCCTTCTAAGTCCATTGCCGGTGTCAATCCTCCTCTCGGGATTGCTTGCAATAGGAATGTTTTCATGGCTTCGGCCTAGTGGGCGGATTTCCTTCTTTTATGCAACGGATAATCGACTTCTTCTGACAAAGAAATCCAAGTCTGATACGAAGGAACAGACTACGCTGTCGGATATTTGCCGTGCTGCAACACCAGAAAAATGCAATCTTAACCCTTTTCTCTTCAATGGTCATCTCCAGACCGCCTGGACAGCGGCGAAATCTTATGATATCCCCGTCTACTACAAGCGGAGAATGTTTGAGGCGGACAGTCCGGCATACAGTGGACATTTTGCGCTCGATTTCGTGGTTCCGCCGTACGAGATTCCTAATGATGATGAAGTAACCGATAAGGCAAGGAAACATACACAGCCATCGGGACTCCCAGAAAGAACATCATTCTTCACCCAAGATGAACTCACTGCTCTGCCCTCGGACGATACGAAGCCCATGCTAGTGCTCCTGCATGGCTTGAGCGGTGGCTCCCATGAAATCTACCTGCGACATGTAGTTGCGCCCCTCGTGGCAGACGGAACCTGGGAAGCATGCGTTGTGAACTCCAGAGGTTGTGCCCAGACTAAGATCAGTACCGGTGTGCTCTATAATGCTCGTGCCACGTGGGATACCCGTCAGGCAGTGAAGTGGTTGCGGAAGAATTTCCCAAATCGACCTCTCTTTGGAATCGGATTCTCCCTTGGAGCAAATATCCTAACCAATGTAAGTACTCTCCATCATTGCGCCAGATTTGCGAATCATTCGATTAACTTTTACGTGCAGTACCTGGGTGAAGAAGGTGAATCATGCCAATTGAAAGCCGCAGTCCTCGTTGGAAGTCCTTGGAACCTGGAGATCAGCTCTGTTGAAATGCTACGGACTTGGATGGGCCGAGAAGTATATAGCAAGACAATGGGCAGGAGCATGAAGAGGCTTTTTGAAAAGTAAGTTTTTTTCTCATGTGTTCTTGTATATTTGCTAACATTTTGCATTAGCCACGTCGACGAAGTTTCAAAGAACCCACGGGTAGATGTTAAGACCGTGCGGAGTATTACATACTTGCATGAGTTTGATCGGTAAGTTCTTGCCTTTAGGTAATCTGTAAAACATCACTAACTCTGCCACAATAGAGCTTTGCAATGTGCATGCTGGGGATACCCGACAGAAGGCGCCTACTATCGCGATGCATCTTCGACCGATCCTATGCTGGGAATTAGGATTCCTTTCTTCGTCGTGCAAGCCGAAGATGACCCTGTTAGTATTTACCATTTACTACTCTGTTCGCATACTGATACGTAGTAGATTGTTTCGCCCAAGGCCGTTCCTTTCCAGGAGATCACCCAGAATCCTTACGGAGTGATGATGACCACATCGTGGGGTGGCCACCTTGGTTGGTTTGAATATGGAGGAGGCAGGTGGTTTGTAAAGCCGGTATGTGAGATGATCTATTTGGCAATTGGTCATTTACTAACCCAACTAGGTTCTCAACTTTTTGAATAAGATGGCCAAGGAAGTCGATATCAATGCGCCTGTCGTTGTTGATCACCCAGAGAAGCTCCCCGGTAACATTGCCAACCACTTTGGGCCTGGAAAAGACTTTGATACAGCGCCCAAACCCGAGTTCAACCCTGTGCGGCGCAGACTGGCCATGCCATGATTATGGCCAACTATTATAGACGGTACGGAGGTATTTTTTTCGATTACCTTTTTTTTTTTTTTTCCGGTTATATTATTCTTTCAGTGATCATATTTTTCGGTTGGCTTGTGTTTTGATGGAAAGAGTCCTCGTCGTGAGTGTCATTCAATAGCACTGTTCGAGATAAAGATATAGACCGGTAAAAACGCCAGAAACCCCATCTAAATACATAGACTTGGTATAGACAGAAATAAACACTTTTATACATATTTCTTCAAGCAAACGAAACACTTTTCCTCTTTCCCTTGGACTTCGAATCTTTAGATTTATCAGTCGCGGAGTCGACCTTGGTCTCTTTTTCTTTGCTTTCGGTCTTGCGCTTCTTGTTACGGAGCGAGTCTTTAACCTTGTCCTGTTGATAGCATCATTATTAGCAAACTTTTCAGCATGGCGTTCTGCTTTCAACACGTACCAATTTGGACTTCTTCTCCGCCTGTCTGGCCTCGGCTTCCTTTTTCCTGGCTTCTCGGATCTCTTCCAATTGACGGGCCTTCATCATTTTAGACTCGATCTGACCTTCTTGGTCCGCATTCACCATGGCCATAATGGTCATCATTCCCTCCTATATAGATATCAGTAACAATGCCATTGATACAAATGACTAGAAAAATACCTGATCATCAACAAAAGTCTTTCCCTTCTTCTTTCCCTTGGGCTTCACCACACCGACCGGGGTAATCGCATTCAACTTGGGCAAATCCAATTCCTCCTCGGTATATTGTCTCTTCTTGTTCTTCTTCAATAGTGTCTTCTCAGTACGGGCCTTGGCCTTGACCTCCTGCGGGGGTGGACGCTTGGGGGCGTTTTTCTTGCTGACGCGGGATGCAGAGGAGAGGGGTTTGCTCTTCGAGTCGCCTCCTGTGGGCTTTCCCTTTGCTGAGCCTTTTGTTGGTGCCATGGTTTATTTGGAGTGGTTTCTCAACTCGAAAACAATCGTAGCGAAATCTCTGAGGTGTGATGCCGTGTATAGGCGTTGAAGGGGGCGTAAAAGAAGAAACTAGCCAAACACTTGGCTTTACCCTCCACAAAACAGATGTAAAGCAATCACAAAAGAAACATATCAAAATGAACAAGGATGGTCTTCTTCTCCAAAATCCCGCATCTCGATGCGCTCCAAGCAGCAAAAAAGAAATTTTTTTAAATCCGGTAGGCGGTGAGGATAGCAGCGAGCGCCGCCCGCCGGCCGACGAACGAAAGACCTCCACCATCCATTCCCAGCATCACGTCTCATCCCTCCAGCAGTCGCCCTATCCCACCTTTCTTCTCCCCGAGCGTCAGCGTCGATACTCGAGCTCTCCGCCAATCATTCACGATGACCATCAACCCTACCTACCTTGCGCAGCGCACGCGCTCCTGTATGTTCAGTTGGATTCCCCAGGGCGAAAGGGTGTGCTCGGAAGTGGTCACCTTAGAAATTGCCTCAACGTCAGTGGACGAGATCACGAGCTAACATGTTAATTCACCTCGATGCAGCCGGCAACTGGAACGTGGCCAAGTTCCGTGTCCTCAAGTCGTACAGAGAATGGCTTAGAGCGGTCAGTTTAATTTTCTCTTTCCATTGAGGTTTATCGTGGTTTTATATCGCTCTTTACTCGGCCGTGCCCTTGCTCGATCGGATCCTGCCATTGAGTGGCTATATGGGGCGATATCATCTGGGAATATGGACTATTCGATTTCGATGCCAGACGGACTAACGTAGATGGAATTGATGTACAGTCTCCCGAGATCCAAACCATGTACTCTCTGAACATCCCCGTTTCTGCCATCCGGACAAAGGTTCGCCAGGAGTTTGAGAAGCACCGCTACGTGCAGCAGCTCAATGCTGTTGACATGCTTTTGTTCCAGAGCCACGCCGAGTTCCAGGTTAGTCGACATCTGCGGGCCAAGGGCATGAGATATGCTCTCCATGCTTTCCTTGCATCATATATCGATATCATCAGTTTAACCATACTAACTACGTCTAGGAAACCCTCAACTACTGGAAGCAGCTTTCGCATGTGATGAAGTACTTCCGCCCCGAAGAAGAGCCTGGTGCCCGGTTACCCCCCAACTTCATGTCCGGTTTCTTGGAGGGCCGCAATTGAGTTGTTTGTGTTCATGGGGATTCTTATTCTTTGTTTCCGTGTGGGAATGGTACTGGTGCACTCTCTATGAGAGATTGGGGGAATCATGTCACCGATAGAGAATGTTATGTAAATATTGTCCGACTAGTTCAAGCTTTTTTTTCTTCGGATCTGCAAGGTGTGAGGTGGTGTAAATGTTTGATATATTTGAACAGACATCTATAACTCGTCGACCCCGACAATAGGTGAAGTCCGGATATGTACTCCATTGAAAAAACGGCTCGACTCCCTAACCATGCCACCCAAACGGATAGATATAAGAAAGCTCTCAAAACTTTTTCATGCAAAACGCCAAAGACATAAGAGACAAAGAAAGTAGAAAGAAAACAGCCTATGCAGACATCTTATCTGCCTCGGCGGCATTGAAAGAGTCACGGGCAGCGGTGAACTTGTCCGTAACGACATCGCAAAGGTCCATGAGGGCTTGCAGACCTTCTTCGAGCGCTTGTACGGCGGTTGTTTCGTCTGGATGCAGTTAGCATATGCATATCCACACCATGTTACTCAGATCCGCTTACCAGTTGTCTGAATACGCAGGTTCATCTTGGTCTCTGAGGGGTGGGGAATTGTGTATCCGCAGAATTCCACTTGGGGGCTAGTAGACATTAGCAAAGGCACTGACTGCACTGTAATACCGACAATAATCACAACAGTACGTCATGTATGTAAGGCTCACTCACTTCTTCATAATCGAATACCGCAACGAATTACCCAATGTATGGCCCTCTCCCTCGAACTGGAACGAAGCAGCTGTCTCGGTGGCACCGGGTAACTAAGACCAGTCATCAGCATACATGCAGGTGGGGGAAAAAGAGAAATGGCTTAGTAGAAGTAACTAACCACAACGATACGCTTCGCCTCCAACTCGACCTCATCTTCTTGGAAATCCTGCTGCTCCTGTTCTTGGGGCGCAACGTCCATCATGGACTGGTCCTGATCTTCGTGGACGGAGGAAGGCATTGCGATGGATACTGCGAAGTGGGCTGTATGTGTTGCGATTGACTTGCGGCGGGGTATTCGGTGGTATATGGGTGTTTTCTTTCGAAATCAACCGATTGTGTAGGATAAACGTAGAGTAATATTTGTAAACTGTTTCTTGACTTGATCGTCAATCTGTTGCGGTGATTGAATGGCGCGGTAAATTTTGCTTCGAGGGCGTGGAAAAAACGGTTATCGATAGAAGCTGGTGCAGACCGCCTTGGGGTCTTGGCGTTCTACAGGAGATACACCACGAGACACCATCTATTGTCTAGTCTCTAATTTGCAATAAGATTCATCTAGTGCCTTTGATGTCGTTTTACTGATAATTAGGTTGATATACGATCCGACGTCGGGAAATACCTAATCTACAGCACTTAAGGGTGTGTCTGTGCAGCAGTACTCCGTGCCTTAGCCCCCTTACAGGCTGTCACGACGAGACCCTGGTTAGTTTGAAGGTGATTATTCAGAGTACAGGCTGTACAACATGCGACTTTCCATCTGGTCTAGACTCAAGGATGAGGATGAAACATAAGGCAGTCAAGGCAGATAGTTGCCTTGACTATTTGGGTATTTGTCAGTTGTGCGACGATGCATCAGTGGTTAGGATGATTATTGGTGGTTGGCGCAAGTACGAAACAGCTGAAGAATGGGCTTGTTGGATATCGTCCACATTATCCTCCAGAAATAATAACACTGATACTCTACAGATATTAATAAATCAATAAATCAATAATTGATGCCACGCGGAAATGACTACCGGAGATCAATAGAACCATACACCTGCATAGGTGGACATTGCGATCGACCAGAATATTGAATTCCCATGCAACGGATAGCAGATAGATATTATTAGCATAAATTTCATATGAAGAAATTAATCAACTCAGCACTGACACGCGAAAGAGCGACCCAGAAACTAGCGATCCTCGGTTTGACGATGACAACATCTTATCGTTCCCATTCGCAACACACGTGGGCCCGTAAGAATTATCCATCAACAGGCACACGCCCCATGATGCGGCTTGTGACCTGTCAACTGTCATCGAGTCAGTGCTGGAGGGTTCAAGAACCAGTCGACCGAAACTCGGCCTGGAATGCTGCAGCTGGAGCAGGGATAGTTGTTCATTATGTTCTGTAGAATTTTGTAGAGGGTTCTGTTGTACGGGATGGAGAGGGAATGATAGAGGAAGAGAGGCGATGTTTAAGTAAAGAGGGTCAACTCAGCACAACACTCAACACGAATCAAGGGAGGTGAGAAGATATCCCTGGATGAGGCTGGAGTCAGATCATCAGCATTGGCAAAGAAAATTCTTATTCGAATGCTCAGACCTCGTCTCACATATGTTTTGGATGATCATCATATCTTAACCTTGGTGCATTGACTTTAAGTAGATAGACTGATAGAGTGAGTATTTAGTCTTGAAGAGATGAGTCTTGATGCTTCTTGAATAAATATTCAGAGTTGATATTTAATTTAATCTGTTCTGTAACAGAGAATATGTGACAATGTGACTGAGACGATCCCGCGTGCTGATCCAAGGGATCGAGAGATGTTCCATCTGGATGGTGAGGGACGCGGGTGTCACAGATGTCGCCACAGGGGAACTGATCCAGACAACAATATCAACATAACTCTTTATCAATAACTACTCGAGATAAAGAGAGAATAGAATAAATTCAAGCAAAAGAATAACCAGATATATAATAAATAATATAAATATAATAATAATAATATAGATATAAATATATAAAGGTAAATAATAATGTAAAAGGAAGTGTCTCAGATTCCAAACCCTCATCTCCGACTGTCTGTTTCTCCCCACCTTCTGCTGCACATCGTGGAACTGCTAGCCAGCACTAGTTCTCGTATCCTCCTCCCTGAGACGCATCCAAAGTCCTCGTTTCTGCTTCTCGTCGCCTCTGCTTTTCTTCTCCTCGTGTCTTGCCCACCTCGTTTCTTATTTGCAGTGTCCACCCTTTTCCCCTCTTTTTTGCCTTTGATTACTTTTTCTTTTTTTTTCTCTTCTCTGTAAATTCCACTATCGTGACTAATTAATTATTCTTACATCCCCAAAACCCCAAAACCCATCTCTCCTGTTGCCATTCAACTATCCCATCTTCCTCCCATCTGTCCTTCCTTTCTTCTATTGCCATTATTGTTATTATTATCATCATTATCATCATCATCACTATTATCACCGTCTTATATTATCGCCTCTATATTATTTCATCACACTCGCTTACGTCTTTTTCGGGTCTGACCGAGCCTCTCGACGCTGTCACATTGCCGCCAGCCTTAACTACTTTAACCGCCCGGCCCCAGACACCACGAATATCCTTCCTTCCTTCTGTCCACTCCTCTCCATCCCATCATCCTTGGTGATCTTCCCTCCTAACGGCCGTTCTTTCATCCTCTTCCTGGTGCTTGTTGGTTCCTAGTGCGCTGCGTTGGTTCCAAGCTCCCCACCGTATAGCTCTCTCGCATCCTCTGACATAGCCGCCGCCGCCCACACCTCTCCTTCTCCAAACCTATTGATGAGCCGCGCGCGCTTCGAGTCGATTTCGCCTTGAATTATACGATAGGAGGACGTTCTCACAACGGAAATTCGATCGTCAAAAAAAGAAGAAGAATATTCAGAAAGAACCATTCTTCCTCCGCAGCTCGTTCCAGACCGTCTGACGATCTGGCGTCCGGGAAATCTCCCGAGACATCCCCCAACAGTCCAGCCCAATCCCACCCAACGATAGGTCGCTGTATACCAATTTTGCGAGAACAAAGACTGGCTGTTGTCTGAGGGGACGTGGTTTCGAAACACAACTTTCTATATTCATCACTCAGCCTCCTGGGCAGTACACTCTAGCTTCGCACTGCCTCGTTTTAAATTTTGTCTACCCTTAGACCTTCAAACCGTTTCGTTCGATCTTTTTGGCAATTTTTCTGTCCTTGAAAATCATGTCCACCGCGGTTGCATCTGCCAGCGCGGCTCCGATAGCTTCTCCCCACAGAAATCGTGACCTAAGTCCTAAGAACTGTCCGACAATGGCTCCGTCGGCCTCATCCAACATCTCCACCACCCCGCCCCGGGTATCTGTTACCTCCCAACATGGCTCCGCATCAAAAGGTTCGCCTTCAGAGAGAAAGAATGGATCGCCGTCGTGAGTACCGCACCGTGGGAATCCGTCTCAATTGATATACTAATACCCACTAGATCGCAGAATGGAAGCAATGCTCCTAAGGTCATCGTCAAGAAAGAACCGCCATCATCGCCCGGTGTCCAAACGCAGTCTCACACCCGCCCTCGTCCTCGTAAATTAGATCTCTCCACTAGCCTCCCAAACTCCTCTGGCCTCTCGGCTCGGCCCCCCGGTGGACCTATGACAGCCAGAGAAGGAGTAACCATGCAATCAGTCGGCATCGCCTGCTTGTCTCCCGGCTTCCAAACCCATGACCCAATCATGAGAGAGCAGCTTCAGCGCAGCCTCTCGGTGCGTGACCAGCAAAGATCTATCATTGAATCCAGACTACAAACATCCGCCAAGGACCAGGGCCCAGATGGGGTGAAGATGTCAGAGTCGAGCCCATTCGGTCTCCCCAAGTCTGGCTCTTCGAAGAGGAGGCCTCCGCCGGGCTTGTCTATCGTTCCCCCGTCCGCATCCCATTTTTCTAACGAACGTGTGGTCCAATCCGCGCCACTGCACCAAACCTTCACAGGCGGCCGATTCCAACCACAGCCTTTGACGCGCCATGTCGCAAACCAGAGTCCCACCCTAGGCTCGTCTTCTCACCTTCATCCTGCCCCTGCTACCCAAACCAACAACCGACTTCCCCCACTTTCTGATGTCTTTGGATCGGATACCTTGGGATCTCGTGACCGGGACGTTAACCGCGCCCCCTATTACCAAGGTGCTTCTGGTCCGAATTCATCGCAATCCAACAATTTGCCCCCTTTGCCGTCTCCCGGCATGCCTGGTTCTACCACCCAGGCTCCAACTCGGCCTCGTGAGTACCGTTCGGCAGAAGAAGCCGTTCATGAGCTATCCGGCGGGCGAGAAGAGCTTTTGCCCCGCATCGTTCATTATGGTGGTCACCAACCACCAACTCCACCCTCTCCGCGCTTGGCTAATGGCCCGCCCAAGTCGGCCACTCTTCGCCCTGAAGGGGCAGCCCCGGCAAGCGCGTATATCCCTCCGCCTCAGCTGTCACACCACACCGAGGGTACCGCTCGTCGCCGTTCTCGAAACGAGTATGAAAAAGACAATGGGAGCCCCCCCATTGGGCCATGGCCCAGAACCTCAATATCGGCCAAACCCAGCCCTAGGATCCGGTCCCCACGCTAATTATGGTCCCTTCGGAGCTGGAAGGGATTCCCCGGAGACCCAGAGGAGAAAGAAGGAAGAGTTTTTGGGTCTTTGCGCAAGAGCATGGGATTTGTTCCACTCTTAATATGGCCATAACCAATCTCTTACCTTTTTTCTTTCTCTCCTTTTTACATTCTAGAAATTGGCCTCATCTTGCGGTTTTCAGGGATGAGCCAGACAGCCCGAGCGTCGCTTAAAGCATAGAAGCAGCAAATTGGCCCGGTGATTTACATTTATTGAAAACTACGGTTTAGTTGGAAAAATAACAGGGGGTATGATTTTTGTTATCTATGTGGAGGGCACATTTTGGGTTTGATCATATGATGAACATGGCAAAACTACGACCATTTACATGAACAGCACGAACACCTGAACAAAAGGAGGGTTGAATTCGTTTCTGAATTTTTTCCCCCCCTTCATTTCATTCTCCATTCTTTCATTCATTTATTTTGTTTCTTTCTTTCTTTCTTATTTTTATACCTGATCCACTTCATTGCTACATCTTTATACCACACAAGACGAAGGCTGATTGTTGTTTTTGAGTCTTTTGTTCATTTGTTCTATGAGACTTCGAGGCATTTGCCCTCATGTGTGGGTTTCTCAACCCTTTCAAGATTGAGCTTTCTCTTCTATGTTACATTCTTTCCCCTCTTTCATAACCATTTTCATCTTTTCATATTCATATCCAGTTGATTATGGGCGTTCTTGTTGATTGATTGATTTGATGTCTTGCGATATACCATTGATCTATTGTTTTCTCTTTTTTTCTTTCTATTTTGGTATAGCACCATTGGATGACTTGCGGTCGAATTATCTCTTGTTCTTTCAATTTTTTATCTTCGAACCTGATGCGCGCCAAGCGCCCTTGTTCGGGTTAGTAAAGAGTTTGATTAGTTGGTGGTAAATGGGTCAGGGATATTTGGTTAATCACCATGCTTTAGTCGCATGCGATAATACCACGTTGGTCTATTAATTGAAGTAATATCTGACAGAATTCACTTGGCCCAGATTCATAGAAAATTGGATAAAAGCTTCGCATTACTATGTACGAAAACAGAAACCCCATTTTTTGGGTATCATCACCTCTATTCCAGTCTTCTTCGTTTCCTGCCTTCACCATCTCCTTCCATTCCTCTCCGTTCCCAAGGCATTTCCTTTCTTTCCTTGGAAGCAACCTTCTTGCGTCTCCTCTCCAGAGCCTTGGTCCTGTCCCGGGATCCCATCTGCTCATATTTCTTCACCATCGCCTGTTTCTTGAGGTCCGACTTCTTCAGGAAGTACGGGTTACTCTTCTTGCCCTCACGCAGCAGCTTCTTCTCATTCTTCTTATGCTCCGCCATGATCTCTTGCTCTCGCTTCCGATTCGCACTCGTCCGCATTCGGTCCGAGCTTGATCGGATAGCACGCTTCAATTCCTCCTTCTTTGCCGGGTCCTTGGTCTTGGCCATCTGCTCCTTCAAGTCCTTCAGTTCCGAAGCCCGGTACTCGTCCAGGAAAGCATAAGCCTTGCTCGCCACAGCGGGATTTTGACCCCTGTTACTATCACGGATGGTGGGATCAAAACGTGGATCCCGCGATTTAGGCACGGCGGGGGTTCGATAACGGTGCGCTTGCGACTGACGGCATGTTTAGATGATTGCACCGTAGGCGCATGTTTCGAGGAACGGGATAGTTTCTTTTCCCCGTCTTTGGATTGTGAGTTACTTTGGCGTTTTTGTTCGCGGGCTTCGCGGATTCGGGCGCGGATATCATCTAGTGGGGAGGCTGTTGTTGAGGGGTCGGTGGATTTGGTGCTTGTGCGGTTCTTCTTGCCCTTTGGTCCCATGGAAGCTTGGGCTTTGGCGAGAGCCCCGAAGGAGATGTTGTTTAGGGAGGCTTGGAGGTCTTCTTTTCCGTTGTCTTCTTCTTCCTCCTCTTCATCTTCGTCGTCTTCGCTTTGGCCTTCTTCGACTTCTTCCTCTGAGCCTTCGGGGTCGTCATTTGACTTTGGTATGTTAGAATTGGAACTCATGTTTCCATGGAGGTTGGAAGCCATACCTCATCGTCGGTCTCTTCTAAAGAACCATCACTGGCATCGTCCTTTTCTTGTTCGTCCTCTTCGGAATCATCTGAAATTTTATCGTTGCGTTCTTCAACGGAGTCTGACGCCTCCGAGTAGGCGTCCTCATCCTCATCAGGGCGCGCTCGCACGCGACGATTGAGCAGATCTGAAATCGCCATTCTCGATATTAAGAAAGGAAGCCAAAAGATGAATATGTGAAGCTCGTTTTCGTCTTTGCGGCGGTGAAGTTGAAAGTTGAAAAAAGCGAAAAATACTGCCGCCATCAAAAGCGGTGGATCCACATGCTCATCGATTACTGGCTGAGATTTGTTTTCTTCAATTGCCGATCGTCGCAATTCGAGATTCGCCTTTCAGTTCTTCTTTTCTTTCCTCTCATCTTCAACGTCCCTCTCTCTTCCAATCTATAATCCGAAACCTCCTTCCCCTTCTCCCTCTCACCCCCTACCTTTAATGTCTGTGGGACGGCGCTATCATTCGCTTTTTTCTTTCTTTCCTTTGCCTCCCAATTCGTCTCTTTTTCGGAACGTTTCCTATGGTCGCATGCTTCAGGGCGGGGCGTCCTACAAGGTAGATCCAAAACTTACACTTTTCTGAGTGAATGAACACATTTATAACCGACTCAATTACTCAGCTTCTCTCAACATCCACCGTGGCGTCTCAATTTACCTCATCCGTACCCCCGCATTCGCTTCCCCCGAAGAAACGGCGCAGACACGCCCCCACCGGTGCCAACGCACCTTTCAGCGATTCGACGATGAAGCCTCAGAATCCCGGGAAGAACACTGTGCGCAACTCCGATGACCAAGTCAAAAATCCCCAGGGCGGCAATTTAGCCTCCAATCCTCCTGGGCGATACGTTGGATCGAATCCAACGCAGGCTGTTCATCAGGATCGCGAGGCAACCATGGCCAAGATACCCACAGCGCCTAAGAAAAATGCAAAGAACAAACGAAAGAATCATACAAAACAAAATTCGAAAAAGTTGGAGAACCATCGAAATGCCCCGAACCATGGGTCGTATTCGGGTTCCTCATACCCCCTGCGCCCTGCGCCGGGGTCATCGCAGCAGTCGTTTCCTGTACAGAATGATATGAGCGGGATGAGCCAGCATAATGCAATGAGCGAGATGAACCAGCATAATGTGATGAGTGGTATGAATCGGCACAATGCAATGAATGTCCTTCCAGGACTCCCAGACTTCAATGGCGTTTTGCAACAGCCATTTGCACAATTACCATTCCCGCCTCAAAACCCGAGTTCCGATCAACACTCGCTTGGCGCATTCAATGTTTCCCCGTGGAATGGCATGAACAATCCTGCCGGGCTTATGCCGTTTATTCCTCCCATGATGAACTTCTTTCCGAGTCCGGCAATGGCGGGGTCTATGCCGAATGGGTTCCCTTTCCTTCCCTTTGATCCAACAATAGATGGTGCAGCCGATCCAGCTACTGGAAATGCCCAGGGCAAAACACGGAAAAGATTTGACTCTTCCAAGAGGCAGTATGGCAGAGAGTCTAAATCACCCGAACCACCACAAGTTGCACAGGACTACATGACGCAGGCGTCTTTGGAACCGACAAAATTGTCTTCTCCTCAACCTCTACTAGTCATCTTAGACTTGAACGGAACGCTTATATATCGAAAGCACCGCCGGTTTCCTCCGGTGTTTGCCAGACGAGCAGGACTCGACGAATTCATACAGACATTGATCAATAAATACAAGGTCATGATTTGGTCTAGCTCCCAGCCCGAAACCGTGCGAGGAGTTTGTGAAAAGGTCTTCCCAGTCGAGCAAAGGTCTCAGTTGGTTGCGGAATGGGGCCGTGATAAGTTTGGTCTCACCATGTCCCAGTATCGGGCCAAGGTTCAGGTCTATAAGAAGCTGGAGATTGTCTGGGCCGATAAGGATGTTCAAGCGAGCCATCCGCTTGCACAGGAACCCAACCTACCAACAACCCAGAAAGGCAAAAAGCGTAAAGCGCAGCGAAGATGGGATCAGACCAACACGATCCTGATAGACGACAGCAAACTCAAGGCCCTCAGTGAACCATACAACATCCTCGAGATCCCAGAATTCACCAACGCCCCTGGCGTCGACGAGTCCATGATTTTCCCTAAAGTACTCCAACGCCTTGAAACATTATCCAACCACGACGATGTCAGTAAGATGCTCAGAGTCTGGAACGGGATACAGGGAAACAACAGTATTCTCGATCTGGAAGGCTTTCCATCAGGCGATACCCCGACTACTCTCACAGTAGCCCAAGCTCGCACCCAGCGACGAAAACTCCGCAAACAAGAGAAGAAAGTTGCCCGAAAAGCTGGCACTACTGTCAACCCAGAGACTCAAACAAATGCCACTGAGTCCGATCAGCCACCTGTGACTGTCATACAGGAACAGGAACAAACCACCACCACCGCCAGATCCCCATCCCCCGTATCGGACACACAATCCGAGAATTTCCTTTTGGATCGATTAGAAGAGTCATTGGATGCTCAAAAACGTTGATCTATCTTCATTGTACTGGCTTTGATTTTCTTTGCCTTTTTTCTTTCTTTCTATATCCATAATTACAACATTTGTTTCGCATACGGGCCTCATGAGTCTGAGACTCCGAGACCGTTGTTTTAGATACCTTTTTTTCATGGATGCCATTTTCTTTCTTGGTTTCGATTGTGACTCGGACATAAAAATATCAAAATATGATTGATGATTGATAAGGTTTTGGGAATACTGTGAATGGGTTTTGACATGAGGCCCGACATGTTTGTATACTAGACATCATTTGTATTTTAAATGTTTTAAGGTTGGTGTGAATATCTATCGGACGAATGCCACCAATTTGCTGCGATAGAATGGGCTGTACACAATAGGATAAACTTCGGACTAGAGACCATTAGACATTGCAATGCCCAAGGCAACGACGACCTGTTGTCTACTAAAATGCCACTACAGTCTAGGAAATAAACTACTAGTTTACAATATAGCAAAATAGCATAACAAAGTTTAGCTGTGCTTTTGAAAAGCTAGCTGGAGTATTCATTCAACATCTCAATATCGTAAGCGTGACATGACTGGACATCAACGCGTAAGAATTTTTGTGTGCTGTCAAACGATAACACAATGAAAAACGTTCCGTCATGGGCAGCGTGGACATTAAACAGGAGGACTGTGCAGATAAAAGGCGGGGACATGTAGCAACGTTCCTAGACTACATGCCCCGGCATGGCAAGGCTGTCCGACAACGTCCTCAGGTGGGTATAATGGAGTTGTTCATCTAGACTAGGACCAGACGACAAGACAGGGTGATTTTCTTAGCATCTAATGCACCTGCTTATTTAAACTCGTGGCCGTCAACCCAGGGGCGGTTCTCGCCCTTGAGGGTGAGACCAGAGTCGAAGGCCCAGACGTCCTCAACGAACTTGCGGTCAGCCTCGTTGGAGGGGTCGAGCTTGGTGAACTCGTAGCTCTCCCAGTCAGGGGCGACGCTGAAGGCGGGGGCAGCCTCAGTGCCACGGGCAAGGAAGGCACCGTCAACGAAGCAGGCGTTGTTAGCACCGTAGACGGACTGAGCACCGAAGAGGTACTTGCGGGAACCCTCAAGACGAGCGTGGAGACCACCTGTAGAAAATCATCAGTAAAGATTCAGAAGGTATGATGAGTAGAGCCAAAGGTTTCACATACCGATCAGGTTGTTGGCCATGAAGGTGAGGGTGAGCTCATCGTTGTACTTGAAGGTAACACGCCACAAGGTGTACTCGTCGGCGGGGAAGTTCTGCCAGAACCAGGGCATAGAAACTTCACGAGTCTTCTCGTTAGAGTAGAAACGCTTCCACTCCTCGAGGTTGAAGTTAGACTTGCCAAGGGCCTCAAGAGGGTGCTTGGCCTTGGGCTTCTCGGGCTCAGCGGCAGGGGCAGGGGCGGCAGCAGCCTCCTTCTTGGGCTTCTCCTCCTTCTTGGGGGGAGTGTACTTGATGCACTCCTCAGCAAAGACAGGGCTGGGGACAACAGCCTTGAAGGCGGGCTGGTTGACGATGGTGTTGTACCATCTGGTGACGGAGGGGTTCTCGGAGCGGAAGGTCTTGTCCAAGACGGTGGCGAAGGCACGGGTGAGGAGAGAGGCAGTGAAGAAATCAGCCAGGGTGATACGCTCACCAACCAGGTAGGTGTTGGCAGTGAGGTGGGACTCAAGAACAGCGGTGTTCTTGAGGGCGGCCTTGGAGGCCTCGTCGACGTTCTTCTTGTTGTAGCCGTCGAGACCCATCAGAGGGCGGTACCAAGCACCGAAGCGGGGGAGGAGCTCCGAGTTGGCGAAAGACAACCAGCGGAGGATGGAAGCATAGTCCTGCTTGGTCTTACCCAAGAGGGTGGTCTTCTCGTTCTGGGAGGTCACTTTGGATCAGTCAGTATGAAGACGTCCAAAATCAAACATGTGTAGGCATGAAAAGCAAGGTGTTCCCAGAGAAAAAAAAAATTTGCTCAAAAGCGGGGTAACCAAAAAAATTTCAGAGTTGTGTGTTATCAACAGTGTAGTTCTGCCAGGGATAACTAGTAATAAAAATTGCTCATCATATAAAAATGGCATAGCAAGGAAATGAGGGGCGTATTCATTGAATAAAATCGAACGTACCGTAGACGGCAATGGCGATAGCCTCAGAGAGGACGAAGCCATTGGCACCCTCGAAGGCGGGGACCTTGCCGAGGGGGCTGAGCTTGGTGTACTCAGCAGACTGGTTGAAAGCAGCAGCCGAGTTGGCCTCGGTGTTGACCAGCTCCAACTCCAAGTCGTTGCTCTTAGCAGCGACGAGGGCAGAGATGGTGCGACCGTTTTCCTATAGAACAAGCTGGTCAGTATGTGTTTTCGAGGATAGCAAGTAAATAGTCTTTCAAAGAAAAATATCCAGTGCATTAGAGATGGATGAGAATGGGAATAGACATACAGGAAGACCGTAGAGCTTTCCGAACGACATTTTTGAGGATATGTGAGGAGTGGGATGGAGGGGAGAAAAGAGAAAAAAAGGAGAGGCCATCGAGGGGTTAAAAGAGAAATTTCGTGCAATCAGACGGCGCCGGCGTCGGAGGAACGCTTTGCCGCGCACGTGACCTGGAGGCTCGAAAAACCTCAGGATCTCAGCGCGCCGCAACGGTTCCGCAGACCGACGGTGTGGTGCTCCCCTTCCGTATCATCTGCGTCCTTTTTGATCTCAATCGCCCCGTCAGGCTCCTGTCAGTCGACTGATTTCGCTATGGCCTGGCAGAGGCCCAATTGCATTGTTCGTGCGGTGCAGCAGTCTGTCCGTCAGGCGACTCCCGTGCGGCCTTTTCTCCAGTCCTCCGCAGCTCCTCTTTCTTCGATTCCTACACACTTTCTTCCACGACAACGGATACAGACTCGAGGCTATGCAACCGAGATAGAAGGGAAGGTGGAAGGCAATGAGAATGCCGAAGTGACCGCTGCGGTGGAAGCTGCTGCTGCTGCTACTCCGGCTCGGGCAGCCCCAGCGATTGACTTTGACAACTTCCAAACCAACCCTGCCCGAGTTATTCCCGCATCACCATCCTACTTCTCTGGCAGCCCCAAATTCATTGATCACTTGCTGAACCTGGAGAGAATTCTGGCCAAATATGCCTCTCTACCGATAGTGGCCCCGGCCGATGCACCCCGAATGGCGTGGTTCAAGCTCACCCAGTTCCGTGACTTTGTTGGCGAGCCCGTCCCGACGAAGAAATACAGAAACCTTGTGAAGCTCCTGCAGCGACTCAACCGAATCGAACCGGCACTCCTCCCCGGGGAAGTGCGTAAAACGCTGGGCAGTTTCCTTCGTCCCGGTAACCCGTATGGAAATCAGCCAGAACCCCCGACGGTGGATGAACAGGGTCGGGCCCGGGGGCGAGGAAAGCGAAAGACATCTTCGTCGGTGGTCCACCTGGTTGAAGGAGAGGGTGAGGTGATGGTGAACGGAAAGACACTGTCGGAGTTTTTCCCGCGTCTGCATGACCGGGAGAGTGCAACATGGGCACTGCGGTGTACATCGCGGTTGGACAAGTATAATGCCTGGGTGAGTGTCCAGGGCGGAGGAGTGACAGGCCAGGCGGAAGCTACGACATTGGCCATGGCCCGCGCATTGCTGGTGCATGAGCCGGCACTGAAGCCAATTCTGCGTCAAGGTAAGTTGAATGGCGATGATGAAGCTATACGGAGGCTAATTATTCTACAGCCGGTGTCATTACGGTGGATGCCCGTCGGGTGGAGAGAAAGAAGCCAGGACACATCAAGGCGCGCAAGATGCCCACCTGGGTCAAGCGATAAAGAGGATTGGGAGTATGGTATTGTTTACTTCCCACATGTATTATTCCACCTGTCATTGCGATTTTTCGACGAAGTATATCCTGTATTCCACAAGTCATCACGTGTTGAACCGTGTATTAGCGATCTCAATATATTGTACGGATAGCCTACCATCCATAAATACCTAAAGTATAATTGAACAGCCACCAGATGTAAAACACAAATAGGGAAACCCCTCTTCGGATTTGACAAAACAGAGGGGTATATTGGATGAATTTTGCTGACGGTTACACAAAGCTCAGGAAAGCTGAGTGGGAAAAAAAAAAAAAAAGAATGCCATCCGACTGATCGACCAGGATTTCGTGCATATATAGGTAAGTGTGTTATTTGTTATTGGGGGCATGACAAACCAGATAGATAGGATTCAGCCATGTCTTGTATAGTGAGGTGTAGTTATAGAGAGATGTGATTCCGAGAGGTCGTCATCATGGGTGGATTTGGAATAGATCCATGTATACGTCGGAGGAATAGTCAGCTGTCTAATAGTCATCTGCCTCGTGATGATATATATAATAGCTAGATAGTCGAGGATAATATTGCCAGATGAAGGGATCCGGACGATCCCGAGATCAACTTACATGCGACATTTCCAGGATCGTAGCAACGTGGTAGTATTATTATATTATAATAATATTAATTTAATATTATGTAGGTACTTCTGGTATGTACAGACAAAGTATCGTATCGTTACAAATACTCGATCGATCTGACGCTGGGACCCATACTAAATACACCAAAGAAACAGTCTAACAGATAGTCAACAGCCTAAACCGCCTCATCGGTGATCCCACGCCTTACCATGGAAATGGATGATGATGGATTAGCATCAGGATGGAGAATGCAGATCGTCAAGACTCCAGTCCCAATCGGTTGGGCAGCCTCATTATTTCCGGGTCCAGCAGGGTGGATTGGTAGTTTAATTGCGTGAAGATCTGTATTATTTTTTTCTTCCTATAAAATAATATTTATATTTTATTTTTATATTTCATGTTTTATAATATTACCACCTTACTATTACTATTATATACAGTATGTTTGATAGTGATGTATCCATATAATATTCGATAGATAATCGACTTCTTCTGTATTTTCTTTTTCTTCTCTGTTTGCTTCTTCCGACCGACTCCTATTCTCTTCTCTTCTTCTTCTTCTTCTTCTTCTTCTTCTATCTTCTTCTGTATCTTCATATTATATCTTATTATATCTATATTACTATATTATATCTATATTCATATCTATACTATACTACCTTATAAAATAATCTAATACATTAACTTTCGGGAACATCACTGACCACTCCTTCGGGTTCCCGGCTTCTTGTTAGTCTCTATAGTATGTCTCCATCTCCATCTGTCAATCAGCCCTAGTCTCTCTCTCTCTCTTTTTCTTCTTCTTCTCATCCCCGAACAAAGCCCGCCTGTCTCCATATCACCATTCGCGATAGTATCAAACAGTCAGGCAGAAAAAAAAAAAAATAACACTAGCCCCCTCCCCCCACCAATTCGTTTATTGATTCAGGTGTCTCCATCGTGAGCACCAGCACTGTGGTCCCAAAAAAAGCAAAATATCAACACAAGATGAGATGAATTGAGGGGCACAATGCAAATGCGCTTTTTTTTTTTTTTTCTGCTCTTCTTTTTCCTTCTTGTTTCTTTTTCTGATTGGCCTCTTTGTAATTGTTTTTTATTTTTTATTTTTTTTCTTTTCTTTTTCTTTCTCTTTTTTCGTGCTCTCTTTTCTTTTTCGCCAACCTTGCGATGTAAACGCGAAAAGGGTGCGAATATGATACTTCAATCTCCTTTCCCCATTGTTCCTGGCCTGATGATCGAACCAAATTCGATCTGATCTGCCCAAAATATTATTCGATTTACCTATTATATTTGCCATCCCTTTTGGGTCGTTCGGAGTCTTCTTCCTTTTCGTGACTCTTTTTTTCTTCTTCTTCAATATAAAGTATTCCCTTATTCCCAACTGTCTGGTTCTCTCTATCTTCAATCCCACCTCCCCTCTTCCCCCACACACACTGTCTGCCCCCCCTTTGAGTGAGATTATCTTCCTTAAACAGTCGTCGGGTTGCAATTCAGGCCAAAAATTATTAGTCTCAATCTCTAGATTTTTTTTATTCTATTTTATATTTCTTTTCTTTTCTTTTTTTACATCTCCTTTCTCGCCTCTTTTTTATAGGTGTTGTCGCATCTTTTCTCCCTCTCGCGGCGCATCTTATTCGATTAAAAGGTTCGCAGTTGTTAAGCATCGGATTTCCCCTGCGCATTCATCTTCTCCTGTCTTTCAATGCTGACCATTCAGATTGCGCGCAGGTGGTATCCTCTTCGTCATTCGTATCTTCGATCCACCAGCGTGCGCCACTGATTGGTTCGGATCAATATCCCATCCAGACCACAAAGACAACCTGTCCTCTGAACCGACAAGCTGGACTCCTACGCAAGCCCTCCGCTTTCTCCTCCCGCGAATTGGCCCGTTGACTTCGATCCGGAGTGTCGGGAGTCCTCGTGGGACCGGCTGAGTGGAATGGATGGCGACAACCGGCGCATGAAGCAACATGACCTTTCCAGCTTCGCGACGAGGTTGGGCATGAGTCGCGCTCCCAGAGCACCCAGGGCTGGACTGCAACAGTCGACACGTGGTGTTGTTGGTAGTAGTGGAGGTAGTGGTGATCCTACCGGTCTGTCGCAAGAAGCAGCAGGGAGGCCCCGAATCCACAACTACATGGACTATGGATACACAGACACTACTCCCTTCCAGGGTGGTTCGCTGCAGGGGGACGAGATGCAACCATATCCCCCAGACTTTGCGCGGCCGCAGCAACCGTTGCGCGAACAGCAACGGCAACCACAGCAGCCATTCGCCCCGTACGAGTCGGAGATGGTATATAATCTCAACCAGCAAGGACCAGCACAAGGCCCGTACGAGGTTGTTTCACAGTATCCGTCACGGCAGTCTGCAGCCATTGACGCCCTGTCGAACCAATTTGCTGTTCCACAGTATTTTCCAGCCGGCGGTCCAACCGGGTCCGGGGTTTCCGCCGTCGTCTCGCCGTACTTGACTCCGCAACTGTCTTCTGCTGCTTATAACCAACCCGGTCCCATTGGCCGCTCGAGCGCAGCGCAGCCCTTTCCCGCAAACATGGCCGATTTTACCCCGGTGGGGACGACAGGACGCTTGGAGCAGCAACAGCCGCCAGCACCGTTACAGCAGCAGCAGCAGCAAGTTGAGCAAGTGGCAGCAACTTCAGAGTCGACAAACGTGAGCGAGACATTTGGGCAGCTTCAACGGGCATTGCGAGGGATATTCGATGATACTCGCGCCGCGCGATTGGTAGAGGCTAGTCGATCACTCTTGGAAATCTCCGAGTGGCTTGTGACTAATGCGCGGGAACTCGGTATGTATTTTTTTTTTTTTTTTTGCCTTAGCGTTTGTTCACAAAAGTCCCCCCTCCTTAAAGCACATACATACATACATGATGTATTACGGCGCTGTATGCACCATCGGTTACTAGTTCTGTCACTAGTTTCCTCATTTCCTGGAATTTCTGACTTCTGACTTGAGGCTAATCATGTTTGATGGTGGCTAGGTATCCTTCGTGACGATCAGCTGAATTATTCCGATCAACTGCAACTCTGGAATGACTTCAATATTTGTTGGCTGGCTTTGTGCCAACGACAAAGGGACCTGACTCAGGATATGCTGCAGACCGGACACAGGCCTCCCAATACTTCTCTTCTCAGTAGCGATTTGATGGAGAACATGGGCAAGGACTTGATTCAACTCTGCGATAAGATCGAACAGCACGGCCTGGTGGATTACCAGATGGGGATTTGGGAAGAGGAAATCCTATGTGGTAAGTTCGATCCGACAGAATGAAACAAATAAAACACCAAAAACAAAAACCAGGAAATTAACTTCGCTTAGTGCTGGGACAATGCCTCGATCTGATCGAGAGCCGGCCGGACGTGGGCGCCCACGCCCTGAGCAGCGGTGCAACCGCCACTGCAACATCGCGATCCTGATTTCCCAACTCAATAAACTGGGGTCGCTGGGGCCCAAATGGAGCCGGTACTTTTGGCAGCAATCCACCCTCGGCACTGTCCCCGACCTAGCGCAGGGCCTAATTTAGCTGCTGGAAAGACTACTATTGACTGCTAACTCGATTAGCATCTCGTCTTGTTCGCCTTGCTATTCATTCACAATATCCCTTCTCATCGCCCCTTCTCATCGCCCCACCTCATGAGACAAAGAACCCCAGACGGTCTTTCCCGAGACCCGAGGAGACACGAAAGAAAAAAGAAAAGAAAGGAAGAAGAAAAAGCAAAAAAAAGGGTCGTAATCTCCTCGAGTCCCTGCCATTTTGTTTATCCCTAACCAGCGTCTGAGACGCTTCCTGGATCATGTAGATAGATACCCTTGTTTCGCATCTGGGTGCAGGGAGGATTTGGAGCCTGGCGCATTTTTGGTTACATATTTTGCACGATATAGATATCCCTGGTTTTCTCTTCTGTTTTGATGGTGTTGACTGAGTTGATGGAATATTGCGAAGGAACTGCGGGGGAGCCACTCTCGACTGACTGTCTCGACGAAACGAAAAAAAATCATCACCACCACCGCCAACAACAACCTCTCCTAGTGCCCAACACTAGAGATTCCAACTTCGTCATGGTTCGTCGGGTCAAACTTCCAACTTCCAGGTTCTGAGCCACGGGCGGTGCCACCGATCGACGGTGTTCGTCGTCTGTGCTCGATGCCCATGCTATGGTAGCGGTACTAACTATCACCTCCCAAGAGAAGGGACCCGGCGATGATTGGAACATCTAGTTAGTCTGCGATGCGATACGAGACTATGGTGCGTGCGTGGGATTTTCTCTGATTTGTGTTTTCTTTTCTTGTCTTTCTTTTGTTTATTTTTATTTTTATTTTTATTTTTTGCTTTATTTCTTTTTGTTCTTTTCTTAGCGATGGATGATGTGCATTTTTGTTTTCTTCTCCTTTGTCTTTGTTGATTTCATGGAGTACGACCCTCCGTATACTCCGTCTTGTATGGACCAAGTATGTATGATATATTACCCTAGCTAGACTTTGATGCTGAGGCTACAATCCCTTCGTGTCAAATAAATGATACCCTGATTATACCATGAAAGTTGAAAGTTCCTACTATTGAATCGTTGATGGTTATTTGGAATTAGAGATATATTTGCTGCTGCCTTGTTGGGTTCAGCCATTTAGTCTGTCTCCATGAGCTGTCGTCAATTATATCATCTGGTGAGAAGTATAGAAATATTAGGTTCCTACTAGATGTAATGGTTATCTTGTTGATTTGCGCCACTTCTTTACCTGTTGGATGGATAGTAAACATAGTTCGTTGGTTAATACTACTTACTACCTACTATGGAGTACACCAACCCATATATCCCTCGCTATAGATCGATAGGTAGATAAAATTTTCTCTAGTAGATTCCATAAAATAGCATTGTTTAAAAGACCGATTGCCTCGTTGGATTTATCGTACTTTGGAAAGTATATCCCTGGATCTGGAATATATATCATCTGATGCCAGGCCAAATAGTAAATATGAGTACCTGGTAGTCATAGCCCTCTATAGTTAATGAATAGTTTATTGCAAGCCCTTCTTACTATGCACTTCTACAACCCTACTCCAGAAAACCCATGTTTAAGTAGTATATCAATCATATATCAAGAAGTGTCTGCGTGTCATTTGGGGTCCATTGAACCCGTTTCATCATTTAAACTACAGGGGTGTCATCACTGATCATATAGTCATGTCAAGGTGCAGAAAGAAAGTAAGAAGGCAAGCGAGCAAAGAAAAACGAAACGACAGTGAAAACCGCAGAATAAGGAATAGGGAATAAGGAACGAGGTGTCTTGCACCTCATGGCGACAGGGAAATCCGACTTGGTGGAATGGCGCGCAGTATGATCCTTTCGTTGATCGTTCGACTCGCTCAGAACATACTTAGTGTCATACTGAGACTGACGTCCGTGTTCTCCACCATCTCCGTAAACTCCTCGAAGCTGATCTTGCCATCTTGATCCTTATCCGCCTCCATGATAGTCTTATCCACGATCTGTTGCAGCTGGATGTCCTTGAGGTTGTTTCCGACCATCATCTTCAGCACGATAAACAGCTCTCCGTTGGAAATGTATCCATCTCGGTCAATGTCGTACACCTTGAACGCGAACCGCAACTTCTCCTCCTTGTTTCCCTTGGAGCTGAATGCTGACAATCCCGACACGAATTCCTGGAAGTCGACGTCACCGCCACCGTCTTCGTCGAAGATTGCGATCATTCTGTTTTGCGGGAAAAGTTATCACCGTGTGAGTATGTCGTCCGCGGGGAAGCGTCGCTTCAAATGGGGTCTGCGTCAAGAAACGTACCTCGTTGCCAACGGGTTGGAGGAAACCTGAGGAAGGGAAAGGAATTCTTCGCGATCGATCGTTCCGGAACTATCCTGCAAAGGGGTTGAGTAATTGTGGCTTGTGTCACACAGCTTTCTGCATCAAACGTGGTTGCGGACCTTGTCTAATTTCATAAACCGCTTGCGGAGTCGGTCCACCTCATCTCTGTCGACTATTACCCCAAACTTGGTCAACCTGGATATCCGATAAAAGAATTGGAGATAGACTGTTGGAACGCACAGTTGGATGCCGAGACAATGTTGTCGAAAAGCTGCGATGTACCAACGGAGCCTCTTCGTCTCCGCGCATCATGGAGAGCGGCACTATTGGGTTCACCTTCCATGGTTGGTAACGATCACGGTGGCGATGGGTCTTGTACGCGGTGTTGAAGCGAAATGAGAAAAGGAGGCAAAAGATAGTCAATGGTACGTCCAGATAAACTATGATGGCAACATGTGATGGGGACGCGGTCGGGGAAGGTTATCATCTCTCATAACATGCCAAGGGTCCGGCAATTTGATATCGGCCAGCCCCGCACTAACCCGAAACAGACAGGCAAGCGAACCCCTGAGGCCGTGCGCTGGGCCAAAACAGGCCACGGCTGGGTGACATTGCAACGTCAACCCAACCGCCAGCGCTGTTGCTACGAGATTTCTGCCGTCGATATCTCCCAACCACCATCAGTTTTCATCACGAAAATACATCTACGCGTTTTCGCATGACCAGACCTTTCCGCTGATACTATTTTCGGGACCCCTCGCCCATGGTCATTGCCCTATTCGCGCCCGAAAGTTCGCATGACTAGGTACGGGGGAATGGGGAGGACGCGCCCTAAAAAGCTCACCTCCAAGGCCTCTATCCCTATAGTCCGGGAAGAGGATATTGATATAATCGACGATGAGGTCCATAATACTCTACAACAGATCGAGACTGGCGTTGAGAAGGCGGAGGAATCGGTGAGTCGTTTTCCCCCATCTAATTTTAGCCTATCCCTGCACGGCATCACGTGATCGCATCGCGACCTCGCCCCATCGCGAAAATTTCGCAGCCGGGCATCAAGGCCTCTAACCAGCGCCTGCTAACGCTGAATTTGATAGGAATTCCATCTTCAAGCTGCAATTAATGCAACCGCACGGGGAAAAGTAAACGAGGCGCATATTCCTACCCCAGAGACCATTCTCAGTAATCTTCGATATGACGAGCTCTACCCTCCTCTCTTCTCGCAGCCGGCGACGTACATTCGCTTCTCCTCGACTGTCGAGGATTGTTGCGCATGTCCGTATAACATGACTGAAGAGGATGATGTCTTCCTCAAGATCATGAACCAGAAACGGGATACCTCCGCCCAATGTACCGAGGACCAGTTCGAGGAAGTGATGAACTTCTTCGAAGAGACGACTCAAACCAAGCAACCATTCGCGGCTGTAGATAGTCCGCCAGTGTTGTCTTTTTCGGAGATGCAGGAGGCGATGGACAGTGCCGTAGAGGACAGTGTAAAGCGATTTGCCAAGGATATCTATGAGCACTGGAAGGCTAGGAGGACGGAAACGGAGAACCAGTCACTATTGTCGGGCCTCAAGGTAAGTCGCGTAACCAACCAACATCGCATGGTAATGTGTCGTGCTGACCTCAGTGTGCAGTTCGAAACTGGTCAAGATACCGATGATACCGATCCATATGTTTGCTTCCGTAGGCGCGAGGTCCGCCAGATTCGCAAGACCCGCGGCAGAGATGCTCAAAGTGCCGACAAATTGAGAAGGCTCAGAAAAGAGCTGGAAGATGCTCGGCAGTTGATCGCACTGGTGCGGCAGCGCGAGCTAGCTAGGAAGGAGATGCTCGCGATTGAACGGCACGTGTTCCTGCAGCGGTCCGAAGTCAAGGAGATGAAGAGGAAACTCAACATCAAGGATGACGATGAGGACCTCATCAACCAGAAGGTAAGCAGACCAACCTGTGATCGCTATACTCAAAACAAGACACTGACCCAACTCATAGCCAAAGAAGAAGCCAACAGAGGCGCCCGCGGTACAACGACCGGCAGCACCTCAGCTTCGGATGCCGCAAAAGCCTGGTACCCAGACAGCAGAAGACCTGCAGTTGCTGGAAGATGTCCAGGCGGAGAAGGAAAACGAAATCTTGCGCGATATCAAGCAAAATATCGCCAAGCACATCAAATGGAACGAGGGTTACGTGGACTTGACAAGAGCACCACTGTCACCGTCTCCCGAAAGAACATTCGATGCTGCTTTCCGCCCGGCAATCACCGCGCAGTTGCCCACTCCACCATCATCGGATTCGTCCGAAAATATGATGGATACGGCTTTAGATACCACCAGTGCCCTATCCTTCCGAGATAAACTAGCTCCTCGTACAATGGAGATGCACGAGGATACCAGCAAGATACCCTCATTCCGGAGACGTATTGGGCGTGGTGGTCGGATGATGATCGATCGCCGCAATCTTGCCTCGCGCTGTAGAGTGGAAATGGACCCGTTCAAAGCTGACCGATTCAAATATGACCGGGAAGATTCGGATGACGAGTCGGACTATGAACGAGACCAATATGATATCCAGATCATGCAGCATCGGGCCATCATGGCGGCCAAGGCTCGCGACCAAGCTGCAGCAGCTCAGGCGCATGCGCAAGCGCAAGCGCAGGCTCAGGCGCAGCGACGGTTGCAGGCCGATCAAGCCGCCGCCAATAATGGACCAACAAACATGGGGCAGACAATGGGATCGAATCCTGGGCCTGGAGCCGTTGCCACCCCCACAGCGGAGACTTGAGCTGAGCTTTTTCTCTTCGTTTTTTTCTTTTCCCTTTCCCTTCCCACTCATCTTGCATTTGGCGGGCGTTCTGTTTGTTCTCCCACCTTTACCCGATCTATCCAAAACTTGTAGTTTTATTCCCCTCCACATCTTGATGCGCGAGCTGTGATCTTTTTTTTCTCATCTCTTCTTTTTAATCATTGGAGCTTTTTTCATTTTCACGCTCAGCCCTCTTAACACCCCCTTGCTCTTTTTCAAAAGCCGTGAAGGATTCAAAAAGTCAAGTTAATGTCGCAGATGGGCATTCTTTTTTTCATGACATGACCTGGATTATGCGAAAGTTAGTGTACATAGGACCCCCTTTTCTTTTTTCTCTTTTTTGAAACCGATCAGTCGATAGACTCATGTATGGATAGTGAAGCTATGAGGTCAGCAACGAAGAAAACCAAAAATTAATATCAAGTATAATAAAACGAAAATCACTTTTGCTCTAATTCGTGATAGCGCCTGCATTGAGAATCATGTTCTCTGAGTCTTTGCTTTCCTCGACTCATCATCGCCGTCTGCGTTTCGTTTCATGGCAGAACCTCCACTGAGCATGGCAGATAGATGCTGTAGGATCTCTTTCTCACCGACTCGGACCTGGATGGCCATCTTCTGTCGACGGGATGATCCCTCCAAAGGACTGGAAGCATCGGACTGGTTCAATCGTGCCAGCAGTTCTTCATCTTGCGCGAGAGTGGTTCCGTATTGCGCCGCCTTGAGCTGGATTGTTTTCTGGAGAATGGCTGCTTCTGCCTGATCAAAGGTAGGCTTCGGGGGCTTGTCCTTTGACCTTAGGTGCTCCAATTGCTGTGGTGACAGGGTCAGCGTTTTGAGTAGCACAAGAAGCTCATCCTGAAGAATATCCGTCAGCGAATCCTCAGGCGAGGGCCTGGGAATGGCGTATCCGTCATCAAGGAGCTCGAGGTCTTCAAGAAATTGGAGCTAAATGGGGCATTAGCATGAAAAACCAAGTGGTTGGAACGGACGTGAAATACCGGAGGCTGAGATTCGATATCAGCATTTTCAAGGCCCGCAGCCTGGCAAATTTGTTCCAGGGAAACTTCGATCACATCAAAAGGGGCGTAGTTGTCGGTGACATAGCCGTATCGTCTCAAGAGATCAGATCTGGGGATTTCTCCATAGTCGTTAAAAATTTCATGCCCTGCTGCAATAGGCTTGATGGCCTTCATGACCAAAGCATCCTCCTCTTGGAAGAGACGGGCCTAGTAATGTCAGTCAGCAAAGTTTGTCGGTTATAAAGAGTAACGAAAAGCATTCTTACATTATTCCGATCCGCATCTGCGTTCAGGAGATCTGCGAGAGGAACCATGCCCTTGGACAGCTGTTCCTCCTCATCAGTCATGTAGCCACTTTCATCTTCACCCTCATCGTCTTCATTCTCGGCTTTTTCGATATCGAACGCATAGGCCATTATGAGAGAACCCATGCCATGAGCAAGGTTCAGGATAGTCTGAGCACCGGCATCTCCGTCGTATGAGGGGAGGTTATCAATGGGAGGGAAGAGGGAAGGATTCGCACGGACGACGGGGGCGACCATCTCGAGAATCGATTCCTCGGCACCCTCTTTCCCGATTTTATCGACGATTGCGCTACCCTGGAGCTCCTGAAGTTCAGATGGAGACCAGAACATCAAGGTGTCAAAGTTCCTGGGGAGAACTTTAAAGTACGGGGACCAGGTGGACTGGTCTCCTGAAAGGTACTCATAGATCATCACCAGAATCAGGGACATCCACGGGCCGAGCTCCTCCAACTGTTGGGACAGCACATCGTTCAGCTTCGAATTCTGAGGTGTCAGAATGAGGCCGCGGGGAATTGAAAAGAGTTCTTCGCCCTCGGGAATATCGGATTGGGCCACTGGAAGGGTGGGAGGAAACCTATCAGAGGGGCACTTGCACAACGAAAAACATGAATTTTTTCTGAACCGCAAAGGCAACCGAAATTAAATTCGTGGGGGGGAATAGAGACATACCGACACCTCTGCCTGCAGCCTGAGATCTCAGGTCCGCGAGACGGATCTTGGGGCTGATTCTGACGCCTGGTCTGCCAGCCAGCCAGGTGATAAACTCATCCGATTGACGCTGGAAGCTGTCAGGGTCAGGGAAGTGGGTTGTAGAAGACATGGTTGGGTGTGGACGAGCAAGAATGCAAGTCAGATCACAGTAACGATAAGACCTAGGTCCGACGAGCCAGCCACCACAAAAGAGACGAGCAAAAACGAAGGTGGGAGGAAAGGTCAAAAAGCAGAAGAGTAGTAAATACTACTTGTGGTGGGCGAGGAGAAGTGGGCTTGGCTACTCACTACTAGTACTACTTCTTAGTATACCGTCGGATAAACCCTGCGGCGGAACTGCCGTTCCAGGCCAATTCCATCCGCCCATTATTAACAGTTCCCCTCGCTGGCTCGCACCAATCGATAACGCCGTAGATAAAAAAAAAATAAGATTGCCCCTCGGCCACTACTATATTGGCAGCCATATCATCGTCTAGGTACCATCTATCATACGGATTCCCACAGTATATTCTTTAGAAAATCAAATCCCCCCTGAATACTATTTACAATGATTGCTATCGGCCTTGAAGGCTCCGCCAACAAGATTGGCGTGGGCATCATGTCGCATCCCGATGATGGCAGCACCCCGCAGGTCCTGGCTAATATTCGACACACCTATGTCGCCCCTCCTGGTGAGGGGTTCCTCCCCAAGGACACAGCACGACACCACCGATACTGGGTGGTCAAGTTAGTCAAGAAAGCTCTCAAGCAAGCTCGCCTGTCAGTCGATGATGTGGATTGCATCTGTTATACCAAAGGCCCCGGAATGGGGGCACCGCTCCAGAGTGTTGCCGTTGCGGCAAGAATGATGAGCCTATTATGGGGGAAGGAATTAGTCGGGGTAAATCATTGTGTTGGACGTATGTCTCCCTTGGTTTCCTTGTGTTACCATCGAGGTTGTAGTTTCGTGCTAACATTCAAATTCAAGACATTGAAATGGGAAGATTAATCACTGGCTCCACCAACCCTGTCGTCCTCTATGTCTCTGGAGGAAACACACAAGTAATCGCATACAGTGCACAACGGTATCGGATCTTCGGCGAAACCCTTGATATGGCAGTGGGCAACTGCTTGGACCGATTCGCCCGTACACTGCACATCTCCAATGACCCCGCGCCGGGGTACAACATCGAACAATTAGCCAAGAAAGGCAAGCAACTGGTCGATCTGCCATACACAGTCAAGGGCATGGATTGCTCCTTTTCGGGGATTCTAGCTGCAATCGATGGACTGGCTGCCACATACGGTCTGAGTGGGGAGGAAAAGGAAGAACAGATTGATAACAACTCACCTGCTACTCGCGCGGACCTGTGCTTCTCCCTTCAGGAGACCATCTTCTCCATGCTTGTTGAGACTACAGAGCGTGCGATGGCCCACGTAGGGTCCAAGGAAGTTCTGATTGTCGGAGGTGTCGGTTGCAACGAACGTTTACAAGAGATGATGGGGATTATGGCTCGCGACCGCGGTGGCAGCGTACATGCGACGGATGAACGGTTCTGTATTGACAATGGTATTATGATCGCGCAGGCTGGCTTGCTCGCATACAAGACCGGATTTCGAACCCCGCTCAAGGAATCGACCTGTACCCAGCGGTTCCGGACGGACGATGTGCTTGTCAAATGGAGGGACTAATTTTGCCCCGTTTGAACAATCAATATAAATCAATATACGAATGTCTCTGATGCCCATCCAATCAAGTTTTACGAATAATAGAGGAATTTACGCATGTTCCCCCTCCCCTGCCGATTGGCAATTCTGAATCACGATACTTGAAACTGGCGCTCTTCATCTCTATCCACGGGATAGAAAAGGTAGGTAATTAGTAGGGACAAGAGGAGATAGAAAACATATTTCATTATTTGTAAATCATAGATAGATGCCCAAGTTTTCAGTACCGGAAAATGAACTTAGTTTGAATGGGTGCGTTCACTCATGGACGATCAGGAAGTAAGAATGCATGTTCAGAAAACCCAAATGGCCAAATGAAAAGGAATAAAAGGAGAAGACGAGGGGAGAAAAGGACCTGCTCCATGATAGTATTTTGATTCCTACACCCAAAATGAGCATTTGGCGCTACAAAGAGTAAGGTGGCTTTCTTTCAAGGACGAACCAAAATGATTTTCGGATTCTCGAGTCGTCATCATATGCGCAAATAGTATGTGCTGAAGTCTGGCAACGCCCTGGCATATGTGCATTCATTTGCCAAACATTAATTCCATGATAATCAATTCGTCCCCAGATGATCCGTTCGCAATGGCCATGGAGGTCTTAGAAGTAAATTGAATTCGGAAAACATCGGGAGGCACGGAAGCAATGTTGACGTGGATTGCGGCGTGCTACCCAATGGCTCTTCTTTCCCGTACCAGGACATGCAACGAGCTAGCATGGCAGCCAATTAACATGTGAGGGGTAGTGAGTGCTGAGTAAGATTTGTCTTCTCTTTTTAATGCATAGAATTATTCCGTGATATCACCTGTCGGCTTATACAATATTGTTGTAACGTACTGGGTTACAATGTTAGTAAAGCACTCGCAAAGGGAAATGCCAAGTGAACATACCTTCCGCTTGTACCTAGTCGTTACACTCGTAGCAAGAACACCGTTCTTTATGCTGCTCGTTGCTAAATGATTGAGAACCGTGTGGTTGGGGTAATTAAGAACGCTGCTGTCATCTTTCATTGGTGTAGTGCCGTTCAATATGGATTTGCCCAAAAACAGAGGAAGACTTGGTGGCGTAGGTGTGTCGCCAATGACATTAGCAGCTTGCTGGTAAGCCGGGCTTTCTTCTTCCTTGTCTAGATCGGCAAGGAACTGGGGGATTTTATCGCGGAAATCACCAAGGGGAATCTCTTCTGGCTCTTCCTTTTCTGGCTGATTTTCGTCGTTGGAGGCTCCGGTCTGATCGTTACCACCAACTGGCTCAGGAATAACTTGCGGGGGGTGGGCTCCATCAGAAGTAGCGCTTTTGTTGTCACCCTCTCTGTGCACACGAGTAACATCCTCCGGGCTGATTTCCACGTAGTTAACCAGGTGGTTCGTAAAATCCACCGCAGTAGGCAGGTTGTCCGAAGCACGCATCTCTCCATCGACAATAAATTTCATATGGTGTGTTCCAGCACGAAGATTCAACATAGTAGACATAACGTTATTTTCACTGCTCGACGAGACATTAGTATGGGCGGCAGCCAGAAAGACCTGAGACATAGCGGGGCATTGCATACTTCCTGTGCAGGCGAAACTTCTTCTCCCAGTTCACGAATGTTCCAGTCACATAAACCTTTTCTCCCGCAGCAGTCCACTCAATGTTGGTCGGAATCGCTCTGCCTACACCACTGACAGTATACGGTTGAAGTTCGTCCAGGAGTTCCTCCTCATCAATCGCAGTACTGTCGAATGTGGAAGCCACCTGATCTACCTGGTCGTCCAAAGTCCTATCATGCGGGAGGGGCCCTATATGCGAATCTTCGGGTCCGATGATCGGAGAACCTGGGGTCACTGTTGCGTCGCCAATTGGCAGTGGCATCCGAGGCGGACGTTGTAGATGGGTAGATACATTGTAGTAAGAGCCATGAGGAGGTCCAGATGGTGCCACAGACGGATAGGGCTCGCGCCTGGCGGCAGTCCGAGCAGCTGGGACCTGGACGGGGTTAGATGGGTCGGGGGAGGATGGAGGAATGTCTCTGGAACGGGGTTCTGTCTTCTTAGCATCGTGCCGGTCGGGGCGGTGTAAGTTCCGCGTCGGTGAATCTGCAGCGTTACGAGATTGTAGGCGTTGCTGAACGGGTGCTATGCTTTGTGACGCCGAATGCCCCGTTGCGGTCTCCCTAGAGGCAGACGGATCGGTCGCAGTAGCCTTAGCCGTGCCCGACAGCGCATTGACGGATGGTCGTCGATTCACTTTTCGCTCGTTCGTAGAGGCCGCATGGGTCGGGTAGCCCGAATCTGGCGGGGCATCTCCGGGGGTTTTGGAAGGATTATTGCCCATCTGAGGCGGGGAGGCAGAAGAAACCGGGCGGAAATAGCGGGGGAGAAGAGTAGAGAGGGAAGAGAAGGCAGGTCAAGATGCCAGCATCAGAGCGCCAGCCTTGAAAGGCAGGTAGGTAGGAATTTTGTATAGGAAATAACAAAATAAAAAAGCGGGCAAGATGGAGATAGGCAGGAAAGAGGAGCCCAACAATCAAAGGTTGCCAACGCAAGAGGTATGTATGCTTGCCATGAAAGCTGATGATGTCGTCGAAACCGGGGTCCCAGCCAGGAATGTCCGTTTAGGGTTTAGGGCTGGGGTGCACGGGTCGGAGGTCGGTCCGAGTGCCTAGGCTTATACTGTTATGGCACCGAGAGTACGAACTAGCTATCTCCAGCTAATGATATTTTCTATATTCTATTATCAGAGAGCGCTTCCATCATGCTTCTCCGGGAAGAGAGGTAGGCTCTCTAGAATTCGCCATTCTTCATCTAAAAAATTATATTCTGATATAGCTCTAAGATATTAATAACAACATGAATTTCAGCATGAGGTTCCTCTCTCACTTCAATCGCCGCCTCTTCACCTCTTTCAAATCCCCATCATAATCTTGTAGACCTTCCTGGCGACGATATATGATTGAAGGCAAGCGTCGTGACTGGTAATCGTAGATACTGTATGATTTCTGTGTATCTTTATTCCACACCATACGAATCCATTCATCGTTATCTCCGAGAGGCGGGAGTGATACATTCGTTTCCTCCCCATGCATGAGATGATGCCACAGTCAGCAGGTGAAGTTTGTATTATTAGTATCTTTCATTAGTCCTTCTGTACTAATTAATCCCCTGTTCCCATTCTAGTGAAGACTAGGACATGAAGCTAAATGATATATAATAGAATGTGACAGCTAGGAAGACAATCATTTATATACGGCAGCCAGTAATAGTAAAAATGGCCCCACTACCTTATAGTCACCTGGGGAGAGGGGAAATAATGTGAAAGGAAAACAACAGGAGATCGGTCGAAGTTGAAGCAGCGATGGAAGGCATCATAGAGCAAGGGGACGCTAATCCAGGATAGGAACGCTATACCGCTTCTAGTAATTCGCGCCCAAGAGTACGGAGAACGGAGTAACTCTGCGACGTATCTCCAGCTTCACCATCCAGCCATCTTGACTGTCTTTGTTTATCTCCATTTATCCAGTAATCAGTCATCGGTTGCTGGATTGTCTCAGTTCCATAGGACAGACCAGCGGGGAGTGTGGCAGATGGCTTGGCTTCCAGCAGCAGCAGCAGCTCTGCTGTACATCATCCTTTCCCCTTTCATCTACGTGATATCCTGGATTCTTGACCTGCTTCATCTACTTATCACGCCATTTGTGAAGCTGGGGCTTGTTATATTTCACACAACTCTTTTTCCCTTCAAAATACTTGCTAAATTTGAGGTACGATTTCAATTCCCGTTGCCAATGGACACCTCTCTACCTCCCAACCAATGACGTATAGTGATTGCAAGCTCATCTCTCGACAGGCTCTCTTTATATTCCTGGCAGTCGCTCTACTGATCGGCGCAACTCTGGGGCTCGTGCTATATGTTATTTGCACTTCCCTCGTGGATTTTTTGCATTATTCCCTGGGATTCAGTAGTGGTCCACACCAAATAGACCACCAGCCAAGAGCCAAGGGTCAACTGCATTATTCAGCCAAAGAACTGAAGAAGGAACCTTCACTCGGCGATGATAACTCGTTCAATGACTATTTTGAAGGCTGGAACGGTGGCAAGGAGATGAAACCACTCCGTGATGGTGAACCTTTGTTCTCTTCTACTATTCTGGAGGAGGACGAATACAGCCAAAGCCAGGAATCTGGCGCGTGATTATTCAGTGCAACAAGGGGAGTTACATACGTTTATCCAAGGATAATTCAAGTCTGGAAACATCAAGCTAGGGTACAGGTGAGAGATATCTCGAAGGAAACATTAAAATTATATTTTAATATCATAACAAACATAGGTATAATAATGGTATCTCAGACTAAAACCACCCAATTTCCGCACCCATATGCGCCGTTACTGTTTCAATATCTTTATCACCACGCCCACTTAAGCAAAGAACAACATCCTTCCCTTTCCCTAATTTCTTAGCTGCTCGAATCACACCAGCGACAGCATGTGCAGTCTCCAAGGCTGGTGTGATCCCTTCCAACTGGCTCAACAGCATAAAACCATATAATGCCTCCTTATCCGTCGCTGTTGTGAATGTGGCCTGCCCATTCTCGTGCCAGCTTGCCAGTTCAGGGCCTACTGCCGGATAATCAAGACCGGCGGCGATAGAATGGGTATCTTGAATCTGGCCTTCCGAGTCCTGCAGGACATATGTGCAAGATCCATTAAGGACACCAATTGACCCCTTGCTCAAAACTGCCGAATGGCGTTCAGTATCCAGACCCTCTCCCGCGGCCTCAACTCCAATCATCTTGACTGGATCGTTGTTGCTAATGAATGGATGGAACATGCCTGTCGCATCTGATCCGACGCATGCCACCACTGCATCGGGTAATCGGCCGTTTCGTGCGCGAAATTCATCCTTGGTCTCATTTCCAATAACGGACTGGAAAGTTCGAACGATGGCTGGAAGCGGATGAGGTCCAATTGCAGCACCGGTGGCATAGTATGTGTTTTCCAGATCGCCGACCAAGAATTGCATTGCTTGGTTGGTAGCGTCGCGGAGGGTCCCTGATCCCGAATCCACGGTAATCACAGTAGCACCGAGGATTTTCATTTGCGAGACATTGAAGTCCTGTCGGCGAGCATCTATTGCTCCCATGAAAACCGTGCACTTCATACCAAATTTAGCGCAGACCGTGGCAGTGGCCACACCATGCTGGCCATCGCCTGTCTCAGCAACGATTTGTGTCTTGCCTAATCGACGGGCTAGCAGAACCTGACCAAGTGCATTGTTGATGCTGTGACTGCCAGTGTAGTTGAGGTCTTCGCGCTTCAGCCAGATATTGGCTCCACCGACGTATTTGCTCAGTTGCGTTGCGACATGAAGACAGGAGGGACGGTTCATATATGGGTAGAATGATCTGTATTCTTCCCAGAAAGAGGGGTCATTTGTTGCGTTATTAAAACCCTCTTCCAATTTCATCAGACACTCTATCAGCACTTCGGGGATGTATTGGCCACCGAAACAGTTGGATCGACTGGAGCCCTCTGAGATATCGATGTCGTCATCGGACATGTTATCAGACTCATCGTCGGACATGTTTCCATTTGCTGATATTAAGGATTGGAAATAGCTTTGGGGAACATTTCTCTCGGTGATGTAGGTGCAGTATTCCTTGACTTTCTGGGACCCCTGACCAGCAGGAGCATCGCCCAAGACAGAGATAATTTTACTACCAATCACCACACCCTCTGCAAGCCGGGACACGGATACAAATTGTTCACGAGTGTTGATTCCAAACCCTACTGCAGCAGGGACTTGGTATCTGTCGGTGTATCTGTGAACACGATCGAGGAAGGCAGGGAGTCCCGCACTCAAGGTCCCACTTGCACCAGTGACGCCCATCTTGGAGACAACATATATGAAAGAATCGGCGATTGAACACAGAAACTTCATGCGGCTGTCTGTGGTACAAGGGGCAATTAATGGAATATACGAAAGTCTGCAATGGTTAGGACTTGGTACCAAGTTGGAGGAGGACAAAGACTTACCCAGCCTTTTTACAAAGGCCTCGAAACCGTAACGACTCTTCAGGTGGCAGGTCGACCATGATGAAGCCATTGACTCCACTAGCCTTGCAGTGTTGCAACATTCTCTCTTCGCCATAGTGCATGACGGGGTTATAGTATCCCATAAACACCACAGGAATATATAACCCCCTTTGTCGTGATTCACGAACCATTCTCAACATGGAAGGAATTGTGACATTGTTCTCTAATGCTTGACGGTTTGATTTTTGAATTGTGCTGCCATCCGCAGATGGGTCTGTGAAAGGGATGCCGAGCTCGATTATGTCTGTTATGGATATCAGTGAGGTTACATACTTCTTCATTCATTGATGGACTCACCAGAACCGCCAGCTTGCATGGCTAGCATAACATCTGGAGTCTCCTCCACCGTGGGGTATCCGGCTGTTACAAAGGTCACCAAGGCCGGGCGACCTTCGCTCTTACAACGAGTGAATGTTTCGCGAATATGATTCATTATGATAGATGAACTTGGGGTATTATTGTGGAAGAAGGAAAGAAGCTAATTGCTCTGGATGAAGATGGATCAAAAGCAGGGGAATGGGTCAACTAAATATTGATCGGGGGCAAACTAAGAACAGCTCGGGGCCGACTACTACGCATGCCCAAGATACCTCCACCCCTTCTCAGGATAACGCTTTCAGGGATTCCACAGTCCCAATCGAGAATGATATTCGATCGAGTCCGATGATTTGTGTTGAGGATCGTTTCGAATAAAGTTTAATATTTCATCAGTGTTTACGACAGCAGTATTACTGCACATTCGCGGCAATTAGAAGTACCCATGACATAAGTACGTATGAATGCATGTACTACAACCCTCGACATCCCTGCAAGAGGCGAAAAAAAGCAGCGACGGCAGATCAGGGATCATCCTGGTATTGACAATACAATTCCGGGGCTGATGGTTTTTTATTTATTTATTTTTTTTTTCTCCCACGCCAGCACCGAGACTAAGGAGAATAATGGTGTGAAGCTATTTGCTAGTGACCTAAAAGGGAGCCCAGATGTGACGTATACATCGGCTGGGCCGTCACGATGTGTGGCACGAGTCGTAGTAGTACTAAGGTATGGATTTACGGAAGATGCACTCTATCACCGCCACATCGCGATAACTCTAGATCGGGATATCGTGCATCAATGAATCATCAACAGACCCCCTTGCACGGTCAACCTTATTTTCTGGTTGTCATTTTTGGTTCAAACAGTTGCCACGGTTGCATCTGAGGGGCAGAAAGAATCCTGTGCAACGAAACGTATAGTCGTGAGGTCGTTCATGTATAACAAAAACGACCGCTTTAAGAAAGAGCCTCGACTGGAATGAAGATATAACCCCTTATGATTTCAAGAAGTCTGCAGCTCGCTCCGAGTCATCCATTGAATACAGCAAAAGACCGGTCAGCCCATCGTACACGGACATCAATTCATCCTGGCGTCCCCTCCCAGTGGTTTTACCGCCCATACCATGGCCCAAAGAGGTATACGGGACTGCCGATTTCCCGGATTCTGACTCGATCTTGAGATCGAGTCATGGGTATCGAGGATCACGGCTTCTGATTGAGGGATCGCAAAAGCCTCATTTAGAGATTGCTTTTGCTGGTCCCGAGTTCCGGATTTCCCACCTGCCCATGGAGGGGACCCATTCCGTTGGGTCTATTGAGGGTTGTATTTGATACTCGATAGCTCACATTTTGACAGGGCATCCAATCAGCGGGCCAGGATGCTGTTTTATTATTATTATTTGTGTTTGGGTTGCTTTTTCTGTTTCATTGCTTTTTTCTTGCCCTCGTCAGTTCCCGGGAATCGTGCTTTTGGTACTTTGTTCTCCCGATAGTCTGCTTCATGGATGGAGAATAGGCCGCCCCAGGCCTCCCTCACGGACCAAAGGTCAGGATTTTCTAGATCAGACCAGATATCTACGGGCTTGGAGATTGTTGGAGCCGCTGGATGATCCGTTGGCAGCTCGGTGGGACTCGGCGATTCTTCACGACAAAAGTACGCGGTTCTCCATTTCCATGGCCCCATAATCAGGCACACATGGTGTACCGACTGGGATTGACTGACTGACTAAATTAATAATAGGAATTGAATAGAACGTGGGTGGAAACCCCCTTCCTATCCCTGAATAATAATGGGATTGTCTGCTATTCTACTATTGTTTGGTATCAAGTATACGAAACTAGCCACAACTATGTCGATATACGCTCAAAGCACAGCCTCTTTGAGTGGCTGAACATTCATACGCATACGAATCCATGCAAGATCATGTCAATAATATGTACTGATCCCCCCAAAAGACACTTTCATCTCGCATCCGGAAATAATAGACCATGGCTAGCGGCTCACAATGACCACCACCACGGGACATGAAGCAGCACTGACCAGAGTCGATTCCAGAGTCCAGGCTCCTGGATTTCTGTAATTAGACAGATGGTAGGTGGAGAGAAAAACACCAAGGGCTCGAGCTAGAGGGCCTTTCCCTGTAAAATTTTTTTTTCTTTTTTAGAAATTCCGACTCCCAGGAAACTGCCTCGCACGGGGACGCGGAGATATCTCGCGGAAGAGCATCCGCTGCACTGTGACAAATGGTTGAATGGATCAGACACCATTGAAAATGAAGAGATGGATATAAGTTCCCGTCAATCGGGAAGACGAACACCCTCGCGAACTGCTGCAGCTTGGAAAGTTTACTGTGATCGGATCGTCGAGGACACGTTTTGCAGGTCTGGATCCAGGGACATGATCCCGGTCTGGTACTTTTGTCATGGTGGAGAGAGCCGGGTTTAAGATGCGGTGGCAGGGTATTATGACTGATGTGGATTATGATATGTGAGGACGGAGTATGCCGTATTCTGATAGTTTGAGATAGTTTTGATAGTCTGGGAATTGTTAGAGATGGATAGGATGAATGTGATTAATCGAAAAGAAGTTATGCAGTGTGTAGAAGCAATGTGTAGCAAGAGTAGTAATCAACCTCGTGCATTAGTAGTGTGTCATTATCGATAAGAGTCATTTCGTGTCAATAGAGAGTATCTAAGCAATAAATAATAAACAATAAAAAATTATAGAGATGTATAGAAATGAATATAGAATAACAGCATCATAAATTCACGTAGAATAGCAGCAATATGATATCACGTTCTTATCGTTTATCGTAACTTTCTTTCCCTTTCCGCCTTGACTTCATTTCCCCCGGAACCTTCGCGTCATTCGACGACACTCTCCTGGTACGTATCCTGTTCCCATCTCACAACGTCAAACAAATATCTCTTGGGCAGTATTATTAACCTCATCATGAATGTAGGGGCTTGCTTCTCGGAGACTCTGTGATTTGTACCACAACGTCCAAATCGACTGGTCGCACAGACGGCCTGCGACCGCTTCACCAGCATCCATCATCAACCACAACCACCTGTTCCTTCAAACAATTATCGAATAATGGCCATACCCAGGATGTTTTCCCGGGTGCGAACCCTGATACTTGCCTTCATCCTCGCATGCGTCTTCATTTGGTCCTTTTCGCGTTCGCGGAACCCCAACACAGCGTATTCGAACGACGTCACTGCTTTCCCCCGAGCTCAGAATCAAATGTCGCCCATAGCACTGAGGCTCATATTGCCTTCTGGCGCCAATTCAAGCCGCTCCTTACCGGTTATGAACCGCAATGCCTGCCACCTGACAGACTGGGAACCGCGGCCTCGAACCGGTTTAGCATGCAGAATCCGGAGCGCCGGCCGGAGCTGTTGGACATGATGATGGAAGATGTGGACAACATGAAGTCTGCTCATGGCGGCTTTGTCGACCATATCAAGAAGAATCCACCCCAGTTGCAATATACCCCCAACACGAGAGGCCTGGTGTCCACCGCGGGTGGTTCATACCTGCCAGTCTTGGTTATCTCGCTGCGAATGCTTCGGAAAACGGGTTCGACGCTGCCCGTCGAGATCTTCCTCGCTGATTCGGACGAATATGAAGAGTATATCTGTGGCGTGGTTCTACCTTCTTTGAATGCCAAATGTGTTGTTCTTTCAGAAATCCTAGATGCGGTCCCTGGGGTTAAGGAGATTGAAAAATACCAGTTCAAACCGTTCGCCATGCTGTTTTCTTCATTTGAGGAAATTCTGTTCTTGGATGCCGATGCATTTCCGCTTGTGAAACCAGAATCTCTCTTTGTTAATGAGCCCTTCAAGTCCAAGAACATGGTTACCTGGCCGGACTTCTGGTTCTCCACGGCCTCGCCGATGTACTATGAGATCGCATCCCAAACTGCCCCCTCAATGAATCTCCAACAGTCGACCGAATCCGGTGAGGTTTTGATATCAAAGAAGACCCACCTGAGGACCCTTCTTTTGTGTACCTACTATAACTTTTGGGGCCCTAGCCACTACTACCCCCTGCTTTCGCAGGGTGCGTCAGGGGAGGGCGACAAGGAAACGTTCATAGCAGCTGCCATGGCAGTCGGTGAGCCCTTCTATCAAGTCAGCGAGCCCATCTGCGCCATTGGTCACCGTACAGAAGGTGGGCTGGCTGGCTCTGCAATGGTACAGTTTGACCCAACGCAAGATTACGCTCTGACGCAAAAGGGCGAGTTCCGCGTCAACGGCTCAACCGCTGCTGCACCTCGGGCATTTTTCATTCACGCCAACTTTCCAAAGTTCAACCCAGCCACTGTTTTCTCACCACAGGCGGTCAATCCGGCCTTTGAAGACGATGGGGTCACTTACACACGGGCGTGGACAATTCCCGAAGAAGTAATTAGAGAATTCCCCACCGACGTCGAGCGGCAGTTTTGGAAAGAGATCCTCTGGACTGCCTGTGAACTCGAAGATAAGTTCAGAAGTTGGAAAGGTCAAAAGGGCATCTGTGCGGGGGTCCAAAAATACTGGAATGCCATTTTTGTGGGTCAGAAATCCTCCAAGGATAAGGATTGATTCTTTGAATGGCCAAACCCGACCAGACAGCAAAATAAAAAAAGCAAAAAGAGAAGAAAAAAAGCAAGAAAGCAACCGCGACCAGGAATTCATCCCATCCTAACTGCTTGGGTTGTGAACTTGAGTTCGTCCCGTCCGGCCCGTCCCCGCATCTACAAGGATGACCCATGAGCGGAGACACGGAGTATAGGATCTGATGCTACTTGGCCGCCCATCGTCATGAACTAACCACCATCGCGGCCATGTAATTCGACGACGGGAAAAGTTAAACATACTCCTATCCCGCCATCGAGTGGATCGGAATCAAGGTTGACTACATACATACATCTTGTCACACCGACACATTGTACCTTGATGCATTGCATCGGCCGGAATGCACCATTTCCTTCCCCGGTGCTTACAATCCATCAGGCTCCAACGAGAAAACAACATCATACATGTGAAAGCCACTCCGTATGTGGCGTCGATTCGGAGAGCTTACCTGGCCTGGCTGCCAGGTTTCCTGATGTGTGTGTGCAGTGCAACTGCAACTGCAGCTGAGCTGAGCTGTGTTGGCCAGTGCTTCGCGCATATGACTTACGAAGCATGCTGGCCATTGCTATTTTCCTTTCTTCCAGTGGATTATTATTAATATGGTTGATTGGATCTTGACGATTATTGTAAAAAATTTACTATTATTTTTGTGATATATTGGTACTCATACATAGTCTAATTTACAAGGAGTTGACTTGTTTCACCGCTATAAAACATTCCAATCGATTAGGGTCGAACTTCTTTAATTCCGAGGAGCAACCTCAAGCCCAGACGCCTCGGCCCCGTTAATGGCATCGATGAACAGTTGCTTGCACGGCACCCGACTTCCTAGTCGTGCGCAGAGTAGGAACGCCCCGCTCAGCTTCCGATGGAGACTGTACGTCTCCTCGGGCGGAGGTGAAAGTCGCTCCCGGATCATAATGGGGATTAGATCCCGGACACGGTCGGTGATGGTCTGGTCATTGAAATCGTAGACGTCCGGGGAGGAAGCCATGAAGGGTTCAGCGATGGTGCAGATGGAGGAGACGTGGGCATTCACCATGGCCTGGGACTCGTGGCCGGTGAGGTAGCCCAGCTCGATGGAGAGCTTGTGGCAGCTCTCGCGATCGTTTCGGGATGCTGCCTGGAGAGTGTGGACGTATTTGGTGATGAACTCGACGGGGTATTCACGCGAAGCGCCAAAGTCGAGGAGTTCCAGACGGTCGGTTTGAGCATTGTACAAGAAGTTGGTCCAGTTGGGGTCTGTTTGCATGTATTTGAATTCGGCAATCTCACGTAGACAGAGACGCATGATCTGGGTGCCGATCCAGTCGCGTTGTTCCTGAGTGAAGTTCTGGATCTTGGTGACGGCGACGCCGTTCAGCCGTTCCATGGTGAGGACCTGCTTGCCCGAAGCTTCGGGGATGATTTCGGGGACTAAGAAGACTGGGTCATCTTTCAGGAGCTGTCTAAAGCGGTTGCCGCACTCGGCTTCTCGAAGATAGTCGCATTCCCAGCCGAGTTCTACTCGGGCATTTGCAATGGTTTTGTCCAGGTACAATCCTCGTGGCAGCAAACGAGATGCTGTGAGTAGGATGGACAGGTTGTTTAGGTCGGAGTCGATCGAATCGGCCACTCCGGGGTATTGCACTTTGACGGCGACTGGTTGCCCTGTCTTTTTCAGAACGGCCCCGTGGACTTGACCTATCGATGCCGCGGCCATTGGGACTTCATCGAAGCTGGAAAATAGATCTCGCCAGTCAGGACCCAGGTTATCAGCTAGAACCTTGTCGCGCTGAGAGGCTGGCATATAGTCTGCCCGGTCTTGGACCCGTTGAAGGACCTGGTGGATCGGTTCTGGGAGCATTTTCGAATCTACATCAATTAGCTTTGTATAGATAAAAAAAAAAAAATTGTTGCTTTTGTACGAACCTTGAATACTGAGCATCTGCCCTAATTTGAGAGCAGCTCCTCGCATCTTGGAAAGTTTAGCAACAAGACGTTCCGTATTTCCTGGGCTAAACATAATTGATCCAGTGTCTGGACCCCCAGTAACCCTACGAAGGCCCTCTCCGACGGCCCCAAACGCCATGGAAGTAGCCAACCCACTATATTGCCAGATTCTTCCAAGGCGAGAGGACGGAACGCGAGACTCGACCATCTTGTAGGTCTCTTGTTTCTCAACATCTTCTGCGACACTAGTTCCAAGTTTTTCCATAACTTCTCTAACAGGCTCCTTGCTAGCTTCCGCACCAAAAATTGATGCTGTATCTTGCCCAATAGACCGTGGTGGTGTCCTCAGCTCTGGGCCTGGTCCTTTGGAGATAGCCCTTGCGACCCTCGGGCTGTGAAAAATCTGTTGCATCATTTCTTCCGAAACCTCTTCTGACTCGGCCTTCTCAGCACCAACAGGAGAGTGGAAAACATCGGCATTGATATTTTGATCGCCGCCAGCTTGTATAGCACCCGTGGACTTTGGCACCTTCACCTTGGGAAGAGTTGAAGATTCTCTAGCCAACTCCTGGGAAGGCTTGTAGAAGACATCCTGTTGTTGGCTGACATCCAACTTGCTCAATCCTTCTTTTCCATCATGTCCCGCCGCAGACGAAGGAACTTGAAACTCCGTTTGTCGTTGAGAGGTTTGATCGCTCGGACGGCTTTGTGCGTTCGTTGGGGTAGATGCGGTAGAACTAGGAGGCACTGGTTCATTGAATCGTCTTGCCAATGCAGAAGCTGCCTGAGCTGTAAGGATCAGACCTTCGGTCTGGCTCTGAATTCCTTTCGTGAGAGACGAGGTCCGGGTAAAAAGATCTAGTTGACGCTGTCGCACCGCAAGGTGCTTGGTCGCGACCGACTGGGCGACATTGAGGAATTGGATCGCGTCCAGCAGACGCTTGCCTGACATGGTCCTAAATTGTCAGTATCAAGTGTCAACTACCGTGATTGCATCATGAGATCTCGCGTGTCACTAGTGGGGAGTATGGAGCAGGACGGAACAGTTTACGAGTACAGCCAGCACCTCCGAGAGGCTTCCGATATCCGGGTTTTTGCCACAATCTACCGCCTATCGGAGAGCGCCGCGCGGATCGGGGGCGATAGATAAGAAGAAGAGAAGACCCGTTTCTTTCCATTTCTCTCGTAGGAATTGCCAATTGCTTTTTTGGATTCAAGTTGGAATAATGCCTCAAATGTGCGAAGAACCCCATGCAAAGGACTTGGAAAAAGAGATCCTAGATCTCGAGTCTCGCTTGCACAATGCCAAATCACGTTTAGCATCAGTCTCCGCCCCGCGGAGTAGGAAAAAGACATCCTGGTCGCAATTCTCTAATAGTATGTCAACCACGCTGTGCCCCCCCCAAATTCCAGATTTCTTTCTGTCAGGAATTGTACATGATTGTTGACCTAAATTGGCAGACACACTCCAATCGAGCTCGATCCATGCCCTACTTCTTCTCTCGGATTCCGCCCTCCCATTAGGTTCCTTTGCCTACTCCAGCGGTCTGGAGTCCTACCTCGCGCATAATAAACCCCTCCCCAAGTCGATCACCCCGATAGCATCGTTCCACCGTTTCTTGAAACTATCCATTACATCGATCGCTAGCACCTCCATACCTTACCTTCTGGCGGCGTATCGACACCCGGAAACACTGGAAACGTTAGATAACGATTTGGATGCGTCGACACCATGTGTAGTTGCCCAGAGAGCGAGCGTTGCCCAAGGAAGAGCGCTGCTGGGGGTCTGGGAGCGAGCGTTTCGGGGCACATACGCTTCCCCCAACCCTTACTTGTCAGGTGATGACGGTGCTGCGACAGCAGTCAAGACTATTGAGACCTTCTCGGACGCCCTCAAGTCCTGTTTTGACAATGCAGACCATTTAGGACCAAAGGGTCACTTTCCGCCACTGTGGGGTGTTGTATGTCGGGCCATGGGAGTGGATCTGCACCAAGCGACCTATATTTTCATGTTGAACCATGCAAAGGCGGTTCTCAGCGCTGCTGTCCGCGCATCGGTGATGGGCCCTTACCAGGCCCAGAATGTTCTTGCCAGCAAGTCTTTGCAGGATATGATCGTGGTTCGAATAGATCGGGAGTGGGAGACCGCCGTAGAGGATGCAGGCCAAGTGGTTCCCCCGCTTGACTTGTGGGTCGGGAGACATGAGCTACTATACAGCAGAATATTCAATTCATAACATTGAGAATGCGCTAACAATTTCTTCTTATTGGCCAAAGTAATTATGATTACGGCATAACACCATGAAGGTCGCTGCATTTCTCATCCTTTTCTCATCCAGAGCTCCCTAGTTAATCCTACATCTAACAACAGCAAATGTGCACCATTTATCCCACCCAGGTGTCCTGGAACACTGACGTGGGTATCCAAGAAATCTCGACAGGAAAAAACGAAAGAGAGAGACAAAAGACAATCCATAGACCAGGAAAAAAAAATCCCACCATTCGTCTGGTCAGTATGCAAAGAAAACAAGTGCTCAGAAGCAGAGAATCAAAACGCCGGCCCCTCTGAGACCCTATCCTGCTAATCCACACAGCAAAAAACACCGCACCATGAACCCTTCCATTTAAAAAAACAAGATAAAAAAGAAAAGAGGAACAGGTAATAAAAGAAGTTAGAACGAAAAGGGATGGAAGAACGGGGGGTAAAGGAGGAAGAAACTATGATACATGAAGTTAAATAGAAGAAGGTAAATCGGTAAAAGATTTCAAATCAGAGGGTGATGTGCATATGATCATTGTTTCCGAAAGACTTGTTGCAATTCGGGCACTTTCGTGATCGAGAGGTCAAACGTTCTTCCACACATTCCTTACAGAAGACATGGCCACATGTCTTGATGGCAGTGTTCTTGAAATTCCTGCGGCAGACTGTACATAGAGCAAGGGTCTATAGATGGTGTCAGCTGGATGTTAAAATATTGACAGATCAGGGGAGTTTGGCTTACCCTCAACATTTCATACTCGGATGATGAATTCCCAAGACTCTTGTTTTTCCAGTTGTCAAGACTCTTCTTGGTATCTGCAAGCGATACCTTTAAGCTCTCAATTTCTGTTTCTGCTTGGCGGCAGGCGGTAGAAGTGTTCGCCAAGGTTGTGTCTTTGGACACTGACAATGCTTTGAGTTCGGAAATCTGCGACCTGAAGCCATCCATGACGATATTGTTCTCTGTGATTTGTTGCTGTGCGGCGTGGTGTTTGCTGATTACCGAGTTCAATGCCTCTTTGGTCTCGCTGACCTGCTTTTCCATATTTGCCAGCAAGGAACGGGTGGCTATCTCTGATTCTTTCAATTGTGAGACAATGTCGGAACTCTTCGAGTTTTGCATTCTAAGTGTGCGAACTTCCAGCTCTCGCGCTTCCTTGCTTTTCATTGCTGCAAAATATTTTTGATCGGCCTTGGATTTCTCGGCCATAAAGCGTGAAACCTTCTCTTCCAGAGCAGTGAGGTCTGTAACTTTCTGTGATGCTAGTGTCGAATACTTCTTGCAGGCTGTTTGCATCGAAGTGAGTTCAGTGTTAAGCATGGCGTACTGCCGTTCCAGATTCTGGTACTTAGCGCGAAGCTCTTCCACTGGGGTCTCTTCAATATTTGTAGGCGCATCCTTGGAGTCTTCAAGCTGCGAACGCAACCGTTCCACTTCCGACGTCAAAGAAGCGATCCGAGCCTCCCCAGCATCTGCCAGTTCTTGTATTTTGGTGATTGATGTCTTTTCCTGTTCTTGCGCAGCCTTTCTCATCTGTTGATCCGCCAAGAGCTCGTCCCGAGCGTTTCGTATCCGCGCCAAATCGGTCTCCGCCCGCACCAGTTGCGCTTCCTTTTCAGCAATCGTATTTTGTGTTTCTTCATCGACCAGGTTGCGATACGCAGTTCGTTCTGATCGTAGTTTCTCGGCCTCTTCTCGTAGTTGCACATTCGTCGCTTCCAAATGATTAATTCGTTTAACTACATCGTCATATTGAGATCTCAACTGTTTGAACAAGTCCGTATGCGCGTAATCGTCGTCGGTAGGTTTTGAGTGCTATACCAAGTCAGACAACATATAATAAAGTTAGAATTTTGCATCATTGTTACCTTAATATTCAACTCAGTCGCTTGGCTGATCAAATTGGCATTTTCGGTCTCCAGTTTTTTTAACTGTTCCTTTTGCTTTTCAGCTACAGCAACAAGCTGCTTGTGCGCTTCGTCCAGATCCGGGGTGCGTTCACCACTGGAGACCACACCGTTTGCTGCAGACGGTTCTTCTCGATTGCCAGATGCACTATCACCACCAGGCCGTTGTGCTCCAAAAATATATTGCTTTTCCAATTTGGCGACAGTCACGCTCCGCGCACGATCCAGCTTCTTTTCCGCCACCATATAACGCAAAGATGCAGCCTCTAGACTTTCCTCCAACTGCTGCTTTTCCGCCAAGGCTTTTTCCAGTTCGGTGATAGTTACTTTCTCCTCGGCCAATTTCTTTGACAGCTGGTTTTGCAGTTCCGATACCTCGGGCGAAACCTTTGGCGATTGTGATAGAAGGCGAGAAATCACATCACGTATATCATCTGATCGGGCTTTCAAATGCTTCTCAAAATTCTCAACGTCATCAAATGCCAAGGAGCTTCGGAAGGACGGGCGTCCTAAAATTACATCAATGTCTTGCTAACATAATGATTAGTCGTTGATATCAAAGTTGAACCCACCTTTACTTTCTTCCTCGGGTGAAGCCATGAGTATTTTCACTTCATCAATCAATTGATTGTACCAGGCATCGATGATATGGAGATGGTCATTATGATAGGTGGTGGCCTTTGACATCTCCTTCAATTTTGTCTCCAGGGAGATCTTCTCCCGTTTGTACTCCTGCATCTGGCGCCATATCGCGTCTTTCTGAAATCGCTGACATTATAAATTCAGTCAGTATTCATTTCAGACAGGTCATAGGATCATAGCAACATGTTTACCCCATCATCTAAGGGGTCTTGGCTTGCATCGAACTCACCTCTAAATCATCTTTCCAAGGCATATCAGCGTCTGGATGAGGTTTGCTACCACCATTGACAGCACTGGCATGCTTCTTCAATGGTGGAGCAGAATCACTTTGATCATAAGTAGCAGCTCTCTTCCGGTCTTCCATCTTGACAAAACCGGACTCGGAAGATGCGACGGGGGATGCTTCGGCGGCCGGCATCAGTGGCTAGAAGAACATAGAAGGGATGGCCACCACTGAGCAGCAACGAGCCGGAAGCAGATACCGCTGCAGTGTCCGACCGTGAGGGTGACAAGTGAATTCAGGGTGCCGATGGGATGAAGGTGGTCGAGATAAGCAAGACTTGGGAAGCCAGGAGGATTTTCGACTTGGGAGTTAGCGCCGCCCTAGCGCCTCCCACGTGATCGCGCCCACTTTCCCCCAGAGTTCAGACGAACCGCCGGCATCTAGACTTTTTGCATGCAAAACTGCTTATGCTCCTCATCGATGGCTGGTTTCTCCCAACCATGCTGCTGTGATAATGAAATCCTTTTCAAGTTCTGCCATCAGTAAGTCGTTGGCTCTTTTATATTCTTTTATTATCTAACCCTTTTGTTTTTTTTTTCCAGATAAGTCGGGCAAGAAGTTTGCCCCGAAGGCGCCAATTCGACGTGCCCCGGCTGCCTCATCCTCAGCTCCTCCTAGAAGACCTAGTGTTGCGCAACAACAACCAACACCATCTCAGCCTAGTCAATCCGTGAAAGAGACACCAATTCCCGAGCCTGAATCCTCTACTCCAGCTCCAGCTCCAACGCCAGTGCCAGCCGCCGAGCCACCCGCTTTTACCGAAACACCAGTCGCTGAATCTTCAACCCAAGAGCCGAAAGCACCACAGCCCGTGACAGCGATTCCAGTACCCCGTCCGAAGCAAAAAGCTCATGTATCGGCACCCTCCCCCACCGTTCCCAAGTCCGTATCTACGACCCCTCAACCTACCCCGCCCACACAGAACGCACCAACCGCCGAGCCCACACCTATCCAATCTATAGAAAATGAACCCGATAATAGAAGAGAAGAGCTTGCTACCACCAATAAAGTGCAAGCGCCAAATCCGCGTGATCGATCCAGGGTATCTCCAGTTCCATCTGTATCGCGTGGGCCTGCCGAACCTGCAACTGAAATCCGTCCGTCCAAACGTCTCAAGACGACGACGGAAACTAGTCCAGTGGCTGGAGAGACACAGCCAACGCCACCCCAGATTTTAACACCCCCAGCTACACAGACATCGGAAGCTGAGGGGATTGCGGATGGCCCTGATCAGGTTGAATCTCGTGCTACTTCGCAGTCGGCGACTGAGCAGGGGCGTAAAACGACAAAGCCAAAGTCCAAGCGGTTAACTAGAAGTGGTTCTAATGAGAATGCAAGAGGTACTGGGAGGCAAAGACGTCCACGGGCAGCACGTAAGCCCCGTGAACCGACTCCCGAGGGTGCGGAAACAGTGGAAATTGCCCCAGCAATGATGAAAATGTCGGATCTATGCAAAGACTTAAGGACAGGAAAGCTATCCAAGAGAGAAACTGAATTACGGAACATGGAAATTGCCGAGCAAGAGCGCAAAGAGAAAGCGCAGCAGGAGGGAGAAGGTGGGGAGCAGCACACCCCAATCAAGCAGAATGGAGATGCAGCATCGCCGTCGGCAGCAGCAGCAGCAGAAGAAGAGGGATCATTGGACAAAAAGCAACAGGCTGGGCCAGTTATGCGAATCGTGAATGGAGAAATTGTGCTAGATACCGCATCTCTTCAAGTGGATCGTCACGCAGATGCTGCACGGAACGTGGGAGAACTGGAGGATGTGGTGGAAAATTCTCTCACTAGGAAGATCAACCAGTCGACCTACGGAAAACGCTCGAAAACAGAATCATGGGATGAGGAAATGACCGACCTATTCTACCGAGGGCTGCGCATGTTCGGCACTGATTTTATGGTGATCAGTAAAATGTTTCCGGGCAGGTCGAGGCGTCAAATAAAGTTAAAGTTCAATAATGAAGAGCGAAAGGATCCGCAAAGGATAAAAGAAACCCTCATGGGTCCGCGAGAAACGATTGATATTGCTACCTACTCGGAGATGACCAACACAGTTTATGATGATCCTAAAGCCATCCAACGGGAACTTGACGAGGAGAAGAAACAGATTGAAGACCAACATGCTAAAGAGAAGGAGGCTCAAGAGGAATTGCTTCGCAACCCCGATGGTGGAAAGGATGCCAATGCCGCCGCCGGCGACAAGGGCAATGCCGCTGTCGCCAAGGGCAAGTCACGCAGCAAGAAACAAACCATGAAACAGATGAACAGTGGGACGGAAGAGGTTTTGGGATCTATTGACGACTTCCCCTGAGCACCTGATACCAGGGTGGTTTAGGCAGTATGAATATAATGCACAATTTGGTGTGACGGGCGTTTACGGTGTTTTAGACAGGTATAATCAATGTGTCGGCGGTTCCAGGAGTTCGGTTCGAAATCTACCATGTTTAATGTCTTCCGATCGTGCTCTTCCATGCTTATATCTATTCTGTCCAGTACATGGGCCGGTTCATTAAGAATCTGAAATCTGATCCGGCCCCAACTATTATCTCCGTCTGGTTGAACCAAATCCTGTGCTTTCGGAGGTAGATGAGAATCGAGGCGTAGAGCGAGACCGTGAACTGTCTTCTCCAGAGCCATATCCTGCATACGCCCGTCTGCCTGTAAATGGTGACCCGTACCCCTGATTTCTTCTACCCATTCCATACCCGGCCGCAGCACCACTAAGTGCGCCCGTCCAAAAACCTGGTCTCCAGCCTTGTTGTGACGATCGTGACGCAAATGGATCACTGCTATATGGCGGAGGAGGCCCATCATACCCACCTCCACCACCACCACCACCTCCTCCTCCTCCTCCCCAGAACCCTCCACGACCGACGTTTGGATCTCTGCGGTTCCTTCGCAAGCCGAAACAATTCGCAAACATCGGTATCAAGATGAAGACGAAACAAGCGACCATGAACCCAAAGAATATCAAGTCACCCAGTACACCCATGGTTTTGCGACCCAATCCCCTCACAAGCCATCGATCCTCACGAAGACCGCCAAATCTCCTTTCACCAAGCTCCGTTAGCAGCAGCCGATACTCGACCCCGCAGCTACCTTTTACTATCCATTTATCGCCGGAATCCCGGAATCCCTCACACACTACATCCGTGCTACCAAGTTTGAATTCCTGGGGCAGGGATGCGGTGCAGGTCCACTGGACATCCTCCTCGTCATAGTCAAACCCTTGATTGGTACAACGCATCGTGTCAATCGTGTACATGTCGCAAATGCGCTTCGAAGGCCCAACACATGTAAGTTGAGGGATCGGAGAAAGACGGCGGGAGGTTGTGAGGCGATTACCACGGAGGGTCAGGGCTTGCATTCGGGAAAGGAGGATGGCATTTTGGCCGGGGGGTTGTTGAGAATCTCTTCCAAACGAATATACGGGAGAGCCCAGTAGTAGGAGGGAGAGCAAGAGCGACAGGGTAGTCATGGACTTCATGACTGGCATGTGCTGAAGAAGAAATAGTAATAATAAATCCAAGTGACGATAAAATGCTGTGTCAATGGCGATGCAGTTATGTATGTGGGTTAGTTTGCAGACATATCGAGCAGTAAGAGAAATTCTGTAGGCTGAGCTGGAAGATAGCTGTTGCCTGGGCAGTTTTTCAGGAAATTAAATGAATCCAGCATGTCCTTTTGATGAAAAGGATCCCGGTCGATGGCTGTGTCGAATGTTCGATGCTGTTGTTTGACGGATCGAACACGGATAACCGATCGCCTAGCGGCGGCGATCGTCGGCGGCGAACAAAACCTCATCATTGCTCTTCTGGATTCCAACCGCAGCACTCAATCATTCAATGCCAGTGGCCATGGGCTGTGGGAAATTACCCGAGCTTTACAGTGGCTGAAAATGGCTTCTCAGCTAAGTACGATCTCTTAAACCTGTGATTCAGATCCATTCACTGACAATGGGCAGATGAACCCGTCCCCGTCCAAGTCCCAGCTCAGTCATCGTGCGCCAATCCCAGTTATCTTTCCGTCGCTATACATTATGGCTAACAGTTTCATTCAGCCTGTCTTTTACACAGGGATTTCTGCTGGGACAACTCTCCGTCGTGCTATTGATTGGTGCATTTATCAAGTTTTTCATTTTTGGTGAAGCACCACCTCCACCGTCCCGCGGTCTTTCCCAGCGCTCGACGGCGGCTCGACGTTCGAATTCGATCTACAATATCCCCCCTAATGAGGATAGCAGGTCATTGAGAGAAAAACCATCGACATCAAACGTTCTGCGTCCAGTACCAGCATCCTCGACCAATACCCGGTCTATCCTTCGAAAGACATACTATAGCGCTATCCCTACCACTACTCCCAAACATGGTCGCCACAAGATGCACCACTCTTCACATCAACCCGAGTCGTTGGACTGGTTTAATGTGCTTATCGCGCAAACTATTGCTCAATACAGACAAACAGCCTACCTTTTGAAAGATTCCCCTACGTCATCGATTCTCAGCTCACTAAATGCTGTAATGAACAATCCAGAAAAGAAACCATCATTTATAGACAAAATCAAGGTAACGGATATATCGCTGGGAGAGGAATTTCCGATTTTCAGCAATTGCCGCATCATTAATGTCGATGATCCCAATTCGGATGGTGGGAGACTCCAAGCATTGTTGGACGTTGATCTGAGCGATGACAACCTCTCTATTGCTATCGAGACGTCTTTAATACTGAACTATCCCAAACCTTTCTCTGCAATCCTCCCGGTCGCTTTATCCGTCTCAGTTGTCCGCTTCTCGGGAACACTCTGCATCTCTCTTGTCCCAGCACCCACGCCTCCCCTCGACACACCATCCCCGTCGCCATCTCCTCCAACTGCGAATACCGAAGCAAACGCACGCTCTGCAAACCCAAATGAAGAAGCTGAAGCTGGTGCGTCCCAGAAAGCCGGTACCCCGAAGAGCAACGTGGCATTTTCGTTCCTCCCAGACTACCGGTTGGATCTTTCCGTGAGATCACTCATGGGCTCACGCAGTAGGCTTCAGGATGTGCCCAAAGTTGCTCAATTGGTTGAAGCCCGTGTGCATGCATGGTTTGAGGAACGGGTTGTCGAGCCTCGAGTCCAAGTGGTCGGACTTCCGGATCTCTGGCCCCGCATGGGTAGGACAGGCGTGAGGACCAGCGATGAGTCCGAAACTGGATCTAATGCAGCATCCCGAACAGCTGGGTCTACTGATATGAATGGCCCTCTCCACGGCGATGAGGTTGATCGAGAACCGGAAGGGTTGAGGTTTCGTGGTGGGCTAAGTGGGAGACCAACATTTGATACTGAATCACGAAGCAGCAGTTTCAATGTTGAGCCAGGCAGCTTCCGCGGTCATGCTATGGTTCGGGAGGATAGCGCCGGCGGTGCAAGTGACCAGTTTAATATTCCTGGTTCTTTACCTGACCGTGTAGCTGCTAACTGAAATTCCCATGCGTATTTTCATTTCTATACACTTTGGGCTAAAGGATTGAGGATAATCAAAACTGTCCTCTACATATTGCCACAAAAATTTTTAAGGGCCTCCCGCAGAGCTGTCCTGGGGGAAGATTGAATTGTAAAATCTATGTCATAATAATCATTGAAAGTAATTGCTATACAACAAGGTCATCAAATCCGAATGCGTGTTGTGTTCCTTTAAGAAAACAAACCATAGCAGCATCGAGCTCTTAAACGGTGCACGATTAGTTTGCAGCCACGGCGGGTCCAAGAGTCTCAAGATATGTCTTCCGGTGCTGGTTGGCATCGACCTCAGGGCCACGGTTCAGAGGTGTCCATTTTGGCTCCTCCTGGAAGAGACGCATGGCCTTGACGTACTGTAAAATGCCGGGAAACAAAAAAGTCAGAACAACCCAGATCGCACAAAGAAGCCAGGAGAGAAAGAGCCTTACGTTCTTGTCATCAGTTGTGAAGCGATGGTAGATTCCCGCAGGAAGGATGATCAAGTCATCCTTGCTGAGTCTGATACGGATCCATTCGTCCTCCTGGCCACGAACATCGAAGTAGCCCTCACCGTCCCGGATGTAGCGAATCTCTTCATCCTCATGGAGGTGTTCGCTGAAGAAAGTCTTCACCTTCTCCTCATACACAGCACCCATGGTCTGCGGCGAGACAACGACCTCATCACGGTTCTTGTATCCGCGTTCCGCAGCCAAAACATCGACAGATTCGATCTTAGGGCAGTGACGGTAAAAGACGCCGAGAGACTCGAGTTGAGCCTCAGAGACCTCACGACCAGAGTCATGGGGCTCGCGCTGGTCGCCCTATTATTAATGGTCAGCTTGGGAGTTCGATCAACATGAGCTGCAGGAATAGAGTTAACATACCGGCAAGTTATCGTACCAGTATGCCTTCATCGTGTAGTTTATGTGTTATGAGATGTACTTGATGGAAATTTTGCAAAAAAAGAGAGAATCCAAGGATTGGGCAAGATGTTTCCAACTCTTCACTTCTTCACTTCTTCACAAAAATCCAATCGCATGCGGGGTGTGAAAACGCTGCCCCGCAATTGGTTCGTGATGGCGCAAAAGAAACTTACGTCAGCCTTTCTTGCGCTTCTACCGCCCTCGGACATAACCGGCAATAAGACACTAACACGTGATCCTTGATAATGTTTTTCTCTCTTGGTTATCGTGAGGCCAGCGACACTTTTTTGCTCCAGATTGAAGTGTAAATATCTTGCCCATCAACCCATCTTTGCCATGGCTTTCCGGGCACGGTCACTGGCTCTATTTCGCTGGGGCCATGGTTCTCGCTCGAGGGTGTTATGCAATACACGTGGTTTAGCTACAGTCTCTGATGGCGCTAGGTCGGTGTCTCCATTCTTATCATGCTTCATCGCGCATCTTACATTATACTGACTGCTTCAGTCTAGACCTTATGATGTCGTCGTTATTGGAGGTGGTCATGCTGGCTCCGAAGCCTGTGCTGCAGCCGCTCGCTCTGGAGCTCGAACCGCATTGGTCACGCCTTCGCTTTCTAACATTGGTGTTTGCTCCTGCAATCCAAGTTTTGGAGGAATTGGAAAGGGCACAATGATTCGCGAAGTTGATGCAATGGACGGAGTCGCAGGCCGAATCATCGACAAGGCCGGTATCATGTTTCGGATGCTCAACCGGTCCAAAGGTCCCGCCGTTTGGGGACCTCGCGCCCAAATCGATCGCGATTTATATAAAAAATATATGCAAGATGAATTGCTCGGGACGGAAGGGCTGAATATTGTGGAGGGCAAGGTTGCGGATATCGTGGTTTCCAAAGAGGGCGTGGAGGATATCCCAGGGGCTCAAGGCAAGATTGTTGGTGTCAGACTAGAGTCAGGGGAGGTCATACCCACTGGCCGAGTTGTGATTACGACAGGAACATTTTTGGGCGGTGAGATCCACATTGGTCTTGATGTTTTCCCTTCGGGTCGTATGGGTGAGGCTGCTACGTTTGGACTGAGCAAGTCCCTGCGTGAGGCTGGCTTTCAGCTTGGTCGTCTGAAGACAGGTACTCCTCCTCGCTTGGATATGAAGACGATCGACTTCAAGGCTCTGGAAGTCCAGAAGGGCGACTCTCCTCCCCAGCCGTTCTCCTACCTCAACACCACAGTTCAGGTGGGCGACGAAGGTCAACTCACATGCTGGATGACCCACACTAATGAGTCGTCCCACGAAATCATCCGTGCCAACCTGGACAAGTCGGTTCATATTCGCGAAACAGTCAGGGGACCCAGATACTGTCCCTCGCTGGAATCGAAGATTATCCGTTTCACAGACAAGCAACGGCACCAAATTTGGTTGGAACCGGAGGGATTTTCACCCAATGAAGTCATCTATCCCAATGGCATTTCTATGACTGTCCCTGCTGATGCGCAGTATGCCATGTTGCGGACTGTTCAGGGTCTTGAAAATGTAATCATGCTTCAACCAGGCTATGGAGTGGAGTATGACTACATCGATCCTCGAAATCTCAGACCAACGTTGGAAACCAAATTGATCAGCGGTCTTTACCTTGCCGGGCAAATAAACGGTACTACTGGGTACGAAGAAGCGGCAGGACAAGGTATCATCGCGGGTGCCAACGCCGGGTTGGCTGCGCAGAGTCGGCCACCACTCACCCTCACTCGCTCAGACGGATTTATCGGCATCATGATTGACGACCTCCTCACCAAGGGTGTGTCTGAGCCGTACCGTATGTTTACGACACGCAGCGAATACCGCATCTCCACCCGATCAGACAACGCGGACTTGCGTCTCACACGCATGGCCCGCGATGCAGGCGTCGTCACAGACAAGAGATGGCGTCACTTCACCGATACAGAAGAACAAATCCAGAAACTGCAGACCCTTCTCGCAAACACCAGACTGTCTTCAAGCGCCTGGTCACGTAAAGGGTTCAAAACGCGCACAGATACTTCTGTTCGTTCAGGCCTTGACCTACTCTGTCTCGACGGAGTCAACATCGATTCTCTGATCCCTCATATTGAAGCTGCGCCAGGATCCACATACAACGCATCCTCCTTTGCACCTGAAATACGAACGCGTGTTGGCATAGAAGGCCGGTATGCGCCGTACGTTAAACGCCAGGATACAATGGCGAAGAAGTTCCAGCAAGATGAGAGTCTGTTACTCCCGGCTGACCTGGATTACGCAAAGATTCAGGGTATCAGTTTCGAAGAAGTGCAGGCACTTGAGCGGGTCCGGCCCGTCAGCGTTGGCATGGCGAGACGCATCGAGGGTGTGACCCCAGCCGGTGCATTGAGATTACTTATGCACGTGCGAAAGAACGTCGGAGGCAGCCGGGCGTCTCTTCCATCGAATAATGTCGACGAATCTTCGGAAGAGGTTTTGCGTTCATCGCCTTGAGCATTCTCAAGGATACATTACCTATTATCACTTTAACTTTTGGGCATTGAACGGAACGATGGCGCATGGGAAGCAATGGGACATTGGAGTCTTATTTTCATATCTAACAGCATGTATATTATACCACATACGCCTTTTGGTAGCAATATTTTCACCTCATCATTTGTTTATTATCCAGGATATAGACCAGAATATTCCAACTATTTTCCTGCATTTCAACTCAGCTCATTCCAGGAACCCTCTTCTTGAAGGAAAAAACAAATGAAAATGCGTATTCAAAAAATGCAAATGTGCTAGTTATGCTCGAGTCAAATGCGCAAATGCCTATCTCAACAATGCATGTACTGTACATAGATACTGGGGAAATGTGCCAGAGAAGCAACGAAACTAAATCACGAAGAGTTCTTCTTCGCGGCACTGGCTCTAGCAATGCGTTTTTGGACCTCTTCGCTGGACAGGATTTTAACTGCGTCTTTGGAGAAGACGTAGCTGAGGCCGGACCAGAGGGTAGTGGCTGCGACGAGGTATCTGGAAATATTAATTAATATTCAACTCAAAATAAAAAAGAAAATATGACGACTGGAATATCGGAAATAAAAAAAGAAAAAGAAACACCAAAAAAAGAAAAACATACAACAGCAGGGATTCGCTGGTGGTCACCCACCCAACTACTAACCTGCCGGCGTGTGGCTTAAGTACGGCTGAGCGGACGGGAAGCCCTGTTCTCCACACCCTGTGGTCGTATGTGCTAGGAGACACCCGACACAGCCTTATATCGGCAGCAAACACGCGTATGGTTTCCAACAAAAATGAACACTGGGGGAAGAGAAAAAGTGTAAACGAAGGTTATTACTTACTGGAATCCAGTCATTGCTTCCTTTAGGTGCCAGGCATCAAGAATTGCTTCTGGGACCACTGGCATGGCGATCGCAGAGCCCACAAGCACGAGTTGCAGGGCTGTGTTGGCCTTGGAGACTGCGGTTGGCTTCACCTCTGCAGAGGGAAGAGAAAAGTCCCAGTAACGGGCCATGGTCTTTGGTGGTGGAAGGGAGATCCATCGGTAGTAGATCGCAGAGATGGCGAGACCAATATCCCGACCGAGGATGATGACCGCAAGCCAGACTGGATTGGTTAGCTATGGTCAGACAGGAAGTTTGTCACCCGGGGTTGAGGGTGACACAAACTTTGGAAGTCACCAGAGAGACTCACCAGGAATCGAACCGTTTACTGCCAAACAAGCAACGCCGATAGTCATTAATAACTTGTCAGCCATTGGGTCGATGATGGTTCCAACAACGGTCTGCAAGTTATACCGCCTTGCAATCCAACCGTCGACGAGATCCGTAATTCCAGCATACGCAAATAGCGACAATGCGGCCGCGTGATGGTCATGGACCAGGAAATACCCTACCAGAGGAGCGGCAACCAAACGAGAAAAGGTGAGGACGTTGGGAATGGTGTAAATATTTTCATGAGTCTTAAGGGGCAGTTTGGAGAGGACTTGAGATGTTTTAGAGTCATTTTGAGGCCTGCCAGGTTAGTATTCTAAACCGGAAGTATCATGGGACAGAACCTACTCTTTAGGGGTATTATCTTTCTGATCAGATGGCTTTTGCGTCGCAGTCCACCTCCTCTGTTGTCCGGATACTTGTGCCAGACGTGTGTTCATGACACTTGTGGTACAACTTCCCATCTGAAGCTGTCTGAAAACATGTCAAATCGCGTTCATCCACAAAACTCAATCAGCCAATTCATACCTCGTCTTCAAGCAGCCTGTCAAGGTTATAATTGACTGGCTACGGAACACATTGTTTCGGGAGCACCCCACCATGGTAATATTGGGTCTAAGCAGTGTGCTTCCACGTAGCAATTGTCTGGACGCACGGACTGGCACCGACATAGACAGTCCACCTGTGACTATCATGATGACGGGTGGCTGACGTTTGGCGATAGAAGATAAGATAAAGGGTAAACAGTCAGTTCAAGGGCGTTTCAACCCAAACACACTCAATTGCACTGGAGGCTGTTATAGCATCACGGAACAATATCTCGAGCAATAAAGAAGACTCGGATTGATGAGTTGTATAAAGCAACACAACACAATAAAAAAAGAAATTCAATCAAATCGGGATAGTAAAAGGCGGTTTGATACTGCCAGCCAGAGCAAAGCCAAATGTCGAGTAAGTTAAGGAAGTCACAATACAGAAAAGCAGAAAACAGCTGATGAGATATAAGTGCCTTGTCAGGAGTCCATAAAGCCGAGGTATCGGGCAATTGATATCACAGAATGAGCCCGCTGAGAGTCCGGAGTCAGTCAGTTTATGCAGGAGCGAAAATCAGGACAATTGCTATCCACCGAGTAACGACAATTGCAGCAGAAACCCGGGCAGACGCAACGGTCGAAGATGAGTTTATACAAATCGAGGCGCTCGTGACTTGAATTCGGCGGAGGAAAACCCGATGCGGAGGATCTATTATTCCGTCCACGTGATGTCTTCTGTATAGATGAGGTTATTCGAACTCTTAGCAGGTCAACTACTTCAATTAAAAGAATAAAAGGGTGATTTCCGGCATCTCATCATCTTGGAAATTAGGCTGGTTTACATCAAGTCCATGTTACCTGGTCTAAAATCCATCATCCACACCTCTGCTTTTCTCCTCCTTCAACCTTTCCTTTGTAATGTCCCACCACCATCGCGATGGATCCGGACTCTGGCTCGCCTCTTCGCGTGCTTTCCAGACATCTTCAGTCTCCTCCCATGGTTTAGGGCTGAGAATATAGTGTACATTCTTAAGGTTATCATCTCGCCAGATAGCGTCATGAACACCCTCCTGGCGCATCGGTTTAAGAGCGTTGTACACATACGGCAGCGTAACCCAACGGCCGTAGAATACGTCTTGAAGGAGGGACTGGTCTGCAAAGTCGTAGCTGGATGTTGCAGATGTGGCCAGTTGGTCGACGATTTTGTTGAATGTTTTCAGAGACGGGTTGAGGACTTGGAGACCTCCGTTGGGTATGCCTAGGCCTGCCGTAGATAAAGCGCCAACTGTTTGGGCAATTTCGGGAGTGGGATGCTGAGAGGTGAATGCGCAGTTGGATGGAATCCTTTCGAATGGTCAGATCAATACTAATTCCTTGCACTCTTCTCTCGACTCATGTCACCATGCATACCAGTCTTTTGGATAGTGAGACTTTTTCAGCGGGTTGCAAACACAAGCATGGCTGGCAGCGAAGACACGGTTACCAGTTCCTGCCATGTCAGGCGGATCCAATTCAATATCCATTAGCTCGTCCATGTTGCGAAGGACCAGCATATCACTATCGAGCTGTACGACACGCTCATATTCCACGAGCGAGAACGAGGTGAGTTTGCTCCAGCAGTCGTAGAAGCGAGGATCGTTGGTAAAGTACTTTGGTACAGAGGGGAGGAGATAGGGGACACGCCTCTTCTTGATACGTCGCGCATCGAGAGCAGCGTGGCCTTCTTCGGGGAAAGTGTCTGTGTAGAGAACGAGAAGAGGATATTTGGATCCTGATCGCCTGAGAGAAAACTCGAGGGTCAAAAGGCCAGGAAGGTAGGCGGTATTTGTGATAAGAGTAGTCCACACTAGAGGATTAATTGCCTGGTTGTACATATCTCTCCTTGTAGACTTTTATTAATAGATCTCTTTTGTTTGTTGTCACAACTGGTCAGGAACAGGCGACAGTATAATAGGAACACTCAATTCACTTGACAGTATGTTTCAAAGGCAGAGCCTAGTGAATATAGTACTAGAGTAAAAGAAGCAATGACTGATTTATAAAAATGATACTTCTTTGTTCGCTATCATTGAATATGACGGGCAGAAATCAATAACCTATTTAAGTTGGAGGCATGTGACTGCATGTCATTATTACAAGCTTGGATATCCACATCTATTTCCTCGCCCTTTCTATTTTCTTCCTTATTCGTACCCACCGCCAAAGCCCCCAGGATTCTCGATCCAGGACGTCATCACCTTGAAGATGTCGGAGAAAGTTTTCTTTGGTCCAAGCTTTATTGGAATGACCGTACATTTCGACCAACCACGACACTGGACCTGGAGATTGGAAGCCAAAGTCAGCGAACAGCATGACCAGCTGAGCTCATGGGAGTTCGACGCATACGAAAGGCCCTCTGCTGCGTACGGAACCTTCTCTTGCAGAAATGTCAACAACCCCGACCAAACAGGAATCATGAAGATTTTCAAACAGTGAGCACCCAGTCCCAGATAAGGATCTTTTCAAATGGAAGGGAAGAATCCTAATATTTCTTTAGGGTCCCTTATGCCGGCTCTGATTTTGAACCTCCGGAGAGGAGAAAAGCCCAGGCTTCCACCGAACTCACGGAAGATGCGATGAACGAACTCAAAGCGCTTCGACAGCTTGCTGACAATGGCGCCGAGAACACACCGACTCTGCGCAGCTGGAAGGTTGCGAAGCAGGGGGAAGATGAACTGGTCCCGGATGGCTTTGTGGCGTATCTTTTGATCAGACCACCGCCAGGTCATTGTTTGGAGTCTCTGTATTGGGGCTTGGGTGCCTTGGAGAGGCAGGCGATTCGAAACGCTTTCAGAGTTGCGTGGGCGTATGTCTGTCTCTATCCTATCATCCTGACTATCTATGACTAACACATGTCTTTTCGTTAAAATAGGGACTGTGTCAAAAAGGGAATTTATCCACAGGGGGGCAAAATTGGGCATTTGGTGTGGGATGCCAGCTCAAACAAAGTGTAAGTTCTCTTGCTGTTTCTCGGCTTCAATTCCGCGATTTACTAATAAGGTTCCTCTCATAGTTACATTACTGAGTTCCAAATGTGGCGCCCCAAAAGACCAACCGACACCTGGAAAGACATCGAATGGATAGCTTGGGGCCTGGCGAAGCCTCCCCGAGGGTATCAATGGTCGAGGGAGACCAGGGCACATCCAGATAAGTCTGACTGGGAGATGTAGATCCAATCTTTTTCCCGGGTCGTGGATTGATCGAATACTTACAGATGCTTTTGCATGGAAGGATGGTTTCTGATTTTCACTTTCAACACCATACTACACTTTCTTAGATATCAATAAATGCCTGTATTTTGATTGAATTCACTTTGTTTCCTTTAATCACCTTCTTCCTGGTACCTGGATGATATTGGTACGTATACAGGAGTCAATGTACCTCGACTTCTTGCTTATTCCAAATCTTTATTCACTGGGTCATGTCTCTCAATCAGATAGGAAACATGGTAGTGAAGCCGCGTAGTGAATTAATGACATCTCTATGCATTACTCTTGAAAAGACTTCCATGCCTATATTAAGGGAATTTCTTTCTCCTTGTCCCCCCTATATCCTCTCAAGGCAGACCTTACGACCCATACCTCTCGTCTATCAACATTTGTATTTCTTTTCTGGCTACCATTATCACGACGACCACCTCATTGTCTTTGAAATACCCTACGTTGTACTTTTGCGGTTTCATACCCATTACATTCTACGCTGCTCTCCTGCACCCTCCCTTCTACGACTCTCTAAGCTCGAATCTGGTCAACTCCGCTACTATGACGACGACTGCTCAAAAAGCCGGTGATGTCGTCAAATCCCCTTTGCCCGATCTACAGCGAGGACAGCACAAGACTAAAAGCTCTGCCTTACACCGTGAGGTGTTTGTTGGAAACCTAGTGGATTGGCGCTTCAGAAATCAGGTTCTACAGTACTCCCAGGCCACTTACTGGCCCAGTTACAAAAGGCTCGTTGCACACAAGCCTCCTTCCTCAGCCCAATCGACAATATACCAAGAGCGTTATGTTTGTGGCGATGAAGACGGAGTTCAGAGACGTTTCACCCAAACCTTGGCCCAGGTGATGACTTCGGTTTTGCATGCTGCAAATGTGCAGATAGCTTTTGGTGACTATACGGCATGTGTCCCACAAGTGATTCCATCAAGGAAGCCAGATGTTTGTCTGCTTGTCAACTACCACATGGCAGCTAAAAGTCGTGGGGGAAATAAAAACTCCTTGGGTGGAGGAGCACAGTCTGCAAAGAGCCCAACACTTCGCAAACCAAAACTACATGAAAATGCTTGGTAAGTCTCACGCGATAATGACATGTTTACGCACGAAAATTAGGATTCTTACCCAAGCCCTACTCTAGGACAAATCGCTTCCTATATGCAGGAAGGCCAGGTCAAGTTTGGTTTCTTCACCAACTACAATGAAACCATTTTCCTAAAACAAGAGTTGCTAAACGGCCAATGGACGTTATATGTCAGTGAGGTTATTGAACATGGCGAAATCAGTAACCCACATGCCGGGAGAGTCACCTTGAGAGAGTGTTTCTGGTACCTGCTGAATGAAGCAGCCCAGCAGGGCCCTGTCAACAACACCACTCCCAGGGGACAGTGGGTCCGTTTTGAATTCGTCAGGACATACATACTCGGCTTTGAGATATTCAAATACTGGATAGGGAAGAAGGATGAATACTGCACTTCGAAATTTCTCCGGTTGCAGAGTTGGTTTTATTCAGTTTGCTCTTGCGATTTGTTTGTCTTTTTTTTTTTTTTTTTTCTCTCTCTTCTCTCGTCGGCGGGATTCTTTGCATAATTTGGACCATGAAATCGCTGGCTTTGAACGAGCGGCTAAATTCTTTTTTATTCTTTTCTTCTCTTGGATTCGATATTTGAACATTTTTACTTGACCTGCAAGATTCCATGGAATATCTATGTTTCTTCCCCTTCTTGAGACGATATCCACATCTAGCAGCTTGGTCCTTTCTTCTCTGCCGTTAGGTTATTATTTCCGGTCATTTAACAATACATTATGATGCATACGTCCTTGGGAAACAATTAGATTAAGTTAAACCAATGGTTACTTATATGTATAGAAGGAACCAATAAACAAGAAAAATAAGAAAGGATAAGGGAAAGTACTAGATTATCCTTTTTATATATAATCATTGTTATGTCCTGTACCTGCATGACAGGCAACAGACAGATTATTATATAATTAGATTAATGCCTATATACTCAGACATCGTCCATATTCATGACCTATAGTAAAGTATCTTTATCACTAAATGCTATATACTATATTATTATTTGATAGACTGAAATATAAATAAATACAAAATAATAATAAAGCAAGAACAATCTGTACCACTTGATGCGAGTCATTTTCCAGATCTTCCCGATGACTACAGCAAACACACGTACTGTCAATCATCGACGATCCACCTGACTTGACCAAGATCATCGTGATATCCATCCGCCTCATTCACTCACTTCTGTCACTTCATCATCCTCTCAGTCTTGGCGGCCATGGACTCAGTCACACTGCCCTCATCTGACTATCCCGAAAGCCCTCACCTGATACCAAAATGACCTCCGTTGACGACTGTCGTCATCAACCATCTTCCGTACAAGTAAGTGATCTAGCAAACAGCGCAGTCTGAATACACACAGATGGAAGAGCTCATTAATACTTTAAACCAGCTTCGATGAAACTCGACTGCAGTGGGTGCTTTCCAGCATGAGTGGCGATAATGGCGATGGAATGGCTCCCACCGAAGAGGAGGAGGATACGACCAACATGGCCATGGTGGCCATGAACATTCCAGGCCCAACAGCAGCAGCAGCACCGTTTCCAAGTCTCGCCAAAACAGCGACAAATAACACCACTACGTCTCAAAAAAACACCAATGCACCGCCCGATCTCCCTCCAGACCCAAACATCGCCAACCCTCGTCTTCTCGTCAACAGACCATGCATCTACGAGCGTCGACTCCCTGGAAACGCCTATATCACCGCCCACGTCCAGCGACTCCAGCATGGATTTTACTCCAGCCCCGCCGTGTCCGATCGCGACTTCGACTTTGTCGATTTTTTCGCCGTGCACTTTGTCTTTCACTCACCAAACACCCTAGACCATCGGTTCAAGGCTGCCACCATCCGAGCCTCGGTCCAGGGTACCAACCGAGAAGCATATCCACCGCGAAATCCGCGATTCCTCATGCATGCGCCGCATCTCATCTACGGCGCCGTATCCCCAGAGACGCTACAATGGAATTTCAGTCTGGCCGGGTCGCTGGGGATCGCGGATATGCCGCTGAGCGCGAGCATCAATCCATCCGGGGGCATGAACGGACGATACAAGCGGTACGAGATGATGAGAATTCAAGGGTCGGCACGGACGTGGAAAAGCCCCCGAGGACCCAAGTTCGACGTCGAAGCCGGGGAGGTGGTTTGGTCGCTTGAAGAGAACAGTTTACAGAGATCGGGACTACCAAGGGAATTTTCGTTTCCCATGTTGATTCAGAAGCCACGTGCGGAGAGCCGGGTCATCTTCAACCTCGACATTGATCCGGTTGTGCAATCGTGGTATGGCAATTATCCAACCTGGTGGCTTTCTCTCCCGGCATATCAGCCCGCGCGGAGGAGACCGGTGGATTTTCGGCGTCAGGTTGGTCAACGGTTCAAGCCTGTGTCATCAGAAAGAGGGTTTAATTTTGCTTCTTTGGAGAGTTGTTTTGATGACTATGTTCATATGCCTGGGAGAAAACATGCTGCTAGTGTAGGTCAGTCTATCAGAGACATGAACCGTCTAACCATGTGCATAGATCCCTCCGGACGGGGGCATCCCTCGAGATGACTTGGATGGATTCAACCGGGGTATACCTCGAGATTATACCAATGTCGAACCAATACCGGACAATGCCAATTCAAGCTTCAACCCCAACTTTACCTTTAGCCCTAATTCTGCCTTTAATCCCAACTTCACGTTTAATCCCAACTCAAACGCAACCTCTCCATCGACCAACAGAGCGAAATCAGCCCAAGTCCAAGCCCAAAATAACCCCCTAACCAGCCCCAGGTCCCTAACATCAATGCCCTGAACGTGCATGTCCTTCTGGACAGCACCACAACGACGACAACAGGGATGATACCACCACGTCAAAAACCACCCCCTAACCGCCCTCGAGCAAACTCTACAATCCAACCAAGCACAGCGCCAACACAAACAGGAAAAGAAAAGCAGGTACAGGGAAAACCACCGCCGCAAAAACAAGCCTTCCTTTCCGGACGCAGAAGGTCACTTCGTCGGGCACGATCTCGGGAATCGCTGGCGGTGTATCAAAATGGGACATTGCAGGAGTTGAGCACGGGGTGTGATGTTAGTCGGACGTATTCATTATCATAGAGTTGTCTTGTTTTGTTTGCTTTGGTGGCTAGTATGATACCCAGCCTGCAATTGTATAATACGCTAGAATTGATGTTAGCTCAATTATATTACTATCTAAAATGAACATGTATCAGCGATGAAACAGATTCACCTAGATCTAGCATCCGAGTATTGAAAAAGTAAAAGATGAGATCTATCAATTAGACCAAACAACAACACGACCATGTCAACCCCATAATTGAGCAAGAAGATAGACAGATATGCACGTCAACAATTGTCATTCCCCAACAAAAGAAAAGCAAATAAAGAAAGATAACAAAGAAAAGGGAAAGAAAAGGTAAAAAGTCAAAATAAACACGCGCAATTCAATAGTTTTCTCCATCTCATATAAACTTTCTCAATCGCTCGGAAAATACAAATAGTCACACACATCCCCTGCACACAATGTTAAGCAACGAGTCCCACCAAACAGAGTTCTGTTCTTACGTACATTCAGAGACAATATTTATTATTGCTATGATGATAATGATAATAATAATAGTAATAATATCAGAGTTTGGCGATCATTAAGCTTCGACAGGCGAATATGGGGTAGAAAGTCAGTCTGACACTGACAGCGACAGGTGATCAAGGAGTGTATTAGTTTCCTAATTAATTACCTGGTAAAGCCTAGCTGGAGAGTTTCGCCCTTGCTCTTGTCCAGCAAGGACGGTCAATAATGAGGTTATCTCATCATCATCTTTCCCTTGTCTTCGTTTCTCCCGGACTAATGGCATCACATGAAAGACAGACACGACAGACAAGCCATCCGGCCTTCCTCCTGCTCCTCTTAGCTGTTTACAGACTAAATGGAGTCCCCCTACTTGGCCTAGCACTGTGTAGTCTGGTAACAGATTGCCTACGGATGCGAGGCCCACTAATTCCCATCATCGTATTTTCTTGTCAGTGTGACCTTCGTCCTCGTCCAAGGTCGTATGTTGTCCTGGAATCCAGCTTGTAGCACTGCAGATCGGCATTTAGCACTGACAAGCTAAGGTACGGCGAGACTGAAACGGAATCCGAACAGACCATCCATTCCATCTTAGCCTCGTTTTTTCTCTCTTGACTCTTGTTTTATCTCGCCTCTTTCTTGCCCCCCTTTTTTTGGTATGCTCTGCTTCTCTCCCCTCACTTATGGAATACGTGTAGATCGTATGTGGCAGTGTACTGTACATACACAAGTGACACATACGGTGAGACTGAAAAACAAGTATCCTACTGCCTATGCTATGCTATGTATGCGATGCTCATGTACTATCTCTGCTATGCCAGCTAGCTACTAGCTACATCCATCATAGGTACCCATCGACTAAGCCACCCCGTGGAATCAACCAAACACGGTGTGGAAACAAATTCCACTGCCCAGGGAAATTCTACCAGGTGAACCAGGATAATACACCGTATATACTCCGTAGTTACGCCAGTAGGCAACCCAATTGCATCATGTTATATTTTATTTATACTCTCATCGGCTCTCGGTGGAGATAAATATCCCGCAAAAAGAAAGGAAGTAAGACTACTACCGTCAAGCCAAGATGATGATGATTATATTCGAGACACGCGCAGCCGCCAAAGCCACGTTGACGGTTGGTTTGAAACCCACCGGTGAGACTAAGTGACTGGCAAAAGCAATTAAACCAAATAAAAAAAAAAAAAAAAAAGAAAAGAAAAGAAAAGGGAAAAAACGGACGGATTGCTATTATTGACAGGGAAGATATCCTGGAGGGACGGAATAGGAAATGCCGATACTGCTAGCCACTATGTATAGGGACTATAGCAGGAATGATGGAGGAACTAATAAGGCCATGCATGGCTAAGCAAGGGGGAGATGCAAAGAGAATGAATCTAGAAGATGCTCAAAGTTGGGAAAGTTGAATAAACCTGGACAGCTGGATGATAATTACGGCATTTGCATTAATAACAAAGGATCTGTTGGCTGAGGGGCCAAAAGAGCACTAGTTGAGGGTTGATCATCAGTGCATACATATAAGTACTTTGTAGGAGTACTGTACAATGAGTAGACACTAGACAGATGTTGCGGTCAAGTATCCAGATGAGATATAAAGCAGTTTCCTGATATGGCATAAGATGGTCACACACACGATGAAAGTCGGACAATTGATGATGGTTGACAGTGGAATTGTCTCTTTGTCTTGAGCAAAAAAAAAAAAAAAAAAAAAAAAGAGTAGAACTTGGCCAGTCAGTCGGCAGACAATCGAGCCACACGTGGATAATTTTTATATCTCCTATCTCATTGGATATACAGGAAAGGGGTAGTCAGACTGCTAGTACTCCGTACACAAGAAAGATCAGTGTGGGGGCCAATGCATACATGCCAACCACTCACACATCCTTCTCCTCGTGGATCCCACCAAGTCGCAATAATTGGAGTGGACTAAGACTTTCCAACACATGGCGAACCTGCTACTAATTCGTGTTAGTGAAGTGGGATAATCGACCACAGCCGTTGAAACTATCAGCACCAGATCATCGACCTGCCAATACTATGTAATCCCAGTCCACCCAACCTCCGGCCAGTTCTCCGCATCAAGGCTTGACCCTGGGATGATCGCAAGTCTAACAGCTAAACGGCGCTACTTCAAACTATTGCCATCCGTGGGTCTTGTTAGGTCCCATAGCGTGGGAGCGCCCGACCGATCAGTCTACATAGTCAGTACTCCGATGTACTCCGCGATATCTGTAGTCTGTAGTCTGTAGGTGCTCTGTACTCCGTAGATGAATTGATATCGAGTAATAATATCTGAGTATCAATAGGTATCCATTCTGAATATCTGAATATCTGGATATCTGGATATCTGCACTATGCCAAGTCCTACACTGTAGCCGTACTTCTTCTGTAATCGTACTCAGACTGATACAGTGATACGAATGATACATGGAGCCTATTCAGCTATCTTAATTTAACAATTAAGAATACGATTTACCTATGCTGAAAACTATCCTAATATTATCCTACTCTCCCTATATTATATCATTGTCATTATTATTTATCATCATTATCATCATCATTATTGTCAACTCTGTATCGTAAGTATGATACACTAGTAATACTAGTCTGGCGCAAGTGAACTCGTGTCCGCTTTCGTCGTCTCCCCACCCCTCTCTGTTCTGGCCTTTTGGCCTTCCTTGGCTGCACCGCCGATGATCGCCTGTATTAGATCGGACTGTCCTTGTCATTCACTTGTGCGGCATTTCTTCTGCTGGGGTTGTCCTGCTCAAGATGTCAGAACGAAACGCCACATCCTTTTGGGATTCATTGCCCCCCCCTCCTCTTCCCATCAGTCGATCCGCTCAGACTCTCACTTCCAAGATACCTGCAGCTCGCCTATTCGTTTACGATAAGTGGATTTAAATAATTACAGGCTGACAGTGGATTGGAGGAAGACGAACCAGACAATATTAAATAGCACGGCAAGTGCTGACTGGCAGGCTGGAAGGATCGCCGACAAAAGATACTCAAGTCGGTCGTGGCGTAAAGCCCATGACGGCTGACAGTCGCTCAACGCCACCTTTGCTGACTGTTTACAGGATGCTGATTATTGCATAAGCATGGTTGCCTTCACTCTGGGAAAAAGACACGGGAAAAGCAATTATCGAAGGCGTTCCCTAAACAGTAACGCGTATGCTCGTGTGTCAAAAATCGGGATGGATCTTCAACGCGGGGGAGCAGTCATCCTGAAGGTCTTGGACTCTTTGTCAATAGTCTGTCCCGACAAGAAATATGATGCGTTGGTGCTGAACCCGAACCAAACTCGACGCTGCATTTGCGATCCATCGTACACGTCTCCTGCATAGCCTATCTTTCTTTGTGAGGAGAGTCTTGCAATTTGCTGTTTTGCTGGATTCCTTCCCCCTTGGGAAGTCGGTTAATGCCGAAATTCTCCTTACTCTTAAATGGACTTCAAGGGGTGTTTCTCTCTGATGTGATGACGCTCTCTCATCTTCACCTTGTATGTAGTACAGTGACTGATCCGATCGAGTGCATCTCCCACTGCCGGCAAAGCAACCCGAATCCATGGACGGGTTGGGATTCCTTGCCAGTTAGAGCCGACTTTCTCCGTAATATCCGGCTTTCTCTTCCCTCCAAGCGACCAACATATTGTCGATCCCAACAATGGCACAGACTCGATTCATCAAAGAGTCTGGAAACTCTGGATACACACTGGACAGAATAATACTCTCAACAGATGTGATATGGTCCACATGTTGATCTGAAGATCATAATGAAGATCTGGGATCTATCTTAGCCGCCAAGCATCGCGTCTAAGGACACTGCTTGTTCGATTCAGAGTTCAAACTTTGGCGCTTGTTCCATCAAGATCAATAACTATCTCGTCTACTGCCACCATCTCCAGTCTATTTTGTCATACAGTCTGTCTCTGGAAAAAAATAAAATACAAAATTGAGTTCAGGCAGCACGCGCCAACTGTGATCGTCTTGTTCGCCCACTTTGTCGGGTCTGGCTAAGTCGGCTCTTGAATGGACGGGATTGTTTTGTACGACTCTGCACAGGATCCATGCCCTGCACCCATGGTGTTGCCGGATTCGACCTGTCGTTTTTTGGTTGGGGATGAGATGAGACAAAATGCTGACCTACTGATGCTGACTGGAAGACGGGATATCCTTCCTCCTTCCATCCACACTGTCCCATCTGGATCTACAGAGGATCTCCCGCGAAGGTTTTTGCAGGCATCCAATATAAGCTCAAGGAACGGTCCCCCCCTGAAATGGAATTGTCAAAGTTACCCAAAGGAAGGTATTAGGTGAATTCCCATTGTCTGGAACTGCCAAACGTTTTCTGTCTGTTGGCAGGCGGAGGTTTTCTTTTTCTTTTTCTTGTTTTTTTCTTTTTCTTCGTAGATTGTTTATTCAGACTGGGATCTTATGATCATACCGCTTCAGAGCCCCTAACATGTTCACTGCACTCAGTGCACTGCAGCAGGATGAGAAGAGCGAACAAGACGTCATTCAATTCTGACCAGACCAGAGGGACGACCTACACCACTTATTAGTTTACTCCCTTGACAAGATTCTGATCTGCACCCACGGCCGACCAGATGCAGGGCTGGTTGACCGGCGCACAGTCCCCTTGGGTTGGCTGTTCTCTCTGACGTCGCTGGGACAGCCATTGGGCACCTGATCGTAATACGACCAAGTTCCCGCCTACTCATCACAGACCACCATTTGCGGTGTCACTCAGATGGAGGGATGAACGAACCAGGTCTGGAGGAAGAGTGGACTGACTGGCGATGCCACTATGGGAGGATGGAGGAATGAGGATACGAGACAGACAGTAGACGCCTTGACCGCGTCTACGTACTAGTGGGACAGATCAACTCCCATGCGCAGTCCACCGACTAGACGCTGGGCAGTGTCCAGCCGTAGAGAATAATTTCTCCAGACCCTCTTTATTATTATTATTATTATTTTACTATTTATTTATTTGTGACACCATTGGAATAATTGATATTGGCAGCACCAGTTAGATACCACTCACCACTGAGATTGAGTCTGATCAGCTACGGGGTACTCAGCACTCTACCTCCTACCTATGTACATTCCTGTTGTGTAATCTGCATTATATCTGTATTCGATGTCTGCTGAACTGTATCTGTTGACTGTCACTGAAACACGGCTGGAATGAGTGGTGGATCGTGCCAAAGCCATGACCAGTGCACATCATGTCGGCCTCAACTCTTCGTCAGGGGCGGAGCCGTGGTTGGTCAAGCCGCAAAGGCCCACCGCAGGCACCCCTCATCTGTACAGGACTACAGGTACTCTGTAGCATGAATTATGAATACTCAGTGTCTACAAATGATGTGAAGAGACAAGAATAACAAATAGTCTACTGTTATCACTGTGTAGGTATATCTGGTATTTGTACTACTACAGACTGCAGACTACAGAGTAGACAGTACGGACTGTACAGAGGTGTACCACAGCTCCACCAGCATCCATGGCACGGGGTTCACCACTGCTGGACTGACCACCTCCTCTCCCCGCCGTCTCTCCCGTCGATTGCCCCGAGTCTATTATTGCCTATGCGGTCATCTTCCAACTGGATGATTCTTGCACTTCTCTCTCCCTTCCCGTGTTATCGTTAGTTCCTCCTATTACCTGATATTTATTATCCTGCTTATTTTACTGTGTGATGCTCGACGTCACCACCTCTCTCTCCCTCTTTCTGAATCTTCATCAACTGTACCTGCTTCTGCCATCCCCGCTCTGTTCCCGTAAGTTCATTTTTGTTTAATTCTATCTCTCTATGCTCTGCAAGTCTGCATCATCTCTATTCCACCTCTCTGTCCCCATCTCTATTTCTCCGCTCCTCCGATGATTTCCCAGTACCAGACTTGTTCCCCATGGATCCACGATGGCCTCTGGACGGGCGATCCACACCCGTCGGCCGGTTCTCCTTTGCCTGCTCCTTGGGATCACTAGTTCTGTTCTGTTCTCTGCTCAGGCCTGTCGCTGCTCCATCATGATTAGTTATGCTCTCACTCTGCTCTTCTTCGTCTCCGGCTCTGTCCTAGTTTCGTTTTTTGCTCCTGCTTGTCCATTCACAGCCCTCTTTTTTTGATCGTCCCAGGTATTTTATTTCATTTTATTATTTTTATTATTTTTTTGATTGAATAAAAATAATAATAATAATAATAATAATAATAGTAGTAATAATAAATCACTCTTGTATCAGCGTGGGCGAAAAAGAAGCTTACAATACCTTACCCTCCAGCAACTAGTGTGTCGCGTGTGAAATTTTACTACCTACTCTCAGCTACATACATCCTGCTGCTTTTTCCCTTTTTTTTTTTTTTTTTTCCTCCTCTGATTTTCTGTTTTTTCTTTTTCTTTTTTAATATTTTCTTCTTTTCTTTTCTTTTCTTTTTTTTTTTCCCCTTCCCTCTTTTTTAATTTTATTATTTTCTTTTTCCTGTCTTTTTTATTTTAATTTTCCTTTTATTTTATTTCCATCCTTTTCTTTTATTTCCCTTCCTATTTTTTTAACCTTGATTATCCCCCCTGTCCCACTTCAACCTCATCTCAACCTCTTCCTTATTTTGATTATATTACTTCGTGTTTGAAATCACTTTCTTCCTTCGTCCTCGTATGGCAATCGTGGCTGTTGCACGTCCCAGAGTGGATAATATCGGCTTACTCTCCTCTCTCCGAAACAGGCGAACATCTTCCCCAGTACAGACTGGACTGAAGAAATAATCCTTCTTTAGCCTCGAACGAAAAAGGGTCTACCGGTGGGATTGATATCTGGTTTGGCCAGTCAGAAACACAGGAAATTACTAAATTAAAAAACAAAAAAAAAAAAAAAAAAAAACAACACAAATTACGAGAAAAGACAGCTACAGTAGTCCTGTACTAGTAGTTGGGTGGGTTGTGTCCAAGACTCCTCCATCCTGTCCATCTCAACCACTGGATCCAGAAGCTCCAGTCGACCCAGCTTTTATAGGGCCAGGCGCTTCTCTCCAGATCCGTCCGTCCAACCTTTTTTTTTACCACTCTTTTTTCCCTCATCTGAACCAAATCCATTCTTGTCCTCCTCTTCCTCTCCTCCTTTCCTTCGGGTCCGTGCTGGCTGTCGATCCGGGTGGTCAATCAACTCTCAACTCTGGTCAAGTCGTGAACTCTGAACCGAGGGGTTAAACTTGCACCGCCGACCTGGTCCTGCGGTTCACCTCGACTTTGTCATTCTCTCTTCCTCACTTTATCTCGAGGGTCTTTCCCTTTGCCCCTCCTTTGGTCCATCTTCCTCCCTCTTCCTCCCCCGGCTTTTTCTCTCGACCTTTGCCCCTCCTTCAAATATTTGAGTTTAAATTCCTCCATCTCGAGGTGAAGCTGCTTTTTTATCTTTTTTATCTTTTTTTGATCCGACGTGATTGAAAAAAAAAAGCTATCAACCTGGCTTCGCGTTCGCTTGTTCAGTCCTGGCTTGCTTCTTCTGTTACCTGACAGCCTTAGCCCGCGTTGCGTGAAACCTTGATCTGCAGTGGCCTAACTTTGAATCTTATTTTACCTCTCTGGACCCTTTCCATAACTAGGTTCGATCGAACCTACATACAACTCACCTTACCACCTCTTACCAGCTACAACTATCATCAACAAGAAATAAATACAGAAAAAAATGGTCAACGGCGCCGCAGCAGTGTTGGAGCCCACGTTTACGGGATACGTCGCGACGACACAAGATGCCTTGATCCTCTTTGAAGCGTGCCTCACGGGTGTTTTGCACCATGTGCCCCGTCGACCGCACGACCGAGAACGAAGCCACCTGGTCCGCAGCGGCAGCGTGTTCATCTACGAAGAAAACTCGTCGGGAATCAAGCGGTGGACGGACGGGGTGACATGGAGTCCGAGTCGCATTCTGGGCAACTTTCTGGTCTACCGTGAGCTGGAGAAGCCGTTCCCACCCGGGGAGAAGAAACGAGCGATGAAGAAGGCGAACCGACGACCTGTGCCTTCGACGAGACCTGGGGAGCCCTACCCACGACAGGAAGCCACCCCTTCGGCTTATTCGCCGTCTTCGACCGCGTCGGGTCCGTATGGAGACAGATCACACCAGTCGGAGGTGGAGAGGGCGTTGGTCGGTTCCTTGGTGGATTCGTACGGTTTCAAGGATTCGGGGCTGGTGAAGAAGACTATGAGCGTGACGGTGTCCGGTGTGACTCACCACCTGGTGTCGTATTACAGCGTTGAGGATGTGATGCGAGGCGCGTTGAATCCGCCTTCGATGGTCGAGTCGTTGCGCTACATCAGACCCCGTGCCGAACTGACCCAGAAGCAAAGCTTCCGCGCTCCGATCGATGATCTAGAGACGGCAGGTATGGAGAACCCCAATGACCCGGCGCATGCGATCTACGGATATCGCCCGCAGTTGGTGGCTCCCCCAGGATATGCGATGCCCAACCCTCACCCGGAGTTTTACCTCCACGCTTCGCCGTACGCTGCAACCCACCCCCCGCAGTCTGCGGCGATTCCCGGATACTCCATGGCAGCTTCGATTCCGGGCCAGCAAGCTCCCAATCCCTACCTCCCTGCCCCTGCTGCTCCGACACAGATTCCTCAGAAACCGGACGAACCTCCGCACTTCAGAGCACCGTACGGAAGCTTCGATTCGCTCAGCCACCACTCTTTGTCTTCGTCGATTCCTCCCGCCATCAACACCGCCATCCCCAGCTCGCTCAGTGACCGTAACCGATCCCACTCGGATCACAGCCCGTCGGCTTACCGCAACTCGTCGATTTCCTCGCGCAGCGTTGCAACCGACGCTACATCCCCCATGGACCCGTCCACTCCGGCTACATTCTCGCGAGGCAGTTTCAGCCTGGCCACACCATTGGATGGAACACCTCACCCACCGTTGGAGCAGCGTGGTGTTCCAGCTGCCTTTGATCCCAGCATCTCTCGCCGAGAATCCAACCCGATTCCCGCCTCCTACTACACCGGAAACGACAGACACCCGTACTACATGGGAGCTACGGCCCCAGGAGCCCACGTCACCTACCCAGGAGCTCAACCTCTGTCGACGTGGACGACGGCCGCTCCGGCTCAGCCACAAATATAAACCTCGTTTCTTACGTTCGTTTTTCATACTCGAAAGGGCGGCAATTTGGGGATTAGACTTTGAACATGTGCTATCGATGATTGCCGGTTTGAAAATGCTCTTAGACAAGATGGTGATGGCATTCTTGTGTTTCTCTGTTGAATGACCACTTAATCAAGGGGTAATCCAGTCTCTTTTTTTTTTTTTTTTTTCGCCAGGACCCCGCATACCCCGAGTGGTTTAATGGGCTTCTGTTTTTTTCTCTTTTCTTTTCTATGATGATACGATGTACCCCAATTTTCTTTCTTATTCTACATTCCCCGTGTGCTCTTTGCTTTTGTTGGTGGCCGTGGTGTTTTTTCCTCGTTTTCCTCGTCATTTCTGTTACTCTCTTTTTCCATGCTTGTTTATTGTCTTTGACGTGATTATGAGCAATGGTTTGGTTCGGGCGGTTCGGTCTGGGGCGGTCATCTGTCTTCGTTATTATAATTTTTTTACTGTCGCTATTCTTACTGGTTGTATATGGGAAGCAAAGGAATGGTGCTTGGATCAAGTGTCTTCCCACTTTTTTTTCTTCATCTTCTTTTCTTTTTCTTCTTGTCTCATGCGTTTTCAGCGAGGAGCTGGTGATAGTGCATTCTGCTTTTATTTCTACCTCCTCTACTCCTCTAGTCACCCTGTCGCAGACAGGTCGTGGAAACAAGAGACGGTGCATGAGACATGTATGAAAGTCCAACCCTTCTCTTGTATCATTATCGTGACCAGATCAATATAAGCCTGAAGAAGGCCTAATTGAACAAGAGGGGTTTTTTTCTTCTTTCATTTTATCTCTTTTTCCCTTCTCATTTATATTTTGGATTGGTGCGGTGTTTAATAAACGGTTGGATCGGTTGGATTGGCGCTTCATATGAAGCTTGAGTTTATCGAATACCCCCCGCCAGTTTTTGCTTATATCTATCTTCACACAAACAAAGGGAAATTGAATTAGATTTGAACATTTCCATCATCTTCTTCATGATAGATAGAGTTGAAATCAAAGTTATGGGCTACACACACTGCAAAGCACGAACCACGGATCCTCAAACTTAAACTTTGTGCTAACTTGACTTTTTAAATCTCGAATGTAACGTTAGCCTATGTTGATGTAAGATATGATTCAATAGCGCAGATCATATAGTTAGATAGTGGAGAGGCGGACTGGATAAAGTTGAGTTGTATGTTTCACAGGCATAGCTCGGATCTGGATGCTGCATATGGATCTTGGTAACGGAGGAATGAACGAGTGATGTGTAGTACAGGACATGCTGTGTTGTATCCACTGTTACTGGATTTGGTTAGTGCATATTCTTTGTCATTACTTATTATACTGCATTGGAATGTAGATCTGGATGTTGGATTGTAGGGATGGTTATTGGCGTTGCTGGCTGTGGATATTGGATAGTGTCTGGATGAGAACAATGTGTATAGAAGTAAGTTTGGAGATTGTTCTGGAAGATGAATGCAAAATATTGAGATGAGCTGCTGATCTTAATAATCTACATAGCAATAATATAATAAAGCTAAGCGATAGCTCTATCCCTGTATAAGGGTTTAAATATCAGAAAACCACCGAGTGAGATAGATGGCCGGCTGGCCCGGCATATTAAATCGACACGAACGATCTTTTTTTAATGAATGAATTCATACCAGAATAGTATAAGATTATGCAATAGCATAGTCCGGCATGTATAAGGTCAGTTAGTAATAACCTAATGGACTGCATTTGTGTACGGAATAGTATCAGGGAAAGCAAAGACATCTGATACTAAGATATACTCACGTAGGCCATTGGATGTATACTGAGAATAGCCATTCCCTTGCGTCTGAGATAATGCGGAATGATAAGAGTGGAAGAAGTATCTGTCTCCGACTATTAAGAAATGGAGCGGTCATACTGATTCTAGATGCTAGATGTGATGGTGCTATATATAGCCATCTATCTATCTACCAAGAAGCGCAGATAATAAAGAAGGCTTTATAGGTGTGTATTGACCTGAATTGAGGTCCTGCAACAGCAACCAACCCAGTATGCTATGAGACGGCATGGATTTATATAAATCTTCAATATAATTCCATTGTAAGGGCAAAAAGCGGTGTCTGCGATCCAACATGATTGAAATATATTATTTTAAGTGTTGTACATGTGCATAGATAGTTTCAGATTGACTGAATAATTAATGTCTTTTCTGGGTTCCGTCTTATCAAGAGAACTAAAATCATCTTAAGCACGGACAGCTAGTTGCATTCCAAGCAGATATACTGTGTTAAAAAATAATGATGATGATGATGATGATGATGATGATCAGACTAAAAAGGCCACACGCGCACCTATCTGACCTTTTTTTGGGATTATATCTAACATACTGCAGATACTGTAAATATCAAGAACTCTGGATGATGACTATATAATAGTCCGTATAAATATATCACAACGATACCCACAGGTGAAAGAGAAAGGCTTCTATAGTCCAATAAAAGCCCATGATCTTATTTCTAGGGAATTGAATGCAAATTCGCATGGCTAGTATAATACCTCAATCGAACTAAGACAAGACAAACATAAGTGAGACAAATAGTATGATCTGTTGCCTGTTATTCGCTTGTCTAATAAGGATAGCGACAGCCGGAATGACTTAAGAGAAGGCTAGAATGAAACTGAAAGAATATGGAAGATAAACCAGTATAATGATAGACAGACTCGTGTAGTACAGAGGCAATAGTAGGAAAGGTGATGGTCCAGAGTAGCACACGTCGAATAAAGAACTGCCTAGAATGCCCACGATGACAACAAAGAAACGGTGTTAAATGAGACCGCTGCATAGAAGCCCAACAACTTATTAATCAGAATAGATGAATCTGATATATTTAGTGATTCATATTACTCATCTGGTGATATTATACTCAGATCTAGAATGTGTTGGCATATGAATAATGTACAGAGATGGATGTACACCTAGCAAAGAAGCATGTCGATCTACAAGCTAGCAGAGCTGCAGGCAACAAAGAAATCAGGGAAATCGGATCTTATCATATGAAATAAGTAGCGGTCTACAGAGTATTCAAAATGATAATATAGATGAGTTGGCATTGCTACCTGATGTAGAAAAGATCTGATTGATAACCATCCAAAGTCAATTAGACAAAAGCACGGATATCTGATTGGGCAGCAAGATGAGACATATCAAATGCTTATCGTGCAGATTGGATACATGGACAAATCAATCCGATCCATAAGATATCATAAACACGACAGACACAAGTCAGGTGACAAACCTCCCATGCAGAGGATACAATAATAGGAAATGGGGTGCGAAAGACCTGACGCAGGCCACATGAATAATAATAATCCAGATTGCAGCAGACTCAGCTGAAACACACAAGTTGGTGGGGCTGGAATGCAACCATCTTGCCAAACGGTTGGATCCGAGCGTCCATTTTAGTCGGACCTCCCGTTTTTCCATGTTCCATTTTTTTTTTTTTTTTTCCTTTTCATGTGGAGTCTCGGCAGTTCGTTGGTGTAAATTAATCCGGAAGATATATTCCGCCTGATCATAGACTGGACTAGGATGGCCAGACTTGGAAGAAACTGCGGTGAGCCTGGATGCTGTTCTCTGGGACCCCATGCAGGTGTTATATGTGATAGCACAGATTATTGGCATTATTGGCATGATTAGGCCGAAAGTCGTTAAGAGGGGTAGACAGAAAAAAGCAAACATATATCACCATGATGCAACATGAATCATGCTGACTGGAGGGTAAGCGGTGAGGGACCAACTACCTTGATAGATAGATGGTCCTGAATCAGGATGGCCGATGGCGAACATGAGGGATCCTATGAGAAGCGCTGGACGGATAACGTTGAAGCCGAAGGAAGATCTTCGGCGACTAAAAAAGGGCTGACATCGGAGACAAACTGGAGGGCTTGAAGGATATCGGGGTGATTGGTAATCTGGACATCCGAACCAGAGGAATAAGAGAATCATAAGGGATTCTAATGAAGGTTATGAATGAATAGGATGCGGTGGCTCCGAGGGTATTCCCTACCTACCTGCTTACACCGGTACTAGTATTACTCCTCCATATACTACCAGTCTACCATAATATCTACCGCTATGCTCTACATTCTATTCTATACTATATCTATATCTATATCTGTCTAATTGCACTACATCAGATACTACTATGTAACTACAAATCTACGCTGCAGGTAAACGCCGCTATCTCCGATAAGCGGGACTGAAATTTCTGGCGGCCAATCACAGAACCAGCTGAGGTCAGCCAGCATCGGGTTTAACCGCTTTCGCTTCGGTTGCAGCAAGACGCGACTGACTCGTGGGGCTCCACCAGAGCTCGGCGTGAGTAATCCTGACTCTTCGTGACTCTTGCTTTCTGCCTGACTCCACTGCCCGCCATGATTCGTTCTCTCCCTTTTTCTGCCCTCTGATTGACTGGGCGTATCCCTGTTCAAGCTTTCTATCGCCTCTTACAAATCCACCGGACTTAATAATGGAGGTAATGGAAAAAAGAAATTGAAAGAAAAAAAAAAGAGGGTCTGCTTACAGACGCTCGTATCCGATATATAATAGTACTCGTTCATGCTGGGTCCTTATTTCTACTCTTCTTCTCCCCCGGCTGTCTGTCCCTTATCCCTCTGCTCGGTGCTTGGTGTCCTTCTGCCAGACTGTACATACTTATCTTCTATTAATTCTTATCTTTCTTTTATCTATTACTTCTTCAAATACCCTAACTGATAGTATCTAATTTGCGATCGACCCCGTCCGTGAAGGACGCCTATCGACAATGGCCGAAGATTCTCGTCCGCACGACCCTGTTGCGACAAACCAGGACAACCACCAGGCCACCAGCCATGCCCAAGCATCCGACCAAGACCCCACCTCCACCTCGACTTCCACCTCTTCGTCTCAGCTCAGTCTCGATGGCCGATGGGGAGAACAGGACCAGGGGGAGCCCGTCTCCCGCCGGGGTGCTATGGAGGACTTTGAAGGGATGAAGAGGGAATTGACTCGACTCAGTCTCACACGGACCCGTTCTACCACTAAGGATGGTCGCCGATTGCGCTCGCTCACTTCCCGTCGAACAAGCCAGGCCAAGGATGAGGAGAAGGCGATGGACGACGACGAAGCGGATGACGATGTTTCTGGCGACTTTGACCTCAACGAGTTTCTCATGGGCGGCCATTTGGAACGACGGACGACGGCGGGCGAACCGGCGAAGAAGGTGGGCATCGTGTTCAAGAACATGACCGTGAAGGGTGTTCAGACTGGTGCCTCCTTTGTGCGAACCCTGCCTCATGCCGTCGTGGGTACCTTTGGTCCCGATCTCTACAACCTCGTTTGCCGATTCGTCCCCCAGCTTAGTTTTGGAAGGTCCCCCCCGGTGAGAGACCTGCTCCATGACTTCAGTGGAGCGGTCCGCGAGGGTGAAATGATGATGGTGCTCGGTAGACCAGGAGCTGGATGTACCACCTTCCTCAAGGCTATTTCCAACAACCGTGAAGGCTTTGCTGGCTTCCTGGGCGATGTGAGCTACGGTGGCATGTCTGCCGAAGACCAACACAAGCACTTCCGCGGTGAGGTCAACTACAACCCTGAAGATGACCAGCACTTCCCTACTCTCACCGTCTGGCAGACACTCAAGTTCTCCCTCATCAACAAGACCAAGAAGCACGATCGCGCCAGTATTCCCATCATCATCGACGCCATGCTGAAGATGTTTGGCATCACCCATACCAAGAATACCCAGGTTGGTAACGAGTTTGTCCGTGGTGTCTCTGGTGGTGAGAGAAAGCGTGTCAGTATCGCCGAGACCTTGACCACCAAGTCCTCTGTCGTCTGCTGGGATAACTCCACCAGAGGTTTGGATGCAAGCACCGCTCTCGACTACGCCAAGTCGCTCCGCATCATGACCGATGTCAGCAAGCGTACCACCTTTGTCACTCTCTACCAGGCCGGTGAGAGTATCTATGAGCTGATGGATAAGGTGCTGGTCATTGATTCTGGTCGCATGCTCTACCAAGGTCCTGCCAACGAAGCCAGGCAGTACTTTGTTAACCTTGGCTTCTTCTGCCCCGAGCAATCGTATGTTCCTCTCCACCCTATTCCTTCCAAGCTATACTAACATTTCCCAGAACTACTGCCGACTTTTTGACCTCCCTCTGTGACCCGAATGCCCGCCTCTTCCAACCAGGCCGAGAAGCCTCTACCCCCAAGACTCCCGAGGAACTCGAGCAAGTCTTCAGAAGCAGCGAACAATACAAGCGTATTGCAAACGACATCTCCGGCTATGAGACTCAACTCCAGGAAACCAACCAAGAGGATACTCGCCGCTTCCAAAGGACAGTCGCTCAGTCCAAGAGTAAGACTGTCTCGAAGAAGTCTAGCTACACTGTTTCTCTCGCCAGACAGGTTGCTGCCTGTGTGCAGCGTGAGTTCTGGTTGCTGTGGGGTGACAAGACGTCTCTCTACACCAAGTACTTCATCATTGTTTCCAACGGTCTTATTGTCTCTTCTCTGTTCTACGGCGAGGCCCTCGACACTAGCGGTGCTTTCTCCCGTGGTGGTGCCCTGTTCTTCTCGATTCTGTTCCTTGGCTGGCTTCAATTGACAGAACTGATGCCTGCGGTTACTGGACGAGGGATTGTCTCGCGTCACAAGGACTACGCCTTTTACCGCCCGTCTGCCGTGTCGATTGCTCGTGTTGTCGTCGATTTCCCTGCCATCTTCTGCATGGTCGTGCCATTTACGATTATCGTCTACTTTATGACTGGACTAGATGTGGATGTATCCAAATTCTTCATCTACTTCTTGTTTGTCTACACGACTACGTTCTGTATCACCTCGCTGTACCGTATGTTTGCCGCACTATCACCGACCATTGACGATGCCGTTCGATTCAGTGGTATTGCATTGAACGTTCTCATCTTGTTCGTCGGTTATGTGATTCCCAAGCAGTCTTTGATCCATGGTTCGATCTGGTTTGGTTGGCTCTTCTACGTGAATCCAATCTCATACAGTTACGAAGCGGTACTTTCGAACGAGTTTTCTGGCCGTGTCATGGAGTGTGCCGCATCTCAGGTTGTACCCTCGGGTCCTGGCTATGATGATCCCCAGTACCAGGGCTGTGCTCTTACTGGATCTACGGCGGGTAGCACTAACGTGTCTGGTGACAGCTACTTAGACACAACCTTCCAGTTTACTCGAAGCCACATGTGGCGTAACTTTGGTGTTGTCATTGCTTTCACGGTTTTGTATCTCTTGGTGACTATCTGGGCTGCCGAGTTCCTCTCCTTCGTCGGTGGCGGTGGTGGTGCCTTGGTCTTCAAAAAGTCCAAGCGCTCCAAGCAGATTGCGACCCAGAACAAGGGAAACGATGAGGAGAAGGTCCAAAGCACAGGTGACAATGCTGCTTTGTCGCATGGAGACTCCCCGTCGGGAAGCCCCGAGACATTTAACCGCATTTCATCCAGCGAACGCATCTTCACCTGGTCTAACGTCGAGTACACGGTGCCCTACGGTAACGGAACAAGAAAGCTGCTGAACGGTGTCAATGGATATGCTAAGCCTGGACTCATGATCGCCTTGATGGGTGCTTCTGGAGCTGGTAAGACCACCCTGCTCAACACCCTGGCTCAGCGTCAGAAGATGGGTGTTATCGGCGGTGACATGCTCGTTGATGGACGTCCTCTTGGAACCGACTTCCAAAGAGGTACTGGTTTCTGTGAACAGATGGATCTTCACGACAACACATCTACCATCCGGGAGGCTTTGGAGTTCTCGGCCCTTCTTCGACAGGACCGCCACGTTCCCCGCCAGGAGAAGATCGACTACGTTGACCAGATTATCGAATTGCTGGAACTCGAGGAAATCCAAGATGCTATCATTGGCTCCCTTAACGTTGAACAGAAGAAGCGAGTGACTATCGGTGTTGAACTGGCCGCTAAGCCTAGCTTGTTGCTCTTCCTGGACGAACCCACTAGTGGATTGGACAGTCAAGCCGCGTTCTCGATTGTGAGATTCTTGAAGAAGCTCTCTCAGGCTGGACAGGCTATTCTGTGCACCATTCACCAGCCCTCGTCCATGCTGATCCAACAGTTCGACATGATTTTGGCCCTGAACCCCGGTGGAAACACTTTCTATTTCGGACCTGTCGGCCACGATGGCTCTGCAGTCATCAAGTACTTTGCTGACCGCGGCTTTGTGTGTCCCCCTTCGAAGAACGTTGCCGAATTCATTTTGGAAACGGCAGCCAAGGCAACCTCGAGGAACGGCAAACGCGTTGACTGGAACGAGGAATGGAAGAACTCCGAGCAGAACCGTGAGGTCCTACAGGAGATTCAGAAGATCAACGAAGAGCGAAGCAAGATCCCGGTTTCCGAGGACAGCGGACCTCAATACGAATTTGCCGCGCCTACCTCCCTCCAGACCATGTTGCTCACCAAGAGACTTTTCGTCCAGTACTGGAGAGATCCATCGTACTACTACGGAAAACTCTTCGTCTCTGTTATCATGGGTATCTTCAACGGATTTACTTTCTGGATGCTTGACAACTCGATCGCCAGCATGCAGGACCGTATGTTCTCGTGCTTCTTGATTATTCTTATTCCCCCCATCATCATGAACAGTGTCGTCCCCAAGTTCTACATCAACCGTGCTCTCTGGGAGGCCCGTGAATACCCTAGTCGTATCTACGGATGGGTAGCCTTCTGCACTGCCAGTATTGTCTGCGAAATCCCCATCGCCATCGTCTCCAGTATCGTATACTGGGTACTTTGGTACTACCCCGTGGGTTTCCCCACTGACTCGAGCACGGCCGGATACGTCTTCCTCATGTCGATGCTGTTCTATCTGTTCCAATCTAGCTGGGGACAGTGGATCTGTGCTTTCGCGCCGTCTTTCACTGTCATCGCCAACGTGAGTTATCCCCATCACCATTTTCACCCTTTTCAGACAAACCTAACAAAAAGAACTAGGTCCTCCCCTTCTTCTTCGTCATGTGCAACTTGTTCAACGGTATCGTCCGTCCATACGACGCATACCCCGTCTTCTGGAAATACTGGATGTACTACGTCAACCCAGTAACCTGGTGGCTCCGCGGTGTCCTCTCCAGCACCTTCCCCTCTGTGCAAATCACCTGCGACCCCTCCGAAGCAACCAGCTTCAAAGCACCCCCAGGACAGACCTGCCAAGACTACGCAGGCGACTTTGTCAGAAATGCCGGCGTCGGCTACCTCCTCGACCCCAACGCCATGTCGGACTGCCAGTACTGTCCGTACAGCAACGGCACGGAGTACATGCAGAACCTCAACGTGCACGACGGCGACAAGTGGCGCTGTTTCGGTATCTTCCTTGCCTTTGTGATCATTAACTGGGCGCTGGTTTACTTCTTCATCTTCACTGTTCGTGTTAAGGGGTGGTCGTTTGGAATGGGTTATGTTTTTGGTCTTATTGGGGTTATGATTGATGGTGTGAAAAAGATCTTTACCCGCTCGAAGAAGGAGCAGCAATGATTGGTTGATTGATTGTTGAGAAAGGGGTTTATGGTGTTGAAGGTACATACATACTATTACTGATTGATTTATTGATTCATGTGGATGGAAGAGATAAAAGCTTCAGTTTCTTTTTGTCTTTTGGAGCGGATTTTTAGATAGACGAGATTACTTTCTCATACATAATTGACATTATACATACATGCTAGACAGCATTTGATCCCTCAGATAAACGTACTCGAATAATACCACGGTCTACGATTGCCCCCAAATTCTTTGCCTGGAAGCTGCATCGGGATTGGGATCGTGCCCTGGAAGAGACCCAGCATATCTGGGGATTCGGAGGTGGATGTCTTCGTTTCGGGGGCTTGTGAGTCCTGAGTCTTGTCGACAATTGGGATGAGCACACCGCATTCCCAGTTCCGACAGTTGAGTTTTGGTTCTTTGGTTGTTCGATCCTGGACGAGACGGCCCCTGTCACGTTCAGTATTAGATGTTTATATTCATCGATGGACTGAGACTTACCAGGCACTTTCTGATAGATTCGCACTTCCCACGTAAGCCCAACCTCGACATTTCGAATTATCTTGCATTGTTATCGGCTCGTCCGGTCTCACGTATAGAATCTAACAATATCAGCGAGGTACATTTACACAAGACTTATATATCCTTACCTTATTGTGCATCAGCAAACGATCCCTCCTCGTCTCACAGTCCCGCAGCACATGGCGCGGAAACTTGGCACCCTCATACCACTTTGACTGAAAGCATATTGTACCCGCATTGCGCGGTCCACCTTTCGTATCATTGACTGTGCGTTCTGAGGGAAAGTAGACTCGGAATCTGTCATCTTTCCATTCTGAGGCGGTGGCCTTCTGGATTAGCTGGGTGGGATTTGTACGGCTTCGCGCAGGGAAGGATTTGCTTGTTCGGAGGGTGTATTCCGTTAGGCCGTCGTCGCCTGGTTTTGTCAGTTAGTACTGGTAGGATGGGTGTAAGTTTGGATAGATATTACCCTGTGCTGCGAGGTATATGGATCTCATGAAATCGTCGGTCAAGGAGCCGATAGAAGATGTCTGATGAGATGGTCAACGGATTATATGCTTTGCGGCAGATGAGAACTTACCACATAATCGATATTTACAGGTTTGGAAACTTGTAATCCTAGAGAATTTACTGCCCGGCCAAGACCGCAGTATCCTGTACGTTTCCATGAATCTCCTGTATGCGACCCGCCACTGGAAATATTAGAAGCGCTTAACTAGATGGAAGAAAAGGAACTCACATGGTGTGAACAAATGCTATACCGGCAGTCTTACTAAAGTCAAAACCATCAAGCTTTGCAATGATATTTTCGTGTAGTGTGCTAGCTTTTAGGAAATAGACCAATTCCTCGTAAAATGCTGTTTTCGAAGACCCATTGGATACTTGCTCGGTTTTCTTGGGAAGATCAATAAGAAAGACACTCTAAATTGTCATTAGCAAATGGGAAATGTGCAGATATAGTGGAAAGTACATTTTCCATGAGTCCCCCGTTCTCCCCCAGTCAAATGAAGTCAAGTTGGCTGTTGGAACCACAATCCGAACATATTCAGGATGAAAGAGCAGCATCAACTTCGAGTGCATGCAATTCACTTGTCCATCCATAGGTGGGAAGCATAACCGTAGGTTTTTCATCGATGCTGTTTCTGATTCGTATTGCCGTTTCTAAGCCCCATAAGCAATATTAGCTTATGGATATAGGATAAAGGGTGACAAGCAGATCAAGGGCCCACCGTGGATTCTTCTTTGGCTTGCATGAGCAACAGAAACCGGGTCTTTCTTGTGTCCACCTTTGAGAAAAGCCACTCCATGTCCCACATAAAAGAGCTCAAGACAGCAAGCTCTAGATCTGACTTTTGAAACACCTCTTCGATTTTGATATCATCACCTGAGCGTCGTTGGAGAAATGCCCACGTCTTTTTTACAACACCGGTAGGGAATTGTACTGATGTCGTATTGGATGGCATCGTGACCTGCCCGTTCCCTGCCTGTTTAGCAGCAGGAATGCCAGAACTGGAGAAAATTGAACCAGCAGAGGGCGTTGCGGCAGCACTTCCAGTGGATAAATCATCTTTTGGGGCGGATTCAGTCTTCAAGTGTTTCGACGCAGGCTGTTCGATCGACACAGTGTCTTCAGCCTTCCTTTTCCCCATGCGTGCCAAGCGTTCTTGCTCCATCTGCTTTCGATCCAAGCCTAGTATCCCCATAGGTTGGGAGGGTTTGTTGTTTTCTGTAGGTGGCTCTACTTCTGAAGATGGCTTCGTGTCTGAGATTTGCGTTTTCTCAGAAGGCTTGGGGGCTTCAGCCATATCGTTCACATCTTCACCCACGCTCTGTAACGACAACTGGATGGCTCTCCTGAGTTCTTCATCTGCTTCTTCCCCTCCTTCGTCCTCATCTTGATCTGTTTCCGACCCAACAACTGAGTTCGATTTGGGATAAATTTGCACTGGCTCATCATCATCGGAATCGCCAGTCAAATCGACAACGGGTTGTTGCTGTCCGTCGGAAACGAGCTCAGGGCTAGTGTCATAGAGTTCTCTTAGCGAGAGCGCAATGGCTTCTCTGAGCTCATGGTCGTCGGCATCCACGGGGTCCATAGTAGCTAGCCTGTGGCTTCTGTAGTGAATTCCCAAGCAGGCGTGAGCCCGAGAGAAGAAACTACGACTGAGACTGAGGCTGGAGGTGTTCCAAAGACGGTTAGACAGGCAAGGTTTGTAGTTGATACCTGATATTTGGAATCCGGAAAACCTCAAAAGTCATAAGCGTTTATAAAAGTTTGCAACGCCTGTCATCTGCTGTGTGGGACGTCGTGCGTTGCAGAAAAGACGACAGGAATCAGTCTCAGTCGAGTCTTGTTTACGATTGATAGAACAACGTCACTGCGGGCGGGCTCAACGCGACCCAGCAAACCCACGTGAGGTCTTCTTTTTCGGGTCAAATTTACTATCCAGAATTAAGTGATAGCCTGGTGGATTCAGCGAGTGACCAAAAGATAAAAAGATTGAAAGTGAGGTTGCACAAGTGCTTCAGTTGATGGAAAGAAGCCCCTGTCGTCTCGCCGCAGGCACGTGACCTTGCGTCTGTATCGACCTTTGGCCTATCGATGACCACGAAAAAGAAAAATAGAGGCATTTATTGATTTCTGATGTAGCTCATATGGTTTGATCTGGCTTCAGTCATTTTGAATAGTTATTGCCGTGGATACAAGACATCTACAGCAGTAATTACGACAATGGGAATATCAAGAATCTACATCTTTATCAGCCAAACAAGCCTTTCTATCTGATATAAGGACTTTTTATAAAGAAGTCCAATAATATCCCATACAGGACATAGTATATCTGTTATTTGATATTAAATAAAGGATCATCAAATCATGCTATAAAAGTAAAGCTGTACAATGATGAAATTCATCCTTTCAGGCATTCCCTGCTTTCTTCGCCGAGATATCCAAAAAATCACAGCCCACCTAGTAAAGTGTTCAGCAGGTCTCCTGATCTCGGCGTGGACTTCACTTCACTTCTCCTCTGACTTCCTGAAACAACACTCTACCTCTCTACCTGACCCTCCACCAAGCTTCTCAGTAAACTTCATCCATGTCCTCCAACTTAGACGGCTTTCAGCCTTCTAACCAAGCCGGAAACATGGATCCTACGCCTGAGACGCAGATGACTTCGGTCCAGGACCAAGGCGTGGTCGCGAGCGCGTCATCCAAAGTGAAGCTTCCCAAAACCTTTATCAACCGTACCAACTCAGGGTCAGTCTTTCAAGGATCATTCGCTTCCGGTGTTTCCCTTTCTTCGTGTCTGCTAACAAGAAAGCTCTAGAATCTCCATTTCCTTTCTCGAGCCTTACCAAGCCCATAAAAGCAATCAAGTTCACTGTCTTGAAGAGCAGGAAAAGCCCAAATCGTACCATGATCTTATTGTCACAGAAGCCAGTAAGGTCGTGCGAGGTGTTATGATCTCGGGCAATCCATACGTTCGTAACCTTCTCTTTCGCCTGCCGATCGAACTTAGGTTTAAGATTTATGAATACCTGTTCATCCACGACGGTAGTGCAATCGAAATTGGAAGGCAGAGTCACACCCCAATGGGAAATACCTCCATCCTCGGAGTGTGCCACGCAATCTACCATGAAGCATCGATTGCCCTTTATCACTCCATGAGCCATCGCAAGCTTTTCTTCCGGACTTATGGTTCCTTTTCTGCGGACGTGCTCAACCGCCGCCCTTCGCCATTGCAGTGTTGCCGTAATATGTCTTATCAGAAGTGGCTTGAATACCCTTGCGTTGTACGAGAGCTTTCGTGGAAAAGATCGATTCATTCTGTGGTCTTTTTAATCGGAGCACTTGACTTCATGATGGCTTTGAAGCGGCGCTGGGCGTTTTCAGAATTCATCACGACGCTGAGAATGGGCGACCATATGCGTATCTATTCTTTAACCATCGTTGCCGCCCAGAACTGGAAAATGCCGGGATTCGACGAGAAGGATTTGGTTCAGGCTTTGTTCAGTGGCGCCATCATGTACCTTGGAAAACTCACTTTCCGTGGCTTCAGCAACGAGGAAAGGGACCGCCTCTGTCAGCTCATCCACGCCCGCAACATTCCCTCGCTGAAAATCGAACGGGAAAAGAAAAAGATACAGGGGCCTGGATTTTCACTTTGGATCTGTAGGTTTTTTTCTTTCTTTCTCTTTATCTTGTTCGTTTTATGGTCCCTATTTTTTTCAGCCATCATAGCAAATTCCTTCAAATACACTGAAGGACGAGATCAATGATGGAAAAGAACACATCCCGATCGGCATCAGCCGTCTCCAGCCCCAGCCCGACAACGAGCAATCTCTTTTCCCCTGGCGTTTTCATGACGATGGCACTTGCTATTTGACGGGCATATAGCTGACCAACGGTTTCGTGTCCAGGAACCCGACCACCTAGCAGCGATGTAGCCGTCAGATTACTGATCGGAAGAAGACTGTCGTCGGTAGCATCTGAAATCATATGGGATCCCTCTGTTCCTGGATTTTCATTTGCTAGCGGGACATGGAGCTATACAACAGTCAGTTGGTGGATCTTGGAGGAGCATATTGCCATCTTACCCAATGCGCAAGTCGTCCTTTTTGAGATATTGTAATCAGAATTCTGTCACTGAAGTTCATGGTCATAACATCTGTTTGGACTCCATTGACCATTCCAGCCACTTGCTTCGTTGCAGCGGGGAAGGGCAGGTTCAATGGTTCCTGGAGTTGGTTGAGGTCGAATGGATCAGCCATGGTTGGGATATTCTGAGGTTTAATCAATATCTCCTCTTTTCTGAAATGTATTGAATTGAATCTGGCTTCAGCCTTTACTCCCTTTAGATAACAGATGTTTGTTGTCTTGTTGTCTTGTCTTGACCCCTCTGTCTCTCTTTGTGCCGCATTGAAGGCGGTGAATCTATTCTCACCGCTCTGAGGCAGAATCTCACCGCCCCGCACTTGCCTGAATTTTTTTTCTTTCTTTCCCATCCAACATCAACAAGATTCGCTCATTCTGCAATTTCATTATATTGGATTCTTTTGTCTTTGGGTAGAGGCAGAGGCCTGTAATTTATTACACAATGCCCAAGTTTAAGCCTCGCCAGCGAAAGCAGAAGCACCGGCAAAGGGAAGCTACGAATGCTCCGGTAGATACCAACGTCACCGAGATATTGCCCGTCGCCAAAAGCGAAAAGGAAGCGAAAAGACAGGATCTCCGAGAGGAATTGAGATCGCAACATGAAAAAATTTCTTCCAAGAAACAGAAGCGTCTGGATAAATATATTGTATGCTGAGAGCTAGGCAACAGGAAATTAGCTACCAAGTCATTTTTTAACAGATTTCTGCAGGAAAACAAACTGAAGAAGGAAGAAAACCTCGAGCTACTGAAGAAACTCGCACAAGCAAATGTCGATACATCCGGTTTGCAAAGCTCCAGGGATCTCGGAAGAGGCAAAAACGACCAAACCGAAAAACCAGCGACACCTGCAACCGCCGGCGCAACGAATGCGACTGCCCCCGACGCAGAGATTTCCGACGATGATTTGGACGACTTGGATCTGAAACTGAAAGCGGCCGCGAAGGAAAACAAAATTGAAGACATAGTCAAAAAACCAGTGGACTTGCCAGGGGTTGGAAGTGGTTTGAAGCGCCCACTCGATGTCGGCTCAGACGGTTTCCCGGTCATCAAAAAGCGAAAGCAAACGAAAAAGGCAAAGCCGGCGCCGGCACCAGTAGCAGAAATTCCATGGGAGGGATTCGGCTCAGATGATGAGTCCGATGATGACAGTGACGAGGACGATGTCTTAGATGACTCCGAAAGCGATGGCGAAGAGGAGAGTACGTCTGACGAAGGAAGCGAGGATTCTTCAGAAGAGTCATCCGAGGATACATCCTCTGATGAAGAAGATGAAGAGGAATCAACTACTAAGATTAAGCCCCGCCAGTCCGCTTTCAAATCCTGGGCAAAGCAACAAATTAACGATGCAATCGGTTTCAACCCTAACACAGTACCAGTCACAGAGGAGGTACAAGCGTTTGATCCCGAAAAAGGCCAGTAAGAAATACTGTCTTCGAGGAGGAACCGCTGCCTCCTGAGCTTCAAGTTACCCAGGGAAATCCCTATCGAAAGGCTTTTAGTGTTCAGGTCGACCGCCCAGAGGAAATACAAAATGCGCGCTTAGGATTGCCGGTCGTTGGCGAAGAACAAAAAATCATGGAAGCTATCCACAACAACTCTTCTATAGTAATCTGGGGAGCTACTGGAAGTGGTAAAACAACCCAACTTCCGCAGTTTCTATTTGAGGCTGGTTATGGCAACCCTGATAGCCCCAACCCAGGCATGATCGCAGTGACCCAGCCACGCCGAGTTGCGGCCGTCAGTATGGCAAAGCGTGTTGGGGATGAGCTTGGGCAGTTCTCCGACAAGGTCGCCTACCAGATTCGATTTGAAAGTTCAGCTTCTAGCAAGACTGCTATCAAGTTCATGACCGACGGTATCCTTCTGCGAGAAATTGCAGAAGACTTTTCTCTCAGCAAGTACTCCATTATTGTTATCGATGAAGCCCACGAACGAAGCGTCAACACCGATATCCTCATAGGAATGGCGAGCCGTATCGTGGATTTGCGAAAGACCATGAGCGAAGAAGATCCGACTGTCAAGCCTTTGAAGCTTGTGGTCATGTCCGCGACGCTGCGAATTTCCGATTTTACGCAAAATGCAAGCCTTTTTCGACATGGATCACCACCTTTAGTTCAGGCGGAGGGGCGTCAGTATCCAGTCACTGTGCACTTTGCCAGACGAACACATCGTGATTATGTTGAAGAGGCATTCCGGAAAGTCTCTAGAGGCCACCGCAAGCTTCCGCCTGGAGCCATGCTTGTATTTTTGACGGGGCAAAACGAGATCAAACAACTGTCTAAACGGCTCAAGCAAACCTTTAAGCCTACACAACGAGCCGAGACAACACAGGCCAAGGTCCAACTATCAGCAAACGATGCACCGCTGGAAGCAGAAGACATGGAATTGGGTGGCACAGATATATCCAATACTGCTATTGGGGGCGACGACGATGACGACAGCGACCTGGAGATTACTGGTCTTGACGATCCTGAGGAAGATGATGAATTTGATTTGGGCGAAGAAGCAATGGATTCCTCTACTCGCGTTCATGTATTGCCGCTATACTCTCAGCTTCCCACGAAGGAGCAGCTTAAGGTCTTTGAGACGCCACCGGAGGGTTCACGACTTATCGTGCTGGCGACCAACGTTGCCGAAACAAGTTTGACGATTCCCGGAATCAAGTACGTTTTCGATTGTGGACGAGCCAAGGAAAAGCAGTATGACTTGTTTACTGGTGTGCAAAACTTCCAGATTGACTGGATCAGCAAGGCCAGTGCAAACCAACGAGCGGGACGAGCTGGTCGAACTGGTCCCGGTCATTGCTATCGACTCTTCTCGTCGGCGGTGTATGAACAGTTTGCCGAATACACCGACCCAGAGATATTACGAACACCTATCGAAGGTGTTGTACTACAGATGAAGAGTATGGGCCTTCATAATGTTATCAACTTCCCATTCCCAACACCGCCCAGTCGTCAGGGTTTGGCGAAGGCCGAAAAATTACTGAAGAACCTAGGGGCCCTCACGGCTTCAGGTCAGGTAACACAAATTGGTCACCGTCTGTCGACATACCCGCTATCTCCTCGATTTGGTAAGATGTTGTATATCGGTCACCAGCATGGCTGCATGCCTTACATCATCGCACTTGTCTCTGCTTTGGCGGTGGGAGACTTGTTCGTTCCGGAAAACCAGATCGACCCAGTGTCATCTAAAGATAACGAGGGAGGGGTATATACAAACTCGGATCGTCTCGAAGACACGGCTCGAGAGCAGCGTCACAAGGACTATGCTAGGGCCCAGCGTCTGTTCAGCAAACACGATGATACTTCCGACGCCTTGAAGTCTCTTTCCTCAATCTGCGCTTATGGCTACGCCTCTGATGGGGATTCTTTCTGTGAACAGATGTTCCTGCGCGCCAAGGCATTCAAGGAAGCTACTCAGCTTCGACGCCAATTAACGGATATCGTACGCAACAATAACCCTGGCCTCGTTCCGGCATACCAGGCTCGCCTGCCAGAACCATCGGAAAAGCAAATCAAGGCATTGAAGCAGATTGTCACTGCCGGTTTCATTGACAATGTTGCGATCCGTGCTGACCTGGCTCCTGTTCCCCCAGAGATGCATCGTACACCCAAGAGGGCAATTGATGTTCCGTATCTTACACTTTTCCGGTCTCGTGAGGGACCGGCAAATGAGATTCAGGAGAAAGCGGTTTACGTTCATCCGACATCACTCCTTGCGCGGCTGACGCCCAAGGAGATGCCACAATACGTCATCTATTCTCATCTGCAACAATCGTCACCATCTTTGGTCTCAGATCAAGTACCAAAGATCCGGATGTACCCTCTGGCTACGCCAAGCGGATTGCAACTCTCTGCAATTGCGCACGGCACACCGCTGCTCGAGTATGGAAAGCCAATTGGCAAAACCGAGAACCTGGATGGAATCCCCGCGCGCCGCGCATGCTGGGTGATTCCATCCCTGGTTGGGGAGGCCGGAAGCACAGGCTGGCCAATGCCCGCCAAAAAGGTGGTGCAAAGGAAGGATCCCAAAGAGGGCTGGGTTATTGAAAAATTCATCTCTTGATTGTATATAATGGCGTTACATGTTTATGATTTTACAAAAAAGAGATGATATCTTGTGACGATATCTATTGAATTGAATAGGTATAGAAGTACGGAATGAAGGAATCACTCTGTATTCCATTTGAGGATTGGTTTTTGGATCATAGAAAAGTATGCATACAGTTTCGCTTCCGATGCGAAGAATCAAGATAACACCATGACGCCGAAAGTCCCCTATTCATTATCCTTTGATAGACCGATTAATCCCGTCTTCTGCTCTCAAACGGTTCCCTCCCCTTAATCTCCCCAGTCTCCTTATCCTCTTTAATGCCCAAGGCCTTTCGAAGCCGCTCACTCTCCTCGATCTTAGCCTCAGCCAGTTCGTGAACCTGGTACGACTTGAACTGCCTCCTCTCCTTGGGCGGCAAATCCCTAGCAGGCAGTCTCCGACCATCTCTGCCCCCACGACCAGCCGCCTCATCCTCCCGTCCCTCCTCCAATTCCTTGAGCAACCTCTGCCGAAAAGCCTCACACCGCTCATCAATCTCCTCCTCGGACAGAACCTTCCCCCTTTCTCTGCTTCATCTTCTTCATCCTCCTCGCCCTCCTCGAGTTTCTTCTCGCTCTTCTTCCCCTTCTTCTTATTCCCTTTCTCCATCTCCTCTTCGATCCGCTCGTTCTCTTCCTCAAGTCTCTCCCTCTCCTCCATGACCTTCACCTCGATCGCGCGTTGTCGGTCATGCTCGAGGATCTGCTTGTCGGGCTGGCGCTGCTTGAATGATGTGCCCGCGTCGAAGTTGTTGCCGCCGGATAATGGTGGGTAGGGGCGCCGTAGCCTGCATTGCGCGGTTTCATGAAGGCGTGGTTGCGCTGCACGTAACCAGATGTGCCACTGCCACGGGGGTGGAAAGGCCGACGTTGGAGGACATCTCGCTGTGTAGGTATTTGTTTTGGTGAGGTGGACGATGTTCGGGCGGATATCTGTCCGTCGAGGATGATGAGAGATAGATTATTCAGATATGGACTTGATGGAAATGGCAAGTTGGTTTCTGTGGTGGGTAGGTATATATTCAAGAAAACCTCAGTCCGTTAGGTAGTTGATGCCGTAGTGGCGAGTTGATCGTTTGCTGCAGTTCTTGACGTATCGCGAATATCGCAGATCGCAGATACAGTTAGTCACGTGACTTATCGATAAGCACATGGCGACATGCAGACATCGACATCCACGTCTGCCAGCTTTCTAATATTGCTAAGAAATTCATTTTACTGTCATTCAATATTTTCTCATAGTGTCTAGTATTGGACTGTCTTTAGCGCCATGATTACGACAGCTAAAATCAGTAAGAGAGTTCATATCAAGCCAATTACTCCATATTATTCATTCTTAGTCAGATCTAAACTAAAGACATCAAAGTTATTCAGTAACACATATCAGAAAGAAACCCCATATCAACAGTTCATTTCGGTTCGGTTCAGCCGTCACAGTATACAAAAGAAGACACTAGCAAGACCACTTCTTTTTTTGGGTATTTGGAATTGAGTGTATACCGAGAGTCTGAGAGAGCAAAAGAAGAAGGAAAAAAGAAACGCCCCCGCATAAGTTCCGTCCCCTTATCTTCAGATTGTTGTTTTTTCGTTCCCTCCGCTATGTCCAAGGTCTCATTTGTACCGTAACGTGTGCTTCTTCAAAGCTAGCATGATAAATAAGTTATCCCAGTTAGTTATTTCCCCTTGCTCACCAAATTAAGACGCCGATTCCTGGCTGTTGGACACGGAGAAGGAAAAAAAAAAGTAGATAGAACCATTGACAGGTATGGAGACGTGTCTTCATTTTCATCACATCGATGACACAGTACAACATAGTAGAAAGAAAACACAAACACATAAACAGATTAGAGAGATGAAGGAAAAAAAGGTAGCGAGGAAAGGGCATTAGAGAGAAGAAGAAAGGTTGTAAGAATAAAACAGCATTTAGCACCGCCAATACCCTTAATTTTTACGCCACCATCATGCCATGGAAGTAAGGCGGGAGAATCACAATGTTAACTCATATATCCCTCGGAATTCCCAGTATGTATACGCCCGAATTAAGAAAAAGAGAAAAAAGAGTTGGGGAAACTCAACATAATGATAAGAAGATTATGTTAGTAGAAGAATAGTCAGCAAGTGTGCAGGAGCTCAAGTTGCTCCGGTGACTTCTGTAGGTGCAGTAGAGTCGGTCACAGTTCCTTCAGTCGCAGGTACAGAGGTAACCGTGCTTTTGGCAAGACCCTTGGTCTCACCAGCCCCATCAGAGTTGCTTTGGTTGTCCGTAGGCGGGGGAGTCGGCGGTGCTGCTCCAACAACAGGGGCTCGGCAGTTGTCGTTTACCGAACGCTTGGACGGCTGGGGGGACGATTTGTGAGAGTTGGGAGGTGTCGTGGAAGTCGCGGAGTGAGGGAGAACCGCGCTTGTGGGGGAGTTCGGATCAAAGATGAGTTTCTCAATGGCAACGATTTGCTTGCCGTAGCTGAACTTTTTCAGCTGGCTGAGCAGAGGCTTGATTGCCTCGATAAGGGCTTCCTTTTCTGCGCCCTGCAATTGCCCAAGAACTTTCTCTATAATGGGGTCAGTGGAATGAGACAGTTAGTTGGAACAGCAGGAGACTTACGGATGACATAGTTTCCATATTGGTCGCGCATTAACCCAAGCAGAGGACTCTCGCCTCTTTCATTAGGAGATGTCAAGGTAGTGATAATGTGGCGACGCTGCGACTCTTCACCGAACTCAATACTCTTCTCGACCACATTGCTGGCGAACTTGTGTTTCGAGTACATCAGCAGTTGTGAAACGACGATAGTGATCATCCTGGATCGGTCTTTTTCTTCCCCATTCTCAATGACATGTTGAATAACGTAGTTTCCAAACTGGTCGGGAATGAGGGTAGCGGTGCAGGCGTGAAGTTCACCAAGAATCGATTCCCGGTCCACCTCTTCGCAATGTTCCAGCATCCGCTGGATAACACGGCAGCCATAAGGATGAGCAGCAAGTCGGTTAACCTGGCCCTTGAAGGCGTTAATAATAAACTGCACATAATGAGAGGGAACCCTCTCGATGGCCTTTTGAATGACATGGTTTCCGTTCTGATCACGAACACATTTGAGCACATGGTTTTCAAGCTCCTTTACCATGAATGCTTGCTGATCGGTAAGGATGTGTTCCAATGCCTGAATCAACGTTAGCGCTATTACTCTCCAGACCAGATCGATTGAATCTTACCTTCTGCACCACTCGGCAACCATACATTTGAGTGGACAAGGCCAGAACATGTCCCTTCATTTGGTTTGCCAAGATCTTTTTCTGAGTTTGGTTACCGTGTTCAAACAGCTTCTGTACAACGTAATTTCCAAAAACATCCGTCATCAACTGGAGGCAGTTAGGCTGAATCTCGCGGAACACCTGCTCCTTCTCGTCGCTATTGGCGGTCTCCAATTTCTGCTGGATAAATCGAGATCCGTGCTGGTCACCGCTAAATTCGACAACGTGGTTGTAAATGTCCTAGGATAAGTTAGTTCCATTTCATACAGGTGCACTCAAAATCGGACGCTTACCTTGAGCTCATATCGCTTGTTGCCCTTGCTATTGGCTCTGAATTCCTCCAAAAGCGGGCTACGGACCACCTGTGTGGGATCATGGTCACGGGGAGACCGGGAAACCATGGCGGCGGCACCGAGGCCACCCAGATGAGCAACGGGATAGAATCCGGACAGAGCATTCAATCGCGCCGCTTGGTACCCTGCGAAATCATAGGACCCCGGGAACTGGGCTCTCTGCAACGGGTTCCCAGCCTGCTGCACAAATTCCTGCTCCTGTTGCATGCCCCGCAGCTTGCGCTCAAGTGCAGCCGCCTGGCCATCAGATAGGCGACTTCCAGATGGATTTCTATAGTGAGGTACAGCGCCAGCTGCATTCTCGATGCCAGGATAAAAGGGGCTACCCATTCGGGGGTACTCCGTCGGCGAGATTGAGTCACCTTCAACGCGAGATCTGGGAGCATAACCCAGGGGAAGGTCTGCGGGGCCCTCGGCTGTGTAGCCTGCAACAGCCTGGTAGTTAGGCTCTTCGCCTCCGTTCTGATACTTCAACCGTTGGAAGGTAGCATCATAAGACCCTTGGGAGAGGTAGGGTGGACGTTGAACCCCGGGTTGTGTAGAGAAACCGCCATCGTTAAGTTGCAACTTGTTGAAACCAGCATTGATGTCCACCGACCCATTTCCATATCGACCCTCAAATCCTTGGCTCTCGGAATGGAACGATGGGTGGGCTGAGTGTGTAGGGCGCTGAGCGAACGAGGCGGAGTTGTGAGGGACGTGGGCGTAAGGGTTTCGACCCAGAGGCTGGGTCATAGTTTCGGGAATACCTTGGGGCAGACCAGACATGGCCATAGAGCTAGCCATTTCATCCGATCTCGTGGTATCGAGAGCGCCAGAGAAACCACCCTTCATCGGGAAGCCTGAGTTCACGGGGCTTGTTCCAAAAGCCGATGTGCTGACATGACGTCTGTTCTCGCCGTTCCTAAACCCACCAAAGGTACCGAAAGACATGCCGTCGCCAGAGGGCGAAATACCATCGTTCGAAGTGTTTAGATAGTTCTTATGGCTCGTTCCTCCCGCTGAGGTTGCCAATCCATTGGAGCGAGGAAGTGTGAAATACGAAGATGCATCGGCCGATTCTGTCAAGGCCGGGCCACTCCTATCACCAGCACGGGCTTGAACTGGGGAAGTAGACATACCGCTAGTCTGCGCTCGAGAGAGAGATGACGTCGTATTAACCGTACTCCATGGAAGGTTAGGGCGGGTTGTCCAACCATCCGACTCTGAAGTCGACAATAGTGAGCCCGAACCTGATTTCCCTTCGAAAGCAGATTCGGTAATAGGTTGATCTAGAAACTGTGAGCATGACCCTCTTCCTCCAGTCAAAAGAGCCGGGTCCAATATCGTACCATCAAAACCACCTCCTAGGTTGCTATCTCCCCAAATGTTGGCGTTCCAGCTCGCTTTGCCACCACCGAAACTCTTAGCCATACTAGTGTGATGAGAGGAACGAGATCGCTCGCCGTTGATGCCAGAAGGACCCATGTTTGCCGCCCGGTTTGATCGTACCTGTGTCGAAGTTGTCACCATGCTGTCCAACAGTCCCACCGGAGATGCGACTTACGTTATGTACGGTAGTCGCGTTAGCTGCCATAGCAGACGCCATTCCACGGAGAAAAAACACCAAATATGTACTCGAACAGCGACCGAGATATTTGCAGATAGCTTTGCGAGGATTATCGTGTATAATAAGTCACAGATCGGAGCGGAATGGGGCGAACGATATGTCGACCGTATTTGCAGAGGGCACCAGGCACCCGAAGAGGCGTACACGAAAAATATAAAACTGCACGAGGTAACCGTCACACCATTAGCCAGCTGTTCGCCCGGGAAAAGAAAGGGCCACGATGATCGGTGGCATTAGGAGGGGTTGAAGATGACCAGGACTTACCAAGGGAGAGGACAAGAAAAGGGCAAACAAGGAAAGAGAAAAAGGAAAAACAACAAAAAAGAGAGTCGAGAAGGAAAAAAGAAAAAAAAAGAATATGGATACTTTTTTCCCCGTCACCAAGCAGCAAGGTCAGGACATGTACAAATTATACAAGGGACCGGTAAAGAAGGGGCGAGGAAAGGGAGGCGTGGCAGGCTCGAGACGAGAAATGCTGAGGGAGGGAGCAAGAAAAACCGTTGGAGCGAAATGCAAGGTGACAAGAATTGGATAATCTCCCCTTCGTTTGCCAGCGCAATTCACAACAAGTAGCCGTGGATCAGAATTGCCAGAGTGTATCACGACGTTACTACGCTCCGTGCATGCTCCAGGAACCTCGAATCTCGCAGATCGCCCTCATGTGCCCTGTGGGGAAACAAAAAGAGGGCGGCCGAGGAGGGTAATCAGACAAGCGTGAGGAGCTTGGATGATTCGCAGCAGCAAGGGGGAGGGGAGGGTGAAATTGTTGCAGCGTCGGTAGGATAGGTAGGATAGGATAGGTAGGTCTGGGGAGGAATGTGGTCGTTGCGCAAGATGGAGGGAGGATGAAGTCGACGGTGATTAGTGGAACGTCGAAGGATGGGAATGTAGACAAAAGACCAAGCACGGCATCAATGTAATCCAGCTGTCACACAAGCACAGCCAGCATGACACAGAAATTTCGTCGGGGCGGATCGATCTTTTTTGATCTCGACTTGCACCGGCGGGGAGGTGAGAAAGACAGCCCAAAGGCGAAAAAATAGGACGGCAGAAAAAAATAATTCAGATAATTCAGAGAAGGAATGGTGAGATAGTAAAAAAATCCCAACGAGGTGAAAAAAAGGACCACACAAAAAAAGGAAATAAAAGAAACGAGAAAGGGAAAAAAGACCAGTAAAAAAAGAAAAGAAATATGAAGTTCTTTAGCAACAGAGTCAAGATGATAGATAAGCTGGCACTCTTGGGGGAAAAGATTGCTGCGTGTTTCCATGGGGGCAAAAGAGCGAGTGATACAGGGCGGTACGGTACCGGCAGTGACAGTACAGGCAAACATGACGGGTCTGTCGATCGGGGTGGGCCCAACAGACACTTGACTTCAGTATGAGGGCTACATAGTCGGGCGAGGTACCGCCTAGGTTCAGCCCTCTGTGACGGGGATCGCATGTGCCCCGTTCCATACCGTATCGTACCGTTACAGACCCAAACAGCCGCTCGATCTGGGGCCGTCTTTAGATTGATCGATATCTAACTAACTACAATAGATGCAACATAAAACTACCATTTAATTATGTAGTATTTGTATATATGGTTTATTCATTGTATCTTGTATATGGTGTTTCGTATATTGCAGTATAACTGTATGGCTGTCATTTGGTTGACCGCCAGTTGCAGCCCATGGTCTTCCACAATGACAATGTAGTTGTTGCGTAAATCTGTCTTCTCCTCATCAGTCAAAGGATAATTATCACATCGTACATACAAGGCAGCTAATCGTCATCAACATCGCTATCATCATAGGCATCATACTATCATACTATCCTGCTATGTATCATCATTCGACGTCGATCTTCAGCCCTTGGGTCAAGCTGCAACGTATCTTCCTAGCCATTCAATTCCAACCCCACCCACGACCCTCTGGCATGCCTGTGTCGCATCCCATGGAAGACATCATCCGCTGCATGCCATGTTGAATTCAAATCATCCGTTGATCTGTTGATGAACGAACCCGTTCGTGATCATCGTCTACGTCCAGCTAAACTAAGCGATCATTTCGTCTGGCGGGCCCAGGTTAAGCAGCGGTCCGATCGGATCCACACAACTAGTCTGTTTCGTTTATTTACCGACTTGTACTTTACTTTCAGGAGTCTTGGTCCGACTGGTTATGAGCACTTGACGCGATCTATTATATCATCGTCTGTTATTCGGGTGAAACATTTCGGAATGATATAGCTGTAGCTAGCTGGCCCTTGGGGTGTATTCTACAATAACTCTGGTTGGCTGGTTATACTGCACCTCAATCCAGTCTGACAGGCTCATCATGTTTGTTACACAGGGTCATATAACAATAAAGGATATTATTATTCTAGATAGTGAATTTGACAACAGATAATTATGTATATTATTGTCCCTTAGCCAGCATTATGCAGAGTCCATCAATAATCTGTCTACTACGGAAATGTAGACCAGGTTATCCCTTGATCACATACTCGGGACAGGCTGCTTGAGAGCGTGTCTAACCAGCGTTCAATAATAAATAATGAATTAATTATTACCAGTAGAAACAAGCATGGACAAACATGGAGAAACAAACATGGAGAATCAAGGATGTCTGTTGGTTGCTCTGCTCTGTCTGGCCTCCTTGCTTCGACAGCAGCATTGTTTCAAGGGATTGTCTTTGATGTAGTATTCTATCTCTCTACTATCATAATATTATTATAATTATTATGGCGTCATACTCTAGGTGTATAAAATATACTGTATTAAGCATATTAGGTACTCTTAGGATATGTCCACTATCTGCTTCATATACACAAATAACTTCTATCATAATTCCTAATCAAGAAACCCCAGATTCACCTTGCATTCGTTCCGAAGCGACAAACTAGTCGACCCACTTGGCGGGTCTATCATTCATGAGGTTCAAGTCAAGATGGAGAATACTGTCTGATTATCTGCGGATATTAAATCCAATTCTTTCCCTTCTCCCTGCTTGAATCCTGGAAACTTTGTTTTAATCCCTCTGCAGATCAGACATGTGATGGTAGTAGACGTGCTGGAGGTAGAGTAGTGTATATGTACTCCCTCCTTACTACCCTACATGAGCGATGTGTTGCTGTGTGGTTGCAGGGCTTTTCATCTGGTAGAGTTTCTCCCACAGACACTCATCACCTCAACAACTGAGATTCAAGGCACAGTCAGACTGCAGTATATCTAATAGTGCGGTGAAGTTTACGGTGTAGATATTTGTCCATCGATACAGCTCCCCTTGCTCTAAATAGCCTCTCGTCTCGTGCCTATCACAACGACCCACATTTACGCTAATTGCCTCATGTGCGAGGGAGCCTGTCTACGGTGTGGCTGGCATGATAAAGCCCTCCATCCTCTTCACTGTCCAACAGAAACAAGTTGTCCAACTCGCTTTGCTACACCCCAGCTGGTCTTGTATCCGCTCTGTCCGGCTCCATAACAATGGATCACTGGTATGGTTTTCTCACTGCCTTGAACGATGAAATCTTCTTTTTCCAATCGCATCCCCCCACGGCGCATATGACGGCGAGCTACGTAGACTTGCCGGACGTGGAATGGAATGCATTTGACTTGACCATCTGTGGACAGAGCTTTGCGACTCTTTCAAGAATGGTGGCCGTCGCCTTATCAGACACAGCTTCGTCCCTGAAAAGTCAACTTGTCTGTATATGAAATGCTGGATTCTTGAGACCTACCAGTTATTAGGCTCCTTTATTCCACCGATGACTGTTCCTCCACCAAGAGGACGGGGGATAATCACCGTCGTCGACCCATCAGCCCAGTGGTGACTGATTGTTTCCTCGCAGGGATTGGAAACGATGAGAAACTGTCCTCTTGACGGAAATGAATCAGGATCCTCGAAGCCCCAACCACTTGCATTGATGACAGTGTCAACATGGCCATCACCACCCTCTCGAAGACTGGCTTCATAGTAGATGGAGATGGAATCCTGTATCGCGGCCACCTGCGCCCGGATGAATTTGACGCCCTGCTATTCCGCCCGTCCCTACAACCACTTCAGGTACACAGGTGAATTCAACACCCAACTTGATTGAGCCATGCTGAGCTTGGAGCTCCTTGTCCCCAAGAATCCGAAAACCAGGCCAGTCGGCGTATCCATTCTCCCTGACGAGCTTCTCGTCAAAGTAGGCCGGATCAGCTGTATCAAAGTATTCCACCCCGGGTATAAACTGGACACTTGTCTCGGGGTGTTTAGCTGCTATATCCTGGAGCTCTTTGTAGGTCTCCTGCATGAGTTCTTGCTCGAAGCGATCTTCGGGTTTGGTGGAGGGGACTGGTCGGAAGTGGGCACCGGCCCATGGGGATGCGTAGTCGATGCTAAAGTCGCCGGGGAGTTCGCGTGCAATCACGGTGACTGTGTGGCCTTGTCGAGATAGTTCAATTGCGCTGCTGAGTCCAAGGACTCCGGCTCTAGGAGTATAGTTAGTGGTGGTCTGTATAGCAGATATGGTAGTTTCCTACCCGATAATAACAACATTGCCCTTATTCATAGTCCTTAATACTTGATGAGATTGGATCTATCTAGCTAATATAACGAAAATAGTTAAGAAGAAAATAGATGATGGCCACGAAATATATTGAAGTCACAACCTGCATGACTCACTGATCAACATATTGCACTTCACTGGTGAACTATTTAGATATCAACATCATGTGCAATTCTCTAATTATTTTCGGTTAATAGAGACATTGAAATAGGTATTGGAAATCGAAATTTTATGTTCAAATATCCAATAAGATATGTGTTGCTGCCGTATCCGACTCTAGATAGAATGGATATATATATAGGCCGATAATCATGGTATTAGCAATAACCCAAACATAGTGCTTGAGTACTTAGAATATATAATACTAACAATGCTGGACTTATAAGAGCCCTTTTTTATATCATGTAGTCTCTGTGTGGAGACAATACAGACATAATTCGCGGTGCTTTACTAGGAGATGGTTATATATCTCAGGTCACCAAGCAAGTTGATTTCTCAGACTCTATGCTTCCTTTCAATATACAAATATTTCAATGAACATGGACTTAGAAATAAGGGTTTTATCCACCTGTTTGCGACATAAAATGGTGGATAATTAAACATCAATATATATAGAACTGGCCCCAATACCCCGCCGTTTGTCCAAACGGCTTATATAGATGTAGTAAGCCCAAGAAGACTTCAAACACATATACCACATAATCCCACCCAACACTCAGAAATTACACCACTTTAAGCGGTGAGCAGTGTAGCGAAAAAAAGTTTCAGGTTGGCAGTGCAAACCTTTTTGCCGCTGGGGTATCGTTGGCTCATATGCTTCGATGCTGGGGTTGAGGTGCAGGCTTACACAGCATATGATTGATGCGCTGTCAATCCCCAACAAATTGACTATAAGCATATATAAGCAGTATGGATAGTTTTTGTTTAGCTCTTACCTTATATATAGGCATTGTTTCATGTATATTGACTATCCGTATGGAGTTATCTGATGCAATACAGCTTCTTCAACGGCCAAACGGCCCCAATGTTCATGATAATATCGATGCACTACGTATGCTAGCTTAAATGATAAGCCGGCAGACTGGCAGATATGTATAGTTGACCCTGAGTAAACATGTCTTCGCTAGAGTCAATGGGTACTATAAGTATCATGCTAGGAGAGCATTCCTCACTGAATACTTGGTTGAATGAACCACGTTTTTCCATGTTTGTATAGCATTACTGCCAAGTTATGATAGGTCCATGCCGGCCTAGAATTAATGATATCAAATTGTATGCTTGTGTGATGTACTGAACCATCTTATTCAGTCCAAAATGTCCATATACAGTCACGATGACTGATGTTGTTTAGTATAGTCCATGATGTAAACATCAACATATCAACATAAGCACTAGCCTAGCTCTTTGTTTACAGTCCTGAAGCTAAACTTTGATTGAACTTGAAACAGTTTCACTGGGCTGAAGTCATCCGCCAAGTACGGCTTTGTAGCAGATGATCCTTGAAGGGAGTCTCAGACATCATTCATCTGTAAGACAACTGTCTGCCGTCTCATCAGCTGACTTTCACAGGCCCTCTCGTGCTGATGTGCTGACTGATGACAGACCAACACGACAAAACCCTGGAGACCCACTTGCAAGACCCTGCCTGATTTTTGGCAGAGCAGCATTTTCGGCGTCATTGTGATGCTGTTGAGTTGGTAAGGTAGGAGTATTGAATTCTCTGCTTGATGCCCAACAGAACATATATCGATTGTCTTCCTATCTACTCTGTACATTCTACAGTAGCTACAGAGGACAGAGTAGCTCAGAATTTTCATTTTATTTATATCCTGACATTGTGCTTTCTGTAGGTAGGGTTGTGCTCTCCTTTTCAGGGGGAAGAAGCTAGTAACAAACAGGGAAAGTAAGTGGAGTCATGCATACCAAATTTGGATCGGTGGATTTATCGCGATCCCCACAGCCCCACCACAGCGAATCAACTCGCTCGGAAGTTTTTGTACGTGGTTAGTCTCAGGCACCGCCACATTATGATTGGTCAGATGCGAGCGGGGGGAAATTGCAACTGGTTCTTAGCGGCCACGCCGGCGAACCGCCAAGAAGCACCATGGGGAAGCCAGCAAACAAACAGCACGACAAGCAGCGATGTTGGCCATTGCCAGTGGCCAGACGCCTTTTAGTGGCCGGTGCTAGTTGGCAGAGTAAATGAAAGCCTTAGGCACACCGCCCTTGCTGGTCCTTCGAGGTTCTGGCCGCTGAGGGCGCCCTTGCGCTTCGTTCCTGTCGTGCCGCTTTGTTAGGGTCTCCCCCCCATTTCTCTCGTTTTCCTCTGCCGCCGTCGATTCTCCTTCTCATCCAACATCATCCATACCAACCGACCTCCCCTCATTCTTCCTCCTTCCTCCCCCCGTCACGTTCTCTATTCTAAGCAGGTGTCAGCTTCACTCTTTCAGCTGTTCACCTTGCTGTCCGTTCTTTCTCTACCGGCCTCGTCGATTTCTTGTATTGCCCCCGATCGATCCGACCGACCGAGTCGATCCTTTTTGAATAAAAAAAAATCAAGAAATATTACCTTACCCAGCCGACGACCTACCGACCTTTATACATTCTCTCTTTTGAATAAACCCCAGCCTGTTCCTATCTGTTTCTTAGAATCCGTCTGAGTAACACTTGTTTGGAACGTGGAGTAAGTGGTCCATATATTACTGGCCCCGGTTGATCGGCTGTTGACAAAATGGTCTCGTATAGTACGACTTCGATTCTTGCATCATATTTTCTTGCCGCTCTTTGTCAATACGTACACCAATCGTCGTATACATTATTTGAAGTAGCCGCATTCGTGGACTAGACGAATCCCCGACGATAGTCGACATCATGAAGAGCACGTTCTCCAAGATCGCCGCTCGCGACAACAGCGATGATGGACTTTCTCCTGCCATGGTCGATCTTTTGATCTCTCTTTTGGTCCTCGTTTTTCTCGGTCTTGTTCTGGTTGGAGCGCTTCTGTTCTTGCGTCGCAAGCGCCAGAGCCGTAAACAGTCCGAGCTCCCTATACATAACGGGCAGTGCCAGCCCAATCATCGCCGTTACACGATTTCGGCCTCCGCCCCCAATGGAAAGACAGAGTCGGTTCTGGTCATGGATGAGAAGCGCAGCCTTATGGAAAACTCCTCGAGCCCCCCGCCTAGCCCCGTTCCCGAGATCCGCATCACATTCCCTGAAGAGGAAGACGAGGCTGGAAAGCGCAAGTCTGGCCGAGTGGTGGTAGTCCGAATCAGCGACGCTGGCGGAGTGGGCTTGGAACCCTGTCAAGATGAGCTTCCTCCGTATCAGTCCAGCGATGCGGACCGTTTCCATTCTTTGGATATCGAGCGCATGGGTGGACTCAAGGAGAAGGAAGATTTGAAAAGCTGGTCTTAGATGGCCAGTCGACACATCAGCGACCATTTAAACACTTTCTTTTTCTCTTCTTCTGCTTAGCTGATACCCACCGACCTCTTATTATTCCATTCACACTCCCTCTTCGACGACCCAAAATCATGACGATATCCCGGCGAAGATCTGTCCCGTCTTAAATTTCTTATACCTACGCTACTTTCTTTTTTTCGTTCTTACTTGATCGACTTGCACATACGCAGATTAATCCGTTCTGTTTAGTCACCACGGCCAGCGAGATCCCTCGGATTTGCCAGGACCTCCTGATTTCTGACGATCATATTCTTTTTTCTTGAACCGAGGATTGACTTGACTAAAGGCATGCTTAAGCCGAATTGTGTATAGCAAAGGGTTGCTGGCTATTTTGATTTGATATCTTTTTCGGCGTTCATTTCTTGTGCATGGTCACTTATGGTCTTTTCATTCCACCCTGCCACGTTACTAGGGTCGAAAAGACATTGTACACGCGGTTTCTTTTGAAGTTCTTTTTCTTTTCTTTTGACTTGGCTTTTTGCTTTTTTGCCCCTTTCTCTTCTTCGCCGGTGTCTTCATCGGTTCCTCTTTCTCAGATTCCTTCTTTTCTGTCTTTTATTACTTCTTCTCACCCCTTACAATTCTCGGTTTGCCTTTAGGGTGTCTAGCAGCTGGATAATGTATGTACCTAGTCCACTTATCCTTGAGTGCCATTTTGGCGAGCGTCTCAATCGATTGGATTACTTGTATAAATAGACCTGCAGGCGGTCGATCATGGCGTCGATCGTCAAAGGCCAGGTGTTAAGGTCCCTCAGGAGTCCAAAAGAGGCTTTCCGCACCCCCTGTAGTGTCCGAGTCGAGTAAACAGTTGCCCTGATTAGGAAACCGCTTGCTGTTCCGGCCCGGGCGGGCCAATCAGCGCCCGTCTAATCCGCCCCAGCCGCCAGAGCTGCCGAAAACGCCGATTCCCCGACGTCACGGGAGAAATTTGGGACTTGCCGACGGCTTCGAATTTCGAATATTAACCTGGCCCTGCTCCTGTTTGGTTTTTATCTTCTGCAATCCTACCTGAGCGGCCTCCTCTCCCGAGTCCCTATCGTGCAGTCGTGTGGGATTGAGCCGTCGCGGCAATCATGCGTCTGCTTTAAACACCATTTCATCAGGGAGGTCGTTCGCCAGACACAAAAAGAGGAGGAAAACATCGCACAACTCGATTCGTTCTTTTGCTGTCCACTCGCTCTTTCAATGAGTTTCCTCTGAAGCTCGTCAACCACGCCATTCTTTCCTTTCTTATCAACTCCCATTGAGCGCCACACGGTTGTCCTTCGCGCAGGGGTTCGCTCTAAGCTCAACCCCCCCTGTTCCTTTTGTGCGAACAGACATAGACTCGATACGCTACAGCCTGTAATGGTCTCTTCAAAGCCCGCGGGGCTACCTCAAGATAGTTCCAGTAATCCCAATCCTCCGCGAAATACGGCTTCCACTTCCTCCCGAAGCTCGTCACCCCGCTCCACGGATAACGACTTGAAAGCGCAGACGTCCAAGTCGCAGGCGCCGTCCGGAATGCCGTCTCAAAAAAGCAAAGCGGTTGCGGCCAGTGCAAAGGAGGCTAGGATAAAGAATTTGGAATCAGACTTTAAGACCAAGCACCTTGGTTTACTGGGTGTGCTTGCGTGGATCCTGTGAGCTTTAGCCGAGACTTCCCATGTCTCTCTGGAAGATGAAGGCTAATACCTCGAAACTATAGATTCCTGCACGTTGTTGGGATATTCTTTTTTACAAAAGGATTCCTGCTTACTCGAATGGTATTAGAGAACAAGTCGTCCTGCGAGGATCTTCCCTACAGTGACAACACGGTATCGACGGCCAAGAAAAGTGATAATGGATGTTGGCACCAAAAATCCTTTGACAAGGCGATTGTGATCATCATAGATGCTTTACGATACGATTTTACAGTCCCGTTCCTACCAGGCGCGGAGACCGAATCGGCACACTTGTTCCATGATAATATTCCCGTTCTGTACGAAACTGCCGTCAAGTCACCGGAAAAGGCTTTCTTGCTGCCTTTCATCGCGGACCCACCAACAACAACTCTGCAGCGACTCAAGGGTTTGACCACTGGAACTCTGCCCACTTTCATCGACGCTGGCTCCAATTTCGCTGGCACAGCCATCGATGAAGATAACTTGGTTGCTCAGTTGCGCGCAGCGGGAAAGAACTTGGTCCACCTCGGGGACGATACTTGGCACGCTTTATTCCCGGACTACTTTGATGCCAATCTCACCAGGGCATATGATTCATTCAATGTGTGGGACTTGCACACTGTCGACAATGGCGTGACTGAGAACATATTCCCGCTCCTTCAATCGGAAAATGCCACCAAATGGGATGTGATTTTCGGCCATTATCTCGGTGTTGATCATGCTGGCCATCGATACGGACCTAACCACGTGGCCATGGCCGCAAAGCTCAGACAGATGGACCAGGTCATTCGGGATCTTATTGCCAAGGTGGATGACAACACACTATTGGTTGTGATGGGTGACCATGGAATGGACTCGAAGGGTGACCATGGAGGCGAATCAAACGATGAAGTCGATGCGGCCCTGTGGATGTACTCGAAGAAGGGAATTTTTGGTCGTACAAGCCCGGAGACTGTCATGCCACCAAAGTATGCAAGAGAACGATTCGTCCCTCAGATCGATCTTGTACCCACTTTGTCACTGCTTCTGGGCATGCCAATTCCATTTAACAACCTAGGATCACCGATCGAAGAGGCCTTCGCTGGGGCTAATGGAAAGGAATGGAAGAATTTGTTGACAGTTAACCGTTTGACCTCTGCGCAAATCAAGAGATACCAGCATGAGTATGCTGTCGCACGAGGTGAAGACGATGGCCGATCCTCCAAGTCGCTGCCGATCTGGGAAGAAGCAGAAAGCGACTGGCAGAAACTTCCAAAGGGCCTTAAATCAAACCCGGATGCATTGCGTTCGGCATATGATTCGTACAGGAGATATGAGCGACACACTCTTCAGGTTTGCCGTGAGCTGTGGGCCAAGTTTGACGTGGCCAGTATGATCCAGGGAGTTGCAATTTTGTTTGGAGCTATTGCTCTGTTGGTGTTCTATGCACGAGGTCTGAAAGCAGACAGGACGGAGCTCACCGAGTCTCTGCTCTCGCTTGCTGGAATAGGCTCTGGAATTGGTGCCGTCTCTGGAGCTTTCCTGTCGCTGTGCAGCATCGTGCAAATGCCTGTAATTGAGTCCTGTGCTCTACTGGCTGCTGCAGGAAGTATAATTGGAGCCTCGCGCGCGGTATTCGCTGGCAAGGGAGGCTTATCGCTTCCTGTTCCCAACTCTTTGTGGGGTTGGCTTGCTGTGATCTTTACCGTTTCTCAGTCTATCGGATTTGCGTCGAACTCGTACACCATATGGGAAGATGAAATTCTTCTTTTCTTCCTTTCCACCTTCGGTGTTGTTGCTGGTGTATCCTCGATGCGGCAAAAGGCGACTGCTGACCGAGTTCTGGGAGTGTACCATTCCATTCTTTTCGTCATGATTGGAAGAGTAGCATCATTTTCTCGTCTCTGCCGTGAGGAGCAGATGCCATTCTGCCGTTCCACCTACTATGCGTCAGCCACCTCTTCCACCTCCGCTCCATGGCAGCTCGCGATACCTTTCCTTGTTGCTCTTATTCTTCCTGCGGTTGTACGGTCATTCTACCTTGGATCCAAGTCATACGAAGGAGCCTCTAATCTGTGGATCGGGGTTGCCTTCCGTCTTGGGCTGTTTATCTCATCTGTCTTTTGGACGCTTGAAGGTGCTGACGATGGTGAATGGCTCTCTTTGAGCAAGGAAACCCTCAAGTCAACCCGTGTATTCCTCGCCCAGCTTGTCCTCGCCTTGGCTTTCGCTGCGGGTACAACTGCGTTCGTCTACTCAAAACCATGTGTTAGCATCAGCCTCAGCCAGGGCGATTCCGAGCCCACAGCTCCCACCCAGCAGCCAGGAAGAACAACGGTCACAATTCTTGGATTTGGTAACATCTATGGCACGCGATTCTTTTTCCTTGTCATCAATTTCTGCCTGGCTATCATTCTCATGCAGAAGCCTATGGGCCAAGGTGCCATCGGTCTGCTACTATGGCAGATTCTCTCGTTGCTGGAAATCCTCGACACCAACGCACTGGTCCGAAGCAATTCAGCCATCGGACCTATTGTGCTGGGACTACTTGGTTCTTTCTACTACTTCAAAACAGGCCACCAGGCTACCCTGAGCAGCATCCAATGGGAAACCGCATTCATCCCTCTGTCGACGGTGAAATACCCCTGGTCTCCCCTTCTCGTGATTCTCAACACGTTCGGTGCGCAAATCCTGGTTGCAATTGCCGTTCCCCTTACTGTCCTGTGGAAACGGCCGCTCGAGACCAACGACCGCGCACAGGGATCTGCATCCGCAAAACCAGCAAACCCCTCGACTAGAATCCTCTCAGATGTGATCCAAGCAGCATGCACTCACCTACTCTACCTCGCCACGATCAACCTTGCCACCACGATGTGGGCAGGCCACCTCCGTCGCCATCTCATGCTGTATCGAATCTTTAGCCCGCGATTCATGATGGGCGCTGCTGTACTGGGTGTCGTGGATGTTGTCTTGATGCTCTTTGCAGTCGCCGGTGTGCGATGGAGCACACTGAGCGTTGGTGAAATCTTCGGATGGTAATTTAAGAAAAAATTATAAATTCTTGGATACCTACCTTTCCACCACTGGAGATCCTTCGATCATCTACCTCCCCGATCTTCCACAACACCATTTATCTAACCAAAATCCCGATATACCCGTCGAATAAACGAAAAAAAGAATACTAAAATTGGAGTATATCCATGTGGACGTGACATAAGAAAGTGGTTACGTTATGTACCTGAAGGAGGGCAGAGTGGCTGTCTTCCTATCGGGATTTTGTGATTTACATACCTACTTACTCCGATGCTTTGTCTTATTTATAATTAGTTAAAATAATATACCCCAAAAAAGAATTAAAATAAAAGCAATTGTCATCAAGTTTTTTGAAGTTTAGTAGGTAGTAAATGGTATATGGAGCTGGTGTTTTAGATGGACCAGGAGTGGAAGATGAAGGCAAGTAAGAGGAGGGTAAGCCTTCTGTATGGAAGTGACACCATCGCCATGCACTGGACAAGCGCAGAAGAACTACGCAAGGAAATCCGGAGAAAAGATATCGAAAACGTTTTGTTTTGTGGACTGAGTTTCGATGTTGTTTATGAAAACCAATTGAGATATATAAATGTAGCAGATAATAGATTAGAAGTGCTGCTTCAAAATAGTATAATTAAGATGGAAAAAAAGAACTTGATTTTTTAGTTTCAAATATCATCATCGAGTCGTTACAATATCTTCTTTCATCCACATGCCCCTTTTTTTTAGATTGACCCCAACTCCCTTCTCCTGCATATGCTAGAATGTATGATGAACTTGGCAAAAAGGAATCAAATCACAAAGCAAATAGCATCATAAGCCTGCTTCCTAGAAGCCGGGCATCTCCTGACATTGATCCTTGCTCATATATTGATATATATGGGCTTTTTCAATAGCAATGCTGACAGGTAGAAGCATGAAAACAAGATTGAGAGAAGATTGAGAAAACTCACAAAAACTTTTTTGGTAGAAAGTGGGGTATTGACACATGTCGCAAAGCGCAGGGAAAAAAAGCAATTGATGTACATTAACCTTCCAAAGAAGAGCAATCGTAAGAGAAAAAAAAAAGAAAATTTTTTTGAAGGCGACACTGCGCTAAATGACGAAACTCAATCTCAACGACTCCACCGGGAGAAGTCCAAATTCTGGAGAATACTGTCATCCGCTGCGGCATCCCAATCGCTGGCAAAGTCTGTCCTCACGACGGGATTGCGTGTTGGCACTTCTTCGGAAAAGATGTTGGCCTTGGTGTTGCGCCGCTGGCCCGGGTAAGCACCTTCGACAGTGTCTGAATTCTGAGACTGCGACGCCAGCGCCCGCTCTCGAACCCTTTTGATCTCGCGCAGTCGGTTGCGCCAGGATGAAATGTGCTCGCCTCCCTGACTGTTCCAAACAAGTGAAAACACCGAAGCGTTCAGGGCAAGGATACGAACAAACGCTGCGAGATTCTGGCCTGAGATTACCTTGGGTGTTGCGGCGCACGAGATTTCAGGGAAGCCAGGCTTGCTCATGACCTTGACATTATAAAATAGTTTCGCAGGATCCAAATTATCCCGCTTCTCAATCTGACTGTCGCCAGTAGCGATGCGACACACCGGACTAATGACAATATTGACAAAGTTAAACTGAGACGGGATGGTGTGGAAATTGAATGGCGTGTTTGAGTGGTTGAAAATAATGTTGACATAGTCGTTGCCGATATGGCGCTTTTTGTTGATGCATGAAGGATCGCGGTCAAAATCAGTGGGCATTATCGTCGCAACATGGTATACAATTTCTGTCACCCGGTCCCGCCATGCGTATGCATTTTCTCCGTCGATATCAGGATACAATCCCTGAGTATTGAACTGCGCACCCCTCAAAGGAACCTTGGTACCAAGACCTGACAAGAAGTACTCATAGTCTGAACTTCCACCGGTGTTGGAAAGAATTTCGGCTTCGGTTGTTTGCCCGTTGTCGATGTAAACCACACCAATCTTGTGCCCATCCACAATGTCATTTCGGTCGAAAGTGCTGATTGCTCGACGTGTCATGTCATCGTCGGGAAGAAGGATTGGCTGCATCACTGTAGGCGTAGGGAAAGCCGTGGTCGTCAACTGGAGCATCACGTGGCTCGGGAGAATGGCCGTTCGCATGGCATCAAATTGCAAATGAGCATCATGCATTTGAGGCACCTGATGCGGAAGGACGGGAGCTGTTCGCTGCTGATACATTGCATATGTCGTTCCAGATGCTTGACGTTTCGTGATTTGAGTCAGCCCTGAAACACCAGCAGTTTCAACACTGATAATGCTGGTTCCAACAACCCATGATTTCTTTACCACAGGTCCGTCCTCAGGAGATGGTGGGAATGTATCGTATGGAATAGTTTCCCCCAAATCAGAGAAGGCAACCCTCTGCATCAGATCGATGAAGACCTGACTTTGCTCCTCGACCATCTCTTTTCCGAATTCATCCTTGAATATAAGTCTGCTAGTTATCCAGTTGACATGCTTCGCACGGTCCTGCAGTTTCAAAGACAAGAACCAGAAGACCATGACATGATGCGTGAGGGTGTAGATATACTTCGACATTCCATCTTGCTGAGACGGTTCCGACGGTTCAACACTACCGCCTAGACGTGAGGGAGTCTGGGAGCCTCGCACGGAAGGTGATTCAGAAGCCCGATACCGGTTCTCTCTGGATGTTTGCAGGAATCGAATACATATACCAAATAAGGTGCGGATCTCTTCCTCGCGCAAATTGATATAGACGTCAGGCAATCGTGCAAGCAATGCGAGAAATTCAAGAATGTGAACCGCAAGACTAGGCATGGTAATCACTTTTGACATCTTGTCGAGAATCCCATTCAGCGACTTTGTCACCGAGAGTGGAATCTCATAGCAACAGACAGAGAGCGCATGGATACATCCACGAGAAGTACCTCCCCAGGACCCAATGATGCCCATCATGAATGCACGAACAAGCTCATCCTCTTCACTCTTGGCAAAATGCTCATGGTAGCCGACTAGCATGGAAAGAGAATCAAATATGCAACCAGCAACATCGGTCTTTTTCACACCAGTTGATGCCGGGGGTTCACGAAATGTTTCATTCTTGACTTGATCGCACAAAACACTGCGGAGCAACTTGATTTGAGGGATTGCGCTACTGAAGAAATCCTTGTTGCTAAGCTGAGGCCCAAGGTGGGTGAGAACATAACTGTAAATGTCCCAGTTAGTCTCGCGTTGCAACAACGAAATAACGGCCTCTAGCCACATATTGGCTTTCAAAGCAATCCTTTGTGTGGGCTCTGATTCTATGTGTTGAGATATGCCCGGTGTTGCGTAAGCGTAGACAAAAGGACTGGATTCGTCTGGTGGCTTCTCAGGAAGAACTTGGGGCGAAGCATACGTCCAAACTGGAGGTGTAAGTTTTGACGCGCGAGGATTCAATCCTATGCCACGCCCCGCAGACTTGGATAAGAGACTACCAGGTTGCTCTATAATTGAAGGTTTCCTGACTGGCGTGGATTGGGTATTTTCGTGATCGGCAACATGGTCCGCCAAAGGATCTTCAAAGCTGTTTTGTAGTTTCGACCCAACTTCGACAGACCGGCCTAATACGTTCATCAGAAAGTCGTTTTCAGATATCGAAGTCACTGTAATTGATCCCGAGTCATCACATCGGAGCCTGAATAACAGCTTGAGCACAGTCAAACGGGCATCCACGGGCCGATCTGGAGATTGTGCGATGCCTAAAAGTGTCTCAAAAACCAAAACCACTTTGTTTGCTGCCAAATTCAAAGAGCGAAGGAAGATCCTGACAAGCCCAACAGAGCAAACGTTGGCCAAGGAGAGCTCCAATGCACCGGCAGATGAACGACGTTGGGGAGATGACGGCGAAGTCTCAGATTCATGCGATTCATCTCTATTCAAATCTCCATTCATGGGCGAGCTTATAGTATCCACGAGGAGTTTGAATGTTTCATAGTCGCTGGCAAGAATAGAGATGTCGACAATGAAAGAAACAAGAGACTCGAGGAATAGAATATCATCTTCGTCAGAGAATGCCTGGAGCATGAGACTTAAAAAGCCTTGTTCCTGAAAGACAACCAAAGAATCGTAGCTGGAAAAGGCCTCCTTCAACGTATCCAAAGCTAAGATGCGAATATCGGAGGGCTTGGTACGGGATCGAACAAAGCAGCTAACAAGCTTCTGACAATGACGCTCCCAGTCAGGATTTCCGGGGAAGCAAAGCTTTTCTGCCCTCATTTCATTCACTATCAAATCAGCCTGCGAAGGCTCAATATGTTGACAAGCATTCATCAGGAAACGACCGGCGTCTAATCTTTGGTGTTGGTTCAACTGTTCCCAGAGTGATTCTATCAGAGAGGCAACCCGGATGACATTTGCCAGGATGTTGGACTTTGTGTCGTCAGGTGTAGTTCCTTTAAGGTGGGGCAGATGGGAGCTAGAGGGTGACGTGGGTGATGTGGGACACTGCTCGGGCTCATCAACAGCTCTGCGAGAACAAAACATAAGGATCTCGACAAACTCCGACCAACTCTGTTCATGGTTCATAAGTGTGAGTTCCCCTTCAAGAATATTCAGACACAGATCCAAAATGTCGGCTTCGACACGGGCATCGTCCTTTTTTAGAACAACGCGAAGACATTCCATTAACTTGTCGAAGTGAAGCTGCGGTATTCCATCCTGACCGTGGGCCCGAACAAGATCTGTGAAGACATATATTGTGCCTCTAAGGACATTCAAATTCCGGCTCTGTTCTTCAGAGGACTCTAGCAAAAATGAATGGAGAGTATTCACCATCTCCACCTGTCTGCGTGATTTTGCCAAATTCCGGACCGCCCGCGATGTGGGACCGGACAGAGACTTGACAGAAGCATGTATGCTGCATAGGACCTCGAGCATAGGGACAAAACTTGCGTCTGGCACATCTGCATAGAGAATGATGGCATCAAACACAAGCAGGGAATTCTTGATGTCGGCAGCGACGCTTGTTTTCTTGCATATAGTGAAAATCTGGGCAAGAAGCGACTCAACTTCTTCACTGCTTGGGGGTTTTCGTTGCAATGTGATCAAATCGACAGCGAATTGCAACAGATCGTCCAAGCTAGCATCGTCATGGGCGTTTCCGTTGGATTTGGTAACCTTGGATTTCCGTGCTTTCAATCGAGCTGATGCGATAATATCATAAAGTGGCACAATGCAGGATGATACTATGGGAAGGATAGACGAAGTGGCGAATTCCAATTTCCTGCCATGGTCTGAAAGCGAGATCAATGATTGGACACGAGCGGGTATAACATCAGTCTCTGATGGACATGATATCAGTTCAAATATGTACCGCCTTGCTGCGGGGGACAAATCCTGGCGGGCCGCGATGGCTTCCAGCAACCTGGAGCCACTCCTTCGAGCTTCTGGAGAGCTTGGATGGTGGAACAAGTATGTCCCAGTTTCCAACAAAGCAACCGACTGATCCGACGTGAACCACTGTATTGACCTCGACACATGCTCCGCTTCCTCGATAGCATGCGACAAGTTCTGACTCTGCGCCACACTCTTGCGGGACGCCTCGAAGTCCGGAGCACTAGGAGTGTCCGAGGAGCTGGACACGACGCTGGCACGATGCATTGATTCAAATCCGAACACTATCCGACTGGTTCTCCGTCCATCCGTTGCTTGCGATAAAGAATCACTGCTGCTGTCTTGTAGGGAAACAGGTGATTGCGATTTGGGGCGGACAACACCTAGTGTCTTAAAAACGTCTGCGAAAGTCGATGTGGAGTGTTTGTAATGGGGTGGTGATGGAGCATCGTCAGAAGACATGCGTCCTAATGGACGGGTGATATATACAAGGTTGAATTCGAGGGATTATATCTGTAACGGAGACCAAGCGTTAGCAGGATCCTGCTTGTAAATAGAGTCGACGGCAATCATTTATGTTATGCAATTCCAGATGGGAACAAGAGACGCCCGGAATGCAATCATAGAATTGCATACCATTGAAAAGAAAAGTGCGTGAAACTTCCTCACAGCATCAGGAGTGTTGGGAGGAAAATGGATTCTGTGGAGTTGTAACGGCCGATGTTTCAAAATCAACAACAACCCTAGAATGATAACATGGAAGAAGGATATGACAGCTTGAAATGAAAAGCTTCAGCTCTGAAGCTGAAGAGATAGGCCGTGAAGGATTTTAGTCATCTGTAACCCGACGAAGAGTCAATGATATCTCGTTATCTCCCCAAGGCCGCAGTGTGCCAAGACATTTTACCCCCCAAAAAGGGTCGATGATGATCTGGCGGAGGCCTGAAAAAGGTTGATCCGGTAGGTCACCTGACAGGCAGAACCACCCCGCGGATGGCTGCTCACCGCCTGGAATATTTCCAAGCAACCCGCCAAACAAACTGCCTGACCGGGAATAATTGAGCTCTTCCGGCTTTTGCATACCAGGGCCTTTTTGCACACAGTGTCAAGGCATTCTGCTCAACTCCTAGAGACAAATCATATCTGGTCATCAGCAGCGCCTGATACCTTTCTATTCCCCCCTTTCTGCTGAATCTTCTTTATATTTCCTTCCAATCTTGACATATACCCCACTTGCAAAATGGCTGAAGGTCTTGGAGCTGTTGCCCAGCTCCTTGAGGCTAGTTTGGATCCTAGACAGAACAAGCAAGGTGAGTATTTTGAATATGATCTCTGTTTAGCCACTTGATTTAACGATTTTTAGCCGAGGTTGCTCTTCGTCAAGAAGAGAGCAAGCCAGGTTTTTCTTTGCAGCTCCTTCAGATCACGGCGTCCGCTTCCCAGCCCTACAATACCCGCCTCGCCAGTGCCCTCGCCTTTAAGAACTTTATCAAGCGAAACTGGACAGATGAGGATGGAAACTACAAGCTCCAGCTCGAGGAGGTTGCCACGCTCAAGCGGGAACTGATCAGCTTGATGATTTCGGTACCCGCAGGCATTCAGACCCAGCTGGGAGAGGCTATCAGTGTTATTGCTGATAGTGATTTCTGGGAGAGATGGGATACTCTTGTAGATGTAAGCTACAGCATTACCGTGAATGCACTTTTTCCTCTTTTAGTGACACTTTCTAGGATCTCGTTTCAAGACTTCAACCAACAAATCCTCCGGCCAACATTGGCGTTCTGCAAGTTGCGCATTCGATCTTCAAGAGATGGAGACCCTTGTTCCAATCGAACGAGTTGTACACAGAGATCAACCATGTGCTTGGAAAATTCGGAAATCCATTCCTGGCCCTTTTCGAGGTAATTTCGCTCCTCTTCAACCCCTCGATGTCCGTTGTGTGCTAACTCAATTCAAGGGATTGGACAGCTACCTCGAGCAAAACAAATCCAACAAAGAGAATTTAACTCAGGGATTTACACAGTTCAACTTGATGATCAAGTTGCTGTTCGACCTCTCTTGCCACGACCTTCCACCGATGTTCGAAGAAAATATTTCAGGGATAGCTTCGCTCTTACTCAAGTACCTCACTTACGACAACCAATTGCTCCACACTGATGATGATACCGAGTCTGGTCAACTGGAATATGCCCGGGCTGGGATTTTCGAGGTGTTGACCCTCTACGTACAGAAGTACATGGATGTGTTTAAGCCTCACGTTGGACAGTTTGTGGAAAGTTCTTGGAGCTTCCTGACCACGATTGGCCAGGAAACCAAATATGATATCTTGGTCAGTCGGGCTTTGCAGTTTTTGACTTCGATTGCCGGCATGCCCGATCATGCCGCAGTCTTCCAAGACGAGGGCACACAAGGTCAAATTATTGAAAAGGTTATTCTGCCCAACGTCAGCCTACGGGAATCGGACGAGGAACTGTTTGAAGATGAACCGATTGAGTTCATCCGACGGGATCTTGAAGGATCGGACAGTGATACCAGGCGGCGCGCGGCCACGGACTTTGTGCGAAAACTGGCCGAAAAGTTTGAAGCGTCAGTCACCAAGGTTGTTCTCCAATACACCGAGCACTACTTGGCTGAATATGCCAAGGACCCTGCATCGAACTGGAAAGCCAAGGACACGGCCACTTATCTATACTCGGCAATTGCAGCTAAAGGAGTGGCTACAGCCAACCTTGGAGTCACTGCAACCAACCCCAATGTCAGCATTGCCGATTACTTCCAAAATCACCTTTCTGCAGATTTGCTGTCCGAAGATGGTTCTCATCCTATTCTGAAGGTGGATGCCATTAAGTATCTGTACCTTTTCCGGAGTATCATCACCAAGGAACAGTGGCAAGTCGTGCTTCCTTTGCTGGTTAAGCACCTCGCTTCATCCAACTATGTTGTCTATACTTATGCTGCTATTGCGGTCGAAAGAGTACTTTACCTCTCCGATGCCCAGGGACAGCCAATCATCGCCCCTGATTCAATTACTCCTTTGGCCAAGGATTTGCTGCAGCACATCTTCTCTTTGATTCAGAAGGACCCTGCCCCCCAAAGGTGCAGGAGAACGAATTCTTGATGCGATGCGTGATGAGAGTCCTTATTGTCATTAAGGACGGCGTGGTGCCGCACACAGATATTGTTCTTCAGCATCTGATCAACATTACTCAAATCATCAGCACCAACCCAAGCAACCCAAGATTTTACTATTTCCACTTTGAATCTTTGGGCGCTTTCATTCGGTATGCACTCTTCCAGGAGCATCCTGCTTTAAATGGTTACTGACAGGCCACAGATTCGCCGCGCCCAGCAACCCTGATAAGCTTGAACAAGCCCTGTATCCTCCTTTTGCCGGAATTCTGCAAGGAGACGTGCAAGGTAAGCTGATTTCTAATTTTGTTAGTGTTGCTTCATGGGAATTAACGCCTCTGTACAGAATTTATGCCATATATCTTCCAGCTTTTCGCGGCACTTCTCGAGGCCAACCCTTCCGGAACACTGCCAAGCTACTACCAAAACTTGGTTGCGCCAATTCTAATGCCTGTGATGTGGGAGTCTAAGGGAAACATCCCCGCCCTTGTGCGGCTTTTGTCCTCCATCCTCATCCGTGGCTCGCAGTTTGTTCTGGAAAGTAACCAGATCGAACCTATTCTTGGTATTTTCCAGAAGCTCCTTTCGACCAAGACCAACGAAAGCTTTGGGTTTGACCTTTTGGAGAGCGTTGTTGCGAACTTCCCACCGTGAGTTGAAGCCATCCAGATTACGGGGCGAACCTTGGCCCGCTAATCTTCTTTCTATAGAACCGCCCTGGAGCAATACTTTGTCTCGATCATGCAGATCATTCTCACTCGTCTGCAGAACTCCAAGACCGAGAATCTTACTATGCGATTCGTCCGCTTTTTCCACTTTATCTCTGCCCATGATGAGAAGGGCTACAGTGCCGACTTCGTCATTCAAGTTACGGACAAGGTGCAGGAAGGGTATGTATACACGAATCTGGGTCTCTCGTCACCTTTACAATCATACTAACGGTTTCTAGACTATTCACACCTATCTACCTCAACATTATCCTCCCCGAAACCCAGAAACTCGCTCGTCCCTTGGACCGTAAGACTGCCGTGCTGTCTTTTACCAAGACCCTGGCCAACTCGGAGGCCTTTGCCAACCGATACAAGAAGGGATGGGGCTTCACGTGCGAAGCACTGCTCAACCTTTTGGAGCTTCCTCCTCTTCCCGCCAGCAAGGATGACATCATTGATGACCACGACATTGAGGACATGGCGTTCGGAGTTGGCTTCACAGCTTTGAACACTGTGCGACCACAGACCAAGGACCCGTGGCCAGAGACTGGTGCTGATCTTAAGGCCTGGGTTGGAAAATATCTGAAGCAAATGGACCAGGAGCACGGTGGACGGGTTTCTGGATTTGTGCAGGAGCGCTTAGGCGACAAGGCCAAGGCGACGCTGGGCAGCTATATCTCCGCATAAATACTACCAGTATAATGTCGGGATAGCGTTTGGGTGTATATCATCCTGCGTAAAAGTTGGCCGCAATGAAGAAAGAAAATAAGTCTAGATTAAGATAAAGCATGCCTTTTATGAACCATCATTATTTATTAGATAATATCAAAAATATCGCACATGAGGTATTTATCTACATAGAAATGAATACAAGTATCATACATTCTTAATCGTAACACGGAGCAGCGATATGCACTCAATCATCGATCCTGCCTGTGTTCCTGTGGCTCTGGAGTAGCCTCTGGTTTGGAATCTGGTATTTCTGGTGATTCCTCTTCTGCTTCTCCTTCTTCCCCTTCCTCCAGCTCGCGATACTTGCGCCGGCTCTTCTTCACCTTACTAGCCTTCTTCTTCCTGGCCCGATCTGCCTTGATCGAAGTTCGACTCTGGTCCCCATTTTGCAGATGCTCGACCCTATCAGCCAGAAGCTGACGGGCGATCTTCTCATTCTGGGACCGAGAACGAGTAGCTTGGGACTTGACCACGAGACCGGTAGGTTTATGGATTAATTGAACGGCAGAATTAGTTTTATTCTGTACTGGTTAGAATACTATTAAGTAAGAGCATTATGCAAGGCCGGCAGTGGAAATTGCGTGATGATAGAGCGTACTATTTTCTGACCTCCGGGCCCGGTGCCCTTGAGATAGGAGATGGTCAAATCGGCATCATTGATTTTCAGTCGGGGCGGCAACTGTTTGGCTCCGATGGGCGGTGAGAGGGAGAAGCATCTCAGAGGCGGAGAGAAAAAGTGGGATAGGAACGATGATGATGATGATAGCCTGGGATGGGCGTGGTGGATGTACCGGAGCATTGTTGGGATGGAACTATGGAGGGATGGAGATGTTATTGGAGGTGATTCTGTTGGGCGAAGGCTATGGAGGCGGTCTACCTATGCGGTATTAGGTGATGCTATTCGACATGAATTCGATTCTATATAAATTTAGGTACTGGATTAACTGAACCAAAAATTTATGGTTGTCCTTATTATTCTAATTCTTATCAATAATGCAATTGAATATGTCAAGCTGTGCATTTTGTGCAGTGCTAATGTATGTCGTGTACGGATCTTGACGGCTACGGAGGCCTCGGAAGATTCGAATCTGAACGAATCCAGTGTCGATGAAATGCTTAGGTGGATAGAGTTACTATATTAGTTATTCTTGGATTTTATTCTGAACTGCTTTAAGAATTTGATCCTGGTGTGGTGATTTGGTTGGTGAGGTTTCACTTGTATCGGGCAGCTCAATGGGGATTTTGTTGGATATACGAATACGAGTGTTGAGATACTTCATTTCCTTCATGCTGTACTCCGTAGATTTTATATTTGATATAATTAATATACTCCGTAATTCCATGATAGTTAGTAGTCTGTATCATATCAAGAATTCAATATGAATCTCTACCAGACTTCAGACTATCACAGATGGTGATCTTGAAAGAATCTGATATTGATTCTGTTGGCCGGTTGAGACCCGCCGGGTGACGTACGCATTGAAACGGCTGGAACAAAGCGATGTTGATCGGGATAGACTGATCCATGAATATGGATTGTTTAGGCAGATGGGAGAATATTCCCAGTCGGCATGCATAGAGATCATCATGATGACAGTCTACGTATCCCTGTGTAGTGGAAGAATCATCGTAATGGATGCGATCCAGGCCTAAGTTAGTGTCCGTGGACCCTTGCACCCTGTATAGAATCGGTAAAGAATAATTGAGAAAGAATGAATTGATGAAGAAAATAAGAGAGAAAGAGAATAAGAAGAAGTTACTGCAACCGTTGTAGAATCATCGTGATTTAATCGGCCGCCCGTCTCTTCCCCTTCATTGATCGCATTCGATAAACTTCATTTTTTTTTTTCCTTTTTTCCTCCTATCTTCATTTATTCTTCCTCTCTTCCTCTTCCACCCCGCAGTACACACTAGTAATGCTGTCCTGCAGGATTCAATTCAATCCAATCCAATTTCACCGTCGATCAAACAAGCCTAGTTTCCATTCTTTTTCCTCTCCTTTCTCTCTTTCTCTCTGAACCTTCTTTTTGCCTCCCGCTATCCTAATTTTATCCTGTCGCTCGTGAGACATCTTTCCTCTTGCGCCCCTCGTCCAATTTCTCTTCATCTTCTCTTCTTCTGCCATGGATGCCTAGACTCTGCAGTCTTTTTCTTCCTACATTTTCCATTCTTTCCTCTGCTCCTTGCAACGTCTGGCCTTGACTTCTTTGTTCAACGCCAAACACTAGTCCGGCTTCCTTCCGGACAGTTTGCAGCCGGCGTCGTCACCTCAACAGGGGCCCAGATAACAACATTCTTATATACGGAGCACTTTCAGCTACGTCTTTATTTCCTACAGCTTCAACCTCAGTCCACTATCCCTAATGACTGCTTTCCACTTCATCAGCGCCTTCATGCGCTGGATTCGTTTGAAGATTTATCAGTATGAGGTGACTTTTGCTGTATATATGCTTACCCCCACCGAAAAATTCATCTTCAGTACGTATTCCCATACACTATCTCTAGCTGCTACAAAAGATCAATGCTGACCGTTGGCAATTCGTTACAGACTCTCTCATTATTAGCCTCCTCACAATGGTCTTTACCGCCGCCTACATCTACCTCCCCGACCACCTGAGAACCATTTACGGCCATATGTATTATTACTGCGTTGGCGAACGTCCCTTCATCACCACCGGCCTTCCATCAATCAGCTCAGTATTTCGGGAAAGTGGAACACAGAACCTCGACATGATGTACGAGACCGCCAAAAATGCGGCCGCAACGGCCACGAAACCAATTGCCGAATTGTGATACAGAGCCAGGATCTGTATTGGTCCCACCTGTGTTTTGAGATGGATCAAGGTCGCGCCCAACCTCCAGGCAGTTCCATCGGGGCTTTTTTTTGCTTTCTGTCTTTGCTCGGATTTCGTCCCGATTCTGTCGCGCCCCCTCACGTCCTGCATCGTCCATCTTCACACAACCAATACACCTGCACATCCTTGACAGCGCTGCTTGCTGTCCCTGTTTAATAATTTGCGCTGATCTGTGTTAAATAAGGAGTTTTGTCCACGGAGTTTAAAGAGTTTCGAGTGATTGGTTTTGTTTGGGAGCAGGCTGGCGCATCAAAGGCGTTCGTGTCGGCTGGTTTCTTCTGGCTACTTTATCTTTAAACCTGACCGGTTTTATTAATTATTCAACTCGCATCAAGACTTATCCTAATAGAATACCCTTGGTAGCGAGTGATTCAAGATATTTTTTTCTCTTTTCTTGCTTCATATCTCGAACTTGATACCCCTTTCTTTTTTCAGTCTCAACACATGATCAGGTTTGGATGATAATTTTGATGAGACGATGGACTGAGCTAGTCGGGCTAGTAAGCTTAGAGAGCAGCATCACATGTTCAAGACCTGTACATTTGTACAAACGAACTATAGGCTGGTATCATATTTCCAGTCTCATTGGTGATACAGTAATACCCATCCCAGATGAACAAATTAACTCCCGCAATGCCCCAGAGTAGAGTGTTGTACAAAACGCATATTCATAAATATCACATGTGAGTCCAAACTGCAGTATCGTCGCTGCCCCTCTTCTTTATCGCACGCTTGTCGAAATATTCCGGACGTAATAAATGCCATCGATATCGATTTAACCCGCCAAAGCCGAAGCAGAAAGGTGACTTTTATAGCACCCCCCCGCATAAACATCCCACCCATCCATACCCATCATTCCGAGAGAAACCCCTCCTCATTGTTCATTCTGCGTCGACTGTGCCTGTGCCTGAGCTTGTGTTTCTGCCTGCGCCTGCGCCTGCGCCTCCAAAGCCTCCCGTTGTTGTCTCCGCTCCCGCCGAACAGCATCCACCATCCGCATCCGCTTAAGCTCAGCGTCGATCTCCTCCTTCTCCAATGGAATCTTATGTGATTGTTCTGCAGAAGGCCAGAAGCCAGAAACGCTAAAGCGGTCGTCGAGGTTTGTGCCGAAGTAGTACATCCATCCGATGGGGAAGAGGACGTACATGCCAAACTGGGTGGGTGTTAGTTTATTGATGGTATGAAATGGACATGGACATGGACATACTTTGGCGATTTCAAGGTTACCACCTTGCAGTCTGCGGAGGATGAAAGACATTGTTGTGAGTGTGAGTGTGAGTGTGAGTATGTGTAGGTAAGTGTAGTTATTTAGGCCCCTGATGGCTTTGGTTGTTTTGCGGAGGATGCGGGATGTGTTCGGTGATTGCTTTAATTTTTCCTAGTCTCGCGATTTGTCTGAACTTCCTTAATTGACCGAGTTATTCACTGTAACCAACTACCGGCTAATCGTCAAAAATATCAAAAATATCGAAATATATAAAAACCACAATGGAGAATCGATGATTCGCGATGCGATGCTACTCGACTTGATCGCAGCCTCCCAATGTGCAATCCTGGAGTGCATTGCCCATCACCGAGCTTCTGTGTCAAACAGTGCAAACAGAGTAAAGCCCGCCACGTGGTGTCACCTGATATTAGAAGGTCCCGTGACCTGCCGACGGGCCTCGGTTTAGTCGGTCTCCCCGCAGGGAAATGCCTGAATGCCTAGGAAGACGGAGTAAGGACGGATGGAGAATGGGGTAGACAAGAAGTGAGATGTCCAAGCATCTGGCTTGATTTGTTTTATATATTCCGAATTGCATCATTCACTACTTTTTATATTTGTCAATCACTGTTTGGTAAATGGCATTTCAAGACAGCAATTTCATTAATGATATCATAGAGTGAACTACTACAGGGATAAAAGCCCACCAAAAATACAAAGCACATCACAATCACAATGGCAGAAGAGAATATCATTACTCTTACCTATCTCGACCGCATCGCGGTCATCACCTTTAACCGTCCTGAGAAGCTGAATGCCCTCGACCAAGATCTTTATTATCTCCTGGGCGAGCGCTTGCGGGAAGTTGAAACACGCGACGACATCACCATCACTGTCATAACCGGCAAAGGACGCTTCTTCTCAGCGTAAGATTTAACCTACCTGACCACCCTAAAGCAAAGATCCCTTCTAACTCCATCCACAGCGGCGCAGACGTACGAAGCTCCCGACCAGATGGAGACCTAGGAAACAAAGTCCGCCGCGAGCTCACCCGCGGCTTCGTCACCAACAATGTCGACATCACCCGCACCTTCTACAACCATCCCAAGATCCTCGTCGTGGCGCTGAACGGCCCAGCAGTCGGCCTGTCCGCCGCACTCGTCGCCCACGCCGACTTCATCTATGCCGCCCCACATACTTTCCTCCTCACCCCATTCGCTTCCCTAGGCTTAGTCGCAGAGGGCGGTGCATCGCGCGCCTTTGTCGAGCGTCTGGGTATCGCCAAGGCCAACGAGGCCCTTATCATGAGCAAGCGTATCACCTGTGACGAGCTCGTGGCGACCGGCTTCGTGAACAAGGTCATCCAGGCCCCGTCTGGAAAGTCGGATGATTCGGACGGTTTCTTGAAGAAGGTTCTCGAGGAGGTTGAGGATCGGATGGGGGCGCATCTTAACCAGAGTAGTATGATTAAGATTAAGGAGCTTATTCGGAGACCCGAGAGGGAGCTGCTTGATCGTCAGAATGGTCTAGAGGCGTTTATGGGACTGGAGAGGTTCATGAGTGGTGTTCCGCAGGAGGAGTTTAGAAAGCTTGCGTCTGGTGAGAAGAGGCATAAGCTCTAGATGGTTTTCTGTTGAGAGTATAGAATCTTTCTTTTATAGAAGATCGTGCTTCGCGGATTCAGGTTTTGTATATACTAAATACAGTTTCAGCAAGGTGAGACAAGTCAGTCATTACTATGACTTCTAGCCAATTCGTACATAAGCAAAACTGCATATCCTAACCCTTCTATTTTGCCCTGATACAAACGCCATCTAAACCAAACACCTTAGCAATAAAGAACACACTTTTATCGTATTTTACTCGTCACTTCCTTCCTCCTCGTCCTCTTGTACCTGTTTAGCCATGATGTCTTGCCACTGGCCGAGGAACTGGCTCATGCCACCCGGTCCGGAAAGTGAGGCATCGACCACCTCCTTCGGAAGCTTGTGTGCCGAGTACTGCGTGCTGGCAAATGCATATGCTTCGGGGTCATCTCGCTTCACTAGACGGAATTCAGGAAGGAATGGGTTGTCGTCATCATCGCCATCCCCCAATTCTTCCTCCGATTCCGACTCTGAACCTTCGTCCGGTGGAGATTCCACTGAAAATGTGTTGTTCCCATTCAGCGAAAGTCTGACAAATTGCTCCGGCACATTTGAATCATCTTCTTCCTCATGGATCCCGATGGGGTCTTTCATCTGCAGAATCTCCAACCAGCTGAACAAAAGCGGGTCTGTTCTCTCTGCCCATGGGTTCACGTCCACAAGCCACACCCGCTGGTGTGGTGGAGGGACGTAAACGTCGAAAACAAAGTTCGGGTCGGGGAACGTATCCTTGAGCTTTTCGTCGAAGAATGCCTGGATCCGGGACCGAAGGGAATCGCGCATGGGGAAGAGAAAGTCGAAATGATTCTGATCACGCTGACACATACAAAGAAGAACGCGATTGCGAACGAAGCACCGGAACTCGAGGGATGGGTTGAAGTTAACGTATTTCCGAAGGACCAAGTGGTAGGGGATTTCGGGTTGTGGTGTAGATTCATCGTCGGGGACGCATCCATCGAATGGCAGCTCCAGGTCATGTGTGATAAAGTCACTGCTTTTAAGAAGCAAATAGACATCGTTGGGCGTGCGACACTGAAGGTCATTTGTTGCGGACATCCAGGCTGCATCTTTAGGTGCACTCCAGTTCAGCTTCGGCGTCACGTTGCCTCCAAAGTCAGTGATTGTGGCCTTGACCCGGGAGTGTACATCCTTCCACTCCGTCGAAGGGTCAGGGTGTTCCTCAACGTCTTCGTCATCCGAGAATGTATCATAGACATTATCCTCGTCCGTCGGGGGAGCATCCTCTGGTGGCAGTACGATGCCATCGGCATTGAGATAGGAAACGAACGGCGCCGTCAAGGGAATTACGCGAGATTTGGGGGTGATTGTACGGTAACTGTGACAGATGGTTGTTAGACATATAGATGCTATGAATAACGAAAAATAGAACCATACCGAGGTTGCCAGGAATGAAAAGAGCAGTTCAAGATGTGAGAGTACGTAACTGGTGGAAAAGGCAGTCTCTCCAGCTGCTGATCCGTTGAAGACTCAGCAGGTTGTTGTTCCTCAGGTTCAATATGCGGCATGGTGGCAGATTGGCTTCTTCCTCTTTGCCAACAATGTTGAACTCACAAGAACTACTATTGATAGCAGAAAAAATCAAGACAAGCTGCCAGTGAGGGGCAGAAAATCATCGCAAAGTTGAATTGGCGGGGATGACTCGATCGATCGACTCATAGCCTTCCCAATACGGACTAGTAGTATTGTGTTTCGTAATGAACTGTAACAAGGCCAGAACATTCTCTGCCTCAGGCACTCACGATCATCGTTCCTGTAAACTGTTCGCATCTCCGTTGCTGGGCTCTTCTTCCAACTTCTTGCGTGCCATCCACCACCATGGCGTCGGAGGCTCCAGAGCCCCAGAGCCTGAAATCATGGCAGGATTCATTCCAATATCCAATTCCCACCGTGCGTCGTGTCGAACAGGAGCTCCGCCGAGACATCGCAAGCAATAAGGAGAGGCTCCGGGCTTTGGTCGGGTAGGTCGCAGAGAAGCTACTATTTATTCTAACTCACAGCTAACACTCAGATCCTATGTAGAACGAGATATCGCGAGCTCGTCGGAACTGCCGAGACCATTGTTTCTATGAACCATGAGATCCAGGAGACAGAATCAAACCTAACCGATGTTGGACGCAGATGCAACCCGCGACTGGTAGAGAGGAAACACGCACACTACAACCAGATAAAACGGGATGAGGCTGAGAGAGGTATGGTGGTTGGATCCTATACATTGTTCATGTTAAATGTCTAACTGGGCCTCAGATGCGGACAAGCGAGCGTTCGGAGCTCAACTCTCTCTACTTCACCGGTGCACGGCCTCGATCTCGAAACTTTTGAGGAAACGGAGCTCTCTGTTGCTGATAGCAAAGATTCTGGTCATCTCTCGGCTTTTACATAAAACTCTTACGCAGCAGGAGACTGTACCGCCATTTCTGGAAAGTCTGCGAAACCAATTAGCCCATCTTCGGCAAACGCTTTCGAAAAGGATCAATAAACGCCTCGCATCGACCAATTCTACCGCAGATGATATCATCGAAGCTCTGGCAGCATATTGCTTAGCGACCAGCTCGTCCTCGGATGATGCCATTCGTCATTTCCACCAAGTTCGTTTAGATGTCATCGGAAACCAGCTAGAATTTACCGATTTGTCGGGGGAGAACGTCCTAAAGACCTTACGACTATACATTCGCACACTCCAGACTTCCAAGGTTCTACTGTCCCGCCGGTTATCCGATGCTCTTGGCAAATTGAAGGCACGGCCGTTATTGACAGACCCTGAGATTCGGAATGTGGATGATTTGGGAATTGACGTGCTGGGACGTTGGGTTGCCCCAGCTGTCAATAACTTCACTCCATGGATCAAGCTAAGTGAATTGACTAAGCCAGATGCTGAGAAGATAATCAAACAATGGTCAAATAAAGCATTCCAAAGTCTAGTCAAAGGTTGCCAGAAGAGCCTGGCGAGCTGGCATGACTTTTACGATCTCCTATCACTTCGCAAAAAGACCTTGGAGATTTGGCTCAGCTCATGGAGCTCCACGCCAACACATTCATCTTTGAGTGTACTGGAGGGAATTCGGTCTATCTTCAATGGGCAGCTCATGAGAGTGTTATCCGAAGAAGCCAAGAAACTGGAGGTCTTCGGAAAAGATATCTCGGCCATTATCTCTAGCTGGGATAGTAAAGAGCATGCTGATACCGAGTCACTATGGGATCCTGAACTTATCTCCTTGGATTACTCAAATGGTGCTGCAACCTTCAAACAAGCTGTTGTGGACAGACTACTGGGCCAGGATGAGGATATCTCTACAGTGCTGAAGAAATATCAAACTTGGGCTTCAACTATTCAAGGGGCCAGGGAGTCTATTGAGGAATTGAAACGAGCAAGATGGGCTGACATACTTGACGATGGCGAAGATGAGGACCCTGATGTGGATATTACCGCTACACTGAGTGAAGATGATCCTCATTTATTACGGGAAGCACTTCAAGCAGCTACCAGACAAGCATTTGATGATCTCCAGTTATTATTCAGCAATACATTTGGGGCTTTCGGAACCTCGAACCAAAATGCAAAGGCTGCATTCCTACTTCGGCTCATTAGACTCGTTCGGAGAAATCTCCCTGCTGAGTTCATCTCAAATGACTTGACATTCTCGAGTGACATTGTTCCCAAACTGCAGGAAATGCTTGCTGAACAAGTGGTAGCTCATACGACTTCATTGCGCTTGTCAACGAATTCGCAAAACAAGGTGCAAGGCCGGACCCTATGGGAAGGCAATCCAGAATTACCAATCCAGCCTTCAGCATCAACATTCAAGTACATACGCCGACTTGTGTCGTCCATGGACAAATATGGTGCAGATCTTTGGGATCCATCTACCGTTCAGGTTTTGAAGAAATTGCTCCAGAAAGAACTATCAACGTCCTTTGCATCTGCTCTTGACAGTCTGGGGTCATCCACCAAATTGGAACAGAAGGATAAGGAAACGGAAGAAACGAAGGCAAGCAAGGATGATGCCGATGACAGCACAGAGCAATCAGAAGCCAGCGCAGAAGAATCAGAGGCGAACGGAGAACAACCAAAGGTGAACGCAGAATACATACAGGACTGGAAGATTCAGCTGTTTTTCGATGCTATCTACCTGAAGGAGGTACTAGTAGCTAAGGACCTCGAACAAAAGGAGCTGGATAAAGTCGTCGAAAGGCTCCGGGGCAGTCTTGGGTCGAAGGCGCCGGACATGGCCAAACCCATGGAAAAGGCAGCTCAAGAATACTGGGAACGCACGAAGTTATTGTTTGGACTTCTGGCGGTTGGCGTTGAGTAAGATGCCGATGGTTTCGTCGCCTTGTATACTGTATATATCGTTATTGTGGGCAACAGGCTTGCTCATTCGCTTCAGATGGCTTGAATGAATTAACAAACTAGATTATTCTGATAGCAGTCTTATTCCTAGTCGATGATCCCTGTGTCCATGCAGGTACAGTGCCGTGGATACGAGTAATCAGGAACAAACGGGATTTATCCAATCATCCATGGTATGACAGGCACATATATCCCTATTTAATTCTCCTCAAGCACTACCCAGTACTACTCTGCATCTCCATCCCAAGAATGAGATGTAATATCCTCTCCGTTATTCGCAGACAACGTGGATACTGTTCCCGCGGGGGATCGTCACCGCCCACGTCACGTTTCCGGCTGCTGCACTTGGCCGCGGGAAAAAAAGGCGGGTGATTCATTCATCCTCCCATCCAACTATCAACCTTCAACTTCTCTCAATTCAATCTCATACGCTCCTTTTACTCATGCTTGGCTTGTTAATTCCGTCTTAATCCCCTCTCATCAGCCATGGCTGTGCCTAGATTCCCGTTTCTCTATCCCAATCTAATGCGGGCCGTCTGGTCATGCGAACCGACTACCCACCTCTCCATTCGGATTCCCCCAAGACCAGCTCAACATCACGGCGTGCTTTCCATACTACTCGACGGCGTGAGCAGGGAACATACCATCGGCGATACGGACCAGCTGCTGAGGCAAACCTACCTCCGCCACATCGGCCAAAGGGCGAAACAAGCGATCAACCAGCCGCCAACCCGCCGCCGTCGGAAAAGGGTAGCTCTAGTGATCAGCAGGGCACCGCACCCCCTGAACAACCACAGCTTCAAGAAAGCTCTGAGAAAGACACATCCGAAAAGTCTCCTTCTGCTGCAGAAGATCTAGCCACCACTCGTTCATCCAAAAATGATACTCCAGCCGAGCCGGAGCCAAAAGAGGAGGAGCCCGCGCCAGCTCAAGCGAAACCCGATGCCGAAGTGGCATCTCCCTCCGAACGCGTGAACGAAGAACGAAATGCCCCTCCTCCTCCTCCTCAAGATCAAGTGCCTCTGGATAGTGTTTTCCATATGCCCTCTCCATCTGCCTTTTTGACGCCGTCTGGGTCTCCGGGCTCCGACAACAGACCTCCGCACATGGCTCCCGCCCCTTACGTACACCATTTCGATACCTACTCACTGGTCCGAGACCTCTCGAAAGGTGCCTTTACCAATGACCAATCCGTCACTATCATGAAAGCCGTTCGACGCATCCTCCAGAACAACTTCGACTTTGCAAAACAGAGCCTGACCTCCAAATCCGATGAGGAGAATGAGTCCTACTTGTTCAAGGCCGCTTGTTCTGAGCTCCAATCATCTCTTCAGACTGCCCGAAATGCTGAAATACAGCGACAGCGTGCCTCCCGGACACAATTGCAGCACGAATCGGATATCCTGTCGCAACGATTGAACCAGGAGCTTGCGGGGTTGAAGGATGACATCAAGGGGATGTTCAATGATCACAAAATGACCACCCGGGAGCAGCAGCGAAGTATAGATACGTCGGTCCAGGAACTCAATTACAAAATCACCGTTTCGCTGAACAGCGATGGTAAAAGTGAAATTGAAGGACTCCGGTGGATTTTGACAAGAAGGGCTGCTATGGCTGTTGCGATCAGTGCTTGTAGGACGTGCCTCTGTTTCAATTTGCTTGAATTCTGATGCTAACTTTCTTCTAGTCATGATAATCATTTTCCTCAAATACTACTCCGTCAAAAAGTCACAAGACAGTAACGACAAGAAGAAAGAAGTCGTTGTCAAGAAAAAGACGGAGATACACCCAGTCAAAGATACTAGAATCCCAACCCCCGACATCTCAGTCCCAGGCATCCATGTCAGTGAGTCTTTGGGCTGAGGACCACCATCATTTAGAGCCCAGTCTTCTTCATTCTATTCTTCTGTCTTTACTACATCAACATTTCTTTCCATTCTTTGTCTCATATACAAACTGTGTCTTGTGTTTCCGCATCCTGTGCGAGTGTATAATAGAGCATATCGATACCCTAGGATATCATTCCATGATTGTGGCAGATATATTCATCATGGATCTTTATCAAAGGACTGATGTTAATCCTAATGTCAGTCATTATGCATATTTCAACCTGATTATTCGGCTGTCTAGTAATTCGGCCACCATGGCCATGACGTCATATGTCTGTAAACTTCCTCACCTACTTCCATCATCAACTGTTCAACTGAAATATTAATTCTAAATATTCTAAAAGTAGAGATAATATACTAATCACCTACTCATAAGATTCAATACCAACACCAATATGAGCGACATACCCACCCCCGAAAGTCCCGATCCTATCCAAGAGGACCAAGACACAACCTCCGAAGCATCCCCAGAACCCTCCCCCCAAGTCAGCCGCCCCAAACACACCAACGCAGGAAGAGGCTACAACACCCTCAAATCCCACAGAGGGCAGATATACTCCGGTATGGCAATCGGCGGGTCCCACACCTGGAACTACGACGAAGGCGTCTGGAAAGAGACCAAAGAAGAACCGGATTTATGGAGAGTTGAGTATAGAACGAGTAAGAGGAGAGCGAGGAAAGCGCCGAAGGGGAGTGGTGCGCCGGTTGGGACGGAGTATCACTGGCTGATTGTTGGGCATCAGGTATGTTTCTTTCTGGTGTTGGTGTTGCTGGCTTGTTTCTTGTGTGACATGGAACTAACTGTCTGTCTAGCACGTTAAGAAAATAGACGCCAATACGTACGAGACAGCCTTGACCGGGTCCAAATATAAGCTGGCGCATAAGAATGTTTCTTCTGGTTCATGGTCTATCCCGACAGTCAAGGCTCAACGAGAACGAGAAATTGAGCTTCTCGAGGACGCCAAACGACGGATTCAGGGACTGCCGCCTGTGTTGGCTGGGGAGAAGGTCAAAGTTGAGAAAGAGGAGAAAGGACAGCAAAAGTTGGACGCCCTGTTTGGGAAGATTAAAGGGAACAAAGTCGTTGGTGACACGAATAAAGGAAAGAGAAAGAGAGTGGCTGGTGAGGATGAAGACAAGGGTTCAGAATGAATATGCGTATATTTCTATTTCCAGTTTAGTAAAGTCAATTACACTGGTTTATCTTCGAATCTATATATGCGAAAGCAGAATTCAGGTATGCTGAATCACATTCACGTTGTTAATCCGTCCAATCATCAAAAATTGCTCATATCGAAAATGAGAAAAAAAAAAAAAAAAAAAAAAAAAAACACTCCCCTGGCATCAAACTAGAAATCAAATCTCAGTGCAATACTCGGCATATTTTGCTGGCCTTCGTCTTCTGCATTGTCTCTTTGGTTTCTGTTTGCCCCGGCTCCAACACCCGCGCTTCGAAGGATTTCCTCGAGCAACGCTTTTTGCTCTGGCTTCATGATGGCTACAAGGAGCCTGAATGTGGTTTGGTCTGCCTTTGCAAGTTCCAGCAAGTGGCCTGCGGTTTCTTGATGCACTGCTTGCCCTTCGCGCTTTCCACGCGCAAGGAGGGCCGACATGACGAGGGAAATGGCCCTTGGCACTTCACCGGTAGAAAATGCCCCATGGGTGACACAGGAAACTAGTGTGCGTGCGACAACAACTCTCGAGTTCTCTGGGTCACTCGGGACTTCGCCGTTTTCCATTGGGCAGCCGACCAGGAAACCGATCAATCTAGGTGTCAGGTATCTGGCAACGACTTCGTATGTAGGTGATCTAGGGTTGGGGGCCAATAGAATCGAGCGGAGGCAGCCTGCGGCTACATTGGCAAGACCAACATCATGGAGACAATCGAGGCACTCGTTAAGGACTCGAATAATAAGTGGGTCTTGGGGTGGGATGAGGTGGCCTCCTGTTGTCAATAGAATGGTAATCGCCAGGAGGGTGTTCTTCGCACACGGCAGAGAAGATTCAGACTCTCGTCGCTGAGCAATTGTGAGAGTGGCGAGGAAGCGTGTTAGACAGCCGCGAAGCTGGTGTGACACAACACTAAGATTCTCAGACTGTTCATGTCCATCGTCATCATCTGGATTGGCTATGCCCTGAACAAATTGTTTGAATATCGGAAGAGCCTGAGGCACGACTTGCTGCTGGCATAATCCTGTCGCAAGAATGGTGGTGAATATGTGCAAAATGCATGCATGAAGATCATTGCGAATAATCGATGGGAAAATCGAAGCGACATCGACCAGAGATGAAAGTGCAAGACGAGTAAGAGACAGAGAGTCGTCAGAAGTCACGTTGAATCGAGCAATTGGCGTAGAGTCACGGAGGTTAGGTAGCAGCGTTGCAAGAACCAAAATAATGCTTCTAGTGAGCTCAAACAGCTGCTCCACATCGTCTGAAAGATGCTCAACTCGCCCTTGGCCTCCCTTTGCTGCGGGGTGGTCCAGCGACAAGTTGCGCGCTATCTCGACGATGACATTCTGAATAGGAATCCCCTCAGTCAGAACAAGACGGTCCAGGCTATCCATTGTCTCGGAGAAGATAGCATCTTGGTAGATCGCATTTCCTGAGATCACTGGCCGTAGAATTCTCTTGAGAGCCTGGAGAATATCCATTCTCTGCGATGGTGAAGTCGATTGGTCAACAAGGGCCTCGAATGCCAGTCCAAAAAGGACAAAGAAAAACGCAACCGGTTCATCGCGGTAGTTGATGTCATGCCCTTTACCCTCCGGTTCAACCTTAGCTGGGCTTTCTTCGCTCTTTTCTGACTCAGTTGGTTCCATCGGCTTTGACTTTCCATCTAGGGCATCAAAAACGAAATCAATGTCCTTTTCGACAAGGCCAGCGATGGCATCGACAAAATTAAGCCAGGAGTCTTGATAAAACTACAAGGGAGTCCAAGTTAGTTTTTTGCAATAAGGCACCGCTGGATAGCCATGAATTACCTTCAATAATGTTTCCCGATTCAAAGCAGCATATACCTCGTCCAAATCGCTACCTTGCGGACCTGTGCCTAGACTTCCCGAGATATCTGGCTCAAATCGCAGACGGGCGAATTCCTGGAGGGAAGAGAGCCACAGTGGAGTGAGTCTTATAAGATAAGGCTCGACTACCTGAGTCAGATAATCTTGTTCTATGCTGGCGATCTGCAACCGTGCCCAGGCTGAAAACAGAGCCATCTTAACCATGACTCTGGCATTCGAGTTCAGTCCCTTCAGATCGCCAATTTCGGTAGTGTCTGGGTTTTCTGTCCAATCGTTTAGCACTAGTGTCAATATAGTTGTGGCGAAAAGGCTTACTAGAAAAGTTCTCCAGGCCAAGGACCAAGAGCTTCAAAATCCTACCCATCCGGTCTACATTTGTGACGATTCCCGTTGCAATGAATGTGGCAGAAACATTAATTGCTTCTGATGCCAGTTCCGCTGACGAGTCGGCTGCAAACGCGGGAGTGAGTGCTGATCCAATTTGGGCCTGGTATTGTTCCAAAAGAGACGCCTCGGAGAAGTCTGGGTCTGGGGTTTTGCCAAACATCTGATACTTTGTTAGCGAGAAGATTAAGCGTCAAAACAGGAGGCGGGCGAACCTTGAGAACTTGGTCAATGATTTTCAGACCCCACACTCGCAGCTCTATAACATTCGCAGTAGAGGCCGAGAATGCCATCCTGACAACATCTCCAACATTTTGTTGAAGAGCGAGCTCAGCGGGAATTGTTTGGTCTGGTAGAATGGCTGCTTGTACCGTTTCCAAAAGCTCACTGAGACAGCCCATCACGAAGTTACGAGTTTGCCATTTCAATAGTTCTTGCCCGGAAACGCCGTCATTGGCCTCAGTGGGTCCTGTACCAGTAACCGCAGAAGCAAAGCCTGCAACTTCATCATCTGGAATGTCTTGATTGGCAGTCTTTGGTGGTGCGGTCTGCGGGACATCTTCCACTTTATGGCGCGTTTTGGTCAAGATAGTTTGGCAACGCTGTATCCACAATTCAGTTTCAACCAAAGCGGTCTGCTGAAGCCAATCTTGAATCATGCTTTTGAGCAAACCGTTGTCAGGTGAATCGTCGAAAACAAACCATATATCTTCTTCAAGTGTGGGTGTAGCATTTCGGATAACCAAGGCAGCATCACGTTTCATAAGATTGCTCAGTGCACGAACGGCCACATCTCTCATCAACGGGCTATCCGAAGAAAGTTCCTGTTGGAGGCGCTTGACGTATCCTGAGAAGTCCACAAACCCTGGTGCATATAAAAACAGATGATCCAAGCATTTGGAGCTCTCAGTCACCAGAGCTGGGCTATCTTCCAACTGGAATTGTCGAAGAAGAGTAAGGATGAGATTGCGCGTTTTAGCGATGTCTTGTAGGTCGGGCCCGAGAACGTTAATGAGAGAATCGATGCAACGACTTATAACCACAGGTGTGAGGAAAGACATCTCAATGTTGGAGGTTGCCAACGTTACTGCTTCTTCGTTATGTGTATCTGCGTTGTACAGCTGGGCGAGCATTCCAAGTGAGCTAGAGACGAAGGGAGAAAAAGTCAAGCCTGCCGAGTTTGCAACTCTTTCCAATCCTCCTAGAGCCCAGAAGTGGACGACAGGATGAGGGTCATTGCACAAGGACATCAAAACGCCGACAATGGTTTTGAGATGCAAACCAGCAGCCATACCACCAACTTGGGAGTGGATGCAGCCCAAAGCAGCAGCACAGCCAGCACGAGTGTTGGGTTCCCGATTTTCCACAATGGAATCTACGAGCCAGTTGATTTGCGTGGTGGTGAAGGCGTTTCCAGAGCTGTCGCAAAGTCGCCCGAGCGCCTCAACTCCAATCGTACGGACAATTGGATCAGCATCGGTGACAAATTTCTGAGTTGATCAGTTACTGGTTTTTTTCTTTTACAAAGTACATACGAAACTCACCTGTAAAAGCTCTTGTAATATTTTGTCTGTGGCTGGATTCAACTTTCCAGCCGAGGGGCCTAGGTCTTTAACAGCAACCTTAAGAGCATGAAGCAACGCCACACCTATGTTGACGACCATGGCAGCTTTGCGTCCAGGGTTCCGCTGGAGACTAGGGGAAGAAAGAAAGGTTGCAATTTGCTCAACGCTGCTCTCCTGAACTTTGGGGGCGTGAAGCGGAATAGCAACAGCAAATAGATCGACAGCAGCATTGACAACCCCAGTTGTAGGTGGGTCTGCAGCAATATTGTCACCATCCCTTGAGCAGTAAAGAAGAATTGAATCGTGTTCACTCGCTTGACAAATCGGAAAAGCCAACTGTAGGGGTTAGGGTCTACTTGAGCACATCTTCAGTTAAGGCTAACTTACAGCATCATCAATGGACTGATCTGCCGAGTCCACAGCAGACCAAGATGGCCCATTTTCGTTCTCGTGCTTCCCAGATAGAGTCATCGCAATGTATTCCCTTGACAGGCCCGTCACCCCGAAACCAAAGTTATCGCAGAGATCCCACAGGTTGTCAAATTGGCCACTGGAGGCCGCAATCGAGCTCTCCAATGGATTTGTTTGGGCGGAATCCGGATCAGCAAACGAAGCTATCGCAAGGCTCAAAAGGCTAGATTGGGAAATGATATCTCCATGGCTGAGGTGATGGATATGAACAAGCTTCGAAAAACACTGGAGAACACGTCGACGGACCATTGTTGCAAGGTCACTTAGCTGTAATGAAGGGTGAAGCCGCTGCGAAATATCTTCAACGGATTTTTTCTGCTTTGGCAAATCATCAAGGTAGGTGACTGTGTTCTCCAGAAATGTAGCTATTCTTTTCGCACCATCTGCCGTAATCAATTTACTGTTGAACTCCATGAAAGTTAACAAAGAGCTTAAAGCACAATCCCTGACATGTGCCAGGAAGCTCATCTCTAGATTTCCCCGCTGAGCACTATTCTCTTTACCAAGATGCCTGGGAAGCGCGTTTTTCCAAAGCAACATCAACTGAGAAAGATGGATTTTCACAAAACTAGGACCAAGAGGCATCAGTCCTCCAATTAGGATCCAAGCTACCTGAATCTGCGTGCTTGCAGTTCGCAGTTCTGAGCTGCTGCTTGTTTTCAGTAGATCGGTTGCCTGGTTGAATACACGGGAAAACACTTCAACAGAGCCGTAAAGTGGCTGAAGACGAGAAGTGCTCAGCATTGCCGAAAGCCCATTTGCATACCCGACACAGCGCCGCGGGGACTGTCGTGGTGTAGACAGCTGTCCAAGTTCCCTGTTCAGACTATTCATACAAATCGTCACGCATGAAAGAAGCTGGGATGGGCATGCAAGGACGAATGTACGCAGACAGTGTGCAGCGTGGATCTGAACAGTGTAGCTCGGATGGGGGAGAACCTGAAGCAAAGCCTCGCGACAAGCTTCGGCAAGAGTACCGAAGGCCGATCCAAGCGATGAAATCAAAGAAGACAGCGCACTAAGAGCACTTGTGAGAGTATATTTGCTAGGCTCGCGGCGTTCTTGAATGACCTGAGGGTAATCCTTGAGAATCTCATTAATCAACCACTTGGCTGCATTGAGTTGACTGTTCTCCCGGAGCGATTCGCGGCCAACGGTATCCTCCAGAATGCTCTTGATAAACTTCCTAGTCATGAGATGTCTAAATCGGTTATATGTGACGGTCGGGTGGTTCAAGAGATCAAAAAGAAGATGGCCTGCGATCTGACCATACCGCTCTTCAATGATCTTGTCCCCGAGGTTGCGCAAAACATGCTTATAGCACACAGCAATACCTGCCCGAGCGCGATTGGTAGTTGTGCTCTTCAAATATTGAATAGAAAGTTGGCGAAGAAGATCAGGGAGTAGGAAATATAAGCGTGTATCCTTTTTAGGGGTGGAAGCTTCTGAAACTTCCGCCTCCTCTTCATCGTCGCCGGGTCTAGGTGCCGGTTTCTTAGATTGCCTCTTTGATTTCTTCGGCTTCGGGGCAGGCGCAACTCGATTATCCAGAGCATGGAGCTTCACCAATGCTCGAGCTAAGCAAGCTGCAGCCGCATGTCGGACGGGAGCCACGGGGCTATCGATGGTCTTCCAGATCACGGTCTTCAGATTATCCAGGTCGCTCGTATTGTCGAAGAACGGGGTTGTTTTCACCAGCTGCTCGAGACAGCGGCAGGAATGAACCTGGACGAAAGTCGACTTGTCGCTGGTTGCTGCATTGCGGGCCTGTTTCCAAGCATCTCTAGCTGTCTGTTCGTCAACTGGGAGTCCAACACCGACAACTACCTTGCGCAGCACGGCAAAGATTGAACCACGAAGACCGGTGTGGTTACTGGATGGTTTCAAAAGCTTGAGTAAGCTGGAAACCACTGCCCCTGACTGCGCAAAAGCACTCTCTCCAGCGACCGCAAAGACCTCCCCTATGCAATGCGCCGCGGCGAACTTCGTCTTGATGTCCGCCTCACTCTTCCCCGCATTTAAAATGCCCAGTAACTCCGTTATAGTCTCAAACAGTATACCCCGGTCTCCCTTCCCAAGTATAGCCCCAAAGCATCGTCCTAGGTTGTTGCGGAGGACTCGTGTGATCGTCGGCGACGGAAGTGTAAGTATCTTGAACAGTTCCTTCTTCAAGAACTTCTGCTGGGATGACACCTGCGCTCCATCCAATCCTGAGATATGTTGCACTAGGTCCGATGTGAATGTGAGCAGGTAAAGATCCTGTTGTTCGGAGGGGAGGGCATGGAGCTTCGTGATATCCAGCTCCGCACGGGGGCCCGCATTGTCGGAGGATGTAGATGTGGCGGCGTTTTCAGAAGACATTGAACTTGACGATTTCGATTAGAGAGTGACCATATGGCCGTGTAAAGAAAGAATGAATTTAAAAAAATAGGATAGATAAAAGGGAAAGAAGAAAAGAGAATTGGTTAACCTGGCGCCGAATCGAACAATGCTCTCCTAATATTGTCCGCTCGCATCGCCGTCTCCTAGGGGGGGCACTTGTCCTCAACTCCGGCCGGGGGCAGCGGAGAAACCATCGGTCCGGATCCGCATGTATGAAGTCAGCCTGCAGTCGATTTGCGACAAGAGCAATGTGAAGCAGGGGCTTCGGGAATGATAATGGCAACAATTGTGAGCAGGAGGCTGTTGCAGCAGCGGAGTCGCGTAGGCTTTCAGCCAGTATGCGATTCCTGTCGCGGCTTCACCAGCTACTCTGCATTGCTTTCAGGACACAACCGATGGTCGACGATCAGACATGACAAGGCAAAGAATGACAAAGCAAAGAGCAAGGAGCGAGCAATGGTCAGCAAGGAAATCAGCAGTGCTACGCAGAGTGAGTTGTCTATCATTGACTCGTGTGTTATGCGATGCTAATATGCTAAGTGTGGGGAGCCAATACCAAATACAACCCTCGATTAACACTTGCACTCTCGAACGCAAAGCGAGCCGGAATCCCAAAAACGGTTATTGAGGCGGCAATTGCTCGGGGTCAGGGGATAAGCGTTACTGGACAAGCTCTCGAGCAAGTGACAATCGAGGCCATGCTGCCCTACTCGGTTGCGGCGGTCGTTGAATGTCTAACGGATCAGAAAGCTCGTGTCCTACAAGACCTCCGCTATGCCATTAAAGATGCCGGTGGTACTGTAACCCCCACCACGTACCTTTTCGAAAAGAAGGGGAAGATAGTGTTTGAGAAAAGGGATGGGTCAAATTCGGATGACTACTTAGACCAGGCCATCGAGGCTGGTGCAACCGATATCACGGCAGATGAGGAGGGCCGTCTCGTGGTATTTACTGAGCCAACGGAGACAAAGAGCGTTGGTGAAAGCTTTTCGAAGCTCACTGGGCTCGTGGTCGAGGAGCTCGAGATCATTTGGGACCCAAACCAGGATACCATGGTCGAGCTGAAGGATGAAACACAGATCAGAGAGCTGGAAGACCTCTTGAGCACTCTCCGAGAAGATCCCAGTCTCCGAGATATCTATCTGAATACTGCTGAGAAGCTTTAGGCAATTATGTCTATCAAGATCTGCACGCATCATGACATGTATATTTAGTCGCGCGATTGTGTACGATAGACAGGGCAAAGGCCCATAGCATACATTTTGGCGTTTGGCAAATTTTTGCCTGGATTCATTTGAGCGCATTCATTCAAATTTAGACAAGCAGACGTTGTATAATAGCCATACACGAGGGTATACACCCAAAAGCACGGAATACATGATTCCTTCCAAATCTGCATTGAAACAAATAGGTAATCATATCATCCAAATCATCATGCCTATCACTCTTTACGTAACGCCTTCATCGTGCTTCGCATCAATTCTCCAATCCCGCGACTGTCTGCCGCCTCCAACCAATCCAACATGCGCACTCTATACTCGTGCCAAGTCATCTTGACCCCTCCCTCTTTCTCTAAAGCGTTGAGCGCCTTTTGGGTGACAGGTCTCCTAAGTTTTGGCTGTCCTTCGGTGATTTTATTCTCCTCTTCTATATCAGAAAAGCAAGCTGCAGATATATTGCACAGCGCTGCATGGTGGCCAAGAGAGAATATCGAGGAGAGGTTGTAGTGGAAGACAACTTCGCGTTTCCGTTCCCTAGCGATTTCGTTCGAATCCTTAATGTATTGTGTGAGAGCAGCGATGGTAGAAGGTGGCATCAAGCAGCCTAAGGCATTCGCATCTTCTCCGTTAAGTCCTCGGTTTCGCCACAATAGATTGCAAATATCCATCACATACCCATTGAACTGGCCTACCAGGTCTGTTGGATAGAGGGATTCCGACGAGTTTGGCATTTGAAGGACTTCAGATGTCAGGGATGATTCAAAAGACGACTTGTAACTGGCAAGCACGGAGCTTATAATTGAAATTACCGATTCGATCGGTGTGAACAGTAGGGTGTAAACTGTTGGGGCCAGGGGGATTGTGAGGCGGATATTTCCGTTCGAAGACGCGTAAGAAAATAATTCGGCGAGAGTGCAATAGAATTCTACAACAGCTAATGTGCCGGGTTTATATTTTCCAATGTCGCCGTCATACGGGGCAGTTGGTGAGTTCTCGAGAATCGATAGGGCCAAAAGCTCTGCATGCACAATAAGTCTGCTGAGAGGCTTTGATTCTGGGGAGTTCGCCGGTTGTGTCCTAAGTTTGACACCCCATTGGCGAATTAAGCAAGAATAAAAGTCAAGTATGATGGTCCTCGAAGCAAGTGTTTCATCCAGCACTGCAACTTCTAGGGGTTCCAAAATCTCGCTGCGCAGAGTGTCGTAAGGTTGCACAGGAAGATACTCGAGGAGATGCATGGTTTGCTCAAGGTTGTCGCTACCATTCCATGAAAGGAGGTATGCCTTGAGGAATAAGATAACTGCAGCAGGGACTTCCTATAACCTGATAAGCAATCGGTTCCATTTCACCAAAGGAAACTTCATACCTTTGCATAGCGAACATACTCCACAGCAAGCGTAAGTACGTAAGTTAATGTTTCTGGCTCATCTTCGTGCCCATCTTGAATTTGCTCCAGTTTATCATTAAGGAAACCCTTTAACCAATCGTCTAGTCGGCGATTCGCAGCTTCGGGTTTAACCAGAAACAAATATTTCTGGGCCAAATTGTCTCCTAGGGTAGATATTATTTGATTAGGCAGTTCGATCTTGTCGAGCCTTTCGACGAAATGGCCAACGCTGCGCAGTTCCTCCAATGACGTGTGGTTTTGTGATACTCGCGATGTCTGCACATCTGGAACGATGACTTCCATTTTAGTCCTTTTCACCAAGCCACGGTGTACAACCTGAAATGTTGAGGGTTGATTTGCTTGCGCTTTCTCGGCGTTGGTATCCTGAAGATGCCTCACATGGCTGGGCCACTCTGGGTCCGGATGCTTGAAGAAAAGGCCCGTTCTTCTCATACCAAGGTCTCCCAAAACGATATCGGGATAATAGCTTTTGAAAACCTTCAGTAGACTCATGAGTTCCTTTTCTTCACCGCTTGCAGATGCAAGCATCTCCATGAGAGCTTGGATACGAAAAGGCTTGACGTGCTTTCGTCGGGTGATGAGAGAAAGGAGATGACATAGTGATTTCCGCAGACTTAGCATATCCAGGCAATTAAAAAGCACTGCATAGAGCTTTGATAAGTGGGATCTGTCCTCAAGAAAGTCATATACGAGAATCAGCCATCGCAAGAGCAAAGCCTGGGTTGCAGCACTTGGTTTGTTCTTGGTAGGACCAAGACAACACACCACCTGCGTCACCATTTTGGAAGATATTCTTTCCATTGGATACAGGTTCTTGATCAACGTAGTGATTGTCCCTTGGTCAAGATTATTTTCTGTTGTGAGAATCTTCAGAAGACGCTCCAGAACATCTCGAGAAATTCCATTCTCATACGCGTCTGAAGCAATTGTTTTGGCCAACTGGCCAGCATCTGTGTATCTTTGCTTGGACGGAACATATGCCACTACAGACTGCCGTTAGACAGGCAATCTTTTTGCTATTTGATCCGATCTCAAGAGGCAGCAGGGTAGTCTTACCTGCTTCCAGATGCTCGACTGCATCTAACAGGCCGGTTGGCCGGGTCTCTGTTTCTGGGGGGGCCGTCAACGACTGATCAAGATTGGTAATTCAATTGAAACAGACCTCTTCCGTCGTCGGACGACATCGATTATGATTTCCTGGATTTCAGCTTATTCGAAATGCGAGTCTCTTCTATTATTCAAGTTTTGCGACAATATTGCGACGACCAAAACTGTTTGGTATCATCGGTCTCCGCGTGCCGCCAAAGCGTGTCGCGTTTTGAGTCTTCAATAGATAGCGCGAAGAATTTCCCAATTTAATATAATGTCGGTTTAATGAAATTGCTCGAGTAAATTAATCAATGAATGTTGGGTATCAAAGACTTTATTACTTGCAGTCGAAAGTTGCTCTGTTCAAACTGTCTTTCTGCCGGCAGTCCATCACGAGATGGGGACGGAAAATTGAACTTTACCGAATTTAGCCAACACCAACAGCCATACAAATCTAAGAATGAAGTTACAATTGACGTTACAAATGATAGTATTCAATTTCAAATGAGTCTGTAGGATAAAACTATGGTATTTGATATGATCCCTAAATATATTAACAGTTTAATGTAAAATACATAGCCGTCACTGAAAGTTGATCTGAGAAAAATATATCATAGCTATCAGAGAGTGAAAGCCCCAACATGATAGCACCGACTGCTCGGTGGATACCACTATAAGCTGAAATAATCCTCAATTTCGCAATATTCCATTATACCCGTAAAATCCCGGGCTTTGAAATGGAAGAAGCATTGATATTCGCCGGGAATGCGAATGCGCTAGCAAGTCGCCTAACTCCCGTGAAAGACCCATTCTACTTCCTCTTGCGGCTGGTGTTAGAGGATTTAGAGCTCTCCTTTCCAGAAGCCTTAGGAGATCCCTCCGCCTTCTTCTCTGATTCGACAGGAGCTGGCTTCTCTTCCTCTTCCTCTTCATCACTTTCACCTCCCTGGCCGAATTCGTTAACGCGTTTATAATCAACCTTGTACTTCCAGCCTTGGTAAAGCCAGACAAAGAAGATAATGTCATCACGGAAAGTGGAAAGCCTGTGGAGCCATGGCATCTTGACAGTAAAAGCAAAGAGATCGTCAATGAAAGTGTTAAGGAACTTGTACGTCAACGCTTTGCCTGGCATGTGGGCAACAGACTAAGAGGAAATTTTATTAGCTTATATATGACAATCGACATGGAAGCACAAACCTTCAAGCGATAGTTGATGTACAAGCTAGGGACCATCATGAGGAACCCATAAGCGTAGACACTACCAACAAGAGTCTCGATGATGTAAGAGTACCACGACTTGTGTGTCTCATAGACTAAGCTGTAGGCTGCATACGCGCCGAGGAGAGGCACAGCAAGGATATAGAGCCAGCGGAAAGCAATCTCGTCATACTCTTTGGTCTTCTGCTCAGTTTCGGTGAGCTTATGTTTGTCTTCAAAGACCACCACGAAAGGAAGGAAAGAGAAGAAGGAGTTATTTGGTGGAGGTCGCAGGCGCACGTCCACGGTCTTGGTGATTTTCCACGCTTCCAAAAGAATACCGAATCCCTGACTAGCAAGGATCATCCAGGAGGTGTTCTCACTGTTGTCCATTAGATACAGGAAGATAACGGCCTGCATGAAGACATTGGCCAAGATGGTACGGACGGAAGTTCCAACGACATCTTTCTTCTTGCGCCAGTGGGACTTGAGTGATGATTAGCTTTTTATGTAACGCATATTGAGGCAAATATATGGATATGAAAGACTTACAATGTCGTTCTTGAAGGCAAGGGTTTCAAACACCATGTGGAGAATAGTAACAACACCAGTTGTACCTAATAGCCAGATATTTGTATCCAAGAGGACTTGTTTGATCATCTCAAACTCGCTACCATCACCACCACCGGGAGTCGAGCCGCCGTAAGCAGCTTGACGAGCGTTCTGCTTCGCACCCTCATCAACACTAGTCATCATGCTGAACTTCCAGTTCTGCAAGTTATTAAGAGTGATGCGCAGTGGCATGGTATCAACTGTCGAGTTCAACTCCACCATATGGGTCTTGAGCTGCCAGAAGGTATTCAAGAAAACGATAGGATAATACCACCCCTTTTGGCCCGACAGGTCCCTGGCGCCAGTCGCTTCCAGGAGCATATGCTGTCGCACGGCGGGGTGAACCTGGCGATACTGCTGGGTTCCAGAATCGGGAATAACAGAAACAGTGAAGTTCGGATGATAGTAAGACACAACCTGTACATCGGGTGTGTTATCCTCTACTTCCTCCTCAGCCTCGTCAGAAGCTGCCAGGAGATTCTTCAACTTCTTAACCTTTTTCTTGGGAAGATACTGGTTGAGCGGACGGAAAAAGTGGATAGCATTATCGGTGCTGTAATCTTTCGCGGAGGGGTCGAGTTGATGTCCAGTAAGTCCGACGTAAAAGTGTGCCCAGAGAGTTCCATTTTGCTGAACTTCCTTAGGGATCTTGATGGTAGTGTCAATCTCCCTACTATCGCTGTAGTTGCCAATCGTAAAGTTCTTCTCCTCCAACACAAGAGAGCCTTCCGGGAGGGATTTAAAGGTAGGTAGTATCAGAGATGGCGAAACGTAGATGTTCATATCCAAGGCACTGTCAGCAGGCCATATCGGGGCGACAACTTCGGGGACAGGACTGTAGTTTGTGATTTCGCTCAGAGCTGGACGATCAGCAAATGCAGGCATTCCACCAGGCTGCGCGCCAGATGTCGCATTTTGCTGCTTTCCAAAGAATTGGCCGACGAAAAACTGGGCCAGCAAGAAAAACCCCAGTCCCTGAAGGGCACCCTTGAAGCCGGACTAGAAGAGCGATAAATGTCAGTCAGCCCGAGACCTTCGCAAATGACGGTATCACGCAAACTTACGTTTGACCCCTGCTCCTCCCTACGCTGAACTTGCTCAGGCATTGTTTCTCTGTGTGCTTGACAACAGAGAATATCGTCGATGGGGATAACAAGGGGAGAAAACAAAGGCCACCGCACCCGTTGATGGTCGAGAAGCGGTTATCTTGGCGGGCCCGTGTTCTCGCCCCGTCGGAAATGACATCGTTGTTCCCCTCCAACTCCACCCCATCTCCGCGACGAAGAAATTAGCAAACGAGCAACCAAGGGGTTTTGACTTGCGCGCGATCAAAGTAATTGGTCTGTGCTCAATTAACTCGCAACTTTCTAGGAGATAGTTGCGCGATGGGCATGTCCGGCGTGTGAATAACCTAATGGCGGACAATCATCCCTCCCCCGACTACTCCCGCCCACAGTTCCCCTCCCATAATGAGCCTCGAGTCTGGCTGATTACCGCTGGGGATTCGCCCATTGGTATCTCGGTTGCACGACAAGTCCTTGCGCATGGGGACTATGCACTTCTCGGATTGGTACACTCAGCCCTCGACCGGGATGAGTGCCGCCGCGATGGATTTGACGCCTTCCTGGCCGAGGTTGAGAGCCACAAAGATGAGGGATGGGGACAGCGGATGAAGTCGGTTCCTTTAGACTATAGGTGTGTACAGGAATCTATGAGGGCTGAGATACTTCAGCAGGGACGGCATGTACTTACTTTGTTGCAGGTTGATGGGCGAATGTCAGGCGGTCCTCGCGGAAGCAATTGCAGCATTTGGCAAGGTAGACATTCTCCTTTGTTGTACAAGTCAAAGTATGAAGTCCAATAAATGTCTCGAATTCAATCCGTTTCTAATCATCACCTAGCCCTTATCGGGTCTGTAGAGGAGCTCGCGGCCTCCCACCATACCCAGAATCTTGTTCGAGAACAATTCGAAATGAATTACTTCGGCCCTCTCAATATTATAAAGGCTGCATTGCCTCATATGAGGTCGCAAAAGTCGGGGCATATCATGATACTTTCAGGAATCAGTAAGAACCAACTTCATCCCCGAACAGGGCAATATCAGTTTTGACAATCAACAGCTGCACACATCGGAACACCCGGGCTTGGGATGTATTGCGCAGCAGGCTGGGCCCTTGAAGGATTCTGCGATGTAAGCATATACCTATAACTTGATTCAAAAAACATTTGCAGCTACTAATTGGAATGTCTTTCTAGAGCCTTGCATACGAAATAGCGCCATTCAACGTTAAACTCACAATTTTCCAGAGCAGCATTGAAATTCCTATCCTGACGAATCTGATCACAAGCGTGCCTCCGATTGTTCCCGCCTACTCACCAGCTGCCAACCATGCGCCTCTTTTCCGCGGAATCCTAAATCGACTCGTACCTCGTCTGCCGGACGTACAGTCCAGAAGTAATGAAGATTCCCCGGACACAGACAGCAACAACGGGAAACAGAGTAGCAGCAATGCTAGCTCTGCCGATGACGGACCATTCTCGGCTCCTGAAATCCGATCAACGTATCCCCCGCTTAGCTCAGCACATATGGAAGTCCTCGTGGCTGAAACTGTATACGCCATCACGGCAATCGGAGGGCATGAAAATCCACCATCACGCCATATAGTGGGACAGGAAGGTGTTGCGAGTGTAAAGGAAAAGCTCAAGACAGTCAGTGAAGAACTGGAGGACTTCATCCAGGCGAGTTTTGCCATTGATTACGCTGCCGACGAATACCGGCCGATAAAGGATGACAGTATGGCTATGGGAATAGGTAATGACAATATTTAATATTATATAAATGAACTTAGAAAAACGTTTCTTATTTAAAAGAGACCAAATGGTCGCACCGGAGATCAGTATAGACAAAACAGAGCCCCAGATTGGGTTTATTTAAAATTGATCCCTAAAATTGATCCCTAAAATTGATTCCTAAAATTGACACAGGCGGTGTTGATAATTACCATACATGAAATGACTAGGGTGATACCCACGATCTAGCCTATTTGGCACAGTTCCTAATAAACCAGGCCTGTCTGATTTCCCAAAGACTGCCCATATCTTGATTGTTTCTGTAGGACCGGAATTCTTTCCAAGCATTTCCATTTGGAACGTGCCCAATACGGCCATCAATTGCTATCATTTTCATCTCGAGTGAATGGGGTCCATTGATATTCTCGAGTCTGATCTCCTCAAATTGCTCTGTTGAGTCTGCAGGAGAGTCCGATTGTGAATGTTCCTTTTTGGCCTTATCGGAGACAGTTTCTGTAGTGTCTGCGGGGATTTGGTCACTATTCTTTGCATCTTCAGCAGGTGCTGCTATGCCACCCATCACGACCAAAGGAGTTTGAGATTGGATGGTCTGCTGAGGATTGTTAATCTCCACTGCAAATTTTTGGGAGTTCTCAGGGCTTCCGAGAGTCTGTTCATTGTCCTCAGGAGACGGGATCGGCTCTTCAAAACCATTCTCCCCCTGTTCCGATACTTGTTGTCGTTTCCTTGGTCTTCCACGTGCATTGCTGGATTTGCGCTTCTTGGAAGATGCGGCCTCTTCCTTTTGATCTGTATCCAGGTGTGGCTCCGCAGGTGTCTCAATAGTGTCACTATCTTCTGGTTTGGCATGGGCTTCTTTGCCGACTGACGATTCATTTATGGGGGTCGATTCTGGAGCAGCTTTACTCTGTGGATGTGAATGGGATAGAAAAACGCGTTGACCAGGTGGAACAAGAAATGTAAGGCGTGACCCGTTTATTTCCAAAATCTATCACGATATTAGAAGAAAAGGGGAAAATAGAGTCGAGTTGATTCTGGTCAAATACCTACCTTTCCTTCTTTCTCAATCAAAATTCTCTCACGCCTACCTTTGCCCACAGTGAAAGCACGCGACAACTTCCAAACGTCGCCTGGACGGATAAGACCATTTTCAATCAGTGTTTCCAACTTCACTTGAGAGCTTTCTCCCGCAGCAATGGTTGTGTCCAATTTTTGCTTTTGGCCCCAAAACTCTTCAAATTCTATCTCCTTGAAATTGTCAAATTTGCCAGCGTTCCTCTCCCGCATAGCCTCATCGGCCTGCTGTAGCCATTTGGGGTCGTAACGACCATTCTGTAGATCTAGTTGGAATTGGCGGATGCTGTCTCGCCAAGGATTCGAATAACGCAAAAACGATTCGGGGATAGGGGGTATTTTGGCATCAGGGTCGTCAGGAGAAGGCTCAAGCTGGAGCTTTATATTATCTGGAAGAAGGGATACGATCTCCTTTTTCTCTTCTTCGTCTAGTAAATTCCATGATTCGGGTTTCGCGAGTAATTTCTAAATTCAATTCGACTCAGCCTTCGTCATTTAAAGAAATTTTGGGAAGCATACCACAAGATCTAGGTCTATCAACTGCGATTCCGCGCTTGTCATCAGCTTTTGCTCTTCCCATCGATCTTTAACGGCCCTCCTAGGATTCCGCTTGGGTCTGGAGTTTGTAGACATTGCGGAGCCGGACTTGCCAGCGTCACTAGGTTTCGCTACATTAGCAGAACAGTTATTGCGGCTCCTAAAGCATAGCTTTCATGAGCTTCCCTCTCCAAGAAAAAGAAAGAAAGAAAAAAGCAGTCTGTGATTGGGAAGAGCCGGAAGGAGTAGCTCTCTCTCACTCCGATGACTCTCTCACCTGGTTGGCCGTTTGGCTGTACTGCCGCCGTCCACCGCCTTGCGCTTAGGGGCCATTATCCCCAAGTTATGGACAACAAGAGGGATACTCAGGTTCCTGTAACGCAACGATCAACTACAACTTGTCAGATATTCTGTCAAAATAAGGCCCAGTGGGACCACTGAAATATCTCGCAAGATGGTCAAATCAACGCAGATCGCAAGGCTTGACGGTAAGGGCAGCGTGCAGTGGGTTGATGTCATGCAGTTGCTGATAATTAGGGAAAGGCCTCATGCTGGCCGCGTCGGTTGATGATGAACAGGTGAGTCTTGAGCTCTCATTCACTGGATTCAATATCTCGTGACTAACTATCATTCGCGCCACTGGATTCAGGCAGAAGTGGAACTTTCCGAAATCAAATCTCAGGCCAAGATGATATTCCGTCGATTAAGTCGCAGCTCAGCGCCCCAAGCCAGTATCGAGTCCGGTCAATATAATCTTCAGTAAGCCTACCCGCACGACGGCTACGGATGCGAATTAACAATGATATAAAGCTACCTCGTCAAAGATGATCTCTGTTTCCTATGCATTTGCGATCGTTCATACCCGCGCAAACTGGCATTCACCTATCTCGCCGATGTCGCATCGGAATTTACTACTACCTACTCGCCTGCACAGTATCACTCGCCTAACCTGCGACCATACGCTTTCGTAGAGTTTGACACATTTATCCAACGCACCAAGAAGCTTTACCAAGACAGCCGCGCATCACAAAACCTTGACAAATTGAACGACGAGCTCCGCGATGTCACGAAGGTGATGACCAAGAATATTGAGGATCTGTTGTACCGAGGAGACAGCTTGGAACGGATGGGTGAATTGTCGGGCCGTCTGCGAGAAGACAGTAAGAAGTATAGGAAGGCCGCAGTACGCATCAACTGGGAGTTGTTGGTGAAACAGGTAAGCCTTTCCTCCGTCTTCAAAGGGAAAAGACAACAGTCTGTGCCTGACATTTCATAGTATGGACCATTTGCGGGAGTCGGATTTATCATGCTCGTCCTCATCTGGTGGCGATTCTTCTAATTTATCCACACGAGGCGCTCTCTGGATGAAACACCAAATGTATGAATGTATGCATAATTAATTTCTCCGGTGGATGCAGGGACCCATCCGCCCATTTTCAAGCGCTTCAGTCATATTGATCAAAGTGTATGGTGGCAAGCTGGACTTGTATTTATCGATTTTCTGGCACAATATAAAAGGCGGATAGTATGTTTATGTAGTCCGCATGATTGAATCTTCGTATGACTTGAAAATCCTAGCAGATATCCCAGATACCGAAAAAGGGAGGCCATTGGAATAAGAACAAGTTGACAATGTGGAACCTGCCTATTAGACTATACCACCGTGATAGTTCGTGTGCAGTTTGCAGGCCTTATATCTCATCTTCTTCCTCGTCAAAATCATCCTCTTCTCCCATGTCATATAAGATCCTCCCACCTTCACCAGGACCATCGCCCTTCTGTGCATCAAAGTATGGCAAGACCACACCTTCTCTGTCGCGCCTTTGTCTATCAGTAAGGCGTAGCTCGAATGTCGACTCTGGCTCCTCATCGCCGGTTCCAGTATCCGGCTCTTCGGGTGGACGATACAAGGGGTGGTCGTCCAATAGCGTCACAATCTCTTTCATTTGCTGAGGCGGATATTTCCAGGCGGGTGGGAGAAAGTACCATTCCAACACACCCCGGCCACTCTTTCTTCGGTGCTCCATCTCGAGAACTATTCCTTCGGCTGCTTGGTTCCCAACTGAGTCTAGTCTCCCCAAAATCACACCATCCTGTTCTTCCTCGAGTCCGAAGACGGGGGCAGCAAGACTGCGATCGCGGGCGGCCTTCTGAGCGAGAATGTGAGAGAAAGAGTGGAGTGTAATGATTGTAGTAGCGAGGTAAGTGAGTAGAGAAAAGTATGACGGTGTGTATGGCTGCTGGCTGGGGAAGCTTGGAACATCCTGGTGGTAGGTCACGACGAGTGATGAGTCCACCTTGGGTGCTGAGGGACTGGCGGGGACAAGGAACGAGCTTAGGAAGGTCGGCAGATGGAAGTTCGGGTCAATATTCTTGGAGCTCAGAAGAGGATTGATAGAGTCGATGATAACAACTCGTCCTACTGCAAGTTAGCACATTTGAGGATTAATATCAAAGTAGGAGATAGACTTACGACGCGAGGGGTTGTTTGACACTGCCTGGTAACCAGCACCAACTTCCTTGGCAATATCTGATGGGCTTTTCCGTCGAGCTGAGACAAAGGTATCCACACCTTCGGGGCGCTTCAGTGTCTCGAAAGCAACAAATGTGACATGGACTTTCGATAGCTATTATGTAGTCAGCACAACCTGCGATTTGCAAACTGAATTGAAAACAATTGATTTTCTCTCTGGTGTTCCAGGATATAAAAGAGGCGTCTTACTTTCGCACGTCGTAGATATTCTTTGATCAAGGGTGTGGCTGGTTGTTCTAAGGAATCGAGGAGGAGAGTGAGGGGTGACGCAGTATCTCTTAGACTGAGAAGCTTCGAGATCAAAAGTAAATTATGCGTCTGGCGATGAGAAAGGTTTGTGGGGGCCATGATTCCCTGTCTGAACCTTTCTTAGGCCAAATATAGTCAATGGTAAAAAGAGGTGGCGTACTCTTATCCCTGGGGATAATAATAGTGGGGTTTTGTTGGCGATGGAGGGGTCGAAGAGATCGGGCGCAAAGATTTCTGCGCAACGAGCGATCCTTTCCTGTTTCGCACTTAGAGTTGAGGCTCGGCGGGACGGGCCGGAGCTTTTTAATCTGGAAATACTCTCTGACTTATAGCCACTGGGACTGGTCATGTCTATATTCCATTCACCATTGATCCCTCTTAGTGTCGATTATACTCAAATCCGTAACAAATATCAGTATTACCATATTGAATGCATTGGTATTTCTGTTTATATTATGATATTGGGCTGCGGCATTTTTATCAACGCACTCTTCATCTGTCTCAAGCAACCCTGCCGTTAATAATGATTTGGCCCAGTATACTCAGTACACGCCGCCAATTGGATTGAAACAGCATAGCAAAAGTTTGGAGTAATAAGAAATTTATCAGTTTTTGAAATTCGGTTTGACACATCGTGAAATTTTAGGAACTAGGTTTAGAATTGCAGAACCTACTGGAAAATTTCAATAGAAATCTCGGTGCTGTATGGAGTATGTCCGGATGCCTTCGCAGCACTGGATGGTCACAATCACTATTTAGCAATGGGCAAGTGCATCAATACAAACCTGGCCTGTAAAAGAGAAAAGGAGAAAAATTGCAAAAAGAGTGATAGTAAGTTCTATCACCTGCAAGAAAACATCTCATCATGACAAAGTATATTTGTGCCTGAGGATATCAACCTTCTCAAACAGGCATTCCATGGTATCCACATATTCAGATTGCAATAAGTATGGTTAGCTAGGATGAATCCTACTGGCTCTTCCAAAACTCGATTCTCAATGGTTGAACACCTTGAAGCTCTCTTCGCTCTTGTGCAGTAGTACATTTGTTGATGAAACATCAACCTAGCCTGAAGTCCATTATTTCTATTCATCTAGCCTATCGCCTTCATAAGCCCGTTTTATCGATAATATTGATGAACCAGGAATTCCATACAGGATCTCTGTTCCTAGTGTTATCGGACTAGCCTATTTGGGGGATAACGGCGCAGTGGGTCCGAGCGGACAACCGTAACAAACTTCACGCGCGCAATTTCACCCGAGCTCCTGCAACCCCAAGAAATCCAAAAATCAGCGTTGTCTTGATGAATTGATACCCCTTTAGCGACCAAAAAAAAAGTAATGAGTTAATCAACTGATAAACCTCTTCATCTACTCTCTTTTGATACTTGAATCGGATTTACAGAGTCAACGGACCTTCGCTATCGATTTGTACTACCAGACTCAAACCACCGGGGCAACACCCGCATTTCGACTGATCAAGATGGCGGAACCACCTGCAAAGCGTGCTCGGCGAGTTGACAGCTCAACCATGTGGGACATGGATGAAAGGAAGACTCGGTCGCCTGAGCCAAGCTCGGAGTTTGACAAAAGTCCCAGACGTGACCCGTATTCTAAAGACGATAGACGACGTGGCGGCCCGCGCGATGACCGACGATTTCGCTCTCGCTCAAGGGATCGCAGAGACCGACGGCGAGAAAGGAGCAGATCCAGAGACCGTGACAGGAGAGACAGAGATAGGGATGGACGGGGACCAAGGGACCGAGAAAGGAGCGCCAGCCGCGAAAGATACTACGATAGACGAGGTAAATGGAATTGCTACATCGGTATACTAGCTTTAAGGACTTTCTTTTTCTGACGATTATATAGGGAAAGGCGATAGATTCCGTGATCGCTCTCGCTCGCCCGCCCGCAATGGTACCCGGGATAGATCAAGGACACCACCTCGGGGTCCTAGACCAGACCGCAGAAACGATCGCAAGGATATTCGGTCCCAGGCAAACGGAGCACCAGACATACAGAGATCAAATCGGTCCAGGGATGAGATGGATTTGGACGCAGATGACACAGTTGACGACGATGATATCGAAGAGCAGATGCGCAGAAGCATGGGCTTTGCACGCTTCCGGAGCACGAAAAATACCAAGGTACCTGGTAACGACATATATGGTGTGCGCAAGGAGAAGAAGACAGAGTACAGACAGTACATGAACCGCTTAGGAGGATTCAATCGGCCGCTTAGTCCTTGATAACATCACTCATGAGAATTTCTGTCGCGCATTATCTAATTCCCTATACCTCTCCTTCTTTTTTCTTATCTCGTTTCTTTTGTGTCGGACTTAATTGATCCTTATTTGTGGCAATTATATGCATTCTCGGAGCAGGGTTTATTGTTTGTTTGCTTCTCTTTGCGTCTGTATTTTTTTCTGATGGCGATTGTACAGTCTTACTAGAATGATCATCCAGGTATCAAATGAGACCAGAAAACGAAAAAAAGGTCGGCAAAGATACCTAGAGCTACATCGTACTGATAGATCAAAGCAATGACTGCTGAAGTTCAGTTGGTTAATAATATCGAGCGGCTAGGCACATGACTGGTTCTATTCCCAAAAGTGACGTATTTGCCTCAGTAAACCATCCTGTTTCATCAGCACCAAACTTCAGCCTTCGTTCAAAACACTATCCCTTTGCCATAGTGGCTTCAATCAGAGCTTTAAGTTCGAGAATTGCGCCGTATTGCAAAATGTCGGCTACAGATGAACGCCGTGACATTGTCATCGTTGGTATGAATTTAATCGACTTGCCTTGAACTCTACCCCGCACAACCAAATATTCCTCCCCATTTGACATAAACTAACATATCTCAGGCGGTGGTATTATCGGATGCTGTTCAGCATACTACTTAACACGACATCCATCCTTTGATCCTTCACGCCACTCAGTCACTCTACTCGAAGCCTCGGAAATCGCTGGTGGGGCATCGGGCAAAGCGGGAGGACTTTTGGCATTATGGGCATACCCCAGCAACATCGTACCGCTGAGTTACACACTGCATGCAGAACTGGCCAAAGAGCACAATGGTAAAGAGCGATGGGGATATAGAGAGGTCGGGTGTGGTCAGGCCGTCGCGAAGGGCCGTCCACTGAGTGATGCAAAGGCAGAAGGAGGGGCAAGTAGTGGGAGCTCGGTTTCTCTACAAAAGCGAAGTGCGGCTGCTCTGTCAAAGCTGAAGTCTGCTGGAGTTCCTCAGGATCTGGACTGGATTGCGCCAGAGCTCTGGCGGGAATACGAAAACATGAGCGATCCTGGCGAAACAGCCCAAGTTCATCCTTATCTTTTTACTACTTCGATTGCGAAGCTTGCGGAAGCAAAGGGCGCGAAGATCACATTGGGATCTGTTAAAAAGATTGGCTACTCAGATGATTCTGTTGAGTCGGTAACATATACAGATAAAGAAACTGGAGAATCCCGTACTATCCCAGCGACAGACGTGATCGTCTCTGCAGGTCCTTGGACGAGATCGATTCTACCAGAAGCCCCCATATCATCTATGCGCGCACATAGCGTCGTCATCCGACCCACCAAACCAGTCAGCGCGTACACTCTTTTCACAAACATCGAGATACCAGCCAACTTTGATCCATCAAAACGTTCGCGAGCAACAGTGGCCTCCCCTGAGATCTACGCTCGTCCCGACCACACGGTCTATGCCTGCGGTGATGGTGACCATGAGGTCCCTCTCCCAGAAACCTCGGCAGATGTAGAGGTGGATCAAGAACGATGCCGGGCTATCTTTAATCAGGTGGGCAGCATCTCTGATGAGCTACGCGATGGAGAGATCATCGCCCGTCAGGCTTGCTACTTGCCGAACGTGGCTGCCATCCGGGGAGGCCCACTGGTTGGACACACCGGGACCAAGGGACTATACCTTGCTGCTGGCCATACTTGCTGGGGCATTCAGAATGCTCCTGGAACTGGAAAGGTCATCAGTGAATTCGTGTTTGACGGTAACGCTAAGAGCGCGAAGATTGGATCTTTAGATCCGAGAAACTTCCTGTGAAGTAATCATATAGGATCAATTAATTACAATATTTCTGGTACATTGCAATTTACTGTATGGCGCATTCTAATTGTTGTTTGTTTTCTATGGACGCTTTAGCAATTGCATAGTGCGTAAGAACGAGGAGAAGCTTGGGCCACGTAATTTGTGCGGAGCGGAGAGCGACATCTCCGCTCATGACAGATAATCTATTAACAAGGAGAGCTTCATTGCAACTCACATCCTATGTCCATCCTTAATCTGTGAGGCTTGAAGCTACAGCCTGGATGGTCTTCTTTCAAATATGTATCGTTTGAATATATCTATCCTTTTAGCATCACTTCTTTATGCCGTTGGGATTATTGCTAGCCAAGGTTCCGCCGCTGATGTCGCCGGTCTGACGAAAGAGGCCGCAAGAGCCAACAACGAGTCTCTACTATGGGGGCCATATAAACCTAACCTCTATTTTGGGGTCCGGCCTCGAATTGCCAACAGTTTGTTTTCGGGATTGCTTTGGGCTAAGGTGGATGATTTCGCTACTGCCCAGCAGAGTATGTGTCCGGAAGTGTTCATTAATTATCTCAATTGATTGGATTGATTATCGAATTCATCTGTACTAACTATTTTGAAGATTTCAGACACACATGCGAACAAAATGAGGGCATGGCCGGTTATGGCTGGGACGAATACGATATTCGAAAGGGTGGTCGCCAGACGATCCACGACGCCGAAAACTCCCTGGATTTGACAATCGACTTCATCAAGGTTCCTGGTGGACAGCACGGAGGCAACTGGGGTGCTCGGATTAAGGGTGTGCCTCGCGAGGGTGCCTCGGAGGACCAGCCAACTTCATTGGTCTTTTACACTGCTCTGGAGGGGCTGGGTAACCTGGAAGTTACCACCGAGTCCGATGCTCTTGGATTCGATGGTGATGTGAAGCTGGCAGGTTTCACACCAGACCTTGGAGACTTTTCAATTGATGTGACTGCTGGTCCTGAGAGCAATGAGCATCCTGAGCATGACCACCCAAGTTATCAGGATAAGCCACTGCACCGCACTTTGGTCTCCAGTTCTACTATTCCAGCGGAGCACCTTTGGCAGACAAAAGGCTAGTCGCCTCTAATTCACAAATTAAATAAAATGCGGAAGTTCATTACTAACGGTGCATCTAGTGATCCTTTTCTCTCAGATGAAGAATGAAGTCAGCGAGTGCATCCAGAAGTACGGGGCTGAGAACCCCCGCCTCCTTCGCAGGTTTTTACCATCAAACATATTCCAGGTGAAGGTAATATTCATATGGTGCAAAAGGTCTTCAAGGGCGCTTTTGAGGTATGTGGTAACCTATCGACGCATAATGGCTCACGACTAACAAATACCAGTTTGATGTCATCTTCTCTTCTGGATCTTCACCACAATCCTTGACTTGTAAGACCCCATTTCCTTTGTTAAACCCAGTATATCCATTTCACGCGCCTTATTAACATAATACTATAGCCAAGGCCCTTACCGAAGAGATTACCACCACTTCCATGTCATTCTCTAACCGCTTTGACAACATTCTCGCTCCCAAGGCCCCCTTCAACAATGCGGAGTACTCCAAGTTTTCCAAAGCAATGCTTTCGAATCTGGTCGGTGGTATTGGATTTTTCCACGGCGACGACATCGTCGATCGCTCTGCTGCGCCGGAGTATGATGAGGAGAATGAAGGTTTCTGGGAAGAGACAGCAGAGGCAAGAGCCCGGGCCCAGCCTGTTCTTGAAGGACCAAAAGATCTTTTTACCTCCGTCCCCTCTCGTCCATTCTTCCCCAGAGGATTCCTGTGGGATGAAGGTTTCCACCTGATTCCCATCGTGGACTGGGATATCGATCTTGCGTACGTTTTCTCTTTGCATCCGCATTTGGTACTATACGGATTCAATTGCTAACTTATATTCAAGACTCGAGATTGTGAAGAGCTGGTTCAACCTGATGGATGAAGATGGTTGGATTGCTCGTGAGCAAATCCTGGGGTCAGAGGCCCGCAGCAAAGTGCCACCTGAGTTCACCATCCAGTATCCTCACTATGCCAACCCGCCAACTCTTTTCCTGATTTTGGAGGCTTTTATGGATAAAGTGAAGGCAAACCAGGCGGCTTCGTTGGACCAATATGCCGATCAAGATATTACTCAAAACGTTGGGTCTATCTATGTGCAACATCCAGAGTTGGGCGATGCATTCATCCGTTCCTTCTACCCATTGCTTAAGAAACACTACTTCTGGTACAGAAATACTCAGGGAGGTGACATCAAGTCTTATGACCGGGAGGCATTCTCTACCAGAGAAGCTTACCGCTGGCGTGGACGCTCCGTCCAGCATATCTTGACATCCGGCTTGGACGATTACCCTCGAGCACAGCCCCCTCACCCCGGTGAATTGCACGTGGATCTGATCAGTTGGATGGGAATGATGACTCGCTCCCTTCGCCGTATTGCTGAAAATCTTGGAGAAATTGAAGATGTTGAGGAGTTCAAGGTGTACGAAACGGCGATTGAGCGAAACATCGACGATCTTCATTGGGACGAGCAGGCGCAGACATACTGTGATGCGACCATTGATGAGTACGAAGAAAGTGTTCATGTCTGTCACAAGGGATACATCTCCATCATGCCCTTCCTCACCGGCATGGTGGGCCCTAACCACCCTCATCTTAAGCCGATCTTGGATTTGATCAGCGATCCAGAAGAGCTATGGAGCGACTATGGTATTCGCAGCCTGAGCAAGAAAGATGAGTTCTACGGCACTGCTGAGAACTATTGGAGAAGCCCTGTGTGGATCAACATCAACTACATGGTCGTGAAAAACCTCTACGTGAGTACTAACTAAACCCGCAACTCGTGAATCTAAATCTGACTAAATTCAGGACACCGCAACCACATCTGGCCCTCACCAAGACCAGGCCCGTGAAATCTACTCTCAACTGCGCAAGAACTTGGTTGAGAATGTCTTCAGAGAATGGAAGGAAACCGGATTTGCCTGGGAACAGTACAACCCTGAAACTGGCAAGGGACAGCGGACCCAACACTTCACTGGCTGGACTAGCATGGTCGTTAAGATGATGTCTATGCCCGACCTCGCCAACGAAAAGAAAGGGCATGACGAGTTGTAAGGTTACAAGATAAACACTTGTATAGTACATGGTATAAACTAGAGAATTACGACACAAGATACTTATACACTATTCGCTTACTAAAACGCCCGACACCAACACGTAAGGATGGAATCGTCACTTGGGTATAGAAATCAACGTCGGCGATGGTAGTCTGAATCCCTCTCTTTGTGGTGTGAGCGGTGGCCACGGTCTGTATGCCGATGCCTCCGGTGTTCGTCGTCGTATGCCTTCCTATCCCTGTTCCTGGAACCCGAGCGGGATCGTCTCCTGTGCTCACGATCTCGCGACCTGGACCTCGACCTGTGTCGGTGGCTTCTATGATGGCGCTCACGCTCACGCTCATCGCGGTGTCTGCGATGTCTTCGATCCCTGTCCCTGTCCCTGTCCCTGTCTCGGTCGCCGGCACGATCTCGCTTCCGGTCTCTTGGGCTTCGACTGCGCTCACGCCTGCTTCGACTTCCTCGTTGATCCGGGACTACTCCAACAGCCTCTAGTTTGTCGCTGTCGCCTCCCGCCTGCATAGGACCTGTTCCACCTCGGTATGAACCAAACCCAATTCCTCTCCCTTCGGCTCCGTCCCCTGCCAAATCTTCATCGGCTGTAGTGTCGTGAATTGCTTTCTGAACGTCCTTCCCACCAAGTGGCGTTAAATTGGCATTTGTGCTCTTCGGTGGTACAGGAAGACCTAATGCCCGCGCCATTGCTTCCTCTTCCGCTTCCTTGACGCGCTGTATCTCATCGCGTTCTCTTTTGGCCTTTTCCTCTTCATCTTCATCGCCCCTTGCGTACCAATTTAGATCTTTCCCGTGTTGCCACCGGCCAACTGGGGCCATGACAGAGTGACCGAGGTAATTCTCGCGATGCGTGGAGTCTTTGACATCAGACCATTTGAATTCGCTGCGGCCGCCGCTATGAGAAGAATATGTAAGCTTTGGGAGCAGTTAAAACAAAGAGGGGGTTTTTCGAATTTCTCTTACCGGCTGCCTTCTTTACGAACACCAGCAACCAAGTCCATACTGGGCAGAAGTTTTCTTGCTGGTCTGCTTCTTTGTTGTTTGACGAAGCTGAGCGGAAATGTGAATCGGCGTCATCCCAGATGTGGCACGTGCGCTACTAGCTAACCTAAGGCACCCACAAACACCATTGGTACTGACTTCATCGCAAGCTTAGAGTATATGGCAGCTTCGATTATCCAGAGCTACAAGACATATGGGGGTGAACATTATTCCTCTCTGCTCTGTCCTGCCAGGGTTTGATTATGTTCACCGCAAATGGGCCAAAACGATAGATCTCAAGCTACAAATGTCGATGTCTTGTCAGTTCTGATACATATACCCCTCGTGCTCTTTTTGAAATGACAACATCACCTCACCACCTTCCTCGTCTTACTTAAATCTTAACCTTCATTGTGAACCTCAGCAACCTATCAAACAATCTGCTGAGAAAGTCAAATTATCCTTTCAACAAGCCTTCCATAGAGAAGGCAGCCGTAGCCCACTGAACATGGCGTTCAATGGCGATGCCGATGGAGTGCCGCCTGGTCGCAAGACCCGCCCCCGAGAAGGGCTGCATATCAGGCCACTGAATGTCGAGAAGGGGGCGAAAAGAGTGCGTGAATCCCGTCTTGGAAGAAATAGACCAATCTTATCTTGTTATTCATCGCTAACATTGCTGATCAGTACTCTTCGTGAGTTTTATACCGACCGCAATTGCTAATTGCTGGATAACAGCAGTACTGAGTGATGATGCAGGGCAGAGGACTCATTTCCTCCTCAGACTGCGACATGGCGAAACAATCTGGTAATTCCCAACTCTGACATCTTGTATCACCAGGGCTCGCAGTTCTGACTACTTTGTTTTGAAGATTGCACTTTCCCAGCGTCGTAACTTGTTATTTGTTGCGTACAGCCATCAGATTTACGTATGGGAGCCATCAGGGTCTTTCCAAATCCTGGGATCCAAGCCTGAAATGATAATAACACCTGTCATGAGAAGTCCTCATAGCGGAGGCTACATAATGCCCCATGTTCCCCATGCAATTAATAACATCCTCGTGGACGATTTAGGTCGTGACGAAATCTTGCTTCTTGCCACCGATTCGGGAAATATCTGTGGCTACCGTGTTGAGGCTATCTACTCAGCCTTGGAACGCGCTGCTAGTAGCAATCAGAAGCGGCCTCTTGATGGTTCTCAGGTTGACCCCTTTTTCGTCGAATATGTTGACGCCAGTGCATGGGGACTGGCTATACACAAGTTTGCTCGTCTGATTGCAGTGAGTGCCAACACGGGCCTCATCACTGTTTTTGCATTTGCGCTTGTGAATCCTGCCTCTGAGAAACACAGCGACTCGTTCGAAGAAGAGGAAGATTTCACCGATTATGGACAAACCTGGCTGCATATCAAGAATAACACCCAGTTCATGCAACTGCAACATCTTATGCCAGAGAACCATCGCACGCGCAACATAAAACTATCATACACAGGTCATTTCACCAATATTCCTTCTGTTTCATTTCTCAACTGTGACCTGGATCCCAACGGGACATGGATGGTCAGCACAGATATCGACAACAAACTCATTATATGGAAAATATGGGAGAGTCTCGAGAGACCATTCAACGTTTATCATTTCAACGACGTCACATTCAAATCGTTCCCTGAGACACTCCACAATGAGTAAGGTGGAAACGGCCCTCTTTGGAACCAAAATTTGCTAATTAATGTAGTAGTGAACGTGGCTGGACTGTTCTGGCCCTTGATCCTCGCACCTTTCACCCGCTCAAGTCCACCCGAGACGCATGTGGTGGTCAGCCACAACATCGACTCAAGGATGGGCGAACTGTTCTTGACTTGACAAAATTAAATTCTCGAATTCCAGATGCATCACAACTGTATAATTACTTCCCCCTGCGGTAAAGCCTGAGCCCGAGCAACCCGTGCTGCCGGATATATTTGGACCCGACTGCTGTATTAGTGGACCAGGAAATGCTTCTCAGTCGACGATATATTCGACAAGCAAACACCAGGTCAAACATTCTGCAGAGCTTCCTCATCAGAGCACGCGCATTGGTACATCACAAGGCCTCGATGGGCCCTCAGAGAGCGCCAACTTGAGTTCTACTTCTACTGGGAATGCCCGTTTCCTAGACTCTGCTGACACCTTTAGCCACCGGGCCGTCGACGGTTCTGTCCAAGAAGAAAACATGAGCCAGGACAGTAGAGGTTCAAGTGTTGATTTAAATGACGACCTCCAGCATGCTACTGACCAGGATGGTGGAAATGCTAATGGAAATGGCGGTTTACCAGTCCAAGAAGGCACGAACCCAAACGCAAATGGTACCCCTCATCATCCCGGACAGGGCCCTTTGACAACGGCGGAGTTTCTTCAGTTTGCACTTCTGGAAGCCTTAGGTGGCGATATCCCTGGAGCCGAGGAATACTTCAACAACAATATTGATGATTATTCAGATCTTGACGAGGATGATGGCCCTGAGGATCAAGAAATGGACGATGTAGACGACGGCCAGCAGAGCAACGGCGATACGCCGGAAATGGGGGCTATTGCATACCAAGTCTTTGATCGTATGTTACGCAGAGCCTTCCCTGGTGACCCTGCTTCCTATGAGCAGGCAGACAGGCTAACTGCTCTGTCACCGGCTCCAGCTCCCGTCAATCTCAACTTTCCTAAATTCCCCATCCTCCACTTCTCCCAGACCGATATCCGTTTGATCCCTTCTCAAATTGCGCCACATGCTAGTGTTGTTTGCGGGGCTCCACTTCGACAGCCATTTACCCATCCCATTGTATCCGTCCGAGCATGTGACCGCTTCAATATGGTTAAATACATCCCAGAACATGGTATTGTGATTGCAGCTTCTCAGAAAGGGCGTGCAGCAGTAATCGCTCTTACCGAATCTGAAAGTACTGGTCTTGCATTTAGAGTCGACTGGATCGTTCCTTTCGAGAGCCAGGAAAAATATGGTGATCGTCCTCTTATTCCTCTATTAGGCATGAGCGTCAGTCCTGTCCAGGGTTTCGAAATGCCCCCCGACGTACCCTACATCCCACGTGGGATAGACCACGAGAAAGATTTGACATTCCATTATCAATATGCAAACCAGGACGAGGCTGGTACTCCACAGCCTATACCTGCTGATCATAACGGGATAGGGAATTCCATTAAGTCTGATGAAGATGGCGAGTCAAAAGGAAAACGTACGCGTTCATCTAATAGTCGGTCTGGATCTACACCAGAGCTGGGACAATCACCCAAGCTCACATTACCTGAATGTCATGCCTGGGCTACCCACGTCTATCAACCAGACGAGAGCTGGCGTGGATGGAACCCATCTCGCCGGTATCGCCTGATACTCATGTACGCAGACCATACAATCATGAGCTACGAGTTTTGGTATGATTGGAGCACAGGAGGCACTGGTGTTGGGGAGGAGAATGATGAAGTGGAGTATTTGGTTGTATAGGAAGGAGGAAAAAATCACCTGCAAATATATGCATGCATAACGGAAAGCGAGTTTGTCGATGCCCCATTTGGAGGCGTCTTGTATTGTACATCATTGACACATACCTGGTTCGGAGGTTAAGTTCTTGGAAATACTAGTATCGAATCCATGCTCATTTGGATCACAAATGATGTCAGGAATTGCCATTATCTCGAGTGATTGCCGCTTTTCACCTAAAAATTTGCATTGAATGTCTACTTGATGGGACTGTTGACCAGCAAACACAGGAGATATTGAAGCAATCAAAATATCAGAGCATCAATACTATAAAGAGATAGTCATTACGAAATGATTGCTGGGATAGAGAGTATTGCTAGTAGATGGATGTCTGTGAATTGTCCGAGCTCCCTGATTATACCCTACTAAGTTAGTAACACAGGACAGCAGTAATGCATAGATAGGGTAAGAGTAATACTAGTAATAGTAATATAATATATACTGCAACAAGATCATTGCATTTTCCTAATTTTCTTAAAAAAAAAAAAAAATTTCCTTACTTGGCGGTGGTGGTGTTATCGGCATGTCATGGGAACAGAGGATGAAATGAAGCTGGTGATATTTCCAAAACAGGTAATTCTCAAGATCTCCAACCCTTCACACTCGGTGAGAGGCTCCCCGGGGATTGTGTAGAGCGTTACCAGGTCACATGACCCGCATCTTCGAATTCCTCATCCAAGGGATCTTACCTGATCATGGATTCCATCCTCCAGAAGACAGGCTCAGAAAAATGGATAGAAGCTGGTGATACTTTCAAATTGGGAAATTTCGGTCATTTTCATCCCTCTACACTCGCTGAGGCCACACCCCTGGAGTGTGTAGGAGTGTATGGAGTCACATGACTACCACAGCGGAAGGCCTCAGGCGGCAGAAGCACGCCATTCCAACTTCCACCCAACATTGGACTGGTTGAAAATGATATTTTATGATATCTATGATCTTCTAAGCTCATAGTACGACACGAATGAAGTTTAATATCTTTCCTAAACCGGTAATCTGCCTTGGTGTGTACCACATACACTCGACCAAGGTCACTCGTGAAGAGTGTAGGCTGTCTGTATACCACGTGACACCGTTGTTTCTGCTATCGCACTGTCGAATAAGTTAAACAGTTACTGCTTTTATGGAATTATCCTATCGTAAACTCATACAAAAGACCTTCACTGTAGGGTTGATCTATTCTCCTCATACACTGGGAAATAAAGCCTTACAGAGAGATTTTAAGAAAGAAATTATGAGAATATTGAATAGTGACGTGGATTGTATACATAGAGGACTAATTCGCAAATGATACAATAACAAAATTTATATATAACCAGTGAGGCTGTGCAATGCTGGATCCAAAGACATTCGCTAAATGCAGACTTATCATGTAATCGTGAGATCGGAACGAGTACAAAATCCGTGACTGAAATAATGAAGAGAAAAGGAAGTTGAAAAAGAGTAAAAAGATAAAACTGCTCATATGCTTTTCGTGGGTTCGCATTTATCGTTCAGTATGGCGTGTCGGGGTCGTTTCAGATTTTTCAAAAGTCATCATCCAGTTCGTCACTGTCCCATTCGTCTTCTCGGTCGTTCTGAACTAGGTATAAGAACCGCTGAAGACCGGCTCGTCTTTCTTGCTCCTGGTTTGGGGGCGGCGCTCTGGCATTTCGCTCTCCATTCTGCCGGGCTCGTACCTCCGCCATCGCCCGAGCTTGTGCCTGTCTCTCTGCGGCCGCCGCTCGGCCAGCGGCGTCCAGGCCATTGCCATTGCGTCCTCTGTTATTATTTCCGGGGCCACCGCCAACTAGGTTGACTCGTGGAGGTATGGGAGCAGGAGGTGGTGGGCGTCTTCGTCGGTCAAAATCATCATCACTGTCATCAAAATCCCACACAGGGTTGTCTTCACCATCGCTATTATCATCAAATTCAAGCAACTCATCAGGTATTTGATGCAGAGCCTCAGCCCCCACGGGGTTGATGCCATCGCCACCCTCCATGTCCCAGAGGCGATTGTAGCACTGGCTCTCGAGAGAGTTGAAATGCTGGTAAGGGTTGTCTTCACACAGCCAGCTCGAGCAGAGATAGCAAAAGTGGGTGTCGCATTTGAAGCATTTCATATGGTTGCATCCCATCTGCTTTTGACATGGGGCATTGCATGTTGGACAAGGCGATGTGTACTTCTTCAGATACTCCTCCGTTGCCTTCTCTTCTGCCGATAATTCTGCCTCCCGACGTGGGAAACATCGTGTAAGTTCACCGTGCCAGCCCTTTTTGCAAACGCAGCAGAAGGCATAGTTGCAATCCTCACAAATTGCCACACGGTCGGCCATGGGAGGCAACTGTGACTCATCCCCTAGAGGATCGAACATTTGCCCATCATCTTCTTCATCAGAAGCATCTAAGTCATCGGTCATGGGATCGATGGGTTTGGGGTGTCGTTTCGACCGGGCAGCACCCTGACACCACTTCCGAGGGCAATATACAGTAGTCTTATCAGCTTCGAGTTTCTTCTTTCTTTTGAGAAAAACATAGCGCTGAACTGTTTCTTGCTCAAGGGGGATTTGCAGCAATTCGCTAGGGCTGAGAGTCCGTTCGTGCTTTTTGCGCTTCTTTCCGTGGTTTTCAAGGGTTTTTGCGGCGGGGTGTTCTTTGCCACAGTCAGGAGCTAGACATTTGACACTGTCGACATCTCCCTCGGTGATGCAAGTGTTGTAAAAGTCTTGGAGGCATGGTACACAGAAGACATGAGAGCAGAGCAAGAGGCGGTAGCAGTTGGTTCCTTTCTTTGGTTCCAGGCAGACTCCGCACTCAAAAGTCTCTTGTTCAAATTTCTCCCTCTCAGCCTTGTTGCTGAAATCTAGCAGTGCAATCTTTAGGTCACGAGGCAAGCGCACTTCACCGTCAGGGATGTCATCGATTCCAAAAACCGTCTCAGCCAGTTGCTGAAGATGATCAATATAAGAGAACACCACAAGGTCTCTCCCGCATTCTTCCCATAGCCGTGTACCGTCATCTACCAGTTTTGAAACGATTGACGAGGGAAGCCAAGGAGGATTTGTACTGATCTCAAAGATAGGTGCTCTCTCGGACGGATAACCTTCTGGGAGTTCAATTTCGAGACTGAGCGGGGGGAGGTGAGAAAGAACATGGACGTCTTTCTCTGAATCAAGAGTTGGAGAATCCAATCCAACCTTAATTCCAGAGCCAAGGCCAACTTCACTAGCATCAAGAGACGTAGGAGGGGTCAGAACGGTTGGAAACCCGACATCCGGTTGCTGCTGGAAAGAAACATGTAAAGGCGTTGAAGGCACGACAGGCAGGTCAAGCGATGCTTTGAAAGGAGAGGAGGGGTCTATCTTGATTTCTGGATAGATAGCAGAGATGGAAGATAGCTCAATCGAGCGTTCATCTTCGGACATAAAGTCGAGTTCCGTCATGACGGAGCGGGTTATTGCAGCGTAGATAGCGAGCGGGACGTCGCACAAGAAATTATATAGTAGGTTGTCGAGATATAGGAAAATGTCGGGTGGCAAGGTGATAGGTTCATCAGTGACTGTGTTTAATACAACAGTTCCGGCATAGTAGTAGATAAGTAGTTTTAAACTCCGGGGCCGTCTATAACATTGTTTTATCCAAAAATAACGTTGAAAATATTGTGAAGCGAATGCGAGAAAAAAGATGATTCTCGTGTATGAGGAGATGATGGTGAAGATAATGGTGATGCTGAAGAAGAAAAAGAAAGAAAAAAAAATTACGCATTAGTAAATGACTTGTCACTATGTGGCGGCGGAGAAAGAGGAACCGTGGGGATGGATGGATAATACCTTCAAGTATTTTGGAGGGGGTCGTGGCCACTCTGACGATCATGGAGGTAATGAGGCCGTCCCACAGCAGACGTGGAAAGAAACACGACAATCGCAGCAGCGATCGTGATGCCGCGTGGGCTGCAGGACTTGAGAGTTGTTGGTAGCAGTCGGAGTGGAAAGATCTAGTATAGAGGAAAGATGGAACAGGAATTCGGATGATAAGTGTGGAGAGAACTGCGTCATGGTTCGATTAGAGGGGGAAAACGAGATAAGAGATGCTGCAGAAACAGATGGATCAATAACTCCGAGGGGAACAGTCAAAGGAAGAAGACGGAAGAGAAAGAGAAAGAGAGAGAGTAGAGAAGAGAGAATAAGAAGAGAGAGACGAAGATCAAGAGTTGTGGTATTTTTTCGCGAGGCGATGGGCATCAAACATTTGCTGCCCGGCCTGTTGGGTCAACTTTGTGTCTTTCTGGATTGCCTATCTTTTTAGCTGTCAGATATTCAAGGCATTTTATTGCTGCTTTTCTTCATCTTTTTCTTTGCTTTTAGCTGAACATTATTTCCTGCTCGGTCTGTCTTTTCCCCTCCCCCTCCTTTTGTGCCGCCGCTTTACAGTCAACACATCGCGGTCTTAAAGCGGCTCTCCGCTCTGCACGGACGTGAGATTATCTGGACGCCGACCTGGCCATTTGCTCGGGGCTTATTCCTCATTCCTCCACGATATAAACTAATCACCATCTGATATTCATTTTAGGCATTGAGGTTGCAGCTATTAGCTTTAGGGCGCAGTTTTGTATTCTCATTATGCCTTTTTGTTGAGGCTTTTTTTTCCTGTTTAATATCTCCGTATCTACTCCGACGCTGTCTACTGCATTGTCAGCATCATTCCTTGATCGTCGAGCTTAAAAAATTATCTCAAGGCAAATCATTTACTCGAGTCCTCTATCAAAGGACATAATATAAAATGGAGGAAACACCATTGGCATCTCTATCTTTAACCCATGTACATTATGTGAGTGTCTCCAAGTTCATCAGTCGGATTCTAAGACGTTGTAGTGAACTAACAACCGATGCTCTTAGAACCCAGACGACCCATTGTCCTTCCTATCCGCCTGGCTCGCTCTCGTTCCACAAGCATTATGCGTGGCATATGTTACGCTCCTCTGGGCTTCGAGGGAAGCAGAGGTGTTGTTGATGTTCGCAGGACAAATGGGCTGTGAAGCATTGAACTTCGTCCTCAAACGCATCATCAAGGAGGAACGGCCGAAGCGTATGTACTCTTGAGTGAATGGTTATATCAAAATTCTGATGAGCTGGGAATTCCAGAGATGTTTGGTAAAGGTTATGGCATGCCATCCTCCCATGCACAATTCATGGCCTACTTTGCCGTCTACATGAGTCTGTTCCTTATCTTCCGACACAAACCTTCCATTCAAGCCAGCCGCTTCGAGTCTTCCTTACTGGCACGCGTGGTGTTGGCCCTGGCACTGTGCATTGGTGCCGCTGGCGTCGCCATCAGCCGCATTTATTTGAACTACCATACACCAAGACAGGTTCTGGCAGGATGCGCTGCCGGCATCATCTGCGCCTTCTCCTGGTTCTCCATCACATCATTTCTACGAACGCATGGCTGGGTCGACTGGGCATTGGATTTCACGGTGGCTAAAGTTTTGAGGATCCGGGATTTGGTGGTAAGTGAAGATCTTGCCGAGGCTGGATGGCAACAATGGGAATCGAAACAGAAATTGAAGCGGCGAAGTAACAGTGACAATACCTCGCGCAAGTTCAAATGATGGATAATTTCTACTACTTAATGATTAGAGGGAAGAAGGTTCCTCGAAGCTTGACATAGTGATACCCTTGCGTTACGTCACATAAAGCGTGCTGTTAATATTTATCACACATCAAATCGATATATAAATCCATAGATATATGCACAGTATTCTCCGCTTCTTCAGCAATGATGCGTAGATCCATAGCTTGACCTTTGCCCTCGTGCTGCTATACGCGCGTTTTGATCACGTGATTTGCTACGGATGTCTCCCAGAATCCCACCGCCATCACTCCGTATGTTCGACTGACAAGAAGCACTGCTTCACGACGACAACGCAATAAATAGCATGGCTCTTTGTCTGGGACGACTCTAACGAAAGGATTTGTTTGCTACGAATTTAGGATTTGCGCGTTCTTCGTTTTGAATTTTCACTCCCCTTTCTTGAGATACCCTTGATGTTGTTCCTTGAACCTGTATCTTTCTCTCGTTTTGAACAAGTGAAATCAGTGTTTGGTGCTCAATGATGGATGGTACACCTGTCTCTGCCGATGCAGCTATTGAAGAGCAACACATTGTCAAGGCAGACGAAGTCGACCAAACTGGAACCGATATCAGCACCGTCTCGGACGACCAGCTGATGGAAGAAGTGGCTGAAGGTCTGCGACAGGAGCAGGTCTCGCATCCTACAGCTTCTGCGACAGAAGAAGCACCGGCACAGCCTGAAAAGGCGCCCAGGAGGCCAGAGCTCCGTCGTGATAACTCTGCCCCGCCGCCTCCTTTGCAGCCTCCCCCACCAGCTCCCGTCCAGCAAAACCTGGACAGGCCATCTGACTCTCTGAGTCTTGCTCAGCTGAAAAGATTGGTTCAGGAAATGCCCAAGGTCGATCAGCCGGCCTATGCTTTTGAATATGCTGATGCTGAGCCTTTTGCGGATGAGATTGAAGAATGGTTTCAATACAGTGAATTCGATCGAGTCATGCTCATCGGTATGAAATCATCGTTCGAGCATAAATGGAATTCTTTCTCTGGAAATAAATCCTCATCTCCTGAACAGTTATCCTGGACTGATGCTTCTTATGATCTACGCAAATCATTTATGAGTCAAACGCTCCAAGGCTTACAAGACCAAGAAATGTTTGTTCGTCTCGAATCTTTGGAGACCGTTTGCTATGCTTTGACCGGAATATGGGGAACTACCGCAGGACAAGAGGTGCAGGACTACCCAGAAGATGTGTCTCCTCAGTTCGCCGCGGAAACCCCAAGATCCAAGTCCTTGCAAATCAAATGGATCGAAAACAATGCCAACTTGGTCCAAGAATGCTCTGGGATAGGGATTCTGCTCGAATGTCTCTGTCGGGTGTTCGAAAAAAGTTGCAGTACCCCCAAACCTGACTCAGACGCCATTGACTCTGAAGATACCAACCCCGCATATCTTGCTGCTTCAGAGCGTGAGGCAAATCTAGCTCTCACGACCTTATATCTAGTTGTAGAGGTTGGCCGGAGGCAAGAAGCAACCAATCCTCGACACACGCCCATACGAGACGCGCTTACTGACCTAAAGCCCAATCTGCTGGTATTTCTTGTTGAGATTATCGCCCGACTCCGGTGGGATGAATCTACAAACGTTCCACTCACGAGGATTATACTCTTGTTCTGGAAGTCCTTGCTTCTTTTCTTTGGTGGAAGCATGAGCTTGAAACAAGCCAAAGAAGATCTGGAGCCTTCTCTTAACAGGGAAGAGAATACTCCATCTCGGAGGACACCTTTTCTCACCGCTTCAGCTCTTGATTATCATGTGTTTCGGCAAGAGATTACATCCAAGTATCCGTCCTACAACCCGCCACCACCAGTAGTTCCTCTTGAATTAGAGAACAACTCCATTCTTCCCCCTCTTCACCAACATCCCAGTAGAGCACCTTCTTCCAGCGGTCTCTTTTCCGGTGTTGGCCCATCTGTTGCTGGTGGAAACGGTTCAATCCTCCACCAATCTGTTCACATTGCAACACCGGCACCATCTCCTCCACCTTCACCAATCGGTCCTGGTGGTAAAACAGGGAAAAAGCAAAACTACCAGACTAATCAAAATTTTCCGTTCATGTACCCACCCCTCACTGATAACAGCAATGATATTGGCGGGAAAGGTACAACGGAACTCCAGGACGCTCTAGTCGGGAAGAAGTGGGAGGGCAGTGATGTCCCGGCGTCTATCATCGAGGCCGGTAGACTGTTTTCTACCCATGTGAAAATGACGAGGGCAATGCGCCAGCTCTGGGAGGAGCGGGAACGATTTATGAAGTATGACAGAGGTTGGAATATGGATGATTCTGCTATTCCGATGTATGATCTCTCCGACAACCTAGCGGAAGACTTGGAAAACCTTTCCCTACTGGAAAAGCAAAAGATCAAGCCCGAGCAGCCTTTAGAAAAGGAGACTGACAATGAGGATATTCAACGACGCTTATCGGCTGTCGAATCTTTCTATGTAAGACTTCGTAACCTGGACATCGGTCACTCTTGGCTTACGTTCATTCCAGACTCAAGCACTGGTCCATTTACAGTCAATCACCATTGTTTTCCTCAAGATAATCTTGACGAATGTCAGCGCCATGGTCAATCAGGCAAACGGCCAAAACGGTCAACCTACAAGGTATGGTAGCACAACTATTCAGGACGCGGGGCGTTCATATCTTTCCTAACAGTGATTTAGTGACGGTTTTGGTCCAGTCAATGGGTTCTCGGGTGATTTCCCTGGGGAATTTGACACTGACGCTGCAATCGATGAACTTGACAACATTCGGTTGCGGGAAGTAACGGGCAAGGCTATCTCTGGGTCCCTCTTGCTAATGTTGAAGTGGTTCAAGCGATCTCGTGCGTTTAATTCCTATGAACTCGTCTTTGCGCAAGCGGCTAATCGATCACAGATATATTGAAGTTTGAATACATGACGCAGTTGTTGCTGGACTCGAACTACCTTCCTTTGATTCTCAAAATGTTTGCCCATCAAGACATTGATCAGGCAGTGGCACAAAAGCATGACCGAGAAGAATTAGGGTAAGTGATTTCCTCAGAAGTCGAAACTTGTGACATCTGCTGACCTGTAATAGTTTCTTCCATTTCTGCCATCTCCATTCCGACCAGCCACCAGAGCCCGCTGAACACTCCGACGAAGAATCTTCTCCTAGTGACGATGAGGCTGCTCCTCCTCCCATTGCTCGACATCGGCAAGATCTGGGTCCTGGAATGTCTTCGGGTCGGGCCCAGTCTCCTGAAGAGGCTGCCCCCGAATTCCTGGAGGGCCATCATCGCCCAGAAGTGGACGAATTGGGATATCCTACCGCACCTCTGCCGAAAGAGCCTATTACTGTGTTCTCATTCCGCAACTTCTATTCCGCTATCAACTACCTACACATCATGCAGAAAATCACTCGTGACAAGGCTCATCGATGCCTGTTGCTTGTCCAGTACAAGTCAAGCACTATACTTCGAAAGGGGCTGAAGATCCCCGATCCGCATCTTCGTTTTTACACCCTCAAGCTTTTCAAATCCCAAGTTCCATACTGTGGACGAAAGTGGCGTCAAAGCAACATGCGGGTGATCACTGCGATCTACCTATACTGCCGACCAGAACTGCGTGACGACTGGCTCGCGGGCTCTGATGTAGATGCGGAGGTGGAGGAAGCGTTGCCCCTTGAGCAAGCCCTTCGAGGTCTAACACACTGGTGGCACTTGCGTCGTTACAAGGATGTGATGGGTGGAGAAGAAAACACATCGATTATGGAAGAGGAACGGGATTTCTTCGTGCGTGAACTGGAGTCAATGGGCTGGGGCATTGCCGACGAAATGTACGGTGCGGCCGGTGAGGACGCAGAAATGGCCGCTCCATATTAGTCCAGAGATTATCATCGCATATTTGGATCTTGTTTTCGAAGCCAATAGATAGTATCTTGTCACGTCTTATGATTATGAAATACCCTATCTAGTATTTGGAAGAACTAGGTGGTTTATTTTGAGCGAAATATATTTTCACGTTCGGTTTTGCACAAAACAATCAAAAGAATAGTATTGTACCATCAATTAAAAATCTACAGCTCTTATACAAATTACATTAACTAATAGTAAATCTACCCTGGAAACTCAATTGTAGATCCTATAAATATTGAAATGAGGAGAAACAAATATCATTGATCAATTGGGTCGGAGAACGAATCAGCGATGAGTTGTTAAGAGGCTATCGATAGGCGGTAGATCACGTGACGGATTACCGCAGCAACTTTTTTTTTCCTGCGGAGGGAAAATCAAATCAACTCTTGAGCTTCTAGGATTCCTTTTCTGGACCAGAACATCAGCTAAAATTCGGGCTTTTCCGGTAAAATCGCCGGTCGAGTTCAATCAAGATGTCTTCCGACGAAATTGTCTGGCAGGTTATTAACCAGCAATTTTGTTCGTACAAGCTCAAGTAAGTTATCTAGAGAAGTGGAAAAAAGTTTGCTTCCGCAGAATCTTTTGGTCTCCGCAATCCTGCAACGCAAAAGGTTGCTAACCTTTTGCCTTTTTGTACAGAACAACCAAAGGCCAGAACTTCTGTCGCAATGAGTACAACGTCAGCGGACTTTGCAATCGCCAGTCATGCCCCCTGGCAAATTCCCGATATGCTACGGTGCGGTCGGATCCCGAGACGGGAGTGATGTATCTCTACATGAAGACGGTGGAACGGGCTCACATGCCCAGCAAATTGTGGGAGCGGGTCCGATTATCGTCCAACTACGCCAAGGCACTGGGCCAACTTGACGACCGATTGATCTACTGGCCGAAATTCCTGATTCACAAGTGCAAGCAGCGTCTCACGCGGTTGACGCAGGTCGCCATCCGGATGAAGAAGCTGGCCAAGGAGGATGAGCGCTTGGGTGAGACTATAGTGCCGAAATTGGCGCCTAAGATTCGGCGGAGAGAAGAGACCCGTGAGCGCAAGGCCGAGTCGGCGGCCAAGGTTGAGCGCGCTATTGAGCGTGAGCTTATTGAGCGTCTGCGCAGTGGTGCGTACGGTGACCGGCCGCTCAATGTGGAGGAGGGTATCTGGAAGAGGGTTCTCCGTGGATTGGAGCGTGCTGGTGAGGGTGAGAGAGACGAGGACATGGATGATGGCGAAGAGGTCGAGGAGGAGGAAGAGGGTGTCGGAGACGTTGAGTATGTCAGCGATCTTGGTGAGGAGGAAGACCTCGAGGATCTCGAAGATTGGATCGGTGGCGAGTCCGCAGACTCGAGCGATTACTCAGATGAGGATGATGAGAGCGACGACGACAGCGATGATGATGAAGATAGTGATGAGCAGAGTGAGGAGGAACAGCAGCCCAAGCAGAAGCCTGGAGAGAAGCGGAAGCGTGGACCCCCGCAATCCAGACCCAAGAAGAAGGGACCTCGGATTGAGATCGAATACGAAACTGAGGGAGCCGGCAAGGAGAATGCCATGGCCTAAGAAGGACGATTATGTGATATCCGACAGGAAAAAGTGAGAAAAAAAAGGTGTTTTGATCTTTTTACGCATGGCGTTATGGGAATGTGTTGTGACTTGATTTCTGCTGCGATGGGGCATTTAATACCCAGTCCTTGCATATACTACTAGTTGACATACACTGCCAGTCTGCATATATGTCCGTCCTGCCAGACTCAATGTAATATGTTTGTGAAGTTGTTTCGCATCGTAAGACTCTTATGACATGTAGGGAATGGTGGCGGTGGTCTCACGTGCGGCGGTGAAACGGCTGGTGGATCACCGCCATCCCAGGCCTTCAGATTCAATTAATCCCATGCAAACAACCTCCTCTCTCCACCCCAGGGCCGTCAATTTCTCTGGAAATCGTGTCCATAACGTTTTATTCCTTTTTTCTACGTTCTAAAACGTTTATTTGCAGTCATCTACATTGTTGTGTCAACTACTGTCCGGTCGATAACCCGAATTGCTTGCCCCTCACGGCTCGACGCCTCCCGCTTTCAGCAGAAGGGACACACCTGACACCTGAACCAGAACCACAATGTCTTCTTACTTCTCATCAATCACCTCGTCCTCGGCGATATCGAATCTGGGCACGCGACTCACCTCACTCCGCCGTGCGATCACCTTGGGCGATGAGGCCGACGACCCTGACCATGAGGACTGCTCCCACATCTCCAACGTCCTCCGCGCCTATTACACCGAGAAAGGACGTCCATACCCGGCATGGCTACCAGCTGACCCCAAGGCGCCCGCTCCGCCACCGTCTCGCATAGTCGCGACTACCCAGATTCAACCCAGTGCACAGGGCCAGACACCCGCCATCGTGACTACCGGAGGACGCGGCGGACTTGGTGATCTATGGGGCGACTCGGGCAGTGCACAACCACCTACATCACAGACAGCCAGTTTGCGTCGGGGACGAGCCGCAGGGGCACCGCTCTCCGCCACGCACAGTGCACCCACCATGCCTAGTACAAAGCAGCAGATGTCTTCATCTTCGGGACCGTCGCCGATGTTGCATCCCGATGGACCACGGCCATTGCCCAGTCAGCGAGCGGGATCGATGCAGTCAGCACCAGCGCCGCCGTCGCTGAATCGGGCGACGTCGGCGCAGGAACGGCTGCGGCAAAGACTGCATGGGGGACGGTCACCGAGTCCAAGTCAGAGTCAGAGCCCGGGAAGCAGTCGGGCAGGGTCGCCGTTTTATGGGGGTGACCCAGCAGCTCGGAAGCCAGTTGGATCTAGGATGCGGTAATTTTTACAGGGAGGGGAGGCAAAAGACTTGAGGTAGTGGGGAGGGCATTGCTGGTTGATGCCCTTATAATTTGATAGTCGGATTGTACTCTAACCTATGGAAGTCAGTGGATCAAACAAGATTAATAATTTATTGACAGAATCAGCACGACCGCTTTGTTGGTTGATTGTATCTAGTTGCACGTACTCCGTAAAGTACTCCATTATTTTGACCTTGTACCTGATATCCAATGCAGTGACAAGCTCTTGAGCGTCCACGGTTAGCATCAGCCATCCAAAGTAAAACCATTTGAGGCGTTTCTGTTTATGGCAATTGGCAACTATAATGTCTTAGAAGAGGGGAAAAGATAGCACATGACTTGGGGAAAAAAAATCCTGGGGGAGACTCTGAGACTCCGGGGACGACGACAGACTTTTCCACCCTCATCCACGAACCAAAGTCGAAACGAGAAAAAAAAAGCAACGCCATTCAAGGCTAGAAAACACTAAAATAGCGCAGACCACGGAATGCGACTCTGGCTGGTTCATCCGGCGTGTCTCCCAAGCTTTTTAATATAATTGCTTCTTCGACATAGGCGAATGGCATCCTCGGCTGGAGAGAGACAGCCCCATTTCTGCCCAGACGGAGTCGGAGGCAATATCCAATTCAGCAATTCCTTGGGTACAGAGACTGCTGATGGGGTCCGAGAACGGGATCAAGGCCAAGCAAACGGCCTGAAAATGACACGGGTGATGTTGGATGATGATGGTGACTAGGGCCGAAGGATAAGCAAATTTCCGTCCAGATGCCGATTTTACGGAGTGAGACGCTTGACAAGAGTCTTCGGAGTCCTAAGTGAGATGAAAGGGAGTAACTCTTGAAGATACAAGATTGAGTTTGAATATATCAGTGACAGTTGTGGTAGTATCAGGTCACTTCGTATATGCAAGGACCGTCAACTCTTTTCAGCGCCAGAAACTCGAGTCCCCTTTTATCCTTATACCTTGCCCGAGCCAGGGTCGGCAACTGAGCAAGACAAGATGAATGGACAGAATATCCCGAAGAGACTCCGAACAGGTCGGCAAGACTGGAAGTGAAAGCCTATGGTGCCTGGTCAACTGGAGGAAGATGCTTTTACCCAAATTACCCAGAACGCAAAGGGCATTTTCATCTCCACGGGGAAATCCCAGTAGCGCCAAAGTTGGGGAGTAAAAAGTGGGTTTTTGTGGGAAAAATCGGGATCAACTCCAACTGGGGACGGAATCTGGCCGAGATCAACGGAGATTTTATATCTGTTTTGTATGGATACCGTTGACTCTTTTCTTCTTTACGTATTCTTTACTTAATGCTTGAAAACACACGGGAAGCCGAAGAAGAGATGAAGAGATAGGTAGAGACCTATAGAGAGTAAAATACCAGTATACAGTAATACCAATACCAAATGCCTCATCTTCTCCTCCTTTTCCTCTCCTCTTCTCTCCTCTTTCTGTCCAACATGGAGTTGCATCCATGCAGCAAGGGAAACAAGATCAACTGCTGTCATCCTGACTTACCCTGATGCAGCCATCCAATCTCCTCTTCGCTTCTCCCTGGTAACTTCGACGATGGCTGTTCGTCTTCTCCACCGTCCTTCGGCCTTGTCTCTCATCGGATGGCTTCGACTCCGGTGCTTCGTCTTCCGGACTCTTCTCTGATCATCACGCGCTCTTCCCCACATCCACCCCTCCATCATCTTTCGGCCCAGGAAACCAAAAAAGTTACATCCCGATCTCGCTTTTACTCCATGGTCTGACTCTGCCTCTCATGGCGGGGATGGCTGATTGATGCCGATGGGGTAGTTCAAAAAGAACCCGGTCCCCTCTGGCGCTGTTGTTTCCCGTCTGCTTTTTCTCTCGGCTGTCAACCCGTTTTCTCTGGTCTTCTCTCTTCTATTCTATTCTATTCTATTCTCTTCTTTTCGCCGTCTGGAACGGTTGATCTTTGACTGGGTCACCTTATTCAGAGGTAGAAATACTATACATTCAGGCCATTGCTTCATCATGGCCAAAACTCAGGATCCCGAGGCATCTACGGACCTCCACAAGGAGGTGGCCGTGGAGATGGACAATGTGATGGATGACCCTAAAGTCGCCATGGAGTTCAATGAAGCTGCTATGGATGTAGAGCTCCAGCAGCTCGAGGTGCAATTGCAGGGCATGAAGAAGTCCCGGTGGGAGTTCAACTTGGCCAGCCCTGCCACTTTCACCTACATTCTCGTCGCATTTGCCTCGATGGGTGGTCTCCTTTCTGGTCTTGACCAGTCTCTGATCAGTGGAGCCAACCTCTACCTGCCTAAAGACTTGCACTTGTCCGATAACGAGAGCAGCCTGGTTAACGGTGGCATGCCTCTGGGTGCTGTCGCTGGTGCCCTCACACTCTCTCCTTGCAACGAATACCTGGGTCGTCGCATGGCAATCATCGTCTCTTGCATCCTGTACACTATTGGTGCTGGCCTGGAAGCTGGTGCTGTCAACTTCGGTATGATGTTTGCTGGTCGTTTTATTCTGGGCATGGGTGTTGGTTTGGAGGGTGGCACTGTCCCCATCTATGTGGCTGAGTGTGGTATGTATCAATCCTATCTTTCCTTACAGCCCTATCGCTGATGCATATCTCTAGTCCCCGTCAAGCTGCGTGGTAACATGGTCTCGCTGTACCAATTGAACATTGCGCTGGGTGAAGTCCTGGGATATGCCGTGGCTGCCATCTTCGTCGATGTCAAGGGCAACTGGCGTTATATTCTTGGATCCTCTCTGGTCTTCTCCACCATCCTTTTTGTTGGAATGCTGTTCCTTCCCGAGAGTCCTCGTTTCCTGATGCACAAGGGCAAGGAGGTCGAGGCCTATGGAGTCTGGAAGCGTATCCGTGGATTCAATACCATTGAGGCCAAGGACGAGTTCCTCGGAATGAGACAGGCAGTCTCCGCAGAGAACCAAGAGCAACAGAACACCAAGAAGATGCCTTGGATGGACTTCTTCACTGACCCCCGTGCTCGTCGCGCCTTGGTCTACGCTAATATCATGGTGTTCCTTGGTCAATTCACCGGTGTCAACGCTGTCATGTACTACATGAGTGTCCTGATGTCTAACATTGGATTCGACGACAAGACCAGTGTCTTTATGTCTCTGGTCGGTGGTGGCTCTCTCATGCTTGGTACTATTCCCGCCGTCATGTACATGGAGAGATTTGGCCGTCGCTACTGGGCCAACGCCATGCTGCCCGGTTTCGTCATCGGTCTTGCCCTTGTCGGTGCCGGATACACCATCGACTACAATGTCTATCCAGCTGCCGCCGAAGGTCTCTACATGACTGGTATCATCTTGTACATGGGCTTCTTCGGTTCATATGCCTGTCTCACCTTCGTTCTGCCCGCCGAGTCCTTCCCCACCTATCTCCGTAGCTACGGTATGACCGTTTCCGAGGCCAACCTTTTCCTCTCCTCCTTCATCGTCACCTACAACTTCACTGCCATGATGAACTCAATGACCCGTATCGGTCTGACCCTTGGTTTCTACGGTGGTATCGCCGTCCTCGGCTGGTTCTACCAGATCCTCTTCATGCCCGAGACTAAGAACAAGTCCCTCGAGGAGATTGACGATATCTTCTCGAAGCCTACTTCCGTTATCGTGCGGGAGAATGTCAAGAACACTGCTGAAGTCATCCGTGACTTGTTGAGCTTCCGCTGGAAGAAGGTGTTTGTTCCTAGTGCGTGATGTATTGTTGTCGAGGTGAAGTTTGAGAAGTTTATATATACCCACTTTCAACACAAAATATTTTTGGTCATGATTGAAAGTTATACGATGTTTGATTAACGATAAAAATACTTATATATCTTGTATGCCTATGCTATTTCATATACTGCTTCATATCATCTACCTTCATTTTGCAGCTCTAAGACCGTTGGACATAAAATCATATGTAATCCACTACGACTAACCGAAGCATATCCCAAGGCAAAACAGAAATTGTTTGACATTCGAGTCGATCATCTATATACTAACAAGGCAAAAATGTAGCAAACAATGCTATGGCAATGGTTGAAGGGACAAAACCAACCAAACCTAGTCAAACACAAACAAGCGCTCAAAACTCCCTTGATCAAATGAATACGAGACCGGGATGAGAATAAAACCTTAAAAAAATGAACAAGTACATAGGGGGAGAAGGGGAGGAGGGTACGGGTGAAAATGAAATCAGCCCCGAACCTTGCGATAGCTAGGTGGGTTCCAAGATTGGTTGATCAATTTCCCAGCCCAAACGGGTATAACGGAGACGGCACAGACAGCGGCTACACGCCACAACCAGTCAATGGTGATGACGTATGATAGATCGAAGTAACTTCCCAGGAAGGGGACGCTGGCGGCATAGAGGAGAGCCGTGCCGACGAGACAGAAGATCATGATGGGGTGCCAGGTGGTGATGGCGATGGCGACCATGAGAAGTTCGTTGAGGACGAGAGAGGTGAAGGAGACACTGATGAGTTGGGGTCCTGTGATGGTATCTAGGAGGATCTGCGAAAGGCCTTGAATGACGGCACCTTGGTAGACGGAGATGAGGACCCAGATGAAGAATGACCGGTAGCTTAGGCTGCGGCCGGATTTCAGCTCCTTGTATAGTTCGGGGTAGAGGTTGGCGAGGTGTTCGTCAACGTCGCGGTCGAAGACGAGCGAGAAGACTGGGGCGTTGGTGTAGACCGTGGCGTAGCCGACCATGAGCCAGTTGATGAAGAGACCTTTGGGATCGAAGTGGCTGGCAATGCTGTACATGGTCTGGCAAGCACTGATGATAAGTCCACGGTGCATGATGAACTGTGCCAGTTTGGCGGATCTCTTGTATGAATTACGGCCGTGCCAGACGAGTAGCTTGGTGAGATGGTGGAACTGGGTGATACTAAAGTCGGCCGCCAATGAGGCCTGTCGACCTTCCTTGCCCACGATACCAATTCCAACATCTGCTGCTTGGATCATGGACACGTCGTTGCCACCATCACCAATGCAACAGACTCGTTTCTTGGTGTATTGACGAATCAAATCTGCGACCTCGGCTTTTTGTGTTGGGGAGCATCGACAGGCAATGACGGCAGGCAGAAGGACAGCGACTGAGATGAATGATGACCGGAACTGGCCGAGCATCAACGACAGTGACTCGCCATCAATGAGCAGACAGCAGTCGGTTTTGTTGCGCAGAAAATCTAGAGCCTCTTGGGCGCTGGATTTGTCGTTGACTTTGGCCACTGTATGGATATACTGGCCTCTAGCAACCAATTTTGCAGAAATGGCCACACATCGGGCTGTCTCGACCTTATCTCCAGTCAACATCCAAATCTTTACGCCAGCGTTGCGGAGAAGTTCAAGGGATGGCTTGACATCCCTCTGAAGGCGATCTTCAACACCAGTCACTCCGAGTAGTTCCAAGTCACGCTCAAGATACTCGCTCACAACCTTGGCCATGCCCACATCTCGTCCTTGAAGAGAAAGCGATGCCTGCTTATACTTGGCAGTGAACTGCTGGTATTGCTGCTGGGAAAGGCGTTTTCTTCCCACAACCAGGGTACGCAGGCCCTCTCGAGCCATGTTAGCAGTCTCTTCATCGAGCCAGTCATTCGCCGCAACGATTGAAGACATAACAGTGTCTGCACCCTTTTGGTAGAACCAAATTTCACTGTCGTCCTTCGATGACTCTAGCATATCTTCGCCATGTTCAAACTGAACAATGATTCCCATACGTTTGCTATCCGATGTGAAGGGAAAGATATCGAGTATGCGAACACGTACGACCACATTCCCTGTGTCGGTAGATTCAAGAACAATTGTTTGTCGGTCACGATACGACAGTTTCAATCCGACATCTTCAGTGTATCGAACAATGGCAATTTCGTCCGGCGATGAAGCTTGGTAGCTTGTTACCTTCTGACCATCTTCTTCATCTGTTGTCGGAGTGACGTTGTGACAGAGTGCAAGAGCTAAAATTATGTCCCTAACACGTGAACCAATCTCTCGTCGTGTACGAGGCGCTGCTGCAAGGCCTGACTGAGCTCCAAACACGGCGGACGGTGTTGTCAGCGAGGTACCAGCAAAACTCTGTCGAATATATGACGCCACTTCTTCCATGGCGTCGTTGGCGTACGAAACAGTTCCAACATGGATCTTTTTCAACTCCATTTCTGCTGATGTTAGTTGGCCGTTATGGAGTGTATTTCACAAAGAGTCTCACCGTTCTGGGTTAGAGTTCCTGTCTTGTCAGAAAGAAGGTATTCAATTCTGCCAAGATCTTCAGGAATTGTGCTTGTCCGAACCACAGTACCAGGAATATCCTGGTCCCGCTCGATGAAGCGACCATATACAGATTTTGCCATATCCAAATTGACACGCAGGCTCATGGGAATGATTGTAGAGAACAAGATGAGATATATCATAATTGCAACATACCACACCTTATCGTTAGTCGGTTGAAACCCTTCCAATGCCACTAGGATAACCGACAAGGTAAGGGTCAAAGCACATAAAATTTTGGTAAGGTTGTTGATTTCATATTCCAACAAGCCCACCTTTGACCTTGACGGCGATGTCGAGAGAGCGGCGCGTGTCTGTGAACCAGTATAAATGATGGTGGCATATGTGATAGTGTTTGACGCGAGGACAGTGTTGGCCCATGCAGTATTGTCAATCGTCAATGGCGCCGAGTTGGCGGAATCGTCATTATCTTCAACATCCCCAGTACGATACTTGTCAAGGTGAGGGTCGTAGTACCCCGAAGGCCGCCCTAGTTCGATAGCACCGACAAACTCGTTAACCCTCTGATCTGGGGCACTAGCGGTGACTTTGAGCCTGGTCAATTCGCTGAGTGGTAGATTTTGGGATAATACGGAAGGAAGACGTAATTTCCAATCAGTTTCACCGTCCAACTGATCAGTTCTTATGAATGTATCACTAGCCGAGGAAGCGTCTTGTTCTGGGGTAGCACTTGAGCTAGGCTCTGCGTTGGCCGGGGATCCTTGGGTCGAATCGATAAGATCTGCAGAAGTCTCCGCTGCTACAGAGTCTTTGCGAGTGACCGAGTCGTTGGAGATACTTTTCAGAATGACAACATCTGCAGGTAGACGCTGGTTCTTGCGAACCTTTAAAACATCACCAACCTTGAGATCCCGGGACCTCTTGGTCATTTCTAAAACATTACCGGTGTTCGAATCAACGGGCGAGGCCCCACTATTCGTGGGTCTATCGAGAAATAGGACCGAATATTCCTCCGCATTTGCTTCTGCATCCCTCCTCCGACGGGCAATATCATCCAAAGCCTCTTTCCCTAGAGAAATTGAAACGACGAACGCCAAAGGCGCTATATAAGACGACATGTAACCTATTCGTAGAACGGGAATGATTTGCGAAAGGGCGACAAGCAGAAAGTAAATGTTGAAGAAAAAGGAAAATTCGTTGTACAGGGTCCGCGGGAGGAAACTCCAAGGTGTATATTTCGCGTTCGAAACAATGTTTGGTGGATATTTAGATCGCTGGGATTGCCCCACGAGCACATCGCGCGGAGGCTTCGTCTCATTGTTATTTTTCGCCAGACGACTCGATGCACCAGAAAAGAAATTGCTGGCTTTGAAGCTAGGAAATCGTAGTCGAGAGCCCCTCTTCGTCACCGGCTCTTCGTCCTTAGCGGAGCTGCGTCTGCGGTCGTGAAGCAGAGGCGCATCATCATCGGCGAAGTTCCCAGAGTCCGGTCGTGACTGTCGCGGCCCGTCTTCGTCTTGATCTTCAAGCAGACCATTTGTGTCTTCATCCGAGTTGCTGCGGTGTAGGCCAGAGCCACTCCGTTTCCACATCTTATTTCCCACGCCCACCCGCAAATTCCTCAGTGCAATTCCTGGCCCGTAACCTGCTTTTCTCGTAGCATCATCTCGGGAGGGTTGTGGGGATCGATGGGCTGTCGTTGTGCTTGGATCTAGCTCCTCCAAGTCAAGGTCGTCGTCCGAGCCAGAATCGCCGGCGATGCTGGCGTGGTCGTGAGGGTTTAGATAATCGGAGGACGAGCGCATGGTGGTTTAGTCGCGGATAATTTTAGAGTATGCTTCTCATATAAGAGGAGCGATCTTGAAGCCCCTGCAACAAGAAATGTAAGGTCATCTCACGGCGAATGGCAGCCAGGGTGTCTCAGAGGGATCATTGTTATTGCTCGGGACGGGTGATACAGGGTCAGTTCAAATCAGTAAATCAAGAGAACATAGGAGAAACCGAGAAAAAAAAAAAAGACCATCGAAAGAACTCTCCTGGTCCTAGAGCAATTTGCTGTCCATTTAGTTGCTGGATAACCATGCAGCCTAAGAGATGTGGAGGATACGATCACATGATTATAGTATGTGGCGCATAAACGTTAGTGAAACGGCGATGTCATCAGCGGAGGCTGACGAAAGACCGAAAGACCGAAGCAAATTAAAAATAGCCACTGCAGTTATTTTGACTAGCATGGTACGCGTTCAATTACTTTAAAAGAATAATCCAATTATAGCTGCCATGTAGAGACTAGAAATACTGGTGGTTTTGTTTTTATTCATCCTTTGCTGCACAACATATTCCTTGATTTATGCATACTCACGTGACAATACTAAAGGATAGGTGGCTCTACCGCGCGGAGCAACATATCGCCGCCCCCGGATGACGGGCGCGTTTCGAGCATCATCAGGTCGGCTGTCATCACGGCTGCGGTCCATCAGGGAGGAGTCGGCATCAACATCCATCCCATTTCTCGTCTCTGGATTTTTGGGTCATGCAGTCATGAATTATCTATCTCCTATCTCTCTGTGATGCTCTTTCATGTCGAGTGTTTATTTTTTTCCCTACACTTTTAATGTCTAAGTGATTCAAACGCCGAAATATTAATTTCCCTCGTTTGCTTCCACCGAGCCGCAGACGTGTCAAGTTGATTGCTCGGAGCTATTGTTTCCAGCAACCATGGCGCTTCCTCCTTCCGATGAGATATCATGGAATCCGGCCTTAAGACCTGATGATCATGAAAATCCAATCGCGACGAAACCGGGTAATTTGACGCCGCTAGATTCAACGGAGCACCAACAAACAATAAGGACACCAGCTGCCGACCCGGATGATATTCAACCTGCGAAGACCGATCATATAGAACCACCTAGCGACTCCACTGCACAGGAAATTGCATCCCCAGCAGAGATACAAGAACCAGTCGCTCCAGCCGCTCCAGCCACGTCGACCGTAACCGATTGGGGTAACTCGCCGGATTCCGATGACGATGCATTTCCTTCCATAACATTAGAAGAACAAGGCGAGAGGGACGAATGGACACCGCCGACAGGTGACGCTGAAGATCAGATCGCGCAAGCGACTGTGGAAGAGCCGGTGCCGAACGAAAACTCAAATGGTAGTGTACACGTTGCTGAGCAGGGGGTTGAAGTTACAGAACACACAGGACCTGACTCTCAGGATCCATTTGCTACTATTACAAACGATCAAGCTCAGGAGTCAGAATCTGCCTTTGGTAGCACTGCGTGGATGGATGAGGGAAGCGACACGAATCCGGCGGCCACCAACGGAGAAGTGGACGGCGAGGGACATGGTTTCTGGAACGATGACAGCAACAATAATGTTGGTGGAGAAGACGACTTTTTTGACCAGTTGAAGACGCAGACGAAACCGATCTATGTACCAGAATCAGAGTCCAGATACGAGGAGGGTGTCCCACTGCTGGATGAGACCCCCATTCAATCGCCGATTGAGCCAACCCAGGAAGCTGGGGGTAGCATAGATCAAATTTTTGGTGGCGACGAGGACGAAGATGACGGGTTTTTCAAGGAAGTTCAGAAAGCACCACCAAGGGAACAGCAGCTTGGCCATATCACGCGCAAGAGCACCTCTCAAGTGATGGATGCTTTCCCTCCTGCCCCGGATTCTCCAGCCAGTGACGGCTCATCAAGCACACAGGATTTTAACAAACTCATAGGCGCACCCTCTTCGGAAAATGAGGTGCAGAAGCCGTCTTCTGAGGAGGATTTGGCAGCGCGATGGGAATCAGAGCTTTTAGAGGATCCAGTGAACAATGAACCATCGGAAGATGATCTGACTGCACAGTGGCAAGCAGAACTTTCAGATAACCGTGTGAAGGAGCCATCAGAGGATGATATAGCTGCAAGATGGCAAGCAGAGCTGGATGACGATGACTTGCTATTGGAAGACGAAGCAGGAGATCAAACACAGCCTGAGACTGCCAATGGAATTTCCAATGCAGGTCCTGCAGGTTTTAACAGTCCCTTTGAAACTCCTCAAAGTTATGCTAGGCCTCAAGCACAGCCAATGGCTTACACGCCCCATCAGCCAACAACTTCAGATCTTCTCCAAGGCGTTCCGATGCCTGGTGTTCCGCAAACTGTTCCCCCTTCGAACTATTTCTCATCTCAACCTCATGCGAATCCCCCACAGGCGACGAAATCAGAAAGTTTTGCTGAACGTTCCAAGGAAGGCTACAAGTCTCCTTATGACCTTCCAGAAGATCTTACCCGACCTCGAAGAACTGTGCCTAGCCAAAAGCCGGTTGTTGCGCAGGCTCCTCTCCCGGGGGCCCCTCCGCGAAGTAACAGCATTCCTCCACCAATGGCTTCTACAATGCCACCTCCGCCGGCAGCAGCTCCCCCGCCAGCTCCCCCAGTCGCCGCTGCCCCCAAGAATTTCTACGAAGAACTTCCTTTGCCGCCGCCAAGGTCTAAATCGCGGCCTGCAAGCTCAGGGCGATATACTCCCAGTAACAATGTAGGACCCGCTATTCCCTCTCATGGACCGCCATTACCACCGCCCCCGGCGAACCCATACACCAACATTCCTCCTCCGGCCGCACCACCGGTTGGCGGTTTGCAACCCCAGCCACCATTGCAGCCGTCGGAACTTGCTGATCCCTATGCACAATTGGTGGCCCCAAGTGCGCCAGCTGTGCCGAGCACCGCGTCGAGGTACTCACCGAAGCCTCCAGGATTACAAGCTGGAACAAAACCTCCTGCATCCCCGAGATATTCACCTGCACCGCCGCCTCAGGCCTCTGCTCCCGCCCGTAATCTTTATGTTTCGCAGCCACCCAACGTGTCTGGCCAGGGACCGCCTCTTCCGTTTCAGCCTCGTACATCAAGCCCTTTGGCCTACCATGAGAAGGCTTCGTACCAACCTGAAGGGCCTGAGGACCAGCGTTCTTTGCAACCGGCAGCGAGTCTTTCTCCCCCAGTCACTTTCAACCACGCCGAAGCATTGATCAGGGCTCTTTTCAAGCCCCAGGACTGTTGGATGATGCCGTTGACGCCAGTATTTTGAAGTCCGAGACCCATGGAGAACACACGAACCAGCAGCAGACCTCTCCTCCCAGGAACCCATATGCTCCCTCGGCTTATGTCGATGAATTTTCCAAACGGGTTGCACCTGTGAACAACGCCCCCCCTCCAGTGATTGGTATGCCAAGTGCCCCGCCTCCGAGTGATTTACAATACGTCCCCCTCGCCGTTCGCAAACACAGTCACCTGGTCAGCAAATGCAAGGTCCTAGGTTGTCTGTGCCGTCAATCGATCCATTTCAAAGACCTGCGTCGGTGCATGGCTCCAGTTCTCCAACGAAGACCGTCAGTCCTTATGCGCCATCTCAGGTTTCTGTTCATAACCGTACGGCTTCGCAATCCCTTCAGTTTATTCCCCCTACAGACGGACAACAGTTGGACCCTCTTGAACGATGGAAGGGAGCACCGATAGTTAAGTTTGGCTTTGGTGGAGCAATTACTTCCTGCTTCCCCCGCCATATTCCTCGATACTCTGCTGGGCAAGCTGCTCCCATGATCAAGTCTACTCCTGGAGAGGTGAAAATCTGCCAATATAATGATTGGATACCTGTCGGCGAAAGTATTGTTCAGCATCCGGGTCCACTCAAGAGCAAATCTAAAAAGAAGGACCTTCTTGCCTGGCTGTCAAGTAAAATTGCAGCATTTGAGAACGAAGGTCTGTCTGAGGCTGCTCAGTTGCACCCTGACTCTGACAAGAGACACGGAGAGAAAATTTTACTCTGGAAGATTGTCCGGCTTTTGGTGGAAAATGATGGTTCTCTAGAAGGCTCCGCTGAGGTCCAAACATCTCTGCGCAACGTCATTTTTCCACATCTCCAAAATTCCGAAGTTGATCAAACTTACGGTGCTTCCTTTGCATCGTCAACTACTTTCCAGCCAATGGATGTGTCCTCACAGCCTGACGCTGTCGATCCCCAGGCGATAGAGAATCTTCGCAACAATCTTCTGATTGGGGATCGAGAGAAGGCGGTATGGGGCGCAGTCGATCGTCGTTTATGGGGCCATGCTATGATAATTGCATCAACTTTGGACAAGTCTGTTTGGAAACAGGTTGTTCAAGAGTTTGTGAGACGAGAAGTGCGGTCCACAACCGGAAATACGGAATCGATCGCCGCGCTCTATGAGATCTTCGCCGGTAACATTGAAGAAAGCATTGACGAGCTTGTACCCCCCTCAGCTCGGGCTGGTTTGCAAATGATCAGCAAAGCAGATGGGCACGGTCCCACCAAGAATGCCCTAGATGGTCTTGAAAGCTGGAGAGATACTCTGGGATTAGTTTTGAGCAACCGCAGTCCCGAAGACCATCAGGCATTATTGGCCCTTGGCCGGCTACTCTCATCCTATGGTCGTACGGAAGCCGCTCATATTTGCTTTATCTTTTCCCGGGCTGTGGTATTCGGCGGTGCAGATGATCCCCAGGCGAGTATTGTGCTTCTTGGGGCAGACCACCAACGGTTCCCTTCCTTGTTCCCGCAGGACGAAGATGCTATTCTTCTGACTGAAGCATACGAATATGCTACTTCTGTTCTTGCCGGCTCAGCCACGGCTACTTTGCCCCATCTCTTGGCATTCAAACTGCTTTATGCTTCGTCTATTGCCGATCGCGGCCGTAAATCAGAAGCTCAGCAATATTGTGATGCCATTGCGGCTGCTTTGAAGGCGACCACACGGCCTTCTGCTTATCACCACCAGCACTTGTTCTCGGGAGTGGATGAGCTCTCAGCGCGCCTGAGGCAGACAACTACCGATGGTGGTTCATCTTGGATTTCCAAGCCGAGCATGGAGAAGGTATCTGGCTCCATGTGGGCTAGATTCAACAGCTTCGTCGCTGGGGAAGATAGTGATGCAGTTTCGACAGTCTCTGGAAAAGGCGACGCGGACATTGGCCCTTTCGCAAAGGTTTCTGGAACCCCCACTGTCAGCCGCTCTCCATCTGTGTCCGATTTGTATGGTTCGTATCCTGCTCCCGGGGCACAACCTGTTCCGGCTGGTGGCGCTTCGAAATACCACCCGGCATCCCAATATGCCCCAAGCTCATCGCCCGAGCAATTGCGCGGTAGGTCGTCTCTTGATTCCCAGAGATCTTTCTCTGGGGGGGTTTTCTTTTGGGCAACGTCGAGGCTCTCAGGAACCATCGACACCAGTCGACACTGGATCATACCAAGGAGGGCCGTTTTACAATTCTCCTCCTGGTGTTGGTTACCAATCGACACCGCCCCAGTCATCTTACATGCCGCTTGCCCCTGTCGAAGAAGACTTGGCGCCACAAACGCAACCCGAGCAAACGCCTGCTTTTGCGCCCGAACCTTCAGCCAATGGGTTTTCTTACCAGCCACCTATGTATGGCTCTGATTCATTTGGGCAGCCTCTACACGAGCAGTCTTCCCCTGCTATGTCTCAGTCAGATGGTTTTGGTTATATGCCACCAAGTGCCATTGGAGGTTACGAGCCTCCAGGTGCAACTGGCACAACTCCTGCAGTGGAAGTTGATGATGAGGCCGTCGCCGAGGAGCCCAAGAAGAAATCCATCATGGACGATGACGATGACGATGAAATAGCAGCCCAGGCAGCAGCTATCCAAAAAGCCGAAAGGGAACGCAAGGATCGCGAAGCAGATGAGGCATTCCGAAAAGCAGCTGAGGCAGATGGTAAGCCTCTGTTCTACACCAGCACCTTAATATTTTAGCTAACTCAGATCCACAGCTCAAAAACCTGCACCCCCGAAGAAGTCATGGTTTGGTGGATGGTTTGGCGGGGCCAAGAAAGAAAACGACAAAAATCTGGGCGGAGGTCCCATCCGTGCCAAGCTTGGCGAGGAGAATTCATTCTACTATGATCAAGACCTGAAGAAATGGGTCAACAAGAAAGATCCCAACAGTAGCGCCCCAGTTCGCGGCACACCACCTCCGCCGCGCGGTCCGGCTCCTCCCAGCCGTACACCAAGTACCGCCAGTGTACCACCAGCAGCAATGCCTCCGAGTGTCAACAGTCGCCCTGGATCTTCTGTTGGTGCACCCCCTCCATCCATTCCCGGAAGCCCAGCACCCTCTGCATTGGGAGTCCCACCTCCACTTGGTCCCCGATCTGTCTCGACTGGCGCAGCTGTGCCAACTCCCCCGGGCAGCTCGGCCGGCTTGCAGCCGCCGCCTCGTCCATCAACATCTTTGAGTAATGCTAGCTCGATCGATGATTTGCTTGGAGCGCCCCAGGCGCGCAAAGGAGCTACCGGCGCCAAGGGGAAGAAGAAGGGCAGATACGTTGATGTTATGGCTAAATGAAGCATTGAATGATTGATCTGGAGTTATTCCAGCTCAGTTGATGCATTGTTTTGTGATACCTTTTTTTCTTTTCTTTTCCCTTTTGTTTTAACGATTTCTTTTGTTTCTCTTCTGATGTGTCCATTTCCCCCTGTTGCACTGTTTCCTGATTATAGATCTGACTTGGCCAAAAGTCTTGCATGCTGTGTTTCCCAGAAGCACAGCCTTGTCTTATTCTTCAAGGGCGTTCTTGCACACCTACTCATCAACCACATACTTTATGTGTCTGCATATACGTTTATGTTGCTTGTTGGTGCATGGCTCTCCCTTATAAAGGTTGGAGACAAGTATCTGTATTATTTCTTTCGTGTATTCTTTTCAGGCCTTGACGCATTTGCGAGGGCTTTTCTCTTCACCCATCATGACTTTAATATTACTATACTAATTCTATTCTTGTTGGTTTCATCACGTTCATGAATATCAGCAACAATACAAACCATTGATGTACAATTGTCCCATTGAATTTCGTAAATCTTGACACTCTAAATAACTTCGAGGATCGTCCGGTTAGATTGCAAAAGAGTTGATATAGTACTACTGTCGTTAGGCCCTGCTTTATAATATCATTTGAGTCACTTACTGTCAGACAGGAATCCTCTGCATTCCAGCTCCCCGGTAGATAGACATATAGAATCAGTGCTGTTTCGTTGATGAAACCTTGCCAATTGTCAGTAAACAGGACTGTCTCCCAGGAAGTATAAGCCGAGTACTCACAAGCAACCACCTTCGGACTCAACCTCCCCACGCTCAAGACACGTCCCCAATCATTCCCATCGATCCTAACCTTGGCCCATCCCTCTTCACTATTCCCGAGAGCCCTCATCCGCTCACTAGGCAACTGTTCAATTTCACTCTGCGACAGCTGTCCCGGATCCAACGGCGGATTCACCAAATCCGACCAAACACTCGAGATACGCAGCGCATCCGTCGAAATAGCCAGCCTCAATGACCCATTCATATTAGCCGACAACTCCAACTTGGGCGACAGGCCCGTCGCAGACGCCGCAGCCCCAGCCGCTTTCTCACCCGACGCCAGCTTGGTAAATCGCTCCGAGATACTCTTCAGCTGAATCAAACTGGGTAAGATGATATGCACGTCTGGGTCACGGCAGCGTGGCTCGTGAAGGCCCTCTACCCCGGACTCATGGAGCACCTTTACAGGGACTTCCTGGGTGATCATGGCTTCGCGTTCGCGGGGACCGTTAGCAGCTCTAGGTAAGACGGCGGCGGCGTCATCGCCATCGTCGTGGATAGCGGGGGCCTGGTCTGATTGGGAGATGCCGATGGCGTTTTTCCCCGTCGTCCAGGACGATGAATGGACGGTTAGCGCTAGGAGAGGGACGTTCCCTTTCTTTGTTAAACGGAGATGGGCGGACGACGCGCCGATGGCGGAGCGGAGGGCGCGATGGAGAGCGCCGATGGGGACTTCGAGGTTGATCACGCCCGAGTTGGACTGGAGGGTGTATGAGTTTTCCTCGAAGATGGATTCCTATTTTATTTGTTTAGTCATGTATGGTTTTTGATGGGTTTTGATGATGGATTGAGACATACGACTGGTAATTGCGCCCACACTTGAGTGCCCTGGTCGGGGATGATGGTGAAGCGGACGACGCCATCCTCAAGACGCATCCAACAGACCTTTCCCAGGGATGAGAGGGAGGCTGTGAGTTCTATCCATGGGGGTTGTGGTTAGTTTATTCAGTCTTGGATAGTCATGTCTCTGTTTGTTCCAGGCCGTCTTTGACTCCTCGCTGTTGGAGACATGACCTGAGATGTAAGGCAGCACCTACTGGTAAACGTCACAATGTTGGTTAATTGACTGCGGAAACGCATCTTGATGATGGCATATTGCGTTCAGCAATGACAAATATAGGTTCAATAGTCAACCTGGACAGAAACTCCAATATCAGGGTATCATCAACCGAGCTGCGGTCGGCGTCGATCTGGATCTGCAAGGAGGCGAGCAAAAGGCAGAAGTGGAGAAAGGCCGCTCTGCCTCTAGTGCTTTTGTTTTGCTGGCGCTTCTCTACGTCAACGAGATGTGTATGGAGTTGATTTGCCCTCTTATTTTGAAAAAAAAAAAAAAAAAAGGTTTTCGTATACAGGCTCGTCTATCGGGATTCTACTAGTTGTATTATTCTTGGTCTTTTTCATTCTGTGTTATCTGATCTTTCCAAAGCCAACGCTGCAATCAATGCCGCCCCAACCCCCGATCCATCCTCGGAACAATTGAACGTAATCAGGTCCTCGCGATCCTCAGGCCAGTCAAGAATATCCCGAAGCGCCTGGGCAGCACGTTTCCGGAAGTGGGTGTAGTGGTTGAACACGGTGCCATCAACCCCGACATGGCAGCCCTGGATCTTTCGTTTCTTGCAGATGGCAGCAATGCCGCAGGCATAGAGACGGGCAGCACGAGTCCCGATCAATTCCACCAGATATCGACAGACCCTCAGCTCGTGAGGCAAAGGCTCCAGGTCCAGCTTCTCGCGGATCAGTTTACGGATGTCTATCAGTGACTCGGAAGTGTCTTCTTCCACGATCGACAGGAAGGACGAATCCACGACATTGCGTTTCTGCAGCCGCGTGATGTCTTGTCCCGCGAAGAGCCGGTTTGTATAATGTAGTTCGAGCAATATCAGTCGGATGAGCTCGCCCATGTATAGACCGGCCACCATCTTCTCGTACAGCTGCTGGTTCGGGCGCGCGGACATCCTGTCAATCTCTTCATCAAAACGCGTGCGTGGTAGAATCCGCCGCTTGTTATCAAAGGCTCCGTATTCAGTGTTGATCGCGACCAGCGCGTCAGGGGGAGCCCCTTATCTTGGATTTTGGGAACTGCGCGACACTCCTCCATATAGGCCGCATTGCAGCCCGTGCTGAATATACTGCCAATCCTGATCCGAGGGTTCCGGTACTTGGTTGACATGAGGGTACCCGTTGTGTCGTTGGCCAGTGCCACGACCTTGACCGACAATTGCTATCCAAACAAAGCCATGAGAAAAGCCATAGAGAAAAGAGAAAAAGAAGAGAGTCAGGTGCTAAACAAACCTTCCGTTTAAATGCAGCCTCCAGCTGGGGAATTACATCATAGCCTTCTACGCCAGGCACATTAAAATCCTTGGTCCAGCGCTGCAGGATGCCACTTCTGATCCCCAACTGCGTGACGGGGTAGGAGAAGGTGAAGGCCAGGGGCAGATCATCCGACTGGTTTCCGCCATGATGTTCGTAGAGAAAGAGTCGCAAACACTCCGCAACAAAGTCCCACAGTTCCTCCTGCGAAGCAGACTTGATATGCGCCGGTAGCTTGTATTTGTTCTGGGTGAGCTTGAACTCGCGTTCCTCTCTGGAGAGGCACACCTCGCAGACGCGTAGGTTGGTCCCTCCCATGTCGAGAGTCAAAAAGCGCCCTTGCTCTTTGCCGGTGGGGTATCCCATAACCCAGGTCACATTCATGGGCTAGGAGTAGTAAATCATGCCCGGTTAGTTTTTGTTACTTTCTTTTTATTGCCAAGTAGGATCGAGTGAAGCCTACAATATCACCACCCTCCACCGTGAGACCTTTGGCGAGCTCATTCACGAAATGGGCAGTGATTCGCTTGAGCTGAGGTCGATCGATCGCCAGAGTATCATCGAGTTCTTTCAAGGTGGTGACAAGGTCTGGAGGAACATCGCGAAGAATGTCTGGTCGATATCGCAGACCGTCCTCCATAGTAGCAGAGAGAGAGAAGTGGATATACCGTAACAGTACAAAGGTGGAGTGGCGGCAGTTGATCTTCGCAACTGATCGCATCTGTATGCAAGGGAAATGAACTAGTCCGAGCCCTATCGAAGACGCGCCACATTATTGTTAATTGCAGAAGATCTGTTGGAGAGGGCCTCGACCTGAGATCATGATGACCTGGTCTGAAGCTGAGGGCTGAGGGCTGAGTGTGGAGAGCAATGCATCGACCAACGCCATCATGCCATCATGACAGCATCATGGCAGCATTGGAAAATTGTCCTATCATGTAAAACATTCGAGCAAAGATGCAGCAAAAAGGGGGTGATATTGCAATGATTGTGATGGAAATCATATGCTGGGGCTGCATGTCGGACAGGATTTCCTGCCAGCCAGACGTGGGACAGTGGATACATCATCCGACACTGTCAACAACAAGAGATATGCCCTGAGATGGTCCCAAGATAAAATAATTCCGTAGATATTAATATCAATATAATAATAGTACTCCGTATGAATAGAAGAGAACCAACGTGTGCCCCTTTACGCAAGCGCCGCGATGCTCCACTGCTAAACCGCGTCGCTTTTGCCGTCGATCCCCGATTTGCGTCTCTCCTCTCGACATCTCCTCCATTCATCTGATTGCATATCACCAACTCAACCTTGCAGATATTCATCGCTTATTCGCCTCAATCCGGCGACCAAAGACAGGCAGATCTCCGATTGACAAGACCAGAGCTGGTTCTCCTCCTCTTGTCTCATCCCACGCTCGTTTTCCTGTCTGTCTGTCTGCTGCAGCCACACCCAACTGGCCCAGCCCTTTTTCAGCTCTCTCAGCTCAGCTGTGACCGATCATCCATCACACACTCTCTCGCTCTTTTCCCTCTTTTTACTTTTTTCTCGCTGGATTTTTTTTTTTTTTTTTCTCGCATCGTCATCCCGAGGCCATCCTCTGTATTTTTCACCCTTCCGTATCTTTTCTCCTCAGATCCTCCGGCCTCACTTGACCAACTACCATTAATCGACGAACGCGTCTCAGCATGCTCGCTCTTCAGATTCACTCCTCTTTCCCTACTGATATCACAACCCGACCTCTCTTAAACGACCAGAAAAAGATTGATTCTCCTCATCTCCTACCCGGTTTTCTCTGATCTAGTCCTCGGGAGGTTTCAGCACGTTCTTTGTCCTCCGAGATGGCGAGTAATCGGATCAGCCCCCTTCGTCCTGCTGCCCGCTCTGGCCGATCCGACCGGTCTCCAGCTCGAAACCCACCACCTTCCTACCAAGACATTGATCCTTTATTAAGCAATTTATCCCCCGAGTCCACCCTCCAGGCTCTGTCCTCGACAGATGCTGTGCCGAAAAACGAAAAGGCCGCCCACGATATCCTTTGCAAAAGCATCTCTCAGGTCTCCCCCGCAGAACGAGCGCTTGCAATTCGAGCGGCTGTCGCGGCGCAGAAATTAAGCTTGTGGTATAAGGAGGTTCAGTCATGGGCCTGGCCAAAGCGGACGGATGTTCACCTGGGAAAAGGTTTCATCCCGCCTTCCAACAATGTCGCCAGCGTGGAATACTATGGCAGTCTTCCTGCGGACGTGGTCGTGCGAAATGAGAAGCGGATCGAGGAAATTAGGGATGGGATGGATGACTTGGATGTGGAGGAGTTGAAAGAACACGTTCTGAATGCCCACATTCCTTCGCGGTCTCGGCCTTCGTCATCCAACAGTACCATGTCCGTACCTCCTCCCCTCAGCTATGTTCAGCTTAGCGATTTCACCGCCGTCATTACTGCCACTATCCTACGAGCCCTTCCCTTCCTATCTCGATTGAACAGCCTCCTCTCTACATGGGACATCCGATTACTTGTTCTTCGCCAAATTCCTGGCCTGTTAAGAGGCCTGCAGTTGACCAGATCTGCATTGGATTCCTCCATGAGCTCATTACGGGCTCCCGGTCCGCCGAACAAAGACGATGCTCTGTATTCCAAATCTCATTTCCATGCCAAACATGTCGAACTTCAGACGATGGTTATCTCTGTCGGCAGGCGGATGGATAATATTCTCGATGCGTTGGAAGGCTGGGAGGACTCTTTACCCGAAAACTGGATCGACGATTTGGAAGCGATTGAATCCGACTTTGGCGCATGGGTGGTAGAAGCTGAACGCCGCGCATTTCAAAATGAATGGATGCGCCAAAAAGCATCGCCTCAGCCCGAGGAAACCAACCGATTACCCGACGTACCACGCCGCATAGAAGAGCCCGTTGTCAGCGCACCTGATCCAGTCAGACATCAAGGACGTTCACCATTGATGGAGACTATCAATGAGGAGTCCAGCGTTGCTTCCGAGTCCGCCTCTAACGCAGACTCTACAGATGAATCGAGTGCAGCCATTGCTCCTACAGCAGACCATCCTACGCTCGAGTCTCAGGCTACTTCTACACCCACTAAAGGCGACTATGCGATGGAAAACTCGCTCCACACGCCATCGAATGCGCGATCAGAGGAAGCACATACTACACCAAAGGTGGCCGAAGCCCCGGAGAACACAACGATTGTACCGGATGCCGTGACTCCTCTTAATGATAAGCCATCTTCACAGGAAACCCCTGTTCCTGTAGTGGCAGATCTCGAAGAACCTGCCTATGCCTCTCAAGACAAGGAGTTGTCTTCCGCTGGTTTGCAAACAGAAGCTGCAGCTCCATCATCTACAGATGCTCAGTCAGAAAAACCACCAGTCCTGACTGACTCTGAGGCTAAAGGCAAAGCCTGTCTGGACTTGTCTTCTACTCTGCGAAATGAAGATTCTGTCGCTGAAGAGCCATCTGAGTCTGACAAGCCCCTCGGCGGTATGTCGTCTGAGGATGTCTCGCAGTCCCCGATCGAATCAAATTTGCAGGCAGGGACCCAAGACGATACAGCGCAATCTCCCAGTGTGCCAGATCCTGTCGACGATCTACCTCGTTTCAAGGACAATGTGCCTCCCCTGGTTAAGGTTGAACCCTTGGATATCGCCTTGCCTCAGGGCAATTCTGGCTCGGTTTTTGACGGCCCTGAATTGCAGCGTATTACCACAGCTGAGGACGAGTCTGCAACTCTTGCAAGCGTAATCGGTGAGGCTGCCACGACTGAAGTGCCTGCCTCCATGGTGTCAGTCACCCGCGAGCCTTCGCAATCGGCTAGATCTCGCAGTGCGTCCCCGAAGCCTCCAAAGCCCTCGATTCCATCTTCGAATCAGCAACCAGCAACTCAAGAGCCCTCGAAGAAAAACGTGTCGAATGGGTCTCCACCGTCGAAACAGCCTTTGGAGAGTCCAATCAAACTTTCCAAGGCTCGACCAGGCCGCCTAAGTTTGGACAAAGATAGCAAAAAGTCCAGACGTCGACGTCAGTCAAACGATTCCGCAGATTCTCTCTCTGACTATACATCACTCGTGTCTAGTCCCGAGATGCGAGAGCCTAGGACTGCCTCATCGAATGGAACTCCTCTACTTTTCGACACTCCACCGCATTTCCACGCCGAGTACCCTCATTCTGGTCTTACCCCCTCCCATGGCGACCACACCTTGCGAGAAGACCGCTTACTTCGACTTGATGGTCAGAAGCCCTCCCCGAATACATTACTCAAGCATAACCGGACTGTTAGCCTGCCTCTGCAGCGCTTTATTAACGAAAGGCTTGACTTGAATTATGAAGGAGAGACTGGTCTTGGTCTGGATAATCCGACCACCAGCAGGAGAGCTTCCGTTGTGTCTGCCGATTTGCAGTCCCATAGCGAACAGCACGACACACCACTGTCACGCAAAGGAAAATCCTCCACGCCTACCAGCAGTATCCGACGTCCCGCGGGCCAACGCGTGCAGCATTCCCTTGAAGAAACTCGCAAATCGGCCCCCAGCCCTGGCTTGAAGCTTCCCAAAATTCGAGAGCAGAACAAAAGTCGCCTGTCGCAGAAATTGCCTCAGCAAGCCCTTCGTCAAGAACGGCCTGCCCCCCACGCAGCTACCACTCGCTTGAGGAAGCAGTTAGCAGCAAACTCAAGCGTTGAGAGTCTAGTATCATCTAAGTCTGGCTCACACAAGAAGGAGGGATCTTTGCGCGGTTCAAGTGCTGCGCCAACTCCGACTGGATCTCGATCATCTACGCCAAACAAACAGCCAAGTAAACAGCCCAGAAAGCCGAAAGACCACCTTGACGAGAAGATTAACTCCATTCTTACAACCCTCCCGACTCGGATTCAACTAGTGTCATCCGCAAATCGTGACATTGATGGAGCCTCCGTGGCTTCCTCTGTTCCGCAGAAGGCACACGAGAGATTCCGTTCAGAATCCCCTCAAGGATCACCGTCACGCTGCGGCACGCCAGCCCCATCTATGACTCTGACACCTGCTGTTTCTCGTCGGAGACATTCCCATGCGCCTGAGGAAAGCTCTGTGAAGCTTTACCATTTACATCGCGGTGGGAAGGCTCCCGCCACAAAGCTCTTTGTTCGAACTGTGGGAGAGAACGGGGAGCGTGTTATGGTTCGAGTTGGAGGCGGATGGGCAGACTTGGGTGAATATCTAAGGGAATATGCCATCCATCATGGACGCCGCAGTGTGGCGGAAACTCCTCGCGTCGAGGTTCAGGGCCTTTCGCCACGCGTTTCTCCGGGGTACTCACCCGGGAACATGCTGGCGCCAACTCCCAATAATGGAAGAACTACCCCGTCTCGACCCCAATCTGTTCTCGGTAACAGGCCTTCCTCGTCTCTTGCTGTCCGTAAGACAAGACGTTCATCAAACGTTTCGGACATAACAGACTTTAGGGCTACGAGAGCGGCGAGTGCTGGCGAGATGTTGAACATATCTTTTTCGTCAATGTCCGCCTCCTCCCGACGACTTTCCATGTCCTCTAACAATTCCTTTGGTGGTACATCACTTGCGAGCGAAGCCCATAATGGATCATCTGCGCATTCCCCCGCCACAACCATTGCTGCAGGTAGCGCTCGCTCAGCTCCCCTTGGCTTAGCAGGACCACGGTCAAGACATGTGGCTATAAGTCCCGAAAGTGAGGCTTGGGTCGAAGATGTTCTTGGCCAGGCGCGGAGAAGTGCCTCTATGAAGACATCCAAATTCCACATTCCTCCCCCAGAGCGGGACACTGCTCCTCCCTTACCCAAAATTTCATCTTTGCCCAAGTCCAGAAGCGTCAGCGACATGGGGTCGGCTGGCACCAGCAAGCGCGTTGCTTTGCGTGGACTGGGCAATAGAATTACCTAATCCCATCAAACCTACTATCACTTTAATTTTCCCTTTTCATCTCTTTCCTGGTTTCTAGCAGTATTGGCGTTGTTGCCATGGATCTCTTGGCTTTTATTCAAGGCGAATATTCAAATTTATTGGCATATGGATGGGAAGCATGTGTCTTAAGTCTTGTTTGTCATCTGTCTGATTGTCTTTGGTTTGAGCGAACCACATTCGGCATTTCTTTTTTCTGTTTCATTTATACCAGGTGCATTTAGCGGGCTTTTTTTTTTTTTTTTTTTCTTGAAACATATTTTGCATGGGGTTCATGGTTGATATACCCTATTCTTTTTTCATCATCTTTCTTCTCTCCAATTACCTTTTGCAGATACCCTCGGTTTCAGGTGGGCGGGCAGGTTCTTGGTTCTGTGTCATTCCTTGGTCTTTTCTTACAATTGTCGATATAGTTGAAAAAAGTATTTGAATCAAGGAGTTGTCAGAGACTTTGGTTTGTCTGCAAGTAAGCTTACTAGGTATAAGCACAATTGAATATCAAAAGCTTCCATTTATTGCATTGGGTTACATCCACATAAGAATCAAAAGCAATGATTACCAGGGAAATAACAAAAAACGCCAACCAGGCCTTCCCTCAACCCGAACCAGAGACATTATTTCCAAATGTAGCGAGAGACTCAATAAGAGATTCGATAAAATGAGCGAATGGGAAAAAGAAAGAAACGAAAAAAAAAAAAAAAAAAAAAAAGGCAAATCTCAGCTGAAAATTGAGAAAAACAGATATATCTATCACTATCAATTCATGTCGATTCGTTACTAGGTTCTTGTTTCTGGGCAATATTCTTGCACAAGAGTTCTCTAAGCTCCGAGGAAATGACCTTTGGCTCGGAGTTATTGTTATTAGAGGCGGGATTGCCGACGCTGACGCTGCTGCTAGAGCCGGTGGATAGTGATTTTTGGGGTGTCTTGCCTTTAATTGCGCCTGAAGGATCCTGGGTGGGTTTTCGTTGATGGGTGGGAGGTGCTGGGAAGTTGTTCTTTTTATCGATGGCTTGGACGGTTCTTTCGAAGCGTCGGAAGAGGGACTCTGCGCGGGTGAGGATAGGAATGAGGTCCATTGTGTTTGAGAGTTCGTTGACTGTGTTCATTAGCATAAGCAATAACATGTGCATGGGCGTGGTCACTCACTATATTTCAGGACTTCGTCAAATGCTTTTAGATGGTCCATTATTACGTCGCGGTGCTTTTCGAGGATTGCAAGAGCGATGAACAGATGGAAGCTACTAGACAGATAGTCTGTCCAGAGTGTTTCCCAAAGACGCAAAACATCGACCCATTCGAACTCACGCTTGTACCATACTAGAAGCATTCGGAAAAAGAAGAAAAAGTTGGTACTATCAGCGGACTGAAGATGCAGGTAAAGCTGAGGGTCCATGAGCTGCACGAGATGATCGAGGGTGAGAAGCTGTTTGCGCATTCCAGATTGGTCACGAAGGAAGTTTGGTTCCTATTGACATATTAGAAAGGTATTCTGGGCAAGGGATTCAGGATATCTTACCATTCTATTCATGAATCCGACAAAAGCCCAGAACGCGACTGCGTCATCCTGCATGACTGCATAGAGAGGTGCTAAAAGGTCACTCATTCCTTGGACATAGCCCAAATCCGGGTTGTGTTCGTTGTATGTGAGGAGCATATCTTTCATCTGTTCAAGATGAACGTTTGTGCCTACATCCGCGAATGGAGAGTCCGGGTCTGGATGAGGGATGTCTTCTCCTGCAAACAGAGGGATTGTGCGATCTGTCCGGTGGACATCCTTTTCTACAAGCCATGTGATTAGTACCAGAGACATAACAATCTATAGAAGACCTACCGATTCTGTTTCTTTGCTCCTTCCAGTAATCAAACTCCTCGGCTGTTGAACTACCTTCAACCATCCTCTCCCACCAAGCACCTTTGAGTCGGATATATTCATCGCGTTTAGAATTCATCAAGGCTTGTCGCTCATCACGGCCGCTGTCCCAGGGATACACCCCAAGCAAGAAGAGCCACGCTTCTTTTCTGACACCATCATTTGGATCAAGGCCTCCATGGAATATCCGCTCTTTTACTTCATCCACAGTGAGCTGCAACCGTCCACTCGTGGGATCAAAGAATCCCTCCCACTCTTTCAGAGTAACGATATTGCGACGGTCTTGGATGGACATGGTTCCCGTCTCCAGGTCGAGAATTTCGAATTCTCCCACAGAGCTATCCTCCATCTCCAGAACATCCCGCGCAGTCCATATCCGCTGGTTTCTTTCTCGCTCGCTTTGTTCGGCAATGCTCATAGCCCACCGTGCCAAGTACAACCTAGCACTATCAAACTCGTCCTGCAGTGTCTGAATCTCCGGAACCTTCATCAGTCGACGGACTTGTGGGGGGACCCGGGGGTTATCAGCAATATCATTTGCGGTTCGTCTGGTAAAGGTCGTTATCTTGCTAAGCTGTTCAAGCACCTTCCACCGAGTCTCTTTAATGGCTTTTGTAAAGGGGTCCATTCCAGCGTCTCGTTGTCCACTTGCGCTGGACTCGGCCTCCTGGGGTTCAGCTACCGCTGCGCCATCTGCACTCAGAGGCCGTCCGAATGCCAATCGATCTTCCTCGGATGCGTTGATGAGATATACACTTTTATCCACAGCCGAGCGCTGCACATCCGTGTATTTCCGAAGCCACCTAAGCACCTCGTCGCCACCCCAGAACATACTTCCATCGTCGCTAAACGGATCGAAGCTTTCCTTTGTCCTCTTCTTCTTCTGAAGTATGGTCGATTCACATTCACTGTCGTGGAAAAATAGAGCTGGAAAGTTATCACCCGATCGCGTGTTGATCACCAAGCTTCCATACCACCACCCCAGGCTTGGAGGTCGCACAAGCAACGAATAGACCTCCGACAGGGGTACAGCAAAGGCATAGAGCCCTATCGGATCTTTATATGAGGTAGTGGTTGGAAGGGGCGGCACCAGGTATCGCTGTCGCAGATGAGAATCATCTGAAAGATCGACTTTGACGTAAGTGCTAAAGGCATCGCCGAGGGAGGATTCCGGAACCCAGGCGAGAAGGTAAGATGAAGCATCGGAATTTCTGGGAGGATTTATGGATGCCGCATAGCTGTTCGAGGGAGGAGGGGAGGGCTTTTGCTGGATCAAGGCAATGAAACCGGGGATGTTATCTTTCGACGAGGGGGTCGGATGAACGTAGACCTAGAATAGCGATAAAATGAGCATCAATCCAGAGAATAAGTGAATCGGGAATAGATAACAACCTTGCTTTTCGAAAACAGCAGCTTCACTCCTCTGCCCGAAGTAGCATGGGCGATGGTATTGTACTCGTCCTCCTCGTCGTCACTGACGTCGTAGAAAGAAGCCGTCGGCGAAGGCGGCGAGGGAGGAGGGGTGTACTTGACTCCAGAGCCAGCCATGCTTGGTGATGGAAGACAAGGTTGAAGATGATGTTAGTAGGAAGAGTTCTTCATACTGCGATTCTATTCTTGGCTTCGGGTTCCCTTGTCGTTGCGTTTTTGCCAACGACAGTCGATGTGGAGAGAGAAGATCGGTCGGTGGTGTAAGAACAGGCCGAGGACGTCACGACGTAATCGTGGGGCGCCTGATTCTACCTGCTGATCGCTTTTATTTCAACGCAACAAAGATGGAAGATGGCGATGCTTCTTTGTGTTGTTCTTTTTTCTTTGGCAGGTTTTAGAAAAAAGTAAGGGTTTGAAATGAAATTCTAGTTGTTTTGGATAACATCGCCACTGAATGATGACCAGGCAGCAGCAAAAGATGAATCATTTTGAATATAGAACAATATTATCTTTATCTTTTTATGAATTAATTTATTTGAATTGATACTTTTTATGAGGATTGGGATAGTATAGAGGCTTTCTGTTTCAATATATCCAAGATGAGTAAAAGCATCATCTTTCTCGCTATTTATAGCACGCAGAGCATATTTCTTGACTATCTCCTTCGTACTTAACCACCAGCTCATCAAATATCTACAGACATCTTTTGCTCAGTACTAAAAAAAGTCCTGGGTATCACTGCTTGAATACAGAACTTGATATCCTCTTCAGGAAATGTTACACCTGTCCAACATATCCTGCACAGTCTTAGGTACAGCTTAGCATGCATCAATTCATCACAAAAGATAAAACAGACAATGAATCCATTTTGCTCTTCACTCTCGTCTTCAACTGACTCAAATCAAAATGTCTGAGCTCGCCCGTACACTTCCAGCATCGTGGTATTGCAGTCTGCCTCTCTACCAGCTCGAGGGAAGAGCCGTCTTTCGCAAGGTATCTCATTCTCTTCCTCGCCAGAACAGGCAGAACAGACGCTTACATTGACAGTCCTGGTATTACCTCGGCACTGTGACGAAATTCCAAGTCACTGGAGAAAAGGTCGAATATGAAATCGCCCAACAGACCATCTCTGCCTCGCGAGTGACTGGCGATACACCTTTTCCTGGTCCCGGGGATATCCAGGTTGTCGACACAGACTGTACTACCAACTCAACATGGATACAAGAGAGAAACAATCGCTAATCCCTGTAGGAGGAGATACTACGCAGCCATATCACGCCCAATGGACTCGTTTTCACCACCTTGTCCGACGAAGCCCCGAGTTTCCACGAGTATTTCCCCGATCTCGAGGCCCTCGTGCAGGGGGTGGATTTCACCAAGCTTCCCTATCGACGGACGATCAAATATGAAGGACACTTCAACTGGAAGACCATGTCGGCTTATCAAATGTATATGGAGGAGGCATGTCTTCTTTCCGAGTATGCCCGACTGCAGATCCAAATGTAACCAGGATGGAATTCGATTACTACCATATTGAAGCTGGGGGTAAATTCGAAGAATATTTCAAGTTTGTTCGCCAGGTTGCAATCGAGGATTATGAGCTTTGCGAGAAGTCTCAGGAGAATCTTGCAAGGGGGGGGTATACTGAGGGTATTTTGAATTCAGAGAAAGAGAACGGTGTGTCCTGTGAGTGTCACAACATGTGGATCTATTCAGCTACTGATAAACGATCAGTCTATCAAAACCGAGTCTTTGAACTCGTGTGTCACCAGTACAGCGCAGAAAAGATGGAGAAAGTCTGCAAGACATCTAGATTGGAAGACCAGGTGGCATGTAGAGAAGCTTAAGCTGTTGCATAACCAGCCTGGCCTAGTATATATACTTTTACAACATGCACGAAAATTCAAATCGGTTACTGTCTCATAAACCCCAAATTATATTTGGCTACGTCACTTGCATATGTAGTGTTAGAATGCTGGAAAACAAATTCAGATCCGGTAAATATAAGCAAGGCAACTGCTGGCATCTGAAGACTGTGTGATGGCTCATCTGCAGCTAGATTGTCATCGTGCTGTTATTCATGTTGTTATTAATATCTGTCTACTCCGTATCTCTTACACCATTCCTTATAACTTGGCCATTGGACAACCTGGAAAGGAAGTCTAAAGACCAGAGTCTTGCAAGATGGACTCTTTGAATGCCATCTTAGAATCATCTATCACAGTCCTCGTGCTACTGTTTGGCATCGCTTTTCTTCTGGTCTGGTTACATCCTCTGATGTATAATGGACTAAAGAAACAGCCAACAAATATTGCACCACCAAACCAAAAGACAAAATCATTGACAGTATCAAAAGAATCCGACTTTCCCCCAGATTGATTCACAGGAGAAAATATCTTTGCCCTCGAAAAAAGGTCCATCTTCAGTAATGTATGTACTTGACCGCCCTAAAGGCAACATCTCACAAGCATCACAGACCTGGCTCCCTCTCTCCCACCTACCCAATTCACAAAACCCGGCGACTACATCTCCACCACAATATCTGGCTTTCCCATCTTCCTCGTTCTAGACAAAGACAACAAAATCAGAGCATTTCACAACGTCTGTCGTCATCGCGCATACACCATCACCACGAAAGATCGCGGGTCGTCGACTGTTCTCGGATGTCGATATCACGGATGGAGTTACAACACATACGGGCAGCTGATTAAGGCTCCGCATTTTGAGGGATTATCTGGATTTGATAGAGCTCAGAATGGGTTGTTTGAGATTCATACGTTTACGGCTAATTGTGGATTTGTTTTTGTAAATCTAGATGCGAGGTCTGCGGTTGCGGGGCCTGGAGTTTGGCTTTTGAATTTGTTTACAGACAGGAATGGACTCAATAATTCTGGCTGGGTCGCTGGAGAAATGCTGGGGGGTCTTTTAATTGGAAACTGGGCTGTGGGTTCTCCTTCTCTGTTCTCGTGGATTGTCTAACTGAGTACCTAGTGATGAAACGATTCGATACGATGAAGCTCGAAGCGATGAATACTTGGATGACCAAGTCGAAGAGATTATTCAAAGGAAGAGCCTCAGACAATATGCTTATTTTCCCGAATACTGTGATATACACGATGAAAGATACCGAGTACTGGTTTACGCTGAGTTTTGTTCAAGTTTCTGAAAAATCACGACAGTCCGCTATGATTTGTTTTGCGGGGATACAATGCATCCTGACGTTCGATTCATATCCGAAACGCTGGTGGGCTTGCTAAAGAAGAAAATCCAGAAATTGGAAGGATTTGATTTAGGAGGATCATTAAGCACCGATGGAGGTATGTTTCGTCTATTCAACTAGGTGCAGTGTTGATCCGTCAGATATCCCGAATCGTCTACTCGAGCATATAAAAGCACACGCCAAACTCAAACGAAATCAAGGGACAGAAATATATCCAGCCAAAGTACAGCCCAGAGAAAGTCAGAGATTTCAGCAAGCCGACCAGAGTTCGTATTCTACTCGATCTTTATTAGAGATGCTAATTTTGTCAGTCTGCAAGGAACTCGATTGTCAATCTACGAATCAAAATCTTGCGTGGTAATTCCATGAACATTCGATCAACCCTTGCTTCAGACTTTCACAACAATTCCAGACCATCCCATGATCAACTCAATCACTCAGTCTAAATCTATCTTTAAATCATCGTTCTGCGACTCTCCCGTCTTCCTTACTCTGAGCCCCCAAGGTCCAAGCTCCGCTCTTCGTATCCGCAGACCCACAAACAAGTATTTTTAGCCAACTGTCAACAAACTAGCTTCACACTTTGGACTCAGCCATTTTCAGTTTCAGCCTTGAAGAACCTAAACGAAGGCTTGACGATACTCTATCCGATCTTTCTTTCCTGGGCCCAATTATTATTCCGCACGGATATCTTCAGACCCATTATTGTGGCCATGTCTGTCCCTCCCATTGCCAAAGCGACTCTGCAGGCGGCGGTGATCAACGCGGGGTCCAATGTTTTGGCGCAAGGAATTAAAGCGTACCGGGACGAGGTATCTACAGATGAGAATAATTATGACAATCACAATGAAGGAAGGCTGACAGAAATAGATTCCGTTTGAGCTAGACGTTCAGACATTATTCCAATTCACCACGTGCGCATTCATCCTGTCACCCTTGAGCTTTTTGTGGCTGGAGGGCCTGGAATCATCATTCCCGGGTTTCAGCACAAAGACCAAAACAGAAAAGGATGAGAGGCAACCGAAACTGAACGTAAGCAATACAGTGGCCAAAGTGGCGATTGATCAGACGGTCGGAGGCGCGTGGAATACCGTCCTGTTCATCATGACCATCGGTACGCTCCGAGGATTGGATTATGAGATGATTATGTCGCAGATTCAGAATGTGAGTTTCAGCTTTTCAGGCTCCTACGATATTATATGAGAAGCTCCTCCTGTTTCAAGAGCTCCTGTCAAGAGTTGCCACTTGCCACCTTAAGTTAAAGGAAGAGTGAGCTGATCTGACTGTATAGGATTTTTGGCCGATCATGATGGCGGGTTTTAAGCTATGGCCATTTGTGTCGGTGTTGAACTTTACAGTGATCCCCGTTGATAAACGCCTGTTGGTGAATAGTTTGTTTGGTGTTGTTTGGGCGGTTTATTTGTCGTTGATGTCGGGCTGAATATATGTCGAGCTATACTATGGGGGGCTATTGAGCATAAAGCTCTCGACTCAGTTTGTTACACAGACGAGGGAGGCAAATATATATATTAGTTAGGCCGGACTCCGTGCTCCGTATAAGCAGAAAATCTGACGATTCTGACTTGACGGAATGGAGATTTTAAGTGCTGACAGTATTTCTGACTGCATTGCAAGTGGATAGCTCGTCTGACTTGAGCATTGGAGACAGCTGTCGTTTTAGTTATGATCTCATGCCCTGTAGGATGACTCGGATCACTCCATGAACCCTTGACTGATGGATGGAGGATTTGAGGATCTACAGTTGCCCGGTTAGGATATTGTGTGTTAATTTACAACATAAAGCACAAATGATTTGTGTTTATGTATAATCCTAAGCATAACAAACCAACAGGACACGGTTCATGAAGATTCCCAAACCGGTTATGTATACGCATACAAACCAACAGAACCAACAAGATCAACAAACGTTGTATTTCACTTCCTGAAACGGACAAGTCAAGGCATCCTGAAAGGCTCATATTCCAAATCACGACAGAGGATAAAAAAAGGAGACTCGTCGATCGCATACATCACCTAGAAACAGCAATAGATAGAAGAAACGGCACGTTCAGCCCCCAAGCATGATTCCGCCCCCAAGTAGTTGAAGGCAGTGAGGGAAGAAGAAGATAGCTGTTTTAGCGTGAGTGTGGATAGCTGTGATGAAGATCTCTGGAACAGGACTCTGGAACACTCTGGGACAATGTGTTTTTGTTTCAAGTTTCTGAGTTATACGGTGAATTGGGATGAATCAGCGGGAGAAAAAACATAAGCTTTGGGTGGATCGAGGCAGTGAGATGAAGCAAAAGCAAGTTCTGGTTTGGGATATATGGAGAAGACGAAGAAGAATTCGTATCGAATCCACAATGGGGGACAAAAAGCTGCAGAAGGAAGAATAAGACATGTGTGTGTGGCGGAGTTGTCGATCGAGTAAAAATATCATTCCTCTACATTGTATACATTCTCTCTATATCAAATGTAGGATCAATGTAGATATCAATATCAATGTGAAAAGTGATATGAGAATCAATATCAATATATTCTATATTGTTTATATTGCTGAAACAAATAATGTATTATCTGTATGACTGTGTAGAGATGACTGTGTATACCTTCCAGGCTAACCCAATCGGGCAATTTTGGCCCCTCGCATTCTTCATCTCGTCTGACTCCAGGATCCTCTCTACTAACCACGTTCTACTGCTAAACAATGGCTTCGCCATCCTCCACTCGGGTTATCCTTGGCCTCAGCCTTGTTGCTAATTATCCTCCCAACTCAATCTGGTTATTCCCCTAATCCATCATCCGTTCCTCCCTTCTCATCCGGCTCCCGGGCTCACACTAAGCTCTCGTGTCTCTACACGAGCTGGCCTACTTATGATTACGAACGCCCACCTCTTCGTCTCGTCTTTCACCTAAATCATCTTTTTTTCTTTGTCCATCTTGCAATCTTTCTATCAGTCACCTGGTAAGTCACTGGTTCATGCCTTGTACTACCACGACTCGAGTCTTTAATTAAATACCACCGAGCTAACGCACACTAGCAGTGCCCGCCTTTGTCTTACGCCCCTTGGATTCACATTCCCTGTCAACAAAGCACCGAGTCGCTCTACGCCACTTTGTTCTCAATTCCCAGATCTCTTTGTCTTTTGTTGCAGATTCATTCGAGAATTAAGAAAAAAAGAAGAGCGAAAAAGAAATAAACCTAGACTCGAGTGCAACAGACAAAGCATCATTCCAGAAATAGTCACAGATCATGCTCTAGAAAACCTCGAGCATTCCAATTGACTGTCTTACATCTGACTACAACCCTACTGCAGCTAGCATCAACTAGTATCTACAACGTGCAGCATGAGTGTGTCTTCGGCCTCTGACCCCTCGTCCAGCTGGGACTCGCTGGAAAGCAGCATCATAGATTCCTACTACAGCTGGTCGTCTCCAGACCTCAGGGCTGTCAAAAGAAATCCAAGCACAGACAGTATTCCGATCATTTCGCACTCCAAATCCCAGCCCAGTCTTGCAGAAATGATGAAGACATTTAATCACTGTGAATCTCCACATCGTCGCGATGGAAGTGATTCGATTATCTCCCCCTGTCCGACCTCTCCACCCACTTTCCTGTTACATCGCCGATCAGCACCGCCATCAAAGACTCACCCGCCGCTCTTTTCCCCATTGGGGCCAGTTCCTTCGAAAGTCACAAACGCAATGCCTCGTCTCACTCAACACTGCCGAACACTGGATCGTCTGCGCAGTCTAACTCGTCGTTTTCTGACGATTCCCTGGACTCTGCCTCATCCTGTTATAGCCGCAGGTCATCCCTAACTAGTCTGGGGTCCGAATATTCTGGCTGTTATAAATCGGCTGACGCCTTCTCAATCTCGAACCCCGTTGCTGCGGGTGTATTTGACGACTCCGCATCTGTGCGACATGTTCCGACCGGGTCAAAAACGATAAAAAAGAAACCTTCGATCGCTCAGGTCAAAAACAAGCCTCTGCCGTTGGAACCCCCTATTCAACTGACGCCTCTGACCGTGCGGCCGAAGAAGACTCCACCCCCTCTGCAGCTGTGCGAACGTTCTTTTTCATCGACTTCTGAAGATTCTGACATAATGCCAATTGCAATTCCAAGACGTTCGCCAGGAAATAAGCAGCGCCATAATCGGACTTTCTCCCAGGCCGCCGATGATCTCGAGGACGTTCTTGCTCAAATTTCCGTGCAACAGCCTTTCCGAGTTCTGGATGCCCCTCTGCAGATCAGCAGAGGAAATGGAGACATGATTGCGACCCGGCCCGCACCCCGACCTCCTGTTTCTCAGCGACCACAAAAAAGCCCTCCGTCCTCGAAATCTCTGTCGGGCGCTGACGACATGAAGCAATTCAAAAAGTCAAAATCATCCAAAATGCCTTTTTCGTTTTTCTCCCGTAAGCAGGATCGCCATCATAAGCACGTTCGCTCTATGAGCTCGACATTGGCAGATGTCGAGGCTTCCAAACCCCAAGACATCATGGAAGTTTCCCGCGAAATGGAGGCCGATGATACCATCGCCGAGCTCCCTGGCTCTGAAACAATACCGAGACCATCGTCTTGGGGAAGTGAAAGGGAAATGCGACAGATGCTACCTCGCCTACAAACGAAGAAGACGGAGCAACCAACTTCTCCCGGTTTCACTGAACAAACAACAAAAGACCAGCGCAATTCTACGGAATCCAAAAAATTGCCCGAGGATCATGAAAATGTATTTGAAGAAAAGATCTTCATTTCCACTAGCAGACCGTCCAGACGGGCATCGACTAGATATGCTCTGCCCTACCAGATGGGTCCTATTCAATTGCCTGGTATGATCTATGAGCTCGATGCTGGCCCTCCAGTGACTGCTCCTGCTGGTGCTGGTGCTGTTCGCACCACAAGGCCCGTCTCTTTGGGCTATTTGCCCAAGAATGTACCAGAAAACGTCGTTCTCATGATTCTGGAAAGCGCCAATTCCCTGGATGACCTTTTTAACCTTGCTGTTGTTAACAGGCAATTTTACAAAGCCTTCAAGCAAAAGGAACTCTACCTTATCAAACAAACCGTCTTCAAAATGTCTCCTCCCGCGTGGGAACTGCGCGAGATGAGTCCTCCGTGGAACAGCGAGTGGCAGGTTTTGCTGGATCCCGATGCTCAGGTTCCCGAATACACACCCACCCTCTACCTCCGACGATATGCTCAGGATATCTACACACTGGCCCAGCTCAAGTCACTCATCCTAGCTCGTTGCAATACATTCCTTCGCCAGGACACAATTCGCGGTCTCGCCGGTCTTGACATTGACCGCGCTGCAGAAATCGACGATGCTTTCTGGCGAATCTGGACTTTCTGCCGTATCTTTGGTTGCGCAAAGGGCAGAGAAAATGACACAATGGGTCAAGTCGACTGGTTGAACGGCGGTGTTTTGGCCATGAACCCGCAGAACTCTACGATCGTCTCCGTCGCTGAAACGTTTGGTATGAACAATGTTCTGTTTGAGCCCCCTGCTGGTTTTGGAAAGGGAAACTCGGGCGGTCTATCCCAGCAGCAGCTGTATGATATGACTGAAATCTGGACCTGTTTGAGTGTCTTGCTCCAGCCAGTTCATGAAAAGCATGCCGAGGCACGACGAGTTGGAATCTTTGATGGTTTCGACATCAGACATGGCGACAGCCCTAGGGAAGAGTCAGTACTAGGTCAGTTGCCTTTACCCCCATCGACAACTGGAATATTAAGCTAACATTCTTAACAGAGGAGTGGACTGCATATGCACTTACTCTTGGACTCTCGGCAGCCTTGTGCCTTAGCTCCATTTGCCCGATTGTCAACGCCTCGGAGGTCTTCCAAAAGGCCCAAGCGGTCGGAATGACCAAGTGGGAGCCTTGTGAGCCAGGCACTAGCCGCTCCTCATTCCTCAAAGAGGCTTTATCCAAAGCTTATAGGGAACGCGACACAATTGTGCTGCCTCAGCAGCAGCAGCAAACGGCCTTCTCAGACTACGGCTCGTGGTCTCGTTGTTCTTCAAGTCAGGGCTCTCGATCAAGCGCCAGTTCCTACGACTCGGAGCTTCGTCAGAGACAAAATGCTCTTGCTGATGAGCTTCGAAACCAGCGCCCCCAGCAGTTGCAGTTACGCCCCCCAGGACCGACTTCATTTTCCGATGAACGTCCCATTTCTAATTACAGCGTGATCATGAACAACCTCGACGGTCGTTCGCACCAGCAAAATTACCCTCCATTGCCCACGCCTCGAATGCAGGGATCTCACCTCACCCCGACCTACCAGGCACCTTTGCACAACCCATACTTTGTCGCTCCCCCAGTCATGCCTATCTGCCCACCCCAAGTCCTCGACCCTGTTGACCGAGCCATCGACATGATGGTCCACGAGCTCGGTTTCCAGGAGAAAGACGCAAAGTGGGCATTGAAGATCACCGACACCGGAGAGGGTATCGACGTCAATGCCGCCGTCGCCCTGCTCTACACCGAATACAGAAAGCGTCAGCACAAACAGCGCTTCTCGCGAAAGCAAAAACGTGACACTCTCCTCACACCCGCTGCCGCTCAAAACACCTCTACCAACTGGAAATGGGCTTAAGCCACCCTCCCACCTTCTTTACGACATTTATCTTTCTTTACTTTCCTCTTTCTTTTACTTTCGGTTACTACGATAATACCGCATCTCGTTAAAGCGTCACACTACCTTATCTTGACTATATTTGTGTTGTTCCACTACGACTGACTGTCATTGCATTTTTCCTTCGTCATTATAGACGTCTGATTGCGCTGCCTTCAATTGCTGTCTTTTGGTTCTATACCCCTATGTACTATTGTTGTGTACAAAAGCGTCTTTCCTTCATCTACCATCCATCATTGTTATTGGCATCATTGTTACTGGAGTTATGGCTGAGAGATAACGGAGGGAGTACTATGGATTTCTGGACAATTTGTTTTGATGGGGTTTACGAAAGCGATAGCGATAGCGAAAGCGATAACTGATACTGATATTAATTCATTCTGAACATTCAAATTCCATTCCCAAGTAACCAACCAACCGTAACTCCATCCTAAGCATTACACTACTCATTACAGTCTATAAGTGATTATTAAAAAGCAACCCCTAAACTCAACCCCTCCAACTCCCGATCATAATTCCGATGCTGCGCAATCTGATAAAAGAACCTACTCACAAAATCCGTCGCATCACGAACAATCTTGAAACTCTCCCCGAAAGTCCCCTTTGTCTGTCTCCCTCCCACAGTGACAACGCCATACCACTCTACAGGCTCAGGATGCTCAGGACTCGCAGCTTTCACATCAAGCGAGCCACCACTACTGCTGACTAACGTCTTTTTGACCAAGTCTGCAGCTTCGCCCGTGGCGCCTAGGGCTTTGAGATGCCCGAATGTTTCTGCGATCCAGTGGCGGATTTGGCCCTTGCGCTGGAGAGTGGGGATATGCGAGCCGCCGGGGATGAAAGTTGCATCGAACATAGTTGAGCGTTGGCCGTCGAATTGGTGGTCTGGGATGACGCCCTTGGAGGTCGTGGGTGATTCACCGTCTGCGTAGAGCGGCGAGCGCTTCATGCCAATGACAAAGGGTAAGGCGCCAGCGGTCTTGATTGCGGTCTTCATACCCCAGAATGCGGCGGGGTCGTAACCGTCCCCGATTATGATAGCCACGCGCCTGCTCATGATTGTTTGGTGGAGGGGCATAAAGTCGACCTGTGAGAGGTTGGGTGCTTTTCGGCCGTGGTTTTCTTTAAGCGGGGATGAAGGGACCGGAGCACCCACTCTTTCTGCGACGTGCTGTGCGAGAGAGAGGTCTATTTCTGCTAGACGGTGGCTGGCGAGACGGTGGTAGACGATGGGGTCATCGCAGTGGTCTAGTTCGAAGGAGAGGGCGTTTTTGGCGTGGAGCTTTTCATGTGCGGACAAGGAGTTGTAGAAAAGCTGAGCCTGGCTGTGGTGTTCGTTGAATTTGGTGCTTATGGTTCGTTTCTTGAATCCGATGACCTTTTCTGGATGGGTGGTGAAGCCGCCTTCGGACTGGGTTGCTGGTGGGTTTGCGTCGAATCGGTTCGGCCAGTAGTTAACTGTCCCCTGGGTGATGCGGTGACGCATCTGGCCGTCCCTGTTGTGGTTCATGACAGGGCATACGGGGCGGTTGATGGGGAGTTCTTCCCAATTGATGCCTAGTCTGGTGATTTGGGTGTCGAAGTAGGAAAAGTTTCGGCCCTGGAGGAGAGGGTCGTCTGAGAATTCGATACCAGGGACGATATGGCTGGTGCAGAAGGCGACTTGTTCAGTTTGAGGGAAGAACTCGTCGATATTCCGATTCAACTCCAGTTCACCAATGATGCGAAGCGGGACTAGATCTTCTGGCCAGATTTTCGTGGCATCGAGGATATCGAATTCGAAATTATCTTGTTTCTCCTCAGGGATGACTTGAATTGCAAAGTCCCATTTGGGAAATGCCTTGTGGTCAATCGCCTCCATTAAGTCTTTCCGGTGAAAGTCTGGATCCTGTCCTGCGAGTTTCAGCGCCTCGTCCCAGGCTAGGGAGTGCACGCCCAGATGAGGGATCCAATGGAACTTGACAAAGTGTCGTTGGCCTTGCTTGTTGACGAGCACGAAGGTGTTGACTCCGAATCCTTGCATCATGCGGTATGACCGTGGGATGGCTCGGTCAGAAATAGCCCACATGAACATGTGCGTCGCTTCCGGATGAAGATACACAAAGTCCCAGAAGTTGTTGTGAGCTGTTTGGGCCTGTGGTATTTCGTTGTGTGGTTCGGGCTTCACGGCATGAACTATACCAGTTAAATCATTGCCTAAAGTACGATGCAGAGTGAGACATACCAAAATCTGGAAACTTAACCGCATCCTGGATAAAAAATACAGGAAGGTTGTTCCCAACCAAGTCCCAAATCCCCTCATCCGTATAGAACTTGGTCGCGAATCCCCGAACATCACGAACCGTATCTGCACTCCCTTTACTTCCTTGGACTGTGGAAAAGCGGACAAAAACTGGCGTGTTTCTAGATATATCGGTCAAAATGCCAGCATGCGTTACGTCTTCAGCGCTTTGGAGTAGTCGAAAGTTCCCAAAGGCACCGGTACCACGCGCATGCACCACTCGTTCAGGGATACGCTCGTGGTCGAAGCGGTGGATCTGGAGCATTGTTAGACAGCTTTTCATATAGTTTGCTATCGTACGAATGTCTAACTTTTTCTCTTGCAATGGGGTCCTCAAGCAAAGATGGCCCTGTACGCTGCTCACTGGCTACCCGAAGCCATTGATCGGTATTATTGACACGAGTGCCATGATCAGTTGTCAAGGGCTGTTTTGTATGAACATTGGCAGTGTCACGCTCCAAATCTACCATCTTCTTATTCGTTGAGGTGGTGTTCTGCAGCACTTCTTGGGCTTTGTGTAGCCCCCTGCGATAACGGAAGCCATTCTGTGAAGGCGATGTGGAACAGTAGTAATGAAAATTTATTGAATTTTTCTTGGATTATTCGACGAGATTGACAAATCCCCTACTCAATTGCTGGGTACGGAGTATAAATGCCCTAGTGCTCGTTATTTCTATATTGTTCGCACGTCAAGATGACGTCCAGGACGTCACCCTGACATGTTTCCTTCATTCGAAATGTATAGGAATTGGGTACCTATGAGGATATTCTGATGAATTTCAATGTAGAGCACGCTGTCGTCTTCCGAGGGTACATGTCAGGGTCAGTCAACGAGGGTTACAACGATTCCAAGAACCAAAGTAAAGTGACTAAACCCTCACGACAGCCAAGAACTTTAATCAATTGAACTTTATGCAGGTCGATTCGATTTGATTCATAGTTCCCTTAGAAGTCAAACAGATATGCAGCACTATTAGGTATAAAGTGGCATAAAACCAATGGTGTCATCGATGGTGGGAATTGATTGATGTCCATGCATCTGACGCGTTACGGTTGAGCTTTCCAGGGCTGGGCAACCACCACCTGTGCTTTGGAGATGCACGAAATACACATTATTGCTTGCCCTTGGTCGATAAGGTGTTGACGTTGATAATTAGTTCCTTGCTCGCCTTCATAGTAGGATTAGTCAATAAAGCAAAAATAGTCAACTGCCAGACGTTGAATGGCGATTTTCGTCATCAGAGTGAATAATTGCCCTTTATCGTATTCTAAGATCTCCTTGGTGTTTCATCTGTTGCTTTTTTCATCTTCTCATCGTGTTGCAAACGTTCCATAATATCCGACTCCGAACTGACAAAGCGAGGTGGTTATTATTATTCCCCTTTCCCGCAATATCGAAAAATAAAATATATATGCTTTCGATCGACGGATATTGGGACTTTGGGCTTTTACTATTGTTTCGAGCGTTGCTGTTCGTTTGGAAATTATTGCGCCAACTCCAGGATAAACATGTGCTGTGTCAATTCATCAGCCCGACGACTGGGATCATCGGTGATAGCGTCCGTTGGATCACGTCAAGGCCAGGAATAAGAATATGACAGGTGAGATGCAAGTTATCCTATCTTCAGCAATCAGAAGAAGCGAAGAATGCGGTGAGAAGAGTGGAAAGACATGGAAGGGAGAATAATCCGGGCTGTTTGTGATGTTTCTTTTTCCATGACGCAAGGGATGATTAGCTATTATTGACCCTCGCCAGGGATAGAAATGGAAAACTGACTGGTGCCAACGAAAGTATTGTTTTCCGGAGACTAGATTCGATGGATTTGAACCTGTTGGAATTGTTGCGTCAGCGTGGGCGTGAGAGGTGGAGGGAAGAAGGCAGAAGGTGAGTTGACGGCGGAAGATCCCAAACAAACAAAAATCTCCCTCCCAACTCCACCTCCAAGCAACCTCCCTGTCGCGCATCCCACTGAGATGCGAGGGATGGTTAGGACGGCCTCTGCAGTCTCTCGTCGTCCTCCTTGAAACAGGGAAAATATGCGGGAAGACCGTTTACTCTCCGTCTGTGCTCGCCACGGAGACTGAAGAGCCACTCTCCACTGCAAACGACCTGCAGGCATTATATGCGCTGCAGCAAGACCTACAGCTCATTGAAAATGATGCCTCACCCGGCTGACTTTTGTAATGCTGTTTTTTTCCTTTCTGAAACTTAATCTGTGACATTCGAAACTCATCTTTTCTGCGGCCATCTCCCCTTCGTCCCCTCCAAACAAAGATGGATAGGCAGGCTATAATGGAGTGCCCCAAAGCCATTGAAGGGTACGTATTGAGTATCAGGTCTTCAAGATGGCTGGTTATTAATTAATTTCCCGCGAATGGAATGCTGACTGAGTGTCAGAGATGCTGTGCAGACTGATGTGCAGCGTGAGTTTGAGAGGGAACTCAACTTGAGCGACTCATCTCACACCAATTCCAACAGAGTTGAAGGACGAACACGCATCTTGCGGGCTTCAGATGTCCTGCTATCGCTGGCTGGGAAATCTACGGCTGGTACAGTCCAATCACCGGTCTATAACTTGGTTTGGTTCTTGGAAATTAACCAATTTTTCTCGATTTTTAGACACTTCGGAAACGTTTGCTGGTATCGAAAACTTCAAAGAGACCCTACGCATTTTCCCGCCTTTTCGAGACGATGATGGAACCAGACTCGGTGCGGTGGACGTCAAGTGTCCGGATTGCGATGCCATCTTCTCCTCACAGTGGGTTGAGCCTTCACGACGATTTGATTCGTATCTTACGAGTAGTTTAGGGAAGAGCTGAGACAGCATTATTTGACGCGATTTTGCCCCGGGGCTGCCGTCGCTGTATATGTGATGACACGAGATCGGTCAGTTATTGGGTGGTACTGCAACTGGCTATGGTTCTGCTAACCCTGCTGTCATCCGAAGGCTCATTAAAAAGGGTTATCGTATGGAGAAGCGGCTTGTTCCTCTAAATTGCCAACCGATCCGCTTTTACTGTAGTAAATGTGACAAACAATTCGCCATTGACGCTGATGAAAAAGTGGACCGGCAGAGAAGTATGACAACAACCCCATACATATTGCTCGTGTGTTTTGACAATTTCGCAGATTCGCGCATCCTCGTGGACTGCACGAATTGCGGGGAGAAGTGCAATGTCTCGTGAGTATCAGTCCAATGTTCAGCCTTTCATTCCTCACCAACAGTCTCTAACCGATCCTTGTAGGTTTGAGCCGATTTTGAACGATCCTCGAGACGATGTCACCTATCTTGATGCCCAGCCAGAAATAGCGGTTGACGACCGTTGCAGAAGCCCAAGCATTGCGCAGAATAGCTTCACAAGCTCCATGTTTCCTACGACAGCGACATCTGGTGGAGAGCAGTATTTCACAAAAAGGGCCAAAAAGATTCGGGATTCGTGGTCGTTTAGAAGTAGGACCTGCCATATCTCTTTTCCTGTACAAATAAAATTAACCGTTACAGAATTTTCTCAAAGCGAAGAAGATGAGTTGATCGCAATCAGCTTTGCAGGGTTATACGATCTGGAGCGAGGTGAGACGACAGGACTTGCTGCTATGATAACCTTCTGACATTCAACACAGTACATGCTCCAAATGGCTTCTTCCAACCGCTCGATAGAACTTTCGAAGCACCTAAATCCCAGGCGGGTTCCGGTATCACCTTAAGTGGTATGTGTTAAATGAGTCTCAAGCACGCAATACTGAACTAATCAGTTTCATTAGCCCCCGTGGGTACGGCTGTTATGGAAACTAAGAAGTTGCCTGCGACGCTATGCGAGGAGGAGAATGAGCATTCTGTAATTGGATCTGTCGACTCTGAGGGTAACTTTTTGGGGGCAAATACAACTTCGCGAACACCTTCACTCTCGAAAAGAAGGCAGTCCTTCTTCCGGAGATTGTTTTGTGGGAAGATCCCAAAACGTTTGTTTACTGCTCAACCCTGCAAGATCAAGCTGCTAATTATTCTCAGGCCTATCTCGTGCTAAATCTACATCCTATTCAGGCAAGAAACTTATCAAACGCGTCAACACAGTGCGATTTTCTTTTGTGGCCAAGAGTTCGAGAGGTACAACCGGAACTGGCACACCCACGAGTGAAGGACGGACTGAAGACGGCAATGCAGAGCCAAACGAGTCGAAGCGAAACGAGACCAAGTCAACTGTTCCAGAGGCCGAATATGTGGCACTATTACGAAGCAGTCAGAATATCTTCATCCACATGGAATATCTGTCAGGAGGGGCAATGATTCATGATGCGTCTGGTCGCCAGAGAATCCTTGAAATGGAGGAAGTCGCTCAGCTTTTTTTACAACTGAAGGATCAGCTCTGCGCTGCTACTATATGGTCTAGGGCATCGACAACGCGCTTGAGAGCAGAGGCGGCCTCAAATAATGGCAATTTCAGGGCCGCAGTGGTGGAATATGAGGATGCTCTGAAGATGCTAAACGATTGCCCGGCTTTGGACATTGACAAGCTATCGAGAGCAGCAATGTTACACTCATTGGGCCAAGCATACCGCGGGATGCAGAAGATTGCCGAGTCGGAGGCATGCTATCTAGAATCCTTGGGGCTTGTTAAACGCACTTTAGGGCGTGAAAATGCCAAAAACTTTGCGATTCTAAGTGATCTTGGGGCTCTCTATGAGAAAGATGGACATCCCATCGACGCTGCGGCATTGTACGAACGTTCATATGCTGGCCGGCTCAAGACACTCGGACAAAATGCTCCGGAGACATTGGTCAGCATGTATGATCTTGCTTCAGTCAAAATACTTCTGGGCGAGTTTGAATCTGCACTCTTTCTGCTAGAAAAGGCGGTCCCAGTTCTTGATACGGTCTTTGGTATGCAGAGCGAAACGACACTGGGTGCGATGAACAAGCTGTCTATCTTGTACCAAAAGCTACGCTTGGAGAAAGAGTCGCGAACAATATGCGGGAGAACGATTCCACACTACAAAACCGTCCTTGGTGTCAACAGCGCAGTGACCCGAGAGGTAGTCCTCCGGTACATTCATCTTTCCAAAAATTTCGACTTTCCTTTTGAGATCAAAGACATCTTTGACCACTACCAGCGTTCTCAAGATCCTGAGGCTCTAGTGGTCATACACCAACTCGGCGAAGCATATATGAGGGTAGGGCTCTACCAAGACGCAGCGGAATTGTTTGAGACTTTAGTTGAACGTTTCCTAGCTGTCAAGGGCCCAGAAGCTTTGGAGACGTTTTCTTCTTTGAGTGCGCTTTGTGTATGTCACGAGCATCTAGACTCGATCGAGAAGGCAATTCACGCGTACAAGCAAATGATTCATATGGCTTGTCAAACCCCTAACGGTCATCCTGCAAAGACCAAAATCAAATATTCAGAGAAACGAATTGCAGAGCTCACCGGTCGACAAAAGCGTCTCGCTACCGAGAAGAAAGAATGGGGGTTGCTTGAGCCTGGGCAGTGTGCAACTTGCGGGTCCACCACCTCTGTGCTCTGTCACGGTGTGTTTTCTTTCCAGTATTTATGCCACAACAGAATCACTGACCAAAAGCTTAGCGTGTAAGATTTACCATTTCTGCAGCGAGCACTGCCGTCAAGCCGGACTTGAAACCCATATTCTTTCGTGCGTGCCATCGGTTTCATTACGACAGTCGAAATCTCTCGCCGTAAGATCAAGATGTCCACCCGAGATCCGTGACCAGGCTTTTTCCAAGATAAAAGCTTTCAAGGAAAAGAAATTTGTCGACGTGTTATCCCAATACACCTTCTCTCTTGACCCACGCAACTTTACGACCCTCCGCATGAAGTTCAACTCATCCGTGAATACAGTCGTTTTATTTGCCACAGATTCGGACATTCGATACACCACCATTGACAGCACTGCCGCCAAGGTCGATTGTTCTGTTAAGTCCAGTGGGTACAGTCCAAAACAGCTCGAATGGTTGACACCCGAACAAAAGGATTTTATTTATTACAATCCATCTCAAGAAGAATCGCAGTCCAAATATCTTCTAGTGGCCCCTGGCGAAAACATGCACAAGTCAATCGTCAACAAGCGTGTCCGGTTTCGGAGTGGTGGAGGCGATAAAGAACGATTCCAGTCTCTCGAAATGCCAAGCCAAGCCCTCATCGAGTATGCCCAGGGGCTTTTGTTTTCTGGGTACCTCGATGATGTATTCATGTACGTTATTGAGTGGGCTTGGGGAGAGGAAGAGATGGAGGAGGAGGGAAAGATAGAGGAAGAGGAAGAGGAGGGAAAATAGTACAATGGGGTGATGGTGCTGGTATATATAATGTGTGGTTTTTTTTTTTTTCACAGCTAAACGCAGACAAAGCATCTTTTCTTTTGTTATACCCAAGGGACATGTCTGTTGAGTTAGCTTTCATTCATTTGGCTATCCATGTACAGATAAAACAATTCCCGAACTTCATCATTGATCAAAAGAATGTGATTTATATTCATCATGCTGAGATGAACTTTATGGCGAGTTCGGTTTGATTCTTCGAGGTTCAACTTGAATAACTTCACCTGACCAAGAAGCATACTGACAGCTAGATGACATCATCAATCTTACAACATTGGCGTCACTGCCCATAAATGCATGTAGATAAGATCTCTCGGGAGTCCTTCAGATTGCTGGACTTTCTAGGAGGACCTTGGGATATGGAAAGCAGCATTCGGTCTTTGAAATCAACTCTATAGTATCTCGGTGACCCAAGAACCACATCAGTAGAAAGTAGTATATCTCGGCGTTTGAACAGCCTCAAAGTAATCACCGATATCCGCCATTATTCTTATATATGCTTCCCTGGTTCAACAGAAAATGGGTTTCTATCAAAGAATCTTCAGTCCTTGTATTCGGATATCAATCAATCATTTATTCCTCATTTACATATAATGCAGCCAATCCATTTATATCCCCACCCCTATGACCCCAACCCCTGGAAGGTAGCCTTTATCCTCGAAGAGCTGAATATCCCTTACACGACCGAGTTCGTGGACTTTGAAAACGTCCAAAAAAGAACCATACATACACCTCAACCCCAACGGCCTCCTCCCATCCATCGAAGATCCCAACAAGGGCATCAAACTCTGGGAATCCGACGCTATCATCGAGTATCTGATTGAAAAGTACGACGTCAACCACGACCTCAGCTACGACTCCTTCCCCGAAAAGTACCAAACGAAACAGTGGCTCCATTTCCAGGTTTCCGGGCAAGGACCGTACTACGGCCAGGCGGGGTGGTTCTTGAGACACCATCCTGAGAAGGTTGAGAGTGCGGTTCGGCGATATGCGAGTGAGATTCGCAGGGTGACGGGTGTTTTGGAGTCTGTGTTGAAAGAAACAGGAGTGGTTGGTTGGGGATAAATGCACGTATGCTGATTTGGCGTTTATTCCGTGGCAGCGGTGGGGGCCGAAGTTGGCTGAGGGTCTCTGTGAAGGATGAGTTTCGATGGAGGCGAGACCGGCTATTAAGAAGGTTACTGCGGATCAAGAGCGGAAGCTTGCTGAGGTTGGAGCGAGTTGATGTATTTGGCTAGGTTGAGAAATGCGTTTGTATTGTTCCAGTACAACTGTTCTTGACATCTTGAGGGCTTATAACTCAGCAGTTCAAGTCGATCAGAAGTCCCGGTTCGCTAGTTGGCTAAATTCGGGAAAGGCAGCATGCCAGGCATTTTCAATCTCTCGAACCATATCACTCATGCCTTCGAAGATGACGACGGGCTTCATACATGTCACCAGCGACTCAACTCCATTCCGCAATTCATCCATCAGTCTCTCCGCGTCCTGTACTTCTGTCCCTGGTTCAGGCTGGCTGAGCAGGTGGTAGCAGGTGCATAGACGGCCAGAATCTACCGATGCGCGAACTTTGTATAGCAGCATTAACAAAGCATAGCAGCACTGCATTGAATTGCAGGCAAAATAGGGAATGGTGGGAGGGAAAAGCGTGGTGGCTGAATATGGCGACTGTCTATCTATTGTGGTTTCCGGGGCGAGATTGCAAAGTGCTGGATTCGGTAGATTGTGGAATATCCGAGCTGTGGCGAGAGAGGATTTCAGACAAATTACTGAAGATTCTTGTTCAGTGAACGGGAATACTGCTTCAAGTTCGGTAATACGACTCGTTGAGGGCATCAATTCCGGGTTGTCTACATTGATGGAAGGAATATCGCAGTGGTTTTCTAGAAATATGGGAATGTCCATGAATGCTCTGAAACGATGTAGTTTCAGGCGAGAGCTTCAATGTATTAGTAAAGCCATAGTGCCTTATCAATGATAGCATAACTCACGCATGAATAAAAAGACGGGCAATCAGCCACATGTTCTGAGCTGCAGATGCCTCGGCACCCTGTTGGCAGTTCAGACGCAGGGAACTATCTGATTCGATGATCATACTCTTTATTGCAAAGTCTAGATCTCGGATTTGATCACCAATCGTCGGTGAGGGCGTTTCTCTCTTGTGATCGGATGTCAATTTACTAGCAAGTTTGACGCTTGCAAACAATGCTTCCTGTGCTTTAAATATAAGAGGCCAGGGCTTATTCAATCAGCTTGATCTTCTTTGATCTGGGAAATCTGCGAATATACCTCCAAGGAGAACCCAAATTGAGGGTACGGTGTAGTTATGCGAGGGTCATTGATAGAAATTACTGGCTCCTGATATACTGATGTTAATTTGATAGTGGAAGATGACTTATGAATCGACTCACCGAGACTTGAACACACGAAGATATATACACCATAAACATCTATATTCCTGTCAGTACTAAGTTCTTGTGCCAAATCAATATTTCATAAGAAACTGACCGTCACCCACCACGCCCGTCTTTGAGCATCAGAAAACCTCGAAGCCTGCGAATCAAGATTATGAAGTCCGAGATCCATAGCCAAAGTTACTGCATGGTTAGCTCTGGTGCGCATTTTCGTTATATTGCCGCGCTGGCAATATTCATATACGCTTGCAACGATAAGAGCCAAAACTGGTTCAACAGTCACTGGCACGCTGGAATGGATCGAATTGCGCTGCGCAAGTTCCATGCTAGGGGAACTACCAACTGACACTGGTCCTAAAGAATCAATGATGCTTTCTACACTTTCCAGCGCAGATGACATGTAAAGCTCCGCGTATGATCGCCTCCATCGTACCGTAGCTTCATTTGCCCAGCCCAGGTCCTGAGGCGGAGGTATTAGCACTAGAATCGCAGACAGTGCGAAAGTTAGTGGCGAAATTGGCCAGTGTGGCAGGAACGACTTTTGGGCTTGAAAGGATTCTTGGTGTGTGATAGTAATAGGTACTGGACGATCTTCATACTGCGGGGCAGCTGGCGGCGGTAGTAGAGGGAGATACGGGTGAATGAAGATATAATAAGCGTTGATTCTGTTCCAATAGCCTTTCTGTCAGCCAAGAAGCACAATAAAACTCATCAATTCATGTATATCACACATACATGTCTTCTTCACTTTCATAGGTTCGGATGATTGGAGATTCCAGTCCATGTAAATGACTCATATCATGGACATTTTGATTGTCACTCAAACCGCTATTACAGAGTGATGTTGTCGGATCAGAAGATATGGTCTCATTAGGAGAGACATCTAGATTCCGTATTCCACTCAATGGAGAAATCAGACCAAAGATGGCATCCAAGGAAAATTCTATCCATGCATTAGCAACGGAACCACTTTATGTTCACAAAAGGCTCATACCTGGGAGCGGAAGTGGATCTGGCGATTTCAATGAAGGCTCCGAGCTTTTACTCGAATTGGAAGATTTATACGCATTTGTATATCGAATTCCTCTTCTAGGCCCACCTCGTCGACTTGGTTGATACATGCATTGCCTGTCTCTCTTGGAACACTGAAGAATCTGTTAGGAAATTAAAGCCCCTATACCATCCGTGAGTTTCTTACATTGTTGCAAGGATTCTGTCCATCACAGCGCGTTTTGGAAGTGCGACTTTAAACATCAGTATTGGCAATTCGGGGTTCGGCTTTGGCAGTAACAGACCATGCTAGACAGGCAGCTTTCACGGGTGGAGTAAAGACGGGTGACATTCTAGGGATCTCAGTATATATTTGTGTCCTCATCGAAATAAACGCATGACAGGTTTAATGATTGACGAGAATGTCTCGAATGCATGAAGAGTCTCGATCGTAAATGATGGGAATGTCATGTGGGGTCATCTGACGACTAACCCAATCGGGGTATTGTCAAAAGCCTCATTTCAATGCCAACAACTTTAATGCCAGTCGATGATTAGTTAATTTGTATTCTAGAAGTCTTTTAAGGTGATCTGGAAGGTGGGATCGTAGTGCACGCTGCATTAGGGAAGTTGTATCAGTACATGAAGCCATTGGCTCAACCCAGTCACCGAGTGTAAAGTATTGCCATTGACAGCATCCATTATGAATTATTAATAATATCATTGACCTCACTCATGTCTAGGCACCCTTCAGTCTTGCACCCTGGCTATTTTCAATCAAAAATCCTATCCAGGTGGTTTTCATCCACCATCTTCATCGTTTTTCGCCACTTGTGTTGTAGTTCGGGGATTGAAATCGGTCAGGGCTGCTCTTCGGCATTTGAACGATTTGGGACAAATTGAATCTGGTCAAATAATTTCATCCCAACGCATTTTATTGTTTAGAAAGAGTGTGAAGTATAGTTAAATCGAGATTTTATCACACATAGTTAGACTCATATATCCAAATAGTAAATAGTAAAGCCAACGCCTTTTACTTGAAGCTTGCGAGCCGATTGTTGCGACGGTGTTTGATCGAGGAACAATCACCGAATCTAATCTTATCAAAGACTGCAGCCAACTGGCGACCCTGCCACTTGCATAGGACTTTATTCCATAGCAGCAAGTCTCGCTACGACGGTCCCTTGGCGAGAATATCCACCTGGTCCTGCAAAAAAGCCAAAGTGACATTCGTCTCCTTCCCCTTCTCAAGCAAATACTGAAAACAGCCAGCAGTGTACTCGATTCTCCCAACTTCAGGCGCCATTACAATACGCCATGCCAACAAAAACCCGGCCACATTCCAAGCCACTTCCTCGGAAGCGGTGGGGAAAACAGTGGCATGAAATTTTCCAGTCTTGTCGCGCCTTTCTTTGGAGTTTTCAGTGTATGTGTCATCGTATGATTCCAAAACCGACGGAGGGAATGAAGAGAATACCTCTTCTGGCTCTAGCACGGCATCGCCCTCTTCAGGGCGAACGTCACCCGAATCTCGCCAGATAAAATCTGCGCCGTAGTCAGCGAAGATCCGATAATGCCGTGGGGGCTCTGTTGGTGTGGGTTGGCTGGTGGATGGAGGAGATGTTGTAGCTGACATCTCGACAACCGTCGGGCTCGACTGGCGTTGCTCTTCCAGTGCATGTGATTTTCAGAACAAAGTCAAAGTTAGTCAAGCAGAGTTTTGATCGCACTCAGGAAGAGGCGTTTCGGAAAGGCTACGCCAGGCATCGCCCAGGTTCCTGATGGTTTTGATGTAGCGCTGAGACTGCGACTGGCTACAAAATACCGCCAGAGGTCTGAGAAGGCCAGAAGCCATGGTTGCGGGCTTAAGTTCCAGGATGCTGCTCAAGTCGAAGTAATGCTGTCCAGAAAAAACGAAGATATCCAGTCTTGGTTATTGGCGCCGTGGGGTTCTCGTCACTTTACAGAAGCAGGATTACTCTCTAGCGCTAGAGGCACCCAAGCATTGACTGCGGAGAAGCCACTCGCCGGCAGGTTAAGTCTTCATAATTGTGACTAAGAAATGAATGAAACCACCTTAATGTACGAGCACCCTAGACATAAAAACGTGAGTACATAAGAGTATAATGATTATAATTTTATTTATTTACCCTCCCAATCCATCTATTCATTCACTTGCAAAAGAAGCAACAAAAACCCCAGAATCAACGACAGGTCTATGTTCCTGTGTCCAAGTGACGATAAAATCAAAGATTTGGTTGCTTTTGTAAAACAACTTTTTCATGCACCATCAAAGGAATATGCCAAGTCATGTACATGGATGCAAAAGGTATGTAGCACAATAGGCATAGCATACAAGGGAGTAAAAGGTAATGCGGAAGGGGACTCTTTCCAGGAGATAACCTGATATAAAAGAGTATAGTGTCAAAAAAATGCTGTCATCAAGTCGTAATATCAAAGGTCTTCTATCCGTCGGTCTATCTCATGCTGGTTCATGAATTGGAGCGTTCCTCGTCGTCGGATTTGTCGTCATCGCTGTCGCTTTCAAACCCGTCTGCTTCGAGAGATCGGCCTCGAATGCCAAAACTAAGGATGAAGCCAACAAACGACACGGCAGCGAAGACACCGAATGCCATTATTTCTCCGTTGTGTTTGATTCTGGTGGCCAGTGAGAACAAACCACCCGAAATAAACGGACCCACTGCTCGACCAGCAGCAGAAAGTGTCTGGGCAAGGCCGTTGAGGGCACCCAAGACGGCATTATCAGGAGCAGAGTTGGTGACCTGCAATGGAGAAATTAGTGTCTGTTTATTCTGACGCGTGGAAAAAACATTACATACCAATAAGAGTGCGCTTGTCAACCCACCAACCGAAGCAACGGTCTTGACCAGGAGGACAAAACACAACTCAAAGGCCATTAATGCAGACTTGGCACTCAGTTTACCATTGTCGTCTTGGCCCTTATATCCAACAAAGGGCATGAAAATAAACGAGGCCACAAAGCCGAAAAATGCCGCTCGGTATGACCATCGGTTCCCCATTTTGTCTCTCAGTTTCCCAAAAATGCAGATTTGAAAGACCATCGTCACTAGTCCAGCAAAGCCTTGAGAAAGCCCAATCTCTGATGGGGTAAGCGAGCGGCCGGTGGGTGGTGGAGCTTGCCCAAAGATGGGGAAAAGCGAATTGAATGAAACGTTACACAGCGCAAATATAAGGTATGTCAAAAGCAGCAGCACTGTGTCACGGTTCCAGATTTCGCTCTTCGAAAGCTCATGGCGGCTTGGGAAAATTTCAGATGTCTCCGAAGCCGAGTCTAGCTCACTATCATGATCCGAACTCTCTGCTGTATCGCGACGAAGCGGGCGATACGCGCCGGCGTTGGGGGGTTGTAGATGGCTCGCGCGTTTTGCAAAGCTAGTAAACTGCCATAACCACGAAAATAGGTCGCGAACTCGTTGTTCGAACTTTGGTAGGCCGTCCGGTTCTTCGAGACTCTCCTCTAAAAACAAGCTCGTCAAGACGAAATCCACGAGAAGGATTGCTGCTGCCACCAAATTTGGCGCAAGGTAGGGTAACGGGTTCGGCTTGCTCTTATCGAATGGATTCCGATCAAGAACTAGCAGTCCTCCCAGGAGAGGCCCAGTGATGCCACCAATGCCGTAAAGGACTGGAAGATAGGTGAATGCAGCTGACTGGTTGCTTCGATCAGTTATTTCACCCAGGCAGGTCGATACCACGCCCTGATTGCCATTTACGGCACCTGTGATTGCTTGCACAATAATCGCCTGCCACAATGTCTTACAGAACCCGAAAGCCATAAAGCACGCCGCTGTTAAAACAGTACCCAGCAGTATTACTGGCTTTCGTCCAATTCTATCCGACAGCCAACCCCAGAAGTAATTGGTCAAGAGCTGCGCCAGGGCGAACGCCGATGCAATTATCCCGACATACATGCCCACCTCGTTGGGATTCACATCGGGGAAAGAAGATGCCATCTGAGGCAAGTAGGGACTGATAGAATTGAGAGCCGTCTGCTCGCATAGGGAAATCATTGCCAGTACGGCCATCTGCTTCTTTGGCAGAGGCTCTGGTTCTGGTCGACTATAGCCTTCATTATTTTGGCGATATGACTCGTCGCCCGAGGATCCAGACTGGCCCGAATTTGGTCTTCCACGAGATTTCGGTGGTGGTGTGTCGAACGTCTGATAGTGTTGTGTAGAGGAGCGTCGCCGATTGAGCGCGTCCCGCTCAGGCACCCTCATCTTTGCACGATGCAATAATCGTGCAAATCGGTAGAAAGAGTGCACACTCCAGAACCCCTTGATACCCCGGGTATTATATAGCTGGACTCGCTTGGCTATAACCGAGCTAGTGGCGGTCTCGTGGTTCAATTGCCGCTATTTGATGCGGAAGAAGAGCGTCTGGGCGTGGGTTGTTGGTTGTTACCTTATACAAGGAGGGCAAGAAGCAGTGTTCTCGGTTGACGGTCACAGGTTCGATTCGCATGCAAAAGGTCAGGGATGTCGTGGGGCAGCGGCTGAAAGAGAGGAGATGAGGAGGCGATGGAGGAGTCGAAGTAAATGCTCCCGCTAAAGCCTGCCTCGAGGGCGAAATTAACAAGATGGATGATGTAAGCCGATCCGGGGATGGTTGCTGAGTAATCAGTCCTGATGCGGACTTAAAGTCCAGAAGCAGCGCTTACATTAATAATGAGAAGTGGTAACTAATTGAGGGGATGCAAGCAGGCGATCGTCCTTGCCGTTGCTGGTTATGTTGTGTTCGCTGTGATGTGGTGATCCCAGGGCTGCAAGACATAGGGGCAGTTGCTTGCCCATGCGTCATCATGCATGAGATTGTCAAAGCTTTGGATACAGCAGCTGCATTGTTCATGAATGGCTTTTAATCAGTCTATTGTTCTTTCACACTTAGACTCGTATGGATTAGGTAGAAAATACTACAGAAACATGATAACTTGCAGTTCTTGTAACTTCGACATACCCACCGAAAGTTGCCTACAGTCAGGTAGGTTACTATCCAACAAGACCGGCTGCCTTAATGGCAAAGCACTCGGCTACGAATCAAGAACCCTGATTGCGATTTGTAGATCATTTGTTGTTATTTTTTTTTTTTCTGGTTCTTTTTCACTAAATCCATTCAAGAGATAATTACTTCATGCATACTTACTTTGCTGTTGAATGACATATCAACTTAGGGGTTTTACAGCGTGGAAAGTGTGTGATTTACCAAATTATGTATGAATATTTAAGATCAAGAAATAAAAGACAATATAGCAAACAAAACCCCATCAGGTCACCTAGAAGAGAAAAAGAAATAGCAAAGAACCTTGGCGATAGAGTCGGATCACTTCATCAACAGACTAACAGCCCAAGGAACACTGAGACCTCTCAGGTCTCCATAGTGTTGACCAATGCCCAGGAATACAATAGGAATTCCCGTTGCATGCACCATGCTGACAAGCGTACCCACCATATCACCAACAGTGTCACACTTGCTAATGATGAAGCCGTCAAGGTTCCTTCCAGTACCGAAGGCTGAGTTAAAGTTGCGAGCCTGCATGACACTGTCCGTCCCAACTAGAGCTTCTCCAACCATGAAAATCTTGTTTGGGTTCGCAAATTTGGCGAATTTTTCCAGCGAAGACATAAGGCGCTGGTCGTTGTGCCGGCGACCAGCGGTATCGATCAAGACCACATCAAACTTGTTGGCTGCGCCGTATTCCACAGCGTCCTTTGCAACATTCGCAGCATCCTTTCCATACCCCTTTTCGTAGAGTTCGATTTCGCCAACATTCTCGCGGGAGCTGAGCTCCTTGAGATTCCGAGCATGCACACGAAGCTGCTCCACGGCTCCGGATCGGAAAGTATCACATGCTGCAATAAGAACACGGTAGTTGTTTTGCAGCAAGAAGTAGCAGATTTTGCCCAGGTTCGTAGACTTGCCAACACCATTGACACCAACAATCGAGATGACATACGGGCGAGGCGCTTGCTGTTTGTTCGTAGGGGAAGTGACAGCGTCGATCTCACGCAGCAAGTCCAGAGATGATGTAGGGGTTAAAATTTTCCGCAAAGACGATTCCATGGCCACGTGCAGCGCAGCATCGATGCTCTGGAAGTTGGCTGTCTTCTTTCCGACAAGCTCACGTTGAACCCCCTCGCACAGCCGGACTGCTGCTTCGCGAGCAACGTTCTTCTTCAGCAGATGGTCTTCCATGGCCTTCAAAGGTTTCTCCAAGTCCGCTTCAGTGAGAACCTTTCCACCGACAATGTTACGAAGCAGACCACCGATAGCACTGAACCCCGAACCAACCATTCCAGTGGAGGCGCCCGACTTCGCCTTTTCCTTGTCTGCATTGTCAAGTATAGAGTGAACCTCGTCACCTAGATCCCTGAGAACGAATTGGCCTTTTCCGGTTTTACGTCCCCAGGTGTCTTGAGCAACAGTCTCCACTTCTGGGGCGGCCACCTCTGTGCCGTCATTAGGTGCGGAATAGTCGAGGACTTCACCATCGTCCTCATCAGCAAGTCCATCGGCATCCCACCTGCGCATTTTCTTTCCACCCTTAGGAGTCTTGCCCTTTCGAACATTTTCATCGCCAGATGAAACGTTTGCGCTGTTTGCGGCTTTGCGCGCACGGCGAGATACACGGCCACCTGGCCCAGCCTTTGCGGTAAGAATTTGACTCGCAACGGGTGTTGATGATCTAGAAGTATCTGGAGATTGGGGCGGCGTTCCCTCATCTGAGGTCGCCACGCCTAGCGCAGCTTGACGCTGCGCTTTTAGGTTGTCAGTATGAATGTCTAGGCCACGCCGGGGGAAAATAAATGCGAACATACCTTTGATAAGGCCAGGTACTGGCGGCGGTGGTGGGCCACCATTGTCAGACGAGACAAGCGGGTCTTTCTTGCTCTCACTCTCGGCCTTGAAAGCCTCAGAAGGAGTGACCCCCGTATTATCTTCGAGCTCCCGGACTTGCTGGTCGAAGTACTTGTCAAATGGATACTCGATAATCCTAGCGCGTGTACCAAGGAGTTGGTCTTTATACAGATCAATGAATATTGTCGAAATGTTGTCCAAAAGCTTATCGATCCAACCGAGATGAAGTAGAGATTGATAGACAGCCTAAAGCGATTCGAGGCATTAGCTTCACCGTAACAAGCGTGCCAGGCTATGGGACAGACATACCACAAAGATCAAATTGAATTCCTTGACCCTCTTCCATTTCAAAGTATATTTCTCCTTCTTGTATATCGGGGAGGCACCGCTCGTGCCCGGGGCTGGGGTTCGAACTTTCTCCTCGATAAATACGTCGTTGATAAGGCTGTTGACGACGTGGGCTCCAACCGGTGCGTATGATTTCGACCACAGCACCACCCCCGATGTAGTGAGAATTTCAAATGCTTCCAACATGGTTGCTTGCTCGTTTTTCAACTGCGCTGTGAAATTTGTTGAATAATGAAGAAAGAGAAAGATGATCCGCGTGGCGGGGGCCTTATGGGGAAGAACTGCGGAAACCTAAGTTGAGCTCTCGGCGATCGGAAGGACTTCAGCCACGTATAAACACCCATCAACTTCACAACTGCACGATCCCTAGCTCACTCGCTTCTCAAGCATCTCTCAACCCAGGGAGAACCAATATCTTTTAAATATCCTCCTCTCTGCCCGCCTTTTTCGATTGTACAGCCATCATGTACCGCCAGTCCTTCGCACCGCCGCCCGCGCACTCGCCTCCGCTTCACCATCCTGTACCGCAGCATGTTTCTACGGTCCCCATGATGCGTTCACCACCTCCACCAGCTCCTCAGCAGCCTCAGACATCCGGCTATGGCAATCCATACCAACCGGCTCCCGCGCAGGGGGGTAGTGGAACATATGCTCCTGGCTTTGGTGGGTTTATGAATGAGCCCACAGCACAAATGGGATTTCAGGTTGGCAAGACTGCGATGGCTGCTGGACAAGAATATATGGAACAGAACGTAAGCGGACTGGATACTCAACGGCTTATATAGGCGAAGAAACATCTCGTTGACCTTTTTCAATCGTTCACAGATCAATCGCTATGTCTCCATACCTGCTCTTAAACACTACTTCAACGTTTCCAACTCCTACGTTTTGAACAAACTCGGCCTCGTGCTCTTCCCCTGGCGGCACAAGCCATGGTCTCGCCAGCAAGCGCGACTTACGTCTACTTCCACTGGTCCTAATGGCCAGATATCACAGCAGCAATACTCATCTATGTTCCTGCCGCCTCGTGATGACCTCAACTCGCCGGATATGTACATTCCTGTCATGGCCCTCCTCACATACATTCTCTTGTCAGTGATGCTGGCAGGTTTCCGCGGGCACTTCCATCCAGAGCTTCTTGGGTCGGTCACTACCACAGCCATTGCAGTTATCGTATTTGAGATGCTATGCCTGAAGACAGCCATGTATATCCTCACCATCAACAATGAGTCCCAGCTCTTGGATCTTGTGGCCTACTCTGGCTACAAATTCGTTGGTATCATTGCGACGTTGGTGTCCTCTGAGGTTCTGACCCCGGGAAGAGGAACCGGTGGCTGGGTTGGCTGGATTGTGTTTACTTACACTTTCCTTGCCAACGCTTTCTTTCTGGTGAGAACACCAATACATTGCGCAAGTCATTGAATTAGGCTAACATACGTATATAGCTTCGTTCTTTGAAGTATGTTCTGCTTCCTGATTCGACTAGCGATGCTTCCATGCGCTCCGGCTCAATGCACACTGTTGCTCGCTCGCAGCGCAATCGCCGTACCCAGTTCCTCTTCGTTTACGCGTACATCATTCAGTTTATCTTCATGTGGGTTCTTAGTCGTGAAGGACCATCTTCGGTAGCGTCTTCGAAAGCATCCGGGTCCCTATAATAGTCTCACGGGGCAGTACCGGGATAAATGACGATATAGACGGGACTCATGAAAGCAGAAGCAAAAGATGTGGGGTTTCACCTTGCGTATCAACTCTAGCATGTTGCTTTTATCGCAAACACAATATATGGGAGATGTTAGATAAGTATCATAGCGCGTTTCTCGTTTTATGTTCCGGTGCTTGGAAGGGATGAATTTTGTTCTGATATCAAAAAATGCCTTGAATATTATCATGATTATTATCGCATGCCATGTCACATCGCAATTTGTATATAGCTCCGACAGGCAATAGATTCTCGTTTACTTCTATTCTCCTTATTCTACAGTGCTGTACGGGATTTGGTGAAAAAGAATTGTAATGGTAAAAAGAATCATATTTTTAAACTAAACTAATGCTTTTGAGCAAGGAGACTGCCAGCGACGTTGAATGGAATCTAGTAATGTCAAATGTTAGTCTTGACTCTCAACAAGAAATGAGTATGACAAATGACAAGATTGAGTGTCCTCAGAGATCTTGGTGATAAGGTAAATATCATTGCCAAAGGCATCAATTACTATCTAGGCGTGATAAAGTTTTTAATCATTGGAGCGGGGGAGGCAAAAGCAAAGTGCTTTAAACGTACCTATTGAGGTGTTGCTGGCAGTAGATATCAGAGCTGGATAGCAACCTATTGAAGTCTTTGATAGTTAGCATCGTCTTCAGGAAGGACAATGATGTAATAAATCAGAAATAAAAAGACATCAGAATATGTAAGAAATGAATATCACGCTACAGCGCTGTTTAAGAACTCCGGCGAGAGTTCACAGACGCTGGGTCAATCGCAAATTACCGCATCATGCGAAATGAGATAAGAAAGAAATAAGTATATACATACCAGTATGAAGCAAGATGACAGCGTATAAGCTGAGTACTTTATTAGCAACGTAAGATCGGCAGAGCAGGCATCAAAACCCATTTGTTTTGATGAAGTGAGAGCACTTGCAAGACTTTGCAGAATCAAAAAAAAGTTTACGGCAAAATATTTCGGCTGAGGCTTAAAAGGCCTCCGACCGGAGCGGAAAAAGCCTGTCGGCAGTATCTTCGGCGCTAAGGCGGACAAACAGCCCTAGGCCGCACGCAAACCCCATCGACGGGCTGTGAGTGGCTGCTAAGCGAGCCTCTGTGGGCGAAGACCGCAACTGCGAAATTCGCAATCCAGCAGCCAGCGAGACTTGTGCGTTTCGGACGACTTCGACAACCCCGACCCTTCGACAACTAATTATCACCACCCTCCCGGAGTCAGTCGACCGTGAGTCTCGATCGCCAGTGTCGTGAAAGTGACATATTGCTGAGATACCAATTTTTCGTTTTTTTAGGAAGCCTTCGCCATGGCCGATATCGATGTCAAGGTTGCTTCATGGAAGCTCGTTGAGGTTGGACGTGTGGTGCTGATCCGCCGCGGTCCCTTCACCGGCAAGCTCGCCGCCATTGTCGAGATTGTCGACCACAGACGTGTACGTTCGCATGCAGGAATTTGGAAAAAGAGGTGGAGATTTTGGCCGGAGTGATATTGACAGAAGTCGCAACGAATAGGTTCTCGTTGACGGTCCCTCCACCGAGGAGAACAAGACTGTCCCCCGTCACGTCCTTCCTCTCGCCCACGCTACCCTCACCCACTTCGTTATCCCCAAGCTTCCCCGTGCCGCCGGTACTGGACCCGTCCGCAAGCTCTGGGAGAAGAACGAGATCGATGGCAAGTGGGCCAAGAGCAACTACGCCCAGAAGACTCTCCAGAACGAGCGGAGGAAGAACCTTAACGACTTCGAGCGCTTCAAGGTCCTGAGACTCAGGAAGCAGGTACGTTTATTGCATGGGTTATACGGGTCTAGTGGTATTGGAGGTTTGGGAGTGTTCAGGCACTTCCCATGGCCAACGATCGGGGCTGGCCTGTTTGGGATATACGGAATTGAAAGCTGACATATTGGGAACTCAATAGGCTCGCTTCGAGGTCCAGAAGGCTCACGCCAAGGTCAGGGCGGCTGCATAGATGTTTATGAGGCTCGGTGAATAGTGCGAGGGGTGCCTTTGGGACGGTTTTCCATTGCTGAGGGTTTTTATTTCAGCAAATAGCTGTAAACATTATTGGCAGCAAAAAAAATGATTCAAAGACCTTGATATCCTGGCAGGGGTTATCCTTCTACGTTATGAAACATGGCACACCTTCCAATTACTACTAGACGGGTCTGGGTATATTTTGATATCACCTAGAAACTTTTCTAATGCAGAGTTGGCAAATAAAAAATATAGATGTAGCATATGCTCTAATTTCTCTTAAATTTATTTATTAAAAAGTAAAAACCAAGATTATGCATGTCGTGCTTGTAGTTCGAGGTGTAGATGCACTGCTTGTGTGAGGCCGGGAGGAGGGTCCCAGTTAGCTCGCTAACGATTTTCGGCAGGATGACATTCACACAGCTTTGCGACTTTCAACCTTCAACAAGACAAAAAAACCCACATCACCCACCAAAGCCCTCTCTCCGCGTACCAGGTATGTCTGGATTGAATTTGCGGTCCCCGGATTGAAATATGTACTCGAAAATCGTTAATTCCTGGATGTTTACGGGAGTTATGGCGTTTTTTGGGGTGCATCTTTCAGTCTTGAATTCGAGCGACCAGATGATCCCATAGTGCGAGACGCTGACCATCGATTCTACGACTATTCTAGGCTCGTCCGAATCGCAAAAATGGCTGACCCTCGTGTTGAAGAAGTCCCCGATGAGGAGGTCCCCAAGACCAACGTCGAAGATGCCGGCAGCAGCTCTGAGTCTGAGGCTGGAGAGGAGCCCACCATCCCCGGCGGTGCCGCTGTCACCATCCACTCCCGTAACGAGAAGAAGGCCCGTAAGGCCATTGGCAAGCTCGGCCTGAAGCACGTCCCGGGTATCACTCGTGTCACCCTCCGCAGACCTAAGAACGTATGAGTTCCTTGCCCCGCACAGTCCTGATATCACGCCTCGCCTTGTGATTTTGCGGGCTCCCAGCAAGCCGATACATCCCAAAACAGAGGCTAATATGTCTCCTACAGATTCTCTTCGTTGTCAACCAGCCCGACGTCTACCGTTCCCCCTCCAGCAACACCTGGATGTCTGTGCCCCTCCAATTTCCAGTCCAAGGTTGATCAATTGGCTTACAAAGTATAACAGCATCTTCGGTGAGGCCAAGATCGAGGACCTGAACTCCCAGGCCCAGGCCAACGCCGCCCAGCAGCTCGCTGCCGCTGAGGCCGCTGGTGACCACGCCGGTCACGACCACGAGCACGAGCCCCTCGGCAAGGCCAAGGCCCCCGAGACTGAGGCTAAGAAGGAGGAGGAAGAGGATGATGGAGAGGAGGTTGACGAGACCGGCCTCGAGGCTAAGGACATTGACCTGGTCGTGGCCCAGGCTAATGTTTCTCGCAAGAAGGCCGTCAAGGCCCTTAAGGAGAACGACAACGATATCGTTAACTCCATCATGGCCCTCAGCATATGAAATCCTGCACGACTTGAAGCACACACTGCCAGTGGCTGATTTTCCCTAGCCCTGCTGGCAGGATGGACTTTGGGTGCAAGGTCAAGTTCTGCCAGGCCCCCATAGTGTAAATCAGTTAGTCAAAAAGCAGAATTGAACGATCTAATTCAACCCTTTTGGCTTGTGTGGCATATTTACAATATGACCCTTGTGTAGTAAATTTTGCGCGTAGTAACACGCATTGAAGTATTCAGAACCAATTTAATTTGAATTCACATCCAACATTTATATAGCTCTGGATAACCGTGTTCTTCTACTGTAGGTAAACATGCCTGGCGGACGTTCGGAACACGGGTGCGACGGGTCACGTGGTGCCATCCCCATCCAAACCTTGCCGAGTTCACCCTCACCTCTCGGAACGTCCAGCTTTGCACGTTGAACTCCCCCTCCCACCTAATCTCCCTCGAATCTAACTCCACAATGGCCACTGTATGTGAATTTTGCACTACTCAATTAATCCTATCAGTCGCGATGGGAATTTTGTCCGCTAACTGCCTCGTTACAGCGCAGCGCCGCTCTTAAGATCGACTGGGTCAAGGTGACCAGCTCGCTCGGCCTCCGCGGTCAGACGGCTACTTCTCTCCAGTCCTTCAAGAAGCGTAACGACGATGCCCGCCGCAAGGTCCAGGTCCAGTCCGAACTCCCCCAGACCGTCGACTTTGCCCACTACCGCAAGGTCCTGAAGAACCAGGCCATCGTCGATGAGATCGAGAACCACTTCAAGAGCTTCAAGCCTGCCACCTACGACGTTAACCGTCAAATCAAGGCCATTGACGCTTTCGAGGCCCAGGCCGTCCAGAGCGCTGAGCAGACCAAGGGCAAGGTTGAGTCTGAGATCCTCAACTTGGAGAAGACCCTGGAGAACATCGAGACTGCCCGGCCATTCGAGGACCTCACAGTTGTATGTTATGGAAATCAAGTCGGACAGTTGCGTTTTATCTTGTCACGCATACTGATTGTTATGTTTAGGATGAGGTTGCCGCTGCCCAGCCTGAGATCGATGAGAAGACCGCTTCCCTGGTCTCCAAGGGCAAGTGGATGCCCCCGGGATACAAGGTACGTTACTCTATTTGGCTATGTCAAAGCCATCTATCTATCGAAAGTATCAGATGGCTAATAATTCTTTTTGTAGGAGCGCTTCGGCGATCTCTCTGCCGTTTAAATTGGCAGAATCTTTCTGTTACTTTTACGCCTCCCTTATCCCTCGACCAGTGTAATCACACGAATAAATTCCCTTATTGTCAAGCATGTGGGCCAGCTAGGGTACTGTTCCTGCTGTCTGGCAGTGTGATTCTTGGTTTTCCGGATGTGTATAGAAACGTTGTTTGAATTAGAAGATGGTTTCCTGCATTCATACGTTCTATTCCGGCTGCTGTAGACACTTCTCATCTTGGCCGAGCCGTGAATCTATTTTGTCTCACGCGTTATCCGTGATTCTAAATGGCCTATAGTCGGTAGGTTTATTTTGATACGTCTTTTCATCACGATGGGGATTAGTCGAAGTCATCATTAGGCACACAGTATGGGACACAAGGGACTACTTATACTGATCCTACGACCTAAATTGCCTATAAAACAAAGTAAATTCATTTGTAGACCATAGCTTGGATCAAATAATATTGTACTCCTCTCAAGTCATGCTATGTGTTGTTCTCATCGGGCGTTGCTCAAGGGGTGAGGGAATTGCCGCAGTACATCATCTTGTCCGCCTTCGACCTCCGTCATCGCAAAGCAACCCATCAACCCTGGAACCTACATAGACTTCCAGGGTCGGGGAATCTCCCAAATCCAGTTTCTCGGTGTGTTAATGATGTCTCCAGACTTTTTGTTTAATCAAGCATTAATACTAATGTCATGCAAGGAAATAACAGCTCCCCCGCCTTCGTCGCTATCAGCCTGTCGAACTCGGTGCCCAGTCCTTTGCCTCACACCACCTCCTGATCTGTGCAAGAACAGATCATAAGACTCCCCTAGTTCGAGCGATGATCATTCGACTGGATAACCTTGTTTGTGCTGCAATCGGCTGCTTTTGGAATAATCAGGTGGGCTCGAACGCGTGGTAGTCGTGACGGAAGCATGAATTCGCAGCCTTCTCAGTACTGTAGTAGCTCCTGGATGAGACTACAGTTGGATTCCGATCCTCTTCATTCAAATCGACTGGATTCACCAAAGGACCAATCCAATGTCCGGGGATTTGATGCCGGTCCAGCCCCGGTCTCGACTTGAACGTCTACCCGTGGAAATCATTCAGGCGATCTTCCTCCATTGTCTCGAGATAAACCTCCCACGAGCCTCCTTACCTATCTCTAGAGCTCTCTCTGATCCAGTTATATATACATGGCTCATTCGGCTTGCCTTCAGTAGCGCCAACGAGAGCTCTAGGTACGACTTCTTTACCCCGGATTATCTGCCTCCACCGCTCGATTTTTTCGCACTCTCGACGCAGGAACGAAGAGATTTGCAAACCGCCATCCTCGAATGTCGGTGGAGTACATTACCATTGATACGGAAGTGCCAAAGGGAACATGTCAAGCATGCGGTTCGTCGCAAGTGTCTTGATCTGGACCTTTCTCCTGAAAACTGCGATGCCCTAAGCAAGATCAAGGATAGATTCGCAGAATTACCAAGAGACGATTATCGGACTGGTCGACGTGGGAAAGGCGACTTGGTTCTCAGGGCCAAGACACGTCAATCCAACATGGAGTGCAAGGTTGCAATTTGGTTCCATTTTGGAGCGTTCCAAATCCGCGAACCTAACGATGTATACTTGGAGAAAGACACCTTCCGCCTCCCGAGCTGTACGGTCGACTTACCTGCTCGTATTCCAGAAAAGCTGCTTTGTCCACCATGGACAGAGTCTAAGCTTGAATTTTTGAGTCTGTTATCAATGGATGCATACATTGACGAAGATAGCACTTATGGTCGGTCAAAACGGATACTGCGGCAGTTGATCCGCAGCCGCGATTTTCGAACTTTTGAGAGACTATTGGGCTTCCACATTCGCGTCAGGGACTATAACTATCCTATCCGCTGGCCGGTGCTCCCGAGTCACTTTCACATAGCAGTGAGGTGTGCAGATGAACGTGGTGATCCATTTGTCAAGCTCCTGGTGGACGAGCGATGGGAGGACATCCCACCACACGATCTGCGACTTAAGGACGATTTGATGACAAAGGCAGGAACGGACAGTCTATGAATTGGTGATACTTAATATGGGTGGAAGGCAGGTGTATACAAGCATAAGGAAGTTGGTGCATGTCGCATTAACATTAAGAATACAGGTTACAGGATAAACCCTCGTAAAGACTCGCTTTGAAGGTATTGAATAGAGATAATATCAGAAAACAAAGACCAATCCAACAGTTCCAACCTCATGTCCGTCGTGACTCGTAACAGCTTTTGGTATACAATAACGTTCGTCCCAAGTCATTATCGTGTCGAACATCAACTAGTGATCCTTAGATTCTCGACCTTCTTGTTCTCGTTCTTCGTCGATTGCCGCAGTATCCGCATGTCAGGCATGCGATGATGACATCCAAGAGGGTGACCACGCCGCTGATGATGGCTTGACAGATCGAACCGATGGCATTGACGATGCCCATAAGGCAGGCCCCGATGGCATGAAAGATGCTTGTAATCTACTCAATGTAAGTAAGAGATCGCAAGTAGAGGTAGGGGAAGAGAAACATACACAAGATACAACGGCACCCATTCTGGCGATTTAAGAGTTTATTTCAACTTTTGTCCTTTTGGTGATTGTTTAGATTGTTTCGAATTGGAGGAATCGATTGGAGGGTTTGTAGTTTCCGAACTGGAGGATGCAGGAGAGTGTGTAGATATATCGTTGAAGGAAAGCATTTTAGGAGGTACTCGAGAATATTTTATATAGAAGCCACGACAGAGATGATATAATGCCTGCTAATTTAAAGTACGTACTGTGCAGAACAAGAGCAGAAAGAAGGATCGACAAGACGAATGATATCGTTCTTTCTATATTAAAATTTAACGTAGAGAGCCAACGCAACCCTGAATGCCGTCATATCGACGCCGTTACGGCATGAATACTTGATTCTATCAGACAGGCTACATTCCCCATTGGGCAAATGATCAACGCCAGATGGTGTGACTTTATATGAGCGGAAGACTTTTATCATGTCAGAACCAAGGATCTGAGATAGGAACTTGTCATCCAGACCCCCAGTTTCACCTTGATGTATCGCAACATGCACCGTGGCTTGTTGATCAGTGGCGGCGATGAAGTTTTTTGACGTCATTTGTAGGACAGCCCAAAACAGGCCTAGCCGTAGGGCTGACACGCCCTGCCCTAATATCCATTTCGGGCCAGGCATTTTTCCTGGTGGTCTCCCATTCCACCAATCAGTGGTGAAGGCTTCTCCAAACATCTACAGACATCATATCAGATGTACGCCTTCGTCATTCCACTGGCCTTCTGACGATCACACTATTCCAAATTCACCCCGTCCATCCCTTTGGGGTCATTATCTGGACCATCGATGCTGTGCTATTTGATATGGCTCCACGAATAAAAAACCAGTGATCAGAGTCGACCATCTACCGGCTTCTTTGCCAGGCATGCTTACCCCCATCCGGGTTCGCGGCCGCAGGAAAACGAAAAGCAATGGCCGAGTCCTCAAGCGCGTGCCCAGTGGGCGAAAAGGCGGTCGGCCCTTGATGTCCCGTAAAGCCAGATGGACCTCCTCGCAGTCCAAGTTCGAGAAGAGAGCGCGTGTGTTGCTGGCCAAGCCCACCGAGTCTTCTTCTCGAAAGTTGTCAAACCTGGAAAGGCTTCCTGTCGAACTGCTCGAGAAGATCTTTCTGTATTCTTTGGATATCAATCTTCCCCGTTCTTCGCCTTCTCTCGCAGCTGCGGTTTCGAGCGAAAGAGTCTATCGGGCTTTGACACTGTTGTCTTTCTGGAATGACCTTCCATCTGAGGAGAACCGAGACTCTAGCGGGACGATTTCGAAAATCCTCAGACCGTTGGATTATCACCCTCTACACGATGAGGAGCGCGGGAGCTTACAGACTATGGTCATGCGCTGCGAATGGTTCACAGTGCACCGCTTGCTGAACCAACTACCAGACTTGATCAATTTGACCATCCAGCGACACTGGAACAACGCCGGATTCAGAATGGAAAATGACCAGCAGGAGGCTTTGGACCGCTTTCTGACCCAGCAAGAATACACCCGTACTTTTCAAGGATTCGACAAGGATAATAAACCCTGTACGCTATCCATTAATCCTTTGGTATCAATCACCATAACCCGTCAAGAATTGGACCAGCAAGAAACACACCGCATCTTAAACGTCAAATATCTCCCAGATAAGCTTCTCAGAGGCGAAGAGGGCTTCGACGAAGACCTTCTCACATACATCGAAACATTCCGAATCGCCAGCGGATTCAACCGTTCCGACCACTTGGAGACAAATGTCACTCTCTCCCGGGAAGCCCTACAAGAGGGAATCCACATGGCACTCATAGAGAACAATGTCAAAGCCCTAGAAAGTCTCCTCAAGATGGACGAATACGTTTTCCGCAGCAAGCATCCACCCTCCGACAACTCACTCCCCTACACCCTCCCGGCTGAGCACTTCCGCACAGCCGTCCGAGTGGCACGGAATCGCCCAGAGTTTTTCCAGCTTCTCCTCCGAACAAGTGCAGAGTCTCTTCCTGCGGATGACTCGGAGGTTACAGAATGGGCCATGTATCTTAATAATGCATTTGGTCGCTGGCTCTTGGATCTCATGTTGCATCTACCACCACAGATCGAGGCGGCGCGTGCCAATCCGCGCGAGGCCGCTATTTTCTATCTCGGTAGGGCTAATGGGCAGGTCGAGATGGCAAGGCGCTATTTGAATGATGTTCTGAACGTGGAGGAGCTTCCAAGCTGGATGGAGGAGACTTCTTTTGATGTTTCGAGTCGATGGAGTGATTGTAAGATGACATGAAGAATTCGGTATCTTGATACGTTACGATGGTATGCAGTTCGCATCAGCAAGCGATTCTCTCTTTATACATGATCATGATTATTTTAATATTTCGGGAATATAGATTAGTATCGGTTGTTTTTAATGTACATATAATATCCATCCATCCATCACATATTCTTCAAGAGTCTCAGTATTCCGCTGATCCTGCCGGCCAGCGTCAACTGATATCCAGTCTCAACAACACCCTTGCACATCTCCCAAGCTCCAGTGCCGTTCTGCTTAGCGTCATCTCCCTTCTGGATCGGGTAGTCCACTCTGGGCGGGATTCTGGTGGCCGCCAATTTGGGGAAGCGATCAACACAGACTGACTTGAGATTGCACACTCCACGCAGTCCCTCTTCACCGGCAAATCTACCATATCCCGATCCCTTGGTACCGCCAAAGGGCAGCTGGACGGCGTAGTAGCTGCCAAAGTCGTTCACAGAAACCATGCCTGCTTTAATTCCAGACACACAGGCTGCAACGTCACGCTGGTTGTATCCGAAGACGCTAGCGCCAAGGGCGAACTCGGTTGAGTTTGCGATGGTGATGGCGTGGGGTACAGACGAAGCGCGCATCACGACAAACACTGGAGCAAAGCATTCGGTTTGAGCAATTCGCATGGAAGGTGTCACATCCGCAATGAGAGTTGGTGTGAAGTAATGGCCGTGGGGGTGGGCTGGGTGGTTGAAACGCTTTCCACCGCAGATGAGACGTGCACCTTGCTTCACAGCATCCTCGATGAGAGATTCCAAACGGTCAAAAGAAGCCGGGGAGATCATGGCACCAACATCTGGGGTGTTGGAATCCAGGAGGATCGAGCCAAGACGAAGAGCTTTGATGCGAGGGGTGATGATGTCCAGGAGCTTTTCGTAGACACCAGGAAGAGCAATGACACGTTCAACACCGATACAGTTTTGACCGGCAGATTGGAAAACACCACGCATGAGAATAGAAGCAATTTCTGAAACTTCACCTGCTGTTCTCGAATCATCAAGAATGACAGCGGGGTCCTTTCCACCCAATTCCACGGTCACCGAGGTCAATGATTTGGCAGCAGATTCGCACACTTTGTGCGCCACAGGCCGGGAACCGATGAATGTCAGCTGGGCGATATCCGGGTGGGAGGTAAGAACATCAGCAACTTCTGGGAGGCAAACGACAGTCTGGACAAGATCGCGAGAGTGACCGCAGCTTGAGAGAGCGCCTCTGACTACTTCCAAGAAGTATGACGTGCACCAAGCTGTCTGCTCAGAAGGCTTCACCACGACACCATTGCCCGCAAATATACCACTGATGACCGGTCCAATGAAGTTATGGAACGGATAGTTCCACGAGACACAGGCCGAAATAACCCCCAGGGGTTCATAGGTGACCATGTTCTTCTTATACATCATGAGGAAATTTGTGGGTCGACGCTCCGCGGTCAATGCCTTTTCACCGTGATCGATAGTCCATTTCAGCTTCTCTGCCGTCACAAGAATTTCTCCAAAGGAAGCATCCACTTTTGTTTTGCCCGAATCCAAGCAGCAAGCGGTAACGATCTCATCTTGGTGGTCCAGAACGTACTTCAACAAGGTCTTGAGGACCTTTCTTCTCTCGGCAAATGTAGTATTGGCCCATTCAGTCTGCGCATTCTTTGCCGCCTCGATCTTTTGGTTGACATCTTCAGCGGTAGCCGGCTTTGTTCCATTTCCTAGTACTCTTCCGTCGGCGGGGCAGTAGCTCATAATCAATTTATCGTTCCATTGCTAGAAAATTAAAAAAAGTAAAATGTCAGTTAATTGATTTGATATCGGTCGTAAAATAAACAAGACGTACCCCTCTAGCCTGTCCTTCCAACACCCGCTTCTCCTCTCCTTGAGCATCTTCCCACTTTTTACCTCCCCCTTAACTCTCACTTCCGATGGGATCGGGACATTGAATGGCACAGCAGCTTCTCTGCTGCTCAAAACGTAGATATAACCAAGATAGGCCGCGCCAATTGAGACGAGCGCGACACCAAGCCACGGGGCATGGGGCTCCAGGGGCTCCATGGCAGATTGGAGCTGCGGGGGAATATAAGCAGCCAAAACCTCCATCTTGAAATATCCACGCGGGAAAGCTAAACCCCACGGAATTTCCGTTTCCCTAAATATTTATACCGTCTCTGGTGTTGCTGTTGTTGACACTGTTCCAGTCCGGAGAAGTGGCTCCATCTTTTTATCAGGAGCTCCGGTATGCGGCCCCACACCTTGTATATAGGTCACGTGACATTTACCCTACCCTTTCCTAATCGGGTAACGAAACAACCCATATCATTCACTTCCATTATTTCCCCTCATCAGACCCAGGGTGACTGTGGCCGAGTAGTCAGGAGGCTTCCTTGGCTGAAAATGCCAGCCTCCTGCCCATTTGGCGTAACCCAGATGTCCTGGGTTCGGCTGTAGACCCCTACTTATAGGGGTTTTCGTAGCCCACAGCAGGTCCCCACGTTTGCCAAGAACTGCTGGTGATCAGCAATCTGCACTTTTCCAAGACTGTTGATCGGGTGAGCTTTTTGCTTCCTTTTTAGATGGATGGATGATGAGGTTATTCGTCGGTGGTCAATGTCAGATAAACATTCCTTGAGGATAATTATATAGCAATGAAATAAGTAGCGTACAAAAAAGCAGCCCGAGAATTATTTGTCGTTCTATCATGCATCTTTTTTATTTCCAGTACGTGCCTGACGACCAGTCTTCTTCTCTACTGTGGACTTCACATCTCCTTTTCTCTTCCCAGTCCTCGTCACAAGATGGTCAATCACGCAGCCATCCTCCCAACCCGCAGAAGTCTGCCCGGTAATCGCCCTGCACCGGGGACAAGACTTGCCATGACGAATGAAAAGCTGGTGGAGGGAGTATTTGAAATGATCAGGAATGCGCACTTCGAGATGGCTAAAAGCAGTGATCTCGGTGGCCTTGTCTGGTGGTACCCAGCCAAGCCATTTGCAAATGCGGAATATGTGAGTGTCCACGGCGAAACATGGTCGCTGTAGACAGAATAGAATGACACAAGCAGCCGTCTTGGGCCCTATACCAGGATATTTCACCAACTCCACCATGACCTGCTCTGTGCCCAGGCTGTGAAGATGATTGAGGGATAGGAAGTTTTGGTCTGCACATGCAATCTCATACTGCTTGTCCATTTCAGGCTTGTTTTTTAATTCCGATGGCACGCTTTGATCACCTTGGACCAAGATATCTCTGCGTTCCTGGTTTTCCTTGTGGACCATATCCAGTATAGCCTTTAGGTTTTTGCTTTTAATATCAGCCAGTCCGCCGCTTTTGATGGCTTCGAAGACATCCTTCAATGATGCTTGACGAACAGCATCCCAGTTTACACTTCCCTTGCCGATTCCTTCCTCGAGAATGCCAAAGTTCTGCACTAATCCATTGAAGGCCATAGCAGAGTTGTTACCCGTAGTAGCACCACTCAGCAGAGTCCTAATAAGCGCATCGAGAACAGATGGAACTTCTCCACAGCCAGTTACTGTCAGAGATGGCTCGGGGATGGTAGTCGGCGGTGTGATTTCCCCATGCACACTCGACAAAAGCCGGTTGACTTCTTCGCATTCTTTGGGGGTTGGATTGGCCCATTCGGGGAAGGGACTGAATCCTGGGGTCAGACCGTATGGGTACTTTTTCCCGCTTCTCTTTCGCTTCTCCGCGGGTTCATTCAATGTTTCGGTAGCTTTGTCGACAGTGTCCTGTAATTCGTTTGCAAGAGCGTTCAAATCTTCTCTCTTTATATCGGCACTCTTCCCAGATACATTGTCGAGATTATTATCTAATGTCTTGGGCACAACAGTGGCAGGTCCCATATTATGAGGTAATTCGTCAGGGTCGACACGGGGCTTTGCGTTTATCTTCCTCTTCTTGGAAGTAGCCTCACCGTTGGGCGTGCTATCCGATACTCTTTTCCTTCCGTTTTTCTGGGAATTTATCTTCGGACGAGATTGGCTAGCCTTTGCTCTCTTTTGAGTGCGTTGATTATCCGCACTGACAGTGACAGGCTTGGTCTCGACAGCCAGCAAGGCCGCTTGCCGGGCAGCTGCAGAGCGAGTGATGCGACGTTCCATCTCTTTCAAGTAAATCTAGACAGAGTTATAGATATAATGGATGAAAGGGAAAGATGACTGGGTTTGCAGAAAGAAAGAAATGGTTGGAAACAGTATCCGCAAATGACATCAGAATCCATCGGACATCAGGTCATCTAGAGAAGACTGCCTTCTGGCTCGTTTAATCGGCGTAATAGATGCAGGAAATGTCGGTTCTCTTGGATTAATTGATGGTCTAAGATTGAAGCGATGAAAAACTGCGATAGAAGTTGTTTGGTTGATGGAAAATTGAAGAAGCAGGATGGAAGAGTCAAAGAAGGAAATGCTTGGCAGTCGATCATCGGTAGGGCTGCATCTACGATGTTCAAGACAGAGAATGGGCTTACTAGAGATACAACGTGCAGGTTCAATCGGATTTATCAAGCAATTTGAATTTATTATTATTCACTTGCAGTAGTAAATTGTGGTTATATTTGATTCATGGGATATATTGATTGGTTGATGCAGTGGGGTATTCCAATCCACTCTAGTATCGTAGGTATCCTTGACATGCATGAAATATCGTCAAAATCATCCCTCTTCTATGTATTTTCTACCACAGACAAACTCCCAGACTCCAAGCCACAAATCTTCGTTAGTATAAGGAGAGCCATAATATCATAATTATGCGTGATCAGCAATGTTGTGGATACTGATATCCATGCGGTCCTTCACGGTGGGGTGCTCTTGGGGCGCCTCCTTGCGAGTACTGTTCAGACTCACTTGGGGCACCTCAGATTCCCGGGGAGTCCCAGCAGGAACTATCTTGCCGCTCTCGTCCAGCTTGACACCATTGGCGGCAATCTGGAAATCCCTCTCGCTAGCGAAGCCATGTGTAACAGCTTCCTTGGCCTTGTCCAACGCCTTGATCTTGCGGCCTTCGCCTCTAATCTTCTCCAAATGATCGAGGTAGCCTTCTGAAACGGGGGTGACGTAATTGCCACAGAAAACTCCAACTTCGAAGTTCTGGGGTTCGGACTGCCCATTCTCCTGTGCAACCTCAGCGCAGGCACCCTTCAAGTCATCCAGAGTCTGGTAGATGACACTTTCGGCGCCAATGTGTCTTGCGATACTCTCAGTGTCTCGGTTGTAAGCAACCAGCTCCTGCGGCGAGGCCAAGTCAATTCCGTAAATGTGAGCATATCTATTTGTCTTGTCAGTAATCAAATTCATTTCTATGATAATCGAGGATCAACTTACGTGATCTCTGGAGAGCAACTGGCCAAGTAAACCTTCTTGGCACCGGCCTCCCTTGCCATAGAGACAATCTCCCTGCTGGTGGTTCCTCGCACGATACTGTCGTCCACCAGAAGGACATTTCGGTCCCTAAACTCGGCTTCCATAGCATTCAACTTCCGGCGAACACCCTTTTGGCGGGTCTTCTGCTCGGGCATGATGAATGTCCGGAAAACGTATCGATTCTTGACGAAGCCCTGGCAATAGGGTTTATTCAAGTATTGAGCGAGGGATGTAGCGGAAGTGTTTGAGGTCTCAGGGATGGGGATAACAACGTCAATGTCCTTGACAACGTCTGGTCCAAGAACATCGAGAACTCTTGCACCAAGGCGGTCACCCATCCGTTGACGGCTACGGTACACACTAATACCATCCATAACGGAATCGGGTCGTGCAAAGTAGACATATTCAAAGATATCAGGGGCGTAATCCATCTTAGGTGCCACCTGGCGGAAAACGGGCTCACCACCCTTTTCGATAATGACCGCTTCACCAGGCTGGATATCGCGCATGTTTCTGAACCCGAGCTGGTGCAAAGCGACAGACTCAGAAGCCATCATGTAGTCCGTACCCTCACCGGTAAGGGAAGGTCGGGAACCAAGGACCAAGGGGCGGATACCATAGGAGTCACGGAAACCCAAGACACCAAAGCCTGCAACCGTTAATGGTTTACTCAAAGACTGGAATACTTGGCTTGCTTACCTGCCAGCATAGCAGTACAAGCCCATCCACCTTGGCATCTCTTGTACATCCTGCTAAGACTGCTGAACAGGTCCTCCCTGTTCACACGTGCCTTCTTGGTCTCACTCAGCTCATCCGCAAAGATGTTCAGCATCAACTCGCTGTCACTATCGGTGTTGATGTGACGGTGAGCCTCGAGGTCCAAGTGTTTCTTCAACTCGGGGGCGTTGATCAGGTTTCCGTTGTGGGCGAGACAGATACCATAAGGACTGTTCACGTAGAATGGCTGGGCCTCGGCGTTTGCACTGCTGCCAGCAGTGGGGTATCTCAAGTGACCGATGCCCATAGGACCAGGGAGGTCTGCCACTCTAGAGCCATCCTGGAAAACCCTGGCCGCCATGCCGTTCGACTTCAACTGATAGATCCGACCGCCGTGAGCACAAGTAGCGATACCTGCAGCATCTTGACCTCGATCTAATTGTTTCAAAGTTCATGTTAGTTTTCCGGAGTCAAACCAAAGGGTATGGAGGGGTACGGAGGGGTATGGAAGGACCGGAACTCACGTTGAAGCAGGTAAAGGGCCTCGTGAAGATCAACGGCGGCGGCAGACGATGGGTCCGCTTGTATCAAAGCGATAATACCACACATCGTGTCGATATCTAGGAAGTTCTTGGAGTACAAATCATCAGCACATGGTCCACATTTGAGATGGATGCAGCAACAGAGGGCAGTTGAAATTGACAAGTCAGATCGGAAAATTCTCCGCAAGAAAGCTTAGGAAGTCTAACATCTATATAAAAAACCGAAATTCATCATAGGAGCAATTGGAGGTGGGGGATGGGTCTCAGGGAACCCAGCTTTTGACTCACAAGAATGAAAAAGGAGGGTAAAATGAAAATGTCAGTCCAATTCGAGTATGCGTGAGGCCCTATTGAGACATAACAATGATCATGGCATTAAATGATTAAGTGCAGCTGCTGTTTCAAGCTCAGCTCACAGAGGAATCAAAAGAGCAGATGACATGGTGAGGGGGGAGTAGAGGGGAAGAATTTCTTCCCACGAAAGAAACCGTTTCCCTCATAAGAAATTCTTTTTTTTTTGCTCTTCCCCACTGGAGATCAGAATTTTTGCGGGCGCCGCTCAACCAACGAAAATTTCGGGTTCCAGAAAATGTCGGCGGAAGGGACGGAGCGGCGTAATGCGGTTCCGGCTGAGTAATCAGTAATATAGTTGGTGCCTGGTATATATGGCATAAACAAAGTATAGCATCAACAATGAACAGTAGGACGCAGTTGTCTACGGGACTGGATGGGTGGATAAGTCTAGTGTTTCATTTTTATCTTCTTGCACATATATCCAACTAGATTTCATGTGTTTGATTGTATCTATGCTCTTTCAATTTATTTTGCACTCTGTACTCATCTTACCCTCACTTTGCTTTCTTTGACCAACCCTCACTGTTTGACCGTCAATGAATGTTTCTCAACAGGTCTGGCTGTGTTGCTAACTAGTCCTATCTTACGTCTTTTCTTCTACTTCAACCCACCCCCTATTCCTCTTTCTCTTCTTCTTCCCTCCTCCACCTTCTTCTACGAAGCCTCACCCTTGACTCTTCGCTAGCCTATACGATTACTACCTCACTATTCTTTCCTCCACCAAGAATCATCAGTTTAACCCTTCAAAATGGACCACAACAGCCCCAGGGAGATTGATTTAATCTCCAACGGTACCCATAGCGACGATGCCAGTAGCGACAGTAGTGTTACAATCGAAAATGACCCAGATAGATCCTACTTTCTTGAGCAGATCGATCTTACAGGCGATGATTCAGGGCCAGGCTTCTTCCCAAACACCCGAGCACCCAGCATCCCTCGTTCGAGACACCAATCGATCTCGAATGAGATCGTGGACCTTGCTTCTGAGTCCCAGCCCTCTCTTAACGAGGGAGACTATCTTACTGATGAGTGTTTTGAGAGACTTATTCGGCATTGGAGTGAATGGGGGAGACCAAGACCTTCAGATACTCCTAGGGAACCGCCTCAACCTCAAAAGTTTGTTATCCCTGAAGCGTGCATAGACGGGATCATTTATAAGCCTGGCCAGTCTGTTGAGCTTTATGACAGTACTTTTCTGCGCATTGTCACAGTCCTTTCTGAGTCGACTGGTTCAGTGTTCCTCCGTGGTCGTCGATTGATTAGCAACGTTGAGCACACCGGAACCTACATTCCCTCGCGGCGCAATGAGCTTGTTTGGATGGTCAACAATAAGGAAGATGTGCCCTTGGAAATAGTAAAGCGCTTTGTGACTATAAATTTCACCAACTGCACTGGCGATTCTGCGAGGAACGGATTTACCTGCCGCATTAAAGAGACTTCAGAGCAAGCTGAAGCTTCTGTTCAGTATCTTTCTTATGAAGACGCAGATCAAGGCTTTAAAATTCCCACTCAAGAATTGCGGCATGCATGGAGGGGTGAAACTCGTCGTTTCGGTGATGCAGAGATACGTTCATCAGTCATTGATCTTACCGATACTGGAGACCACCGTCGAAGGTATACCTTTGGCGATGGCTTTTGTGGTGCTGGAGGAGTATCATCTGGTGCCCATAGGGCAGGCTTGCATATTAAGTGGGCTTTTGATAACTCACCGTATGCAACTGATACATACCGTCGAAACTTTGAATCCGCTCTATGCGAACAAAGTGATATCTTCAGCTTCTTAACAAATGATGAGACATTTCTACGAGTTGACATCAGCCATGGTTCTCCCCCTGTCAAACGTTCTCGCCTGCGCATACTATTAACTGCGATAGAGATGATGCAAATTCAGCCTGCATCTTCTCATGTTCGAATCTCATCAAAAAGGCCAAACCTAGAGTTCACACTATGGAGGAAACTTCTGGTTTGTTTGAAAGGCACAAGGACACATTCCACCGTGTCATCCAAGACTTCATTGAAATTGGGTACTCAGTCAGATGGGCGGTGCTCAACTGCATAGAATATGGTGTCCCCCAAATCCGGAGGAGATTAGTTATCATAGCTTCTGGGTATGTTAGACCCCCCACCTCTTGTCATCCTAATGCTTATAACTGATAACTGATATGTTATAGTCCTGGGGAGACACTACCACCATTCCCCAAGCCTACACATGGGCCTTCGGAATTAGGATTAAAACGACCTACCACCATTAACTTGATGGTTTCGTCAATTCCTCTCAATGCCGCCGACCACGATGTTCAAGGGGCTTTAGATCGAGGTTTACGCGGTGGTCCCAGGCCCCCCTTTGATCCTAATCAGCCGGCCAGGACAATAACATGTGGGGGAGGAGAGAATAACTATCACCCATCAGGTCAACGAGGGTTCACCAATCGAGAATTTGCTTGTCTCCAGACATTTCCATTGGAACATCGATTTGGGCCAAGGGAAGTCCGGAAGCAAATTGGCAATGCCGTTCCACCTGCCCTTGCTAAAGCCATTTACGGCGAGATCATTAAATCGTTGCAAAAAACAGATATGGAGGAACGTCCTGCCCGTCCCGTTGGACCGAGTATCATTGAGGTTGAATGAGATTACCCCTGTTATTCTGAAAAAGCTGCAGCGAAGCACTGAGTCTCAAGTTTTCCTCGATTCGATTCGACTCAAGAAGCGCAGCAATTCTCATCAAGCGCGTGTTCAATCCGTCCATATTGTGAACTGTGAACTGTGAACTATGAATCCAGATCGATCGACATCCACATGCATCATCCCCTTTGATAGCCGCGGAACAAGGATGCCATTTCCGCCCGCCCAACAAAATCGGTCAACGAAACAGCTTCAAAGATCCCACCAGCACATGCAGTTGTACCAGAGAATGGACTGGGATTAACTTGGGACGGATCAATTGAAAAGATACCAATAATGAGTCTTTTTGAGAATCATTTTGTTGAAATAATAAACGCGTTGTGTTCGGCGGCATCAGTTTCCGTGGCATGTGTCTCCGACCGAGGATTCAAGGGCCAACACAGCATCAATGAATCCCCAGGGTAGTCAATCTAGATAGCCATTGATTGCATCTAGGATAGCTGAAGATCTGAATTACAATATCAATCAAAATAATATCGCAATTCTGACCACATTGAGTGCATCAGTTGATTCGGATACCCGGCAATAACCGCAGGCCAACATCAACAAAAACGGCCTCGGTCCAGCGTGACGGCGGTATGAAGTCAGAACTCGCAGTTCTTCTCCCTCTTCTCTCCTTCTTTTCTTTTCTCCTCCGCTCACCTCTGGCCAGGCGACATTTTCTCCCTCTCCCTACTCCTCAATTCCTCTTCATCTTTGTTCCTGGGTATTGCAGCTTCTTCCTCTTGCTTTTCATAATGTCTGCCTCTTGTTCGGCGTTGAGACGGCTGACCCACAGGTCTCCCCGCACTTTCCAGTCCCGCATTGCCTCCGTCTCCAGACCTTCGTCTTTCATCGCTCTCAACACTCGCAAGACAGTGACTTCTGGTGTTCCTCGTGTATCACGCTTCTCAACCATGTCTTCCCTTCAGAGTGCTGCTCCCCCTGCTCCGGCAGACAAGTCCTATGATCCTGAGATCAAGGACATGGCTGACTACATCCACAACTACGATGTGAAGTCTGACTTGGCGGTATGGGACCCTTTTGATTGTGCTTATTTTTCTGCAGATTTGTTCGCATTTTTCGTTGGCGTTGCAATTCGGTATGCTAATAGGTTTGGTTTCCTCTAGTACGACACCGCTCGTCTGGTTTTCCTCGACACTCTGGGATGTGGACTGGAAGCCTTGAAATTCAAGGAGTGTGCGAAACTTCTTGGCCCCGTGGTCGACGGAACTGTGGTCCCCAATGGTACTCGCGTGCCTGGTACTCCTTTCCAGCTTGACCCCGTCAACGGTGCCTTTAACATTGGTGCTATGATTCGCTGGCTCGACTACAACGACTGCTGGCTGGCCGCTGAATGGGGCCACCCCTCGGACAACCTGGGTGGTATCCTTGCCGTTGCTGACTGGATTTCTCGTACCAACCGTGCTGGTGGAAACTTGGGCAATGGCAAGATCTTGACTGTCAAGGACGTTCTCGAGGCCATGATCAAGGCCCACGAAATCCAGGGTGTTCTGGCTCTGGAGAACTCGTACAACAAGGTCGGATTGGACCACGTTGTGCTTGTTAAGGTGGCCACCACTGCTGTGGTCTCCAAGATGCTCGGTCTCAATGAGAAGCAGACCGCTGATGCGATCACCCAGGCCTGGGTGGACGGTCAGAGTCTCCGAACCTACAGACATTCTCCTAACACCATGTCGAGAAAGTCGTGGGCTGCTGGTGACGCATGCCAGCGTGCTGTCAACCTCGTCCTGAAGGTGCAGAAGGGTGAGGGTGGATTGCACACCGTGCTGTCTGCTCCTGGCTGGGGTTTCTATGACGTTCTGTTCAAGGGCAAGAAGTTCCAGTTCCAGCGCCCATATGGAAGCTATGTCATGGAGAACGTTCTCTTCAAGGTTTCCTACCCAGGTGAGTTTCAGCACGTTCCTTTTTGAGGTATTGTCCTAACCACTTTTCATTACAGCCGAGTTCCACTCCCAGACTGCCATCGAGGCCGCCCAGATCGTTAACAAGAAGCTCGCGGAGCTGGGCAAGACCGCCAAGGACATCAAGGAGATCACCAACCGCACTCACGAGGCTTGTGTCCGTATCATTGACAAGCAGTTCAAGGCTATGGACAACTTTGCCGACCGTGACCACTGTGTCCAGGTAAGCTGCATTGAGGAAGTCGTGGAACATGAAGAGCACATGCTGATGATATTCTAGTACATGGTCGGAACCATGCTGGTCTTCAACCGCCTCACTGCCAGCGACTATGCCGATGGCTCGGAGGCTGCCACTTCGCCGCTCCTGGAGGACCTCCGTAAGCGCATCCGCTGCGTTGAGGACGAGGCATTCACCAAGGACTACCACGACCCATCCAAGCGTACCATCCCCAACGCTCTCACCGTCACTCTGAACGACGGCACAGTCCTCGACGAGGTTGTTGTTGAGGCACCTCTCGGTCACCGTCTGAGACGTGAGGAGGCCAAGCCCGAGATCCTGGACAAGTACAAGCGTCACTTGCAGGCACACTTCGACCAGGCCCGCATTGATGAGTTGTACAACCTGGGCTTGGACAGAACCGCTCTCGAAAACACCGAGGTGGACAAGTATGTTGACTTGTATGTCAAGGACAAGTTGGTCGCTTCTTCCTAAGGGTTTGATGCAAGACAATATTAGATTGTATTGATTCCATCATGTTATAAATTATGAGCGATATCTCATTCAGTGACACAATATAATTAATTGAATGAAAGTGCTGTACAAGTAGTCGGGATAAGACAAAAAAAAAAATAGAATATTTTAAAACCTAAAAAGAATAAAAACGGGATGAAAAAAGGCAAAAAAGAAATTATCAGGTCCTGCCCGGGATCGAACCGGGATTAGTGGAATCAGAATCCACTGTGATGACCATTACACTACAGAACCTTGTTGATGATCGCTTGTCATTATTTAATTTATGAGCCAGCTAATTTTTCTTCTGGTGGTAAATTCTAGATATCGAAGTGTTTCGTTGAATTCTTAGTCTATAAGAGGATAAAAATACTTTTATGTTCTTGATTTCATTTTCTGCTTCTTCAGATATCACTATTGATGGTTATTTCGCTTGTTGTGCTCCAGAAGTACTTGCGATATATTTTGGCAACATTGCTGAAACTATATATATAGATCGTACCACAGATTCACCCACGATCTATGGTTGCTGCACCCATAACATAAAACAAATTATGACTTCTAACCAGAAGCACCAGACGAACAAGAAGCCCCAATATCAGAGGGCGTATTTCCACACAGCACCTTTCCATCACCCGAGGGAGCCTTCACGGTGTAATCGCTGACTTTGACATCACAGGTACCATCAGCGCCACAGTTGAGATTACCAGTGACGGGATCATTCTTGTCACTTGTCGTGCCGCTGAACTTTTCAAATAGAATTCCAGTTAGTTTGGAATTTCCAGGGTTCTTTTCGCAGTAGTCTTCGTCTTCGCCGTAGCAGCTCTGGATCTGAATGGCGTAGTCGCAGCCCTGAACGGTGAAATCGGTGAAAGTGACATTGGAGACGGTGGACAGGCCATGGCCGTTACCGGTTGGGTAGGTCTTGATACCTGCTGCTTTGGTAGAATTAATCATGGTCGCACCTTGCACATAGATGTTTTTGATCGTGTCGTCGTTGCTCTTCCCCATCGATCCTACGGAGATGCCATGGGAGCCTGTACAGCTGACATCTTTAACGGTGACGTAGTTCGAGCCGGGCTTGAAAGCGATGCAGTCATCGTCGTTGACGATTGTGGTGTTGGTGATGGTCACGTAGGAACTGGCGCCGATGTCGAAGCCGTCGGTGTTTTTGGGCTCGTTGTCGGAGTTGGAGGTCGCGGAGAGGTTGAGGTTGGAGAAGGCGATGTTCGTGGCGTCGCCTTTGACTGAGATGAATACGTTTGGGGGGTTTTTCAGGTGGAAGTTGGAGATTTCGAGGTTATTTCCGCCGTCGATGTAGAGGAGGGTTGGACGGGCGTAGTCGCTGTTTTTGGCGAATTTGTCCCAGCTTTATTTGATAGATGTCAGTTTATATTAAAAAGCTGTAAGGGATTGATTTAGATGTTCGTATTCATACGCATCTTGCCCATTTCCATCAATCACTCCCTCGCCGGTGAGCGACCTGATCTTCAGACCATCAATGTCAGAAACACCGATCATAGCAGTCTTTCCCTCCCAATAGTCCGTGTCGCTGGCGAACTTGAGCAGACCTTCAACCTGAAAGTCGCAACCGGAACAGCCATCGAATTCAAGGACACTGTTGAGATAGTAGGTCGTGTCTTTGGGGATGACAATGGTTCCTCCTTTACCGCACGACGAGATGGCTTCTTTGATGGCTGGGACATCATCTTTCGATGCGGATCCGCCTGCAGTTGGAGTACACGCAGAGCGAGGAACTAGGACTGGTGTTGATGGGAGAGCATAGCCCAGGGCTAACGTGGAGAGGAGGGTGATTGTCCTCAGGGACATGGTGGGTGTGAGTGAATTGTCAGATAGAAGAGAAGCATATTGAAGACGGAATGCTTGGTTAAAGAACATTTAAATAAGGGAAGCTCTGCGCCTCTGAAACACATGCGAGAAGAACCCGAGGCTATTCACTTCAGGGGCAAAGAGTGCAACCATGCAGTGTCCCCAACCTCCGTAATTGTTAATATATTTCCAAGAATCCCATTGACTACAGAGTTGCATTTCTTTCCGCCAACCGCCGGTTGAGTCTTGATTCAGACAAGATGAAACGCTGCCACGACGATCGTCGACGCTAAGCATTCGAGCTCGGCCGATCTTATCAGCAATGAGAGGAATTGGCCGATTGATACGTGCTGATCTTACTGATCTTGTCTTGGAATAGATGAATCCTACTCTGATATCTTCTGGCAATATCGACATAGATGGTAGCCTCAAAATCACGACCAATTCTTGGTGGTGTGATGCGCGACGGTTGATGCCGTCTCCTCTATCCCCACTTGGGCTTTTCCCCAGTGTTTCGAGATTAAGACTGATGCAGGGCTGACGGAGTAATATAATCCCTATAATGAAATGAAGGAATGGGATAGATTGAAAATGCACGACGGAAATTGGCTTCGGAGAAATTGGATAACTCCCCTGTCTCTTTTTTTAAAGAAGTGACTGACCTTCTCCCCAGCTATCCAAGCCATCGTCCTCCCCCAATTCGACTCTCAGTAAAGATGCAGCCATTATCTCTCTTCATCGGTCTCGTCGGCCTGAGTGCGACTGCTTCTTGCGCCCCTACAACCGGCAGAACCAGCGCCCCATCCGGCTGTCTAACTGTCGGGTCGAGTGGTAAATATTCCAAGATCGGCGATGCCCTCGACGCCCTCGGATCCTCGACAGCTTCAGCATGCATCTACATTGCCAGCGGGACATATGAAGAACAATTGGCAATCCAGTACCCGGGCAACTTGACCCTCTACGGCGAAACAACAGACACCAGCACGTACAAGCAGAATACAGTCAACATCACTCATACCATTTCCTCACCTGAGGCAGGGTCGCTGGTTGCAAGCGCTACCATTGATGCCGAGTCGGATGGACTTAAGATGTACAATATCAATATTGAGAATGGATTTGGGGAGGGTCATCAGGCTGTTGCGTGAGTTGAATCTTCAAACAGATTCGTATGATATCGCTACATCTAACACTTTTATCAAGCCTTGTCGCAAATGGAGATAGACAGGGCTACTACGCATGCCAGTTTCTGGGCTACCAGGACACACTCTACGCCAAAGGGGGTACCCAGTACTACTCCAACTCTCTGGTAAAGGGTAAGCACCCCAAATACCTTTCATCACATCCACCATACTAACCCTAACCCCACAGGCGCCGTGGACTACATCTTCGGCGCATCCTCCGCCTGGTTCAACAACTGCGACATCGTATCCAACGGAAAGGGGTATATAACCGCCATGTCGCGCGAGGAAGAAACCGACACAGCCTGGTACGCCTTTGACTCGTGCAACATCAAAGCCGCGTCCGGCGAAGATCTGACTGGGGAGGTGTATCTCGGTCGTCCGTGGCGAGTCCTCGCTCGCGTCATCTATCAGAACAGCGTGCTGAGTGATATTATCAATGAAAAGGGTTGGACTACGATGGCGGATGGGGCTACGCCGTCGTATTATGAGATTGATAATTCTGGGGATGGAGCGGATACTTCGAAGAGGGAGTATGAGTCTTCCATTGATGCGCCTGTTACGAGAGAGACGGTGCTTGGGGGTGATTATCAGGAGTGGATTGATGGGGGTTATTAATTGCGAGTAGACAAGATTGAAATTTGTTATATAGAAGAAGCCAGAAATAAACCACCAAGTAACATAAGAAGATTCCGTCAATAAGCATATCGAAACTGCATATTCTGAAAATCAGTAATATCAACCAACTCCGAGCCCTCACTCTCCAACCCAGACACAGACACAGCAATCCGATCTCTTCTACGATTTTCCCATCGAAGCAAAACCCCAAGCAAAACACTATCGACAATTGTAAAAACGAAGCAAATAATCGTTCCTAAAAAGCCACTCTATCTTCACATTAGAACAAGCCCGTAAACACCGCTCAAAGTTCCTTTCCTACATACCTGATACTTCGGAGCTTCACGCTCAAAGAATATCTGAGGCCCGATGATGTTCCCCGCACAGTATGCTATGAAGATGACAGCGCCCACAGTGGCTCTCTTAGTGAAACCACCGACGTTGGAGCTGATCATGGCGAAGGCTAGGGGTAGACCAGCGGAGAAGACGCCCATTAGGAGGAGACCGGCGTATCGGGAGGCCATTGAGGTGGTGGCGTATATGAGGGCGCAGCCGATGATGCTGGAATTGTGAGAGGGTATATTAGATATGGGGACGAGGGCCTGGGAGGATGTTCACCTGATGCAGTTGACCACGGCCATGATTATACAGCGGCTGTTTTTGAATTTGGATGAAGCGAGGCATCTATTTATTGATTAGTGGTTGTTTCTTCCGTAGGGAGGGCACGCTTACGATAGAATAACCGCAACCAGCATGACAGCACCCGCTGGCATTCCTAGCAGCAGAGTCCTAGTCGTGGAGAATCCGAAGCCTTGGAGGATTTGACTAGAGAACTAAACAAAGAGTTAGCAGTCGAATAATAAACACAGACAGCACAAACCTACCGCTGTAAACCCCCCATTGGGAATGTTGCATCCGAGCACATACAAAGCCAGCATCCAGGTTTTGTAATCGACCACTGCCTCTACTATCTGTCCACGGTCGAGCTTGTTACTCTTATATCCGGCCTGATTTGCCCTCAGTCGTTCATTTGCAAGTAGCTTTTCCTCCTGCGAGAGGAACTTGGCGGAGGCAGGGGAATCGGGGATAACGAAGAACATAACCAGACCCCAGAAAAAGGTCACCAGGCCGAAGATGATAAAGAGCCACTGTAAATGTGAGTTTGATGGCCGTAGTATTAGAGATGACATATAACCTACCCTCCACGAAGCCAAATTGCTTTCGATTTTCCAAACCCCGATGGTAATGAGGTTTCCGATAATGAATGAGATGGAGTTACCGCAGAACCACAGGCCGTGACGAAGAGGTTGTTCAGAAGTGCGATACCAGATTGACGTGATCAGATTGAATCCAGGCGAGAGACTGGCTTCAGTAAAGCCAAGGAAGAAGCGAGTGCACATGATTCCGGCAAAGGATTCGGTGGCAGCATGGCAGGCGAGGACAATTGCCCATAGGATGCTATTTAACAATTAATGCAAGATCCAGGAAAGAAAGGCAGAGAAAACGAACAAAGTAACAGATAAATACTTCCCCAGCGGAAACTTGACCAGCAACACCGAAACCGGATACGATGCCACCAAGTAGCCGAAATAGAAGATACTCGACGCCCAGCTGTATTGGGAGCCGCGCAGGTGGAGATCCTGCTTGATGCCCATGATGGCGCTGCTGTTCAAGGTTTGCTTGTCGATAAAAGCTAGCATGTACGCGACCAGCATGACGGGCATCAGGATGAGGTCAATCTTTCGCACCAGCTTGCCTTCGTTTGGTGTGTTGAGAGACTCTTTGAGATAGCCATTGTCGACGCTGAGGTTGTCTTGGTTGTTTCTTTCTGGTGTGGGTTTCTTTTCCACGATATCCTCCATGGTGAGAAACAAGATGGAATAAGATGAGTTGTAAATCAAACCAGACGTAGACGAGCTAGATATAACTCATCCATATCGCCTATCGAATTCGACAAGATGGTCATTGTTATCAACACTTCCCCGCATTCTCTCTATAGATTGCAGGGAATAAAGGATGCATTTGGTTCCGTCGGATAATGAAGACATTGCGATTGGCTGCATCGGCAACGCTTGTGCTTGGCAGATGAAGATATTCAGATGAAGATAGCAGTGGATAATATTTCTTCAATATAATCTAAAGTGATAAATATGTCACCGATATTTTAGTATGTTGTACTTCTTTCACTCTAAAAAAGGCATGTCCACTAGTGATCAGAGAGAGTGCCTAATAGCGACAGAAGGGAAAACGGGCAGATCATCAGTTATATAGCTGCATAATGATAATTTATTCAAAGAAGAGTTCTATATTACTGCCTTTGATAGGAAAAAGTGAATATATGCAGTCCCTAAAATGATGTGTCTGCCTGCACTTGTTAACTAGACATATTCACTTCTCGCCTCTCACTCTTCTTCCTTCCTTCTCTTACCCTTTCAACCATCTAGTCTCTCCTTTTTCCAACCAAATATTGAGTCAAAATAAAAATGCCTCCTCAAATCAACCTTGCCAAGTCTATACGCCAATACATGAAGTCTCCTCTTCATGGCGCTCAAGCACAACTCTCAGTGGCGATGGATAATGCCTACGACTACAAAATCGGCCCTAATGATTTCGACCCTGACACCATCTTCCCCGAGATCATCACACTCGGAAACCAACTCTCTGCAGCCCTTCAAAATCTCACTCCCGACCAAGAGACTGCCTTTGAAACTCATATCCTACATTGCCTGGCCAGTATGGTCTATGGTTCCAACATGATCGAGCGCGCCGGAAGCAGTCCCGACATCACACTCAAGCTCTGCATGGCAGTCTTTCGCGGCGAGGAAGTTCTGGAAGACATTGGGGAATCGGACGAAGAATACTTGACGTTGAAAGAGAATCTCCTACGCAATAACCTCCCAGCAAATACTGCTGCGGTTTTACGCAGTCGTCGCGAAATTGTGCAACACGCCCAGGCTGCCTCCTACATCATCAGTCAACTTGTCATCCACAACCAAGATCTCAGCGAAGAGATCATTCTCCAAAGTCACCAAATCCTCAGTCACAAAGTCGACGCCGAAAACACACCCTGGGAAGAATACAGTGGTGTCTATCGTACGGATGGAGTCAGCGCCGGCTTCCACCAATTCCCTCACTACAGCCGTGTGCCCTGCAAAATGAAGGCGATGATCCGCGAACTCGGGTCGGACCTCAAAAACGCCATCAAAAAGGGCACAATTGACCCTATCGCCATTGCCTCCAAATATACTCACATCTTTGTCAATATTCATCCCTTTTTCGACGGCAACGGACGTATGTGCCGCTTGATCCTGAACGCCATGCTCCTCAAACTAGGCAGTTTTCTTGTTTGCATCGGTGATACGGAAGAGGACTGCAGTCTTTATTTGGAAGTTGCTGCTAAAGGAAGTGCACTCGAAGATACATATGGAGAGCTCGATGAAGATGAGAAACCAGTCATGCATAAGGAGCTGGGAAGCTTTGTTCTGTCGCATGTTAAGAAGAGGATGGGCAAGCTGGTTACTATTTTGTAAGATATTATGGATTTTGTATTTCTATGGATAAAGTTTCTGTGCATGAGATCTGGCCAGTCTCATGATTTTTATGTACCCAGAAGATGGGCTTTAGATGAACCAAGACAATTTCTATTCCATCTCAATAATTAACATATAATCCCCCATTCTATTGTGTCTGGTACATACGACCACAGCGTGTGGAGAACAGGGCTTCCGTCCGCTCAGCCGTACTTAAGCCACATATTGAACGCGACCAACTGGGATATGCGCCTTATGTACGTTGCTACCTTATGGGTGAACCAGCAAATGGGTTGCCATCAATACCCCGTACGAACAGAGTTTCAACGAATACTTCAATGGCCAGAAAATGCAGCCGCAGACAATGGAGATCTTATACAATGCCGGCGTAACAGTTATATACCCAGTTCTTAAGTAGTGAATGAATCCGGAGATTGTTGAATGGCACCCAGGGGTCTCATTTGTGGTGAATCCCTACCGACCTTTATGTGTCAGTGGGATTTCTGCTTTTGACCTGGTTATATTAAGAAAGAGTAGCAGTACAACAGCCGCCACCTGGCTAGCTACACTATTTAAAGGATAATGTTGAGAGATCTACAGAAGCAAGAATAAATAACACATCCTTTGCATTTGCATAACGACATGGGGAAAACCTAAATCTAGGGGGAAAAAACCCACGTCAAGGCATCATAATTTAATTACAGCATTATACTCCATCCCAGAAGTGAAACACAACTGCGATCACTGAATTATATCAACCTCTCATGTAATGCTTTATTAAGGATTAGTCTCTTCAGCATACACATGTATTATAGTCAGCATTATCCAGAAGAATCAATAGCTAGTTGGTTACTTACTAGCTGTTTACTTTAATTCTGTCTGCAATCTCATAATATTATTCGCATCGTCTTCCTCATTGATAGTGAGAGCAATCGAATCTTTCACCGCAGACTGAGGGTCCCAACTCCTCTGATAGTCATCTGGAGTGGTAGGACCTCCTCTAAAGACATATCCAAACCAGTAACGCTCCTTAGGGGTGCCACTGTTAATTGCTGAGCAGATGTCAGTCCTTTATTCCGCTACGTTGATGTTGACAAATTTCTCACCTGAAAAGGAATGAGTTGATGTACAAGCATGAAACTCCTTGCATTTCTGTTCAATATAATCTGACCAGCTTTTAGCGTTATATTTGTCATAGTCGGCATGAAAGCCAGCAATGACATTCTGGGGGAATAGTCGTGGGCCTGCCAACCAGTTTTCTGGTGGAGGGAGAGGCACAGGGCTGAATTTGTCTGCAGATAGGAAGGGATATGACATCCCAGTCATAGAAAGAAGAGCACCTGGTAGTATATATGACAGCTTCATCTTTGCTAAGTCGTGTTGATTTAACCCAATAAAGCCCAGTAAAATGTAAAAGACCGTTACTTAGCCTACTTGGTAGCTTCCTTTTACCTTATATATATTGTCCTTCTCTCAACGAGACAGTTACTATGTCATAATTACGCTTACACTTATCAGTAAGAACTGTTTGATGTGCGAGTAATAGTAACTCCACTTCAGCTGCAACGTCGCCGGATTCAAAATAAAATAAACGGGAAGCAAGAGAGAGAAGGCAGGTTAAACTTTATATGGAGATTTGTGCCCCATTGGTTTAGTTATATGACAAAGTATACTTGAAAACATGACAGGTTAAGGTGGGGTTAGGTTTAGTGGGTCGGGGCTGTCATATCCCCGAATCCTTCCTTAATGAGCAATGACAGGTCATATTTTCTTATTTTAATTAGATAGATAGATAGACATTTAAATATATGTATTTTTAACTTCTAATCTTACATTTATATATTTAGTATTTGTTGAGTTATTCTGAATTTATTAACAAAATGCAATTTTGTTATTCTACAGATATACATAGAACAACATCCAATCCATTTCGATTAAAAAATCGATTTTTGCTAACCGCACCACAAATTCTTAATATAACTGTTAATATCAGCTCTGGGAAAGTAGAAACTGTAGTCGTAACTATTGCATCAGCATTGACATATTTACCTATGAAGGTTTCCGACTGTCTGGTTCTATTGAGATGTTGGTTACAAAAAGGCAAGATGATGTTACCATCCGCAGAGCATAAGCGTAAGCATATCAATAAGATGCCGTATTCATCCGAAATCCATACACTTGGACTTTCATCTGCAGCGTAGCCTTCTGAATATGCCTTCTCTTGAACTACATTTCTTAGCAACACTATTGACGTCAGTTACCACAGTCGGCCCCACCTACTACTCTATTACGACATGATAAAAATGAGGAAGAAGTCTAGAAGAGATAGAAGAAATAACAACGAACCTAAGCCTGGAGCAAGAGACAATAGCCAGGAAGAAGTGCTGCTAAGCTACAAACCTCAACTCTGTGTTTACCGCCATGTATTCATAAGTCATTCAGTTAGATTTGGACACCACTCTTAAGATACTAAAATTGTAAGCTATATTAATATACTCACATTACGTCAAGGCTTAGCAATGCCACTGAATTCAACTACAACTGCAAACTTATTATTAACATTCTTCCTTTTAGGAGAGACGGCTAAACTCATGCACCTGCAGGGACAAGGTAAATAACTGAAACGATGTATATACAACTCATGCTGTCTTCTCACCCTGTATATTTGCCTCAAAGCATTTCGACATAGCCGTCAAAGTGATTATGTGCAGGTAACAAGTAGTTCGTTGTTTTGAAGGTGATGGGGGTTGTTCACCCTATCTATTCTACAGTCTACACTCACCCAAAACACCCTTGGCCGCGCGACGAAAAAAGCGGCCTCACCCTAGAAGTACCCAGGTCTTGATACTTTTTATTCTTTTGATGAACATAGTCCTTAGATAGTAAGAAGACAGTACATACGACCACAGGGTGTGGAGAACAGGGCTTCCCGTCCGCTCAGCCGTACTTAAGCCACACGCCGGCAGGTTAGTAGTTGGGTGGGTGACCACCAGCGAATCCCTGCTGTTGTATGTTTTTCTTCTTTTATATTTCTCAATATTTTTTTTGAAGACTGAGAGCAACAAGTCATGAATATGAAATGCTCCATCAACTTAGGTCTATGAACCTAGCCTATCTGGCTTGATTATAACCAGGAATTTCTAGCTGAAACTCATGGCCGCGACGACGTCAAAGAGTAAGGGTGCTTGATCTCTGCATCATATTTAGTATTTTCAAACTTAATAGGAGATGGTTGTGACTGCATACAACAACAAATAGAGATTACCAGACTGTCCATAATGATAGACCTAGTCCACTTCCTAGTCGTCGCCATATCGAAGGTGCAAGTATTGCGGCACTGTCAATAAGAGCAGTGATGAAAAGGAGGGGGCGTTGGTTGGCAAAACTTTGAACAGAATAAAGAACTGATAGGCTTCTTGTGCAAGGATGACTATCGGATTTAGGAGGGGGAATGTTAACTACACCGTCATCAGATATACCTACATCCACGACCATCATTGACAATTTCCCATATCATCCCATAAACACCATTATCGGTAGAGGCCTCGATCGGACTATTCTCCGTCAGTATAAGGTAAACAAAAAGTTACCCCCAACAAAGGAGTCATGCAGTACAGCGAGCTTGTTACCATATGAAGTCAGACAGGGATCCGGACCAGCCACGTGGTTAAGCAGCAGCGGCCAATCAAATCACCCTGTCTTCGCTTGGACATTGTTAAGAGTGTTTCTCAAGTCTTTGAAAGAGGTTGGAATTAACATCAGCTCCTGGATTTATCCTCTCTTGGGGTGGGGTATGTTATATAAAAACCCCCATGCATGATGCATTTAACGAATAGTTAATGAGTATCATGTGGGTAAATCGATTGTTATTTGCATGATTATTGCTTATGATCAGCAGTGCTTCTCTATAAATCACTTATCGATTCTATAAACTGCTCTTCCCAGTCCCCTTCATCATCAGAAAACAGGGGAGGCTCTCCCCATTCAAGATGAGATTCATCTCCTTCTGCCCACCAACCCTTTGCACCAGCCCTAAATAGATGTCTTCTTTTTACCATCGATGCAATGGTAGCCTCCTTTCGTCGCTCGAGTTCCTCTTCATCAGGGAGCGGCGGTAATATAAACGGTTGAGAGTAAATGCCTGACTCCTCGAGACGGGCATTATCCCACATCACGTAACCCCATGCACGTAACTCTCGGCAATGGATGCTCCAGACAAACGATTCCGAAGGTAGCTCCCAGTGTGACCATTTCCATATCTCAGCGGGTCCTAAATCGGGCTCTGGTGTTTCGGGGATCTGGAGTAGCTTGGCTTTTTCGAAAGTGTATTCTTTTAATGGTGTATCTCGAGCTCCCCCTAGAAAAATCCACTCAAGCAAGCCAGGTATAAAGGGATATGAGCCCTTGAGCTTGCGTTTCATGAGTCGTTTGCGCTGTTCGTATGTTGGTGCTGTCGTAGCCTCAAATATGAACTCTAATCCATTGGAAAGCTTGAAATCATCAGACGGAGGATAGATTATCTTCTTATTAAGGTGACCTACGAGACCCGGTATATAACCATATATCTGGGTAAATTCCCATGCTTCATGGATGTCAAAATTCACCCCCGAACTTCCCCAATCCACATCATGTGCGGCAATCTCGTTGAAGGCTATGAGAATTTCATGAGTATCATTTTTGATATAGAGGTGCACTATCAGAATATCAGAGAGAAACTTACGGATAGCAATCTTTCGAAATAAATGTTCACCAACAGTGGCAAGCTGTTCCAGCTCCCAAACAGCATAGTGCTTGTAGCAGACTTCCCACTGCTCTTCTTCCTGGAAATCCCGCGAGGGCTTTGGCCTTTCAAACCTATCGTGATAATCATAGTTATCCCTCTTCCTGAAAAGATATCGATATACCTCGAAGCGGTAGAGACTCCTCGCTACCCGATTCCACTCTCGCAATGAGGGCGGATATTGCGGCAAGGCAGGATTTCTCATCAGTGCAGCCGCAAGAAAATCCGACGTAAATCTTTCAATTACCCGGTATAGCTTTTGCATGGAGAAAGCCGCCTTAAGGGAGATGGATTTGGGGATCGTATATTTCCCATGTTGTTTTAATATTGACAATACCTTCTCCCGCGTCCAGTCCTGGGTCATGGCTCCGCGTGACCATGTCCAGCCTTCAATAGTCGAGGCATCGAGGGCAAGTGCAGCATCAGGAAGTAATTCGCGAGGAATGAGATTCAGCAGGACCCGAAGAGTGATCGACTCTTTTCCATCGAGAAAGGCGGCATAGATAGTCGAGTGTGAGAGGATTGCGGCTTTGAGCGCGTGTAGGTCTGGAAGATGGGAGAGAATCTCTTGTTTTACCTCGACTGGCAAGGAATTTAAAGATGGTCGAGTGACTAATTCGGTTGAGTCCATGTTTGCAGCTATGATCCATACAGCACAAAGAAGTTGGGGTGTTCATGGTAGATATAAATCAAGGCTGTTGTCTGTAAGCGCTGGGAGTGACTAAGATCAATCCCAGCGCTTAATAAGTATAGAGCAACACTCTATATAGCGCCCTCATGCTGTGTTCAGTACTTAGAATGAAAGGCTTCTTTTTTTCTCTTTACTTTACTTGAATCAGTACTGGAAAACAGCTTCAGAACCTCTTAGCATGAGTAGGAAAAAAAAAAAAAAAAAAAAAAAAAAAAGAAAAATTAAAAAACACGATGCCACTGTGAACTAGCACTAGCAACTGATAAGTATAACGAAGCAGCAGCAAATTGCCAGATCTGACTCCGATCCAGTGTCAGTTTATCCCTATATCAGCCACTTAACTCATGTATCTTCCTTACCAGCGGTGTAGCAAGTAAAAGTAAAAGTAAAAGAAAAAGAAAAAAATCCATGAGCAGGTGGCTGCAGGACATGAACTTTCAGCACATCACTCTGCATAGTAGATCCTCTTCCTCACCGAGTTTTGCCAATACACCCATGCAAGACATCCTATTGCCTTTCAATCCGTTGCTTTTCCTTTTCTGACCCTCTTACTGTTTTTACCATTCTATATAACTCGTGTGCTAACGGAACAGTGATTCATATTTACTAGACTTTACAGGAATAAACTATTGTGGCAAAATCTACGTGACGAACTTGATGAAAGATTTAATATTCTGTCACTCATACTAAGAAGTGTTAAAGTGTCAACGGCCTGTACATTGTATTGTACTTTAAAGAAGAATCCCCAAAATTCCTATGGAGAGTAAGATAGTACAATGTATTCATCCCATTCTAAGCTTTCTGTCCCGCCTTCCCAGCGATCAAGTCCTTCTGTGCCTGTCGTAGAGCTTCCCGTGCCACCGCATCGGTTGACAATAGCAAGACCGAGTTGGCAAAGGGTCTTGGTACGGTCGTGGTGACCCAGCGGACTCCCTCGGTGGGAACACCAAGAGCAAACAGCCTCTCATTTTCCTGTCCGTCACGGTCCACAACTCGGTAGGGCTTGATGGATGTGTCCAGAGCATCTGTCTCGTAGCTGCCATTGTGATGTGGCCGACACTGTCCCTCGGAGGAAAGTTTGATGAGGAGGGGGTCCGCGGTGTGTTTCAGCGTGATCTTCGGCATACGCGCTTCAATCACCGCGTTCAGCTTGACCGGTTCGTCCTTGCCCTTGACCTTGATCTCCTTCCCCTTGAATTTGAGACGCCACCCATCGTCCGTCTTGTCGACTTCTGTCTTCGGTTCGAGGACTTCAAGGATTCCGGCGTCGATAAGGGCAACCATCTGCTCGATGCGTTCCACTGGCGGGCCAACAGCTAGAAAGCCACTTAACGGCGAGAATTGGTCGCGGAAGTAATATCTGCCATCACTTTGCTGTCTATCCTTGATGCCTTTGTGGTCAATGACGGCTCGCAGCTCATTGCGAATGTCGCGCAACACACTTCTGGCTGCCGCTTGGGGTCCGTGGAGATTGCCCAGCTGGGCTTGTCGGACGTCTTCACGCAGGTAGGCTTTGACCCAATCTTGCCATTTCTCGAGTGTGTCGATGCTGGCGAGATCGTCAACATGAGGGTTTTTCGCTGTCCTCCAGTCCCATCGGTCCTTTGCGTCAATATGAAACTTTTCTAGGACTTTAGCTTTCGCTGCCTCCCGATTGGCCTCGGAATCGGCCGTTGCATTGGCTTCAACATATTCCTCCTCAAACTCATCAGAGGGCTCGTCTCTGGCTTTCAGGAGGTGCCTGTAGTAAACACGTTCGACCTCCAAAGCAATCAGGGGCCAGACTACGGTTTGAAAGTCTGGGGGTTGCCGCTCTTGGCCTCACTTTGGAACTGCTTAAACATGTTCATGGTACTTGGATGAGGCTTGAGCATGTCATCGACTTCTTTCTGCTCAACGGCTCGGCCGTGCAGTGGCAGTCCTCTTCGGGAGTAACAGTAGATTTTAGGCTCCCTCCCTGATCGCTTGTAGACCAGTTTGCAGTTCTCTCGGACAAACTCTCCGCCTCGTCCCTCGCTCAAAAGGCCCAGATAGTCGAAAAAGCACAGCCCCAGGCCTTTCAGGAGCACATTATCCGTTTGGGTGAGGTTGGATAGTTTGGCATCGGCCGGATTTCCAGGCGGGATATAGATTGATCTCGTCGTCTCGGCGTGCTGCTGTAGGTCTTTTTCCTCTTGAGTGAGATTTACAGGCAGGTGGCCTTGGGTAAGGATAACGGAGGACAGATTCTTGATTTTACCAGTCGACAAGGTGAGTTCATAGAGATCATCCGCCGTCTTCTCGAGACTCTTCGCCTCGGCAACGTGGAGCTTGACCCTCACGTTTCCGGGAAGTCTTTCGACAACATGGTCATATACCCAGCGGAGATAGGTGCCGAATTGAACCCTTGTCGAGAAATCGTTCGGGCCGAGAGAGTGTTGGTTCCGGTCAAGCCACTCGTGCAAGGTTGGGCCCTCAACAATTGGCCCTGCACATTTGACTGCCTTGTCGGTGAACATAGTGACCTGAGAAGACACGGTATTCATCCACAGAAGTCTGGACTGGTCAGTGCGCCAGACCTTGCCGGCGCCTGGCGGATATGTATCGATGATGTGGATGGTTAGCCACGAGTTCTTGTTGATGAACTGAGTGGCAGAGGCGGCCAGACGCTCTAGGGTACTTGTGCCTCGCGGGCCAGCGCCGACAATGGCGATCTGGGGACCGTAGGTGATATCAACCACCGAGGGCATATTGGGAGCTGCCATGGCTGGTGATGGGGATTGAAGAGGCTTGTTGATTTATTTGGAGTGAATGTTGTTGGTGTTGTTTCGTCAAACCTTTGCGGGCTTATATGTCTTTTCAGTCTGTACCAGCACTCGCAAGGCTTGCACGCAACCTCGGGATCATGTCAAATTCCCATACCCCGCTTTAGGCATTGCTGCAGACGTGTTCCCATTATCCTGTCCGGTTTCTCAGCTATGATGGCGGTAGAAGTCCAGGAGTGAGGGTTTGAGATCGAATGGCTCAGCTGAAGATTAGGCAGGATGAGCTGATATCACAGCTACTATCCCGTATCCAGCACCCCCTGTCATGCATCTTCTGCTGCCATGGCATTTCGTCTTTCCAATAGGAATCGACTGCACTGGCTGCCTTACCTGCACGACAAAAATGGGGCTGGGATCACTCGCGCCGATCCCTTCGGTCTCCAAGCTCATTCATCCGACGATTAGCAATTCTTTTGAATTGACAATGCAGACGTAAACCATGTACATCTACTTTGACGTCCATCTGGTCTAGCAATGCTAACCACGATATTCATGGATCAAATTCTCAGAAGGTAGGTATTCCAAAGAAGAAAACAAGCTGTCAAGGCATGAGAAATCACAGTCGCTCCACTGGCGAGCTGTACGCAAGCCACATCAGCTTTGGCCATCGCGGGATCGAATTGCGCCGTTTGATTCGACGGGAAAGCACCTGGTGGAGATGTGGGTGGAGATGATCCTATGGTTGCCTCTGAGGTCATTGAAAGACAGCGGATCAGGATAGAACGTCAAATATCTTCAGGGAGGCAGGAGAGTGGCGTAGCTGAAGCTGAAGCTGAAGGTGGATGATTTTACCGATGGCAACTACCGTCAACCCCCACCTTCCTATTCTGGATACATACAGAAGTCATAAACTGAACCTTTCCTTGTAGAGATACAACATTCCTTCATAGAAAGCAAAACTAGGCAAGATGCAGAACAAAAGTAAAATGCATGATGTGACCTTGACATGTGTGAGAGCCTCCTGTCACTATTTCCTGAGCACGCCCAGCCCAAGCCAGTCAGGTACCAATCTCCGTAAGCCAATATATGCAAGTATCTACATCAAGATATACTAATCACCCATCCCCACTTAGCTCGACGCGGTCCGTCAAAGTTCTCCACTTCTATGCGCAACAGGAACCTCTCTGATCGTGGATGGATGCGCATCTCTTTCAGCTCTGTCAGTCATTTGCAAACCCAAAATTTGGGTAGTTACAGGGCAATAGCCAGTTAGAGATCTAGGATCCCACCTGCAGAATGAGAGAAATCAAGTTAGATAAAACTAGGCTGCTCCATCTGTCTTCTTGCATGCTTGCTACAGAGTACTCTAGTCCAATTGTTCCCCTTACCCGGGAATGAGCCATCTTCCATCCCGAGATGATCCAGTTCATCCACGGCGGCATCATCTAGGGTTGACGGTCACGGAAGGAAATCTCCACTCCATAATTAGGCAGAAATCGAATTAGGCTGATGCTTAGCACCTGGTGGAACTGTGTGTTGTCAAGGCTCAACATCAGGTCGTTCCAGCAACTCATATTGAGAATGAGAGGCCCGCACCAGCAACCCAGATCCTCTGGCGATGCTTCCACTTTTACGCCTTCCATCCTTTCCCTCAGACTACAACGAATAGAATAACATACAATCCCTTCCAGCGCGCGATATCCCTCCTAGCAGTCATAGGAACAGATATCCTCGGTGGGTCCTTTGCTGAAACTAGTGTCTGTCGAATGCTCCGCTGTATCGGTTTGCCTGCGGTGTATGAAGATGGCCAAGAGGAGAGTGTGTTGAAGGATGTGATGGATGTGTTGGCTGAGGTACAGCCATAATAACTAGCTCTTAAGGGGCTATCCTTGAAGCAGATTGAGCCTGTGGCCAGACGCGTTCTTGGGGTGGGTATTAGAGTGAGGTATGAGAGTGTTTGAGAGGATTCTGAGGCCTTAGTAAAGTTGATGCTTTAGTTAAGGTTTTATAAGAGGTAATGGGGGGAGGGTTTATATTTTAGAAGCTTTAAAGAGGTAGACTGTGATGGGATCACTGGGATACTAATTAATGTAGTGGGAGATGTCCCTTTAACTGTGATTAAGTTATTATTATGTCTGATTAATTAATATTAATAAAGCTAATCGTCCAGCCAAATCTGTATTCCTGATTCTATTAACTCTGGGTAGTCCTATTCCAGCCAGCCATGGCTGATATGCCCAAACTACACCACGGTATATCCAGTCCTCTCCCAGCTGCCATATCATTATTCCTCCTCCGGTGTGAGAATTGAGGCCGAGATCATCCGCGGACTATATGGCCAAGACTGGTCGAACTATCAGATATGACTGTCTCACCCATCGTAAAGGCGTTGAATAAGCCGTACGCGCATGTCCTCCTCCTCACCGGGACTTCGCAGACAGATGAAAACGTGACGATGGGCGTCTTCCTCCCCGGTCCGTTTGTCTGGGAGGAGAATGAAAAGGGGGTAAGGGTTTACCCGAGGACGGATTCTTCGCATGTCATCTTTCAGCTGAAGCCGGTCATTCGGGTCTTTAAATGGAAGGGCCATGATTATCTGCTTCTGGATGTTTTTCATGTGAGCGGTTCAGTGAAGGGTATTGCTATAGGGGTGGTGGCTCATAGGAAGCTGTATTTGATTTGTGATGTTGATGCTGTTGGGTTAAGGATTGACCCTGAGGGGAAGATGGCTACGTTAAACTGCGGGAAGGGGTTTTTTTTTTTTTTTTTTTTTTACAAGGAAGTAGGGGCTGGTAAAATCAGAGACGAGGTGGTCATGAAGATGGATGAGATGAAAGTCTTCAATGTATCTGGTGGATTTGCCATTCCCAAAGAGCAGGAAAGGGTGCTGGTCCTTTCCCACTTTGAATGCACCCAACATATGGAGGGCGCAGAAAGAATCTGAGTCCATTGTATATAACCCCACTATCAAATACTACAGTCTCGCCTTCTCATTCATAAATTTCCGAAATATCCCCTCCAACCCCCTCGCAAACTCCCTAGAATGGGTGATATACCCCACATGGCCACCAGCCATAGCATGCACACGCATATCCATTACCCTCGCCATATTAACCACGGGCTCTGATGTCCCCGGCGTGACGCTCCCCTCCCCCGTGGCCAGGACTATGTCCTGTCTACACCGTCTTAGCAAGGCTGTATCTGTTTTGTAACCAAGTATCGACTCATGCTCCTGGTCATGCATAAAGTCAAAACACTCGAAGAATAAAGGCTGGAAGTCCGTGAAACCGGATACCCCGCGCAGCAGTTCCTGCTCTGCGCGGGTGATGACGGTGGGGAGGAAGTATGCCATGGCTGCTGCGCCGCCCTGCGCGTGGTAGACGTCTATTGTGCGTTGGCCTTCGCTTATGACCTTTTCATAGTGGTGGGCGTGGACCATGTCGAGCAGGATGGGGTCGTGGATGACCATTTTTCTGACGAGCGAGGGTTGGAGGCGGAGAAGCTCGAGTGCGGGGCCGGCACCGTTGGAGGAGGCGAAAATAAAGCACGGTTGGGTGGTTAGTTTGTCTAACAGGGCAGCCATGTCGTGTGCGTGGCTGGCGAAGAGGGTGTGCGGATCCCATCGTTTGCTGGGATCTCGTTTTCTACTGCGGAGATAGCCTCGCCGGTCAAAGGTGATTACGGTGAAGGCGCAGGATAGGTGTGCTGCTATATGGGTGTAGGGCAGACATGTCCCGTATCCGCCTGGGATGAGGAGGAGGGGAGGCCCGGTTCCGGTGACTTCGTAGTAGAGGTCGATGTCGTCGCGGGGGAGGGTCCCTGTGAGAGCCATAGTGATTGACGGCAGGATACAGGGATAATTGATCTGGGATGGGCTGGGTATAAGTATGGGTAGGATATGACATGTCACTGAATGCATTGTATGCTATTAATAGATATATTTTGTTATGCACTAGTGTATAATCTAGTCGACTTATTATATATATGCCAATATCACAGCTACAGCTTGGAGGCTACATTCTCCTCCACACACCCTCGCAATATCCCACTCAACTCTCTTGCAAACTCCTCCGGATACATCATATACCCCGGATGGCCCCCAGCTATACCTTGAATCGGAATATCAATTGCTCTAGCAAAATTCTCAATCAACTTAACTGCGGGCCCCGCTGCCGTCATCCTCCCAGTAAGTAGAATAATCTCACTCTTTCTAGCCCGCAGAAAGTCCATTGGCATCTGATACGCCATCAGGGGAGCCAACTCGTAGTTGAAGAAGAATGACCAGCCGCCAACTGTCTGGACCAGGATCTCTCGGTTTTCCGCTGAGGCTCGTGTAATGCTGAGCTCGGTGGCGGTGGTGACGCACGAGACGAGAACTTTGGTCGCGGCCCCGATGTTGCGTGTTTTGTGGTATGTGTCGACGACGCGCTGTACATTGTCTGCTTCTTTGCTGGTAGGGCTGAGGAGAGTTGGGATGATAGGGTCGTGCAGGATAAGCTTTCTGACGAGGGTAGGATAAAGACGGAGAAGATCGATGACCATGCCGGCGCAGCTGGATGATCCAAACACGAGGGCTGGCTGGTTGGTGAGGTGGGTGATGAGGGCGGCGATGTCGTGGGCGTTCTCTGTGAATAAGTTTGGCCATGTTGCTGATGGGGCGGGTTTAGAGCTGCGCAGGTATCCGCGGCGATCGAATGTGACGACGGTGTATTCTGACGATAGGTATTCGGCGATTTTGCTGTATATCAGACCTATTCCGTACGATCCAGGAACGAGGATGAGATATGGGCCGTTTCCTTGGACTTCATGGTAGATGTGTACGTCGTTGCGGGTGATGGTGCCTGAGGTTGGCATTATGACAGTATGAAGAGATAAAAAAGTAATAGGGAAATATACGACACGACAGATGCGGTATACCGCAGTGATACTCTATATATTACTACAATGCAAAAGAAATATCTCTCTTGCTAGATGCTGCGCCACTGCTATATAATAAACTAGTGGCTCACCGCAATGTGATATTGAATATTTGTCACTGGTATTCACCGCAATTTGATAAGGTCTTGCAGGCCAATGTATCTCTGCCTTCTGGGTGCCTTTTGCTTTTTTCTCTTAGACACTCTGATAAATTTGTGAAAGCTGAGATTAATTGTGTTTGTATAATGGTTGGTAGACAGTAGTCATGTGCTAGCCCTAATTACAATCTCGCTCTTATCTCCTCCACATCTGCCAGCCACACTCTGTTCCCAGCCCACTTGATAAAATAATCCTCTTGGAACCTCTTCATCGCCCCTGGCTCTAGCGATGCACGAACCTCTTACGGTGGACGCAACCCATCACTAGCCCGAGCCCGTCTGGCCGGCAGAATCCACCACAGCCCATCCGCCCGGCTGTCGGCAAATCGCCAGATTCGTCCGAGGACAGCCCCAAAGTCGATATAGTAGTATCCCATGGCGCAAATACTGCTCACGCTGACTTCGCTGGCGAAAGGAGCCTTGTCGGCCTTGTCGTGGGCGGCTTGGATCTGCGCGATGATGCGTCGGGTGTGGGTGTCGTTGACGGCGGTGATGGTTCGTCTCGTTTCGAGCGCGAGGGACAGAATGAGGGATATTTCGTTTTTGGTGAGATGGGGTTTCTGTCCGGGTGTTTGAGGCCCAGGTCGATGGGCATTGGCTTGGTGTGTGTGATCATGACGCAGTTGCCCATGTATGTTGCTGGAAGCGGGGGGTTAAGGGCGCGGTGGGGACTGGGATGTAAGTTTGATTGTAGAGGTTGTCAAAGTTGACCACTGTTTCAGACCCATTTGCCTCTAGACAAAGTGATGGGTGGTGTTTAGCTTGGAAAATCGGGATGCGAGCCAATGACTCCGCCGTGGGTGGCTGCACCTGTCGTACGTTCTTCTTATCCTTGACGTGCTCGGCGAGAATTACATCATCCGCGAGGAAAGGCAGTTTGACCATGACAGCTGAGATCGCAGCGTCAAGCACGGGAATACCAGCTGCTGGATCACCTAGCTTGAATGCGTAAAAGCTAGTCATGGTCTGCGGAAGAATGGCATGGTCGATTTGGATTCTGGCCAGCACACACCAATTCCTAATATACAGGACACTGTTGGTGCTCTTCTCAATATACTAATCTGTCAGGCTCACCTGGATGAACATGCTTATCTTAGTAACATCCTAGAAACCATGCAAGAGGACTATCATCGATCGGCGCTTCACGAGCACTGAATATGCTTGGTTTAACTCCACCATCGCAGCACATCTTTAACACACTGATTAATTATCGCAAAGCCGGACTGAGTTCGACCCCCGAGCAAACTGGGCTTGTGTTTGATTTTATATTTGCTGAGGATAAAATGGAGGTAAGCTAACTCTTGAATTTTCTTAATTCTTTTGAATTTTTAAGTGGTGATAACTTACACAATAGTCCAGTTTGATGCCGTCTTGCAAGTCGACGAAATTGGTAAAGAACTGGGCTTGTCTATCGATTATTGGGACGCCAAAATTCCAGAGACAGTCGCACAACAGATTGCCGTTTTATTCAAAAGTATCTTGACTCAATTGTTGGAGGATCCCAACCAACAAGTTTCGGTTGTGCAACAAGCAATGGGGACAATGATATAAGCCTGTTAAGGACCTGCGCTTCTAGGTACCTTGCCAGCACACACGTTGAGCATCTCCACTGTTAAACTGTCATTAGATCATATGATTACTCCTTGTTAATAATTTATTCATGTTTCAGAATGTAAATTGAAAGCCATTTTTCTTGTTTTTCATCATCTTGATATTGGGGAATGAACTGCTGTTTATGACAGTAGACCTATTCCTTAAATTTGATCATTGATCACACACTTTTTTTTTTTTTTTTTTTTTAAAAAAAAAAAACCAACAGAGAGGAAGGATGTTGATTATGGTTGGTAGATGATTTTTGCTAATCGAAGTTCGTGATCATATAATAGCCATTCAACTCATTTGTGAGACCGGCTTCAGTATCCGAGTAAGCATTTATAAATCTCTTTCAAAATCCCTTCTAACCAGCCCAGCAAAATCATCGTCGACTAATGTTCTGCAAGCGACAGCTGCCATTCCTGCCGCACAGTATAAACTTCGCTTATATCCCTCGGGTGAGCCAGCACCGGCGGTGAATTGTGGTGTATGGTTGACTCCATCGGCTGGGATGCTGAAAATACCATGGAAGCCAGGAACAGCATAAGATACATTTCCTGTAAAGCTGTCAGCGGAAAATCTACAATATCAACGCATGACTCAATAACGGTAGCACAATACCCATATCTGTTGATGCTCCAGTAAGCTGACCAACTAATCCAGTATTGTCAAACGCTGTTTTGTGTCCCATTGCCCGCATGGCGGAAACATAGCTTTCGCAGATCGGCACATTGGCCTTGAGATCTGTATACGAGACACCCCTATTTCAGTTAGATGAGAACATGCGCCATGCTGCCTTGAACGTACCAGTCAAATTCTACTTTGCAGCCAGTCGCAGTTGCTGCCGCCTCGAAGCATTTGATAACCTTGGCAGTCAGGGGTTTTAGCGTTTTGACGGTGTCGGATCGAATATAATAGTCCAAGGTTGCCGACATGGGGATGATGTTTGGCCGGTCTCCGCCGTTCGATATAACTCCATGGATCCTCTGGGATGGCATAATTTGCTGTCGGAGCAGAGAAATATTGACATAAGCGGCAACGACTGCATCTAGTGCATTGATGCCCTCCCAAGGAGCCGCTGCCGCATGAGCAGGCTTGCCAGTAAAGGTCACTCGGATTTTATCATTTGCCAAATACCCTCCAGGGAGCACGCTTGCGATGCTCAGCAGCTCTGGATCACCGGGCGAAATGGGAATCGGGTGCATCATGAGACATGCGTCCACATCCTTGTATGCTCCATTTTCCAGCAAACGCACCTTTCCACCCCCGGATTCTTCAGCAGGGGTGCCCAAGAGTCGTACAGTGCATCCTGGACCATCAGGGTATCGGGCCTTTAATGCTTCACAAGTCGCAAGAAAAGCAGCAATGGAGCTGGTAGCAATCAGATTGTGTCCACATGCATGGCCGATCCCCGGTAGTGCATCGTATTCTGCATTGAACGCCACGACACGGCCACCGGTGCCGTGCGAGTACTCAATCTCGAATGCAGTTTCCACCCCATAGATACCCCGACGTACTTCAAACCCTTGTGAGATAAGAGTATCGAACAAATTGCAAATGTTGTCGTGGGCGCTGTGCTCTTTCCATGCGAGTTCTGGATTCGACCAAATCTGCATTATCGGAGGATTAGCAAAGATAAAGCATAAGCCTACATAATTCTTACCTTCTGATTGATGTCCCTTAGCTCTGCATCATACTTTCGAAGAGCTTCCTGGATCGGGTTAATGATATCTTGCTGGAATTCATTGATTTGCATCTTGTCCGGTCGGTCCTGCTGGTTCCTTACAAGTAGAGGACACCATTGCGAGATAGAAGCCGTTATAAAGAGTACAACCCATTATAGTGGGGATTGAAGTAGCGTAACCCACCCAGCCACCTTGCAATGTAATCATCTTCATTCATTATCTTCGCCGCGTCGCAAGAAGTGGTTGGAGTCGTTGATCTCCGGCAGTTTCTCGGCAATGCTGCCGAAAAAAACAGCCTGTGATTGGCTGGGTTACTACACTACACGTGACTCTAGCCGATCCAGCCAATAAGAGATGCGCTTTCGTCCCTTCGGCATCGGCCGCTTTATCCGCGCGTCGCTGTCGGTTCTCAATTGCTCTCGACAATCTCTGGAAAGAAGACGATGACTCCTCCTTCCCCGCCAATGACCCCGCTCGTCTCCTCTTTCTCTTCACCTGCCTCTGTCTCTTTTACTGAATTGATGTCTAGATGTCTCTGGATCCAGCAACCCTGCACTTTGGGAGTAAATGATCCATCACTGGCTCTTCCATCAGTGGGTAACATATGAGATTGTGAGACTGTGGAGATAAGGCTCCGATCCTGCAAGAATGAGGACACAGAGTACGGTGCATATGGTCGGCAGAAAGACACGTTCCAAAACAGGTAAGGATCCACAGAGCTCGCCTGATCTGATATGCGAGTTATGCAAATGATTGATAGCTTCTCAGGTTGCCGCACGTGTAGAATTCGCAAGGTGAAATGTGACGAGGAAAAAGTACTGGTTGAAGGGAAAGAGGAACCACAATGCAGACGATGCTTAGCTGCACGCATTCTTTGCGAGTGGAAACCAGGACCCGTTCCCAGGAGACCAGCAAAAAGCTCGTCTAGAAACCGAAGAATAGGCAGTAGCAACTCAAACGGATTGATAGACCTGACTGATGGCCAGGTTTTATCACCGTTGATTAGCAACTCGCCTGTTGCACACGACTCTGGAAATGGTATTCAGGCAGCTAATTCACTTATACTCTCAAACTTCGACCGGTCTTGCTTGGACTATGTTCGAGATTCAGTTCTTGTCATTCTTCTTGGTAAACACTGGCCGTGGTCTACTGTCTCGTATACATACCACAAAATTGCCACCAAAGAGCCCATGGTGATGAGTATGATCCTGGCAACATCGGCCAGTGAGATCCATCGATCCCGTCTTTATGATTGTGACACCGTGCCTGGAAGTCTACCAATCGATGCTCTCTCTGACGTTGATGGCAGAATGCATTATGGGAGAGCCCTGTCAAACCTCCGTGAAGCATTGAAACAGGATGTCAAACCACCAGAGAAGCTCGAAGCCCTATTCATCACTCTGTGGCTCATGATTGACTATGAGAATCGCTTTGGTAGCGGTACATCTGCCATAAACGTCCATATGCGAGGAATAACGACTCTTTTGTTCAACCATGTTATACCATCTCTTAAGAATATGGGGTCTCTGAGAATCGCATCCAACCAAGAAGATGAGGAAGCTGCTAATTTACTACCGGAAACGGATCACCAATCTCCAAAAAGGACTGAAAGGATTGAAACTGGACAGATAAGTAGAGATTCAGGATTTGATGAAAGGCTTCGATCTACCACAATCCCTTTATTCCTGCTGTGGACTTTATATTTTTGCACACCAGGGGCACTCTTTTGTAGTCCAGGACTTGCAAGAATCGATGCCAATCTCTTTCGAGTATTCCTTCGCACAGAGTTGGACCCTCAAACATCGGCTCTGACCTTGCCAGAACTCTTCAGAATCAGTAGACAGTCACCATCTCGATTCTGGGGCAAGGAATATCCTGCAACAGCTCACTTGGACGACTTGGAAAACCTTCCAGGGTTGACCCTGTATCATCAGAGCCATGTGATTCAATTCAAAATCACAGAGCGATTTAAAAATGGTTTTATCAAGGGAGACTCAAGCTGTTGCTGGGACCAGTGTTCTTTCAAATCTCTCATTGACGAAATAGTCACGATTGCCGATGTAAGTCTTGGGATAAATGTTCTCGTATTGAACTTCTTAAAATAGCTTGTGATAGTCTAACATATGCACTCAAACGCCAGGATCATGATATCCTTCTATCTTCAGCCAGGGCTGCTCCGTCCTGCGAAATTGCTGGCGATGGACGTCGCGTGATGGAGACTATCTACTGGGCTTCGATTACCTACTACGGAACAATCGTGTATTTTTACCTGTGCTTTGGAAGTCTCATACCAGCAGAATATGCCAAGCCCGGATGGCTTTCTTGCAGCGACGCGGTGTCTCAAGTGCTGGAACTTGCCTTGAAACTCCACCGTAGCAGGCCACGCTTGATAGCACGAATAACGTGGCCACTGTTCATGGCTGGAATTGCCACATCAGATCGGATCTATCAAGATTGGGTGTCTATACGGTTGAGGGAATTGGGCCGTTATGGAAAGAACTTCACTCGTGTGAGCCACCGCTTCGACGAAATTATTCAAGGAAGCGATCCATTTGTATCTGGCCCAGAACATCCGAGTGATTTTCAACAGATGCAAGAAATTGCGATTAGTTGAGTAATGTCCAAGACCCCACGGGGAAATTCGGATCCGCAATTCAGTATGAACCACACAGCTTCTGTATCATGCGTGCGTGCCTTGCTGGAAATCTAGGTCGTGGTGAGGTCACACCGCATTGATTGCTGATCTTGAATTTTGCCATTTTATACTAGGAAAAAGGAATTTTCTAGAAGTATTCTAGAGCAAGGATCCCCCAGGGTAGAGATGCTAAAACTTGCTTTTATCTACCGGGGTGTCGGTATAGAGGGGCCTGTGCAACCCTTTTGCCCTCTTTTGTCTACGGAATAACACACTTTGTGACTTCTGAGCATACAGACTAATAACAAAAGACCTACCAAAGAGCTGGTCGCTATCCCAGGTATACATTTTGGGACACTTTCTGCAGGCTATTACCCCAGATGGAGCTGTGTCACGACGCTGTCAAAAGACAACGTGTTCATACAGGGAAAGGAGCTGTACCTTGCAAGAAAACGAGACAGATGTTGTCACACCACGTACAACAGCGACATGCCGTGTCAGCATAACACGAACTACACGGGTCCATATTTTCTGTGTCTCTCTTGGCTTGGAGCCTCCAAACGGCCAAGAACTCTAGGGCCTTGAAGCCATGCAACTAGTCAAGGATTCTCCAACAATTATGCAAACGCGCTTTCCCGTTTCATCATTTAATTATGCTCTCATGACATGATATGTTGGGTATCTTTTCTGCTTTCAGAAAGACGATATCAGGGTTCCTGTACAGGGGTCGTGGATTCGGAACAACGCATTAAGGGAAAACAACAAAAAGGCCCAAGTAAAAAGCAAGAAAAAGAACAAATGAGAAGAAAAAGAGGAAAAATTGCTTCATGGACCAGCCATATCGCCAAAACAGAAAATCCAGATTTAAAAGTGGGAATCATTTACTCGGCAGGGAAATATGGGGTTTGGCACATTGGGCACTTGTACCGGCGATTCTCAAAGCATGACGCAAGACAGGACGAATGAAAGGCATGACCACACCGATTCAGAACCACAATGCGATTAGTATTATCTGCCGGGGGATGGTTATTCTGATTAGGATCGTTGCTGCGTCGACCAGTACCTTCGATCTGGTCTCGATGGTGGAGGGACGAAAGACGCCATGCAGGTTCTGGATAGGAAAGCACATCATTCGAGAAGGAAACTAGCGAGCAGCGACAGATGGGACTACAGCAAATGAAAACATCTGATTAGCCCACGGATCCAAAGCCGAGACCGATTAGCGTCAGCCCTGTCCCCGCATCTCCCGGGGGCGTTAGTCGCCAAGAGTAAGCGCGGACAGCGACGCAGTGGAGGAGGACGAGGGGAAACAAGAGGAAGTGAGTGAGAGAGGGCCAATCTACCATATCTGTTGCGCGTATTGCTCGGCGCGACTCGGTACGCTGTTCTGATCCTCCAGCCATCTCTCCACAGAGACTTGATGCATCGGGCTATTAAGGGCCAGGTTGTGGGGTTCGCGTGTGGCCCGGGTCCGGGTCCGGGTCAGGGTCCGGGACGCAGCTCGTCGACGACGATTATACCACATGATGCCACTGCAGCGATGAAGTCAGTTAGTACAGTGCGATGCATCCAAGTTCAAATGCAAACTGGCCTGGTTTGCCCAACAGCCTTGTCTGATAATGGATGATGTTTGGTTTTGTTTTTCATGCAGCAAGGGTCGCTAGACTGCGTAGATGGAGTGGGAAATGATTGATGATTGATGGGGTATAGAATGGGGCAAACTGTAGTGTGTATGCACATACATCGGAATAAGACTGATTAGAGCGAATAAGATGACCCCCCCCAACAACAACTCCCACGATATCTTTTCTGGGCAGATGATATGCCATCAGAAACAAGATAAGACACCCAAAAATGGGTCGCGAAACTCGAAGGAGAAAAAATAAAACCAAAAAAAAGGCGATAAAAAAAATACGAGAACGAAGACGGATTATATCTAGCATTACGAAAACAAAAGGACCAAGGAGCCCATATCGAAGTTAAAACATCGGATAAACCGGCTAGACCTAGTTGGATTGCTTTGACTAAGGACAAGAAAGGACAAGACAGAACGATAATAGATACATCAATTAGTGGAGCAGAGAAAAAAACCACCGATTCGCGAATGGAGTTCTTTGAATCCCGCCAAAACCTCTAGCGGACTCTTGGAAAGGGGGGAACGGGATGAGTCTACGGGGTGCGACTGGCTCTCGAGCCTCCAACGCTGCAGCACGCCAAGAAACCACCAAGACTTGAGTCTTGGGCATTTCGTGGCGGGAAAAACATAAAAAAAAGAACAAAAAAGAACAGTCCGCCAAGGATCCCGCGCTGCGGGAGACTTGGCATTCCGCCTGGATCCACAAGCGTTATTTTGGCCAATAAGCAAGAAAGCCCACCGAGTGCATCTGGGCTGCCAAGTTTCGCCTCAGGCCAAGACCGAGGGTTTGCCGACCACTCACGTGGTTATGACAGTGTCGTGTGCGTCATGCTTCTCTGAAGCGGCGAACTTTCCCCCTCTGATGCCAAGGGTCTGTGCCAAGAGGTTAATCATCGAGCCCAGTGATTGGCTCTGGGGTTGATACTGCTGGGTGTAGATATCGGAGAACAAGATGGTGCCAAGCACTCTGTACCAAGTCTTTGTTCATTGCAACCCAGTGACGTACAACTTAAATACCCCTCGATACCCCGGAGAACAGGGAAGAGAGAAAGAAGAAAGAACAAGAAAAAAGATCTAGATCCATATAGTCCATCCTTCTCCTGTTGTGTATGGACTCACATTGCCTGGAAGATACTATCTATATGGAGCCTCCATAAAAGAAAGTCCCTATAGCAGAGTTCCCTATAGCAGAGTAATTGATATTGATTGATATGGATCAAGAGAAGAAGCAAGCGCCGGGCGGCTCGCCCCCGGACGCAAGCCACACACAACCACTATCCCAACCAGCCCACAGCCTCACGTACGAAGCCGTTCTCAATGAGCTTTCAGTCAATTCTGATGAAGGCTTGTCATCCGGAGAAGCCAAAAAGCGCCTGGAGGAACATGGTCCGAACGAACTCGAAGGAGGAGAAGGCGTCTCCATTGCGAAGATTATTGTCCGACAGATTGCCAATGCTATGATGCTGGTGAGTGATTCCCGAGACAATTCAGCAATGTTCAGTATGATGCTAATGTTTCGTCCTTTCAGGTGCTGATTATTGCCATGGCTGTCAGTTTCGGCATTCAATCTTGGATTGAAGGTGGCGTGATCGCTGCCGTCATCGGTCTTAACATCATCGTAGGTGTATACCAGGATTTTGCAGCCGAAAAGACCATGGACTCTTTGCGTTCATTGAGTTCCCCTACCGGGACAGTAACCCGCGACGGCAAAACCAATACGGTCCCCGCCAATGAGATCGTCCCAGGAGACATGGTTGAGCTCAAAGTCGGAGACACCGTCCCCGCCGACCTAAGGTATGTTTTTCATGGTGCAGCAAAGCTTAAGGAGTTTTAACTGACAGCGTTACAGACTCGTTGAAGCTATGAATTTCGAAACCGACGAAGCCCTTTTAACCGGAGAGTCGTTGCCCGTACAGAAGGAAATTGACCAGGTTTTTGACCAAGACACCGGACCTGGAGATCGGTTGAACATTGCGTACAGTTCCTCCACTGTTACCAGAGGACGAGCTCGTGGTGTTGTCGTTGGCACTGGAATGAAAACCGAGATCGGTGCCATTGCCGCAGCGCTCCGGGCTGGTGATTCGAAGCGCCGAAAGGTCAAGCGTGGCCCCGAAGGCGAAACGAAGAAACGCTGGTATCTACAGGCCTGGACCTTGACTGGTACTGATGCCATTGGCAGATTCCTGGGCATCAATGTTGGAACACCCTTGCAGCGAAAGCTCTCCAAGTTGGCTCTGGCTCTCTTTGGTATTGCCGTCGTCTTCGCGATTATTGTCATGGGCACCAATAATTGGAGTGATTCAAACGAAGTTATCATCTATGCTGTCGCTACAGGTCTTGCAATGATTCCTGCATGTTTGGTTGTGGTGTTGACTATCACAATGGCAGTGGGCACAAAGCAAATGGTTCAAAGACACGTCATTGTCCGGAAGCTCGATTCTCTCGAGGCATTGGGCGCAGTCACTAATATTTGCTCAGACAAAACTGGAACTCTTACTCAGGGGCGAATGGTTGCAAAAAGAGCCTGGATTCCGTCGCAAGGTACATACTCAGTCGGATCTTCCAGCAATCCCTTGGATCCCCAAGAAGGAGATATGAGTCTCATCACCGATCCTCCTGTCAAGATTGGTCCGGATATGCTGGCCAAGCCCGCAAACCCAGAGGACCTTTTGAAGGATAATCGACATCTGGAAGACTTTCTCAATGTTGCCGCAATGGCAAATCTTGCTCATGTTCACAAATCGACCGATGAATGGCAGGCCCGTGGTGAGCCAACAGACATTGCAATCCAGGTCTTTGCCTCTCGCTTCAACTGGAACCGCGATCGCTGGATCAAAGGTGAGAATCCTGTCTGGGAACAGAAAGCAGAGTATCCCTTCGACTCCACAGTGAAGAAAATGTCGGTGATATTCGCCAAGCGAGGCGAGACAGAAAAGACCCCTGAAATGATTTTCACAAAGGGCGCAGTGGAACGTGTCCTTGAGGCTTGCACTTCTGTGACTTGGACTGCCGGCGCTTCTCCGATCCCTCTCGACGACAACATCCAAGATGAGATCTTGCAGAATATGGAAGGTCTTGCTAAAGAAGGACTTCGGGTTCTTGCTCTTGCCTGTCGAGAGTACGATGGCGGTACTAGCAACAATGACAAGGAAAATCCTCCGCGAGAGGAAGTGGAAAAGGATCTCGTCTTTTGCGGATTGATTGGTCTCTACGACCCGCCTCGCCCCGAAACTGCGGGGGCTATCGAGGAATGCCACCGTGCAGGTATCTCGGTTCACATGGTGACTGGTGATCATCCTGGTACAGCAAAAGCCATTGCTCAACAGGTTGGAATTATCCCCGCCAACATGGATGAAATCGCCAAGGATGTGGCAGACGCAATGGTCATGACTGCCAGCCAGTTTGACAAATTGACAGATGAACAAATCGATGACCTGCCTACCCTTCCAGCAGTTATTGCTCGGTGTGCACCGAACACAAAGGTCCGAATGATCGATGCCCTGCATCGACGGGGTCGCTATGCAGCCATGACAGGTGATGGTGTGAACGATTCCCCGTCTTTGAAACGTGCCGATGTCGGTATTGCAATGGGAGAGGCAGGATCCGACGTGGCAAAAGATGCCTCTGAACTGGTTCTGACTGACGACAACTTTGCTTCAATCATCAACGGTATTGAAGAAGGTCGTCGAATCTTTGATAACATTCAAAAATTTGTCTTGCATCTTTTGGCTGAGAACGTCGGCCTCGCATTAACCCTTCTTATCGGTCTGGCTTTTAAGGATGATGATGGCCAGTCAGTCTTTCCTATCGCGCCCGTCGAAATTCTTTGGATCATCATGATTACCTCTGGTCTCCCTGATATGGGCCTGGGAATGGAAATCGCAGCCCCAGATATCATGAACCGTCCACCTCAAAGTGTATGTATACCCTTTCCCTCTGTTTTCTCCATTTGACAACTCTTTCAACATGTTCGATGCTGACTTCAACAGAAACAAGGTATTTTCACATGGGAGGTTGTGATAGACACACTAGTTTATGGACTTTGGATGGCCGCGCTTTGCCTTAGCTCCTTTTCCCTTGTCATGTTTGGCTGGGGCGACGGAAACCTAGCAACAGGCTGCAACAGCAATCATACGCCAGAATGTGAGACGGTATTCCGTGCCCGCGCGACAACATTCGTCTGCATGACCTGGTTTGCACTGTTTTTGGCTTGGGAGATGATCAACATGCGCCGCAGCTTCTTCCGTATGCAGCCCGGCTCGAAAAAGTATTTCACACAGTGGATGTTCGACGTCTGGCGCAACCAGTTCCTCTTCTGGGGTATCATGGCCGGATTCCTCACTACGTTCCCCATTCTCTATATCCCCGTCATCAATGATGTGGTTTTCAAGCACACTGGCATCTCATGGGAGTGGGGAGTTGTGTTCGTGGAAGCGACCTTGTTCTTCCTCGGAGTGGAATTTTGGAAGTGGTGCAAGCGAATCTTCTTCCGGTATCAAGCCCGTCGGACAAAGAACACTGACCCGATTGAGAATGCAAGAATGAGGGACTTTAGTCGCTATACTACCATGAGTAGGTCTGATACTCAGGCAGGGAGCGACGAGAAAGTTGAGCAGTCTATGGTTTGATCTGAATGCCGACCGTTGGCGCGCACATTTCATTTCAAACGATATATTCGCATTGTCTTAGAAATTTCGGGCATGATTGAACATTTTCTCTTTTCATCCAAACGATGTATGTAATTAGAACAATTGATAGACTTGAAAATCCGAATGACTATTCAAAATCCACGAGTTCATAATTGATTTATGTCGGGAAGAGCTGCAGTGGCAATAGACTATGGCGTGAACCACGGAAGGCCACCGCTTGTTGATTCTGGAACTATTCCACAGCTTATTGCCGACAGAGGGTAAATTCTCCGTATAATGCGACGGATATATTCCCCGGTATTGCATACTTGATAAAGTACTCTGAATGACTAGTGTTGAATGCGAAATGCCACAAGGATGGCAACAATTAGTGTCCAGATGGAATCGATGATCCACCAGTCCAGTATTGTAGCCTAAAGATGGCAGATTTCAGTCATTGACATAAATAAGAGTGTATTTCCGTCCATGGTAGTTTTGAGGCATGGCTGTTTTAGGAAATGTTCTCAGAATACTCGTAGCAAAGCAATTAAGGATCAACCTAGCTGAATGACCAAGGTCGTTGAAATAATGTTGAAATGGATAAGGCCAATGACGATGCTGACCCACGAGATTGACGGCAAGGGATCTTCAACAAGCTCAGGAGTCAGCAGAACGCCAGCAGCGGCTATCAAGCAGTGAAGTGTCACATGCAAAGCAAATGATCAGCACTCAAATGTGATGGGGAGCTTCGGATGGATGGAAGAAGACAAGATGCGCGCCTGGAAGGCTGGGGGAAGTCAGAGAGGGAGAGGGAGAGGGGGCAACACGTGACATCCGTTCTGGCCAGACCAGATAAGATGGGATGATTAGATGGCAACAGTCATTCTGGGCTGGCTGGAGCGAAGACGGAGGAATTGGAGCGATAATCATGACACTCAATATTTGTCAATGCTCGACGAGTCGATCGCGGTGGATCTTGTTGCGTCATGCCGTGGGAAATCTCTCTGCAGTTTTTTTTTTTTTTTTTTCCAAGGCACGGCATTGATTTTACCCATACTTTGTCTTCCACCGAATTAGTCTGAGGCATTCTCTTTACGGCAAACATGATGTTTCCCGTCTCCTTTTCCTCGCCGTAACGGGGTTGGAATGACAGCGCATAGAGTCGGAGAGACCTGCCAACCTTGTTTCTCAGGCACCAGGGCGTTACTAGCCGATACAGCCAGGGCGGTAATTTATTGGTTATTTAAGCGCCGTGATTGGTGGACAAGATATGCTCACCGGTGGATCTGCAGTTGCCAAGGCAAGACTAAATCTGTGGGATCAACTCAACAGTTGTTATGATTAATGTGATTATGACAGAAGGAGGAGAGCCAAATATCGATTATAATTATGATTGTGTAGAGGATGAGAGTGACTCGATATTGGGTAAGGGATATCGGAGCTGGCCTTCGTATAAATATTGCGATGTGTCATAGCAGCGGCACACAGCAGATCTCGTAAGGCTGCTTGGGTGTTGACCATTGCATACACTTTGTTGGCTCCCCACCTCTTCTGCTCCGGTGAAACTGAACGCTGTCCATCTCACTCGCCCCTCTTTCTGTCTCCTCGCCCGCATTTCCTGTTCATCATCCACTCCCGAGGTCCTGACTCTTCCGCTCTTATCTATCGATCTTGTATTCGATTTCCATCGTCAGACCTCATTCTTTCTCCTTCTCCATCTCACCATCGTCTTTGCTATCCCATAATGTCGCTCCCTCTTCCCCGGTCCCTCCCCAGGGCCATCCTGAAACGCTCCTATGGCACCGTCCAATCCCCTCCCAGTGCCGCTTCGTTGGCCAACAGAATCCCCATTGCCCTCCAGGAGGCTACAAGTGCATCCACCCCGCGCACCACTTGGACTCGGGAAGAGGTCCAGGCCATCTATAACACTCCTTTGAACCAGCTTACCTATGCTGCGGTATGTCAATATATAATGTCACTTTTCTATCGATCGTAGACTGATCCATCTAGGCTGCTGTCCACCGCCGCTTCCATGACCCCTCCGCTATTCAGATGTGTACCTTGATGAACATCAAGACCGGTGGTTGCAGTGAGGACTGCTCCTACTGTGCCCAGTCGTCTCGGTACACTACCGGTCTCAAGGCCACCAAAATGAGCCCCGTCGACGATGTGCTCGAAAAGGCCCGCACCGCCAAGAACAACGGTAGCACACGATTCTGCATGGGCGCCGCCTGGCGTGACATGCGCGGTCGTAAGACCAGTCTCAAGAACGTGAAGCAGATGGTGTCTGGTATTCGGGACATGGGTATGGAAGTGTGTGTGACACTGGGTATGATCGACCAGAACCAGGCCAAGGAGCTCAAGGATGCCGGTTTGACGGCATACAACCACAACCTCGACACCTCGCGCGAGTTCTACCCGACTATTATCACCACCCGTTCGTACGATGAGCGTCTGAAGACTCTGTCCCACGTCCGTGACGCCGGTATCAACGTTTGCTCTGGTGGTATCTTGGGTCTGGGTGAGGAAGACTCCGACCGTATTGGCCTTATCCACACTGTTTCCAGCTTGCCTGCTCACCCTGAATCCTTCCCCGTCAATGCCCTCGTCCCCATCAAGGGTACCCCGTTGGGAGAGCGTAAGATGATCACTTTCGACAAGCTCCTCCGTACCGTTGCTACCGCCCGTATCATTCTCCCCGCTACCATTGTCCGTTTGGCTGCCGGCCGTATCTCTCTGACCGAGGAGCAGCAGGTGGCTTGCTTCATGGCCGGTGCTAACGCTGTTTTCACCGGTGAGAAGATGTTGACCACCGACTGCAACGGCTGGGACGAGGACCGTGCTATGTTCGAGCGCTGGGGATTCTACCCCATGAAGAGCTTCGAAAAGGGTGACTCTGCCATCAAGTCTCAGGAGAAAGCCCTTGAGTCCGTTGCCCAAGAAAGCGCACAGGCTGCGCAGGCCGCAGCTACTGCTTAAAAATATTCTGGTATCTTCTTGAATATATTGGCGTTATGACATTTCAATTAGTATATAGTTATGATTTTATGGATAGAAAACAAGTCTCTTGATTTCCAACTATATTCAAACAAAAAAATAAAAAATAAAAAAAAGTTTTTGTTCATCGTAAATGGCATAATAATTCGTATACTAAAGCAAGGCGGAACGAAGCACCCCTTCAATTTCCCGAAGGGATTCAGCCTTGGATGTCACACTCGACATAAGATAGAGTACATTCCCCAGAACTCTGGAGTGAACGCTAAAGTTCTCTCCCCCGCAGCTAATCTCTGCTGAAGTCCTTTGGCGGCTGTGGAGGTATAGCCTATGCACCCAGTTAGCCTATATGCCCGGGACAGATTAGAAACCACAAACGATATACATACCTCCACCCTGCGCATCTTTCAGCGAGATACTCAACACAGTGCCAATAGCAAACAGCCCATCAACCGAGCTAGCATAGGATAGATCGTGAAGCAAATCTCGAGACCAAACACTCCAAACATCAGGCTGGGATGATTGAGATTGAGTCTGCGACGGGACGGCCCAATCATCCCGATACTGGCTCCACGAGCCGTTCGTCTCCATTTCTCTCATCTTCTGCAGCGAGTCAACTGCCACCTTACACCCCACCGCGTGCGCGGTATAGCTATGACCATGCAGCAAGGCATCGCTCTTTTCCGGACTGGAGAAAGCGTTGAAAATCTCCCTGCTGGCAAGCGTGGTGCAGAGCGGCAACAGGCCGCCAGTTAGTAGCTTAGCGTTGACGGCGACGTCGGGGTGGACGTCTAGGAAGGAGGCGGAGGTTTTGCGACCGAGACGGTAGAGACCTGTGAAGACTTCGTCGAAGATGATGGGAAGACCGGACCAGGTTGTTGAGGATTCGCCGGCGGGGGACTTGGCCGTTGGGGAGGGGGTGGTGCTGAAGAGGTTGGGGTTGGAGCGGACCACATCTGCTAGGCAGCGCTGGAAGAGAGGGTCACTGTGGATGTGTGTGCCTTTGTTAGTGGAGTGTGGTCTACTAGATCTGGATATATGGGGAACTCACCAGAAGAGCATCCCGCCAGCTCCTAGAATGATGGGTTCCATGATGAGAGAGCCGAATTTCATTCCATGTTGCTGGACCTGTTCTTCAATGGTTTTGTAAATGTATTCTTTGTAGCGCATTCCGGTTTCAGATTCCACTCGCTGGTCAAGGTCAAAGACGGAATTCAACGATGAGAATTCTTGATCGGGACCCAGAGAGTTCTTTAGTTCTTCTGGCATCTCGACTCTCCATGATCCCTGGGACATTTTCACCAGGGGAAAGTCGAACCAGTACCCGCGTCCACGGTACCACTCCACCTTCTTGTTGTAGGTCGAGGGTTCCGAGCAGTCCATGACACCGATGGTATCACCGTGGTAGCTTCCCTTGAGACCTAAGATACTAATCTGCTCTTGGCTGGCATCCCAGCCGTACCGGTCACAGGCGGCCCGCAAACCCATCTTGATAGCAACCTCCATGCCCGTACTGCCGTTGTCCGTGTAGAACACCTTGGACAGACGCGGGTTTTCAACGCTCTCGAGCAGGAGATCTGCCAAAGACAAGGCTGGTTCATGAACACCCCCAGCAAACATCACATGGCCGTACCGTCCAGCGGCGTATGCAGCGGATAAAGCAAGATCCGGGTTTCCATGACCCAGGCCTTGTGTCCACCAGGACGCAGAGCCGTCAAAGGTTGCCTGGAGCTGGCCTTCTGGGGCTTTGCCGTCGGTCGAACGGTGAGTTTGGAAGTAGTCGTCATACGCCGAGTCGACCACCATGATGTCTTTGGCGTTCATGTCGTGGTGTTGGGTGAACGGGTACCAGATGACATCATGAGCTCGAGTGGCCATGTTCTCGAGACGGTCGATTCTTTCCGCATTTTTGGTGGATAATTGATTGAGGAGACTTTCAATATCTGTAGTTTGCGAGACATTATGATAATATGTTGCCATAGCCTCTTCATCCCGAGCCACCGAGTCGGCATCCAGCGATGACGGTTTGGCGGGGGGAGCGAGGAGCGGAACGAGCGGAATGTTCTTGTTACGGAAATAATCACGCAGATATTCATGATTTTGATAATAATCATCCTGGAATAGCAAGACGGAGTGAACATCATACCCGCGGAGCAACAGAGACTCGTAAGCAGAGATGGAGGACGAGATACCCCCAGGCGGGAGTCGGCAATGAGGACAATGGGCAACCGCAGTGGTCGATAGAGATCGGCCTGGGAATTGCCATTAGGACCTGGGGAATGGACACCTCCAGCTGTTTCTACAAGAGCAAAGGTGATGTCGTTGCGAGCCCAGTCGGAGAGAGTTTTGTGAACGGAGTTGAGGATGTCATCATCTCGGGGGACCTATAATTTAATTAGTCAGATCGATCAAAAAATTGATTAGATTCAACATACAATGAAGTTTTTCTGCTGAGCAGCAATATGCGGACTGACGGGCTCGTCGAATTGGTAGAGACATTTGGTGAGTGTCCCTGCACCATGACGTTTAATGTGTCTGTCGGTATATTCGTCAGATGGCATGCATCAATTTAACCATTGATAAGATACTCACCTGTCATCAGCTTCATCCAATGGCCCCGTAGACACTGGCTTCAAAAAAGCTGCCCTCTCCCTCGACTTTTGACGCTGGACAGCATTGCACAGCACGGTAGACACAATCGTCTTCCCCACGTCGGTGTTGGCACCATACACCTGATGGGCACGAAGAGACCTCCAAAGAGCAGCTCCGACGGGCATTTTCTTTGCACTAAGTCAATAGACTGGTCTTCATCACAATGCCAGACGATGGATGATATAGCAATACCCAATGGCAGTGGCTTCAACGTCAAGGTGGGATGGCCGAGTGCCGCCGACAGCGCCGAGGTCGAGACGTGACAGCAATAATACGGTAATACCAATACCGCCACACAGACTCCACCCTCTCCCGTCAATATTGTTGATCCCCAACACACCTTGTTGATGTTCCTGATTGTGCCCAGGATTTGGGCGTGACTATTCCCATTACACATCACCTTTTTAGGCTTCAGCCTTCCCTAGTGAAAATTTTCAGCTAATCTGCATATTGATCTCCGCTCCACACCGAGGGAACTCCTGCGAATCCCGGGTTCCACCTTGCCGGTTAACGTCGTGATGAATCAAATGATAATCAGCATCCTTCCCCCGCTTCTAGACACCATGCATTTATTATCGTTACCCCGGGTCGACTTCTCCTCCTCCTGTCTCTGTGTGGTGCTAGATAGGAATCATGGTCGAGTCATCCAAGCCTGTTTCGCTGCGTGACTCATTCCGCCAGGCATTGCGTCGTCGAGAAGCAAAGTCCTCTCGGCGAAGACTCACCGTGTTACCCAATTCGTCAGTGGATTTTTCCTCCAACGATTTTCTATCGCTGTCGACTTCCCCGGTCTTCCGTGCCCGGTTTCTTGACCTTCTAAACCAGGCTCCTCCATTATATCCCTTTGCGAGTGGGGGTTCTCGTCTGTTGGACGGAAATTCCACCTACGCAGAGGAATTGGAGAGCTTTATTGCGGACTTTCATGGTGCGCCTAGTGGGCTGCTGTTCAATTCCGGATTCGATGCCAATGTCGGCGTCTTGTCGTCCATTCCTCAACCGGGGGACTTGATTGTGTATGATGAACTCATCCATGCGAGTGCTCATGAGGGCATGAGGCTGTCAAGAGCGGGGAAGCGAGTGCAATTCTCCCACAGTTGTCCCACTAGCTTGAGAAGGGTGCTGGAGTCGGAAATCGAGGCAGATGCAGCCATTGGAGATGGCAATCGCAATGTTTTTATCGTGGTGGAATCTATCTATAGCATGGATGGAGACGTTGCGCCGATCCGGGACTTTGTCCAGATCGTAGATGAGCTTTTGCCTCGAAAAAATGGATATCTTTATGTTGATGAGGCACATGCAACAGGGGCCTTTGGTCCCCGCGGTGGAGGTGTCGTCCAGGAATTGGGCTTGGAAGAGCGGATGTTCATTCGAGTCCATACATTCGGAAAGGCCCTAGCAAGTCACGGAGGTATGAATGATCAATTCCTGATTCTAAGCACAATACTAACGGGCTCAAGCAATTGTCCTTTGCTGCCCTGATACCAGACAGTACTTGATCAACTATGCCCGGAGTCTGATCTACACAACTGCATTGGGATTCCCATTCTTAGCCTCCATTCGAGCAGCATACGAACTGCTATCTGAGGGAGAAACCGAACCTGTAATTCATCCCCCCATTTGATTGCGATTTACTGCTGACAAGTATAGCTTCAACGTGGCCTTCAACAATTGATCCTTCATATGCATTGCCGACTTACCGAACTGGGCTCTTGGGACCCGGCCATATTCGAAGTTGATCATTTCCCAACATCCCCGATCTTTTCACTGCGAAGTCCTGTCCCCCGCAAGCTGGCAGCTGTATGCCAGCAAGAAGGGTTCATCGTCCGTGCCATCATGTCACCTACCGTGCCGGCTGGAAAGGAACGAGTTCGGGTCTGTCTGCATGCGGGAAATACAGTTGAAGAGATCGACGGGTTGGTGGGTACGATTCAAGACTGGCTGAACCAGTCGACGGAGAAAAGGAGTGCTAGATTATGATTATGATTCACGAAAAGTTCCTACGGACTTATGCCGAAAAGGTCCAGCCTCTTGTATATAGTTTCGGCGTGGATATCAGGTATGCAATGAGCGCATTTGGCTTATATTAGTTGATTACAGCGTGAAAGCAAATGGTATCTCAATTAAAAACTAGCAAATCACCGTCTCCATACAGATCGACAAGTCGGACAGGTAGGGTTATGGCCAGGCTTACCCCGGAATGTGTCAATCCAAGTCTTCAAACAATGTCTGTGATAGTTGATGCCGCATCGAGCTTTGCACCACACGAGCTCCTCGGACTCTTCGATTGAAACAGTTGCCACGGAGCTTGCGGAGTCCGATTCATCTCCAGTATCTGATTCATAATCCTCGTCATCATCACCAACTTGACCAGTATCCCCAGCTGGCTGCGCAGTCTCCTCTAGCAGAGGGAGAATGCAAATCCCACAGTCACCTTCAATGGGCCTTCGAGTGATGCCTTTTCTTTCCGGTACACGAATAGAGATAGAGATAGTATGTGAGCGAGAAGGCACCTCCACACGGCTGTCCTCTTGTTGTCTCTCTTCCCTCGTACTGATAGTCTCTGTATTAGATTCACGGCGCTCCTCGACATTTTCCGTCTGCGGTCGCGCCTGAATATCATGATTCCCTTCAAACACATCAGACCAAGTGACATAGCCCGATGAAGTCCGAAACCCGGGTATAATGGACCCTCTCCATGTTGCATCAGGCGGAGGGACACTTCCAAGATTCAACTCCCCGTGTTCTTGTTCGGAGTTTTCTTCCTCAGTCTCGTTCTCTGCTTCCGCCTGTGATTCTGCCTCGCGTTGCGCCTCTTGTTCTCTGATATGGCTCTTGATCTTTTCTTTCCATCGAGAGGCCAGTGCCCTCGCCTGGCTCTGGTGATAGCGACGACAAAGCACCATAGGAGCGAGACATTCTAGTAATGTATCGGTCGACTCTCCCCGCTCGAGTATACGAGTACCTCTTTCAAGCAGCGAGGACGCGGTTTCTCTGCTGGTAGCATTGGTGGGATTCATACAACGACGGCGATTAGAAAGAGCGTAACCCAGACAGCGATGTTCGTCATGAGGGTACACTTTGAGAATGGAGGAAAGGGTATTCTGATGGGATAATGGCTGGTCCATGGTGTTGGTTGTGGTGAATGGTAAGAGACAAGAAAAGAGAATGAAAGAAGAGAGAAAGAAAGAAAAGTGGGATGATTTATAAGGCCTTGTGCAATGTCTTGCAACATACGTCGTCATGACTGGCTCTACTTGAGGCCTTTGACTGCGCCACAAATGGACAAAAGCTTAGCTTTTCGCTGTTTCTACGGAACGGGCCGATCTGGACGATTCGATGAATTGAGGTCATTCACTGGTGTTTAGTTATTTCACTATTCAAGATGTATCAACAATGATAACCTCAGTCAATTTACATATTAATCTATCATTACGTTTCAGAAACTGAGTCGATAAAGAGGGGCAGCCTCGCGATGCAGGGTATGGCTCGCATTATGCCGAAAATAGCAAAACGACCAGCATCAACCCCTCCTGGCAAGGATGCTATTTACCCCTCTTTGATGATTCGATGAGATGTGATGCTGATATCAATCCGCGCATGTGCCTGTGGCTTGTAGATAGCATTGTGCTTGAGGCTGTGCTGTCTGCTGGGTGGCTGTTGTGAGAAAAGCACGCCGGTATTTGATATTGAGAGAGAAATACTAAATTAATATAATATCTTCTAGACTGTAATTCATTCTGTTATATAAGCTCTAGAGAAATAAAAAAATCCCGACTGATGCCCCTCTTGCGTTCTCACATGATTTGATCCCCGATCACACTGACACAATCTCAAACCACCTCACACCCCCTCATCATCATCCAAACCATCAAAAGAACAACCACCATGGATTCAGAAATCCTCATTATAGGCGCAGGAATCTTCGGAGTCAGCACTGCCTACCATCTGGCTCGCACCGCCCGCGACCCCTCACGCATCACCCTCTTAGACAGAGGCTCACCCCCATCTCCCCTCGCAGCCTCGACAGACGTCAACAAAATCATTCGCGCAGACTACTCGAACCCACTTTATATGGAACTAGGCTTCGAAGCCATCGAGGCTTGGAAAACTCTCCCACTTTTCCGCGATGCAGGCATCTACCACCAGAGTGGTTGGATCGCGATGAACGAAACCGGCAGTGATGTGTCTGCGCAAGTGCGGAAGAACTTTCGAGATAGTGGCAGGGAGGATGCCACCGTCGACATGACCGAAGAGGAAGTTCGTCGCAGCTGGGGTGGACTACTCAGACAGACAGACTGTTCGCCGTTCGGGTCTTACTACTCTAACCCCTCTGCTGGATGGGCCGATGCAGGACGGGCATTGAAGATTATGGAGGACGAGGTGTCCAGGATGGGAGTCAATCGTATTATTCTGAGTGAAGCCGCTCGACTTGTTCTGGGGGAGAAGGGCATAAAGGGCGTCGAATCCCAGCCTGGGGTACTCTACACGGCTGATAAAGTTCTTTTAGCTACTGGTGCGTGGACGAGTCGGTTGATGTCGTCTCTTGAAGACGAGTTGAGTATCCCGGATATCGACCGAGTGGAAAACCAAGTCACCGCCGCAGGGGTTTGTGTCGCTCATTTCAAGCTTGGGGAAGCTGAAGCTGCCTTGTATAGACAGCTACCGGTGTTTGTCTACGGTGGGCAAGGTAGGTTTACGAATTCCAGCATAGAAAGCAAAGACGTTAATTGGGCAACAGGAGAGGTTATACCACCGAATGATTCGGGGGTGCTGAAATTCACCTTTTCAACTTCGTTTCGAAACACAATCAAAACCAGTACAGGCCACGAAATCTCCGTTCCACCAGACCAGTGCCAGAATATTGCGCCGCAAGAGCTTCAAGATGAATGTATAAAATCCGTTCGCGCCCGTCTGCCGCAGATTCTCGAAGGTGGTCGACAGGTAAATTATTATCGACTTTGCTGGGATTCTATCTCGAGAAATCAACAGCCGCTCATCACCCGACACCCTGATGCCAGACTTTCTAATCTTTATTTTGCTGTCGGCGGCTCGTTTCACTGTTGGAAGTTTCTCCCGACAATTGGCAAATATGTGGTCAATGTGCTGAATCATGTTAGCAATGGATTAGAGAAAGATCAAGCCTGGTCGTGGAAGCCCCAGTCTTCCGGTGAACGTGGAGTTCATGAATCTCTGGTTCCTCAGAGAGAACTCCGAGACTTTGCACAGTGACACAAAGCAAGGGTTCTGTGACATCTTGACAGCCATTACATCACAAAACATGCCTGATTCGTTTGATAAGCCATTACTCGGATGATGGCATAATACCCCGCACTAATAAATACCCCCCGCTTAAAGTGCTGTTTCACTTAGGCAAAAAGCTAAGATACACGATCCCCGCATTTTGCGGTGAATGGCCGAAACAGTGCGGAGACGTTGAGCTGAGCCGAGGAACATCCGCCAACAAAATAAACTCGGTAAACGGCACAGCGGTATTTCTAATCTGGATATCAATTCATGGGAACAGCGTGTTCTTCTTTTGCCTCGCATTTTACACGCATAAGATAAGTCATATTTGAATTCATATACATTTATGAAACGGATTAGGTGTCTGTTGTCTTGATCCAAGAATCCCGAGAATCAAGTTTACTGGCCCAAAATTGAACATTGATTAAATCGGCAGGATGAGTCTAGGTAAGTGTTGCCTTCATTTGTTTAAAAGTATAGCGATCGTGTTGTGGACTTTCTGCTAATCGTTCAATAGGTACTATCGCCGGAGCGGTAGCAGGGGGCGCCACACTGGCTTCCTATTTGAATGCCAAATTTCACATCGGAAAAGACATCCAGGGTCTGCTTGTGCAAAGACGGGCCCTGCGTGAATATAGCAATGCTGGTATGTTCGACTCAATGTAAACAAGGATATCGACTTATAATGCTTACTTTGAGCAGCCGCCCAAGGACGCGGAAACGGCTGGTTTCTTTTCACTGAGGCAGTCAAGAAATATCCTGACATGGTTTGCATGTGGACTCGTCATGGGGTCTATACATATAGTGACATTCATAGACTCGCGATCCAATATGCTCACTTCTTCCTGTCCAAGGGCGTGAAGCCCGGAGATTTGGTGGGCTTTTACCTCCGGAACAGAGCTGAATTTATGATCGCCTGGCTGGCTCTCTGGAGTATTGGATGTGGTACAGCGGCTTTCAATTACAATCTCTCCGGGGACGCATTGATACACTGTCTAAGGATTAGTGGCACAAAGCTGGTGCTGGTGGATGATGACGAGGAGTGTCAAGCCCGCATGGAGGAGTGCAGAACAGTCGCTGAAGGAGAGCTGGGGATGGAACTGACGACTGTGAATGAATCCTTTGCAACAAAAATATCCATGTTTCCCACGACAGCCCCGCCAAAGAGCTACGCATTGAATATGAACGGCCAATTCCCAGCAATTCTACTCTATACTTCCGGGACGACTGGCATGCCCAAGGGGTGTGCGTTTACCATGGATCGTTTCTTCACCACTACATTCGTCCGGAGGGGTATCTTGAACGACACAGTAGGACCCAACGGAGACCGCTGGTATAGCTGTATGCCACTGTACCACGGCACCGCAAGTATTTGCATGATGACCTGTATTGTATCAGGGGTGAGCATTTCTCTAGGAGAAAAGTTCAGCGTCCGCAATTTCTGGAAAGACATTCGCGACTCCGAGTCCACTGCTTTCGTTTATGTCGGTGAGGCCGTGCGTTACTTGCTCGCTGCACCACCCTCACCGCAAGACCGCGATCACAAGATCCGATTAATGTACGGCAATGGTCTTCGTCCAGACATATGGGAGAAGTTCCGCAGCCGATTCGGTGTGCCTGAAGTTGGGGAGTTCTTCAACAGCAGCGAGGGAATATTCGCGCTGCTCAACTACAACACAGGAGCTTTCACCAGCGGAAGTGTCGGCCACCATGGTCTGATTGCTCGAACTCTACTCCACAACACCTACGTACCTGTGATCATCGATCACGACACGGGCGATGTTCTCCGGGATCCTAAGACTGGCTTTGCAACCCGAGCCACGTACGAAGAGGGAGGGGAGATAATCGTCGCCATCCCCAACGAAGCGGCCTTCCAGGGTTACTGGCGCAATCCGGAAGCCACAAATAAAAAGTTCCTTCGGAATGTCTTCAAAAGGGGCGATCTATACTACCGGTCCGGAGATGCCCTGCGTCGTCAGGATGACGGTCGCTGGTACTTTCTGGACCGACTAGGCGATACATTCCGATGGAAGAGTGAGAATGTGTAAGTTCCGACTAGATATTAAAAGAAAAAGAGAAAAGAAAAGAAAACTAACATGCATATACAGCGCCACCGCCGAAGTAGCGGAAGCCCTCGGCCAATTCCCGGGAATAATCGAAGCCAACGTCTACGGCGTCACCGTCCCCAACCACGAAGGCCGAGCCGGCTGCGCAGCACTCCAGATCAGCCCCGAAGCCAAGGACAGAATCGACCTGAAGGCATTCGCCCGGTTTGCCCGGTCCAAACTGCCCAAGTACGCTGTTCCTGTTTTCTTGCGTGTGGTCGACAGTGCGAGCCATATCCATAACCACAAGCAGAACAAGGTGCCGCTGCGTGATGAAGGGGTTGATCCTTCGAAGATTGGGACGAAGATTCCTGATGGACAGTCGAATCGGTTTTTCTGGCTTCCGCCTGGAGAGGAGGGCTATGTTGAGTATGGAAAGGGGGATTGGGAGCGGTTGTCTGAGGGTAACGCGAGATTGTAGTTTGCATATGGCATGTAGCCTAGTGATGATATTACTCTGCGATGATTTATTAATGGATATATTGAATGAACTTCAAACAAAGCTACGGATGAGTAGTATATTTAGATCATAACACGACTATTTCGGCAACCACTCCCTGTTAAACTCCATCACAACACTCTTGGGCTGCTGATACGGCCCCAGACTCTTCCGCTGCATATTCAGCCCGAATGCCTTAGGACCCCCAACTCGCAATCCTCTTTCATCGTCCGTCCAGAGTGGATGAGCCGCCATCGCAATGACGTTGACCTTGAGTCCATATCTCAGTTCCTGTGACCCAATCGCTTCCCCATCCTGACCTAGGACGGAAATAAGGTCTGGTACAGTGCAGATTATCTCTTGTCTCGACTCATCATCGGGGTCTTGGGGATCGGCATATGCAGCATATAGAAATTCGTTTTGGAATGGGATGACGAGGTAGCGATCTTCATCTGGTGTCGTATCTGTTTCGGCCATTTCCTTTTCATCATTTGTGAGAGGGGCGATGATGCATTGGCCCATGGTGTATCCTCGGCTGACGTCGCGTTTGACGTCGATGACTTTGCCTGTGTATAAGAGTTTTCCGGGGGTCGTGTCGAACTGATAGAATTCAGCATAGAAAAAACAAGCCAATATAAGCTACTTACGATCGCTTTTATCATATTGGTCTTTGATCGTCTAGCCCTGTGAATAGCTCTTCCGATATACCACGCCTGAGAAATGGTATTGGGAATGGCATATTTCCTAACAATATCACCAGTCAACGGGTTTGTTGCCACTGCTATTTTGAGGCCCAGGTCAACGCATTGAGATCGCAGCATGGTTTCGACTCTATCATTTGATTCTGCGTTCTGATCATTCTTAGCAACTAGCATGAATTGTGTCAAGGGAAAACGCCTACCAAGACCACAGAAGCATTGCCTTTCCCATCAGCGACAGCACAGGGTAGAATCGGATGCCCGTAGGCATAGGGTGTTTCTATTGTAGATTGTCAGAATCTTACAAGAAAAAGAATAGAGAATCTCACGTTGCTGTAGCTTTGGATAGGCTCTACTCATATAGTCCGCATCGATCACGGGAATGTCGAAATAGACACTGGTAGGGAATGTTGCCAGGCCATTCCCACCTCCAATCTCATGCGCGATCACTGCATCGCCTTTTTGATGGCCGGTGATTTTGAGAACATGGTGGATGGCAGTCACGATTTCTGTTCCTGCTGGCATTCTCTCGCCTGACACGCTTGGGGCCCCGTACCATGAGCCAGAAAGGCAGATGTCTAAATCTTGGACACTGGTCGGGTCTATCACTCTCATTCTGTCTTTGTTTTGATGGTCCCTAAGGTATTTCTGCGCCTCGAGGCATTGCAGTCGAGATGGCCCTCCGCCACCTGTTCCCAAGACCCCAGTCCCAGTAGCGATGAACTCGAGGTCAACGGGGGATATATACCATATTTTGTTGCGTACATCTGGCTGGTATGTTTCGATATCAATGTGGGTGGAATATTTGGCAGAGAATTGCTTAGTGGGCGATGTTGTTTTCTGCTTGGCTCTCTCGTCTCGTGCTTCTTTCTCTTCCTCTTCTTCCACAATATCTTCAGCCATTCCATCCAAATTTGCACCTCTTGAAGGTAAACTATTGATATCAGGTGGTGCCAGCTTCCCAACAGCCTTTATCACTAATCTTGTAGCCTTGTTGGTGACATATTGTAGGGGATTCTTGTCAATTTCAACAATCTTCACGTCGTTTCTGTCAGCCCCTCTGGCCACGGCTGCTTCAATAGCCTGGCATTTCGCTGCCTCGACCACTGTCTTCTCATCTCGATCCGCCAGAATCTCTATAACATCAATCTCACCAGCAACTTTGGCAATGGCTGCACCGACAGCATTTGCAGAGTCATGGTGAGGAGGAATCACACATTCGGCAACTCCTTCCAGAGGGTCCATCTGGACAACAGAGCCACCCCCGACGAGCAGAAGAGTCACAGGGGAATCAGAAACCTTCATATCATCCACCATCTTTTCGAGCATCTTTCTAATCTGAGCACGCGCTTTCGATACAATGTGTGGTGGGATATTCTGAACTCTGGACCGGTCTCCGATGTCTGCTGCCCCGGAGGCAACCACAATGTCTGTCGCTGTCATCACGTCTCCCCCAAACACCATTGCCTTTTGGGTGAGATAGTGACCGACGGACTCTGGACCAACTCTGACTGTATCTATCTCTTCATAGAAATTGATGCGACTCCCTCCTCCCAGACCAACCGACAGCACCTCCGGCATTGAGAAGGCCGTCCGCACGCCTCCTACCTCGACGAAATTCGGCGCTTGTCGAGGAAACCCAGAGGGAAGCAACGCACAAACGTCACTCGTAGTGCCACCAACATCGATTACGAGTAATTGGGTATTTGGATCCGTGCGCGATGCTCCTCTATCTATACATGCCAAATATGCAGCACCCGTCATGCTATTCGTAGGGCCACTGGCAAATGTCTTGATAGGGAGCTCTGCTGCCGTGGCGGCATCGGTCAATGTGCCATCGTTTTGGGTGAGATACAAAGCACAGTCGAGAAGAAGCTTCGCCATAGCCCTGCAGAATGCACGAACAGTTCGTCTTGCCAGGGTGAGGATTGACGCATTCAGGATGGCAGCGTTTTCCCTTTCCAAAAGCCCAACACCACCTATGTCGTGGGAGCAGACCACAGACAATGTTGGGTCTAATTCCATCATGAGCTTCTTACATGCTTCTTCGTGCAGGCCTTGGTGGTCGAGGGGCGAGAAGACGCCTACCAAAGCTACCATTTGGATGCCGGCCTCTTTAATACTCTTTACTGTTGCTTTTATTTGATCATGATCAAGAGGCATGATCTCGCGTCCATCTATTTCAAGTCCTATCGTCGAATGAGATAGAGTCCACATTGTGTTGCGATGGTGGAATTGATTTCTTACCGCCATTCAAATAGAACACTGGGCCCCCTATGATTTCTTTGAGAATTGGGGGAAATTCTGCAAAAGGAGGCACCTACAGGGAGAGTCAACATGACAGAAGCTACAACATTACAGTCCGACTTACCTGCTTGGTAAAAGGACCGCAGAGGCGGACAACAGCAACCTTGCTGAGACGTCGAGCATCAGCCTGGACAACTGCATTGACAAAATGCGTCGTCCCAATAGCGACACTCAGAACATCCTTCCTCTCAACTTTGGACTCGGACAGTACTCTCTCAATCACAGTATAGATTCCAGTGGTCACATCCTCGGTAGTGGGAGTTTTGCTTGATGCACATACCCCACGAGAAGGGCTTGTGGTATCTGCGATGTTGATAATCGCAGCATCAGTGTTGGTACCACCAACGTCGACCCCGATACGGTAAGCCCGATCCTTCGCCATTTTCTGGCTAATATTGGAAATATGGATATGGTAGATGTACTGTGTAGGATGGATGAATGTCGGTACTAGATGACTGCCCGTTGGATTCTATCTAGTTTGGGAAAGACTCACTAGCAAGTAAACAGGCAGACTCACTTCTAAAGAAAAACTACCTATATCATACCTTTGGCTCAGCAGATATTTACCATCGAAAAGGCCGATCTGTTTGGATGGTCTTCTGAAAAGTCGATTCTTTGCTCTGGTGACGACTCGACTGTCGCTTATCAAATGCGGGGAAACCGTCACCGCTGGCTGCATTGCGTGTCGCACTGCTTGCTTCACATTTTACCAGAAATGATGAGAATGGAAAGAATATATTAATGGGGAAGCAATGATTTCTCACGAGCGCCGAATTTTGCCGGGGAGCAAAGAAGTAAATGGTATCAACTGACATGATATTTGCGAAAGAAAATGCCGCCGGGATCCAAGTATCGGGCGCAGTAATCCATATCAGAGGACGATCGAGTTCGACATGGAAAAGAAGCATTCATTCAATCCGATATCTTTCCGGAAAATACTCAAGTCAACTTGCGCTGGAATCGGCCGTTCAATTCTGAGGATTGGCCGTTTGAATCCTGATACTTGAAGTCGGTCCTACCATTACGACGATTGGTTGGCTTGGGCATTCTCAATCAGACCCATGCAATGTTCCCTGACTTGAAACAATACTTGAGCATTTGGTTAGTATGTATTCAGTCATATTCCATCGCGTGTTCCGTGTTCCATAATTAAGATTTTGTGACTGGTCAATTCGAAAGATCTGGAGAAGCCCACGAATTCGCCGAACCAGTGGGAAGTACCATAAGTATGAAATTCTCATTCTCGCCAAGGTGTTCGGATAAACAGCATTGAAGCCTCTATGCCCAGTCAATGTCTGAATGCACTTTCTGGGGTTCTTTCTTCTCACAGATATCAACAGTGCGTAGGGTTCAAGCGGCCGCGTTCTCCAAATCTGCCATCTCCGCTGTGGGGCATCCCTGACAGGCATCACAATCCAACTCTCCGAGGCTAAAGCCGCTCGTTTCAGAGGTCCCAATTGTGTGCAATCCATGGAAACCGGCGAACACACTGGTGATCTTCCTCGCGATACAGAGTAAATGCTCCGTACCCCGAGGCCAATGATCGGGTTCATCATTCCATTCTTGTGCTCGTCTATCGACACAAGACCAAAGGAGCAGATCTGGCCCCCAACCACCAACAGGAGGGCCGGAGTATTACTGGACTGCGTATGAAATAAATGCAGTCGATGGGTCGTGTTAGTTCGCACTTCGCAACCACCGGCTTGAACCGGTTCTCCTGATGGCGCAGGATTCTAATGAACTACCCAGTGGATATTCGGAGCACCCCTCGCTTGAGTTCATACGGAGTAACCCCATTGCTTTCATACAGTATCCGTGCTTTTTAACGCATTTGCACCTGCATCATGCCATGTGCATTTGATTATTGCTTTTGGCGCAATGGTGTAATGTCATATTGCATCTCTCTAGACAACCTGGAAGATCGGTTGTTGATGTTACAATAAAGCTGGATGAACAGGACATGGTAATTTCAATTGCCAAAATATCAAGCCAACAAGGATCCTGATTATCGGCAAATGCCATAGCCGTTGTTTGATCCTTCAGGGGTAGATGAGGTCGTAGGTTAAGCATTGACTCGAGTCAGTATAATCTGATCAAGCCAAACGTTGCTTTATTGACCTCGCAAAGCTTGTCTCTCTCTGGATGCCGCCAGTTCCGACAAAACGACCGTCGAATAGCGTTTGAAAGGGTTTAAATTGTCACGTTGACAAACCGTGGATGGAGGATGGCGGTATTGAGGCCTCATCCACGGTTGGTGCGAGAAGACTAGTAAAGCGACTAGGAAAGACAATAAAGAGCACTAATCATCCCAAGTGGGCTGGAAGACGCGCAATTGCCCAGAAGGGAAGCCAGGATTATTTTGTCTCTGGCGATTAGAATTCCAATGGACAAACCTTGCATGGTCGCTGAATCATGGTTGTTTCGTTCTCGAGCATTGCCTGATTAAACCCGGCGACTCCATGTGGCAGTAGTTTTTAGTCCGGCCATACAAAACAATCTAGACAAGGGAGTGGACTTTAGTAGCATCGGTTAACTATCATCCTGGCTTAAAGACTTTCTATTTCCTTTCTTTATTCTATGCCGTCGTTCCTTTTGCTTCCTCTTCAAGCTTCGAACCCTTGAACATCCCCCTCCTTTCAACCATGTTCTGGGATCGGGCCTCTTCTCTCGTAGCCAGCGTGCTGGCGCTGAGCTCAGCTGTGGGAGCAGCCAGCTCCAACTCTGCAGACTGTCGATGCTTCCCTGGTGATTCTTGCTGGCCTTCGCAGGATGTCTGGTCCAGCTTCAACAAGACGGTGGATGGGCAGTTGGTGGCGACCGTGCCGTTGGGAAAGCCCTGCCACTCTCCCAACTACGATGCGGGGGTGTGTAACTCGTTGCGCGACAAATGGGAATACCCTGAAATCCAGTATGTTTTCTTTTTCTTTTCGTTTTTTTCTTTTTTATGCAAGATAGGGAATAATGTACTGACTATGCACAAAGCTATGATTCCACCTCGTCGATTATGGCCCCATTCTTCGCCAATGGGACTTGTGATCCTTACCATTCCGTCTCAAAGCCTTGCACGCTGGGCAATTATATCGTCTACGCAGTGAATGTCACCAAATCCGACCATGTTTCCGCGTCGCTCAAGTTTGCTACCGAGCATAATATCCGTCTCGTCGTACGCAACACCGGCCACGATTACAATGGAAAGTCGACCGGTGCGGGAGCTCTGGGACTGTGGACGCACAACCTGAAGGAGATTGAAATCCACGACTACCAGGACAGCCACTACACGGGCAAAGCGATCAAGATGGGCGCAGGTGTGCAAGGCTTCGAGGCCTACCAGGCTGCCAACAATACTGGTCTCCAGGTTGTCGGAGGCGAGTGTCCTACCGTGGGTATCGCGGGGGGTTATAGCCAGGGAGGTGGACACTCCGCCCTTGCGTCGCGATATGGACTTGCAGCCGACCAGGTGCTGCAATGGGAGGTGATTGACGGTGAAGGAAACTTCCGCACTGCCACGCGCGACAACGAGAACTCGGATCTATACTGGGCGCTGAGTGGAGGCGGTGGTGGTACCTATGGAGTTGTTTGGTCGTTGACTTCCAAGGCGCACACCAGCACTCCTGTGTCGGGATTGAACTTGACCTTCACCAACGCCGGCATCTCGCAGGATACCTTCTACCAGGCTGTCGAGCTGTACCATGAGGTTCTCCCGTCGATTGTTGACGCCGGCGCGATGAGCGTGTGGTACTTTACTAACACTTCCTTCTACATCTCCCCCTGACTGGACCGAACATTCCCGTCGCCGATCTGGTGTCGCTGGTCAAGCCGTTCACCGACGGACTGACCAAGCTGGGAGTCAAGTACACGCTCTACTCGGAGCAGTTTACCAACTACCTGGATGAGTTCAACACCATGCAGAGCGAGATCCAGGTCGGCATCGCGCAGTACGGTGGCTGGTTGGTGCCGCGGTCGGTGGTCCAGAAAAACAACGCCAACTTGACAGCGGCGTACCGGCACATCACCGAAGACGGCGCCACCTTTATTGGTGTGGGTCTTAACGTCTCCAAACAAGTGGCCGGCGATGTGGACAATGCGGTGCTGCCCGCCTGGCGTGAGACTCTGATTGACACGACCATCACGACTCCCTGGGACTGGTACGCGCCCGAGTCGAACATGGTGGCATTGCAGGACAAGATGACCAACGATTACATTCCTCGCTTGGCCGCGGTGGCGCCGAACTCTGGAGCGTATATGAACGAGGGCGACTTCCGCCAGCCCAACTTCCAGTCCGTCTTTTACGGCGTCAACTATGAGCGTCTGCGCCAGATCAAGGCCAAGTACGACCCGAATGACATTTTCTATGCCAAAACGGCCGTCGGCTCCGATGAATGGAACGTCAGTTCCAGTGGACGATTGTGTCGGGCTTAGACATTAATATAGAATTGAGTCTTGGCTATTTATTTATTTATTTATTTATTCATTAGACTTTATTGTTTATTGAGGCTGTGAGTATTTTGTGGTTCTATCCCGCTCTACTCGTGTATATACTCGGTTTGCTAAACTGGACTAGTTCCAAGACTTGTACATAAGAGGAAAGCAGACGCTATGTTAGTCGATAAGGTTTCATCTGGATTAATACGGAATAATGATGTCTTATGAGATGAATGCGAATTAATATAGTTGCGAGATCGCAAGCCGAGGTAAGAATATATATGGCTTTAACATTGAGCATCGACGGAATCAACTCAAATCCCGAAACCAAATCGCACAATCAATCCCAAAACAGAAATGAAGAACGGACCCCGATAAGAATAAAACTATTGAATATGAACCATGGTTTGATTTAAAAAAATTGAGCGAAAGAAGAGTGTGTGGGTATCGATAAGGTTTTGTCGTGGAGATGGTAGAATCCAAGCATGATCAGCAGCTTCAGGGTTCAATAACACCAATTACATATATCTGTTTTATATTTCGCCACCGTTATATGCATAAAATAGGGGGCTGGAAAAGGCTCTTATGATCTGCTGTTATTATTATAGTATCATTATTAATGGACATTCAAAGCATTTTTTAAAAGATTTCAGGATTTCATCTAGTTAACTTTTGGGAGGAGGAATTGACTTTGCCGATCGATTCCTTCGTATTTATCGCCCCATTGTGGCATTAATTATGTATTATTGTGATTGAGGGACTTATACTGGCTGCATCTTACTGCATAATCACACTCGTTTGATCATAAGACAGACAGAGTTTTATAAAGGCATTGTTTTATGCAATTACTGCAAGAATATCTTGGAAGATGCAGTTGTGTTGGATTGTAGGCAGTATGTAATACCGTAATCCTGTAAATACCGACACGTGGACTGGAATTTCCCCTTTGGGCGACCTCCACCTCCCTTCGTCTCTCTCTGTGTCAATCCCTCCATCTCCATCTCACTATTATGCCACCACAGAAGAGAGGACCATGGTTCTCCTCTCGGCCGCTCTTGTTCCTGTTCCTGGCCCGAAATCTAATCCTACTGTCTTTCCTGTCTGTCTCACTCCTTGACAGCTGACACGTCGCCTTCAGAGACGGTGTGAGTTAATCATGCCTGCGGGGACCAAATATCAGACATCCGTACATTACACGCTGCAACTGAACCCTCGAGGAGAATTCTCGGATAATTGTTATCATTTGCTCGTGCTTTCAATTTTCTGCATGCCTTTCGCAGTTTCACACACACTGCGCCAGAGTTGCATTGGCACTCGTTCTGGCCATGGCTCAACGCACTATTGATCATCGTCACCATGTCACGATAGCACGATAGCAAGAAGCGGTGACGTCTTTGCTTCGATGGCGACAGATTAAAAAAAGGAACCCAAAGCGAAATGAGTGAGAAAAAAAGGAAAAAGAAAAAAAAATACCCCTCCCCTTCCACCTGCAGTCATAAACGATCGGCTAGTCCATACCAATAGTTAGTCCAAATTCGTCATGCATATGCACAATGCGGACCGCCATGCAAATCGAATCACTCCGCCATTTGACGTGAACCTGACTTGTCTGGTCAATTCACAATGGAGGGTTTCCCCAGATTGGAATAAAAATCGTTATCGCTTTGATTTCTGTCTTTCATGATTTTCGGGGTCAATTGGGTTCGATTGTAGGAAATGACTACGGTCATGCTACCTTGGCCGTATGGCCTGAGAATCCACTTGTGCCTGCGTCTATTTCTCCGTTCCCATCCGTGGCCAAAACGGATTCTTCTCCAAGTGCCCACATTTATCGACAACAGGTGGATGCTTGGGTTTCTTTCAACCCATCACAGTGTTCATCGCCATTCAAGGGTCCCTGGTCTAGTGAGAGTCCCGAGAGTTTGGCTTATGTCCCAGGAATCCCCCATCCTTGTTTCGTGCATAATGGTACTATGGTAGGAGTAGCAGCGGTCACCACGGTGGGGTCCATCTGGATTTAATATATTTGGTTTTGACGCGAACGCCCAGGCTGAAGGGAAAAAGGAATGGAAAAAAAAATTGCATCACAAAAAACAAGTGGCTCTGGACTCCAAGGTAGAAGAACAAGCCCCGGTCTCGACTTTTGGCCCCGGGTTTTGGCGCTTCCTACCTATGTATACGCTCTCTTCATAGTTGTATACAACACCTACTCTGGGAGCTGTGAAATGCTCCCATTGCCCCTCCTTCCTTTTCTATAGGCAATCATGGGTTGGGTTCACAACCTGAAGACCCCCGATCCTCACAGTCATATCCCGCAAGTGATTGGCGTCTCCCTCACTTTTTCCATCGTTGCCTGTCTCGCCGTCATACTTCGTTTCTACGTGCGATTGCACACCAAGAGAACACCATGGTTTGACGACTACGCCGCAATGTTCAGTGCGGTTCTGAGTGTGGCGTATGCAGGAATTTCCGTTGCCCGTGAGTTATCTGCAATGGCGATGTTCAATATACATGATGCTGAACCTTGACAGAAACGCGATGGGGACTCGGGCTTAATTTCAAATACTTTCCTACCGAAAATGTCGTTCCTTTCAGTCATGTTCGTTGCATACACGCATACATACACACGGGGTGCAGATGATCTGACCATTTTACAGGTTCAATATGCAGGTGGACCGGTCTATGTCCTAGCCCTGCTTGGTTTCAAAGTCGCTCTTTTGACCTCGTACCTTCGCATCGGTGGCTTTGTGCAGGCATACAAGAATATCATCCTTGGCGTCATCGTGTTAGTCGTTTGTAACCAATTGATCTTTACGTTTCTACTTTTGTTTGCTTGCAATCCGGTACGTTCGATGGTCTGAGTCAAGCCAATGCATGCTAATGGCCTTGTAGGTCGCTAAACAGTGGGATTTGTCTATCCCTGGCACGTGTATCAATACCGTGAAGTCATACTATGGTATGTGTTGGCTTGGATATATTGGAAAATTGATATCATACTGACCCTCTGTAGGATTGGCCGGTTCCAGTCTCGGTTTTGATCTTATTATCATCACCCTTCCTCTCCCTGTATTATGGAAATTGAAACTCCACCGAAAGCAAAAGGTATACTCAATCTGACACCATATCCCAACAAGACTAACCCTCAGTAGATCGCTCTCGTTATCCTTTTCGCTCTCGGTTTCTTCGTGACTGTTATCCAAATAATTCGTGTTTTCACCATCAAGAAACTCCAAACCTACACTGACAGTGAACCAATCGTCATTTGGTCCGTCATTGAAATCAGTCTTGGTGTTCGTTTTTGCCCCCTCCCTAGCATCACAAATAGCATATAACTAACACACATGTCTGTTAGGTCATCGTAACCTGCGTCCCAACCTACGGCCCCCTCTTCAAGGCCTTCTCCTCCAGCCTCAACTCCTACCGCAAAAACCGCTACGGCCAAAGCTATCGCCTCGAAACAACTGGCAAACGCAATACCACCGCTCCCTCCACCCGCAAGAGAAACACCAGCCAGCTCAACTCCCAAGACCTCGCGTACGATCTCGAAGACGTCGGCGACCGTCCATACGATAAGGCAAACCATACCACAACCATCATGTCCATGGCGCAGCGGAATGATAACGAACCCGTGAACGGGGACGCGGCGTCCGAGGAACATATCCTGCCGGAAACCGTGGAAAGGTCGGATATGGGGACTGATCCGTTTGCGATTCACACAAAGACCGAGGTTACGGTTGAGAGACATAATGTTTAGGGTTTATATATATACGTGTACGAATTTCGGGTCTTTTATCTTTCTTTTCAATCGTTCTTTGTCCTTCTCTGTCAGAGATAGGATGGGGTTTGATTGGATCGGGCCATGCATGGTATTTCAACTGTTTATAATTATAATACCGAGTTTACGAATAATGCAAGAAATTATCAATGACTGATCTATCAGTTTTTTGGTATATATGTGCGCCTTACAAAGTAAGGTACGTGTTGTATCTACATGTGATCCTCAGAATCAGTCTAATCTTTATTCACCTATTTCTATCACAGATAGCACTATTACAGTTGATTCAACAATAACAAAAACACGGTTTCGTTTCGGTCATACGGATCCAGTCGCATATACACCAATCATTTATTTCTTCAATCCCAGCAAGTTAATGCTCTTGGGTCGCTCAATGGGGAGACCCAAGGCACGATCCCAGATGAGCTGCACCAGGGGTCCCAGGGCGCGACTGACACCGAAGGTGACAGTGTAGTAGAGGGGCTTCTGGAAGCCGTAGTGGTGGAAGAGGACACCGGAGGCGGCGTCGACGTTGGGGTGAGGGTTCTTGGTCTAAATTGCCAGGTTAGCTTTTTGCACGGCTATTATTGGGATTGAGGGTATTTCATACCTTTCCGTGCTCGGTGAGGACAACGGGGGCAATCTCCGAGTTCTTCTTGACGAGCTGGAAGACGGGGTTGGCGAGGACGTCGGGTCTGGTGGCGGCGAAGTCCATGAGGGCCTGGAAGCGAGGATCAGGCTTGCGCAGGACTCCGTGGCCGTATCCGGGAACGACACGGCCGGAGTTCAGGGTGTTCCAGAGGTAGTTGCGGACGTCGTCGTCGGTGAACTTGGTGCCGATCTTCTCCTGCATGGCGAGGATCCAGCGCAGGACTTCCTGGGCAGCGAGACCGTGCAAGGGACCAGCTAGACCGAGCAGACCGGCGCTGTAGCTCAGGAAGGGGTCACTGAGGGCGCTGCCGACGAGATGGGTAGCGTGGGCGGAGACGTTACCGCCCTCGTGGTCACCGTGTAGAGCGAGGTAGAGACGGAGGAGGTCGTGGAAGTCCTGGTTCTGCTCGCCGCCCTTGCCGAGGAGCTCGGCGAAGTTGTAGGACCAGTCCTGGGCGGCATCGAGACGCTGAGTGCCGACGGCGTCGATCTCGTCGGGGCGGAAAACCAAAGCCGCGACACGGGGGATCTTGGCGAGCAGCGAGATACTGTCGTCAAAGGTGGGCTCCCAGTACTCGGCCTTGTTGAGACCCTTCTCGTAGGCCTGAGCGAACTTGGACTCGGTGTTGAGGGCGGCCACAGCGATGGACAGCTGGGTCATGGGGTGCATGGAGCGAGGGAACGACTTGATCAAGTCGAGGATGTACTGAGGGAGGTGGGATTTCTCGGCCAATTCACGAGAGAAAGCGCGGACCTGGGTGGTCGAGGGGACCTGACCGGTGAGGAGCAGCCAGAACATGGCTTCGGGGAGCATCTCAGTACCCGAGGTACCCTTGGGGAGCTCCTTTTGGCAGTCCTTGATGGTCTTGCCGTGGAAACGGATACCCTCATCGGGGTCCAGGACGGAGCCCTCCCAGAGCATGCCCTTGAGACCACGCATGCCACCAATGACATTTCCGACCTTGACCTCGCCGATCACCTCATCGCTCTGTGCCTTGACCTGTTTGAGCAATTCGCGTTTGGCGGGGATGACCTCCTTCAGGGCGGTTTTGAGGTCGGGTTCAGCTGTGGCATATCGGCGGGTGGAGGAGAGAAAAGGACGAGAGGTCTGGGTTTATGTTAGATCAGTTGAAGAATTGGAGATGCGTGCTCGATGAGCACCAGATCAGCGCCGTACCTGAGCCAGCTTGGACGCATGGCGGGAGGTTCTCATTGTGAACGCCATTTTACTGGGGTAGAAGTGCGGGGAAAGAGGAGAAAGAGGAGAGAAAGCACGATCACTTGAAGCTGCGGGGAGATAGACAGAGCAACGAGGAAGGAAGAGGAGGACGGATGAATAAGAGATACGAGAGACGAGATAGAACAATGCACCCTTTTCTGCAGGAAGATGGAGTTATCAACTGCTGCTGCTGTTGGCTTTAGGCCGGTTGTCCGCGGAGGACAGGGGGTGAACCGAGGCAAGCCACGGCTGCATGCGGAGATGCGGTTGAGTTGTATAACAACCACGATGGTTGCTAGTATTGATGTATATGTATTGAGAGGTGAGACTATATATTATTTCCTTGGTATCATTTACATTTATTAACTACTATTTTCATCGTCGATGGGAATAATGAAGAGGAGGCAGCTGTTGCTCTGCTGCTTACTGTCGGTTATCACATGAGGGGTTCGGGTATTCTGTTGAGCTGGCTTGCAGCGACTATTGACCGCCAGAATTTCAGTCTTGCTGCGTTGAGATATCCTTGTCATAATATTCGTATCGAAAGAAGGGTTCGAAGTCATAAATGTAGAAGAAATCATCGTATTATCAATTCTTGTTGATATCGATGTTCATGTCAATGCTCTCGTGCTGCTTGTGATGATGACGTAGTTGAGGCCTGAATGCCTGGCCATGTGATATATGCCTTAAGAGAGCACAGCCACATAAGGCATCAACTATAAAAGGCTAAACCAATATAGGCTAGTTTGTCAGCCACACTATCAGCCAATAAGAAAAAAGAATAAGCTGCCAAGACTCATGGGAAAGCGGTGAGCTTTGATTGGCCACGATCGATCGCCTCAGGCAGAAATTTCTTTCGCGAAGAAAAAAAATAATCGAAATGTGGGCCTCCTGGATGCCTTATCGCTTTTTATTCTTGAGAGATTGTGTTTCCTCTCTCCTTTCTTCCTTGTATTATATTCTTTTGCATCTTCACGGACTGTCCTAGAGGGAGGGACCCCGTTGTATTTACGCTATATATCCTTTCTTTCTTGATTTTCATCCCAAGTTACGGCCTTTTCAGCTTATCGGGGCCCTTTTTTCTTTGCCAAAGGCTAGGGACATTTCCCCGCCATCGCCTTCGCGAACGAAGGTATTCGCTTTTTGTTCAGGCAACGAACAAAAAAATTATCACAACTCTCCACTCTACAGCGTTTGCTAGAAGATGCCACACTCGGAATCGCCTGCCATGCCTACTGCCGTTTCCAAAACACCGTCGTCGGTGCCTCCCACCGCTGAGGAAGTTGCCTCCGTTTTCAACAGTATCTTCACAGCCGAACAGTCCCAGCAGTCTCTCGATGGCGCCTACGCCTTGACCAACATGCTCATTCAGAGCGTCGGTGTGCACGGTTTCCAACAATACAACATTCTCCCAGAGGTCAAGAAGGCTGCGCTGGACAAGAAAAATGGGGCCAAGCGTGAGAGTGCCATGCTGATCCTTGGCGCTCTCTTCGAGCGATTCCCCAGAGAACATCCGCTCAGTGAAGTTGTCTTCTTGCTGCAGGATGGCGGTGTTCTCAACCTTGCGCTGGACTCGCTGGCCGACAAGGGCGCCGTGGTGCGCGAGGCTGGCCAGTATGCGATCGACGCCCTCTTCGCCTGCCTGAAGCCCGAGTCCATGGCCAACGCTCTCCTCCCCTGCATCTCCAGCTACCTCAACAAGAGCACTGGTAAGTGGCAGGGCTTTGTCGGCGCCTACGCTCTCATCGAAAAGATGGCAGTTAAGGCGCAGATGGGCACCGGCACCCTGGAGGAAGAAAACCAGAAGGATGTGCTGCGCGAGGCCATGGGCAAGACCCTCAAGGATCTCATTCCCCTCGTCGAGAATGGTATGCACGACCTCAAGAACGAGGTCTCCAAGCAGGCTATCAAGGCTATGAACGCCCTGACCACTCTTCTGTCCAACGACGACGTTGCCCCTCGAATCCCTCTCCTTATCAAGACTATGGAGCAACCGTCGGAGAAGACCCTGCAGAAGGCCATCCACGCCTTATCCCAGACCACCTTCGTTGCCATCGTCACATCCCCTGTTCTGGCCCTGCTCACTCCTCTGCTGGAGCGCTCGCTCAACTCCCCAAACACCCCGCAGGAGACTCTTCGTCAGACCGTCGTCGTCGTTGAGAACTTGACTAAGCTCGTCCATGACCCCGCCGAAGCCCGTACCTTCTTGCCCAAACTCCAGCCCGGTGTCCAGAATGTTAAGGACCGTGCCTCTCTCCCTGAGGTTCGCGAGATGGCTTCCGCCGCGCTGGCCGTCGTTGAGAAGGCCATGGGTGACAGCCACATCGCCGCTGGATCTGTTGCGAAGGTTTCCCCCGAAGAGGTCCTCAACGTGTTGGAAGAGAAGATCCAGGCACATGGAGGTCCCATCGCCACCCAGGACGTGACCGTTTACGCGCTGGGCAAGAACTACATCGCGGAGATGGTTCGTGAGGATGTTAACGTCCGAATGCATGATCGCATTCCCAGTTGCATCGGCCCTTACCTTCGTGGGTTCCTCAAGGACGATGCGCACGATGCGGTCGCCAACGAAGTGAAAGCCCACTTCATCGAGGAGGACCACCGAAAGTTTGGCAAGCCGATCCCGGATGACCCCAATGAGGTCGAGATAGTCAACGCCAACTTCTCCCTCGCGTACGGTGGAATGCTTCTGTTGTCTCACACCAACCTCCGCCTTTTGAAGGGTCACCGTTATGGTCTGTGCGGTCGTAACGGAGCGGGCAAGTCCACTCTCATGCGCAGTATCGCGAGTGATAAGTTGGAGGGTTTCCCGCCGCAAAGTGAAGTCCGGACCTGCTTTGTGGAGCACAACCAGGGCGAAGATGCCGATCTGACTATCGCCGAATACGTCTCCAAGGACCCAAAGATTTCTGAAGCAGGCAGTGAGCACATCAAGAGTGTTCTTCTCGAGTTCGGTTTCACTGATGGACCGGAGGGCCGCCAGTCTCAGCCCGTTGGATCTCTGTCCGGTGGATGGAAGATGAAGCTGGCCCTGGCCCGTGCCATGTTGATGAAGGCGGATGTGCTGCTTCTGGACGAACCGACTAACCACCTGGATGTTGCCAACGTCAAGTGGCTGCAGGAGTATCTCAAGAAGCACACTGATATCACTAGTTTGATTGTCAGTCACGACTCTGGTTTCTTGGACGAGGTTTGCACAGACATCTACCACTACGAGCAGAAGAAGCTGGTCTGCTACAAGGGAAACCTCGCAGAGTAAGTCTTTCTCTGAAAACTCCATTCGATGAACATTCACTAACACCATGCAGCTTCGTCAAAGTCAAGCCGGAAGGCAAGAGTTATTATACTCTGTCTGCCTCCACCGTGCAATTCAAGTTCCCTCCCCCGGGTATCTTGGCCGGTATCAAGTCGATGACTCGCTCGATTCTCCGCATGACCAACTGCTCTTACACTTACCCCGGAGCCAAAAAGCCTTCGTTGACCGGCGCCTCTCTGTCGCTGACCCTGTCTTCGCGTGTGGCCATCATTGGTGGTAACGGAGCCGGAAAGTCGACATTTATCAAGATGCTTACTGGCGAAACCATTCCCCAGGAAGGAAAGGTGGAGAAGCACCCCAACCTGCGTATTGGATACATCAAGCAGCACGCCCTGGAGCACGTGGAGCTGCACTTGGAGAAGACCCCCAGCCAGTACCTGCAGTGGCGTTACGCCAACGGAGATGACCGTGAGGTGTTCATGAAGCAGACCCGTGTCCTCACCGAAGAGGATAAGGCTCAGCTGGCCAAGCCGGTCGATCTCGGTGATGGCAGAGGCGCACGACGTATCGAAACTCTCATTGGTCGTCAAAAGTGGAAGAAGTCCTTCCAATACGAAGTGTGAGTATTCTGGTGTTCCTGTTTTTTTTTTTTTTACAACGGAGACTAACATAGACACAGTAAATGGGTCGGCTTGCTTCCCAAGCACAACACAATGATCTCGCGTGAAACCTTGCTCGAGCTTGGATTCTTCAAGATGGTCCAGGAATTCGATGACCACGAGGCTTCCCGAGAAGGTCTTGGATTCCGTAACCTCGACCCCAAGGAGATCTCCAAGCACTTCGAGGATGTTGGTCTGGATCCTGAGATCGCCAACCACAACGAGATCTCCGGATTGTCTGGTGGACAGAAGGTCAAGGTTGTGCTGGCGGGAGCCATGTGGAACAACCCCCACTTGCTGGTGCTGGACGAGCCGACTAACTTCTTGGACCGTGACTCGCTGGGTGGGTTGGCCGTGGCCATCCGTGACTTCAAGGGTGGTGTGGTCATGATTTCTCACAACGAAGAGTTCGTGGGTGCGCTCTGCCCTGAGCAGTTGCACATTGCCGACGGAAAGGTGGTCAGCCGTACCAACACTGCGGTGTCCCTGGACCGATTTGAAGACAGCGCTACCAACTCCCCGCAGGCGGGCAGCACGGCGGTCAGCTCGGCTGTGACCAGCGCTGCGGCTAGTGCTGCGGCATCTGCGGCCAACTCTGGTGCAGAGGACCAGGGTGAGCTCAAGTTCAAGGCCAAGAAGAAGAAGAAGATGACTCGCGCTCAGTTGAAGGAGCGTGAGACCCGTCGTCGTCTCCGTCACATCGAATGGCTGAACTCGCCCAAGGGCACTCCCCATCCTCCGGACACTGATGATGAGGCCTAAAAAGTTTTCTTTATGTCTTGGTTTGTATGCATCATGAGCGTTATGACTTTGGATTGTTGGCCATGGATTTGATAGACGACTGGTTTCTTTTCTTTTTGTTGTCTCAAGGGATCTAATGAATGTTTTCCTATCAGTATAGATGCTCGACTAGTAGATAGATATCATAGAATGAATGGCTTATTCTTCGATCAAGCCTCCCGTCATTCCTTCCATCGTCTCCTTACATGGAATGATTGCGTCTAATAATTATTTTCTCAATCTCCTCCAACTTCTGTGCGTTCCTTGATCAATTCACCGAAACGTCCTTGAATCAGTTTCACAACATTTAGAATTCGTCTTCTATTTCGCAGTCCATGGGATGTTTTCAATAAATCTTCGACCTCAAGATAGAGATATTCCCAGTCCAGATCGACAGCAACAAGGTCATCAAATTCAAAGACAACTTCCTTGGGGAAGCGAGCTCTCCAATAGGAATCTGCAACCCCCCCACTGGAAGGCCTCCAACATATTTCGAATATCATCTGGCATTTCCACCTTATCCACGATCAGACACCTCAATTCAGGGGGTAGGTCAAGCCGAGTATGATTCTTCTTTCGATTTTTTGCCCGCCGCTGGATCGCCTCTTGGATGAGATCTCGAAGTTCGATGATGTTGACTGGATCACGGGGTAAGAGATCTTCGACGCTGTGGTGGGTATTTGCCTCGTACATCTCCTGCTGGATATATCTTGCAGGATCGCGACAAAACTCGTAAATGGGTATAGTCTCCAGTGCAGATCGGTACCAGAATTGCTCTGATTCCTCACAGGTAAGGTTCGAGTCCCAATCAATCTCATCCCAAACCTGACGGAAGGCTTCGACGAACAGATACAAGTGCCCTTCCACCAGAGACCGCCCTATCGTACGTTGAACCAAGTCCCAACAGCGCTCGTGTAGCAGATATCCCTGTGGTTTACGCCAACGATGTGGTGGCCCAGCGATGGGAAGAGTCGGACCATTGTACACCGGAGTGTTGATACCGGGTGTTTGACAATGTTTTCCGACAGAGACGATTGTTTTATCCCAGGGGACGAGATCCAATGTCTTGGCTGATGTATTTGTTAGTTCTGTGAATAGAGCCTGGCCAACTCCGGTGACTAGCGTGTCCTCTTTATTCTTTTCATTGGGAATGACTGGGAATGAATGTTAACTTGAATCATAGCTTTAAAGGGAAGACTCACTCGCTCGAAAGAAGGTACCCCATACCCACGGAGTCTGGAAATATGCTCGTTGAAAATCGGCGGTGGTGCAGGTCACTGAATTACCCTGGTTCTTCCATTCTTCGACATCTCTCAAGGCGAACAAATACTCCATCTCGTGTTCAAACTCCTCCTGGCATATTTTACAATAATTCGGTCCTTCGAGGGACATTTTGGCTGTTATATAGAGCCTGTAAGAGAGAAGGGTCGATGCTATGTTATATTTTTCATTTAACTGATATATGTAACCATCACGATGAAGTCAGTTATCTGATTAGCTTTGTTGATATTTCCAAGGAACTACTTCTTTGCCCATGGCTACAACTCTATATTTGTTTTCTAGAAGAGTTGCTTCCATATTTATAAGGCTAGGGGTATCGAGATAAACTGTATATAGAATAAATGCGTATTTCCACGTAGAGACAACAAATATCGACAGGATTAATATTAACTTCTCTTATTTGAATGTCTGCTTGATAAGAGCCAGCCTGATCGTCGATGCAACCCCTCTTCTCCCTTTCTTCCCCTCATCTTCCATCCTTCTGATCCCAACACGAGACGATCGTCCGCCTGTTCTGATTGGGTTGGCTGTCGCGTGCCATGCATTCCAGGCATTCACACTCCCTTCTTCGAATATTCTTCTTTTTATTCCGACCCTTCTCTTCCTGGACTCCCAACTTTCTCGTACGACCTTTTCTTTCTCCGAAGCGACACTCATCTTTTCGATAGTTATCCCAGCCCTATGCAACCATCCCCGCCGGTTTCCCAGAAAGCGCCTCGTTGATTTTATCGCTTCGTGGTCCCTTGCGACAACTCCCCTGCGGCTTTGACGTGCAGCCTGCCCTACAGCAATGGAGGACACCGATAGAATCACCAACAAATCAAGCGACCATGGCGATCTGGATGCGGATGCTGCCAAACTGGCAGAGATGGGCTATACACAGGACATGGAGCGCAACTTTTCCGTCATCTCGCTGCTGGGTGTTGCCTTTTCTCTGGCGAACTCGTGGTTTGGCATCTCTGCCTCCCTCATAACAGGCATCAATTCAGGAGGAACTGTCTTGACCATGTACGGCATTCCATGGATTGCGTTCGTCTCTGCCTGCGTGGGAGCAACGCTGTCTGAGCTCGCCAGCGCCATGCCCAATTCTGGAGGACAGTATTTCTGGGCCAGCGAGTTGGCCCCGAGACAGTATGCCAGTTTTGCTTCATATTTGACTGGGTGGCTGGCGTGGGCTGGGGCGATCTTCACCTGTGCCAGTGTCGCCTTGAGCTTGGGCTCTGCTGGTGTAGGAATGTGGCAGTTGTCGCATCCAGACTTGTGTGTTTCCTTTGATATATTATATCTACCACCAAACTAACTCAATAGTGTCATCGAACCCTGGCATGTGGTGGTGGCATATCAGGTTATCAACTTCTTCTCGTTTCTATTCAACTGTGTCGGAAAGCTGCTCCCCAAAGTGGCCACCACGACTCTGTACATCTCCCTGATAGCCTTCGTCGTCATCCTCATTACTGTCCCTGCAGCTGCCCCAACGCACGCAACGGCCAAGTTCGTCTTTACCAATTTTGTTAATTCCACCGGTTGGCCTTCAGATGGCATTGCCTTCCTTATCGGTCTCATCAATCCCAACTGGGTCTTTGCCTGTCTCGACTCGGCCACCCATTTGGCCGAGGAAGTGGTCCATCCCGAACGCAACATTCCCATTGCGATCATGTGTACCGTCTTAATTGGATTCCTGACATCCTGGTTCTACTGTATGGCCATGTTCTTCAGCGTCAACAACCTCGACGACATCATCAATACCTCGACCCAAGTCCCCATCCTGGCACTGTACTACCAGGCTTTGAAAAACAAGGCTGGAGCGATAGTCCTGGAAAGCCTGATCCTAGTAACCGGCATTGGTTGCCAGATCGCCTGTCATACCTGGCAGTCTCGCCTCTGCTGGTCGTTTGCCCGGGACCGCGGTCTTCCATTCTCGAACTTCCTAGCCACAGTTCATCCAACCCTCGACGTACCGTTGAACGCCCACAGCGTCAGTTGTTTTATTGTAGGTTTGCTGGGATTGTTATATCTAGGCTCATCGACTGCCTTCAACAGCATGGTCACAGCGTGTATCGTGTTGCTGTATACCTCGTATGTCGTCCCGATCGTGTGCCTGCTCTGGCGAGGCCGCAATAACATCAAACACGGCCCGTTCTGGCTGGGAAAAGTTGGATTGGCGTGCAATTTTGTCGTTCTGGGTTGGACGTTATTTTGTCTGGTGATTTATTCGTTTCCTTCGGTTTATCCTGTGACTGCAGGTGGTAAGTCTTTTTCCTGTCTTTTCCCCCCTTTCATTTTGATGATGATCATGGATCTGATCGAATGATAGACATGAATTACGTCTCAGCCGTGTATGGCGTCGTAGTGTTAATTATCTGCATTGATTGGGTGGTTCGTGGGCGACGATCTTTCCGTGGTCAAACGGCTCGCCACCGTGAAGTTGAAGCCCAGATTCAGTGATGCTATATATTTGTAGACTTAGTGCCGATAGATGATTGCATGTGTTGGTGAAAATCCCACCAGACTACTGTATCTTTTTCAACCCATTCAAACTCCATTAAGATGAAATATTCCCATCCCATTGCATCAGGCGTACCAGACAAGCTTCGAATGACTCGTCATCCACCCTGACGATCTTCACTTCTTTCTCCATTGTTGATGCTTCCCGTCCGCGGATTGGCCACCTGCCACCGTTCTCCAGAATCGATCTTCATTTCGTATTTCGTTTGGCGTCTGTTCAATTTCATCAGGAGAATGTCTCCTCTGTTTTACTCAATTCGCAATCCTTCATCCCAATTCCCTCATTTTCTACATCATATTGGTGGCTGCTACATGAACGTCACAAGATAAGATGCCTCCGACCGCCCCGGGCAGTTTCCGCGACCATCTCAAGTCCGGCGATGGCAGCTCCACTAGGAAGAGCAGCGGCAAGCGCTACGCTCCTTTACAAGAGTCCATCCCTGAAGAAGAACGAAATACCTACGATGATGATTCAGACAGTTACTCCTCCTCCGATGAAACCATCAAGCTACGTCGCGTTGACCCCCGCGGCGCTGGTTCCGCCGCGAACAACTCCGCCGCCTACGCCCCCGCCGTCCCCGACGATGGGAACATCGAGGCATATTTAGACAGTATCGCCGAGGCAGAGCTGGAATTGCTTTCTGCGTCGAAACATGATTTGGATGTCGAGGATGATGATGACTTTGATAGTGAGAGTGAAGGGTATACACGCCGGCGACGCCGGGAGCGACGACGGTCGTATCTAGAGCGCGATCGGTTAAAAGGGTGGCGGGGGTATCGGTCTTCTAGGTATTTCTATCCGGCGCTGGTCGCCGTCAGTATGGGGTTGATATTGCTGGTGATTGGGTTTTTGGGGATGGCGAGGTATCGATCGACGAAGAAGCCGAAATATGTGAGTTCTGGACGACTGATGCAAGGAGGATTGGTATGGCTGACAAAATAAACTAGCACATGGTTGATTCTGCCTCGTGGTTTCCGACCCCTCGTGGAGGAACTTTGCAGCATTGGGCGGATAGTTATGGCAAGGCGCGACATATGGTTGAGAATATGACGCTCATTGAGAAGATCAACATCACCACTGGAACGGGCTGGCAGATGGGGCTCTGTGTTGGAAATACAGGTATGCAGTTATGGCTATTGTGTTGATTGATATATACTGATGATGGGCAGGTTCTGCTGAACACGTCAAATTCCCTTCGCTTTGTTTGCAAGACGGACCTCAGGGTCTGCGATACGCGGATCACATAACTGCTTTCCCTGCTGGTATCACGACAGGCGCTACATGGAATCGGACTCTTATCCGCGAGCGGGGAATCGCGTTGGGACGAGAGGCACGATTGAAAGGTGTCAATGTACTCTTGGGTCCGTCGATCGGCGCGCTGGGAATCAACCCCGCGGGTGGTCGCAACTGGGAGAGTTTTGGTTCGGACCCTGTATTGCAGGGAATTGCTGCCGCGGAGACCATCCGGGGCATCCAGAGCAATGGAGTTATGGCAACGGCGAAACACTATGTGATGAACGAGCAGGAGCACTTCCGAAGGCCGTTTGAATGGGGCTTGGAGTCTGCATTATCGTCCAACATTGATGATCGTTCATTGCATGAGGTGTTTGTGTGGCCATTTGCAGAGAGTATCCGGGCAGATGTCGCGAGTATCATGTGCGCGTATCAAATGGTGAACAACAGTTATTCGTGCGAGAACAGCAAACTGCTCAACGGTCTCCTCAAGGATGAACTTGGGTTTCAGGGATTCGTACAGTCGGACTGGCAGGCTCAACGGTCTGGAGTCAACAGTGCTCTCGGTGGTTTGGATATGAGTATGCCAGGGGATGGTTTGCGATGGGCAGATGGTGTCTCCCTTTGGGGTGGTGAGCTCACCAAGGCTGTTCTCAACACGACAATTCCTATTGAGCGATTGAACGATATGGTTAGTCGTATCGTGGCTGCTTGGTATCAACTTGGACAGGATAAATGGGAGGAAAAGGTGCCCAACTTTTCCTCTTGGACCAACGATCAGATTGGCTGGTGGCATCATGGAAGTGATAAAAATGAAAACAGCACCTACGGTGAAGTGAACCGATATATCAACGCCCAAGGATCCGGAGATCAAGACCATTCAGTCACCGCCCGGCGTGTTGCCGCTGAAGGTACAGTGCTGCTGAAGAATGTGGACAATGTGCTTCCCCTATCTCGAAAGGGATCCAAGTCGGGAGGTGTATACCGGGTAGGTGTTTATGGTGATGATGCCAGTCCAGCCGGCGGACCCAACTCGTGCCCCGATAAAGGATGTAACGCGGGAACCCTGGCGTCGGGCTGGGGTAGCGGCACTGTCGAATTCCCGTACTTGGTGAGCCCGGTGGATGCCTTGGCGGAGGCGTGGGAAGGCGAGAATGTAGAATTCTCTCCTTATCTGCGCAATGGAGTCATGCCTGTAGATGCAGAGGACAAGGATCTATGTCTGGTGTTTGCGAATGCGGATTCGGGCGAAGGATATATCAGTGAAGGCGGAAACCACGGTGATCGCCAGCATCTCTTCTTGCAAAAGGGTGGTGATAGCCTGATCAAAACGGTGGCTAGCCACTGTGGGAATGGGAATGGAAAGACGGTGGTCGTGATCCATGCCGTCGGCCCGGTGGTGATGGAACCGTGGATTGATCTGCCAGGTGTGGATGCAGTTGTGCTGGCCAACCTGCCTGGGCAGGAGAGCGGCCACGCCTTGGTGGACGTGCTATTCGGCGATGTCGATGCAAGTGGTCGTCTGCCGTATACGATTGGAAAGTGCATCGAGGATTATGGCCCGAGCGCACAGGTTCTGTATGAACCGAATGCGCCAGTTCCGCAGGTCGACTTTAAGGAAGGACTGTACATTGACTATCGATACTTTGACCGATACAACATCACGCCGCGGTTCGAGTTTGGATATGGACTGTCGTACACGAAATTTGCGCTGTCTGACTTGAAGATTTCCACCCTGCGATGGAAATCACGTCTGCCATCGGCGCGGCCAGTGGATCCAGTGTTTCCCCCTGAGTACGACACCACAGCGCCGAACGAGTCGGTGCTATTTCCCCCGGACTTTCAGGCCGTGAACAAGTACATCTACCCATACTTGCCTACTTTGCAGGGCACCAAGCCAGGCCACTATCAATTCTACCCCAAAGACTACAAACTGCGTCAAGCACCCTCACCAGCCGGTGGCGGCGCAGGCGGCAACCCATCTCTCTACGAAGAAATCGCCGAGGTCAAAGTGACAGTAACCAACACGGGTGCTCGTGCCGGACAAGAAGTCGTGCAGCTCTATCTCTCCTTCCCACCCAACGTCACCGAGGTAACTCACCCGCACAAACCAGCAACAGCGGACAAGCACCAGCCGGCGCCTCCGCCCGTGGTTGACGAGATCGAATTCCCCGTTCGGGTGCTACGCGACTTTTCCAAGGTGGCGCTGGAACCGGGGAAACGGCAGCAGGTGCGGATGGCCCTGAGACGAAAAGATCTGAGCTACTGGAGCGTCCGCGAGCAGAATTGGGTGATGCCTGATGGGGAATTTGGGGTTTGGGTGGGGAGGAGTTCAAGGGATTTGGCGTTGGTGGGGAGTTTCTAAGGCTGTAGCCGATGTACTGATGTCATTGCTGTATAAATTGTAGATAAATATAGACGCCTTAAACAATGTCTTGGATACATCAAATGAAAAATCAAAAATTCTACGCCGGCGTGCCCGAGTCCCCCAAAGCAAAAAAAAAGTTAACCTGGTTCAGCGATAGTGGCGGTGCAAGCCGAGTGAAACCTGCAGAGTGAAGAAACCCGATATAGCAATGAGTCCGAGACATGTGGAGCCGCCGTTTCGGAGACTGAGTGTGATGGCGAGTTGGAAAGTTGGAAGAAGACGGAGAAATCAGGAGATGATACTGGATGAGGTTAGATGAGGGTAGGATGATGAGATGGTGGAATTAAGGGTTCAGGGTCGTCGATCATGAATGTACTGGATAGATACCGACATCCGATGTGATAGGAATCACACATAACAATGACAGTAATAAGAAAAGTAACAATAATAAATAAATAAATAAATAAATAAATACAATAAATGAGAAATGCAGAGTAGAACAAAAGATAGAATACAAAATAGATAGATGATAGATACTAATATGCATGTCTGAGAGTCAACTTAACCGTCCAAATAGCCTCAATTCTGCATCTCCACCACATATGCCGATGGGCCGATACCACGTTAGACTCGGTAGCAGCGGAGCGGAGCTTGTCTTAAGATAGCCTGATGAATCGACAAAAATATCTCCCTCGACTCTTCAACAAACATATATAACTCCCTCTCCCTCCCCTCCATCTATCCTCATCATCATCATCAACAATCATCACAATCGTTCATCTCCACCACCTACGAATCTACACTCGTTAACAAACAACACCACCAACACCATCAAAATGAAGTTCTCCCTCATCACTCTCCTCCCTCTGGCCGCTGCCCTCCCCACCGAGAAGCGCGCCTCTTCTTCCTTCGGCGTCATGTCCGCTCGCTCGGGCTCGGAAATCCACCTCCTCCCCATGAACGCCGCCAACGGCTCTTTCTGGCTCGGCGAGAAGGCAAACACTTACTGCCCTGAGGCTGTTGAACAGGCTGGTGGTGCTTGCCCCACTGTTCAGGGTACTTCGTTCAGCAGTGCCACTTCTTTGGTATGTCCCTACACCACAACAAACGACCTGTATTAGGAATGTTCTTGCTAATGGTTATACAGGACGTCGTCGTCCCCGGTGGCCAGGCCGTCTACGTCGACGGCAAGGGCGCTCTCCGCTTCACCGTCCCTCACTCGGCCTCGATGGCCCCCGGTGCCTCTACCGGCCCCTTCACCTACACCCCCGGCACCAAGGCCAACCCCATCGGCCACTACACCTTCACCGGCCAGGGTGCGTCGGGCTTCATGGCCTGCCCTGTCGTCGATGGTGACCACAAGAAGTGGCAGGTGTTTGCTGGCCGCCAGAACGCCACTGTCCCCTCGGGCAACGTTGCCGACTGCTTGGGCTTCGATGCTATGGCTGTCAAGGCCACCTCTAACAACACCGCTGCTTGGGAGTTCATCTAAGCTACTGAAATAATATTGTGAATAATGGTGGAGGATATATTTAATTGTGATTAAGAATTATGATTTGTTCCTGTGCCATATGTTATATACTGCTATATACCTTATCTACTAAATGATCTGCATATACTGAAAATAGTCAACTCAAGTTGATTCAAGTGAAATCAATTAACAATGAAACTATTACTATATACAAGTCATTATCATCCAGTCATACTTTACAACTTAGACACACTTCCCGCCGACGAAATCTCGTTGTACAGCAGGCTGGTCAGGAAGTCGGCATAGTCTTCGCCAGTCACCTGGCCGGCAAAGTACCGGGCAGCCAATTGGAACTTGTTGCCCTTGGGTCCCTTGGTGGCCAGAGTGTTGGCCTGCTCCTGCAGCAGCTTCAGAGCATACGCCTTGTCAACCTTCTTGCCTTCCGAAGAGGTGATGCCGTGGTGAACCCATTGCCACAGCTGGCTACGGGACACTTCAGCGGTCGCAGCATCCTCCTACTCATTGTTAGTATAGGTTGCAAGCTAATCCAGAAACAGAGAATAAACGCACCATCAGGTAGTTGATAGGGATACAGCCAACTCCACGGAGCCATCCCTCCATGTATGACAGACCAATGTTCAGGTTCTTTCGGATACCATCCTCAGTGATAGATCCTGGCACATTTGTGTTCAACAGGTCGTTGGCGGTAATGTTGACGTCCTCACGACGGACAAACAGCTGGTTAGGAGTGGGCATGTGCTTGTTGAAGATTTCCGAGGCAATGGCCGCGAGGGCGGGGTGGGCCACCCAGGTACCGTCGTGGCCAGCACGAACCTCACGCAGCTTGTCGGCACGCACTCCCTCCATGGCCTTGTCGTTGGCGGCAGCGTTGTCCTTGATAGGGATTTGAGCAGCCATACCACCCTACACTAGTCAGCTTTCATTCTTAATCCACAATTGCTTGTAAACTTACCATAGCGTGAACACCACGACGGTGGCAAGTCTTGATCAGCAACTTGACATAGGCATCCATGAAAGGAACGGTCATGGTCACATCAGAACGGTCGGGAAGGACAAAGTTAGGGTGCTTGCGGAACTTCTTGATGAAGGAGAAGATGTAATCCCATCGGCCACAGTTGAGACCAGAGCTGTGGTCGCGCAGTTCGTAGATAATCTGAAACAGTCAGCACAATCCTATCATCCATATCAATGACGTCATACCTCATCCATCTCAAAAGCAGCAGTGATAGTCTCAATCAAGACGGTGCCACGGATGGTTCCACGGGGCATGCCGATGTAGTCCTGACCGAGGTTGAAAACGTCGTTCCAGAGTCTAGCCTCAAGATGCGACTCCATCTTGGGCAGGTAGAAGTAAGGGCCGAACCCGCGAGCCACCAACTCCTTGGCGTTGTGGTAAAAGTAGAGACCAAAGTCGAACAAACTACCGGAGATGGGCTCGCCATCGACGGTGAAGTGCTTCTCGTCGAGGTGCCAGCCTCGAGCACGAGCAATCAGGGTGGGAAGGGTACGGTCAGTTCGCAGCTTGTACTCCTTGCCGCCCTGCTTGAAGTCGACCTGGCGACGGATAGCATCGTACAAGTTAACCTGGCCGTTGACCATGTTGTCCCAGGTGGGAGCACTCGAGTCTATCAATCATCGTCAGCAACCAACCCTCAATCCTCAATGGACAGACAGCACGAACCCTCAAAATCAGCCATGTAAGTCCACACGTCCGAGTTCAGCGCATTCACAACCATCTTTCGATCAGTCGGACCGGTAATCTCAACACGACGGTCCACCAATCCCGGAGCTGGGGGAGCTCCCTTCCAGGCGTCATTCTCACGGATGTGCTTAGTCTCGGGCAAAAAGTCAAGGAGATGACCCTTGTCGATCTCAGCCTGGCGATCGATGCGACGCTGCAGCAGAGCCTTGCGGGTAGGGTTGAAGGTGCGGTGGAGGATGGCGAGGAAAGCACAGGCGTCCTTGGTGAGGATCTTGCGGGTTTCGTTGTTCAAGGAGCCCAGGATGGCGACATCCTTGAGCTGGACGTCGACTTGACTCATTTTGATATGAAGGTAATTGACTACTTTTATTGGGTATCAAAGGAAAATGAAGGGGAAAGAGATATCAATCGTTCATAAAGATGAAAAAAGACGATCAATTCATTCAGAAAGTTAGAAAGCTCGATAGGAGAGCAGCACCAGCTATATAAGAACGAGACAGAGTTCGGGAAGAAGGGAAGGAATACGTCAGAAGACCAGCAGCTAGCCGCGGCCCATTGCTGGACCCAGCCATCGCAGTGGACGAGCATCGCCATGGATAGGCAAAAGCCCGTAGCGAAAACGCTCCTTCAGTCCCAAGGGTGAGCGGAAGTAGACGGTTTGGGAAGCCCAGCTGGGATAGCCGCACGTGACTTTGCCGCGGGAAAGCTGTATTTGTTACAGTACAAACAGCACAAACAGTACCCGATACGGTAATCTTTCGGCCGACTATGCATGGCTTCTGCCCCGCGTTGCGGCTTATCGCTTGCTGTTGTCCTCCCCTCCGCCCGGGGACGCCGTATACCGATAAGAGGCTATCGTGCGATTATATATGGCATTATATAAAGAGTCTTCTGGTTGTTGAAGCCAAAATGGACTACGGTAGGTCCTAGTACCTTACATATTACATACAGTACTGACTGCATCTATAGGGGTATCGCACATACGCATCGCAGAACCGAGGAAAGAATTCCCCCGCAGATCCGAACTCAACAGCCGCGGCTCGACGTCAGAATGACTGCAGGAATGATTCACCACCATCCACCAGGGTATCCCAAAGTCTAGAAGAAACTCACATCGGTCGTTCTCGGTTGCGGAAAGCGAATTCTATCAGCGTCGAATAATAACCAGTTGTCTCCTATTCAGAGCCCGAATTACACACCCCGATTTGTCCCGAGTCTTGGTCGTGGTTCTCGAGGCACATACAGCGGATATCCAAACACCCAGAGCTCTGTTTCAGTGATATCCAGATCAACGTTCTTCCGCTGGATTCTCGTTCTTCCATGCTCTACCCATCAATACTATCAATTCATCGATTCTATACGGGTTATCAGATGTGATTAATTGCCATGTGCAGGCATGTGAAGGTTACATCTTCCTATTCCTCCCGCATGTGATATCGTCGCCTTCAGCTTGTGAATCCTACAATTCCCGGTCTACGGCTGTGGTTCGGTCTGGAACTGGGTCGATGTAGGTCGTCAGTCCCGGTAGCTAAGCTTGTCGGAAACAGATAAAGCTCCCGGTTCGCATCTCATATCATGGGACGGCGATCTTGTACTCGTAAGCTGCCACGGAAGCTAATAACAGCCTGGCCAGACGGCCAATCTTGATTCATAAAAATGCCCAATGCGAGCTGATCGTGATATATACATTTCTCTATTTGAGTCATAAAAGCATAAGAATACCCCGCAAGGCCCTAGACCGTTTCTATATACCGTCTCACCTCCCTGCCACACAACCCTGGTCAGCTTGTAAATCATAGTAGAACGAAAAGAGGGGACAAACCAGTCAGTCACGGCTTCCTCCCACAAGCGAACTTCGTGCTCCCGGGTTCCTCCAAAGTGGTCGACAAATGCGTCTCCAAAGACCTCACGCGCCATACTGTCCTTACGGGTAAAGGTTGCGGTGGCTTCCTTGAGCGACTTGGCCAGTCGCGTACCCTGGTCGCTCGCACCACCCATGTCCTCACCTTTAGATAGCGGTGGAACGGGGATCTCAAGCTTCTTCTCAACTCCCCGCCATCCCAATGCCATAACAGCCGCGAGTACAAGGTGCGGGTTAGCATCTGCGCCAGGTACACGCACTTCAAACCGAGTAGCCTTCGGGCTAGCCGTCGGGGGTGCAATCACCCGAACGGAAGCGGCCCGGTGCTCCAGACCCCAGGATACCGTAACGGGGGCCCAGAAGTTCTCCACCAGGCGTTTGTAAGAGTTGATCGTTGGTGCAAACAGAGGCATAATATCCGGGAGACCTGTCAATATGCCTGCCAGGAAATGCCTTCCAAGGTCGGAGACATTCGCGACGTCAGGGTAGGGAGAGTTAGGGTCCGGTGTGCTGCGATAAAAGGCATTCTGTCCATCTTTGTCGACCAGCGAAATGTGCATGTGGCCACTGTTACCGGGGAGTCCTTCGCGCGGTTTTGCCATGAAGGCGGGTGTGATGCCATGTTTGGTGCCAACGGATTTGACGACATATCTGCTCACGTTAATATTGGCGTAGATAAGTGGATAGCGCACCTACTTGAAAAGCCCAGCTTTATCTGCCATCTCCTTTGCTTCGCCAAATTGCAATGCCTGTCCCATCATCAGCCCAAAGCAACTCAGTATCAAGTGGAATAACACACAGCCTCGAAAACACCAGGACCACTCTCAGTGTGCCACCCTTCAATATCGCAATTGAATTGCTCGCAGGCGTCAAAGACACCATAGTAATAGTCCTGGTTATGAACGGGGCGAGTCAAGCTGTATGCGAACATTCCCTCAGTCAACGGGGGCAGGGCCTCGACGGGGTTCTCCTTGAGAAATCTGGCGGTCGACGATGCGCCCTGCTCAGGGGTTGCATGGCTTCCTGGTGCACGGAATTGATAAAATTCATATTCCGCTAGACATATTATCAGCTCAGCCACCAAACACCCCGCGATAGTTTCAGCACATACCACCCGCCATAGCGCGATACCCCGCCGCCTCGGCCTTGCCAGCAGCCGTCTTCAACAACCCACGCGGACAAGCACAAACAGGCTCCCTAGTCTCGGGGTCAAAAAAGCTAACCAGGAAGAAAGGCACATCCTTTTCCCAGGGGATTCTGCGAAAGCTACTCAAATCCGGAATAGCAACGATATCCCGGTACCCGTTCTCCTTGTTACTGATGGACAGCTCCTTGAAGTATGTGCGATCGTGCATATCCCAGCCAAAGACAACAGAGCAGAAACCGAAACCTTCGGAGATGATAGAGAGGAATTTCTTCTTGGAGACGAGCTTGCCGCGGAGTTGGCCGTCGACATCAACGCCGGCTAGCTTGACCCGTGTGTCATTCTGGAGGATCTGGGCGACGTTGTCGACGGTGACTTCGGGGGTGGACATGATGGTAGATTTACTAGATAAATTTATACTTAGTATATATTGAATAGAATTGATGCAATTTGGACTCACGGTGAAGAGTGGTTAACAAGGGGTTGAGGAGATGTTGGGGTTGTGCGGAATGGAAGTGAGCAAGTGACACAGTGTAGCCAGCGCTATCAGCGCTTATCAGCGGTCTCCATCTTCTCCGCTTGATAAGAGGGACTGTTTATAAATAGCGCCACGATTGTATTAGAATCATGGGAGTTGAATGTTTATTTCTTTTTGTTATATTCTCCAGTATATGGTCTCTAGTTTCTATTATTGTGGCAGATATATACCCTTGAACAGTTCATACAACACGCTTGAAATATCTCGAGAACTCCGCGTCTTGCTGCAAGAGCTGGAATTCATCTTTTTGAAGCTGAATAAACAACTCGTATACTCGCGTCGACGAACGACTAAAGTTGGGAAGAATCAAACAGCAGGCACCAGTGATAAGCCGATGAGTCCGAAAAGCACAAGGGGAGCCTGTGCCAATATCATAATTCTCCGCCTTCCCAGAATACCAGCTGTTCATAAGAATGTCCATGTTGTTAAAGTCGAAGTGAAATCCAAGCCTCTGTGTCGGAGAAATAGATCGCACAAGCGTAGCCAAAGTCTTCATGCTCTTCGGATCCAAGATCATTTCGTTGATAGACTTGCGGATGCGAGAGGCTGCAATGGCAACCCCTTTGTCTGCCACCAAGGACTGAATGTCAATTGGGCCTGCTTGTGCTGGCTGGACACCATTTCCAAAATACTCTTTCGAGGTGAGGTTGTGTGGATCTCTAGAACGGAGATCCACAGGATGCACAAGGATGGACTGCTTCGAGCTCTTTTCTGGGCGACATGCCAGTCTTGCGCGGGTGACTGACGCCCAGACCACGGCAGAGATGCAGTCATACGAGCTGACAAAGTCAACGCCATTCAGCATGTCCTTGCACTGCTCTTTGATCTGCTGAATTGCCGATTCGGTGGTTTGGTAAATCCCCATCTCGAAGGGCACCGCTGCATTGGTAGCGTGAGCGGCCAGGAGAGACTGTAGGTCGGTCACGTAGAACTGAGGAAATTCTTTCACTAGGTCCTGTTGAGAAACGCCTGGATCGTCGTCTCCAGTAAATGCGTCTTTATTCATGTCTGGACGATACACGGGCATATCCAGGCTGTGATGATGTGCCTTAGTCCCGCGACACACAAGAGACAGAAACGCATCTAGAGATGACCAGTCTCCAACCTTGTGATGAAAGGCAAACGCCAATATCATTCCACCGTCGATGATGTTCAACTGAAGTGCGCATAACGGTTGCTGAGCAGATGGGTTTTCAGGCAGCAACTTTGCAGGATCCAGATCGTCAGGATGAAACGACTCTTTGGACAGCGTGGTGAAAGATTTATGTTCAGTGCTGGAAAAATAGCGGACGGTAGGCTCCAATTGCTGCCCTGGTAATGTCACCATATAAGGCTTGCCAGTATCGTCGATCTCAAGGTTTCCAGCCATAAATGGGAAATGAGTGATGGCATTCCGTACACCTTCCTTGAGTGAGGCTGCCAATTTTTCCAGATCCGTGTCGGGGAGTAGTTCGTATGCGATGAGGGCCTTGACCATCATTGGCGGCGCCATCTTGTCAATGTCTGACAGCTTGTAGTGTCGTCTGTCTTCCTGGATGGTGCCCATATTGTCTGTGATTCCCTGATTCGATTGAGAATTGTAGCTTTCATTCTAGGATAACGTCTGACCCTTAAGTATTGGAAAATGGCTGCCTAATTAATCTGGTGAAATGCAAGCTGACTAGGTACTTTGTATCTATGGATGGCCCCATGTAAGCACAGCCTCACTTTGACTCACTTTGAATCAACTCGAGTCACAAAAACTAGGGTTATAAGCTTTTTTTAGTAGATTAAAAAATAGTCTATTGTCACTGCGTGGGTATTTTGATGCTGTTGACGTTATATGTGGGCGCCTAGTATAAGCACTACTGTTAGCGTAGCCGGTGTTGACAGGGCACATTTCCCAACGAAACTAGGTAGGATCGAGGGCATTATTATCTCAGATGAAGGAACTTGGATTGAGAGTTATGTGACTAAGGAGATGTATAAAAAGATAAGAGATTTAATTGGCGGTTTATATGACCGATTGGCAATGAATGAATGTGTATAGCTTCCTCCCAAATGATAGAGACTCAGTTTCCAAGATAGTGACCAAGCAAAGTGTTTGAAAACTCATTTGAGCGTCCAGATAATGGAGGAGAGTCAGGTGACGATCGAACACCCTGGCTGGAGGCTCCACCCCATCTCGCTCGATGTCTATCTTCCAGGAATCATTCAACATGTGCCTCTTGAACTCGCGAGGGCTCACATGCAGTTTGATCTGCTGGGCTGAAGGCAGAGTCGACGGTAAAGTGTACCCATTGCCAGAATCGACTCCTGTTCTGCCTCTCCTTGCATCCTTGGAGATATCGCCCAAGATCCATCATGGGAAAATAATGACGATAGAAATCATAGCCCAGGTAGAAGTGATTTGGAAAACCTGTCCGCGTGTATCCTTTTTCGGGCCATGAATTTCCTATATTCTCTTCTGGCTGTGACGAGAAAACCAGAAACCGAATGCCACGCTCAATCGCAACATCGGTGAGGGGAAGATGGGCCAACAGCCCCATCACCGCCCATGCAGCATGCATGACCGGGAAGATCGGATAAGCTGAAGTTATCTTCTGAGAATCATTGCTTTTGCTTTTTTTCATCATGAGGCCAAAGGCCTCCAGAACGCGCCCGGTGATATCTGAAAGGGACCTTATTGAGAAACATCTTGTCATTCTCCACGTCGAACGCAGCCCATCCGTTGGGGTTCTGCATGCCAATGATCCACGTCGCGGCTGCGATCACTGAATCGGACGTGATAGGACCTGCGTCATGCTTCACCTGCGCGATGATGATCGCCGCTGTATCGTCCACATCGGGGTACCAGCTATTCGCGTACTCGAAGCTAAAGCCTCCAGGTGTGAGATGCGGTCTGTAAACGCGCCAGTCGCCGCGAGGGTCTAATAACTAGCGGTGTTGGATCCATGCAATTGCATTGTCGAGATGCTGATGATCGTTATCGGATGATGCGTCGCAGAGAGCAATCGACATCAAAGCCGTGTCCCACACAGGCGAAACACACGCCTGGACTCTCTTTCCGTGATCGTCCTTCCAGGCAAAGTTTTCCAGGCCCTGTATACCCAGATGCACGGGATCGTCGTGTAACTGATATCCCTCCAGGACGAATGCATACACACTAGCATGCATGGGTGAAAATATACCCGCCCAATCGCCTGTTGGCTCCTGGCGATCTAGAGTCCACTGCGTACATTGTTTTCTGGCATAGGAACGGAGGAATGGGATGGAGCGGAGGCCGTTGAGTATATGCAGCAGTTTGTCGATGATGCTGAATGCAAGGCCGGTCATGTCACCTTTTGCCAGCAGCTCACGGAGGGAGGGACCATATACGACATTCTTGCTTGCGGAATCCAGCCATAACTCATCGAGATAGTCATTCTGGGCAGATCGACCATTCGGAAGCGCATACACAGGCTGACGATGGCAGATGATGAGTAACGGCACAATAGTCCCTCTTGCCCACGAGGCAAATTTGTAGATGTTTATCGGACAAATCGACGGCAGCAAAATCAACTCTACCGGCAACTGAGGCACAGCATCCCATGTAACGGCGATATATTCCATTTTCACAACATACTAGATTCCAAACAAACATGCATTCCTCTCTCGGTCTCATCCTCGCCACACTTGGAATCATCATCATCTTTTTACCAAAACTACGCCATAATAAACAAATCCAACACCTCGAAAGTCTTCACAACTGCAAAGCACCTCCCACCGAAATCCGCTTCAAACACGACTTCTTTGGCATTCTCAAAGACCTCGAGCTGGCCTTTCATTTCCACCGCCTCACCTCCCTCGTCTACACAGTCGAATGGTCAATCTGCGCCAGATAATCGATCTGAACCAGTGTGAAGAGCATTTGCATATCCATCCTAATGAGGGGATGTTTGATGTTCAAGCGTGTGTTTTTAGATTGTCGTTGGATATTCAGACATTATCTTCGCTGGGAGAGTCGGTGGATGCGCTGGGTTTTACACAATCAGACGAGAAGAAACAGTTCTTTGACGATCTGCTATTTGTCAAGGAGAGAATTGTGTAGGATGGATTCAGGGGTACGCTTCGACATCTTCGGTCTAAAAGACGATTTTTGCAGTATTGTGCAAGAGCACGAGAATTTGTCATGGCGCGTACAGGGGATGCAGAGGATACCAACCAAGCATTGAGTATTCTGCTTACAAACGACAACTTGCCCAGGATGAGCGTGTCAACAAGTTGCGAGAAAGTATCATCGACACTGTTGGATTAGCGCCTCCAACATGGGGACAGTTGGGATCTCTACATTACGTCCGTTGGGTACTTCAAGAAGGTGAGATTACCTACCAAAGTAGAACATCACTAACAATGTGAATAAAGTAATGAGACTCTATCCCGCGGTCGTCCTCAACGCAAGAGTCGCCAACAAAACCACCATATTACCGACAGGCGGAGGCGATGGTACCTTCCCAGTCCTCGTTCAAACGGGGGATATCATACTCTTCTCCACATGGGCTCGACACCGCCTAGGGCATGATTTTGGAGAAAATCCAGATATGTTCTACCCAGAACGATGGGAGAAACTTAGTGCAGATATGCCTGGTTATATACCGTTTAATAAAGGGCCGAGAAGTTGTCCGGGTCGTATGCTTTCCCCTCCCTTTCCCCCATTTACTGTGATATTGGCTAATAGTATAGAACATTATGCAATGATTGTGTTGACGTGCATTGTAGCTCGAATATTCTAGACTTTCCCAAAAGTGTCGAATTATAACACAAAAGAATAGACAGAAAGGATCAGCATGACATTCGAGAATGAAAATGGGGTTTTGATTGGGTTGAGCTGATTATAAATTACTATTTAATATTATTTTCCATCCAGTAACATTGAATTGAATATGCCCTATAGCAGATGATAGATATAACTGGCTGCTTCATGCATGCCCAATTTAGGCATCATTACTAACAACGCCCATATAAACACCCTGTTATTCTCCTAGTGCCACATCATCAAACTCTAACACAACATCATCTCCAAAATGGGTATTCTCTATTATGACCGGCTGTTCATCAAAGACTTTGATGTAAGTTCATCTGAATTGATATTGATACTAGATCTGAAAGAGAAATCAGGTCATCCACACCGATGACTCCTTCCAACCCCTCGGGACCGTCGAAGAAATCAACACGAACTACGCCGATATCAACCGCGGTTTTGGGGGTTCGTATGTGTACACCCACATTCTATAAATGAATAAATAAACACTAACAGTATAGATTTGTCTGGCTCCGCCCAAACTACACAAACAGCCCCTCCCACGCAGCAACCTATTTCCGACTGATAACCGAGCATAATTCCAGTGAAGAGTATGCAGATCTGGCACATGGTGCTGGGCACATGTATCGCTATTTCATTCCCATTCCTAACGCGCATGTCAAGCAGAAGATTACTCAGGTTGCATTGTTGCGAAAACAAGGCTCGGCAGTTGGGATTGATGAGGTCAAGGGTCGTGGATTTGATGACTTTTCGCCGGATATTAATCGGGGAAGGGGTGGAGATTATTTGCATTTGGTTTGGAAGTATCTTGAGGTTTAATATAACTTGTCTAACAGGAATGATGTGACCGTTCCATCTATATTCATCTCCCTAGTCTCTTTGTACTATTCGGGCTCTGGAAATGGGATAAATTTTGACCTGGACCAAATATCCATGTTGGATATATAATGAGTGTAGACATCTTCGGCCTTCAGTATCGGAAAGTGATTGAACACTCCGCACGAACAGATTGGCTTCAAAAGATTTTTTTTTTTTTTTTTTGAAACATTTCGATTGAGAGTTGGGGGTTATCCCCTTCCTTCAAATCTTGGACAATATTGTGTAAATCAATCTTCTCTGAGGTCCAAGGATCAGCTTCCTGGACACGTCGGTATGTCACAAGCTCTGCCTGCACAGCAGCGAAGAGATTATTGACTTGGCGCTGTCCACTGAACGCAATTTGACGTTCGTGGTCGTCGCATTTCCATATTCATCTGATGATTCCACATTCTCATCATCAACTCGTGCTTTTGCTAGCCGAGCACTGGTAGCCTTTCAAAGCGTTAGTCGAAAAAGCTCCCACCCCGTACGAGTTTCGGGAGACTAGGACGTGAAATATTTCCTAGGCATTCAGACTGCGAGTTCCGCTAGAGTGAGCATCTCCAACTGCCTTCGCAGGGCCACATCAAACCCTGCCTTGATCAGCCGTGGCGACATTCTCGACATTCTCGACAGTCTCACGCTCATCCTTCTTCTCGAAATTTGTCAGCGAGCCGGACGACTCGAAAGGGTCTACCACAGTAGATGCGAACTTCCTGGCGGGGACCTTGCGCTCGAAGAGCATATCTAGCTCTGCATAAGTCCGACCCATAGGCTCAGGCAGACGAAAGAATGTCCACACTAGACAGAGAAAGCAGATACCAGACCAGAAAAGTCCAGCCCTAGCGCCCCAGTCCCACGCGGACGGGTTGAGCATACGCGGGGTTAGGATATGGGTGACGATTCCGGCAACATTATATAGGTTCCGCGCTAGGACGATTGTCTTGGTGCGTAGGCGAGACGAACTAAGCTCGGTGACGAGGGTATAGCAGACCGGGCCCACGGTAGCGTCAAAGCAGAAGGTGAACACTAAGAGCATGCTGCCAATAGCCCAGTGCACTCCTGATCCGCTATTCGGGATACAACCCAGAGCGCCGGCAATTAGCAACAGAACGGCCAGGGCAGCCTGGCCGCTCATGTACAGAGTCCGGCGACCAAAATGACTGACGAGGAACCAGGAACACATGGTACCGATCGCGCCTAGCGCATACTGAATCAACGACATAGTAAAGGCGTTGCTCGAGTCCAATCCGGCCTGTTCGTAGAAGTAGGTAGAGTAGCCCATAAAAGTGCTGCCGCATAGGACCTGGATGGCCCAGACCATACAGACGACTTCGGTTCGACGAAGATTCGCACCCTTGAAGCAGGCACTATAGGAAGTGCCCTCGGTGATATGCATTTCAAGTTCATTCGTACGTTCTATCATGGCGATGGTCCCATCGGCGTCGAATCCAGAATTCTGTCGCGATGTCAGGCGCAGGAGAACCTTTCTAGCATCTTCCAGGCGTCCTTTGCGGACGAGCCACCAGGGTGATTCGGGGGCCAGGGCGACGCCCAGCATGATCGGCAGCGGCCAAACCCACTGGCACGCAAACGGGATCTTGAATGCCCACTGGTTGTCGAGGGAATGTGCAGCCTTCAGTACGCCCTGTAGCATCAATATTGTGTCAGTTATGATATCTGGCAAAGTTTTTCTTGAAGTGGGGTTTCAATATCCTTACCGAAGCAATAAGCTGACCCAAAACCCAGCACAAGTTGGCGTAAGTCGTCAGATAGGGTCGCAAGACGACGGGACAGACCTCAGAAGCATAGGCAATAGTGACCGTCTGGAACACACCCCACGGGATGCCGAGCAAGATCTCGCCAACGAGGAGAACGACGAGGTTATTGGCGAAGAAGACGATGAAAACGAAGCAGACGACGAGAAATAGTGCTCCCATCATGGTTTTCCGGTACCCGAATCGGTCGCAGATGATACCATTAAGGAACAGGCCGAGAATTGAGCCGACGAGGGCCCCGTTAGAGAGACCGGCTTGCCAGGCGGCCGTCAATTGGTAGGTGCCATCCTGCAACTTCTCGCCGAAAGTCTTCTGGAAAGGGCCGAGGGCGTATAAATTGCCGATCAAGACGAGGTCGAACCCTTCCATAATGATGGCGGTCGATAGCAGAATCGACCAGCCCACTGCATAAGGATAGGTTCGGACACCTTGCCACAAGCTCATCTTGTGTTCGTTTTCGACACCGCGACGCGCTTCATAGGTGAGAACCGCATCGCGGGCCTCCTCCGTGGTCGTCCTCCAGACATGACCGCTCTCCACGGCCATGTTGACAGATAGATAAAGAATGGAGAATTAGCTGGGTCGAGAAGCCGATTGCGATCTGATGTTCGGGCCTGCCAGTTTGTTACCCGGGGCCAGAATGGGATTAAGACCGGCAGCAACCACTATATTATATAGACTGTGATTGTCAGTAAAATGTTCTCTTGATCCTGATAATCCACCAAGCCCACCCCGTACTGTGCCCCGGAACGTTAGGCTTTCTCCAGATTCTCTGTCGGCGCAGGAAAGCATCCGATGCCTCGACAGCTTTTACTTTTAGCGTCCTCGGGCCGACAATTGGCCAATCATAGAGGCGCTACGGACGACCCGTCGCGAGCCATAGGGTTTGGCTAAAGGTCTCAGATGCTTCCATCTATGGTTGGTGCAGAGCCCCCTTGGTGCAATATACTCTACTAGAGCTTTCATTCTCTCCCTTTCGGATATTTCGAGCGGAGTGCGCTCTATCGCGACAGAGCGCCTGAATGAATTACTATTTTATCTTCCCCGTACAGCCCTTAGTAAGCGACGAGACCCTCGTTCCAACTTGACAGCAGTCGGTTCGTCCTATGTCGGGCCGACATGGCACCAATGACCTTCCAATCCGGGGGTTTGCGGGGCAACGTTTGACGTGAACAGGAATGTCCAGTTGGAGTCTGACGGTTCCGTCCGCGATTTTCTACAGTTCAGATGATGTAAGTACAGTAGCGTGAGTGAGTATAAGGGACCATAAAAGTCGGTCCGACATAGCACCAATAATTTCTGCTTGTGATATGCGGGACAATCGACTAATTAAAAGTGCGGAGAAAGTCTATTTAGTCTCTGAAAGTTCGCTGTTAAAATTGGTGCGTGCTTTTCATACGATGTCGGACCGACATAGAACCAATGATCTCTGCTCGTGGTAATTTGCGGGGGCGAAAGTTCCACCATCGTGTACTGAGGGGTATGCTTTCCCTGGTTGTGCTTTGTAAATGTGGATTCCACATGGAGTCTGTAAACCCTACGACTCTTACGAGGTTGAGAGGGTCAACACTAGCAAGAGGGGTATAATAAGGCGTTGCAAGGACTGAAGGGCACTCATTCCATTTTATTCACTCCTTCACTTATCCAATCTGTTTTTGTTCAATTGGTTACGATCCTCTCCCTAAAGATGGCGTCATCTCAGATTCCTTGGTGGAAGAACGCGGCCATCTATCAGATTTACCCCGCGAGTTACAAAGACTCCAATGGCGATGGCGTGGGTGATATCCAGGGCATCATCTCCTGCTTGGACTACATCAAGTCTTTGGGAGTGGATGCCATTTGGGTCTGTCCATTCTACGACAGTCCCCAGCACGATAAGGGATATGACGTCGCGGACTACGAGTCCGTCTACCCCCTTACGGAACTGTGGCCGACGTGGAAGCTCTCATCACTGGCTGCCATGCGCGGGGCATGCGCGTCCTCTTTGATCTGGTCATCAACCACACTTCTTACCTTCACACTTGGTTCAAAGACTCTCGCTCCTCTAAGAACAGTGCGAGGCGTGACTGGTACATCTGGAGACCGGCAAAGTATGTTATACATGAGTTCACACCCGCTCCGGGCGACGTCACCCCCGGCTGAAGCTCCCGTGGTGAAGATTGGCGCTGGTGTCCACATGTCCGAGCTGCGCGCAGCAGGGGCTAAACATGGATATCTCACTCCGGGCGCGCGGACTTTCCCACCGTGGGGATTGCAGGGGCTCTCGTGCAAGGTGCTGGGCTCACATCACCCCTGGTGTCAATAACGGGCTTGGCAGCTGATCTGGCATTGGAATTTAATGTGATAACTACAGACGTATGCAGCATGAGCTCCCAGTATACCTCTTTATGTAAGAGTACACTAACTAGAGAACAGGGATGATTCGTCATAGTAAACCAATACCGAAATGCAGACCTTTTCTGCGCCCTCCGAGGTGGTGGGGGCGGAACATACGGGCTTGTCATCAGCGCCACGCGCAGCACTTTTAGCTGGTGACCCACTTCCCCAGGCGATGATCCTCATTGCAAATCATCCAAGCGTACGAGACCAAGCAAGACAGCTTGAGAGAGACCTCGAGGCACATTGGGAGCTTACCGACCTTGGTGAGGCAGAGTGGTTTCTTAATATTCGGATACTGCGAGACAGACAGCAGCATAAGCTATGGCTATGCCAGGATACATACATTAGCAGTGTCACTATGAGATACCACCTCACACATCACGCACCTGTTCACACGCCATTGCCTGTTGAAGATTTGATGCCATACAAAGGAATGGCTTCAGCAGAGGAAATCAAGCTATACCAGTGGGATCATCAAGGGCAATTGGACATGACACGCAACATCTGAGCGAGAAATCACCCATGCAGCTCGCCAGGTGCCTTCAGTTCAAGGCTACCAATCCTCGAAATGGGCATAAAAAGGGCTGTTTCCCCTCGTTGTCCAGGTCGGATTCCACGGCATTCAGAACAGCAGAGATCAAGTCTAGCCCTAACCCTAACCCCTTTTAGCCACTGGTCAAGATGTCATCTTCTCACCAGAGGTTTGTCTATATTCTTGTTTAAGAAACAGTCTATGCGCAATGGGTTTCAGCAGCTAAGCACATGTCTACTTCATCAGTGACAACCTCCTCGATGGTAAGAACAGCCAGTCTTCACCATTCACCAGCCCGCGACGAGTCACCCCAGATTTTCGAGTGTCAGACAACCAGTCCAATATACAGAGAGTCACTTCCAGAGCTACTGCCTTTGCATCACATCAACCAACAAAGCCAGGTGTTTCTCAACGGCCTGCTCCTCGTCAACATGTTCCCTGTCCCTATCACGGCCTAATTCTTCAAATGGAGCCATTGAACTACCAACGAGGCCATAGTGTCATGGAACGCTTCATAGCACACAGCCAAACTGAGCAGTATGCACTGTTCCATGACAGTAATAGAGAACTATCAATCCATCGCCGGTGCACCTGTATCAATTCAGTCGATGTCGACTTCAATCGTGATGGGATTGGGGCGGATGAGTACAAAGACCTAGACAGAAACAACCTCAGCGGGTTCAACTTTGGGCTGTGAGGCCTGTCTGCCTTCTTTTTCTTTTCATTCTTTTTCTCTCTCTTTGAATTGAAAATATATAAACAAATGGTACATATAGCTAGACCTATGTAAGAATGGGTTGTTCTCCGTTAAGATATCATGTGTAGTGATAGTCTAGTCGAGAGCATCTTTGCCACCGAGTCTTTCTACTTCGGATGCCATAATGCTTAAATACATTCTCCTGATTGTAATCAATATCAACAGCATTCACTAAGATATCTTACAACCCAAGTACGAGTAACAGCAGTATTTCCATCCTTCGTGAGGTAGATTTACTGCCAAGGTAGGGCAAGCCCTAATGTCTATCCCAAAGCGGAATAGCGTCTTCGACCCACACATCCACTGGGCATCTCACTCAAGTCTCAATGGCCACTGTTGGTGGAGTCGATCTCAGACTAAGAGGACATACAGGAAAGGAATATTAATGTCGCTCAATCCATTGGAGCGCAAGTCGGAGAAGGCAGAGGCAGAGTCATCGCGAATACAGTTTGAGGAGCTTACAGGGAAGGTTGAGTCCGCATCAACAGCCGCAGCCGGTTTGATTGAGGCAGCGCGGAAGAGGATTGATGCATACCAGGTTGCTGGGCGAGGGGATGATGAGAAGCTGATACCTTCATTGTGTGCCTTTATCGATCATCTTTCCGATGATGGCAGAGAGGCAGTTGCGATGGATGTGGTTAATTGCGGATCGGATCAAGCGCTATGGGCGGTATATAACGATCTGTTGACGGGGCTGGCTCTGCCGAGTATGTATGCTCTATAATCAAAGTACTATGATACTGACCAAGCAAGTGAAGTCACTTAGCAGGGGAAGTGCCGTCATGAGCGAAGAAATGGAAATGGACGAGTTGGATTCTCACGACTCGGTTTTCCAGGAGATGTGTCTTTGTCGAGATGGAAAACGTTGTGTTGTGAGCAGTGCACTCGATACAAACCATTGGATGCAACTTGGCTGGCCTGCTGGCGTAAGTCATGCAACACTTGAAGCTAAGCATATCATACCATTAGTATATTCATCATACAATTCTGAGGTACGATACTCTGGTTAAATACCACCAGTCATATGTTGACTGGTTAGGGCCCCGGGCAACCTTGCGCCAGCTCCTGGGATGTGCTTTATCGCTGCTTTCCGGCAATAGAAAGGAGCGGAATGAGTTCCGATCGAATTAATGAACCGTTCAACGGGTTGACTCTGCGGGATAACATGCATGCCCGGTTCGGCAAGTTTATGTTCGCGTTTCAGGCTACCGTTCGTCCCAGTTTACAATATTCAAATGGACTTTTCTAACAGAACTTGTGCTGTTAGGAGATCGAACATATGTATAAAATCAAAACATATGCCAACTTCCCACCAAACGAACTAAAATACCTACCCAAAAGTCGAATTGTCAGATTCCAGCAAGCAGAAGATGCCAGCGATCTCGCCCTCCCCGACCCAGTCCTTCTTGATTGCCATTTCCGAATGGCTGAAATCCTAAATGCTTCTGGTATGGGAGACATAATCGACCGCCATTTTCAAGACTGGGAGTACTTGAAAGAAGTCGGTGGCAGAGGCTCTTTAAGAGAAGATGGAAATACCAACGTCGAGTCTTTTTTGCGAGCGGGACTGTGGGCTTATGACAAGGGATGAAGTCGATAGCCCGAAACTATATCAACAGGCAGGTTGGATTTGGGCTTCGGGATGGCGTTCCTTCAGCGGGTGGCGGACAGCCACCCGCCAACTGCCAACTCAATCAACAGTATACGGTTTGGATATCCCGTTTTGGTCAACGGATATGTTTTCCTCGGGTTGGAGGTGGTGCAATTCAGTATTAAGCATACTGGCCCTGAACCCCGGATTCCTCATCCCGCATTCAAAAGGTGGGATGTACCATGGGTAAGGCAGCAACTCGCTGCTGAACAGTCTTTCGAAGTGCCCATTTCGACGTTGACTATAATCATGATGTGCTCTTTTATTGCGGTAATATTCCGCAATACCACCAGCGTTTCGGCGCTTTACCTTCCCCCACAGCAGAAGATATCAACGAGACAACATTTCGTAATCCTATACCAGGTGACCATGGATGACTGGCTAAGATGGAACAAACGCTGATCCCCTCCGGGGTGACACGGCCGTCAGCAATTGCGTCATACAACCCGACAACCTTGTGGGAGCAACATGGGGAGGAGATCCCTTTTCCGAAAACTGGAGACAGACCTTGTCAGCTAGAATGGACACTACACATACCCAGTAACAGAAGTGGCCTTGTCCCTCTGACATCACCAATAATGGTATTTTTTGTCCCAACGAACAGTTCGTTTCCCACCGGAAGGTTTCCGGTCCACATGAGCAAGCAATCCTAGACCCAACAAGCAAATACCTGGTCTAGCATAGATTGGATTAGTGACAGGATGCGAAACAACTACTGCTCCTGAATCGGGTCCGAGGCACGGGACTTTTGGTCTCCTGGGAACGCGACAGTTATTTATATTCATCTCGCTAAAAACTCCTGTATTAGATTGATGTATCAAGTTGAATACGCAGCGACTGGTTCCAGCTTCATAAAGATCGGCATGATACTCGTATAACGAAAGCTTCACCCTGGCAATAATTCCTATCATAATATCGCTAAGATTGCAAACGCCAATCACTCCACGACCTAGCCCATGGTGCACAGGTAAGTATGTTTGACACAAAACCCAACCCAGCCAACGATATCATCGTCGTATCCAACCCAACCAAGCGTAACGGCACAGCCACGCCAACCCCAGCATCATAATTCCCCATCCGGCCCCGGATACTCCGTACTGATACTCTCTTATCTCGATCCATTTATTAATAGAAGGCCGATCACACAACCGATCGATCCTGAGAATGTGTATCTGATAATTTGTCATTGCAAAATTTCGTGGGGCGATAGCGTTGTGGTATTACACCGCGTGGTGGTGTTGCGTTGCGTTGCGTTGCAGCGAAAGCAAACTGGAGATTCGACGCGGGCCGCTGCATGCGGAAGTGCGGGGTAAGTTGACTCGATCTCAAGACTCCATCTCACAGATCTCATATCCGAATTCAATATGAGTTAATAGGACTGTCACTGTGTATTATTATTGAATACTGATTTATAATTCATATAATATCCACTATTTGGCGAGAATAGCAGTAGTCCTTTTTCTCAGTAAACAATCTATCTATTGCAGCGTCAGGAGCCGTGCAGAGCACAGTCAGACGATTAGGGATCTCCTCGTACAGAAAAATAAAATAAGCAGTCCTGTCACCTGATTGGTTGTGTCTCAGGACAGACCCACTCCAGCGCCTCGAGGTGATTCCATCTAATCACATGACATCCGAATTCGGATGTTAGGGTATGGATATAGGGCTCGTTTGCGTCTTTCATCTCTATCTTTGCAGGAAATAATGACGTTCAACCAGTTATCCAGATATCAAATCAAACACTGGTAAATGAAACAAGCAATCCCCAACCAAGCAAGCAGTCGATCAAACCCTCATCCAACCAAGCATCCAACAGCCAAGAACCCATCCAACAAGCCAAGCATCTATCCAAGCAGCCAAGCTACCAAGCCTTCGATCAACAGATTCTGTCCCAAGAATCCCAGAAGCCAAGAGTTGGTATAAAACCAAGCATTTGCAAGGCTGTAGCCAAGCGTTGAAGGATTTATACCAAGAATGACAAGCCTTTCCAAGACTGCAGAGTCGATCAGGCGTAATAAGCTCAACCAAGGTTAATTCAGACGTATATTCATTATATATAGGTATACGGGTATGATTATATCGAGATAGAATGATATATTGAAATTCTTAGTGTAGATTACAATAATGGATGGAAATCTTGCTATACTATTAAAGCTTTGGGAGATATATATCCATCTACAGACCATGCGTATAGAGAAGGAACACCATAAACACTGAAACAGAATTACATTGCATTAATAATTATGTACTCAGCAGAATACATAACAAGTTACCGGGTAAGATAATTTATCCCAATGCTAGAGCAGTAAAACACACAACACAGTCGCAGTCAACTTAACCAAAAATTCCGGGGGCACGCCATGCCGGAGTAAGTCTGGCTTCCTTTTTTCATCAGCCCTACTCAAGCCACCTAGGTCATCGGCGGGCTATTTCTCCAACTGCTTATAAAGAAGGATAAATATTCTTTGGAAAAAAAAAAAAATGGAATATGGCATGACGACGGATAAACTCCGAAATATCCTCGAGTGACTTACCAGATCTAGCTGTCATTCTGACGGAGATTTTCCTGAGATTAGATAGATACCCTACGTACATTCTGGAAATTAGGGCATGAAACCCTGTACGTTTGTATGAGGGGTTAAAAGCTACACAATAAATCACACACTACACAGTCTAGGCACTAGGCTGGCTCCATCAGTGTCAACTGGCCCCAGTAAAAAGAAGTACATGGCAACCTAATGTCCCGCTTTTTCCCGAAGGAAGAGAGGGAAAAAAAAAAAAAAAAAAGACCATTTTATTCGCGAAAATGAACATCCATAAAAAAGAGAAAACTCTACACTCTGAAACGGGTGGGCCGTTGTGCCTGGTGGTACTTTGGGAAAAGCGTATGGATCGCGCGCCAAGGGATTTCGGCTGAAACAACTCCGGACAGGTCGTTCCTGTCTCCATACCTACGTAGGCCAAGGAAGGCGTGTGTCCATGATGGTGGGAGAGAAGGTAAGAATTTATGCGGGTGGCGTACAGCGCATGACTATGTGGATGGCCAAGAGGACAAGAAAAGTCAAGACCAGACAAGAGAAAACAAGCCAGACAAGAGACCAGGATAAGAGTCCTGAGAGTTAAAAGTGCTGGCGCAGCCGCAGGAAGAGTTTTTCATGAATGGGGCATTAATTGGGGCCCGCTAGGTTAAATCAATGGAGTGGTCAAACTTTACTCGATGGATTGACCCAGTCGGGTTTTTATGTAATGCGCCGCGCTAATTAGAGACCCAGGATATGCAAATTAATCCTTGTCGGTATTATTTGTTGGCCAGAGGTAAGGAGTAGCATGTGGAAGTGTTTACGATAGAGTTTGAGGTCAAGAAGGACTGAGGGACTGATTCTGTAGTAGTGAGTCAAATGCTGAGAGTCAAGTTGCCTATTCTTGTGGTATATAGAGTAGGTCATAACGATTATTCGATTACTGCCTGTTAGTCTTAATTAGTATTAATTAGCAGGCATACGTAGTTCCGCCAAGATTCAGTTCATGTATGCATCCATTCGTCATTCTTTATCCAATCAACCGGCCGGTCTTTTATCCTGACAGTTAGCCGATATGTCAGGCAGAATAGGAAATGAATTCGGGTTCCTTTCTCCATCTGTCGTCCATCGTCTTCTATTATACTTTCGCCTCTGTTCTACCGTGGTATTCTCAGGACGCAAACGTCAAGCGGTGGCCGCCGAATCGGGCTAGTCCCGAATCGCTTCCACGTGCCTGGCTGCCTGAGATCAGATTTCCGGGTAAGCGAGATGCCACCTCCAAGTTGGAGGCTCCAACCCAGGATACTCCAGATACTCCGTAATCTGGTGACAGCCGGGCCGTCAGCATCGGGACAGACACGGGGTTCGGGTCCAACAAAAGCAAAAGGGTAACTAAGGCGAATGGCGTGTGCCGCTGTGTGGATATCTTGGCCTGTAATTATTCGGCCCCAACGCCTGCCCGCGTCAGTGGCTTCTGAACAGGCCAATCAGGAGGCAGTACTGGCGGGTGAACAAAAAGAAAAATAAAACTCTGACCCTGAGCCAACTGGGCCAGAGCCACCCGTAAATCCCCGTGGGGAGATGATAGTCGCATGTGATTCCCATTGCGGCAAGCGAGATGATGATCCTCCGCCCACTAGTCGCCCCTCCCCACCCCCACGGCAGAGCATAATTGCTCTGACTGGCTGCTGGCCTCAGTGGCACCGAGTGGCTGCTACTAAGAGGGCTAAGACTGCTAAGACTGCTAAGACTGCTTGCGCTGGCTTGGCGGCCCGCGGTCCCAAACAAGCAAAGACAAGCGTTGCTGGAAGCGGCCAAACCCGAAACCGCCGTAAGCCACTAGTAACGAGCGAGTAATTACCATCGACCAGGGACCCGTGGCTCGTTTTCGCGAGAGTTGCCTGCGGGTCTCTTGACTCTCTTGGCGCGAGGGCCTGCGATTACCGCAGAATGCGGAAATACATAAAGTTGAGCCGTCTTCCCCAGGTTGGACCGCGCGTCTCGTCCTTTTCCCTCTCACTCCCCTCCAGTCCATCACGAGAGAGAGACACTCACAACCTCGATCAAGATGTGGACAACAACAACAGGCCTGCGAGGCAAGCGCCTCCATTTGGCCATCACCATCACCTCCGTTATAGGTTTCTCGCTGTTCGGTTACGATCAGGGGTTGATGTCCGGTATCATCTCTGGTGACCAGTTCACCAAGGAATTCCCCCTCTCGCTATCCCAGACTCCAGGGCGGACGACAAGTCGTTCTCTCAGCATGTCAACGTTCTCCGTGGTGCTGTCACTGCCTGTTACGAGCTGGGTTGTTTCTTCGGTGCTGTCTTTACCCTCATGTACGGTGAACGTATCGGCCGCACTCCTCTCTTGGTCGCCGGTGGTCTCATCATGGTTCTCGGTACGGTCATCTCCACTGCTGCCTTTGGCCCTCACTGGGGTCTGGGCCAATTCGTCGTCGGCCGTGTCATTTCGGGTCTTGGAAACGGCATGGACACTGCTACCATCCCCGTGTGGCAGTCTGAGTGCTCCCGCTCCCACAACCGTGGTTTCCTCGTCTGCTTCGAGGGTGCCATTATCGCTGTCGGTACTTTCGTCGCCTACTGGATCGATTTCGGTCTTTCCTACGTCGACACCTCCGTCCAGTGGCGTTTCCCCGTCGCTTTCCAGATTGTCTTCGCCATCTGTGTCACTATTGGCGCGCTGATGTTGCCTGAGTCTCCTCGATGGTTCGTCATGCGCGGACGTGATCAGGAGGCGTTGCAGGTGCTGGCTGCCCTCAACGACAGTACCCCTGATGGCGAGGATGTGCTTACCGATTTCAACCTCATGAAGGCTGACCTCAAGAGCACCGAGGAGAGCAAGGCCAGCTGGAAGACCCTCTTCACCTTTGGAAAGACTCAGGAATTCCAGCGTATGATGATCGGTTGCTCTGGTCAGTTCTTCCAACAATTCACTGGTTGCAACGCTGCCATTTACTACTCTACCCTGCTGTTCCAGCAGAACCTGGGTATGACCGGCAAGCTTCCCTTGGTTCTGGGAGGTGTCTTTGCCACCATCTATGCCCTTGCTACTATTCCCTCCTTCTTCATGATTGAAAAGGTTGGCCGTCGCAACCTGTTCTTGATTGGTTTCCTTGGTCAGGGTCTCAGTTTCATCATCACCATGGGTTGCTTGATCAAGGAAAACGAGCAGAACTCCAAGGGTGCCGTCGTCGGTATCTTCCTGTTTATCTGCTTCTTCGCCTTCACCACCTTGCCTCTCCCCTGGATCTACCCGCCCGAGATCAACCCTCTCCGCACCCGTACCATGGCGGCCGCTGCCTCGACTTGCACCAACTGGATCACCAACTTCGCCGTCGTCATGTTTACCCCCGTCTTCTCCGATGCCAGTAAATGGGGTATCTACCTCTTCTTTGCCCTCGTCAACTTTATCGGTATTCCCTTCGGCTACTTCTTCTACGCTGAAACCGCTGGTCGTGAGCTCGAGGAAGTTGATATTATCTTCGCCAAGGCCCACGTCGAGGGCAAGTGGCCCTTCCAGGTCGCTCAGCAGCTGCCCAAGCTCGATGTCGCCCAGATCGCCGAACTGCAGCGCGAGTTGGGTCTCGATGTTCCGGATGAGCAGGTGTCATCTGAAGCCGAGAAGGCCGAGATTGCCATTAGCAGCGGCGATAGCCAGGAGAAGCCGTATGAGAAGAATGCCTCTTCTTAATTTTTATACCCCCGATAGATACCCCCATCTATTGTGTTTTGGGTCGGTGCAGGCGGAAGCTACTCCTTGACCACTGGCCAGACACAACCACCACCAGCAAATCCCTGGTGCTGTATGTTTTTGCTACTTTCTTTCTTCTTTATATTTTGCTTCATAGAAGACAAGTTGTTACTTAACTTATTTTATTTCTTTTTTTTTTTTTTTCTTTCTAATTGCTCAAGTGACTGGATGCAAAAATGGCTGATATGTTTCATGATACTTGAATGATGGGATGGGGATGATCTGATATGAAATGTATACACTAGCTAGCTTCTATGTATCGTCACAAAATCAGAGCCAAACAAATATTATCTCCATGAATACTGTCCTCCCTATTCCCTAACCCTCCAAATCGGTTAAAAATCACCGCTTGCAGAAGCCGATCAAATTTAAACTTCCATAGTTTCTCCTATAACCCGCCCGCCCGGAAATAGCCATCCTGCCAAGTGTCAAAATATGTATAGCCGACGTGATATTGGCTGACTATTGATTTGAATTGTGATCAGCAAAAAAAAAAAAAACTTTTTTTTTTTTTTTTCTTTTTCCTTTTATTCACCCCTTACGCGGTGCATTAGTGTCTATGCAGCGTTGGCTGTCATTACTAAAAGTATTGAATTTTGACGATGATCGCGATTCTTGGGAGGATCTAGAATTTATTAGTTTGTATGTACTGTATGCGTGTATGTACGTACTGCATATGTACAGTACAGTAGCTTGTATGCAGTAGGTTTGCTTTTGTTGAAATATTAATTCCATGAAGATTAATCATGGCGATCACCTTGAGTCGAACAGAATTATTCAACAGCTTTTTGGGGTTGTTTGTTTTTCCGGGGATTTTGTGAGGGTATGGATGTGCTGTTTATATATATAGTTGCTTGCCTAGTAGGATCTTCGGTAATCTGCATGCTGCTTCTATTTCTAATGCTGCAGGTTTAGTGTGGTATTTAATGTATGTATGTAGTGTTACCATGCGAGTGTGACGACTGCTATATATATAGTAGCTAGGTAAGGGATACTAGTCTTCTGCTGCTAAACCTTATAACGCCGGCTGATGCTGGCAGGTGGTCAAGTTGTGACAGCGATTATATATTTCATTACTTCATATTCACATTCAGATCATTAGTCCAAATCTCAATCTCCTCGACTTCAATCTCAACCTCCCAGTCCCCTCTCGTCTCTGTCGCAGCGTACAAAGGCTCATTCTGCCCCGACACGCAATGAGAAAGAGTCACCCGCGTACAGTCCTCGTTTAGTTTCAAGGATACTCCATCCCCAATCTTCCCTAGCACGAGATTATCCCCTCCCTCCACGAATCTCGGGACCTCGGTTGTACTGGCTCGGAAGACATCATATGTCGGACTTAGCTGGAATAGACATGGGCAGTGCCAGAAGGTTTTGGCTAGATATGGGATGGCGTAGCCGAAGAGCGTCTTTTCGCCTGTGCTGGCGATTTTTCCAGAGAAGAGGAGGATAAACGGCGTTGGAGAGGCTGTTATTTGGTCTTTTAGGGTTGTTGCTGTGAGTTGTGTTGTATTGGGATTGTAGGATTTTGGGGTGAAGGTGAGTGCTTCTTCGATGTCCCAGTCGAGGAAGGAGAGTTGGGAGAGAATGGGGACTGTGGCTATTTTGCCTGGCTTGGGGAGTGGGGTCGTTTCAGTTGGGGGTGTGTAGAAAAGGGCTGAGAAGAGGCGGGTGATGGCGTCGAATAAACCGGGCTGGACGGAATTAGCTCTCTGAAGTATGTGAGTGAGGAAGAGATACCGTGACTCGAAAAGCATGGTCGAACATATCCCAAGTAATGCCAATGTCAGGATTCTGGATAAACGGAGCGACAACGATATCAGCAACAGCATCCAAATCCGAAATCTGCTCGATCGGAGAAATAGCACGACCAAAACAACCAAACAAAATAAACTTGATAAACTCCCGAAACTCATCTTGCGGGATGGTAAGATGGTGTAGATACGTCTTATCTCCGTGAAACTGTTTAGCCAAAGGCCTAAACTTGTCTCTGTGGATAGACCCGTATCCCAGCTCAACTTCTTGCACTTCGAACAGAAGATCCAGATGATCGTGGAACATTTCATCGCCGTCGTCATCGTGGTTCGTCGCGAGGAACTCAGACTGAAACTCTAGGTCGGGAGTCAACTCGAATGCTCTTCTGAGTGAATATTTGCGCGCCTTCTCCACGTCAAAGGGGAGTTTCGCGCCGTCGCGGGTTGTGGCTAGACTCTGGAAGATGATTCTTCGACAGTCGGCTGGTGTTTTGGTGCGTGTGTTGGACCCTGAACCGCTGGCATTTTGGGACTTTTCAAAATCAGTCCAGGATAGAGCCCGGACGAGGCCGTCAAAGGCCAACGATTCAACCGGTTTCTGGTCAAAGGGGAATTGCGACAGATAGAGGAGAGAGCGATAGAGGACAGGCCCTGCTCCTGCCAGGTGGGGAGGTAGGAGAAGCTTCCTCTTAAGGTGGTAGAGAAATCCTGATTCATTCAGCCTGTCCTCTGTCGACAACCTATCGAATGTCTTGCGAAGTTGAAGCTTTTCGTCGTCTTCGAAGTGGTATTCAGCGAAATTCCGGGAGAGGAAGTTGAGGACGCCTTCGGGAGTCATGAGGCCCTCTTGGATCCATTTTTCGATTTTTGGATCCATCGAATTGATGATGAGAGAGGCAAAATGGAGAAGACGAGAAGATGAAACAAGAAAATAAAGTGAGAGGTGTTGAGATTAGGCTGTAAATAATCGTGGCTGTGACTGAAGCCCCGCTCTGGCGGCGACTGTTGAGGCTGACAATCGCCTCAGACCCCAATGCTAAAATATTATTCCTGAAAAAGGAGATTGTGAGGATCAAGTTCGCATCTTCTGTTGACCCTGATTATGCTGATTAATCATGAGGCTGACTGCCCAGGCCAGAATATGCCTAATGATCACCACATTTGGCCCCATACTAAAATCTCACAGGGAAATCTAACTAGACCCTGCAGCGAAACGAGGAAGATAGCTTGTTGCTGACTGCGTTTATTCTCCTTTTTGTTTCATCAAGCTTACTATCTGTCGGGAATAGCTTCATCTTTTTTCCTCTTCTCCGTACAGTCAGCGTCACGCCCGAATCCTCAAACACGAGAATCACGACCGTCTCAAACCATCTCACAAAACTTGTCGCAAATTAAGGGTCCTGCTGACAGCATGAGATGATGTTTTTGCCTTTTCTTAGCATGAAGACGAGGGAAAACCCCCGACAAGAAGATATAAATTGAGCTTCTTTCCTCGCCGATCGGTCCATCATCAACAACAACAGGAAAACAACAACAGCAACAACAACACCTCAATCAATCAATCAATCACTTATTCAATCACCCATTCAAAATGAGATACTCAATTGTTTTTTCTGCCTTTCTGGCTACCCTCTCGGTCGGTGTTGGCGCCAGTCCCATCCCCACACCGAATGAGCTGCAGACCGGCAATGACTATCCCGGCTCTGCTCCCCAGGAGCTGGATGTGTCGGAAAACGACGAGGGCGATGAAGATGACTATGGCTATGACATCTCCGACTTTAGCGAGTCGCCCCAAAAGCGTGATGATGACGACGATGACTATGGCGTCGACATCTCCGACTTCAGCGAGTCGCCCACAAAACGTGACGATGACTCGCAGGAATACGATGTGTCGGGCTCCGAGGATGATCAGAACGAGGAAGAGGAGGATGAAGACGATGAAGAAGACGTCTCAGAGTCCGACTCGTCGATCGGAAAGCGTGATCACGATGAGGAAGATGAGACCGATGATGACGGTGAGACCGGTGTAACCGGTGAGGAAGAAGATGAGATCAATGACGACGATGAGGCCGGTGATGATGATGAGGATGAGTCCGACTTGTCAGTCGAAAAGCGCGATGATGAGGAGGACGTTGAGACCGGCGAAGACGATGTAACCGGTGAGGACAATGAGGAGAATGAGGAGGATGAGACCAATGACGATGAGGAGACCGGTGAGGATGATGAGGATGAGTCCACTTCGTCGGTCGAAAAGCGCGATGATGAGGACGTCGAGACCGGAGAGGACGATGAGACCAATGGCGACGATGATATCAATGAGGACTATGAGACCGCTGACGAGGGTGAGGACGAGGAGGACGATATTCCTGAATCTGACTCAGTCGACAAGCGCGATGCGGAAGAAGACGATGTGTCGGACGAGGTGTCGGATGAGGGGTATGCCGATGAGGACGATGAGATCAACGAGAATGATGAGGACGAGGAGGGTGAGGATGATGAGAACTAGAAAGCTCACTAAATGTCTCAAGGATGGTAAGTCTGATATCTTCATCTGAGATTGTATACATGGCTGACTGAGTATTGCAACAGCCAATACCCAGAGGTGAAGACGAAGCGTGCTAGCGTCTGGTTTATTCTTGTGTTTTATTTCTTATTCATGTTTTGTGCGGGTTTACTCTTCTGGCAAGAGAAAACTCCTAGGATAATACTAGCTTAGAGGTGCATGGAGTTTGATTTCTGTCTTCATAAATTGCTGCCTACTCTAGATGAGGCGTTTATCTCTGTATAACTATTTTATATCGCCTCGGAATCAGGCTGATTCCTCTTTTGGCTGTCTCAGTAAGTCTTGGCGCTCAGAAACGAAGCTGTCTCTGAATCAAAGTCCTCTCCCTCTTCTTCTTCTGCTTCTTCTCCTTCCCTCCTTCTTCCTCACAGCAACAACATGCCCAATCCCGCAGACCTGCCCCAGGAACTCTTCCTTATGCTGGATCATGCTTTGACCGGCGAGGAGCCTGACACCCAAAGACTCTGCAGTCTCTCGCTTCTCAGCCGCAACTGGTACGCAACATTGGTTGGCCGAATATACTAACAATGGACCTACAATGGCGCACGACAGCCGTTTAGGACACTTTGGAATTTCTTCCGAACAGTCCACCAGACTCCCCATTTAGCAGCACGAGTACAGACATTGAAGATTGGTAATTGGGGGTTCTACCCGAAAGCTGCAGTTCAAGGTTATGATTTCCAGTTTGCAGCGGATGAGGTGGAGCTGGTTCGAAGGGCTATTAGCGATGCTGGAATTGGACATCTGGAGCAGAGGATTATAAAGAGTCTGGCGAAGAAAGATCGTCGGCCTCTTATGGCTCTTTTGTTGGCAAGTCTTCCGAACTTGATGCCGGAAGCACCGCGAACATGGTCTTCGAAAACCTAGAACCAATTCCCCTCCCCCCACTTTTCTCCTTTGTCATCTACTTCACGCATCCCGATATATCCCCTGAGAACGCAGACATGATCGGTTTGCGTGAAGAAATTACCTTCGATAACGAGGATGACATGAACGTCCGCTTCGATAGAATTATAGATTAACTGTGGTAGTCGATTGTTGAAATTCGCTGTGTTTCAATATCGTGGAGCTTAGATTAAGGTGCTTTAGGGCTGCTCCACTATGATGTAAGTGGAGCCACCATGCATGAACGGGAAGGTACTATGTAAACATTGATATTCGAGTAGTAGATAAAAAAAATAAAATATTTACAATAAGCAGGGCATTAATGAAAAAAGTTTTCTTGAACGTACAGCATAATTATATGGAAAGTGACCTTGTTGCGAAACGTCATCCCCATCCCACCAAACAGGAAAGTGCCAGGCACCAGCGCGCTCCGAATAGCTTCACCAGCAAGACCACCCGCCACGATCACGCCCAAGACCATCACAACCAAGAGCATCCCAGTCACCACGCAGTAAAATAATCCTTTTACTCCTGCCAAAATAACCTCCACCATACCTCAACGCAAAAACCTAATATCAGAACATCAAACCAGCAAAAAAGCTACCCGTGCTAGCTAGAGACTTTGTGGGATACGAAAACCTGCGGGCGGTTTTACAACGAGCATAGCGGGACTCGAACCCGGACTCCTGCGAACATTGAGAGAGCCCCAAGAGCGCAAGCGCCCTGTGACTAACCGCCGGACCAGTTACCTCGAGGTTGAGGGGTTTTACTCGAAGTTGGGTTATCTGTTTGCTTTTGCTAAGGGGTTGGCCTTGTTTGTCAGGCTGAGGGGGTGTCTGAGGCAGGAATCAGGGATGACGTAGGTGTGATAATGGTTGGATACGGTCTTGTACCGCGATGGACTAGATGTAGTTGTAGTAAAGGATCAGCTATCGTTGACTCATAAATATGTCCTACTAGACTTACTGCCACTTCTGATACCGAGCAGACTTTGAGCAACAGCGAAGCCATGTATACTAGCCCAGCTAGCCAAAAGTGACACCCTGATTCTACGGGCATATATCTCTGTCTCTCTTTTTTGACATTCGCCATATTTTTCTACGTTGACCAATATATTGAATAAAGATACACTGACGAAAACCTCTCTCTACACCAAAAAGACCATCAACGTCTGTAATACTAGAGCCCTCCTTACCGTCTTGGCGGTCAAAAATCTGGCGATGAAGTGACTTGCGCAATCCACTCTAATATCATTTCACGTGGATTCGGGCGTTCAACCTTGTCTAGAGGGATCGATTCATCATCATCAAAAGGGTCGACAATCCATGGGTGCTGGTGTAAATGGCGAATATGTTCTATATCATGTGTGCCGTCATCTAGCCAAAGCCCATCGTCATAATATCGATGCCAGTTGAACAGTCGAGATGTCGCTATCCATGATTGCTCTTCCGCAAGTTGATACTTTGCCGGTTTCCTGCCTAGTTTTAGCCATCGGTCATCTGCATATAGTTTTATGGTGATAAAGCCTTACTCTTCTCCTGTGCTATCAGTATGATTGTGATGTAGACAAGGGTTAGATGGTGGTATCTGCTCTGTTGAGCTGATGGTGACTTCGACTACATCCGCCGAGTTGATGAGAGCTTTCTCCCCAGATCGGAGAATCCAACTATTAGTCCAGGATCTGGGCTTATAGCTGTGTTGACAGTGAGATCTGATGCCAAGGCTCAAATTTCCCACGTAAGTCCTGCCAAATGGCGGAGATGGTGCCCATGGCACTGATTTGTTATCTCGACAATAGAATGAGATGGCGAATTCTTCGGCACGAGAGATGAAGTCGGAATGTTGGAGAGGATAAGTGACCTGAAGAAATGACTGGATGGTGTTTGTCCAAAAGCCGGCCACAAGACAGATTGGTGGCAGTTGTCCTACTAGTAATTTGAGTAAAGACGTTATTTGGCTATTGTGGATTACAGCACTCCATATAAAACCAAATGGTGTTCTGTTGACAGCCTTTAGTAGTGTATCATACTTAGCATCGTTATTCGTGAGAGCTTGTTCAATCCCAAGTGAAACAGCACCGATAAGATTGCAAGGGATTTTCGGGTCGAAGAAAGTACTGCAAAGTAATGACTCCAGTGCATCTTGAGTAGCACTGAGAGTCATGTACTTGTCAAGATACTCGAATAACTTGGACAGCTCGGGGTTACCCCTCGTATTAGCCACAGGTCGTGATATGTTTGCAGGTGGTTCCATCTTCGGTAATGGCATATTGCGTGATGTAAGTAAGAGTACTGTAGCAAAGCCGATCAAGAATTCGTCTTCTAGTTGCTCCGAGGTACAGGATTTAAGAAGAATATCGAATGCCAGTGCGGAATCCGGTGAGATTTGAACCCACTCACTACTATAGGCAATTCAAATCAGTTAGTATAACTGCCATTAAGTCCTATTCGATCATACCTTTCATTTTCATCAATAATTTCTGGTTGCAGCATCCATGGACAGAACCAGCTCCTCTTGCCACGAGTAATCTGAGCTGACCAGCAGCTTTGGGTAACTCTTTCCCAGAAGCCAATGTCTTTCGAATAGAGGACACATGTTTCACCTGCACTTTGGAGTATTTCAACCCAGCGACTGGAAATGATGTAAGACCAAGCGAGTGTTATGCTGGTAAGATACTCTGCTCGCGGACTTGTAGCAGTAACCGAATCACATGGCCTTAGTCTCGGAAGCATCGATAAAGGAAATCCTATACATTGGAGATAGTCAATAGATTTCCACCGTCGGTCGCAAGAGTCGTCGTGTGTTGTTTCCAGCTGAAAGGATAATCTTAAAATAAGCGGGGATTTGCTTCTGCCAGCCATATGGATATCCTGGGGAGGGCTGTGGTAAAAGCGAGGCACGTTGGACAATTTGTCCAGGGAAATATCAATGGAACTGTTGAGCTTAGGTGTACCGCTGAGAGCCGCAAGCTTCCATGTATCGTAGCTTACCTGGCGGCATCTGTCAAATTCTTCTATCGTGGGGCAGATGCCGTCACCACTGGAGGCTTTTTTGTCATCTTCACTGTCTCCAGAGCTGGTGGTTTTGCTGCTTTCAGAATCCGAGTTGGGAGGTCCTGGGGAGGCTTGATCGGGCAAAGGTTGTCGAGTAGTGGCTTGGTCCATGGCGTATTGATCATTGTAAAAATGGCCTTGAAGAAGAGTGAGAATGACCTGCAACAGAAGACGCGGCCATGTCGTGATTGTCGCGAAGGTTTGTTTGGAGTGATGGGGATATAGAAAGGGGTGTCATGTGATAGTCAGCGCCTTATAGGGCAGGCCAAAAACGCCCAGTGAGCTGAAATAAAAGATTAAAACGATGATTCAACTGTCACTCAATTATGGAAATAGATATCTTACACCAAATAGGTAGGTAGAAAAATGTAGAAGACAAAAAGAATAAGGACAAAAACATACAACAGCAGGGATTCGCTGGTGGTCACCCACCCAACTACTAACCTGCCGGCGTGTGGCTTAAGTACGGCTGAGCGGACGGGAAGCCCTGTTCTCCACACCCTGTGGTCGTATGTATTTGAAATAGTGTAACAAGAGGTAATATTCAAAGCAACACCAGCAACCCTTACTCGGACGACACCTGGTATGCCAATGAAATAACACCCTGAACGTGATACCATAAACATGGACCGACACAACAACCTTCAATAATGCTCAGCATCCTGCTGTCAAACCATACCATGTGTCAAAGAATCTTCTTCTCAGTAATAAGCCCCGAAGCTCGCCACATGGAGAAGAACAAAGTGCCATATGAGATTGCACCCCAGAACCACGGCATCCAAAACGAGAGCAGACCATTCCAAGCAAGCGGACCATCATGAAAGCAATGAGCGACGTATTCCGTGGGAATCGCCCACCCCGATATCATGAAGCTGGTCCACCCAACCCAATGGGGAACTAGAGGTTTCTCTCGATTATCAGAGAAGATACCCCATGAGATTGCAAACGACTGGAGGATCATAGGTGAGCCGATATTAATGTAAAGGAGCCATGCCAGGTCACTGGCAAGCTGTGTTATAACTGGGTCTCGGCCTGAGCGATATGCGGCTGTGGCGAAGAAGATTCCAATCAGACTCAGAGCAAACCCAAGTAAACAGCTGCCAGCCATTTGAAGGATCAGGATATTGATGTTCATCCCCGGTATGCGTGAGAGTTGGCTATTGATGCCAACACCAAAGAGTGGCCAGAGGCAAGACGCGAGTAGAAGCAGGAAAATGCCGATGTTCATGTTCCCACTGTTCTGGTGATAATGATCCGCCAGATCTTGCGGTGCTTGAAGAGGGCTCATTGGAGGGAGCAAGCCCGAAAGTCCAAAGAATGTGAACACAAATAATAAAGCGATTGGTCCGCATGCCAGAAAGAGTCTATCTCTCCTACTCTCAGAGGGAGTGTAGTAGGCAAGAGTTTGGTGGTAGCTTTGATAGGAGGCCATATTGGGAGTGAGGATGGTAGTCATGAAAGTAGAGGGTCAGGGCACAAAAAACCACAGAAGATGATATAAAGCTCTATAACGGACCTCAAGGGGGTTGGAAAGATCCGGTTTGGCAAAAGGGCTCAAAAGATGGAAATGAAATTGTTGATGGTCATAAAACGCACAGGTACCTCATGGTGGAAAAATATGTGATATCTTGCATTAGTTCATTATAATGGCCTCCACTGCCGATCCAATGATATCTACCTTGAGTCATGGTCACAAGACATAGGCTAGTAGGTGCAGGTGACGATGATCTTATAGTTAGTCAATACACGTGGAGGTACTTTCATATAGTGAAATTACATGCCAATGTAATCTTGAGAAAAAATTTCTCAACTAGTCTTCTAAAGATTTGGAATAAGACACATCCACATCAGGATCAATCAATATATGCTAGATGCTCTACTCAAGACTTCATGAATACAATGCAATATATAGTTGCGTAGATACATATTCCTTGACTAAATCCATAGCTTCCTCAGTATTCCCTCCAAAATCGGGTTCTTCAAGCCAAAGGCAGCCTCCAGTCTATTGAACTCTGTGAGAAGCTCATCCTGTATCGTTTGTAGTACTGTATATGTTTTTTCAATAGCCCCATTTTCCTTCATTGCCGCCAGAATGAATAACTTCATTTCATATGACATTCCTTTACCCGATGACTGCTGACGAAACAGCAAGCCTCTAACTTGATCCCTGTTTAACCCAGAGCTCTGCATGTAGTATATGACAGGCAATGAGATCTTCCCTTCATCAAGGTCCTCGCAGAACCCTTTTTGATCGGAGTACTATACTCGTATTATATAATTAGATAGATCCTTGTTTATGTACTGATAAAGGCAGCATACCTACCTCTGCTGACATGAGATTTTGGTAGTCATCACGGATTTGGAAATAACGGCCTAGAAGACATGCAAATTCGGTCATATCCACTATTTGACTATACCATCATTAAGCAGAAATAATAGATTCATCTTACTTAAAATCGAACTCACCGAGTGCTGCAAGAGGTGGCCTGTATGAGACGCACACAAAGCCGGAACAGGCCTCCGGTTTCTAGAGACTCATAGGTAAGTAGCAAGTCATCGATGCGTTTGTAGCACATACTATTGTCTACCATCTTCATATAATCCTCCACGCTAGGTGCATGGCTATGATACTTCCAATACAGATCAAATGACTGTCCAAGGTGGAGATTTTGCAACTCATCTGTATAAATTAGTAACAACATGTGTACGAGTCCGACTATCTTACCAACGAATATCGCGGTTGCCTCGGGGTTATTGAGTCTGTGCACCTCTGAGAAAGCATTGACCAGAACATATACCGCAGAATTGATCGTCTGGGCTGGGCCATACAAAACATGCGTGGCGGGTTTTCCTCGCCGAAGTTGCGACTCATCTTCAATATCATCAAACCTGCTAGTTCTAGCCCTGTATTTCATCCCTATGCAAGGTAGTATACTTACATAAGACTGGACTGATGGAGCATGGTAGTGATTGACTTGATAGATTCAAGAGTCGGCTCCGGGACTTGGATCCATATGTTCATGGCCTGGATGAATGTTTCTCTGACCTTTTTGGACGGTAACCTAGCCATGTAACGGTAGGGTGCAAGGACGATCTAGCTCGTATGTAAGTAGGCACAGAGAATATGCTGGAGAGTACCAACACTGTCTTCTAGCCTGGAAAGTCGTCTTCCTTGGTCATCCTCACACACTTCTTTTTCATGGGAATGCTGTATATTGTTGTCAAGACTCAGACTGTCCGTCGAAGAACTTCTAGCTGATCTGGCAACGATGCATTTGAATCCATTCTGAGACTTTTTGGCATGACCAACGGAGCGCTTTCTATCTCTCGTGAAGAACTTTGTCATCAATGTTTTGGCATAGGGAATTGGCATATTGAATGATGACTTCAGATGTGTGTTTGATAGAAGAGAATCAAGGTGTTAAGAATCAATGGTTGGAGTAGTAACAACGCAAAGAATAAAAAAAATATATAAATATATAAAAAAAACACAAACAATCGCAGTATAAGTATTGAACTATGAATATTTCAAATTAGAACTGTGTTTCGGTATACTCAACTACGTCAGCGGAGGCGAGGCAAGTGGGATAATGCATTGGTCAGAACTCTAGCAAATTGGTCGCTTAGAAGGTTTCTTCCATTAATTCTGACGTGTCAGCGTGTTGGGTGATGTTATCTAGACCCAATGGATGATCATTGCCTGTTTCTATCTAGTCACCACGGGGACCATCTTAATGTGACCCCTGTTAGATATGATCATCTCACGATGGAGCTAACAAACGTTAAATAGAGTTTTCACTAACTGAAGGATCTATGTGTTGGTAATTAATCGCCTCCTGCAGGCCTTATCACACCGCAAAGTTATTCCATATGGAAGATGAGGGGGAGATCTAGATGAGGGGGAGGGGGAGGATATCTTTGATTCTTAGGCAAGTACATCTTGGTGTAAAACTGAAAAAACTTACAAAAACAGGGTCATTCAGTGAAAATTACCAAGGAATAAATCTGATATACCATAAATACAGCAATGGCCAGCGCTGATTTCATTTTCCTGTTCTCACCCTCTCTCCAGATATAACATTGCAACGTTTATCAACTAAGAACTATCTACTCTTGAACATAATGGACCTCATGCTTCATCTTGCTCTTTTCCTCTTTGTCTGGGCCTGTTACATTTTCTTCAAAAGATATGAAAAACGCCTCCCCCTACCCCCCGGCCCAACGCCTATTCCTCTTCTCGGAAACCTTCTTCAGGTGCCACGGAAAAAGCCGCTTTGGGAGTCGGTAGCTCAATGGAGCGATCAGTATGGACCCATCATGAGCTTCAAAGCTGCCTCCCGAACCGTCATCATCTTGAGCACCCGAGAAGCGACCCGGGATGTTCTTGAGAAAAGAGCCAACATAAACAGCAGTCGACCACGGTTCATCGGGGTGAATGAGAATCTCACCCGGTCTCTGATGCCTGTCTTCCTACCAATCAATGATAAATGGAAGTCTGTGCATCAGACAGAGCTCAGCATCATGAATCCACGGGCAGCCAAGGGAATAGCAGGCATCCAGCTACTGACGGCAAAGCACCTTCTGTTCAACATGCTGGAAAACGGCCACTACGATATTTCCAGCCACATCAATCGCTTCGCGTCCAATGTGGTTTCCACTACGCTGTTCGGCACAAAGATCGGAACGGTCTCCCAGGTCCAGAGCGATACCAAGTATGGCATAGCCGACCAGTTACTGGATTCCATATGCGTTGAGCACGCGCTGGTAGACCTATTCCCGATTCTAGAGCACATCCCGGGTATGGCGCAGCTGGGTGCTAGCAAAGGCAATGCCTGGTTTGAGGCTATCAAACAGCTATACACGGAAGACATTCAACATGCGATCAAATCTCCCACATGGAGTATGGCCAAGGCTGCCTACCAGCAGCAGCGGGATAGCATGACAGAGGAAGCCTTCCGCATGTGGATTGTGGAGGTGGAATTTGCATTGGGGATGACCTCGTCCATGCTGACTGTCAACATGATCGCGCTGGCTGCCTTGCATTCTAATGAATTCCACCTTGTTCAAGCGGAAATCGACCAAGTGGTTGGTAAAGAGACACTGCCGACGGTGGATGATCTTGTTCATCTGCCTCGACTGCATGCTTTTGTGAAAGAAACCATGCGGATGGTGCCAGTGGCGCCTTTTTCCGTCCCACATGCAGCCTCGGAGGAAAACGTATACATGGGCTATCGAATCCCGGTGGACGCCATCATCCTCCCCAATCAATGGCATATCAACCGCGAAGTCACCTACTTTGATGATCCAGCCTCATTCAGGCCCCAGCGATGGATTGACAACCCAGATCTTCCGGACCCGGCATTGTTTGGGTACGGCAGGAGGATCTGTCCTGGTAGATCAATTGGGAAGAACTCCCAGTCCATCATGTTGGCTTTGATGGCCTGGGGATTTGATTTTGACAGTAGTGGTCGGGCAGAGGATGTGCCGGATAATGTGTCGACTCTGATAATGAAGCTCAATACGTCAGGCATTCGATATCATTGCCGGAGTCCAGCGCACTGGGATATTATTCACAGGGAATGGATGACGACCAATGTCGATCCCAGCTCGATGCTGAACAACATGGGTGGTACTTTGGGTGTCTAGCAGTTGTTCAATTTACCTACTGAATATGTACGTAATTTATAGGTAACAGTTCACGTATTTACCACATGCTACTTGTTTCTTTTGATAATGTAGATCTAGAAATGTACTTGGTAAGAGAATGGTTTTATTCAAAAAACTATTTACCGAGTAAGCCGCGTAAAAATAAGAACTCATAATGTGCAGTAAACATATTGACTAAAAGCTAAGTTCCAACATGCCTTTCTAGATAACTAATCATGTGTGCACCATTAGATCAGGCAAATCAAAGAAACCTTATGCCTAGAAAGTGGGGGGTCTTATCAACCTAGGGATGATCATTGACTTTTTCATTTGCCTGTTGGGTCGAATTCCCTCTATCACAAACGGCTTATACAATAGGAAAACGGGCTGAACTGGTGGGGCAGAATCAATCTAGCCCAGTGGCAACTTTGCCGGATAAAAGTTCACTCAGTATATGGCTGCAGCTCAGACAATCCCTCAATATGAATACGAAGCGTGTGGCCAATACTGCGGGATTTTCACTGAAGCAAGGCCATAAAAAATGGCTACCTGATTCCCCGCTCCATTGGCGATAATACTAATGATCTGCTGTGGCTGAGCACTGGTGGGGGAAGGCGGAGGCAGCAAGAAAATGAATCCCGACCCATAGGGGATCCAGTATCGGTGGCGACTTTTGGGGCTGTAGGGAGAGCTCAGAATATGTGATCGATCACAAGATAAAGCACCATACGGATGCAGTATAGGATACAATATACATACCCCAAATTAAATACAGCGGTTGGTTATTTGAACTGTGGAATTGTCAAGGCTCATTAGCATTCTCAAAATCCCGAGCTAGTGGTATCATTTGTAATCTAATAAAAAGAATTAAGTCTTGCCAGGTTACCAATGCGGTCTCACAAAACTTGGAAAATATAGACATTTCGGATATTATCTCCGGAAAAGTAATTTCAATTGCACATGAGATTAGGTTAAAACACAGATCCTCTCAACAGATCTCCGGTTGAGGGGAAGGCGATTTGCTTTTTCTCGGCTCTTCATACGCGAAGCGAGATGCCAGATCATAAGTTGCACACTAATGCAAAGGCTATCACTATCACGATATTAGGAAGAGTATATTTCCTATAGAAGTGTTTAGTTGCAGATTTAAACGATGCTACTGCAGATGAAATTATTCTGTCACAGTGCATCTGGATCGAATTTTGAGACTTGGCAATAGCATGATTTTAAGCGAGTGATCGGCCATCCATGTACAACCAACAATAACTGATCATGCACTATCTGACGCAATATGCTGATGACACTGTCAGGAAAACTAAGTTAGGACTCTAGGTAGGCTGATTGATGAAGGTGTCTTGGCGGAAAGTATTATAAATATACCAATTTTTGGTCTTCTAGCAGTAAAGATATACAGCCATCATCGATGAAGGATAACCAATTGCAAGAATCAGCTCGGTAATATTCTATTCCATCAATTCAATATCAACTATTCAATATCAACTATTCAATATAAGCTGTTCAATATCAACTATTCATCATGGGAATTCCCTCGGTCGGTACGAGAAGCAATTCACCCCATTCCGATACGAAAGCTAACTCAGAAACTCAGCTTTCCGTCAAGAGCAACTTTGCCCCAAGAAACACCGAGCCCATCTTCTCCCCATCCAATACTGCTATGACTGGATAGAAGACTTGGTCCCCTATATCCAGCAAACCCCTCTTGTCCTCAATGATTATATGGACTGTCAGGCAGATGCCCCCCTGAACATCCCCAACCGGGCTGAGACACAGGCACTCCTGGAGAAACACTCGATCAAGCTTGACCCTGCGGCAGCTCACATGCCCTGGCATTCATCCATCACCAATGTCCGGCAGAATATACACTGGCAGGCTGCTGTAGACGGATACACCAACTTTCTCACGGCCTTTGCCCATGATGAAACGGCAAAACGTACCCCAAGTCCAGACAGTATCACTGTGGCTGACATGGCCATGAAGGAACTCAAGCGGGTCCAAGATGGGAGTTCTCGTTTTGTCACGTATATGTATCCTTTTGCAAACGAGCATCGCCTGAAACTCATGGCAGAAATGCAGTCGCTGTCTTTGCTTTTTGATGGTACGCTCCCCCTTGAAATGTGATATCAGAATGAATGAAACCATATGTTAACTGACCTGAAACAGAATCATGGGAGCATCATGAACATGACCATGTCAGATTCCAGTCATCAGTCTATTTGCTGCTCCATGCTGACATTTATAGAACCAAATCTTCTTTCTCTCGCTGATGCCACCAATTAATAACAGAGACTTACACCCCAAGACCGCGCTGCAAGAAACCGTGTGGAGATCAATCGAAGCCGTCTTTGAAGAAGACGAACGTTCTGGTGGTAACGGTGGGAGAGGGCTCGTCGAGTTCCTGACCAGCTATATAAAACACCCGACCCCAGCTAAAGAGTTCAAGACCTTTACCGACTTTATGGATTATCGCTTCAATGATGGAGGCATGATGTATGTCCCCTTCCTTCCAATTGATATACAAACTCTCTCGTTTAACCTCGAAAAGGGTATGCTGGAACTCGGCCAAATTCTCCGTCGGCTCCAATCTGAGTCTTCAAGAGCCGAAGATGGCCCACCTTATCAGGCTTTTCTCGGACCAAATGCTAGAATCAAACGATATCTCCTCATTCGATAAAGAGAAGAAACACTGGGCGTCAGGCAATGCTAAACAGTTCCTGACAACCAATGGCACCGCCATTATCCGAGATCTCTTTGCACTCAAAAGCGACGAGGCAGCCAAGGCCATTGCTTATGCGAATCAGATGGAAACCGAGCGCCAGATTGACCGTGACCTGGGCGAATTACTCTCTTTGGGCAAGATATCAGCCGATGAATGGCATCTTGTCAATGCGATGATGTACTGTATGACAGGAAATCTGATTTCGGCAGTGACGATGTGTCGTTATGGGGGTAAGGGTGCCAGGATCTTGCATACCAAGAAGGATTTGAATGTGAGAGTCACAAGTGGTGGGGTATGGTGGATGCTTCTGTTGCTGTTGGCCTTGCTTGCTTTGCCATCGCAGTGGTATTTGGATGCGATCAAGTCATTTGGTTTTTGGTGATATCTTAACCTGAGTCAGAAGATATTGTTATATAATCAATATATCAATAGATTTAAAGATAACTCTTAATATTTCTTCCTCTAAGGGCCCTAACCCGATCTATCATATTCTGGGGATGCTGGTTTCTCGAGAAGATGACTTTTGAACCCTCCACTGGTATGTCATCGTGAAACAGGTTTACGATGGAAGGATTTCACAGTTCCATATCTGCTGTATGATACCGAGAAGTGTGCTGTCCAGTTCAGAAAAGCGTTGGTACAGATCAGAGTTACGATCACTCAAACAGAAAGGCATTCAAATATGGAGTTATTTCATCATTATTAGTTCTCTTATGAAGTATCCACCTGTAAACCCACAACATCCATTACCCATGCCATCAGTCCAGCTAGTTCCGGCGAGTCAAGTCCCGCTACCAATTCATTGACCTTCTTGATTTCCACACGAAAGTTACCCCTCAGATACCACAGACCGTCTAATAAGGTAAGGAGGAGGTACAGATGCGCAAGAATAGTAAAGGAAAAGCCCGTTGGAATATCAGGGCTATGATCCGCATCCAAAGACGAGATGAACGCGTCAGATACCAGATACGGCCAGGATGAAATAGCCGCGTCTTCCATCTCGGCTTGGATGTCGTGATGCGATGGAGATGGCTCGATTCGGTGCAGGTGAAGCACATACAGAATTCGCATGTACATGTCTTCAGCCACGGTAATGGCATGGTCTTGTGCCGTGAAAAGCTGATCTGGGTCTGGTTTTCCATTGGATCCCGGGCTGGTGCTTGATGTTGGCGATGGAGCTGTGTTATAATCACCAGATGTGAGTCCCGTTGCTCGCAGGGTACTCAGGAATCCCCTTAGGGTTGAAATGGCCTGACGCGCACCCAGTGCAAATGCCGACAGACTCTGCGATTGTATACTTCCGTGTGGCGCAGTTGGAAGTTGTGAGCCGAGCAGCTTCCAGTCTTCGTTGGCGTTGTTGTATAATAACAGAGGCCTTAATCGGCTTAGTTTGAGAGTCACCCAAAACTGCTGCGCGATGGATGTAACACCGCGCACTAGTCGCATCCAGTGAATCTGAGGTTTTTCCAAGGGCGGTGATATCTGTGGTTCTACACACAGACTGCTAATTCGGAGCGACGCGAATGCAAAACCGACGATTAGCATTGACCCAGCAAACGCCGCTTCGGCATTTGCATCCCCACCTGTCGCCACTTTCTCCTGGAGTCCCTGTAGACCCTTCTGATGGTGCTCAATTAAAGCATGAAGCTCGGCCGTGTCCGAAATGTTTGAATTCGACCTGCAGCTCTGAGGATCACCGGACCTAGACTCGTCTGACTTGCTGCTTGTCAGGATATCCAGCCCGGCTAATGCTAGAAGCAAGTGCATCAAAAACGTGTCCTTGACCGCGATGTCTGGAATGATACGCTCCCAGACGAAGACTTTCCCAGGACTGAAACTCATCTTCTTCGACGTACGCAAGATGTAGTGTTGCAGGAGATTCATGTCGTGCATCGTCCAGATCTCCCTGGATTCGCCATTGGGATCTGGTGTCGATGTTGTGCGGGGCACGTGGAAATCCAGCGGACGGATGGGAATCGCATGCACCTCTGGCGGTATTGCCCCCGGGTTTCTTCCATTATCAGATGCTGTATGACGACGGACGGGCTGTCTCCGTGTCTCACGAGCATGAGGGTAATTACATTCGTCTCCCCGGACAGAGCAGGCACCACAGATTGGCCGTTCTTCATCACACTGTCGCGATCAGGGCTTATTCAGAACAAAAAGGGGCTTTATGGATTACCTTCACTCGGCGACTTTTGCAGGCGAGACAACCATGACGCGACTTGGTGTGGCTAATACGGTGGTGCTTGGATGATGGCGCTGGCATGGGATTCGTGGATGCTCGAGGTGCGCGACGCGACATGGTGGATGGAGAGATGGTCACGGGTGGCAATGTCAGGAATTTTAAGTAAAGTTTATTAATTTATGCACTGTAGTCTATTTTTGTAATATGCCCAATCTATCGCTGTCGCTCAATAATAATAAACGCCAAAAATTCTAAAACACTCAAGTCTATATATACAGAGAAAAATAAAACAGGCCTCAGGCCTCCAACTTGGCCTGTGTGGTGAGTCCAACTTGGCTATCCCTTTTCCCCTCATCGCGTAAAAAAGCGCCCGGATAGACAACGAGCAACACAATCCCAGTCAACGCCATGAGGCAGCCATCGAAAATATACAAGAGATATTCATGGCGCATGATGAAGCCGCTATTCCCCTCCACAAATTCAACGACACGAAACACCGATCGCACCAGAATGAGCAAACAGGCCGCATAGAGCGCCCACATGAGGGACTCCCATTGTAGATGGTATGCTCCCACGCTGTGCGAGAGATCGATATACTGCGGTTGCTTTCTTAATCGCCAATGCAACAAGACAGAGACAAAGACGAAGAATCCGAAGAAGACCAGCTGGACGATTAGACCGCCAATCACGATGTTGGCACCGGTATCCATGGCAGAGAGTGATCCAGCGGACATATAGCCACCACCTGGGTAAGATCAGTCAGGAGGGAGTATTAAATGATAACCAGATAATATGAGACATACCTCCACATTGGAGCAGGAAGGAGATCACATCCCCCACGACAAAGATTTTGGTGAGGAACCGGACTGGAATGACGGATTTATCTTCTGCGTTGAGCGTGACGATCAACCGGCCCAGAGTCATGTAGATTGAAGCAGCGAACAACGGGGGAGCGACGAGGATCAACATGGTCTGGACGATATAGGGGCCCAGTGCCATTGTGTCGAAGTGGGAAAAGATACGAGCAACATAGCCGGCGCATTCGACTATTCGCGTTAGACTGGGTGATATTGGATGTGGATGAGAGGATTCTTACATAGCAAGCCCACGAGAAAGGGGATGAAGAAGAGCGTGCGAGTTTGAATCAGTCGGATCAGATGTAGGATAGCGAGAATCAAAAAGATAGCAGCAAAGATGGCTGCTGCTGGGATGGAGGGTGTATAGCGGTAGAGGGCGAAGTCAATTGCGCCCGTGGCAGACATGGTGATGTCGTAGAATAGATTGTATGAATGGATGATTTGAATAGATGATTTGAATAGATGATTTGATTGGGATTCTATCTATTTATTAGAATGACTGAAACTATTTGCCTCTTAAAATCTCTAATACGAGAATGCGAGAATGCGAACCAAGAGCTTCATTTTAAGTCTGATGAACCGTGGAGCCATGGTGGGCCCGGAGAAATCCCGTTAAACAATAGATAGCTATTTATTGTTAAATTTAGAGTTCTTATTCTGCTTGCGACATTTAACGGTTATGAATTAAGGGGCTTCTGAACATCTCTCGGTACGATCCATACTTGGAGTCTTGAACACTTCTCGGATGCTCGTATCGTGCATTGTATCATTCCACCATGTCCATATATAATTACACTTTCTCGGATGCTCGTATCCTCGTGCTCTAATTCATATATAAACGTCTCGATCCTGATAGACAGACTCTCCAAATCATTCCAACCAGCCGAAATGAAACTTCAATATTTCGTGGCAGGGCTACACGCAAGTGTGGCCTTTGCCTCCAAGTACAGTCCCATAGCCTATACAACCGCTGATGGAGATCGAATGGCCTACGATGAGAACACTGTTCTCAAGCTGTCTTCCAATGGTACTCCTTCAGTTATCATTCTCGATTACGGACAGAATGTGGAGGGATATGCGACCTTTGACGTTACCCACAAGGCTGGAAACACTTCGATCTTTGAAATGACCTACAGCGAAACTCGTGCTCTGGTCGACAATGAAATGGTGAGTGTTAATTCATACATTGTGATTCACCATTTCCTAACTAAAGCAGGGAGATGGCCCGCTTCCACTAGCTGCTGCCATGGACACATACCGAATCAATCGATACAACCTCACAGACCAAACCACCTACACCAACCGCTTGATCCAAGGAGCCCTGCGATACCAGAAGCTGAACCTCTCGAGTGCTGGGGAGATCGAACTCTCATCGATCGGCTTGCTGCCTACCGTGTCATCGACTCCGATATCTGATCTTCCAGGCTCGTTCGAATGTTCTGATGCTGTTCTGAACCGCATCTGGCAGAATGGTGCCCGTACCACGCAGCTGAACGAGATTCCTGCCAATACCATCCCCGATTTCTGGGTCATCACCGATGAAGGCGCCTTTGTCGACAGCCTGGCACCTCAGCCGTTCACTGCCGACTGGTCTCCGATGTTGACTGCCTATGAATTGGAATTCTCCGTCAAGGCTGTGTCAAATGGCTTTGGGTTCACTGTTCTGAGCGACACCCTGTCAAGTGGCATCTACATCTTCGTCAACATTGCCAATTCTTCCATCTCAGCCCACATAGGCTCGACTGAACGGTCTGCTCCTGTTGCATCGGCCACCTTGCCATCCTTCATCAGTTTGCATCGGTGGCATACTGTTCGTAGTATAGTGAACATGACCGATATCTCAGTCCAGATCGACAACATCACTGTGCTTGACTTTACCCAGACCTCTGTCTTTTATGGATCTTTTGGCCTCGGCGCATCATTTGGCCACTCGGCCCTTTTCACAAACGTCTCTCTCTCAGTCTCTGAACAGCAAATGTATTTTTCTTCATTGACCAATGCATCAGCCCTGCAAGACTTCCTCCTCACCACCAACCCGCTACCAGTCAGCGTGGATGGCTCTCGTCGCGATCGGATCGCGTACGCAGGAGACCTGGATATGACCACCGAGACGGCCTTCGCCAGCACCCACGGCCAGAAATACATCAATGGCTCCATTGAACTGCTGGGTTCGTTCCAGCTAAATCCAGGCTTCTTCGTGCCGAATGCAAAGATCCAACAGTCTCCCCGGACGTCTGAAATCGACGCAAACACGACGGGTCTCATCGGGTATTCGTTCAGTCTGGTCAGCGCCATGGCGCGCTTCTACGAGCAGACGGGCGATGCGGCTTTCCTGAGTCGCTGGGCACCAAAAGCAGCTCGCATGCTGGATTGGGCTCACTCTCAAACCCTCCATAGTGGTCTGTTCAACGTATCTAGTTCCTCGTTTGGAGGCGACTGGAACTATTATGACCCTACTTTGAGTGGAGTGGTCGCCAAGTTCAACCTCATCTACGCCTATTGTCTCAAGCAATGGCTTCCGTTTATGCATGATGCGGGTCTGAACACGACCATGTATGCGTCACGTCTGCAGACTTTGCAGAATGCCATTCAAGAGCACCTGTGGAGTGATTCTCTGCAAGCATACCAGTTGTCCGACTCTCACGGTGAATTCTTCTCCCAAGAGGCAAACGCCCTGGCTATACTGAGCGACACTGCCGCCTCGAACAAGAACCTCCTCACCACAATGGCCAGAGAGCTATACGTGCCCGCAGGAGCCCTATCCTTCTCCAACAAAAGCGCCGCAAGTGGCTGGGCCCAGAAGATCAGCCCCTACGCCTCGGGGTATCATCTCAAAGCCACCTTTCACGCAAACGACACCGTCGCCGCGAGACACCTTCTGCACAGCATCTGGGGCCGCATGAGCGATCCCGCGCACACCAACTATACCGGCTGCACGTGGGAAGTCATGACAGCCGACGGCAGCCCGGGTCTCGGATCCAGCACGTCAATGTGCCACGCCTGGAGCTCAGGCCCAACAGCTGACTTGACGAAATATGTGCTTGGAGTTCAGCCCGTTACGCCCGGCTTCAAGGAGTGGCGGATTGCTCCTCAAGTCATGGACCTTGACTGGGCGCGTGGAAAACGGGCGATTCCTGATGGCATAATCCATGTGAGCTGGGTATTTGATAAGGATGGTCTGTTTCACATGACTGTCGAGGCGCCTGAGGGGACTACGGGAACTGTCTTTCTTCCTGTGGCGTTGAAGACACCGTTGACCAAATATCGTGCGTCGGGTTTTCTCTCTGATGAGCAAGTGAGCTTTACCGTCCAAGGTGGTAAGACTTTTACATTCCGCCAGATGATCTAGATTAGAATATGAACATTCATTCCTACTGTGATTGGACATATTATGCTGGTAAACTTTTATTGGATATTCGCAAAAGAGCAGATCTTGTTTAATCAAAGTATTTAGAGATTGAAATTAAATGTTTATTGCTCCTTTATCATTTCCTACGCCCTAAATATCATAAGGGGCTTGTTTGGAGTATGGGGATATAGACAGGGTCATGTGATAGTCAGCACCCTACAGGCCAACAACGGCCAGTGAGCAAAAAAAAAAAAAAAAAAAAAAGACAAGCGAATTGAACTATCATTCAACTGTGGAAATGGAGCTATCTTACCAAGTAAATATTAAAAATATCCAAAAAAAAAAAAAAAAAGGAATACATACAACAGCAGGGATTCACTGGTGGTCACCCACCCAACTACTAACCTGCCGGCGTGTGGCTAAAACACAGTAGGTAGTGCGGTGGGTGCCGCCTGGGTGAGAATAGGGTGAGCTGGGGTGAGAATCATACATCATACTCTGTTGAGTGACCACTGCACTGACCCCTTTCAGCGGAGTTTGCTTTAAATATCATTGGGCCAAGGTCTCCCCTTGAAATGATTAGCCTCTTAGCATCTGCACATAGCCTCCATCTTTATGAAAGCAATTACAGATCTATCACCATTTCTTTACATGGCAGAAATACATTTGCGATGAGTTGAGCAGTGTAATAAAAGAGTGTATAAAAGGAAAAGCGGCGATGATGGTGGGGTTGGTTATAATATATAGCATTGGGATTGATTTCTTGCTCAAAATTCATCATATGCTTTATCTATGTGTCACCTCTGGTCCGCATAGCAATAAATTGGAGAGGAGCTATTAATGAACTTCATATGGAGTGAAGAAGCAGCCTAAATAGGTTAATATAGTACCTTTAAGACACTACAGTATCTGTGAATAGAGGACTGATTCTTTTTATGACTGGAACTATATTCATGGGCTAGGTAATATAACTAGCCTGATATGATTAGTCCTACACTACTCATTACTCTACTTTGGAGAAGCACCAGTCAGTCAGCAGAATCTGATAGATCCCATAATATTGGCCCAGGATCTGTGGGTGTGTTGATTACTCTATTATCTTAAGTAAGTATTAGCACAAGGTATTGATAGTATGTGCAGCCAGAATCCCACCATGAATGTCTCAAGCATGAATTTTTTTGCAACGAGGACCTATATCTTTGGTCTGTATCAGCGTTTCTGTCACGGCAACACTAGTTGGCACTGCCTGCCTGAGGTCGTTGCTTGCAGACACACTGGTCACAACTCTGAGAAATGTCCCCGCAACAGCTTGTGCCCCTACCCTTTGGGCTCGATTGATTGGTCCGATGTTCCTATTCTTGAAAGCGTGCATCCAGACATTAGAGGCGTAGTCCACCACTGGGGCGACAGTTGATGAGAACAGCTGCCACGCTGTTGCTGGTGGATAGACCACGAAGTCGTCGAAGCTCCATCGCAGCATCAAGACCCTTAGACGCTGCCTTCGCGATATGTTCCTTGTACTTGAGTCTTGTGTCCATCAGGACGCCCAGGATCTTCACATGGTCTCTGGGCGCAACGGTCTGTTCTTTGATAGTAAAGGGCTCCTTGTCTAGTTTGTAGGTTTTGGGGTGGCGAAATGTATGATAGCTGTTTTTCTCCGCTTCTCTTTTCCCAGTCAGGTGCATCATTGATAATTGCCTGAATTCGTCCCAGCCCTGGCCAAGAATGGGGAACTTCGCCCAATAAACTGACAGATTGTTCCGAGGATTGTGATTGCTTAGTTGAGGATGTCCAATCTGTATCCACTAACGTATAGAGTGGTGCGTTACAATCAACAATAGGGGTTTATCTCAAGATACGGAAGAAGACGTCGTTCTGGCGCCCAGCGCTTTTGGACGATGGTCCCTAGAAAAAAAAATCTTAAGCAATTAGTCCGGCGGAGGACTTTCCGCCACCGTCTGGTAACAGCTGGCGACACAGTTATAACTGTATTAACAACCGATCATACTAAACGCAAACTGATTAAACGATTTGACAATACCGACTTAATCTGGACCGCCTTCGAGAAACAGCTTCTGATATGGTCTGATCTATTAGTACGGGGAACGAGCTCACACTGAAAATCAGTTTCAACGATATAGATGACCCGCCGTTCTTCTTCAGCTGCAGGTCGGAAAGGAGAAAAGAGAGGCAAATCATCCGTCAGGAGCAGGATGCTCGATGAACAGGTGCTTGATCACTCATGTTGAGAAAGGTGGGTTTTTTAAGAGTCACAAAGTTGTACCACAACCCGCACTCGACGAATTATACAGCGAGGAACAACCAAGGATAGATAAAGACAAGCGCAAGAAATCCAGTCCGCTGGGACTGGGTCACCACTTCCTCTCATTAAAATTCTCAAAGTCCTACCTTCCTCAGTCCTCGGATTACATGATAATCACAATCTATGTATAAAATAAAGTGCGCGAATATCAAAGAATCAATTCCAGTTGACCTTTCAACTCCAAGTCATCATGTAGTATCCCACTTTCTTTACTTCTACTACAAAGCGTTCGAATGAGTTACCCAATGCCCAGATTATTTCTTTGCTTTTGGTGGGTTTTTTGATCAGGAATTACGAAACAAACGAAGAATATGTATACTGCCTAGAGCATCGGATTCTCGGCTTCCAAAGAATGCAAAAATAAGGCTTGTGCAATTTGATTGGGATATAAAAGAAGACATTTCAAAGCCGGGAGCCTCTTTTCTGTATGGGTGGCTCGGCAGAATAGTCATCACAGAGTTTCTCGAGCTCTCGCCAGACACTTAGGTGAATGGATCCATAAATGCAGTATCCATACCTGTGTTTATCCCGAGCAGTAAGAACCAGGCCATGATAACGCGGTAAAAAGGAGTTTAGAGGATCCACCACAGCTACATCAATGTGTACGTAGAAAGGTTTTATGCCGCCCCCAAACGAAATATCATACCAGTCTTGACCTGTCGAAGAAGAAACCTCAATATTAGGGTGCAGCGGGTTAAGATTGGCAGGGTGTAGGGGCCTCCAGGGACCCATTGCTTCAAACCTCTTGCTGTACAGCTCCAAACACGAGGGGCTACGGGCAGTAGTAACGGCCTCACGAAACTGAGTAGCCAAAAAGATGAGCTTATCACAGTCTTGGGTTATTTTGTTTGTCTCATCCCTTAGGCGAACGGATATTGGCCAGAAAGTGTTTTGCAGTGCATAACTTCGCTCCAGTTGTGCGATGAAATTATACATAAAGCCTATGCGAGCAGGTTTCAGGTTTGGGAACGCTTTTATGGATGCCTTATCAAGAAGTTAATTATGGGAAAAATCAGCCCGCGGGCGTTCCTTACCTGAGCTATCAAAGCCATAAGTAAATCATGTCTTGACACATGGACCTGTTGCTGCTTAGCACGTTCCTGGAGCTTATCCATAATAGACCCAGGTATGTGCATTGCTCGGAGTGATCGTTTATTGCAAGGTAGTATTTGGCCAATGCATTGCAAAAGACTCCAAGAAAGCATTCCCGGCAAACTCGTGCCATAATCTTGACACGCAGCCTGATATAGATCCCTCGAGAGAGGTCCATGCTTTTCAGGTCGGGACTCTTTCTGGGGTTTCTGAAATGCAAACTTGACCTGTCGTTGCTCTTCGATAGGATCGACTCTCTCGCCGCGGAGAAGAGATGCAAAAGCGGAGATGATACGATAAATACCTTTACTCCAATTAACAAACCAATAATTTTCATAGCGCGCTAAGAATGACAAGTTACCTGCCCCATCGCAAAATGCATGTTCGACGATGAATTTCAGAATACAGCCATCATTGAAATACACAGCTTGAATCCGACACACGGGAGGGAACAATTGCGTATTCAGTTGGCGACCAAATTGAAATAGTTTTTCAAAGGCTGCCGTTCCGGAATCATCCAGTTGTTCATTTTCTAAATCTTCGAGTGGAATTAATGCAGCCAAAGGCATGTTAACTGCCTTAGACTGCCATCGGATTGCTTTATAGCTCGCTGGAACAGTACCAGTACGCTGCGAGTAAATCAGTCAGGCCTAGGGGAAACAATTTTAGGCCATTTCGTCAACTAACCAAAAGATTGAGCTTCTTTTGGAGTATCGGCCACACTAGCAAGAGATGGTCGAAGGCATTTTCAAGTTTGGATGGGTCTAGCCTTGTCCGAAAAACATATGTCGCTCTCATCTGCAAAAACCGAGGAGCACTGGTGTCAACATTGTGGAAATGCATTTTTGAACAACTAATTAGCCAGATTGCGACTGGCCAACTATTTAATTGCAACCGATAAGACATACCTTAAGGATAAAGTTTAGCACAGACCAGAAGTGGATGACTTCAGATACCCGTCCTTGTAGGGAAAGTCTTCAAAATGCAGCTATCTATGTAACCATTCCCCCTTGCATCGGATTTCTAACATTAAAGATAAACAAGGTTCGCAAGAGTACATACATGTATTCTTGCTTACAAATTATGTAAATAAGAAAGTAAGATTAGAACATTTGACCCCCAGACAAGGCGCAGTGATGCATTCTATATCAACGTAGCAATCAATCCTGTTTAATAATGCAAGGTGAAAGAACGCAAGGCCTACGCTACTTTATGACCGCCTCTCCTTTTTCTGTGAGAATGCCTTGTTGTGTCAAATCATGGTGTTTCCTACCACAGACCCAATCCGACGAATGTTGTATCTGTGTGGCACGATGTGTTCAATAGCATCATGGGACTCTGTATGACATATATGATCCCACGACAGACTGCAGTCTTCACGAAGAAATTTGTCACCAAGTATTTCATAATGCTCCCTAGCGAATAATATATTTTTTTTCACACGCCTTTATCGCAATTTTATGGATCAAGCGTTCGAACTTTGATACAGATTCGTAGCTACGATTTGTGCTGACGCCGCTGGATCCGACGACCCTCTCGATCGAGTTTGGCGCTAGCCCCCATCAATCCCTGTTCTGGTTTAGTGTGGCCCGATGAGGTTTGGCGCCACGCTATTCCCTCTTGTCAAATGGAAAGGTTATGAAGACGCGGAGGTCACTTGGGAACTCTATGATTCCGTGCAAGATACAGCTGCATTGGATAAATACAAGCTGCAATTACTTCGACCGCCTAGAGATACTATACAATCATTAAGAAGTTAGCGCACACGCCGAAGACATAAATGAGGTCGCAAGGGTTACTCCGCTCAACATTGACTATGTACAGATAAGAAATTCTAACTGTCAAGATTTACTATTAAAAATTCATTGGAAATCATTTGTCGACACGAGGTGATTTTTTTGCTCACCTTAATATCACTGGGGAAAAAAACAATGAAGGTTTTGAATATGCTTATCGAAGCTTTGTTTCACTATATTAGAAGAAATCCATGAAATACGAGGATTGGTTCATCCTGATACCCTTTTTCCCACCAAAAATGCCAATAGGATCAGATATGTCTAAGCATGTAATTCAAATTCATCTCATAAGGTGTGACTTACCATATCAGAGAAATAATGTAACACGCTCTCGAGGTTCAGAAGAGTAAGGTAGTAGTAGGTGGGCAACATAACCACCGTGGCATCTGGTTTAGATCGACCATTAGCCCTTACTATGCAAAGTAGGACAATGCAAATGCTATTTTTTTATTCATTAGATTATTACGTAATATTTGGAATTGTGGAACATCTTTGCTTCAAAAAGTCGGTTCAAGCTCCGACGGCCTTTTCTGCAAGGAGGTGTTCCGCAATTTTCTTCATAGCAGACTTCTGGTACTGGCCACTTCCCGACTTAGGAAAATCGTTACCGACACCAGGATCTCCGATCCAGAAAATACATTGCGGTGCTTTGTGCCAGCCAAGAACCTCTCTGACCCAGCCCCTTATAGTTTCATCTTCCGGCCTGTGAGTATTGCCAAGCTGCTTCAGGAAACACCCGACAACCTCGCCATATCTCGGATCCGAGAGGCCAATAACGCCTGCCTCGTGCACTGAAGCATAAGGGATCAGCCTTTCCTTAATCTGCCCTGGACAAATGTTTTTCCCTCCTATATATTATCCATCAGCTAAGAGATCACGCGACTAGGATGCCCTTCGATAGCTTACCGCGAATAATGATATCCTTAATTCGGCTGGTAATCGAACAGTAACCGTCACGATCAATAATGCACTCATCCCCAGTAAACAGCCAACAAACACCATTTTCGTCTTTCTTCATAACCTCTTGGGTGCGTATTGGATCCCTCCAGTAAGCTTGCTGCAAGCAATATCCACTAACACACAGCTCACCTCTTTCTCCTCTCTGTACGACGTTCCCACATCGATTCACAACTTTCGCAATCGTATGAGGCAAGACCTTCCCCACTGTAGCTACCGAAATCTTCTCTCGAGACTATTCGCCAAATGGGACGCTAAAAGTTGCGGGGCTTGTTTTCGTCATTTCATAAGCACTAAGTTTTGCACCCATAGATTCAAGGATTCTGTGCACCAAGGCGCCCAGGATTGAGGAACCACCTGCAATAGCTGTTCGCAGAGCATGGGGCTTATAGCTTGTCCTTTCAAATTGCTCAAGCTCTGCGTAAAACATTGTAGGGACCCTAAAGACAACAGTCACACCATGATCAAGTGCATCAATGACCTGGTATGCATCAAAGCTCTCAGAGGGGAACAAAATTGTGCAACCACAAAGAAAAGAGCCTATGAATGCAAAGACAAGCCCAAAACTGTGATATAGCAGGATTGGAGAACTGACAATATCATAAGACCCTATTTGGCTGGCCGATGCAAGGAAACGGCCATTATTACCGACATTCCTTTAAACAACGATGGATCAGTCTCTTAAGCAGAATATATCAAGGGCTCCCATATATACGTACTTGTGGGTCAGCACTGCGGCCTTGAGCTCTCCTGATATGCCTAAATTGTTTCGCAAAATTTAGAGGTACTGGAGACTTTGCTTGGTCGGACCGGGGGGATCGCAGAACGTCTAAATGTTACCCAAGGCACTTGGACCCGACACGTAGAGCAACAAACACTATCTTGCACCCTAAGACACTTAGTACCGTATATATGGTCCATATATAGTTAGCTTTGATTGAATTTGTTTCTGTCGAAAACGTACCGCTCTTAATGGCAGCAATTTTCAGTTCATTGGGCGAGAATCCCGGTTGTAGCAACATGGTCGGGCAGCCTATTCTCAAAGCCCCTAGAAAATTTTCTAAAAATTCATCGCAATTCTTAGCTAAAATTCAGACTCGATCACCATGACGTATACCTTGGGACAAAAGAGCATTAGCAACGCGTTGGCTCTTGTGTGCAAGCTCCGTAAATGTCAGTCGAATGGACTGCCACGGAATCTCAGCAGCAACCTTATCCCCATAGCGAGAAGCCTGCTTTTCGATAAGTTGGCCGATAGTATCATTTATGATAGGGGGGTCCTTCGCTCCATGGACGAAGGAAGTCGTCTGTTCTTTACAAAAGCGCGTCATACCTTAGGTGTAAAATGCCCAGGTAATGTCTGTTGAATAATACGAAAGGTCTGGATCTCTTCAACGTGCTTGATTCTCTGACTACTACGATAATCGTGATATAAATACATGAGGGGATTCGAGCTATAGCTAAGCAACCCCTATCTCTATACAAATGAACTAAGTCATTGGCTGCAGTATTGACCAGGATGGCTGTTTATTCATATAGCCCCTATGTATACTACCTGAGATGAACAAATGGTTATCCCGTCAGATGGGCTCTCCGCGGTGAAGCTTGAATATAGCGGGAGCTTGCATTCTCACCGCTATTTGATAGTGTTGACCGAGAGGCCTATCTTCAACAATGTCAAACTGCGGAATATCTACACCGGATTTATATATCCGTGCGTTGTTGCTTAATTTGAACAATCAAGGGATGAAAAATATTGGGGACATGCTTGGCCTGTGTCCAGCTTGCTGTCTAAACTAGCCGGATTTCCCTGCATAGTGGGATAAAATTATTTAATCAAGCAAATCCATTGGTCATTCAAAACAATGTCTTGGCTATGCAGAAGTTATCGTCACGAGTGTTTGGAAGGGAGGGACAAGCGTGATGTGGGGCGGTCTTGGTGACGTAAGATTCAAGATGGGTATGGAAGGATGAATAGGTTTAAACATGAATTGAGGATGATCTGAAAGCCTAAGCTTCTTGTGCGGCGCACTAAACCACAGACGATCATGTTTACTATCTATACGAGTGTAGTAGGGAGTATCGGCCTGCCTACTAGCATAGGGATTTGTAAGGAAGATGGCCTAATTTGGAAGGGAGCTTCCATATACATTCATTAAGATAGCATCTTTAGCATCATCCTTACATCTATCGATTACACGAGTTCCAGCCTATTGAGAGGGTTCTAGCAGATAGGCCTGGTTGGGGTGTTGCTTGCCCTCATCCTTTTGCCCCATTCGACCTGCACGTATCGACAGTGCTGCCTCGAGCATCTTATCCTGCTTCACTAGGTACTCACCCCCTTGCGTGTCAATATTCGACTCACTCTCCTCAACCTTCGGTTGTCAAGAAAAGGAATGTAACCTAAATTATCCCAGCTACATCCATTTACACTTGGGTACCCAGAACAATGCATATTTTTATCTGGAATAGAGCTCAATTCCCACTTCTGCGCTTATGAAGTTTTCTTGTATTTAAAAGTTCACATCTACAACTCCTCTTCGACACGAACAAACCTTATCTTACCCTCGCCTGAAGACTGCGGCTTAAGTAATTCCAAAAACATGTGGGAATACTATGATGGCAGATCTGTTCTAGTGACTGGGGGATCTGGATTTCTAGGGACTGCTATTGTACATCGCCTTCTAAGCCGCTCGTCTGTATGCCACGTCTACATAATTTGTCGCGGGGGAGAAAAGTAAGTTTACATGAAAACCACGAAGAAAAAACAATAACACCGCTGACCTGCCTGCTATAGAAAGCTTCGATCTAAATGGGAAGAATGGCTCTCCCTTGGAATGGTTGAGAAGTTATGTGATTCTGGTCATCTTTCAGTGTTTGATGGAGACATCCTATTGCCAGATTTAGGACTTCGGCCAACAGAACTGATGACCCTACGTCACACCGTCCATATTGTCATCCACGCTGCATCATCTATCAGTCTAGCAAAACCCCTACAAGGTATATCGAAATCGATTATCGGTGCAAGTGAGGCAATCGCAGGGATTTCTCTCACTTTCAAGAATCTTGATCGTTTCATCTATGTGTCCACCGCCTACGCGAATGCCCATCTTTACTCTCGCTCCGAGAAGCCCGGAATTGACTTGGATATCGAAGAGCGTTTCTACGATCTTGAAAAGCAAGGAAATACCTTGGAAGAGTGGGAAAGCGTTCAAAGGTACGGGTCAAGCGAAGCATACGAGGCTGAAGACTTCCCCTGGGCCTACGCCTATGCTAAACATTTGACGGAACGGCTTCTATTGCATCACTTCTGTCAACACGCCGCTGAAGAAAGACTCCTCATCGTCCGGCCCTCTATCATTGGACCAGCTCAGTGTTTTCCTTTTCCTGGATACAGTATACCTACGTCAACTCCATCCACAATGCTAGCTGCAGCACTTGCACTAACTCCCTCCTGGAGATGCATAATCGCGTCGCGAATGGCGTTACCGGAGGCAGAGGCCACCGCTGATGAGGTTCCCGTCGATGTTGTTGTCGATCGACTTCTCAGCCATCTGGCTGCAGGGCACCATGGCTGCGTGCATGCTGTGAGTGGGACAAGAGCCCGCGTCAGTCCCCAAGAATGGTGGGAATCGGCTATGAAGCTTCGCCGAATACCATGGAAATTGCGACCGCTCTGGCTAGACCTTGATTGGAAAGACGAAAAGCAACATTCCTTTTCCAGGCTATGGGTAATCTTAGGAACCTCATTTTCATTTTCCGAGGACCGAACGTTAGCACTGAGCCGCACCCTTGACCATGGAAAGCCTTCGGATCTACAGCTATTCACTCGCATTCATATAAGTGATCACTTGATGCGCAGAGAGAAACATGTTAAATATGTCATGGAACAGATCTCCCAGAAAAGTACACAGGCTTGGTTCATTAACAATATCTTTTATCGAAATTTTGGTCAGAGCAAATGAAGAAAATTGGGCACAAAGACTAAGCTACATGTAATACTATGGCTTGTGGGAAGAGGGTAATTATTTACATCTATTAAACATGGTCACGTAGCCTAGTTCCGTGAATCAAAATCCATTGAAGTGGTGCTCGTATAGTAGAAAGTAGAGCATGGCATTTTGTGACCCTTTTATATTATTGCTGCGTTAAAACTCTTCCTGGATAGTCACGCCGGCTGAGATCTCAGAGTCCAATACGTGCAACATAAGTCCAAAGTCTACGTAATGGAAGATAAGGAAGAATTTCAAAGCTACCAAGGCGATGAAGTTGATTGGTACCCTAAATGCATATTTTCGGAGCCTCAATTTAGCTAGTGGCTACAAAATTACATGTATATAAGGGGCTCTGTGTCTTCTTGCTTAATAATTGGTTCCATTCTGTAATCATTCGGGGCCAACTCACTGATCAGAAGCGTTTTTTGTTTGATCAGCCACCTTTCACATGCTCAAGGAGGTATGCAAGGGGCAAACATTGGGTATTAGTGTGTCGTTATTCGAGGACACGGTTTACCATGAACAGCTCCTGCTTTACCAAGTCGACTTTTATTTTCAAAAGTCTCCCTGCCAGTCTCCAACGAACTTGTCTTAATGGTCAATCTTCGGCTAGGTATTGGAGCCTTGATCATATTGCCGACATGCCATCATCCCCAAATACTACGTGTGCTTCCGGCGGAAATGCAACTATCCTGTCATCGACAGAGATATGTATTGATGGTTTCTTCTGTAAGAACGACCACGTATTCATTGGTGTTTTTCATGACAGTATATTAACAGCATAGGCCCCCGGAACAGCCCTGAATTCCCACCGGAATACTGTCCACCTACACCCGAATGCCGATTGACCCGGCTTCAAGAAGCTCATAACATCTGTGACCAGCCCCAGGGATTGTACGAACCTGCCGTTTGCAGGCCAGGCTTCTATTGTCCGACCGGGGGCAAGAATCAAATAGCCTGTCCGAAGGGTCATTTCTGTCCATTGGGTAGTATCGCTCCTAGAAAATGCCTTCCTCTTTCTATTTGCCCAGGGGAATGTTCTCGACAAATTCCCCTGGTGGGGTTTCTTTGTATCATATTGCTTGATATAGTGATCATTGCATTTGGGAGCACGGTGTTCACAAACCGGCTGAAAATGCTACGGAGACACGGCCGGGGAAAGCCTACTTTGCCCAGCAATGTGGATACCGAGGTGAAATTAGAAAGTGGCGGGGCAAATGGGCCTGCAAACTTACTGCTGGACCGACTTTTCATGGAGAGATCCTTTCATTCATCTGGCTTTAAGTTGACATTCCGTGACATTGGACTGCGATTGAGAGGCTCAAATGTCCATATACTGTCACAACAAAGCGGAACAATTCGTGCTGGGTGCTTGGTGGGTGTAATGGGAACTTCGGGTGCTGGAAAGTGTATGTATTCCTATTCAATCTAAGAACAAATGCTAATTCACAGAAACAGCGACTCTCATGAGTATTCTTACTGGACAAGTTAGACCAAGCACTGGGGATATTCATGTCATGGGCCATAAAGTGAAACCATCTCAGTATGATCATTAACATCTCCAGAGTGCGTGCGGAATTTCTCATGGAGACTTATAGATTGAGAGACTTGATTGCATATGTCCACCAAGACGACAATACCCTACCCTATCTTACTGTAAGAGAAAATATTCTTCACTCCGCGCGCATTCGATTGGGAAGAGCTTGGAGTGATTCTGAGCTTCGGAAATTTGTTGAAATTATAATATCTTCTCTCAACCTCGATCGCGTGCAAGACGACTTGGTGGGAGATGCGTTTCGAAGCGGAATTTCTGGTGGCGAAAGAAAACGTCTAAACGTTGCTTTAGAGTTGGTGGCCGCGCCACGAGTTCTCATACTCGATGAACCGACATCTGGTCTCGATGCAAACATGGCCCTCTCCCTTATTAAACTTCTTCAAAGATTAACGAGCCTTGGTGTCACAATATTGTGTGTTGTCCACCAGCCACGTTCTGAAATTTTTGACGCTTTTGATGACTTGCTATTATTGAACGATGGGAAACAAGTCTATTTTGGAAAAGCAACCAGTGCAAAGGATCAGCTAAGCGAGCCAGCTTTCTCGCAAATGTGCAATCCGGCAGATTGTATCATTGATTATATAACAAAATCAGACAATTTTCCACTGCCTACTACAGTTTTAGAACCCAGTGCCCATCCGGATCCTGTTTCTCCCGATGAAATACCGGGAAAAAAGCGGCTAGCGATGAGATTGCAGGAAATTCGAAAGCAGAGAGCAACCTGGCGAAGTCAAATTTATTGGAACTTTCTTCGGGGGCTCAAGAAACAGGCTAGAATGCTCTATAGTCTTGGCCTCGAGCTTTTCTCCGCGTCAGTCACTGGCCTGTTGATCGGTTTATCCAATTACGAATTTAAAGGTCACCTCTTTCAAGGCATCTACCATGCGCCCTTCGAACCACTTTCTAGCACTATGAGCTATCGCCTTGTTACAGAACAGGGAATGTTAAGTTGTTTAGCCATCGGTACCTATTGAACTTTCCTTATGGAAACTCAGCTGACAGTTACAGGATGCGCCGCTGGCCCCGCTGGTTTCACAACGTTCGGGAGCGAGAGTAAGTTTTCTGAAACGTTTTCGAACCACATACTAACCCTAGTTAAATTCAGAGCTCATATTCTATCGAGAATCATCCTCGGGGCATTCCAAAAGTGCCTATTTCATTGGCAAGATGCTCTCGACTTTCCCTCGGATTGTCATATCTGCATTACATTTCACAACTTTCAACATGGTTCTTACTACTCCAATCGTACCGTTCGGAATGCAAATGGCTTTGAACACTCTCTACTTCTATTGTGAGCTCAGTATTACTACCATCCGCACTTAGAAAACTGACTTACGCTCTGTTTGGGACTATAGGTATCTACGGGGTTGGGTGTGTGGTCGCAGCTGTTGCATATCCTCATGATGGGCCTCTGATGACCATGCTTGTGAGTATAGTTATGTCTACACTAGGAGGATGTGCCCCTCGCCTGGCGAGTGTAAAGGAATGGCACCTAACTTGGTTATGGTACCTTTTCCCTGGGGTAAGTCATGAATGAGTGATATAAGTTTGATCTTTTTATTTAACATTGGGTCTAGCTCTGGTATTCAGAGGCCCTTTTTAGTGAGATTACATCCCCCACATCTCATTTGTATGCAATCGGCCCTGCTGCTGCTGCAACTGGCTATACCACTGGAAGAACTGGTTTTGATATATGGTATGTCCTTTCTGCGTCTTTTAAGAGTCATGAACTAAATCTGCTAGTATACTTCTCCTCATTGGTACCGCGTATCATCTGGTTGCGTACGCAATTATGGCCATTATTACACCAAGACATCAGAGATAAAACTTCCTCGCTCGTGTTCGGATTTTGAAAATTACTGTAGCGAATCAAACTCAAAAGTAACAAATTACGTGACTGTGTATCCTAGAAATCCTGAATCGTGATTTGTCGCTGGAATTGATCCACTGCCGAATGCAGTATATAATTTCTCTATATTTCACGGAGCTACATACACGTTGTCAGTAATTAGTTTCTCCGAATCCCTATTAAATTGTATGAGCAGAGGCAAGTTATCAGTTTAGTTTCTTGTCGATCTTTTCTACGAGTAAGTTCTCAAACCGATAAATTCCTGAATCCCGAAAAGAAGAATGCCGAAGAAATCATCCAGATACTCCTGCTGGGTAATGAAATCAGATCATTGATCGAGGCTTTGCTGATGAGAGTAATAATTAGGCGCCGGGGAGTCGGGAAACTCGACAATTCTCAAATAAATGCGCATATATCTGAATAGATTCTCCATTCATGAGCGTCGCCAGGCGGCGCTTGATTATTTCCGCCAATCTACTCGATGTGTTTCGAATTCCGTTGGATATTATGGCTACAGAGAATATTGAATTTACAACCGAAAGTGCCAAGGTAATTCCAAGTTTTTGTCGTCCGTTCTTGTGGTTTCCTCTGACATATTATATGTTATAGTCATCAGCTGCGCGATGCGGATGTCGCGTATCGGGTTGATCGGGATGGGAGGTTGGGTGTTTCTGTTGATTCGATCGGACGGACGCTGAGGATAAGGGGTTTCGGTATACGATTTGATGTCTGTTATATATTCTGTTCTGTTAACTTATGGCTATTATTGAACGTGTTGAAGTGGGAATATGGATTCGGGGAGATGTTTCTTTGCCGATGCCTATCCACCAGAGGATACTATGAGATGGCTATATTGATAGTAGGAATATCTGAACCCTAGTCTGTCATCGGGAAAACCTCACCACGCCGATATCCAATATATAAAGACGTACAGTTTGTCCAACTAGACCTCATCATCTTCAACTCCATCAAATTCAATCTCAATCACCCACCAACAAAATGACTCAATCAATCCTAACCCGACTCTCCGCCCTGGACACCAACACCATCTCCGACGCCCTGGACTTCCTCCACCTCCAAGGCGCAACCTACGGCCTGCGCCCCCTCTGGGCCTGTCCCAAGATCGTCGGACGCGCCAGCACCGTCACGCTAGCCCCTAAGACCAACGACACACCTACAGCCCACCTCCTCACCCCCGTCATCGACGCCGTCACCACCGACGACCGTATTCTCGTTATCTCCGGCGGTCTCGACGGCGTCTCCTGCTGGGGCGATATCATCGCCAACGCGTCCAAGGTGAGGAATATCCGCGGGACGGTCATAGACGGCATGTGTCGTGATATTGATGGGAGTGAGGCGGTGGGGTATCCCGTGTACGGGCGGGGGGTTACGATGATCTCTGCGAGGAATCGGATGGTGCAGGTTGATTCGGGTGCCCCGGTGCTGATGCGGGGGGTGACTGTTAATCAGGACGATTATGTTATTGCTGATAACTGTGGGACGGTGTTTGTGCCTGCGGATCGGATCGAGGAGGTGCTGGAGTTGGGGGAGCGGATTGATCGTCGGCAGAATGGGATGGTGAGGGATGTGAGGGCTGGGAAGTCTGTCGAGCAGGTTATGCATGATACGCAGTTTGAGGCTATCCGCGGTGCATCTACACCATCTACATCGACAGCCCAGGGAAACCCCAAACAAGCCACCCCCGAGGATAAAGAGCTCGTCGCGCTCTTCGCGCACTCTGACACCCCCGGCGTCTCAGACGCACTTGACAAACTCGGCATCCCCGGACAGGCACACGGGATTCACCCACTCACCAACTCCAAAAAAGTCACCGTCGGCCCAGCATTCACAGTCCGCTACGTCCCCGCCAGCAACCCCCCAGGCAGCGTAGGCGACTTCATCGACGACGTAGCCGTCGGCGACGTCGTGGTAATCGATAACAGCGGCCGCACCGACTGCACCGTCTGGGGCGATATCATGACACAGTACGCGGGGCTCCGCGGAATCGCAGGGTCAGTAATTGACGGCGTGTGTCGCGATGTGAATAAAGCCATTGCCGATGATTACCCGGTCTACACGGCTGGACGGTGGATGCGGACAGGCAAGGATCGGGTGCAGGTGGGAGGGGTGAATGAGGCGGTTGGAATTGGGAGGGTTCGCGTTGAGCCCCGGGATATTGTGGTTGCTGATGCGAATGGGGTTGTGATTGTTCCGCGGGATCGAGCGCGTGAGGTGGCAAAGGTTGCGAGGCAAATCGAGGAGAGTGAAGATGGGATTCGAGAGTTGATTGTTGGGGGTGCTACGATTGCTGAGGCGAGGGAGAAGTTGGGGTATCATACTCTGCAGCGAAAGGCTTGATTAAAATGAAGGACATATAAACTGGATAAACAATGAATAACAACGGTTACAGCTTCTACAAAAATTACTCGCTCGGCCATGAATATTCTCGCCGGGCAATTTGCCATCCTGTTTGGTGTTGATGTTTCGCTCGGCATAAATTCATTTCCCCGATATGCACTATTAGATGAACAAGTATTTCTACTTCCTATCTGTCTCTGCTATATTCTCACTGTTCAAATCACAATCAACACTATATTTCAGACTGTTTACACCCTTTTTCTCAGTTAACTAATAAATTCCAACATAATGGCATACACATCAGCCCTAACAACCTCCATCCACAACCCCCAATTACGCCTCCTCAATGCTCTCCGCGCCAACAAAAAGCCCATCATGACCTTTCTCGGTCTTCCATCCTTCCGCACAGCCCAAATAGTCGCTCAGACTGGCGTGGACGTGAGTATCCCCCACCTCGCATATAATTTATCATACTGATGGTGCGGTAGGGCATAATAATCGACTGCGAACATGGCCATATCAGCGACGACGCCATGCACAGTTCCACAGCCGCCATTGCAGCGATGGGCGTCTCGCCCATTGTACGGCTGAGAATGACGCATGCGGATTTGATTAAGAGGGCTTTGGATGCGGGGGCTCAGTACGTACCTCCCATATCGTTATTGCCTATTCTGTTCCGTACTAACCCAAGCCTATAGTGGCATTGTCGTGCCAATGATAAACACACCCGATGAAGCCAGGACAGTTGTCGCGCATGCTAAATTCCCACCGCAGGGACTGCGAGGACAGGGGTCGGCCTTTTCGGCCATCGCGCACGGTATCGAGACGGGCACGTATGTGCGGACGGCTAACGAGACTCTCATCACCGCTTTGCAGATTGAATCGAAGGCTGGGGTGGAGAATGTAGATGCCATCTGTGCCGTTCCTGGTGTTGGTTAGTACACATACTCTCCCAAGTCATGAATTGTGTTACTGATGGATGTTAAGATATGCTATTCATCGGGCCCAACGACCTTGCACTCTCACTGCTTGGATATGTTCCTGCCAAGGGTGATGAGCCTGAATTCGTGGACGCGATTGAGAAGATCGTGGCGGCTGCTAGGAAGCATGGGAAATGGGTAGCTAGGTTGTCGAATACGGGGGCTTTGAGCAAAGAGCATCTGCAGGTGTTTGATACGGTGGCGTTGAGTTATGATATTCGGGCGATGCAGAACTGGTATATTTCTGAATTGAAGGCTGCACGGTCGTGATGGAAGGAGTTAGAGTTATTTTGCCTTTGGTCGTTTCTTAAATTTGATGCTTATTGCAGGGATAGATAGTGAATATGTAGACATGAACCTACTGTCTAATAAGTAAACAAGAAGGACTAAAAGATGATTAAATGTGATTTGTAAAGTTCAAACAGAACGGAAATGTCTATATTCTACTAAAATCTAAAGGATTAGTAGCGTGGCAGATAGTGGGGGGCGTTGAATGGGTTTTTCATTGAGGAAATGGTCTCGATGGCAAATAACGCCAGAGAAGGCTTGTTAATAGTATTAGCCCCATATTCTATACACATGAAGGTGCTTGACCGGTCAACAGGTTGCCGCCAATGCATGGGCCGGGGCAAACAAAGGCATGGCATCCTCCCATAAACTGTTCGACAATGCCCTCTTGTTGGTTCCATCCGCCTCCATGAGCATGATGATCGCATACGGCTGCATGGAGTCATCATACAGAGATGCCTCCTGCTGAAATCCGAACATGGCGGTACTGTAGAGAATGCGGCCGTCTTGAGTCCACACTGCATGGGCATCGCTCGCCAGAGAAGGAGTGACGTTGGTGAGCTCGGTACCATCCAGATTCATGGTCATGATATCGTAGTTATCGCCGATATTGCTCCAGTTGGTACGTCGAGTGAAGAGGATCTTCTTGCCGTCGGGCGAGAAAGCCGGCAGGTTATCCCACTCGGTTGTCAGCTGCTTCACCTTCTTGGTGGCGACGTCGACGATGGCCAGTCCCATTGTGCCCACCGTCGTACCATTGGAGGCAGTACCAGGCCATGTACGGAAAATGACTTTGGTGCCATCATGGTTGTAGGACGGGAATCCGTAGTTGGTGATGTTGTTTCCGGCGAGGAGCGTGACGTCCGAGCCCTCGGCATCAACGCTGAAGATAAATCCCGGATTGCTTGCACGGGCAACAAAGTATGCGCCAAAGCCAAAGGTCAGGTTGGTGTCGTTGGGACCCCAGCTACCCTGGTAGGCGCGCGCGTTGTAACCCTCGGCAATGGACGGATTGATCATGGCTTTCTTAGTCTCGAACAGGGTGGTCTGATCAGTCCCGTTCATTTCTAGTCGCATCAGATTGCTCTCCGCGGGACCCTCCATTTGCTGCGACATGGCCATCATAGGGCACCCTCCTCGTGATCCCATGGGGAAGACATCCGTGAATCGGTAGTCCCAGTCCGGGTCGAAGCTCCAGAGCTCGGAGTACTGGGTCTTGGAAGTCGACGTGCTACCTCCTGTCGGGCCCTGCTTTTCATAGATGACGTACTTGCCATCCGGAGACCATGTGGGTGAGCGGATCGCTGGGGTCATGGTGTTCATGGGAATGGTTTGATATTGCGTGTAGTTTTTCCCCGAGATAGACGTGTAGTAGATGCCATTGCTATCGGACAGCTTCTGGACGTACCCAATCACCTATCAAGTTGAGTGCAAGGCTGCAGTCTTCAGGGCAGAGATCACTCACATCGTTAGTCACGAAGGAAGGGCTGATTCTCGTCCCCGGTCCGTTAGCGTGAATAATACGATCGCCTCTGGTGGCAAAGTCAATCGATACAATGCTACTGTTGAGGTTAGCACCGTAAAGCAGGTTAGGCTGCAGGCGAGCATTATAAGTATCCTCGGTCAACATCTCATAGAAGACCAGGCGCTTGCCATCGGGAGAGAATCGAGGCGAACCCTGTGTATAGTTTGCACGAGACGAGACCAGGTGAAAATCGGATCCATTCGGGCGACAGGCATAGATGGACAACTCTTGCGTATGCTCCCAGCCCGATCCGGCGCTGTGGCCTCGCCATGGGGTGTTGCGGTCCGATGTGAAGACAATCCACAGTCCATCCGGGGACCAGATGGGTTTGAAGTACCCATTGGGACTGGCATTGCTGGCAGCACCGGATATACCAGGGCTCAGCGTCAGATTCTTTAGAGAGCCTGTCTCCAAGACACGCAGCATTATCTGGCTGGTTTGGTTGAATCTGCTGGTCGTGAATGCCAGCATCTTGCCATCAGGGGAAATTGAGCTCGAGTCGTCCACGCCTGGCGACAATGCCATCGGTTCCACCTTGTTTCCCGCAGTACTCGTGCCATTCATAGCGACTCGGTAGACATCCGCCTGACCATCACCCCTTCGTTCGGAGGTGAAATAAACGTAGTTTGCATCTGGAGACCAGCTCGCTCGGAAATCGTATACAGACTGGGAACCCAGAAGAAGCTTCTCGTTGGATCCGTCTGACTGCGCGATGTAGAGCTCCGAGTAGTTGGGGCTGATGCGGTTATGCAAAAAGGTACCCAAGTGGGCGTCGAGATTTGGTTTCCTGCCAGCGTGGCCCTGGCTAGCCGCAAAGGTGGCGCCAAATGCGAGCCAGGATAAAACCCTAGAGAGTCGCATGATCCTCGTGGCTATGGATGAAGGAAATGATAAGCAAAGAAGATCTGTGCTGCAGAACAATTAGACGTTGGCCGACGGCGGGAGTGAAGTTTATAGTCTGTTCATTCCTGAAGAGACCCAGGGCAGGTGGGGATAAATCTGCTGACAATTGGAGAAAACCAGATAGTCTGACACTCTTACCGATATCATTTGCTTCCACGGAGGTTGCGAAAATGCTGCCTTGGCCCGCGAAACCTATACTCTAGTATCTTTCTTCATCGTAGAGAAAGTGGGGAGTCGGGGATAAGAGAATATCTCGGCTCAAGACAACGTAAGCCCGTCCAGCTCCACTTTCGGACTTTAAACCCCAATGTAGAAGTTCCCTGTCGATCATCTTCTAGAATTAGGCTCTCATTAGATCCGGCAGAGGACCCACCCCGGCCCCCTCAACCTAATCGGGGGCGACTTTGCGAGTCCCATCAGTGTACATGATCTTATACAACGAAGATTCAAATTTCCTGATTTCATCCCCGACAATCAACTTACTACCTATGTAGATGCATGACTTGCTCATTCCGAAACCCCCAATCGCCCCTCAATAAGTGGGATCTCGGGGATAAGCATCTATCCGGCCCTGCTTAATTTCCATATCACTTCGGCTAGCCTATCTGTAAAAGCAGCGTATTCAGATGGAAAAAAAAGCTTCACCTGCGCTAGTTCCGAAAGCGATTGGAGCATAGTCGTCATCTGAAATAATGCACATAGATTACGTTGCCTCTGTACTCTCACTCCGTCCAATGGAATCACTTGCATTCTTTCAATGCTTACGCAGTGAAGAGCCAGAGGCTGGGTCATCTTGGTGCAGTGAACCCCCAGTCTGGGAGACAAAAAGACACTGCAATTGTCTACAGTAGCAAGGCTAAGACTAGCATGGGGGTGAAGGTGAGACAATTCGCTGAAGCTCAAGATGGGTCCAAAATCAGCCCAAGATCAGTCGTTGTGATCAGCACAATCCAGGGGTATTTGAATGGCTTGCCCGTCTTGCGCAAAGTCCATTTCTGTTTCAATCCTTCTTTATTTCCATCTGGGGGCCCATTTCTCAGTCATTCACTTATCATTTTGTGCTATTCATAATGTTCTTGACTACAACCGTGTTTCCCTCCCTCATAGGTGCCATGTTGGCAGTGACAGCAGAGGCCACAAACCACTGCAATCCGGCAACACTCAACACGACCAGCTTCAACTACGTCAACAGCATTGAGAACCAAACTGTCTATGAAATCGCCAAAAAGTTCAACCGCGGCGTCTGTGACATTGGTCGCGCAAATCTCAGTCGGTCCCCATATCCAGCAATGCCACCCAGCAACCCCCTACTAATATTCATGACACAGTGGTCGATGTATCCGTCGTCCCCAATGTGGGGGAAACCATCATCATCCCCGGCCAAGTCTGCAACCCCGACTGGACATCATGCATCATCGACGGACCCGGAACAAACGACTGCCTCATCGGCGGTCCCCGACTGTACTACACACTAAACGGCGACACGATGTGGAAGATTGCAGGACGTCTCAACATGACCCTTGAATCCGTCATGTGCGGCGGCGACAGCTGCGACACCAACATCACCTGCATTGACGGCATCTGCCCCGGTGGTGGAGGCAGCCAATACGGTGCCAACGAGACCATTCCCCCGGGCAATTCATCAAGGTCCCCATGTGCTACCCTAGTGTTTGTGATATTGAGCCGTACACTTTCAGCAAGGGCATCTTCAAGGATCTGGCTGATAGGTATGGTTCGACGGTTGGGCAAATCCAGATGTTGAGCCCGACGTACAACTACAGTTACATTGCCAATGAAGGCGGTACATATCCCCCTATTGCTTTGGCAAAGAACTGCCGCTTGTTGTCATCTAAATATACTGTTCTGAGTTAAAACTTCTACTGTGTTTCTTAGTACCGGCCCTGGCCATGTGAATGCTTTGGACGGAAGGAAGGGGCGCTAATAACTTCTCAGATTGTGAGAATTTTGGTACGCCAGGTATATTTAAGCAGGACACATTCTTGGATTGAATTTGATAAGCCCTGAGATCATGGAGCATGAAACACTGCTAGTGATGTGATTATATATACATAACCTCTGCCCTAATAAAATCTCTAGCTCTATAATTACTATTACTTCACTATGCTTATTTCATATCTCAGCAGCACAGCTTTCTAGGCACAGTTATACCCCTTTAATAATAAGATATTTGATGCTGCTGCCTGCCTCTTACACCACCAGCTAAAATTTGATTAGGTTAGATATATGCACAACAGCCCAGCAAGTGCCATCAGATGCAGATCACAACATTTCGCACAGCATACTGCAATAGGTCTAGACCACCTAAGCTTATCCCAACTCTCCCATCAATCCATTGTTAAATATAACATTTCAACGACCCCAGTTTCAGGAATCGCTGATCCTCCAACCACAGTAGAAACAGAGCTAACAAGGTCAATCTGACATAATCCCAGACACCCGTGAATGTATTGGATAGATACAGAGCGATTCTTCAGTATCTTAGCTTGATTCTTTCGCTCCTGCCAGAAACAGTCAGCAGGCATATACATGGATCGAATAGTCCCCGGATTCTGACCATATATCTCGGTCTCACCCATGTGATTCATCATGATAACATCAAATTCTACATATCAAAACATATAATCTACCACGATAAAAGAAATTAGCCCTTGTTTATGTTGATACAATGACTTGTAAAGAGTGGCAGTGCTTTGGGGAGAAAGAAGACATCATAGCTAAGCATTGTACAAGTAGGGTCCAGACCCCAATGGGGCTTACATTCGGGGAATGGCATTGTCAGGGTCCTGCCTTGTGGGTCTCTTTTAAAGGAACGGGCCAATAACACCGGACCGCAAAGCGTAATGGTTGCTTTGATTCGCCCACAGCGTCAGTAAAGGCCGATCATTGTGGGGGCCTGTGTTGATGGGCCATAAGCAGGGCTGTGGTTGCCTGCAGATCACGCTATTAATATTCAGTATCATAAGGTGAGATTATTGACAAGCAGAAAGTCAATTCAGACGTATTCAGATAGTTGACAAATACTGGTTATTCAATCTGTAAGCATAATCTATTGTTTCAAGTCTTTTGGTAGAACTGTTGTTGGATATCAGTCAGCGTTATGATGGGGATCGAGGTTGGCACTGATGATCATCATAAGTCTGACTGATATCGAAGCATTGCAAAACAGGGAATTGTGCTATGGGCAATCCTTTGAAGGTCATATTATACTTGTCGCAGGCTGTGGCCATCAGAAGTGTTCCGTGTTGGGTCAGCATGTCGATCATTGTTGATATAGCTGGAACAATCCTTGGGGCGAAGAACGCGCGGCCCAGGATGCTGATATTGCTTCGAGATGGAATCGTTGTTGGTCTTGTGTTGTCTGTACCGATCCCTGATGAATCCTGTTTGTGTATATAAATCCTCATGTCCATCGATGTAAATGTTTTCCCTACAACCAGCTTCAACTCTTCACTCAATCACTTGATCAATCTTTTGTCCACAATCAACAATATGCGATTCTTCAACGTCCTCGTCACTCTCGCCGCCTTGGGCATCGCCCACGCATCTGCAGATGTTCGTAACACCTCACCCTACACCGATCAAGACAAGCTAACCGCCAATTCAAATACAGGCAAACGTCGAAGTCCGCGACCTTATCCACGGTCTGCACCAGCGCGACGACGGATTCGTCCACATCGCCGACGACGGTGTCGCCCGATCATACTCGCGGGACGGCGCCGTTCTCGACGTGGCCAGACTCCACGCACGGCACTTGGAGGCGTACGCAGACCACTATGCCCGTGCCATCGGCGACCCGGCCGTCAAACGCCACTTGGCCGGTATCTGGGGTGGGATTAACGCCCGAGACGTGGCTGACGAGGACCTCTTCAACCCCCCCGACCATCTCAAGCCTAGGGAGTTCAGGGAAAATGCGGAAGATGAGGATGAGGATGAGGATGAGGATGATGCTGATGAGTACGACCACTCTGCCGCGGAGCAGTCGCCTAACGAAGAAGGTGCGGCCTTTAAGCGAATGGAGGAGCCCTTTTGCGTGGGGAAAAAGTGCGGCACTACTGCGATGTGCCGGAATTCCGGCTGCCATACTTGCGGGATCCCGGACAACATGAAATTGAAGGAGAAGGTCTGTATCTAAGCGGACTAGAGGGCAAGGGTGGATGGGACAGGACAGTATAGGAAGTATATATCTCTGTTTGATAGGCGTTTTCTGTTATGTTTTTTTGTTTAGCTAGAATATCACATTGTTTCACTGATTCATTCCGAGTTTCTATTTTCTCTCTCCTTTGGACCTCGTAATCTCCTCCGGAAGCACTTCGTCATCTGGATGAAAAATCTTTTCCTGGGGTACCTTGGAGCCATCAACTCCGTCAAAAATCTTCCGGGTTTCCTCATGCTGGCTCTCAGGGTAAGCCGCGTTGAATATGTACACCGCATGTTGAATCTCCTGTGCGTTCAGCGGAAGAGCATCAACGATAGTGTGGGAGCCGCTAAAGCTTCGTAGCACTCCATCGGTACACAGAGACTGGAAACCTTGCAACGATGGGGAATTCTTGACGGTACGCATTTTCTGGTGTGTTTTTGCTACCTCGGGCGGGAGGTTGGGGTTCTGTTGATGGTTTGATTAGAGTTCATGATTCTGTATTGCTTGGCTTACTGTGCATGACGCCATGGCTCTGCTGTTCAAGTAATAGATGGTTGGGAATAGGGAGGTGAGGTTCCAATTGAGCTGATGGTAGGAAGTGGGGTTTTAATCATAGCTGGGGGTTGTGGCCAGGTGTCGGCCCTATTGATGAGGCTGTGCTGTCTAGTCCAGAATGAAGTCACCGTGCAGGATCCCACGCCATGATTTACAACCACAATCAGACAGGAGAGTCTAATAGGCAGCAGCACGACTCATGTTTTCAATAACTCCATATGTTGCTTATGTGTATATTTTATACATGAGCCAAGCTCGATCCATCAAGTACTTATATCACCTGGACCAATATCTACTTTTTTTGCTTTCTAGAAGATGGCGATTGCATTGGGCGGACTGGCAACTCCTCCACGGACATTCAATGGCTCACTCATGAAGAAAAAGGTAGACCGGTCTGAAGATTCACATTGTCGAGCGAGAGATTCCAAGTCAAAGAGCTCGCCAATTGGCATCCCAAAGCCGGCTAGCAGGACTGGATGGAGGAAAAAGCCTTTGGGTGCTACCAAATGAAGGTGAGTGATGGATTTAATGGATTGGTGGTAGAGGACATACGCATAGCTTCAAACCCGGGCGAGTCTGTGCAAACAGCAGCAATCCGAGAATCCCACAGCCATTCGGCGAATTTGATCGAGTTCTCCACGCCGGGATACTCGAGGGGGAGGCTGCCATGAGGGTTTCTAGTTGATTTGGTGTTGCGTTCTCGTATGCATGGAGGAAACCTGGTTTGATTCTTAGCTGGAAAAGTTGGCATATATCTCATGACGCACCGGATCTTATGATCAAAATATCCCCTGGACGGATTGTGATATTCTGCCGCTCTATGATCTCCTTGACTGTCGCAAGGGCGATAACAGATCTTCCCAGTGGATCGAATGCGATGTTATTCTGGACTGCGTACGCTGCAAAATCGACCAAAACTCCGCGGCCGACAATGCCTTGTTTGCACCATGCTAGAACCATCAGAATACGTCTTACTTGCTAGTCCTGGTTATCTCACCATGAATTCCGATGCGCTCTGACGTATTCTCCTGGATTTCCCTCGCGGCGACTCCATTATAGAACAGCCCATTTGCATAGCCACAGTGTCGAAATCCATCCCATTGAGAGCTCGTCTGCGTGTTAAATTGGAGAGTATCATCCTAAATCATCAGTTCAGTACCTATATAAGAATAATAAATAACTCACATGCATTGCCCCTCCGATCGAGTCGATCCGATGAGTCAAGACATCTCGAAAAGGCGGGGGTCTGCTCATCTGCTGAAGAGGCCAATTCAATCCAACTCGGATACCAGTTTGAATTTCATCTTTAGCAGAGACAACGACAGCCGGTGTCAAATGGTTGAGAGTGCCCAGCTCATCGTCTTTGCCCCAGACTGCCCAAGCCGAGTGCGGGGGATGCGAGGGGTCGAGGGGAAGCGATGCAAAAGGGGGAACTTCCATGATCAGCAGGACTCAAAGCTTTGCGATATAAAAGAGAGAGATAAGGGTACTTTAGGGTGAAATTGACTGGAAAACCCCGCGTGGGGAAAAGATGAATCCTTCTGGATAATCGCATTGCCGCGATCGTTTCCCCGCATTTGGCTCTATAAACCAGATTGTCTCCAGATTGTCTAATGGCCATGCTGATACGCAAGAATGGCTATCCAAGGCAAAGGCCTCACGGTCGGCATCACCATCGCCTGTGGTGCGGGCTTTTTCCTCTTTGGCTATGACCAAGGCGTGTTTGGAGGTATCCTGACCAACCAGAACTTCCTGGATACCTTTGGTTATCCTGATTCTACCATCGAGGGCCAGATCACATCGACATACTACTTGGGAGCCATCTTTGGTGCTCTCTTCTCCCGCTTTATCGGGGACCGCATCGGTCGTCGCAGGGCCATCATGCTGGGGTGTACGTTGTTGACCGTCGGGGGCGCTCCCCAGGCCAGCGCCAGCACTCTTGTACATATGATTATTGGACGCATCGTCGGAGGACTTGGAACAGGGCTAAACACGACAGCCATTCCCATGTGGCAGGTCGAGACGTGCAAGCAAAAGCATCGCGGCCGGCTGGTCATCATGGAGCTGGTGCTAAATATCTCGGGCATCGCGCTCACCAACTGGATCAATTATGGCTTCACCTTCTTGCCGGCCGACAGATCGGTATCGTGGCGCTTTCCACTCGCGTTTCAATCTTTTTGCTCCATAGTTACCTTCAGTCTCACCATCGTCATGCCCGAATCACCTCGTTGGCTGGTCCTTCGTGGCCGTCGAGAAGAGGCACAGCAGATCCTCGCTCGCCTTATGTCCAGCAACGATCCAGACGATCCAGCCGTATTGGATGCGTTGAATATCCTTACGACCACTGTCACCCACGAGCTGGAGACTGGCCCAGCAGCCTGGAGAGATCTATTCTTGAACGACCGCACTCAGACCATCCGGCGTATCAGTATGGGCGCTGGCCTCGCCTTTATGCAACAAGCCTGCGGAGTCAACATCATCGCCAATTATCTCCCGGTCGTGCTCACTCGCTCTGTTGGACTGTCAGATCGTCTATCCTTGATCCTCTCTGCTGTCTACTCACACGCTCTCACACTCTGGGCAACAGCATCCATGCTCGCCATCGACTCTATTGGTCGCAAGCCGCTCCTCCTCCTTGGGGCCATCGGCCAAGGCATCGCCTTCTTCATGGTCGCCGTCGGCATCCGCATGGGCACATACGACATGTCCATCTTCACCGTCGTCTTCATCTTCGTGTACAACCTCTTCTTCGGCGTCTCCTTCCTCTCCATCCCCTGGTTGTATCCCGCCGAGATCAACTCCCAAGCAACCCGCAACCTCGGGACATCTATTTCCACCGCAACGAACTGGATCTTTGTGTACGTCGTTGTTCTCGTCTCGCCGATCGGTATCGATAAGTTGGGTTGGAAGTTTTATCTCATCTTCGGGTGTTTCAATATCGCTTTTCTGCCATTTCTGCAGCTGTTCTATGTTGAGACCGCTAAGCTTTCGCTGGAACAGATCGATAGGTTGTTTGAGATTGATTTCGAGAGTGATAATTCGATAGGCCTCGAGAAAGCTAGGAAGCAGATCCTGCTTGAGGCAGAGGTGGCTGATGAGAATGGAGATGGGTTGGTGTCCAACGCGCTGGGACTTAAGGGACAGTCGCTTCACTTGGAGGAGATCTGACCAGTCACCTGCCCAATAGCAGTCGCTTTCTTACGGTACCATCTACTCAGCTGGATTTATTATACATATAACTCATTCTCTACTTGGACTTAATATTGTGTTATCTAAGGGCGAGTATGCTAAGTAGTGTCAATCAATTAATTAAACAGGATAAAAATGAATGATAAAATAGAAATTGGGCCTTAGTATACTATAACAGATGCCATTTCAAAGCTGCGGTTAAATCTGTTAAACCTGTTAAACCCACCAAACGTCATGCAGCAGGGATGCAGCCATGTAATCTGACGCCATATGTTATCTATTTACGCGATTCGAGTCCCCTCACCTTAGCACGATCTTAGTAACCACCAACGTTTAATTATCTCATTGCTAAACTTCAAATCTGAATTGAGCTTGAGTCAAAACTATTGATCGTGACTGTCATTCACCATGACCACCAACACCGAGACTGAGATAGCCCCACCAAAGCTGTCGCTGGAACTCCTCGACAGCGACTCCCCGCAAGTCTGTCCTCTCTTACCCCTCACCAATTCTCTAAAAGCTAACATGCCTCCAAGTGGATGAATGAACTTCATACCAGAGGCTGGACAATTGTGCCAGAGACCATTTCCAAAGAAAAGGCACTTGGATATGCTGATATGGCGTATTCATGGCTCGAGGGTTGGAACTACGGGTACAGTCGACATGATCGCTCGACGCGAAAAGCCTCCAATTTGCCGTTTACACACAGAGGTGGTATCTTTTCTCGGTGTGTACCTATAAGCCTAGAAATCTAACCGATTCACTGATTTTGCTAGCTATGGCATTGCTCACGAGCAATTCGTGTGGGATTTGAAATCTGAGCCCCAGCTCGTGGACAAGTTCGCGCAGATCTGGGGAACAGACAAGTTGCTTGTGTCTTATGGTAGAAATAATAATCCTTCCTTCATTTTCAACCAGCACTGACGGTGGCAGACGGCGTCAACCTTTCCCTCCCAGAATCCTCCCGCCCAAAGACCGATCCCATTTTCGTGCCCTGGTCGCACGTAGACCAGTCCCCTCTCCGAACAAACCTCCAATGCGTCCAGGGCATCATGAACCTTCTTCCTAATGGCCCAGAAGACGGTGGTCTCATGGTGCTCGAAGGCTCAAACAAGTTCTACAGCGAGCTTTGGCAGCATTTCGACCATAAAAAGGGTGAGAAGGGGTGGAACACGCTGGAGTATCAGAATCTCGACGAGGAGATGACCGAATGGCTTGAGTCAAAGGGTTGCAAGTGGGTTAAAGTTTGTTGCCAACCTGGCGATCTTTTGCTCTGGGATTCGGTGGGTTGAATTTATCTTAAAGACTTGATGGATACTGACGAGAAAAGCGAACTGTGCATTATGGCGCTGCCCCTTCGTCTATAAATGATCGTTTTGCTGCTTGTGGGTTTAACTAGTCATTATAGTCATTATATACTGTACCATATTGACAATTCATAGATATCTGCTACAAGCCCGCGTCAATGGTTCCCACAGAAGCCAAGGAGAAGCGTCGGGAAGCTTTCGCGAAGAAGCAATGCACTGCTCACGACCCGGCGATTATCCGGACTACGCCCCGTCTGCCCCCAGAATACCATCATTCATACCAGCAAGCCGTGGAGAGGCCACTTCAGGAGCCTGTCTTGTCTAAGAGAGGAAGGCAGCTTGCGGGATTGGAGGAATATGATGATTGAATTGAAAACACCGCACACGGCACTTGGCAGTTGACCTATGATTTTGCATTTCATTCATGTTTTCAATACATTTAACACTGCACCTTACTCTTTATGTACCAGAACGTAAGAATCTTTATGCAGTAATTATGAGCATAAATAGTATGAATAGAAACACCTGACCCAGGTCCAGCGCAGGCTGATCTCCATCCCCAACTTCACCTTTACCTCTTCTCTCCTCTTGATACCTACTACTTGCGCGTTACTTGATGAATTGGACAAAAAATGGCAACTCCAGGCGAAGACGAGTCGTCACCTAATCCTGCAAATTCCAGGCCATCAATCCTCCCAAGTGCAGGCGGAATGCTGTATGTCTCTTTTCCCTTACGTGAGCGCCAGACTCACAACGCGTAGCATGCCTGTGAAATGCCTCCAAGACGTGTGATGAACTCAACAGTCTATGCCTCCTTCGAAGGCGCCGAGCAAGTAGTGTTCGCCGGGGGTTTCTGATGTGATCAATCGATATTTTATGGCTTGTTTCAAAAACAGTGAGATTTTATATCGACTGCGACAGTTTTATTCATTATCATTATTGGTATCTTTTGCAAATTAAAGGTCATCAAAGTATCAAAACGAACTCCCGCGTCAGATACTTAGAATAGAGGAATAAAGGGAGTCAGTTACCAGTAGAGTAAATAGCTGAAAACTACGAATGCACCTCTAAAAGCACGGAAAAGGATTAGCGAATTGGGATAAAAACATCTCATTGAGAGACCTCTCTAGTTATCATTAATGGGCACAAACATAAAGCTAATAATGATTATGCTGATCGTTGCGAAATGCACCGGTTGCTGGAGCACAAGAACAGCAGGTAGCGTTGCTAATCTGGGTTGACAACAGGCTTCGTGCCAATAAATGAATTACATGACATCCTTGTCCTTATTTCCAAACCCAAACTTATTCTCCATCCTCGGTCACAGAGGTCCCTCTCAATGCCGCTATTCTCTGAAACATCCACTGCATCTCCATCAGGTACCATGAGGGTAGAGGGTGAGTAGCACTATTCTCCGTGTACAGGGTGATGGTACGACCAGACCAGATTCTCTCCTTGGTATCGCAGCAAAACAGCAAGGTTCCGTTTGGCGTAGAACCAGAGAGGCAGGGAAACGGCGGTTCAGCGAGCACGGAGATAGAAGTGTCATTGTCCTCAGACCTTACTGCGAAGGCATCCAGAAGAATTGGACAGTAAGGCTGTTCTCCGTCTTTACGATTGGCTTGAAGGCAAACAGCGCCATTTCCCAGAACCTATGGACGCCGGATGCCATTGTAATGTAGTTTTCCAGGGTATTGGTTTGTTCTTCCGCTGCTTTTCGCCACAATTCGATCTTTTCCGTAGGCCAGAAGAGTTCGAGATGTTTCCAGAAAGTCTCGTTAGCGTAGGTATTTTCTCGTTCCCCTAGTACCGAGGAGAACAACCGGGCAGCTCTCAAGACATCGCGGCCTTTTGTAACGACGCATTTTTTCTAGTCTCTCTTGCGACACTAATAAATATCAGCTTCAAAATCCACACTCAACGCAATATTTGTGGGCTACTCACAACCGAATCAAAGTCTATGTCGATTTGTCTGGATTCCCCAGAGCCAGGGCCAGAATCGGTGGCAGGAGAAGCACGCCCAGCTCTCGAAATATCCTTCCGCTCCACCAGCCCTATCACACACATCAGCAACACGTTTAAACAGACATGGTAGACTCACTTACATGCTTTGACAACTTCATCAAAAATCTTACTCCCAGGGCTCAAATAACCGTACAGATCATCGCGGGCTGTTTTATCAAACGTCGCCGTAGTTACCAAGTCACGAAGGACCTGGAGATCACTGAACCAGAGAAGCAGCCATCCTGATAGATTGAACCGTTCCAAGCCTAGGGCACAACCAAGCTCTCTGATTAAATCCTCTCGACCGGATTCGTTGAAACTCGCTGGCTGCCTCGGACATTCTTGGACAACAAGATAAACCCATTTTGAGTAGAAAAGGCTGGCTGCTAGATGATGGAAGATTGCTGTCGGGCCTGCAACAAGGTGTCCTGGTTTTCGAGGAAGCTTCTTGCTGTGTTGGGGCTGGGATCAAAAGAGGCACGTGATTGACTGTATACATTCACTGACAGTTGAAGTGGGGTGACGCGGGGCAATATGACAGGTTGTGTCTAAGACAGCTGATTAGGGTACCGGAGGTATGGCATTCAATGATATTTCGTACCAGGTTGTAGGTCTGTGAATCAAGAAGGGGATGTGGAAGGATCAGAACACGGCATGGAGGATAGGAGCATTCACAGGGGAAGGACCAGAAGTACTCTTTCAGCTCTACGAAGTTAAATGGGAGTCATATCGATTATACAAGGTGTGAGACAAAGGCATTTGCATATGTTTTAGACCGTTTTCATAAAAATAGTCTATAGTCTATGTCTCTATTCTATATTTTTCCATGTTCATGCAGATTAGTATATATACCCCCACCTCATAAAGTAAGAAAAGATGATGATAATAATAATATGTGAAAGAAAGTAAGAAAATAATAAAACTTCATCAATAACGGTCATGTCCTTCCCCATCCGAACCCATGTCTTTCAGCTGCACAAAACTGCTCCGTTGGGGTTTTCCACTACCCATGTAATCAACCGAGTATGATACTCTCTTGGAGATATTCTGACGCGATCCCGCACCGTGTCCGCTGGATCCTGTGTTTTTGTATCGATTGCTTGGGTCGGTAGATTGGCCGAGGATTCCGGGTGCGAGGCGGACCATGACGGCTCGTGATGCGGGTAAACAGGCGCAGATGATGGCGATTTGGCATTCGATGACGGACCAGTGGACGATGGCTTCCATGTTATCTGGGTGTGTTAGTTTGGTATGGACATATGTGGCTTCCGGGATAAGACTCACAGGTGGGATTGACGAGGGGGCTGTTGAAGTGGAAGACAATCACCCGAACAATTCCGATTGCAGTTAATCTGAAACGAGTTAGAGAGTTGGTTTATACTAGACCAGAAAGCTGATACTCACACTAGACCCGCAGCAAACATAAAGACCACACCCAGCTTTTTCTGCACCGACAGATTCAACTTGATAACCTCCCAAACCGGCATCGAGACCATGATCGTGTCGACTGCGATATTGACATAACCATTGGCGAAAGTCGAAGCCACAAAGTCGAAACATTTCCCTTCCTCGTCCATTTTCCATGCCGTCCATGATAGGTGAACTGGTAAGCAGTGGAAGGCATCAGCGAGGATCCAGGTGATTGCAATGGCGGTATTGAGGCCGATCATGACATATGTTGTATAGCGAAAGGGTTTGGACTGGAAGATTCGTAGGAGGAAAAGGCAGACGGAGATTTTCGCGAGCGATATCAAGGCTTTGTATGTCAGGATAAAGGCATAGAAGCGCTGGAGAAATACGATGTCAGTGAGAATTTGACCCCAACACAGATCGTTGAACCGACCTTATATCCTTGGGTAATATTCTCTTGGGGAATGATGTCCCACATATTCATCCCGAAGCCATAATGGACCACTGTGACCGGTTAGACCCCTGCGACATATCCAAAGTTGAGAACTCTTACTCGAAACATTCAGTGAGAATACTACTACTCCCAATGCCTGGAATATCGTTAGCCGTGGAGTTCGTCGAAGATAGCGCCCAAGACAGCCTCACCCATGCTACTATAATCGTGTAATCATCAGGACCCCAGCCACCACCAAGACGCATGGATTTCGCGGCTATCCGGATCGCGAAAAGGACTGTGGCAAGTACGAAAGGGAAGATTGTTCCGGCATCTGCTTCCGGGTATCGGTGGACGATGGGAATGTCGCATTGTCGAGAACTGAGATATTTGGCCGCTGTATAGAGTTGTATTAGATTTCATGGAGCCTTGAGTGCAGTAGAGTAGGTAACAAGACGTACTCAACGCTTCGCTAGCGGTACAATTTGCTGTTGCACAGTTGCCAAGAGTGTCTTGAAACAGTTGGTCGGAGCAGAGACATGTCGTGTCTGTCGAGGAGCACGATGTTGTGTTACTTGAAAAGACTTGTTCCTGGCAATCGAGCTGTAACAACAGTTAGGGACGAGCTATGACGCGGGAGTGAAATGCATGCCATACAGCACATTGAGGAAGGGCTGGTGATGATTGAGAGCCCGAAGCAGCGACTACAGAGGCTGCCAAGCTTGCAGTAAGGAAAAGTATTGCATGAGGGCGCATTCTGGCAGCTGAACCAAGGTACGTGTCGAAAGCAGCCAGAAGAGGTCAGGACAGATTCGAAACGACGGCAGCTCTGGTGTAATATCATCTACGATCAAAAAAAACGCTTTGATGCCGGGAAAATTTCTAACTTTTCACCTGGTACGATAGTGCAGCTAATTATACATGGCGGAACCAATCGGATCTGACTAGGCGACGGGGCAGCAGGAGCACGGAGAAGAACCCAATTATCCATCCGCTATCAAAGGCTATCTGCTCCCATTCAATTGGGATTGGCATTGCAATTGCCGAGTGTGGGTGATCTGGCACTTGAGAACCCTGTAAGCGATTGCCCGATCGCGGCTTTCCAGCGGGCAGCAGCTCCGCGTGGATCTGCCAAGCCGGCATGGAAAAACATCCGGGCTTTCCAGACGGGGCCATTGATCCTTAATATTAAGGGTCCCAATAGCTGAACATCAGGTAAAGGGGTAAAAGTGGCAAGGCGCCCAGCAATTTGAAATATGCACTGAATCAGGGGGAGGATCCTTCATGTTAATCTTGTGGCGTATTCGACAGAAAAGAGTGCTTACGTGCAGGGAATGCGTAAATCATTCAGCCCAGCTGAATCTGCATGTCTTGCTGGCGCCACAAATTAAAATTAAACAAAAAGATCAAAACGTTCAGACCCCTTTTTGATCTACCCCTAAGTTAGCTCGACAGCATCGAATATCATCGAAATTAAAAACAATAAGGACAAAAACATACAACAGCAGGGATTCGCTGGTGGTCACCCACCCAACTACTAACCTGCCGGCGTGTGGCTTAAGTACGGCTGAGCGGACGGGAAGCCCTGTTCTCCACACCCTGTGGTCGTATGTACTAGACAGAATAGAATGGAAAATTATATAGGAATAATTGAAAGAAAGATAAATCATGAAAACAATGGCACTCTTCACTATCGCCATTGTTGATGGGCGGGGCAGAACACGTGGATCAGACACCAAATAAGCAAATATCCTCTCCTGTGTCATGTTTGGAGTAGTTAATAGAAATTAGAAAACGTGCCCCCTAGCATGTGACTATTGCTGACGAATCTGTTCCATCTATATATCCCTGCTTCGTCCACCAATATATCATACCGATTATGAAACGCGCTGCCAGACTTCTATTTTTCAACCCATGCGAAAAAGGTGAAAGGAGTATTTGACATGGCGACTTACCCTCTATAAGAAATTGATAGTCACCCACAATTCCAAGAAATATATACTACGATGACGGTCTTCGATCCATATTGCTTCGTGACTATCCAATAGGCCCGCACCCAGACGACAACCGTCTGTCCACGGCAGAAATGCGACAAATCTGCATCGCACACGCAACACGCTCGCATAACGCCTCGACCTCCATACTCCAATCTCCCGGTAGCTTGTAGCAATAAGCCGCCGTCGTCATGGCGTATTTCGAAAGCGGCCTGTTATGCGGGGGTGTCGCAGTCCCCGAGCCGAGGTTGTACGATCCCCGACAATAACACCTGCAATGTCGACGGGGGACGCTGGCTTGATGACTAAGTTATCCTCTTGCTGGGGGTTCGAAACGGCATTTCCCACGGTGATGACTGTTTTGCAGGATTCGTGGCCAAGGACGAAGAGGGAGGTCAGAATAAGGTCGCCGATTCAGCTACGTTGGCTGTAATAGATGTCGGATCTGGATAGAATATGTTAGCCCAGTCAAGACCAGTTGTGTTGTTGTTATTGACAGAGAGAGATAACACAGCACATTTGGACCGAATAAATCCAGAGCGCTTTTACGCTAACATATTGAGGGCCTCACTGGCTTCTCATTTTCATCATAGTGACAAGATCTTCCATTCTACCCGAAGCAATTTTGGACGCAGGTCGGATCGGCGTCGTGAGTCCAGGCTGTGTTTGTGTCAATCTTGACTCTTTCTTTGAGAGACGGGTATAGGCTGCTAGTAATGAGTGTCTAAATTACCTAGCTTGTTTGCTACTCTTGTGAGTGAATCCCAACTGAGTATTTATCTCGGGCTTATTTAATTTAGATAGAATAAACACGCGGATCGGAGATATTGTAGACGTCAATATGGGTAATTTGCGGCTATTCAATAAAAGTTTGGAATTCATCCTGTGAACAAGTTTCATTCCCTTGATGAAAAGTCACTGTCGCTAACTTCCTCTCGTTTATCACCCTCTTCTCAAACTTCCCCTCTCCTCTTTCTACTCTTTCCCCTCCTCAGCGGATAACCTTCCTACCACCATGCCACTGAGACTGGCAGATAGCATCAACCCTGTCGAGGAGTTCGTCGATGTTGAGCGAGCTCGGCTCATCCAAGAGATAGGCCATGCTTTCGAGCTCCAACATTTCAACGCTGCAGCCTTCTGTTTCCTATGGATGAGCGATATAGAACGGCTGCGCGAGATCAGGCCGGTGGTCGATAACCCTTTTAATGCTCATGTTGCGACGCCGATTTATGCTCCTTTCTCAATTTTGCATGAAGTCGGCAAAACTTGTAAGTTTTTGTGTTCTAGCCTAGGCTGAGATGGGTTTTCTAACTAGGTTTATTATTGCAGGGCTTAAACCGAGAAAGCAGGAGACTCGCAGCAAGGCTGGTAAGCGCAAGACGAATGACTCTCCAGATCAGCCTGGTGGTGGTTACGTCGAAGGGGGGTACGTCCCAACAGAGAGAGATATCACTCTCACCAATCTGGTAAGTGCATACTACAACTTGCTACTAGAATAGCGCGTGCTAATAGCCTTCAGTGCTTGGAAAGAGACGGAAGACGATGCATCGTCACAAACGGCGCCGACGCACTCGAACCTTGCCACATATATCCGTACGCATTAGCGGAAAAACGAGGAACCTCTCAACATGAACACACGTTCTGGTCTCTCCTTAAGATTTTCTGGAAGGAATATAAAGTCGAGCACTGGAAGAAAACTGTTGAAGGGTCACATGGCACGGAGTTTCCGGGAAATCTCCTGTGCTTGTCGTCGGGTGTTCACGATTTTTGGGACAGAGCACTTTTCGCACTGAAGCCAATTAAGAAATGGCCAGGAGATGGGGATGAAGAGTACCTTATGCTGCAGCTCTACTGGATGCCTGGTGCATTCTCTAGAGGACCAATTCGAGTTACCAAACGTCCTTCGTTATCCGCTGGCCTCGAGTCCACGCCGAACGGAACACGGCTGTGGGATAATCAGGGCCAGAAGATTATTTCCGGTCATGAAATTACTCTCAAGACTGAAAGCAAGGTCACCCATCCTCTTCCATCGTTTGAATTGCTGCAAATGCAATGGGCTCTTCACATTGTGGCCAGTCTCAGTGGCGCTGCAGAAGATCTGGAAGATGACGATGACGACGACGACGACGAAGAAGATTATGGTTATTATCGCTATTATGATGACGAGGATGACGAGGATGAGTAAGTCTGTCGACAAAGGAGGGAAGGCGCAGAAATAGAATGTCTACTATGAAACTGCATTTGTTTGCTAGTTTTGCTATAATTTATACATTAGTAACTTAGGGCACATAACCTAGAACTGGGATTCAGTCAATTAACTACAAAGCCCATTTTTTCCTGTAATGCAATCCTTTGTACCTTAGTTTATGCCCAACGATAATAGCGACAATAGAAGCTTTAGAGATGATATTATGAAATGAAAGGCGGACAACTGAAACTACTGCCTTGTCCGGTATCAAACATCTGCCCCCTTTATTGATTCTCTTTGATGCCCTTTGCAGATTCTACCTGGTTCTACCTATCCACTGATGACTCAATTTGGGTATATATACCCCTTCGCCCCCTCCCACTTTCTTCTCTCTTCTCCATCTTCTTCATCTTTCTAACTTCTTAGCTTCCTTTCGACCTCCGAATCAGCTGCTTCCTGCGTCTTCTACCACCCAAAAACCTATGATACGATAGTTCAGATACACGTGAGCTACAGCTGGACTCTCCTCTCTGGGGATTTTTTTACGACCTGGTAGGTATTTAATTACTACCTAACATCCCGTCGAAATGTACTGATTATGTGTGAAACCTAGGTTATCTCCGCAAAGCGATCCCCCGAATGTGCCAACGTTACAATTCCCGGAGCACTGGGTGAAATACATAATAGATCCTTGAGAAGGTTCGAGTGGGAGATTGGAATGGACGTTTGCTCCCAAATCTGAATTGAGGGCACAGCGCCAGGCCGGCGGGAGCGCGGCGCAGTGGAGACAAAACTCGAAGACATCCTGGGCCGTATTCGAATGGGAGCGTAAGTGCTGATACAAAATCCTCAAACTAGGCAGAGAATATCTAACAAGACTAAACGATAGGCTCCCAGGCAGCGGCGCATACAGCGAAACCGAAGACACCCAAGACGTGTGCTCCTCCTAAGCAGCCTCACGGACAACTCATCCGCGCATCAGAGGACAACTCTCAGATTGGCTCGGCATCATATTACCCAGGAGTTTCAAAGTGGGCTGAGATTGGAGTCTCGCCATTTGTGGCTGTCTTGGAGAATTTACCGGCTTTGCTTAAGACACTGCAGTCATTTGAAGAGACAAACAGATGGAGGTGATTCCAACCACCAATCCATTCATCCAGTAAAGTTTGATGCAATCTCTCGTAAGATTTCAAACATTTTTGGGCGAAGAGGACATCGCCCATTTATCAGTTGGGTTGGGTACAGTTTTCCTTTGCGAGACACATTCATTCCACAAAGGTTTCTACCCAACCTCAGAAACTGGAATTCACCTTACGGAGAAGAAAGCCCTTCTGTTTGCCCGAGCGTTTCAATGCCACCCAAGCCCGGACTGGGGCTGTTCAGGCTTTGCCTGAGCACAAACTCTGTCTAGTCAAGGGTCCTCCGGTGACCGGCAAACCCCGTTGCATAACAATGACTTGTTTCTATCTGACGCAGATGTTTCAAGGTCGCAGTATTCGCACTAATAATCTGTTTGTGACGCGCTCGAAAGTAGCTTCAGCAGCTACCAGGACGCTGTAACTCTGGACCGAAGATCGCTTCGTGTTCGAAAAACTGCACGTTCCACTTTCAGGCCTGGCCTCAAACCCGGCCGACCCGTCATTTGTCTCCCGCGAGCTCTTTTGTTCGCCTCCTAGTCCCATCTACAAACCCGTTGATCAGTCCGGATCGCTAGGCAGATGGCAATCGATAATGAAAAGCACATCAAAGGCCACGGGAGGAGGGGGGGCTCGTTTCCCTTCCGATCAGAGGGAAGGTATGGAAGTCCTTCGAAATAAAATGATGTCGGATATATCTTTATGACGGGTCGGATGCTAGGTTAGTTTATTTTGCGTTGATGATGTACTCGTTAAAGAGGGGAAATTCAATCTAAAGACTTGTTATTGAGAACACGATACACAGACGTAAAAGGTCAAAAAGGAATGCTCGACCGAGATTGCTATATCCAGAAATGATCGGATGTCGATCTGCAACACCAAGACGGGGTTAATCAACAACGAGCACGACATGACGATAGGCTTCATCTTCCTTGGTCTGAATAGCCAGTTACGATTGTTGGATTATATATTGTGTGATGCGTCCTGCATTAGCGTGCAGAGGTCGGACTTGATCTCCGATCAAGGCATGAATTGACGGGACTCGACTACAACGATGCTATAAAGCTGCATGTTTGCCAGGTACAGGTAAGCTCACTCAATACTATTTACAGCATCATCATCATGGTCAAACTGAATACCGCTACTCTAACAGGCGTCATCGCCCTGTGCAGCTCCGTTGCCATTGCCCATCCAGGCCACAATGTCCAGATGGAGGCAGCTGCTCACTCGGATTTTATCAGGAAACTCGGTCTGACTTCGCGTGGGATGGGGCACTGCTCTGAGAAGTTACAGAACCGTGGACTAGAAGCTCGGAGTATCCATCGTCGACAGGCTACAGTGCACCATATTCAGTCGAGGCGATCGATCAAGAAGCGTGTGTATATGATTTAATATTTGGTTGTATCTCTTCTAACTGTTTAGGAACATTTGATCCTCTTCACACTGATCACCACTCAGATCGGCACATCGACTTCGACACGGATCCCTCTAAGGTGTTTTCTTCCGATGCGTCTGTTATTCTGGCCCCGGATATTCTACAGGGACCTTACTGTCAGTACTCACAATATCGTTATTTATTCTCTACTAACCTCTACAGACGTAACTGGCGAGCTGGTCCGACGCAGCATCCGAGAAGACCAGCCTGGCGTTCCCCTCGACCTGGACATCCAACTCATCGACGTCAACACATGTGAGCCTATGGTTGGTGCCTACGTAGACGTCTGGAACTGCAATGCAACAGTGAAGCCATCTTCATGAAGATACTATCCTCCCATACTAATGCAACTAGGGCGTCTACTCCGGCGTCGTAGGCGACGGCAACGGCAACGCAAACGACAAAGCCAACCTCAACACGCATTTCCTGCGCGGAATCCAACAAACAGACAGCGATGGCGTTATCCAATTCGAGACTCTATTTCCGGGATACTACAACCACCGCGCTACCCACATCCACGGTACATATCACCTCCTCCCCATCCTCCCACTCTAGCTAACAACCCCAGTCCTAAGCCACAACACCGACCTCGTCACCCTCCAAAAAAACAACACCCTTTCGGACCTCTACGAAGCGCACGCATCCCATGTAACAAACGTCTTCTTCGACGAGTCCCTGAAAAGCGAAATCTACAAAACCTACCCCTACAACCAAGACCCGAATAACTACACCACCAACGCGGACGACGTCATGCTGCCGAAGATTGTCGAGGCGGGGGTCGATCCAATCATGCAGTATGTGTATGTGGGTGATAATGTGACTGATGGGCTGTTTGCGTGGATTACGCTTGGGATTAATGCGACGGGAAATCAGCCGGTTGATCCGGTTGTTTATGATACGCAGGATGGGGCGGTGCAGAACCCGGTTCCGTATAACAAGACTTTTACGAATTGAGGATACCTAGATGGATGGGTGTCGGGTAGATTGTTTAAATATGATGCCTGCATAGGATATATATGGTTGAAAGTGAAACAGACCTAAATTATTTAGTATCTCTACACCAGGTCTTGATATTCATCTTAGAATGTGGTATAGGGAATATCAAATTTCATGAAAAATAATATTAGGTTGCATCAGTCCCTCAGAATAATGGGCACATTCATCATAAAAACCCAGAGTATCCTGAGGAAAGCTGCTGTATGATGGAAGAAAGTCTACAATGCAGCCAGCGTACTACATTTTTAGGTACACTGAGGGAGAGGCATGCCCGATGGTGTCACCTTCTCGATAGAGTGGGCGTCGTCATCGTTCTTGTAAATTCCAATAGATCCTAATGATCGTTAGAAGAAATCAGATACTAAAGGGGGAGGGACATACCAAATCCAAATGTAGCCTTGTTGGTCTTGTCATACATCTGCACATCCAGGATACTCTTATCCTTGACCTCACCATGCATGAAGCACTCAACCTCCGGCTCAAAAGTATCAAACAGCTTGCCGGCATCAGCACTAACAGAGGCAGGGTCGGACTTCGAAGCCTCAGTATCGAATCGAGCTTCAAGAACACCCTGGTCGAAGGTCTCCTTGTCGTAAACCTCCTGACGTTTCATCTTCATTCGAAGATCGTCAATCTGGCGACGTCCCAAGAGGTGAGTGGGATGGCCCGTGTAAGCAGCAGTTACAAAGGTGCCATTCATTGTGTCTCGGGTGGTCATCTCCATGCTACCGTGCTTGGCGTGGTCGAATCGGAACATCGGAACGAGAGGGTGTGTTGCAAACTCCCTTTTAGCGAGACGGTGGTCTTCTTCTGCGTATCCGAGGAATTCGGGTTCGGAGGTGGAAAGGCTTCGGAGTTGGTAGCGCACGAATTCGTCGTGTTGACTCTGGGCGACAGCATCGCGTCTGGCAAGGCGGTTGTAGTTGAGGACGTTCATTTCCTATCAAATAGAGAATGTTAGACCGGTAACGCTTGGAGTAGAATAAGTGCGACGCACCAAATCGACGGTCCCATCTGGCAGAAACCGATTAGGGAGGACTAGACGGCCTGCCTTGTGAAGGAGGTTCTTGTTGGCCGAGGCAGCACCGCCAAAAGCCATGACCGTTCCAAAGACACCCTTCAGGCAGGGTCCAACACCAGCATCTTTGTTCGCAGTCTGTTTGCAGGAATCAATGGTGTCTTTCAACGCAATGCCGAAAGAAGCAACACTGGCGGCTCTCCATGCCCAACCGAGGGCAGCGAGAACAGCAACCTGCTGCATGCCAGCCTCATCAACGCTAGCTGGGTGAGTGGGAGAAAGCGTCGACAGGTCAGTCGTTTCTGGGGCCTCGTGGCTGTACATCCACAAGCCGCTGGCGACTGTGTCATTGGCGATGAGACTGTCCCAGTCATAGTCGTCTGGGGTGAATTTGTTCGCCGCAGCAGAGACGAATGGGGTCAAAGGAAGCCCGGCGAGGGCGATGAAAGTTGAAAGGTGAACCATGGCTGCTTGTTTGATGAGATTGATGGAAGTTTCCCTCTAGTGGTTAGGTGCGTTCACAACGTCCTTTATATATCATTTTGAAGGCGCGACAAGACAACCTGGGCTTCCCATCCATGACCTGTGATATTGGGGCCAAATCCAACTCTCTCCAACCATCATGTCCATATTAATCAAGTGTTGGTTCTGTCCTGCCCCAAAGTCTATCATAGACCTGAGGAGAAAAAACGAAGGAATCCTACCCAAGACAGATCCAGACCCGGAGTAGACCGATTTCACAGCCTTATACAATCGCAACCCTCCAGTGACTCTCAATGCAACGCTGTTCCATTTTTTCCGACTTAAAAAACCAATAATGAAGCAAAAGTGCCGACCATGCTTTAGCCTGAAGTGTGATGGGGCCGAAGAATTCGTCCCTGCATGTGGGATCACTAGATCGGGGCCAACAATACCTTAGCGATTCTTCTGATTTGCTCTCCAGACGTTGCAGGGTCTGGCATATCAGGAATGCGTGGTTTTTGCTAGTATCGTCAGATTAAGATATGATGGGCTGATGGCGCCTTGTGGGGGGAGAAAATCCGGGATGCGCAGAAAAGCCCCCAAAAGGCCAAGAGGGGCAGTGAAACCCTGCCGATCACTCTCTAATTCCACTCCAACACTCTCTTCTCGCCTCCATCCCTTCATCACTTTTCTTCAAAATATCAGCTATTCTATCTTCTGAACATTATATCTCTGAAGAAACACAGTCAAAATGGCAGAAACCGCCCCCTTCCTCCCCACCACTAACGACGAACGTAAACACCTCCGAAAACCAGCCAACGTATACTATACCATGTCCTATTACCATCAAGTCTTCTGCTGCTACATTTTCACCGGCTCGTTTACCTGTGCCTGGTTCACCGACTACGTATCACGAACGACGGAAATATTCGTTTGGATCGCGTTTGCCATAACGTGTCTCCTGGTGATCCTAGCAAACCCTACTATTTGTACCGAGCGCAAGAAAGTCGACGAAGAGGGCCATACAGTTACGGTCCGGTATCCGTTAATCGGGTTTAAAAGATGCGAGGTGGTTCTGGATTTGGAGGGAATTGAAAGGGGTTTATATGATTCTGAAGATGGGAATACGGATGTGAGGCTTCATGATGGATATCGATATGGGCGTGCTTTGGTTCGGATTTGATATGGTGTTGATGTTTATTTGTTTATTTTTTTTGTTTTGTTTAATTAATTTTTATTTTGGTATCTGAATATCATCAGAATGAAATGACCATTTATAGATCTCAGTAACTTAGTTTAAATTAAACGCGCTGCGACACAAACAACCGACGAGGCGTCAACCAAAAGTCCTTACGCGCTGGCTCCTCACGCTCGATACGCGCCTTTTCTTCAATCTCGTGAATCTTCCACGACCTCAAAGCCCACGTACTAGCCGCACCACCGAGGAACATACATCCCACAAAAATTTGCGACGCGAGGTATCCTGACGTCGAAGCCATCTGCAGCGCAATCGGCTCCGCAAAGGTCGTGGGCAGCACGAGCGAGAAACAAATCATCCCCCACGCGGAAGGGAGTCGTTGCATTCCGACTACCTCTGCCAGCACTGGGGCTGCGCATGTCCAGAATGTTCCTGTTACACAGCCGCTGAGGAGAGCGAATATCAACAGAACGGGGTATGACTTTGCAGGGACCCAGACGGCCAGACAGAGGACCCCGCATACGGTTGTCATAAGGGTAGCCATGTTGATCCGGCCAACAATATCAGAGTAATAACCTATCAATGGCCGGCCGATGGTAAGGCCCAAATTGAGAAGCGCACTAACCACCGATCCTTGACGGGCAGTGAGACCAATAGAGGTCGCATAGTTAGGCAGGGAATAAAGCAGGACGATGAATCCCAATTCGGTGAGAAATCCCCAACTCACCACGAGGAGGACCTGAACACGTCCGTATTCGCGGTAATCGAATGCCTTGTCTTTCGGTTTGACGACCGTATTGCGATCCTTTAGCAGAATCGAACAGATAAAGTTCATCACCAACGTGCAGAGCGCCAGAAGCCGGTAAGTCCACTGCAATCCAAGAGATTCAATTGCAGCACCAGAGCCCAAGTTGTATGCTAATCCACCGATACCGGCTCCAGCAGAACCTATCCCCAGCACCAGACTGCGTCGTTTCGAAAACCACTGCGGGAGTATCGCCGTCGCAGGGACGTACAAGAACCCCATTCCATATCCGAAACAAAGGCCCTGGCTGAGGAAAAGATGCCAGATTTGCGATGCGAATGATGCGCCCAGCAACGAAGCACAAACAGTAAAAGCTCCGATGAGGAGGGTGATCCGAGTGCCCAGCTTGCGGGTTGATATGGCAACGAGCGGTGAAACCAGGAGAGACTGGGAGATGGACAATCCACCGATCAGGGCGTATTGCAGTTCAGTTGCGCCGGGAAAGGTCGATTCAGAGAGATAGTGGTCGAGAAAGACACCCCATGCCTGAACGCGTTAATAATGGGATTGCCTTCCTGGATGGAATGCATACACTGTTCACACCCCAGGTGTGCGCATTGATGAGGAATACACAAATGGTGCAGACCCAGCCATAACCCCCATCTGGTGGAATATCTTCTTGCGTAGCCACATTACTCGGATCGAAATACTCGAGTTGATTGTCCACTGGAGTCCCTGGTGTGGTAGGACTCGGATTCTCTGTTGGAGGAAGAGGCCGCAACAGATTATTTTCGGAGGCAGTCGCTGTCATGATGAAACTGTCTTGGATGATCGAGACAAACGACCAGGAATCCAGGTTTTAAAGACCTTATCTGACTCATCACAACCCGATCTACATAACTACTCGACAGCTGCAGCTTCATCACACGGAATTTTTATCGGTCTAGATTTGAATCATCACGAGCTTTGAAAATTTGTCGTTGGTGGAGCAAACCGAGCCTGCTCCATCCACGGACATTCGAACGGAGGATATACCGAATGACGGGGAAGGATTATGGTTTATATGTTGTGATTATGACTCAATTTTGAGAATTGCATTCGAATGTCTGATGGACACGTCACTTATGAGATGTCGAATGCATCTATAGATGTAGGTGATTCATCGTTGATTAGCTGATTCGTTAGATTAGGGGTTCTGGTCTGGGCGTAGTTATGTATGGAGTAGATAGATATATCAGAATAAAGAATAGAAAACATGATTATATTGATTATATTGATTATATTGCAATTTCTGATGGACTTCAATGGATATCGTCATCCTTTGCTCCGTGTGTGTATACAAATTTATAACTTATCGCGTCGAGATACCGATTAGATAATGGGATCCACATGCCCCGCGGTATCCTCCAGCTGTTGTCGACCTTTCTTTCCTTCTATTCCATCATCTGAATTATTCCGTAGCTTGAATACCTTGATACCTCATCTCCTGTAAGCTGCTGCTTAATCGGTGCTATCATGGTTAGCATGGCCCATACACGAAAGCTAATATAGCCAGAACATGGCAGCTCCAAGAGGACGTCTCCAAGGCAAGAATGCCATCATCACCGGTGCCGCAGGGTGAGTCTACTGTCTACTATTAACAGACCATGCGAAACTAACAATCTAAAGCGGCATTGGGCTCGAAACTACCATCCTCTTCGCCCGCGAAGGCGCCAATGTCCTCATGGCCGATATCTCTGTCCCCGCCCTCGAGAAAGCCATCGCGAAGGTGAAGGAAGTCGTTCCCACCGCCCCCCGCGTCGAGACCATCAAATGCGATGTATCCAAGGAGGCAGATGTTCAGGCAATGGTGGAATCACAGGACAGCTGGGGCGGCACGGACGTCATCTTCAACAATGCGGGTATCATGCACGCGGACGATGCGGATGCGGTGGATACACCCGAGAAGATCTGGGACATGACGCAGAGTATTAACGTGAAGGGCGTGTGGTTCGGATGCAAACATGCTGTGTTGAGTATGCGGCGTCATAAGAAGACCAAGGGTAGTATTATCAACACAGCTAGTGTGGTAGCTTTGGTTGGCAGTGCTACGCCGCAATTGGCGTACACGGCCAGCAAGGGTGCCGTGTTGGCGATGACTCGGGAGTTGGCTATTGTGCATGCTCGTGAGGGAGTGCGCTTTAACGCGTTGTGTCCTGCTCCTTTGAAGTACGTCCACTATCCAGCTGCATAATACATAGATGCTGACAGAATAGCACCCCCCTTCTTCAAGACTGGCTCGGCGATGACCAGCCCAAGCGACACCGTCGCGAGGTGCACTTCCCTACCGGACGATTTGGCGAGGCGATCGAACAAGCCCAGGCAGTCGTCTTTCTTGCCAGTGATGAGAGCAGCTTCGTCAACGGAACCGACTTTGTTGTCGACGGAGGAATGACAAGAGTAAGCACCCCGTATCTCCATATGATCTGTGGGGTATCTCCAGACTGACCGACCGTGCAGGCATACGTGACACCCGAAGGACCCGCGACCGTCGCACCCCAGAACCAAGGCCATTAGCCACCTAGATATAATGAACGATATCCATAGTCTGAGCATTAATAGACAGTCTTAAATTAAATACGAAATAGACATTCACAAATTTCCTACTATCGGCAACCCGAACCTGCGCGATTTAATCTAAGATCCGAAAACCGGAGAACCCGATATGTTTCCCCTCTTCCAAGGCCGCAAACCCCCATCTATGACGTTATCGTCGTATGATCGTCATGCCACGACCAGCAATTAAAAGGAGAGGGGATCATGTTGTCTGTAAGTCCATTTATTTCTAATCTCATTCGTCTTGATATTTAAACCATCTTATTTTCTCAACATACCAAACTACAAAAAAACCATAAAAAAGACACTACAAAACAAACACTATCAGAACAACTGAACAAACCACTACAAAATGCTCTCCACCCCCACCGGCCGTCCCTACCGACAACCGATTTCCCCGCCATCCCTCAAAGTCGGGCGAGTCGGGCGCTGGTATCTCCCCTTAATGGCCGTCATCAGTCTCGGTATTTATCACCACAATACAATATAATATAAGCCAGCATATTCTAATGTTTGACAGGCTTTGGCGTGGCAAACTACTACCCTGCACAATCTACACACGACGATTTCCTGGAACAGCAGCGTCTGGAACAGAATCGGCGGTTGATGGATGCGTATGGCGATAAGGATAGTTTGAAGGATGTGGAGAGGGCGATGCAGTTTTATAAGAAGTGATTGCGTTGCATTTTATTCAAATGGTTTTATTGGGTTGCATTTTCATGATGGGGTGATGGATTGATCTGGGAACTGGTTGGGCATGGTATGCATGGACATGGATGGTGTTTGGCGTTGGTAAATATGATTATGATTTATCATGACAGTCTTGTATATATCATTAAGTATTCTATGCTAATGCTAAGAATACAGTACTATCTTTCTATCTACGCAGAAGACGAAGTACTGCTTCCATCGATGCTACTAACCGGCCACCCATTGGCAACAGTATAGTCATCGACCGGCGACGTGCCATGCAAAGGATCATAATGCGTACGCGCTCCACAAGACTCACTCCCCTCGAGATTCGCACAGCGATCTTGCAGCAGAGCAGCGACCTGTTCGCCCGCATCACGCCCTTCAAACCAAGCACCATGCAAGAAACCAAAGTACGGTGCGCTGGTGGCCTCGCCAGCGAACCAGAGACGATCGGCATTCGCGCGCAGGTTCTGGTGCATCTCGAGCGTTGTGCCAGCGGGCCAGTTGGAGTAACTACCGTGGGCCCAGGGTTCTTCGGTCCAGCGCGGGTAGATGAAGGCTGTTGGTTCGGGGACGATGGCGTCTGGGAACATTTCGCGGAGGACCTCGAGCATTTCCTGCTTTGTTTCTTCGTTGGATTGGCGCTCGACACGGTAAGCTTCTTCCGAGACGACGGTGACGAAGATGATGTTCGAGCCTGGGAGGAAGCCTTCTGTGGAAAGGGATTGCCAGACGGGATAGTATCCTCTTCGGGTGGGCGAGGCGTAGAGGAAGTACTGGGTGTCTGTTGGCCAGAAGGTTTCGTCAAACTGCATGAAGATCTTGGTGTAGGTGCCCATGTTGAATTTCTCGATAGCGGTTTGTTTCCAGTGCGGCAGGGCAGGCTGGAATTTCACAGCCTCGCTCTGGAGGACACCGAGGGAAAAGGTGCAGATGGCGTAGGCGGCCGAGACACAGCTGCCGTCGCTGTTGTGGATCGTGACCCCGCTGTTGCTGTACTCGACGTCGGTGATCTGCGTGTTGAGACGGAGACGGTTGTCATTGTCTTTTAGAAAGGTAGATGCTTCGCCCTTGATGATTTGCGCATATCCACGCGGGTCCATGACGAGGTTGTTGTCCTCGCCGAATTGGTTGAAGGTGAGGTTTTCTCCAGCAGCGCCAAAGACGAACGAGCTAGTTTCGGGGGAGAAGGCATCTTCCCAGTCTGCATCGTTTATTAACTTCTGTCCAGCCGAAGATGTTTGCACAATACGTACCCCATTCCCACCATTCCACGGCTTGAGCTGCCATGTCGCTCTTGGAGGGCTTCCATCCAGCCAGCGAAAGACCACTACGCGCAGTCATATCCTGGAGGTTCTCGGTCAAGATCATACCAGCCTCCTGTGCGGCAAGTTCGTACTTGTCCTCATATTCATCGAGGAGATGGGTATAGTCGACCGCGCCAGTCTCATTGTACGTGCGAATCGAGCTGTAATTTGAATAGTGGTTTATGAGGTCATATTTTTTGGCCTTTTCCATCAGCCATCGTGTCACCTCAATCTGCTTCAGATGCGAAAAACTTACCAAAGTCCACACTGGGTTCTCAGTGGTCTCGGATCCTACTCCTTGCAGCTGTCCGATGCATTAGTCGAATTCCAGTCTTCGCGGTGTTCGTCTTACGGTTACATACCCAGTTTGCACCAAATTCAATCACAAACGGGTCGCCATTCTCTTGCTTTCCGAAATTTGTCTTTCGAACACGACCTCCGATCTCGTCGCGATATTCGAGAATAACAAAATCGTGTATCGAGGCGTTGGTCAATGCTTGCTGTGCTGGTTAGTATAAGGTACGATTTAGACCGGTGGGGATGGTAGCTTACCGCTGCTGTGATACCGGCCATTCCACCTCCTCTAATACATTTGATTAGTATTTGAAGCGGTAGAATCATATGGAAGCATACAGAATGGCGACAGTGGTGCTGTCGCATTTCGCATCGTTACTCCGAGGTTGAGCAACATAACCCGCGCAGAGCTGGGCGATGGCAGCTAGGGCTGATATGGATAACTTCATTTTGGGTTAAAGATAGATGTAGAAATAAAAAGCATGAAGAGAACGAGGGAGGAAGAAGAAAGAATAAATAAAATCAGCTGCCCCCTCCACAGACAAAGAAGCAAATATGAATAGTTACACGCGTGAGGGGTTGTAGGGGAGAATGCGAGATGCACATGATCGACATTGAAAGAGTAACAGAATACGGCAAGTCCAGGCGGAGAATAAAAGTGATTATTGATAAGAAGTCAGGAATGCAGGAATGCTAAGACTAATTCGAAATAGTCGTTTAAGCTGCATGGCAGCCATGGCAGCCATCGGAGCTCACCGTATCGTATCTTGATCGTTTTCTGGTCGCATCGGAGATTGCTTCCCCTGGCGATTCATGATAAGATATGTCAAGACATCTCCATTTATAAAGTACAGTTCATATGTATTTTAGTGCCCCTTAAAACAAATCTACAATTTCTTTAGCTCGTGCGTTCTTCAATAGATAGTCTGGAGAACAGATGCATATATTTGCATCAGGATATCCATATTGGGATAACAGTAAACAGGTAAGATGTGATGCTCCATATGACATTAAGACACCTCACATCCCGTCAACCATAAATATTGTCAACTCATCAGCCCATCAACCCATCTCAACCATTCTATCATTTTTTCATTTCATCTCTTCTCAAAATGCTCGCCCCATTCATCCTCCTTGTTGGCTATTGCGGAATTCTCAGCTTGACCTCCCCCACCCCCCTCCTAAGAATTGCTATAAAGTCGACCGGATATACATCTCCAACAATGTCGTTATGCCCCTAGCCCGTAAAATCGGCAGTCTCCTGTTCATTTCCCAAGCCATGCTCTCCTTCATCCGCAGTTGGGACTACCAATCCCTTCCCCCTCAAGTCTGCCCGAATCTTTCCAATGTCAATTCGAACATTCTCTCCTGGACTCCAACAACCATTCTAGCTGTCGCAACAGCCCTCGCCGGCGCCTCGATTCGTCTCCCCGCCTACCGCACCTTGGGCCGCAACTTTACCTTTGACATCGCTCCTCCAGACCGTCTGGTGACGTCCGGGGCGTATCGCTATCTGCAGCACCCCAGCTACACAGGCCAGTTTTTGGTTATTTCGGGTTGCTTTGGATTGTTCTTTCGATGGGATGGGCCGCTTGCTTGTTGGTTCAGCCCGAGTACCAGGCAAGCATTGGATGGATGGGGTCTTCCTCTCATTGCGGTTGTTCTGGCAGGCTCAATCTGGCAGACTCTGTGGAGGATTCAAGATGAGGAGATGATGATGAAGGAGAAGTTTGGAAAAGAGTGGGAGGAGTGGCATTCGAAGACGAGTCGGTTGATTCCCGGGTTGTTTTAACTGTAAAATATACGTGCGTGATTAGTATTGATGATGCATATTTCATTTGGATGGGGATGGTTTGGATAAAAACGCTGTTTGGGTGGTTTTAATATAGTCATATTGGCCTGTCATTATAATTGAGTTGTGTTTCGGTTGTCAAAAAGACCGTTGAGCAAGGGATAGAATGTGTCAAAAGATGTTGGGAAAGATAAATGTTGGCATAAGTTCAAGTGAGACATATCACATGGGGATATCAAGTCAACGCAACCACCACACTCCCGCTCCCATAAACCCCCCAGCAATCCCTAAGCCCCATATAGAATTCCTAGATTTCCTCTTTGACAGTCCCCCTATCGCCTTTCGAAACGCCATCGGATCATTTGTTCTGGAAAACCCCTCACCCACAGGCACTTCCTCTCCTAGAAACTCACACAACGGCTCCCATCCATCCTCAACACTCCACTCCAACAGCCTATCTTTCTCTACCAAACCTCGAACCATATTGCAGTGCTCACGATACGCCCACTTCCCATTACACTTCACAGCACTCGCCGCATCCCCATACGTCAGACCGCGAAACAAACCCGGTAATCCAACCTTAACAGCCAAATCCCACGTCCAGTAGATATTCGCACTGAAGAAGCCCATAAACCAAAAACCCCAGCTTCCCTGCAGTTCATGCGCAATCACCCGCACGGCACTTTTATGCCACGCGTCCAGATCGCGTCTTGTGTTGAGAATCACTTTGGCCTCTGGATACGCCTTGACTAACTCGGGGACGAAATACGACGCGGCAATGTCGACCAGCGCATCGGCGTGGCCGACTAGCACGTCGAATTCCTCGCGCGTGATGTTGACATCGCCGTCTGGGGAACCCTTGAATTTGCGGCGGGTGAGCTCCGCCCAGCGTTGGATGTACCGTGGGTTTTCTTCGTGGGAGACGTCCCAGCCGTGGTAGCTTGTTAAGCCGAGTCTGTTGAGTGCCACAGAGAGGGATTCGGTTGCTGAACGGGGTGGTCCGACGCAGGGGGTTTAGTACGGGAGCGGGGAGGAGGCGCCGAACGAGTGTAGAAAATGTCCTGGAAAGGCATTTTTGAGGCTGAGGTTTGGCTTTGAGATTTGAGTTTGTGGTGTTGGCATCGTCGGTGTGGGAGGTTTGGGGGCCTTTTATTCAGGGATCATAATTGAGATCGACGTACAAGGCTGTTACGCGAGTTGTATATGCATTAGTTTCATAGATGGTGCGGGGTATAGACGTGGCATTTACTCATTTATTTCTCAATGATGACTGGAGAATTGAGAATGATGTTTCACGTCATTATTACTCTTACAGTCGAAAATGTATAAAATTCATCGTCACCCAATAAACATCAATATCAACCATCCAACCTACTATCACCATGTTCATCAGTAAACATCCCAAGTGCGAAAGAGAATTTGAAAAAGCCCACAAACGAATCAAAAGGAAAATCCGAAGGAAGCGTTACATGCGTCGTGTTAACCAGGATACATGGATTGAGCAGGTTATCGAAGAGGAAAAACACGGCATCGCCATCCTACACCGTCTTCACCGTCTGATAGAAGAATCAAAAACACATATTCAGGACGAGAAGCTTCAAGAGAAACCACCCCAATTTAAAATTCTGTCAGGACTGGAACGACTATTGAGGAATCTACGAACTGAATATTGGCAACATCATCTGCGCTTGGATGAGCTGATGCACGGAAGTGAGAAACCAAAAGGTCTACTCGTCGAAGAGCACGATATCCTCCGTCAGCATAAAGACCGGTATAACCATCCTTTCGTCTGGGTTATGAGCCGTTCTGCGTGTGCTGATGCAGGAGGATGTTGTGGGCGGGATTGCGGATGCTGCGAAAAATCGCTTCATCAATATCATCGGCCAGTTGAGGGAGTCGAAGGTGGAAGGGAAGCTGTTGGCGTTTATGGCCACTGTTCGACTGAATGTGGCTGTTGTATTCGATTCCGAGGTTGTTATATACCGGATCCACGCCTGCCTTCGGTATCGAAAGATTAGAAAATGGAGGTCAGACTAGGGACTGGATTGCTTACCGCTTTTGCTTAATGGGCCTGAAACCATCCTAACGTTTCTTATTTGTTAAACCCCAGGGTATACAACGTAAGAAATGTCAAGATCGTACTTAACGGTAGTGTGATAGTATAATAGCTTTGAGGCCCTCACGCCTTGCAAAGGCAACTGGCGTGATGGATGTCTTGGAGCGGTCTTCGACCTACCTGCTGTGACAGGATTAGTAGATTGAGCCATAGGATATTAAGAAGGGGGAGATGTCCCATGAATATACAAAGTTGATGATTGTTGTAATATGTTATGACCAACCTTCTAGCCAAAAAGATGTTCTGTCAAAGTAATCGTTAAATGATGTTTGTTTTTATTATGCTGGAAAGGACGAAGATGTCTCCTGCTGAAAAGGGCAATCAGGGCAAATTATTAGGGCTTTTCTGTACGTCCTACCCACCAGCTTCTTTCCTTCTCCTGTCCTTGTTCAGATTCATCTTTTATCCTACGCTTTACCCGGTCTTTTTATGGTATAAACTGATGATCATCATTTGAATAACAGGGATATATAAACTCGGCTAACCTCAGACATAAAGTAATGTCTACTCGTCGTACACCCAAGAGGAGCGGGTTGGCGGTTGCGAAGAGTAAATCTCGATCTCCCATCCAAGCCTGTTCACCCACTCGACCGGACTCTCCTTCCACGTTTGAATCATCTCCACCACATCCTCATCCAGTTCACGGTCGGCCGAGGAAGTCGTCTCCAGAAGCACTTTGGCCAACGAAATCTTCAAAGATCCATACAGCGATGCGTGTTCGTCAATATTCGCACCACCCAGTCGCACGGCGCACGGCAGCTTGTCCTCTTGGTGGACGGCCTGAACCGTATTTTTGATGTGCTCGAACTCGGGTATGAGGATAGGGTTCTCTGCACAGTCTTTTACCAATGGGAGCACTCCGTTGATGAACTTTGCTCTCTGCTCTTTGGTCATTGGCTTGGGTGTGGTGGGGAGTACAAGAGTCTGCAGTTGTAGCTGGGATGGTAGAATCACAGGGTCTCGAGTGGTGGCAGGGCTGCTCCGCCAATTCTCTGTCCGCAAGGACTCGATGTCGGACACAATCGCCTCTAGCATTTGCTGTGCTTGGTCGTCTGGGGAGGTGGTGCGGTGAGAGCACAACGACGAGAGTCCGTCAATGATCAACTTGACTGACACACAGCTTCGATTTGGCTTTGTGATGACAGTAAATGGATTTCTAGCGATGATTGCGGCTCGCTGGATGTATTCGTCGCCAAGAGCCTTTGCAGTCAGCTCACCTGTGGCTTTGCCCTTGATGGCTTGTTTGAATGCCTCATCAAGAGATGACAATGGTCGAGCGTTAGATCGACTAGACATGAATTCAAGCCAGTGCTGACCAGCGTTGGTCTCACGCCAGCCATTATCAATCTCTGAGAAGGACTTGGTAATGCGGTCCAAAGTGGAATACTTGAGATAGCCCATGGCCCAGGCACGATGCTCGCTGAGGTACGACTGGGGGAGATGATCCTTCCACTGCTTAAAGATAGTATTCGGCATATCAGGGACAAATGGTCCAAAATCGATCACATCGGTCTGGTTTAGGGTGACCTTCATCCTGGCGAGGAAAAGGTTCATCCAGCGCGTGTGTTGCTTGGTGGACTTTTCGAGCAGCGGAATCAGGACGTTCTGCGTGTATTCGGTGCGACGGTGCACAGGGAGAAGGCTGAATGCCTCGATGAGGAATATTTTAAGTAGAGGACGGTCGGTCCATTTGGAGACGGTCGGTAAGTCCCCTCCTTTCTCGGCCACATCCCAGTCGGTTGGGGTGGTTTCATTTCCTTCATTAGTTCCTGAAACCGCAGCAGCGGCGCTGAAGTATCTGTATACCTCGTCGTCATCTGTGCGGGAAATGATTTGCAGAACCCCACGCATCCCCTCCACTCGGACACTCTCATGCTCAACAGTTGCGAAAAGGGTCTTCAGAGTGCGGAGACCAGTAGCTGGAGAGATAAAGTCGGCATCAGGGATGAGCTGAGCGAGCATCTTGACAGTCGTGATCTTGACCTTCGCGCGGGACTTTTCTTCCTCTCCCCCACTCTTGTACGCGTTTTGAATGATAAACAGGAATCGGTTGATAAACCTCTCAGCAACCTCAGGTGCAAGTCTGTCTCCCAGGCTGAGAAGTCTCAGCTGGCGATGGTACGATGATTGTTCAGGGAAATTCTCGATCACGCGCAATACCACATCCACGGCCAGATCAGGACGGTCAGTGTACGGTAGGATCTTGATAACCTCAAAGGTGGCTGTTTGAACGATGCCATAACGGTCCGATGACTTGGGGAGTGCAGCGAGTGTGTTGAGCAAGGAAACTGCCAGGTCACGAAGGATTTGTGCTGGGACGGTGTTTGCCGTTAATTTGAGAAGCTTTGTTGCGCTCTTGACAGCGTCTTCCTCATCGGAGTCAGTGACCGATTTCACAAACTCGTCATCTAGGGAGATGCGAGGGTATCTGGGGGATCCTTCACTAGGGAACGGAGTCTCCAAGATGGCTTTGTTATCCGCAAGTCTCTGAAGGAATAGCACTGCCGAGATGATGAGGGCTTCGCGCGTCTCAAGAGACAGAGTATGCATCAATGGTGGTTGCGACGAGGCATCAGTCTTCAAAGTCCAGGTGGCAAGGGGGTCATCTCTCGAGTCCCGAAGACTGTCTGGACTGGGATTGCTGGGGTCCATGCGATAGTGCAGTACCATCTTCGGCACATCTTCCGAATCTGTAGACTCCTGAACATTTGGTCGTGGGTTCCATGCGGACTCCGAGTCATCCCAGTAAGTGGGAGCAGGAAGTCGGAGGGGTCTTATTATCCTGGCAGCCTGGTACAAACCGGCTCTGTTGGCCACTGCAACCATCCAGTCGCGGAAGATAACGAAATTTTGCGAACTCGGCTGCAGCATATCTGTGTAATGCTTCCAAACAGACATAATCCGGTCGTGCTTCTCCTTGGTGCTACCCCCGAGAAGGAAGAGCTCGATTGCTGTTTCCAGAGAATCGGCCTTGCGGTATTCTGGATCATCATCCTCGGGAACAACAGTAAGCATCACGTCCGGTGCTCCATATAGAACCTCGTTGAATCTAGCAGACACGAATGGGGCAGTCTCAGGATTTGCTAGCACGAATTCTGCCCAACGCTCACTCGGAAGAAGACAGCTAATGTCCAATCCTTTAACCCATCCCTCACCTTGATTAGCAATTTCTGGGTGCTTGCGTTTGCGCTCTTCCTGCCACATTGCATCACGCTGTTGAGCCAGCTGATCCAAGAATCGGAGGACATATGACCGGGACTCGAGAGAGCCAACATCATCCAACCAGGTGATAAGACCTCTCTCGCTGTCCCAGTAGAAATCCTTATCCCCAGGCAAAGCTGCCCGTTCGTAGTCCAAGATGATTGGGATCAAGGACTCGAGCAGAACTTCGCTCAATTCCGCTTCGTTTCCGAGACCAGCTTTGCGATAAGTCTGGACGCCTATAATGCGCTGCGCGACGAGATGGACAAAGAAAGTATCCACATGAAAGGTAGCTGTATAGAAATCGAGTGGCTCATGCATCGCTAGCTGGAGAATCTCCAACAAGAGTTTGGCTGTTTTGTTCGCTTTCTCTACAGCTCCACGTAGCTCGGATAGCGACTTTGGCTGACGCGAGGTCGGGAATTTAGAGCAAGACAGAAGAGAAGCTGTCTCGCTTTGGAAGATATAGCTATCTATCAATTGGACAAAAGTTTCCTATGCAAGTCAGTAAGATTCAGCCTGCAATGAGAATAGGGGAAATGCTTACATGATCGCGAATGTAGCGTTGGCTCCATTCAACGACGTCGAAGAAAATATCCAAGGAGGAGCTACTCCTAGCCATTTTCACGACCAATGCTGCCTTGGTGAGTCTGTCGGATGATTCTCGTCCTTTTTCAGATTCCTTTTTGGTTTCATTGATAACTACTGTCGTTAGCATCCCGTTAGAATATTCGTGGACAAGGAAAACTCACTTCTCTGAGTGAAGGCATAGTCCCTTTCAGCAGGGCTTTCAGCCTCCCACTTGATTTTGAGTAGAGACTGAGCATCCTGATCAAGTCCCCATGAGTACAAATCGTTCAGATTAGGGATAGCAGATATGAACTCTTCACCTCCCAGAATAGCCAACGACCGATAGAACAGCCGCTCAGAATCTGTGGCTGGTAGCGTGTCGAGAACATCAAAATGCCAGATGGGGAGCAGTTTGACTTCTCTCTCCGATGGGGGAGACGAGTTGAGATCGAAATTGAGAAGCTTCGAATGGCTGCATAAAAGTGTAAGGAACGGCAGTCTTGCCTCTGGGCAAACGATCTCAAGAACGGCCTTTGATGCCATGAGCAAGTCAAAACGAGTTTTCACGTCGCCCATTGTGTGGTAAGGAGTACTGTAGAGGGCATCGACGTGTTTTTTCTCCGTGCTTTGGTGGATACATTGGCCGATAAGCAGCTCAAGATCGTCAATATGGCGTGCTGATGGCCTCGAGGGGTGGTCTGCAGAGGATAGTGCTTTCATGCAAGGTTCGGCGTTATCGCTAATAGAGCCAAATCTAGCCACAGACCAGGAGCAGACAATCTCCTTTGTGAAAGATCCATCGACCCAGTACGTGCTACCGGCTAGGTATCGAGGGAGGACCATTTTGAAGATGACTAGAATATCGTCAAATGGGATCTTGCTCTTTGAGCAAAGACTCAATATATCTTCAATAAAGTCAAACGATGAGTCCTCTTCGTTGCTTCCATCCTCCGGTAATTGCTCAGTTTCCAGGGCCTGATTCAAGTCCAGGTAAAACAGCAAGCCGGGTGGCAGAGTAGAAGGTGCATCCTTAACATAGACAGGCGTGTACGGAGTCGATGATCGAACCAGCTGCTTGATAGAGCTCTTCATAATAGTGTCTCTCACATCCACAGGAGCAGAGACACTCCCCACCGCAATCCGCCGAAACAAATCAGTATGCAACGGTGTAGCTCGATGCAAAAACCACCAAGAACGTGTCACTTTGGTGGCGGGGAGCAACTCTTGCAAGAATTCCGAGCTACAAACTGGGTAAAGCCACAGTAATTGATTTCGAACATATTGAGGCAGAAGACGCAGCAACTCTTCAACACAGCTTGTGATAGACTCCCGATGTTGGACATTCTTGTGTGGGAGTGTGATAGCCTTGCAGAGCGATTTCTTCTCTTGCACCGACAGTCCATCAAGGATATTTTTGATACCGGTCGCACCACCCAGAACATCCCATCCGCGCGATTTCCATCCCGCACTACGGAAAATAGGGAAGAGGGCACTGATTCCCGCAACGCGAACACCATTCGACGTGCGATCTTGAAGCGCCTTCACCAAGAGCTCCGGTGAATGATGGCACGCGATAAGCAGCCAGATAGCGTAAATCGGCGACGGAATCGCCTCTCTGTACACCGCATCGACAAGCAATTCGTTGATGGCGTTAACATTGTCGACAGTGGGGTTTGTTTGGATAAGCCCTTTGAAATGGGCGGCGATCTCAGACCGGCTGAGGGGAATGAGGGACTTGGGCTGTATGGAGTCCATGATAATTGATATGAATGAAGAGTTTTTATGATGGAATTGGATTTCAGGACTGCTCAGATATTTAAGGCGGGGTGCGTCAGTGATCGTCATCAGCAGGGTTGCTCATCTTCAGCCGCAGTGGGTCGAGTGAGGGCTATGAAGGGACTGCTGGATAGACGAGGGGTTCAGCTGAGCCAGAGCTGAAGATTATCATGACTCATTCTAGAGTATGAGCTGTTATTCTCATGCGGGCTTTTTGGTAATTTTCAATCTTTTTTGTTGGTGTCTTGAGTTGATATAAAATCGTTTATGTTTGCTGTTAGCCCATGTCGTCATAGTTCGTATGGCGGGGAAAAAAGGCTGTGCCGTGCCTGAAATTTCTATGCTGTACCACGGGAACATTCAATATTTATTTAATCCAAGAAATTGGTCTATTTCTGTATTCGATCCAATATTCCAAACAAATATCCTCCAAAAAGACGCTTATATCCAGATAATCAATCATAGCTACCGTTTATTCATCAATCATGCCGCACTCGCTTTGTACCCTCCTGGTACTTGAACTTGAAATACCCCGGTTGGGTCGTATTTTCTGGCCACGCGCAGTATGTGTTGAAGATTTTCTTCTCCGTAGCTGCGAAGTGGGTTTTGTACTTTGTCTGCGTAGTTCATGTAGATGAAGTCGTTGTCTTCGTTGATGGTTTTGGCGTATTCGCTGACTCGGCCGATCAGTTTGTCGCCGGTGTCGCGGAAGAGGGCGTCGTCGGCGCTATCATCCCAGGAAATGTAGGAGAGGTATACTATTTTATTAGTATGAAGAGAAAAGAAAGAAGGGAGGAACGACTCACAGAGATGGTTCTTATTCATCCGATTCAGCGGAAGTATGTTTCCACCATTCCTCTCACTGAACTCTCCAATAAGCGTAGGCAGCGGTTGCAAGAAACTGACAACGTCCCATCCTTTACTGTGTACCTGAGTCTTAACCTCCTCGACCAACTCATCCTGGACATCAAGGAGCTTCTGCAAGACCCGCTCATCATTCCCAAAAGTCAGAGTTAGGAGACGAACACGGTTTCCACCGGGTGGTGCGGTCTCTTTCATTAGGTCGAAGATATCGGTGAATCGAAAGGTATCTGAAACACTCGGGATTTGAAGAAACTCGCGGTATGCAGCCGGTCTCTCGACTGGGTTTGTATATTGCATTCCGCTGGCAGCTATGTTACCTAGAGCTGAGGAGTACTGCCAGATACTGACGAGGGAAGCATGAGGGTCCTCAGCGACGTTGTTTGTGAAGTTGACGAGAGCAGATATTTGCTGTGAAGTAGTTGAGAGATCATGTGCGATTATTCCTCCCCAGAGATCGCCTTGCTCAAAAGCTCGGAGGTCGATCTTGGTTATAATTCCGAAGTTGTTGGATCCTCCCTTGAGAGCTCTGAAGAGGTCAGGGTTCGATTGGACATTTGCGTTGACGATTTCACCGCTAGCTAGAACAACCTAGAACTGTTAGATGGTACTTGAGTCAAGGGTGGTCTAGTCTCACCTCGTAGTTTTCCACATTGTCACACACGAGCCCATACTGAGCCGCAAAGAAAGAGAATCCTCCTGATATTGTTAGACCATATCTGTCCCTAGGATATGGTCAACTCACCTCCCATCAGAACTCCACCAACACCTAGAGTATCATCCCGACCTCCTGTCACCGCAACTCCATATGGTTTTAGCGTTTTATAAACCGATCCCCATCGAGCTCCGGTCATGATTGATGCAGTGGATTTATTCTCATTGTAGATTGTCGAATTCATCCTGGACAGATCGATTGTAACTCCGTCTTGAGTCCCAGAGGCACCCGCCCACGTTGCATGGCCTCCACTCCGAACAGCAAACTGGCACTGAGGGGAGCCATCGTCCGTTTCGACGAGGAGTGAGACTGCTCGCGAGACATCTTCAGCAGATTCAGGCTGTAAAAAACAAGCAGGATAGAGAGGCGCGTTTGTCGCGAAATGGTTATTCACCACGGCTTCGTAGAGGGGGAATCGGGGAGAACCAGACGGTTAGAAAGCGGGGAATTGTAGAGGGCAGTGCACTGTTCGCCAGGTCTGTTAGCGGAGAATAGGTAATCTCATTGGATAGATAGCTGGACATACGCAGGTTGATTTGGTGGCAGGACAGACGTCCTGAAAGGCACCGAGCAGCGCGACAGCTTTGGGACAGAGCTTCATGGTGAATCTGGAGACGAGACTGGAAAACAGCAGCAAGGCTGGCCATTTTGACTTGGGCATTCATTGAAATACCTAGATCCACCCGATCTGGGCCGGTCAGATACCATGAACAGGTGATTTGGAATTTGTGCACTAGGAGTCATGGGAGAACAAAGAAGGATGAGGCTTTTGCCTGTTGTGGTTAGTGGATGGGGATAACAAGATCCAGGGCAACGAGATCGAGTAACGATCAGCAATGCTCAACAGACGGTGAGGGCATTGGATCACGACGGTTTATGAGGCTGATCTGAAAGTCTTATTGGTCGGATCGTTAATCCAGCTGTTGACAGGATAGACGGCGCTTTTAAACAGCCTCAATTTGGGGCTCAATAGACTGCATGTTTGATGCTGTGAGATAATCTGTATACCTAATGATATATTTCCTTGCTAGTATCTAGGAATGCTTGAATTTTCCATTTGTCTAGGCAGTGTATCTATACTTTGTGAAGACCTATTATTCCTTCAGAATACCTGCAGGAATGAAGAATAAAATTATAATTATATTGTTTCATCAGATAGCAACTGGAATACCAAATTATATAAAATAGAATAGAAACAAATAAATTGCTCATACCTCTCATCTCCAGTTATCTTCACGCAATGTTGTGAGCACTCTTTACTTACCAGCTAGTCCATATATTTGCTCTCTCTAGGTATCTATGCTTTAAATTATGAATATTTAGTATGCAATAATATGCATTTCATCCTCAACAATGCATTGTACAACGCATCAAGATAACCTCCTGCATTGAGAGATACGACTCTGCACTTTCGACAGAAACCCGAGTGTTAAGTTAAATCGATCTGATATATCATAAGTATGATGACATGTCTCTCTATAATTATCGTATTGGAAGTTAAATCCATGTGATATATCATAGGCATGATGGAATATCGTTCTATAATTATTTATCCTACCATGGAAATGCAGGGTTTGATGCAGCAGTGAATTGTCATGCAGGATCCCAATGCTCCCCTCTTCTCTTAAAGAGTCTTCGCTCCTCTCTCCCCCATCGTGACTACAACCTCCTTTCCTCACTCAGACAGATATAATCATTATCATGGGCGACTACAAACCTGACGATAGTTTCCTCGAAACGAGACTCAAATACAACGAAGAACGCTCAAAGCGACTTCGAGACGATGGAAACAACCAGTATCTCGACCTCTGCTCTACCGAAAATCTCAAATCCCTCCTTCGAGACCCCTGGTCTACACCAGCAACGAACGAGAATAAGCCCCTTCCTAAACACCATCGAGTCCTTATCGTGGGAGCAGGGTATGGTGGTCTTCTTTTCGCAGTCCGCTTGATTCAGTCTGGCGCCTTTACTGCAGATGACATTCTCATCGTGGACTCTGCGGGAGGCTTTGGAGGAACATGGTACTGGAACAGATACCCGGGGTTGATGTGTGATACTGAGAGTTATCTGTACATGCCTTTGCTTGAGGAGACGGGATACATGCCCACGCAAAAGTACGTGCCGGGGAATGAATTGAGAGAGCATGCAGAGCGTATCGCTCAGAAATGGGGACTGGAGGATCGAGGTGTCTTTCAGACTACTGTGAAGAGTCTTATCTGGGATGAAGCTAGCTCGATCTGGAAGGCAGATGTTCTACAGAATGGAAGCGAGACAAAGGTTAACCTGACTGCGGATTTTGTCATCCTCGCTTCTGGAGTTGTTAATATCCCCAAAGTTCCCGATTTCCCTGGGATGGAGGAATATAACGGACACACGTTCCACACCTCGCGCTGGGATTACGATTATACAGGCGGGTCCCCTGAAGCCCCGGAGTTGACGAATCTCAAGGATAAAAGGGTGGGAATCATCGGTACCGGTGCTACGGCCATTCAGGCGATCCCTCATCTTGCCCAGTGGGCTAAAGAACTCTTCGTCTTCCAACGTACTCCTTCATCAGTCCATCGACGAGACAACCGTACCACAGATGCAGCGTGGTGGGACAAGGAAGTCAAATCCAAAGGTCCAGGATGGCAGAGACAGCGTGCGGAGAACTTTGATGCGTTCGTTTCCTCTATCATACCACCAGCAGAAGTTGACTTGGTGGACGATGGCTGGACTAAGCTATCAACATACAATGCCCTGGTCGGAGGCCCGTCGAATCTAGAGCCATCATACTTGGATACCCTGCACAGCAGAGATATGGAAAACCAAAACAGAGTGCGCCAGCGTGTCGATGACATCGTCGAAAACAAAACGACGGCTGAAGCGCTCAAACCTTGGTACTCGACCTGGTGTAAACGACCCTGCTTTCATGATGGCTACCTCCAAACGTTCAACAGGGACAACATAACCCTCGTCGACACACAAGGCAAAGGCGTCAACCGCTTCACCAAGAACGGGGTAATCGTCAACCCTGACAACACAGAGTACGATCTTGACCTCATCATCTTCAGTACTGGATACAACATTTCCGCACGACCCAGCCCAGCCTCGCGCGCTGATATTCCAATCCTAGGCCGCAATTCAACGACCATGGATCAGAAATGGATTCGTGGAGTCGCGACCTTGCACGGCGTCGTTACTCGCGATTTCCCCAACCTCTTCTTCCCGGGCACAAGCCAGGCTGGCGTCTCACCTAATTTTGGATTCGTTCTCGATCAGCTTTCGAGCCACGTTTCGTACATCATTTCCGAAGCTGTCAGACGAGGGGGGAGAAGAAGGTCATCGTCGAACCAACATTTGCAGGCGAAGAAGACTGGACGAAGCTGTGTCTCGCTCATGCCAAAGCTTTTGCAGGAATGGCCAACTGTACCCCGGGATATCTTAATGCAGAGGGAGGCGGGGGCGATACCATGTGCGCCGAAGATAAGGCGCTGAAAGCAAAAAAGGCGGTGTTTGGGGGTGGAATAGCGAAATACCTTGAGATTATCGAGAAGTGGAGGGCGAAGGGAAATCTTGAGGGACTGGATGTCTCTGCTGAATAGTCTTATCTTTGCATCTGGGATGCTATCTTCTATCAGCTGCAGTAAACCCAGACTTTGAAATGGAAATAATTGGATAATCAAATACAAATCCTCTGAAATGGTCATCTCTTTCAATATACAACTCACACTCATACTTGAATGGGCGCATAAAACCCCGCGGAGTTTGAAAGCCCCTCGGCCCGCGGTGTTTCGCCACCGAAACAGGAAGATCAATGAGATCAATGACAACACATGCAGCTGTCCCTCCACCTGATCGTCAGTGATATAAAGGCACTACGTATCATAGACTGCTCAGTTCGACAACTGCTTAAACATTATAGTTTGTTGTCAAAATGTCTGAACCCCGACGCCCAGTTCGCGTTGCGAATTGTTCTGGATATCATGGTACCTCTCTCTCTCTCACTCCCTATACTTAATCAGGATGCTAATTAACAGGTGACCCCGCATACGAAATGTACCGACAAGCCACTTTCGGCGACGTGGATTTCATCACAGGCGACTACCTAGCCGAAGTCAACATGGCCAACAACGCCGAAGCATACCGAGCCGGGAAACATCCCGGATATGAAGAAACAGCCTGGGAAGGACTACAGCAGACGATCGACGTTATTGCGCAGAAGAAGATTAAGGTGATTATCAACGGGGGAGCGTTGAATCCGGGGGGCTTAGCGGAGAGAGTTGAGGGATTGGTTTGTTCTTCTTTTTTTTCTTTCTTTGGTTGTATGTGTGTGAGATGCTGATTTGGTAGGTTCGTGAGAAAGGGCTCAAGTTGAGGGTTGCGTATTTATCCGGCGATGATGTGTATGAGAAAGTCGGACCGAATATGCCTCAGACACGAGAGGGACTGCATCATCTCGACGCGGATAATCAGGCTGTCACTTCGTCGACACTGACATATGCATTTCTCAACAAATCCGAGCCTGTCCCGATGGTCTCAGCACACGCATATCTCGGTGCAAGAGGCATTGTCGCAGGCCTGCACCACGGCGCAGACATCATCATCTGCGGCCGAGTAGCAGACGCCAGCCCCGTCATGGCCGCTGCCTGGTTCTGGCATTCCTGGACTGATACGGATTACGACCGGCTCGCTGGATCGCTAGTTGCGGGACATCTGATTGAATGTTCTGCGTATGTGACTGGAGGCAACTTTGCTGGGTTCACGGGGTATCCGGTGGAGAGGTTCATCGAGCCTGGGTTTCCGATTGCTGAGATCGAGTCCGATGGGAGCTGTATTGTGACGAAGCACGAGGGGACGGGGGGAATGGTGACGGTGGATACAGTGCGGTGTCAGTTTCTGTATGAGCTGCAGGGGAGTGTCTATCTCAACAGCGATGTTGCTGCTCATCTGGATGATATTATTGTTGAGGACGCTGGGAGGGACAGAGTGCGTGTCCATGGCATCAAAGGCTCTCCTCCACCGGAAACGACAAAACTGGCTGTTTTCTATCCCGGTGGATATGAAGGACAGTTACTGCTCAATGCTACTGGATATGGAGCAGCGCAGAAGTGGGATCTTATCGAGAAGCAGATCCGTCATTTTCTGCCTGAGCAGGTGCTGGAGAATCTGGAGACGCTGGAGTTTCAACGGTATGTCTTTACTCTTATTCAAGAAAGTCAGGATAGCTGATCGTGTAGCATCGGAGTCCCTGCATCGAATCCAATCTGTCAGGCCAGTAGCACGACGTATCTGCGCATCTTCATGACTGCCTCGTCGCCGCAGGATATCCTGGCTGTATCGATGGCGTTGAAGAACATCTCCTTGAAGCATTTCTCGGGCTTCCATTCCTCTCTTGATCAGAGAACTGCCATTCCCCGTCCATTCCTGGCGTATTATCCAGCCATCATCAAACAGGCTGATCTAGAGGAAAAGATCCACATTCTCGACGGTTCATCTCTATCTTTATCTTCATCCTTCCCAACAGGCCACCCCCGAAATACTCCCCATTACAGCCACGAGCAAACTACGACCCCCCTCCCCAACCACCATCCATCCCATCCCCAATCTCATCTCCCAAAAACACCCGCCTGGGAGACATCGCCCTCGCCCGATCCGGCGACAAAGGCGGAAACCTCAACGTCGGGCTTTTCCCCATCGACCCGTCCCATTGGCCCTGGCTGCGCTCGTACATGACGCGTGATAAAATGAAGACACTCCTCGGCACGGACTGGGATGAGTCGTATTTCATCGAACGGGTGGAGTTTCCGAATATCCAGGCGGTGCATTTTGTCGTATATGGGATTTTGGGTAGGGGGTGAGTAGTTCGAGTCGGTTGGATGGGTTTGGGAAGGGATTTGCGGATTATTTACGGGATAAGATGATAGAGTAGAGGGTTGAGTGTTTATATTTCTGCTCTGATATAATAAAAAGAGTAAGAATATCTATTGGATGTTTGTCACCTCAACCTTCCGCCTGCCATATAGGCTCTTGATTCCCGACTGTCTTCTACCAATGGCGGACGTAGCCCAGCATTCTCGACTTCCATATGGCGCTGATAATACGCCGGTCGAATTTTAAAATGACTTTGTCTTGTTGTGGTTTTCTGTTCAGGAGAGTCGGATCGTTGGGACTCATCGTTGCTGGAAAGCCGAAAGACTCTGCGTAAAATCGGCGAGTGAAAGTTGACCAGCGCTTTCAGCGAAGGAATGCACGAGATGAAGATAAAAAGACAAACTTCCACGGCTGACCAGTTCAATGGGGCAACGAGATTCCCTGGTGGCCAAGTTAATTAGAGGGACAAAGTCCTGATTGCGATACAACGAACAGGTAAAATCATTCTGAAGCTCTCGCAGGTATGTACAACGGATAATACTCGTCGCGCAGACCCTGGGAAGGCGTCAATGTGTATTTGAGAGATGGATAAATGGAGTAAAAGTAAGGGAGAGAGAGGCTTACAGCAGACCAAGCGCAAACATGAGAATCAACCCTGCCTTCTTCCAAGATTCAAGGTTGAGCTTCAGCAATATTGGGATTGGTAGTGCAAATATGACAATATCCGTAACCAATCTTGTGGCAAAAGAGACGTAGTAAAAGACTAGGAGGCTGAAACATCGCCCTTCTACTTCATCCCCAGCATCCCAAAACTTCCGTATAGGAGAGCAGTGGAAAGTCACCACAGCTATCTCTTCAACGAATTGGCAGACGACAAATACCAGTATTATCATCGAAGCCCGGGCGACATAGGTTGCTCGAAACAATCTCATATATAGTAGACAAAACGATGCTTTGATAACGGCCAAGGAGATCAGATAGACATAAAGAGTAACAAAGTTGAGCTATGGAGTGTTGGTTAAATACCGGCTAGCAAACTAATTGCGATTAGAAGTTTTCATACCTTCAGAAATGTAACCATCGCCGACGTGTCTGCTTCAGCGAAGGCCATATGCCGTCCATAGCCATATCTGGTCACTGCAGATTGTCAGAAGGATGAGCCATAATACTTATATGCCCAAAGAAAAGGAGGGAATCTTACTCAACATGGAAACAAAACATAATATAAATGCAAAGCCCTGCAAACATTGCTTTCTTTTAGTAAATGTTGCGCAGAAATAGCCCAGCGCACCATACCCAGCTAACAACGCAAAGGGCTAGATAAAAAACAAAATGTCAGTGATTTTCTGTAGTTTAAACAGCGTAGAAAGGATTCCTGACCGCCATCAATTCTAAGGCCATTCAGATACCTCATCTCCACAAAACCCCGGATTGCTAATCCACATGAGGTTATGACTATCAGGATTGTGTTACAGATGATGACTTCCCCGACTTTAGACTCCTCAAGTAGAGCTGAGTCGGAGGCAGGAACCTCTGCCTTTTCTATAGCCATCGCTTTTTGAAGCCTCCGTTGAAATGAGGTGGAATATGGCTATGCATATTCCGGAAAGCACAGCGCAGATTCACTCGAGGACATTGAATGGATTTTTGAGCATATTCTTCCAGAACGACGTTGAATCTTGAAAACTCAATCACATTACTAACCTAAGTTATCTCAGAAATTTGGTAAAGAAAGCGCCAAAGCGTAATATACCCATGTAAGTATGATGTCATTACCTAAGCCTCAATTCCTTATCTGGCAAAACCCCAAGATATGACGTACGGTGTTCCTGTTTAGAGCCACATATACCCACGGTACTTGGTACCTTATCATCTTGGTCTCAGGGTATATTAAGGGAAATGACTTTCCTCTTGTGTAGAATTCAATTTTTCAAATTCCACACTGGGCCTGGCCATATAGAATAAACATGTCATATCTGGTCCAACTAGGATTAACCACCGGAGCATATACGGAAGAAGTTAAACCTGGGAACGTATTTCTAACCTACACTTTAGCCAAAAATCCAGAGGTTATTCAAGCTTCTCCACGAATGTTTGATGCGCATGGGAATTTTCCTGCAATTTCTTAACATGAAATTTTGCTGGATATACTCATCATCTCTCAGCCCTCAGGTAATCCTAATATTGATCCAGTCTCCCTGTCAATAACTGTCTTCACTATGCCTCTTGGTTTATATTCTATGATGCCCTTGCTATGGTTTATTCGCATCTGTGGGTTGGTATACACCACATATAGAATGAGTCTGTTTTTGAGTCTTGCGCCTGGAGGAGAGTGGATACCAGCACAGGATGGCTTGTATTAGCAATTATTATAAAGAATACACAGCAACCACTGATATGTTCTTGTTTATTTAGGGCTGTTTTATGGTTTGCTTCTGCAGGGGCTGTTGTAAGTGGCGTGTCACCTTGACCAGAGCCGATTACTATAGGGTAGTATGAAGTGGTTATTGTCATTTTATTCTGATTTATTAGGGGCTTTGGGGGTTTGGTGTCGAATTAAGTATAGATATACTATGAAGGAGAACAAGTTGGTGTCAATTAAAATACCACTAAACTAAAAAAGGCGCCAGAACTCTTCAAGTGATCTTAACTAGTCATTTGATGTGAACCGCAGGTTTGACACGAACCAGGTCCCATCTATTGAGTTTGCCACCACCCATATTAGCCAAATTTCGACATGCCTAGAGTCTAAGGATAATGATGATCTCAAATATTTTGAAATGCTCTAACCTAGTTTTGCTTTCACATTTCTTGATTCCTCTACACTTTTCACTTGTTCATCGTACTTTTTATCACTATTCATATAAGAACAATAATCTTCATTAAATAGCTATTCTAATCGCAGTCCCATAATATTAAAATAATTTCTAGCAAAGCAATAGATCCCATCTTCCGTTTCTTAGCCCATTCCATGGATGGGTGATCACCTGCCTTGGATGAAGTGCCTAGATCTATATCTTAGAACTTAATTTAGTACCACCAAGTAATTGAGATATATTGGTTCTAAAGGCCAAGACAATCTACTGGCTAGAATATTCTGTACTGCTAATCATGATATCAATGGCAAATATGAGTATACGAATGTTGTTATCAAATAATAAATTGATCAAGTGGGAACACAGGCCTAATCACACCTGCAGTATGCTACATATCACTTAATTTTCTTTTATTATAACTCTCACTCAAAAAGCAAACTAAGAAAACGATACCGAAGATGACTTATAAAGGAATATCTCATTTGCGCAACCCAAATGATGTACAGGCGTGGCTCATCGGCAGTGGCATTGCGTCTCTTGCGGCAGCAGTGCATCTGATCAAGGATGCTGACGTCCCTGCCAAGAACATCCACATCCTTGATATACACCTGAGCTCTGGCGGGGGCATGCAGAATGCCGGTGATGCAGAGAATGGCTACGTTCTCCGCACAGGCTGCCTTCCGTATTTCCATGGTGCATGCGTGGAGGAGCTTCTATCCCGGGTTCCAAATATCGCGAGGCCAGGATATACCTTACTGGATTCTATCCAAGAGTTAGAGCGCTATGGCGAACCAAACCAGGGGAAAGTGTCGACCCGTCTGCTGAAACACTCCGAGTCCGGACCTCAAAGGGTTGAAGAAGAGCGATTCCATCTAGGATCTGAACAGCGACTTAGCCTCGTCGAATTCATGATGGAAAGTGATGGGACGCTCACTGGAAAGAGCATCGAAGATGTTTTTGCCATGTCCTTCTTCAGTTCGAACTTTTGGAAACTGTGGTCAACAACGTGAGGAAATACCGCCAGATATCAAAGGTGAACGAAGATGACTGATTAATGCTACTTAGGTTCGTCTTGAAACCAGAGCACAGCGCGGTCGAGTTTCGGAGACATCTCGCCAAATACCTTGAGGAAATTCAAGACCTGAATAACGTCGATGCGCTGGATCGAATGCACTACACCCTATATGAATCGGTCATTGCGCCGATCACGACCTTTCTGGAGAAGCAAGGGGTGGACTTCCGATTCAATTCCAGTGTTACAGATATTAAGATGTATCCCGAGGGTGGTCCAACGACCGTCTCTGAAATTGAACTGTTGGAGGATGGCGAGCCTGCCCTGATCACCGTCGACCCGGTCGACATTGTCATTGCGACTCTGGGGTCGATGAGTGCTGGGTCTGTGATAGGGTCAAATGAGTCCCCCCCACCCCCTGCACCATCTGACCCTACCGAGATCTTGACTGGTGACTGGGAGTTGTGGACCAAATTGTCCGGCAAATCCATCCGATTTGGGGACCCAACAACTTTCTGCACTCATATCGATGAGTCCAAGATTGAATCTTTCACCGTCACTCTTCGTGACACTCAGTTCTTCGAGGTCTATGAAAGGGTTACTCAAAATCAAGCTGGAGTTGGAGCGTTGGTGTCTTTTATCGACAGCAATTGGACGTTAAGCATCAGTGTTCCTAACCAGCCTCTATTTACAGAGCAGCCATTTGGCGTCTATGTGGTTTGGGGATACGGCATGACCCCTGAAAAGGAAGGGAACTATGTGAAGAAAACAATGTTGGAGTGCTCTGGTGAGGAAATTCTGACTGAATTGCTTCACCATCTCAATGCTCCAACGGACCAGATCCTTGCTGCAGCAACCACCATCCCACTCGTCTTTCCACTGGGAACATCACCATTGTTGAAGAGAACTTACCATGATCGCCCAGAGGTTGTTCCACATCATGCCACAAACATAGCACTTGTGGGTCAATTTTCAGAAATCCCTGACGACACCACCTTCAGCATGGAGTATAGCGTTCGTGGTGCTCAGACGGCCGTGTACAACTTGATGGGATTGTCGAACAAGCCAGCTAAGGTTAGGAGGAACATCCTTTTGGAGGCTTTAAAGGTCTTAATTTGATGATAGTGGCTGGAAGCCTTTCGTTCTATTATTCCTGACTAATATTTTGACCGTCTCTGCAACCATTCTTTAATTTCCCCTACTTCATGCCATGATATTTGTGTTATGACACTGTTATTACTGTCTAATCCTCTTCAGCAATTACTTAATTTTCAATTATCTTTAAGGGGGAAGGTGGAGGAGGGTTCATTAACAAAAGTGATGAACTGATGATGTTAACTTTTATTCCTGTCTGGACCTAGTGCGACATTCAGAATGGCAAAATGATTATATCTATGAACCATACATACTATCAAACTGTAATATAACATTCTGTTGTATATGTTGTATCAAGCTTGTAGAAAGCCCTGTACGGGTTGATCATGTGATCGGGTACAGCTGGCCGGAACTTCCAGAAATACTAGATCTACTACATTAAATGAAGGGTGGAAATAAAGGCGGTTTGATGTCTTTAATAAGAAAATGAGTTTTTGCAATTTGCACGCTATGGCTTGCTGTATACGGCAGACTATAGCGTGCAAATTGCAAAAACAAAAATTTCAAACCATTATGCCGTACTAGTTTCCATGTAAACTGGTGACCCACTACTGATACCCTTCCTATATCTCGCCATCCTGACATCCAAGTGAGTAACACTGTATATTATTACAATGTGAGCCGGTTGCTAGAGAAAATGGGCTTTTCATCAAATCCATTCTCCAAAACTAAAGAGCTAGCCTGCCTAGCACACCATATGAATAAGAGAACATCCCATAACGTCCACCAGCATCAAGAACCCGAGAAACCAGTCCGCTTTACCATATTTTCCTCAGCAAATCTTTCAGAAAACCTTCATCTTTGGCAGCTCTCTTAGGGAAGACCCTGTCGCAATCGTGTGTATATTCCCGCAGTGCCTTTAAACTCGAGAATTTTCGAACAACCATTCCAGTGCGGCGCGAATCAATTAGATCCCATATGTTTACATGAACCCGTGAGAGCGCCTTTTATCATCCAGGTTATCAGTAACTCATGATGCCACATGACTTGTAATAGTTCTCAAACCTTGCGACATTGCGTTATAGTAGCAGTTGGCATATCCAACTGTAGCTCATAGCAAAGAGCCTGCCAGTTCTGAAGCCTGCCGTCTGCCCCAAAATGGCGATTAAATTCTGACCCAGCGAAATTTGCTCGTTCTCTCTTGTAGGTCTTCGAGCGGGAGCTCCAATTCATATGCCGTGCTAGGCGAGCGAATTCGCTAGTTGCGGACGCTGATAGATCAGGGTGGAAGCCTGAAAAGCGATGAAAATAGCCGTCTTCCATGTTTAAGAATTAACTATAAGATTACTTTGGCTATCACACAGGAGCGGGGCTCCAGTTGTTGGATTGCCAGTTGAAATGTGGTCGATGTGGGGGAGTAAACTTCAAAAATGTATTTGTACCTAGCTTTAAAGATGTGGAGGCATCAACATGGAGCGGCATCAAGCATGATTTTGTATTCAATTTTTTAAGCTGCCTAAGTTCTGGGCATTTCATCTTCCCCCAGGCAAATCATCTGCGTTCTATGACGTGGTCATTATTGGCGTAAAGCACCTCCTTGTTATTCTTTCAATGCTAGCTGGACACGTCATGCGAATTTGTCATTAGGGAGTATTGGGGGGTGTACAGTTCAACACCCTGACGGCAAGGCTTTGGATCGAGAGCGCTAGCGCCTCAGGCTTCACATCCATTCAATCCGTGATAAAGGCCTTGGGCCTCATTGGTCCGTCATATCAACTTTCGAACTGCGGATGCGGGACACTGCAGGAAGCTCACCATATCCCGACACGGGAGGGCGCAATAATTGGATAGTTCAAGCTGTTTGCGGGAATACAGGAATTATTTGTTTTGGGACTATCAAGCAGGACAGAATGATTGGGCAGCGGAGCATCCCTGTAGGCAAATTAGGTTTTCATTGGCTTACTGTGGTCGCCTGGTGAAGTGGACTGCAGTATCTTATTTCTGTATTTACTTTATAAAATGATGGTATTAGCTAGTAATGAGTATTATATATAGAGAGAGTTAAGCAACAAGCATGGCTCAAGGCAAATGCTTAGTGGTTTTATAAGCCATCGCACTAACCATAAAAAGATAAAAGCCCTCGGTATCAATGGATGGTTGACATATCAATACCCCTTGCATTGTCCTTACCTTAGAGATAAGTGGTATGGTGGAAATGAGCATATCCCCAAGAGAGAAATTACACTACCTCAGCATCGTATCTTCCGGAAGAAGCGTAGCATCTGTACCTGACCAAGGGTACCTCCGCTAATGGAAGTAAAATGGAAGATCGGATCAGAATTTAAAGGGTCAGGTATCAGACGCACTAGGCATAGCTGCGCAGTCTACATAAGCCTCCACTCAATGGGCGCCAAAATCAAAAGGGCTCACCTACGCATGGCCACTACGCAATGTAACACGCTTTGCTTTATATCTAATGTTGGGATTCCCTGTAATAGATCATATCAGTCGTGGATCCATTCTTTCATATTTTCCAATATGAACTTAATGCCCAACGGCTGCTAGCGCCGGGACTGACCGCCACCACCAGAAAATGTTGTAGGAATTTAATCAATCCGTCAAAATTGAAGCTTTTTCAACGCATAATCAATATAGAGGTACTATTTAGAGATCAAAGGCTAAAGCTCGCTGTTAAAGGCTTTGATAACGGTTAATTTTTTTTTCAAATAGGCGTGTGCTAATGCTTTTGATATAAGGATAAGTATGTCATTATGGGGCTGCTGCCTAACATAATATTTAATAAGGCTGTGGTTGCCTGGATGTATTAGACGACTCATGTTAATTGGTCAGCAGACCACGTTGACGGGAGGGGAAGGACAAGTAATGCCTATCTCCCGTCTTCCCCACTCTTTTCCCCGCCTGCTAGTATGATGGCACGTAATAAGTTCATGATTGTCTGGATATATTAAACTACTGATATTAATGGTCAGCATGCTAACATTGACGGCTCAGGTGCCAGTGTAATTCATGGCATACACATATGGTAGCCTAGTTATCCATTAAGAGGGATTGAGCGAATGGATTTTACTCATAAACACACAGTAGCTCTTGAATATTTAAAATTAAAGCCAATTTGTTGATCCTAAACTAAAGTTTTTATGGGGTTCTTTTGTTACCTGGGCAGGGTCTCATGCACTATACAAATGTAACACTCGAGTTACATGGCTTCATGTCAATAGCACAGAAAATTTGGATCTCTAACGAAGAAAAGAGAAATGCTTAATAGTAGAACTCTCAGATTGCTTGATATTCCCAGGAATTTCTCCCAATCCACCATAGTTCAACTGGGTCTTTTTGTTATTGGCCGTAGAAAAGAAATAGTTTACATAGCTCAATACCCCGCACAGTGGAAGCGAGGCACAATACCCCTTGCTCGATCAAAGAGGGGAGCAAGCCATGGCACGTTTTCCTTATGGCCCATATACCCTTGTTTTGATCAACTTCAGACCAATATGAGGCTTTGAAATATCAAAGTAGTGCCCCCTGATCTAGGGAATAAGATTAAGATAGTGGTGATAATTCATTAGACAAACCAGTCTTTAATCTGGCTATTTTACTCAGTACTGAATCAGCTTCCATTACTAGCCTTTGACCTCAACCAAGCTAAGTGTACTGTTATGATAACACCTCAGTACATATGTTCCTGAAGGGAAGGACTGTGTAGTTGATCCAACATAGTGCGATACAATAGTATACATCTTCCAATATGCAAGGTTTGCCGGGTAAGGCTGGCTTACATGAGGGATCACACAATGTATCTGATTCCATCTAAAACATTATCAAAGACTAAGAACCTATTTTACTAGACAAACTGAGACTTAAAGGAAAGAAATAATAGCATCTGTCAGGGCGACTTCTTAAATCCAGATAATGCTCTATATATAACTACCTTAGGTCTATTCATGATAGAGCGATATGCAGAAGCTCAAGTGATTATGGTTACTTCTTAGCAATTCTATCCGTCGCGAGCCCTTGCCTCGATTTCCCGATGAACATATGGGACAGTGTAGGCGCATGCGAGACAAGGCAGAACTTTTAAGAGATGGCTATGAGCGGTATGGGCTCTATTTTATGGAGGAAGAAGCTGCGAAGCCGCTGATAGTATTTATACAGTTTCTACTTCCTGATCATCTCTGCCGGACAGCCACCTCTCACCTCACTGTTGGGGTTTTTTTTTTTTTTTTTTTTTTTGTTGAGACGGCGTTGGAGCGAATTTGGGTTTAACTCATCATCACGTTTGAAATTGATTCGTAAACCGTATAGGTCAGTCTGTATAGGGCCAATATAGTCCCTTGTTACACCGTTTCTTCTTGCGGCATCGCTATGTCCTAATATCATCTGGACAACGTCTTCGCTCATCCCGGCGATATCTTCTGTAACATGTTAGCTGGATGCCTAGTACATTAATCAATTCCCAGGAATATTTTACCTGTTATGTGTGCCAGATCTCTCGCTGCGCCGCATCTCAACGCATATGGTGTGGTCCTTCCTAGTATCCCAGCATTTGCCCAAGCTTTTTTACTTCCTTTTGGAAGAATGCAGTGTTTGCCCGGGTTTGCAATGCCAGCGGCATCCCTTGTCGGCTTTGCCGGTTCAGACGTTCGATTCGGATTTATGGTCGAGCTTCTCGGCTGACTCGCCGAGCGATAACATTCGCTGATATGTTGTTTTATGCAGGATGGACATGGGATGCCAGGCTGGTGTGTGGGACAAACCCGCGCAGTGTATTTGCACTGCACACTGGTATGACGCCTGAGGCAGAGGCAGTTCACCTTCTTGCGGAAGGCGTGTATGTCTTTCACTACCTTATCAATGGCTTTCTTCCGTTTGCCAGCGCCTTGCCCAAGGGCGCCAGCGACCGCGGCACGCAGGGGAACCGGCACCGGCAAGCACGCCTTCTTCAGACAGGCACAGTATTCACACTTCGTCGCAGCCCGAGGGCTCACACAAACAAACTCGTCGTTTTTGGCCAATTAGCCAAGGCAGCGGACACACATCAAACAACCGCTGAAAGGCGTGGCGGGCGTGGCGGGCGTGGCGGCGGTGGGGAGCGGGCAGGCGGCAGGCATGGTGGCATCTTAAAAGGGCGATGTGAGACCAGGACCGTCATCACAAAGACCGGCCACAGAAGACAACCCTGAAGGAGAAAAGAAACGACGACGGCGGAAGTTGGCGCAGAGACAAAGCCAACAAGAGCCTGTGGGGGGACTGGCCCCTGGTAAAGAAGAAGAAATAGGGCCGAAGCCCACTAAACCCTATGAACGAACACATAACTGTCAGCTCGCTGTCTGCACGAACGCTACCCAAAACCATTACAAAAGGATTCACTGAATTGTTGGCTGCAGCCAACTGACGACGTTTAGCCTCAGCGGCCCGAGCAGCAGCACCAACCAAAGAACGTTTTCCCATCTCCACGATGTCAACACGATAATCAGACGAACGGGAAACGAAGATACTCACGATGGGAGACTGAGGCAACGAACGAACGTAAAAACAACTACATAAAGGAACTGAACCAGCAGTTTTGCGAAGGGGACCGGAGGACTTTCCTATGCGCGAAGCGAAAGAAATTCTCATATTTATGTTCAGAAGACTATGGGGCCAGTCTATTTCTTGAATTGTGTCAAGTCAGTCAGATATTGCAGATCATTGTAATTGTCATCCACGAGAACATACCGTCGAGTTTGTTGGGTTTAGAATACCCGAGCCTTGGCTTCAACGATTGCCTGTACATGATGGCTCTATGGGCCATTCGAATTTTGCCGAACAACGTTTGGTGTATTCGTGGGTCCTGAAGTCATAGTACATTAGACTGCGGCTGCTAGAGCACAGTTTTTCTAAGAAATGCGAATTCCTCAACAATCAGCTTACCTGAGTCAAACATTTCATTCTTGAATCGACAGATTGTATGGTGATCAGTCTTTTCGACCGGAATGGCTTCGTGGTCAGGAAGCCCGATAGATTCCTTGGTGACGATGATTTGGAGGATTCCTCTCCGATGCGGAGTCCATTTATTCTAATGTTTCGGTTATTTTGATGGTTATGGTGTCATTTAGTATATTGCATCTCTTCATGGCTTCCGTGGTTTTGATTGAAAGTTTTGTGTCAGAAACGTGATATGTCGAGGAGAAATTGCCAGGCACGTTCGATCACTGTCACACCTGGCCTTTAGCCATGTCCTTTCCCCTGGGTTTTGTAAACCAATACAGTTATGAACCTCTCAACCATTTCGCCTGATGGACACTCCTTGAGTCTAAAAGTATGTATTAGTATTATATCCAAATATCATAATAACAGTATTTGTTATTACTTGCTCTTGGCCCATGACTTTTCCATACCATACATCCCTGGTCTTTCTTATTCAATATATAAAAATGGATCTGGCAGCTGCCATTGCGATGTGTCCTTGCGTGGAAGGTACGATTTAACCAGGCAGGATGTATATAGAAACGATATGACAGTAGAATCAGTATATAAAAGCTGCTTGATTGAACTAGCTGGGATGCTCCTTATAGAATATCATGAGGGGTACAATAAATGAAGAATGACGATTTGTTTGTATGCTTGGATGATGGATGGAAGAGAAAAAATGAAAGATGAATAACAAAAATTCAGTGTATTTATGTTCATTGATGCAGTGGATTCTCCATATAAATGTTGCCTAATTCCATTCATTCATCATCATCCTCATTATCTAATCTATACTAATTTTGTGCTACAGTGAAAGCAGTTACTCTACTCATTCATCATAACTGTGGAATAGCAGTATACCGCAGAGTCTGGCTAGTACTCCGATTGATCGATAGCTGCCTATGCCAAGCAAATGGAGGGGCAGCTTCTCCAACGATGTTTTAGACAATATTGTCTTAGGTAACAGTCCATTAGGTTTCCAGTATTAATTAACCGGAAACCAGCTGCCAAGACTGTAGGACCTAGGTATCTGATCACCAGCCATATTTACTGACAATATGCCGCATCCCAGTGTTGATCGAGCTGATGAGCTGAAAACCATCACGGCCCACGATTTCCTTGACATCATGTTTTCCCCATCGGGCCAGGGTCTAGCAGCTGAGCTGGCCCAATCAGCGCCCGCCCTGGCTGAGCCACTCCTATAAATACGCCGCATTTGCCCCACTCGGGACAGTTTCAGCTCGTTAAGGCCACCTTCAGCTGCAGCGGATCTGTAGATGCGTTTGCAAGCAGTGTGTATCTGCGGCCAGGGTCTCCACTGCCACGCCTGCCCCTCCTTCATGGAGGGGTTATAAGTACCTCTCCCGCCCTCTTCCTCTCCCTTTTTCTTTCTTAGACTCCATCTCTATTCTATCCACCTACACACTCACCATGTCTTTCCACCACTCTGCCAAGGACATCCACATCGAGCAGGACGGCCAGAGCACCTTCTTGCTCTGCGAAGTCCGTGACAACAACGGTAACTTCCACGGCACCAAGATCAGGCTGGACAACCACATCGGCAACAGTGACGGTATGCCCCCCCTTCTACACACTACAGTCGTAATCTTCAGTCAGACTAACATGTCCAGGCTGGTTCAAATGGGATGGCGTCGATGGCGGCAATGGCACCAACTTCACCCAGAGCGCTCGTAACATTGCCCTCGTACACACCAACGAAGGACCCAAGCTCGAGGCTGATCTCTCCATGATCAACGGTGGAAGCAGAGGTCGCCAGGGCATTTACTTGGGCGAAAAGATTGCCAACGACGGCGGAAGACTGCGTTTCATTGTAAGTGACGTTATGCCGTGATGGTGGATGTGTTCTAACGGATATTAGGGAGGCCAATAAATGACGAACTTATGTAGCATAAATGTTGATGAATTGAAATTTTGAGCATATCAATATCAGGTTTTTGCTGCTGTATGTACTCGGTATGCAGTAGAGGTAGGGTGTTTGTGCCCAATGTAGGTATCAGCCCAATGTGGGATATCGTATATGCAAGATGTCATATTGCAGCTATACAGACTTGTCATTGGTGATGTTATGACCAAATTGGGATAACTGCATGACAACCTTATGTCATATGTAAGCAGTGCATTACTGGATATGCATGAACAGGAATAAGCATTAAGCACCAATTAAGAATCTCAGCACGTGACACTTCAAAAACGAAGAATCAGTGCAAAATTATTTGAATAAATAAACAGAATGCATCTCTTGTAGATCTAGAAGCAAGGAAGTGTCGGTGGTTCCTTGGTACCGTAGAGCCGAGCCGAGATGAACCCGAGATGACTACTTGACAGATTCATCGGTTGACTCGGTCCTTAGATTAATTTTATCTTACTGTAATTTTAATCGCGACTGCAGTTCCTGGGTTGCTAACGCAAAATTCTCACCGGTGTTGAATATCTGGGGATCCCCGCGTTGATTTTTGATGATCTGGGGTGTTAGTCTCGTTCACTTGGATATATATCTCGCATCGGAGACATTGGAATCACTTCTCTAATTTCACCACCAGGAATTACACTCAATCCTTCAAAAGTCAAGGAAACGAGTCAGACAAAGTTGTACTAGTAAAATATTTTCTTCTCATCGTACCGGCTATATATTGACCAGCGGAATAAAGCGCCAACCCAGCCACGGCCCTTGGCACTGTTTTTCAGTTGGAAAGTGAAAAAAACACGCCACCCACACAGGCCACGTGAGATAAGATTCTCAGATCAAGTCGGGTGATGTGACACAGACTCGTACTCGGAGACACCCGAGTCCAGTCCTCAGTTGGATCTGGGATGGAAGCATTCTGATTTCATCTAGTGAGTCGTACAGATGATTATGGTGGTGCTGGTATGCTTATTGTGGTGATGTTACATTACATTATATCGAGTATAGCAATCTTGCTTACTATTATTATATTATTATCAGGTGCTTTAACTTCCAGTTCACTTCTAAGCGATAAACTGTCAAACGGAGAATTCTCCAGATTCGCACACGTGGTAGGCTGGATTTTCCGACCCCTGTCTTCTACAACCAATCACCCCTTCTGCTTCCCCGGCATCCAGCCCGAACCAGGAACAGTCGCCGATATTCCGCCTCTCAGTGGCTGCACCTAAAATAACCTTCTGGCATTTTCCCCAGTCCGAATTGCCCGAGCGTTTGTATGGCTGAAGAAAACCACAGAGACCCGGTCTAGATGCGGTTGCACTGCATGGATTGGCTAATCAGGTTCATCTCACCATCCTGGGGTTGGCTGCCACTTTCATCCATTTATCCATGGCTGTCATGGAAGAATATGGAAAACGGCTAGTAACGGGGTTTACGATACCGTACCTTTCCCTGCAGTCCATTCACTGCAGCAGTTCCAAACTTGGGCGTCCAGTCAGATGCCGGACTAGATGGCATCTCATTTTGTTTGCCGAATTGATTGGTTGTCTTTTTCATCCCCAGATCCACCTCCGTATCCCCAGACGGTCCAAGCGATCGAATGGCGATTGGAAAAAGTCACATGCCCCTGTCTTTTTCATGGCGGCGAGGAAGAAGAGGGAAGGGGAAGGATGTTGCGGGGCCTGGTTGCTCTTGCCTTATAAGACTTGTGCGGTCCCGCGAGTTCTTCTTTCTCTGATCCCTACCTTCTCTCTTCTTCTTCTCGACATCTTCTTTCGTTCAGACTTCACGCTCAACTTCCATCAAGAAGAACGTCTACACCATGGCAGACGATGCTGGGGCGCACCCTGTGGATGCCCCTCCTGTGGTGGCCATCCCTGCTGGGACAACCGATACAGAACGTGTCGAGGCTCCTGTGACATTCAAAACATACCTTATGTGTGCCTTTGCTGCCTTTGGTGGTATCTTCTTTGGCTATGACTCGGGTTATATCAGCGGTGTCATGGCCATGAGATACTTTATCGAAAGATTCGAGCACTTGGTGAGTTCTTCGTCTTCGTATCTTGCATTTCGCTGCTGACCGTCCCTGCTAGGACTACGAGACTACCCCCGAAGAACTCTTTGTCATTCCCTCCTGGAAGAAATCATTGATAACCTCCATCCTCTCCGCTGGAACGTTCTTTGGTGCCATCATTGCTGGTGATCTGGCCGACTGGTTTGGACGTCGTCTCACAATCGTCAGTGGCTGTGTTATTTTCATCGTCGGCGTCGTCCTTCAGACTGCGTCTACCAGCGTCGCCCTGCTCGTCGTTGGTCGTCTTATTGCCGGGTTTGGTGTTGGTTTCGTCTCAGCCATCATCATCCTTTACATGTCTGAAATCGCCCCCCGCAAAGTCCGTGGTGCCATTGTCTCGGGCTACCAGTTCTGCGTAACAATCGGTCTGATGTTGGCATCTTGTGTTGACTATGCCACTGAAAACCGCACCGACTCTGGGTCGTACCGTATTCCTATCGCTGTACAGATTGCCTGGGCTCTGATTCTGGGAATTGGATTGCTTATTCTGCCCGAATCTCCCAGATACTTTGTCCGAAAGGGTGAGATTTCCAAGGCTACTCATGCTCTTGCTCGCGTTCGTGGTCAGCCGGAGGAGTCTGAGTTTATTCAGCAAGAACTGGCGGAAATCATTGCAAACAATGAGTATGAGTTGCAGTCGATGCCCCAGGGTGGTTATTTCGCTACCTGGGCCAACTGCTTCCGGGGCAGTCTCTGGAAGGCTAACAGTAACCTTCGTCGGACTATTTTGGGTACCTCGCTCCAAATGATGCAACAGTAAGTTTTCTGACAACAATTCCTTGACCAAGTCTAACATGGACAGATGGACCGGTGTGAACTTTGTCTTCTACTTTGGTACCACATTTTTCAAAAGCCTTGGAACGATCGATGACCCCTTCTTGATCAGTATGATTACCACCATTGTCAACGTCTGTTCTACCCCCGTGTCGTTCTATACCATGGAAAAGGTCGGTCGCCGGAAACTGCTTCTTTGGGGAGCATTGGGAATGGTCGTCTGCCAGTACATCGTGGCTATCATCGGTGTCGTTGATGGGGAGAACAAGAAGGCTGTCAGCGCTATGATCTCTTTTATCTGCATCTATATCTTCTTCTTTGCCAGCACGTTCGGCCCTGGGGCATGGATTTTGATTGGAGAAATCTTTCCATTGCCAATTCGTTCTCGTGGCGTGGCTTTGTCGACGGCGTCGAACTGGCTCTGGAACTGCGTGAGTTTTGGCCCAAATTCGCCCAACGGAAGACTGAGTGCTGACTCTTTAGATTATCGCGGTTATCACTCCGTATATGGTCGACACGGACAAGGGCAATCTCAAAGCCAAGGTGTTTTTCATCTGGGGTTCTCTCTGCGCGTGCGCCTTTGTGTACACTTACTTTTTGGTCCCCGAAACCAAGGGCCTCACACTCGAGCAGGTGGACAAGATGATGGAAGAGACGACACCGCGTACCTCTGCCAAGTGGAAGCCACACAGCACCTTTGCTGCGGATATGGGACTCACCGAAAAGGACGTTTCTGGCAAGATTACGCAGGTGGTGCACAAGGAGGTTTGAGACGAGGTTTGAGGTTTCTGCACACTGTGCATTTTGACAAGTTCTGCGGGATTTTTGCACGATAATAATATGTATTACGTATACCCATGGTGATGTTTATGCACGAGATTGAAGAATAATAACGCTATTTAATTTGTATCAAAGCTTTGAAAAGACTCCATACGATAGGAAAGTTAGGGTCTGGAACCGAGTACCGAGAGGAATTTCCCCGATATTCAGCCACGAGCTTAAATGGTGATTCAGGTTTAGCACAGCCAAGCCCCCAGTACGCGGCCTTTTGAGTGGAACAAGAAGAGTATATCAAACAATAAGCATATCGAGATGGAGAGAGCATCGGGATGTGGATGAGTGTTGACTGCCGAAGAACCCTGATGCTCGTCCCTGATTAGCCCTGATGCGCAGCAGCCTCGGAAGGCCCGCACGACGCGACGTGCCAAGCCAAAAGACTGCGTGTTGCTCCGGACAGCCTTGGCAGCGCTAAGCCTGTCTGGGATATGATCAGCAGGAATCCGCCAATCGGAGGGGGGCAATTACTGCTTCTGCCAAGACGGTCTGCTTTTTGGGTATACAAAGTCTTATAATTGACCATAGATTGATAGATTGATAGAGGATGTTTATTCTGGTATGGAGAGTATATTGATAGTGTAGATAGAGTACTGTAGGCATGTAGGCATAGTATGGAGTATACTGTAGAGGTATGAAAGAATAATGGAATATTATAGTACTGAATATAGATATCCAAAATATGAAAGAGTCGTCCCAATTAGCTTCATCTCCATCTTATCGCCCCAGTTTTCCGTCGTCGTCAGCGGTCCAGCTCTAGCGAGTCAACAACAGGCCCTGATGCTAACTATGGCACCAGCTAGCCTGCTGGTAGTGTCTATCTGGAATCCTGAATCAATTCCTCTTACCCCGGGAAAATCCACTTCTGCATTTGCCGTTACGCATACACACGCATGCACGTAACATACAGAAACCCTGGCAGAAGCCGATAGAAGGTTGTTGGACTGCACGGAGGCAACTCCGCTGTGGGGCTTGCTTCATCTATGGTGCTGGTGATGAATTGGCAATGCTGGTGATGTTATTTGCTGGATGGGGCAGGGTTGGAGGGTGCGTCATCTTGTTTGGGTTATTTCTGGTTTGATGGATGGATATAGTGGCATCGAGGGGTGGGATTAGGTATAAAAGGGTCGTGGGATCACCGGTATCTTCGCCTTTTTATCATCATCTTCAATCATCTTTAGTCTTTCTCACATTGGATATCTTCAGACAATATGGTCCGTCTCACTTCTTCCCTCCTCGCCGGTGTCGTCGGCCTCGCCTCGGTGGCGTCTGCCCACCCCGGCCACAACGTCAAGGCCGAAGCCGCTGAGCGTGCTGCTGCCCTCAACAACCTCCACTCGCGCAGTCTGAGCGGCTGTGCCACCAACCTTCGTGCTCGCGGCCACGAGCAGGGCAACGTCGCCCGTCGTAACCGCGCCGTGCAGAACTTGCGCAGGAAGAGAGGTCTCGAGACTCGCGCTCCTTTCCTCAAGGCTCGCAATGATGCTCCCTTGAACATGACCCACCACTCTTCGTTCGATGCGACTCCCTCTACTGACCCCTCGGTTCTGTTTGCTTCTAATGCAAGCTGCATCCTTGCCGAGGACGTGACTCAGGGTCCTTACTGTACGTCCTCATCACCCATCACCCATTCAAAACCAACCCAGTCTAGCAACAGCAAGCTAACTCCAGCAGACGTCTCCGGCGAACTCATCCGCTCCAACCTCGCCGAAGACCAAGAAGGTGTCCCCCTCTTCCTCGACATCCAGCTCGTCGACACGACCACCTGCGAGCCCGTCCCCGAAGTCTACCTCGACTTCTGGCACTGCAATGCCACCGGCGTCTACTCTGGCGTTACTGCCAGTGGAAACGGTGACTCGTCGGACGAGTCCAACTTGAACGCTACTTTCCTCCGTGGCCTGCAGAAGACGGATAAGGATGGTGTTGTGCAGTTTGAGTCGATTTTCCCCGGTCACTATACCGGTCGTGCTACTCACATTCACGGTACGCCCCTCCTGTCTCCAAGAGTGTTTTGTTACAATGAACGCTAACAAGATTGTCCAGTCCTCTCTCACCCCGCCAACGAAACAACCGTCAACAGCAACGACACCATCTCCGGCCTCTATTCCACCTCCTCCTCGCACGTCGGCCAGCTCTTCTTCGACCAGGACCTCATTACCGAAGTCGAGAAGAACTCCCCCTACTCCACCAACACCCAGGAGTTGACCGAGAACAACGATGACGATATCCTCTTCCAGGAGCTCGACAGCAACATCGACCCCTTCATGGAGTACGTCTACCTCGGTGACAGTGCGGCCGATGGTATCTTTGCTTGGATCTCCGTTGGCATTGATCCTACCGTTGACACGAGCGTTTCGCCCGCTGCTTACTATACTCATGATGGTGGTGTTGAGAATGAGAACAGTGGTATGGGTATGGGTGGTGGTTCGCCTCCTTCTGCTCCTGGATCTTCTTCTTCCTCTTCTGCTTCTGCTTCTGCTTCGGCTTAGATGAATGGTGGTGATTGGATGGTGGAGAATAATGGTTTTGATAGTGTGAATTAGATTGAATCAACTTTTGTTTTCATTATCCATTATCTATTATTCTATATTTTATTTAAAATGCACGCTTACCCAGCTGCAAACGTACTCATCTGTCTCAACCTCTCCCCATACTTCCAAAGAAAGATCGGCGCCGGCACCCCAAATGCAATCGAAATAAACGCCAGCAAACTGTTCCCCCACCCATAATCCAACGCAGCATACATATACGGCGCAAACAACGGAAACCCAAACCCAGCCAACGACCGTAAAAACGCCCCAGCCGCGATCGCACTCGCCGCAAACCGCGTATACGAATCCACCAAATACGTCTGGATACATAGAAACGCGGTAATAACACCTAGCCCAAACAGGCAAGCCCCGATATTCGGCGCAATCCAGTGCTTGTGTGTTTGGGCCGTCCAGCCGTAAATGAAGAGGCCAGCGGGGGTGGATATGGCAGCGACGGACATAAGAGGTACGCGGAACTCGGGTCTGCCCACGCCGTTGTTACGTTTCTTGAGAGCGCGATAGATGCGGTCGTTTAGGGGCGCGCAGACCTGCGACCCCAGCCAGAAGCCCAATCCGAGCGAGATGTAGTTTAGTCCGCCGATGCCGGTGGATTCGTGGTATTGTTCCGTCCAGAGGGTGGGGAAGGTCGAGAGGACGAGGTACATGAGGCCGTAGATGTAAGCCATGTAGAGGGCGAGGAGCTGGACGATGGGCTGAGTGGCGAGGAGACGAAAGGGGCGGACCAGCGAGATACGAAGTACTTGGGTGAGTGTTTTATTCTGCTGTTCGGCGTCGGTTTGGAAGGATGGATCGCCGGTTTCTTTGCGGATTTGCTTTGCGCGGACTTGCAGGATCTTCGGGGCGTAGGTTTCGCGGAGGAAGAAGAGGCCTGCGAGTTGAATCACCCCATCTGCGATGGAGGTCGCCCAGAATGCCCATCGCCAGGAGACGTTTTCTGCGATGAAACCGCCTGCGATAGGACCGACTGCTGGGCCGAGCAGAGGGGCTAAACTGTACATTGCCATGCCCTTTCCTCGTTCTTCAGGACGGAAGCAATCCGAGAGTACACCACCGCCAATCTGCCACTATCAGTTACTTCGTTCCACAGTGTGTAGAGCAGAATGAATACTCACAGCCATCGGCGCACTCCCACCCAACCCAGCCAGAAACCGAAACGCAATCATCTGCCCCTTCGACTGCGAGACCGCACAGGCGATATTGAAAACCAAATACCACAGATTCGCCAATTGCAAGACAATGACCCTCCCAAAGATCTCGGAAAGCGGGCCCAGAAGAAGCGGCCCAAATGCATACGCCAGCACAAACGCCGACAGGGTAATGGCCGACTCGACTTCATCGGTAATGTGGAAATCGGCAGAGATGGAGGTTAGGGCCGGTGCGATCATGGACGAGGAAACGGGGGAGATGAAGGTGAAGCAGGAGACGATGATCACGGCTGACCATTTCTTGCCCATCGACCAGTTTTTGGGATTCCCGGGGTCGTCGGGGCCATTCCAGGTGACCTGTGGTTGGTTTGGTTAATTGGGTTCTGGTTCTTGGGGGATGGGATAGTGGTCTTTGACTTACTAGCTTGGAGTTATCTGGGGCTTCTGTTTTTTGCTTTTCCAGCTCGGGTTGAGATTGAGGTTGTGCTTCCAAGTCGACATTGTGATTTTCTCCAGATTCTGGTTGGAGCTCAGACGATTGGTCGGATTTCACCTCCTCATCTGAACTGGTGGGTTGTGATTTCGTCATGGCAAAATCAAAAACCGACGGAACAATCAAGGGAGAAAATATGTATAAACATAGCAGTCATCCAGAAACAAAACCAACAGCGACTGCTGGGTATATATAAAAATTCCCACCAAAACATGAAACATTCTCCCCATGCAAGACGGTGATAAGAACTGTTAAACACCGATACCAGTGGAGATAAATCCTCCATTCTGCCAGAATAATGCAGTCATAATTGGCTCAGAGACACGGTCCCAGTGGTCCAGAAGCAAAGCTTGACCACGGTGGTTGAGACGTCGGCAGTCGGGGCCGTTAGACGCCGATTTTATGTCGGCATAAAGCGAGCAAAAGTGGACCAAAGGGGCAAAAATGAAGCAAAATCTGGGGCAGAGTCGGATGTACGGCACGGGTCAGGTGACTAATATGCACGTGTTGGGCGTAATGAACGTTTTGGCGATAGCTGTCCTGCTTATGTTTTTGCTTACTGCTTGTTATCTGGCTTATGCTGATCGTCGTTTGTTGTGACTCATAAAGATATGGATCAGTTATGCTGATCGGTATCTTGTGGATGGATTCGGTTCCTTTGACGAGTCGCCTGTCACGATGATATAAATAAACTTGATTTATCGCTAAATCGCAAATAATCTAAACCACCCTCAAAGACAGCCTTAAGTAGTCCTGTATCCTCTTCACATCGTCCAGCGCTGCTATAACGCCGATATACCCATCAGGTCGTACAACAGCCAAAGCACCCTGGTCCACATCCACACCGTACAGCTTGTACACATCATCGATCTGATAACCGCTGTAAAAGGACATCTCCGAGTATTTCTTGAGCTCGCGTGGGAGATCCCGCCATGTAAAGTCTCTCTGGAGACGCGGGTGAATGACAACCTGCTCAATCAATGAAGGGGGAAACTTTGGAATGATCGACGAGCCTAGAGCCGTCAATGTTTTCGCGGACGTTCCCTGTGGATCTAAAAGGTCTGATGACGTGAGGCACAGGATGCGAAATCGTCCCGTTGAGAGAAAATCTGGAAGCAATCAGCAAGGGTGTTATCAATCAGTGCTGCATAACTCACCGTCTTGCAAGTCGCGTCGGTTTCCATCAGCGTGTCTCTTGTATCGCACATTCATCAATCTTCTTCCGGGTCGAAGAACTCCGAAGAGATAATCTGTTCCTTGGATAGGATTCTTGGAGTCGTTTTTCAATGTTCTGTGTACGGTGACATTTTCAGGATACTCAATACCACAACCGCTGGTGAAACCGTTGCCTGTGCTGAACACCTTGAGGAACTGCTCATGGGTGAGTTGGTCAACACCATCCTCTGTTGAACCAATCTTGCCAGAAAACATCGATGAGAAAGCACGGTCAAACTCGATCAATTGCTGGGCAATGGTGTGTCTTTCGGTGTCGTAGGTGTCGAGGACAGTGTCGGGCTGTCCTGGTGTGGCAGAGTCATGACTGAGGCCATGGATCGAATAGACTAGTTTCCAGGCCAGATTGTAAGAGTCCATCATCGATACATTCATGCCTTGTCCAGCCTGTTGTTGTAAGCAAGTGGTCTTGTCAGTTAATTGTAACCACATACCTTGGGACTGTGTGTGTGACATGCTGAAGTGACAGTCAGCATAGATCAAGATGCACTTGGAATAGACCTACCATCTCCTGCAATAAATACCCGATTGATTCCCTTTGAATCCTTGACGGTAAATTTATCCGACACTCGCTGGCCAATTTGGTATGCTGCCCACCAGTCGATTGCACCATCCTCCTTTGGCCGGATGTAATATGGCTTGAAAGCGTCTTCAGCCTGTTGAAAGATGCTCTCCAGTGTGACCTTGCTCCTGCGAGCTCTAGCATCGCTCTTTGGCTGACCGCCATCCCCATTCTCTTCACCCTCTGGACCCTCGTCCTCCGGTACCTGAACATACAGCCGAGTCAAGTACTCGCCCGTCGCGATACGCTCTCGCGGAATGACCATCACCGAACCAGCCGGTGCATGAATAGCACAGCGACGTCTAATATCCGGAAAGTCAGTATCGACGACCAGATCCACGACACCCCAGATATGGTCCAACGATTCCCCGACCAGCTTGAGACCCATACAGCGTCGCACTGCCGAGCGAGCTCCATCTGCGCCAACCAAATGCTTCGAGCGGACAGTCCTGCGCTGCCCGTCGGTTTCAATCTCCGCAACAACAGGGAATTCCGCGTCCCCATCCTCGTCAATCTTGACATCAATCAACTTCGTGTTGCGCTGGGCACCACGTGTCGAGTATCGCAGCAAATCAGTCTCAAGAATACGCTCAATCCGACCTTGGTGAATGGTAACCTCATGGGGAAATCTCGCCGGCACCGCAACATCAGGAACGATCGAAGTCCGCTCAATCACCTCATCCTTATTCTCGGATGGATTCCAAAACGCCACCTCCTCCATATGGCAGCCATCACTGAGGATCTCATCCGCAAGACCCAGCGACTTGAGCACTTCAAGCGTACGAGGCTGGAGACCATCCGCCTGGCCTGATTTCAGTGTTCCCGGCTTCGCATCCACGCAGAGAAGTGAATCGTCGTTTAAGCCATATCTCGCGAGAAGCAAATTGAGCATCAACCCCGCCGGACCAGCTCCGACGACAACGACTTCGTATTTCTCTGTCTGGGCGTCCTTGGACGGTGGCGGGGTTAGACGGGGAAGTGGGGGAGCGAAAGAAGGCAGAACGCGCAACTCGCGCGACGAGGAGGCGTACTCGGTGAAGACAGGCATTATAACTATGAGGTGTGGATTTATTCATACATTATACAAAAGCAACTAAAGGAAAGGCTTTAATACTTGGACGATGGTAGCACAGGCCAGCCTTACGTTGTTGATTAATGATTATCATAGACTTATTAACGACTTACCAAACGCCACCAATGCACGAACCGCGTGGAACATCGCGTGGAGAGGGAGAAACTCTCTTCTCCTCCATTCAAAAGGCTTCAAATCTTCCAGGTGGACCTGTCTTGCTCGGGAAAAGATTCTGTACTTGGACTGTGGCAATTTGCAATTCTTGCTGTATTGAAAGTTACCATTTATACGTACTGTACGTATGTAATAGTCACCATTTGTATCCTTTCAAGTAAATATAAACATATCTCATATCATAACCAACTCATCAGAATCATCAAATATCCAAATGTGATAAACATCAGCAAAATCACATCATCCCATCAATAAAACCAGCCTTCTACGGCGCAGCAGCAACCTTGAACGACTTGAACGACGCAATATGCGACCCAGGAGCATAGAAGCACTGATTCGGTCGAATCTGAACCGAGTACGTAGCCGAGTTGCAATTATCATTCGGATAGCCGTAAACGACCAGATTCGCCTGATTGTACGAAGCCTTGATGGCTCTGATTTCAGGGCTGCCGGTGAATTTGTAGCATCCTTTGGTGGAGTCGGCTTTGGTGATTTCTTTGGCGGCGCTGCCGGGGCAGTTTTCTTTGGTGAAGCCGCTCACTGTCCATCCAGAGACGGAGGTGGCGATGGTCAGGAGGATGATGGGAAGTTGGAGTTGCATGGTGGTTGGTTTGATTAGATTTGAGATTGAAACTGTAGAGTAGATGGACGATGGAGATGAGGGCTGATAGAGAATAGAGGATAGAGGATATCTTGTGGTTGTATTTATATTCAAGAAACGTCTATACACCCATATTCCAGTATAGAGGTTAGGCCACTACCCAGTATGTACGATCAAAAAGCTGACTAGCTATACATGTATGAATATGCCGTAGCGTTACATCCAAGTCGACAGCGAATAACAACAAGAAACCACCATTAAGGCCGAGTTGAGTATGCGTGAGCTTAGCCTCAATCTGACTGTATTGGGAGAACAGAATCTGGGGATATCTATATGGATTCCTGCAGTGCTAGTCAGCCATGTTGTCTGCCAAGATAAGGCATCCAGGGCTGAGATGGACTGTAGCAGATTTATACTGGCTTTATTGAGTGATCGAAGACACCATACAGCATGAATGTCATTCAATAACTATCTTTTAGCTATGATCCCACTTGCAAGGCTGAGCAGACATTTAATCGATGGTGGTGGCTGTAGGGCCGAGACCATGCGCCTTGTATGATTAGCAGCACTACGCTTCTAATTTATGGAATAGTGTAATCCAGGTCTTGAGAATGAGAATAGGTAGTTAATGGTATGGACATATCGCCTCATTCTGATACTATTCAATTTCTACAAATATTACAAGATTGCAATTTTTGCTCTAGCATAATGAAAACTTACAGAAAAAAAAAAAAAAACACATGGCTATTTAAATTCCCATTTTTCAACCCAAACTCTCCAATTCTCAAATTTAAGCATCTTTTTTACAAAACAAGTTAGCGTTATTAGTCCGACGGGGGGATTTCCGGTTATGGACACTGCAATTGTCCGTCAAATGGCAACGCCGACAATCATTATTATTCTAAAATTTGAGTCTATTGTTTGGCGCTGGGGATTTTCCGGATATTATTTATAGGTATCTTGGATGTGTCTACTGGTATATATTATAGATGTGACTGCTAGCTTTGATGGTGATGGCTATGGAAAAGATGATGGATTGTATCAGGTGAGAAATCAGCGGTAGGACATATTTCTCATTCTGCAGCCTTCCTAACTAACTAGTAGCCTTGTGCCGTGTGAGACGTTGGCACAGAGCTTCGTTCCGACCAATATTTACTTTGATAGTCGAGGACATAAGTTAACCCATGGAAGTATCAAGCCACCCACAACACGGAATGCTAAATAGGATAGTAGATTTATCGACACTATCACTAACAAGATAGTCAAACATATCCTGATAGATTTTATTGCCCAAGCACAGTTACTGCCATATGCATAGAGTGAGCTGTATAATCATAAGACTGCAAGCGGGGATGACAGCCTGTTGTACTCCGTTCAACCGAAAACAACCATCATCATACGCCCAGACCCTGCAGCTACTTTCCCAACAATCGTCGATCCGTGTCGATTTAATCCGTATTTCCGTATTGGCTGCACCATCGCCTATTCAGACAGCAAGGGATGTTTCATAGAGTACGCACAGATACGGTCAGTGATCACTGGGAATATTCCGGTTACCGAACGCCGGATGATACCGGTGTATCCACATGTTGCAGATCGGTTGTTAAGCGATGGGATCCAAAGTCCAGACGAATCCAGATTTCAGACGCTATAATTCCGTAGTCTCTGTTCTTTGCTTGATGAATTTTGCTGTGCTTAAATGCTAGATGTTGCTCCCTCAGCAATCGTATTAGGAGCAAAATACGTGCGCAGATTGCTGCCGTCTATGGGTTCATACTAGGAGTTAGTAGATGTATGACAGCTACTTAGTTTGGCGGATGCATGTCCCGGCAAAGTATTTTTGTATGCGGAATCTACCCGCACGTCCCCTCTTCGTATAGCTTTGCAGGTCACAACTCACCAGTAACCACCATATAACGTCACTAGTCAGACTATCGGCTAAGAATGATGGTCACTTGCTCCTCCTCGATTACCTAGAGTCATATATCCGATTCTCGATCAATACCACCGTACTCCACGCTTTCTCCCCCGCATCTGGGGCTGGGAGTGTTTGGAACTGGGTCTAGGGGGATTCCCGGCACTGGCTACCCGCCACATCCGTCCGAGGAGCCCACTTGGTTAAAGGGCCGGGTTTGGGTTCAATCGTCAAAAAAGCAGTGATGGTCAACTTGTGGGTCGTGATGGTCCTGGCACGTCCTCCCCGGTTCTAAAGGGGCAGCCAGGGACGATGAGGGGGCTGCACGAGAACGGGGAGGAGCATAAGGTATCCGCCGTCGTAGTTGAACTCCAGTCTGGTACGCAATGCCTAACAGATGGCAAACGCTTAGTGTTGAACCGGGTCAAGTAGATATTCGCGAGAGTGTCATTCCTGAGTTGGTCTGTGGGTTATATAAGAATATCAAGTCGCTGCTGCGGCAGGTTAGGCACCGTCACCTACAAACCCTTTAGCCCCCTGAAGTTTGTCTTCTCCAGCCTTGCGAGAGCCAGCTTTGTTTGTCACTTCCCACAATACTGTCTGTTTCTCCTTTCAAATCACAATGTGGAATCTCTCCCGGTTTTTCAGTGCTGCACCAGAGCCACCACAGCCAACAGAGCCCAAATGGGTCGTTGAGGAGCGTTCTATTGATGAGGCTCGCCCTATTCGAGTTGTCGTTATTGGATCCGGAATCTCTGGCATTATCGCCTCCATCCGGTTTAGACAGCGGATACCCAATCTGGATCTTTGTGTGTATGAGAGGAACGAAGATATCGGTGGTACCTGGTTTGAGAACAGGTACCCAGGTTGTGCATGTGGTATGTCTTGTGAAATCTTTCCTGTCCCCATGTTACTCTTGTACAACTCGCTGACATTCTGTTCAAAGATATCCCTGCCCACACATATCAGGCTACCTTCGAGCCCAACAAGGAATGGTCAACGTTCTACGCCAAAGCCCCGGAGATTCATCAGTACTGGAAGCGCGTGGCAGACAAGTATGATTGCAACGAACACGTCAAGCTAAAACAGCAAGTTGTGGACGCAGTCTGGAATGAAGACCAAAGCAAGTGGCAGTTGCAAGTCCAAGATATTGAAAGTGGCTCGGTGTACTCGGACAAATGCGATGTGTTGATTTCTGCTACAGGGGCGCTGAACGAATGGAGATGGCCTCAGATCCCGGGTCTCCATGACTTCAAAGGAAAGCTAATGCACAGTGCCCGGTGGGATGAGAAGTATGATTACACTGTAGGTAATCCTACCACCATGCTCCCAAGTCTGGGCGTTAACCTCCCATATAGGGGAAGAGAGTTGCTGTCATTGGAAATGGATCCAGCGGCATTCAGATTGTGCCCGGTATGCTTCCCAACGTAGTGCACCTCGATCATTACATCAGAGGCCGAACATGGTTGTCGCCCACCTTTGCCAGAAATCACATCGAAGAGCGAGGGGAAGAGTTGGAAAATTGTAAGCTCTTCTAACCTACTCTTGCACTGTTGTTGACAATTGTGACAGTCTCCTTCACCCCAGAAGAAATCGAGACATTCAAAAAGGACCATCAGGCCTACCAGAAATTCCGTAAAGGTAAAGATTGAACACCTTATTCTTATCAAACAGCTCTGACCAAAATTATAGAAATTGAATTGGAACTGCAGTCGGTCCATGGCGCAACGCTCAAGGGCACACCGGAACAGATCGGAGCCAAGGAAGTTTTCTTGGAGAATATGAAGCGACGCCTGTCAAGGAAGCCGGAGCTTGTGGATGACTTGATTCCATCGTTCCCACCTGTCTGTAGACGACTGACACCAGGTCCTGGATACCTCGAGGCCTTGACAGATGAAAAGGTAGAATTGATCACTTCAGAAATTGTCAGGGTTGATGCAGAAGGTATCGTCACTGCTGACGGAAAGCATCATCCCACCGATGTGCTTGTCTGCGCCACTGGATTTGATACGTCGTTCACCCCCCGTTTTCCCATCATCGGTCGCAACGGAGTGTCTCTAGCTGAACGATGGAAGGAGACACCGGAAACATACTTGGCCATGGCAGTTGATGGGTTCCCGAATTATTATATCAGTCTGGGACCAAATGCAGCGCTAGGAGAAGGCAATTTGTTGGTTTTGATCGAAAAGGAACTGGATTACTTCACCGAATGTGTGATGAAGATGCAGCGCGACATGGTCCGATCCATGAGTCCTCGCAAAGAAGCAGTACAGCGCTTTTCCAAGTATTGTGACCAGTACTTTTCACGGACAGTGTTTAGTGAAAAATGCCGGAGCTGGTACAAGGGAGGAAAGGAGGATGGAAGAGTGACTGCATTGTGGCCTGGTAAGTCGTCAACTGTCCTTGCTATTTCTGAAGCCTTGCTGACATCGGGCAGGGTCGTCGCTTCACTCAATGAAGGCCCTCAGCCACCCTCGCTGGGAGGATTTTGAATATGAGTATGTCAATGACAATCCGAGTGGCTGGCTTGGTGATGGATGGACCGAGAATGAAAAGAACAAAGTGATCAATGTCGACTACCTGGATGATGAGGCGATCGACTTTCCCACGCCGTCTGCTAAATACCTGCAGAATGGGAGCGCATAACGGGATTGGACATTTATTTTGAATGTTGGTACATATTGGATTCGGCTTTTCATTAAATGCTGTATATATTTTGATACTAGTGATAATAAGCGTAGGAATAAAGTGTTCTGAGGTTGAATTTGGATGCTTACCTGGAGAGATGTCACATGGCCTAGCCGAATCCCTACCGGATCGAGACACAATATCAACCATCTTGGGATTCTATTGGATGTTTTATTGTCCGACTAACAAATCTCAGCAGGAATCACATTCCTGTCTGTCAATCAAGCCTTGAGTTTATGTTGCAACACTCAAGTGACCAATCAGGGCTGCATATGACTCAACAGATCGGGATACTTCTTCCAATCTAGCAAATACCAACACTGCCATCTGCCATTCCACTCACCAAGACACTTCACGTTGAAGCTGTACACCCCCTTGGACAAGAAAGCACTAACCCAAAAGAGAATCCGGTGTCATGTGCTCGGCTTCGGAAAAAGCAAAAGTCCAGCTCGGAGCGGGGCAGGTTTCGTATTGCGCGTATTGTAAGATACGGGTAAGTTTGGGGCTAACCGGCTGCTCTTGGAGTAACTAGTGGGAATGGCGACAGGGTCATCCCCCATTTAGTAATGATGACCATTATTATTTGTGGATGGCTCTGCAGAATTTAAAGGGGAGAGGGAGAAAGAGAGACAGGGGAAAGAATAAAAAAAATTGAGCGCTTAGCAGAAGAGAGACTGAATCATTTGAATGGGATCGTCTTGATAATTCGAGTTTCTACATTACGTCGTCGTACCAAACCCCAAACGCCGCACATTCCGGCCAGGAGAGACCAGCCGTGAGTCTCCTCTCTCCCTGGGTATTTGGTGCCAATTCTGCCGTTGCGATCGTTGATGATGAGTCTGCGGATATACGGAGTAACATCTCTTCAGTCATTGACCATGAGAGTGTTCCACTGGTTCTGAATCTGATAGTACGTACTCGTCTATCGTGACGGCTTTTCCTCCCCAGATCTTCCCCCTCAGGTCTTACCCCAGACTCCCCCAGTCTCGAGCTTCTCCCCGATGGGCGCCCAACCGTCACCACTATGAAGTCTGCCGCCTCGTCTGCTTCCTCGACAGACAAGCATTTCCGCTGTACCATCTGTCAGCGAGGATTCACTCGCATTGATCATCTCAAGAGACATCATCTTCGTCGTAAGTCGCCACGTGCAAATTCCTATGTCCGCAGTCTCTGCGGCGTGATGCAATCCCCCTCCCCCTGGTCGCTCCGTCATTGACTGAGCCGGTGAAATCCCCATCAGACTCCGGACTAAAGCCCTACTCATGCGTCTTCTGTAACGAATCGTTTGCTCGCTGGTGAGTGTTGCGCCTTTTGTTTGCCTCGCGATTTGTACGGGCTATACGACTTACTCTTATCAATTCTTCAGTGATAATCTCCGCGACCACTATGCGAATTGCGCCAAACGTGGGGACCAGCAGGTCCCTTCAACATCCCAGCGAGGCCGTAGACGGCATGCCTGTCAATCGGTTGGTTCAGATCATCCTGCGGTCTAAGCGTCGCATTTCTGACACGCCACTTTTTTTCTTTTTCACAGTGTACTTCGATGAAGCTCCGATGTGACGGAGATACTCCCTGCGGTTCCTGTCGAAAAAGAAATCTGCCGTGTAACAAAGAGCGGAAACCCCAATTGAAAAATGGCCCCGATTCAGGTGCGATCGACTGCCATTGTCCGTCATTTCTTTCTAGCCGTCAACTGATCGCGCATAGGCGTAGGACCCTCCAAAAGAAACGATGATTCCGAACAATCCTCAGATCGTGGCTCGATCAAATTCCTGCTTAATGGAGGGACTGACAGTTTCACCGAGCGATTTCTCCTTCCGCCGCGCAGCGATCGGGCTCGTGGTTTGGAATATCATAATATGAAGGGCTTGCAAGAGGGCAATGGTGACGCTCTACCGTATAATATGAAGCAAGACCAGATGGAGTTTGCGCCTGCATTTATCGATTCAGATCCGGTCACCATGTCTTTCTTCCAGGATACATTTGTGAACTTTTTCAATAACCCATTTGGAGATCCGACCAAACCAATGGATGATCCGTACCAAGGCGGGGTTGCATATCAAACAGTTATACCCCCAAACCAGGATCCAAGCTTGACATTACCTGGACAACAGCCCGCATTCGAGCCCGAGAGACCTTTTGCATCTGCCATGATCCAGTCAATTCTAACCAGAGCATGGACCGTGCCTCTGGACGGAAAGGCACAGGAGGAAATATCCCACAACTTACATTTTCTCCTTGCCACATCACGCGTTCGAAGGTTTGTGGCGATGTATTTCAAGTACTGGCATCAGAGTTGCGCGATGATCCACCCTCCATCTTTTGACCCGGAAACCGTCTCCTTACCGTTACTCACTTCGGTTGTGTTCATGGGCGCTATGTATTCTGGCGACGAGAGGGAAGTGTACGCCGCAAAGCGAGTGCTTGACTTTGCAGAATTATTCGTCTTCTCCAGTGATGTCTTTTCCAGTGAGAGTGAAATTGGCGCCGCTTTTTGTGGGAACCGTAACCTGGACGAGGAAGCAAACGATTGGGTCCAATTCCAGAATCTACAAGCTGGATTCATCACTATTGTCGCACAGTATTGGGCAGGAAGTCGCGGGTCAAGAAATCGTGTGATGGAAAATCGATTCAGTGAAGTTGTTAAGGTATGTTTCATTCTATTAGTGGTGGACGCATGATTGACCAGTGTTGTAAACAGGTTGCTCGTAAAACCGGTCTCCTCAAATCTCGTCACCTACCACAGGATCGTATACAGGAGTACTTGTGGATCCAAAAAGAATCTCGTATCCGGTATGAAGTCGCGTGCCAATTAGGTATATAACTCGAGGCAGTAGATTGACCATCCAACAGAACTGTCAGCATCATTTCGCTCCTCGACTGTGCTTTTTCATTCTACCAGAATTACCCGTGTCGCCTCAGCCATACTGAAATGGATTGTGAATTCCCCTGCGATAATGCCATATTCGACTCCGAGCATCCATTTGCAGAGCCCAACTTTCAATTTACTCGGGATTTGATAATTTCCGAGGCTTTCCAAAATCTATTTGAAGATATTCCCACACAAAATCCCTCGCCGTCACCTATTTCAGACGGAAGCCAAATGAGCCTGACAGTATTTGACATGTTCATGTTAATACACTGTATGTATTAATCTCCGGCATCACATTCTTTTTTTTTTTTTTTTTTCTAACAATAGACAGTGCTTTATGTCTTCACTAACACACACATGACTCTTCTCGCCGTTATGCGAAAACATCACGCTATCTTACCAAACATCTCACCCGGTGGATCCGGTGTCGATGGAGCCCAGATCCCCGCAATCCCAGACGACGCAGTTCTAGATGGAATCCGCACAGCACTTACGCGATGGCGCGAGCACTGGGATGTTTTACGTGCCCAGGTGCCCGGGGAAGAATGGGCCTCCATGGGCTTTTACAAGAACGGCTATAACTTCTGGCTAGTCTCGCAGCTCCTGATTACCAAGAAGGAGAGTATCGACGTGGTGATGCAGATGGAGATCAAGTGCGAAGACAAACTCGAGAAGCTCAAAGTACTACTGATGGATGAGAATGACTGATCGCAGATGAGGACTTTTGATGAGTATATATAATGTTTATGCTGTTTATATTTTTTGCGGTATATATCATGCAAGGAAATGGTTTGGAGTTGAATTCGGACGTAGGATGTTTGTTTGTTGGCTTGAATGGATTGTCGAATGGTCAAGGATCAATACCCCGTGATTAGCTTGTTGATAATCAGACTTTTTGTCATTTGGTTGTTCTTGTGTACAATTCATAGCTTTCAAAGAATGGATATAGCCATGACGACAGCCTAGGCATATCCCAGCCTCCAAAACGTCTCAATATTCGTCCCCGTATCCTCATCCACATAAGGTGGCGCCTCTGCATAACTCACCCTCTCGCCATGCAACTCTGCCACCTTCCCCGTCAAAGATGAGTCACCTACCAACGCATCCACAGCCTTGGTCACAGTCCCCATAGGCGTCATAATCATCGACTTAAACAATGCCACATCCGGCGCGATGTTCGTTTCTACATGAATCAGTCACTGCCCTCGGTATATCATAGAACAGGAGAACAAACCAATAACAGCGGGCGCCAGCGCGTTTATCTGGATTTGCTCTCCCTCGAGCGATCTTGCTAGAGATCTCACTAGTCCGGTTACGCCGTGTTTCGTGGCGGCGTATAGTGGTGCGATTGGAAATGCGTAGTGGCCTGCGTTTGAGGATGTGCAGATGATACTCCCTTTGGACGGAGGTCCGGATAGTGGTGTACTTGGTGCGTTTTTCGATATATAGTATATTCCCAATTTGACGCCTTCATTGGTTAGCATCATCGACCTGCTCATAAAAGCAAAGATAAAGAAAACTCACTATACAAAACCCCTACCAGATTCACATCCAACGTCTTCAAGTTCGGTTTACTCGGTTTCCCTCCTGCCCTCTCCTCGGCCGTGGGCAAAAGCTTTCCCTTCTCCGTGATGCCCGCGTTAGCAAAGACGACATCAACCCTTCCCTGTTCCGCAAAGACACTTTCGAAGGCCTCAGCTTGGCTTTCCCAGGATGCAACATTGCAGTGTTTGAATGATATGCTGCACGAGGGGAATTGGGAGGAGAGATCCTTCAAAGCTTGAGATGCTGTTTCGGGGTTGACGTCGAGGATGGTGATGTGTGTGTTTGGATGGGGGGCGAAGTGGGTGGTTATACCGAGGCCGATGCCTGATGCACCGCCTGATCTTGTTAGAGAGATATGTAATTAGTGGTGAGGGGTCGCGTACCCGTTATTATGATGCTTCGTTTGGTCATGGTGGTAGATGATGTACTTTGTATGAAGATTGCCAATGAATTGAGAGCTGGGCTATTAAAGAACCCCTCTATGATTGACGCTATCTATACCCCTGCTATGAGCGGAATTAAATCCAAGCCCCTCTTCACCCCTCTTCTCTCCACATTGACGTGGAGCTGGGGTTATTCCGATCTTCTGGGGTGTTACTATAGTGTCATTTAGTGTGTTCGTCAGAAAATGCGGGGGCAGTTAAGCCAGTACCGTACGTAGTACAGCACTAAAATTCCAATATTCAATATCCAATATACATCAAGGAATTTATGGAAATTATATAAAGAATAATCAAAGAAGACTGTGCAGCCCGCTTAGATCACCGTAGAAAAGTGATTGAAAGACCTCTTCATCCCCTTCATAACCTTTATAGTCTCCTACAGACTGCATCCAAGCCACTTTGAAAGGTTGGTTGTCGTTATCTCTCACGATGTCCTTGTAGATGCGATAATAGCGGTTGAATATACCAAGATACACCAGGTTGCTATCCAAACACAGGGGTTTAGCATAGCGAAGCTGGTTCGAGCCTTCCAGGTCTTGGTGAAGTACGTCATCTCTTTCATCAAATGGGGTACGTTCCCCAGTAGTGCAATTTTCCTCGTAGAGGCAAAGGCTGCAGTAAAAGTCCTTGTCAGGGAGAACTGGTATGCGCGGGTACTTTCTTCGTGCATAGAGTGAGAGAACCTTCAGGTTTTGACGCAGTGATTTTGTTAAGTTTGAGATTAGTTTCTAGCCCTGGTATCAGCTTTTTCATCTTATTCAACGTAATTGAATATTGCGGTGGCACCTACCCTTTCTTCATAGTCCTCTATGTCACCTGGGAAATGAAGTCGCTCTAGACCTCGCCAACCAGATATCTCGAGGATTACAGGGTGTATACAAGTCTCTATATCCTCTTCGCGAGCTGGATACTGGACGGAGAAAACCCTAGGCCAATACATCTGTTTGCCAGGATCAATGTTGAATCTTTTCGGGGCGATCTCTTTGAAGTTGCAATTAGTGAAAGTCATCTCACTCATGAAATGAGGTGCTATGGTGGTATCTTGCCCAATCCTTCTAATCAAGCTGAAGAAATCTTCGTCTAAACACTTGGCGGAGATGCGTCTGAGAGAATGGCACCAGGAAGGATCTGAAAGAGCAATACAAGCCATTTTCTTTTCAGGGCAAAAGAAGTCTAGATTGGTGAACTCGTTGGACATGTAGGTGCTCTGCAGGACATCGAGGTCACAAAGTAGTGGAATGTAAGAGATCTCGTCTGAATAGGGCATGCATCCTCTGCTGAAAGAGAGACGTTTTAATGACAGAGGGTGGCCACCTGCTGCGGCATAGCTCTTGCAGAGCCTAGGGAAGAAATCTTTCGCCTGCGCCAAATCATTCAATCCAAGAGCAAGCTCGTGAAGGCGTGGTGACGCCACAAGGGTTGATACAAGCCCTTCCAGATTACTTGGCACATCTCCGTAAATGTCAAATAATTGAAGGGAAGTCAGACCCGAGAAGCCGCTTAGATCGATTCTAAGATCACCAGTCATTTGCTTGTAATGCTTGAAGTCTTCAGATTCTGTATCGAACGAGTTTGCTTCTAGATCTAGAATATGATCTCCACTGAACGGGAATGTTATTGACAAATGGCGCAGTCGTGGACTATACTGCCGCAACGCCAACAGAGTCTCGTTGTATATAGTGAGCATGCCCACCCCTTCCGATTCTTCCCTTATTGTCAATTTTGCCATCGGTTTCCCAAAGCTATAAGTGGCTCTTGGTTAGAATTTGATAGTCATTCCGCTTGCAGGACAAAAAACAGGCAGACGCACGTAAAAGATGTGAGGTTTGGCGTCGCCATGAAACACTGGACCAATCTCCTATTGAGCAAGCACACGATAAAGTCTTCTCTGTTAGGCCAGAGTATACTGAGCCAATCACCACCAATAATGAAGGTCAATTCTCGAACGTGTCGAACATGCGGTACAGACAGGAATTGCGGGAAATCGTCGGACACGATCCATTCAATGTTGGTGCATTTAATTTTGGAAAAGAGCATCGGTGTGAAGATGGAATGGAATTGTCGACAAACCAAGCTGAGGGATCGCAGTGAAGCCTTTGATGCGATCTGTAGATCTGATCAGCTTTTCTGCAATCAAATCGAAAAGAGACGCGATACTGACCATTTCCCCAATCAGCATCCACAGCTCGAAGGTCAACTTCTCCATTGCCAGATCTAGTTTGTGTGTTTCTTGCTCCCATTTTGCTATACTGACAGGCCTTTCAGGCCGATCTAGCTTGCGCAGCACCTGTTCCATGATGATTGTGGTAGTGCGTTGGTGGATGGCGGGGGAAAGCCGAATTAGGAAGAGTGCGACGCTTTTCGCGTTTGGGGATACGTCACGTTTCGACTCACCAGCCTCGTCCCTTTACAATTGCGAGGTGCCAAATCATTTTAATTAACCAATTATGCACAGAAAAACTGCCGGGATGGTGGACCATAAAAAGTCATTCACAGCAAGAACCTAATCGAATTCCACAAGGTATCTCTGTATCTAACCCTTTGGTTATAGATTGGTCCTGAGCTTCCCGCTCCGTCCCAAGATGAGCCTATATACCACAACCTACGAGGTCCTAGTATGGAGTGGCTAGCCAGCATGATTCTTTCTGTCCATCCTGTCACTCCGTCCGTACTGACTGCATAGGCACTCCGGTAGTCAACATGGGCCGTCTACTGGAGTCCTCATCTCGTGGTGTCTGTATTGTATGTACACATCGTGCAACACTTGAAAGCGAGGGATTCGTTGGACCAGACGGGAAATACCTGGGCCCACGTTTCTCTGCCGTTCTTTCAGCTCTTGGGCCTCGATCTCACACAGTAAGACTTGTCTCTGGATATTACACCCCGTATCACGGATACGGTCAAAGATAAGAAGGTCATATCTGATGCAGAAACATTCTTCTCTGACTTATTCAGAGAAGGTACTGGTAGGATAATACTCTATAAAAAGCCTTTAGGACAATAGAATAGGAAGTCTTATAATACCTCCATATAAATATATCATATATCATATATCTTTTTATAATACTTATTTTAAACAGTGGAGAGTAGCTAATATTGTAGTATAGCTCTGGCATTGCGGGGAACCGAAAGGGGAAGAGCGTGATTCTTTTCGTGTCTTTTGACTATCATATTTCAACTTCAACACCATCACCCTTCCATCGACTGCACCGAGCTTGAGATGCATCCCATCGTTACAATTTCATCTAGTTTATGCATCATGCAGTCCATTCTGAAACTGACAGAACTTGATGAATTTTACAACTCTCTCCACCATCCAATACCGAGTCAAGACAAGTCATCTTCCCTGCAATTAACAAATTGATCGTCGCCCATGCAGCCCATTTTCACTGTCTTTCTGGCGGAATTCCTCCACCTGCGAGACCCCACATCATACACACGTGGAAATGGGGTTTTCTTCTCTCATCACACTAGCAAATATTAGTGTGAAATACCATGCATAATGGGGCCGTTCTTGAAGGAATACGGGGAAAGCTCCAGAATCTGTCTCGGCTCAAGGTCTCAACCCCACGGGGGATACTGATGGGCTACCCTGTCGCTTCCGGGTTGTGTGTATGCAGTGCATACGCACGACTGACCAAGACAAGATGGTGAGGGGTACCCGAGGTGTGATTGACTGCTTTTCTCTCGCACTAATTTGGCAGTATTTATTCTCCCCGGTCGATTTGGAAAGCCAGATGTTTAGGTCTTGCATGTTACTAAGTATTTACAGGGAAAACGCATGTTCAACGCCGTGCTGCCCAATATATAGAATCTCGAAAACAGCCGCACAGGCTACACACATGCTATTTTCTGTGCGAGCTTTGACATTGCGAATATAACACAATATCTCTCGGTTGATCAATCGATATAAATCTACCCGGTGCTTTCCTACCGTACTTTTAAGTGAGCTGCGCCAGACCACCTTCACAATGCCTCTCGGGATTTTAGAGGACGATAAACTAGAGCACGTCCCCGGCACTGCTCCTCTCAATGAGCTTGGTCAAACAGATATTACCTATTCAGGAATCGATCCGGCTCTTCTCAAGCATGACCCGACAGGCCAAATTGTTCTCGTTCCTCAGCCGTCGGACTCACCACGAGACCCATACAATTGGCCCCGGAAGAAGAAAGAGCTCTTCACCATCACATATGCTGTGGCTTGCGGCTGCGTTGGAGGTAGGACATACAAAATATTCCCTGTGATTCAATCGCTGATATCATAAATGGACAGCCGTTGGACCCCTTCTGACAGCCGCTCTCGTTCCTCTGTCTGAAGAATTCGGCGTGCCACTCTCAACTTTCACATCAGGGATACAAGGCGGCACACTCGTTGCGATAGCGGTGGGCAGTTTGATTTTCAATTGCTTGGCTGTTAAATATGGAAAGCGCCCCATATATCTTGCGACCACTGTTGGGCTAATGGTGTCGTGTTTTTGGTCCGCGGGATCCAAAAACTTTCCTTCTTTGGTTGCCTCGAGGGTATTGGCAGGGCTCTGCATGGCGCCACTGGAAGCTTTGGTACCTGCTTCTATTGCAGATATCTGGTTGGTGAACTCTTATATCTCATTCATCCCTTGCTGAGACTTCTAGGTTCATTCATCAACGTGGAATCCGTAACGCCATCTTCAATTTCGGTGTCCTAGGCGGCATCAATCTCGCATCCCCTATAGGTATATCCCTATGTTGATATCAAGAATGTTGACTAATCTTTCAAATATAACTAATTCAGCTGGCGCTATTATTGAATATGGCTCTTTTAGAATCGCTTTAAATTCCATGGGGGGTGCTTTTGCCATCGTATTGATCATGGTCTTTTTCTGGATGCCAGAATCGGCATATGCAAGACAGAGCGCCTTCGACATTGACGTTGGCAAAGATATTGTAAGCCAACCCCTTCTTTAGTTTCATTTCTAACTCGGCAAGCCTTCTATGCAAGACGAAAAGAATTCTGCATATCTCAAATCCGCGGGTACAGAAAGCAGGGAAAGATCACAGTCACCACAACAGACGAATGAAAAACCGAATTCTTGGGCAAAGGAGCTGCTCCCATACAGTGGCTACGTCAATAATGTCTCTGTTTGGAACACGCTCATTCGTCCATTTTATCTTTTGCTCTCACCACCTGTTCTTTGGGCTGTTCTGCTTTATACTACATGCTTCTCATGGCTCGTGGGGGTAACACTTACCCTGTCTCAGATCTTCTCTGCGCCCCCATACAGCTTCTCCGTTGGAGCTGTAGGGGCGACCAACATGTCTTCTTTCGTTGCTTCTATCATCGGAACAATCGCCGCAGGACCTTTAGTCGATGGTGTAGTCAAAGGAATGTCTAAGATGAATGGCGGCATATTTGGTAAGCAGCAGTTTGATTTTCCTCCAGGTTACGCTTAAAATAACATCCAATTCAACCTAAATAGAGCCTGAGTTCCGTCTCCCTATCATGGTCAGCTATCTCATCTTCACGGCAATCGGCTTCTTCGCCTGGGGTCAGTCACTTCACGCCCGAGATCCATGGCCCGTCCCCGTCATCGTCTGCTTGGGCCTCATCAACCTGGGCATTCAACTGGGCACCACCGGCGTCGTGACCTACGTTGTCGACTGCCACCGCGATAAATCCGGAGAAGCCTTTGCCACGATGAACTTTATCAAGAACCTTTTCTCGTTTGGGTTGTCGTTTTATCTGAATGAATGGGTTGCTAACCAGGGCGTGCGGAACTGCTTCTTTACCATTGGGGGGCTTACAGTTGCGGCTACGCTTTTTACTATTCCTATGTATGTTCTTTCTTTGCTTTCTCAGCTTTTTCAGTTAACTTCTATCCGACGGAATGGCTAATCGATGAATCTTGCTCTGACAGGTATATATATGGAAAGAGAGCTCGAAGCTGGGTCCATCGACATAGGATTGCAGATCGATTGTGAGTGTCTGGATGTTGGGAGGGGCTTTAAATTATTCAGGAGCATATGTGTCATTTCTGGAGCTTATTATATATCCCGAAGCTTTGATTTGGATCATAATTCCATCGTTGACGGTAGATGCTGTAGAAATATATAAAACATATCGACATCTATCCTTTATCCTCCTAACTAGATGATGTACAAGTAAGATCCAAATTGCTTTCATCGACCTTTATCATCGTAGCGTTATTAGTTTCGGTTTATTTTATATAACGTACCGATTGGGGAACTCACATTTGTACAGACAAAAGTATCCGTTTTACTAGGACTGGTAACGTTGATGTTGCTAGCGTATATATCCGAGCATACCTAAAGATTGTTAAACACGTAACGACAATTAAAAAGAGACAAGGGAGATACTAACATCAGGACTCGAACACACAATTGTACCGACATTCGGGTCATGCTTCCCAGAAGTTGTCCCTTGGAAATTCTTGAAGTGGATGTCTGAAATGGTCAAATTGCTCTATTTATCACATCGTCATTAGCATCTTGGCCATACATGACGCCAATGTGGAAAGATATAAATACCGGGTTTTGGTTGCACAGGGTCAGGTTCGACTGTCCGTAGCATTGGGTAACCTCGATGGCATAGTCGACATTCTCAATGTACATCTTGTCGTAGGTGATATTCTTCACGCTTCCGGAGCCGCCGCCTCCCTGGAGATCTTCAGAGAGGGCAGCTGATGCTCCTGGCCATACTTTGATACGTGCGCCGTCCTGTTTGGTTGAAATTAGGTTAATGGGTATGATCCTGGGTGACTTGGGTTGAAACTCACGGAAGCGTTGAACATGGAGATGTTGTACACGAGGACGTTTTGTACGATGTCGACTTCGCCTTCGTATTGTCCTAGTGAGCCAACGGAGATACCATGAGAACCGTTGCAGTGGAGGTTCTGGACGAGGATATTGGTGCTGTTTGGTTTGAATGAAACGCAGTCTTTCAAGTGTCAGCGTAGTTTAGGAAAGGGGATTAAAAGATTGAAGACTCACCATCGCCGTTGTTAATGACTGAATTCTGAATGACAATATTATCAGAACGATATGTGTCCCTATTACCATCAGAAACTGTATCATCAAAGTCATGGAGACAGACAAACTCACCATCCATCGGTATTCTTCGCTTCATTATCACTACTACTATACCCCGTGATATCGATACCATCAAACAGAACATCCGAAGAGTTGGCCACGAGCTGATACCACTGAGGCGAATAGCGGAGCTTCAAAGGCCCAATTGTTCCTCCATTCAAACCAATGATTCCAACCAAGATCGGGCGAAGAATGAGAGCATCTTCTGCGTAGAGATCGTACCACACCTGACCGTTTCCATCCAGTATGCCTCCACCGTAAACATTAACGTCCTCGCCACCGAGTTGGAAGAAGGTCGTTGCGTTTTGGAAGTTCTGTTGGAACGCGTTCTTTTGCCAGTAATCGGTGTCGTTGGTGAATTGGATTTTCCCTAGGATTTCTGTCTTACCATTAGCCTTGATGTTGATGGGCTCAACAAATTGATTCTCTAACCTAGATCGATATGCTTTAGGAATGTCATATCCAAGGCAGTCCCAACGGTGTATTCCTTGTCCTCGTCAAAAACCACTTTACCACCATTGTTGCACTCTTTCAGTGCGGATAAGATATGCGATGCGTCATCACTGCCATCGCCATTACTCTCAACATGGCAGGTTTTTGACCTAGTCTGGCTCTGGGGGAGAGACTTGAATGGCTGCAGTGGATGGCACGCATTATCTCTTGAGGGGGTTATAGCAGCAACCGTAAGACCCAGAGACAGAAGACTCGCTGCCCGGGTGAGAGTATGCGACAACCTCATTGTGATTGAAGACAGGGTCAGGCTTTAGGGAGAAGTCAAGAATCTGCTTGGAAATCTTCCAGCCCAAAAGCTGTTATTGAATGGAGTCCCGAAATTCTTTAAGTACAGCCCCTGGGTCGAAATTCCCTCACCTCCCGCATAATAACTTATGACGACGCCGTCGAACGACATATTGCGTCGATTATGCGGGGGAAGAAACGCCTCTCAGCCCACTCCGGGGAAATGGACATGCGGGACAAGCTTTGTGGAGATTTCGGAAATAATGATAATATATCATTGACAAATTGTGGCGTGTGAAGAGGTGTGTTGATGGTGATGTTGGCGGAGAGATGGTGAGGTTAAGGCATTGGCGGTTCTGATAGGAGGGATAATTTTTACGCGGCGAGAATGTCCGTCCGATTGGGAGGAAAATTGTAGTCTGCCATGAGGTTTCACGGATATTGGGTGTGACGAGGGATCCTCGGCTTATTTAATTGTAAAGAGATAATTGTGATTATTCCTAGCAGACACAGTGTTTCATATAAATATAGATATGCATATGATATCGACTGAACTCCAGTAAGTTCCTCGTGGTTTCAGTTCAATGCCCTATGTTTTGTCAATTGATTTGAAACCAATCGACTAATGAAGCGGCCAAGCTAATCTCCCCAGCTCAATGGATCCAATTCAAACATATTGTTCTCGATATATAATACCTATGTACAGTGGTATACGTTAGGTCTGCCGAGGATCCCTGAAGCAGACAACGCTTTTCTTTTTCAACTGTGACCGTCTATCGCAAACCTCCTCGATAGAAACATGTTGACCCTCTCTATTGTTGAAGTGATTCGATTTGTTCGGTGCCATAGTACACTACGCTTTATTGCAGCTAGATAATCTAGTTAGACTTCTTCTCAACAACGGCTTCGGCCTTCTCAGCGACAGCCTTGGCAGAGTCGGCGGCCTCGCCCGTCAATTCCTTGGCAGCTTCTGTCCTGGAGCCGTCCTTCAGGCTACGGCGGTACATGAAGATACGGGAAACCTGAGCGACACCGACGCATCCGAGGAAGAAGTTGACGGTAGCAAGCCTGTCGGGATCAGCATTAGTGGGCGGTTCTTTTGTTGTAGGGAAGTGTATTTCCAAGACAAGGTGTCGGAACATACAGAACGTTGCGGGGCTTGATGATCAGACACCAGCGAGTCCAGATGGCCCCGGTGGCCATCAGGGCACCATTCTGGGTGAGGGACAGCTTCTCAGCGGGACGGCCCAAGTCGGAGATACCAGCAATAACCAGAGCCCACTATTTATAAATCAGCATTGACTCCGAGACCGTTTATGGATTCCAAATGACGAATGTGGTCGCGTGTGTTGTCCGGAGATGGATAGCATAGATTTAAGATCGTACCTTCATAACAGGGGCCCTAGCAATTGAACAAACATTAGTACCAATCTGAAATCTCATAATCCGTAACCATTGAAGCAATTGTCCCTACCAGAAATGCACAGTCTTGACACCGACGGGGCTGTTCCATAGACGCTGGAAAGTGCTCTGTTGCTCGGCGGAGGTGGCTCCAGCATCGGAGCTCTGGAAGCGACGTCCCTGGGCACCAGGCCGGCGGAAGGGACCAGCTGTGTTGCGGAACGCAGCCCGGGCGTTGTTGAGGAAGCGGAAACCGACGCGAGACGACATTTTGATATCAAAGGGAGACGGAGTGGAGCGGAGAGGGGCGGACGGAGACAAATTCTCCAAAGGGTGTAGATTAGAAGAGAGAGGATTAGACAGAAACTCTCCGGAGTAGTGTAAATAGAATGACTCGATAGATTGATGACGATTTCCTCACCGACGCAAGACGAAGGAGATTGAGATAGGACAAACCCCGACCTCGGCGGCCCGTTGAGGTTGCGGCTCTGTTCCGGCTGAGGTAAGCAAGCGGTGACAATCACGCTTGTCCGGATTGGTCTGTCTGGCAACCTCGACGAAACATCCCCAGACGCTCTTGAACACCCCTCGCCGGCCAGCGATCCTCCATTGCGTCAATTGGCACTCATTACGCATTATTATAATCGCGGGGGATTTAATTCCTTCTTCACAAAAAATCCACAATGTCGGGCAAATACGTTTTCACCAAGGGTTTGAAGGAGCTCCGCTTCCTCTTCTGCCAAAGTTCGGAGCAGAGCGCAGCCACAAGGTCAGTATTTATCAGTATATGAAAAGATTTAAGGGGGAACTGTTATTGATGAGCTTTTCTTCGACAGATCGTTCTTGAACCGCGCATACCCGACCATGAAGAAGCACAACCCTCACACCCCCATCATGATTCGGGAGGCCGTTGGCACCCTGCCTAGAGTTTTCGCCAGATACGGTACGATAATGGACAATGACAGCATTGGAATTACTAGCGGAATCGAGACTAATACGATTTTTATGCGCAGACCTTGGAAAGGAGAAGCAGGAAGCGCTCTCTGGTAAGTGGAATATTTTCCTCGCCGCTCCATTGCATTGCTGACTTTGCGGTTTCAACAGGTCTGTCGGACCAGCAGATCGAAGAGAAAATTACCTCTCTGGTGAAGGAGTCTTCATAGCGACATTTTCCGCGTTATCCGTCTATGTTCATGCATCGCACTTTTCCCAATTGTCCATCTCTGTATCTATAGATGAATTGAAAAAAAATTACATTCACTTTTTGGACCAATTTCGAACAAACAATCAGTCTTTATCTCATTCTTGTCGAATACTCAACTACAGGCTACTGCTATTGGATACTTCGCCAAATCTATATTGCGCCCAGCTCATGCTCCCTTCCTTAAATGTCCACAGCCTCTTCCCGAAATCGTCACCAGCAGCGCCAGCTCCAATGTGGATGGGAAGCAAATGGTCAAAGTACGGGTGGGCCTCTCGTGCATCGGGTCTCTTCAATAACTCAGCCATGGCCTTTTCTCTCTCAGCGGGTGGAGTCGTGACCGCATCCTTGAGGGCCTCGTCGAAACTGGCCGTGTAAGGCAGCGGGTTAGGGTTACCCCAGGCAAAGCGCAGATCACGCAGGTTGTGAACCGCCATTCCGGAAACGATAATGAGGATATTCTCATCACGCAGCTTCGAAACAGCCTGGCCAAGTCGGTAGTGCTGAATGGGGTCTTCAGAATTGAACAGAGATGCCTGTACGATGGGAACATTCAACGGATTTTCGACAGGTTCGAAAGCTGTCAAAAGTCAGATATCCCATAATAAACCGAGCCGATCCATCGAAACCTACCGCATTTAAAGCTTGCCCACACGCCATGGTCCAATCCTCTTTTTACGCCTTCAGCCTGGATGCCCGCTGCACTCAACGAATCAAGCACTTTGTTCGCAATCTCCCTACTCCCGACATTGGGATACTTTTCCTTATAATAGTGACTAGGGAAACCATAAAAGCTAGACAGCAATCAGTTACCCGCGTATACAACGGAAGGGAGGGGAGTCGACATAGTCGACATACTCATAAATCAAATCCGTAATCTCCGCGGTGTTGACCTGGATGGTATCCCGGCCCGCCTGCCAATGTGCAGAAAAGACGACCACAGCACGCGGCTTGACCTTGGTGGTGATTTCGCGTCCGATCTCACCCAGTTTGCTGTATGCCGGGTGGTCCTTTTCATACATCACACTCGGCTACTGCAATTAGCACTCTCCATCAACCAAGCAACCAAGCAAAAAGGATGAGGGAAACATACACCCCCATGACTAAGAAAATACACCGGCGTCCTCATCTTGAATTCACTCTTTTCGCCACCCGTAAAAGCACTTCTGGTAGCAGCACTTAGACCTGCAGACTGACTCGCTCCCAGCTTTGCAGAAGACGAAGTCGAAACAGATCCGAATAAGCGGCGGAACCCGAACAGATTGGCGGCTCGGCTTGTGGTATCGGCAGTGTTGGCTGTAGATGTAGTTGTAGTTCCCAGCGATAGGGCGATGAGGATCGCTGCGGATAAAGTGAGGATGGATAGTAGAATTATTGTACTATTGCTTCTGGGTGGTTCTCTTTGTTGATGGTCTTGGTTTTGGTCGGAAGACATGTAGAAAAGGGAATGAGGGGAGGGAGAGGGGGAGGGTTATCGAGCACGGAGCTGCTTGACAACTGAATATTAAGTGAGTATATACAAAATGAGAAAAACAATGGAACTAGACGAGTTGGTCTAATATATCCGTAGATCGTGGACTGATAATCTGGAACCTGCCATCGGATCAGTAATACAAATCGGATTACAAGTCGGATTGTTCGGATCGATCAGCATGTGTCAGCACAAGGCGGAATTGCGCCGCTCTTTATCACGTAGCACTGGATCTAGAAGCAAAGTACGCAAATAATAAGATCTGTTTATATATACTATTGATTATTATAGTATTGTGCATGGGTTTATATCAACTAGAAAATAGCAACTGTTTCGTGTAGGAAGCATCGAAAATGGTCGTCTGTATAACCTCGTATAGCCTCTTCGCCGCTTTGGCATTAGTATCGTGAAAAGCTTGGAGTTGGCAGTGATGAAAATAGATGCCTTCAATTAGTCACCCTGGGAAGAAGTGTTTCGAGTCCTTCCAAGAAACAATCAGTATGCGGAATCACCACATGCCCATGGCTTGTATTATCACATCTCGATGATGCAGCCAGCTGGCGACCAAAGGTAAATAACCCAGCAGACCATTATGACCACCTCGAAAATCAACACTGCTGCTAGATTTTAGCTGGCTTAGAAGAGGCATCGACTAAAACATGCCTGTAAAGGCCAAGTCCTTCGAGCATGCCAATGTAGCCGACTGTACCTGACGCGAAGCTTCAAATCCAGCCTTAGGGAAAGAGAATCTGTGCTGATTATCCTACTTCTTGCCCTCCCCGGTCGGTCAATTGGAAGCCAGAATGGGGTATGAGACTAATGGATTTGACATTGGACTAGATGTCTCAGGGAAAGAAGAGTCAGAGTTAGAAAGTGAAGTTGACGGGGCAATGGATGACTATGAGTCTGCTGAAGATTGAAGCTCGCTGCGATATGGCTGTAGAAGAGGAGATGAGAGGAAAAGAAGAGAGTTGAAAAGGCTTTTATAATTGATGCAGGAGAGTATATTTCGGCAGTCACCGCCCTTTATTCACTGCAAACAGTGTGAAGATTCATGTACCCCCACCAATTCCGTTCCTCGATTTCTGCAACTCTTGGAATTGGCAGAATGTTTTCTCCAACCCCGCACCAAAATCATTTCTAATAAGAATTTCAAAACAGCTCCAAGCTCATCTGGACGAGCATTCAGCTCTCAGAACTGGCGAACATCATCACTCGATAAACAGAGACAGAGGAAAAGCCCCAACCCAAGTACAATGACTGGAAATCTGCCTCTGCTGCCATGAGGCCCGACAATGATCAGACAAAGTCGGATGCCTCATCTGCTCTCACAGAGGAAAGACGCATCTATGTTGGCCATTTGAAATATATAGCCCAGCAAGAGGATGTGGCGACTTTGTTTGAGGGAGGGATTATAATATGTAGCTGCATACGATCCTCAACTTTCGGACAAAGGCTATCTGGCTAACCATATCTGTCGTCCAGCACCTTCATAGATATCTCAATTGACCCATTCACAGCCCGTAATCCGTCATATTGTTTTGTGGAACTGGGATCAAAGGAAGAAGCAGAACGAGGACTGCGAGAATTGGGTAGAGGGACGATACTCGGTCGTCCCGTGAAACTCGGGCCCTGTGTATTGAAAATGACTGAGAAAGGCAATTGAAATAGCTCTCGAGAACCGAAGCGTGATTTTAACTTTGATCGTTGGGGACGAAGTGATGCCTGTGATCACCGCAGAGGCTATACGGAGACTGGTCGTCGGTTGTTCGTGGGTGGACTACCCAAACCCCCTCCAATGGTGGAGGCGAATCGAGAAATAAATGAGTTTTTCAAAGATTTCAAAGTGCACGCACGTCGTTGCCCATCAGTATTTGGTGATAACTTGCTAATGGAGGATTTGAACAGCGAGGTATTCAGCAAGACACTTTCGCCAGACCAATACCAGCAATCACGGGCTGATTTAAACAAGAAACTAGGATATTTACATGTTCGTGGATATAGAATCTCCCGAAGAGGCCGATGCCGCCGAGAAGGCCCTGAACGGTACAGTCGGGCCATGGGGACATCTAGTGATAGTGCGGAAGGCCTGAGCCAGAGGGAGGCATTAAAGCTAAACAAAACGAACTGTGGATTCGTTAGAATATGGACAGCAGACTTGGACATCTTTGGATTTCCATAGCAGTACAGTGCTAGCCATTGAATGCCTCGGTATAATCGACTGACTGTTTTTGGTCTTCCTGATACAGTACAATGGTCCGCTAGGCAGGGATATGAATTCCCTTTCAACGTCAACAGTCCATTCTAACACCGTCTCCCAACGATAACCAAACACACAGAATCTAATCCTCCGAAGCCTTAACAACAACCGGAAAACTCCCACTCTCCACATTCCCCCCAATATTCCAAATCAACGAATAAATTCCCTCGCTCCCGGTACTCTGCGCCCAGAACTGCGCCTCCAAATCCGTATTATTATTAAACACCAACTGCGACGCAAACAGTGCAAAGCCCGACACTGTCCCGTTCAGCTGCGACGCACGCGCCATGGGCAGCAGACCCAGGCAGTAGTTGTCTTCGGGCTTGATGTACAGAGAACCGGCCGAGGTGCCGTTGACGAAGGAGCCATTCACGATCCAGTTTTCGTCGGTGATGGAGGGGAGGTTCCAGCTCATGGGGGGTGAGGTTGGCGGAGCTGTCGTCAGGGGTTTGGGTTATGTAGAGGAGGCCTAATTCTATTAACATATGGGTCCATATAAGAATGTTGATTTACTTACCATCGCTCAAACCGTAAGCAATAGGCCAAGAGGAGGCATTGGTGCCGTATGCGTAAAGAGTGGCATTCTGTTCGGCACCGCGCTTGTTGAAGCTGCTGGATGGGATTCTCAAGGCAGAGACCAGAGCCAGAGGGAGGGTGAAGAAGCTGAAAAGACTAAAAAGCTGCATTTTGTATACTCAAACGAAGGAAAGCAGTTGGTTGAGAGAATGAAGAAAGAGAGACGGCAAACTAGAAAAGAAAGCACTCATACTACTAAAAGGACTAACTACAAGGCTGAATGGTCTCCACCAGTCTACCAGTCTATCTACACTATCAAACCCAGTTTTACGCTTATTTTTTAAGTGTCTAGTATTAAACTTGTTGTATGGTTGACGCGCACGCAGTGGTCAGGCCTTGACTAGACTAACTTTATTGGGAAGATGAAGAATTAAAGTTGCCAATCATGTTCGATCGTGATTTGGGTAGTGTGGGTCTATCCGCTGGGTGCTCATCGATGATAGGCTGTACCTTAATTTAGAATTTGGCATCTGGATTGTTGGGGGTATGACTTTATCCGGATTGAAGATTTTGTCAGATATTGGATGCTATCATATTATACGGATATGAATATACATGGATATACATAGATGAAAATGTTTTAGATACTATAGGTGATAATCTATACTATTGTCATTTCAGCTGTCTTATTATTTACTATGTAGTGGTAGAATACTACTCTGTCTCTACTCTATAAGACTGATAATCGAATATGCTCAGCTAGATAGAGATTGAAGTGATCGACAATAATCCCCCGATACACCCCTGATAGCCCTCCGATAGTCCCGGGATTGGAGTTCTCCGAATCGTCAGCAGGTGACGCTGCATCGGATGGACTCCATGGTCTCTAACTGTATCAGGCAAATAAAGCATCCTGCAGACTCTACCTATGGCATGTGGGCTAATAACATTAGCTTTCCTAGAATCAGGTTGAAATGGATCTGTTCAATCTGTGGTTGGTCTTCTTCTGTTTCTCCACTCCAGCCTTATAAAATCTTATAAAATCTTAATCCCCTCTATTCTGGTATACTGCTCTCTGCCGGTCATTCTTTTAGTTTTGCGTGTATTCGTTCTTTTTGCATCATGTTTCTACCAACTCTAATATCGTCGCTCGTTACTTTACCTACTGTCCTCGGTGCTGCCCTCACCAGAGATACAGCATGCGTTAATAGCGCCTCCAACCGATCCTGCTGGAGCGATGGCTTCGACATCTCCACCAACTACTACGACTATGTCCCCGACACAGGCGTGACGCGAGAATACTGGTTCAACATCGAAAACACCACTGCCGCCCCTGATGGCGTCGAGATGCCCGTCCAGCTCATCAATGGGTCCTTCCCAGGCCCAACCATCATCGCCGACTGGGGCGACACCGTGGTTGTGCATGTCACCAACTCTCTCCAGACCAACGGCACCGGTCTGCATTTCCATGGTATTCGACAGAACTGGACGGACCAGAACGATGGTGTGCCGAGTATCACGCAATGCCCAATTGCTCCGGGTGACTCGGAAACGTATACGTGGAGGGCTGTTCAGTATGGCACGGGGTGGTATCACTCGCACTTTTACGTCCAGGCGTGGGATGGAGTGTTTGGTGGGATCCGCATCAATGGCCCTGCTACGGCTAATTATGATGTTGATTTGGGACATATTTTCTTGAATGACTGGTATCATGTATGTCTTCTTTAGTCTCTGTATGATTTATTCTAACTCTCTCCAGCAAACAGCAGACGAACTCGTTCTCCAGGCCGCAACAGGCGGGCCTCCAACAGCCCCCAACGGCCTGATCAACGGCACAAACACGTACAATGACACGCTGGGATCCCGATTCGAAACCGTCTTCGAAGCAAACACGAGATACCGCATTCGCCTCGTCAACGCAGCCGCGGACAACCACTTCCGATTCACCATCGACAACCACACCCTCGAAGTCATCGCCAACGACTTCGTCCCCATCGTCCCATACAACACCACCACCCTCAGCATCGGCATGGGCCAACGCTACGACATCATCGTCACATCCAAAGACCTCACCACCGGCAACTTCTGGCTCCGCGCAATCCCCCAAGAAGCCTGCTCCGAGACCGACGCCGTCGACAACGTCAAGGGCATCATCCGCTACGACAACTCGTCCACCACAGACCCCACAACATCCGCATACAGCTACACAGACTCCTGCGCTGACGAATCCCCCTCAAACCTCGTCCCGTACCTCGCCATCAACGCCTCAGACACATACACCTTCACCGAAGACGAAAAAGTCACCGTGGGTGTCACCGAAAACGCCCTCCTCTGGAAAATGAACAAAACCTCCTTCCGCACCCAATGGGAGTACCCGACTCTCCTCCAAGTGGCCGAACACAACAGCACCTGGAAAACGAAGCAGAATGTCGTCCATCTCCCCGACGCCGATCAGTGGGTGTATATGCTTGTTCACTCGCCCTTTGCGCAGGACCACCCCATGCACCTCCACGGTCATGACTTTTGGGTTCTGCAGTCGGGCTATGGGGATTTCGATTCTTCGCAGACGGATAGTTTGACGCTCGTTAATGCGCCCCGGAGGGATGTCGCAATGATGCCTGCTAGTGGGTATTTGGTGATTGCGTTCAAGACGAATAACCCCGGTGCTTGGCTTATGCATTGCCATATCGCGTGGCATACCTCTGAGGGCTTTGCGGTGCAGATCCTCGAGCGGCAATCAGAGATCACGATCGATGAGGACCGGCTTAACTCGACTTGTGCTAATTGGCAGAAGTTTGTCGTCAAGGATGATCTTACCCAGTATGATTCGGGTGTATAGCATGTGATATATAAACTGGGATATCTTTTATATCTCTATTCGCTCTTTAACAAAGCAGACAGTGCAAAATAATGTATAAACGGTCAATTTGGTCACGAAAATTTCTTGTACTAACTTCTCCCTTCTATCAATTATATAACCACAGACTGGTACATACTTGACACCAGCAGATTAATCAACCAAAGAAATAGCCCTCTGCAAAACATCACGATCATTCTGAAAACTCAGCCTTTCCATTGCCTCCTCTAACGGAAAAAATTCAGCCGTAAACTCCTCCTCTCCCCCCACTACCCCCAGATTCAGGAACAATACCCTCATCCAGCGCCGCAACATACCACCAAATAATCTTAACCCCACCCCCACTCAATTCTCGCACCGTAACCATAAACGGCTCCGTCAGATCGGCATACTCGCGAGGCTCATCCGGCACGTATCCCTGCTCATCGATTGGAGGGGCACGCGTGTGCATTCTGACAGGGTGAATGTGTGCTCTATACCCCGTCTCCTCGTGGACCTCGCGGATGGCAGCTTCGTGTCGAGATTCCCCGCAGTTGCGACGGCCTTTTGCGAGGAGCCATTCGTTTTTCGGGTGGTAGTGGATTAGGCAGACAGTTTTGGGGTTGGTGGAGAGGTTGAAGAGGATTGCGCCGCAGCTTTCGACGAATTGGGCGGATGTGTATTGTGTGGTTGGGTTGGGGGAGGTTTCCATGATGGACAGCTATAAGTCAGTTAGACTTGGCTAGATAGTCATGGGATTCGATGTTCATAAATTACTTTTTTTTTTTTTTATTAGGGCGAAAAAGCAAAATGCAAATATCAAATTGGGAGGGGAAACAAAAGCAGATAGGGGATATGAGCACGTGAGTATCAATCAATATCAGCGAAAGGGCTTTTCCTGGCGGTGAACGAACGGCAAGTTCTCATGCCCGGAAGGACGGGGTGAACGAACATCGGGACGGAATTGAATATTCTCCATCAGCTGTGGTAGCATATTCGACGAGCTCACATGTGCCACAAATCCAAATGCTGCCTCGTCTGCTGGCAGCATTGTCCAAATCTCAACGGGCATGCTAACGAGGAGAACGCCGGAGCCCTTGAAAGCCGCCTCGATTTTCACATCAACTGCAAGGATTCCCGAGGGGATGTTGCTGGAGAGCCACTTTTTCCACTGCTCAAGGTCGGGCTCCCTCAGCTCGTCATGAATCTTGATTGACAATAACACTCTGTGCTGGGATCCGGTGGTAGCTCCCGAGACCCGCCTTTGTTGTGGGGTGAGCGGCTTTTTGAGCTTGGGGCCATCGAATCTGCTCAGAGTAATGCTCGGTGCTCCCTTCTTAGGGACATGAACAGGCGACGCCGCAACTTGGCTCTGATAGGCGTTTCTGAACATTCTGGCATATATTCCGGCGACTGTTTCCGGCTCTCCATTCAGATCTTGAAGGGTATCGATCAGCGCTTGACTGAAGGAAAAGTCAAGGCTTGCACTTGAAACTTGGTCCCAGCCGACAGCAGCCAATGTTTCAGGTCCGTCGTGCATTGCCACGGAGCCGGCGGAGCAACAGTCAAAGATATAGAGCATGTCTCCAGGAAAAGCTTCAATGACGCTACGAGAACTGTACCAGTCGATCTGGGGCCCGATAATATTCCCCTGGCTATCGGCACGACCACTGCAGCTGTAGGTTAGCATTAAGAAAGAAAAAGGCGGCTATAGAGGATAGGTGTCTAACCCAAGAATCCAACGATCACTGGTTGTTCCTGCAGATCCTGCGTGCCCAGAGTACATGTAGATACGAAGTGTCTCTGGACCAGCCCACTTCTCTGACCATTCGGCGAGTTTTACCGGCATTCGAGCCTGCGGTATAATCGTGGGGATCTCGTAACTCTCAGTAAAGAAATTGTATTTCGTTCCAAATAGGGTGAGGAGCTGGGATTCAAGTTTGACGAATTGCATCTGGTCATTTGACCAATGAAACCCAAGCACAGCTGCCTGTTTATATGCTGTTCCTGTTGAGGGTAAAACCGAATTAAGAGCCTCTTTGAGGCTTCCGGCGAAACTCTCTAGGGCTATGGAACGTTGGGACCTGGTAAATGCACGACTAGGCTTCGATGAATTCATGTTGGTGACTATTGAAAAAATACAAAGGTTGACGATGTAGAAGCAAAGAGAAAGACGACAGGGGAAGTATAAAAGGTGATATTCTGGGAGAAGAAGTTGAACAGGAAGAAAAAGAAGAAAGATTTAGGATTTAGGTAGGTAGGCAACAAGAGTGAATGGCTGGATGACATAAACAAATACCACCCAACCTCGCTAATCAAGAGTCTCGCTAATCAGCAAAGCAGGCTTTGATTAGGGGAGCCTCATTCACTTGACTTTATTTATCTAAATGGGAATGAATTTTATCAGAAATTCCAAGTGCATTTGGAACTAAGATATCTGACAACATCTTATATAGCTCGAACAATCTGAGGCCTGCCTAAAGTGCTTGTCTTTACTTCTAATAGCCAACTACAATTTCTATCTGCTGGTTCTGCTAAGGAACTTATTTAGAAAACAAATCTGTGAAGTAGAAAAATGGACGTGAAGAAGGGGCCGCTTGAAGTGATACCAGATTCATGGCGTGAATTACGCTATAGAAAGCAGATCGAAAACTCAAATAAGAAATGACAGTTTAATGAGGGGAACTGACTGATACTATTTTATCCTGATGATTTACCTGTGTTCCTCTGACAGTATGTTTTCTATGCTGAAGATTTTTCCGTGTTGATAGTTTACATTTACTAGCTGATATTTTAATCATATAATTTGCCTCTATTCGTTTGACGGAACGTTTTTCTATGTCGAAGACTTCTCTGCGTTATATCCTGGTACTTAGTTGGATTCGCTAAGCTGAAGCTGCCTGGGGTCCTCTACCTTTGGGCAGATGGTACGATAGAGGAGGAATTGCTTTTGGGTAGCTTCTGGCTGAAAGTCGTCATCGAAAGACTCCAGCGTATGGTTCAACACTCCTGCAGAAACTGCAGCTGTTTCCCATTCGCCTTCAGATGAAGGTACGTGATGAAAGAAGCTGTCAGGCATATTGAATGTTGATGGGTGGATGATTTGAGAAAGGAAGACGTGAAAGCGGCCATAGCAGTTAATACTACTCGTCTAGGGCTTTCCCAGTACCGTGCCGTAATTACATTAGGAGCCTCAGGCAGCGTCAGTGGGAATAAACCCTACCATGGACGGCTTCCTCTGCTTCTTCACGTCACTTTCAACTCACCTCACCATGACTTTGCTCTCTCTCTCTCTCTCTCTCTCTCTCTCGTGTGTGTGTGTGTGTGTGTGTGTGTGTGTGTGTTTAATTCAAATCAAAGACACCAGTGGGTACTGATACAGGAATTAAAATAAAAAAAAGTCGAAAAATGCCGGAAACCAGAAGGTCAACTAAACTCAAGGCAAAACAAGATAGGCTAGATTCTCTACTGCACATGATATTTAGGGCTGAAACCCCTTTCGGTGTACTGGAAGACGGCGGACTGGCAGAGAAGGCCCTGCAAGACAACAACATCAGGCGTATCACCTTCGATTTCGAAAACCTCGACGATGAATCCGTCAGATCCAGCCTTGAACCACCTTTTCTCTTCCGTCCCGTGCATTCCTCCGTGGTCGAGGCACATCCTGTTATTCCAAGATTTGCAAACCCCAAAGAAGAAAAGGAACGCACCGAGTTTCAAGATTACGATCCTCCCTCAAACCCAGTCAGAATGGAAGAAGAGCGTTCTTGGATTTGGGGGCCCGAGAAATGCGCAAGAAGGGTTACTACGTATTTGAAACGATGGGCCTTTCATTTCTCAGGACATGATTACAATTGGACATGGCTTCTCGATTCCCAGTTGCGGAAAATTTCGTAAGTCTTCATCTTGTTGTTGTCTTTCTACCCTTCTCCTGTCTCCACGTCAAGGAAAAAGATTATAACACGCACTAAAGCAAGACATCTTTCTCCATAGCGTTCCCAATCCATTTTTCGGAATATATATACAAGGCGCTACGCACGGATCAGAGTGGACGAATGAATGGCTCCACGAATATGAGAAACTAGATGGCAAAGGTGTCCATCCGCATGTTGTTGCCATAGAACTACACTCTCGCAACGGCAACAACGACAGCATCCTTCTGGGCGAGCTATCAACGATAATCCAGGCGATATACAATCGCGTCAACCAAGTCAAAGTCAACAAGAAAGGAGAAGAGATATGGCCCCGACAATATGAGTTTGAGAATGAGAAACGATTTCCTGTATGGATTATACATACAATGACTCCCCCGTCCATCTCACGTCCAATCTTGTCATGTGCTAACTATTTTCCTACCAGGTATTGATGATATCTCTTTTTGGGCCTCAGCATGGACGCATTCTCTATGCTTGTTTGGATGGTGAAGCTTTGGTTATCAGACAATCGCCTATCTATAGCTTTGAGAAAGGGATACGGCGCCGTGGGATTTCTTCATGCGTATGCTGCTCAGCTTTCCTGTGGAAGAATGATCGCCTGAAAACGACACCAGGTCACTAGCTTGTCTGGTGTCGTTTCATGGCTGTCTTTCTGCTGCTTGATTGGGATGGTAGAGTATATGTCACTATGCATCAACAACGCGGAATTGCGCCGCACTACTCCATGCTCTATAGAAACATTCCAGTCTACACAAAATATTCTGCCATACACAGGAAAAGTAAAAGTAAATAATTGATTATTAGATGGTATATGCAACAACAAGAACCAGCCAGCTAGCTCTCAGGTTCTGTTCATCGTCTTTTTCTTTTGTCTTGTCAAAATGCGCCAGAATAGTCATGCAAAAAGAAAATACCGATGATCCGCGCCTCTATCTGCCTGAAATTATCGTCTTGCCAATCATTGCTTTCCATCGTAAGTGAGAAACAAAAGGTCATGAGAAAATTAAGAAAGAGATTTTATAATCCATAGTGAAGAAATGGAGAAGAAGAAAAGACCCAATCTGAAAAAACCTGCTAAATGTACAGCGCATTAATACATCAAGCTCTGGTTCTCATTAGGTATATGCAACACATGTAAGAAATTGAGATAAAGCATCCCATCCAATTTAAAAGTTGGAGGGACGAAAGGAAACCCGAAAATATGGGTAGAGATAGAAGCAGATCACATAACGATACAGTCCCCTTCGTTCTGGTTCTGGGAACGAGAGACGCGGGTCTTTTGCATACGACCTCCACCCTTCTTGAGATCTTCAAGACGTTCACGGGCCTTGCCGAATCCTTGGGCTATAGGAAGAAGGTTGTTAGTGAAAGGTTGTCAATAGGGTCCTCAAAGTAGACTTACCAGCTGCTCGCCAATACCAACGTTTGGCATCTTCCAAATTGGCAGTAACGCCGATACCAGTTTCAGTAAAGTAACCCATGGCGTATTCTGCTTTGGAAAGACCTGCACTGGCTGCTTTCCGTGCCCAGAGGTAGGCTTCCGTGTCGCTTTGCTGCAAGTTGCCCTCCGATCCGGTAAGGTACCATCCACTAAGAGCAAGCTCACTCTGGTGCTCCCCTTGCGCAGCAGCATGAGTGTACCAGATGATACTCTGCCGAGGATCAACAGGGCATCCCATCAAGCCGTACTCGTAGGCGGCACCAAGGCGAAACTGGGAAAACTTGTATCCTAGCTCTGCAGCCTGGTGGAAGAGCTGTCGGGCATACTCTTCATCACGAACGATGATATCATTCCCGCTTGCGTTTCCATACATGAGCGCAAGCTCGTGGAGTGCATGGGGATTCTCAAAATCAGCACGTTCAGCGGCACGCTTCAACCAAGAAATACCCTCACGAGGGTTCTTGGTCTGCCCCAAAAGACCCTTGAGCAAGATCATGCCCACCTTGTACATGGCAGGCGTGTCTCCATAAGATGCGGCGCGCTTGTACCACTGCACCGCCTTAAACGGATCTCGCTTGGTACCGCCGCCTTCTTCTTGGCCAATTTCACAACACACGGCAACTCGGTAAGCCGACTGAGCATGTCCGTTCTTGGCAGCAGAGTGGTATAGATTAAAGGCTTCCTTGTTATCAACTGCCAAACCCAGCTGGCCTGAGCCGTAACAGTCTGCCAGGTAGAACTGCGCCTCGGGATAGCCACTGGATACCAGCTTCTTAACAATCTTGTGGGCATCCAAGACATACTTCTCTCGAGCTTTGGCCTTGGACTTGGGGTCCAGATGAGTTTCATCAACCAACACTGTGGCCGCCTCAACCATCTTCTGTGCCAGCAAAAGCTGTGTCTTGTGGTCCGATTTGTTCTTGGCCATCTGTTGCAATTGCTGAAGCTCCTCGCGTGTGACGGGGGCAGGAGGTACCGGTTCGGCAACATGAACTTGCGGGGCAGCAGTTGGGGGAGCTGCGTTGTTCGGAGCATTGTTGTACTGTCGGACCGGTGCAGGCTTGCCTTGATCAAGGCCAGGACGGAAGGGAACAGGGTGATGGGGTAGAGCGTCGGGGTTCTGCTGTGGATCCATGGCCTCTCTCTCGTTCACCGGACTGCGTTGTTCATTTGCATATTGAGTGTTATTCATCCGGTACGGCTGAGGAGGACCGTTGCTGCGCATGGAGCCCTGTTGTCCCATAGGATAGCCGCCTCGGTTATCAGGGTATCCCGCCATTGGTGCGCCTTGACTTTGATAATGCATCGCCTCTCCATAGGGATCGGAAGCTGCGTATCCCATGTTTTCTTTAGGTGGGGGGTGCTGGTGACTCTCCGGGAATGTCAAATTGGAATCCGGCAGTTGCGAATTGGCTCGGCTCAGTTGGGGAGCGGAGACTGCGTTGGGAGTCTGAATGCTGGAGATCACCACTAGGTCGCGGGTTGTATGCGGCATAGCCTCCTGGAGAATCTGGGGAAACGGGGGGTTTCGTTTTCGGTGTTTCTAATCCAAGTACATCATCAATACCGCCCTTTCCTCCATCCGGCATGGCATCGAAGTTGGGCATGTCGGGGTCATCCGCGGCCGATCCGTAGTAGCTGTCCAAGAGATCATCTGTATCATGATTTTCGTGGGAATCATGGCCCGGTTCAACGGGTGGGGGGCCACGACCCGGCCGGTAGCCTCCAGAAGTGCCTGGTCTGGATGGTGGGTAATCCGTTCCTGGCATTGGAAAACCAGGGTCCTGATAGGTCGCCTGTCCGGGGTAAACTGGTTTCCCAACAGGCGGTCCAACCGGTGATGCTGCAATAGGCATCGTCGCACTCCGACTGACAGGCGGCATTGGCGGCGGGCCATTAGGGTCGGTATACGCCATTCGATCAGAGCCTGGGCCCGGGCGTCCTGCGCTGGTCGACCTAATAGGGACAGGGCCGCCAGGTGGGTATGGTCCTCTGCCCCGGCCGGGAGAACCTGGAGCTCGGTCTGGTCGTCTTCCATTTGATGTATGCGGGCGTTCTGGGGCTCTTCCAGGACCATTGATATCCATTGCTGCCATCCCTCTCTCCACGCTACCTGGTACTGATGGACGACGCTGCCCTCTGGGAGGCGGTCCTCCTGGGGGAAGTTGGGGAATGGATTGTCCCAGCCCATTCTCTCGCCTCCGGGCGGTGGTTGGCGCTGCGGAGCTAGACGATCATCAGCATTCTCAATCAGGCCGTTGAGCATGGTTAATTGTACTCACGCAGTCTCATACCACCCCGCGGGGGCGGTCTTCTACCTGCCGGAGCACCACGTCGAGCATCGGGAGGTGGTCGTCCATATGCATAGTTTCGGTCGTAAGGATCCATAGGGGGCCCATAACCTCCGCGAGGGGGTCGGGGTTGTCCTCGCGGAGGACCATAAGATCGCGGACTCGCATAGTCGTTACGGTATCCAGATCCATCATCATAACCACCGTCGCCTTGCTGGTAAGCCTGATTATCATATCCATAATCGTATCCCTGATCGTAGGCATCTGGGGGCGGTCCGTAAGCCTGCGGGGGAGGGCGAGAGCCGTAGCTCCTGACCGGGGGAGGCCTCTGCGCAGGGCGCTGTTGATACGCCATGACACGTTGGTTGTTGACGCTGTCTGTTGAATTTCCTATTTATTTCCCTGGTGTTTGCTTGCTTCTCATCCAGACCGTCGTAGACCGTTTGTAGTTGTTTGCGACGTTGAGAAACTCCCTGAATACACTATATTGTCGAGTCAGTCCAGGGATCAAACGAAGGCCGATAATTGGGAACAGCACACAGGCGCGTCCGTGTGAAAGCTTACGGAGGCCTGAAAGAATGTCACAACACGAATTTTGCCAGGCGCATCGAATAAATGCAGCTGCCAGATCAATCATGTGCCCTTTTTTATTATTTCTCCTCACGATCGCTGAAGGGATGACAGCATTGTCAGCAGGGAGATTGTGGCGCAAAAAGGGCTGGCTGTTAAACTCCAAGCGCGCGAACTAGTGCTGTTCCCAGGGAGAAGAAGACAAGAAGAAAGCAGACTCACGGCACAGAAGAAGTCCTAATCAATAGGAACTCCTTGGAAGGAAATAAATGAGAGCAAGTGCCGTCGCGACCGCAAATTAAGGCCAGGCCGTTGAAAAGAGAGTTCCGACGGGAGTTTTGCGGGTGCAGAGAACCCCAAACGTTGGAGAAGGAGGGGAGGGGGATTTAGGGAAGATTAATGAAGGACGAGGTCGATGAGGTGGGGAGAAGGAGGAGGAGAGAAATTAGCAGTGCAGGATAAGATTAAGGAACAAAATGAAATGACGATGGGCCGGTTGGTGTTTCTTTGTCAAATGAACAGAAAAATCTGCAGTGAAGATCCGTCGATGTGAATGTGAATTTCATTTCTATGTATCTCATCGCACTCTACATCTCCGGAGGATTTTCTTTTTCTGTCCAAGTGGGCAATCAAATGTCATCATTTCTTCTACTTCTCCATAAAACCCTTTGACCGTTTGTAGCGCATCCAAAATGCCGAGACAGACGGTGGTGGACCTGCCAGTCTATACAGAATCACGGGTCAACCAAGGAACGGGGTAATTTCCATTCTGATGCTTCCATGATTCTCTTGTCTTTTATTTTTAGTGTCTGTCTGTCTGTACCTGGAGTATCTGTCTGTAGCCCTGTAGGCTGTCTGTGCCTGATGATCAGGGGTTCGCGATGATACGAGTATGAAGCCTGTAACAATCCCCTGCATCCGATGGTTGGTCTGTGTTTCTCCATCTCAACTGTTGTTTTGTTTAGGAGTTGGATATCATCGACATGGAGCTGTCATTCAAATTCCAATCATCCAATACACAGTAATAAACTCTAATAATCACAAACCTCTCAATGCTGGATTGATTCAAAATGACCATTCTGCATCCTGCGAGGAGTTTCTCTCTCTCCTTGCCGCTGCGAATCCATTCCCTTCATCTGTAACTGTAACTCGACTGCAACTGCAATTCCCCTCCGTGTGACCCGGTCGGTCTGTAAAAAAACCGTTCTGCTTGCGTTCCTGAAAGAGAAATACGGCACGATGATCGTTTAGCTTTTTTTGCCCTTAATTTACCTCATGGAAATTCCTCAAAATGGCATCGTATCCATTGGCGTAGGTTGGACTGTACCACTGTATCCAGTCCCTGTTATCCCCAGTTGTACCTGTGCCACTAAAAGACTACATATTCTGGTAGACTAAAGCAACTGTCTCAGACACATGAGATGCGATTCAAATAAAGAAATCAAAGACGTCACATCCAGGGCAACTGTAAGCAAAAACAAAAACTAGTGTCAAATCGCAGTGGAGCAACTTCTGAAGCCGATTTGAAACTTCAGAAATCACAAACCGTGAAGAAAAAGAAAAAAAGGGAGCACCGCCACTTTTGCCTTGCCGCGCTAAGCCGCACCAAGCCACAATTTCGGTCGCCCGCCGACACCTCCGAAATAATTGCGATGGGATGATGGTTTGATGATGCTACTCGAACTGCACTGCGTCTAATTCAATCTACGAGAAGTGTATCATCGCTAGATACGTAGACAGATACGACTATACATACACCCCACGTTTCAGCCTCCATCTGACCTCACTCTTCTCCACTCGAATCACTCTCATTACACACCTCCGATTCCAATCCATCATGTCTCGCGCCGGAACATGGTTCAAGATGCTGGGAGCGTATGTCACCCTTACACCCGGGGAATTGCCATTGCTAATACCATGATGCCAATAGAGGTATCGTAATCTGCGTTGGCGGCCCAGCATTCGTGCAATCCATCCGCCCCTCCGACGAAGAACTATTCAAACGATACAACAAAGACCTCCAAAAACGCAGTCTGGAAGAGGGGGACCGTCGCGCGCAGGAATTCGACGATTATGTGAATCGGTTAAAGCAGTGGTCGAAGTCGGATAAGTCGAGTATGTTTGTTCCCGGCTTCTTATATAGATATATTTGAGGGTGTGATGTGTCATGGTGTTAACGGTTCACAGTCTGGGTCGCAGCACAGGAACAGGAAGACTTGAGACGCTCGCAGGTTGATACGTCGGCGTCGCAGGGTAAGGAAGAAGCGAGGATACAACGTGAGGAGATGCGCAAGGAATTGCTCGGCGAGAAATGAGCTCGGCTAGACTGATTGATCTTCGATATCCTATCCAATGGCGTCTGTCAAGAGTCGATGATGAAGGAACGGATACCCGCCGTGTTCTTCATTCTGTATTTATACCTATGTTCACGGGCATTGCTTGAGGGCATCTCATGCTGAAATGACTGGGAGTATGGACTTGGGTTCTCGTACTATTGGGACTTGTTCATGTCTATAAAACGACCTATTGTATAATAAAATGACACACCACTACTACTACAGCATGGTCGCGACATTCTCCCACTTACTTTAGACCGCTCAGCCATTCGTGGTTGTAATTTGAAGGTCTTCTACCTTTGTCCTCTACTCGTCACAAGACCATATGCAGCAATAAAGGGTCATGTGCAAGTGCGATACACATGACCTTTAGATGCATGTACACAGTTGTGTAAGACCAACCCAAGAATCAATAGAATAAATACAACTGTACCGATCCATAAATATATGTACACATAAACATTATGAGTAAAGCTCATCACAGCAAGATGTCTTTCGTGCCTGATCGGACTATCAAAATATCATTGCATATGCACCGCCAACTGCGCACATGACAATGACCGCGGTGAGAACTCCCGCACCAGCCCGATCTGCAGTAGTGATAGCACCTCTGCCCATTCCAACCGAGTCTTCGTCCGATGTGCCCGTGCCAGCGTTTGGGTTGCCCTTGCTGGTACCACCGGTATCCGACGTTACTCGTTTAGAGGCGGTATTAACCAGATGCCCTTGGAAAACCTCCGTGGCAGCCATTTGCTCACCCACTCCAGTGCTTCCGTCATATGTATCGTTTTGATTCCACCGTAGACCGCAAGCGTTGTTCGGGCCATTGCACTGCAAGGCAGCAGCTTCTGCTGATGCACGCAGTTTTGGCATGAGTAAATCATATGTAAAAGGCGCTATTTGAACTGTCGCTGCCATCCAGCGTGCTAGATAGGCTTTGAAAGATCGTTGGTCCACGTTGCATTTTCCATTGGGTTCGCATGAGACCTCGCTCATGATGTTGTTGCTAGGGAAGAACACATCCAACCCCTTGATGATGCCCTCTAAGCGAGTTTTCCATACTTCAGATTCATTGGTCTAATCACGTCAGTATCAGCACAAACTCATCAATGTGAATGACATACATGGTGGTACATGTTAGCAGCCCCGAGCAAAAGATGCCTGCGTTGTAACTCCATTGTATATGATTGAGGGCGCTGCAATTTTTCAGATCGTCTGTTCCGTCGTAAAAGTGATAATCAGGGCTAGCCAGTCCAATAGCGAATACCCAGTCCCATGTCTTTTCTGCCCACTCTGCATATGTATTATTCCCTGTGTATACCGCGAGTCTAGAGGCGAGGTTGAAGAAGCAGCCGTTTGAGATCGTGTTCTTGTAGTTGTAGCCACTGTTGAATGTGAATATCTGCCACTTCAAGCCTCCGCCACATGTCGCATCATCCCATCGCGGTACTTGTGTGTTAAATACTGCCTGGGCAAGAGCAAGCCACTGCGGTGAATCCTCTGGTGGATCTGGATATTTTACTTCGGCAGCGGACATGGCGGCCAGTCCCCAGAACGCTTGATCATCATTTCCCAGTGTTCTCGACTGATTAGCTGGCATGTAGTTGGCGCTGGGACCAGTTTGATGCAACAGGGCCTGGGTTGTTATGTCATTCCATTGGGAATCCCCCGTGTAATACCAGTATTCGACCAAAGCCCCAAACATAGCACCTGCCTCCCACCAATAATATGGGTCTGGAAGATTCCCAGGCACATCTCCCGGCCTGTACCCCGTGTAATATTGTAACATTCCAGACGCCGCGGTTCGTGCTGCATTCTTGATGGACTCTAAAACGTCATTAGTGCCCGCCCGGTGAAGGGAATGGCTATTGATCATCGGACTAGACATACCCTTGTCGTCTAAGTTAAGCTCAATAGACGCCAGCGCTATCTGAGCTGCCAATAGTGAGGTAAATAGAGTGAATAAACTCTGTGAGCGTGGTAAAACGCGGGGCGGAGGCCCGAAGAACCTCATGGTGATAAAAAGAGATGCACTTAAAGAGAGACTAGATGCGACAGGTCGTAGTTGTTTTTAGGTCAGTTGACGAGTCAGTCGAGTGGTCATTATTGAACCCAGCAAAAGTGAAAGCAAAAGCAGAAGGACGAGGGCTGAGCTCCTGCAGCAAACGAGCGGCTGTAAGTGATGAGAGGTCTAGGGCGTGGTCACTGCATTATACAACCTGACGACTGACAGTCAGACAAAACAAGTCTGCTTGAGATGGAGAAAATGAATGGTAGAAGCGAACGGAAGATGGCATGAAGCCAGAGAATCTGGGAATAGGAGTGACCTATCTGCAGGTGACACAAACACTGCAAATGAGGGTTAATAAAACGAACGCACGCAATTGAAGTAAGAAGCTGCTACATAACAGAAGAAAAAGCTGGATCAGGAGAACAGAAAGAAAGAAGTATTTAGAGAAATTCCAGCTTTATCCATTACTATTATTGCCTTGGGCTGTCCAAGACTGCCAAGTTGTCCGGGATATGAATGGTAGCATTTCCCAGCCAATTTGGACTCAATCCCCAGTGAATAAAAAGAGCCAGAATCCTTGGCTGGGTTAGACGCCGGATTAGAACTGTCACTTTTTTTTGCTTTGTCTTTTATTGTCCGCAAGTTAGGAGCTGCCAGGTGAAACAAGTATAATCGGCAATAATGCATGATGTATATTTTTATGGGACACCCCTGCGTCGGAGCCAATTATGAAGCATAGCATAACCGCCTACTGTGAACCATCCCAGTCAATCAGAGAAAAGCGCAAAAACTTCCAAATGGCAGCGAAGAATTGGTAGTGAAGTTCATTTCGGTCTCTGGCGGATGGTTCGAGGTGTTCTTGGCTGGGACCCCGCTGTGTGACGGGCAAATCATCACAAGGCTTGGCTCAGGCATTAATGGCTGTTTTAGTGAGCAAACAGAATAGGGGGTACATGCTGGGGTAGATGGCTAGATAGGATGATGGAGAGATGGCTGTATTTCTGCAGTGAGAAACCATGTCGAGATAGAGAACAAGATCAATCGATCAACTTGCATGATCAGCAGTCCTGTCCGTTGACAGGATCCACGATGTCGATCGACTTCCCGATTGCTCGTCCCGACCTTTCTGTTGATCCAGACTTTGGCTCCCAAGGGACCGCCACGTGAAGCTGTGGCGGTTAAAATGCACTCTGCACAGCCTCTCTGCCGTGCCGTCCCTCGAGCAACGTCAGCGCGCATTGGCAAATTGGCTGGCCCAGCAGTCAGATCGAAATCATAATAATAGCATACTGGCAGCCTGGAATCATGCCCGATGAAAAACAATGGCAGTCAGATAACTAAGAAAAAATAATAATATAACTAACGGCCCTCCCTTTCTTTGTCTCAAATCTAAGATGTAATAGTTCCCAATAATTCTAGTCCTTCTTATTTATGGGTGGCCCTTTGATTGGACCAAATCAGACAAAAATAGCTGCCTGGGCATTTCTTTCCCCAAAGCACCCGGCATAGCAAGTCACGTGCAGGATCCCCGACAGAACCGAAACGCTTCCATCTCCAGAAGGCGGGAGGCGATTCATCACACCCTGTCACCTCACCACCGCAACGCCATCCTCCTTCATCCCGCCTGTTCTCTCTCTTCCCTTCTGCCATACCGATCGACTGGACTCCGTGCTTTTGATACCCTGATCTCGTCGGCTTTGGCTGGACTCTGTCGCTCCGATCATCGTCTGGTTTTCCGCAGAAAAACAAATACCTACGCACCCTCATCCAGACTCTCTGGTGATCCACCAAGGTCTACGATTTCTATACGAACGCTTTTTTAAACCTTTCTTCAATCGCAGTCATGTCTGAACAGCCTTACGACCCTTATATCCCATCCGGCTCGAATAATGCCGCCGCCGGGGCCGGTGCTACCACCGGGCAAAACGGTGACCCCAAGACAAGGGAAATCGACAAGGTGAGCCCTTCATCCTGTGATTTCTTCCGTACCAATCGCACTGGACTAGAATGGTCATGATGGTGTTGAGTAAATGCCGAACGCTGTCCAAATACCCGTAATTTGGCCATGGATTCAACCCCCCTCAATATCACAAGACCGGGGGTTCCTGCGACGGGCGCTCATGCTGGCTTGAAGATTTTCGCTAACCTTTTCCTTCTGCAATAGAAAATCCAGGAAACAGTCGACACTATGCGTTCGAACATCTTCAAAGTTTCGGAACGTGGCGAGCGTCTAGACTCTCTCCAGGACAAGACAGATAACCTGGCCACATCGGCCCAGGGATTCCGCAGGGGTGCCAATCGCGTGAGAAAACAGATGTGGTGGAAGGACATGAAGATGCGGGTGTGCCTGGTCATCTGTGTCATTATTCTGCTTGTGGTGATTATTGTCCCCTCTGGTAGGTCCCCGTCCCACTGTGATGGTCCGAAGAAGAGCAGACTAACAAGCTTGATAGTTATCGCATCCAAGCATTAAAACCACTTTGACGAGAGTCACGTTTTGGAATGGATGTTTACTCAGCTGGTTTTTATTTTTGAGGTCGTGGAGCTTTGTTTTCAGCCGCTAATACCTTCTGTTTTTTTGTTTCTCGGGCGTCAACTCCCTACTGTTCTCACGACCAAGTTTTCTGTCCCTATACACCTTCGACACCACTGGCTGATCAACCTCTCTGGATGGGCCATGTCACGATTCGTCGACGGTGAAGATGTAAATGATACTCCGGTACTGTGTGTTTGAGTACGTTATTGCTCTTCATTTTCTTTGTCTCTTATGTCTTTCCTAGCCTATAATGAATTATCTGCCATACCGCCCTTACCGTCCTGGTGGACTTGTTTTTTTCGGAGACTATGCCTTTGAGTCGGTGGAGATTGGTCCCGTAGATAGAAATTCAAGGACACGAGCGCTTCATACCGCAATGTCTTGGAGAGTGGAGAGTCGCGCGTTCCTAGGGCCAAGCGATCAAACGTGCTATTCCCCTGGAACCTGGCTGTTTTAGCTAATATAAACGAGTAAACTAAAGGATCAGATAACAAAGACCCAGTGCACTACCGGAATCGCATGTTCAAGTGACGTCTGAGTTCTGGAATCGGGCTCCATCAACGCAGTTCTTCACTGCAGCAATCTCTCGGCTACGGTCTTGGGAGGAGCAGTTATCCATCTAGTCAGATGAAATAGCCTAATAGGATTCTTTCCCGTGATCTGATTGTGAAAATTTAATTTCACCTTGAAGATCCATTTTTCTGTATTAATTGTTCTATACGAAGACTCAAATTACAATACGTGTGTGTTGGGTGCGTCCTGCATGCTGCGTTCAATTTCTCCCCCTCAAAAAATGGGGGAAGGAAAAGAAGGAAAAAAAAAAAAGACTGGGCAATAATTAATACCGCGCAAAACGATCGGATTAAAAATGCAGGGCCGTAGAATCCATCCAGAATCAATAATGCGTATCCCATTTTTTTCTTTTGCCCTTTGACTCACGCCCGTGGGAGGGATCAACACCCGATCCGAAAGTCGCAGCCAAGGATAGTGTAATTTTTGGTCGCAGAACCGCCTTTTCTTCCCTCCCACTCTTCCCCTCTTCTTTTACTCTCCGTTTCCCCCCAGAGATTCCATTCCTTCAAAATACCTCATTTTTCTCGGTGGTGCCTTCAGCTACACTCGGCCTGATCTTGGGTAGACAAGAGGGCTAGAAAAACCACGCAGTTCAGCGGGTGCGAGCGTCTTTTTCTAAAGCACCGCCATCCGCTCCGAGGTACGGCCGATAACCAATCTCTAAAGATCAAACTCTTTGGAGTGCGGTAAAATCCCCTGCGAAACCGCAACTCTCCTCTCCGCACCTCCCCCTTCCACCATTGTCACTTGATCTACCTCAGCTTTCTAACTGCGTCGGGTGTCTTCATCCGTTTTAGACTTCCTTTCTCCCAAGGCATTGAAGCTGCCGCATGCTGGTTGACAAGATGCTTTCCTTTCGCAGTGCTGTGCGGAGAGCTTCCACCGGGAAGCCTCTCCGAGCCCTCTCCGCACCGCGTGTCCCCTCGAGATTGTCCTCTCCTACTGCTCTGAACTCGCTGAAGGCCTCTGCAGCTCCGTTGCTGCAGAGCCGTCAATACTCCCGTGCTACCGACCCCCAGCTCTCGTCCACCCGGTCGACCGTCGTCCAGCTGCTGAGTAACATTGGGTCCAAGCGTGAGGTTCAGCAGTACCTCTCTCACTTCACCTCGGTGTCTTCTCAGCAGTTCGCCGTCATCAAGGTTGGTGGTGCGATCATTACCGAGCACCTTCAGACCCTCTCGTCTGCCCTCGCCTTCCTTAACCATGTCGGACTCTACCCAATTGTCGTTCACGGCGCTGGTCCTCAGCTCAACCGCATGTTGGAGGCCGCTGGTGTCGAGCCCCAGTTTGAGGATGGAATCCGTGTGACTGATGGAAAGACTCTGGCTCTCGCCAGAAAGCTGTTTTTGGAGGAGAACATGAAGTTGACCGAGGAGCTGGAGCGCATGGGTATTCGGGCTCGCCCTCTTACTGCTGGTGTTTTCTCCGCCGACTACCTCGACAAGGAAAGGTACAACTTGGTTGGCAAGATCAACGGAGTTGACAAGAAGCCCATTGAGTCCGCCATTGAGGCTGGCTGCCTTCCTATCTTGACCTCCATGGCCGAGACCCCCGATGGACAGGTTCTGAACGTCAACGCCGATGTCGCCGCCGGTGAATTGGCGCGTGCTCTCCAGCCCCTTAAGATCGTCTACTTGGCCGAGAAGGGTGGTTTGTTCAACGGTGACACTGGCGAGAAGATCTCCGTCATCAATCTGGATGAGGAGTACGAGCACCTTATGAGCCAATGGTGGGTTCGTCATGGTACCCGCCTCAAGATCAAGGAGATGAAGGATCTCCTCAGCGACCTGCCTCGCACCTCCAGCGTTGCCATCATCCACCCTGGTGACTTGCAGAAGGAATTGTTCACCGACTCCGGAGCTGGTACTCTGATCCGCAGAGGAAACAAGGTCCACACCAAGACCTCATTGTCCGAATTCGAGGATCTCCAGAAGTTCAAGGATGTCCTTGTCCGGGACCGTGAAGGACTCGATGCTCGCGCTACCGTCGACCGTTACGTCGAGGGACTCGCCGAGCGTGACTTCAAGGTCTTCTTTGACGAGCCTATGGAAGCCCTGGCCGTGGTGCTGCCTCCTCAGCGGGAATCCACCCTGGCCCACTTGGCTACCTTCACCATCACCAAGTCTGGATGGTTGAGAAATGTTGCCGACAACGTCTTCGCTAGCATTAAGAAGGACTTCCCTAAGTTGGTCTGGACTGTGAAGGAGGACGACGAGAACCTGACCTGGTTCTTTGACAAGGCCGACGGTAGCTTGAGCCGTGAGGGCGAGGTTCTCTTCTGGTACGGAATCGAGAGCGGCGAGGAGGTTAAGCAATTGGTGCAGGAGTTCACCAAGAACGGCCGCCAGATGTTCGGTGACATCAACCTCGAATCCAGACTCCACCGCGCTGCTCAGGCCGCCACCCAGATCCTGGGTAAGGGCTTCGGTGCTAGCGGTGCCTCCGCTGAGCAGAAGCGTGCCTTTTCGTCGTCCAGCAATGCTCTGCGAGCTTCCCGATTCGCTCGCCCTATGGTATTCGGCAACTCCGTCCGCACTTACGCTACCACCAACCCCAACCCTCCCCTTGGAGAGAAGAACATGTCGAACAACAAGCCCTCCAAGGTTGCTCTGATTGGAGCTCGTGGCTACACCGGCCAGGCTCTGATCAGCTTGATCAACGCCCACCCTCACATGGACTTGCGCCATGTTTCTTCTCGCGAGCTGGCTGGCAAGAAATTGCAGGGTTATGAGAAGCGTGAGATCATCTACGAGAACCTGAGCCCTGACGACGTCCGCCGCATGTCTGAGAACGGAGACGTTGACTGCTGGGTCATGGCTCTTCCCAACGGTGTTTGCAAGCCATTCGTCGACGCTGTCGACCAAGGCTCCAAGGAGGGCAACGTTATCGTTGACCTGAGTGCCGACTACCGTTTCGACAACAAGTGGACCTACGGTCTTCCTGAGCTTGTCAACCGCTCCACCATCGCCAAGGCTAGCCGTATCTCCAACCCTGGATGCTACGCTACCGCTGCCCAGGTTGGAATTGCCCCTCTGGTTCCTTTCCTCGGTGGACAGCCCACCACCTTCGGTGTCTCCGGATACTCTGGAGCCGGCACTAAGCCCAGCCCCAAGAACGACGTTGAGTTCCTTACCAACAACCTCATCCCCTACAGCTTGACCGATCACATCCACGAGAAGGAGATCAGCTCGCAGCTTGGAACCTCTGTTGCATTCGTTCCCCACGTTGCCGTCTGGTTCCAGGGAATTTCGGTATGTACTCCATTATCTTGTACTGTTTACGTTTCAATATCCATGATAACTAATTCCATTCAGCACACCATTAGCATTCCTCTCAAGCAGGAGATGACCTCTCGTGACATCCGTAACATCTACCAGGAGCGTTACGCTGGTGAAAAGCTCGTGAAGATTGTTGGTGAAGCCCCTCTCGTCAAGGACATCGCTGGTCGCCATGGCGTTGAGGTTGGTGGATTTGCCGTCCACTCTAGCGGCAAGCGTGTCGTCGTTTGTGCTACCATTGACAACCTCCTCAAGGGTGCTGCCACTCAATGTCTCCGTACGTTATTCCAATCTTCAACCTTTTTAGTATGGACAATGCTAATGAGTTCTACAGAGAACATGAACCTGGCTCTCGGCTACGGCGAGTACGAGGGTATCCCTCTGGAATAAATGTGTTGTGTTAAGTAAACTTGCCCTATATAATGTTGATATAGTAAGAGGGCTGGTGTGTGGAGTATTTTAAACATGGAGCTCTTTTTTTTTGAAATAAACAAATTTTGTTCGGTGTCAAGTCTTCCAAGCTTAAGTTGTCTTTTGCAAATATTTCTCGCATGCTTCATACCCAGCCGGATGTACCTTGATCGGTTGCTACGAGTAGGTGATCGAGTAAAAGTTTTGGTTATACCTCGCATCCTTTTCATGACAGGTTTCATTCTTTTGTTTCCATTCATCATTAGAGCCCTACTTAGTCGCCTTGTGTCAGAAGCTTTTCAAAGTTCTAGTTCTCACAAAAAAGCAGCTTCTTTTCTTTATAACTACTGCCTGGGAAGGGGTGTCAGCTTGAAGCATGAAAAACGGGAAATTCTGTTGTTTATTACACCTGATGTACTACGTAGGTATGCCTAATTCCCTGGTTTTATATTGAATTCTATTTGTTTATTTTTAGCAATACACCAGATAGCTACGCAGTACATTGATGTACTAGGTCCCTATGTTCATTCCAGCGTTTAGTCTTTTGGCCTTTGCACAGAGTATTCTATAATTTGCTTCCAGGTGTTCAATGGACAATGTTAAAGCTATCCACTAGATAAACGGTACTAATACATATTATTACTGACTGTTGCGGATCTTTTCATACTCAGGCAGAGCCCATTTTACCATCCATTCAGACTCAAGAACCTGCTGAGCAGATGGACGATTTTCCGGTTTAAAGGAAAGCATCGAGCGCAACATCGATAACAGAGCAACTTGTTCCTCCGGCTCAAGACTCGGCATCCTCGCCCTTATACGCGCTTGCTGCACGGTCTTTTCGAAGTGGCCTTCTAATGATCGATTTAGGTATTTGGATTGGTGAATTGATTCTCCATGCTTTTCCTGCCATTCGGTCGGTAACGATCTAAGCAGCCCAATCTGCTGACAAGTCATATCGTCTTCGTCTGTCATTATCCCTTCGAATAGTGTTTTCTGGGCAATAATATCCCAAATAGTGCATGCAAGTGACCAGATGTCGGATGAGAAAGTAAGAGACTTTGTAGGTTCAAATCGAGCTTCTGGGGAGCGGATTAAGAGAGGTGTATGAGACTCAAACTTTTTTCCTTGCGCTGGAGAGAATGTTTCACCGAAGTCTGAAAGGAGGATTCTTGATTCCAGAAGAGTCACATTTTCACTTGCTTCTCCAAGCCAGATAGGCACTACACCATGTTCTGGTACCCCTGTCGGCAGCCTTTGGCCATCTAAGCGATTTACTGGCTCAAATTCTGGCTCACCGTATTCCTCATATATTCTTTCAGTAGACAGTTCAGTGAATTCACAAGATGGTAGAAAAAGAAGATTTCCCTGGTGTAAGTCGCCATGGACGAACCCCTGTGAGTGGATATATTGAACTGCAATCACAAGCTGTGCTGCTATCGCCCGTGCTACCTGTTGAAGTATCAATTCCATAAAGACTAATCACGGCGATCGCCTTTTTAGTCGAAGGGAATTCTCAACACTACCTCAAGTTGAAAAAGGCTGATCCATGATTCCTTCTTCGCATCAGATACACTCATCCTTGCTGGGCTAGTTACCAGGCAGATGTGATCACCGTTAGGGCCTTTGATGTTGAACTTATCCAATATGGAAGGAATGATGGCTCTGCCTCTATCTGATGAAGAGGTTGATAACTTTGCCAGCATATCAATCTCGAGGGGGTTGGAGTTTGCCCTGCAGACTTTGACTGCCACATTTGCGTTGGATGTCTCGTCATGAGCAAGCCAGATAGTGGAATATGTGCCATGGCCGAGCTTATGGACTACTCGATAGCGATTATGGAAATAATCTCCAATTTTCACTGGATGATACCCCCGGGCTCGTAATATTCCATTCTCTCCACGTATTCAATAGGCCTGTACAGGACACGGCCTGTTTCAATAACTGATGACATTGATTTGAAGGTGGAAGGAGAGAATGCACGGGATGTTCAATGGGGGAAAAGATATGGCAAGAGCGGACAACGAAAGAAAGAAGTGGGCGAGTGTAAGGGCCTCTTCAACGAGAAGAGTGATCTTATCATGGTTTTCGCATTGTTTTTTATTTGCAAAGAATCCTCTGAAGATTTTGGAATGGGTTGGGGCGTAGGAGATGTTCTACCGAGAAGAGAAGGTACTAATGTTGACCCGGGGCCCCTTTATTCCGGGCGTCTAGATCCGGAGCTTTGCGCAACACTGGCGGCAAATAGTCCATTCGCATCAACTGAAGATCAATTGGGGATGGTGTTGTGTGGCCATCTGATGATACACTAGCAGTTGCGCCGGAGATTGGGTATGGCCATTTTCCTGACCAATAGAAAAGGGGATGTTGTTATACCACAAGGGAACCTAGGGATAAGGATACATTATGTCATGAATCGTTTGTTTTCGATGCTTAGAGACCTAGATTGAACGGGATATCTGCTACCAGGGTATATTATATGTGTGAAAGGCATTTCAGATAATAGTTTTTAGAATAAGTCTTGGACAGGGCATTAGATCACAGCAATAAATAAGTGGTTTGTGTATAAATATTTCTTAAAGAATAGGACATATGTCAGAGAGAGTACCTTCATATGAGAGGTGCATAGGGTAACTATGTAAATTAGTGATTTTATTGATAATAAGAACTTCTTAAATTGAGTCCAATGCTTCTAGTAATGGCATTTAGGTAATGCTGTTCATGACTTCTTGAGTAGCATGGATTCGATCACCCCGACCCACCACTGATCCAACGCAAATCAGCAAGTCCGCCGAGTCTGTTTCTACTCTGAAGGCCTCTGAGTATTGAAATTGTACTGCAGACATCTTTTTAATGATCAGACAGAGGCACAACGGCCAGTCAGATAATGTGCAGATTGCTGAATTTGGCCTGGCACTGTCGAGCGATGATTGGCCCTCCAGAATCTAGACACCCTCCCCCCATACCCAATCGGGGCTCTTCATTCTCTCTTCCAGTTCCCCTTTAGGCCGTTTGCCTCTTCCACTTTATCCTCTTTGGGTCTTCGTGTTACCTCTACCTAGTCCAACGCGTCACCGCGTCAGTTCTCTACCTCATACTCCCATGTCATCGTCTTTCTATCTCGAGTCTCGTCAAGGATCCCACGTACACTACCATACGATTGACTCGCGGATTTTAGTTCAATTACTTCAGTCCGTGGAAAGTCAGCTGGGAAGACTGGGTGTATCTCTTTATTCTTCTCTCGTGGTTCTATTAGGGACATCGAACTACGGGTACTTGAAGAGCCTTGCTTGACTCATCCGATGTTAGTATCATTCTTCTGCAACCAGAGACCTATCTGGATGTCTTTCTTTTGCCAACGTTTACGACAGACCATACTTGCAAAGACAATCCGCAATCCATCTCACGATAGCGGATATTGTGCAGGGAAAGGCCTAGAGGAACTAAAGGGACGCGTCGACGATAAGAGGATAAGACAGCCAAGATGTTCTACAGTCACGAGAGTAAGTTGCCTTTTATCCTAGCTTCATCTTCGGGCTGGTAAATCGAGGTTTCAATGTGCAATGTGAGCTTTCTAACGCTTTATTTACTGTAGTTCTTACGTCCCCTGAGCATGGCGTTGCTACGATATGGTTTGTGAAGACTTGAGACTCCTATCAAAGCCTAAGTCTTGATGGTTAGACTGACAAGCCTCCAGGCTGGTTGCGACACTCGGCTCCAAATCCGTCACCAGGAAAGTGAACAAGAAGGCTATATTGGACGTGGACGTTCCTAGAGCTTGCAATGTGATTATGGAACCCGAAGCGCCCATGGCGCTGAGACTCCAGGGAAGCTTGCTGTAAGGACTCTTATTTAATTATACAAGTGATACCACTGACGAGACGATGACTAGATACGGAGTATCGAGGGTATACAATCAGCAGTGTGGCTATACACTTACCGATGTCCAAGCGATGCATGACAAGATGAGAGCGATGCTGAGATCCATACCAGGAGGAGGACTGGATCCGATGGCTGGAAAGGCTAGGTATGTTTCCCATGCGAGATATCTTTCCGATTTGTAGCCTATGCGCTTTTGGGTCTGGTCGAGCTGTACTAAGATACAAGATACACCTCAGACCTGAGCAGCTTATCCTCCCTTACGATCCATCCTTCATGCCGGAGATTAACATACCTGGTCTGGGGATCGACCTTTCGCGATTTAATATCACTACTGAAGCGTCCTCGACCCAACAGTCTAGTATTGCCTGTGTGAGAACACCTGATATCAGTCAATCAGCTCTTTCTCAGAATGCACGTCTGCAACTAGACCTATCGCCAGGAGGTTATATGCAAGACTTTGGGGGATATGCTTCTGGAACTGACATGAGCGGCTCTGTTCAGAGAATAGGCCATTTCGGCAAGATATCAACTTTGGGACTTGGAGAAGAGGAGGGGGTGCTTCTTCAGCCCGATTTTGAATTCGACGAAGACGGTAATATCATTGAACTGGATGTAAAGCACCAAGAGAGAGAGAATAGGGCAAGTCGACCGATGAGTGAATCACCTCTCACTGGTGAAGTGAGAGGAAGTGGGGACAATGACTTTTCTTGGGACTTTCAGGTATGCTCCGCGCAGTGAATGAACTGCAATCACTTGGATCTGACAACACCAGCCGATGCTAGTTGACGAAGACCCTGAAATTGTCATCCAAGATGGAGGCGATAATTTTCCTACGAACACACAGCCCACTAGACAGAGCCCTAATTCTGATCCTGAATCTATCGCCGAGGTTGAAAAAGCTACAGAACAAAATCAAGCCACCATGCGCCAGAGGAGAAACATCAAGTTCATTGTTGCTGACAACCAAATTGCACTTCGCAATACCGAACTTGCCCAGCTAAACAATGAATACGTACGAAACATGGCTGCTGCCTTCAAGCAGAAGCAACAAAACAAGATACCAACCCAGGCAAAGAAGAATGCCGTTTTCTGGGTCTTTGGCCAGGGAATCGGCTCCGTGGGTGTTGGAATGGGTGCTTCCCGTGCATCGCACCCTTTGAGTCTTTTCTCTGGAGAAGAACTTTATGCTACTCTTCATCCTGAAACACACAAAGGAAAGAAGCGCAGTCACTTTTCTGATGGCGAAAATGACCCAGAATCTGAAGGCCGACGAGTACGCCGCAGGGAAGACGAAGAAGGCCAGGTCGGCCGCGGACTTCTACAAGATGACGATGCTATGCAGGATGTTCGTATACTCTACCTCCCTTCCACTACCACTACCTCACGTATTGTATCGAAATCTAACAAAGCCACAGGATGTTGAAATTGGTCGCCACGCCTCGTCAGCCCTCCGTGACGATCACTCTTCTCTTATGCCGTGGAACATTACAGCTTCTGTCAAGAGTTCTCAACACGGGTTATCTGCTGCAAAGACATTCCGTGGGTTTGGGAGTGTCAGCGATCTCTCATCCCGCGGGCTACCTGACTCTGTAGGCTACGGCCGGTCTCGAAGTCGTCTTACAAGTGCGAGTCCTCTCGCTGGTCGAGGATTCCCGTACGATCTAGAGGGACTCAGCAGCCTTTCGATTCCTGGAAACGACGATGACATGGGCATGTTCGGTGACCTGGACCTAAGCGAATATCTTCACACCGACGTTGATCAAGACCACAATGCAGAAATTGGAAATGGGACTGGTGGACCAGCGATTGGGAAGCAAAGAGCTATGAAAGACAAGCTTCTCAAATCCAACCTGAACCAGGAAAGTCTAAACTTCCTTGACTTCATGACAACACAGATGGAAGTTCTTCCAGAAGAGAAAGACACGCAATCGAATGACCCCTCCACGCCACGTCGTCAGACCTCTTCTAGGCTTGACAAGATCGCCTTGTCAGCCCTACTTCCACCTCGTACAACTAGTCGCTCTGTGGCTACGCATGGTCTAATGCACATTCTGACTCTCGCCACCAAGGGATTCCTGGATGTTCATCAAGAACCTTACGAAGACTTTAGCAGCAAAGAAAATGGAGCTCAATACCGTTATGGTGAGATCTTTGTCCGCCTGTCGGTGATGTAGGCAGTCAACTACCTGCCACAGACGACCGACAGGACTCGAACTTGTGAAGAGTACCTTTCTTTATTTTATTTCTCATTTACCGGGCTTTGCTATGCATGTCGTTGATAATCGCTTATTTTGTTTTCACATTTATGCATGATGATCTAAATATCGCAGGTCAGACAGACAGCTGGGCTGTGCTTTCGACCTGATACGAAAACACGATTTAAAAAAAGGGATTTTCGGGGATTACGATGGGATTTCAAAGGCGTTTTTGCAAATGGATTTTCGTTTTACGGTTTCTCTTCTTTTTCTTCATTTAATTCGATTTATCAGCATGTTTCATCTTTTATTGATTCTACAAGAACAAGGCAAGGCAAGGCAAAGTCCGTGGGAGGAACTATCTAATATTTGTGTGTATCTTTATGCAAATCAATTGAAGATTTTTTAATTTCTACGTGGAATGAGTTTGATAAGGTATCTTTGCTTTGAGCGAATATAGAAGTGCCTCCACTTTGCATCCACCACCTTGACGCCGTGAAGCCACTCGGAGATTTGCATCTGAGCTGTCCCACACAACCAGCCAACAAAAAATGACGAGACCGAAACAACCGTTGGGCATCTTGATCATCTGATGACCAAAAGCTATTTGATAACTGGCCGAAACATCAGGATGCAAGCTGAGCCGATGGCCTCGTGGGGGTTTCATTGAATCTTTGGGCAACGGTGCGCGGAAAACAAAAAAAGTCAAGGCAAGAAATGAAAAATAAAACATGGATGGAAAAATAAAAAAACCCCATGCCGCATGGCAAATCGAGATTCATCATCAAGTTACAGACTGATCTACAGCAGATCGAAGAGAGCATTAGCGAATAGGACGAGGGGTTTGTTAAAGGAGATATCCACATGGGGACGGTATGATGCTGCCAAAGGCGAGCACGGACAGGACACGGTCAAACAGGGTCTGAGCATGGCCATACCGTGGGATAGACTTGGAGTAGCTTTCGAATAATTATCATTTTATTTGCTGATGAAGAGCTATGCCGTATAAATGGAATAAATATAGATGTAAATCACGTGTTGTAAAACAGCGGTCACGAATTCTTTCATCGATCGCCAGCTGTAAAAACCAAACGGTCATGATCAGACAAACCATACCCGGTATGATATACAGCAGTAATAATACATCAACATGCATCTATACTTCAGACTGACTCTACAATGGCCAGAAAAGACATAGAATAAACAACAAATCAATGTAACCCCGGGTTCATGCATGAATCCCCAAGGCGCCTTTGGACTTAAGTCACGCTCAGCAGAAGAAGAATGGACAACGCGAGATGTGGTGGTGGCTGTGCCATTATTACACAGCATCTGCAATAATCAAGTACGGTCAACACTTGCTGCATAACGCGTTGCTGAGCCATCCATCTATCTGCTTTTTCAAAAGTTAAAATGGCACATTTAACAGTATTTGATCTATTAATTCATCCTGTTCTAACGGTTAAATTTATCGATCGGATACTTCAGGCATCGTGTCTGTCCTGAGATCTCGCGCGATAAGCTGTAACCGTACATGAATTGTAAGGGTTAGGTAAGAACAGTCAATACCATGACCTGCCTAAGGTACCTGATACATGAAAGGAATCCATGGGGGTAGTAGGTAGATGGAGCAACGCGTTAGTAATTGATGGATGATGAATGACGAATGTATCTATTCCATTGCAGTTCTTGATAATATCGTCCATCTGAATATCTCCTGTCCTTGCCTGAGTTCTGGAGGGCTGTAATTCTGCCGCGCGATAAATTTAGACTTTGTTGATGCCTAGGGCAGCAACTTGACGCGTTCCTCCAATACCACGTGCTGGATAATTATACGATAAGAATAGTAAATAATTAGGCAAATTTTAAATATACATTATTTAATCAGAAAATGAATATAAATATCAGTATAAGTATGACTGAATAGAATTGAGTAGATGATGGTTGGGTAAATTACGTGACGGGTAAGGTGACCTCGCGTAATTAACCGCCACCGTCTCGTCTCGTCTCGTCTCGTTCTCGTCTTTTCCCGCCCAGCCAAAACCCTCTCTTCCTTTTCACCTCCCGAGTCTTGCTGCCTCGCCTTCGTCGTCCTCCCTCGTCCTCCATCCCCATCGCCGTCATCCGGGAGTCTCGCGTTTATCTCATCTTTATTTCCCCCAGGTTCTCGTACAGCTATCACCATCGATTTTTTCGAGTCTTTCACCGTGAACATGGGTCGGACCGTCGACCAGGAAGTTCACGCGGCGTTCGTCGAGTTCCGCGCCAAGGAAGACGATAAGGTGCGTGACTTGTGTATTTCGCGTAATATTTCAACCCGCCGCTCAACACCAGCGTCACTGACATAACATCTCTGTTTGGGCCTTGCTTGAAACAGTGCCTCTCCGTCCAGTGCATCTACTGTCAGCAGATTCGCGCAAAGAACACTTCGCGTCAGAAGCAGCATCTCCTTGAATGTCCCGGTCTTCGCGGTCACCCCAACGCTCCTCAGCCTCAGTCCCAACCCGCACAACCAACGCCTAATGGCATCGGCCCTACCAATGGATATCCGGCAACTCCCAATGGACCTACGGCCACTGCGGCCGGTGCCGGTGCCGGTCCAGGACCTGGTGCTCTTCCTACGCCAAACGGAACCATGATGACCAACGGCGTCAATCCCCATGCCACCCCGATGCAGACCCCGCTGCAGAACATGCAACGAAGCGCTCCCTTGCCTACCCCGGGCCCTCCCACCGGACCCCCAGGTTCCTCCTCTGCCTCTGCGTCCCAGCAGCCGTCTCGCCCTACTCCCAAACCCAAGTCGAAATCGTCCACCTCGAGTCTTCCCGCCCCGCCTTTGGACGACGTCCATGCTGCCTTCGTCGAGTTCCGTGCCAAAGAGGAAGACAAGGTAAGATATGGTTCACTTGGCCTCGCAGGGAGCTGTAATTTGACCGGGGAACAGTGTTTGTCCGTGCAATGCATCTACTGTCAGCAGGTTCGCGCCAAAAACACCAGCAGACAGCGCCAGCACTTGCTCGAGTGCCCCACCTACCTTAGCGTCATGAAGGACTCGATTCCTGCCAATAACCTCCTCCATACCTTCCCCGAAAACGACGTCGCCCGCTCGCTGCAGATCCCGGCCCCTACTCTCGAATTGGATTTCCGTATGAGCATCAAGGTGAACCCGAAAGTCGCGGTGGGTCAGAGCCTGTGGGGCCAGAGGGATTGGGTTTCCCTTGTTGGTGGACAATGGGCTGGTCGATGGGGGAAGGGAATTATTTTGGTAAGTGCTCATTCTGGTTTTGTGTCTTTCAGACTAACTGGGGGATGTAGCCTGGAGGGCAGGATTCGCAGATTGTGACCAAAGAGTCCACAACAAATCTTCGGGCGAGCTACATGCTGCAGACCGTCGATGAGCCGCCAGCCTACCTGATCGTCAAGACTGACGGATGGTTGACTGGCGCCAAAGATGTGTTGGATAAGGTTAATGACCCGAATACGGTGGACGCGGTCAACCCCAACACATACAAATACCGTGTTAACCTTTCCATGGAAACTGGTGATGAACGCTATGCGTTTGTCAACACGTTGATGTGGATTGCCAGCGGTTGCCGCCGAGGACACGAAGGTTGGTTGACCATAATCCAAACTGGAAAGACGCTCGCTGACCAAACAGAAGTTATTTTCGATTCATTCCGCGTCAACTAACCCTCCGTGATGCTGTAGCTGTTTTGTCCGTTTTTTGAGCGAGTACTCTTCGTTTCGTGATGGGAAAAATGGGGTTTTTCGTTTCAAGTCGATCTTGCGACACGCTTTTTAGTCATTTTAACTTTTTTTTTTTTTTTTTTGCCCTGTTCCCTTTTTCTTTTTTCAACACCTACCATGTTTTTCTGACATTCCAAATTGTGAATTGGTTTGTTGGTCCCTGTTCCAATTGTGAGCCTGCTTGATGCGCTCGCCAGGTTGTGGCGGCCTTGTTTTGCACCCTCTTATGAATTTCCTTGTGTCACATCTGTAAGGTATCTTTTTTTTTCCTTGTCCACTGCGAGGTGCGAGATTGATCTATTTGCCACCTCGGTCCTTGTGTGATCCTGACCGTTTTCTTTCCAGTTAAGCAACGAGGATATCCTGTATGTTTACATTTCGAGTGTGGAAATACTACCTATATTGGTTTTATGGCAAGACATCGAGTACACTGTAGACGGAAATATATATATAGTTGGTGTTGATACACAGGATAGATTACTAGCACAACCAAACTTCTGTTTATACACAGTATCGTTCGTTCGCTGTAAGAACTCAATTGCAACATTGAAAACCACGAAGCACACGAAACATGTATCTTACTTTGTATCATTACACCCAGTCATTAAATCTGTTTATTCTTAGCAGCTTTTTAGGTTATCGATGATCCGCACAGCCTTATATAGTCTGTTCCTGATACTGGTATATACTGGTATAGGGGTATGTAAATACTGTACATACAACAATGCCCATGTTGATGCTGAAACGTGTTTTGTAATAATTAATATAAATACCAGGAACTATGAAGCTATTTTGGACTATTGATTATTGTTTTCTGTAGATGGAAAATGATATCCCCTATTTTAGTATGATAATATTGTCGTGTGAGATGTCATATTCTAACGGCCAGACAGAAATAGAATCATTTTATAGAGTATTCCATATTCGTTAATTATCACTCAGTTGTTTTATATTGCGTCTTCATAGTCGATATTAAAATGGCTCTTCACTTTACCAGATAAAGTTACATCGCCTGCATTCACTGACATCATGCTGCAACCTCCCAATCTTCTCTCTCCTCCTCTCCATCTACTCTGAAGTCACATAATGTCACATCCAACCCGCGATCAGTCTCGCAATGTATTCTTCGTCATTGCACCGAATATCGAAGACATCCGCGGCGGAATCGACGCTGGTCCACAGTACACCAAGAACGACTTCTTGACGATGCTCTCTATCTGTCTCACGCTCCGAATGGGTTTACGGTTGTTTCGGACGATGGGCGGGTGGTAGAGGATAGTTCTGACCTTCTCGAGAAGGGGGTTTATATCGTTAAGCCTGCACAGGAAGGTGGTATGTCTGGCTTTGATTCCTCGCATATAGATACAGAACGCTGAGCAATTTGTCCTGCATTAGGCCGTGTCGAGATGTCAGATACTATCCTCGTTCATTTTCTATCGCGGATTCTACCCGTTATAAAGAATTCACCGCGTGAGCCATCTACTCGTTCCAAGTACTGTGTTTATCTCTAATCGCAGTAGTCTAGTGAGACACCGTGACGGGGGCTGTATGATCTCAGGGGCCGTTGCAAAAGGCGCGGACAGAGATATCTGGCTTGGGTTTGAAGCTGCACATATAATACCTGTGGCCCACGAGGCCGTTTTCCTCTCGAGCCATCTTGATGCCTATGTGACTGACCAAGCAGGAATAAACTCGCCACAGAATGGTATCTTGATGAAGACCGATCTTCGTCAGATTTTTGACCAATACTTCTTTGCGATCAACCCGTTTGTTAGTCCTCTACATCAATCCCTTTTCCTGGTTATAGTCGCAGTAAAGCTGACATTGAATAGAATGGATACAAAATCTACACATTCCAAGGAATCGACGAAGAATTCGACGGGACAGTTTTAGGTGCATTGTGCTGCCAACCCGACGATTCTCATCATGTTTCTGATATGTACCGGGTGTCTAGGATTTAGGGGCTATGCATGACTATCTGTTCTTTTTTTTTTTTTTTTTTTTTTTGGGATTGTATTATTAAGTCCATGCAACGTGTTCTGCCATGCTGTTGGCTCTTGGATGATAACTTGTTTTCGTCATTGTGCTTTGTGTTTCTGTAAGATGGCATCATATTCAAGACGTTTTCTATAAAGAAGTCGATATTTCCTCTACGATTGAGATATTATCCCTCAGAAGCACTTTCAGTACTCAGCCATCACTCTATCTAGTATGTCTTTCCCATTTATATCAATTTCCAAGACCACAATTTCCAAGACCACAATTTCCAAGACCACAATTTCCAAGACCAAGATCTGACAAGAAGATTAGAAAATGCATCTAAACCAGATCCCCCTCCTCCTTGCCCTCACACCTGGCGTCTTTTCAGCACCCACTGAATTCAATTGTACGTTTACTCTACCCAGTCCGTAAATACTGCATCTGACAAGTCGAACCAGCCGGGAAATGGGAAACCGCCCATGATTGTCTCGAGAATTGCAATACTGGTTCTGCTGAGAGTGGTGTGGGTAGACATTGTCAGCTTGAAGATGGGGCGTATTATTGTATTTTGACTTTGAATGGGCATAATTATCAATGAATAAAGGATATATCAGGGTGTTGTCGAGTTTTTGATGGGTTTAGTGATTTTATGTTTTGTTGTATAGAGAACTGAATAAGAATAGATGCAAGTCTAGCATTTCTATAAAAACATCGTCCGTTTGGTTGTAATACATCAATTGGAATGGTCCATCGCAGCCACGTGGATAAACACCTCATCCAAGCATTATAGCTCGTTTAAAAGCCTGTTTGAAAGTTAGCCATCGAATAACCAAGTCCTGAAAAAATTACTCACCCTTTTCCGTGTTACCCTCTCCCATACTCTTGCTGCTGCTGCTACCGCTCTGGATTGACCCAAGGATACCATCCATGTATGGCGCTCCACTCCACTTCTGGTGAGTAAGAACGTCGACTCCGAGCTCCTTTTCGCGTGCCTGAATCTGGCGCACGTAGGCGAGCATGCCATCTTCCTTGAAGGCACGCGAGAGCTCTGTTGTCACGGTGGCGTTGGAGTGCAGACCCGCGAGGGAAATCAATTGAAGCACGAATCTGACTTCATTAGCTTCGCATCAATTATATTCAGCGTTACAACTCACCCATGCTGTGCGAGGTCCCAGATAAAGGACTTGAGAGATGCCTCATCGAATCCTTGGCCCATCCAGTTAAATGATGGACTAAGATTGTAGACCAGCTTCTTGCCAGGGTGGGCACTCCGGACCTCTCCTGCCAGCTTGCCAGCCTTTTCAACGTTTGGGTCACCAGTCTCAACCCACAAGAGATCGGCGTAAGGTGCGAATTCCTTAGCTCGCTTGGTTGCTGCTGGGAAGCCGGCGCGGTAGTGGTAGAAACCTTCCCGGGTTCGGGGGCTGTCGCAGGACCAGACCACAGGGGACTTGGTGTAGTCGTTTGCCAATGCTCTTCGGCGGGAGAACGACAGATCAGGATTTTCCTGAACCTTTTGCTTGTATGCGTCTCGGATGGATTGAGATGCTCCCTCAGCCTCGAGGTGGGCATCAACAGCTAAACACAATCAGCACGAGTATACCTGATGACAGAAATAACAATATTACCTTCATCGAAAGTTACCAGCTTGTGGTCCTTGACCCATTTCAGCTCGAAAGCATCAATCTCCGAGGGAGCAGCCCCCTCTCTTTCCATTGCTTGGAGGGTCTCGGCGAGGGGTTCAACGTCCTCTGCCACTCCCAGAATGAACTCATGGTCGCGCACATCAATGGCACTGCTGATCAACTTTCCGCTCTCAGAGTCAGTACGGGCAATGACCAAGTTCTCAGCCCCCATCATATCCCATTGGAAACGAGCTGCAACCAGTCTGTTGATATGTTCACCCATGGGCACAATAACCTTGCCCGCCAAATGACCGCACTTCTTTCCACCATGGAGCTGATCTTCAAAGTGAACAGCTGCGGCACCGTTCTCCGCAAAAAGCTTGGCCAACTTCAAAACGGCTGACAAGCCACCATGTCTGCAGGTAAATTGGCGTCAATAAAGCAACTTACACAACAATAGGGAGTATACATACCCTGTATCACCGTCTGCAACAATCGGTCGCAGATAGTCGACATACGGTGTGGACTTCCGTTGCTCTGGAGTCAACTTCCGTCTGGCATCCCACTGCTTCCTGTCATGCATACTTTGTGCCTTGAACAACCTCTGAACTTGATTCGGGACGGTGTTGTACGGGTAATCGCCAAAGTCTGGGGAGACTTCGTTGGTGCTCGTCAAAAGCGACGAACAAGCCCATCCAGAGATATACAAAACCTCTTGGTGAGGTGCTTGCTGTGTCATCTGCACGGGGTCAATGGCACCCACTTGGAAAGCCGTTAGATCGAGACCTGGCCATTTAACTATCCAGAACTGAAAACATACTGGTATGAACAGGTTTTCCCTCCGCGGCCCTTTCGTTCAATAGATTAAAAAGCTTCCGTGCCATCAACGAGCTTGGGTATGTCTGTTGCAAGGACCCGCGCTTGCTGACGACATCCGCAGCTGTGTAGGGGCGCTTGATGCCCTCATACCGGGGAGAGTTCCACCACGCTTCCACATCTTTAATCTGTTGTTCGTAAAGAGCATCTTCAGCAGCTCCAGTCTTTTCTTCTGCCGACAAAAGCTGGTATGAATCGCCTGGCAATGCTGTCGATACTGGAGGTTCAACGCGAGGGAGCGGTGACGAAGACATCCGAGGATAACCGCATGTGAAAGTCCGAAGGGCGAGACGTGACGGACTGGCAGCAGTCGTAGAGAGCGTGGGGACGCGTCGAGGAATTCGACGGGGAACTGATCGAAACATTGTCTGTGGGAATCAATCGCTAGACAGGATAGATTATGCCACGGAGAGGTGGGAAAATGTTGGAGGAAGAGGATGTTTTGTGCAGGGGAGCTGCTGGCGGATGATTTCCCCCGCTTTTCGGCCGATCCGCAACCTCGGCCTCTGTTCCCCGCGATATCCGCTCTGTCCACCATCCCTCTTCAACTCATCTACGGGTTCGACTTTCAGTGGTTCAACGGTTTATTTGTGTCTGTATTCTCAGATGGTGACCAATGTGGTTTCTAGGGATGGCGTAAACCATCTATCTCCGCGATATCCAGAGGCGGATAAGCTCCTTCGACGGAGGCAATGACTGGACTACGGCATCTATCTTATGTTCAAGGGAAACTTCAGATCCTCAATCAAGGGTTCCCACCTCACCTTCAGCATTCCTTGGAAATCAGTATTTCGAAGAATCTTGCAGTTTTTCTTGTGATTCATCTTCTCCCAGCCAGACTTCTGGCATTCCTGCATTATAATTAGCCTCAAGACACAGCCAGAGCAACCATTATGTCCTCCTCCACTAACCTGATCACAATACGACACCATACCACACCTGGCACATTTCTGCAAAGGCTCCTTTTCCTTATTGCACGCGTGGCAGACCCCTTTGTTGGGAAACGCTTTCCAAAGATGAATCTCGTCGTTCAATCTAAGCAGGTTATCTAAAGTCGAGGGGAAAACCTGGACATTCCTTAGCTCTGCTTTCTTGGGATATTGAAGCAGCCCATGGGTTCTCACCTTGACAGTATTGTTGCGCTCTTGGCGAACCCCTGTGGATCCGTCTATGAAAGCATGCTGATCAGCATAGAGGATAGTAACCGTGTATCCGACCTTCATCGATGAGGTGAGATCCCCCTCCCATTGTCGTCTGTGTAGAAGGCGATCGTCAAAGGTTTACCAGCTCTGTCGCGGGAACGGAGAACCAGCCGGCCGAAATGCTCAATCGACACGATCTCTGCTAGAAGGCACTAGTGTTGCTTCGGTTCGAGATGGGAATCGTTGACAAATTTGTAGTATCTCAAGTTAATATCGTCTTCGGCGGGAAAATTGGCGAATTTCGGGAAGAATTTTTCTTTTCGCAGGTTTGTGAGCCTCGCCATTTTCCCACAGGTTTATCTAAAGCGGTCTGGAATCTGTGAATCGAGCAGCCAGCTCAATGGTTGTGCCAGTTATGAAGATGAGAAGAATCCAATTGAAAGAAGTTCAGATGAAAGTGTTAATATCTGAGACAGTGGGAAAAGGCAAGGGGTAGGTTGGGAATGGGTCTTCCATAGTGGAGCAAGGGTGGTGGATGTGATGCCGCAAAGCTGCTAAACGTATGAGGATTCACTCAAACCACGGATGGCAGCTGCCATCTCAATCATGTGGTTCTCTTTCGGTGCCATGGTTAGTGTCTGGGATATAACCATTTTAGCTTGTGGAGTTCTAGACTAGGCGGATTAGTTATATGCCCCCTCTCAGGATCATCCCCAGAATCGTATCCTCGTCAATCTTGGGGATCAACCCGGAGAATGTCCGTGTCCAATGATGAAAGCATGATTCGAAAGTGTTCTGGAAGAAAAGGAAAGCCAAGATACCTAAGGCAAGTTAGATATTTGTCGCGGGGATGGATGCATGGTTACATCAAGATGAAGAGGAGACATACCCGAGATGGGGATCCATGGTACACCAGATATCAAGTTGATACGTGTTACAACACTTGTAATGACGGCCAAATCAAGGCCGACCAAGCTACCAATGCAAGAACACCAAAAAGATCGATTCTTCCAGCCAAGCAGCACTGGTGGAGGAACGCAAGAGGGGAAACGCTGAGCGACCACTGGGCGCAACGGCGGCCGAATAGGAACTTGGGGATTTCCTCACGCGAGCCCGCCGCTCGACTTCTTCAACCCTCGTCGACTTTGTTTCCCCCGAGTGGCGTTTCTCCTCCTATAGTCGTCTTTCTTTTCATCATCATCATCTTAGCTTTGACATTTCTCGTGGGTCATCATGAACCTTCGCCCATTCCGTGGTGCTACCTTTTTTCCTGCCCCTCCCACCAGGAATAGAACACCAAGGCACGCACCTACAGACCGTCGCGTCACATCCCATCCCAACTGCATCTGCAACTACAGCTGCAATCCATCTCACGCCTCCTCCCAACTGGTCCCGAATGCTGTTGGTCTGATCGGCACTTCCCATCCTCGCCTCCAACTCACTCCAACCCGTCCCCGCAATCTGCTCCTCTAGTGCGACTCTTATCATCCTAATGTCTGTTTCTCCTCACCGTTTGGCACCCTGGTAAGGCATTGGGTTATCTATCTATCTTTGCCCCCTTGACTCCTATCTATCCTGCTTTGTCCTGTCATTGTCCTGTCATTAGATACGGCTGAAACGCTTATCTATTATTTATGTGGTGAAATAATCTTCTCGCCTCCCATCCCGTCCTTTTTGTGTGTACTTTTTCGCCCTTTATACATCATCCGCGTGACTTGCTTCTTTTTTTCTGCCACCTGTTCAATATTGTTTTATATCTCTTTGCACTCGGTGTGGGCCCATGTTGTCATTGCAGTCCCGGGTATGGAAAACATCAAGATCCCATCGCCGTCTGCTATTCTAGACCCTCCTCCTCCCATGCCGTCGAGATCGCCTCCCTCCCCCGCGAAGAAAACAGCAGGCCAACCTGCTATAAATCCCACTACTAACAAGCCAAAGCAGTCAAAAAGTCGTAATGGTACGATATTACCAACTGTACCTAGCACATCCAAGGGATGAAAGAAAGAGCAAAAAACAAACACAAGTGCTGTATAAATCCGCAGTGCGCTGACCTTCTCGTCATTTCTCCCTACCAGGCTGCACCACCTGCAAAACGAAGAGACTTAAATGCGACGAATCAAAACCAACTTGTCTTCAGTGTAAGAAGCGAAATGTGCAATGTGGAGGATACAAAAAGGATTTCAAATGGCGGCCGTTCGAAGAGACCAACATAGGCAGCAAAGCGACCACAAAAACAAAAAAGGGTAATCAACATGCTATCAAATGTATAACCATTCAGAATGCTAACTCATGGTTTCGAACAGCCACCTCGTCGCCGCCCTACCCTGCATCTAGAAAACCGGATGTCAACTTTTCTACCTCGCCGGCCACAGAGGATTCAGTATCATCTACAATGACCCAGTCAACCTTAGCAAGACAAAGTCCATTGAGATATGATGAATCACAATCTATTCAGGGCTCTCCTCCAAAACTTGCTGGTTTACCTCCACGAAACTCAAATGAGTCCCCAGTGAAACAGAAAGATCTGGCATCCAGCTGGGGAGAGCTTCTAGGCCACCCAAACATGGATTGCTTAGATGACCAAAATACCATATCGTCTCTGACACGTTTCTCACCACCGGACCAATCTCCTTGGTTATCGGACCTGCTGCCCGCTACAAGTGATCTCGACATGAACTCGGAGGAACCTCCCTTTGAGATTTCATTGCAACGCAGCCCCCGAAACTCTGATGGCTTCAGCTTCTCAGCATTGCTGGAAGAAGATAATGAGGACGTGGAGGAAATGGTACAACAAACCAACCCGGGAGTTAAGCCCTGGATACTCCAATTCTCAGGCAAGGACACCTCCTCTCCCAATGGGAGCAAGAATGCAACTGCCAGTATTTATCGGGAGCCTAGCTTTGGTGTCTCCAGTCCTGAGATGCTTATAGTACGATATGATCGATTCACATGCGGAATACTGTCGGTGAAAGACGGCATGAATGAAAACCCGTGGCGGACATTGATATGGCCACTGGCAAAAGACAGTCCAGCGCTGTACCATGCAATTTTTGCATTGACTGCGTTCCATTCAAGCAAAGAGAGTCCGGAATTGCGGGTCCATGGGGTGGATCATATGCGTAAAAGCATTACTTTCATGGTTCAAGACATACAAAACATGAAGACAGACGCTGCTCTGGCTACCAGTCTGGCGCTTGCATTTGCTGATACCTGGGACCAGCACACCCAATCATGTATCCAGCATCTGCGAGGAGCCAAAGCGTTGGTGTCACAGGTACTGAGGTTTGGTATCCAAAATGGAATGCAGGGAGCCGATCTAGAGCGGGTTCGGTTTCTGTATAATACCTGGTTGTATATGGACGTGATTGCGCGCTTGACGTCTCGGGAAGAATGCAGTGACCAGGAAATGGATTTCTCCATCTCTCATCTTTCAAATGATTCAGTCCACGAAATTGATCCTTTGATGGGTTGCGCAGCTACCCTTTTCCCACTTATAAACCGGGTCACTTTGTTAATTCAACAGGTCCGGAAAAGTGAGTCCAACTCACTTTCTCTGGTATCTCAAGCCATCGAGTTGAAAGGTCTTTTGGAGCAATGGGAACCTCCAAGATGGTTTGAGCCCCCTGAGGATCCAACTTCGGAGGTACAGCACAGCATCCAGATAGCATACGCCTATCGCTGGGCAACGCTTCTGTATCTCCACCAAGCAGTCCCAGAGATGCCTTCTGAGCCAACTTCTGTACTGGCAAAAAGAGTTTTGATCTTGCTTGCGACCGTTCCACCTAGTTCTCGTACAACAATTATCCAGATGTTTCCGCTGTTGGCAGCCGGTTGCGAAGCTGAGCAAGAGGACAGAACCTGGGTTCTAGAAAGATGGACGTCCATCCAATCCCGCCTTATGCTGGGTAGTATTGATCGATGTATTGATGTTGTTCGGGAGGTTTGGTCTCGTCAGGATAAAGATAAAGCCGAAAAAGAACGACGACAATCTCGAGGGACAGGACGGTCCGGACCATATTTTGCAATGGAGGGTCCAGGGAAAAACAGACTATCTCATGGAGGTGGGCCAGAGGTGCGAAGTCCCGATGGCTTGTACAGTGCTACAGAGCCTTGGAGGAGGAGATCGGTTGCAGAACCGCGAACGATGCCCACAATATCACTTGGGGGGGCCTCGGCGAGGCTCCGCCGTCTCTCCATTGGAAAATATTGAGTTTGACAAAACCATTCGAGGAAGGTTGCACTGGATCAGTGTCATGGAGGAGTGGGGTTGGGAAGGTAAGCAGTTCTGAAGGTATCTTCGCATTTCAAGTGCAACGCAACTAACTTGACATAGTATTTTTGGGATAAAACAAAAATCAAAAAAGAAGAACAAGTTGGTATCTAACGAGACCGCAATGTATGTTTTACTATCGCGGGGCGTCTTGTGCTGAAATGGCCGCTATCGTTACTACTCCTTTTCGCTTTTGGGAGTTCGTCTCGAGTATCTTCGGTTTCCGATTGCTGCGAGGACTCAGTGGCGGAATCGTCGAGTGTATCCTCGGGGGAAGGGCTGCTTTTGGCCAAATACATCCGAAGTGAAGCCAGATATGGCTCTAGATCGCTGGTGATAGATACGGTAGCCATTGTTGCGTCAGGATGAGATTGAGACATTAATTTATTCCGCTTTTTGGTCTGGTTTGATAGCGATGCGGACGTTGATTTCTGGATATGTTGGTGCTTATTCGGCTTAATGCTCATATTACTATCTGAATTCTTTGTTAATCAGCGGGCGTTTCTGAGAGACCGTGATGACGGACATGAAAGCACTAATCAGGGAACGCTGGACGGACTTGGCTTAATTTCAGAACCGTGTCTTTGTTTTGAGACGCGGTGGTGCAGTGGTGCGATGGTGAGATGTCGCGATGGAAATGTAAATAGTTTTGTCGCTAGGGAGAAGTGAAGTGCTTTTGGAGAACCGCGTTGTGAGTTGAGCTGGATTACTGCAATCTGTATTGGCGCATGGGAGGATCAGCTCGACAGAATCGATTTGATGACACAAAGATGTCTGTATGAAGAATCCAATATTTGATTTGATTTGATTTCAAATGAGAAGTTTGAATTCACTACAGATAGCAAACTGCGAGAATCAGTTAGCATGAGAGAATGGATAACCCATGATACTGGCGAACGGACCTGTTTGAGTAGCTGTCTTAATAGTGAAGTGTCTGAGTGAACTCAGGTAAGCCCGATAACCCCGCGTTGAGAAAGAGAAACGAGAGCACAGAGTATAGGTGGAAGAATAACCGAGATCTGCATTGGATGAGGTCAAGCCAACCGGGTATATCGATGGGTCTCGTATTTGTAGTGAGGTGAGGCAGTCCTGCTGCTAGGCTTTGGTAGTCGTAAAAAGGGTAGAATCAAGAATCAAGTGAGGGGGAAGAGGGAGAAATTAAAAACCACGAAAAAGAAAAGTGGAGGGAAGAAAAAGAAGAGCGAGAAATTCCTTGCATTTAAGAACGGCTGTAGCCCTCGGAATATCATATCTCATTTCCCGTCATGGTGTGATTTTTCGCAACAGGTTTCCCCTTAATTGAGCGATGAATGGGGGCAGGTGTACCGTACGTTTTAGACTGCTTTAGTCTGCTGCACTGTCTGTGGTAGGTATGCCATTTGGAGGGTGTGGACGGCCTTTGGACGAGAATGATGAGATCGACAGTGGTTACCTTTTCTGGATGAGTCGATGATGAGATGAAGAGGGGGAAAATGAGGGAGATGCAGATGCGCAATTTGGGGGAGGCGAAGAGGTCAGGTTATTGGGTCTGGTTGCCTGTTCGAGAGTGTTGGGATGGCGAGGGTTCTTGGATAAGAATGATGGTGGTGACTGTATCTGGTACTCGGATACGGCCATACAGTATGGAAAGAGGTGAGTTACTGGTACATACCAGCTGATATGTGTATTATCAGTGTCTGATCATCCTCATATCGTCATCTATGATGCTCTATCATCATATACTTCATCCAGTCTAACCAATGTCAGACAGCTTTTGCGGAGATGCTAACCCTTCAAGGGAAAAGTATCCCGTATTTAATACATATATACGGTAAGATATACAGTATCGCCCCGGTCAAACCTTAAGATAACCGTCAATACGCGTATCCGGATAACCTCTGCTGTAATATTCCATCCCCATTATCAGACTCCTTGTCCACCCCTCATTTCTCATTCTCTTATCAATTTACCCCTCATGGTTTATGACGCCGTGTTTGCATCTCCAACATCCTGTCCTACTCCTTATCAATCCTTTTCATCTCCCTGCCTACTCTGGACATCGGATCCTGTCGTCTCTCTAAGGGGTTCGGATCCTCTCACGATTGATCATTCCTGGATCAAGGTTGCTATCAACTGAGTAGGTGATCACGATGGAGAAGAAGTATAAATGGGGTGATGGCCCCAGAGGATGATTTGGGCATTTATATGAGTCGAATATACATATATTGCACTTCAATATCTGCGACAAATCAGAATCAGAAAGCAAAAATGGCCACTCCTTTTCAACACCACGCTGCCGCTCAGTCGACATACAAGCCCCCTTTGATCGCAAACGAGAATGCCTTTCTAGGTGATGTTTTCTCCAGGTATGTCTACTACTCTTGGTGAGCATATAGAAGATGGACACTAATAACAAGAACAGTGAAAATGAAAACCCCGAAAAACCCATCTCATGCGGCTTCTACCGTCTCGAAAAAGGCACCCCCCTTGTCTACGAATACACTTACGACGAGATGAAGATCATTGTCGAGGGCGAGTTTCAAATCTCCGATGAGACCGGACAAACTGTGACTGCAAAGCCCGGGGATGTGTTTTATTTCCCCAAGGGGTCGAAGATCACATTTACAACTGAGTCGTATGGGTTGGGATTTTTCGTGAGTTTTCCTTGCTTGATGGGGTGTTATTTTGATGCTAACTGATGGTAGACTGGACAACGGGCCCAGGGTGCTGCTTAAATAGATATGAATTGATTGACATAGACATGACGAATGTAAACAATATAAACGGGCTATAATCGAGATGCCCCATATGATATCATCTTCTCAAAACTGGATGAACTGGTGATCGTCCATTGTGTGTTCCATGGAACACTGCCGCCATTCCCAAAGGGGCAATTCAATTATACCCCAACCAAGGGACAATTCTGTCATCTCAATAGCTAAGCTGTCATATCCATTTCAAGTGAGTATACTGTGCACGACTCTATCTCAACATCATATCCGCTGGACTTTGTAGATCGTATAAACAAACATAATCCTCCGAGCTCTGGACCCATCCATCACGGCCGATCTCGCCTTTGTCCGACCAGGAGAAACTAGTGGAAAATGACTTGCAGCACGGCATCTCCAGACTCCATCTCGCGTCACGATCAACCCAATCAGACCAGCGATATTGTGATGCTGGACCCGATAAACTCACTGGGCCCCCTTGAATCCTATCCGGATTTCGCCTGTCTAGGGCCTTAATTTAAATTGAACTGGATCCGCGATGCGATCTCGATGCGCCCTGGGAGAGGGAGTTGCCCGGGCAACATTGGCACGAGGGGCTCTGAGTGGCTCTTTTCGGGGCTCTTTTTGGCGGCCTCAGACAGACACGAGCTGAACAGAGAGCAGCCCTGCGTTTGATTTGACGAGATTAAGTACTGCAACATCTTCTTTTGTCTTTTCTTTTTTTTCCCTTTTCTTTCTTTCATCTTCATAAAGCCATTCTTCAACTGCCGAACCCATTTTCTTTCTTCCATTCTCCCCCCTGCTTCCCAACTTCACCGCACATCCCCCTCTCTGACGGCGTCGTGCTTGTGTGGCCAGCGAATCCACTTTCCGTCAGGCGGTGACTCGCCCTTATCAAGGGATCACTCCTCCACAACCACCTTTCAACCCAATCCATCTTCATCTGGCCTCCTTTGTGAGCTCTCTTTTTCACTACCCATTTCTCTCCTAGGCCATGATGACCGTCGACATCGCACCCGAAACGGCGGAACGCCATGGTCTCCGACTCCCAAACCCCCCTCCTTTGCTGCACACTCGTTCGGGCAACGAACCCTTTGATCGCCCCTCCACGCCTGGCGAAAATGGCTTCACCAGTCCCGTCCAGACTCCCCATGGAAGTCCCAGTAAAAATCGCATGCCTCCGGGCTCTCTCGATCTGCCCAACGTTTTTGAAAAAGCTATGAAGCTTGCCCCTTCCTCTCCGACCAAGAATACCTATAACCACTACAACCACCCCATGTTTGCACCGCCCAAGAGAAGCGTTGAGGATTTCAGTGAGAGTGTTATTCACCAGCCTGGGGCAAGTCCCACGCGCAGGTCGAATAAAGAGAATGCTAGTCCTACTCGTGTGGCGAAAGATCTTGGGCCTAACCCCGCCGCTGCTGCGATCTCTCGCAACCAGACCTACCAGCCCCGGGATGCGGACACCCTGCAGAGAAGGCAGGTCCATATGCGCGGGTTGACAGCGGAGGAAATGGAAAAGTTGCAGAATCCTAGAGTTAAGCGACTGGTGAATGTGACTCAACTTTGTATGTCGCGTCTCGTGTTTATGCTGGACCTTGCTAACCATTCCGGTAATTAGATTTCCTGGACCACTACTTTGATTTGCTCAGCTATGTTCACAACCGCCAGACACGCCATTCCCAGTTCAAAGCTGCATACCCCGAACCTCCTGAGACCCCAATGGATGACTATGAGCCGGCTCTCGTTAAATACCTTGGTCGGGAGCGTGCCCACCTTCGCAAGCGCCGTACTCGCTTGCGCCACCACGACTTCCAGTTGTTGACCCAGGTTGGACAGGGTGGCTACGGACAGGTGTACTTGGCACAAAAGAAGGATACGCGGGAGGTCTGTGCGTTGAAGATCATGAGCAAAAAGCTGCTGTTCAAGTTGGACGAGATTCGGCATATTTTGACGGAGCGAGATATCTTGACTGCGGCCAAGAGTGAGTGGCTGGTGAAGCTGCTCTATGCGTTCCAGGATGACGACCAGATTTACCTGGCTATGGAGTACGTGCCAGGTGGTGATTTCCGCACGCTGCTCAACAACACTGGGGTCTTGCACAACCGTCATGCTCGCTTCTACATTGCTGAGATGTTCTCGTGTATCGATGCCCTTCACATGTTGGGCTACATCCACCGGGATCTGAAACCGGAAAATTTCTTGATTGATTCCACAGGACACGTGAAGCTCACAGACTTTGGGTTGGCAGCGGGTATGCTGAACCCTGGCAAGATCGAGTCAATGCGAGTCAAGTTGGAAGAAGTGGGCAACACGCCAGTTCCCTTTGGTCGTCCGATGGAGCAGAGAACCGTGGCAGAACGCCGTCAGGGTTACCGATCGCTGCGTGAGCGTCAGGTCAACTACGCCAAGTCGATTGTTGGATCGCCGGATTACATGGCTCCCGAGGTGTTGAAGGGTGAGGAGTATGACTTTACTGTGGACTACTGGAGTTTGGGATGCATGCTGTTCGAGGCTTTGGCCGGATACCCGCCTTTTGCGGGCGCAACGGTGGATGAGACCTGGCAGAATCTTAAGCGTTGGCAGAAGGTGCTCCGCAAGCCGGTCTATGAAGACCCGAACTATTTCCTCTCGCGACGGACGTGGGATTTGATTACTAAGCTGGTGGCGTCCAAGGAGCAGCGATTCAAGAACATCCATGAGATTCACGCCCACGACTACTTTAGCGAGGTCGACTTTACCGACTTGCGAGGACAGCGTGCACCATTTGTGCCCGAGTTAGATTCAGAGACGGATGCTGGGTACTTTGACGACTTTGGCAACGAGGCCGATATGGCCAAGTACAAGGAGGTCCACGACAAGCAGCGAGCGTTGGAGGAGATGGCGGAACGTGATGACAAGATGAACAAGGGATTGTTTGTTGGATTTACATTCCGGTATGTTCTTACTGTAATTGTCTGGGTATCCCTGCTAACATGTGACAGTCACCGCAAACCCGCCGTTGAAGGAACAGGACGCAGTTCACCCCGGAAGCCGATTGCGACGGATGGAACATTTGGGACGATGTTCTAAAACAGATGCATGTTGAAATTTTCTGTGGCAACGAGCTGGCTCTCGATTTGACCATGACCTCGTCGGTTTCAGTTTTATGAGCGAGTACATTTCTAATGGTTATGCATGTTTTTTCTTTTCCTTTCTTACAACTCATCTTCATCTTTCTGTCTTTGTAGCTTGGCTGTTAGAGTTGGACGGTCATGGTCTGGAGTTGTGACATGTTTATTGCTGTATGATACATAGATGAACCGTATGTTTAGTTCAGATTGCAAGAATCAGATATTACCCAAGGGTAGAACATCCAAATGGCCTCGTACTTAGTTCTCCTCCAACTGACGAACCATCTTGAGAATCTCCGACTCATTATCTCCAACAACCGCCTTTCCATTCGTCCAGTCGACAGTCTATCCATCAATTAGCACCTATCATCAAACCACACCAAAGGAAACCTTAAAAAAACCTACCACAGGCCTCACAAAAAGCCCCTCATTTTCCTTAAACCTCTTAATCGCATCCTCAGCATTCTTCGCCCCCTTAATCACCGCATCCGCCTTTCCTCCCACTCCCGTATTCCCCACATAATCGAGAATATTCCTCAACTGGTCCGTAGTCGGAAACGCATCGGTGACTTCGAGCTGGAACTCGCCGCGCTGCTTCTTCGCGTGCGAGGTGTAGTCGCTCGCTTGGTCTTCTGTGGCTGTTTCCGAGGCGACGGTCGATGCTTGTTTGAGGATGTTGAGGACGCGCGCCGAGGAAGCCAGCGTCGGACTGTGGAAGAGGGTGATGGGGTCGAGGGTTTTGGACTGGAAGTCGGTTATTAGTTTGGATTGGATTGAAATTGAGAGGATGATAGGGGAGGGGAAGGGGGAAACGTACGAAGCGGAACATTTTGATGGTTCGAATTGGTTGGTAAGGTGTGTGTTTGTTGTTCAGAGTGTTGGTGTAGATGGGATGAGGTGGTGGTGACTCAGGTTGAGGTTTGACGTTGTTTAGCTGTTAGTTACTAGGGGGCTGGGGTGACGTCATGTGTTCGGGTACTTTGTTTTCGGCCATACAGAGAAGACGGGTTTATTAATCAACAATTAGTAGTTCAAGGGGTATTACGAAGTTATTTATAGCTGTAGTTTATTTATATTATGATGGAAAAAGTAGTTTTATATAGGTAGATATGATGGTGTTGTGAATGTTATGGAGATTGATCCCTTCATCTGAAGTGTAGGAGCTATGGTAGCTATCGTCGATCTTTTCTTGATGTTTATATCGGTAGAGGCAGGGTCGTCCATTGCATTTCAAGGTACATCGTAGGAAAGATGAAATTATGGATAACATGAGGGTCTCCAGAAATCGCTCGTTCTGCAGTCCCAGATTGCTCAATTGGCCTGTCACACTAGATCAACGTCCTTCCAACAAAGACATTCGAATTATGTCTCCGACTCTTGCCGCACATATGTATTGTAGAATTGATGTTTTCAGTGCTATTATTTTTCGATCCCATGATAAACAGCCGTTTGTTCTATTCTTGAGGGTGGAGGTATATCTCTGGATTTCTTTATCTTCAGGGCATTGTCTGGTTCTAAAACCCATATGGTTAGTATATTATCCATAATGATGGTATGTAGTATCACCCACTGCTTCTTCATGCGATTGTGGTACTACGCATCCTAGGCCTTTTTGATGGGATGACAGGCTTTCTGGGTCAACTGCAGATGGCCACGACTCTGAAAAAGTCCGGGTCGCTTGGAAAGAGAACCCAACCTTGGGGTGGTGGTAGTTAGTAAAAGGGTCACTATCAGGATATGCTAAGCGTATCCAAACATCATTATACGAGCATGATCGAAGTTCCCACCACGAGGGAAAATTTCTGGAGCCAATTCGTTTCTGACCAAGCCGCAGGCCACAACCAATGACCTGGATCACGATGGAATCTGAGGGGGACAGGTCAAAAAGGTGCATGTTTCGGCAAAGATGCTGCAAATTACACTGTTCTGTCTTTCTGAGAGTTGTCGCGGACATTGAGCGTGTCCATGGTCATTGCGATCATATGATCGCCTTCCATTGACTGACCCGACTCATCAGAGACAAGGACCCCAGGGTTAGATCTTCAACGCACGACTGATCTCTTGGATGAGTTGAGCTAGCTCAGCGTCGTCGAACTCTTCGACTGGTTTGTGGGTGTCAGCCCTTCTCACAAGTACGGCAACACGAAGGCTAAAGGCTTGAAGGAAGAAGACAATTGGGAAAAGGGCGAACGGGAACCGGGGTATAAAAGCCATGTGGGTGGATTAGAAAAAATACATCATTCAAACGTAAGACAATGGCACCAGCGATGGCCCTCGAATGTTGTCTGCTGATAGCTCAATAGAAAAACCAGAATGTGCGAGACAAACCCATGCAATAGTGTATACAAGGGACTATGCATCTTGGGATATTCTGTATCCGCAACACATAAAAGCAGACGGGAGAGGCAATTTGGTTGTTTCAGCACAATACCCCAATGGAGTACATAGATCATGATCATCACAATCATTGACAGTGTAACCCTGCTAAGTAAGCACTGGGCCAGTGTGTGAACAGAATGGAAAAGGTATGGGTAAGGTGGAATTGATACATTTCTTGATCTTCTGGATAATGTGAGAATATTTTCAAGTTTAGAATTCCAGGAGATTGGACTGGCTTATATAGATATTTGAGCAGTGAATTGTTTATTAAATGGATGCCTAGCTTGAGGTATAGTCATGATGGGAATGGTTATCATATCATAGTACATATTAGCATAGAAACCCTCTTATTGAATGAAAGTGAGGAATTTATCTAGGAATATAGAATTACCACCCAAACTTCTCAACATGCAAATATATCCCCTGTGCCCCCGTCCCCTTATGTACAGCCCGTTCATCGCTAAGATACACCACACTCCGTCGTACTTCATCAGATAATCCTTGTGGACCGCAGACGACTACTGCGCTTTCGCCCTCGGCTTTTTCTAGGACTTTGCGGATGATGCTCTGTGGGTGTGGTCTACCGGAGAGGATGTTCAATTGGGGAGCGTTGGTGGTGGACTTTTCTGGAATGACTGAGCTTTCGGGTGTGGGAGTTGGTGCTGGTCCTGAGCATGTACATTTGCATTCTGTGATTTGATCCTCGTCTTCGATTTGGGTTGTACAACAGCATCCTCTGTTTGGAAGAGAGCCAATTGCGTTGGTGGGATTATTCGAAGCTGTGGATGAGGCAGTCAAGTGGATTAAAATATCCTCCTTGTCGGAAATTTGCTTTGCATCGTTGACATCAGCATCCGTCGTTGCTTCAGTCTTTCTCTGATTCTGTGCACATATTATAGGTGGCTGTATAGTAGTCGACTCCAATTTCTCATCACAAGTAATATAAATGCTTATGTCGACCTCCCTTGTCAAGTCGGCGCGTACCCGTTGGCATTCAGCTACATCAACCAAGATAGACTGTAGCTGCGACTCAAACCAGCTAATATAGGCTCGCGACTTGATCACCCAGACGAATCGAATCCGTTTGGCGGCTGCGAGACGAACTGGTGACTCCTGACACTCTGCTTTCCATCTCGCAACGATATCACGCAGACAGGGCATTGTAAAAGTCGACCCCATCCCTCCAGCTAGTAGAACAATGCTGTCAAATTGTTGAAGGGGTCTGATTGTCCCATATGGACCGTCGATCAGTACTGTATACTGTTCTTTAGTGCCCCCATCACCTAGAACTTGATCTTGTTTGGAGGCGTGGTGGAACAACCGTCTTGTACCGCCCTTTTCTGCACGGACTAGAAACACCATCTTGCCATCACCCGGTATGGATGAGATCGTAAACGGATGGCTTTGTATCGGTGCAATCGAATGGCAGGCGAGGAAGACGTGTTGGCCAGGGTTCCAGCGCACCGCTGGACCCTCGATTGTTATACGGGTGACATCTCCTGGCAGGGGAGTGATAGATGCTTGATTCGCCCAGATCGGGTGCTTGGAACCGTTCGATCGTTGAAAAACGGATATGTTGGCATACATTGCCCACGTATAGCGAACCACCCGGTCAAATACAAGGAGCCCTATGGGAATCCACACCCATACTTTCACATCATCTGGAGCATGGAGCCATACGGCAACAGTAAATCCCACAAATGACACTAAATGCTGCAGAACGAAGAACTCGTATCCCAATCTCCGCACAGGTGCCGCCGATGTCAGAACGATAAACGTCAGAATACACCACGCCGCAAAGCCCCGTGTTGCCATGGGATAGTTCTTCAGCTCGTAGACAATATAGTCATATCTTCCCCAATTCCGAAACCAAAAGCCCATGTGTATTGTAGCTGTCAGCCAGAGCGTCCGGGAAATCCAACGATGGAACCAGTTGAGTCGTTCATAGCTCATTCCGACCAGCAGACCAATGATATTCTGTCGTCCTGCTAGCAAAAATATCAGAGGTAACTGAGCAATTGCGACAAATCCAGTACGATAGCCGACATCTTCCCATTTCCACTGATTCGTTGTGTCCAATTTGTAGAAGCAAAATACCAGTACTACGACCAGGTTTGCGAGAACAATAGCCGCAGGGCCTAGAGGAGCAAAATGGAATGTATAGCCATATATTGAAAGTGGGGGAAGTGTCGCATAGCTTGCCTCACGAAAAAGAGCTGTCATGGTGGCATATGAACTGAAGAATAGCGATTTCGGTTTGGACGGAGTGAGAGTCGTGTCCCGTAGTCTAGATAAAACGAGTGTTAAGACTGGACAACATTAGAATATTTGATCTCACCTCTGATGAGCTATGAAGTGATTGAGGATATTGACGACTGTTGCTGCTGCAATGGCACTTCCTACAACAGCCCAGTATATCTTTTGGAGATAGAACAGACCCGGCACACCATCGCCCATTGGCATGCCGCTCATTCCGCTCATTCCGCTCATGTCACTCATTTCGATGGACATTTTTGAAGGTGTTGTCGATTAATTGGAAAGAATAAGAGAGAAATATATTTGGCTCGTCTTGATGACGAGCATAAACTGAGGCCGGCTATTGGGTTTATGGGATCCATGGTTGTTTCAAAGTCAGTCTGAATAGTTAAATCTTGATATTAAAGTTTAGCTGGAAGTAAAAAGGATGTTCGGAAGCATGAAAAGGCTCTGGATGCACTCATGAAGGTTGCTGAAAAGCAGGGAGAGTAGCCGACATCCAAGCAGTTTGCATGTATTTAATTATGAACTGGAATTCCACTGTATTTATTTGATCCAGTCGATTCTAGGTATACTGGCCCCCATATCTGATCCCAGCACAGCCTCACTGGGCTTAATAGGCAGCGTTTAGGTACTAATAACCCCTCATTTTGTTTTTTTTTTTTTTTTACCACTCTCCAGACTGGTTTAGCTACGGAGTGTTCCATTGATTTACCTCTGCATTCCATCAAATAAATAAAAATAAATAAATAAATTGACAAAATGCAATCCCCTCGACAACCCACCATCCAATCGCAAAGTCTCCTCCTGACAAGGCTACCACTGGAAATCCGACAGCAGATCTACCAGTACATCCTGGGCGGCAAGGTAATCCATTTCGTCAAAACATCTGGATCCAAGATACGACACGGCGTGTGTTCGTATCGTGGTAAAAGGTCCCATTTATTACTATGCAGGAATCGCCACGATCGTTGGTGCTACTGTGATGAATTCCGGAATTATGGAGACGAAGAGCAGCACATTCAACGGCTTCCGTTGCTCTTGGCGTGTCGACAGGTGTATGTTTTCTATACACCTAGACTGCAATAATTAAATTGATCAGAACAGGTACTTGGAAGGAATTGATATTCTCTATTCTGACAATATCATCAATCTTCAACTACATTCCTTCGAAAACTTTGATACACTTGGAGAAATCCAGAATATCCTACTTCCTCAACACTTCCACGCATTCCGATCATTGGAGATCTCCTTTCTACATAGCAATCCTGACCGCGCACCTCAGGATCTGCATGATCCACGTTGGTTTGAGCATTGGACGGACATGTGCGGTGTGATTGCAAGTATGAAGGGACTGGTGAACCTTCAACTCTGGATTAATATGGACCAAGGGGATCCAGATGGTGATAGAGAGAACTTCATGACGTCCTCTCAAGAAACGCAGTTCTTCAAGCCGCTGTTGGGAATAAATTGGTTGGGGCAGTTTAGGGTGGAAGTGTCCTGGGCTGCGAATGAGAATTCGGATGAGTTGTTACGAGATGCGCCTTTTGAGCTGACGAGGACTGAGGATAAGTATGCTGCAATGCCTCTTTTTACGGAGGCGACATGTGGAAATGGGTTTGTTCGATAGACAGCTATAGCCGCCGGCCTCGACTACTCATTCAGTGGTTGTTGTATAGAATGGGTGTCTTGGGTAGTGTCGAGTTTCTTCCTATATCTCCCTGATTACACGATGACTCTCTTTCTTGTAATGGCTTCCTGTCAATCACACAACAACTGCAGCATATTCCTTGGCCAGAGTGAAGGATTCTGTGGGTGAAATGCAAATGTGCCAGACAGCGTCACCTTGAAACTAGAGAGTAGCAAAGATACCGACTCGATGTTCTTAATGGTTGCTTTCTGAAGATCTACAGTCTGCCAAGTGTTGATTTTATAGCACAAAGGAATCAGTTGACCTTTGGTTGTATTTTGAATGAACATGGCTGATAGCCGCTGTTGGTTGAAACCACCATTGCCAGGGTTCTGTTTCATGCACACTGGCTGTTTGATACTATTCCAGTTATCATCACAAAGATGTATTCTTTCAAGGCCACTTCCAAGTAGATAGATATAGCTGTATATCAAATATTTTAAATCATGAAAAATGCTAAATTCTGGTTCAAGTAAAGTAAAGCAAAGCCCCACTTTAATTCAGAAAACAGCCAGTTGACAGAAATTCGCAGTGTCTGATTGGTTATAATCTGCTCATCCCCCCACTCTACTCTACGCTAATGCAAGAAACATGCTCATCGCCCCACCCAGATTGGCCCAATGCGCTCTAGCCTCTTCTCCGGATTCAGTCTTTATTTAACACTCGGAATGCTGTCATTTTCCTTCTTTTTCTGCTCATTCTCTTCTTGATTTCTTCTCTTCTCTTCACTTCTCTCTGGTTTTCAATTGATCATACGTGGAGGATAAGGGCATCTTCTTCTATACAATTCGTATCTTATAATCAATAAGTCACCATGAACATGGACCATATGGATACCTCCTCCATGGACATGTCATCTTCACACGCAGTGATCTTCAACAACAATCACAACACCCCCTCTTCTCCAAAGCATGGACTCCCTCCTCCAGCGGCAGCTACGCCGGAACTTGCATCTTCCTCATCGTCCTCGCTATCATTGCCCGAGTCCTCGTCGCATTCAAAGTCCTCCTAGAACAGCACTGGCTAGCCGCACACCTCAACCGTCGCTACATCTCCATCGCAGGCAAATCGACAGAAGCAGGCTGCATTGAGAAAGACCCCGACGCGAAAATTGCCTCGTTGGTCTCGGCACAGGGAGTCGAGGAGTCTGTGAGGGTGATTCGGAGGACGTCGCGCGCGCCCATGCCGTGGAGGTTTAGCGTTGATGTACCTCGGGCTGGGATATTTTTGTGCATTACGGGTGCTTCTTATTTACTGTGAGTATATATATCTATACCCTGGTTGAGTGTTTTGCTAATATGAGATAGCATGCTGGCCGTGATGACGCTGAATGTGGGATACTTTTGTTCTGTTCTGGCAGGTGCTTTTGTGGGAGAGCTGGTTGTAGGCCGGTATATCCAGTATGATCACGACCATTGATGATAGTTTAATTTTATACATTGTTTGGAGTTTGGGACTATTGCTAGCGTTCCAATGGCATGATAGATATTAAATACCTTATAATACTAATGGTATTCAGCTGTCCTGTGGTTGACTGTTCCTTGTGTCTGCAAAGTCAAATCAGCCACTGAGAAGGAATGAGCACATTTGCTAACCCTGTTCCACTGGAGCTATTCAGATCTAGATCTATCTCTAATTTAATTATATAGATATCGTAGTTTCAATCTCGAATACTACCTTCCCCTTCATAATCTGTTCTATCCATGAACAAACATCTATATTCAGAATGAAGCTCTTTATCCTCTCCCTCCTCCCCCTCGCCACCGCCCACTTCGACCTCACCTACCCCCCAAGTCGCGGCACAGACAAGTCCAAAATGGCCACTTTCCCCTGCGGTGATCTCTCCCCATCCTCCAACCGCACCCAAGTCTCTCTCTCCAACGGCTCTTTCCCCGTCGCCTTGAAGCTCGGCCACGATGAGACCGCCCTCGAGGTTCTGTTATCCTTGGGAAACGACCCCGGGACTAACTTCAACATCACACTTGTGCCTACCTTCCAGGTGCTCGGATTGGGCGCGTTTTGTCTTGGTAATGTACCCTTTGGTGAGGATGTGTTGGGGACAAATGTAGTCGATGGGATGAATGCTACAGTGCAGGTGCAGAGTAACGGTCATCCGGCGGGGGGGCTATATGCTGTATGTCTTGAATTAACCATATTAATTAGTATGATATGACTGACAAACTGACTGATCATAGTGCGCCGACATCCAATTCTCATCAACTACACAGTCCGAACAGCCCTCATCTTGTACGAATAACACGGGCATCACTGCGTCGGCGTTTTCCGGTGATGCTGCGCATCGGAATGCAAATGAATCTACTGCTGATGGTCAGGCGCAGAGTGGGAGCTCGAATACGACGACCTCGAGTACGAGTAGTAGTGCAGGCGCTGCTGCTGCTTTACAGACGGTTTCTTGGGGGGTTCTTGGGGGTATCTTTTTGGGTGGGATTGTTGTGATGTAGTATACCATGGAGGGTTGGATATGTGTATTTGAGACGGTGTATACAGATATTATATTAATTAGTATTATAGTATATTTATCTCATCAATTGATTGAATGAATGAGTGACTCCAGTCTAGATCATCTACAGTCACGTGTGATCAACACTAGGCTCCAATCAAAGAAATATTTCCACGGAATCATCCCAACTTCATTTCATCAATTTTCTCCAATCTGCCAATATGGATAAATTCGAACGATTACGACCAGTTGGTGAGTCCTCATTTGGTGTATCACCAGTAGCACAGATAATTGACACAAACATCAGGTCGATTGGAACAATACTCCACCGCGCGCCACCATCTCAAGTTCTACAATAACGTCGCTGTGTCAGCGACATATACACTCCCGGAATCATGCTCGCTGCCTGTAAAAGATTATGTATACAAAGCGTGCGAAGTCCTCATCGGCCAACATCCGATCTTATCCGCCATCCCCGTAGACGAGGATACCAAAACGCCATACTTTGTGCGTCTTCCTGAGATTGATCTCGACCAGGCGATTTCCTTCCAGTCACGCCAACAAGGACATCCCGAGTCTGATGAGGAAGATCTTGAGCTTGAGAAACTGTTGCAAGTTCAGCATAGCACGCCGTTTTCCGCTCCGTCGCCGTTCTGGAGATTGTGTGTTCTAACCGAGGCTGAGGCTGCGGAACGCTTCACGGTGGCTTTTGTATTCCACCATGCTATCAGCGATGGGGGGTCGGGAAAGGCATTTCATAAGACGTTCCTGCAAGCGTTGCGTGATACGGCTCCGTCGTTGACTTCTAGGGAAATAAAACGATGTATCCCAGCGCCTCAAACTCCCCTTTTACCGAACATAGAGGACCTCCACCCCATGCCACTATCCATCTCTTACCTCCTCACGGCCATCTTCAAAGCAAAGGTCTACTCCTGGCGCCATCCAGGCCTATGGACGGGCTCGGAGATTCGTACCCCGTTAAAGACTTGCCTGCGGCATATCGTCCTCCCCAAACACATCTCTACATCATTCAAGGAACGTTGCCGAGAGAATAACACTACCATCACTGCGGCGTTGGAAACCGTCCTCGCGCATTCCCTGTTCACGCATCTACCAGGCAATTTCACAAAATTGCACTGCCAGAGCGCTATGTCCTGTCGTCGCTGGTTACCGGATTCCATCACTGACGATGTAATGGGTGTTTGGGTCCAGGATTGGAATGAGAGTTTCTCCCGTGAGAATTTCAGCGATGGCTCTGATTCACCCTTTCCCTGGGATGAAGCGAGACGATCTCGTCAAACGATTGAAACCGTTCTCGGTCTCAAGGGCAAGGATGCGTCTGTTAACCTGCTCAAGTACGTTGATGACTATCACCACGAACTCTTCTTGTCGAAAATCGGCCAGCAACGGGGCGCGAGTTTTGAGGTGTCGAATATTGGTGTTCTTGCTGTGGAGGGGGTGGGTGATCCTTCGAAACCGCAAATCGGGCGTGTGGTCTTTTCGCAGTGTGCTAATGTTGCTGGGGCCGGTGTTGAGGTTTCAGCTGTTATGGGTGGCGATGGATGTTTGGTGTTGGCGTTTACTTGGCAGGATGGTGTTGTGGAGTTGGAATTGATGGAGGCGGTTATTGGGGAGACTAAGAGGGCTTTGTATGGGCTTTGCGTGTGATAAATCTTTGGGGGTGTTTTGTTTGTATGGACGGTTTTAAATGTGGATAATGTCTAGTATTGTAGATAGCTATCACTGCATTCTAATCAAAGATAACCTAAAACTATGCCAGAACACTTCCGGTATCTGTGCTACCGTCATGTCGAAAACATCTTGACTCATCAATCTTGATATCCTGGTCAATTTGTTCGCCTAGTCCAGCTGCATGGAGTACATTCGCAAAGGCATAATGAAATCCAAGTAGCTTCAAGTCAGGCAACTCAACGTTACTATGAGTTCGAAGCTCAATCTCACGGTCTGCAGGGAGTACATTCAAAGCAGCAGAAGAGCCATTGTAAGTTATTATTTTGTAACGACGGCCCTGCTGGAAGTGAGTGACCATGAAATCTTGTGCGCTGTAGAAAACATACACCAATAGGCTTCAAGGCCAGAGAAAAATCAACAAACGCTCTCTGTATAGGCTCCCAGAGCGTCATCGAGTTTCGAGGACTATTTATCATCCCTCGACGCCGGACATCGATTGCTAGTTTGAATTCTGGGAAATATCGATAGATTAGTGCCCAGGTTTTTGCATAATCGCGCAACTATATCAGTTAGTAGATTGTGATTTTCTGCTTTGAAGATTGTTACCTTGTCTAAATCAACCTCTCCATCGGCCCGTTGCGGGAATATTGAAGAGGGGATTATACGTGTACACTGGGTCATTGTCGTCTGGTTTTTTGCCTTCTCCGTCACCATATCTTCGGTTGCTCCGGTGTCGTGAACTCCAGTTATAACGCATTTATTGTCGTCCCGTAATAGGCAGAGCTGCTTAAGTCGTAGCTGACTGCCTTTGACTTTTGTCGTGTCGTTTGTAAGCTCCTCAGCTGGTGTACTATTTGGTTGCGTGGCTTTCACTTCATTAAGCATGAGATTCCGTCTTGAAGAAAGTATATTATGCTTACTAGGTGTGAATATATAGCGCTTGATTTCCTGTGCATGGTCTCTTAAACTTCCATCACTCCGGTCCATTATATCCTTGATCAAGTTCCTCTGCCCATCCGGTGATAGCTCTTTCAGCATTTCACTTAGTATCTTGTCCGTATTGTCCTTTTTGCTGATTTTCGTATATTTCTGGACCCGCGCTAAAGCGTCCTCCACCGTCGCGTCTGTAGGAGATGCGACTGCGGCGAGTTTATTTGACTCTGTTTTTATTGGGTCATCGATGTATTTTGTTTCGGGATGAGCTAATGCTTTGATACTAGCCAGCTGCTTTTCATGGATATCTTGAGGTGAACCGCTTAACGACATTTCTTGAGACATTTTGCATTAGAGTAGTAGTTGCTTTGGTATAAATTGTATATTAGAAGATTAAGTCCTTAGATCGATGTGACATAATTATGATGAAGTGCTTTCGCATAGTATCTTCGTATGTATTGTTATCTGATGGCCAGGAAGATATTTCCGGGCACGCAGTTCTAGCGTTATTGGCAGCAGACAGCTTTTGCTGGTTCGTCATGATCAAGAACTGTTGGCACAGCTAGCCTGGCAGACTGACAGACTCATTTTCTTTGATTGCCAGAAGCTGGTGATAAGCCTGAAAGATCCTGCCATGTTCTGCGTGAGTACAATTCCTGCGATTTTCCGCATCTTAATTTGAAGCATTCGGCAGCGTTGCTCATGTAGCTCTAGTCAGTCTACAAATATTGTAAAGTAACTCAAATGAACAAACGAAGACCACTGAGCCATCGCAGTCATATTGAAAGGATATATGTGTAGAAGAGAAAGGAGCATCGCCATTACCCCTTGCCAGGCGGTGAGTAAACTGTCAACCTCGGGCGGCATAATTGCGGGGAAAATATTAGGCGGTCTGCCTCGAATCAACACGACATTGATCTTCAACTCTTTCTCCATCTTGTTTCTTGCTTTTTATATTTATCCCATCATACTTGTTACAGGTGTCTGGACGAACGTCTAAACCGCAAATATGCCTCCCCGCGCTCCCTTCATCGTTCCCGCTCTGCGGAAGCACACCGCTACGGTGATTATGGCCCATGGATTGGGTGACAGGTATGTTTTGCGACGAAGGATGGTTATGCTTGTGGCTGATATATTGCTTTCTTTAAAATAGTGGTGCTGGATGGTACGTTACTTGAGTCATTGGAATGCTAAATCGAAAGAAATTTGGATTTTCTGATACGGTTGATCAACAGGATGGCTCTTGCTCAGAACTGGCGCCGCCGCGGCTTGTTCGATGAAGTCCAGTTCATCTTCCCCAATGCGCCTATGATTCCAATTACAGTGGTATGATACTTTGAGATATTTGACGGATAGTTGGACATTTAGTGACGAGTTACAGAACTTTGGAATGAGCATGCCTGGATGGTATGACCTTGCCAAACTTGGCAGCGACGTGAGTGACCTGGCCTTTTATCTCAATATCTACTGTAAAAAGTCACGCTTCTAACCTATTCCATGCGTTATCCAGTTGACCTTCGAGGAGATGCTTCGCAACCAGGATGAACCGGGTATCCTCCGCTCCCGGGAATACTTCAACGGCTTGATCAAGGAACAGATTGACCAGGGCATTAAGCCCTCGAGAATTGTTCTTGGTGGATTTTCTCAGGGTGGTGCCATGTCTGTTTTCGCTGGCCTCACGGGCAAGGAGAAGCTCGGTGGTGTCTTTGGTCTTTCCTGCTACTTGCTTCTCAGTGACCGGATCAAGAACTACATCCCCGAAGACTTCCCTAACAAGAACACACCTTTCTTCCTTGCCCACGGCTTGGATGATGAGGTTGTGAAGTACGAATTCGGTGATTTGTCGGCAAAGGAGATCAAAAAATTGGGTGCAGAGGATGTCGAGTTCCATTCTTATGAGTGAGTCTTTTTCTACTGGTTTCACAATTTCTATTTTACTGATAATAATTTCTACAGTGATCTCGGCCACTCTGCCGATCCAACGGAAATCGACGACCTGGCGCGGTTCCTCAACAAGGCCATCCCCCCGAGAGCGAATTATAACTTGGGAATCGCAGTAATGCCCAGTCATCAGGGATTATGGGAACACAAATGATATACAGCATGCTTTTTGGTATAGTTTTACTGTTGGTTGCACTTTACCTGTCAAAAGCCAGTTCTGGGAATAAGCGAGACTCTACAGAGAAGCATTGAGTGTTTCTGGAGTTTATTTCCAACGTGGATTGAGCTTGGACATGTACAATTTGCAACTGCTCTAGATATAGCCTATAAGATCCACCTAAATTCACGGATTTCCTCAACCACGGAGAGCCCTTTCAATCGTCTTTTCCACGACCTCTGTCATGGCAGTGGTATTCTTCTGATCAAAGGGGATCCCGTGCTTCGAGCCATGGTCGTAAAACGCACTCTTGGACGGGTCACAAAGCCCATACACGTGCATACTTTGAGGATAGACATAATCCTGGTTACCCACGATATTCGCCGTGGGAATGGTGATAGGGTATCCATCTTCAGTTGGGAGGATAGGATGCGTTCCTGTTCTCTCGAAAGGGATAGCCGAGCAGATCAACACGGCAAGCTTGAAGAGGGGCTTATCGTGGGTTTTAGCGTGGTCGATAATCATCGAAGCTGCGAGCGAGCCACCCTGCGAGAACCCCATGACTGCATCAAAAGGGCCCTCCCGTTGCATAAAGTTGAGGGTGTGTTCGAATGCTTTGGCGAGATTTTCGCCTGGTGCTACGTCTCGGGGGAAATGGTTATAGAATGGGCCGTCGCAGATTCCTTCGAGCTCTAAAGGCGCGTTAGGATGACGAATTATCGTAGGACAGAACTGTCAGATGGTGATACCTGGCTCAGGTTTGGCCTCCAATCTCCCATTCATGAATATGAAGTCGTGTCCATTTTCTTCCAGCTGTTGTCTTAATCCGCCTATTTAAGAGGTCAGAGATCGGGTTGTTGCATGTATCCATAGACAATTACCTGATTGTATTTCGAATATCTATCGCACAAGGCCAGTCGGTTTCATTATTAATGCGCCTGCATCGTGAAGTGTTTCAGTGTTACGTACCTCATCACTTGTGCCAGAGCCATGAAGACAGAGGAATCTCATCTTAAATATGCTGGTTGGTATCGGGTCGCTTAGACAGGAACTTTCTGACGTATGGATGATATTCAAAAGATAAACAGCGAACGAAGGGGCCCACGTTTATATACAGCTGAGAAGCAGCAGATTGGGTAGCGATCAGTCATGCTCATTCTGCAGGTTGACGGCTGTAGATTGGTGGATCGATCGACTGTCCTATTTGCCAGTTTGCGTGCAGCATCACTTGCATCACGGTACTATTTAAAACTATTGCTTTGCTCGATTACAGATATTAGTGTTGTTTATTGTATTCCCAAAGTAATATCGTCTTCAAACAGTCTTGGTGTTTCTTTTCGAGAACAGACTAGGGATTGCCGTCAAAGAAACGCCGGTATGCGTGCTCTTGGCACAGATTCCTCAACACCTTCGCATCTTATTGAGAACATCTCCATGCATCTGCAAAACACCTGGATCTTCCACGCCACTTTCCATAATGTTAATCCCCCTCGCATTGACCACTCCTTACTCCGAGTCCAAAGGCGATTCGTCTTTTGGTCCATGTCGTAATCCACTTCTGCCTCGGTCGGTCCGGACTGCAAGTTAATCTGATATCTGATCAGGCTTCACCAACACCAACCATTCCTTATGAGCGTTCCAACAATTGCATTTCAAACCGAAAGAAAGCATCAATTCAAAAATACTATCTAATAATTGGGCACTGGGAAGAGCCAATTGTTTTGCAACATGCCGCCGCAGGATATGGCCACAATGGGGAGCTTCTTCTTCGGTAGCCTTCGTCATCCGATCGACCTTTTTTCTAGCGTTGGGCCAACGTTGAACGAGCTCACTTTTGGTCTTATGGGGTCATCATTTGAACCAGATCGTGATATTCGTGACCTCACCGGCAAGGTTGTTTTCGTTACTGGAGGTAAACACCTTCTCCGCGGGGGCTACCCCTTATCATCTGTCCATCCCTCATTATAGATGCTAATATTCATTCAATCTAAAAGGTAACAACGGTATTGGAAAAGAGACCGTTCTTCAGCTCGCCCGACACAATCCCTCCCGCATTTACCTGGGTGCGCGCACTGCGGCAAAAGCTCAGGATGCCATCGCCTCGATTCAGGAGAGCCTTCCATCCCCGGTCGACATCAGACACATTTCTCTCGACCTAGCTTCATTCAAGTCTATCCGAGCAGCTGCAGAAAAGTTCAACTCAGAATGCGATCGGCTGGATATTTTGGTGCTCAATGCTGGGACTATGGGCAACCCCCCAACAACCACGGAGGAAGGGTTTGAAGTGCAGTTTGGAACAAACCACATCGGTCATTTTCTGCTCACCAAGCTGCTTCTTCCCACATTGCGCAAAACGGCCACAAGTACTACGCCTGCGTCAGATGTGAGGGTAGTGACTGTTGCCTCGCTAGGTCACAAAGCTGCCCCTTCTTTCGATGTAATGACATCCACGTCTGCTCTTCTGGAATCAAGCACGTGGGCTCGCTACGGAGCCTCGAAAGCAGCTAACATTCTCTTCGCATCTGAACTTCCACGGCGCTATCCCGAGATTATGTCCGTCTCTATTCACCCGGGCGCGGTGGCTAGCAACTTGTACGAGCACGCGAAGGCCTCGAGTTCTTTTATGAAACTCAGCTTTAATGCTTCCACGGCGTTCTTCCGAACTGTGCGTACGGGGGCAATGACTCAACTCTGGGCAGCTGGGGTCCAAAGTGAGCTCTTGACCAACGGGGCTTACTATATCCCAATCGGACTGCGCGGTGCAACCACATATGCCAATGACACAGACATGGCGGGAAAGCTCTGGGAATGGACAGAGGCACAAATCGCCGAAAAGAATGAATCTTGAACATACCTATATATGCCATTTACTCACATGATACATATTAACATTCTTTACTGCTTAGAGTTTATAGGCCTCTGACAGAATGTTTACATGGTTGTGATGTATAGCGCCTCTTGCCGGCTCACGACGTCACTTGAACGCGGCCTTGAGTACCGAAGCACGAAGGATAAAATCAGAGGGATGTCAAGTCCAGCCATCTTTTGAATATTAACACCCTTCTCTACATTGTAACACCAAGTTCAGTGATTTGCCCCATACAGCCATAAACACCATGTTATAGTATTCGCCATGCGGATCGTCGTGACAGGAGGCTCTGGCAAAGTCGGTCAACATATTATCGGAGAGCTTATCAAGGCCGGGCATAAAGTTCTGAACTTGGATTTGTCTCCTTTTCCTCATCCAAAGGTCTGCACGGTCAGACTTTCAGTGCGATTTGTGGTCAAGCTTCCCTACACGAACCTTTTCCTGCTGGGATCCCTCCAACCCCCGATGCGATCATTCACCTTGCGGGCTATCCTCGCAATATGATAGTACCTGACGATGAAACTTTCCAAGCCAACACGATCGACACCTTCAACGTGATCGAAGCTGCTTGTAAACTGGGCATTAGAAAGATCATCATTGCTAGCAGCGTCACCGTGTACGACGTAACGTTCTCGCAAGGCGACGCCGACTTCCCATCTTTCCCGGTCGACGAGCAAGTAGATGCCAATCCTCGGATACATATGCCATTGCCGAGATGTGTGGAGAGCGTGTTGCGCAGGGCTTTGCCACCCGCTTCGACACAGACATCTACGTCCTCCGGATGGGCCGGGTCATTGAACCGGATGATACAACGAGGAGCTTTTTGAGAGCTATGTCCATGATCTACGCAAGTGGAAAGTTCATGGCTGGTTTTACACGGACTCGCATGATCTTGGTCGAATGTGTCTTCTGTCTTCAGAAATCCGAATTGGGGTTTCAGGTCTTCAACGCGACCAATGATAGTATCACGAACTTGAACCCTACTGATCAGTTCCTCAAGGATATGTGTCCGCAGACGCCCATCACGCCGAAGATGGGCGAGTTTGAAGCACCAATTACCAATGCAAAGATTAAAAACTTGCTTGGCTTTCAGGAGGAGCACCCATGGCGTAAGTAAATTGGGTTGTGGGAAAGAAAGGCAACGCGGAAATCATGATTTTTATGTCAAGGCATATTTCTTACTATACTATTATAGAGGGAGTGATGTGTTACCAGCTAAATTTATCAATTTGAATCGCTTTCTGATGTTCGGGTTACCTTGTTTACCATCATAGTAAATGGCAGTCATTGCCTTATTTTCTTTGAAATAGCTTCATTTTCTTTCATCTCTAATTATAAAGTATTATTACCAGCCACCACTAATATGACCAAGCCCTGCGTGGTTCAATTGTTGGGGTTGTACATGAGGTAGTCTAGCTGATTACTGGATTCGGTATATGGATACCCCTCTTGGATGATGAGCATTATACAGCTGGGTCCGGGAGATGAAATTACAAATCGCACATTTCTTTCTGGCTTCTAACATGTCAAATAGATTTTCCCATCCCTTATTATATTCCGCATTTCCCTCTTATAGTGTCATGATGCTTTCTTTCATTGTCATGGTTGTCATATTCGGTCCTACTGATCGTTAGGGTTTAGCCGAGCCTCTCTTTCGATCTCTCTCCAAGAACCCACAACCCAACGAAAAACACCCAGCATCCCATCCAGACTCCCAGATCAGAAAGTCTTGCTATATAATTATCCTGAAGCCACCGTAGATCCATCAAGGACTGTAGAATAGCTATCTGTCTCGTAGAATATGACGTCTCCAGCTTTTAATTAGCGAGCTGCCCGTTTTCGCAGCAACTCCCCACACAAAACCACTTTCGGGAGCCGAGATGCGCATCATCAGCAACTTGACTCCCCCTCTAAACTGCAATCGCTTCATCCTCCCAACCTCTCTCTCCCCTCGACCACCGGATCGACCTTTGAACTGTCAGTATAGAGACCCTTTTTTTCCTTGTCCCTCTCCGAAAACCGTCTTGTGCACCACCCCGTCTTCCCCCGCTCTCCTTTTTTTCTCTCCCACACACTTCTCTTCGCCTTACCGAGAGTTCCACAGATCTTGATTATTGACGTCCATCGCACCAGGCTTTAGGTTCATCACACCACAACACCGTCACAATGGATCAGGCAAAGTTGGCTAGAATGCAGGCGAGCGTGCGGATTGGTATGTGAATTATTTTATACTGGGTTTTTTTATCTTGCTTGAGCTCTTCGTGCTATATCTTTGGGGACAAAATGATGGCATCGAAATATGACCAATTTGTCGGGGATTTAAGCTGGCGCACATTGCACACTTTCGAGTGTCTTAATCTTTGAACTATTGTTTTCATGGAATTGATAGCTAACATGTATATCTTATTTGAATAGGGTACGTATACATATTCCTTTAAATTTCCCTGACGACATTCAACGACCGTGAAAAGAAAAACACGAAGCTTTGAATTCGAATTTATTGATTCGCTCCGTCCAACTCAACTTTTACACGAAACTAATGAACCCTTCCAATACAGAGGCAAGGGTACTCCCCGCCGCAAGGTCAAGAAGGTCCACAAGAACTCCGGTGCCGACGACAAGAAGCTCCAGGCCACCCTGAAGAAGATGAACGTCCAGCCCATCCAGGCCATTGAGGAGGTCAACATGTTCAAGGAGGACGGAAACGTCATCCACTTCGGTGCTCCCAAGGGTGAGTCTTGAACCCTTTTTATACATATCGAAGAAACAAAAAACGAAACAAAAACGACTAACGAGTTTTTTCCCTTCGCAATGTCATACAGTCCACGCCTCTGTCCCCTCCAACACCTTCGCCCTCTACGGTCACGGTGAGGAGAAGGAACTCACCGAGCTCGTCCCCGGTATCCTCAACCAGTTGGGCCCCGACAGCCTCGCTTCCCTGCGCAAGCTCGCCGAGAGCTACCAGAACATGCAGAAGCAGGCCGGTGGTGAGAAGAAGGATGATGAGGAGGACGATATCCCCGAACTTGTCGAGGGCGAGAACTTCGAGAAGAATGTCGAGTAAATCCATTGATTTAAAGAACTAAAAACGAAGCCTCAAATTCTTTTATTTATTCTCAATTTCTTTTTTTCTTTCTTCTTTCTTTTTTCACTTCTGTGATGTTAGCAGTTCCTTTCCCTTTTTTGATGTCTTGCAAGCTCACCTTACCTACCCCTCTATTTGTTTTTTTGGCGCTGCGGAAAAGCCATTTGACACCCACTTCTTGACGTCTTTTTTTTGTTGATTTAATGGGAGAGGAGAACGCTGGATAAAGGAAAAGGGGAATCCAAGGGAAGAATAAAGGGGAGGAAAGAGGAGAAAGCAGACAGCTTGATATCAACACAGAAAACCGAAAAGGATGGAGGACAGATATCTTCAGGGAGATTGATGACCAAAAAAAAAAAAAGAGATGCGGAGACAATGGGAGTAAGGAATTAATGATTGCCTCGAGATATGAATGAGAAACCACGTAATGTTTCATGATCTATTACTTCTTGATTCTTGGCTTTGATGCACGAATTGGTGGTGTAATGCTGGATTATGGATCATCTCCAATACGTATTTCTACATATCACGAGGCATAGTTAAGGGAAAAGCACTATCTCCTGTCTTTGAATATTCTATGATAGACAACGTCATGGATGCAATGCAATAAACGAATATAAATCCCCGACTCCAAACCCTAGTAACGAATCTATTATACCCGTATGGGAATATAGAATGCGAAAAGCAGGAGAAAAAAGAATGCGACCATTAATGTCGTAGAAGACCGCTAGAATTGCAATAAATGTTGGCATAGAAGTACTATCGTACATAATCAGGGTTTCTGTTGATTTCAAGAAAAACCCAATGTTTTTTTGCTGCTTCGGTTCGATCCAACCATTCGACGGTGGGAATGGGTTGGCGTCCAAATGGTAAGGAAGCAGGAGTTTCTGCTGGACTTTTGCTCTCAGAAAGGCTATCCAGGTCCCGGCCTAAGGAGCAGTCTTGTTCACACCGGTCTATCGAGATTTAGACCCCGCATTTGTAGTGAGATGAATGACTGAATAAAGGTTATAGAAGATGCAGTTGAAAGTGTTAAGGACATCACGACTCCTCTTTGAGTCCACAAATGTCCGTTCCGATAATCGTATCGACCGTGTACCAGAATCGCCAGTAAACATTGGACTTGTCGTAGTCAAAGCTTCCATCCTCTTTAAGCTGAGGACCGTCTCCCACAATGTCACCGGTGAACCAGCTAAGGATCGGGATCGAACGAAGGACACGCTCTGTCACAGTAGGCTGTGGTGGGAGGGCTTCAGCCAGAGGTCGAAGTTTTGTTCGGCGGACATTCGGAATGTGCGTCATAAATTCAGACTCTGGCTTTGGCTCTTGAGGGACATTTCGTTGAAGGAGTGCGGGTGGCTGTTCTACACCGGTTGCTGATCCTGCTGCTGCTGTTGGCGCTGTCGCTGTTGCGGAGCTAGCTGTGGTAGTAGAATCTTGGGACTCAGCCTCGAAGCTATCAGAAATGCTAGAAAGGTTGTTCATGCCAAATGATCGTGGCATGGTAGCACCGCGCGGTTTTTCCTTCGCCGCCTGGAGGAAATTGGTAGAGTGGGAAGTGGTCATGGTGCGCGACGTTTTTGATTTGAACTGGCTGGCCGCAGACGAATCTTTAGGAATCGGGATGTCCTCGGCGGGTCCTTGGTCATGATACAGCTCGCAAAACACCATGTGTCCATCGATCTCCTGAGGAGAGTAAAAGCACGCGCGGTCCGCAGCGTTGGCCGAGTCGTAAGTAACCTTGATCCAGTGGAAACCTCCAGCATATCGCTTCGACTTCCGGTTGGCATCCGCAGACAAGTTGGTCCGAATCACCACATCGCCACCACTCAACATTTGACCGAATCCAGTAGAAGCGTTTGGATCACTGCGAGGATAGTCCTCACAGATGAAGCCTCGCGAAATCCGCTCATATTTGTCAATCACTTTCCACTCCGAATCCTTACTTCTGTATCCGTAGAGTATACATTCCGTCGCGACCTTTTCTGTCTGTTTCCGCCCGCCATCAAGGCTGGACGAGGAAGAAGACTTGGGCAAAGTGTGATGAGCTTTTTCTTCCTCTTGCTGTTGTGCAAACAGTCGCCCGAACTCGGCAACGTTAGGGTTCTCTCTCTTCGCTGGTGTTCCGGTACGTGTGCGCGATCGAGCAGTCTCGTATCGAGCGTTCCTTCTCTTTCCAAACGGTCCGGATTCTTCAGGTGGTCGTCGTGGGTTAAGGGATTCGCTGTCAGAAGCGGAGTCCATGTTAGCTAGTGCTTGCGATAGACAAGGGTATTGTACAAGAAAGAAAAAAGAAGTGATAGGCGACTCACTCTTTGTAAACATATCCCCAAGGCAATAGGTTGCCCTTGTCATCCTTTGCGCGCTCCTCTGGAGGAACAAAGTGGTATTCCATGGTAAGGGAAGTCGGTCTGCGAAGCTTAAAAGAAGAGTCCTCTATTAAGAAGAAAATTAAAAAGAGGGTAATAAAGGGTCTAGCAAAGACACAAGAACAAATAGAAGACAGTCAAAGTGCCTTGATAACCCTTGTTAGGCTGATGAAGGAGCAGCAGATCGGATGGCAACTTTTGATCTCAATGAACTTTTGATCTTCGCAATAAACAGTGCGTTAGCCGGGATACGGTCACGTGATTTACATGGCAAAGACATACAAAAGTCGATTCCAGAAATTTTGTAAGAACCTGAATAAGAAGTGAGAATATTTGCTAAATTTTATCCTGCGTTCAATATTCTGGTATCCAAGGACAACATAATAACCGTGTGGTTCTACTTGGGTTCAACAAATCTGTACATTCTTCACCGCTTGGATGCATTCTTCAATTTTATATTTTGCTTGATGCCTATGTACAACTTTCCCACTTTTATGCTCGTTTTAATCCATAAACACATCTATTCTTGATGCAAAAATGATATTCCTCTAGCATCGCCTTCCCAGCCACACACATCTTTGAACTCTCCAACCTCTACTCTTCGTCGTTGTACATGGTTGACGAACTGTTCCAATGAGCAAGAGGACCCAGGACCCGCTTGACAGTGTGGCAATGGCATGACTCTATCATTCATGCTAATACGAACGAAAGTTTCTCGGTCATCTGTCTCCGGATTTGACGACGATGAGCAATTCATCCGTTCCAAGGTGACGCGACCACCCATTGGTAGGACCGATGAAGTGCGCCAAACGCGGTCTTTTGCAATGTGCGTTATTGGGAGCTTTGGATCGTATTTTGGATCTTTGAAAATATCCAAGGCAGCAAGGAAAGGTGCTATATCGCCATCATGGGCGCTAATATAAGAGGAAGTGTTAGCCAGTGCAGGAAGCACTAAAAGTAGCAGGGGGCCACTCACAAACTGAGAAAGATAGTACCAGCTTCAGGCCCTGAACGTAAAAGAGCAGTTGTGGCATTCAACCAGAGCCAACCCATTGCACCGGCATATGGGTTTCCTGGACCTGCTTTATAATATTTGAGGACATCACGAGCATAGTCGAAATTCTCCCAATCCTCACGTTGAAACACATCGCACCACGGACTGGTTCCCCGAGCAATTGTCTCGAACCCACACATTTCCTGCATGCCATAGACTTCCATATTTGTGAATGGCCCAACTTCCGGGTTATGTTCTTCGAGTCGCTTCGCGAGAGCTGGGACGTAGGTTTCTTGGAATAGTATCAGGGCACTAAGACCACTGGGATGCCCGAATTCTGTATCTGCCAGATATCTAGGACACGAATCGCCTGGAGTAAGCGTATCCGTGCCTCGTTCAAAAGTCTCCGGGATGACTTGTAATTCAGCAAGTCCATTGCTTTCCCAGTCTAGGCCGAAAAGCCCCGAGGCAAAATACTTGGCCGTTTGGATGACGCGCACGGAATCACTTGCCCAAAATCGTGTCTTGGTGTTGTTTGGTAAGAGATGCCCGTAACGGGTTCGAAAGCGGACACCGGTTGTGAAAGCTTGAAGTATGCCTGCGTAGGGACCTTCTGTGGTCAAGTGCGCAAGCTTCTTTGAAAAATAGGTCCAGTCGTTGATAAAGGCTAGTGAGCCGTTTAAAATTACATTGGCCTCTTTCAATCGCTTGAGAAGAGAGAGATGGCCTTGTATGTATCAGTATTAGAATCAAAGAAGCAGTGACTAATTTCTCATGACATACGGTCTGCAGCTGATTTGGTGGGATATCTCTCAGCATGCCGCGATAACTGTGGTAGTTAGCATCGATTGAAGAGAACTAAGCTGAAGAAATGCGAAAAAGCTCACCAGATGCACCTGGTCAATTGAACAGCCATCTGGAGGCGAAATCCCCTCTCCATCCACCTTCTCGACCCAGGGTCCAATTCCACCTAGATGGTAAAGAAGATTCCATCCCTTCTCCTGATCTGTGTCACTACTCCACGAGTGTGACCGGAAAGGGTGGAACCACGTGTTCCAGCTTGCATGGTGGGGAGAGACGTCTTTGTGGGGAGTAGAGACTTCGAGTAGAGGGAATGAAACAGGTATTTGGAGGTTATAGTAGCAAAATATGCCAGTAAAGGCAGCTATAAAGGATATGATTAGTGTCCAGAAGTTGAGGCAATAAAGCATGGCTTGAATCGAGGAGATGGAGGAATGTGAAGGGGAAGGGATGAAGCTGCATATGTCGTTGACGGTGAAAGACTGTGGAGAGAAGATCATCGCCAAGACATACGGAAATGTCAAATGGCATCGGAAGCCTGTCTCTATGTTGATATTTTATATTATTTTATCGATACCTCTAGTTTATGATATAGACTGTTCTCTATGGAATGCCGGAATGCATAATATTACAAGGCCAAAAAACAGACACAAACGCATCAAGAGCTCAAGTCTATATGACATCTCATGTACAAAACTGGAATCGAGGATTGTGATCTCCCATCTCTTGGATCTCGTCTTCACTCTTTCCTGCAATTTTATCATCCTCCAGGCCACTGGCTCTGCGCTTGTTCGCCTGGCGATAGTAAATCCACATCAGACCATAGACTATACCGGCAAACCCTACAAGCGACAGTGTCACTGCATTGCCTCGGACATAGCGTGGTTTTTCAGATGACTTGTACAGAAACGGCGACATGACTCCACTGACGTTGCCAAAGGTGAGCTGCAAGCCTGTGGCAAATGTGCGTTTCCCGTATCGAGGTAGATTCGTCGGTAGCCAGGCAAGTGGCAATCCAACCGCCACATAGAGACCCAATGCAATGAGCAAGGCACCAAAATAATGTACTCCTGACGATACGTCTGCAATCAGGAGTCCGTATCCGACGATGGAAATCGCACAGAAAATGCAGACGAACAATGCACGTTGTTGGTATCTATCACTGAGCCATGCCACAATCAGATAGGCTATTGCGCCTACCGCATAGCAAGGGATAGTGAGAGCCTGAACCTCCGCGACGGACCATGATCCCATTCCTTCAATGATGGTGGGAAGAAAAGTGCTATACCCGTATAACATGGTATCGATACCGAACTGGGCGATGCAAAAGGCGTAGATTCTCCAGTCCGAGGCACCATCTTTGACATCAGCCCAATGAAACTTCTGGGCCGAAGCAGTTTGTCCTAGCTCGGCACGGCGGCGCTTGACTACCAAGGCCTTTTCTTCCTCATTGAGATAGTATGCGGTTGCTGGATCGTCTGCCAAAAAGAACCAGGTGGCGACCCCGATAATGACTGTTGGGATGCCTTCGATGATCATGATCCATCTCCAGCCCTTGAGTCCACAGATGCCATCCATGAACCCAATACCGTATGCTAACAGACCGCCAAAAGCACCAGCGACAGCTGCACTACTGAAAAGATAGCCTGTGCGCAGTGCAATTTCGCGTTTATTATAAAACATTGTCTCATAAGTGATCATACCCGGGAATAAGCCGGCTTCCACGACGCCTAGTATTGTTAGTTAATGAAACTCCGTATAATATAACCAAATATCAATATCAACTTACCAAGTAATACCCGGCAAGCCAGCAAACCGCCATAATTCTGGGTGATGCCTGTCAGAGTCGCTATAATACCCCATATAATAGATATCGATGCGATATAACGCGACGGCCTGAGTTTTTTAAGGACTAAATTTGATGGTACTTCAAACAGCTAAAGGCATGGTTAATGGTTTTTCATTTTCGAAAGCGTTGCTTCGATGAACGCACGCAGTATGTCACAAACAAAATAGACACAGCGACCTGGTATTGATTTCCAACAAGGCCCAAATCTTCTTCCAGCCCATAGAGTCGGGCATTGCCAATATTTACTGTGATTTTCAGTGTCAATTGATATCTCAATATAAATTAGATGAAGAAGTCGCAATGGGAAACCGTGACGGCAACGCACCTCGATCCAGGAAGCTGAACAGATAAAGCAGGACCACGAATGGCAAGATGTGCATGTCCATTTTCCTCACCACATTCTTTTCCCTTTTCTCGTCGAGTTCCGACATTCCAGAACTGTCTTCCCCCGCAGCGCCCAGTTGTTGGCCTGGTTGGGCGATTCCACGTCCACCTTGGGCTCCGGCTGACTCTCCATATTTTGTCTGCCCCAGGCGGGGGTTTAAGGCGCGGGGATCGCAGAGTCGTTTCTCAAATTGAAGAGCTGCTGCATTGGGCTCTGTTGTTGTTTTATCGCAAATACTCAACTGGCTGGGATCCAATGCAGGAATAACTTATGAAAAGAAAGAAGAAAAGCGATGGTTGTGGGATCCCAGCGCCAAGATTCCGGGAATGGTGATTTTTAATTGTAGCGGCAAAGCGGGATGGATTTTTCTCTCACCCATGGTGGGAGACAGTTAGACTATGGAGACAAGCATCCTGGTGGCCATTAGTTGTGGTCCCTCTTGGGCAAAATGGAAGGTCTGAAGCTGAAAGACGCCGACCGATCGTGTCGATCAGCGGTCGTGGAAGTTTATCCTATTCTGTCCCTGTTGAGGTTGAGATGGCCAGAGACAGTCACCCTTGCTTGATGATTGAATGCGCTATTAATGACCGCCAATTCTCGATAATCCTAAGGTAGATATGCCAATGAGAGATCATGCATTGATGATTTGAAAAACAGTATCCTGATCGGATTGTTGAAAGTCTGGATATCTCGATTCATGGTCCTGTTCGCGGTAAGTGGAGTTGCTTATCGGTGATGCTCCGGTGAGTATGGAATCAACACAAGCAATCCGTTTTGAATGAGAAGATAAAGAAATAGATGAATCTTCTATTGTATTTCAATCAAGGATTTCATATTAATACTGATGTTCCATAGTGACACCATGCAAGCTCCGAGGCAATTGTCGGCAAACACGTGGATCGGCGATGATCTCATCTTTTGGTCGTCGATCTGGACTGTTGAACTCGGCCGACATTCATCTGCATAGTAACTACTATTTATTGCTTGCATCCTGATACTTATTGGCACCTGAAAGCTTCCCTGTCAATCATTCAGGAAACATTCATTATAACCACTCAAAATGCCAGGAAACTACGGGGATTACCAGATGGAAATCTATGGCGAGGGCGCCTTCTTGGGCAAGGTGCCCAGTGTCACGACAGACCCTCGTCTCCTCGAGGAAAATGCACGCAAGGCATTGGGCGTTCGTTCCTTCAACTATGTATCTGGAGGAGCTGGAGAAAAGGCTACCATGGACAGCAACCGACTGGCCTTTCGTCAATGGAAGCTGTATGTCTTTTCATCCATTCCCCAAGTGTTGCTCTGCACACCGCCGCTACAAACTGGTATTAAAATAACTAACCCCAGACCTTCTATATAGGATCCCAAGAATGAACATATCGGTCAGTCGTGCGCTGTAATCTAGCTTTAATCTTCGCTGATCAATTAAACAGACGGATCGTCAAAATGTCTCGGTAAACCTCTTCGGCCAGGAATACCCTAACCCGCTTATCATGGCACCAGTGGGCGTCCAAGGCATATTCCACGAAGACAAAGAAACCGGGTTGGCGGAAGCGTGTGCGGATGTTGGTGTTCCGTATACTCTCAGCACAGCGAGTACAAGCACCATTGAAGAAGTGGCAGCGGCTAATGGGGATGGAAAGAGATGGTTTCAACTCTACTGGCCATTCGACAATGATGTAACTCTATCATTGTTGAAGCGCGCAAAGGAAAACGGGTACTCGGTTCTCGTGGTCACATTGGACACTTGGTCTCTTACCTGGCGACCAGCAGACCTAGACAACGCCTATATCCCTTTCCTTAAAGGCATCGGGGTCCAGGTGGGCTTGAGTGACCCAGTATTCCGCGCCAAGTTTGAGAAATCTACAGGTACAAAGGTCGAGGACGATATTCTCGGGGCATCTCGGGCGTGGATTGGGGATGCTTTCCCTGGAAAGCCACACACCTGGGATCAGGTTGCCTTTTTGCGGAAGCACTGGGATGGTCCGCTTGTGCTCAAAGGCATCCAGCATGTAGGAGATGCTAAGTTTGCACTTGAAGCTGGCTGTGATGGAATAGTTGTCTCGAACCATGGAGGTATGTTATTGGATAAGCATAGCACTCTCGTCATATCCGACAAGTTGCATTGACATATTCCACTATACAGGTCGACAAGTCGACGGCGCTATTGGCTCGTTGGAGGTTCTTCCCGAGATTGTCGACGCCGTCGGTGATAAAATGACGGTCCTTTTTGACTCTGGAATTCGTACTGGAGTCGATGCCATCAAAGCTCTATGCCTCGGGGCAAAGGCAGTTCTCGTTGGCAGGCCTGTGATATACGGACTCGCCATTGGTGGGAAATTAGGGGCTAAATCCGTGTTGAGAGGCCTGCTGGCAGACCTCTGGCAGAGTATGAGTTTATCTGGTATTACCACAGTTGCTGATTGCAATCGAGAAAAGCTGCGGAAGGTTCTATATGGAGGAGATCTCAAGGCTATGATGTAAAATTTGTTGGCTCGCATTCCTGGGTTTGCGCGTGATCATGTTCTCTCAGTTTTTGGGGCCGTTGTAACGCTGTCTGCGCCTTCACCGTCTCCCCCTGTATCTAAGACTGTTTAGACATTTCACAATAAGAGAATGTCAATAATCCCTGACTTGCAGATGAGTGGAAGGTAGATAGACTGGGCGTGCCCGCGTCTGGAATGGGGTGTAGCCACTTTGTTGGGGATCGTCGGGGAATCACATGCTAACTGCCATCCCCACAGCCTTCAACAACAGACGCGCCCCAATATTGAAGCACGAAAAGGTCAGTCAGCGCACGCTCACTGGCTCGTGGTTGTTCTTGTCCTCCGTGATCGACATGTCTCTCTGTCAGTCAGGAACAAATCAGTGCCATCTTCTGACGCAACTCCTGACTAACTGCCCTTAACCAGATTGCGTTCCCCGTTTTGACCCCGAGACTTGTCACTATCATCACTGATCTGATCGCTACTCCCTTGTCCATGGCTTGCAGATTATATTGCTTTTGAATCTGCAACTAATGACTACATTTAACTTAATTTCATCGGTTTCATCTAATTGCCGGGATGCCTATATCGATATTAAAAAGACGGACTGAAGTCAAGCCCGAGACTAACGAAGATCTGAATCGTGACGATGGCACAAGCCATGTCCCCGCAACTTCGGGCGTGCCTCTTCTACCTCGCCCAGTGGCTTCCTTTGTGTCGCTGCTGACTCAATCTACTTCACTCTCTCTTCGCCTGGGATCGTTCTTTGGCGGCGCTGCTCTTGATGGAGCGCGAGTCACTACGCTGACGGGGTTGGAACTCAGCAGAGCCATGATCGAGGGAATTTTGACGAGGGCCGGCCGAGATGTGGCCTTCCGTAGCAGTGGGGATCATGGTAAAGCAGAGGCAGAATCTTTGCTTGAAAGAAGCGTACGCTTTTGGCCTTGAGTTTTGCTATCTATCTCATAAAACTAACCCCAGACATAGATAGCAGCGCTACACACAACCGTGACCTCGGCATCGTTCATCGCGGCAGCAACGTTTCATTTCTCAAGTACAACGCTTTCTTCGGCTTCTAATCTAACCCAAACTCTTCTATCCACTTTAGATGCGATACTTGGTTCTACGGAGTCGTCGAGAGCGATTGCCGCAATCATAACTCTCATTCGAAGGGAATTCAGACGTCCCGAACTTGATATCGGTGCCGAAAAGATTGGTGTTGGCGATCTCCTGGTTGGAACTGTTGGCTTCGCCTTGTTACAGCGCTGGGGCAAAAAGAATACAGAGAGAGAAATACACGAAAATGGAGGCGATGAGATCATCTGGGACGTTGTCATTCTAGACAATGGGAGCAGGGCCGATGTTATCAGAACAAAACCCCTGGAACTTACGAATAATCCCCATACCGATTTGAATGAGTCCAAGCGTACCTCCTTTATAGCGCCTGGGAATGAGGAAGGTTACTTCAATGCGGTGCAACGTCGGCCAAGTATGGTCGACGCCATTGACGGACCCCGTCTCTCTCTTCCATCAGAAGATCAACATCAGATATCGGATGAAGACATTCGATTGCATATCATGAAACAACTTCCCCGGGGTTGCCATGCGTCTATCAGAACCGATTTACTTACAGCACGTACAATTACCGTCGATGTATTCGATGACGATACTGCAGAGATTGCTGCTCCGCCTGGTACAATGATGATCGAGGAAAAATTTCATCAGGATAAAAGCAATTGTCGAGATGAACTGGCTGATCATCGGCGTCTTCCAAAGCACACTGTTGTGTTCAGGACAGAATTTAACAAGTCGCAAAGTGCGAATGTGAGGCATCAAGGAGGCACTTCAGAATTTACTGTGGAAGATCTAACCGGTACGCCAACATCTCTAAAGATGATCGGCACTGGACATGACGAGACGACACAAAATAATAACTCTACTGAACCACGTGCAGGCACACGAAATAGCCAAAGCTCGAGTCACCCATCTTTGGGCGCATCGGATACAAATATTAAAAGTACATCTGGAAAAGGTTCACTAAACAGGGTTACTCAGAAAGTTAAGCCGTCTGGGAAGTCATCGATTACACACCAAAGACAGTCTAACAAGGCTTCTAAAGGATCGACTGCCGATAAAAGTCCTGTGCCACGAAGGCTACCTGCCAAATCTGGCTCAGAAGGGAAAACAAATAAAACGGTTTCGTCTTCCAGCAGTTGGGTTTCATCTCCTGTAGCAAACAGAGGATTACCGAGGTCTCCATTGCAAGATTCTTCCCGAATGAAGTCAACTACCTCTTCAGCAGCACGTCATGGCAACACTTGCGATACTGGGACTGATTATTTTTCAGTCCGCGAAAAGAACCAGGAGTCCTACATGGCACATACAGACGCCTACTCCAGCCGTACAGGGGACATGCGTCCGGGATCACCCGCGGCAACGAGAAATCATGTGCGTAGCAGCAGCTCTTTATCCCTGACAAGATCCGAGGCAGACATGACCGTGTCCGTCAACAATGATAGCCGTCCCGGCTCGTCTTCGTTTCACAGAAGAACGCATTCATTCTCTCCTAGTATCTATTCGTTGGCAACAGCAGGCTCGGAAACATCACTCATCCTAGCGCATCGTGCCAGGAAGAGCGCCTATGAAGATGCGGCAACTATACAAGCCCTAAACCGTGATGGTTTAGTCCCTGGGATTTTCCCTGAGATGCATTTCGTGCAGAACATCCGACGCTTTTGTCGATTTTCTTTGGCATCGTATGGATCGAATGCGCTCAAAGTGATGGGTGTCCCCAGAACTGCTAATAGCCTTCCCTCTCAAGAATCCCACAGTCAGGAGCACAGTGATTTCTCAAACCATGCTGGGCTGCCAGCATCGACGATCCTCCTGTCATCTTTTGTTGACCCTGCAGGTGGCACCAATGCTGCTGGAGAAACGGAGACAGGGTTTCCTCTCGTTCATTACCTCTGCTTAGATCATGAATCGAAGGCGATTGTGCTTACGCTGAGAGGAACATGGGGGTTTGAAGATATCCTTACAGACATGACTTGTGATTATGATGATCTTGAATGGCAAGGCAAGAGTTGGAAGGTTCACAAAGGGATGCATGCGTCTGCAAAACGTCTCCTGGAAGGAGGAGGTGGTAGGGTAATGATCACCATCAGGGCTGCTCTGGAAGAATATCCAGACTATGGAGTTGTTCTATGTGGTCATTCGTTAGGGGGCGGGGTTGCAGCTCTTCTCGCAACCATGATATCAGAACCCAGCAATGAGTCATCTGGAACTTCATTTGTGACTGCTTCCTATCAATCAGTCACGCGACGCCTACTTTTGTCGCAGTCGAGCGAACAAGACACTCATACAGAATATTTCCTGCCTCCCGGACGTCCCATCCATGTCTACGCCTACGGTCCTCCTGCGGTGATGTCGCCATTTTTGCGCCGTGCAACGCGCGGGTTGATCACCACCGTTGTGAACGGCCAGGACGTCGTACCGAGTCTTTCTCTAGGCATTCTGCATGACATGCACATGGTCTCCCTTGCGTTCAAAAACGACATTTCCGATGCAAGGTCCCATGTGCGAAGCCGTGTCTGGGAAGGGATAAGGCATAGCATCATCAATAAATTCTACGTCAATGAGCCGCCAATGCTTGTCCAAGCCGGTGACGGAGTCGGTGAAGATGCCTGGGCATGGAAAACACTCAAGGGACTTCGTGACGATCTGCTTGCCCCCAAGCTCATGCCACCAGGCGAGGTCTTCGTCGTCGAGACAATGCGTGTTTTGAAACGAGACGCCTTCACATCCGGTCTGCGTGAAGATGGCTACCCGCTACTCGGACGGCCTGCTACAAGGGTGCAATTGAAATTCATCAGAGATGCCGAAGCCCTGTTCGGGGAGCTGAAATTTGGCTCGGGGATGTTGAGCGATCACAACCCGGCAAGATACGAAACTAGTCTTGCTGCCCTTGCGCGAGGTATTATAGACGAATAACGTGTTACGAACTATCTACAATGCGACCTAATATTGGACGATATAAACGGTATAAGGGTAGATCCCATGATTTTGGATGCGCAATTCGCTATACTTATTTGATCGCTTTTGGTTAAACATGATGGGGATACTACATACATAACGAGATACCAGGCGCTTCTTCAACTAATTTTCTTGTTTTCTGGGGTACTATACAGACTGTTTATACATTTTAGATTTAGAAATTATAACTTCGGCTTCAGGACAGCCACTTCGATGAGAGTCTCCGGCTTTTTTTGGTACCATATAAAATTCCCGTTTTCCTTTAATTTGAAGGCACATTCTTTAAGCCCAGGGGTGGTTTCAGCTACCATCGTTAAGACTTCAAATGAGCATATCAGATGCTGCTCTGCTTTCGGCGGAGCAGATGGGAACACGCTCGAGACGACGTGTATCAAAACCAAGACATGGTGCACAAAGGCTTGGTTTCATGTTGGAGCTTCCTTTGAGACTGTTGGTTGGCATATTCTAATCAAAGCGACGCTTTCCCAGCCTGTGGGTTGTGCGCATAGCCCGGACAGATTCCTCAGCCTGACCATATCAGAATGTCTGGTCGAAAGGAACAAGCAAAGAATGCTCATGTACGGTGGACTCTATCGCACAGATTTGACCATCTATGATTTCCAACTGCGATCTTGTCAGCATCTCATCGAATTGCGGAGGGAACAGTTGCGTTCCACCTTTATCCCAACCTCAGACCTTGGTTTCTTCACTCATCATGTGGTCGCTCTGTGTTTGAAGCAGCCAGCCCCTTTTGTTTCTTATCCTCAACTCGAGCGTCCAGCTCCCGAATCTGCTTTTCAACCATCAATTTCTTAGATGATAGGTTTTCCCGCGTGCTCCGGAGAGATTCGATTCTTTCGTCAATCGTAGCTTCGCGGGATTTCTGTGCTACCTGGATTTCGGAAATGGATGATTAGAGAGATTATACAAATGAAACAGCTATATACGAATTATTTTCCAATTGCAATCGTACCTGTTTAGCCTCTTGTCCAGTCTTGACACCTGCACCATATAGGGTTCCCGCAATAGTAATCGTAGTCACGGCACCAGCCAAAACAAGTCGTCGAACATTCACGGGGCGAGGCATGATGACTGAGAAAAAAAGTATTTCCCCAACACCAGAAAAATCAACGCTGAATTTCTAGATAAATTGATTGCATCTTCTCCGATGCGGAGTTCCGCGAAGCCTCACGGAAGAGTAAAGGGAACTGTCCAGACTGACCGCCTTCCTTGTCTGGATTTAGTATTGGAAACCGCGTCGCGTCAATCGCGTGGGTTGATTATCGCCATTTTTGTATCGACGAGTTGAGAAGCTAACTATTCAGCCCCAGCACCCTGCACGAAGGCGCATTTTGCAGTATAAACTATGCCTTCCTCGCGGGCGGTCCCAACCCGTCGAAAAAGGGCGGACGATGACGACGATAGCGAGGAATCATCGTCCAACTCGTCCAGGTACCCCACACCTGGATCTCAAAAACGTTCTCGAGTAGAAGCCGGCGTGGAAACAGAAGGCGATGAGGATACAGCAGGAAATTCTAGTCAAAACTCGGACGATGATGATAGCGAAGTTCCTGAGCCTTCCACGCAGATTACGCAGACACAGTCTGGCGACGCTCAGAATGGCCCTTCAGAGGGGGTCGATGAAAATGGCTATAGGCCAGGTGCTATCGTACGAATCAAAGTCACAGACTTTGTCACATATACCTCTGCCGAGTTCTTCCCCGGTCCGAAATTGAACATGGTGATTGGGCCTAATGGAACTGGGAAAAGTACTCTGGTGTGCGCGATATGTCTAGGTCTAGGCTGGGGCCCACAGGTATGGGAGATGCATAACTCTCTTCTTGCTCTACAAGTCTGGTGGGGCATATATTTTCTAACAATTTTGAATGATATAGCACTTAGGACGTGCAAAAGACCCCGGTGAATTCGTAAAGCATGGGTGTCGAGAAGCCATTATCGAAATAGAACTTGCAGGAGGAACACGATTCCGTCGAAATCCGGTTGTATCTCGAACTATAAAGCGCGAAGGCAACAAGAGTTCGTTCACTCTGAACGGAAAACCAGTATCACGCACCGCTGTGTTAAAGCTTGCTCAATCTTTCGCCATCCAGATCGACAATCTATGCCAGTTTCTGCCACAAGACAAAGTCAGCGAATTCGCTGCGCTCACCCCGATTGATTTACTGCACTCTACGCAACGAGCTGCTGCAGGCCCAGAAATGGTGGATTGGCATAATGACTTGAAGAAATTGAGGGCACAGCAGAAGAAGTTGCAGATGGATAACCAGGGTGACAAGGACTCGCTTACGAATCTCGAAAACCGGCAAGAGATGCAAAGAGCGGACGTTGAGAGGATGCGCGAACGAGCCGTGATAAAGAGAAAAATCGAAATTCTTGAAACCCTACGCCCTATCGCACGATACAGACAGCACCACGAGGAATTAAAGGACATGAAACAGAAAAAGGATGAACTCTTGCGTGAGCTGGAACAGCTAAAGACTGATCTAGAGCCTGCTTTGAGGGCGGTCAATGCCAAGCAAAATTATGTTCTACAGTTACATGAAGTAGAAAAGCATCAGCAGGGCATCGTTGATGAGGCGGATGCCAAAGCCACGAAACTTGGGAAGAAGATTGAGCAATATGAGAATTCAATGAAGGATCTCGGCTCCCAGATTGATGCTGAAAAGAAAAGCAGTACCAATTACAAGCAAGAGGCCGGTAAAATCCAGCAAAATATCAACAGACTCACCCGCCAGTTGAATGAAGAGGGCGTTGAGTTTGATGTTGATTGGTATAACGAGAAGATCGTGAGTACAAAATGTGCAGGGAACAGAGAATGCTTGCTTACCCTTGCAACAGAGAGAAAAACGACGAGAAATGAGAGACCTCGAGGCTCGGGGGAATGAAATTAAAGAGGAACGGCGGCCACACTTCGAAAAACTAAAAGATTTTTCAACACGTATCAGTCGGGCAGAGGAGCACCTGAAAGGCTTGGACTCTCAAGCTGGACGGCAAGAGGCGAAGCTCGAATCGGTGTCAAGACAGTCCTACGAAGCTTACAAGTGGCTGCTTAACAACCAGGACAAATTTGAGAAGGAGGTTTTTGGCCCGCCAATTGTCACCTGCTCCGTGACAGATCCCAAATACGCTGATCCCGTCGAGTCGATATTCCAAAGGACAGACTTCACAGCTTTCACGACGCAAACCCGAAATGATTTCAGGACATTGCAAAAGGCACTCAGTATCGATAAGAGACTTCACGATATCAGTATCAGGACGTGCTCAATTCCTCTAGATAGTCTTCGACCCCCGATATCAGATGATGAACTCAAGAACGGATTGGGTTTCGATGGCTGGGCAAAGGATTTCCTCGCCGGCCCCGAACCCGTGCTTGCCATGCTTTGTAGTGAGAACCGATTGCACCAGACGCCCATTGTCCTTCGCGACATCTCTGATGAGGAATACGCTAAATTGGAGAATGGCCCTATCAGCTCCTGGGTGACTAAGAAGCAAAGTTATAATGTTGTTAGGCGGCGAGAATACGGTCCCGGTGCATCTTCGACGCGTGTGAGGCAAGTGAGGCCGGCAAAGGTGTGGACTTCTCAACCCGTGGATGCATCAGCAAAACACGAGTTGCAGCAGCAAATTGGGGGGTTGGAAGAATGAGGCAAGAGAAGTCCAAGAAAAGATAGAGGCCGACAAAGCTACACTTAAACGATTGGGTGACAGGCACAATGAGCTCGATCGAGAAAAGGTTTGGTCTATTTTCTTGGGATATTTGACATATGGACTCACGTCATTTTTCAGATTAACCTTGAGCGGGAGAAGTCAGACAAGCAGACAGCTTTTACCAACTACAGAGCTCTCCCTGAAAGAATACGTACGTGTTCCATGTCCTTCGCTGGTTCCTGATTCTAACAATTTGCAGGTCAGCAAGAAGCCAAGAAGAAAGATTTCGAAAGGTTCTTTGAGGAAACCAGGAACAGAGTTTTGGAAATCCGCGGTCAACAGGATCAGGTATCGATTAAAAAAGCTGAAGCCGCCATTTCATATGCTGTAAGTCTACCAGGTTTACATGTAGATCTACTGTTAACAACCTCTAGAATGCGGTGGATGATCTCCGCACACAGCACGAGCAGCTCATAAAATTGAAGGTGCAGTTGATTGAAGGTCGCTCTGATTTTACAACCTTGAAAGACCGCAGTGCTGAACACCGGGACCTGTTGCAAAGCAAAGATAAAGAGGTACAAGAAGCCCACCGCATCATGAGAGAAGCTTCGAAAAGTGGAAGGGAAATGGTTGTGGAATCGCAACGTGTTATACAACTATCCAACAGTCAACCGGACCTAAAGGAGGAGCTTTCGACCATGGGAACGAACAAGACTTCTGTGGATCAACTAGAGGCAGACATCGATTCCGAAAAGGCACGGTTGGAACTTACGCATGGAGGCAGTGCCAATATCATCAAAGAATTCGAGGAACGTGAACGGCAGATTGAGAAACTGCGCAACAACCTTGCCGACTTCCATAGTCAACTTGCAGAATACGACCATGCAATCAATGAGATCCGAGGCAAATGGGAACCGAAGCTCGACGCACTGGTCAAAAGCATCAGTGATGCGTTCTCCGACTCGTTCGCCCGCATCGGGTGTGCTGGCCAGGTTTCACTGGACAAGGCAGAAGACGAAGCTGGGCCAGATGGCCAAACTGGCGGCAGCAATTTCGATCAGTGGTCCATCCAAATCCACGTCAAATTCCGCGAACATGAGAGTTTGTCTCTGCTCGACTCCCATCGGCAATCCGGTGGAGAAAGAGCCGTCAGTACCATTTTCTACCTCATGGCCCTCCAGTCCCTATCAGCCTCGCCATTCCGCGTCGTCGACGAGATCAATCAGGGTATGGACCCACGAAATGAGCGCATGGTACACGGTCGTCTGGTGGACATCGCTTGCGCTGCAGGAAACAACGCAGCCGACGGTGTCGGAGGTGGTGGCGGTGGCCAATACTTCCTCATCACACCCAAGCTGCTCAGCGGCCTCGTCTACAAGCCTGGCATGAGGGTTCTCTGTATCGTCAGTGGCGAACACATGCCCACGGACTACAACGAGCTCAATTTCGGTCAAGCCATTCAAACAATGAGAAAGGTCAACGAGCAGAGAGACCGAAGTAAAGGCAAAGGCAGAGCCATCCAAAATACCATGAGGAGTAACGGCCATGTCGATGTCAACGCATGATGAATTTTTTTTTTTTTTTCACTTCTGATACCTTTTCTTTCTTTCTTTCTTTTCTTTTCTTTTCTTTTCTTTTCTTTTTTTTTTTTTTTTTTTTTCAATCTTAAATATTTGCTTTCACGGCGAGATTTGCGCGGTCCAGGCTAGGCGAATGGGAAGGGATGATGATAAATGAGTTTTTTTTGTTCGATTCCTGTACATAAATGGATGAATATGCTCTATATTTTCTGCATAAAATGTATATAATAATTAGATCCTAAAAGACTTATACTTGTTATATTTATTGAATTTTCTACAAAATTAAATTAAATTAAATTGGTTAAGATAAAATAAACATCGCATAAAACCCTCGTGGTTGTTGCATTTTTGACACTGAACATCATTTGCAGCATTACGCCATAATCCCGGGGAATTGATTACCTAAGGCTCAAGTAGGGCTGAGTGATGAGTAACCTGTGTTCCGTGCTACGGTGTTACATCTTTCAAAACTCAAGAATCGAGACGAAATGAAACAAGATTCAGTTTATGTAGTACAGAATACAGATATACTTAAAAAAAGATAGGAGATATATGTATAGATAATTTTGTTTTGATTTGTTTTGATATTTGTTTGGATGGAGTTCGTGAGTCACATTAACCGGACAAAGAAAATTCATAACATAACTCCTTCCACCCTAGGTTCAAGATAATAATCGGAGTCTTGACCTTTTGATAAAAATCCATATCCATGATTTGACCTCCCAGACGCCTGGCTGCTTCCCTTTCGCATATACATGTTCGTAAAATGTACATATGAAATAAACACACAAAAGAAATAATAGCAAAAAACAAGAAAACTCATAAAATGTTCATCCCCAGACACCCCAAAGCCAGTGTAAAACACGCATGAGAGGGTATCATCGAAGAAACAGCAAGGAAACAAAAAATGTTTACAAAAAGGGTATAATCTTTTGAGCATGCTCGAAAGATTTAGTAGAAGCGAAGATAGAAAGGAAATTTGTTTGCCGCTTGGGTCTAGATTTAGACCATGGCAGCTGCGACGGCTCTGCCGGTGTGGCAGCCGCGCTCATGACGCTTCATGTTGCTGCGCACGCTAAAGGCCTTGCCGCAGCCAGCGTGTGTGCATCGGAAGGGCTTCTCGCCGGTGTGGCTGTGAGAGTGGATGCGGAGGCTGGAGGGGCGAGAGAAGGCCTTGTGGCATGTGCGGCAGATGTAGCGGTCATGGTTTTGTTGGTAGGGAGTCGAGGTGGAAGGGGGGAAGTAGTGGTGGTGCTGCCAGGCTGGGGTGACGGGAGAGATCATCTGCTGGTGCGATGTCGACGCCAGAGGAGCGGGAGCTGAAGGAGCAACGCTGGGAGTGCTCTGGAAGGTGGTCGAGCTGGTTGGGCGCTGGTAGTAAGCGGCGGAGGAAGCAGTGGACTCGACGGGAGAAGAGTATGAAGCCACGCTAGGAGCAGGAGAAGCATAAGGAGCGGCTCCGGAAGAAACGTGCTGCGATCCTTGGCTGGAAACGGAAGATCTGCCGGAAGTCACAGGAGTCTGGAAGGAGTCGGTGTTCTTGACAACCGGGCTGGTGCTGCTGATGCTAGCGGCCGAGACAGACGAAGCCGAGGGAGAGTGGCTGTTGCGATGGAAGCTAGAGCCAGGACGCAGAGGCGGCGTAGGCGGCAAGCGAACAGGGCCAACGGGCTCATACGAGGGGAGTCTGAAGTCGAGTTCCCGGTGCGCGGGGGAAGACATTCTTTGGCGCTCTGCGCGAGGGGAAGGTTAGCTATGCAAAAATCATAGTGGAGTGCTGAGGAAGCCATACTTGCAGGGTGCATAGATGCGCTGTCTGCGCTCTCGAGAAGAGTGGAGATGGAGGGGAGAGAGCATTTGGGCTGGTCCTCAACCGGGGGAGACAGAGGCGGTTGCGGGGAGCGCGTGTATGTGGTCGGGACAGCAGTGAAGTAGGAGTCCTTGTCTGAAGTCGAAGGCTTGTATGAGACAGCAGGAGGGCTGAAAGTCGCACGACGCTTAAGAGAGACGGGTTCCGGACCCGAGTGGGTGATGAGGCTAGCGAGATCCATGATGGAGTAGTTGGTATGTGTGGAAGGTAAAAGGTAGAGTCGGATAGGTAGCTGGAGTGGTGAGGTGATGATATCAAGTCGATCTGAAAGAGGAAGATGGGGTGCAGAGTGGGAGGTATAAGTAAGAAGAGGCGGATGATGATAATATACGATCTCTCACAGGGCGAAGGAGGAAGTGGGGGCGACAACAGGGGCAGAAGACGGGGTATCTAGACGAAAGAGGAAGAGAACGAGCGATGGACTGGAGATGGGGAGAAATAATAAAAAAAATAATAATAATAATACACGACTAAAAGCAAATATCCGAAATGATGGGCAAATGATAATAATAGCTTTGGGTGAGGTATAGTAGACGACGGGTGGAAACCGAGCAATACACAGCGAAAAAAAAATGGGGCCCAGCGAAGGCGGGAGAAGCCGACGATGAACGATCGTACGTGACATTACGAATAATACACGCTCTGCCTGCAGGCGACAGGGGTTTGATTCGCCGACCCGGGATGATTACTCCGTCCGAAAGCTTAATTGATGACCGGTGGGTGGTGCTGGCGTAATGTTCCCGTTTCAATACACGTAAGTAATATGCTTTGGGTAGGCTCGACGAGAGATGAGCTTTTTCCGCTGGGTCACCCCGTACCAACTCGTGGTTACTCCGTAAAGGGGGTCAAAGTGACAGATCGGCGAAAAAGGGAAACGGGACTTGCGGTACTTACAGAACTGACTTCGGGGCTCGGCTAGCTAGGCCTGGCGCTAGTGCAGATCCATGGACTGTACAGTATTCTGTAACATGTTACAGGCTCTTGGGAGTTGGGTATACGGACTGGTACCGGTATCATGACGACAGCACAGCTGATCTGGAAGGGGGTGGGGCGCCTGTTCTGGTTTTACCTGTCACAACGATCCCATGCCCCATAAACGGCTGATCGTTGCCGCACGATCATGCGTTGCTGAGAACCTGATCTCATGTTCCACGTAGATCTTTGGTTGCTTCGTCTAATTTTCGCAAAGTAGGAAAGATCTTATGTAGATGTGTGTACCCTCCTCAGGGTGTGGTCTGTGGTCTGTGGTCTGTGGTCTGTGTAGGAAAAAAGATGATGATCCAGGTACTCCGTACGGGCATCCTCCGAGAAATGCAGGCGAGACAAAAGTAAATATCCTGCATAAGAGGAACATTGCTCTGATGGGAAATGTCTCCGTCCATGTCACTTGCATAATATAATTATAATAATATAATACAACCTATAATACCTACAAATCCAAGCCCTCGGGGCTGGCTTGGGGGCGGATGATGAGGCGCGGCACAAGGGCTGAAATCCCATCAGCGAATCATCCGGAATTGACCAGAAAGGAATCTATGAACGATATTAAAAGCTGCCTTATATAATAAATCCTTCGCTTGCGTCCAAAAGAGGCGTTGTAGTGCCTTGAAGGAACCGGAGGTTATCGTGGCAGTGGCAGCCAATGATGAGCCCTAGAATGTAAAACAAGGTTTAACTTGGCGAGCCGCTAGACCGGCTATGGAATAGCGTTACTCCGCTAGCGACGGGCCACAGACGTCGATTCGTCAGTTCCGCTGTTGGTTACTTGGTTGGCTCCGGTGGTGGCTTGTCCGTTACACAGCACATGGCAAAGCCCTCCAACCAAGACAATTAAACTGACATCCTGGGAAAGGAAAAAAAAGCCAACAAATAGATGATGCATCATGCATACCGCAGATGAGATGACTCGAGGGAAATCCTCCATTTGCCCATCATTGATCGCCCGTGCAGCCCGTGTTTTCTGTAGGTAGAAATGGACTGGTCATGTTGGGAAAATCAGACCTCACAACGACCATCTTACTCTCCTTGGTCCCGTACTTTCCACGAGATAAACTATGTGGTACTTGCTCAGGGTTGATCACCTTGACCGTAACTACAGACTGTAAATCCATAGATAGAAGCGTCGCATCCAGCCACGTAGTCCTCCCGTCCCGATCGCCTCAACAAGTCCCGACCGAAAGAAAAGAAAAGAAAAGAGCGGCAAGGATTCAGTTTCTGCCAATTTCTTTTCCAATTGGGATCTTCCGTCAGATCGCGGGTGGATGAAACGCCATAACTCAAAGTCGGGTTTGTTTGAGAAAGGTTGCGAGGTGGAAAAGCAAACAAAGGGTTTGCCTCGGTCGCGTTTGAGTAAACTACACCCTTACCCGAAAGAGGAAAGGGAAACGACGAACCTGTTCTGGAACCGAGAAAGGGAGCAGAGCATGGGCCATGATCGTTGCGACGCGTCCATAGTTAAAAAAACCTATCCTGAACTGATCTACGCCCCCGTATTCACTATTCAGTTCACGGAATCAGTCCGTAAGGGTCAGTTACAGAATTGACCCTACTGAATAATTCGACAGTCTTGAGACTCAGAGAAATCCTCCGTATCAATAAGGGGTTTCTGATTCTTTGCTTCTTCTGGATTGATTCAAATTTCAGACCTCGGATGCATCAGTCATGCATCAGTCATCACCTCTCATCTTTCTTACCCCGAGTTGATCGCCGCCATAGTCTACGTAGCCCGGCGGAGGGAACCGCCCAGCCCATTTCCCATTGTAGAAACCCTAATATATGCGAGCAGAGAGGCATTATTAAGACACACAAAAGTACTTGCATTGTTATGCTGGTATCCAACTATGCCAAGTGACAACGCATAATCTCTCCTTTACAACTACATATGTAGTCTACATCTAGCGACATAGTATCCTATGGTTACATATCTAAATATGAGGCCTACCATCTGCATGGACCAGGGAGATCATCCGCAAATCCCATTACCCATTCCATTCCCAATCTGGTAATCGGCAGGGTTCCTAATGTTACATATCTTGGTGTTGGAACTTGGCTGTGCTGAGGCCCGTAAGCAAGTGGCAGTCATTCCCAACCTTAATACAAACAAAGACTTGTTTAAACCTCGTGGAAGCGAGACTGAATCAACCTGATTGGCTGGTGTGTGTGTTATTTTAATTCTCTCATTATGATGTTCCCATGGACAGAAAGAAGCCTATAAGCAACGGAGTACTCCGTTAGTAGTTAGTCAAAAGAAGTCATCCATTCAGACCCACGGACCCCAGAATTACAGGGGGTCAAAATTGAAAGAAGGAAAAAATTGTTGGCTGACACCTAATGGAAATTGGCTGGCCTGAGGCTTGAGCACCTGTACACTGGATGCCGTATGGGCCGTATGGTACAAGATCCACAGTGCCAGAGTTGAGTCCCGCGAACGGGGCCGATGATCCTCCCCCTGCTACCTTAGGTCGAGATGGGTGATCATCCATCCAACTCTGGGTTTGGAGAGATTCCAGAACATCTCGTTTGGATAATTTGGTTCCGTGGTTGAGGAGGTAAATCGTCAAAGGGATACTAAAAGGGAAGGGGGAACAGATATTATGGGGTTGTGGATAAAGATCATGATGTCTTGACCTGAGGCCCTTTTTTGGCTTCGTGTCTCGTGTCCTGGTATTAAAGAAGGTTGGCAACTTGGCGCATATACTTTTCTGTACATAAAGTAAAATCCTCACCGAGGAGATTTCCTAAAAGAGATGGACTGTCAGGATACGCAAGCTGTGTCAGATAGTCCAGGCAGCCAGGCAGGAAGATGGACATCCAGTAACCGTTAGTTAAAACATCACAGATCATGATGATCTCTATAGTCGATACTCTGTAATCCATAATCCATGATTATGAGGGTTTCCCCTTTCATGATACGGACTCTCACCAAGATGATGGTGTTGCACAAAACTATGAATAGTATGAATAATCCGTGCACAGGGGGCCACGCATACCGGAAAAGGTGTCTTCCGGAGACTTCCCGAGAACAAAAGATAAACCTTGATTGCAGATTGACAATGATGTGCGCTGATCATCCAACGCTTCCAACGTCCCTGGTTCCCCTCGCCAAGTGTGTCCCCCCGACTAGGCTTAGGCGCGTTCCATAGTCTTCGGCCTGATTACTGCAACCCGCCTAGACTCGATCTCATCACCAGCTTACGGACTGTCAACTACTATTGACACCGGGGTTTCAAAACTATTGATATTATTGCTTTATTATTCCCAACGCCATCTCGTTAATATCGTTCTTCTTCTCTTCATTCAGTATTGCGGCCGATCTCTTTCCTCTGTCCCCTCCTCCGGCGGCTATCATACGAGACCATCACGAGTTAAGGGGCTCAGGCTCAGGCTCGGTCGTTCAAATCCCGGATTCCCACGGAACCCTCCCAAAGAGGCTGTCATCGCCATGATCCTCCATCCATGCCCATACCAATACGAAATGAATAATGTGATCAAACGAGGACGAGGGCGGTGATCCAACTGAAACAACTCGATTGCCACCCTCTTATTCGTGGCTGCCCAAGCCACAACCATGTTTTTTGCGGCAAAACACGGGCGGGAATGTATAACGGTTGTCGATCAAATCATAAAGCAAACCTTGACGCTCGTCGCTGTGTGTGAAGCTCAAGCCTCTACCTGTGCAGAGTCACAAGCCAGAGCGCAAAGGTTGATTGCTACCCGTCCGTGGTTTGGCCATGCCATGAAACAAGAATTGGCGCTGCATTCCGCCACGCGAAAAGAGTCGATCAGTCGCATCAGCCGGTGCCTCGTCTCCTTGAGAAGGCTAGAATCGGGATAGATTCTTCAAAGTGTAAACTTTGAAAAGCACATGGCGTCCATACGACGACGGCAGTCATGATCAGCCATAGTCATGATAGCAGGCCACGAATCCATCGGCTATCCCCCTAACGTAATCAATATAGAATAGATGACAGGGTGAGACAAGATCTATAGTCGATATTGACAGACGTCACACTGAGGCGGCAACAGTGGCGGTACTGAGTCAGAGGCCGTCAAATTAATCAATATCTGGTCAGCACTGAACACCCGGTCTCTCAGGCTTTCAGCCTTTCACCCTCAGATTGCCAGGATAATAATAGCCAAGATATAGACCGCCACGTTGGCTAACAGACCACCGCCGCAGATCGTCATCAGGGAAGTTGGTTCATGGAGGGAACACCAGGCAGTCAGGCCGCCAAGCAGCCAAGCAGCCAAGCCAGCCAAGACCTTGATGATGCATCTGCCGTGTCTACCCTTTTTCTTTGCTTTTTCTCTGGGGTTGAAACCTGAAACTGGCTCTCTGGCAAGTCTCTCCCCTTTTTGTACGGGAACTGCTGGAGCGGGCGTCAAGAGGCCTAAGGCAGGAAAGCGCTAGGCAGATCAGGTGCGGTCGCAGGGTCTTAGCGGGCGATCTGATTGGCCCAGGCCGGCGTTTGCTGAGTCTGGACCCTGGCCTTTCACGTGGCAGGCCTCCGCTTGCATGTCGTTCGGGCCTTCCCGAGTTTGGCATCAAAGCCGATGCACTGCTTATGTGTCATCCTACAATCGCATACAGAGCCTACAGAATTATGATGGGCTATGGTGATGATGATTATGGCCGATATGGATCCTAGTTGCATTGTAACACATGGCTGAGCTCGAAAGTTTAAGAATCAGACCATCTTGCATTGTATAGTAGCATTGGCATCACATCCATTAATACGTTACTACATAGTACAGACTGCTACCCATCTATCTGTATACCCAATTGGCTAATTGAAAGATCCCTCCGGATCACTTGATTTTCTTTGCTTCTTCACGGAAGCATGGAAATGAATGAGGCATATCCTGATACATGATAAAATACAGCCTCCCAATGCCATGGATCACCTCCTCTATCCCAGTCATTCCATCATATATCTCTGTCCCCATATTAGATTAATCAATTAAACCTACCATATAACGTTCCCAGCCACAAGGCAACCGGAATAAACAAGAAACTATGTAGCAATAATAATAGCGGAGCAAACTACTACCTGTTCTCTGCTGCCATGTCTGCTCTGTCATGCATATTATTGCTTATTCCACTTTCCCCCACTCCATCTATCCAATACAACAGTTCCCGCCAATATATATCCCATGAGTCGATACTCGATAGTAGTGAACATCACTCCATCGCCACGAGTCGAGTCCTGGTAAAAATCATCGTACAATCTCCGAAGTAGCCCCACCGAGCTCCGAGCTGCGAATAAGAGTGAGTAAATCAATGTGATTGTGGGCAAACGAAATCTGATTGATCCGGGGTGGAGAATTGATGGAGGTGGGATTCCAGGCTGTGTATACACTGTAGAACTAAGCGATGCGTACTGCCTACATACAATAATGTATCCTGTATGGCTTGCTAGAAAGTCTAGAATAAATCAGATGGAGAACCCAACGTGGGTCTGGGTTTTTGATCGAAGCGAACGGAGATTGGAACTCTGGTACTATGACTACTTGTGGATATTATTTGTACAGTATTTATTATTATTATATTTATTTTTTAAATGTTGGATGTGAAAACGCGCAGTCTTACCAACAGCGTCAGTATAATCCTTTTCGCAGTCAAGGATAACCCCTGTACCTGTACAACACCGACAATGATCAACAGTGATTGCCTGAAAGTTAGGAACAAAGAGTTACGACTTGGAACTTCCGAGTCTTGCATTCGGAATTCCCAGCCGTGTAGTCCTTTCTTGTGTCCTTAATTTTCTTTTTCCAACTCATCTATTTTTGCTCTGTCTTTCTTGTCTTTCAAAGAAAAAAAAAAAGTAAACTAGATTCAGCTGACTGATACGACCACGACACGTCATAAGGTTCTAAGGAAAACACTGTTCCAAGGTTTCTTGCTGATCGGAATAGTAGCCATAGAAGATCTGGCCATAGCTTAGCTTCTGTCTGTCTTTGTCTGGTCCATCTTGTATATTATTATTAATATAGAAAATAGAGGGGGCAAAGAAATGGCAGTAGAAGAAAACTAGAAATCTACCGAGGCTTAAAACCACAACGGAGTTAACGCAATTAATTTCCATAATGCTCCTTACTGACTTACCTCCGTACTCTAACTAACAGTAGTTAGCTAAGGTAGAGTAAGCTAGCCACAATAACATCGACAATAGCTGGGCTGGTTGATAGCTGCCACATCCCAGGTGCCGAGTAATCAATACCGAATACCGAATACACGGGATAACGAAAAGCGAAACTACCGTAAGGTAAACCCTCATTAGAATCGTATCGATTACCGTACGCAGTAAAGTACGAGAATACCGGCACCCGCAGATCCCCGGGCGCGCGGCGGCGGGCTGGGATTAGAATTTAGTTAGCGGTAATGTATTTCTCGGGACCTTGTACAGATACAGACTAGCGTGGAATCCTAAAGAAGGTTTTGCGGCCGAGACTAACTAAAAATTTACTGCAATGAGAAGGCCAGACGACCCGGTTATTTTACCAAGAGGTAATTGATATCGTATTTATGGATCGACGTGAGTCGGTTGCGCATCAATGATCGCCTCTGAGTTATTGACTTATGTAGGTCAGGTACTAGGTATGTAGTAGGTTAGGCAGAACAGTGAGAGGTTCTATTGGATTAATAATGTGAAACAATTGTCTGAAACTATGTACGTATATGCGAGCTGCTATGGAGATGTTATGGATATTATGATATCGACGATGGAGTATATGGAGTATTTCATGCTTGCCATACTCCATCATCCCCGTAAAGATAACATTGTCCATCACAATTATCACGTATGCTTTTAGCAATGATATTCATAAAATATAATTAGAATAATTAGTTATTTCGTGTTGGACTGTTTGTAGATATCTACTCCATGACTCAACACAGCCAAGATCCATACCCCAATGTGATCAGGACCGCATAATGGCTGTTTCAGCCCATGCCCATCTGTGCCACCGACTGATTAGATGAGCTGAACTGTATTCGGTATCGGTGGTGTATAATCTGCACCATCGTATCATGGCGGTGCTGGGCTGGGGCTGATTGATTGGATGTAGACAACGGTGTGCCGACGTACATATAGTACATCACACACACACGTTACGTGTGTATGTAGAGCACTCTGGCTTCTGATTGATGCTGAATTTCGATCTTCTGGTGATCATCTCCGTGCAGATTACTCTTTTCTATTCCTCCCTTTTTGCCTCGCTTTTGCCTCCCCTTCCTTCTGCGCTGGTGTAACTCTGCTTGTCTTTTCCTATCCTATAATGAGGGTTATGTCCGTACGCGATGATGTGACTCGTCTATATCATTTCCGAAAGACCGTCAATTTCCGGCTGCAGATACGAATCCATTGGACGTGTCGTGGGAGTACAGCAGAGAAAAACCTGCTGAAATCCATGGTCTCTTATTAATATGACGTGATACTGCGCCTACCTGTGCTCACTGCTCACTGCTGAGTGCGCAGAGGTTTGAGGTTGCAACAGGGATCCTCTGGATTTCAGGCTTCCAGGCTTCCAGTTCCAGGTGTCTGCATGTCGTTTTCTCCCCGCATGGGCGGATAGGTCTGTGCTGGACTGGACATGAATCATACGGTGCGCAGTGTTCTTGGGGATATAGAACTGGATGTTATGCCTGAGTCCATGCCAGCACACATGGTGTAGTGTGTACCAGCAGACTGGTCGAGGGTTACATACGGCTGTGACCGTAGGATCGATCCTTGTCATCCTGGGTGGCTTAGGGGGGGAAAGGGAACGTTGGTGTGTCTTGGACTCGTCGCAGTCGTCGTAGTCGCAGTCATCATCGTAGTCAGTCTAGCAGTCTAGGAGGAATTAAACCCCTCGTGCTGACCTTCGCTTATCGCCTTTACTACTGCATGACAGTGGATTCATCCAGCCAGCCGTTGAATCTTGTGTCTCTGTTTCTGTTTCTTTTTTCAGACCAGGATTGAGAGTTTCCCCCAAAACATCCCTGAACGGAGTACACCGTCCAGACACATGGACAGGGCCAAGGTCAAGTACCGGGTGATTTTCGTCGCATCAGATCGTGTTGATGCATGGGAATCTGGATTCGTTCCAGAGTTGGGCGGCTTGGGCCCAGGTTTGTAGTCCATTAATAATATCGTGACTTTACGGTGTCTAATGACATGGGATTGTGTTCGAGCAGCCCGCATAGACGATGCATCACCTGGTCAGACTTGTCGGTGGTCAGTGTTGGGGAGTTTTTGACCTGGTCAGAGCACGGTGAACGATACAGAACAGATCATCCGCAGTGAGGCAAAAAGGCAGGCAGGGTTATCTAGCCGATGCAGAGACATTGATTATTTGCTGGACAGTGACTCCATATTTCGATGGAGTTGTCCACTGTGTTAGTTTGAAGTGTAGAGACGTAGTGAGTTACCGGTTGTGTTGGAGGCAAAATCCGCCTCGAAGCGGGGAGTTGGGAAAATCCCGCCGCCACTTTGGAGATAACTTCATCCGGATAGCATCATATCCTCCTGCCTTTGGCTCTTTGTGTGTATGACGATGAAATCATAACACCAAAAAACAAGACGACGCATTATGCATCCTCTGAACTCTGAAGCATCAGCATAACTCCATGATCCCATCCCCTCGTGGCCGCAGAATATCGCACCAATCAAGCCAACATCCCCGCACACCCGATCGAGGCCATCAGGTGTCGATCAGCAAGCAATCCAGCACCATTCGCATGAGGCATAAAACATCGCAATAATCAAAATAGAGTTGTCGGGGGTCGTCCGTCGATACCCAACATTCTCACACTCTCTCTCTTACAGTCTTACTATTCTTTCTCTCTTTCATCCAAAAATCCTCCGCATGGATGATGATCCGCGACGGAAATGCCCGACACATCCTTGCACCCGCCAGGAGGAGAAGAGACAGCCCATCGCCATCGCCAATCAGTCGCCAGTGATCAACAGGCGCCGCAGTTGATTTTCGCCCACTTAGCTGTGTCTTTTTTCCCCGATCATCTGTGTATAATCAACTGTCGGTGGAGGCCCCTGCATGGATGTCAATCCTTCTTAATCTGAGGGGCGGGAAATCCCCCGACAAGAATGCCCGGTGTAGCTATCTAATACTTCTCTGTATACTACATTCTGTATAGAAACATCCACACCGAGACGGGATGTGGAGGACAGTCAATGTTAAACTTCATCCTGATTCCTCCTTTCCAAACCCTATGCAGGGCTGCTCATTCTGTCACACTTCTCCCCTAGTCTGTAATGCCATGAGGTGTTTTTTTTTTTTTTCTTTTCTTTTCTTTTCCTTTTGTGCTGGAGTCCGTACTACTTGCAGTAACACGGGTTCATCCGCACACTGTGAAACACCCGCCAACAATGAAAATCCCGGCGGTTGGGCAACTGGACCTCGATGGAGCACAGACTTCAGACAAACACGAGGCCAAAGTTACACCTTTTTTCCTTTTTTTAATTTTTTGGTCTCATTTCTTTCTTACTTTTACTGCGGCTCTCGCTGGTCGGGTCGGTCTGGTCGCTGGTGGTGTGATGCAATTTTTGATTGCATCGGTCTGTGCCCAGTCTCGGCCGATGGATTTGTATAGAGTTAATGGTCCAGAGTTAATATAGGTAATGACTATTGGTATTATCACCAGTATTGTGGTTTGGCTTTATGTTGGTTTATGCTGGAATAGATTTATTCTTTTCAAAGTGGTTGTAGAAAACATAGTGAGGGATTGTAAATGTATGTTTGTTAACCAGATTGATATATATATAGCAGATGAACTAATTACAGTTGTATATTAATTCAATGGGCTTTAGAGTACTTGCTGTTGATATATATCTAATGGCTTGTGTGTATACAAGCACTGTAGAATTCATTGAGAATTGATTTATACAACCTAAAGACTCAATTCAGAGACATACATTCATTCTATCATCACCATATATATAAATATATATATACCCCCTATATCTGACCACCTGTCTATACATGCATTCCAAGTCTAAGCTTCCAAGTTCAATGTCTCCAAAACATGGTCTAGTTTCTCCATCAAGATCTCGTAGTTGATGGTGTTCTTCGTAAACTCGTCACCTGCGATCGCACCATCCAAGGTCTTGATGGCAGGGTCGCGTTCAGCCTTCTGATTTGGCTTCCCAGGCACTGTACCGTCCGCTGTATCTGCAACAGGTGCGTCGCTGTCCTTACTGGGAATATTCAGTCCCTCAAAACCCTTAGCAAGCCTAATCAGGTCTTCGTCCGCAGCACCAATAGCAGCCTTCTGCCGCACCTCCTCTGCCATCATCTCGCCAATTCCGGCATCATCGAATCTCTGTCTAAACCGCTCATTGAGGTAGAAGCGAATGTCATCCAGCAATTCAATAGTGTCGGTTTCTTGTCTCCCCTTGACCCGAGCTGCTGACTCCTGGATCAGCTGCGCAAACTCGGGCGAGTCAATGTGGCCTTCTAGTCGATAGGCCAGGAACCGAGCTGCAAACGTTTCCAGTCGTTGAACCCGTGTCAACCAGGCAGCGCGCATAATTGCATATATATCAAGGTCATCCTCCTCTTTAACGCCGCGGGTCTTTGCAGCTTCTGCCTGCGACATGTCACCACTTCCAAGAGAGCTGATGACAATTGCGGCCTTGGTCTTTAGCTTCTCGATAAACAGCATATCAGCTGCGAATAGAACATCAACCGCAATATCCAGGGAGAAATCGGCTTTTTCGGTGTAGAGGAACGTCAGCACGATCTCAAGGACATCAGCAGAGCAGTCCACAGGGATGATGTTCAACTCATCCTTAACAGACGCCTCCCGGAAGGTCGAGGAAAACATGGCATTGAAGAACTCAGACCGAAGAAGCATTGCTCGATGGCAAGGGAAGATGGTTGACCTGGGCTCCTTGCCTTCCTCAACCTCCTCGGGAAGTTCATCAGCTCGTAGCAGGACATCTGCGAAAGCTGTGTTTTTGCGATCCCACTTGACATCATCTACCTTGGAAGTCTCAACAACCATCTTATTCCCAAGGACGTTCGCCCGGAACCATCCCTCCAGCTGTTCTTGGCCCTTGGAAACCTCAATTGTCCTTCTTTGCCTGGCCATTCTCCTGTCTCCGCTATCCAGTATACTGTCCGTTAGAGTCTGGATTTCCAGATATTTGGCAATCTTGTCAATGCCCGCAAAAACTTCTGACTCGGTAAATCCTGTCCCTGGCCCGCTTCTCAGATCGCGAGGAGCTTCTCCAAAATATAAATATTTGATCGCCGTACCAAAGGCTTCGGGTGGGATGGTGCTGGGGAGTTTCCATGTCGAAGTTTCGGGGGCATCTTCGAGTTTCTTTTGGAAATAAGGAGACCGAGCTGCCAGTATAAATTTATGCAAAGAGAGAGAGACATCGGCCGCAGTCACTAGGATATCGGATGTCTCCGGATGATCCCGAGTGAGAAGCGAAGTGATGTGAGCAGCCAGAGGCTGGAGAGGGTCGGTAGATTTAGAATAGTAATATTCCAGTAGTAGATTTCGTATACGGTCATTCAAGGCGTTATATAGACATCTGCATGGAGTTACATGTCAGCCACAAACCATTAGGGCTTGATAAGCGGGGCTCGAAAGAAGTACCTCTCGCCCTGAAAGGTATCTCGTTCACACAGCGCCCCCGATTCAAGAAGAAGCTGGACAACCTCGAAATGACCACAAAGACTGGCCTTTGGTATTCGTATGATCTCTCGTCAATGCACCGAAAATAATACCCAGGGCGTGGCAGGTCATCCGCAAAAGCAAACTCTCGGCCCACACAGCTGGAATTGACTTACCAGAATCAGTGGAGTATAATCATAGGGATCACGGGCATTGACATTGACCCTTTTAGAAATCTTTTCCTGGCAGACTTTCAAATCACCAGTCCGACAAGCGTCGCACAGCTCACGAAACGGCTCACTAAGATCAAGAGGGTTGTCGTCCTTGATGGTGCCCTCCTTGATCAATTTCTTTTCATTGTGCAAACTGATTTCCAGCTGATCCTTCCTCAGAATATTCCGTTCAGACATCACGAAACACCTTGAATCGATGGACAGGACGAAGAGTGCGATTTGAGCGTTGCGGAGTGCGGGACAGAAACCGTTGGAGATGCTTATCGATAAGCATGATCACGTGGGGTAAATGTTAGTGTCACCGAAATGAAGTCACAGCTTCGAGTTCTGCCAACTCGACAGACACAGTGTAAAGAAAATAAAAAAAGGAGACATCTTTGAATTCTTTATACTCCCATGCAGGTCTCATGCAGACAGTAGTTTATTGTATTAGAGTGACACATCCCACTCTCTCACACTGCCAGACAGCAAATAATTGGTTTCCAATGCAACTGGTGATGGGCGCGTGGTGCCACCGCCTGACCCTCACCGCCTGCAGTATCCGGGATGGGGCCAATGCTCACGGCGTTGCTCAGCAACGGTGCTGCAACTAAACATCCAGGCTTCTTTGACCATGTTGCATGTCTTCAATACTTCTCTGGATCTTCCTCTCTGCTTCATGTCCATCCCCCCGACTCGACTGTCCACTACTAACCAACAGGTCCAACTTTTCCACCATCATAACCGTAAATGAGCTAGACTCATCATCAGATTGAACGGCCTTTCTTCCCGACTATACCCCCTTTCTTTCTTGAAGACAAATTTATCGGTGGTTCAATCGACTCGACTGCCACAATGGCAATTGCATTGGCTGAGGCAGACAAATATGAGGTGCTGGAAAGGATTGGTAAGACATGCCTTCCATCATAACATCTCTCCTCCTGGCCAGCGAAGCTAATGTATTTCTGTTCAGGTTGTGGTTCCTTCGGAATCATTCGCAAAGTGAAGCGAAAGACCGATGGCTTCGTAAGACCCCACAATGATGACTCGATGAGTGCCATGATAGCTGACAAGAACACAGATCCTCTGTCGCAAAGAAATCAACTACATCAAGATGTCCCAGAAGGAGCGCGAACAGCTCACCGCCGAATTCAATATCCTCAGCTCCCTCCGACACCCGAACATCGTCGCATACTACCACCGAGAGCATCTCAAGGCAAGCCAGGACTTGTACTTGTATATGGAATACTGCGGCGGTGGTGATCTCGGCATGATCATTAAGACTCTCAAGAAGTCGAACAAATATGCAGAGGAGGAATTTGTGTGGCGCATATTGTCACAATTGGTCACCGCTCTATACCGTTGCCATTATGGTACGGATCCAGTGGAAGTAGGATCAAATGTTCTGGGCCCCGCCCCAAGACCTTCTGGTCTTAAGGGGAAGCAAGCCCAAATGACTATCCTGCACCGTGACTTGAAGCCAGAAAATATCTTCCTGGGTAGTGACAACACTGTCAAACTCGGTGATTTTGGTCTGTCAAAGCTCATGCAGTCCCATGACTTTGCTTCAACATACGTTGGCACTCCCTTCTACATGTCGCCCGAGATTTGCGCTGCTGAAAAATACACTCTGCGCTCCGATATTTGGGCGGTCGGTTGCATCATGTACGAGCTTTGCCAAAAGGGGCCCCCTTCAACGCCAGAACGCACATCCAACTTGTTCAGAAGATCCGTGAAGGGAAATTCGCTCCTCTGCCGGACTATTACTCCCCTGAGTTGAAGAACGTCATCGCAAGCTGCTTGCGCGTCAACCCGGACAACCGTCCTGACACTGCCGCCTTGATAAACCTCCCGGTCATCCGCTTGATGCGAAAGGAGAAAGAAGTCGTCGACCTCGGTAGAACACTCCGACGACGCGAGGAGGCAGCGCTCCAAAAGGTTAGGGATATGGAGCAGACCTTCGCAAAGATTGAGAAGGAAAAGCAACAGGTGAAGGCTGAAATTGAAAACACTGTTCGCAGAGAGTGGGAAGTGAAGGCTAGACTGGAGATTGACCGCCAGGTGCAGAGCGAACTGGAAAAGCTTCGCAAGAGATTCGAAACTGAGGTCAACGACAGAGTTGCGGCGGAGGTTGAAAAACAGAAGAAGAATAGCAACAACTTCAGAGACGACAATGGACCCCGAACCAGCGGCCGACGCTCCCAGTCTTCCAACCATGGAGATGACACCGATTATCCTTCAAGCACCGACATCACCCAGCTGTCCTTGGAATCTCCAACTGCCAATGCAGCCAAGCCTGTCAAGAAGGAGACACGGACCCCCTTTAATCGTTCCAAGACAGTGGTCGATTCGCCCGTTGACGTACAGATGGCCGAGCCCTCACCAATTTCCATCGCATCTCTTTCTTTGTCGCCACGTCGTACTTCAGGCGCAGGGTCGGGCAAAAATATTTTCGCAGAGGCAGAGCGTCAGAAGACGAAATGGGAGCCTACTCTGGCATACTCCGATGATGATGATGATATCCCCGACTTGCCCTCTCCTACTCGGCCCAAGGTGAAGCCCGATCCTTTCAAGGCACCTTCCCGGCCCCTTCTTCGACAGAACACAGCTGCTTTCATGCAGAAACTGAGCACCCAGCCTCCACTTTTCCCCTCAAACCCCTCAAGGCTTCCTCAGATGTCGGGAGGTAGCCAGCCTGAGGTTCCCCAGAGAGAGTCCAAGTCTAGATCTCCTCACCGACGCCTGTCCAAGATTCCATCTTCTGCAAACTTGGCTGCAGATGCCGGATCCCCCACTCGCAAGTCTGGAGTCAAGCAGGTCCCAACCAAAGCCAACGGTGGCGGTGAAGAGATGTTCAAGGCTGTTATGCAGCGCAACATGGGCGGCAGAACTCTGGTAGAACTTGCACAAGCAAGAGCCGGTGGTCGTCCTATTGACGAAGTCAAGAGGGCCTCCAGTGACTCTCGCAGCACAGCATCCTCTAATTCCTTGAAGTGTTCAGACCGAGAGCCACCAGCTGTGTGGGATCCAGAGAGGGACGAGATGCCGAGTCCTTTCCTGGCCCGGGGCAGAAAGGTTATCCGTAACTTGAGGTAAACCAACCTCGTGGTGTCATGGGCACCTCTCACTCCTACCTGAAAGTCTTCGACTCGATACACTCCGGCTGATATGTGGATGAACATTTATTTTCTTTTTTCTTTTGTTCATCGGTTGATCCGTGAGAAACTACAACAGCATGAAAGGCGCTTCCACGGGCATTTGGGTTTTTTTTCCTGACCGGCGTCTCTCGCTGCTTTATTCGCCTTTCTTCGATAATCGAAAAATCTTGGAGTTCTTGGCCTGGGTGGTGTGCATTGTCAAAAGCGAGCTCTTCCAAGCGAGACATGGGAGACTCGAAGCATTTGCGTCTGCGCCAAATACCAATTTGACTGAGACTCTACCCCATTTATCATTTCCTTTGTTGTTATGCCGTGATGTCCTTGTTTATTCATTGTTTCTTGAACCGCCAGGCACCCTATAACTGGGATAACTGTACACTTATTTCTTGCATTTGACTCTGGTGTCAGTGCGGCGTTTTATTCCCTCTTGGTTCCCCTTCTGGATACCATCTAACGCATTTTTCTTTATTCCGACCTTAGTCTCTCGCTCATTTGTACATTTCCTATTTTCTTTCTTTGGTTGACTTGAAATGGCGTTTAATGAATGGGTACTTGGGTTGGCGTGTTAAGGGAGGTTGATTGTCTTGTACATACAAATTTTGCTATCTTATTCCAAGGGGTTGATAACGCAATCCCGATATCTAATTCGATATCTCTGGGACATTTCAAATCTCGTCTTAAAGTTCGACCAGTTTTCTGTACGAAGTCTTCGCTTTTGTTAACTGAAGGCTTTTCAGGTAATGCTTTACATGCTGATTCGTATCCTGAAGATGATAATTATACATTTTGTACGCCGGATGGCGACCTTTTAAACGCCTCATTTTAGCAGAAATCGTCATTAATAACACAACAGGCGCAGTTTATGCTTCTTCATCCTCGACTTCCTCGATCTGTACTGATCTGAGTTCTTGGTTGAATCGCCTCTCTTCCTCCTCCAATGATCTCTGGTAGCTATCATCGCCAGTAGCGGGCTCGTTGGTATTTGGGTCTTTTTCTGCTTCCATAGCTCTGGCTTGGTATCCTGCCTTTTCAAGTTTGTCCATTTCCTCCGGTTCCAGCAGCTTCCCCTGTCCTTTGAGTGCATTCTGTTTAGCCCTGACAGCAGCAGGGATGAACTTGTTGATGGCTTCCTGACGTAGGTTCCTGACCTCCGGCTGGGCTTCGTAGACTGCTTTGGATTCCACCACTGGCGGTCTCGATGGTAGGCCATGAGGTCCTTGGCCTCCAGCATGCTGCGAATCTGTCTCCGGCCCTCTTCTCTTCTGGTATTGTCTTGGGATAGGCGGGGGTGTGTCCCGGGGCATGGGTATCCTCCGCACTTCCTCATCCGTCTCACTACTATCGCTGTCTTGTCCAAAACGGCCATGATCATTCCTCCGCCTCTTCCCGAGTACACCATCGCCATCGTTACGGTCTCTAAAACCGCCGCTGTGGAATTTGGGCGCCTTATCGCCCAGAGCTTCCCTGGCTTTCTGCACCGCCCGCAGGTCCTTTTCGAGGGCTTCTAGAATTTGCTCTTCGCGTGGCCGCAACTTTTGCCCGGACTGTTGCATTTCCTTCAGGTCATTGATTTGCCGTTGGATGCGCTCGGGATTGCGACGGCCTAGTTTTTCATTTCGGCGTGCCAGCGCCTCTGCTTTTCCTTTTTTCAAGCTCTTTTGTTTATCTTGTTTCCGCTGCGCCGCGGCAGGGTTCACGGAGCGTTCCTTATCTTTCGCCATGATGATGTGTGTCTGGCTCTTTCCCCTAGTTGTTCACCTGTTGTAGATCGTGGGTTTTTCGCAATGTCGATCGGGCCGCACCTAATTATCCTGGTCGACAAATTCTAGTGTCAGTTTTTCGATCCCTAATGCAGTGATTGATGGAGGTTTTTCGTGAGGGGGTGTGTCGGGCAGCTTCTGGCGGTCTAGAGCTCTTGCAGCAGACTAGACAGGCGACAGAAGGATTGGGGATTTCTCACAGGTTGCTAGAACTGCAAGGTGCATGAAGACCAGTAACCGTCCTTTTCCCCCTCTGGCACGAACCTCCGCGATCGCCAATAAGGAGAAGGAAAACGTGTGATGAATTTGTGATGTATGTAGCCTCACGAGTTGGGCAGCCCTGTTTTTTTTTGGTCCTCGATGGGGGATTCTCTGCTCTCTTCCAGGTGCTGTAGATTCTCCCGCGTCAAAAGCTGGTCGGCGCGAACGGGTGACGGAGGATGGCGACACGATGTTTCAAGAGGCGCTGATGCGACAGAGCTTGGCTGCTGGTATCTTGGCTTGGGGTGATTTCGGAAATGAAGTCGGTTTGTAGTGGTTGTAGGTGAGTGGTTATTTGAGTGGAGGATCTGCGGAGAAATGGTGGAAAGGAAGCTGCTTTTTCGAGGAGGTAAGGAAGAGTGAAGAGATTCGGGACGGGCGGAGAGGATGCAGAAACGTCAAGAGGCGACCACGCGTTTGAGGGTCAATTAAGGTGATGCTTTGGCAGTGTCGAGAAGATCAATTGGATGGCTTTACTATCCTGGTAAAATGAGGTATCTATCCAAACTATTTTGTTGTTTGCGTCTTAAGTTGTTTCTTCGCCATCGGTGAATATATATCGCAACATCTTCAACGAAGAGTAGAGAACAAGGATAGAGAGACTTACATCTAGTCAAATTGAAAGAGTAGTATCTATTCCCATTTACCTATTTGAACCATGTAACTAGTAAAAATCCATCACACAACTGCAGAATCACAATTTCATGCCCCTCTTCTCCATTGTGTCTTCCGAGGCATCATTCTGGAGCGTTCCTGATCTGATCGTCTCTCCCATCCTCGTCTCCCAGCGTCTCCTCACACCACCATCATCATTATTCCCTCTTAGCTCACTTCGATCATTTCCCTCCGTGTAACTCGACCGGTTCACGAGGCGAAAAAAACGCAAAGCCGCCGTAGTTGCGTCTTTGCCGCTGTGCTTGAGATTACTCTTCCTTCGTTTTCCTCGCCAACGGCTCTTTTCTTCCGCCATCACCACCCCTCCTTCTTTTTCCTACTCGCCCTCCTCCCAAATAGCATCTGGAGTTTCTATTCTGGGAGGGTGACTGGATAATTGATTCAAAATAACTTCTGGATATCGCTTGGGTTTCATTTCTGGCCTGACAGAAGCCTCGCGCCCTACTCTCCCTTCTCCTCTCTTCCTCTCCTCTCCTCCTTTCCGCCGTTCCTTTCTCCCCCTCTCCTCCCACGTTCATCACCATGAACTTCGGTCCGTTCTGTCTCCTCACATCGAGATTGATCGGCGCTTCCTAGACCAGTCGCGGTAGGAGTATGTCTCTGCCGGAACCAAATGTCCGTATCAGCCTCGATTCCCGACACCTCGCTTGGCCTCACCTCCTCCGAGATCCAGATCCTCCGACAACAACAGCAGATTGCGCTTCAGGGTGGTCATGCTGGCAGCGGGATTTCCAGGGGCAGAGGGACAGGGAGGACCAGCAACTCAAGTTCGCGCGCTGCCAGTGCAGCCAGCAGTCATGGCCGATTGCTGTTGGATCCTATGAGTCTCAGGGCGCTTTCGTTTCAGCTGGATGGTCTGCAGGAACAGATTCGGAATCGCATCGATTATGTACGTTTGATATCCTTCCCCCCCCTCTTTTCATTTTATATTCCCTCATCTTCTTGGGGCCTATTGTCGTCGTGCGAGTTTCGTTCTCCGTCATCTTGCTCCACCTAGAATGCTGTTCTGTGCGCCTGTGGTCCTTGCATAACACGCATCAATCCGATGATCTCTTATCCGTTTTCTAACGTGGAACACAGCTAGAGGAACAAATGAATATATCAATCCAGAATACCTACGACCGCGCCGGAAATGTGGTCCACAATGCAGATGTTGAAATCGCTCGCACCCGTTCAATTCTTGCCTCAGTTGACGACTTGGAAAATGAGCTTGCCAAAATCGCACATATCAGAGAAATCGTGAAACAATATCGTGGGAGAATCGAAAGTCTTGATCAGCGACTTGACCAAGCTGCTCGTCGCCGACATTAAATCATATACTCTACTTTTTCACCGCTGCCATGCTCTCGAAACCACCGGATTGTCATCGTTTGATACTTTCGTCCCATTCCTTTACCCACACCTATGAAACTATGCAACCTCTTTACCATATTGCCCTGGAGGCCTTTACATATCGAATATGTGCGATTCTTGGTCGACTGCTGGATGGTCTTATTGACGTCTCATGCCATTTTTTTTACCCCGATACCTTGCACGAAAAACCACTCAAATGCCTCAACCCCAGCAAAGAACAAAAAATAAAACAGAAAATAACCAAAAAAAGTGGGCACCTTGAGTTTATAAACTAACACTGTCCTCACGGACCTTGCTTTGCAGCTTTATATAGCTGTGGCATTTTATATGCATCTTCCCAAAAGAAGATATTGTCTATGCTTCTCCCTTTGATCTTACGGATTTGGATAGGATCGTTGTATAAAGACTTGGATACCTGCCTCACGGCCACGTTGAATCTTTTGAAACCGCTTTATCGAATCGAAACTTGCCAGGAATAGCAGGGTGTTAATAGCGTTGGAGTTCCAAGCTGATTTATTTTTTTTTGGGAATTTTTGTGTCGCTCACTGATTTCGATGCTTTTTGATACCTAATAGCACCCGCGACTTCATTCCATTTATGAGAACCACGGTCGATTCGTTTTATGATGTTGGTTCTGTTGTCTCTTGCAATGTTGCGATTCCCCAATCTGCATCCTTTATCTATCATGCTCGGTTATGTTTCACTGCGTGTATGCCTTTTATATGAATATGTCATGAACGTCATGCTTTCATATACCACAGCCAATTTTTCATTCCTGTCTGCAGCACAAATGATATTTATACACTGAGATTGGCTTATGAAATCCTCGCCATCTCATCTTTCTTTCTTGAATAATTATTTGCTCCGATGTGTAATTGTCGATCATTCTCTTTGTCAATTTTGAGATTACCAAAAATCTTGATAGAACTAGCATGTCCCCTTGGTAAGCTGACAGTACACGGGGCATCCATCCAAAGTGGATTTCGACTCTATCATTTTTGGATTTTCGGCATCCCTGTCGTTATTATAGCCGGCATCAATCCTCAGTTTTCCTGCCGGGGGTTGACCATGCCTTTCCATCCCGATTACCACCCATGCCTGATAGACAGCGAATTTTGGGTGAACCATCGCCTAGTGCAAGCGGTACCATCATAGTTGATGGACCCTCTGAAAAGAGCTGGAACAGGAGGTAGATCATGACGCAGTGCTTTGCCAAACTTGCAAATGAAGGAATCACCCTTGAAGGGCTTTGTCGCTCAGGCTCACCGCCACTTCAAGAAAAAACCGGAAGGCCACATCCAGACACAGTGTCGTTTTAAAAGTGGAGGTAGCAGAAATTGCTACAACCGCAGCCAAGCTGGCTCTCTTTTGGCCCCTGGGTAAAAGCAACAGCCTGACTCCATGACGTTTGTCGGAGATGGGCAATACACGAATTTAAGTCTCTGCGGTTTGCTGTTCTTCTTGTTGCTTTTCTTTCTGCCGCTGAGAAAGCTTCTTGCTACGCTTTTCTGCCTGAGGAAAGCGTTTCTCTGTCCCACAGGTTGTGCAGCGAACGACCCGTACATCAGCCCATGGCTTTTTGCGGCCACGGCTTGCATTTATTATTTCCTGGGTGCAATTGAGTTCGGGAACAAGAAGCGTGTCACAGCGTTTGCAATATGATCTTTTCACTTCTATCGGCAGCCGGAGTTGTGACTTCAATGATACGCCACGCATATGAGAAATGAATACCCGGGATAAATGTGGTGAATGGTTTGAAGCCGCTGTTTGATTCACGGTCTCTTGCGTTTCTTCAGAATAAATGCTAGGCATTACTATATGGGGTACAGTCCGCGTCACATTTGGTGAGTTGTTCTTCCCATCGCTGGTGTTTTGGTCGACGCTTTGCTCTGACTGCTTGGATTTCGTTGAAGATTGTAGATAATTGGCCGCTTTATGTAGATAGCTCAACCGTGCCCGTAGATGACTATTCACACCCCCCGCAGAACCTTTTTTGCCTTTATTCTTCGCCATCTTGTAAATAAATAATGTCGACGATTCGCACGAAATCTGGACCAAAATTGATTGAAGCCTGTTGGCGCTAACCGAAGGCGGTATTGTTGTTGGCGGCTGAGCTGAAGTGACTAATCGCCGTGTCACGGGACCGTGGACCATCCATCCTTTCATCCCTCGCAACCGCGAACTTCACTCGTCCTCATCGCCTCTCCTCCCACCCCATCCTTTGTCCGCTTTTCAATTTATCCTAATTCTTTGAAAGAGGAGACTTGTGAATTGTCTCGTCTTGTTAACGTTTCCCATCCAACTTCCAATCCCTCCCCCGATACCAGGCTTCTTCGGCTCTGTTGCCTTAGGAGAACGCGCTGCGACCACCACAGTTTTCATCCATCCAACTTTTCTCGCCACCAATAGCCAACATGTCTCACGAGGAGGATCTCATTGACTACTCCGACGAGGAGCTTCAGACCACTGATGCTGCAGCTACCACTGCTGCCCCCGCCGCCAATGGAGAAGATAAGAAGGGCGACTTGACCGTCAGCGGTGGCCGCCCTGACAAGAAGGGAAGCTATGTCGGTATTCACTCGACCGGTTTCCGCGACTTTCTGCTCAAAGGAGAACTTCTACGTGCCATCACCGACTGCGGTTTCGAACATCCATCGGAGGGTTAGTTGATCATATTCTTCCCACAAGCATCCCTCAATTGCTCCAAGTTCCAACGTCCGTCCATCTCCGCGGGGGATTCATAAGTCGCGTTTGGCCACCTATATCGTTCGAGCCTGCAGGCGACATGAGGATTGTCTGCAAAAAGTGAATAAGCAGAGCCGCGTTACCGCATGTTGCTTTTGCTTCAACAAACCTCATGGCGAGACTACTCAAGAAGATCAACAACATCCCCCGAAAAATTGCCACGAGCAAGGTTTCTGGGAGGATTGTGGTGCGTTGATAAAAGGCATGGGACTTTGGTCACCGTTGCCCGGGCGGTAAACGTCCTTGTGTCGACTGCAGAAAGCTCCTGATAAGGGGGTATTGTATTGCAGCAGTTTCTATTGCCGACTTGGTGGTTTGGTTTTTTTGATCCCGGTAGAAGACTCTGTATCGCCTGCTTTGTCTTGGTGACTCCAGGGGATGGACGGACTTTGCGACGCGGATTGCTTTTTCTTTTTCAAAATCTATGGATCGAATATCAAGTCTAACATGCCGTTCCGCCTTATTACAGTCCAGCAAGTCTGCATCCCGACCGCCATTTTGAACGTCGATGTTCTTTGCCAGGCCAAATCCGGTCTCGGAAAGACTGCTGTCTTCGTCTTGACCACCCTTCACCAGCTTGAGCCCGTTCCTGGAGAGTGCTCCATCCTCGTCATGTGCCACACCCGTGAGTTGGCCTACCAGATTAAGAACGAGTACGCCAGATTCAGCAAGTACCTTCCCGATGTGAAGACCGCCGTCTTCTACGGAGGTACCCCAATCCAGAAGGATGTCGAAGCTCTGTCGAACAAGGAGACCTACCCCAACATCGTTGTCGCCACCCCCGGTCGTCTGAACGCTTTGGTTCGCGACAAGAAGCTGTCTCTTCGCAACGTCAAGGCTTTCGTTCTTGACGAGTGTGACAAGATGCTGGACCAGATTGGTAAGTGCCATTAGCATATGTCGTATTACTAGAGCCACGCTCACTTTTTTTTTCAAGACATGCGCCGTGATGTCCAGGAGATCTTCCGCGCTACCCCCGCCGACAAGCAGGTTATGATGTTCAGTGCCACCCTCTCGCAGGAGGTTCGACCTGTGTGCAAGAAGTTCATGAGAAACCCGCTCGAGGTTTACGTGGATGACGACACCAAGCTCACTCTCCACGGTCTCCAGCAGTACTACGTCAAGCTTGCTGAGTCTGAGAAGAACCGCAAGCTGAACGAGCTTCTGGACAGCCTTGAGTTCAACCAGGTCATCATCTTCGTCAAGAGCACACTCCGTGCTAATGAATTGGACAAGCTGCTGCGCGAGTGTAACTTCCCCAGTATCGCTGTGCACTCTGGTGTCAGCCAGGAGGAGCGGTGAGTTTCTATTTGTGGAATGCTCATTTCACGTCGCTAATTTTATTTAGTATCAAACGTTACAAGGAGTTCAAGGAGTTCAACAAGCGTATCTGTGTTGCCACCGACGTGTTCGGACGTGGTATTGATATTGAGCGTATCAACTTGGCCATCAATTACGACTTGCCTGCTGATGCAGACTCCTACTTGCACCGTGTCGGTCGTGCCGGTCGTTTCGGTACCAAGGGTCTGTCGATCTCTTTCGTCAGCAACGAAGATGACGAGAAGGTCCTTAAGGATATTGAGAAGCGATTCGAAGTTGCCCTTCCGTACGTATCTTCAGGTCTTGTGATTTGATCAAGCAAGCTAACAATTTTGTAGTGAATACCCCGAGGGTGGCGTTGACTCCAGCACTTACATGGCATAATCGGTGAATCTACTTTGATTACGATCAGCAAGATCTCGATGCCACTTCAGTTCCATTTCTGTGTTTTTTCTTTATAGCTTTTTTTCTTATTTTTGGCGTGATGGCTCGGTTGTGATTTTGTGTCCCCCAGTGTCTTTTTCTCGCTTCTTCGAGGCACCGAGTGAAATGTGATGGAAGGGATCAGAGACATCTGGAGGAAAAATGTATTCGGTCATAAGTTAATTTTCTTACCGTAAATGCTGCCTTCTGTAGTAGTACTGTATGCATAAATGTTGATCACTGTTGCCTTTTTTATGATCTGGACTATCTAACGTGACAGGCATTATCTGGATGTTGTACATGGATATGCCAATAGTTATTCTTCGAAAAGAGGGGTAGACGAAGAAGCAAACAGAAAGCCAATCTCAAATGGCCATCCGGAAGGCAACTCATTAGGCAGGCACAATCACACCCCGATCTCTCGAGTCTTGGAGATTTGCAAATCGGCCAGCTTTTCGTATATGCACGGCTGGGGTGAAGCAACGGAGAAAAAAACGGACTTGTCCGTGGCGAGGTGATTGGGCATCGAGAGTGATATTTCTTTTTCCCGTTGCCTTCTTAACGAAGTCCATCCAGTGATCATACTATCACAAAAGGGGTTTGCTTTTTTGTATCACCACCAGCTTTTGAATCAGAGCCAATTGGCGCGAGGCGAGTATTCATTCTTGCTTGACGTTTGTATACAGCAGTTGACTATGTGCATATTGTTTAAAACTGCAATGGATGACTGCATAATCCAATGCAGTCATGTCATTGATGGCTAGGCCGTAGTGTTCAGTCAGTTGTTCGGGTACCTGCTTTATTCCTGTCTAGAGTTTTTAATCGATAACTAATGACTCGAGATATTCCTTCATTCTGATCTCATTGACTTCAGCTCAAGCAGATCCCGAAGAGGAAACAGTCTGGTCAAGATCACCGGTGGGTACATACAGAAAAATAATACGAAATAGTGCCCATCGTCTACTAACCAACTAAACTACTACTGGCCCGCTAGAACGAAAAGCAACGGCCCAACCGAGACCAGAAACCTGGAAAACCAGGATGAGAAAGACAAAGATCGGCTGGGTATCATGCCATAGTTACCACACACTGAGTGACGTAGAGTGGGCTGTGAAGGGTGTGATTTTCATGCATTCTCGCTTTTCATCTGTATTCTGCAGTACTCCGTAAGGACGGGACAGTAGATGGATGGATATATTTGCCTGTTGAATTCAGCTCTGCATTGCGCCATAAAGGTGGATACAGATACGTGGCTGTGCCCAACAGTCTCCCGCCACTGAGGATGGCTGAATCCAACACACAAGCCTCTTTTTATTAAGCTTTGCGCAGTGGTCGACGGTGAGATCTACAAAGTTGATCAACTCGTGTCGCTGGGGCCAGTGAGATTGTCCATGCTCGAGTCGTGACGTCGCGATTCGGCTATCTATTTTGTGTTAATTTACTGTCTAACTTCTCCTTTTTATCGTCATTGTTATCTTTTCACAGAAGCTACAGTGTGATGAGCTGGATTTATTGAAATGATCAGCTTAGTTTAGATTAGTTGGATTATATAATCACTGTATAAAAGCCTCTATGCCAAGCGCCAAGAACAAATCCAACAATCTCCGCTCTTTGTTGGAAAATGGGAGGGAAAAAAGTAAAAGACCCTGAAGCGGTGGAGAACAAGAAAGACCGAAAAGAGTCTGTTTCTAGCTTAGTTTAGCTTAGCTAGTGATGGGAAGAAATGTTTCGGTTAGGATTTTTGGTAGAGAGCAAGAGGTCTGTGTTTCATGGCGATTCATTCTCCATAACTAGCTATTATTCAGATTATTTACATAATAATTGTTTTGGATAATTTGTTCTTTTGTTCCGAGTGCATCGATCTGAGGGGAAAATTTACGTCAATGAAATCGAAATCGTACATGCTTACCCCATATTGTTGACCACTAGTCGAGTCCAGCTGGATGGTTTCGGATAGCTGATTATTATGTACCGTCATTGTGGCAAGCCGTAAGTATCGATGATAGACAATGGTGATTGAAATTGAGATTGTTTGTTGATATTGAACACCTGAAACAGTGGGGATATGAATCGATCCATGGATGCGGTTTTTTTTTTTTCCCCTCCCCAGCAAAAGTAAGCAACATCCTCTAATTTTCTCAAGTAGATGATATTTTTGATGAATAGCTTTCATCTATTATGTTCTGGAATCCTGGATGGACGGGCGTAGAGCAATGAATTGTACATGTCACAATTATACCCGCTACCTAATTCCGTATGTAGGTAGGTGCAGGAACTCCGTCTGGTGTATGTACATGTTAGATGTCAGATGAGATGGGTTTGCATGATCATACCATTTACCGTACTCCAGACTCTATTAGCTGAATGCAGTTCTTTTACTCTATAGCTATCTGCTATCTACGATCTAGTTTATCTCTATTCTCAAGCTGTCTGTGTATGCAAACAGCATCCGCAAACAATAGGCAAAAAGTATGGGCCGCGTGCCTGGCCGGCTCTGTAATTTGCGCCCCACCTTGATCACTCTGATTGGACAGTACGCTCAAACATCCTGGGCGGGCCCCACCCAATGGTACCATAGATAGTAACAGAAGCTAATTTTAACCGGATGGCTTGATTTGTTCCGGATGGACGCTAAGGATTTTAGCTTCGATTCCCGGTTTGATTCAAACGCAATCAGAGCATCAGGCGAGTCTGGACTCTTGACAGTGTACACTGTGTCTGTAGATTTATCTGAACATAACATTTGATGCTGGCATAACAGATTACATAGAGCTGAAGGTGAAGAAGGTTCATATATCCACAAGGTTTTAGTAGTCATGCTATGGGAGATGGTAGCATACCTGGTAGCCTCCACTTTTCCCTCTAGCCAGATTGAAACGCGTTTCATTTGCAATCCAGAATGGGTATTGTATTCCGGAAACTCCCACCATGTCCGGGTCTTTCTAGATGCGTCGTCCAAGAAATAATAATAATAGGTGATGCGATCGGTCAACTCTGCAAACAGACAGCTTCAAGTTCAGGTCATCCTGGCATGGAGACAGTCGCGACGTCGATCCCTACTCCTGGCAGAGCCTCTGGAATGCCGGGGTGTGGTGCAGTTGTGTGTGCCTGCCCCCCCTTCTCAGACTGTCCGTCTCCCCTTGAGATGAGCAAATAATCGGGCAATTCTATATTATCCCTTGAGGGGGGATATGGGAATAATATCACGGATTAGTAGAATCTGAAGCCAATATTACAGACTGTTTTTGGTCAGGAAGGGCGTGGTTTGGGTGGTGTGGCGAAAAACCGACTGGGGTTATTGGAATTGGCTGAGTCTGTCCGACCTGTCTTGTTTTTCTCCCCCTGGATAGGGAGAGAGACTGGCTGGACTGTAGACTGTATTATTAGCATATGATATGGAGTTGTTTTTGTTTTATGTTTTATCCAGTTCTCCGTACTGAGTAGAGTATCTGCTCGATATCTGAAGCGGAGGAGAAAGTTGGCAGACAGGTTCATCGACCTGGCAGAGACGATTCTCGCCCAATTCTAGCGTGGTTCAGGAACCTCCCCGTCGACCTTAGCACGCCGCACTATGCCCCGTCCACTAGACGACCTCCATCGCTGGAAAACTACGGAGTATCTACGGAGCTTTTTTTTTTTCTCTCCCAGTCTCGCTCTCACACTTTCTACTCATCGCCAAGTGGGTTCGGGTGGGTTGGGATGACGGGAAGATGTGCAGCAGCGGCCGATTTGGCTTGCCTGCATCGTGGTTGGCTGGACCCGGTGGGCTGCTGGTGCTGCCGCGTCTCATGAATCATCTTGATGGTGGTTTTTACGACGACATTTAATATCTAGCTTGACTAAGTTAGTAGGTAGTGCTTGGGATGAAGTTGAAGGAAAAAAGATTTGATTCTGGAACGATTCATCGTCAGACAGTGCGTGGCCTTGAGGTTTTATCGGGAGCTCTGAAGCTATCGAGAGACCGTCAATGCACTGATAGTAAGACACGTTGAATATTGCTTTTTCTTTTTTATTTTCTCTGAATTCCTTCTCCCGAATCGATTGATTGATGGAGTGGCCATAATGCATAAAATAACAGCATCTGAATTGGGTAGAGAAAGTAGAGAACTCCGTAGTAGGAAAATAGGAGGATAATATCTAATAATGTCAGGATGCCTGCAAAAATAAAAATAAAATAAAATAAAATAAAAAGGCAAGAAAAGCATCGAATTTCTTTTTCCATCACAGCCAGATCATTACTCCTATTCCCGACTCCCTCTGTGCCAATGGCCTTTTTCTCGCATTAGTCCATCGACTGAACCATTCATTATTGCTCTATCTTTGCTCATCCTTTCGCTTGCAGTTCTTCTCCGTTGACAGCGAAATTCTTATCGCCCTCCCTGCCTCCGTTTCCGGATCGAGCCTGGCGGGGGATCCACGGCCGTTGAAAGTCCTTTTGCAGATGCGCTCTCTGTTCTGACTGTACAATCCAATCCATCCATCTTCCTGGTTTTATTTTATTTTTATTTTCCTGATTATTTTATCGAATTAAAAAAAAAAAAAAAAGAGAGGGAGGAGGAGGGAAAAAAAAACTAATTGATCGCTTTCGACCTTGACACGGCTTTTGCCCTTTCATCCCCCTCTGTCCCCCCTCCACTCTCCCTACTGTCTCTCTCTCTCTCTCTCTCTCTCTCTCTCTCTCTCCCCATCCATCTTCCATCTTACTCTTTCTTCCTTCTCTCCCTTTTCACTTTCCCTTCATCTCTCTCCCTCTTTCCTCCCTACTATTAGTCCTGCCTTTTTGCCTCCTTCCTCTCGTTTCCTGCCCTTTCTACTTTCTATATCCACCCCTTTTCTTTCATCCCGGTGGATTCCCCTTACCTTCGTTTTTTTGGGCCGTCAAATTGTTTCCCGGCCTTGGTCGTCATACTGTGTTTTTGCGTCCCGTGGTAGGCAGCGTCAACCGCGCCTCCGGACCTCCCGATCGCTCGTCTCGATCCAGAATCCATCTTTCTCTGTCTTTGACTTCTGGTTGTCGGCATCGCTTCTTTCCATTTTCGATCAACAATGGCTCCTCCGCCGCGCCTGCGCATCTTATCAGGTTCGTCGATTTTTCTTTTCACGGGCATCTGCTGCTTGCTTTTTTACACACACATACACCTCCCTTTAATCAGTGCAATGGCTACAGCCGCCGAAGAAAATTAAACACCCCCAGAAACTCTCAAAATGGGGCCTCGAAAGCTAACACGTCTCTGTTCAGTCGGCAATAATCCTATCTCGGCCTTCCTCTCCTGGAGACTTCAGGCGACAACCTCGTGCGATGTAACGCTCGTCTGGAAATCGAACTTTGAAGCCGTGGCTCAATATGGTGTTTCTTTCAAGTACGCAGACTGTTTCACCATCCGTTTTCGTGAATTAGGGCCCCTCTGACAGCAGTTTCTTCGAATAGATCAAAAGCATTCGGGAACGAACGGTTTAAGCCCCGTCATGGTACGATTCCGATCGATCCAGTACTTTTGATTCCTTTAGTGCTAATGTACCGGTTCGTCTTGCAGTTGTCCGAACTCCCGAAGAAGCAGCCTCCCGAGAGAATGCATACGACTATGTGCTTTTGTGCGTCAAGGCATTGCCCGATATCTACGATCTCGCAGCTGTGATCGAATCCGTCGTTACCCCCCAACATACATGCATCCTTGTGAACACCACAAATACCCTGGGCGTTGAGTCGCATCTCGAGCAACGATTTCCGACAAATGTCATCCTCTCATTAGTATCAGGCGTGGAGATCTCTCAGATTGGGGCCAGCGAGTTTGAGCATCTCAGCTCGACAGAGATTCATGTCGGTGCGACAAACAAGAATTCCAATATCCCTCCTTCGGTACAGAATGACATGGCGTCCGCATTGGCATTCACTCTTGGTTCGGGACAGGTCGACTGCAAGGTATCGGAGAATATCAGACAGGAGCAGTTTGAGCGTATGATTGGGTAAGAATCTGTTACCCTTGAAGTCCATGTCTTTGTACTAAGTCTTTCCAGTCCGATTGCTTTCCATCCCGCGAGTGTTCTGTTCGAAACCTCCAACCTGGCACAGTTGCTTGAAAAGGTCGGAGTGCGTCAGTTGGTATCGGATATAATTGAAGAACTTGTCGAACTCGCAAAGGCAAACGGCTGTTCATTCCCGAGCGACTTTACCCAGAAGACCATTGAGAAAATGATCGCTGGGGGAGCACCTATCTCCATGTACCAGGACTTCCAGGCACGTCGTCCCATGGAGGTTGAAACATACCTTGGATCTCCCGTCAAATTAGCCACCGAATCAAGTGTCCGGGTTCCGCGAATCGAGACATTATACGCTATGCTTCACCACTTCAACACCGTAAACCAGACTAAACCCCGACACGGTGATTCACCACCCCCTGTCGTTGTCCAACCACCCTCTACGAGAAACTCGTCAGCACCGCCACCTGTGAGAGGACCGGCCAATGGCGCCATGCGCCCACACCCGGGCAGGGCTAGTTCTGGGATGATGATGGGCCCCCCGCGGCGCGGACCACCACCGCCCGGAATGGGAAGACCTCCCAGTGCACAACCACAACAGGCCAAGCTTCCTCGCGAACCTTCTCTGGAGGGCCTGGAGGAGTTTAGTCACCTGGTCCTTTACGATGATGCCGGCGACGGCGGATTACCTCCTCCGAATGGAAACAATGGATATCCCGACATGCCACCACCGGGGCCTCCGTCAGCGGCAACAGATCTGGCCCTGCGGGAGCGCGAATTGGCTCTTCGACGACGGGAGTTGCAGGTCCGGGAACAGGAGATGAGCATGCGACGTGGTCCTCGGAGAGGTCCTCCGCCCAAAGCGGCAGCCTTTGATGAAGAGGATGAGGATGATTACTTCGATCCTATGGATGCTCCTCCCATTCCCGGTGTCGACCCTGACAATGTTGACATGATGAGTATCACTTCGAAGAGGAACCGAAGAATGCCGAGTGCCAGCCAAATACGCAAGAATCCTGAGTTCGGAATGAATATGAACCCCCCTCCTAATAGCCGACCTGCTTCATCCTTCAGTCGATACTTTGGAGGGGGAAGGAAACGTGCCAGCGATCGGATCCTGCAGGAAATTCCCAGCCTTCATGATTCTCTCATGGACAACCCCATGATGAGCTACTCTTCCAACAGATACGGCGCTGTCGACCGGAATCAGATGCACGTGGAGTCGCGTGCCAATTCCCTGACCGCCAGTCGAATGGGTGACTACCCACCACACCCTTATCCAAACAGCAGGAGAAACAGCCAATCCCCTGCAACTCCATATGGCGGTGGCCCCGGGCCCCGAATGGGCCGACCAATGACTGCCAATGATCAGACTCTTGGTCCTCCTAACGGCCATCACGGCGGTCATCCATCGCCGCCTGGGAATATGCGAGCCCCGGTTCCAAGACATCCTCCCGGGCAAGGTAACGCGGTAGGTCCACAACAAGTTGAGCAACATTATGTGAGCAACTCGCATCCCGCCAAAGGTACTCCAAAGCATAGAAGTCTGACCGGAAGTGCGAGCGCCAGCGCGGAGAGTGGTGATAGCGGGGCTAGCGCCAATCTCGATTCCGAAGCCTCAGCCCACAGCAGCCAGATCAGCCTTGGTGCTCAGCAAGCTACAACGCCGGTTCGCTAAAGAAACAAAGACGCCGTTGTCTGACCTCCCCCCTCCCCAAACGACCGACGATCCGAATACGCAACCTGCCCTGACGTGTTCGCCTGGTTTCCTATTACCTTCATGTTCCATCCTTTTCTTCTCTTTTTCCTTCTTCGTTTGGGTTGGATGGGCACTTTACTGATATCCGTCATATCTGTGAAACCCCCTGCATTGCAGTTGATTTTTCTACAGAAATTCTTTAATGAATAACTGGGCAAGGAGGGAGAGGAATCATCTCATTAATTCTCTGCTGTTCGCTTCTTTGCATATACACAAGGGACATAGGGGACATCTTTTTTCACTTTTTTACTTCTTTTGTGCTTGTCTCGGAGTGGTTGGGCGTGTGTGGATTCCTTCCTTTTCCCATTTCCTTTTTTTTTATTCCGCCGCATTGTTTATTGTAATGAGGTCGAGCAAAGAACCCGACCTGGGAAATACCTTTTGACTTCTCGCAGTTATACCATCCATTCCCGGCATCAATTCTCTTCAGTTACCGGACATGCATCTCATTTTCCCTGCATGGCAGATTGTACACTACCTGAGTCGGCGCATTATTTTGTGAGCTCCTATACGTCTTGCGTCTCCTATATTGTTCCATCTTTCTTTTTCTTTTTTGTGACATGCGTGCCCTCCTTTGACCGTTTCATACTTGTTTTGTGTTATTCTACATGGCTCGCGAGGCGAGACTCAACGGCCTGGGTGATCTCTACTTTCATGGTCTGGATTATGGCGTATAAAAAGAGCAGGGGATTTGATTTATCGGTTGATTGACTTGATTTGTCTGGGTTCGCGTTCTTGCAGGGAATTAATGAAGGAAGCCGGAGTGTTCACGGCTGCTGCCCATTTGATTAGAACCACGTTGATCAATAAATGAGACTTGAACACATGTGTTCATAATTACTTCCTGCCATGTTTGTAGTATCGAGTCTAAATTAACGTATAGTGTGTATCAGTGTCCTGATAGATCTGCATTACGTTATACCTGCAGATGTGGATCCAAGTAATGTAGCACAAAACCAAATGATTGTATGGAGTGTGAAACCATGCCCAATTATTGTTTCTAAATGAACACACTTATTTATACTAAGGAGTGGTGATCATCACGTGATATGTTGATCGGCGATAGCCCACCTCCAAGTCAATAAACAACAACATTCAAAGACACTCACTCAGACATCATTCAATAATCGCCACCACACACCCAGCCCAAATCAATATCTCAACGTTCACCGGAAATATAAACCCCAAAAATAAACCCAACTCAACACACCACACCACAAAAAAACCAACCAACCATGCCTCCAAGCCACCACTACCAATCCTCCTCCTTCCCCCGCCCCTCCATCCTCCCCACCACCTCTACAGGATCATCCTATTCCTCAATGAACCCCTCCACCTCAGGCCCCTCCTCCATGTCCGCCGCCAAAACACGCCAATACGCAAACCTGCAGACGCAGCTGGCGCAGCTGAATGCCAACCTTGCCGATACGCAGAATCTGGTGCGCATGACGGCCGTGCAGGCGGAGGATATCCGGTTTTTGGGCGGGTATGTTGGGGCGCTGTTGATGGGGTCTGCGAAGGTTTTGGGGGAGGAGGGGGTTAAAGAGGAGGGTGCTGGTGCTGCTGCTGCTGCTGGTGGGAAGGAGACTCAGAGGGGGGTTAAGAGAGAGAGGTCGTCGTCAGAGTGAGTTAGACAGGATTATAGGGTAGGCTAGGTGAGTTTGGTTGGTTTATTGAGGGTTTATTGGGGGTCTTGACGCTAATTATTATGCTCTATGGGTATAGCGAGTTTATCCTGGATACATATATGTACGATACGACATGCCGATTTGATGCCTCGACGATTACCCCCATACATCCATACCATCAGCTGTCAACGACGAAACCTCCACCGAGGATAATGGCCGGTTCATCAATGCTATGATGTTCATAACTATGTACAGTTAGCGAGGGAGAACGGAGAGAAGGGTTTAAAGCAATCAGGGTGGACGATTTCCTGCTTACCTGAGTGTTCCCACACCGCCAGCCTCCAAAATAAGCGAGGTATCCGACAATGGCTTTCCGGTCCAGCGCATGGCGAACGCGCGCAAGATATGGCCGTGAGCGACGATGAGGACGTCCCCGTTTTCGGAGGACCCATCGAAACATTTGCTGTGGAATCTTGACCGTATATCGGCAATGACAGCGTCGAGACGACGGATGACATCCTCGGGGGACCTATTCAGATATGGTTATTAGCAGGTGGTTCACACGCAATTTCCAAAATATACCCATGATTTTCAATGGTTTTTGTTGTATCCGTAGTGGCTGGCTGCACTTACTCTCCACCAGGACATCCTTCTCGCCAGATATCCCACGGTTCCTGTCCATTCTGTGCCCTCATCTCCTTGATTTGTTTGCTTGTCAATCCTTCATAGTCGCCATAATCCCACTCCCGAACGGCTTCTGTAACCTCGACCTTGGCTTCTGTCCGGATGGCCTCTTCGCTCTCGGATTTTCTGCGCTCTGTCCAAGGAAGTCTTTCTCGACAGCCGATTTCCAGGAGCTCCAGGGTTCGTTGTGAACGGGAGCGGGGGGAGACATAGCTGTATTTATACAATTAGAAAAAACCCACCATGTAAACAGATGAATAAAGAAAAAACATACACATGAACCAATTTCTTAGGAACAATCAGCCGGTCATCACCCACCAACCCCTTCCCGGTTGCCTTGATACGCTTCTCACCGTTCGCCGTGAGGGGTAGATCCGTGATTCCCGTGTGTCGGCCATTGAGAGACCATTCGGTTTCGCCGTGGCGGATGATGAAGCACCTAGGAGACATTTTATTAGGTGTAAAGTGGGAGTAATGAGTAATGTAGATTGAATTGTAGGAGGTAAGATAATGGAGAAGAGGTTCGTCTTGCTTTATCTGTTGTTGTCCGACTCAGCCGGTTTGGCCGTTGGCGGGGGTTGCGTCATTTGATCTGGTGGGGATGTCGCTGATAAGTTTGGAGTTGCTTTTTGTTCTTCGGTGTACGTTGTTAGATTTGTAACGGGGGCTGGAGGTGGTAAAGGGGGTTGGGATTTGAATACTGCTGTATTACATTATATCTATTCTCACTCTCGTTTATCTCTTTTATCTTAAAATGTAGAGTCAAATTGTCAGTTCAGGTACAGTATCACGTGATCTTAAATTCTTTGGTGGGATGAATTTTGGAGAACCGACCGACTTGCTTCTGTTGGATTGTGCTCTTATGACCGTTACGAATATAGCGAATATAATGTCGTTGGAATAGACTCTCTTTATTTACTTATTCCATTTGCCCTGTTATTCCATTCGCAGCATTCAACTGCATTTTCACCTCTCTCCAAACGTTATACAAGACAAGACTACTATGCCCGTCAACAGAAAAAATGCCAGAGACGTAACCCAACTAACCGGGAAACCCCTCGCCGAAACCCTCTCACCATCGAGCCTCCTCCAAACCCCAGAAGACCCATGGGTGACCTCGCCCGATCTCAAGGAGAATGGGCTCGCATTCGCCCCGGAGACGATCTACGACCTGGCCGTCTTCATGCTGGGAAACCCGAATATGAACTCGAGTATCTTGTTCCGGGCGGATATTCTATTCGACAGTATGGGTGCTTTGAGCACGCCGCGGGAGACGGAGGATTCGTTTGCTGCGACGGGGAATAGTTCGGAGGTGAAGATGGGTGTTGATGCTGCTGGTGGTGCGGAGGGTGAGATTGTTGAGCCGCTCCCTGCGAGGACGATTGCGGGGTTCGAGCTTACGAGGACGGTGGTGAGGAGGTTTATACCCAGGAATCCGCAGTTGGATCGGCCGTTGGAGCAAAGTTGTTACTTCTACGAGGCGGATGGAGTTCTTGGGGGTGGTGCGAGAAACAAGAAGCTTCTTGTAGTCTACACCCCGCATGTGAATTCCAAGGAAGAGCTTCCTTGGTATCATCCAGTGCTTCGTTCATTGGCTTATTTTTACGACTTTACGTACAACGGTACGTCGACAGAGGCACAAGCACAGACACAGATAGAAGCACAAGGGACAGGAGCAATGTCTATACATTTCCTGCCGTATCCAGCTGAACCGATGCATAACCGCTTGGAACGCACCCTGCTATCTCTTCTCAATACTCAAATTCGACTTGCTCGTGGTACACGCCCGGCTAAATCATCGGACGGAAGCAACTACAATCCCACCAAGGACAATGTGATTCCCAGACATTTAATCCAGAACACATATTCGCGACTCAAGATCAAGCATGCGAACTGGCTCTGCGATAACTGGGCTGAGGATACAGAGCCATCAAAACATGTCTTTGAAGATCTGGCGATCACGGCATTTCTCATTGAGCTTTGGAGGAGCATGTATGGTGCTGTGCCGGCGGACGAGAGGAGAGAAGATAAAAAAGACCAGGATGGTTACGATACACGATTTCCTGGATTTGTGGATGTTGCCTGTGGGAATGGTGTGCTTGTCTATGTGCTTCTACTAGAAGGCTACCACGGCTGGGGATTTGATGCCCGTAACCGGAAAACGTGGAAGATTTTCCCAGAGTCCGTGAAGGAGCGATTGAAGGAAACGATCTACATCCCCAAGCCTTTTGCGGATGAGCTTATTGCGTCAGGGGAAGAGAGTGGATTGAACGATATCGGCGTCGAGACGCATACGGGCATGTTCTCTGATAACACCTTTATCATATCGAACCATGCCGATGAGCTTACCGTCTGGACTCCTCTCATGGCTGCCCTTTCCAGTCCATCCTCTCCATTACCGTTCCTGGCAATTCCGTGCTGTTCTCACTCCCTGTCAGGGGCGAAATATCGCTATCCTGCACCCAAGAAGGAAAAGGCCAAAGACAAACGCTCCGAGTCTCAGGAAAACGAGCAGAACCCCCAGCCAGCTAATGGTGACCTTAAAGCCCTTCGGGCCTCAAAGCAAGAAGCCCAGACCGATGCAGGAATGTACAAGTCAATGTACGGCTGTCTCACCGCGAAGGCAATGAGTGTTGGCGAAGACATTGGATACGATATGGAGAGGACATTGCTCCGGATCCCAAGTACAAGGAATATGGGTGTGATAGGCGGACGCAAACAGACCACTCAGCAGTGGAGTCTAAAGTTCACTCATAATAAAACAGGCGACGGAGAAACCGCACAGGCCTCGAATACCCTCGGCGATAGCGCCGAAGCTGATGCCATTATTGAAAAGGCCTGGGAGGTTGTACAGCGTGAGTGCTCGCGGGAGGGAGGCGTGAGATCCGCCGCGAAGATCTGGATTGAGCGTGCAAAGGGCCTCAACAAGGGGCAATCAAAATCAAATGGAGGACATTGATGGCAGTGATTTCATAATTGCATGATACTGAGATACCCAAATACAATCGAGCGTGATGCTCCCTAGACAACGGTTGTCAATATACATTCAACGATAGAGTCACCTGAGCCTGGCAGCCCGTATACGAAAGCATGTCATGTTAAGAAACTTTAATATGCGCAGCTTTCCTCATTTATTACCCCGTTTCTATCCCCATCCATGCACAGGCCAAAGTCAACCAACCACGAGCCCGGCATACACCCATGGCATGCCGTGGTCTTTCCCACCGGGATGTCTTTTGGCTCTAACTTCCCCGCGATATTTCCCCGGTCTACAGTTGAACGTGGCGTGTATAAACCTTCCAGCACTTTAAAAGGCGGGGAAATGTAGAGAGGAAAATGGTTTCCGGAAGTCCCAAAGCGCATTGAATCGGTGCAGAGTAAAAAAATTCTCCGGACGTTCCTCCGTATAGTTACAGGGGCAGTCTCCGGTGTCATCAGTTTCTGCGCATGCCAATTTCCTGAGGTTATACTTGGCTTTCAACGGCTCCATTCTAGTCGCTACCCCGCTTCGCGTAAGCTTTGCTGAAGAAATCCCGGAGCACTACGTACATGTTAACTATGATGGGTATACGCAGTTCTGTGCGGAGGGTAGTATATAAGATGCCTGACAGGACTAGGGGTGGTCTCTCTTTCCCGTCAGACTCAATTGTCTATTTCGCTGCAAATTCCTTTCGTCTTCTCAACTTAAAATGAAGAGAGCGCTTCTTCTTTCCGGGGCACTCTATAGCCTTGGAGCAATTGCGCTGGACAATGGTCTGGCTCTGACACCACAGTTAGGATGGGTATGTTCTCTGCCCTTAAAATCTCCTTAAACCTATGCATAACCACGACATTGATTCTCAGAACACCTGGAACTCCTTCGCATGCGAGCTCAACGAAACCGTCATCCTAGACGCCGCAGATAAAATCGTCAAGCTAGGCTTCAAAGACCTAGGATACGAATATGTCGTCTTGGATGACTGCTGGTCCGCAGGGAGAAACGCTTCTGGCTACCTGATTCCTCATCCAGAGAGATTCCCTAACGGCATAGCCCATGTCGCAGATAAGATCCATGAAATGGGGTTGAAGATTGGTATTTACTCCGATGCTGGGTCGATGACTTGCGCACGCTACGCGGGCTCTCTGGGATATGAAGAGAAAGATGCAGCTCTCTGGGCTAGTTGGAGAGTATGTCACTCTTATTCTTATTTGAATCCAGTGAAGAGAAGGGAAAAAAAAAAAAAAAAACTGACAAGCGATCAACCAGATCGACTACCTCAAGTACGACAACTGCTACAATGAAGGAGAGGAAGGCACCCCCAAGCTCTCATACGATCGCTACAAAGTCATGAGCAAAGCCCTCAATGCCACCGGTCGACCCATCGTCTACGCCATGTGCAACTGGGGCATGGACGGTCCCTGGAACTTTGCAACCACCATTGCCAATTCCTGGCGTACCTCTGGAGATCTGGTCAACGTCTGGGATCGGGATGACGATAATTGCCCCTGTGCCGAGCTGGATGGTCTGGACTGCAAGACACCTGGGTACAAGTGCTCGATTATGAATGTCCTCAACAAGGCCGTTTACTACCCATCCAAGGCTTACTCGGGTGCTTGGAATGACCTCGACATGCTCCGTATGTCTTCTGCAATTTCTTACAAAGAAGGACAACTAGACTAATTTGTTCATCTAGAGGTCGGAAACGGCGGACTCACAGATGACGAATCCATCGCCCACTTCAGTCTCTGGGCAGCCCTCAAATCCCCCTCCTAATGACAAACGTCATGACAAAAATCGACCCCCAGACTCTTTCCATCCTTCAAAACCCAGCCGTGTTAGCCGTCTCCCAGGATCCTGAATCCTCCGTGGCCAATCGCATATGGCGCCACTACGTTGATGATGTCGACGGGTATGGGAAAGGTGAAATCCAGCTATACTCGGGCTCTCTCAGTGGTGGTGATCAGCTCGTTCTACTTCTGAACGCGGGTAGTAAGGAGCGCGAGATGAATGCTACCCTCGTTGATATCTTCTGGGAGAGTGGACCCGGTGGTAAGGCCTCGCAGATTAAGCAGGGTTGGGATATCTATGACCTGTGGGCGAACCGGATGAGCAATGAGACTGCTGCACGTATTATCAACGGTACCGGGCCAGCGTCGAATATGACTTCACCGTATAACTTGACTGCTATGGGTGGTTCGGCAAAGGTGTACTCTGAGCCGCTGCCTTCGTCGTCCAAGATGCTGATGGGCTCCAAGGTTGGGTCGGTTCAGGCCAGTGGAACTGTGACAGCAACTGTTAGGCCTCATGGTGTGGCCATGCTGCGTCTTCGGGGAAAGAAGAACAAGGATGAATTGTAGATGTCTGGTTGAGTCATAAATGCAAAAATTGTCTTCTTTCCTCCTGTCTAAACATCACTATCTATCGACATCAATCATAGGTACATACAAAGTTGAACTCTTGACTCGCCCAATATATAACGGAGAAAACAAGACAAGACAATTAAGAAGTGAGGTGGGAGATATAGTACAATAAATCACTCACATGGATCAGGGAGATAACGGTGGTATCGAGATTTCTTCAAGCAACGCAGAAACAAACATAAATTCATCCATACCACCAGACTCCATCCATGCGTTTCTATTAAAAAGACAAGTGTATCCTAAATTTGAACGCCGTATGCAGTCGAAGTCAAATACTGAATCTGTTCAACTCTGGTTGTGGTTTCCATACAGCCTGCAATAGACCCCACCCAGAGTGAGGTAAGAGGTACAGTCATATTAGACAAAAAGGCGTACAGAGCAGGGCGATGTGCAGCTGTAGGAGAATGTGTGGAGTTGAATATAATATAGTAGAGAGAAGAGTAAAATCCGCCTTACGCAGAGTCACTGGGATGTTCCGACCCCTTTGCGTTCTCTTTCAACGTTGCTGCCCGTCGTGCTGTGGAATCGGCAGCGGCAGATTTGGCAGCACCAGCGGCCGCGCTGTCCTTGAGTCGTTTAATTCTCTCAACTCGTCCCTCGCCGGGGAAACTGCCCCAGACGGGTTCGATCGAGTCAGCGCGCCAGTTGGATCGGTGGCCGGTAACTGCACCGCTTCTCGTGGTAAGAGGGCCGATGGGAGTGCCGCCTACGCCTGATTCACCCCACATTCGGACACGCTGAAGTTTGCGCAGTTTTGCGAGTCCGTAGACGCAGACGATGCCGGTGATCACGAAGCAGGTTACAGAAACGCCACCAAAGCCCCAGTCGGACTCTTCGATGAAGTTCTTCAAGTTCATTCCGTAGAGGGCGGAGAAAAGCGTTCCTGTGGCAAGTCCAAGGGTGCCGATGCTGAACTTGAGATCCAGCAGCATTAGAGAGTTTCGGTTCGCGTCAAGAATGGCTTTGACCCTATTGAAAAATGAGCTTTTGCTTGGAAGATATGATAGAATGTGAAACTCACACTTCCTCCGTGTTACGAATGCCCGTCACCAAGTTACCGCTGGCTTGGACGATTTCATCGCAAACCTTGTGATACGATTCCAGCAGCATCTCGACTTCCTGGTGGTCATGTTCCTCTCGATGGAGCCCCTTAGCGCTTTCTGTCAGATACATCGCAGCCAGATCATCATCCGCTTCCAACAGATCGTCAATAGCATCTCGCACAAGCCTAGCCTTCTGCTCAAAGGTACCTAGTTTCTTGGAGTAGATCAGCAGGTGTCTTAGCTTGTCCCTGTCAATGTCTTCCTCCAGCGCACGAAGCACGCGCACCACCGGTTCCCTCACGCCGTTGAATTCCTCTTCCAGTCCAGTAGTAACGCTGATGAGAACGGCTTCCAGGGCGCGAAGCTCGTATGGCAAGTTTCCGGTACCTGGCGATTGTCTCTGTCGCAATTTCCCTTCCAAATCGTACACGAATAACGATTGCATGTATGAGTCGGTCGATCCGTATGCATCGAACACAAGGACGCGGTCTGCCTTGATCAGCACTCGGAGATGCAGCAGGTTGATAAGAATGGCGCTCGGTCGAATGAGGATATGAGGCAGGGTCGACGAATCAATCTTGCGGAGATCTCTAGGAAGAAGGCCATACTTTAATTGGATTTAGTAACTGCCATTAAAACCAGTTGATATGCAGGATGGGAGGTAAATACTGACCTTTGCGATTAGCTCACTCTTCTTGAATTCTCCATTCACAAGCGTCACGTCCCCATTGCTATCGAACTCCGTACATCGTAGGCGCAACTCGTTTGATGCTTTCGCAGTCAATCCACGTCCAATATTGAAGCTTCCCCCATTTCATCGTCGATCAACGCCGGCCCACCACTACGGTTAATCTTGGCCTCAGCAGCCGTCTTGCCACGTCGCAAATCAAGCAGCCTGCGGAGTAGGGGGCGGCTTTTTGTTGACGCAGATCGTGACGATGAAGGTGATATAAGCGGCAGGGCAGGCGAGGGTCGACATCGACTCTTTGACGACAAACTTGGTGTCACAAAAAGGCACGCTTCTAATGCCGCCTTACGAGGCGCGGAATCAACATTTGTCCAGCTCGATGCACTTCGCAGCGCCAATGTATGCGATGACCTATGATGGCATATTGCTCTTTTGAAGGTAGAACGGACACATTTGGATGGATTTGCTGCGAGAAAATGCTGGGGGTCGGATTGAGAGCGCAGGAATCGGAGTAGTGAGGCTGAGGGAGCTGACGGTTTCAAAGGTGACGGAGACAGCATATCTGCCTTTCCTGTATTGAGCCGCCCAGCAGCAATTAGAGTCTTGATAGTTCGCTCCCTCTCGCTTTCACTTGTTGGCTTTTTGTTATGGTCGACAACTCTGATCCGCAGCCAAACGCCGCTCCGTCTTTTTTCTCGGAGTTGGTCGATAAAGACGCCGGATCAAGGTTGATCCGTATACTTAAATTGGACAATATCATTGTCTGGATGGAGTCAAAATAATAACTGGCTTACTCAATTAGACAATGGGAGTGTAAAAAAAAAAAAAAGGTACAATAGCATGTACATGCTGCTCAATACTATGTCATACCCTGCCTTCCAGAGGGGCTAGAGTTCATTCTCGACTAAACTATGTTCATCCCGACAATACCAATCCATGCGCGAGCTCCATTGCTTTTCAGATATGACAGAATTTTCTAATAGAACTTTTGACAAACGCCCGACGTGTCAAAGGGAAATGCATGCCGAACACGCAAGACAATATGCCGCAGAATCCTAGGTATCACAAACAGAACTCGAGAAATCCACCCCATGCCAATAACCAGATATTTGAAAACAAACAGGTCCAGAGGTCACTAATCCCAATCATCATCATTGTCCCTTTCGTCATCTGTGAGAATAATTAGAATATGCCACAATTTTGGGTTGGTGATCTTGGATTAACTTACCGCTACCACTGACTTTCTGTTTTCTCTTGTTGAGGGCATCTTGTAAAGCACCTGCCAAGCCTCCTTGCGGGGCTCCGCCACTTGAAGCTGCTGCAGACGATTGAGTCTCAGATCCTGGAACCATAGCTGCGCTCCGATCCTTCTTTTCTGTATCCTTGACTTTTCGCAATCCTCCGCCTCCCTTTCCTCCGGAGGCTCTAATGGAGGCCAGCAGATCATCTCTTCCACCACCCCCGACTTTAGGCAAAGGAGGCGCCCCGCCAGCAGGAGGGGAGGGGGGGAGGAGCGCCAACGCCAGGCGGAGGGGGAGGAGGAGGAGGTGCACCAGCTCCGGGTGGCGGAGGTGGTGGAGGAGGGGGACCACCAGTTCCAGCAGAAGGGGGCGGACGTGCTGCAGGTGGTGGAGGCGGCGGCGGCGGTGGTGCCCCGGTTTGAGGAGGAGGTGGTGGAGGTGGACCTGGCGCGGATACAGAAGGGGGCGGCGGACGTGCGGCAGGTGGAGGAGGTGGAGGCCCGGTATTCGACGGAGGCGGGGGAGGTGGAGGGGGAACGCTTGATGTCGGTGGAGGAGGAATGGGCCGAGAAACAGCAGGTACAGGAGGTGGTGGTGGTGGTGGTGGTGAAGCAGGACTTCTGGCAGGCGGAGGTGGTGGTAGGCCAGGCGACGGGGCAGTTGGAACCTTTGGCGGAAGCTGCGGGGGTTGAGCTGCAGGGCTCGCTGTACGCGGAGGCGGGGGGTGGGGGACCTGGAGGTGCCGGGCTTCGACTGGGAGGTGCCGGTGGAGCAGAGACCTTGCGCTCTCCTTGGAAAGGCGGGGGAGCAGCATGCCGAGTAGGAGCATCTTCCATTGGAGTCTTCGGGGGCCGCGGGGGAGGGGGAGGGCCGGCTTTTGCTCCTGATTGTGCCCGCGGCCGTGTGAGAGGAAGGTTGGCAAATTTCCCGGCGTCAGGAATTGCAGGAGGCGCACGAAATACCGGTCGTGGCGGGGACGGTTCACGCGGTGATGGAGAGGCAGAGTCATCCTGCGCTTCAGCGCGGGGTCTCCGCGATGGAGGCGGAGGGGGAGGGGCACCTCGACGACTGCCAGAGCTGTTACCAGTATTCTGGGGGCTTATGGCATTCAGCTTGGGAGGTGCAGAAGGGGGAGGCGGAGGCGGAGCCTTTCCTCTCCTCTGGTCTTCAGTCGCAGAAGGCGCAGAGTCCACGGCATTGCTCTGCTTCTGGTCGATGTACGCTTTGATGAAATCCGAGTTGTCCGCTATCTGATCTTCCGTGATTCCCATCTGCAAGAGCTCGTCCAGAAGACCTTTCCATGACGGATCGCTGGTGTCGAAAGGCAACTCTTTGCGTGATGGACTAGTAGATGGTGGCGGCGGTGGTGCAACCTGTATTGAAGGTGCTGGCGCTGGCGCTGGTGCTGGCGCACTTGGCCCTGGGCTTGACCGATGGCCTAACAAGCTACCGAAGAGCGAACGTCCTACTTTCCCATTCGCAACAGGTGCAGGACCCTGCCCTCGAGTAGACGCAAATGGGGTCTTGCTAGTTTCTTTGCTCGCATGTTTCTCTCGCTCTTGCATCTTCTTGATAAAGGTTTTGGCCTCCTTTTCATCTGCGAAGGATAGGCCGGCGGGGCAGTCTTCGAGCTCGAAGGTATGGAAGAAAGTACGGTCTTGGTTATAGTGGAAATTGTCGAAGATTTCTTGGTCCCAGATGACACCTTTTCCAGCGGGCTGTCGATCGCACAGAGAAATGAAAATCAGCCATCGATATTTCCTATGTTTGGAAGCCAAATCCACTTACCGATACATCAACCAGTTTCAGCCAGAATGTGCGTCCCACCAGATCATTTGCAAGCACTGCAGCACCCTGCAAACCAGTATATACCCATCTTTGATGGTCCGGGTAGGCGACATACAGTCGCGCGACAGCTACAGCGAGGATCTTGTTCGCGGGCTTCGGGACTTGCCTCTTGACAGTTTCCTTGTCGGCATCACTAAGGATAGACGGCATGGCGAATCAATCCAAAAACCAAAAAGACAGTAGACGGGTAAGAGAGTAGTTTTGAAATGAAATCCGTTAAGTAATTCCTTGAAGGCGCATTGCAGAGAGCCGGCGCAGCTGGTTTCAGGCAGAAGAATGAAAGTGCTCCGCCCCGGTTACGGATAACAGTTGATACGACGCGGCAAAATCGGGATCGAGTGGAATATAAGTATGCGGGAAGGGTAGCGGGCCCCCAGGCAGTATAGATGGGTGAAGAAGCAATTGTAGGGAGGCAAATTGAAGCCAATAATTGAAAGAGGGGGAGGGGAGGAGGGAGAAGTGAGGAGAGGTGGAAGTCAGCCTTGGATAAGAGGAAGACAAGTTAGCAGGAAGGGGAAAGGGCACTAAGGCGTTTGGTGGGGAACAATAATGCGAGCCTTAGGAAAGTCGGGTAGGATTATTCAGAATTATATTGCGATTATCATGCTGGAATGGGTTGTTTAGTGTCGTTTTATTATTGCAGCAATATTGGTTTGCTATTGACGACCATTGAAACTCGAATATCCCTTATTCCCTTATTTTGTGGTTCTGTGGATATTCAAACGTCTTCTCGTGCGAGGATCGTACGATCTCCTGAATTGACACAGGCACCACCACAGAACAAATGTACATCCGTTTGCCAAAATAAGATCCCAGAATGATTCGAGTGTCTCAGCATCTCACTTGTCTCACGTATTCTTGGTTATCCAGAGAAATTACTTGTGGGTTAAATGCCCAACAATGATGGGCTATCATCGCAAGGGAGCACATCGACGTCATCCCGTCTCGATACCAAGTCCAGCACGACCAACATTGACAGTGGATGACTCTTCTCGCTTTCTTCCATCTTCAACCAATCTCTCTGTGATCTTGAAGTTGTCTATTAACTGTCATAATATCTACAGAATTTGTATCATATAACAACATCATTTCAACATGCCTACCAACCCCTCTAACCCCGCCAGTTCTCACTCTGAGAAGGGCAACAGATACTCGTTCTCATCTCAGGGAAGCAATGAAAGCCATCATTCTGAAGACAAATCCCAGAAGGCTTCTATCTTTGACTTCCTTTCAAAGGGTCCTCAGATCTCAAGCAGTCAGTGATCTTCCTAGCCTGAACTAAGTGCCAGAAGCTTACTGCTAGTTTCTATAGACATGCCTCCTAAAGTCCCACGAGAGGAACTCGAAGCTCGCAAGAAACAGCTGAATAAATAAGAGTTATCTGTCGCTTGTCAATTTTTGTCGGACAAAAACATATCAAATACTCAAAGGGATGGGTTTTTATGTACTTTATTTCAATAGTTGTGATATAGGTAGTAATATATATGTCGCGTGCTCTTCTAATCAACCGAATGCCAACAGTAATAATGCTTTGGATACGAAAATCCTAGCTTAAAAAGCCCATTCTAATAAAACCAAGCTCTGACAGACTAAATACTATATTTATTAATTTCATTTAACGCCCAAAATATTTGTACAATCATTTCATCTTTGGTCATTGCATCATAGACCACGTGACTTCGTTATCACTTCACTCTCGTTTCGCGACTGATCGTTTCTTACGCGTCAAGAGGCTCCTCATGCCACCTGAACGCCCAAATGTACCGGTGAAGTTGTCTCTGCCCTTGGTAAGTGCCCTGGGTGACTCAAAAATTACCACTTGAAATGCTGACAGAATCACCCGAAGCAATACCAGCAGGACATCTTCACCGAACTGCGCTCGGAGGATGAGTTGGTTATTCTTGCCCGCGGCTTGGGGCTACTCCGCCTGGTAACAAATTTGTTACATTTCTATGATGCGGCGGGGAATAATCTGGTGTTGGTTGTTGGTGCTGATGATCGAGAAAATGAATGGATCGGAGAAGGTATGTTGATCCGCTGAAGTGGTGAGGGTGTGGTGCTCACCTTTTGAAAGCGTTGGCAGAACATTATGCCATCAGCAAGACCCCTCTTGCCAGGGGTCTGAAGGTTATCAATACCGAGAGAGCCTCAATTCCCATGCGGTGCGTGCTGTGCACAAGCCTGGCCGATGACGTTAGTTACTAACTGGTTTCTAGAGAGAAGATCTACGCAGAGGGCGGCATCCTGAGTGTGACATCCAGGATACTTGTCGTAGATCTATTATCAAGTATGCAGGTGACTTTATGAGTTGGTTAGCGTCAACTGACATTATTCCCCAGAGCTTCTTGACCCTGAGAAGATCACCGGAATGGTAGTTTTGCATGCGGACAAGTATGACACCGTCGATGGAGTTTGAAAGGAATATATGCTGAGTACGTAATAGGATTGTGGCAACCACTCTTGAAGCTTTTATCGTCCGAGTCTATCGGCAAGTCAATAAACTTGGCTTTCTCAAAGCCTTTTCGGATTCCCCGGAGCCATTCACAACAGGTTTTGCCCCCTTGGCCAATTCGATGCGAAACCTCTTTCTACGCAAGACATCACTATGGCCGCGCTTTCAAGTGGCTGTCGCAGAATCCTTGGAGGGTCACAGGAAGGCGGAAGTAATCGAGCTGGAGGTTCCAATGAGTGATAAGATGCGAGAGATCCAGAACGCCGTTCTAGAATGTGTGGAGATAAGCATCGGCGAGTTGAAAAAGTCCAACACAGGACTTGATATGGGTGACTGGACCCTGGACAGCGCTCTGCACAGGAGCTTTGACATTTCAATAAGGCGTCAGCTCGATCCAATTTGGCATCGTGTGAGCTTTAGGACCAGACAGATCTGCAGCGACTTGACGGATCTTCGGGCAATTCTCCAGTATGTCAAAAAGAGCCAATCCATATTCGCCATTTTGCGATTGTTGATACTGACAATAGACTAGCGCATTACTCACATACGATGCCGTGTCGTTCGTCAAGTATCTTGATACTATAGTGACAGCCCATTCGCCACCGCCCGGGTCAACAAGACATAGTCACTCACCTTGGCTATTCCTCGATGCAGCACATGTTCTTTTCCAGACAGCAAAATCCAGGGTTTATGAAGGAAAGATAAGCAACGACGCTGCTCGCTCATTGACTTCTTTCCCCACAACCCTCAAGCCTGTCCTGGAAGAACAACCTAAATGGGGTGTCCTAGCGGAGGTGCTAGAAGAGATTGAGCACGATGCATACGTCAACCCAGTCAATGTAGATGAATCGAACAGCACAATTCTGGTCATGTGCAACGACCAAAGGACCTGCCGGCAACTTCGAGAATACCTGGGAACTATGCATGCCAAGGTTGATACTGAAAGCCAAGGGGATATTGATGATGCAGATGGCAACAATGAAGGCAAAGCTTCTGCAGAGGTAATGATGCGAAGGAGACTACGAGAATACCTCGATTGGAAGACTTCTCTGTCGAATGTGAACCGGAACCTCTCTGCGAAACCTGCAGACGACCCACAACCCGGGAAGGGTCAAGAATCATCGGGAAGCCAGAACCAGCAACAAGGAAAAGCTCCTCCCAGCAAGCGTCGCCGAGTACGCGGTGGTGGCGCACCCTCCTCAGCAGCGGGACGCGTACCGAATAGCACTGTCCAGACTGAGGTCGAATTGCCAGGCCAAGTGACAAGCCTGCTGGATGAGATTCAACCCACAGAAGTCGAGGAGATTCAAAAAGAGGAAATCATCATTGATGATCTCGAAGACATGGAAGACTTTTATGAGCTATATGATATGGATGACTTGATCGTGGTACATCCTTACGATGGCGATATGGACGAACACATACTGGAGGAAGTCCGTCCAAGGTACATAATAATGTACGAGCCGGACTCTGCATTCATTCGACGCGTGGAGGTATACCGTAGTTCTCACGTTGGAAGGAACGTGAGGGTATACTTTATCTATTACGGTGGCTCAGTCGAAGAACAAAGGTATTTGAGCGCAGTGAGACGCGAGAAAGACTCTTTCACGAAGCTCATCAAAGAGAAAGGGGTAAGTCTCCTATCTCAAAATACTCTTGATGCCCACTAACAAATTATCCAGAGCATGGCCGTCACCATCACCCATGATAAAAGCCTCGAAGATCCCCAAGAGCAGTTTCTCCGAACAGTGAATACCCGTATCGCTGGAGGAGGCCGACTGGCCGCGACGGCCTCACCCCCTAGAGTTGTGGTTGATGTTCGAGAATTCCGGAGTGCTCTTCCATCACTGCTGCATGGCAACAATATGGTTATTGTTCCATGTCAGTTGACAGTAGGCGACTACATCCTTACTCCAGACATCTGCGTTGAACGCAAGTCTGTCCGTGACTTGATCACATCTCTTCGAAATGGCCGTCTCTACAACCAAGCAGAGACAATGCTACAGTACTACAAGAACCCCCTACTCCTAATCGAATTCGACCAGAACAAATCCTTCACCTTCGACGCTTTTGCATCCGCAACAACACCCGGCACAACGTTTCTAACTGACTACGGCTTCTCCTCCTCCGGCACCAGCACCACTTCCATCTCTACAAGCAGTTCCCTCGTCAATCCATCCAGCCCCAAATCCGCCCAGCACCTCCTCGTCCTTCTTACACTCACCTTCCCCCGGCTGAAAATCATCTGGTCCTCCTCCCCTTATCAGACCGCCGAGATCTTCGCCGAGCTCAAGAAGAATAGCCTCGAACCAGACCCCCTTCGAGCCGTACAACTCGGTCTCGATGTTAATATCTCCGACTTCTCGCATTCGGGTGATGTCATGGCTGCGGCGGGTGTTGAACATCGCACTTTTAATCTTCTCCCCCAGGATATGCTTCGTGCTGTTCCGGGTGTGGTGCCTAATGTCCTTGAGCGGTTGATTCTTGAGACGGGTAATATCAACGAGGTTGCGAATATGGATGTTGACCAGCTTGACCCTTTAATTGGGAAAGAAGCTGCTCGGAAAATCGTTGGGTTCTTTCGTAAGAGTGTCTTTGATAATAGCTAGCGTTTTATCTATCTATGTGGTATTTTGACATGGTGACCTAAGTGTTGGCTATTCACGCTCTCGAAGTAGGCATATATCGCGAATACTTTTACATGTGAAGCATAATGTTCTTAACCGCTTTTTATTCTCGTAACCCTATTCATAAATCTATAATGCAGGTGTTCAAGCAAAGATAAACGGAAGATGAAAAAAAAAAAAAAGAAGGGACAGACAAAGAATCGCTAACACGAAACACGCAGCATGCAATTGCAAGCAAGCCTGTCTCTTGTATGTGTATCGCAACCATCTCTCTAAAGAATCCTAAGATTGCCGCCCATGACAGGAAAGGCCCATCTCAACGTGCAATCCCAGAATCCATTCCCTTCCCTGTGATTCAGACCCTGACTGTGGGAGCGGCACTGGGTAAAGGAAGCCCTTGTGCGAAGCGGGGAGTGCCGCAGACCCGATATCTGTGCCACCTTTTCCGGTAAACAGGCGGCATAGAAACGAAAACCGATCGAGTTGTAAACTTCTTGTGTGTGACAACCCTTTTGTAAAACGGACAAGGCTTTAGGCTGGTTGGATCGTGCCCATGGCGCAAAAGCCCCACGGCGAAGGGCTGAGGGGGAAAGAAGTAGAAACCTAATGGCTCTCGCAGGGTCTGAATGCGAAGAAGATTTTTGATAGTTTAGAGTTCGTCGACATCGATGTCCTTGTCGTCTTCGCTCTCGCGGTCTTCGTCGAACTCGACGTTGTCCTCGAAACCCTCGTGGCCGTAGGTGTCGGTTTCGTTGATCTTGGCGTGCTCGGGCAACTCGCCGTAGGCCTTGAGACTTCTGGCCTCATCGGCGGTGTACTTCATGATAACGTCGCCCTTCTCGTCTTGATAGTCACGAAGCGAGAGAAGGATGATGTCACCTTGGTTGATCCAAACCTTCTTCCTCAGCTTGCCTCGAATGTGTGCCAGTCGCTTCTCGCCATCGAAGCAGAGGGCCTCGAGACGGCCGTTACCCAGCATCTTCACGACCTGCGCATATTCTTGGCCTTCCTCCTTGAAAACGAGCTCACGCTTCTCGTTGTCGTTCTCGTTCTTTCCACGGCGCCTGTTCTTACCACCCTGTTGCACATACCGTTAGCATCTGGTCTAGTATGACGTAAATGAAAAGATTTGTTGAAACATCTCAAAATTCGGGGTTTGCCATCCAGCATATCTCAGTCAAACCTTCCTGAGTGATGAGGCTGCTGGTGGATAGAAAACCGCGACACGAGAGAAAAAAATGATAAAAATCAAGTTGGGAGTGGGGGTTCTGTTTATAGAAGAAAGCAGAGAACGAGGGGTCAAAAAACCACTTACTTTTCCCTTGTTCTTGGGCATGTTGAAAACTTGTCAACGCAGTGACGATGCGATCACAAAGGTTTTCGGGGAACAGTTGATGAAATGTGTCCCTCAGGACAAAAGAAGTTGGAAGTGGGGTTTTTGGCGAGCGGGCGGAGGCAAGCGACAAGAGTGCAATTTCGAGGCAATATTAATATGTGGCGTGTGCGGCCTGAATGCTGCCTAAGGCTTGCCACAAGGGGCAGGCCAATCAGATATGGGCAGGCCTCACCGCCTCGCTTTCTGTCGGCCAAAAAGAAATCTCCATGGATCCCAATGGAATCATCTTGATTTCTTTGTCTTCTAGGGGGTTTCCTGCCACGCCTTTGGGTCCAGATTATCTCAATTCTTTGTCTTCTTCCTGATTGATCAATCGTATCATTTGCTGCTGTGGTTTGAGATTTCTGTCCTGGTCACGCGGGCGTGGTGAAGGTCTAAACTTGATTATTGAGCAGCGTTTCGAGAACGACATATACTCGTTGTCTTTTACATCTTGCCTTTAAACAAGTTCCTGATATCGAAAAGTAACCATGAAGCTGAACACTTCAACCAGTCAATTTCTGATGCGGTACACTGGGAGAAACCCCTTTCCTCCTGTCGCTGCGCGATACATCGCCGCCCATTCACATCCGATTCGGCCCAAGATAGTGCACATGTACGCCAACCGTGATCCAAACACATTATGGTGGAGAGTATCCGTGAATCCACTTCAGTCGTCTTTCAAACGGGTGGTTCGCTCATGGGGTGCCAGGAGAGCTCGTACAGCCTTCATGCAGGCCTTGAAAGCGCGAGGGTTTGATCGCGAGGGCAGGAGGGTGGTACATAACACAACGGAGCCAGGGACAAAGGCAGTTGTGGATTTCGACCTGAGAGGGTCTCTTGAGATTTCCGTGCGTCCGCAGTGCATCAAAGAGGGGTACGCTGCTGTTCAACAGGAAATTAATTTCCTGCTTGACGATTTATTGCAGCAGTTGAAAAACAACCAAACGAAGCTCCAAGAGAAAAAGAAAGGCACGACGTTTGATCAAAAACGATGATAATGAAAGCAGCACTTAATAGTAATAATTACGCAGTATATAATAATTCTAGAATCTTGTGTCGTATCTAAAAATAATGACGGACAACAATATCCCACGGTTCTGCCATAAATAGGAACTAAACACCATACAATAATGATTCGAATAAGAGCAACAATGATTGACATGAAAGTAGCACTAGATATCTAATACTTCTAAAATACCTTCTGAAAAATACCTGATGCAATGATGAGAAGCGTACTCCTGAAGCTGCAAAACATTCCTTCCAGGCCGCGTACTGCCTCCTTGGCACTTCGCTAACTGCCGATCATCTCGCCAGAAACATGACAACAATTAACTACACCATCTCCGCATTGTTGTATAGACTCCCTCCATCTACGGATATCTCTTGGCTCAGTTTTATGCGCTGTCCTTGATTGTTTCTTACCCCATCATTCAATATGTTGGTCTCCTTGACAGTTGGCAAGGTAGACGCTGGTGTCGCCGTGCTTTTGACTCAAGATAACAGACTGGTAAGCCCCGTTCCCCTTTCGCAGCAATCAATTGATTGCGAGATCTGAGCACGCGAGTCGTCTTTTTTATGCGCCCTCCTTTCTCCAAGCCTTTGAATGGCCGCGGTATTTATGCCCTGACACAACTGCTAATTGTGATGGCTCTAGATCGAGTTTCCCTCCGTCCTCCTTCCAAACAACATTGCCTCCGGCAGCATCGTCGATATCACGGTAGCGCGCAACCACTCTGCTGAAGCCGCTAGCGCCGCAGGATTCCAAGCTCTTCAGAAGCGTATTCTGAACACATACGGCATCAAGACCCCCTCTCCACCTATCCTCCGTCTCCGAAACGCTACGCAGACCTCCCTCGTGTTAGAATGGGACCCGATCGACCTGGCGACGGCATCTCTGAAGTCCCTTTCATTATACCGCAATGGTTCTAAAGCCGGATCGATACCTAGACCCCTTGAGACTCGTAGCACCAAGATCAGTGGACTGGCAATTCACACGGAATATACCTTCCATTTGGTTTTGCGCACATCTGCCGGCACATACCAGTCCGAGAAACTGACCTGCCGGACTCACAAAATGACAGACCTGTCCGGAATCACAGTCACATCGGGTGTTATCCCGCCTCAGCAGAAGGAGGCCCTGGGTTCTGCGTTGGAGCGAATTGGAGGCAAGCTTATCGACTCGGTCCGCATCGATACAACTCACTTTGTGTGCACGGACGGAAGAGGCCCCCTCTGGGAGAAAGCGGTGGAAATGAACATCCCCGTTGTGGTACCGGAATGGGTTGATGCCTGTGAGGCCGAAGGCACTATTGTGAGCGTTCGAGGCTACTATCTCAATGCGGATCCCAAGGCCAGGCAATTAGGTCCGATACACGGGTCGGCACACCATCAGCGTACTGCATCTACACTCTCCACGGCAACCAACGCACCAGCACAATCTCGGACAAGTCTCCAGCCTCAACCCATCCAAGAAGAGGAGCAGCCAGGCGAACCACCACTCACTCCTTTCCCGGGTGCAAATATGAACGGCCAACCAACGGCAGACGAAAAGGAAGTGTCTGAAGATGAAGACGGCGACGAACAGTCACCCCCACCGCCACCTCCAAAGGATAATGTCCCAGAAATTAAGGAGCCGAGTTCCGAGAATGAAGACAACGATGAAGGCCAGGCTAAGCAAAATGGCAAAGCAGAGTCCGCAGAGGCAGCTTCTTTATCTGAAAACGACAAAGAGGACGAAAAGGAGCAGGAAAACACCTCTCCCGAAGGACAATCAGAAGACGATAAATCAACCAGTAATGGAAAGAAGGCTAAGGGAAAAGAAGGCGAAGGGGACTTTAATGAGGTTCCTCTTTGAGTGTTGTATCTTATCCCGTGTTCTCCTCTCCAGCTTTATTTACACCTTTACCTTAACGCTTCATGTTGGCCGGCGTCTTATGATTCTATATCCAGTACAGTAGTTTATCATTGTTTCTTTGGCAAGAATCGCTTGCCAAGATGGAGAACACCTTGTATTTCCTCTTCTTTTCTTTGCTTCTTTTTACCCTCTTATTATCTTATTCTATCATTCTGCTGTATTTTGATAATCTTGTTTTCCATTTCACCGCTGGGATGTACAGTAGATCTTAATGCCGCATGATTCGATACCGGAATCCAAGACATTTGTTGGCTGTTACTTGAGGTCAAATCGGCCCTGAACCTCTAGGGCCATTACCTGATAAAGGAAAGGAAAGTGAAATGAAAATGAAATGTATTATGCATTTTGGGTAACTATCATGATTCACGTAAAAGCTCTTAAAACCAACCCACCAAGACCTCACTTTTGTATCTTAGACCGACTGTCTATTCGCTCATTCCAGATATCTATCAGTGATATCTGTAATATGCAAAAATAGATAATCAAAAAAGAAAGAAGAAAAACGCGACCCCCAGTCTAAGTCTAGTCTATGAGACCTTCTATTCGCTGTAACGTTCATGCTGACAGGGCGCGTACATGGTGGCGTACAGATAAGCGCACTTGTGGATGAAACGAAGACGTAATGCGACCTTAGTCGACGTTTCGGACGACCTCATCGATGGCTTGTGCGACGTAGGCGACATTCTTTTCGCTCACTGTTGTGAAGAGAGTTGTGTTAGATGGGAGCTCGAGCTGTTGACCAACTTGGTGATTAGGATGGAAGAGTCACTTACGACCGCTGATGGAAGCTCTGCCGGACTTGAGAATGTAGATGTGGTATTTGTCCTTGAGGGAGTAGACCTGCTTAGGGGTGAGGCCAGTGTAGGAAAACATTCCGTTCTGCAGAATACGTCAGTTTCAATTTTCGTTCGATACTGATTGGAAAGTGAAGGCTTAAAAGATTTTGCTTACCTGTTGGATAATGTGTTCCCAGGTTCCAGGGGTCTGGAGTCTGACAAGCTCGTTGTACAAAGCCTGTCTCATGGACTTGATCCGAGAGCTCATCACCTTCAGATCCTCGTGCCACTGAGCAGCAAGCGACTCGTCGGTCAGGACCTTCTTCACAATGCTGCAGCCCGCGGTAGGGCCCATGGAGAACTCTCCACGGATGATGTGGCAGAGGTTGTTGACGACCATGTCTCTCATGTTCTGGTCGCCCTTTTTCTGGCCGTCCTTGTCCAAGACAAAGTGGAAGGCACCAACGCGCTGGCCATAGAGACCAAAGTTCTTGGAGAAACTCTGGGCAACGCACATTTCCATCGACGGCTTCTCGTTGAAGAAGTAGCGAACCGCCCAGGCATCCTCCTCAACGGATCCAGAAGCGAAACCCTGGTACGCAGAGTCAAAGAACGGGAACAGCTTCTTGCGCTCACAGATGTCTGCAATGGCCTTCCACTGCTCCTTGCTAGGGTCGAGTCCAGTGGGGTTGTGCGCGCAAGCATGGAGGAGAATGATATCGCCCTCCTGACCCTCTGCCTCGAGGGTGGACATCATGCCCTCAAAGTCGAAGGAGCGAGTCGCCGGCTTGTAGTAAGGGTAAGTCTTTCTGGGGACACCCGCCAGCTCCCAGATAGTCATGTGGTTAGCCCAGGACGGGTTGGAGAGCCAGACATTCTTGGGTTTCATGTGCATGGCCAGGAAGAGGGCACCCAGGTGGTTCGCTCCAGTGCCAGCCACGGTCTGAACGGACGCGATTCTTCCCTTGGCAGTCTCGTCGCCCTTGCCTTCAAAGCCAAACATCAGATCGCGAGCCATCCCAACGAAAGGAATGTCACCCTCAATGGCGGTATATTCATGTCTGAACAGACTGTCTTCAGCCAGGAGCTGCTTCTCAGCCTCACGCACGACGGGAAGAGGCCAGGGCTTGCCATCGTCAGTGCGGTAGACACCAACTCCCAGGCTGACCTTTTGAGGGAAAGAGTCATTGGCGTAGGCACGGTTCAGATCGAAGATCTCATCCGAGGGGACGGGAGTCAAGGTGCTGAGAACAGTCATGATGGCTGGTTGTGTGTATTCCAATATTCTGCAAAAAGAATTGGACTGCGTCAAGAGTGAGAGAGAGGATTAAGCAGATATCAAAGAGGAAGAGAGTATAGATCTCAAGATTAGTTGGAAATAGAGAGATCGTCTATCGTCCAAGCAGAGAAGGATATGTCATCCAAGGCCCATCGGATATTGCCTAAAGATATCCCCGATGTCGCCCCTCACCCTCATCCACTTTTTTTTTTTTTTTCCCATCCATTTTTTGCCTCTTTCTTCTTCCCGGCATTCACCGCTTAACTACTAGGCCACAGTTCCTGAATGGTGGATTTGTTTTTATATCCAACAGCATGTGGATACGCTATAGGAGAACTGTGACTGGTTCTTTGAGCCTTGAATAGCTGGCAAACTGTGCACAAAAAAGTAAGGGGGGGCTGGAGAACTAAATCTAGGCAGATGGACCAACCTAGTCACAACTAGGATATATGTATTACGTTTTTCTCTCTGGCTGGTCTACTGCCTGGAATGTGAATGAAGTTTATTCACTGTGGTGGTTGGTTTCTTCAGGCGGGGCAGGAAATGGTGATGTATGACATCATTTCATTCCCAACTGTATCACCTCAAACCACATATCAATGGCTGCAGCTTTAGATGAAGAGCTTATAGCATTTAATTTCTGTTCAGTACAGATGCTTCAATTCTATAGATTATGGGCTATCTGCATACAAGGGAGGAATTGGACAGAACCAAGAGAGCAAGAGCACTCCATGCCTTCCACCATGACTTTGGAAAGATTATGGGCCATGCATTATCTTAGCACCTTAGGGATTGAATATATATCAAGCAACAAAGAAATTGATATCTCTGTGGTGGAGTACATGGTTAATTGTCATTTTCTGCTCTTATTCGCATGCCAACCGTCGATATATTCAGCTGAAGATGCTCAGCATTAAAACCAAGCAGTTCTATACTCAGAAATGCTCAACTAGATCATTCAAACTCTTTTAACAAATGGACAATCCCTCAAGATAATTGCAGCTTGTCTTGTTGTCAATTCTCCGTCATTGAAACAGCCAGAGGGTCATCGTTTATCCAACGAAAATACTTACCGTACGGTACGCAATAGAATACACCACAAAGCCAACTGCACGGTAACTATCGTCATGCCGATACCGGGCCGGGTGTTTTCGGCAGACAGCATCGGCCTGGCTGTTTCTGGCACAAAATCCGCCTGTCCGCCTTTTAATTGTTGCTGTTTTGCTCTCTTCTCCCTTTTGTTCCTGTCGTGGTGTTGACTGTTGACCTCAAAGCTTCCCCGTAAGCCATTGGGTCTCTCATTATATTTATATTTGCAATTGTTAAGTTAGATACTGCTATTAAGTCAGAATGATGGCATCTACCTCCTCATCCCGGGCCGCGGTGCGCTCTATGGCCTCCTTGAAACATGCTGCGTCGCAAGTTTCCAGCTCCAACACCCCCGCAGTCGCTCGTAATGCTTTGGCCTTCGCTGCCCGCTCCCCCGCCTCTGTCAATAGCCGTCGTGCTCTCAGTTCCAGTTCCCGACAGCTTCAACACTTCCCCCGTCTCCAGTCTTTGAACACCATCTCCAACAAGAGAGCTTTCGGTACCACTGTCAGAATGGTATGTGCGCCCGTGGGATGCTGAGGAGGAAGCTGGCCAGAGTGGTTTTTTGATGGGAATGAATATTCTCGCTTGGACATTCGCAAGGGCTTTGCCAGGAGGGGAAGAGATTGGAACTCATTGCTGACGGACGTTGTGCTCTAGTCTGCCGCATCTCGAACGGAAAGCGACGCTTTCGGCGAAATCCAGGTAAGTCTCATGAATATTTTTTATCATGATATCTTCAACATGGTCTAATTATGCGTCATTATAGGTCCCAGGTGACAAGTACTGGGGTGCCCAGACCCAGCGGTAAGACTCCAAATCGCATTCTGAAGAATCAACGACTATGAAATGATGGGACTCCGGATGCTAATGAGATGTGGGATAGCTCTCTGGGCAACTTCGACATCAACCAGCCTCAGGACCGTATGCCCGAGGCTGTTATCAAGGCTTTCGGTGTCCTGAAGGGTGCTGCTGCCACCGTCAACATGCAGTATGGCCTTGGTAAGCAGGCTTTTTCACCACGAATTGTTTCCTACACGATTCTAACCAAGAAATTAGACCCCAAGATTGGTGAGGCCATCAAGCAAGCCGCCGCTGAGGTTGCCGAAGGCAAGCTGCTCGACCACTTCCCTCTCGTTGTTTGGCAGACCGGCTCTGGTACCCAGTCCAACATGAACTCCAACGAGGTCATCTCCAACCGTGCCATTGAGATCCTGGGTGGCACCATGGGAACCAAGAAGCCCGTCCACCCTAACGACCACGTCAACATGTCCGCTTCCTCCAACGACTCTTTCCCCACCGCTATGCACATCGCTGCCGTTGTGGAGCTCGAGAACACTCTGTTGCCTTCCCTCCAGAGCTTGCGCGATGCCCTCCAGGTGAAGGTAGAGAAGTTCCAGAGCATCATTAAGATCGGTCGTACCCACTTGCAGGATGCCACTCCCCTTACTCTTGGTCAGGAGTTCTCCGGCTACGTCGCCCAGCTCGACCGCAACATTGAGCGTGTCCAGGCTAGCATCCCCCACCTCCGCTTCTTGGCCCAGGGTGGAACTGCTGTCGGCACTGGTCTCAACACCTTCAAGGGCTTCGATGAGGCCATCGCCGCCGAGGTTACCAAGATGACTGGCACCGAGTTCAAGACCGCCCCCAACAAGTTCGAGGTTTTGGCTGCCCACGATGCTATCGTCGAGGCTTCCGGCTCCCTCAACACCCTTGCTACCTCCCTCTTCAAGATCGCCCAGGACATCCGTTACCTCGGATCTGGTCCTCGCTGCGGTCTTGGTGAGTTGGTTCTTCCCGAGAACGAGCCCGGTTCTTCCATCATGCCCGGAAAGGTCAACCCCACCCAGTGCGAGTCTCTCACCATGGTTTGCTCCCAGGTGATGGGTAACCACGTTGCTGCCACCGTGGGTGGTATGAACGGCCAGTTTGAGCTCAACGTGTTCAAGCCCCTTCTGATCCGCAACCTGCTGCACAGCGTGCGCATCCTTGCCGATGGAATGAACAGCTTTGAGAAGCACTTGGTTCACGGCCTCGAGGCTAACGAGCAGCGCATCAACACTCTCCTTCACGAGAGGTATGTCGATCACATTTTCTTCTACCCTAATCATGTACAATTACAGTGCTAACCCTGATTGTAGTCTGATGCTTGTCACCTGCCTGAACCCCGTCATTGGCTACGACATGGCCTCCAAGGTTGCCAAGAACGCTCACAAGAAGAACCTTACTCTCAAGCAGAGTGCTATGGAGCTCAAGGCTCTCAGCGAAGAGGACTTCGACAAGTACGTCCGTCCCGAGCTGATGCTGGCCCCCAAGGAGAAGAAATAGAGGATAATCGAGATTTTGGATGATGAAAACGAGGGCAAAGCGCCAACGTATTCCCTTTTTTAAAGCAACACCTAGCATGCTTATGTATACTGAAGAAATACCAATGTATTATTTCCTTTTTTCTTTTGGCCTATTTTTGGATACACCGATTAAGTGTCAGGTCCGGGATAAAAATAGACTCCGCCATAGACTAGTTTCGTGGAAGTGCTACATGCATATATGACATGAATGCATTGCATAATTATAGTTGGCACCTGCTAAGCGTGAGCACGTTTTTGAGTGTGCTAGTTTTTGGGATCTATAATATTTATTTTTATCCAGGGGTCGTGAGAGTGTGGAATGGAGGGGAATAAATTTACTTGTCTCAGCGCCGGACCGTGGACACGGACAACATTCGCTCGGTGTTTATCCTCCGCCTCGTTTTCCTTGGGCAACCGTCGACTTGTCCTCAACAACCCCTTCGTTCTCCCCTTTCCGCATTGTCGCTGAAATTGCAGTACCCTTGCACTCATTATTCTCATTGAACTCGCTCACTAGACCCTGAGTCGCCCATTCTTTCTTCTTTCTTATCCAAAACACAATAATTGACCCCGCAATCCCTCCGCCTTGGGCTGTCAGCGACGAGGAATTTTTTTCTTTTTGACTCCAGCATTGTCACCAATCCAGTCGAAATAGACTCAATTCAATAATAATCCTACAAAATGACCAACGCTGCTGCTGTTACCACAACCCCCGAGGTCCCAGTGACCAAGTCCGTTGCCAGCAACTCCACCGCTACTCCCTCCACCGACGATGCCCTCTTCCCTCTCTCCTTGATCTCCCCCGAGGTCAGCGCTGCTCTCCCCGAAAAGTACACAATTCGTCCCATGCGCCGCTCCGACTACCAACGGGGCTACCTGGACGTTCTCCGCGTGTTGACCACCGTCGGAGAGATCTCGGAGGAGCAGTGGGACAAGCGCTACGACTGGATCTCCTCCCGAAACGACGAGTACTACCTTCTTGTCGTCTGTGACGGAGAAGGACGTGTCGTTGGCACTGGCAGCTTGATCGTGGAGCGCAAGTTCATTCACTCCCTCGGTCTGGTGGGACACATTGAAGACATTGCCGTCGAGAAGGGACAGCAGGGAAAGAAGCTGGGATTGAGAATCATCCAGGCTTTGGACTACGTTGCTGCTCACGTTGGATGCTACAAGGTAGGATTTCCTCCCCTATTTCTTTAAACTTGGTGAGTGTGGCGGCTGACTTTTCTTTTTGCAGAGCATTCTCGACTGCTCGGAGGCAAACGAGGGCTTCTACGTTAAGTGTGGATTCAAGCGTGCTGGTCTCGAGATGGCACACTACTACTAAGAAGCCTTCTTTTATGATTCTGCTTAATCTGGCGTTTAGACATTTTCGGGTTCGGAGGCTTTCTTCTACTGGGAGCAATATAGATACTATTGAATCGAACAACATGATTGAATAAAGACCACTGCAATTTTTCAAAAGTTGAGATTAGCGGGCATCTGCGGTCGTTGCCATAAGACCTTTTATTGAGATATGTGCCACTCCGAATAAACTTTAAAAGAGTCGGACAAGATCCGGAAGGGGAGATGTTTCGCACCTACCAAGTGTAGTAGATAGGTATGCTGCCAGGGTGTGTTGCGTTGTTGCGTTGGCAGATGTCTATCTAGGTATCTACATGGTAGCACCGTTGTATTAAGGGATTCCTGTGTAAGTGTCCGTTTCATAATGCATCTAGTATGACTGGCGGATGTACATAGTACCAGGAACAACAGCAGACCCTCTTACCCCAACCTAGGTAGAATTAACATGTGAATTACGTCCCATGATCTACATTCTATCACAACTCATCCAGTCTCAAGGACACCCTGAACCAATACAAAAGATCATATAGTATAACCCTATGCACTGGAATATAGTGACAACTGATAGCAAGACGAGTCGAGGAACGCGCATAACATAAAGCATCAAGAAATCATAAGGAATTACGTAACCAGTATTCCAACTGGAATGGAAAAAAAAGCAGGGGAACGAATAGAGACCCGAAATAGAAGGATGAACCAGAACCAAACCCAACCCACGAAGGGATATAGGTGACATTTATTGGCCGCGAAAGAAACGGATCGCAAACAGGTCGAGGTTGCAGCACGGTGGAAGATTTCGTAATTCGACTTTCATTCCCAAGGACAAATTGCAGAGGAAAGCCTGTTTAAAGCAAAGCCAACCCAGTAAACCCATTTGCTGTTGGGTAGAAGAGGGAAGATGTAAGAAAAGAAACAACAACATTTGGATATTTTCCCACACAATACAATGGTATTCCCTCTTTGTATGCTGTAAAGCCCACATAGTTCATGAACCCGTAAAATATTCTTCAACAAGACCAAGTCATTTCATTGTGGAAACCCCCATTCGTTCGTTGGCCCTGCGAAGCAGCATACTTGGATTGGCCATCCCCCACCGACAACGCCCGATTAGATGATGATTTTTTTTTGTTGTTTGTCGATAGTCCCTTTTTCATCACCTATTTCCCTCCATCGGAAAAGCCGTGGCTAGTTTAGGCGGCACCGGGGTTGGGGTTCATCTGTATTGCGGATATTTGAGTCAGCGCGACTATGCTTGCAGAGGCTTATCCGATGGTCGTTTATCAACAGGTCGAATTAGGAGGCTCGACGCCAAGGAATTCAGGCCGAATACCATGTAGCGTGATTCCCTAATCCACCCTTTGATAATATCCCATTTCCTGCTTGTTCATCCCGGATTGTAACGTACCTTTCGCTTGCCACCGGTCATGGTGACGTTAACGAAACGACGAGTGTACTTGAGACGCTTCATGGCGCGGCCCTTGGGGTTCTTGGCCTTCTCTTGCTTCTCGACCTGTTGTGTTGAAGATAACCCATCAGCCTTTGTTGTTCCATCACCAAAATCCCATGTTTTTCATCGGCCGCATCGAAAATATTCCCTGGCAAAGAGCGGAATAAAAAATCCCTTCTTCCCATCTCCTTCGCTCACGGTCGTCCCTTCGTCATCTGGTGGCGACTGCTTTTCCGGGCACATAGGATAGGAATCATTGCAAATGAAGGTAAAGCTCACCTTAGGAGTCGCAGACTTGACCTTACCCGCACGGGCGAGAGATCCGTGAACCTTACCCATGGCTGCTGGTGATGTGTATTTGTCGGATCGAGATGGATAGTTGACAAGAGGTTGACCTTCGGGGCTTGAGGGGGGAGGAGGGATTCGATCGACTCTTGTGGGCAAAGCGCGCTAGACCGCCCAGTAAGCGAGAGGGCGAAATGTCTGGGTCTGTAACGTGACCTCTATTGATGCCTGAGGCGGGTATTTTTGGTTACTTCGACTTGGAAATGTGAAATTCAACGATTTAAAGCAAGTATTATCTTGCTAAATAGGCAATAAACAATTAAATAATCTACAATACGCTTCCTCCATTTCTTTTTATTATCATAAACCAGCTTAGCATTGTCCGATATATGGATTATGAAGCAGAGCCTCGAGTCGGGGACCAAAAACGGAATAGTTTAGGTCTGAGCCCTATGACTCTACTTCCATCTTAGGGCCGGTAACTTACAGCCCGGGGTATTGTAATTACCGACTTGCAGCGCGGAGATCGCAGGCGATAAGCGTTGGAATGAAGCCTGGGGGTATGACATAGTGATAGGAGGGGGTAAAAGGGGCATTTGACTCTTTTGAGAAATATGCTTTGATCTCTATTAGCTACAGTATACCCTGTACATATATGTAGATAACCATGATTACTTTGGCTTGCTTGCAGTACCTAGACACTAGACAGAAGTGTGCTGGTTGCATGCTCTACAGTCTAGGTACTACGCATCCCAGGCCAGATAATCGACTATGCAAGAGAAACCGAATGATGACATTAAAGGCATAGTGACATAGTGACATAGTCCATAAACGCCATATGGAATCTACAGGCCCGGAGCTCTATGGTCAAGGATAAAATAACAAATTGCCATCGTATCACATCCATTTTTTTTTCCATTTCCTGGTGATAATACCATGGCGCGAAAGGATTAAGCCTATCTGAGAGCCAAGCGGGATGTTTCATCCGCAGGAACCCATCGCTCATACGCCGGTTTGTTGTAATATTTTGTGAGGAAACAAATTCCAGCTCCGGAAACCTCCCAAATTCCAAACACAATTTCCTTTCTACTCCCCAGCCCAAGCCAGACCACTTAAACGTCCTTAACGAGACTTGGCGGCGGCCTTGGGAGCGGAGCCCTTAGCACCCTGCTTGCTCTGGATGCGCTGGCCGGTACCCTTGCCGGCGTTCTTGGCCTTCTCGGCCTTCTTCTTGCTCTCGGAAGCGGCCTTCTTCTCCTTGGCCTCCTTGATGGCCTGCTGGCGGGCGGCGGCACGGGCCTCAGGGCGCATAGCGCGGCGCTCCTTGATCACATCGAGGGAGGCACCGACGACGGCACGCTGGTGCTTCACAACACGGCGGGTACGCTTCTTGGCAACTTCCTGTTCAAGTCGAAAAACACCCGTCAGCATATTCTCATCCTATATTGCGTAGTTTGCAATTCCCCAAAGCTCTTCATCTTCATCTTCAATCGGCATGTCGATTCCATATCCCAAAAACACTTCGAGCGATTCTCGATATAAATCCTCCCATAAACAATTCATAATTCTTAAACCACAAAGGAAACTGGGCGCTACTGACTTCAGAGATACCCTTCTTGTGCTGGCGACGGTAGAGGACAGTCCAAGCGATCCGGCGAGGGTTCTTGCGCTGGAGGAAGAGGGACTCGGACTTTCCATTCTGGAAGCGGAAGATCTTGCTGTCGCCACGGACGTACAGCTTACCCTGTAATTTTCAAAAAAGCCAACGTTAATGGATGTCCAGAAAAATATATTGTCAATGGCCTTTCGCTTCGCGAATCTCAAGGCTTCGGTTGACCGGGTCGTGGCGGGTGTCCCAGACGGCCCTATAGAAAGGGGACAAAACACACCTTTCCAGGGTAGATCTTCTGACCGCTGAAAGAATCGTCGTAGGTACGCATCTTGGAATGCTGGTGATGCGCAGCCGGTCGATGTTGTCGGTTTGGCGTTGGGTGGTTGAGTCGAAGCGGTCTCTGCGGCGAGCTGTTCGTGAACCTGACACAATTGTGGTGCGGTGCGGAGCCTCGCTAAAGTGCGACACGTGACCGCTCCTGCCCTTGGCTGTCGGCATCCAACCTCATCTCAAGTCTACTATGGCAACGACGTAGATATTAATGATAACAACAATTACTGTCTGTCAGTTTCTTATGAGAAGTTGCATTGATTTAAAACTGTTCGATTTATTTCTGAGATTTATTCTATCATGATTATCATGATTTCTGTCCTGAAATGGCGCCCCTCAATGCAAACTGAATATCTTCGGAGTTGATACATCAAGAAGAAAAAGCATGGTACAACGGTATCAATTATCATGCCAATCGCATGGAGCCCATGGATTAGCTTTACATTCCTATACGATTTATTAGCATTTTCAGAGACCGAATATTGATTTGGGCCACACGTACCTTGCATTGAATATCACGACATTCATCCAATGGACAAGCACCGCAACAGTCCGGGCATACGTATCGACCGCAGCCTCCGTCCTCAGTACACCTGGAGAATCTGTTAAGATCCTTCGCACGAGAGCCCATGTCCTGAATCATTTGCATCAGCCGGTGCTCCTCGGTCTTCTTATCGTCTTTGGGATATTTGCTGGCGCTCTTTCGTCGAGTTGCCTCGTACAAACAGCATGCTATGCCACATGTAGGGCATTCACCCAAGCAGCTGGTGCATCTTAGGTTCTTATCATTCCATTTTCTTCCATGATGAATTCTTTGTGTTGAATTGGGGGCTTTAGTCGACAAAAAATTTCCTTGAGTACCTGTTATGTGACGTATATGTCTGACCTGGCTTCACTGTTACCGACTCGAGCAGATCTAAACATATTGGTAGTGTTTTTTTGCTTACTCTCTTCTCGAACTCAACTACCAAGTTTGGACCGGGTTTGCCTAGATGATTGGTTAATCCTGCAACTGATTGATTGAGGACGTTTCAATATACCGGACTTGTTTTTGTCTTTGCTTGGTTGCTTTGGTGGGTGTGACAATCTTGTGTTGTTTGATCTCGGCAGAAGCCCGGTGATGTTGCTCGGTCTTATTGTTTCGGACCTTAAGACGTCCAAGTCAAGGAAGCAGTAATCTATCGAATATTAGTTTCTGTGAGTGCTGTGAAAAGTTTCGCACCAAGAATCCTCAAGAGGAAATAACGCACCATGAGGAGAACCGATATATTTAGCATAACTTGGGCTGACTACAGGAAGGACCAGGGGTTTCGGTCTTATGTTATTTGTCTTTGTGGTTGTTACACTCAAGGCGCTCTTTGTGGTTCCTATTGTACTTGTCCCTGTCAAGTTTGTGTCTTGGGTCGCGACTGAATTGGATCGAAAAGAGCGAGAGCCTCCAGTACTTGTTGTTGATGATTGGGTTTGATAGCTGCGTCTATCTGCGCTGCTCGCTGTTTTCGCTGAGCTTCCCGTGAAGTTTCTAAACTTTGCGACGAATGAACTGTCTTTTTGAGAACCTCTGCCGACATCATTATCTTGCTTATCTGCTGCTTGTTCTTGCGTATGGCCCTTTGAAGTATATGGCAAAGCGAGAGTAACTTGTTCCTCATCCCAAAAATGAAAAGCATTTTCGATTTGCTTTGTTATATCTTCGGAGAAACTCCCAAGGTCCAGTTCATGACGTGGATTGGATGGCAATGCATTGGTGGAGGATATATTACCGTGCCTAGGCAGGTAACTGAGCGACTTGATTGACCTGGTTACCTGATCCTCGTGGAGAATTCTAGAACTAGAAGACCATTTTAGCTTCACTTGGAAACTTGGGTTGCGATGCCTTTACCTGTTCTGGCCATCGAGGTTCTGAATGATACGAGATTTTTGCATTTCGCCTGTATGAGCCACCACTCTTCGTTGTCTTCGATGAATACTTTGGAAATTGATATTTGGAGTCTGTTGACTGCAGCTTTCAAGTTGGCACCAACAGCTTTGAGGTGAGGCTTGAGGCTCAAGCTCGAGAGATGTTGGAGGTTTGGTTGTTTATCCAAGACAAAGGAGCTGAGAACGGAATATATCAAGGATGAAGCTTCATCGCTTTAGAACCTTGTGTATACAGCATTCAGAATGCATGATATGCTTTGGAGATGTGAGGTTCGAAGAGAAGAGCTGCAGTCGATCGTAACAGTGAAGAGGTGGCAGGGTGTTTGTGTCGAGATGTCTTTCACTGTCCTCTAGGTAGTCTCAGGTGGCGCCAGGGTGGGAGAGTAGTGAAAGACCCAGCCTGCTGCTGCTACCTAGGTAACCCTCACCCTTCACTGGAGGCTGATCCACTCAGACTAGTATCACCATCGATCAGGAGAATCATGATTGCCAAGGTAGTAAGTAGTAAATAGAACGCTTTGCTCTCGCAAGAATCCAATTCCACTGAATCTTAACGCGCATTTTATAAGGACAGGAAGTGTGACGGAGGTTATAATATATAAACATTGATATCATACAAAAAGTTGCAATGCTAAGAGTAAGACCGTGAACTAGTTCCCTCAGCGCCTAAAGCAAAACAAAGCAGAAGGGCATGCATACCAGTCTATCCTGGGGAGTTTTAGGACGCAATGGGGTTTGAAAGACACGCTGAAGCATTGAATCAATACAACGCCCTTGAAATCGAGCCAAAGCCCCATGGTGTGCACAAATAGGGGAAACGAACCAGAGGAGAAAACGTGGATTGTAGATAAGATATTGAGATATGGGCTTTCGCTCAGACCCAAGAAATTGAAAACAGTAAAAAAGAGAAGGACGATATGAGATTCGTCAAAATATAAATGCCCAAGACTTATCCTCGAAGTGGTTTTTTTCTCTTCATGGTCACATAATAATGTTGTTGCTCACAATACCAAACTTGATTGAGCTTTCATAATCTAAGTCATTGCATGTGTTCTGGTCCACTCCTTCGCCGTCTGTATCGCTGCTGGCTCATCCTCCTTCCAGCGCTGAGCAACATCGTTTGCAAGAGGATCGTCAGGGTTTGGCGCACCCAGCAATGCCTGAATCGACAGCAAGATCGTGCGGATTTGTAGGGCCGGAGACCAGTTGTCTGGGAACAAGTATTAGTCGATTGGGACCGAAGAAAGCCTGAGTTTTCTAGAGTGTTTCTTACTCTTAAGGACATCCAAGCAGATTCGCCCAAGACGGTCAATATTGGGGTGATAGATCTTAGTCAAGAACCGAATCTTCGGAGGAGTCATCGGGTAGTCTTCGGGCAAGAATAATTCGAGGCGAAAGATCCCACCTGGTCCATGAATTAGCACTGGCAATTCAAGATACTCCGCTTGTTGCGAAATAGTGTACCTTCATATGGTGATTGTGCTGGTCCATGAATCGAGACATCGAAATACCGCAAGTTTTCCTCATGAGGAACAGCATTAATGCCAGGAACTCTAGAATGGTTTGGAATCAGTGATCCATGGGGTTTTATTGAGACTGTCATAGATAGCTTACGGTTCCGCCATTAGGCGTTCAGTCTCCTTCACTATTCTCTTCGGCAACGCCATTTTGAATGATCAAGAAAAAGCTTATCGTGCCCTGCGTATCTGTGATCTGGAATGTCCAATTTAGATCCTCTGGCTCTGTATCTCAAGCTTCCCTGCGCCTGAATACAAGAAGTATCTTGTGATGCTGTTCAACAAGGGAAAAGAGGACCAGTAAGGAGTTGAGCGTGGTTTAAAACCAGGTCGTGTGCTGGATCAATAATCAGACAGGCACTGCGGGACAAGAGATTACAACGACGTAACGGACAGAGGGGCACTGCGTTGCAGGCTTTAACCGCGCCCCGTAGCTTATACGGCATACCAAGAGCATATTCTATGCAGTTCGCTTCCCCGTCTAATAATATCCGATTGAATCTCCACAGCTGAGCTGCGGAGATATTCATACTCCATAACTGCACAGACGGTGTTCATTCAGCTGAATTTGCATTTCTTCGGTTGTTCTTGAAAAGGTAGTTAAAGCTCAAGATTAGTTCTATGTATGTGCTGACACCCAATTGATTGCGACAGCTTTTCGAGAGACGCCTACCTTTCGTTCATGAGATACCCTTGTGCACATCATTTGGCCGATTTATTACACCCACGCGCAATGCGCGCGAGCAGCTACCCCAGATTCCTCCATCCAACATAGTCGACATCGAGAATATGCGAATTCACCGAAATGGGAGCACCGTACCGAACTGCATATAATTCCTCTCCAACACGTTGCATGAACTCTTGAGACTCGGTTGCCCTCGATATCCACCGGAAGCCAGTGCGCGAGAAACCGTGTTAGAATTGGGCATCATTCGAAAAAATGGCGAACGTACCGGAGCCTAGGCCTCTTGCTTCGGCCTTCGAAAGCCCGACTTTCGGGGAAGACAGCTCATTCCACGTGGAGCAACCAGTTGGTTCGATGTCAATATCACCCTGTGGAAGAGATGTTGTACTAGCTTCGAAGGAGGGTCTTCATGTTATCGACCTGGATTCACCATACTCCCCGCCTCGATATCTTCCACACCACACGCCATGGGAAGTAGCAGATGTTCAATGGTCGCCGTTCGCGGCTCGCGACTATTGGGTTGTGAGTACGTCAAACCAGAAAGCATTGGTGTGGAATTTAGCAATGCAGAGCTACAAAAATCCGATTGAACATGTATTGCATGCGCACACCAGGGCCATAACAGACATTAACTTCCATGCCCACAATCCGGACGTTCTAGCAACTTGTGCAGTTGACAGTTTTGTTCATTGCTGGGACCTACGAGCTCCTTCCCGGCCCGCCATTTCATTTTCCGACTGGTTTGCTGGTGCTACTCAAGTTAAGTGGAATCGACAAGATCCCCATGTCGTCGCAAGTTCCCATGATAGGTTTCTTCGAATTTGGGATGACAGAATGGGCGCGTATCCAATCAGATCTATTGAGGCTCATGACACCAAAATTTATGGCGTTGACTGGAATAGAGTCCGTCCGGGTGCTCTTGTCACCTGCTCACTGGATAAAACAATCAAGTTTTGGGATTACACCGTTGAAGGCGATGTACCCGAGAAGATGATAAAAACTCCATTTCCAGTATGGCGCGCCAGAAATACTCCTTGTGGGTGGGGTGTACTAGCAATGCCTCAGAGAGGGAATAGCGATCTCCATCTATACAGTCGAAGGGTGGGAGATGCCGCCTATGCCAAAGCGGGCCCACAGGGTGATGAGAGCCTTCCTCTGGTGCATAGTTTCCCTGGACATAAAGGCCAAGTTAGAGAATTTCTCTGGAGACCACGTGGTGGGGTAAAGGATGGAATTGACCATCGAGAATTTCAGCTCGTGTCCTGGGGAACAGATAGAGAGCTTCGCCTGCACAGAGTTGAGCCCGATATCTTACAACGTGTTGGTTACGAGAAAGGCAAATCATTTATTGCGAACTTGAAAGTGACCCGGACAGGTGCTGTTTACAAGACTTTTCGGGACCCGAGTAGTGAGCAGGATGATGATTCCACCGAATCTTCTCTATCGCCTGGCCTGCAAGGTCCTGCTTCTCAATCTGCTGGCGTTGGGATAAACAGCATATCTTTACCGTACGCTCGTGCCTGGACACAAAGTGGCAACGTTGATTCAAGGGTTGGCATGCAGGGCAGGACAAATGCTAGGGCTGACACGAACCCTATTTCTTGGATGCGTGGTGTCAAAATATCGGGATGGGACATTGAAACCCTCGGTGATGAAATATCGCATGTCGGCGAGAAGTTTACCAAGGTTGCTTTTGAGTCGGTAGACGTTAGGCAACGAAAAGCAACAATATCTTTGCATGGTCCCTGGGGCTCGGACGGCGATTCCCTTTTCTTAAAAGTCGATATCAAATTTCCGAACGATTACCCTCGTGATTCGGTGCCATCATTCAATGTTCAAAAAACAGCTTCTGTCACCGATCAACTCGCCACAAAACTCATTGCAGAGCTGCGAACCATTGCTGAAACGTACCTTTCTCGCAAACGAGGCTGCCTTGAGGGTGCTGTTCGTTATCTTCTTGGGGAAAGTAGCCTGGAGGAAAGTATAGCGTGGATTCTTGGTGAAACTTCTGAGACAATAAAATCCCCAGTCAATGGGGAAGAGTCAAGTGATGAGGATGAAGTAGGGCTGTCCCAGAGCCAAGACCTTGGAATGAGTTCTGAGTTGCTTCGACCGGTAAATGCGAATGTGATGGTCCCTGTGGCGAAGGCTTGCGGTGCACTGTGGGCAAGAGACGGCCGTCTAGTATGCTTCTTCCCACCCAAGAAAGACAAGTCAGCATCTTTCCTGGAGAACTTGGGATTCAAGGAGATGACAAGAATGTCAAGGGCAGATAAAGTATTCGAAGGGTTTGGTCGTCTGCAGACAACTTCACCGGGGCCACGAATTACAGGCACGATCGCGAGCACAGATGATGGCGCTTCTGAATATTCCGATGATTCGGATGTCGAAACTTCGAGTTCCTCCGGTTCGTCGTCTGACATGCTATCAGGACTGCAAAACCGTTTCCCGACGCCACAAACGTGGCGTAGCGCTGGGAGTCTTGGATTCCATCGACCGCGGTCTACAGACAATTCTCAAAGATCCACTGCTGGCGCAGGAACAGTCAAGTCTGAGGCTCCGCAAAATGTGGTATCTATACATGATCTCAGCGATCTCCTCCCAGCCAAGCGTGATATAGCAAACAAATATCGGATTTGTGGAAAAGGCACAGATGTATGCGCCCATAACGCTTCCGTGGCCCTTGACGCTGGATACTACGAATCGGCTCGAATCTGGGGGCTTCTTAAACTGATGCTGCACAATCAAAATGCCCCTATATCTTTGCTGGATTCAGGCATTCTTGATCAGCGTGGACCTAGGCAGATGCAGCGAAAGGATAGTGCTGTGGATTTAAGTTATGATGTTGGGAATCACGAACAGCGCCATAAAGGGATCGCAAGCAGCGCTATTCAATGGGGAGACCATCCATTTGGTGGGCATTGGCTTGTCCCTGCTCTCTTTGACCATTTTGAACAGATTGGTGACATACAGATGCTTGCAATGCTCTCTTGTGTTCTTCATGAATCTACTTTCCAAGTAGGCACTCCGCATAGAGGACACAGCCGAAACAGATCAACATCAAGGCTGAGAGAACAACAACAGTCTTTTTCATTGGACTTACATTCTGGGAATACATCTACGCAAAATAGGTCGCAAGCAGTCACACCTCTTGCATCGACACCCAAGGATAGCCATAATACGCCTATAACCCACAGCTCTGGACAATCTTCTGGCGAGATCTGGCGAGCGGATTCAACGCCTCCATATTCAACGGGCACAACACCCCCACGTACCAATGCCTTGGCTGCCGATAGGAAGGCCTTGAGTCACAATGTTTCAATTGCTGCCTCTCCAGACCAACAGTCACAGCCACGCAGCGGGTCTGGGATTGGCTCTGTTCTGGCATCCTCCCTTACGCGCTCATTTACCTTTGGCCCGTCATCAGCCTCGCCTCCGGCGAGTGCTCTGGAAAGGAGAAAGCAAAGTCCGGGTGGAAGCCCAAACACGATCTCAGGTCCAGCGGCATGGGCAGCGAGTAATTTTACGTCAAAGCCCGTATCAGCAGTTCCCGACTATCTCACCACCTCGACTGCATTTAATTCGCAAGCTCATTCAGACACCGAGAGTGATAGACTACATCAAACTTCAACGACGCCTGGGAAACTCAAAGTAACTTTGAAGAACCAAGGTGCTTTTGACGGCGATCGTCATTCCCAAACTTCGATTCTCGACCCAAAGAAAGACTGGCTGTATAGGTCGTATCGGGCAGCATACGCTGGCTTGTTATCCATTTGGGGATTGCCAGTGCAGCAGAGTGAAGTTCTCAAAATCGGTGGAGTTGTCGAGAGCTTTGATGATATGCACATTGGTCACTGGAACCGCAAAAGTGCACGAACGTCCTTCACCTTCCCAGCGCTTGGACGTCACAGCTCCCGACCAGGGGATGATCATCCGGAAAGCCAGGGTCTTGAAATCCAAAGGCACTGCACTAGTTGCGGCCAGTCTCTTGAATTGTCAATATTCTCGGCACCAATTGCGGCAGACACAACTGCAGATCACGCGAAAGAGAACACCACGCCAGTCACATGTCCCAACTGCAAGCCCAAGCAACCACTGCCAGTCAAACTCCCCTGCATTATATGTGGCGAAGTGACAGAAGGCATGCTTATTCCTTGCCTTAGCTGCGGCCATGTGAGTTGCTTTGAATGCCACCGACATTGGTTCTCGCGGACTCCAACCTCACAGTGCGATGAAACGACTAATTCAACCGGCATCCACGACGATGAACAAGAGTTTCAATACTGCCCTAGCGGCTGCGGCTGTAACTGCTCGGAACATACTACCATAGACATTCGGATACCCTGGGGCCCAGAATCCCCGGGGCACGAAAGCGACTCTGGTAATCATTCCCAGACCAGATCCCGAAACAGGCGATCTAACCCAACACCAGGACACGGTGACCTTTCTCCCAAAGTGGGACAACATGAAGATGACTTAGACCTTTGGCAAGCGTCCCCATTCGCATCTTTGGCCCGAGGCCTGGGCGGTGGCTTGAGCCGGGGCTTACGCCCAAAGGAAGACAAGCGCAAAGCAAAACCAGCGACCAGCACTTTTGTCCCTAAGAAGACTTCGATGAGCCAAGTGGAGAACAGATAATGTATACGCATGTCTCGTTCAGGCTTTTATAGAGCATTGCTACATTGTATACCCCCGAGGTTTTGTTCTAATGTGGTCGGGGCATTCTTTGTAAGCCCCTTGGCGTATTTTCCTAATGATTTCCTACTTCTTTTTTCTTTTTTCTTTTTTCTTTTCCCTCCAGCACAGCACGAATTTGATACCATAGATTATATCATTATATCCTATTAATCCACATCATGACCATACTCAGGTGGCTAAATGATAATGAAAAGAAATCCAAACCCTCCTACCATGCCTATGTACATCAAGGAATTTGGCTTCGCGTAGCCTTCGCCTTTTCACATAACTACCGCAACATGATCATTCATATAATGCTTGATACTACCCAAGAAACAAGCCGCGAGGATCGAAACACCTCCAAATCCAATGCTAGCATAATAAACCCACTTATAGCTCTCAGCGTAGGCAATCCTCCCAGCCAGCACGACAGCATCATATGCGGCCTCATTCCCCTGAATGCCGGGGATCTGGCGTAGCTCCTCTAACAGTGAGGCGCCAGTGAGTTCGACTGCTTCAGCAATATAGGCAGTGTTGGTTATATTGAGTTTTGTCATCATAACTCCGCCAATGTAGTGGGTGGCATTGGGGATGAATTTGGAGATGAAAATGTTGTAGTAGATAGTGTAACCGATGCTACCACCAATAACGCGGATCGAGAGGGTTAGGGCGGAAACTGTGGCGATTAGGTCCTGTTTATGGAGATTGGTCAGCTATTAATTGTTACTGGGGTTTGGACTTTGTTTCTCGTGTATGTCGAGACTTACATCCGGGCATATGATAGTTGTGATGATAGAAGCTGGAACCACGATTCCTCCTATACCCAGTCCAGCTAGGGTTAGTAGTCCCCAAAGTTGGTAAAGATTATCAATACGTCCAACTGATAGGGCTCCGCAGCCTGTATTTCATGTCGTTAGCAAATCAGTCTTGCGTGGTCTGTGTTTAATTCAATTTGCATACCCGCTGTCATGAGAAGGCTGCTAAGAATCAACAATTCCTTATTATGACCTCGCAAAATACTCAGCAACCATAGTATGATGCAAGCACCACCCAGAATTCCAAAGCCAATAGGTAGACTTCGGACACCGACTGCGACAGGATCGTGACCGTAGACGTTAAAGGACTCTGTGGGCCAGAACATGATGACAGAGAAAAAATTGGCACCAGAGATGAATGTGATGACCAATGTGAGGCCCAGAGTGCGTGGTTCTTGTTTCAGACGGGTAGGGAAGATGGGATATTTGGCGCCATAGACCTCCCAGAACCCAAAGACAACCAGAATGGCAAAGCCGAGAATGAGTGGAACAAGGACATGAGCTGAGGTCCAAGCATACTGTATAGTCACAGTTTATTATGTGGATGCGCAAGATAGAATTGAGGATGGACGTACCTGATACCCACCCCATTGCATACCGGCCATAAAGACAATCATACCGGAAATACTCAAGAAGCCCCCTATATAGTCAACTCGTTTTATGATTTCTGCTTTGCTCATCCCAGACGAGTTGACTCGCGGTGGTGGGAAGTAGAATAAGAGGGTAATCAACAAGCCAAATCCATTCCAGGCACCGCAGAGGGCTCCGACATAACGCCAGCTGCGGTGGTATGCAAGAAGCTGGGCCCAGAGGACGGCTGGACAAAACGGCAATATGGAGAATATCAGTACGGCTACGTATTTCCCTCGTTTGCGGGTTGGTGCCATCTCCGAGGTTGCGGCGAGCGCTGTTAGTTCATTGACTCCAGCACCTGCACCTGCAATTGCCATTCCACCTGATCCACCATTAGATTCAAGCCTTTATAGAGGGTAATGGGTCATACCAATAAAGGTATTCATCGTATTTGCCGTGCTGCAGACGATCATGCCGAGGCAGACGAGAGAAGCCCCAATGATGGCCACATAGCGACGACCGATCAGATCAGAGAGTGAGCCAACAAATGGACATACGCCAGCGAGAGCCAGTAAATTTGAAAGAACCTGTGTGATAATGAAAAATGTGAGCTCACTAGAGTTGTAAGTGTCTTTGGGGATACTTTTAACGCACAAGCCAGATCCATCTATCGGAGCCTCCAATCGATCGATAAATATAGGGCGGAATTCCTCCTACAAGGGACAAAAGATTATTATTAGCTGTCCATATAAGTCTGGGTATGCAATTTGGAGTCTCACCAAATAGATAGACTGGGATCTGACTGCCTGTCCACAAGAAAGCCATAGCCACGAAACCCATGAAACGACGAAATGTCATCTGGCAGTAACAATTAGCATGGAACCCCAGTCATTAGTCCTTCTCACAAGACAGTGACGAAGCTTTTTCTGTATTCCCTTACCGGAGTTGCATTGCCAGGGTCTTCCTCGTCTGGGGATCTCAGTTCCTCCCGATGACTGAGAGACGTATCAAGCCTGTCATCTTTGGCCGCTGGCACTGAGGCCTTCTCGTCCACCTGTGACTCGCTTGAACGATCTGGCTGCTCCATAACGATCCCGAGTGCCATGTTGAAGAGAGGAAAGCGACTGGGAGCCAGCCCAACAATAAAGAATACTTCAGACAAAGGAAATCGGGGAATTCCGATGACATGCCTGGAAGCGCTGCGTCACCCACACAAGCTTCATCTTGACCCACCAGTAAACATATGTGCTGGGTCTGGGTGTGGGACAATTGTGAAAAGTGCGGGTGTATGTGCAACCAGACAAGGCTTATTTGTCCGTTTTAGGCGAGATATAACTATCATCAGCGGTCCTAGCCCCCCAATGGATCATCAAAAAGGACGATCTGGGTCTGCGAGCCGGCTTTAATGCCATTTACAGACACAACCGAGGCAATTTCCCTTGGTTTTAAAAAGCCAGAACTCTGGACATTGCCGATAAGGTGATGGATGCCGGGGAGGAATGCGGGGAACGTGGAGAAGCAGCAGCGGATGTTGATATCATTACGCCACCAGCTGGTGATTTACCGGGCTAGATCGCATTTTTTCGTCGCGGATAAATGACCCTTTGTTGGTACTGGGCCTCAGTCTTCAGAGTACTTCCAAAGAGCCCCAGGGACCACGACTAGCTTGGTCCAAGACTTGCATATGATAGAGAGGGTTTGGATTCGGGCGTTGACTTTGGTTCTATTTGAGCTGGCTGAGAAAAGCTGTGTCAACGATCTTCATTTTCTACTCAGTTTTTTTTGTGTGTGTGTGTGTGTGTGTGTGTGTGTGTGGAAACCAGTCAAGGAACCTCAAGTTGTACATATATATATTGCAGATTAGACGTTGGAAATGAGCCCAGACCACCAAATTGACGAGATACGACTGGAAAACCCCTATTGCTTCAAAATATGTGATAAAAGAAGGCCGCGGTCCAGTAAATGCTGTGTCTTCATGCACTGGTGTCAAGGATTGTGATTGATAGAGGTAAGATCAAACACGCCGATATGGCTAGGCAAAAGTATCTGCAGATCAGATCGATATAAACGACATTATGTATTATATGCATGATCATGCGATTATATCCATGTGTATTATTTCTTCATCCTGAAATTTCCAAGAATGATGCGAGTCAGTAAAGACGGTTCGATGGCTGTACTGAGAAGGACCATGGCAACAATCCAGATTGTATTTCCAAATGAAAACCAATTGCGGCTCAATATTTATCTCCAACCCTTTGGAGCTTCAGTTTCTTGGGTACGACGAAAATCCCACTGGCTTCGACACAGACCCGTCCTATGACATCGCGCACTTCGCCCGATACATATGCCTTTCGATCAGTGCTCTTTTCCTGATCGATGGTTGAGTAGAAGACGTAGAACTGATCCGAGTAGACCGGGGCGCGATAGTTGAGTTGGAGATTTGCAGTGACACCGGTGCGCTCAGGGAAACTGCGTATAGCAACACGGCCTAGGTTCTCATCGATCACAGTGCCCAGGGCACCTCCGTGAACAATTGTCGGCCAACCCTCGGTACCTGGTCCAAGGAAGACCACGTTGACAGCCTTCTTCTCCTTTTCGTTCCAAAAGACTTTCTGTAAGAGAAGACAATAAGCATTTGAATAGAATAAAATAGACATCAGTCCTTATCAGTCTTTCAGCCCCCAGCAATTTCCCCAGGGCATGTCGCAAATTGTAGCTTGGAAACGAGCCAAGAAGGGATAAAGAAACCAACCTGCAATGCCAACGCTCGACTCCCAGCAAGCGGACCAGATGTGAGCCTATGTGCCTTCTCCTCATCCGTATAGTTTTGGTATACATCCGACTCCACATAGTCTGGATTATTCCGCAGCTCCTGCACGATGGGCAAGCCGAAATTATACACCCGATTGATCTCTTCCAATTCTATCGCATCTTTCTCTGTTCCTGGAATGGCCGGCTCGCCAATTTTCCTGTCCATCCATTTACCAGCCGAGATACCTAAGCCACCGAATATCCCCGCATAAATCAGGCGTCGCGGCCATCTTGACGATTGGGCCGAAGGGGCCTGCTGGGCGGCAGTACTGGCATTCCGTGTTGGATTGAACTTGAATCGAGACGGGGTCTTGGAGTGATTCGCAAGGTAGCGCAGTTGGGATTGGAAGACTCTGCGAGGACCAAACATGGTGATCACATCACAGTTCTGCGTTGAAGGAGTTGAATGCGACGCCTGCGAAGCCGCTACAATGATGCCGAGGCTAATATAAACCACGTGATCATATATGTGGACGTATATTTATTTAGATTTAGAGGTATAGTATACATGTTATTTTACTATTTTACGTATAATTATGGATACTATGTAATATTCTTGAGAGACTGGGTACCATGAAGATGGCATTGAATGTGAATCGACCACAGTGGTCGTTTTCTAGTCAACTCCTAAGCACTCATAAATCTAGTTATTCGAAGTTTGTAAACGTCTGAGGCAAGTTTTAGACCTCATAGCTCATTTTCCATTCAGTCGTCAACAAATGAATCGATTAGTCGGTAGTGGGCAAGTCAACGGCACGGTAGAGCAGAATGAGCGCGGAGTGAGATTCACCTGACAAGTTGAAAAATTGTTAGCAGAGGAACTTCTGTATTTCTGTCAAGGTTTCAAACTCACCACCGCCAGCAAGAGTCTCGATCTTTTCTGCTTCCACTTCAGACACCTTGTCGTCGTTGAACCACCACCATTTTCCATCTTCTTGTTCCTTGTTGCCATTGCTTTGCTTCTTCACGTAAGCCGTGTAGTGACCACTGTCGGCGCTGGCACCTTGGTGTGTAATCACACCCCGCAGCTCGAATAGACCAGACTTATTCGTTCCTGCGTCCGAGCCAGGGTTCTGGTTAAGAAGCTCTGACAGCTCCTTTTTCGCGGCGCTAATAGAAGCATTTCTTTCCGCCTCATAATCAGCGTCCGTTTTAAAGGCATCCGTCATTTCTGTGTCTTTATCCTTTTCAGGTGCCTTTCCAGCTTCCTTGTTCTCTTCGGCAGCCTTCTTCTTTTGCATTGGCTCCATTGATCCAGACTCGGCTTCCTGCTTTTCTTCCTCGCGCTGATGGTCAAGTTTTTGACGCTTTCGAGCTCTCTCCACATCGAGTTCCTCTTTGCGGATCTCTCGAACCTTGTCCCTGATAGGGACCAATTGTTTTTTGAGCTCCTCGGTACAGAAATCGACCACATCCAGCTCAGCAGGAAACGTCACTTTGCGCATGATTTTAGCCTTCTTCTGAGTCTCCCGTTTCCAGAAAAATCGAACAAAATGGACAGTCAAGTACTTGGGCAACCGGGCGATACGCGATTTCTTCGTGTACAAAGCGTCACGGTCCAGTGTAGGTGAACGCTTTTCAATCTGCTCCTCAAGGCCTGCCATTATGCCATCGTGTAGATGGTTTGTTTCTTTACCAATATGGCAATCGAGCTTGTAGAACACATCAGAGCTTTCCGTTGGTTGCTCTCCAACCGCCTTCGCTGCTGCGTCATCACATTCAGTGACGGACTCAAATCTCCCACCAAGATACTTGTCTACGAAAGACACCTCAGTAGTAGAGTCTCCTTCACCCTCCTTGATCATTAGCTTATGTCTCAGCTGAGTGACAATCTGCGAGAAAGCCTCCTCAGCATCCTGTTGAGCGTAGCCATGGCCATTTCTATCTCTTTGAGCGAACTGAGGGAAAACGCTTCGGAGGGCATTGAGGAACATCAGGGGTGGAAATCCTTCCTGCGTCTCAGACATCTGCTTGAACAAGTCTCGCAAGGAACCAGTAAGATCCATAGAAGCACCCAAACCACCCAGGCCGAAACTACTGAGGTCTCCAAGCCGGGAACCTCCAGCAGAATCTGCCGAAGGACGATAGCTTTGAAGAGCTTCCTGGAGCTCAGGGACACCTCTCAATGTTTGCAGCGTAGAGTTGAGGTAGCAAGTATTTCCGAGGTTCTGTAAACCAGCAGGTGTAGCTCCTTGTGCCTTTGCAGCCTCAGATTCCGTCATATCCTCTAGGAATTTTACTGCTTCCTTGGGTCGTCCCAGATCCGCAGCACCCTGGCCTCCAGAGGGCGTACCCATCATCATGAATGTCTGACCGGGCTTAGCGTTGAGGGAAGACAATGGGGTTTCATCTTTTAGTTGGCCACCTTTGACCAGAATCTTCTGTCGCTCAGGTTCGACACCGGTAAGGGAATAAAGTTGGTACTTGAAGGTTTCGCCGTTCGACGAAGTATCGAGCTCGACCTCATGACGTTTGCCCTGATGCTTCACAATGACTTGGGTTGTAGGGTCAGTAACAGCTTGGAAAACTCGCGATAAGGCAGTAAAAAGGATGATGAATAATACCTGGTATTGAAGCCATGATGCCTCGTGTTTTTAGTTTGATTCAAGAAAAGATAGGAGGTATCCCCGAGGTTCCCTGGAGTGTTGGATAAACAAGAGCGATCATCAGTCATAGCATTGGAGAAGCGTGGGGCAATTGGTGCAAACAATACAAACGTGTTCGACATCACCGCCCCCCAACCCAGCGGGACGTCGTCTGGCTCCTGAAGCTGCCTTGAGCATCACTTGACGATCTGTCTTTTTTGGTTCATTCTAAACAATTCATTTGAAGGTAATTTATCATATCAGATCCTTTATAAGGACATATTTTCTGCTCAGCTGAGTAAAATCTGGATAAAGTCTTGTTGACGTGTTTCGCAGCGGAGATAACAGTAGCAGCAACTTCGGAGTTGGCAGTAAACAGTACATTCCCATCATGGTAAGTTGAGCTACCTCAAACGGACTACTATTCATGCTAATGTATATTAGTCTCAATCATTGCGCCCTTACCTTCAATGCGTGCGATCTTCGTTGACTGCAGCTCTTGCGATTTCGAACTTCGCCTCCCAAACCTCGGAAAGACACAATGTACCGGAGATTGAAGCTGCCAGCTCCCCAGAACTCCTTCTAAACCCACTTACGATTTCGCGTAACGAGAACGAGAAGGTCTACATTGAACCCAGTGTGAACAGTGTCCGTGTCAGCATAAGGATAAAGCAGGCAGATGAGATTGAGCATATCTTGGTCCACAAGTTCACCAGATTCCTGACGCAGCGCGCGGAGTCTTTCTTCATCTTGCGCAGAAAGCCAGTGAAGGTCTGTGGAATGGCCCCTATAGTGTCTCGATACTTAATGGATGCTAACTGCGGAATAGGGATACGATATCTCTTTCCTGATCACCAACTTCCACACAGAAGCCATGTTGAAACATAAGCTGGTTGACTTTATCATCCAATTCATGGAAGAGGTGGATAAAGAAATCTCAGAGATGAAGCTTTTCGTATGCTTTCCCATTTCGCCTCCTTGGTTTTTAAAATACCCGAGCAGCAATATACTAATGGTTGGCAGTTGAACGCTCGTGCTCGATTTGTTGCTGAGTCCTTCTTGACACCGGTACGTTACCATTCATGTGTGCCTTGACTACTAAACTAACATCGTGATACAGTTTGACTAAGCGGCACAATGTTTGCTTTTATTCCGGCGTACGAATAGCACATCACCTTGATTTTTCTTCTGTACAGGCGATCTAGGCTGGTGATGGGAACCTTACAGTTAGCAACTCGATACTGTATTTCCCCCTTAGGTCTTCAAAATCATCATTCAAATCCAATATTCTTTGAACTTGCTTGAAAGTCCACGGTACTTCATAAATATACACCCGAGTGGATGATCAGCTTAAGAATGTCCGCCAGATAATAGTATTGAACTTATATCCCACGGTTACGGTTAACTTTGAAAGCAACTGGATTGACACGACTCCATATTGAACCTCGGCCATAATAAGGACGAATCTGGCAAGATGACAGGATCGATTCTTTTTAAGGCTTACGGCTTACAGGTTCTGTTGTCCTGACGCATGTATACAATATCTCAGGAAAGGACCCCGCAGCAAGAATAACAGCAAAAAATCCTATCCTCCACCGGCTGGAAGGTCGCGGGGGTTGATACTAGGCTTGAATGATACCGTCCCATCAGAAGTAAATTATGGGCTGGCCATGAGAAGGTATGTTCACATCAATATGATATTTCCAGGCTTGTGATAATAAGTTATAAGAACAGTAAAAGAAGATAAAAAGAAGAACAAAACCAGGCGCTTGACATTGTCTATTATTCTCCACTTAATTGTGATTCGTATTGACCGATCGACTAACACATTTTATTGTGCTAAATACCCCATACCCACTCTACCTTATCGGTGTTATGCCTCTCCAGTTCCTTTTTGTATTCATATCATCAACTTTACTTTTATTCCTGTATAATTCGAGTCTTTAGAATGGCTTCATTTATACATGCCATTGAACCTCAATTGTCTTATTGATACCTTTTCTTTTTACAAAAACAAAACGCTCCTTTCCTCTCCCCCGAGAAATTCTCGCCAGCCCCCCCCCAACGTTTTCCATCAGACCCGAGTTCCCATTCAACGTGCAACTGACAATAGGAAGACAGTGAATTCGAGGCTGGTGGGGGCCCGTCTCACAATGGGGTTCCAGAAACGCTCAAGGGCTAGAAGGCCAGGCATCTGAAAGATCTCACCGTATTCCCCCAGACTTCAGACTCCAGACATCTCTCCCCCCTCTTCTCACCCAACTCCCCTCTCTTCCTCTTCACCACCACCTCCAGCCCCTATCCCATACCAAGAAGCCACCATGGATTACAGGCGTGGAAACGCTCGTTTTCCAGTATACGAGATGGCATACCCTTACAGCCCCCAGCCGCCTCCTCAAGGATTCCCAATGATTCCCTTCAATCCCCGAATCATGCCAGGATTTCTTTACCAGCAGCAGCAGAATCAATATTCAGGACCAGCAAGCCCAAACCCGCCTCAAATGTTACTTCCTGATGCCAGATTTGGCAATCCTCACTTTCATCCCATGCAAAGCCTGAGCCCTGCTCTGATTGACCCTATTGGCCGAGCTCGTTTTGCTCATACTCCCCTTCCTGCACCAATTCCTCAATTTCCAGCTCATTTCAAGCAGCCAGAGATTCTCTCGCCTCTGGCACGTGGTGCTGCTGACTCGCAGTTTGATCAGCTGCTCAAGATCGAATCTCAGAAGCAACCTGATGGCCCCCAAGCCCCTGGCGTTGCCAAAAGCATCGACAAAGTTGCATTGCCTAGCGAGATGCCAATAGGTAGTCTGGTTCATCTCCAATGTCCTCCCAAGTGGGGTGTGATCAAAATTGCAAATGTAAGAAATATGTTCCCTAAGACTTCAGTTCTGTTGCTGAACATATTTAACTGACGTGGATGGCAGATCCCGTATTCGATAACCAAGCAGGAAATCGTGCAGTTCCTTGGTCGACAGGCTCGCCTGATCACACCTGATAAAGGCTGCCCTGTTCACATAATCATGGAGCGCCCTACGGCTAAAACAATGGACTGCTATGTTGAGATGGAAACCCCTGCCAATGCCAAAGAGACTGTGGGTCGCATTAATCGGATCTATGAAACCGGACGTGCCCCTCGTCTGGGAAATCGCCATGTGGATGTCGAAGTCAGCAACCAAGACGCTCTTTTGAAAGATCTGTTTCCACGTGCCAAGTGTGTCTCCTGGCAGGATGGTGTGCCTATTGTCTTCCCGAACATAGACCCCTATTCCACTGGATATGCGGGCTTGTTCACCAGCGAGGAGATCGTCGGTGCTATTCGTCATGCAGAAATACCTCATCGTGTAAGTAGCCCTCACTGCTCAGCTCTGATTTAGATTTGCAGACGTAATAACTTCCTTGCTTCATAGTCCCCTTTCTGTGCCAAGTGCCCGCAGCGTACCTACGAGTCCACTATTAGCACGATGTACAAGGTAAGACATTTCTACTGCTTTCTACGGCTAGGCGTATGGGTATAAGAACGCTGACTGCTTTTATCACCTGTGCTGCTAGTTCCCCTGGTTCGCAACGAAGATCTACACGGTTCATGATCGAAATCTTTTGTTCGAATTGGTCAACCGCCACATTCAATCTTTGGTTTCCCGTGTCAGAAGGTCCAATACTGTTGGTCTTGACCAGAGACTACTTCGCGATCTGCTTTACGCCGGTCTCAATTGTCCTGCATTTAACGAGCGCCAGAAATACACGTTGTGTATCAACTCCGATGAGCTCTCTGAAATCGTGAAATTTCCAGACATGGGAAAGTGGTTCCCGTTTGACACATTGGTTAAAATGCCAAAATTCGATGAGAACACCCTTCTTGTATGTGATTCTGATTGTCTTTTGTTTCTTTACCATCTTCTCCTATCTGTTTGAACAGCCCTAAACCAACTTTTCTAACCAAATTTTCCATAGTATTACGCGAACCTCATCTCAAAGGGAACAGTCCGCGATCATGCAACCACCGAGTTGCCAAATACGTTCCCAGCAAATAACTTCGAGCTTCATTCTCCCTACGGACGCATTTGGTTCGAATGGCTATTAGATGTTGCGAAGCTCATGACCTGGGAGGATGCTGTACAGCACGAAATGGTCATTCTTTGCAACCTTGTTCTGAGCGGCTGGATCGCCAACGATAAGATTACCATGCTCAATACAGGAACAGTGTCTGGGGAGTCGTCTTCTTCAAGCAGCCGGGTTTCTCGCCGACGCGACCTGACCATTTCACCTTCTGGAACTGACAAGAGTCAGATAAGCGAAGATACATCGTCGAATACTGGAGTATTTGGAACTCATTCGCGTCGTGCAAGTGACCTCCATAGTTACAAAAGCGCATACACCAGCAAAAGTGACGCTAGCTGGAGCCAGAAGTTCATTCGTCCCACCACCAGAGCCAGGGCTGGATTCCTCGGCCATCGAAACACGCTGTCATCTCCCACTTGCTTTCCTTAAATTATAAGCTATTAAATGGAACCACGACGGCCTTGAGGGGTCTACAGCACAAGCTTTTGCGCGCCCACCATCATATCAATATCAAATCGACGGTATCCTACATCGCCGCGTTCCGTTCCGGCACGGATTCTGAATTTTTGGCTTTTCATCCTGAATATGCCATGTTATGGATATCGTGGTCTTTTTGTTTTCTGTTTTGTTTTTGCATCTCGAGGGACACTTGACGTCTTTGAACCCACCAACGATGATCATTTATGCTGTCAATCGCTTCTTCGATACAATACTGCATGACCCATTTTTATCACCATGCATTTATTTTGATATGAGAATACGGCAGGGTTATCACAGCTCTGATACAATGGGCGATGCAATGGACTGGAGTTGATTTTGCACAGATACAAATCTGGTTGGAATAGCATGCAGCGTCAATTGGCACAAGAACAGGGACGCAGGTTGCATACTTATGGCTGGATCTTTCATACCTGGGGCTTTTTCATTTATCTTTTTTCAGAGACCAACATATTGTTACATTGTGCCTCTGTCTTTACAGAGAAGAGCTGAGCGCTAGCTAGATTCAACGGACGTCTTTCATTTTTATTTTCATTCATATTCAGGCTAATAAATCGTCAATTCCATCATTATCACTTTCTTTAGGAGATGCATTGGTTTGGCTTTCGAGAAGCTTCTTCCTCATCAATCCTTCTGCTCTCTTTCTTTCTCTCCGCTTTTCAGGATCCTCCCAGCCCGGTGGCTTAGATTTCCCTTTAGCTTTTCGGCCCTGAGACTGATCCACAGAGTACAGGTCGAGCAGGGTCTTTCGAAATCTTTCTTTTCGTTCTGCATTTACGGAGAATCTCTCGTTTGAGATAGCGATCAACATTTCCAGGTACTCCTCTGTCACGAGACTGCGGATGATAGGTGTGTCACTTGTTGGGTCATCTTCAGCGTCATTATCGTCGCAGTATCCGATTACTGATTCAAGAGCCAGGCCTGCAGAGCGCACTGCTACAATGGGACTGGGGCCATCGTCATCGCCTTCTAGACAGCGAAGGCTCTGTAAGCCACTTTCACGGAAGCCTGAGCTTGACGCGGCGGATAAAACAGGGTGAGCGTGGTGGAGGTTTGCCGTCATGATGTGAAGGATCTGTTTATGAGCTCGTTAGTACGGGATGTTGTAACATTTTGAATCAAAATGACCGATCAAATCAGGGAAAGCAAATTCAGTCTGTAGCTTTTGGGTATATATGGAAATGATATGGTAAAAAAGTGACAGGCCCAGTGTATTTAGGGGTATAAGGAGGGCATATTTGAACAAGCAACGGCAATCCGGGCACTTTTGGGGGGCTGAGAGAGGAAACCTACCAGAGGCTCAAAATGGAAGCGCACCAAACGCGGGGCTTGGCCCTTCCACGCTGGAGGCCTTCCATCCCCAGGGATCATCCCAAATATGTCATGCAAAGTCCTGGTGTCTTCCCTTTGCTTTCCACCACCAGCATCCCCCCAGAGGCTAGCCCATCATGCTTCAAGGGCTCATGGGAGACATACAACCATCTCCCCGCTCCTTTTCCCCCAGATGGTGCGAAAAGCCTCTGTTGCTCTTGTTGTTGTTGTTGCTGCTGCTGCTGCTTCCTCCCCTCCAGAAACACGCTGATCCGCCCGGCACAACTGCTGGTGGTTACCAAGCCCGGAAGAGCATTGATGTCACGAATGAGGTCACGGATACCTTCATCGACAGACCCTTTTGGAGAAAGATCTGTATACTCTTCGTCCGGAATGGAGAGTTCTGCAAGGATCTTGCTCTTGCGAGCTTCAAAGACTTCTGGGATTTTCGCCGAATTGCTCATGTTTGACGTTTTGTTCTATAAAAAAAAAAAAAAAAAAAACCTCGACCCCAAGAAAACAAGAAAGAAAGTGAGTTACAATATCGCAACAGATGATATAACTCGGGGTCTTTTGTCTTTCCTCCGACTTTCTTGAAATAGAGCTGACACTTGGCTTTGTGCAGGCAGAGAATCGACAAAGAAGAACTCTGCCGAAACAGAAACCGTTACGTGAAACCAAAGAGATCGAGAATATACACCAAGGAAACTGCACTTGATCCCTTTATCCTATATATTCTTTGACGATTTCGCGACAACCTTCCTTTCAATGTCGTGGCGGTCCAGCGGGCTACGCAAATCTTTCTCGAAGAAGTTGACGTCGTCTCGGAAGCCGCACTAACTTTAGCGGTGGTTCGGCGGAAGTTTAGGAACTTTTGAGCTCGCCCTTTCTTTCGGTTTCCCACGCGAAACACCGCCCCAGAAGGTACCGGGCTCCTGGTCCTCTCACGGCACTGACGGGTCCCTCTTTGTCCGTCAGTTGAGACCGCCTGAAAGTCAAAACAACTACTAGTCCCATCAAAGCGGAAGCTTTTTAAATATTCTATCTCTGACCTGCATCTTACATTTGACTATCATTCCCATCTCATCACATATCCTGCGTAGTTAGTTGTTATATGTGAGACTCTTCTCGGAGAGAAATTCGCGCCCGCAAAAACGGAAACTCAGGGACTCTGACTCTTGCAGTTCCTAATCTCTTTTTTTCTTCCTATGCCTCGTCGATCGTCTCGGGCCGTTCCCGCGTCGGCGGCAGCTCCAGCGCCGGCACCAAAAAGGCGCGCGTCTGACAGACTCTCCGCTGGCTCCAAGACGGCGCCCAAAAGACAAAAGTACAATCCCGCCGCCGCCGCCAAAAAGAACTCAGTCAAATCCACCGCCAGGAAGAGCAAATACTTCGAACAAGACACCGCCGAAGAATCAGTCTCCGAACCTGATCCTGAAACCAGTCTGGACTCCACTTCAGCCTACGAAGACACTAAGACCACTTCCACCGATCCAGAGTCTTCTGTATCCGAAGCAGATTCTACAGACGAGGAAAAGGGCAAGAAAAAGAAAGGAAAGTCAAGCAGTCAAGGATTGAAGGCAAAGCCTCGGGGAAAGCAAAATGGAAAGCAAGATGATGATATGCCAGGTGACGATGACGACGAGACAACACTGAAAGACAAGGAATTGTGGAAAGAAGGTGTCAGTACTGGGCTGGGTCCTGGAAAAGAGGTTTTCATCAAGAAGCCCAAGGCTAGGGACCCTGGAAAGGTGCATTACCAAGACGATACCTTGCACCCCAATACCATGCTCTTCCTGAAGGACTTGGCAGAGAACAATGAAAGGCAATGGTTCAAAGGTAATGTGGCAACTCAGCTAAAACATAGTGCGCTTCAACCATATCTAACATTCAACTTCTCCATTAGCCCACGATCCGGATTATCGGGCTGCGAAAAAGGACTGGGAAACTTTTGTCGAAAGCCTCACGGAGAAAATCATTGAGAAGGATAGCACAATCCCCGAGCTACCTGCCAAGGACCTGGTAAGCGGTGCCCCAAAGAATGGTATAGAGGACGACAGGTGCGTTAACAGTCTGGTTTAGGTTTTTCGCATACACAGAGACACTCGGTTCAGCAAAAATCCTACTCCGTATAAGGTATGTGTGATTTCCAAGTATCCACTTCTAGTAGGTCGGGTACTTCATGCAGTGTAACTGTTAATATTGAACCCTATGGCTGAGCTAATATGCGAGTAGACGCATCTTTCAGCTGCCTGGTGAGTGCATTTCTAGCGCTACGCGCGCATGATGGTTAGCTAAGTTTTGTATAGGTCCCGCACGGGAAAGAAAGGACCTTACGCCTTCTATTATGTCCATATGCAACCTGGATCCTGTTTTGTCGGTGAGTTATGTCGGGGGCGCCCCCTTTTCTTTCCCCCGTCTGTCACGCAGGTTTCGGTCGACATGTTTCAGCCAGCCAATACACATCGTGTGCGGGGAGATTAAGCGCCCTCTGTCTCAAATGCTGCTTCCTACATCCAGTTCCCCACCAAACCCTTCAAATATCTTGTATACCCCTTCTCAGTTTCTTCGATTCGATGGTAACGGTGGCGTGTTTTTCCAACGGTGATAACCGGGCACGGCATAGACGTCGCTGTGGCGAAACCAGCTCAATGGTTTCTTTTCTTAATGTACACGAAGCATGGTTTGAGCTAATTATATTTTGCTCTGGCTCTAGGCTCGGGGATCTGGCAACCAGAACCTAATCAGCTCGCGCTTCTTCGAGAGGAGATCGATCAAAATTCGCATCGCCTGAAGGCTGTGCTGAGAAGACCTGAATTGCGCCAAGAAATTTTCAAGGGCATTTCTGACGATGAAGACAAAGCTGTGGAATGCTTTTTCGATCAGAATAAGGAGACTGCTCTCAAAACAAAACCAAAGGTTGGTGTTTTCCTGTCCCCAAATGCTCATCACCGTCCCCTTGTTGCAATCCACCACCATTCTATTATTCCACCATTTCCATCATCAGCCCTGGGCCTCCCAACACGTTTTTCCATCTCGATAAAACGTACTATTGCCGTACGGTGCAATGCAGAGGAGGTCCGATAACGTCGCGTTGTCCGTATTGTCTTTCGATGGTGGTTCCACCACCGTGGTGTCGCCGTGTTTTCCTGGTCATTAGCATCAATTCATCAAGCAGAACATCAGCACAGGGAATTTTTCATCAATGAAACCTCTCCAAAGGTTCCAAATGAATGTTAAGCCCTCCATGAGAACTGCTGGAATAAGTTTTGAGGAGATGTCGCTAGCTCCTTGGTCCTGTCCTCGGGCCAACTTGAGGGCGGCCAGCCAGGACTTGCACATCACCAAGCCTGCTATTTTGGCAAACCCATGGGCACGAAACATCAATTCATGATATTCGCTTCCCAAAACGCGATGGTGAACAGCGTTCTCACCCTCGTCGACGGGTTGCCGGTCTGCTCTGCTGATTGTTGATGGTGGAAAGCTGAAGCGCAGCCGCGCGGTGGGTCCGGGTGGTCTACCCGTGTCTGCCAGAGTCTGGCGCCCTTTTCCACCAGGCACTTTTTTTCTGCCTTTGGCTCGCGCTGTGTTTCGTGGTTCTGGGCCGGGAATGCATTCCTGTGTCCCACTGGGTTTTGGCTATGAAGAGTTTTTTTTCACGCCGTCTCATCGGTTTCCATGGTTCACCACCTGCCGCGCTTCCCCTAGCGGGTCCTTTTTGGACTTCAACCCAAATTCTGGTATGGATTGTTGACAAATATCTGCTCATGTCTAGGGTTACAACGTCGACAATGAGAACATTCAATTGCTCCGCCTGCGCAATTTTACTATCGGAAGGCCTCTTGCCGATGCGGAACTGATGAGTCCTGATGCGCAGGAGAAGATCGCAACTCTCATTGGCATCATGGAACCCTTTGTAAGCCATTCCAGCCACCCTTGTTGTGCAGTCATCGTTTGGCTTTCCCCTCCGCTTGACCGCGTCTGCGTTTATTGGATCTTAGCACCCCGTATCAGCGTTTTCTCCCCTTTACCCCTCTTCGTCTTCCTCTTCTCAGCCACTTCAGCGGTGTGCCATATTATCCCATACCCACCCCTCAATCACCCACTTTGAACGGTGGCAAATCTGTGGGAGCTTTTCACTGACCACAGGTTATTTGTTTTAACAGGTCACGTATCTCAACAGCGTCGTCATGCCTGATCCAGCGGACCAGGATCCCAGTTCCGACTCCGACTCTCCTGGCGAGGACAGCTAAAGCATTGATTGCACTACCGATTTCAAGCGATTTTTGCGTCCCTGTTTCCCTGTATATTCCTATGTAGGTCTGTGACTTTTTTGATTTTCTATATATTATGGTTTTTCTTGTGTGTTTCGAGTATAATATGCTATGGTCTTTTATTTATTTTTCCTGCCCAACCGTGAACCGTAGGCGTTTTTCCAAAGCAAATGGGAAAACGCACAAGGAACACAAATGGGGCCACCCAAATGCACTGCTTTGTGCCATGTTCATGTTTTGGGGCTCTAGCTGGCCGATCTGTGAGCAATAATATGCAATCCCTTCCTTTGGCTGTAAGATTGATACCAGCCCTCTTTTTTTTTTTTTTTTTTTTTTTCGTGTTGCGGGTTCTTTAGAGCACCTAGACCTTTGATGGTTTCCTACTCCCCTCTTTACCGCCATTCTGCGCTTCCCCGGTCCAATGGTGGCAGCATTCGTGTCTCATTCCCTCGACTTGACAGGGCTTTGAGTCGCAAACCCTCCACTATACTGGCCTGCATGTTATGGCCTGCTGTCCGCGCGCCGCAGTCGGCCCGTCGGGCGTGCCGTTAGCTCCACGTCGCTGTCCATATTCGAGCAAAGAAGGGATATCCACATATGCACGCGTGCGAATTCGTCCATGGCTCGCAGACAATCCTCGTCCAGTGATTATCTGCTCTCAGCCTCTCGTTCCATGGGACAGGCATGGGCGTTCTGCGTAAGTGCCCAAAATTAATACTCCGTACAGGCGCACAACTTCTTGTTTCATCAGCCCCCCTCCCCTCCTATGTGTAAGACAGTGTCTTTCCGAGCGGGGGTTTCCACCATGCCACGGCCTAGCATCCATCGTGTCTTTTTTTCGACCTCCTTCAGTCCTTTCTCATAGCAGCATGCGAACCCCGCGAAGAACAACCCTGAGGACAAATGTGGAGATGGAAATGGGTGTGTTGTACATTGTACAACACAACTCGGGCGTGCGTCCAGAAAGGGGGGGAAGCAACTCCACTGCAACCTCCATACCAATCTACTGTCTGGCATCAATTGAACACCCTGCAAGGCATTAACTCTGTGTACCACAGGCTGAAGTTCCCGTTCAATAGACGCAACCATGGAGATACCCGTTTCATATCAAAAGGATGAGGGGTCTCTATCTCCCTAGTTCCCTCCATTTCCCCTCATCTGAAAAAACTTGCTGTGTTGTCCCAACCTCCCCGGGATGGTAAATCCTGAAGAAGTCAAGCCAGGGGTCACTCGGGTACCTCCTGCTGTGTACCCTGAGTGGGTTCATCGTGCTTTTGATTTTTAGCTTATAACACTCGCATGGCACCCGTACAGGCGTAGCACAATACCGGACTTTGCGGGAATACTCGATGCCTTTTCATCTCTGTACTGGGTAATGCGTCTTGCTTGGTCCCAAGACAAACCAAAGGGATAGATTATCGTACTTTCATTCAAGGAAAACCGAAGACAGGGATCAAAATCCATCGATCCAGGTAAAATGTAAAGCACTAACAGAGTAAAACCCGGATCTATTTGTTATTATAAAGAGCAAACATGCTCTTACATGTGGTCTAATTGCATGTTATGTACATTTAGTCAATTGAGCAGAACCAGACAGGCACAAAGTATGGAAACCTAGCAGAAGTAGCGTTTCGGTGCCTTATTGCGGGATATATATCCACCTATAAAAATCGTGGACCTCCAAATTTATCTAGGACAATAAGAATGATAATCAACAAGACTATGATGATCACGTTCTTGTACATATGATGTGATATGCTGTGCATTGAAAGAAAAATTATTTTTGGAGTATGTACCTATATATGAACTAAATAGTCATTGGGAAAAAACAAAAGCAAAAAAGAACCGAGGACGAGACTCCGCATAGACACTAAGATCATCCAAACACTATTACCTATCATATTTTCAAAGTACCAGAAACAGAAAATTCCCCGAAAGCCCCGAGGAAATAAGAATTATGGGGAAGGAGAGAGAGAGGGAAAGAATGGAGCGACGGATAGATGGATCTTCTGTCGTCCCTTACTAGGTTAGTTCCTTTTTTTTTTTTTTAAAAAAAAAAAAAAAAAAGAAAGACGCTGGACAATCAAACAGCAAGTAGCAATGCCCAATTCTGTATATAGAATCCAAGGTCTTGTTGATCCTTGCATGAGATGATCGACTTGAGTCTGCTTTAGTTAGTGCTGTCGTTTGCTCTTGGCCTTTAAGCCATGCAGGAGGGCTTGACGTGACGTGTTGTTGTAGAGAAAGGGTACAATGGCTTTGCTTATCGTTTCCCTTTCTTTTTCTTTTTCTTTCTTTTCTCTCATCATTTCTTTCGACTTTGATTCGGGGGAAAATTCACCCTTATGGAGACGGATTTGCGTTTTAGGGCTCGGCTCATTTCCCATTGCCCCCAGTCGTACATGGTTTATTATCAAACTTGCCTGGTGCAACAATAGCGCCCTATTGAGTTGAGCACCAGATTGCCTATTCCGGCAAAGGAAAAAGGGTCATAGCAAAAAAGTAGTGTAACTCCTTACAGAGGCAAATAACCACTCAACTCCAAGAATCTTGACTGACATCGGAAAACTCCACACCGAAAGTTGAGAGGAAAAAAAAAGTTGTGGGGGAGGGCGCAAAGGACTGAGAAGAAGGGCGGCAAAAATGTGACGGATCATATCTCGTATCTCATATCTCATGAGCTCATGCGTCATGATTGACTGGATCTGACATCTATCACCTGAGAATATGGCTTGCATCCCATTGTCGATAGAGGGCGATCCTTCGCGCGTCATCAAGCGGTTTTTAGATTTAGCGCCATGGTCATCGGATGGGGTTGTTTCCTTTTTGGGTTTGCTCTTCGTACAGCAGCCGATTGCCGAACGGTGTTAACTGTTATCGGATAGAGTGGGTTTGCTGGCTTGGGGTTGAGGTTAAACGCATCTGCTTTCATCCAATCGTCATGAGTAGGTGTGAGGTTTGATCGCGAGCCCTTGCTTGCATCTTGAGATACTTCTCTCTCTAATACAGTCAGACTCTGTCAGGCATCCATCCATCTGTCAAGGTTCCGAGCCTGACTCGAGCCCATCACGCGACAAACCAAACCGACGGCATGGAATTGAAGTACAACGTGTCTCTGGAGGAACTTCGGGTCATCACACCTCATTCTGTGCATCATATTAGCAATGATTCGGGAAAAAAAAAAAAAAAAAAGACCCTGCGCCTCTCGAAAGCCAAGAGAAATCATGGGGTAGACACCCCGAGAACGGGCAAAGCAGTAGTAGCCTATGAATAAGCAAGAAAGTCATTAAGTATTCGTTTCCTGTCTGCCACGTCAACAGCGTGATGTCCGAGCACAACAGATGATATCGCGCTTGGATATGGCCTCCTCCCAGCAGCGGCCGTTGACAATCAATTGCAGGGCTGAACAGGCTTTTTACACTGCCCCCCTGATGCCCAGGCGAATGTCCGTGTTCAACGTGCAGCCCCGAAATGCGCAGGCCAGACAGAACCAGCGGTGACAGTCCAAACCTGACATCCTGATAGGCTCATGTAGTGGTCAGGTGACCGAAACTGCATGCGGCTTCCCGGCTTGGCAAAGGTCACGGGACATGGAAGGTTCTTTTTTTTTTTTTTTATTTTTTTAGTTCTGCTCGTTGGTCAATAGATTCGATAAAATACGAGATAGTTTATCTCGCCTCCCGGTAGACGCGGTTATGCAGTCATGCAAGGATCTAGAAGAGGCCCCGGTCATCAGCCTCGCAATCGCATACTTTCTTAGTTAGAGGTGGGTAAGCCTGGGTAGGAGCACCGTCAAATCAATGTACAGATTGGGCTGCGAACGGGGGGAAAAAAAATACAAAAACGAGGGGCCGGACTGAGCCACCCCCTCTGAACGCGCCTAAAGTTGGCTAATTAGTCCATACTCCATAGTCGAACCGCGCGATCTGGCTGGAAAGACTAGGTCGAGGCAAGGTCTGGTCTTCCCTGGTGGAGTACTTGAAGATGAACAGAGACAAAGAAAAGCACCAAAGAAAGAAAATGAAGAACAGATTCCAGAGACAAAGACTGGAGCTGAACCAGTGCCTGCCAAACCAATGCCCATGCAGGTGATGGTGGGTTCTGGCGGCAACGGAAAGACGCGGACGGCAATGCACCGCGCCGATTGGGTTCGAGAAAACGTGGCAAAAAGAAAAAAAGAAGTTTTAGTGTTGGGCGAGGAGACGCGTAAGTTACATGTATTGGTATTACGCCGTTTGCGGGTTTGGTTCCTGTACTGGTATTTTACAGCTTTTTTTTTTTTTTTTTTTTTGCTTCGTCTGGATGCATCTATCTGGGCGATAATCTATGGAGTACTCCAGATAGTTAGATCAGTTTTTAAATGATAATCAGTACAGCATCAAAGCACCCCTCGCCAGCATGTGATTGATAGGATTGTGAAACAGTGACTGTGCAATCCCAGTCTGCTTGCAGAGCATCCTGCACTACAGTGAGTGATCCAGTTGCCTTCTGTTACAATCCTGGTGTGAAGATGTCATTACATAGAAGGAGGGGAAGATCCGACTTGCAAGGCACCGAGTCATCGAGGGTTTAGCACGAACCGAGGCCAGTCAGCGATGCTAAAATGCTTGGAAGGGGGGCAAAGCAAAGGGCAAAAAGAGGGGGTAAAACGGCACGATCCTTGCAAGACAACGTTGGGGTGCCTAGTCAGCTTCACTTGACGAGTAGGTAGTAGAATAAAATAACATCGCAGGGATTCGATCAGGAAAGTGGAGAGAGAGAGGGGGAAGAGATAGCCGTTTGGCACGGAAGCGAAAACGGTCGAGTTTCACCATAAACCATAATTCGCAGTGTTATCAGCTAGGGAAAATGGCTCAGTGGGATTTGATGCCAAACACGATGGCGATGCCACACACAAACGACTTCATGCATAATAAGATCAGCGGGAGTCGGGGCGGCCCGTCGTGGACATGCCCAGGAGGCGACTAGCGACGGAGATAGCGAGATAGCATAAGCCTGGATGGGAATGGGTTTGGGTGACAAACATCTGCATCTGAATCACAATAACATTATAGCGTGCTTTTGTTTGCAATCACATGGACGGTTCGTGTGTTTGATTTGGTTCTTATTTTAGATGGAAAACAGTCGACTTGTTCTCGAAACTCGCCATTCAGCAGCGCCACTTGTTTTGCCGAATGTCTCATCGGGACATATTGTCGATATAATAATAACATATAGATGAAATAATAGCACTCCATAACTACTATGGTCAGAATGACATAAGACAGAATGGAAGACTACCGAGGCAGTCACACGATGCATGTCACGCTACACCCATATCTCCCAAGAACAAGCAGCGACAGCAAAATCCGGCTTGTCGACCCGCTCAACACCGAGTTTGCTCAGCCAGTGTGATCCGGGTTGCAGTTGACGGTGTCAGAATTAAATGGCGGTGATGGCGTCGCAGCAGCAAATTGCCGTCGCCAGTTTGCATCCTCCATGTGCCAGTGGATGCAACTAGGCAACCGTCTTTTCTTTTTGCATCTGCCAGATTGGCTGGTGATGATTTTATTATTTCTGCTCCCCCCCCCCCCTCCTCTCAGATATCATCACATTACGCATCCTGACAGGGATCTCAACGCCCGGCGGCCGTGCTGATTGGCGGCCAAACCTCCAGAACCCCGCAGGCCATTCCGAGTCCATGGACACCGTCGGTTTCATCCCGACCACTTACAGCCAGTTGGCAGGTCGACGGAGCAATGGGAGAGCTGGATACGGCCATGGGCGAAAAGAAGCCAGGATGCGCTAATGCAGGTTACCTTGCCAAAGGACCCCGATCAGGCGTTGTGAATGGCTGCGCCCGTCCCAGGGCTGTAGCACTGGGAAACACAATCATTCGAAGACCATCACAGCCGAACATTTTGGCCTCCACAAGCGGCCCTCCCCGCTTATTATTTTTGACTTTTTTTATTTTCACTTAAGCATGAGGTCATTTTAGGAAAAAGCCAACTCAGTCATCCTGCAGAGTTAGGATTTTAGGAAGCATACCACAGAGCAATATGACTCAATTGAGTCACGAGATTTGAATCCCATGGATCTAGGTCTGATCACATACTTGTATTTAGTCCCAGTATTGCCAAAAAACCGGTGTGGCAAGCATAAGATGATCATTGTCCATCGGCTGAGTCTTAGGGCACTCCATTTCCTTATGTATGGCAGCTTCATAGCTGAGCCTCAGCTGAAGGCTCTTTTCTTGACCGCCTTCTTCTCTTTGTCATCCCGACTCCACTTCTCTCTCCACAAAGCTACATACAATCGCAGTTAGCACGGGATACTAGTAATGCACTGGAGCGATTTGAAGAGGACCATAGGGTAGTATTGCCTTAGTTGTTTCTTTTAGGCATCAAGTCAAACAAAGTCTGTATGAGAAGTAAGAAAGGGTGCTGTATTTTATTTGTACTTTGTATGAAATCGTCCCACTTACCTACTTTTGATATAGCTGTTTTAGACTTTATTGTATCACCTTCGATCCATGGTTTCATTGACGGTTCTGGGGCGAGGAAGGGAAGAAGGGGGGGGCCTTGCTTGCGCACTTTTTTCTCTACCTAATACCTTACCTATCAGGATCCATCATCTGTCCTTTTCTGGCCCTGCCACCGGAACCAAACATTACATATTTTCGCAACACAGATAAGCCAATCAGATGCTGTCCGAGCTAGGCATTTTTACGGTTCGGGGCGCCCCTTTCCCACACTTAGTTAACTATGCGTAGTGTACCCTTTTTTTCCACTTTTTACTTTTTTTACTTTTTTGTCTTTTAACTAGACTAGATAGTTTCCACTTTTGCGCTTGCGCCCTCTCCCCTCTTTGGTCCTCTCCTTCGTAGTTTCCACCCCTCTCCGCTTGGACCAACCAGGTTGGAAAGAGAGTTTGCTGCGAGGGTTTTTGCACCTTTCTGTTTAGGAAACACCGCGGCTGTCGCTTAACTGGTTGATTCATTGGTTGTTTTAGGGCGTGTTCGAGAATTCTTCAGCTAATAGTTCCACACTAAGAAAAAAGAAAGAAAAAAAATAACAGTAATCCGGTTGGAATTGTGGGGCTTTTCTTTTCGATATTATTTTTCTTTCTCTGTTTTCCATACTAATTTATGGCTGTTATTTTTACAGTAAAATTACTATGTATTCTGTGCCTGTAGGTATGTACCTGCGGAGTGCATCAAATGATGCTATGTAGACAGTAGATGATATCCAGGTAAATCCTGCGCAAGGGCATTCCGTCCGGCCCGCCCGCTCCAGGAACCCTTTACCAACGGTTCTCAGTATTATGCGTGTATGATAACATCGACGAACCTCACATCAAGATGAAAGACATCATACCAATGAACATCGTGGAAACCCTGGTTGATCTGGCATGCTTTTTTCACTCGGCGTAGCTCGGAGATACCACGATGCAGGCGACATGCAGCGTGCATATGGCTAACCCTGGAATACTGGATGCAGCAGCAGCCAGACGTGTGTCTTCTTCAACTTGGCCTCTTGCCCTGTTGCTCTATTGCCCTATTGAACTGCGCATGCATACGCTCTGCATAGTACCTAGGTAGGTAGCAGGGGACGATGGCATCACCCCTGTTGACATGATAAGCATTTCCCCGCATGCTGCTGTATCGTGATCAAGCATCTTCCCCGTTATCTCAAGAACCTACATAAACCCTACCATATCACCTGATGGCAAAGAAAGGGGGGCAGTAAGGCCAGCATTGCTGGTGATGTGGTGATGCTCATTGCTAACGGGCTGGGCCGTCACCGATCTCAGTCCCGAATGCAAGGGCTACACCAGAAGGGGCTTAAAAGCCATTCACAAGTTAAATTCACCACGCTTGGGATTCCCTGCCGCAGTGCAGTCACAGCCGTACAAGCAATCAACCTGCAAACCAATTGATGGAGGAGCAAAAAACGAGGCGATTGTAAGAAAGGGGGGGCCAAAAAGCGAAGACCAGAACAGTCAGACCGACTCTTGGGAATAATATCAAAGCACTGTACTCGGGCGTCCGTACAAGGTTAATGTCGTCGTGTCATCCCCCGCTACCGGATCCTTCATGAGCCTCTAGTTTGATTTTTTGATTGTTTGATTTTATATTATTTTTTTTCCGTCATCCCCTGGTACATTTTCCCTTTTCGTTTGGAGGGGGATATCCCAGCATGGTTCCCTGTAATTTTTGTGGTATTTTCTCGGCCTGCTGCATGCAACGCGGGCGCTACTGCGCGGCGTCCTGTGACCAAATCTCTGCAGACAATCAGATCCTTTTCATCAGAAGCGATAGAAAAAAAAATTGAAATTGAAAACAGAGAATAAAAAATATCGAATTCAAGGGAGGGGGGAATAGGCAAGGGTATGCTGGAGTCGGTATTGCTGTATCTGCAGTTCTCGGGGTTACACCGGAGATAAATGTATTCTTTTTTCCTCCCTCCCACTTTCTTCTCCCTTCGTCCTGCCATATTATTTCGCCACGAGAAGAAATTCGGATCAGCAAAACAGCAAGTGCAACAGAAAGAAAGAGGAAGGAGGTAAAAAAAAAAAAAAAAAAAAGCACTGCCGTCAAAGACTGGTACACTACTCGAGTAGCTGCGTTGACAAACCATGGCTCAGGAATTTTGTTTTTCTTTTTCTTTTTCCTGTTCTTTTTGCCTAACTCTCGTGGAATTCCTGGTTCCGTCATGCTTAGCGTGTCCCAGAAAAGAGGCACACGGGACCGGTACGGTGCGGTAGAACACAACAGAGGTGGGACGCTGTACCAGAAAGTCAAGGTCAGTTGAAATCTGATCAAGGACAAGAAGTAGAATTCTCACAGTTATAACGTCCTCGACGGGAAAAGAGGGAAGGATGATAAAAAGGAAAAAACGGGAAAAAACAGACGAGCTAGCAGAATATCACATGATTGAAAGCGATGGACAATCACTGACTGGTGCCCGTCATTAGCCTTCTGGCCTCAGCCCTCATCCGTTGCTGCCACTGGTTTTCGCCATCCACGGCCCGCCCAGTCTCCCCTTCGAAGGATTCGGGCATTACCGTGGACCCAGTCCCCGAACGGCCGGAGGTTCTATCAGCTAACTATAAGTTCACCGCTTTCGTCGTCTATTTTGTTTTTTACAAATCCGATGATATCATGATTATTCGGTATGAATTTGGCTGTATTATTTCTGTGCTGTAGATTTATTGATTATCTGTTCTATGACTTCTATACTAGGGTTCTTTCTACAAGGTTGTATATCCTGGATCTGTATGAACGGAGGACTACTGCATGTTGATCCCATCTGGGTGTCAAGCAGTCCTTCAAAGCACTGAGCGCCGGGCTAGACACCGAAACTGGCTAGTTTCTTACGTATCCAATGCATCGTACAGCGCCTTGAAGAATTATAATAAATATTATAAAGTACTATATTATCCTGAAAATACTCCATATATCTTACTTATATTAATAAATAATTCCATCGTAGAATATGGTAACGAATACTGTGTAATACCACTGTATCAAACCAGCCGTAAATTACCAGACCCCATCAATACAGGCTCAGCCAGCACCACCAGACCAACCAACGGAAGGCGTCAAAGGGACGGATGACGGTGGGCCTCCGTCACCGCGCCTTTACCCGTCTGGAGTAGTGGCAGTAGTTAGCAGAGTAAGTAGGTACAGTTAGTTAGTGACCTCCAGTCCTCTTAGTCTTAGCCCTGGTCCTTCTCGCGCATCTGCCAATCGCAGACGAGCCCAAGTGGCCGAGGAATGGACTTTTTGCCTTACTGCCAAACGGCGCCCAACCCGAAGGTTTTCAGCTGATCCTCATCGAACCATGAATCCATTAGCTGCGTCTTAAGAGGGTCCCCGTCCATGTCTATGGGTCGCTGGCGTGTAGGTTGGGTCGCTCAAAGGGCCCACCCTGGCTGCGGACCGTTCTTTTTTAATTTTCTTCTCTTTTTCTTTTTCTTCCAATCTTTTTTTTAATTTTTTTTTTTATTGAATGATAATTATCTTTAAAAAAAAAAAAAATTTAGTTTCCTGTTCTACCGCCACCCAAATTCCAATAAGCTCCCATGACTTGGTCAAGTAATGATCCTGAAGAACAACTGAGCCAGTGAGACTGTCGACTACATCATCATCCTAGATCTCCATCGTCAATCTTCCCGCCTTTCCGCTTTCCGCCAGCCGTGGGCCTCACACCCTGCGTCTCGTGTATTTGACGCGCTTGACCCAACCGTTTTGTCCCTCCCGGACGGACCGACGACCCAGACGAAATATTACCTATTTTACCATAGTATTCTTTTTGTATGCCAGTTAAAAAATCAGAATAATAAAAAAGAAAAAAGAATAGGCCGTCTTCGGTCTTTTATTACTATATTATTATTATTTTATGATTTAGTATTTTTTTATTATTTTATTATTATTCTTCTATTTGATTGATTTGATTTGATTTTTTTTTTTCTTTCTCTCTCCCCTCTGCTTCCGATCTAAGATTTGCCTACCAGTTCATCACATTTGGCCATTTCTTCATTTTTTTATTATTTTCTTTTTTTCTTCTCAACAAGTTCCTGATTAACTATCCTTGAATTTTCTTTCTTTCTTTCTTTTTTTATTAAAAAGAAAAATACCACACACAAGAGGTACTGTATTATGATCCCTACCCTTCCGACTTTGCCCCCTTGAGAAACGCCATCATTCCCTTTCCCATTGAGTCTTCTTTTTCTCTCTTTTATTCGTACTCCGTATACAAACCATTCTTCAAGGGGCGGGAACGAAACAAAAACGAAAAACAAGAGCAAGAAAAAAGAAAAAAAAAAAGAAAAGAAAAAAGGAAACAAGGGAAAGGTGGTTGATACCCAGAAGCCCCTGTTGGCCCCAAAGACCGTCGTTCGCCCAGCAGCTCTTGGTGTTTGATCTATACTGACACCGCATAGCACTACTGCCAGGCCTGGGGAGACTCACAGACTATTCTGCTTTCCTCGCCTTTAGTGACTTTTTTTCCCCTTCTTCGTCTTCTTCTGCCCGACAACTCTCGATCTTCTCTGGCCCGTCCGAATCCACTCTATTTATTACTATTACTACTACGATCCTTCTTCTTTTCTTCCTTTATTATTATTTTATTGTTGATATTATTATTCCCTTCGATCTTTCTGTCCTCACGTCATACCCCCGAGCCTCGTTTTCTTTTTCCTTTCTGTCTTTTTTCCTTTCTCTTTGTCCCTCTCCTCCTCCTCCACCCCCTCCTCTCCTCTCCTCTCCTCTCGCCTCTCCTATCCGCTTTGGTCCTCCTCCCTGCGGATTTGGTCCTGTTTCCTCCGTCCGGTCCCCATCGTGAGCACGAGGCTATGCTAGCTTTGCAAATCACCCGACGGGAGCTGGAACTGTTTCTGATTTGGTGTACTTTCTGACCGGCTTCGACTCCGCATCTCCATCCTGGTCGCCTTACTACCACCCACGTACATCCACACAATTATACACGCACTACTACATCCACTACTGACTTCCCCCTGCCTGTCTGGACGTGACTTTCGACTCACATCATCCTGCATCATCCGTGTTTGCTCCCGTCCTTTCCGTCTTTAAGCAGCCTCCATCCACCACGCCTACAAATGTCCAGCAACCCCCACGATTCTTACGACCCCAATCGACAGGGACAGTATCCACCCCCCCAGTGGAACACCAGTCAACCTGAGGATAATCCACCGACTGCTCACTATCCGCCGGTCTCTCAATACCCTGTAAGTTTGCTTCTTTGTTATCCTTCTTCTTTTCTTTTCTTTTCTTTTCTTTTTTGTTTTTTTGTGTGATATATCATTGTCTTCCTTCCCTCTCCGCCTCCATTGGGATTGTGGTCCGCCATCCGCTCAGAGGTTCCTTGCTGACTTCCGGGCCTCCTTCGTCATAGTATCCCCCGGCTTCATATCCTCCCGCAGACCACACATATCCTCCCCCATCGCAGTATCCGCCTCCCTCCAACATGGCTGCCATTCACCCTCATGTCCAGGGCCCTCAAGATCCATACCGTCTTCCTCCACCTCCCGGTGCCTACCGAGGCCCGGATGTGTATGCCCAACCTCCGCCCCCGCAAGTTGTCTATCAAGCAGCTGCCCCACGACAGAGGACTGCCATTGCTTGCCGTTACTGCCGGAGAAGGAAGGTACGTTGGAATTGAATACTTGGCTTCTGTTTTTTTTTATTTGAGTGTGCGACGGTCGCCGCTGACATCTACTGTTTCCGCTAGATTCGATGCTCGGGGTTTGAAAGTTCCCAGGATGGACGTTGCAGCAACTGCATCCGATTCAACCAAGAGTGCATGTTCACACCCGTTTCGTCCCAGGCCCAAGCCTTCGTCCCGGCGCATGCCGCCTACCCGCATCTGAGAAATGCCCAGAACCAAGGACGTGGCGGTCATGGAGTCATGCTTTACGGTGCACATGGCCAACCTCTGCCTCCGCAACAACAACCCCAGCCTGCCGGATCCGATCTTCCGCCTCCCCAAGGAATGTACCAGCATCCATATGGCGGGGCTGCAGCGCCGCCCCTTGCTTCTACCATGCCGCAAGACCCTGTGAGTCACAATACCCTTCCGTCTATACTTCTGCAGTTTATTGAATAATTTTGGCTAACGCTTTGTCTCTTTTTTTTTCCTTGCAGAGACCGGGCGGTCGTCGTGGATCTGGCTCTGGCTTCGAATACCCTGACCCAACCAATCTGGCCCCAGTGACCCCGGCCGGTTCCGCTCCAGGATATCAAACGCATACTGCCCCCAGCCCATACTATCCCCCGGCCCCGCATGATCGACGTACATCGCCGCAGTCAGCCTACGCATATGACGGCCGTCACTCTTCGTCTCCGCACAGCTCCCCGTATCCTCCCATGCATGCCACTCAGGGTGCAATGACTCCTCCGCCAACATCCACTCCTACTGGCTCTGTTAACTCGTCATCTCGCGGTGGACTAAATGTTCGGGATATGCTCAATCCAGGTGACAGTCAAGGCCGTTCCAGCACCGATAGTGATATGCTCAATGCCTTGAACCGCCGAGGTCTCAGCCAATAAACTTTCAACGATTGTGGATTAGGGGCTGAGAGATGGCTTGGGGGCGAATGATGTCATTGGACGAGCTGGCGAGGCTATGATTGCGAGATTGGATAATGGGGAGAGAAATTGCTGTCAGTCCACATGGGACGGCGTGTGCTGGTCACACGGGTCGTCTCATGTTGCACAGGCAAGGCAAACGTGTAGCATTCGGTGTCGCCATCGATAAACGGAATTGTTGTCGCTAGGTGATCATTTCATCGCAATTTTCTGGTGATTATTTGCCCACGGAGAAGGTTTTGCTCTCGAGGTTTCGAGGCGCTTGGTCTTGTGGGGAAGACAGAAAAGTCACATGACTATGGACATCTGCGGTGTGACAACTGCAGCGAACACGAAAAGTGACGCCATCGAACTGGGCGGCGGAATGTTATCACCTTTGTTCCATTTGCAGAAAACGAGTGCTGCATTTTCCTCGAAGCAAAGGAAGGGGTCGAATAAGAAAAAGAAAATATATGAAAAAAAGACGAAAAATATGAAAAAAGAACTACCACCACGAAGACAACAACAAAGATGCCATGTTTTTTCGACTGATACGAAGCCATGGAAACGAGAAGCAAGAGCGTTATGAGCTGCACGATCTGGGGATGGGATTTCTGAGTTTCGACTATCATTGCTTGAGACAGCGTCTGCAGCTCTCTGACTGCGCTTCTATCAGACAGCTGCTGTGCTTTGAACGTTGATTTCTTGCGGTTTGTTCCATCACACCACATAAATTTCCTTTTCCGAACAACATCACCGCTTTATAAACTATCCGGGGCGACCCATTAATGCGATTTCCTTTGCGTTTCGATTTTCTCTTTTATTCTGTTTCTGATTCTTGCCGTTTGTTCTGTTGTTACTGCTTGGACACACAGTCTCGATTTTGGCGCGTTTCTCGGGGTTTCCTCGCGTGCGTTTAAGCGAACTTCGCTCGCATTCTTGTCCAATTCTGTTGCCGTATCGCAGCGGAGGCGATGGCGTTATATCATAAGCTCTCGCATGTCCCGGGCATTCTCTCTGCTACCTTTCGATCGAGGTCATGATCGGCACACCCTCGCTGAGCGAGGCTGTGTTCGTCCAACTTGAAAATGCTTGACTTCCACTGGGCAAAGGGGTTTGACCGTGCATGCGAAAAGCTGCATTTACATCGGCTATCGAGAAGTTAAATATGGTGAGGAGTTCTGCTGCATTATCATATCGTTTTGGTGGATCAAGTGATGGTTTTGTTGCGTTTTTAAATGCGTTGGCGGTCTCGTTTCGAACTTTTTTTGCACGTGTTTCATTATATTTCGGGTGGCTATCTGTGTTCTGCATTTATTCTCAACGTCTGTTTTCTGCTGATGCATCTTGCAAGTTCTTGTTTTCATTTCCGGAGGTACTCTACCGTCATTTCCGAAAAAAAGGAGGTTGTCTTTATCTATGTTATTACGTACCTTGATATCTGGGAGGCTGTCTGATCATATTTATCCTGCAATTACACGTCCATTTTACATTTGTCACATTTTATTTCCTTTATAATCTGCATACGATTTCGATATATTGCGTCATGAATGTTATTGTTGGGTTGATATCACAGCCCAACAGTCTCATATGTTCAACATTGACTTTCAATAATCCGAATACACAAGAACGATAATCCTACACCGTACATTGTATATATCGATCCATATCTCAAACAGATGAGCTAGCTGGTCACCAGTCTTTCAGCACAAAGTACCGTACCTCTACTTATAGAGAACACGTGATTCCTTGCCCTAACGGTCGAGGCCTAACTACGCATAGTATTGAAGTTTACATTATGATGTTATCGTAATAACGGTGCAGCAAGTAGTGCAATGAAATCATTTATGCAGTTCATTCCTAACACAGCAAAAGATAGATAAAAAAACTATTGTACCAAACAGCCAGACACATCTAGGGTCTGCTTCTTGGTTCAAGCATAACTAAGCAATTGACAAATGAACTTGAAAAATAAAAAAGACATGTACCACCCATCACCGAGCCCGCTAGAATAAGTGTGCGAGAGAAGCAAGAAGAAAAAAGGACGAGGACAAAAGGGACAAGGCACAAGCCAGGGCAGATCAGGAGGGATGTGAGTGAGTCCCATAGTTTTTCTTTTGGCAAAGGACCAAAGCCAAGAGATAAATTTTGGGTATGGAAGGTGGTGGTATGAAGAGTAGATTTGGAACAGGTACAGAGGGAAAGTGGGATAGAAAAAAAATGAATGTATGCCACCGGTGATAAAGGTGAAACGAGGGCCAATCCTCGAAAGGTCAAAGACACGGTGGAGAGAGTCATTGTACGGTTCGACAAAGAAAATATGAAAGAATGAAGATAGAAATGGTCAATAGATGGGCCAAGCCAATTGACCGAGATATTAACGAGTGCAGAGATTGGGGAAATGAGAGAAAAAGACGATGAGAACGTTGGAACACCAGCCAAGTCAACTTGCACCTGCAAGGCGAAAGAAAGTAGGAAGAAAGATTTTTGTTTTCAAGAAATTGGACAAGGAAAAGGACCAAAACTCCCCCTGAATTACACGAAATGGGCTCAAAATGCACGAGTAAATGACGCAAAAATAATATGCAACACCGTATCAAAAATGATATTGAAGATTGCAGAACTTGTACTGAAAAGAACGGGGCAAATAAAGATGTCAGTGAGATGATATCATAATAAACAATAAAGGGATCAGTTGGCGAAGGCATCCAGAACTTGTGCCATCATTTCCTGTGCGCGGGCAGGATCTTCGACCAGAATGCCGCGCCTAGTCAATTCATTCGACAGCGCCTCGACAACTTTGTAGAATGACGAAGCTGCACCCCGTTCCTGTCTTAAGCGAACAAGACTCAAATTGGCTTGGTGACCCTTGGCAAGGTAGGTGCAGAATTCCGCAGAGAATTCAACAGGTCGAAGATGGAGGCCTGCGAGGAGTTAGATCATTGCAAAGAAGACAGGATATCTGCCGGTCTTACTGTTATTTTTTCCAACCTTCCCATATATGAAATTGTTTCCTTTTTCCATATACACTTTCTTCATTCCGAACTTCTTCCAGCCGCATAGTATGTCGTGGACATCTTGTCGGCCTTCAGTCTTCGATGTGTTCAATGCCAATACCTGACTGGCAGGCTTGATTTGAAATACCCTGGCGAAAAGATTCTGATTCTTGCCATTATATTGTGGGCGAGGTGGCAAGGGCTTTTGGAGATTCTTCTTTGTGTCAATTATTGGATTGCTATCCAATGCACCTATTGATAGATAAGTGTTGTCACCGAAGTTTGGTTCTGAGACGGTTAGCGGGAAATCCTTCCAATCATTGACAAACACTTACCTGTTGGTTCTTCATGAACAGTTACACTCGGTCTTCTCTTCATAATCTTCCTCAAGCCTCCTTTGAGTTTCTCTGAGGACGATTTCCGGTTTGTAGTGCCCGTATTTTGATGCGGTGGAGGGACTTCATGCTTGACATCGTGGACGATGACTGTGCCTGAACTAGGTTGAATGGGTTTGACTTGATTGGCTTCTATCGGCGAGGTTTTACCAGGAACCTGCGATCTGTATCGGAACCATGACCACTTCTTGTCTGAAGTTCTGGTTCCCCTGCGTTTCGGTGATCCCGGATGCTCATCAATAGGATCCAACTCACAAGGGTAACTCTGTCTAGAGCTACCAGAGAAGAACCGAATGGAATATCCTTCGTTCTGGTTGGTATCTGCCTTGTATTCCTTCCTTGTGTCTTGGCATTTCTTTGTTGGAGACAAATTTTGGTGTTTCTTGCGGATAGTCAAGGGCTTTATAGCTTCCAATGATCGCAATGAATCATGAGGCACCATGCGTACCGTAGACTTACTATCACGGCTATTGCTTGCAGCAGCAGCCTGAGAAGCAGCCCTTTGTTCTAGCTGTTTTGCGGTGATATCGTTTCCGCTTCCATAAGGCGAAACAAGTTCTTCGCTGATTATGGGAAGATAGCCAGGGTCCAAGGATTGCGAAGGATCAGGCAAGGGCCGTGCTCTCTCGTTGAGCTTCGCCGAATTCTCCTGGCTTGACTCATCTTCATCAATCAAACGATCCAAGTGCTGAATGACATTGGAAATGTAGCCAGGAATCTTGTCGGAGTCATCCTTGGTTGAATGTTCGATGATCTTTCGACGAGTTTCAACAATATTTTTGTTCTGAGCTTTCAGGGGCACACCAGTAGTATTCGCTCCTTTGGTGTTGCTGGCACCAATCTGAAACTGCGGGTCATCGGCGCTGACCAAAGACACAGAAGTTGCAGGTGTTTCTGTCCCTGCGGAAGTGCTAGTGGTGCAGGCTGTCGAAAAAGACCCTCCGTTGAAGGCCTCTTCGCAAATTTGGCTAAGCTCGTGGGATACCTGCCGTGCCTCATCCTTCCACCTGTACTCGGAGTCCCGCAGTTTCTTCACTTGAGTGCATGGCTTGATAGTCGCACCAGAAGGGCGCACAACAGTGGGCTGAGCTGGTAAGGCAGGGCTACCCTGTCTGGCCATCAAGGGGCTGGACTCGACTAGCAATCTGGGAGTGCTTTCAGAGGGCAGTTTGCGATCTGGATGCTTTGCTGGAGTTTTTCTAATGTTTGCCGTGGCTGACCCTTGAGAGCGGTTGCGCACATGGTGGAAGGACACATTGCGCTTGTAACTCGCAGATCGAGGCGCTGGTGTCGTATGGCCAGGTCGTCGAGAGCTCGCTTGGGACATCTTCGAGTGGAAAGAATTCATCGAGCCGGCTTTGGGCTTTCTCTCCCTCAAAACTGCAAAGGGTGAGCTGGGTAGACAAACTTCCGGCTTTTCAGTGGCTTCTTCATCGCTAACAGCCTCTGAAGGCTTCCCGGACTCTTCGGTCTGGCCGTTCTGACTGTCTTCAGGGCTCTGTCGGTGAATAGTAATCTTAGCACACTTTGGCTCATCTGCGGGAAGACGCTGCCGTGGTGACCGGAATGGATCATAGCTTCCCACTGTGGCCGAAGACATTGGTTCCTTGATTGAGTTACGACGCCGATTGCTAGGCTCTTTCGTGGCCAAATATGAATACCCGAAGGAGCTGTGTTTTGCACGCCTCTTAATATTACGGTCCTTGCCTAGGCGCCCTGGCAGTCGGGACTTGTGCTGATAGTCGCTTGCGGAATACTCCATAGGTTGTCCTTGGTAGTTCTCGAGTTGCTCGTCTCGGAACTTTACCAAAGCATTGTAAAACATACGCTCATAAGAAAGTCTGTCAATGTGACTCATTAGTATCAGAATGTTTCAGTTCGGATTCCTGAACTCCCAGGAAACACTGTATAACCGCAGTTACAACTGTACACGCAAATGATATGGGTGGAAAGAGTTTAGGGTCAGGCTACTTACTCTGGACTCAACAGTGAACACAACAGTACGCTAGGATCCATTCCATGGAACAAGGTTTGCAGGTTCCTCAGGATATCATGGTCAAGGCTCTGCACGTTCGGCAAGGGTGGCCCGCAATCCTCTGCAGAAAGTGGTGGTGGAGGGCCGACGTAGTGATCGGACATGGCTTGGTGAACCTTTTCCCATTTCTTCAAGAGAGGATGATTCCACATTTCATCCATCGTAATCCTGCGCTCAGGGACTCTTTGGAGTATGCGATCGAGAAGATCGGCGGCTTCGTCACTCAATTCCGAGGGGATGTCAATGACAGCCTCTTTCACCATGTTGAGAGTTATTTGAACATCGTCAGAATTAAATGGAAGCTCGCCCATTAGCAACGCATATAATATGATACCACAGCTCCAGGTATCGGCCAAGTCACCCTGGTAGTCACCACCTTGGACAATCTCCGGCGCAACGTAATGAGGACTCCCACAGGCTGTATTGAGTCGGTAACCGGCTGGCTGAAGTACGGCCATCCCAAAATCCGCAAGTTTGACGTTTCTCCACCCATCCACCAAAATGTTTTCCGGCTTCAGATCTCGATGGCAAATTGTAAATCGGTGGCAGTAGCTCAGGCCCGCAATTATTTGTCGAAAGATATAAACAGCTTCCTCTTCGGAGAGTGGACTGTTGTTACAGATGTAGGAAAACAAGTCACCCCCTCCACATACTCCAGGACCAAATACCTAAACATAGTTAGCATCAAATATAAAAAGACTGTCCTTTAACATGCAACGTACAATTCGCCACGGTTCTCCCACACATCATAAAGGCTGATCACGTTTGGGTGTTCGATCAGCTTCATGATAGCCACCTCTCTCTCAATAGAGCGTGGCATACTTCTCGCCCCCGATGCACCAGAATGTCCCGCAATGGCCTCCATCTGCGCAATGCTTGTGCTTTGTTTCATTGCTGCTGATTCCTTTGATACAATCTTGACGGCTGCAGTATGCCCAGTGATGGCGTGTTTAGCCAGTCTCACTCGGGCCATGCCCCCTTGGCCAAGCGTTTTCCCCAGTTTCCATGGCCCGACGTGTGTTTTGACACCCGACTTCCTCTTCGTTTGGCCTGAGGCCATCGAAGCCACAGATCTCCCTGAGTTCAAATTCGGCTGTGGCCCTGTCCCTCGAATTGGTGTAAGGTGGTTGATGTCCACGGTCCCTTTCGGTGATAGCGGACTATCGATTGACATCATATCTGGCGATTTCATTTGACCCTCTTCTGCATCAAAGAACTCTTGACGTCCTGATACTGGAGTCGTGCAGTTGACAAATCGGTTTGTGGCATCCATCAAAGGCTGACGCAGGGCCTGCGAGCCGACATAGCTGATTTCCTCCATTGTCAGACGACCCTAGACTACCACGACGAGATCAACGTCTCACGACTTCATGCGAGGAATCGTGAGGTGTTCCGTAATATGGTAGTTTCTATGGAACAAACGTTTCTGGATGTCAATATAATCCAGATCAAAATCGTCAGATCTGAAGGTGGGACGCGTACTGTCGGTCGATAAGAGGAAGAGAGATTCACTCGACAGACTTTGTGGCCTAGCCCCCTAGGTTGAAGGAAAGATATTTCTGTAAAGACTGACAAATTCGAGCCAAACAAAACAAATAGAAGCGAGTCCACCCACGATTGAATAGATACTGGATGACAGGCGTACTGCTTCTTTTTGTATATAAGCAAATATTCAAAGAACGGACGGGGATCGAAACCGAGGTTGGTACAGAGCGTGGGGGAGAGTTGGCGACGATAGAGGGCGATGGTAGACAGGAAGGCTTCAGTCGTCGAGCGTTGCAAGAATCGGGGGACCTCTTCTGGCAATAGGGCTTTGTTTCCTCACACCGACAACACACTGACAGCACCATGAAAAGCAGCAGACAGTCCAACTTTTCCAGCTTTGGGGCATGCCATACTAAGTTAATTCCCGTGGAATGAGTGTTGTCTGTTTGTTTTCTCCAGATTCCTCGGATTGCCTTGGTCACCAATGGCATCAAGGCCAGGAATGCACCATCGCTCTCACCCACCCATGTCCAGTGTCTTACTAGAATAATGGCTCTGTTCATCACAATCCATACAGATTAATTCAAGTCTGAATTTTCATGGATTCCATGTGTTTCCTAACCCTTTTGTGAGTCTCAGCCCTCCTTTTTTTATTCCAGAGCATTGAAAGTGCTGATGGGGAAGCCATAGAAACAGATAGATAGAATATTCTCACCACTACGATATCCCCTTTCCATGACCTCTATTCGCTCAAAATCCGATAATGCCTAGCGATCGCCCAGTAAAGTCCACCATCGATCATTAACAGCCTAGTTGGCTGAAACTTCCATATCGCAGCACATTCCGTGGTAGCAAAGGGAGAGGGTTTTAGAATTGAACGACAATATCTCTGGTTGGTAAAACTTCCGACATTCATCCTGCGCCCTGCGACCCCTCGTCATCTCCCTCTGGTTTAGCTTTCAAAAAAGATTCGTCGGTCATTTGAACCCAAGGGAGACGGAAGCTTTCTTTCTACACATGAGACATTCCGGACTCTACTATTATTGCAGCATTCAACAAACAAACCCACGTTTTATAGACTTGTCATCGGAGATCGAATACTGCAGCTGATTTTGTGGGAATAATCGATACGCTTGATTTAGTAACATGCACGACCTGCAGATGCCCATGGCTATCGAATTCCGACATACACTGACTGTCCATATTGCAGAATTAGTGGGAGACTAATCTGATCGACAATCATCTAAGTGCTACAGTAGGACATGTCACCATGCTCCGCCTCGATCACTACCTTATCAACATCATCATCCAGAAACCACCTCCCCTCTCCATTGCCATTAGGTCCAATGAGTATATCATTTCCACTCATCATCCTCTTGCACATCTTCCCCGTCTCCCGGTCAAATGTCCAGTCCTCGAGACCATAACAACGCTTCCAGCGCATGTCATCATTCGCGTCTTGGAACTCATACCAAAACTCTGCCGCGATTCGATTATCAGTGAAGCAAAAGAGCTCTTTGCGTAGTCTGTAGTTTTTTTCACGGCTCCATTTCGCTTTTAAGAAATCGATAATGTCATTTGTTCCGGAGAACAACAAATCTCTGTTCCGCCAGGTACAGCCGGACGTGTACACCTGAGCGACTTTCTCTGGGTTTCTATTTTGCGGTAAGTATACAAACTAGATTTCTTGAATCTACTGAAAACACATGGAAGGAAAAAAATGATAGGCCACGCGGAGGGTAATGGAAGGGAGGGAAAGGAGTTGAAAGCACGAGGTAGTGGCATATTTGAGAGCAAGGGATGAAACAAATAATCCATGATCCTGTTCAATGCCGGAAATCATCTCGCTTCCAACAGCAAAAGGGAAACACAGTGATCCAGAGGGGAGAGGAGAGTCAGAAATTCATCCAAACTATGAATGATTTAGGAAAATATGTCCTTACTGGGTATTCCACAAGTTCTGCGCTGCTTTGACCTTCTGTCTCGCAGTCTGCTCGGTGAAAAGGGGTTTGACGCCAGCCATTATGATCGAGGGGAGTTTATATTTTTGTTTTTAGTAGTTTCCTGGGGCTCTTGATTGACAACGGCGAAATAAATACGTTATGGGGATGTTGACAATGAGTCAACGTTGGAACTTGGAAGTCCCTGTCATATCTAGATCACGTGTCCTATCATCTGCCACGCTACGCAATATAGACAGCCATTAGCCTGTAGCCCTATTGATGCGAGTCTGTATAAGCTGCTTAGTGGCTATACGAATTACCGATTATGCCGTACTTACGTTCATTGTGTGGTGTCAACCAAGTGGGCATGATGCCAAAGTTTATACTTTATACAGATATCATATAAACGATAGTGTATTTAATTAAAGACCTTTCTAGGTCAAATGCAGTCCTATATCTAGTGATATATGATTTGTTTAGATTCTCGTTGTTGTAGAGGTGTGTTAAATGTCAGTTAAACGTAGTGTGGATATATATATATTCAGTAGCCCAGGGGCGATCACGGACTACCGTAACAACTTCAGTATTTTACTATTTACTGCAGTATTATCTTATTGTATGTAAGATATAGTAATCCTAGAATCTATTTCAATGATTTTCTAATATCACCAAATACATACTGTACATAATGTAGATGTGTTTGATTTCTCTTAAGACCTCGATACCACCACTTGATTACCCCAGGGATAACCCCGAACAATATCCACCTAGGTTAAAAATCTGCAAAAGAATAAGAAACCATGCCTTCTAGAATTGCATTATCTCTAATCAACGGTGGAGAAAAGAAACGTTTCGCCCCTCAGACGTTGGAGATCCTCTTGAACTTATATAATCGGGATGGCGGGGTAGGCGTTTTTATTCTAGCCAGCCAGCAACACGTGGGTGATGGTCCAGATAGCAATGGGACGATACCATCAATGGGATTATTGTAATTTGCCATGTAATAATGAAGACGTAGAAACTCAATAGCCACTGAGAAATTGGCGGTAGGATCGACCGGTCGATTGTTACAAATATGCAGCCTGAACCGGATATTGGATTCCAGGATCCGAGGTTGGCACCCAGCCAAAAGTGGCAAGGGTTTCCGCGAGTGCCTGTTGACCAGGATTGAAGTCAAAGAGCCGATTTAATATTGTTAAGGTACGAAGCCCAGACAGGGATTCGATAAGCTAAGCTTAACCCAAATTTGACTTGGATATCTACTTGCTATCGAGGCGAGAGTTGACTGTTCCACGATGATTGACATCAGGGCAAGTCACGTGGGTTTATGACGTTTGTACGCGGTGAAGGAGGGGACCCCAGGGTCCTTTGTGCATGGCGATATTGGACAGCTGGCAGAAGAATTGCGTATCAATGCAGCAGCTAGTGGGATGGATTAGGTCTCTACTGCTTATGATGGACAAATTGACCGGGATTGTAACCACGACAACAAGTGTTCCAGGCGGGATATGGATGTGGCATGGTGGCCCCTCTTCTGCTAGGAGCTACGACGGAAGATAGGATACGTAATATGAGTAAGTCTGGTAGTCCAGAACGGCATTTGAAGGAGAGGCAAAGGTCTGATTATGAAAATATGCGGACTCGACCACATTCCTCTCGAATCTGATATCGATTATCAGATCACCGTGAAGCCAAATATCCATAATACCCATGACCTCACGCAATCATGGGAGCAGATTTGTCAACCTGTCCGGTCTAGATAACTGCCCCGAGTGGGCATCCGTGGTGGGGTGTTGGCGGGGCATCTCAGTCTCGGGCGGTCTTCTTGATAATACAGCCACTCAGGCACTCACCCAATCCCCTCGTCTATCCAAGAGATTCGGTATCCTTCTGCTTCGGATCACCTTATGGACACCTTTTTGGCACTAGTTGATTTGTTAGTAACCGCCCAGTATTGTAATAGTGTAATTCCATTGCCTTCTTAGTAACTCCGATAGGAACCGTCCAACCGTCCCCGGGAAGGAGAGTGGGAAAAAAACCTATATTAGGCTCCTTCTCCCCTGGCTCTCCTCTACTCTTTGTTTCCTTTCCCAACTTAACTATACAAGTCTTCTCATCAGACCATCTCTCTCATACACTTCTTTCTATCAACCCAATTACACTAAAACAATCCAAAATGTCTGGAATCAAGGCCGGTGACAGCTTCCCCTCCGACGTTGTCTTCTCGTAAGTCTCTTCACCGCAATCACCAGCGAGTGTGGGAGGATCAATGCAGCTAACCTGGGCTTCCCCTCCTTACAACAGTTACGTCCCCTACGCTGAGGAGTCCCAGGAGTTCTCCTCTTGCGGTATCCCCATCAACTACAACGCCTCCAAGGAGTGGGCCGACAAGAAGGTCATCCTCTTCGCCCTCCCTGGTGCTTTCACCCCTGTCTGCTCCGCTCGCCACGTCCCCGAGTACCAGGAGAGACTGCCTGAGATCCGCCAGAAGGGTGTCGACGTTGTCGCTGTCCTCGCCTACAACGATGCTCACGTCATGAGCGCCTGGAGCAAGGCCAACGGCGTCAAGAACGACGACATCGTGAGTCCTCCACACAAACCACCTGGATCCTGTGCATGTTACTTACTCTGTCTAGCTCTTCCTCTCCGACCCCGATGCCAAGTTCTCCAAGAGCATTGGCTGGGCTGACGAAGAGGGCCGCACCAAGCGTTACGCCATTGTCCTCGACCACGGCAAGGTCACCTACGCCGCTCTTGAGCCCGCTAAGAACCACCTCGAGGTAAGCCTCAGACAGGACTTTGAGACCGTATGAAGGACCGTAGCTAACATCAACAACAGTTCTCGAGCGCTGAGGCCGTCATCAAGCAGCTGTAAATACACCAATAGACATGGAAATTGCGGCGTGTTAGATGGAAGGCGCAGATACATTTGATGGTGGGGTAATAAACGGCTTGCAAAGCTCAACATAGAACTAGAAGTTCCCACTATTATTAGAAATACAATGCACTTACGAAGCTATGAAAAATAAAAAACAAATATCCCTATCCCATTGTATGATGTCAGTCAAAACTACTGCAAGACAGCACCTTAAAATTTAGCATTTAGCTACCCCGTATTCTTCTTTCTATGATCTACGTGAATCCATGCGTTCTTGGTGATTTCCTCTGGTTCTATTGGTGTGTGCCATTGTGCGGGTTGTTCGACTCGGCCGACTCGATTTTACTCGAGCGAGCGGCAACGCGCTAAACCTATACAATTTATGCACCGTAGAATCTTTGTCCCGACCACCATTTAACGTCGCCTGGCCATCATGGCCTTCAACCCCGCCGGGAAGCGCAAACCCCCATTCTCAGGGAACCAGTTCGACTCTGCCGCAGCTCGCAAACGTGCCAAAGCCTACGATGCCCGCTCCCTCGCAGTCCAGTCGGCCGACGCCGCCCTCTCCGCATCGGGCGAACTTGATGTCGCCGCCTATGTCGACGCGAGAGAATTCGAGATCCGTGCCCTCGAGGTTGGTATGCAGCGGTCGAAGGTGGCCCTGAGTAGCCGTGCGTTTCAAAAGGTACCTCGTTCGTTGCGGAGGAGGACCGCCAGCCACAATGTGAAGCGAGTCCCGAGTAGACTGCGGGCAAGGGCAAAGCGGGAGGTGAGTTTTGGACTATTGCCTATACCGGTGTTACAGATTGATTTTGTGACATTGACTACGAGCTCGGATCGTCCGAATTGCTTACACCAAAATTTTTAGATGATCGAGGACAACACACCCACAGTAACCGCACGACGACGAAAACCGACCGAGCTTATGCGCATTCGTCTCGAGTCCGCCCGTCGTCTCCAGAGACTCAATTCGAAAACCAAAGCGAAACGAGCAGCTTTGAAAGTGAAGCAGGATAAGGAAACCAAGAAGGAACTGGAAGCGAACGGCAGCCATGCATACAATATTGCACCGCGGATTCCGAAGATCAAGAAAAATAAACTCTCTCGCCCGCCTACGCCGGAATCAAAATACAAGAAGCGCCAGCGAGGAAAGACGTGGCTTCCAACACATATGTTCCATGCAAAACGCGCCAAAATGACGTCCCCGAAGAAGCCGCTGTGGCGGTTTGCGGTTCCCTTGTCACCGACTGAGAAGAGCTACAGACCTTCTCACCGAGCGAGAGGAGCTAGAGGTGCTATTGCCTGGGATATGAGTTACATATCTACGATTCAGCTAGAGGGCACAGAAGACGCCTTGGAGAGCGTGCTTAGGGCTGTTGGAGTCGATGGGCCTGAGGCGTGGGGAGCCAAGGGGAAGAAATGGAGGGCTGGGACGCGAAGTTTATCCGCTTGGACTTTTGAGCGTGATGGGAAACGGAGACCTATTGCACCGGTTGCTCTGGTTCGGTCTGCTGAGCAAAAGTCGGAAGATGTGGAAATGGTTGATGCCGATGACAAGAAAGCAAGCAGAAAAGATAGAAAGAAGCTTTTCGTCAGGGTACATCCGTCTGCGTTCCTCCAGCTGTGGAATGAACTTCTTGAGGTTTCGAAGAGACAGAGCCCGCCTGTGCTGGTTGAAGATCTCCGTTTTGAAATTGGCAGTATTGATATCACTGGGCCAGGATCAACGGAAGCACTTATTTCTGTCCTGAAGCCTTTGGCAAGCAATGGCAAAGAACCCCAAACGGACAGCCCGGAAAATACCTGGAGTTCTCTTCTCGGTGTTTCAAACCCTTCATCTCTTCCCCAAAATGCGCTACTTGCGTTTTCTATATCCGATCCTCGTCTCCATTTCCCACCGAAGCGCTTAGAGCCCCCATCATCTGAGACGCAGATGAATGACCTGGCTATTTTGCTGTCTTCATGGCCTGTTGACAGAACGCAGGGCTTGTCAGCTCTTTTTGAACGTCCGGCACGCTTGGCTGCCGCTCGCCAGTTGCCCAGCCAGAAAGCCATCAACCGACGTCGTAGTTCAGCTTTACCGGGTACATATCCACCACCGGAAGATTCTGACCCACAGATCCCAGTGATGGTCCTCGCGCAAAGACCATCAACCCAGACAAAGAATAGCAACTCGCCTGGGTCTTATACCATTCTCCTTCCGTGGAAATGTGTTCTTCCCGTGTGGTACTCGTTGATGTACTACCCATTGTCAAGCGGTAATAACCCCAGATTTGGCGGCCTGAAGGAACAACAACAGCTTGCCTTTGAGGCTGGCGAGCCTTGGTTCCCTGGTGACTTCCCCGGAACCCGCGCTGGCTGGGAATGGGGCTTGCGTGAACGAGAATTGGCCAAGCAGGAGTGGGAACGACGTCCGAAGGGACGAAGACATGAATTCGATAGTCTCGATCTTGGAAATGGCCGAAAAGGCGAAATTGGACAGGGCTGGGCGTGTGACTGGGAGCGACTTTTGCAGGGTTCGCCCATGGACACTGCACGGAATGGCGAGAAGAAGCAGAAACAGGTCGCCTCAGCCCAGGATGAAGCCAATAAAGAAGACAATGAGGATGTTCATCCACCGCTGAACATTCACCACCTGCGGAGACACGAGGCCGAGCTTGCGATCAATAGCCCCTCAGCCACCGTCGACAAATCTGCTCTTGCTGCGGTTAGCATATCCCTCACTCGCGGCACACCCATTCCCCGGGCTCGGATCTACCGTCTACCCACCGCCAACCCAGAACTTCGTGAAAAATGGCTCAGTCTCGCCCCCAAAAATACAAATGGTCCTATACAGCGCCAAAAACAGGAACAACCACACCTTAACCTCGCCGGGGAAGACGCTCGTCAGCGTCTAGCGGCCTCCCTTATCGCTCCTACATCCGATACAGACTCGACGCGCGAGTACCTACCTCTTCCCTCAGAAGAAGACCTTATCGGCTTCGTTACAACAGGCAATTATAATCTCTCCGAAGGAAAGGGCACAGGAATCGGCTCTATCCTCTTGTCCAAGGCCATTGAAGCGAAGCATGGATCTTCAAAGGGCAAGAAAAAGGCTCGGGAGATGAAAATGTGTATTATCCGGGCTGCCGGTGAGAGACTTGGTAGATTAGGGTTTTGGGAGGTTATTTGATGGATGTGTAGTTTTACAATGGATGTGTTGGAGCTACAAAAAATGATATACATGATACCCGGGATGTATTATTAGACTGGTGCATGATATGATCAGAGATGAAATGGGCATGAAATTGGGGTTTTTATAAGATTACTACGAGGAAAAAATGAATCTGAATAGTCCAATCAATTCAAACGAACAGGAGGATAGGTAGCTATACATACAGCAGGGCACATGAGGACCGATCTATTCGCGGCTTTGAATAAGGGTTAAAAGGAAAATGCATAACAGACACCAATCGAACAAGAATTTTTTTCTCTATCCAACAACGCGATCCACAAAGGCCTCCTCCATTCTAGCAACCTCACGCTTGAACCCTTCAACTTCCTTCCAGCAGTCCAAAGGTCGTCGGTCGTGCAACCGCAAGCAACTAACAACATCAGACTTGGCCTTCTCGACGCCCTCATCCAGCGCGGCCAATTTCCGTCGTCCCTCCAGCTTAGCACGCAACTGCTCGACCTCCTCGTTCACCGACTGGCGGGTGATGTTGCGGTTGATGGGGTGGTCCTCAGGCACAGCGGGGGCGGTGTAAGCCTCGCGGCCGGCGAAGGGGATGCGCGGCGCATCCAGGTCCAGGGAGCCCGGGGTGTGGCTGATGACGGGGGCGGAGGAGGGCGTGGGAGCGCTGTCTTTGACCTCTGCGAGGCGCTGCTCGATTTCGGCGAGGGTTTGCTGCTCGCGTTCGCGGAGGCGCTGGAGTTCCTCGGATACGCGCGCTTGGATCTGGAGCTCGAGGGACTTGGCGCGGGAGGCATCGGTCTGGAGGGTGGATATCTTTGTTAGGAATTTGTGTACTGGGAGAGAGGATTTTTGGGAGGTTGGGGAGGAGGGGAGGGGGAGTTCATGGGGTACGTACCTCCGAGGTAGACTGGAGAGCGTCGACTAGGTTGGAGGAGAATTGGACGGGAGAGTTGCTGTAGAATTATGTTAGCTATGTATATCGCATTGTATTACAAGTAGCTTTGAGATAAAAATGATCTTGTCAAAGGTGCAACAAAGCTGAGGTATCAAATCCATTGCGCGGATTGCACCTCAACCCACTCCTCAGGCAGCACACCAAATAATAAGAAAGACACCCCCAAAGCAGAAAACAAAACCAGCAGCAAGAAAGAACCAACCTCGAGAAAACATGTTTCGAGCCAGCCGAAGCATCGGGCTTAGAGCTGCCGGCGCCCATTGTGTCTGTTGATGGGGGGTTGGGAGGGGGATTTGAAGGCGGTAAAAGTCGTCGCTTGCAAGATGCAGACCCCAATGGAAACCAGCAGGACCGCAGTCGTGAGCAATGCTGGGGGTTGTGGAGTGAAGTTATTGATTCTCGTCGAGCGTTCGTTATCCGAGTTCCGCTCCGGCGTTGAATTCGGGCATTCCGTGATGTCACGTGTGATTGATCACGTGCAGCATCGAATGAAGAGATATGGTTCAATTCAATATTAATTGAAAGTTTATTTGGTTTTTTGAGTTGATTTTATTGTATCTGTTGAATAGATTGGATATTTGTCGTATCTTGAGGTGCATTGTCAGAGCATGTGTAGCAGTCGAGCGACTACCTTAGTCTTGAGCGCAGGTGCAAAACTGATAATACCAGAATCACAATATTAAATTAAGGATGGATATATCTTGAGAATATTGAATGTATTGCATGATGTTTTATAGAGTCATTAATTATGAGATGGTGAGAGCCTTCAATCGTGGTGGTTTTGGGAGCCCAGGAAGAGAGCATTTTTGTACAGAATACTCGACAATATGACACCGGCATTGTTTATAAGATACATTTATTATCATTATTTGAATCAAAATGAACAGAAAATTGCATATTTAATACCATCTTGACTGCTTTATTTCCCACATATCTATTAGATGGCAGAATCACTGAATAACTGCTTCCCCGCTTCATCTCCAATGTTCGCTGTCTGGGGTTGAGCATCTGATCTGACATGCATAGCCAGATAGCAATTTATTTCTCCGTATCCTCAAGAATCATTCAACTGTCAGTCACCAATTTCCCGTCAAATCCCCGACCTTCTTCGTGTCTAACCGTTGTTTCTCACCGGTGGGAAATTTCGAAGACGCGAAGAAAATGAAAGAACCCCACATTCGGGATTGTTTCATGGCGTCATGGAATGGAATTGTCATTTTCTGCCATGAGACATCTATCATCATCTTGGGCTGATTCTTGGAAGAGAACAATGCGGATGGCTATGGAGAGACAGCCAGAGTCAGCATGAGGCAGATGATGCTCCTCGTATCCCAGATGAAGCCGCTGGAGCCTGGCTGATGGCGATGGTCAATTGTCGACTTCATCGACAGCATCGGAACCACCCGTGACGGAGGACCGGCAAGCCGTGGGAACCAGGAATAATAGTAATGGAAATGCGATTTCCCTTCGTCCTGACAGCGTCGCCTTGAATATCTCCCGGTCATCCCGATCCTCCCGTTGGCGACGCTCCAGCCCTCTGACTTCATCGACCCCTCCCGCTTGGTTTTTTCCTGCTACATATACGCCTTGCTGCCCCTCCCCCTCTTCCCCCACGAATCCCCAGTCTCCCCGTCTTCCACTTTGATCCCTCTTTTTCTCACTACCCCCTCTCCTCATCTCCTCCTCCTCTACCTACCTTTTCTATTATTTCTTCATTCAAAATGTCGTCTGCTGTGTTGGACGAGGCTGCGCGTATTGCGCGCGAGTTCGACTACCCCGCCGAGCAGGTGCGGCGGGGTGTCCAAGAGTACATCCGGGAGATGAACGAGGGATTGTCGCAGGAGCACACGACCCTGAGCCAGATCCCAACCTATGTGACCTCTGTGCCTAATGGGACTGAAAAGGTATGTGATATGTAGTACATGCATCGTTCCCAGAGCCACGGCTGATCCGTTTTCTCTCACCAGGGTCTCTATCTGGCAGTCGATCTCGGTGGCACCAACTTCAGGGTGTGCTCGATTGATCTTCATGGAGACACTACATTCTCCCTCACACAGTCCAAGATCATGATCCCCCGGGAATTGATGGCTTCCGGCACTTCCAAGGATCTCTTCCTCTTCCTGGCCCGACAGATCGAGGCCTTCTTGCGGATTCACCACAACGAGCACTTTGAAGCACACCTGAAACGCCGTCGCGAAGGGAACGCTGAACAGGAGATGTTTGACCTGGGATTCACCTTCAGTTTCCCCGTGCGTCAGTTGGGAATTAACAAGGGTACCCTCATTCGCTGGACGAAGGGCTTCAACATCCCCGATGCCGTAGGACATGATGTCTGCGCGTTGTTGCAGTCTGCCATTGACGATCTGGATCTCCCAGTTCGGGTTGCTGCTCTTGTCAACGACACCGTGGGAACCTTGATGGCCCGCTCTTACACATCACCCGGGGAGACAGGAACACTGATCGGTGCTATCTTTGGTACTGGTACCAACGGTGCCTACCTCGAGAAGCTCGACCGGATCGGTAAGATGGAGTCGATTGAACATTCCGAATTTGACAGCTCGACGGGCGAGATGCTTATCAACACCGAATGGGGCAGCTTCGATAACCACCTGAGTGTGTTGCCCAACACGGTGTATGATCGTGATTTGGATGCAGACAGCAACAATCCGGGTATTCAGATGTTTGAGAAGCGTGTCTCGGGCATGTTCCTAGGCGAGATTCTCCGACGAGCCCTGCTGGCCATGCACCAGAATGAGTCAATTAAACTGTTCAAGCCTAACAACTCCTCAGACGTCTTCATTCCCGAAGAGTCGGCCCTCTACAGACAATGGGGCATCGACACTAGCCTTCTGAGTTTGGTCGAGGCTGACAAGACCCCCAACCTGGACGAGGTCAAGGCCGCTCTGAAGGACCATTTGAAGATCGAACGGCCCAGCACCACCGAGTGCAAGGCCGTCCAAACCATTGTGCACGCCATCGGTAAGCGTGCTGCCCGATTGAGCGCCGTGCCCCTTGCCGCTACCATCATTTCCACTGGCAAGTTGCAGACCGACGACGTGGTTGACATCGGTGTCGACGGAAGTCTGGTCGAGTACTACCCCAACTTCGAAGGATACATTCGCGAGGCCTTCCGCGAGGTGCCCGAGCTGGGTGTCGAGGGCGATAAGAAGGTGCGCATCGGTATCTCCAAGGATGGTAGCGGAGTCGGTGCCGCATTGATCGCCTTAGTGGCCAGCAAAATGGATCAGCAGAAAAAAAAATGAAGGCTGAATGAGACTTTACCCCATCCATCTATCTCAACGCCGAAACGATCCCTGTTCTCCAATTCCATCATGAACATTTATGCATCACAGGCACATTTTCCATTATTTCCACTGACAGATTGCATGTCAGTCTCGCTTTGAAGATTTTTACTTTCGGGCATTGTTATATATTGGAGGATCTGGGACCCTATTCTATCTCCAGACAAGGACTTGACTATCCTATCAAGGCCAATGTGCCAGTCCTGCATTTCTGCTCCATCCTTTACTCCGCCAGGGAGTACATACAGGGTCTGATCCCGAATGGTGGAAATGCATCCCCGCTTGGGCTGGTGTTTGATATGAGAACGAATGTTTGGATTCAGAAGGTGTATCAATAGCATACTCATCAATATTATGAGATTATTCTTATTAAATCATAATAATACAAGACGTATATTCTCCACATCAGGATGAGAGTATTTTTATCGATAATGCTTTGAAGCCAAAGCTACCATAGAACCGTATCTTCCCGTCAAATAATATATTTTGCGATCCTTTCTTAACAATATTACATAGAGGTACTTGGCAGACATGGCCTACCTACAGACTGGTGATTGGCCAATGTCTGCAACGCCAAAAGGAGCTGCAGACCGGCACAGGCACAGTCTTCTCTACCCCGCCACTTGGATTGCCTATCTTCGAATGCCTGCGAAATATAAGGTGTTCATTTCTAGCCGGCGTGACGATGATGTCAAGCGGCGGCTTGAAAATAGGGTGAATATTGGTCTCGAGGTTACCAATAATACGGAAAATATCAACAAGTTTGTTCGACAAAAAATTGAAGATGGACAATATGATCGTCGTAAGCCCATCTGCAGCTCACTGAAAGATGAAATCGTTATGACTCTTGGAGAGAAGAGTCAAGGAATGCAAGTTTCCTCTTTACCCTTCTTTTTTCCCCTCCCAATGAACGCGTAGCAATTGCTGACCGGATTGATTATATAGGTTCCAATAGGCTGCTTTACAGATTGAGCAGATTCTTTGCCCTGGCCTTGAGCGTGACATCCGGTTTCGCCTGGGTCGACTTCCGCATGATCTCAAGACAGCATATGACGAAATACTGGACAGGATAAAAAGCTCGACAGGAAGTACACCAATTATTTCTGAGAGCCTTCCAATGAGTTTTATTCTCTTACAAACCTTTATCTCCAGAGGCTCTGGTTACACTTATCAGCAAGGATCCTCTGAATGATGAAAGCGAGCTTTCTGACTTGGACATCTACTTCGTCCTTGATGCCTGTGATAATCTTCTGGTTGTTGATGAAGAAGCCAATACTTGCCGATTCTCACACTTTTCAGTCCAAGAATATCTGCAAGAACATCATTACAGTCCCGAAGAACCAAACAGGATTGAATGTGCACAGGCGGAGCTCGCTTCTATGGCAATCAGATGCATCCTTCAAACCAATGAAGGCCAAATCTGCGGTGAAATGCTTAAGCTATACCTGGAATGAGATATGCAGCAGCGTATTGGCACCGTCATGCCCGAGTAGCGTTCAATGCAGGCCCGCATCAGCAGTTGCAGCTTTTGACAGATCGACTTTTCAGCGGACGCTACACAAAGGCGTACACAAATTGGTTGGATGTCTGGATCAATGCGTTCAAGATCCAGCCGAATATGCCTGCTTATACGGCGGCTGAACATGCGCTTTTGGAGTCGACCAAGCATGCGGCTATGGAAGGGGGTCCGTATGGGATTCGGGTTAATACGATTGCTCCTGGGCCTATCCTGGTATAGTCACGTCACCTCATACGCCATCAATAAATCAATCAGATTGCTAATCATGTATAGACTTAGATGGTAGTAGTAGCGTTGAAAATAATGGGAACGACACGAAGAATTTGCGTCGAGCGTTTGTCATTTGAAGCGGTTTGGACAGCCACATGAAGTTGCCCAGGGCTGTCTTTGGCTTTCGTCGGATGGGGCATCGTTTGTCACTCCGATTTGTGTGCCAGTTTATTGAGGGGTTTTGGCCAATATGTGATAGCATGCTTTAAGGTAGATCAGCCCCTGACGGATTGAAAAGTGTCCCTGCTTGAATAAGACATCTTCAAGACTATGAACCATATGAACCATAAATATAATGGGCGAAATGGAGCCTATGGCCGATCCTTAGCCCCGTAATGGCTTGTCAGTTGTCGTCTTACTTCGAGGAGTCTCGCAATATCCCCAGTAAGGTCTCGTCCCGCCTTGGGGAATACTTCCCATGTGAAATCTTCACCAGCTTCATAGACCAGTCAATGAATGTAGATGCTAATATTGTTCAGACTCGGACATAGTGGCAGGGCAGAGCTGGATTGGGAGGGCTGTTGCTATCTGGATGGCCGGTGACCCTTGGGGGCTGAAGTTGACCAGACACGTGCCCTCGAGAGACGCACTTCCATATCACCCAGTCTTCATCGACTTTTTGGAATGATTTATCCTTGGGCAAAAAGAATAGAAAGCCCTTGAATAAAAATAATAAAAAAAAAAAGCCCGATAAATTCGATTGTATCGCAACAATTGGTACAACTTATCTCACAATCGAGTAGCTCTGGTTGATTAGATAATTTAAGTTGCCATGTAGCATGAATTTTGGCTTTTGGAGCAGTTTTTTTCGGACTGTAGGTGGTTTCCCTCATCCTCTCTACAACAGATCCATGTCTCCGCGCCGAGTCTGGCAAAATTCTCTGATAGGAGCTATCCCAATGTTAGATTTCAAAATTGTCTGAGGGCTTATTTAATCACGCACTGTAAAGATGACAGCTTTTCGGAGCCAAAAATACGATTCAGGTTGCCTTTTGTCGAAGCAATCCGTATAGCGCTTATTAGTTCATCACTGGCTAGAATGCTGTCTATACCCAGCGACTCAAGCTGCCCTTGTTCATCCAACCCAAATTCATGCATGAGTTTCCTCTTGTCAACATGTAATCCAGCATCGACGGCCTTGCGGATCATCCAGGCCAGTGGAATGTGACCAGGACCCAATTCATCGCCAGGCTTTACAGGAGCAGTTCCACAAATATCCTAAAAACTTCAGAGGGGCTCAAATACTTATACTCTCTATGGGAGATATTTACAACATGGTAGCCTGAGAACCATAATTCTTGAATGTTTTCCGAGTGTTCGGTAGTCACATCACTTGCGGCCAACGTCGGGAGACGAGTCCTCCGTTCATCAATTGGCACCGCATGGCGGACAATGCAACCGGAACTAGAAAACCTTGAGGGCAGATTCAGTGATCAGTAAGTGGTGTCTTTATCTCCAGGGTCTGGGTTGGCAGCATCGAATATACCCAGAAAGGAAACCTTGCCGATGGGCCTGCAATATTTCTCGCGAAGCTCCCTCATGTCCCAGTACCTGGTCCTCTCTTCCATTACATAGTAATTACCACCTGGCTTTGCCAATTTCCAGGAGCAGTATTCACGAAAGGCATGAATCACTTTAATATGCTTGTTGAAATTGCCAGGTAGGAGTTCCAATATTTTCAAGCATCCGGGCCAAATCCTGTGCTGCATAACCTCTAACGGAGAAGCCGAATATATATATTCTATCATGAGGATTGTGATGTTTCATTAACAACTGCTCAAAATAATCAGCTGGTTTTCATAAATAAATAGAAGAAAGACAGAGTGGTTGGGTGATAAAGGCGAAACTAACCGCGTACGCATCATTGACACATTCCACCACATTGTCAACATGCTTCCCTGATACCACTGGAGAATAGTGAATCTGATATGCGTTCGTGCAGTCGAAAAGGTTGTATATTCTTTCAACATTTGACAGAGATTTCGATTTTTTGGCCACATTTCTTGGTTCTTGGAAGCAGATAACCAGGTTCTTGAGATGCAATTCTTCATCACCTGTTGCGTATGTTGTCGCTGTACTTGAAAATCAATAGGAATTCTGGTCGAACAGGGAACAGCCCACAGTCCTTGCGCCAGTATCTCCCTTTTCCGTAAAGGCTTTTACCACATATACTGTCTTTGGTCTATTGAGACCATCAAAGAAGGTGAATTTCTTTTCCATATTGCTATTTCTCGCCCTTATATATTGATTGCCATGATCTGGTCTTTGTATCATTTTGATCCCCACTAGCCTCGAGTAACTGACCGATGTGTCCTGGCACTCCAGGATCAGATGGCTCCTTGAAGAAGATAGAGGTAGTTGCAGCCTGATTCCTGTATTAGTCACCGTATATGGCATACGATCTTTGACAAAGTAGAATGGAATGATACTTCCAGAGTTCTTAAAGTTCAAGGGTGACTTGGCAAGAAGCCCTATAGGACAGTCATCGTTTTGTTCCAGGCGCTCCCATACGAAAAGAGACTGATCATCCGAGTCTTTCATGATCTCTTCCCGTAGACGGATAAAGGCATTTTCTCCCTCTCCATAGAGGAGAGGTATGTTGATGTTGAAGACCCCCATGAGACAATATGCCACATCCTCGGTTCTGGTTGTCTTTCTGCCAGCAGCCCATGGCATTCGTTTGGCGATGCTAAACTCATGCAGTTGTGATTTTCCTTGTAGGATCGATTCATCTATGCCGGTTTCACGTATTAATCTCGATAGGTCATCTTTTGATCCTATATCTCAGATGATGCACACTAAGCCCCCCAACCTCTGTCGTTCAAGATCTGCGTACAGTGCTTTCCCTGCGATTGACATTGCCTAAAAGGGTTAGGGTTAGTCACATGACAATAACAAGGTACCTGTAGGACATTCAAATTGCACGACAACCCTTCATCTTCAAGAAAAATCACACTTTACATGCCATATGGAACAGTAAAGAAGACGGATTTCCTCTCTATCATCAAATATTCCCGTCGGCATGCAAATATACGTCAGCCACTGTCCATTACAAGCAGGAGATGGCAAAGCTGAAACAAAACCCTTCGGTATCATGGCTTTCTGGGCTAGGTTTCGCGTGCTCACTAGCTTTAGATTTTAACGCGGAGGACCTCTACATCTGCCATGCTCAGGGAAGGATCTGGAACGAAGCACAGCAGCTCCGAAGCAGATACGTTTTATTCGATCTCAATGCTCTGGTTCAAGTTACAGAAGAAACTGCCGAAGACAATGCTTGCGCCAACGTCTCGATGCTGCCAGTAAGCAATTCTAATACGGAATTTTTTGTTGCCATGCGAGATGGCTGGAGTTAGTTGCTATGATCCCAAATTGAAATGCTGGACCTGGCCACTATACAACTGCGTCGGAAGTGGCGACAATGCAATATGTACAAGAACCACAACGTACCATCAAAACATCTCGATTAGACTTACACCTTCCAAAGCAAGAGAGGATCTCAAAGTCCCTGTTTCTAGAGTCCTCGTCTACTTCCCTCGGGCTGTCGAGAGTAAGCTGGGCTCAGAGTATATCGTCATGGAGAGGGCTCCAGGCATCGAGCTTGGTCGTGTGTGGGAAAATCTCAAGCTGCGCGACAAACTATCTATCGTGAAGCAAACTGATTCCATCACTTCCACGCCCTCCTGCGCAGAATTCCCATCTCACGGCTCGCTATACTTTCGCCAAGATTTCTCTAAGTCCGAAAACATAGAAATGGACGATATCTTTGCAGCCGAGCCGATAACAGCGCGGGCATGGTTTTATAGCAGAAGAGGCGAAATTGATATTGGTATAGGCCCCTGTAAGACACTTCGTTTTCCCGACTGCTTACTCCTTTAGCTGATCGCATCGTGCACCAGGGACAAGTTCCAACAGCACGATGAATGCGTTGGTTCGGCGAGAAATAGCCTGTCCGAACAAATTCCCCAAATCCCCCGAGATTGCCAACAAGGAATTTTAAACGGTCCCGATGATTACCATCCAACACAAGAAGCAAAATCAATCGTTCTACAAGACTTTCCGAAGATCCATCAATACATCCCTACCAAAGGATACGCAGCCAACACGGGCATGATCTAGCACAACGACCTACACATGTATAATATCTTCATTGAAAAAGACAATGCTACCGAAATAACCAGTATCATCGACTGGCAGGCTGTTCCCATCTACCCGATGTTTCTCAGCACCCATCATTTCCAAAGAGAGTTTTTGGATCGGGAATCGACTATGAACAAGGTGTGGCCTTTTGGAGATAAAACGAATAAGTTTGCAATATGGCATGTGAGTATTTCCATATTTTCCCGGGTACAAGACATTGAGTCTCCGATATTCTTCTAATTCGCTGGCGCAGTTATCTGGATGCTGATGTCAATGGTGTCGGTTATTGTACCACTGCAGATCACCTCATACAGAGAATGATTACTCTGAGACAGCATCAACCCCTTGATTTGGATAAAGGACGGGCCCAAACAACATTCGTTTAGTACTATTCGATTGTTGTACAAAACGTGCGTAGATCCCGTCTCCGAAGATAGGAAGTATTCAATCCTACCGAGCATACCCGACTGCTTTCTAGAGCCTCACTTTGAAGACTTCTGCACCCAGCCCATCATAGAGTTACCCGTGTCATCCGCCGAAAGACCATCGATCATCCGCCCTACCCGAAGTGAGGCCGAAGGAAGTTGACCGACACCGATAACATCATAGCACACCGAGTCATGGCAAGCCGAGTCAGATAGCAAAAACGGAGGTTAAATTAAGCCGTCACGGAGACTTTCAGGACTTTCCTCGGCGACTTTGGCTTTGTTTAGAGTGATTTTCGTAAGGACGATCGTGGTCTGATTATCTATAGTGGAGACCATGCAACGGTTATTGTGGGTATCCATAGCAGAATTCCCTAGTGGCGATCCACAGCGGTGTTTGGAAGGATTTGGAAGGATTCTGGAATGTTTCTTTATTTCCGAGCAGATTTTTACTTTGAAGAAATAGGAAATAAGATTTAGAAGGTGATAGTTCAAGTATATCTTGTTGTATATCGATGGGTAGGTATGCTATAGACAAGTTCGCAGGTTCCCCACGCGGACAGCTATAGTAGAAATATTGCAGATAAAGGCACAAAAACAAACGTGAAACAAGGCACCCTCATCAGCTGATTTGAAATCCACTGCGGATATAGCATATCGCATAATCTCCACTCAATGAGCTCTGGTCACAGCTGGCGTGGTACAGCAGCACTCAAGTCGTACCATCTAACCCACGGCGCATGAGGATGAATCAAGGGCTGGTAGCCTAATAGAGATAATTAATAACTATATAAACCCGTCCTCCCACTCTCCAATTAATATAGCCCATCTTCTTTATCTACCATCCTGATTTCTATTCTTATCAATTTCTTATCCAAAATGAGCGTCACATACGAAGTCTTCCGCGGCTCCGCCGAAGGCCGAATCATCTCCGACAAAACCACCCAAACCCTCGAACACAACGAAGTCTTCATTGAAACCACCCATTCCGGCCTCTGCGGCACAGACGAACACTACCTCACCTCAGGCCAAGTCCTCGGCCATGAAGGAATCGGCATCATCAAGGCCGCCGGCCCAGGCGTGAGCAGCGTCAAAGTCGGCGACAGGGTCGGATTCGGATACACGCACAGCATCTGCGCGTCGTGCGATAACTGCGCAACCGGCTGGGACCAGTACTGCCGGAACCAGAAGCAGTATGGTTTCCATGACTTTGACAACGGGACGTTTAGTTACGGGGCTGTCTGGGATGCGCATTGCGTTTATCCGATTCCCGAGGGGTATGAGTCTATCCATGCTGCGCCGTTGATGTGTGCGGGTGCGACGGTGTGGACTGTGCTCACTGAGTATGGGATTCGGGCGACGGATCGGGTGGCGGTTATGGGGATTGGGGGGCTGGGGCATGTGGCGATCAAGCTTGCTGCGGCGATGGGATGCCATGTTGTTGTGTTGTCCAGCTCGGAGTCGAAGAGACAGGAGGCGATGGAGTTTGGGGCGTCTGAGTATCACGTTTTCCGGTCTGGAGATGCGGCGCCCAAGGACTTTAAGCCCGTGAATCATCTTTTGCTGTGTGGGAGTGCTAGTATTGATTATTCTTCGTGAGTGTTCCTTTCTCTTTCTCTGTTGGATGGGATGAGCAGTTGCTAATATTGTGATGAAGGCTGGTCCCTCTCATGAACACACACGGAAATATCTACCCTCTCACAGTTTCCTTTGATGCATCGCCGATTCCTTTGCTGGAGTTGAACTGGAGGGGTGTGCGCATTCAGGGCTCGTTGGTGGCATCCCGTCATAGCATTCGCGATCTGCTTGAGTTTGCGGCCCGGAAGAATATCACGCCTACTGTTATGACTTTCCCATTGAACCCTGCTGGTATTGAGGAGGCGATGCAGGTCTTGAGAGATGGAAAGATGAGATACCGTGGCGTGCTGGTTCGTAACTAGGTCAGCCTGTCTTGTATATAGAATAATAGATCACTCAGCTCTAGAATAGAATATAGACTATAATACATCCTGCGTGGAGTATCCTGTTTATTAACTTTATCAAGTTGCTTTATAGCATTAAATAATCGGGTATTGTAGAAACAAAGTCTACTTTCCTTTGTTTACCTAAGTTCGGTCTGACCTGCCCACGCATGCTGTGTTGGTGTTGACCTTTATGCTTCTACCGGTAGCTCATGAACCTTTTCAGATCCAGGCATTTTAAAGATGAAATTGAAAGTGTACTCAGGCTCTGGCCCATATTCTTTTTTGACTCTGTGTCTCAGACATGTCATTATCATGGGCGTCCACAGCCATATGTCCCTGTTTGCGCCCTTTTCGTAGAAACAAGAGAAGCCCAGCCACCTAGATGAAAGCAACGCCAGCAGCAGCGCCGATGCCGATTCCAGTTTTGGCGCTAGGAGACAAGCCAGAGGAGGTAGAGGAAGGTTGTGTGGTTGTTGTTTCTGGTGATGTAGTCGTGGTTGATGTGCTCGTGGCGGTCATCGCGCCAGCAGACCAGTACGCAATCAAGTTTGACGGAACAGAAGCTTTGAATGGCTCGTCAGTGGGGTTCTGAAATAAAAGGGTATCATTGTCACCGTTGCAGGAACAGCAGTGCCAAACTCCAGAGTCAGAGTTGTAAACGACATCGGGCCTGGATAGCCTGAGTCATGCACTTGATGCAAAAGACTGATATTGGACATTCTGATATCAACAAACTCAACACGGCACTATCCGGGGGCTAGATTTATGCTGCTATTCCTAAACTAAACAGTTCTAACTTGATATCTAAGAGAGGTGAAGTACACTTATAACTAGTTATTTCTTTAATATCAGCTAACCTTCTAATGTTACCTGCGCCGTCGACTCAAGCACCACATCTCAACAGTATCATCTGATAATTCCCCCGAGCTCTGCCAGACAAGTTTCGACTCATTCCCCTCTTCCCGCCACCCCGTCGCTCCCTTTGCATATAGTAAATACCGCTTTTCGATTGATTTGTCCATGACATCTTCACGGCGGCGAATCTCGTCCTCGTTGATGCCATCCGGTTCCTGCCACGGAGAGTCAAATAAGCCACCCTCAACCAATCTTTCATGATCCCACATAGCATAGCCCCATCTTCGCAGCTCACGCATTTCTATGTTGTGAAAAATGAATGGGAATTCAAATTTGAGATGAGCCCGGCGTCATGCTTCAGCAGGGCCAGTGTTTGGATCATCAGCAAGGGGAACGCGCAGGCAAGTGGAAAATCTGTTGGGGTCACAGTCTTCAAGTAAGCGGTTTTTGTTCTCGCCTTCCTCTTCCTCGCTTTCATTTTCATCGTCGATAGTGCTGTCATTACCATCATTGCCATTATTTCCTTGGTCGTTGTCGCTTTCGTCGCTGTCTTCGCTATCATCGTTTGTGACGCCATCTTCTCCATTAAAGTACTGTAGCATTTCTAGACAGTTCGGGAGAAAATAATACATTAGTCCAAGCTTAGGGTTAAGAAGATTGTAACGCTCTTTGTAGGTTTGTGCGGTAACGACATGGCGAAGAAAGCCGAGTCCATGAGAGAGCTTATACAGGTCAGAACGTGATACTGTAGGATAAAGATCAATCAATGGGGACCAACGCTGTTTAGCTTGGGAGACGTATCTTCAGTCTCCCATACTTCATTGTCTAAATAAGGCACGTCTTGACCTGCCCATTCAATGGTATGTGCAGCTACCTCATTGAATGCTAAGTTGTCAGTGGTTGGCCAATCGAAATAGCTCTGGGGATATGAACTTACAAACTGACAACTTCCTGTACAAATATCCACTTACACAAGCTAGCTGCTCGATTTCCCACCCAGCATGATGGCGGAAATATACAGCCCATTGCTCGGCAGGTTTGAAACTTGGAGATTCTTTTGCCTCCCCAGTACGTATTTTTCCCGACGATCTCTTTGTTTGAAAAGGTGTCTATAAATCTCAAAACGATCGAAGCTCCTGGCTACCGACGCCATTCACTTGGCGATGGAAGCGGTAATTCCTCTGTAGTTTTGAGCGGAGCTGTTGACAGAGTCGTAGAGATGAAATCGTCTGTGAAATAGACAACATGGCGATGGAAATCCTGTATAGCCAGTGCGTTGCTGATCTCCCATGGCAAATTGGGTGGAAGCTCGTTGTTACGGAAATGATTCCATATAGCGAGGACTTTTTCTCGCGTCCATGGGTCTTTGGCAGCCTCGACGTGGGAGGTTTCGAACGCGAAGAGTGCTTCAGGGAATAATTCAGGAGATATGAAGTTGATGAGAACGTCTTTGGTGATGGCGCGTTTGCTGTTGGTGAAAGCTGTGTATAGAGAAGAATGAGAAAGGATGGTGGCGCGTAGAGTATTAAAGTCAGACAGGGAGGAGAGAATATGCTGTCTGCGCTCGATTGGGAGAGTGCATAACGAGGGTGTTTCTATGATATTGCTATAAATCAGCTACCAATTCAAAGGGATATAAAATAAAGTAGTCTAATAAATCCCTTTCAATAATCTTCATTATCCTCATGGCTTGATAGATATGACTCATTTGATCAAAGCTCAGCCTTGTAGTATTACCCCCCCATAAATGGAGCTTCACTGTGCCACCAGAACTGAATCTTCTGCATAATCCAACTTGTGCTGTAAACAGGATTGATTTCTATGAGACTAAATATATATGTATATTGTAGCAGGAAGTAATGAAGAAGTCTACTCTCTAATAGGCTGAAGGATATTGCCAATAATTTAGCGGTTGATATCAACTTCTATACTATTTATATCCACCGGAATAGACAGGTTAACATCCTTTGAATAGTTACAATCACTTCGTAAACTACTGGCTATTATTCTGTATCTGTAAGTCACTTAGACTCAAAGGTTATATCATTCTCAAAGTTCTTAATCTCGTGTCGTCATATATGATCTTATCGATGCAGATAATTTGATACAAGCAAGGACTCGAACACTCAGATCAGAACACAAATGCAAGACACGATAATGTTTTTAACGTAAGATAAGCAAACGTTAGATTGTCCATCAGATCGTTCAATCTCACCATGTTTATCAGCCCCTGCGATGGTGATTGATGGCGAATGTATCACATTCAACCAACGCCACGATCGATAGACGGTCGATAGTCGATGTGGCTGCAGGTTGGATGCAGGGGATAGACGATCTACAGGAACAAACATTCAGGAGAATCGAGATATCGCCAGGAAACGAAGTATTTATGCAATGGAGAATTGAGGCTGTAAAGGATGTAAGCTCATATCTACTCTTCGATCTGTTTGTTGATAGAGCATCAATGTTAACATCGAAGATGAAGCAATTGAAACAACACCAGACACGATCTGCCAGCCCTTGCTTGAGGCTGGAACGCGAGGAGTTAAAGAGTGAATAGCGACATCCAATTGAAGATGCCTAAGTGTAATGTAATATGAAATATAATATAAATATAATATAAGATAGCATCACTGCTGGTATCATAACAAACGCTGCCCGCCCAATCCGGTAATCTGCGCTGTCTGCTCCCCCTTCTTTTGCCCCTCTACAACTTCTCGGCCAATTTCTCTCTCCTCGTCAACCTCCAGTCGATCATTCATCCAGACGAGGCAAACCGTTCTGCTGCTTCTCATCATGCAAACACTGCAGGTTTTGTTTTCTGGCCTTTGGTCGCTCTCCAGTCTGAAACATTTCGAAATTACTCTCAGTTGACCAGCCTTTTAATCTTCCCACTGCTTACACTCCTTTAAGCCCGCCGCTTTGGACAATCGTGACATTATCTACCGCAGGAACGACTCGAATGAAACGGGACACAAGACGATAGACTGCGATGGCCGATACCTCGAAGCACAACACGACTTGGGGTGAGACTGCTGGCACGATTTCTCACTCCAAGTTTTCCGCCTTTGAAAAGGAACCTTCGTCGCCTGTATCACGCCAATCGATCGACAGAGCTAGTACTCTCGTCGATTTTCGAGCTGGGAGTCCCCGGCCACCGGGATATGAGGATGACGATGACATAGCGAGTTTGGAGTTCAGAGAGAGCGCAAAGGAGAGAGAAGAATATCCCGAATCATGGAAGCTGGTCTTTATCACTATCGGATTATGTCTCTGTGTGTTTTGCACGGCATTGGTGTGTATCTCCGCTTGCGTATGAGTAATTTGGCTAACCTTGGCTTTAGGATAACACGATCATGGCCACTGCTGTTCCCAAAATTACGGATCAATTCAACTCCCTGGCGGATGTGGGCTGGTATGGTAGCGCCTATCTCTTGACGACATGCTCCCTGACTCTCATGTTTGGCAAGCTATACACTTTCTACTCCATCAAGTATATTTATCTGATTGCTCTGTGCATCTTTGAGCTGGGCTCATTCATCTGCGGAGCGACACCAAACTCGCTCGGATTGATTCTCGGGCGTGCCGTTGCAGGCCTGGGCGGCGCTGGTCTCTTCTCCGGATCGATTCTCATCATCGGGCAGACGGTACCACTTCAGCAACTACCTATCTATACTGGGCTGATGACATCGATGTTTGGAATGGCCAGTGTCGTCGGTCCATTGATTGGAGGTGCCTTGACTGATCACGTCTCGTGGAGGTGGTGTTTCTATATAAATCTGCCCATTGGTGCGGTGACTGCGTTGTTCATCATGACCTTCTTCAAGGCACCCAAATGTATCAAAGAGAGAACCAGTTTGAGAGCACAACTGGCATGTCTTGATCTCCCAGGTACCATATTTTTCTTGCCCGCGATCGTCTGCATTTTGCTCGCGCTGGAATGGGGCGGTGTTGAGTATGCTTGGAATGATGTACGGATGATTGTCCTATTCATCCTCTTTGGTGTGCTTATGTCTATCTTCATGGGCATACAGGTGTGGCAAGGAGAAAATGCTACAGTTCCTCCGCGACTGATCAAGAACCGTAACGTCTGGGGGTCTGCCTTTTTCACTTTCTGTTTAGGAGCTGCGTTCTTTATCTGCACCTACTATGTGAGTACACCCACCTGCCCCAAGCGATGATATACTGACAATTTCCAGCTTCCAATGTGGTTCCAGGCCATCAAGGGCGCATCGGCAACCAAGTCTGGTATCATGAATCTCCCCATGGTTCTCGCAGTCGTCATTTGCTCTGTCCTCTCCGGTTATCTCGTCTCCGCGATAGGCTACTACACACCGTTTATGATTGCCTCATCAGTCCTAGTATCAATCGGAGGCGGGCTGCTTACAACCCTCCAAGTTGACTCAGGATACGTCGCATGGATCGGATACCAAGCCCTCTTTGGTATTGGAGTCGGCTTCGGAGCCCTGCAACCGTTCATGGTCACACAGACAGCCCTCGGCGCCGGTGACATTCCCATCGCGACAGCCTTTATGATGTTCTCGCAGGCCCTTGGCGGCGCCATCTTCGTGTCCGTCGGACAAAACGTCTTCACCAACGAGCTCGTCAAGAACGTCACTACATACGCACCAACAGTCGATGCCGCAAAGGTGGCACACGCAGGCGCAACCATGCTCCGAGACGTCATCGCGCCTGAAGCCCTCCATTCCGTCCTGCGCGCGTACAACGAAGCCATCACCAATGCGTTCTACGTGGGTGTCGCCATCAGCGTCATATCCCTATATGGCCCACTCTTCGTCGAATGGATCTCCGTCCGAGGACGAAAAATTGAGCCACCGACTGTTTAGACGCCTAGCTCTTGACTCGAGACTTTTCTTGTATTCATTTCTCACATAAAAAAACCTCTTTGTATGTACTCTATCTAGCGTATATATCCGGATCAAGCCTCGTGTCAATACTCATCCATAAGAAATGATAAAAAACTGAATTGCAAAAACAGAAATCTATGGGAATCAACAAGAGAATGAAAGATACCAACATAAGCTAGACAGCAGCATAAAGACTCAAATAAACACCCCAAATCACTCCACACGCACTCCCAAACACCACCCGTCTATCAACCGGGACAACCGTATACAACAGCGTCGACACAATAGGCCGATACTTGAGCCGGGCAATCATGATCGGGCGAAAGTCCTGGTAAAGTCAGTACCGACAAACAATATAATCAAACACATAATATAATATAACATAAGTAAAGATAGAAAAAAGGAAACACACCTCACAAACCAACTCCCAAGCCCTCCCCCACCCACTCCCCTTGAGCAAATTAATCAAAATCACAAAAAGCACGATATTCATCACCGATCCCACCGTCTGGTCGAGGATGAATTTCATCGCAAAATTGCGCAATCCAGACTGTTGCTGCGGACGAGCTGGTTTCCAGCGCGCCGGTTTCTCCTTTCTTGGGAGGAGATCTTCGGCGTCGATGGATGAGCGCGCTGCTGCGTCTGAGCCTGATGCAGCTGTAGAGCCCAGTGCAGATGCATTGTTAGTTTGGATAGAAGATGCGCGTGGAAAGCCGGGATATCGCGCTTCGAGATGCTTTTGCCAGACAAAGTTGATGGGGACGATAATGATGGCGTAAGTCATGAATTGGAGGAGGGCGAGGACGTTTAGGGTGAATGGTTTCTTTTTTGAATGGTTAATATCATATATCACTTACATATTATATCACATTGGATGATTTTTTTTTGTATTGTTTAGATGGGGGCTACGTACGTTTTTCCCATGCTGGTCTATCACTTGCGCCAGGAGGTTGGAGAAGGCGTTGAGAAAGGTGGATTGGATGAGGGTGGTGGTTAATGCGGACGGCATGGTTAATTATTGTATGTATGTATGTATTATGATTAAGGTTAAGGATTAATTCATATTAGCATTTTGACTTTGTCTTGAATGGAATATTGATGATAAATGGGTCGAGGCACTCGATTCATATTGAGGCTGCCTGCGATGGATTCAAGGAGTGAGATTGTGATGCCAAGAAGCGACCGTGTCCTTACGATTTTTCTACTCCAGAGCAAGCCTTGTTTTGCATTGTTTCTCCGCAGATCAACAGATATCGATTATCTTAATCTTACGGGGTTTTGAATGAATCCTTTGTTTCTTTGTGACCATCTTTGATATCATAATATTACCCCATACTCATGGTTGTTACCTTGAGAACGTGCACCCGAGGGTACATATGCATGATAGATAGAATAAAAATAGATTCATGATTCATGTACAAACAGCAAAAAACTAGACTAGTAAACTCTCTCTCTCTTCTTGAAAGTCACATTAGGCCCATCCTTTGCGCTGGTAAAATGATCCACCAATGCCAAATGACCTTCTTCATCTTCTCCCCTCCGATCTGCCAGCTCAATATCGAACAGAAACAGCACCCGCGCTATTGTCAGTCGCATCTCCATTAACGCCATGCTCTTTCCAATACAGCCGCGAGGGCCGATGCTGAACGGGCAGAACACTCTTCGTGCTTGTTCGATTTCCTCTTTGCTGACCTGCCATGATTCTGTGGCTGTCTGGCACGTTGCGCCTTCGATCCAGCGCTCTGGGAGAAACGCGCCAGGTGCCCGGTAGTACTCTTCCTGGCGGTGAATCGAGTATGTCGGTGTGCCGCAGTCGGTCCCCGCAGGTAGGTACACGCCATCGACCATGGCGCCTCCTTCCATAACCTCACGCGGTGGTGCCCCGGGCACTGCAGGACACAGACGCATTGCTTCATCGATGCATGCTTTAAGATAGACCAGCTCATTCAACTTGGGTCCGCTAATAATATCCTCGACCGACTCGAAGGCCTCGCGGACTTCCTTTTTCAGTTGTTCCATGGCCCGCGGTGTGCGGACAAGGTAGAAAATAGTCGCTGCGAGCGATGTCGACGTTGTGTCACTACCTGCAATCATCAAGACGTTGGCCTCGCCCCAAAGCTCGGGAGTGGTGAGTCCTCTGCCAGTCTCGGGATCCTTTGCGTTGAGCAGGTAATAGAAAAAGTCCTTTTTAGAGTCGTGGCCGGCCTCGGCACGCTCCTTGGCCCGCTTGCTGGCTTCCACTCGTGAGTTCATGATGAAGTTCCACCGGTCGTTGGTCAAAGTTCTGATAAAGATTTGGTCCAAATGCCAGCTATCCAGCGGCATCCATAGTCCGCACTAAGCATAGTCAGTATACACATCACCATAGATCCAGACCACAATACTCACCACGTAATGCCGATTAGCAGCTCGATCTACCAATCCGACCATCTTCTGGTTTCCAGGCGAGATCAACATATCAAAGCTCTTCCCAAAGCACAACTCTCCCATGACGTCGTACGTAAGATATCCAAACCAGTTTCCCATATTTCGAACCACGTTGCTCGCCTTTTCATTCCCCTTGACACCGTCTTCGCCACCCAGAACTGCACAAAGCTGTCGCACATGCAAGAGCATCACATCCTCCATTGCCTTGAGCGCATGGTCCGAAAATGCCTGGCTCAGCACCCGTCTCTTGCGCCCATGCACCGTCTTGTCAATCACATTGTGCGTGTTGTATACGCCCTTGATGGCAGGGAAGGCGTTGTAGAAGTTTGCTTTTTTGAGTCTCTTTCCGTGTCCATAGATATCATGCAGGCCTTGGTCGGTGTTTACCGAGACAAAGTTAGGGGCTACACGGACGTGCGAGCCATACTTGGCATGACAGGCATGTAGCCATAGATGTCGATTACCCTTGAGTCCATGATACAGCTGAACCCAGGGTGTGATAGAAGCAAGGAACGGGCCCGGAATCTGTCGGAGAGGGTGCAAGAAACGGTTGTAGAGGGTGTATGCGAGTGACTGCAGTGGGTCAATTGAAACCCGACCAAGTCACCAGGCCGGGGAATAAGACATACCAAGATTCCTAAAAACAGGACAATGCCGCCAATCCCCCTTTCGACTGAGAGGTGCTCCACGAGCGGTCGAAGCAACATGGCTGTTTCTGTATGATGTCCGAGGACCGAGGATAGCCGCGCCCAACCGAACCAAATATTCCCCGCAAAGCTATACAAATAATCCTTCAACCTCAGGTTCAACCAGAGATAATCAAGTTTGATGATGAAATTTGAAAGGATAATAGGGAGAGACAAGTCCAGCTCTAGAAGTATCTATATACCCTTCTCTGGCTCGGTTAGATGCGGGTTTGTGCTTTCTCAGTCTGGCCAGCTTATGCCGTCATCGAACAAAGGGTTGTTGGTAGATTGCGGGGATGTCGATTAGGAATGCGGATTTTTATTATTGATGGAGTGATGATGCTTCGATAGTAACATTTGACTCATTGCTTCTTGGTGGTAGACCTTTATATGTGGTAATGGTCCGCCCATCTTGTAAGCCTGCGTCTTGTCTCTCTAGTCATGCTGCATGATAGATGCATTTCCATCGTGTCTGCCTGGCTTATGCTCAACTTGCTTAAGTATTGTAGCCATTCCAGTTTATTACATACTGAACAAAAGATTGGCCCACCATGCAAGTGGGCTGGAGTCTTCCTTGCTGCTTCATGGGGACCGCATATATCCGTCCTCAGCCCCAGCGGGGCAGAGCGTTTACTCCTTATCACTTTTCGGTGTAAGGTCCTTTAGTCAATGTGAATGTAGGAAAATAATCAGTTCGGAGGTTATTCCCTCTACGGAACCGTAGTTAACAGCAAGAAACACCCGCACATACTCGGGGGTTGAGTGAAAATTGCCGTCGATTTACCGCTATACGGATCCGCTTGAAACCCGCATGTTGAGACTGCTTGTTGTATACCTATCATATATCCTAAGCGGTCGAATAGGTTGGCATATCGGCACCGCATTCAGTAGTCGATTTCATTTTGGTATCCGCCAATGTTGCATTGGCGGTAAGTGACGGCTAAATTGTGTAACCGTGTAGACCTCCATCAAGAATCCATTGTTCGTTATCGTCATTGTCATCTTGTACTCGTCTCCACGTTTGCTTTTTCTCCTTACGTGCAGTTCCTTCCGCCTGTTTACCATTGGGGCCCTTCCACACAGGCCGCAGCAACCCACCGGCTGCGAGAAGCGGGTTGTGGCCGAACGCTTCACCACGTCGTTTACCCTCGTCATGGGGAACACTTTTTTCGGCTTCGGCTTCTGCTTCTGCCTTTGCCTCAGCCTCCTCTTCTGCAGATGGACTGGCTTCGACAGGTCCAGCAGACTGGTAAACTCTTGTTACCCGGCCACCCTTAATATCTAGACTCATGATAGTCTTCTTCTTCTCCCATTCCGGTCGTGCCTTTTCCTCCATCTCACGCAGGACTCGCTGTTGTTTCTTCAGTGCCAGAGCTCTCTGTGCAGGACTCATCCATAGAGTGGATGCCACATTAGGCGTCTCGAAATCAGCTGCCTCGTCTACCACCCGTGTCCGTCGTGCGTTTTGCGCCTGGAAGTTTAGCAGTCGGTCACGATGCGCTTTCGCGGCGTCAAGCTGACGGTCCTGTGGCCCAGATCCAGATCCTTGGCCTGGCCCTCCCTCTCGGTGGACACCTTCATTGTGTGCGCGCATTTTCTCCTGGCCGCGTTCTGCCCGCAGTTCCCGAATCATACTTTGCACCTCCTCATTTGAGAGAAGAGCCGTACCACAGAACGAGCAGGGCTGAAGACCTTCCAGCGAGCAAATAATCTTTCCACAGTTGAGACAGTTCGGGGCAGGCGTGAAGAGCGGATGGAGTGAAGCGTAACAATTGCATTTCTGGTTCCCTCCACCCAAGGTCGGATTCGTAGACACCTCGAGCGCGGCAATCGCAGCCGTCAGATCAGAGATGTTATTGGTAGTCAATGAGTTCTTGGATGAGCCTGCTGACCCCGTTCCTGCGTGCCGAGATGATGCTTTGGCGGCTTTAGACTTGACATTTGGCAGGATATCTGATATCACCGGTCCCGAGGCGGATGGCGGGATTTTGGCCGTCGATTTGGGGGCAGGAGAAGGATTCCGTGATGAAGGGGCAGAAGATTCGTAGGGCGATGGTCCACGAGGTGGTTGAAGAGAAGCCACAGGCTCAGTTGACAGCGATGACGCACCAGCATCCTGCTTGTTTCCTCGCGAGCGTGATTTGGGAATGTAGTCCTCCTCCATATCTGCCTTTCTGTATCCTCCCGTCACATTTCCAAAATTTTCTGGTCGACGAGCTGGACCAGCACTATGCAGTGGTGCCTTTGGTTTTTTACCCTTCTTCACTGTCTTCGGTGGTCCGTCATTGTTTCCTCCGCTGCGTGCAGGCGATCTGTCGGGCTGAGGCGGTCGCTGGGATTCTCGTCGCGAGTTGAAGGAGGCAATAAACTCGAGTGCTGCAGGCGAGTCGCCCAGAAGATTCTTCAGGTGGTCGGCGCTGGCTTCCTTGGAGAGACCAGCAGCGTAGGTGATGATCTGCGTGAGGGATTCCTCGTCCAGCGGGAGAAGCTGGGCGAGACGAGGGGCTCCCCATGAGACGAGGCTTGCGTTGCTCATAATGCTTGTCGAGTTTTTGAAGGAGTTCGATATTATTGAGAGTTTGATAGTTGCCAGAACCTCATTTCGAGCATCCGGTAGTGAGGTGATTGTTGTCAGGAAGTAAGATTGAGATGACGATTGACGCCGTTGATTTGTGGTGGATTTTGCGGGCCGATTTAAACCAGCAACGATAAACGATAAAGATGGCGGAGAAACAGATGATTTCAAAGCCCAACAGCAATGGATACTATTTATTGATAGTTTACTACCTACAGTGGCCATTTGGAGCATCAAGAATATATTCATTCAAAATAAAACAACCCCCTGATTTTGTAGTTCGATCTGCCGACTATCAATGCCAAGCTATTGTACAATTGAAGCATCTATGCAAGAGAACAAGAAATGAAAGAAAAGAAACCATTAAGCAAAGACAGAAAGAAATGACGCCGAGCATGCCCCTTGTTCTCAACATGGCATGTTTTCATGGTATTAGAGCAGGTCCCTGTTGACGCCTTCTGATGCCGAATATTTACGTCAATATCGTTAAGGAAAAACACAAAAGAAAAAGGAATATGTTCAAAGTCCTGTGAGTCCGGTCCCCAGTTCAAGCCAAGGCCGCATTCTCAAGGTGAAGCAGAAGAAAAGGAAGGTTGAAGATATCTATCAGTTATCTGCGTTGGGTTCAGCCTTGATATCTCCGTCTCCTGCAGCTGCAGCATCAGCGGCGGCAGCCATATCCGGAGTGAGGCCGTTCTTCAACTTGCTGCTAGAAGGGGGCGGTTTCTTGCCCGATAACTTCTTCGGTGTGTTGGGTTTCTTTTTCTTCGTCAGGGCGGAAGGAGTATCGTCATCTGCAAGGGGCCGCTTGGGCGGTGCTGAGCTAGGCGTGCCGCTGCCACTATCCAGCGGGCCTTTATTACGGTTTGTTTGTCGACCTGAAAGTCCCAGGCATCGATCCAAGTGCTGCGCCACTCTCGTCACCACAAAATATCTCGGACAGTTCGGACATTTGACTGTGGGGAAGGAAATCTTTTCCGGAGCAGCGTGCTTGAAAGAACTGTCGGGTGTAGTGGGAGGACTCGACGCCGGCGTATTCGACGTATTGGTCTGTTTTTTCTTCTTCGGGTTTAATTTGTCCGTAGCAAACGGGTTTCCATGGACATCGTGTCCCGGTTTGGAGATCAATGGCTGCTTCTGACAATACTCCCGGTAGGGGTCTGGGGGAGGACGAGCACCGATGCCAGTGACTGGATACAAGAGACGAGGCAGCCGGCAGTCAGGACAAATGATTTCTTTGGTCGTTTGGAGAGGGTTGCCCTTAAGATAGACCTTCCCATCTTTGAAAATGGCCCCTTCAGTCTCGACTTGGACATCCTTGAGCGACTTTTCTTCAGCTTCTGGATCACCAGGCTTTGACGAACCGGTCGCCTTGCTGCCATTGTCTTCGCGACGCTTGGCTGCCTCCTCTTCTGCTTTTTGTCTGGCAATCACCACCGCCGATCGCATCCGGGCAATCTTTTCATCGCGATGGGCTTGGGCAACAATGTCATGGATGATGTTGTAGAAGGTTTCATTGAGAATGTCACATGTCTAGATTAATTAGCGTCTGGATTGGGTGTGGGCTGCGGACAGGGGATTGATTTCAGTAACTTACCAGTTTTGCAATGGTTCCTGAAGGCAAGGGCTGTCCTTGTCCCTCTGTGCCATTAGATTCCGCCATTTTGAAATCGCAAGCTAGAGGGCTATGTTAGAACTTATATCAGGGATAATACGAAGCACCGGTAAAGATATTGCGACGTAGATTGCTGGACAAGGCATGCTCGTAGCCCATGTGACAGGAAGAGCAACAACACAGTACAGACATAGGTCCCAATCTTGAAAGGCAAAATAATATGGGCATGCGATGCCTTGCTGGCCAGATTATTTAAGCCAGAAGAAGCTGAAACTAACCTGAACTGTCTCTCGCCTAGAGACAACAAGAGGAAATATCTGCTTCCCGGTACAATCCTTTCAGATATTCGCAAATCGCGGATGGATCCCTTTGAACTCGGTATAATAATTTCATATACCACCAATTGTAGTCGTGGGAGGCAATAAAGCGCTCGGTTGAGCTGAGATGATGCTAGTAGTCCGCAGTGGTCCGAGAGGCGACGAGCATAGGAAGTCGATGGGAAAGGAGAAGCAGGATTCAGGAAATGCCAGTCAGGAGGTCAATCGAATGTCCGGATCTCAGAGGAGCGGAACACAACAGCAGCGGCCAGAACCCATCTGCTTCGGTCGATTTGGGCATTCGGTGGTGAGTGAATGGGGGTGTTCGGTCCTGTTGGGAGCCAGGGAGGAATCAGTTGGTTTGAATGGACCAACACTGGGAGGGGAAGCAGCCTCATACCTTCAACGATGATCCAGTGAATGATCCAGTCAGTCACCAGATGTGCTTGATGCCCTCCAACTGGACGAGATGCTTCTGTTCTGGTCGAGCGTCTTGTCCGCGGAATAATCCCTAATGACTTGTCACTTGGCCAACATCACCTGCGCAAAGTCTCCCTCCGCCGACCGGCCATCTTATCTTATCGCATCTCCGCGTCTCGCTGCGTCGACGGAAAACGACGCGCTGGGATAACTTCAATTTTCTTCTTTGCTACAGTCGACACGGTGGTTTGATTGACTTTCTTAACGCGGCTGATTATCCTCTTTGCTACCCATAATCATGGCTTACCAGTTCTTTGCCAAAGCGCATCAGTCCAAGCAATCATCTTCTCCACCCCTCTCTCCTCCCCAGCCGTACAACAGCAACAGGCCTCCTATTCACCCCGCACCGCTCGTTTTCCCTCAGTCTACTCCTTCAACTGCGAAATCCAAACCACCAACTGCAGGGGACTCGACGTTTCAACCGGACCCGTATCCCCAGTCCCTCCCCGCAGGGTACCCAACCCCCCCCCCCCACGTCACCATCGAAACGGTCAGCACAGCGCATATCCCTTCGTTGACCAGAATTACCGGCCTACTTCTGCCAATCCGCTATCCCAACTCCTTCTATACGGCTACTATAACGGACCCTGTGATCGCATCGCTGTCCCGCGTCGCCATCTACCATGACCACCCAGTAGCGGCGGCCCCCGCATCTTCCTCGTCTCCCTCTGCTCTAGGCAGAAACACGGGTACCGATAAAGTCATAGGCGGGATTAGATGTCGACTCGAACGCTTCCCGCAGGTTACCTCTGAATTACTCAAATCGCAGAACCAGAAAGAACCTACAAACCTTTACATTCAAACTCTTCATCTTCTCTCTCCGTATCGGGGTACCGGCGTTGCAGCTTCTCTGTTCAACTCGCTCATTTTTGCTTCCCCTCCATCATCGGACTCCAAGTCTGGATATCGTGTTTCAGACTTAGTGAAACATTACAACATTCGCACGGTCACGGCGCACGTCCACGAGGCTAACGAGGAAGGGCTAAATTGGTATCTTGCCCGCGGCTTCCAGCTCGAAGATGGCTTGGTGGAAAACTACTATCGACGTCTGAAACCATCAGGAGCGAAGATTGTCAAATTCGTTATTCAACGGAGTATTGATGAGGAAGTGTCAGTCAACAACGCCAAGGATGAAGGCGAGTCCCAGGACGAGAAGAGTCTAGATGAAGATGATGATTGGGAAAAGGTAGAGGCCGAAGATGGAGAAGAGCATGAAGATCATGGAGTACACCCATTTACGGACTCTAAGGTCTTGGAAAGAGAAGATTCAGGAAGTAGGAAACGGAAGGCTGACGATGAGCCTCAGCGGCAGTGAGGTATTCTCTTTGCTCGTTGCGAGTACTGCATATACCGACTCTTTATGCTTATGATATTGATTTGTTTTGGTGTTATTGTTATTGTCATATTCTTTCTGTCATTCAGGATACCCTTTTCCATAGTTATACTGGGCTATAGAGCACAGACGATTCATTTCGGCCCATTTATCCCTTGGCATTTGCATATTTAGATATGCATTGAACATCATTGTTGTCCTGGCGAATTATCTAGATTTACAGGTTATGTCCTGCTTGCAATACACGATACGAGTTTGTCCTTTCAATAGCTAAGTGTCCTTGTTTGATATGTCCAATTATAAGAGCCAAATAGTAAATAGAACATCCATATCGTAATAAATTCAGAAAGAAATAAATACAAAACACCAGGGTATCGCGTTAAAAACATCAAATATTATAGTTCTCTGCATGCAGAAAGATTTCATCCTTACTCGGGTCCTTCATCACATCTGTCTGCAGCCGGGCTACTGTATTCGCAACCTCAACTCTCATACTCGGAGGTCCGCAGACGAACACACAAGCACGGCGACCAAATGTCTTAGAGTACTCAGTGAGCATCTGGGGAATGTTAGGACGGAAATAGTCAGTTCGCCATCCGGTTCTTCTCTGGGTTGGGAGCGAAGCGTAGCGGGGCGTTGGTCGAGGGCTATTAGCAAACCCTAAATTGAACTGAGGGTTCGGGTTCGGTAGATAGTGGTTTGGCTGATAGGGGCTTGGAGGTGCGTAGCTGTAGTAGTAGGGATTGTTGTTGTAGTGTTGGCTGGAGGCGACGTGTGGCATGCTATATGCCTTTGGCAGCTCCGTGATGGCGTCTTCGTTCTCACGGTGGAGTTCCTTTTCACGCTGAGCATCGCCGGCTGCTTCTTGGCGGATATATGTCGAGCTCCGTTTATCCATGCCCTGTAGCATGTCGTAGATCTTTTCTTGTATGATATCGCGATTGGCCTCTCCGGGCCCCTGCTGCGCATCTGGTCTGGGGCCCGTGAGGAAGAAGTGGCAGTGGACAAAGTTGGGCGGGGCGTAGTCTCTGCAAATCCGCAGCTCCTCTTTGAACCATTCCATGCATTCGGGGGTCTTCATGGACCAGATGACCCGTACCCTCTTCGTCACGGCCTTGCGGTCCCGGATCTGCTTGATCAGGTACAGGAGCTGGCTTGCAATTGCTGTGATGCCACTTCCACCAGCGAAGAAGATGATGTCGTCGAAGGCTGCCATCTCCCGTCGCATGCCCCCGTATGGGCCCTCTAGGTAGGCCGTCCACGTCTTGTACGGCCCGTACTCGAGTGTCTTGCTGAGAACCTTTCGTGTAAATCCACCCCTGGGACGGAAAACGACGGCCAGGTCACGGTATTTTTCTCCATACTGGGATGGGAAGTCGTCACTGCAAAGCGAGGCGATTGTGAAGGGGTGGCTTTCGAAGAGTGAAATACCCGGCATACGGAGGTATACATATTGGCCGGGTTTCCATCGCATTCTCGTAGGGATGGTCACCTTGATTGCGTTTTCCGGAAGGATCGTGATACCGGACTCTTCGCCGATCATGAACGACATATGGAATGGATTTGTCCAGTTGACAAATAATAGTCGGGCAGCGTATGATATGGCCCAGATTGAAATGGTAGCCCAGAGGTAACTCCAAGAGGTCAAAAAATTTTTGCTATGCCAGAAAAGCATAGCGACGAAGATGATGGACACGGGAAGATGCACGAAAGAGAAAAGCTCGTACATCCAAGCCCGAAGCACTGGGAGGGAATGAAGGCATAGAAATAACAAAGGTGCCAGGGCGGCAAAACCGGTTCCATAAATGTACATGTTTCGCGGAAAGTACTGTTGGTAAACGTATAGAGCACCGTCTTCCCAAACGGGGGTGATGTAGAACGGAATCATATGGATAAGGCTAAGGAGCAGACAGAGATAACCGGCCCATCGATGTAGCACATTGAGACGTTCATGACCGATGCCTGTGAACATACTGATGAAATTGGCCTTGGTGCTAAGGGCGACGATCCAGGGAACCAGAGCAACCGCAATCATACCAGCACGGATGGCCAACGGGGGCGATCCTATGGCAATGGATGAGTAGTATAGAGGCTGCGGAAGGAAGCAATAGAGAATGACGAAAATCAGTGCAGACAGCACGATGAACGATGTTCCCAGCGAGGGAAAGACGATCTGTAATTTCCATATCCTCAACACAGGGAGAGGCCGATAAAAGATCCATCTCACAAACGCCAGCGTATTATTCAGTGGCGCAATGGTAGACACTGACGATTGTTCCTTCGCGGCGTTGGGAAGTGGTCCATGGGCTGGGAAGAAGTGGGCAGTGGAACTGTCGGTTGCAGCGCTGGGAAGCTCATATTCTTCCTGTTTGGGTTTCAAAGGATCTTCTTTGTATAAGGAGATGCGAATCCGGTCACCCCATGTGTTGTAGCAGCGAACGATCGTCGTGAGAGCCAGCAGGATAACGGCAAAATATACCCATCCTGCAGCATATTTCCCGGATTGAGACCATAGGTCTCGTTGGCGCTCTGCGATCTGGGCTGGTGTCCATGAAGCAGTAACAGGGACATTGATTCGCTTCGCCAGCGAAGCCACCGAGTCCATCGAGTTCATCGGATTCCATATATACATTATTGTGATTGTGATTGGCCAGCGACCTTCGTGGACAAAGGTCTCTGTCTCCCTTCACTGGCGATCTCGTATTCTCACAAGGGAAGCTCATGAAAGACCGTTGAAATAAAGCCTACTAGTATGTCGATCACCACATACCAGGATCAAAAGCCCCGATGAAACGAGTGAATACGAGGTAGAAAGACAAGATCGACAAACAGCTGGGGTATGAAGAAAAGAGGGAGGAGTGATCCATCCTGGGAGGGAGACGAAGAAAAAGAGAGGCAAAGGAAAAGAGCTTAGCCTGCCAGCCTGAAGATGCGCTCTGCTTATCGAACCGTCCGGTGTGATTGGCGGAAATAGCGCTGTTCATCACGTTCTTCATGCGGGGGTGCGTTATTTGCCCATCAAAAGGTCTTGATTCGCACATTCAGCAGTCGAGGATATCAAAAACAGCGAGTGAGAGACCCCCGTTTACCGCTGGCCAAGAGCCTCCCGTCCAATGAGAAGCTCAAGCTGCCCCGGCGAGGTGACAGTCCACTCGGCGCCCGCATTAGCGGGGAACTCTGTAGGGGGTGGAGCGGGATTATGGGCTGTCATTGGCTGGGCAGTGGGTTTTTGCAGATGCTCTACAGGGGAGCGAATGGGAGGAGAAATACCCCTGCCAGTATTGGTCAGTGAGACTGAATCGGTTTAGTTAGGCCGAGAGAGAATATCATCGCAAATCCGAGTCATATCGGACATAATAGCAAAATACAGACAAGGGAAAAATTTGAGAACTGCAGCCTTGTACAACCATCAAGTGTTATGGAGTGGAAGATAGTTAGCTAAGCAGGTACTTGTGATCGAGAATAGGGGAATTAGTTGATATTAGTTGTTTAGAAGTATCATGTGATTGTCTATATTAACAGCATGTAACGTCCAGATGTCCCCGCTGCCATCGACCACCACAGTCCCAACACCACTGCTGTTTACATATCGAGCCTGTCATAAAGTCAGTCAACATTATCATCCATGGTATCTGGAGATGCACGTACATTGCATATATTTGCACCCTCCGTCCCTCTCAGTTACTGTGTTGCAGCGAGGGCAAGGCCTCGCGATTTCGCCAATCTTCTTCCAGCTAAGGAGCTCCTCCTTTGTGGCATCCAGTCGATAAGGCTGTGATAATGGATTCTTTGCTGTCTTCAGCCCACGTATCCTCTGCAACAGCCCAGGACTTCTTCGAGTATTACCCGGCGAATCTATTCTGTGGAATCGGGGTTTGGCCATAACATCATACTCTTCACATGTCATTCCTTCATGGTAGATTGTATCGCGGTGGTTGAAACATGTCCAGGTGCCACAAGCCCTGCAAACAACGACCGGATCTTCTCGCCCACCAACGTGTAGTTGGCCAGCACCACAGTTCATCCGGGCACATGTGACGAATTCTGAATCTCTTTCTAGCATCTGTCGAGTCCTTATTGTGTCATAGACTTGAAATGTTTCTGCACTGGCCCATCGTTGGACATCGTCGGGCGAGAGGTGTGTATGGCAGAGTGGACACATCAGCGACTCCGGGTCTGAAGAGAATTGCATGTCCAGGCTATGGCGCAAGCAAGATATACAAATATGCATCGTGGGTGTTCCAGAGTGGTCACATCCTGCGGTGATAGGCGTCTGGGGGTATGAACGGTGATCGAGGCTTTCGAAACAGGAAGCACAGGTGAAGAGCTGCCCTTGTTGTCGTTCTTCTCCTTGTTGCTCCTCTCGTTGCTCTTCTCGGGGTTCGTCATTCGATTCGACAATACGATTCAGCTCAGAGGTGCGGTTTTGGGGTGGTTGTACGGGATCCTTGCGTAGCAAGCCCAAGACAGCGCTGGCTGTGACGGCATCGCTCCAGCAGTTACTATCATCGGTTGGTTCCCAAGGGATGTTGCTCCTGAGTATCGGCTGGTGGCTTTCGCGGCGCGAGAAAACACTCTCGGTCCTCGGCGATACTGGGCTGTATAGACTGTATCTCACGTCCTGGCTACGGCGGCTGAACAGCGGCGATGGGAAGTCCTCCCTATGGAAGCTAGCAGGAGAGACTGGGGGGTTTGGTGATGGAAACGGTGTTGAAAAATAATCATCCATGTTTTGTTTCGCCGCAGGTAAGTAATATCTTTCTGCCCAAGCGTTCCCCAACATTCTTGATCGCAGGAGAAAAGGATATCGAGTTAGTTGAAATGTGTAAGACTTCACAAAAGATGAGGTGAGATGATGATAACATGAAAAGGAGTCTGACAATTCACTAGAAAATGTCATCCCCTTCTAGTGAGATTTTTTATTCACGCGACTAGATCCATACATCCTGCCGGGCTGCACGCTAGGATGGATAAGAACAGAGGTTATGCACCTCACTCCACATGAGGGAGGGCCAAACCAACACAATCTCAAATCCCGAAGGTTATAATTCAACCATCGCCCATCGAATACGAGGCTGTGAAGTCTGCAGGGCAAACCAACAACACGAAATCCACCGCAAACTGTGTCTGAACCCACCGGTTGATAGTCCACAGCCAGAGCTGGGGGCCATATTGTCCGCCATTAAGTTCCGGGCGAATAAACAAAACAGGGAGTGAAGTTGGGGGCTGTTATAACATCTTCCGCTTCATTTTCATCGAAAGAAGCGAGAAAATTCCGATCGACAAACTCCCGCGTGGGAAGAGCGGTCATCTCAGAAACACCAACGAAGCGAATAAGGAAGATCCTTCGATCACCATAACAAGTCGGTGAAAATGGCCCCTATACGAGTAAAAGGTACACATGGCCAATTCCCCAAAACGACATAGAAACGCGAGCTGGTTGAAGACCAATAGGATCGACGAGTTTTCGTGTTTATATTTAGAAGACAAAGCGGCGATCACCTCATTGGGGCGAAGCTGCGAGCCGAGTTGTCGCTGAGGCCACCATACCTACCGCCATGAACATGCAATTGATGATATGGACTGACTATTCTGCTATCCCGTGTCGTCATTGCAGTTCAGCTTGGATTTGCGTATTCGTTCTGTGGGTTTTCGTATTTTCTTTAAAGACAAAGCTTTTTGGCGTGTTGGTCGAAACTCGGGCAGCCCAACAGATGCCAGTTGGAGAGTTGCTTGAGTTCAATGATGCCATAACAGCATGATCCCAATTCGTAAGGCGTGAAGCTGCTGAGTACTGCTGCATTAGTTATTAGGTAGTCTGACTCTGTAAGATGTGTGCTTATCGACCTGACGTCTGAGGATCCAATTTGGGAACTGGAGAACGTTTGGGGATTGCAATGCTGGACTCTGGAAATCTTCTTGGCCACAATCATAGCCTAAGTAGATTAGCCCAAGATGAGTAATAAGATTGTTATTTTGTCCAAAAGTACCGTAACTGCTGAACAAGAACGACTTCGATCTTGACTCCGTAGAGACAGAACCTCACCGCCTTTGATATGGAAAATATTCTGCCGCATAAAATCGTAATCCTAGAAAGGCTTCTTTTCTTCCCGCAGAGCAAGCGGCCTCCGACCCCTCATCAGAGCACTTCGGCACCTTTTCCCTCCAGTTACCCAAATCAAATAGTGGTCTGAAGTTGCGCTCCTAAAAATGGCATCTTCAACAGCTACGGCTGCACACCCTGCCCCACCGTCCCTCTCTCTGCCGCCATCGCAATTCGCCCGACTGCAGCCACACGCCTACCTACTCGCCCACTTATCGCCTCCTCCCTCTAGCAACCAGCCCTCTATCCGAGCCAATGGCCGCTCTGCCTCCCAATTCCGCGTGACCTCCGCGAACACGGGCTCATTGACACATACAAACGGCAGTGCCGTCGTGAGAATCGGCGATACTGCAGCCGTATGCGGCGTGCGAGCAGAAATCCTGCACACAGACGATATTGCCTCATGGAGCGTGTCCCGAGCACCGTCATCAGAGGCATCCAACAAGCGACGAAAGTTAGCGGACGACCCTGAAGCCGACGACGACGATGATGATGAATCGCACATCGAAGATCTCAGTCTGCTTGTCCCCAATCTCTCGCTGAGTACCGGCTGTGCACCTGGTTTCATTCCCAGTGCGCCACCATCGCCCCTGGCACAGTCGTTGTCTCATCAAATTCTTTCATTGCTGCATGGGACTCGACTGGTTCGTGCGGAGGACCTGCGGATCTGGCACCAGCCGCCGAATTTTGGAGCGGAGGAATTAGAACGCCATAACGAGGGTGAGCAGATGGATGTAGACGCGGATCAAGTCCAGGAGGATACCAAGAACCGCGAGATCAAGGCATTCTGGGTTCTGTACATTGATATCATGATCATTTCGCTCGCGGGCAATCCATTTGACGTTGCCTGGGCGGCTGTCTTGGCTGCTCTTCGGGATACGAAGCTTCCGAAGGCCTGGTGGGATGTCGATAATGAGATGGTGCTGTGCTCGGATGACGTCTCGGAGGCACGGAAGCTATCTTTGCGCGGTATGCCCGTGGCGAGCTCGTATGGTGTCTTTGAGGCCGATGCTGCTGCTGGATGGAGAGCGGTGATTATCCCCGACGCGGAAGAAGAGAAGCAGATTGAAGAAAGCCAAAAGAAGGGCATTCAACGGAGGTGGATTTTGGCAGACCCTGATGGGTATGAAGAGGGCATGACAGAGGAGAGGGTTTGCGTCGTTGTCGATAAGAAGAACGGTGGAAAGGGGAAGACCGTGATTGTCAAGCTGGAAAAGAATGGCGGATGGGCTGTGGACAGGAAAGACTTGAAGCAGCTTGTGGATCTTTCCGCGCAAAGATGGGACGAGATGAAAGAGATCTTTGAGCAGTGTTGATTACACGTTCTACTTTGCATGAGATGGCAGTTACAAATAATGATACCATGTAATTTCAAAAAAGTCCTGAATATTCTATTTCATCCTTCTATCTTTCGAAAGACCCAAGTATCTTTTCTATTTTACATTCCAACTCATTGATGTAAGTTTTCAAAAGGCCAATATGCCTATTGGATAGGTTCGTACATCTCATTTTTTTTGAACATGCCTTTCATTAAGCGTCTGTCTCCGCGGCAGCTTTAGCTACCCTAGGACTGCGTCTTCTTCTTTTAGCAGGTGGCTCATTATCCGGCTCAAGGGCATCAGGAATAAGCTGTTCCTCGCTCTTGATAGACTGGACACTATTGGAGCTATCCGATGAACTTCTCTGCTTTCGGGGCTTGGTCTTTCGAGGAAGGGAGATTGATATCGAAATCAAGTCGATATCCTTGTCATCATCTTCTTTGTCCTTGTCTGCCTGCGAGTCTTCCTTGGAATCTCGTTTCTTGGTCTCATCGTTTTCAGCAGTGTCTTTTGTCTTGCCGTCTTCTTTGTCATCCTTTTTATCGTCGGTTGCTTCAGATGAGTCAGATAAGCCTTTGAGATCGCCGGTCCAAAGTCTGGAGAAGAGGGATTTTTTGCCGCCTTCTTGCTTCTTCTTCTTTTCTTTTTCGTCCTCCTCCTTATTCCTCTCATTTTTCTTCTCTTCGTCCTCTTCGTCTTCCTCTTCTTCGTCAGAGAATTGCCACATCTCAGGGATCTCTTCTTTAATCAAAGCGGTTCCCCAGAGCGAGATGAGTACTCCCGGGACCAGATAGAGAAGTGCTGGCTGGGCATGGTTGGAGTATTGCATAGCAACGAGGGTCGTGATCATTCCAATAAGGTACCCAACAATGCTGGCCTTGAAGTATGTCTTTGGGAAAGACCGAGCATTATGATAAGGAGGTTCCAATCCAGGGCCACTTGGCTTGACGGATCCGGTCCAGAAGCGCTCACCCCAACCACCAGTCGCAGATTGATATTGAGGCTTGACTAGATCGTGTCCTTTGCCTTCGGCCTGTGCTTTCTGGGCGCCCTTCTTCTTATAGAAGAGGAAAAGGTCAAAACGCAGTGCCAGTCCCGCCATCATTCCGGGAATGACAATGTCGCCGAGTCCCAGCATCGCCAGAGAAACAGCGTCTGGGGCTTCACTGGGAGCCGGTGGACGAGGAAATAGAAGCTTGATGGGTACATCCAGTTTGGTGGCGACTGTCACCATCAGTGGGGTGAAGAAGACGAAGTAGATATCGTAGAAGAACAACGAGCTCAGAATAAGCGTTCCTGTCCAGAAGGTCGAGGGAGACATAAACTGCAATGCACCATAGCAGAAGCAGAAACCCATAAAGTTGGTCAGCCACCATGGCTTCGTCACAAACGCAAAATATCCAACCGCAGACAATGCAACGACGACACTGAGGACGTCAAGCAGGCCTAAACGGCATTTCACATCCATTAGACCACGCACATGGATGCGAAGCTTGACTCGTTGGTATGCAAGATTGCGAGTGGTCCAGAGTGCTTTGAGAACAAAGTCTGGCAGTGGAATTGCACCGAAAATCCCTGGAAGAGGAGAACGCCGGGTCTCAACGGTGTCTGACGAGTTGTTTGCAAAGATGCGTTCCGATTGCTTCGCCTTCCAGATCCTGCCACCTTGTCGGTACTGGTTGGGGAACACGAATGACCTAAAGACCAAAAACATATCTTTCAGAAAGGCGACAGCAAAGAATAGGCCCATTTGAGAGAAGTAGAAGCTCAAGATCTTGTTCAAAATAGCTGGGTCTCCCAACCATTTGATCACCAAATATAGACCACCCAAAGTCAGACCAGCCGTGAGAGGAAACATCAGAGCATCAGATGGCGAAAGTCCCTCCATCTTCTGGGTTGTTCCCTGTTCTTCCTCGTCTTCGTCCTCATCTTCATTATCTGGCTCGTCTCCATCTTTCTTGGGAGGTTTGGCGGCTGACGACGGTCTCGAGAGGGATGCATGGGCACCTATGTAAATCGGGAAAATCGCAGAGACCAGAAGGTGTCCGTAGGTAGGAAGAAGAGGTTTTATGAGCGTAAATTGGTAAATAGCCTGCCCCAAGAGCTCGGCGAGGGGGCTGACCTCATCCATGCCGACTGTGGAGGGGTGGATGTCAAGCTACTGTTGAGGAGTTGGAGAGGTCTGGTTGGATAGAAAGGGTGAGATTGAAAAATGAAGCTTCGTAGAGTCAAAAATCAATCCATGGTGGCACAAGGTCGTGTTTACAGGAAAGATCGCGATGATTCAATCGAAGCTGACAGGCACATTATGCCAAGCCCGACGCTCAAATCCCCGCCGCCCTGTGGGAAGTTCGATCGCAACAACGTCTTTGCTTGCTTTCGCAGTTCAGAGACACACATTGCTGTTTAGCTATATCATACTCATCATGGCAACTGAAATCGCTTTCGACACGACCATGGTAAAGACACCTTTCCAATATATCTGTCTCAATTGGTCACTGACTGGTCCCAGGGCTCGTTCTCGGTAGAGCTCTACAATACGCATGCACCAAAGGTCAGCACCGCGCCTCCTCACCTTTAAGCTGTACGCCGTACTGACTTCTACTTGTCTAGACATGCCACAACTTCGCGACCCTCGCGCAGAGAGGCTATTACAACAACGTCATCTTCCATCGCATTATCTCCAACTTCATGGTACAAACCGGTGACCCGACTGGCACTGGCCGAGGAGGAACTTCAATCTACGGCGAGAAATTCGAGGATGAGATTCGTAACGATCTGAAGCATACGGGGGCTGGAATACTGAGCATGGCGAACAGTGGACCGAACACCAACGGCAGCCAGTTCTTCGTCACCCTTGCGCCGACCCCATGGCTGGATGGAAAGCACACAATTTTCGGCAGGGTCAAGAGCGGTATGCGAGTGATTCAACGCATGGGGCTGGTCAAGACAAATGCCGAAGATAAACCAATGGACGAGGTCAAAATCATCCGGGCCAAGGTGGTGGAAGACCGAGCGGAGGAGTGAGGTGGTCTCGAAATCAAGCATATCACGGGCAATTCGGACGACATAGACGGGCTTGTCTTTACAAATATACCCAATCAACTCTCATCTCTACCAGAGGTGGATTCTTCGTGTCCGTCACCTGGGCGGTGCCGGGCAACCCATTACCTGCAGAAGTCACAAGCACAGCTTGCTTCAACGCAGTATAGCGAAAGGTTGCCCTACGCATTCAGGCCGAGACCGAGCAAGTACTTTATTACAAGACTTCTGTCTACATTGGCGAGCGTGTATATAGAGCCAAGCACAGAAGATAGATAGTGGAATGTATCACTACAAAACGAACCGCTTCCATCAAATGTTTCCATCCAGAGCAGCAGATACAGAGTGATAGATCTTCTCTGCCACTCCCATAGACAAGACCAGTGAAGGCTTATCAGAGACGACTCCGCTATGAATAGAGCGCAGCCTGTCTTTGAGGGAGTGGTGTGTTGGAGGAAACCGACTTTGGTGGGAAAAATCGGCTTTAAAAGGTTTGCAAGTGCGTCTAGCTGAATCGGGTATAGTTGGTTTCTAGCATGCTACATCGTCTCGACTCATTTTGATATCAAGTAGAAAGGTCTTTACAAGATTTGACCTTGTAGAAACACTGTAATTACATATTGGCGTTCGATATATAAGGCTAGTATTCTAATGAATCTTATCGAAAGGGTCACAATGTTCAATACCTACCAGCTACTACCATATATCGATAAAAGCTCAACCCCGCTCCAATTACCCAATGAATGCATTATTGAACAATCTCTCTGCTATTTGGGATTCATATACTTATGACTTGGTCTTCGTGAATAATTTTAGCAAAAACTATCTCCATCAGTGTATTTTGCATATCATTCTGCTGCGTCGACGTAGTATCTCGAGCTAAGTCACGTGGCGCGCCGGTGCGGGTCTTTTCTTTCGGTAGACGTCTTTCGCGTTCTTTTTTTTTCTCTCCTCAAAAAATCTCTTGTTCTCTGAACAGTTGATTCTCCTGCACACATGAGCAGGAAAGACCTGTTGCAAAGGATCTGCAACCCAATGTGATGATATCTGGGTTTATCTATCTCTGTAGCACTGAACCTTTCTATCCAACAGCTTGATCTGCGTCGCGACCAGCCCAACCAGCATGGAGTCACTGACAGAAACGCCATGGGATGTAACAATCTCTGGCACTGGGCTAGCCCAGTCGCTTCTTGCGCTGTGAGTCGGCCTATGTCCACATGCGGTGCACTGCGTCGCTAACGCTTCGCTGTGGTGCAGGGCCCTTTCCAGGTCAGGTAAGAAAGTACTCCATGTTGACAAGAACCCATACTATGGGGGCTCCGAGGCTGCATTCAGTCTTCGGGAAGCCGAAGAATGGGCAGCTACAGTAAATAAAGGTGAGCTATCCTGTCGTCGCTTGCAACTGGCATATGCTAACCCCTAGGCTAGAACTTGGAAGTGTCCCGTTTGAAGATGCAGCAGTCTACTCTCCTCAGGATTCTTCTGAGGCTGATACGAAGTTGTCATCACCTCGAGCGTACACACTTGCCCTGTCTCCCCACTTGATTTATTCCCGCTCCCAGCTACTACCCACTTTGGTTTCGTCCAAGGTCTACCGGCAGTTGGAGTTTCAGGCCGTTGGAAGCTGGTGGATACACAGACCCTCTGGGAATGTTGAGGATGATGCATCAGGTCTCTATCGTGTGCCTGGTAGCCGCGAAGATGTCTTTGCAGATGACGTGATCACCCTCAAATCCAAGCGGACTTTGATGAAATTCCTCCGTCACATTGGGAAACCTCAACAGGATGAGGAGGCGACGCCAGAAGAAAGCGAGGACTTGTCCATGTCCTTCTCGGATTACTTGATGTCCAAATTTCAGGTGTCTGCTGAGCTTCACAACCCTCTCCTGTCACTTTCCTTGTCCCAAAAGTCCCCCCAGCAGACACCAGCCGAGTATGCGGTTCTCCGTGTGAAAAGGCATCTGGCATCTATTGGCGTATTTGGACCTGGGTTTGGAAGTCTGATTCCTAAGTGGGGTGGTGGTTCTGAGATCGCTCAGGTAGGCTGCCGTGCCCTTGCAGTCGGGGGTGGTGTGTATGTCTTGGATTCGAGTATTCAATCCATCACGGAACTACCCGGGGCTGATAGCGATGAAGATGCCCGCATGCAGGCACAGCTATCGATCGGCGACTCGATCCGAACCAAGTTCCTAGTCGGTTCCAAGTGGGATCTTCCGGCAGAGGTTTTGGGTGCTCAACCTAGCTATGATAAGGTGGCTCGATCTATCACGGTCGTGTCGTCTCCTTTGGAATCCCTCTTTCCTGTCACAGCAGAAGGGGGGCCAATTCCCGCTGGGGCTGTCGTTGTCTTCCCCGGAACCTCCCTGGGCCAGGCTGATGATTCGCCAGTGTACCTTCTCGTTCACTCCAGCGACACTGGGGAATGCCCAACTGGACAAAGTAAGTTTACTCTTGTTTATTCTGATGCCCTCTGTCCTGCTCATATGATGCCTATCTCAAACTTATCTACATTGCCTGTACTTTCATTGATGAAAACTACCTGCGAGACTGATCAAGAGCATTTACCTTTATTATTGTATCTGCCAATCTTTTATTGCTTCACATCGCTAACTAGTGTGTTTCTCAGGTGTCATCTACGGCAGTGTTCGTGTGTCCGGTCCACAAGGACAGACCCTCTTGGAGACTGCTGTGCAGAAACTTCTCCAGTCGACCGATGGTCTTGATGCCAAGGTCCTATGGTCTTTACGATACACACAGCTTGGACGTCGCGACGATTCTAGCAATATCGCAGAAGCCATTAGGACGAGCTCGGCTCCAAGCAAGGTCATTTGTTTCCCGCCACCAAGTCTCGATCTTGCCTTTGACGACACATTGATTGACATGGTCAAAGAGGCATGGACGATGATCATGGGAGCGGAGGCAGCTCAGCATGAGTTTATGACATTCGAGGACCGAGAGAACCATGATGAGGAATGATAGACATGTAGACATGAATACACCGTAGTAATGAAATGTTCAATATTGCATCTACTCCCTACACTCCTTGCATCCGGCATCTAGCCGTTCCTCCGTTTTCAATAATATTAAACTTTGCATACATCCAACGATCGCCCTGCTCATGTAAGGGCGCGTATATCGACAACTGTCACCTCCAAATAGCAACAACACCGCCATCAGATCAACATCTCCATCTGCAAGGACTCAACTCCTCCATCTGACCAAGCCTTATATATTAATAACGGACATGGGCCCAAAAAAATCAACCCAAAGCTTGTAAAATCTGAAGCTGACGACGACATCAAAAAACCGCCCTATTTTTAGTCGGTTGTCCGATTGCCACAGGAGCGGGGCTGAGCCAAAGACCGGGGTGGTGCACACATATCCAATTATCTCATGATGTCCGCGTAATATGGCTGATGGCTGGGGAAGATGGATGGGGATATTCTGTCTTGTATTTTATTGTACATATATCGTATTATTGCAATTTGCATAACAATAGCAGAGAGTATGGTAGAATAATAGATGGATGTGGAGGTTTGTCTGAAGTTCCCGCCGTTGATGGTTACTCTGTACAGAGGTCAGAGTGTAGGCAACAGATACCTAGGTAGTAGGACGAGAGCTCGGGAGGTTCCGGTCTCAATTGTCAACTTGAAGATAGATAATTTCTTTGTTCTTTTAATTATAATCATATTGAATGGTCTTTGTTTGTAGTTGATGAAATACATACAAGGGTTGTGTTTGATAGGCAATCCTCGAGATGAAGTTGGAGTGATAATATCAATCAAGCCAAGCATCATGCAAACCAGACGTTCCCCAGAATAATCTCATCTCATCTTGCATTTGAATACAGGTACTCGCACAGAGTACAGAATGTACAGAGTACGACACTACCTAGTTTGCTAAATACATCCAGTACATCCAGTACATCCAGTACCCCTGTTGAAAGAATGAAGAATGCGGGGTACTGAACAATTCAATCTACCCCAGACAAACCAGCAAAAGACGTGCGTAAGTCTTTCTGTCATTTAGCCTCTAAACAGGCTTTTCTAAGCGCCCACAACCTCCGAGACAACCTATTAGCCGTGGCTAGTCCAATGGATACTGAGCGTTGCATGTCGTGCTGTTTACTCTGGTGGTTGGGTTTACCCGCCAAGGAAAGTGAAACATTGTGGTGATGGTGAAACTGGTCGGATATGAGGGGATTAAGATGGATATTTTTTCTTTCTTCCTCTTTAGTTACATGATGGGAGGGGTATGAAGGTTTAATAGATGCTTGTGAATGTACATGGTGTGAGGTTACATTAAGTGGGACTGGTATGTATGAAGTAGATATATTTACTCTACGGAGTAACGACTAACGAGTTAAGATAGATACCACAAAGTTTATTGTAATACTTTCGGATTATAATCCATCAACTAACTGCAGTATCAATAGCTGTACTGCTAATATGCACTGTAAAATGCCAATAAGTCCGTCATCAGGGACCTTGTGCCACTGACTAGTAACTGCAGTCTGTCTGAAACACTGTCAAGGACTGTTAGTGGAGCCGAAAAACACGTGGAAAAGGAAATGACAGCCATTGCAGACACATTTGATTGTGATATTCTGCATTAATCAATGTCACACAGTTGTAGATATATCTATGTACCTAAGTACTCTACATGTAGTATGTACTGTAGTATGTACTGCAGTACTTGTCTGTGTAGTATGCTGTATGATGGACACCGGATCCACAAGGCTACAAGGCTAGAGTTCAATCCAGACTGATTGTCAGATTGTCAGGTTGGGAGCAGATCATAGATGAGGTTAAAATTTTGATCTTCGCTGGTCAGTGATTGACATTGTAAAGTTGGTTGATATGATGTATTGAGGTACGTAGGATCAATAGTTCGGCAAATCATCTAATATATAGTCATCCAGACTTCAGACAGATCAGAATAAAGGAGTGTTACTCTGTAAGTTGACACCTGGTGATACCATCCCATCTAATATGGCGGGATATACTCCGTAGGCAATTACATCATACTTGATTCGCCAATATAAAGCCTCAATCCGAAACACTGACGAATCTTGATTTGAAAGACTTCTGACACGCAACCTCTACAGCTCTAACAACGGCCTATCAGTCTACTATGCTGTTTACAGGAATAAAAGATAAAGAAAACTCCATAGTTCGTCCGCATCGCAAGAGAGGGCCATATATGGTAAGTGGTCAGTGGGGGTTTTCCTCTGCCTTGTGTTTTTTTGCAGTTGAAAAATGGTAATTTTTGATACAGTATCATTATCATTCATTTTAATTCTTCGGACCACTCAACGGAGTCAGGAACCGTGCCCGATTAAGCAGTGATGAGCATTATACAATTACGGTACCTACATGATGCTTGGACAGACACTCGGACTGCCGACTGTGGCACTGACTGTAAAGTTTGGACCCTTTTTTCCCGCGTCTTCTTCTATCTTCAGGATTGATTTCTGGACCTGAGGGCCGGATCTTTGGAGTCTGACGCTGACGTCGGTCGCCACAAGGCGCGCAACAAAGTGGCAGGGCGGAGGCAACAGTGGTACACGTACCACGGATGAGCAGGAATATCGTAGCCTTTCTGGCTTTTCTGCCCTGAATATTGGATGTTCCAGAAGGAACGAATCGACCAGAACTAGACGAGACTATATTTTGAGATGTTCATTCCATGGAATGGTGGTGAAGATCAGGGGATCATGGTACCGACAGTCTTCACCTAGCAGAGTAGGCATGTAAATTACCGATACAGAAGAAGTGACAGCTTGCCAAGGCACAAGTTCAAGCTTAAATGGCGATTCTGCCAGGGTCTGACTGAGAGATTAATTAATGGCCGGTTGGGCTGGATGTGATGCTTAGCGAACCCGGCTAGGATGTCGATCGGCATTCCTTTGGGATTGTAAGATGTTCCTGAATATTATGGAGCCACGCGTTCAGATCCACTGCGATTGCTTACATTTAGAGTATATTTTATTAGAACGTCTACATTTTATATAGTGATGAATATAACATAATATCGAGTACGGAGTAGAATAGACTTAATATCTACTCTGTCAGCAGTATTAATGCTCTTGAAATGATGACGATGTATTGTATGATAGGGACACGCGGCCGTGGGGCTGGCAGTTCCAGCGCCCCTTGGAGCAGCGCCCCTGAATGGCCAGCCGGACGGGAAAACAACGCTGATCATATCAGTCTTGTCACACCAGCTGTATCTACAGATACGCCAACAGTTGGCAAACTTGGATGATACTATCTGCCTGGTATCAAGGTAGTAGGTTCAAAGAGAATGAGATCCTGGATAGATCGATGCGTTCCTGATCGAGTCGGGAATGGAAAACTAACACCGGAACATTCCAGCAATCGAATCATTCCATGGCCAACTTTAGCTCACATAGCAGACTGGTTCACCCAACAACGCAAAGTCAAACGGTTGTTGATATCGCAGGGTTTCAAGAAAAGAAAAGAAACCAGGGACTTGGGTCGGGTTGCCTTGACCTGAGAAACGGTGATCAGTGGAATCTCGAAGAAGAAAAGAACTGTGGATCACACTACAGCCTACAAAGCTGAGATGAAGCTGAATTTAGGCATTACAGTAGATACTAGATACAGTCAACTGCGTCATATGAAGATAAAATAGGACATCTTCAGATTCAGAGACAAGATTCAGAGACAGATAAGAATTTGAGAATTTGAGATGTGAGATATTCTGCATCGAGTATGTCGTGTTTGGATGTGATGTATTATTCAGGGTCTGAAATGTGAAAAATACCAATATTCGGTGGAGATGGGGAAGATCCATCAGCAGCAGAGCATCATCCAGCATTCTTCTCTTCTGTCAGTGATCTGCATCGAAGGAAAAGAAAAAGAAAAAGGCTTACGATTTTAGTCTTTCGTAAAAAAAAAAAAAAAAAAAAAAAAAAAAAAGCCAAAAGGACAGAAAACAGAAAATGCGAGGCGTCGACATTCACAGGCAGTGATGCCCTCATAATTCGCCCTCCATAATTCCCCTCCCCTTGACTTTTTCTTCTTCTTCTTCTTCTTCTTCTTCTTCCTATCTTTTCTTTCTTTTTTCTGTTCATTTTTTCTTTTTCATTTCCTTCCCTCTTTCTATCAATACCAACTGTTTTATATCCCCATCCAATCTGCAAATCCTCGTAATATTACCGAGCTAAGGCCCCAGTCCCAACCCATGGTCCAGTAAGTCCGCATCATCCATCCACATCCATCCATTCCCACTCTTCGATCTGCTCTCCTGTCTTCATCCTTCCCTCATTCTTCTTCTTCCTCTTTTCTTCTTCTTCTTCTTCTTCTCCCCTCCCAGGCTTATCTTCACATTCTCCTCCTTTTCTCCCCCTTCAGCCTGTGCTTCTCCTTCAGCCCTGGACGCAGTCGTCCAGTTGTGCTTGCCCGCCAATTTAACCTCTTTTCTTTCCCTCCGTCCACTACATTTTTTGCTTCCTTATCACCCCGTCTCTGTGTCGCGGGCTCCGACGCTATCTGTCTTTCGTTGACACTAATTTCGCAAAGATTTTGGATTCTTTTACTGTGATCTATTTGCCAATTCCACTCTTTTCACAGTTCCCCGAACGTTTTCACCGATCCGCTGTCTTCGTCAAAAGCGGAGCGATACGTTTGCGGTACTCCGGACTATACTCGTTGATGCGACTCTAATACACTAAAACGACCCTAATTTATTTTCTCTCGACCGTCGTTCGATTCTTTCTTTCTTCCTTACGCCAACGAGTCCATAATAATATTTCGCCAAAATGTTGCGACCTAAAACTGTCGTCCCCCTCATCGCCCTCCTCACTATCGGCTTCTTTTTCTGGGCTGTCGAACGCTATGATCGCGCAGCGTTTCTCCGATTTAAACACCCCGTCGACCGGGTGACTTCCTCATCTCCTACTCAAATTCAATTACCCGATGCTAAAGCATCGGTTGCCCCCAAGAAGACTTGCGATATTGAACCTGGTACCACTGCCCCTCTGCCTATGAGTGAATGGCTGCCTCGCAAGAACTATACTCGTGCCTACTTTCGTCCTCGCCATGTTGGCCCCAAGACCGAGTTCCACTCGCTTGAGGATATCGCTGCGCCAGTTCTGCCGCCTTTCAAGGCTATGGAGCGTGGTATGGTGATCTCTCCTGATAACGAGGATCCCACGTTGCCCTGCCCTAACATCATTGATGTGGATGTGGCGGCCGATCACGATGTGGATGAAACCTCTAAGATGCTATTTGGTCTGGCCACAACTGCTGACCGTTTGGACCGTCTTCTTCCTACTCTCCTCTACTCGTACGGTGGTACCAAGGCTTCTGTGATTGTTCTCGTTCCCGAGTCCGACGACGACTTGGACAAGCAGGAGACCTACTTCCGTAACCGTGGTTTGGATGTTACTCTCATCGCATCTCCTCTTGATTTCACCGCTCGTTACTTTGGTATGGTTGAGGCATTTGCCAACCACATCCGCAACAAGCGCCCTCAAACCACCTGGGTTGGCTTCATGGATGACGACACTTTCTTCCTCTCTCTGCCCACTATCGCTCAGGAGCTGAAGCTCTTTGACGTCAACAAGAAGCACTACATTGGTTCTCTTTCGGAAGCCAGCTGGCAAGTCGATGCCTTTGGTAACATTGCTTTCGGAGGTGCCGGTGTCTTTGTCTCGAAGCCCCTGCTCGACGTTTTGGAGACCTACTACGATGAGTGCCAGTCGTGGGGTGAGCAGCCCGGTGACCAAAAGCTTGGCCAGTGTATCCAGCGATTCGGAGAGACCCCTCTTACCCTCTGGCCCTCGTTGTTCCAGATGGACATGAAGGGTGATGTCGATGGTGTCTACGAGTCGGGCCGCAAAATTGAATCCATGCACCACTGGAACAGTTGGTACAACAAGGATGTCGTGAAGATGACCACCGTGGCAGCCGCCGCTGGCCGTCGGTCAGTTCTCCGCCGCTGGGTCTTTGACCAGGAAGAGCACGTGAACGCTCTTACTGGAAAGTCTACTCGCACTTTCTGGGTCTTGACCAACGGTGTCTCCCTGATCAAATACACCTATGATGAGAACACGCCTGATGATGCCATCAACTTTGACCACACTGAGAAGACCTGGGAGGAGGATGCTCACGGTTATGAATCCCGCCTTGGACCTCTCCGCCCTGTCGAGCAGGAAGGCATTCTCAAGGACCGATGGGTTCTCCGCGAGGCCTTTGTTGTTGGTGATAATGTGCACCAGTGGTATGTGCGTGAAGAAGACGAGGGCCACAGCGTCATTGAAATCGTCTGGCTTGGCCCCAAGGGCGGTGGCGGTGCCGGCGTGGGAGGCTACGCTGTGAAGGCCTAATTTGATTGAACGATTCAGAGGCAAGCCACACAACCGATGCTAAGGCTGGTCCTTGGGCAATTGTCAAGCTTGCTTTCCATTCTTGCACATGATTACTTCCTTATCTTTCTTCCTGTCACTTGCTATATTATCTCGCTCCATCAGCAGCAAAGGAAGAAGCTCAACAAAAATCAAACCAAAAAAGCGCTGTTGAATGGACGGGGTTTCTACATTTCAAACCCAGAGTTCTCGGCGTCCTATTTCTGATTGTTCATTGTCTTTTGTCCGGCGTTGCATTGGCGGAGTCAAGATGGCGCAGGCAAAGATGGGAACTGGTGGTTTTCAGTGAAGAGCATATTTTGTTACAGTCCCTTGACACGATTCGGGGTGGACGTCATTTCTTTGCTTTTTCTTTTTATTTTAACCGTTTCTATTGGGGCGGCTATATGCATTTGTAAAAATAGACTTTTAGGCCTTGTGGCCATGGGAGATTAGCGTTCAGATTTGTCGTTATGCCAAATTTATGATTTCCAACTCTACTTGTGATACTTATACTATATATTTATATGTAGTCAATCCAACTCAGCACAACTCTTAGGCCACGCCAACCAACTCGACCACTCCTCACCCAGCAACTCATCAATATGCTCAATCAAATACCTTGCCCACCCCCGCATAAACCACAACCCATCAACCCTATGCAACAACGCTGCATAATACGCAAAAATCACCATCGCCTGCGGCTGCCTTTCCCTCAGCAACCCTAGAAACCCATCAGGAATCGCAATTGGCCAGACAAAAATCTCAGGGATAAAGTCCTGGCCCCGCGACGTGAGGAGCGAGATTTGGGTATGCGTGTTGAGGAGTTCGTGGATTGCGAGGGCGCACGCTGTGCGGTGGGCGTCTGGGAGGATGACAGAGGGATTGGTGGAGGTGGGCAGGGGGAGGAGGAGGTTGTGCAGGGAGGTTATCTTTGAGGAGTCGGGGATGGAGTGGGAGGCTGTTGTTTCGTGGCGCATGCCTCTGTGTAAGAGGGGGGCTAGGAAGGAGGTTGAGAGGGTGGGCCATTGGGCTTGGACGACGGAGTTGCAGCCGCGGATCATGTGGAACCAGTCTAGGATGTCTTTGTTGACTGTGGTGCTGGATCCATTGGTGGCTGTGGTGGAGGGATCAGTGTCGAGGGTGCGAGGAGTAGCGAAAGCCAAAACGACAATAATGCACGAGAAAGCGAAGAGAGCGACGCAGTTCGAAGTGTCGACTGTGTTTAGCGCTTCCTGGGCCGAGGAGAGGGCGAGGGATTGGTGCGTTGAGGCACGGAGGGAGAGCGATTCCTGGCGGTCCGGATGCAGATAGAGGAGGTGGAGGGCTGAGATGGAGAGGATGCCGCGGAGGAGGAATTCATGATGGAAGCCTAGTTGGACGACTTGGGATTGCCAGAGGGCGTGTTGGTCTGAGGAGGCGCCGGAGGGGAGGGTCTTGTAGGTGACTGTCGTGTAGTGGTGGAGGAGTTCGAGGTCGGGGATGTCGAGGGCTGATGACGATGATGATGCTGCTGTTAATGTTGACGGGGAGGGAGTTGGGGGGTTGTTGAAGGAGGTTGTTGCTGGTGATGGTGTTGATGTTGACGCTGAAAACGCCGGGGATGGACGACGATGAGTCAGATCGCATTTGATTTGTCTGCGGGCGCAGTTGGAGCATTGGGGAGGTTGTTCATCGCACTTAGAATGTCAGTTTGATTGATTGATTGGTTGGTTGAACCAATCCAAGGTTGGGATACCTTGATGCGACGCAGTTTACACTGCTGACAGCCATTGCGCGATTTGGTATGCGATCGTCTACTCCACATCAATCGACCCTATCCAAGTTAGCAACCAAAGTCATGTATCACAGCAGAAAAGACAAAGCAGACCCTAATATTCGAAAAGGTCATGGCTGATCAGTGAATCTGATTCTGACAGCTAGACATGAAGTCATGGATATATGGAGCAAAACTACTCCGCAAGGAGTTAGTTGACACTAGCACAACCCACTGTAGGTTTCAGTTGGATCCGGGGAATGAATGAGATGTATCAATCAAGGTCATGATAGATCGCGATTACTGTCAACGATCATCGATGCCCGCCACGAGGAGAGAGACTCGTGCTGTGATGCTGGAGCGTTGGTGATGCATTAGTGAACGTTGCTGACTTGCTGAGGGGTATGGCTGATAGTATGGCTACGAGTGCGAGTATCTGGAGTGTACTTTGTGTAACTGATACTGCGACATACCTTGAATGTAGTAATACCTATGACTTTTGATATTATGATAATGATATCTATACGATATCTGCTTCTTTGCTATTGAATTTGACTTGAATGGACGTTGATAGTGTCCTCGGTAATTGTCATCATGCTATGATCGGGGCAATCCTTGCAGATCATGAGACAACCAGACAGGTAGGGCTACAACGTGAAGACATTTCTTGGATTATACAATTAGGATACAATATACTGTAGGTACAATATAATCATGATAATTCTGCTACTTCTGGCTGATGAAGCTGTTGATGCAAAGAATGAGGAGGCATTTGGGTGGAGCCATGAGTTGGCCTCGAGTGGCGGCTGGCCAATCAGAAAATGCCAAGAGTATTCTCCACGGCTGAGTCTGGATGTTTTGTATTTGAAATACGTTCACAGATATCATCATGATCTATGGATTGGATGCGTCTAATAAATTATTTTATTATGATCTTATAATTGATATAATAGATATGTACATAGATATATGAGTAGAGTACAAGTAGTTAGATGATAATAGAATTGAGGTATAAATAGAACGTGACACTGGGTGACTGGTGATGTAATTACGGTACCATCACGTGCCACACCGCCTGCCTCTCCCAACCGCACTTTGCCCTCTTCGACCTCCTCCCGTTTTTCTTCCTTTTCTCGTCGTGAACCCAAACCCTGCGAAGCAAACGCGTTACTCGATTTGGTCATCCTCCCACTTCCACTTCCATCCCCCGAAAAGCATCATTCCTCTTTGGGCACTCGAGTCGTGATCCCCCCCAGATCTCTCCCCGTCTTCGTCTCCCTTGATTCTATCCCCATTACTTTCAGTTTTAATCCCTCCAACCCCCCCTTGTCCATCATGGCCGACATCACTGCCGTCGGTGAGGAGAACCCGTCCCCTACTCAGGACGACCTGCAGCAGGCCGCCGGTAACGGCGCCGTCGACAACCGCGGCACCAAGCGTTCTCGCATGAGCGCCGACGACGACGATGATGACGATGATAAGCCCGGTCGCGAGCGCAGAAAGATTGAGATCAAGTTCATACAGGATAAGTCGCGTCGCCACATCACCTTCTCCAAGCGGAAGGCCGGTATCATGAAGAAGGTGCGTTGAGTTCCGTCGCGTCTCCTCTCCTCTTCCCCTTTTGCCCCATCCGACTTCTCTTGCATCTATTTCCCATCTGCGGCTTTCATTATCCCAATCCTTGCTCGATATTAGCTTCAATTCGATGCTGACGTTTCAATCCGGTCGCGTCTAGGCCTACGAACTGTCGGTCCTCACGGGTACTCAAGTACTGTTACTTGTCGTTTCTGAGACCGGTCTCGTTTATACTTTCACTACCCCCAAGCTTCAACCGTTGGTGACCAAGGCTGAGGGCAAGAACCTCATTCAGGTGAGTCATGTTGCTGTCTTCCATCTCGAATTGGCTTCCCAACAGGGCTGACCCTTCTTGATAAAAGGCTTGCCTCAATGCCCCCGACCCAAGCAGCAGTGAGAACGGCGTCGATGCCCCCGAGGTACCGGCAGAGACACCCGAGGATGTTGGCCACAACAATGTGAATGCTCAGCAGTCCAACATCGCTCGTCCTGCGGGCATGCACCCGGGCTACATGACCAACGAGCAACAGCAGCAGATGGCCTACTATCAGAACCTCCAGCAGCAACAGCAGGCCGGTGGGCAGTACGCCGGCATGCCTGTGGGCAATCGGATGCCCACCCAACATCAGCCCACCGCATAGACGGTGTCTTGTCTCTGTTTGCGTATGACCCGTTCTGATCAGCCGAGGGGTCCAGATCGTCGTTGTTTCACTTCTTTGTTGTCTCAGCATCTGCACTCCGCTCTTTGCCCCCCTTCATCTTGATACCCGACATACCTGTTGGTAACCGGCTGATTCTTTTGAAACCGGTGTTGACTACTGGCCTTATATCACACCTTTTCGAGAACTCAAAGCATGATTCCCGGTAGCCCAGTGTATACCCCGAGCTCTTATCTAGTGCTCGGGCTCCACAGGAGCTTGCCTTTGCTGGCAAGGACCTTCAGTGTGACTCTACATGCTCTTTGGCCTGTTGTTTGAGAAAGAAAAAAGAAAGCAAGAAAAAAAAAAAAAAAAAGAAGAAAAACATCGAAAGCAAAGGATGCAAACACCTCGTTCTGGACTCCGAAGCCGAATCAGCTTTTGATTTTCTTTTCCGTTCATCATCTCCTAATCATCTCCTAGACGACGGCGGAGGTGGCGGTGTTTCTGGTGCATTTCATTTTCTTTCGTTGGCGATGTGGTTTCTCTATTTTTCTTTTATAATTTGACTCTCTTCGATGCCTAATTTCTAGCCTATTTTCTTATTTGATTTCCCCCTTGTGCGCCATGTTTCGTTATTTCTCTTTCCTTTCTCTCGAGTCCGATCAGGTTACTGGATGATCGGTGGCATTGGCGGGCGAAGGTAGTAGGGAAAGAGTTATGCAGAAGCGGACATGAATTGATTATATTTGACTGAGTAACTGGCATGATATGGAATGGATCCTCTTCATCAGATAGGAAGTATGTCTAGTATGTGTCTCATGTATGGTATGGAGAAAATCGGAACTTAGTTTTTTTTTTTTTTTTTTCTCTTACATCAAGATCTCAATATAATGTAAGTTATTGTATACTGTCATTCGTGGATATTATGTGTAGTACGGAGTATATGGATAATATATAATTGGCTAGGAAGATAGACGCGTTGGCTGTATATTCCACAGCCGTCCTGTCCATTGGCTATACCATACTGTACCCGAGATTCATTCTGAATATTCAACAAGACTCAAATTAAATATAAGTATAAACTAAAAAAGGAACGGGAATTTTTTTTAAAAAAAAAATCCAAATGATTTATACTTTATATTTAAGGTAATCTCCAACCAAATATGCTTGTAAAGTGTAAACAGCAGACAGATGCACGAGCCATGCATAATATGCATTAGCCTCACAAGACTGTCATGCAATGATCCAACACATTGAAAGTAAAATTTGTGTCAAGCATGTATGTGTCTGGTTCTATGTTCATGACCAGTCGATATACCCAAGACAGTCAAAAAAGCAGGCAGTGACGTGTTGAAAAGCAGAAAAGTGAAGAAAAGAAAATAGCTCGAATCCAGTCGTGATTAATATGTTAGTTTCAAATAGTTAGTGTATAAGTCTCTTGTATTGTACATTTATCTCGCGTAGTAGAAGTGAAAAATGTAGGTGGGTGGAGGGTTTATGGTCATTGCGGCGGTCGTTGCTGTTCATCGACTTCGCTATTGTGATCATGTAAGAGAGGCTGTTGTTGCTCTTCTCTTTGATGTCCAGGATCTTGAGATCTTCTGTCAGATCTTTGACCAGTCCATCTTGATAGATACTGGACACCTGTGTTCCAGGCGTTGGTCAAAAAGCCCCTCGAACCCGCGAGCGGACCAGCGCTCCGCGTGGTTTGGGAATTTGCTTGACCTGACGAACTGTTAATGTATTGGCCATCTTGCGTGCCGTAGCCGGTCACTTGGCCTCCATGTGTAGGGAAAGCTCCCCACGTTGTGTGTCGTTTCTGAGGAGCATTCCGGCTATCAAATGTAGCTGCGGAGACCTGTCGCCATCTGCCTTCTTGAGCTGGAGGAGGATATCTTCGAGAAATCTTGCCTCGCTGGCCAATAGGGCTAGTGATTGAGTGTCTAGGCCCGCGCCCTGTACCGCTTGCGCTTCGGGGGCGGGTTTGGAACGACCCTAAAGAAGCACGAAGGGAAAGGGAAGACCGGGAGCCTTCATGGGCATATTCGTACTCAGAATCGTCAAGTTCTGCCCAGATAGACGCCGGGTCCACATCGGACTTTGTGTTTTGGTTGAATGATGTAAATAGAGGGAGACTAGGAGATCGCTTGTGAGGGGATTTTCGTCGTGGGATAGTTTGCAGCAGTGGCTGACACTCCCCAGTCTGGGCTTCCTCATCGCCCAGATCAAGGTGGGATGGAGAACGCGAGTGTTCTTCGACAATAGCCATTCCAGGACCCAATCCGGTCTGGGAAGGACCGACAACGGTGACGGCTGCATGGTTATCAATGTCCTCCAATCGCCATGACAGACAGAGCACTCCACTCAATAAAATGATAGTGCCCAGTGCAATAAGACCAGCATGATATCCAGTCAACTGAGACGCCTGGCGGAAATAAATCAAACCATCCAAGATAGCGATAATGTTGTAAATGCAAAAGACAAAAGGATAAAGAATGCTGGTACTGCAGAGCTTCAACCCCCTGTGCAGATAAAACAGCTGTGTGAGGGCCAGGAGGATCATTCCAATGAGAATCATCCATGACTGCCACCGGTTGAACTGATTATTCCCGTCCACGATCGTGCGGACGATCAGTTCTACAGCTGACTTGGCCAGAAGCAGCGAATGGGCCGATAAGATCCCGCTGACCATACCAAAGCACATGCCACGGAGAAGCCGGACACGGCTTTGGACAACCTGCAGACGGGGTGCATACGGGCCGAGGAAATGTAAATATTTAGATCGGGACCAAGGCGATAGAAACTTGAGCAACCGTGATCCAAGCAAAATGACCAGTGCGATCACGGCGGTACCAATCATCCACAAAACAAACGGGCGACGTTGCAAAAGGTTCAATAACTGATCGAGTGTATGTGCTGGCTCCCCAATGGCGCCAAATGTCGCTATCAATATCGCGCCGATACAGACCAGTATAGTGCCGATCAAAGAATATCTGGTGAACGCTTCACCAAGGACCAAGGTAGCAAAAATTGTATTAAAGACGAGTCCAGACTGTTCGCAAAAGGTTTAGTAAGGCTTCAATGGTCTGCTTCGATAGGGAGGCACTGACTGCTTGAAGGGTCGAGAGAACCGGAAGAGGAAGGGTAGTGATTTGTATGGTACTCCCGAAGATGTTGGAAACGACGAACATTAACATGCCCAGCTGCGCCGCGTTAGTATGCATGATCCACCCGAAAAACAACCAATATAATTGCCAGCATACCTGCCATCTTCGACGTTTATAAGGGGGTCTGCGTATATCGTAGGGGTCTTTCTCATCCTCAAGGATGTGCGACTTGCGCTGGAGGGTAAGTCCGATGGCTTGAAGACTGGTCGAGACCAACCCAACCACGACTCCCACCTGTTCCCGAATTGAGTGTCAGTAAAGTCCATCTCGTAGAAGAAGAAATTCCATACCGCGACGCTACCCTGGGGCGACAGGTGACCAAGATTGCCCATTTCTAGTATTCTGGTGCATTGGTCGCTGAGCGGGAGACGAAGCAGTGCGTAAGCCAGCCAAAGGAAGTTATCGGTGTACGGGCGCCATCATAAGCAGAGTATCCAAGTGAAACGTAAAAGGCAGACGATGGAGGGGTCGATGCTATCTTCTTAAAACCGACTCCATGCAGCATGGGGCGGAAAGGCGGTTCCTGATTCTGGACGCTGGACTGACGGACGCCAAGTCAACGTGAACAAGTGACCCGATCGTCAGCAGATCCGCTCTGGTCAACCACCACCACCGGCCCGTCTTTGCTGCTCTTGTTCCCCATTCCCTCCCACCCCCCGTTTCTGGATACAGCTGCAGTTTCCCCAAACAGGTGAGCACGGTTCCTGACCTATTATCTACACACTAGAGTGAAATATGTTGCTTGTGTTACCTTCCTTGGACCAGCAATGCTGACCTCCTACCGTTGTTCGCCCTCTTAGCAGCTAGCAATCACTCCGCATCGGGAAGCTTGACTTGGGTCCTATCGTCCCCACGTCCCCCTCCTCTACACCACTACATCCAAGTCGAATTCTTTCGATTTCCACCGTCAAGATGTCGCAGGGTCACGCTCTTTCAGATGACCAGGTAGGCCCCGCCATTCCCGATCACGAATGTTACGTATGCCCGAGCTCATGCAATCTACGAACAGGTCGCGGGCGAGCTCCGCAAGATGACGGCCTTCATCCGGCAAGAAGCGCTGGAGAAGGCCCGAGAAATCCAGTTGAAGGCCGATGAGGAGTTCGCCATTGAGAAGTCCAAGCTCGTCCGCCAGGAGACCGCCGCCATCGATACCTTGTACGAGAAGAAGTTCAAGCAGGCTGCCATGTCCCAACAGATCACTCGCTCCACCCTTGCCAACCGCACCCGTCTTCGTGTTCTGTCGTCCCGCCAGGAGCTTCTGGACGACCTGTTCCAGCGTGCTCGCGAAAAGATTACCGGTGTCGCCGCCAGTGATGCCCAGAAATACGAAACCGTGCTGCAGGGGCTGGTCCTCGAAGGCTTGTACGCATTGAACGAGGATAAGGTTGAGGTTCGAGCGAGAAAGGAGGACTACGACGCTGTCAAGAAGGCATCTGAAGAGGCAGCCAAGAAATTCAATGAGACTGTCGGCAAGGAAGTAACAGTGGAATTGGATGAGTCTGAGCCGCTGCCGGAAGATTCGTGAGTTACCCACAAATATACCTGGAACCTGTGTGATGGCTTTCTAACATCTAATTCTTAGTGCTGGTGGTGTGATCATCGTCGGTGGCCAAGGCAAGATCGAGATTAACAACACGTTCGAAGAGCGCCTGCGAATGCTTGAGGTTGATGCTCTTCCTGCTGTCAGGGAGATGCTATTCGGGAAGAATGAAAACCGGAAGTTCTACGACTAAGATATACATTTGAGTTGTTTGTTATATAACCCTGCGCTGTTCTCTTTCCGCCTCCCTTCCGACGGTCTATGTAGCCTTTTGATCCCGTCGTATTCTACTTGATGCCTTCTTGATAGAAAACAGCATAGCTTTGTACAGTTTCTCGCCGTCTTTTCTGTCAGGCACAATTAAGTTAAGTGATGCTCTATCTCTTGGTTTCATGGGTGCAATTCCGATATCAGGGATCGCACTAGTCGTCGTCATCAAATCATTACATTCGTTATGTCTCTCAGCCCGTTTGCGATGCGCCTCACTTCCCTGGTCCATGAGGCAGGCCGTTCAAGAAAATTCCTCATTGGGACATCTGTATCCGATTCACGTTGATGTGGCCATATCGTTGAACAGACATCGTCGTTCCAATGTAGACCGCGGTTAAGTCGAACCTTCGTGACCACGAATGGGAATATTCGTATCTTTCTCTTTCTTGATCTTCACGAACCTCTTAAATCCATGGTTATCTAGAGTGTTCCTGTTTTCATCCGCTAAGGATCCCAATAAGGTCTTCTTCGGAGGCGGCTTGGAACGGACCGAGTATATGATGCGGTAGTATAAAGTCTCGAGGCTTTCTTTCGCCAGGGTCCGCTTCAAGTGCGACGCGCCGGCGTCCTCAATTGAAGAAAATCTCCTTTTGATCTCACTAGCAAGCACATCCATTTTGGAGTTGAATTCTCTTTCGGTTTCCTTGTCTGAGAAATTAAATCCGGAATATCCGGGGTCGATGACAATGTTCAGAAGCATGGCTAAAGCCCCCAGATCTCCATAGTCGTAGTTCTCACGGTCTTTCCTTTTATACAGGTTCATGTTAAATCGTTGATCGTTAAGCAAGTCGATAATGCGCTCAACATTGAATAATGCCTCTGGGGCTTCTTTAAGGGGCGATGGGTCGAGGGTCAGGAAAGCAAAGGCGAGTCGACATCGAAACAATGTAATCTGACTTGAAGTTGGCAATATGTGTTGGAGAAGACGGCTTTGGAATACTGGATCCTTAATGGTGTCATAAGCGGTTGTCGCAGTACGATGCATCTAAGACAAGTTAGAATCATGATTTGCCAACTTAAACAGTTGGAAAAGCGTACCAAATCACTAAAACTATTCTCGGGAATTCCCCCAAGCGCTGCTGTAATTGTACTCTCTAGTTCAGAGCAGACCAAAGCATCTCCAGTCAAAGAGGTATCTAATGCCAGACGGAAAAGGAAATGCAGAATACGCTCTCGAGCATCATCGGCAAATCTGTGCATATATCAGTGTCTGTAGAATGAGTAAGGGTGGAGCATAATTTACAGTTCTGCTGCGCCCCGTAACATGTCCAAAACGGACAGCAAAGCCGCCTTCTTTTTGGACTGTCTCTCTAGAAATACAGCTGTGCATTTTGGTTAGCGATTGACAACGCAAACCCAGAAATATATGTGTCTTACGTGTAGGATTTGCGTCTGCAACTATCGGGTCAGAAAGCGCCATTGCCTTTGGACTTGCACCCAGTCGTTGGAAAAGGGCATTGATGTCTTCTGGCCGTATAAGGAATTTGATACGCTCCGCGGTAACATGCTTCGGGCTTTTAGCAAATGATATTTTGTCATCCAGGGCAATTAAAAACCTTAAATATTCTGCAGTAAGCTTGTCGTAAACCATCTCGAGGCTCGGAAGACACTGGAAAGCATAAGCGATAATCCTAGACCAGCGAATATATAACGGACCAGATTGAAATATCCACATAATCAATTCATCGGGAAGAAACTGTCTTGATAGGGCAATTTCCATGATTCCAGAATGGAACGCACGTTCACGGGATTCGGGCTCTACAAAACAGTTAGAGACAGTCAAGTAAGATCTGATACATGCGTACTCACCCCTCAGTCCTGCCATGTATGTTCCTGGTGCAATAGAATCCCGCGGAAATTCCAACCTGGACGGCATATCGGTCTTGTCACTTAAAAAAAACCATGACTTTTCTTGGTCAAAAGCCTCTGTCCTTCGAACGGCATCAAGTAGACGCCGGAACTGTAATCCTCCTTCATCCTCCTGATCATCAAGAGTCGATGCCAGAATACCCTCATTCAGGTGCCTGGCATTGCCCACTGTATTCTCATTTTCCTCAGTAGCCTTCTCGTTTTCAAACGCAGCTCTCAGTTTTGCAACGTTGGCCTCGGTCTCATTATCATCAATTGCAGCAGTAACAAGTGAGTCGAGTGTAAACTTGTGTTTTGGAGCAGAGTAAGGTGTGGAACCAAACTTGTACGGCTTTTTATCCTCTTTAGCTTTGCCTTTCCCAGAACGCAGCGATATGCTTGTATCAGCAGGCTCATTTTTCACTTCCTCTTTAACTGGGGCATCATTTGCCGGTTTGGTGAACTGCGCTAGGAGATCATCGGGACTTTCAAGCGATGCGATTGAGTCCGTATCTTCACCATCAGAGCTAATAACGACTTCCTTTCCATTCTTGAGGACGCGCTGGGTTGTGAAGCTTGCACCCACAAAAGGGTCTTCTCCGGTGCTCTGGAAGTTTTGTTCAGGTGCATCTTCGGCCGAACCCTGAGTTGAGTTCAACAGGGAGCTTTTCAACTGATTTGCTGGACTGTCGTGTGGGGATCGCGGAGAAGTGTATTTTGACAGGAATGAGGATGATGGTGGTTCAGTGAGGGGAGAGGTCTCGCAGGCTGCGGCGGGAGAATTGCTTGCATTCTTGTTCTTCCCGATAGGAGTTTCAGGGTTGTTTTGTGGAGCTTGGGACCGCCTGAAAAAATCCTTAATATTATGAGACTGAGGCATGTCGGATACCTTGCATAGAGGATTTTCTGGGATCGTGATACCCCGCGTGCACAGTTGCTCTGGTCCTGCTCGTCTCCGCTGCACCGACGCCCAGACACGTAGGGAACGCGCGCTGCGATGCGCGAAATCACGTGATTCTGGTCGGTTCTACGATATGGCTTCAAACATGTCTTGCTTTCTCAATATCTTACTTTTCCATAGATGGGAACGTATATCTGGATTCTGCCATCATAATGTCTGTAAAATAGGGTGGGTATAAGGCAAGCTGTGAGTGACTACTTCGAGTACATATTCTCGGATCCAATGACCTGCAGTACTAGTTTCGTTCTTCACTCGACAAGAGTTTGAATCATAGGATAGATGAACTTTCCTAGAATCCAATCTTTATTTTGCGTCTCATTTATAGAAGCCGGGGCCTCTGGGGTAGCAGAGGCTATTCCACGATCAAAGAAGGTAGATTTCTACGTTGTTGGTGGACGAGTCCGAAACTTCTGCGGTGTCATGGTATGAGTAGTAGAATGTGTGATGAGTAGTTACATTGATTGACCAAGTTTCTAGATACAACGATAATGGAATCTTCCCCAAGGCAACACGATACAAATGCATATGTCGCCACATGCAAGCTGCATTCAAGTTTCATTGAGGCGTAATAGAGACTCAGAAGTGGCCTCTTTGCCTTATCCATCTTCCAACAGATTGGTGATAGCTTCTCGTCGAGCTCGGATAATGATCTGGAGATTGGGATGGCGAAGTCTGTAATTTTCGTCACGTTTAAGCACTCTTCTAATGTTTTTGCCATTGTATTTGCATCCTCTTTTGCTCCCGTAGCATCACTTTCGAAATGGAAGAGAAATGCAGACATGTCGTCATATGCTTTCTCTCGAGCTGCAGTCGCTTTTTTCACTATGGCCTTAAGCTCGCGTAATGACAGTTTATTGAAATTGTCTCCCATCTCGGTAGTATTTGAGAGCGAGCAGTGAGAGATGGCACATTGACGAGTAGTCGCAAGCAAAGAGCTATTTACTTACTCGTTAGGGAGATGCTCTCCCTGTTCTAAGGTACAGGCTGTACCTGGTATCGAGTGTCCCAAAGGTAAGGTATATCCCGGAGCCATCCTGCGAGACTTGAAAGATCCTAGACGGTTGCGATCATATTAGATATTTCTGACGAGCAGGAACATCGGCATGCTGGATGGCAATACACACCTCCGAGTCTCCCAATATTCGGGCCGTGTCGGTGCATTAACCATCCGGCCAGCTGACTGCCTTCCTCATACCGGACTTGAGGCAATGCGGATGCCTTCGCTTCAACCAGGGCAATAGAGAGTAGCTTTGATGAAAGGAGTGACAATTGCAGGCAGGATGCTTGGGATGAAATGGAGTAAAGAGTATCGAAGATGGGAAGAGAGAGGAGCTGGTTTAAGTAATCGTAGAAAGGCAGGCGCCGGGTGAATAGGTCGGTGATGATTTGGGAGGGAAGGAGCAAGTGTGAATGCCTACATACGCCCGTATATAGGTGAAGTCTACCTAGCGAATGAATGACCCTGCCTGGGAATGGAAGCCACGGATGGCTACCTAGGCTGTAGTGGCCTTGGTTTAGGTATGATTTTCAAATTTATTGTAGGTATTTAGGAAAATGGTACGAGTTCAAGAATGCTATATCTTCAATATATGCCAAGATCGCTGATTTCGAGCTTTGTGTGACGTATTATGGGATCCAGTGAAAGATAATATATTCCATTGATATAGTGAAGGTACCGTAGGAGAGAGATGTTATTTTATAGAGCTACGATGATATGGTGGTATATTCCATACATGGTAACATGGTAAGACCCAGGCGATTCCCATGGAATGTCTTTGTCAGAGCAGCACTTTAAAACCCCTATATTATAAATCAAATTTTAGGCACGAAGTTGCCTGTAATATTTGTGTACTTTTTTTATGAATGCTCACATGTCGAGCACAAAAAGTCCAATGCTGGAGAGGTGAATATATAGTGTGTTGGGCGGCTTGGGCTTCAAGTATATATTTCGATGGACTAAGAATTTTGTGCGATATTTATCCCCCATTATAATTTAAGCTCATTTTATCCTCGCAAGTATTTCTTGAACAGAAACACTTAGATAGTTGATTATCCTGCTTTCAGTCTATCTAGTAAGAGTCAGGTTGATACCATGAATGAGCGATGGTAATAGGGTTCAACGTATATCTGACTAGCTGAGTGACAGGAGAGCCATAGCTTGGTACTATCAGCGGTCAACGACGATATACTTTTAAAGACCAGATCCTCAGGATTTCTAATGATTAGGACAGCATGACCTTGCCCTACATGAATATTACATATCGATTACTGCAGCATGATACTCCTTTTAGTAAAATGCTCCAATGGAACATGATCCTTTCCTGCCTCCCACTTCCCAGCCCCTGTCATGATCCCATTGGTTTTCATCTCACCATGTAACCTGTTTAGGGGCAGTCCGGCGGCCGAAAGTTGCAGATCTGCCATGGCTTTACACTTTGTTCCCCACAGCAGTTCGTGGTTGATCTGACCGTCTGACGACAATCCGTCATTATTATCCCTCTTCGACGGTGGCATGGCTACAGGATCCACCATTGACAATAATACTGCACTAGGTGTCTAGGCCACTAAAACGCCCTTTCGAACAGAGTGGGAACTGAGCAGCGGTCCCAATTTCCCACGACGTCTGAGCCAGCCAGCCAGGTCAAACCGTCAAAGAAAAAGGGTGATGGATGATTTATTCGAGAAGCCCCCTGTCTGGCCTGTCAGGAATATAGGATTAGGCCACATTTCAAAAATATGACATGGGGGAAAACTCTACACACGGAAAGCCTTGGATGGCTTTCCGTCAGATTCACAACACAGTCAGCAAGTGGCACCCATTGCCACTTGCAAAAACACTTGCATGTAATCTCATCTGCTAAATCTACTCCATGCCTTTTGAGTATCATTTTTCACGATCTCCTTAATCTGATTTCTGAAAGCCTTCGAGAACCGCGCGTTTGATGATCGTCTGGATTTGGCCCCGTAAAAAGAGGAAAAAGTACGTACTTACGCGATATGACGGTGTCACGCTATACTGTATAGGGTGATTCAACCTCGTAGCAGCCCAAAAGCCAAGGCTGGAAAAGGAGAAGCATCCATCGAGTCCCCCTTAAGAGTCGCGATGATTTCATGACATCAAAAAAAAAAAAAAAACGCTATTATGGCTTTGGAAGAGGTAAAAGAGGTAAAATGCGTTTGCCTGAGAACGGTACTATATATCCGACCTTTTAGGTAGCAGTAATACGTTAGATACCACATACGGAGTTAAAACGGAGAGCTTGACACTCCGCGATGGGAGGGCTGTGGACCAACAGCATGTGCCGTCCCGACTGTTATTAGTCTGTTTCAGACTCCATACTCCGAGAAACCCCTCCAGGTGGGTGGCATTTTACTGTCCCATGGAAGGAAAAATGATACATAATTCTGGCCAGCATTATTATTATTATTGCCATGTTTATTGTTTCGCAGCTGGACTATGGTTTCAAAAAAAAAAAAAAAAAAAAGGAAATCTTTTCTTGATACTATGCAGTCCGAATTGGGGCAATAAGTAGGCTGGAAAACCATGTACTCCGCAGTATGTTCCCAGAAAATGTCATTGATGGATGACATAGTAGTGCAGTTGCCGTAGCTTCCGAGCCCCAGGCCCAGCATTGTCAAGAGCAAAACATTCATGTACCTGGTCGCCTGAAAATGGATAAAAATATATGGGACGGAAACCGCAAGCCAGGCTCATCCCCAAGGCATCAAAGCCCCTAAGATAACCACGATTTGATTGATCGATGGAACCCTGAGAGGGGGCGAAGTGAAGTTCTTAGAATAGGCTGCATGAATGCGGTAAACAGCACGGGGCTATGGGTATGTAATATTGCCAGCATAAGATACGGAGTACAGATGGGCCGTTGAAGAGGAAATAAGCATTTGAGATCCATCACCTACAGACATGAAGAATTAAAACAAAAAAATTAACTAGAGCAAACGCCATCTCTAATGCCGAAATCCCGTATCCATTATTGCCTTGCTGACCGTTTTTGTCGTTGCCACCTTCAGAGATTTCGACGCGGAACCAAATTATGGAAGGGCTTCATTATTTTGCAGTCCGCAGCGAGGCTGGCAAGTGACTGTCGTAAATTACCATTACCTGTAATTTAAAAAAGAAAAAGGCAAGCAGAAGGGGGGGAAATCCATTCAAAGGAATACACCCAAGAGTCCACGACAAATTTATATGGTAAAATAATAATACTGGAAAGAGAGACTGGCAAAAGTTTAGTGCTACTCATAAGGGTAAAGATGAACCGTCATAAGTATCAACTGAATCAGAAACTTACGCGTTCCCTTGAAATTGATGATGATTTTGGGTGGATAGAACCCGCCAAGCAGCAGTTGCGGGATGAACGGAGTGGTTTGCTGACAAAGGGCACCTCGTAATGTGTATTATTTGCGTATCGGGGTGGTAACCGTAATAATAATGTACAGGGTGCTCCCTCGTTTCCCGGAGAGGAGAGGGAGAGACGGACGAAGAGGGAGGCTTGCCGGTTCCAAAGAAACGCTGTCCTCTAACCGGGTGTTCCATCTCATCATACCTCTTCCCTCAAGCATCCCATTTCCCTACCGTTCCTGAGGGCTTCAATTCTCTTAATTCTTTTCATCATTTTCTTCATTTCTATCCCCATTCCTGATGACCCCTTGTGGGTAATATTAGTTTCGACTTCCCTCTTACCCCCGTTCATTTCTACCGTCCCTCGTGTGTCCCATTACCAACTCCTCGAAGCTTTGCCATCTCGCCGTGACGTTCTCGCCTCCCTGAAATCTTGCACCCCGATTCTTTCGCGACTTACTGTATGAATTATTTCTGCGCCATTCTTTAATCGAATCGACGACGATAACAGATACCTGAGGTCTTCGCGGACTGGCTGCGCTTCTCGAGGTCCGGCTCATCGGAGCGGATGCTCTCTCCCTCACGCTTGGTTACCTTTAGTTTTTAATGCCCTCCTGGGGCTCGAATCCAACCAGCCTAGATGGCTTCAGTACATTTCGGCGGGGAGACCAACGAGCCTCCAAGTGAGGTTCAAGAGGTGCCCAGTAACATCTCGAAACCGACGAAGCGGCAACGATGGGCGACAACTCGAGTGGGTGGCGCCGGAGGCGTGCGGAAACGTGTCTCTATCATGGATCGCTTCCACAAGCGATTGAGTGTGAGAGATGAAAAACGAAAGTCTGGCGCGAGCAGTGCTCCAAGCACGAACAATGACCCGATGGCTGGCGCCAACGAGTCGACTAATAGAAGAATCTACTTCAATATCCCGGTTCCCGAATCCGAACGCGATGAAGATGGCTACCCCCTGGCCGATTACCCCCGAAACAAGGTCCGGACAGCAAAGTATACGCCCTTGACCTTCGTACCAAAGAACATTTGGTTCCAGTTTCACAACATAGCAAATATTTATTTCTTGTTTATTATTATTCTCAGTGTATGCATCCCCTTCCACCCAGAATTCGGGATGTCTTTGAAGGTTAACAAACGTTGTAGTGTTTCTCAATCTTTGGTGCTGACAATCCTGGTCTTAACGCCGTTCCCCTAATCGTCATCGTCGTCGTGACCGCTTTAAAAGATGCCATCGAAGATTGGCGACGTACCGTTCTCGACAATGATTTGAATAACTCGCCGGTATATCGATTAATTGAATGGAACAATGTCAACTCAACAGAAGACAGTGTCTCGATGTGGCGTCAGTTCAAGAAAGCATGCACTCGTGCGACCATTAGCAGCTATCGAGCTATGAAAGTGTTGTTCGCCAAGGGTAAAGGCCAGCCTGAGATGGTTGAAGATGAACGTCGTGCATCCATCATGACCACGGTGACTCCTCGCGCATCAATGCATGGTATGGATGTCGATGATATCCAGATGACTCCCGTGCCGTCGCCAAAACCCGAATCACGCCCGGAATGGCCAATGTCGGATGGAGAGCAGAGCAAATTTCTTCACCCAGACAAAGCAGCAGAAGCCCGCGACGGTGCCCCTCCGGTTGCCACTCCGCCGAAGAAAGGTGGTAGCGTGGTCGATATGTCGAAGCAAACCCCCGAGAAGGCCAGATTCAAGCGAGACTATTGGAAAAGTGTCCAGGTTGGAGACTTTGTCCGTTTGTACAATGGAGATCAGATTCCAGCCGATGTTGTAGTTTTGTCGACCTCCGATCCTGACGGCGCTTGCTACGTGGAAACAAAGAATTTGGATGGAGAAACTAACCTTAAAGTCCGACAAGCTCTCAACTGTGGCCGGCAGGTTCGGCACGCTAGGGATTGCGAGAAGTCGGAGTTCTTGATTGATAGCGAGGCTCCGCATCCCAATCTTTATGCCTACAATGGTGCGCTACGATGGGACCAGCGCGACCCTGATTTCGCCGAAGCCCCTCGAAAGGAAATGGTGGAGCCTATTACGATCAACAATATGCTGCTGCGTGGTTGCTCCCTTCGTAATACCGAATGGATTCTTGGTGTTGTCGTTTTCACCGGAGAAGAGACCAAAATTATGCTTAACTCGGGCGATACTCCCACTAAGAGAGCTCGCCTTGCCAGGGATTTGAATTGGAACGTCATTTACAACTTCATCATCCTGTTTTTCATGTGTCTCGTCTCCGGTATCGCCAACGGTTGCGCTTGGGCATCGAACGACAAATCCTTGAACTTCTTCGATTTTGGTTCCTACGGAGGAACACCGCCGGTCACTGGTATCATCACTTTCTGGGTCGCCGTCATTCTGTTTCAAAACTTAGTCCCGATCTCTTTATACATTTCACTCGAAATCGTTCGCACCATCCAGGCCATCTTTATTCACAGCGACGTGTTCATGTATTACGACAAATTGGGCATTTCCTGTGTACCAAAATCTTGGAACATCTCTGATGATGTTGGGCAGATTGAGTACATCTTCTCTGATAAAACCGGCACGCTCACCCAGAATGTCATGGAGTTCAAGAAGTGCACCATCAATGGTGTCTCATACGGTGAAGCTGTTACTGAAGCTCAGATTGGTATGAAACGACGTGAAGGACTTGATGCTGATGCTGAAGCCGAGAGAACCCGAGAAAAAATCGCCGTGGATACTGGAAAAATGCTCGAAAAGCTTCGCAATATCCACGACAACCCCTATCTTCGCGACGAGAATTTAACCTTCATTGCGCCGAATTTTGTCTCCGACTTGGAAGGTCAATCCGGTGAAGCTCAACGAAAAGCTGCGGAACATTTCATGGTCGCTCTGGCGGTATGTCACACGGTTATCACTGAGCTCACTCCTGGCGACCCTCCCCAGCTCGAGTTCAAGGCGCAGTCCCCCGATGAAGCAGCCTTGGTTGCTACTGCCCGTGACTGCGGCTTTACTGTCCTGGGAAGATCGGGCGATGATCTCATTTTGAACGTCATGGGCGAGGAACGGACTTACACAGTGCTCAACACCCTCGAGTTTAACTCGTCAAGAAAGAGAATGAGCGCAATTATTCGGATGCCTGATGGCTCGATCCGTCTCTTCTGTAAGGGTGCTGACAGTATCATCTACTCCCGCCTCGCTCGTGGCAAGCAACAGGAGCTTCGAAAGAAAACTGCGGATCATCTTGAGTTGTTCGCTAGAGAAGGTCTACGAACGCTCTGTGTCGCAGACCGAAAGCTGAGTGAGGAAGAGTACCAGAGATGGAGCAAAGAACACGACATCGCCGCCGCTGCGCTCACTGACCGTGAGGAGAAACTGGAGCAAATCTCAAGCGAGATCGAGCAAGAACTTATGCTAATCGGAGGTACTGCCATTGAAGATAGACTTCAAGATGGTGTGCCGGACACCATCTCCTTGTTGGCCGATGCTGGTATCAAGCTGTGGGTTCTGACTGGTGACAAAGTCGAGACTGCTATCAACATTGGTTTCTCTTGCAACCTTTTGAGCAATGACATGGAGCTGATCGTCTTCAATGTTCCCGAAAGTCAACCTCAAAAAGCAGCCCAAGAACTTGACAGCAGGCTACAACACTTTGGACTCACTGGATCTGACGAAGAGCTTCTGGCTGCTCGTGAAGACCACAAACCTCCATCGGGAACCCATGCTGTAGTGATTGATGGCGATACTCTCAAGCTCATGCTCACCGACGAATTGAAGCAAAAGTTCCTTCTGTTGTGCAAGCAGTGCAAGTCAGTTCTGTGCTGCCGAGTCAGTCCTGCCCAGAAAGCAGCTGTCGTGCACATGGTGAAGAACGGACTCAACATTATGGCTCTCTCAATCGGTGACGGTGCAAACGATGTTGCAATGATCCAGGAGGCTGATGTCGGTGTTGGTATTGCTGGTGAAGAAGGTAGGCAAGCCGCTATGTCCTCGGACTATGCCATTGGACAGTTCCGATTTCTCCAGCGCCTTGTTCTTGTCCATGGAAGGTACTCTTACCGCCGCATGGGAGAGACTACTGCAAACTTCTTCTACAAGAACCTCGTCTGGACATTTGCGCTCTTCTGGTACTCGATTTACAACGACTTCGATGGCTCTTATCTCTTTGATTATACCTACATTGTCTTGGTGAACGTTGCATTCACGTCATTGCCTGTGATCTTCATGGGAATCTTTGACCAAGATGTCGACGACAAAGTATCCTTGGCTGTCCCTCAGCTTTACATGAGAGGTATAGAGCGGAAAGAGTGGTCGCAGTTCAAGTTCTGGTATGCCATTTACGACTTCAGTTATCTGGCTAGTGCTTACAATTTTATAGGGTTTATATGTTCGACGGTCTATACCAGTCGCTTATCTGTTTCTTCATGCCCTACCTCCTGTATAAACCAGCGAGATTTGTTACTGATGATGGGTTGAACATCAATGACCGAACCAGAATGGGTGTTCTTGTTGCCACTTGTGCAGTCGTTGCTAGCAACACTTACATCATGCTGAATACTTACCGATGGGACTGGCTGACAGTGCTGATAAACGTTATTAGCTCGCTTCTCGTTTTCGCCTGGACCGGCATCTACTCCTCCTTCCTTGCTTCAGCCCAGTTCTATAACGCAGGTTCGGAAGTCTACGGAGCACTGTCGTTCTGGGTCGTTTCCTTCTTGACCATAACAATGTGCCTCCTTCCTCGCTTTACCATCAAAGCGTTCCAGAAGGTCTTCTTCCCCCGGGACGTCGATATCATCCGTGAACAAGTCACCTTGGGAAGGTTCAAACACTTGGAGAAATCTGATGAACTTGCTCCGCCGAAAGCTGCGGCATCTTCTGGTGGGTCCAGCGATGACTCGGCCGCTTCTTCGGATTTGGGAAAACCTATTGAGCCTGGAATGAAGCAGGATCCCTTCTCCGATGACCAAAGGGCATTTTATCCACCGTCTGTTGCGCCCACCACCCTGACCCATAACCCGCGCAGCCAGAATGGTAGTAACGGGACAAATTACACAGACAGTCTTGATCATACCCAATTACCGCATCTGCAATCAGTCGACTATGTTCGAAATTCCGCAGAACGCACACGACATTCATTTGACCGGGCTCGGCCCAGCTTTGATGTGGGCAACGACTTATCGCGTACCGACACCTTAAATACGGGTTTCCCACTACCGCAAAGTCCGCATAGCCCGCTCAAAGGCCCCAACGACCCCCCTACACATCCTACATAAATCTTGTTCATCTTTTCATATATTATAGTGATTCCATGTCTTTGATGATTCCTTGTCGGCTTCCTGCCGATGCATCTGATCTGTTCTTTATCTTGTTTCTCCATTTGATCATTGATCATTGATGAGCAATCTTTTCATTTCTCATTTTTCATTTTCAAAGCCCCGTTGTCTATTCCCCGATAGAAGGCGTTCGGTATGCAGATTTGGCTGGTGGTTCGGCGCATCTTCTTTTTTGTTACCCTTTCCCAAAAGCCTAGCGGCTACATCTTTCTTTGACCGCTTCTACAATTTCTTTGTCCTCTATATTGCCTGATTATCTTCTTGTACAAAAGCATTTCTGTGAATGCAAATCCCTGCAGCAGCTCTATTTCCTTTTTTTCTTATTTTCTCTCTCATTTTCTAATTCAATTCTCCTAATTTCGCGTGGGGGGTCATTTGTTTGTTTGTCTGTGGATGAAGGGTGTGGGATAAGATGGGGATGATGGCTTTCATGTACTGTATTGAAGAGAACCTCAATGAGCTAGCACATAATGAGGACAATTCAATAATAACAAGACCAATTTCTGCCGTAAACTGTAAGCTCTTCAAATGTAAACCAACCATAGCCCCTTGACCCTTCGTGTTGAACATCCATAGATTCAGATTCATAGACTGTTGGTTGGGGCGGAGAAAAGCGCGTCTTGCGCTCACGCGTAAAGTGGCTGACAACGTGTCTGACCGCCTTCCAGATCGCCCAATGAGGACAAAGAACTGCCCGTCCTTTCTTTGCGTATTGCACGACTTTTGGCCGACCCTCTCATGATTCTTCTTTCACCAACTGTTTCTTCTGTCTGGTCTCATCTTGCCTGGACTTAAGATACAGGTAGAACGGCTTTCCTATATTTGGTTTTACCTTGGTCTATTTGTCTCTTCTCTTTCTTCATGTGCTCATGCGCTGTTGATTGTGGTGTGTGTTAAAGCTGCGAAACCTTTTCTTTCACTTTCCCGTCAACTAGTTACTACGACCCTTTACAACACAGTAGCCATGGTTATTTAAGCCATATTGAGAGACAATTCGTATAAATGATTGATCTTGATATGCGATATCTGTCAGATATACCTTAGTGCAACACTCACCCTTCACTTACTATCAAGGAATGCACTTGTGATCTCTCATCTGGCAAAATATTATATCTGGATTTGTGGAACTTAAGCCATGGAGTTCATGGATATTGTCGGGTGAGCTTTGAAAACTTCACATTCATTCTTGAGAAGCTTGATTTGGGCTCCTTGTTGTTCTTAATCGCTAAGTTACTTTGATTCTCCTTGCAGAGAGCTACAGGCCCTCCCCGACAATGTTCACATCTTATGCCCTCGACAGCATGACGACGACCATGACCTATACGATGATCCTAGCCAGGTAGATGAGTCCGGAAAAAGTGTCGCAGATTTGGTCGCAGAGGCCACCAGTCGCAAGGAGAAATTTTTATCATGCATGCGAATATTGGCATACAATCAGGAGGGCGTGGAAGAGCTGCAGGCATGGATTTGGCGAAAATTGGACGACTCACTCGAAAAATGCGACCTTTGTATCAAGCGATACTACACGGGCAAGATTTGGTTGATGGAGCAGCTGAAGGAAAGCTACGACGACGAAGATATTGAAAAGTTTGCTCGCATGATCGACGACTGGGATATTAAGCGGATCACACGAAATTTGACAGTCGCAACGGCAAAGCTAAAGGAGGTCGCGCCGGAAAAGATTGGGCTCGCTGTGTTGGATCGCGCTTCTCTGTTGTCCATTTTCGAAAGCTTGAGCTGTGAAGCCATGCTGCGCAGTGACAGTCTTCTGCAACAATATTTCGACGAACCGTTCAGACTGATTCAGACAAAACGGACCCTTAAAGTGTCGGACTATATTCCGGCTGTCTCTCGCTTTCTATTTGATTCCAACCAAAGTCGCAGCTATTGGGCCATTCAGGCTTGGATGCGATACACCCGAGCTCCTACTACGGAGGAATTTGACTGGGCGATCAAAGAAGGACTTCTCGATGCTCTTAGAACAGCGTCTCAGCAGCCACTACAGATAGCGGTGATTCAAAGGCTTTGGCGTGGAATGCAACTCGTAGTGCGAAGGTTGGATAAAGACCAGATCACACATCATTTACGAGCCCTTGAGATCGATCCTTGCCGTCTCTCCGTGGATCATCTTGCTATTCAGTCCCCTAGCTTACGCTTTCTCCTGAATACTATACAAATATTTCTGGAGAAAGCTCCTGGGGATTTCTGGGACGCAATGCAAACGATATCGCCCAAGGCTATCGTCGAGCAAATTTTCTATAACCCCCAGCTAGATGCCTACCTGATGCAGACTACCGAGGGAGAGCCTTTTGAAAAGTCTGCCATGAAGGATATGTTGTCGTGGATCAATCCATTCATGTCATCACTGAAAGGTGCCCATCAACCTGAAGCATGCAGATTTCTAGTCTATCAACTTCTCAACCGACTTCAGGATCCGCGCTTGCCAAACCTGTCGAGATACCATTGTTTTCACATTGGTTTGACAAGTTTACTTCATACCCTTCGCAGTTTCACCGACCACGAATCTTCCCGAGGGTCAGTGGCGCGCATCGTTTTATCGGAGACTATGGGAGTTGTGAGCGAGAACATTAATAGGATTCTCGACCCCCGAAATTTGCCGTGGAGCAAGGGCGGCAGCAAGAGATCTCATCTCTGTGTATGGATGTCGTTCGCAATACATTGGCTCTTGAATGCCAGTCTTTGAAGAGTGATTATGAAGTTATCCTTCGGTATAATACCCTCCAGCATGGCGTCAGCACCTATTCTGCAGCCATTTGGGATGCGGTTGTCAGGCACTTGCATGAGGATAATCTACCTCTTTCAACATCTGCATTGCTAGGTATATTGCCGTTAGTCGGCCTGGAAAAGTTCCCTACGAAGGGAGAAGCCAGCCGGGAAAAGACGCATTTTAACATGATTTACGGACACCTAACAAATCTCTCCTGCCAGATCATTGAGCGCCTGGCGGACTTCAAGCCAGCTCATCTTGATGAACTTTTTAAAAGCCAGGACACAAGCAGTGCGTTGATCTCTGCATTCTTTGCAGCTGATCTCAACACCTATCAAGCTGCTGTAGATCTCATCAAAAACGTCAGTGGACAATCCGCTCGACGAGATGCTATCTCCCATCTATTGCAGTCCTTCTTCACGACGACTATGTATGGCCTCAGCTGGTCTTTCCGACGGATATCGAACATGAAGACGTTCGCTTCCGCCCCAAGAATGATCCACACCGGAACAGATATCGTGGATATTCTCTGTGACAGCCAAACTGGCATGCTTAGAACCCGCAAACTCGTGGACCGCAGAGAGATTCTTTCGCTTCAAAAGCTCTGGGAGTACCTCTGGCAAGCTTTGACCACAATATTCGACGAGACAGAGTCCTGGCATCTCAGGGGTAACGACAAGAACGTGATGCTGGAGTTTTGCCGTGACTCGATCCAATTTGCTGATCTCCTGTTCGACCAATATGGCGTTTTCCTAGGCGCCGTTGTTGATGCTGATCCAGCTCAAGATAAGCTTGCTCGCGAAAACTTTCTCAAATCACCGACAACAACCATGAGTGCAATGGTCAAATGGCTCCGACTCAAAGATGAATATCTAGCGACTACATTGGTTGGACTGGTTTCAAAGCTTCTGCGCCGTTTGGGAGAGCTTAGTGTGACGACTGTGAGAGAAGATGCATTAAGTTTTATCGAAGGTGTCGCGGTCAAATCTACCATTAAGACTATCATAACACCGCGGGAGAAGGCTGAGCTTGTCAGAGCCCTGGAGGCTTACTACGGAAGGCCGGTGGTGACTGCCTCGACCGCCGGTCTTAAGAAGCAGAGTATGATCACGGCATTTGCCAAACCGGCCGAAGCTTCTGCTGCCTCAACTCCATCGAAGGCCACTAGTGACGATGACTTTGACGAAAATGTTCCTGATGAAATGTTGATGAACCTCTCACGATCAGTGGAACTCAACAAGCAGCGTGTTGCAGCTGAAGCGAAGCGAAAGGCTGAGAAAGCAGCCAAGGCTCTTCCTGCCATTCCCAAACCAGCTCCCGCACCAGTCAAGTCCAATGTCACAGTCCAGTCTTTCCGTGAAAAGCGCGAGAAAGAGAAGGAAGCGAAGAAGAAGCGTGACATGGCTGAGCTGGCGCGTCTGAAAAAGGGCCTTCCTGCAAGTGGTGTTGCGGAACAAACTGCTGAACAAGGCTCTGGATTAAGTGGAATCGGTGTCAAGGGCAAGGTCCACACAACCGAGGAGAGTATGATGGTCTCCTCCGGCTCGGAATCCGAATCGGATAGCGAAGACGAACTCGAAAAGGAACTGTTTGGTCCCAAGGCAAGCTCGAAACCAGATGCGGTCAAGGCCTATGAGGAGAGTAAAAGACTCTCGCTTAAGCAACAGGGTCCTGTCAAGAAAGTCAAACAAGTACGGTCTGCCAAGGACATGCGAGCACGTTTGGCACCGGACCTGTCCTCGTTGCATCGCACATTGCTTGCCTGGGATTTCTTTGCAAACGGAGACCTTCCGCCAAACTCAGGACGTACGGATTATAGTTTGGTGTCCAATGCGTTTAGAGACCCGATCGAATACCAGAAAACATTCGAGCCGCTATTGATTCTTGAAGCTTGGCAAGGATTCCAGTCTTCGAAGGAAGAGGGCTCGTTCAAGCCGTTTGAGGTGAAGGTCGCCACGCGTCTTTCCGTGGACTCTTTTGTTGAGATCAGCACGACAATGCCAGCTCCCGAAGTCAAGGATTTTGGTCTTGGTGAAGCCGATATCATTATTCTTTCCAAGTCAAAGTCACCAGCAAATGACTCCGCGGCACCCCACTGCCTTGCCAGGGTTTCTGGTATTAATAGAAAGAAGGGAATGGTTGAGATCTCATATCGGGTGAACCCTGGCCACCCTTTCATCAATTCTCTTGGTCCTGGTGCTACAATATGGGGTGCGAAGATAACTTCATTGACTCCTCTGGAACGTGAATACGGTGCTCTCATGGCTCTGCAGTATTATGATTTGTGTGAGGAAGTCGTTCGGGCCAAGCCATCGCCAATCCTTAATTATTCAGATGCCAGCCTCAGGCCTGTCGCTGAAAACTACAATGTCAATCCGGCCCAAGCGAAGGCAATCAAATCCGCCATGGACAACGATGCTTTCACACTGATTCAGGGTCCACCCGGGTCAGGAAAGACAAAGACCATTGTGGCCATTGTCGGAGCTCTTCTGACCGGTGTTCTCGGTAAACAAGGAGTGGCAATCTCGCGACCAACAGCGATTGGCAACTCGAGGCCCCCCCGAGAACTACTACGGCAAAGAAGCTGCTGGTCTGTGCCCCTAGTAATGCTGCCGTCGATGAATTGGTCATGAGATTTAAGGATGGGGTGAAAACGGTGCAAGGTCGACAAGAGAAGCTATCAGTCATTCGTTTGGGAAGAAGCGATGCTATCAACACGAATGTACTTGACGTGACTTTGGACGAACTAGTCAACGCGAGACTGAATCAGAATGCACGCAAGGATCCGGGAGAGAGGGATCTTCAGAAAATCTACATGGAGCACAAGGCTTCCGATACTGCGTTCAAAGAAACCCGCTTCAAGATGGACCAGTGCAGAGCACAAGGGCTGCCTGTCCCCGAAGAGTTAAGCCGGGAGTTTGACTTGCTCAAGAAAAAGAAGACCCAGCTGAGTCAGGAAATTGACAACACGAGAGACAAGAACCATTCAGCTGCTCGTGATGCTGATCTCAATCGGCGTCGCATCCAGCAGGAGATCATCGATGGCGCACATGTTATCTGTGCAACTCTCAGTGGAAGTGGTCATGAAATGTTCCAGCACTTGAGTATCGAGTTTGAAACAGTGGTCATTGATGAAGCAGCACAGTCAATTGAATTGAGCGCGCTCATTCCCCTTAAATATGGGTGTTCGAAATGTATCCTGGTCGGAGATCCGAAACAGCTGCCGCCTACCGTCTTGTCCAAGGTTGCTTCGCGTTTCCAGTATGAACAGAGTTTGTTCGTTCGAATGCAGGCAAACCACCCTAAGGATGTCCATTTGCTGGATACCCAGTACCGTATGCATCCAGAAATTAGTGCATTCCCCAGTGCTGCATTCTATGACGGCAAGCTTCAGGATGGTCCTAACATGGATAAACTTCGCATTCGTCCTTGGCATCAAAGCGAGCTACTCAGTCCATACCGGTTCTTTGATGTCCAGGGACTTCACCAAAGTGCTGCAAAGGGTCACTCTTTGGTCAACGTTGCGGAGCTTAGGGTGGCTATGCAGCTTTATGAGCGTCTGATCACGGATTTCCGCGAGTTCAATTTCACCGGAAAGATTGGTATCATCACTCCTTATAAGGGCCAACTGAGAGAAATGAAAGCACAATTTGCTGCCAGATATGGAAATAGCATTTTCAGTCTGGTAGATTTCAACACTACTGATGCTTTCCAGGGTAGGGAAAGTGAGGTTATTATCTTCTCTTGTGTGCGAGCCTCGAACAAGGGTATTGGTTTCTTGGCTGACATCCGGCGTATGAACGTCGGTTTGACTCGTGCCAAGTCGTCACTTTGGGTTCTTGGAAATTCACAGTCTCTCGTGCAGGGCGAGTTTTGGAATGGCCTTATTACCAACGCTCGGCAGAGAAATGTGTATACCGACGGTGATGTGCTGAAGATGCTCCAGCGCCCACAGTTCACTGGATACAAAAATGTCGAAATGTCTGAGGCTGATACGGGGGCTGTGGTTCCTTCGAGACCTCCATCAACCGGATCCATTTCTCGACCCTCCTCTGCTTCTCTCGAAAACCGAGAAGTAAGCTCCCCTCATTCCGTTTCTGCGCCTGGAAGAGGTACTCCACCCATGCCTGCACCGGAGGGTCCATCAGGAGGACCTACAGGACTGGACGAGACCCGAATGTGTGGAACGTGTGGAAGCTTCTCCCATATGACCCATAACTGCGACAATATCGATGCAAAGGAGGCCACTCGTGGTACGTGCTACAGATGTGGAGCTTCTGGACACACCCGGATCAGCTGTACGGCAGATCGCTGTCTTGAATGTGGTCAGTTCGGGCACGTTTCTCACAGTTGCACTTCTACCAAGCCTCTGTCAAAGCCCGAAAAATTCAGGATTTCCCGAGAGGAGCAAAATTATGCACAGCTCCAGAAGCAGAAGGCCGAACGCCAGCGAAGCAGGCAGCTTGGCGGGCATGACCCCAAGGTACCAACCATCCAGGTTCCGACCAAAACTTCGGCAAATGATTCGAAAAAGCCTGAGCCGCCAAAATCCGACAATAGCAACGGCCCAAGCAAGCGCAAACGTGGGGATTCGCCCCAATCAGAAGCACCCAAGCCCTCTCGGCCGCGGAAGTCGGATCAGAATGGACCTCCAAACGCACCTAAAGGTCCGCGACGCAAGATCGATGCCAATGCGCCTCCGGTGACAGAGGTAAGAAACTCAATCAGCTGTCTATTTGTGGAGTCTAACTATATCACAGGATCTGGTCAAACCATCGCGCGATGGACCGGCATATGCGCCTCTCAATCGGGGGCCACCTTCGAGTGGACCTGGTGGTCCAGGTTCATCAAATGTACGTGCAAGCCCTTGTTTTTTTTTTTTTTTCCGGATTCGATTTCCTCCAAACTATTTCCCTAGCTTGCGGACTATTTTTACTGACCTATGCATGAAGAATCCTCCACGACCTGGTCAGAGACCCCCACCACCGATGCGCAAAAAGAAGGAGGTCGATCCATTCATCAGACCCAAACGGAGATGATCTATTGCCACTGCAAAATTGCATTGCCGCGATTGTCGATATTGAGCATACGTCCACATTTCACTGTTTTGGGAACGTAACACCAGCCATATATGGATCAGCGATACATGGCTTTATCACATTGCATGCATATCAGCGTCTTCATCTTATTAATTTTCTTCTATACTTTGTTTTTGTTGCTATGTATTCACTTTACGGAGTGCTGCATGCAGCCGTCTTGCCTTCAGGTGGCTCTTTTCTTCATGTTATGTCTACAGTTCTGTCCAAGGGTTGGGACTCGTGAAATGATAGTGGGTCTTGAACTTGGATAAACCAAGCATTGGAAGGCGTTTGGGTCATTTGACATTTTCCTTAGCGGAAGGAATCATTCATGTATACATTTGAGGGGGAAACGTGATTGTTTTAGATGGTGGCATCTGTATACCCTTATTCTGGGCGAGTCAGGGGGAATGGTGGGACATGAAGAGTGATTTAGTATACACTATGCTAGCCTCAGTGATCCATCTGTAAGACCTAGTAGAGGGAACATTAACAGGAGGCGTCGGTTGCCTTGAAGGATGACTCGAAAAGAGGGAGTGAGGGAATAATTTTGATTCTGCATTGAGATTCTACCTACGCAGCCTATCAAACAACCTCATCCAACCACTTGCCAGACTAGGTATTTGGCCACAGTGGCTCTATCCATCTGATCAGACTGCATCCAATCCACTCCATCGGCCTCACCCAAAGTACCTAGGTACCTCTGTAACTAAACAGTGCAGCACATACACACCCCTGATCGATCGGCCATCGCCATCGGCCATCGACCATGACAATATTCCCCGAAAGCACACCTGATCCTCCATTGTACCGATGTCGTACACATCGTATACGACACACCTCCCACGTAATACCCATCTGATAAATCAGGCCACGAACGGGTGATGAAGAACCGAATCCCCAATCCCCCCCAACAAAATAACGCCCGCGCCAAGTTTGATACTCCATCTCGCTTATGGATAATAGATAATATGACGACAGGCTTTCTTCAGATGACGACCAGGGAGCCAGACTCTTGGATGCCCGACCCAATGGACTGGGAAATCGGACGGTAAGAACTAAGAACGATAAATGCCCGAGCCGAGAGGGTTGGTTGGTGGTTGGTTGCTCTCCATTTCCGGTGTCCTAGCTTTAGTTCCCATCCGTTGGGATGGGTCTAGGGGTGATCAGTGATGAGGACGGATTGGTATCCACACTCCATAGAGCCATATACACGAGACGTGAGGACGGGAGAGGAATAATCACTCAAGAGTCGAGAGCATGGCGCCATGGAGCGCTATAGGAAATAGGAAATGTGACAAGAGTACAGGTAGATAGACAATTTCCAGCTCAATTCAGCTCAGCTCAGCCCATCTGCACGATACCGAGTATCATCACCGGAAATAGGGGGAAAAAAGAAAAGAAAAGGACGGTTGGTCCCGGCAGATAGGGCGATTGTGTTTGCGAATTGCGAATTGCCAGCACATCGTGCGAATCCTGCCAAAAAAGAAAAGAAAAAGGAGCTAAACTACTGCAGCGTGCAAGACTGGCTCGGGGTTAAGAGAGGGGGAGCGATGGATCCAGTGCGGCGGGGTTTCTCAGAGATCCGAATGCCATTGTGCCGGATTTCTTTAGGCGAACTTTGTTGTATCAGCAGACAGTGTAGTAGAGGATGGCGGGTAAAGCGTTAATGCCAAAGATAGGAGTGCCATCCTATTAGACTAGCAGAGAGCATTGACTTTGTTACAACGATAAGGCTTCTCCCGTCGCTGTCAGTTTGTCACTGTTCGCAGTGGGTCGAAGGGATCTTTTCTTCTACCGTCCGTTGTGTCTGTGCTGGTAGTGTTGCGGATCTTCAATTAAGCGATGGACTAGACATTTTTAGCATGAGCAGGTTTCGAGCTGAGCGGTCTAGAGATTGTCCAAGGTACTTGCTGGATTGGCATATGAGTCAATGATATTGAATGTATTCGCGTCGTTGAGGTGTTTTCTGTTCTGTATACTATTGTGTGTATATCGAGATTGATATGAGCCAGGAATCAGAATGCAAAATCTGGGGAGAATCGATCAGGAAAAACGTCAATGGCTTGGGAGAAGGCCCGATATGTAGGCAAATCGATCGAGAGACGAACTCATGGGCCCATGAGATCGTAGGATCGATATAGAGTGGTTTTTCTGACGAGTTGGTGTGGAAATCGTATCTATCAATCGGATTTGTTCTGTGGTGGAGATATATTGCCACGAAGCCACTGTTCGTACTTTTGCCTTATTCTTTACTTGATTCTTTATCTTTTATTTTCTTTTTATTCCAGTTCAGCTATGAAGAACACGGGGGAAAGAATAATATCCAATTGATGCATGCAGCCGGAGATTTTTCACTAGTTCATGTATGCTATCCTCGCTGTAAAAGGGGTGGGTGGATGCAAGGAGAGAAACTATCTTCCTAGTGTCTCTTTCTGCAGATGAGCTGAATTGAAGATCAAGTCGATGATGATGAGGATATGAGGATATTCCCGTCTATCTGTTCTCTTCTCTTTCTTTCTAGCTTCTCCTCTTTCTTTTTCAACACGGGATGTTGCTGGGTTCTTTTGGGCTGGTTGCATCAACCTACATAAGTGAGCATTAGATGATAACCAGGCTCCACCAGGTCCATAATAAGAATGTGAAAATCTTGCAAAATACCCGAGCAGGAATTATTGACTCGTTATCTGTGTATTCCTATATTCCAACCCTGTTTCTGACGGTTGGATGTGATATTGCCTCGGTAGATCATCTATCATAAGCTGTGTCTTCAATATTCAACACGGTCCATGTCAGTGTCAAGTCTAGGTTTTAATTATATTAATATATTATTATTATTATTATTATTATTATTATCATCATTACTATCTTGACTTCTCCACTCCTTAGTCTCCTTTTCTGTAGTTAGTCTATTCTGTTCTCACGCTTCTGTAGCTTTGGACCTGTCAATCTCCACTTCTCTGATCCACGCTTCTGGGTCTCTCTCTCCCCTCCACTCTTCCATCTCGACCGTCTCCATCTTCATCCTCTTCCCGCTGTCATTGTCCTTTATCTCTGTCACATTATTGCAATTTCGGATCGTCACCATCTGCTTCCCCTCCAGACGCTAACTTTGCAACGATCGCTCGTCTGCGTCTGTCTTGCCGCTCCCTGTCGCTCTCGTCTCCTCCTGATCAGTCCAGCCCGTCTTAGGGCCACCCACCCATGACACCATCCCACAATGACTTGCGTGGTGATACCTCACATCTCTGACCTCATCATGGTCTCATCTCGAAACTCAAGGAGCCATCCCACCGGGACGGTATAGGTTGAGAGAGCGTTTATCCCTTGCGTGTAACTGTCGGCAGGGACAGACAATCCGTCCCCTCAAGGAGATAGAGAGGAGAGAAAAAGGGGGGGGGAATATATGGTCACACAAGGCTCTAAGGACAAGATGGGTCCGTCACAATAGTCGCGATAGTCGAGACTCGAGTCGAAAGAGGACTTTTTCTTTGTCCAGGGCCGGCCAACTGCTAGATTAAGACAGACCAGACCAGTCACGATCCGCGCGCAGCTGACAGGAATAATAAAAATACCCCTACGACAGATCCATGGCTGATGAAAATCCACCCCAACTGACGCTACTTTGATCCGTCCGTCATTCCGAGCAAATAGTCTGTTGATTTTCAAGAGGACAAAAAGGAAATACACAACCCAAATGCCCACTTGGTTCTTGGAACGGTGTGTCATTTTTGCCCGATCGAACAGAAACGAACTACTGTCAGCGCGCTGGATCGCCCTATGAAGCCACCGACTGGACAGTGCGACTCCTTTCTGACTTTCTCCTCCTTTGGACCACCTTTTTTTTTTTTTTTTTTTTCGCTCTTTCTTTCTTTCCCTTTTTGCACTTCCATTAGGTCAAATAATGGATCCACTAGCCTTGCTTGCCCGTTGTTGCCCTTCTCTCCTCCCCAGTGGAGTATCGCAGACTTACTGGCATGGAGATTGGTGGATTGCCTAGATTCAACTCTATCTCCATCGATAATCCTCTCTTTCTCTTTGCCGGTGACGAGGGGACAAGAAAAAAAAAAGTCTCCTGCATACCATTGGTGCCCCGTCAGGCCTAGGAAGGATGACCCAGCCAAAGTAGGGACATGACAGCTCGATTCAGTCAGTTCCATCCAAAACTTTTAAACCGAGGGGTTCTCGCTCCTTGGGTTGGATTTCTTTTTTCTTCTTTAGGTGCAATGCAATTCAATTCAGGCTTTCCTGCAACATTATACATATAGTGGCACTCTTTTGTACATACTGCATTGTGCCATGTCCCCTTTCGGTCCCAATATTTTCTTTTGTCTACCTGCATGATCACCTTCCGATCCTAGTCATACTACATTGATAGTTTGATGCCCCATCGGCACCTCGAATCACATCTTACTGGTAAGGGGCGACTGGAGAACGCTCGGGAACGGACATTATATTGACTGGCAAACCTTCGAACCAGGCAAATAAACGAAAAATTTGATATCACTTTCCTGTCGCTCATTTCATACGTTTCTTCCGACCTCACCGCCATCAATGCTGACGTCTCATTTTTCTTGCGGATCTATTTGAACCTCCAGAGGCTGAAGCTCCAGCCTGTCTCCTTATGCATCAGTGGACCGAACTGCATGAGAGTCGAGTTGCACCAAGCCCCATTGTCCCAACTTGCCGGCCCAGTCCGCCATTGTCGAAACGGAAACAATACAGCATGGCCAACTTGTCCTCGAAGCAGCAATTCCTCTCATCTACCATCAACAATACCAACGAGGGACATCAAGTTTGCCCTCCTGGGTCTCCAGATAACCCGATGAAGAACGAAAACGTCGCTGAGCTTATGCGTTATCTCCAAACGCACAATGTCCCCCCACAATCCCAGTCTAATGTAGCTCGCGACATTCTTAAAGCCGGTCATCGACGGCTTCGACAGCTTGCACAGAGACAAAGAAAAGAATCTGATCCCAAGTCCAAAGAAGAAGACAATTATCGTCATCTACGTGCCCTTCAGCGAGAAGGCTTCCTCCAGACCCCCGTCAACAAGAAGCCAGAACCCAAGAAGAGCTTGGATAGCTCCAGGTCCATCTCCAACTTCAGCATGTTGTCTAGCTCCAGGCGAGATGTGGAAAGCATCGGACAGCCATGGTTGGAGAGGCAGAGCACACAGGACTCGAGAGGCCGTCTGTCGTCGCTCGATCTGAGTGAACTGAACAGCCTCGTTGAGGCTGCAGCCCAATTCGAGGATACAAAGCCCCCTCCTTATCAACCACCAGAGACAGCCAGCACCCAATGTGACCCAGTCAACGAACAGAGCTCGGACAAGCCCCTTTCCGAACCGAACCAGACCTCTGATTCGACTGAGCACAAGTCTATTAAAGAGAAGTCCTCTGCTGCTTCTCAAGCTGAAGAGCGTGTCAGTGATGACAATGCCACTCCCTCCGATGGCACATCTGACACCAGACCTCCAGTCGAGAAGCCTCAAGTGAACAAGGATGACAACTCGAAACCTACCATGCAGGACACAAACCAAGAACAGAAAGCAGATGAGCCAAAAGGCGAATCTTCCTCCAAGGGCAAGGCATCTACCTCCCCTGTCGTGCAACACCACCCGAACCCTGCCCCGTCTTTGAAACTTTTTCCCGACACCCTCCCTCCGCGCATGTCAAGCAAGACAGCATGGCGCATCTCCAACTGCCGTCTGCCTGTCCCCAATGCTCCTCCTGGTCCAGACTCTCAGCAAGGATCCTCAACTGCCACTGCAGAGTCGAGCAATGCCGGCTCGAAGCCATCCAGCACTCGGCCAAGCCTTGATGATTTCCCAAAACCAAATGGCTCCGTCTCTTCTTCCTCCGCGTCGGCAAAGTCTCCCACCAAGCCCACAGACCAAATGCCTCCGCCCAAAAGCAAAAGTCGACCTACCTCCTTGCAAATGAGTGAAATCAATGCATTCCCTCTCCCGGCGCCTATGAGGCCTCTCCCCTCTTTGCCTGGGTTGAGGTCTGCCAATCCTCCCCAGGACAAGAAAGCCAACTCAAACAGACGACCGAACCAGGCCCTTGTCCGTCCCTCAGACCTTCCAACACCACCACCCTCTATTCCTTCCCCACTACCTTCCCCGCGAGGTTTCCCAAAGAACCCTTCTCCAGAAAAGGACAACCGCCCCCGCTCGTCCAAAGAATCAGCACCTTCTGAGGCACAAGGCGAACATAAGGTGCCTGGATCTGGAGCTCAAGAAAAGCAGCCTCCCAAGTCAACATCGAGTCCACCTGAGTCGCCCCCTCTGGTGAGGATGCGCCAGAGCCGGGCAGAGAGGGTTCGTGCACTCAAGTTGAAAGACCTGTCTGCGAGTCGCCTGTATTTGACAGGCTCGGACAGTCCTCGAGGCGAGGAGACACGCCAGTCCTTTGACTCGCAAGTCAGTCCACGGACAGAAGTTTTCCCAAAGAACTACGAAGCCCCACCTCTTCTGAGACGCAATGGAGAGGACAGAACCTATGTCGATAGACGTGTGCAAAAGCCCATTGCTTCGGGCTTACCTTCTCCTCCCCCTGTTTCCTCTCTACCGTCAGACCCACCGGCACACTACTTCAATACACGCTCTAACGACAAGCGGCATTGCACCTCTCCTATCGCCTCGAACGCAGCATCTAACAAGCAAAATGAGCTTTCACCTCCCTCTCGGCTTGGTCGAAGCAGCAGCACACGAAGTGCAAGTCTCCGCCACGAACGGGTGCACAACGAAGAAAAGCCTGAACAATTAGATTTTGCTCTTCCATCCTCGGATGACGAGTGCATGGGAGCGCACTCCAAGGAGTATCGGTCTCGCCCCAAGAGCAGTCGCCGAAAGCAGAAGCCAGGACTTGGACTCGACGCAGATAGTTTGCACGCTGCGCCTCGCGTAAGAAAGGCCTCGTCCTCGAACCCCCTTTGCAGCCCCTCGACACCTCGAGACCGATCCTATCCCAACTTCGACAAGTCATCACCGCAGTCGCTGCTCTCCCAAGACTCCCAGGCCAGCCATGCACGCACAGTGAAGCTGCTGGAAGGCCGCATTGCTCAGCTTGAACGCCAAAACAAGATCCTCCAGGCTGCTCTTTCTGCAGCTTTGGATGCAGGAGGAAAGGATGACAACTTGCTGGGAATTTCTACCTCCAGGTCAGTGTCTGCGTCTACTGCCTCTTCGGCGACCGGAACATCTTTCTCGTCTACGACGACCCCTTCCCCAGTGGAAGAGACAATCCCTGAAAAGGGCAAGCAATCGCGCATGGGCAGCTCTTCAGGTCCCGCTAGTTGGAATGCATCTCGGAACGATGGACCGCGAGCCAGTATCGCTACCACGAGCTCTAGAGGTTCCAACTTCAGGGAACTGGAGGACATCATCGCGGGGTTTGAATTTGGCTGGACATTAGAAGTACCCAACGGACCCGGGGCAACCCAACCTGCACAGAATTGATTAAATGATTGTTATTTGCGTGCATATACTTGTTTTTGCTTATCGACACTCATTCGAATGCTCGTTTTTTTCTTTTCTATGACTTACATATCTTTCTCTGACTGACCATGATACTGTGACTGACCTCATAACCTTCTTTCTCATGCAATATTTTCTAACCTTTTTGTTTCATTCTTTTGTCTCTCATTTCCTTGGGTGTTGTCTTCACTCATATGATACCATCTGTTTTATTTTTTTTATACTGATCTTGTGATCGAATTTGACCTCCATATATATATGTCCGCTTCTTTGGATTGACCTGGAAATACAGTAGACAATGTTTCCACATTGATCTATTAATGTATAATATGAAATATACCCAATAAAATAACCACCATCAAACATTTACTCCGTATCTACTCTAAAATCGTAAAACATCGAATCGATCTGGTTATTTTGCCCATATGCTTAGTCATCGGATCCAAACCGCCGAGCTGATTGTTGTTGGGTTGACAACAGAACAACAGCTCAAAACAACCACAAGAAACAGACATTGGCGAGAGATAAACTCGAGACCAGTGTACACGATCAAGTTGCGATGCTGGAGGAGTGAAACGAAATAAAGTTAACAGTCACCACCGCCCACATATCTCGAGACTCGACCGACACCCCGTTTCACATTCTCACACCACCCCCGCGGTTCTTCAGAATGGCGCACACAACAGCGGTATGTTGCTTCCTGCTTTCACTCTGATCTACAAGTGTATCATTTGAAGAAAAAAGAAACAAAACTAACAAATTCAGAACCCACAGATCCCACAACATGTAACCGCCCTCCTGTCGCACCTCACATCCCGCCCCGGCGTGCAATCCACCTTCATCCTCTCCCGCAAAGATGGTTCTATCATCCAAAGCACGGGTCTCCTAGCCATCCCCGAGTCAACAGGAACCAAGCCCACCCAAAAGAGCACCGGCACACACTCGAGGACAAACTCCACCATCGAGCCGTCGTCGATTACATCCCCTTCTTCTGAATCCGCCCCCTCTACACCCACCCCGGGGACACCACAAGCTCAAGCTCAAGCACAGACACCTACCTCCCCACCAAACCAACCCCAACAACCGTACCAGCCATCGCAGGCTGAGGCGCTGGCAGCGCACATCTTTGCGTTTGTATCTAGCGCGTCGGATTTGAGTATGTCGCTTTCGCACCCTCCGGATGGGACCAGCACCAGTGCCAGTGCTAGCACGAAACCCAGTACCGCTACGTTAAACAATACCCACCAACATAACCAACATGACATTCCCGGCGCTGAGGGCGCACAAAACGGCCATCCCCGCGAAGAAGGCGAGGGCGAGGGACAAGAAGAAAAGGAAGAAGACGACGAGGTGAAGCTGCTTCGGCTGCGGACGAAGAAGCATGAGATTGTCGTCGTGCCGGATAGGAAGTACTTGCTGTGTGTTGTGCAGGATGCGACGCATCCGGCTGGTGGTTCTGCGGGGGTGAGGTCTAGATGATACGGATATGAACCTTACCTTGGTTGAGGGGTTGGGTTTGGTGCTTTTGTGTGTGAATATTATGTGGCATATAATACCCGGTTGAATGCAGATTTCTTGGTCTCTATGAGCTGGAACAGGACCTCTGAGGAGCTGCAGCTTCAGGTCCTTGTTATTAAACTGATATGTCTAGATTGTATCTAGTCTTAGGGCACCTGTATGCTCATCTACGAGTGTACTACATTCTTCCTATCGCTTAATTTTAATACTTTTACTCAACTGATAACAGCTTACAATAAAAACGGTCAGAATACCCACCCCGACAAGACAAAAGAACCACCCCCAAAGACGAAAAGGCCTAGATTTACAACCATTAATAAAAACGCATCCACCTACATGCACTTCTCATCATGTGAACTCCTCTCCTCTGCACTGCATCCACAGTCATCTTCATTCTTTTCTTTGTAAGATAGGTACAAAAGTACCTAACCTCGACCCCTCAATCTGACTAAAGCCCAGTTCAGTTCTTACCCCTGTCAGAGAAAGAGACCTTTAAAATCTCTTCCCATCCACAGGACACACTGCATTAGCTCTGCAGCGTGCAGGATTTAGATGGTTGGACAAAGAACACTATTCATTTATCGGCCTATCGGTTGGAAAGTACGAGATGTTTGCCTGCTGGCTGCCTGGGTGCTGGGTGGGTGTGCTTGTATGTTGTATATGGGTGGGATTTGAATGTTTGCTTTGGATCACCAGTAGTCGGTAGTCTATTGAGGATACTATCCAGAATAAAAGTCAAGTGGTTTATTATATTTTATAGAGTGAAGATATGCTAAGCTATCTCTGCTATTGTAGATTAGAGTATAGGTATGATGCTCAGGTAAGATGAAATGAAGGTTAGTCAGATAGACATCATCAGTCATCCTTTTGTCTTCCTGGATGTTTCACCATTTCCATCCAGGTGCAGCACTTGGCAAGACTGGTGTTTCTTCTTTCCAGGAAATAGATACCATTTTTGATCATCTTGTATAGATACTATTGGTGAGTTTTAACTTGCATACTGTCTCTTACCTTAGGTAGGTAGATAACTACTTTGACTTCCCACATACATAGTAGTACCTAGTGGCCCGTGGTACTTTTGATACCCTGCAAAGTCTATTGATAGTTTAGTTTTGCTATTTCTATCATGAGTCACTCCAGCCTAGGTTTTCAGGCTGTCCAGCCTCACAGAACACGATGATCGGTGACGACAATCGACACAACTGCGTGTTTCTGCGGGGGCGAACTCAAGCCAGGCAACTCTGACTGCCGATCAGCGGCAGTCAGCCAATCAGCGCGCATCGGATCGTGGGGAAAAAGGCTTGTGTGGGATTGGTCAGAGAGCGACCCAGGAGGCTAAACCGGAAGAAGAAGAAACAGCGTGGCGAAGGGGAAAAATGACTCGACAGGGCGGAGTCGTTAGGTATCATTATTATTAGACAGGATTTGTATTATTAGTTTATGATGATGATGAGTGAATATCATGACGCTGATGATGTTCATGTGGACTGACTGAACAGACTACAGAGAAGTCGTTCGAACATCGACGGTGGCAAAGGTTGGGATCTGACAGGCTGCATTCAAATCGAGCGAGCCATTCTGTAGGGTTCTGGAAGAAGGAGGTTATTCATCATCGACTAGGGGACTAATGTACAGTACAACTGTCCTGCGGTACGGAGTGACACTCGCACACCGAGCTACCGCCTTTTTCTACGATGACAGCTTGGCTTATGTTTCTTTGGTAGTTATGTATGCTGTTGGGTTGCATTTTTGTACACGGTCTTGTCTGTACAACTCGTCAAGTCAGGAATATTGTGGAGAGAAATGATTTAGCCTGTATAACTAGACAACATCTCATTTGATAGTCAAATTATAATCTAATAATCGGCGCTTCTGAATGGTTGAATTCCCTCCAAAGTCGGTCTTTTCTGCTGCCTGGGCCAAAATGACCCCATCTGGTCCACTTCAGCACAACCCACCATTATCTGATGAAAGACACAGTCGAGAACTGGAGAATAGTAATACGAAGATGAGAATATTCAGAAAGCTACTCAGTCTACAGACTACTCTAGAGCATACAATCTACTACGTAGACCGTAGACGATGGACACACCGAGAGATATTGTCACTGCCTCAGCAGAAATTTCAAGTGGCGCCCCGGGCAGAGGTGGTTGGTTGAAGCCGGACAGAAGCGGCACAAGGAACGAGGGCGACTGGCCGATGCTGCAGGTTGGGTTTAGCAGCTAGAAAATAGAGTCGCAGTCTGTCCCTCCAGTCGTCGTCGTGTTGCATGAACAGCAGTAGTAGTAGGCGTAGAATAATAGAAAAATGTACTGGCGCCCACCCCCTTTGCATGATTCTTTTTTCCTCTGTTCCGACGTCGCAAAGATGAACTGCCGACCTATCGAGGCCTGCCTCTTCTAGAGGACTGCGATTAATTCTCCTAGACATTAAACTGCATCTGATTTTATTTCTATTTTCTTTTATATGATATTCGATTTTGTCTCCCAACCTCACCGTCTTCTTCTTTGCTGCCTGTCTGTCTTTTTTGTTGGCATCTCCTGAGTCATTTGTCGGGAGAACACGATAAAGAACAGACATCAGACATCAAAATACAGTGGATAGTAGCTCAGGTAAGATACAATCATCTTTATTATTATTATCATTTATCATCAGTATCCTCTATAAAAAATATAAGATAAAGATAGCATAATATCGGAAGACTCACAGTCATACTATCCGCTTCCGTCTCCAGTCTGCTCCCGATCGTTACTAACCCGCCCTGCCTCTCTGCTCCAGTCTGAATATCCCCCCTATCACGCCGTCTTCTTCTTTTTTACTTCTTTAATCATATATCAGAAGGACGAGACGAGCTGAAGAGTCATATCTCCTCATTCTCTCTCCCCCCTGATCCCGCCACCTGCCTCTTCTTCCGCTCCCTTTCTTTTGCCTTTTGGCAGAAAAAAAACTAGTGTCCCTGCGTCCGCTCTCTCTGTGACTCTGTTTTCGCCCATTTTCCGCCACTCTCTTTGCCACAGGTACGGGTGAGTAACCATTCCCACTCTTCTCCAATCCTCGCCTCTTTTCATCCCTCATTATTATCCTTTCCTGCTTCTTGTTCCACTGGCTCTTGTGCTATCTTACAAGTTGCCTACTCATCCCGGCTCTTTGACTGGACCGCCCCCTCCGTTAGTCACTGCCTGTTGCTCCGCCCTCCGCAAAATACTAGTCACCAGGCAGCGTTCCTTCGGTTCCCGCTTGCTGGCGTTTTCGGAGTAGGAGTCATACAGACCAGCTAAAAGACACAAAAAGCATCCTCTTTACTTCTGACTGATTTGCTGACTCGATCCTCGTCTTCTCGCGCCATCAGCCTAGTCGCGCCTACTCACACGAACCGCTTGCCTCCTGCTACCTTCCTCCCACCTAGTCACCGATAAACCGCTGACTGCCTGGACAAGCACCAGTCAACTGCCTGCTTGCTGGTCAGTTCGCCGTTCGATCGGTTGATATATAGCCCCCCTCATACGTCAAAGTCACAATGTACCTTGTTGATTCCATCGCTGTCGTTCCGATCGCCCGTGTTGCAGAATCCTTGGCCTCAGATCTCCGATCCTCCTCCGACAAGACTGTTTCGTTTGTCTGAACTTCAGATCCACCACAACTAGTCTTTTCTTTCTTGAAGAGTGACGTCGATATACCTGTCCCTCTTTAGGATCTCTACCTACCTCTTCATCCGCTTTCCTCTCTCGGCCTGATCTACACCTGGACTCTACAAACGGTGATCGGAACCGTGGACGTTTATACCCCCCTCCTCTACACGTCTACTACCTCTTTGATACCCATATCCTTCGCGTTCTGATCTATTCTGCTATTCACTACACCTGTATTGAATAGCTTACCCTAACCCACCTACCTTTCCTTCGCCAACTATCTTAACTTGACAAGCTGGCGAACTTTCTCCAATAAGGCTTGCCGTCGCCTGCGATTCAAGGACGGCATTTGTTCTATCGGCTTCTCGTTTACGGTTACTTGCACAACGGTTAAATTGACAATATCACGGTTTAAAAATCGGCCCATCCGCTTCGATCATATCCGGTTTTTGAATTAAAAACACTTGGTGCGAGCTTCTCTCGATCTGCTTGGATATCTGGAATCTCCACCCTTTCGAGAAATACTTTTCCAGGTCTACAATTCGATACAATCTCGGATATGTCAGGGATGGACGTCTTGGGGTTGAAAGACTCAAACCCAAGCTTTCAATATAAAGCATCTCATGCGCACCCCTATGCCTCTTCGATCTCCTCCTCCGCATCTTCCTCTTCCTCCTCTGTCTTCTCCCTAGATGCCCAGAGTTCCATCTCATCGACCTCCACGAACCCGGTGGATGTGATCTGGGAAAATGAGAGTGAGTCCCTGGCAGGAAGAGGCTTGCCTATTTTAAATGGTCCACGAAGCTGTGTGAGGGGGAGTGTGCCCAAATATGCTGACACTGCGGTCGCGCCTGAGTTGCGCAGGCATCCTCGCCGTACCAACACCTATGTTGCTCAGCCCAACGGCGCTCCTTGCGCGCGACCCCCACCCTGTTTGATGCGTCAGTCGGAGCGGAAAGTAAATTTCGTTGACAACCTTGTCGGTAAGTGGCCTCCTGTCAATTACGGTGGCTTCGCGTTCCGGGACTAAGCTTTCTCTCAAGACACCGCGTCCCAGATTGTCGAAATCATCTGGCCCTTGTCGGCAGTGGCGCTCCGTAGTGACTCCACTACCGGGTGCAAAGGTGTTTTGCCCCTTCGCACCTTTATTCAAGAGACCCTTCGTCGGTCTCGAACTAGCTACAGTACTCTGCAGGTTGCATTGTACTATCTCATTAAGATCAAGCCGCATGTGCGCAACTCCGACTCGACCAAGGACGAGAAACCGGTTTGTCGGGCCATGCAGTGCGGTCGTCGCATGTTTCTTTCCGCCTTGATCCTCGCATCCAAGTACCTTCAGGACCGAAACTACTCCGCCCGCGCCTGGAGCAAGATTTCCGGTCTCAACACGCTCGAGATCAACCAGAACGAGTTGATGTTCCTCGAAGCAGTGGGTTGGAAACTCCACATCACCGAAGCTCTTTTCCAGCGTTGGACGGATATCGTCCTGAAGTATACTCCTGGTGCCGGGAGCATGTTTACTAGTGAAGGCCTGTCGTGGCAATCGGTCATCCCTAAGCTCACTCCCGAGCTGGACAACATTGATACCGACTATGCGACATCTTCTAATGTCGGAAGTTTCGACATGGGTCCGGCGGCGGATTTGCCGTCTCTCCACAACATGTCTACATACGAGCCTCCCAGCTTGCCTTCGGTTCACGAGCAAACCCGACGGATGCCAGTCGCTCTGGAGCCCACTGCACGGATGGAATATCCCAACCCATCTCTCCCATCCTTGCCGCGCATTTCCATGCTTCCTACGCCTCAGATGACCCCTCAATCGACAGTTGCCACCACTCCTGCCGTGAGTGCTGGTGCTTATGGATCTCGCAGGCCTTCCATCTGTGCTGCCATGTCCCAGGCGCAGAACATGTGCATGGCGCGGTCGACCCTCGATCAGCGCCCGCTCTCGTTCTGCCCGAAGACTGGTACATACGATGGTTACCCGGCCGCGGTCCGTCGATCTTCTCTGGCTCGCTCAACTTCATCTGCGTCGTCTCCGGAGTCTATGGTTTCGGATGTTTCAACTCTGTCCTCCCGCTCCTCGAGGTCCTCGAGATCCTCTTCCGTCTCCTCCAATGCATCAGGAACTTGCGCGCCCGCTCAGCCTCGCCTGGCTGTCAAGGCCACTCTTCGATGCACTAACAACTCCATGAAGGAGAGCCGGAAGCCTCTGGCCATTGCTTCTCCTATTGATGAGACTTCATACGGCGAGGTCTACAGCTCCCCCGAGTCATATACTGGTCCCATGGGCCAGGTATTTGACCTGTCCAACTTCTCGCTGGGAACTCCCGCCGATATGACAACATCAGCTCGCGAGGCAGCTCAAAGTCTCTGTGATCTTTCTGGTGCAGGTACTCGTCAGTACACGACATCTGAGCCAGGAAATGAACAGCGAAAATGCCGCAAGCGTGGCCGGACACACTCTGAAGATGCTCTTCTCCAGAATCAAGTGCGCCACTTGATCAATCTCAGTACTGGTGAAGGCGGTGTTTTGCCTGATGGCAACACTGCTAATTCCTTTCTGATCCCCAACCCGAGTCGCTCTCAGCCTTACTCGGCCTCTCAGGTTGGTGCTCTTAACCTCAGCACCCAGCTGTCTGGACCGGCAGGCATGAAGCGTGCTTGCTGTGGGAGTGAAGCCAGAAAGATTGCTTTGAACCCGGGCATGCGGGTAGAGTACATGGGCTAGGTCTTACCTTTTCCTACTACGGAATTTGTACTCTTTTTTCTCTTTTCTCTTATTCTTGTTTCCGCTTGTTATAGAAAAGGAAAAGTTTAGCTACTGCTTAATTTTCCTCGCGTCCCTTGATCTCGTCGAGCGAGAACCCTTTCTTTTCTGACTTCATACGCGGCAGAGAGATGGTGCAGGCTACTGGTTGAAACAAAAAGTGAAGAACTCTGTTTGGAGTTTTGTTTTCTTTTTTAGGTCTTCTCCAGGATGCTATTCTTTTTCTTGTGTTTGTCTTGTGTATATACCCTACTGTTGATGGGAATCTAGGACGGGGGAAGCCTGCATTGATCTCTGCCGACGTTGTTGCACTGTGTGCAGTGGTTTTCTGTCTTTTTGACAGCCCACTCGTGTATGATGTATTCCAGGGTGGCCTTTTGTCCCTGCGAGTTACTGTTTTCGATCTTTTAACCTTTTATTTTCCTTGTCTCTACATTTACCATCGGTTACCAGTTGTGAAACGGAGTGTGGCGGGAACGGTCGGCTTGTTTTTTCGTGTTTGTGCTTTATTACTGATTTTTACTCCTGGTGATTCGTCGGCTGGAAATCCCAACGGTTCTTTTTCTGAGTCACAGCATGTTTATTCCTTGTGCTCCCTGCTGCGGCAGCCAAGGATGGGGGATTGGTGTTCAGCGTTTATGGAAATGTATCCAAAGATAGCCAATAGTACAGTATAATTTTTTGACCTTGACAGCTTCATCATCATACGTCTAGTCTACTATCTTTACTTTTTCTGACCCGTGGGCTGACCTCCTTGTTGCCTCTGCCTCCATACAGGCAAACGCGTGGTTGGGGGACACCACGAGGGTAGCTGCCTGTCCCGCCCCTCTCTCAGGTGGTATGGCACCGTATATCCCAGCTACAGATCCATGGATGAGGAAGCTCGTGCCAACCTCTGACTCACACCGCCGAGTACTACATATTTGGGCGGGGGCTAAATGCAAGCCGTGATGGCGTTACAGTTGCACAGAATCTTTGTTGCCGGTGAGTCAATCCATATTTCAGCGCCTGAGGCAACAAATTTATTTCCATATTTGGATAAATGTTCCGGGACTGGTCGGACGGATCCGGGAAGGGCCGGAAGCAGAAAGCGCCGGTGCCGGAGGAAAGATTGGGCGATGATCCAATCCACGAGGGAGTACGGGGTCCGGATCATGCCATGTTTGCATTTCACAGCATGTGACTTGTGAGTCATGTGATGGGAGGTGGGAGGTGGTACGTCCGTTTTGGCTAGGCTGGGTTGGGGCTAGTGGGATCAGATAAGATAATCAGGTCATCGGACCAGCTTCTCCCCTTCCTTTCCCCTCACGACTCACCCTCTGGCTTTCTCTTGCTTTCTCTGACATCAGTTTTGGTTGGAGTTGAGATAGTGCATCGGTCTGCTTCTGGACTGGTTGATACTTGACAGTATTGAAAGTGTTATTTATCGTCTTTTCTCTCAAATCATAATACCGTCGAAGTGACGTTCGTGATGGCTCACGGTCGCTCGCTCTCCGCCCTTTCTGTGCTGGCCCTTTTCAGCCAGCTATTCCTCCAGACAACAGCTATTCCTCTTTCCACTACAGAGGATGTCAAACGCGAGCAAGTGCATCTGAGTAGTGGCGATAACTCGCCCTTCTCATCGCCCCTGGATGATATCTCCACCGAGCGAGACGCAGAGACCTCGGCTTTCCCCGGCATCCCATCCTGGTTCACCTCAACTCTCCAGGCCCGCCGTCTCCTCGCCCTTTCTACCTCTGGCGTTGTCTCAACCATCTTCCCCGAATCTGCCTCTCACGTCCCATCCCCAGTCGTGGGCCAATCCATCAGTCTCCGCGAATACACCGCCGACTGCGACGAGGCCCTCCCCTCCGGCAACGGCGGAGATGGCAGCCCAACCTTCCTCGCCCTGAACGTCGGCACGACCTTCAGAAACACCGCTGCCGGCTCCAACGTCAGCCTCGAGCTCGACTGGTGGGAGCACCTCGATGAAACTGACCCCCTCTTCCCCGGTGCCCCCCTCAGCCCTGCCAGTCTACCCCGCGTAACCCTCTTCGGATACATCGAGCCCTTTGAAACGCCCATCCCCAAGGACACCGAGAAAGCGCTGAGAAAGTGCTATCTGGCTTCGCACCCGGACGCGGTGGTCTGGTTGCCGAATAAACTGGGCTCGCCGCATTCGAGCTTCTGGGCTAAGATGGTTGTCACGCAGGTTTATTGGATTGGTGGATTTGGTAATATGGCGCGGATTGGATGGATGGATGTGGATGATTGGAAGGGCATTCGGAGAGTAGGCAGTGAGTCTGCTGTTGGTGATGGACGGGGTTGGGAGGATGTTCGTCTTCCTGGAGAGAAAGCGTAATTTGCCATGCACATGCACATGGACATACAGACTGATCATGCTAGCTATCTCTGTAACTGGCAAGTCTATGAAGCTATGAGATTAATTGAGTTTTGTTTATATCTATTTTATCAAGTCGATGAATCTTTATCTCGATCCTTATCAAGCCATGCAGGGATATCCCAACTCACCAATAAACACGGCCAGCGTCTATCTCGAAGCTGTCTGATCCTTATCAAGGCATGCTTATCATCGTCCAGACCACGGCTGCAATGCAACTTATATACTCATCGTGCAGTTGCAGCATCGATCGAAATATCGAAATATTGAAATATCTCGCACTTCCATTTTCGGCCTCGAATGCATACAGATTAAGTTGTCTCTGATGTCACCGTGTAACAAAGCCCTCCTTGCATAGTGATAGCGCCAATTTTTTTCTTTCTTTTCTTTTTTTTTTCCGACCTCCCCTCATCTCCTTTTTTGTCTTCTGCTTATTATATTTAATATACCCTGGTTAAATCCAGAGGTAATTGAATTGAATTTCAATCATGAATCTGAAATACAGACCGCATCTGCGCGTCACCCAGCACAAGTCGGCGTTTGCGGAGGGAAATGCCCGCTGGACGAATCGTGATCTGGACCCGATTCCGCGCGGATTAAGGAAATGGGGGGTTTGGAGTATTGTTGGTATGTATATTCTATTTATTTACATAGCGTATGTAGATGTGAGCTGATAATACTCAGCGTACTGGATATCGGATGCCTTCAACGCCGCAACCTGGCAATTCGCAAGCAGCATCATGGCCGTTGGACTAAGTTATCGCGAGTCACTGATAATAGTGGCCGTGTCGTTTTTCATCATCTCCTTCGTGATAGCAGCCAACGGCGCCGTGGGCGCAAAATATCACATCCCTTTCCCCGTCATCGCCCGAGCCAGCTGGGGTTTCTGGGGTAGCTACGTCGCGATCATCTCACGAGTCATCCTGGCCGTATTCTGGTTCGCTATCCAGAACGTCAACGGCGGCAACGCAGTCCGGGTGATGATAGGCGCGATCTGGCCGTCTTTCCTATCGCTGAAGAACGACATCCCGAGCAACCAGGGGATCACGACGAATGGGATGGTGGCGTATACGGTTTTCTGGCTTGTGCAGTTCCCGTTTCTGTGTTTGCATCCGGATAAGTTGCGTTGGGTGTTTGTGGTCAAGTCGGTTGTGGTGCCGGCTTCGTGGATTGCGATTCTGGTGTGGGCGTTTGTGGCGGAAGGGGGTGGGGGGATGTTTGAGCAGAGTGTGACGGTGAAAGGGGCGAGTTATAGTTGGTTGTGGTTGGGGAGTATGAATTCTGTCTTGGGGAATTATGCTACGCTGAGTGTTAATCAGGTTTGCTTTCCTTCATTCATGCTGGGGATGGACGAGGGTGTACACTGTACTGACATGTATAGTCCGATTTCTCTCGCTACTCCCGCGTCAGCCCGAAATGGCAGCTTCTATACATCCCCATGCTACCCATCGTCTTCACATTCATCTCGTTCATCGGCATCGCAGCCTCATCAGCCGGACAAGCGCGGTACGGCGGCGACATGTGGGATCCCCTCGTGCTAATCAGCCACTGGTCCAGCCGAGCCTGTCGCTTCTTCGCAGGCTTCTCCTTCGCACTCGCCTCCATGGGCGGGAATATCTCCGCAAACTCCATCTCCGCCGCAAACGACTTCACCGCGCTCGCACCACGGTACATGAATATCCGGCGCGGCCAGATTCTCTGCGCTTTACTATCCTGGTGTCTGGTACCCTGGAGGATCCTCGCATCGGCTGGGAACTTTCTCAATTTCATGTCTGCGTACGCCATCTTCCTCGGCCCGATTGCCGCAATCATGATGTGGGATTTCTGGATAATCAAAAACCAGAAATACGATACCCTCGCTCTATATCAGCCGTGGAATGAAACATACCGCTATTCAAGCTGGGGCGTGAACTGGCGCGCGATCGTCGCGTTCCTCGTTGGCGTAGCCCCGAATCTACCCGGGCTGATTAATTCCGTGAATACACATATCGATGTTGGAGTGGGGATCCATCCGTACCAGTTTGGGTGGCTTTTGGGGTTTGTAGCCTCGAGTTTTGTGTATGTAGGTTTGTCGTGGTGGTTTCCGGTGAGGGAGGCGTTGGTTGAGAGGGCGGTTATGGCGGAGGATGTTTACGATGAGGTTGCGGAGGGAGTGAGAGTTGGTGATGGTGATGGTGATGTTTCGGGGGACAGTCAGGAGAATATGCAGAGGGTGAGGGAGGGGGTGGGGGAGAAGGGGAAGGAGTTTGTGGGTGTGTAGTATAGAGAGATATATTGATTGGGTAAAGAAGAGAATATAGTTGAAATGATGTATAGCATGTTGTTTGTTGTATTGAGTTTATCGTACAGATAGGCTGTCGACAAGGACAGTAGCTGCTAGATGCAGTGGGAATGTTGTTGTGACGACTCTTCGCCAACAAATAGAATGCGTCCAATGGATTTGGACTCGGCCTTGAGCTTCGTGGAGGTTTCTTAACCTCGTGGCTGCGTTAAGGTGGAAACGCTCTGGCACGACGAGCGTCTTGCCCGGCAAGAGACGTCGTCAAGTTGGGTTGATACAGCGAAGCCCATATTTGCAGGGCGACCTGTCGCAGAGGCACTATGAGGCCGAAGTCATCGTAATGAGGGTTGATCGACCCGTGGGAACTCGAAAATCGGTTCAACCAGTTGCAGACCAACTGCCACTTCACGGCCCCGGCCCATATGCAACAGCCTCCCTCAACACCTTGTTCACACCAGAAGAAGCCCGACCAAGCTCTCCTCCCTCCTTGCGCGCATTCTCCACACCCCGCTCGATAGCCTTCATGAACCGATTCGAGAAAACACGATACCGATCCTCACGAGTTTCATACATCTCACCCTCCTCATCACGAGGCTGTCCGAACAAATTCAAATACGAGTAAGGCGTCGACGACTGAGGAATCATATGCTGGTTCGTCTGGCAGAGAGGAAATTCCCAATTCGAAACTCCAGTTGGAACTTGCTCGTCGTCGGATTGCATGACGGTGTCTTCTTCCGGTTTACCGATTCCTGCGTTGAGGAAAACAGCTAGACCTGAGAGGACTTTGATCATTGGTTTTCCCTGACTTCCGGATTTGCCGAACGAGGCACGGCTCGAGGACCATTTCGATGATTCCTCTGTGTGCCAGCCTAGGATGGACAGGAAGCAGTTGATGGTTTTGATCCAGGCGCCTGCGCAAGAGACGACTTCTGACCCTGCGACGTCGACTAGCCAGGAGAGGATCTCGACGGCCGAGAGGCGAATGTCGGCTGCGAGATGGGTCATGCCGGCGCGGATGTACGGCATTAGCTGTGCGACATGGTCTTCCACGTCTGTGGCGGGGAGAGACCGAAAGAGCTTGAGCAATTGAGTGCGGACGTTGTTGCTTCCGTCCAGAATGAGAGGCAGCAGACTTGGTAAGATGACGCTAACAGGCTGAGGAAGGGGAGAATCCACAGGCCGCGAGACGATGGACGTAGTCAGGTGAGCCAAGGAATCCCTACGCTGGGTATCCGACTTGGAAGTCAGAAGCGAAACATGATGCGAGAAGACAGCGTTGGAAGATGGAGCAGTGAGTCTGAGGGATTGTTGGTTCAAGACAATTGCTACAGCGCATTAGCAAGGCCGTATGCAGTGATGGTATAGAAAGAAAAAATTACACTTTGACTGGAAACTTGTGTCTGTAAAGTTTTCCGGCTTTGCCTTGGCCTTTCCAACCTTGAGTTTGGGTTTCTAGAGAGAATTAGTGACTGCACGGTGGATGGGATTCTGTGTCGATATTCACCTGGAAATCCTTCTGCTTTTCCTTCTTCTTCTTCGAACTGGAACCCATTGTTTCGAGGTGTACGGGTCAGGGGTGTATTTGTGGTCAGTGACAATCAAAGAAGCTTTTTAGAGAGAGGAGTCTGTATAATAGTCCTTTTAATTAATCAGACAGACGTCGTGGTTGATGGCAATCATGGAATGAATTGAGTTGGTGATGGCTTCAATTTCAGTTGATTTTTTGATGGAGGTCATGTGATCCATCACGTGGTTATGCCTCAGGCATAAATTGTCATTGTATAGATCTAGATGCAGGCATTGTTTATTTGATTAACGTCACGTAATATTTAAAATTAGGCGATGGTTTATTGCCTATCTTGCTTTACTTTTTCATCGTCACTCTGGTGTCATTTCGAATAAAATAGGCAGATGTTGAGTGCGCCTAAACAAGACCACTTCTACTGCCCTCGACATTGCATTCTCTTTTCTCCCTTCTCTTCATCAATCATCATCATCTACTATCAACTACTATCAACTATCATATTTTCTATTATTTTATCTTTATCATGGCTGAAGCATCGCCGCTAGGCAATCTGGCCAAGCTGCCATACGAGATACGGCTTATCCTCTGGGACTACGTCTTTTGCGTCGAGCTGCATCAAGAATTGCCAGTAGCATCAGAGCAGCTGGGAATACTTCGAGTCAACCGAGCGATATACGACGAAATTACCAATCGCCCCTACAACACAATCGACATTCATATCCCCCCCGGTTCTCAATGAACCCATGGCTGCTTTCCCTCGGATACGCAACACTGCATCTCAGCCAACAGTGCGCTACAGAGACAGCAGGTTCTTCTACATGAAGTTCAAAGACATCAGCCTGGCTATTCATTTGTATGCTCCTGACCCTCGGGACCCAGGACAGTTGATTTTGATGTATGAGAGGGCGACCAAGTTGATAAATACTATCCTGCCTATTACTTCATACAGACACGTTGATATCTGCTATCACAAGAACAACAACGTCGACTGGCAAACTGACGGAAAGCCAAATGAAACTGTCAAATATCCAGTTCGACATGGTCGGCCAGACCGGAACGTTGTCTTAATCCCTTTTCTTCATAATGGAGGAAGTGAAGAGTCTCGAAATCATCCCATCAGGCCCAAGGATGAAGAGAGCTGTCAGTCAAGGCTTCATCAATTATGGCCGTGAATTTATCGCTCAAAACGGATATAAACGGCATTTCGACTACGAGGATGTTGTCATCTTTCCCAATGACCCCAAATACGCCACGATTTCTCCCATGTTCCACGATGTCAGACGATTAGCCATTGACATGGAATTCTTTCTCGACACTCAACTGGATCACCTTCCTGGACACACGGCGGATATGCTCCGTTTGAGACGCTTTGCCAGGTGGTTCAGGTTCAACTCAATGAACGATGAGCTATACACTTCTCGGACTCTATATATCCTTCGCTATAAGCCGAAATGCGTCACAGCCCATGATCCAGGACTATTCAAGCTCCTCAACCGATACAGCGTTGCCGCAAACATAACTCTTGCCATCCGACCACGCTTTATGACCTGGCGAGAGCCGCTGTATAAGGCCTATCCCAAGGGATTGCCTCCATTCCCACCGGTCGACCGCGAGCAGAACCAAAAGAATTTGATTTTTGCAAAGGATTTCTACAACCTAGGAGCTGCGGCTCCGAGTACGCCTCTTGATGGCTTTTATGTCAATTTCATGAGGTGGAGGGCTAAGGAATGGCCGAAAAAGTATCGCCTGCCTAGATTTTCCGAATTGCACAGGACCGTCGAGCGATATTGGTGTGATCTTTGTGACTATATTGGGTTCGAGACTTGGTGTGACGAATGCGAGGGTCGCTGGTATCTGAAGATGGAGAGTGACGATGATTTGTCTGACTGTGAATCTTCCCTGTCATATTGATTCTATGTAAAGTGTGTGTGTGTGTGTGTGTAGCAAGTATCTAGTATCAATCCATCTTCTTGTCTACAAATGTTCCTCTTTGCTTGTCTCATATCATATTCCCAGCCGAACCCCCTCGTTCTTTCCCATCAACCATATAAATCAACATGCACCTTCCACTTCCACAGAATTACAAGCCCAGCACTTATCATCTTCTCTCTTTTCTTTTCTTCTTCTCCTCTTCTCTTCTCTCCATCTACCAACTCATTGTTGCATCCATTGCTTTTTGGAAAGACCAGCGGTTATCTTGCGATATTTCGCCATTATCACGACGTTCGTATACTCTACTTACAGACCTCCTGCCTTCTCCCCCCTTGCACTTTTTCTTTTCTTTTCTTTTCTTTTTAATCGTCTTCAATAGCAGGCATGTCGCCATCACTCCCAGACAAAGCCTACCGCTCATCTTTGCGAATAAAGACGCGATGTATCCTCCGTTGGACATGGCCAGCACTGAATATGACACAGGAAACCCATCCTTCCCGGTTCACTTTCGGCCCCAGCTCACTGTTAGTCACGCCAAGTGATATAGAGCTGGGGCCGGAGGACTTTGCCAGCTACGGAGGCTATGCTGGTTCAGTGTTTTACGCTCTTAAAAACGAGCCATTAGGCACAAAGCAGCGCCTGCTGGACAGAGTCTACGCTCTGATGCTAGACTGGGCCAGAGAGGACCTGATACTGCGACCCTTGAAGTCTGCTGAATCAATTACAGGGTTACAATATCGATCTAGGGATGGCACGCTTGGCAGTCAGTATCTACGCTCGACAAAACGAGGTCTGCCAGAAAGCTATGTTACAGCCAAGCATGATATTGAACGGATGATTCATTTTACGAAGAGAGTACCGAACAAGAATCGGTCTACTCGAGACTATCTCGACGCACGACGAAACCCAGAACACCGAACCAAGTCTTACCGGAATGACAGTGGCTCAACGCGAGCGTGCCTTCGGCCTCGTCGATTTCGGTGAACGTGCCTACGCTATTGCGGATTGGAAACCGAAGACCGTCTATCCGATTCCTGGTACCGGGGACCGGAAGAAGCCCACCTCGGACCCAACCGTCTACGTCTCAAAGAAATAGAGGGTCATTGACTATTTGTCTTCCGAGGAGTGTCACAACGGGATAGCAAACAACACCAGGGCTTGCGACCCTACACATTCTCAAGCCGATGTCGAATCTTTTCGGGCGTCTTGGCGCGTCAACGAAAAGATGGAGGCCCTTCGAAAGTTGAACGCCGGCAAGGCCTGCGTGGCATGGAAAAGTATCCAAGCTGTAGTTGATGCCGCGTTGGCTGATATGGGGGCCGGGGAGGAGGTGAGGAAGAAGGAGAGGGAGAAGGAGGAGAGGAGGGAGAGCCGAGGGCTCTAGGTATTATGTATCACCCTTTCCCTTTGGTGTATGTGGAGATTGATGCCATTCATCGGAGAACATCTACGACGACTTACCCCCAGCGATGAGGCTTGTACCTAACCGTGGTGCTGGGGTCTAGTAGTCCTCGTTGAGAATGAAGCTAAGGCGAGCTCCAGTGTATGATAGTCACCTCATCTGCAATGACAGACATTCAGTATGTACATTCTTTGGTCCGTAGAATAAAGACAGTCTTGAAGATAGAACATCGCCCTGGTAGATCATACATCGGTTGTTGTATACAGAGACGTAATGAAGCGAACATGAAGTAACGCAAGGTGAAATGTATTTACTGCATTAGTCTTCCGGTATCCATTCATCGAGTCGTTAAAAGGCTTCAGACCTACACTCGCCAAATAATGCAACCCATGACGGTAAGGTAATGTAGATATTCAGCCTTTGTCACTTCATCTTGTTATCTCCTGCAGTGTGCCTTTCATTTACTCATAGTTCAATCTCTCTATATAACAGGCAGTCCTAGATACTCTCTCTCTTTCCCTCTTTCTTTTCTTCTCTTCTTCTCCCATACTCATCCTGCTTCTGCTTTCATAGCTCCACCGGCATACTTTTCTGGCACCTTATGTTCTGGCACTTAATCGAACATCGACAACAGTGCCACCGAAGAATCATCTTCGCGATAGGCTTGATGGAGCTGGAACACAGCCCTATCCAGGCATGTATCACTTGCGTCTTCATCGTTTCCTTCGAACTGAACTGACCTTCTGAAATTTCCAGGGCTGTCCTTCCCTCCCAACTTGCGGGAACCTCCGGATTCCCATACGTATACTCAACTGACTCACAAGAGAGAGCCGATTTGCAGTTCTGTAGAGTTGATATCGACGGATGACGCTGTCCTTTAGGTGACTTCCATCTATTTATTCTCGTCACATCCACACAAACACTGCTGTGTTACGTTACACCAGAATCAAAGTATGTCACTTCTAATGAGATCCTCCTTGACACAGCTGACAGCCTTAATAAGGAGCGTGATATCAATACGCTAGCGTAAACTTATTAATAAAAGAGGTCAAGACCTTTATCTATAGGATATAAGAGCCATAAAATATGCATATAGAACTCACTGCCACTGTTATATCTTTTGATATCAATGCTCTAAGATATAGTCCCTTAGGCAACTTCTATTTATTTATTCTCATTATATTAACAGAGATACTGTTACATGAAATCAAAGTATATCACTTCTAATAAGATCCTCCTTAACACAGCTGACAGCCTTAATAAGGAGTGTGATATTAATGTGCTAGCAAACTTGTCATCAGAAGAGGTCAAGAGGACTTTCATCTGCGGGATATCAGAGCCGTGAAATATGCCCACAAAACTCGCTGCCGCCGTTTTATCTTTGATATCGGCGCTCCAAGTCATGGTCGCAACCTGCAAGATAGCCCAAGTGGACTGCTCTTTGCGCTTTTCGACGTTCCGTCCTGGTACCCTGAACCCTGTATGCGGACAACGCGGTTGCCTTCAGAACATCATTATCCTACGATGTCTTTGGGAATGCTGGGTCTGTCAATTCTGTGATAGAAAAGGACATATCATGCCTCCGGGGTATCATTGCCGTAGGCTGTCTGCGATATGTTCTATATCATAGAATCTGCTATTTACGCAATAGACGCGGGCTCCATCATGCCTCAAACTTATATGGCGATCGCGGTTTTCGGTACACGATGCCGGGTTTTGTAACTATTGCGGTACGTTTATTTGATATCGCAGGTTTACCCTGCCGCTTTTCAGCGCTGGCAACAATACGAAAACCGCCACTTAGGATGGGCACGATCCCTCCCTTGAGACCATCTATCCGCTACCCTTGCCTGTCGTACCTAGATGGTGGATATGAATATCTTCCACGACTAATCGTTGGACATTCTACGGTCAACATCAATTCGGATCCGAAATAATCGTGTTGAGGCAGAAGCAAAGACGGATTATATCTAGATACATTGCGGTACTGGTAATGCATAAAACCAAAGTCTACATCAAATGACCACACGACAAGCCACAATCAGAGCCATATCAGGACACATGAAATGTTGATTCTGCCTGATGCTTATTATAAACAGACAATTACTATTCGAATAAGCCAACTCGCTGTTCCTTCTTTCCCCTTTAACCTGTTGCTCCTAGATATGCACAATGTCCTCAGCTGTATTAATAGAAACCCCCGCAGTGATTCTCTCCACCCTAATTGGAATTAGATGGACTGTTTTGTTGAATCTCTTTGTGGAGTGGATGAATGTACTGAATGTGGCAAACGGCAATTGTATTAGCTTGATGATTACTATTCCTTGCTTATCGTGTTGTTCTTTCGTATATTATCACTCGATGTCTTCATTCTCCATAATCAAGCCTATACAAGAAGTTGATGAGCCATGGATGGACTTGTAGATGGCAATAGTAGACTGATAATATTTATTATCCTTCCAAGTGATATAAAATAGCCATAAAATATAGCCACTCCTTCCATTTTATATCACATCACGCCTTCCAATCAGATCCACCCAACCATCCCCATGGCTCGAGCATCAGTGGGGAATGGAAATGCGACGATCAAAAGACAGCCTCATCCGACTGGAGACTTCATCTTATTTTTATCATTCTTCCTTCTCCTCAATTAACCTCATATCATGTCTATATCTATGCTTCAAAATGGTTGTTGATGCCCTTCTCCGCTTCCGCCGCACCCCCCTGAACAGAAAGCGAAAGATCATCCCGCGGAATCACCAGGAGAACAACATCTCTTGACAATCGCTGAACTCCCCTCCTGGTACGAAGCGAACCCATTTATTCTATCTGGATATCGCCCCGAAAGCCAGTCATGGTGGTCTTCCCTGTCCAGCTGGCGATACTGGCACAATGAATCCTGCAACATCTACTCGCATCTCATCCCGGGCTTGCTCTCGCTCCTCGGTCAGGGGTTGCTATACGACTATCTCCGCGTGCGATATACCAATCTGTCGACCTTTGACTGGTTTATTATCGCATTGCAGCTTCTCACGGGCACCGTCTGTCTCCTCACCTCGTCGCTGTTTCACACCGTGCTGAACCACTCCGCCATCGTCGCGCATCAATGGCTTCAATTCGACTACGTGGGCATCATCGTCCTCATCCTGGGCAATTTCATCAGCGGTCTCCATTTCGGTTTCTACTGCGATCCTGGTCTCAAGCATTTCTACTGGTTTCTTGTTCGTGCCGTGTCTACTCTGCAATTCAACGTCAGTTACTAACTACCCACAATAGATCCTAGCCTTTAGCTCTGCAACAGCCGTCACCCTCTTCAGCCCCAGATTCACAGGCCCGGAATGGCGATCCTTCCGGCTCGCCAGTTTCATCTGCACGGGTCTTTCGGCGTTTGCGCCAATCGGCCATGCGTGGATGCTCTGGGGTCCCGAGTATCTCGCATCGATCGGGGTGCCGTGTTACCTACTCGAGGGTGTATTGCTTATCATTGGCTGCTACTTTTGGGAGGTGAGTATTCTGCACCTGCATTGGGGGTATGGATAGAGTCTAACCGAGATACCTATAGAGAATGGTGCCGGAACGGCTGTTTCCAGGTAAATTCGACATCATCGGCCAGTCACATACCATCTGGCATGTTTTTGTGGTGTTGTCGATTGGTGCTCATATCCACGGACTGCTGCGTGCACTCGACTACGTATACAACGAAGCATCATGTCGAGTTGTATAGATTAGATTGTATTATTCTAATCAACTAGCTCCTACATTCATCATCAGCACCAAGACCATCAAGTATACGAGTATAGAAAGAAAGTAAGACTCACCCCTCGACCCCCCACCCAACGCCCTCGCCACACTTTCCTGCGCAGCCTGCAACATCCCCTTCCCCCTCTGCTTATCCTCTTCAGACTCCCACGCCCCAGCCCTCATTCCACCAGGTACATCCGACAACCGACGCGCTGGCGTCTTCGTATCCCCTTCCATATATATCAGCCACCCAAGTCGAATACTAAAGTGCAGTGCAGTGTAGGAGCGTACCAGGCTGCATCGGCGCAGAAACCCGCTCTGCGATACTACTAGCCGACTCGTCGGATTTGTTCGTCAGCGATTCGGTTTCGATGGTGGTTGGGACGGGCTCTGCTTCTGGTTTTTGTTTTTGTTACTTGTTCACGGTCAGATATAGATAGATAGGATGGGGATACCTTCCGCTAGGGATTGGTTTTCGTTCTTGGTTGATTAGTAGAGGATCTACATTGATTGGGTATATTGACTTACGCTTTTGTTGGACATTGTGGCTTGGATTCTGGTTAGTATCTAGAGATAGGTTATGAAGATAGTTATAAGGTCATTTGTGATGTCATTCTCACGCAGTCTCAGACCCATGGCTCACTTCTATGGGTTTACATTAATGTAAGAAAGATAGGTTAAGATAAGTATGCTGTATTACTGAGTAAACCAGCTAAGATCTATAGCAAGCTAGAAAGCAGAAACCCACAGACACCTGCTAGGACTAGAAATCAAAGAAATCACAGAGATGCGCACTTCTGCCCGGCCCCAAGCCTGAAAATAAAACGACGCGCGAGAAAATAGAACAATATGCAGAGAAGAAGATAGAAAAGAAAGAAAAAAAGCAGGCAGAACAGACAAGGCTGGGGTCCGGAACAGACGCGATTGTATCGTATCAATCAACATAATGAAATCATGCAGACAATAAAAAAAAAGAACGAAAAAAGGAAGACAAGGAAAGGCTCGAGTATCCAATTTCCCCATCCCACGCTGTAAATGCGAGGCTGGCTTTTGGTGGAATCAAGTTCGATTTCCACTTGGATTAGTGTCAAGCCCCGCCAAAGCTCAGATATTCCGAAAGAAAAAAAAAGCATCGCATCACTCGTCAACCATAATGAAAGCACAACGTCGACCGGTCATGTTCAACATGCTGTATTCTTGCTGGTTCGTCTCAAACACCAGTCATTACAGAACAATTGACCGGCCGCGACCATTATTAGCAAACACCTTGCTCGTCGTAATGTAAAAAAAGAAGCCACCCTCAGTCTCGTCATGTCTATATGGTCGTGGCATAAGAAAGCGTCGGAAAAAAAGAATAAAAAAAGAAACCCGAACTATGTAATAACCCGAAAGATGAGAGAAAGCATTTCGGCTCTACAAACTCATCGTCAACCATTCCCACTCTTGGCTTGCTCCCTGTCCACCAGCGATACTGTGATTCGCGGGGTTCGCAGCTGCTGGAAGAACAGCAGGCGCCAGTGGCACCACCTTGGATCGTCCCGAAGAGGTGCTCGACTTGCTGGAGTCTTCCCCTGCGTCTGCGTCCGTGGCCTTTTCCAGCCGTCGCTGACGCTTCGGTGCCACCTGAACGGAGCCCCGGGCTTGACTGGCAGCTGTTGCAGAGGTAGACTTGGGCGGTGCGGCCGCAATAGGCACCACACCGGATTTACCCATACCACCTGATGTCCTGGAAGCGGGTGCAGGTCCTGCACTTTGGATCGCCGGTGGTGACTCGGAGGCAGTACCACTTTGCGCGCGGCTGGAGGTGGGGGTGATGGCCGATGTCTGCTGTACTGAATTCTTGCGTGCGGTTTTCTTGGACGACCGAGAAACACCAACTGCAAGACTGTTGGCACTGCTGCGGTTTCGCTTTTTGATAACGTCTGTCTTGAGGGACAGCGGTCGAACCACACCATGCAGTTTCAGGAACAGACCGCAAGCGTTGCAAAGCGGCTGGCCTTCAGGGTTACGTCGCCACAAGGGTGTTGTTTGGGTAAAACAGTTGGTGCAAGTGGTCGGCCCAGCGTTCTGCTCGCCGTTCTTTGATCCACCAGGGCTCGCGGGACGAGACGGAACAGCGCTGCTCAGACCGGACTCGGGAGGCGTGTTGGGAGATGTATGAGTGTTGCCATTCACGTTCTGCAACAGCATCTGGGTGTTGGGCGTCGAGGTAGTGCGAGCGATCTTTTGACGTCTAGGATCTTGTTCGCGGTTGCGGACTTCGCTGACCGAGGCAGCTGACCCATGAGCGCGACCCAGACTGCTACCATGGTTCCATTCCTGAGGTGTATCCATCATGTCAGACGATCCGATGGTGACATGCTTGCGGTGCTGTCCGTTAAATCCAGGCAGCGAGTGGAAGGATCCTGGGAACCCTCCTTCCCACTGCATGCCCGAGTTGAAGTCGTTGGAGTTGTCGTCACTAAAGTCGACAGGCATGGCCAGGCCAGCACGGTCGGGGAATGTGGTGCTGCTGTCATCATCTTCATTGTCGGAGTCACCGGGGAAGCTGAACATGTTGGCGTGGGAGGTGGTGGAGAAATCGGGCCCACCCAGGACCTGGGAAGGATCGACATGTTGCGGTTGCGTCATCGAAAATCCTGGGGAATGCATCGTCGATGGTGGGCCACTGACGTGATTCATGTTCTGCTGCTCGTTGTTTCTGTTGTACATGTACTGAGGCTGCAACGATGCGGATAGGTTCGACTGGCGCTGAGCCACATAGTTGGGAACGCGCCTTTGAGTGCGAGAATCTATACTGGGCATATCAAAGTACATCGAGTGCTCCCCATCGTAAGCAGGCTGAGGAGTCGAAGCGGTGGACTGATATCCCGAGGGTGGGGGCGAAAAGAAGTCGGTAGAGTTGAGGGACGAGGCGATCGGGGTTTGTGCGTACAGGTTGGCAAAAGGGTTTCCCGAGGTCATAGGAGAATCGCTGGGCGAGAAGGTGAACTGCTGTCCATGATATTGAGCAGCCGAAGGAAGAATGGGGTCCTCGCCGAGGCCAAAGGTGTCGAGGCCGAAAGGCACGCCGGGGGAAGTATGGTTATTGTGGCCATTCTGATGAGCGAATGCCGACGAAGATGCGTCCAAGGCATAATCAGGCACGCCGGCCGACAGATTAGGGTCGTGGGCCATCATGGCGTTGGACACGGGCGGCACCTGAGGTGACGACTCGGCAGGTCGTTTGCGGGTGGGGACTTGCAGATTGGCGAAGAACTGACGATCGTCGATGCTCGTCTTGCGCACGCGACGCGGAACGTATCCAAATTCGCTGTTCTTGCGTTGATCTTGGGGTGGGTGGGGGAACGAGGCAGGCACGGGGGTCGACTCGGCAAGCTGGTCCTTACGGGTCTTGATGGGGATGGCCCCGGAGATACCACCCCTTTCAACGGGCGGAGATAAAGGCTGTTCGGCGGGGGATTCCAAGGGAACGATGAAATCGTCAATATTCATCGGATCGGGGGTATGTTCGGTGTCCATGGCACGGTCGGAATGGCGTAGTTGAGCAATTCCGCTGGGGCCGGAGCTGTTGGTCCTGGACGGAAGTCTGTGGGACGAAGAGATAATGTTAGGTCACAAGACCGAAAGTGGTGTGTGGGATTCAAGGGGACAACATACCGGCTCTGCATGACACGTTCCCGTTCCTTGCGTTTCAAGCTCATGGTCATCATTCGCCAGGTGAGATTCTCCATGCGCTCCTGGTTGGGCAGCTGAGCCTTGGTCCTAGAATAAAGCCTCCATATCTGCGTAGCCAGCGGATCCTTCTTTTGCATCTCGTCCGGGCTGTCGAAGCCGGGTCGAGAGCCACCACTCCTCCACTCGGGGAAGAGAGAGTCCTGAAGCAAGCCCTCCTGCTGGACATTAGAGGAATCCGGCGGACTTATGGGGGAACCAAAGGAAAAGTCGTCGGACAGCTGGGAGGAATGGTTGAAGTTGGAGGACGATCGGTCAGCGTCGGCGTTGTCGGCCCCGGAAAAGGTCAAAGCAGCGGTTCGAGTCGGTCGCACTCCCCCAAAGCCTCCATGGCTCATCCCCGACATGGTCCGGCTGAAGTGCTTATATAGCGGTAAAAGGCACTCTTCTTATTGGGGGCACGGGGAATGAGGACTGGGGGTGAAAGGAAAGATAAGAGAGACCGAAGGACAATAGATAGGGAGAGAAAAAAAAAAAAAAAAAGAATACGGTGACGAGGGAGGGGAAAGAGAGCAAATAATGCGTGGTCAATCGGAGGTGAGGGTGTAATAGAGAGCAGAGGAATTCCACTCTACCCGCCGTAAACGACGAGACCCTGTCAAAAACCCAATAAAATATGCAGCCACCGTCGGCAGTTTACCTCGATCGTTGTGTCTTCCAGCAGTGTGACTGGGAAGGAAGGAAATAGAGGATCTGGATAGATGGAAGAAAGAGTGTTAAAATGATTTCCTCATACGGCGTAGAGAGATGACGGAGGCAGAGACACTGACTGACCTTGAGGTTACGAGTACAATAGAGTACACTCGAAGCTGACGAAAAGAAGAAATAAAAAAAATAAAAAAATGAAAAGACAAAAAAGACGAGCGATCCTTTCCTTCTTCTGTGATGTGCTTTTTCTGTCTCTCTGTCTGTCTGTTCTCTGCGTTCTTGGGAAGAAGGAGGGGGGGGCTAGACCCTCCAGGCGCACATGGCCGAAAGCAACAGTGGTGGGCTGGTAGATTTGGAAAAACCCCCGGTGGAGTGGACAATGTCCGATCGAGCAAATAATTAATCCCAACAGGGGACAGGAAGGATAATGGTAATCAAAGAAACTACTGCCGGGGAGGGAACAGGGAAGAGGCGCAAGATTGGAGGAAGAGAGACTAAAGTCGCAACCAGTGAACCAGGATGCGTTCTAACAGAGGGGGACAGGGTGGAAGGACGGTGAGTGGATGGAGACAGTTGGGGAAAGATTAGATACGAGATGATGAATGGATGGGAGAGCAAAGGGGGGGATGAAGTAAGAAACCAGAATATAATAAGATCGAGGGGAGGAAGAAGAGGGAAAAAAGAGAGAAAGAGAGAAGGAAAGAATCGAGGATGACGAGGCGGAGGAGAAGAGAGGAGAGCCGTTCCAAAGTGACGGCACCGGTGGAATTCTTTTTCTACTTTCCCGCCGTAAGAAATGGAAATAAATCGTTTGATTCCCATCCATGCCTTTTTTTTTCCCTCCCAGAACATGTGCAATAATGATACTATACGTAGAGCCATTTGTTAACAGCAATATAGACTATTATTCTCTGATATTGCTTTCTGATCATCCCTCTTCTTTTCTTTTTTTTCTCTCTCTCTCCCCCTCCTCTGCTTGCTTTTTCCCTCTTCGTCGTCGTTTGGATTGGGCCTTTTGGAATTAACTTTTTGATTGAAATGGCCTGTATGGCGGTAATACCGATACAGGTACGGGCGTTGTATGATACCGCCTGCTGTGGCAACTCGGATGATTTTGGCTTTAGGCTTTTAACTTTGGGGCATTTATTCTCGAAGGCACACTACTGCTGGCTAAGAGCCTTAGGGCGGGTGCATGGCTTAAAATTAGTGCCTCAGTCAGCCTGGGTGTGTTGCTCGAGAGGCACCATCCATCAGCCATAATGCAGTTATTATACAGCAGAGTCCAGGATCAGTCAATCAATCAAGTACAATTCCACTGCGGACAAAGAAAAATAAATTAATCCGAAGTTGATTGGCAGTAGACAAAGAAAACAATACAGACCCATGGAAACACAAGCTCAAATCAAGCATCAACCGGACATTCGTCCCTTGATCCATCATCAGTTAATCTATTCGGGGAGATGATTATAGTCCCGGTAAAAGCGATACTTTGGACTACTACTCTGCCTAGTACTGAATAATCCCTGTATAGACTCCGGACTATACTTTCCAGGCTATAAATGGTCCATCCGGATACATACAGTAGTTTGATACTATCAGATTGGCCCTAAAGTTTGTACTACCAATTGTAAATGATATTGTCAATGTTATTACAAATATGAATAGCTTAATCGAGTCCTCCATCATTCTAAAACTTACCGTCTGATTCAAACAGATGCATTTGAGATCTCTGATATCTCAATCCAAATAATCGGCACCGAGCGCCAATGGCTCCTCCGTCTACGGACCGCAGCGGGGTAAGGTAAGTCTATTCGGCCAAGTCCCGACCCGACCACACGAGACATGCGACACGTTGCCTCCTAAGACACGGTGATATGGGATTTCTCACTTCGCATGCATAACATGCCCCCTGCTCCTGCACACCCATTCCTTTGGTCTGAGCTTTGAGATGCCGTGGACCCTGCTGGGTATGATGATGGGTGGAATAGGTGGATATGTCAAGAGTGGAGGAGCCATTGCTCCGTGCATCGGAGTAATCCACTCCAGTAGCTCAGTTGAACACTATGTATTCGCTACCGTGTGACGGGACAGTGCCATCCAGGCCAGTGCAGGAATCCCAGAGGTGGATTTTGCAGTTGCTGCCCGAGTCAGGAAGTGGAAATCATGCACTATGCATCCAGCTGAATCAATATTGATATCAATGCTCATGCTGACAGCTGATTTCGGTTGTCGGTCCTCAGCATCGGGCTCCCGGAGTTAAGCCAAAGCGCTGCGGCGGGGCGGAATCCAAATAACAAGCAGTCCGTCTGGACCGGACGAGCCCCGACGATAGATAGGTGAGTCAACCTAGATCGCAGAAGACAGGCCACTGGGTCGCTCAGCACATGGCTTGCCAGATTTAAGGTTGATCATACAGTCTTTCGTATAGAGTTGACTTTGCTGTATGCCGAGAAATCGCATTCATGTCCAACTACCTCCATGATCTCATTGATGGTGGGTGTAACACGCACGGAAAATAATTTTCCACCCAACACGGGAAAAGAAAGAAGCTAATCTCAAGGCTAGGCATTCCGGTGCCTACAACTGCCAGTCGTCTAGGCCTGTATGATTGTTGCTCTTAATATTTCCGAAGGGCTGAGAAGGCCTCTTGGACCTGTCGGAGCTGCTGCAACACTCACCGAGAGGCGTTAGATCCCTATCTTACCCGAGGCCGTATGCAGACGGTAACAAGTGTGTATACGGTAACTTTGGTCACGGCGTTTCAGGTAAGGTATTACCACCTTCTTCCACCAAGACATTTGGCAATCCATGGCATCCGTACCTCGCCAGTAAAAAATGAAACAAAGACGACGAGTATAATCCATCCATCTTGGCTCGTTTGACTGCGGGGTTCCTGCCACCCGTCGTCTGGTAAGGCAATGCTGATGGCCGATCGATCATTTGGAAATCCCCCCAATTCAGCCGGGATGTACCTTGACCGTTTAATTTAGCAAAACTGAAAAGTAAATAACCCATGCATCTGCGGAGAAATAGTAGCATGATAGTTGTGCGACTGTTTTAATAGACGCTGTGAAACGAATATCCGGTCGAGCAATCACAAACAAGATGATCAATCTGGGCATTTCGAGTGATCACAGACAGCTGAGCTTTCCCCAAGCCCCAGACACTGCGCGACAGGGCGACGGGGCGACAGCACGGGACAGCCAGTTGTCCAGGGAAACCGTTAGCCATCATCAGTCCTGTCAGCGGAGCAGTGTTGTCATGATTCAAAGTAAAACGGCGATGCCATTCGTCGAGGGAGCACAGGGCAGTTGTCGGAAGAGCAAACCATCGAAGTTAGTAGGAATAGGATAATACCTCGACTGCTCCAGTGGGTTCTTTCTTTTTTCGGCCCCACGGGATGGGCAGCAACCAGAGAAAGGTTCCACCGAGGCTAGCAGCGGTTGATAGCAGCAAGATAAGCTGATAAGACTTGTAATTAGCCTTGGTCATCGTTGGTGTTGATCGGCGATAGATCATTGCGACGACATTGTTATGTCATTTGATCTCACTTGCGTCGGCCACTCTGGCAAACATAATAATTTCCACACGATGAGATGAGCCAAAAGGAATATGAACCACGACATAAAAACGAAAATAAAGTGCTGGAATGCTGGACCATCCCGGCAGGTGCGCGAGTGGCAAAAAGATTGGCGTTCGATGCACTCAAGGCAAAGTGGGTCCGGTGGCGCTCCTTATCAGTGCATGCTGACTAACCCCGGTCCTCCCATTGGGGCCATCGTGATATCCATGAGGTCTGTGACAATTTAGTATGATAGCGATATAATAAATATCGAGTCGAAAGCAAAGCCGCGCAACACTCGAAGGGCAGTCGGCAGCATGGACGATGATCCCAGGTGGATATCAAGCGGCAGCAATCTTAATATCAAACCAGAGAAAGGAGTGTCGTGTGCTTGAGCTAAACCAACAGATCCACTGTCACTGATAGACCAGAATGATATCAAATAATGAACATCATGCACTGACTGCTAGTGGCATGAGTTGATCAGCTTCAGGGTGAGCCAACCTCGCTAGGAAACAGTCCAACACGGCATCGCCAACGAGGCTAGGTTTCCACGTCATGCACAACCAATATACATGGCGTATAAGCAACCAGGGGGGTTGGGTTCAATAATGGGAATAATAGCACGATGCACACGATTAACATACCCAAGGCAGTGTGGTGTGGACCCTGCTCAACGCCAGACGGCATAGGCGATCCATCATCATGCAGCACGAGAAAGTCAAGCATCCTATCCTTCTGTCGTGTAAGGATCTCGAGACATATCCCCAGTTTCCGCCACATGCGAAAGGGTGGATCGAAGTCGGAATGCACCGGTCACTAAATCGAGAACAGCCAGGACAATGGGAATCAATCGGATGGCAGCACGGGGCATCGATATTTTCGGCAGTAATGGCACGGTGTCTCAACCGGATGGTACTTTTGTCCCAAGGCGCGACATTGGGATCTCTTCCTTTTTTTCCCTCATCTGCACCAGCTTTCCTGCGGCTCCAGCGGTTGCGTCGGAATAAGCACAGTCGCCCCCTGCGTCTTTGGGCGCGTTCTTTCGCAGGAAGACGCAGGACAGTGGCAATAAGAACCCTTTCAACACGGTTGCATTATAAGAAAGCCTATCCGTCACGTATTGTGATGATACTGATGGCTGAATGATAGTCTCGGGGAGCGTAGACTGGCAGGATTTCGCTTCGGAGGTCGGAGAAGGGCGACGTGGTCGACTAGCCATGCAGGAAAGAGGGGGCAAAGAGTAGAATGAACGCGAAAGCAATATATGGGACATGACACCACCATCAACCTCTTGTCGTAGTGTATCCATCGAGGGTCCTTTCATAGTCTGGGTGGATGGGAGGGAGGAGGGGGGAAGGGCGTGGAGATATCTCCAGGGCTATAAAGGGGACGGCATTCCGCAGCCACACCAGCAGCGGCGACACACTTACATGTTTGAATGGATGGAAAAGAAGCAAAAAGAGTTGAAGCCAAATACCCAGAAATGTTTAATGCTAAGACGACTTCCGGGCGCCTCTATATATACCATGGGGGAAAAAGGATACCCAACGAGAAAGGGTTATCATCACATCCCACCGAAAATTTCGGTGATAAGACGTGATCTTGGGGGAATGGCGGTCAACTTGCCAGAAACCCCCAAAAGCAGCGAGAAAGGGGGAAGAAAAGAGAAGTATTAGTATGGGCTGGCTGGAATAGCACAGGTTTTGTACGATTCCTTTCGGACTGGGGAGCACAAAGCCGGGCCACCGCCACGGATGACGGGGGGTTGGCAGGATAAGGATAAGGATAGGATAGGATATTGATAACTTTGCATACACGCTTCACCCTTTAGGCGCCAGGAAGGAGAGAGGGCAAAACGCCCTCGAGATAAGACGGCGAATGGCAGCGGACACGTCATTTTCGGGGATGAGGAAGAAACTTGGTAACTCCCTGCAATCAGAGTCTGAACAAATGATTTGATTCCTAATGCTGCATCACCAGTTAAACTTTGGCTGTTATCTATCTTCTGATTCTGAAACCCAGAACGGGAATCAAGTGGGATTGATCGGCCTCTGCTCTCCATATCTCTCCAGATTGACCCCGGATTGGCCTTTGTTGCTTTATTTTAATATCAAGGCCAATTCTGCTGGGGATCAGCGCCCTTCCGTTTTGACATCTCTTATCTGTACAACACAATGCAACATGCGAATTGACCCACGCCTGCTATAATTTATAGGTTGCCATTCTTTCCCCCTGCTTCGTCCAGCGCACAGGTAATTCTGCTCTGTGATAAGCAGCTGCATTATTATATCCGACTACACATTCCATCAGCAGTCTTCATGAGAAAACAATGAGAATATCATGGTCTACCAAGTATCATCTCGAACGCATCGACAAAAGATGAACAGCATAAAATGAACACATTACCCAGAAATCACACAGAAAGAAACCCATCCCATCAACTACTCATGAATGCCCAACCATCTCACCTTGTCCGACATCGGAAAGCACAAGCCCAGCAACACCGCTTACTCCTGAATCGGGTCTCTTCGTTTTCTAGTATTTTCTCCGTTAAATGCCTGGCCAGTTTTCATTTACATCCTCGTCGAATCATCTCATGCAATCCATGTGTCCTATTCCCAGCGACAGTGCTCTTATCGACATGTCGACATCAGGCAGATCCCAATTTATGAATCAGCGTCTAGCTGCATGATGATATGAGTCTAGTGGTGTTCTGGTAGAGGCTTTACGGTGCTCTATTGGTCTATACTAACTGTTCGGAGGTGATTGGGCCGGAGCCCTAATGTGTCGAGTTCGGTGTCTTATAAAGGCAGGTAGGTAAGTGAGGACATCATCAATGATGGTGAGGATCTCTCACTATATTAACCTGATGCTTTGCTTCCTTTCTCGTATTTTCATCATAATCCTCCCATCCCTAGTATTGAGACCAGGCTATGCTACAATCTGAGGTTATATATATACCCGAACATGAGTCAGTGCAAACTCTAATGAGTAATAATATAGCTGCAACATCTCCCATATCACTGATAATGAATCGGAAATATCTTTTCGTACTACATACCAACATCTATCTGATCGATATAAGCAGAAATGCCTTTTATCAGATTGGTCGTTGTAGTATATACTTTCGCCCTACCCGTTAGTCCCCTTATGACACGCTAGCACGTGAAATGGAATACTACGTCCCTATCACTGAAGAATATGTAACGACTGTTATTCCCTAGACAAAAGATAAATACATTTCTTATCAAGACAAGCTGATTGCCATTCTTCGGAGTGGCAGCACCTTCATATGAGCCTACGGAGTCCGACTGACCGTATATGCAAAATCGCTTATTTCAGCTTCAGGGATGCTGATTATCCAGTTGCATTACTCCTATCTTCAATGACAGTTGATATGGTGATAAAGCAGCCGAAATGGAAATAATCATCAAGCATAGTCGGTATCAATGCTGGATTCTATCTTATATATTTCGAGCAGTCAACGTGAATTAGTCAGGTATTCATTTCACGAATGCTCCTCTGGCATATTTAATAGTCAAAATGCTAGGTACAGTAGTGAATGCTGGTATAATATCCTATAGCTGCTGAATGGGAATGATGATGGCCAGCCTTCCGGTGTAAGCTATATCCAGGTGGACCGGAAAACAAAGGACTCGATGATAATGAATCAGATGAACAAAGCAATAGACAACGGACCGCACAGAGCATACTTGATTCGACTTTTCTCTACACTCGAGGATCACTTTTAGCATCAATACCCCATTATCACTCATAGCAGGTGCCATGTTAGAGAACCTTAGTTTGTTTTATCATCTGCAGGCTTTCTATTGGAAACAGCCATGATGTCAGATAATTCCTTACTGCCTGGACAATCGCTACCTAGAATTGCTTCTACTTGTTCCATGGTGATTTCACAGTAAACATCCATAGCAAGCTGGAATTTCCCGGCCATCGGATATATATAAGAGGACGAAAAACCACGTGAACTGACCAACCACTACCCACCGACAGAAATACTGCATTCTTCTGCACACCTTATAGTCTGCAGTCGATCATTTCGGCCGGTTCGGACTTGGCGGCCCCGGACGTCATCGTCTTCCCGATCCGGCGGGCCTCGCCCACTTCCCCTACTCTCCTCTTCTAAACACATCTCATTCCCATCATTTTTTGGAGCACTTGCCGTGGTCTTGTTTGTTTCAATGCCGAATTGAAGAGAAATCCTTTTTTTGACGGTTTCTCTCGCCAATTGCTGCAGCCATAAGGTGACATCTCGGGCCGGCTGATCTTATGATCTTCACTCGCCACGCCTGGCATTTTAATATGTGACACGAATTCGTCTATTTCTTCATCAAACCATCGTGCTGTCGCCTGGCGCTTTTTCATCGAGCGATAACTTTTCTGAGACCACTCTATGCGTCGATATATTGACCATCTACAAAGAGACAATGTCGTCGTTCTTTCGGAGACTAAGCCACCCGTCTTCCCCCGCGACATCCGATTCAGATACAGAGACCAGAAACCAGATTGGACCTACGAAAAGACGAATGTCGCTCCCCTCTAATCGCGAAAATCACGAGAATAACCCAATGCATGGTCTATTTCGAAGACACAGTGACGACTACACGGAAGTAGCTAAGCCAATGGAAACAAAAGAGCATGTCCTGGTAGGTACTAGGTGTTTCTGCGATTTCAATGGTAATTGGCTGTCTAACATGGGTATATCTATACAGTGGCACGCCAATTCATCAAGATCAGCCAGCGAAGATTCGAGACACGCTCGTTTAGATACACATGACAACCATCGTGGCCCCAATTCTTCTGATAAACGAGAACATCCCATACAACAAGTCGAACACCATGAGAGACCAGCTGTCCCAGAACACAGGAAGCATACTGATACTCAAGTTCGAGAGAAATCACCGAAAACAAAAAGTCACTCTGGGCTACATTTATTTCATGACACTGCTCTTACGAGAAAAGACCTTATCGGCTTGTTCTCTGGGGCACCGTTTTTTCTTCTCGAGAAAGGCAAGCATAATCGTTACTATCCGGAAGTTATCTTTCCCTGGGACGAACATGACCATTCAATCCTAAACTTGTGGGACAGAAAGCGACTTCCCCATGCGTCTTACACCTTATGTACACTTCATGCTCATCTACCAGTCCCAGATGGGTTGGTAGTCAAGGGGGACACTCCGGTTCACCTAGATGGTACCAGGCGGCTTGATGCACCAAAGAGAGCCACATTTGATATTGGTGTATTCGAAGTTCCGAACATGTTGTCCATGAATGGGAAGGAGCCAGGCTCTGTCGGTTTCCGCCATTATCTTGAGCTTTCAGTCGCGGATTCCATTCGGTACACTGGCCCAGAGGAGCCCAGAGAATGCTCTGATATACGGCGTGTCTCTCAATTACCGGCTGTGAAGGCATACAATTTCCTGGAGCATTACCATGATTCCTACGCCCGTTGTCGAGATGGTACAGTGCATGATAGGAAAAGGCTCCTTTGCGGGGGACCTTCCGCATGGAAAGAGATTGGGGTGCGAGAGATTGATCTCAAACACCTGGTAGACCGTCTGAAGACTATAAGAGAACTCCGTCAAGAGATATTGTATGGCGAGAAGGGAAAAACAATAGCTGACGTTGAATCCCCGCGTGATTTATACAACGGTCTTTTCACAAAGTTTCTGCATACTCCCCCCCATGCCCTGGTGATGGATTCGAGAGACAAGCATAGCCTCAAGTCTCAAATCAAGGTGCTTACAACTGTCCTGGCTACACCGGGCGCATGGATAGATTTTGGCCTGATTGAGTGGCGGCTTCGTGTTGGTCAAATTCTGTGGGAAGCACTTCCGCATCTCGATGGCGACTTTTTGGAACACGATAGCAAACATAATGACACTCAAAAACTATGGATTAATAAGGGCTTAGAGCGCAAGTGGTTTCTCATTCAAATGCTCTTAGCGGGTGAGCTACTTCTACGCCTTGATGCTATCGTTCGCTCGGGCATGTCGCAGAAATCTCGTGACCCAGCTGTGACAACAATTGATGTTTATCACTATCATAAGTTACGGAACCACAAGGTCGATTGGAACTTGGTTGTGGCGCGGCGTTTCTTGGATACTCTTGACATCAGCTATACCCATCCCCAATCGGCATCTGACAATCTGCCAGAAGACCCAGGCAATGGAAAACGCCATGATAAGCATCACCATTCTCTATTCGAGGGTTCATTCTTTGAGAGCCTGACACACAAGGCTCCATTTGTAGCGGAGTCCGCATGGGATTGCACGCTGGCCCCGATACGTGTCAAGCAACAGTTGCAGGGGCTCTTTGCCTTTGCTGAAAATATTGGGTGGCCTCGAATTGACGCCCTGAAAGAGCGTTTTCACTCAAGGATTGGGGATGGGGATCCTATCCGTTTAACTACCGATATATATCGCCACCCTGTCCACCGCATATCGACAAATCGTTCCATCAGACTGGGAAAGAAGGATATGTACAGCAGGAGTCTTTCCCGTCGGTTGATTTCACTTCAAGACCCCCGAGAGCAGGACGATAAATCTTCCTTGGAAATTGGCGGCTGGCTCTCTCGCAGCTGGATTTCTGGTTTTGTCATTCCTGGCGAAGCAATCAGTCATCTACTTATATGTACCGTGCTGGAAAATGATCCGGATGCAATGGCAAAGCTGGGACCCGTGGCTAATCTTTACGGCGGATTTTCGTACGATGGAAGGAGTTGGTGGAGCAAACAGTGCATCGTTGGTCGCGTGCTATCGAGCTTGCAAGTTATCGAAGCATGTATCGGATGGATGAGCACTCCGATTCTCCCAGTTGATATGTCCACTTCAAAGGCCATTGAAAATACATGGTTTGATGTGCACGTAATGGAAACACCAAAAGCTTCAGAAAGACCACGCATCAAGCAGGGGAATGCGCTGTCTAGGGAGTCTTCGCCACTTGGGATGGGGGAGCTGTCAAGTGATGAGTTCTCATTGCCGGTGGATAAAGCACGCAATGATGAATCAAACGTCCAGGTCGAATTCCAGCGACTGGAGTTCTCTATCAAGGAACAAACGGAAGAAAACAGATATATTACAGTTGTTGATAAGACGTCCATGGCGTTCAGTCTGACATTTGATTCAAGCAACTCGCCGGCTACGATTTCCTTCCCTTTGTGCTACAATGCTCGATTCATTACATCCCATGAATGTCGTCGACCACTTGGGATAGCATCATGCCAATGTGCTCCTTGTCTACACAAACCTCAGTCACCCAACATACTCCGAGAGCACAGTCGTCTACCAAGCCATCCGTTGCACAAGTTTTATTCGTATGAATACCTCCCACTGCTATCTTTGAACCAGATGCCTGCACCGAAAAAAGCTTCCTCAACCGACGACGACCCCCACTCCAGCGACAAGGTCATAGTCGTCGATACTCGAGGGTCTCGTGACAAGGAAACGTTTGCGAGGGCATGGTGTGCTTCTGTTGGGGCCGACGCCATCGTTGGCAGAGTAGGACGCACATGCTTATCTTGTTGTGTGAGAGAAGCTTTGGCGATTGACGTTAGAGTTGTTATCCGCGTGGGAGATTGACTTAGCAATCATTCTTCATCAATAGCCGCAGTTAACGAAGGGAACTAAAAGGCTTCGAGAATGCTTCGCGGGAGCCTTGCGGGTACCATTTCAACTGGGTTTCGTGTTATCTCGACATTGTTCTAGCAGAAAAGAAGGCAACCTTGATAGCGTATGCTGGTGTTATGCAATTTCCGCCAAAAGTCCGTGGGCGCGGTATCTGGACATTGGTCCGGCGATATTGATTCTCGATGCAGCTGCTTGCTAATCAGACAAGGATTAGCGAGAGCAAACAACCATGATTGCCCACGATAGAAATGGGGGCAGCGAATTTGCCAAAGGCAGAAACAGCCTCGAAAAGGGTGGGTGACAAAAAGACCGCAAACTTGAGCAAAAGGACCATGCGAAACCAACAGGATACGACCATCGGCTCCCACACTAAAAGGGTAAACGACCAATCTGATGAGGTCAAGCGATGGAGGGCGGAGGCCTTGTGCATGGGACACCTAAAGGACCCTTCTGGGGAGGGCCACGTAAGGGCACGTTGCAGGTAAAGAAGCATGGCCCTAGTTACAATGGCCACATGGAGACAAGTGCCCGAAGATGGTGAAACAGACCGGTCACAGCCTAAGCCTGGGAGGCGTCAGCCGACTGGATGGAGCAGCCAGGATAGTCGCAGATATACATGAAAACTGCGTACTACTACTGTCATAGGCCTCGTGCTTAAGTTTTCTAGCAGAGTGATGCTGCGCTTGGGGCGCTGCATCGAGGGGCACCATAGACATTCAGCTGGACTACTGAGCGTAGTAGGTGCCCAAGAATCCGAGTTGGATAGTGGGGTTACGGAGACTAATTTTTATTTAGTTAACTTTTTTTTTTTTTTTTTTTTTTAATATGGTCGATAATTATTTGTCTTTTCTTTTTTTGGTCATGTTCTGTCCTGTCGAGTCGGATTCTTGAGCCATGGAGACTCTCGAATCCGTTGGTGCAAGGATGAAACGCCATGTCCAGGAAGCTGAGCTTAATCGCGTGTCAGACAACTGCAGCGGACGTTATTAGCGTGAGGGAATCTCACGATGACACTGGAAAGCGGCGGATTGTACAGGAACTATGGGAAGATTAATGGCGATAGTGTGTGCCAAGGATTGAACCCTGAATGGAACCACCGTTCATTTTGGAGCACGGATCAACCGTCAAGACCACGGTTGATCCACGCATGCGGTGGCATCCAGAAGACCCTTGGAAGGCTGATGGCAACTCGGCCAATTGCCACGAGTCGAGGGTCTGTTCTCTCGGACGAGTTCCACGGATGCTCTGGTAGGCTGCTATGGTACTTGAATATCGTGGTGATCGGTGATGATCCTCATTGAGCGCCGCGTGGCACACCACTAGGGGAAGGCGGAAGTTTATATATCCAGTGAAGATCGATTGACCGGAAGGAAGAAAGGATGCTCGGTGTGGGAGTATGAAGAATGTGACTGGTATGTCAATGATGATGGATGCAAGATTGTCGGGAGCGATAGGAAGGATACGAAGGTGAAGCCAGGATGGGAGGAGAAGAGAGTTAAGATGTGACCAGGATAGACGAGAGAGAGGTCCCTGCAGGAGGCCAAGGGAGGTTAAAGATGGAAACAGAGGCAAATTGGATGATGACATCCTTTAAAGAAGCGTAAAAACACCCCACTCGCGAAATGAAAGTCAAGGAACTACATGAGGGAATTGTGATTGGCCGAGACTGTGTCAAACCCAGATCGGACATTTCCATGCAGCTGTCAACACTTTAGATACCACCATGATAAGGAGATATGGATGCGTTAGTGATGGATTGTTGTAGAAGAGATAGAAGAGATACGAGTATATAGATATTCAATTCGTTTCTTCTTCTCCCAACCCCCTATTATATTATTGCTTTTTTCTTCTCATCGTGTTATTCATGGATGATCATCGCCATGACTTCGCTTACCTGAGGATACTAGCCCAGATGCAGCATAGTGGCAGTCCCACGCAGGACAGGGAATGACCAAAGAAGCAACATCCACGTCGTCTGTCGAGGCCAATTTGCTCATCTTGCACTGTAATCACGGAATGGAAATAGAGCAGTACTTGCTATCAGCTATGTATTATTTCCTTTTTTCCCCCAAGGCAAACAGCATCCCATGGCGCCACTGAGTTCGAGTACGAGTACATCTAACCATGTGATTAAAAAGAAAAAAAAGTAAAAAGTAAAAAAGTGAAAAGGCAAAAAAAAGGCAGTGAAAAATTCAAATTCAATACATGCTACGGTCAGGACCAGAAATTGCTGCTTCTAAGAATAAAAAACTGAGACGTGACAGGTGGGCTGATGTAAGCCCCGGTCCGCCTCCGTCCATGGTTTGGGGACCTTTAGCGGCGTTTCAAAAGACCCCAGAAATGCTGTCGGGGGGCTGTGATTGGATGGTGGGGTGGCTGAGTCAGCGATGCCTTATTATGATATGCTGACTGCTTCCAATCAAGGAGATGTCATTTAATCCAAATCTTCTCTCTAGGTTTTTCTAGAGGTAAAGGAATGGTAAAGTATGAATGCAGCTAGGCTTAATTTGTCCATGCCTGCAGTCGTCGATGGAGGGTTTCGGAGAGTTCATGGTGCGGGGCAAACCAAATCGAGTAAGAAAAGGCCGGACGAGCCAGTCCCTTGGGAAGAAGACTGATGGAAGGATTGGAGAATAATCAAATACAACGTAGACTATGCCCTGCATGGATTAAGTCGGATCAAAGCCACGATGTTGACACGTTCTGTCTCCAGTGTGACAGGGGTGCTAAATTACCCCTGTTACTCTGTAACATGTGAATTCTTGAGAGTGAGTTAGTAGTTATTAGTTATGGAGTCACTGCTGACTACCATATACTCTATCTTGTACATTTGCCTACTTGGTACTTAGATTGTAGCGTACGTCTACACAAGACGATCGGAGCCTCCCTTACGTTGCTCTGCTCTGGGCATTCTGCCAAGGGTCAAGGGACGCGCTAAGATGCAGATGTGATCCTTAATCAAACCTTACTGGCCCACATCTGCAGACAGTACAGAGTAACACTGCAGCATACATAGATCAGATCACATATCATATTGATAGTATTTATATATATATTTGTATATGTCAAAATAGAATACTATAATAGATAGAACAGAATGTAGAATAAGAAATAGTTATGAGTACTGAAAGAGAAGATGAGGAGATCTCTGTGGACCAATCAGCAGCCCCGCAGCCAAGTGATGACGACAGCTGGAAGACCTTCTGGAAAAGAAAAAAAGGGTCGAGGATCAGTTGCCGCAATGGGGATTTATTCTATTGCTGCAAGAGGAAAGTCACTTGGAACCTGCTGCCCCGGACCTCAGCCTGATTGGCCCTGCTGCTGCCCCATTGCCACGCGCTGCCCAATCACCGCCTGCTGCTCATTCCCCAGTTCTTCAATGATTGACAGGTATTTTTATTTATTATAAAATATAATAAATATTATTATCATAATAAAAAAATCCACAGAGAGCCGTGGTTCGCATTGCTCTCTCATTTGCCATGAACCACAATGGTCAGGGGATTACCAGAACAAAAAGGTCGAGTCGCAGAAAGTCTGGGATGCCAATCTTGCCTTATCAGGACATCGTGAAGCCATGAGGAATTGCCCCTGAACCAGACGAATTCCTCCATAACCCTCCCAGATGTAGAAGAATTACCTGTCTTTAGAGTGTTTTGGAACGCCTATCATCGACCTTCCCACATTCCATTAAATCACTCGATGGTCAGGATATCTATCAAAAATATCAAACCAATATAGACAATCAAAACTGGACAACGCTTGGGTGTTTCACCCCACGATTAGCTCTTCTTTCTTTTCTCTTGTTCTTCTGATATTTTTTGCATGAAGCTTTCCTCAGTTCCTCCCCTTTTGTCTATCCACTTTCTTTAATTATCTTATTATTCTTAGTCGTATTTTCTGCTTCATGCCCACCCCCTAAAACAAAATTCCGAGATCCCAGATCCCAAACATACATCATTTCCTTTTTTTTTTTTTTTTTTCCTCTCTCCCCCGCTCTCCCTTGGATATCTCCAAATTCTCCTTATTTACCACTCCATACGATCATCTCCTTCCCCTCATATTCTGATTCCTTCTTCTGCTTCTTCTTATCCCTACTTCTATCTCTTTTCCGTCCACGGAATCCTCCGATTTTACGCGACCCGCCAATCTATCCAATCTATCCATACTCCTCGATCTATCCCACCATCCGTTCTCCCCCTTAATCCTCATCTGAAACGTGCGAGATTATCGTCCAGGCTATTGCCCAGATTCTCGTCTGTCGTGCGACACTTTGCTGGTGGAGTCGACCTCAAAAACAAACCCAACAAGAGCCGTTAGAACACACCGGGGGCGGGGAGCCGTGACAGCATCACCCCATTCACCTGCGTCGCCTTCCATCTTGCATGGACGATTCCTCCTCCTTCTCCATCTCCCTTCCTCTCCAACTCCTCCCTCCCCCCTCCTGCCGTCCCATCCGTTGGTGCCACGCGCCCAGATCTTGCTAGAATCCCTCCCTAGCGCTGCGAATTGATGCGCTCTCTGCCTAGTGGCCCGCCACCTCGATCTTGCTCCCTGGAGCTATGCCCGCGGTCGTTATCCACGATTCTAGTATGACATCGACGTCGAATTCACAAGTCATGGAGGGCTCGTCCGTCTCGAACGCAGACAAGAAGCGCAATAAACTGGGCTACCATCGCACCTCTGTCGCATGTGGTCAGTATTCCCGTCGCATTCTCCAGTAACATACATACACACAGCGATCATGAGATAAATTCAGGATGCTTATGCTTCATGCTCCACAGTGCACTGTCGGCGGCGGAAGATTCGATGTCTCGTGGCGGCGGACGATGCTCAGGGCCGATGCGAAAACTGTATCCGACTGCGAAAAGAGTGTCAATTCTACCCCGTTGACCAGCAACCGCCGGTCGAGAAGAAGTCGCGGCCGAGTTCGCGATTAGAAACGACCTCGACGGACCCCTCGACCACCTCGTCGCCTCCTCCTAATGTCAGTGGGGCTCCTGAAGGAGCAGAGAACTTCTTCCCCTACCAGCCCATGCCGTTGAGCTCCAGCCAGGAAGTGCCTGCGTTCAGTGCGAGTGGGACCTTTCCCGGCAATCCAATGCCCTCGTTTGCACCAGGTGGGTGACGGATCTAGATATACAAGGTTGCGTGGTATATTGACAAGGTTTAATAGTTGGCAATAGTGTGGGATCTACCGATTTCGCACCAGCAGCACCACCGCTCGACCCTTCGGTCCCCTGGGATGAGTTTACCACAATATCCGATCCTCAGATGCTGGCGTCGATGAACGCAGGGAAATCGCAGATGATGAGCTTGTCTCCCAACGTATGGAGCAGCCCTGGCGGTACTCCAGTTGCGCCCATTCCATCCACATCTCCCATGACGGCTACACCAACCGTACCATCTCAGTCGCAACCCATGAACGCTCCTCCGACCTTTGCCATGCAGCCCGACGGCTCAGTATGGCAAGTACCACAACCTCGCTCGATGAGCTACCCAGCGCAGGACATGGCGACATACCCAAACCCCAACCAGTTTCCGCCGCAGATGCACGCAGACTTGAAGCGGAGGATGACCAGTCCGGCGAATGCGTTCCCTGGCACACCGATCAACGCTCAGAGCCCTAATATGCAAGGGGCACCCGTCTCGATGTCGTACCCCGGTCAACCAACACCAATGGGATTTCCCGGATGGCAGGACATGAGCAGCATGGGCCAGTTGGACGTTGTGCCGTACCCGATGTACGCAGGAGACCCAGCCGGTCATGCCACACCTTTCGCCAGTCCCCCGATGGGACATCCGAGCCACGGCCATTCGCCTCAACACTGAGCCATCTTGCCGGGTGAATTCGACAAAATGACTTGTTTTCATAATACCCGTATTGCATTCTCTCGTTTCTTTTTGTGGTGGGTCGATTTTACAGCTGGTCATTAGCGGGCGCAAAATTGGATCTTTGGGCGGCACCTTTTCATCGTTCGTTTGGTATTATCCGTGCCATATTTTTTTCTTTCATCTTTTATCTTTCATCTCCAGGAGAGTGCTCCATTGTGCATGCTCGGGGTTTCGGGCATATCTTTCTTGCCTTTTCTTTTACATCTTTATTTCCTTCTATTACCTCCGGGATATCACTCGGTTCACGAGCTACGTCGATTGAAAAGTCACCAGCGGGGCGGGTGTGATCTTGATAATAGCTATTATGAGGACTGAAACTGTCCTATGCCAGATATCTCGTGGTATACACAGATCAGTCAACGCACACCGATGTTTCGATTCTTCGACGACCGAGTCAATAGGCCCTCGGATTCGATGGCTCAGTCGTTTGATTCATCTCCATCTTTTCTAATTCTCTTCGTTGATCCATATTCACCTTGCCTTGTGCTTATAGATTTCTTTCTTTCTTTTTCATTTCATTTCAAAATTAGAATTGGTGATTGCAGTATGATACAGGTGAATCGCATGTTTTATTGGGACTATGATGGACATTCTGAATGGATAACTGATATCTCTTTCTTTTCTTTATTTCTTATTGCATTTGCTATAGATAAGGTACTTTGCATATACTATATCTGATTTGATCTATCTAAACTGTAGCAACCATCCGAAACCCCTCTAACAGATCCCTCCTCAACTCCTCGGCCGGCTCAATCCCAGACACCTTGAGCAACTTCCCATCCACATTCTTATCCGCTATTCTCTACTCGATGAGACTCTCCACAGCCCCAAAACTGCACGTGTGATGAAACAAACTCAGCTTGCTGGGAAGTGTCTTGGCCGTTTTCACGATAATCGCAAACACAGGCCCACACCCATGCGGCATCTGCGAGGTGATCCAGTCGTAATTATCCTGCAAACTGCCATGCTCCAGATGACTGACGACATCTTTCACAGCCTTCTCCTCACTAACCTCACCTTCACCATCGCCGTCTAAAATCCCCTTTAACCACCTCACCAGTTCCCCAGCACTAGCAGCCTGCCTCTCAACCCTCAACCCCAACGCCCTCAAACGCCCCATCACAGACCCCAGATGAATCCTCTCCTTCCACAACCGCCTATACAACTCGCTATCCCGTACCGCCAAAACCATACATACCACATCGCTATGGCCCCCGATATACTTATTCCCCGAGTGCAGGATGATATCCGCGCCACACGTAAACGGGTCCTGCAGGCCCGGCGGCGCGAGCGACGAGTCCACGGATAATAACGCGCCGACGGGGTGTGCCTTTTCGGCGTAGGCGCGGATGTTGAGAACGTTGCCGGTTGGGTTGAGTGGTGTTTTGAGGTGGATTAGGTCGCCTGGTCTGAGGGTCGAGGCGGCGCAGTCTAGTGGGAGGCGCCGCATGTTGTTTAACCGGGTGAGGAGGGTGCTGGCGCTTTCGCTGCCGGAGTAGCCCGGGGTCATACTGAGGGTTTGGGGTTTAGCATTATCTACTCGGTGTTAGTATGGCACTTTCTCTCTATGAAGATGAAGGGAGGGCGAGTACCAGCAACGCCGTAAAAGCAGCAACACCAGACGAATAGCTAACCACCTTCCCACCCAGCATCTTCTCGAGAATCATCTCAAACCTAACTGTATTTGGCGATGAGATGCGCGAGTATATATGATTGGGATTACCTGATACTTCCTACGCACACAATCAATTAAACCATATCAGCACAGGAGAGTATGGGGGATACCATCTCAGGCAGTTTCTGCTCCCATAGCAGAATCATCTTCGCCGGATCGCAGGGATACTTGAACGTCGAAGAAACATGTAATGGGGGCGCGACATCTTGGAGATCTTGGAGATAGTCTGCGTGGAGTTGGAGGGAGGAGAAAGAGTAGGAGGTGTTTTCGGGGAGGGGAGGAGTAGGGGTTCATTTTTTTGATTGAATTGAAAGCTTTTGTGTATGATTGAGATATCTTTTATATATCCTGCAATGATATACTCCAATGAGAGATGGGTTGTTTTATAGTCTTCATCTATACGTTGTTATATGAATGAAGATAACAGTATCGTGATATCGTCCTTTACACAGCGATGTAAACAAAACAACCAAATACACAAGATAAATAACCACCATACCCCATCCAGCCAAAAAGCCCACACAAAAATACTAGCGGCCGATCTAACCGGATTTCTCCAACATAAGATTTTAGTCTGCTGTGATGATATGGATATGATTTGTATATCTGAAGATATGAGAAGGACATCCTTGTCGTATGCAGAGTAATCATGACTGATTTGTTGGATGATAGAGAAGATAAGATAAGATATTTTGTGTGTAATTCATTCATGGATGTTATCTGTATAGAGAGACGAGAATAGATCTGTATGTTGATGGATGGTGTATACAACGTCTCAAGTTAGAAATACACCATAGTTAACTGGTAGATTACCTCATTAAATACAATTGAAGAACTGCCAAAATGGAAACAATCACAATCCCCTCCTTTGAGCTGGAAAATGGCGAAATCCTCCCCAACATCCTCGTCCAATACAGATCATGGGGCCGTCTATCTTCGGCCTACGTCGCCGGGATGGAATACGCCTATACCAAAGCGCCCAGGTCGATGCGGAGTATCGTCTCCTCGCTGTTCCTGCTTACGTGTACCCTTGGCTCGACGCTGGGTATTACGCTGTCTCCTGTGTCTGATAATCTGAAGATACTAGTGCAGTATGCGTGTTTGAGTGGGGCGATGCTGGTGATTGGTTTTTGCTCTGTTTGGGAAGTATAGGAGTGAAGAGAAGATGAATATGCTCGAGGTTGAGAGGGAGGATGGGGAGAGTAGGTAAGTTATGGTGATTGGATTGTCTTGGGTTAAAAGTGAAACTACTATGGCTGTACGTCCGGATTTGATGGTTCGTTCAAGTAATTCATTAATTGTCACAATGACTATATTAAATAGCGAGCAATCTAAGCGTGCTCGTGCAGGAAGCCCAGAACGGTTTGGTATCCCCGCTCATACTCCTTCAGAACCTCAGGGTCCTCCAGGTTCGAACGAGCAGCCATCCAGCCGTGGATCTGGGTGGAGAAAGTCTCAACGTGGTTGGGAGTCTTCAAGTTCTTCTTGAAAGCCTCAATATCACTGGGGTTCTCGTCCTTGGAAGCAAGCACAGCCATGGGAACCTGGACCTTCTCGGCATCCTTGGGGTCGACCATGGCGGGGTGGCACTGAACAGCGGCCTTGAAGAGGTTGCTCTCATTGCCCGCGATCAGAGTGGTGATCTTTCCTCCCCAGCAGTAGCCAACAATGGACCAGTCGAACTTGCCACCGGGAGCGGACTTGTTGGCCTCCGAGACAATGTTGGGAATGCGGTGGAGGGTTGTGGGGGGAGCGGCCTTGGTCTGGAAGAAGTTGCCCAGCTTGGCCTTGTGGTCGTCGGTCTGAGGGGGGAACCAGGTGATGTCGGCGGGCTGGCCTTCGAAGAAGTCGGGCATGAAGACACGGTACTTCTTCTCGTTGGAGGTGGAGAGGATATCGGCGCCTTGGATAGTCTGGGGGAAGAAACCGAAGATGTCTGCGTTGATTAGATTTGAGCGTAAGTTAGGGAAGAGGAATTACTCACCATAGACGACCAGGATAGCCTTGGAGGCGTCGGCAGGGCCGGTGACGTCTGCTCAATTAATTATCAAGCTGTGTGATGCTCCAGATGCTGTACCTACATGTCTTCAAACCATTGATGGTCTGGTATTCACCCTTGGGCTGGTAGCCCTTGGCGACGACGGGGGAACGCTGAGCGAGGTCAGTATTTTCGTAGAGAGGATGGCAAGCAAGAACTCACGAGCAACAGGCCTTGTTAACACCAGACATGGCTGCAGAAGAACAATGAATCGGTCTTAAGAAACTGGCGTGCCGCGGTTTGACGGAGAGAAAAGACCTTCGAAGAGGGGTAGTTAGAAGCTGTCCGAATAGCATGAATGCTGACATAGTAAGACGTACGGGATATATGAGTGAGCTCAATTGAGGGAGTGGTTGCAGTAGGATTGGCAGAGTTGGACAGGAGAAGAAAAGATGAGGGGAAAAAGCGATTCTTGTTGTTTTCGGATGACCCCGCGTCGACGTCATCGGAGCGACATTTCGGCATTCAACCGGGCTTGCACTCTTCCACGGCGATTTATTAGTTACGGGTATATAATTGCTTATTTGTTTATTTAAAATTGAGTCAATATTCTATTCTCTAGTTGAGACTATTGCTCAATGTTGTTTGTTTCGGCTATAAGATATATAGTCGATAGCCGAGTGCCGAGAATAATTCGAGATGATTCTACCATGTTGACAAGCAAACAATGGGAATAGTATCATTAATTGTAAGAATAGAATAATAATTATTGAGCAAGTCTAATCATCAATCAAGTCTTCATCGTCATCAAAAATCCCCCTGTGCTCATACCGCATGTGCTCGTAAATCTTCGCTTGCCCGAATTGCTTCCCACAAAAGTAACACCAATCCACGCCGCACTTTTCCACTGGACATCGAATGTGCCCACATCCCATCGTCTTCTCGGTCATCGTTCCACATCGAGGACAAGGCTTGATCTTCTCCAGTCTACGCGCTTCTGCCGCCTCGGCTTTCTTTCTGTATTGACGCGTCGCTTCGTCTATCCGCTGTATCTCACGCGCGGTCTGTTCTGCCACTCTCTGATCTGCCGCTCTTTGTTCTGCCTCCTGTCGCTCACGCTCTAACCTCTGAAGCTCTTGCTCCAACTCCAGCCTCTCGCGCTCTTCGAAACACTCCTCGTCTGTCCAATTCGTGATTTCAGGTGGCATCCCACGAGCACAGCTGCGTTCCATGTACTGCTTAGCGGTACTACATCCCTGACACCAGGCATAAATCCACGTTCCCTTGTCGCGTAACACGTTGGCCAGATCATTGACTGCGTGGATACCCATCCCGTACTTGGAGAGTGTACGAGCGGTGGGGAATCGACGGCAAAAGGGACACGCCAGGGCAGCCGTGTTGATGATTTTTCCTGGGGCGTTGAGGCCGTACCACCCTGCCAGGCAGGAGGTGCAGATGTTCTGGAGACAACCGCGCCGTCCACAAGCGGGATGGAGGGAGTCAGGCCGGAACCTCGAGAAGCACAAAGAGCAATCCACCTGGGTTGTCTTGCGTGTTGCGACTACCTCTTGGAGCGTTGATATCAACTCAGCAGAATTGCAAATAGGCTTTCTCTTATGAGTCAGTGGAGTTTTACAGTCTGGAAAAAGCTTGATTCGAGAAAGAAAGTTGTCAGGTCCCATCGTGGAAACAGTCTGGAAGAGCGAACCGTTCGTGAATGGCGCAATGTCTGGATTCTGGATATCCTGAATAAGCCAGGACAATGTGTTCTCTGCAGAAATCTTCCTGGCGGTCATTTCGATCTCGGTGGTGGGATCGCGACCTGACACGCATGGAGGACATACAAACTCCGATTCAACAAAGGAAGAGGGTCTGTATGCTTTAGGCCAAATCATGCGGTTGAAGCACTGCTTGCATTCGACAACAGGCGCAAGATTCTTGCTCTGTTTGGCGTCTGCGATTTGGCCTTGAGTCCGACAGTAATGACACTTGGCCCGGACTTTCAATCGATTGACATTGTAGAGGACATACTGGGCCCTGCATGAGGTATCGGAGCACTCTACCCAGGTTGCTTCAGAAACAGCAGTGACGTCCTGGGAAACCCGTACTCTCTTTTGGTCTTCTTTATCTTCAGAACTAGCGTGGTCTGTCGCAAGGCAGATTCCACACTTTCCACCATTCCCCATTATGGTGACGGAACGAGGAAATAGACAAGACCGACAAGTGACCAGGGGCCCTATGTTGGAAATTGCTTTTTTTGGGGTCCATGGAATGCGTGCAGTCAAAGGAGTGTCAAGGTTGAGCTCCAGAATTTTGAAGGCAACCAGCTGTTCAAATAATTCGCTGTCACTGGACCGCAGAAGGCTAGTTGGCTTTTCAGCTGCAACATCATCGCCCCTTTGCTTTTGATATGCCTCATTAGCATCCAGAAGGAGGGTCAGACAGCCTACTGTCCAGTTCTCAGGTATCCCCACGTCATTCCATTTGTTCTTGAAACTGAGCATCTCTTGCTCCGCTGCATCAGTGAGAGGTGTCATGCCGAGTCGCAAACTCAGAGCTGCAACAAGAGCTGCGGGACGAGCTGATAACCTTGTCCCAGGCACAATGGTGTGAAAAAGAACCTTCCAAAATTGCCTCTTGTGCTTCTCCGCTGCCAGAGCCAAAGGAATCTTTGCTACCTGCGCTGAGCTTGTCATTGCAATATGCTTTGGCATTTCATTCGCAGAATTAACAAAAGTAAGTCGGGTGAGAATGCGACCAAGTCGTCGCAGAATGGAGGGATTGCAAGACCGGCCAATTTCTAGCAGGTCAGCTCGAGTAAGTTCTGAAAGTGGACTGTCATCGTTGTCGGAATCGGCATTGAACTGCGAGAAGCTGAGGGTTGGATCCAAGAAGACACAAGGGAATCGTTCCGTTTCGGGGACATTGTCGATAATGGAAAGAACATCTGCAGTATGGTCGTATGATTCCTCCAGCCATGCCTTCATGTCTGCTTTGTCCTTTGCATCGTTTATCTTGTCGATGTGCTGGTCAAACGCAGTCACGATTTCATCGCGACGGGCATAGTTCCTATCACTACACACGGCTCGCCAGAGACTACCAAACACCGGATTGAGGGCTATGGCACGAACATCGCGATGAAACATGTCCATAAGGTGCTTGACTGCAGTCTCCTTGTATTTGGCGTCTGTATACCAGCGCTTCGCAAAGTCGGGAATGGGTGTTGGTTTCTTCGGCAGATGCTTCCTCATGACATCGGCCGTCATCTCAGTCATGGTGATATTGTTCACGCAAGCCGCCGACTCATTGCCTGGGAAGAACGGTCTGCCTGTTTGGTCACGCTCATCCTTGACTTGCTTGATTCCGTGACCTGAGATGTAGCGCGATAACTCCGCAGGCAGTGCTTGCACTTTCTTGTCCCCTAGGACAGGAGCTTTCTCGACACCCATCCACGCTAACAGAAGATCGACTGTCACTTTGGATATGGTTTCAGGGCGCGAATTTTGAAGGCAGAGACAAGACCCGCCCGTCAAAGTACAAAGAAAATTGTAGTGCGCAGCATACTTTTTCGACATACTGGACTCTAGAATCGTAAAGACTTGTGCCTGTTTCTCTCCGCTGCGCAGAGCATGGGACGCAGAAACCCAGTCGGCAAAAGCTGGCCCGAAACCTCCATACGAATCCGATTCCAAAAGCTCATTTTTTTCTCTAAATGCGTTCCAGCCAGAGGATATCTTCGTATGCGGGGGCGCATCGGTGTACAGCAGAATCACAGTCTTCGCATCCGATCGCATCACCTCACACGCTTTCGCCAGAGCAGTCTTGACAGCCTCTGGATAATCGCCGCCCCCGTAAGGCTTGAGTCCCCGAGCGTTGGCGACAAGGTCAGGCTGTTGTTGAGATGGGTTTTGTTGATTCTGATTCAGCCACCCTGACCATTCTAGGAGACTCTCGTCACAGTAGTCGCGATACCCCAGAAGGCCTATTCGCGAAAAGCATCCCGCGAGTGCGGAAATGGATATGATTTGAGGAAGGGAAGTGTTGAGCGACTCAAGATAGTTCATCATCGACGCCGTCGCGTCGGCAATGATGAGGAGGTCGTATTCTTCCATTTTGTCAAACGATGATTGAACACCGAGATGAGTGCGGATGTAGGTTTCAGTGTGGTGCTTTATAGAAGGCAACTTTTATGACTCTGCCATCCTTAGAAGGAGCTCCCAGGCAACAGCGGTGCGTGAGTCACCGTATACGACCCCGAAGGATTAATTTAACGACAGTATGCTGACCTCATAGTTGGGAACCTCATACATTCAATGATTTACTCTGTGGAGTTTAGTTCTGGTGATATGACAAGGTTTAGTCGCATTCCGACCTTGAGGTTCAGCGACAATGGCCTAGTCCCGTTGAAATCCTGAAGGAATTGACCCAGTGAATCTCCCAGTATATAAGGTTGCCTGATTATGGGTTCATTTGCGTCTCTGTATAAGGTGTCATACTCGTTTTATGCTAAATATCCCAGCTCACGGAAATGCAGCTGTCCGGGATCCAACACCGCCACAGCAGAGTAAGTTGCTTTGAAGTAACATTATATCGACTACTGACCATTAGAATTTGATATTCTTAATATTTGTTCTATGATGAAAGTCTGCTTCATTTCCCCAGCGTAAACCTCTCGGTCTCTGGCCTCCGCACAACGTTTTCGATCACTTTGGGTCCGTTTTATTCGAAATTAAAAGGCACGAAGTAGGTTGTATAGCTATGATCTACAAAACGCAAGTTTTAACAAAGTCATTTGGTAGCTGAGAATATAGCTGAGAATATCAAAGCAGACTGGATGGATGGATATGAATAAGACGATCATGCTGAGTCTGGTTCTCATAGGGTCTGCAGACGTTCGAGGGTCAGGGCTGCAACATTGCACAATGGATATCATCCATATAGATGACTACCTGCCTGGCTCTAAGTAGAAATAAACTAAACACGTTTGCCGTGGTCTGCCGAATCCCAAATCCCCACTTGAGGTCGACTGGGATATGAACATCGAGGAAGGTGAACCGATATGAATGCCTCAGGCAGATTCAGACGACTTGAAGAAATGCTAAATATGATCTTCAGGAGATCAGGTACACCTGCGGATCGTAAACTCAATTGCTTAACGGTTATTATTAAAATTTCTAACTAGTAGAAGAAGACTCCTTGCTTGGAAGTTATGCCACGTCATCTCGGCTTGTATCACCACTGCTATCTTGGTCATACACAAATCAGTCACTTGCTCCAAATCCTTGCTTTGACTAGACCGGAATAATCTATCTGGCTCTTTAAAAAAAGAATACCGAATTCCAGAACGGAGATTTATTAATATTAAACAAGATCAAACCCCCACAAATGCATGCATTCCTACCCAAACATCAAACAACCAGCCCAACACACCGCACCTTCTCGACCTCCTCCATTTCATGGATGATATGCGCATCCACACCGGCTGGCATATCCTGTTTCTCACGCGTACTCCCACACTCTGCCAGATGCGCTTCACGTCCATTCGAATCAGCAGTAAACTCATACTGTCGCCATTCGCAGTTCGAGAATCCCGTCCCGCGGGATATGTCATAAGATGACCAGTCTTCGATGAGATAGTGTAAGAATCCACCGTGGGAAACCAACGCGATGTGCTTTTCAGGACGTTGATAGAGCCATGCTCGAAGTTGGGATGCGCGGTGGCGAACGGCTGGCACCGTGGCTGCGTAGATTCCTTTCTACCACAGTTCAGTATCGATCATAATCAATACGAGAAGATGGATATACCTTTGAATTCCAATCATCACCCACCAAACTCATGTCCAATTTTGCAACATCATACCCCGGTGCCGCTTGAGTGACCAATTTTGGTCCCTCCTCTAGAATAACCTCGCGATCATATCCCAGATCACACGGTGAATGGCTTATCTCCTGAGCCATAGGTACTAAGAGAAGCGGTATTTGACGTTTCTCCAACGTAGGCGAAAACACATAAGCGGCTGTTTGGATAGTTCGCTTGAGAGGCGAGGCGAGGACGATGGAGATATCATCGTGGAAAGGAAATGTCTCTGCGAGGTCCTGGCATTGGTGTTTGCCGATTCTGGTGAGGAGGGGATCGCGGAGATGATGTGCGCCCTGGATAGTTAGTCGGATTCATGATGTAAGATGGGATGGTCGTTCTACGTTGATATTGTGTTCGCCTTGTCCGTGGCGGATTATGTGGATGATTGGAGGCATTGTATTTATGCTGCAGTATGGGTTGGAAAGAAAGAAGGGATGGTCAGATCGAAGATGGAAGATAAAAATTCAGATTCACACGTGATTGACTTGGCTATACCGCCACGTAAAGTGGATCGATAAATATGCAGGGTATATTCCTTCTGCAGGTTGAGCAGGATTTGAGAAACATTCCCAGGCCACGTGGGACATTGGTGTAACATGAGAGGTTGCCAGCAAAAGAAAGAATGCTGAGATATGCGTGTAGGCAAAATGGATATATGCGGAGAACATATCATCTTCGATATAGAAATTGGTCATATGCATCTTCCTTGCTCAGACTAGCGAGCAGTGTATCCACCATCAACAGGAAGGGAAATTCCCGTCACCCAGTTCGCATCATCGCTTGCCAACACGACAGCCATTCTGGCGATATCATCTGGATATCCAGGTCCGTTGAACGGATGGCGACGTTGAAGGGTATCCAAAGGTGTCATGTGTGTCGTGGTCTCTTTGAAGATGGCAGTTTGGGTGTCTATATTGTTAGCTTCGTTGTAGAGGACAAGTTGAGATACGTACAGCCTGGACAAAGAGCATTGACATGGATTCTATGAGAAGCATAGTCCAACGCGACCTGTCTGGTCAGATTGCTTACTGCTCCTTTGGATGCACAATAGGCAGCTATATATGTTAGATAGACAAAAAAGTTGACGTATGGTACTTACGATGATCCTGACTGGCAATAATGCCCATAATCGACGAAATATTGACAATCCACCCACGATCTCCAGAAGGATGCGGTTCTTGCTGCAGCATCTGCCCTGTTGCATATTTACAACCCAGAAAGACGGACTTTGCGTTGATGCGCATCACATTATCCCACATGGATTCCTCAGTCAAATGACACGGGGCTGGTGTTTTGGCCTCGAGGGCGACACCGGCATTATTGACCATTCTATCTCATTAGCAGACTAATATCGAAACAGGAAGTGGACGTTACATGTCAAGTCTTCCGAATTGCATCACTGTCTTCTGGACCAGCTCTTCCATCTGCTTTGCCTTGCCCACATCTGCTGGTACGAATATTGATTTCCCCCGGGCGCTGAGAATAGCTTCATGGGTTGGCTCAGACTCCCCGGGGACGACGAGACGGGGCGAAGGGGATAGATCTGCGCAGACTACCTTTGCTCCTTCGCGAGCATAACGTAGAGAGATGGATCTTCCTAGTCCCGAGGAAGAACCTGTCACGATAGCGACTTTGTTTTGAAGACGACGAAATCCTGCCATATTACGTATATCAATCAGTGCTTTCAGTCAGGAATATAGAACACAGTCGAGGAGAGCTAACGAACAATAACTGGGAAAGAGAGCCCTTAAATAAGAGATGCTTGGTTACCCCTCATGATAGACTGATGTACTGCAGAATTACTGTATGTAGTCTGGCTGTTGATCTTGTCGGGGAAACTTTGCCGAGTTTGAATGTGGAGATGGCGATCATCCGCATTGCTGATGCTTAATATTTCTATGTCGAGTATGTTTTTTTCTGTTGTTTCTCTCCGTTTATAAAGCAGCGTTAACTGTCGCCCGTTTGGGAAGACTGAAGGCCTCAGGCAGCTATAGGATCACTATGCCTGTTTTAGGAAGGCGCGATACTCAGCCTGCTGAATGCTTGATCTCCCCTCTTCATTCAAACCACGTCGACATCTTGGCTCCAGAGCAGTTGTCACCGCTTTTTATCGTTCTTGATAGTTGTGCCGATCCCTAAATCTGCGGCAAAATGGTGTCTTCCATTCGCCATAGGCATCCAGGGCCATGGGATGTTTGCTTTTGCTGGACAAGAATTGCGGCGACTGATTGTCAGCCTCGTCCAGCCTCGTCTCCCAACCCCGCCTCTATCACCACTATCTCACTCTGGTATTTCTTTTGAAATTTTTATTCTGGGGTGACAAATTCTAGACCGTGGAGGTTTTCCATCTGTCGTTTCCAACACCTCCTTTTTGCCATCTATAAGGCCCCCAAAGTCTTTCGAAACATCCATTCCTTTTTGTGGCAGCCTTGGGCTGTCCTAGACTCTGACAGATAGACGGGAGCTTTTTAAATGTTCTTGAGCTGAAACACGTCTTGTCACCATTTCTGCCTCCAAGATGCCTTCCCATTCGGCATATACGATAGGATGGATCTGTGCTCTGCCTCTCGAGATGACGGCTGCAAAGGCCATGCTTGATGAGAGACACGCAAAGTTGCCACAGCCATCGACTGATCACAACACCTACGCCCTTGGCAAGATTTGGGGCCACAACGTCGTTATCGCGTGCCTGCCATCTAGCAATCATGGAACAACATCGGCAGCGGCAGTTGCTGTTCATATGCTATCCACGTTCAGTGCAATCCGTTTCGGATTGATGGTTGGAATTGGGGGAGGGGTGCCCTTAACTGCAGATATTCGATTGGGAGATATTGTGGTTAGCCATTCAACAGACGCATTTGGGGGGGTCATGCAGTACGACCATGGGAGGGTGACAAAGGACGGAGTTTTTGAGCATACCGGGACACTCAACAAGCCACCCGAAGCGTTGTTGACGGCCATTGCAGATTTGCGATCGGAGCATCAATTGGGGACTTTCCAAGTCCCAGATATTCTGGCAGATATGGTGGCAAAATACCCTAGTTTGACTCAATTTACGCACCGTGGACCGAAAAACGATTGCCTATTCGACAGCAATTATGATCATCCTGGACCAGCGAGTTCGTGTGAAGAGTGCGATCAGAAAAGATTAATATCTCGAAAAGCCCGAGCCTCAACTCATCCCCAAGTCCATTATGGTCTCATTGCATCTGCAAACAGGGTCATGAAGCACGGGCAGACTCGAGATTTGTATGCACGCAAATATGGAATCCTTTGCTTTGAGATGGAAGCAGCGGGGCTTATGGATCGCTTTCCGTGTTTGGTCATTCGAGGCATCTGTGATTATGCCGATTCCCATAAAAACAAACAATGGCAGGAATATGCAGCAGCCACTGCAGCTGCGTATGCAAAGGAGCTTCTTTCTGTGGTTCCGATAAATATTACTAGGGTCAGCAAAACGGCCAAGGAGGTAATCGGCTATAGTAGGTAGACATATTCAGGGAATGAAAGATGCTATGTCGTCTAACTTGATACGTCAGATATCCTGTCTGAGGATCCTACAGGAGACATGGTTCTCTCAAAGGCGCAAGAGTGGGCCGTAACTCAGGACGGTATGATATAGTTACAACGCCTCGAGGTCTAACTTACCTAAGACTAAGAAGGAGCTCCGTCCTATAATATACTTGATCATCTTTCAGATTACGACGCAGATCGTACTTGTCGTGATTATCTACGAAAAAGGTGCCCGCACACGACAAACTGGATTTTAGAAAACGAGCGGTTTATATCGTGGTTCCGGGGGAAAAGCCACCCGTGTCTATGGCTAACCGGTAAAAGTACTATGCATTATACATCATGGATATCTTTGAATGTATATACTGACTTTCTGATCCAGTTGGAAGCGGAAAAACCCTGGTAACGTATGTGAAAATCCGAGATCTGCCAGAACTTCAGAACGCTAATGTTTTTTTAGGAGTACTGCCATTGAATATATGACCAGGCAATCGGAAGGTTCTGGTGACTTAGTGGCACACTTCTTCCATACACACTCAGACAGAGATCGTCTAAATGCCATTGATTTATTTAGAAGTTACATCAAGCAGATTCTCGACTACCTGGACACCATAAAAATGAAATGCCCTCCAAAGATGCGGGATTCTATCAAGCGACTTTATGGTCCAAAGGGGCGTCAACCCAGCTTTGATGAGGTCATTGATGATATTTTCCTTCCCTTTTGCGACGAACTGCCAAATTCGATATACGTTGTTGATGGAGTTGATGAGTGTGAACAACCAGAGGTTATCAAAATACTCGAAGCATTTCGAACAGCAACACTGAAACATTGTACAAGGGTTTTCATTTCTTCACGGGAAGACCTTGATGTAGGCCGGGCTATGTCAGGCTGCGCTCATGTTGAAATATTGGATGATGACAACAGGCACGACATCCGTCGGTTCATTGAGTGGAGGATTGAAAAGAAGAGGAGGAAGAGAGATCTTACGCAAGACCAAGCACTACTACAAGATATCAAAGACAAGCTCAATGAAAAGGCAGAACGCATGTAAGCTTATACATTCTCTGAATGACGAATTATCTGCGTTACTAACGATCGAAAAGGATTCTATGGGTCAGTTTTCAATTAGATGCGCTATGGGAGGAATGCTTTACAGATAACGATATTCGGATTGCTCTGGCCAACCTACCAAAGGACCTAGCAGAAACCTATAGGCGCTGTTTGTCAAGAGTAGACAGCAAGTACAGTCGTTTCACCTGGAAGATTCTTCCTTGGGTGTGTGTTGCAACCAGGCCCTTCAAAACTGTTGAACTCGAACAGGCATTTGCAATTGACATCTCCACTGGTTGCATCGATCGGGGAAATATAGTCCCAGCACGAGAGCTCTTGAGATCCTGTTCTAACCTTGTAACCCGAGATATATACGATCGAGTTTTACTTGCGCATTACTCTGTGCGCCAGTTCCTTGAAAGCCTGGAAAATGACGAGCAGCTCCGCTCTCCGAGGATTGAGATGGATACAGTCAGACTTGAACTTGGGGAGCTCTGTATTAACCATCTATCCTCTCCAACCTATAGCCGTGCAGTTGAGGCATTCAACACCAAGAAACCCCGCAAAGTTGACATGGCTCCAATCATGCAAAGGTTACGCCAAAGTAGGAGCATCCCATTTTTATCCAAACCTCAACCACTGCAGATCACGTGGCCACCCAAATTATCCAGAGGAAATCAACCAGGGGAAGAAGCACCATTGTTTTTCAACTTTGCGAAAGACCAATGGGCACCCCTCACAAGTGCGTTGACCAGCGACTCGAAATGGTGGAATGAATTTGGAAACCTCGCACTTGAACGAAACCTATCCTGGGGAATCCATCCATGGGAGCCTCTCGGCGAGTCACTTGATTCTCACTTTTCTGGACTACTCGGGTGGGCCATAGCCCATCGCCACTATGCTCTCCTTGATCTCATACTCAGCTTGCAAAGTCCGAAGCCCCGATCCGATATCTTCAATCTGCCTATATACCACAATGCCAATCTCCCTCCACTGCATTCCGCATCAAGGAAAGGAGACTTGAGAATTATTGAGCGATTACTGCGAGTGTGTGATCCCCGAAAAAGAGATACCAATGGTCGAACAGCCCTTCACCATGCTGCAGAAATTGGTATCGCAGAGGTTATACCACTATTGTCTTCAATGAAGGTCCCACTCACAGCAAAGGATCAGAACGGTGAGACAGCTTTACATTTAGCTGCTGGAAAAGGATTTCAAGATACAGTACAAATTCTGGCGGGCCTGGGCTCCAACGTCCACGCAAAAGATAATGCTGGACAGACGGCACTGTTTATTGCAGTGAAGAATGGCCATCAGTCAACTATGAGGACGCTTATTAGTCTTAGTGCGGATGCAAACCTGAAAGATCAGTTTAAGCAGACAGCCCTCCATATTGCAGCTGAGAATGGTGATGGTGAGATGGCGCAAGCACTTATCGAACTAGGTGCGGATGTCAACGCAAAGAATATCCACAAACAGACCCCATCATACATCCTGGCTTCGCGGAAAGGACTGGATGGCACCACTTTGGAAAGATTTGTCAATGAGGGGATGGTTGCGCTGCTCGAATCATCATCACAACTAAGGGAGAATGCATCAGCATTGCAGGCAATGGTTCATCTAGGCGTGGAAATCAATGCCAGACATTCTGATTATATATACCCGCTTGTAATGGCAGCTGGCACCGGTAATGAGACAGCAACGAGATTTCTACTCTCGCGAATTGACGTTGGACCTGGTCTTTCAAAGAAAATTGGAGACAAATCATTGCATGCCGCCGCAGAAAATGGCCATGAAGACGTGGTAAAGCTGCTTCTAGCAAGAGATGATGTTGATCCAAATGCTAAACCTCTTTTTGAATTGGATACACCATTACATGTGGCAGTTGCGAACGGACACCTTGGAGTGGTGAAGCTGCTACTAGAAAGACACGATGTCAATCTAAAATATTCCTCTATCTTTATTGGACACACGCCATTGTCCCTTGCAGCACGAAATGGGGACGAGGAAATGGTGCAGCTACTGCTTGACAGAGGATGTCTTAATCTTAACCGGAAGGTCAATCATGAAGGACATACGCCACTATCAGTCGCGGCCGAATATGGACATGACGGGGTTGTTAAGATACTTCTTGGAAGACCGGATGTTAACATCAATCCTGGGTTTGGTAGACATCATCCTTTATGCTTAGCAGCACTGAATGGGCACGAAAGCGTAATAAAACTATTGATTGAAAGAGAAGGCATTGATCTTAATCCCAGGTTTGGCGAAGTATATTCGCCGCTATCACTTGCAGCATCGAAAGGGCATACAGGAGTGGTGAGGTTACTGCTCGAAAAGGATGGTATTATTCACAATCCTGGGTTTGTTCAGAGGTATCACCCGTTACATCTCGCTGCGGAGAGTGGACATGAAGAGGTAGTAGAGCTGCTTCTTAAACGAAAGGACATTGGTCTAAATGCTACCTTCGGTAAAGGACATACACCACTTTCGATCGCAGCACAGAACGGGCATGAGGCAGTAGTCAAGCTGCTACTCGACAGAGAAGAGGTAGATATAGATCACCAAGTTGGTGATGATACAGCAATGTCTTTGGCGAAGAAGATGGGGCACGAAGGAGTGGTGAAGCTGTTGCGCCACAAGGCTTTGATAGAATACCATGCAGTCATTGAAAGAATTGATGATTCTCGGCCTGAGAGCTGAGTATGGGTGAAGTCCAAACCTATATGTATGTACAATTTATGAATGTTACTTTTATATCTCCATAGTAGCTCTGGTATACAAGATAACACCTCATTGGCTCTACTCTGCCTTCCCTTCAGAAACCGAAGGCGATGCTTCTTCAGCCACAGGTTGTAGCGATTTCGATGCACCATCACCATTCTGTTTTGTCTTCTCGTTCGTCTCATCCTTCTCACCACCCGAATGTGCTGAAAAAGTGTCCCATAAACCCTGGGCACTAATAGCAGACGCATCAGTCGACTGGAGGTCCTTGTGTATCTCGGTGCCCCCATTTTGTAGTCCATGATCCGGTGACTCAGTATCCGGTATGTCTTTGGACTTATTTCTATTTCCCTCTCCATCGCTGAGCCCCGATTGGGGCAGTTCTTCTTTCCCTGCTGCCTTTGGTTGCAGTGTGACCACGGAGCCTGGTTTGATGATCGATTTCCACAGAAAGGGCAAGATGATACTACCGGCCGAGTCAAGGATTTCATAATTCCCGTTAGCGATTGGTGATGACAAGCTCTCGTCTCCTTCAAAAGCGTCCTGAATGAGCTTTTCCATTCCCTGGAATAACATTAGCATGGGCCATCTAGAAGTCGTCTAAAAATACTGACCTTCCAAGTGCGGCATTTCTTATAAGGAAATGAGAATTTCCTTCCGGATGGATGGTTTAGTATAATCGGGGCGTCGCTCTTGCTTGTCGTCGTTTCTGTCTGTTTTTCTTCTCCATTTTCAGACTTTGCATCTTCGTTAAAAGATACTCTGTCATGGAGACGGTTTCTCCGGTCGTAGGTGGTGATCTGTCGTGTTTCTGGTCGTTGGACGGGCTTTCCGACATCTCTGGTTCTCCGATCGCCCTGACGACTCTTTATCATTTCTTCTATGTTAAGAACGTCTTCATCCTTTGTCTGGTCAGCTTGCGAGCGCGATTGAATACCTAACGGGACTCGAGTGGAAGTGCTTGCTGCGCCAGTTGAAGCAACCGGTGCCGTAGATGCAACAGGCTGCGTAGGACGAGGATGATCATCAGACCACAACGGCAACAAAGACGGCGGAATCGGATGATAAAAAAGGTCCGAATTCGGCACCCCCTCTTTATTTGTCCCGCAGTAATGGCATCCAGTACACCGAGCCTCTATTCCCATGCTAAAAGCAAAGAATGACGGGATATGTCGTTCAACGTCGGGGAGTTGGGTCTTGATTAGCTCCGCCTCTATGTCTCGATTCATACTTCTCAGTAGCGAGTCCTGGGCGCTCAGTTCCATCCATTTGACGAGCGCGTTGTCGAAGAGAGTGATGCTCAGCTGGTTTCTGGTTTCGGGGTAAAGGCTGGGTCCGTAGGGGAAGGTTTTATCGAATTCGGTCAGTCGGTTGTAGAGGTCTTTTCGGAGGGATTGGAGATTCGGGGGTTGGAAGTATTCGATTAGCATGTACTCGTCGAGTACTGATTGTATGTAGCCGGGGATACCTGTCATGGTGCCTTGTTGCAGGTGTGACAGTTCTCGTATAATCTGGATGTTGGAATCAAAGTCTTGGTGTTGATGTTGAAGTATTTGCAGAAGAGTTGCCTGGAGTCGATAGTCACCGAGTTTCAAGGCACTGTCTTTGACTATACTGATGGCCTTATCAACTGCGCTTTTTGAGCCCATATTTCCTTCTCTGTGATACCGCTCGGCGCTAGCTTGCTTTGACGCCTTCCATCGAGCTACCACGTCGTGGGATAGTAATGTAGCATCTGGACGGGGGGAAGCCTTAACGCTCTCCAACAGCATCCACCTCAGATATGGTCGAGAGTTAATCAAATGGGGATGTGACGAGACAATACTGGCCGCAAGCAACTTTGTCTTGTCCGCGAACTTGCGCTGGATCTTTGATATCGACTCTGTCTTATTCTGGCCATCGAAGAATTCCGAAAGTAAAGACGAGTTGGCAAATTCCGCAATCAGTTTCTGTTCATCCTCGACAGATCTATAATTTGACAGAGAGAGTACATCAGGCGCTGCATCTATCTCATCAAGACTGAAGAAATCCTCGAAACTGCCATCAGGCTTATATCGCCCTTGTGCATCCCCGAGTAAAGGCAGCACGCGGCACAGCAAGCGATACGAGTCCCAGAAAAAGCTTCCTTCTACCAGAAGACGATACCACTCTCCAAGCTGGGGATAGTTGCGATCCCTTTTTGGCGGCTTTACTTCAGGCTGGGATGTCTTGGGCTCAACGGGGTAGAGTACATTTGCCCAATCGTCGTAGTCCACGGACTTGGGGCTTTGGGGGCTACGGCGCCTTCTGTGTCGTGGAGGGGAATAGTAATCGTATTCAGATCTGTAGGATGGTTTTTGGACAGTTGATCGTGTTGTGCGAGACCTTGGCGGGCGGCTACGTATGTACACGACAGGCTCGCTCTCGTCGGAATAAGATTCTGAATAAATCGATCGTCGTCTTTCTGCTATTTTACTCTCTGGTATTTCGAATTGCCATAACGGTTGGAAGCGTTTGCTCTCGAGGTATGTTGAGTGCTGGGCGACGTAGACGATGATGCGGAGATATGCGTCCATTAATTGGATCTGTTCATGTCAGTATAGCGTCAGTTTACCATTATGTACGCGTACCTGTACGCCACTAAGCACCGTCAAGTCTAGGCTTTTCTCAAAATATTTCACCACTTCTTCTGCTCTTTCCAATGCTGGTTGCAACGCTCCTTTTGTATACATCCCAGCCAGTGATCCCAGTAGTTTCAGAAGGAGCACCTGGTCACTCTCAAACTTCTCTTGAAATGGCACTGACTCTTGATCAGTCAGTCTGCTAAGCGCACCAAAATCACCCTGTTCAAGCAAGAGATCAGCATATTCAGCAACGACCGGGAAGAAATCCAAATGAGGCGCAAGTCGCTCATGGAATAGCTTGATCCCCTCGCTGAATCGACCAAGTCGGTTGAATTCCGACAGGCGTTCAAGATCGCCCGTGATGTCCAGGCCTGCTTCCAGATCAAGATGGACAGTGACATCCTTGTCGCTGGATCGGATGTCCCATTCAGAAGTTGAAGTGGCAACTGGCGGCCAATCCCGTTCGGTGCTGGAGTTATATCGTGTATATCTCCTTCTTGCGGGAGATGGGGAAATCTCTAGTCGCCTTCTTGACACTGACTTCCTCCTTGATCCAGGCAGTGGTTTTGAGGATGATGGACTGACTTGGACACTCGACGTGTCGTCCGATCGGTCATCCTGGTCTGTCGGATCTATTGTGATATTGAGCACCATGATGGTAATTATGAAGATGATGAGGATGATATGAATACTGATGGACACAGCCTGTTTTATCTTTCAGCTCCAACGATCGACAACGCTGAATTGCCCAATTTGTGCCGCCAACGAAGCGCCGCCAAGACATTTGAGGCTGTACATCTGGATAGCGCCATCCATAAACACCAGCCTCAGCCTCGAGTTGCAATTCTTTTTTTCTTGATATTCAACACTGCCAAAATGCCTCGACCTAGTATTCTCAAACAATCTACAGATTCAAAGAACTCCTCTCCGGCTGGATCACAGCCATTCCGCTATGTCGAAGTCTGCCAGAGACAATCAAGCGCCAGTCTGTGCGAATACCAGCTACGCAAAGTGCGCGTCGATTGCAGCTTTCTCCTATCTCGAACGAAATGGGGAGAGCTAGATGGGAAAGACTCTGGACTGATGTACCTCGATCTAACTTTCCAACAACCCAGTGACTGCAAACTAGCCAACGCAACCATCACCATGACATTCCACCATCCCACCCGTTTCCGATTCAGCGATATGGAAGTGACTGAATTCTTCGGCCCCCAAATCCTCAGTGGAGAGAAGAAGGAGCGCCATGTCACCAACACTTTCGAGGCGACTCCCAAGATCGGAGCTGGGAATGCAACAGTAGAAGGGATCGGAGGCTCACGAACATCCGAAGCAACATTCGCCTCGAGATGGAAGTTTACAGGATCGCGATTTGTCGGTGATCAATCCGCAGCCAACAGAGGGAGACAGTATCGCCAGCTCGTGTGGCATCTCGAAGAGAACGAATTAGAGCGACAGACAGTGCATAATTCAATTATTCACACGGCGCTTGCATTTCATCACGACGATGAGCCGTTCTATGTTGACCTGGAGATCAAGGCCAAGTTACAGCGGTGGCATCATCGTTTCAAGCAGCATCTGCTATGCCCGCCGCCTGGTCGTAAGGCATGTACGAGAGCAAAAATTGAGCCGATGATGAGCAAGAAAGACCCGTTCTTGGAACAGACGGCACAAGGGCTGAATCAAGCTATGACAGAGGCGAATCTCCATCCTGTTCCTGGTGAGTAGTATGCGCTATTATGAGATGTGTGTATTAAGCATGAATAGAGGTCTCGGACCCAAAGCCAATGCAGCCTGTCAAGGAAGAAACACAGTCAACAAACGACCAATTCCTGCCAAATGACGCTTTGCTAGCTCTAGCGCAGCAGCTGACAGGACAAAAGACCGAAATCACAGCATCACAACCTAACTCGAACACCGAAGTAGACAAAAGTACTGGGGATCAAAATGAACCATCGATCCCGCCTCATTCAATTGCAGTTCCATCCAATACGACAACCCAGAAGCTAGTGACGACACATACGGCGATGGTGCAGGTATCGCAATTTCTGGCAGCCTTGGTAGCCTCGTTGATCGTGGGGCTGAGCAAATTACACGGGGATCTTGCGGGAGTAGGGAATAGGCCAAAGAGTATATGACAGTAAACATACGATATCCATATTCTAGTTAATAATCCTATTTCAAAGTGTATTCCTATTATTGATTAATTAACATGTGACTAGAATTGGCATAAGTAAAGACATACATCCACATCAGCCATAGTGACACAGCAAGCATATTCAAAATAAGCATAAACAATGACACATTACACAAAGAAGCCTCGACGGTAATTTGGCTGGCGAGATGGTCAGAGCGAGGTGGCGTTTTCCGAGCCAAAATGTGCCGTGAAGGAGGAAAATGCAGAACCACGGAATGGTTCATGTATGCTCTGACTTTAATCCCCCGGAATGCGGGATATGCTGGAGGAAAAGGTCTGGAACAGTCTTTTACCATGCTTGACAGAGAGTTATTTGATTCATGTATGCATGTTTTGAAGGGGAATGAGTCCAGCCCAGCCGAAGGATTACTGTTTGATAGTCGTGTGATTGATAGCGGATTAGTCGTGATGCGGACACTTTGTTAGGGGGATTTTTATTAGTTGGAATTTAGTTGAATGCCAACTCATCGTATGTTTCAGTTTAGGAGAGTATCCCGTGATCGGATGTCGTACTTTTTTTCGCTACTGCAGACAGGGTATATTCTAGGTATTCGACGGTGTTCTTGGTTAGTTTGGAGTTAGTTACTGGCGAGATAGATAATATGCAGGTGTAGGGAGATAAAAAAAGAGGCAAGACATGTGTGCTGTCACATCTGATCCTTGGTGACAGGCGCCTTGCATGGACCGATCCCTTTGAACTGCAGTTGTATATTCTTGTAGATATCTATACTACCAGTACGACCTGTTACTTTAAACCGATCCTGATAGTGATTCTGAAACTTCCAAAGCCACGATCGATCAAGTCGACCCCAGGGGAAAAAGTGAGTTTGACACACCCGACAGACTGGTGCCGTGTTGCCACAAAGAACGAAAAAGAGACACCTGCCATTGGTGGAACCGGTATCTGTCAGCCCCACTGCCCCAGCGACGAGGGGAGGCCCGAGTGTGCCAGCGACCGAAGACAATTGGATCCGCGGATGATTGGCCGACAAGCGACCCACCAGTGAGACAGAGTTTGGAGGAACCAGAGTTGCGCGAATGAAAGAGGGGTCGTTTCTGGCCGTTCTGTGGTTGTCCATTTCTTTGAACCAGGATTTCGCCTTTTGTTTGCTCCGCTAGTGCTGGGTGACTGGTTTTCCGACCGAGCGAGGCTGCAGATGCTGGCTGCGGGTGGCCCAATCCAGAGTAGGCGGGATCCACCGGATGACAGGGACGAATGGCAGCGGTGCAGCAGCATGACAGGCCGGGCGGTGATTGGTGGGCAGGGAATTCTCGCTTGGTCTGGATCCCATTCTCGTATTTCTGGGAAAAATTGGCGAGCATTGAATTATTATGCAGACGGATTCTTCTACGGAGTAATTCGACTATTCCAGTGTCTAATATTATTAGTATTATGTTGTATGTTGATAGACATTTAGATAGATAGTGGAGTGGATGGAATATTAATAGCCAGTTGCCTTAGCTGTCATCCAACTTCCCCGACGCAAGGAGAGCCCCTTTTCGTATGTTTTCTTTTTCGCACAATTCAGAACTCAGACACTCCTCCAACATCGCCAGAATAATATCTCAACACCACGGATCGCCAGTTCTGCTAAGCTTAATCGCCTCTGCTCCACCAAACAGGGACTGCCATTCCCCTTCCCTGCGCCTCCTGGACGATCGCTGCTCCACTGACGATCCGACTTCAACGTTGACTTAATGAAGGGCCTCTCTATCTAACGACTGTTGGACTTCATCTCGATCGTCGGAACCAGCCGTGCGCTCTGGGCCCCAGCTAACCTAGTTAATAATAACCCATTCCAGAGCCCTGTCAACCACGTTGCCGGTGATCGCGTCCAGGGAACTCTTCTGTTATTATCTCTCTTTCTCTTTCTCTCTCTTCTCTCATTCTTCTGGCCAGAACTCAGTCATCCCTCCTCTTTTATTCTTATCTCTTCCCTCCTCTCGTCTATCTTCATCTCTCCTCCTCTCCTCTTTCTATCCATCTATCCTCTCTCTCATCTCCACCCCTTTCCGTCTCCAGCTTTGCGGCTCCACCCGATTCATCTCGACTCAAGTCTCTGATCGCGTGTCGGTCCGTTCACCGGCAATGCAGCCTTCCTGACACCACTTATAATCCATCCTTTCTCTGCTTCTTCGCTCTACTTGATCCCACGCGTTCATCGATTCGTCCATCGCGGGATAGGATATGACCTTCAACCCTCTCTCTTAAGCCAAATCATCAACAATCGTGGGTTGATCTTTTCATCAAACCCCACAAAATTCCTTGAATTCGTGGAATTCTCCTCTTCAAACCTCTCGCCTGATCGCTTCACTCGCGATCCCGATCGCCCCTCCTGGATCCTCCAGACCCTTCGGGAGGTCTGTCGGGCGGTCGATACTGGGCTCTGACAGACGAAACCGTCGCCTTTCCTGCTGTTGCTTCCTCCATCGAACCAGGTAATCATCTTTTTCACCCCTCCGTCGCCAACCTGGCTGCCCTCGCTGTTCCGCAGGCGGGAATGGGGACGGCGCTGGATGCGCTGACCTCCCCTCCGCAGCCCTTGAACTCGCGCCGTCCTGCAGCCCCGACGCTGCCCTCCTTTGAACTGCCGCCTCCTAACTTCCACATCGGCTCCGGTGTCACTCCCAAGTTTCTCTCCCAGTCCAACGTCCATCCGCCGCCCAACGTCAGCGTGGGCAATCTTCTCACTCCTCCGGCGACCACTCAGCCGGGTGAGAGCACCAGTCCGGTCCAAGCAAAGCCGCCCGCGACGGCGACCACCGCTGCCGCTGCGGCGGTCTCTGCTGCAGATCTGCCTTCGTCTTATGCGTCTGCGTACTGGCCGGGACAGAGTCCATACGGTGGTCCATCAGGGACCGCAGCACGTCACTCGTGGACGCCAGGGGCTAATGCGTCTTATCCCCCGCGTGAAGCATACCACACTACACTCAACCAGTTGACCCGAAATCCAGTCACTTCGGGCTCCTCGGCGGAAGCCATGTCACAATCATACGATATGCATCAACTACCTCCTTTCCAGCAACCTCTCTCCGTTTCCTCTCCGAACGTCACGGGTCCGGCTATTCAGCATCAACAAGCCATGGCGCACGCCATGATGAGCGCCCACGGTGCGCCCCCGCCAAACGCGACCTCTCCCCATCCACTTACATCGAACGATCCTTTCGCGGGCAAATCCCACTCGGCTCCTATTTACGGAAGTACCCCGCAAATTCAGAACCCGCAGCAGGCGGGCTATATATACGGACAATCCGGGCTAGGGATGCACCCGGCCGGACGAATGGCTCCAGCGACAAATCCGACAGATCAATCCACAGCACAACCACAGCTAGGATATCGACAACCGTGGCCGTCATATTCTCTACCCGCGATGCCGGGGCCGGTCAAAACCAACCTCCACAGTCCAAACAGTCACATGTCTTATCTATCGGGCATGCCGCCAGTCAGCATTCCACGGGAATTCAACAGTGGATACGCGGCCAGTATGCAACAGATGTACGGGTCGCACCAACCACCGGGCCATGGGGCGGCAGCAGTCTCAAACGACCGCCCATTCAAATGCGACCAGTGTCCGCAGAGCTTCAACCGGAATCACGATCTCAAGCGACATAAACGCATCCATCTTTCGGTGAAACCGTTTCCATGCACCCATTGCGACAAGAGTTTTTCGCGAAAGGATGCATTGAAGGTAGCTACACTGTCCTACTTGTTAATTACAATGGCTAACTCGTACAGCGACATATCCTCGTCAAAGGCTGCGGCAAAGAAACCTCATCCGACGGGGCGAGTTCAAATCCCCCCAGCATCAAACACGAAGGCGGGGGATCAGGCAAAGAGTCCTAGCAACGGACAAATACAGCATTGAATACTGAATACTGATACTGATTGGGTGTTATTACTTTGGGAGCATTCACTGTAGGCGTTATAAGCTGGGCCTTTTTGACTTGCGGGACCGGGACCATGGCGATCGAGGGCGGATGGTATGCTTTCTGACTTTGATTTTGAATTCATGTATGGGCTAGGTGATTTGATCTAGGTTGATTCAGCGGTTTCCTTTTACTTGTCATTGGGATTTGATATTTTTGTCGGTGTATATGTAGAGGCGTGTATGTATTCTGTATTCTTAGTCTTATTCTATCCATCTCATGAATTGAGTAAGATGAAAATTTTGGTTGTATAATACAATGACTGGTTGATATGGTATTCTGACCTCAGCTGCATATTCTGCTCGCTGACTTGCGTTGAATGGTGGTTAGCCAGTTATCATAAGCTTTCGGCCAACGTGGATGTGAACAATGTGCTGACTGGATGGTGTGCTTGACATAGCCTCATCGTATATTTCCAATATTTGGACTGATGAGGTATTTATTAGCTAACAGATAGGAAGGTCAGTCTGTTTGATGATCATAGGTTTAGGTACGTAATTAGCGAAGCAGTTATTCGTCTAATACTGGCTGTTTGAATAAATAGAAAGGCCATTCTAGAGAACACCATCCAGATGATGATAATAGACATCCTAGCCATATGTCCAAATCCATCCAGCAAAAACTACCCTATTAAATATACAAGTCTGTATAGTCTTCCCATGGTTGTTGTCATATTCTATCTACTACATAAAGCACTAAATGTTCAGATAATCACAGTGTCGTGGTGTTTATGCTCGATGTTACTGGACTTTTATAGCTTTTCTCCACCATCTCCAGCGATAAATTAAGCAAATAATCAGAACCTCATGCTCTTTTAGTAGGATATTGCTGTATAACAGCCATCATCGCCGTCTTGTCCATCAGTTCTAGTTTTCTCTTCGATTTTTAAGTCTAGAATACTAGATGGAGGCATGTCAGATAGTCCCAAGGGCGAGGCGAGATAACCATAGCATCATCCATGCTCTACTTACACAAACCGAAACTATCAGCAGAGTATTTTTAAACTCTATGACTATGTCTCATGCAATCCATCCGTCATCTTCGTAGTATTTGGCTTACTCCGATCAGCTAGGTTATCTGGACGACATCGAAATCATCCACATTCGCATACTATTCGAAGTCGACAACAGAAAGCTCGCTTTATTTTTTTTACTTGATATATTCGATATGTCACATCATTAAACAGTGATGCTAGGATACTGTCGTCTCAACTAGCAGTCTCTTGTAGTTAAATCTTCTCCTCAGGGTGGATTTGCACTATTTCAGGTTTGCATCCTATTTTTATATGAATATATTTGCAGTACTCTAATTTGAGAAAATAAAATCAATCTGAGATATATGTTGTGGCGCTGCTTGTTTGTACAGGTTCAAGTCATCTATTGACGTGATATTGTTTTATATAATGAATGTTGTATAGTTAAATCCTACAACTTCAAATAGAAACGCTCTCAATAATACAATTAACTTAAACTTCTAGATATATATATCAAGCCTAGCCAACTATGAAAAACACCCGAAAAGGCAATCTGTCCATCCTTCCAATCAACATGCATGTTTCATATATCTACGGTAGGACAAGCATTGATAGAATCTCCAACAAATCCGGTAAGGGAGCGAAGAATGCTATGTAATCATCTCGCTCACTTTATATGACAGACTACACTCCTGAACATAAGGTTAGATGAAAAATGGGAAAGTTTGTTTATGTTACGATATCTGAGTCGGAAACGGCGAATGATTTTTGTATTTCGATATTGCTAAACAACCAGATCTATATCGAGGATCTGGAAGGATATATACTATATCCGTTTAATTGGAGATAGGATATACTCTGATCTCGAAATAGTAGCTATGCAGCTAATCATTAATGCACATCTATAGTTAAGGAGTGTATAGCTCTATAGAGTAATAACCAGAATGGCTACAGATTCATGGAGTATAAAAATAACAAGCTAAACAGATGCTCTAACTCCGTAAAGACTAGAATACTCCATTTCAGTCTACCCAGACAGACTGGTTCGCCACCAACCCATACACACCACCCAGATGTAGATCAACTTAGTCTCGTCCATCTCATCAAATCACATCCGCATTCGACGGACTGAAAATTGAGGCGACCTGAGCAGAACTTGATTATCGCTGATAACCCCTGCAAGTGTACACCCTAAAACCAGATTCATTATTTGGAAAAGAGTAGGCATACCTACAAAGAGGGAGCAGCTGAAAAAAGCGGCAACCGCGGGGATAGCAGGCAAACGAGCCAAGAACCGACTGACTATCAATCAGATAACGTCATGGGAAAAGGCTGAGTAAATTCTCTCGTGGCAGTGGAGAAAACGGAAAAAGAAACAAAACAAAGAAAACAAAACAAAGAAATAAGCAAGTACATACTCCGTAGTAAGGCAGCAAGGCAGAACAAAGAAAACCGAGGTCAAAAACGAGGCAGCCAAAATAGTAACTAAAACGCAGCGAGGCGATGATCAAAGAGAGTATTTTAGTTAGTCAGTATTTGTGTCACTTCGTCTTTGCTCGGATATCGCATTCGGTTACACAAATATCCAAAGCAGAAAGAGACCCGCAGATAGTTTTTGTGATGGACGGAGAATATTGGCCAATCGTGTTGAGCGCGACATAATCAAGTGACGAGTTGGATACGTAAGAAGATTTGGATTTGATTGAATTGATGTAAGGGTCTTGCATGATGTTGTATATATTATCTTGTATGTATATCATACATATGTGGTGATATATCAGATGTATGGAATTTGTAATGAGGCATAACGCACAAGGCAAAGATGCATACTAAGCGAGGTCTGGAGAAGCATATCCGGGGTATGTATCTACTATCTATCTACATGTACTATCTATGTATGCATGCAGATCACTGCTTCCCAATAGTTCACTTAGTCGGTCTGATTATCCACATCTCCATTCATTGAACTAGGCTATGTACATCTGACGCAAAGGGTATCATCCAGAAATAAGAAGTAATAAAAAGTAATAGAAAAAGCAAATAAACAAATCACGGCCCTGAAATCCTGCCCTTCCACTCCTGCACCAACCCCCGATAATCCTCCGCCCCATATGGCTCAAACCACGTAGCGAGCGAACCACGCTTCCGCCGCGTGGACAGCCCCAAATCCCGCAAGAGCAGATCGACAAAGGGGATGGCGTCGAAGACGAAATCCGGATTGCGTTTTCCGAAGCCGCCCGGGTAGCGGTGCTTGCCGAATTGGGTGTGCAGGGCCATTTCCCATTTCAGGTCGAGGTCGGTCTGGGAGATTTTTTCGTTGGCAGTGCGGACGGAGGGCGGGCAGGGGATGGTCGGGGTGAGAGTGAGACGGTCGCTGAAGTAGGCGGCAATCCAGAGGGCTTGGGTTTGCGCCATGAGGGAGGTGTTGATGGTCATGGCGACGCCCATAAAGGCGATGGAGCGTTCTTTGGCCATGGAGAGGGGGATCATGAAGCGGGAGAGCCGGAATGGGTGGGCGGCTGCGGCGGGGGAGTCGCGGTCTTGGGAGAGAGGGGTGTAGTGGGCGTTGGGAGAGGGTTGGCTGCGCAGTCTGGGGAAGCGATGCAGGATGTCTTGGTCTGCTTGCTGGATGAGGCCATCATCAAGACAGTCTTTGGCCCAGGGGAAACCGAGTTCGCGGTCGATGCCGGCGGGGAGGAATTGCATGTTGGGGGTTGCCTTCCAGCCGGTGGAGCAGATGAGAGCGGATGTCGAGAGAGCGTCGCCGTTGGATAGATGGACGGTCTTTGCAGACAGCCGGTCAATGTCGGCCACGTGGATGCGCACTTTGCCTTGCTTGACGAGGTCGAAGAAGTTGGTCGGGTAGTTGAGGATGCTCAAGGATGAAGCCACCCAGAACGGACTCACCCATGGCTTCAACTTTGCTGTTTCGGGATGCTTGTCATACTCATTGAGCGTGACCACATCATTCGCCAGGACCGACCAGAAGCCATCGACAATCTTCCTTCCCAACCAAGTACCATGCAGAAAGCTACGAACACCAGCAAAGCCATCCGCATTGCCCCAGATACACGGACTGAACCAGGTCAGGAACCGCGTCGTGACCAGCTTCTCCAGCCACTTCTTCAGCGGCGTCACATACGGCGGCGCCATCCAGCAAGGCCCATGGCCAGATTCACGAATCACCCAGTCGACCTGCATGCCCGACGTGGCACACGCATACACAGCATCCCAGGCCGACTTGGTCCCCCAAAGACCGTCGCCTGCTGACCAGCCTGCAAGACGGCCTCTTCCTGAAGCAGATCCTTGCAGTGGAACAGCGGAGCATCAAACTCCTCCTGTCCAGCAAACGTAGGCAGGAAAGCCTGCGACGTGATGCCCGTCGCGATAATCAACTTCCTCGCGACCAGCGACTGCTCACCTTCCTCCGTCTCCGTCGTCAACAGCCAGCTCCCATCCGGACGATGTTCCGCACTGCGCACGCGCGTGTTGAGCCGGATGCGATCCGTGAACCCAAAATGGCTCGCGTACTTTGTCAGATACGCCTGGATGACAGTGCCGGGGATGTGTTCACCAGGCTGGACGCCAAAAGTGGCAGGATCCATAGGAAAATCACTAAATTCGTAGGTGCCCAGCATATTGTTGGACTTGAGGCCCTTGTAGAGACGATGGGTGGCCCATACCCCGCCAATGGACGAGGCAGACTCGAGCAGAAGCACCGAAGCAGCGGGGTTGACTTCGCGATAGGTTTTGACGGCGGAGAGACCGCACCAGCCTGATCAAATGTTATTCATCTATTCCGATAACTGTCAAAAAGAAAACATACCGGCGCCCACGACCACTAGGTCCACAGGCTCCATGGTGAAGGAAGTGATTTATGAGCAGTCACCGGAAGGATAGAGAAAGAGGGGGCGCAGTGGATAGATGGAGAGCGAAAGAATGGATAGCAAAAGTTCTACTGGGGGGGGACTAGGGTGGCTCTTAAAGCGAAAGAACCAAAAATTGAGACATTCCGATAAGCAGGCTAACAGGGCACACAGCACACACCAGGCTAGCAGAGTTAATAGACGAGGCATCTGGTGATCTGACAGCCTGTGCGACTGCACTGGCCAGAGTATGTCATCCTGATTACGGCGTGGATTCCTCCCGCTAGTCCTGCAGCTGTCTCGATCCGGCAAGTCCATCGAGTCTTCCCTTGTCCTGTCATATGAAAGACTCGACAGCATTGGCCGTTGAGCCCACTGGGTTGCCCGTTTGGGTGGGCGAAACGGCCCGGGGAACGTCTGGGCTCAACGGTGTGGGGGGAAAAGGGCCAATCAGGAGAGGCAGCGGCGGAGGGGGGACCAGTGGGTGGAAATGGCAGGCAACCAAAAGTGGGGCTGACAGGGATGGCATGCAGGAGAAACCAGGATGTGCGACTTTTATTTGTGTTGATGATGAATAAGACAGAGACATGGACATTATGAAAGAATAAATAGAATAAGAGAATCGATAGATGCAGTCGACACGTCGGTTATATCTATGTGTAGATAGTACGATGTACGGATGTCGATCTGCAAGTGATGCATCCAAAGCACTGACAGCTGTCATCACCCTTCGGTGTTTCAAGCAGAAATTAATATCCATCCAAACCTAAGATACGCTAAGATATCTGACTCCGCAATTTGATTCTGTCTGTGTCCTCTGCACTGACGACCGAGTTTTCACTCGTAGCATTCAGAATAGACACGCCATATACGACTCTCAACTCTATTATCGTACCTATCCATCCAATCTTACTCAAATGATCCTGCAGATCCCCCCCTATCTTTATCCATCATAGCCTGTCTGACCACTCGGAGGATGCGTGGGTCGTACCTTTTTTAGCTGCAGGCGGAAATTGAGCTGCCATTCCTATTCCTCGGCCCATCATTAGTCGTCAATAACCGTTGGACCGTGAATCATGTGTCTCGACCATTATGGAGTCTGCTGGATTAGAGCTAGCTTTGCAAATGGAGACGTCAACTCGAAATGGCGGCTGTCAGTTGTCGGGTTATGGAGATTCAGCCTGCTGATGCTGCAGAGAATAGCACACACTAGTCCGGGGCGCGGCCGCCGGCTGTTGCAGAATTGACTGACAGCTCTGCTTTTTATTGGCTTTTATTTATTATTTGCTATCTATCCCCGTCTATATCTCTTATTTTAACCTGCTTGTCCCCTTTCTCATTCTCTTCACCATCCTATCTGTACAAAATCTGTCCATCTATACATATTCACCATGGCAGGCGATGCCTTCGCCACAGAGGCCTTCACCCTCCTCGCCCTCGCTATCATCATCATCGTCCTCCGCACCGGCGCCCGCCTATTCACCGCCGGTTTCCGCAATCTCCAACTCGATGACTACCTCATGCCGCTCGCCGGCGTGGTCTACGGCCTCGAAACCGGCGCCGCATACTGCGTCGGCGCATGGTGGATGGGCCTGGCCAACAACTCCATGACAGACGAGCAGCGCAAGAACCTCGACCCGGCTTCGAAAGAGTATGAGTTGCGCGTGGGGGGTTCCAAGACACAGGTTATCGGGTGGTCGTTGTATACGACGTTGCTGTGGTTGTTGAAGGGGTGCATGGCGGTTTTTTATTCGAGATTGACGTGAGTATCTTCAATGGCATATGGGATGAGATGGGATGCTGATTGTGTAGGGCTGGATTGCAGAATCTCACCTTGCGAGTGCGCATCGCATATGCGTTGATCGGGGCGACTTATATTGCGGTTATCTGTTCCATTCTGTTTGGCTGTCATCCAATGCACAAGAATTGGCAGATTTATCCTGATCCAGGCAGTATGTTCCTTCTATACTACTATAAAATGTATATGCTGACAATGATAGATTACTGCCAACCCGCCGTCTCCCACATCGACGTCTACGTGACAGTCACCCTCAACGTTGCAACAGATCTCTACCTCATCACCATTCCCACTCCAGTATGTCCTCCCTCCATCATCCATAATGAACCTCCTAACGAAACAGATGCTCTGGAAAGCCCGCCTCCCCTGGCGCGAAAAAATCGAACTCCTCATCCTCTTCTCCGGCGGCCTCTTCGTCATGATGGCCGGCATCCTACGCTGCGTCCTCATCGTCACAGCCGGCGCAAACGGCGCCCAACAAGCCGGCAGCTGGGCCTGTCGCGAGACCTTCGTCGCCGTCGTCATCGGCAACATCCCCATGATCTACCCCGTGTGTCGGCGCGCCGCCCGCCGCGCAGGCATCTACATCAGTTCCCGTGGCGGCACGACAGAAGTCTACCACGTCTACCCACTCTCCGAAGAACAGCACAACACGGACAACAGTAACGGGCGGCGACGCAAATTCCGGCACCCGTTGAGCATCCCCGGCGATACGCAGTGGAATACGATTAGCGGGGATGAGCAGATGATTCTGCCGACATCGCGACAGCACCCGCCGACGTGTACGGCTGATCCGGAGAGAGATTGGGAGACGAATAGTACGTTGAGTCAGGAGGGGATTAAAGTGGTCAGGGAGACGATTGTGAGGAGTGATATGAAGGAGAGAAAGTGAGATAAAAGTTTATGATAGATATGATTTGGTCGTATTGGGCTGGATTGGGCTGGATTGGTGTTGGATATGGATGTATATACCCCTTTTGCTTATGATAGATGTTATTTATGTTTTTCTACTATACTAGACTTGGCTAAGTACCATGTAAATCCAAGATAATGCAATTATTGCGTACATTGGCAATAACATGAAATATTATATGCAAGGATAAACTCGTAGAAAAGGGGCAAATATTCGCTTATCCTTGATTAGCTCAATACCGTCGCCCGGGGATAAATTTGTTTTTACCGTTAGTTACCTCTTCTATGCTGTTATAAACAGTAAGGTACATCTATACATGGCACGCAACCTTTCAAACACGGGCTTTTTAACCGTGGATTGCAGAGAATATCGACATAGGCAAGGTCAGTTATACTTATCGATATAGGCGATACCTACGCACAAACGGTCCATATTGATCATGAGCTTTTAGGAGCAGAGACAGACATTGAATATCAATTACAAACACATCAAACTCCCTTCTCAACAACCTCCGTCGCTTCATCGCCCTGAACAACCACTTCTGCCTTCTTCAACGACGCCTTGACTGGATTCTTCGCTTGAAAGATCCCCGTCAACTCCTCCAGCGTTCTCTTGCTCGTCTCCACAAACAGAAAGTAGATAATCACAAACTCGAGCGTATCCCAGAAGATGAAGAGAAAGTAATACTTCCAGCCAGCGCCACTAAACGCAATCCCCGTGACGAAAGTATTATAGAACGAAGCGATGTTCACGAAGAACTATCCAGTCAGTCTTCAACTCAATCAACGGAATTAAATGAGGAAACTCACATTATTCATCCCCATTCCCTTCGCTCTCGATTCATACCGCAAACACTCAACCGGATACATTGCTTGATTCGGCGTCCATCCAGCCGAATACACAAACCCGAATAAGAAAATCATGGCGATCTGCGCCCTCGCCACGATGCCGCTCTTCGCGATATCCCCGTCCGCCGTTTCCACGACGTTGGTTGCGTTCAGCGCGATGACAATCGAAAAGAGAATCACCATCAGCGCAGTCGCGGTGAGCAGTTGTGTGCGACGTCCAACTTTGTCTGTTATTAGGGCGCCGAAGATGGCGCCGAGGAATTGCACGACGTTTTGTAGGCCTTGTAGGAGAAGTTGGGTGTTGAGGCTCGTGATGCCTGCGCCGGCGAGCATTTGGGGATAGTAGTAGGAGATAGGGCCGTTGCCGCCCCATTGGCCGAAGAAGGCTGCATTCATTAGTTATTGTAGGTATATTTGGAGAGGGAGAGGGGCATACCCATGAATATCACTAGCATTGATCGGTATCGAGTCTCTCGCGTGTTGAACAATTCGCGATAATCCCACCAGCGCTTGTCAGAGCCAGTCGTGGAGATATCATCCACCATCTCCCGGTATTCCAGCTGGACGATAGGCGAGTTGCGATCTCCCTCGCCGTGATATTCGGCCAGAACATCCAGTGCTTGTTCGTGTTTATCTTGAGAAATAAGCCAACGAGGTGACTACACCATCAGCTTCATCCCTAGTAAGAATAAGACACACTCACCTCGGGCAACGTGATACTAAACACCAACACCAACCCCGCAAACACCATCTGCAACCAAATCGGAATCCTCCAACTCATCGTCCCCTCGATCCGACTCGTGCGCCACGGTATAAATGTCCCCGGAATCCCGCCCCCGAACCAGAGGACGTTGTAGATACCCGTCATCGCGCCGCGGTAGGCTGGATGTGCCATTTCAGAGACGTATGCTGGGCCGGCGGTGGCGGAGGTTGCGACGCCAAAGCCGAGAAGAAATCGGCCGCCCATGAAGGCGCCTAGGTTGGTGCAGGTTGCTTGGACGATGGTGCCGATTATGATGAAGATGGAGCCGAGGGCCATGCCGACGCGGCGGCCTGTAGGTATTAGGTTAGTATAGATGGTTAGATGGTAGTGAGAGATAGAGACCTCTAAAGTCGGTAAAGGGACCAGCAGTAAAGGAGCCCACGATATTCCCGACATTGTAAATGGCATACACAATGCCCGTCGATGGTGTTCCTTCGGTTGGATCAAAGCCAAAGTACTCGCGATACTGGGGATAGGAGTTGATCGAGCCCATGAGCGAGCCATCGTAGCCGTTGATACACGAATTGAGAATCGCCACGGCAATGCACCAGTAGAGCTATCCAGTTAGTCTTGAGACAGTATAATGAGGTGTATAGGTACCTTGAACATCCGCTTCGTTAACAACTTTGGCTTCTGCCGGTGCATGGCCACCGCAAGGGCAGCATTGTTCACCCCGACGATTTGCGGGTCATCGTTGACTTGCGCAACGCTGGCTGTGTCTTTCTCTGCCATTTCGTCGATGTTGATGGTGGATGGAATGCATGGGAATGGCTGTTATATGCTGGTTAAATGCATCGTATAAGATCATTAGACCCTGCCGGGTAAATCTTGACTTGCATGGATTGAACAAGGATGCTTGATCCGTTCCCAAAAGGGTAGTATCTGACATCGTGGCCAGATCGTATAGTGCTACGTCTATATTCAGGCTGTAATATGGAATAAGCGAGTTGAATCAATGGAACCTCGTATATTAACTGGCCTTGTAAGGTATAAGAAATGAGACGGAGGATCAGCCGACGTTCATCTTATTAGAATAGACTGTAGGATCAGACCTACTGTCTCCTGTCTCACTTTATATCAATACGAGTTTATATTGGATGGCTGCTACCCCGGATCCTCGCGTAGTGTGAGGTTATTCCACCAATGTGAGCTTATCCCTATAGTGCTGATCATGAGACTGACTGTCTGTCTGAGTCATATAGCTGACCGTTGACTGCCATTCCAACTGATAGTATCATTATTCATAAGTACAGATAGTAGTGTACATCCAATCATCCATCCATCATCACATATCCATCCCATCCACCCCATTCGCTTCACTAAACAACTCCTCCTTCTCTTCGGGACTAATATACAAACTCAACGAATACTCCTTCCCCTCAATCAACTCCGACTCCCCCTGCGGATTCCCCGCAAGAACCAACCTCGTCCCCCCGGCAAAAGGCCGACTATACCACATCGCATTCCCCCCCCGCATCAGCCCCAGACCACATCTCCGCCTCACACGACATGCTACTCCCCACCAGCAACGGGTTGAACCCATTACACACCGCGTCGGGTATATGCAGCACGTTTTCAAGGATAATCGTGTGTGACCCGAACTGCGTCGGGCTCGGGCACACGTGTAGCGCTACCGTCCCGACCCCGGCTACGTGCAGTTCATCGTGTGGGTTGAAGATGTTGTTCCGGATGCTTCGCGAGACGGGGCGGTAGGTTGTGAAGGAGGTTTCATCGCGTGCGTAGTGGCAGTTGCCCGAGACGACCATCCAGTCGTGGCATTGGCGGGTTGGGGCTATCACGCGTGTGCGTTTGCGCGGTTCTTCGGGGGATTCGGAGCGCATGGCTGGGCAGTTAGATCGTAGGAATTGGAGGGGGCTATCGATCGTACCTGTTTGAGATAAGTTTTTGGAAATTTTAGCAGGTGTAGATGATAGTAGTAGGTCAATTGAGGCGAGGGAAAGGATCTGACAGGATGCAGAGTCAAGGGGAGTCGAGGCTGCCATGACGCCGCGAGCGAACAGCCGGCAGTATGTTGGATTTGGAAGGCGGTGGGCAGGTAAACCAATAATTGTGCATGCCTTGACACCGCCTAGAATCACTAGCTGGAATAGGTAAGTGTGCTTGTGATGCACATTACTCAGCAGCGTAGCATAAATATGCATTTGAAAATGCATCTTCTCAATAGATAGATCTGATGGATCAGATAGAGCAATGATACATAAATATAGATAAACGATCTATTAATGAAACAGGTAGATAGATAATTACCCCCTACCGCAGATCAACGCCCTCATCCAAACACTCCTCAACGACCGACTCTCCACCTCCCATCCGGCCATATCCGCCAACCGCACCCATTTCTCCCCTTCCCATCCTCCATCCATCACTTCGACCAGAACAATCAATCGACTTTTCACTCCATCCTGCACTGCATCTCGCATCCTCCGCAGAATCACCACCATCTCCGCGTCATTCCACCCCCTGTTCCCCCGCCAACAACAACATACACACCAACCGGAACACCCTTCATTAAGTCCCCGATCACTACATTCTCCGCTGTCACTCGGTGGCTTAGATCGGCGAATCGTCCGTGCGAGGTGAACGATGACCGGACTTTTTCGATGATCTGTGCTTGTCCGTAGACCCCGCCGTGGAGGGAGGGGTATTCGCGGAGGAGAGATGCGAGGAAGAGGCTATCTTGCTGGGGGTTGAGGTGGAGGATGGGGGTGGGTGAAGTGGTGAGGTTGTTCCAGAGAGGATCTTGGGCTAGTTTTGTGGATTTTATTGTCATTTCATCGTAGAGGGTTTCGTGGAGTTGGTGGAGGTATTCAGACATGATATTTTGATCTTGATGTCTTGCTATGCCATGATAGTAATTAGATGTTGGTTCTTTTGGTTTGCATTATTCGTTTCATTCTTCAATTATTAGATTGTAGTACTGGATGTATTCTGTATGTTCTGGTTTATTCTACTATCGGTTCTTTATATATCGGTGCATTATGATGTTGTATAAGTCCCCGATATATATATCTGACCATATATTGCGCAAGTATAACTGATCAACAAATAATCAAGTACAGTTCCAATTCTTTACTCCTTTATTCAATGTTGGGATGTTCTTGTCCTATCACTCCCTTACAATTAGATATAGATAGACAGCTAATATATTTGACGAAGCTATAAACATTACTATTCAGTATCATGGATTCTCCAACTACATCTTCGTCCATTTGATCTCACAAGGTAGATGTTAGTAATCTAAACTGCACTTTCACTCCAATAATTAATTGAATGTGAGATTCATTACACCAATCAATATTTACTAAAATTATCGACATCCGAGGCTCCTGCAATACCTTCACGATATGCAGAACCACTCAATCTCCAACATTATATTATGTATCCACATTCCCATTCATAATCCGAACAAAACATCCGCTCAATCCGTAGACACTATTCCAAATTCTTGACCGTCTAAATCTCCCCATCGGCATATCCCCATGGCCTATCGGAGTTCTGCGTATACAAAGTGGACACGAACTCTATTGTAATTGCTTCAGCCACTTCGGTTATGGGCTGGTGGATCTTGACCTCGGGAATTTTTTCCACGTAATACGGTAATAGACAGCCACTGAAGAATACGTGTATCCATAAGCAATAAGGGGAAGGGGAGATCGAGGCTCAGCTGAGTGGGCTGTGGGCCACCAGCACGGGTCTCCTTTTCTTGATTTGATTCTGGTTGAATAATACCTATCTCTGTACGGAGTACGGAGTAGTCGAGTCGTTACCTACTCGACTGGTGTGGGATAGATTGATATTTCCTATGAGAGAGTCATGCATGGACTGAAAATGAGACAACAAAAGCGGTGAGGTACGTGTTGACAGAGCCAGAGAACAAATCACGCTGTGCTGGCAGTGGATCAACCGAGCTGAACTGGAGTGAGCTGAGGAAGTGAGCCGAGCTGAAAAAGCAATTCGGCTGAAAAGCGACTATTGGATCTGGAAGAAGCTCATGTGGGGCGGTTAATCAGTATACGCACTGCGATTGGCTAGGAAGAGAGTGGAAGGTTCAGGTGGGTCTGGAGAAGCTCAGCTGGAGTGGGGCAGGTTTCCTATTTGGGACGGGAGTTTTCATTGCACTTTTTGATTATGACAGACAGACTATGGGAGGAGATATTCATACGGAGACTCCGTGTCTTTCAGCAGCTAGCAAAGTCAGATCCAGACATGTTTATCTGAGGCTGGCTGAGGGACCGGATGTCGGGGCGATCGCATCGGCACGATGCTGCCCAAAGTAGGTACCCTGAGTGGCGATTAACGGTCGTGCGTCGAGGCGGATTCACCGCTCCTTCTGACAACAATTATTGCTGTTGTACACTGCTTCTACAGTACAGATATTCAATATGCTATGTAGTGTCTAATGATTCGTAGCACAGCATCATCAGCAAGGTTCTACTACACTGTATACACCGCACAATGTACGCTGTGCACTCTGTAGAAACCGATATTGAGAGCAATCTTCCGACAGTCCGCTAGATCGGGTGGATCATCGCCACGCAGAACGAACCAGACATCGAAGATCTCGCCGATGAATGCAGATCGGTCAATAGTTCTTTTGCTGGTCTGTGGCTGGACGGAATCGTGAACTCCAGCTGAACATGCAGCTGAACTCTTACCTCGTATCCTGTGGATCCTGACTCAGGAGAAGTTCAGCTGCCCTGTCCATTTTGTCTATATAAACCGGCTCTTCCTCTGCCTATTCTGCTCATCATCAACAACCAACTTTCTATCTCTCTATCTCTACCTCTCTACCTCAATCAAAATGCAGTTCAAGATCGGTGCTCTCTTCGCCTTGGCCACCACCGCCATGGCCACCCTCCCCGCCCACAAGGCCTGCGGTAACAACGTCGAGTGTGCCGCCGAGTGCTACCAGGGCACCTACGACGTCGCCTTCGTCAACGACCAGGTCCGCTTCGTCTGCTCCCAGTCCGAGCCCCAGCAGCTCACCTACACCGTCGTCTCCTGCGACGGCTCCGCTGCCGCCCCCTACCAGGTCAAGAAGGCCTGCAACGCCAACGGCGGTACCTTCTGCGAGGGCAAGTGCGCCATCGCCCGTGAGGAGCACTACGACTTCGCCGAGTGGTGCGAGCGCTTCGATGGTTTCCCAAACGTCAAGAGCCAAAATTTAAACCGGGCTGCGGCATTCCGTTCCGCCGGATGCTAAATGCGCAATACCAAGGCGGAAAACAGATGGTGGAGGATGTGATGGACAAAGGCGAGGAGTTCAAGGAGGAACTGTTCCGGAAGCACATAATGGAGGAGCTTAAGGAGAAGAAGGAACATTTCGTGGATGGGATGCACGACGCCGGTGCGTTCATCCAGGAGGAATACCGCGAGAAACGACAACATATCGAAGACGAATTAAAGGAGCGGGGGGAACAGCTCAAGGAGCGCAGCGAGCAACTCAAGCAATCTTTCAAGGAGAAAGAAGGCAAATGCATGTATTATATTGGCGAGATCTGTTTGCTGTTGCTGGTTGAGCTGATTGCGGTGGCCTTGATGTACATTCTCATCAAGATTCTCATTCGCGACCTCCCTGTGCCGTGATAATATAATAATGAAACTGTTGATACCATCATCTGAGCGTTGGAAAGATTATACATTGTAGTTGTAGATAAGTTGTAAAGTTCTAGAAATGGTACGGGATGATCCAGAAACTATAATACCTATCCATGGATAAGATAAAGTATAGCGGAACAATGCATCGGCGATGCTTAAATTAGCTAAACTATCGTTGTATAACATAAATGCATTATTGCCAATAGTCTCAACGTAGCCCTTGCTGCAGCTATAAGAACCAGATTTCCATGTCTGACATCGAAAAATCAACATCAACGAAGATGCAAAGCATCAACAAAAGCAAATATGCAAGACAGACCAATCGAGACATTCAATGCTGATGAAGAGAAACGACTTATTCGACGGATTGACTGGCAGTATGCACACTTATCTATTGAATGGCCATAACTGACAGCCAGTCTGATGCCACTTTTGACCATCACGTATGGACTGCAATTTATGGATAAAATGTGTTTGGCGTGGAGTGCTATACTAGGGATGAAAGAGGATTTAGTATGTATATCGCTCATATTAGACATGGATACAGCTGATGATGAAGAATCTGGTCGGACAAGAATACAGCTGGTCCTCGTCTATCTTCTACGTAGGCTTCCTGGCTGCTTCATATCCCATCTCACTTGGCTTCGTCAAGTTTCCTCTAGGCAGATATCTCAGTCTTCTTATGTACGTCTTACCCATCCTTCGTACCTGGGCAGTATACTAATAGACAGCCTCGCCTGGGGCATTATCCTCACCCTCCACGCCATCACCCCCAACTACCCCAGCCTCATGATCCTGCGCACTCTTCTCGGCGTCTTCGAAAGCGCAATCACCCCCCGGCTTCTCCCTCATCACCGGCATGTGGTATACCCCTACGGAGCACGTCTCCCGCCATACAATCTGGTTCGCAGGCAACGCGTCCTCATCCATAATCGGCTCGCTCATCACATACGCCATCATGCACTACACTGGCGGTTTCCCGAAATGGAAACTCATGTTTCTGATCTTCGGGCTGGTCACGGTTATCTGGGCGGGTGTGTTGTGGGTCTTCTTACCGGATGGTCCGATGGAGGCGGGGTTTTTGGGGAGGACAGAGAGGGAATATGTGGCGTTGAGGCCGAAGATGTTTCAGCGGACGACTCAGACGAGAACTTGGGAGGGGACTCAGGTTGTTGAGGCAGTTGGGGATGTGAAGGTGTGGTGGTTTTGCGTGTTTGTGTTTGTGATTTGTGTTCCCAATGGGGGGATTGGGGCGGTATGTTTTCCATCTTTCTATACAGATGACTGATACTGACGAGACAGTTCTCAACGCTTATAATCAACAGCATGGGCTACGACAAATACCAAACCATCCTAATGGCCATCCCCGGACAAGCATTCATCCTCACCATGCTACTCATATCAACCATCCTCACATCCACAATCCGCAAAACCCGCCTCGTCTGCATCATCCTCTGCTTCCTCCTCGCGCTCACAGGAATCCTCATGATAAAGCTCGTCCCGGAGAACGAGAAACTCACTCGTCTTGCTGGCTTCTGGCTAGTTCAGTGTCTTGCGCCTTCGATGCCGCTTCTCCTATCCCTAATAGCGGGCAATATAGCCGGGTTTACGAAAAAGTCAACCACCATGGCGATGGTTTTCGTCGCGTATTGTGTGGGGAATATTGTTGGGCCGCAGTTTTTCAAGGAGAGTGAGGCACCGAGTTATCATGTGAGTATTCTCTGGATATCATTGACTGTGTATGCTAAGTGATAGACGGCGTATACGACAATTATGATCTGTTTTGCCATCACGATAGCCATGGCAGTCATCTTCCGGGTCTATCTACAATGGGAGAATCACCGTCGAGACAAGCAGCAGGGCGTATCCATCGACCCCGAAGCCAGTCGGGCCGTGCACCTCGGCGTGGACGACCGAATCCTCGCCATCGACGAGACAGACGGACGCAATAAAAGCTTCCGATACGTAGTATAACTATCTTATCTGCGAATAATCTAATGAGCAATAGTAGCTTGTAATAGGTTCAGCCCGTCCCACCTCTCGAGAAACTGATCCATCTCTGCATCGCCCTGCGCCTGGTCTGGGCGGACCGCAGCCCCGAAATTCGGGTACAGACTGCTGAACTGGGCTGGGTCGGTGTGGCCCCATGTTTCCTTTTCGAAGTCGGCGAAGAGCGCGTCGGTTTCCTTGGGGAGGGTGATGTGGGATTGGGCCGCGTTGAGCTGGATCATGCGGAGGAGGCCCGAGCCGAAGGGGTAGCGGTGGGCGAAGGAGTGAGCGACGGTGCAGAGGGTGATGAATGCGGTGCGGTTTTCTTGGGTGTCTAGCGAGTCGAGGAGGGCGAAGAGGCTGACGATGACCCAGTGGGAGGTGGAGGTGCCTATGCGGTCGATGCCCCAGCGTTGATGGTGGATGGTGATGAGGGAGGCGACGTGGCGGGCGGTCCAGAGGGAGGTGGATTTGGCGTCGTTGATTTTACTGGGAGGGAGGGTGTCGTCGTGGCGGATGAGAGCGAGGAGTTGCAGGATGATGGTGTGGCAGAACATGCTGTTTATGTCAGACTGTGTCGTTAGTATGGACGGGGGATGGGACGCACTGGATGGCCAGAATATGAGGGACAGTGGCAGTTTCAACATCGAAACAGGCTGGGAGATTCCTCTGCCACTCTTTCAGTTGTCGATGGAAATGATCCACGAGAGACGGAATCTGGTCTCGAGGCGGTTTATTCTCCGAGTCAAAAAACACACGACCGATCTCGTTGGCGATGCAGCAGATATCCGTCCACCGGGCCATGGAACAGAGGATGTGCCCGGGTATAGGATCTTCATGGCGTGGATACGGCGACCAGACATCGCCAGGCGAATCGTGCGTATCCCACGGCCGAGGACGACGCGGACGAGTCATCGGGACGTATTTCATCACGGCCACACTCGTGAGTCTATTCATTAACGCGTGCTGCAAGACATAGCAGGTACACTCACGATGAAACGTTGAACATCCCCCACAGCGCATGGTTGATGGCGTTTTGCTCGACTGAGCCATCATTGCGTGCTGGATGTGCAGCATCGTATTCTTCGGCTGCCTTGACGGCCATTTTGAAGTATATGAACCCTAGTCGATCCTTGCCCATCAATGACAGTCTGTCTGTCAGTATCATCCACAGAATAGATAGACCACATACTGAACAAACAGATATCCTAATCCCTGAACGGTCGCAAGAGTCGCCGGTCCTTCTTCCAGCTCAAACAGTTGTCGTGCTTCTTCCGAGAAATGCGCACCTCGCGTCATAAGATCCCCAGCCGCAGTAAACACCTCTGCGTAATCCGAATAAAACTGGACAAGATTAGAGCAAGTCTGACTGTTTTTCATCGCATATCGACATCAGATCATACACAAGCTTCTGCAAGAATCGCATTCACCAGAAACGGCGAGCAGAACTCCGTCTCCAACTGACCGGCCTGCATCGCAGCCACAAACACCCCCCGATCCAACCAGTTCAGCCACGGCTGCGTCCACGTCAACCACAGCGAGACCAAATGCGAAACGAGATCGTCGTCGTCGGTCACAGTCGTCCAGGGTTTCGCCGGGACGCGCACAACGGGGATATCGACTAGCTGGCGGACGTCCAGCACGCGCCGTCGCACGATAGGCACCGACCTCTGCGCGAGCTGCTGCTGCAGGTCAGCCAGTTCGGGCGTCTTTTCCAGCTCCTCGGCGGTGTATTGCTGTTCCAGAAACGCCTGGATCTGCTCCATCGATGCATTGTCGCGGATTAGCTCGAGCAGCCGGTCGATGCGGTCGCTGTCCGAGCGTCGCAGCACCTGGATCAGCTGCTGCAGGAGATCTTCTGAATTCTCCAGCCGGTCGACCTTGCGTTTGACGGCGTCGTGGCGGCGCATGTCGCTCATCGAGTCGACGACGCAGTTTAACCCGTTTGCCACGCAGTGTTCACATGGTGGGCCTCCTCGACACTGTCTGAGTTAGTTTATATAGTCTTAGTAATGAGGGGTGGTACCTTGAGTTTCCTCTGTTTGCAGGTCGTGCAGGCGCTGGTTTTGTGAGTGCGGGGTGGGATGTCGCTGCGCGATGATCGACTCGACGAGGGAGGAAACGGACGGACAAATGGGTCTGCCATTTCATTGAATTAAAAAAGATGAAGATATAAAGAGAAGATGAAGAAGGATTCCAGTTGGAATGAATGTCGACAGTTGAATCTTTTATCCTCGCAAGGGGATACGCAGTCGGCCAATCAGAAGATGCGGAGGAACCGGAAATGTATGCCACCCAATAAGAATGCAGCATTGAGTAGGGATGTAGATCATAAGATGCCTCATGTGTAAGCTTGTTTATAGATAGTAGTGTTGTATTTAATATAGATTAATACAGTCTAATCAGTAATATATCTATACTAGCTAACAGCAATATCTTCTAAACTCCTCATCCTCGTCAAGAACAGCCCACAACGGCTCAGTCAGTCAGATTAACGTCAATAGCACATGGCCCATCTCCCTTCTGTCGACATCATCATCCCCAGTCCATCCACCAGCGAAACAGGATGCTGTTGAGGGCGGGATTCCTTGGTAGACGCGTTGGTATAGATATGCGGATAGGGCTTCAAAGGTGAATATCCAGGACTGACCACTTGGGTCTGTTGCAGCTTGTTTGAGAGCATGAGATCGTGGCTGGAAAAGCGCAGTACACGGCCTGTCATGGGGGGAGTGGCTGGTTGCTCGGTTTCTGGTTTTTTGGTATCGTCATTCTCAATATAGTGCAATCGGATCCCCAGAGTGACGCCACCACAGGCAAACTGAGTATGCTGGACAGCAAATATAGGATCACGACAGACGCCTTTAAGAGTTGGATGAAACGGGGGTGTCAAAACATTGCTAGACTCCGGTACATTGGGCATCAGGATACGGCCAGATGATGAGATTATAGCATCCAGTGTGATGTTGCACTTTGCTTCTAGGAGTTCTGCGCCGGTTCCTAGTTGGGTGATTTCAGGGGCTTTGATGATTGAGTTGAATTGCAGACGGCTTGTCAGATGGGGACTTTCTGCAGACGATGAATAGGAATAAAGTCATCATGAGATGCAGGTTTTCTGTAGACAAAAACACATTCGATCGGGACAAAAGCATAGACAAGATGATCGAGTGGACCGAGATGAAATGGCACTCAAGGGAAGATACTGCAGCTGAGTTGGCGCATTGCAGCGTATTATGTGTAGTAACCTGGACTGCCATTTTGAATGATGAAGATGAGATTAGAAGACATCAAAGTTGTCAAATTTATACTACTGTTCGTCCGAAGTAATACACTTTCGGACGAAATCTCAGGTCATATTGAGTCAATCTACTTTATTTCGTCCGAACCGTCGGACAAAACGTTCCAAATGGATAATTTGAACATCCTTCAGAGACATGAAAAAAATAATCATATGGATAGACTAGAGGATATACAGTAAATGCCTAGTTGGCATTTACTCCCTCCATTCATCCAACCTTCGACTAAAGGCTATTCGATTTAGATCGACATGGTTGAACAGCACTTCTTAGTCCGCGGAGATATGATTGCTTGAATAGAATCGGGTAGATGCACGGCATGCATGCTTGTTTCTTTTTCCCTTCCAGTGGGATTCTGATGTCACACCCGCTATTTCCGCCGTTGACTCATCTATCCATCTATACCACCATCTATATAAGACCATCTTATCTAAACATTGCAACAACACCAGCATCAGCATAATATCATATCACAACATCAAAATGTCCCCCAACCCCCTCCACGACTGCCCTCCACACATCCTCAGCCTCCTCTCAGACCTACACACCAAATCCCTCTCCCAAGAAGCCGCCCTCCCCCCTTCCGTCTTCCAAAACAATGACTTTGACACCATCATGCGCGACAAATTCATCGCTCTCGACCAGGATAAGTCTCAATTCATCTACCAGCTCGCACGGTCCATCAACGCCAAAACCATCGTCGAGGCAGGCACCTCCTACGGCGTGAGTACCATCTACCTTGCGCTGGCTGTGAGTGCGAATCTCGCTGCCACGGGTGGCGAGGGGCGTGTGATTGCGACGGAGAATGAGCCTGAGAAGGCGAGGCAGGCCAGGCAGAATTGGGAATCGTGTGGGGATGTTGTGAGTGGTGTTGTTGAATTGAGAGAGGGGGATTTGAGGGAGACGTTGAAGGGTGATATTGGGGTTGTGGATTTGTTGTTGTTGGATAGTATGTCTTTCTCTGATTATATTAATGATGGTATACTGATAATGGGATAGTCTGGACGCCTATGGCTCTGCCCACGCTGAAACTGATTCAACCTCGCATGCGCCACGGGGCAGTCGTCATTGCAGACAACACCATCAAAGGCGCTCGTGGATATGAAGATCTACTCAACTATCTGCGCGCCCCAGATAGCGGATTCACCAACTTGACACTCCCGTATACGAACGGCCTCGAGATGAGTGTATATCTGCCTAAGCAGTAATCATATTATAGTCTACAGAACATATCTAAAGAATGGATTCTGCTTGTCAGTGAGATCGTTAAAAGCCAACTTGTCACGCTGGCTTTCATCCAGATCAAGACGTGCGCGGATACTATTCTCCCGATGGAGAACGTAGTACAACACCACAGCAGCTGCGATAGTAATGCAGTAGCAGATGATCATCCCCTCCCAGAGCTCAGGATAATGCTGATCGACGGTATCACTCTTCACCAACTGCGGCCCGATAATGTTACCCACTGTATACGCCACGAACACTGTAGCAGCCATGACGGTCTTTTTCGTCGCGCCGGCGACATTACTAGCACCCAGCGTGATGATCAGACTCACCACTGGCCCGAAGAAGCCGGTGAGTGCGTATCCCACCACCGGGGCAGCGGGTTGATACCCCCATTTGGATTTCCAGATGATGATGCACCCCGCGATGACGGGGAGACAGCAGGCGATAAGCATGAAGATGCGGGTGTTGGGGATGCGCGACGAGATGTAGCCACAAAGCGGGATGAAGATGAGGCAGATTGCGCCGACAGGGAACTGGAAGAGGATGGAATCGAGGGTGTTGAAGCCAAAGGTAGACACGATGAGAGGGCCGAAGCCGGAGATGGCGCCATTGATGGTGTATCTATCAGTATTAGTATGAATATATACTAAGATGTGGATGGACATACGCAGCAGCCATCATAATGGCAATCAGATATAGTTTCACATCGAGAAATGCCTCCTTGACCTGCTCCATTTTAATCTTCTGGCATCGCACTCCAGTCTGACCTTTTCGCAGTCTTTCAACAGCGACGACTCTCTCTTCCGGCGTCAGGAACCAGGCTGATACAGGCGAATTGGGCATGATGCAGCACCACAGTCCAAAGAGAAAGGTCAATGCACCGGCAAAGATGTAGATATACTGCCACGGTGTCAAAGCACCAGACTTAATCTGTCCAAAGGCGTAGTTGAGAGCTGATCCGATGATGGTGAACCAGCCAGTGCCAGAGAACCACCATGCCTGACGGAGCGCCTGTTCTTTCTGCGTGTAGTAACTGCTGACGATGGTCATGAAGCCGGTTGGGATGACACTTTCCACAAAGCCTAAACTGTTAGATACACTCTCATAGAGAGGAGTGAACATACCTAAGAAGAACCGCTGCACGAAGAGACCCTGCCAGGTGGATACACCCGCTGTCGCAGCACAAGTAACCGCCCACAGCATCACAATCGGCCCTAGGACATGCTGGATGCTGAATCGCTGCATGATGAACGTCATCGGATACAGACCAGCCAGCATGCCAAAGTAGAATATAGACGTCGCCCAGCTGAGACGCGATGTGTCGACTGTTGCAGGCGACGTGGAATGATCGACCACTTTGAGGGCCAGATCGGTCGTCATGCCGAAGAGAGAAGCGCTGCCCAGGATGGCCTATTAATTAGTATTATCCATTTGAAAATGATGTGGACTCACTTTGTCCCAGTAGACGAATCCATATCCTATATTATCAGCATCGTCCATGATATAATATCAGAAGACTCACCGATCAACATGGCTGGCATGAAGAAATAATCAATCTTGCGCAACACTCGCCTCTCCACCGCGGGGTCGACAGCCTGAGCGACATCGCTGACCACCGCCAGGGCTGCGTCTTTCTCCGGCGAGCTGACTTGGATCATTTTATATTATTTATATTATTTTATATTTTTGGTGTTGGCCAAAGTGACATCCAGGCTGGCTTTATGTGATTTTTAACCGGAAAAAGTCAATTTAAAATTAACCATCCTGGCTCCGGTGAAGATCCGCGATCGTCTCCTGTTATTTCCGACTTCAACTTGACATTTCCACGATGACAGACACTTTAAAACAATGACACTTGATAAATACGAAATTATTAGATAGTTAAATCCATAATAACCTTCCCCCTCGCATGCCCTCCTCCCACTCGATCAAAAGCCTCCTGGAACTGCTGCAACGACCACACACTGTCCACCACTGGCCGACATTTCCCTTCTTCCACCAACTTGGTGATTTCCTGTAGAGCCGATCCATCCGGCTTCATGATGAAGAACACCTCCTTGATGCCATCGGACATCAGATGCACCGGGCGATGCTCTTCCGGTGGATGGCAGATACTCACCACCACGCCATCGCTCGCCACACACCACCACGCATCCTCCAACGTCTTCCCCCAACACAGTCAATCACCACATCCACCTTCTTCTCCGTGGCATCTGCCCATTCCCTTAAAGACTGCTTCCTATAATCAATCGCCTCAGCTGCTCCCAACCCCCGTACAAAGTCAACATTATTACTCCCACACGTCCCAATCACTTCTGCCCCCACCGTCTTCCCCAACTGCACCACCCAATTCCCCGTCCCCCCAGACGCACCAGTAACCAGCACCCGTTTCCCTTTCCAGACCGGACTGTGGAAATCCCCAACCCCCGCCTGCTCAAATAACGCCTGCCACGCCGTCTCCGCACATAACGGTATCGACGCAGCCTCTGCCCAGCTCAGCCCCTTCGGCCGATGCGCGAGCTCCTCCGTCAGCGCGATGGTGTATTCGCGGGCAGCGCCGGGTCGGGAAAACGACGTGCGCGCGTACACCTCATCGCCGGCCTGGAATGGTGAGTCTGGAGGCGCACTTACCACCGTCCCTGCCATGTCGGAGCACGGCACGGGTTGTTTGTCTGGGACGGAGACCATCGTTGACCAGAGGAGTTCGCCGGCTGTGGGGGCGGTGCAGTGCACGCGGATGAGGTGTTCGTTGGCATTTGGGTTGGGGGAGGGGATGGGACAGTCGATGAGGTGGAGATGAGGGGATGTAGGGGTTAGTTGGATTAGGACTCGCATGGTTATTGTATTATGAGTATAGATTAACGTAACTAGTTGTGAGTATAGATGAAGGTAGCTAGTTGTATGCAGAAGTAAAAGAGTGATGCTGTAGAAGGATATATATTCTTATATCACAATGACATCAACATCACCTCATGACATTTCCTCAACACTCCATACTAATAGCATCAAAAGCAAACTTTCCATCCCCACTACTGTTAATCGTACTCTCGTCTCCCTCGCAGTCCAGCTTGGAGTATATCTTGCAGCTACATCCCGGGGCAGTCCATCCAGAGACAAATGGCTTTCCGTTGCTGGATTTGAGGTTGATACAGGTTCCATCCGAGTAGACGGAGCCGACGCAGGATTTCTTGCCGGTGGCTTTGCAGGGGGTGAGGGAGCAGGCTCGTTTGGCTGGTAGTTGTGTTAGTTAGATTGTATGAGTATGATAAGAGGTTCAGGACATACCGAGGGTGTCATCGTCAACAGCCGCATGGGCAATGGAGATGATGCTGACGAGGGAGAAGATGTGAGAGAAGCGCATTTTGATGATTGTTTCTTTGACACTTGTTCTTAAGACTTGGATATTGAGATGATTGTGTTCGAGAGACAGATTGGAAAGGTGAGGTTTATATACCTCAGATAGCTCATCTGTATCAGTATATAGTACAAGGCTGCGAATACAAAGTACCATCCAATATCGTATATGCCATTCTTGGAAGTTCGTATTCGACAACCACCCACCTATTACTCTTCTTCTTTCCTGAAGATCAATGCAGTTGTCCCTTGGCAGAGGCAGTGATGTAGATCTTCAACTATACAGTCGCCGACTGAGTTCGTGTTTGATATCTCTTTAGGCATCAAAGCGTATACGAGTGGATATGTTTACGGTAGTATATTGCGATGGATGCAGTAGGAGCCTAGTTCTGATAGACTCGCTTCCCCAGATTTGTAGATCTTTTTGTAGATCTTTCTTGGATGTAGACGTCGCTTATTTTCATTCGAGGCCAATTCACCAATTCCAGCCTTGTAGTATAGCCCAGGTGATGATGTTGATGCTAAAAAGTGATGAATCATGAATATACGAGGTCATCCAGGTTGCAAACGTAACATTTATTCAACCCATGCTCGAAGCCTGAAGCCTGAAGCCTGGGGGCCATGATTGGTATAGAAGATTGATCGTCTGGATAACACCCAACCATGTACGTAAATAGAAACACAACAACAAGTATGTATGGAATAATACGAGTCTTAGTATAAGAGGGAATCTTGAATTTATTTTCAAGATGGTAGAGGGAATCGATAGTTGAGGGAAAGCGTATTCTATGTAATACAAGCACTGCAATACAATTCAGATCAGGTAAGTCATTTCAATGCCTCATAAAGAAGCATAGATAGCCCAAATCCTCCATACAGCAAGCAGTCTTTATAGTATCTGGTAGACTGTATAGATAGTATAGATCAACTGGCCGATGCGGGGTGTCACGTGGTGTTCAGCTGCGATCCACGATCCGCGACGAACTCAACCGTGAATTGCACAATCGCCAAAATGAACCGGACTTACGAGGTACATCTCTCGAGATATTATATCATACTGATCTAACGCCCGGCAGAATGCACTCAGACTCCTCCAAACGAGACGACGATCTCGACCCAAGACCATCGTCTCGAAGGCACCCTTGGATCCAGCCAGTGGTTCTGGAACCCAGCCCCTCAAAGGCCTACCCAGCATTGTGGGCATGAAAGAATGGCTACAGGATCTAGGGCATTCGGTATGTGCCATTGTCTGTCACTGCAGCGTCATTCTCACAGCTTTAGGAACATGACGTCAACAACCTCAACGTCGTCCACATCGCCGGAACCAAAGGCAAGGGCAGTACGTGTGCCTTCACCCGCTCCTTCCTCCAAACACACGGACTGCGAACCGGATTCCCCAAGCGCGTGGGCCAATACAGCTCCCCGGACTTGCGATTCATTCGAGAGAGAATACAAATTGACGGGAAGCCGATATCGGAGGATCAATTCACGCGGTATTTCTTTGAAGTGTGGGAGCGTTTGATGCCCTCCGAGTCGAGTGTTGGTGAACCTGTTCGACAACCGGCGTACCTTCAGTTTATCCTGCTGTTGGCATTGCATACTTTCATCCGGGAAAAGGTCGAGGCGACAATCCTTGAAACACACCATGGCGGCGAATTCGACTCTACCAATGTGGTTGCGAAACCGGTCGCGACGGGTATTACAGTCTTGGGAATGGACCATATTCTGCAACTCGGCCCTACGATTGAAAACATTGCATGGCATAAGGCTGGAATCATGAAACCCGGGGTACCGGCTGTTTCGATGCTCCAGGATGCTGGTCCCGCGGAGGTGCTGCGCAAACGCGCCACGGAGAAAGGGACCAGTTTGGAATTTGTCCCGGTTGATGAGTCCCTTCCGGACAACAAGAAAGTACTGAGTATCCCAGTGCAGCGACTGAACTGCTCCATCGCACTGGCACTTTCCAAGAACTTTTTGCGGGCGACAGCTCCTGGCCAGGAGCTGACTGCCGAGGATATCTCTCGAGGAGTTGAGAATTATTCCTGGGCTGGACGATTCCAGGTCATCGAGGAAGGAAACTCGCAGTGGTTCTTGGATGGTGCTCATAACACATTGAGTATTGTGCAGGCTGCGCAGTGGTTTGCCGTGAATAGCACCCCGGAAAAGTTCGTCAACTCATCCCCCGATAGTATCCCAACTAACACCTGCCAGATGCCGTGTTCTCATCTACACTCACATCTCAGACCAACGTGATGGGGAAGAAATGGCTGAAACTCTCGTACATGCTCTTCTTGAAGAACACAATCTGAGGCCCGATCATGTCATCTTCACCACGTACGATGAAACAGAAAACGGGTCCACCAGAATAGGCAAGTATTGATGATGTCCATCAGACACAGTCAACTAACACATAACAGACAAAACTATTAAACCGCCGGAAAAGCCCTTCTCGGATGTTATAGCCGGGTACGTTTCGATATGGAAGAAGGTTGACCCGCAAGCGACGGTGTCGACTGAGCCAACTATCGAAAAAGCTCTTAACCTCGCCAGAAGACTAGGTGGTGAAAAGGGCATGCAGACACTGGTGACAGGAAGTTTGCAGTTGGTCGGTGGTGCGCTGAACCTTCTCGAGGCATAGGTGTTTATATTGCATGATATATAGAACTTTGAATAGACCGATATTAGATTCAATTCACATCGACTGAAGTATATAACCATGCAATGTAGAGCTGTAGTGGGCATGTGCTTGACTGTCAGAGTCTTCCCGGCCTCTTATCTCCCCTATACATGCACTATCTCAACAGAAACAATTGTCGAAGCAAGTCAGCAAGAAGTCTGCTTAAACACAAGCAGATATTTCACCCATCCTTCCATCCCCCAAGTTGGTCTATTTCTTCTCTGCTGGAAGTCAGAAAGTCTGGTATTGACTGCAATGGAGCTATTCAGTGAGACTCAGTTTGGCTTCTAGGCAGCTTGAACATGCAATGGACTGCTGAGACTTATGTATACAAAAGTAGCAATTAACAGACAATGATGTGATACTTATCGATATTACGCAGGAGACACATGTGGTCAACTATCTACATTATCCAGACAGTATCATTGAAATCGTTTTCTAAATTGTCTTGGATTCCATGCATAGTGCCGTTCTCAACCTTTGGCATACGTATTACTGTAAAGCCCCGATTCATTATCAGAATGTCAAAGCAGTCATCAATCCCAACCCATTGCTCTTGCAAGCGCCTTACCCACCCCTTGGGTTAAGTAGGCAAACGGCGTGTTTCGATACCTCATATCCTCCACCAAGGCTTTAACCGAATCCGCTACCGTGCCCGGTTCATCTTTAAGATGCGTAAGGAGGTAGGCCTCAATGTCGTCATTTGTCCGGTATTCTTCAAGCGGGATACGCTTCTTCTTTTGATTCCACTCTCTCGGAATCCGGAATAGATTGCGTCGATTGTTAATACACGATGAAAGGTCCAGGAAGTGTCCGATTTTCATTTCGTACCAGTTTGTGTCTAGATCGCGCTTGATTATGTCGACTACATGCTGGACTTCGAAGAAGTGGTCGATTTCCCAGGGCCCGTTGGAGTGGATCTGGGTGGCTCTGTAGTTGGAGGGGGCTGAAGTCAGTTCCAGCCCTTCCCTGCTTGGTATATTTTTAGTATGAAAGGTTTGTAGAGCTGTCGTCAGTACAGACACCAAATCCACTCGCAACAACAGTCTCGACAGTGATACTTACTAGGGACCTCTTCCCGAGAACCACATTCATTGGTTAAATTTGACGTGAGGATACAAGGCCAATGAGGGGTAGCTCGAAAAGGTGGCTGGCTGAGGTACCTTCTGCATATCCTTGTTGGCTGCTAATAGGAAATGGGAACTCCACTTACATCTCGATGCCCAATCATTTTATAATGGGGAATACCTGCATGTTATGCAATGCCGATGTGGCTGGCTGAACAGGTGAAGTGAACGAGGGATTATTGACATCATCCTAGCACGATCAGTATCAGATAGTATACGTAGTCGAGGAGCTGAGAGAGCAATTCAGCATTATATTTTCAGTATGTGTGATGCGATTCTAGCACGGTTTGCTGGACATGATGTATAGGCTGATTATACCAGGCTGAATCGAGCAGTTGATAACAATCAATTTTACCGTTGCATAATGATGAGCTCGATTCTATTTTTTCACGGCATCTGTGCCTCTGCCAACTACCCTTTCGTCTGGATATTGACTTTCTGCTGCAGTGCTGATTACCGAAGGCATATTCATATTCATCAAATACCTCATCAAGCATACCTATGGCATAGTCATCCTTAAGGAAAGACTCGCGCGTAAGCTAATATAACCACCTCATCTACAACAGCGACATCTTTGTCGAAGCTTACTTTCCCATGTTTGGTGATGTCGCCAAAATGAAGAATGACCTTTCGAAGACCAACATCGGTCCTGGGCTGCAGCTACTCGACAAGATCAGCCTCAACTTTGCTTCTGACGACGACGATCCAAAGGATAATCAAAAAAGTATTAAGATTGGAGACTGTGGAGTAGACATTGCGAATGAGACTAAGACTACCTGCACCAGAGTAACCGTCCTTTAAGATTTTTGTCTATCTTTGGCTTTTGCCTTAATTTCTTATCTTAATGTTGGAAACTATCCCTGTGTATGAACCTAGATGAGGCATGAAGCACGAATGACCTAATTAGAAACTAAAAGGATATTGGGCATCACCTGGACGAAGAAGTCAACAATATCATGTCTGACTCGACTGTCCGAATGCCATCTCTGCATTTGTTATGTATGTCGATCATCAAAAACTGCATCCCGAATCGCTCCAACTCATCGTATGTTGAACCAGGGGATCCTGGTTATCAGAAATTACGAAATATCTGGAAACATATAGACCGTCTGCCTCTATCAGGACGAAATAAAAAGACACAAACTATCCAGTGGGGTGTTATATTGAATAAGGATACCATCCAAACATTCCTCCGGGCCTCCAGGGATTCCCTCATCAGGTTGCTGGAAACAACTATGTTTAAGGGCACAGTAGACATTGCGTATCATCTTGTGGTGACACTCTGGAAGAGAAGAATGGTGGTGACGGAGAATGGTCTCCTTGGTCTGGCGCCGGATCGAGTCGAGAAGGGAGATGAAGTGTACCTCATCCAAGGGTGTCCAGTGCCTTTTTGTCCTCCGGCCTTGCTGTGATGCACTGGATTTACAGTGATAGGCAATTCGTACATCCATGGAATGATGGAGGGCGAGTTCTTTGGGGAGTCGAGGACGAGGATGGAGACTATTGCACTTCATTGAGAGTGGACATAGATCAGCATAAAAGGAAAATATCATTTCTTCTTGCCGTACACTTTAACACAGTTCTAATATCCTCTAGAAACAGAGTAATCTATAGAATTGATTATGAATAAGAATTGAAAAGAAATAGGCTATGGCTATATACAAAAATTCATCAACTGGTAAACTACTCACAGACTGGTGAGAAGTGAAAGCTCAGTATATACATAATAATCATGTCTTCATTCCCTTACTCTCAGCTTCAGCTCGCAATGTGATTGCCAATAGAATAGGCCCCAGTTCACGCATATGCGCCGCTTGGTGTGTGTCCCAGGGGCCGAATTGGTGCATGGTCAAGAAAGATGGAGCTTCCTTGCTGGGTTTCTCATTCCTCAGATAGGCCAGATAGTCTTTATCATATTCAGCAACAGTCACGAATATCTGGTGCCGGTCCTGGGATATGAGAATACGTCTACACTGTCAGCATGAGTAAAGCAGATGAAACAAGATGACTCACATCCGATCCTGGCCCTGAGCCAGGTCACTGTCACTCATGATCCAAGCAACCATTTGCGCACTCTCCTGCATCTGAATAATCACCGTTTTCTTTGACCTCATCACGGGCTTCACTTCAATCAGGACGCTGGGCTTTCCGCGGTGATCATCGAGATAGCCATCTGTCCTTGCTTCGAACTGAGCTTCTTCAAAGCTCGCTGTAAAAGCCATCCGGTGTAAGGTCCATCTACAGGATAGAGAAAAGTGGAGAACCAGGGCATTTAAAAATGTGACCAATGCCGTGTTCACGATTTGCTCGTCCTTTGCTGGTGGATACAGCACATTCTCCAATTCTTTGGGAATGGGAGTGACGGGTTTCGCTGGGCTCGGGGTATCATCGTCCTCTAGACCAAAGACATCGTCTTCAGACTTTTCCGGAACTGGTGTATCGAATAGCTTCTTGGAGGGCTTTGAAGGAGTTTTTATATGGAGGTTGGTCATCTTTGTTGCCAGTTGCTGCCCCCGGCCGCGGGTTCGATGGGCAACTGGTGTCGAAAAGACGCTGGGGTCCGTCTCTTCTTTTGTTTTGCTAACCTCGAGCTGATAAAGGCGAGGGACAGCAAAGGTTCCTTCTTTGATCTCGCCAGCTCCAAAATTGTCACAATATGTCTTCCATGAGGAATAATTGGCGAGGATTGCGTTGGCTTTTGCTATCCAGACTGGCATTCCATACGAAGTACCAAAGTCCGTTAACTCTCTATGTGCTGTCCATAGCACACGAAGGAGCAGAAATTGATTCAACCCGATCTTGGAGGCAGAGGCGAGCTCGGCTCCATGGACTGTGCTGTCTGTGAGATTCTGGTTGGCTATGGCGTCCTGCCATTCTTGGTCTCCTTTGGGTAAGCTCCTAGGCAATGCCGAAGAGAGACCGCTCATGGTGATAGGTGAAATGTATTGTATCCTTGAAGTGTAGATGGTTTGGAATCATAAGGAAAAGTCAGAGGAGAACTTATATTTCGGATGGTTGGAACAGTCTGGGTAGGATGGTGTCAAGAAATAATCTGCCTTGGGGCGCCTACAGAAAGCAACCCCATTCACTCCTATTCGATGGCAGTGACAAAGAACCTGGTCAACAGCCTGGTGAATGCCAATCTATAAGCGCTGTGGCTGCTTCCCAAACAGGCAATATTGATGCCGCCACTTCCCCACATCCCCACGCTGATTGGCGGTCGCCCGGCAACAGGGCGCAAAACACGACCGCCGCAACAAAGACGCGACAACCGCCAGCATCCAACATAAAGACGCCCTTCCACTGACTGTCTTCATTCAGATAATTATCTCTCTTCCCCTGGGGACATTTGTTGATCACCTCAAACACTTCAACAGCTATTTCCCCGAAGAGCAGCCATGTCTGAGGAACGTCCGGAACACCTTGAACAGCGCAAGGTCTTGGTGAAACTGGAAGACGAGATCGACAAGCTTCAAGAGCATGAAGTTGCGATATCCCGACTCGAGGAGATGGGCGTTCGCATCAGACCTTTAACATTGAATGAAAAATCAGAAACCAAGCCTCTTTTTTTCGCCCCGTACCAGAGCTACCCAGAACCTGACGATGAGGTTATCCAAAGAACGTTCCCAGACCTGGCAAATCCCAAATGGGGGGTTTTCACAGACCCAGTTGACGCTGCACGGCGCCTTGAACTTTACATATCGGATTATATCAGTAGTTGGAAGTATGCTGAATGGATGTGGAACCCTCTGTGGACCTCGAAATGGTGAGCCAGTCGATTCTTCTACATTTCTTCACCTTTGTTTGAATAACCGCTAATTGGCCCCCTCTGACAGTGTTGGTGATTATTCCGTCTACAAGGATCTGTATCAATACCCCCAGCCTGAGTTCGGAGTGTTCAGTATGACCAACGTCGATGGCAAGGAGTATCCGCACTCAAAGGCACTGGTGTACAACAACCTCAATGGGAACGAGGACGAACTACTTCGCGGCGAACTGCTGATTATCCTCCGATTGATGCTGGGACAGCTCAGAAAGCGTCGTTTGCTCCACCACACAACCGCGCCGGTGTTGCTTTTCTCACTCGTGGGGACACAGCATGGACGGGTGATCGAGGCATACTTTGAGGACCATCATCTCGTCTTGCGGTCGACCAAGCTCTATGACTTTCGCACGAAGAATGTCCAGGGGCTCAAAGATTTTGCAGAGTGGTATCGAGGCAAGCCGATTGCCTGCAAAACGTACTAGGCTGGTTTGGGACCTTAACGGCAGCTATGGTGTTTAATGGTATTGGAAGGTGTCTAATTGGCGATTAACTGGTTCTGGATTGGCGTTTTTAGTTTGAATTTCTGCCCTAATGACAATTAATGGCTGGGTTTTAATATTTCGATGCCGTGGATATATTGGTATCATAGGACACTGGCTTGTTCGAAAGAGCTTAGTTTTCAAGTCCTGGATTTTGACTCCGAAAGAACATTTCGCAAGATATGCATGTATATTAACCGTCCTTTGAAAACCATGGATTGTTTCTTGCTAATGCCTTCGAAGTTATACCTTCCATGGACTGATATCCCTGGAACGTTTCAAGATTCCCCAATGAGTTTCTCCCCTCCTAATTTTATCCACTCGATGATCATCCTGTCTTGACTTGGGGATCTACTGACGCCATCATCGATCCATATAGGTCGTGCTTCCCGTGTCCCCCACCATCCAAGCGGAAGCCCCTCTGTCTCAACATGTTCTTTAATCACGGAATGTCTAGACAGAAGAACACTCCAGATAACCACACTCCAGATAGCTAGTAAACTCCCCTGCATGTGGCGTATTTGAGTAACAGCCATGAGGTATTAAACCACAGTCGGGTAGATTCAACAACCCCGCATGAAAGATCTCCACCCCTCGGATAACCACATGCGGGTGGTCCGCGGGGTAAGCCAGTTGCCCATCAGCGTCGGAAATCAAAGTCACAATGAGGGGTACGAAGCCTCTGCAGGTGTGATCGGCAGCCGGAATTCAAACACACAATAGTAATGCCCTTCACATGGTTGAATCCTCAAACACCAGACGCGCATTATGAAGCGATTAATTGGGCGAATGCAGTGTGGCTCTCGGGAAACACCGGAAGACAGCCCGGTTAAAAGATGATCTCCAGAGAATACCAACTGGTGATACGCTTGAGACAATGTTTACCCTGGTTTCAATAACCGGGACTGCTTTTTAGAGAAAGTGATCAACGCTGAGTTCTGGAGTATAAGTTGGCCGTGTCCTCGTCTGGTTTCTTATTCCGTATTCTTCCCAACCCTATACATCTACCATCACCATGTCTGGCGCCGACAATGCAGTCGACGACACCCCCTCGATGAGCCCATCCCTTTTCCTATCCGTGACAGAAGCGGACGCCCCTCCATCCCCCGCGATGCGGACAAGGTGATTGAAGTCCCCGCCACGCGCAACGGGATCAGCGAAGCCGCCGCCTTCATGCATCACCTCAGTCTGGATCCGTCTATGAAGGAGCGTCGAAGCTCGCGCAACTCGTTCAGCACGTCTCTGCCCATCCCTCGCTCGCCGCGAGTATCACGACCCACTTCCTTGAAGCCGAGTGGGCTGGGCCGGGAAATCATCGCCGCGCAGGTGCAGGAACTCGCCAAGGACAAGGTGGCTGCTGTGAAGAACATGGCGTTTGTGTTTGATATCGATGGTGTGTTTGTTTACGGTAGTGAGGCTATTGAGGAGGGCAAGGCTGTCTTGAGAATGCTGAACGGCGATAATGAGCTGGGTATGTTCCAAATCATTCCAACTCATCAGTACAGATGCTGATACCCCCCAGGCATCCAATTCCCCTATATCCTCCTCACCAACGGTGGCGGCAAGACCGAAGAGGCTCGCTGTAAACAGCTCTCCGAGATCCTGGAGCAGCCCATCTCCATCAACCAGTTCATCCAATCGCACACCCCCATGCAAGCTCTATCAGAATACTACGAGACCGTCCTGGTTCTCGGCGGCGAAGACTACAAGATCCGCGACGTCGCTGAGCAATACGGCTTCAAGAACGTCATCCACCCCAAGGACATTCTCGCCTGGGACCCGACCATCTCCCCCTGCCGTCGGTTCTCCGAGGAGGACAAGGCAAACGCCAGACCGCGTGATTTCTCACAGGTCCGATTCGACGCCATCCTCGTCTTCGCTGAGTCGTGGGATCTCATGACCGATTACCAGATCATCAACGACCTCCTCATGTCGGATAATGGCAAGCTGCTCACCCGCGCGAAAAAGGGTGACGGCCATATCCCCATTTACTTCTCGCAGGGCGATCTGCTGTCGCCGACTGAGCATAAGGGACCGCCGCGTCTGCATCTCGGCGCGATCCGTCTCGCCATCGAAGCCCAGTACAAGGCTACCTCCGGCAGAGATCTGGAGCGTGTGCTGTACGGCAAGCCTGAGCGGGCGACATACGTCTACGCCGACGAGGTGCTATCCGAGTGGATGCAGGAGATCCACGGGGAGAAGCGCCTGCCCGAAAACATCTACATGGTCGGCGATAACCCCATGTCGGACATTATCGGCGGCAACTTGTATGGCTGGAACACTTGTCTGGTCCGCACGGGTGTCTTCCAGGGCGGCGAGAATGATGAGCAGAACCCGGCCAACTTTGGTGTGTTTGATAATGTCCTCGGTGCTGTGAAGAGTGCGATTCAGAAGGAGGTCGGCAAGGACTTTAAATTCAAGTGGGATGCGAATATCAACCCCACCACCAACGCTGACTCGTCGGCTATTGACTAGAGGATAGATTATAGATATGGTCAGGATAAACAGATCCAATTGATATAGAATGCATCGGCTTGAATGAACTTGGACAATACTCTTCTCTCTCGTAAGTTGAATAGAACGCATGCAGTAAATCGACCATATATCTATGCGGAAGACTAAGTCTGCAGTACGTACGTATTGAGAATCGTTTGAGCTGTTTTGAATTATTTATAAGAACTATATGCATTCAGCTCATCCACTCCAACCATCTATAATCTTGAACATCAACACATTCAGAAATTCCCCTAACAGATAACAGCCTACATAGCCTGCTTTCCCCTCGTCTCAATCGGCAACAAACACATCGCCACAAAAGCCGCCAGCAGCAAGCCACCAGACGCATAGATCGGCGCCGACGGATTCGTACTCGCATAGATACCAATAATCGGCGCCATCAGACCCGCAATTCTATTCAAGCAACTGGCGATACCCGTTCCCGTGCCGCGATTCGGCGCGGGGAAGACTTCCGGCGTGTATGCGTAGAGCACACCATACATGGCCATTTGGAAGAAGGATTCGAGCGCCGAACAGACCAGTTGCACGTTGGGGTCTTTGGAGGCTGTGAAGCAGAAGAGCAGGATGCCGGTGATGAGGGTCGAGCCGGCCATGGTGCCTTTTCGGCCGATGTAGGGGATGTCGACCATGACCCAGGCGAGGAGGGGGCCGGGGATTCCGCAGACGGCGGTGATGGCGTAGTTGCGGTAGGTGACGTAGGTGGAGGAGTTGGCGCCGAGATATTGGGGCAGGAAGGCGTTGAAGAGGGTGTAGCCCATTCCAATGGTTGTCCAGCAGAACCAGAGAAGGACGGCTAGACGTTGTTAGATATGTGTGACATGAAGAATCAGGAAGACATACTGGAAAAACCAAGTCGCTTGTTGGCAAACAGCGGAGCCACCTGCTGGACGGAAAACCTCTCAAACGATCTGCTGATGATCTCTGTAGTGGACAGTCCCTGGTCGACGTTTTCCTCTGGGTATCCGCCAATCTCATTGAGAACCTCTTCCGTCAGCCAGGTGGTGGTCTTGTTCTTGTGGGCGATTCCTTGGACAGCAGCCACAGCCTCATCCTGGCGACCCCGAGACACCAGAAACTTGGGCGATTCATAGAGGGTGAAGAGCAGGAAACGGCAAAGGAACATGACAAAGGTGATGGCACCTAATGTCAAGACCAGATATCTCCAGCCCCAGTTGTCGGCCTTGACGCAGCCGGCGGCACTTTCACAGGAAAAGTTGGGGATGAACGCCCAAGCCAACATACTGTCAAATATCAGCACTGGAAAAAGAAACATGGTCGTAATGATCAGGATGTATATACCTGGCAATCAGGGTACCGACAGACCACCACGTCGCCAGTCCACTCAGAATATTCGCCGAATTAGGAGGCAGACACTCCAAAAAGACCGCTGCATCGACAGGCAGGTTTCCACCAACACCCAGACCCAGACAGGCATACAAGGCACACGTTCCGACCCAGTTGGGCCCACCGCCAGCAGCGAGACCAAACGAGCCACAGAGGAACAGCGTCGTGTTGAACGCGGGGCGTCGTCCAATAGCATCGGAAGCAATACCCCAGAAGGAGGCACCGATGATCAGACCCACGAACAGAGAGACTGTCGCAAATCGGGATTCATTCTCGGAGATGCCGAATTCCATGGACAGGGGAGTTAATGTCAGGGCCACACCCTGCAACCAGAGGCTGGACGATATGTATTAGCATGACCTGCATCTCCAAGTACTATGGCAGTGCTCACTTGTCTGCGATCCAGCCAAATCCACAGAGAATAAACAGGTTCCATTGATAACGGCCCATACCAATGTCCTGGATCGCCTTGTTGATGATCCTTGCTTTTCCTGATTCACCGTAAGTACTCGACATTCATATCCAGGGAAAGGGCCAGGTTAGGGTGAAATACGATCATAGACAGTGTCGTGACCCGAAGCAGCAACTTCCGCTTCAACCTGGGCTCGGAGACCTTCCATAGTCAGCGTGCTACAGGCGGGCACAGAGCCAGCGCCCTTTTCCTGGAGAGAAGCCCGGTCATGGCTTGCGTTGGATTCGCTGTCGACATTCTTTTCTGCATTGGGTTCGTATGCTGGTGGTGCAGTTGCAGGGGCACGGGCGAGGGGCACTACGACCTCGGGGAATTGTCGCCGGTCTCGATTGGCGAACAGATCTTTCCAGTTGGGCATGGTGATAGTCGCAAGGGAAGTCAAAGTCGCGTGGAGTAGCTAAATGGTCAAGTCGCGTGGCAGAGTAAGTGGTTGGTGCACTGGAGTAGTATCAATGTTGCTCGGGAGTTCCGATTAATCGCTTTTGGATTCGTATGCTGTAAATGCCGCGATGGAGTCGATATAATCGCTTTGGCAGTCGAATTGCAGTCGCTTTGGAAGTCGAAAATGCGATCGCTTAGGAATCGATTTGCAGTCGCAAAGGGTTGGCGATTCGAAGTTGCAGAGGGTTTGCAATGGACAGTAGGGACAGTCGATCAATAGCGCAATGGGATGTGAAAAACACAACTATTTGCTGCTACTTTCGGAAAATATCGAATGCTGCCTGCTGAGTGTATATCAAATTCTTTGATTTTTGAGACGGTAATAGATCGACCATGTGTAGCCTAGATCAGTAATAATTTTGATCGTTGAAGCTGCAGGTAAAAGAGAGAGTGGGGGAGAAGCGGATATGTCACTGTACTACTACAGTGACAGGAGGGGGGAAGAGGAGGAGATGGAGACACAGCGGGGAAGAAAAAGGAAGCCTCAGCTGGAGGAGCCGTGAGTCTTTTATCCTGTCAGAATCAGCGGTGGAACAACGACAGCCTTGTTGGATACCGGTTTTCAACAGGGCACTGCCATCCGATCGAAGACTAATTAATATTAATATCGGCCAGGGCCGCCCAGGAACCGAGTTCGGTTACAGTGAATGGGCGAAAAATCTTCATGCCCCACTAAATTACCCGATGAGATTCCTTCGTGCTTTGACATAATGGAATTATCCTCATTATATAATATTAGCGATATTTCTTAGTAAATTAATACAGCTAACTGGTTGTATTCGAGTCGATATACTAAATCACGTCACTATAGTGCCAAGAATGGCGCAAAGTATATATAACCAGGTAAACTATAAAGCAAAGCATATCGAGACGTTTATCTTGTCTGTCCTGAATCTTCAACAGATCAATATCAGCCTGAAGTTGTCGCAGGCACTGGAGTCCCTGGTGATGGTCGTAGCTAAACCTGATAATGCAATGCAGACGTTCTTCCCGGTTCGATCGCCGAACGGTTGAGACTGGGATTCCAGTCGTAGAATGTTGATAAGGGGATATTTGCTTCTCGGGTAATGGTGTCGCAGTCGTCGTTTGTGGACGGTGTAATATCGACTACACGTGGAGGGCGATGCGGTCTACAGTTAGCGAAAGAATACAGCGACAATCTATCTAACCTGTCGTAGCACTGGACATATTAGATGTAGTAGATGGCACAGTGGATGTCAGCAAACTCGACGGCAGCACCACCGACGATCCCAACGGAGGCGTCAAGATGGTCGTACATGTTTCGTTCTATATATCATTACTGTTAGCGTAATACTGAAATATAGATAACTACTCACCTTCTGCGCTTGATAATACTCCTGACAATCAGCCGGGAGACCAGACTGCGTCGGAGAAGGATTGAAGATTGAATCAACCGTTGGCAATGATGATTGAGTCCATGGCGGATACATTGATACGCAGCAGTGGTGTTTGCGGTCATTGATTGAGGCTGCGCTCCAACGCGTACCACCATTCATTGTAGAGGCCAGAGCAGTCGTTCCCGAGAGCAGGGTTCCAAGCATGGCTGCAATTGTCAGTATGTCTGATCTTAAGTAGTAGATGGTAAAGAGACGTACAATCAGCTAGACTCATCCATGTCGAAAATCGGTTCAATCGACTGGCACTGAAGTAGATGGCTGGACGTGGCAATAAGCGGTGTTCTTATATATCTTGCCGCTTTGTTTCACAGTTCAACTTCAACTTTCATCTATCTGACTGCATAAAATGCCCCTCATCGATCGCTTCCGTCGCAAAAAACCACTCAACCAGAATGAGTGCAGTCAAATCCTAAGAACAACAGGACTCGACTACAACACCTGCAAACCAGCCACAGAAGCAGGCCTCTACGACCCCAGATTCCTCCCTCTCCCACCCCCACGACGCCCAGTAACGCCGATTGAATTCGACGACAAGCGCAGAGACCAAACAACAGATCATCTGCTGCCGAATCCGCAAACTCAGAGTCTGTTTTTTCGGCTCCCGTGGCATGTCCGTGAATCCATCTATCGGTGTCTTTGGAGTGAGCATTTTATCCATCTCGAGTTCATGAATTACTGGCCGCTTAGTTATTATCGTGGGAATGGGAACAAGAAACAGGAGCCGTATTGGCACTGGTGGCATCGGATCTGTCCGTATCTCTCGATAGATGGGAATACTCGCCAACGAGTAGATCCTTATCCAGATGGGTCGAGGCCGATTGTAGGCTGGGTGGATATCTGCCATCGTGAGGATAGAAAGCTCAAAAAAGAAGAGGCGTCGAAATATAAACTAAAAGGGGTGTTTGAGTGGCTGCAAACATGTCGTCTGGGGTGAGCACATTATACAGCACACTTATATCTTATCGACGAGACTAATCAGCCCAGATACTGTGAAGCTCTCCCCATCATCTACCAAACAAATACATTCCTGTTCGAATCACCCAGGAATCTAGCCCGAATGCCCAAACTACTCCCACCATCTCATATCCATCTGATACGATCTCTATCTGTCTCCTTCATTGCAGAAACCCCAGTCACCGGAGATACGCTCTTCATTCTCGACTCCAGCTGGAAAGAGTACAACGCCATGCTCCGCTCCCTAAAGCAATCATTCATTGGATTGGATTCTCTACGGCTGGAAATCTTCATCGCGCCATTATACCGTGCTACGTATCGCATGGATGCAGGGGAAGAAGCGAAATGGTTTCCGCCGTTGATTGAACTGGCGAGGAGTCGGGAATGGAAGAAGTTTCAGCTTGGGGTATCGGAGATGTTGCCTTCTTATCAGGCGGCTCTTGAAAGAGTAGTCGCGGAGGAAGGTGTTGATGTTGATCTTATCGTGTTGAGAGATATTTTTCCGCCGCTTAGTGATTTGGCATGGAGCATATGACTACCTGTTTAATGGAGTAAGACTTATTGAATAATAATGAATCCTGGATAAAGAGAATATGAACAAGTGTAAGCAGGACAACATTAGCCCATTATATGTCGTTTTTATAAAATAATTAAATCATGTACCGGATGGCGAGTTAATACAGTCAAGATATTTCTCATCAAGCCTCATAATCTCTCCAACCTAGAAATACAGTCTCGCGAAAAAGTCCTAAGTTCGAAAATAGCACCTACAGATACCAGCAAGAACCATCAAACATCATAGAAGGAACCTACCAGATCTAGCAAGTATAACTCCATGCATTAACATTCTCACCCAACTTCTTCCTCCACTCGCCATACGAGTATCCAACACGGTGCTTGCACTCCGAGTCCTTCCACAGCGACAGATGGCAGTCATCCGCCAAGTCAACATTGCCGTTGAAAAAGGCGAGGTTATTTCCCTTTTTGAAGTCGGCCTTGACGCAGGGGTATTCGGTGCGTCGGGCGTCTTGGATGACGGTGTCTCCGTCGTAGTAGATGCTGAAGGCTTGGGCGGATAGAGCGCAGCTCAGGAGAGCGTAGATGGAGGAGATCTTCATTTTGTGTGGTGTAGGTTGGATGATAGATGGTAGATGGTAGATGGGAAGAGGGTGGATGTACTGATAGCCGATCTGCATGGCTGTATTTATATGTCTTATGATGGCATTAAAATTATGACTTCGTATAGAATGCAAAATTAGAGCCGTGTGGAACAGTATTTGTCTGGATCGGCAATCTGGAGATGGATGTTGTGTTGATATAAACGAACGCCTCGCAAAATGTATTCAAAGGGAGTATAGCCACTTGGATTGTGCAGACACTATCGATCAATGCTCCACTGTTTCTCGTATAGATGCCGAAGAGATGCAGATCTCCATCTGTCAATTGCTTGGAGGATTGTAGGTACTAAACATCATAGTTAGCTATATATAGAGTAGTTATCTTAGTGAAGAATAAAGAACGAAAAGCAGCTTGCACATCTACAGTTGGGTATACATTATGTCAGATAGTCCATGGCCATGGTTAAGACAGCCATAATCAACCGCTATGCAGTTTGATAAAGACTTGGTGAGATTCATCCATCTACAGTAAATCAATAAATCATAATTTAATTCATCTTAGATAGTGATCAAATACCATCATCACCACCATTTATCAAATAGTGTAAGTGGAGTGGATTCATAAGTTGGAGAGAATTGAAGTCTCCAATTCTGCATCTGTACACTTGATACCAAGCCATTGGAGACTCCAACGTGAGATAATTTTCAATATGATAAAATGCAGTGCTTGAAAGATATAAATACCACCGTAAATCTTATATTCACAACACAACAGACTGGATCTGACTTGACTGACAATGTCCGAAGCCAAATTCACTCGCGTGGCCGCCGTCCAAGCCGAAGGATGCTACTTTGACCTCCAAGGCGCAGTCGACAGTAGCAAGCAAAGGATGCGGTCTGATTGCCTTTCCGGAGGTTTGGATTCCCGTGTATCCAGGCTGGATCTGGTATGTCAATCTTGATCTGGATTGATATGCATACTGACGATCCATCGACTTCGACATGGTGAGCGAATACATGAAACACTCGCTTAAACAAGACTCCCCCGAGATGGAGCGCATCTGCAATTGCGCTGCTTCCAACAGCATCGCCGTCAGTCTTGGGCATTCCGAAAACCACAACTACTCGCTTACCTCGCGCAGTCGTTTATCGGCAAAGACGGGCAGATCAAGATGTACCGGCGGAAGATCAAGCCAACTCATATTAAGCGCACTATCTACGGTGATGGCAGCGGCAAGTCGTTGTTGAATGTCGTCGATGAGCCCGGGGTGGATAAAGTTGGGACGTTGTCGTGCGGGGAACACTCGCAGCCTTTACTTCGGTATCATACTTATTCCCAGGGCGAGGAGATTCACGTTGCCGCGTAGTCGCCGATGAATTATTACTCTTCCTTCCCGGAGAAGAGTGCACTGTGGTCGCAGTGTCGGGAGGGTTGGTCATTCTGTTCTGTTTCTTGATGCATGCTAATCATGTATAGGAGCTCATAATCTCTCCACCACACACGCCATCGAAGGAAACTGCTTCGTGATTCTGTCCTCGTCGTTCTTTACACAGAAAGGCATCGACCAGATGGATCTTGGAGATGGGAAATTGTATCATATTGGCGGGGGTGAATGTGCATGCATCATCACCCCGGAAGGCCGCAAGATCACGCAAGGTCTGGGCGAGGAGGAAGAGGGCCTTCTCATTGCTGATTTGGACTTCAGTGAGATTCCCAAGGTCAAGGCGATGCTGGATGTTCATGGTCATTATAGTAGGCCGGATCTGCCCTGGTTGGGGGTTGACTATCGTGAGAAGCAGGTGCGGCCGGAGGAGGCTTAAGCTAGCTTACTGAAGTAGACTGAATAGACTTGATCTTTTAAGTGTTGTATAAATGTAGTTAGAGGGTAGATAGCCTACACAGTACTCGGTGTCTCCGAATTGATCATCTCGGCATACCGATCGAGAGACTGTCCGATGAGGCTGACAACAGGCCATGGCTTTTCGAGTAAATGAGCGCCCGCAATGGCAGACGTATGGCTTCTCTTTGGTGTCTGCTGGTGTTAGCTTTGCCTGGAATCAAGGAGTTACGCATGAGTTCTTGAGTGGCGCTGCAGATGTTCATGGCGGGCAAAACTACGGTCGCAAACGTCGCAGGTTAGAGAGCGAGTGTCGCGGGCAGAGACTGGAGTCGAGGGCATGGTGGAGATGAGGCTGTACGAAGGAGAAGAGAAGGAGTTGGAGATGGAGGCGATGACGGCAGACACTGCCAGCCAATCAAGGGGTTGCTAATCGGGGATTTATTGACTGGAATTCAATTAATCTAATTTGATTCATGCTTATTTAATGTTTAATTTAATTCTGGATCTGCATTCTTGAGTTCTTATGCTGAGACGTTATTCATAACCTTAGTACAACTATGACCAGTGTTATAAAAAGTATACACATAAAATACATTCATTCATGTTTGAGACGAATGTAATATATTAATTACTAATGAATAGTTGATAATTATAAATGACTGAATTGATCAAACGTTGAACTTGGAGAGTTGGAGATGGAGTCATCGAGTGGCAGACAATAGAAAAGTGATAAAGTGATCGACAGAAGATGTAATGATAATAATGATGATATAGCAGAATGCATCGACGATATCTACATATTCTGAATTGTAGAAGCTGCAATTGTCCGTGGGCAATGACCATCACTGACAGTAATTCAGCCATCCATGGGCCGACTTGAGGCTGACAGCAGGATGAGCTGTCAGAATTTTAATTAAACGAAAAATAGGATTGGACCGCGGGAATTTTAGCATCCGACTGTTAGCTTGATTTGATATTCGACATAAGCACTAGAAGATCGGCAATGCGAGGCTGTGAGGCTGTTACGAGATGAGCCACGTTGCAATCACCATTTTATTATCATGTACAGAGTATCTTTACTGTTTATTTATATGATTATTATATGACTGTTATTATTTGACTGGAACAAAGAGTAACTGTCCTATTAAACAGTTACAATAATCAATCTTCCCCTCTTTGTATACGAAGATCTGCACGATAAAGGCCCGATTTCCTAATACGGCATGATTTTCGCCCCTAACAAAGAACCAAAATCAGGCTGTCCAACACTAATCCTGCTATTTTTATTTCTCCACTGGCGCAGTCCATCAGTCTCTTATAACTGCCCAGCCTGGCTGCCAGGGTGTCGAGAGGCTGTGAACTTCTTCCTCTGAGACATTCCAGAATGGCGCCGGACCATCAACACCATCTCCTCCCTCCATACGACTCCGATCCGCCTACGCCGCTGAATCCCCCGCGATCGTGGAATCCGCTGGGTCGCTCGTCGCCCGACCAGGCTGCCTACCATCCCACCGCCGACGACGAGTTCAACGATATCTCCCGCGATGCTGGACTGGGCATTTCCCATCTGTCGGGCTCCGAGGAGTCGATTCCCGCACATCAAAGGAAGTTATCGGAGGATAGCAGCAACGGCCCCAGTGCAACCACCACGCCGGGGTTGTTGAATCCGTCGCCCAATCTGCACAGCTCGCAGCATCTCCTGAAAGATGGAGGCATCAAGTGTCCGACGCACTCGAATATCCTCCACCGCCGGTTCTCGTGGGTGCCCATCACCATCCTGGTGCTGGCTATCTACGCCACCATCTTTGCGGGTATATATCTGGTGATTGCGCTGTTGAAGCCGCGGTGGGGGAAACACGTAGGCGGCGATGGAGGATTAGCACCGTCAACGGCCAACCTGCTGAGTGCCTTGTTTGCAAAGACGATTGAACTGTCGTATGTCACCGTCTGTGTGGCATTTCTGGGCCAGGTGCTCAGTCGCCGGGCACTCACCCAGGGATCGCAGGGCATCAGTATTTCCGACATGAGCATGCGGGCGTGGATCATGCAGCCGGGCTCGCTGATTGTGCATTGGGAGACGCTCCGATATTCCGGATTGACCTTTTTGGGTGCGATCACGCTGACGGCGACGTTGGTGGCGATGTTGTATACCACTGCCGCCGAAGCACTGGGTGAGTACACCATCACACGTCGAGTATAGTGGATACTAACCAGACAGTCTCGCCCAAATTGCTCATGGGACCGCTGGAGGAAACAGTCATTTGGGGCAAAGTGTCCACCAGCTTCGGCAACACCGACTGGATCTCGTCGCACTGCAAAACGCCCGTCACCGTCGCTGCAGACCCGGTGAATCGCAACCTCACCTGTCTCGAGATCGAACACGTCGGCCACGCATACCACAACTACCAGCAGTGGATAGAGACATGGGCTGACAAGGTCGCCGGTGGCAATGTCACGTCTGACCAGCTCGAGTTTCGACCCCAGCCGACCGGGTCGATCTACGACAACACCACCGTGACGGGCAGCTGGATCGAGATCGACGACATGACCAAGCTGTCGAGCAAACACGGCCGAATGGTGAACAACATCACCATGGCGATGCCTCACGGCGGCGTCCTCGGGGCCTCTATCGACCCTCGCAACGGCATCAAACAGCCCCAGGAAGCGTCCGGACAGGGCAAATACAACATCGAAGCGTCGGTGACTTCCCCCGCCGTGAATGTCCTCTGCGTCGGCATGACCAAGGAAGAACTCTCGCCTCTCATCTATACCGAATGGCCGGATTCGCAGAAATTCAGTCCCACCAACTGGAGCGTCTCCCCGCCGTCTGACATCCCACGATATCCCTCCTGGCTGAACCGCACCGTCGTCGACGACCTCTTCGAGTTTGGCGAGAAAAACGGCCAGCGACCTCCTATCTTTGGCAAATACCCCAAACCATACAACACCATCACCAACACGACCGGATACTGGCCCGCAAACGCCATCTACCTCCTCGGCGCTGCTCCATCCGCCGATACGAATCCCCCGTATGTTCTCTGCTCGCTGCGAGCAAAGCAAACGGGCGTCTGCTCGACTCGCTACGAGGCTGCCTCGTCCGGCGCAAACCTGTACACCAACTGCGAAAACTCCACCAACCCATTGCAATATAACCACCGCGTCAAGGATACCCCTGAAGGCATCTGGGAGCCAGACTGGAAGAACATCGCCTCGGAATGGGCGAATTCAGTCAGTCTGGGATCAGGAATCACAGACGGACAAGCAGCCAACGCCCGTCTCCTCATGCAGATGCTGCCGACATACAATAAAGACGACAACACTTACGCCCTCAGCACGAGCCTCCCTTCGATCAGTGAAGCCCTCGCCGTCATGTGCGGCAGCACCTTAATCCTCAGCACACAAAACGCCCCGTTCGTTCCATACTGGAACTACAGCAAGGACAGGATCCTCGACGAACCCGTCTACCAATCCTTCCCTTCAATGCTCCAAGCAGTCGGGTATGCCTCTGGCGGCACAGAACGATGGCAAGGCGTCTTCTACCCCATTCTCGTCTTTGCATTCATCACCTCCGGCATCGTGCTTGTCTTTATGATCGTCGAAGTCCGCGGCAAGCAGATAACCGACTTTACCGAACCCCAGAACCTCTTCGCCCTGGCCGTCAACAGTCCCGCGACGTCCAGACTGCAAGGCGCGTGCGGCGGCGGCCCGGTGGGCAAACAGCTCAACGAGCGCTGGTTCGTCGGCATGGAAGAAGACGACGAGCATTACTACATCCGCACAAAAGCGGAAGAACACCTCCCCAGCACGCCATACTTGGGACACGGCCAGGAGATAGAAATGCAGAGTGTCCCCATCAAACCGGTCAGTCCGGCGGTCGATGAATTCCGGCGTGTCTCGAAGAGAGGAAGTTTCCTGGCTAAGTTTTATTGATGTATATTACCATATAAATAGCCCATGTGTTATGAATATAATCATAATTAGACATATTGAGTCCCGGACCGAGGCGTACTCGTCCAGTGTGTATGTGCCAGTTCCAGTCGTCGTTGAAGCTCTTCGCCTTGCACTTCTTCGTCGGGGAAGATGAACCTCCCATCGCGATTCTTGACCTCGCCGTACCGGATATTGCGATGCCCGACTATCGGCAGGAACTTGTTCAGATCGCTATACAGGCCCATCTGCTGCAGGACTGGTGCGTTGAACGCCTTTGCGATCTCAATCGGACTCATGCTGATCCTTCGTCCTATCCTCCACCAGCCGTAAAACGTAGACGCTACCGTCACCAGACACACGCCCATCAATGCCGCCCCGCCAGCGAGATAGCCATAGTGTACCTGAAAGACAGGTGGATTTCTCCTGCGTAACAGTCACCGGCTGGTTCTGCTGCACGATAGTCGTGTCGTTCCTGATATCCCAGTGCCATGTCGTCCCGTTGTTAGGAACTGACAGGGCAGTTCGAAACATGAGCTCTTGCAATGTGGCGATGACTTCGGCCGTGGGATCACGCCAGCTATCTTCGCAGACAGTCATGTCGTCGGACGAGGTGAGGTGGTTTTGCACGAGCATTCCTGTTGCGTCAAGGAACCAGATATGGTTTAATTGCCGGCCCACGCCTTTTGATTCGAGGAGGTTGGACGCTGCGAGATATACTCCACCCAGCGTGCTTCCGAATCCGATTTCCTCTGGGGAATGGGTGTAGTATAGCATATCGACTGATTCTGGTGTTGTGCCGAGGGATTCGAGCGACGAGGAAAACTCCACGATCCCGTTGACTATATGCACTTGGTACTTGACTGTGGCTAGTTGGAACATGCACTGATTCACCTGTAGCCGACTCTTGCACGCTGTCTGATCCTTCCATGTTGCCGTAAAGTTGATCCTCGACGGACTGGCCAGCATGTTAAAGGTGAAGTTGGTCGAGAACATGACCCTCCCTACATCCTGCATGCCATTCACAGGGCCGGTATAGTCAGATCCCACCGAACTCCCATTCACAGCACTGTTATACACGCTCCCAAAGTCCTGTGCGTGAGTCTCCCTCTCACAGTCAATCTTGAATCCCGCCGCTTTGATAACAGCCGAGCAATTCCCCATCCCACCCCGTGTTGTTGAGATACATCGTCTCTCTTGAACTATACCCAGTCACCACATCTCGAAACGCCCCCGTCATCTGCCCAACACTCGGATCAATCCTCCCCTCCGGAATCCCCGTATACCCACCCGGCAACTGCTGCGCGATCCCCACAGCCAACAGCACATCACTTCCCACAGGCTGCACGCTGAAACAACGGACTATCAACCGCCACAATCACCCCCGCTACACCCGCAACCCCGAGTAAATTGATATATCTCGCGTATCTGGCTACATCCCAGATATTGCCGCTTGCGAAACTCCAATTCCGGTGGAGATCGTTCACGGTGCATCCCTTCAGCGCGGTCAGCCACCATGTTATCGCTGCGCCTTCGGCGAGGGAGAAGCGCAGGAGACCGGTGGATATGGCGGATGAGATGGCGAGGTAGACGGATGGTTGGATGGGCCAGGTAGTGAGGGGTTGGTTGTTGGAGGTTATTAGGATGATGATGTTGAAGGCGAGGCAGAGGACGCCTAGGAGGGAGAGAATACCCAGATAGGGGAGGTGGTGGAGGAGGCCTGGTGCCAGGTGTGGGAGCCGGTGGTGTCGTCGCTCATCATGGTCTGTATCTGTATGGATACATGATGGTGGATGGGGGTGATGGTGTATTTATCTCAAGGGATGAGGCTGAGTGCGGGGAATTCTGTATGTAAAGCAAGGATGGACAGGGTGACATTGCATTGTTTGCCCGCAGTGTAACATGCAGGGGATTATCATAGAATTGTAATTAGAGTTAATATAATATAGTTTATTAGATTGTATGGATGTCATAGATAGTAGATGGGAGAGATCATGCTATGTAGAGGTATACTATGGCTATTCGTGTGCTCCATACTCGCGGAGGAGATCAGCTATCTCATCATGCTGTGTCTGAATCGCCCACGAGAGCAATGAAACACCATCCTTTGTATCATTCGGATCTGCTCCATATCGAAGCAGCAACCCCACTGACACTCTGAATCCCCTCTCGGCAGCCCGCTGCAATGGTTTCGTTCCTTCACATACGACATTCGCATCGGCCCCATTTTCTAATAAATCCGCCATGACTGACAGGTATTCACGCGTGGGAGGCTTCTCTGCAATCCACCACAGAGGCGTGAGGCCGTCGCCCACGACGCGGTTGGGATTCGCGCCTCTTTCATACAGGAGGATCTTGGTGGATGTAACACGCGCCCCCTGCACGGCTTCCATGAGAGGCGTCACAAACGCACTATCGCATGTCTCGATGTCAGCCCCGTGGTCGAGAAGCAGCCGCAGCGAGTTCCCCGTCTGCTCCGCGATGGCTGCGTACGTCAGAGCCGTGCGACCAATGCGGTCTCTGGCTTCGACGTTCGCTCCGCGCTGGATGAGCAACTCGACCGAGGCGAAATGGTCGTATTTAGCCGCCCTCATGAGTGGCGTGGCGTCGTCGCTATCTCGTACTTCGATGTCTTCCCCGTGGTCTAGGAGAAGCTCCAGAATCTCGGTGTCTCTGTCCCAGGTCGCCCACTCCATCGCCCGTGAGGCCCTGCCGGCGACAGAGCGGCTCCACGCACCAGCCGCCAGCATCGCCTTGACCAGTTCCACATTCTCCCAATGGATGGCATTCTCAAAGGGCGTCCAGCCTGTGCGGCATGTTCTCTCCGGATCAGCCCCTTTGCTGAGGAGATACAGAACCGCCTCTGTGTTGCCGTTTATCGCAGCCGTGTTCATCGGCGTCGTGATCCCCTCACCACTCGTCTCGATGTCAGCCCGTGCTTCAGCAGGGCTTCCATCACATCAATATGCCCTCTATCCGCAGCCAAGATGAGTGGGTTTCGTTCCCCTTTACCCACGAAGGTGATATCCGCCCCGTTCTCAATCAGCAGTTCCACGATAGACACATTTCCTCCCGCGACTGCGTACATAATCGGGAACGCATACTCGATATTCCCCGTCCATCCGGCGACTTCTCGCATGATCCGACCGATGCGTCCGTAGTATAACTCGGCGGCCATGTAGTACCGGGATATGTCTTCTTTGATGGGTTGGGTGTTGACGTTTACGTCGGCGTTGGCTTTGAGGAGTTTGCGAACTGTGTTTTCTCTCCCGTGGAAAGAGGCCCAGAGAAGAGCGTTGCCGTGGTGGTATTGGACATTGTCCTGGTATAATTTATCTTCGAGGAGATTGAATACATAAGAATTTGTTTGGACAAAGGCGTTTAGACTAGCGGGGGTTGCATGGTCTGCTATTTCCACGAGGATTTCGACGGGGAGATGCAGGAGATTCATGATGTGATGATAGAATATGAAAGATGAAGAATGCAATTCGAACTGTCTACAACCTCATTTAAGTGTCTGTAGACTTGATTGCGATGACGTGGTTTTAGAAACCATTTGACAGATGGGCTGAGCACAACGCAGATCACCTCTGTATCGTGTCTGATTGGCTATGTATACTGTGGCTGTACAGGGGATTAAGTGAACTCGGAAATAATTCTCTTGTGGATGTTATCGTGACTGTGCTTTATTATGCAGATATTGACGTATGTTTAGTTATATCAGGTAGAAAATGTTTTCTGTAGGTAGCCTGTGTATAAAACAGCATTAGCTGATTATATATCACTACTTACAGCTGATAAACTGCCATACGAATGCTTTGAATAAAAAAACTTCAATTATATAGACATATTACCATTACTTAATATATACCAGATATACCGAACTCATCTATCCATGAAACCATATCCATATCTAGGTATCAATAATCCATAATTCAAACAGCGCTTCCTGTAACACCAGCAGAGCCTTCAACATCACCTTTAGGGAAGACTTCACTGCCATCCGCTGACTTTTCGCCATTCTTGCGCAGTCCGTATATCGGGATAGATGGCGTGTCGACCAGGTACATGTACCAGTAGTATGCGCCTGCATCATTAGCATAGCCCAAGTCCCATGTAGAGAAGGAAAACATACCAGCGAAAAGCCCACCCCCGATAATATTCCCAATCAGGGTAGGAATAATCCCCTTCCAGATATACAGACCGACAGTAATATCAGGCGCACCCACCCAGATTGCCATCGGGATAAAGGACATATTGGCGACAACGTGATCAAGACCCAACGAGACGAAGCCAAAAATCGGCCACCAGATGCCGATGACCTTGGATGCGAGATCGCGGCCCTGGATGCCGAAGAAACAGGCCAGACAGACGAGCCAGTTGCAGCCGATGCCGCGCAGGAAGATCTCGTGGAAGGTCGGGGTGACTTGTTTCTTTGTGGCGAAGCTGATGACTTCGGATTTGAAGGGGTCGGCTGTGAAGACCTCGCCGTCTGGATTTGTTAGTATGTGTCAATTGGATAGATGGGATGAACGTACAGCCGAAGATGATGGCGACGACAAAGAGGGAACCAGCGAGGTTGCCGAAGAAGGTGACGACCCAGTGGATGAGCATTTTATACCAGGGCAGCTTTCGTTGGAGGGCAGCAATGGTGGTGTACTGATTCGTTAGTATTACTCTGAATATACTATGGATGTATACACACCATGAAAGAACCAGTACACAAATCCGCGCCAGTAAGAATAATCATACACAAGCCGTACGGGAAGAAGAATGCACTGATGGTCCGGATCAAACCAGGCGCATTCTGCTGGAACCACGGGGTGGTGCTGGTGCTGACGACAGTACCGCAGGCAAAGGCGAGCAGACAACCAGCCGAAATGGCGCTGAAGAAGACTTTATCCAGACGCATGTTTCCCTTGATGACACCGGTGCGAGAGACCATCTCGACCACCTCTGCGGGTGAGTATGCGTCAATACCCATGTTGGCCATTGTCTGAGTTGATGATGATGATGATGATGAAGAGGAATAGAAAATGGAGGATAGAAGGGGGAGGGATATATGTATAGGTCATTGATACTCTTATCAGTGATGGCTGTCACACTGGACTGACTGGAGAATGAAAATGGACTAGATAAGCTGCATGAACTACAGCCAAATAGTGCCGCCCCGATAGGCCAGAAAAGATAGTGGAGGGACGATCATTTCTCGGTCGAGTCGTCCCGTCATCCTATCACCGCAATTACACCCTGCGATAACAGATTCCGCGGAGATGCAACACTGGAATATTTATCTACATCTACAGTTGACTTTCTTATTCTTATTCTTATCTGCTTAATCTCTCTTTTCTCCGCATGATATGTATGCACATAGAAGATACCCCAGCCTTATGCACGGTTCAGGTTTGAAAATTGCGACTGTCGGTGAGAAATGCATGTCTCAAATATGGTATCGCTGCTAAATCACTAGCATGGAAAATTCTGATCGATGGGTTTCCCCAACATTTCAAGATGAATCCTTCCACTCATGCTGCATCCTGCATTAGATGCAGCCATTTACCACTGCTGGAACTTGGATACAGATAACTCTTCTGTAATTGATTGGTCTACGTGCGTGTAATAGCACATGCCGAAGTGTATTCCACGGTCAATGCTTATTGCAGATAACCAGTCAATAGTATCATACAGATAGACGACTTGGCATAATAACAAACCATATGGTGATTAGTGCTCCGGTTATCGGAACGCGATCAGCAACACATTCCAGACAACGAATTGGAATCATTTCCTGCCATGTGTGGAATCTCCCCCTCCCAGCCTCGCAAACGTGCATTCAAAGAGGAAAGCGACCGGTTACAACCCTGGTGGTTTGGCACTTTGTTCGGCTGAATGGCCCGGCACGTCCCCAGTGCACCCACTTGGTCGTTCCACTCGATGCTTGTTTCCGCCAAGTAGGAAGCTATCCATCGGTATCCAGCAGGGAATGGGGTTGGCTAGTTTATGTCCGTCATCCTTAGCTCGGATGTTGAGGAACCGGTGTTAACTGTTAGGTAATATTAGGATTCGGCATTATTATGCTCATATTGCCGTCCTTCCTATATCGGTTAGCTGATTCATTCAGTCTTATTCCCTGGTATAGCAGAACAGACCAGATGACGGCCATTTCCGTAGAAACAGAATGTGGATATTTCCCATGGGTGGGATGCTGTATTTTGAAATCTGCCTTTCTTTCATCTGAAAGTCTACAGATCACAGGGTTTACTAAAGTATACTGAGTATTAACTAATTGGGTTCCCAGTACAAATTGAGAATATATTTGAATGTGTCTGAATCATTGAAAATCTTATACAATAAACACTTTGTTCAGTACCGCGGTGCGCATTCGGCACGGATCTTAGCATCCATCGTAAACACCTCATCTGGGGTCCTGGGATTACCCAACATGGCCGGCGAGGGCACAGTAAACCGTCCCCAGGGCTTCCAATCCGGGTCACGTTGACGATGGAAGCCGACTGGCTCAATTCCCTGATCAAAGGCAAAGAAGTTGTTTGGATCCCATCGTGACTTGATGCTTTGGAGGCGAGTATAGTTATCGCCGTAGTACGACTCCCGCCAGGTTTCCAAGGTACTGTCGATGTAGTTGACATATGCCGCCACGCCACCAACAGTATGAGGGGTCATTTGTATCTTGGCCTCTTCGATAAACTTGAACATGGTTTTATGGAGATCGGTGTTTGTCCAGCTGACTTTAAAGGAGCACACATAGGCGCCATCCCGCCAGGGGAAGGCTGTCTCGTCCGGTCTGGCACGGGTCGTCACGGCTCCAATGTGGTCCCAGAGGATGTGGCAGCCACATTTATTCCTGTCTGGCTCTTCGGCTCTGACACGCTTCATCCAGTGCGTCATGTAATCTGACACCTCGGGAGTGATTGCCCCTTCGGGGAAAATGAAGGATGCATGATGGTTGTATATCTTGGAGAACACGCTGAATGCTTCATCCTGGACTTCCCACTCGTATAGGTGCATCTCGTTGAAATCTTTCTTGTCCGCGTCGAACTGCATCAATGGCGCAATGTCCCTGCGGAATGCCAGCAATTTGCCGTTGTAGATAATGGTCAACTCCCCCACAGCTGGTTGTGCTCGTCATACCGCCAGAGTGCATCGGCGCATACCTGCGGCGGCCAACGAGTGGTATTGAACGTTTTCATCATCTCCCTAAACTTGTCCTCATTCTGGGGAATCTTCCAGCCGAGACTCCCGCATACCACTTTGCCTTCGGCATCATTGAGTTTGTGCAGCTTGAGCCTAAAGTGGGTTACAACACCAAAATTGCCCCCTCCACCACCACGAAGGACCCAGAAGAGGTCGCCTCTGTCATCAGGATCCGTATGAGAGACCGTCAACTTTTCACCCGTTGCTGTGATGACTGTGGCTTCCAGCAAGCTGTCAATGCCTAGTCCGTGGCTTCGCGATAACGGGCTGAGACCCCCACCCATTAAAAACCCAGGCACCCCAACTGTTGGGCATTGGCCACCCATCACGATGAGGCGCTTGCTTTGATCGTGCAGTTGATTGTAAACGTCGCGCCAGATGGCCCCGCCTCCAATTGAGATCTCCATGTCTTCTTTGTTGACTGACACCGAGTTCATAGAGCGCATGTCCAGAACAATGCCACCCTGGTTCATGCAGTAAGCAGCATTCGAGTGGCCTCCACTGCGGACGGTCAATTGCATTCCTTGCTGGTGTGCGAACTGAATGGTGGCCCTGACGTCTTCGTCGTCGACTGCCTGGACCACCACGGCCGGGGTCTTGAGTCTGTGGAGGAGGTTGCCAACAAAAACGGCTTCCTCATAGCTTTTTGTGCCAGGGAATAGGATGGAGCCTTTGGATAGTCCACCAAAAAGACTGGCAAACTTGGCACGAGGGGGTGGCTCTGATGTCATTGTAGTAGAAGGAAAAATAGTATAGCTTGTTGTTGGTTGGAGAAATTCTGAGTGAAACCAAACAAAAATGGATGATAGATGATACTTCCTCTCAGACAGAAAGGTATGGTGTTTTATGTCTGCAGCCAGAGTGGGTAACATTATGCAATCCGGTTCCCTTTCCAAGCAACATGCATGTCTTCAGCTCCCATATTCGAGATCACATCCACGCAACTGTCATGGATGATATCATTCTAAACAGCACTCTAAATTCTATTGAAAGCGTGTGTGATGCCAAACCTTGAAGACCATGTTGTCACGGATCGTCGAGGCCTAAGCTGACTGGGATCGTCCAATCTGAATTAACTGCAGTAGATTCAGCACCTTGGAACTTGTACACTAATGTCTGTCAGCCGCAATGTTAAGGTCATGCATGTGGAGCCAGTACTGCATCTGAATTGCGGGTATGCCGCCACTACGCGGGGTCAAAACCCGCAAACAGAGCGAGATTCCAGCATTTTAGTGGCAGGTATCAATATGTGGAGAAGATGACAAGGTATGAAGATAAGTGGTTCGCATAGCTGAAGGCAACTGACAAGTGGCAATGAGGGGCACTCAGGTTAACCCATCCTGTCGCAGCTACATAGTCATCTCTCAGCATAATGTAGAATGCTGTTCCAAATATGCCATGTCATATTAATACTCTCACATTAATTGTGGCCAAAACTAATCAAACAAATTCGCCAAAATACTATATCAGCCAGCCATAGTGGGTCCCATGTTCTTGTAGGAGCACGGGCCAAGTCTTACTTGGACTCAATTCCATATAGAATAAGTATAGACAGGATATTATAGTGTCATGAATCATTATATCGTACAGTGCATAAGGATAAACATCATCGTAGTTCGATTTTTCCACCGGGCGAAACAACGGCGAGTTGATGAGAGTCGCTGCCAATGAGTGTCTCGATGTCGGGATGATTGTCAGAATGTCCTGGACTCGGCGTCCGTTCGACAGGCTGTTGGCCTCTTCGAAAGAGTTCGATCCATCCTATCGCCATGCTCGATCGGACGCAGCATACAGGGCCCCAGATGCCACAGGACTATCTAGTCAGCAATTGCAGTGATGGCTGAATGAGAAGCTCACCGAGACAATGGACAATGCAACAATACACATCACGCGACTTGGGCCCAGATGCTTCGCATACGACAGACATTCGTTCTTATCCCCATTCGAATCGATGAGACATTGGAACCATGGCCTCACCTCGGCCAGAGAGTAATGCTCCGGCAAATGCAGTGTTTGGAAAGCAATCGCCATGAAAACAACATGAATGAGCACCAGAACCACAATGGCAATGGCTCTCCACTGCATCCGCAGAATACGCAACACTCTCAGGGACGCCTGGCGCGCACTGAATGAGGTATACGAGACCATAGACTCTTCGTCACTCGAGTACCGCGACGCTATCCAACTATCGTACACCGGTCGGACAACTGTATAAACGCAAAAGGCGATAATCATCGTCTGAAGGATTATGGACAACGCCGCGACTCCCGTCATGGGGCCCCAAAAGGTGGCCTTGCTGTGCGGGATGCTGATGTAGCAGGTTTTACCAACTTGGTAGGATATCCCGGACACTCCCACAAGGAGGATCACGAGGGCGATGGAGCCGACAATCGTGGTGGCGAGAGAGATATACATGAAGATCTGACCGAGGTCGACTTCCCAGCAGAGATGGAGGTATAGCGAGACTGATCGGAAGAAGCCTATACGATTAGCCAACGTGAGTCGACGAGGAAGGACAAACTAACAACTGATGACGACAACCCACACCCCCAGCATGAGCAGAATACCCGTAAAAGCACATCTGGTATCCGACCGCCAGTCATTCGGGGTGATTGCATCGTAACAATGATTGACCTCTTGGTTCAATGGGATGATAAACGCTAGCGAGACCAAGACGAAGCCCAGTAATGGGGTTGTGGAGAGATAATGACGCCATGTATCGTCTGGATGGAGCAGGAGAAAGGTGAGGAGCAGCGAGACGACGAGGACGAGCACGACGACAGCGATCCAGCCGGGGATGTCGATTTCATTCTGATATTCTGCATTCGTCAGTTGATCCAGAAGGCTGGATTAGATGGATGGAAAAAGCAACCATCAGGGTATCGCCAATTGGTGGCTGGGCAGGGGAGACAACACGATGCGATATCGAATGGCTTGCAATAGCGACCGGGGATGTCTTGACAAAGTCAGTGAGCGATCACAATCAGACCGAAGAGATACCTACAGCCACCCTCACGCGGATACAACGCCTCTAGTAACAACGGCGCAGGACAGGCTGAACCATTGAGGGTCATTTTCCGTCTCTGTTAGACAAAGCAATCGATGGTAGCAAGAGATATCCATCAACGGACAACACGTGGCAGCCATCACATCGATAATTCCCCAGCAGAAAGGGGCAGCAGCGGTTTATGACGAGCGAAAGAGAAAAGCCAACTGCAGGAACGACTCGTGCAGGGCGAACAGACTCCGGGATCTTCCCCGACTAGACTCCATATCACACTGTTGGGGCCGTTAGCTCGTTATCCCCGCACTGAAACACGCCGTGTGATTGGCCTAGAAACAGCCCAAAATTGTGGCCAGAATCATCAGAGTCAGGAATTCAGTTATTTCTGTCTGTGCTGCTGGTTAGTTTGTCGCCAACGGCTGTTAGTTTCTCTGAATCCGGTATGCAGTCATGGTTGTTGCATGGGAATCGTTAAATTATAAGCACCGTGGTGTAAACCATCCACTCACAGCGCGGAGAAGAGACGAATTTCAAATATCCGTGTCGAGATGGCCATCCCTGACTAGCTCATAACAATAATAACAACAATAATAACACGTCCGGTTAGTCCGATCCACCTCACGTGGCCGTGTCGGCCAATATGCCTCAATGCCGGCAAATCATCATCAGGAATTCATATCGAGTCGGCGACAGGAAAGCACGAGGTTGTTTGGAATGTTGAGATGTGGAAACAAAGGCCGAGTGTCGGACTCGACATCAACACATTATTGAAGCTGATATTGAAGGTGAAACAAATAAATGACGTGAAAGAAACTATGTTGAAATGTTTGATGTGAGGTACTTTGGCAAAAGTCTAGCGGGACAACAGGCTATTGACAGCAATCCATGGATGCATTCCTGCTATCTATCCAACTAAGGACAAGGCATGCAATATGTCCAGTCAGCCCTTTGAAATTTAATTGATATATTCAACTCCGAGGTTTTGGGTTTTCAGTTTGCCTTGTTGACGTGTATTGGTCCGAAATAGACTTGTCATCCGGGACTGACTTGGTGATCTTCATACAGCTTGGTGACAAAACTTTGAGTATATATATACATCTGACTCTCTCCTTATGAATTACCATCCAAGTCAATTGAAAACATGCAACACTCCGACTTCTTTGTCTACTTTGGCCCCCGCCGTTCATATTTGGTTCAGATACCAGGCCTCCAACCGATATCCACATTACCCGTCTCCAATCGCGTTCAAACCATCTTCAACCAGAGCAAGAAGGTGACCTGCATTGCATATCCTCCAATTATCGATGACTCGGAACTGCTCCAGGATCCCTTCTTTGCACATGAAGGGAAAGGGTTTCTGGGAGATGACGCATTTCATTTCACAGATGGAATTAGAAAAGTGTATCCTGGACTAGAAGAATAGACAAGTTGCCGTTGGGGAACTGCTGTTAGTGTTCCTTACTTTCCCTCATCCAAGGTTATCTGGCAGATTGATTCAGGGAACACAAGTGCTCGCGGATAATCGAGGAGACTGGTGGGCTTGTTCCTGGGGACTCAGCGGCACGTATGCATTCCTGCCGGCAAATGTCACCTCCTGTCTGCAAGATGTCCGACCCGACAATAAGGTCACCCATGTGGCACTTGGAATCAAAGGTGCTTTTGTAGTCCTTTATGAAAATGGGAGAATGGTATGGAATCTCAGCGGTGCGTATGATGAGCTCGATATGCATTTGAGTACTCCGGGTGCCGCGGAAAACATTCTATATGTCAGCATGAGTATCTTTGATGAAGGTAGATACTTTATCGCCTACAAAGATGGTAGGATCCTATACAACTTTCCTGAAGATGATGTGGATTGTTCCGATTGGGGGGTTTTAGATGAATGCTTGAGATATGATTCACATTGCCAGGTACTCAACAACACCAGGATGGTTGACTTTGAAAAACAGGAGACTAAATCTGGTGGTATATCTGGATTTATCAGTATGATCACTGAAAAGATGATGAGGGAAGTCATCAATGAGAAAGTTGAAGAACAGATTTGCCGGTTTATGAAAGGGCATGATAGCAAAAGAGCGGAGGTGATATTCTTTTACTAGAAATGACGGCATTAATGTACTATAGAAAGTATCCAGGCCAATATATCCAGTTTGAAAATAGTAAATATTCTCAGAATATGAACCCAATAAGTGCCTATAGTCAGGCAGGATGGCAGAAGCCTAGGATACCTGCCATTGGAGTATTGGGACGGGAATTCGGAGAAGCTATGGGAGTTGACGTCATGGACAGCAATTGCACGCTTTATCATTCTTTAGTATATATACAGTAAGTTACTAGTGAGATACTTTGTCACCATTATCTGTTGATTGAAAACATACGCATCTTGCCAATGACCTGCCTATATCAGTTAGCTGATTCATTCCGGTCTCGGTCTGAGTTTTACTCTCTGGTCTATAACCAGTCCGCTCAGTAGAATAGTAGACAGTCGAGAGAAAGCCATGGAATAGAGCAGAACAGACAGAACAACCCAATATGATCGAAACAAGTGGAGTCCAGCACGATTTCCCCAGATATCTGTACAATGGCGATGCTATCCCCACGTTCCGCCCTCTGATTGGCTGATGGCGAGGGCAATGCCCCAAAGCGGTAAGGTGGCGGCCGGACGCGTATGGATAGCCGAGGCCCACAACAGTCAAAAAACGTCATTCCAGGGGGTCTGCCTACAAGGTGACATTACCCATTATCCTAGGCTATATTAGTATTCATACTGGTATTGTTCCACTAACACTGGGAATGTGTATCCCACTCATGTTGGCAAAATGAACATTCGCCCCTACTGCAACATCTGCGGCGGCCCCTTTGAATCCGCCAACTTCCTAAAGCGGTCTACCGTGGCGGGTGATACTACCGACTACTGGGATGATTACTGTGACTGTGGTCAGGATGCGGATATGGGGGAAGGGGGCGATACGCCTCATGCTGTTCACGATGGTCATGATAGGACTGAGCATCGCGCTTATTGTCGGTCGTTAAAGGGGTACGATGCGAATCACATATCTCGAGATCAACTGCGGGTATGGTTGCCTCGTTTATTATGCAGATCATTTCATATTAATCTGTATAGTGGCTGGATGATGCCCGGATGTTGAGCTTAAAGGTTCCCGGCATGGAGAATCTGGATGATGGTTCCGCGGAACTGGTCATGGTCACACAAAAGGTAAGTCATCCATCGATAGACAAGACAGTGGCTTATAGATGCAGGGCTCCGTAAGCTCAACAGACAATCTGTTCTATCCAGGCGTGCGATTGGATCAGGTTGATGATGGCCTCACCCAAGGTCTTCTCCGCAATGAGGATGGCTTTCTCGTGCATGATAACTGCTTGAGAATCATGGAACAAACTCACAAAGTCATGCATCCCGAGGCTGGTCCTCTTGACATTCGCGAGTTGCACTTCATCATGCTCACGTGGAGTGAAGCCTACGCCCATGCAATCAACTGGGGTGGAGATGGCTATGGCGGTACAGAGGAATATCAAGCTGAGACCTGGGAGCCGTGTGCTGACAACGAGGTTTGTTTCCCTATCTTCTTCATGGTCATTCTAACTATTGCAGTGGCTCGTTGCGGATCCTTGTAAAGACCTGAAGATATCACAAGTCATCTCCGAGTCGACCGATCCAGCATCCCCCGACACTTTCGACGTCATTCCTAAGGGTATGCGAATAGCCTCAAAAAGCTATCCCTCTCCAGACTGCTTCGATCATCTTCCCATGGATATCCTTTTGATGATCTTTGAACTTCTCCAATCTTCATCCGCCTTCAACCTCCTCTTGGCAAGTTCCTCATTCAGAGACATGACATCGTCCCTTCCACGGAGATTCTGGAAAAGCAGACTCCCATGCGCAGCGCCCTGGCTCAACAACACCTCTTTGTTCTCAGATATTCACCACCAATCCAAAACAATCCAGTACAAGCAGCTTTTCTACAAACTCAGAGAGGTGTCGATTCCTTCTAGGGTGGAATACATAGGTCTGCAGAATCGACTGCGCATCTACATCAACTGCAGGGGTATTATTCAAAAAGTAGATGCTCGCTTTTCAGAAGTCCGCGCCAACGCCGGCAGTGTCGATCCTGATGTGAGACGCCTTGCTAGTCGTCGACGGGCAACTATCGCACTGGATGTGCATCCTGATTTCTGTGACGTGTTCTCAGAAGTGTACTTCGTCCCCAGTCTGCAGCGCGGACGACAGCTTAAGTCCGTTACTGTGTACCATAGACTTGGAGATTCTGGATTTCCCGGTCATCGGGGGATTGTCGGTGTTGAATTTGGTCTTTACGATGAAGACACCTCTCGTTTATTTGGGTATAGGACCGAAGATCCCGACACCGTCACCATCCCACAGGAAACCGTTATTACGGGGATGGTGGTATCCTTAGGCCCCTTTCAAGACCTGGTCGCCAAAGAAAGACCAGAAAACGCCTGCATCTACGGCATCGGTCTCCTCACCAGCGACTCAACCACCGAGCCAAAGTACAAAACCGGCACCTGGACAGACAATGAGTTGATGCACGTATTTTATGCTGAGACTGGGACCGAGATTATCGGCATCACGGGCGTCTTCGATGCAGAAGATTCGATGGGCTTTGATTTCAAAGTGGAGCCGTATCGGGATAGCGAGTATCCCACCCAGCATATTACTAAATTCGGTGTGATTATGGGAGACCTGCAGCGGCATACTACTGGACACATCGAACAGAGGTTGAATTTTGGGTATCTTACACGCTGGATTGGGCGCTGTCCTCCACGCGATTATATCGTTGGGGATCGGCATGGTGTCGACTTTACCGAATCTACGGATGCTGATCCGCCGGTGCTGGCTACCCCGGTGTATTTCCTCGATCTGGTCGGACGACAGGTTGAGTCCATCCAAGCCAACTTCACAGAGGCAGCCGATGATTGGGCACCTGATGTGATATGTGGCTTCTTATTCTCCTTTGCCGACGGTCAAAACGAAATGATCGGCTATAAGCACAGATCGGATTGGGCCAAGGCGTTAGTATGTGCTGATCGCACGCCGACCTCAGATGACTCGACGTCTAAGTCCGAGATGGAACGAAAGAGGGATGTAGCAGTGAACTACCCCCGATGACGTTCCACTTCAAGGTGGCCGAGAAGGAAAGCATCGTTGGTGTTCGGTTTCATTCCGAAAGCAGTCCTGTCCGATTTGGCATGGCCGGTTTACAGGGGATTGAGGTTTGTCCATCATCGCCTGGTGTGTTTCATTCAGTGCTAATACCCCACAGTTTGTGACTAGTCTAGGCCGGAAGTGGAGCATCGGCTATAATGGCATGGACGACGATTTGTATGGTGAGATCATGTCCTGTCCTGATCCACGGAGTGGACAGGAACTGGTTGGCCTTCAATTTGGCATGAAGCCATGCGTGATTGAGAGCGCTGGACCGCTTTATAAATAATACAACGCTTTGGAATGGACATGCAAATTGGACATTTGGATATGGACATTGGATTTATGGGTTACTACATGGTCTGGTCTTCTCGGTTTATTTATTTATTTATTTTTTGCATATAGAATTACTTGCATCCCCTTCGGGGCATTATTTCGGGATATAGGAAACAGTGATACTACAGAGACTGTCTCCGAACACCTCAATTGAATAATTATCTTCTATACACCAGTGCAGTTTCCATCAATGACATTTCCACTGACAATTCCCACAATGTTATCTCCAGACGGAAATTGCGCCATAGATGGCATGTCTGCTTTGTATTCCGGCCACGACCAGTTTTGATAACTCGGGGCTGAGTTTGGGTTTGATGCAAACGAAAGCCACAATGCTGTAGTTGTTAGTTTTTGTTTATTCTATATAGTGGGTCTACACATACCTTCCATTGCGTAGCTGAGCTCATACTCGAAGTCGGTGGAGGGAGCGCGATACTCATCGTGCGTTCCAAAAAGTAGAGGAAGTTCAGCTGTTTTGTCAGTCCAGTTCTCTGCATGAATGTTGTAACTAACGTACAGCTATGGTATGCACCCATCCAGTCCCAGGGAGAAATATTCGAAAAGTTGCCCGTATAGTAGTATCGGTATGTGGTGAGGCCAGCCAGTTCACGAATGCTACCAAGATTAGTCTTATCCTTCATCAATCAGGATTACATACTGCACTTCTCGAGCTGATGGACAGGCAATGATATTCTGCGTCAGAGCATGCATCGTCTCTTCGGATGGTTGTGTTCCTGTTAATGACACGAATCCAGCACCTTCGTTGGAATTACTTCCGAATATAGCTGGCTGTATACCATGTTAGTCGACATATGGAACGGCGAAGAGAGACTTACAATATCAGCAACCAACCCTCTCGATGCTCTATCAGTGGTATTCGAAAAGGCCGTAATATTATCAGGAATAGGAGTGAATGACAATCCCATTGACTTCACATTTCCATACGTAGAGACAACATCTCGTAAACGAGTCGCATCAACATCACGCATACACTCGAGAACTGCACCATCATTGCCATCGCATCCCACCTTTTCGGCAATAAATGTGAAGTTCGACTGTGTATAGTCACTGGATCCAGCAATTGTCGCAGACCCAGAGTCGCAGATTAAGCCGGTCACAATCGGGTCATCGGGATAGGCATAACCAAAGAGATCAGTACTCGCTCCGCCAGCGGATTGGCCCCAGAGTGTGATTCGGGATGGGTCACCACCGAAGGCTTCGATGTTATTTCTTGTCCATTCGACGCTGTTTTGTTAGATTGGAATGATGGGATGGGTGGATGAACATACGCCATACGTTGATCGAGTAAGCCTACATTGCGATCCTCAAGTCCTTTTGCGTTGGGGAAGCCGAATATGTTGACCCGGTAGCTGGAAATATTAATCGAGTATTCAATATAGTAGTTAAGGGACGTACTTCAAAGCAACCACAATATGAGACTGCGTTCTCTGAATCCACTTGTCAGGGATTTTATACAACGAATCTGCTCCTCCACTTGTAAATCCACCGCCAGGGATATACACAAACACCGGCAACTTGTCAGCCGATGTAGCCGGCGCCCAGACATTCAAGTACAGACAGTCTTCAGACTGACCACCGTTGATCAGAAACTGGGATACCTGTTCCGTATAGACGGTAGAACTGTTACTTTCTTGCTGCATGCAGGATGGTGCGAATGCCGTCGCTTTGATGGATCCACGATCTTCTCTCTCTACCGGAGGAAGAAATCTTCGCTCCCCTGTTGGAGGTTCTGCATAAGGAATTCCCAGGAATTGACGGACGAGAGGGGCTGTTTGGTTGATGAAGCCGTGGACTTGGCCGCTTGTTGTTTGGATGGTGAGGCCATTCTTGACTGGGGAGGATGTGGCGGTTGCCACGAGTTGGCAGAGGAGGAGCAGGGAATTGAAGCGCATAATGAAGAGGTACTCTGGGTATAATACATGAAGCAATTCAGAGGAATGCATAGATAATTTATAGATGCATTTCCCCACGGGGAAACACCGGGTAAATGGTTTGCCAAATTAACTGCATTTTACCCCGCGATTTCTCTATCTTGTAATGCTTGTCAATAGGTGGACTTATATCTTGTTTATTATGAAGCCAATCAAAACAAAGCCGAAGGATTGCACAGTTCATCGGCAGTTGATGCCGGGCAAGGGTAATATGGCAAAGTGATTTCCCATTCTTAACCTCGGTTTATGTGGTTGCTTATATATTTCTAAACCTGTTGAAGATAATACAAGAGAACGAACCAACAAAGGGGTATATAGCCTTGGCATAAGAGTATATCTCAACAAGATGTTTATCTGACATATCCAGTCATATACTTCTGTTGATGGTAATTCCATTGAGGCGTTCACCTTCTGGTTGATTGGCTATACTGAACAGAACATGCTCGTGCAAGTAATATTTGACATAGCTTGATATGCCATAGACATAGTGAAAATAGTCAGATATTCTGCAGATGATCTTCAGCATAATAATAATTAATAGCTACACTCTCATTCAAAATGTAGGCAAGGGATTCACACCGTGTACACATCTTGATTTCCTAATCGGGCCACCGTCTCCACAACAACCTCCGTCTTTTCCCACAATCTGCTTTTCATCAAAACCCACATCTGACCTATCCATCCAAGTCACGAAATGGATCTATATGAGGAATGGAATCGAGAGCCCACGGCCTCTAACAAATACTGTGTCTTATGCGGCGTCATCCTGCTGCACGAGGAATTTGAGGATGTCCCCGAATCGCGACGCCCCTGGTATGGAGAAGCGCGCGCCGCCGTCAAAGACCACGATTTCCCAACAGACCAAAACTATTTCTTGTCAAACACGGGTGTTCTTCCCACGTGTGATACGCTGTTTATTCCCATGGGCGACGACGACGATTACACCAAAGCTGATACGTTTGATGAGGTCTCTTTGGCTCCCCGGGCGCGGGCCAACCTTTCGGGCTACGCCTTCCATGATTCGTGCTGGATGCTGCTTCAGGACCGACTCTGGGATATAATTGAGCCAAATGAAATTGCAGAGTCACTGCATGATTTGTTTTACTGCACGCCACAGCCCGATCTGTCTAGTTTTCGACTGGGGCATGATTATGGAGGCGCTGCAGAAACACACAAGCCGTTTGGAGAACCTGAACCTGTTGATCTGTTGTCGCCTTTTTATGCAGATCCGTATATGATTCCAGCGCCAGAGAAGATCGAGGAAAATGCGCCCGATGTACCTGTTCAGTGGAGGAATGGTAGCATCCTTGGCCCTTCTACGGCTGCTAACCCAGGGTACAACTCGTCCCTTGGAAAGCTGTCGTTGGATATAATCCACGATATCATAACATACTTGCCACTAGAACAAGTGATCAATCTGAGACTCACCTGTCGAGGTCTCGCGCAGAGGATTGCATTTCATTGTCTTCCACAGTCCTTCTGGAAGAGACAGTTCAGATTGGGATACGCGATGGACTTTGTCTTCGTGGATATCGAACAAACTCGTGATTGGTATCGTCTCTGTCGCGGTGCAATGGCCTATCTCAAAGCCAACGACCAATCCGCCTTCAGTCTGTCTTTTATCAACCGAAAGCGAATCCGCCGTTTGTTGGAACCGATCGCGTCGATTGTGGAGATTGATCGACAGAGATCTGGAAAGGAGCCCCGTGGTAGAAGAACCACTTGCTTTGAGTTCAACGGGGAATGGTCTTTGAGTTCAAATAATATAGACGCGGACGTCGTGGATATACACAGAGCCAAACTTCCTTCCTCCACCTTTGAATCCTTCGACGAAGGATGCCGTGTACCCAGATATCGATCCTGCACCGTTCCCTCCTTCATGCCGAATGGTGGAGAGATCAGGGTTTCGACTGTTCGCATAGGCACACGAACCTTCATTTCGGGAATCAGCCATCACCTGGCTGGGGATCTAAAGGCCGAACCGGCTGTGGGGTATGGCAAACCGATGCATGAAGAATCAATCAAGGTCCCGCCAGGTGGTAAAACACAGTGGATTGAGGTGGCGCTCTGTCCGGAAGGGCTGCGTGGGATTCGATTCCATTTCTCTGATGGGTCTTCATCCGACTTGGTTGGAGATTACGACGACGAGGGCATGGCTTATGGAAGACTTGGCATTCCAATGTCTCCAAATAATAAATATAACCTCATTGCTGGCTCTGATGTACGCCCGAACACTTTTTTTTTTAACAGACGAAATACTGACAGATTTAAGAAATACAAACTGAACGTTATTGGAACCGCCTGGGCAGATAAAGCCGAAGAGATAATTGACGAAACCAACCGGAATACTAAAGTCCGAACTGACGTTAAAAAGCTTCGTCGCCAAATGCGCGGACCTCACATGTATCGGCCCGAGTCCCATCTATGGGTATCTGAGCAACCTGCTCATGAACACCTCTTTCTGGGTGATCTAGAGCCTTCTTCGGCTAACATGACATTTCAGCCACTGCTTGATATAGACTTTGGCGGGAAGAACGGCGAAAAGCTTGAACGCCTCACAGAAATGGTGGTGCACATGTCTTCTGACGGTTGTATTATCGGAATGGCTTTCTATTACACTGATGGAGTCATCGCGGCTGGCTCGCCTGGTCGCCATAGTGGAGTGCATCTGGCATTTTTGATTGATGGCCCTGGGGAGAACGCATCACGCAGGCTGTCGCTGCTACTGATAACTTATTCGCCGATCATCTCCAAGGCTTGAGGGTTTGTTAGTCTTTCTGCTATCCATTTACTAGCTGACTCGTCTAGGTTTTTACGAACTACGAGCGTAAAATGGACTTTGGAACAGTTGAATTATGGCATTTCAGTGAGCTGCATAGTAAACGCCTACAAAATATGCATGGCAGTATCATCACCGGCTTTGTAACCACGAAACACGTGAGTGTCAGCCTCTTGGTATTTTGATCTTTGTGCTAAAATCAAACAGTCGAACGATGCACACTTTTCGAAGATTGGAGTTCAAGTTCAGCTGGGTTCTGAAAGCGATACTCCGCCGGCAGTCTTCAGGGATCAGCCCATCCGCTACATGCCCCATAAAGAAAAGTGCCTTTTCAGACGTATGGCGGCTCTGATACACGATGAAGGATTGAAAGAATATGACAGCTACGCTTCTTTCCACAGGGTAAGCCAAATTAAAGTGTCAATAGGTGGGCCTGAGAAATGTCGTGGTTCTTCTCGTATCTCAGGTATGGTATTCGACTATCATGATGGAAGAAGTCCCGAGATTGTAGGACAGCATATGGAAGAGGGTGATACAATGGAGTTTAGCGAGGGCGAGGAAGTCCAGGCCATTACATTCTGGCTCAGCAAAGACAACGGAGTCGATCCGATGTACATGCGAGGGCAGGTCGTTGCGATTCTTGTGGAAACAACTCATGCCAAAAGCAAGATGTTTGGGTCCCATCCGGCATCGCAAGAATGCACAAAACGGAAATTTCAAGCAACGTCAAAGGAAGTCCTTGTAAGTATTTGATACTATTTATCTCACGTTCAGCTGCTGACTTGACAAGGGGGCATTTCATGGATATTCAACACTTCTTACGATGCCGTCAGAGGCGTCATCTTTCCCCAGCCGTTAAAAGCCCACTCGTGACAATACCCCAACAGCCTGCGCCGTTTGATACACATGAATTCGTGCATGCTTCGCCAGATGTTAGACCATACTGATGAACGCTATACTGATTGAATCATGTCATCGGTGCATTTTACCAAAACGAGCCAATAGTCGGCCTTCGCTTCACCTATTGGTCTAGACTAGAAACGACAGTCGGCCAAACCGATGGGAACAGCCAGGAAAACTGGGTAGGATCTGTGATTGATGCATTCCGTGGTAAAACGAGGCTCGGCAATTGTTGAAGCCTATCATGATATTTTCAAATCTGAATCATCTAGCTATTCTCTATTGTCTCCTGGTAGGCGTCAGGGGAAGGTCGCAGGACTGTCAGTATCGGGCATACACTTAGCAAACCTAAGAATGGAGGAAAAAATGGTAGACGGGATTTATGGTTTAACTGTAATATGTCTGAAGAGGAACGACTAGGTCTAACAGAAAAGGATCATGCCCATTCTCCTCCCAGCAACGGGTCATTGGTTGGGATGTCTTTCAGCTGTGAGCACCTTTCTACTATAGGCGGATTATTCCGGTATAAAGGATAGATCAACAACACTTGTACTACATTCAAAGCTTGTACTTCCTTCGATCATAAGTAGACGGCCACACCCCATTCTTCCCCGGCGCTAGAATCCCGCGCGGATCAAGTGCATTCTTCACCGTCTCGTTGAATCGCATCAGCGCATTGTTATTCCAGTTGTATGTCTCAGCAATCTGGTCCATTAGCGCGAGATGCGTGCGGTATTCACCCCAGCCGTGCTCAGCACAGTCCGCGATGAGGGTTTTGATAAGCCAGTGCGCTTTCTGCTTCGAGGCGGGGTCTTTGCGGTTGAAGACGATACACACGATGTGGTCTGTATGCAAATCAGCTATCTTGATCTGGTAGGTGAGAAGGGGAGACATACGCATCTCTCGCATTCCCACGGTGAAAGTACCAATAAAGTCAAGTCCAGCCTCGTGGCATCGCTTCTTAGTGACTGAATACTGCAGCATTGCATCATCGCCTGATATCTTACTGATAGGCGAGAAGAACAGGTGAGCGCCGTTGGGCACCCAATCGATCCATTTCAGTTCGTCATATGTTGGGATGCCTTGGAGTGTCTTTTCGCGGGTGTGAAGGACTGAATACTCTTTGATATCTTCTGGGAAAAAGAACTTGGCTCCTTTTATGGCTGAAAAGGCCTTTTTTATTAGTGTCCAGTGTGTATTGCGGATTTCGTTTGGTCCCTGGATGCTGTCAGAAAGTAGAATAGCATGATACTTCAATGGTAGGAAACGAACGTAAAGAGCACCGTAAAAGTTCCACCGGCCCAGATTGAGCTTCTTTGCAATTGCATCCAATTCAAATTCACTCAGTGGCTTTCTTGGGTCTGAGGTGTATTTATCTTTGGAGGCGAGGACGGCAGCATCGAGGAGAATGTGTCGTAGCGTGGGAACATTTTGAAGAATCATTTGCTATGATTTTTAGCTTCATATTTAAACCTAATAAATAGACTTACAAGTCTGAGAGGCCGAATGATATCAACCGCGGCATGTAAGTCCTCATCCCTAGGCAGCGTAATCATATATGCTTGATAGCCACCCGGATTTGGCATCAACTAGACACATCAGTTTCATTCCCCCGAAGGACGAAGTTATTCATACCCAAATCCCCATCTTAGTGACAATGCCCAAATTGCTCTGCGAGAAGAGGCCATCATTATACGGACCGAATCCATATGGAAACAGCTGCCAACATTTATTCCCGGGGTCTTGGTCCATCGTGGTGCCTGACTTGGTGGATTTATCTGGCAATGCACCCATTCCGGTGCGGAGGAGTTCGCCTGATGGGAGGATTACCTCGAGACCGCAGTGCATCATCCAGTGGTCTGATCTGTTAGTTCGTATCATATAGACTTGGAGTTGGTTACTCACCACCGTATGGGGTATATCCAACTCCTCGCTCGAGGGTATTACCCAGGACGGAACCACCGCCGAGATCAGGAACCTTTGATCGTTAGTGAAGTTCTAGTATCAGATAGAAAACATACATCAATCCACAACTTATCTCGCAGACCATGCTCCACCAAGTACGCGTGCAGGTCAGAGAATGTCACTCCAGGCTCAACAACCGCATACGCACCGTCGACATTCACCTCGAGAACACGGTTCATATGCTTTCCCAGATCCAGCACAATACTTCCCCGAAGTCGAGGCGCAGCACCACCATATCCAGAGTTGCGTCCGATAGACGTCGGCCATAGAGGAATGCGGTATTCGTTGGCTAGTTGGACTAGACTCTGTACCTCGACGACCGATCGTGGATCTATCACTGCTGATGCAACAAAGTATTCTTGGTCAAGAACGTGATGGGGATCGTGTGTTTTGGGTGGTTCATAGTAAGACCCGTCATTCAGTTCATCTTTTGTCTCGACGATGCGGATGTTTTCGTGGCCGACGATGGCTTGGCTGGCGGTGATGAAGCGGGAGAATGCATCTAGACTGGTGTTTGGCGGGAGGACCAATGGAGTAGACGTAGGTCTCATATTGCATGAATTATGAAGATATTTAAAATGAAAGTTGTCTTCTGTCCTAAGCAGTGATTTATATACAAGACGTAAATCGGAGTTCTCCCACTTGGACGAGCGGAGGCGGGGTGGCTCCGCTAGTAGATCATCATTCATGATGGACAAGTCAGCATAACGGAAGATAGTGTGTATTCAGTTATTGATTGCAAAGCCCTGTGTTTTCTATCTGGCCACTTGAAAGGAATGAATTGATCGTGAGTCGCACAATGGGTTATTGTACTGATAAGTTCCAGAGAGAAGTTGTCCATTACAGAAAGGAAAAAGAAGCAGTAAGTTAACCGTGGGCTCAACAATTCCGAACATCGCTATTCGAGATTCAGATACAGGTAGAAGACCTCCAGTCGTGTCCTGAAAGAGCCTCATGCAAACCCCTCATCTTGATAAGAGGTGTTACATTGGGTGTTCTACAATGCATCACTGCGGGGTTTATGTGATGGTTTAGACATCTAACGCATAATATCCGGAGGCCTAGACTGGAAATATGCATACAAGGCTGGCTGTGAGGATGCACAGCGATATTGTGATAGGCTGTCAAATAAGGCTTGAAAAGCTGCCTGTTGCCTTGGTTGCCCGGGTGTACAAGGCTGTGGCTGGCCGTATTCTATTGACAGATAATGATGTAAGGACGACAAGGCTCTCCTGGTATATGGTCGTTATAAAAGGCAGGATAATCACGGTCTATTCGCTTTGCAATTCATCTTCATTGGCATTATCAGCTTCAACAACCGAGATATACTTTAGTTTCACTTTGACAAAGATGGGAGAGGTTTCTGCAGGTATGAGAGGCTCTTGATGACCCCATATCAAGATAGACTAACAATATCTAGTCAATATGCCTACCACAGAGGATGACGTCCCAGGTTCCATCTGCGAAGCCCACCACCTGTACCAAACCAAACCCGACGAAAGAGGCCGCACTTCATGGACAAGCGATATTCCTGGCAACCTCGTCAAGCCTGCGGAGAACTCGGAATCTAACAAGTACGCGTTGATCATTCGCAATATCAAGTGCTACGATGGCAGGAAGAACCTGACAATCCACTCAATTGTCGTGCAGAGCGAAAGGCTGAAGAAGTTCCTCGCTAATGTGCTGGCCGGATATCCGGGTCTGACTTTGGCTCTGGACCGGATCGAGTTTGCCAGGCCATTCAAACCGTTTGTTCATCGATGGGAGCAGTTCTCTAGAGCTAGAGATGAGGTGGATGATACCATTACCAAGGCTCACGTTGCCCTGTTGTACCACACTCTGGAAAGCGAACTGGGCGATATGATATCCCAGAAGAACGACCTTGTGAAAAACAGCGTCATCACTCACGACCTGCTGTGGACAATCTTCGAACCAGGAGACCCTATCTTCAACATTGTCGATGGTCGCCAGCGTGCCTTCAATTTCGAAGCAGGCGATGTCAATTGCCGGACTGGAAATTTCGATATCGTATCAAAGTATGTCGACTTTGACGGCGAGAAGTTCGGTTATCAGACATACGCTTTCATGGTACCTTTTTATGAAGGGACATTGCCTATTATGGAACTGCCTGTTTTTCCTCTTGCCTATCACAGCGACAAGGCTACCATTCGAGAAGACCTCATCGCTCGTGGAAAGCTCTGGGAAGGGCACAAGGGCTATCACTATAAGCAATACGAGGGCATTGCCAAAGGATATTTCCTCGGACGGCCGATGAAGTTCAGCATCAAAAGCCGCATTGTAATTGACACAGAAGCATACAACACTTTCAATGCAAACGAGGCCATCTCCGTATCTGGTTGTATCTTGGGCACACTGTCTGATGCCCACCGGCTGATTGCAACACCAACCCTCCGTGGGTATGCCCTCAAAGACAAGAAGTGGCTGGAATTCGACCTTGATGGTGTCAAGGATATTGTCTGGGATTCACGGGCATTCGAATCCTTGGTGCTTCCTAATGCACAGCAGGATCTGAAGAAGTTGATTCTCGCATTTGCCCAGTCCCAGTCCCGGCGTCAAGACGCTTTTGATGATGTGATTCAGGGCAAAGGCCGTGGAGTTATCATGCTTCTGCGAGGCCCTCCTGGCGTAGGCAAAACCCTGACGGCAGAAAGCGTTGCAGAGGTGATGAAGGTACCTCTATATGTACTCAGTGCAGGCGATCTGGGAACGAATTCATCGCGTGTTGAAGATAGCCTGAAAGACATTCTTTGCATGGTTCCTAGATGGGGTGCTGTTCTTTTACTCGATGAAGCGGATGTTTTCATGGAGGCGCGTGATAAAACCGACCTTGAACGGAATGAACTCGTGTCTATCTTCTTGAGGCTGTTGGAGTATTACGAGGTATGATCTATACAGATACAGCTACTAGAGAGCAGACTAACACTTCATCAGGGAATCTTATTTCTCACCACCAATCGCGCTGAAAATATCGATCCCGCTTTTGAATCACGCATTCATGTGTCGATTCGCTATCCAGATCTCAACACGGCATCCAGACGCCAGATATGGACACAATTTCTTTCCGAAACGAGGATGGGACAGCTCTCGGAGGAGGAGCTTGACCAAGTATCCAAGTTGGAGCTGAATGGTAGACAGATAAAGAATGTGCTCAGGACTGCCCATCTGCTGGCGCAAGAGGATGGCTGTGGGCTTGAATATAGCCATGTCCAGACAGTCCTGACCTTGAGGGCATCCGAGTGAGATTTATTGTTACTTGGTTAGAGAGTCAGATATGAACGATCGTATCTATTCATGAATACTAAGATAACTCTTCCTTTCTACTTCTGCAGCTTTGCATACCACACAAGGCGATCACCGTCAGACATCAAATTTCTATGGCCATCATCTTCTTCCATCCTGGCCTCCACCACCCACTTTGTCCCCGTTTCTTCTCCCACCTGCTCCCAGAGATGGGAAATTGTCGTTGTATTGTGCCTGAAGACGGGCTCGCCATCGACAGCAAGAAACCCCTCCGCGGGCCCTGGCTCATGCTTCCCAAAGTTCAGTCCAGTCACAGTATCCCCGTCCTTCATCGAGAGTAGTCGCAGGATGCGTTTAATGGCTTTCACCTGCCCGTTCCAGCTCCAGATGTGGATGAAGTAGCCGGCATTGGCGACGCTGATTTTGCCTGCCCATGGGTGTTCGAATAGGCTGTCGTCGAGGAAGTTCTGCACCACGAACTCGGTCTTGAGTGTCTCTTTATCCTGGAAGAGGGCGTAGCCGAGATTGATGAACTCGGCTCGGTTGTCCAGCCCGATGGTATTCTCAGACGGGGCCCCGTCATACACCAGCCGTCGGACATCCTGTGCAAGACCACAGCCCAGATCAAGGAATAAACCCCCGTCTTTGACTCGCTGCACGATCTCCCCGTAGATGGGGTACTGGGCTACTTCGAAGCGGAGAAACCACAGCATCCGGAAACAGGGATAGTTGATCACCCGCCATGCGGTCTCGCCCTTGGAATCATTAGTATTGAGGGGAAGAAGAGATCGAACGTATCGTACAATAAGCTTGACATGGGCTTCTTGCTCACTCGGTTCCACGTGGGAGTAGTTCTTGAGCAGTGCCCCCGCATCACCATTCAAGTAGTGCGAGACATCCAAATTGGGATCCCAGGCGATAGGATCAGGGCATTGTTCGGTGAGGTTGACCATTTTGTTAGATATATAACTATATACAGAAAGGAGATGGAAAATGAAAGTAACTTGTTTCGTCCTTTCCGGAAACAACGCTGCTATTTATTTTGACCTGAGCCCTGTCATCCACCAAAATAGAAACGCCATGCATGGCAGTCGGCGCGTGATATGGCAGTAAAGAGACTCGTGCAGCTAGAACACAGCTCAAGTCTTTCTACCCGATCATGTCTTATGTGGGCTAAGGTTTATGTATGAGTTGTACAAGCTGTCCAGAGGCTTTATACCACCGCAGAAATATGAGAAAATGGATATTTATTCGACATATCATATTAGTTATTGCAGATAGAGTGCAGTCAGCATGGTTAAGTTCAGGTATACCTATTTTTACTCTCCCCAATAAGGTTATTATGAGACCGTGGCTTCAGATCTATCTCATGCATGTGTTACTGGGCATCAGATAGGATTTGTCAGTCGTCGTGTTGATCATGCAGAGTATACGACTCACCCAGATGATGAGCGATGGTACTCGTACATCGCTATCCTATACGGACAAGAATGGACAGTCCTGCTGATGCCTTTTACCTGTAAGAATTAAACATTCAAGTCTTCCACTATTCATTCACCCCGTACATTTTCATCGCTACCATTAATGGATATATTGTAAGTCCTATTAGGCATAACTGCATCACTCCTTCAGACATGGGCACGAAGAAATTGATACCCATCCACAATCGCCTGCATACCATCCCTGTTCTTCTCACACCCACGGTAAATATCATACAAATGCAACGTGTCTTTCAACAGACGGAATCCCGCCTCCACACCGTTCGCCACCAGACCATCGTACGTCCTCTGGGCCTGCTCCCAGGGAATCAAATCATCCAATGTTCCATGAATGATAAATGTAGGCGTCTTATAGCTTCCATTACGGATCTGCGCAAGCGGACTCACACTCTGGATCTGTTCAAGCGGTGGTACTGGAAGCTCTGGGATCTGACCTGCGTAGACCTCTGACTGTCTCAGTCCGTTGAGTAGAACCTCTACCGTCTTTCCCTTCCAATTCATGTACAATGGTATCCGAGACCGTGGATCGCTGGGAGCCATCCATCCACCGAGAGCACATCTATCTATTGTCGGATTGTAACCCGTGATGGGCTTATCATAAATCGACTCGGACAGGTCATGGGCCGAAGTAGCTGTGTCGGGAACTTGCATTCCAAAAGGAAGATTAGACTCAGACCAGCAGGGATCCTCATAGTCATATGGACAGTAAAATGCCAATATAGCTTCTGGAGGCCTCATCCCCACTGCGTGCGGTGTCCACCCAAGGCTCATGGCGAGGTGTCCTCCTGTTGACCAACCGACAGCTACCACCTTTTCGCCATTTACCCGGATATCAGGCCGTTTGAGTGTGATACTAGGCAGTGTTGTCCGTGCCCATGCGAGAGCATCACAGACATCTTGCATCGGCCCTTCCTGTAGCGTTACCTCCGGACACAAGCGATAGTCGATACTCACGGGAAGGAATCCCGCGCCTAAAAGCATCCGGGTCTGTTTGGGGCGAACATCCTTCCGGGACAGCATAACATGACCTCCCCCGTGGATCATGAGAGCTATTTCAAATGAGTTAGTCTGTCGTCGAGTCTCGAAATGATTCCTTGATCTCACCTACTGGGAGGGGATTCTGCGAGCCTGAAGTTTTCTCGGGATAGTAAATATCGGCAAGAAGCTGAATTCCATCTTTCTCCCCAAATGCAACCGTTTCTCGGTTCCTATCGAGAGCCTCGGCACCATCACGGAGGTTCAATTGATGCAAGTTCTGAAAATCTTGACCCATAGTCTCGGAGCTTGTATTACTCTGTAAAGAGCTATTGTCACTGGGTATGCCCAGATTTTCCTTTCTAGTCGACGACCCTTGAAACTGATCGCATATCGATCCCACTGTGGCCGTGCCTTGAAAGCTGTCGGCTTTCATTGTTGCGTTGTATCTCTTTTTCATTTCCGCGGTAAGCTCAGTTGCCACTAGCGAGTCAACACCAAGATGGGCAAGAGTTGATGACGGCGTGATCTCGTGCAAAGGAATTTCCAGGACCTCACCAATGACTTCCCTGATCTGGTCCCATCCAGGGGAGCTGGTCCCAGTAGGTTCTCTCGTAAAAGAGGCCTCAGTGGAAATGTCGGTCACAGGCGTTGAAATACCATAATCTGGGTCTAACGATGATTGCGGGGCTGGCGCATTGATCCTTTTTCGTTTGCATTGCTGCTCCTCATGTTGCTTCACCAAAGGTCGCTTGATACCACGGGGCGCATCCTTGGAAAGAGGGGTTGGTTCTGTAATTCTCAAAGATCTCGTCTCAGCCATATTCTGCCTTTCCAGGACTTTGGCCAAAGTCTTGATGGGTACTTTATGAAACTCAAGGGACATGAGGGCCATGGCGAGACTCCCAGAACCTGGATCGAGAGCTAACACATCACAGACAAACGATTTTTCAGAGGATCTTTCGCGAGTGCAATAAACCGTCCATGACGGAAGTTTGTGCTGTTTTTCGAGAAACGCTTTGCCGATCGCGACTTCCCCAATTGAGCTGCATATCCAAACCTCGCTGTTCTTGCGGTTCGATAGACAATTCACATGTATACCCGCTATCAGGGTTAAATTGTCCAGGAGAATTAAATCGCAGACACCGGATCTCAGAACATCAGGCCTGGACGATGGTAGAACGATCTGGCCCGTTGCTTCATCTCCACTGGCAAAGATCTTCTGCACTCCATGGTAATATTCAGCGTAATGAACGATGTTCTCCAAAGTCTGGTAGACAACAGGGCCCTTGAAACCCGTCGACATTGGAGAAGCCTCGATGTCAGAGCACCGTGATGGAGGCACGAGACGATTCAACGACTGTAAGCGTGTCGCCACTGACAGAGTGTTTGACTGTGAAATTGTAACTCTTCCCGTGGAATGGACTGTTGGATTGCTTGCCTCTGGGTTGTCATCGCTGAATAGGGAGAAATCCCAGCCTCCAATTTGCGGATGAATTTCCGACATTTGCAGAAACACTCGCCCAGACGGTTCAAGCACAAGAGGCGATGACATGGTCAATCCTTCAATATGCGGGATTGCACTGGCTTGGTCCTTGAACAAAACAGAACATGCCCTGAGAATCATCTCAATATAGAGCCCCGCTGGGCAAAGGCCATGATCGACTACCAAATGACCGCCTGTACACAGCTGGTAGACCTGGTTCCTAGGGAAGATCTCGAAGACAGCCCGGGATGGATGTTGTTGGTGGCTTAAAAGCTCTAACAACTCCATTGAATCTGTTGGGCCTGTCAACGGGGGTACCCTTGGTTTATAATCCAGCCAATGTTGCGTTTTAGCAAATTGGTACGAAGGAACATTGACCCATCTATACCACATCGCCTGGGACTGGTGAAAGGGCCAGAACTGCACTTTGACACCATTTGACCATAAATCACAAGTGGTCTTTGTGAGATTTCTTTGTGGCTCTGGGCCACCCAGGAAAACAGGATGATAGAGATGACCACGCGAAGCAGATGCTACTCGTCGGACCATGGGAATAATTGGCGATCCTGACCCGGCTTCAAGCCACACGATGCGCCCAGGGAGTCGCTGCTCTATCCTCCGAACAGCCTCTGCGAAGTAAACCGGCATACGGCTGTGATCAACAATCTTCTCGGGGGTGATGTGATCAGACCATCTATCATCCAGGGTGCAAGCCTCAATGGTAATGGTAGGCTTTTGGTAGCAAAACGTGCTAGCGACTTGGCTGAAGCTGGGAACGATATCATCAATGAGTCTAGTATGAAACGCATGGGTGTTATTTAGTCGCTGCAATTTGGCCCTAACTGGCATGGCCTCCAAGACTTTTTCAACGGCTTGAATGGACATTTCATCGCCAGCTACAACATGGTTCTTTGGTCCGTTATAACACGCGATTTCCGCAAAAAAAGGCTGTATGCATTGCAGTTCGGCAACATGAAGGAGACGATGTACCTCTTCGAGGGGCGCTTCGATAGAAACCATAATGCCATTTTCTTGGCCACAGTGGGTCTGTATCAAGCGAGCACGCTCAGCTACCAGGCGAAGTCCATCCAAGAGAGGGAGCGCATCGGCCACACATAGGGCAGTGAGCTGGCCGAAGCTATGTCCGATCAGTCGATCAACCTTGAGTCCACATGCTAGCCATGATTTAGCACAGGAGTACTGAATCGAAAACAGAGCGCAATGCAATGCGACGACATCATGAATGAGTTCCCGGTGGAAGATTGTTGGGAAAAGACTTGGAAGGGACAGTTCTTCGCACACGGCATTGCAATCCATCTGGTAACATTGTAAGTGCTATACTTGACGGTAACTCATGGATAGGATTGACTCACCAGATAGTCTCTTAAGATGATACAATTATCCACGAGATCTTTTGAGATGCTGGCGGTCCTACCGTTTTGCCCACCGAAACAGAGCACAACAGAAAATGGCTCTCGCGATAGCTTCTGAACTTTCGGGTTGGCAGCAGGATATTCAAGGAAGGAAATATCATCCTGTTTGCTTGAATGAGGCACGACTAACTGGTACTCTAAGTCTCTCTTTTGCTTAACGGCCAGGTTATAAGCAAGATCCGCGGGTGTGGAGTTGCTCCTCGACAAGGATGACTTAAGACATTCCACGTACGAGCCAACGGCATCACTCGATTGCCCTGAAATCAAAATAGGAAAATTCACCAACTCAGTTGATCGATGGCCTGGATTGCCATTCTCAATCGGTGGAGCATTGGGTCTATATTCTTGTACGACGATGGCAACATTGCTTCCCGCCGCACCATAGTTGTTGATAAGTGCCGTACGTGTCGCAGATTCCCAACCCTGAGTGTGCGTCGGTATCAGGACTTGGTCGCTGCCAAGTGGAGGGATCTTCGGATTGAGAAGTTTGAAATTGGCGAGTTTGGGGATCGTTCTGTGTTGGATCATCAGAATCGTTTTTAGCAAACCTGCGACGCCCGACGCAGCTTCCGCATGGCCGATATTGTCTTTGATAGATCCGACAAAGACTTGACTGGGTCGGCCTTGACCACCAAAGACCTTTCGGATACTATCAAACTCGATCGGGTCTCCGACCTGAGTTCCTGTAAAGGGTCAGTGAAAGATCGATACAGGCTTTTCTGTACGGCCTACCGGTCCCATGGGCTTCCACGTAAGTTACATCTTCAGGGTCAATTAGTGACTCCGACAGTGCCTTGCGATAAAGCGAAACCTGAGAATTAGAGTCGGGCACCGTAATAGGTGAAGAATTCGATCCCTGATTAACCGAAGAGCCACGGATGACGGCCAGAATAAAGTCTCCATTTTTGACTGCATCTCGAAGAGGACGTAGCACTACAGCACCAGCTCCTTCGGCCCGGCTGTATCCATCGGCATCGGCGTCAAATGCTTTGGAAGGCCCGGTGGGGCTCAGGAAAGATGCAGCTTTAAGATTCTGGGACATTGTTGGACGCGTAATTGTGTTAACACCTCCGGCAATTGCAACGGAGCAGTCTCTCGCTTGAAGGGCCTTTTAATTATGGGTCAAATTAGCATCCAGCATCAAGTATGTGGAGTTTACGATCATACATACCCGGCAGGCAGAGTGGATGGCAAGGGCTGAAGATGAACATGCCGTGTCGAGCGTGACTGAAGGGCCACTCCATCCAAAGTAATGGCTTATCCTTCCACTGATAAATGCTCTCAATGTTCCTGGACCCGAAAAGGCGCTCGCAGGATGGGAGGCGACATGTTCATCGTAGTCGTTAGTGGCCACGCCAACATAACATCCAACGTCATCGGGGAACTCATTGTGCTTCAAACCACGATACCCCGTCGATTCTACTGCTTCGTACGCCACCTGAAGCATTAACCTCTGTTGAGGGTCCATGGACTTTGCTTCACGACCGGAGATACCGAAAAAACGATGGTCAAATACGTCCGGCTGTCGGATGAAGTTACTCCAGAGAGGACCTTCCTTGGACTCGCGGCATGTGTCGAATTCTTTAAATCGATCTTCAGGGGTTCTAGGGACAGCAGGTCTTCCTTGTATTATTCTTTCCCAGAGTTCGTCAATTGAGTCTGCTTCTGGGTATCGACAGGCCATACCAATGACAGCTATTCCAGACTCGACAGCATTGGTTTCATCTGTCAGTGGGGTTCCTGTGATCGGTATTTGTTCTGTGTAATTAGTATTAGTATTAGCGTTTAATCTAGAGGGTACTTCTGGTAGCACATGGTGTCTGATAAGAGATGGCGGTATAGGCATTTCATTGCCAATAGTAATAAAACCAACGTGCTTGCTACACATTTCCCAGGCAGACGATGTTTCCTGTACAGTTTGGAACCACTGCGAGGGTTTGAGAAGAATCGATTCAAGGGCAATCTGATGTAGGGCACCATTTATGATACGCTGTCCATCCACACTGGATCTGAGTGGAAGGATCAAGCTGTTGGCAAATGGTAGTTGGAATCGCTCGTCACGCTCAACAAGCCTTAATACCCGCGAAACAGCATCAGTATGATCTTTATGGTGGAATCGGCCGCGAAGTGAGATGCCTTTTGCTGATATGCCGAGATCAGAGAGCGTTGGCACGAAAGACGCTGCATATTTTTGGGGGATGGTGACTGTCAACGAGGTTGGGCCAGTAATACATGAAACATATGCCTATTATTTGGTCAGCAGTTAAGATTGAACGTGGGAATGATTGGACCAACCCCATCGTGTGATGCTATTGCATCTTCAATTGCATCATACTGCGCAGTCCCTTTCCATCTGACGGCAGCCGACACGGCTCTATCCTGCGGATTGCATCTCTGGCGTTCATCCCAATCGACCAGAGCCCCGACGCACACAGCCAGGCATACAGCCCTAAAAGCTAGGATCTGGAAGTCTTCATGAGTCTGAGAGCAGGCTACAACGATTGCAGCTAGGAAGCCGACACAGAATCCCTGGACATCCTGGACCAGCGGGAGCGAAACGGGAAGCTGGCCAGAATTCTCATGTTGCAGCTTCCAAAACTCGATCAAGTGAGATATCACCGTGAGTGGAGTGAGGATGATATTTGCCGTGTCTGTGATTATGGGAGCAGGGCCTCCTTGGAAGAAGTGGCAGAGTTGGTCGAGGTTGGCGTCAGGAAGTTGACGCAGTTCAGGCAGGGCGTCCTGTATCACGTGCCATACAGCCGGGAGGGCCGCGATGGTGGTGGCCAGAAAGTTCAGGCCGCGAGTTTCTTGCAGGGAAGTGCGGATGTCGAGGAGTGTCTGGCTTGTCTGGATAGCCTGAGGACCAAATAGAATACAAGTGGCCTGAAGCCTGGAGGTATTGCAGTGATTGTTCGCCATTGGTATTATACAGGGAATGGATTATAAATAAAACGGAGGAGATACAATCGATACAGCATCGAAGGAATATATGGGATGATATTTATTTCTCTTCAGCTCTGCGGAAATGTATTACCACATCTTGGAAACAGGTGCATCTTGGAACAGGTGGGTATGTGCAGTTGGACCACGTGCATAGAATATGACACGGGCACATGCGGTGAATCTAGCATGAGATTTATCATGATATTCATATGCATGGTATAGATGTAGCACAACTCCAGTACATGGTTATTGAAAAACAGTGTCTATTTAAAGCAGAGTTTAGGTTATTGGAATCTTATACGCAAATAGTGACTCGGTTAGTTTGACTACGTGGTAATATGGGGGAATATGCGGTGATTATGTTTGCAGAATAGTATCTTCTATTGAAGTGACTTCTGGATAGCTATATAGTTCCTATCCATTCCATTGAGCAGTATCATTCTGTACCAAACCACAGCCGTACCCTCCATCGCCACCAATATGGTTTCCAAAAACAACCAAGAATACAAACCCAAAGAACCCATCCTTGCCTGTCTTCCTCTTTGGCTGGTACCTTATGCTGAATTAGTCCGCATCCACCAGCCCCTCGGTTACTATCTCATTTCCACTCCATTCGTTGCCGGCGTCGCCTACACTGCTTTGATTACCCCATCCCAAATCTCGACTTCCCTCCTACTCAACCGGTTTCTTCTCCTGTCCATCTGGTCTGTCCTCTTCCGCAGCGCAAGCTGTGTATGGAACGATATCATCGACCTGGATCTCGACCAACAAATTGCTCGAACAAAAACACGGCCCCTAATACGTGGTGCGGTGTCGACCTCGACCGCTGTCGTCTTTACCGCAGCCATTTACCTATTGGGGTTCTTCGTGTTGACCTTCCTACCGCGGTCATGCACTGTTGATGCTCTCTTCATGGTGTTCTGGGCTCTCGTCTACCCGTTTGGGAAACGATACACCTACTACCCGCAGCTGATATTGGGGTTTAGTGGATGGGCGATCCCCATGGCGATGCACAGTCTGGACGTCGATCCACTCGTGCATCTCAAAGCCACATCATCCATGGTTGCCTATTTTGCACTTTTGATCGTCATGGTGGATGTGATCTACGCCATCCAGGATATGAAGGAGGACATGCAGGTGGGGGTGAAAAGCATGGCCGTACGATTCAGGAAGTCATTGAACCTCCTCATCTCGTCTCTTTTTTACGCGTCCACCATTGTACTTCTCATGGCTGGTCTCATCGCCGGGCTGGGCTTGCCTTTCTTCACCCTTTCTGTCGGTGGCCATCTGTGTAGGTCTTTCTTTGTTCTCAAGGTTGTCCAGCAGCCTTCTTCGTCTTCGGAACGGTATGCAAGATCTGCCTCTAAGGTTGGTACGTGGCTTCTCCTTTCTGGATTGGCAGTCGAGTGTTACATGCGCTCCTATGTCTAATGGGAGTTTGTTGGGCTAGTCGATTGTTGCAGCGTGTTGGTGTACTATGCCACTTCATCACTGCATCGTTTTATTGAGTCAGGTACTGCATGGTATAGTTGTAAATTGTACTACTTTCATACAGCTTTCATGCGGCTATCTGTATATACTATTTGAATTGTGATATGTTCTTTTTAAATGCATCGACTTTCATGATCTGTCACAACATAGACTTTGCTACTCGGCAATATATCAAATATGCAAATAGATGATGGACCTGTATTAGCAGACCCAACATAGAAATTGGAACTTTCTCAAGCATTCAACTAAATACTATTCATGCACGATGCCAAATCCGTACAAAAGAAAACATACAGCAATATCACAGCAGTAGAAGACAACATTATCCTCCACCCCGAAATTCCTTTACTGCTAAAATCCACCCATCCAGACCCAGATCTCTCAGGTCGAGGGAGAAAATCAACGAACTCTCCATCTGCGACTAGCTGAGAAGGCCGATCTGCCAGGTTGCCAATATACGGGAGAATATACCGACCAAAGGCAGCCTTGAGGAAGCCATCCCGTGCTTGAAATCGAACGGCAAGTCGTGACCGGTCGTATATTTGTTTTACACGGGTATATCGCACTGATTGATACTCGCGAAGGAGATTGGAAATCTGCCCATTTGATAGTTTCTTCACACTGTGGCTGATTATGAGTCGGTTTATCAGTGAGGATAGAACAGCAGCGTCTTCGATGGCGGTGTTTGCTCCTTGGCCGATGTTGACAGTCATCTGTCATGGTTAGATTTATATCAAAAGAGTAGATGAGACGTACTTTGTGGACACTATCCCCCATCAGAACAATACGATCAGAGTGCCATGTTTGGAAAAAGCCTTCTTCTAGGGCCGTCATCGAGACGACCTCTCTATTCTTCCATATATCCTTGATACAGACGTCGTTCCACACACGAACATTTCCCAGTTTGCCACAGAGAACTGCTGCATCGTCGGTTGAAAACCGAGGAGCATTTGGATAGGTATACTTTTGATCCAGCTTCTTGATAACAAACCAGAAAACACGCCCATTCTTTCCATGGAATGTGAGAATGGTCAACCCGTCCATGTTGTTGACGGTATGTTCTCCACTTACGAGGCCGTCGATTGGCGATGAGATGCCAAAGACACAGGCATATTCAACCGTCATATCTACACATTAGCGATGTATACATAGAAAGTGCCAGAATAGACTCACTCTTTTTTTCATCTTCGCTGATAGTACCCGGAGAATGTGCATCTAACAGTCGCCACATCTCAGACCGGACCTTACTATGGACGCCATCAGCGCCGACAACGAGGTCGCCATGATAGACTGTTCCATCCTCTGTCAAAACAGAGATGCCATTATCTGACGGTCGAATCTCGGTTGCCTTTGTGTTGGCACGAATATTGGACTTGTCTGGGTATCGTTCATGCAAGACCTGGAGGATCTTTTGTCGGTCCAAGAAAACGATAGGATAACCGAATCTACATTCATTAGCATTGATTTTCAGAGCCTAACACGGAATAGTATACCTTTCATGGATTGATCTAGGGAAAGGACTGGAGAACGAGAAGCCATCCGGGTAAGAAACATGCAGCGTTTGCAGGGGCTCCGTCAACCGTTCCAGGTCCTCATACAGCCCCAGTTGCTGTAATATTTGCAATCCATTCGGCCAGAGACCGACTGAAGCGCCTTCTTGGGGCGAAATATCCTCTCGTTTCTCAATGATAATGTGGCTGATGTTGGCCTGCCTCAGACAATGGGCCAGCGTCAGTCCAGCGATGGAGCCACCGACAATAATCACGTTGAACTGACTTTTCTCCATAATGCTGTGATGGATATTTACTATTGCACGAGGTCTTTCTAATACTGCTAATAAAACAGAATGTAGCGAGTATACTATATTTATCTCGTCCCGTCGGCTGTACCGGCGGTGTACACTACAGTTGATATCACATTCCATGCACAGTATATTGCAGTCCATGCCATGCAGTTGAGTATGCTTTATCAATAGACTGCAATAATAAGACTGATACATCTCACCGTGCTCAGTCCTCGAAGAGTGACAAACACATGCATATATAATCGTCATTCTCCACATTCAGCGGCCTAGTAACTCTTGCCCTTCTTGATCTTGTTGGACTCATTCCTCTTGATCGAAAAGAACACGACTCCATAGATACAGTCAAGAAAGACGTAGGCAATATAAAACCACATGTAAAGTGGTCCATTTCCCTCAATCCCCATATTCGCCATATTCGGTCTATAGTAGAAGCGGTAGACAGTTCGAACAGCGAGCGACCCAGATCCCAAAGCCCGACCCAGCCTGTTTTAATTAGCATCCAATTTGACATTATGTTTTTGTATATTTAGCAATCTGTGGGTTGTAACTCACCATATCGTGCTCGAAGTGCCACGGGTACTACCACGGGAAAGAAGCTGGCAAAGGGCGCCCCCACTGTGCAGCAGCTGGCAGAGCAATCCACCAGCACGGAAACCGACAACCGGTCCAAATTGAGCCACAAATGCGAGATGGCCGGATGCTGCTCCTGCAATCCCAAGGGCGAAGATGAGGGGAATGTTTCGCTTGATCAGAGGGGCGTGCGACCACTCGTTGGACGCGAATTTGAGTGCCGCATATGTAAGCACCGAGTCGAAGACGAACCAAAGCAGACCGGTGTAGTGGATGATGGGAGTTGGGGAAGGATACATGAAGGCGTAGATAAAGTCCCAGGTGACATTGCAGAAGAGTGGGAGAAAGGGGATGTTGTACGTTCGATGCCGGAAGGACTGGTAGATCATCTGAAGGAAACACGAGTTCCAGCCAACAACGACTAAGAGCCCGACGACCTTGTCGAGATAGGCCTCGAAGGTGGTATACTCGGGAGTCAACTCGGATGATGCCATTGCAACGGTATGAAAGTAGCAAGAGGGATGGTTCAACACTATGGACATGAGTATATCGAAGGTTTATATCTTGCAAACAGTGTGACAATTCACGTCCACGTCAGCATGCATGATGCCATGGCGATATGCAGTATTCCAATATACTGACCGCAAGATAGAAGTTGTCTCATAGATCGAGCAGTTATAAACATGGATATGTCAACATCTCATCTGGTCCACAAGCCACTCTACTCTGCTCCACTATCCCAATCATGCTGGCTGAGATAGCATCCTATCTGTCCAGGTCAGAGGTGGTCCGCACGGCTGGTCCTTTGATTCTGGCTGCCGTCTTACTTTTCCTTCTATCTCCACCCCCAACGTCTCTTCCTCTGATCAATTCAAGAAAATGGTTCGAAGTAGGATCAATCCCGGCCGGAAAGCGATTTGTGAAGGACGCATGCCGGCTGATCGACGCCGGCCTAGCCAAGGTATCCTCCGTCCCATTCATATATCGATATATTAAGTATTAGCTTCATCAGAGCCGGATCTTTGTCATCATCACCGACAACGGGCCCCGGACGATCCTGGGCCCCGAATATGCCACCGAGCTCCGCAACCACCCTGGAATGAGTATTGGCGGTCAGATGGAAAAGGATTTCCACACGAATATCCCAGGATTTGAACCCTTTCAACAGCTCACGGGCAAGGATCAGGTCGCCAGCAGTGTTGTGTATAAACAGCTAACACACAATCTTGGTGAGCCACTGGGTTTCCTCCCTTAGCCGTTGGCAGAGCATGGCTAATGGATACCTTTTCGGTCAGCGACTGCGACGCTGCCACTATTGGATCAAGCATCCAGTACGCTGCAGAGTAAATGGACAGACGATCCTGGTTCGTATATCTATTCGACCAAGAACAGCATCCATTATTGACGCTTTCAGATTGGCACGAGCTGGCTCTCAGGCCAAGCGTACTGGGCTTGGTTTCTCAGCTGTCGGCCAGGGTCTTCATGGGCGAAAAGCTGTGTAACAACCCAGACTGGCTTCACATCACCACGTCGTATGGGATTCACGCGCTCAGTGCCACATGGGCGCTCAATCCGTGGCCTGTGATCCTCCGTCCGTGGGTGGCTCGTTTCCTGCCCTCATGCCGGACGACCCGACAGTTGATCCGCGAAGCCAGAGAGATCATCACCCCCATCTGTCAGGAGAGACAGATGGCCACGGAGGCAGCCATCCAGGCAGGCCGAAGGCCAGATCAGTCCGATGATGCAATCCAGTGGATGGAAGACAATGCCAAAGGCCGTCCGTATGACCCGTCTCTTGCACAGCTCGGCCTCGCCTTTGCTGCGATCGACACCACCACGGACATGCTATGCCAAGTTCTTCTGGATCTCTGTGGCCGCCACGAGACTGTTACAGCGCTCCGTCAGGAGATCATCACCGTCGTGGAGCAAGAAGGATGGTCCAAAGCAGCCTTGGACCATATGAACCTCATGGACAGTGTGCTCAAGGAGAGCCAACGGCTGAAGCCCCTGCAGATCGGTCAGATCCCCTTCCCGCTGTCTGAATCCGTGTCTAACTCAGGTCAACAGCCACCATGGCACGCCTCGCCACAGAGGATATCAAGCTTTCTGATGGAAACGTCCTTCCCAAGGGCACCAGCGTTCTCGTCTCCAGTCAACGAATGTGGGACCCAACCGTCTATCCCAATCCAGAAACATTCGATCCCCACCGATTCCTCAAACGACGGCAGCTCCCGGGATATGAGACATCTTCCCTGGCCGTATCGCCGTCCCCAGAGCATATGGCATTCGGCTTTGGGAGGCATGCCTGTCCCGGGCGTTTCTTTGCGATCCAGGAAGTCAAGATTGCCCTGTGCCAGATTTTGCTGAAGTACGACTTGAAGTTGGCGCCGGGTTGCCAGTCACAGTTTTTCGAGCTAGCCGTGGCTCGGATTGCATCTCCAACGGCGAGAATCAGTGTGAGGAGGAGAAAGGAGGAGATTTCCATCTAGATGTTAGACAGAGTGGATATCCCAACATATGTAGTGGATCATTCAATCTCTTCTCGGCTCTAAATATGTCAGATTAATAATCTCGGTATAGTTGAGTATTTAGCTGCTCTGTTTCTTGAATATCAAATCATCACACCATGTATCTCTTCCTCTGTGCCATCTTGCTCCTCGCAGCATACAAGAATCTCCCATGGATATGGCATGTAAGTATCATCCAGCCTTATTCTACTTATACTAACCATCAGATCCGCTTCTTCCGAACGCTCTCCATGCGTCTGCTCATCTCGCCTCCATCCCCAGTCTCTCTCACCCCAAAATGCCTCTTCCTACCCGCCATCAGCACCACCAGAAACCCACTGAGTGAATGCGACTACAACATCCACAAGTCCAATTCTACCTATTTTACCGATCTCGACATGTCCCGCGGCAATCTCAGTCTGCTCCTCTTCAGCCACCATCCCTCGGGCATCCTCCGTCCCCACTCGGTCCGGATGATCCTGGGCGGCGTGCAGTGTTTGTTCAAGCGGGAAATTAAACCGTATCAGTCGTTTGAGATCTGGTCGAGGGTGCTCAGCTGGGATGAGAAGTGGATTTATCTGGTTTCGCATTTTGTGGAAAGGGGGGGTCTATGCTCCGGAGGAGTATGTCTTGCAGGGAGGGAAGTCGAAGAAGAAGTATAACCCGAAAGGAAAGATATTTGCGTCTTCAATTTCCAGATATGTGTTTAAAAAGGGTCGCATTACCTATCCGCCTGAGAATATGTTGATGGATTGTGGTCTTTTGCCGTCTAAACCTACGGATGATGGAGATATATCTATGTGGGATGCGATTGAAAGACGGAGACGACGAGATCTGCATGCTGCTCAGTTAAATACGGGCTGGGATGCAGTGCATGATGCGTTTGAGGGTGACATCAAGAAGGCATTGGGGAGATATTTTGATACCCTTTAGTCAACGTTGATAGAATAATCGAAATATTGTTCGGGATTATCGTTGGGGGCGCCAAAAGGGGTGTGGGGCTTCATGGTTTGGTTTATAGTTGTCTATCAGATGGCTGGATAGCTTAGCACTAGATGCGCTTTTAATTTATAGTAATAAAGATGATATACACTATTCTATTAACTTTTTGAAAAAGCGTTGGAAGGGCATCTTTGGCACTGAAATATATATCCAACTCAAACTTTACAATCAATGATTTACACAATCTCATCACACAGCAGCCTCGATATCTTTATTTCATTTTCTTTTATATAGTAAGCGATAAACAAAATCGATTTCATGGAAGTGATTAGCGCAGTCTACGTTAGCTGCGATCTGGGTTAGTGCTTGATCCAGTCACGTGGCATGTGATATCAAAAGAGATGGCCGTTTTGTTGAATCTCCTGAATCTTTCTTATCCTAGACTTCAACCTCTTCGCCTTCTTTCGAACAACTCTCGCAAAACAAAATGACCGGTCGAGGACGTTCAAGTCAGACGGCCCGCCCAATCACTCCTCCTGACCCCAGCCTGGCAACAAGGCCAGTCCCTGAGATGCGCAATTACGCCTTCACATCATTTGGCCCAGCCGCTACCGGCGATGCCCAGGCGACACCTATACAAGAGCTTGAGCGTCAAGCAGACCATGCAACCTTTCCTAGGGACGTGGATTTGTACAGCGCCACGATGGACGTTATCCTGAACCTTTTGAAAGAAACTGAAGGATGGCAATCTATTGAAAATGATCCTACTTGGGGCTACTATGTCTTTGTTATAGCGTACTCTGACAACGCACGGAACAAATTATCCCAGGCAATGGCCAACTGGGTTAAAGTAGTTAAGAAGTGCCTTACTATTGAAACACTCCCTATCTACTCTGCTGAGGCGCTTCGTCGTTTCAAATTCAATCTTGTCCAGGACCAGGATGCTCTGGATGGCGCATCTGTAGATCGAGTACGCGCTGAATTCCGCGCGCAGATTAAGGGCTTACGCCTGCGTGAAAAGAACGGTGATGATGAAGATCAAGACAATCCTTTCTCCCGCCTGCACGCAACCTGGCTTGTTTTATACTTGATGAGGCTGCCATTGACATGCTGGCTGGTATTAGTGACATCCCAGATGATCTTCTGGAGTTTTTACAGGTTTTCAAAAACAAGACCATCACAATTGTGGATGGCTTCTGGGATCGATCAAGACAGAATCCCCAGGAGAGCTATCGGGGAGTTGGTCAGCTGGCTCTATCAGGGTTGGTAGAGTTCTACACTGACGTGACAATGAGTGCAAATGCAGGTGCCATGGCGGATCTTCATCCTATCAACGGCTAATGGGACTGTGGAAATGAATCATGTACATTTGTTTTAGAAGTAGTGTTTCAGCCATGTTATAATGACTTGTCTATGTTTGAAATCAACAACTTGAGCGGCATTGCACCAACTGGTTATTTTGCAGTTGCGGAAGCTGTTCCTAATGGAAGTCGTGAAGAGGCTGGACAATGAGTATGGTGTATGGTCAGATAGTTTGAGAAAAGACTGGTCAACATTCGCAACGTCATCAACGTCTTTTCCTACCTCAACGTCCAGGCTGTCCATGATAATCTCGTCACGACCTCTAACAACATCAAGGACGAGCTGAAGCGCGAAGACGACGCGTGGGTTGCGGCCCAAAAGGGACAATCCTCCACGCAGATAGATGAATATGGAGCAAATGGATCAAAGCCACTTCCAGCGTATGCGGAAAGGTGGCAAGGGGTTCGTCACCCTCTGCATCCGCGAAATGCGGGCGACTTGGTCAGCTGTGAATCAGAATGAGCTGCTAACACAATTCGTTCTGGCTGCATTAAACACCTTGCAGCAGCAGACTCATCGGATCAGTGTGGACTTGAATGGTCTAGATTAAGGGTATCATGTAGTTTATGAAGTTTAAGTTAGCAGCAAAACATTGTCTGTTGTACTATTTCGCTACTGTAGTCGATGTTGATGGAAATCGCCACTGCCGAGATTACAATATCACAATTTCTGCCGAGGATTCAACAATTCCCCGTATTCCCAACAACCCATTCGATTTATGGACATTTTAATCTCCTATCCGAGATATTCTAATCACCATCCCAATCATCAAGATCATCGATGGATATCGATGGATAAAACCTCCGACATGTCGGCAAATCGCCAACTCCTCCAAACGCTTTCGGCGCGTTCCTACCACCCCACCTTAAACCAGAGTGCAATTAATGACAACGAACATCTTCCCGATCTATCTTCCGATCACGATCTATCCAACATGGCACCGATGGCTGCTTCTGATCGAGTCCGAAAACGCGGGAGGCCGAGATTACCTCCGAGCGACACTGCTCCATCCCAAGTAGGCTCTTTAACCTCAAAGCAAGAATCAGGATAGATAATCTAACAAATATAGGACCGCCGTAACCAAATCCGCTCAGCGCAGCGCACATATAGACTCAAGAAAGAAGCCATGTTCCGCGATATGAACTCGCGTGTCGTCGAGCTAGAGTCGTCCATGCGGAGGATCTCAGATTCTCTTTCTGGCTTTTGTCAAATGGCCGTGGAGTCGGATTTGCATGTTACGCATCCGGGGCTGTTTAAAGAGCTGCAATTGATTTCTGGGCAGTTGCAGAGTGAAGCTGGGGGTATTGAAGGGCCGTCGAGGGGCTCGAAGTCGAATGAAAGGGATTTGGATTCTCCTGTTTCTCGTTCTATTGCAGATTCCGATGCTGGGATATTTGGATATCATCCAGAGCAGGTGGCTATGGAGGATGATTCTCATGCTGATGTTGTTGATGATATCGACCTCCAACACACTACATCCCCAATCAACACACCCCTTCCAGGAACAACCATCTACACATACAGCTTTCACGAACCCGACTTCTCCCGCCGTCTGCAGCGATATTGCGTCGAGCACGCATACCGTCTCTTCACTAACACCAGCACCAACCCCCAGCTCATCTATCGCGTCTTCCGCCTCGTCCCGTGCATCCGCAACAAGACCAAAATGGAGCCTTACTTCCGTCGTCTCGTGCGTGCTGGAAAGGCGGAGCGACTCGAGATTGCTTCGCTCCCATTCTACTGTATCGGCGGTGCGGCGACGCATTATCCCCGTGCGGATGGGGATGGGAAGGCTGTTTATCCGCAGAATATGCGGTATCCGAATCGGATTCTGGGGATTTCGTCTGCGGATGAGTGTAAGAAGTCAGTTGGTATTCAGGCACGACTGGAAATGCTTCAGTTGCATGGTGAGTGGTTTGATTGTCATGATGTCCAGGGCTATCTGGAAGAGAGAGGAGTGGCTCTGGATGGGAATTCGTCGTTGTTTCCGGGGACCAGCAATGGAGGGATTCTGGATGTGCAGTGCTTTTTTGACGGTAAGTTTTCTTGCATTTATTGATATATCCAACTGACAGAATAGTGCTGGTCCGTGGAATGGTCATCCTGGGTCGAGCACCGGGTTTTCGACGCTGCGATGTCGATGCTGCTTTTAACAGTGCATTACGATGGCATCGTCAGGATTAATATATTAATTATTGCAGACTCTATAATATAATCTATATCAGCCAAGCCAACACCACCCATAAATAAACCAAAGATAGAAAAGGCACATCCACCGAGCTAGCTGCGCTGGTCGAACTCTCCGTCGGATTCATACTATTCTTCGAATTCAACCCCATCCGACCAGTGACTGAGTTATCTTCTAGTCGGATCCAGGTTTTCACAGACGATGTGTCATTCTGCTCCTGCTGGAGTAAAACCTGTCGTCCACCTCGACTCCAATCTCCATATCCTCCGTATCCAGTGTGTCGACCATAGCACATATTCAACCCATTTCCAGTCAAGTTCATCGTGGGGAGTTGGGTATTCCAGTTAAAACACCTGACTCGTCAATACCCATATAAAGGTATAAAGATAAAAAGACGTACCAATCATTCCCATGATCATGACCGCTAAATGTCGCGATTAACCCCTTCGTCTCCAGTAATGCTTTCATAAACTCAAAATCCTGACCGGTATAGTCGTCGTCACTGCTGAGGTATCCTTGCTGATTGACGCGTTCGCCATTAATGCGGGGTTTGATGCGATCGTCGATACCGGTCTGTTGATATGCGCGCATTGCGTAGGTCGGTATATGGACGAATGCAAGGGATGGGATGGTCGTGTTGTATTGTGTGGAGATATTTGCGTTGGTGTTGATGAACCAGTCGATTACCTGGGCTGTTAGTATGGTTTGTTTGAATTGATGACCAACTCACCGATTGATGGATCCAGTTTTGTCGCGAGTTGGAAGTGTCATCGTCATCCTGAATGCATGTATTTCCGCCTTGCGAATCGAAAAACCACAATATCATCTCTGGGACATCGATAGACGAATTATGCGAAAAGACCGGGAGATAGTAATTCGTGAATCCCGCCCCAGAATCATCCACCATGCTCTGCGTCAAACTGTTCGCATATGATGTATCCCGCTCAAATACATCCGCCGGGCAGAGATTCCTATCACTATCATGGTTCCCGTACGTAGACGCCCATGGAATATCCAAATCCACCAACGGCCCCAGCACGCGATCCACGTATGAGGTAGAATTCGACCGATCGGTTGCTTCGCCAGATACCAGGTCGCCGTTGATGACGATTAATTGTGGCTGTTCGGTGGTGAGGATATTTTGCATGAGCCTGGTCGATCGGGCGTCATTCTCAGGGCCCACGGAGGATTCAGCTGTTGCAGCAGTTAATATAATGTGAGGCGCGTTGTGGAGATGACTGTCGAAGACGTACATTCTCCATAGTGGAGATCGGAGAATATCGAGATTTGAAAGGTACCGTTTTCTGTGAAGCGTAGAGGTTGACTATAATTTCCTGGCACGCTGCTTTGACTGGAATTCATTATGTGCTGCATAGCTTTGGCAAATATCGATGAGAGAAATCATTTTCATTTATGAGGGAAGATAAGGATTTATGAAGTGTTGGATTCATCTGCCTTGCTGTAAGCAGGTTGCATGGCCAAGAGCGCTACCAAGGATTGGGTGTAAGCACTTTACATCACTACTTCCTGTAGACCTGCCCAGTGCAGGTGGCAGCCGCTCATTGCTGGTGATTCACATCGATAGGAGCTTTAACTTTTCTGTAATCTTATTTGAAAGGGGTGTTGCATTTACTATGTAATTCGATTCGGAAGCAGTGGTTGTGGGAGTAAAACGATGATCGTCGCGCATCTCGGATGTAGCGGAGATACTGACGTTCGGCACCTTGTCAGCACTACTCACTCGGCATTTTCGGTGGATCTCAACCGATTTGAAATACAGTGATTATATTTGACAGGCAGAGTAAGTCTTATTCCTTCAATCCATGTCGTCAAGATTGTCCTGCAGTTTGATATCCTTTATAATGCATTGTTTAGGACTATTCTGTCGTAGCCTTCCAGGATAGTCGAGTCGAGGAAACCAATTCCAGCGGTCTTCGTGGCACAAACAGTGTAATCGGGGTGATTTATACCAAAATGTTTCGAGGAGAGCGATGACTTCAGATAGCCACGGGTTTCCTGTCTTTTGTAAGATAAGTCAGCATTTCTTCCCTTTCGACATGGGTAGAAGCTTGTTTACCTTTTCCTGGCAGTCTGTCATCTATATAACAAGCTGTCGAGAATAAAGTTCGACTATAAAAATACCAAGTCGGCTCATGTACCAGCATGCTGCAAATAAGCTGGTTTATGGCTACCCTTTGGAGAGGGGAACTGGGGAGAAAGAAGATAAGTCAAGAGGGACGAGCAGAAGAGCGACGGCTGTCAACAAAGGGCCTTGGTGACTGAGGCACCCACTCTGCTGGCAGATCCCCTTCCAAGTGTGGGCTACCATGCTTTGCTATTGCTGCCTGTTCTTGAGAATTGGAGTTATTTAGCAGTAAGTCTAGTCCTCTCAGCTTTTTAATAAGCAGTGTCATAAAGTTTCGGGGTTTAGTACGACACCAAAAGGCATCGACTTGGCATCGTAGGGGGCTTGTTTCGTACTCTGATATTGAAATGCCCTATTATTGTGCTTACCAAACTGTCGAAAGTAATATGCACCAGCCACTCTGCTGTCTGGAAAGTGAAAGGGTACTTGCCTTTATAAAGAGGGTTCGATCCTTCAAATCCGCGGTAGATCGGAGACATGGTCACGAAGGTATTGTAAAAAGAGATAAAGAAAAGGGAAAAAAAGGATAGACAAGGGCGAGAATCGAACGCTCGGCAGCCATATTAGCGTATTTTTCATTTTGAGGGAGAGCGATGTACCGGCATCACATTGGTGTTTGCTGCTGATATCCAGTTGGGGATGGCCGTCCAGCATCCAATCTGATAGACATGAGAAAACCACGATAACCAAGAGAAATAAAGTCAAAAGTAAATGAGATATACCATGTCAGATGGCAAAAACATCTCTCCTCCACGTGATTGGGATCAGGAGATCAGAAAACCCCTACACATGTCTTGGTCCATGAAACGTCAGACACTCCAACCCAGGTGTTGAACCACAGGCTGAAGACGACGAACGAAGGGATTTTGCATACCCAACAACTCGACTCAATAGCGCCTTTGAGGAGTTTTAACGCCAAAGGGGTTAAAGCCCGAGTGTACTCGCACTGAGCCACCAGTACCCTCTGCCGTCGGTGCCAGCTCTTCTTTATTTTGACTTATATGTCTTCTTTTCAGGACCAGCTCTAGCTGCACGCATCTCTTCGCCAATATAGAACATGGATGCAAAGAAGGTGGCTATGTGTTTATCTTCACTGCAACAGCTGATTTCTCTGTCCTTTCTCCTGACGATATATATCAGGACTAGAGGATAAGCTCATTACTTTACAGTGACCAGGGGTCTTATTTGACTCATTTTATGCTTTGGTTGCTGCAATACTAATACTACTTTTGCAATCTTCATGTATAGATGATTCAAGAATGTATGCAACTAAGCTACCCAGATTCGCAACTATCGCTCGATATTCCAACTTGCATCTTGGAATCAGTCAAACTGTCCCCTTTTTTCGCGTCGCCCCATGAAACTGAAATAGAACGTCGGCTGCCCATGGCGGATTCTACATCCGGCATCATAGGCCCCCCCTCTTTCTGCTGTGAATCCAATAATCATCATCTTCGTCTTCACCGAGGCGAATATTCTTTGATGAATCCATACAGTCGAGACAAAGCCCATCAAAGTAGCCGGCAGTTGTACTCCTTGCTGCTTGCACCACACTCACCCACGGCCGTTTGCATTCATGGCAGTTATCATCAGAGAGTTTCGCATTCTGTTCTTCCTCCACGGACGTGTAAACGACATTCGAACGCTTCCTCGGCCTCATATTATCTGCATTGAACGATTCCAGTCTATCCAGGTTCTTTTGGACACTGACTCTGGCGAGCGTCTCATCCAGTGGCCTAACATTGACGCGTTGTAACTCCTTTATGTAGTTAAAAACTGTCTGTTCTTTGCACTCGCAGGAAGCGTGATCAACAATGCAAGTGACCTCGGAGAAAAGTCCGCGCTGGAGGATGGTACGGAGTCGACCTTTCGCAGCATTCAGTTGCTCTTTAAGAATATCAGCATGGGTTTTGTGTATATCAAGCCAAGGATATTGATGAGACGACTTACGGATGACGCGATGAGGCAAATGCATTTGATGCAGCCCCGTCGGGTTCATTTCCGTGATATGATTAGACCATTCATACACGAGCTCCTTCGTGAGAAGTCTGAACCCCTTGGCATGGTCAAAATAGTAGGTAGGAAAGAGCAGTTGTCGGTTGAGGGTAAAGTCGTTCAGGGCCTCCTCATGCTGGAGGGAGAACCATCCTTCATACCAAACTCTGAGGGCTTTGCTGTTAAACTCGTACTTGTCGCCCGCCATGATAATGTACCAGATCTCAGGGACAGAAACGGATTCGAATGGCATGGCGGACAGATTGTCGTGAAAAAGACGAAACCAGACTTCCATACTCTTTATCGTATCTTCTTCGAGGGAGATGGTGTTATCCGATCCGGACCAGCGACTGCTGAGCATCCTTCTAAAATACTCGCTGTTTTGGGTTAACTTAGCCCTTGAGACCTGAATCAGGGCGCTCTTCTTAGGAGTTCGCTCCGTGATGACACGACCTTCATTTGTTTCTGGGTCAGTCCGATATTCTCGTTTGACCTCATACTCAATGATCTTGACAGTCAGATCACTAGGGGTTCCGATGGTTATCGTTTCGTCCGGAAGTGCCGCCATGGTGTTTAATAGAGGATAGACTCTTCAGTGGAAAGGGGGTATCTGGAAAAGAAGACGAGGTGTTGGAATCCCAAAAGATGGGTGGTGAGGGAAATCAAAACATTGGGGCAAACGAAGCAGTGAATGCAGACAAGCGAGGTCGTCTCTGTTCCTCCCACAACAAACCCTCTGCCCTCACACTTCTGGAGTATTCCCTCCTTTTATTTATTTCTTGATTGATCGATATAGGGTGTGATAAGCCGTGGAGTCGTTCGAGAGACTTATTCGCAACTACGCTATGTATCTTCAGCTGAGTCTAAGTCAAGAATCATCTATTAAAGATCCCTTATCAGCTGACGCTTGAAAATTACTATAGATCTGGAACCGTACGATCATGGAACGAATCTACACCTTCTATCAGACGATTTGATATCCCGCGGTTCCCTTGCGTTGCCCTTGGTCCGGAAGCGAAAGGCACCAGCTAGGCTTTCCCCATTGACTCCTAGGATGGACCAGCTCAGGTATCAAAGAACAGTCCATGACCAAACGTATCAGGGCGATTCCGCATTGTGTCAATTCTAGTTCCATCAGAGGCTAGGGATGTCTTGCAATCGACTGATATTCCGTTGACGCAGCGGATATACTATCCGCTGTACCTTGCAATATCGCGGGTTTCTTATCCACCTTTCCCGATTTACATTTGGGAAACATGGTACAGCCATGAATAGGTTGGCTCTTTAAAAAAAAAAAAAAAAAAACACAAATGAAAAGAGAACATGAAAATGGATTGCGTTGAAGCTTGGAATCAGAGTGGCTGTAGTATTTCTTGGAGTACGCCTCTCCTGACACTTCCTCTTCCTTTCATCAACCTGAAACTGACTTGGGTTATACACATGAATAAATTAGGCAGATTCTTTCAGCTTCTCCTGCAACGCTGCAAAGTTCCTCTTCATCGCATTGGCCGTGAACTCCTCCCCTGTCACCAACGGATACTTCTTCAACGGTCCCTGAATGAGCGAATCCTTGCATGGCTGGTTGAAATATGCAATACTAAACCGATGACCATAATAATCTCCCTCCTCCGAAGGTGCCTTGACCCGATGGAAAGTCGACTTGAACCGATCATCTGACCACGACATGAGCAAATCTCCAATGTTACAGACAATGTCCCCCGTTCTTGCCTCGACCTTGGTCCATTCATCACCGATGCCAAATTCGGTTACTACTTCGCGGCCGGGGCAGATCTCCAGACCACTCTGGCCGGTTCTTTGGAATAACAAGGTCAGGAAGTCCCAGTCAGCATGTGCACCTGCACGGTGGTAGGTCTTGCCGTCAGGTTGTTCGGGTAGGGCAAAGTAATGCAGTAGACGCATCGTCGTCTGCGCATTAGGCCGTTTGATGTCGTGACATTTGATGAAAAGGTCTTCTGGGAATCCAAGGCCCCGTGCAAAACATCTCATCAACCGCTCGGAAACTTCCTGAACACGATGCATAAAGTCTAACGACTGCTCTTTGAACCCGGGGAGGTGCTCATCACCCATCCATAGGTCGGTCATGTTCTCGCCGAATTGCAGCTGGTACGACTCTTTTGTATCTGGCTGGCCTGTCGACGGACGCACTTGTGAGTTTTTCTCCCATCCAACATTATTCGGGTTCCAGGGCACAGTGGCCTTGACGTTGTCGGGGAGATTGAAGAAGCGTTCTGCCGTCGCGAAAATGGCTTCGATATCTTGGACGAGGATGCCATGGTCGATCAGGGTGAAGAAGCCAACGTTTTCAGCGGCATGGATCAGCTCTGCTGTTATCTCGTCGATGCGATGGTCGAAATCCCGCAGCGAGATTTGGGGAATCGGGCGGTCGACGTATCGAGTTTGCATGATGGATGGGTATATTGATGGCCTTGACGTTAACCAGTGATCAAGAGGTGAATATATCTATTCTCCAGATTACTACCCCACACTCTCGACCTTTTTATCCCAAAATATTGCGGTCGGGCATCTCCGCATGGGCCTATCGGCAATGCACGACACGATGTGGACGCTGATAGGAACAACCCGATCAAAAGATAACTTGACTTGAACATTGATAATGAGTCTGGTTCTATTGTCGAGTTTGCTAAACTAACATGAAACAGGATATAATCAAAATCATCGCTGGTATACAAACGCTAAAAACAAATAAAATGCGAACGTCGTCAAATGCTTGTCGATCGGCTGCCAATCCGGAGATAACGAGCCCCCAATTTCTTCAGGTAGTGCCCATCTAGCATGTTTCTGCCATCAAAGATGAACTTGGGCTCCTGCATGCCACTCATAATGCGGCTCCAGTCAAGATGTTTTTCACCGTCTGGCGTTGGTGGGGGAGACTGGAAATCTTCTGTGTTGCGCTTTGCTTCGGACATTTGGATGTCACCATTTGCCATGGGTGTTTGGAACTCGTCCCAGTCGGTTGCGATCACAATGGCATCCACTCCATCGCATGCTTCATATGCTGTCGGGCATACTCGAAGAGCCGATGGGTTAGAAGGATTCACGTCCGCCACCACGCGGTCAGCCTGAACCATAGGGTCGTAAACCGAGACAGTGGCTCCTTCAGTGATTAGGTTTTGAGCGAGGGGAATCGCCGCTGAGCATTTGCTGTCAGAGGTGTTTTTCTTGAATGAAAATCCAAGGATAGCGATGGATTTAGCACCGACACATCCGTGCATGCAGTCGACGATGCGCATGAAAAACCGCGACTTCTGGTAGTTGTTCATTTCGACCACGGCAGCCCAGTAGTTGGCGACTTCCGTCAGTCCCAAGCTCTCGGCCAGGTATACCAGGCATAAGACGTCTTTTTCGAAACATCCTCCACCCCATCCGAGTGTACTTCTCAGCATTTGATTGCCGATGCGAGGATCCAGTCCACAGCTTTCGGATACACTGTTGATATCGGCTCCGACAGCTTCGCAGATGGCGCTAAGAGAGTTGATACTGCTCAGTCGCTGCGCTAGCATGGCGTTTGCGCCCAGTTTCGATAATTCCGAAGACCACTGGTCCATCGTGACGATGAGGTTGGACGGTGTCCATCGTTCGTAAATCGAGGCGAGTTCTTCAGCTGCTTTGGCTGCGGAAGGCGTCTGTTGATGTCCGATCAAAACTCGCGATGGATGAAGCAGATCCTTGATCGTTGTTCCTTCGGACAGGAATTCGGGGTTGGAGAGGACTTCAAAGCGACAGTCATTCTGGGACGTGGAGTAGAGCTATATGTGTCAGTACCAAGATCAAATTCATGCAACGTACTAACGGAGAAAGCTTACCAGATCGCGAATCGTGTCTGCTGTTCCGCATGGAACAGTAGACTTTTCCACTACAATCTTGTCTGTTTTAGACACGCGGGCGATGGTTCTCACAGCCGCCTGGATGTTAGTCAGATCGAGCGCCTTGCCCTGTCCGATACCAAATCGCTTTGTGGGAGTATCGATGCACAGCATGATCAAGTCTGCCTCTTCGATGGCATTTTCGACATCAGTCGAGAAGATGAGGTTGCAGGCGTTTTCATCGGTGCAGAGGGGTTCTTGTGGTCGTCGACGGATACTGGAAATGAGATCTTCGAGCCCTGGTTCAAACATGGGGAGGCAGTCGGAGTTCCACGCATCGACTCGGGCTTTGTTTTTGTCCACGATAGTGACCTGGACATCAGGGCATTTGTAGGCAATGACGGATCCCAGAGGGCCGCCTGACAAGGTCAGTATTTATCCATAGTAAAATGATGGGAATTTCAGGGCACCTACCGACGAAGCCAGCACCGATGCATACAACCTTGCGAATCATGATGAACACAGAAACTTCCAACGATTTTGACGAAAAACAAAATCCGTATTCTGCCGTCGGGGCGGCTATTATATATGCGAAATCCCTATCACTGGCCCCCCATCGAACGAACCGAACCCCAGAGTCGAGCCAATTGCGCCAGATCGCACCGCCGACTCTCCACTTCTCAGCTCTCTGAGTCCCACTATTTGCAGACGAAATATTTAGATTGCATCATGCGAACCGCGGTGCGCTCAGCTGTCGGTCTTCAGCCGTAAGGAAATCGCACAAAACGCGCCGATCGCTGAGAGATCAGCCGTGGGGAAGCTGAAGTCACTGGGTGCGGCTGAGGTTGAGCCACTCTCAGCTGGGTCGCACACGAAATTTCTGTCTCATTGGGCCGCAAAGGAAATTAAATGCAGCTGGATCTTTCAGGTCGACCGTCTACGGTAGTCGACGGACGGTGAAGCGTTTCCATGGGTTGTCGCGTGTTGGGCCGATCATCGCTGCCATTGGCAAAATTCCAACATACATATGTAGCCGTCCCCAACCAGCTTTAAAAAAACATCGCTCATGATTACGATTGATTGACTGCTGCATATTCCTGCATTCCAACATGTCAGAACACCTCAGGATCCTTGTTACCGGCGTGAGTGTCCCAAGCAATAATCCTGAAGATAATTGCTGATCGGATCTGAAGGCCGCGGGGTTCCTCGGATCCAACCTGGTCGATTTCCTCCTCGAACGAGGTCATGAGGTTATCGGACTCGATAGTTTCCAGACCGGCTCTCCTCAGAAGCTGAAGCATTTGGAGAACAACCCCAAATTCAAGTTCATCAGGTATGATCGATGCGATCGGTGGATGTCCCAAACTGACGGATATTGGCGTATTCCAGTCGCGACATCCAAACTCCCCTCGAGGACCTCCAGATCGACCAGATTTACAACCTCGCCTGCCCTGCCAGTCCTATCCAATACCAAAAAGACCCTGTCTCAACGTTGAGGACCTGCTTTATCGGCACGCAGAATCTGCTCGATCTGGCTGTGGCCCGAAACATCCGCATTCTCCACACCAGCACGTCCGGTAGGTTACCCCTCCACACACTAATAAACCAAATACGAGCAGACACAATTAATTGATAATTGATCCTAAATAGAGGTCTACGGTGATCCTCTTGTCCACCCTCAACCCGAATCGTACTGGGGAAATGTCAACCCCTTCGGTCCTCGATCCTGCTACGACGAAGGCAAGCGAGTAGCCGAAGCCCTGTGCTATGCGTACCGCGAAAAGCACCACGCACAGATCCGCATCGCGCGCATCTTCAACACCTACGGCCCCCGCATGAACGGCAGCGACGGACGAGTGGTTTCCAGCTTCATCACGGCTGCGCTGGCTGGCGAAGATATCCGCATTACGGGTGATGGATCGGCGACGCGATCGTTTCAGTATGTCACTGACTGCATGGAGGGCCTGTATCGCTTGATGAACAGTGACTATGCCGCTGGGGCTGTCAACATCGGCAACGATGGTGAATTCACCATCCAGCAGCTGGCCGAGATAACGGCGGATCTGGTGGCCGAGATGACCGGCAAGCCCAAGGTGAAGATCACCTATCACCCGCGTCCCACGGACGACCCGGCGGTCCGACGGCCTCAGATTACACTGGCCAAGGAGGTGCTGGGATGGGCACCGGTTGTGCTTCTACAGGATGGATTAAAGAAGACGGTTGAGTGGCACATGCAGAATGAAGAATAGGCAGATAGAATGATTCACGATCAATAGACGCCCGTTAACGACATGGACGGAAATCCACTTACCCCTCCTCACCCCCTCACTTCGGAGATTGCGCTATTGCAACATGCGAGACATTGCCCCTCATCGGACAGACTCTGTAAGAACTAAGATAATCCTTGTATAATCTGCAGATAGTTGCTGCGATGTCGGAGATCAACGCAGGAAGTCAGATGCAGTCAGTGACTGATGATGGTTTCTATGATGTAAAATCTACAAATGAGATTAGGTATGCGACGTCTGCAGCTGCAACATGTACCGGGTCTTATGCACGACTTTCTAATCCACATTTATACAGAATGATAGATTATATGGCCATGATTAACATGAATCTATCGAAAAGCACCATCTCTCATATCCAAAGGATCAATCAATAACGACATGGTTGCACGAACCACGACGGGATCAACAGATCAACACAGCCTACGTCATTTCGTCGGGAACAGTTGGCAGTGATGTCACAGCATTCGACTCGGTGGAATAAGCTTCAAGATTGACAGATAAACACTTTAATTAAAATTATATCATATATACATAAACATTACAAGTATATCACCTCCCCCGATACTCAGACAGCGTTTCCTTGACGGCGCTTCCTCGCGACGTCGAATCCGGCGCTGTCCAGAACTTCTTGGTGAACAATGCCCAGAGAGGGCGCATATTCGATAGACAGGCTGCGGTGATGCCGACGGCTGGCTCGATGCATGTCCACACACTGGATGGGACCTGGTTGTCTGTATATACTGTGTTAGTCAGTGTCGATTAGAGATGGGAAAAGAACGTACAGGTGACATCGCTTCCTTTCTCGGATAACTGGATGAGCGTGACCAGACGGACGATATCGAAGATGAGGGTCCTATACGCATTAGCAGTCATCTTTTCAATAGTGATGAGAGACGCACAAAAATCCCAGCACGAAAATCCCCGACAACAGCGTCTTCTGTTTATTCGATATAGGCAGCAACCACACGACCCGCATGGGCATGACGAGAATGACGGCGTCAGAAATAATATTCGGCACCTGCGAGCCGTAGTAGAACTTGGGCAGATCGATGCAGCCACCGGGCATCGTGGGATTCCATAATTTCTCAAACGGGATGCAGGTGACGGCGCCGATGAGACAGACGCCAAAGGCCCAGAGGACGAGGAGGGAGGCCACGAGGTTGACTGAGTGGACTATGGATTTGATTGGGAAGAGGCGTTTGTAGAGGGCCAGGATGGAGAGTTTGATGCAGGCGACGCAGAGGGTGTAGAGGAAGGAGCCGGAGGCGAGGGTCTACTAATTAGAGATATACAAGTATATAGGGGATTATGGAGATACCTTGAGATAGATGGTGAGTTGGTTGGGAGGGACTTCAGCAATGTGCACTCCGAGGCCATTATACAGCACTATCGAGTCAGTATAGATCGAGATAGACAGCTGGACCACTTACAGACAACACCAGCAACACAAATGCCAAATTCAAAGACCTACGCAGTCAGACCTCGTCTATCTTACACAGGTTGATACTCACCAAAGCCAACAGGATCAAAAAGTCATCCATAAACAAACCACTCCTCATCATCCGTCTCGACAGAATGCGCAGTCCCACTGACACCGTAGACAAGACAAAGGCAAAACATGTCGCCGTGATGACCACATGCTTCAGGTTGTGTCGCAGGTATCCGTTATCACCAGCTTCGTGTCCCATGATGGCAGTGTCTGTGTCTGTCAGCTCCAAGCCCGTGGACTGCCTGAGGAAACGAGTAGTTAATACCGGTATTTAAACGCAGTATAAAGTGCAAAAGGGGTCTCCCCCTTGCAGCCAAATCAATTTCCTTCCGATATTCCATCGATGATCGGTGATCTTGGGCTTTCTCTAGATGAAGCTGAGTACTCCGTATAACCAAGCAAATGAATTCCCGGATGCCATCCGAGGGCTACCGGAAATGCAAGTGGAGTCTGCAGAGACAATACGGGGTAGTCTGCATGATGCATCATATCCCGATTCTGCATGCTGATCAATTGGCGTCGTGCAATGTGACAGGCGACATTCAATCCGGATAGGATCGACGATGAACCGACTAGATTCCTGGTTCTCTGCTGTCAGATTCCTGTCTTCCCGGTATTCGAACTGCCACATTGTGATGGATCAGCCTTGATAACCCTGACGCTGACACTCGACAAGGTCAATGCTTCAATAGAACGCAGATCAAAGGCTTATTACATGATATTGATCCCAGCCAGTTGCCACAAGTGTCAATTATTGGGAGAGCAATATTTATATTCTAATTTGTCATTCTAGATCCTATTGTGCTAGAAGGCGAGTTATTATCAGACAGTATGGAGTACTTTTCTCCCATAGCCAATAACCATGCCATCTATATCGTAGTCACCATTTATATAGCCGTTCTTACATATGCGGTAATACAGTGCATGCAATATGAAATCAGAGTTACACGACTGATTCGAGCATTTCTCGCTTCACCAACTATCCATGCACTCCGCATAGCAGGGCGTTGGCAATGCTGGGCTTGCGTCAAAGGAGGCTCGTAGAGGTCCAACTCTCTTCAGATACAAAGGACGGCTAGGTTCTGCGTGTTTCTCAGTAACCAGGCACCACTGGCTTTCAAACGGATCACGACAATAGCCAAGCAAGTGGTAGGTGGTGACGTGAAAGTTCTGTCCCTCTGTCTGTTGGTCGAGTCTGTATACAAGCTCTGCTCGACAGAGTGTACACTTGACGCCTGTCTCTTGGTTATCTATAAGACGGTCTTTACTAAACACTTCCTCCCATTCGAGATGCGGACAGATGAAATACTCAAACCCAAAGGCTTCTTCCTCTTGGATTTGCCTGTCGTCGCTATCTAAACTAACCGAAATACGCTGCTTCATCACGATCCCATCAGCAGCAGTTCGATACTCCCACGTCCGTCTTCGTGAGAACCGTAATGCCGCACCAGTATAATGTGTCTCGAGATGGCTGCGATGGAGGATATGAGGGTTCACAGCGTGACTCTCTCCGTAGCGGTGGAAGTTTCGAATCTGCAAAGCCCATGTAAACGGGAAACCATGTCTGATGTCAATGGTTCTGAGCGAAGATTCATTATAGCACGTGTCGATGGAATTCTTGTCGTGAAAGGCAGCGCAGGAGTGGCACAGGACATGCTCGTTCATCTCTGGCTGCACGAGAGTCAGAAACTGCAGCCTGGTTTCTTTATTTGCTTCCAGGGAGTATCGCCAGAGGATATCCAGCATGAATCGGCAGGTGAGGGCCATGGCGGCCGTCGAGTCGGGTGGGAGCATCTGGGCGATGTGCAAGATGAGCTCGATGGGAATACGGCAGATGAGGGCATCCTGGTCTTGGGGATAGCGAGCAGTGCGAGCAGATCGGGAGATCTTCTTCTGGCATGTTGTGCAGAGGGGGGGATGGCAGGAGGGTCTCGGGGTTTGGAGATAGAAGAGGATGCCTGGGAGAACGGGGAGGACCAGTAGGAGCAGGATAGAGAGGAGTTTCTCCATTTTGACAGACTGATATAGATGAGATAGATTATCTAGATTAGATGAGGTGAGGTGAGGTGAGAAAAAATAGGCAGCGATGATCCAAACATTCATCATATATTGTCTATATCGTCATCTATTATCTCAACAAAAAGGAAGAGCACCCCAGATCTCTTCTTCAGACGGCAGTTCAGCCACGCATCGCTGACACTGGCAGCCAAATGAGAATAATTCTTTGAGATGTTTCTGTCGCATGCTGACATCGACGCATTTCGACAGGTCAAAGTAGGAAATGCAGCATTCCTCGCCCGCTGCGATGTCTTTGGATGCCGTAAAGACCATCCGTCCTTGCTCGTCTGGTTTATGCGTGATCTGCTGTTGTTAGTATATACTTTCGATAAATACCAGACATCAAACTCACATTCGGACAGCAGGAGTGATTTGCTATGGACGATCTGGGATAGATGGCTGCTGCATATTGTTCCCCTCGATCAACGCCATCAGACAGCCCAGTGGCACGGGGATATAAACCGAATGAGTTCGATTCTTGTTGGCAGATAAGAGTCAACATCTCTTCTGCACTCAGGTTGGTCTGTAAGAACGGATCGCAGAGGTATTTCCCCACCAGCGTCCTCCAATGCGCCAGATCAGCTTCAGGCCATAATCCGCGATTATCACAGAGCTCTTTCATCGCGGTCCAGCCGCTGGAGAATCGTTCTTTTTCTCTGCCTATTCGCAAAGACTTCGACTCGACAGATCGTGCGGCCAGAACTCGCACAATCAGCCAAAGCACGCCAAAGTAGTATTCGCCCTCGGTGGAACGCAGCACAGCACCCTTTGTCTTTAACCAAGTGCATTCGAAGCCATGACGGGCTTTGTCGGTTTCCCGGCAGAAGTCACTGCACCAGACGACTTCTGTCAAACAGTGATTCGGACAGGCGACTCTATTCGACACCTTGCGATGGCAGGTGGAATTACTGCATAGGATCTCGGTGCTGCTGATGGGATCGTCCACTACTGGGATCACGGCATACGGGGTGTCGGCCATGAGGATCTCTCCGGCTGCAATGGGTGCCGTAACGTGGAGCTGCCGGCCTTTGACGGGATCTTGACTTTGGGAGACATGGGAATGCACCCAGGGCTGGTTAATATGGCCATCTTTGACTGTTGCTCTGGGCTTGAGGATGGTTGTGGCTGTGGTGACTGCGCCGACTGCCATTGTGAGTGTCTACAGCTGACTTACGGGCGATTCCACAGGGAGAAACACGGGATGAAAAATGGAATGAAAATTCAGACCCACTGCGATGGTTTGTATAAGCAGATCAGATTCAGGAACGCCACTGTGGATCAGAATTGCGGTCAACTGGCGATAAGCAAGGAATCTATCCTGGCTTCCGGTTATCCAATTGCATCTGATTCTCTAATCGCATCTATACTGAGTATGAGAATCAGGAGATATATTGAACACAATGTCTGTTTCCACGAAGGCATGAATGAACCAAGGGCATGGTTACATCTGCGATTCTGGTTGGCCAATTCGATCTGGATTGACTTTAATTGTTTTTTTAACTGGTATAACACTTAACGTTCCCGCATTTCAAGCAATTGGGCTTGTGGTTTAGTGGTATAATACTCCCTTAGCATGGGAGTGGTCCGGGGTTCGATTCCCCGCGAGTCCATTTTTTTGCATTTTTTTTCTCATTATGGAAATGAATTGTTTTCTTTCTTTTTGTCTTTTGTTGGAATACTCTTTGCACACTTATAACAATCTGAGTGGCATTCAGTCTGTTTAATGCATCTAATGATTGAAATAGTCGGGCTATGGTGTTTGTCCTTGATGAACATGCGGAGATATATATCCAGGTACCATTCCATTTCATCCACCACTCAATCAATCACTTGACTTATATTGATCCAAGTGCTTATACTTCATCCTTTTTCATCATCCTTATGCACCATTACTTTTAAGAAAATGAGCAAAATAGCCAGACGATGGCGACATTTCGTGACTTTATCGGAACACACCAACCAATCAGAGCACCAGAATGCACCCTCAGATAGCCCGATGCAAGGAGCTGCATTCTAGCCTATCAGCTGGCAGATCTCAGATCCACACGATATCAATCAGCCCGATCATTGGCTGCCCTCCTTTGGGAACAACAATCTTCCCGCCAATGATCGCCGGTCAGCTGAAGTGACGCCAGAGCAGCTGATCAGCTCCGGAGCTCTCAGCCTGTGACTCTTTCTCTTCTCCATCCATCTTCTTGTATCAGAGAGCTTCATCATGGCTCTTGCTAAACTCACTACAGCTCTGTTGCTCATCGGAGAGGCTTCGGCCCTCCAATTGCCTCTTGGTCACCAGTCACAGCATCAGGCTCCTGTCGGTGTAGCTGGACGGGAACTGGTTGACTCCGCATCGCTGCAAAAGACGATTCACGCAGACAACCTGCTCAGCAGAGCCAAAGAGCTCTACCACATTGCCGAGTCGAGTATCGATGAATTCGGCCATCCTACACGAGTCATCGGCAGTCCAGGTATGTCCACTTCAACAGCTACTCTTTCACCGCTAATGCGTACAGGCCACCGCGGAACCCTCAAGTACATCTACGACACAATCGACGCTCTGGGCGATTACTACAAGCTCTCGACACAGGATTTCCCCGCCGTTACAGGCAACGTGAAAGAATCCCGTCTAGTTATCGGTCGTGATGTGCCCGAGTCTGCTCAGCCCATGGCCTTGACGCCCCCGACCAAAGACCACGAACCCGTGTACGGTCCTCTTACCCTTGTGTCTAACTTTGGATGCGAGAAATCGGATTACCCGGCCGATCTCACCGGGCAGATTGCATTCATCAGCCGTGGTACTTGTCCGTTCGGTACCAAGTCCGAGCTGGCTGGACGAGCTGGCGCTCTCGCTGCCGTCATTTACAACAACGAGGAAGGTGACTTTGGCGGTACCCTGGGTACACCCTCTCCGTATCATGTGGCTAGCTTTGGTATTTCCAAGTCCGATGCCGCGCCATACCTCAAGAAGCTCAAGGACGGAGACAAGGTCGACGCTATTGCCTTTATGGACGCGACCGTCGAGTCTATCACGACTACCAACGTCATCGCCCAAACCACCGAAGGTGACCCCGAAAACTGCGTGATGCTGGGCGGCCACAGTGACAGTGTCGAGGCTGGTCCTGGTATCAACGACGACGGATCCGGTTCCCTCAGTCTGCTGGAGGTTGCAACCCAGCTGACCAACTACCGTGTTAACAACTGTGTGCGATTCGCCTGGTGGGCGGGTGAAGAGGAAGGCCTCCTCGGCTCGGACTACTACGTTTCCGTCCTTCCCGAAGATGAGAACCTGAAGATCCGTCTCTTCATGGACTATGACATGATGGCTGGCCCCAACTTTGCCTACCAGATCTACAATGCCACCAATGCTGCCAACCCTGTTGGATCGGAGGAGTTGCGTGACTTGTACATTGATTTCTACGAGTCCAACGGACTGAACTACACTTTCATACCCTTCGACGGACGAAGCGACTACGATGGATTCATCAAGAACGGTATCCCCGGTGGTGGCATCGCAACCGGTGCCGAGGTGATCAAGACCAAGGAGGAGGAGGAAATGTTTGGTGGCAAGGCTGGCATTGCGTTTGACCCGTGCTACCACCAGCTGTGTGACGATGTGGGCAATGTCAACCTGACTGCCTGGGAATGGAGCACAAAGGTATGTCCCTTGTATTTATATTTACGAATCGTACTGACTGTTGCAGCTTATTTCCCACTCCGTCGCCACCTACGCCGTATCTTTTGACGGCTTCCCTGAGCGAACCGGCATCAAAAGCCAGGCAGTCGACGCTGAGCCTAGCAAATACCACGGCCACGCGTTGCAGATGTAGAATCATACATAGCATTGAATAGTATGGTGAGTAGCTGGAATTACTCAACCATATGAGTTAAGTAGTCACGTTACGGATTATGGAATATAGCATTCAGATTTGCAGATACAGATAATAGAAGCTAGATTAAGCTGATTTAAACTTGAAGTTGACTTTAATATAATTCATCACGTCCTCTTAACTCCCTTGGTGGTGAGAATCACGCGGCGATACGCAACCATTTCCCCATCCGAGACCTCCAAAATAACACGCAAATGCTTGTCTGCAGTCGGATCGACTCCTCGTCCTGGCCTATTCAGAAATTCAGCAGACGGCATCCTCACAACCAATCTAGCAGAATCCGTCTGACCCACCCAATTCTAATACCGGAACATCCCGTCGTGGCGAATTCAAATTCGAACTCGGCTCCAGATACTGCCACCATTTAAACGAGACCCCATCGCCATCTGGATCACACGAGGCCGATGCATCGAGGATGACTTCTTGATCCGCCTGCACGACGTATTTCAGGATATCACGGGTCGAGTCACCATTCACCACCGCGATGGGTGCGTGATTTGCGTTTTTGAATTCAGACTGGATGGCCCATTGCATTTGGGCTTTGAAATCGTCCTGGAAGGCTCGTCACCATCGCCAGATTGTTCCCTGTGTGCCCATTATGGTTCGTTCGCCGTCGAGGATCGTGTCGATGCTATCTGCGAAGTGGCCTTCGCCCCATGCGATGGGTCCGTATCTTCCTCCCCAGGACCCCCATTCAGGTTGTTGGGGGTCTGAAAGACCGTTGGGGATCATGTAGAGGAGGGAGGGGGTATCGCCTGTGAAATTAGTCTTGTAGCTATCAGAGGAAGAGAAGACATACCCCAACGGTAAAGTCAGCATCTGGGTATTTCGCACCCAACGGACCGATTTGGATATTCTCCTTGAGCCGGGCTGCTGAAATGGCATCTTCGCATACTGGGGAAATGGTAGTATTTGTCCCCTGATATCCCTCCCCAGGCCGCAAGGGCATATCGATTGAAATGATGCACGCCGGCCAGGTCCGTCGAATCCACGGCCCACTGTTATCCTGATCGGAGATGGCGTAGACGCGTAACTTGGAGACGAAAGTATCGGTTTCCCGGGCGGTTCGGGTTGTCTGGATGCGCCAGAGTGCCTGGGCGAGGGTATTCGCACATCCCTATGCGAGAACCCAGAGTGGTTCATCTGATGCGTCGACAGCCTGGATGAGCAGATTTGATCCGTCACTGTCCTGGCCTTCTCCTACGCCTGCTTGGCCATAGTGTGTTGAGCCTGATTTAATCAGTGAATGTAGATGGCTGGCATTTGGATACCCCGTGGCGTGTTTATTCAGATTGGGCAGAACTTGGGCATATGCGTCTACGATATTGTGCATCTGGTCGGGACGCGTGGAGTGGTTTAGCCAGAAGCTGGTTGTGGCTACCAGTCCTTCGATGTGGAATTCGTTGGAGTAGACCAAGAGTCGGACGAGGGACTGCGCGTCGTCTAGTTCATTGGCGATGTCGCTGAGGATGAATAGACGATGTTGATGTTGGTTAGTTGGGGTGATATTGCATTGGGAGGCTTCGATGAGGTTGCCGAAGAGGAGGGCGAGGAGGGATAGTATCCAAGAATGAAACATTGTCAAGAGATAGCAGATGTTAGAGAAAGCATATCTTTGACTTCCAATCTGTCCTCAAATAAGCGGCCAAGCACGTCTGATGGAGATATTAATGGCGGGATGGAGCTTAATCTGGGTTCTGATTACTGCATTAGTGGCGGATGGAATATTCTGCCAAGTGTTTTGGGACGAAATGAAGCTTTTCGTGACTCTGTTTACCCTTCCTAGATTCCATGTATACCTCTTCCCGCATTATCCCTCGCATTGACTCCCCGGTTTACCAAAAAAGGAAATATGTTGCTATGTGACATCCATTGAGTTGGTAATTAGTGATTTCTTGTCCCCGAGACGAAAGAGAGTTGGATGCGACGTTTCAGACGAATCGGCATGGAGGTTTGCAGGTTATATCTGCACTATTACTCAATAGATGAAGATGGAAATGTTCCTCTCAAGATAGAATAGTATATGAATATGTACATAACGTTACATCTGCAGCTTCCTCTCCTGTTTGATGATATCCGCCACCTTCTCCGCCACGGCATACACCGTCGTCTGGATATTTCCTCGTGGAATCAGAGGTAGGATACTGGCGTCCACGATCCGCAGATTCTTCGTCCCATACACCTTCAGCTTTGAATCGACGACACCTCCTTTCTCTTTCGGCATCATGGCGCACGAACCGGCGACGTGGTAATGCGCGACAATACGATCACGGGTCAACTCACGCGCTGTCTCGAGGCTAGAGACGCGTTCGTGATGGTGGAGTCTGCGTCCGTCGGGCTTCAGGAGTGAGGCCATGGGCTCTGTGCCTGCCAGTGTCTCTAGCCAGTTTGTGTGCCGTGCGTGAAGCTCCATATCCAATGGGTGAGAAAGGAACTTGGGGTCGAAGAGAGGGAGATCTTTGGGATTGTTGGACTGGGTATGCACGAATCCTCGCGAGAAAGGCCGGTTCAAGACAGCGACGATGCTGAGGAAGCTGCCTGGCTCGGCCATGGAGAAGATGCCTTTCATGGCGGGTCCTTTTTCAGGCGTTGCTTCAAAGGGCGCCATGGTGTATTGTCCACTTGGTTCGTTGGTGTCTTCAAGAAGCTGGCGGAGGACATCATACTGTGCCTCTAAGCCTGGGGTGGCAGGCGTCGTGAGATACTCCTGGATGAGGCGATTCATCTCGCCATCGCGAAGATCGGGAGGTGTCATGTATGCAGAGTGAATCGCGCAGAGACCCAGCGGACCAGCACCGGCTGTCTGCCATCCCTCCATCGCCATCTTAGCAATCTCAGGCTCCCGCAGGGCTTCACCTCCCATGAAACCGTCTGCCATCTGCCAGCTGAACGGGACAAAGCCGTGTTCCTGCAGATTTTCACCGACGGCAGGGTTGTCAATCACAGCTTCAATGCCGTGAGACTGAAGCAGTTTGGCATCGCCGATTCCAGACAGTTCGAGCACGTGAGGGGTTTTGATGGCACCAGCTGCGAGGATGACTTCTGCTGCTGCTGAGATGGTCTGCTGGACGTCGTCTTTCCCGGTGAATTGCACGCCTGTCGCGATGACATCTTCGCCTTCTTTCTTCAGGATGATCTTCTCCACCAGTGCATCTGTCACGATACGCAGATTTGGCCGTTGCGCCACCTCGGCATTATAGTAAGACACGCCCGCGTGACTCCTATGTCTTGTCGTCGGATGGATAGAACCGGGATTGCAAAAGGCGCCCTGCGCCACGCCAGACATGGGATCACCTGTGATGCTATGGTTCAACGCCTCAAACACCTTGGGCCAGGCACTGTTGAATGGCAGAAAAGGGCCATCGCCGAAGGATACTTGCAGCGGACCGTCGGTGCCCTGGATCGACTCATCCAGGTAGTCGAGCGAGAGCTGTTCGCGGACTTCAGCGGAGGGGGGAGTGAAAGTCTGCGACTTGCGCATGTATGGTGAGATCGACTCCCAGTTCCAGCCATCGTTACCCAACTGCTCCCATGCATTCAAGTCGGTTTTGCTGGGATAGATGACCATGCCCAGGTTGATGGCGGAGGATCCTCCGAGGGTTCGACCACGGGGTTCAGCCAGACGACGGCCATTGAGGTGTTCCTAACCTGTTAGATATGTAGTAATAAAAGATGACAGACATACTTGAGGCACACTGGTCAAGCACCAGTCAAAGTCGGGATCATCGTAGGTGGCCACGGCAAGACCAGGAGCAGCAATGCGAGGATCATCAACGCGGTTGCTGCCAGCCTCGAGAACGAGGACATTGACCGAAGGATCTTCAGTGAGGCGGTTGGCAACGACGAGGCCAGAAGTGCCTCCTCCCACGACGATATAGTCGTAGGATTCATGGAGGTTGGTGGGAATGGAAGTGTCGATGGTCATGATGGATATAGATGAGGATGAGAAGGGAAAGAGCAGGGAAGGAGCAGGGAAGGAATCCTTTTATCTGCAGGAGAATACATCCCTGAAGATGTTTCAAGTCATCTCAATCAAGGGACAACAACCAACGTTTGATCCACAGAGACACGAGGCGGGGCAACGGCGCGGAAGACGGAGCTGTCAGAGCTAAAAGGACTAAATGAAGCATTGGCGATGATCGTCGGGGTGACCAGATGTTCATTGTCCATGCAGTTGTAGTGTAGTTGTATTTGCAGTAAGTGTAGAATGAAGTTTAAATACATCTATGTATCCACTTATAAACCTTATCTCTCTTTTCATATGATAAACTTTTACTTTGCATGGCATCATAAAGACATTGTCTTCGGGATTCTTCAGGATTCGCCCCCAACAAAGGAATGTTAGTGCCGGACGAAACATGACGGACACAGACTAAAAACGCCGTTTTTATAGCGAAATAAAAGCAGTTAGCAAGCCCCATTCCTGTCTCCCAGGCCAATGGGATCAAATGGCAGATGAAGCCATTGTCGGGGAAGCCGTAAAACCAGTGACTCGTGCTGATCTTGTTTCACTTGACAGATCAGATTATTTTATTTTTTATTCCACCCCTAATCCCCAACTTGAATGTCTTTCAGAAATGTAGGAAACTGAAGATGAAGACATACTCGCTGGATGTTCCGCTGGCCCGGAATCCAGTCATTGCCGTGACTTTCTTTGGCGCTTTGGCGACGTTGATGACCGGGTTGAGGCTGTATGCGCTGCGACTGCGAGATACCAAGCCTGGTGCACCTGAATGGCTGATTATTGCTGCTTTGGTGAGTATTTCAGCTGAAAGGGGATATAAGGTTGTTAATGTACCAGTTCATCGTGTACTGCGACATTGCCATTGAATATGTTTGTATGTTTTCCATCCTCTGTATAGCCTCATGGCCTCATTCTCATCAATAACAGTGACAATTGTCGGCGGCGCTGGTCGACACGCCAACACGATCGATCCATCTTCGGTCGTCATCACCTTGAAGACCATCCTCCCCCTCGAAGCTCTCTACGGCATCGTCATGGGTCTCATCAAAACCTCCATCATGCTCTTCGTCACCCGCATCTTCGGCACCAAACGCAGCTTCAAGATCAGTGTCGCCGTCACCATGACCATCGTCTGGATGTGGGCCATCAGCGTTATTCTCGAGACCTTTCTACTCTGTCGTCCACTGGCGTTGAACTGGGATATGACTGTGCCGGGAAAGTGTGGGAATCGCAATGCAGCGTATGTGGTGGCGGGTATATTGAATCTCATCACCGACTTGATGGTGATGGCGCTGCCACTGCCGCATATTTGGAAGCTGCAGTTGAACATAGCCAAGAAGATTGCGTTATGTTCTGTGTTCTGCATGGGATTGCTGTATGTCCTCCATCCATCTTGGTATAGTATGACACTGACCATCTAGCGTATCTGTTATCAGCATCATCCGCCTCAAAGCCCTCATGGACATCGACTTCAACGACATCACCCATTCCGTCCAGATGGGCGTCATGTGGACTGTCCTCGAGCCGGAATTGGCCATCATCTGCGCCAACATGCCTCTGATGAAGGTTATTCTCTCGCGAGCCATGCCGACTATCTTCTCGTCGCATCGCAAATACGCCATCTCCGATCCACAGGCTTTTGAGCGTCTGGACGAACAGAGCGGGGGTACTTATCCTCTAGATCGGGTGGGTCAGCCTGAGGCTTCTGGAGGCAATGCTCCTGCGAGGAAGAAAGGCAAGAGTGATCTGCTTGTCTCGATGCAGACGATGGATGAGGAGTGGGGGAATTCATCGCAGCAGCATCTCCCTAGTCGGTTAGATGGCAATGTACATGGCAGCTAATATCAGCAGGAAATTAGCGAATAGTACTGTTTTTATTCTCGGAAATGAATACATCTAAGCAATCTCATCCTCCCATCCAGGTGGAAGACAGTTCCAATACGTCTTCAGATATCCCGTCGATGCCGTGACAGGGTGCTGAGCCTCCCTGGAATCAGGACTGATCTCGCAGAGTTTATTGAGTCCGAGATAGAACCTGACAGTCAGCTGGTAGCCATTAATCCACCAGACTCACTTACATATGCCCGTTTTCTTTGTTATAGAAGATGTCCTCGACGCCATAGCCGGCTGACCAGAGTTTCTGCCGAAAGAATCTGTCCAGTCAGCAGTGTTGGAGATCAAGATCGGAAGCCATACTCGTGCGACTCGACAATCTGTGCTTTGATATAGTCCTTCTCAGCCGTGGACAGGACATCAATGTCCGAGTATCCATCTGGCATGATCGGATTCCCTTTCATCTTGCTCATCACCAGCACGAAAAGACTTCCTCCTGGATATGGCCCATCGGCGGACTGGATGCCCTCGCCGTGTGTGATGTATCGAGGCACATAGCCAGACTCTCCCAGTGCCTGCAAGGCCCGACATTCTCTGGCAAAATCTCTTCTGTTGTAGTCGGCAATCCCAGGCCAGTCTTCTTCCAAGTGGGTATGGGGATTCATCCTATTATGTTATATAAATGTAAATGGGGGTTGATATAGCGGTACATACTCGTAGTAGAATTTCAAGACGACTTCTTTGTTGTCAGTGTCAATGGCTTCAAAAAAGACATTGTAGCATTCGATCGCTCTGAAATATCTCTCTTTTAGAATTCTGGTCAGATGGAATGCCTTCTCGTTGACAGTAAATGTCCTCCCCTCTATCTTTTTGAAAAAGGTCCCATTGGGAAAGTTGCGCTCGTGAGGGCGTTGTTGCATACTGATTCGGATATAAAGAACAGGAAAATGATATGAGATAGATGATAAATAGATGATATTTATATTGACTGGTTTTGATTGATATTGACGTCAAGTTGACCCTCACATTCCATCTACACCTTGACACTCTCCGGTCCAGGCATCACCACCATTTCCGTTCCATCGTCAAACTTGACCTGCTATCATTAGCCAGTCCTTCATCAGAAATGAATACTTACTCGATAACGAGAGAGTCCTTCTGACTCGAGGACTTCGATGATTTCGGCAATCTTTTCCGGATAGCCTATACAGTTACTCTTTATTCTTCTGTAGAGATTCAACCATACCAACTGCTCGTCCGTGTATGCGGATTCGATCTCCGACGATAAACTTCATTTTGTAGTGGATGAATTGATGGAATGGACAGGAAGGCTGTGTGGTTTAAATAGGGAGAAAGGACAATGGCATCATGGCTGATATCCTGTTTTGCTACCTAACGCATCCATACAACGCATACATGCATCATGCATCTAGGTGCATTAATCTCTATAATACTTCCTCCAGTTATGCTCTTCTTTAAACCCCAACACCTCTTTAATCTTGCGATTGCTAAACGGCGCCTCTGTCTGTCCCATCTCCCGCGTAAATTCCACCCCAGGACACACTCGCTTCAAAAATGCCGTCGTCTCTTCTCTATTCGTAATCTCATCGTTCGTCGCATTAAACACTTGAAATCCATCCTTTCCTGTCTCTCGCAACACGCACAATTCACACATCCGCCCGAAATCCCGTGCGTCGATGTAACTCCACCCATGCACCTTCCATTTCTCAGGCTCCTGAACGTAACTCTTCCACATCGCCTGTTCGTATTCTTCCGGTGCGACGACTCGGCCCAGTCGCATGGCGTAGATGTCGACCTTTCCTGCGAAACGACGTGCGAATCCACGGGCGGTGCGTTCAGCGCAGACTTTCGAAATCCCGTATGCGTCCATTGGGTCGACGTCAATTGTTTCGTCGATAGGGAAGCTGGGATAGGGAACATCGCCTTCTGCGTAGGCGATTCCGTACACGCAGACCGAACTGGCGAGGATGATTTTGGGGATGCCCAGTTTGCAGGCTGCTTCGAGGATGTTATACGTGGATAGCGTGTTGACGCGGTAGGTTTCGGTGTCTGGGACGAGGAGGGGTTGGGGGAGGGCGGCGAGATGGATGATGCCATCTGCGGGGGTGTTGAGGGGGTCGTGTTTGGAGGAATTGAAGGGCTCAGTGAGGTGAAAGTGGGAGAGACATGCTGAGAAGACCTGACCGGGGTTGGTGAGGTCTGTCTTGATGGTGTGGACTTGCGAAGATAGAGGGGGAGGAAGAGGAGCGAGATCGAGGTTGAGGACAGTATGGCCTTGGGCGAGGAGATGTTGAATGACGAGAGTGCCGGTCTTGCCGGAGCCACCGGTGACGATGATTCTTTTGCCCATGCTGAATATAGATGACTGAATCAATATTGACAAGGGAAGAAGAGAAGGAAAGAAGAAAATTGCATCCCACGCGGGGAAGAGGGGATGGAGTATGGAGACGTGGGGTATCATTGGCCAATGATGCATCATGATGGGAATTCATTTATCCCCGCATTCCATCCCACAGTGACATTAAGATAGATATAGAAGACAAGATCAATCCTGATGATCCTTGGTCCAAACAACTACTTCCGTCCCATCAGCCAACGTCGAGCTCTTCTTCTCCCATACAAATCCCTTTATCCGCGGAAGCAGAATAAACCATCCATACCAATACGCAATCCCCCCGACAACGCCAGAATGGCCATTATCGGCATCAGCCAAAACGGAATGCTGCTAGAGGTGGATGTACTATTATGCAGGAATGGCGATAGAACCAGGAATGTCTGCATCGCCATGAATAGACACGCAACGCTGGTCCACACGCGGAACGTCCGGTGCGGATACACGGTGCGTTTCCGGATGATGAATAGCCCAACCACGACGGCAAAGTAGATGATCGCCATGGCGTATTGTCCGACATCCACGGTGAAGTTGTACGCCTCCCCAAAGGGCATCAAAATGATCATCGTGGCGGACGTGGCGAAGAGGGCCAAAAAGGCACCGTTCGGAGACCCGGATGGAGTACTCCCTGCGAAAAAAGAGGTGAATGGCAACACGCCTTCTTTAGCCAAAGACTGAATAACACGAGACATAGTAAAAGAGCCCGTCAAGAGGGTCGCAAAGGTCGAAGTTGCAGCGAGAAGAGCGGTACACCACTGCATGGTTTCACCAAAAACTTTGCCAATAAAAAGAGCCACGACGGTAACGCCAGTCTGGCTGAGTTCCTCTGGCGTACAGACAGCATAGTATGCCATGTTGACCAGGATATACAAGAATCCGACCGAGCCAACGCCTAGGACTCCGGCCATCTTCAGAGTTCGCCGGGGATTTTTAACTTCGTCCAAGACATAGCCTGCGTTGGTCCATCCTTGATAAGTAGCGATGATCTTGAACAGGGCATTAGTATAGTCGTATACGCTGGATGATGACCCAGCGAATGGCTGGTTGAAGCTGGCCCCAGGATGGGGGACACTGGGATTCGATTGATCTGTTCCAAGAACCCAAAGACCGGCGAGGATTATGATAACCAAAATGAGGATTTTGACGGATGCAAGGACGTTCTACAGAGTCAGAGAATGATATACTCATGCGATTGAAGGACACACCATGAGTTTGACAGTGAACGTCTTTGCTTTAATATGCAGCAAGGAAATAAGCACCAGGACCGCAATGGCAATACATCGTTTGGTCCAGTCATTAGCAGTGCCACTGATGGCCAGCAGGAGATTCTCTGCCACTGCGATACTCCCATTCCCTACGAAATTAGCATCCGACAAGGTAGGTAATATAAGAAATGCACACCAGTAAATCCAAGAAAAATAACATGTGTCGCATAAATAGTCGTCGCCAGCAACGGCGGACGACGATAGGCAGTTTCAAGATAGACCTTTTCACCTCCACTGCGAGGCAGAAGACAGCCCAATTCCAGCCAAATCATCAGACCCGAAAGGGATAGAATGAAGCCGACAGCCCAGAGACACAAAGCAGCACCAGCACTGCCAACACTGGCCGAAATGGAAGATGGGACGGAGAAAATGGCCGTTCCAATCATGCGATTTGTTCTGTTAAATTAGATATCATCCTTGGTCTCGATGTGGGGAGGTTCACATTAGGAATGTTGTCGAGAAGAGGCCCAGATGGCGGCGGGTATTGCCAGGGGCATCACCACCATCACTCGAATCATCATCATCATGCTCTCTCACTAAAAGGCCCTCTCGTTGAGGATCAGGATGATGCCTGGGTCGCTGCATCCTGACTGTTGGTCGAAACATTCAGCTTCAGCCATTTCAGCCGCTTTTATTTATCGGTCTACAGTCACATGACACACCACGTGGAGTAGTATATTTCTACTGCCATCAAGTAAATAACTACATCTCACTTGGTTTCCATGAGATCCATGGCCTCGACCTGCTCCTGTCGGGCCTCTTCCACCTCTGGCCTGTAGTCCCGGGGCAGGCCATCTGCTCCTTCGTATGTAAAGGGCGCAGCTTCTGCCATGGCGCACCCCAAAGCCAGCGCAACGGGACTCCACACCATATGAAGGCCCTTGACGAGAGTGATAAACGCCGGTTTGGTCTGCTCGTTCTCTACAATTGCCCTGACCGCCATCCTCTCAGTCTCCGTGTCAAAATTTTCCTCTTCTTCAAGCACAGACAGCATGAATTCGGGCGCTTTCTGTTCCTTGATCAGCATCCCCTCCAGGGACAAAGTGGATATTTTCGTACCCTTTTCTCGGTATCGATAATAGAGCTTGGATCCTCACTCTCCTTAGCTTTACTGTACGTTTCAATACTCCCGTGGGCAGCAGTAAATGCCTTCCGGCATTCCTGAAACCTAGATGCTCGTCCTGGTGGAAATGCAGTTTGGAAGCTTCGAAGTAGTACCGTGTAGGAATCTAACAGGGCAGGATCGGTCATATACCCAGGAATAAACACGGGCTCGAACGGGTTACTGATCGCCTTGCCGGCTTTGTTGACTTCCATCCGGGAGAAATAAGGATCACACATGGCGTGAAGGTACATGCTCAGAGACAGGTCCAGGCTCTCGGGCACCTTGGAAACAGCTTCATCGCATGCATCTGCCTTTTTATTTGTGGAGAAAAAGTCCTTGATCTGGAATTGAATCTCCTGGTCTCGCGATGAGGTTTCTTCCCGAGTATACCCGTCGAGCGTTTTCCTTGCCTCTTCGATTCTATCCCACTCTTTGTCACTCATCATAGTGACTTTCCTTCCTGATCGTCGAGTCTCTGCCTCGCGCGCTGCTTGTTTCGCCTCGAACTTCTCCCATGCTTGCTCTACATGTCTTTGGTTTCGAACAAGATGGTGAACCGTCAATGAAGCCATCTTGTGGGAATGGGAGTAGAGTGCCTTAGAAGAGTAGAACAATAGAAAATCTCTGTCTTAAATATTGTTCCCATGGAAATGATTCATCATGATGATTTTATCACATCATTCCACTTCAACTGAACCAAAACATCAATTGCCTATCATAAGATAGCCCTCTCCATTCCTTCGTTCCCCACAGATCTCTATAGCAAGACCAGGGCAAAGGGCGTATCTGCCGTCCGGAAAGAACCGTCCGTCATTCTGATCACCGTGCCGTTGATCAGTGGCCGGGAGTATTTCGAATGCCGGAGGTCGATCAGAGCAAGTTCTCCATAGGGCCTTGGGTGTGGGTATGATGGTTTGGTTGGAAGCACGAGACAAGAAAAGTCTGCCCAGGGGCAGATGTATACTTGATGACTGTCTCCAAGAAGCCATCGCCCTTCTGAATCAACATACAGGATGATATCGAGGCAGTGGAATGCTACAACTATTAGCAATAGCAGAATTTTGAATGCACAAATGCCATTATCGTAGAATAAGATTCCGTCGGCCCGGAATTGTCTTCTCATCATACCCAAGAAAATGATGTAATGGTGATGGGGAACCAGAACCGAGCGAAATGGACGTGTACCTTGTAGACCACAATCAGCCTGGGTGACACGGGAACAGAGGTTGAAGTAGGGCTGTGTAAAAGAAGATTGTCGTAACAAGCCATTTGAAGTAATAATTAAATGTAAGAATATCGCCAATGTGATAGGCCTACATTCAGTGCCAGATGTACGAGCCTATGGTATAGTTTAACAATTGTATTGTTTGGCAAAGTTGATATCATTTGAGATGGCCGGTGTCCAGACCAATGCCAATCGACTGTTTCCGCCGGAATCACCTTCAGCTGAATGGTCATGAGATCTCATCTCAACTTGCGCAGATCCTTTCATGGAGGCCGCTAGGGCCGCGGTGATTCGTCGCTATTGCCTAGTTGCGTCAAGATCCGGGACAAGGTCTACCAGGATCTAAATAAAGATGCTGAGTCGTCGGACTGTAGCAAGGCAATCAATCGGTAAGACCAAGGAACAAAGACAGCTAACATGGACCAGGTCGATGCATGTCATGGAGCTGGATAAAAGCTGGAGCATTGATCTTCGAATACCAAGGCAATGTTCCGTATGTGTAGAGGCTGCCCGTTCAGCTTTTCGGTCGCAAGGCATACGACCTGACAGGAAGAAGCTTGAAGTTCCTTGGGAATCCAGTCTGGATCTCAGACAGGATGACATTCATCCCGGCTTCTTTGAAGAGCTTGCGGAACTTTTCGTCCGTCCTGGTCACACTGCTGTCTTCGTCATCGTACATATCCTCTCCCCGCAGATCAGTCGACATATTCTCTTTGACAACCATCACGCCCGTCTCTGTCAAAGCATCGCGACATCGGGCAAAGTACTCGACCAGCTGGACGTCCGTAAGATGTCCCACGCAGAACTGCGTCCAGATCAAGTCGTATTTCTTCTCCGGATTCCAACTCTCAATTCCCATTGTGTAAATATCCCCGATGATGCCCTTCTCCTTCAAATGTCCTTCATGTAGCACCTTGGTGAACTTTTCCACCGGCTCGACGGCATCCACCACTTCGCAGACTTCCCTGAGGAATCCCTCTGTTATCCGACCAACTCCTGCGCCGCAGTCTACGCCTTGCTTGAATTTCTCTTGTGTCGAACAGACCGGAATCAATCGACGCGCCTTGGCCAGAAAGGTCTTGGAGCCTCGAAGATCAATGCGCGTGTACCAGGGATACTCGCCGAGCATGCCCAGCATGCCGCTGGAACTGGCGCTGACTTCATTCCAGTATTTTATCGAGGCATCGTGGTTAATATGCGCATCGGGAGGGACGTATGTCTCGTCGGACGAGCCGGTGGGCGTGGTGGAAGACATGGCTGGGCTTTGCAGAGTTTGTTGGAGAAGTTGCGTGGGATTTTTCCCCGCGTTGGAGAGATCGAGGGGCAGCTTTACTAAGCAGGTTGAGAATATTCAACTTTGAAGAGATACAAACAATGATTATTTATTGATTATTTAGAGTCGTTAACAGTAGAGATAAACGTCATTCTTACAGCTGCAGTATCGGAAATACCTAACGATGACCTGAACCATGGGTTGTCTTTTCTCGCTCGGTCATCAGATATACAAGAGCTCAAGGCATCAATAACATGGTCATTTCTTGACTCTATACAGATAATCATACAGACCTAACAAGCTCAATTGGTATCATTATTATGTGAGCGAATAGCACTCAATGCATCCTCACACAAACGTTTAATCTGGATCCATCTGTTCAGTATCATAGACACTCTTTGGTCTTGCTTTTGAGACAAGATGGCTTCAATCTTCTCAATGGCCTCGTTGCTCTCTTTCAAGTAAACTTCAATCCAGCCACAGATAACCTCTGCTGTTTGGTGAGCATTTACGCCCTTCTTTGAACGGCCCTGGATGTACTTCTGCCAGTCTCTGCGATCCATGTATTTCATGCAGGCAACGGACTCGAGGCGGGGATTGGCGCCAGAAGGTGTAATTTGATAGTCCCTATTGTGTCTCATATTAGCTGTGTGTATAATGGTGGGAAGTCAATGGGCGGACACATACCCGTAGCATTCCCGAAGCTTCAACTCATCTTGATCGGCTTTGGTGAGGTCTTGGGAGATTATGTCGTCGAGGTATATGGCGTCTGATGGGTTATCATTGAGGAAAAAGCCATCTGCTTTAAATCAGTATTGTCCAACAGACACAAACAAGCAAACTGACATTCAATGAAAAGAAAATCATTCGAGTGCGATCCGTAGCTAAGATATACTTCCTCGCCCTTTTCTAAACGATGTCAACTAAAATTGAACAAGATATTACGAGGCTTGGATATTACCAATTTGTCGGTTTATCCTGATCGTATATTGATCTTGGTCGTAGCTGACCTCGCCTTGCTTTGTTCTGTCAGTGATGTTCAAAGTACCAACTGGGTACTACCAACCGGATCATCGGCATGATTGAAATAATCTGCAAAAGGAACCAATCCCACTGCATCATTCCAGTCTTCAGGATGTGGCTTTCCAGGCGTTACATAAAAGAAACTCCTCGAATTGATGATCAGCCAGTGGTAGGAGAAAGCGTCCCAGTCTGTGTCGGGAAACACACGAACGACACTCTCCCAGGCTCCATGGAGTCGCTTTTGTTGGTCTGGGAGAATCTTCTGATAAGTTGCATCGTATTCGAAATCTGTGTTCGGAATTGAATTCCACACCCCAGAAGCAGCAGGTGGTAGGAGGACAGGATGTTCTGTCTTGAAGCTGGACGCTTGAAGATGTTCAGGCCACAGGACAGGCATGCTATCTGCGAAGCTCTCTCGCGATGGCCAGACCTTGCGCCATGCATCCCATTTTTGAAGCTCTTCCGCATCTCCATGGGTGAGAAATGCGGCTAGAATTGCATGGATGGATGTGCCATCTGGGAATCGTTTGACGAATGGCTCAGGGACGGAGTCAATGGTCAACATCACCCTCACAGGAACCACGATGATGTGCTCATTTTCCTGACTAGTCAGTCTCAGTCCCTGCTTCGGCTTGGGGATGCCTCACTTGGATTGTTCTCGTAGCCACCATTCCTAGACCGCGACCGGGGAATTTGGCGGGCGCGACGCCATCAATCTCAATTCCCTTGGATAACGCCCACTGCGTGAAGTGGACGTGTTCATCACCAGGTTTCTCTGCCATTGTCAAATGGTTAATCCTAAAGACGCAGAAGATGCCCTTCGGATTCGAGTGAATGGCGGGGAGTCACGGAATCACGTGCACATGAATAATAGCGCTTTCTAAATTCTAGAAACAAGAATTATCCTGCAGCATTGCTACTCTATCATTCGTATCCATGGACAAAACGAAAAATTGACCATGATCTGGGTATTTATCTATCATTCAGCAACATGAAGCCGCTATATCCTTCTTCCTCCACATAATCTACGCGGTAGCTGCCTTGATCCCATCCTCCAAAGCCTTCATGTTTCCTCCACGGATTTGCTGTCCAACCTGTTGGCCATCTTTGAGCACAACAAAAGTGGGCATGGCAGTCACACCAAACTCCCGCGAGGTCTGCTGCATCTTGTCGACATCGACCTGGATAAATCGCACATTGGTGTATTGTTCGCTGAGCTGTCCGACCACGGGAGCAATGGCCTTGCAAGGACCACACCAGGTTGCGAAGAAGTCGATGACGACGGGTCCGGAGGAGACGAGGGCTTTGAAGATGACAGGGCTGTGGAATGGTCAGTTTGGTGCCTGGTGAGAGGATTTGGAGACGTACTTGTCAACCTCGATGACTTTTCCGTGGGGCATGGTGGCTGCAGGATCGGAGATGCGACTCTTGACGATGCGGAAAACTGATCTAGTTAGTAAAAAGTTACAGAACGAGGGCGTAGATGTCCCTACCGATGTAGATGGCAGTGAAGAGAAGAATGTAGGAGAACTCCATGGTGCCGCGTCGCGTGTTTGCGGAGAATCAGAAGTGAAGCGGGGATGATGGCGACATTTATGCACGTGTATAATTACTAATACATCTTTATGAAACATGAATGAAGATTGAAAAATTTTCTGTATGTACAGTTTATGCAATTTATGCTATCTATGATTACATTTTATCTATTTATGCATGCAATTCATTCCGCGTTTCATGCTGTTCATCCAGCGAACAATGCCTTGATATCCAACTTTAATCCACCACTTACTCGTCGTCATCCGAGCCATCGTTGAGCACGGAACTGGCCAGCTTCGACCGTGCGCGCAGCTGGGGTCCGAACTTGAAGAGGATGAAGGGGATGAAGGTAAGGACGGTGGCAATGAGAGCCAGAATCAATCCAGCATACTGGCTACCGACGTTGTGGAAGAACTGCGAGGCGAACAGAGGCGAGACGGCACCGAGGGTGTTTCGCATGAAACCCTGACCGGCGATGGCGGAGGAAGAGTTCTCACCGTAGCAGTCGGAGGTGAAACTGTAGCAGGACTCGAAGATGAAGAAGATACCGATGGCGATGAGAGCCAGGGCGATGACGGGGGCGACCCAGGTCAGGTAGGCGTACTGGGTGAAACTGTAGATGAAGAGACCGATGGGGAGCCAGACAGCACCGCACATGGCACCATAGAGACGAGCCTCGGGGGTGACCTGCTTGCTGGGGTCGCGGACAATAGACTCGTACTTGCGGATCTGCAGCATGTTCAAGCCGAAGCCCATGGTGGTACCGATGCAGAGGGAGATGTAGGGCAGACCCGAGACACCCTCACCCCAGCCGTGTTTCTCGGAGAAGGTGATGGGGATGACGGAAAGGAAGAGGAAAGTCAGGAACCAGGCGAAACTGATCCAGATACCAAAGGCGAAGACAACGGGCTCGGTGATGAGCATGTGGATGGCCTTGACGGACGAGTTGTGCAACATCTCCTTGACACCGGGAGCTTCAAGGTCCTTGAGAGTGACGAAGCGCTCATCACCAGTGGCATCCCGGAGCATCTTGGCTCTCTTGGCCAGGGCAACGCTGCCACGGGTTTCCTTGAGGAAGATAGCGACGAGGATGACCAGGGGAATGTTGGCCAGACCCTGGATACCCTCAACCCAGCGCCATCCGAGGGCCTGGTCGATGAATCCGGCATAGATGGGGGCTCCGACGGTACCGAAGATGGCGACGAAGGAGAACGAGGCCATGGGGATGGCACGCTCATCGGGGCGGTACATGTCACCAAAGGTACCACCGACCAGGATGGTACCAATGCAACCAAAGAGACCCAACAGAGCACGGCAGACGAGGATGGTGGCGATGTTCTTACCGAGCGAGAGACCGATGAACATGAGGGCGAAGCAGACGTAACCTCCAGTGTAGATGATGCGGCGACCAGCCAGTTCACAGAAGGGGGCCAGGAAAAGGGGAGCGAGAGCGCAGGTGAAGTTGAAGGTGAACAGACCCAGCTGTCCGAGTTCGGACGAGACACCGAATTCCTCTGTCATCTTGGTCAATCCGGAGCTGTAGGCGGTTGTGGCGAGACCGATGAAGAGAGTCATGCAGCACAGCAGCAGACTGATGAAGGCCTTGTAGGCGGGACTCCAGTTGAAGGGGTTCTCCTTGTCGCCCTCGGCGAAGTCGAGCACGATGTAGCTGCTTCCATTGTGTTCCCTGTGCTTGGTGACGGTCAAGGGCAGGTCGATATCAACCTCCTGCAGAGGACCGCCGTCAGAATGTTGCGAGGCGTCATCGTAGAGTTCTTGACGGTATTTGCCTCCGATTATGCGGCCTTTTTGGGTGCGTTGGTATTGTTGTGTGGGAGCATTCTCAGTGTGAGAAGACAGAGAGGAGCTCTGAGGCTTGGTTTCAGATTTCTTCTCCATTGTGAAAGGGGTATATAGAGTGGTGGTGGATGGGGGAGGAAGAAAGAGAAGAATGGACAGAGATGGAACGAACAGCGAAGGTCCGGGGCATATATAAGTTGAGAGCAAAAAAATCATAAAAAAAGACTGCGAGATTTATGTCATCATCGGCCGGACAGACTCCAGGATTTGATGCCCCATGGGACCACGAGAACAGCAGAGAAACAGTGGGGATGGACCATGGGCTGCTCTCTGCCAACGCTCAACAATACTAAGTTTGGAGGCCGTACACACTACCAAATCGGGCAAGTTGGAGAAGGTGGAGCGTCACGGTAATACCGACCAACTTCGGGAAAATTCCACTGACAATGCCAGTGATAGTCGCTGTCATCGTCTATTATTCCGTTCGGATCTGATCTCGCTCACTTCTCTCTCAGTCTCTCCTCTACAGGATGCTCTTCTACATAGTGTTGTATATCTAAACATCCAAATCACTGTACACTATATAAGCAACAGTCTCAACCCTCCATATATCTATCATACTACAACGACAAGGAGCATCAGACTCTGTATTAATCCCCCACGCCAGTATCATGTTTTGTGGAGCAACGGAATGCAACGGACGATCTCGGCTTGTGCGACGAGACGTTGAGACTGCATCTCCAGACAAAGTAGCATCAGATGCTACTTTGTCTGCCCAGACCTTTTTGATATTGCGCCCATTGCCATTCCCATCGCCATGATATTATGCCTAGATCTTGGTCTCTCGTCCTCCTTGGCCGTAGAATCTAGACTCGACCCTTCATTAACTGATTTAGCGAAATAGTGGTCTGTATCGCACAGCCTGTATCCTGTATTCTCTACATAATCTCGGCCAGGGTCCGTGTGAAAGCCAAATCACGAGGCCCATACCGAAGATGACCCGACGGCATCCCGACTGTGCGGTATATTAACTATGATGCTGCTGATGCTGTACAACTGATCCCGTATATGCCGTATCCCGTATTGAGAGTTTTCCGTCTGGACGCTGGCCGAACCGGTTCGGCATTCCCCCGAGGTTCGGCCGCATGCCGGGATGCCGATTGCCACCATTTCTGCGATTCAGAAGATATTCAACTGCTTCAAAGGATATCTGTATACAGCTACTCAAGAATATTCCGAGCATCGCTTAGAGGAGATTACATCAATGAATACCGTGAAAGCCGCTTGCTATGTTCTCAGTAGCCGTCGGCTTCAAAAATGTGCATCCGGATGCCTTACTGGATTCGGTGACCGAAAAGGAGGTTTAGTGCATTTAGCGTTTAAGGTGGTAGATCCTCGGAGGGACCTCGGGGCTTTCCCGTCAATCAGATCGAGTATATTTAGCAGTGGAGAAATGCTTGTCTGGGCCGGCAACCTCGGTGCTGTGTCTCATGAAAACTTTGTTGCTCTTTGCCACACGAGATGCACAGGACAGGAACAAACAGGAACAGGCCGGATGCACAGGACAAGCCGAAGTCAGATGTTTTTTAAGATTGGATGCAGTTTGTTCCGACGAGTATAGAGTATTATAACCACACGGTATGGGAGAGACAAGTTGCCGTCGAATAGATGATACGATACCCCTTAGTCCGACTGTCGATTTACCCATTTAGTCATTCACTTGCACTAGAATACTAGATGCATACTTCTCCGTAGTCCCCCGTAGTTCACATCCACAACTGGGGAGAATGAGGGGAATGCGTATATCCGGAGTACTCCAACATTGTATTATTATAGCTCGACAGGGATCTTCCATCCATCCATCAATCGAGTGGTTGACCCGTTCGATTCGGGTTGCAACTTCATTCTCTGCAGCAATGCCGTGGTACGGAGTACATACTCCATCCAAACTGCACACTGACGATCTCTACCACACTGTCGTCCGAGAGAACTCTTTGAAACAGCCTATCCCTGTACTGAATCAGGCCTCAAACATCGATATTCATGCATTTTTTGTCACCCAATTGACCATTCCGGCAATTGAACGACATTGACGTAGGAATATACGTAGCGTGGCTGATTTCTGACAACGGTGTGTGGTGTGATGAAAGAATGCTCGTAGAGATTCCGTAGGCCCTTGTCCGGTGAAGCCATTCAGACAGATATAATGTTTATCCCTCATGCTTATTACGATGAGGTATCAGGAGATGGTCAAGTCGTCAGATATCAGATCGCCTGATCAATGATCCATGTCGATGCAACTATACGACGTCACGTACAACCGGCTGTGAGAGCATAGTTGAGGGTTTCTGTAGTTTATAATACACTTCTGATATTATCAGCAGATGATGCCATTACTTGAAGCAGAATAATAGTATGATGATGATACTTTATTGGAGTGATAACCAGAGTATTGTTGTTGATGTATATCAAGATATATAATCAAAGTACTACGCCAACGACACAACCCTTTGCTGCTATTTACTTCAATATTCTAATATCCAATATCATCAGATCAGATTAATAATGAATAATTCATAATTAATTGAGAATTAATATGTAGAAGAATGAATTTGTGCTGTATTCAACAAGTGGAACTGTCAAAACATACCCGAGACATGTCAGTCTGGACTCTGGAACCACCGGAACCTTCTAGTATTTACAAGTACACTCTTTTTCTTTTTTTTATTTCTAAGGCACCAATGAAACCGGATGACTCGGTTATTACTACTTGTTTCAGTCGTCAGCCATGCCGAACTTGAGGTCCGTGGAGACTGAGTGGAGCAGCAAACTTTGGGAATTTCTAGACGTCACGCGCACAGTTGGCAGTTTTAGCACCTAGCTCTTTGGAACTTACAGAATTTGAAATGAGAGATATTGATAGTTCGGATCAAGACTATAGTGTTCCTTTTGTTCAAAAGCCTAGAAGGGGACACGGGTAGCGATACAATGAAGAACGGATATCGCGAAGAGACTTTGGGATAAAAGCAATAACAAGGAACGAGATATGAAAGCATAATTATGATAATGATGGATATCGCTGCCATCGGAAATCTATGCTTGAGCACATAGTACCCTAGTCGAAAAACAGAAAAAAAAAAAAAAAAAAAAAAAAGCAAGCCAACCCTGCAGATATTTGTCCCCAAGAGATGATATTCACAACAAACAATCAAACCAGATGAAGGGAGATCACTTGACGTTCAATCCATGGTCGTGAGGTCTCCCCAGACCTCTATTTGCAACGCACCTGCTGGAGTTCTTCTTTCCTAGCTATCATTCCTTATCTGTATTGAATCTAAAAATCTCGACACGCGTCACTTTACTTGCTCGTTATCCTAGGCTGAATGGTTTGCTGAAGCATAATATCACTGGGCATGGAGAAAATGAGATCGAACCCCTCGTGGACATCATTTGCCGTTGAAATATACAACGTCAAGAAGACAAGACAGGCCGAAAGCGAACTCACGAGGTGTGTATGGTCCACGGTGAACCCATATCAAACCAGAAGCCCCTTGTGACCCCCGTACTTGACAGACTCTGGCTGCTCAGCAGCATCTTTGGCCCACCGGTCTGCTTCGGCGTTCAAGGCCCATGGAGTATGCCAGAATTGAACCTTCATCCCCCTTCGGTTTGCTAGTTTTAACTCTCCCAGTAGAATCTGCCAGCGACCCCCAGCGAGCTCGCAGCGTCTCCCCTATACCACATGACCATAGCTAGACAAGCTTATATTTAGAAGACCGCACAATAGATGACTGGGGTAAGCAATTAATTCTGACTAATATCACCCATACGATTGACCACGCAGTATTCTCGCTCGTAATACGCCGGCCATTCGCAACCTATTCATTACCTCCAAGCACCGTAGGCTCCCGGCGTTTTACAGGAAGTAATAATAGAAAGAAGAGACACATCTAGTAAAGAAGGTGGATCTTCAGCTTCAAAATAACTCCCAGCAAGCGCAGAAGACTCTAAAAAGGCCATCTAAAGCTTCAAGCCAGCAAAAGTATGATCCTAAGCCAGCAGCTGCTAAAGTTGTTGCGGAGGCAATTCCTACAGTCAATCATCAAGGCCACCAGATCCGCCTCCCTGAGGGCTTTCGGACCAATCAAAATTTATCTAAAATATAAGTATGATAACTATACTAGACCAACAAAGTTTGATGAGATAATATTAATTATACGTGGCTGTATGGCTTCATTTCGACCATGTCCAGGGTGTTGAAAGCGGCAGGCGGGGACGTGATCACCAACTGTACGGCTAAGCGATAGCCAACTCTAAGTCCTGAAACCTTACATGAATGTAACGTTTGACTTAGTCAAAAAAGAATTTTTTAATGGCATACTTCTTTTACAATTTGTAGTACTGAAATTGCAGGGCAATAATTGGAACAGCTTATCCAAGGTAACTGTGAATATTAAACTTAAATTTTGCGAAATTAATCTATAACTTAATTTAAAGTTTCTAGATCTGAAATAATTAATTTGTGAATACTTTTATTCATGCTTCTCAATCTGTGAACAAAGACAGCTTTTTTTTGCTGGGCGACATAATCAACTCGATCCTTAGTGAAACTAGAAATGAGGGGTGTTCAGTGCCATTAGACATAGCAGACCCGATATCAGACCCGCACAAGGTAGAGTTAGAAGCCAGCCCCCGAATATGAAGAGAAGCTGTCTCCAATTGACAGCCTTTAAGTCAAAGTTCATTAGGGCCACCCCCATTGAGGCACCGGTCAAACATTGTGTAGTTGAAACAGGCAAAGCCAACCGTGAGGCAATGAGAACTGTAATAGCAGCGCCCATCTCTGCACTATATCCACGTGTTGGCGACATCTGAGTGATGCGATTACCAAGTGCTCGCATAATCTTGTACCCATAGAACCAAAATCCAAGGCCAAGAAGGACGCCGGCAACAACGAGCATCCAGACAGGAGTTGGGGCGTTGGTGTCTACCACACCAGACTGGTAAGTGGAATATGTAGCAGCCCAGGGCCCGATTGCGTTAGCAACATCATTAGAGCCATGGGCAATGGACATCATAATAGCCGAAACAACCTGGCAGTATGTCCATAGATGCTCTACCCGGTCGTCATATCGATGTGCCCGTGAGTGGATGTCACGCAGAAGCTCCGAACGATGGGATATGACGTCTCGAGTGACGCCTTGGAGGAAGAACCATTTAATGTAGCCCCAGTATTTTTTCGGGTTGGTCCACCGCATGCTCTGAACAGGTTCGATAAAACGCTCGTGTGGCCCAATGGGCGGTCTGCGCCTCGGGCGGTTTGAGTCGAGATTGCGTTCAAGGTCTTGTGCCGGTTGTGGGGATTCCGGTGAAGTAGGTATGCGGTTCAGGGGTGCGTCTGTGGCAGTGGAACGTCTGGAAGCAACGGCCATCTTCTCTCTATCCTTCCGTCCAGCTTGTACTTCCCCATATAGGTCCTCGTAGTAGTTGAACACATACTTATCTCCTTTACTGGGGAGATAGATAGGGGGGTTCTCCTTCCATAGCAAAGGTCCTAATGGGACGTGCCAATATCTAAGTCGAGGGTCCTGCTTAACTAAACGACGGTGGAAGTATGGCTTAAAGAAAACCAAAGCAATAAGGAGACAACCAAAGAATACACCAAGGATAATTCCCACAGACTTTCCAGCTCCGAACTTTTCTAAGGATGGCGCAGTTGGTGATTCAACGACAATAAATAAGGCAAGGATAGCACCAGTAGTAGCCAGATAGAATGGGATAAGTCGCATGGCCCACTTGAATGAATCTGCACGATCAAGGATAAAAAATTTCAAAGTCAAAAAAATAACAGAAGAAAAGCCAGCAGCAATCAATGGAGAAATCCCCCATGATGCAGCAATCTGTGAGACACTACCTTTTGTCCATCCCCACTTAATAGGAGACTGTGAAGCAAATCCAACACCAATGATACCTCCAACAACAGTTTGAGTGGTTGAGACAGGAAAGCCCACTGTGTTAGCAATTGCCAGCCATGATGCGCTTCCGACTTCAGCACACCCCATGGCCAACATGAGGGTGGCAGGTGTATTATTGAACCGACTAATAGAGATGATGCTGTTCTTAATGGTATTAGTGACCCGGGATCCCAAGGCCACTGCACCAACAAACTCGGTGATTGCTGAAAGAAAACCAACTTGCAGCATAGTCAGGGTACGGGCCGCCACAGAGGTGGCATAGGAATTGGCTACATCATTAGCACCATTGCCGGTCGCACTGAAGACGAAGGCGATAGAGGTCAACGCCAGAATCCAATCGTACTTGGCTGTTGCTGGAGGAGCCATGTTGGCCAGACGGAGGGTAATAAGCAGAAATTGATAGGTTTTTGCTTTGCGTGCAGGTAATCAGAGAGGATGGCAGAGACGCCAGCAGCGAGAGCAGGTCATCAACACTTCTTCGATACTGCCGTTGACCATCAGCAAAGAATGGGTTGTCACCATATAGCGTTGACATTTGATCTCCCTTTTGGCATCTGCTGTTAGACCACATCTACCCCGCAAAATGAAGACATCATCATTACCAAACTTGGCTGAGTTTGGCGTCGTGTTCCAATACATCTAATGTAGAGCAAGGCCAAGAGTTTGCGTCCGATCAAGATTAGGAAACTCAGCCAATCAGAGCCTATTCTAGAGCACGTTCATGCACCACTGGCCAGGAGTCGTCCGACAGTCATTTTTGGATGATTTTAAACTTCAGGCTTCAAAATCACAAAGTAATTTCTTAACATGAGACACATAGAAATTAAGTCTTGATGTCACTAGCACAAGACAAAAATTTCATATACTGTCACTTAGTGAGCTTTTCTCCTCAGTGCAACTCCATGACGACATACCACAGACATGGAGAATATGCTTTTTCATGGCTTACCTGGGGAGGTCTTGATGGGTTTCTTGTAGGTCTATTGAAGATAAAGTTCCCCGAACTTGACGGTGGGGTAGGGATGAGTGGTATTGTTTGTGGATAATCCCCACTTCCCATTGTTTTGGGTCTGTTTGACATGGAAAAAGTCCCCGTCAGGTTCATCGATTGGTTTCCGGATAGCGCTGGTTCTTTGGCGACATATTGTGATGTAACCTAGTCGCGTAGAAGTAGCTGTCATTGTCACAAGCTCCGATCGCAATGGATTTCGCTCTAACCTCATATACCTACAAGGACCCTTGCATTTTCTTCGCGCCTGGTCAGTGGCAGGGGCCTCAGTTACTTCGAGCGTGACCGTCGGAGTCATTAGCCATCAAACGTCTGCCGCCACGGGTTTCCCTGTTACATGGAGACGAGCAAAGCGCATACCCCCTCAGAGGAAAGGTCATTATCGCTTTCCCAACCACCTTATTGTCTGACTTGGGAAGTGGTCATCCAGGAGTTGAGCACTGAGCGTGATAAGGGCCTGACGGCAGAAGAAGCACGTCGGCGTCTACAGCAATATGGGCCAAACAAGTTGGACGAGGACAAGGGGGTGTCGATCGTCGACATCCTTGTCCGCCAGATTGTCAACGCAATGATGCTAGTTAAGCGGCTCGTGCTTTGATTACAAGCTGACTTACTTCTCATTCAAAGAGACATCCAGGTCTGACCACATTTGATTTGATCTAGGTGTTGATTGCAGCCATGGCCGTCAGCTTGGCCATTCGATCATGGATAGAAGGCGGCATCGTTGCGGCTGTCGTTATTCTCAATATCATTGTTGGATTCAAGCAGGAATATTCGGCCGAGAAGACTATGCAGGCATTGCACTCACTGAGCTCCCCAACAGGCACAGTGTCAAGAGATGGCGAGGCATCGGCCATCCCATCTATTGATATCGTTCCTGGAGATATGGTTGAGTTGAAAGTTGGAGACACGGTTCCTGCGGTCCTGAGGTGCGGATGCATCGCTTATATACCATGTTTGGACCCGTGATCTGACTACGCACTCATACATGATAACTTGCCGGGGCGGTTAATTTCAGAACTGACGAGTCCCTGCTAACGGGCGAATCGTTTCCCGTTCAAAAGGATCATGATTTGATCTTCCCCGAGGATACTGGTCCTGGAGATCGCCCTAATATTGCCTTCAGCTCGAGTACAGTGGCCATGGATCGAGCACGAGGCGTGGTCAGGTATGAATACAGAGATTGGTATGATCGCTGCTGCTCTTCAGACTAAGAAATCCAAACGCTGGCCGGTTAAGCGAGGGTCTCGGGGCGAGAGGAGAGCACTATGGTCCTATATTCAACTGTGGGTGTGGACTGCAATCGATGCCGTTGGTCGCTTCCTTCGGTAAATAAAGGCACCCCGTTACAAAGGAGACTTTCCAAACTCGCAGTCTTTCTCTTTGGTATTGATGTTTTTTTGTTTGTCGTTTTAACAATCACTATGGCAGTTGGGACAAGGCGGATGGTACAGCATAATGTTATTGTTCGAAAACTTGACTCGTTAGAGGCTTTGGGTGCGGTAACGAATATAAGCTCTGACAAGACAGGAACCTTAACACAAGGGAAAATGGTTGTCAAATATGCATGGGTTATCTCGCACGGGACATATTCAGTTGAAGCAACAGATGTACCTTTCAACCCAACGATTGGCAACTTGGGGTTCGCTCCCATTGCCCCGGTCCATCTACACGAAAACAAGGAATTTGGCCTGCTGAGGATCAATGAGGAATTAGTGGTCGACAGCAAGCCGCTTGAAGACTTTCTTGACGTGGCGTCCATGGCTAATTTGGCCCATGTGTATCAACTAGACCACCCAAATACACAGTGGCATGCGCGTGGTGACCCGACTGAAATTGCCATCCAGGTATTTGCTTCTCGCTTTAACTGGAATCATCAGCGGTGGACCAAGGAGCCTGGAACGGTGTGGCATCAAAGGGGAGAATTCCCATTTGATGCCCGTATAAAGATGATGTCGACCATCTTCGTCAATAAGCACAAGAACTGCCTCGCAGTTTTTACGAAAGGGGCAGTAGAACGCGTTCTAAATGTGTGCTCCACTGGTCTATTGAGTGGAAGCTCTTCGCCGGTATGCTTGATGGATGGACATCGGGTATCTATCTTGCAGAACATGGAAGCTCTTGCCCAGCATGGTCTTCGGGTCCTTGCGCTGGCGAACAAGCAATGCACACCAGAGTCAGTTCCACCTGAAGCTTCCGATATTAATCGTGAACATGTAGAGAAGGATCTCTGCATTTTGGAATTAATTGGGCTCTATGATCCTCCACGTCCAGAAACAGCAGGGGCGATTGAACTCTGCCGCCGTGCGGGGATCTCTGTACATATGGTTACAGGGGACCATCCTGCAACAGCCGAGGCAATTGCTCAGCAAGTGGGCATTTTACCAGTTAACCTGAATCACGCCACTGCCAATATTCACTTTGCCTTGCCTGCTTTTCACTGGTAATGTGGTGTTTTGGTGATGGAAGCCTTGGTTAAGACTGTAATGAAAATTACAGCACTGAGTGCAAATTAGTCTTTCAAGCCCGTGCAACCACATTTGTCTCCCTCACATGGTTTGCCCTTTTCCTGGCCTGGGAGATGGTGAATATGCGGCTGTCCTTTTTCCGTATGCAGCCTCAATAAAACTGACCCTTCACACAGTGTGTTACCATTATCCCTATCCTGGGAGTACTTGCTAAGTGTCAGTATGATAAGACACACCCAAAATGTGAATGTTGCACCACCACTGGCGTTAAGTATCTGGGATACGTCCAGACTAACAAATTCATAGACTAGGGTGCGACAGTGTGACGGTGATATGCACTGTATCCCAGAAGTCATTCAAATTCATTAGTGAATAATGAAAAGGTAAACTGTCCCCTCTAATTAGTTGAGGTCATTTTTAATACTGGAATATGTCACGATCTTAACACTAGGGAGCGTTCTAGTGATTAACCGCTGCGTTACAGGCAAAAGACTAGTATTCTAGGACGCCAGGCCTAGAATCACTCTCTCTATATAAGCCTTAGTAAGTGGTCGTCACAGAATAGATGAGAAACAGTCCGCCAGGTTTAGGGGAGAATGCTTAAGCGGCATCTCAGGGTGAAAGTACACAGGAGAGAAATGCTTTCACTATGCCTTTACTAATTTATGGAATTATGGACAATTTGAGAAGCAATCCCATGCACATGGACTCTGGCAATTTCCCCTACCTATCTAGGACTACACCAGCTCCAACTATTCAAAACCCAACAAACCAAGCACCTTATGATATAGATACCCTCTCCTTTAAACAAGAGTAGAGCAGCTTAAGTAGAAGTAATATTTACAGTTCAGTCTCTCTAAACAATGAACCTTTCAATCCTTTAAATATGTCACATGCGGGATTTGGCCAGAGACCCCCTGGTTCAAGACTTTCATTGTCTGAAGGGCCCTCTGTGAAGCACCGGGAGCCGGAGGTGCTTGGGGGTAATATAATAGATTGCGAGTAGCCGGAGTACTGCGAGCGAGAATACTGCGTGGTCAAATGTATGGGTGGTATTGCTTAGAATCGATCGCTTACCCCGCAGTCATCTGTTGCGCGGTCTCCTAAAACAGTCTTATTTAGCTATGGTTATGTGGTATAGGGAAACTGCCCAGACCTCACTGCATGGTCACCATTAGATTACTATCAGGTTCTGGGGTATGATAATTACTCGCCCCCTTTATAGGTGCTCATCCGCAAGTCCTATGCTAGGCTAGATTAGGAATAGTTAAGACATTAGATTAATATAACACTGTAATACTACTTATATTATTCTTTTATTCTAACTGCTCCCTTTAATCTTTTTTATATAATAAAGGCTTTCTTTATTAATTAAATAGTGATTATTATACCATCTTTTTATCTTATTATTAATAGTGTTGTGGTATTATTAATATTATTATTAGTTATTTTAGAATATCATTAATAGTAGTCTTATTAAGTAATACTGACATACTCTCTCCTATTATCCTATATTTATTTAATATATTAAATAGGATTGTTCCCATTATTTCCTATTTACTATAACCTCTAAATAGCTTTACTTATATATTACTTAGGCTTAGCATCACTATTATTAAATATAAATATAAGAAATTCTTTTTACTTTATATAAAGGTAAGTTATCTAGTCTTCTTTATAAAACTGCAGGTTCAGTTCCTTTATATAGTTATTTTTATATTTATTTATTAATTTTTGAACGGTCATTGACATTTTTCACTGGCAGTTTAGAAGCCACGCTGGTCTAAAGCAAAATGGCGGATGGATGCTTAGATTCATGTTACAATGAGAAAGTTCAAGAAACAAATGTGGTTATAAATAGAATCTTAATAAATATGCTCCATGAATTGGCTACACTGTTAAAATTCATGATACATGTGCTAGCAGAGTGAAATCCAAAGAGAGTTAATCATAACCTCACAGCACTCTGAGGATATGTTCATAGTAATGACATATGCTCACAGCATCCCATGTTGTTCTCGGATTTTTTATTGCCTCAAATTGTGCTCCTCATTCGTTGGAAAGAGATGTTAACCCAGCGTCCCGTACCTTTATGGTCAATGACCAGGCAGAGGTATGTTAACCGTTGTTAAAACATCCACAAGACGCTTCCACACTGGGCCGCTGTCTTGGTCAACGGGAAAACGGGGTTGAGTTGGTTTTTTGCTTTCGTTTATTTCAGCACCCTGACTTTCTTCGCCTAAACTCGTCGTGCCTGAGATCGTGCTTGAGGAAGCCCCGTTTGAAGTCAGCGTTTTAGGACATCCAATAACGATCAATCCTGCCCTGGCTCTCGTTAAGACTACATTGAGACGTCTTAAATCGCTCAGAAACCCAATGTCCCCGTGGGGGGTTACATCGAACCGTTACGAAAATTATCACGTCAGATTCCTGCCCCTGGAATCCATCGATGCTGGACACTCGAGCCGAGCCTGGGAGAGCATCTTGGAGGAGCTTAACCTGCCTAGTGTACGGAGTCAGGATAGCGATTGAAGGCGTCCGACCAGTGGCATCACCTGGATTTGTTTCGGAGGTAGACCTTGACAGAAGACTGTACACCTCCTTGCATAGTTTTGTTTGATCCGGATTGCCTTTGGAACGGAATCCAAAGTCCTCTTCACCTGAGCATGGAACAAGCACACATCGTGCCAAGGGATCCCGCCTCAATGTATGGTGCGTGTTGGAGGTGGATGGGATGCTAGGCCAAGGGAAATGCCCTTCAGGTACTGCATTATTACGGCAGGAGTTGTCGGCCAGAAGTTTTCCCTGATAAAATTCGTTGGAGGGAAAAGCAGATATCCGTGGGTGCATCCGATATTGGACATTCAACATTACTTTTCCAAGAACTCCACTCAGAACATCATCGGCGCTGTAAAGGCGCTCAAACAATGAAATCTGAAAGTCAAGGAGTTGAGCATGCTTGCGCACGGTAGCGCGAAGTTGGACATGATCTCCAACAAGGATGGCCCGTGTACACCCTTTCGTCAATGGAATGAGAGACATGGCTTCGGTTTGCTGAGATGATTCATCAATGATGACGACTTGAAAATTTTCATCCCGTAAAAGTCCCAGTCCAGCCCCGGCACAGGTAGTGAATATTAAGCGTGCCTGTTGGATACGCTCTAGTGCTTTTCGTTTTGCAGCAGGGTTCAGATGAAGTTCTTTTCGTTCTAACCCATCGCAGGTGTACTTTATTAAGTGCGGATCCACTTTGTTGATCTACAAGAACATGGCATGATCAGCAGATAATTATTTTTTCCCCTTGGGGCTCAGAATGAGCAAGGGATAGAGAAAGAAAGAGAGAGAGAGAGAGAATAAAAGTAAAAGCAAAGAGAACATCATATAACTGACATTGGTAGACACCCGGAGGGGTTGAATGTTTGAATCGCCGGTAAGTTGTAAATAACGTTTGAGAATGTTGTCCACGGCATTATGAGTGGGCGCTGTGACGAGAACACGGTCTTCTGGTTGCCGTTCTAGTAATTCTTGGAGGAGTGCAGCGACTGTCTGGGTTTTGCCAGTGCCGGGAGGACCCCAGATACATGTAAGAGGCATTTGAAGCGAAACTGATACTGCCTGGTTTTGGCAGTCGTTGAGATCCCCTCGGGGCTCATACAAATGCCCTTCGCAGTTGTTTTTGAACAGTCGATTCTCGACCAGCAAAGGGTACATCGCACATGCAGCCTGTTTATCTCTCATTAAACAGCCAAGCGCGTCCAGCATTGCCCTTGATGTCACAAAGGAACCACAATGCTTCAGGTGCCATCGGGCTGAGTTCAGGATGCAAAAAGCAGACGGATATGATAGGCAACGGAAAGTGATCGAACCCTGCTGTGACGATTCGATTATGGCGTCGAATGTGGGCAGACTAGCCCAGAAGACATTTTGGGGAAACCGAGCTAGTTCGAATCGAACATGGTCTCCCACAGATAAACGCTCCAGTTGCGGTGCGTCAAGGCGACGGTGACTGGTCAGCACCGGGGAAACCAGGGATGGCCGACAGGGCTCAAAGGTCCAAAAATCGTCCCGTCGAGCAGCTGATTCGGATGATTCCTCACAGTGGTCCAGCCCGACCCCAAAGGCATGACGGATGAAGTACTCTGTGGCCAAGGGGTGTTCGCCAATGAGCCTTTCACCTGCGGGTTGGAGAGTTTCAAGGTAGATATCAAGCAGGTGTTCTGGTGATCTTGTAGTAAGACATGCTTCTTCTATAATTTGCCGAAACGATTCCAGAGACAGCGAGTCCACTTCCCGTAGGATGGTCCGTATAGAATCCAGTGCCAAGGGGCCGACTGTATTGGTTGATTGGACAGTGGCCCGTAACAGATGCGGAGCCCGTGACCTGAGGAGCCGTTGATGGGCTTCTGGGAAGCTTTCATCCCACGGTGAGAGGTGTACAAAGAACACCACATTTTCAGCCATATAAACGAGGCCCTGTATCATACTGTCGAGCAGCATGTCTGGCATCAGCCATGCAGCAACCGTCTCGGAAGACATTAGATAGAATTGATAGATTTTTCCAGGCAAGACACTTTCTCCATTTTCAAAGCATAGCCGTAAAATGGAACCAACGTTTGCTTGTAATTCTGCTCGATCCAAAAGGGCAAGGTCATGGCTTTTCATGAAATGCTGGACCTCCTCGGGCTGCGACGCCCAATCCACCGTGGTCAGTTGGGGGACTGTCAACGGGGGTGGGTATTTCTCAAAGAGAGCTACCGTCTCCAGTGTGTCGACACTATCCATCCATAGATCAAGAGTTCGGAATGCCTCAACATCGGTATTGCTGATGACGTAGAGTTCCTGCCCGGTAGTGAGTTATCACTGTTTCTGCCAGAAAACAAGCCATCGTCCTAGCACTCAGGCAGGGACACTCACTGCTGCAGTAATTCCATCGCGACGTACTCGACCAACCTGGGTTGCAACTTGCCTACTAAACTGAACGAGATTGATACTTGCGATGTAGTCATGGTTGTCGCCGCTAATAATGCGTTTTTGGCGCTCTCTCGCTTGATTCGCACCCCCTTTGATTGCCTTGTAAGCAGTGTCGTTATTTCCAGGTCGGCCGATGAATATAAACGTGTTCTGACGCTTTGCCTTGTACAGTTGAAGGGTGTTATGATCATAGAATAGCCGATAGTCTAACTCGGTGGTTTTTGATCGCCCGTGGCGGTTGGCTCGCTCTTGTGTGTGCGGAAACGCAAGAACCCGGACGCCCTTTCCAACCAGGACTTCTTCCTCGGGAGATATTTGCTGATTCAGGTAGATGGCCACACTGAGACGTTCGTGAATCCTCAGCACTAGCAATTTCCGGTGAAAGAGCGAAAATGATTTGTGGATGACCTCAAATAAGTTTGCCAGGCGATCCTCTGTGGAAAAAACGCATTTCCATCTCATCAAAGGATAGTCTAAGCGGAACGGGGCTAGCTCTTCCGGTTCTATAATGGCCGAGCTGAGCAACCCGTTCATAATCAATGCAGGTAACTGCGTCGAAGGGGGCAGTTCTTGTAGGAGCCAGTGACGCTGCTCGGCGGATAACGCAGAGACATCAAAGTACGAAAGAAACTCGCTCAGTGTGCCTTGGCCAGTTTTGCGACACCAGTTGCAAACTAATTGAATCATATAGAACTCGGAACAAGCTCGCGGTTGACACAGTAAGGTCTCGAGGACCTCTCGTGAATCCAACCACGTTAGAGAAGCGCGCATTGTGAGCTCCGCGTGAGACATTTTCTTGGATTCTTCATGCAACAAGTTCAGAATGAAACTGTCCTGGACCGTCTGCTCTATCGGCGGCAGATCCGTTAGCCTCTGTGGGATATTGATCCGGTTGCCATCAACGCAGAATGAGTGCAGCCGGTTGAGCTCCTGGCACTCGCGACTCATCGCCCCGTTTCGCGCGGCCCATTGCAAGGAGAGGTTCTTGACACGGCCCAGGCTGGCACTACTGGATCGTGCGAGGTAGTTGATACGGTCGTCTACAGTAATTCGATCAAAGGAGATCGGCTCTCGACCAGCGGGATATTCGGCAGGCTCGGACATTGTCGATGGCACCAGGTCTGGATCCCAACAAACAAAAACTACAGCGCGAAATCAGTGGCCGAGGTCATTGACATAATACAATGCGCAATTTACATGTATCTCCATCCAAGTCCCCTCCAGACATCTGATCAGCTGCAGGCCGCTTCCCGTGAACGGGGAACACAATGCAATCTGTCAGGTGAGCCAGCTCTGGTCGGTCGACTGCTTTCAACTTCCGCAAGTCCCCTGGGTGGAGACAAGGATTTCGAGTCACCATGACTTCGCAGTTACAAATGGTCCGCGGGAGTCCCCCATTCGTGTCGTCGGTTACACGGAGAAAACATTCGCCTTCCTCAAGCACGCCTCGGGGATCGCAGATGCCGAATATGAGACGGGAGGCTGGGATTAGTATCCTGCATTTCTGCAGTTGCCGCTTGTTGAGCATCTTTTCGTACTCTCCCATAACCAGACTTCGGAGGGACCTATAGACGCCGTCTAACCCACCAAGGACGAGTTTTTCAACAAGATCAAGGCGACCCAGTGAGCACAAGAAGGTGAATGCAGCTGCATGATCTACAACTGAATCCTGGAGAAGTTGAAAGTGTTCTTTCTGTTTCCTCAAGAGCACATCAGAAGAGATGCCGAGTGCGTTTAACAATACCACAATGTCATCATTGAGATAACCATACGTATAGGGCTGGTATCATGAGTATTTGCTAATATTTAGACACTATCCAGGAGGGAACTGACCTTGGAGTACTCAACCACTGCGAAGGATCGGTCAGAGGTGCCGGAAAATTTGCGCATAGAGTTTCGAAACTGGAACCAGCAGCCTTTGCGCATTTGTGGCTCAATAGAAACAATACCCTTGTATCCTTTAAATCGTATCTGGTAAACAGAAGGATGGTATCGCTGATTCCGGATGATTATTGAAAGTTTCTGGGACAACAATTTGCCGATTTTCTTGCCAGCCAGCCCGCACCCATCGGTGAAGTTGTACCCGGATGATTCAATGTCCTCGATATCTTCATATCTCTCATCTGGGACTTCGATCAGCGCGTAGCAAGATGAAAACAGCAAGCCAATTCGCTTGGCCTTCTTGGCCACTGTTCTGATCCTAGAAAATTCTCCCAGCGACTCAACCAACTGTTCGACCTCGTCCTTTGACCCACGGAGCAGATAACAGGATCGTGACTTGAGCTGGCTGTTACTATGCCCGTAGAAGCTATAGAGTTTACCATTTAGAGAAATGCCTGTCTGAAGCAGTCTGGCCAGATAATCTGCACTCTCTCTCGCAGTGTAGCTTTCCCACTTCCCTTCCCCGACGTGGCCAAGACGAAAGTCAACAAACGATAAATGCATCAGGGAATCTGGGGGGTGGGAAGCAATCGCCCGGTTTGGTTCCATCCGGTTGAATTTTAGCTGAAGTTTTCTGATTTCGGGATTTGAGACAAGCTCCAAAGACATGATCCATCCAGCAGGGGCCGTGGGCAATCGGCGAACATGGTAGGACCACAAATCATCCGTAAGGGAAAATTCCGACTGTAAAATACATGAAAAGCTACCCGGATTTTTAGGGGCCATGGCTGCGAATAACGATATATCAAAGGTGCAATAGAAGAGTGTAAATGCCTCAGTTTTGGGAGGCGATAGCCGGTTGTCACAATATATTTGTGGTTGGTAAAGGTCGGAAGGGATCAGCCAGCCACTTGTCATGTGCTTTATTTATCACAGCCTTGTCCATGATTTGCCCATTACGAACGAGCTATCAATGCGGCCAAGAGGGGTTAACCGCGGCCACCCGGGAAACAGCCTATCTCCAGTTGTTTTATTAAAGTCGGACTCCTTGATTCTACTCGACTTTCTGTCGGTTACAAAACCAAACCTCACTTTTGCCCACTCTTGCCCTATCAGAATCCTGTTCGCCATGGATTGTCCGCCATCAGTTTATATTATAGGAGCACAATGCACTGGAAAGACCACATTGGTGCACGGCTTGCTTGAATTTTTCAGTGAGAGATATGACTCTCTGCCCTTCCACGTTGTCACGGAGGTCGCCCGTAAAGTGTTACATCGGCATCATTTTTCGCGCGAGGACATTTCCAGCAATCCAGAACGTGCGCTTCAGCTGCAAAAACTTATTCTCGCCGCCCAGTATGAAGAGGAAGTCAGCCGTCCTGGCACTGCGCTCTTATCCGACCGATCTGGTGTCGATCCCATTGTCTATGGACTCCAATATGGACCTTCAGACGCCCAAAAGACACTCTTGGATTCCCCGGAATGGCAGTATTTACGGCAACGCATGACTCAGTCACTAGTGATTCTCTGTCCGCCGCACCTTGAATGGCTGATTGACGATGGAACACGGTTGATGTCCAGAGATCCACAGGAGTGGCATGATATGCACAGTGCGTTTATCGATGTTCTCGAGGCGACCAATATAAACTTCCATGTCATACCTCGAACCATTGTGAAGCTGGAAGATAGAGTGAACTTTGTCTTGGATCTCTGGAAAATACCTCAAGTGCAGGATGTTCTAGGAGGGATGATACGCAGAGCCGAGAACGGTGTCCATGATGAGGCTGATGTGGTCATGCCGCCAAAAGCAGCACAATTGTCCTTGTGTTAGGTTTTTGATCATCATACAAGGGTTAACGGTGTCAGTAGCTCCCCTCTTCGGGTGTTACATACATGTTGCCCCGCTGTCAATGAATGCCAAGACAATGAAACGCGCTATACTGAATTTGGTGGTTAAAGGCTTGCGATGTGGATATTACCTTTTTGGGTTGAAAAACGAGTGGCAACCTTTGACACTTAGACTATACCCAATTTAGTAATTAGATCTTATCTTACCAGCAGGTAAGGGATATACGCTACACGGCAATGACAGGAAAGCTCGAAAAAGACCCATACAACGGATGGATCTCGCCAGGCAGACGACGAGAAGACATTTCCCTACCGCTCCCAACACACAACGCCTTAATAGCGCACTCAACACCTTTTTCTTTCATACGAGAATCTGAAATTTTTCTCAGCGCTTTAGCCTGGTTGAGACACGCTAGTCCGGTTTCGAATCTGTAAGTGATTCTTGTGGAAATTTTTGGTTTAAAGATATGTGGCTTAGTATCTCACTTGCCCTTGATTGAGCCTTTACATGATTTAACAATCTAACTTCAGCAAAAGGAAAGGTATACATTGACACGCGCCTAGAGGCACTGCACCTCATATCGATCTTCAGTATATTAGATGACCTGATTACTTGTCTCAGGCTTCTGGTGGATCCGTGGAAGTATTTCCCTCTGTGGAGTCCTTGAAGACATACACTATCAAGAATGGAAGGTATTTTCCTAAAGAGAAGGCTTATGAAGGTGGCCTTCTGCGGTTTCTCCTCAGGGAGATACTTGGTAAATATGAGGGAAGGCACAAGTTGAAAGATGTTGAAGAGGGACTAGCCACGTTGTGAATTAGGGAGATATCGAAGAATGGGGAGAATAACAGTTAGAATCTAAGAAGTGCTGATCTTTTATTGCCATCTTCTGGATGCTTGCGGGTCTCCACGGAATATGAAGTCGAAATTTCATTATCACGGGCGCCAGTTCGCAATTGGAACGGATTAGAAAGCCGTGCTAAGATGATATGTATAGCACATAAAATATTAAATGATTCTAGGCGATACTCGAGCTGGAGGAAAAATTCAGTATCGCGTGCGTCGCAATATTCTTATATGGTTGTCTGAGCCACGGATTGGAGAGATATTAGCAACTACCCTCGCTGGTTATGTAAATAGCTTCGGTCTTAGTAAGAGTGATGATGTAAACTATGAGCTGCAGTAACTCGCTGTTTAGACAGATATAGAACCGCACACCTATCGCCGATGATTCTCCATGCAGATGAATCTAACTCGAAAAATGCGGCGATGTCGATGGCGGCCTCCCTTTCGGTCGGCAAGCACAAAAGTTGCCCTGAAAGCATAGTGCTGCGATCGAATTCACTCACCACCCCGAGACAGTTGACTTTCGAATAACATCAATTTTAATTGTTGAAAGCGTTAGCTAAAACAGTGAGAAAACCTTTACTACGAAATGGCTACCACTGAGGACGCAAATTTTGTCCAGGGCCGCTTGAAGTACTGGTTTAAGGATGAGGGACTACTGCTTCTGGCGCTCACTGCGGCTGGAAAAGGGGGCAACGATGATGGGAGCGAAAAAAAAGGCAACAGCAGGCTGGCTCACTTGGGAAATAGTTTACTACAATTCCTTTTAACATTGATCGGATACCAGGGTGAACAGAGCCGAGGTAAGTATCTGGAGAAGACAGGCGACACAATCGACACAGTCCTCAATCTGACATGGTCTATCTCAAGCCGGCACTGCAGATCTGAAAACGCAATTCAATAGTACGGATCACTGTGCGAGGGTTGTGGAACGAGCTGAGCTCCACAAATGCCTTAAATATGATATACGGTCCGGCTCACAGTCCGCATCAGTCCTTAGAAAGGCATTAAATGCCATTTTGGCGGCCGTTTTTGTGGACTCCCAGGATTTGAATCAGGTCCTGCGTTGCATGGTTACATTGGGGTATGTCTGGCCTTAGATCTACAACCACTGGAAACCTTACTGAATGGTTGGCGATAGTTTATTTGGGCATGAACAATTCGGGGTAGATCCTAGACTAGTTTCGGTCGATCAAGTCAGCCCAGGCGATCCAGTTTGCGAAGCTTGGGTGGCTCAGCCGGTTGAGGCCGGTAATGGACGCCATGGAGCACTATGCCCTGCTGATTTCCCAGATCCTCAGGGGGCTTTTGGGATCAGCGGGGATACGCATGCTGATTTGGCCAGCATCCTCCCAAATGGTATGCCTAATCAGCTTGAGCTTGTGACCAGCACGTGGCAGGTGGACATGGGGATTTCCCTAGAGCATTACCCAGAGGGACTGTTTGCTTCGGATAATTCAAGATCACTTACAACCCTAGACGACTTCCGGGATGCGGTTCTTGAAACGGATAGATTAGAGTGCCAGAATCCAGCGTCCGCCCCCAAAGTCAGTCATGCTTCTGGGACCAATACTGCACCAAAACATATAATAGAACAACAGGAAACCTCCGGTCAGGCTTCAAAGAGGCAGAGGGTTGCAAGAGGATCTGCGGTCGAAACAGTAGGTCGCTTAGATGGGTGGCTGGAACAGTATATGTCCGACGAGAAGGGAAGGTGCGCTTTCTATAGTGTGCCTCCTCCAGAGGAGACATTCTTCACGCCAGAGATCCGAACCCGCCTTGAAGGCCTGGATAGAAAGCATGCGAATACGCTTATGCTAATCCAAGTTACTACGGCTAGTGGTTATGCAGTAGCTGCATTGCACCAAGCGATTATGTCGAGTACAAAACAGCAAGACACTCGGCTGCTGCGAATTGGATCTGAAACGCCTGCTTCAGCGCTATTCCACAAGATTGAACAACTAGATGACAGAATTGCGCAATGTGTCATTCTTCGAAGATACCACGTCTTGCATCTCTTTGAAATGTGTCTTCCCCCAAATAGTCGAGTGAACACAACCTTCATAATGACAAACCCTGGCGATTTCGACAATACGAAAAAACCTGGCAATCCTGGCAACAACGCAAAGTCAGAAGTGACTCGCATTATGATGAGCAAGATCTTTCCCGATATATCGCCTGATATGGGTGAATACCAACCAAAATATAACAAAGTCTTGAGATTACAGGTATTAGGTCGCCGGTACTCTGCCATGGCTCAGCGATTTACCAAAGGGATATTAGGCCTCATGCCTCCCCCCGGACTTGCAAAACACTACGGTTCTGGTATTTCAGACAATATGTGAGTGATTTACCAGTAGATTAATTGTATCTGAGACATGAACTTATAAAGCGCAGGGTATTGGCCGTGCCTGAGAGGACATTTAATGAATTCTTACAGATTCTAGACGATTCCCAAGGGGATAATCTTAGAACCTTTGCGACCGCGGCATTCGGCTTCATAGGACCATTTATCTCAGGTGCATCTCTCAGCTTCGATGAGTACGGAACTCAGCAGTTCGACCCAGAGCGCAGTTGTCAATATCCAAAAGGGTCTCAACAACTTCTTGGGTGTATGCGCTAACTTGATAGCCAATTCACATCCTTCAGTAAGCAGTACCAAACATGTTGCGAATATTTTTATGATCCAACTTTAGTATGGTAGGCAAAATGATGGTAGTAGTTAACCACCAAACATGGCTGAAAGTAGTACTTTTTTACATTAATCAGTAGAAATTTCCTGCGTAACCATGAATCTTCTTCCCATTCTTACTTATCTATTTTCCCTGATTTTATATTAAGGTTCAAAAAGAATACTGTCTGATAGTCTACTAATTTAAAATAGGTTCGTATGGTCCAAACCATACCTAACAACCAGCAGTTACTACTCTATTACATTTATAACCACTATATAGTCCTTTTTATTAGGGTACATAATAGGCCCATAGATTAGATGTTTATCTCCTAACTAGCCAAGTATAAAATCCTTATGATTTCTTCCTTAGATACTCCTTAAATTAGTATATTACAGCAGCCTAAGTGTCTTACTTCCAAATACAATCATCACTCCCTCGTGATAGCAAGATACCGCATCAACTACTGCACTTTACCTCTCGACAAACAACTCTCAAACTCAACAATTATTATCACAAGGAAGGCCAGCAATAATGAGACCAGTAATGCATCCTCCTCCATCTCCGAGTAAACCATTCAAGGCGACATGACCCTTTCCTCTCCACTCCGTTCCAGATACTCTAAGCCTTCCCAGGGATGGGTCAGAAGACACCGAAGCGATCACCAGCAATGAAGACGAACCCGATGGCTCCAATCCCCTCATTACCAAAAACTGCTGCAGTAATGGATGTACCGCGCCGATCCAAAACTGCACACAAGCAGCCAAGCAAGCAATCGCTAAACTCGACAACGCCCCTTAATTCGATCACCCTGACCTATTTGATGGTTCTACGCTTGAGCAGGTCCGGGAGGCGATCGACTCGCTTAACCAGGTAGCCTCGTGCAACGCCTGCCACCAAGAATCGAGCTTCCGAGCAGCAGTTCGAGGACTTGGTTGGGGTATATTTTACATGCTTCAGGATATCCATGCCGATATTCGACGGGTAGGGTATGGCATGAAACCCTCAGGACAGCGAAGGAATCGCTGGCTTCTACATGTAGACCGGGTGTTCATCTTTGGTCGATGCAAACCTGCAATGGCGGAAGAAGACTGTAGCACTTTGTATATGCTGGTGCGCTACCAGCTTAATTGGCTTCTTCAGTGGGTTTGTTTCTCTCCGTGATTCGTTGGCGGAGTATCCCGATCATAATGCTGACGAATGGCTATCTATGAACTAGGACTCGTATGCCTTAACGCAGTATTTTGAACATTGGAATGATGAGCGTACAGCATATGCCATTGATCATGCCCATTAAGCTTATATCTCATAGCATATTGTCCGCACGATCGATGGCTAGGAAATAAGATTAGTCAACTGAACGCCGTAATTAGTTATCCGTTTAACGTCCCCCAACTGTTTCTTGTGGACTACGGTGTTTTTGCTATCATGATAGTTCTGCAGCTTCTTTGTCTCTAGAGGGGAGGGTCCGGATCGCGTGGGCTTGGGAGGGGGGATGCCGATGTCCATAGCGATCGACCCAGATTGTGTGGGAAACACCACCAAAATTGCCCGCGCAAATGGGGGTATATTTTGCTACTTTCTGCTGCCTATATAATCTGCCTGTATGATCTGCTATCTAATCTATCCCTATACTTATGCCCTGAATCCAGCTTAAATGCCTTCCTAACCTTATAATAAGCCTGTTTAATTACTGCCTAGATTAACCTATTTCTGCTAGAATCCTACCCAGCAGCTGCACTTAAAATCTCACTGCCTTTAAAAATTTCATTTTTCTGCTTATACACTTATGCTATCTATTCTACCACTATCCTAGTATACTAGTAATTACCCGCCTTCCCCCTTTAACAGTGTGTATTAGGAAATTGGCATCTCTAGTGTCCTGAGTGTATAGGTAAGGGGGGTACCCTATAGGGGGTCCTTGCTATAGCTATGACAGCCTCCTCCCACACACCCTATAGCTAACTATTACTGATATAGATTACTGCCCACCCTACCTATCCCTATAATAGCTATAATATACTATCTCTACTGTACAACCACTATAATATTACTGTTATACCACCTATTAATTCCTACTAGTTAGTGTCATCCCCTATATAGGAATGTCTATCTAATACTATCTTATACCTTTCTACTTCTTATCTCTTATATATATCCTTATTACTAAATAGTTATTTTAGTTTTAGAGTAAGATTTATCTTCCTCCAGCCATCTCTAATAATATACTATATAGATAGTATAGTAATTCTACTCTATCTATTTAGGAATATATCTAGTATGTGCATGTATTTATCTATTCATTCTATTATTTAATTATTATATAAGTTAAGTCTTCTTACTATCTACTACCTAGACTTATTCTTCTTCTTCTTCTTCTTTAGCTTCTTCTACTTTATCTCCTTCCTACTATATAGATTAGTATTATCCCTATATTAATCTTATCTAACTTACTTCTGGAGCTGCTGCTCCTACTTTTTATTCTAATTAGTATAGTATAGGCACTGTTTCTCTTTAATCTAGAAATATTATATACAGTCCTTATATTACTAGATCTATTACTTCTAGAGATATAGCTGTATAGCTGCCTTTTTATAGGCTAGGCAGTACATAGTACGCATCTCTCATTACTGGTTTAGAAAGCCTTCTAAACCAGTGATTAGTTCTACTATTAATTGACCGCTACATTTACCACGCTGTCTGCATTCGATATCGAACCGGCGTACTTGTATTACCGCACGTTCTCACATATAGCCTTATTCTAAGGCATTTTGTGTTTCTTCTTCTTTACTACTATCATCCATCATATTATATACTGCATGAATAGCTTTAAGATAGTTAAATTAAGAGCTTTATTACCATTTCATTAACCCCTTCCGAGTACTTCTCAGTCCATAGTTTTTCCAGGTCACTGTGGGTGGACTTGTAAGCGATAAGACATGTCACGTGTTGATAATCACATGCTTGCGATTTCCCCTACAAAAACATTTGATCCTCAAATGCCTCATGCCAGAGTCAGTGAGCGAAAACTGAAATCAGTACTCCTATGCTAATATCAGAATTGATCTGTTCTTTATAGATAGGTATTCTGCCCTCTGTTAGAAACCGACACCCCCAAATCTCTATCTCAGAGAACTCGTGCTGATCACTGCTATCAACGTGGTTTGTCTAGCTCGCAGCGACTTTTCAACTGCTAGACGTGCTCCCCGACGAAGAATTTTGGTGTTATTATGGCGGTGACTATCTACGGAGTAGATGGAATTGCATGGCATTATGTACAAGATGCGACACCCGGTGGTAGATTAACTAGAATCAGTCCGACATCCGTTCGGTTGCGGCTGAATAGTGGGTCTAATAGTCCCAAGCCAGCTATCCTGGCGGCGTTCCTGCTGGATCTCTAATTTCTCATTTCTGGGAATCTGGGAATCTGGGACATCTACGAGCCGAGCAAGACCCATGTGTCTGCCAAAAAAGGGGGGCATAATGACGATCAGCTCAACAACCCCTTGCAGCAACAAAGTTTTTTTTTTTTTCCCCCTTCATGTCCAGGCAGTACACAGTACACAGTAAATCCCTATGGAAGAAAATATACTGACATTTAACATGGTAAACCTGGTTAAAGTTTCCATATCCTGTAGGATTGAGATACCCTTCTAATATTTCCAGTAAGCCTGTCTTTTTGAGTACTTGCAGTGAGGTATTAGTAGGAAGGATACAAACTACCAGTCGGTGTGGGTTGTGGCTGTCTGAACCCACAGTGTTATGTAAATCGTCTACGAGTACATTTCTAAGCTCCTTCTAGACAGATATATAAAGAGGATCAGCTCATTACATGTTGCCGATCAATGGACCATTTGTTCAATCTACCTTTGTCTATTCCTCGGCCATACATACATCTACAATGGCATCACCAATTAACGGCAACCAGCTCGCCAACAACGAAAACGAGTCGCAAAAATTCACCGTCCTAGAGTTCAACGATGAAGAGCATGCCGAAACAGTTGAGGACCTCAAGATTGGCGAACATGGCTACAAATACCGCATCCTGGACGGCAGAGTGGTGCCCCCCTTCATCGGCCCCAAGCGCTACGAAATGACTCGCCGGTTTAAGACAGAAAAGACAGATATTTGCTTTGTCTCATGGCCCCGATCAGGCTCAACATGGCTGTCGTATATCCTTGTCCTTCTGACCGGCAGCGACAGCAACAAGGACAAACTGCGAGACTCCTTCCACTGGCTGGAAAGCGGATGGTTGTATCAGCGCACAGAGGACGAAGTGCAGAATGCGCCGCGGCCGCGCATTTTCGCCTCGCACATGCCCTACGACATGGCGCTGGGAGGAGTCCCCGAGCAGAATCCATGCAAATATATCTACATTGCGCGCAATCCCAAGGATACGTGCGTGTCGTGCTTCCACTTCGACCGGCAGAAATCCTGGAGCGGGTACTATTCCGGCGACTGGGACCACTGGCTGCATATGTTTATGAACGGCAAGTGTCACCGCGGAGACTGGTTCGATCATGTTCTCGGCTGGTGGGAACATCGCCATGCGGAGAATATTCTGTTTCTCACATACGAGGACTTGAAGAGGGACCCCGAGGCGGAAGTGTGTAAGATTGCCGCGTTCTTGGGTGTTGAAATGACGCAGGAAAAGCTGGACGGGATCAAGGGGAAAATCAGCTTCGCGGCCATGAAGGCCAGTGGATTCACTGATTTGGCTGAGATCAAGGAATTAAGCCACGGCGAGCATTTCCGTCGAGGGAAATTTGGTTCGTGGAAGGATGAGTTTACCGTGGCGCAAAGTGAAGAGTTTGATTTACTGTACGAGCAGAGAATGGCCAATTCTGGACTGAGCTTTTAATTCTTTTATGGAATAGCATCACCTAAGAGATATTAGCCAAAACTGGATCGACAATCACTAGCTAACTGCCAAGTAACACCATAGTACGCCCCGCCACAGTGGGGCTTCAGCTGAAGATGTCGCGGTTTATGTAATACATGATGATTGCAGTGCGAGTCGTTTGAGCTACTCTGAACTAGACAACAGAAACTACCAAAGTGATGTGGCTTTCCTGGTTTCCTATCCTATTATCCCTCAAACAAGGCTGGATCTCAAGCTACATGAAAAGTGTCAATTATGTGAAAACCACACTATCTTTATTCCCCCTCCTACTCAACCCCATCCAACATCTGAAATACACCGGCAATTCCCCAGTGATCCCTTTTTCACCCGCCTGTTGTTGACGGCAGCCCACCACTCCAATCGGGTCGTTGTCAATGATCCAACGCGCTATGTGCAAGCCGACTATACGCAGTTGCTCCGGGATGTATCGGTCCTGAGGCAAACGCTTTGCGAGAGCCTACCGGAATATATGGTCGATAGAAGCAATGGAGTGGTTCGAGGCAAAGGCGTAAATATCTGTATTTTGGCGCCGGTGAGCTATCACTGTATTGTTGCGTTGCTTGCGACCACAGCAATTGGGGCTGCTGCGGTTCTTCTGCGTAAGACAATACTACTTTAGTCAATGAGGTGGTTGCTAATATGTGATTAGCAACGGGTTTGATCCCAGAGGAAGCAATTTATCTTTACAACAAGTGCAATGCAGCGTGCTTGCTGGTGACCTCAGAGATGGAAGATCTTGTAACGGGTATCAGACAGTATGCCCGCCAGACAAGAATCGATAACGGTGATGATCCGGCGCCCATTAAAACGATACCAATTGAGATACAACAGAACGCCCCAACCACAAACCCCACGGACTACTCGATCGCAACGACCACTAGCTTTCCCTCCTCGCAACCGGCTCTCGTCCTCTTCACCTCAGGCAGCACCGGCCCCCCAAAAGCCGTCCTCCACACCCGAAAATTGCTCTACGGACTGGCTGAATCCTGCGATGCCCGTGATACCGACGTCATTCTCATCCACCGTCCCGTATTCTGGGTGGCAGGTGCACGCCCGCTCCTGTCGATGCTGCCAAATGGCGTTCGGCTGGAGGTTTTTGGCCCGGGATCCCAGCCGCAACTATTATGGGATCGTTTGCGCGAGGGCGATATCACCATCCTCGCGTGTCAGCCTATAGTGTGGCAGGGGATGATGAAGGTCTTTGAGGAGAGAATTAGCAACCTTCCTCCTCAGGTATTACACGAGTATATGAGTGCTGCTGAGGGGCTAAGGATTGCTCAGTGCACAGGTGGGATACCAGGAGTGGCCGTCAAGCAGTTCTTGCAGGATCTTCGTAATGGCCGTGGCTTGGACATTGTCTATAATACTACAGAGCTGGGGTTACCGGTACTACAAACATCCGGTGGGAGTCTAGCAGGCGTGAGTTTCTTTTTCCCTATATGTAATGCAGACTTAAAAGTTGACTAGGCAGAAACGAGTAATTGGACAACCGGTTCCAGGAGTAACTGTCAAGCTGTCACAAGGAACTCATGGCGAATTGCTCGTCAAGAGCCCATATGTGTTTTCTCAGTAAGTGCCCCTCAATTTTTCTGATCTGACTCTTGCTTATGTTGTAAAACAGCTACATCGGTGATGCCGATTCGACAACGGCCGTGTTTGACGACGAAGGCTTCTTTAAAACCGGAGATCTCGCATACCTCGACGGCCAGGACTACGTGATTGAGGGTCGGGCAAAAAGTGACGGTAAGTCAAATCTACTACTGATTTATTTATCTATTTTTCGTTTTGCTTTGTTATTCTAATATGATCTAGTCATCCGATATTTCGGCTACAAAGTTCTAACTTACGAGGTGGAGGAACGACTCAACGAGCTCGCATACATCTCTGAGGCATACGTCCTCTCAGTCCCTTGTTCACAAACGGTCTACCGCGTTGCGGCGATTGTTCGTCTAAAAATGGAGCATCTGCCGGTGCAAGACAGAACCAGAAACAATATTTCGCTGAGGACTCTACGTGATGATCTCTCGTCTTCTTTGTCGTTGTATAAACAGCCGAGCTTGCTGCGAGTTCTAAATGGTAATGAGATTGTACCGACTACGCAGACTGTTAAGTTTGATGCTGCTGAAGCGGTGAAGCGATTTTTCAATGCAGTGGATTGGGGTGGTAGGGTACAGGTTTGGGATATTAGTGCGTTGCAGGAAGCGAAGCCTCAAAAGGCGTGGGATTTGGCTGGGATGCGTGTTTGATTGGGTCTTATTGGCTAGCTACATTGTGCCAAAGGGGTCCGTATATATGCTGTATCTTGATATAAATATTGAATATAGTCAAGTCGTGGTGTCTGGTATGTTATATCGAAGCCACTGATAGGTTAGCTATATTCTCTTCTCTCCTGTTAGTAATTATTGTATATTCTAACGTAATCAGACAACGAACCGCCGGCGGCCAACCCCTGCCACCACCAAAATACGTGTACTGACAATGAATTCATTAAAATTGAAGCTTTTCAACACCATACAAATGAAATATATACAGCTGCACTAGGTGTTCAATCTAGCGAGACATTTTAAACGATTATGACCTTCTTTACCGCAGTGACTGCAGCGTGGTGGCCGGCGTGCTGAATTTGCCTGTGGAGATGCCTGATTCAACTCCTCTTCTCTTTCTTGAGCCAATTTTTGAGCTTTATCTTGACCTTGGCCTGTCAAGGTGCCTCCTTCTTAAAGAAACTGTCATGAGGCTTTTCTCTTATTTAGCCTATACTCTTTGGTTATATGAAGCTGATATATCTCCTATTAAAGTAGAGCAGCATTTTACATTACTATTTCTGCAACTTTTATAACCTTTTTAAGAGTTTGGTCTGTAATATAGGATAAGAGACCTTAATCTTAAAAGCTTTTAAGCTCTGCTCTTTAATACTTAAGCTAGTAAAGATTTATTAGTATTTTCCTAAGATAGAAAGACTTTAAGCTGGAAGATATAGTGGACAGTGGTGTTAGTATTTTTATAGCCACCTACTAGATAGTAGCTATAAAGAATATTAAATAAGTAAATTATAATTCTCTATAATAAGAATATCTATTTTTCCTAACTGCCTGATTCTGCCTGGTACAGTCACTGATAAGGGTGCCGTAACAGTTAATTAAGACTATAATAGTATCCCATCTACTTAAGGGTAGTAACTGAGTGATAAAGTCTACCATAACCTATTCCTATGGTTTTATTAGTGATTCTAATGATTATATTTTTCTATAAGGCTTATATCTTACTGCACCTTACTGAGCTTCTCACTGCAAAATATAATCAACCACCAATATTTTACTATATTAAATAACCGCCTATATGTAGAATAAAATTTAGAAAAAAATTACCTCTCAGATATTACATAATTATAAAGAAAAGCGATAGAGATAGTAATGTTTTATTAAAATACTAGATCTACTACATTAAATGAAGGGCGGAAATAAAGGCGGTTTGATGTCTTCCACAAGAAAATGAGTTATTGCAATTTGCTCGCTATAGTCTGCCGTACTCTAGTCAGGCTAATTTCCATTCAGCTATGGTTACAAGAACAGAACCACATCACCATAATCTCGACAGTAAAGGAAATCATGATGGACCGACAGGCCTCTCTCCCAAACGAGTCTCTCTTTGCCCAGCTTCTTCACCTATCCAAGCACACCCAGCATGTTGTCATCCATGATCCAGTCTCAGGCGTGGAAGCAAATGCAGCTCAGCTTCTGGCAGACATGATGGCCATGCGGCAGTCCATCTACGACTCCCTGCCAACGATTAATTTCAACGATAGAGGTCTTGTCGCGGGCAAGGTGCCGTCAATTATGGTGATTGCACCAGGAAACTACGAGTATTTTGTAGTGGCATTTGCTATCCTCAGTCTTGGTGCGGCAGTGGTGCCTCTCTGTAAGTATACATTCTCGTTCCAACCACGAGTATTCTAACGCCACTGTGAAGCAATGGGCATAATGCCTGAGGAAGCACACTATCTTTTGCAAAGATGCACATCTACCTGCATCCTAGCAGGCTCGCAATCCATGGACCGTGCCAATGAGATTAAGATCTATGCAGCATCCCAAGACCTGGACGTCACTGTTGTCCCCATCACCATTAAGCAGATAGCACAACCCAGCGTTGTCCCTGTCATCGATGAAGGATTAACCATTCCACCCGACCATCCCAGCATCATCCTCTTCACGTCAGGTACCACCGGCGCACCGAAGGGTGCAGTCCACACCCGCCGTCTCTTCTACTCCGCACTGAAGAATCCCTCAGGCGAGGTATTTCTGACTCACCGTCCCATCCACTGGATTGCCGGCGCAATGCCTCCACTCAAACAACTGCTCAACGGCTCTCGGGTCGAAATCCTCCCGCCAGTGACAATGGACGAGCTCGCCCAAGCCCTGTGGGAGCGTCTGCGCCAAGGCGACGTGACCATCGTCTCCTGCACCCCGCCAGTCTGGTCGCGCATGGCCAGGTACTTTGAGAACCATATCCGCCAGCTCCCCGCAGGCGAACTCGATCAGTATGTCCGTGGTATGCAGAGTCTTCATGTTGCGCGGGTCAGTGGCTCTGCTACGGCACCGTCCGTTCTGCGCTTCTGGAGAGACTTGCTCGGGCGGCCTTTGAAGAATACATATGCGAGTACAGAACATGCCGCGCCGATCATGGAGACAGACGATCTATCCGACATTGATCTGGAGGTAAGTACTTTTAGATACATATTTTGATATCTGGCTAATAGTTTCGCTACAGCGCTGCATAGGCAAACCCCGTCCTGGAGTCACGGTCAAACTCTCCGAGGGCGAGCACGGGGAGATTCTTGTCAAGAGCCCATTCCTCTTCTCTGGGTATCTCGACGACGAGGAGGCGACTCGCGCTGCATTCAATGCGAAAGGATTCTACAAGACAGGTGACTTTGCACATCGCGTAGGCGATGATTACGTCCTAGATGGTCGAGCTTCTACAGATTGTAAGCTAATTAGCCAACATCCAATTGGCATGAGGCATGAATATCATCTAATGATCAAAACAGTCGCCCGTTACTATGGCTATAAAGTCCCCATCGCACTCGTCGAAATGCACCTCAACGAACTCGCCTACATCCACGAAGGCTGTATTCTCCCCGTGCCCGACCCCCAAACCGCCGGCCGAGTAGCGGCGCTGATCCACTTCGTCGACGATAACTCCCCAGAAGCAGCAGCTAAGCAGCACCTCAGCGCCATCCGGGCGGATCTTTCAGACAAACTGGCTGCGTATCAACTTCCCACGCTGCTACGCATTTTGCAGCCAGGCGAGGAAATCCCAAAGACAGCAGTGAGTGGGAAGTTTCTTCGGAAGCAAGCGGTTGACGAGTTCTTCCCTACTTCTGAGGACTTTGGATTGCTGTCCAAGGTTGAGGTTTGGGATGAGAAGACTGCAGAGACGGGGTCACGCAAGGCTTGGGATTGGGCTGGTTTGAGTAATAGTACTTCGTAAGCATTTATAGAAGCACACACATATGTATAGAAATCCCACGGTTTCTACACCCTATTCATAGTCCGTCGCTGTCTGCGCACGCCCAATTTTCGCAACGGCTCAACACTCTCATCGATTGTTCTTTTCAGGAATGGAATAAGATCCGTGCCCCCAGTGGCTAGAAACTTTTGATCAGACCGTACAACCCCTGAGCACTAGTGACCGTCGTCGTTCGCCCTCCTTGCTTGTTGAATGATATAGTGAGAGACTATGCGGAGATGCCTCGCGCGCAACCGATTGAGCATCTCCAGACACGACTGATACGCAGCCCTCAGTCCCAGGTGCGACTCCCGACGCGCGTGGACGAATTCTCGCACCCTCACAGCCCGCAATGCATCTGCGAGGAACCGTCGATGCGGACCAGGCATGTATATGCGCATTTCCTCGTGGAAGCTTTGTTCTCTAGGCGCAGCAGGATTTTCCACTCCAAGGACGATGTCGAAAAACTGTATCAGAGAGCTTTGCGCATTGCTTCCCCCTCGGTATGATTGCAGCACTGCACGTGATTCAATCTTGCTGTCTGTGTTGTTTTTTTTCCATCATCAAAGTATATCCCATCCGGGAGTCCGTGTTGTTCCAAGCTCTTGGTCCCGGCCAAAAAGGGTTGTAAGCGGTGGTAGAAGGCCGCCGGCTTACACTGTTTGTATATTCGATCTAGAAGGGTTCCTAGCTCTGCTAGATTATCGCATAATGCGGAGAGCCGCGCAGTCACTGTTTGGGCGTCGTCAACATGGGCGGCGGCAATGGCCTGCAATATCAATGGAATCATTGGTGCGCCTCGAGCTTCGATCGCGACGGAAATGAGGTAGGACCACTCTTCATCCGCGTCTCCGGTAAAAGTAGCTGTGGTATGTAGATTCTCTGGGCTGTAGGTTGGTTCATCTGGTCGGATTCGTCATTAGTTCCATAGACACAGGCCGGCGAAGGTTGCGATGGGTGGAACTTCGAGATGGTCACAGACGGCTAAGAGTGTGGGATGGAGATACATGGGGGGATAATCTTAGAGAATTGGTTTACTTGGGAAACCTCTTATCGAAGAGCATTCTTACCGTTCGTGGCTGGCTTCCTCCCCATATATACCCATGTAATAAAAACACAAGGCACACATATGCGCGTTTCCATTCCTGGGGTCTTTTCAACCCTGACACTGTTAGTACAGGAAGCTCTTCGATGCAGGCGCGTAATTGCTGCGTTTCATGGAGATACGACAGGCCTGATACCAGCTTCTCCCACGGCGCAGAGTAAGAATCAGAAAGCCGTTCGAGACAGGGCTCTGCAGGCAGGAATCCTAGCTCTGGGGTGATGCCGTAGTCTGAAGGATTGGGAACGCTATCATTTTCCATTGTTCGATTATTGTCTTCACGATTGCGACCACAAGCAAGTAGCTATAGCAGTATTGGTCGGTCCATCTTTATTCTTTGGTATTTGACCATCGTAGACTGTCTGGCTTGGCCTGGGAGCTGAACAGCTGTAGATCAGCACGATCTACCTACTGTTTCCTGAGCTGATCGGATCGACAAGAGACCTGCGTATTGGGACCAATGAGAGATATTCTGTGCTTTGGACCAGACAAGATATACCCCCTGGTGACATTGGCGGCAGGCATAACGGGCCAAAGGGAATGTGAGTGCACAGTAATGTCTCTACCTTGACATGTCCATTCCTGCACGGAACTGAGTATTGTCGAATATGACCCGAACGGGTATTGAGGTACAATAATAGACTCGCCATTCCTGCGCTGTGCAGCCGAGGCAGTTAGTTACAGGTAGTGGGTTGACAGGCGAGGGCCAAAGGGTCTTCTCGCATCCCTGTCATTATCAAAGGATGTCGATGCCGAGGACAGATGATCTGGAGCTTCAGTCGCCAGTTCTGAGAGATCATGGTCGGACATTTTTAGGGGCACGTTCAGGGATTCCTGTGCTGAAGTATTGTCATCCATACTGAAGATGTCAGTGCAAATAACCAGGGATGAGAAAAAGCTAAGTAATCTGTTTAAGTGCCCCTTGTGAGTGACATCGTGCTTATGATTCCGATAATCCCGGCAGCTCAGCCTCATCTTTGAGGCTGGACGAGATCGCCGCGTGGGCAAGGCGAGGGAGCCGGGATAATTCTGAATTAGTTCAATATTCATGAAAAACAGCGAGATATAACGGCAACCGATCATATACTATTATTACCCCTATACAGTTCGTTGATCGTCATGCTATATACTCAACTCCACACAGATTATTGCGCCGCCAAAACACCACGGTACCGCATCTTGCCATCTTCCAACGTCTTGAAACAATCTTGAATACCTTCGAGAGTCAACGGGTACGTCATTTTGACTGGCTTGATGCCGTGCAAAGCCGCAAACTCAAGCATGTCCCGGTGGACCTTTCTGGCCGCCACGAGCGAGCCTTGAACGCGGAATCCATTGGCGAGAATGGCCATGTAGGGGAAGCGGAAGTCCTCCATAGCGACACTCAACGGTGAGATGACAGCTCCGGGAGAGAGGACTGGGATGTACAGATTCCAGTCGGGCTGTGCGCTGGTCGAGACGATGAGATTGTCAAGTTTCTTGGGGATCTGGAGTTCTTTGACGCCCTTGGTCGCGTAGAATTCGTGGGCTCCCAGCTTCAGGGCTTCGTCTTTCTTGCTGTCTGTGCCGGAAAACACGACGACTTGACAGCCCATCTTGGCTGCGAATTGAATTGCCAGATGGCCCAATCCACCAATGCCAACAATGCCCACACGCGAAGTGGGTTTGACCCCTGCGACATGCAGAGCATTGAACACGGTCGATCCGCCGCACATCAAAGGCGCCGAGTCTTCATTGCTGAGGCCGTCGGGAATCCGGAAAAGGAATGCTTCGCGCCAGACGGCGTGCGAGGCGAAAGAACCTTGATCCGTATTGGCAGCAGCGTACATCTTGCGATCGGGACAGAACGTCTCCCATCCAGTCTGGCACTGGTTGCACCGACCGCAGCAGTCGTGTTCATATCCCCATCCCACGCGGTCGCCTTTCTTCAAATCCAGAACGTCTGGCCCAGTAGATTCGACAACTCCGGCGCCTTCATGGCCGAGACCCATGTCGGTAGTTTTGTAGTGGATGTCGGTGCCGCAGAGACCCGAGTGGGTGACGCGGACGAGGACCTGATCGCGCGAGAGGGCATCGCGATGGGTGGTGGCTTTCTTGATAGATCCGTCGGAGGATCCCTTGTAGACAGTGAAATCGAAACCCATTGTGAATAAATAGTATGAATTGGAGGACCTTGTGGATGGAAAACGGATCTGGGCACACACGGCACCTTAAATAATAACGAATTCAACTCGATCAGAGGGGCATCGCGATGACGCTGTGGGGTGGAGAGAGCTGAATGCATGTGGATCATGAATCATCGACTCCCGCGATCACTGGCTCTGGAGATCTGAAATCTTGATCACCGACGAACCACCAGGGCAGAGATCGCCACCAGCTGAGATGTCCGATGGGTTACTTCAGCCTTGCGACAGTCGATCGCCGAGTGCGGCAAGACTCTTTACGAATTATAAGGAATTTTTGGCACCACATTTGGCTCCGGCACTGCATCCCTGCCCGAAAAAGCAATATACAAGACATCCTTGCCCTCGTGGCCATTGTTTGCATTCTTCATGCTGTGGCCAAAACACTCCGTCGCCAGCGCTAGACTGGCCTAGCCAACTAGTCGTCGCCATTGGTGTCTTTCCAAATCCCATACACGAGTTTGTTGTTGCACACAACCGCCACCACACTCAGTCGGCCTTGGAGCGTCAAGTATAGCGTAGAATCCATTTCCCAAGACGAGATATGGATGAATATATGCGTTTAGATTTGGAATGCCAACTTGATTTCTTCCTTCCAATGGAGTTGGCTTTGAGTGTCGCTCGAACTGCATCGATCGTCGCCTTTGTCTGATGACCATCGCAGTCGATGTGCATGTTGACAAGATCACATTTCGGGTCTTTGAGATTGATGCCTTTCCGTTGAGGTTCTTCTGGCATACTTGACGAGGTTATTTTCGGTGTTGTAGAAACCTCCAGGAGCATGTCTTTCACCGCTGCTACACTGACTTTTCGATAGAAGGCTTTGACGTTTCGGGGATACTCTGAGAGATTTTTTGCAGGATACGGTGGAATGACCGTGATGATAAGTCTGTAAAAGATTGTGACGGTCGCTGCTGATTTTCATGTCAAGACAGTCCAACTCGTCTTGGATCTCAACGAGAGAGCTATACGGAAGACCATCTCACGCCAGCCTCGACCTGAATATATTGAGATATAGACTTCATACAAGTTACACACAATATGCGGGGCCTGAACATCCAAAATGATTTAACGGCTTGTGTTGTGTAACAACGCCTTCTCGCCGATATGCGATGTCATCCAAATAGAGCTCTAGCCGAGGTTACATCCAAATACATCAGACTAAGAAAAGGATTCGCTATTCAATCATGGACTATTTCACAAAGCATATGGTTACTTCCAAGATGGCCCATTCGAGAATGCCCCCGTGCATGCAGCATCCACACACTGCGCTAGACTGCCAAAGTGCACGCCCCGCCGCACCATTCCCGGAGCATAATGAGCATATTTTGCAGAATTGGTCATGATATTGCGGCAATCAAGTGGAATGACAGGTTCTTGTAGCATGCACCAGCAAGTATCGGTGATGATTTCAGCACCGAATGCCTCGAGGATGTCGATGAATCCGGCCGTATATGCTTGTTGATAGACCTCCCGGTTGGTGGTGATGGCTATCTTGACCCCGGGACTCTTAGTACGAGCCTTGCAGAGACGGGATAGATAATCGAACTCTTCAAGCGCAAAATGTGGATTCCCCAGAGATACCAGTCCCACCGAGGTATCTGTCGCAGTGTTCAGTTCCTGCCAGCAGTCGACAAGATCTGCACCATCAAGACATACTTCTCTGGCTGTATCCAGTTTATCATACTTATTTCCTTCTGGTGTCACTCCTCGTACGTGGAACATTGGAGCAGACGCTGTTGTCGCAAGTGCAGCCCCGAGCGCTTTTAGATCAGCCATACTGGGATTCCTCTCCTCCAGACCACAGACAAGTGGAATGTCACCCCCGACTATTTTTCCAATCTTATATCCCAAAATTGGGTATACAGAGTCGTCAATCTGATTCAGTTTCACCATAATTCTGACGGTCGGAACCCGCCCCTCGTCCAAGTGTGTCCCGCTCAATGGTGCTCGCCCAGTCAACGCAATACACACATCGATCAAATCGGGGTATTTCTGTGTCCTCGCACCAAGCACACTGTTGGCAAACACTACCGCATTCGACTCGGACCATCCAATGTCCTGCCCGTATTTGGGGGGATCCGCTAGGGTATAAGGGGCACATGTGAAGCTGGACTGGGCACCCATGGCCATGTATGCATCCACCAGCTGGCCCGCATTGGTTGCTAGATTCTCATCCGTTCCCATCTCTTTCCAGCGTCGCCTGTCGATGGAGATTGCATTCAATGTAGTCGGGATAGCGACCCGGGCGCCCATGGACAGAAACTTCTGAGGGATGCGAACACTGGCAGGACCGGTATAGATACAAGCATCGATGTGGGCTCTGGTGACAGCCAAAAATTGGGAAGCTCCTTGCATGTCCGCAAATCTCAGCAAGATCTCCATGGCTTTCTGAGCTGCTGGTCCTCGGCTACCGTCGAGAATGTCCTTTTCCTCGGCAGTGAGTTGTATATCGCTGGGCGATCGTGGCGGCGAAGGAAGAGACATGGGCAGTGGCTCATCACTAGCCTGGAAATTTTCTCCAGAAATCGCTGCAAATTTCTGATTGCGTAATGTATCAAAGGCATTTCCGACGACAAGAACAGGGATCGAAAGGTCAAACAGGGCCTTCGTAACGATGACACCTAGTGTAATGATCTGCTCCTTGTCGCGAAAGATGAGTCCTGCCGGTGCATTCCCATTAAGCAACATTTCAACTAGAACCATACTCCCTGTGCACGAACCGCGACTGGATGGGATGGCCAGAATGCGGCCATTAATATTGCAGCCATACAGCGGGTGATGGCGATCGACGATTTGTCCAGTTTGAGGCTCGACTCCTGCCCAAAAGCTCAGAGGAACATCGGAGAAAAGAAGCTCCCCAGTGGCCATGCCATGGACGAGACATTGTCGGTGATTCATGGCGTTGATGAATAGATTGGTGACTCGATGCGGGGAAGAATGATGATGGCCGCGGATGAAGTCAGCTTGATCTCATTGGCCGATTCAAGATCCTGATAAGCAACGCATGAGTTATTCGATATTGCTGTTTTGTTATTGGACAGGTACATATACTTCATAATACTAGCCAGCTAACTTGGTTAACAGACAGATATACTCTGATCGCCAGGGCATCGCAATATCGGAACAAACATGACAGTCAGTAGATTCGTAGTAAATGACATCATTGCTACGTTGTTATCACGTCTATACGAGCTATATCGACAACAACTGGAAATCAGATGTGCAGATCAATCAACATTCCATCTTTCCCGATGATTCCGAGAGCCCCTCCTGTAAGCCAGGAGCAAGTATGTACTCCTACACAGTCCCGCGACTACACCCGCGGAAAGGATATCGGGGCTCTCTTCGTCCTCCTGGTGGGAACATTCTCATGCGGGTTCTCTTCCTTTTTACAACCTGGTTTCCCAAACTGCGCATCCGACCTTGGTATCTCTTCACCGTCACTCACTGGGGCACTGGGGTCCTTTTAGCCATGGCATTCGTGCATCTTGTTCCAGAAAGCTTCCAGGCGCTCCAGAGTCCGTGCATGTCGGAGTTTTGGAAGAGTGATTTCCCGCCTATGCCGGGGGGCGATCCTGTTTAGTGGATTCATCTTTGTTATCCTCCTCGAGATGGTATTTCACCCAGTTCGACATGCGTCAGAGGCAACGCCCGAGCAGGAATCATGTCATACTCTCCCTGAAGGGGACACGCATTGTCCTCGAGTATATGGTGTGGCATCAGCCCCAGATATTCAGATCCAACAAGATAGATGGGCTGAACGCGGCGAGGCACGACTGGACGATGCGATTACCTTCACCCCGGAGCAGAGACACCGAAAGGAATTGATGTTGGTTTGGATGTTGGAGTTGGGACTCGTAGGCCACAGTGTGCTTGTTGGCCTCTCCCTCAGCACGACCGAGGATGGGAAGTTCATTACCTCGTTTGTCACCGGGATCTTTCACCGTGAGTCTGACTCGGTTCCTCTGGGTCTTGTCTAATGATGATAGAAATCTTCCGAGGGATGGCGTTGGGATCCCGCATTGCCCTTTTGCCGTGGCCTGAAAAGGCCCTTCAACCGTGGGCAATGGCGTTAATCTTTGGAGTAACGTAGGTGATAGATAGTCTTTAACGATGGATTGAACTGACCATCTAGGGTTCCTATTGGCCAAGGGATCGGTATCTCAGTGCATGGAATCTACGACGAACAGTCAGAAGTTGCATCCACTTTTATTGGGGTGACAGACGCGTTTTCCGCTGGTATTCTCATTTTCACCGTCGAGTTGGTGTCAGAAGATTTTATCAGCCGAAAGAGCTGGAGGCTTCTTCAGGTCGGCAGAGAGTCTATGTTTGTTCTTGTTATTTTTCGGGGGCATTTGTCAAAGTATTCTTGGAGCCTTCGTCTGATTATCGTGGATGTGTATATATTATTCCTCTACTTAATTTGGCAGTTCCGCTTCAATAATTCCCAGACCATCGCCTTCGCGAGTCCAGAATGTTGTCTGCAAGCCGACCGACTCGAACAGTGAAGCCCATCGCTGGCGTGTTCGCTCGAGTCCCGAGCAAAACACCATGACGCCGATATCAGTGATGCCGTGGATGGGTCCGGCATTCATGTCCGCCACGATATACTCTTCCACCACAATCTTGGAGTATCCCTTCTCCATGGAGGCTTTGATGTTGTTCAGGATGATCCGGGCTTTTTCGTCGGCCCAGTCGTGGAAGACCATCTTGAAGTAGTAAACACGGGCACCTATTCCATCAGTAGATGTTCTTGAGTTCAGATGGTCCCACTCACCCTTGATAGGCTGCTCGGTCGTCCAGAAGTCGTATGGCAGTTTCTGGATATCCGCATCGAGCTCTCCTGCATCCTCCAGAACGCCAGGAAGTTCTGCCAAAACGTATTTCGCGGGCACATCTGGGAACCTCTTTTTGAATTCCAAAATATCATGACCTCGTCCACCGCCAATATCGACCAGCAAGGCCTGATCGGGTTTGAAATCCGCGTTGAGGATGCGCTCCCGAACCGGATACCAATCGCCCCAGTGGGCACGGCCTGCTCGCTGGCCCTCCATAAAGGTGTTGAATCGGGCCATTATCTCGGGGTTCTGGCACAGCCATTGGAAGCTGTCGATTCGGAAGTTGTGGGCGTATTGGAGAGGAGCGAAGTTGGGGTCGGAGGGGTTTTGGTATTTGAGGAGCTCGAGGTATTCGGGGGTTTTTGGATGGCAGGCAGGAGTTCCAGGAACCTGACGATTAGCAGGGCTCCATGGAGGATCGGAGTCACTCACAGAGATTCAATGACGCCAATCGAGGTCCTCTGGGTCATTTCCTTGGAAATTGCGGTTGCGATGTATTCGCACGGAGCGGATTCCTGCGCAAAGCCATTCTGGCATAGGAGTCGCATTATCCGTTCTATCCGGTCAGTACCTGAAGCTATTCATGGAGAAGGATGATACTCACCCACCAAGAGAGGATCGGCGGGCTTTGCAGCGGCCAGTTCATCGAGACCGACTGGCGAAGTGGCATTGGCCAAGATACTGAATACCTTCAAGTCGATGGCGACCTTGACAGCCATGAGATAGGTGGGCTGTGATGGTCAGCATTGCCCATCTGATTTTGCCTGCGGGGACCTACGGAAAAGCCAAGCTTGAGAATGGCATCGCGGGGTTTTTCCAACGCTCTGGCGAGTTTCAGCACCTTCTCCAAGGCGTCAATTCGGGCGGATTCGCTGGCAGAGGACTGGAACCCAGACAGAGACGAATTGGCCTCGGTGGACAGGGTTTGAATGAGCTGCATCGTAGAGGGGTCCATGGTGAATGCTGTTTGAGATGCGAGGTTTGCCAGAGGGGCATTCCACCAGGGGACCAGCCTTTATACCTAGCTTCAGAGCAACGGAGTTGAATGGATCAGGCCATGATGCGAGCCAATCGGGATGTTTGTCAGGCAATGCGTCAATTGAAGCCATTCTGTCGATCGTTGGTGCGAACCACTGCATCCCAGTGGGCTGTTTGTTTGTGTCGGATGGCATGGTTAGTCCATGTGGAAACGCGCATATCGTGAAACCATCTGCAACTATAAGGCTAGACTTGTAGCTGGACGGACATCCGCAGCAGCAATCCCCGACGGAGAAGGGCTTATGATGGTATTCCAAACTTTGAAACTACATGGGACTAAATGGCACTATCCAGACTATCCAGAGAAACGATGCAATGATTCGACTCCGTTTTTGAGGCCATCGGGCCGACTACGCGGGTGGAGCGGTGGGTCTGCCATTGTCAGTTGTCAGTGTGTATACAGCATGAGGAGGAGTGAAGGGGTGGTATGTACAATAAGGTATGTTGATGATAGTAGTATGAGTGACTTTTGATTAATGCTTAATAGAATATATCTATTGAATGTAATAGCATCAAATGCAGGCCAACTGATGATCCGGCGGTTCGACTCTTTGACCTCTGGATCCACCGCGAATCCTTCGACGCGGGACAATGAGGGGTAAAAACAAGGAAGAGATTTTCTCCAAATAATGCTAATTCGCTTGTCATTACTATTCTATTCTGATTATGTGCTGCTGATCATGCCCACGTTCGCAGTTTGCTCTTCCTCGTGGCCAACTGTCCCACAGATGTCACCGTTGCACTGCCCAAGATGTCAAACACGGCTATGTCCGCCTGCAATTCCTTCACAAACCAGCTGCGAAGCTCGACGGCGACGAGCGAGTCAACGCCGTATTGATGCAGTGGTTTGTTGGCGTCGATTTCGGTGACGGCAATCGACAGTGCCTTGGATAGCCTCGCGGTCAATGCCTCCATGACCGCTTCGTTCGCTTCGGACTGTGACTGCGCCTGCTGGAGCTGGACGGCAATATTGGCCTGATCAACAGAAGTATTTCCATTTCCTCCGGCCCCATCGCCCAGCAACAACTGGCGGAAGAATGGTCGCTTGATCCAAGTTCGCTCGCCAGCAGGTTTCCTGGTCGCACTGGGGAACAGCCCGATCGTGGTCTGGCAGTTGGTCGCGGTATACACAGGCACCTGAGGACTGCAGTAGTAGTCCATCAGAGCGTGGAAATCCTGCTCAATCACCGCGTCAAAACCGAGATTAATGACGAGTCGCTCTTGCAGTTTCGCATTCTCTGCCACCGCGCCGGTGAAGCCGATCACGCCCAGATTCAACGCCGTTGCCTTTTCGCCGAGCCCGATGCGATGCCGAGCAAGATGGTCCTGGAAGGTATTGGCCGCGGCGTAGTTGGCCTGCGCTTTCATTCCGATAATGCCGGAGATGGAGGAGAGCATAATGAAAAAGTCCATGCCGGATGGGAGTTGCTGGTGCAGATTCCACGACCCTTGCACTTTGGGAGCGACGCATTCCTGCCAGTATTGGTAGGAGATGCTCTCGAACGGGGTGTCCTGTTGCTGTTAGCAGATTCATGGATATAGGATCAGAAGACATACTCGGATGACCATGGCTGCTTGGATGCAGCCTTTGATGGGCGGCATGGAGTGGCATTCGGCGAGTGCCTTTCGCAGTGATGCTTCGTCTGAGATGTCGCAGAATGGAGTCATGACCTGCACATGGCGTGCGTGCAGCTCGTCAATCAATTCCTGCGCCTTCGTTCCCTTTCCTCCTGATCGCGAGAGAAGCACCAGATGGCGAGCTCCATTGTCCGCCAGCCATCTTGCGATATTCTTTCCAATTCCACCGAATCCACCGGCGATTACGAAAGTGGCATTTGGATCGAGAGAGAGACGAGGCTTTGTGTTGAGGACCGTCTGCGATCGTTAGTACAGTTCAGAGAATGGATACAAGAATACTCACCATCACCTGGTCCTCCTTGCGCATTTCAATCACCATCTTGCCAACGTGCTTTCCACTCTGCATCGATCGGAAGGCCTTTTCCATCTCGCCAACTCCATAGACACTGACCGGCTGCGGGGGCTGGAGCTTTCCTTGCGCGATGCCAGAATATACTGATTCAAGAGCAGCTGAACACACGGCCGGTCGATCGACCAGAAGAGATGAGAGGTCGACAACGCTGAAGGTGACATTGCGAAGGAACTGCAACATGGGAAGCTTGCGATTCGACAGGATATCCCTCATGCCCAGCTCGATGAAGCGTCCATACGGTGCGATGCATTCCCACGAGGCCAGCAGACTTTCACCTGCCAATGAATTCAGAATCACATCGACGCCTTTTCCGCCGGTACGGTGTTTGATAGCTTTGGCAAAGAGTGTAGAGCGACTGGAGAAGATGTGTGATGCTGGGATGTTGTATGTGTCCATCAAGAACTGCTTCTTGCTCTGCGAACCCACAGTCGTGAATACCTTCACTCCTAGACTCTGTGCGATTTGAATCGCTGCTTGTCCAGTGCCGCCAGAGCCAGAATGGATCAACACCGACTCGCCTGCTTTCATCCTGGCAACATCATTCAGAGCGATATGGGCAGTGGCAAAGTTGACCGGCACTGCAGCAGCTGCTGCGAAAGACACAGACCGATCGATCTTGACCACAGCCCCAGTCTCGCGCACTCGAATGGCATTCGCAAAACATCCAGAAGCAAGAACCGCCACGGAATCACCGACCCGGAGGCGTTGACAGGACGATCCAACTCGACTGACGATACCAGCGCATTCAAAGCCACTGTGGATGGACTTGAGTTGGCCCACGGCAATCAGGACATCGCGGAAGTTGAGACCGGCGCATTTGATCTCGACCTCAACTTCGTCTGAGTCCAGTGGACGAGAGGCTGTTTCATCCTCGATGAACTGCAGACCGTTGAGCAGGGCAGGGGATGAAGTGTCAAACTTCAATGCGACGTCGCAGCCAAAGTTTTGGATCTTCTTTTGATGAGGAGTTGTGCGAAGGGAGACAGCGTCGTTGATGGTCTTGCTAGGAGACAAACGCCCGATATGGAGGATTCCTTTCTGCTCGATGTACTCGGTGTCGACGTCGGGTTCAGCGAGAAGGGACTGCATGACCTTGACGATCTGGCGGTGTTGCGATGTTGATTCCTCCAGTGACAGGAGGTAACATCTGCGCCGGTCGTCTTCTTCCATCAAGACGCGGAAGAGACCTTCGACGAGGCCAAAGTGAGGACGGGGCGAGAGATGGCCTCCTCCTTGGTTGACCCAGAGAGTGCGAACTGTTGTTGATTTGAGGAGAGTCTGCAGTTGCGCGTATAGTTCTGGCTTCATATCTGCCAATGATGGAGTTTGCAGCTCAATCAAGAAGACGCGCAAGAGAATATCTTGAGAATTGGCTGCTGCTGCCTCTTGGATGGAGCTGCATTTGACGGCAGCATTCATCTTGACTTGACACTCTTCAGCCAGCGACTCTGCGACTTCTTCCTGACCGGATTCAAATGGATCGAAGACAATCTCAATCTCGGGCTGTGATGGCTCGGGGATATCTTTAACTGCCGTCGACACTAGCAGGCTCTGTTCATGGCGAGTGGGATCTTCATAGTCAGCCAGACTGACATCGAGTCCAGAGAATCCAGTCTCTTGAAGCAGTTCGTGCCATTTCTCCTGGTCGACACAAGGGCCCAGCTGGCGATACGGTTCGGAGCCTGATACATTAGCACTGTCTGATATAAAGCGTAGAAGACTTACTCAACCACCATCCTTCAAGCAGACCAAAGACAAAAGCTGTCCGGATAACTTCAGGCATGGTAAGTTCATACAGCACCAGCTTTCCGCCTGGCTTGAGCAGCTTCCTGGCATGGCTCAACGTAGCCTTGAGATCGGAGGTTGCATGGAATACCTATAGTATAGAATTAGCATCGATCAATGCAATCAAGAATGAACATACCATTGAAGCAACGACCACATCGTAGCTCCCACACTGGAATCCCTGTCCCTCCGGATCCTGCTCGATATTCAGCGTGTTAAACTGCATGCGATCGCCCTCTTCGCTAAACTCATCTTGGGCATCGGCAAAGAATGACCGTGAGATATCGGTGAAATCCCACTTGGCGTAGCGTCGATGGCTCGAGATATCCTCGCCTCTGCCCAGCGTGCGCAGCAGCATGTCTGTCATGGAGCCCGTGCCGGCGCCGACTTCGATGATTTTCATGCTAGGATTGTGATGGGCCATGAGATCAAGGTATTTGGCGAAGCGTTTGAGACCGTGGGATTCATGAAGCCATTCAAAGTAAAAGTCCTTCATGAGGCTGCCTTCAAAGAGGAAGTGGAGCACGTCCATCTCGCCAGTGAGGAATTTGAAGAGATTCCGAGCGACGCTGGCCACGACGTTGCCTTGTTTGTTGAAGTTCATCACTTTGTTCTCGATTGTCTGGACGAAGCCTTTATCGTGAAGACGACTCTTCCATGGTTCGAAGGAGAACTGGACTTTGCCTTGATCAAGCAGGCCTTTGCGATAGACCATCCAGTCGATGTACTTCTGATAATGAGGATGAGGAAGCTGGTATTCTGTCTGAGAGAGACGATCAAGAGTCTCGACAATGCGGGCGTTTAAGAGGAAGTCTGCCTCGGTATAGGTGCTGTCTGGGGCGGCTGTATGAGGGTATTCCTGATGGCACAAAGAGGTAATCTCATCGTTGTTAAGCAGAGTAATATCGGGCTTCCATTCGAGATGATGGCACAGGTTGTCTTTCGATGTCTGCGTCTCTTCCACTTCGTTGGCACTGACGGTGCTCATCTTGAGTCCTTCAAGAGTCACCAACGACTGCTGCAGCTCATCGTCAAAGGCTGTGATATCTGCCGATGTGTCAGACGGCCCCTGCATCGTCGATGAATGCACTCTGAGAGATGAGCTATTCTTCAGACCCTCATTGGAAATCCAGAGCTTGTCAATGTGCGTTGGGATCATCGTGGGAATAGTCTCAGTGCCTGACTTGGACAACGTCCAGATGGATGTCTGCATGATGGCATCCAGAGTCGACGGATGAATAACCTCACCAGCAGGCGATGAGTAGCTCTTGACCTCTCCCACCACCTGCATGGGATGGTGAGAGTTGAAGTTGAGCGCCTTGATCAGCTGGAATGCATCGCCATATCCATATCCACAGTTGCTCAGGAACTTGTACAGACTGCCTGCATCAATGGGAGTATGGCACATATTCTTAGTTTCAGAATAGCAGTCCACCTGGTATTCCAGCAGCTCAGCAGCCATCTCATCGTCATTCTGCTCACCCTCTGGGCTGTACACGATCTGAATCGAGCCAGTGCAGTTCTCCGTCCAGGTGTCATTCTCGTATGTGCACACGCGGAACTCGAACCATGTCGAGCTCTTCGTCTCCATTCCCTTGATCGGACGCATATACAGCCCCGTCTCGATGCCTTGGGTTGCTGGAACGCGGATGGCAGCGTGGAATGCCGTGTCTTTCAGATTGAAGCCGGCTATCTTCTTGCCGTTGGTCATTTGGTTGGCGCCTTCGATGGCCATGGCCAGCATTCCTGCGCCGGGATAGAGAATCGTGTCATTGATCTTGTGATCTTGAACCCAGGGCATCTCAGAGACTCGGATGATATTCCTCCATCGTGGCTCGAGAGGGTTCCAGTTGTCATCGCGGACTCCCAGTAGATCAACCCGTCCAATCTTGCGCAGTCGGTGGTTCTTGCTGATGTGGCTCTCGTGCCAGTACGACTTGGTGTGGTTGAAGGGATATTCAGGCAGATCGGGCAGTGCTTTGGGCATCGTCTGGTCTGTCAATTCGCCGTCGTTGTTGACTTTGGATAGATTGACCGGGTATCCTGCTGCATACAGATTGCCAACGACAGACAATGCAGTCTCAACCGCAGAGACATTTCGCACCAGCATGGAGAGATACGCTGTCTTGTCCTTCTTGATTGTCTTGAGAATATCCTTGCACGGTCCTTGCAAGACCGAATGCGGTCCAACCTCTACCACATGGTGGATTGGGAGTTTTCGTCGATGGCTTCGATCCAGCTTCTTGATGGGATCCGACGTCGTCTCCGAGAACAGCTTGGACACAGCCTGCGAGAACAGGACAGGAGAGACCATGTTGCGCACCCAATACGATGCCTGGCGTAGCTCATCTGGAGCAGCCCAGGTTCCTGTGACCGACGAGACCATCTCAGGAGGGTCGTTGGCATCCGAAATGTCTCTATCCAGACTGCCAATGGCTCGCTGATAGTGGCCGGCAATCTCGTGCATCTGGAACGAGTGATACGCCACAGACACCTTGAGCTTCCTGGCAAAGACGCCTTCTTTGTCGAGTCGTTCTCTGAGCAAATCGATCTGGTCTTCTTCTCCGGAAATGGTCAGACTCTTGGGACTGTTGATACACGCCACTGTAAGGCGAAGGATATCAACCTCATCGCTGAGGTCGTCCAGGTAAGTCAGAACATCCTGTTCAGATAGCGCAACAGCCAGCATAGAACCCTTGGTTCGACTGAATCTCTCCAGTTTTCCACTCAATTTGCCTCTATGATAGGCGATCTTCCAGGCTGAGGTTCGTGAGATGGCGTAGGTACAGTATGCTGCAGCAATTTCTCCAGACGAATGGCCAACCACTGCCTTGGGGGTGATATCCCAGGACCGCAGAAGATCAACCAGAGCGACTTGGATTACTGTGCAGAGTGTCTGGCTGTATTCAGTCTGGTTGACGTTGGACTCGGATGCGGGTTTCAGCAGTTCATCGAGGGCATTCCATCGACAGCCCATAGTCTTCAGGTAGACACCAGCCTCCTCAACACTCTGCAAGAAGACCGGATAGACATGGAGCAATTCACGCCCCATTGCAAACCATTGCGCACCTTGGCCGGAGAAGATCATGGCCATGTTTGGAGATGCAATAGATCGTGTAGTGGAGGAAAACCTGTCTGCCAGTTTCGTCCAGTCGTCGTCAGGCTGGGCAACGACGAATGTCCGCCATGGCATGTGGCTTCGGCGTTTGTTGAGCGTGTATGCGAGGTCATTCAGATATTGCTGTCTGTCTTCTTCGACGGTGGATAGAAAGGGTCTCCAGGCGTCTTGTAGACGGGCAATGCCTTGTTCATCGGCAGACGACCAGACGAGGACTTTGGGTGAATGATGAGTGAGACTATGGGCTTCCTGGACATTCTCGATGCTGACGACGCCATTGCATTTGACAGACGGGGGAAGTTTGACGGTGTTGTGGTTCCCGCGCAGTCCTCGGAGATGCAGGAAATGGTATGCATCGTCCAGAACAATATGCGAGTTGGAACCACCAAAGCCAAATGAACTGACGGATGCTCGTCGGAGGCCGTCAGTGGGCCAGGATATAGCTTTATTGGGTATCTAGATGGTCAGTATATATGCAATAGAAGAGTGATGTGACACACCTTGATATTCCAGAATTCGTCGTCAATTCGAGGATTCAGATTCTCATAATTCGTGCTATTCGGGGGAATAACGCCTCGTTCCAAAGCAAGAACAGCCTTGATGATGCCTGCAATTCCACTGGCGCCTTCTAAATGGCCGATGGTCGACTTGACAGACCCTCTGTTGTCATTAGTATGTGATGTGATGATATTATCTGATGATAGTTCAGTGATGAGACATACATGTACAACGGATCATCCGGACTGCGATGGTTCCTAAATATCGACCCAATCGCCTTGACCTCGATGGGATCTCCAACAGCAGTTCCTATTCTGTTAGCACAACTCTGAGATAGCAAGGGTCAGCATACCTGTTCCATGAGCCTCGAAATACCGCGTCGAAGCCAAATCCAGACCACCCTTGCGGTATGTGTCCCGGATCAACTGCTGCTGCATGTCTGAACTCGGCTGCGTGATGCCTGGTGTCTTTCCATCTTGGTTCGATGAAGACGACCGGATGACAGCTCTGATGGTGTCGCCATTGCGCATGGCGTCTTCCAGGGGGCGGATGACCAGCACGCCAACCCCCTCTCCTCGGGCGTATCCATTGCCCCGACGGTCGAAGCTGTAGCAGCGACTGTCTGTGGATAGAAGACCGAGGTTGTTCAGACTGAGGCCTGTTTCCAGGGCGAGGATAGCATTGCTTCCGATGGCGAGACCCTACTGAATTAGCTGCTGCTATCTGATGGATGATAAAGACTTACCATGGTAGAATCACCGCTCCAGATAGACTGGCAAGCCAGATCGACAGCCATCAAACTACTTGAACATGCTGTGTCGACCGTCGAACTGGGCCCAACCAGGTCAAAGAACCAACTGACCCGGTTCGACTGCATGTTCATCGATGTGCCAGTGGCATTCCACTTGGGCAGGAGCAGAGGATCCTTAACCTGCAGCGACTGATAGTCATGGCCAAACGAGCCGGTAAAGACACACGTCTTGGACCGGGCCACATTCTCCATAGGGATACCGGCATTCTCCAATGCTCGATAGGCCGTCTCCAAGACCAGCCGCTGCTGAGGGTCCATAGCCTCGGCCTCTGCAGCGGTGATGGAGAAGAAGGGGGCATCAAAGAGAGAGACATCTTCTTTCATGAAATGGCCGCCTTTGACGGAGAGGGTATCCAGACGGTTCTGGTCCGGGTGATAATGGGCATCAATGTTGAGACGGTCAGAGGGGAAGTTGGTCGATGCACATCTGCCCTCGACGATCATATTCCAGAACGACTGAGGGGAAATGGCATCTTGGGGGAATTTGAGAGAGAGACCGACGATGGCCAGTGGAGGAAGGGAAGTATCAGTGGGAACGCGCATGATTGTGATATGATATGATTTGATAGAGATAATGTATTGAATGAGGATAATGCTATTGTTCTACTCTTCTGTAGGACAGACAGGGTTCCCTTCTTATAGACATCATCATCTTCAGCTCCGCTCGACTTGACTTTATGGAAACAATAGTATACACCTCCCCTTCCCAAAGCAGCATCCTCGTGATGCTGATAACATTCCTAGCTGAGACGATGAGGATGGATTTGGAATTCCAGATGGCCTGGCTGATGTCAGACAGCGTGTAGAGTTGCCAGAAACGTCGATGCAGAGGGGCTGCAATGTGATATCAGCTGGGCCGAATCATCATGTCGTGATAGAGGGCCAGATGTGACTGCGCTATTGGCAGAAATAGAGAGAATGTCACGGCTCTATTGTGTGACAGCCACGAGGGCTGCCAATAGAAAGGCCCGAGGTTGCACAATCGCCAGTGAGGGCCACGAGTTGTTCGCTGATTCGATCGAGGATCGTCGGATTGAGGTTGTACAGATCGGAATAACGACTGTCATGCGGTGGTTTGGGTGCTGCAGGTCGTCACCAATAGATCAGATTATCCAAGTTGTTCGGATATAAAGGTGGCCTCCATCTCAGCTCTCCATCTCATAGTTTGTCCATCATTCTCCTCATCGTCATCTTCTCAAAGTCTCTCATACTACACTTTACCCCTCAGCTCAGCCATCTACCCCACCACCGCCACAATGCGCTTTCTCTGGTTTGTCTCCCCGATGCTCTATCGATTGATCGCTGATGATCGCTAATGATCGTCAATAGTTTGCATGGCATGGGAAGTAATTCCAGGGTAAGTGGAGTTCCCTTGTGTCATTCAGCTCTCTGACGCCATGGTTTGCAGATCTTCCGGCAACAAACAGGTATCTCCATTCTTCCGTTCATCCATTGTATTATCTGATATTATTATCCGGATAATATTGTTGCATCCCTGATGATAAGACTCGTACTAACTGCTCAGCCGCTCTCCGATACGAACTGGGCGGGGGCCATTCTTACGATTTCGTCGAGGGGACCGTGCCATGGGAGGCTGATCCAGGTATTCTTATCACCTTTATTATAATATTATATTGTTCTTGTATTATTAACAATGTGAAGCCTTTCAGGATGACATGTTCGGAAAAGAAGACACCTTCTCCTACTGCGATCCCTCGCTCCCCCGCTTCACCGACCAGGTGGTCAGCGAACTGGAGCACTATCTGCAGGTCGAAGGCCCCTACGATGGCATCATGGGCTTTAGTCTGGGAGCCAACATTGCCATCTCGTGGATGCTCCAAAAAGCCCGCGAGAACCAGACGGAACTCCCGTTCAAAGTGGGCGTCTTCTTCTCCAACACCAACATCCCCTATACCCCCTACCCCTCCTCTTCCCCGAGAAAGATCGTCGATTTGGATCTCGGAGCGATAAGCGAGGCCTTGGATCTCCCGACGGCCCATATTTGGGGATCGGCAGACCCGGATGAGGCACAGGCGCGGCTGGCGAGTCTGACGTGCAATGCGGCCAAACGATCGTGGTATGTGCACGACAAGGGCCACGAAGTGTCGACGGCGGGGGAGGATGTGATAGCGATGGGCAAGGTGATCAACCGAGCAATAGCCATGTCGATCAGTGGAGAAGACTAGATGACAGCGAGATAGACTATCAATTGCTAGTGGGAAGAAGCAATTATCTTGTCAAGCTGAGGACGGTGAGAACTAATGCATGAGCCTTGCATTACGGTAGCACAGCCAGGTCATCATTAAATTATTATAATAATATATATGAACATATATATGATCCTATTATACCTGTACTCTGCTCGAGTTGTAACAATCATCATGGAAAAACATGACACAACATCGCCCTCGGACGAACCGGAGGGCGCCTATCTTCATGGCTTCCGATTATTCACAGTTGCATTGGGGTATTATGATACATATATTATATTAATATGATGCTAATATAGTAATATGTAAATGTAGAATCGCCCTCAGTCTCTTCCTCACAGCCCTCGAAGTCAGCATCGTCAGCACGTCGCTCGTCACCATCACCAATGACCTCCAAGGCTTCGACCACAGCAGCTGGGTGATTACGTCCTATCTTCTTACTTATACTGGTATTTCTATCTATCTATATACTTTATATATACTTATTCTTAGGCTTCCTCATGATCTGGTCCAAATGTGGCGACATCTTTGGCGTCAAACCCTCGCTGCTCACATCGCTCTTTGTCTTTATCGCCTTTTCCGGTGGCTGTGGTGGTGCTCAGACCTTGAATCAACTGTATTCCCCTTTTCTATATTTATATCGACCTATACTCATATCTAAAGGATCATCTGTCGTGCCTTTCAAGGAGTCGGGGCGGCCGGCGTCTACACCCTCACTCTCTTCTCCTTTGTTCGCATCGTCCCTCTGGCCAAATACGACCTGATTGCTGCCATTGCTGCGGTCATCCTTGCTCTGGGCCTCGTTCTGGGTCCTTTATTCGGTGGTGCGATCGATGAATCTGGTCACTGGCGATGGGTCTTTCTCCTCAAGTACTCTTCTCCCTTTCTATCTCTTGTTGATATATCTAATATATCCAGTCTGCCTGCCGGTGCCTTTGCCTGGGCTCTCCTCTTCATCGCCATGCCCAGTCACTTTCCCTATGCCCCATCCTATGAAGAAAAGACCGACTCCTTCTGGCAGAAACAGCGGGCGTTCTTCCGTCGCGTCGACTTTCTCGGTGCGTTCCTCGTTCTGGCGGCATCGATGCTGATCATCGCGGCGCTGCAGGAGGGCAACCTCGACTATAAATGGTCGTCTGGAGCGATCATCACGCTGATTGCGCTGTCTGGGGTTCTGTGGCTGGTGTTTGTCGCCTGGGAATGGTTCATCAGCCATCGCCAGACGCAGATTGAACCGATGCTGCCGTGGCGAATGGCGAAGAACCGTATCTTTCTTGGTGTTGCTCTGTATGTGTGTCCTCTTTATTGAATATCCTATACTGACCTCGATAGAGGGTTTCTTTTGACTGGCGCCCCGTTGACCATCTGCGTGATTGAACTCCCTCAACGATACCAAACCGTCAACCAAAGCTCTGCCATCGGGGCTGGCGTGAAGCTATTGGCATACGCTGTCAGCAATCCCGTTGGCACCATCAGCTGTTCTATCCTGGTCGGACGGCTCAAAGTGCCTTTTGCCTATGTGATCTTTGTCGGTATAGCGTTACAGGCAGTAGGTCTATTCTTGCTATCGACTATCCCCACCACCACCGATCTCTGGCTGGGCCAGTTTGGATATACTGTTCTGGCTGGACTAGGCGTGGGCATGTGTGCAGCGGCATTCTATATCATGGTACCGATCGTGGTGGACAAACAAGACCAGTCCATCTCGCTGGGTACCGGACTGCAGCTGCGGATGCTGGGCAGTGCACTGGGCGTGTCGATTGCGACGACCATCATGAACAGCCATCTCAAGAGTTCTCTTCGGTCAGTGTTGTCGTCGAAACAGCTGGATGCGCTGCTAGATACAGCCGAGGCGATTGCGCAGTTGGCACCAGACATGCAGGAAACGGTGCGAGTGGCGTATGCGGAAGCGTACAACCAGCAGATGAAGGCAGCGGGAGGATTCAGTCTGGCGCAGTTGTTGTCGTTGGTGTTGATGTGGAAGCGAGAGCCAGTGAGGTTGATCAAGTAGATGTCTATATATATGTTCATAATGTTGTTATGAAGATATGAACACCGCCACAATGGGGCCAAATATAAGAACTAAATATTAGTTTGACTCGTATAGAAAGACCCCTAACCAGCAGTAATTAATTTAATCATCAAAATGCATCTCAATAACTGGTCGATTGCCATTCTCCTCTGCCTGACTGGGAATATCATCATCTTTGCTGTCCGACCGTTTTATCTCGCCGTCAAGCCCATTCCTGTCCATTCGTATCCCATCGCCTCTGACTGTATTATTCCCATCTTTATTCATCTTCAATCTATACTAATTAGATAGAGAGTAAATAATCTTTTCATCGCCCACTTCTCCATCGGCTCTCCCCCCAACCCTTCCGAGGTGCCGTCAATCTCGCTGCCAACGATCTCTCCATCCCATCGACAGCCTGCAATTCCTCACAATGTTCTGGGTATCTCAAATACGATGCCTCTCTCTCCTCCACGGCCAGCATCTCCGACCGCAATTCCTCCACTGATTACGGCGCATTCCGAACAAACGGCCATCTCTCCGCGGACACTCTTCACATCGCTGGTATCGACATTCCCAACCAGCCTTTTATCGAAGCGATACAACAGATTCAATCGTCGCCTTTTTGAGATCACGATTTCGATACTGTTCTTGGATTCTCCCCGACGGGCAATCAGAGTACGGGCATTGACAGTGTCTTTGCCTCCATGATCAACCAGAATGTCCTCAATGGCAATCGCTTTTCCATCAAACCACCCCGCGAGAATGAAACAGGCACTCTTACTTTTGGCATCACCGACGATCATACGCGACTGGGCGATCGCATCCTGCGCGTGCCCTTGACAGAAAACGACATTCCCTTCATGCCGACTCCGTGGCAGACCCGACTTGATGCTATTCACACCGGCAACGGCAGCACCGTCCTGCACAACCACACCGTTCTTTTTGAACCCGCAATTTCCAGCCTGGCTCTCTCTGGCGTCGCTCTTGGTCCGTGGCTGGAAATGATCCATTCCCGACCGTTGGGATTTCTGCTGCAGGAGGTTGACTGCGATCGACGCGACAGCATGCCCAACATCACGCTGGAGATGGGCGGACACAATTTCACCATCGGGCCGTATGAATATAGCTATGAAGCGCGTTTTAAAGAAAGTGGTGAGATGCACTGTATCCTGGATGTGACTCCGGGGACAGAAGATATTTCTGTTCTCGGGCTGTCTTTCCTGCAGCGCTTCTACAGTGTGTTTGACTGGGATAGCAGGGAAATCGGATGTAAGTCTCCATCTTCTATAACAACATAAACTAACAAATCAGTGCTGCCGACCGATCAATTCCATCGATAATAACCTCAAACACTCTCAGCCTGTCTTCTAATATAATCCACCACCGCATCAGGCATCGCCAACCACGGCGTATGCGCCGTCGGGATCTTCTCACTCTCCATCAACGCCCCTTTTTGCCGCGCATTCTCGACCATCGCTTCCTGCACAAACAGTGGAATCGCCCGGTCATCTTGACACTGAAGATACGCCGATGGAATCTTTAGATATGCAGCAGCCGTCGCAGGGGAATTCTTGGTCGCCCACGCGTGAGGACGGAGAGTCTGCGCCCACTCCTGGCCATCGGGGACGTCGTGGAAGAAGAGGGAAAAGGGATCGCTGGCTGTGACGGTTCCGTTGGCCTGTACTGTTAGATGTGTTATATTATATTATATTATAGATAGAGGACGCACATCTCGGATATACCACGGAGGAGGAGTTCCTCCAAAGGCCCCGATCAGGCTCTGACCAACGTCTGGGAGAAACGCCGAGAGAAACAGTAGCCGGACCACTCCTCCTGGCTTTCCTGTCTTTTGTCTTTCTTCCCTGCTCAGTCCCTCCAATGCGCTATTCACCGGCAAGCCAGCCCAGCTGTGCGCGATGACCATCACATCTTGGCCAGCGTCTGCTGCGTCCTCCACCACTGTGCGCACGGCCGCAATGTCGAGCTGCAGATCCTCGACGATCGGTGCTTGTTGGATGGACGGAAAGGCAATGGTTTGACATGCATAGCCCAGAGGCCTCAATTTCTGGATGATGGGATCAAAGGCCGTTGGGGGATACCAGGCCCCGGGGGCAAAGACAAGGCTGGTCATTTTGACAATGACAATGACAGATGACAGATGACAGGCTGGAGAAGTGGATGTGAGGATAAATACCCCGCTTGTAAGATGACTATGCATTAATTATGCATTATTTGTGTTATAAATAATCAGAGAGGATATAGAATGGCCCCCACCGGTTAATTCTTTAAGAATGGTATTATGCTTACTGATATAATCCTTATCTTCCAGTTAAACTAATCATACTCAACTAGACAGATTACAGCTCAAATGATCCCTTTGTGGAAGAATACTTCTTGATAATCACATCGCCAATCTTGGACGCCATCGCATAAAACACCGTCATGACATGCGACGACACCTGCGTGGGAGGAATCGAGCCATCGACAACACGCAGATTGTCCACACCATACACCTTGGCTTTCGAATCAACCACGCCTCCCATCTCCCTCGGCATCATGGAGCAGGTGCTGACGCCGTGGTAGTTGGCCCGGAAGTTCTGCCTCACGTAGATTGCCCATTCCTTCAGCGAAGCGCCCTGGCGCAGGAGATCCCCGGGAATCTGCTCATCGCCCGCATACGTTTTGTTCAGCGAGCCGCTGCGGGTGATATCCCGTGCCAGCCGGGAGGCAGCAGCCTGGCCATACAGGTCGATTTCGTTCTCAAAGTAGCGAGGATTATACTCGAAGCTCTGCAGGTAGGGGTCTGCGTCGAGGATCTTGACGTATCCCCGCGTAAAGGGAATCAGATCCCACAGATCGAAATGGATGCGATCGTCGGTGTCGAGGAACAGCTCGGCATACGAGACATTGTGATCCAGCAGCCAGGTGCGGTAGTTGACGTACTGCGTGAAGAGCACCTCGGCGTCGTGGAATCCTCCGCCGGCCACGACTTCATGCGCCCACGCCTTGAGGGTGTCGTTGCTGTTGAGCTTCGCCCCCCACTCGTTGGCGTCTGGGCCAAAGACCTCGTGGAAGGTGGCAAAGTAGGCGGCCTGACCTTGGCCGTTGCCTGCCGCCGTGGATCCGGAGACGACCGAAGTGGTGGTTTGGTCCTGCAGATTGAGGCCAACGGGGAGATCGACCTTGAGATCGACGCCAGCCTGTTTGAGAACACCCTGAGGGCCGATGCCAGAATGCTGCAGGATGAGAGGCGAGATGGCTGATCCAGCAGCCACCAGAACCTCTTTCTCCGCCGTCACGTTGAACTGCGAGCCTTCCCTGCTGTGGGTGCCAAACTCGACGCCGGTTGCCTTGTATGCAGAGTGGGTGCCATTCACTTCCTCAAGATTGACCTTGCCCACCAGCTGGCCAGTCAGCACCGTGATGCGTTTGTTGGTGGCACCGTTGCTCAAGACAGGCCGCAACCACGCCCGGGATGCATCCGTCCTGGTCTGGTTCTCCGTGAGGGTATTCAGGAACATGGACACCCCGCGTGGCTCACCGCAGCACAAGTCCAGTCCGATCGGGGAATCAGGATAGATTCCCTTGACAGTATCCTGGAATGCTGGAATGAGAGGCGACCAGGTCCGGTTGCGATCACGAGCCCCGACTTCGACTTTGCCCTCGATTTCAGAGGTTTTCTTGTGGCATTCGGCCGTGTAGTTGTGCCAGTGACCGGGTGTGACATGGCTCTGGGAGTCGCTGGGATCGCGAGGGTTTTCGATCTCGTTCATGTAACTCAGCAGACCGTCCCAGTCCCATCCATCGTTGCCAAACACCTCACTCCACGAGTCGACTTGCTTCTTGTGCGGGCGCGTCCAGGTGCCTCCGTTGATCAGGGTCGAACCACCCAGCCCATTGCCCGATCGGATGATCTCGACGCGGTTGTGGGCCTTTTTGGGGGTTGGTTTCGTAGGCATGATCGACCGTGCTGCCGAAGATCTGACCGTATGTGTTGAGATCGTCGATGATGGGCCCGTATTCAGAGCCATAGAAGCCACTCTCGATGACAAGGACGTTCGTATCTTTGTCCAGATCTGGTGATTCGAGCAGTTTGGCAGCGAGTGTGAGACCAGTCAGACCACCGCCGGCAATGACAAAGTCGTAGACCTTGTCTTTGACCAGGAGAGGATCGCTGATGACACCAGGCGTGATGTCGTAAGGATTATCAGACGATCCCTGAGTTCGCGATCCACTGCCTGGAAGAGGTCGCTGGGCGCAGTGGCCGAGTGCGAGAGAGCCCAAGAGGGCGATGCTGATGGTGTACTTCATGATGGTTGAAGATGGATGGGCTGCTGTTCACCCCGTGAGATGCTTTATACTTGAGCAGGAGGATAATGCCATTCTTCGTGACGTCGAAGAAAGCGATGAAGTTGCATTGATGATCCAACGAGTGAGTCTGGATCAGCTATACTGAGACTATACAAGTATGTACATTCTGCAAACGGTTTCATCTCGGAGCCACCGAATGAACTCATTGCCTGAGAAGAGGCTATCATCACAGACAGGAGTTCATTCTCCGGTTGACGTCAAAGTAGCGGCCCGAATGTTATGTGGATCTTGATGTTTTCGGCTCAGCATTCCACGGTTGAGAAGCGTCAAAAGTGTCATCGTGTGAATGCATTCATTGCGACTTGGAATACATGATTACCGTATTCAACAGTGTCATCCAAGACTGGCTCCTATCAATCAGGAAATCCATATCCGATGAATAGATGATGTCAAGGAAGGCAGCTAATTGAGACACTCGGCTCACCTTCTTCTTCATCCGGGTGGAGCATTCCCACGGCTTCATCCGTTGCTTGGCCGGCGATCATTCCCATGCGACGTATCATATCCTCCGAGTGTACCATGAGTACACCATGAGTACACCATCAATATACGCTGGGTTGCAGAATGACCCGTCGTATTCTTCTGCGGATATTCAACATTGGTTATGCAGCACCTCCAATAACAATGGTTGTGATTCTTATGACGCGTCGACTCGGTATTCTCCTCTCTCTGTGTGGCTGGCTGAAGCTGCATACCCCGCCATCTGCGTTACATGCAGCATTGAATGCATGCAAGGGACTCTCGGACTGAGTAAACCAGAAGCCATGATAGGCTGGTTACCCGGTTGACGAACTGGACAGCCGATCCATCCTTAATTTGGCGATGTTCATCCTGTTGAACGCTTCGAATGGCTGTTTACGGGCTTGCCATCCAAGTCTGGAATTAGGCAGCGGTGCGTCTGGCTGTGAGTATGAGTCAATTGAGGGATTTGAAAAAGTACACAATGAACGGTTTCATCGAGGCCAAAATTTGCGTCATCGAGACTGGAGAGACATAAATTGGTGGCGTTGAACGAGAAGAATCATTCAGTACAAGCAGAGAACAACAGAACAACATAGACAACAGATTAAGAGAACAGTTCAATCAAGATGACACCCCAACCAAGGCCCCAGGGCACTCAGCAAGGTGGGAAGACTTTTCTCCAGACTGAACATCTCTAATGCTCTATAGAAACCTCTGCTGGCTGTCCAGTGGGAGGACGGATCCCCCCTCCCCCAAAAGCAGAAACTACTTTACCATGCCCAATGGTACGTCTATCTAATTGCTTCGTATTCCTCTATCTCATGATATCAGGCTGCCCCGTGGAGCATCCGTTGCTGGCTGAACGGGCCGACAAGAAGGTGAACAACAGCCGCTATGGCTCTCAGCTCATCCAGGATCTCAACACGGTTGAGTCGGTTGTTCACGTCAGTCGCGAGAGAATCCCTGAACGGTATGGTCCATCATCAGTTACAAAAACAGATATTGATCAATATAGAGTTGTCCATGCCAAAGGAGTCGGTGTGTTTGGAGAGTTCGAAACCACCAACCAAGACTGGATCAAGAAATACACCGACGCCAACTTCCTCCAGCCCGACTCCAGCGGCAAGCCCAAGAAGACCAGACTGCTCTCTCGGTTCTCGACCATCGCCGGTGAGTCTGGCTATCCAGACACCGTCCGAGATGGCAAAGGCTGTGCCTTTAAGTTCTATACCGAAGAGGGCAATCTCGACTGGGTCTTCCTCAACCCGGTAAGTTATAGATTGTCTGTATAGCTTCATTCGACAGCTAACAGACTATAGGAAGTGTTTAACATCAGAGACCCGGCCAAGTTTGCCTCTCTGGTGCACGCAAAGAAGCGTGATCCTGCCACCAACTTGCTGGATGCGAATATGGTATGTCTTCTCTTATACTTGTTGATCAATGCTAACAATCCTAGACATGGGAGTAAGATAGACCTTCTTGATATATGAATCATGCTAATGATCAGCTTCTTCAACAACAACATCGAAGTGTACAATGCCTTGATGCGAAACCTCACCGATGAAGGAACCCCCTGCTCCTACTCTCGCCTGCTGATTGCCAGTATCAACACCTACACCTTCACCAAGAAGAAGAATGTCAGTTCTCTCCACCTTATTATTGAATCAACTGACATGTCCAGGACACCGAATGGGACCACCATCTGGTGAGAATCAAGATGCTGCCTGATCCCCCAATCGACCCTCAAAAAGACTACTTCTCCCTCGACGAAGCAACCGCCAACGCGGGCAAAGACCCGGACTACCTGACCCGCCGGCTGTATGATGAAATCCGGGATGGACCACAGCCCAAGTGGAAGGTCTATGCCCAGATCCTGGATCCAGCCAAGACGTCGATCGATGTTTTCGATGCCACCAAAGTCGTGCCCGAAACGGACTGCCCGTGGACCGAGTTTGGCAAGATCACGCTGAACGAAGTGCCCCAGAACTACTTTACCCAGGTCGAACAGGCTGCTTTCACGCCGGCCAACATTGTGCCTGGCTGGGATATCTCTCCTGATCCTCGTATGTCCTCCTCATCTATTTGATCTTCTCCTCTAACGGTGCAGTCCTCCAAATCCGTCTTCTCTCGTATGGAGACTCCCAGCGATACCGTCTGGGAGCCAACCATGACCAGCTGCCGCCCAACAAGGCCTGCTCGTATGTCTACGATCCCACCAGGCGAAACGGCGGCTACAACATGACCAACTATGCCGATACGCCCAACTATCTCGGCAGCGTTCTCAAGACGCTCAAGACCCCCGACCACTACAATATCAGCTATCTCAAGTGGCAGGGCGAGGTGACGAGATACCGGAGCACGGTGGAAGATGTCGACTACAAGCAGTGCAGGGAGCACTGGGACACGTTAGACAAACGCATGAAGAGGCACTTCATCTACAACTTGGGATCCTCGCTTTCGCCGGCCACGAAGCCTGTCCAGCAGGAAACCGTCCGTAAGTATTTCCCTGATGGTGCTCCTTCCGATGTTGACCGTTTGTAGAAATCTTTGGCAAAATCTGGAGTGAAAAATATGGGCAAAAGGACAAAGACAACATAAATTGGACTGAAGAACTGAAGAAAGAGCTCGCCCGGCGCGAGAAGATCAACAAGGACCTGGGGAAGAAACCGGGTCTTGTTCCAGGCGGCGAAAAGGAAACGCGTCAGTATATCCCGGGCACCGTGCCTGATCTGTCGACTGGAGTGAGCGACCCCTACAAGCGCCTGGAGTTGAGTTTGAATTAGGATCTAGTTGGCTACGAGGTGAATCATTGATTCTAGTACCTTGGAGAATGGATTTGATATGACGTTTACAATCCGATTACTTGACTTTAAGTAGACAATATTTCCGCATTCGGAAACAATTGTATGGATGACATAATGTCTGGGGACAATAATAGATTTTAAATGAATTTAACTCTGGCTTGATGATATACTGGTAGAGTTCACCAGAGCCTGACTCCATCCCATCTCATGACTTGTGTTGGGCATATTGTCTTCACCTTAGGCATATATACTTGCTGACTGTGCATGCATTACTGGGATCAGAGCCTATAATATGCTATTACTAAATGCATAGCATAATAATGCTACATGATTCCACTTCCAAATATCATATGCAATAATGCTACTCTACAGCTAAGATGACTGAGACAAGCTTGTCCTAATCTCGATGCAATAAACCACAAATCTGAATCAAGTGGATAAGTTCATTGGCGTGGTCTGATAATGAACCCCGATTGTCTAATTAGGCCAGTGTGATATAATATTCGGCTTATCATGATCTAATCAAGATCTATGGATATGTCTATATCGTTCCTTTTAGACATCGTCATAGTCGTTGGGTATATATACACCGCTGTATGCACCTGTTGACAAAACAAGATTCGACGCGATCGACATTATTTTTGGATAATCCCCCTTCGTTCCAGACTTGGTGATCGGCAGCGTGATGTAATATCCAGCACAAGATGCATGCCATTCTTGGCCCGAGTGTCACTGCATATTCCTATCCAGGATGATCATCAAGATTCCTGCTCCACCAACGACATCCTGCCAAGCTGGGGATCTTTTCTCCAGAATGATCGACTCGTCTGTTTCAACCTTTACTCACTCTACGCCTTTAGCTCTAACCAAGCCATATACACCGTTAATTAATGCCTTGCATAATCATTGATGCAAGTGTAGCTCGTGCATACAACCTGCATGCACTGGAGGGGCGGGATTCACAACGACTCGAAGGGAAATGCACTCGCTATCTCCTTGCTTTCGACGACAACTCATTCCCACACACAGGCAAGTCAGGGCCAGTGAGGTCACTAGAATGCCTCGACTTGGCATCAGCCACCTGGCTTGAATGAGTTGGATGTGCATCTGTATTCGTGTGCTATCGACTGAGCTGGCGACAATCATTATCTATGATATCACTGTATACGAATATAGTCATTCTTATCAGCCAGATGAGCGCCAGGACGATTATTTAAAGAGCCTTCTCGTCGACTGAATTGCTCCTTCATCATCACCCATCTCTCCATCTCTCTCTTCTATCACTTCCAACCAAAAACAAACAACCAACAACCGCCAAAATGCCTGCCATCGAACGTGTCACCCTCATGAAGATCCCCTCCAACGACGACCGCTCCAAGGTCCTCGAGCAGTTCAAGGTCCTGGCCAAGACTGCCACCAAGGTATGTTCCATTCTCGTATACAATGTATGAATACTGACGTCTCCAGGACGGCAAGCCCTATATCAGAAATGCCTCCGTCGGCGCCTCGTACGACGATGCTCGCAACCAGGGCTGGAACCTGTCGGTCAAGATGACCTTCGACTCGCTGGACGACATGAAGTACTACGACACCGACTGCGAGGCCCACAAGGCCCTCAAGGCTGTTGCCGTCCCCGTCAAGCAGGACTTGATGACGACCTACTTTGAGAACATTCTGTGAATACATTGCGATCGTGGATATTATTGAGGACATGACGGATTACGAATTATGCATGGGTAGCAGCCAAAGAAGCTCATCAATCAAGTCCTCTACCTTCTGATTTATTATTACATTAGTGACATTTAACATAGTAGATACTGTAGACCTGTGCCTTTCGATATAAGTTATATAGATAGTAGAGTATATCAAAGTATATAATCAGCTCTTGACGACAATAATCGTTGAATTTTTCTACTACAGCACATGCTCTATCAGTAATAGTATATCGTATGCCAGTAGCATACCAGTGGGATGCGTGTTACTATATAAGGTCAATGGTATTTTCAACGTCAAATAATACACAATCACTATTATCTAACTCTAATCAGGGACATTGATCTTGTGTCAATATGTCTACGTCCAAGGTATTGTAAATAGACCAGTCGAAATACGTGTCGTAGATGGGATGTTGGCTATGGATCCACAGGTTTATATATAGGTCAGATATTCCTTAAGATGGTTATATATAGATAGTATAATCTGGCCAGACCATTGACTAATACCTTTTCTACGATAATGTTTGATATTGGGTAATCAATATATTGATCTAGTGCATGTGAGGCGAAAATTCTCCATGCTTCTCTCTATAATTCCGAAGATCTATCATTACTCAGTCGTCTTGAATTGAAACACAAATAGATGTAATATGAATAGGAAATATCATTCATAACATATTTAACTGCCATATTTATATGAGATTAATAGTAATCGCACTCATTATCATCAGACTAGGTATCCCAAACAAAAGGAATATAAATATAAATAAACTGGAATATCAAACAATCAAACAACAACTTTTTGCATCACACAGTTTCCTCGACAACTCTCTTCGTACCACTCCTTGACAACATTCGACAGATATGCGTGGAAAATCCCCTGCTCCTCAGGCGATGCATACGACTTGACGATGATGTTGACCAGGCTCTCAACGTCTGCTGCAGTGGAGCCATTGGCCTGGGCCTTGGCAGTCTCCTTGACAGATCCATTCTGCTTGGCTTGCTTTGGCTTCAATGTCTCTGGGATCTCCTTCCCGCGAGAGACATGGTCGATTGCCTTCATGGCCAACTCCACGGCAGAGGCAAAAGTGTCGTTCTTGTAGTGTAGCATCGGCTTGGAGTACTCCAGGGAAAGTGATCCGAGATCCTTCTGGATTTGATCACACTGGTCATGAACGTCGTGCAGACAGTACGGGGAGGACTCAGTAGACTGCTTGGACGAAGAGGTGATGGTGGGTGGAACGGTAAGATGAACATTGAGGAGTCTTCGCGACGAGGAGAAGTAGTTGACAATGTCCTTTGGCAGGGTCTGGCTGTGGGTGCATTGCAGAGATAGACCGACATCCACATGATGCTTTTCCAGAGTGGCCGAAACACGATCATCAACCTCTTGGACGAGAATACCATAGGTGGACTTCAGCTTCTCGACAGTAAGATGGGCAGCGTTCTTCCCCGGGGTATCATTCAAAAAGGGGATGACGTGCTTCTTCATGAGAGACTGCTCCAAAAAGGCGAGTTGATGTTCACGGAAGGATGATTTCTTTGCGCTAGACTTGGTCGAGGGCAACAAGAAGACGAATGGCATGTGGCCCTCAGCGAGGATCTGGGGAACCAGCTTGCTAGCCATGAGGTGGGAGAATGCATCGCCACCAAGGAAGAGAGCAACGTGCATAGACCGCGCCAGAGGCTCTCCGGTCAGCTCATCGGCCATCCGTCGAGCATGGTCTGCGATACGGTCGACAGAGCTGACGTAGAAGTGGGTGCCCTGGGTGAGAGATCCGATGGCGTAGAGGTTGGGAGAGGCTCGGAGGCTGTCAAAGTCGACTTCAAGACCGCCAAATGGATGAGGAGTGGCAAGGCCTTTGCGAAGGGTGGATTGGATCAACGGCGATGGCATCTGAGCGACACGGCATTCCTGGCCAGTGGCCTCGATGACATACGGCGCTTTGATATCGCCAGAGGAAGTCTTCGCGACAAAGGTCTCGCCATTCCACTGGACATCCTTGCCTTTGACGACCTTCAGCTGGTCTTTCTTCATCATCCCGAGGATCTTCTCCGCGTTCTGGATGGGTGTTCCGTGACGGTATCGCATCCAGGAACTGTAGAACTTGTCCATGAACAGTTTCTTATCGTGAGTCTCCAGCGAGCGCCAGTATCGCTCCACGATGGGAGCTGTGGCTTTCAGGACGGTCTGCCATTCCACAGTGCCTGCTCGGGCAGATTCAAGATCGGCTTCAAACTCTTCCAGGGGGGCATTCGTGTGTCTGCAACAGCCATCTCCAGTCGTTGCCGGTGACCTGGGAGATCTCCTCCATCACATCGCTGATGATTCGGGCTAATGAGCCTCCATTGTCGGCCTGAGCCTGGGCGTGTCTGGCGGTGGTGTAGAGGTTGTGGCGACGGGGAAAGGGAATGGCAGGGCCTTGTACTTTGGGCAGACAGCCACTGCGCGACATGAAGGTGATGGAGCCCTGGTGGCCATTGCTGTGGAGGTTCGTCGCAGCATCGATAGCAGACAGACGAGAGCCAATGATGATGACGGGGGCGTCTGTTGGGATGGTCTTCAATCCGGTTGTAGGCCAGGGCGAGGGGAAGAAGCCGGGGATGTTGAGCAGATGAGTGTTGACGACAGAGGTGAAGTTGCCGATGGCCAGCACGACATTCTGAGCATACATATTCTTTGTCTTGCCCATGAAGCTGAGAGAGAATGTGCCATCGTCGAGACGGTCGATATCCTCGACCTCATCGGCGACGAAGGAGAACTTGGCGCCCATTTGCTCGGCGTCTTCGACGGTCTTGGTCCACATGGCCTGGAGATACTCGCCGTATGTTGTTCGTGCGGGGTATAGATCGAGATTCGGATCTTGACGCCATTCGTTAAAGTGATTTTGGTTGTTGGCAAAGAGGCCCATGGTCTGCTTGGGCATGTTGAGGATGGTACCGGCGCAGTCCTGGGAATAGGCCAGTCCAGGACCAGCAATGCTGTTCTTATCGACGAGCGTCACTTTCTTCACGGTCTTTCCATTTCGAAGACGCTCAACGAGCTGGAGAACGACGGCCAGACCACTGGCACCACCACCGACAATCACGACATCTTCCGGGGAAGGGGGGCAAATTGGGGCATTTTCAACGACATGAGACGGTGGAAGTAGATAGAAAGATAGAATATTCAAAAGAGTGAATGCGGTTGATGGTTGAGGCAGAACGGCAGGATTGGATGGGTATATATAGGCCTCCGGACGAGACTCTCTCCGTGTCAATCGCGATGGTGACATCTGGAGATGAACTGATCTACTCATTTCTTGGCTGGAGGATGTTCTTGGCTCTTGCTAATTGTCCAGATCCCTTGCATCTGATAGAACCCAAAGGGGTGTGTAGAAAACTCCTAGAATACCGCTTATTCTTGGTCCGGGGCTGCAATATTCAACGCAAACGCAGCAGAAACCGCCTCGTGCCAGCCTCAGATTCGCCTGCGATGCACGTGTGGATCTCTCAGCACCAAGACCAGGGGCATTTAAACGCGTAATCCTCATGGGCTGCGTCTGCATGTCTGGCATCACCACCGTCGTCACATACCGTGCCCTGATGAAACTGACCCTAAAGCCATCCCTTCGTCAGCCCACGTCAACTCAGCCGCTCGATGGGCGCACAAAAGGCGCCATTGACCTCATTTCCCCCCGGAGAGACCGGTATGCATGTCTTGGGGGACTAAATCGTAGTGGATCGCGGTCCGCCGTCCCTTGCAGATGGCGGAATGGGGCAGAAGGACAGGACGGACGATGGAACCATAGCTCTCCCTCCCTCGCTGGAAGTCTCTTGGCTTTATCAAATTGGGATGCCCAGCGAGGAAGTTGGATTTTTGGAATCGCACGATTTGACCGCTTGTTGCTTGGCGAGACATGGCGAGCTGAGATGAGGTGCTCATCAGGCGATGTTGTGAACCAGTCAAATACAGAAGAGTTAGAACATACCAGAGCTGGCCGTCTAGTTGGTTGGGAAATATAATTGCTGACGTCTCACGGTCATTGCCGATGTCATAAAAGCTGGCAAGATGGTGTCGTCACGAAGATCCAAGTATGCCAAACTGGGCAATTTTGAAGATCAACTGGAGATCAGTGTGTATTCAATGACATCAAGGCAACTTCTGGTGTCAATATAACACCACCAACAGATAGCAACCTATACCATTTCACCAACTCTATCAATGCGATTCTCATTGTGTAGGTTTGTTGTGGAATCGGACCGGCCCGTGATACCTTATTTTGCTGGACGGAGAATATATATACACGATTAAAGCGTAGACGTGTCATTCTCATGATATAAGATATATATACAACTTGCTACATAGTATAGAAGCTATCATACTCTAGATTCCACACCATATGGCCATCTCCACGATGATGTTTATAATGACGCCATATAGCGTACAACCTGTTCTCGATTCTCGACATCCAATATTCTCATCACATTCCTATATCTACACTTTTACTGGATAAGAAGAAATATCTGGAATATTCTCTTCCTGCCAAGATAGATCTTCCACGTCTTTGTATCACCTTCTTCCTGGGATGTCGTCAGCTTATGACATCGTCGAGGCAGAATCTGGATTCCAGAATCGCCATGTCTCACCCCAGCCGCATTCCTTCCATCCAAATCTAGTTCTGGTATGCCAACAGAGTCAGTCGATTATATAAATTGAGTTTGCTGTCAAGCTCCACTTACGCTATTGACAGCCAAATGTCTAAGATCCATCGCCATGTCAAGCCTTCAGATCCAAGACACTGTATTCTGCTCCACCGAGGATCTGAGAACGCAATCAGAGCTGAACGAGAAGGATCCGTCGGCCCAGAAGATCCAGTATCGCTATCTAGAACTCGATACAGCTCTTCTGACTCCGTTGATCACAGCTCCTCCTGCTCCTCGCCAGTTTCTAGCCCCGAAAGCCCCCAATCTGAAAGAATATACGTTTCCGTTTCTCTGGCCGAAATGGCGCAACACCATGATGACCTAAGCCTCCTGCTGCTCAATCGCAGGATACTCAGCGGGCGAGATCAGTCCAGTATCAGCCAGCATCAGCCGAGTTGACCAAGGAATGGGGGATCAGTGAGGATGTATACAATCTGGGCGTCACCATTTTCTGCGCAGGATTTGCACTGGCTCCGATGGTGTTGGTGCCCTTTTCAGAAATCAACGGGAGACGACCAGTGTCTATCGGGAGTGGCATTGTGTTTACAGGTAGGATATATATTTATGTAGAAACAATATAATAATTGAGATAGCCTGTATGGTAGCTTGCGGAGGAACACGTTCTTTACGGGACTTCCCGTTGCCCGTCTATTCCAGGGCGTCGGTACATGTAAGCTATCCTCATCCATTCGATATGCATGCTAATGTAAATAGCAACATTCGTAACCATAGTCTGCGGCGTCATAAGTGATTTCTACGAAGCAGAGGATCGAAACACTCCGATGGTCATGTTCTCTGGGGCTGCCATCTTCAGCACTAGCCTCGCACTGCTGATCTCGAGTGTCATTGTCCACTACACCACCTGGCGCTGGATCTACTATTCCCATGCTTTTGTGGCGGGTGCCTTTGTCATTCTCATCGTTCTCTGCTTCAAAGAGACGCGTGGCAGTGTTCTTCTCAGCAAGAAAGCCTATGCCCTGAACCGATGCTACGAACGACTCGAGAAGGCAGGGCACTTTGGCGTCACCACCAAAGGCAATGAGATCCAACCCATCCGATGGAAGGCCAAAAGCGACGAGAACCGTGGCTCTCTCGTCCAGATGGTTGGTGCTTCGTGCTACTGTCCTTTCCGTGAGTCCATCCCATCTGTTGCAGCTCCATCATACTCATTCTCCCGGGCATGCTCGTCACCGAATCAGTTGTTTTCTTCTTCACGCTCTGGGTCGCCTTCAGCTAGGCTGTTCTCTATCTCCAGTTCAGCTCTGTCCCGTTGGTCTTTCGTAACAATCATGTTTCAACATTCAAGAAATCGGGGCTGTTTGCACGGGTAGGTGGTATTATTTTTTGTATGATCCTCAGCTAATATAAGAACAGCAACCTACGCTGGAGTCATCATAATCACCGTCGTCAGCATCTACCAGGAGAAGATTGCAGCTCACTTTGGAATCCTGCCCAAAACAGCCGAGGCCAGACTGTATTTTGCCTGTGGAGAGGCAGCTCTCATGCCCATCGGCCTATTCTGGTTTGGATGGACTTCGTCTCCATCAATCCACTGGATGGTGCCCACACTCGGCCTGGGATGTGCTCCGAGGGGCATCTTCTCGGTGTATCTGGCCGTGTTCAACTATCTCGCTGATATATACCATCGCTATGCGAGTTCCGCCATTGCCGCGTAGCCTTGCTGTATGCTTTCATCTTGTATATTAGAGCCATTTCTAACACGACATAGGCCGGAATCTGCTTGGTGGTGTCTTTCCGCTTGTTGCCAATCTAATGTTTATCAAACTGGGCTATCCTGGTGCATCCACCTTCTTGGAAGGGTTGTACGTTGTTTATATCGTGCGTATTAGGTATACTAACAGTGATAGGGCGCTCTTATTACCCTGGTTCCATGGGTTTTGGTCTTTTATGGACCACGAATTCGCTCAAATAGTAAATTGGCAAGTGTGAGTATTATCCAGCTATGCAGAATGATTTATACTGACCCAACCAGGAATTGGGTGGTTAAAATAGAGCATAATAAAATAGATGGAGGGCATAGAGATAGATATAGATGTAGAGGGTAATATTTAACTCGTGTACTTTACTTTATATAACAAAGCCATGTATAGAACAGTTTACAAACATGTTAACAATACCATTCATAGTATCCTATCTGCCGATTCCTCCTATTTCAGTCATGGCCAATTAGACCGATCCAGAACCGCAGAAAGTCAGGTCATCAGGAACATCGCGCTTGATGGAGCTAGAGCTACCAGATGTTGGGTCATCGGGCACGCATCGCTTGGCAAAGCTGGGAGGGCCCGAGGGGAAGGGAATGACGAAAGGAATGATGGAAGGAGTCACGGAAGGAGTAGCGGAGGGGTTGATTGGGATGGCGGGGCGATGTCATTCAGCCAGTTCTCCAGCTGCTGGACATTGGTGGGGACAGCAGCAGCATGGCAGACACCCAGCAGGGCAGTGGCAGCACAGATGGTACGGAGGAGAGTTATTTCGATGCAGGATGATAGAGGATGATGATGGTGAGTATTTCTGATGCGCATTGTCTGTTTATATAAGATAACGACGTGGAAACTGGGTCAATGCCGCCATGAAAGACGGGCCATAGTATGCCTCCACCGGCCGTTATAGCCTACATGCAGGGTCTGGTCTGACACGGGAAGTGCCGGAGATTGTTAAGTGGACCCTGCTTCAACGACGATCATCTTGGCAGTCGGTGACATTCCGGCAGTGCAACGTTTCTGGGCAGTAGGTAGATAGCATACTTCAATAAATGGCATTTTCTGGTGAAAAAGAGCAACCGTCGGAAATTGAGGCGGTACTGGCGTTGTGAAGACAGAAGGATCAACAGTTGATCGATGGGACCAAGATGGATGATGAATCAGACGGAGAAAGAGATAGACAATGACTGATTAATGTGGTACACGATTGAGAAGAAATCCACTCGGAATGAGTCGATCTCGTTTAGGAGGAATTCGTATTGAATACTCGATGCCGCTGGTTAACTACATATTCCTATCCAACTGATGAAACTCGATTTGTCCGTGGACGCTGATTCCTGTTTGCTTAATGAGTTGAGACAGGATGGTTTGACGGGTAGCATCAATGTAGCAACCATTTCCGTTTGAATAGACAAACTAGCCCTGTGCCCTGTGCCCTATGCCCTTATGGCTTCTTGGGCTGATAGATAAGATAAGATCTACACCGCACCTTTGGCTGTTCTGGTTTGCCGTATTTGCTTCCCCTCACCCTCTCCTTCTCCCCTCTCGTATCATCTGCCACGGTACGGAGTTGGCCAATTCAAGACTCGCCATGAATCTGTCAAGAAATATTTCACTCTATTCATGATGTCCAAAGCCGGTAATATATCTGAGCCGTTCTTGTAACACTTCCTCAAGCTGACATCAATTGTAACCATCCCAGAGGGCGACGTTCTTCACTCTCTAGCCAGGCGCAAAGTAACCAGAATTGGCGACAAAGTCATCAAAAATGGCCCAAACCTCCGTATTCACGAAGCTGAGACCCTCCGGTTCATCACTGCCAATACCTCAATACCCGTGCCGAACGTACACGATGTCCGATGGGAAGATGGAAGAGTCACTGAAATTGTGATGGACTTTGTGCCTGGCAAGACACTCGAGGATGCCTGGGAGAATATGGATTCGAACCAAAAGGCCTGTGTAACGGAAGAGCTACGTGGTTACATGTGTCAACTCCGCCAGTTGAAAGGATCTTATATTGGCGCATTGGATCGTGGGCCAGTGATAGCAGGCAAATATGGGCCTCTTGTAGGGGGGCCATTCGACACAGAGCAGCAATTCAATGAATTTCTATTGGGAGACATTGCTCGATCTATTCCAGACCTTTTGCGACATTATGCAAAGCATGCCCTTGATAATGACCATGAAATTGTTTTCACGCATGCCGACTTCGCACCTCGCAACGTACTCGTTGATGACCAAGGCCATGTGACGGCCATAATTGACTGGGAAGACTCTGGATGGTACCCCGAATATTGGGAATATGTCAAGGCAATGCGAGAGTTGAATTGCATGCCAGATTGGTCAGAATATCTCTCCCAAATTCTTCCCCCTCGATACGAAAAAGAGTATATTGGCATGACCTTTCTCAATTTCATGCTACGAACATGAGAGAAATTCCAGTCCTAAAGAAGTATCAATTGGCGTTCTTTGTCCTCGTAGCCACCCGAGTCGGCCCTCCAAGACAAGACATACCGCCCTTTATTCTTCATGGCAAGCTTCCATGCATATATCTATCATTTTGTCCACTGCCGCTTCTCTCTTTGAGAATTCCAAGGATCCAGCTTCTATCAGTCGATTAAGAGCCTCTCCCACCCAGTTGTGACAATTCCAATCTCTGTCTGCACGTCCATTTCTTATCGGAGTTGTGGAAACGATTGATTCGATGAAGGTCGGTGTGAATGAGTCTGAGATGTCGTCCACTTTGATCAGACTTGCGAGTTTACGACTATTTCTGGGGTCGTAATTTTCCTGTTTCATAAATTCAAAGAAGCCCTGGGCCCCAGTGACATGCATGAGGAGTGAATATGAAGGAAATTCGAAAAAAGGGCAGTATGGCGATATTTTGTAAAATCAACCGGATCGCCAATATAGACAGCAATGTATGTTTTGGTTGGCATGGTGATAGCTATTAAATGGTCAATCATGGATGGCATAGTGCAGAAGGATGAAAAGCAATATCAGACCTTTTTAGTGGCTTTAATATAGGTATGTGTCCAGTTGCTGCTGTATCAAAAGACTTATCAATATAAAATGGCCAAGTCCGTAGTATTTATATCACGTTGGCTTGGAACGTTTTGGTCGCCTTGGTTGTGGTAGTTGTTCAGCGCCAAATGAACCATGTTGAAGCCTATAAGTGCACCATTATATGGCCATCAGAGATTACTCGAAATGTCCGGATATTCCTTTTAGTCTAGTGGCATTTTTGGTTACTAAACCATTTGTTTTCTAATTAATCTTGGCACTGGGCTGTAGGCGCTTAACCCACCCGATCATCAGTACTGCCCAATCATTTGGAAAATTCTCATTTACATTATTGGTATAAACGTATGTACTTCTATCTAATCACGCAGATCAATGCTCGCACAAATTAAATTCGCCCGTCTCAAAGATTCCATTTGTCTGCACTGTTGCTGTCTTTCGCTCCTCCATCAACTCCAGTCTATGTTCCTTGGCCTGGTCGAGGGTCATCAAAGAATCGCCATTGCCCTCAGCCCAATCCGCACTCTGGGGAGGAATGTTGGCCGAGGAAATAACACGCAGGTTCGGATCCACAAGGAAGAACGCCAGGATCTTGCGGTGGCCTGGCTTCGATGAATCTGCCAGGGAAAAGGGCGACACCTGGTGCTGCATGGTGTTGGGGAAGGTGAGCAGACGGCCCCGATGAGTCGACACACGCCCCAGATTCTGCGTGACCTGGGTATCGTACCAGACCTCAACCTCTGGAGGGAAACCAAACACCTTGTAGAGATATTCGTTTCTGTTCTGAGGGTACTCGACCTGCTGGATATACTCCGAGTCGGCTCTGTGGCGGAAGGCGAGGGTGTTGTCGGTGATATTCTCGCTGTCGTAGTAGTAGATGGCCGTGGCGCAGATGTGCTCGTTCTATACAGATTAGTCGGTGCCTTCAAATATGGACAAAATAGCATACCAGCTGTCCTTCGACATGCCACGATCCACCGCCATACTCGGGCTTTTCAGGGTTCAATTCAATTGTCGCCAGTTTGACAATCACTTGCAAGCCCTTGTCGCCAAACTTCTCGCGGAGATTGAGGCGTTCGGAAGGAAGAATCTTGGATGCAGAAAAGTCGCCTGGCTCTGGCATCAAGATAGTGCGGTTCCTCTCCCATTCGTCGAATCTCTCGCAGAACTCGTCACTCTCCCCCTCCGCTTCATTTGCTGGCTGGGGCTCCTGCTCTGTTGGGTCATATACAACCGCTGGATACGGAATTCTGGGGGTCTCCGTTTTCACAGGGCTGAGAGTCTCGTTCCACAGTGGAATTGTCCTGGCGAGAACCTTTTCAATGATTGTGTAGAGTTTCTCGTGGCGACGTGGATGCAGGTTGTTGATATACGATGTAATGCGACAGCCATCGTCGTCTGTAAAGGCGACATCACACGGCAGCCACTGGAACTTGCGGCTGTACGGCCGTTTCGCCTGATAGTCCTCCATTTGGAAATCGAATTGATGCTGGCCATACTCGGGGATATTTGTCTGGTCTTCCGGGGGCACAGCAAGTGTCTCTCCCTGCGCGATGCTAGCCAGGCAGCTGTCGCGATCCATCGTTCTGTCTGTGAGAATTCTGCTTTTTCCATAAATCACTGGGAACAGCGAGGGGTGCACCAAGTCGACAACTTTGTTGTCCGATCCGGGATGGTAATCTTTTTCTTCTTCTGGGACATCTTCCAGAGGACGAACGGCGTCCTTCAGGTCGCGCTGCAACTCAGATGGAATCGCTTTCTCCGACGTGACAATTCCATGGTCAAAGACACGGACTATGCCATCTTTCTGCAGAATCTCTGCTTTGCATTTCAGCTCCTGCAGGATCCAGTCGATCATCTTGGGAGTGACGTCTTCGCTCCCGTTGGCCATCTCATCGCGCCATTTGGATGTAATGGCATCGTCGAATACCTAAGAAGATGAGTTGATGATCTTACATCATAAGAAATAGACGTACCTTTCGTTCCCAGTCGGGTTTGTCCATGATGGTGCTCATGATCTGCATCATCACAAGTTCTGGACGAGTGTAGATGGCCCTGATAGAGGTTAATGAACATATTAATTCAGCTATGATGGTTTCTTACTCGACAGTGCGATTTTCAACATCGCTATAGTCAAGTGCATTGGGAAACAGCCCTCCCTGGACGAGTCAGTCGGCCACTCTATGAACACGTGAGGAGACTTACTGCCGGTTTGAAGTTCAACGGCAAGGTATGGCCCGGGAGATCGAAGCGGCTGGATTGAGTGGCCATGATGGTCTATACTGTTTGTCTTGCTGATGCTTCTTTTTCCTGGCAGATACCTGTCTTTATATTCGTGTGTTGTGGGTGCGGCTGAGCCGAGCTGAACGATTGGCCCACAGTGTCGTCACGATCGACAACCCCTGCCATTCGTGGATCAAATTTTGTTATTTTCTCAATTATGCACAAAAGCAGCTGAAGATGATGTTTACTAATCATTTAGGCTTTAGGCAGAAGCCGTTCGGTGCTACCATTGGCCAGAAGTATCCACCTATACGAGGCATCAGGGCCCACCCTATTTTCGCCAAAATAGGCAATCCAGATTGCCTTGAACCATCCCGACAAGATAGGGCCGTGACAGCAACATATCCCTCACTGGATCTGAAAGCACCGCATTATACCGGAAAATACGAAAAGGTCATTTCCAGCATGCCGTCTTCTCCACGCAATCTGGTCGATGATTATATGAACAAGGCCATTGAAGCCGAGACTGGCAAGAAGGTTGTTGTTTCCGCTGATCCACGGTTGGAGCGGGCGACACTTATGTTCTCTCCCTTTCAACACGGCCTGCTATCCCAGTTTCTGCCCGATAATCCCAAGATTTTCCCTTTGGATAGACTGGACACGGGAGAAAGGTTTCCACGTGGGGGCATCGTCATACTGCATGGCCTTGGCGATACTGTTGTCCCTATCGAAGGCAGCTACAAATTAAAGGGGAAGCTGGAGGAGTTGGATCCGGAGCTCGACGTTAGGTTGGTTGTTAGGGAAGGTGAGCATGGATTTGATGGAGCGACAAGGGATGAGAGTTGTTTATCCCCCATCCTGACTGTCGGCTGTGTCTTCCGACTGCATGCACAAGGTGTATCTGTACGAGAGTGGATGATGATTGCCTTAGCACACATCGGAAAGAGCATCCGATTCGACTTGTGCCATACTTTATAAAGCAATGTATTTACATTTATGCAAGTTGGTAAGCTAGCTCCGTTTGATAAAGAATAATGTATAGATAAGACCCATGATGATCAGTATTCGTCGGACGGGCCCTCCGGTGTCCTCAATGTCTTGACTAGTTTTAAGTTTTTTCAATCTAGATCATCCAGTCATAGGAGTAACTGTGATAGGATGATGCCCAAATGGATGTGGTTATGGGGAAATTTGGTGTACTGATTACGATAGTAGTCTGAATATATATTACTACCGGGCACTTTAACTGCAGTTAGATATCATGGTTTTCTAATGGAATACTATGATGAATGATAGATACTAGATACTAATCATAATTGAAAGATTTACGGAGGCCGAATCGATGCGGGGAAGCCAACGGAATCGCGTTCCGACCCCAGAATGGGATCCGATGGTGATCTTTGATCATTTACACTGTATATATAGCGATATTGCTTCTGCATTCAAATCATCATTCACCATTTTAAATTCCATATCACATCTCATAGTATCGTCAAAATGTTCAGCATCACCCGCGCCATTCCCAAGGCCCGTCCTTGCCAGCAATTATGGTGTCGCCAGATGCCCCTCATCATCAGTCCACCTTCGAGATCCTTTTCTGCCATGACACAGCATGCATCGCCCAAGATAACAACGCACTTTGGCAAGGACTGTTCGCCTCGTAAGTGGCTGTACATACTTCCATCAAAGCAACACTAACCCGTGATAGCCCGCGCAGGTGTGCCATACGTATGTAGAAAATTAATGAATTAATACTACGTCGAAACTAACCTATCTTCAGTCACCTGCTGCTAAAGCGGGCGGTTTCGTCTTTGTATCAGGCCAGGTCGCTGCCAATCCTAAGGGCGAATATCTCCCGACCCACACTTCGGTGACGGAGAAGAGCCACAGGATGATCCAGAATGTCAAGAGCATTCTGGAAGCATCGGGATCATCGTTGGACAAGGTGGTCAAAGCGAATGTAAGATGCACTCAATTCTACTGTGTCAGTATAGTACTGACAGATCAGATTATCTTTGTGCATCTGGATCGAGACTATGATGAATTCAATAAAGTGTACCAGAAATATTTCCCTCACAACCCAGCCAGAACCAGCATCGAAGTGAGTGGACTGCCGAAGCCGGCAGATTTAGAGATTGAAGTTATTGCATTGGCTTAATAAACAGCATTTCTTTGCTTGTGGAGTGGTTTAAGGTCAATACAATGACACATCCTCCAACCGACCTTTTATATTCTATCGAGTAATTTTAACAGTCTTTCACACGAAAGTGTTCATGTCCGGATATAATAATTTAGATTGTAGATTCAAATCCGCAGCTTGGAGATTGACAATACTGGGAAGAATCTCAGATAGACGGGGTCGAGATGGCTTCCATCCCAAGAGTCCTCTGGCACGAACTGCCTGTCCCCTCGAGTTGGGTCCCCATCGATAGGGCCCTTTCAGATGTTCTTTGGTTGTTGCCTCAAACCTAGAATGTCCAACTCTGGACTTTCGATGAACCCCTTTTCGTAGGCAACCTGAGCGATTGATAGTTGGACATCTCTCCACACGAAGCTGCCATTTTCCACGAGATAATATCCTATTTGCCCTGTGTCGCTGAGCCTCCACCGGCTGCTGCTGCTGCCTCTGTCAATGTCAGGTAGACATTGCTGAGGTCGTGAATCTGGACCTCGGGCCAGATATTCTTGCCTCGCTGGAGCACAGTGGTGGCCAGGACATACACCTGGGTACTCGAAGTGTTTCCTGTTCCACAGCCTGGTCCATGGATGGCAGGAGGACAGACAACCGCAGTCTTGACATTGTCAGACGATCTTATCGATGTTGCGATGGATCGCGTGGTCGGGCGTGTTGATCAACTCATCCACCCCGTCCCAGTCGTTGTATTCATTTTCACGGAGAATACCACAGGTTTTGGCGCTCAGATCCTCTGCCGTCGAAATGCCCATTCCAGATGTGTGAATATACCATCCCGGTCGGTCTGGGGTATGCATCTGAAGGCCCTTGACCAGAGTGCGTGCAGATCCTTCGTGGTCACAGTCGGCGAAGTCTTGGGGGCGTTAGAATAAAGCTTTAGCAACTTTTCTTACTGTGTCACTTACGAAGAATGATATCTGCATTCTTGGCTTCCTAAACTTAACCCTAATAGCTAGGGGACTAGGAATAGTTTAATTTCCTAGTTGTAAGGTAAAAATCTAATTATATTACTAGAATATAGCTAGTAATAACAATAAGATTAGCTTATAGCTATAATAATTAGATTATGTTATTATATTTACTATATTACTAGAAAATACTACCTTCTTAAATAGCGTAATAGTGTTATCTTCTAAAAGCTATAGGTAAAGCCCTAAACTAGTGTAATTAATAGTATCTTTATGGGCCCTTAAAGAGCTTCTGGATGAATATTTGATATTATGGATAAATATATGAAGAATCAAGATTCGGGTGGCCATAAAGATTGTTGACCTGAACCCATTGTTTTGTTCCTCATGGTAGGACTAGTTTATAGTTAGGCCTAAGCCCCAATATATATGGAAAATTATGAGTTACATAGGTTACTTTCTAAATGGAACTGCCCAGGCTCTTACTTGGGAATCACTTGGAGAGGAAACAGTTAAGGGTTTATAAATAGCTGTTATACCTTATCTATAAATTCTAACTTCTAAGTGTAACGTACAAGAACCATTAAGTTTGTATGGCAACTATGATTCTTACTACATTAATTCGGTTCATTTATAATACACTCGGGGACGCCTCCAGCTAGGCGCATTTAGGAAGGACCCTCTGTCGTATGCGAAGCCAGCAGGATCTATTCATAATCGTCTTCAAATCTAGTGTGTCACACGAGTCCAGTGTGACTCGAGAGTTGACTCTATTCGTGAGCCATAAGTCGAGTCAAAGCCTAAAATGAACTTTATACTAAACCACGAGTTGAACTCACAAGTCAGCGGGTAATAGAAAGAGTTGATAATATATAGAAAACTCTACTTATGAGTACTGACGTCACATTATACATTTATAAATAGAAATATGCTTATACCTCTTTACATATAAATATACATAAAAATATACATATTTAGAAAATGACACACTTTCATGCATACATGTAAAAATTACTCATATGAGAACTCACGAGATGATCAATCAAACTCGACTAGACTCTCATCTTAGCATGAGTTTTACTCAACGAGTCCCAACTCATGACTCGAGCCAGACGTTAGACTCCACTCGACTTGTGACACACTATTCAAAATTGTTATCTCATTAATTGGTTGTAGAAGTCTGGAAAGTTTAAGACATTGGTTAAGGATGACGCCGACTATATTTTATATGCTACTGTCTGGTTGGTCTAGGCTCATGTGTATCTCTCCCCTAAGCAATTGTCAATTCGCCACTTCATTTCGGCATAAGTATCCTACATGCTCCCAGATTGTGACAGATTCCTGTGTATATTTTAGAATCCCCATAATCTGTGCTATCCACAGTCTTGCCCAAAATAGCCATCTCCAAGTCCTTACGCTATCCCCGCTTCATTTATTACCATGAGAAGCTTGACCACCTTGGCGGTTCTAGTCGCCGGAACCCAAGCCCTCATTAGCCGCACCGATACTTGTTGCTTCCACCTTACTGCCTCTGGTGGTCCCTCGGGCCCTGTTGGCCAACTCAGCGACGGACAGAACCGTATTGGTGACAACAGTTTGCCCACTGCACAATTCTGTATCAGCCCAGATGGCTCCATTACTGATGGTAGCGGCCGTGGCTGTATTCTAACACGTGAGTGGTACAGTATATAAGCATTGAAAACGGGTTGCAATCTAACAGATATAATAGCGCCGACTACTCAGTTCCAGTGTGATCAAGGTGCCAATCCTACCAAGGGCTTCTCAATTGGCTCGTCTGGTATGCTCGAGTTCCAAGGAAGCTCTAACTTCATCGCCTGCGACACTGGACAGAATGGTGGTTTCAACATCCACACCACTCCAAGCGACGCTCTCGGTCAGTGTAAAACCGTCCAGTTGACAGCCGACGCATGCGCCGCCGCTGCGCCCACTCCGACTTCAACCAAATCGCCTGCTAGTAGTAGCTGTCCTACCACCTTGTCATCAGGCAACTTTGAGTTCCCCCACCTCATTATTCCCATCGACTCACAGTCTCCCAATACCGCCTTGGGCACTCAATTCAATAGCACTGTGACACCGACCATCTCAACCATATTCAACTTTGATATTCCCCAGTCCACCTCCGGCAAGACATGCAGTCTGGTCTTCCTATTCCCCGACCAGGCTAACCTCGTGACTTCATCCTTTAGATTTAGTGGTGATGGCAAGGTTGATTTTGCTAAGCTCTCCAAAGCTGCTGATACTTCAACTACTTTCAACAACGCCCCCTCTGTCTCTCAGGACCTAGGTGATATCACCATTTCACCTGGTAATTCATTTGTTGTCTCGACCTTCGCGTGCCCTGCCGGTGAGGCTATTGCCTTTGAGATGAAGAATGCAGGTACCACAAGCCTTAGCTTCTTTGAAGACTTCAATCCTTCTCCGTAAGTTCACCACCCCAGTATTTGTACATTTTCGATCAGGCGACAGCTAATACGCTTTCAGCATTGGTTTATTTATCACCGTTTGCTAAAGAATCAGCATTCTCTTGACATCCCCCCGGACTGTAATCTTTTAAAGATGATCATGTATGTGGATTGCAAGACCAATTCCCGGGAGGATCTGTTTTAATCCTATGATCTTTTTTCGTTTTCTTTTACTTTTTCAGGTAGTAATGTTTAATAACCTGAAATCTCATTTTTTTTATGCTTGACTTGTCCCTAGCTATAGTACATTAGAACTCAGGTAGGAAACTCTTCCTCCTTGCCTAGAAAACCTTCCCTTAAACCATCAACAACCCATAGTTCTTTCGTACACGCGTCATGCTGTTGACCTGAGCCCGCGATTGGGGATGTCGATTGTATCACAGATGAAGTCAACTGATACCTTAGAAGCCAAGCACAAGCTATTAACAACTGAGCCCCAACGAACAAATAGTCAGATAAGGGTTATAAACCAGGGACTCACCTCTGAGGATACCGGCTTCCCACGCTCATTATTTGGATTAACCTGGGACATCTTTTAGGCTCTAACTACCGTATTCTACCGTAAGACCCTGTTTGATGCATACACTAGTCATGATAGGCGAGTACTCCAAAGACCTTTCTCCCTAGGCCAAGACCGACGCTCTCGAGAACTTAAGCCCGCCGCAAAGGCACAGGTGGAGATGCTAGAAAAATGCAGATACTGCTCACAAGTTTCTCAAGTACATACTCTGGATTTGCATCAATGTCACCACTTGGTTTCGTGCTAACAGAGAATGTAGATTTTATGCGAAAACAGATTTCCAATCCAATTAGTTCAGTCTGGCGGCACAATAGCTTGACTAATTTCTACTCTGACAGACGCAATGTATGAAGTTACATTGTTTCTTTTGATATACCCCAGACCCTCACGGTATGGGTGCACTTAAGTTTCACAATGTGACATATAAACTGAATTCGAATAGCGACCCCCAACTATTCAATACCCATTTCCTTTCATCGAAACTAGCTCAGAATTCACCACAAAATCTCCAGCATACAGTAGATAGACATTGTACACAGCTAGAAACTGCGCCTCATGCCCAGCATAAGTAAACGAAGCCGGATGTTGGTTTCGTTTATCGGACATAGCTAGAAGCTATGCCTTATACCCAGCATAACTAAACGATGCCAACGTCAAGCTTCCCGTATCGGACACAACCACAACCCCCTCCGCCGCTTTGTTCGGATAAATGAGCCCCGATAGCACAGCCACACCGTCATCCACGAACACCTCCACCGAGTTCGAGTCCACATATATCTCCAGCTTGACCGTGTTGCCTCCCGAAGGATTCGGCGCCGTAGCCACAGTGTCGTATGCCTTCTTCGGACCCGATGGCATAGAATCTGTCGCGGAACCGTCGGAATCCCTCACCAAAAACGCTTGGGACTTCTCGAAGTTATAACTAACGGTCGTGCTAAATGACCCGTCGGATTTAATGCGAAAGCGGACTTCGTTGCCGTCGTCACCATCTGTCTTGGAGATCGTTGCGTGGATGGCGTACGCATCTTCTGTTAGACCGCTGGGCAGAGATGCAGATTTCGGATCCGTTGTAATGGTCTTGTTACTCACGGATTTGGCAGAGCCAAAAATTCCTTCATACCCTTTTATTGGGCTGCTAACAAGGGTAGGCGAATTGTTGACGGTCTTGAGCTTGACCTCCCGGACCATACTGGTCTGACCAGCAAAGTCCCCATAATAAGGTAACGAAGCTGCGTACTCCCAGTTATTCATCCAGGCAATTGCATAGCGACGGCCGTATGTATCTGTTGGGTTATTCCAGCTGACCGTGGCGTAGAAATCAGGCCCGTCATCCATCTTTTGCGGCTTCGCGTCTGTGGCTGTGAAGCCATTGCCGTCCCATTTCCCGATCCAATACACGGTGCTTCCTTTTGCGCCTGCGGCTAGGATCCAGGTGCGCTTCTTAGAGTCCCCGTCTAGGTCGATCTGATATAGATCTGGGCACTCGAGGGGGTCCAGGTTGACACCAGTGTTTGGAATGAACGAGGACGTATACTTCCAGGTCTTGAGATCTGGGGAGGTATAGAAACCAATCCTGTCACCCTCCGCGAGAGACATGGCCCAATTGCCTGCTTCACTATCCCAGAAGACCTTGGGGTCTCGAAATGCGGGTTTCGAATCCGGGTTTGGGTTTGGCATAACAGGATTGCCCTTGTAAGGGGCGAAGCTGCCGCCATTGTCGGTTGAGTAGAAGAGAGACTGTTGTTGCACCCCATCCGCCATCTGTGTGACAATGGCCACGACGGCATTTTTGCCAAAGCCAGCCTTGTTGTCCACATCCACTACGGCGCTGCCTGTTTCAATGTCACCCAGGTTCACGCCGTTGGGAGGATTTGGTTTGTATTTCTCGATCGCTACACCCTGGCGAGTCCAGTTTACCATGTCGGTGCTCGTGACATGATACCATTCTGTCCCGCCTGAACCGGGGTTTGAGCTGTCAAAGTCGGAATTGTAAAGGTAATAGAAATGCCATTCATTCCCGAGGAAGAATGGACGTTGGGGGTCATTCATCCATTTCGTTTCGGGGGTGATGTGATAGCTAGGCCGGCCTTGGCTGGCAGCAAGTGGGACTGTACTGGCAAACAAGGCGAGTGATAGTAATGAAAAACCACGGAACGCCAGCATCTTTGCGAAAAGTGCAACGAAACACAGCAATATGGCAATGATAGATGAGTGTTAAGTACAAAGCGAACACGAACGAAGGACGTGAAGATGCAGGATTGATAGGAAAGCAAGCAGGTATATATAGTAAACAATACCCCTGCTCCCAAACGGCGCGTGGAAACGCAGCCAAACAGTAGTGTCATCTTTTTTGGAAGGCTTTCCGGGCATGCCCATGTTACAAAATGAACGGGATAGCCGAAATGCACATAAGTATGCGCGAAATACATGCTTTTCTTATTATAGCTTCGCGGCGAGACCTCGGTGGACCTGCATGGGTAGGTCCAGGGTCTGGTGGGTGTAGCATACTCCTTCTCATCTCCTAAACATCTTGTACTCGTATATCCTATACGATCTGCAGCTATAATACCTCATTCCTCCATGAATATATGCAAGAATCACTCATTGTCGCTGCTACGGTTACATTCTTTATATATTGCATACCTTCACCGTTTTTGGCTAGTTGAATAGCTTCATTTCTAGCATAAGTCGGGTCTGCTTTCTTGACTCATTGGGAGAAGCAGACTTTCAAGACCATATTCAATAAGACAACTAGTTCTCAATCACTTTCGATTCCCATTCCACTCATTTCCGTATTCAGTAGTTTTGAAGTTAGGTAATAGTATGCGTAAAAGACCATATTTACCACCATTGGCTTATAGCAAGCTAGCCGCCGACCTTATCCCGCCGATCTTCCCTTAATTCCATCGTCCGGTCTAAAGCAACGTTGGAAGTTTACGGCTTACTTGCCAGCTTCTTTAATTTGAGTTTAATGAAGTTACATTCTATTTTCTAATCAAATGTCATTATAGTTCTCTGAAGAGTATTCCGCCCCAGACAACCTCGGCTCCTCTTCATAATATCAGATCTCTGAATACAGCGTAGGGGGAGATATAAATATCTGAATATGAAATATCAAGGTTGGATGGAAGTGAACTAACCAACATATGGAAAACATTTTATACAGCCTTAATTTACAAAGATAAAATTGTTATCTTGTATTGCGACTCTCTTCTACATAAGCTTAAAGCAAATATTCACCACTTTTGCCTCAAATTAATTCAAACTCATCTTACTCATAAGGATGGTGGCATTTCCTTCACGTCACCAGATCATTGTGGTGCTTCGGGCGTATTGCTACTTTTGGCTAGAAGTTGCAGCACATCGTAGACCCATCGACCCATCACCTGCCGATCAGAACCCTGCGACGCGGACAAATACCGCAAACACCGATTGATTATCAGCGATCTTCGGTATTTGTGTGCCCCATCTGTGCGCCCCGTCTGTGCCCCCTGTCGGTACGCCCCGTAGGTGTGGCGTTTCCGGGGAAAGTTCGGAAATTTCCCTTTTCCAAGGAGGGTGCGCCTCGGCGTTAGAACCGAATTTGGCACACAGCTATCATTTGACCCTATAAGTCCTCCTTAACATCTTGTCGATGTGAGTAAGATAATAAGAATCCTTGGAGAGCTTAGCCAGGCTTCTGATGGATTAATAAGGGCTTTGCTGGTGAGCAAACGCTCAAATGCGGCATACCTGGACATAAGGCATAGTTGAGTGTTTTTGGTCACTCTCATCTAGATATGTTGAAATGTTGGAACTTCTTCATCGTATGATTCAGGAGAGATAACTCGCCTCTCGCTTAGTCCTTCAAGTCGAGACTGGCTTGAATATTTTCCGTACTTCCTACTACCCATAAGCTGAACATGATATTAGCAACCCCGCTACCGTGACTGAACATGCCAATGCGCTTGCCCTGTATCTGATCGCTCTGGACAAGACCTACCAGACTGCAAAGGCCGGAGTAAAGACTTCCGCAATGCATGTTGCCGCACTGAGTCGGGATATACGTGGAGGGCTCCACCCGGTGTTTGAAACCTGAGACAGCGTCATGAAAGTCTTTTCAATCATCTTGTTGTTGAGGCTGGACGCATAATCTGCTGATCCGAGCTCAGTAGGAATTTCTTTGAAAAGTTTGTTGCCCGGATCAGACAAGAAGTTGTTGTAGAACAAGCAAGCGTATGACTTGGTCTAGTGTGCAGGTTGGGGCATGAAAACACATGTAGTCGAACTTGTGTGCAAGAAAGGTTTGGTGATTGCTGTGTTCACTGCGACCAGTGTGGCCATCAGTAGCAGTCTGGATGGTCTCCTCAACTGAGTGGCCTGAGCTTTCAGTCTCGAATACAAGTTGAAAATTATTATTCATTCTTGGCATGAGTTAATTTACACTCACTTTGTGGTATTTTCTATACAGTAATTACCTATTTGTACGACTCATTACTAGCTAATACCATTTTTATATAGTAGAATACCATTAATACAGGTATTTTATGATACTAATACCTAATTATAGTAAGTAATCTATTCACAATACACAAGGTGAGTGAAATTTGACTATTCGCCTTGTGGCCAACGAGTCACGAATTATTCTTATTCGCCTCGTTGCACCACACTATATAATAATAGTAAAGGGCCTATTATATTTTTAAAATACCCTTATATTAAATACCCTCTTTCTCTTAGTTAATTATATCACTATATAGCTCACCTTCTTACTATATTAATATATATTTAAAGTATTTATCTAAAAGGACTTAAAATATCTTTATATTGTATAGACCTTTATTATGTTACTATTATTATTATTATATTCAGGCCTATTATGGTCTGTATTCTACTCTATTCTTCTTACTGCCACCCCTTTAAGCCACCCAAGCGAAGCAATGGATTTACAGCTTGTTAAGTTATGCAAATCTAATTTAAATTATTAGACTATCTAACTGTATTCTTTCAACTATAATATAAAATTAGGGAAAATAGATAAAAATAAAAGGGAAGATAATATAAAGTCTATAGGACTAGCCCTATCTATTAGGATTAAAAGGTAACTATTTAGACTATATATAGGGGTTGAACATTACCACCATTTTGCCTACTATATTAGTGGAGATTCGTCTGCCAACGGCGAACAGAGATCTTCTGTCAAGGAGTGTCTATACAGGCCAAAGAATGACCTTAATGAAGTGCGACAATACTGTGAATTTGTCACTTCTAGTCTCATTCAGCGCCACAGCCGTAAGCTCAGTGGACACTATCAGGTCGACATCGCGAGGGAGTAAGTCTTTCTGTATAATATATAATCTGACAATGAAAACTGATGTTCTGCTCCCAGTGTTGCGAATAATTCAAATGCGAATTTTGCATCTCACTTCTTTAATATTCCGGTTTGAGTCAATGGAAACGGCTATGACAGCTACACAGACAGGGGGCTGTATGAGGTGCTTTCGCAGCTTTTCGGCTACGTGTTGGACCCCGTGCTATCATTCAAGCATCACCTTGTGGCAACTAGAGAGGCTCGTCGCTTGAGGCATGTTGTCTATAAGTCAGTTGCGCATTCAAAACTTCATGGCTTTCAGCATTTCCTACACATGTGTTCAAACGATTTCTTCTCGGTTGATTATGGTGTTCATCTAGTCGCAAGACTTTTCAGGGGCGGAAAAAGCACCGACGAGGTAGTTTGAACGATCATTCCTACCGTAGTCGCTGCGTGTGCAACTCAGGATCAAGGTGTACGTTCTTATTCCCCGAATAAATGAAGCACTTGACTAATTGTTTGAACAGTGGGCCCAAATGATCGATCTCTATCTCTCCGATGAATATAAAAACCAGTGGCAGACATTCAAGAACTCACCAAGCTTGAGAATCCGGCAGCCTTCGAGAATCTCAAAAAATATGCAATGGAAGTGTAAGTGTATTTCTCTGCAATTTTTGACATCATGCGTGGATTGGAAATCCTTACTCACATTAATAGTTTCCGTCTCTCGACACCATCGTTTGGTGTGCTTCGCGCCGTTGCTGCGGGCAATATACCCATCCAAAATGGAAAAGGTCTGCCGAAGGTCGTTCAAGTAGGTGATGTCGTCTTCGCTAGCTTTGTTAAAGCTGGCTTAGACCACTCCAAGTTCCCTGAGCCAAAGAAAATCAAGCTAGATCATCCCGATGATCTGTACCATAACGGTTGGGGTCCTCATTCGTGCCTTAGTTGGGAGATCGTTGCATTTGCGGGGGTCAGTATGCTGCGCATTTTAGCTCGCTTAGGGAACGTCTGTCGTGCCCCTGACGAAGTGGGAGAGATGAAACACAAGCTGGTCAGTGGCACGTTCAAGGCGTACTTGTCAAAAGATGGAAGGGAATGGTTGTGGCTCCCTTGCAGTAAGTAATCCTACACCTGAAATGATGAACTGTTGTTCCCACAATAACTGCCATCGAGATAAAAAAGTGATCTTTAATGGATTTGGGATGAGCATATAGGTTAGTAATTGTTTGGAGTTGAGGAATACAGAAGAAATTAAGGGTAATAATGAAATTCTATCAATGTTATATACCTGGTTGGTATCTTTAAATAATAGTGATCGGGCACGTACATGGGGTTGAAATGTACACAGATGAGCCGAATCTTTCCTAATAAATACTAATATTGTGGCTTAAGTATAGATAGGAAGCTGTGTTTTCCACGCCTTGTGGTCATATGTACTAGGCATTTGAAAAAGAGCAAAACGCATACGAAAATACCTTCTTGGATATTTACTGTCTACCAAACTATGTTAGAATTCGTGGTCCAGTAAATTTAAATAGACTCCTCTTATAGTAGTCGGAACCAAGCTGCCTGCTACCCCAACATTTATATGGGTAGTCTGCTAGTTCATAGACGGGAATTTTATTAAAATTATATATATACTATACCTAATTAAAATATTTTTTATTACAGGTATGTTATACCTATTAATCAAATTTATTTATTTACTCTAGATAGGGGCCCTGTCAGCGTGCGTGCACACAGTATATAAAGTAGGGCGTGCCTCTAGTCATCCATAGTACTAGGCTATAAGACTTGGTGGTGATTGGAGATTCTCATTGTCACCCCTGCCAAGAATCATTTCCACAATCGCCTCGTATCCTCCAGTAGTCGTCCAACCACAGCTGAAGGACTTGGCTACTATTATTGCCGTGCCTGATAAATGACGCGAAGGCGCAATATCGCGGAATGGTAAGCAGGATAATATTGAGCTTTGGAACCAGAACAATTTGAGAAGTAGAGTCATAATTGTGTTCTATGGTGAGGACAAGCCGTTGCCGGACGGCTGATACTGGGCTTTAAGTCCTTAACTCAATTGATGATCTCCACATATGTTGTCATTCTCAGAAGCCGGTGAGACAGCGCATTACCACCTTGGTTTCATCCTTCGTAAAGTCGAACTTTAACCCTATAACAATTTATCGAAGTCCCCCCCGTCAACTGCAAGTCTTGATTCTCGCGTTCTCGTCAATGAGATCTGTTTAATGTCATGACCATAACAAATCAATTTGCTAAAATTCTTCTAACATTCAGTAGGCAAATATTGAGGCATGGATGTTCTGAAAATTACCCCAACTCAAGTCGGAGGCCACAATTGTCTGTGCCTGTGTCTTGCCCCGCATTCTATCAACACAATTGCAAGGTTACAACTGCTGTAGAAACTACTAACCTAATACTGGGAGTTTGTGTATCTGGGGAATTGACGGAAATTAAGACCCGCTGGCTGCCAAATACCTCAATTGACGCGATGCATCCTGTGAGACATTCCCACGTGGCTTCTGCCTGGCTTACAATTGTTATTTAATTAAACCTTGTACATATCAAAGGTATATAAATTTGAACAGATCCTGGTCAAATGATGATTCCAGAACATTCAGATTCTGATCTTGCAGGAATCTAACCCTGCTTTTAGGCCGTGCGGCCTCATATAACATGGTCTGTGTGGCTCTACACTTCCCGTGGAAACGATATGCTGAACACTATATTTATAGATGTACTCTGTACTCACTTTTCTGTCGTTGATTGGCAGTGTCTACACACTCCCATCTGCTCCATCTTCTCTATCCTCTGATAGAACTGCCCGCGTACTCGCACGCCACGAGCCGGGCTTGAATAACATCCCCAAGTCCAAGCATTACGAGACTCGCTTTCCCAACGTAACCTGGGACCAAGAGAACTGGGAGTTGTCCACCACACTTCTGGATCAGGCTCATTTCCAGTCCCGTATCCCCATCGCTAATGGCTACCTGGGTATCAACGTTGCGGCCGCCGGCCCGTTCTTCGAAGTCGACCAGCCAGTCAACGGTGATGTGGTTGATGAGTGGCCGATTTTCCAGCGCCGACAGACGTTTGTGACAGTCGGTGGCTTCTTCGACTCTCAACCTACGACGGAAAAAAGCAACTTTGGTTGGTTGAACCAGTATGGCGGCGAAAGTATCATCAGTGGTATTCCCCACTGGAGTGGATTGGTGGTGGAGCTGAGTGATGGCAGCTATCTGGATGCCTCGGTGGAGAAGTCGACTCTGTCTGGTTTCAGAAGCTCATTTGACTACAAGGGAGGCATCTTCACTTGGGAGTATACTTGGACGCCGAGAAATGTCTCCTTCGCCATCCAATATCGCCTGTTTGCGCACAAACTCAACGTCAACCAGGCCGCGGTTCAGCTGCATATCACCCCATCTGCGGACTCGCAGGTGACGATTGCCAACGTTCTCGATGGCACTGCAGCTGTCAGGACAGACTTTGTCACCAAGGGAAGAGATGCCAGTGCTGGCGCTGTCTACAGCGCGGTCCGCCCGAACGGCATCAATAATGTCACCGCATATCTGTATGCGGGTATCCAGGGATCGAAAGAGTTCAAAAATTCCACGGCTTCTCTGCTGCAGAATAAACCGTACGTTGGTGCAAACGAGTCTTCGATCGCTGAAGGTGTGACAGCCAGACTGACAGCCAAGACTACTGCCACTATCACCAAGTATGTCGGCGGGGCGTCGTCAGATGGCTTCGCAAACCCGCAGGAGGTGGCCAAGAATGCGTTCACTGCTGCGCGTAAAGCAGGGTTTGAGTCGCTGCTGAAATCCCACATTGCCGAATGGAGTGTCGTCTTCCCAGATGACTCTGTGGATGATTATTCCTTCCCTGAAAATAGAACCCTCCCCGATGACCCGAATATCATTGAGTCTGCCATCCACGCAGTCGCCAACTCATATTACCTGCTTCAAAACACCGTCGGGGACAATGCACTCGCAACAGTGAACAATGCTCCTATTGACTCCAACAGCATTTCAGTCGGCGGACTGACATCTGACACATACGGTGGGCTCATCTTCTGGGATGCAGAGGTTTGGATGCAACCTGGATTGGTCGCCTCATTCCCCAGTGCTGTGAAGACCATCGCCAACTATCGCACCAACCGATACGGCCAAGCTTTGGCGAATGCGCAGACTTCATACGTATCATCGAAGAACGCCACCCGCTTCTCCAGCAATGCAGCGGCATTTCCATGGACCTCTGGCCGATTTGGCAACTGCACCGGTACCGGTCCCTGCTTCGACTATGAGTACCATATCGGCGGCGATATTGCCCTTTCTTTCAGGAACTACTGGGCCGTGACTGGCGATACCGAGTTCTTCAAAGAGTCCCTGTTCCCGGTGCATGATTCCATCGCGACCTTCTATTCTGAGCTAGTGACCAAGAATGGATCTGTATATGAGCTCACCAATATGACCGACCCAGATGAATTCGCCAACCATGTGGACAATGGCGGGTATACCATGCCTCTCATTGCGACCACTCTGAATACTACAAACTGGTTCCGCGAGCTGTTGGGTATCGAGCAGAATGAAACCTTCACTGATATAGCCGACCACATTCTTGTAGGCCGGGATCCCAACTCAGACATCACTTTGGAGTACACCGGCATGAACGGTTCGATCAGCGTCAAACAGGCAGACGTTGTTCTCAATTCATTCCCTCTGGAATACACCCAGAACTATACCTCGAAGAACTCCTTGATCGACATGGAATATGTAAGTATTTACTTTACTTTACCAGATCATTCATGCTAACCCACGTAGTATGCCAACAAGCAGTCTCCAGATGGACCCGGCATGACCTTTGCCATCTTCTCCATCGTGGCAAACACCATTGCGCCATCCGGATGTTCGGCATACACATATGATCTGTACACCACTCAGCCCTACACCCGTGGCCCCTGGTTCCAATTCTCCGAGCAACTGCTGGATGATTACTCGATCAATGGCGGATTCCATCCTGCATTCCCCTTCTTGACTGGCCACGGAGGAGCAAACCAAGTCGCCCTGTTTGGCTATCTCGGACTGCGCTTGACCTCTTCCTTCACCCTCTCCATCAACCCGAATCTCCCGCCCCAAATTCCTCATCTCAAGTACCGCACTTTCTTCTGGCAGGGATGGCCCATCACCGCGCAGTCCAACTACACCCACACCACCATCACTCGCTTGTCCGATGCCCTCCCAACCGCAAACCAGACATTCGCCAATGCCCCTATCGTCGTGCACGTTGGCCCTGCAGACAACTTCACCTCGTACTCCCTCCCACCAAAAGGGACGATCACCGTTCCCAATCGCCAAGTCGCCTCGATCAAGACCGTGTCGGGTAACATCGCGCAGTGCGCCCCAAAGGTCACCACTAACTCGCCGTACGAACCGGGCCAATTCCCCCTCGCCGCGGTTGATGGCGCAGACACCACAAAATGGCAGCCAGCGCAAGCCAACACATCCTCGTGGATTACGGTCTCTCTCTCGCCTGAGACATACTACACACGCATTTCATCCCTCTTCTTCGACTGGGCATCTGCTCCCCCTCTGAATGCCACCGTGTATTTCCATAACTCGACCAGCTACAGCTTTGCTACTGATGCCAAGACTCAACGGTTCACCATCGCTCCTGTCAATGTGAGCGCGCCGTATAATGCTGCCTCTGCCGCGACAATCACCCCGTACACGGGAAATACTACAAACATCACCTTGCCCGATGGATTCTGGTCGGGACGGTACGCTACGCTCGAGATCATTGGGAGCCATGCTTTAGCGAATCCCCTCAATGGGACAGGCGCGATCGTTGCAGAATGGGGTATTATTGCTGATGGGAAGAGTCTGAAAGTATGAGTATATATTTCCAAGTAGTTCTATCCTGAATACATCAAATAGGAACATCAAGAGATATTTACGGATAAAAAAGGGGGATATATCATCCCCAGATTTGACAAACCATGTGCAGATCTTCGGTTCCACAATGCGCCTTCCAATTTGCAGAATATACGAATACACTACTAAAGCCTAGAATGGGGGCGGTTCTCGGCCTAGAAGCTGACAAAACAGGCTTTGCTTAGTTATTGCTTGGACTGTATAGTTAGCTATCAACCTTATTTTTTATGGTTAGACTGCAGGCGGGATCTGTACAAGACTCAGCACCAACAGTAATCTTCACTTCCACCAAGTGCCGTATTCCTTACTTCCTAATAGCTTGCCAGTAATGGAGCCACAGACCTAGCCACTATACAAAGAGCTTGTTCTAAAACAAACTCGACCCACGTGCCCTGTCTCTTGTCTCTTGTACTTTCCCTCTTTTGTCTCACCGCCGATTATCTGCGTCTACTTGATCTTACTGCTACTTCACATAGGTTGAAATATTATTATCTCTTCTTCCACCATGAGGGGCCAAATACTGTCAAAACACTGTTCTTGCTCTCTCCCTCTCCATCACAGGAGCCCAACCTGCATCAAACACCACCGTCCCCATTTTCACAGACAACCATGATGGAAGAATCTACGAGGCAACCCTTCTGAACAAGCAGACCACCAGCGTGAGAAGATGGCTCCGTGCGTCGGCTCCTGGTAGTGGTGTGGGTGTCAAGATCCAAGCCAAATTCTGGGGCTTCCCAGCCAACGTCTCCGGACCTTACTGTAAGCTTGGTCATATCATATAAGTATCTGACCCTGGTACTAACCAAACCATCTTTCTCTCTTTAGCCTACCATATTCACGTGTCCCCAGTCTCCCAGGAGAACTGTACCATCGCTGGCGCCCATCTTTATCTATATATGCGGAGTGAAACGCCACCCTGTGATCTAAACCATCTAAACATATATTAAGTTAGTAACCTGAGTGGAAAGCACAGCCCAATCTAAGTTACTCCAAACGAGCCTTTCGCAGTTAAATACACTGATCTCTTCCTTTCTTTGGATAAGAAGGACCCAGCCTACATTAGAAACTCGTCTGATCGTCGTCCATGCGCGAATTCGAGTAGGCTTAACTGCAGAACTTTGTACTTTGTGATCATTAATAAGGATGCCATACTGGATGGTAAGTGGTGGTTCTTGGATAGAGATTCCCATTCACGTGCGCAGCACATGCCCCTGACGACACATCTAATACTCATAGTTATGAGTTTCTGAAGGCGAGATCAGAGCTAGTCAGCTTTAACTATCATAGTATCACTATGCCGCAGCTAGAGATTCACTCAATGTCATTCTAAACTCTGCCTTCTGTTTGGGGTTCTTCATGATAATTATCCTCACAGGATGAAGTTCAAGCCCTGTTATACTCCAGAAACACAACAGATGCCATTTAATCATTTAGTCCATTTAATACTGGCAAATACTTTGAGTACACAGACAAAACGAGTCATGTCTCCATTCCCAAAAGAACCTAAGCAACAAATCCTAGCAAGCAGAGGATCACCCACAAGGACATCCATATCCCCCAGTTTCATTGTAATATTCACTTCCCAGGACACCGCCTCCGCCTCCCCCTTTCCTTCTCCCTCTTTCTCCTTTTGTGCCTTCTCCCGAGCAGGCATGACGATGCAAGCCCCCGGAATAAGAGACAATCCAGCCCCAAAGTCCACAATCTTGCCCAGGCTTTGATTCAATTTTGTTCCAGTATTCCAGTTCCGCCACTGCCGCGGAGACACTGTAGGCGAGGGACTCGTTCATGGTGCTGAGCTTGCCCCGGAGCTGTAGCGCAAGCTGGCTAAGGGCGAGGAGGTCTGTTTCCTCTTCCTTGTTGTTGTTGTTGTTGTTGTTGTCCTGTGACGGCTCGGGCGGCTGGTCCTGTACAAGATGCTGTATCTCACAGTAGGCTGGGTAGTTCATGTTCCCGACAAATGTACTCGGGAGGGGAGGCTGCACACGCGAGCGGAGATCCACTGTCAATGTAAGGCGAGCGTTCTCATCATTCATCTTTCGTGCTTTCGACGGATCCTGGGCCCTATCAACAGTAAACCCCAGTGTCGCAGTGACTATATCATTACTACAGATGAACCCTGAGGGCGAGGCACTGCAGAAACTTGCTGCTGCAAGTCTGCTTGAGCAAGGTAATCTTCTCCGGGCTGAAAGTAAACCATCTAGTCTTGACGCCAGAGGACACAGCGGCTTCCATGGCAGCCTATTGCTCCGAGGTGATATTGGGGTCGAAGAACGGCGTTGCCAGCTCCAGCGACCACACGGTCGCCGGGGTGTTGCAGCGGGAACACCACGAGGAGACCTGGTTCCGGAGGTTGATTTCATTCCGCAACGCTGGCTGTTGTAATGGCCATCCCGGTAGCATTGAATGCGGGTTTGGAGTTACAGCACTCGGCGATCGCCCGTAGAATCACTCCAGCACCCGTGCCATCCAGGGAAAGATGCAGAAAAGACATGACGAGGATGATTCTGTTTGGAAAGACGTTTGCCTGGAATCGGACGACGGGATAAAGCACGGCAGAGGCAGATAGGAGTTGACGGGTAGAGTCTGCGAGTCATCATCGCGATCAAAGGATTTGACGTGCAGCATGGGAACTGCCTCAAGTGGACCGGATGGTGCGACAATTGCCCTCTGTTTTGGGGTCCGGAGGGTTCACTGCTGTAGGTCACATTGCGTACCAGCCATGGAAGGTGGGAGACCAGTTTCTTGACGCCATCGTGTACGGTTTGAAGAGCGGTCTTTGCGTCTGGCGTGTTGAAGTACAGCATATAAGGGAGACAGAATTTGGGGAGGGTGTGCTCGAGCGGGGTGAGGGCGATGGCAGCAGGGGGATGCGCCATGATGCAGTGTAGAGGCCAGAGAATTCGACTATTCAGAGGTATTTAGCACAAGCCAGGAACATCAGGAGGTGTTGGTCCAGCAGGATCAGCCTCGGTTTTTTGTAGGAACGAACTGATTAGTCATACAGCAATCGTCAGTTAACTGGCTTGAGAACCCCCCAAAATAATTTTTGGAACCCATGATACTATCTAGGATAACTGACACGAATGTCTCATCACAAAAAAGTCGACCCATCATAGCCGTAGAAAGTGGCTGAATCCTCGTGGGTTGTGTTTTGAACCACTGTCAGTATCTTTTCAACGGCTTCGTCAACTAGCATTCCATCACCGCCACCAATGTTCCCCATGTCTATAGCCACATTGCCAGGGTGAAGGGGGCTGATTGTGAAGTCATCAGCATGGAGTTCATTGTGTAGCTAGACAGTAATCATGTTCCCAGCTGCCTTGGAGACAGCATACGGACCACCCCAAGCGGATAGCTGCTTGATCTGGATACCGAATGAGCCGCAGTAAGACGATATAAAGATGGTCTTTCTGGTCTTCCGTGCACAGATTTCTAGGAGGGATATGGCGGTCAGCTAATGTCTACGCTGTGGTCGAGGGACTTACCTTGTGCCTGGTAACGGCAGAAAGAAAGATGTCTTTGTAAGAAACAGAAAGCCCTTGATGTTGGCTATGTAGTCTACGGATTCTATCTATAATGTATCCATATGGCACGTTATTTGGCACCATGCCCTTGGGTAATATTGGATAAAATTAAAATATAAACCCCGTGTTTGAGGATGGGTCTCTGCTGCTATCAGTCTGAATGTTTCATGCCGTTATTCAGGTGAGGATGAGTCAAACTGAACTACTTGAGGTAGCGACTCGGGAATAGACCAGAGGACATGGTGGAATTGCCTATTTGGGATGCGCCCTAGGCGGGATCCGAAGCAGTATACACAAAGCTTGGTGGGTTTCGGGATTTGGTTACTGACAACCACTTGAGATCCCTTATGTGCCATTCTCCGGAAATTACCGGTGATGGATTCGTATTCGCTGACTGATGTGTCGATCTTTTGAAATTTCAAACGCAGTTGATTCTCCACTACCTGATCAATCCCATACGATTGGTCTGAGCTTTGAGATCTTTCAATATGGGGAAGATGCGATACCCGTGGCGTTAGTCCAAGCCTAATCAAGCTCTGTGTGTGGCTCACCGGTTCCTACACAGTAATCATCTGCGCTGCGAGCGAATTTCTATCCTTGCATGCCTTTCTATTATGAGATCACTGCAATGGCTTCATTTTCTCGCGGATGAGAAACTCCATCGCCGATTTGCAGATGTGTCGCCGCATTTAGAATATCCTGCCGTTTTGGGATTTGAAGTAAAACTTGAGAAATAATGAGGGCTTTTCAAATGTCGGATTATTTGCCATGAGGTACATGTCGCAGAGTCTTCATGATAAGCTGTTATTGAGATGCACAAGTCTATTTAAGCAATACCTCGACACATCAATACACCATACTAAGCTATCCATAACCTCCTGAATAACGAACACAATATTCCTCCCTCACAATGTCGCGCCTCGGTCAATCTACTGATGCATCGTTAATTGCCCAACCGTTGTACTTTCCCTTCTCTAGGCATTCTGCTAATAACCATTCCTCAAGGCTGCGATGAGTGAGTGTCTCTCCTCATGGTCTGACAACGACCTTCCAGCGCGTGGAATTTCCTCTGATGAGCTTGTCGAGGCGTACACTGTCTGGGGCAAAGGCAATATCGGGCTCATCCTCACCGGCAATGTCATAGTCGACGTCGAGCAATTGGAGACAGAAGGGAATCTGATCATTCCTGGCAATGCTCCATTTTCCGGTGCGCGGTTCGATCAATACAAAAGGCTTGCCTCTGGAGCAAAGGCCCAAAAGTCTCTTATTGTAGCCCAAGTATCCCATCTCGGATGATAGACACCACTACATCTGCAACCTCACCCCTTCAGTGCCAGCGATGTGCAACTGAAGGGGGTGGTTCTCGGCAACAGCTATGGAAAACCTCGACCTTCCACAGAGAATGATATTAAGAATGTTATTGAGGGGTTTGCCCACGCCGCAAAGTTCCTCAACAAGGCTGGATTTGATGGCATCCAGCTCCACGCAGCGCGTGGCTATCTCCTCAGTCAGTTCCTATCCGAGTCTACCAATTTCCGAACAGATCAGTACGGCGGCAACCTTGTCAATCGCATGCGTCTTATCATTGAGATCCATGAGGCCATCTCCAAGCGGGTTCGCCCTGAATTTATCATTGGATTCAAGGCGAACAGCGTCGAATTCCAGACCAATGGATTCCAGCCTGAGGAGGCCCGAAAGCTGTGCGCTTCCATTGAAAGCCACTGATTTGACTTTGTGGAGCTGTCTGGTGGCACATATGAGAAATGGAAGATGAACGACGACGACAAGCGTGATTCGACCAAGAGACGCGAAGCCGTAAGCATCCCCCGTTGAGCAAGTGACATCCGTAGCTAATGCATGTATAGTTCTTCTTGGACTTTGCCCAAAAAGATTGTCTCTTCTCTTTCCCATGCAAAGTCTTATCTGGCTGGTGGCTTCCGGATAATCGAAGGAATGGTCAAAGTGCTGGAGACACTCGATGATATTGGTCTTGCTCGCCCGCTGTGCCAGGAGCCGTATCTCTGTCAGCACATCCTCGCTGGTGAGGTGCCAGGAGGAGCCCTTGCTTCGCTGGTCAATCAGTATGACTTTGGCCTCACTGCCGTCGCCGCCTGTATTCAGATCAGACAGATGGGCAATTGCTTGCTTCCAGTGAACCCCGCAAGCCAGGGAGGCGTGGATGCAGTCAACCAGGCTATTTCCGACTGGGCTCAGAAGAAACAGAACGATCGCTCCGAGAGGGGAATTCTAATTATACTAGGGCTATATATAAGGGAATTTTTTTTTCTTTCTTTAAATAGCTAAAAAGTATATATAGTAATAGTTTAAATAATACCTATTTATGGGGATCCTATATAGATTATTAGTATAATAGAGGAAAATGCAAGGGTATAATAGATAGGTAGAGTAGGGTATACTAGATGGGTAAATCTACTACAAAGATACTAGAGGCCTACTAGAGATAGATGGGGCACCCTCTGTAGAGGAGAGTGGGGGCTACACGCACCCTCTATAGAGCTATTACTAGTAATATGGGTAATATTAATCATATTTGTTGAGATACATTTTCATATTACACACAAATTAATATGACAAAAATCTCCCATCCAAAGAACCCACAACCTTAATAATCATGCAACTTTGCTTCAAACACGCTCAGGTGTGACGGCAAGTAATAAAAGCATGGTCCAATTTTACCACCTTGCCGCCATCCAATGACGCCCAGGTACGTTGCGAGTCAAGTTCGGCATGGACGTTTGGAGGCTGCGAAATGGTACAGGCCGTATTCTGGAAGTTGGCCGTGAGCTGGGCGCTGGTGGCATACACAACGCCATTGCGAGCGACGGCTGTATTGCCCCAGAGAGAATCGACGGAGTGTTTCACGCCGTCAGTAGGAACCTCTTTGTTTGCATTGGCGCCCGATTGATCGTTGGCTAGCTGGACCCTGACTGTGCTGACAGGATGAATGTTTTCTTTGTCAGGCTCAGCGTCAGCGGTGGCTGAGGCGAGGAGGAAAAAAGCCAAAGGAAGAGCGTTGGTGATCTTCATTTTGTGGGGATTTCTGGAAACTCAGGTAGAATATGGAGGATTGTTTGTATTTGATGGTTATGAATGGGGAATATTGACAGGTTGTTATTGCTCTTTATATAACTTTTGTAGACTCCATGTCGGCCCATCTAGATTGAGATGTCAGTGTCATTGTGCTCTCCTAGGTAGTAGTAGAAACAATTGGGTAGTGAAAACAATTGGATACCTTAGTTGGAAACGATTGATGGATTTGATGGATCTTGACTACAAAATGGCCAGATGCGGATGTTCGTATAGTCGATGACGAGATAATACGAGGTCTTTTGACCGGAACATTCCGAGTCCGGGCTTTAATGTAGTCAAATAACCTTAAAACGGCCAAGTAAAATCTTAACATTCTTTGTTACAATATGCGAAATAATCTGGATTGTTGGGGATTGGTGAGATTAGAAAAAGAATGGCGTATTCATGATGTCACTCAGCCATTCCCACTCTAATGTAGTCATTTCATTGCTACTCTAGAATGAGACCGTAAACCCGTGTATTCCACATTCCATAGCTATTGAAAATAAAGCTTGAAATAGACAAACATTTTTGCAAATGAAAAGACGGAAGACTTAGCCGTCATGGCTTCCACATGCATATTGAATCTAGACCCATCTGTTGCATTATTCGGTTACATTTTGGTTTAACCTAATGTGGAAAATGCTACTACAAGCCAGCCGCAGGTCATAATCATAAAGTAATACCGGAATTGTAAAAGGATCCTAACAGAATCCCGGTTTCATCATTTTAGGTGCCAGGAGGAACGGTATGAGGAACACCTGTGATTAGTTCGTCTTGACATGCTGTCCCGAGGTGAATGGCCATTTACTGAACAGGCAGAACTTGACACACAGAAGCAGCCCGCTGTTCAATGAATACATGAGGTATGGCAATGAGTCCGTTTGGCGTCCTCAGTTGACCAACACCTTGTCCTCGGGCAAGTTCTAGACTGCGCCTATCTTCTCTTCGGTCAATCGATATGTCTTTTCCAACAACCCGCCGTTCAAGATGTGTGTCAACGATAAGGCCATTTGGTACGTTTATGGTAAGTGCTACAGATCTTCATAACAGACTGCTTAGCATACCAAGTATTGACGTTCAACAAATAGCCCACGGAAGCGACCCCAATGTCTTCCATCTCCACGGTCACGGATTTACCTATGGAGGCATGGAGAAGTTGGTGCAAGGTAAGATCCTGTTCTTCTGCGAAGTATATAGATATAAGTGCTGACGCGATGCGACAAAATATGGCCTTCGGTGACGGTGAAATGGCCGCGCTGTTGATGAGTGCCACCGTGCCCGGTCTCTGGCAGCTTTTCTGCCACATTGACAGCCACTTGGCCAAGGGTATGATCGCCAATTACAGGGTCATGGAGGAGAACTGTCCCCGCATTGTCCCTGGTCTTGAGTAAGCGGTGATCATCATCAAATACAGGCAGATGTACACCGTCTGCTCGGATTGTATATTTTTCTTGGTGTCGAAGAAGTATTAGCAGAGCCACCAGACGATTTGCGAGGAGTGCTGTCGTGGCAAATCATACTTCAAGGCAGCTCACATGTCATAGAGTTAATATATTATTAGACCGCTAGAATAATCATAGACAAAGAGGCTTTTTTAAAAGCCTCTAAACTACTTCATTTGGCCAAACGAAGCGTGTAGAAATAGAGCTGAATTAGTAACGACTGAACAGATAAGTCCTCAGCTGTAACTATGAAAAGCCAGAAGATATAGTCTACTGCTTCTGCAGTGCCTCTCGTCTTCCGGTACTATTTGGGTCAAGATATGGCTTCTCTCCCAGACTGACAGCTCTCTGCCCTGTTCTCACACCGTAATCGTCGTAGTCCAATGTCGCGCTGTGATATACAACACGATTGTCCCAGATAGCTGTACCAGAAAAAAGAAATTAGCAAAGTTCATGTTTCACACGATATATAAGAGATACGGGTAGAAACGTACCAAGATCATTAGAATTCTCCCATTTCAACCGAACTTGAAGATCATGATTTTCAACAATCAGCCTAACAAACCAATCAAGCAGATGTCTGCTCTCTTCCTCAGTCAGCCCATTAATCGACTCGACATGGTGTCCAACAGCGAAAACGCTCTTCCAGCCCGTAACAGGATTAGTGCGAATAACAGGGTGGATTGCTCTCAGCTCAGCCTCGATGTTCTCAGGGGCTCCTCGGGGGGTACTGTAGAGCTCGAAGTTGTTGTCCTTTGCCTTTTGGATAAACCCTGGCTGGGCATATCTGGCATTTAACCCTTCGGGGAATTTCTAGTATAGCGAGGAGATTCAGTCGTAGAGCTCGTGTCCAGAGGCCCATAATGTGTCTAAGACAATCCTAATACGTATGAAGTTTTTACTGGTGTTTGGAGTAAGGTACGTGCTTACCTCCACCTGTTGTTGGGAGCTGTTTCAAGCGCAAAATCGCATAGTCACTTGGGATTGGCTCGAATGTAATATCGCTGTACCAGATTCCTTTGAGACTTTGCTTCTTGTTCTCCCAGACGGCGTGCTATCCTAGCTTCTTCCGCTGCTCGGAGCTGATAACACTGATTTCATCATCGTGCGAGCCATGTTCGCGCCCGGAATTGTTCACGGGGTGGATGTGCAATCCAGAGGTACTTGGTTTTCCTGACAGCTGACCAAGACGTTGGGCGGGTTCTTTCTGGAGATCATTGTCTAGGTCATCCTGCTTGCGAAAGAAAACGACACCACGTTGGGAGACTGTCATCGTTCTCCAGGTTAGTCGTCTCACACAACTATGGGGCTTCCTGATTCCTTACCTGTGATGGCTAGATCTTTGATTAACTCATCGGAGTTGGGAGCACGCAGCCACTCTTTAATATAGTAGGCGAAATGATGATGATGGTTCACCACCAAACATGATTAGAATCAGTATCTTATTACATATATTGATAGAGCATATTACACAGAATATAAATCTTTTTCTCCCTTATTTTTATCTATTTTCCCTGATTTTATATTATCATTTAAAAACATACTAATTACTATTAATAATCACGTCTTATTACTCCCCTAATTTAAAGTATTTCTATATAAAAATTAGTTTATTTTATTCCTTACACTTTACTCTATATTATAACCTAAATTTAATCTAATCTATTTAGATTTCAGGTGTGGGGTTCCCTTTCAAATTTTAGTAGTGATTTAGGTTATGTGATCTACTCAAAATACACGCAATGGAAAACGTATGGGCAGTGATTCAATGGAATTCTAGTATAAAGAGAGAAAGAGAAAATATAGTAAGTTATAATAATATAATATAGTGGTTAGGTTTATATAATAAACTAACTAAATGAAATAAACAAAGCAAACATCTCAGTATGTCCACCAGGCACGCAGTGTGAGGTTGTCACAGGTTATAGTTATACTATACCTATACTGCTATATAATTAATCCGTCTAATACCACTACCTAACCTAGTAACTATACTATATATTTACTAGATTTATTATTTAACTATAACTCACTAATCCTTTCTATCTTATCTATTAAATCAGTTGTTAGACTGGCGTCAGCTACGAATACCGTACAAGCTAGTGTTCACGTGATCAATCGAATAAGGTCTGGTTTTTCTATCTATATGAGAACGAGGGCGTATATATAGCCAATCTGGAGCCCTGAAACTAGTCTAAATACAGTAAATAAAGCAATAATTTTATGTGTGATATTCATATCACTAGTAGTAAGATAAATCTCTTTGAAATGAAGCTATTCAGGGTTAAAAATTGCTGTATACCACAGATTGGTGGAATACCGGAGCTATAGCGGATTATCGCTATTCCAACGGAATCGGGGATAGCGGTAATTTCGTCAACATCAGTTTACCTATTAACTCCAGTTCACCCATTAATTCTAGGTTACTTATAAATCTAACTCCCCTATCTACTCTAGCTTACTCACATACCCTAGCTCACCTATTAACCATAACTAATCTATTAATTACTACTAATTCTATAACTATAACTAAATTAGTAAGTTTAGCTGAGTTATTAAGTATACCTAAATCTTTAACTTAACTTTTAAGGTTATAATTAACTTAAATAAAGAAGTAAATATACTTCTTTAGCCTTACTTCTTTCCTTACTACCCTTCTATATTCTTAAGTACTCTTGTCCCTTAGGCACCCTGGTTACTATTAACATCCTTAGATTAGGATTGCAGGTTAGTATTCTCTAGCTTAACTCACAGGTTTACAGGAATGGTATAAAGGCGAGATACCAGTGTGACACCATAATATAAAATCAGAGGAAATATATAAAAATAAATGGAGAGAGGATTTATGATCTCTAAGGTCCCTACTACTCATCTATATATGTGAGAACGTGCGGTAATACGATTACGCAGGTTCAATATCGAGTATGGATAGTGTGGTAAACGTAGCGGTCAATTGGTAGTAGAGCTAATCGCTGGTTTGGAAAGCCTTCCAAACCCGCGATTAGAGATGCGCACCGTGTGGTCACGTGCGCATACCCGAGCTGTGGTCTTGGCATCGGCTTCCTACGTACGGTATATCATACAGGCTCTAACAATATAAAAAGACACCAATTTACACCATGTTTGGTGGTTAACCATCACCATCATTTCACCTACTATAGTAACAGAAATTTTATTTAGATTAGCATAAATATTTTGATAATTATCTGTAACAGCTAATAACTCCACCAACTCTAAGGATATCTAAATAAGTAATATATCATTCAAATCCCCTGATAAAGGTTTATCTAGGATGATACTTCTATTCCCATATTTTATATTAGTGGTGGTTGGTAGAAAGCAAAGTTGCACCTATAGAGAGTAAACACAGTTATATTAATTATAAAGGCATAAACCAAGACTAGATATATGGATATGAGTTCCTTTATAAATGTTAAAATGAATATAAAAAATTCCATCTATTCTTCATCATGATTTGCCTGGTGGTGCTCTTGATGTCCCTGTAATAGCAAGTAAATATCAAAGGCTTTCACTCTCAGGGCTTTTAGTGAGACACACAGCTTTTCCCATAGAAGAAATGCTGCTGATGCAATAGGTCAGAATCAGGGAACCCCGAAACCCGCGTCTTTCGCTCAAACATTCTTACATAATCTCTGAATGTGAAATGTAACAGCTCATCACCCTTCTGCACAGTTTTATTATAAAGCTGTTTATGAACTATGATAGAAGAGTCTACGGCTATCCTAATAGGCAAGATCACAACCCTGCCTAAATTCTCAGTGTTAATAATGATCATGCCATGTGTCTGGAGGAACTAATACACTAGAGTATCTGGCGCGTTAACTATATAGATACCAGGTGGATTCTCTTCATATTGGGCGATATGCTGGCAAGGTGCTAGATAGTTATGTCCAACCTGATCATCCATCTTAACCTCAACCTCAAGATAGGCGCTGCCTTGGATTATATTAATACCTCTAACAGTCCCAGAGACTGGAGCATGCTGGCAGTGATGGTTAAATGTATTAAGAAAAACATAGGTCTAGATTCTACCCTTAAAAATATCCCTATAAGTGACAGCGCCCCCATAGGGTTTCTTATATCCATATTTGCTAAGGAGATCCTTCACTTTCTATAGTAGGTGTTTGAGGATTATCTCAGACTTATTAGTGATTTAGAAAGCGCCTGTAAACGTGGAATGGGCTGGAAAAGTCATAATATAGTTATTAGTACCTCCCTTAATCTCACTGCTTATATTAAGTGCATAATAAAAGAATTTATTGAAATAGTTCTAATTTTTTAAGTCTTTTTCAGACTTGAAGACATGAAATGGCAGGGCGTTTTAAAAGTTCATTAGCGCGGCCTTATTTATTAAGGACTTTTCATCTATTTGCTATCCTATCTGCTTTATGAAACAGACTACCCAGTCAGACAAGGGTGCTAAAGGCTTGTTAATATTTTTTAGGTTTATCTAGGCTTAGTGAGGACCTAAGGGATCCTGGGTAAGGATAAAATAAAAGATACAGAGAATATCATATATGTTATAGCCTTTAGTAGTCTCAGTTATAATCTACCCTTAGACAAGCCAGTTAGTAAAGTCAAGGAACCCTTTAGCTGTGAGAATGCCGTACTTATTTAGCTCTAAGATATCCCATTTCCAGGCACTTTGGACAGCCTTTTCAAGGTTATTAACTTCCTGGGGCAACTCATCACAGAGCTCCTATACAATGCTGCTGTACTTTTCCATAGCTAATGTTTACTTATATACTGAAAGACCAAATTAATGGTTTATTATAGATGGTGTTAGGAGTGTCAAGAATAGTTAATGATTGAGTGGACTTTAATACAGTATATATGCAGTTCACGGAGATTGACATTTTAATGGATGACTACAAAATTGCGGCATCATTATATATGAGAGCCTGAATAAACATTCTCGACCTTGTCTCTGCAGTCCGCATGCAGACTTTCCACTGTTACATGTACAGAGGAAATGCGTTAGTGACATATAAGAGACATTACATAGCCTATATGATGTACTAGTGCATCATAGATTAAAAAATTGACATCCGTAGATCCATATGCAGCGGTGTAGAATTTTAATATCAGAAACTTCGGCTGACCCCTTCTCCAATTTCAATTTCCATGAGTATTTTTCATTGGTAATATTTTCTGGACCCTTTGCCTCCACTGACTGAAACCGCTGTGAGTTACTGAGATACTGGGGAATAATTTTGTTATATTACTTAGCAGAATGGCACCGTGGGTGCTTAAAACTGGAAGCAGGTAAAAGGCAGATGTCAGGTCTTCCTGTAGTCTAATGGAACCCTTTAGCTAGTGTTGAAACCCTTTCTCCAGTCTCTAGCAGATAAAGCTGAAATAGGATGGACTTTGAAATCTGCTATTTACTTCATGTCTTTTGCCCATTATCTAGTGTGCCATAGACTATCAATACCAGACCTTCTATAGTAAGAGACAACATGCTAAACCTGGGATACCACAAAGGTTTTCTTCACCGTGCCCCTATTAGGAAGTTTACCCAGATCATCTGTTGTATACCAACCCACCGGTATAACCGCATCTACCGTATTTGTGGGCTCAATGATTAGAGTCTGCTCTCTTTCTACCGTATGCATGCGTTGTCGGGTGACACTTTACTTGGAAAGATAGTAGGATAAGAAAATATGTCAGAAGCTGTAATCTCCATTTATTGCCTCTGCATTTGCATAACAGTATGGGGAAACCTACTTGTAGGACAAAACCTATACTGAGGCAGGAAAACAAAATAGCAGGGTATAAAATTATAATCCCCTCCACTTATCCTGTCAATTAAACTGTGGCCCCATATCTTGTCATTTCCAGTCTCCTACCACAGATTTTGATATAAATTATTGCTGAGTTGAAATCAATGTGATAGTAAAGTTGTTTTTACCATCGTCTTCATGTTTAAGCTGTTTCTTTGGCCAGCCTTCTTGATCCAGAACCATAACTTTCTGCTGGCTATCATCCCACTTAAAATAGATTGATCCAGTGGCAACATAGGCACCTGACTTCTTATCCCGGACATACAAGGCAGTTGTCACTAGTGTACCATCCCGGGGCACAGTACCGGCAATCGCGTATTTGTCTGACATGTCCGACCATAGTGTAACCTCACCAATTTGGGCGAGTCTCAATAAAAGAGAATATTGACCCTTCTCCCCGCCGGTGGCATCCTTAAACCGGACGCCAACAACAGAAGTAGTGCCTTTGAGGGCTTGATAGCACTGCACTGATTTGTCCTCTGGGAGGTTGGGCTGGTCCCCAGTCAATTCTTTCGAATCGGTATAGTCTTGGTGATTCCACACAAGCAGCTTCGTCCCGTCTCCGAGTTTGAAGGAAAGATAGCTAGTCCCTAATTTCTGATGCTCGACGTCGTTTATTTTGGCAGTTTTCACGTGGCTGTCGTAGTTCGCCTTGCTGTAGAAATCAACTGTATTAGCAGCCACCATATTGTTGTAGTTTTCAGGTTCACTTGAATAGAATTATGTTATGGGATTAGATAATAATATTCTTGACGTTGAACAGAGACGCAGAAAATGGAAAGAAAGACGAGAGTGTTAAAGTAGAGGAAATAGCTTTAACAGTACTTATATTTATCTCTAGTAGACCCTGTAGAGCATCATTAGCGGAGAAACGCGGAAATGGTGTCATGTAGTCGTAGTCTTCTACATCATTACTATTCGTATTCCAAAAGAGCTGATACTTTCTTCTTGAATTTCATATATTAGTAGTATTAAATCGAAGGTATATTTTAAAGTTTAAACTTTAAACTTTTTCCAATGTTACTGTGATCATCTATTTTCCATTGTCAATTTCTGTCATAGCTCAGTTAAAGTTTTAGTGGGGAACGGGACTGTCAACCACAAAGCATCTAGAAGCAACAGTATGGATTGACCTGATGTCACCATGTAACATAGATCTCAGCACATCGTCCATATTATTCCGCGTGCAGCGACTATGAAGACCTCATTCTATCACTGTTTCTCGTCACAGCCCCAGTCCGTGAAAACATAGTATTGTTGATGCTGCTTTGTTTTTCTGCCGTATGTTTTCCTTTTCGCTGAGTTGAAGTAAAAGATCAATTCTATATTAATCTGCCTTATCCCAGAAGCTTTATCCTGCCAGATGTATGGTATACGAGACCTGTGGTAATTTGAGCGAATTCCTCTAAAAAAAGGCAGTATCTACTGCGACTCGGCTGGGCCAGCACACTTGCAACGACTGATCCAACTTTACCACACGACGGGCTTAGACCCCCAGGACCTAAATTCAGTTTCAATCATTGCTACTCGGCTTCGGGGCTGTCAGACGGGCCGTACCAAATATAAGAAAAGGTTGACCCAAGAGTTCTTGCATCATTGACAGCGATGATCCTGATGACAGTGATTATGTAAACGGGAGTAATGATGTTGGCAGGATCAGTATGTCAACGCGTCAAGCGAAGAGACAAAGACTAACTGCTTCTGCAAATGACCGTGTCTACTTAAGAACAACCTAAAGTCTAGGATAACTCACCAAGTGAAAATGATCTACAGAGCTTAGAAGGATCCCGGAGAGCCTATCTCGACTCGGAATATGACTTGTTCCAGATGATAAACTACCTCACGGACTTACCCAAATTAAGGCATTATTGGAATAGCGCCAGCAACTCTATCTTACGACTTCTTGGAAGCACGTTAAATTCCCGGTTTGAGGAATGGAGGTTTCGCACTACCCAGATTCAGAATGCTGGACACGAAGCATGGCTGCAAGCTCTCCCTGCGAGCCGCACGATTGCTCGCTCCAGTGATCACGCACAGTTGCCAATCAATGCACTTATCGAGAGATTTGCCTCTGTCGACGCCTTACTGAACCAACTGTACAGTGTTTTGTATGCAGGGACTGCAAGAGAAATATTTGCTGATGAGTTCGAGACTGATTGTATGTGAAGTTTTGAACTTAATTCAAAATTCAGCCAAACGGCTAACTCGACAATAGATATGCTGTTATTGAGATCGGAAAATTAGAAGGCGAGAACGCGAACCTTACCTTGAAAAAGATCGAACAGTACAAGTTTGAATTGTGAAGGCGAGAGCTAGCCCCGAGGGCCGCTCTGACTCGCGTCGACTTGACCTTGGATACGCCCCATATAACAGGGGGCCCCAGCCACTAGGGGTGGTCTACATCCACGGGTTCAACTCATCGCCTGCTGTGTGGGATGATTTCGATTCACTTTTAGAATCTGATCCTAGCCTCACATTTGTGACCCACCGTCTTCGCTTTGAATATCCCACTGCTATGTTCCGGCCTTGCAACCCGCTGCGTCGGTTGCCTACATTAGCGACCGTGGCTGACACTTTAAAGGTGTTTCTTGAAACCAGAGCTAGGAACCCGGATCGCGTGGTGGTGGTCTGCCACAGCCAGGGCGGTTTGATTGTGCAGCAATACTTGTCCCGGATGGTGTCCCAAGGTCATGGAATGTATCTAGCCCGGATCCGCCACATCGTTCTGTTTGCCTGCCCCAACAGTGGCGCTGAGTTGGCTTTAACCCTCCGGCGCAGGATACTGGGCAATCACCCGCAAGAGCGTCAGCTCCGCCCCCTGAATAGGAACATAACTAGCATCCAGGCGACTATATTGCGCTGTGTTATATTTGCTACGAGTGTCACCCCTAACTGCTGTCCAATTCCGTTCTCTGTCTATGCTGGCATGAGCGATAACGTGGTTCCAACTACTTCTAGCCAATCCGTCTTCCCAGATGCTGCATCCCTCCCTGGCGACCATTTCTCGATAGTCCGCCCCGACTCTTACCACCACCTCTCATTTCTCGCCCTCAAGGAGAAGCTCGAGTTAGAATCTAGACCTACGACTCCCGGTTCCTGACGTTATAGTCGTGGATGGGTGCAGGAGTTATTTATTGTTGATGTAGGTGAATCTTTACTAGCCCGATAGTTAGGTAATCTGCTTAAAAATAGGTAGTGAATGTATCTTGGATCATCTAACAATAGTCAATGAACCTTCTGGTCGCTCTGAATGACAATCTTTTCTTGGGCAGTTATAGTAGGCGAAATGATGGTGACGTTCAACCACCAAACATAGTGGAAACCAGTATTTCTTTATATACATAGATAGAGGATAATACATAGAATAGAAATCTTCTTCCCCCTTATTTTTATCTATTTTCCCTGATTTTATATCATGGTTTAAAAGTGTACTGTTAGATGATATAATGTAATGTTCTAGGACTCTAGTAGTAAGAAACTATAGTATAAAAGGCTTGGTTCAGGGACCCCAAATTGTTTTGCCCCCTCTTTCTAGCTGGTTATTTTTAGCAGTATCCAGGTTATAATTAGAAAAGGGAGGGGTCTTTGATTTTACTAAACTTATGTCACTATATTCCATCTGTCACCTATTACCTAAGATAACCTTAAGTAAAATAAAAGATAGTCTACTTTAGATTCTATTCATAATCTAATAAACTATATTTAATATGCTAGTTCCAGTCCTGGTGGTAACCTTTCCTTTAACCATATTAATTAAGATCATTAACAAATTACTGCGACTGAGCTGGCCTTATATATAATAGTATAGAAGGGCACTACTTTCCCCCTTACTATCTTCATAAGGTAGCTTATAAGTACGTAGCCTTATTATTAGGGGAGCTATTTAATCTTACTAAGTAATAGCTTACTAGGGAAATAGAATATAGTAAGTATCCTATACCTTCCTCCCAGATAACTATAAAAATTTAGTAGTAGCTTAAATATAGTAAACATGATAATATAGCTACTAGCAAATCCTAGATAGCTAATAATAAGCAGATATTTATTATAGGTAGATAAAGGTAGAAAAAGGGTGTGAGTTATTAACAGAAACTTAATCTTATTATAGTAAAGATGGGCAGTAATAAATAAAATATACACAGTTAGATTAGTTAAAATAGCTTCACTATATACTAACCATAGAAGGCAGAGTGGTGAATAAGTAGGAAAGAGAAGTAGACTTCTAAATATGATGAGAAATTATGCTGATGGTGAATGTAAGCTTTTAACCATTCTACCGTGCGCTTTCACCATCTGCTTCCTCTGCTTGATCTGCTTTCCCCATGTCCTTTTCACTATTAACTTCACCGTGTGCTTTCACCGTGTGCTTTCACTGTGTGCTTTCACCGTGTGCTTTCACTGTGTGCTTTTACTGTGTGCTTTCACCGTGTGCTTTCACTGTGTGCTTTTACTGTGTGCTTTTACTGTGTGCTTTTACTGTGTGCTTTTACTGTGTGCTTTTACTGTGTGTTTTCACTGTGTGTTTTCACTGTGTTCTTGCACCATGTGCTTTCACCATGTGCTTGCTCTCGCCCTTTCCTTTACTATTCTATTTTACAATCTCTTCACTATTGTTTTGATTGTTCTTATTTTTAGAGTTACAGCATGACTACATAGTAAGACCAACCTAGGTCCGCCGAACCCATTCCCGGGGATTTAATCAAGTTTAATATCTAATAGTTGTTATCTAGAATAGAAGTTAGGTATAAGTGTGGTACAGTGAAATGATACAGTATACTATATACAAAGGCCATCCTAAGTTAGATTATACATGTTTAATTGTCTAAATATTGTTCTGTATATAAATACATAGGAAGGAGGTCTTAGGCTAAATCATGCTTACTGGGACTTCTATACATTAAAATTTCTTCACTTACAACATGGGATCCGCTGTTATTAGGCTAAGAGATCATATCCTTTAATTTTATTTTAATAGGACATGGGTAATGTCCATCCTATTACTATATTATAAGCCGGCGGATAAACTGGGAACAGATAAAGCTATATCTCATGAACTAATATTAACTATATAGGTAACTATAGATTAGTTACAGATTTAAGGAACCACAGCTTGCTATTTCTTTTAGAGTAAATAAGAATAAGGGCATCTACATTATATATAGTAATATACTCTGATATCTTTTTAAATAGACCCCTTCTACATTAGTTTTCTTATTAATTCCTCCCTTAGGTAGTCTGTGGGCGGTGCTTCCTTGTTAGGAGGGATTTTTTAGATATAATAAAGGATTTTTAGTTTAGGTTCCTGCCATGTTTAGGTGTTAAAGCTGTCTAAGTAGCTCTAATCCTAAAATTCTGCCGCGGGCGCTGTATTATAGTATAGACTCCTGTTATTGCCTTGCTAAATAGTATAAAGCCTCAGTCATATAGATCATCATGGTTGGAATGTTATAAGCTGAGAAGATCATAGTTCGCTTCATTCAACTTGTTAATCACATCATCAGTTGATCATCTGTACGGCGGTCAGGCAGAAGATAAGACAAAGACAAGACGTGATACGGGAAGAGCATGGTTCAGGTGGTGATGAAGTTCTCTTTCGCACAAAGATTAAGACACTGGCAGAAGATATGGTGAAATGTGGTATTGATGCAGCACCGAAATTGGCGGGGTGTAGTGTTAATCCTGGGCATCTCGTGACCGCGGACTGCCCAATCATTAGTTGTTACTATCACCACATTGTTGAGATGGCTCTTGGAACTCGGAGAATTCTTTTCGGCGTACAGTATATTGCAGAGCGCCTATAGCAGTAGGCCTTCTGCTCCTATCCAACATCTATGGACCAGAAGGTAGACGGTGAGGCCGGTAGACGCAAAACTGATTTAGTGCTGAGTATGGTGAATCTAGCTTGGGTAATAATGTAGATTTTAGTAGATGCATTAAGTATTTCTATACTATTAAGGCATGAAAGATCAGCCAGGCAAATGGGGAGGAAAAAGGGGGTGAGAAGGAGGAAAAACTATCTTTAAGCATAAGAAACATACAACACTACATGCAGAATTCACCATTATGGTTACTATAAATTTAGGCCCCTACAGATTATATAGTAGAAAACATTAATCAGTAAGAGACTGATCAGTTATATTTCATTTATCAGACAGTCAGCCAAGTATATAGTAGCCATGGATAAACCACCTTAAGGAGCTCCTTTTAAGCAAAGATGTGACCCTTCTCAGCCATAGGTAACTACTCCGCTACCCAAAGATGGGAATTCAAAGACTGCAGTGAATGGAGTTTCGTCTTCCAAGCAGGTATGGAAGGCTTCGGCCCCCATATTCAATCAACTCAATGAACGGGCTAACCACCCCTAGCCTATCGTACGGCTAGACAACCGGGGCTTAGTTCATGAAACAATCAACGGTTCGATCGGCGATCGGTTCAATTTTCTCTTCCAGTGAAGATACCAATGTTTCCGAGGCGGCACGTATGTAGCCTCCAGCACCAGGCTGCTCCACAACGGCTAGTGCCCAGCATGGTAATTCAGATTCCATCCTTGAGTCCACTCTACACTGATCGATGGCCATAATGTCTCCCTGGCCACCATGCCATCATATTCGAATCCCACTAACGGTGGCCTTTACATAATTCAATCGGATAAAATTCTGTTATGATGCCAGACATATTGATCAAAGGGGTACTACTCACTATTTTAGATGACTACGGGCAGGACTTGTGCACCTCAATTTAGCATCAAACATTTCACAATTGATTATAGTACTAGAATTTGCCTTTTATGTTCACTAAGGGTTCAAAGCTCCAATTTTATGCGTAATATTAAAATTACACTCTTGGCGGGCAGTATCTTGCGCACTATGTCTGTAATTATCCTAGATATCCATCCGCACGCAGTGATCCATGAGTAAGTGTTGAACTACCTCTATCTGCCCTTTATAAGCCGCCCACCATAGTGTGGTTTGTCCACCACGGTCTACCAAGTTCCGGTCTACTCAGTGGTCTTGGAGAATGTGGTCAAGCACTGTTAGTTTCCTATAATGAGCAGCTAAAGAGAGTGCTGATTACCCATACTGTTCTAGGCATTCACATTTAATTAATCTTTCTGTCTAAGAAGTAATAATGTAATATCCTAGTGATTTTTATTAATAGAGACTAGTAATGGTGAAAAATAGCCCCCACCCTGGTTAAGGTCGACCCTGTCACATTAAATAAGCCATTAGACTACTTTAATATGGCCATATTCGGCGGCCAACCAGATCAGGGATTGTTTGTCTGAATTTAGCTAAATATCCTCTCTTATTAACAGTAGATCTACTATACCCACATCCCTATTATATACTGCCTAAGCAAGTGGGGTCCATCATAAGTGATCTAGGGCATTTAGGTTAAGATCCTTGCCAGCCAAGAGCAAACAAATGACCGTCCTATCCTGATTTTATAATATTACTATCTATATTACTCTCTGTAAGCAGCCACTGAGTCACCTATTTATATTGATTCTATAAGGCACACCAGAGCGCAGTAGCCCTACACAGGTCTTAATTATTAATGCCTACTGCTAGCTTAGCTAAAAGGAGCTTTATAACAGATAGGTGACTAATTCTTACAGCATCCTGCAGAGCTATTACTCCTAACCAGTCCTATGGTTAGACATCAATGCCATTCTCATTCAGAAGCAGCCTAACAAAGTTAGCATACCCCCTTTCAGCAGCTAGGTGTAGTTCTATCTTCCTATTTATGCTAGAAGCATTAACATTAATGCCCTTTTATTTCAGCAGACACTGCGCAGTCACACACCTTCCCTCCCATACAGTTAGGCGCAGTACCCATTCCAGTGGGTGCTGAGATGTCAGCAAGGGACTCTAAGTGCTGATGTGGTTAAGGAGTAGTTACACTATGGTCGTGTCGCCATTTAATATTACTCACTTAAGCAATCCTCTGCTAATAATGTCCGCAGCACAGCTATCAGCATACCACTCAAGGAACCAGTAGACAGTCTTAACATCCCCACTGTAGACCACATACTAAAGCACTCTCTCATCCAGAACAACCCCTCAGGCGTTGGGATGGGCGAGCAGGATTCTAGTGACAGACATACAACTATATGAGATGCTATAGATAAGTGGAGTGCGGCATAAGAGGTCTTGATGTGAAAGGTCAATTTCCTTATGCGCGATCATCAACTGCATGAGCTCAATGTCACAGGCAGCGATTACATGAAAGATTGGCATTTTATTCTTTTTATCGTTGGTATTGATGTTGGCCCGCCTAATGGTCAGGAGATGCAACAATTTCGATGTGATGGTGGCTCGCCGCCGCGGTTGGTGGCTTTGGCGACGTCGAAGATGTTGGTGTTTTCTTTGGTGATGGGGTAGAACCAGGTGGTGGTGTTGAGGGTGGAGGAGGTGCATGCGGCCAGAGTAGAGGAGACTTGGAGGAGCGCCATTGAGGCGAAAAGGAGGGACTTGATCATGTTGATGATTGATTGAATTAATGAAAGTAGAAATGAACGAGTGAATGGATGATAGATGATGGATCTGAAGAATGGAAGATAGAGGTTTATATATCAGATAATATTAAGATCTTCAATTCCTGCATGATTCTGAAGAAAATTGCTCTAGACTCGATGTACGTACTCCCAAACATCCCCGATCTCCGATGTCGATCGCCGAGGCTGATCAATGCCGCACTTGGGACTGGTTTGCGACGCCCCACTGATTAAGGTGGCCAATCGGAGTGGATATTATTCGTGCAGATACATGCGTGCGTTTCGGATTTAGTTGATGGGCTATTGGTTTAACCACGTAGATTGCATCATCACTGTCATATGTAATGTTAATGCATGGCTGAATATTTGTCAATCCCGCTTTATTTAAACATTAATATCTTTATTTAGGATATATATTAGAACTTGATGACCTTGTATTTATTATCTTTGCTGAAGATCTGCAGAAGATCTCTACACTATTCTAGAAGCAAAGTCATGTCTCAGACTGCCACTCCGTGAGCTGATCAGCATAAGCCGTGTCGTGATCCATCCTAAACAGTATTGGCTTTGCCTTATAGAATGTAAACTATACATGTTGGACTAATAATAGTACTGCACCTTAATCCTGTTAACTATCCTCTAGTCGCAGTTTGAGGCATTTGAGTCTTTGCTGATCATGCTGATCATTATCGTGTTGAGCAGTCAAACCCGAAGATTATCGATGGAATGTAGTTCTCTCTTGGCAAGACGTAGGAAGATGATTAGCTAGGAACTATTATAGATCATCTGCTATGGGTATGCTGCGTCATGAGCTTATCAAGTCAGACAAGGATATCTAGTCTATCATGGCTACACAGGGACTGAAGAGGTTGTACCGGCCAAGAATCTCTGAGCATCTTATATCCGAGCAATTAGTAATAAACTTCCAGTCTCGAAAGAAGTTTCCCATTCTCAATCTACGGGAATATCTCATATTAAATCCTAACACAGATAGTCGCCGACATGAACAGACGCGTGTTCAACATACCACACCAGAGTAATCAGCAGTCACCCCCCGCTTGTCGTTGAGAAATGCCCAAGAAGCTGGTCCCTCCGATTCTAAAATCCCAACCGGAGCCTGCCCGTACCGAGATTACACCTTTCAATCTCCTACAGACGCCACACGTGTTCCTGCTTTCGCCGCGCAGACATTCGCAAATTGACACCTCATTAGTACATCATATGCACGAATTGCGTGTATATGCTACACCTATTATTTTTCGTTAAACTATTCCTAGGGACAGTTCTAGATTAATTATAGATTAAAGCTAGCGGGCCTAATACATGATATTCATCAAGATCAAATGCTGTAGTAAGATCGTAATCAGGTGAGATAAGTTGGACGTGAAGCAGTCTGGTTTGCGGACGAACCGAAGAAACTACAAACAGACCGATAACATCGGAGTAGATATGCAGCTAATCATGATGTAAGTCCAAGTCCATGATCTAGAACGTACAACTGTTGTATTTGAGAAGGTCAGTAACGCACTCGCCAAGAAAGACACTTATGTATTGATGTCAGTGGCAAATGTGCCTGGATCGTGGTAGCGGGTCCCGAGAACCGTGTAAACTAAAGTTATTAAACTCTACTAATCGCACCTCCTGTACCTGTCTGGTCGCCATAATATCAATGACTGGGACCATGAGAACCTCTCCACGGAACGACAGGCTCGGCGATCCTCTGATTACTGCCATTTATGATTATTCCAATTCTCTGGGAGTGCCTTATCTTGCGGAGTGCGAGAATACGTCCCATGAGCGTGAGAGTTTCCGCTACTCTAGCTGCTGAAAGTTTGATTGCAATGCTCGGGTTCTGGAATGGCTTAAGTGATGTTCAGCTTACAGAGAAATATAAAGAGGCTTGTGACTTCTTCAGAAGTCTATTTTTCTGTTTCCTTGGCATGACCTGACGATTACGTCGTCGTCTAGCCGGCCTTGGCCCCAAGCTAGCTCTAGGCCCCCCGGTTGGCGACTGCTTGGCTATATAGATGCTGCGATGCCCCTAGCTTTAGGGGGAAGCAATCCATCCTGAACACCCAAAACATCTAAACACTTCCAAAAACACAAATCGAAGCCCGCAACATCTCCTACGAATTGACAACACAATATGTACGTCAATATTCAAACAATGCTAATGGTGGTTTGGGCTATTGTTATGCCTGCTATCGATGCACAGGGTACTCAATGTTCCGCCCAAACATGCTATAAGGTTTGTGTTGAAGAAAGTGATGTATGCATTGCACATTGTAAGGAGGCTACATTGAGCATGCGGGATGAAAGGAAGGCAGCTATATTTTGGCACTATTGTCTACGAGGATGTGATAATCTTATCGGGAATTGCATGTTCAAGGACTGCGACAAAGTGTGCCCGCCCAAGGTCGAAGGGAATTACGATGTCTGCAGTTATAGCTGCTTACAGGATGCACTTGCAGGCGTTGACAGATGCGTTGAGAGGGCCGGGGTTATCGACTTCTGCCTTCCCGCAAATAATGATAAATTGAAAAATTGCGAGAACAAATGCCGAGAAGAATACCACGCAGAGCCACAACCGCAGGCACCTGTAGCCGATACAGCGCCTACAACTACGGCGGCGCCATCAATGTTGCCTACCGATGCAGCAGATGAATTTAGAATAGGATGTGGGACCTTTGACAGATACCTGGATGTATATGGTGCTTGTTTGGCACCATGCTTCTTCAATCTCTGTCTTGGTGGCGAGAAGTGCAGCAAAGAGTTTGGGGAGTGTGGTATGACTGGCGAATGCGATGCAAAAAGCAGACAGTGCACGAGTGATGCCATAAGAGTTTATGAAGGTTGCCTACAGGCATGCAAATCTTAGCCAACCCAGTTATTGGCTATGGGCTATATAGCGGTGTGAAGATCGCCGATTGATCCGTGTTACCAGTGTATCAATTAGGTATATTAGCTCAAACAGCTGAGAATGAGACTGATACATGAGCTCTTTACATCTGATGACTTATGCCCGGGAGGCGCGACTACGGTTTTGAGGCCAGTTCATCTTTGGAATCGCGACTTCTATATTATTCGCAGATCATTTCTATCGCGTGAATTTGGTGAACTTTTCATTTGATATATTAACTGATTAGAAGGCCAGGGCCTAGGGGGCTCATACTAGCTATTATATATATACTTATGAGGTTACCAATGGGCACGCTGTAGAGGTATACTCAGCATAAAATCATGCTAGATGTAGTTGCATAATGCCAAAAGCTGACCATTTAACCTTTTTCTTCTGCATCCCCGCCTTCTATTGGCCATACAGACCAGTGCGGCTGAAGCGGGGCACAAACAAACCTATTTAACCCCTCATCCCAGTTTCTTTCTTCACACCCACTGAAATCTCCATCCCTATTCTATAGAGGGTGCTCACGGGGGACACCCCCCACTGCCATAGGGTATCCCCCCCTACTGAAGACTGGTGGATCCCTGTTATATTCTATAGAGGGTGCTCACCGGGGACACCCCCCGCCGCCATAGGGTGTCCCCCCTACCAAAGACCCATGGATCCCTGGTATTTTTCCAGTACATGCGCCTGTCCATCTGGTGTGATTTGCCTATCCACCGTGCCCTACCCTGCCTGTCCACTGCGCCCATCCACTTCCTACTATCACTCCCCTAATCTGCCTAGGATCCTATTAAAACTAGTATCACTAAAATCATCACCCCGCACACTGTCTAGTAGTCTTAAAAAAATTCTTTTTTCCCTCTGCCTAGTAGTGGTAGGACTGAAATTCCCCTTACCTATCTACTATAGACTAGCTCCCTATCTACTACAGACCCTCCCTATCTACTATATAGCTAATCTATACCTACCCCTTAGTTACCTATTCACTATAGGCTAATTACTGTTACTTAATACTATTATTATATATGATACTGCCTATTACTAGGCCACCCACCTGTTACGGCACCCTTATCAGTGACCGTACCAGGCAGAACCAGGCAGTCAGGGAAAATGGATATTCTTATTATAGAGAATTACAATTTGCTTATTCAACACTCTTTACAGCTACTATCTAGTAGGCAGCTACATCACATGATCAAGAATACCATTTATTATACCATAAATGGTATACAAGATGGTATACAGGGTACCACAGGGAATACCATAGATAGTATATAGAATAGTATACTTAGCAAAGGATATATAAGGACACTCATTTTATATACTTAGATAGTTCTTTATAATTAATATAAGTCATTAACCTACAGTTACTAAGCCTTTACTCTCTTCTTAATTATTACACACTTATTCACACATCTCTTACTTAATTAAAGAAGTATATATACTTCTTTAGCCTTACTTCTCTATTTATTACCTCTACTATATTCTTAAGCACCTACAGCTCATAGGAGCATCCCAGTTACTATTAATATCCTTAGATTAGGGTCACAGGTTAGTATCTCCTAGGCTTAACTCACAGGATATAGGTATAGGTACCATTATAAGATCCTAGGGTGTGACACATTAATCACCTGTCTATATAAGTGTATAAATGATATTAACATTAACACCAGTCCATCTTAAGTGATTAACTTAAAATATTATGGCAAATAATACCAGTCCTTATATACTAACTACATCACTACTACAGCAGCTGGTGCTGCTAATGACTGATGAACTAATAGGCATGATTAGCCAACTTCAGGAAATAATTATCTAACTATAAAGTAGAGTCTTAATAAAAGCAGTTAAGGTCAGACCACCTAAGCTATTTAATGGTACTTAGAGTAAACTTTAACCATTCCTTATATAAATAGAAACCTACCTTACTATTAATAGTAATAAGTTAGTGAATAAAGCAGATAAAGTTCTCTTTATATTAACCTACCTTACTGGAAATGCATTTAACTAGTTTAAGCTAATATTATATAACTATTAGGAGATAGTGATAGAAGATTAAGATAATATTACTAAGCAAGCTTTCAGATAGTACTATAAGTTTAAGGAACTTTTAATAACCACTTTTAGAGATATTAATATTAAATAAAATGCTGAATAGAAGATTATAAGGTTACAGCAGACTAGATCTTTTATAAAATTAGTCTTAGAATTCACGCAGCTTACTTTATATCTTAACTAGAGTAAAGGAGCATTAATCACAGCACTAGAATAATATATAAAACCTAAAATTTAGGAAAAGATGATTTGGCAGGAGCAACTATTAATAGTAGCTAAATATATTAAAGTTATAACTAAGATTAATAACACTCTATACAACTTTTAGATAAGATAGAAAGGAAGGAATAATTATTAATTTAAAGGTAATTAATATATAATAAACTATCAGTTAAATAATAGCTAAAGGGCATGACCAGTAAATTAAGGATACTTAGATCCCTTTAGACCATAGCTAATAGAACTTAATACTACTAATAGAAGATATAACAGCATAATACTAGAAGAATATGAATAATAATAAAAAGAAAAGCTTTACTTTTTCTATAGAAAACCAGGACATATAACTAAAGATTATTAAGCATAATAATAATATTACTAAAAAGACTGAGATCAGAATACCTTACTTAAAGAATAAATCAAGCAACTCAGAGCTATAAAGGAGCTTAGAGTAATTAGTAAAGACCTATAACTTAGGAATCTATACTGCCAACACACCATATTAAGTAATGATAAAATTAACTAAGAACTTATAATATAGGAAGAAAACCTAGATAAGACATAGGATAACCACACTAAGGAAAAACTATAACTTAAGTAGTAAGTATTAGAAGAACACTACCTAGATGACTCAGCTTCAGATAATAGCTACATACCACATAATTAGATAAGCCTAGACAGTGATGATCTGGCCCCACCACATTTAATTTAGATAAATAAATTAGAAGATGAAACTATAGGATATATAAGATAACTTAACATTAGAGACATATTTAATAGTGTAAGACTAGAACTAGGAATTCTAGCACCACTACTATAATATGATTATTAGATCTACCACGAACCTTTTAGTATATCAGATGTACTAGCATAAAGCCATAAAGAGCCAGTTCCTATAGATAAAGCTAGTAACTAAGATTAATATACTATTAATCCCTTAGATAAAGAGTATAGTACTTAATGGGAAGGCCTAGTATCCTAGTAAGAGGGACCTTATAAGCTACCTAAGTAACCTTAAAGAACCCTATAAGATAACTTTAAACTAAATAACCATGTCATATAACTGTTAGAGAATAGGCATAGATATATATAATACTATATAGGATAGTAAAATAGAGATAAAGTATGTGATAAAATTATAGAAATCCTAAATAAGGCTTAAGCAGAAATTAAAGCACTTAGAAATTAAAAATCACTATTAGTAATTAAAATATAGTAAGGGTTTTACCTAAGACTTATTACTAGGATACTTAGACAACTAGT